>OX438670.1:5000000-10000000 GCA_949316385.1 Globia sparganii
CAACGGGCAAGTTACCACGTGGTTACTCCACGTCCCGTAAATCTAAAACTTTCTTACGTCAAATCAATGGATATAACCTAACACGCGCGTTTCGCAAATTAAGAATAAGATGTGATATATTTGTGTTTACGTCGCGATGGCCTGTTAATCACTTATTATTGTGTGCAACAGTGACGTGCTGTGCTGTGCCAATGATGTGAATATTTTTTTGTGTTGTGTTGCTTATAAAAAGGAGTTATGAGTATCCAAAAGTGTTTGCTGGATAATTCCAGCAGGATGATCAAGGCGATGTCGACTGCTAAGCCGAGTACCAGCGAAGTGAAGATGGTATGTACACTTTAACACTTGTTTGGCGTAATAAGCGACCTTGTGATGGAAAGCTGTGTTTTTAGGTTATTAGCCAAGAAAACAATAGTTAGCAGTTCAGTAACTTTTTTATCGCACTGTCAGAATTTAATGTGAAGTAAATTCGTGACGGAATTGCGATGTTTTGGTGCAAATAAAACGTTTTTACTTAGTTTGTGTTTGTAACAAAACCTTTATAACTCAGTAACGTGTTTATATACGTATAATTACGTCACAACGAGATACGTTTCCGTTGCTGCGGTGAATGCAATATGGCATTATTTTTAATGGAAACAATACAATTACTGTGACATTTGAAGGAAAATATGCATTGTAAGTTTAATACGACGTTGTTTGATGTGTTTTCTCTTTTAGGTCGTATAAGAAGACTCTTATTCGACTTTTGTAGCACCCGCCCCAGCTAGAGTCAAATATGTTAGTTTTTAATCAGCTGGCGGACTGTGTTTAAGTAAAATACATATTTACTTATCTATTTCGATACATAATTGACCACGACGAGATACCTATTACCTAATTTAGTATACTGTGTTTTTCTAATTGGTCTTATATCAGCTGTTCTGGGCGAGGTTTAAAGGGAACTTAAAAAGGCATGGATAATGGCGTTGAAGGGAAACTTAAGAATTCGCTAAGTGTTGGCAAACCTGTTATTGTTGCTTAGTTTAAGATAGCATTGAATGTCAGTGGGAATCTGGCCATCAGACCGTCAGACTCGTAAAAATAGCTAAGCATGTTTTGATTTACAATTGCGAATGACAATTATAAGAATAAAAAGTCTGACCTTTAAAAGTCAGCAAAACGTGACATTAAACTTGAAAGTCATGATACTATTAGTTGTAATATTAACTTGACTGATCTTTTGTTGACTGATCTTTTGTTGACTGAAGTTTAGTTCGAGAAACTCCTGGCCAGATGACATCCATGCCGATATGATTTTATTTTACAGTCTTACCCTATGAAACGACATAATTACCATCGAGAGCCATTCTTAGGACGTCACACGTAAAGACCGACCGCGACGGCGACGTTAAAACACAGTCCTGAGGGTCAATTCCCGTTTTTTTGCATTTTAATCTCAGTTTGAGCCAGACAAAAATACTTTAAATTTACCGACATTTTTGACGTCCGCGTCGTTGAGATGAGACTGCGGCGAGATCTTTATCGTTTTTAATAATAGGAATATTATTAGCCTTCAGAAGGTCAATTTCTCGTAATTTAAAACGATCAAATCAAATCATTTATTGGTTTGCAAACATAGCTATTTAGTACATAGATGTTTTATTATAAGAGTCCTTCATGCTCTACCATCACACAGTCATGCAAAACATATTATTATTTAATGTACAGAGGCCAGCACATCAAGCTACCCCAATCTGTCAGATTTTCAAAATTAAATATGAACCTTATTCCTTTGTACTAAAGTTGAAAATCTATCAAAGAAATTTGACAGATTGGGGTAGGTTGACCTGCTGGCGTCTGTACACAAAAAAGATATTATAATCAAAATCTAGTCGCAATCTCATCTCGGCGACAAACAAATGTCAAAAACTTGTCAAACTATAGGGAAATCAGAGGTATTTTTAACAGATTGAGACTGCGATCAGTGTGAACGTTTTTAAAATTTCGAGAATTGCCCCTCTTCTAGCATAATTTTTGTAGAACTATGTTTCTAGTTAAGGATTTGGTTTAACATAATTAGCCAGAGCGTGATTTTTTCTACTAAGATAACGGTAATTAAGTGGCAATTAATTTAGTTATGCACTAAATAACTGCACGCTGATGCAAATATCTGATAATATCTAGGTAGAAATATTAAAACCTTGAATTGAAATGGCACTGTGCAACCAACAGCTGCATTACATAGATAGGTATCTTTTAAATAACACTTAGAGCTAAAAAAAAAAGTTTATTCAAATTAGGTTGAGAATCAGCACTTTTAGAACGTCAAAATTACATAATAGCAAAATTTGTAAGATTTATCATTCGACTAAACCAAGAATTAGCTAAAATATCTAAAACAATTTCAGTAAGCTATTTTCAAAGATAGGTAGGAGTTTAAACAAAAATGCCCATAAGACAGTCCCCCAAAACGGCCGCCCTTCACCATTTCCTAGTGCTTTCGTTGGGAAGTAGTGGCGCAACAAACTCCCCAGTAGCACAGCTGTCTGTTCAGTTAGCTAGCTCTATAGACGAACGGCATTTTGTCGACGACAGAAGTAACTACGGCTGCAATTATGTCAGTCGCCGACAAGATGCCGCTCGTCAGTAAGCAGCCTTAGAGCTCTTTGTGATGGAGATCGTACTTACTAAGACCTTAGACTCTTGTTTTTTTTATTTGTTTCTTGTGGAACAGCTGTGCTATTCTGTACACATCACGCCGTGAAAACTTGTGTGACGTGAGCTGTCAACCTATAGAATGATCCATAGCGTTAGGTGGAATGACAGCTCACCTCACCTAATTTTTCACGGCGTGATATCTACAGAATAGCACGGCAGGCTACGGTCAAGGACCGTGCTGCCTAATCATCAGTTCGTTTTTTTTTTTTGTAAATTCAGTTAAATTCATCAGTTTATGACCATGCCCATTTCTGCCGCCAAGCTGCGTTGCTGTGATTCGGTTTGAAGGGTGGGTGCTACAGTCCGTTCACACCTCTGATTTTGCATCACTGTCCATATCACAATGATCTTTATTTTCATTCTAATCATTGTGATCTTTATTCTCGTCACCATAAAGTTGCTGTTACGTTGCTGCTGTCGGTGGTAAAATAACTGCGAAAGGACTAGCTATTCCATATTCAAATCCTTGTTGCTAATCACGGATATCGATGTTGCAAATCGTTGTTATTTCCACATAAACAATTATCTACTATAAACCGGTGGGATAATTGCGTAAAACTTTATCAGTAGCAATGGGCTTCATTTTGTCAGTTCAACAACTAGGTATGTTGTTGAACTTGCAACTTGCGAAACATTGCGCTATTTACGTTGTTGAGCAGAAACATTTTTCGAACTCATGAAGCAATGGTTTAGCAATATCTTTCAAAATGATTCAGATTCAGATTGATAATGTGTTACGCAATTAGGGTGCAGGGTAGTTAAATTAAGTAATACCAAAGAAACTATGGATGGACTGTGTGAAATATGATAGGTATGGACAGAAAGGGAGATGACTGATAAAGAAGTGTGGATGAAAAAGACATGTTGCACAGACCCCAAATAACTTGGGATAAGGGGAGGAAGATATTATAATGTCCAAAAATACCAGTGACATTAAATTGATTTCAGAATGACTATCCTACTATTGAAAAGTTAAGCATTTTTTAAATTGTAACGTAAACTGAACTTTAAACATGTATTTTAAACAAAAACACATTTGTGTACTAGTTTGGAAACTAAATTGCGAACGTAGGATACCTACATCGGCAGCGGGATTGTCCGAAAGGGTTACCGCTGCCCCGGAACATAAAGGGCTAAGGAAGGAACACGGGTGGGTTTTAGTCAGTAAGAGTCTGACACTCCATTCTGCTCCACCCAGAGCGGGAGGGGTCATTTGATGATTTCCCATCCACAAAAAAAAAGGATACCTACATGAGACATTTCTACTTTATCTCTAGGAATGCAAGGCAAAAGCACTGTTTTTTGTTATTGCCCTATGTCCTTCATAAGCGTTAGTGATCATCTACCAGCCTGACTACTCTCTAAGTCCGTCAACGAAGATACGAGCCCGTCCGAAAATACACGTAGAGCAATCCACGAAGACGCGCCCCACTCTTCTTCCGAATCGTTAATGGTTATCGCTAGTTAACTCCACTAGTGTTTTAGTTTTTTCGATACACACTAATTACCCACTAATAACAATTAGTGTGTATCAACACAACTAAAACACTAGCGGAATGTTTCACACTTGTGCTGTAAGCATTAGGAGAAAGAGTGGGGCGCGTCTTCGTGGATTGCACTATCTGTAGTTGATCTGTCAAAACAACTTGTGTCAAATTAAATTTTCAGTCGGGTAAAAACACATTGGGAGTAGGGGCACTTTTAAAATCGTGTTGTTGCCCGTAACTACGGCTGATACTAAGGACTTCGAGTTTCGGAAGTAGACTCCCTGCTGGTTCGACGTCTGTGCTGTCAGATAAAGTCTATTCAAACTTATGTTTCAAATTATTATTATTTCAAGTTAAACAAATACCAACTTTATTTTAATGGTATTAAGTTATTATGTATTATTTTTATGTATTAAGTGATTTCAGAGTGACTAGCACTAGGTATTAAAAATGTTATAAAATTGTTTGAAGTTGTAGCGTAAACTGAACTTTATTGTGTAGGATTTAAAGTTATTTTTCCATAAACCCATATTTGTTTACATTTTTGGCAAATAAATCGCGAATGCAGATTTGCCGTGCTGCTGGGGAGTTTGTTTGAGCCACTTCTTCTCCTCAGCGAAAGAACTTGGAAATGGTGAAGGGCGGGCGTTTAGGGGGACTGTCTTTTGTCATATTGACGTTCGAAAAGTGCTGATTCTCAGTCTATTTTGAATAAATTACTTATGATTTTGATTTTATTTTGTTGGTTTGTCTCTAAAAGCGTCATGAGATCTTGTACATTTTTCCTTAGCGGAATACCATAGGTATTTAACCCTCTATTAAATACTTGTAGTCTAACAATAGACACTGATCATTGAAGCTCCGCCAATGTTCTCTAAGAATTATGAAACTGATTATGGTGGGGGCCAAAAATTCTGAATAAAGAGGAACTAGGCTTGTCGTGGAAATTACCTTATAGGCATATATTATAGATATCCAGAAAACAATATCCTAGATCCATGACTGGGGTTGCACAAGTGTGCGTACGCGCAGCGGAATGTTGTTGAATTTAAAGATTTTAATTATGCAGATATTTAGTGTATGACGTCGTATAATTGTGTATGGTAAAAAAAAATTTGTGCACGCAACCATTGTGGAGAAATTCACCAAAAACTGATTCCGCTGGGCGAACGTTGTCCTGGCGGAACTTTTTTTAATCCATAGACTTTAGAAGAAAAGAGATGTGTCCAAAAATTTGTGTGTATTTGTGTGTAATTGTGTATGTATGAATAAAACTAGTGCATGCATAAACTTCGGAGAAATTCAAGTTTCCGCTACGCGAACGTTTGGCCATTAGCTAGTTTTCATATAAAGCGCTTACATAGAGAGCTGTAGATTTTTACATACGTTGTTTTGAATTTGTTTATATTTGTTTAAAAAACAGATTTAGAAAAAATCGTGGGGCTTAAAAGATAAAAATATAAACGTAAAATACGCTTATTAGGTCTTAGTTCTTAAAGTATGCACTTTGGGGTCTAGATTTTCACGTTTATACAAACCTTGTAAGTGTCTGCAACATGTTGCCAAGTATCAATGATGTTCCGTTAGTAATTAAAGAGTTATAGGACAAATTTACCATGAACAGATCACTGTTTACAAAGCAGTCAAATATCACGACGTTCTGAAGGAATTGCATGGTAAAATGTATGTAATATGTATGTAACTATAGACCCCTTAGGGAAATTAAATATTTACCACATGTAAGTATGTACTACTGTTTAGGTAAATATTTATCATATTGTAGCTTATTACACTATTTAACCAATAGACTTGGCATGCACGAGCGTTCCCCTTTGCAACTTTAGTGGTTATGGTTCTATGTATATTACATAATTAAGTATTATATGTAATTAAAAATATTTTTGTACGCGGATATTTAAATAGAGAAGTACTTGTTAATTGAAGATTTGTTTTTATCGTAGATAGTGGCGTTATTATTAAAAAAATATTTTTCATTCAAGAAATGCAATTGTTTAATTTTTTCCTAACGCTTGTGTACGCAACTGTACCATATTAATAAATACTATATTGGAAGGTTAAGAACGTTTCTTAGATATATGGCACGGCCGCTTTTTGGTAGCCATCCGAACTTGGTCGGGTTATATAGGTTTTCGATGCTTCGTCAGTATTATAATTGTTTTTCTTTAATTACTGAATTTAATGACATGAAATTTTGCATGTGAATAGTTGAATGAATACACTAATTATTGGCATACATTTTACCATGCAATTCCTTCAGAAAGTCGTGATATTTGACTGCTTTGTAAACAGTGATCTGTTCATGGTAAATTTGTCCTATAACTCTTTAATTACTAACGGAACATCATTGATACTTGGCAACATGTTGCAGACACTTACAAGGTTTGTATAAACGTGAAAATCTAGACCCCAAAGTGCATACTTTAAGAACTAAGACCTAATAAGCGTATTTTACGTTTATATTTTTATCTTTTAAGCCCTACGATTTTTTCTAAATCTGTTTTTTAAACAAATATAAACAAATTCAAAACAGCGTATGTAAAAATCTACAGCTCTCTATGTAAGCGCTTTATATGAAAACTAGCTAATGGCCAAACGTTCGCGTAGCGGAAACTTGAATTTCTCCGAAGTTTATGCATGCACTAGTTTTATTCATACATACACAATTACACACAAATACACACAAATTTTTGGACACATCTCTTTTCTTCTAAAGTCTATGGATTAAAAAAAGTTCCGCCAGGACAACGTTCGCCCAGCGGAATCAGTTTTTGGTGAATTTCTCCACAATGGTTGCGTGCACAAATTTTTTTTTACCATACACAATTATACGACGTCATACACTAAATATCTGCATAATTAAAATCTTTAAATTCAACAACATTCCGCTGCGCGTACGCACACGTTGCACAATGATGCCAAATCCCGAAAGTAGGCATATAAGAACAGCAGAATCTGGGAGCACTGGAGTGCCCCCGCCAAGACGAGCTAAGCGAAGCGCAAGGGCACTACCTACCTACCTTTTCTCGAAGCACTTCGTCGTTTTTTGAACCCTCATAACTTGGGTTTGGATTATACCAGATAAACAAAATTCTCGGGATATAATTTCAATAGTGGACTTACTAAACTTGTAGTTTCAATTGCATAATTTCTTATACTTTAGATTTTATTGATATCTATATAAAAAACCCCGATGTCGTCACTGACTCACTGATGATCATCACAACTCTTAGGGTACTTCCTGAAGTCCTAGAAAGCTGAAATTTGGTATGCAAGCTAGTATTAGTACACAAACAATAAAAAACTCTGAAACTTGGAACTTTTACCCCCAACCCCTAACTAGGGGATGGAAGTTTGTATGAGACTTCTGCAAATTTTGATGCTAGAGGTATGAACATTGATATATAGAGACTCCTTGTTATAAATAATTAAATACATATTTCAGGATTTTTAGTAAATCACTCTCAAAAAAAGAAACTATTTTTTTTTTCATTAGCAACTTACAAAAAGAAGTGAAATCCCACCAAAAACATTTTCATGCAAAATGTTGCCAAGACGAGACCATGTAGCTCGCACTGTCAAAATGTTATCAGATCTTTTTTTTTTTTTTTTTCAGGATGGGAAATCATCGAATGACCCCTCCCGCTCTGGGTGGAGCAGAAGGGAGTGTCAGACTCTTACTGACTAAAACCCACCCGTGTTCCTTCCTTAGCCCTTTGTGTTCCGGGGTAGCGGTAACCCTTTCGGACAATCCCGCTGCAATGTTATCAGATCTCATGTAGAGCCGAGCTTCTAACTTCTAACGCCCTAACGGTTCGCACGGTTTCGCTACCATCACATGGGCGTACGGTGAAATATTTATTCACTGTTCAATATTTTTTGTTAAACAATAGTTCTTGTAGTAACGAAATGGCCAAGCCTCATATTTTGACTAAGGTGTAGAGTTTGTGAAGTTAGGGCTTGTAGAGTTAGGGCGTGTAGAGCTAGAAGCTTGACTTGGCAACATTTTACATGAAAATGTTTTTGGTGGGATATAACATTTCATCATCTGCCTAGCCTTTTCCCAACTATATTGGGGTCGGCTTCAGATTAACCAGATACCAGTATTTTACATGGATTTTGAGTTTTTATTACTGAAATGTAAACATGATCGACGAACGGGACAGTGGATCAGGGGACGAAGTAAACTAATATTGCTACAATGCTGCCTAAGTATTCGCACTGTTAAACTTTACTTTAATTTTGTACTGTCTGTTGTCTGTGACTTCGTCTGCGATCTAGGATGAAAATTAGCCTATGTCCTTGCCCTGGTCACGGTCTATCTGTGTGCAAACATACAAATCCGTGTAGTCGTTTTAGAGTGAAAGCGTAACAAACGAACTCACTTTCGCATTCATGATATTATAGTTTTTGTATTTAAGTTCCCACAGGCAAAGTGTGAGAAAATGGTTAGATGTGGCATAGTTTTATGTACAGAAGCCAGCACATCAAGCTATCCGAAACTGTAAAATTTTCCCAATCAACCTTGAACCTTATGCTTTAGCGATAAAGTTGAAAATCTATTAATGATATTTGACAAATTGTAGTAGCTTGATGTGCTGGCAAGACTACTGTAAGCTCTGTGTAAATAAATAACATAACAACACGCCTGTAATCCCCGAAGGGTTAAGCAGAGGTGTAGCCTATAGTATCTACTAGGTACACCCACACTTCGCACGTTATGTTTAAATCCCATGTAATGGGAGGGCCCGGAGTTTAGAAGTGCCTCGGAAAGCACGTTAAGCCGTTGGTCCAGCGCCTGATCTCTCCGGTCGTGTCGGATTGCCGTCCCTGAGGACTATGAGAGTGAGGGAAGAGGGAGTGCATCTGTGTCTGCGCGCACACTTGTGCATTATAATATCTCCCGCGCCGAAGGCTAGTCTCCATAAGGCCGCTGCCTCGAATTTTGCGGGCAGCGGGGCGGCAGCGGCGGCGGCGCGGGAGCGGCAAGATCATATGCGTACATTTAAATGGACTGGTTCTCGAAAACAGCGGCGCGGGAGCGGGCAACGAGCGGTGCACTCGAGGCAATCGGCGACCGCCCGCGCCGCCGCCGCTGTCCGCAAAATTCCAGGCAGCGGCCTTAAGATTGGCTGCCGTGTTTCAAATACGGTATAGAGGACTTTACTGGGGGCGGACCTGCCAAAAATATAGACTCTACATTCTGTCACAGACCAGAGAAAGTCTAATTGCAAAAACCCAATAACTATATAATTAAATAATAATGTATCTCTATCGCACATCGACGAAGAAAGAGACGGAAATCTTCCATAGAATCACAGTAATTAGCATCATTGGCGCCAACTCTACTGCGCAACTAATCGCTGAGTGGCTTATGAGGAAAAACAGTTTAAAATGTACTTACTGTCCACGTATTTTAGCAATTATATTTTAGGTAGGTAGGTACTACATTTATTATTTTTCCTTATAATTACATTTTCCTCCTGATGATAAAAAAGTACTTTGACAATGTTAGTTTCTTATAATTCATGTCATGATTTTGTGTGCTTTTTATTCTCAATTTGCCCCCAAAGAATCACAATTACCTACTCTATTACCGAAGGTTTTTTCTCAATTTTTTTTACGCTCCACGGTTTATTTTTTCACCTGCGTAAGTATCCTATGTCATAAACCAGGTCATGATCTACCCATGTGCCAAATTTCATCGAAATCCGTTCAGTCGTTTTAGCGTGAAAGCGTATCAAACAAACATAGGTACAAAAAAATCAAATATTTTCTCTTTATAATATTGTACTAGCTGTGCCCCGCGGTTTCACCCGCATAAGTCTCGATCTCGTGGTAATATCGGGATAAAGGTATCTTATGTGTTAATACTAGCTATAAACTATCTGTGTGCCAAATTTCATCCAAATCCGTTCAGTCGTTTTTGCGTGAAAGAGTAACAAACATCCATCCATCCTCACAAACTATCGCGTTTATTAGTAGGACAAGCTGCGCCCCACGGTTTCACCCGCATAAATGTCGATCCCGTAGGAATATCGGGATTAAAAGTAGCCTACATGTTAATCCAGAGAGTCAGCTACCTCCATAGCAAATTTTATCAAAATTGTTCCAGCCGTTTGTGCGTGAAGAAGTAACAAACACACTCACACACTTTCGCCTTTATAATATTAGTGTGATGTGATGTGATTATACTCATTATAATTATTATTTTAGATATTATTATTAGCTTAGAAAATCTATGTCCGGTTCTCCTTCGTATGAAAAGAGGCGTTCCCCTGGATTAGAGGATTACAGACACTTATAAATATTTTATTCATCAAAAGGATTAGGAACGTTAGTAGGTAGTCAACCTGACCTCACCATTCCTTCGACGGGTCTTCCATTATTCACAGGAATACCTGACCTGTTCACATGAAAATATTATCTACCTACAGACAGGCGAAATAACCATGAAAGGTTTTAATATTACCTTTAATATTAATTTAGAAATACCAGGTACTTCTTACTTCATACATACCTACATAAAAAGAATCGCAACATGAAATTGCTGTACCTTCGTATAAATACGTCATGCAGTACAAATTTATTTTTATGACTAAATATAGATTGTGGAGTATGCTGGTTTTATGTCTGTTTTACTGCTTGATGTATGTTTTATGTATCACTCTCGAAAGTACGTGAAAAATATTGAAAGTAGACCACGTGGATGCAGATTGCAAACAGCTAAAGTGGGTATTGAAGGTTGTGCATTTTCCTTTTTGTAGATACTTTTTGTAAGCCTACTGGGGGTCAAGCTCAGGATGCATCTCACGTTAAACTAAAAGAAAAAGAAAAATTGTTTATTCAAACAAAACAAAAAAAAACATAATACATATATATATAATAATAATAAATTTAAAAAAATATGTATCGTTATATTATTTTTTATTCAATTGGTTATTTTTTTGTTTGTTTTTTTTATTCGTTTGTTTGTTTATTTAAAATCTCATCGCATACTGTGTTGTTAAGACTGTGCTGACCGTACAGTGGCGCCCTCATCGTTTGTTTGGTTATTTCATACAATTTAGAATGAAAATGCAGAAAGTAAGCACGTTAAGTTGTGCTTCACAAGATTATACGTTAATATTATTAGAAACGGTAGTTTTATATTGTTTAGTTTCATTATAATCCTTAAAACGGATAAAAGTGGCCACTATATTCCGTTTTAAGGATTATAATAAAACTAAACAATATAAAACTACCTCTTCTAATAATATTAACGTATAATCTTGTGAAGCACAACTTGACGTGCTTATTTTCTGCATTTTCATCCTAAATTGTATGAAATAACCAAACAAACGATGAGGGCGCCACTGTGCGGTCGGCACAGTCTTAACCAAAATAACTACAACCAATCCTAGGAGTTTTGACGACTGACCAAATTGAGTCATTGTCTAGAATTTTTAGGAAAATATACGTCAATGAAAGTTCTGTGCGGTTCTGGACTAAACAGGGTGTGGCAGGGATATACTGTCACAGGGGTTCAGAATCATATACTGGATCCATGGTAACAGTCTGCGCGTCCATGCCCCATCCTGCGGGATAATTGCGTAGCACACTAACAGTAGGAATGGCTTTCATTTTGACATTTCAACAACATTCATTGCGTTATTTACGTCGTTGAGCAGACACATTTATCGAACATATGAAGCAATGGATTAGCAATATCCTTAACAATGATTCAGATTGAGATTGATAGTGTGTGACGCAATAATTAAGGTGCTGTATTATAATAGTACAGACGCCAGCACATCAAACTACCCGAAACTGTCAAATTTTCGCAATCAACTTTAAATCTTATGCTTTAGCAATAAAGTTGAAAATCTATTAAAAAAATTGACAGATTGTAGTAGCTCGAGTGCTGGCGTCTGTAGGTACAGTCGGCAACAAAAGTCGATTAATACATCAGTTTTCTAATCTCAGTTATTGAGCAAAATAATTATTAACACTTCAGTTTTTTTAATCTCAGTTATTGAGCTAAATATTTGTTAAAAATTGCATTGTACAATAACTGAGATTAAAAAACTGAAGTGTTAATCGACTTTTGTTGCTGACCGTACATACTAATTCCATGAGTTTTACTAAACTTTTATAATGCTGCAGAACAGTGATAGCAGGCCTTGCCATAAAGTTGGAAAAGGAGTCTTTAGGACTCCAATATAATTCTTCGTTTACCTTTCCATCATCGTCAATGACAGCAAGATATAGTCTAATGGCGAAAATGACAAAGTTCACGAGTATACAACGTGTAACAGAATAAACGCAAGTCCTGAAAGTAGTTTGTTCATAATTGACTACTGAATCGATTTTAGTAACTTTTCATAGTTATTTTGTCAAAAATTATATATTTTTTCATAATAACCGCCGATTAAGCCAAATAAAATTAAATCTTATTTCAAGGCTATAAGACTCAATTTGTAATGCATAAAAATAATGCTAGTGTCAACTCGATATTCTTAATAAAAATAGCAAGGTTTAAAAAATATTAGTTTTGGTCATTGTATTATGCTTTTAACTCCATACTCTAATTGAGGTGACATGAGGTCTTACGATAATTATGTTACACCTTGCCTTGTTTATTAT
Organism: Globia sparganii; assembly: GCA_949316385.1. Classification (NCBI taxonomy): domain Eukaryota; kingdom Metazoa; phylum Arthropoda; class Insecta; order Lepidoptera; family Noctuidae; genus Globia; species Globia sparganii. The sequence continues at coordinate 5,012,831 of OX438670.1, forward strand.
GTTCCGAAAATTTTCTCACGATTTCTAAACGTTAGGTACCTAAATATATTGATACCTACTCAATTTTTGTTCACGATCATGAAATATGATCGTCGCGTGGAACAAAAAACTAGGTATCTACATAGGTGTCTTACTTACGATTTTGCTTTTAAAATTATATTTCACTGTTCTGCAAAATTTGTTTTGGGTTAGTGACACTATAAGGTATGAGGTGGCAACGAATAAATTGATGAGTTTGTCAAATCGTTTGACGTCACTAGTAGTTACATCACTACCATCAAGATATTAAAATAATTTTTAATTATCTTGTAGTTAAAAGCACCCAGTGCTTGCCACCCAATTATGTTGGGGCCTCCAGTCTAATCGAATGCAGCTAAATACCAGTATTTTATATGGAGCTACTGCCTTTTTGACCTCCACAAACCAGTTACTGGGTTGAGGAGTGGCTGTTCGGGCTTCTGACTTCTTCTTCGTGTCGATGATTCAAATTTCCTGACAGTGACTACCAGTAAAGACTGCAATTCTATCTCTCAGATAGGAAATGTCGACTCTATCTATTTTTTTTTATTTATATGGTGATAAATGTGATTCAGATATCCTATTTACAGAATAAAGAAAACATTTTCTTTATCTGGTATAATCCAAACCCAAGTTAAGAAGGTTAAAAAATACGACGAAGTGCTTCGAAAAAAGGTAGGTAATGCCCTTGCGCTTCGCTTGGCTCGTCTTGGCGGGGGCACTACCGTGCCCCCAGATTTAGTTTCATATCATTGGTAGATATGTCTCTTGTAATAGCCACAGATCCCCTCAACGGAACGGCCGTGACAATGCGTAAATTAACAAAATTATTGGCGGACGCCCAAACGAGTTGTACAACTTACCTAATTAATTTTAATTTGAATGAAGCTGCTTCTCATATTCTTAACATAATCCCCTCGTATTTTACGATATTGATACTTGAATCACCTCTGTGATGAAGTCTAATGCAGTTTGACCTCTGAAAGACAATGGCATATATGCCATTAATCCCACACTACTTGATATAGGCCGGCCCCATAGGTCTGCCACAAGCATTAATCACCGCTCCTACGCACACAGCAAGCTCTTGCGACCAGAAGACTAATTCTCGTAATTAAAAACGTTCAAAATCTACTTGCAATCTCACCTCAGCGACAATCAAAGTCAAACACTTGTCAAAAATGTATGGAAACTACACGTATTTTTGACAGATTGAGACAGATTGTACTGTGACCGTTCCTTAAATTATAGGAATTGCCCCTCTGATCGTTGAACAAGATTCACAAGGATAATCTTCCATATTAGGTATGTTTTTAATGGTCTTTTTCAAGTAGAATGTTGTTACTTTCACAACTGAAACCGAACGCCTGATCAATAATAATAGCAAAGAAACGCGTTACACCGTAAGTGCTATCCAACCTTATCTTATACATTTCGTAGTTGTATTTATTTCAGAGGGAAGAAAGTGAATTTTAATAGATTATTATGTTTAAATAATCTTTTGTTTAACTCATTATAATGCTGTGGACTTTGTTTAATATGGCGAAGGATTTCTTGAAACAGACAGGCAACAAGGCTAGCTTAGATATTTCCTCGCACACTTCAAACGGCATCAATTTTCTATGGTTTGAAGTAAAATAGGTATTCGTGTTTTTTCCACTGTAACGCTTTTATTTTGTTTGTCCTTTAATGTCCCACTGCTGGGCAAAGGCTTTCCCCAAGCCTTTCCAGAACTGTAACGATAAGAAACAACAAAAAAAAAAACATACCACCACTTCTGTTCTTATTTAGGGGTACCTAGTCCTCTGCCTGCCCCTTCTAGCGGAACTGGAAAATGTGACTAAAGATCTTTACATTTAGTCACATTTTGCAGTTAGGTACGACGTAATGTCTTGTACCTATTAGGGCGCGAAGTTATTGTCATTAACACTCTGCTTATCCCATGAAGAATACAGGCGTGCTGTTATGTTAGACATAATAAATCTTGCTTAAGTAAACGTTTCTGCGTTCTCTTATCACGGGAAGGCTTTATTTGCAGTCTTAAGGGGTTGACGACAGATTGCAAAGACGAGGGTCAAGCTTGACGCTTTTCTTGAATTGCTTGCGGTTGTAAGGCACTCGCTATACAGCCTCTATAGAGCTTTAAAAAGGCTCTTGATAAAAGAGATAGGTTTGAGTATGATTTTAATTGGGTTAAGTGTTTATTGTTATTGCTTTTCTTGTAAGTAGTACCTAAGTTTTGTTTTACAAAGGCTGTTGATAAAATAAAACTAGGTTTGAGTATTATGATTTTAATTGGGTTAGGTGTTAATTGTTATTGCTTTTCTTGTAAGTAGTACCTAAGTTTTGTTAGAGGCTATTCACAAAGGACCATTTTTAGGGCTCCGTACCCAAAGGGTACCGATTTTAGTCTCCGTTATCTGTCCGTCGACGGGCGGACAGACAGCGGAGGCTGTTTGTCAGTGGGCCGTATCTCACGCACCGTAATAGGTAGACAGTTACAATTTTTACAGAGTGTGTATTTCTATTGTCGCTATAATAAACAACACCATAAAAACAAAATAAAGTTAAAAAATAAAGGGGTCTCCATCCAAGAAACATGCTTTTTTTCGGCGTTTTCGGTCTTGTGTTACAAATCAAATCAAAATCGTAAAATGTGGTAGGTACAAAGATGATATGTAAAATTGTAGTGCAAAGACACATTCCGCCATGTAATGATGGCATGCAAATATAATTTAATACATGAAGTAGGTATGTATTAACATCATACAGTAATATATTAATAACGTAGTTCATTAAATTAACAAAGGAACACAAATAATTAAAAAAATATTACAATGTATTGTGGTAGGGCTAACAAGATTTTATGTTCAGAAATTGGCCGACAGAATAAAAATATGCGAATCAACCATTTTTTCAAAATCACACAGGTTTTTTTGTAAGGTAGTTCTGTTATCCAGATAGGTAATGAGTTATACAAATATTATATAAGTGGCGACATATACACGCAGCTGCGCCTGAATAGTTCTATCCTAGGTACAGGGATTTTCAATAAATACTGTGTGAATTTTCTTTTGTTAAAATTATTTTTAGCTTCAAAGAGTTTTTTAGAAATAGGTTTAACAAATTTTGGTACGGGATCCTTCGTGTGCCAATCCGCCTCGCATTGGTTTTTTTGTGTTCGTTAGTTGACTCAAATGATTTGTTATTAACATACGTTTTGTTCCTGTGACGTCTATTAACGCATCTGTGATGCCTCTAGCATTTCAGAAATGTATAGGAGACGGTGACCACCCTTAATTCGACCTAGCAGTCCTATTCTGTAAAAATCTCACCGTGAAAACTAAGGTGAAGTGAGCTGTCATTCCACCTGTTGTCAGGGATTGCCTCATTGATAGCTCACTTCGCGCTCACTTCACCTAAGTTATCACGGTGAGATTTTTACAGAATCGATCGGCAGATCCCTTGCTGCTCTTCCCCAGCGAAGCCCTAAGCCGAGGTCCGTACCCTACAGGTGGTGTCGTAACGTGTAGTCTTAGATTTTAAGTTGTTAAGCCCTGGCTGGAGGCCGTAATTTAATGAGGCACCCACAGGCAAGCCTGGTTAAGTAGCCGACAACTTTCTAGGTCGACCTGCATGATACTAAATATAAAAAGGTGACCTTCTTATGTCTATATTTGTGCCTGAGTGATAGGCACGCCCTCTGTTACATGTAACTGAGGAATACTGGGCTATATTACTCACTTACGGGGCCCTATTTTACAATGACCACTTAATCATAACTTACTTCGAAGCCACATCAATTCCTTACCTAATCACGACATCTGAGCGGCAATTCTCGTGATTTTAAGAACGTTCACAATCTGATCTCAGTCTCAATCTGTCAAAAATACCTAAAATTTCCCTACATTTTGACAAGTTTTTGACATTTTGTTTGTCGCCGAGATGAGACTGCGACTAGATTTTAAACGTTTTAAATTACGAGAATTGGCCTTATGCTATTAACGTATTCTCTATGGCACAATGAACGAAACCGCGCGTAAAAACGAGAAGTTGGCGTGGTTTGAACTGTCAAAATACCACATTTGACAATCGTACGTCGTTTGCACGCGGTAAGACCACGCGGGGAATAATAATTACCATACGAAATTGTCTTCCTAAGGGATGTAACTCACAGTTCAACTCTTCATTAAGGTGAATACCCACTGCGCCTGTAATCAAGTGGCCTGTTGTTATTAATAATTCACGCGGCCCCGCACGGTCGACACGACATCTCTCGTGCGATGGAAACATACGGAAGAATAGTTCGAACGGGGGATGTTGAGTGCGGAAATAAGCAGCTTTTTAGCAACACAAATAGTCATAGTCATTTATTGGAAGGGGATTCTTATCAGGCATCATAATAAACATCATTACTTACATAAGAAAACAAAATGTTAAAAAAAAACTTCGTTCCATCCATTTATCTATTTACCTAAATTTTGTGTATTACTTAGGACTCTACTCTTTTGACAAAACAGTTTACAAAAACAGATCTACGGGGTAATTGCGTAACACAAATAAGTGAGGTGAGAAAGGTGCAGTGTTTAGTAGGTGAGGCTGTAATTAAGAGTACTATAATAAGGATCATGTGGTACTAGAATAACGTTTACAGGAGGGCTGTGTTGGTTAGCATTTGTGCAACTGTATCGAAAAAACAAGATGGCCGCGTTAGTTCCGATTTTGGTCACGCGCCAAAATATTCTTGTACAGCTTATGTTCGTTGATTTTTAACGTAATTTATCTTCTCTACTCTTAAATAATGAATCACATTATTACTAGCAAACAAAGGTTTACAACATAAATCTCGCTGTAACACGCGAAATCAAGTCGACAACCTTAATTAAATTAAATATGAATAATTAAAGTAAGCCGTGCGCGACCGCGCCTCTAATGGAATGGAAACATATGGGTGGATAGACTTTGCGTCAACGCCGTCAACGTCACGTCACGTTTGAAGTAAGTCTTTTTTTTATGGATGGAAAATCATCAAATGGCCCCTCCCACTCTGGGTGGAGCAGAAGGAGTCAGACTTACTGACTAAAACAAATTTTTCAATAGATGGTAAACTTCTATCTTAAGAGAGAGAGAAATGCGGTCGGAGAGACTTAAAAGCCTAAGTAAGAAGTCATAATTCGAGGTTGGGCTTTCGCCTGTTTCCACCTCAAATATTGGACCAATTTAAAAGGTAGGCATTTCATAAACTGAATAAGAAGGATAATATACTGTGTCCCTATGTTATTCTTTTTTTCATTAATATATATATATATTATAATATATAATATATATATATATATAATTAATAGTTATACTCGTAATGTAAACTAGGCCTCTGTTGACAGCGGTTTAAATCAGCATTATTTGAGGGTTATAAAAAATTAAAACATAGGGACATACAAGTACTTAGTTAATATTTATTATTTTGTAAAAAATCATTGCTTTATGGTCATTAACCAGAAAGAAAACATGCGAGAGCGTTTCTATGGAGAAAAGACCACCCGCATTTCCTCATAACTTATGCGCTTACACTTATAGAAACAGGTAAAATATTGTGACCGTTTCTTTCCCTAGATCAACCTGCAGCGATCTGAAGGCCTCGTAATTTAAAACGTTCAAAATCTAGTCGCAGTCTCATCTCTGCGACAAACAAATGTCAAAAACTTGTCAAAATGTACGGAAATTAGAAGTATTTTTTGACAGATTGAGACTGAGATCAGACTGTGAACGTTCTTAAAATTACGAGAATTGCCCCCCTATAGGTATGTTAATCCAATCCGGGCTTTGCGTAGTTTAGAAGGACAACGCGGTCACACAGGCAGGCACAAAAAGCGACTTTAATTTATAATAATGCATAGATTGCTATAATAGAATAGAATACTCTTTATTATGTACACCATATAAATTACAGACATAAATATAGAAATTTTACAAAGGGTGACACAAATGGGCGGTCTTATCGCTAAGAGCGATCTTTTAAAAACAACCTCCACCGCCCCCCCCTCCTCCTGAAAGAGATGGAAGAAGCACTTCCTCACTCACTACTTTTGTTAAAAAATATTTATGTCAATAAAGAATTTATTATTATTATTATTTTTGTTTTATTTTATATATCTCGGGACCATGGGGTCCCGGTCCTTTGGAAGGCGTACGAGGGGCCGAAGCCAACTCGCAGAGGCCCCTTAGAAAATTTTAATGAAATGTGACACCAACTGACGATTATCCCTATATGCACTATGAAAGTGCACCCAAGGATAACCCTCGGTTGGTGTACGACTATTGCAGTATTGGAAAAATAAAAAGTTGTACTACTTATGGGTTTTCGAGGTTAAACTGGATTGGTTACCAAGAACTATGGAAGAACTATGGCCCCTGCCTGATCAATGTTTTATATATACACGGATAAAATGGCAGGGGGTGACTTGCACACTCAATAATGGGCCCCTCGGAAACTGTCGCTAGCACATAGTGACATAGTGACAAGGGGGCAACATGTCCTGAGGTGCTTGAGGAGTGGAGAGGTATTCCACGGCTTTCAGAACAATCCCAGAGCCCGGAAGATGGTCAAGATCCCTACGAGCACTTACTGGAATACTTCCTTCCCTCGAGCACGTTTGCTCTTGCGAATCTCCACTCAAGCCGGCCAATAAAGGCAAGAATGAGGCGGGAGCTCTGTTCCTCATCAGTGTTCACTCCAGCCAGCCAATTAAGGCAAGCTAGAGGTGAGGAACAAGACTACTCCCGGGGGATAGGGTCCGTGGGGTCGCTACTGCCCAACAGCTCGCCACATGCTGCCCTGCGGGTTTCTGTATCTCTCTTGGTCTGGCTCCTCTCCTTAGACCTGTTCCGGCAAAGTAAACTCTTCCGGCACAGGCCTAGAGTTCGGAGCGCGCAAGCCCCACCACGACGTCAACGTAGAGATACGACGATGGGTTATTATTATTATTATTATAATTGCGTAGTACACTATTGATCTCGATCTGAATAATTTTGAAGGATATTACCTAATCCATTGCTTTATATGTTCGCAAAATGTGTCTGCTCAACAACGTAAATAACGCAGTAAATGTTGTTGAACTGTCAAGATGAAACCCATTGCTACTGATAGTGTGTTACGCAATTATCCCGCAGTTTCATGTTTTCTAGTATGTGGAATAATACAGGGTGGCAGATAGAGACGCCAGCACACCAAGTTACTACAATCTGTCAAATTTCTATAACAGATTTTCAACTTTATCGCTAAAGCACAAGGTTCTAAGTTGATTGGTAATTTAATAGTTTCGCGTAGCTTAATGTGCTATGTGTTGATGTGGCCTTGTAGGTCCCTTAATGTCAGACTGCAGTCTGACATTAAGATTTGTACCACAAGAAGAAATCTCTTATAGAAAAGTGCTTATTGTACAAATCTCACTTAGAAAGACCTATTAATGTTTCTAATGATTATAATTCTGTAAATACGCACCTGTTATAGTCGCGAACCAAATTTTGATCAAGATACAACCTGACACTGACCTTCAAATTGCAAAAAACGTAAGAATATTTGAATTTCGCGGTCTACCACTTCGCATTTACCTTAATAAACTTGGCCCCAAGAGAACAAAGAGGCGTTAATTCGACGCTACATAATTCATTTACTTTTTACTAGCTTTTTTATTATCAAAACTCCACCAGGCAGGTATTATTAAAATTTTCATTTAAAACGGTCCAGACATGTAAATTGGACGTGAATAATGTAAGCGACGAATGTATGTTTTAGCCCAAACGCATTATAAAGAGATTACGAATTAATGGACATACATAAACCCTGGAAAAATGTTGCCACTTTTAAAATATTAATTCGTGAGAAAATATTTTTGCACACGTTGGCAGAACAAAGCGTTTATGATGCTGTATTTTATCTGCAAACCTAGTGAAATCGATTTGATGCGGTTTTCACGAGAGGTGTGGTGTCCCAGTGGAAACGGTTCTCACTGACGAGTTGTGGGTCGTGAGTTTGAACCCAGCCAGGTAGGCGCTTTACTTTGTATAAATAATTTCATCACCACTGCTCTCAAAAAGGATGAAGAAAGACATCGTGTAGAACATATCGGTTTTCGACATGTTCTAGACCCAAAAATTCTTAGACATGTGACATCTACCTACCCGCACTGGGCTCGCGTGGTAGATTACAGCCCACTCCGTCTCGAACAGCGAAGACCTGTGTCCCATTTCCCATCAATGGGAACATTATACGCTGATTATCATTGAGGTAATATGTACTCGTTAGTACATATTACCTCAATGCTGATTGTGCGGTTTTCATCAAATATCGTTTTGGTTGGTCTGTGACCCAATGTTTAAGATTTAAGACAGGCAAGCAAGACGGCTTAAGTTCAAATTCTATACATTTCACAATTCATGTAAACCTACTTCTGGCACATAATTATTTACTTTAAGTAAATAAATATTAAAAGACAAGTTGATCACTACTAAAACACAACGTACCTAGATATAATGCTCAGCCCTTGAAAATTGTTTTGAAATTCTGTAAAAGAATACCTACATTATTTTAAAGGGCTTATTTTGTGCTTGCACAAAAACTGAGTTTTAGCCCGATCAATCTTAAAAAAATCTAAATCTAAGACACCCATCTTATCCATCTCAAGCAGCCTGCTGTGTTTCGTCGATGCGTGGGAGTTCCAGTGCCTTATGCATCTTCTGGGCACGCTCGTTCCATCATAGACCTCATCCATCGCTTTCCATCAGGCGTGATAGAGGTCAAGGGTGGGCCTAGCAGCAATAAAAAAAATGTTTGAACAGTGGTCGGCAACCTTTTAGCAAGCACGGGCCACGTTGTGGCAAAATGAAATAAAGACGGGTCGCACTTGTTGTGTGTACTTATATCGATTATGTTAAAAATGTAAAAAAAAAACAAACCACAATAATTTACTTTTACAAAATTTTATTTATAATTAGGAAAAATGACAAAGAAAATGGGAAAAAATAAAAAATCTAAATGAGATCTATAATTATGCATGCGAGTCAAATTTGAGGTTTTGAGCAACTTATTGCGTTATCGCTTTCCTAATGACCTTAGCGCGGTCACTGTCGGACTGCATAGAAAAGAAAGAGAAGTGCGATGACACGCCGCTGGTAATTTATTGCAAAATATGAAGCAATTATCTATTTACAAAAAAAATCTATTGTTTGGACTAAAAAATTAAAACACTAGTGCAGTATGTTGCTTGTAGAATAATCTTACAAAAAATCAGAATGATTTTATGTACAGAGGCCAGCACATCAAGCTACCCCAATCTGTCAGATTTTCCCAATTGAATATGAACCTTATTCCTTCGTGCTAAAGTTGAAAATCTATCAAAGAAATTTGGCAGATTGGGGTAGGTTGACCTGCTGGCGTCTGTACATTAGTATGGTTTTTATTGTAAAAAAAAAGTTTTTAGAGGTATCTTCATGATTTTTTTCTATCGTATCAAATTAGTTGTATTATGTTTTCAACACACTATCTACCTAGCGTATATCCTGAAGAACATCATATATTTTTTCTGATTTTGTTTACTGTAGTCGATCATATACGTTTATGTTTATTACTTACTTCTAAAACTTGCGTTTTTTGGGAAGCGTGGTTTGGTGCCGCCGCAAGATTTGGGCGAAATTTTTTTCCAGTGATCAGGCGAAAAGGCCGCCATGGTAGGTAAAAGAATAAGACTGATTTGTTTGATCAAAAACATACAGACGGTTAAATATTATAGTGATACACTATAAGATTTGGGGCAATTCTCGTAATTTAAAGAACGTTCAGTCTGAAATCAGTCTCAATATGTCAAAAATACCTCTAATTTCCCCACATTTTTGACAAGTTTTTAACATGTTTGTCACCGAGATGAGGTTGCGACTCGATTTTGATTCTCGATTTTCGGCAACTCAAATCCAGCTGCTACCAGTTATCCTGTGAAGATCTTCGTACCTCCCAGCCTGAGGGCGTCTTACCTTAAAACTTTGCCGATTCGCGGTCTCTCCTCAAGAACACGTCTACCCCAAAGAGCCATAATAAAAAAAATATTATTATTAATAATTAGTACTATGTGTTAATCTTAATAAAATCTACGGAATATTATAACTGTATTTCATGACGTTTATAATTATAACTTAGGTATGCCCCTTATTCTCCGGTTTGTGTCATTTCCTAGTCTAGTTTGTGGAGCCAACAGTATATTACATTCAACTGATCTGATTATCTCCGTGACTGAACACAAGAGCGGTCCGGAGACGCTCGGGGCTCATTTCCGAGTTCGGGTGTGATTGTAGTACCTACCACTGAACGATCTGAACTATTTTGTAATGTTGGTACTGAAGACGGCTTTGGTTTCGTAAGCTATTTTCGTAGATCGGACGAAACTGTGAAGTTAAGGTGGATGCTCCAGGTAGCCCGCGAAATCCAAATTTTCTTACGTTTTTTTTTCAATTTGCTAGTCAGTATTAGGTTATATGGTGATCAAAATTTGATTCGCGGCTGTAACAAGGATGTATTTACAGAATTATTAAACTCATCAACACAACTCTTTATGACCAGGTAATCCTAAAACCATGGAATTGTCGTAGTTAGGATTACCTGGTCTTATAGAATCGTATTGATGACTTTAATGATTATAATTCTGTAAGCAAATACTTGTTACGGCCGCGAATCAAATTTTGATCAACATACAACCTAATACTTACTTGCAGATTGCAAAAAACGTAAGAATATTTGGATTTCGCGGGCTACCTGAAGCATTCACCTTGAACGTAACATTCTAAACTGTACATCCGCTTTCTTCCTTTAGTTTTGGATTGCAATCTGGGTGGTTTCTTACTGTCCCATATCAGTCTTTCATTGTTAAATAAAGATAGAAGAATATGAGTATATCAGATAAAAACAAATAAGAATCAAAGAAAAATAGTAAAAAGTCCGATGTAAGAAATTGGCAGGAACGTGTGTCTCACGGCTGCTCCAAAAGGGCCCAGTTCAGCAAGAATGCCAGACAAAGACTAGTGCCTGGCAGTGGCGGAGGTACCATACAACTCGATTCCCACCGGCTTCCCTTCTTAAATTCAGAACACAACCACTCTATAGTCAATTCATAATTGAAATATAATTAAACGTTTTATTGACTTTTTTTTTGCTCCGGCTTACCTCTGTCATAAATTCACCCTTCGCTACTGGTGCCTGGCGCTGGTTTTCAGTCAGTGTAAGGGTCACCTTACACTGACTGAAAACCAGCGCCATGATGTAAATTTTAGATTCTCGATAAGATATAGTTTTCAAAATTCCTAATTTTAAGAGTCAAAATATGTAATGTCCATAAATAAGCCTTGCTCTATCAGAGGGGTAATTGCGTAACAAACTAATAGTAAGAATGTTTTTCATTTTAACAGTTCAACAACGTTCATTGCGTTATTTACGTTGTAGAGCAGACAATTTTTTCGAACATAAATTATGTAGCAATGGATTAGCAATATCCTTCAAATTGATTCAGATTGTGATTGAAAGTGTCAATCAGGGTGCTGGATGATTTTTCATCGACTTCAAAAAAGGAGGTTCTGTATTCGACTCGTATGTTTGTATGTCCGCGATTTTCTCAAAAACTAATTAACCAATTTTGATAATTCCTCAATGTGATCTACATACTTTCAGGAAGGTTTTAGTATATGAATGAATTAATTGCACCGATCCCAGCGTGGTTAGACCAGACTCGATTAATCGAATGAACCCCAAGATTCGCACTAGCTCCTGTAGCCTCATGTTCATGGTGCTACAGCGACCATTGTATATCAAGGAATAGACCGGGGGGCGCGGTAATTGGTAGGGAGAACGTGCCCGTAGGATAGGGAAGGATTTAAGAGCCTACCGGATATGCATCCTAGAGTAAGCATTGGACTAGTGGAGAGATGGGTAATTATTATCTATGGATGGGCATCTTTTAACGACCTTGCCTCCAGGTTGGTTCAGGTCGAGCTTCATCGGTGAGACTTTTAGCGGGGTTCTACTGCTTTCTCGGTTCATATTATAATGTAATTATTCTTATGTACGAAGTTGTATGCATAAATGTACTGCATTTTCGGCATTTCTATGCGAATTTTGATGTTTCTTCTAGTCAGTGTCTTCGATTCTGCAATGCACTAGTGTTAATTAAATTTGCGTGGGTTGCGTGGGTGGTTAAGTAAAAAGTGAGAAATAAAAACTTTTAGCAAAAAAAAAAACCGACTTCCATAAAAACACTAAAAACGAAAATGCGGAACCAACGAGGCGCGACTTCCGAAATGAAAGTTATTTTTCACTTTGTTGTGTTTTTTTGGAAGTCGGTTGTTTTTTTTTGTAAAAAAGTTTTGTATAGTTATTGATGGCAAACACCTTTTTTTTTTCTTTTAATTAATTTAGATTTTATTAAGCGTAATAACCACGTTAATTGGTGCATTTACCCTGTTGTTATTTGCTATCTAGACACGTCTAGATCTTGCGCCGACTGTCCTGCACAGGTGGCGTGCGCACGCGCCTCTATCGTGATGTTTACACAGCGCGGATGCGTTACATAAACATTGCTCCGGGTGGTCGACGGATTTATAGTTAACGGAATTAATATGATGCCTAGGTATGTACTGTCTTTCTGCCTGTATTTAGATTGAGATCGATGCGAGAAGCACAGAACCGCTCAAAGTTGCGGTGCTTAGAACGTTTTTCGACTGAAATGAAGAAGAATTTAAGAACATAACTATAAACCACCATCACCACCACCACCACCAAACATACCACCACCAACCATACCACCACCACCACCACCACCACCACCACCATCACCATACCACTACCACCACCACCGTACCACCACCGTTTGTTTTTGCCATATTTCTTTTTAACCTTATCGGCAATGTTGCCATATCGCGGACAAAACTTGATGAGATACAGGAGCGCGCGAGCATGGGGATTGGCATAAGAAAAGTGAGGCCATGCATATGCTCAGCAGTGGGTGAAGTTGGGTTGTGGATGGTGATCATGATGGAGATAATGATGATATAACCAAACCCAAACAATGTAGTTTTAGAACAAATTTAGGAACAAAACAAACCATGCTGAAAAGTCTTTAAATATAAAATTAATTCTCTCTGAACTTGCGGAAAGTAGAAGTACCCAACAAAAGAATATTGCTACCGACATTCCCATAAACAATAATAATGAACCAAATTCGTAAATAAAAAGTCAGAAACAATTGTCTATTGAACATTGTAGAATAAATTTTCCAACAAGCTCATAAGTCTGACTTGCTTAGACAACCTCGGAAGAATAGCAGACGCACTCCAGCGCAGGTGATCGATTTTATGAAGATTAGACAAGTGATTAACATAGAAATGATAGATAAACAAACATGTGTGCCAAAAATTTATGTTTTGTTTGAATAATGAAGATTATCTTAGGATGTTTCGTTTGAAATATAAAGAGTTTCAAATAAATAAAACCAAGGCAGATAAGTTTCTAACCGACAATGAGTTTATACATTACGTCGCACTATAATAAAATCGTTAGTTTATAATCTCGCGAGATAGATTGTAACAAGCCATTTACAATTTAACGCATTATTTTTCGATAGTTTTGTGAAAGATTATGAACTAACGGTGTTCACAATCATACAGTGACATAATGACATAATACATACATCACTGATTTGACGGCACGGTTGGCGCAGTGGTTAAGCGATTGACTGCTGCGCTGCGTGTCACGGGTTCGATTCCCGCACGGAACAAATATTTATATGACCTACAAGTAGTTGTTCCGGGTCTGGCTGTTTGTGTATGTGAGTTTAAATGTTTGTAAACGCACCCACAATACAGGAGAAATTCCTAGTGTGGGGCAATGTTTCTAAAAAAAAAGAAAAAAAAGAACTCGTGATAATGGCAGAAAACGTCTTGAGGACCCGGAGAATCCGGAGATGCATGATGAATGTTGATCGATTCTTCTTTCCGAATGACAACTGTTGATAATTGCTACTTTATTAAAAATTACCATTACGCTTATCTTTTTTTTTTTTTTTTTTTTGTCGATGGGATATCATCCAATGACCCCTCCCGCTCTGGGTGGAGCAGAAGGGAGTGTCAGACTCTTACTGACTAAAACCCACCCGTGTTCCTTCCTTAGCCCTTTGTGTTCCGGGGTAGCGGTAACCCTTTCGGACAATCCCGCTGCATTACGCTTATCTTTAGGCCCGCTTGCTGTCGTAAATATAATTTCTTTTAAATCTGTTCTTTCTCAACTACGTACCTTCGAACGATTGTCAATGTTGTGATTGAGATATTGATTGATGATTTCTGAGGGGTAATTCCCGTAATTTTTAAGAACGTTCACAGTCTGATCTCAGTCTCAATCTGTCAAAAATACTTCAAATTTCCCTACATTTTGACAAGTTTTTGACATTTGTTTGTCGCCGAGATGAGACTGCGACTAGATCAAAATCTACGTTTTAAATTAGCAGAATTGGCCTACTGATTTGAAATTATGAACTCGTCAAACTCAACTCTAGCAGTAGTAAAAGTAGCCCGCGAAATTCAAAATTTAGTACGTTTTTTGCAAATAAATTTTGTATTTCGCAGGCATCACCATGGCAAAGCAGAGTTTGACATGATGTTCTCGACAGTCAACTTCAAATTCTCAATTCAGAAAACCGGGCTCAAGGCCGCTATAGCTGTGGCTAATTGATTGTAAAAGAAAGAAAAGAAAGAAAATACGTTTATTTGCGGTGAACATGACGCAAAAAGAACAAAAACACAAAAAATAAAATAAATAAACGGTAGGGGGAAACATGCGTCACATCCACGCAAAACGGCTATCGCTCAGCATTATGCTGCGACCCTGTGCAAGGCAGAGCCCCAGCGCTGGTTCTCAGCGACAGCCGGCGCTGACGTAATGACGTCGTTCGGTGCAGCAAACACTTAATAGGACACTGTACCGGCACAGCGTACTTAAAGAAAAATGATTTAAGTAATTGAATTCTAAAGACAAAATCAATCAGGGAATAGATAAAGTAGCATGTGCATTCTGCAAACCCCTATGGGGGAGAGTAGATCAGTAGTAACCCAGTGAAAACGGCCTCAACATATGAGTTGTAGTTCGTAGATTCGAACTCAGGCAGGCACACTTTATGTAAATTCATTTCATCATCACTGCTCTCAAAACGGTGACGGAAAACATCGCGAAGAAACCGACATGTCTCCAGAACCAAAAATTCAAAAAAAAACCAAAAAGAACCAAAAATTCGAAGACACGTGACATCTACCAACCCGCACTGGGCTCGCATGGTGGATTACGGCCCACTCCCACTCACAGAGAGGAGGCCTAGGAGGAAATTATGCTTATTCTTATGTATGTTTATGGCTTAGCATGTGTGTCATGGTTATTAATTATTTTCTTCTATGTTTTTTCCTACAGGGTGTCCATAGTGGACTGAAAAAAGTGGGGCTGGCTGTGCTGACCCTATCCGTCCCGTCGCTTTCAAAAAATAAAGTCAGTACAGTTTGGGCATGGTCGAAATGATCGAGATCATCATGGGTTTATTAACAGCTTGAGACATATTATGAGGAAATTATGTACATTTTCATTGATATTATAAATACTTACACGGAAACTTTAACATCATCAGAAAGCATGTTTTTTTGGGGTGCGTTTATGAGGTTTTTAGCATGATTATAATGAGTTTTGTTTAGCAGTTTTGTTGTGTTTTATTTCGAAAGCACTAGGAAGTGGTGAAGGGCGGGGGACATGTTCGTCAACTGGCGAGTGTGAAACTCGCGCGTGCACGCGAGTTGACACCTTCAGATTTTACCTGTTTTTTTGCCAAAATTATTTATTGCAGAACCATAAATCAGTGTCAGTATAGGGGCTTTAAGCACTGATAACTGACACTGTGGATGCCAAAGACGAGGTTAATAGTGAGGCTTTGCAGATAAGGAAAGCTATAAAAAAGATAAACATACCTACTCAGTTAATTTTTTTCAGTTCAAAAAATGGTTAGCGTGGTAATTGTGTAACACACTAACATTACGAATGGCTTTCATTTTGACAGTTCAACAACATTCATTGCGTTATTTACGTTGTTGAGGAGACCATTTTTTCGAACATATAAAGCAATGGATTAGCAATAGAAAGATAGCCCTTCAAAATGATTCAGTTACGCAGTTAGGGTGCAGGTTATTAATAATAATATAATAATAATAATAAATGAGAACCTCGTGAAAGCCGAGAAAGATAAACAAATCAAGTATCTTGACTTGGCTCGCGAGGATGTTGACATGTGGGATGTGGACTCAGCGATCATTGTGCCGATAGCCGTGACAGCCAATGGATTAATAGCCAAGTCTCGACCAACACCTGAGGAGGCTCTCGTTGGGCAGATGGATCAAGGGCTTGATTCAGAAAGCGGTACTTCTGGACACGACCCGCATTGTTAGGAGGTTCCTCTCTCTGGAGCCCTGACCGCCGGTAGCTTGGACCCTGTTCCCGATACCGGTGGTCTACTATTTTTTATATTTTTTATATCTTAATATTTAAAAATATAATTTATATGTATATAGTGAAATATAATATTATAAAGAGGAAAGGTTTGTATGTATGTTTGTAACGAATTGGCTCAAAAAGTACTGAACCGATTTAAAAAATTCTTTCACCGTTTGAATGCTACATTATCACTGATTAATATAGGCTTTTTTAATTGCAAGAAAAAAAATAAAATGTTCAAAAAATTAATGTCCACCCGTGCGAAGCCGGGACGGACCGCTACTAGTGAAATAAAGGAAACAATAATTTTAATCCAGTAGAGTTTCATCTGTGAAAAAAGGACCAAGTCAGCGTACGCCTAGTTTTTCGTTCCTTAATCCTTATTAATGTAAAAACCCTTTTGTCGAAAAAAGGTAGTAATAAAATCTGTTTACATCAATCGCAAGTCAAGTTTTGGGACCCTCAAACCGTCCTGAAAAGCAACGTCTTCGAATTAGGATGACTCCTGAAAGGTAGAAAAGTCTTTTCAGCAGGATTTTCTCTATGATCCGAACCCGAGATTAAAAAGGTTTCGACAAAAATGGTTTAGCTTTAGTCCATCATATATGTATATAATATGTTAGTTATTATATGATTTGGATTCTTTCAGAAAAAGATTTCACGTAAGATTGTGAAACGCGTTATTTTTCTAACATACATTTCATGTATAGAAATTTTGTTATTGTTTGATTTTATGAGTGAGTGAGTATTTTAATACACATAAGTCATCATCTGCCTAGCCCTTTCCCAATTATGTTGGGGTCGGCTTCCGCTGAATACCAGTTTTAATTTAAAATTGTACGTGGAGCTACTGCCTATCTGACCTCCACAACCCAGTTACTGGGTAATACAATACCCCTTGGTAAGACTGGTTGTCAGACTTTTGGGCTTCTGACGACCTGTAACGACTAACAAAGATCCGCGAATGACAGCCAGGCATGGAATTTCAATTTAATTTTTTAATACACATATGTGTTTAATTACCTTTATACAGCGTTGTGGAGGAATTGTTGACGCCGTATTTTAGTGCGTTAATAGTTTTAGATAAGTTAATCTGCATTCGCGATTTATTTGACAAAAATGTAAACAAATATGAGTTTACAGATTAATAACTTTAATTCTTACACAATAAAGTCCAGTTTACGCTACAACTTCAAACATTTTTGTAACTTTTTCAATAGCGCTAGTCGCTGTGAGTGTGAACTCAACTTAATTTCCATTAGAATAAAGTTGGTATTTGTTCAACTTGAAAGAACGTCTATTTGTAACATTAGTTTAAATAGACGTTAGGATATTATATAGGGTGGCGTTGCAGGGACTCTTTCTCGTAAACTGAAACTATGAATCAATACAATATTATAAGAATTTAAAAGCTTAATTAAACGTCGTGGTTATTGTGGTCAAGACAATGGATTGGATTCCAGCAACGCTATAAACTGTAGCCAGCAGAGGTAGTTACATAATTTACCACTCAGTTACAATGTTTCTAGTCTGGTGACTGTGTCAAATACAGTCTTTTTATTATACAATTACCATGTCAAGAGACGAGTGATGGCGTAGTGAAAAGAAAAACATTATGCTGCTCTACCGCAGTCTTGTGCAGACGCCAGCCATTCAAGCTACCCGAAACTGCCGCCTCTGTACATTTATGTGCTTGAAGTATTAAATAAATAAATAAACTGTCAAATTTTCCCAAACAACTTTGAACTTTATTTTTTGGCGATAAAGTTGAAAATCTTTTAAATAAATTTTACAATATTTTGGCGTCTTTACATAGAGAACAAAATAAGTATACTTGAACGAAATTACCAAATCTAACTGACCTTTTAAAGATACATTGTACCTAATAATAACAAGACTTATTGTTCAAACTACGACCATTACAAGACAAGGTAGTGTTTATAGCACAAGCATAAAGTTTCTTAATCAAGTTAGTGTGTGCCGTTCTGTCCTCCTAGAATAGGTTACAAAATAACCTATGTTTAGGAGAATCAGTTCCGATCCCCGTCATAAACGGTTGACTTATAATAGCACGTGTGTTATAATACAAATATATAATAATATACCTGTGTTTATTGAGATTATTTGCAAGATAAGTTCTTTCACGATAGTTATACTAAGTAACCTTCGAAGTTTCCCTAGTTTTAACAATAAAATATGTACTTAGGTCACATCTCACACGACATGTTAGGTCTTAGAGAAGTGATGATCGTGAACTGATAATAAAATCATAGTAATGATAGTTATATTTAGTATTTCTGTAAATAGGTTCAAAAAACACT
This sequence comes from Globia sparganii, assembly GCA_949316385.1. NCBI lineage: Eukaryota > Metazoa > Arthropoda > Insecta > Lepidoptera > Noctuidae > Globia > Globia sparganii. Next base: position 5,031,722 of record OX438670.1, read on the forward strand.
TTACACGTCAAAATTAAATCTTCTTCATCTTCTGTAATCGTCTTTTAAAACTAGATGAGTTCGGTGTTTTATAACTGATTACTCTGAGAAGAAAAACCAAAACAAACACAGGTGAGTAGGTGCGCATAGGGTTATTATCCGTACGGTTTGTTCGGACAATTCCGGTCATTTGGTCTCCTTCCTTTGTCAGACTTTTTTAAGGTGTTGTTTTTGAGTAAATAAAAAAATTGTTAAATTATTACTGAAATAAACGCAAATATACGTATTTTCTTTCTTTTCTTTCAAATATTGAAAGTAGAATGGCAGGATTTTTTTTTTGCAAAAGTCCGGCTTTTTGTCAGTACTCCAAATTCCAAAATGGTTACCCTAAGTGTACGCCTAGTGTAACTATTTTCACTCTGATGACAGCAGCGCAATCAACTCCTGCGCAGTGCTCACCAGTTGATTGCGTTGCTGTCATCAGAGTTAACACGTACGTGATAAAATGGCAGTACCTACCTACTATAGGTGAATTAAATTCAATTGGCACTTGTTTGCAAGCGTTCTCGTTAGCGATGTCCAATGTCAATTTATTGTGATAGTTAGTTATAGTTTTATCGTATCAATAGAGTTTAGGACACGTTTTAATACGAATTACATCGAACTTAAACAGCTTTTTAAAAATGTCTAATTGTGTGATGACCTGCACTCCTTAAAGGATTGGTCCACAATCGCAGTAGACCGGCACCCTAATTGCGTAACACACTATTACTCTTAATTTGAATCATGTTGAAGCATATTTCTAATCCATTGCTCCATATGTTCGAAAAATGTGTCTGCTAACAACGCAAATAACGCAATGAATGTTGTTGAACTGTCAAAATGAAACCGATTGCTACTGATAGTGATAGTGTGTGTGTGTAATTACTAATTACCCTGCTGGAAAAGAGGAAAGAGGGAAGGGAGGACTTAGCCCTGCAGTGGGACAACACAGGCTCATAATAAATAATAATAAAGTGTGTTTGTGTAAAACAGAAAACATTATAAAACGAAACCCCGTAAGTGTCATGTTACTGAGATATTAAGTTTAGTTGATCACGTGAAATCCATATTATTGACCCCCGACAAAAACAGAGGGGTGTTATAAGTTTGCATTTGTGCCTGTGTATCTGTGTGTCTGTCTGTGCCATCGTAACTCCCAAACGGCTGAACCGATTTTTTTTTTAAAACTAGCTTACATTTTGTTGCATAGATGTTGATTACTTTAAACTTTCACAGTGATTATTTTCATTATTTTATTATTTTTTTCGTTTGCATTGATGTCAGCTATTGATTTATATAGGTTAGGTACATGCGTGGCCGCCATTTTGAAAAAAACAAAAACAAAATGGTGCGATAGTAGATATGCCCTGCTCCATATAAAAATCTGCAGTCCCCTTTGCACAAGCGTTCCTTATATAGCGAAAGTGAGCAACTAAGGAAGGATTATTGAAAATTCATCCACTACTTATAGGGGTTAAGGGATGAAAGCTTGTAAGTATAGAAGCTTATAATTTTTGGTGATGGGAAATTGCATTGTTCTTGTAACTTCAAAAGTTATATTCACATACGTGTTCTATGCTGGCGTCTAATCCATAGAGCAGAAAGTTAATTAATTATAAGCTTGCAAATTTTTAATCAAAATATTTCGAACATGTTTTCCACTTGATATAAAAATATATGTACCTACACCGGTCATCTGGGACATTGTTTGTGGAGTACCGGCGCGGCGTTAAGTACAACATGAACGATCACTGGCGTAACTATACTGCATGTGAGAGATAAAATCCATATAAATAGACAGAGAATTGAGCACTTTCATAGATAAGTGGCGAGAAATGTGGAGGACTTATTATAATTAGAAAATTTACGAGCACCTAAGTTCGATTATTGAAAATATTTTTGAAATGCATCTACTTAATTTTTTTTTCTGATTGTCATAGTAATGATGTTGTTTAATAATGCATTTTTTTTAAGTCCTACCTTCTGTTAGCCAAAAGTCTCCCCCCAGTTGAACATTGCATAATAAAAGTCATAAACCTCCTTTGGCTTTGCCGTAGTCCGGTAATTAAATATTTTTTATGTGTAAATAAAAGAAATGATAATTATGATAATTTATACTAATATTATAAAGAGGAAAGATTTTGTAACGAATTGGTTCAAAAAGTACTGGACCGATTTTAAAAATTCTTTCACCATTTGAATACTACATTATTACTGATTAATATAGGCTTTTTTTAATTGCAAGAAAAAAAATGTCCACCCGTGCGAAGCCGGGACAGGCCGCTAGTCTTATATAATTACGAGCATTTCCCCGATGTCTTATCGATAACCAGCCCGGCTTCTTTATGAATATGATCTTGATATTAAATAAACAAAAAAAAAATCAGGTAAGTTTTTTACACATACACCTATAGTATCAGAAAATTAAAGAACTAGATATTAAATTAAAGTATTATTAATATTAGGTCGGGGCAAAAGTATTTTCGTATTTTTCATACAAAAAAAAATAATTTCTTTTAGGTTTATTTTTTTATTTATTTATAATATGTATGTGCCGTTTTGATCGATGACTTGTTGCCATCTTGTGGGCAATGCCATGATCCCATTGCTGTAGAAGTTTTGAGATTTTTTATCAAAAAAATCTGACAGGTAGTTTTCACAGTGTTCTTTTGAGGTTTACTTTATGCTTCCTAAAGAGTTCTGAAGTGACCGAAACATGTGGAAATCTGATGGAACAAGATCAGGGCAATACGGAGGATGCATCACCACATCCCAGTCAAGCTCTCTCAATTTTTGCTGAGTGGCTATAGATGCGTGCGGTCTGGCGTTGTCGTAATGAAACACCACGCCCTTCCTATTCACCAGCTCCGGCCGGTTTTTCTCAATAGCTTCTTTTAACCTCATCAGTTGTTGACAGTAGAGGTCAGAATCGATAGTTTTACCCGGCGGCAAAAGCTCATAGTGGACGATTCCTTTCCAATCCCACCAAACACACAGCATCATTTTGTTCCAAGTCAGGCCGGGCTTTGCCACGGCCTGTGGGGTATGTCCATGCTTCGACCACGATCTTTTTCGGACATTCTTATCATAAGTGATCCATTTTTCATCACCCGTAATCAACCGTTTAAGAAATGGGTCGGAATTATTACGTTTCAACAAAGAATCGCAAATGGAAACACGTTGCATTAAGTTTCTCTCAGTGAGATCATGTGGTACCCAAATATCAAGTTTTTTCTTGTACCCAGACTTTTGTAAATGCCGTAAAACTTTTTTGTGATCAACATCCAGTTCTTCAGCAATATCATAACTAATAATATGTCGATCTTGCTCCACTTTTTCAAAAATGGCACTGATTTTTTCCGTAACAGGGCGTCCAGAGCGAGCTTCATCCTTCACACTAAAATTTCCTGACTTGAAGCGCTTGAACCACATTTGTACTACTCGTATTGATACCGCATTAGGTCCGTAAACCGCACAAATTTAATTCGCGGCGTTCGTCGCATTTTTACCTTTTTTTTGTAATAAAATTTTAAAATGTACCGAATTTCTTCGTCACATACGTTCATGTTGCTTGCTTGAAAAACAATTGAGAAATGGCGGGAACTAGTTTTTTTTATTATTTAATGCATCTTTAGAATGTCAACATTTAATAGTATTAAAACTAGCCAGTTACATTCAGTACTGCCAAAGAGGTTTGATTACTAACAATAGATTCAAAATACGAAAATATTTTTGCCTCGACCTATTATTATATTATATTACTACTTATAAAAAAAAAAAAAACAAAAAAAAAAAACAGTTAAATATAAACAGCTTGTGTTAATTTGAGCTAAGGAAGTCGAAGTGAACGCTCGAGTGCTCACTGTACTTACTCCGCTCAAGTTGTAGCCAAGTAAGTAATCCTCACGAGAATGTCACATGCATCGACGGTGGCGTGGGGCCACAAGAACAGCGAGGAACATAGTAAATATTGTCATTTGCACAGAACAGAAAAAAACAGTCATTTGAATCACCATGTCTAGTTTGCATTGTTTTGGAGCAATTACAGTTCAATAAATTGTTACCTAACACATTATCATCAACAACACGCCTGTGTATTCCCCGTAGGGTTACGCAGAGATGCACCAATAGTACGAAATATGAATCCACTTTTTCCGATATTTTAACCGTTTTGAAGCTCGCTCCGGCTCACCTCCTAGACGTCAGGACTTTTATTAGGATCACTCCCTAAGCAACCTGGAAAAGTTTCTCTAAGAATGTCTTTAGGTTTTTGCTCACGTACATCTACACCCCCTTTTGGGGCATTCGTTGACTGAACTAATGGACACAATTTAAATATATTGTTACAAAATATTTATACAATAGGCTAGTTTCCACCATCAATAAATTGAAAATCTATTTATTGATGGTGGAAACTAGCCTAGTGTATAAATATTTTTTTCAGTCAACGAATGCCCCAAAAGGGGGTGTAGATGTACGTGAGCAAAGACCTAAAGACATTCTTACAGAAACTTTTCCAGGTTGCTTAGGGAGTGACCCTAATAAAAGTTCTGACGTCTAGGAGGTGAGCCGGAGCGAGCTTCAAAACGGTTAAAATATCGGAAAAAGTGGATTCATATTTCGTACTATTGGTGCATCTCTGCGTAACCCTACGGGGCATACACAGGCGTGTTGTTGATGATGATTACTAGCCTAGTTCATCAGTTAGATTATAAAAAAATAATGGACACGTATTTTTTGTTTTTGTAAATTAATGAATATTGACAAAGATAAAATGCATCAAAACTCGGGAGTGGGGGCTCGTGACGTCAGAACGCAATAAAAATTATACCAAGGTGTGACGTATCCCCGGAACATAAAGGGCTAAGGAGGGAACACGGGTGGTTTTTAGCCAGTAAGAGTCTGACACTCCCTTCTGCTCTATCCTGAGCGGGAGGGGTCATATGATAATTTCCCAACCACTAAAAAAGTGTGACGTTTTGAGAATTTTAAAAGCGTCAATTTTGGTTTACGTAACAAAAGAAAAAATACGGGTCAAATATTTTTTGATAATCTAACTGACGGACTAATTAGATTTTTTCAGTTGACAAGCCTATTTTAACAGGTAGGCCATGTGATGTGACATGATCCCTGTTTCTGTGGCCCCATCGCTCCACTTGGCAGCAGCGTCAGCTTACTTGATGAGAATGTTAGACGCACAGGTAGACACAAGATTCATTTGTATTACCTTTGAGCGATTATTGTGTAATCTGTGCTTATGCGTGTTCGGATACGCGTTAGCCCTTGTGACTCTGTGTCATTAGCTCGCTCGTGGAATAGAGCTATTTGTCAAGTATTCGGTGTATATTCTGGAACTAAATTGCAAAGTAATTCGTCACATAGACCAGATTCGACGGTTCCAAGCCGAAAGCGTTTCAGAGGTCCAGAACAAAAAGAAGGATTGGCATTTGGACATTGAAGCCGATGATAGTAGCTCGTCGCTGCACTATGAATCCGCAGGCGTAACGGTTGAGAATGGCGATTCCATAGGCGCCGAATTTCCAACACCCGCCGAAGAAGTTTAATTATTTACCTATTATGGTTTATGAGATACAATCCGCTGACAGACAGACGGATCAACGGACGGACAGATGGACAGACGGAAAGCGGAGGTTTAGTACAAGGGTCCCGTTGGCACCCTTTTGGTACGGAACCTTAAAAAGGTTGTCCATTTTTTAAATTTGTTTGCTAAGGGCTGTTTTTACAAAAGTGGTTAATCTTTTTATCCCAGAAATAAAGTTGACATCTCACAGTTTTGTTTTGTATGAAAGAACTGTCAAAATTCAAAATGTATTCGCAAGATAAAGCTGCGGTTTCCTAGAATGGCGATGACCGCACTTAACAGCCGCAGTGATGGCTGTCATGAGCATGATGACAGCGGCAAATATTTAAGTCGCTAGATTCGCCCTACCGCGTCAAAAGATTGTCGCGTTTCTGTTTTGTTTGACATCTCTGACACACAATGACGCAGTGAATTGACTTGGTTGTCATGGAAACGCTATATAATAATGCTCTCCTTTTTTTTCTGACTAAAACGCACCCGTGTTCCTTCCTTAGCCCTTTATGTTCCGGAGTAGCGGTAACCCTTTCGGACAATCCCGCTGCCCACCGGGGTCCGTGCTATCCTTAGCCAATCAATCTGCCTAGCCTTTTCCCAAATGGGGTCGATTTCCAGTCTAACCAGATGCAGCTGAATACCAGTATTTCACATGCAGCGTGCCTATCTGACCTCCACAACCCAGATACTGGGTAACATGATACTCCTTGGTAAGACTGGTTGTCAGACAGATAGAGATAGATAGCTGACATCAATGCAAACCTAATCAACATACGTTGGTAAATATTTTAATAAAACGAAAAATGCAGTCCTTTGAAGGTCGGTAAGGTCATATTTATGCGCAAAGCTCAGGACTTGTCATTGTGGCGATGATATGTGGTCCAATATTTTACGTCTTTCGGCTGAAAGATGATAATGATGAGGGTCACACGAGACTATGGGGGTCACATAACGCTTGCCAATCTATTCACATTAGAAATTAAAAGTCGCTTTTCGTGTCTGAGTGTGTGACTGCGTTTTCTTCTAAAGTACGCAGCGGATTTTGATGCAGTTTTTACCATCATTTAGAGAATTTATTTCGGAAGGTTTATGTGAATTATGTTTACGTTAATATCGGTCAAGCCCGGCTAATGATACAAATTGATTTTCTATTGTATTGTACCGCATGTGGTATGCGCCGTAATATAGAAAGACTAGTGACCCGCCCTGGCTTCGCACGGGTGCAATATAATTTAATAAATTTAATTAAATAATTAATAATTTTAAGTTAATGTTTTTTTTAACTTGCCGCCAGCCCCTGCCGCCGATTCCGCAGCAACCGCTATGCCCCTGCATTTTAAATCTGTAATATCTTCGAAAATATTAATTTAAATAACATGCTGTAAAGGGCCATATTGATCTATATTAAATGCACAATGTATTTAAGGTACTTAATTGGATAAGGATTAATTCTGTATTGCTTAAAATCGCTTCGTAAAAAAGCCATCATTTCTCGTAAAAAGTAAAGGAAAAAAAATGGTTATTGTGGGTTATCCCTAAGAGATAGACATATACCATCGCGGACTTATTTGTAGACCTTTTTAAGGTGTACAATACTGTAGTACATTATTTTGATGTATCTCATAGGGTTCAGCCAGCGTTTGCAATGTAAGCGCAAAAAAAGGGTTTATGTACGACATCACATTAGAAACCTCTAAAATTATCAGTGCTTCTATAACAGGTATAGATTCAAGAGGAAAGTTTATATGTATAATACATGTATATATTATACATATAAACCTTCCTCTTGAATCACTTTATCTATTAAAAAAAACCGCATCAAAATCCGTTGCGGAGTTTTAAAGATTTAAGCATACATAGGGACAGAGAAAGCGACTTTGTTTTATACTATGTAGTGATAAAGCCACCCTGGCTTTGCGTAAATGACAAAATTCTCCCGACTAAAATTTAGTAGGTATGCATGAAAAATCTAGAAAAAAGCGGAATATATATATATGAATTACTTATTCAGGCTGTATACCAAATCGTTTTGGGCGAATGTCAGCGGCTTATGGAACAGAATCGTGAAATGAGTTTCGTATCCGTTTATTTGGTACACTGATCCATATATTTTATCAAGAAACGATCTCTGGCTGGCTTTATTTTGTAACAACTTTTGCCCTCGTCTTTGCTTGCACAGAGGTCAAATGATTCTCATAACCATATCCTATATCCAAACAGTTCATGGTCTATACGTGAGCCAAATTCTATACATTTCGTTTGGGGTGAGGTTGGATCTTACAAAACATCTCGTCTGCCTAGTTTTTTTTTCGAACTAATACTACAATAATTGTCAAAAATCCACCAATGGCAGCTCGAACCAACGGCTTAATGTGCTTTCAGAGGCACGGAGGGGTCTTGTTATCTGAAGCTGGTCGATTGACCCGTGTCGATCGTGCTGCTATTACTAAACCATAAGCCCCTTTTCAAGCCTTAAATCTTTCAAATCATGGCATGATAATCGCCAGTGTCAACTTTAAATCGTAAATTTGGGGGTTCACAAGCAAATATTCAACTTTTTGTGGAATTTCCACCATACATTTCAGTGGAGTTTTATCGTATCATAACATAACCTTTAACCTTTTTATCCCGTAGGGTTAGGCTGAAGTGTACTTAAAGGTACCACCACCGAAATTTCGCCATTTTTATTTAAGCGCCCATAATTGGGAGCGGCCTTAATGCCATCAATCGGGCACAAATCTAAAAATATTTCTCGTATTCTGATTCATTGCGCAGACGCACTAAGGATTGTGGAGGTCATGCGACAGGGTCAGGCGCATGATAATGAAACGTCCTATTCCTTAACATATGCTGATTCATTAGGTTTGGTACACGTGAGCCCATGTTCAATGAGCGTCGAAATAAAAGGCGTTCCAATAGAACAATGACAATACTTATACAGAATTATTTTTTTACCGGTTTCAAATTCTAACAGGGTGTTCTACCCATGAATATGAACAACTTTCACTATGGGACCAACTCTGAAATCACAAACAAAAAATCTACTGTTTCATACAAAAGTTCAAAGTGTATGAAACAGCAGATTTTTTTACGATAGAGTTTAGGATCGATTTCAAGAGTAAGCCTGCAGACTGCTACTGAGAAATGACCAACAAATCTGGTAGGTCTTTTTGCGAAATTACCCCTAAGGTGCAGCGCAAACGACAGACTATCCGTGACGCACTTTTTAGTCTGTGAAAATAGAACCTATGCAATTATATGCAGTAACGCACACGACGCGCAAAAAGTCCGGCGCACAAAAAATCCGTGTAATTCGGGCACTTCGGGACACTATGATACTTCTAAGGCAGAATATCATGATAGACATTTAAAAAGACAGACAGGTCTGCCGACAGAATGATCGAAGATGTGCGTTGTGTGCGTTGAGTCTGTGAAAAATCCGCGACCGACTTTTTGCGCGCCATGCAGACTTTTTGTGCGCCGCAGACTCGATCGCACAAAAAGTGTGTCGTCTGCGCTGCACCTAAAACGTGGCTAAATAATAACAGCCGCACAGGTCAATCGATCAAGTTAAGCTACGCTTGCCGCAGTTGGTCTGTGGATGAGTGACCATCTTTATATACCGAGACCCCTCCGTGCCTCGGAAAGCACGTTAACCCGTTGGTCCCGGTTGTCGTTCGTTGATCTTTGACAGTCGTTACGGGTAGTCAGAAGCCCGAAAGACCGACAATCAGTCTTACCAATCGGTATCGTATTACCCAGTAACTGGGTTGTGGAAGTCAGATAGGCAGTCGCTCCATGTAAAACACTGGTATTCAGCTGCATCCGGTTAGACTGGAAGCCGACCCCAAAATAGTTGGGAAAAGGCTAGGCAGATGATGATGACCCCTAAACCGTATACTTATTTCTTGTCGTGTTTTGGTTTAGTTGTTCATGTCACCTTTCCAACGGCTTTGAAGATAAAAATAGCACAAACAAATCGATTTTAATTACAAGCAGGTGCGTGATTGGCTATCAAGATGTCTGGTGCCAGGCTATCAACGCATAGAATAGATGAATGTCAAACTGCGGGGCAATTGCGTAACACATTATCAATCGGAATCGGTTTCATTTTGACACTTCAACAATATTCATTGCGTTATTTACGCGTTGAGCAGACAAATTTTTCGAAATTATGAAGTAATGGATTAGCAATTTGCTTCAAAATGATTCAGACTCCGATTGATAGTGTTACGCAATTAGGGTGCTGGTGATTGTAGGTGATAGGTCAGCAATCTGTGTTATCTAACACTTTCTGATCGGATCTTTGACCCCTATGTGCTCCAAAGTCATTCCACTTAATTACATTGTTTATATAGGGTTGGCTTTTGCAAATGAGCATTTTCTGGACGTGAACTGTCAAAGCCAAACCAAAAATCATCCTACAATACTGCCTAGTTAGATATAAGAGGTGGATAGATCTGCTGGCAAACTCCTCAAGAATATTTCAAATGCAGACGTACCTACAGCACTACAAGGTTATTTTGGTGTCCAAAATCGGAACTAACGCCGTCATCTTGTTTTTAGGGTTCCGTAGTCAACAAGGAGTAGGTAGTAACTTATAGTTTCGCCATGACCGTCTGTCCGGCCGTCCGTCCGCAGCTTAGTTCAGAAACTCTTAGTACTAGAAAGGCATAATTTGGCATGGATATACATATTAATCACGCTGACAAAGCGGTAAAATAAAATCTCGAAAAAAAAAATTGTGTACCTCTGTCAACCTTTTTTCACCTACGTAAAGTGGGGATTTTCTTTTTTCTCGTCTACCCCATAGTGTGGAATATCGTTGGATAGGTCTTTCAAAAATATTTCGGGTTTGTGAAAATCATTTTTCGATTCAGGGATCCGTTTGTGAAATATTAAGCTTTAAAGTGCTAATTTTTGTTAAAGTGTCCCCCCCTGCCAGCTAGATGGTTGCTTTTTTATATATTTTATGAAAAAAATCACGGCAGCAGTATATATAACGAAATTAAAAGGAAAAATATCATAGCTAAGTAGGCTTTACAAGTTTACGAGTAATAGTCGACCAACTTAAATTTGCAGTTGCAATGTATGGGAGAACATGATTTTCAACTACAATGTTAAGTTTGTTATTGGGACAAATTCATTCCAACTACGGAACCCTGCATTGTGCGTGGTCCAATATGCGCTTGGCCGGTTTTTTTAATACATTTCAAGTGACATTTCACAAAACAATTGCATATAATTTATCCAACAGCGGGCGCTGTTGGATAAATTATGTGCAATAGGCTTGTCAGCTGAAAAAATCTAATTAGTCCGTCAGTTAGATTATCAAAAAATATTTGACCCGTATTTTTTATTTTGTTAAGTAAACCAAAATTGACGAAGCTACAACGCTTTTCAAATTCTCAAAACGTCACACCTTGGTATAATTTTTAGTGCGTTCTGACGTCCCACTCCCGAGTTTTGATGCGTTTTATCTTTGTCAATATTCACTGATTTACAAAAACAAAAAATACTTGTCCATTATTTTCCAATACTCTAACTGACGGACTAAATAGATTTTCAATTTATTGATGGTGGAAACTAGCCTATTGGTTTGTCAACGTCATTTCATCGCCAAAAAAAAGATTATCATCATCATCATCAGCCTACAGCAGTCCAATGCTGGACATAGGCCTCTTCACGCACGTTCTATTGCACGCAATTCAAAGATCCTTGTAACAATGTTTTGCTTTTAAACAACCAATTTTAAAAATAGGAGGATTTTCGCCGATTTCGACCTCGTTTTCTCTAACAAACACGGAGTATTTCAATACATGTAAAACGAAACTTTCCTCCCACAGTTATCATTATCAGTGATCTACATACCTGTCTCTGCATCTACCTGTACGCACGTACCTGTATGTACCTACGTAAAGTACTACCTATGATAACACAAAATTGTTTGATTGTGGTACACTTATTTACACTCGCTTGATAAGTTAAATCGGCGGATGAATGAAGTATGCTTGTAGCGGCGGCGTTGAAATTATTATTTTTTGCGGTGAGAAATTAATTTAGTAAAAATTAAAAAATGCGACTGTACTTATAATATTTTGAGGTGTGTAGCCCACACCTTATACCAAATAATATGTGCAAAAAAGAATAAAAGAGGATGTGTTCTTACCACACGATACCACACGATAGGAGTGAAAACTTAGGAGCCAAGTAAATGTGATTCTACGCCGAGTATACGAGATTCAGCGTCCCCGATCGAGGCAACACAGTTCAGTTCGTTCACTGCTCAGAAGGAACGCAAAATGCGCCTTCACTGCACTTCAAAGAAGTATTCACTTAAAAAAAAAGATTAGCAAGCAAAATATTGTTAGTGCAATAGACTGTCGATAAAGCATGGAGGAAAATAAAGAAAAAAAACAAGAAAATTGCATGAAACTTTTTCTGCTTGGCTTGGCTTGGCTTTTTCCCTCTGGATTTCCAATAGGAGCAATCATTTCTTCTTAGTCGAAGACTTATTATAGTTGCCATAACTTATGTTTGTTTTTATTTTTTTTTGTGTTATCGATTTTTTCAGACACCGACCAGTTTTTCTTTCTTTATTTATGTCAATTATTAAATGATTAATTGCATAGTTTTACTCCTTTATTTTAACAATAAATTAGAAAGATGCAGAGCAACAAAATAATATCTGTAAATATATGAAGCACTGAAAGTTATGCACTGGCAAATGTAACATTTTGGCCAATTACACATCGACGGTTGAAAGGCTAATTGATCTAAGCGACATTTTGTAAAACTTGCAATAGGACAGAAAAAAACTATAACTAAAAAAATTATTGCATAGAATTTTATTTATTTAAATTAAATAAATAAAAGTCTAAGCAATAGTTCTTTTTTTATGAATATTTTAATAAAAAAAAAAACTTTAATCTGTCCTACTGCAAGTTTTACAAAATGTCGCTTACATATCAATTAGCCTTTCAACCGTCGACATGTTAGGTAATTTGTTTGAAGAAAAAAACGTTCAAAGTCAATATTAATGCTTTAATTTTTTCAGTAACTTTTTATTGTAAACGGATACTGGATAGATGAAGATTATGAATGTTCGCTAGGAGATTGTGTTTTAAAATACTACAAAATCACTTTCGCAGATTGAATTTCCAGTACGTAAAATTTTATCTTTATTTTTAGTACGAAATATACTATCGTCCCCGAATAGAAATCAAGGCGCTTCCTCTTTTCTCCCGGGTATCGTAAAAATTGTTTAGGAAATCGCTTTCAAACAATATTAGTTTTTTATCAATTAAAGTTAATTGGAAATACTTGATAACATAGGTAATCTCTGACAGTTTTACCAAAAAGTGGTTCTGAGTTTTCTAATGTAATATGAGCCTGCTTCATAGACTTCTAAGCTGTATAATTATAACACCATTTCATGTTAAGACAAAATTCTAGACAAAATCAAACTGATTGCTAATTAATTTGTAAAATTTATTATTTTTATGACATTGATTTACATTCTGTGATTACTATAGATCACACACAGACTTATTAATAGTTAAAACTTTTAGGAAAATCGTATAAGTACTTTTACAAAGTTTGCACCATGTATCTCTCATATAATTATTTTTTGTTCATTGTTTCATTTTTAATTCTTTTTACCTATTGTGGTATAGTGATTTTATTTTAGGTGCATCGTCTACACTTATAATTATACGTATACAAAATATTGTAAACCATTTTAATAGAGTAACGATGGAGTTTCTTTTCCATTCTTCTCCATACGAAACTACCTTTTGGAAGGGGCGACTAGAATCAATTATATTTTATTGTAAATTTTGTTGTTCCAAAGTACCTCTTATTATTTAAAATAAATGCTTTGACTTAAGTAAAAAATCTTTCTGAACATTATATTTTAAAACCTTCTCAACATTATTTTCACGTATAAGTAGGGCTAAGTGAAGTATGCTTTTAAGTGATAGCATCATTAATCTTGCCGTGGCGCCTTTTCACATCACTTTCGTTGTTAATATTGTACCACGTACAGTCTGGAAAGTGGTTTTTGAAGCAAGAAAATGCTTTACCTTTGATATTTTCAGGGGTCAGAGAACTAGGCGTAGCTACATCTATTCTGTAAACCTAACACGTACTCATATCACGTCACTCTCGATCCACTTTCACCGTAAAACATAAAATGACCTGCAGAACTCGCGAACTATTCGTCTAAGTTTTCTCTTTGTGTTTTTATTTTATAGATATATGCTGGGTTTCTTGTTAACGTTCATTGAACTGCATGAACCGGTATGATAGAAAATGTGTTGTCTTAATTTACCATCTCATCTACATTTACATGACCGTTTTTATTTTAGCCAGAAAGCCTCTAAACGTATATCAGCTATGTTTTTGTTCCGTTTATCTGGATAAAAAGTTACAGCAAGAAAGTACACAAAATCGTGTAAGTAACCATCGCATTTCTTTGACAGCTAAATAGGAGCTCTCTGCTTTCATTGGGTTTATTACTTTTGCAGAAAAAAAAGTTTGGGAGGTACTTACCTACTCATACATTTTCTTTTATCCACCGAGTTTGAGATTTTCTTCTAAAGCATGTTTTAGATGTTTAACATGAAAGAAGGTTGTATATTTATACCTCATATCATGTAAGTGGATTTTTAAAGGTATCATTGTAAGTTCTAAACATTTTATTTGTGCTTCAACGAAGTATAAGATCAGTATGAACTACTATATGCGCACACTAAATTTGGTAGCCGACAGAATAGATATTTTCTCATGTTCACTGAGCGAGTTCGCAAAGGTAACGTTACACGTGATATGTTCGTAATTTGTAAATCTTATGTTTGTGTCCATGAACTGTTAATTAACTATACACTATCGAATTGGGAAACTGTAATGGTAGCGTATTTATGTAATGTAATAAATAAATAAATAAAATAAATAAATAAAATATCTTGTGGTGAAGTAAGCATTTATTTCTAGTTTTATCAAGACACTTTCATTAAACACTTACGGGCTACGGCCTTGCTACAACAATATAAGATTTATATTTAGACCGAGGTTTAAAGTGTCTAGCCATTTTTGAAATTCAAACTTAATTCCGACAAAATTAAAGTTATAATAATTATAAAAATATACGGCAAACCCGATTCTAAGTTGTCGATCTTGTAATAAGAACTTTAACGTTCTCTGAATAAATTTAAAATAAATTAACTGTTTCGATGGTTAAGCTTTGGACTAAGTGAAGCGATATTACTTTTAAAAGTGCATTTGAACCGTTTATTAATCGTGCAAAACCTCATTTGAAGTTAAAAGAAAATTTTCATTTTCATTTTTCACTGCGATAAGCATCGAAATGAAGGAAAAATTGTTAAAGAAATATAAGTTTAGAATTAATTAAGCGAGAAACACGAACAGAAAGAATGAACTTCTTGTGGCAACAATCAGTGAGGCAATGAATCAGGAATAGGTATACTAATGGAACGAAATGGAAATACGTAGGGGAATAAAAAATAATGGTACGTACACATTGAAAAGATGAGTCTCCAGAATGATACCACATCAACATAGGTGAGGGTGAGGTGAGTGGTAGTGGGTGGTAACTGGCGAAATGTGGGTTATGTTTAAGTCCCGTGGAATAGATGGCAAGTCTATCAACCATCAACCGTGCACGAACCGACACTCCCGGCTGCTACTGAGAAATTGCATTGTAAATACCCAATAACACTTGGTCCGACCAGGAAATCGAGCCCAGGACTCATGCTCAACAGCAGCGCTTGCAACCACTAGACCGACGAAACAGTCCCGCAAATTAATAGATATTTAATTTTCTGTAACCAAATGATGAAATCAAGTTTACCCTTTTCGTTATGTCAGTTAATTAGTCGAACAAAATTGATATTTTGATGGGGGAAGCTCTAAGGTAGTCCTCGTAATTAAAATTATCTGACGATTTTTGCAATTTGCAGTTCATGGTCTGGGTGTACGTTGATTAAAATATGTTTCGCGACTGTAGCAAATGTATTTATATAATCATTAGAATGATACAACTTCTTAAGTTAGTACCTATCCTAAATGTCAAGATTTCATGAAATAGTCATTCTCATTCAATAGGATTACTTGGTCTTAGAGAGTTGTATTGATGACTTTAATGATTATAATTCTGTAAATACATATTTTTACGGTCGCGAATCATATTTTAATCAACGTACAACTTAATACTGACCAGCAATTTGCAAAAAAAAAAACGTAAGCAAATTCTAATTTTGCGGGCTACCCTGGCAATTTCGCCTTAAATTACGGCATTTACAGTAAAAGCTCCTAAAAGTTTTCCAAGAGGGTCAGCACTATTGTCACTGGGAATCAATTTTCGATTGATGTCCCAACTTTTTGGAGTCCTATTATGACCCTTTGAAAAGGCACTTTGCAAGACCTTAGGGTTCGCTTTGCGGGACTGTATTTTTCCCTAATAGCTAAGGGATGAGTTAAGATCCTAAACGACGCTGTAGTTTTTAGTTTTTGAGGAAGTTTGGTCAGGCATGATGTGTACGAACTTGGTATTTATGTGCCTTGCGATATCTAGCTAATAATATAAAGGTCAAATTGCTGATGTAGAAAGGACTTCGGAATTGTCCTGGGAAGATAGGGTTTTTCATTAGATACACGGTAAGTTCCATTTCATACCTAATGATTACAAAGTTGATAACATAGTGGCTACATATTAACAGCCGCACGGGTCGATCGAAGTTAAAGCTAGGCTAGCCGCGGTCGGTTCATGGATGGGACCATCCATTCATATTGAGACCCCTCCGTGCCTCGGAAAGCGGTGGGGTGTGGCAAAGACGGAATAAATGCTGAAGGTTTTTGGTCCAGGGAAGCGCCTTAAACCATTGATCCCGGCTGTCATTCGAAGATCTTTGACAGTTGTTACGGATAGTTAAAAGCCTAAAGTTCTGAAAAACTGTTTTACCAAGGGGTATTAGTCTGTAGCGGTATCTACAACGCCACATGCGAATTACGCGTCATACTGTCGTCACGCAGAATCCTGCATCTCGCAGGCAGAGTACACCGCTCAACTAGCATATATACAACGGCCCGACATGAATCATCGGGCAGTTGCCCGCCAGACACAACACCCGTCTGGTCGGAGGATCCTCCACTTTTCTATGGAGGATGAGTGAACTTTACACCCTCGTTCTCATACCTCTATAAGCCAGTAACTGGAGTTGCGGAGGCCAGATAGACAGTAGGTCCATGTATACTGGTATTCAGCTGCATCTGGTTACGACATGACTACCTCATTTTAATATAAAATACAATAATTACATATGTATAGGAGAAATAATGGTATCTCGTGTCTTTGAATTGTATGTACTATAATCAGAGATACATATAATTTTTATTTACACGTATCAAAGAGCCTCGAGTAGAGACAGGCAAATAATCCTGAATAGGCACTTAGGGGTTTCATTTCTCCCCTTCTATTATTTCTGTGCCTTCAATTTCTAGACAACTAATTGCTTGACTAAATGACTAATCATATGATTGTGTCCAACAAAGTGCTCGACTTCCAGAGATTACTTCTTACAAACAAGCAATTTTACCTCTTTATTATTACTAACTGCGCTCCGCGGTTTCACCCGCATAAGTCTTGATCCAGCAAGAATATCGGGATAAAAGTATTCTGTGTTCTAATCCAGATCATGGTCTACTCACGTGGCAAATTTTATCCAAATCCGTTCAGCCGTATTAGCGTAACAAACAGACATATAAAAAATCTATTAACTTTATAATATTAGTTTAGATTACTAGCTTCAGCCAGCGACTTTCTCCGCTTGAAGTTTCTTGTTTTAAGATAAAATGTATCCTATGATACTCAACAATACTGTAGCTTTCCATTAGTGAAAGCATTTTAGAAATCGGGTCAACAGTTCCGAAGATTACTTACTCGACCCTATAAACAAACTCACACATTTTATCTCATATTAATACTAGGTAACGTATAACTTTATGATTGCTTAGTAAGCTCTTTTAATTTTAGCCAAGCGATTAAAATTTTAATATAAAACAAGTTTACCTAAGCATCTCCGCCAATACTCAATTTCCCGCTGAACGCGACCTCATTTATGCTAGTGATAGCAGAATACTCACCAGCCCTGGCTTAAAAAAAATAAACATAAAAAAAGCAAACGCCGCAAGATGGTTCTAACGTTGATGTTTGACATTCTCATCCTGGACTTTATTTTTGAGTTGTGCCATTTTATCCTTCAGCCCCTTGTAAGCAGTCATTTCTAGTGTCTTTTTAACTAACAACACGATTAGAAGCCTTTTTTGTTTTCAAATTTCGTTTTAAATATCGCGGTGGCTTTTGTGCTTTTGATCTTTTGAAGTTTGTGAAATATATTTTCTTAACGGCATCATTGTTCATTTGTGTTATTTTACCAAATACCGCCAAATGGGGTGAAAAGAGAAGCAGGGGTGAATCGGGACGGTGAAATTTAAAGGGGATTTTATCATTGAAACAATTCTAGGTTATTATTGCCCTTGTTGGCAACAAACTATCATTTCAAAGGTAAAATCTATTTTAAAGTTTCGTCCCGATTCACACCTTCATCCCTGTTCACCCCGTTTGTAGGTACTTTAATATCAAGTTATATTCTGCATGATTAATTGCTTGAGTCCATGAAGAGATGAACTTAGAATATTGAAATGAAATTCTTGAAGAGATTAGAAGAGTGAGTGATGAAATTCCGCGTTCTTATAACAAGAATTCTACTGCAATTTGTATGATAATTTAAATATATGCTGCCCAAAGGGCCCGAACCCCATATTATAGAAACAATTTCAGCAACATTATAATAATATTGTTATTTCAGGAATAATTAGCACTTACGATATTCCCTCCCATAGAGAGGAGGCCTGTGTCCCAGCAGTGGGAACATTATAGGATGATTATGTAGCACTTACGATACGTTTCAAAGACCCTAAGTGTGCATACACACGAGCGACACGCGTCGACGACAGAGGCATGTGCAACTGTCGACGCGTGTCGGCGACAGAACGCGACGCGTGTCGCTCGTGTATTTGAGTATGGTGCTCAAATTCACGAGCGACACGTTCTCGACGGTTGCAGTTTCCTCTTTTGTCGACGAGTATTAGGCCGCTGCCTGGAATTTTGCGGGCAGCGGGGCGGCAGCGGCGGCGGCGCGGGAGCGGCAGGATCTTATGCGTACATTTAAATGGACCGGTTCTCGAAAACAGCGGCGCGGGAGCGGGCAACGAGCGGTGCACTCAAGGCAATCGGCGACCGCCCGCGCCGCCGCCGCTGTCGCCCCGCTGCCCGCAAAATTCCAGGCAGCGGCCTCACTCGTGTGTATGCACACTAAGGTTGTCATATTTAACTGTATTCAGAGTATTCATTGTAGTTGTATTCAGAGTTCAAAAAACAATTTGTGAACAAAGGCATAGATATCTTTACTAGTCTCTCTGTTTTTTAACGTCATTCTTTTTCTCGTGAATTATGGATTAATTTGGTCCTATCTCAGGAGCTTAATCTTTGTCAATTGTATTCCATGTTATATAGAAAAAGGGCAGTGTCCTTGTTATTTGACCGCCTTGCATCAGATAATAAACATGCAATTAGCGTGTTTTTTACTCATTCATAAATTACCAATCACCAATGAATGGACGTAGTAAATAATTCATTGATCAGACAAGTTAATTCAAGAAAACAATAATTACTCTTCAATATCGTAATCACGACACAATCTTTAAAGTAAATAATTAAAGTGGCCCACATTACAAGGTGGTGGCGTCACGTCGCGGCAAGAAGGATGCGTTTATTTAAACTGTGGGTAGTTAGTGTGATTCGTTGCGTCTGAGTATTTCCACTTTTGAATTTGTTCATAATTCGAATATTCGGTAGTGTTAATGCTTTTCGTGGTATATTTTTCATTTAAATTGTGTTATTTTAAGTGAAAGTACGTGTGTAAATGTGGTGTAAAAATGACTTAACAAAGTTTTCGTTTAATTTAAAATGATTATAAAGAAATAAGCGTTTCTATTTTACAATAAATTAAACCGAGAATTACAAAGTACCTATTAACCAACGCAGATCTTATAAATAGCTCGTTTTATCGGTCGTCTGTTTATACACTCCTTGATTAGCATAAACCCTTATATAATATTCGTTTGAAGAGGGCACATCCATTTGCAATTCAATACAAATTAATGTGTAGAGTAACTAGGAGCTAATTGCTTGAGGCTTTGTTGTTAAACGTTGAAACAACATTGTAAAGAATTAGTTGTATTTATTGTAGTTTTAACGTAGATCCGCCTGTGGGTGTAGGTATTCAATTTGAGCAGTTGTTAAGAATGTAAAACGTGCAGTAACAATAAAACTTACTTATTTTATGGTGTTTTCCTCATGGTTGAATTGGCCCATTAAGTTAACGTGACTCGATTTTTTTTTTCCAAACCACAATCTAGTCACAATTAAATGGCACAGTTGCCCAAAACATTGAAGGCAAGTCAGGTTGCTTCAAAAATCGCGCAGTAAATAAATGCATTTTCTGGGCACGCTCGTTCCATTACATACCTCATCCATCGCTTTCCATCAGGCGTGATCGAGGTCAAGAGCAGACTCATTCAACAACAAAAAAAGCAATAAGCATCACCTTAGTACGTATATGTTTCTGCCTGTATGTGTGTGCATAAATAGTTAAATGAATAAAAATAATTTCTGTATTAAAACCTAAATGATAAAAATCCAAGTATTTAAACATAGCGTTACCATACACGAAAGTGCATTCAAACTCTAACACATCCCTCCTTTATTCTTAAAAGTTGCTTAAAAAGTTAGGAGCGAGATTTTTAAACGTCAACAATGTATAAACAGTCGCTAAATGTTGCTTTAAGGTGCCACTGTCTGCCGGGGCAGCGGGATTGTCCGAAAGGGTTACCGCTACCCCGGAACACAAAGGGCTAAGGAAGGAACACGGGTGGGTTTTAGTCAGCAAGAGTCTGACACTCCCTTCTGCTCCACCCAGAGCGGGAGTGGTCATTTGATGATTACCCATCCTCAAAAAAAAAAAAAAAAAAACGTGCCACTAGTCGATATTTTTTGCCATACAAATTTCGGGAGAGTATTACTCCACTTTTTGACATTGTACATCCAAAGTTAAACATGATATCAATGATGTCGTTTTGTCTTGTTATTAATTTTGTCCGTACGGAAATATTTATAATAGTAAAATAAAAAGTCATTAAAAAGTTATGAGCCAACAAAGATTTGTTTTTCTTGCTATTTTTAATGTAAATTTGGGAGAAAATAAGTAATAAAAGATCTATAAAATCTTCAAAAGAGTCGGTACCAACAAAGCTCAGTCATCGAAGAGTTCATTAAGCTTCATTTGTAATTGATTTATGCAGTGGTTTTTTCATAAAACTCGATTTTCCAAAGCACTTTTCGAATTTTTTTACGTGCCTTTCAGTTCGGAAGGGTGTTTCTTTTTGCGTGAGAACTAGACGTTGTACGTGTATGTAGACTAGCGTCTAACTGCTCATCACTGATACTATTTCTGTCGGACACGAAGTCAGGTGAGACAGCCACTAGACTAGTTCCACCTTAAGCAACGTTTCTCGTCTTTACTACTAATAAACTAGGCGTGATCACATAATCTAGGCTCTCTTGATGTTCGCAGACCACTGCTGAACATAGGCGATTCCCAAAACTAGGAGTGAAATAAACCAACATTAAAATAGTGATAGTGCATAAAACAAGAGTGGTTGATTGAGATATGTGAGGATGACGTCACTGGGGATCCCCACCGAGGCTCCTGTCCACACCATTTTGTTCACGTCTGCGTACACGCAGAAAACTGTCAAAGTTGTACCGAAGAAGGTAAGGAGAATACTTATTAATCTCTTGGTTTTTGAAAACATGTAATTTATTTTAATTTGGTATAAAATAATTTGTTTAATTGTTGTTTATTTGGTTGTTTATTATTTAATCTACCGATACCAATAAACAATCACAACAACAGTAATTGATATGATGAGATTAACTGAACGGAGACTTATGCCTGCGGGGTAGTTGCGTAACACATTAGAAGCAATGGCTTACATTTTGACAGCTCAACAACATACATTGCGTTGTTGAGCAGACAAATTCTTCGAATAATATGAAGCAGTGTATTAGGAATATCCTTCAAAATTGTTCAGTTACCCCGCGAGACCCCCGGAAACAACAAGAATGATCCATTTTTATCACAAAATATAATGTCATAGCTAGGTGTATGTACCTAATTATAATTGTTTTTTTTACAACAAAAGAACGAGACCCTTACAAAATCCCTGGACAAATAACAAATGATCAAACAAAAATAGATTAAAACCTCCAAATCGTTAGCAAACAATTTATTTTTATTGACACGGCTTTGTTTTCGTTTGTTGCCGCCCCATCACCAACGTTACAGATTGTCGTAAAAATAATCAACATATAAAAATAAACCGAATAACTAACTAGTTGACAATTTCTGTAGTTATTATCAGGTAGTATAATGGTTGGTGGTTCATTAAAAATACATTTTTTTTTAAATAAAAATAGTAGCGACTCGCGCTTCACACGAGTCCAATGGCGACATGTCAAAATATCGAGATTTGAAAAAAAAAAATAAGAACAATTTTAAAAATTTTCTTTCACTAGACTATTGTTTCCTTTTTAGTTTTTTTTTAGCTGTAAGTCTGTCCATCCTGTAATAAATAAATGTAACTTAAATGTTAATTAATTAATAATGTTTATTAATTTGTGCCCATGTACACATAGGCGAAATGTGGGTGTATTGTAGGTGCAACTCTGCTTAACCCTTCGAGGATTACAGGAGTCATGTTATGTTATATATAAACACATAAACCTTTCGAAATAAATGCTGCAAATTATTGTGAAGACTGCATCAAAATCCGTCGTGAAGTTTAGAACGTCAAAGTGGTCATCACACAGACAGACACGTAAAGCGAATATTGTAAAAATAGCGATCTGCTCCTGCTTCGCACGATTTTTATGACTTAGCAAAACATCAAAATTTATTTATTTTAAACTAGCAGCGCCCCGCGGTTTCACCCGCATAAGTGTCGATCCCGTGGGAATATCGGGATAAAAACTATCCTATGTTTTCCCGGGACTCAACCTATCTCTATACCAAATTTCATCTAAATCGGTTCAGCGGCTTAAGCGTGAAGAGGTAACACACACACTTTCGCAGACAGACAGACACACTTTCGCATTTATAATATTAGTGTATAGTATAAGTTTAATATTAATAATTATTTATTAATGTATTACACACACTTTCCGGAATAAATTCCATGGTGAAAATTGTCTCAACATCCGTTGCAAAGTTAAAAAGAACAACGCGACTACACAGACATACACAGACATACACAAGGAGTGACTTTAATGTATAATTTACTAGCTGCGCCCCGCGGTTTAACCCGCGTAAGTTTTGATCCCGTGGAAATATCGGGATAAAATGTATCCTATGTGTTATTCTGATGTATAAACTATATTACTGTAAAGTTTCATTAAAATCCGTTCAGTAGTTTTTGCGTGAAAGAGTAACAAACATCCATCCATCCATCCTCACAAACTTTCGCATTTATAATATTAGTAGGAAGTAGGATAGTAGGATTAGTAGGATGTATACATTTACAATAAATATTCGCGACACGGTTGTGAATACACCCTTACTCGGTTCAACAAGTCGTCGATTATCCAAGGTTTTCATTGATCGACTGACTGACTGTTGTGATATTGGATAACAAATAGATTTTTGTAATATTTTTTACGCACACGAGTATTTTTCTAGACTGTGAAAACTAATACTAGGTGCATAAGGGACTAACCACACTTATTCAGCTCTGTTCAGCTTTGTCCATAGAAAACAACGACTTTGTATTGAGTCCGTTCAGCTTTCCGCGGCTGAACGGACGCGTACGCATCTCATACAAAATCATTGTTTTCTATGGACAAAAGCTGAAAAGAGCTGAATTGGTTAGTCCCTAAGTAGTATTATTTTGATAGTGATGTTGCGCAGTTTTTGAAATGTAAACTGTCGACAACGTCGTTTACATATAAAAAATACCTAAAAAAAATAGCTGACTTAAAAAAAAACATTACAAAGTGAAAAATAACTTTAATTTCGGAAGTCGGTGTCGTTGGTGCTGCATTTTCGTTTTTCATTTTGTAGTGTTTTTTTTTTTTTGTAAAAAAGTTTTTATTTATCACTTTTTAGTTGTACTTTTTCCTCTTAAGGGGTCATTGTACTCATCATTATGAACAACTTTTACTATGGGACCACAGATAAAATCGTGAAAAATAAAACAGCTGTTGCCTGCATTTTGACGAGTTATGCGAACATAAAATGTAGGGAACAGCTGATTTTTTTTCACGATTTCAGGTACTCCTTTTTTGAAGTCGGTTAAAAATACCGAAAAGCGAGTGCAAAAGAGTCATAGTACCCCAAAAATTTGTACATCATACGAAAATTAACTCCTAGCGACAATAGTGTTGACCGATTTGGGAAACTTTTAGGAGCCTGTACTGTAAAGCGCGTTGAGCGATTTTTGGTAGATGAAAAATACTGAAATTATACTGAAGTTATTATCAATACTCCATAATTATCCTTCTTTGCATGAGAAGAAGCGTTTTAACGAGGTTCAGGATAATATAATTTATGTGAAAAACGTTGAAGTTCGTTAACTTCGTTTGTGACTACACTGTAGTTCATTAACGGAATAAAAATACATTTAGGTACAGCTCGATTCAAACTTATGGACGCAGCAACGTTGCACGTCGCCGTGCCTTGTAAAATTGTCTTGTCCCAAAGCACTGGACGTTCTTCAACAAGTGAAATCAATAAATCACAGTCAATATTCTCCGATATTTTTTATTCACAAATCACAACTAATCGCTAAGACAATGAAGCATTAACTGAGCGAGCGCATCGAATCGAGCCACGACGGCCGACGTGACGCGCCGTCCCACGGCGACACGTGCACTAGCACGACGCGGCACCCTATTACCTACTATGACGTCCCAAGATCTATTTAGTGATGGGTAAATCAAAAAGATTATTTAGGTGTATCTATTGTATATCTGTGGCTCATCCCCTATTACATGGGACTTACCTGCACATAACTGGCGAAATGTGGGTTTACTATAGATACATCCACATTAGATAGATCTTTTAGCGTAAGGTTGGCTTAAGATCAAGAATCATCATCTCAATAATACGTGCCACTAGCATGGTCATTTGTGGCACAAGGCATAAATTTAAACCAATAGCCAAGTCATTCGGCTTCGATAATGGAGCAGCCCTACCTAGACAAGACTGATGTAGATCATGCGGCCAACGAACTGAGAAGACGTCGTTACAATAAATCGCGATAGATAAATAAACTTGCTTTTTTTGTTAAACAATAATTTGTCTTCTCTTCTTAGCGTGTCGATAGCAATCTAATTGGACTTGGCCCAGAATTCGGCTACTTGTTTGGCGCCATCACCAGCGTCCATCAGTTCCTGTAACGTGCAGCTGACAGGACACGCAGGACACGATATTAAGTCTCCCATCGTTTGTGGAACAGCACCACCAGTCACCACCAGCACCACCAGTACTTTTGTTATAGATTATTTTGTGTTGTAATACTTAAATGTTTTCCACTATAGGTAAACCTCGGACTAAGCCTTTAAGAAATACAGGCATGAGGTTACGTTACTAAAAGCTACTCGGAAATACCTTTTAAAAAGCCCCAAATAACGTATGGTGCGTAAAATTTTTGACGGTGAACGATTATTTAGGTCACACAACCCCAAATAGACGTCATTGGCGCGCCGAGGAATTAAAAAGTTATTATTCAAAGTTCAGTGTGTGACAAGAGATTCATCATTAATTCTTTATTTATTTTGATACAGTTGATAACACCGTAAAATATAAATAAATATTGTTTTTATGACGTAAGTACGTGGATATTGATCAACACTGTTTATTAAAGTTTACAGTTTTGTTTTTTATGACGTGGATTGTGGTGCTGACTGTTTTTAGGCTGTGGTAGTCACAAGGTTGTCAGTTGTTAAAGTTGATTATTCAATTCTAAAGCTGTATCTACGCTAAGCGAGCCGAGTTCTGCCGAGTGAGCACGAATAGGCGTAGCGTAAATGGATTTCAGAGTATTGAACGAGCACGCATCGCCATGAAAAATTTGCCTTTTACCCATATTCCATATTGGCATTGTCTTACTGCATTTTTCAACTAGTAATATTTATATATTTTTTTATAACCTAATAAATTGTTATACTGGTGGAAAGTGATGAATGAGGTATATCACGATGGGTTGAGCGTACCCAGATGATGCCTGATCACTCTACTAGCTCAAAATATTTTTTTGACGTGATAATGTCTTATAGATCAATGAACACCGGCTGCACGCACGAAAAAGTGTCACGTTCCGCCTGAGCCTGAGCGTGCAAGCGAGAACGCGGAACACGCGATAGAAAGGCACGATCGATACAAGCGTTGGCTTGTAACACATTTATTCATCAATGTTTCTTTATGACGTTATCACGTAAAACTATCGTCCGTAAACAGCACCCCAATTGCGTAACACACTATCAATCGGAATCTGAATTGGCCATACCGCTGTTAAACCCGCGATGGTTTATGTGGTATCTTTATAAAAATGCATGTAAACTGTTTTTCTTGATAAATAAACAATAAAAAAAAAAAATCATTTTGAAGCAAATTGCTAATCCATTGCTTCATAAGTTCGAAAAATTGTCTGCTCAACACGTAAATAACGCAATGTTGTTGAACTATCAAAATGAAACCGATTCCGATTGATAATGTGTTACGCAATTACCCCGCAGATTTTACAGACAACCAACTTTTTTATCTTTCTTTGTGACAGTCTATCACAAAATGATCCTGAAATGCTTTGAAACAAACTTCTAGCACTGCAAGGCTACCGGCAAAGTTAATCCTCAAAAGTGCAAAATGCCTTGCTAAAGAAGAATTTAATCTAATAAATAACTGAGTGCATCCAGCCGAATGCCGCACAATTTAATTTGTGGCCGACGAGCGGTAAAGGAGCGTCTTTCCATTATGTACCAACTCATTCACTGGCTAGCAGTCAAAGTTAGGATTTTATAAGTACTGTGTGTGGATCTTACAGCTACATATATTATTAGGTATGCTTTTAGAATTTCTTGTAAGCAACCAGCTGACTTTTTTGTTTCGCGACAGTCTTCTGTTTTGCATGAAAGTTATCACGGATTATCACTTGAAAGAATTAGTTTGGAAAGCCAATTCCCGTAATAAAAATTGTTTAAAATCTAGTCGCAGTTTCATCTCAGCGACAATCGATGTCAAAAAGCGGTATTTTTGACAGATTGAGACTGAGATCAGACTGTGAGCGTTCTTACAATTGCTTTTTTTAAGAAAGAAAAATTGTTTTTCCAAAAAAAAAAAAATCGACTTCCAAAAAAGACACTACGACGTGAAAAATAACTTTATTTCGGACACACTACTATAACACGGTTAACACTACTGGCTATGTAAATATCAATGACAGGAAGTCATTATAAAATCATCAATATCAGTGGCAAAAATACGTATTGTTGAAGCTAACTCAAAAACTACCCAAACAAAGTTAATGAAATTTATATGGGACAAACCCTCAGGCATAACCTATCTATTAAAAGAATAATTTATGAAATCAATTTATAATTGCCGAAGATATCCCGTAACAAACGTACAAAAAAAAAGTACAGTCGAATTGAGAACCCCCTCCTTTTTGAAGTCGGTTAAAATTGATACTCTACTTTATTCATAGACTAGCGAACCGCCCCTGCTTCGCATGGGTGCAATTTATTTATGCCGACATACCTACTTATTAACGTCGAAGTTCAAGGCTTGTGTTATTTTTAAAATAATTATGAATTAATGTTAATTACCTTCCGCCCGGAATAAAATCATGGTCTTCTCCTTAGAGGGTGTGGGAGGCAGCCACCTCCTTATGCGAAGCAGTCATGCTAGCGAAGGAGGTGGCGGGACGGTTGAGGGAGAGAACCTCACGTCTCAGCCGCCGCGGGAGACGTTCCGGGCGTCGGGAGCCGCCTGACGACTCCCGGCCAACGTAGGCGCGGGCCTGCGGGCGGAGAGTAATAGGTAACTCTCCGTCCGATCAGGACAAGGCCCGTGCCGGACGGCGCGTACGTGTTCCACACGCGCCTCAAAGAGATGTCAGCTTTAAGGAAGGGGCCCGTAAGGGCCGAAGCCTGCCGGGGCAGCTGGATTGTCCGGAAGGGTTACCGCTACCCCGGAACATAAAGGGCTAAGGAAGGAACACGGGTGGGTTTTAGTCAGTAAGAGTCTGACACACCCTTCTGCTCCACCCAGAGCGGGAGAGGTCATTTGATGATTCCCATCCTCAAAAAAAAAGCGTGTCGATGGCAAAAATAACACGAAAATATAATATATCCACAGTCCGGCCGACGAGAGAATGCGTTCTTGACACCTGCCAGTTTCATACAAACGAATACGTTTGTATGTTCGTCCTTTTTCAATGCCCCTCGTAATAAAACCTACTTAGGCATGAATGCTCCGATGGCTAGGCTAACGTCCAGACGTGCGACAATTTTTGCAAAATTTATTGATTTGGGCATCTTCCACGACCATCACGCGTTTTAGATCTAAGGTTATAAATGAGGGGAAGACTGAAGACAACGAAACAAACTAATATAATATTAATATAATTAGTCAAAAGTCGATGAGGGTATTCTCTCTATTACAGAGATTTTAGCTAGAGTTTTTATTCTTTTATTGTCTTTGTTTTCTATACTAGTCTATACTAATATTATAAAGAGGAAAGATTTGTATATATGTTTGTAACGAATTGGCTCAAAAAGTACTGGACCGATTTTTAAAATTCTTTCACCATTTGAATGCTACATTATCACTGATTAATATAGGCTTTTTTTTTCTTTTTTTTTCCACCCTTGCGAAGCCGGGACGGGCCGCTAGTATTTTATAAATTTTTCTTTTTTGTAACGAGAATACTGTGTTTCCTCTTTTGTTGTGAATGCTGTGCACGTCTTTAATTGACGTAAACACTGGTCCATGTCTCTGTTCTCTGTTATTTGTAAATGTTTGTGTTTATGTTGTTGATGTGCCTTAATAATAAATAAATACGTGTTTTGCAAAATTGATCTTTATCAGCTACTAGAATTTTCGCACTTACAGGTGTCAGGAACGTATTCTCTTGACGGCCGAACTGTAGTTTTTTTTAGTTTATTTGGCCCAAAATTCAGCAACGCGAATCATGGTGAAAACATATGATCCATAGTTTAGAAAAACTAAGCAGACATACGCGAAAAATGAGTTTGTTTTATATGTACTATTTTACATATACTATTTTACAGTGTCGTAGTTATCAGCCCAAGATCTGTGATTACGTTCTACTTATTCGTCTATGTGCATGTAAATGATCCTCGGGTATTTATGGAGTATGCGTGCCATTTTAATACAATTGTTTGTCTATGAATGAATAACTATAAAGTTGTAGCTGGTTTTATTATCTAGGATCTAACGTGAGTTGGTTTCTCTATACTTAGATAATTATAGAGTTGGTATGAAAATTATGAAATACTAGCTGCGCCCCGCGGTTTCACCCGCGTAAGTTTTGATCCCGTGGGAATATCGGGATAAAAAGTATCCTATGTGTTATTCTGATGTATAAGCTATATTACTGTAAAGTTTCATCAAAATCCGTTCAGTAGTTTTCGCGTGAAAGAGTAACAAACATCCATACATCCATACATACAAACTTTCGCATTTATAATATTAGTAGGATTATAACATGGCATCTACAAGGCAGATGTGAGTGGAAACGCAGGGAGGGGACAACATACAAGAAGGACATCTATGGTCTATGTTATAGGTTTGGTTTCCGCACTTACTCCTTCAAATGGACCATTGTGCGTGGGCCATGGCGGCCGTTGGTGGTTATTCCAACCAGCCCACCACCCTCCAGAAGCTGATTAAGTCTCCTGGTCCGTTTAGAAGATCTGTGTACGATCTGGGTGTCCCGAGGGTTTCTGACCTAATCTGGGTGACGCCTGTGTACTCAGAGAGCACATGCGCAACAGTTTCATCAGCCTTCATGCAAGCTCTGCACAGGGGACTGTCCGTTATGCCTATTGTGTGGAAATTTTTGTTTAGCGAGCAGTGTTCCGTGATGGTCTCCGTCACCAGGCGCAAGCCTTTCCTTATTAATAAGACATTATTACAAGAAGGACATTATACTGACCTTATAGGTGCTGGTCTTCAAACTTTACCAGCCTTATTGGTGCTGGTTATACTCACAACCGGTGTACATGTATGATCAACGGGGTAATTGCGTAACACTAACAGTAGCAATGCCTTTCATTTTTTGACAGTTCAATATTTACGTTGTTGAGTAGACACATTTGTCGAACGCATAAAGAAAAGAAAGAAAATACATTTATTTATCACAGACTAAAAGACACATAGTACACCAGAGACATACATCAGATAAAAACAAATTATAAACCCACAGCGCAGACAGAGAGGAGCGCAGCGGAGAGGCACTCGAAAATCAACTTTAAAATTATTGAAATAAAGTGCATATATCCATTTTTTGTCAGGTTCAAGCATATATGCTTGAACCTGACAAAAAATGCTCGTTCGTCCTCGAGGATACGCGGGAAGGCACGCGCTCGTTTATTTCAATAATTTTAAAGTTGATTTTCGAGTGCCTTAATAAAATCCTCTCCGCTGCGCTCCTTTCTGTCTGCGCTGACCCTAAAGTGTAAAGTCCGATGTAAGAAATTAGCAGGAAAGTGTGCCTCACGGCTACGCCAAAAAGCAATAAAGAAATGGATTAGCAACAACCTTCAGAATTATTCAGATTGTGATTGAAGTGTAGGTAATAAATAATAGGAGCTGGTGTCCGCAACTCCACGTCAATGCGTGTATTTTGCGTACGGTTTGTATTTTTACGATTGAAGTGTATTACGCAAGAGTGCCGATGTACGAACGTAAACGAAGACCTTCGCCACCTACTATGATCCTTACATACTCCTTGTATGTAAGGATCATACTAGGTGGCGAAGGTACTATCTGTCTCTGTCTATCCTCATGGAAAAAGGCGTATGTTTATATATGGCAATTCAGAAAGCTGTTTAATTTTTGATGAGCTTAGTTTATGTGCCAAACCTAACCTAACCTATCCAAAGACACATTCGAAATCTTTTGAGATCGTTTTCGTAATATTTTAAATCAGGATTTCCCACCAATTATTATTCCAAAATCAAAATATTTTATTTCACATAAGTACTTAAAGCTACAAGGGCACTTATACGTCAGAAGCTAGGTGCACGGTTCCAATTGGTCGTTTCCTATGGAGAAGACCCGGCAAGAAACTCCACGGTTACTCTTTTAAAAATAATTGGCTTTTACAATGCTTTCAAATTACTGTAGTTATGGGAACACAGCGTAGGCCTGTCAACAAGTACCAGGTACCTACTTTATAAAAAAAAAATAGTCTATAGATCTGAAGTCTACAGGGCCATTCAGTACCTACCAATACATTACCAGGATGATTTTAACGATTTGATGGCAACTCAACTCGCAGCAAATAAAATTTATTTATTTCCGCCACTTGGGCCCGACCATGGCTTTTTTATGGCTATTTTACGACGCCATAGAATTGATCATGTTTTTCCTATCGTATCGACATTCGACAGCCCTGTCATTTGTTAAGGCGGGGTTTTATTGGGCGACTGAGGCACGGTCCTAAAGGGCAATTCGCATAATTTAAAGAACGTTCACGTGCACCATCTGTTAAAAATACCTCTAAATTCCCTATATTTTTGACAAATTTTTGAGATTGATTGTCGCCGAGATGAGATTGTGACTAGATTTTGAACGTTTTTTTAATCATGAGAATTGGCCTTCTGATTTATGTATATCTTTAGTTTATCGTACACAAGAATTTATCGTAGAATATGGTTGTTTTAGATGTGGTATTGGGCCGCGACTTACGAGTTATTATTATATAGGTGGTTCGACCCGAGACAGCCGCTTTAATTTGTGTTATTTATTTCATCACCACTGCTCTCAAAACGGTAAAGGGAAACATCTTAAAGAAACCGGCATGTCCTAGAACCAAACATTCGAAGACATATGATATCTACCAACCCACATTGGGCCCGCGTGGTGGATTACGGCCCACTCCCTCTCACAGAGAAGGCTGTCTCCCAGCAGTGGGAACATATAGGCTGATATTGTATCCATAGTTGTGCTTCTTTATTGGAAAAGAGCTTTTTGTCCTGTAATGCGACAACTTTAGAACGATCATTATAGGTACGTGTAAGACATTAAGAAATAACAAGAAAACCGCCTTCAAACGGTCTAATTAAAATCTCATTAATTTTAAACGCAATCTCAGATCAGAATCAACTTAATTCCCGTATTTGTATTCCGGAAACGCCTTAACTGTTGCCTGAATTAAAAACCAATTAATGCAAAATTTCTCCATACAATAAACAGTCTTAAGCCATTGTGATGTTGTCTTGAATCGCCTGGCGCGAGAATAGAGTTACGTCGTGATGGATTCGGAAGTTGGTATTTGAGGTAATGACATGCAATTTCTATGTGATCAATGGGGCTTTGACGTAGATAGCGCGATAACTCTGATTTACTTACTTAGATTTGATAACTGAGTAGGTACCTTCTTAACTACGCACGGGAAATTTACCCGACTTAAAAAAAGGAGGCGGTTATTGAGACATGGTTTTTTCAGAATTACAAAAGAATGGCATGAAGTCTTTTTGTTTTCTAGTTTTTAACTCGACAGAAGAAATGGCATTACAGTCTGTAAACTTTTCTATAACTTTACAAATTTTTACCTAAATGTCTGAAATCACAAACCATAAACCCTTCATTTCCGAGATCTTTCTGATGGTCTGTGAGAACTGAAAGACTTTAAGAGCTGTATTTTTTTTATACTATACATTTGTTTACAAATTGCCAGATTCGTTCTACAATTGTTTTAAGTCTACTATTAAATCCTAAGATTTTTATTTTGCGAAATCCCAGTGTGGTCCTCCAGTTCACACGCACATACTTTTCTGAGTGGAGACGATAGTATGTTGTTAAAATAAACAATATGACTCTACCACAATGTGACACTAATGTGACTCAACCACAGATATAGATACACCTAGATAACGCAAGAGCAAGTTCTACTTCGCGTGCCAATAATCGCACCAACTTACATTCAAAAATCGTAAGCCGCCACTTTCGCGCTCAGTCCTGTGTACTGCTGGCTGGGTGAGCGTGAGTGAGAAAGAGCGCTTGTGACGTCATAGTACGTAGTAAAAAAAATGGCACGTTTGGTTTTCATACAGATCGTGATACTTGCGATAACTAGGTCTATCTATATCTGTGACTACAAGACACCGACGCAATTCATCAATGTAACACAAAAATATAGAGCTGACGTTACAATCAATAATATTAGTATACAAGCATAGCATTCAAATAATTTTGTATCAAGGTTGTAGCACTATGTAATACAGAATAAAAAGGGTACAGAAGGCCGAGGTTATAAGGGGAACCAAAAAACAAACATTTGTTTATAATAGGTAAATAATATCGGTCGGGGCAAAAATATTTTCGTATTTTGAATCTATTGTTAGTAATCAAACCTCTTTGGCAGTACTGGATGTAACTGGCTGGTTTTAATACTATTAAATGTTGACATTCGAAAGATGCAATAAATAAAGAAAAAAACTAGTTCCCGCCATTTCTCAATTGTTTTTCAAGCAAGCAACATGAACGTATGTGACGAAGAAATTCGGTACATTTTAAAATTTTATTACAAAAAAAGTAAAAATGCGACGAACGCCGCGAATAAAATGTGTGCGGTTTACGGACCTAATGCGGTATCAATACGAGTAGCACAAATGTGGTTCAAGCGTTTCAAGTCAGGAAATTTTAGTGTGAAGCATGAAGCTCGCTCTGGACGCCCTGTCACGGATAAAATCATTTTTTAAAAAGTGGAGCAAGATCTACATATTAGTAGTTATGATATTGCTGAAGAACTGGATGTTGATCACAAAACAGTTTTACGGCATTTAAAAAAGTCTGGGTACAAGAAAAACCTTGATATTTGGGTACCACATGATCTCACTGAGAGAAACTAATGCAACGTGTTCCCATTTGCGATTCTTTGTTGAAACGTAATAATTCCGACCCATTTCTTAAACGGTTGATTACGGGTGATGAAAAATGGATCACTTATGATAAGAATGTCCGAAAAAGATCGTGGACGAAGCATGGACAAGCCCCACAGACCGTGGCAAAGCCCGGCCTGACTCGGAACAAAGTGATGCTGTGTGTTTGGTGGGATTGGAAAGGAATCGTCCACTATGAGCTTTTGCCGCCGGGTAAAACTATCGATTCTGACATCTACTGTCAACAACTGAAGAGGTTAAAAGAAGCTATTGAGAAAAACCGGCCGGAGCTGGTGAATAGGAAGGGCGTGGTGTTTCATTACGACAACGCCAGACCGCACTCATTTATAGCCACTCAGCAAAAATTGAGAGAGCTTGGCTGGGATATGTTGATACATCCTCCCTATAGCCCTGATCTTGCTTCATCAGATTTCCACCTGTTTCGGTCACTTCAGAACTCTTTAGGAAGCATAAAGTTAACTTCAAAAGAACACTGTGAAAACTACCTGTCAGATGTTTTTGATAAAAAATCTAAAAACTTCTACAGCAATGGGATCATGGTATTGCCTACAAGATAGCAACAAGTCATCGATCAAAACGGCACATACATATTATAAATAAATAAAAAATTAATCCTAAAACAATTTTTTTTTTTTGTATGAAAAATACGAAAATACTTTTGCCCCGACCTAATAGGTACATAATCTGCATTCGCGACTTATTTGCCAAAAATATAAACAGATATGAGTTTATGGAAAAGTAACTTTAACTGCTACACAATAAAGTGCAGTTTACACTACAACTTCAAACATTTTTATAACTTTCTCAATAGTACTAGTCACTCTGAAATCAATTTAATTACCATTACCATAAAGTTGATATTTGTTTAACTTGAAATAATATTAATTTGAAACATAAGTTTGAATAGAGTTTACATAACCTTACGTTTTTTCTCGTGCGGGTATTATGTCGTTCTAGGGCATCCCGGCGGCGCGGTTAGTTTAAATAAATCTAAGCAACTTTGAAAATACACTAAGTACGTACTTACAGAAAAAAAAATATAAAATTATCTAGCTAGATGGAATACATTCCATGCTATATATTTCAGCTACGACAATGTTTGCATCTATTTTTGACTAAGTATACGATCCCCAATAACGTTTAGCCAAACCACGATGTGCTAAAATGTTACTAAAGAAATTCATGAAATACACATACAGTTACTGAAGTTGAGTTTCATACAAAACCACGATAATAACCGTGTGGTTATGCATGAAACTCAGCTTCTGTAACTATATTTTATGAACACTTTTTTATTGTGTTTCAATTTTATATGTTGCGTATTTCAATAAAAATGTAGGGCACGGAGTGTAAAGTTAATAGTTACAGTTCAATGGAAAATGTTGTATGTATGGAGCTTTTACAGTCATATCGTGACGTAGCGCGTATGTCTGATGTCGTAAGTGTTGATACGGTTAAAAAGGTCAGATACCTTTATATTTCTGTACCCAGAAATAAATACAAAGTCTGTTATGTGATATATCTAAAGTGCTACAAGGTTATGGTGGCGTGTAGCCAAATTCGGAACTAACGTTGCCATCTTGTTACCGATTTAAAAAAAAGAAGGTTAACAACTCGACACGTATCAGTCATGTATGTAATATTTTTAGAACTGCAATATATTCACATATGACAATGTATTAGGGCTTCCAAACATGTGACCATTTTTTTATTGGCTTACGTTTACTTCAACTTAGGGAATAGTGCAAATTTCATCAAAATCGGCTCAGCAGTTTTCAGGATATGGACTAATACTTGTAAGTGTGACGGCTTGGCTTATTGATACGAGCTACTGGTGGTGTCAAAGGGAAAATATCTCGAAACCTTGGTCAAATTCTTGCACTAGAACTATTTTTTTATTTACAAAATGATTACCTATTTATTATTACAAAGAAATATTCCAGTTTTTACTTAAAACTAAAAAATATGAAATAAAAAAGTAATTTGTCACATACAATCACAATTATTATTATTAACTTTAATTTCGCAAGTGGGTGACCAAAACTAAAATACAGATCCCAAGACACCGACTTCCGAAATTAAAGTTACTCCATAATAATTATGAGTTAATTCCTTTTAGGAGTCGATTTTTTAAAAATTCATTTCAAGTGACTTAGTTCTTTTATTCTCTCACTCCTAGCTTATATTAGAGCTTCCATGCAAGTTGATATTACAGTTTTAGACTGTATTTAAAAAAAAATTGTGACGGCATCTGCATCGCCGCATGCAAACTACGCATCACACTGAGGTCACGCAAAATCCTGCATCGCGCAAGCAGAGTTTACCGCGCGATATTGATGTATATGCTTGTCCCGACATCAATCATCGCGCAGTAGCCCACCAGATACAATACCCGTCTGGTCGGAAGATTCTCCCTTTTCTATGGAGGATGAGTGAACTTTAAACCCTGCTCCTCATGCCTCTATAAAATCTGAAAGGTTTGAATAGCAAATTTCAGGTAGAATTGCATTTTAACTTCACTCTTCAGCCAGGAACTTGTAAATATTTAAATTAATCATCACCATTATAAGCGTTGTTCTACTGCTAAGTATAGGCCTCTTCCCTTTTGTGTAATGCTTCCCTGGCCTAGAACTGTGTAGCACACTTTCAATCACAAAGCCAATGACATTGAAGGATATTTTAAATCCATTGTTTCATATGTTCGAACTGTTTGACGGCTCAACAACGTAAATAATGCAATGAATGTTGTTGAACTGTTAAAATTAAAGTCATTGTTACTGTGTGTTTACGAAATTATGATTATCTGGGCGAGACTCACCTAGATCTTCTTTAAATAATTTTATTGTTAATGGTAAATTGACAGCAATAAACTATGAGAGAGATACTGCGTTCAAAGGCAAAATCTTCTAACTTTGAGTTCAAAGAAACTTACAAGCTGTACAATAATACACTGATGAAGGTATAAAAGTATTTAAGTAGGTAGGGTTAAACTTTAATGCTTCTTGATGAAGTATTATAAGTATCTACCTACTTAAAGGTAAATCTTTGGCAACTACGAACTTCAGAAATTTTAAAAAGTGGAGTCCGATGAAATGTTATGGAGCTTATGAAATGTGCCTAAGTAAATAATAACAGCCGCATGGGTCGATCGAAGTTACCGCGGTCGGTTCTTAGATGGGTGATCATCCATTACGTATCGAGATACCTTCGTGCCTCGGTAAGCACCGTTGATCCCGGCTGTCATTCGTAGATCTTTGACAGTCGTTCTGGGTAGTCAGAAACCCAATTTTATGACCCAGCTGCTGTCAACACGATACCAAGAGGTATCGTGTTGACAGCAGCTGGGTTGTGGAGCTCAGACAGGATTTTGCTTTATGCAAAATACTGGCATTCAGCTTCATTCAGTTAGACTGTAAGCCAACCCCAACATAGTTGGCAGATTATTTGGAAGGCAGACTGATGGGGATCATGAATTTTCGTCGGATTTTGAAGTGTCGTCAAAAGTAGTAATATAATATGGCTTTGGATAAATGGAATGATGTGAAATCAGAACTGGTACACATTATGTTTCAAACAGGCAGTTCTGTCCCCTTCAATGAACTCAGGAAAAAAGATAATAATCCGGTAGCTTCTTTCTGATAAAAACATGTGATCTAATTTCAGTGAGCGTTTTTACGTTTGAATGGTGAATCGAACAAGTTACAAGCGACAGCGTTTTACGTTTCGATGGTGGATCGAACCACTTACAGGCGACAGCAGGGGATCTTTTGTTCTCTCTATTTTTACCAGACTGCGTCAGAAGCAGCAGCTAGTAATATTATTAATTCTAAAGTAACTGTCTGTATGTTACCAGTTCACGCCTAAAATACTCAACGTATTTCGATAAAATTTGGCCAGGAGATAGATGGCATCTTGTGGAAAGACATAGACTACTTTTTATCTTGGTAGACCGTTCCTGTGGGATAACTTATGCCATACATACGGGTGAAGCCGCGGGCTGAAGCTAGTTACTTATAACTAGTTTCAAGCAATTTTATTGATCGAAACTAGTGTGAAGTAATGCTTGAGTCTTGATTAAGGTTCTGTAATTTAATTCCCCAAGCGATAAATTGAAAATGTACCTATATACTCGTAGAAAAGCTGTACGATATAATTTTAGTCTTGGTAATTGAAGAGAATTTATATAGAGGCCGTGACAGTTAATCTATAATTTATAGAGGCTAAGATAGTGAAGAAACGTGCCCTAGGAATAATTTATTACTGCTAAATAAGACATATTGCGGGATTATAGCCTTTTGCTATGGAAAGGTCACTTCTATATTAGCCGTGGGTGGAAATTGTAAAGTGCTGAGATAATAGGCAGCTCTCGAAATGTGGGTGTACTACAGGTGCACCTCTGCCTAACACGACGTGAGGTGATACTAAAAAAGGTTTTTTATTACCTTCATTTGTACAAAAACACTTATTTAAACATTATGCAACGTTAAAACTGATTGAAAGAGTGTTTTAGATGAACTCTGGCTCCTAAAGTAAGATTTAACTTGTGTTTATGGTGCCAGCGTCCTCGCTTATAATTTTAAAATATATCAGTAGTTGT
The DNA here is from genome assembly GCA_949316385.1 of Globia sparganii. NCBI lineage: Eukaryota > Metazoa > Arthropoda > Insecta > Lepidoptera > Noctuidae > Globia > Globia sparganii. Next base: position 5,070,281 of record OX438670.1, read on the forward strand.
AAGGACGAGCACATTATTTATTAATAATAATATACTGTGCTCGTTCTACAACTACATACAATTAGTGATGGAGTGGCTATACTATAGGCAGTGTCCAAACGTGCCGGCAATACTTACGTGAATTCAAAGTTTGTTGGACACTACTACAACAGACGCGGGACTTAGTCAAAGCTTAACTGTGATGTACGTTTCATTTCTGATATGGTTCTTTGATGCAATGTTACTACATTCATAATTGGAGCAATAAACTAGAAAGACAGAAAAGAGAAAGATAGGTTTATAGAAGTAAAATACATGCTGCATCGACTCGATTTATTCCGGTACCCTCCACCCCTCCCCCCTGCTAGTTCTTCTTCTGTTTAAATCTCTGTCTTATCCATTTTATCAAGGTTACTCTTTTTGACAGCTAAGTACAGTCAAGAGAAAAATAAAAGTTTCATGTTTTACAAAATTAAATAACGATTTTTATTTTTATGTCGCATGCGTGCTCAGTTGGGACCTCTTCTTTGAAACGTACTTCATTATTGAAGGTCGAGTCCCTGAAAAGCCTTCGTGGCTTTATGAATGACGATCTTCCGCCTCGTTCGATTCTAGGCTCCTCTGAGGGCGGTCGTATTAGAGTTCGGTGATGGCGGTTATTTAGTCTGACAGCGCTTAGGTGACCGACCGCGAGGTCTTTTTCCTTCTATCTTGCTCATCACCACCAACTTTTCAAGGTTAACCCCTCCGCGGAAAGATGTGACCTTTGGAAAGAACAACTTAAACCTCCTGAGGGGTAATTATCGTAATTTTAAGAACGTTCACAGTCTGATTTCAGTCTCAATCTGTCAAAAATACCTTTAATTTCTCTACCCTACATTTTTGACAAGTTCTTGACATTTGTTTGTCGCTCAGATGAGATTGCGACTAGATTTTGAACGTTTTTGATTACGGGAATTGGCCTTCTGATCTCTTTATTAAATCCTCAGAGAGTTACTCATCCGGGCATAAGTTACGTGACCTAATTGGAAAACCTTAAATAGACTTTGTACCCAAATAGGCCGCAGCAAGGACCACCTCCACAAGTGGGGGTTCAAGAAGGAAGGCACTGACCTCCGGTGTGTATGCGGTGTCTCTCCAGCACAGATAATGGTTCACCTCCCATCTTGCACCGCATGCCCTGTCACCTGCACACGTGAGGACTTAATGGCTGCGTCAGCGAACGCTATCCGCGTTACTGAATTTTGAACGCTATCCGCGTTACAAAATTTAAAAAAAAAACTATATTTTTGCCATCGACACGCTAAGAAGATTGGGTTTACACGGGTCAACTGATCAGTTTAACCTACACTTACCGCGGTTGGTCCGTGGATTGGTGACCATCTTTACATACCAAGACTCCTCCGAGCCTCGGAAAGCACGTTAAGCCGTTGGTACCGGTTGTCATTCGTAGATCTTTGAGAGTCGTTACGGGTCGTTAGAAGCCCGAAAGTCTAACAACCAGTCTTACCAAGGGGTTTCGTATTACCCAGTAACCGTGGGTTGTGGAGGTCACTTAGGCAGTCGTTCCAATGTAAAATATTGGTACTCAGCTGTATCCGGTTAGACAGACTGGAATCCGACCCCAACATACTTGGGAAAAGGCTAGGCGGCAGATGATGACGCTAAGAAGAAGATTCGGAAAGTCGCTTGTTTCTTATAACTTGCGCCTGCGACGTGTTCATAGATACTCAATACAAGGTTGGGTCTATTTTGAGAATATATTGGTACAGTCGTGTTCATATTTTTATTACCATAAAATTGGACGGCTTGCCAAAACGATGCTTGTTCTTACATTGTAAAAGATAATAAAAAATAAAAAAAAATCTGTACTCCTTACCTTATTTTGGGGGTTATTGGAATCTTATATTTGTTATTAATATTGATTTAGTAGACGAATATTTTATGGCCTGAGATTGTTTTTTTTTTTACAAACGAATTTACTTTCAGTTGACTGCCTCAGTGGTCTAGTGGTCGCAAGCGAACATGTAGTCCTGGGTTCTAATCCCAGATCGGGCAATGGTGGGTTTTCCCTTAGGAATTTCTCAGTAACAGCCCGATGTCTGGATTTGTGCCTGGTTGAGTGCAACAGGCTCGCCCTCTATTGCATGGGACTTGAACATAACTGGCGAAATGTAGGTGTACTATAGGTACATCTCTGCATAAATAATCCTTTACGAAAACAGGCGTGATGTATGTAGTTTCAGTATATTTAGGGTTTTAGATAGATAAAACAATTATTTAGTGCACACAAAAGACAGCACAACACACAAAAAAACAGCACAACACACAAAATACAGTACAACACACAAAAGACAGCACAACACAAAAGGCAGCACAACACACAAAGCACAACATACAAAGCACAACACACAAAAAACAGCACAACACACAAAAACAGCACAACACACAAAAGACATTACAACACAAAAGACAACACAACACACAAAAAACAGCTCAACACACAAAGCACAACACACAAAAAACAGCACAACACACAAAAAACAGCACAACACACAAAAGACAGCACAACACACAAAATTCAGTACAACATATAAAAACAGCACAACACACAAAAGACAGACACACAGGAGCACAATTAAATGATAACAGTCGGTTTCTCATTCAATCTCTTTGATTGATCTGAACTAAATTATTAATTACTGCTGCGCGTGTATTTATTAAGAGGGTCTTAACTGGAGTAACAGAACTTGTATTGTCGACAAACCGTCACGTGTGAGTCGGTAATAAAAGAGTGTCCATGAGTTTCTTGTCATAGGAACCTACTACGCTTTGTAATGGGCAACCAAATACTGATTTTTAATTTGCTAGACCAAAATGACAGTTATTATCATTACAATAATGTCATTTTGACAAAAAAAAGGTCGATCGCACCTGTCATTTTAGTCTAGCTAATTAAAAATCCGAGTTTAGCTTTATATTTCTGACTGACCGCCCCTTGACAATTCATATGTGCCTGTAATTGGTTTAATTGAAGTAACTGCTTTGAGTATGACGTGAATTTGAATTGTCAGTAGCAGGTAAGTACCTACATATTTAAATATTTACATTTGATAATGTTACAAATTGATAAAATCGACATTCATATAAACCAATCCTTGGAAGGCAACACTAAAAACCCACGCTAATATTTATAAGAATTTACTTGGTAGTAAGGTAACCTAAAATATCCGTATAAACTATCCGTATCTTGAACAAAAGTAAATATTTAGGAAGTTGCTCACCTTTTTACGGATTCGACGGCAATTTTACACTGGATTTTAAAATAGGTTTTGAAATCCCCTATTTTAGTGAGTGCGCGGCGCGGGAACAGGTTGCCGTGTTTCCGAAGGTGTTTCCATAAAAAGAAAAAGAAAATCATGACAATATCACAGTGCGAGAATATGAGAGAATTTTAATGATTTATTTCTTGAAGTGGTGTGCTTTATCTATTGTATTCCAAAATGCTGCAATATGTGTTGGACCCTATTTTGATGCAACCGGTGCATCTGAGCCATGTGTATTGTAAGGTAAGATAGAAAATATTTTTAGGAATATTTTCGTTCGGGTAAGATGAAATATTTTTTTAGGATTTTAGATATCTGACCTTTACAGCCCAGTTACTGGGTAATACGATACCCCTGGGAAAGAATGGTTGCCTGTCTTTCGGGCTTCTGACTACCCTTAAAAACAGTCGAAGATCTACAAGATTCAGTACCTTTTTAGACTTTTACAATTCTGGCAATATCGAACGGGTTACGGGCCCAGCACCCTAATTGCGTAACACAAAATCATGAATAATCTTGAGGATATTTTTAATCCATTGCTTCATATGTCCGGAAAATTCTTAATAACGTAATGGATGTTGTTGAACTGATAGTATATTATTATGTAGTCGCATTATGATATATAGGAGCCTTTTTGGCCTCGCACAGATCTTTTATTATTTTTAAAAAAATTGTTTTTAATGTTAATTTAATTCCGTTATTTTTAAATGCTTCGTTTTTACTGTTTGTACAGAGGCCAGCACATCAACCTACCCCAATCTGTCAAAGGAGATCCGCAAACAGTCCTAATAAATTAGGCCTCAATAAACAAAAATGAAATAATTTGGGTTTTCAAGGAGTAATATTAGTCTATAGTCCTGTGTAATTAGTTTTTTGATATAACATGGGATATGAAGATTAAAAAAAAAACTATTCCAGACAGTAGTCAATAAATCCCATTAACATTTGTTCCTGCTCTTTTATTAAGTTATGAGTTTTAGTGATTTCAATATGAGGTGAAACTGTCGGTCACAAAGGCAGTTACAATTGTCCAAAAACACAGCAAGGGTCGGTAATTAAAGGTAGCACACAAAATAAACATTATAACGTAAGTCCACAATACGAGCGAGAAATGTTAGAACGCTATCCGGTAATCTGTTGTTGACAACCGATTGACTGACAAGTGACAGCCGTATTGAGTGTTGCAGTTCGAAAAAATGCAAATCGATTTTTCTATAAAATCATTAAAATAACATAACAACAAAAAAATACTTTATCTTTAATCATTGTTTCGCAATAAACTCATAAAATCCTTTTTTAAGTGAAAAGAAATATAAATCGAACATTATATAACAAATATTTTAATGGGAAAAACATTTTTATTTAAAAATGGCATAATATGGCAACATCAGTTGTTATTAAAAGAACTGCAGCAACGCGAGAAATACATCAACTGACTTTTCTTTTTTTATTAATTCCTTTTTCCTACGTTTTTTTAGGAAATGATAAATTAAAGTAGGACTTTTAAATATTTAAATATTTTTTCGAATGATCTAATACTTTGTCTATCGAGGCCAGGAATCGCCGATCTCCTTTCTTTGATAGAATTTTAACTTTAGCGCGAAGGAATAAGGTTCATATTCAATTGGGAAAATTTGACAGATTGGGGTAGCTTGATGTACATATTTCCTGGGCGTGTCCCATACAAAATATGTTTCTCTCTTTATTTTTAGTATCCAAGGTTAGACTTTATCTTTAGTCAATAAATTTTAGGCTTTTAAAATAAGACAACTAATTTTTTTAGGTCACTCTGATAAGACGTTTTAATAAGTTTAGTTCTTAAAAGGACTGAAGTTAAACCGAAGTATTTATTTCACAATCATCAAAACTCACACTTAATTGAACCATTAAATAAATGAAAAATAATAATCGTTAAGCTTACAACGTTAAATCCTGTACTGTAAACAAAAAAAAAAAAATGTTCAACGTTTTCATTGTTCTTTTCCGGTCGCATCCCGATTACCAGAGGAAGGCAAATAACATTTTGTTTTTAATTTTCATTGTTCTCTTCGGAATATTACGGTTTTTAATAGAATATAATTTAATAAAATATATTCGGTTATAAGCTGACGTTTACATTAATTATTTTGGACCTTTCATTATTATGGTTTCTCTGGTTACCGATATAAGTAGCTTGCAGAGTTAAGAGGGGTTTACACGGGTGACTAAAGCCGCACGATTATTGCTGCGCAGTGTAAATCGACCGTCTAAATGACAATTCGGCTAGGTCGCAAGTGACTAAAGCCGCAAGCCCCAAAGTTGGGTAGCATCCGACTTTGGCCACGCGGCGACTGGCCGCATGCGACTGGTGACTAAAATCGACCGTGTAAACGATCAGTTGCATGCGATCGCCCGTCTTAGGAAGGTCGATGTTTTGAAGCAAAATAAACTAGTCACTTGCGATTTTAGTAACCTGTGTAAATGGGCTAGCGATGCGGCTTGGTGAGGCAATTTGTGAAGCGACTAGCCGCACGGCGAAAATCGACCCGTGTAAACCCAATTTTAGTAAGTAAACTGAAGTGGCAGTGGGCTGGCCATGTCTGTGGAAGGACAGAGGGCCGGTGGAGCAGACGAGTCCTGAAGTGGAGACCGCGTACCGGCAAACGTAGGGTGGGTCGCCCTCCAGGTAGATGGACGGACGATCTGAAGGTGGCTGGGGTAGACTGGATGCGGAAGGCGGAGGACAGGGTCTTGTGGCGCAGCCTGGGAGAGGCCTTCGTGCAGCAGTGGACTGCAACAGGCTGAGTTGATTAATTATTATGGTATATACGGTGACTGGTAATTAGTGACCGATACTTAAACACGTGCTTGTACTCATGATAACAAACAACTTTTACTATGGAACCAAACCTGAAATTGTGAAAAAAAAATCTACTGTTCAGTCATTTATGTTCGCCTAACTGGTCAAAATGTAGGTACTGAACAGCAGATTTTTTTTTCGCGAATTCAGGTTTGGTCCCATAGTAAAAGTTGTTTGTTATCATGAGTACAATCACGTCTTTAGGTATCGGTCACTAATTACCAGTCACCATATATTTTACGGGAGAATTCTAGAAAAGGATGCCTGGAAGGTTTGGTTTTGGTAAGCAACGGGACAATGTAGGTCACCATTCTCCTGTCCGTATCCCAACTTATTTGGGGTCGGCTAAAAATGTATTTTCTTTCAATTACTTACTATTAATTAGTTAATGGGACAAAGTAGGTAAACGGAAAAAAAAATCGGAAAAGGGGTTAAAGTTATAGGGTACCTACACACATCAAAAGTGTCTAGGGATCAAGCATTTTTATGCGGATTTCTTGAGATTGAGATGTGGCTTTGTAATAAATGTATGATTTTATAAATTTATATGGATCCATTTTGGAGCATTTCATAATTTGAATCAGGAACTGTGAATCAAATTCGAGTAAAAGATGAAAATCAGCTGTCAATATTTTCCCTATAAAAACATACAACGCATTGAAGACATTATTAGTGCTACTGTTTCCCTACTACTGATTAAAACCAACGTTATTATGGAGCGGCGACGTCATTTAAGCAGGGAAGAAATGCTCAGAGCCGTGGGAATGATAGAAGCTGGTTCCCGGCAACGTACTGTGGCTTTAGCTCTGAATACAAGTCAGAGTGTTATCAGTCGACTTTGGACACGTTACCGAAACACTGGTACCGTGGCTGAGCGCCATGGAGGACGGTATCGCTGCACCACACGGAGACAAGACCGATACATTCAAATCTTAACTCGAAGAGCTCCAACAATAACCGCCATGATGTTAGCCGTGAGGCTTCATCACTCTTCAGGGAACTTAATTAGCGACCAAACAGTCAGAAACCGCTTGCATGAAGTGAACCTTCATTCCCGAAGACCGCTACGGGTACCTCCTATAGCAATGCACAATCGTAGGATTCGATATCAATGGGCTCTTGAACACAGAAATTGGGCAGAAGAACAATGGCGTTTCGTGTGCTTTTCTGATGAGTCTCGTTTTGGTATGAGACCGGATACAAGACGTATACGACACTGGAGAACCCCTGGACGCCAACAGCGATTAAAATCCTGCCAGGAAGTCCATCCTTATAGTGGTGGAACCATCATGGTATGGGCGGGTATTTGGATCGGCGGAAGAACTGAGTTGATTTGGATCAGAGGCAACCTCAACGCTCAAATTTATGCTGAGACGATTGTATCAGACGTCATCGTTCCTCTACAAGTGCAAATCGGTCCCTTATTTCAGTTAATGCATGATAATGCACGACCGCACACCGCAAGAGTTGTAAGACAGACTCTCGCCGCAGCTAACATCAATGTCCTGCCCTGGCCTGCTCAGTCGCCAGACTTGAACCCGATTGAGCATGCATGGGATATGCTACAGAGAAGAGCTCTGCCGAATATGGAGGGTATCCAGTCGCAAGAAGACCTTTTTTTGTTGTTGCAACGAACATGGGCGGCCATTCCACAGCGTGATTTGGATGAACTCATTTTGAGTATGCCAAACCGATGTTCTTGTGTTGTTAGTGTTCGCGGTAGAAACACGGATTATTAATTGTTTAAGTTACCCAATAAAATTTTAGAGAAAACTGTTATTTCAGTCTTTTTTTCGAACTTTTGTGTTAGTGGTTCAAATTTCAAAAATCCCTTTATTAGGAAAATGGCAAATTTCTTTATTAATGCAAAGGTGACTTGGTTTATCGTTACTGTGACAAACGAAAACACTTTATTTGATGAATCCTTAAAGAAAATTTTAATTAATATCAATCAGGAGAAAAGTTATTGCAAAAATATATGTTGATCCCTAGACACTTTTGATGTGTGTATTTACATCTTGCTAAGCTGTGACATTAGGTACCTAGCTAAAGTCTGTTCAAACATATGTTTCAAATTAATATTATTTCAAGTTAAACAAATATCAACTTTATTTTAATGGAAATTAAGTTGATTTCAGAGTGACTAGCACTATTGAAAAAGTTATAAAAATGTTTGAAGTTTTAGCGAAAACTGAACTTTATCGAGTAGGATTTAAAGTTATTTTTCCATAAACTCATATTTGTTTACAGATTACCTACCTAAATATCATGGCTAATGCCTGTTTTCCTTTATTATAAATTATAATAATACCTGCCTAATATTGTCCCAGTGCAGGATTTAAAGGCCAAAACCCTGTCTCATACAGAGAAAGAACGAGTAGGTATTGATCACCACGCTTGCTCAAGACAGGTTGGCGATTTCAGACTTTGTATTATGGGTGTAAAAAATTATGTGTAGAGCAGTAAAATAGAATAGGGCTAAGGGGGGTTGACGATGGCAATCACCCATCCATAGATTTGGGCAACTGTAGCATTACCTGTAATTTCGTTGAAGTATAAGTAAATAATAATAATAATCTTTATTACATAAGAAAGTGGTTACAAATTGTGTAAAGTCCCTGACACTTGTGCTAGGTGGTTAACCTGTGTTACAAGAGCCAGTGCCCTCTCCCAGGTGGAAATACTATTAGAAACTTATGCAGTAAAACTAACAAGTAAAAAATAAAAAATAATAAAGAGACTAAAGTAATCTAAAACAAAGTAATACAAAAAATATATATATGAAGATTGTAAGACTATAGTTATATTGTATAAACTCAATCTCCTCCTCTGTATTATATAACTGTATAGCACAGGGGTGATACTGTGTACCATAGAGCTACACAGATACAGATATACCTAGATAACGCAAGAGCTACTACTTTGCGTGCCAATAATCGCACCAACTTACGTTCAAAAATCGTAAGCCGCCACTTTCGCGCTCAATCCTGTGTACTGCTGGCTGGGTGAACGTGAGTGAGAAAGAGCGCTTGTGACGTCATAGTAGGTAGTCAAAAAAATGGCACGCTTGGTTTTCATACAGATCGTGATACTTGCGTTATCTAGGTTCTGTAAGAATTACCATTTACCGGGAAATATTTATTTCGTTGATTTAAATGTCCTGACTGCCCTGGCGACTGATAGTACGAGTATGTCATGCTCACTCAAATGTCTCGCTGATGGTGGCGTGTGTGTTAGATTATTTAGCTCCCTCAGCTCAACCATTACGGTTGAGCTGAATGGTGCTGATCCATACATCATCTTCAGTTGGCACTGGTCACCTCTTTGCTGCCAAGGCTTTTTTCTTTTTATTTTTGCTCAGGGCTACGGATAATTTTCTGACTTACGGACTCCTTGACAATTCAAAAGTCGCCTGTAAATGGTTTAATTTAAATAAATACTTTGAGTTTGACTTTGAGTTGCATCCTGTTATTCAGCATTTCGTACCTATCAAATACTATGATCTGTAAACATAGTTTACATAGAATAGATTCCGATGCTTATTCTATACGATACATCATTCGAATTGTTTACTTTTGTTTGATTTATGGTATACTTCGGCTTTGGTTGCCGTTAACCCGACCGATTCGCTACACACGTCAGATATTTATTTATCTTATATTATAATAAAATAGTAAGATGCATTCCTCACAGTTTTGTTGCTTGCAAAGGAACCTTGTAATTTAGGTAATCCTAAAACGTGCAATGTGTACAAATACGGCCGATTTATCTTGGCGAGTCTGAACTTCGCGCAGAAGGCTGCGCAGTAATTTTTTTTTTGGAACCAAATGGTGACATGAGGCGAGTGTTAGTGAGAGAAAATGCGCTAAAGTTCGTAGTTCCTATGTTCAGACTTGCCAAGATATTTCCACCGTAGTGTACGTAGTTCATCATCATAACTCCTTATTTCGGGTTGACGCAACAGGTCTTGTGTTGTAATGCTTATCTTCCATACAGGTTTAGATATATTTTACTCTTAAAAAGTCACATAGTCACTTACGTGAGAACAATGCTTAAAATATACAAACGAAGACGAAGACGTTACGGTAACAATTTATTATGATACACCCAAACTTTTTGTATGAGATTCGTACGCATCCGTTCAGCTGCGGAAAGTTGAAAGAACTGAATACAAAATCGTTGTTTTCTATGGACAAAAGCTAGACAGAGCTGAATAAGTGTGGTTAGTCCCTTAGTCGTCATCTCGGTAGTCCCGACCTTTCTAGCCATGTCATCTTTCGTACAGTGCATCCATCATTTCTTTAGTCTTTCAATACGCATTAATCATTAATATACCTAATGATCATGGCTTTTCTTGTTTTCTCCAGCTACGATAGAGTTACCTATAAAGGTGTTTCACCTTTTTATTTTTCGTCTATACGTATGGTTTCAATATATATATTAAGAATGGACACTTTAGGGTTCATACGCACTATGCGGGTAGCCGCAATGCGGCTAGCCGTGCGGCTGACCGCAGGATGCGGTTGCGAATGCGGCCAACCGGATCGCGGGCAGCCGCATTCGCAACCGCAACGTGACATTTTTTTGTACTTATCTGAATGGTTTATGTACTCTACTTTATAAGTCAATGCATTCATTGCAGGGCATCAATTTGGAAATTCCTTGGAACTCTTTCTTCCTACAGCTAGTATCAGACGCTTCACTCGCGGGAATGGTTCATTCGAATAAATATTAATTTTTCATTCATTTCACGTTCACACGACGACATAATTATATAGGCATAAACTTTCATCAGCTCGTTTAAGTTAATTTTTCAATAATTTAGGACTTAGGAGGCCAGTGAAAAATTCCGAATGCCGAAATCCAACATCGTTGGATCAGTTCACTAATCAATTAGCTTATAATTCATCTTGTGTTTAGAAGTTTCCTTCGAGTGCCGAATGAAATGCAAAAAACTGTAAAAAGTGAAACTGATAAATCGTTTAAAAAATATAGTTTTCATTTTTGTTTTCTACAATAGTGAAATGTAGTTATTTTACTTTAAATTTTGCATTTGGGACTTCTTATCTTAGAAAGATATGTACAATTGTACATTGTTTGAAGTATATTACTGTTACCAAGATTACTTACAATATGGCTTCTCCTCCTTTTCTCATCATCATCTGCCTAGCCTTTTCCCAACTATGTTGTGGTCAGCTTCCAGTCTAACCGGATGCAGCTGAATACCAGTATTTTACATGGAGCGACTGCCTATCTGACCTCCACAACCCAGTTACTGGCTAATACGATACGATGGTAAGACTGGTTGTCAGACTTTCGGGCTTCTGACTACCCGTAACGTCTGTCAAAGATCCACAAATGACAGCCGGGACCAACGGCTTAACGTGCTTGCCAAGGCATGGAGGGGTCACGGAATGTAAAGAGGGTCACCCATCCACAGACCAACCGCGGCAAGCGTAGCTTAACCTGATCGATCGACCTGTGCGGCTATTATTATTTAGCCACGGGCCCCTCTTCTCCTCCTTTTCTATTTAACCTATTTCTAACATCTTCAACTGTAAAAAAGTCGACCTTCTAGAAGCCAATAAAATAACACATAGTTAACATAAGCGCTACGGTATCCCGTCGTAAAGTTTACAATCCCGACTTGGATACAATCTGCAAATGTTTACAGTCGCACCTCTAGTGTTTACCCCGAACCACACACGTTAGGGTTAACCCTAGCGTTACTCTAGCGCAGGGATGGCGAACCTTTTTTTGAATCCGCGAGCAATATAAATTGCTTGGACGTGGCAAGTAGGTATGATCATTAAAATACTCTCGCATTAAAATTACTCGCAGCATAGAAAATCAAAGGATGACATGTTAAAATAATGAATTATAATTATGTAATCTTTATTACAAATAAAAAAAGTGTATGTTTGAAATGTCATAGTAACAGCTTTTTAGTAAATGCATAAATTTTTTGTCTGTCCGTTTGTTTCAGCTAATCTCCGAAATGACTGAACCGATTTTGACGGGACTTTCACTGACAGATAGTTATAAGTAACTTAGTAACTTAGGCAACTTTATTCACCCGAACGAAGTCGCGGGCAGCAGTTAATAGTAGGTTATAAAATAAAACATGCCATGGCTTTTGAAGTTACCGTGCCAAATAAGAACTGTTGCGTGTTTTAGGTGTCTAACCCCTGCTCAGCATTTCCAAAGCGTTACCTAACCCATTAGCGTTTTTCTAACCATGCGTCGTTTACAAAGCACGTTTGTAGTGTCTAGCGCTAAGTACCTAGTGACTAGCGCAATTGAAAAAGTCATAAAAATGTTTGAAGTTGTAGCGAAAACTGAACTTTATTTTGTAGGATTTAAAGTTATTTTTCCATATATTCATATTTCGCTCACCAAATGAAAACAAAATTATTTCAGTTTTTCATAGATCTTTATAAATTTATTTTCCATTATTATGGATGTACAGAACCGGTCGAAGTGGGCAGGCCTACATTTCGCAGTGGACTTCTTTCGGCTGAAATGATGATGATGACAACCATTTATTATTACGGTGTTTTATTTTCATAATCACTTAAACCAGATTAGCCAAAGAAAAAACTAAAAAGAAAAAAAAAATTTTTTCATTTTCTTTTTTCGGGCGAAAATGCAAGTCAGGCCGAAAACCGTCTTAATTTTTGCCCGAAAAAAAATTTATTGGGCCCTTATTATTATTTATTTATTTAAACTTCTCGCACAGAATAAGGTACAAGCTTACAGATAGTGCAATCCACGAAGACGCGCCCCACTCTTCTTCCTAATCGTTAGCGGTTATCGCTAGTCAATTCCGCTAGTGTTTTAGTTTTTTCGATACACACTAATTAGCCACCAATAATAATTAGTGTGTATCGACAAAAGTAAAACACTAGCGGAATGTTGCTCACTTGTGCTGTAAGCATTAGGAAAAAGAGTGGGGCGCGTCTTCGTGGATTACACTATCTGTACAAAGTATTTTGTGTTTTACTTTCATAATCTCTTAACCAGATTCCCTGACATAAGACCCCAATAATTTTGTTTTCATTTTCACAAAAGGGCCACAAATCTAAAATTTTTCAGTTACAGCTAAAAAAGCTACAGCTATTTTAATGATAATATTTTTAGTCGATAGAACAGGTAAAATCGCATCTAATTATATATTAACATGTTATATCAGCAAATAAAAACGATGAAATTAAAAAAAAACCGTGGTTTGAATTTTGTTTTGGCCGTCGTAGAAAATGGATGCCTATTGATTTGTGGCCATTTTGTATTCAGTGAGCGATTTGTTTACATTTTTGGCAAATAAATCGCGAATGCAGATTAAGTACTTACAAACAGCAACAACTTTGTAACTCGCAACCAGTTTCTGGTTGTGATGCAATTTCCGCAAGTTGATATGCGTTTGGATTAAACAGCTAGGTACCACTTACCAACCAGCAGCCTGACTGCGTAACACACTATCAATCCCAATCTGAATAATTTTGAAGGATATTGTTTATCCACTACTTCATAGGTATGCTCGAAATTTTGTCTGCTTAACGACGTAAATAACACAATGAATGTTGTTGATATGTCAAAATGAAAGCCATTGCTACTGGTCGTGTGTTAACTGTTACGCAATTAACTCGCCGCTTAGATGTTTTAATACCTATCAAACTTTCCACGGCGTATTTTCCATAAATCGAATGCAGCGGCGCTCCGTGTAAGGGTTCATACGCACTATGCGGGTGGCCGCAATGCGGCTAGCCGTGCGGCTGACCGCAAGCACAATTATGTACGTAATATTCATTTCTATGCGCACTGCAATGCGGCTACCCGCAGACCGCTCCGGTCGCTCGAAAGGCTGCGGCCCGAGTGACGGCCAGCCGGACGTTTGCTATACGCACTGTGCGGCTCAGTCTGCGGCTGCCCGCCATTGAGTGAGTGTGTGCACGTGGTACGTCTAGTAAAATGGAATTCGATACCGAAAAATTTATCATCGAAATCCAGAGTCGGCCATCAATTTGGAACACCAAATTACCGGAGTATTCCGATAGAATATTAAAACAAAGAGCATGGGAAGAGTTGGTGCATATTTATCACGGTACAGAATTGAAAACGCAAATCGCAACGGTTCTTCAACCTCACGTTGCGGTTGCGAATGCGGCTGCCCGCGATCCGGTTGGCCGCATTCGCAACCGCAACGTGAGGTTGAAGAACCGTTGCGATTTGCGTTTTCAATTCTGTACCGTGATAAATATGCACCAACTCTTCCCATGCTCTTTGTTTTAATATTCTATCGGAATACTCCGGTAATTTGGTGTTCCAAATTGATGGCCGACTCTGGATTTCGATGATAAATTTTTCGGTATCGAATTCCATTTTACTAGACGTACCACGTGCACACACTCACTCAATGGCGGGCAGCCGCAGACTGAGCCGCACAGTGCGTATAGCAAACGTCCGGCTGGCCGTCACTCGGGCCGCAGCCTTTCGAGCGACCGGAGCGGTCTGCGGGTAGCCGCATTGCAGTGCGCATAGAAATGAATATTACGTACATAATTGTGCTTGCGGTCAGCCGCACGGCTAGCCGCATTGCGGCCACCCGCATAGTGCGTATGAACCCTTACACGGAGCGCCGCTGCATTCGATTTATGGAAAATACGCCGTGGAAAGTTTGATAGGTATTAAAACATCTAAGCGGCGAGTTAATTGCGTAACAGTTAACACACGACCAGTAGCAATGGCTTTCATTTTGACATATCAACAACATTCATTGTGTTATTTACGTCGTTAAGCAGACAAAATTTCGAGCATACCTATGAAGTAGTGGATAAACAATATCCTTCAAAATTATTCAGATTGGGATTGATAGTGTGTTACGCAGTCAGGCTGCTGGTTGGTAAGTGGTACCTAGCTGTTTAATCCAAACGCATATCAACTTGCGGAAATTGCATCACAACCAGAAACTGGTTGCGAGTTACAAAGTTGTTGCTGTTTGTAAGTACTTAATCTGCATTCGCGATTTATTTGCCAAAAATGTAAACAAATCGCTCACTGAATACAAAATGGCCACAAATCAATAGGCATCCATTTTCTACGACGGCCAAAACAAAATTCAAACCACGGTTTTTTTTTAATTTCATCGTTTTTATTTGCTGATATAACATGTTAATATATAATTAGATGCGATTTTACCTGTTCTATCGACTAAAAATATTATCATTAAAATAGCTGTAGCTTTTTTAGCTGTAACTGAAAAATTTTAGATTTGTGGCCCTTTTGTGAAAATGAAAACAAAATTATTGGGGTCTTATGTCAGGGAATCTGGTTAAGAGATTATGAAAGTAAAACACAAAATACTTTGTACAGATAGTGTAATCCACGAAGACGCGCCCCACTCTTTTTCCTAATGCTTACAGCACAAGTGAGCAACATTCCGCTAGTGTTTTACTTTTGTCGATACACACTAATTATTATTGGTGGCTAATTAGTGTGTATCGAAAAAACTAAAACACTAGCGGAATTGACTAGCGATAACCGCTAACGATTAGGAAGAAGAGTGGGGCGCGTCTTCGTGGATTGCACTATCTGTAAGCTTGTACCTTATTCTGTGCGAGAAGTTTAAATAAATAAATAATAATAAGGGCCCAATAAATTTTTTTTCGGGCAAAAATTAAGACGGTTTTCGGCCTGACTTGCATTTTCGCCCGAAAAAAGAAAATGAAAAAATTTTTTTTTTCTTTTTAGTTTTTTCTTTGGCTAATCTGGTTTAAGTGATTATGAAAATAAAACACCGTAATAATAAATGGTTGTCATCATCATCATTTCAGCCGAAAGAAGTCCACTGCGAAATGTAGGCCTGCCCACTTCGACCGGTTCTGTACATCCATAATAATGGAAAATAAATTTATAAAGATCTATGAAAAACTGAAATAATTTTGTTTTCATTTGGTGAGCGAAATATGAATATATGGAAAAATAACTTTAAATCCTACAAAATAAAGTTCAGTTTTCGCTACAACTTCAAACATTTTTATGACTTTTTCAATTGCGCTAGTCACTAGGTACTTAGCGCTAGACACTACAAACGTGCTTTGTAAACGACGCATGGTTAGAAAAACGCTAATGGGTTAGGTAACGCTTTGGAAATGCTGAGCAGGGGTTAGACACCTAAAACACGCAACAGTTCTTATTTGGCACGGTAACTTCAAAAGCCATGGCATGTTTTATTTTATAACCTACTATTAACTGCTGCCCGCGACTTCGTTCGGGTGAATAAAGTTGCCTAAGTTACTAAGTTACTTATAACTATCTGTCAGTGAAAGTCCCGTCAAAATCGGTTCAGTCATTTCGGAGATTAGCTGAAACAAACGGACAGACAAAAAATTTATGCATTTACTAAAAAGCTGTTACTATGACATTTCAAACATACACTTTTTTTATTTGTAATAAAGATTACATAATTATAATTCATTATTTTAACATGTCATCCTTTGATTTTCTATGCTGCGAGTAATTTTAATGCGAGAGTATTTTAATGATCATACCTACTTGCCACGTCCAAGCAATTTATATTGCTCGCGGATTCAAAAAAAGGTTCGCCATCCCTGCGCTAGAGTAACGCTAGGGTTAACCCTAACGTGTGTGGTTCGGGGTAAACACTAGAGGTGCGACTGTAAACATTTGCAGATTGTATCCAAGTCGGGATTGTAAACTTTACGACGGGATACCGTAGCGCTTATGTTAACTATGTGTTATTTTATTGGCTTCTAGAAGGTCGACTTTTTTACAGTTGAAGATGTTAGAAATAGGTTAAATAGAAAAGGAGGAGAAGAGGGGCCCGTGGCTAAATAATAATAGCCGCACAGGTCGATCGATCAGGTTAAGCTACGCTTGCCGCGGTTGGTCTGTGGATGGGTGACCCTCTTTACATTCCGTGACCCCTCCATGCCTTGGCAAGCACGTTAAGCCGTTGGTCCCGGCTGTCATTTGTGGATCTTTGACAGACGTTACGGGTAGTCAGAAGCCCGAAAGTCTGACAACCAGTCTTACCATCGTATCGTATTAGCCAGTAACTGGGTTGTGGAGGTCAGATAGGCAGTCGCTCCATGTAAAATACTGGTATTCAGCTGCATCCGGTTAGACTGGAAGCTGACCACAACATAGTTGGGAAAAGGCTAGGCAGATGATGATGAGAAAAGGAGGAGAAGCCATATTGTAAGTAATCTTGGTAACAGTAATATACTTCAAACAATGTACAATTGTACATATCTTTCTAAGATAAGAAGTCCCAAATGCAAAATTTAAAGTAAAATAACTACATTTCACTATTGTAGAAAACAAAAATGAAAACTATATTTTTTAAACGATTTATCAGTTTCACTTTTTACAGTTTTTTGCATTTCATTCGGCACTCGAAGGAAACTTCTAAACACAAGATGAATTATAAGCTAATTGATTAGTGAACTGATCCAACGATGTTGGATTTCGGCATTCGGAATTTTTCACTGGCCTCCTAAGTCCTAAATTATTGAAAAATTAACTTAAACGAGCTGATGAAAGTTTATGCCTATATAATTATGTCGTCGTGTGAACGTGAAATGAATGAAAAATTAATATTTATTCGAATGAACCATTCCCGCGAGTGAAGCGTCTGATACTAGCTGTAGGAAGAAAGAGTTCCAAGGAATTTCCAAATTGATGCCCTGCAATGAATGCATTGACTTATAAAGTAGAGTACATAAACCATTCAGATAAGTACAAAAAAATGTCACCTGAAAACTTCCTGTAGATCTACATTTTGTCACAAAAATTAGCAGAAGCCTGAGTCAGGAGATTGGCTGCAGAGGGCGCTAATACGGCACGTGTGAGCGCGGCGCATCCGAGTCATTTGCTGGTACCGACAGCATAAAAAGGCAGCCAACATATAAAAACAAAGTTTTTGATCAAAAACTTGTATATCTGTCGATTTGCATTTAGGTGTTAACCTAACAATGCAATGAATATAGTACGGACAATTTAGAACCATCGAAGTCTTACCAATTTTTTAAAATCTATTTTTTTTTAATGTCTAATGAAGTAATGACACAGAGGCCTAAAACATGTTTTGCTAGATTGCTTACACTTTACTTTAATTAGGTAAATAAAAGAAATATTAATTCATTTAACATTCAATTTGGCCATAAATAAGCAGATTACTTAAAATTTTGTCAATTTTCGAAAAAAAAAAAAATTTGGTACTTAACAAAAAATTGGTAAGACTTCGTCAGAGACAACCATAGCTTAAATGGTTCTAAATTGTCTGTCTTCGCTTTAAAGCTGTGCACCCAGCTTCCAATCAAGTTTGTGACAAGTTACTTCCGAGCTTTATTTATTGTATTTTCTATCTTTTTATATTATTTTTGATAATTTTGTATTCGGGCTTTCAACATAAATTAAACGTGTTAGTAGTGAAGAATCTATTTCTTTTCTTTCTTTCGCTACAAAATGGCGTAATAATTATTAATAATTTTGTATATTATTTTTTTTCTAAAATTAATAGTGACGCGCAAACTGTAACCATGAATTCAGCACATCACTATTGGTTTCATTGTACAGACACGAGCACATCAAGCTACTACAATCTGTCAAATTTCTTTAATAGATTTTCAACTTTATTGCTATAGAATAAGGTTCAAAGTTGATTGGGAAACTTTGACAGTTTCGGGTAGCTTGATATCCTGGCGTCTGTACACAGCTTTAGGATACTTAAATAAAAGCGTATGTTGTAAAACAGGCAATATTTCAGTCCATCTGCGTCTGCTGTCGCTACATCTGAGATTGCTTCCATGCCTCCCTGGAGATTACTGCACGTAATACGTCCTCTCAGCGCTCATATCGTCGACCGTAGGTTCAATTGAGGTAAGGGACATTGGGTATCTTGTCCCTTACCTCAATTGAACCTACGGTCGACGATATGTTTGTGCTATAGACAGATTCCATCTCAGTTTGACTATACAGCTTCTTTTTAATTTTAGTGTTTTGAAGTTAGGCGATTGCATTAGTATTCGACGAAGAACCAGAGTCACTGACATAGCTCTTAAAATTTGCAAGTTGAAGTGGCAATGGGCAGGCCACATCGCTCGTAGAACTGATACCCGATGGGTAAGAAAAGTTCTTGAGTGGCGACCACGAACCGGAAGACGCAGCGTAGGCAGGCCTCCCGCTAGGTGGACCGACGACATCGTGAGAGTCACGGTCAACCGATCGATGCAAGTGGCGGATTGTCGTTCGGCGTGGTGGTCTAAGGGGGAGACCTTTGTTCAGCATTGGACGTCTTCCGGCTGATTATGATGATGATGATTGCATTAGTAATGAAATTACGAATTAATTCATCATCTGCCTAGCCTTTTCCCAACTATGTTAGGGTTGGTTTTAGTCTAACCGGATGCAGCTGAATACCTGCACTATTATACATGGAACGACTGCCTATCTGACCTCCATAACCCAGTTACTGGGTAATACGATACTCTTTGGTAAGACTGGTTGTCTTGTCACTTTCGGGCTACTGATATGACCCGTAACGACTGTCAATGATCCACGAATGACAACCGGGACCAACGGTTTAATGTGCTTTCCGAGGCACGAAGGGGTCTTAACATGTGAACATGGTCACCCATCCACGAACCAACCGCGGCAAGCGTAGCTTAACCTGTTCGATCGACCCTTGCCGCTGTTATTACTTAGGCACAAGCCCCTCATATTAATAACTAGCTTCTGCCCGCGACTTCGTACGCGGATCCTGTTGATTATGCCAGCGACAACGGGGTCGTCAAAATCGAAGATCTGAAACGTCTGATGTCGAATTCGAAGAGCCCGGGGACGGGAAAACAACGGGATGCGCGAGACGATTCGAGACGTTCCAGATCTTTCATTTTTGTAAGTCAACAGAAAATTCCCATCAGACTAAACAACTTTTGCTAAGACGTCATTCCTATATATGTTGTAGTGTCGCTGGGCTTTGGAGTTCCACAACAGGTGTTCCAGATCTTCAGATTTATTCTCACAGCAGAAAATGCTCTTCAAGTGGAATAATTTTTGCTATGGCACCATTTTTATATATATATTTATAGATTCTAAGGCAGATTTAAAACTGTGTACGTAGGGATTTACTTCATGCAACATATTTTGAAGCACTGAAATCAGTCTATTTGTTCAAGTGCGGAAAGTTTTGGTTTCTAATATTTGCCTGATCTTGATAATTGGATACGAAATATATTTGGAGAAACTTGGGGTCATTTTCAGACAATAATGAACCAATAAGGTGGTAAACTTGGCCTTGCACTTTGAATGTTGGCATAAATAGGCCTCTTGAAATCTGTTTCGCACCAAAAGATGTTATTTGAAAGGCATTGTATACAGATGTTGTCCAAGAAATGTTTTGACTGTGGATGGTCACCAATTAGCAGTGATCTTAATATTTCTGGAGGATTTTGTAATATTTCAATATGTGCTTTTCCACCTGAGCAACACATACCGTTTGTTTCTTTTTGCCATTTAACAGCTTCACAAAAAGTACAATTTTGAACCATACCTCCGATGGCGGAATACGTGGCGTAGTCAATCAAGTCATTCATAAGAGTACACGTAAATGCACTCCGTTCCTTATCAACCCAAGGAAGGTTGCCACGTCTTACGGCTATATCTCTGTCGGATCGGATGTGTCTCTATCTTGAGACACATCCGATTCTTCAGATGATATCGACATTCTGCTCAGAGAATGTCGAAGTCAATCAGAATTCAAACATTCGTTGCGCTCAATGACGGGACAATGTATGATAATCTCGATCACCAGTTACTCGCGCATCACGTTCATCACTCGTTTCAAAAGACCTGTTAGTAGATGTGCAAATACGCTGAGAACGCAGGCGTGCTTCGCGATTCGAAGAGGTTTCCACGGAGCGAGTTGTAGCCTGATGTTTTCGAACAGCATCAAGTCTCTCCTGACGCTCTTCGGTAGATTCTTGGGATCTTATGATCCTCAATCTTTCAGCTCCTTTGGAACATTGCGAAAGATTTGACCTCTTTCTAGGCATGGTTATAGTTTTATTGTGAATATACCTGATCAATTAAAATCTAAGTGACTGCTCCCCTGCGTTACCGGGTAGGCTACCGTGTCACGATAGCCTACCCGGTAACGCAGGGGATAAATGGCAAAGGAAATTAAACACTCAAATAACATAAGCCCGAAGGCATATTTATTGATAAAGTAAAAAAATAAATGGGAGTTTTGACCAGTAGAGTCAACTTTTCAATGATATACCATCGTCACCGAAAATCAGTCCTAAACTGTTACCGCCTTCACCGCGTGGAGGTACTCCCAGCTTATGTTATTTTATAATTATACAGTGAAATTAGTGATAGCTTTGATTTCCACATCAGATGTTTCTGATCTTCGATTTTTATAAGTCAACAGGAAATGCCCATCAGATCGAACAACTTTTGCTAAGACGTCATTCCTATATGTGTTTTGGTGTAGCTGGGCTCTCGGAGTTCCACAACAGGTGTTCCAGATCTTCGATTTTTATAAGTCAACAGAGAGTGCTCATCAGATTGAACAACTTTTGCTAAAACGTCATTCCTATATATGTTATATTGTAGCTGGGCTCTTGGAGTTCCACATCAGGTGTTCCAGATCTTCGATTTTTATAAGTCAACAGAGAGTTCTCATCAGATTGAACAACTTTTGCCAAAACGTCATTCCTATAAATGTGTTATGGTGTAGCTGGGCTCTTGGAGTTCCACAACAGGTGTTCCAGATCTTCGATTTTTATAAGTCAACAGAGAGTTCTCATCAGATTGAACAACTTTTGCTAAAACGTCATTCCTATATGTGTTATGGTGTAGCTGGGCTCTTGGAGTTCCACAACAGGTGTTCCAGATCTTCGATTTTTATAAGTCAACAGAGAGTTCTCATCAGATTGAACAACTTTTGCTACAACGTCATTCCTATAAATGTGTTATGGTGTAGCTGGGCTCTTGGAGTTCCACAACAGGTGTTCCAGATCTTCGATTTTTATAAGTCAACAGAGAGTTCTCATCAGATTGAACAACTTTTGCTAAAACGTCATTCCTATATGTGTTATGGTGTAGCTGGGCTCTTGGAGTTCCACAACAGGTGTTCCAGATCTTCGATTTTTATAAGTCAACAGAGAGTGCTCATCAGATTGAACAACTTTTGCTAAATCTTCATTCCTATATATGTTATGGTGTAGCTGGGCTCTTGGAGTTCCACATCAGGTGTTCCAGATCTTCAAATTTATTCTCTCAGCAGAAAATGCTCATCACGTGGAACAATTTTTGCTATGGTACCATTATTGTATCTCTTATACTTTAGCTGGTCTGTTGCGGTTCTGCATCAGGTGTTCCATTTTCCAAAATAAATTATAGCCTATATGTTGCCCAGACTTAATACCTATACAACAAAAAAAAAATCATTCAAATCCGTCCAGTAGTTCCGAAGATTAGCGTGTACAAACAAACAGACAAACAGACAATTTTTTTTTTTAGATTCGTGCTCTATTAGTGTTTCTAAACCAAGTATTTTTTTTTTAATATATTCAATGTACAGACACAGTTTTTTTACTGTTTTATTATATGTATATAGATTAATTGTATATAATTAATATGTGGGATACCGAATAGGGCGGGCCAGTGCGGGTTGGTAGATATCACATGTCTTCGAATTTTTGGTTCTAGGACGTGCCGGTTTCCTCACGAAGTTTTCCTTCACCGTTTTTGAGAGCAGTGGTGATGAAATAATTTACACAAAGTAAAGCCCCTGTCTGGGATCGAACCTACGACTTACAACTTGTAAGTCGCTGCTATTACCACTGGACCACCACTGCTTGTAGAATACTTTAATAAATACTTGACCGATTGCCTTTCTTGAGTTCCAATTGGCTACAATACAAAACCAACAATATGAAATCTTACAAGAAGTCTAATACCTACTTGACGTGGTGAAAATGGGTGGACAATGAGAAGAGAGAAAAGTTATTGAAGCGTTGGTAAACGAATGCAATGTTGTCACACATCTGTCAATGTTTATAATTATAACTTACGTTCACACTTCTTCTTAGCTTGTCGATTGCAAAAACAAAACAAAGGAAAAAAACCGGTCAAGTGCGCAACTTTGTAGCCCAGTATTTTTAGTTGGGCAGCGGGATTGTCCGAAAGGGTTACCGCTGCCCCGGAACATAAAGGGCTAAGGAAGGAACACGGGTGGGTTTTAGTCAGTAAGAGTCTGACACTCCCTTCTGCTCCACCCTGAGCGGGAGGGGTCATTTTATGATTTCCCATCCACAAAAAAAAAGTACCTATTTGTAGTTACATATCTAATTACCTACTTTGTACGGGACCCTTCCCGTACAAAATAGGTATGTAACTACAAATTTACGGTTTTCGGATTTCTTCCATTACTTGTGCTCCAAGACCTTGCTTCTTGCCAATTTCATGATTCTAAATCAACGGGAAGTACGCTATACATTTTGATTCCCTTGAGAGTGTCGAAATATACGTTTTTTGCGGCATAAACGGCCGTATATTTTTTTTACGTCAACTTAGAAGTTTAATTTTTTCACAGCTTCAAGGGACCGGAATTCTGAATATATGGTTTTAATTTCAACTTGATACCTCCACGCGTTCTCGAGATAAAGGGTCTTGACAGACAAAACGGACGGACGGACTACAAAATGATCTATAAGGGTTCCGTTTTTCCTTTTGAGGTGCGGAACCCTAAAAATTAACCAGTGCGCAAACTTTAACCATAAATTCAGCATAATAATTATGATTCTAGACACAATTTGCGCATTGGTTATTTTTTTCTGTATAGTCAGGCACAATTAGATTCTTTGAAACAAGTATGTAAACTTTTATTCCGAATCTGTTGACGACTATCCCAACCAAACAAGGGGACTCCCCTTGCAAAAGGAAACATGCTTGAAATACAACTGTTTCATTATTTTCGTCTGCGCCTCAGTTGACATTGAAATCGATAAAATACTTGTAGGTAGGTACTTCAAATTCGTCGAGATTCGATTCCAAGTAAAAAACAAATTGTATTGTTTGAGTCCACAGATATAGATAGACCTAGATTAGATAACGCAAGTGTCACGATCTGTATGAAAATCAAGCGTGCCATTTTTTGACTACCAACTATGACGTCACAAGCGCTCTTTCTCACTCACTCTCAACCAGCCAGCAGTACACAGGTTTGAGCGCGAAAGTGGTAGCTTACGATTTTTGAACGTAAGTTGGTGCGATTTTTGGCACCGGAAGTAGTTGCTCTGCGTTATCTAGGTGTATTTATATCTGTGGTTGAGTCACATTGTGCAGGTTTCAGAGAAATTGTGAGTAATGGACGAACAAAGAAGCTGAATTTGATTTATTAACTATTTATTTTAGGAGTAGTCGGCGTTTACAAATAGGTCATACAGGATATTTCTACAATGTAGTATTTCTACTAACATATACCTATACTCCATTTGGAATAAGACTAGACATTTAAATAAATCAACGGGGTAATTGCGTAACACACTATTAGTAGCAATGGGTTTCATTTTGACAGATCAACAACGTTCATTGCGTTTTTTACATTGTTGAGTAGACACATTTTTCCAACATATCGCACCTTCGGTAGAACAAGGGCACAAATGTATCCCTTCCTTAAAATTAAAATTAATTGAAAAAAAAACTAAAAGTTCTTAATTCTTGTTAACTATACGCCTAAAAAGGATATAGTATATAGTTTATATCATGCAAAGAAGAAAAACTTTCGAGCAATATTAACAGAGCAAGACCTCACTGAATGCAATAAATATCTTAAAATAGCTCTCCTGTAAAATAGCAAAAACTGCAATTATGCCCTTGTTCTACCGAAGGTGCGATATGAAGCAAAGGATTAGCAAATATGCTTCAAAATGATTCAAATTGAGATCGATAGTGTGTTTCGCAATTAGGGTGCTGTTTTACCGTCCGTTCAACCGATTTTGAATTCTATTGCATTGGCAGCTGCAGTAAACAGTTGGTATTGTAACCACTTTTTTGCTTTTAATGCCATTCTTATGACTACGATATAAAAGTTAAAATTGGCTGAACGGACTGTAAAAAAGGTTTACTTAGAGATATCTAATCTTATTGCAAATGCAGTATAAGTACATCTCTACCTTTAGAGTAGGTACACCCAGTGGAATCTAAACTACCACACTGTAATATTATAAAGGCGAAAGTTTGTGAGTGTGGAGGTTTTTCTTCACCGTTTCGGAAGCAGTGGTGATGAAATAATTTACACAAAGTAAAGCCGCCTGTCTGGATTCGAACCTACGAACCTCGTATGTCGCGGCTATTACCACTGGGCCACCACTTCTCTCACAAATAAAGACCACAATTACCATAAACCAATTACAATAAACCTATTTTTCTTTCTTTCAATTTGATTAAAACCAGAGACTTGAAACGTTACTTAAAAATTCAAAATAATGTTACGCGTAGTTCCGGTACCGATCATTTGTACCGTTCCACGTTTTATACAGAGTTGATACGACAGAGGGGCATTAAATTACACTACGTATACTATACGTGTTTAGTATTAATTCGATAAGGTATAAAAATAAAAAGCTCCAAAATTGAGAATTTTTTTTTTTCAAACAAACTAAATAGCTTACAAATCAGAGTAAAACGCAACCACCCTTTGTAAATAAAGGAAAAACCCAAATTTCATAGAAACTTGGACCTGGCGACTGACCTTACAAAGTGGCAACGTCGTCGCACGCGCGCCGGGGCGCGGCATGTGTTTCGTGTCGAAGCGGGCGGCCGGCGGTGGCGCGGGCGGCGGCTTAGGCCTCCGCTCGCGCTGGCTGTTATGTTAGATAGTTTTGAAGTACGCCGACAACAAAAACACTAAATTTTTAAATTCTCTATGTGTCCTCCATTCACATTAATGCACAAATTATACCGACGGAGAATATTGTTATTTAGTTTTCTAATTAAATCACTGTCCGTCGCTAAGCACTTTAATTTGTGAAATGCTAAAATAATCCTGTTTTTTAGTTCAACAATTGTATTTACCTCGGAGGCATACACTTCACCCTTAATGTATCCCCACAAAAAGAAATCCATGGGAGTGAGGTCCAGAGATCGTGGTGGCCACCGAACAGGTCCGAATCGACCGATCCATTGCTGCCCAAACATTTCTGTGAGCCGCTCCCTGGAAGCCATCACAGAATGTGGAGGCGCACCGTCCAGCTGGTACCACAACTTGCGATGAACGGCTAAAGGTAGTTGGTCAGTGTACTCGGCCACAGGACCACTTAATAAATCTAAAAATTTCGCCGCTGTAAGGGTGCCGTCAATAAAAACAGGGCCGATAATATTATTATTATGGATACCAGCCCACACATTGAGAGAAAATCTGTACTGGTGTTCAGATTCTCGAAACACGTGTGGATTTCCCAAACTCCAGTACCGGAGGTTTTGCCGATTCCAGATGCCGTTCCGAGTAAAAGTACACTTATCGGTCCATATTACATTTGTTAAGAAATGGCGGTCTTCGGATGTTTTATCTAATAGCCATTGGCAGTAACTGTTCCTGATCGGTAAGTCTCTCGATAACAAAGCTTGCACCTTCCGATATTTATAAGGTTTGCGTTTGTTACGTTTTAGAACCTTGTGGATGGTTCTATGGCAACATCTAAACTGCCGGGCGGCTCTGTGCAGACTCGTTGTCGGGTTGCGGGAAAAATGATCTAATATTCGTTCGTCCCATGCAGCGGGTATTTGCCGCGGTGGCACTCCCTCCTGTTGCGGCACTACACGTTTATTGTCCCGTAATCTTTGTACTGCCAACTGTATGGTGCGGGCGTTCCTAGGGCAATTGCGGCTGTCACCATACCTTTCTCTGTATGTTCGCAGAGCTAATGCTGCGTTTCCACGGCATTCACCGTAAATTAAAATCATGTCAGTGTATTCTGACGCCGTGTAAGTTAGACGAGGCATTGTTGAACACTTTAATTAGGTATACACACACACACAACCAAAGTTTAATTACGTGTCCTATCACAATAAAAAACAGTAAATCACAAAAAAAAACACTAACACTAAATAATTATAATAGCAAGTTACGTGTCTTGTCACAATAAAAAAAAAGAAAGAAGTGTCCTATTCACAATAACAAAACAAAATCACAATTGTCAGCGCACGAGTTCGACAAAACAATAGCGGCACAGGACTTCCGTGTTACGTAACGTACGTCCCGGAAGGATAGCGTTGGCGCACTGAAAAACCAAGTTTTTTAGTTTTTAGAGGCCCCCCTCGCAAGGACCAAAGATGCAATAGCAACACACTGACCTATTTCTATTTCTTTTACGCGCGTGATGTTTTGCTAATGGGATTGTCACTTTCTTTTGTAGGACGTATTTGCTTATGACTTGCGTAAGAGCGGCAACAACGTATCGTAGATTTATCGTTTTAAGGTGCATGACCTATGCCTATAGACATAATCAGCTGTTAAGAAAAATACATCATGTTCAAACGGGCCAAAAACTTAAAAAGTCATTTGCGACTAAACTGTTTCAATTTAAATGATATTTGGTACAGAGCTTGAAAATGGTACCTAGTATAAGCAGTTTAAAGGAAAGCCTTTCTGTCGTATCAACTTTGTATATCACCAGCGACCCGCCCCGGCTTCGCACGGGTGCAATGCTAATACTAAGTATACTTCAAGATGTCAGCACGCGCCGCCGCCCGGCCCCCCGGCCGCGGCCGGTATTGCAGCAACCGCTATGTCCCTGCATTTTAAATCTGTAATATCTTCGAAAATATTCATTTAAATTACATGCTGTGAAGGGCTATATTTATCTATATTAAATGCACAATGTATTTAAGGTACTTAATTGGATAATTAATGCTGTATTGCTTAAAATCGCTTCATAAATAAGCCATTATTTCTCGTAAAAAGTAAAGGATAAAAAATGATTATTGTGGGTTATCCCTAAGAGATAGACATATACCATCGTGGACTTTTTTGTAGACCTTTTTAAGGTGTACAATACTATAGTACATATTTTGACCTATCTCGTAGGGTTCAGCCAGCGTTTGAAAAGTAAGCGCAAAAAAATGTTCTTATTTACGACATCACATGCATGCATGTATTATATATATAAATCCTCTTGAATCACTCTATCTATTTAAAAAAACCGCATCAAAATCCGTTGCGTAGTTTTACAGATCTAGGCGTACATAGGGACAGAGAAAGCGACTTTGTTTTATACTATGTAGTGATTGCGTTCCACCAGGAACGTAACAAAATTAATTCATTGACTATAACGATACTGTCAAACGGAACGAAATCCTAAATTGTTCAGTAACAATATTATCAATATATCGTTCATAGCATAACGATAATAACGTTATTCATTTCGATACTCAACGTTGCCACTTTTGCCAGCTATATGACATAAAAGGTGACGAAAAAGTATGAAGAATAACGTTATAAATGAATCTATAACGTTTAACCTGTAACGTTATGATACCTACCTATAACGTTACTTATAATATCGTTCTACAAAAATGATATTCCATAACGTTGTGTAACGTAATTTATTGATATTTTTAGGTTTTAGTATCGTTACAAATTTTGTTTCTTAGAATGCACAATTCTAAGGAACCTCTAGTATTTAACTATGACATAAAGAATTACAACATTATGAGGAACTAGGTACTGAAGTAATTAAAATGTTCCGCAATTCCGAGTCAAGACAAGTAATTAGGTACTCCAGGAATAATTTGTGACAACCTTGTAGAACATTTGTAATTGTAACTGAGAAATGCATTTCATTACCTTTGTCGGAACGAAGTCGTTTCGTTTCTTCCTTGTGCGGGCTTGTAGATTTATTAAGGTTTTCCTTGGCTTTGTAACTGTCTTTATATAGATGGAAGTTTTAAATTTAATGCGGTCTTTTTTTTCTATGGACTTTATTAAGTTCTTTCTTGATGATGATATTCTTTCTCGGTTTTTTAACTTAGATTTTATGTTTTAACGAATATAACATACAGTCACGCCTGTAGGTATTTCCCAAAGGAACAGGCAGCAACTTATAGTTCACCCAAATTTCACCAGTTATGTTCCCAGTTCCATATAATAGGGGGGGGGGGTCTTCAACCGGACACAAATTTAAACTCCGGGATGCTACTGAGGAATTCCATATGGAAAACCTTTTTTAATTAAAATTATCATAACTTACGATAGATTTAAGATCAAGATAATATTGCAGATGGAGAATGGAACATTGCAATTGGTGACTTCAAATCACCTGACTTACACAAACTACATAGGTAGCATATTAGTTTAAAGCCCAAAAATAGTAATTAAACATGCTATTGAAGTAAAAACTACAATAACTCATCATCATCATCATCATATGCCTAGCCTTTTCCCAACTATGTTGGGGTCGCCTTCCAGTCTAACTAGATGTAGCTAAATACCAGTATTTTACATGGAGTGACTGCCTATCTGACCTCCAAAACCCAGTTACTGGGTAATAAGATTCCTCTTGGTAAGACTGGTTGTCAGACTCTCAGGCTTCTGACGACACGTAACGATTGTCAAAGGTCCACGAATGATAGCCGGGATCAACGGTTTAACGTGCTTTCCGAGACACGGAGGGGTCTCGGTATCTAAAGATAGTCACCCATCCACAGACCAATCGCGGCAAGCGTAGCTTAACCTGGACGATCAACCTGTGCGGCTGTTATTATTTAGCCACGGGCCCCTCGAACGAACTACTAAAAGAAAACAAGTCAATTACACTGCAATTCTATCGATACAAGACGTCTCGATTCTCGTAAGAAACTCGATTGACTGATCACGTAAAGTACTACTTCGCATTTAAATATAGCCATTGTTATCCATTGATGCGGATCGAATATAAATAACGATCCGATCTCAACTGCCAAAGCAAATAGCTTTGAATAGATAAATACAGAAGGCTAGCTTCATACAACTAGGACAACCCGGCTTTTGATTTTTGAAATGCTTTCACTCCAGTGCAATGAGGCACGCGCCCATTTTGGGGGACCGCGTAAACGGCAACGCAACGCATTGCAAAAATCCTCCTCGATCACTTTCTAACATTTTGTATGAACTATGGTATGGACCATCGCACAATACAGGCGGGCCGCACCGGGCCGCAGCGCAAAGCACTGGCAGATCGCTCGCCATGCGTATTTTTGCGGCTACTGTACTGCGATTGTATTGTACGCGTGCGTGGGTAATTGCGTCACACACTAACAGTAGGAATAGTTTTCATTTGAAAGTTCAACAACATTCATTGCGTTATTTATATTGTTGAGCAGAATTTTTTTTCTAACATATGAAGCAATGGATTAGGTATGATTCAGATTGAGATTGATAAAGTTATTAGGGTGCTGGTCTTCTGTACCTATCTCATCATCTGCCTATCCTTTTCCCAACTATGTTGGGGTTGGCTTCCAGTCTAACCGGATGCAGGTGAATACCAGAATTTTACATGAAGCGACTGCCTATCCGACCTCACGACCCCTCCCCTTCTGTACCTATCTATTCTGTACAAATTGGATGCAAATAGTGGGTTGTTTGTCGGCCAGCATTATTATCATAATAAGTGGCGTATTAAAGGAGTAATAAAGGGGTTAATAGACCAGTTATGCGTTATGCACATCAACATTGGCAACGGTTTTATGATAAGACTTGATTGATGGAAACTTCTTGGTATTTATATAGGGGGAGTGCTTTAATGCTTTATTAACGATAAGAAAATATCTAGAGAACCGTCCACTACTATCTAGAATGTGCACGGACAGGTTTTTAAAAAAATATATTTCTGCAAATCAGGCGGACGTTAGCCCTACCACCTCAAGGGAAGAATTGGCCAGTCAAATAAGGTGTTGGGTGTGGCTGTCCAGGATGCACCGAGCGCTCAGTTCAGATGAGTAACTGGCGGAACAAATTGCGCTACACGAGGAGGCTTAGCGGGGATTTGTTAGCTGCGCGGCGGTTCATTTGTTTGTCAGCCGCCCATTCGTGTGCTCGTGAACGATCCTCTCTAAATCTTCATCACCAAGCACCCTGTGATGATAAAAATAATAGCCTCCCCGACCGATTTCGGTCACGGTGGCCAATCTCAACGGAGATTAGCCAGGTACGCAGAAGATATTATAGTGCACAAGTGTGCGCGCAGACACAGGTGCACTCACTCTTCCCTCACTCTCATAGTCCGATGGGACGGCAATCCGACACTACCGGAGAGAGATCAGGCGCAGGACCAACGGCTTTACGTACTTTCCGAGGCACGGGGATATTAAACCGCCAACTTCCAAACTCCGGACAGTTACTAAGAAATTCCTAATGGAAAAACTCAATAACACTTTGTCCGACCCGGGAATCGAACCCAGGACCCCACGCTCAGCAGTCGCGCTTGCAACCACGAGACCAACGGGGCAGTCATGATGCTAAAAGTACCTAGACGAAGGTAGTTTAGCCTTGGGCTGCTATGGTGCGGCGCGGCGCCATAAAAGCGTGTTCACAACTAATACATATCTATACTTATACTAATAATAAATCTGAAGAGTTTGTTTGAACGCGCTAATCTCTGGAACTGCCATTCGGAAATGATCTTTTTGCATTTGATAGCCCAATTCATGAGGATGGTTATAGGTTTAACATCACGATACGATACATAGGAGCCAAGCAAAAAAAAAAAGTCTGCCATTGCAATGCGATGAGTTGGGGGAACAACGACGAAGACGCGGACGAAGTCTCGGGCAGAAGCTAGTTTTTTTTTAATAATCACTGTAATGAAACTTCGCGAGCATTTAAAATACGCGAAAATGCAAGCCGATCGTTTCGTTATCCTACAAAAAAAAAACGAGAGTTTTCGCTAAAAGTAATTCAACCAATCGATCAATTAGTTTTCCCTTTGGGAAATACTGTTCAATAAAGTATTCTGCTGTAACAGCTATGTGTACTTGAATGTTATTTGTTGTGATTCGTCAACAAAAAAAAAAACCACTAATCAATAGGTACGCACGGCTACACATCAAGCTATACATAACCAGTATAAGCTGACTTCTGAGTTCTGATTGTACGAAAAATCTATAAGGTGCGAGGTCAGCTAAAACTGGAAATGTATAGCTTGATGTGTAGTTGTGTGTACATAGACATGAGTTTTGATCTTCTGCTTCTTAGCTTATCGATGGCAAATAAGAAATTTGTTTTGAAAATAATGTACACCCAAAATTCAGCCACGCGAACGCAACGCTGACGCAGTCATAAGCACCTCAAGTGCACACGTGATGCTCTATCACCTGTGCGGCGCAAGATGGAAGGTGGGCCATTATCTAGCCGAGACACGCCACATGTACTCTTGAGTGAAGTCAGACCCCATAACCTCCATTTGTGGGCATTCTTTTTGCTACGGCCGACTAGGGTTCGTAGTCTTTTTGGGAAGTTCCATGTCAGCCACAGTAACGCATGCCCAGATGGAATATTCTCAGATGGCTCGATAAAGATGTCGCGGGGTTTTGATGACTAAATGATTTATAGAAAAGGCTTTTGAAACTGTAACAATCGTCTACATTATTTCTTTAAAAGGAAAATGTCGGTCTATACATACTTCCTTGTTTCATGGATTGGAAATAGCTATTACAGCTCACAGAAAAATGTTCCCATTTCCTGTTGCAAACTTATTCACCAGGCTTAAAGTAATGACAATAGTTCAGAGCTTTATATAATTCAACCGAGGATTCTCTTCCTTTTTGCTCGGTGTCCCGGATTTAAATCTCAAGATCTCAAGGGACATGTTACTAAAGTTTCCAGTCGAGTTTAATCTTACTCCGAGGAGGTTTTTGTTTACATTTTGAAGATAACTTTAATGTTGGGCTGTTTGTAAGCGAATGTTTATGTTGCAAAAGTTGGATTTTGAAGCAACTTATTAATATATTTTATGTAAGTTTGACTGGGTTGCATATTACTGGGATTCTGTTCTGTTCCTTCAGTTAAACTCAATTAAAAAATCAGGAAAATAGTGCAGCCTCGTTGTTTTTTAGTGTGTGCTTTGTAACGTAAAAATATTATCATGGACGATACCTACTTAAAATGTATGACAAAGCGTTTTCATATATTTGCTTGATTATATTTTATTTTCCTGTTTTATCGTGATGCATGGATGTTCACGATAATATCGTCACGTTACAAATCATAAAACCGTACATTGGGTTTGAGCTTATAACTTCTATATTGCCTGTTTTGGTTAAGTTTTTTTTTGTAGTTACATAGACAACATGTTTTTCTATATTTTCTTCATCTGTCATCGGCATAACCACATTTGTTTTATCCTGACACAGGAGGATACAGGAATTTTCCTTTTTATTGCAACACTAGAAAATACAATAAACATTGTAGTGAGGTCGTTAAATCGTCTGCCTTAGGCACTTTGCCACCGCCGCCGACGAGGAAGCTACTAGCTATCAACGATTTTCTCGCTCAAAAAACGTACAAAAATTGTAGTTTCCATGTTAGTAAAAGTTATATAGATCAACATACACACATCAAAAGTGTCTAGGGATCAACATATATTTTTGCAATAACTTTTCTCCTGATTGATATTAATTAAAATTTTCTTTAAGGATTCATCAAATAAAGTGTTTTCGTTTGTCACAGTAACGATAAACCAAGTCACCTTTGCATTAATAAAGAAATTTGCCATTTTCCTAATAAAGGGATTTTTGACATTTGAACCACTAACACAAAAGTTCGAAAAAAAGACTGAAATAACAGTTTTCTCTAAAATTTTATTGTGTAACTTAAACAATTAATAATCCGTGTTTCTACCGCGAACACTAACAACACAAGAACATCGGTTTGGCATACTCAAAATGAGTTCATCCAAATCACGCTGTGGAATGGCCGCCCATGTTCGTTGCAACAACAAAAAAAGGTCTTCTTGCGACTGGATACCCTCCATATTTGGCAGAGCTCTTCTCTGTAGCATATCCCATGCATGCTCAATCGGGTTCAAGTCTGGCGACTGAGCAGGCCAGGGCAGGACATTGATGTTAGCTGCGGCGAGAGTCTGTCTTACAACTCTTGCGGTGTGCGGTCGTGCATTATCATGCATTAACTGAAATAAGGGACCGATTTGCACTTGTAGAGGA
Organism: Globia sparganii; assembly: GCA_949316385.1. Lineage (NCBI taxonomy): Eukaryota > Metazoa > Arthropoda > Insecta > Lepidoptera > Noctuidae > Globia > Globia sparganii. The sequence continues at coordinate 5,104,652 of OX438670.1, forward strand.
ACGATGACGTCTGATACAATCGTCTCAGCATAAATTTGAGCGTTGAGGTTGCCTCTGATCCAAATCAACTCAGTTCTTCCGCCGATCCAAATACCCGCCCATACCATGATGGTTCCACCACTATAAGGATGGACTTCCTGGCAGGATTTTAATCGCTGTTGGCGTCCAGGGGTTCTCCAGTGTCGTATACGTCTTGTATCCGGTCTCATACCAAAACGAGACTCATCAGAAAAGCACACGAAACGCCATTGTTCTTCTGCCCAATTTCTGTGTTCAAGAGCCCATTGATATCGAATCCTACGATTGTGCATTGCTATAGGTGGTACCCGTAGCGGTCTTCGCGAATGAAGGTTCACTTCATGCAAGCGGTTTCTGACTGTTTGGTCGCTAATTAAGTTCCCTGAAGAGTGATGAAGCCTCACGGCTAACATCATGGCGGTTATTGTTGGAGCTCTTCGAGTTAAGATTTGAATGTATCGGTCTTGTCTCCGTGTGGTGCAGCGATACCGTCCTCCATGGCGCTCAGCCACGGTACCAGTGCTTCGGTAACGTGTCCAAAGTCGACTGATAACACTCTGACTTGTATTCAGAGCTAAAGCCACAGTACGTTACCGGGAACCAGCTTCTATCATTCTCACGGCTCTGAGCATTTCTTCCCTGCTTAAATGACGTCGCCGCTCCATAATAACGTTGGTTTTAATCAGTAGTAGGGAAACAGTAGCACTAATAATGTCTTCAATGCGTTGTATGTTTTTATAGGGAAAATATTGACAGCTGATTTTCATCTTTTACTAGAATTTGATTCACAGTTCCTGATTCAAATTATGAAATGCACCAAAAAGGATCCATATAAATTTATAAAATCATAAATTTATTACAAAGCCACATCTCAATCTCAAGAAATCCGCATAAAAATGCTTGATCCCTAGACACTTTTGATGTGTGTATTAATAGTTGATCGCTGACTGTTCACACGGTCGGCGAGTACTCGTTTGTCAAAGAGAGTACTCGCTCAGCTACGCTCGTTTGGCGACAGAACAATCGCTGAGTGACACATGCTTAGAACAGACGCCAGCACATAGAGCTACTACAATCTGTCAAATTTCTTTAATAGATTTTCAACTTTACCTCTAAAGCATACGGTTCAAAGTTGATTGGGAAAATTTGACAGTTTCGGGTAGCTTGATGTGCTGACGTCTATATATACCTACGCATGCTAACGAGTAGTCGCTCGTCAGTGTCCTCACACGCTGCTCGTTTTAGTTGCTAGCTCTACTCATTCATTCATTCAGCCGAAAGATGTCCAGTGTTGAACATAGGCCTCTTTCAAGCACCGCCACTTCTTCCACCGGTTCTGTGCTTCCCCCATTCAGCGGATTCCTGTGGCCTTCACAGGGTCATCCATACGCCTTGTAGGGCCTTCCAACGCTACGTCTTCTAGTACACGATCGCCATTCCAGAACCTGTCGGCCATCTGTTCTGCGAGCAACGTGCCCTGCCCACTGCTACTTAAGTTTGGCAATTCTTCGGGCTATGTCAGTGTACTTGGTTCTCCTACGGATCTCATTTCTGATTAGAACATGAACAAGAAAACTCCAAGCATAGCCCTCTCCATTGCCCTTTTGGCCCATTGTAGCTTTACTCGCTTCTCAGATGCCTTAGAAGTACAGCCGATCGATTCTGTAAAAATCCCACCGTGATAACTTAGGTGAAGTGAGCTATCAGGTGGAATAAAAGCTCACTTCACCTAAGTTATCACCGTGGGATTTTTACAGAATAGCACTGCAGGTGTAAACAAAAGCTTAACTTCGAGTTAAGCTTTTATTTACATCTGCCTAGCTTTCATCAGGGCAGTAAATTGAAGGTTCACCCTTATTTGGTATAACAACGTTTTGTCGAGAATCACTCCGGCTAATTTTAGTTACAATAATGTCATTTCGTATAATTATTCATTTGACCGAATAATTAATTGGTAGATTTTTATTTAGCATATTTATTTCTTTGAAATAATGTCATTTGACCGAATTTTCAAATGCACTAATTTTAAAATTCACTCATTATCTCGCTCGCACGATACTGCTCGCGGACTGGGTGAGAGCGACACAGAGTGCGGTGCTAGGCGGCAGGCAGCGCCAATAGTTTAGGTATTTGCTTTTTACTGTGAAAATAATGGTAATTAAAAAAAAGTAAATAACATAAGACCTGCTTTATAGTTAGTTCGGTTAGTATACAAAGTTTCATGGTCTAATTTGAAGTAGTTTTTGAATACCAGCGGTTTATTTTTCGGGTTGGAGGTAACTTTGGAATTTTTTTCTATCGAGAAAATTTTATGAAATCGTGTTTTCGTTTACTTTACCATATATTTATTTCAACATTAATGCTGCAGTATTTTCGACATAACGGAGGATCATGCTAAGCCATTTGAGGTAGTATAGGCCCTTAAGTTTATGTTCACACCCACCTTTAGCCGTAACATATACATCAAATGAACATTATACCTTTTGATCAATAGCGCAAATGTTGTTATCGCAAATAAATATCCGATGAAATGAAAATTATATTAATCGTTAATATACAAATTGATTTTTTTCTTAAACGTTGTTCGAATTAGTAACATTACATAAAAAGTTGTTATTCCAAACAAGGGTGAACCTAAATTAGACACACTTCCATTTGTGACTGTACGCTGCCGCTGGTAAGCGGCACAAACTGTTTTTCCTAATCGGATTGCTGCAACTGCGAATAGGATTCCAAATAAATTCTTTGGAGACCGTTGTTGAGACTTTTGGTAATGAAATGGATGAAAGCCGGGCTTTTAAGATATAGAGTGTTGCTAAACTGAGCATTGCTGTATATTTTGAAAATGTAGAATTGACACTACAATTGCAATGCCTATCAATTTAACAGCAATATTAATTGCGTTATTTAGAAAGAAAGAAAAATATATTATTTGGGACACACAGGAAACACAAAATATTAGTAAATAAAGGAGCACTTAAAAGTAACAAAGTTAATATCAGTAATTTGCTCAGTTTCCCGATTTATGTCGTCGAGGTAATGAATTTTTCAAACACATGAAGCAATTGATTAGAAATTTCCTTCCAAGTCCTTTGAATCGTGAAAGAAACTGGGTTACGCAATTCGTGTGCGGGTTAGGGAAACGTAATATTTCTCCAAATACTTACTGTCGCTTATATCCGACTACATCACCTCTGAGAAGAATTAGTTACTCAAACAAACTTAGGGATCGTCTCGACGATCGGACATTTCTATAACAAGATCAGAAGGCAATTCTAGTAATTTAAAACGTTCAAAATCTAATCGCAGTCTCATCTCGGCGACAAACAAAAAAATGTAGGAAATTAGAGGTATTTTTGACAGATTGAGACTGAGATCAGACTGTGAACATACTTCAGAATACGAGATTTGTTCCTCTGATTATGTTAGAACCATGCAGGTTCGTAAAACGGTATTTTGGAACGAGTCAGACCTTAAAGAATTGAGTGGACTTATACTAACACAATCAAACTCGGAAGTAGGCAAAAGCTTTAACGGTATTTGACGTAGTTTCATCGCATTTATTATATCTAACAATTCTGTCTTTTGTACTTGAACATACTCTTGATAGCCACAATCTGTGATCTATAAACGCTTTACCAGCGGGTGTTGTTACGGAAGCTGCATTACCATTGCAAATGACGGTCGTTATGCCTTTGTTTCTGCTCAATTATACAATGATTTACATCTGTGTTGTTATTAAACAGACCCATTATATCTTGAACCGCGTAATCAGAAACCGCACCCTAATTGCGTAACACACTATTAATCGGAATCTGAATCATTTTGAAGCAAATTGCTAATCCATTGCTTCAGAAGTTCGAAAAATTTGTTTGTTCAACACGTAAATAACGCAATGAATATTGTTGAACTATCAACATGAAACCGATTCCCATTGATAACATGTTACGCAATTGCCCCGCTGGTTTTTTTTATAAACGGTCGCATTTTTCCTGTATTTTATCAGACTGTTAGTACCATTATGCTAAAGGGATTAGTTACCTATACTTTGAGTACTGTTACAGTTACCGAGTTAGATTGGGTACCGATTTCTAACGTCCCTCGGAGAAGCTTCTTTCTTGCACCCGTCCTCCTTTTTCCCGCTCGTTTCTTGCAGTCAAAGTGACCTCTGAGCTGCCACCGATAACCCCCTGGAAGTGGCGAAGTTTTGGGCCAAAAAGAAAAGAAAGATCTGAGGAAACTCGTGCCAGCGACGCGAAGAGGAACAGACTATGGTTAAGCGATGATGTGGTCGACGATGGTGCTCTCTTGTCTATATAAAAGTGGGAAACCTTTTCTTTCGTGACTGGATACTCCCCGTTTATTGCTATAGGGAAATACAGACGTCGCGCCGGGAAGAAGTCATCGTAGATCTTTGACAGTAGTAACGGGTAGTCAGAAGTCGGAAACCCGGAAACCCTGATAATCAGTCTTACCAAGAGGTATCATGTTACCCAGTAACTGAATAATAGAGATCAGATAGGCTTTCGCTTCTTGTAAAATACTGGTATTCAGCTGCATCCGGTTAGACTGAAAGCCTTTTTATTTTACACTTTACAGCACTTGCGTTTGCGCTTTAGACATTGCACTAAGATATTCACTTTAGACATCGATTTTGCTTGCCATAATAAGAAATGAAGGTCAGATAGGCAATCGCGCTATGAAAAATACGTGTATTCAAGTGCATCTGGTTAGACTGGAAGCCGACCCCGATAAGCCATCGGTCAACGTATACTGGCCATCATAAACGATGAACAGGTGACAAATGACGTCACAACTGCATTAGTTATTGTACTGCCTGAACAATGATGATTGATTATATAGTAAATAACAGGAAACCACTGTTATGCGTGTTCCCTGTTCACTTAAATAATACCTTACCTTTGAAGTGAGACACGTGGACACAGAGGGGCCTGGAATTGGAAACAATTATTTATTTATACAATGTATACTTTATTGTACAGACGCCAGCACATCAAGCTACCCGAAATTGTCACATTTTCCCAATCAACCTTGAACCTTATACTGTAGCAATAAAGTTGAAAATCTAATAAAAAAAATTGACAGATTTTCGAAGCTTGATGTGCTGGCGTCTGTATACCAGAAAATACATAACTTACCGCTTTCTTTGTAAAAGTTGCTTAAAGTTATGAGACTTTTAGACATCGAAAATGTGTGGTTAAATAGTCGCTAATCATTGCTTAACTTTACAACGTATACAGGGTGCATTTGAAATCATGGGCATTATTTTAACCTAAGGTACTACTTATGATACTAATTGCATTAGGGCTACTATTACGCAAATCAAAAATATTATTAATGCAAGTATGGAAAACCTTAAAATGTAGTAAGTCATACAAAGTATCAAATTAGTTGCGCTTCTCGATAGCAAATGCGTAGGTACACTACGCCGTACGCGCGTCCTTGGGCGTGAATTCTTTGACCCCGCCCGACTCACGTGACATTCGTAAGTTGCCAATGAATTGATTCATAATAAATTCCAATTTTCCCTTCGTACTTTGCCGGCTTAGGACGGTCAAAACTACGTCAACTATCATACATTAAAAAAAAAACATTTACGTACCTAGCTTGTGGATTGTTTTGAAAAAACCTTATTTGTCGGTAAAGTGACAGAGGGTAAACGGGTGCTCTTCCACGAGCTTGTGCATGTGCTGGCACGTGAAAAGACGAAAAATCCAACAGGTTCTGAGTGGTTCTGGTGGAATGAGACCCCGTGAAGGAATAGGGTCGTTCGGGTAGCGCCGATGGAACATTTCACGAGTTCATACTAAATTTCTTGTGCGATCGTAAATTACAACCATTTGTGGGTATTGTTGGTTGGTGTACCTAGCCTGCACATTACGCGGTCGAGGCATCGTGTACACAAACACACACACAACACACAACTACTACACTAACACTTAATACACTGCAATCCAAGCACCGTATGACGCGAGCGGCGAGTACGGCGATTACGTCACGGGATCAATAAATCAATTACGCGTCAATGCACCTGCGCAGTCGTTATGACACTGGTTCCGGGTTCGTGACTTCGTGTTGCGGCGGGAAGCATACCCCGCGCGGGGGTGATATTCGTATTTTTGCGAGTGAGGGAGTGGGACGGAGAGAGTTCAGGGAATCCCGCCGGACGGAATGTCTTGTAGCCCATTGTTATTATTACTTGTAAGGAAAAACCCGCGCGCGCGCAGGTGATGTTTGTTTACATTTCGCTTTGCGCTGTACTGCGCTTTAAGATTTTGATATTTCAACAATTATTGGCGTTAACGAAGTATTTTGTTTTAATTACTTTAAGTGTTTATTTGCAATAATAAGCCTTGTGCAATTTGATTTACTACATTTTTAAGGTTTTCCTTACTTGCATTAATAATATTTTTGATTTGCGTATTAATAGCCCTAATGCAATCAGTATCGTGAGTAGTGCCTTAGGTTAAAATAATGCCCATGACTTCGATTCCACCCTGTATAAACAAACCCCTAATAGTTTTGTATTAAAAATTGTTGCTTGAATGCTTAAAACTACCTAGTTGTTTTTATTTGTTATTTATTAGTATAAATATATATGTAGGTACCTACAAGATTACAAGTGACACAAACATCATTCATCGTGCTCATTCATTCATCATTCATGCTCATTAATATTAAGTGAACTTACATTCTGTAAGTTCACTTAATATTAATGAGCTGAAAGTCGGTTTACAAAATATTAGGTACAATTTCTAGTCTAGTCACTAGTCTTCAGCCTAAAAGGCTGTGCTAAATATTTAATTCAAGAAAGGGCACCATTAGACAGAAATACAGGCGTCAGAAAGTAGCTAGCATACTTGGGTAACAATCTGGGCTCATTTTAAGAATTCTTTTGTGTCTTGTTTCTAGTTGTTGCTTCTTTCTTTCCATGTAAAACATTTAGGAATGGACGATGCAAAATATGAGTGCAGTAGGTTTAAAGTTTTCAATAATATAATAATATGTACACGCGGCTACACATCAAGCTAGCTATACATAACTAGTATAAACTGACTTTTGATTGTACGAAAAACCTATGCAATGCGAGGTCAGCTAAAACTGGTAATTTATAGCTTGATGTGCAGCCGTGTGTACTATGGCCCGCGCGGAACTAGTTGGCCGCTGAGGTGTGGAAAGGAGTGAGGCGACGGTTAGCAACGCCTGTACTGAGTAATGCGCCCCCGCCCCTCCGTCCCACCGCTCACATACCTGAGGCGCGGCTAACTAGTTCCGCGCGGACCCTAGCTATATTTCCCTAACACACTTGCTCCTTATCTTCCTAATACTATCATTGTAAGTACTAATAAAAAAAAAATAAAAAAATAATAATAATAATAATATTCCACAACTATCACACAACGCCATCTAGTCCCAAGCTAAGCAGAGCTTGTGTTATGGGTACTAGACAACTGATAAACATACTTATGTATTTCTAAATACATAAATATTATAGATAAATTACACCCAGATACAGAACAAATGATCGTGCTCATTACACAAACATTTGTCCTGGGTGGGAATCGAACCCACGACCTCCGGCATAGCAATCAGGGTCACTAACCACTAGACCAACAGGCCTGACAAAAACTACCTGAAATAACTAGGTACTTTAATTTTTTTTTTTTTATTGTTACGTAATTGAGCAGTGGTCACGCAGAGATAGCGGCCGTGACTTACGAGTTTTTTTAGGTCTTAAGTTCGAACCTTGACGGGCGCTTTACTTTGTGTAAATTAATTCAATCACCACTGTCCTCAAAGCGGTGAATAAAAACATCGTGAGGAAATCGGCATATCCCTAGAACCAAAAATTAGACACATGTGACATCTACCAACCCGCACTGGGCCCGCGTGGTAGTTTACGGCGAATTAATCCACAAATCCCCATTGAAGGGGATTCTCAATGGGGATTTGTGGAATAACCCTCCCTCACACTGAGAGGAGGCCTGTGTCCCAGCAGTGGGAACATTATAGGCTGATTAAGGTATGTACAGACACCAGCACATCAAGCTACCCGAAACTGCCAAATTTTCCCAATCAACTTTGAACCTTAAGCTGTAGCGATAAAGTTGAAAATCTATTAAAGAAATTTGACAGATTGTAATAGCTTGAGGTGCTGGCGTCTGTACGTACAAAAACATTTATTGGTATAATGTGCAGGGATCACTATCTATAGCGGTAAAAGCCTCCTCCAGCGGTTTTCAAGCTGTTCGGGCTCTGGCGATTCTGTTTCATGTTCTGCCTGCTATCTTTGCTAAATCGTCGCTCCATCTTTTATGTGGTAGGTATCGCAATTGATAGTTGATAGTACATATGCACGAACTAGTAGTACTTATATTCTAGTCTGTTATTCTTGATTAATTTGACTTAAAGTTTTCGATTATAATTTGTAAATTACAATACCTATGAAATTGGTATATAAAAACTTAGTTTCGGGACTGCTGTAACAATAATTATTGAACTTTAAACTTTTTTTTATTTTTATACATATGGATTATTTTATATGGATTAGGTGCTCATTAATTATAATTAATGAAAAAATAAAAAAACTTGCACGACCAGGAAATCGAAAGCAGAATCGCACACTATCGTATTCTTTTTTTTTTTTTATTTAGTCTACACTGTCTTTTTGTATTCTTGGTACTGACTGGAGGCCTTCTTGTCACAGTCACGATGAGCAGCTGCGGATTAGGGGTATTCCTCAAAGCGGAACTATTTTTAAGTGCAACCAACTAAGCGCAACTAAATTACTCCTCAAAGCGCAAGCGCGTAGTGTTTGATGTATTTTTACTCGTTGTATTTTTGTGGTGTACAATAAAGTATATATAAATAATAAATAAATAAATTAGTTGCGCTCACAAATTCAAATTAAAAATATTTTTATACATAAATGTGTGGTTATATAATTATGTCTGTTTTGTTTTTTTCCAATTATCTTACTTGTCTTTTTATGTGCACGTGTTTCTGTGACAAATAAACCAATTTTTCTTTATTTCTTGCCTTCTAGACTAGTCTTGTGTAGATTTACAATGAAGCACAATGTAAATCCTGTGTGAGCGCCTGTCGTTATTTATCGAGCACAATTTCAGTCTCCAGCTATTTATTGCTCAGAGATTTTCGTACTGAAAAATAAAATCACAAACTGTAAATTGAATTTATCTTGTGTGATGTAGATTGGCAAAGCCATTTTATAAGCGTTTACGACGATCCGCATTTCATACAAACTTTCAAGCGCTTGTTTTTGCGAAATGCATGAACCGATTTTAGTGAATCTTCATAATTATGCATAAGCGAAAAAAAATCGAAAAATAGTGTTTGCCAAATTAGACCGATTTTAAATTTTCCATAGAAACAGAGATTTCCAGTTATTTTTTTGTTTTAAATAAGCCATTTCGAAAATACTTCTTCGTTTGTTCTTTACTAACTTTTTAGAGCTTTGTATCATGCTTAAGCGTATGAAGTTTAATTAAAATCATTCATTACAAAAAACAAGGGCTTAAAAATTTGTATGAAATGCCGTATGTCGTAAACGCTATTAACACGGTGATAATGCCACGAAAGTATGAAGTATAGCTAAGTTGTACTTTCACTTTTTTACTAAATAATAAAAGCCGCACTACTGATCGAAAGCTAAGCTACGCTTGCCGAGGTTGGTCTGTGGATGGGTGACCATCCACACACACACATGTCGAGACCCCTTCCATGCCTCAGAAAGCACGTTAAGCTGTTGGTCCCGTCTGTCATTTGTACATCTTAGATATTTTTTACGGGTAGTCAGAAGCCCGAAATTCTGACAACCAGTCTTACTAAGGGGTATCTACCCAGTAACTGGGTTGATAGATATAAGATAGGCAGTCGTTCCATGTAAAATACTGGTATTCAGCTGCATCCGGTTAGACTGGGAGCCGACTCTAGTTGGAAAAAGGCTAGCCAGATGATGGACTTTTGTGTTTAATTACCTATTAATTAAGTACTTAACTTAAATGATAAACCTATAAAAGAAACTCCTATTTCATCACTTCTCAAGAAAAACACAAAACATTATATTCATTCCTTAGGTATATTACAAATATATTCTAGCTAGACTCACTTATTTCCAAGACAATTTTCCCGCTATCTCTAAACCGACGCGACTTGACAAGAACACTTCAAATGACATCCATTCTGCGTCGACTATGTAACGTCTAATGCTAACTTCAAACAAAACACGCAAGGAACATTTATTATTAGGTATCAGCAAAAAGTTACGTCATTAAGTTACTGTAGCTCATTTGAGTGTGGGGGAATGATAACCAGAATCAGAGAAGCTCGACCTTTCATACTTAAGCCGCATAATGAAGGTAGCTTATAACGCTTGCCTTCGCAAATTACGACCTTTTCATGTACGAATAAGGTTGGTTATACAGTGCCGTCCAAAAATAAGTTGATATTTATTTCCATTTCAGCTGTGATGCCGCATTATAATTTAGATACTAAATTCTTTTTTCACTTTTGATTTATTTTGTGTTCAGGCAAACTGCAGATTGACTTACCTTCCTAGTGATATAACAGTCGCCTCGATGCAATCTGACCGTGGTTGTAAATCAACCAACTGGGTGCACTAGTCCAACCAGTGGACGATTTAATTTCCTGAAGCTATCATATAGGGAATTTATGTTTTCGTTCGTTCTGGAATATTTTGTGTTTCTGTGAAAACCAGGGTTTTGTTAACCACTGATGTGAAATTGAAGATGGCATGGTAACTGTGGAAGCCATAGGAAACTGTTCTGGCTTCGAGAAGTATTGTTTTTCTAGACTTTGTCAGCGTTCCGTACTCAAAGAATACCAACGGGTGCAACGGGGGAGACCCGTTGGCAATCTTTGGGTTATTACTAAAGTTCCTATATCACTCCTCATCTGTCTGTCATAGGGCTGTATCTTTTGAACCGTAATAGGTAGATACTTGAAATTTTCCCAGAGTGTGGCCCCCCATAATTACAAATAATAAAAATGTAGTGCTAAATATTGTACAGTGGTGCGGAATCGGCGGTGCTCGCAAAACAGATGGCCGATGGGGCCGAAAGGTTGACTAGCAGAAAATGCCTATGGCATTAAGTCCGCCTCTGTACATGTATGTGCTTGATGTATTAAATAAATAAATAAATAAAGGTTCTGGAGTGGTGACCGCGTACCAGAATATGTAGCGTTCAAAGGCCTCCCACAAGGTGGACCGACGACCTTGTGAAGGCCGCAGGAACCCGTTGGATGCGAAAAGCATCCAACGGGAATAGTCGAAGTGGAGGTGCTTGGAGGGAGGCCTATGTCCAGCTGTGGACGTCTTTTGGCTGAAATGATGATGATGGTAAGGAATCCTTTATGTGCCTGTCCGACTAGCACTTGGCTGCTTTTTATCATTATTCTAAGATATTATGTGCATGCAGTTAGCAATTTGTACAAGAGGGGGGAGGGGATTGTCTTTTAAGGTGCAACTTATCGATATTTTTTCTATACAAATTTCGGGAGAGTATTACTCCACTGTTTGACATTGTGCATCCAAAATTAAACATGATATCGTTTTGACCTAAGTATGATTAATTTTGTCTGTACGGAAACAGAATAGTAAAATAAAAAGCCATTAAAAAGTTATGAGCCAACAAAAATTCGTTTTTCTTGCTATTTTTAACGTAACTTTGGGTGTAAATAAGTAATAAAAGAACCGTAAAATCTTCAAAAGATAGTCCGTACCCACAAAGCTCAGTTATCGAAGAGTTCAATAAACTTTATTTGTAATTGATTTATGCAGTGGTTTTTTCATAAAACTCGATTTTCCGAAGCACTTTTTGATTTTTTTTACGCGGCTATTAGTTCGGAACGGTGTTTCTGTGCGTAAGAACTAGACGTTGTTCGTGTAGACTAGCATCTAACTCCTCATCACTGATACTAGCGCTGTCGGACACGAAGCTAGGTGAAACAGCGTGCTTTTTGGCCGTGACCACCAGTGAGTTCGAGCTCACGATTAGTTTACTCTTAAGAACATTTTCCTGTAGAGCTGCATCGATTAAGGTACACAAGATGACATATCCAGCTATAAATTTCCAGTTTTGGCTGACCTCGCATTGTACAGGCTTTTCGTACAGTGAGACGTCAGCTTATACTGGAAATGTATAGCTTGACATGTCCTCGTACGTACTAGGTAACTGCCCTGCATGTCCCATCTCAATTGACCACCTACTGTTTCTGTCTAGACTAGAAATAAGAACGTTTCGAACCATTAGGTAACCTTTCACTTTGTTAAGTTTTAGAGGATGAAGGAATTTCTGAGGGCTGAGCGAAGTAAAGACGAAGCTGTTTATTTATAAGGGTATTTGTATTTAATCGACTTGAGGAAGAATAACAAATAAAAGGGGGAACTGCCCTTTAAGGCAAGAACTTCTTAAGGGCCTATACTACCTCAAATGTATTAGCATGATCCTCCGTTATGTCGAAAATACTGCAGCATTAATTTTGAAATAAATATATGGTAAAGTTGAGGATTAATGTTAGGTCTTATGTTAGACGAAAACACGATTCCATAAAATTTTCTCGATAGAAAAAAATTCCAAAGTTACCTCTAAACCGAACAATAAACCGCTGTTATTAAAAAAATACTGCAAATTTGATCATAAAACTTTGTATACTAACCGAACTAACTATAAAGCAGGTCTTATGTTATTTATTTCTTTTAAATTACCATTATTTTCACCGTAAAAAGCAAATACCTAAACTATTGGCGCTGCCTGTCGCCTAGCACCGCACTCTGTCTCGCTCTCACTCAGTCCGCGAGCAGTATCGTGCGAGCGAGATAAAGAGTGAATTTTAGCTGAGGTAGTGTAGGCTCTTAAGGGATTTTTGGATTCGTGCCAGTACAGAATTATCAAAATCAACAAGATATTTATCTCTCCAGGTTGTTAAAAATCTTTTTACAGTTATTTATTTTCTTGTCAAAGACATTTGATTGGAACTGTTGTTTTTGCTGTCAGCCAATCATAATAGTTAGTTAACATGAGTTTGATATCGTTTGTTAATTTTTGTGTCCTTTCAGAAACTACCCGTGTCAATCCTCAGAAACACGTTGCTTAAAAAATCTTATAGCATAGGGTCATAGCATTATGCTGAGCCTACGAATAAAAGTCAGGAAGCGTAAATATGAACAAAATCAACGATAAAATCGACTCCAAACTTCACTACATTGATAAAATACCTCGAGTATTCGAACGAATGAAGATTAGAACACACATGCAAATAAGCCAATCAGCTGCACTCGCGTAAAGCGTTGTATTCCGGCAAGCGCCGTGATTGGTTCAGCAGTGTATTCTGTAAAAATCTCAGCGTGAAAACTAAGGTGAAGTGAGCTGTCATTCAACCTGATGCTAAGGATTTAACCTATTGATAGCTCACTTCACGCTCACTTCACCTAAGTTATCACGGTGAAATTTTTACAGAATCGATCGGCTGATGCGCGGTGGCCTTTTCGGCAACGCCCACCTCGGTAAACATTTGTGTGGTGCCACTTTTGAGCTTGAGTTACATTTCTTAACTTTTATTATTCGTAATGCTGAGCGATGTGATTTATTTTCCCCCGCCTTTTTCTTTTTTGTGCTTGTGTCTTTTCTTTGGGTCATATTTACCGCAAATACACGTATTTTATTTCTTCTATATCTATATAATATTATAAAGAGGAAAGATTTGTATGTAAATATGTTTGTAACGATTTGGCTCAAAAAGTACTGAACCGATTTTAAAAACTCTTTCACCATTTGACTGATTAATACAGGCTTTTTTTTTCCACCCGTGCGAAGCTGGGACGGGCCGCTAGTCTTTTATAAAGTTAAATCTATATCAGATTTTTGTTTACGTAAAGTTCTCAACGACGGCGTATTAGGAATATACAGCTGTATCACAGGTCATAAAATACACCAGCTTACACCAGTGTCGCAATACGTCTTGGTCTAAACTTAGCTTGTCCACACCTACGCTAATTTTATTCTGTGGCAATGGGGTGGACTATTGTTAGCGAAGCCTGCACGCAACGTAACACATTAGGAACACGTAACTGTTGAACTTCTCCGGAGAAATATGTTACCGTCTTGAAAAAGATGATGACGTGATGTAACGTAACATAACGCCTGTATTTTTCGAAGAGTTAGGCAGAGTTGTATCTATAGTACGCCCATATTTTGCCGCAGTTATGTTTAAACCCCATGTAATATGGGGCAAGCATATATGCTGATGTATTTTTTGATAAAATGTTACAATTGTATTTTGTTGTCAGTTACGTATTTTTCTTGAGCAAAAGTCAGGATAAATAAGTGTTTTTCTAAAACAGGCTTGTGTTTCATTAATAAGAATTAACTGTTCCAATTTAGATACTAAATAATACTATAATACGTAATACTAATCACACAATTACACTAATTTTATAAAGGTGAAAGTTTGTGAGTGTGTGTGTTTATATGTTTGTTACTGCTTCACGCTCAAACGGCTAGATCAATTTTGATAAAATTTTGTATGGAGGTAGTTGACACCCTGGATTAATATATAGGCTTATTTTTGTATCCCGCTGTTCTCACGGGATCGACACGTATGCGGGTAATACCGCGGGGCGCAGCTAGTATTGCATACGCGAATGTTTATGAGGATGGATGGATGTTTGTTACTCTTTTACGCAAAAACTTCTAACGGATTCTGATGAAAGCTTACAGTAATATAGCTTATACGGGTAATTCTATGATAAGAGGTAACTTGTGCGGCAATTAGTTTAAAATATAAATTTTATTCTATAAGTTGTTATTTTTTGCAATGAAACACATCACCTAAATGCACTTTATTAAATAACGTCATGATTAAATTCCTAATTAAAGTATATTTTTCTGAAATTCCTTGTAAAGTCTAAAAAAGTCTCTACCCTAGCCTGTCCCCCTGTCGGTTTCAGTTTATTTTGCAAACGATACATACCTTCTTTGTGTCAGTTATTAAAGTAAATTAAGTTAAACACAAATTTCAATAAATATATTTAAGTATTGTTAAGGAAAAATAGAACAAAATTTATTTATTTGCAATATTTTTTAAACTTAACTTTTGTCCCAATGTTTTTGGGTATCTACCCTGGCAAATTTAATTCCGCTACTACAAACACAAATTTTAAAACGACCGTATTCCAAATAGCGCTCCAGGTCATCTATCAAGGTGAAGTTAGCAATGCAAACACGTGAGCCCTTATGAGTGCCGACATTTGTTAGTTGTTGCGACGCGTTGGTTCAAAGTGGTGGTTTCGCGAGATCATTGTGTCTCTCCACTGGTAAGTCATAAAAGTTATATTATTCATTTAATTTATTTGCATTTACTGGTCTAATTTAATAATAATGCAATAGTTAAAGTGTGATACATAATGTACAGAAACATTCCTTATGTCAATTAAAACAATATAATTTATCATGAAAACGTCTCTACCCTGCCATATTTCCCCTGGCAAGATAACTGTCAGGGGAGAGACTTGTTGACCAGGGGAGATAATGTTAGTGCTAACAAACTTAGATATAGCATATTTTTATCAACAAACAGATTTAAATAATTTTGGTAAATTCTTAAAACTGAAAAATAAAGGAGGTTCTCAGTTCATATTGTTATTATATTATTGTCTAATATTGTTACAGATCATGGAACTGCGGAAAAAGTTAACACATGAAGAAAGATTACAGAAGAAACGTGAAGCAGCGAGGCTACGATATGAAAAGATTAAAAATGATCCCGAAAAATATGAATCGCAAAAGCAAAAAGAAAAGGCAAAATATTTAAAAAAGAAAGAGAAAGGAATTATAAAAACTGTCGACCAAATGACTCCTAGAGAGCAATATAGGCAAGAGAGTGCCTTTAATTTATATTTTTAATTTAATTTTATGATTAAAACATGTTCATTTAGTGAAATGTAACATAGATACAGGTAATATGAAAATTATCCTGATTATCGCAAGTCTGATTATTTGTATTACTTAAAAGACGCTAGTCTATACAACGTGTAACGTTAAATGCGCAAAACCTGAAAATAGTTTGTTTAAATGGACTACTGAATCGATTTCAGTCATTTTTAATATAGGTTTTTTTTTTCAAAAATGAGGTATGTATTTTGCCATACTATCCGTCGTTTGAGTCAAAGAAAATTAAGTATTATTTTATGCCAATAAGACTCAATTTTGAATGCATAAACTAATGATACGATCAACACGATTTTCTTAATAAAAACAGCTTTAAAAAAATAGTTTTGGTCATTGTATTATGCTTTTAACTTAATGCTCTAATTGAGGTGTATGAGGTTTTGCGCATTTAACGTTACACGTTGTATAATTAGTATTAATAAAATAATATTTTATTATTTGTTGTATTGTAATGACACTTAAGACATTTTTGTTTTAAATTTCAGAGCAGGCTGAAATAATATAGTCTGTTAATGTTTAATATGATTGGTAAAAATGATAGTCTGATTCTATGTTAAGTACAATGTTTAATTAAAGTTGATTTTACTAATTTTGTTACTTTTATTGTCACAAATTCTCTCCCCTGGCTAAATAAGTATCTACCCTGCTCTTAGTGTCTCTACCCTGCCCAATGTATTTACCCTGGCCTTGTAAAAAGTAATAAAATATGCATAAAGTGACCTGCCCTTACGTGAAAAGATACATAAATAGGACAAAAATCGTAATATAAGTGTTGAATGAAAAAACAGCAACTTTTCTCCGCGGCCGTATTCTCTATGAACTTAAAACCTCTTATCGTAGAACTACCCATACATCAGAATAACACATAGGGTACTTCTTATCCCGATATATTCACGGGATTGACACTTATGCGAGTGAAACCGCGGGGCGCTACTAGTACTAAATAATAAATCCGTAAATGGCTGAAAGACTAGTTTATACATAATAAAATTTCAAAGAGCTGTGGATTTTTTGAATAATAATATAAATGTCAAAATTCTTAATTTTCTTTTTTTTTTCTTTTCAGGTAAGTCAAGTGAAACTTTTCAACATAATTGTTCATTATGTGAACCATTACTGCACTACAATTAGAACCACCGTAAGTAGTTATGTGCTTCTTAAATCATCATTATTCAGAGCCCGATTTCACCGAGTACTGGGAAAAGGCCTCGCTTTTCTTGCGCCAATCCCCAGGCTCCTGTGCCAGCCACATCAAGGATTTACCAGCTACAGCAAACATTTTTATTTATTTTCTTTAATTAGACAACCAACAGCGGTACAAGTAGTATGTAACAGAGTACCACCCCCTTACTAATAAACGTATTATATCAGATGAATAATTACACACCGATTTCTCTCTTTCAGTCGTCAGTAATTTGACTTTCGAAAGAAAAAGACAAAGCATTGTGTAACTATACAGACGTTATACAATGTTTATTAGTAAGGGGGCCATGTATATTATAGTATTGTGTGGCTAATAATAGGTTTCCCTGTTTATCTAGGGTATGTATAAAACAAAAACATAAATGTACAGACGCCAGTAGGTCAACCTACCCCAATCTGTCAAATTTCTTTGATAGATTTTCAACTTTAGTACAAAGGAATAAGGTTCATATTCAATTGGGAAAATCTGACAGATTGGGGTAGCTTGATGTGCTGGCCTCTGTATCTAATAGTGTCTTCCTAAATAGCATAAGAATAATCAGCCTATAATGTTCCCACTGCTGGAACACGGGCCTCCTCACTTCGAGAGGGAGTGGGCTGTAATTCACCACGTGGACCCAGTGCGGGTAGGTAGATGTCACATGTCTTCGAATTTTTGCTTCTGAGATATGCCGGTTTCCTCACGATGTTTTTCTTCATCGTTTTGAGAGCTTCCTAAATAACATGTTTTAATGTTAACTGTCAAACAAAGTCCATAATATAACATTTTGGTATTTTCGAGAACTGCATAGGGGTTAGGTACCTAGAGGGGCCCGTGGCTAAATAATAACAGCCGCACAGGTCGATCGATCAGGATAAGCTACGCTTGCCGCGGTTGGTCTGTGGGTGACCATCTTTACATACCCTCCGTGCCTCGGAAAGCACGTGGTCCCGGCTGTCATTCGTGGGTCTTTGACAGTCGTTACGGGTAGTCAGAAGCCCGAAAGTCTGATAACCAGTCTTACCAAAGGATATCGTATTACCCAGTAACTGTGTTGTGGAGATCAGATAGGCAGTCGCTCCATGTAAAATACTGGTATTCGCCTGCATCCGGTTAGACTGGAAGCCGACCCCAACATAGTTGGGAAAAGGCTAGGCAGTTGAGATGATGAGGTGATAGGTCCAACGCATTGCAGTGTTTTGTTAGTCATTACAATTATTGGGTTACACAATTATTTAAATATTCAAGCAATTTAAAATAATCGAATCCATAATGTATAAGGTCACATTCATATTCGAACCCGCCCCACGTAGTTGATTCACTTATTAAATATTATAATATAAGTACGTAATCCGTTGCGTATGCAACATAACGACAACAAACCAACATAATGTTCAAACCTACGCCTCAAGAAACAAGATCGAAAATCCTTTGGCAGCGACAGGATTTCAAAGTATTTTCTGCTATTCTATTTGGACCTTAA
This sequence comes from Globia sparganii, assembly GCA_949316385.1. Lineage (NCBI taxonomy): Eukaryota > Metazoa > Arthropoda > Insecta > Lepidoptera > Noctuidae > Globia > Globia sparganii. Next base: position 5,123,346 of record OX438670.1, read on the forward strand.
CCACTTTGTCCCTTGGCTCCGTATGATATGTCATCTTATAAAATCGATAGTTTTACTCCATCTTGCCGTAAAATGAAAGATTTTTGAAAACCGGATTCTGCATTCGTGCCTGGTTGCTGGCTGGATAAGTTTGCGACCTATTCAAATTCTAATAGCCTTTTAGCAATCTCACAAAATAGTTTGACAATGTATTTAAATTACGAGTTTAGACATCCGAAATCTCCAGATTACTTTGCTCTATAGCATAGGCCCGCAGGCTTTTCCATAGCTCACGAACGTGAGTTTTTCTCCTCCGTGTCTCGCAGTAGTTTTTAGGTCATCGTCCCATCTTTGAAATGGTCTTCCTCTTTCTCTCTCTGGGATAACATTCTGTCACTTCTCTGGTCCATCTTTCGTTATTTACCCTTGATGGCCTGACATGTCCACTTCCACTTCAGTTTTTTTTAATTTTGTAAGTCAATTCCGCTACGTTTGTTTTCCTTCATAAGACCATGTCATAATGTTATAACATGACATGAGACTTAAACACAACTAAACGTTGGTGTACTTGTTTCCACCATCAATAAATTGAAAATCTATTTAGTCCGTCAGTTAGAGTTATGAAAAATAATGGACACGTATTTTTTGTTTTTGTAAATCAATGAATATTGACAAAGATAAAACGCATCAAAACTCGGGAGTGGCTCGTGACGTCAGAACGCACTAAAATTATACCAAGGTGTGACGTATTGAGAATTTCAAAAGTGTCGTACCTTCGTCAATTTTGGTTTATGTAACAAAAGAAAAAATACGGGTCCAATATTTTTGGATAATCTAACTGACGAACTGATTAGATTTTTTCAGTTGACAAGCCTATTAGGTACAAGGTACACCTCTGCTCACCCTTCGAGGAAACAAGGCGTGATTTTATGTTAAGAAAGATTTTTAGCTCTTTTGTCGGGGTAGGTATTAAAATAAAGGAAACTTTTTGCAACATCTTTTCTGTATTTGTTGGTTTTCATATTATAAAAATAATTATTATAATGTTAAAAATACTTGACATCTTTTAAATAAATGCTTTACTGATAATTCGTAATTAAGTGTGGTTGACATTGCTCCTATTTGAAGTACTAGACAAAGCTGGGGCACCAGACAGTTTATCCTTTAATTAACCTTTGAGTTAACTTTAAAAATTGGTAACACTCATTCGTTAATTTTCCATAGGTCCGTTAATCGTTAATTAAGTACTTACTATTTGCCAAAAGGACACTGCGCGGAACGCGCCGCGTAACTCACGTTCTGACAATCTCTAATAATTATTATTACAAACTCTAATGAATGATATACCTTTCTTTTATTAATTTTTCATGTCCTACCAAACTTCTATATCCCATACCATATATTTTTATAAGTAAATCACTAACGTAACGACATATATAGAGTATAGTAATGTCTATCACGACTTAACGTTAATTTCCGTTAAATCTTCCGAAATTTAACGCTTTAACGTTTAAGGAAGTTAACTATTTGATTAACGGTGCCCAGCTATGGTAGACGGTAGTTACTAATATAAATATTATTGTACACTTAGGTATTACTTACCAACTAACTACCAACCACCTAGCTTGTTAGTAACTGTAATTGCTTGCAGTAATTGATTTCATTTCAAGTTCGGATTTATTTTAATCTTACAATCAGAAATAAGATTTATTTCAGGTATGGTAGGATTTAATTTTCACTGAAAGCAGGTATAATCTTAGCATATGTCAGCTACCTCATTCTGTTGGTAGTTTTTCTAGATTAAAAATGTTCACTGTTAGCCTAATCTCGAAACCTTTATTTTCAAACTATTGCGATTCTTCTGTAGTTGACTATGAATAGTAGGTAATTATTGAAATTAATTTCGAAGCAATATCAGCAATATAAAAACTTGTAGGTACGCACGGCTACACATCAAGCTATACATAACCAGTATAAGCTGATTTCTGATTGTACGAAAAACCTATGCAATGCGAGGTCAGCTAAAACTGGAAATGTTTAGCTTGACGTGTAGCCGTGTGTACCTAAGTACAGACCGATTCAAACTTTATGGCGGCTCGGAAACTGCGGGGCAATTGCGTAACACACTATCAATCGGAATCGGTTTCATTTTGACAGTTCAATAACATTCATCGCGTTATTTACGTGTTGGGCAGACAAATTTTTCGAACTTATGAAGCAATGAATTAGCAATTGGCTTCAAAATTATTCTGATTCCAACTGATAGTACAGTCCGCGAGGCCTAAGCTTAGCTTTGTATTTGTGTGAGTGCACATAGATAGTCTAGGTGTGACAGCGGCCTAGAGCGCGACACGTCCTTTGTTTGGTTTAAACCGGTTTATACCTACTGCTTTTTTGGCAATCAGCCTGAGGCGCACTCGCACAAATGCAAAGCTCAGCTTAGACTTAGACCTCGCGGACTGTATGTTACGCAATTAGGGTGCTGAAGCGAGTCGTTGCGCAATAACAAATTCACGTCTTAGCGGGGGTGAGGGGTGAGGTAGCAAGTAGCGCATTTCAGATCCGCCATTAAGTTTTAATCGGGTTGTACTTAGTTTTAAGTTTACGTTTCTGTATACATAGATAGTGCAATCAACGAAGACGCGCCCCACTCTTCTTCCGAATCGTTAGTGTTTATCGCTAGTTAATTCCATTAGTGTTTTAGTTCTTTCGATACACTCTAATTACCCACTAATAATAATTCGTGTGTATTTACAAAACTAAAACTCTAGCGGAATTTTTCACACTTCTGTTGTAAGCATTAGGAAAAAGAGTGGGGCGCGTCTTCGTGGATTGCACTACACATTGACTTTGCCCACGCCCCTATTTGATTTGATCCATACTTTCAGGGACAGCATGTATATAATATATATACAAGGTGTTTTTTATATCCTATAACTCTAGGGTATGAATGAGACCATAATATCAAAGAATCAACTAGCATATGAATTATTTTTCAATCATAATTTTTTTTTTGTTTTAATTTTTCATACAAAATAGTTCGACTAAGTCACTATCAGTTACGTAAAATTTTACATGATATCTTTGAAACTGCATTTTTGGTTCACATAATTATTCAAGGACTTTTTATATTATTTTTAGTTATGGAATATAACCCTAGAGTTATGGAATTAAAAAAAAAATGTTGTACGTATACAAGGGGTGACGCAATGGGCGGTCTTATCGCAAAAATCGATCATAAAGACAACCTTTGGATGGATTATAGAGAAACAAAACATAGATAAATATATCGGCTGTTTTTACATTTTAAATGCCCAAAGCACGGATGAATAACCCAACAGTTAACGTTCTTAATAACAATTTAATGTATTTAACAATAAAATATCTAAATTGATTGAATAATCAGAGTGTTTGATAAAGTATTGAGTCATTATCACACTGCTATAATATCTTTAAAATTACTATCATAATATCTTAGCTTACATAAAATGCATAAAAAGACTTGTAAAATACTTAGTAGATTTCCATTTAAAATTAAATCGGTCATATTTTTTTATTTTTCATTTGATTCTTACGTGTCTAAGGCCTGAATCACATCAACAGGACGAAATTTGGACGTTTCATGAAATTATTAATAAATAACATAATATTACATGTGCCAAAAGTACAAAGACATTCCTCAAATAAAAGCGATTTCTTCTCATATTTTAATAAATTTCGGAGTTTTAGTAATACTGATAATCTAGGGCATTATATAATTTTTACAAGAGCTTATTTCCTCTTTATGCAAAATGGTCTTAGGACATAATTTTTACTCAATTCTATTTAGCAACAAAAATAATCAAGTATTTTGGCTGAAATTGGCCCAGTGTTGAACACAAGCATTCGCTTACAACATTCTTTAAAATAATGTAGTTGAAATCCAATAAAAATATACATCTTTGAAAAACAACTTTTTCCAAAGCCTGCAGTAATTTAAACACATTAAAACAAATGAACAAACAATTGACATAGCATAACAAAGAAAATACAGCTGAAAGTGGCACTAGAAGAACTCTGCTGCGCAGGAGCAACATAATACTTAGCATAAATACTTCCCCAGAATGTCATCCGCTGTACGTGCGGGTCGAATCTGGGCTCTTCAACGTAGATCAGGGTGTTGTTGATGGTGGGACCACCGTTGCCGCCGTAGTAGAGGTAGTTGGTGGTATTTTTGGTGATGGGTGCCCAGGAAGCAGATCTGGTGATGTTGAGGGTTCCATTGATCCTGGAATGAGGAAAGCAAACGATATGATAGAAGTAGCGGTAGAAAAGTTGTGTAGTGGCGATATAATAGTTACGACATACCATAACATCACGCCTGTAACCGCCTAAGGGTTAGGGAGAGCTGCATCTATAGTACATATTTTGCCAGTTATGTTTAAGTATAATATAATAGGGGGGTTACTACGCCTGGACAGGAAAAGCCTGCGCCTGGTGCCGGTGACCATCACGGGACACTGCTCGCTAAACAAACACTTCCACACAATAGGCATAACGGTCAGTTCCCTGTGCAGGGCTTGTATGGAGGCTGTTGAAACCGTTGCGCATGTGCTCCTTGAGTGCACAGGCGTCACCCGGAAACCCTCGGGATACTCAGATCGTACACAGATATTCTCAACAGACCGGCACCCTAATTGCGTAACACACTATCAATCGGAATCTGAATCATTTTGAAGCAAATTGCTAATCCATTGCTTCATAAGTTCGAAAAATTTGTTTGTTCAACACGTTAATAACGCAATGAATGTTGTTGAACTGTCAAAATGAAACCGATTCCCATTGATAGTGTGTTACGCAATTACCCCGCAGGAGACTTAATCAGTTTCTGTATGTGCTCGCTGAGTGCACCGGCGTCCCCCAGATTAGATCAGAAACCCTTAGGGACACCCAGATCGTGCACAGATGTTCTCAACAGACCAGGAGACTAAATCAGCTTGGAATTACTACTGACGGCCGCCATGGCCCACGCATAATGGTCCATTTGAAGGACTAAGTGCGGAAACCAAACCCGTAACATAGAACATAGATAGGGGGCAGGTGTCACTATCATTAACTTTAAACCAGTATGCGAATGATATTAAAATGGGATGCTTTTACTGTGACTTGAAATATGAAACCCGATGCAATTCGACTTACTCGGAATTTTTTTGTGAAAAGTATGAAAATATTCTTACCAGTTATAAGCGAACGCGCTGAACCGACCCACGAGCGATTTGCTGACAGCTTCATCTTCAGCACGTAAATCATCATCAAACACATAGTTCACGAAGGCTCCATGAGCGGCACCACTCAAAGGGATCTGGTTGTGAACCCATCGAGAGTTCTTAGTCCCTAAATACGCAAACTCCAACAACCTGACTTCGCCCTTAGATGTCAAGGCCCTTTCTTTAGCTGTTTTTATAGTTGAGAGGAGCACAAGAGTATCTCCTTCAAATTCTAAGTAGTCTTCAATGAGCGCCATGTTGATCGTAACATTGCCGAAGTAGAAATCACGGATGCTTGCTGCTACAGCCGTCTTATTATTACCCAGTTTCAAATCAACCGGTAGAAAACTTGTAAAGTTTGTTTGCATGAAGGTCAGCCAATTTCCAAAATCTGCCTCATCTGCCCTCATTGTGCCTTCTCTGTTGGTGTATCCGTATATGACAGGAATCTGGGCGTATTTGCCTGATCTTAGAGCATCGATAGGAGCTTCACTCAGAACTGTGTCATTAGGGCTTAGTTTAGGATTTTCAAGGCATGGTGCGAACAGTGGTGTATTGTTGACGAACTTGAAGTCATTCAACACAGTATTCAAAACGTTAATGTCAGTTTCGACTAGATGTCCTGCTAGTTTTGCTGGATTATAGCCTACATACCCAAGTTTAACTCCCAAAAGTTCTGCATACCCAATAGGGTCGTAGGCTACGGCCCACGGGGCTAAGCTAGAGCCACTTAGAACAATAGCTTTGTGCGCCAAGTTTTCTATTCGCGGTGAAAGTGTTAGCAAATCGACCATTGCTGCTCCCGATGCGTGACCCATTAGAATGACGTTGTTGCGATCCCCTCCAAAGTTGCCAATATTCGCTTGTATCCATCTCAGCCCTTGGATGACGTCTTTCAAGCCAGCATTGCCTGGTGCTTCCTGAACGCCCAAGCATAAGAACCCGAAAATGGAGAGCCGGAAGTTTATTGAAACGAAAACAACATTTTGTTCAATCAAACTTCTGGCAGAGATGACTTGAGTGTTGGAGGTGGTGTATTCATCTACGTTGAGCCACACCACGACTGGTTTCGGGATGGTGGTGTTTTTGGTGAAGATGTTCAGGGTCAGGCAGTTCTCGACCCCGACGAGTCCCCGAGATGTGGGCTGGGCGCAGAAGATGTTGCTATCAATGGCACTGAGTACTTCGTGGCGAGGAGGTGGAGTCGGCGCCTGGAACATATTATAAGCACAATTTAAACTTTGAACAAGATAAGGCTAAGGCGTGACCAGCATTTTATAGATAAGGGACGCAAACATCTTTCTTATAGAGACGATAAAGTATGGCCCTTCCCTAGGTTGTAGAAGTTTTATCAATTTCTTAATGTCTACTTTACTACTTATACATATTAATGTAAATAAACATGGTCTGAAACCATTTTTTAACGGATATTACCAGTCATTGCCAGTTGTTAAGAATTGGCTCCCTTTAAGTAAACTACAGGATCGATTTTCATTCAATTGAAGTGTTTGTAAATTCTACCTCGCGATAAATGCTATTGTATTGGAGTTTTCCTTACTACCTGCCTGCCTACCTACCTACTGTAAGTGTTATAATAATATTCATGGCAAAAAATGAATTGTTCTTCTCGTGTCGATGATTCCATTATTAATTTCATAATAATATTATTTATTATCACTTTGCCAGCAACTTCGTCCGCCTATTGTATCCCGTGTGAAATTCGATATATCCTTATTCCTTGTCTATATTGCATATCGCACAATAATAATTGCAAGACCTGATAATAAAAATAAATTACTGTATTACTCGTATCGGCAAACATTACATTGACTAGTACAGCAATATTATTTATTATTATTTATTGGATCGTTTGATTTTCTCGACTTATTCGCCGTGAGTGTTTGATTTACCTACCAGATAAAAATATTGTCATTGTTATCAATGATAACTGAATCATCTGGTACTATCGCGGACACTCCCGCCTGACCACCACAAAGTTAATTTTATGCTTGCACTCAGAAAATAAAAGCGCTCTCTAGTAAGCGCGCCATTATGACTTTCTAATGGTCAACCACTGACACTCCATTGAAAGAAATGGCGTAAAATGGTAATCTCGTACATAATGACAAATGAATAAATGTAATGTTTATTGCTATTTACGAACTTCTTAGTACTTCAGATTGCAAACACTAATACGTAATATGTAAAAATACGATATTAAATGAAATCTAGCATGAAATTTTGTAGTTTTTCTCAGACCATTGACCGACCAATGATCGACCATTATGAATTTAGCAGATTACGAACTTTTAGCAAAATGACAATGGGATCGTGTTGAAATGACGAATTTATAAAAATAGCAGACTTGGGCCCCTGCTCTCTTCTCGGTGAGAGTGCGGGCTGGTAGATGTCATAATGTCTTCGATCTTTGGTTCTAGAACATGCCAGTTGCCTCACGATGTTTTCCTTCAACGTTTTGAGTTGATTAACACTAACAATGTCAGATCATTAACTATCTACCTACTTTTTAATTGCAGTATTATCAAAACGTATTAACCATCTACCTTTGTGTTATATTGAAAGAACAGTTTGACAAATAAATACCTCATTAGTTTATCTAAGTGACATTTTCATTATATTTAGGGGAGTCGATTTAGAAAATGTCAGATTTTATTTTGTCATACATAAAGACTTACTAATAAACTATAGAGGTGTGAGGAACAGAGTGTAAAGTTTACTCATCCTCCATAGAAAACGGAGGATCCTCCGACCGGATGGGTGTTGTGTCTGGCGGGCAACTGCCCGATGATTCATGTCGGGCCGTTGTATAAATGCTAGTTGCGCGGTAGACTTTGCTTGCGAGATGCAGGATTTTGTGACGTCAGTATGGCGCGTTGTTCGCATGCGTTGGCGTTGTAAATACCGCTACAAAACGTCAAATCAGATGAATAGTTACACACCGATTTCTCTCTTTCAGTCGTCAGTAATTTTACTTTCGAAAGAAGACATAGCATTGTGTAACTAAGACGTTATACCTACAACGTTGATTAGTAAGGGGTAATCCTATAATAGATTTTGGTTCCACTAAGTATTCTTTTAAAACACTACTGACCAGGACCCTAACTGCGTAAGACCCTTTTAATCACACCCATCGTCAACCATTGCTTCAAAGGTTCGAAAAAGTAATCTGCTCAAAACGTAATAACGCAATGAATGTTGTTGAATGGTCAAAATGAAAGTTATAAGTGTGTTACGCAATTCTATTATTATTTCAGGTCTAAATGCATCTCTACAACCAAACCACTGAACGCTGTTCAGCGGTTTTCCATAATTACTGAACGTGAACACACAGAATTGCATAAACATTTTGCATTTTTTATTAATTCAGTGGGTCAAAGATGTCAAGGCTTTGTATAACAGCCTGAAATGAAACGCTAGATTGTAGATTTTAGTTCTAAACTAGCTGCACCCCGCGGTTTCACCCGCATATGTGTCGATCCCGTGAGAATATCGGGATAAAAAGTGTCCTATGTAGTAATCCTGGTTATGAACTGTCTTTGGGACCAAATTTCATCCAAATCCGTTCAGTAGTCTTTGCTTGAAGAAGTAGCAAACATATAAACACGCTCACACTCACAAACTTTCGCATTTATTAGTGTGATAGTGTGATTGGTGTGATTTGGTCGCTCGTGGCTCTGTGTGTCGTAACAACAATAATGGCGTCCGAAACAGAAATAAATTAAACAAGTAAAAATGACCTTAACTCAAGTGAAAACAGTGATTTTAAGGACAATAATTAAAAGTTCTGAGTTTTATGAAAGACGCTCGTTGTGACTGTAAATAAGCTATTCTGCATCCTTATGCCGTTTACCGCCGTTTGCCGTTTGCCGTCTTGTAAAACGTAGCGCAACGACAATCCAACTGATCGTTGTTCAGTTGTTTTATATAACGGGGCTGTTTTGTAAAACAACTAGCGGCTTTGTAAAACAGCGGATTCTACAATCCATCTGCGACATATACAGGGTTATTGGAAAAACACCAACAACCTCTTAAGAGGTCATTGTACTCATCATTATGAACAACTTTTACTATGGGACCAAACCTGAAATCGCGAAAAAAAATCAGCTGTTCCCTACATTTTGACGAGCTATGCGAACATACATGCAAGGAACAACTGATTTTTTTTTCGCGATTTCAGGTTTGGTCCCATAGTAAAAGTTGTTCATAATGATGAGTACAATGTCCCATTTTGGTTTGTCGCATGTTTTTAATTTCACCCTGTATAGATAATATGGACATGGGTGTATGACTACGTCACTATGTTTCAAAATATCACTATGTTTATTTTTCCATAATAAGGACATGGGTGCAATTTATTTCAATCAAATGTGAAGCTCTCGTCGCCTATTATACCCTGCCCTCCATAGCGGAACTTCATGCAATCCAAACATTAATTGCGTTGACACAAATCAAAGCTACCTACATTTAACGGAAACTCCGCTAGTTACAAACACTTTACTCTCAACAACTTCGCATTGCGATTTGAACTTTATTCCGAAGTTCATAAGGTTTAAAAATATTGGTGTTTGGTGTTTAATTATTGGAATTGGTATCGAGTTAACGTTGCAATGTACCAGTCGGTCTTATGGAAACATGCGTTCAGTATACCTTCGTGAACCTGCATAGTACATAATGAGAGATTTCGGATTTACAAGGTTAAAATCTAAATTAATATTATATAGAGAAAATATTTGATTTTTTGTATGAAAAAAGAAAAATATTTTATTTGGGACAGGAAATACAAACAGACACATTTAATTTGGCATTTATATTAGTATATCGTGGCTAAGTAATAAAAGTCGCACAGGTTGGTCGATCAGGTTAAGCTACGCTTGCCGCGGTTGGTCGGTAGATGGGTGACCATCTTTACATACCGAGACCCCTCCGTGCCTCGGAAAAAGCACGTTAAGCCGTTGGTCCCGGCTGTCATTCGTGGATCTTTGACAGTCGTTACGGGTAGTCAGTAGCCCGAAGGTCTGACAACCAGTCTTACCAAGGGGTCTCGTATAACCTAGTAACTGGATTGTGGAGGTCAGATATGCAGTCGCTCCATGTAAAATACTGGTATTCAGCTGCATCCGGTTAGACTAGAAGCCGAACCCAACATAGTTGAAAAAAGCATGGCAGATGATTAGTATGTTTTAAGAATATTTATTTATTTTATTTAATTATTAATATACCCACACAATAATCAAAATCAAACCAAATCAAAATATTTTATTTCAAATAAGCCTATAAGGGCACTTATGAAACGTCAGAAGCTAGATGCACGGTTCCAAATGATCGTTTCTTGAGGAGAAGAACCAGCAAGAAACTCCACGGTTACTATTTTAAAAATAATTGGCTTTTACAATGCATGTTATCAAATTACAGTAGGTATGGGAGGACAGCGTAGGCCTGTTAACAAGTACCAGGTACTTGATAAAATGAAAAATACATAGTGATACAACATAATATTATCACATTTAAGTACGAAGGTTTTTTCTTAAGAAATTCTTCTAGCAGACCGTATAGCATGGATGGATGTACTCGTAATACGATTAAACCTTAATTTGTCTATGTATAGGTAAGTTGGAAGTAAGTATGAATTTTCTCGACGGCTGATCGACACTTCACGTGACCAGAGAACTGAGTCATTCGTGACCAAAGTAGTAAGTAGTAGTAGTAAATACTTATATATCTCTGAGTAATAAGTAATATTAACTAATAGATACCTCAAATACTTACAAGTTTCCTTGAAGATATTAAGAGTAGGTACTTATAAGCAATAAATATTGAAGGTAATTTATATCTACACATTACTGATGAGTTTTTCCTCGTTATGGAAAGGTGAGGTGGAGTCTATTACCTAATTTAACATCTATAATGTACCTATGTGATAAGTAATTGTAATTAGAACTAGCGACCCCGCCCCTTCTTCGCACGGTTTTAACGACTTGATGAAACATTGAGATTTCAATATTAGGTATATTATGTAAGAATTAGCAGCGCCCCCCGATTTCATCCGCATAATTGTCGATCCCTTGGTGATAAATAATAATAATAATAATAATAATAATAGCCTTTATTAACAATCTTACAATCTAGTTACTTAATTATAATAAATAGTTTAAAAAAAAATATAAAAGAAAACATATTCCTCTCTCATACTCATTAAACATCGGTTTCCAAAGATTGTTTTGCCTTAGCATAGGCCTCCCCCATATTCTTCCATAGTTCCCGGTCATGGGTTTTCCTCTTCCACATTGGCCCAGCCGTCACCTTAAGGTCGTCATCCCATCTACGTAACGGGCGTCCTCTCTTCCTTTTGCCTTCTCTTGGGTACCATTCGGCTACTAATTTAGCCCATTTTTCCTTTTTGTCTCTAATAAGATGGCCCGCCCATTTCCATTTCAGCTTTTTTATCTTGTATGATACGTCCACTATTTTCGTTTTCTTTCTGATATGTTTAAGGTTTAGTTTGTCCTTTCTCTTAACATTGAGCATACTTCTTTCCATGTTGTGTTGGCATGTTTGTAATGTTTTAGTGTTCTGTTTAGTTAAAGCCCATGTTTGGCAGCCGTAAGTCATGGCAGGAAGTATACACGCGTCAAATACTTTGCTTTTTAACGTTAGTGGTATAGACTGATTTTTTGTGATTTCTTTTAAGGACCAGTATCGCTTCCACGCTACGTTTACCCTGTTGTGAACTTCTTTAGATGTATCGTTTGTAGGAGATATGATCTGTCCCAGATATGTGTATTCATCTACAAACTCAATTATGTCGTTGTTGACTCTTATGGGTGGTTTCGAACGATTCGTCATCAATTTAGTTTTTGTAAGATTCATCTTCAGGCCTACTTTTTGGCTTTCATCTACAAGTTGTCTTAGCATAGTTTGTAGTTGATCCGGGTTATCAGAAATTATTATAAGGTCGTCCGCAAATCGAAGGTGATTCAGCATTACTCCATTTACTCTTATGCCGTAAGTTGACCATTCTAGGTTTCGAAAAACAAGTTCTAAAGTTGCTGAAAATAATTTAGGCGATAAGGGATCACCTTGTCTGACGCCTTTTTTAATGGGGAATAGTTCACCTAGTCTTTCCGTTTTAATTTTCGCAGTCATGTTTTTGCAGATGTTCCTTATAATACGAATATATTTTCTAGGTACTCCTTGGTCAAGTAGCGCTTCCCAAATCTTGTTGTGTTTTAGTGAGTCAAATGCCTTATGATAGTCTACAAACGCTAGATAGTAAGGTAATCCATATTCTCTGTACTTCTCGGTAATTTGTTTCATCGTAAAAATATGATCTATAGTCGAAAAACCGCTGCGGAATCCTGCTTGTTCTTTTGATTGATTTCCATCTAAAGTGTTTGTGATCCGACCAAGAATAATTTTGAAAAAATTTTGTAGAGGTTGGACATGAGACTTATGGGTCTATAGTTGTTAATATCATCCAGTCTTCCCTTTTTGTGCAGTAATGTAATTGTTGACGTAGTCCATTGTTTTGGCGTTTTTTCTTGTCTGAGTATATCATTAAATATGTCGTGCAAAGTATCAAGTAAAATAACTGAGGACCCTTTCAAAAGTTCATTCGAGATTCTATCTTCACCTGGCGTTTTCCCACTTTTTTGTGATTGGATGGCTTTCAATATTTCACTGGCTTGAAATATTGAAAGCCCTTGGTGATATCGGGATAAAAAGTATCCTGTGTTATTCTGATGTATAAGCTATACTTATTACTGTAAAGTTTCATCAAAATCCTTTTTTAAACAAGGGAAAACATAGACGTACTTATCCACTTTGTTGGTTAGTGTTAATCATTGGTTCAGAGCTTAGGATTGCCTGCCGGGGCAGCGGGATTGTCCGAAAGGGTTACCGCTGCCCCGGACCATAAAAGGCTAAGGAAGGAACACGGGTGGGTTTTAATCAGTAAGAGTCTGACACTCCCTTCTGCTCCACCCTGTGCGGGAGGGGTCATTTGATGATTTCCCATCCACAAAAAAAAGAGCTATGGATTAAAAGAGTGATGAATAAAAATATTAACGGTTAGGCAGAGGTGCACATACAGGGTTACTTTTCAATGACCGGCCAAATTTAAGGATGTGGTACAGACCATCAAATTAGACAACTTTCTCCATGGGACCAATATCGTAATCGCGAAAAAATTATCAACTGTCCCATAGAAAACATCAATACCTACTCGACCTAAACGTAATGGGACGGCTGAATTTTTATTCGAGATTACGATGTTGGTCCCATGGAGAAAGTTGTTTAGTTTGATGGTCTGTACCACACCCTTAAATTTGGCTGGTCATTGAAAAGTAACCCTGTTAGTAACCCTGTATAGTACACCCACAATTCACCAGTTATGTTTGGTAATAAGGGGCGAGCCTATTGCCATAAAACAGGCAACAATCCAGACTGAGGGCTGTTACTGAGAAATTCCAGATAGAAAAAACTTAATAACACTTTGCCCGGACTAGGAATCGAACCCAGGACCTCAGGTTCAGCAGTAGAGCTTGCGACTAAAAAAACGAAGGCCAGAAATGATGAATGGATTGCGTCAGGGATTAATAAAGGAAGGAGTGAATGATAATGTGATGACAGAAATATATGAACAATTGGCACAACACCAAGATACTTGGGACGGGATCCGGTAGAAGAAAATTCTTAGTTAAAATGCTGGTGTTCTTAAGAGATTAACAATGGTTGACAAAAGAATAACCAGCATTTTATTATTAGAAACAAGCAAAGATGACCCACTGACCAAAACATTGTGAAATAAATGCATAACAATTTTCAATAAAAATATTGTCTGCAATGTGAATATTAGGAGTAGGTATTTATGAGTCACTTATTAAAAAAAAGGATTGCACAATATGTAATGAGATTTACTCCGATTGGCGGGATTTACACACAGGTCACAGTGGTCACTATCTTAATGCATTTGCTCATAATAATTTTGAACTAAAACACTTTTTTTGGTTTTCTTTCCTGCTCATGGTACCCCTAAGCATATACTCCAACTCCTAAAACCCCGCCCCTAAGACGACTACCCACTGACCCTAAAACGTTACAAAATATATTTTATCTAAAGCGGGTTTCACATAATTTATTCTTGCCAAAATGGAAACACCACGTGACGCCATAACGTACTCTAAATAATGTGTTAACAAACAGAAAATGTGTACAGCGCATTGCCAAAACCACCTATTTTTAGACACCAAACATAAACTTTGCCATTCATCCTTCTTTCCATTCAAATCGTAAGGTAGACGCTACCTGCAACTAAAAAGGTCTTGTTAATTCACTCACCTTAAACCGGTTTGCTCCTGATGTCGGTCCCGCGTAAGGTATACCATTGAAAGCATAATAATCTCCATCGGCTGCCTTAGATCCTTCCACAATACCTTCCGTAGTACCCACTCGGAAACCATGCGCGTACGCAAGGAATAACACAAACAATGCGCACACTAACATGGCTACACACACAAAGAAATAATATTTTTTTAAAACAGAGGCGCGCGCGCTCGCCTCGATCGCCCGTGAACGAATGACAGTTGATGCGTTTTTTTATCTACGCCCGGCTGTGTCGGTATTATCAGTGCGTGCTTTTTATCAATGAGGTCATCGCACAGATTATATAATTTACTTAGGAGACAGTTTAAATATGGAGTCGTTGTTTTTTTTTCGACTTTGTATTATGTACAGAGGCCAGCACGTCAAGCTACTGCTATCTGCCAAATTTCTTTGATAGATTTTCAACTTTACTACAAAGTAATAAGGTTCATATTCAATTGGGAAAATTTGACAGATTGGGGTAGCTTGATGTGCTGGCCTCTGGACATATTACCTACAGAAAAACTCGAAAAAAAAAAACGACTGCTAGTACCTAGTAGCGATCTGTTTTCTTAATACGTTGAAGTTTATGGAACTACGTCATAATGTTTGATTGTGTGTCTAAAGGTAGGTCGAATGGATACTTCTGTTTGTGATAGTGCGTGGGCGCAGAGGTGAAATTAAGAGGGCATTTGTGTATTCTTCTTTGTTATTTTATAGTTACTTTATTAGGAATTCAACTAAGGAAATAATCATTAATCATATCAGCCGGTAAAAAAACTGTTTATCTAATGCTTCACATGATCTCTGCACAGCAGACTCATTGACGATTGTCGTTTATTGATCTTAGCGGATGAGTTCTCTGGGATGAGATCTTAGGGGTTATCATGGGCAGCGGGATTGTCCGGGTTACCGCTACCCTGGAAAATAAAGGGCTAAGGAAGGAACACGGGTGGGTTTTAGTCAGTAAGAGTCTGACACTCCCTCCTGCTCCACCCAGAGCGGGAGGGGTCATTTGATGATTTCCCATCCACAAAAAAAGGGGTTATCATGCACGCACTCTCGATAAGAGGCCAATATTTGACAATAAGTTTTCAGAATAAGGGCGTCTTTTTAAGGTGCTCATAATTACGTGAGCGGCACGCGTCGAAGCAACTAAAACGTAAACTTTAGACTTATTAGTTTTTTTTTTCAAAATGATTATTTTAATTAAACTAATCGGGTATAATATAATAATTAATTATTATTTGTATAATTTTTACCCGACAACATGTCCAATGATTGTGAATTGTGAATTGCTATGCCGATCATGTTCTCGCCATAATCCTGGTTATTTATTGCATGTTGATAGGTATACTTATAGTAGGTTTGTGGATACGGTGCAAGGAGTTTAAATCGTATAAGTGCTAGTGATAGTGATTAAAACCTTTAGATAAGTTATGATAAGTATATTTATTAGTTCAAACATGTGTACACATACAAGAATAAAAATGCATGCAGGATCGCATAAAAAAAGTATCAGACATATTTTCCACATAAGTAGTATGGCGTGCAAATATTATGAATAATAATGATTTTTAATGATTAATTTCATGTCAAAATAATTAATACTTATTAAGTGAATTAGCAAACAATAATAAATTATAAATGTAAAAAAATAATCTATACTAAGTATATAAAAAAAATGAGAACAGTCGCACAGGTCGATCGATCAGGTTAAGCTACGCTTGCCGCGGTAGGTCTGTGGATGACCATCTTTACATACCGAGACCCCTCCGTGCCTTGGAAAGCACGTTAAGCCGTTGGTCCCGGCTGTCATTCGTGGATCTTTGACAGTCGTTATAGTCCAGTCAGTCAAGACAATTAATTCATTATAATTCCAAAAGTTTTCAAATTTTGATGTAAGGTCGGGAATGGTATTAAAACAAACTATAAAATTTTGCAACCTGTTCTGCGGTCCGGAACATTGTTAAAAATGCAATAAATGATAATTTGCTCAGTTCTTCAGACCAAAATTCCAAAAGTTCTGCAAAGTTGGAGTGGTGTTAAAAATATTATTTTACATCACGTGTCAAATTTGCAACCAATTTAAGTGTACGGAACATTTTTTGTTATTAAAAATTAATGTTTTTCTTTATTAAACTGAAGGAAAACGTTCCAAAAGTTCTGCAAATTTGACCGATATATCGGAAAAATATACCGAACGATTGTATAAATTTGCAACCTTTTACGTTGACCGGAACATGTTTATTTATAATTATTTTTAATTCGTGGTCATTTTTTCGAGTAAGGTGGTCTCGGAATAATTACAAAAGTTTTGAAACTTGGTTGCAAACTTCGAAAACATCTATTCTGATGCATTTACAAATTTGCAACCTCATACGCGATCCGGAACTTTATGCAATTTGCAAAAGGTAACTTTTTTATTTTTTCACCTTCAAGAAAATTTCAAAAGTACTGCAAATCGAGGGGACTGTTTAATTTTGGGATTAATGTCAGTATTTGAATTTGCAACCATATCCGGAATACGGAAATATTTTTTAATCACATTCACGCAAAATATTATTTCCGTACACATCGCTGTTATATATTCAGGGACTAAACTTTGTTGCAAATTTTAATACTGACATGCACCTCAAAGAAACAATCATTGGCTCGATTTGCAAAACTTTTGCAATTTTTTCGAAAATGAAAAATGCCATAAAGTTAAATTTCCGACATCACACAAGATTCCGGATTGCGTGAGAGGTTGCAAATTTTAATACTAACATTAATCCCAAAATTAAACAGTCCCCTCGATTTGCAGAACTTTTGAAATTTTTTCGAAAATGAAAAGTGCCATAAAGTTAAATTTCCGACATCACACAAGATTCCGGATTGCGTGAGAGGTTGCAAATTCAAATACTGACATTAATCCCAAAATTAAACAGTCCCCTCGATTTGCAGAACTTTTGAAATTTTCTTGAAGGTGAAAAAATAAAAAAATTACATTTTTGCAAATTGCATAAAGTTCCGGATCGCGTATGAGGTTGCAAATGTGTAAATGCATCAGAATAGATGTCTTCGAAGTTTGCAACCAAGTTTCAAAACTTTTGTAATTATTCCGAGACCACCTTACTCGAAAAAATGACCACGAATTAAAAAGAATTATAATAAACATGTTCCGGTCAACGAAAAAGGTTGCAAATTTATACAACCGTTCGGTATATTTTTCCGATATATGTGTCAAGTTTGCAGAACTTTTGGAACGTTTTCATTCAGTTTAATAAAAAAAAACATTAATTTTCAATAACAAAAAATGTTCCGTACACTTAGATTGGTTGCAAATTAAATACGTGATATGAAATATTATATCGAAAACTTCCCCAAGTTTGCAGAACTTTTGGAATTTTTTTCACGATCATACAGCAAAAATTAATTTAATTGCAATTTTAACAATGTTCCGGACTGCGGACAAGGTTGCAAAATGAGATTTATGGTCGTCCCAATGTACCATTCACTTTACCGAAGTTTGAAAACTTTTGGAATTATAATTAAATTTTCGATTTCGAATGTCTATAATGACTGGACTATTACGGCTAGTCAAAAGCCCGAAAGTCTGACAACCAGTCTAACCAAGGGGTATCATATTACCCAGTAACTGGGTTGTGGAGGTCAGATAGGCAGTCGCTCCATGTAAAATACTGGTATTCAGCTGCATCCGGCTAGACTGGAAGCTGACCCCAACATAGTTGGGAAAAGGCTAGGCAGATGATGACTATATAAATAAAACAAAGTCGGCTAAGTTACACCATATATAGGTAACTCAAGAACGGTTGGACCAAATTTTTGAATTTTGATTTGTTGGAACGTTGTTCCGTTGTTTTCACGGCTATGGTTGTTTTGTTATACGGGGCTGTTTTGTAAAACCACTAGTGGTTTTGTAAAACAGCGGGTTCTACAATCTATCTGCGACAGATATACAGGATCAAATTAAATTAGCTAGCGAAACCCTACATACAGACGTGATGGGTATATATACAATGTGTTAATGAAATAACCCAAAACCTCGGACACCCCAACCGATTTTTGTATTAATAAATTGATATGACATATAATTATTTATTTTCAAAAATTATAGTAAAAGATATGTGTAAATGTTGTTGTCGCGCTTCTTCTTACAGATTCGTAGCTCTGTCGCCGCCGGCGCGCTTCCCGGCCTTGGTGCCAGCTCTAGCACCCCCTCTCCTCACCCTCGCCCGCGCTGTTTGTTTTCATTGCGTTGGACAGTAGCGTACAGCGTCGTTAAAAATATTAAATATTAGACACGGCATGACAAATAATATTTTTTTGGAAAAAAATAACCCATATTAAAAATTATTGTATTCGATTTTGCTGCCGATTCTAAACAAACTAGTTTCAGGTTTTGGGTTATTTCATTAACACATTGTATATACAGGGTTATTTGTAAAACACCAGCAACCTCTTAAGAGGTTGCTGGTGTTTTACAAATAACCCTGTATATGTATGCATTTTATATCAGAGGATATAGGAGAGGTATTCCTATATCCTCTGATGTCAGACCCTCAGAACTGGTTTTCAATTAAATATAATGATACCTACATTAATCATTCCATTAAAAACGACGTCATATTCTGGAACTTTGATACGTTTTTAATGTTGAATCTATTTAAAATAAATTAAGATGTTAACTGCGACATGTTTTAGGCACTGATACTAATAACGGAAAATCATAAAATTATGTGACACGTAATAATAACAATTAAAGTCATCAAAACGTATCCGGGCCCCACACACAGATATGCCGCGTAAAATTTATATACAGTTTCATGTTAGTAAAGTACGGCAGAATACAAATGGGCAAAAATAATCCAAAATAATAAAAAAAAAAACATATGATTAAAATATGCACTCTGCCCGTTTTGTGCACCTATGTGGTTATGATGGCGGTATCAAAAGTGGGTAGGTTTAATGGAAACAGTTACTATAGTTTGCTACTCTTAACAAGCAGAGTGTATAAATTGACCACATACTTTGATACATTATTTCACACATAATCATATGTAAAAAAAAAACTTTTTTACAAAAAAAAAATACCGACTTCCAAAAAACACTACAAAGTGAAAAATAACTTTAATTTCGGAAGTCGGTGTCGTTGGTTTCGCATTTTCTTTTATTGACACCGACTTCCGAAATTAAAGTTATTTTTCACTTTGTAGTGTTTTTTGGAAGTCGGTAGTTTTTTTTTTGTAAAAAAGTTTTTTATTTTTCACTTTTTAGTGGGCCAGTTTGTAACTTATCTAAGTTACAATAGCTTAATGTCAACTGCTCATCACCTTTTACAAAATATTGCTTTTCCCGATGCAGGGACGTTAATTATTGAGGAGTTCTCCTTGTAAGAACCAGGAGAACTGGAGCTGATTGAGAAGTCACCATCAGCTCCACTTCACGATACGCATTGTGCTTAGCAACCACATTAAAGTACCTAATCGAATTGCAACCCGTGAAATATTTATTATTGACTAGTTGCGATGGCCATCTGTGGTCTTCATCATCAGTTCCACTTCACCGGATGGTGCTTTCTGAGAGCAAATGCACGAGTTACTATGAAAAATAGCCAAATCGCTATAGGTGTGCCTACAAAATTTGAGGGTTTCCCTCGATTTCTATGGGATTCCCTCATCAGATTCCGATTTGGTGACAATGGGACCACCTCGGGAGCATACCCTTTCAAATAAAAAAGAATTTTGAAAATCCGTTGATAATTGACGGAGTATTCGATGAACAAACATACAAAAAAAAAAAAAAACATACAATCATTCGAACATAGTACCTCCTCCTTTTTGTGAAGTCGGTAAAAAAGAAACTACAATAAAAAATAGACATTTGAGTAAGAAAATCATATTTATTGTAACTTTGTCAGACAACACGAACATTTTCTAAAACTACTGAGAAATTATCGTTAGGTAGCCAAATAAATGGAAGATACCCAGGCTGCTAATGGGAAGTTCCTAATAGCAAAACAAGCTAACTAACATTATCTGTTGCTGCTGAGCTCCCCCGGGCTGCTAGTGCTACTGGGAATTTCCTAATAGAAAAACACGCTAATTAAGAGGGGACGGGGCGGGCGAGGAATTTGAAAAATAGGTATTTGAAGAAACCTTAGAGTATACAGGGTTATTTGTAAAACACCAGCAACCTCTTAAGAGCGTACACTACCTCAGCTAAAATTCACTCTTTAACTCGCTCGCACGATACTGCTCGCAGACTGAGTGAGAGCGAGACAGAGTGCGGTGCTAGGCGGCAGGCAGCGCCAATAGTTTAGGTATTTGCTTTTTACGGTGAAAATAATGGTAATTAAAAAAAAGTAAATAACATAAGACCTTCTTTATAGTTAGTTCGGTTAGTATACAAAGTTTCATGATCTAATTTGAAGAATTTTTGGAATACCAGCGGTTTATTGTTCGGTTTAGAGGTAACTTTGGAATTTTTTTCTATCAAGAAAATTTTATGAAATCGTGTTTTCGTCTAACATTAGACCTAACATTAATCCTCAACTTTACCATATATTTATTTCAAAATTAATGCTGCAGTATTTTAGACATAACGGAGGATCATGCTAAGCCATTTGAGGTACTATAGGCCCTTAAGAGGTCATTGTACTCATCATTATGAACAACTTTTACTATGGGACCAAACCTGAAATCGCGAAAAAAAAAATCAGCTCTTCCCTACATTTTGACGAGATAGACGAAGATAAATTTAGGGAACAGCTGATTTTTATTTCGCCATTTTAGGTTTGGGCCCATAGTAAAAGTTGTTCATAATGATGAGTACAATGACCTCTTAAGAGGTTGCTGGTGTTTTACAAATAACCCTGTATAATCGTAATTATATACTCTAAGGAAGAAACCATCGCTGTCGCCTTACCTCAAGTCTGCCCCCGTAGTGTGTGATAAGGACAGCTGCAGCTCAGACCGAAATTATCACAAAAAAATTTGACGAGATCGATATTTCGTATTCCCCTTTTTTCTCCTCGAAAATGGTGCCGATTCAATTATTTTTTACATTAACATTTTAAGAAAGAATATGTTTAGGTTCCTATAATTTTTTTATCATTTTTTTTATGTTAAAAACTTTTTTAATTTGTCTGGTAGTCCTCTAATCACGGCGGTAAAAATAGGGCATTTTATTGTAATTTTTAGAGAGTCTTAATTTCTTTACTATTTAGTTGCTGAAAAAAGAAAATGACAGGAACGTGTTTCCAGCAGACAGCAGAGTAGAGGCATTATTCAGGAAGAAAAAAGGGGAATACATTTGTATGGAGAATCGCACGCCCTGTTCCCTCTTAACGTTGTCTGTAATGCTGAGTTTTGGGCCCTAGGCTTGATCGTTATACCATTGTTTGATTTTGGTTCATGGCAATAGGCTCGCGTCATATTTTTTGGACGTACAGACGCCAGCACGGCTGCCCCATTTTAAAATCTAGTAAGGACATAACGAAATTTACAGGAGAGCGCATAAACGTAAAGTAGGTCAGCCTAAGAAAAGTATTTATGTTAGGTAAAAAAAAATCCTATTGATTGTAAAAAATACTAAATAATGAACACATAATACTAGCAATATTTTAATACATGTGTATATATATTACATATTTTAAACCCCTTACTAACATTGATCAAAAACAAAATCAATCAAAATATTTTATTTCAAATAAGCCTATACACATGGGCACTTATGAAATGTCAGAAGCTAGGTGCACGGTTCCAATTGGTCGTTTCCTAAGGAGAAGAACCGGCAAGAAACTCCATGGTTACTCTCATTGGTAAATCGTTGGTATTGGTCGTATTTGGTTATTATTTGGTCTTGATTTCAATAACCTAGTAAGGTGCATCGACTATTTAAAAGCCTAGCAAGTCTAGAGACTTACTAGGTTTTGAATTGGTTAAAGTGACTTACTAGGTTTTAAACTTTAAAGTGGTCACGAGGGAGTGAATAGTGCACTTGTTTAGCTAGCGATGCTTAAATATATCTGCTTTTATGTGAGTTTAAAACGCTGGTGTTTTTTTATTTGGTAGGAATTTACTAGGTTAGAAGATTATGCAATAAAACTATTTTTGTAAAAAGTGTTCCTTACTAGGTTTTGAAATGGCTACCAAGCTACCCGAAACTGTAAAATTTTCCTAATCAACTTTGAATCTAATGCTTTAGCTATGAAGTTGAAAATCTATTAAAGACACGTGACAGATTGTAGTAACTTGATGCGCTGGCGTCTGTACAACATTGTCACTACTTACGAAAATGTGGGTTTACGATCGTAGTACATTTTACGTTTGCGTTGGTCATTCGACCACACACCCACTTAAAAAGCGACGTCAAAAATTCTAAGTAAAACACATCAATTGACAATAATATTCATGAACTCAATGAGAAAAATCTCTTTTAGAAATAAATAAAGAAAGAAAAAAATGTTTATTCTGCATAAATAAAACGTACACAACTAAAAAAAGACATAAAATATACATAAACAACGAAGTCAAAAGCCTCGTACTCAAGCATAATAAATGTACATTAATACTTTATATAAGTATATTATTGTCATACAAATGTGTTATTATTGATGTTAGTAATTTAGTTTTGCATTACCTACTGAGTTCAAAGTTTCTAACCCTTGGAATTTCTAACATCATTTAGCATCTCAGCCTAACACTCGAGTTTGTCGACATAATTATGAGTTGTGGATTCAACGAGCTCTAGCTACGCCTAACGCTTTAAAACCTGATAAATATCTGAAGAGCCTCTCGATATGCTGGTCAAGGACGAGATCGGGAGAACGGAATCCACTACGTCATCTACTTATATGAAAATATTTATAAGTACTTATTTGTTTGTAAATTGCAAGTAAAATCAAAAAATGCATTTACCGTTACGTACCATAAACTTTAAATGTATGTTAAAATTGTATTTATGTCTAAGTTTGTATATAACTATCTGATAATTTTAACGCTTATAATATTTTGAAACTTTGTCACTGCCAATATATTAACGAACTCGATACTGTAAAAGTACAGTACTGGAACATATCTTTCGGACCAAAAAGATCCCTCAGTGCCTAAAAACTGCTTTTTCAATCAATCTGTCCTGCCAACAATGAGCTACGGTGCCAAGACATAGACACTCACAAAGGAGACTGTCCACCGCATATGAGTACACAAAGGGCCATGGAGTCAGCCATGCTTGGCATAACCCTATTAGATCGTCGTCGGTCGAAAGTCTACGACGTCGGGGACAGAGCAGTGCGCCTCAAGTGGAGTTGTGCAGGACATCTAGCTAGACGAAGAGATGGCCGATGCAGTAAAGCTGTGACCGAATTGTAGACAAGGTTCGGCCAAAGAAACCAGGGCCTTCCAAAAAGCGCGCTGGGTCGATGATAACGGCAAAATGTGAATGTGCTGTAGTAGCGAAGGGTGCATTTATGACAGCGGTAAGCCGGATCAAAAAAAGTCAATAAAACGTTTAACTATATTTCAATGATGACTAAAGAGTGGTTGTGTTCTGAATTTTCGAAGGTAAGCCGGCGGGAATCGAGTTCTATGGTACCTTCGCCACTGGTGTGCTGTAGTTATGCCTTTGCCTAACCCTTTGGGGATTCAGGCGTGATTTTAGGTTATGTTAAACATCAATATTACTCTAAAAAAAAATCAGAACCTAGTACCTACAGCTCGTTCAGTTTGTAAGTAAATTACTAAGTTGCCATAATAATCTCTATTTCAAACATGGTGTTTAGACTGAAATCGATCAGACCTGGCCTTGGCTATAAAGTGCGCCTTCGTCTTGCATGTAGCACTGAATTTTAGCAAATCCGAGAGTAATAACTTTTAACTAGGTGCCAGTGGCGAAGGGTGAATTTATGACAGAGGTAAGCCGGAGCAAGAAAAATGTCAATAAACCATTTCATTATATTTCAATGATGAGTTATTTATTTATTTATTAAGGTGCACCAACAGCTTCTATGTATAATTTATCTTAAGTACGCTCACAGTAGTCTCGGTCTTACATAGTCGCCAATTACAGGTTTACCAGCAATCTAAGAAATAAGTGATCACACATAATAATAACAAAACTAAAGGCTAGAACTTAAGAATTATGCCAAAATACTTATGAATTAACTATAGAGTTTTGTTCTGAATTTTCGAAGGGAAGCCGGCGGGAATCGATTTGTATGGTACCTTCGCCACTGCTAGATGCTAAGTGGACAATTAATAATAAATGAATTGTGTAAAATAACACTTTTATTCGTATTAAAAAAAACTGAATGAGGTACTTACCTTTTTTTTGTGGATGGGAAATCATCACATGACCCCTCCCGCTCAGGGTGGAGCAGAAGGGAGTGTCAGACTCTTACTGACTAAAATCCACCCGTGTTTCTTCCTTAGCCCTTTATGTTCCGGGGCAGCGGTAACCCTTTCGAACAATCCCGCTGCCCCGGGAATGAGGTACCTGGACTTGTAAATCTCCAACCCGTCTTGAACCAACGCCTTCTTTGTTTAAGAAGAGGTATTTGCCCTTCAATGGGCACCCTCATTGCGGAACACACTATCAATCTCCATCATTTTGAAGGATATTTGCTAATCCATTGCTTCATATGTTCGAAAAATTTGTCTGCTCAACAACGTAAATAACGCAATGAATGTTGTTGAACTGTCAAAATGAAAATACATTGCTACTGATAGTGTGTTAGCATAATCAGCTTATAATGTTCCCACTGCTGGGACACAGGCCTCCTCACTTTGAGACGGAGTGGGCTGTAATCTACCACGCGGGCCCAGTGCGGGTTAGTAGATTTCACATATCTTAATTTTTTTTGGTTCACGATGTTTTCCTTCAACGTTTTGAGAGCATTGGTGATGAAATCAAAGCGCCTGTCTGGGTTCGAAACTACGACCACGTAAGGCCACCACTGCTCCCTGAGCTTATGGTTTACCGGGCACACACACAAAATACGGATAGCTACTGAGAATTTGCCAATGAGAAATGAAAACTCGAGTTTCCGAATGGCGTCGATAGCAACACGAACACAATGACTTTATCACGCTATCTTACTTGTCGCAGTAGCCCAATTTGGGCTGCCTTGTAACAATCCTATATTATTTCCGCTAAAAGTAATGTTATGTCAGGTTACACAAATATCGTCAGAAAACCGTCATGTCCTAGAACCAAAAAATCGAAGACGTGACATCTCCAACTCGCACTGGGCCCGCGTGGTGGATTACAATCCACTCATTCTCGCCGAGAGTCTGTGTGTGAGGTGTGTGAGGGTGTGTGTGTTCACATTATATAGGCTGATTATGTTGATGATGAAACCATAAGTTCGCCCCCTGTAATAGGGACTGGTGAAATGTTGGTGTACAATTAATAAATTGCTACAAGACTCCTTTGGCGCTTGAATGACAATGGACAGTGTTGGTAAGAATAGTTAAATCGTTTTGTGAAATTTTATTGAAAAACCAAAATGGTGGTGTTAGTTCTAGTTATTTTTGCCACGCGCCAAAAGATCATTGTGTGTACAGATGTACAGACGCCAGCGCAGCAAGATACTACAATCTGTCAAACTTTAATAGATTTTCAACTTTATCGCTAACGTATAAGGTTGATTGGGAAAATTGACAGTTTCGGGTAGCTTGATGTGCTGACCTCTGTACGTCATCTCTTGTAGGCGTCTCCTTTAGAAGATTTGGTTGTGAAATTAAGTTTAGCTAAAATGTTATTCATTCCAATAATATTGATACATTGTGTTATTTTTATTATAATTTTAGTTACTAGGTATAATACCATATCGGTCATAAATATTGCAATAATTAAAGCGAGATAACCCACTTTTGATATCGATAATAGACAGTATTAATTATTGTAGTTTATTTGTAGTTTATAAATAAATTATAATGTATAATTGTAGTTTATAAATAAATTAATAAAGTCTAGTACTCAAGCTAAGTTCATTCGGGCAATAAAAAGGATAAGCATAATAGTGAATAAGTGATAGCGGGGCTAATTGATTAGCAATTAAAAAACACATCTTTTTCGCAATCCGAAAAATTTTGAAAGAAATTCCTAATCCATTGCTTCTTAAGTTTGAAAAATTCGTCTTCTCAACAACTTAAATAACGCAATGAATGTTGTTGAATTGTCAAAATGGCATTGCAGTTGTTAGTGCGTTACGTAATTAATCACAGAACAGTTATAAAAAAATAAAATAAAAAAGAATATTTCACATAAACCTACAAGGGCAGAAACGTCAGAAGCTAGGTGCACGGTTCCAATAGGTCGTTTCCTATGGAGAAGAACCGGCAAGAAATTCCACGGTGTTACTCTTTTAAAATGATTGGCTTTTACAATGTTTTCAAATTACAGTAGGATAAAAGTAAATTAACCCCCAAGGTGTGCTGGACATTAAAATGTTCGCCACACGAGGAAGCTATTTTTACAAAAGCTTCCTTTTATTATTCGGTAGTAACTTTCGCGGTATTTTGATGACATGTAGTACGGTCACGCGAACAAGTTGTAACCTCTATTTATAATTATTTATTTATGCACATACGTACCTAAAAAAATGGAATTTGCGTGACGCCGTATTAGGGTTGTGAGGTGAACTAGTTCAGTATCGTGTATGGAATTTGTAATAAAAATTTCTATATTACAATGACGGGCACATATTGTAATGTTACTTTTTTTATAAGTTTCATTAGTACAATGACGGGCTGTTTAAAAAATATTGTATCGTTACGTTTTCATTTTTTAATAATGTTCATTGTTGCAACCACGGGCTGTTTAAAAAAACCACGTTACGTTTTTATTACTTCATAACTTCGGGGAATACAATGAATGATAAATGATTTTATTTCTGTAAGTAGGTTAGTAAAAACCCCTTTTACACGTGTATTATATTTAAAAAACTAGATGAGGTCACCGTTTCCTATCTGACTACTTTGAGAAGAAAGGCCGAAAAAAACTCAGAGGTCACAGTGTCTTTTGAAGTAAAGACATAATCTTGGTCAGATCATGTGAAAACTATGTAGATTGGTGTATGAAATGGTATATTGAGGAAATAACCACACGGTGAGATAATTACTTTAGGTTGCCTTTCTGTGTCATTCGTTTCAGCTTCAAAGGATTATAAACTATCACAAAACTCATCTATACAGCATTTCACTCATAATTCCCTATCACTATTGTCACGAGAGAATACTGGGAAATTAACCGGCCGATTACATCCGGGTTGTTGTTGGGAATTCCGGAGTAGATTTCCGGAATTAATATCCGGGATTCTACAGATTTGTTTGACCCGTTTGTAAGCATCTGTTCCTGACACACTACTTAGTTTAAGATACATATTACGGTGTGGGAAAAAGCAAAAACCTCTTTAGGGTTGCTCTTACGCTCATTCATCATTCATGTCACTCATTGCTGGACATGGCCTCTCTTTGCTTGTGCTAATCCACACTCCTATGCCAGCCTCATCCAGCATTTACCCGCGATGGCAACATTGTCTTCTGCCCATTTCGCCGCCGGACGACCGACACTTCTTTTTCTTATCCTTGGACGCCACTTGGTCTCCAGGGTCAAGTATTGTGGAAAATCATCACAGTTTTGAAATGGTTTATCAATTGACGAATTTTAAGTTTCTTGCCCGTTCTTCTCCAAGAGATCTACGTTTTGGAATGGGCAACTAGCTTCCACTTTCTGACTAACTGACCGACTAGTTAATTTTGACAATTCAAAAGTGCCTGGAAATGGTTTAATTGAAATAAATGCTTCGAGTTTAAAAAATCATTCCAAATAATTTTTTCCTCAATACGGAGCAATGTACGCAATTGCTACGTATTAAAGAAAATTTATAGGTCTACCTTCAATCAAATCTTACAGAATTTATGCCAATATACCCTTGTATGGAATCGAAACAATAGCATTACAATACCTAAATGGTTCACCACTGACCGAACCGAGCCGAATTAAGGATAAATTATTACTCGATACCGAATCTGTCGATACAGGGGAACTGTTTGTAAAGGGAAATGTCGATAAAGGGGAACGGGCGATATAGTTAGAACGCTAAATCTTGCTTTGTCCACGTTGAATATTATGTTTTACTAGCTTCTGCCCGCGACTTCGTCCGCGTGAAATTTTTTGCTCCCTCGGCCCACCGCGTCGAATCGCATCGCCTGCCTGCGCTATTAATTCGTTTTCTGACTTTTTTCTTTTTGCTCAACTACTAAGGGTTCTAGCGTGATGTTTAAAGCCTATAGCCTTCCTCAAGAATTGGGCTATCAAATGCAAAAAGATTTTTATAAATCTGATCGATACTTCCAGATACTTTGTAACGATATACATATAAGATGACGCCAGCAGGCTTAGCATGACGCATTCTATTTGTACGTAGAATAGACACGGCTCTTTCTATACAAAGTGACATTTCGTTTCTCCACTTTTGACATCGCACCGTAGAAATCCTTCTACAATCTGTCATTTTGTCTTTCGTTTCTAACGATCTTTGTCTAGGTCTTTTTATAAGTAGACTATTTCAGAAGAAAGTTTTCTATCCCAACTGTCAAAATGACACTGACAACTGACAGTTGTAAGGAGATTTTAAAATTTCTACACGACGGCCACAAAGTATATACGGTTATCTACAAAACCATGATTCTAGAGGAGAGCGTTTTGAACGCAAGACTGTGATAATTAATAGAAGAACAAAGCTATCTTCTCCTATTTTACATCATTTACTTAATAGGGCATTACCAAGGAAGTGGTTAAAGCTAATATTACTACAATATTTTTTGTTCTAAAACACGGTACTTCGACACTGAGAACAATTGTTGTAGTTGTCTTTATATACGTGATTTATTATCAGTAAAAAAAAAAGCTAATAAAAATCCTATGACAAAACAGAATTCTGAGTCGAATTATGTAAAAGAGTATGTATTTCGTAAAAAGTGCAGTTGACTCTTTCTACATTGCTGCCGTCGTACTGTCTACACGGAATGTCATCTTTGTCTACTCTTCCGTCGACAAAACGGTGCTCATGCTACGCCTGCTGTAGTCGTTTCGCATAGGGTCGCAGCATTATGCTGAGCGATGTCCGTCTTGCATGGATGTGACAATATTTGTTCTTTCTTTGCATCATGTTCATCGCAAATAAAGGTATTTTCTTTGTTTTTCAAAATGGTAAGTTTTCTCTCAAACGAACAATAATAGCACCTATTATCTACAGAATAAACTTCAAAATTGTTTTTATAAATGACCGCGATAAATCCATCCAAAGCTCTTGTAATAGGTATCTAAGCTTTAGCCTGAGCTAAATAACTAGATTTCCACCGTAATAAAAACAAGCCCGTTCTGAAGTTATCATCATTATACTGATGTACGTACTTTAATGGCCGAGTCTTCTGTCCTTATTTTTATGGTAAAAAGGTGATTTTCGTAATGGCTGACCTGACATTTTGTTGGCTTTGTAAAGCTAAAATTATTATGCAAATAGTGGTTTGATGCAGACATTGGTTCAAGTGGAATATTTTGACCTCATACAGGAATTTCTTTAAAAAAAGAAAATTATTAAGGTGAATGCGAAGTGGTAGACCGCGAAATTCAAATTTTCTTACGTTTTTTGCATTTTGCAGGTCAGTGTCAGGTTGTATCTTGATCAAAATTTGATTCGCGACTATAACAGGTACTTATTTACAGAATTATAATCATTAGAAACATTAATGCATCTTTTTAAGTGAGATTTGTACCATAAACAATTTTCCCTAGGAGATTTCTTCTTGTGGTACAAATCTAACTTAGGAAGATGTATTAATGATTGTAATGACTATAATTCTGTAAATAAGTAGGTACTTGTTATAGTCGCGAATTATATTTTAATGAAGATACAACCTGACAATGACCTGAGTGCAAATTGCAAAAAACGTAAGAAAATTTAACTACTTAAAACCTTAAGTACTCGTACTTATATTTTTGTTTTTTTTTTTGTTTCTATGAGTAGGTATAGTTTGTGATATTTCTGTGCGAGTCCCAATAAATACTTTT
Organism: Globia sparganii; assembly: GCA_949316385.1. Taxonomy (NCBI): domain Eukaryota; kingdom Metazoa; phylum Arthropoda; class Insecta; order Lepidoptera; family Noctuidae; genus Globia; species Globia sparganii. The sequence goes on from OX438670.1 coordinate 5,154,035, forward strand.
TCTGCTCTAAAGAGCGAGTGAGGCTGTGTACTTATTCTCTACTACGAGTAGCTACCCGCGATTGCATCCGCGTGAAATTTCTTGTTTTTCCGACCCACCTCGTCGCATCGCATCGTCATCCCGCGCTATTACTTCTTTTTCGCTTAGCGTTATTTCTGACTTTCATTTCTTTTTGCTCGGCTCCTTAGAATGCTAGCGTGATGTTAGCGTATAACCTTCTTCAAGATTTGGGCTATTAAATGCAAAAAAAAAAATATTCAATTCTGACTTAGTTCCAAAAATTAGCATGCTCAAACAAACTCTTCAGCTTTATTATTACTTCACATTTTTCATGTTTATAAGACTTTTATAGTATGTATAAATAACTAACTATTTAGGTACACTAGATACGAAATTAAGTGACTAACTAACTTACTATACAAAAACAAAGAACACTTAGGCGTCGAAATACTTGTCCGCATCGCTGTCATCCGGAAAAGTGCCCAGAAGAATGGCAGCATTGCCACGTTGAATGGCAGTGCTAATTCTTTGGCAAAGAACGACTCAGCCCTATAGGTACCTAGATTTCTTAAAGAAAAGCTACGCAAATTATACTAGGTTCTATTAACTCTAACTCCCTTTCACCTTGCTTTTTAAGCGTCAGGTAAACTCAATTAACTGAACTTGCCTACCAGGCCACTTCTAGTCTAGTTTACAAAGAAAAGTGTACCCTATTTCTGAGTGCCTAAGGTTCTAACTGATATAATAACTAAAGTGTCTGCCAAAGGGTTCCGGAATTCAAGGGAATTTTGACTTTATTTTTAAGGTATTAAGGTTCGAAGTAGGTTTTTATTGTTTGTGTTTGTCTTGCGTGTATGAAAATGAGCAATTTATGTATGTTATAAGATTGTATGATATGAAAAGTCTCCGGTAGGTAGGTGTAGGCCATTTTCTTCGATGTTAGGTAGGTCCCTAAAAGTTTTTTTTTATCGCTAGTTCTTTATGTGCCTGTGTGTTCAAAAAGTATGATTCGGTGCATTCTATTTATCGGAGACAAGCTATTTTTTTTATAAGTTTATTGACAGATAAATTCCTTCTTATAATGAAAAGACTACGCGCCATTCAGTTGTACAAATTATTTATTTTTCGTTCGTCCTGAAGTTTTGTCCCACATTCAAAAAAACCTGGGTCGTCCCAAACAATTTACTTTATTCGTCCCAAAATATAATTTTAAAATTTTTAAAATTTATTACTTGTAATTTAGGACGAAGCACAACTTCAATAGTGATATGGGACAAACTAAGAATAAATCGTACAAATATATACAGACTGACATTAATATACTTCAGTTAGACTTATTTAAATGCTTAAAAAAATAATGTGAGGGCTAATTTTTAGTCGTACCTAAGTAGGTAAGTTTAAAGTGTAATGTTCATAGCTTTCAATAAAAAAATCTTTTATAATACCAATTACTAAATACTTACAACACGTACCGTTTTTAAACCTAAACAACCAGTTAACGAAATAAATGAAGCTTCAGAAGTTTCACTCTAACAAAAACTTCAAGCTTATACAGAATGAAATTAAATTAGTTAGCGAAATTCTGTATAATATCTAAACATGATAAAACAAATAAAGACATGATGCTTTTTAGATACATATATCACGGCTGCGGAGTTTCGCTAGCAAATTTAATTGATAAGGCTAAAAGAGGGGCCCGTGGCTAAATAATAACAGCTGCACAGGTCGATCGATCAGGTTAAGCTACGCTTGCTGCGGTTGGTCTGTGGATGGGTGATCATCTTTACATACCGAGACCCTTCCGTGCCTCGGAAAGCACGTTAAGCCGTTGGTCCCGGCTGTCATTCTTTGATCTTTGACAGTCGTTACGGGTAGTCAGGAGCCCGAAAGTCTGACAACCAGTCTTACCAAGGGGTATCATATTACCCAGTAACTGGGTTGTGGAGGTCAGATAGGCAGTCGCTCCATGTAAAATACTGGTATTCAGCTGCATCCGGTTAGACTGGAAGCCGACCCCAACATAGTTGGGAAAAGGCTAGGCAGATGATGAAGGAAATAGCTAATAGCTAAAAGGAGCCAAAGAAAAGATGGATGTCACTCTCACCGTGTCCTTATCCCGATTTATTAGGGATAGACACAGTATGTCTTTTCCTTCCATGAGGTTATAATATTATAAGGTCCTAATTTCCTAAAAACTAATTATTGTATAAATAAATACCTAAATAATTTTTTATATACTTGTACATATTATTATTATTATTTTAAGTCTGTTAGATAAAAATAAATTTTAGGTCATTATTAATATCTAAAAAATTATGCGTTACATGAGACGAGTTAACAAGCAAAGTGAATATCTAAAAAAATTAAGTTAATAGCCTAGTTGACGCATATAATAAAATTATATAATAGCAAAAATCACAATCATAGATAACTAAAACTGCCAAATACCACCAAAATGTGAAAGAAAAACGTTTTGTAACGTCTATTTTACCTCAGTGAGCTTATTGATGATGTCCTTCAAAAAGGTCAGGTGCGGAGTACTTGCAACCGACGCGGACGTGCGTATATGACCAGTAGTGCTATTCTGTAAAAATCTCACCGTGAAAACTTAGGTGAAGTGAGCTGTCATTCCACCTGATGTTAGGGATTGCCCCTATTGATAACTCACTTCACCTAAGTTAGCACGGTGAGATTTTTACAGAATCGATCGGCAGATGTATGAACGTAAACGAGACAAAAAGAGTATGTAAGTATCGTAGCAGATGGCGTTCTGTAATTTCAGCCTACCCTTTTGTGAAGAAGGCGTGAGTTTATGTTTTACGTATTCTATTTTGGTAAAAAGTGTTTTGATAATTATTGGTTTTAAATTTTTCGTCAATGATTGTACATAAGATGTTCATATCCATGTTAATTGCGCATTTGCATGGTGTTGTTCCTCTGCACTTGTTCCTATTGTGGCATCTGCATGGTGTATCCTTCGCTGCAGTTACGAAGGTCAGCACGCCAGGCCAGGCTGCGGAAGTGGGCCAATTATAGCTGGATTTATACTGCGTCGACTGCACGATACGTGGTATTTTATTTGAAGTAGTTACTTACCACTTCGTATGCTTTGGTCATAGGTTCAAAGGTAGGTCTTTTTCTTCCATACCTACTTTTCTATTGGTCGTAATTTTTTTGAGGTGGGAAATTATTAAATAACTTCTCCCGCTCTGGACAGAGCTGGAGGGCGTGTCAGACTTTTACTGACTAAAATCCACCCGTGTTCCTTCAGTTGCCTGTGCCAGTGGCCACGATATCTCTTTCGAACAACCCGCGACCCTGGCAGGCATCGGCCCTAGTGGACCCCGTCAGTTAGTGCTGATATCTCTTTGAGGCGCGCGTGGAACAGAACGCGCCGTCGATCCGGGCCTGGTCCTTACCGGACGGCGAGCTGCCCATTGTTCGCCGTCCGCAAGCCCGCGCCTACGCTGTCGACTCCCGACTCCCAGGGCACCTCATTGGTCGTCATCTCGGTAATCACTCCCTTTGTAGCCATGTTCTATTTATATTACCTAATCATCATCTGTCTAGCTTTTTCCCTACTATGTTGGGATCGGCTTCCAGTCCAACCGAATACCAGTATTTTACATGGACCGACTGCCTATCTGACCTCTACAGTTACTGGGTATCACGAAGTCCCTTGGTAAGACTGGTTGACAGCCGGGACCAACGGCTTAACGTGCTTTCCGAGGCACGGAGGAGTCTTGATATTATGTAAAGATGGCCACCTATCCACGGACCAACCGCGGCAAGCGTAGCTTAACCTGATCAACCGACACACTCCCCGCCCCCTTCTACTTAATCCATTAACTAAAAATGCATTCCGCTGTAAACGTTTTAAAAGCAGAATGCTACCACAATATAAATGAGAGGACTTGACTGAAGCGGATTTTGGGGATTAATATCGAAATGTTTATGTCAGCAACAGGTTTTCTTTTCATTAACAATGCCTTGAATGGAAGCGACCACAGCGTTGAGAGAGCGCAACAAGGCGTGAATAGTTTCATTAGATTTGACAGGATTTCATATTATTGAAATATGTTTGGGGAGTTTGTTGCGCCCACAGATTTAGATACACCTAGATAACGCAAGAGCAACTACTTCGCGTGCCAAAAATCGCACCAGCTTACGTACAAAAATCGTAAACCGCCACTTTCGCGCTCAGTCCTGAGTACTTACCTACTGCTGGCTAGGTGAGCGTGAGTGAGAAAGAGTGCTTGTGACGACATAGTAAGTAATCAAAAAAATGGCACGCTTGATTTTTATGCAGATCGTGATACTTGCGTTATCTAGGTCTATTTATATCTGTGGTTGCGCCACTTCTTAATCTTTCCAGGTAAACCACTAGGAATTGGTGATGGGCGGACGTTTTAGGGGATTGTTTTGTGAATTTTGCAAAAAGTGCTGATTCTCAGCCTAATTTAAATAAATGTCTTTTGATTTTTGTTTTTTAGGGTTCCGTACCTTAAAAGGAAAAACGGAACCCTTATAAGATTACTTCGTTGTCCGTCTGTCCGTCTGTCAAGACCCTTTTTCTCAGGAACGCGTGGAGTTATCAAGTTGAAATTAATATCAAATACTCAGGGCTATAATCCCATGAAGCAGTGAAAAAATCAAACTTCTAAATCAACGCAATCAAAAGATATGGGCGTTTACGTTCCGTTTATGCCGCATTTTTTGACACTCGCAAGGATATCAAAACCTATAGGGTATTTCCCGTTGACCTAGAATCATGAAATTTGGCAAAAAGTAATGTAATGTAGCACAAGTAAAGGAAATCATCCGAAAACCGTAAATTTGTAGTTACATACCTACAAATTTGCACGGAAACCTCGGTCCGGGGTTTTTTTTACTAAGCATGCAGGGGGCCTAGCACGAACGAGCTTCAAATTCTCAATTCAGAAACCGGGTGTTAGGACACGGTACTTACACAAATAAGAAAGAAGAAGAATGAATATATCTTTATTTGCGACAAAAAAGACGCAAAAAAAAATAACTTGTTGGGGGAAAAATAAAATAAAATGAAAATGATCAGCCTCAGTGATGATAATGATATCCTCAACTGTATTATCACTACATTTAAAAAATCATCGTAATCATAATTATAAAACTAAGTTCTTGCACTAACACTGCAATAAAATCAAAAAATTAAATCAGCTACCAATTGAGAACAGCGCACAGTCACCAACCAAGGCATCCAATTCACAGTCAATTACTGGCAGGAGCGGTAGGCCACATCAAAGAAGAATGAGCGCTCTCTACTAAAAGTGGCTATCGCGCACTTTCTTAATGAAATACATTGTTTTATTTTTCGTTTCACGCGTTTTTCTTTATGACTAGGTTTATGGGTTAACATGTTGTTACAAGCTGGATCTCTTTGCTGGATATAAAGATAGAATACAGCGTTCTGTAATCAGGAGCTTTATGTTCATAATTTATAATTTACTAGCTTTGCCTGTAGCTTCGGTCGCCTTGAGACCAGGAATCATCTCACGCAAACGTATTACTGGGATAAAAACTATCCTTTATTCTTACCCAAGTCATAGCCTACATGTGTGCCAAAGAACAATGGCCAAATTCCTATATAAGCTTTTTTTTTTAAGGATGGGAAATCATCAAACGACCCCTCCCGCTCTGGGTGGAGCAGAAGGGAGTGTCACACTCTTACTGACTAAAACCCACCCGTGTTCCTTCCTTAGCCCTTTGTGTTCCGGGGTAGCGGTAATCCTTTCGGACAATCCCGCTGCACCGACAGGCTTCGGCCCTTACGGGCCCCTTCCTTAATGCTGACATCTCATTGAGGCGCGCTCCTATATAAGCTAGACTTGACTTTTATTTTTCATCTACAAAAACTAATTATAGTGAGATTAGATTGTTTTCACGTAGGAAGACTTGTCGAAAACAAGTATTACTACTTAAATACAAGATTAATCGCTGGTTATGTTATAAAATCTCCCAACACTACAAATTTCTAAAAGTCTTAATATTCTGTTTTCTTTTTTCAGGTAAGGGATAGAAAACTAACGATACTAGAACATCATTATCTTCATCCGTAAGTAAGCGTACACCTTCATGATCAGGTATTACCTGCGCCCCTCCATTTATTTATTTATAAACTTTTCGCACAAAAAGGTACAAAGGCGGACCTTAGGCATTCTCTACCAGTCAACCAAGGGTGGTGAAGAGATTAGATGGCAGGTGCTTAAGTTGAGAGGAACAATGAAGAAAAAATACTATATACACATAAATACTATAATAAATATATAAATATGTACTAATGATCCATTCGTTCGTATGGTTCGGTACATCCATGGTACACCAGAATCAATAAGGCTGCGGTCTTGTGCCAGCTGTCAATGCAGTTAGTCCTCACGAAAAACTTTCTGTAAAATCAAGAAAGAAAAATGTTTTATATGGGACACGCACAAGAAATACAAAAAGTAAAAAAAAGCATTTAAAACTAAAAAAACTACATTAAAAACAACCAAAAAAATAAACTAGAAAAATAAGACCTAGGTATGCGACGCCAAATTACCTACAATTTATCATAAGCATAATTTTGTTTAAACTACCGTCAAACAAATCCGAAAGGTAACATTTTTAAGGAAATTGTCAAATCATTGCTTTATAGGCTTGATAAACTTCTCTGATAAACAACGTAAATAACGCAATGGATGTTGTTGAACTGTCAACATTAAAGACATTGCCATTGTAAGTGTTACACAATTACCCACCTGTTTTACTTAAAAGGGTAAGCGCTAAGGTAGCCCCTCGAAATTCAATTTTTCTTACGTATTTTGCAATTTGCAGGTCAGTGTCAAGTTGTATGTTGATTGAAATATGATTCGCGAAAGTATTAATTATCAGTATAATATTATGCAATTATAATTAAAATTTGAATTTTGCAGGCTACCCGGCTGTTGTTCAACGTGTTAAAATGGTTCTTCCGACGCGTTGTCCAAAATATAAACCTGAAACATGAAAGAAAGAGAATGAAAAATAGATTTATTTTTCACAGAAACACGTGCAAACAAAAAGTAAAAAAAGTAAAAATATCTATCTTCACGAGCACAAAGCAGAAGTAGTGGACGGCTTCACGTCATGACTGTGACAAGAGGGCTTCCACTCAGCATGATGCTGTCCTATGATCCACAGCACAGCACTGATTTTCAGTGGTAGTGATGAAAATTTCCAATCGTCCACTTGCTTACTTTCGAGTCAATGCAATTGCCACGCTGGCAACTTAGCAAACAGAATCGTTTGGAACGTTGAGTTGAAAATCTTTTTGAAGTTTAGTGCTGAATACGGAATGTATTTGTCAGCAAATTGAATTTGTAAAATACTTTAGAAAATCGAAGTAAGAGAAACACTTCTTTGAAGGCAGGTCGTTGCAATGGTAATGGTGATTTAAAAGCAAATGTGGTTTTGGTCTCCCGTTTGTTTTTTATTTTTTCCCACTTCCACCGCTGGACAAATGCTTCCCCCAAGTCCTTTCAGGAATTCTTTTCCACCTCGAGCCAGCCCTCGCGGTACGCGTTCAGATTATCTCGCCACCTCATACTGGGCCGGCCTCGGCTCGATTAAGCAAATAATAATAAATAACTTAATTAACTTAAGTGTTTTATAATAACAGCCTAGATCTTTGAAACTTCGATAAAAATAAATTACTATTGACAGGCATATAAAAATGCATATTGTATGAACTATTGCGATAGCCTAAAGGGAGAAACTGCGCGCGAACTGAGCAAGCGAAGCTGCGGTGCAATGGTCGGCGAGTTCTACATCCAAGTTGATCGCAGTTACTTGTCTATTTTGTATTTTTAGGACCCCAAAATAGCAATTATATGAGGTTCGCAAAAAGAGGCGTTGTTCAATAATACGGGAAAGCAAAATGGGAATTATTTGAGGCTCGACTAAAAAATGCCATTTACATAACTATAATAGGTACATTATTTTGTGGTGTGATGTTGGTGGTCACAATCCCGACCGCACTTTAAATTCTACAGTTGATGATGCTTATTATTGGAATTGCAATTTTGGTGAAATCAGTAAAGTTGGTTGGGTTGATTGCTAATGAAATGCTTTGTTGCAACCTTTGACGCGTGTGTATTATGTGTGTTTATATAATATAGTAAGTACCTTATATTGTTATATCATTCATTATTTGGATTTTTAGATGGGTACCTAATTTTTTGTACAACTTCTTTATGCGTGGAGTTTGTCTGTGATTTTTGCATATATATTTTGCCATGTATATAATAGTAGATTATTCACTAAGGGGATACCTAAAGCAGTGTCTTAATGTCGCGGGTGCTGCTTTGAATCCCGAACGCAACGAAGGATTCCAGGGCTCCTAAGGTTCTAAGTTTTGTTTTTATAAAATCAAAATGGTGAAAGCAAAATGGATGATAACAAGTAGGTAAGCCCTTGAAAAAAAATTGTACCATTACTATGTGGGGTATCAAAATAAAGGGCTTGAGGAGACGATTCCAAAAATATAACACTAAAAGGATTAAAAATCAAAATTTCAAAACCCTACTAAGATTCAAAACTGCTCACTTATCAAGCAGTTTGATGCAGTTGGTGGCATCAAATCTGAGATTTAACTAAAATAACACACCTACTGCCTGTCAGGTTTTTTTTAAATCTAATCTCATACATTTTCATCAAAACACAATATACTAAACAGAACGCCAAACAGATGAGGCTTATACCCAGCAATAATGAATGTATGCTATTGTAGAAAACATAGCCGCTGCTGTTACCTTTCAATTTTCATTAGCTGTCCGCGGACGCGTGGACGCTTGGATCAAAATATTTCCTACAACTTATATTAAACTAGAAGGGCAAAAATATATTATTATTTTAGTTTTTAGCAGTTTTTCTTTGTGTCGGGGTTTTTTTTTTTATTTTAATTTTATTTTTATTTTATTCATGTTCCGTTAATAGTGCTGATAGATAAGGTGTATGACTATCTATTCCGTACACATGATTTTTTTTTAATGGCTGTCGTTTCATTTAAGCAATGTCAAGGTTTGATTTATGGCCCTTGAGCCTCTTCTACTGCCACATCTTCTCATCAACTTGGTTTAACTAAAATTAAGCAATGTCCTTGATAATTCACATCAAGGTAAAATAATAAAACCCTCGCTACATGATGTTTAACGAGGGTTTTATTATTTTTTGACAAAATATATATATTTTTTTTAAATAATTTTTTCTTCCACTCAATTTTTCCTTTCAATAATAACATAAAATAAACCTTTTTCAAATATCATAGACGTAACAACTCTGTGTGCTCAGGAAAAGGACAGCCTTTGATCTAAATACAGCAACGGTCAACAAACACGTCCAATTAACTCCGGAATGGATGTTTGTGCTTCAAATCATTCAACAACATCCATTCATCAAATAAGGTTCTTTTGTTGGGTTTGTGTTCTGAGTTTTGATCTACAAAACTGGTTAAGGGTAGGACTGAATTTAAGAGCGCCTTCACACTAGCGTTTGTCCAGCGTAGGCGTTCGATTTATCGAACGCTTACGCTGGACAAACGCACGCGCACGCGCGGCGCAGGCGTCGCGTTGTCGCAGCGTCAGTGCAAGGGTAAATGAATACACTGCGTTAGCGCCGCAGCTGCGCGACGCATGCGCCGCGTTAGCGCGGCGTTCAATTGACTCCAGAGGAAACGCGACGCCTGCGCCGCATTGTCGCGGCGTCTGCGCTGCGCATACGTTTATCGAACGCCTACGCTGGACAAACGCTAGTGTGAAAGCGCTCTAAGAGTGAATTTCGTTTGGTTGAATTAAATTTTGAAACCCTTAGGGTGCTCATGATCTTTTTAAGGAAAAGAAACGGCTGGTTGAGCATTGCAGGCGTAAGCACGCCACATTAGACTAACATTATCATTTCTTACGGAGATATAAGCACAAAGACTTCCAATAAATCTAAGTTCTTTCTTGTATCTAATGTAATTTAAGTCCTTCCTTCGTGTTTCTTACGCTCCAAATCACTTTTAGCACGGCTTCCTACGTATTCGAACTGCTCTCCTCATAGCTAATCATCCAAGTGGTCCTTGGACGCCTCACAGATAATTACGAGACCTTTCAGTGGATTAAACTGCTGAAGACGAACGTATTTTAAATAGAGCATACAAATTGCCGACCATTTGCCTCAACGACCTCCCTCCAACGGCTAAGAAACTATTTATACACCAAGGTTCTAGTTAAGTGGCTTCAAGTTCTGCTTGTTGGTTTAAAAAGATGGATTAAAGAAATGGTGGATGGATTGTGAGACTACATATTTAAAAAAAAAATACGTAATTTAACTTTATTATTTTTTTATTTGTTCTTATAGCGGCGTTAGAAATACACACCCTCTGATAATTTCAACTGTCTACCTATTACGGTTCATGGGATTATAGCCCGTTGATAGTCAGTCGAAGGGACGGACGTACGGACGGACGGACAGCGGAGGCTTAGTTTACACCCTTTGAGTATGGTACCCTAAAAAGTGAGTGTGTTATTATTTTTGACAAGTGAATTCCATTGCTCCATACTAAACCTATTTTAATTTTCTTTCTCTCATAACAACTAGCAACTGATGATGTCTAGTAGAGAATTATCGAAATATAAGCCATGCTGAACTAATCTATGAAAGGCAGTTTTTTATGAATGAATGAATTATATCTTTATTTGCTAGAATAAAGGATGTTATACAGTTTATTTGTTACACGATATTCAACCTCACGGTTGTGCAAATGTTATGTAAGTCAAAATAAAATAATAATTTTGTATGTCATCTCGCAGTTCAACCTAGGTTATCGTCTGCTTAACCGGGCTTGCTTGTGGATGCCTCGATAAATTAAGGCCTCCAGCCAGGGCTTTAACAACTTAAAACTGAGCGACTACACGCTAAGGGCACCCCCTGTGGGATACGGGGAGCTATTCTCTAAGGATACAGCCTTACGGGCAGCGCTGTCGCAGCGCTGAAACTATTGTTTTCACCGCTGCGACAGCGCTGCCCGCAAGGCTGTATCCTTAGAGAATAGCATGGACGGTTCTCGGCTTAGGGCGCCGCTGGGAGAGGGCAGCAAGAGACAGGCTTTTTTTATGGATGGGAAATCATCAAATGACCCATCCCGCTCTGGGTGGAGCAGGAGGGAGTGTCAGTCACTTACTGACTAAAACCCACCCGTGTTCCTTCCTTAGCCCTTTATGTTCCGGATCGGAATTAATGAAAGGCAGTAGGATGACGGTGTATTACATATTTTGTTGGTGCTTATACACACGAGCGACACGCGTCAACGGCAGAACCAACTGCAGCCGTCGACAACATACCCATCGGGTATTTGAGCACCGTACTCAAATATACGAGCAGCACATTGGCGACGGCTGCAATTACCTCTGTTATTGAAGCATCTCCCTCTTGTGTATGCACACTTACATTTTAGGTACAGTCAAAAAATGAGACGGTACGGTAAGGTGAAAGGGTACTGTTACAAATAGTGCAATCCACGAAGACGCGCCCCGCTCTTCTTCCGAATCGTTAGTGTTTATCGCTAGTTAATTTCATTAGTGTTTTAGTTCTATCGATACACTCTAATTACCCACTAATAATAAAATTTGTGTGTATTTACAAAACTAAAATACTAGCGGAATGTTGCACACTTGTGCTGTAAGCATTAGTAAAAAGAGTGGGGCGAGTCTTCGTGGATTGCACGATCTGGCGGGCGATTTTACTAATTTGCAACGTTACACGTTCAATTGTGTTTTAATAACAGTTCGATTTCGATCGCCGTTCGATAGTTACTTATAATTCTACTATTTCCTATGCAAACTGGAAACTAAACTTAAGCTGAATCGCAACTGAATGGTAGCGGGAACGTAACAGCGGGTAAACTGTGTTACCAACATGCCAAATAGTATGTTTTAATAATACCACAGAAAAAAAGTTGAACCTAAAAATGTTACATACATGTATGTCACTGAAAGTATTTTCGAATACAAAATTTTAATTAGGCCATTCGATTCTAAAAAGTGTCAAAATAACAGTAGAATGTGACTAAACGTCACGCTCATGTTCGATTTTGTTAGCAGATATTTTGAAATTATTTCGATCGGTCGTTGGCTTAAACTAAAACGTAACCGCAGTTGAATCGTTGTTCATTAGTAGAATATGAACACGTTTAACAGCCGTTATTCAGCATTGCGATTTTTGAACAATTTTGTTAGTAGTATCGGCCCCCTGTAGCACCATTTTAACGTGTATACACACTATAATACATGAAAATATTCTTAACGAATATTCTAGGACATGAAACGCTAGAGTAGCCTACTAGTACTTAAACGTCATTGAAACAATTAGGAATAAGTTCAAGAAATTATACCAAATTATTTTCGATTATAGAATTACAAATGAAGTTAAAAATATTTTTATTTGGGCTATTACTCATAATTCCGAAAAGGGCTCCAATTCTGTATCATTCCCCGCGAAATCTTACCACGTGCAGAACCACGTCAATATCGTGTCTTATTTATGACAAGGAATCCAAATGTCAACCGCACGGACGACATGTATTTTGACAGTTCAAACCACGCCATTGTGTCATATAAAATACGTTAATAGAAGATTCTGATGTCGTGATAAGGTAAGGAACTGACGGGATTTCGCAGTAAGGAATCGTTAGGTATGTGGTCATAGTAAATTAGGGCCCTGAACAGATCGTTGCTTTCGCAAAGAATACTTTTCGCGTTTTATTTTAAACTACTTGCATTACGTTACATTCTTAGGCCCCTCATTTTATCACGTACCCTGTTCCTTCTATGATAATGTTACGACACCCTTCATTGTCCTTTGTTCACCATCTTTTCATTCAAAGAGCCCCCTAATCTTGATCCATTTGTTAAAAACTCCTTACAATCTTTGCTTACAAATATAACACCAAACCAATTATTTAAGACCCCTTGTATTATTGACTTTGTAATACCAAATGCTAACATTAAGTAAACTAGCATGTGTCTAAATATATGGGGCAGTAATTGTATGAAAGGGACAATAGTAGCAATTGTGGAGTTATGAAAGGGAGGGGTATATGTTCGTATTTATTCGCATCGGAGAGGCATGCGTGCGCGCCGGTTCCGTCAGTGTTTTATAAATAAACAAAAATATTGTTTTTAAAATTTTTGTAGAGAAATATTAACTAACTAAATAATTTAGAATATAAGTGTTAAGTAGTAGTGCAAATAATTAAGTAAGTGTTTTTATGTTGTGTAATGAAGTGTTAAATACGTGCTAAAGTATTGAAACAGTGAAGTGATTAGAAAAGTATGTTTTGTGTTAATAATGATAAGAGTTTTTGGACACAATGCGTACTGATGTAGTCATCAAGTATATTAAGGTCAGAGTTCATTTAAATATTACATCTTCATCTGCCTAGCCTCTTACCAACTATGTCTAGATCGGCTTCCAGTCTAACTGGATGCAGCAGATGAGCTGAGTACCAGTATTTTACATGGAGCGACTGCCTATCTGACCTCCACAACCCAGTTACTGGGTAATACGATACCCCTTGGTAAGACTGGTTGTCAGACTTTCGGACTACTGACGACCCGTAACGACTGTCAAAGATCCACAAATGACAGCCGAGACCAACGGCTTAACGTGCTCTCCGAGGCACGGAGGAGTCTTGGTATGTGAAGATGGTCACCCATCCACGGACCAACCGCGCCATGTTTTATTTTTAATTTTACAGTGTCTTAAATGAATTTATATATATATTTATAGTTAATTAAAACGGCACAGGTCCAATTACATTAATTAACATAGAATTTTAAAAATTAGAATAAAATAGGCATTCAAATAACATACAATACAAAAATTAAATTCAAATTCAAAGATATAAAATAATATTAATTATATAATATTAATTGGAATTAATAATTATTAATAATTTTATCCAATTCGTGGATAAAATTATTAATAATTATTTGAGCAAATGGTTAAATAGATTAAAAGCACCATAAACTAACATGTAACAGTGGACACCCTCGCATATTGTCTCTCACAAAACACCAGACAAGCACGCATTATTTTTTTCCATTCATCAGCAAACACATCACATTCAGGGTCAGCAGTCAGGAGGGCGTTTAGCATCCTTAGGATTCGACATGACGAAGATTGTGTAGACCAACCTTTAAATTAGTCGTACTGCCAATCTATCCTGTAAAAATCTTACAGTGAAAGCCTAGGTGAAGTAATTGAGCTGTCATACAACTTGATGATAAATGATGAGACGCCAGCACGCACGCACTTGACGCAGCCAGCACTTGATGTTTTCCCCATTAACCTTGACCCTTATGCTGTAGTGATAACGTTGAAAATCTATTAAAGAAATTTGACAGTAATAGCTTGATATGCTGGCATCTGTACAAACACTTTTGCACGACAATCATATTTTTTTAAACTGTATGAGGTCGGCGCACAGATATAGATACACCTAGATAACGCAAGAGCAACTACTTCGCGTGCCAAAAATCGCATCAACTTACGTTCAAAAATCGCAAGCCGTCACTTTCGCGCTCAGTCTTGAAAATCACAGTGAAAACTTAGGTGAAGTGAGCTGTCATCCCACCTGATGTTAGGGATTCCCACTATTGATAGCTCACTTCACGCTCACTTCACCTAAGTTATCACGGTGAGATTTTTACAGAATCGACCGGCTGTGTATTGCGTGCTGGGTGAGCGTGAGTGAGAAAGAGCGCTTATTTATAGAAAATCAACTTTTTTTTTTTTTTTGTGGATGGGAAATCATCCATTGACCCCTCCCGCTCTGGGTGGAGCAGAAGGGAGTGTCAGACTCTTACTGACTAAAACCCACCCGTGTCCCTTTGTGTTCCGGGGCAGCGGTAACCCTTTCGGATAATCCCGCTGCCCCGGCAGGCTTCGGCCCTTTCGGGCCCCTTCCTTTATGCTGACATCTCTTTGAGGCGCGCGTGGAACACGTACGCGCCGTCCGGCACGGGCCTGGTCCTGATCGGACAGAGAGTTACCCATTACTCTCCGCCCGCAGGCCCGCGCCTACGGTGGCCGGGAGTCGTCTCGCGCGCGAGGACTATCGCCTCCAGTAGAAAATCAACTTGAACCTCAAAAATACAAATGAAACGCTTAATTTACTAATCAATTATACGATCTTCTTTATGTGAGAGGTATTCTGGTATCAAAAATAATTTGGAACGTTCTTCTTACAGGACTTGCGTTTATTATAAAATTTTGCTGATTAACACTATTGATTTTAATTTAATTTGTGAAAAGAACAGCCTATCGATTCTGTAAAAATCTCACCGTGATAACATAGGTGAAGTGAGCGTGAAGTGAACTATCAATGGAGGCAATCCCTAACATCAGGTGGAATGACAGCTTACTTCACCTTAGTTTTCACGGTGGGATTTTTACAGAACAGCACTGCTGTTTCTTTTCTATTTATTAAAATAAAATTTTATCCTAAAACATCCATCGGTTTCTTAATAAACTATATCCGACGACCTTGGTTACATATCTCTTTTGGTGACCGTACTTAGAGGAAAATCGTTGGAAATCTATTCATAGAGTCAATTCATCTCGCTTTTTCGATCAAGGATGTATTCGGAATTTTTGATATTCTATTAAGCCCCGCGTCTATATGTTGTAGTCCAAACGTACATCCTCAAATACTTCGCACATGTCACGAGGCGTGAGGGAGACTCTACATATAGAGCAACTTCTCTACATGTAGAGTGGAGGCCACTAGACCACGCGGACGCTCACCAATGAGATGGACTGACCAAATTAAATTCGCAGTGGGCGCCTTGTATGAGTGCATAAACATACCAGAAATCGGAATAAATGGCGATAAATCGTGAGCCGAAACACATCAGCCCCTAGACAAGAAATTACATGAGGACCACGACCGCTCTGATAAGAGTGCTATGAAGAAGAATACGAAGAAGATACTACAGCCCACTTATTACTGCCTCATAATTAGTTACCAGAAAAAAATTACAAAAAACAAATGACTCCAAGCCATAAAAATAATATGAGCTCTCAGAGGATGTAGCTCTAAAATATCTGACCACAGAAAAGCCCGCGAACCTATCTATGGGACACATATAGTCTATATGTGTCCCATATAGACTATATGTGTCCGGGCTTGGCGTGCCTCCAACGTTGCTATCTGTATTTTACCCTGGAATATACGAGACAACGAGGAGTCTAAGAGCGTTTACGACGTACGGCATTTCATATAAAACTTTCAAGCCCTTGTTTTTCGAAATGAATGAACCGATTTTAATGAAACTTCATACGCAGGCTACAAAGGTCTAAAAAGTTAGTAAAGAACATTTCCACTCTCTCTCACTGAGAGGAGGGTTGTTTCCCAGCAGAGGGAAACATTATAAACTGGTGTATTTTATTAGCATTTTATTGAAAATGCAACTATAACATTTGCAAAACAGTCAATTCCTAATAATTATGGCACACAACAAAGCTCGGCAAAGTCTCCTTCAACTCCGCAAAAATATGAACTTTTATTTTTAAAACCTTCGCATTCGTGCACTTTTACTTAAAGCTCAGGTAAAAGTAATGTATTTATCTTGTACAAAACTTTTAATGGGTTCGAGAAAGATCTCCGCGAAGTCGAGGAACATTGAAAGAGAATTTTGCTTCGTTTGAAGTTAGTTTTTCTAGTGACAATAGTGTTTTTCAGCAAGAAATGGGTACCAATTGGTGAAGACTGTCATTGTCACTTTGAGAACTTTTTGGGATTACGTACCCAAAGGGTTCCAACCGGACACAATGGTCCGTCCGTCAGTCACAGGGCTGTATCTTTTATCCAGGATTTAGTTACCAAGGGGTATCGGGTTACCCAGTTACTGGGTTGTGGAGGTCAGATAGACTGTCGCTCCATGTAAAATACTGGTATTTAGTTGCCTCCGGCTAGACTAGAAGCCGATCCCAACATGGTTGTGAAAAGGCTAGGCAGATGACGTTGATGTAGTGTAAAATACCGTGCGGTAGTACCTACAGAACTTCATGTGCGAGTCCAGCTTGCACTTGGCTCCTTTTTATTGTGTTCTTTTATTAGAAGCATGAAGCTACTTTCGTTGAAACTTTTAATGGTCAATCACGAATCTTGTCAAAGAGAAGATAACATGTATGAACTTGTCAAAGAGGCCCGCCTAAACTTAAAAACAACTTTCTTTGTGCTTCGTATCGAAGAACAGTTTTGGTTTTCCTCTTAGTTAATGTCAGTTAATCAAGTCAGCCTATCGCAGTCCACTGCTGGACATAGGCTTCGCCCAGGCTGCGCCACAACACCTTGTCCTCCGTCTTCCGCATCCATTCTGTCAGATAATGTGTTAGTAAATAATTTAAAAATAAACCAAATTTTTGTGTACACGATAGTAATTCATATCAATGACAGAGAGGTGTTGCTGTGGAGGTTGTTTTGTCTCTCTCTTTTCTTCGCAAAGAGGTGCTGCTGGGCAGGTTGTTTTGTCTCTCTCTTTTTCACGAAAAAGTGCTGCTGGGCAGGTTGTTTTGCCTCTCTCTTTTCTTCGCAAAGAGGTGCTGCTGGGCAGGTTGTTTTGCCTCTCTCTTTTCTTCGCAAAGAGGTGCTGCTGGGCAGGTTGTTTTGCCTCTCTCTTTTCTTCGCAAAGAGGTGCTGCTGGGCAGGTTGTTTTGCCTCTCTCTTTTCTTCGCAAAGAGGTGCTGCTGGGCAGGTTGTTTTGGCTCTCTCTTTTCTTCGCAAAGAGGTACTGCTGGGCAGGTTGTTTTGCCTCTCTCTTTTCTTCGCAAAGAGGTACTGCTGGGCAGGTTGTTTTGCCTCTCTCTTTTCTTCGCAAAGAGGTGCTGCTGGGCAGGTTGTTTTGGCTCTCTCTTTTCTTCGCAAAGAGGTGCTGCTGGGCTGGTTGTTTTGGCTCTCTCTTTTCTTCGCAAAGAGGTGCTGCTGGGCAGGTTGTTTTGTCTCTCTTTTCTTCGAAAAAAGGTGCTGCTGGGCCGGTTGTTTTGCCTCTCTCTTTTTCGCAAGAAGAGGCTGCTGTGCAGGTTGTTTTGTCTCTCTTTTCTTCGCAAAGAGGTGCTGCTGGGCAGGTTGTCTTGTCTCTCTCTCTTCTTCGTAAAGGATCTTAAATTAACTCCTGGAAGGGAAAGCAAGTGACCTTCTTTATTGTGTCAATAGCACGATAGTTTATTAAATTTTGATGCCCGTAAACTTCACCACTTCAACAGTGTCATTGGTGATAGGCAGAGGTCATGTTGGCAGCATTTTTCGGTGCTCAGAGGGCAGGATACGAGGTAGAACATATGAAGAAGGAACTTAAAGGAAGTTATATAAGATGGATTTCTTAGCATAATTAATCTATAATGTTCCCATTGCGGGACACAGGCCCCCTCTCTGTGAGAAGGAGTGCGCCGTAATCCACCACGTGGGCCCAGTGCGGGTTGGGAGATGTCACGTATGTCTTAGAATTATTGGTTCTAGAACAAGTTTTTTCTCACGGTGTTTTCCTTCACCGTTTTAAGAGCAGTGGTGATGAAATAATTTACACAAAACAAAACGCCTGTCTATGGTCGAAGCTACGACAGGTAATTCGTGCCGGTTCAGGCCACCACTGGGATGGGTTTTGATGGATTATTTCATCATCATTTCAGCCGAAAGACGTCCACTGCTGGACATACTCCCCCAAGCACTTCCACTTCTACCGGATTTGTGCTTCTCGCATCCAACAGGTTCCTGTGGCCTTCACAAGGTCGTCGGTCCCCCATAACCTTGTGGGATGGATTACTTACGAGCTCTTTATCCAATGTTAACGTTCAAGAAGTAAATTATAATCTACTAGCGACCCGCCCCGGCTTCGCACGGGTGCAATGCTGATACTAAGTATAGGTACTTCAAGAATGTCAGCACGCGTAATTGGATAAGGATTAATGCTGTATTGCTTAAATCGCTTCGTAAATAAGCCATCATTTCTCGTAAAAAGTAAAGGAAAAAAAATGGTTATTGTGGGTTATCCCTAAGAGATAGACATTTACCATCGCGGACTTTTTTGTAGACCTTTTTAAAGTGTACAATACTGTAGTACATTATTTTGACCTATCTCGTAGGGTTTCAGCCAACGTTTGAAAAGTAAGCGCAAAAAAATGTGTTTATTTACGACATACATGGATGCATGTATTATATATAAACCTTCCTCTTGAATCACTCTATCTATTAAAAAAAACCGCATCAAAATCCGTTGCGTAGTTTTAAAGATCTAAGCGTACATAGGGACAGAGAAAGTGACTTTGTTTTATACTATGTAGTGACTAGCGGCCCGCTCCCGCTTTGTACGGGTGCAATTTTTTTTTGAATTTCAGAAATTTTCTTTCATACAAACCTTGTCCTGGCAATAACGAACACAACAAAAAAAAATATCCAATTTGGTGCAGTCATTCGGAAGTTATGCGCGTACAGACATTTCGGCGACTTTGTTTTATACTATGTAAGGATTTAGAAAGATGAGTCACTTCTAGACGTTGTTCGAATGTCTAAGTCCTAAGTCTTAAGACCAGTATTAAGTGATCAACTCCGGCTAACAGGTACTCAGGCAGCCGCTGTTCAAATCCCGCAAGATTTGGCTTTGAGCAACTACTTACAATTAGTGCTGTAATCTTCAGGCAGATGCACTGGGCGTAACTAATACCTACTGTCCTACTCTAAAGTCTATTCAAACTTGTTTCAAATTAATATTATTTCAAGTTAAACAAATATCTACTTTATTTTAATCGTTGATTTCAGAGTGACTAACACTATTGAAAAAGTTCTTTAAACTCTTTTCCCGGAAATAAAATTCTCTCTGTCTTGACGATTTGGGAGTAAAAAGTAGAAACTTTTTACCCCCAAATCGTCAAGACACAAAGTTTTGTCGAGTCTTGGGTTGATGTTAGTGCTGTTGACTTTCTAGTTTCCAGTACTACAATTTTAGCCTGAACCCACAAGTTCGTATCACGCAGGATCGCGTGGTGGATTACGGCCCACTCCCCCTCACTGAGAGAAGTCCTGTGTCCCACAAGTGGGAACATTATAGGCTGATTATGATGAAGTACCATTTACTGCCACGGGTCGAGATCGACAGTTGACAAAGCGCAAGTCGATATTCTCAAAATTGACATGGGAAAAGTATCTCTCAGTCAGCTTATTAGTCACCAGTCTGATTCGATTTTTTTAGCAATTTTTCTTCTCTCAGAGTATAATAAAATATTCAGCTACGCTACGATATAATACACTTCGGTATAATTCGTAATCATGTTTACTCCGCGATGTATCCTGAAGCGCAGAGCGCCACATAAAATCTTCGCACCTGCTAGATGTAACACAAACACGCAGGAGTCGTGAACATTTGGTCTGTACATTCACAGTTATCAACGACGTCACCTTACATTTAATTATGCAGTCGCAAAATATTGAGTTTCTCACTTTTAAGTTAATACTTGACACTCAATACGACTCATGGGCCATTTTCGTATTTATATTCTTAAAAAACAAAAAATAAACCTTTTATAAAATGGTCATGTTATTTTTGGAAATTCTGCGTTTTTTTGTTTGATTTAAAATCGTCACGAATGCCGCCATAGCGGACTAAGCCGAGAAAATCAGAAACAAAATCCGATCCCCAGGACATCTTTTTCAATCACTTTGTTTTGATTTTTCCTCCCGTACACTCTTTGTCTGGTTACCTGTGGCCTGTTGCCTGCGGCATAGAGGAAATAATATCGAAAAACCTTTTTTATTACAGAGATGTGCTGACGTGGAGTTTGTTATGACATTTTTTCGCCATTTTTAGAGGGTTTGTCGGGTAGCTTGATGTGCTCGTGACTGTACCTATCTCATTTGTTATTAATAGGTGTCATATTCATAAGTTAATAATATTTTTGGAACAGAGTTCGTTATCGCACTTTATATTGACTTGCAAAAAGTGTAACATTTTAACCGTCTCGACACTTTTTTCGGTCTAGCTCTCATTCGCCGAATGAGCAAAAGCCTCGACTGTTTTTTTTTTGCTGACCATGATTTGCATAATCAAATTGATTTATCATACCTACTAACATACATCCCAAAAATGGTTTTATTTAAGTCATCATTTTTCCTTACACAGAAAAACTAACAAAGAATTCGTAGAAACAAAGGTCCAACCCACAGAGGTCCGTTGTCCATTGTCCACAGATAATGAATTATTATCGGCTACGATCGTAGTCTCTGGAGTCCTTATTATAACTTGTTGAGCCCGCCCGACGCCGACATTGTGTACAGTGGTCAAGTGTTTGCGACCCCTGTAGCTTGTTAATATGTCAATGTACAGTCAGGGAATCAGATTTTTTATCAAATTGACTATCAACTTAAATTATCCGTAAGTATATTAAAATTACAACTGTCATTGTCAGTCGCATGGAATGGCCATTACACGGCAATTTTATGTAGTGAGTCAATCTGCTGACTAACTTTACTAATAACGTAATGAATATTATTGAATTGTCTCAACGAAAAAAAAAAGACTGCTGTTTTAAAAACTAAAATGCATGACTATACAGAGTAATTTGAACAAAACAGAACTGCGTTGTAGTGTAAATTTCCGCCCTCATGTTGACATATTTGCCCGGAACGCACAGCAGTATGTTCAAACATTCTCCGATAACTACTATCATGAACGCCATTCTGTTCTATACACCTCATTTATCATAAAATACTGCAGTGATATCTGTCAGAGGCGCACAACGCGTCATTTAACAATACCAATTAGTTACGAATTTGTAAAAATGGACGAGGTTCATTCATGCGCCCTCGGCAATTGTCGGCTATCCTCGGCTCTGTCAAAATGACACCTGTATTATTAATTTTGAAGCATGAAACCGCGGGATTTTCGTGTTGAAAATAAAAGAAAAATCGTTGTTCGTTTGTACAGCATGCAATATTTTTGCATAGAAAATGAGACGAGCTTGACTGGACGAGTTTTTTGAACCAAGCTCCAAATGGATTGGCGTTCAAAATTGCAAGCATTTACAAATGGCCAGCCGACTTTAAATCCCACCTGTGCAGTGGTGCTTTCAAACTTTTATAAGAATGAAGCGGAGCGACATGCTTCATACGAATTGCGGCTTTTTATTTAAAAGAATAGGTTAAAGTCCCCGTCACGAGAAGCTGTAAATTTTGTAAATAAAGAACTACTAATTCAATCAACAACAAATAGATTCGGATAGTGGCCGCCGAAGGGGACAGACGTGTCGTGTCTTGACCCGCCTTTGTTTTTACTTGATGCAATGTGCACAACACGTGGCTGACTCTGAGCTTGAAACTCGAACGGGGTTTCGCTTGCTGTGTTTTTGTGGGTGCAAATTAAAACACCTTAAAACGGTGGTAAAGTGGCATACGTGTGTACCTGATATACAAGCCTGAGGTCTAGGCCTTCCGGCCGAGAATATCGACGACGTGGATTTGGTGAGATCTTTCCATTATATATTTCAGGGACCTCCGATAGAGGCTTGGAGGCTGTATAAAACTGCGTTTTGCGTTGTTAATTTGGACTTTTGACGCCACGCGTGAATTTAACATCATTGTAAGCTATAAATAGGCTTTAAGGAAATGTCTTCATATTATATTTAGGAGCGAAGGACAAAATAATACACTCTATTATTTTAACCTGAAATACGGTATCGCTCTAGAATTAGTACTTCACGCTTTTCTTAATTTAACATTGTACTAAATTATCAAAACTGCCTTGAACAAGCTACCTATTTCCTAGCTTGTAAAATTTGTAAACCGCGCGCAAAATTGGACCGAAAGGGTAAAAAAAAAAGGTTAAGTAACAAAAAATAGCGAAGCTCATAAATTTCAAGCGTTAAGCTCCCCTGTCAGCTATAGTGGTTCACAAACCCAAAGCTACACAACACATGTGTGCAGAGCAGGTCTTGTAATACCATAAAAACAAAAAGTTTTTTTCTTTTAAAATGGGCACAATTGTGCGTATGACAAAAGACGGAAACTGCCTATTCAGGGCCATAGCACATCAAATAAATAATGTAATGGGTTTAACTTTCGACCACGTGTCTGTCCGTCAGGATCTTGCTTCATATGTTTTAGAGCATCGAGATGACGAAAGAATTCGCTTAGCCCTTCTAAATAATGTACAAGAAATTCTTCCTAACAGCATTCTCTCCCAGGAACAAAGAATAACAAAATACATAACACAGCAGTTTAACAAGACGTTCTGGGGAGGAGAGGATATCTTAATCGCCGCAGCCGAGTTCTATCTTGTAAATTTGCACGTGCACACGGATACAAGACACAACCTAGTGTATTCACCTACCGGCGAACCAGTACCCGGCAACATACACATCCTCTACAAGGACCAGCACTACGATAGCTGGGTCATGACCGACGACAAACACTATAACAGCAACGCGATAGATATAATGAAAAAATCGAACAATGTCACAACAACACTATATAATAAGCCTTTAATTAACCAGTACAACACACGTGAAGAGAAAGGTCAACTCACGAAATCCCAGTCTCAAACGAACAGCCCTCAATTAGCTAGCTCATTAACACAATATGAACAACAAGCACCAATGTGTACACCGTTACCAGAAGTAGTCGCAGATGTCACTGGGTTCACAATACTTAGAAACCAACCGTCTACCTCAATAAAGTACACTTGCCTAGACTTGCGTATTGCAACTTGGAACGTCCGCGGGGCCTCAAAACCGACCAAAAAAGATAAAATTGACGCTGAACTTTCAATTAGGGGCATTCATGTAGCCTGCTTACAAGAAACAGGTATGAACTCAGGAGCATACAACTCTACACACTACGAATGGCACCTCTATGGAACCTCAGGTAAAACACATCGGGGACTTGCAATTCTAATCAGAAAAGATGCTCAAATTGAATTAGTTAACAGAAAAAAGGATACAGACGCGATGTCAGCTACTCTTCAAGTTAACAGGGAAAATGACAAGCCTGCTCATCTGTATATAATCAATTCTCACATAAACTGTTGTACATCTATAGCAAACAGATCCTTCACAGGCTTATTAAACTTGATCAGACAAAAACCAAGGAAATGTACTTTAATAATTCTTGGCGACTTTAACGCACATATTGGTCGACATGATACACAAAGTTTCCAACGCAAAGGGCTGATCCAACAAAACCTACACCATGACTTATCTAACTACAACGGGGAAATGTTAATGGATATAGCCAACAGGGAAAAACTGCAAATAGAAACGACAAAAGCGAGATCATCGTGCAGGATAACGTGGTCAAAGGGCATTCAGAAATCCCAACTGGATCACATTATAACGCCACATGCATCAGAAAAACTTTTTGATTTTATTAAAGGCGAATGGGCCGCTAGGGGCACATCCGACCATAAAATAATCTGGGGTCTAATAAGAACAAATCGAATTTCAAACAAGAAAGAAAGCACCAAACACATTATTACACAAAGACAACAGCAAGCCGCGAAGGAAACAACAATTGCGGCCAAGGATTTTAACTATAAACAATGCTATTATGCCGCTCTCAATAGTAAATTCACAAAAACAAAATACCAAGATTGCATAACAAAAAAACTATAAGATAAAGGGATCAACTCAACGGACAAACTCATCGAAATACCCTGGAATACCATAACGGAAGTATTAAAATCGGCTGCTCAGGAAACTCTTATTTTTCAGCCAGTTCTCTCCAGAGATCATCGACTAGCTCTTGCTAACCTACAAAAGGCTAAATTCCTACAAAGCAGGCAACCAGATAATCCAAATAGGCACAACCGAGTAAAAGAATGTCAGGCAACACTTCAAAAGGTTAAATATCAGGAAGAGCAAAAAGCATGCAGGGCCTGCCTCAATGGATTGGGGAAAAAACACCCTGCAAAACGCATGCAGATGCTATACTTTTTTTACAGCAGGAACAAACTTCAAACAAAACGTCGAAAAAGATCTACTTATATACCAATGACCAAATGGGAGCAAATTTTAAAAAAATCCGAGGGCCTTCTTATACCAACAGTTAATATAAAAAAGCCGATAACCGAAGTACAGGGTGAGGGACCTATTACGGACGACGTAATGGCAATCATTAATAAAATGCGGAACGGGACAGCCCCCGGAACGGACCAAGTGGTAATCGAATTATACAAAGCAATGCCCCAAATATTACAAGAAGCCGTCACCAAACACATGAACAAAGCCTGGACACTGAACGAAGCACCTGACACATGGTTGGAGACCGTACAGGTACCAATTCCAAAAAACAATAGCCCTAAAAATGAGAATGAATATCGCCGCATATCGGTTTGCAATACGGGTTACAGAATTTACGCCTCCTACGTATTAAAAAAACTAGATGAGATAATAACGGAGTTGGGCAACTACCAAGCGGCCTTTTTAAACAATAGATCAACAGACGACCATATATTCACGCTTAAAAGGGTCTTAGACGAAGAATGGCGTGCAGGTAAAAGAATTTATGTACTCGCCCTCGACATTGAAAAGGCATTTGACAACGTCGACCTCAATGCACTAAGAGATATCTTATTACAACGAACCAACAAATCGCTAACCAACAGGATAATCAAGGTATGCATGAATGAACGAACATGCATCAAATGGTGTGGCCAGCAAAGCAGTTGGATTATTAAAGGAAAGGGAGTCAAACAAGGTTGCCCTCTGTCCCCTCGCCTGTTTACACTGGTCATCGACGAAGTCCTTAGAACCCTCGACGAAGAAACACAATTAATAAAACTTGACCAGGATCGCGAAATCTCACTCCCTCTAGTATTATCATTTGCGGATGACCTTATCTTTATTACAGATGACCTAGAAGGATTAGAAGGTATCATATACCATTGGAGGCCTACACTGTTTAGTAGGGGTTTAATACCCCTACTAAACAGTGTAGGCCTCCAAATAAACGAAACAAAAATACTAATTAGGGACCCCAAAGCTACACAGATAACGACCCACGTGACCCTTAATGGAATAAGTATACCAACATGTGAAGAAGTTAAATACCTAGGTACATACATAACATCTACATTAAGTAGAAAAAGCACTATAAAAAAACGTTGCGAACAGGCCATGAAAAACGCCAAATCGTTACTACCATTCATAAATAATTCAAATATGGACTGGAAATTAGCCAGACTCATGTATCGAATGGTGATCGTACCGTGCATGATACACGGTTTGAAAGTTTCGGCACTTACTAAAGCTAACAGATCAAGACTCAGAAAATATGAGCGAGTTATCATGAGGGACTTGATTAACCACTCTAGAAATAAACCAAGACAAAAGAAAATGCATGAAATATTAGACGGAAAAACAGTAACCAAACTCATCAAGAACCATAGGATGTGCTACCTCGCACATGTCTACAGGCGTCGCAAACCACACCTGCTACATGCAGCAATGCAATACAAAGCCAAATCCAAGAAGGTCGGCCGACCTTTTTACACATGGAACGACAATTTAAATCAGGACATGAAGTACTTCGACAAGGGAATCAATTTCTGGATGGATACAGCGGAAGACAAAAGTAAGATCAAGATCGCTGCTAGTGAGATTTACAATAAACCGGAAACGGATAGTAGCGAAACTTCCGAAGATGACATCGATAACAGCAACATCTAACACAATACAACAGAACAATGACATACAAAAGAACCGAGAAAGCAGTAACACTCCGCCAAAAGACTCGCCGATGAAGCTCGACCTGAACCAGCCTGGCGGCAAGGTCGTTAGAAGATGCCCATCCATAGATAATAATTACCCATCTCTCCACTAGTCCAATGCTTGCTCTAGGATGCATATCCGGTAGGCTCTTAAATCCTTCCCTATCCTACGGGCACGTCCTCCTTACCAATTACCGCGCCCCCCGGTCTATTCCTTGATATGCAATGGCCGCTGTAGCACCATGATCATGAGGCTACAGAAGCTAGTGCGAATCTTGGGGTTCATTCGATTAATCGAGTCTGGTTTAACCACGCTGGGATCGGTGCAATTCATTCATTCATTCATTCACTAATTCAATCAACAACAAATAATCCCAAATTCAATAAACTCAAAGTAACATACGTGTAATACGAAACTAACGAGCAATTTCACTTGGCCGGATTATAAAGCGCTGTCGTCCAGTGGCGAAGTTTCCATACAAGCCGATTCCCACCTGCTTCCCTTCAGAACACAACCTCGCTATAGTCAATTAAGTTTAGTGAAGCTATTGTGTGTGTCATAAAGATGTATGTACCTACTGCAGTTCCTTCAGTTGCCTGTGCCGGCCACGGTATATCTTTCGAACAACCCGTGACCCTGGCAGGTATCGGCCCTAGCGAACCCCGTCAGTTAGTGCTGACATCTCTTTGAGGCGCGCGTGGAACACAACGCGCCGTCGACCCGGGCCTGGTCCATACTGGACGTTATGCCCTATCACCTATATACTTGATAATCTTATGACTGCGTCAGTGAGCGGAGTTCGCGCAGCTGAATCTTGGGCCAAAGATGTTTGACCTTTTTGCCATCGATACCCTAAGAAGTGTCAGTGTGAAAAAAGTTAGATACACACATCAAAAGTGTCTAGGGATCAACATATATTTTTGCAATAACTTTTCTCCTGATTGATATTAATTAAAATTTTCTTTAAGGATTCATCAAATAAAGTGTTTTCGTTTGTCACAGTAACGATAAACCAAGTCACCTTTGCATTAATAAAGAAATTTGCCATTTTCCTAATAAAGGGATTTTTGACATTTGAACCACTAACACAAAAGTTCGAAAAAAAGACTGAAATAACAGTTTTCTCTAAAATTTTATTGGGTAACTTAAACAATTAATAATCCGTGTTTCTACCGCGAACACTAACAACACAAGAACATCGGTTTGGCATACTCAAAATGAGTTCATCCAAATCACGCTGTGGAATGGCCGCCCATGTTCGTTGCAACAACAAAAAAAGGTCTTCTTGCGACTGGATACCCTCCATATTCGGCAGAGCTCTTCTCTGTAGCATATCCCATGCATGCTCAATCGGGTTCAAGTCTGGCGACTGAGCAGGCCAGGGCAGGACATTGATGTTAGCTGCGGCGAGAGTCTGTCTTACAACTCTTGCGGTGTGCGGTCGTGCATTATCATGCATTAACTGAAATAAGGGACCGATTTGCACTTGTAGAGGAACGATGACGTCTGATACAATCGTCTCAGCATAAATTTGAGCGTTGAGGTTGCCTCTGATCCAAATCAACTCAGTTCTTCCGCCGATCCAAATACCCGCCCATACCATGATGGTTCCACCACTATAAGGATGGACTTCCTGGCAGGATTTTAATCGCTGTTGGCGTCCAGGGGTTCTCCAGTGTCGTATACGTCTTGTATCCGGTCTCATACCAAAACGAGACTCATCAGAAAAGCACACGAAACGCCATTGTTCTTCTGCCCAATTTCTGTGTTCAAGAGCCCATTGATATCGAATCCTACGATTGTGCATTGCTATAGGTGGTACCCGTAGCGGTCTTCGGGAATGAAGGTTCACTTCATGCAAGCGGTTTCTGACTGTTTGGTCGCTAATTAAGTTCCCTGAAGAGTGATGAAGCCTCACGGCTAACATCATGGCGGTTATTGTTGGAGCTCTTCGAGTTAAGATTTGAATGTATCGGTCTTGTCTCCGTGTGGTGCAGCGATACCGTCCTCCATGGCGCTCAGCCACGGTACCAGTGCTTCGGTAACGTGTCCAAAGTCGACTGATAACACTCTGACTTGTATTCAGAGCTAAAGCCACAGTACGTTGCCGGGAACCAGCTTCTATCATTCCCACGGCTCTGAGCATTTCTTCCCTGCTTAAATGACGTCGCCGCTCCATAATAACGTTGGTTTTAATCAGTAGTAGGGAAACAGTAGCACTAATAATGTCTTCAATGCGTTGTATGTTTTTATAGGGAAAATATTGACAGCTGATTTTCATCTTTTACTCGAATTTGATTCACAGTTCCTGATTCAAATTATGAAATGCACCAAAAAGGGTCCATATAAATTTATAAAATCATAAATTTATTACAAAGCCACATCTCAATCTCAAGAAATCCGCATAAAAATGCTTGATCCCTAGACACTTTTGATGTGTGTACTTGGATTGAAATACAAATTACAGGAGTCGTGCTACATCTCGTAACTGTATTGGCTCTTCTCTTCTAAATTCTTTATTTGTAGCTTTTATTTGTATCTCCACCTGGCGTGTCAGCTCAATTTTGTTTCTTTCTATTAAAGGACAGGTGCGGCTAAAGTTAAGGAAGCAAAAAGGTTTGCACCCCTCATAATCCAATAAACAGAAAAAGTGCCATTAAACCGAATCAACAGATAAAACGCCACTCCCTTTGAGAAAACTACAAACCCATTAATCCTAATTAATATTATAAATGCGAAAGGAAGTTTTTTTGTATGTTTGTTACGCTTTCACACTAAGAAACGGCTGAAGGGATATGGATGAAATTTGCCACGTGGGTAGACCATCACCTGGAGAAGGACATAGGCTACTTTTCATCCTGAATCCAGTAGGTATCTCCAGCTACTCAGGCCAATAAATTATCCGTCCTGTAGGTACATCTGTCTTGTCCATGTGTATGTTTTTTTTTTTTTTACTGTCCATGCCTAAGTTGCCTGGAAGAGTTCGTAGCGATAAGGCCGCCCATCGTATATTTTATTGTGTTTGATTTATTTTTTTGTTATGTATTTTGTGATGAATAATAGTATGAATAATAATATAATATAAATAAATAAATTTAATTTCTTGCCAGTACACCTAATTCTTTTGCTGACTGTACCCGTGGCAAAGTCCCATTAGGAGCGTCACATTACGTAGCTCACACAATTTTACACGGAATAAATTCAAGGATGGTTATCTTCCATCAGAGACCGGTCAGGGATGCAGGAATATACGATTACGTGGTCCAGTGGTTTATAAAAGGTGCAATTTGAATTTTACGTGGGATTTTTGGCGTCCCTAATATTTTGTGAGGACAAATTCTGAGTTTGCTGTATTCTTTGTGGGTTTTTGTGTTGAGGTGTGAAAAGGGTTTGACGTAAGGCTAGTTTTTTTTCTTTAACGGTTTAAATGAAGGCGTTTAGTAAGTTCGTAATAAACTAAATTTTTGAGGCTTTTCTGACAATCAAGCGCCTTTTTTAGGGTTCGGTATCTCAAAAGCAAAAACGGAACCCTTATAGGATTACTTCGTTGTCTGTCCGTCCAGTATCAAGTTGAAATCTATACTTATAATAAATCTGTAGAGAGGTCAATTCTATACATTAAATATATTTCCAAAATAACTATCAGCGGGTGATTAGTGATCGATACTGACGCCAAAAATGCAATCAGTAAAATTTTTGTCTGTCTGTCTGTCTGTCTGTCTGTATGTTCGTTATAGAAACAAAAACCACTCGACGGATTTCAACGAAACTTGGTAGAATTGTTCTTCATACTCCTGAGTAGGTTATAGTATACTTTTCATCACGCTACGATCAATAGGAGCAGAGCAGTGAAGGGAAATGTTGGGAAAACAGGAGAACTTACTAAATTTTTTAAGCTTCCGTCGTGTGTGCAGCCTTAATGGTTAAAGCTACACAGAAATCATGTATGACGGAAATGTTTTCCTTAAAATTATATAAAAAATATTCCACGACAGCAAATGTCTATCTTTTATGGTTGACTCACAATAACACGTGTAACTCCCGATAGCTCAGCAGTTCGGAGCTTTCTGATTATATTTGTCTACTCTTACGTTTATAACACTCTCACTCATCCCTAATAAAAAAATGTTAACATTATTACGTATTTAATAAAAAAAGAATCATAGAAATCGGTACAGAAACACCAAAGTTATACATGAAATACGCTAATAAGCCATCGCGCGTGAATACTGAATCATGCTATAAGGATTATTTTTGTGTAACGGTCGCCGCGCTCGACGCGGCTCGCGGCGGGAGGTATAAAAGGGCGGGGGATCCAAACGCGAACTTCATACAATATTTCAATTTAAATGAACGCAATTCCCAGTATCGGTGTGTTATGCAATGACAATTAATAAGGCTCAAGGGCAGACTTTTCGTATTGCTGGAGTGGAGTAGATCTCTGTGTCAGTTGTTTCTTGCATGGTCAGTTGTACGTCAATCTTTCCTGGGTTGGCAGTTCTAGAAATCTTTATGTTCACGTGCCGGACGGGTCGACTTTCAACATAGTTTACCCGGAAGCTTTGCGCTAAAGTATTTTCGTTGTATAGGTACATAAGCCTCATGTGAACGTGATCTAAACAATATTACCAATACATTAACTTAATAACACACAAGGAATTACACACTGACGGAGTTGCGGGCACAGATATCTATATCTATATATATAAAACTCTTCCGTTACTGAGTGACTGACAGACAACGCACAGCCGAAACTACTGGCAGTAGAGAGCTGAAATTTGGCATGTGTGTTTTTTGGGAGGAGTAGGCTACCACTAAGAGAGGATTTTTGGAAATTCCCTCCCAACGGGGAGAAAAGGGGGATAAATTGTTTTTTTCCGGAAGTCATTATTCCACGCGGACGAAGTCGCTGGCAAAAGCTAGTACTTATAATAAATCTGTAGAGAGGTCAATTCTGTACATTAAATATATTTCCAAAATAACTATCAGCGGGTGATTAGTGATCGATACTGACGCCAAAAATGCAATCAGTAAAATTTTTGTCTGTCTGTCTGTCTGTCTGTCTGTCTGTCTGTATGTCTGTATGTTCGTTATAGAAACAAAAACCACTCGACGGATTTCAACAAAACTTTATACAATTGTTCTTCATACTCCTGGGCAGGTTATAGTATACTTTTCATCACGCTACGATCAATAGGAGCAGAGCAGTGAAGGGAAATGTTGGGAAAACAGGATTTCTTTTTAAGTGAAGTAGTAATAGGTTAGTAGTAGTTAGTTAGTAGTAGGTAAGTTTTGGTTAATTTACGTCCAGTTTTTTTTAATATTAAGTAGGTAAAAGCGTAGGTACTTTTATTAATTATAGGTATAGGTATTATTAATTATAGTAGTTTAGTATTTAGTTTTAAGTGGAGTAGGTTTTATTATATATTATTTTATATATTAGACGTAGTTATATATTTTTAGTTATTCAAGACCCAAGCGGACGCCGGCGTCCGCCCGCTATTGTCTTGAAAAACGCGTTGAATGAGAAATACGCGTTCTCAAGAATCGGCAGAGGAAAGAGCACATCGGTTAAAGTCTATGAGAGTTAGTGCCTTAATTTCCGGAAGTCATTATTCCACGCGGACGAAGTCGCTGGCAAAAGCTAGTTAATAATAAATACGTAAGTGTATGGTAATTTTGATACTCGCAAATAAATCAAAACCTATAGGGTCTCGTGTCTGTTGAGCTATAATCATGAAATATGGCAAGAACCAAGTTCTTACAGCACAAATAAAAGAAAAAAGTCCGATAATCGTTAATTTGTAATACTAACATTTGCAGTTGCAGAGTTGACTGTGATGTAATTAAATCTCTGTTTGATTGAATCAAATAGAAAGTTGGGTTTGTTCAGTTCTACAGAACACTTTATTGTGCGTGGTCACGCAGTTGGCCGGTATTTTTGTTGAAAACCATGACCACGGACGTACTTGATTGATATTTTTTTAGTAGGTATTTGAAGATTTTTAATTTCAATACAAGCATTTCATTCCAATCTTACCTGCATTTCCTTTCATTCCAAGCCATTCAACTTTATTTGTAGCTTCTGCCCGCGAGTACATCCGCATAAAATTTCTTGTTCCCCGCCTCACCCCGTCGCATCGAATCGCATCGTCTGCCCCCGCTAAGTATTACTTCGTTTTCACTTAGTGTTCTTTATTTAAACAATTTTCAAATTTTCTGATTCAGATTCTGATTCTGAACATATTTTATTGTAAGTACACCAAAAAATATAAAACATAAAAAATACATCAAACACTACAAAATATACAATGGGCAGGTTTATCGCTTTCTGCAACCTTGGAATGGACAGTGATTTTCCTCGATATAAAATATTTTTTTAGATTTTACAATAGCCTATAGCCACATATATAGATATAGACCTCGATAACGCAAGTATCACGATCTGTATGAAAACCAAGCGTGCCATTTTTTTGACTATCTACTATGACGTCACAAGCGCTCTTTCTCACTCACGCTCAACCAGCCAGCAGTAGCAGTACACACGACTGAGCGCAAAAGTGGCGGCTTACGATTTTTTAACGTAAGTTGGTGCGATTTTTGGCACGCGAAGTAGTTGCTCTTGCGTTATCTAGGTGTATCTGATCTATATCTTTGCCTATAAGCCTTCCTCAAGAATTGGGCTATCAAATGCAATAAAAAAAGATTTTATTAAATCCAACAGGAGAGAGACCACAGCGCGTTTAAGCAAACAACCTTTAGCTTTATTATTCGTATAGATTCGGAAATGATGACGTAGTCAAAATATTTATTTATTTATTTAATACTTCAAGCACAGAGGCTGACTTAATGCCATAGGCATTTTCTACCAGTCAACCTTTGGGCGATACAGAGACAAACAGTGGTAGGTGCAATCATGAAAATTGAGGAATAAATATATAATAAATATCCCGGACACACCCGAAGTAGACTCAAAGTATTAATCATATTCGAAATACTCATTAGTGTTGGGACAAATTCTTATTCCAGCAGTAGGTAAGTATGCGCCAAGTGCCTAGCCAAGTTTCTTGATTAGACTTCTGAGTAGGTACTTATACAAAGATTATTATGGTAATACGAAGAAATTTTAAGTAGGCATTTCATGTTTATTTGAAAACATATTTTGTAATCTAAATAATATGACTGGTCTGGACTGGTATGACACACATCTACACAATCTAGGGATGTACCTATTAGTTTCCAGTTTCCAGACATCTTTTTGAGGCGCGCGTGGCACGAGATCTTGAAAATCCAAATATTTCTAGTGAGCCACCTCGTCAGTGTCTCGGTAGCGAGACCACAATCTTGATATTTCGCTTTGACTGGTGTCAATGTCATCAGCACACATTTGACATTGCACTGGATCGTGCCCTTTTCAGCAGGCCTCGATATCAAAATCTCTTCTCTGGTTAAATGTCAGTGTTCCATGGTATAGGAAAAACCAACCGTTTGATTTAATTATCGAACCTGCCGGTCGATTCTGTAAAAATCTCACCGTGAAAGCTTAGGAGTAGGAGAAGTGAGTTTGTTTGTTCTAGGAATTGACTCTATTGACAGCTCACTCCACGCTCACTTCAACTAAGTTTTCACGGTGAGATTTTCACAGAATAGCACCGCTGTGACTGTAGGCTCATCCTTTATGTGGTACTATTTAAAAGTAAAAGAGAGTAAAAGTTATTTTTTTATTTAATTTCCTTTTGAACTATAAAATATTGCGAAGTTTGCTCAAAAAAATCGGAAAATAACGCTCAAAAAATATTTTAAGCCGCATAATTATTTCTAAAAAATTTTGAACGTGAACTATCATATTTTATGTAATCATAAATAATATAGGGAATTCAATCGACTAAAGCAATACCTAAAAATTATTCTACTGACCCGTGCATTTATTTTTTGACTTAATTAAAACTGCAAAATAACTTTTATTTTGGCGGTCATTCGATTCAACGAACATGAAACGCATCGCCTGGTTTGAACCTTTTTTACTGACGCAATGCGCTATTGTCAAGTATCTAAAAAATTTCTTCTTACCGCAGCTTAAATACGTATTAATTATCGTTTTCCAACAATACAATGATTTAAACATTTTATCGTAGTTTTTATAATATTCACAATTTCCGTACGATCATTTTAATTCGATAAACGATAATTGAACACAAATTTAATAAAAGCGATGCCATCGCTTATAAATTTAAATTTTAAAATAGAATTTCGAACACACCCACGCCATTTAACCCTACAATGCCGACGCCACCGGCTATACAAAATTGCATCGCAAAACAAATTGCCATTATGCGAACCGAAACTTTTGTTGAGAAGAATAAATACATTCTTCTTTAATAAAGCAGCTGGAGTACGAAATAAGATTCAATAGAAAACGCTCCGCCCAAAAAATAACTAAGTAGATTGCGGTAGCGCAGTTTCCAGCCGATTCAAAGTATTTTAAGACATTTTTACTTTCATAGACAATAATGGTTGTTAAGATAAATGTTTCGTTACATAAGTAATCTCGTAAGTGAATGACGGTTTTTATTTTAAAATTAGCATCTGTCCGCGTAAAATTATGGCCTCCGATAAGTACATCGCGTCGCATCCCATCGCCCATACGTGCTACTACTTCGTTTTCGCTTAACGTTCTTTGTGAGTTTTTTCGTTTGGCTCGGCTTGTTAGGATTATCGCATGATGGTAGTTCCGGAGATTACCCCCTACATAAAAACTTACAAAAAAAAAAAAAATAATTTCTTACCTCTAATAATATTAGATAGATTCAAATGATAACCTACAAAATTTACATTAAAAACGTATGCTTCTAAAGAAACTTCTAAGCTTTAGAAGTTTCTTTCTAAGTTGAGGTTGAGTTCAAGTAAAGTATTTTTTGTACAATAAAAACTTGGAATATGAACTTTCCGGATCGGACCACATCACTAGTCGATGGTCGATGCATGAGTTAAAAAGTTATTAGAACTCGGTCGTTCTATGTTCGAATTTTGTTATTTTTTCTTTTTCGATATTGGAACCGGCAGCTTTAGACGATAGAGGTTTGAACTTTCTCGCAGATTTTATTATAAACTTCTTGTTCAGTTTTATAAAACGTGAAAAAAAAATCTGGGGCCAAAATTCGTTCTATCATATTTTTTACTGGAAATATGCAAGGTACTGCCGACAAACTGTTATGCAGTTTGGCAGACTTTATGTATGCTATTGTTTATACAGTTTGCCGGTAAGGTACTTGATGTGTGTATAATCAGAAGGTTGGCAAATGAAAGAGCGTGTTCTCGGTTGAAGGTTTACTGAACGACTGGTGTTGTGTACAGAGGTTGAGAGGACTTAGAATTAACTTACGAGCTACGTCATACATTGCCTAAGATTATAGATGTTTAATATGCCTACGCGCTACAATCCTCCCCCCTTAGATTAAATCATTAAGTTTTAGTTACTCCCTGAAAGAAAATAAAATTATGAAATAAGCTACAAACAGTACAAACGTTAAAATAAAGAAATTATATAAGTTAAGGACATACTTATACTCGTATAAACATTATATTACGTCATTGGTTTTACTTATAAGTACTAGAGTGTTCACGGTCTTTCGACGGAAATTGTTTACACTACACTTAAGTTTGTTTGAGGTTTGCAATTTGCACTCGCGATATTTGCTTGTAGGTTGGCATCTCTAGTGGTACGCCGTTAGCACGTTGTGTGATCGCGCAGCTGATTCTTGATTCGACGGCGGCGGCTTCGATGCGACGCCTGCCATAGCTCCACCCCACGTAGAGTATACATAGGGTTACCGCTGTTGACTAGGATGATTGCGGCTAGTAACATCTTGTAGGTGATGTGATGGTAATGGTTTCATCTTCTACAAATGTTGGCTGCGCTGTTCTAGTGCGCAACTATGGTCATTTTGTTAGCTGGCTGGCCCATGTTGTTGCTGACTGGTATGAGTGCAGCGATAGTGAGCGTTTGTTGACGTCTGACGGTTATGGAAACAGTTGATAACGACGTTGAAGTGGCGGCTCACATGTCGAATCTTACGGTCCTCTTAACGACGCGGCCCGATTTCGTTATAACCGGCGGTGTCGTAGTGCTTGAAGTGTCGTATGAAGTGGTAACGTTCGCCGGATGTGGGACGGTGTCGGGTGGCTTTGTTTGGGTCTCTTGGCGCGGGACCGGCACATTATCAAAGTCTAATAAATAAGCTGGTTTTAGACGATCAAGTGATACTGTGACTTGCCTGTTGTTACAGTCTAAAGTGTAAAATTTTGGATGACGTGTTAGTACTTTATATGGGCCTTCGTATGGTGGTACCAAAGAACGCCGTGCTTCGTTCCTAACAAACACATGAGTGTTAATGGATAAGTCTTTATGAATAAATACACTATTGTTATTGTTATGTGAACTTGAATGTGAGAGGTTGGGAACGGATGACAATGAATTGGTTAACTGTTTGATGTAGTCGCTCTCGTTAATGTTGGTTGTAGGCTTTGAAAGGAATAGGTCACCTGGAAGTCTGAGACTACTGCCGTATAAAAATTGTGATGGACTGTATCCCAGATCTAATTTAACTGCTGAGCGTAATCCTAGGAGTACTAGAGGTAATTCCCGTAACCATTGTGAACTATTTGAACATTTTGCCATGATAGCAGCTTTTAAGGTACGGTGCAGTCTTTCGATCATGCCGTTCGCCTTTGGGTTGTATGCGGTTGTACGAACTCGTTCGATGCCGAGTCTTTTTAATAACTGCCGAAATAGGTCTGATTCGAATTGACGACCTTGATCTGAGGTTATACGTTTTGGACAACCGAAACGAGCAATCCAATGCTCTACGAACACCTTAGCAACCGTTTCAGCTGTTATATCTTTAACGGGTATAACTTCAGGCCATTTCGTCACCCTGTCGATGATAGTGACGCAATATTTGAAATCCTCTGCCGGTGGCAGTGGTCCTATTATATCTATGTGTACGTGTTCGAAACGATTTCCTGTGTTGTCAAATTCGCCTATCGGTGTTACTGTGTGGCGTTGAATTTTACATTTTTGACAGGGAACACACATTTTCACGTATTTTCTTATGTCATTATTCATGCTGCTCCAAAAATACCTTGACTTAACTAAGCGTTGGGTAGCTGCGACGCCGGGATGACTCACATTGTGTAAAGTTTTGATGGCGAGTTCCCGAAACTGTATAGGTAGATAAGGACGTATGTCGTTTGTTGATGTTTCGCAGGCTATTTTTATCTCCGAATTGGGCATGGTGATTAATTTAAATTGGAGTTTATCATGTTTACGTAGGTTTTGTAATTCCGAATCGCTTTTTTGTAGTTCAGCTAACTTTTGATAGTCGAATAATGATGGCACAATAATCTCATCAATTCGGGATAATGCGTCGGCGACTGTATTTTTGTCACCTTCTATGTACATGATGTTGTCACAAAATTGAGAAATGAAATCTAATTGTCTTAATCGCCTAGGTGAGTCTGACGGCGACACCTTTTTCGATAGGGCGAATGTTAATGGCTTGTGGTCTGTTAGGACTGTTAGCTTTCTGCCTTCTACCAAATGGCGGAAGTGTTTTATTGCCATGTATATTGCTAAAAGTTCCCTATCATAAGTACTATATCTTGTTTGAGTGTCAGTGAGTTTCTTTGAGTAAAATCCTAGAGGTTCTAATTTATCACTAACTCTCTGATTTAAAACTGCACCTACGCAAGTACCGGAAGCATCTGTCATCAACACTAGTGGCACGGTTGCGTCGGGATGTGATAACATCACTGTATTATTGATGATTTGTTTACATCGACTGAATGCTTCTAATGCACTTTCAGTCCACGTAATTTCGGTTTTGTCGCGTTTTTTTGAATTATGTAAATACGCGTTTAGTGGTGCTTGAATTTCTGCAGCTTTTGGGATATTTAGTCTGTAGAAATTCATCATTCCGAGGAAACGTCGGAGTTCCTCAATTGTTTTGGGTTGTGGATAGTCATTTATAAGTTGCGTTTTTTTTGCACTCGGTTTTATGCCCTTTGAGTTGATGTGGTAACCGAGGAAGTCCAATTCGGATTTACCAAATTCACATTTATCTGTGTTGATCGTTAAGCCGTAATTATTTAAACGTTCCAAAACTATCTCTAAATGTTTTACATGCATTTCTTTCGATTCTGAAGCTATAATTACGTCATCAAGATAAGGAAATGCAAAATCTAGACTTTTTAATGCATTATTGACTAGTCTTTGAAAATCTTGCGCTGCGTTACGTAACCCAAAGTTCATTCTTGTAAATTCGAATAAACCGAATGGAGTTATGACTGCAGTTTTTGGAATGTCTTCGGGAGCCATTGGTATATTATGGTAAGCTTTCCGAACGTCAATTTTTGAAAATATAGATTTCCCTTTGAGTAAGTATGTGAAATCAAGTAGTCTTAGTAAAGGGTAACGGTCGGGAGTAGTTTGTGCGTTGAGTCTACGATAATCTCCGCATGGTCTTATCTCACCGTTTTTTTTACTAACGCATACAAGTGGGTTAGCCCAAGGGCTATTCGAAGGTCTACAAATACCTAATTGCATCATCCTCTCGAATTCTGCTTTGGCTACTTTGTATTTCTCCGGATTAAGCGGTCGTACCTTTTCATGAACCGGAGGTCCAGTAGTATTAATGTGGTGTTGTACATCATGTTTAGGATGTGTTTTGAAGTTTTCCAATTTGGTGATGTCGGGAAATTTTTGTAATATAAGAAGGTATTCGTCGTTCACATCGATTGATCGAATACTCGGTTCGTGGCAATTTGTAATATTTGTTGCGCGCGATATTAAAGTGATTTTGTCTATTAGTTTTCTACCATGTAAATCTACTATTAGTTTGTTAGCAGCAAGGAAGTCAGCCCCTATAATTGAACGTTGAACATCGGCTAGTATGAACTTCCATTGGAATGGGCGACGTAAACCTAAGTTAACCGTAATGGTTTTTTCGCCGTATGTTTTAATTTTTGTGCCATTGGCTGCGTATAATATGTAATCTGACGTGGATGCGTTTTGCCTTTTACCGGCTAAAACCGACACGTCAGCACCAGTGTCGATAAGAAATCGTGCACCAGTTTTATTATCTGTAACACATAAACGATAGGAATTTGCGACACCGGCGACATTGTGTATTTGACCCGGTGTCTGTATTAGTTTTCCGGGTTCTTTCTGCCGCAATTTATTGTGTCGCCGCATTTACGCGCATTGGTACCGTAAGTGAAGTGGTAGAAACACAAGTAATTCGCATCACCTGGTTTCGCTTTTTGGCTCAGGTATTTTTCCGTATTTTTTTGAGTGTTTTCGCGACTTTTAGAACGTGACCGGGATGTGCTAGAGCCATAACGCTCTCGACTTCGCGAGTTACGGTTTTTATGCGTATATGAACTGTTTAGTTTACTGCGTAACTCCGAAATTTCTAATTTCATTTGTTTCAATTCGCTAACAATGGTTTCGGGGATTGTATGGTCTACACTCGGGGTTGTTTTGGTAACCGGGGCTATTTCTGATGGCCTGGTATTTTCTATGATTTTATCGGCGATATTAGCCAAACTGTCAAGTTTTACCTCACTAGTGTCGCATGCGGTTATTACGGCCCTAATTGAATGTGGAAGACGACCTGACCACAATAATTTTAGAGTGTCGTCTGGCACTCTATTTTTTCCTAAATCTCGCATACGCCTTAATAATTGTGAAGGTTTTTGGTCTCCGAGTTCGATTTCGTTTAAGAGTTGGTTCATTTGTTTGTTTTCCGACTCTTCGTAAACCGAAATTAATCTATTTTTGAGAGTTTCAAATTTATTATTTTCAGGCATGTTTTCCAGGATGTCACTTATATCAGGTAATTCGTCAGGTTTCAGCCTAGCTATTAGAAGTTGACTTTTGTGCAGGTCACTTGCCTTTTGGGGATCCACGATGGCATTGAATTGATGGAACCAGAGCCTTGGTCGATCTCGCCAAAAGTCCGGTATCCTCGGTGTGATGGAAACTGCCGTCATTTGCTGCGGTTGTGACTCCTCCGGGGTTGACATGGCTGCGATTTGTTGGAGAGCTGCGGCCTGGTAACGCGGGTCGTTTATTTTTACGCGCGATAAGAGTCTATAGCAGACTCTCGGTTACTGTAATAATTTGGAACTCGATCGCGCGCGGACACGTACGGGTGTCACCACTTTGCCGGTAAGGTACTTGATGTGTGTATAATCAGAAGGTTGGCAAATGAAAGAGCGTGTTCTCGGTTGAAGGTTTACTGAACGACTGGTGTTGTGTACAGAGGTTGAGAGGACTTAGAATTAACTTACGAGCTACGTCATACATTGCCTAAGATTATAGATGTTTAATATGCCTACGCGCTACAACAGATTTTGAACAAATAAATAAAAAATAAAGTTAAAAGCTATTTTTTAAAGAACCTTATTCACTGAAACCGGTAAAGCGGAGCTACAAATACTTATTTAAGCAAACAAACAGTCCCAAAAGTATATTTTTATTCGTTGTGGGATTCAATTGCCTTGAGGGGTATTCGACAAGCTGGTCTAAATTGGCGATTTACCCAATCCGAAATGGGTTTCTGCCATTTTCTCAATTCTGAGATCTTTCAATACTGAACCTTATTGGTCTTTAAACTGAATGACGTCATCATCATTGAACAAGTTCCAAAAGTCTGATTCGTTGAACTAAAATCATATGGAAGTGGACCGCGAATATCTCGAATTCACATTTTAATATCGGATATGCACGTTACGTGCGGATATTAAAGTTAATAAGTTAAATTGCAAATGCTTATATAGATGTTTTCATTTCCTCTTTGCGAAATGGAAAAGGTCCAATATATTATATTATAAAGATTATTTTTATATAAAAAAAATATTTTTAAAGCACATAACGAGTTAGGTTTTTGTCTGTTAAGGGTAGTTACATGTCCAAAATGTCTGACACCAGCCTTACGAAAGCGTATCATGTTATCAAGCAACTGGGTTTTGGAGGTCAGATAGGCAGTCGCTCCATGTAAAATACTGGTATTCAGCTGCATCCAGATAAACTAGAAGCCGACCCCAACATAGTTGGGAAAAGGCTAGGCAGATTGATTTAAAAAGGTAGATTTTGCCATGCTCGAAAGATCACATTGCAGCAATATTTTCCGGGTTTTTATAGCTATCGATGTCTGATAGAATACCATCCAGTTTTAAACCTTAAAAAAAGAAGTCTATAAAAAGCCAGGCAGCTGGTACCTCTATTCTTTATTTAAACTTTCCAGTCGCATTCCCCCCCGTTGAATTTTTGCTAAAGTTTTCATGGCGCTTGTCTTTAGGTAAAATATTCGAAGTACGTAAAGCTTACAGCTTGTTTTTATTACTAAGCTATGTTCTTGCTTGAATTATTTTGCAGTCTGGATAAGACACTTGAGATTCACTTGGATGAGGACAAGACGTTCCGATTTTTGTCTGAAGGATGGATTTGAAGAGCTGTTGTGTTTGGTTCACTGAGCAATGGAGGGTTACAGATTTTTTTAAGTGTTTTATGTAAAGAAGAGTAGGTAGAGTGAAAAAGTTAAGCAGATATTAAGTACGTCAGTAATGTTATTAAGAAACAGAAATTCTGTATGTGTTTAATCGAATTTCTATTTTGCGCTCTTAAAAATATGATTGAACACTCCAATATAATGTTAGCGCTTCTTTTTGTAAACCTCAAATAATTCCTACTTTGGGGGCCAAAATTACTAAATAGTCAAGGCAACCAACTTGGATGGCTTGCCGGCCGCACTGCTGCAGCACCACAGACGGTTAATAAGTTGTTCGAGGATCAGCTAAATATTTCTCACTTTATTCACATTCTCATTT
Source organism: Globia sparganii (assembly GCA_949316385.1). Lineage (NCBI taxonomy): Eukaryota > Metazoa > Arthropoda > Insecta > Lepidoptera > Noctuidae > Globia > Globia sparganii. Next base: position 5,196,713 of record OX438670.1, read on the forward strand.
TAAACACCAATTAACTTGCCAAAAGCCAAGAATTATTTACGTATATAAAAGCTTTTTACATAACATCTTTGATATCGGAATGAAGTTAATCCTATAACGTGCTTTACACACGTTTTCAGCTGTAAATTCAAAGGCTTATAAGTCAATATCTACTTGGTAATAACTCTATTAAGGAGGTCAGATAGGCAGTATTGATACTCAGCTGCATTCGGTTAGGCTAGGCAGATGATGATGATGATCTACTTGGATTTTTTTATAAGAACTTGTTTTTGTAGAAATCGTAAATTATACATGGTTACAGGTTAATTCGACCTAGATCCTTTAAGAGGTTGTATTTTCCATCATTCCTGATTGATTTGACTATGAAACACCGTACCCAAAACTTAACCATTTTCTAGATATTGGACTTTGAAGTTTAAAAAAAAAATAGTTTTTTGTCTATCATCCATCCCAGGTGTCACATGTCACGTTGTGACATCTGGAAGCCACTAGGTCCAGTGCACGAGTTAGTCCAGTCACCAGTAGTATAAGTGGGGTGCGAGGCGTGTGCGATGTGTGCGCTGATTTTGCGCGTGGCGTAAGTCGGGCACAACGCGTGTGCAGGTCCTGTGAACATATTTGGTAAAAGGCTAGGCAGATGATGTTGGGCGTGATCTACTCGTATGTTGTCTGTGACTTTATTCATTTACCTTATACACACACATATACACAAGTCAAACAAACAGACATACCTACCTACATGAATTAATTCTGGACGTGTTCCGTATCCGTGAGATATCGCTGTGATCCATCAAGTGTTTAATTATGTTTACGTACGGCGAGTCGATAACATCTCTGGAGTTAGTGTTGGGAATTCACGGGATATGCGTTGTGGGAATAGCACTTGCATAATAGACAGGGTGTTTGGAACTGAGTGCAAAGCTTTAAGGGAGTAATAGTTGACACCATTTACAGCATTTTGAGCCATACATGTCTTTGTTGAAGTATGTTTTTTTTTTTTTACTTTTAACTGCAAACTTTTAGTCAAAAATAACATACCTACTTTAACTGGGAAAAAAAAAAAAACATACTTCGTGTAAGAAATGTATGGCTCAAAATGCTCTAAATGGTGTTAACTATCTCACCCTTAAGGCTTTGCATCCAACTTCCAAACACCTGTGACTGTGTGAATGATGATATGTTTAGAATGGGGGTAAACTACTGAGATGGCGACTAATAGAGAAATATGGAAGAAAAAGACTTGTTGCACCGAACACAAATAAATTGGGATAAGGGCTGAAGAATGATGATCCAGTTTCCAAACATCCTGTACAGGGTGTTCCCTGGAAGTATGGATCAAATCAAATAGGGGCGTGGGCAAAGTCATTTCCAAACTTTTTGATCCTGAGTATGTTGGTGAATTTTTTTACGGTTCAAAAGTTATGACCAACTTTTGTTATTTTCAATCACTTTGCATAGTGCTCAAAGAACAAAATCATTTAAAAAAAACTACCAGGAACTGTCAATTTAAGATTTTTAGACAGCCCTGATAGTTTTTTTTAATGATTTTTTTCCTTTGAGCACTATGCGAAACAATTGAAAAAAATTGGTCACAACTTTTGAACCGTAAAATAATTCTCAAACATCAATCATTCTCAGGATCAAAAAGTTTGGAAATGACCTTGCCCACGCCCCTGTTCGATTTGATCCATACTTCCAGGGACACCCTGTATAAAGGAGTTTCCACGGAGTTTCTTGCCCGTTCTTCTCCACATGAACGGACTACGCTTCGGAATGGGCCAACTAGCTTCATCTTTCTGACTGACCGACTCCTCGATAGTTTAAGTGCCTGTGATTGATTCATTTGAATCAAATGCTTTGAGTTTGAGTTGAGTCATTTTGGGACTGTTTTGTTCCCTCCCGAGATGTAATAACCATACACAGTTAAATTATTAAAAACATACGTAAACTTACTTTTATTTCATTGAAATAAATGGTTTGAGTTTGATATGTGTGCTATGTATATAGTATAGGTAAAGGTATTTTATGTTATGTGATTAAATACATACATATGTATGTATGTTTAACTGTTGCTCTAATTATAGGAATTACTTCAAGTACCTATCCAGATAATTTTGCCTGTTAAATTCATGGCCCATGTGTGTGTTTTTCACCAAAAACCACTTAGCCGTATAATATGCGTGATTGAGTAAAAAAATCTGACCAAAGTAATACTCAAGAAAGCTTCAAGTATATAGTTTAGAATTCATCGCCCACAATCCTTTGAGATTTCATCTGTGAATTGGGGTCATTTGAAACGCGGGTTTAAAGGTCCAGCAATCGAGTCTTCTCAAGAGATCTCGAAGCCAAATAGCACTATTTCATAGCACCTACGCAAATGTAACTCGAACTTCAGATGCCTGACCTTTCACCGAGTACTTAGTTGCTAGTTGGTACCTTCTTGAATTTTTGCCTTCTAAAGGCTCGATTTAAAGATGGTTCATATTGTAAACATAAAAAAGTAAAAAGTTTATTAAATTTTTACAAATGAGAGCAATTTGATATACAGGGTGTTCCTAGAAGTATGGATCAAATCAAATAAGGGCAAGGTCATAAAGGCAAGGTCATTTCCAAACTTTTTAACCCTGAGAATGTCTGTGAATTTTTTACGGTTTAAAAAATTATGTTTAATAACATCAAATTGATAGCCCTGATAGTTTTTTTTTAATGATTTTTACCGTCACCCAACTTACTTCCCATAATTTGGTAAATATATACAGTTTTTATTTATTTTTAATTAAGGTACTGAAACTGATAACCAAACCAAGCCAGGGCAAGTATTTTAGGAGTAAATTCTCAAACGTGCAGCGTTATTATTGCTCCAGCTACTAGAAATTATGGCTGGTGCAAAATAAAACCTTGCAGTTTTAAAATGAAACAGATACAAAAATTACTAGGAAAACCTAATAATTTAGAAATGATATTAGAAATTCTTTGAATATTTCCCTAAATATCATATAAAGGAAAATAAGCATTAACAGAAATCTCAAGAATGCCGTTCACAAGTATAATACATATATTATTATTCCCGGAACCCCGCGGGGTATTTCAAACTCTTACAAGTACAGCACTATTGCAGTGACGTAGATGTAAGGCGGATCACAGACGCGCGATTAATTTTAGTCGAGTGTGCTGCGACTCAGGACGGCCGCACACGAGACAATGGGCTTGTCAAATACAACTGTCCACCTGTGATTAATCGAGAATTGAAGGCGAAGAATGAGAGGATGTCAAAGTCTCATAAAGTTATTTAAGTCTTCAATATATTATAGTGATGTTGGTTTGATCGTATTGAGAGGATAAATGAAAGGGGATTAACAAAGGTATTTACAAGTCAGATGTGAGTAGAAACGCCGGGACGTACTAGGAGGACACGACGGGGTGTGGGGTGACAGAACGCCAGCTGTTACGATCCTTACTTACATACTCCTTTTGACTTGTATAAGTTCATACGTCTGGTCATACACGCACGCCGGTAGCGAGTACTTAGCACCTGATCTTTTTGAAGAACATCACCAATAAGGTCACATACTCGTATATACAAACCTCTTACACCCCAATTAGAGCATTGAGTTAAAAGCATAATACAATGACCAAAACTATATTTTTTTAAGCTAACTATTTTTATTAAGTTCGATCGATAAAATCGTGTTGATCCTAGCATTAGTTTATGCATTCAAAATTGAGTCTTATTTCCTTAAAATAAGACTTAATTTTCTTTGGCTCAAACGGCGGATAGTACCTATGGCAAAATACATAATTTAAAAAAAATATATATTAAAAATTACTGAAATTGGTTCAGTAGTCAATTATGAACAAATTATTTTCAGGTTTTGCGAACTTAACGTTACACGTTGTATATGACCGGCGTTTCCATATCTGCCTTGTACCTTTTGTAGGCGCCTTTCATACATCCTCTCAATATAACCAAACCATCTAAGCAACACTACTCAGATTTATTAAACCATATTGCATACCTTTGGTAGAATGATGGGGTAAGGCAACGATGCGGTTTAAAAGAAGATGTAGTGACAAAAATTTATACTCTTTTAAATGTTTGTCACTACATCTTCTTTTAAACCGCATCGTTGTCTTACCCCATTCTACCAAAGGTATGCAATATGGTTCAATAAATCTGTGTAGTGTTGGGACTAATGTTGACTTGTTGTACGCAATGGTAAAAGGTTTGACGTATTTTTATTCAGAATTTTCTTTTATAGGTCAATTAGGTACCTAATCTTGTTTGCAAACTGATTCATTACTTATATTTTTTAAATGTAAATCGTCTACTATTACCATGTTTGTAAATATGTGAGCACCATGTATTTATCATATAATTAATTTATTGCACGGAGTACAGAAAGAAGATTTATTGTCATTGGTTTCATTTTTAATTCTTTTACCTTTTGTATAGTAATTTTATTTTAGTAGCATCGTTTTCACATTTATTATTATATAATTAATGTAAAATAAAATATTGTAAAACATTTTAAAAGAGTAACGGTGGAGTTTCTTGCCCATTCTTCTCCATAAGAAAACTATCTTTTGGAACCCCGCGACTAGAATCAATTCTATTTTATTGCAATTTTTGACGTTCAAAAGTGCCTTTTGTGTACCTATTTGAAATAAATAGGTACCGTATATAAAACAAATAGAATAACGGTGATGCATCTGTTAATTTATAGATGTCCAATATGTACATACGTCAGCACATCAAGCTACTACAATATGTTGAATTTCTTTAATAAATTTTCAACTTTATCACTGAATCATAAGGTTCAAAGTTGATTGGAAAAATTTGACAGTTTCGGAATATCACTACATAGTATAAAACAAAGTCGCTTTCTCTGTCCCTATGTACGCTTAGATCTTTAAAACTACACAACGGATTTTGATGCGGTTTTTTTTAATAGATAGAGTGATTCAAGAGGAAGGTTATTTATATATAATACATGCATACATGTATAGTAGATAAACATTGATAATTTTAGAGGTTTCTAATGTGCTGTCGTAAATAAACACATTTTTTTGCGCTTACTTTTCAAACGCTGGCTGAACCCTACGAGGTAGTTCAAAATAATGTACTACAGTATTGTACACCTTAAAAAGGTCTACAAAAAAGTCCACGATAGTATATGTCTATCTCTTAGGGATAACCCACAATAATCATTTTGTATCCTTTACTTTTTACGAGAAATAATGGCTTATTTACGAAGCGATTTTAAGCAATACAGCATTAATCCTTATCCAGTTAAGTACCTTAAATACATTGTGCATTTAATATAGATAAATATAGCCCTTAATAACAGCATGTAATTTAAATGAATATTTTCGAAGATATTACAGATTTAAAATGCAGGGACATAGCGGTTGCTGCGGTAACGGCCGCGGCCGGGGCCAGCCGCGACGACGCGTGCTGACATTCTTGAAATACCTTTAATTAGTATCAGCATTGCACCCGTGCGAAGCCGGGGCGGGTCGCTAGTAATTTAATTAAATATATTTTAAATATAATTTAATTTAATACAATTTCTGTACATTGGTAGTAATGATGACTGACAATTATGTAGGCCACTAGTTTGCCACCATAATTCCCTTAAAAAAATGATCTAAACCATTCTAAAATGGCAACTAGCTTGCATAATCAGCCTATAATCTTCCCACTGCTGGGACACAGGCCTCCTCTATGTGAGAGGGAGTGGGTAATCCACCACGCAGGCCCAGTGCGGGTTCGTGAATGTCACAAACTGTCTTAGAATTTGCAAAATGCCAGGTTCCTCACGATGTTTTCCTTCATCGTCTTGAGAGCAGTGGTGAAGAAATAATTTACACAAAGTGCCTGCTTGACCTAGTATAACCTTAAGTCGCGACCGTTACCAATGTGCCACCACTGTTCCATGATGGCAACTAGCTTACGTTCAAATCTTTTAGCAAGACTATCCAATTTTATCAACAAACAAACCTTGCCAAATGAAATCCATACATCCGTAGGATCACCAGATGCCACAGGTATGTTGTTATAAATTACTAACGATTGCCCGCGGCACTGTTGGCGTAGAATTAGAAATTAAATATTTAGCTTTATCCCCCGTCTATTGGGATAAGCATAACACTCGACATTTCCCAAAGGAAATGAATTTCCTCAATGGAGAAATGTCACACAGTTGAAATTAAAAGTTCAAAGTAAAACGCAATTGAAGGAGAAAATCAATATTCATTTGCAAAAATTTTCTGAAATTCCTTAAGATTAACAGATTTTATTTCATTAACTCACACAGATTTAGAGCAATGTAAGATAGTTTTCTGTTTTATATAACTAATCTATTATTACAAGCTTTTTTGTCGCATTGCAGGACAAAGGCCTCTAAGAATCTCATACGGAGAAAGCACGAGCATTAATCACGACGCTTGCTCAAGACGGGTTGACGATTTCAGATAATTATACAGCTGCGTACAAACATAATATAACTTAAAATATATTACTTATTATTTTTCATGACACAAAACATTTCCTTAAGGGGCCGGCGGAGCATGCGTAGTTCATACATACGTAATACCAAAATAATTTGTAAATCAAACATATTCTTGAGGTTATTCTTGAGGTGGGTATTTATTCAGATTGGATTACAGAATATCTAGGTTCCCAAATATATATTTTGAAAGGAAACTGATATGAAAAATACTCACCATCTTAAGAATATGTTTGATGTACAAATTATTTTGGTATTACGTTTCAAAGTCAAAGTCAAAGTCAAATCATTTATTTCAAAGAGGCACTTAAAAGGCACTTTTGAACGTCAAAAATTAAAAAAATAGAATTGATTCTAGTCGCCCCTTCCAAAATGTAGTTTCCGTGTGGAGAAGAATGGGCAAGAAACTCCACCGTTACTCTTTTAAAATGTTTTACAAGTTTTTGTATACATTCATTATATAATTATATGTCTAGACGATGCACCTAAAATAAAATTTAGTCTACCATAAATGGTAAAAAGAAATAAAAATATAACAGACTGGTAAATCAATTATGTGATAGATACATGGTGCTCACATATTTACAAAGATTGTAAAATTTTACTAGTATTTTAAAAAAAATGTGTATGTATAAATTAAATTAGCAACCAGTTTGATCTTTTGTATGAACTACGCAAGTACGCATGCTACGCCGGTCCCTTAAACGAGCAACTGTGCAAGCTACGCCGTAGCACCGCTCGTAGCAAACCATTGCGGGACCGTAGCGAGCGTAGCCTTTCTTTTTGTGAACTATCAGTGACATGCGAGTTAAGTTGTAAACCAAGCTGAGTGAATTGTATTTATAGTTTTTTCACTTCACATGCTCTAAAATTTCGTCTTTATATCGTGCGTAGGCGACATAAAATCACTTTTCATGCTCTAGTGCATAAAGTATTTTTTTTTTCTAAGACCAGGTAATAATATATAATCAGGTAATCAGGCCCAACAGCCACACGCACAATAAAACGTCGCATATTAAAGTCGTTATTTTATTTCATTTGCTTTAATGTATTATCACTTCCGTCTTTTCTATCGTTAATTTAATAAAACCAGATAAAATAGTTGTCATTTTATTATTTAAAAACGCAAAGAAACGTTTTTATGACTTGGCAGAATGAAGTACCCAACAGTGGCGAAGGTACCATAGAACTCGATTCCCGCCGGCTTCCCTTCAAAAATTCAGAACACAACCACTCTATAGTCAATTCATCATTGAAATATAATGGGATGGTTTGGATGGTGGGATGGTTTGGGATGGTTTGGTGGTTGACATTTTTTTCTTGCTCCGGCTTACCTTTGTCATAAATTCTGCCTTCGCCACTGGTGCCCAAGTCGAATGGCACATGTTGAAGATTAAAAGAAAACCTTTAAAAAGTTTCGTGGCAGGAATTAGCTTTTTTTTTATTCAATTTTGCAACATTTTTGAACAGTGAAAATACTGTTAAAATACGATTGCGAGAAAATGAAACAGGCATACTGTTTCATTTTCTCGGTGTATAACTCGGGCATAAACGAGCCATTTTACCCCTTGACTTAACTATCCACCCTCGCCTGCGGCTCAGATATATAAACGTCTCGAGGTGTAATGGCTTCTTTTATGCACTAGTTGTACAATCTACTATTCTACTATCGTTATATATGCTGTATTTGCAAAGTGTTATTAGGTTTTTCCATCTGGGATTTCTCAGTGGCAGCCCGGAGTGTGGATTTGTGCCCGGTTGATAGGCCCTGTAAATTGGGACTTAAAAGATAACTGGCGAAGTGTGGGTGTCCTATAGGTACAGACGCCAGCACATCAAGCTACCCGAAACTGTCAAATTTTCCCAATCGACTTTTAATCTTATGCTTCAGAGATAAAGTTGAAAATCTATTAAAGGACTGATTGTAGTAGCTTAATGTGCTGGCGTCTGTACACTTCTGTCTAATCTTTCATCCCATACAGGCGTGAATGTTATGTTAGATATGCTATATTTAATCATTTCTAGAAAGGAGTTTCCAGTTCAAAATACAAAAACCTCTTTCGTTTCTAAATCCAATAAATGGGTTAGCTAGAATCACCTGTATTGGTTACATGTTATTCGGATACGTTCCCCAAAGCCTTTTCAAAATCAAAGTTAAAGTACCTACTATTTCAACCATCCAAAAAAAAAATACTGGCATTCAGCTGCATCCGGTTAGACTGGAAGCCGACCCTAATTATCGTGTAGGTACACATTCTATGAATACATAATTCAATTAAGAATACTTACATTAAAAAAAAATATATATACGTGTTATTATAAAAAAATAAAACTGCATCAACACAATTACAATAAAACCATCAAAATAAAAGCATTAACTTGATTTTCAATAAGTATTATGTGTTGATGAATGGAATTAATAACTTGCAAAATAGCTTACATTTGAATTATAAATGAAATAAAGACTTATAGAGATAAATTATTAAAATATTGGAATTGGAATCTCAATCTATATCGCTTTCAAATGTTGCATTGTCTGTTCTCTGCCTAATTTATATGGACTTGCTTAATTTCATGTTTGGGTCAGTTTGTAATTAACTCAACATTACTAATAAATTGCTGTATTGACGGGGACCCTTCTATAGAGAAGGGTTCCCGTCAATAGTGCTAGCACCAGCATGACTTCGTTTAGCTAAGGACAGCTGACAGTCTGGCCATCGAGAGAATGAGTTCCTGAGACCCGTCAATGCGAAACTCTAGTAGCAAATTCGCAACACGTATTCGTTTGTATGAAACTGGCAGGTGTCAAGAACGCATTGTCTCGTCGGCCGCACTGTAACAGGAATACATAAAAATATCTTAAAATCAAAAGTACACGATTTTTATGATCTTTGTTTTGTTGGATTTTTCTCCGCTCCGAGTAGCAGAATAACTATCAAAACATTAGAAAAATTCGTAAAAAAATAAATAATGAAGATAATTCAATTTGTCATACATTCGTTCTTATTGATACTGATGCGGTACGAAGTTTGCCAGGTCAGCTAGTATTTCATAAAAAATCACAAAAGACTCGAACTTGGTAAAATCCTCTCAATAAAATAAAGAAACAGAAAAATACTCATCGCACAATTTGGTAAAAGATTCATAAAGATCTCCATAGAACCATTATTTTCCCTTCACAACGTTGCAAATTCAATATTAAAACCAATCTTGAAGACAAGATAATCAAATGATTCCTTTAATATCTTGCAATTAGCAGCGAATCAATCCTGGTCCTTCCACTTGGGTGATTGGATTGGTTCGCATCGGGATCAGTCGTGCGCGCCAATCGTTCCAGTCCATCTCACGGCAATTTGACCCGGATTGACGTTTTACTGACGGCTGATTCACGGTTTTTGTGAAAAAAGCTGTGGAGGTATATAGAGTGCTCATTTGCTGGAGTTTTCAGAGGCGAAAAAGTTAAGCAGGTTTTGGTTTTACTCTTTTAGAGACGATGAATTTTCTCTTCTTAAAATAAAGGCAATGTCAAAGTTTTTTATTTTTAAAACATAGGTGGTGTAAAAACAGGTGTCGTTAATAAAATTTATAGGTACACTATGTTTTGCCGATGACGGCGTACAAATATAAATCACTACATAGTATAAAACAAAGTCGCTTTCTCTGTCCCTATGTATGCTTAAATCTTTAAAACTACGCAACGGATTTTGATGCGGTTTTTTTAATAGATAGAGTGATTGAAGAGGAAGGTTTTTATGTATAAAGTAGTGTATTTAGTATCAGCATTGCACCCGTGCGAAGCCGGGGCGGGTCGCTAGTAAGTAATAATTAACATCATTAATTTAAAGTGAATTCAGCAAAAATAATAATTTAAAAATGTCAACAGCAATAAAATAGTTAATATAATATGTATGTCAAAAAAAAAATATTGTAGAGTTGTGTCATAAAACATTAAAATAATTATCAGAATTGGCAATATTTGGGTTTCTGAATGCCGAATCAAATCAAACTCTTTTCAAATCTCATTAGGTCACCGCAGGAACTATTCATATGTTTTGACAGGATATCTACTAATTTCTAGAAATCGAATTACATGGTTAAGTGTAAGCACAGAAGCCAAATATGAGAAAAAAAAAATTGTCCGTCCAACTAAACCTGTCGCCAATCATTGCTAATCAAATTGTATAAATATAATTATTTTGCAGATATATCTGCCTATTCTGTAAAAGGGGCTCATGGCTAAATAATAACAGTCGCACGGGTCAATCTTCCAGGTTAAGCAACCATGTAGATAGACCTAGATCACGAAAGTATCACGATCTTTATGAAAACCAAGCGTGCCATTTTTTTGACTACCTACTATGACGTCACAAGCGCTCTTTCTCACTCACGCTCACCCAGCCAGCAAGTACACAGGACTGAGCGCGAAAGCGGCAGCTTACGATTTTTGAACGTAAGTTGGTGCGATTTTTGGTACGCGAAGTAGTTTCTCATGCGTTATCAAGTTGTATCTATATCTGTGTAAGCAACACTTGCCGAGGTTGGTCCGTGGATGGGTGGGATCATCCATAACAAACCGAGACCACTACGTGCCTCGGAAAGCACGTTAAGCAGTTGGTCCCGACTGTCAGTCACTACGGGTAGTCGGAAGCCCGAAAATCTGACAACCTGTCTTGCCAAGGGGTATCGTAATACCCAGTAACTGGGTTGTGGAGGTCAGATAGGCGGTCGCTCTATGTAAAATACTGGTATACTCGTAAACTGGAAGCCAAACCCAACATAGTTGGTATAAGGCTAGGTACAGACGCCAGCACATCAAGCTACTACAATCTGTCAAATATCTTTAATAGATTTTCAACTTTATTGCTATAGCATAAGGTTCAAAGTTGATTGGGAGAATTTGACAGTTTCGGGTAGCTTGATGTGCTGGCGTCTGTACATTGATTTTTGATCTACCTATTCTGACATTAAATTATATCTAAAAATATGATTATTATCAACAAAGATTAAATTAATCTAATCAAGATTAAGATTAAATTAATCATATTTTTAGATATAATTCAATGTCAAAGCTTTGAAATATAATTTTTGAAAGATAAAAAATATGGTATTACAATTATATTTATTTCCTATTCTGTAAAAATTTCACCGTGATAACTTTGGTGAAGTGAGCTGTCATGCCAACTGGTGCTAGGAATTGACACTATTGACAGCTCAATTCAAGGTCACTCTACCTAAGTTTTTACAGTGACATTTTTACAGTATAGACCAGCTGTTTGTACTAACAGCTGACAAAACTTACGCGACTAAAAACCGTGCCCTAAGCAGAGCGTGCGAAAAAGCACTTAACCTCGAGAGATCTCTTTGACTTGTGCAGCGTTTGAAGTACTCATTTACTCAAGACTTACTGCCACTTAACTAAATAGTCTTCAATTTAACTATAGAGGTAAACGGTTTAACTATTTGCTTTAATTGGTCTTAATTTAGATTCTAGGTAGAACAGCCTGCGAGTTTTGAGGCTATTTTCCGTAGTTCTATATTTATACGTTAAGTTTTGACGTTTGACGTTTTGGCTAGACGTCAAAAATTCCCAGTTAACATTTCCATGTTTCAAGTAAACGGTTTTAAGGGCTATATTTAGCTTTAAATTATAATTGGTCTTAAATTAGACCTAAGTCGAACTGCCTGCGGTTTCTAAGAATGTTTACCTCAGATCATCACAGTGAAAGAAAATACAATTCTTTGCGGTATACATAACTCAAAAAAAAACAAACACAAAAAAGAACAAGTAACTGCTGTAGTAGACAGTGGTTGTTGTAAGTCCAAAAATATCTACTATGTAATATACAATTTGATATTGTAGTCACACAAGCATAATTCTTCTTTCTTACAAACTAAATAAATACAATGAAGGCAATAATTTCAGGCTATTTACCTTATAACGCGAAACTACGAGGTAGAAGCCAAAAAGCTTATTTTTAGGCTATTGGGCGCTATTTAAGAGGAAATGCGGTCCGAGAGACTTTTGAAAAAGCCTAAGTAAAAGTCATAAATCGAGGTTTGGCTCTCGCATATTTCCTCCTCCATAATGGACCAATTTACAAGATATTTCATAGACTGAATAGGATGGATATATACTGTGTCCTTATGTTTTTCTTTTTAATTAATAGGTGTCAAATTTGTACACTACGCCTCTATTGACAGCGGTTTAAATTGGCATTTTTTGAGGGTTCTAGTGCTTATAAAAATAATGTATCATCAAAAAGGGAACATAGGGACATACAAGTAGTTAATATTTATTATTCTATAAAAAATCATTGCTTTATGGTCACTAACCAGAAAGAAAACAGGCGAGAGCGTTTCTATGGAGAAAAGACCACCCGCATTTCCTCTTAAGTATGCCGCGTTCGTGATCCTACAGTTTAGGATACGCACGCGAAATACTATTTAACCCTAAAACCTTGCGTGATATCCGCGATGCCCGTTAAAAGGGCTGTGAGCTAAATTATTTAGGACTAGCTGACCCGGCAGACTTCGTACTGCCTCAATCGATAAATAAAAGACAATTGACTACATTTTATTTAGAAAACGTTTGTATAGGAAATAGAAAAGGGCTATTTTTAGGGTTTTCCCGGGAATTATTCGATTTTTCTCACGTTTTAAAAACCTTCCCTGACCTCCACGAACATTTCAAGACCAAGATAAGATAAATCCGTTCAGCCGTTCTCGAGTTTTAGCGAGACTAACGAACAGCAATTCATTTTTATATATTTAGATTATTCTTGTAAAAATTGTGTAAAGTACGCCTTTGTTGTACGTGAATGTGTGCTGTCGAAAATTACGCCTAAAGCCTATATCGATAAAATTGTTCCGCAAAATGTTACGGATTTACAGTTATACAAAATTTTCCGAAACATCGAAAATTCTATAGATTTTTAAGTATCTCGTAATGAATAATTCCTTTTATAGTATTTTTTTTACATCAAATTATTCGTGAATAGTTACTCTACTCATTTATAAGTCCTTTTTCTATAAAAAAATTTTTTTTTAAGAAATACTGTTTTTTGTATAAGTTTTCGCAGAACGATTTTCTTATCGCTTTTAAACAGTTTGCAGTGGTAAAAAAAATTAACATTTTGCGGAACATATATTGTGTTGTTTTTATAAGTACTGACGAAAAACATCTGGAAAAACGTCTGTTTAGTATATCTATATTATTTTATCGACTGACTTACCGAACCAAAAAAGGGATTTGTCTTTTTCGTGTTTAGTAAAAATGGGTCAGGTACCTATTGATTTGTCGACGAGCAGGGGTTAAAAAAAATATTCATTCTTCTTGCGAAAAAATCGGAAAAGGCTGTGTTAATGGAAGGCAATAAGATTAGTGGTCCGCCATTGAATTCCTGTAATATTGTAACGTCCAATTTGATTTATCGGTCAAATCAAACCGAAACGTGGAAGTAATATTTGATCGGTTTCGAGAAAGTACCTTCGAGTTCGGGCAATACCGTTATTTCAGTAGTAGAATAACGTACTTACATTTTTTAATGGAATCCTTGATTTTTGAAGGAGTTTTAAATGTGTAGCGGTAAACTTCTTGACTGGTTTTCAGACTATTGGGCCACTGACTATCCGTAACGACTCTCAAGACACGGCTTAACGTGCTTTCCGAATCGCATAGAGGTCTCGATGTGAATGGATGGAAGGTTGAGCGATCGGTTCGTGAATGGTCTCCCATCCATGAACCGATAGCTCGAACTTCCATCGACCCGTGCGGCTGTTATTATTTAGAACCCTAACCCTAAGGGTCAGCGCAGACAGAAAGGAGCGCAGTGGAGAGGATTTTATTATGGCACTCGAAAATCAACTTTAAAATTATTGAAATAAACGCGCTCGTGCTTTCCCGCGTATCCTCGAGGACGCGCGAGCATTTTTTGTCAGGTTCAAGCATATGTGCACTTTATTAGCATAATTTTAAAGTTGATTTTCGAGTGCCATAATAAAATCCTCTCCGCTGCGCTCCTCTCTGTCTGCGCTGACCCTATCTTGACCAACCACAATAAACACAATGTTCAGAAATGAACAGACGAATTACGGATTTTTCCTACATTTTAGAATAAACTCGTTTGCAAGATCCATAATGGCTTTGTAGAACGAATCGTAGCGCGTAGCTTACAAACCCCGGCTAAATACATTACGTAGTTAAAAAGCGCAGGTTTTTCATACCTTTTTACAAATATAAAGCGGGTGCTATTTGCTTCTGTTCCCGTTTGAATTTATTATGGCTGTAATATAACTTGGCTGCGGAAATTTAAAAAGGTTCAATTTCAGAGACAATGGGTGTTTTTTCTTTTATGTTTTTTGACCATTGTTTTGTTCAAATGCTTTGCCTTGTTGGGTAGTCTAAGTATCATGAAAATGTACTGCCAATTAGGCGGAATGGCATAGCATAATAAACCTATATTACAAATTTACAACTGCTGGGAACCAAACCTACCCTCTGTGAGAAGTATTGGGCATAGTAAGAGTTGGTGAATGTCACATTCAGGTCGACGAATAGTGATAAATATGTAGTTCAATTCCTCAAAATATTTTAACACCCTCTCCACCTTCCCTTGAAAGATAGTTTTCGAAAATTAACTCTTATTAAATTGAATTTTAGACGGCTCATCTGTGTTAATATTCCAGTTACGTTTCACCAATCTCTGGCGTGATTGCATAACACACTATCAGTAGCAATGGATTTAATTATGACATTTCAGCAACATTCATTGCGTTATTTACGTTGTTAAGCAAAAATATTTTTCAAACATATGAAGCAATGGATTAGCAATATCTTTCAAAATGATTCAGATTGAGATTGATAATTTGTTACGCAATTAGGATACTATACCCGGCATTAGGTTTCTCATGCTCAATCCTAATTCTACAAGGTCAAATTAAATTATTTTGCGAAACTTCGCAAACGTAATGGGATATCTAATCATGATAAAACAAAAGCGAAATGATTTGATGATATTTTTGTTTGGGGTCAATGACCGCTGAAGTGAAGTCACTTGAAGAATGAGTTAAGAAAATCAATATTTTTGTTTTATCGTGTAGATATCGATGCCATGACGTTTGTGAAGTATACAGAAATAAAAACTTACTGTTAACTGATATTTCAAGCAAATGCACTACCTACGGACGTCGACCCCAAAAAATAATGCCATCAAATCATTTTTTTATGTTTTATCATCTTTAGACATCGATTGCCACCACGTCTGCGGAGTTTGACTAATTTATTCATTTGACCCTGTATAATAAAATTAATCGCATTTTTACACACACTATTATTTAAGTGATACTATAAGTAGTAAATTGACTTCGACACCTAGCTACATGATGACAGGGTGTGACTTATTTTATCTGAAGATAGGTAGGTATAGTGATTGCCTACTTTTCGACCTAATTATAATAATGGAAATCACATATTAGAAGCCCAGCTTGGTCAAATAATATTAACGGAACACGCGATTGAACGTGAAACTCAAGTATATTTTACATGAAATACGGGCGTAGTTTTTTGTTTTTTTAATTAGTAGGAAGTGGGACATTCTGATAAGCCTGTCGTGTTTGTCACTTTTTTTTTTAACTATGTGAATATGTCAAGCACCTTTGCTAGGAAGCAAAAAGACTGAGATTTTATCAAAAACAACTTGAAAATTAATAAATTCATGAACGACCTCTATCGCTTTCCGCACGCGTCATAATCGCTTAAATTATTTATTTAATAAACAAATGGTTAATAACAATGTTTCCCGATATTTGAACAAAGTAAAACGCTTACCTGTACACCCCTGGAAGTGACTAGTCTCGTAAACTTAAAGTTCTGCCGTTAATTACTTTTAACATTGTTCTGCTAAGCAATTATAAATTCTGGTCCCAAGCAGTTAAGTCTTTATTCCTTTGCGGTGAGTTTCAGTAAGAAATTCTGGAACGTTTTTAAATTGCCTTCGAAATGTCAAAAGTTCAAAGATTGTTTGTTCCACAAACTTTTTGGTAATGAAGCCTATTATAAAATTGGCGCGAATTGATTTTAAAAGGCTGTATTATATTATTAAAAGATTGGCCATCAAAAAGTTTTGGTGATAATTAGCGGGAAATTGGAATCATTCATGGATTAATAAAATATTTTTTTCTCTGGGTGGTAATAAATTTGGTTTCATTGGCTGGTTATAAACTGCGATGCTTTTAAAAATATACACTTTATAAAGTTTACCGATTGGTTGAAGTATTATCTTGCAATGTATTAGTGTTTAAAGACTGTGAATTCAAATATTCAATATTTTACAATGCTTTTTATTGTTAATAAATTAATAATAAATACATAACAGTGGTTAAATAAGTACAGTTTTAAGTTACAACAAAGACAAAAAAATAAAAGATTAAATTACAAGAAAAACAATATTCACATTTTACTTAAATAAATGAACTTTATATCTAGATTCGAATAATAAAAAAAAATATATATATAAAATATATTTAGTTTTATGCGACAGAAAAGAAAAAAGCAGAACTTACAAACAGAGTTAACTTTCAACAAACATCAGTAGAGCCTTGTAGAAGCAAAAAGCGAAAAACAAAGATAACTAAATCAGGCAATAACAGTGAAATAAACAACTATTAGGTAATTAAGGAAACGCCGGAAGATCACAATTATTAACCTAAATGTAAATTGCTTAAATCGGAACATTCATAAACTTGAGCAAAATGCGACACTTTTTCACTTTGAATCGTATCCCTCCTTCGCATAAAGTAACTATTTGACTATCGAGTGAACGAAATTTCAAAATCCTTTCCAGAGGGTATTATTATTATTATTTATTATCCTATTTTTAAGAACATTCGCATTCTAATTTCAGGTTAAAGCTGTCAAAAATGTCTCTAAAATACCAAGATTTTGTCAAGTTTTTGACATTGAATTGGCTATTAAGAGATTGCGACTGATTTTGAACGTGTTTTAGTACGGAAATTGACCTTCAGATATTTCTTCCATTAGAACGTTTTATATATACTATTATGAGAAATAAATAATAAATAGGTACCAAAAATAAGTAGACAAAGAACGTTCTTTATGGTGGCTAATATCGTACTTATCCAAATCTACAAAGTAATTTTGTGTCCACCTCGGTAACTGAGATCCATATTTTCTTCATTTATAGTAATTAATTAAAAACCACACAAAAATAACTACTACACATTCAAAAGTAATATTTCATAATAATCAATTTCTACTATCATTGCTTAAATAAATACTTAGATAAAATCTATACCATTCTCTATTACAACTATCGCAATCGCCGCCATCTTGTTCCATTTTCAAAATATTTACTGCCAGGAGTGCACTTCTTTCTCGTACTTCTTGGTGTAAACCTTCTGGGGGTCGTACTTGTCAACTGCCTGCTGCCAGTATTTAGGTTCATACTTGATCAGATGCTCCATAACTTTCTTAATACCCTTGCGTTGGCGGTCAGAGCATTTGGAGCAGCCGGTCTTGAGGCCGTCGGAAATGTAATCTGGTGAGGATGGAAGGGTTATTATTGTAAATACTGTTGTGAGTAATGAGAAGTGAAGGTGGTGAACTTGGTGTAGTACGGTTGAATAGGAATATTTCAAACTCAGACTCAAAGCATGTATTTCAATTAAATAATTTGCAGGCACTTTTGAATTGTCAAGGAGTCGGTTAGTCAGAAAGATGAAGCTAGTTGCCCATTTCAGAAGATTACTATGGAGAAGAACGGGCAAGAAACTCCACATACACCCTTTTTAATAATTACTCAATAAAACAAATTAACCTACATGCAGATGTAGCAGTTTTTTATTTTTTCCAAAGTTATACTTAAACGCTTCCACCACGAAAAGCACTTGAGCTAGGTAACTCGCGAGAATAATTTACATAGAAGTTGGTACTTCGTAGTAGTGCCTTATCTAAAGTCTAACGGCGTGTTCAGATAACCCGCGCCGACCACGCACAGGACCCTCACACGCGTTGTGCCCGACTTACACGCGCGCTCGCCACGCGCAAAATCAGCAAACGCATCTTGCATGCCTCGCACCCGCTTATACTACTAGTGACTGGACTACTTCGTTCATTGGACCTTAGTGGCTTCCAGGTGTTACAACGTGAGATGTGACACCTGGGGTGCAGCGTGTGTGCGGGGTGAGCTTCAATAAATGTAATTTGAGATCTATTGATGTGTCATAAGACTCAAATTATATACAACAAATTTCAAAGCGAGTTAGATGCTGGTGATGACGCGCGTGGCGTGCGCTTAGCGGGCTCGTGTCGTCTGAACGAGCTCTAAAAGTGATCTCATTGCTTCGAACAAGAAGATCAATCTAATCTAACTAACCGGTATTGTTTCACTGGGACAAAGGCCTCCTTCTCCCTCTTCTATCCCTAAGAAAAACTTTTTAGAGCACTTATCTCCCAAAGGAAGACAAATAAATGTTCCAAACAGTTTGTTTAAGCTAAATGAAAGTAGCCAAGTGGACGATCATGCTGTGGAAATGGGAAATCCGTCGATCTTATACACTCAGATATTGGCATAGTCATCCAATAACGCGTCAAAGTATCCACGTCTCATCTTATAACGATTTATAAGTAAGATCTTCTACCTACGCAATGAAAATCTTAAATTCATTCATTCATTCATTCACACACAATTTAAATTTTTCAGAAGAGTTACTTTTAAAATGAAAGTGAATAATTAAGGAAATATTAAAAAAAAAAAAGCCCTTAAAGGGGTTCTATAGAGGATGAAAGTTTCTATAGACGTTTGTCATTTTGTGTGCGGATGGTTACCTTCCCATCGGGTGCAGGGTTTGCGATACAGAACAGAGGGGCAATTTTCGTAATTTTAAGAACGTTCACAGTCTGATCTCAGTCTCAATCTGTCAAAAATACTTATAATTTCCCTACATTTTGACAAGTTTTTGACATTTGTATGTCGCCGAGATGAGATTGCGACTAGATTTTGAACGTTTTAAATTACGAGAATTGGCCTTCTGGGCTCAATAAAAATTTCATTAGTCTACTTACATTTCAGCTCCTTGCCCTCAGCAGTGCAAGGTCCCTGGTCGAGGGTGCACTTGATGTAGCCATTCAGCAACCTCTTGTTGCCCAGGACCTCGTCCAAGTTCATGTTGTCATACTTGTGGGAGTACTCCTCGGCCTGCACACTTGCGAGGACAATGACGAAGGCTAATAGTATGAGTTTCATCCTGGAATAAACGAGAGAAAATAATGACGATTAAGCATTCAAGCCCTCAAAACGGTGAAGGAAAACATCGTGGGGAAACCGGCATGTCCTAGAACCAAAAATTCCAAGACATGTGACATCTACCAACCCGCACTGCCCGCGTGGTGGGTTATAGTCCACTCCCTTGAAGAGAGGAGGCGTTTACACAGATATCTAACAGTGGTAACATTATAGGCTTATTATGTTATGTACAGACGCCAGCAGCGGGGTAATTGCGTAACACACTATTAGTAGCAATGGGTTTCATTTTGACAGATCAACAACGTTCATTGCGTTTTTTAGATTGTTGAGCAGACACATTTTTCGAACATATGACGCAATGGATTAGCAATATGCTTCAATATGATTCAAATTGAGATCGATAGTGTGTTTCGCAATTAGGGTGCTGGTCAACCTACCCCAATCTGTCAAATTTCTTTGATAGATTTACAACTTTAGCACAAAGGAATAAGGTTCATATTAAATTGGGAAAATCTGACAGATTGGGGTAGCTTCATGTGCTGGCCTCTGTACATAAATAATTAAACAATTAGGGGAGTCAAAAGGAAATTAGAGTTTTATTGATCCTCTAGCTAGGGTATCGTAGTGGAACATTGAGTGCTGTGTAGTCCCCTGGGGGACTGGTCTAGTGAATCTTAGTGAAATGAGCGAGATTTTCAGGTCATATTTTGAGAGACATTACAATTACTATGCCATTTTCATCTGTAATAAAAACTCTGGACCGATAAAATGTATGTGATAGGTATGTGTGTGTGTACAAAAGTTACCTAATATGGTACATCAAGTTTTATCTACTGTAGCTTTACATCGATTCTTGTATCATGTTTTGATTTTGGAAAATCTAGCCTGATATTATTCAGAATTAAATTCTGATTTTTAATTTTCTATACCAAAATTACAGCTAATATACAAGGTGTAATGTAAATGGTGTCGGAACTGAAAAGAGGCCATTATACTCATCATTACGAACAACTTTTACAATGGGACCAAACCTGAAATCGCGAAAAAAAAATCAGTTGTTCTCTACATTTATGTTCGCACTAGCAGCGCCCCGCGGTTTCACCCGCGTAAGTTTTGATTCCGTGGGAATATCGGGATAAAAAGTATCCTATGTTTTATTCTGATGTATAAACTATATTACTGTAAAGTTTCATCAAAATCCGTTCAGTAGTTTTTGCGTGAAAGAGTAACAAACATCCATCCATCCATCCTCACAAACTTTCGCATTTATAATATTAGTAGGAAGTAGGATAGTAGGATAACTCGTCAAAATGTAGGAAACAGCTGATTTTTTTTTTCGCGATTTCATGTTTGGTCCTATAGTAAAAGTTGTTCGTAATGATGATAATAATGGCCTCTTTTCAAGTCCGACACCATTTAAATGACACCTTGTATGTATTACTAGCAGCGCCCCGCGGTTTCACCCGCCTTAGTTTCGATCCCGTGAGAATATCGGGATAAAAAGTATCCTATGTGTTAATCCTGGTTATAAACTATCTGTGTGACAAGTTTCATCCAAATCTGTTCAACGGTTTACGCGTGATTGACTAACAAACACCCAAAACATCTTCACAAACTTTCACATTTGTAATGTTAGTAGGATATACTAAGAGCTGATTTTACCAAAGTTAGATAACTTTTATTCGTGGAATAAAATTGACGTCTCACAGTTCTAGTCTGGAAAAACTGTCAAACATTCAAAGTTTATTCTCAGGATAAGACTTATTCTAAGTACATGTGAAAGCACACCCCGGATACTCCGTACAACGCGCGCAAAATAATTACCTACTACTACTGCATAACCAAATGACGTTGGTACACGTGCAAATGTGTGCGTGAACTCTAGCAGGGTTGGTTGTCGTGCGGAGCGTAAAAAAAATGGCGGGAACGACGACGACGCGACTAGAAAGAATAAGTGACCTTGTACGAGCGGCGTTTGATTGTTTATCTAATTAGTCGGGTTCGTAATGAAATAAAAATAATATTATAATAGCTAAGTAATAAATGTAAAACTTTTTAACAATAACTTTAATTTCGGAAGTCGGTGTCTTTGGATCTGTATTTTAGTTTATTGCCACCGACTTACGAAATTAAAGTTATTTTTCACTTTGTAGTGTTTTTTTGGAAGTCGGTTTTTTTTTTGCTAAAAAGTTTTTATTTCTCGTTTTTTAGTGGGTCTGTTTATAAAGTATCTAAGTTACAATAGTCTAATGTCAACTTGCTCATCGCCTTTTACAAAATATTGCTTTTCCCGATGCAGGGACGTTAATTGTTGAGGAGTTCTCTTGGTACTCCACCATCAGCTCCATTTCACCATTCGCATTGTGACGAGCATAAATTGTGCTTAGCAAACATATTAAAGTAATCGAATCGCAACCTGTGAAATACTTATTATTGAGTAGTCCCGGTGGCCATCTGTGGTCTTCATCATCAGTTCCACTTCACTAAATGTTGCTATCCCAGAGCAAATGCCCATGCAAATAAGGTACTTAGCTAAACATTGCTTACACTAAAATATTTTCGTTTAAATGACCTACTTAACTATAAATAATCGGTTATTATATCGCATGGTATTAAAATGCGATATCTTACAAACATTTATGTAAATACAAATTCGGAAAAGCATCACAATATCGAACCATCGTGATTAAAACTCAGATAAAACTTTCAAATCGCAAAATTGTGCGTTCGTGTCAGCAGTACAGTGCTGCGGTTCTTTGTGAGCGCCCCGAGCTAATGAGCCGCCGACGAATTCGCAGTGTGCGGGGTGAGGTGCGGTATCTGATGTCAGCGCGGGGTAGGGAGTGGCCATTCTTTACGAAGTACTATTAGGTATTCTGTGGTGAAAGCTTGTAATTAGCAAATTTTCCTGCCTATGAATGTTTTTAATTATAGGTATTATTAGTCTGCAAGCTTTCTGTAAAATAAAAATATATAAAAGTTTGGTGGAATGCGCCCAAAGCCAGATACCTTTTATCCATGAAATAAAAGTTTCCCATTCTAGAACTCACCTTAAATATGTTATAATGTCACCTTGACAAAAAAAGGTCAACCGTAACTGTAAATTTAGTCAAAAAAAAAATAATAATCAATCGTAATAAAAATCAGAGCTTAGTTAGTTGTAGGATCACCTAATTAGTTTGCTTGTTTCATCTAAGGTTATCCTCATCGTCTGGCACAAATCACCTTGAGCGATATAATCACTTTTAACTGTTATACCTATTGTTTCGTGAGCAATAAAGTATTGTAGGTAATTGCAATACCAATTCTGACAAATGTTTAAACAAAAATGAAACTGAACTGAAAGCTTTAGTGTTATTTCTTAGAGCGATGTCCCATAACTGCCATCTGGGTGTAACATTTGACAAAATTTAAGTTGAGCGAACAAATTCAATTTGAGATTATTCTGCAAATTACGTTTTTATCTAGTCTAGCAGATGATACATATAAAAACATAACAGCTGTTCTTGATAACTTTCATAAAAGAAAACTTATATTTTTCAGACACATTAACAAAGTTATTTACTATCGTTTATTATAAAGAGACAATATTGTTTAATAATAAAGTGTTATTTTGTTTTTTTCAGGTAAGTTTTACGCGAATATGAAAAAGACGATGATGGCGAAGTAAAAAAGATGTTTTGGTAGGTACTTAGGTAAGTTTCTTTACCACAAAAGTGAGTTAAAATATCCTCATAATACTTTAAATGATACCGACTTTGGAAAAAAACTAAAAAGTTTAATTTAGTACCCAACGGTACCTACTTAAATGCTAAAACATGAAAATACATTTGACTATGATTTAACTTTATAATTTTAACTGAGCTAAAAGTTTATGTCTCCCAGGCGGAGCAGTGTTACGTAAAGAAATATTATTCCTAACTTTACATTTTTACCGACTTCAAAAAAGGAGGAGGTTCTCAATTCGGATTTTTATATATTTTTTTCATATGTTTGAAAATTGAGGCTGGTTAACAACGTAAATAACGAAATGTATGTTGTTAAACTGTTTTAAATGAAAGCCATTGCTAAAAGAAAGAAAAATAGGTTTATTTGTCACAAAAACACGTGCAAACAAAAAGATAATTAATTCTAATGACAGCATATATAATAAAAACAAAAAAACTATATATATCTTTATACATGAGCACAAAGCACAGACTACTGTTTGTGTTACGCCATTACCTCGCTAATGTTTGTTAAATAATCCTCTGTTCGTTTTCACGATATCGGGAATTCATACGGAGTTATTCTGAACTAAAATTTAATTCCTTTCCTTTTTCTACTTACTTGTCTAGGCAAGAGAATCTTTCACAATAATCACTGATAACACTTCAATCCACAAGCAGAAGACGAACTGTGCCAGATGAATCGTCCACTATCATTTTATACTGATAATTTATCCTTAAACCATCTCCTTGCAAAGTATTCATGATGAACGCAATCACATTAATTGCTTGTTAATTATCAGCTCATGATTTTGTATAATTGTTTAATATAAGTAATCCCTTTAAACTTGGCCTTTATTGCAATCCGTCAAACATTCTTTGTTTCCACTCTGAGCTGCTTCTGAAAAAAGGTGTTGGTATCCAAACAAATTATTTTGTATGTAGCAACATTAACAGAACACGAAATGAATTTGGCTAAATTGTGACCAGAAGACGAATTCCGTAAAACGTTCAAAATCTATTCCCAATGTCATCTCAGCGATAATCAATGTCAATAAAATGTCAATAGTGCCTTGTTAAAAATGTAGGGAAATTAGAGGTATTTTTTTACAGATTGAGACTGAGATTAGACTGTGAATGTTCTTAAAATTAGGAGAATTGCCCCTCAGATTTTAAATTTTGACCATTTGAGTGGGATATGAAACAAAAAGAAAGAAAATTTTATTTGACCCAGAATAACACGGACCCACAAACAAAAAAAACTAATCACTGACTATTATTGCACAGTCACTGGTCCTGATCCGGCTCAAAATAAGAACATTTGGAGAAATTTCAAATAAACTCTAATAATAAAAATAAAAAAAGAATTGGCCTTACTAAACTTACCATCCTAATTACATCCTGCTACAAAAACTAATCTAAATCAAATTATCACCGATTTATTAATTACCTTCTAACCTAGTTGCATGTAAAATGAAGGTTCATTTGACCCTGCGGTAAAATAACCACTAATACAATGGTTAATTACTATTTTACCGTGGTTTACCATTTATGGTCTTATGACTAAGTTCTATTGTCTTTGCATAATCGCAATGACGTTGAAATATTGCAAGGCGTTTATCACTGATCATTTCAAGTCATTATTAGTATTTTTTTTTGTTTTTAAAAAAACGTTGCCCCACACTAGGAATTTCTCCTGTATTGTGGGTGCGTTTACAAACATTTAAACTCACATACACAAACAGCCGGATCCGGAACAACTACTTGTAGGTCATACGTGCGGGATTCAAACCCGCGACACGCAGCGCAGCAGTCAATCACCTAACCACTGCGCCAACCGTGCCTTCAAATTCTAAGAAAGATTTGTATTTTAGGATTGATTTTGCATTTGAAGTATTTGACAATAATTCAATCCGTGCCTTTTATACATCAACTTTAAAACGTTTTACATGAAATCTACCAACCAACAAAAGTTTTTCGTTCTTATTCTTACTTCAAGGGTAATCAAATAGATTGCCCTTATGACCCCTCCCGCTCTGGGTGGAGCAGAAGGGAGTGTCAGACTCTTACTGACTAAAACCCACCCGTGTTCCTTCCTTAGCCCTTTGTGTTCCGGGGTAGCGGTAACCCTTTCGGACAATCCCGCTGCCCCGGCTTCGGCCCTTACGGGCCCCTTCCTTATGCTGACATCTCTAAATAGATTGTCCTGGCTTAGCCATTTCCCAACTATGTTGGAGTCGGCTTCCAGTCTAACCAGATGCAGCTGATTACCGGATGAGCGACCACCTATCTGACCTTCACAACCAAGTTACTGGGTAATACGATAAGATTACCCCTTGGTAAGAAAGAAAGAAAGAAAATGCTTTATTTGCGGTGAGCATGACGCAAAAAAGAACATAAACACAACAATAAAAGGTAGGGGAAAAATGCGTCACATCCACGCAAAACGGATATCGCTCAGCATTATGCTGCGACGCTATGCAAGACAGAGCTCCAGCGCTGGTTCGGCTAGCAACACTAGTTGTCAGACTTTCGGGCTACTGATGACCCATAACGACTATAAAAAATTCACGAATGCCAATTTTATATCCGCGTGTTACAAATGACCGAGTTCAATTAATAAAATGCTAAATTAATTAATTAAATGTTGCCGTTTTCGTAGGAAAAACTTATTCTCTCTACTTTTCTAAAGATGTACATTTCATCCCATCCCTCCGAAATTCTCTGTTACAATAACTTCCATGAAATTCGTATTCCTCGACCTTTATTTCACACATACATCTTCATAAATTCCACCTTTTTCGACTCTTTTCCGTAGGTACGTAAACAACGGGATGACGTTTCATTTTTTTTCCGATGGGGTGGAGTCCCGGTAGACTCCCAAGTCACACTTCAAAAACTCTTTTATTCTTTTTTTTAGTTTTTGAAATGGAGCTGGCTTAATCCATACAAATAGTAATTTTAATTGTATGAGTGTAAAACTATGGACTAGAATGATGTCTGAAATAAATAAATTATTATTATCCCTTCGAATGTGGTGGCCATCTTTCGCAATTCGCGAATGTCTGTGAGGGTACTTCTGGGTGGTCCGCGGGTAGTCCGTGAAATTACGCCGCGTCTGATTAAAACGACGATATCTCGAAAGTTACGATAGCTAGCTCTCCACTAGTTATGTCACTGGAATTGTTATTAAATTAGCTAACATTAAACAATTTAATGATGTGGAATGTATTATTCATTCTAATTGGAATCTGACACAGGTGCATACTGTTTTCCTTCACTCTCATAGTCCGATGGGACGACATGGAATCCGACAAGATCGGAGAGAGATCAGGCGCAGGACCAATGACTTAACGTGCTTTCCGAGGCACGAATGGAAAAACCCAATAACACTTTGTCTGAACTGGGAATAGAATCCAGGACCACGCGCTCAGCAGTCGCGTTTGCGACCACGAGACCAACGGGGCAAGGCACACAAAGCCATATCTGTGTCTTTTGATAGCTTTCTTGTGAGTACAAGAACGCCTACTCAATTAAATACGTTGTTAAATCATTCTCATGTCAACTTATATTGGTTAGTTGTAATATAAAATTTGACAGCAGATTTGCTGGTTCTTCCTGGATCAGATTATTAGAAACCTCACATTCTCATACTACATCCCGATTTTCTTTCTCATAAATAAATCAACAGCCAAGTAAATATTTAATCCTCACTTCAACTCGTACAAACAAACATATTTATATATTCCTTCTATTTTACAATGTGTTCAGTAAAACAAGCTGAAGGCAAGGGGGTGACTGCTCAACCCGGGGTGGCGAACACCCACGAACATCCCCGAATAAATTCCGAACTATATTTTAATAATATATATTCCGAATGCGCCACCCCTGGTGCGATGTGTCACTTGCTCAGCTGAAGGAGGTAGTTTAAAATTCCGTTTAAATTTTTGGTGAGGAATTTACTTAAGCTCATTTTTCGTCGTTGAACTTTCTGCGTGAATATGTCTTGACTTGATAATGAATACTGGATCATTGAAGCTATATTTGGCAACCTCCGCTTGCGTGGTATGTCGATAAAAAGTAGCCTAATCATGTCCTTCACCAGAGTTCAAAGAACGAACAGACACAAATAAAAAAAAAACCGGCCAAGTGCGAGTGGGACTCGCGCACCGAGGGTTCCGTACAAACCTGTAGGTATATAGGTAAAAGTTCACCCATCACGACAATCGAGTCATAGTTATGTTATTTTTATTGCAAAATGAAATTTATAACATTACAATATGGAAAGCTGGAGGAGCATAAATTAATGACAAAGGTCTCTTTATCGTTTCAGTAATCCTTTATTTTATGTTAACACATATCATTTATTTTATTATATAACTGAAATACCTACACTAGCCTTGCAGCAGCCTTGCAAAAGTCTGCTGACGAATGAGGGCAAGCTTTTTTATCAATGTTATTTATTTACAATTTTTTTAAGTCACTATTTAGAAATCTGGTACAAACATGTTAATTATGAATTAAATTAGAACCAGATCTGTAAATGGTGACTGAAAAAGGTATGAATAGTACCACATTGAACATTGAAGTTCGAAAAAACATTATCTTATAGTTGTATTACTTCGTGTAGTGCTAGTGTTTATTAACGAAAACATGTTTATGGATGAAAATTATGTGGAAATTCCATTTACAATTTTTTGAAAGAAAAAAATTTGTGATGTAACTAAAAATTTAAGGTTTTCGGAGTTTTTCCTTTTTATACATTGCTTCATGCCAAATTTCAAGATTCTAGATCGACTGGAAGTACCCTTTAGGTTTTGATTCCCTCGCGAGTAGTTGCGAGTTTGAAAATATGCGACTTAAATTGCTATTTCTTTTGATTGCGTTGACATAAAAGTTTGATTTTGTTACAGCTTAAAGGTATTATAGACCTGAGTCTTTGATATGAATTTCAATTTAATACCTCTACGCGTTCATGAGAAAAGAAGTAGTAACTTTAAAATTTTCAAAAATATTTTTTTATTATATGATGTAACTAAAAATGTACGGTTTTCGCAATTATTCCTTTATCCTATACTATAAGACGTTACTCCGTACCAAATTTCAAGATTCTAAGTTCACGGGAAGTACCCTGTAGGTTTTGATTCCAACGCGAGTAGTTGCGAGTTTGAAAATATGCGGCTTAAATTGCTATTTCTTTTGATTGCGTTGACATAAAAGTTTGATTTTGTTACAGCTTAAAGGTATTATAGACCTGAGTATTCAATATGAATTTCAATTTAATACCTCTACGCGTTCATGAGAAAGAAGTAGTAAGTTTAAAATTTTCAAAAATATTTTTTATTATATGATATAACTAAAAATTTACGGTTTTCGCAATTTTTCCTTAAGTTCACGGAAAGTACACTGTAGGTTTTGATTCCCGTGCGAGTTTCGAAAATTTGCGGAAATTTGCGGCATAAACGGCTGTATCTTTTGATTCCTTTGGCTTAGAAGTTTAATTTTTTCACAGCTTCAAGGGACAGTAGACTTAAGTATTAGATATAAATTTCAGTTTGATACCTCTACGCGTTCCTGAGAAAAACGGTCTTGACAGACGGACGGACGGACGGACGGACGGACGGACGGACGGACGGACGGACAACGAAGTGATCCTATAAGAGTTCCGTTTTTTCCTTATGAGGTACGGAACCCTAAAAATGACTTTTTGTTATCAGTACCGTTTATGCATTTAGTGTTATTTTTATATTACAAATAGACACTTTAATTTTATTTATTTGTATGTATACTGTTCTACCCATGAATATATGAATATGAACAACTTACACTATGGGACCATCTCTGAAATCACGAAAAAAAAATCAGGTATTTAATACAAAAGTTCAATATCTACTTGATCAAAATATATGAAGCAGCTGATTTTTTTTTTCGGTATTTTGCTGTGCCCGGATAAGGTCTACAACGGCTCTTAGCTCTAAGCCTTTTGTTAACATCTAGCCTTGTGGAACGCAAATAAATGAGTGAATATGAATATTTCCTTTTATAAATCGATGTTAAGTAATCAATTTAGTAAAAAAAACTTTTTAACAAAAAAAAAACCGACTTCCATAAAAAAACACTACAAAGTGAAAAATAACTTTAATTTCGAAAGTCGGTGTCTTTGGATCTGTATTTTAGTTTATTGCCACCGACTTCCGAAATTAAAGTTATTTTTCACTTTGTAGTGTTTTTTTATGGAAGTCGGTTTTTTTTTTGTTAAAAAGTTTTTATTTCTCGCTTTTTAGTGGGACTGTTTATAATGCATCAAGCTCATCGCCTTTTACAAAATGTTACTTTTCCCGATACAGGGACGTTAATTGTTGAGGACTTCTCCTGGTACTCCACCATCAGCTCCATTTCACCATTCGCATTGTGACGAGCATAAATTGCTTAGAAACCATATTAAAGTAATCGAATCGCAACCTGTGAAATACTTATTATTGAGTAGTCCCGGTGGCCATCTGTGGCCTCATCATCAGTTTTACTTCACTAAATTTTGCTTTCCGAAAGCAAATGCACGAGTTAGTATAAATAATACCCGAATCGCTATAGGTGTGCCTATAATATTTGAAGAGTTCCTTCGATTTCTCCAGGATCCCGCTGATAATCCTGGCAGCATCAGGCCAGACTTATGTCAACATTGCATTAAACTTAAAATTTTGTACTGTTTAAAATGAGCCCAAACACGACTACGGTGCTGTAATTTCAAGATTTGTACTTTTTCTGATGCTCCTGGCTTCAGCATCAAGTCTCTATGTATTTCGGTGTTTCTCATTAACAGTACGTTTATCCACACATCGAGCTCTTTTCAATGAGCCTAAACATGATATATCTGCTGTTAGTTGCCGAGGAGTTAGGTACTCTGCAGACTATTCTGACTGCAGCATCAGGTCGTGACTTGATGATCATGAGACCAAATGTGGCAAATGCCCTATCAAACATCAAAACAATTTACTAAAACTGTCCTTGTCTGTTCGAGTAACTTCTTACTATTAAGGTGTTGTACCTTCCATCATCAGCTCAGCTACCTGAGATGGTGACAACCATACGCAAATACACAAGATACTTCATAAAATATACGAAAAACAATAAGTGAGCCCATAAAATTTGAGGGTTGCCCTCGATTTCTCTAAGATCCCATCATCAGATCCTAACTTGGTGACAATGGGACCACCTCAGAACTATCTACTTTCGAACAAAAAAAGAATTTTGAAAATCCGTCGACAATTGGCGGAGTATTCGATGAACAAACATACAAAAAAAAAATACATCCGAACATAGTACCTCCTCCTTTTTGTGAAGTCGGTAAAAAGTAGCAGCCACATAAATTCGGTAATATGGGAACTTTTTTGTGTTATATAGTTGCATTGTATCCTGTGACAGATTGTCAGAGCAATCTGCGACAAGGAATGAACTAAACAAATCGATCGTAGATAGTAAAAAATATTTATTACATGTAGTCATTTCTGGAATCTACGGCCTAAGTCTTCAGTTTTCGTAGAACTTTTCATTTGAGCTACATTTAATACTTGGCTTCTTTAAGATAAGTTTTCTCTCTTTATGTTTTTCAAAAGCCAAGTT
The DNA here is from genome assembly GCA_949316385.1 of Globia sparganii. Classification (NCBI taxonomy): domain Eukaryota; kingdom Metazoa; phylum Arthropoda; class Insecta; order Lepidoptera; family Noctuidae; genus Globia; species Globia sparganii. The sequence continues at coordinate 5,227,811 of OX438670.1, forward strand.
GGAAAGCCAAGCTGTCCATCCTAAGGTTGCCTGGAATTGATCGCAGAAAACGATAAGGCCGCCCATTGTATATTTTGTAGTGTTTGTTGTATCTTTTACATGTTGTATTTTTGTGGCATACAATAAACTATATACAACGTGTAACGTTAAATGCGCAAAACCTGAAAATAGTTTGTTCATAATTGACTACTGAATCGATTTCGGTAACTTTTAATTTAGGTTTTTTTTTTCAAAAATTACGTATTTTGCCGATTGAGCCAAAGAAAATAAAGTCTTATTTTAAGGCGATAAGACTCATTTTTGAATGCATAGAGTAATGCTAGTATCAACACGATTTTCTTAATAATAGTTAGCTTTAGAAAAAATAGTTTTGGTCATTGTATTATGCTTTTATACTCGATGCTCTAATTGGGGTGTATGAGGTTTTGCGCATTTAATGTTACACGTTGTATAAATAAATAATAAATAAATAAAATGAACAAAACAATTAAGTCATCAGCGGGGTAATTGCGCAACACATTAACAGCGAGAATGGCTTTCATTTTGACAATTTAACAACATTCATTGCGTTATTTACGTTGTTGAGCAGACAAATTTTTCGAACATAGAAAGCAATGGATTAGCAATATTCTTCAAAATAATTCAAATTGAGATTGATAGTGTGTTAGGCAATTAGCTTGTAAAGTTAAATTTATGATTGATATCAGGATTTCACGCTTGTAATCCCCGAAGGCTTATATACGTTACGGTGTATTTAGGGTACACCCACATTGCACCAGTCATGTTTAAGTCCTATATATTAGGGGCAAGCCTATTCCATCAACCGGGCATATATACAAACTGACACTGAGAAAATCGTGATGGATAAACCCATTAACATTTTTTCCAAAGTTAGGAAAAAGAAAAATCATAATCATAATCTATTCAAAATCTCGAAGTAGAAATTAACAAAATAATAAAGTTATCAGGGCTGCCACGTAAACGTGTATGCCTGTAAACTTGTGAAGTAAAAGTTATGATTGATGCGGTTTAAAAAAGCATTCACGTACAGCTTGAAGCGTGTTACCAACACACCCCTTAATTGTGAGTTAGTACAACATAATTACGAAAACGACCCTTTATCTCGGCTGCAAACGGTCTACGCTAAATTTAGAAAATTGCGGAGTAATTACTGAAGGTTTTCTGGCAAAATGCGGTCTTGTTGTTGGCTCATTATTTAGCGTTCTGGCTTATTTATTTAGAATAAATGAGGTGTTTTTGTTTTTGGGAGAAAGTGGCTTGTTTTAGAATGAAATATATTAATACTAATAATGCCTCTTATATTTTCGAGCCGTTTGGGGTTGGAACCCTCGGGCCGTGGGGTCCGAGTGCTCATGTTCTTTTTAAGGATATTTTGAAACGGCTGGTTGACAGTTCCCGTGACCCAAGGGCTGGTTTTTACCTTGGCCAGAGGCTAAGCATTTCCATACAACTTAGCAATGCACTTGGGTACATTACCAGTCGACAGCGTAGCGGATGTATTTTTCGACGCTATTTTTTAGTTTGTGAATAGTTTTAGTTAAGTTAGAATATAATTTTGTTATTTTTATCAATTTATTAGGTAGATACTAGTTTTTATTTACGTTTTTAGTTTTCGAGGGGTCAAGCCCGTCGAAAACTAAAGCACGTTAAGCCGTTGGTCCCGGCTGTCATTCGTGGATCTTTGACAGTCGTTACGAGTCGTCAAAAGCTCGAAAGTCTTAACAATTGGTATCGTATTACATATTGACTGCAATGGGTTGTGGATTGTGGAGGTCAGATAGGCAGTCGTTCCATGTAAAATACTGGTAATTAGCTGCATCAGGTTAGACTGGAAGCCGACCCTAACATAGTTGGGAAAAGGCTAGGTGGATGATGAATTTTTGTTTTACGTACTACTTATATTATTTTAATTATTAATAAAATTCAATATATGAGTACCTACTTATATATTTTCAACTAGCTTCTGCGCGCGATTTCGTCCGCGTAAAATTTCACCTTCCCCCCATTCACTCTTTTAGGGGTGGAATTTCGAAAAACCCTTTCTTAGTGGATACCTACATACTCTTCAGCAAGAACACACCCTCCAAATTTCATGTCTCTAGGACCAGCGGTTTAAGCGGTACATTGATATTATGAGTCAGTCAGGACTTTGAATTTTCTATAAAAAGTGTTAAAAAATTAACCCGTAAAACTTTAAGAGGTGGTTTAGACCATTGAACTGAACAACTTTCACTATGGGACCAACTCTGAAAAGACGAAAAAAAATCAGCTGTTTCTTATATTTTGATGATGAATGATTTCAGAGTTGGTCCCAGAGTGAAAGTTGTTCAGTTCAATAGTCTAAAGCACCTTTTAGAGTTTGTTGGGTTAATTTTTAACACCTTAATATAGATAGATGATTCAAATAGTAGATGTGCGCCCAAAATTGTATAATATACTACCTATACCTATATAATTTGATGCATGTCTTTTGAGACTAAGTAAATGTTTGATTTATTATGCTGCTGTGATGGGCCGTATGAAAATAAGGCTTCCGGCTCTTTGTTTGAAGTTTTCCCTTTCACTTAAGGAAAAGCCTTGGAATATGAGTAAAAGATCCGTTGTAAAAGAAACTCATGTAGCTATTCAAAAAGGTTTGGACAATAGAACACTCGTTGTCAAAACAAAACCAACTCAAGTTGTTTCCCACAAAGAAAAGAACGTCGCTGCTGTCCTTCTCCTGATAATGAAACAAATGAATGAAAGCAAACCCTTGAAATGAAACAAAGCTTTCCGATACCACAAACTTAATAAATTCAGACACATCCCGCACAAAACAAAGCTATTACCAACACCAACGACAAACATTTACAATAAAAATTACAGCAATAAAAGCGTACGGCAAATAGTTGTGTGGAGTTGGCCGGCCAACAGATGTCCACAAAGTTCGTGCAAACAATCTTACGTTGGCCCAACATTTATTATGTACTAGCTGCTGCCCGCGACGTCGTCTGCGCGAAGGCTCTACAGCACCAAAAAACCTAAGATGCCAGTGTCGCTATAGCATTATAAGTATACAACTTTTAAAATAGCATTAAAATATAAGTTTTTTTTGCAAGCGAAGCAAGTGAAGAGAGTTATATGGGAATCCTGCTGAGTTCAGTCATAAGATGTGACTGAAGGAAATAGAGAAAATAATGCAGGAATACATTCCAGGACACAAAAGAGTAAAAATACGTACAAAGGTATCATACCTTCCAACACTTCTCTATAAACTACGTTATTAGTTATGCTGCCAGGAGCCAAAATGTAAAGAGAGTCAGGACTTGTGACGCGGGAGCAAGCGACGTACAGTTGCCCTTGTGAGAAGCAACTCGTCCTGAGGTCTACACCCGCTGCCCTCAGTATCTACCCCTGCGACTTATTGATGGTCATCGCGAAGCAAACACTCACGGGGAACTGTACGCGCTTGAACTGGAACTGAGGTATGAGGGGAATGCATGGTATAAATACTGCCTCGCCGACGCCACAACCTGTAAGAATTTCCGCCTCAATGGTGTGTCTGTGGAGCGAGATGACTTTAAGGCGGGTTACACAACTTCGGAGGAGATAGGTTCCGAAGAAGCATAATCGGAACACCGACCTTCAGCTTGATGGTATGCGCTGGAAGTCCACTTGCTGACAGGGAGCTCAGAAATTCCACGGGATAATGTGTGGCGTCATCTTGCTCGACAACAGTGTTTATCGAGGTGTAGACCACTTCATGAAAATGGCCCGCTCACACACCCAAGAATTCTGCTGGTGCAGTATACGACTGATGTCCCCGTACACACAGCGAATTAGTTCTTCTAAGCTGGATACCACTCTACCGAGAGACTGGAAGCACCACCTGTCCACCTATCTCTTCTGGTAGAGTGCCTTCGCCAAGACTTAGAAGGACATCGGAGAATTCTTGAGCACGTGCATTGCCGTCGAGCCGAGCTCTCATATTAATGGTCAAGCGCAGCGTACGAACTCGTGACCACAACGAAGATCGTTTTAACGAAGCATTCACCACGGGAAGCGTTTGCCGAAAATCACCACTGAACAGAACTGTGACACCACCCATCAAATGTTCGTTCCTGCGGATGTCCTGCAGGATTCTGTCCACGGTCTCAACTGCCTTCCTATTGGCCATCGTACACTCATCTCATACGATCAGAGAGCAATCCTTGAGCACGTGTCCCTTATCGCTGTTACGTGACACACCACAAACAGGCGTTTCGGCGCTCTCTAAATCGATGGGAATTTTAAACATGGCATGTGCTGTCTTGCTACTCGGAAGCAGTGTGGTAGCGATTCCCGACGACGCTACAGCAATAGCAATTTTGCCTTGCCTCCTGACCTCTGCAAGTATACCAGTGGTAACAAATGTTTTTCCTATTCCACCAGGAGCATCCAAGAAAAACATTTTACCCTGGTTTTGCCCAACGTTTTCAAGGACGGTGTCATAAAGTTTTTGCTCTGAAGAGAACAAAGCGACATGGTCATTTCGTATGGTGGTCATTTCGCCCGGATCGTAATTTGTCTCAGCGTTATACTCCCGATTTCCACGGTCTTGATACGGTGATGATTGGGGAGCTGGTAACCCATTTTCGATCAGTGGATTGCCGCCGATAGAAATGACCACATCTTGAAGTGAACTGAGATAGGTGTTCAGCACGCGTTCATCAGTTACTTCGACTTCGTCTCCAGTAGCACGCCTCAAAGCTCGTAGAAAATCTTCAAACAGATGATGGCGATACTTCTCCCACAAAGCTACCGGGTTCGCGACTCCACAAAACACCAAGATGACGGCAAACAGATGACGCATACGGCTGGTACTGTCACTGACGCTAACCTCCGCGAGGGTGTCATGAAATGAAATGATCATCATCAATGAACATAACTTTTTTGTAATACTTAACACCGTATTTTTTTTAAATTGTCTTCCTCAACTCTGCTCAAGATTTTGAGGGTTTTGTTGGAACTTGAATTTGTCAAAACGAACTATACGATACAACTTTTATGAAGAAAATGCACATCACCATCTATGAATTTTAAGAATAACTAACTACTTACCTCGCCAACATGATCAAATTTAAATTATTAATTTCCAAAAAATGTTAACATGTAACTTGATTTGATTTTTATGAAATCTCATAGATGGCGCTGTTTTAAAATTGTCTTTATACTACTAACATTCATTAAAATATATTTATCTGCCCAAGTTACTTAAAGGCGTAGTTTTTATAGTGTAAAGCTAGATAATAGCATGGCTTACTCAAAAACAACATTTAAATATGCGTCGTTAGATTACACGCTGTCACAGAACGCGTAAGAAAAATAAAGATTCACAGCTCCTCCCCCGTAGGTGATAGCGTGATAATATATAGCCTATATGTTGACCCGACCTCTTAGTAATATTCATGCAAAATTTGAAGTAAATCCATGCAGTACTTTTTGAGTTTATCCCGGACAGACAAACAGACAAACAGACAAACAGACAAAAATTCTAAAAACTATATTTTTGGCTTCGATATCGATTGTAGATCACGCCCCAAGTATTTTTTAAAAAAAATATTCAATGTACAGTTTTGACTTTCCTACGATTTTATTATATGTATAGATTTTATGTCCTAGATGTATTTCAGGTTCTGCTGCGAATGACGTCACATAAATTGGATTTGCCGTTCTATATTTCGAGGTTGTTGTAACTTTGGAAAGGATTTTGGTTTTCCTATAAAAGTACCTTTTGGAGATTTTTTCTTGAAGTGGTCTGCGATATACTTTCTAGTAGATCATCGAGGAAACAAAATTCCGTGCACAAGATGACCACATTCTGTTAGCAAGTGGCGAAGGGTGAATTTATGACAGAGGTAAACCGGAGCAAAAAAAAGTCAATATTTAACGTTTCATTATATTTCAATGATGAATTGACTATAGAGTGGTTGTGTTCTGAATTTTCGAAGGGAAGCCGGCAGGAATCGAGCTGTATGGTACCTTCACCACTGTAGCAAGCGTTACTATAGCGGCCGAGCGCTGCTAGCAAGAATAGCCCTTACGATGTATCGATATAAGTTTCCTCGATAGTATCTACTGCATTAATTTCATCCTACTTCGCGCGGTTTTTATGAATTGATAAAACTTCGAGATTTCTTTATTATAAGTATGTTTAATAGACAGTCATAAACCCTTCGAAATAAATTCTCTAAATGATGGTGAAAACTGCATCGAAATTCGTTCCGTAGTTTAGCAGAACAACGCGGTCGCACAGACAGACACAGAAATAGTTCGTTTGCGCGTTCCGTGGCTAATCACACTTATATTATAGAAGCGAAAGTTTGTGACTGTGTATGTTTGTTACTTCTTCACGCACAAACTGCTGGACCAATTTTGATAACATTTAGTATGGAGGTAGCTGACACCATGGATTAACACAAATGATACTTTTTATCCCGATATTCCCACAGGATCGACACGTATGCGGGTGACACCGCGGAGCGCTGCTAATCTATATAAATAAAAAGACAAGTCCTGACTGACTGACTGATTGACTGACTCATCAACGCCCAGCCCAAACCCCTGGACCTAGAAAGCTGAAATTTTGCACAGAGGTTCCTTTTAAATAATTTTCGAAATTCAACACCTAAAGAAGTTAAATGGGGGATGAAAGTTTGTATGGAAAATCTTATTCCTTGAGTTAATAAACTTGAAACTCGGCACGAATACTTACCTAAGTAAATTATGAAAATTGGTCTTTTTTGTTTTTCTAAACTACCTTCTAAAGGGGGACACCCCCCCAGGTGTCAAAATTTGTATGGAAGAATTTTAATGCACGGTCCGATTAACTCAAAACTCAGTATTTATACTTAATACCAAAAATAAAGAATCACGTGTATCAGGGTTTTTCGAAAAACTACCCCTAACGTGGAGAAAAGGGGTAGTTAATTTTACAGAGCAAATATTACTGCCTGGCTTAATTAACTCGAAAATTGGTATAAATAATCTGTGAGTCAAGTAATGAACACATTCCAAACGATCTTTCAAAATTCCACCCCTGTGGGGGTGAAAAGTGGGGATACAGCTTATATGAAAAATCTTATTCCTTGGGTTAATAAACTTGAAACTTAGCACGAATACTTATATAAGTAAATTATAAAGTTTGGCATTTGTTGTTTTTCTAAACTACCCCCTAACGGGGGTTTGGGGGGTGTCAAAATTTGTGTGGAAGAATTTTAACGCGCGGTCCGATTAACTCAAAACTCAGTATTTATACTTAATACCAAAAATGAAGAATTACGTGTATCAGGGTTTTTCGAAAATCTACCCCTAACGGGGAGAAAAGGGGTAGTTAATTTTACAGGGTAAATTTTACTGCCTGGCTTAATTAACTCAAAAATTGGTATAAATAATCTGTGAGTCAAGTAATGAACACATTCCAAACGATTTTTCAAAATTCCACCCCTGTAGGGGTGAAAAGTGGGGATACAGCTTATATGAAAAATCTTATTCGTTTGGTTAATAAACTCGAAACTTGGATATTTAACTCGATATTTGCCTAAGTAAGTAATAAGACATGTGTCTTTCGAAAATAGACCCCTGACGGGTTATAAGTGGTAATTCGATTTTTAAGGACGGTATTATAGTGCGTAACTTGATTTACTCCAAAAAATAGTATGAATAAATTTAAGCTTAAAACTTGGCACAAATAAAATGGCAGCTCGAGTTTATATTATCTAAGTAAATTATAGTTTGTCATTTTATGTTTTTCTGCTCTAGGGAGATTGAGGGTGTCAGTTTGTATGGAAGAATTTTATCGCGCGGTCCAATAATATAAACTCGAAACTAAGTATGTATACTTAATACGAAAATAAATAATAAAGTGTAACTGAGTTTTTCGAAAATCTAACCCTAACGGGGTGAACGGGGGTAGTCCATTTCACAGAGGAGTATTTTATTGCGTGGCTTGATTCAATGGGAAATTGGTATAAATAATCTTTGAGTCAAGATATGGAAACGTCCCAAACGTGTTTTCAATATTACGCCCCTATGGGGATAAAAACTGTGAAGGTGAAAAGGCGGTCTCATTCCTTTGGTTAAGAAACTTGAAACTTTTCAACATTTGCCTCAGTAAATAATAAAGATTGTCACTTTTAGGGTTTTACTACTTATTTAAAAGTTTTAGGGTTTTACTTATTCGACTCCTACCGGGGTGGAAGAGGGTAATAAAGTTTAAGGAATAGAAACTTCAACTTCCATTAATACGGAAATGGGTTTAGATAATCTTTATGTCATAAAAATGGAAACGTACCAAATGCTTTTTTAATAAAAACAAGCCCTGTCGTGATGAAAAGGGAGGATAGTTTATTTGAAACATCTTAGGTAGTTTAACTAAAATATTGGCCCGAATACTTATTTCTTTAAATAAAGTAAGTATAAAGATCTTAATCAATAATTTTCGAAATACCTTTCAGGGGGAGGTGGAGAGGGTGTTAAATTTATTTGAGGAAAGTACGAAACCCACGCGGACGAAGTCGCGGGCAAAAGCTAGTCATTGATAATTCTCAAGTCCCATTGAAAATGAGGACAAATTAGAAATCTGAGGGGCAATTCTCGTAATTTTAAGAACTGTTGGTTATTGTTCACTTTAAGCAACAACAACATTTAGCCATTATTCAGAGCAAACAAAGCTTTTCTCCCTATTCAACGTTCACGAACAAATGCGAACTATGCCTTGAAAAGTCAATATGGAGTGAGATTGCGGGTTTTCGCATTCCGGCTGCAACGCCAGATGTCTGCACCCGAACAAATTGTTTCCAGACGTTGATTAATATTGTTGAGGGTACTACTACTGGAATTCAACGAATTATTATTCGGTGGGACGCGAGCAACAGATGGGAAGACAAAACATGCAATCATTTTAAGGTCTTAATAGGTAAATAAGAAAGGCCCTATTTACGTCGACGAAAAAAGGAACCTCTTACGTTATAATAAATAATAAAATAAAAAGGTTTTATCAATAACTAGCGGGCCGCCCCAGCTTCGCACGGGTGCAATTTTTTTTTCTCGAATTTCCTAAATTTTCTTTCATACAAACCTTGTCCTAGCAATAACGAAAAAAAAAAATGTTTTATATTATGTAAGGATAAGAATTAAACAAAAAGATTTTTTTTTATTTGCTAACCCTTGAGGTGAAGGCCTCCTTCAGAGAATGCCAACTTCCTCTGCCTTTCGCTAAATCCGTCCATCCAGCTATATGCACGATCTCGTCCTCCCGGCGAGTGTAAAAATACTTATAGCGAAAAAGATAAGAAAACTTGCAAAGAAATGGTGTACGAAAACTATCGAAGGCGAAAACCTTCGTACGGAATCAAAATAGCTAAAACCGTTTTAGTTCTAATCTAAGGCATTACCAAGAACGCAATTAACAATAATAGAACAAAGGATTTCAATGAGCTTTCTATTTATAGTTCACAAACATTCTCTAGTGAGGTACCTTTTGCTTAATGAAACCTAATCCTGTTACGCACGATATCATCAAGTTTGAACATCTACTCGGTAAAGAGCAAACACCTGATGGAAAGTTCAAAGAGAAAACATGCAAGATCTTCTAAGCCCTGTGTTCACCAACATTTAATGCTCCCGCAGACAGTCGCGACGCGACACAAGTAGAACAATTTCTATGAAACTTCGTGGAATTTGTTCTACCAGAATCGCGTCGCGCCTGTTTATGGGCTTTGTGTTCACCAACATTTAAATCAACTAATTAAATATTTAATCAGTTCATATATAATTAAAATTTCCTTACTCTTTAAATACCTTGGTTTGAATGTTGGTAAACTCGGGTCTTACTCAACCGATTACCTGTTGTTTAACGTTGACGTTAAACAATATTTTACACCTTAGGACATTTTTAAATCATTCGTAATCATCATCATTTCAATCGAAAGACGTCCTGAAGACGATAGCTGGACATAGGCCTGCCCTAAATTAATATGGAACTGTTTAAATTAATCGGCGGATTATTATTCAGCTAACAAGGGTCTTCAAATACAGGGGCGAAACTTAGACTAAGAAGAAGATTTCTTATAGAATCATTTCAGCTAAAAGATAGGGAAAAACCTACGAAAAATAAAAAGTCAGAAAGCGTAACTATGAACAAAATCAACGAGAAATTCGGCTCCAAACCTCACTACAATGATAAAATACCTCGAGTATTCGAACGAAAGAACACACGTGCAAATAAGCCAATCAGCTGCGCTCGCGTAAAGCTTTGTATTCCGGCAAGCGCGATTGGTTCTGGTGCGCGGTGGCCTTTTCGGCAACGCCCACCTCGGTAGACATTTGCGTGGTGCCATGTTTGAGCTTGAGTTACATTTCTGACTTTTATTATTCGTAGGAAAAAAACCAAATTTAGATGATATCCGAGACATCACCCAGACCGCAATTAAAAACTTACAACACTCCTCTTTTTGCATCGGGGGTAAAAAATAATAGAACAAAGGATTCCAATTAACATTCTAGTTCACAAACATTCTGTAGTACCGTTTGCCTAATGAAACCTAATCCAGCTATCCACGATACCATCAAGTCTCAGCATCTACTCAACCATATCCCGCTTCAGAAGTTAATTAAACTTTTGAAAAGGTCAAGTGTTTGCGGTACATAAACCTGCGTCGTTAATTGATCGGTCTTTAAATAGCCACTTCAGTTGAATAGAGGGTTTGCCCTTTTAAATGTTTTGCTGAACATGATCTCAAAGGCTTTATTTGTAAAGGTTTTGGAATGTTCAAAATTTTAAAAAGGATGGGAGCAACAGATGGGAAGTTCAAAGACAAAATGTGCATTAATTAAGGTGAATGCGCAGTTGGAGCCCGCGAAATGTTTTTTTCAGGTCAGTGTCAGGTTGTATATTGATCAAAATTTGATTCGCGACTATAACAGGTACGTATTTACAGAATTACAATAATTAGAATCATTAATACATCTTTTTAAGTTAAATTTGTACATAAGAACAAATCTCTTAGGGAAAAGTGCTTATGGAACAAATCTAACTTAAAGAGACATATTAAATTAATGATTTTAATGACTTTATTTCTCTAAATACATATCTATTATAGTTGCATATCATATTTTGATCAAGATACAACCTGGCACTGACCTGCGAATTGCAAAAAACGTAAGAATATTTTAATTTCGCGGTCTACTGCTGCGCATACTACCTCAAATGGCTTGGCATGATCCTCCGTTATGTCGAAAATACTGCAGCATTAATTTTGAAATAAATATATGGTAAAGTTGAGGACTAATGTTAGGTCTTATGTTAGGCGAAAACACGATTCCATAAAATTTCTCGAAAAAAAAAAATTCCAAAGTTACCTCCAAACCGAACAATAAACCGCTGGTATTCAAAAATACTTCAAATTAGATCACGAAACTTTGTATACTAACCGAACTAACTATAAAGCAGGTCTTATGTTATTATTTTTTTTTTTAATTAGCATTATTTTCACCGTAAAAAGCAAATACCTAAACTATTGGCGCTGCCTGCCTCCTAGCACCGCACTCTGTCTCGCTCTCACTCCGTCCGCGAGCAGTATCGTTCGAGCGAGATAAAGAGTGAATTTTAGCTGAGGTAGTATAGGCTCTTAAAGTCTTAATAGGTAAATGAGAAAGGCCCTCTTTACATAGACGTAAAAGGGGACCTCTTACGGTATCAATACAGTTCACTTATTACACACAACACAATCAGCTTATGATGTTCCCACTGCTGGGACAAAGGTCACACAAACCTCCTCTCTGTGAGAGGAAACACAGTTAAAACATAGGGAAACTTTCAAAAAGGGCTAAAAGGCGGCAATTAGTAAGAAATTGAGCACGAAAATCATCGAAAATGAAAAAGTAGTATTCGGAAACCAAAAAAAAAATAGTTTTTTTTTGGATCAAACCTTTTTGAAAAGGTCAAGTGTCTGAGGTACCTATACCTACTTCGTTAATTGATCTGTCTTTAAATTGCCACTTCAGTTGAATAGAGGTTTTACCCTTATGTTTTCATCTTAAAGGTTTTATCTCTAAGGGCTCTGGAAAGGTCAAAAATCAGGTTTAGCTAGTGGATGTTTATCTAAAAAGGGCCTTGTGTTCGTCCATTTCGTTTATTGTTATTGCTGAAGTAAGGCTTTTTTCTGTAGGTATGTCAAGTAGAGAACCTTATAAAGAACAATGGCCATAATTGACCTGATCAAATTCGGATGATACCCGAAACGAGTTATACGTCAAAAAATAGTCAGTTAAGTGAGCATTAATTTACATGTAGTCAATTATTGAATACTCAATGTTTGATATTCTTCGCACAGAAGTGGGAATATGAGTGACACAAAACGCGTAACTAATGATTAGCATGATTGCAGATATGGCTGTCGAGTTTCCGACTTGTCAAATTCTAACCTCCCTGAGAACAAATAAATGCAAATATCTATTTTCTTCCGCTTTCTAAAATTATATTTTCAATTAAAACATTGATTTATTATAAGTAGGTGAAACAATTCTACTTCCTACTAATAATATTATAAATGCGAAAGTTTGTGAGGATGGATGGATGTTTGTTACTCTTTCACGCAAGAACTACTGAACGGATTCGGATGAGGTTTGGCACACATATAGTTTATAACCAGGATTAACACAAAGGATACTTTTTATCCCGATATTCCCACGGGATAGAAACTTACGCGGGTGAAACCGCGGGGCGCAGCTAGTTAAACCATATGCCATCAAAGGTCGTGATACTTTATAGTCAGGTCATAGGATGTATGGGCCTTGGCCGACGTTCTTTGAGCCGATACAGGCCTGCGGAGTAATTGCATAACACACTAACAGTAGCAATGGCTTTAATTTTGACAGTTCCACAACATTCATTGCGTGGTTCACGTTGTTGAGTAGACAAATTTTTCGAACATATGAAGTAATGAATTAGAAATATGATTCAGATTGATATTGATACTGGCCGCGATTCTGTTGTTCACAAACTAAACTAAATTTAAGTTCAGTGCATTTTTTTGGAACGAAGTTCCTTATCGCGCGTTGTGAAAGGGGGCTAGACGGAAAAAATTCTTACGAGAAGTTGTCACGACACTTTTTGCTATAGTAAGCTATTGTAAGCTGTGCGGCGTCGCATGTTTCTCTGTCTGTCTCTCTCTCTCTTATAGAAAGCAAGCCAGATATTTTCATTTCTATTTCGCATTGAATATAATTATTAATATAATTATTTTATACAAGATTCAATACATTACATTATTTATTATTATAACTTAAAAAAAATAAAATTTTATTACAATTCCTTCACTAATTAATCGAAAGGAACTTCGTTCCATCCGGGTGTCCCTTGACACCTCTCAAGTTTTTTATTCTTTCTATTTTATTAAGAAAAGGACAGAAGATAAATATTAGTTTAGTCCTGCCAAATTAGTCAGCGCCTGACGTAAATTGACGTATTTTTAGTAGCCAATTTTTTAATCACGTCTAAACTTCTCTATGGCTTATCTAATTTGACAGGACTAAGCAAATATTTATCTTTTATCCTTTTCATAATGAAATAGAAAGAAAAAAATGCAGTGAACTTAAATTTAATTTAGTTTATGAACAACAGAATCGGGGCCACTGTGTTGCGCAGTTAGGGTGCTGGCCTGTGTGGCTTAAATTGATATACAATAATACTTGCCTGCATTATCTTCTGCGAATAATTGGTCTTCGGGGATGGTTTTTTTTACCCTTAGCAACTCAAAAGAGTTGGTCTGCTGGTGGTTTTCATTTAGTTATATAATTATCTAGCTCTCTGATTCAATAAAAAAAACCAGCCAAGTGCGATTCGGACTCGCACACGAAGGCCACAAGGCAAAAAAGGCCGACAAAAAAAACACGCTTCTTGTATGGAGACCCATTTTATTTTTAACTTTATTTAATTTTTTTGTAATAGCGGCAATAAAAATACACACTGGAAAAATTTCTACTGTCGACCAGTTATGGTCATGAGATACAGCTCGCTGACAGAGAGACGGACGGACCGACAGTGAAGCCTCGCGTTGGTCCCTTTGTGTACGGCACCCTTAAAAAAAAAACTTCTTGAAGTTGAAATTACCTAGCTCGCTGTTGTAATAAAAAAAGGTAGAAGTTCCCTTCCAAAGTACATCTACATAGTAGTCGCTACAACATCTTGTTGCAAACACTTCTGATTAACGTCATTACTCTGTGGTATTCTGTTTTTGTTGGCGGCACGAAACTGCCAGCGACAGCCAGAGTGATTCAATTTAGTGGTAATATTGTTTCGACGGTCGACGAACTGTGAGGGCTGATTCAATTTGAGGCAACTTGAGTATATGCAAGTGTTTGTTGTTGTTTGAAGGGTAAATAATAAGAATAAATGTATGACTCCGATCTCGGCAGCACGCAGCAGTGCTGCCGCAGCACTACTAGTCCCCATTATATTCTCTATAGGTTTATATGAGAAATCACATTCCGAACTCCGCAGCAATGCCGCGCGACATTGCTGCGTCACATTGCTGCTGTGCTCGGAATGTGATTTCTCATATAAACCTATAGAGAGTATAGGTACTATGAGTCAGCGCAGACAGAGAAGAGCGCAGCGGAGAGGATTTTATTAAGGCACTCGAAAATCAACTTTAAAATTATTGAAATAAAGTGCATATATGCTTGAACCTGACAAAAAATGCTCGCGCGTCCTCGAGGATACGCGGGAAGGCACGCGCGCGTTTATTTCAATAATTTTAAAGTTGATTTTCGAGTGCCTTAATAAAATCCTCTCCGCTGCGCTCCTTTCTGTCTGCGCTGACCCTATGGGTGCTGCGGCAGCACTGCTGCGTGCTGCCTAGATCGGAATCATACCTTAAGGGCAGTGTATTGAGCAGCGGGATTGTCCGAAAGGGTTACCGCTACCCCGGAACACAAAGGGCTAAGGAAGGAACACGGGTAGGTTTTAGTCAGTAAGAGTCTGACACTCCCTTCTGCTCCACCGAGAGCGGGAGGGGTCATTTGATGATTTCCCATCCACAAAAAAAAAAGGGTAGTGTATTATTGTAGTAGTATTTGTCCAGACGAGTTGCTCGATTTTCTTGCTCGATGAATTGAAAGGTACATTTTAATATCACATCACAATCATTATTGTTTCATA
This sequence comes from Globia sparganii, assembly GCA_949316385.1. NCBI lineage: Eukaryota > Metazoa > Arthropoda > Insecta > Lepidoptera > Noctuidae > Globia > Globia sparganii. Next base: position 5,243,013 of record OX438670.1, read on the forward strand.
TCAAAATATTTTATTTCACATGGCATCAAAATATTTTATTTTTCATGGGCACTTATGAAACATCAGAAGTTAGGTGCACGCTTCCAATTGAGAGACCGACGACCTATGGACACACCCCGGACACTCCGTACAACGCGCGCAAAATAATTACCTACTACTACTACATAGCCAAATGACGTCGGTACACGTGCAAATCTGTGCGTAAACTCTAGTAGGGTTGGTTGTCGTGCGGAGCGTAAAAAAAAGGCGGGAACGACGACGACGCGACTAGAAAGGACTAGTTTGATTGTTTATCTAATTAGTCGGGTTCGTAATGAAATAAAAATAATATTATAATAGTTAAGTAATAAATGTAAAACTTTTAACAATAACTTTAATTTCGGATGTCGGTGTCTTTGGATCTGTATTTTAGTTTATTGCCACTGACTTACGAAATTAAAGTTATTTTTCACTTTGTACTTAGTGTTTTTTTGAAAGTCGGTTTTTTTTTTTGCTAAAAAGTTTTTATTTCTCGCTTTTTAGTGGGTCTGTTTATAAAATATCTAAGTTACAATAGCCTAATGTCAACTTGCTCATCCCCTTGTACAAAATATTGCTTTTCCCGATGCAGGGACGTTAATCGTTGAGGAGTTCTCTTGGTACTCCATCATCAGCTCCATTTCACCATTCGCATTGTGATGAGCATAAATTGTGCTTAGGAAACACATTAAAGTAATCGAATCGCAACCTGTGAAATACTTATTATTGAGTAGTCCCGGTGGCCATCTGTGGTCTTCATCATTTCCACTTCACTAAATGTTGCTATCCCAGAGCAAATACCCATGCAAATAAGGTACTTAGCTAAATATTGCTTACACTAAAATATTTTCGTTTAAATGACCTACTTAACTATAAATAATCGGTTATTATATCGCATGGTATTAAAATGCGATATCTTACAAACATTTATGTAAATACAAATTCGGAAAAGCATCACAATATCGAACCATCGTGATTAAAACTCAGATAAAACTTTTAAATCGCAAAATTGTGTGCTCGTGTCAGCAGTACAGTGCTGCGGTTCTTTGTGAGCGCCCTGAGCTAGAGAACCGCCGATAATGCCGCGGGTGTGCGGGGTGAGGTGCGGTATCTGATGTCAGCGCGGGGTAGGGAGTGGCCATTCTGTACGAAGTACTATTAGGTATTCTGTGCTATGGAGACGAGCCGGTAAGATACTCCACGGTTAGGTATACTTTTTTTTTAAATAATTGGCATTTACTATGTTTTCAAATTACAGTGTTAAGTACACAGGTTGAAGATTTAAATTGTCATTTTTGTCGCAAATATCATACTGTATCACCTCTAAAATTGGTAACTGGTAAAATAATCTTAGGTATCCAGTTATAACCCTTCTCACAGCAATAAGAAAATTGAAAAACTTTTAACGATCCAATTTATTTTTTCAGACCAATATAAATTTCAGGCCAATTGCATTGTCTAGACTAAAGACGGCAAAAAAGTTCTGCAAATTGCTCTCCAAACTTTTCTGTAATCGCTGCATCTTTGAAGTCAACTTCAAATCTTTCTTTTACAAACTTCATTGTTAAAGTTTTGAAACGATCGAAGTTCTAACACATTATGTTCTTTTTTGAGTACTTGAAAGAGATTTGGAGGTTTCAGTGTTAAGTGAAAAGAAACGTGAGCTTGCCGATGAAATTTAATGAGCCGAAAGTTTAGGATCGACATGACGAAGATCACTGTAACACCTCCACGTAAAACAGATGCATGGTAACAGACACGCACGCACATGCCTGTAATCGAGGCAAACACCTAAGCAGCCCGCGTGCGCGTGTCTATTAGCATGCATTTGTTTCACATGGACATCGAGGTAGCGAGCTAAACTGCGATCGTGAGGTATCGCTGTGAGCCATCTTCGGCATGTTATACAAAGTGTTAATGAAATAACCCAAAACCTCGGACACCCCAACCGATTTTTATATTAATAAATTGATATGACATATAATTATTTATTTTCAAAAATTATAGTAAAAGATATTTGTAAATGTTGTTGTCGCGCTACTTCTTACATTCGTAGCTCTATCGCCGCCGCCGCGCTTCCCGGCGCCAGCTTTAGCACCCCCTCTCCTCACCCTCGCCCGCGCTGTTTGTTTTCATTGCGTTGGACAGTAGCGTACAGCGTCGTTAAAAAATATTAGACACGGCATGACAAATAATTATTTTTTGGAAAAAAATAACCCATATTAAAAATTATTGTATTCGATTTTGCTGCCGATTCTAAACAAACTAGTTTCAGGTTTTGGGTTATTTCATTAACACATTGTATAGGGTGACTGGTAATTAGTGACCGATACCTAAACACGTGATTGTACTCATGATAACAAACAACTTTTACTATGGGACCAAACCTGAATTCGTGAAAAAAAAATCTGCTGTTCAGTCATTTATATTCGCCTAACTGGTCAAAATGTAGGTACTGAACAGCAGATTTTTTTTCGCGAATTCAGGTTTGGTCCCATAGTAAAAGTTGTTTGTTATCATGAGTACAATCACGTGTTTAGGTATCGGTCACTAATTACCAGTCACCCTATATCTCCTTAGCGCGCTCGCACACGGCATACTTTTTAACCGACTTCAAAAAAGGAGGAGGTTCTCAATTCTTTTGTATTTTTTTTTTACGTTTATTACCTCAGTACGCCGTCATATTTTATAGACCGATTTGGAAAATTATTTTTTTATTTAAAAGGATATACTTCTAGATATAGTGGGTAGCTTGATGTGCTGGCGTCTGTACAACATTTATTGCAAGCATTCTAATATTAACAAATATAATTTCAAGTACTAATTTCCCCTACTTCAAAACAAAGCTCAAACAGGTCGAATCCTTTGACACTTTAAAATCTAGGTTTAATAAAATAGGCATATTTATGTTCTAAAGTTTATTTTGTAACTGAACCTACGTTTGCCGCCGCCAGCGCAATAAATATTTAATCTAGCTCAGTATCGATACCAACTTTAAGTTTATTGAAAACGTTTTTCAATTTCCTTCTTCTTCTTCTTTAAACTTATATAAAAATGGTTCTTTTCAATCAGAATATATAATCATCTTATGGTTTTATTGGGTAACATTTCATGGGGCTTCAATTTTAATTAGTTCTTTATCATCGTAAGCTTTTAATTCTGTCGTTTTAATTGAACATTATAAAGGTTTCTTTGCAGAAACGGCATTTTACCTTATGGCGTTTCAACATGATTTTTTGGTTGGATCTTTCTTTTTTATCCTTACTTCAAGGGCAATCAATTGCCTAGAGTTTTCCCAACTGTGTTGGGATCGGCTTTCAGTCGAACCGAATGCAGCTAAATACCAGTATTTTCAATAGTAGATCTCCACAACACAGTTACTTGGTAACACGGTTTGAATGACTATTTCATGAAATATCAATCAGTAGTATTATATGAACGTAGAAGGTTTTATTGATGATTTAAATGATACGCTCGCAAATCATATCTTAATCAACATTCAACTCGACAGTGACCTGCAAATTCATGTCAAAAATGTAAGAAAATTTGATTTTCGTGGACTACCATGGCACTTCCCCCTTAAGAGTTAAAAATCCATTTAATATTCTTTGCCAATAGGGATGGTTGGATATTTCGACGCTTGTTTTTCTTTGATACTTGTGACGCTGACGCTGAGATGCATTCAAAACAAAAGAATATTTTCACTCCAAGATGGCGGCGACCAATGCGCTAAGCGATATTGATATACAGGTTGGTGTATATTTCAATTTATAATCGCAATATTATTTTATTGCGAATATTGCCAGGACATGGTTTGTATGAAAGAAAATTTCAGAAATTTGAAAAAAAAAATGCACCCGTGCGAAGCTGGGGCGGGCCGCTAGTAATAATATTATAAAAATAAATTGTTCTTACAAAATGCATTAATAAATAGCTGCTCTATGTTCAATAATTAATTTAAGGCAGGTTACTTTCTCTCTTTTGACCCAATTTCTTCCATCCTGTATAAAAGCCGTATTTTCTTCGCTAGGGTCGTATGTATCTGGATTTTGACGGTACACTCCATTTGTTGCCCACTCACGAAGATTTTTCTCGTCGACGGAGTTTTCAGCAAAATTGAAGTGATTTGTGTGTTTGTGTGTTTGATGTGGGGAAAAACAGGATTTTTGTAGTTGACTTGTGCGTGGGACAGAAAATTTATAGGGTCTGCAAATACCCTATAAATAAATAGATAAGAAAACATACACGACATAAAAACACAACAACAAACAACACAAAAAAAAATTGACATAATGAATCAGAAAATCGAGATTGATTATTTTTATACAAACCGTGTTCCTGATGGAATTTGGAAAATTCCATATGTGTACCTATAGTTTTAGTTAAGTTCGGATTTAATTTTGTTATTTTTATTAATTAATTAGGTTTTACTTGCTATTTGCTTACTTATTACTATCATTAGCAGAAATAAATACCATCCATATTGTAAAAACAAAATTGTGTATAATATATAACTTCGTGAGCGCGATGAGTATTTAGGCGGTAAACTAAATTGTGGGCTGTTAAAATGAGCGGTTATGTTTCGTGGCATTTTCATTTTTGTTGCCGCCATTTTGGAAATACTTTTCTTTTGTTAGGGCTCCTTTGTGTTACCGATTAACTTGGGGCTTATGTTTTCAAACCTGTGTTATGGATAGGGAACTTAGATCACGCAAGATTGAATTTAGCGCACTTCAAACAAAGGGTTGGTTTAGTGTAAGCAGGCGCCATTGATATTTTATCGTAGGCGCAGTATTTTTTTAGTAAAAAAATAAAATTTGATGTCTTAGACAAATGGCGGATTATACCTAAGTATTTATTTACCTACCCTTTTGGGAAAACAGGGGTGGTCTTATAATAATGGTTACTTTTATGTTATTTATTTTAAAGGATTCATTTTGTATAGCGCCACCTGTTACGTGGGGAGCGTCGAGACTTCAGCTCATCGTTGTAAGTTAAAGTGACGGCCACTTTTTTTTTTGTGGATGGGAAATCATCAAATGACCCCTCCCGCTCAGGGTGGAGCAGGAGGGAGTGTCAGACTATTACTGACTAAAACCCACCCGTGTTCCTTCCTTAGCCCTTTATGTTACTGAACGACTGAAACTCGATAAGAAATAGTTATTTAACTGTGTTTGTGAATACTTTTTCTTTCTTTCTTTCTTTAAATAGCTGATTTATGTTGTGCATGCAACAAATAGTTTGAGTTTCAATCCACGGAGAGCTGAGAAACTATTATTTAGATTTTTTCGTTCTTTCTACCATTAACAAAGGTAGCGTTATTATGAAACAAAATCATGTAACAAAGTTTTTATTCTTACCTTTGTTACCGAATATAACAATCAATTATTTATTAATGCTTGAGATGGAATGAGTCCATCGACAGAAAAAAGAACTTGTACATTTCTAAGTTTTTGTCTAGTTGTACCTACTTCTTTTGGGTAAACCATAAACCTGGAATCTATGAATATAAAGTGTGCGAAGGATATCAATCGTGTCTTTTACCCTACTTTGTTGAGAAGATGAAATGGCTTTGAGGTTTCTTTTATTCGTATTTTGGGAATCAGAGGAATAAAAAGTCTACTGTTTTATTTCTTTCAATGTGTGTAATTAAACGTACAAGAAACTCATCATCTGCCTAGACTTTTCCGAACTATGTTGGGGTCGGCTTCCAGTCTAACCGGATGCGGCTGAAGGATCAGTATTTTACATGAAGCGACTGCCTATCTGACCTCTACAACCCAGTTACTGGGTTATTGACTTTCGGCCTTTTGACGACCCATAAGTAACAACTGCTAAATATCCACGAATCACAGCCGTGACCAACGGCTTGACTTGCTTTCCGAGGCACGGACAGGTCTTGATATGTGAAAATGGTCACCTATCCACGGACCGACCGTGGCAATGTAGCTTAACCTGATCGATCGATCCGTGCAGCTGTTATGCCACAAGCCCCTCAAACGTACAAGAATCTAATGTAATGAGATGAATTGATTACACGCTAGATGTTTTAATCCCATCGTAGAGGTTATTTTAATGCAACCCAAAAACTTAATTAAAATTAACACAAAGTTCATATCCGCACTCTGGGTATGTCTGCGAGCAATAGAATGCAGTATCCTAGCAGTTAACACTGGTAGATCGACGTAAAATTGCTGACTGCATATTCTTATTGAAAATCCTCAATAACAATATTGATAACTCTGAGTTGTTGTCTAAATTTTATTTTAATGTGCCATGTAAAACACTTCGTTTTAATCCACCCATACGTGTACCTCATTCATCTTCGAACGATAGGCAGAATAGTTATATTGTGCGTGCAAGCAGACATTTTAATGATATATGCAAGGAGTATGATTTTGATCCATTCACAAGTAGTGTGAATTCGGTCAGAAGGTGCTTAAGCCTCAATTTTTTTCAAGTAGCGGTAGGTTATTTTATTTGTTTAATTTCTTTCTCTTTCATTTTAGTCACATTTTATTAGTTTGTTTTCTTTTTAAATAAGGCGTTTTTTGTTTTGTTATTGTGCTCACACCATTTAGTGACGTATTGATGTATTTATTCGTGAGGATTTGTAATTGGCTTCCTGGTGACTAAAGTTTCTTTTTTTTATGTTTTTAGTAGTTGTAAGTCCTCCATGTACTAAATAAATAAATAAATTAAGAGGAAATGCGGTCGGAGAGACTTAAAAAGCCTAAGTAAAAAGTCATAATTCGAGGTTTGGCTCTCACCTATTACCTCCTCAAATATTGGACCAATTTCAAAGATATTTCATAAACTGAATAATAAGGATATATACTGTGCCCCTATGTGTTTCTTTTTCCATTAATAGTTGTCAAATTTGTACACTAACTCTCTGTTGACAGCGGTTTAAATCGGTATTTTTTGAGGGCTCTAGTGCTTATAAAAATAATGTATCATCATCAAAAAAGAAAACATAGGGACATACAAGTAGTTATATTGCCTGAAACAGGATTTCCTAGTTCAGGCACAAAACATGGGTGAACTTGATATAAATTTAAGAAAAACTGTATTCAACGTTAGTCCTTATATTTCGAATAAATTTTATTATTATTATTTATTATTCTGTAAAAAATCATTGCTGTATGGTCATTAACCAGAAAAAAAACAAGCGAGAGCGTTTCTATGGGGAAACAACCACCCGCATTTCCTCTTAAGGCTCTCAGGCGCGTTATTATTGGGGCAGCGGGATTGTCCGAAAGGGTTACCGCTGCCCCGGAACATAAAGGGCTAAGGACTGGTGGGTTTTAGTCAGTAAGAGTCTGACACTCCCTTCTGCTCCACCCTGAGCGGGAGGGGTCATTTGATGATTTCCCATCCACAAAAAAAAAAGGCGCGCGCGTTATTATTGGTCGATAATATCGGATGCATTATTGCGATATCTGTAGGCCAATTCTGCTAATTTAAAACGATCAAAATCTAGTCGCAGTCTCATCTCGGTGACAAAAAAATGTCAAAAACTTGTCAAAATGTAGGGAAATTTGAAGTATTTTTGACAGATTGAAACTGCGATCAGACTGTGAACGTTCTTAAAAATTACGAGAATTGCCCCTCTGTTTTCAGTACATTTTTTTATAAGACGGCCATGAAATTAAATAATAAATAAAGTTCATATCCAATTCAAACGGAATGAGAATAACGAATTATTCCAAAGAAACAGAGCAAAGTTAATGAATACCTAATGTAACAGGTAGTAATTAAGTTGGTTGGTTCTATGTTACCTTGTTTCAACAGCTCTCTGGAACTTTGCGAATTATTGTGTTCACTGTACCTACTTAGAACTTTATATGCTCGGGAGCTTTAGGAAATTAGGAGTACAATGTTTCTGGCTACTTGGTGTTCTTACATAAACGAAAAAAGTTGTAGGGATGTAAATATCATCAGTAACTTGAACTCAAGGGAATGAACAGTGGCGAAGGTATCATACAACTCGATTCCCGCCGGCTTCCCTTTGATTATTCAGAACACAACCAAACCACTCTATAGTCAATTCATCATTGAAATATAATGAAACGGTTTATTGAAATTTTTTTCTTGCTCCGGCTTACCTCTGTCATAAATTGACACTTCGCCACTGGAATGAACCATAATCTTCCACGCGGACCCAGTAGCATAATATGTCTTCGAATGTTTGCTTCGAGGAGCCCCATTTACTTGGTGCAAGTTTATTGCCCGTGGCATACCATCAAATTGAAGCAACAATTGACTGGCTCCATCTAAACAACACGTACAATTGTTGCACGATACGGGCAAGTTAGTTGCCGTTCATAACTGGTATAGGTGTAAACAGCGCTTGCAATAAAATAGCATTTATTACAGTACTTGAATCAATTGTGTAACGACGTGCAACTCTGTCATTAGACGAAGCAAAACTTGCATTGCCTTGGTGTAAGCAGAAGTTGCGTGCAATTATTGAATGGCAAAACTTGCATTCAATTATTGTATGTCATTTTATGGAAATCGCACACGTGTAAACTGATATGTAATTCTTGAATGGTAATAATTGAATGTGATTTATGGGATGCGATAGCACTTGAACGTTCTAGAAACTTGCACCATTTAAATGGGGATGAAATAAATAGTTCACATTGCATGCCGTGCCTGCCGGAATTTGAACCACAGACCTCGTTATTTATGGTATGAGTTTTAAGAAAGGCAATGTTGTCGTGTAGTTTTTAAAGTTTTCCAGACTTCACTCACTGTTTTGTATTGTTTAATTTTTCCAGAGTTAATATCGTAAAATATGTATGACGGGGTTCAGCTCTGGGATAAGACCGTACGAATCAAATTCGCCAGTTTACTGGCGCAGGACACAATATTGTCAGCATTAGAAGATATTCCGAATTAGCAGTCTTATTACAGTACCAAACTTACCTCAACATACCTATTTTAGCAAACATTTAACGATACGAAAACCCCAATATGACGGCACGGTTGGCGCAGTAGTTAAGCTATTGACTGCTGCGCTGCGTGTCGCGGGTTCGATTCCCGCACGGAACAAATATTTGTATGACCTACAAGTAGTTGTTCCGAGTCTGGCTGTTTGTGTATGTGAGTTTAAATGTTTGTAAACGCACCCACGATACAGGAGTAATTCCTAGTGTGGGGCAACGTTTTTTTAAACAAAATAAAAAATAAAATATACTCTGCATAGCCCAAACTATATGTATTAGGGACTAATCACACTTATTCAGCTCTGTTTAGTGTTTGTCCATAGAAAACAACGATTTTGTATGAAGTCCGTTCAGCTTTCCGCGGCTGTACGGACGCGTACGCATCTAATACAAAATCGTTGTTTTCTATGGACAAACGCTGAACAGAGCTGAATAAGTGTGATCATTAGTCCCTTAGACATACATATATCTACTGTACAGATACACGTTGTAACATTAATATCCAAACTTACTTATTTCCACCCAGTTTAGCCTCAGACTGACTGTCTTTAGCCGTCTTTCTAGAACGAAGTTCCTTAAGGAGTTTTCGATACCCAAGCGTGTGCCCAAGTTTCTCGTAATATATCTCATAGTTTTTGGTATCGTCAGTGTCTGAAGCGAGCATTGGTGGCGACTTACGAGTTTTAAGTTGTAAATTCGAACCCACACAGGCGCTATAATAAGTGTAAACAATTTCATCACCACTGCTCTCGAAACGGTGAAGGAAAACATCGTGAGGAAACTATTAATAGCAGAACATAATCAATATTTAACACGATGAAGTATTGAGATTCGACAAGTATATAAGGTGTTTCAAAATTAACTATTACAAACTTTAAGAGGTGTTTTAGACCATCGAACTGAAAAACTTTCACCACAGGACCAACTCTGAAATCGTTAAAATAAAAAATCTGCTGTTTAATACAAAACTTCAATACTTGACCAAAATGTATGAAACAGCTGATTTTTTTTCGTGATTTCAGAGTTGTACCCATAGTGAAAGTTGTTCAGTTCGATGGTCTTAAAACACCTCTTAAAGTTTGTTGGGTTAATTTTGAAATACCTTATATACAGGCCCTGAAAGACTTTGGTCACTTTCGTTTATTGGATTTTTTCATTAGGAATTTCTTAATAACAGCCCGGAGTTTTGGAGTTGGCGGTGTGATACTCCCGTGCTTCGAAAAACACGTTAAGCTGTTGGTTCTGCGCCTGATCTCTCTCCGGCCGTGTCAGATTGCGTGCCCCATCGGACTATGAGAGTGAGGGAAGAGAGAGTGCACCTATGTCTACGCATACTGTTCTGCACTATAGTATCTCTCGCGCCGAAGGTTAGTCTTGGTTGAGATTAGCCGCCTTGGCCGAAATACGGATAATAAGGAGGTGGTCTCAGAATAAGATATTACTTTGCAAACTTTGGGATCCTCATAAAACCATACATAATGGCTCGATTACCTACATACTACTAAATACTTTTTAAGTGGGAATCGCAAAGGTAGACCGCGAAATCCATTTTTTTTTGTAATTTGCAGGTCAGTGTCAGGTTCTTGTTCAACAAAATAAGATTTGCGATCGTATCAAGTATGTATTTACAGAATTAGAGTAATTAAAATCATCAATACAACTCTCTAAGCTCACATAACCCTATTGAATAACTATTTCATGAAATACCAATCAATATGGTTTACCATCATTCAGAATCCATTGGAGAATTGTGAACAATCTGAAAATGTTCCCGGAATTCCTTATTACTTCGTGAAAAAATTCTAGATCTAATTAACTGGCCCAGTACTCATAAAAGTATGACAGATTGGGCGCCAGTAATTAGACAGAACGGAAACCGGTATACACGGCTATAATGCGGTATACATGGCTGTTCTGCGGTACGTACTACTCGTAAAGCCTGCGATACCGCACCTGCATGCTTTTGTTGAGTTAGTGGTACTAGATATGGTAGGAGCTGGGTAGAATTTAGCTTTGAAGTAAGTCTATAATGCTTCAAAGTAAATGAGAAATATTTTTACTGATTCTCTTAAAACTTACTGCTCTTCTGATGATGTACGCTTTTTAAAATGGTTAAACCTCTATAAACCTTTTGGGCTACTAAAGATGTACACTTTTTTAAATTATTGAGCCTTTTTTTTTTTGACCAGCAGAAGGTTAATTATGCCCGAACATACACAAAAAAAAAATATACATTCGAATTGAGAACCTCCTCCTTTTTTGAAGGCGGTTAAAAATAGGCCTTTTCTGACAGTTGGTCGCAATAACTGAGCTAGGGTACCCCAACCATACGGATTAGGTTAGGTTAGAACTGTGACAAACCACACGCGAGTCGAATTGATCGCAGTAACTAAGCTAGAGCATAATGGGTTACGGTCAGCGCAGACAGAAAGGAGCGCAGCTTTAAAATTATTGAAATAAACGCGCGCGTGCCTTCCCGCGTATCCTCGAGGACGCGCGAGCATTTTTTGTCAGGTTCAAGCATATGTGCACTTTATTTCAATCATTTTAAAGTTGATTTTCGAGTGCCTTAATAAAATCCTCTCCGCTGCGTCTCCTCTCTATCTGCGCTGACCCTTAGGCTAGGACCAACCACTTCATCCAGTTGGTTGCAGTAACTTGGCTATTTAATGTTATGTCCCCAAAATAGGAATTATTTGAGATTCACAAAAATAGGCGCATTCATATTAGAGCATTATATTACAGTGTTCAAAAATATTTCTAGGAAAGCAAAATGGGGATTATTTCAAACTCAAGCATTTATTTCAATTAAACCAATTACAGGCACTTTTGAATTGTCAAGGAGGAGAGATTTGAGGGTCGATTACATACATTTCAAAGAAAATAGAGTTAAAATGTGTAGCTGTTACTAACAAGGTAAATAAAAGCGTGTTAAAAATGATCTTATTATGCTACAAAAAAATGATCTTATTAAGATAAAAAAATACACTGCACGAGCAGTAAGCGATCACAACAAAAATAAACAGGCCGTGGATACACGTGTCACGTTATATTTCCAAATGAATGAACAATTCTGTTAAGAATTGTGCGGAAAAGAATATGGAAGGATTATTAATAGTCTTACTTTATAACAGCAGAAAATCTAAATGATTGATTATTATTAATGGTTTTGGAAAATAAAACGTTTGACAGCACCACAAAATCGATTCTACGCGCAAAGACTTACCTAAACCTTCTAATCTATTCCAGTAAAAAAAAAACAACTGAACTATCTATACAGGGTCAAATTAAATTAGCTAGCGAAACTTTGCAGACGTTATGGGTATCGATAAATTATTCGTTGTTACCTACACACAATAATGATAGTAACAACGAATCTTAATGCTGGCAGTAGACACAAAATTAAGCCCACCTCATCTAGAAGCTGCTAGATCTACAACACTGACCTACTTCACGCGGCCAGGGCGGCTCATTTGTCATGCTAAAGCAAATGGTTGTACCGGGATGAAGCGACTTAATAAAATATTAATGGCTTCCCACGCATTAGCTGCCATGTCACCGGCGTAGACTGAAGAACATAGGGTAGAAAGGCGATGGAAGTGAGCCAGCATTATAAGGTGTCGTGTAGACTTACCCTCGAATAACGAAATGTCATTTTCAGATGGTGTTCAAAGGAGGGAAGTGAATTTGCTGAAATTAAAATTTTCAGGTGATTTTATGATCATTTAAAAACGTTCTATCTTCACAAATATTTTTGTAGAGGCCCACGAGAATAATGATACGATAATAATAAAAAAAATTTTTTTGCTTATTGTTTCTTGACGTCGATTACGCCCTGATAGAAAGAATTATTAAAAAAATATATTTACGTAACTTATCTGGCGTAATGTGGGTGTATTATAGGTAGGTACAGGTACTGTCTAACCCTTCGGTGAATGTAGGTATGATGTTAGGGATGTGTAAAAATATGCGTTTATGGAAAAATAACTTTAATTCCTAAATAATAAAGTACAGTTTACGCTACAACTTCGAACATATTTATAACTTTGTCAATAGTGATAGTCACTCTGAAATCAACTTTATTTACACTGTGATAAAGTTGATATTTGCTTGAACGGAATTAGCATCAATTGGAAACGAATTTGAATAGATCTTTGGTACTCTATTTTTTCCCTTCCATTGCTTAGTTTCTGATGTGAGACCAATTATTTTTCAATTTGCCCAGCATATGAGCATAGAATATAATGCATCCGCTTTCGAACTTCGCATATTTGCTTTCAAAGGCTCCATATTAAAAATACTTCAGTTTTGGAGCCAACTTTATGACAAGTTGGACCATTTCAGCTAAACGACTGGAGGGCACAGAATTCCAAACGTTATACTCATATCGGCCAAGCACGTACAGCAGACGCCATTTTCCTTTTCGAACTAAAAGCAGGCCTTTTTGCTTATATTTTTATTAGGTATCTGTGGGCGCCGTTTTCAAAATTATGAGTTTCGGATGCTGTCTTTCTTTAAGAGGAAACGTGACCACGTGGTCGTTGGTGTTCATTCCATACTCGACTAACGTATTTCTCTGCTTTCTCATATAATTATGCCAAAAAACAGAACATAAGCAGATGCCAGTAGATATACATTATATCGTAAAACAATGGACTAGTATCGTTAACCAGGGACCTAATGTAGATTCATTTGTAATTTTTACTAACAAATTTTTTCTTTTTTGGCCTACGTACAGACGCTAGCATATCTAGCTACCCGAAATTCAAACTAATTGTCAAATTTCCCCAATCAACTTTGAACCTTACGCTCTAGGGATAAAGTTGAAAATCTATTAAATAAATTTGACAGATTGTAGTAGCTTGATCTACTGGCGTCTGTACATAACTTTAGCGAAAAAGATTTTAGGCCAACTAATTTGTTTAAGTTTCTCCAACAAATAAATTTTAATTAGAGCGTAAACAGGATGAATATGAACGAAGGTCTGGGAATTGAAGTGAAATAAAAATTAGTAAGTGAAACTGCGCCGAAAGAGCTTCATAATTTATTTTTCGTGTTAAAAGTCTATCCTAAATACATGAATTACAGGACATAATCTGGTACACCTGCTGGTCGCTTAAAGAATCACGCAAAAATGTGCGACGCAACTGTGCGACGCGATTTCTATAAAAACTTCATGGAAATTGTTCTACCGGAATCGCGTCGCATTGTCGCGTCGCGCCTGTCTACGGGAGCCTTAACAGTTTGTTGTAATAGAAAGATTCCTAACAGAAATGACTTAGGTACCCAGTAGGCGTTAGTTCGAAGAAGTAATTTCATACCAGCTGAAAATGATAGCAATAATAGTTTTCTCATAGCACATATGAGATCTGAGCGTCAGCTGCTTCAGAACTGGGGCAATCCAAACATAAAGCATGGCAAAGTAGTATAAAATTGGATCTTTGACAATCGTTATGGATCGTCAGAAGCCCGAAAGTCTGGCAACCATTCTTACCAAGGGGTATCGTATACCCAGTAACTGGATTATGGAGGTCAGATAGGTAGTCGCTATGTGTAAAATACTGATATTCAGCTGGATTCGGTGAGACCGGAAGCCGACCCCAACATAACTCACACCTAGATCTAAACAGAGCTAACTCGAATATCTTATATTTTGAGTTAGGCGTACCATCGAATTCCATAATTCACTACACGATTAAAACACAAGGTTCTTATAACATTATTCTTCTATCTGCATTTAAAAAGCATTGATCAATACAGAAAACTCTTCCAGTGCACAGGGAGAAGGTAATCACTATCAGTTTTTCATATTTTCTGAAAAAAGTGTTTTTTTTTTTTAGTTAATCGCTGTTTAGATCTAGGTGTGCGATAATTGGGTGAAGCCTAGCAAGATGATGACTAATCAAACAAATGTCACGACCGAATATTCCAATAGAACCTAAATTTCAAAAAAATATTATGCTCTCCTAAACTTAGTGGGGTTTTGTAATTTTCCCAAAGATATATAAAATATAGAAATGCAATGACTTGTGGCTCCACCAACGCCGCGTCCGGACGAAATAAATGATCCCCGCATTGTGAGACAAATTTATATTATTCAACCTGTTGGATTTTCATGTATTTTTTATTCTGTTTTGTTATGAATTTCGTGAAATAAGAGGGGCGTTATGGTTTATAAGGGTATAGAGGTATGAGGAACAGGGTGTAAAGTTCAATCCTCCATAGAAAAGGGAGGATCCTCCGACCAGACGGGTGTTGTGTCTGGCGGGCAACTGCCCGATGATTCATTTCGGGCCGTTGTATACAATATGCTAGTTCCACGGTAAACTCTGCTTGCGAGATGCAGGATTTTGTGTGACGTCAGTAATGTATGGCGCGTAATCCGCATATGGCGTTGTAGATACCGCTACAAGGGCTTTGAGTTATGGAAATTATTTTTGAAAGAAATGTATATTTTTATTTATATTATTAGTTTAGATCTATACTTACATAAAGGTGAACGAAAACATCGTGAGGAAACCGGCATGTCCTAGAACCAAAAATTCGAAGACATGTGATATCTACCAACCCGCCCTGGACCCGAGTAGTAGATTATAGCCCAGTATCTCGAAGAGAGGAGGCCTGTATCCCAGCAGTGGGAACATTATAGGCTGATTATGAAATACCAAGAAAAAATTATTTATGGATCTGGCATCAAAAATCCCGTAGGAAGACCAGTTTCAGATTACTGATAACACTTAATTGTAGGAGACTCAAGATCCAAAATAGCACCAAAGAACTTGTCCCATAAATGCCTCAATTACCCGCACACCAGCTCAAAGGGTACGCAGTCTAAACGCATCGGACGCGCGTGGCCTCACGTAAAAGCGTTTTGTGCGCGTGTGAATATTTGATGTTAACATCAAAAAGGCCTGCTTACCATCGCTCATTGTTAATTCATGATGGTCTGGTCGTTAGGTCTCGTGTAAACCGCTGTATAACACACAAACATACTAACATTTGGACGGTCTTTTGTATTGTTAATTACGTTTAGATTAGTGAGAGTAGTGGTGGCCCAGTTATAACGGCCGTGACTTACGAGTTGTAGGTCGCGGGTTCGATACCAGGCGGGCGCTTTACAATGAATGAAAAATTGGAGGAAACCACGTATAAGTCCCATGTGGTATCATTTGAACAGAAATTATGAAGTACTAGCAGCGCCCCGCGGTTTCACCCGCATATGTGTCGATCCCGTGGGAATATCGGGATAAAAAGTATCCTATGTGTTATTCTGATGTATAAGCTACATTACTGTAAAGTTTAATCTAAATCCATTCATTAGTTTTTGCGTGAAAGAGTAACAAATATCCATCCATCCATCCTCACAAACTTTCGCGTTTATAATATTAGTAGGATAGTAGGAAGTAGGATAGTAGGATTAAATGAAGTATACGGAGCCCAACCAAAAACTGCGTGCTGCTAAGCCGAATACTCCGGTGTATATTTCCCGCCTACACGATTGACGCCATGCTACACGACTGACGCGGAAGACATCGTGACGTACGTGCGTCAAAGGTTGAAGTACGCGCCGAGAGTACAGCTGCTGGAGTCGCATCGCAACGTCAACTTTAAGGCGTTTGTGGTGCGCATACCAACATGCTACCTACACCTGGTGATGGAAGAAAGCTTTTGGCCGCAGGATGTGGTATTCCGCCGCTTTCGCGGACAGTTGCACAAAGACATAGTGCAACTAAGTGATACTAACATAGTTATTAAGTTTTATTTACTAACAAAGTTGTTACTATATTATTATTATGTATACTTAGGTTAAGGTATGTATCTATGGGTCTTTGTTACCTGATAATAAATGGTTTATTATTTTTATTATTAAATACTTATAGATGAAGGAAAACATCGTGAGGAAACCGGCATGTCCTTTTTTTTTTTTTTTTGTGGATGGGAAATCATTCAATGACCCCTCCCGCTCTGGGTGGAGCAGAAGGGAGTGTCAGACTCTTACTGACTAAAACCCACCTGTGTTCCTTCCTTAGCCCTTTGTGTTCCGGGGTAGCGGTAACCCTTTCGGACAATCCCGCTGCCCCGGCAGGGTACCGGCAGGTAACCGGCATGTCCTAGAACTAAAAATTCGATACACCCGCATTGGGCTCGCGTTGTGGAATATAGCCCACTCCCTCTCACAGAGAGGAGGCCTGTATCTCAGCAGTTCCAACATGATAAGTTGATTATGAGTATGCTATTACGTTTAGATTTACTTTAGCAGAAACAATTATTGAAATTGGTCTGCGTGTGATTAATTGGCCAGATGTAGCTAAGTATAGATATTTTTTTCAAAATATATTATATCGATGCGAGAAAGTAAATTCCTCACTTCCTACGCTGTTTTTTTTTTAAGAACCTTTTTCTTGATATCTATACTAATATTATAAAGAGGAAAGATTTGTATGTATGTTTGTAACGAATTGTCTCAAAAAGTACTGGACCGATTTTAAAAATTCTTTCACCATTTGAATGCTACGTTATCACTGATTAATATAGGCTTTTTTTTTCACCCGTGCGAAGCCGGGACGGGCCGCTAGTTTATTATAAAAGCGCGTGCCTTCTTTTGGTATTCTAAGCTAAACTTTTTAATTAAGTCCCTTTACACACGGCCGACAGACATTAGGTAGGTATTTTAATTCTGTATTATTACCAACTCTCCTTTGTAACTGGGTAAAAATGTAATAACTGAACAACCTAGATTTTAGAATGAAAACGGTTATTAACAACACAATTTTAACGAACAAAGACCCCATTTAATCATTCCAAAAAAGAAGGAAGATTACAATAAACAAAACAAAGGAGAATGAAAAACGAAGATATATTATAATTTGATAATTAAAAAAAAAAAAAACAAATGAAAGGTGGAATTGGACTTAGCCTTATGGGGTCGCGAAACAATGAATTGAAGTGATGAATGGAATCGTGGAATGGGACTATAAAGCTCGGACACCACTGGCTCGTACCTAATATTCGTAACGAGCGAGATACTGAGGTCACGCTTTATTGCGAAATACTAAGGCCTTGCTCTAGACAGCCTGGTCTTAATTACTGTAGTAAGTTGGTACACAGAATTTCTTGAAACTTTGCTTATAGTGCTAGCACTATAAGCAAAGTTTCAGTAATACTCGGTGAATAGTACTGCAATTCTTGTGCGAAAATTACTCGAGTACGTTTGTTTTGTCTATATTATTAACAATACTTAGCTAGCTATACTTAGCTCAAGAGTATGTTTTTTTTTTTGTTTATACGTGCTAATTTCTGAAACTATCGTCCGATTTGAAAAAAATCTTTTTGCATTTGTTTAGCCCAATTCTTGAGGAAGGCTATAGGTTATTTAACATCGCGCTATGAACAAAAAGAAAATAGAACGCTAAATGAAAACGTTGTGATAGCGCGGGCAGGTGACGTGATACGACGGGAGGGGTTGGCCGTCGGGGGACAAGAACTTTCACGCGGACAAAGTCGCGGGCAGAAGCTAGTTGCAGATATACCTACTAAGTGTAGGTAATTATAAGAGTTGGTACTGAAAATGGCTGAAAAAGTCTGGATATAATACCTATTAAATTACTTACATAACAAAACAGATCATTTAAATGCCTTTTCACACATTCTCCCTTTTAGCATATTCAGCCTATATTGTTCCCGCTGCTGGGACACAGGCCTCCTCTCAGTGCGAGAGAGTGGGCCGTGATCTACAACTCGGGCCCAGCGCGGGTTGATAGATGTCACATGTCATTTTCTCTTACAGCACGATTCATCCAGCCTGTTGAACGTTACGTTCTAGTGTGCGTGAACCTTTAACCCCTGACCACTCGCACCGCGTCCTTCCAAAACTGTTGATAAAATATGCAATCCACTCTTGTCCGCATACGTAAACGTTTTTGACGAAACATGCAGAGTAAATACAGAATTTTTCACAGCCATATTCACGGACTGAATATCCTACTGCCCACTTCGCTAGCATGTACATACATAAAGGCGCCACTCCACAGTAGACCACGGCTAAGTGTGCATACACACGATTGGCATGCGTCAACAGCAGAGGCAATTGCAGCCGTTGACACGCGTCGACGGCAGCCGTCGACACTATACGGACAACATTCCGCACGTGTATTTGAGCACCGTACTCAATGAAGACAGGTAGGTATTTCGAGGTTGCAGTTGCCTCTGTAGCCGACGCGTGTCGCTCGTGTGTATACACACTAAGCTACTTCGCTTTATTTGAAGATGTGGGCGGGATCATTCCTTACGAACCGGCCGCGATACACGCACGAATGATTGGCAAACAAATAAACCGCGCAGCTTTTTTTTTTGTGCATGGGAAATCATCAAATGACCCCTCCCGCTCAAGGTGGAGCAGGAGAGAGTGTCAGACTCTTACTGACTAAAACCCACCCGTGTTCCTTCCTTAGCCTTTTATTTTCCGGGGCAGCAGTAACCTTTTCGGACAATCCCGCCCGAACCGCGCAGCTAACGTGGCAAATCGCGCCGTGCACATCCTAGGTAACAGTTGACGTTCGACTTAACATAACATAGCGTGATGTTATGTTATAGAACACGAAACCCATCATAATAAAAATATAACCAAAACTTTCTGCTTTTAGTTCAAAAAGGAAAATGGCGTCTGCTGTACGTGCTTGAACGATACGAGTATAACGATTGGAATTCAGTGGCCACTACTCGTTTAACTCAAATGGTCCAATTTCACATAAAGTTCGCTCCAAAACTGAACTATTTTTAATACTTTTGCCTTTGAACGCAAATATGCGAAGCTTGAACGCGGATGCACTATATTTTATGCTCATATGAGCTGGACAAATTGAAAAGAATTGGTCTCACATCAGAAACTAAGTAATGGAAGGGAAAAAAATAATGGAGCAGTAGGTACCTAAGTATAACATACCTAACATCATGTCTGCAATCCGCACAGTGATAGTCAGACGTGTGGCTGTAGTAGACCCACATTTCACCAGTTTTGTTCAAATCCCTTGTAATACGGCACGCCTATTGCCATTGTAGCGGTATCTACAACGCCGCATGCGAATAACGCATCATACTGACGTCACGCAAAATCCTGCATCTCGCAAGCAGAGTTTACCGCGCAACTAGCACATATACAATGGCCCGACATGAATCATTGGGCAGTTGGCCGCCAGACACAACACCTGTCTGGTCGGAGGATCCTCCCTTTTCCTCCGAGTGAACTTTACACACTGTTCCTCATACCTCTATACCATCAACCGGGCACAAATCCGTTCGACTTATGATACTTAAACCTAGTCAGCGAAATAGTAGTGTTAATCAGTTAAATGGTTCTCAACTTGTTAATAGCGCTATCAACTCAGCCTATCGCAGTCCACTGCTGAACATAGCCTCTCCCAGGCTGCGTCACAACACCTTGTCCTCCGCCTTTCGCATCCAGTATCCTGTTACCTTCTTAAGGTCGTCGATCCATCTAGCTGAGGGGCGTCCCACACTACGCTTACCAATACGCGGTCTCCACTCCAGGACTCGTCTGCTCCACCGGCCATCGGTCCTTCAACAAACACGGCCAGCCCACTGCCACTTCAGTTTGCTTACTTTGCAAGCTATGTTGTTAGCGCACTAACGAATAAAATAGAAATTAATACCAAACATAAAATTAAAAAAATCTAGTGTTTCTCAAACTTTCAAATTTAAAACAAATGAACATGAGTTAGTTAATGTATTATGTAGCCATTTGCGAACGTCTTGCTAAGTCCCTGATTTAGCGCCAGCTCCACAGCAGACGCTCCTAATTGAGAATTTATAAGATAGTCTAGTTAGAACATTCACCTGAAATAGTTTGTTGGTTAGTTGAAAACTTTGTTGTTTTAGAATCATTTGCTTTAATTAACTTTAGACAGTTTGCATAGCACTTTGGACTCGAATTTATGAATTAAAAGTGCTGTGTAAATAGTCTACCTAACTGAAGCAAATGCGGTGACTTGAGACATAGCTCCCAAATCATTTATTCATTATCAGCCCGCAGCTTGATTCACGTGAAACTTCTTGTTTTAACCACACACACTTCTTGTTTGATACATACTCGTATCAGTTTTCAAGAAAACGTATATTTCTTCTACCTACTTGACTACTTACTTAACAGGTTAATTATTAGATGGCATGGTGGCTAATGGATAACTTAATTAATTATTAATATTGTAGAAAAATATTAGATACACATCACGTAAATGATTAATGATGGAATCCATTAAATTATATGCTTTTACTACAATGTAATGAAATGGCACTGGTGACTAAAAAGTCGACAGAGGAATGATGAAAATGTCACGAGGAAACATTTGAGTATGAATGTGGATGGCTATGAGAGTAGGGAAAGATCAAAGACACGATTGATGGTCAGCGTGAAAGATAATATGGCTAGAAAGGAGGTGAGTACCGAGATGACGACTAGTACTTTGTAGGCCCTGTAGACTTTAGATCTGTAAACCATTTTTTTATTTTATCAAGAACCTGATACTTGTTGACAGGCCTAGACTGTCCTCCCATACCTACTGTAATATGAAAACATTGTAAAAACCAATTATTTTTAAAAGAGTAACCGTGGAGTTTCTTGCTGGCTCTTCTCCATAGGAAACGACCAATTGGAACCGTGCACCTAGCTTCTGACGTTTCATAAGTGCCCTTGTAGGTTTATGTGAAATAAGATATATTGATTTTGATTTTGAATAAAGAAGTATGGAAGAAAAAGACTTATGGCGCCGAACCCATATAAATTGGGATAAAGGCAGATAATGCAACGTAATGAAATGAATCGATAGCACAGTTACGAATATTGGCTAAATAAATAAAGTTAGCGTCAAAAGTGCTAGGGCGCTGTCGCATGACATAAGCGTCCTGCCTTTTGTCAATCATCATCAATTTATTATAGCAATTTATTATAGCAGTTTATTGCTGCATAGACTTATCGATCGCACGCCATCATCTCAACTGGACTTGAATGGAGTAAAATATGACCCATACGAAATATGTTTGTGCAACGCTCAAATTATTTAAGAACTTCGAGAAAAGAACAGCAATAATGTATCTATGTACAAAAAGTTTCTTTCTTTTTAAAACTCCGCATTTCCATAGAAAATGAACTTATTCCAACTAAAACGCAAAATATGCAGCTTCTTTGTATGTAAATCTCAACTTACTGTTCTCGGTGCATCTGACGCTGATTGATGCTGCCCTAACGACTGACATCATTCTACATTCATTCCGAGCCGAATTGGTCTCCGCCGACTGCATTACCTTTGATGGATGCATGTGTAAATCTTCTTATTTTTCACTGGTATTGGCACGATCAATATGAGAATAGCACATGTCGTGGTAAAAATAATCAGTAATGTAAGAGTGGCTGTCAAGATTGCGCCGGAAATTTTAGGCAATACCTTGTGCGTAAGCTGAAATTTATTTTCAACAGAAAGCAAAATCCTCTTCTAAAATTTGTCTGCAAAGGTTAAAATGTGCAATGAACTGGACAATTCAAAAGTTTAAAAATAACAAACTGTTCAAAATAATCAACATTTTGTAAATAAAAAGTATGTAAATCTTTTTTAGGTAAAGTCCAAAAATTTTGAAAATCGCTGCCGGTGTAATGAAAATGGTAATCTTGGATCGAAATTTCAATATTTAGTGTGAATAATTTATTTATCTATTTATTTCAGACATCAAGGCCCATGTAAACACATACAATACAATATTAATATAACTTAAAAACACTATAAATACATACACCATTATAATTACACTAAAAAACTAACTAACACACACGAAGTGTCTGCGTCTTGTTTCGCTGACTGGTGTCATGTAGCCGGCCACGAAACCGGCGGTACATAACACCTTTCAGCCAGAACTCTTCATTGAGAAACTTCTCGAGATGATGTGTCGGAACAGGCACAACGAACTACTTGAATTTCGTGCTGTGAGCCTGTGACGCGACTCGAACTTCTCGACCCTCAAAGTTCAGTTGGTCTTCACACGCATGTACTCCACGATCTACTCAACCAATAATAATAATGATTTCGTAATAAAACTCCTAATGGATATTACTAGTTTGTTTAATTACCTATAATGTTAATTTTGTTATAATAAATTAGTTTGCGAATCACAAATCTAATGCCACTCTACTACAGAAACGATTTAAATATTTGTTAGATTGAATCTATTAGAATGAAATAGGAGAGCACTTGAATACCAATGAGTTCAGAAATATTGAAATGCCAATTCCTTTCATTTCTTAAGGTGATTGCGCAGTGATTACCGCGAAATTCAAATTTTCTTACGTTTTTTGTAATTTGCAGGTCAGTGTCAGGTTGTATCTTGATCAAAATATGATTTGCGACTATAACAGGTACGTGTCTAAAGAATTATAATCATTGGAATCATGAATACATCTTCCTAAGTGAAATTTGTACCACAAGAACTTTTCCATATGAGATTTCTTCTTGTGGTACAAATCTAACTTAGGAAGATGTATTCATGATTCCAATGATTATAATTCTTTAGACACGTACCTGTTATAGTCGCGAATCAAATTTTGATCAAGATACAACCTGACACTGACCCGCAAATTGCAAAAAACGCAAGAAAATTTGAATTTCGCGGTCTATCACTTCGCATTCACCTTAAAGGTAAATAAAAGTATTTGTCTAAGGGCAAATTTTTCCATCGCCAACTTTTATTCGAGAAATAAAATTGACGTTTGACAGTTTTTGTATGAAATAACTGTCAAAATTACAAAATCATTCCTCGAATAAAATTAGCAGATGATTGAAAAATCGATTTATTTTCGTTGGAGCCCTAAAAGATTGTAAAGAATAATTCTTTTTCAGTTTTATCTACGAAAAATAGGAGACATAAATAGTAAAATACGATTTAATGGAGGCTTTGACAATCGAATAGAGACGGTGATTAATTTTCACTCACTTATCGGTACCTTTCTATCTTATGGCAGCCTTATGAACATTACGATATGAACTTGCGCAAGTATATCGTAACGTGTGTGGCTACTCTTAGAGTCCGCTTACGATTCGATCGAGCATAAGCGTTCCTACGAATATCAATATAATACAGGGTGAAATTTTAATCACCGTTTTCCTTTTAAGGGGTCATTGTACACCCCTCTTTGAGGAGTGGCTAGAGAGGCGCCACGGCGCCCTCACCTACCGCCTGACGCAGGTCCTCACCGGACATGGGTGTTTCGGGAGGTTCCTGCACATCATCGGGCGGGAGGAAACGCCCGGGTGTCACCACTGCGAGGGTCGCCCGGAGGACACGGTGGAGCATACGGTGGCGGTATGCCCCAATTGGGCGGAGCACCGCCGTGTTCTCGCAGAGGCGATCGGCAGCGGCGGCGACCTCTCGCGCCCGGCCCTGGTTCAAGCCATGGTCCGGGGCGAGAGGGAGTGGGAGGCAGTCACCTCCTTCTGCGAAGCAGTCATGCTAGCGAAGGAGGTGGCGGGACGGCTGAGGGAGAGGGCCTCACGTCCCAGCCACCGCGGGAGACGCCCCGGGCGTCGGGAGCCGCGAGACGACTCCCGGCCACCGTAGGCGCGGGCCTGCGGGCGGAGAGTAATGGGTAACTCTCCGTCCGATCAGGATCAGGCCCGTGCCGGACGGCGCGTACGTGTTCCACGCGCGCCTCAAAGAGATGTCAGCATTAGGAAGGGGCCCGAAAGGGCCGAAGCCTGCCGGGGCAGCGGGATTGTCCGAAAGGGTTACCGCTACCCCGGAACACAAAGGGCTAAGGAAGGAACACGGGTGGGTTTTAGTCAGTAAGAGTCTGACACTCCCTTCTGCTCCACCCAGAGCGGGAGGGGTCATTGGATGATTTCCCATCCACAAAAAAAAAAAAAACGAGTGTGCTTATGACCACACGACTGAAGTGAAACTTCTTTCGCTCCATCTGTATGTATATTTCATTTACTAGCTATAAGAGAAAGAGAGAAAGAAAATGTGCGCGCGCACTGCTCTCTCTTGCTCCTACACTGTGATACAGACAATAAGCCTGCAGTGTGCTTAGATATACGGAACGTATTTGGCTATGAGAGGAAGAGAGAAAGAAAATGTGCGCGCGCACTGCTGTCTCTTGCTTATATCCCCCACTTAACTTCCGTTCGCCTTGCCCGATCACACTTTTCGTAACGCTTACGTCACGCGTTCGCCAGCTTACTCCCCAAGTCAAGCGTGCGTAAAGAAGTTTCACTTCAAAAAGGGGTCATTGTATTCATCATTATGGACGACTTTTAGTATTGGACCAAACCTAAAATCGTTAAAAAAAACCAGCTCTTCCCTACATTTATGTTTTTTTTTCGCGATTTCATTTTTGGTAACGTTGGTTTGTTATAGTCCACATTATAATCAGCCTATAATGTTCCCACTGCTGGGACACAGGTTCTTTGTGAGGGATTAGGCTGTAATCTATCACGCCTATCGACGATTTTTTTGTTTCTAGGACTTCCCGTTTTGCCCACCTCTGCTACTATAAGTCAGTGCGTCATAAATTCTTAATCCTGAAATCCTATTAAGCACATGAGCTCTCCCACAAATTCCGTTTAATTCCGAACGAAAATAGCTTTTCAGGATCTTTTGTGCAAGTCACAGGGCTATATGTATTTGCAGCTTTACCGAAAAAATATTTTTGAATAAAATGAATGACCAGAACAATCCATCATCGCTTAGTCCAAGGTGCAACGTCAAGCGCTTTGTGTTGCTTGTAGTTTTAAAGTGAATGAAGCGCTGAAATACGTCATAATGAACAAATCGAGACCAGACCTTTAAGCTGTGAGTACAGTCTCTGTTTGTATACACTTTCGATTGTTTTAAGTAAATATAACTGTTTGTTTCTTTATAAAATAAAAATGTGTTAGCCAGATGTCTCTGTCCTCTCTTGTTGGTGTCTTTGGCTAAGTTTGTCAAATAATGAATTTTTTTCGTTTATCTGAATTTAAAATCAGCTGCAGTTTTCCTCAAATTTTGACGATTAATTTTTATTAATTATCACAATTCGAAGGGTTTTGAAGGAAATTCCTTATCCATTGCTTTATATGTTTGAAAAATTTCACTGCTCGATCACTGTTGATGATGAATGTTGTTGTATTGTCATATTGAATGTCATTTGCAATAATTGTTAATGTATTATGCAATTACCCCGCTGGTGTAGGTAAGTACCTAATATACCTAACTTTGGCGCAAAACTGTATTGTTTAATATTGCTTCTTTTTATTTAACACGTTCCAAAAAGCAATTACAATTCCGTTGAATGTTGTTTCCACCTTTTACTATTGTCTATATTGAAATAAAAATACCTACTTCAGAATCTGTTATGAATACACCTATTTCGCCGAAACTATGCTACAACAAGAACTACTTATACAAATCCCGGCATCCCCCTGTATAAAGCTGCCTAACTTGTCTCCAAACAAGTCAAAATTCGCCGAAAGCCGATACATCACGTCACCCGGTTCCGGCTGAAACCCTCTTACACCTACAAACTGTTGCGCTAAGTCGCTCCCTCCCGTCAGAGGCGGGTTCACCCCCTTACTCAACCCTATACAAATTACGATATGAAAGTCTGCTGTATGTACTTTACATATTTTCTTTACATACGGGTCAAAAGAAATGTGCGTATTTGGGTCGAGTTTGAATAAATTCAACCCAAAAGCTAAATGAGGGTTCGTTTTCCTGCTCGTGTTATTAATAGGTTGATTAAGGATATTAAACCTTTTACTCCCGAATTCTCCAAAAACTGCACAGCATAGAGGGATTTATAATAGAATGGAATACTCTTTGTTATGTACACAATATAAATGATAGACATCAATATAGAAATTTTACAAAGGGTGACACAATGGGCGGTCTTATCGCTAAGAGCGATCTTTCAAAGACAACCTTTAGATGGATTAAAAAGGGGAAGGGGAGACAAATACTGTAGGTAGTCTGTGGTGTACCATTTACATATAATACAATAAATACATACATACATAAAGTATAACAGGAGCAAAGAAAATATAACGATGATGTTTAAGGAGATAGGAAGTGCTTTTTTATCATAATTTTAAAAGCGGACAAAAATTGAGCACACACTACCGACACGGGCAAGTTATTTAGTTTTTTTTAAAATAATCAGCCTATAATGATCCCACTGCTGGAAAGGCCTCTTCTCTGTTAGAGGAAATGGGCCATAATTCACCACACGGACACAATGCGGGTTGGTGGATGTCACATGTCTTCGATTTTGTTTTGAGAGCAGTGGTGATGAAATAAATACACAAAGTAAGCTCGTCAGTCGGAGCCAATACCACTGAGCTACCACTGTTCTTTGAGGAACTTATGATGAAGTAATATTAAATTGGGTGTGTTTGAGTATTTCCTCCAGTCACGAATTTAAATTACTTTTCATTTGAACCTTAAAAAAACATTGGTTTTCGTAGTTAACGTTTTTGATCGGTTTAACGGCAGCTAGCTTGCCTGACGCCTTTCGGGATCGGATTCAGCAAAAGTTTAATTGGATTTTCAGTTAGCAAAATTTTAACTTGTCACTCAGTGTTTAAATTGTTTTTCAAAGTTCAAATTAAAAGAGCTTTGAAGTTATTTAACAACTTATCTTGCGTTGTTAGTACAACTCATACTTTACTTGTTTTATGTTGAATTCTTAAACTTTAAATGATATTAGATATTTAAAATAATATCATTCAAAGTTAAACACTGTATTATTTTTTCTTAACTTCATCGATGGCAATCTACCTAATAATACAGGGTTACTTTTCAATGACCAGCCAAATTTAAGGATGTGGTACAGACCATCAAACTAAACAACTTTCTCCATGGGACCAATATCATAATCGCGAAAAATTTATCAACTATCCCATAGAAAACTTCTAACCTAAACCTACTCGACCTAAACGTATGGGACGTCTGAATTTTTATTCGCGATTACGATGTTGGTCCCATGGAGAAAGTTGTTTAGTTTGATAGTCTGTACCACATCCTTAAATTTGGCTGGTCATGAATGGCTGGAATGGCTGGTGAAAAGTAACCCTGTGTGTGTGTTGTGTCGGCCCAGAACTTGGCTAAGGAGTATTGCGTTTGTAGCGCCCATTAACTTCACCAAAGTACAGGTTGTAGAGAATGCAGGGTTTCATCATCTGCAGAACTATATTTTAAACTCATAGGGGTCGGAAAGGTCAATCAGAAAGACGACACAAGATGCCCATTTCAAAGTGTATTATAGGTACCCTGAGACGAATGTACGAAGTCCACGGACACTCTTTTACATCAAAATATTGTTGCGGAATGTTGGTTTCATAATATTTTGTTATTTTATTTGCACTCCAGGTTGGAATCGTTTGCTCTTGTGTCCAGATTCTCATTAGCATAGCATTATATTGCTGGAACACAGGCTTTCTCTCTGCAAGAGGGAGTGGGCTATAATCCACCACGCGGGCCGAGTGCTGGTTGGTAGATGTCACATATCTTCGAATTTTTGTTTCTGGGACATGCCGGTTTCCTCACGATTTTTTCCTTCACCGTTTTGAGAGCAGTGTTGATGAAATAAATACACTAAGTAAAACGCCTTTCTGGGTTCGACTTACGATCTGAAACTTGTAAGTCGGTTTCCACTGGGCGACCACTGCTCTTCCCACTGCTGCAGCTCAAGTGAGTTCATGACTCCAATAAATCATGGTTTGTTACCTCTAAATAACAGGAATTAAAAAAACTGCGAATGTTTACATTCGCAACTACATTCAGTTCCAAACTCGTGTGTCCATCAAAACCGAACACCGAGTTATGAGTCCAATAAATTTAAAAGCTTTTAAATGCCATCAATAAAAATGTTATAAAACGAATTAATTTCGGTTTAAATTAAATTTCAGTCATTTCTTTTGGCACACAGATAGACCATGGTCCTGGTTTTGGTCATCTGGTTCAGAACATAGAATACTTATTGTTCGGTTAGCTTCCGTTTCCGTGGGATAATTTACGACCTCCATGCGGGCAAGCCGCAAGCATGAATAGCCCCCCAAAGGGTTGATGTTCATTTATTAATTCAAGCTCTAACACCCAAACATAAGGTACACAAGGCAGACTTAATGATATGATGTTTTATTAAATTTAGCTTCTCTATAGACCCTCATTAAGGATTTATTGTGTAAGGTCTATACGACTAACTAGCCTTAATTTCTGAGCTTCGAATGAATGAACCCAAACAATTTTGTCAAACAACAGAAAACCCAAAAATAAGTTTGTACACAATATATCAAAGACCACTGAATAAGGAGCTAAATAAAATTCAGTAAGCATTAATTTTTAGGGTGAAATAATTCTTACCTTGCGAGTTTGCGACTCGAGACATCCTGTGAGATTTGAGCGGGAGGATGCTGACTGCTGGCAAAAGATGATTGATTGATGTGGATAAGAGATAAACCCTCTGAAATAAAGGGCAAGGCGCCTTTATAGCTGAAAAAGTTATTTTATTGTAGACTAGCGGCCTGTCCCGGCTTCGCACGGGTGGACATTTATTTTTAAACATTTTTTTTCTTACATTTAAAATAGCCTATATTAATCAGTGATAATGTAGCATTCAAATGGTGAACGAATTTTTAAAATCGGTTCAGTAGTTTTTGAGCCAATTCGTTACACACATACATACAAATCTTTCCTCTTTATAATATTAGTCTAGACTAGCTTCTGTCCGCGACTTCGTCCGCGTAAATTTTTTATGTTTCCCCGACCCACCCCGTCGCAACGTGTCGCCGGCCTGCGCTATTACCTCGTTTTCGCTTGGCGAAAACTTCAGACTTTTTTTCTTTTTGCTCAACTCCTAAGGGTCCTAGCGTCAAGTTTAATAGAATATAGCCTTCCTCAAAAACTGGGCTATCAAACCCAAAAATATTTTTATATATGCGACCAATACTTCCAGAGATTTAGAGCTTTCAAATCGTGTTTCAAACAAACAAACTCTTCAGCTTTATTATTAGTATTATTTTAAAACTATGATATCTCCTAAGATATACATTGAAACCAATGATGTCAGAGGCAATTTTGTTCAAAATTAAATACATGTGATGAATAACGTATTTATATATAAACAAACAAACAAACAAACAAACAAACTCTTCAGCTTTATAATCTATACTAATATTATAAAGCTGAAGAGTTTGTTTGTTTGTTTGTTTGAACGCGCTAATCTCAGGAACTACTGGTCCGATTTGAAAAACTCTTTCAGTGTTAGATAGCCCATTTATCGAGGAAGGCTATAGGCTATATATCATTACGCTAAAACCAATAGGAGCGGAGCACCAATGAAGAATGTTTCAAAATCGGGGGATTTTTTTCCTATTGAGAGCTTCCGCTGCGTGCGCTGCGTAAACGGTTAAAGTTTCGCAAAAATCATATATGACAGAATTGTTCCCCTTTAGAAGCTTTAAAAAAAGTCCGCGACAGCATATGTCTATCTTTTAAGGTTAGCTCACTATAACCTCTTTTATGCTAACCAAATTTGTTCTAAAATAATGCATTATTTGCGAAGGTGTTTTTATAAACATGGTATTAATCCTTATCCAAATAAATACGTTATTCATGACATGTATTTAATTTTGAACAAAATTGCCTCTGACATCATTTGATTTCAATGTATATCTTAGGAGATATCATAGTTTTAAAATAATACTAATAATAAAGCTGAAGAGTTTGTTTGTTTGAAACATGGTTTGAAAGCTCTAAATCTCTGGAAGTATTATTGGTCGCATATATAAAAATATTTTTGCGTTTGATAGCCCAGTTCTTGAGGAAGGCTATATTCTATTAAACTTGACGCTAGGACCCTTAGGAGTTGAGCAAAAAGAAAAAAAGTCTGAAGTTTTCGCCAAGCGAAAACGAAGTAATAGCGCAGGCCGCGACACGTTGCGACGGGGTGGGTCGGGAAAAAAAAAAATTTACGCGGACGAAGTCGCGGGCAGAAGCTAGTATTAGTATAGATTTAGTGACGTTCAAAATCATATTGTTTATGAATAATGATTTTTTTGTTATGATTTAAATCTATATCTGCTCATCATGTTGGCAATCAGCTTTGAGATTAAATAGTACTAGTAAAAAAGAAAAGATATAAAGAAAAAAAAATTGTGCGATAAATATGATGCCTTGGAAAAATACATAGACAAAAAAAAACAAGTTGGGGGTAAATATTAGTCAAATCTACGTAAAACGGCCATCGCTTAGCAAAATGCGAGACCATTCCGCTGGTTTTCAGCATTTTCAATATTAATTTCCCCATTTCAATGTGCAAGACATGCTCGAAAATACAAACAATAAAAACAAATTACTAGATTCACAAAATTAATTCCGCAAAGGTCACGTGATTTTCTTCTCAACCCAATTAAAATTGGACTTTGTAAAATAAATGGAATATTATAAATTAAAAGGGACAACCTGCCATGGCATAAATCCATTGGGACAATAGCTGAATATACGTTTACAGATAAAATTTTAAAATGCGCGAATTTCGTACAGAAATGCCCGACAGATAATTAAGGAATTAATACAATTCAGCCAGTATTTGACTGACTCGTTTCAATTATTGGGCTGAACTGTTTGTATTGAACCTTTTTGGTCGAATGGCGGGAAACGATGTGAATGGCGCGCGAAAGTAGCCCTGTCACTTCGTTGTCAAATTGGCAATTCAGTAAACGGTTTTTTTTTGTAAGCTAAGTAATTAAAACAGAAATAAAATATTCTGAATTTGACTTGAACTACACGTAAATTATTTACGAAGCTTTTATTTTTCCTGTGAATAATATGTTTAGCAGCGGTTAAACGCATTCAAATTAAAGGTAATTTTAAAGTATTTTAAGATGGTTCAGGATAAAAAAAATCGGACGGTACTCAGCGTTTTCCAAGCTCCACTATCATAGACCATGAAACTTCACTTGCGCGATTCAAGTTCACCCTCATACAACGCCATCTATGAAATGAAAGATTAAACTTTCAACAAACCCCACTTGTGTAATCTACTTAACAATTTAAGAGGCTTAAGATTGTTTTAACTAAATAAACAGTGGGATGATGCCACCACAAAATGGAATACTGCTAGGATTATGTTCTGTGTAATACTAGTGGTTGATTTCCTTTGAAAGATAAGATAACGGCAGCTTTGTCGATATAATTAAAGCCGCATTAGTTTGGTTGCGTATTAATTAGCATTTGAGCTGGTTGTCCTTGTCAAAGACATGGTTGGTAAATAGTACTGGGAATCACTATGATGCTTGGCTTTGTCTCTTTATGTTCTTTACTTTATTTCCTTATTTCAATAAATAATTTATCGTTGAACCTCTTTGAACCCTTCGAGTTTAAATTTGAATAAAACGAACTTGATCTTTATCGCATCCATTTGTTTATCTATTTTACATAAGTATGTAATTTTTAATGTTTTTTTAGTGATTTCTCATTAAAATAAATACTGCATTAAGTATCTATTCATTTTAGCGCTGATGGTGTAGCGAAATGA
The DNA here is from genome assembly GCA_949316385.1 of Globia sparganii. Lineage (NCBI taxonomy): Eukaryota > Metazoa > Arthropoda > Insecta > Lepidoptera > Noctuidae > Globia > Globia sparganii. The sequence continues at coordinate 5,275,557 of OX438670.1, forward strand.
AATGGATATATTTTTTTTTTTAATAAAAGCAATTAAAAAGTGAACATCAGGAACTTAATTATTACTTTGGTAAAAATAGCAGAAGATAAGATTCGTGATAGAAGTAAAACTTCAGAAAAAATTAAGAATAAGAGAGACTTAGTGTGAGAGACAGAGAGAGTTATATCTTTCAACTCTCTCATGTAACGAAATGTGCCTAAACGTGACTCGTACTTGAAATTTCACTCTCAATAATTCTCGTCCATTGTCGAATCGCCGCCTAAGGGTCAGCGCAGACAGCGAGGAGCGCAGCGGAGAGGAGTTTATTAAGGCACTCGAAAATCAACTTTAAAATTATTGAAATAAAGCGCGCGTGCCTTCCCGCGTATCCTCGAGGACGCTCGAGCATTTTTTGTCAGGTTCAAGCATACATGCACTTTATTTCAATAATTTTAACGTTGATTTTCGAGTGCCTTAATAAAATCCTCTCCGCTGCGCTCCTCTCTGTCTGCGCTGACCCTAAGAGAGACTTAGTGTGAGAGACAGAGAGAGTTATATCTTTCAACTCTCTCATGTAACGAAATGTGTCTAAACGTGACTCGTAGTTGAAATTTCGCTCTCAATAGTTCTCGTCCATTGTCGAATCGCCGCCTAAGAAATTTCACTTCAAATTCTTTTTTCGCAGTGTATAAAAACCTAGTATAGTATGAAGGTACCTACAGTACGAGACCACAGACTCAGTTTCATAACCTCACTTTTTCAGTTTAATACCCTCACTTTTGCATACGCAAGTACCCACATTTTTGCTCAACAAACGTGTCAGCGGACTGGGTGGTGGAGGCTTTACGTCCCGGCAGGCTTCCGGATCCGTTTCCTCATTTCCGGCGTTTCCGTGACGGAGCGGTTAATTTTCGAACTTAGTTCGAGGGTAGCCAGAGTTCTGTGACGACGCGGAATATTGTACGGTAAATTAGTTTAGTTTGTAGATTTGGAGACGGGAAGTCATTTCGGTATGGGGATGTGTGGAGTGATTTGTGGGAACCTGTTGTTGAAATTGTTTAACGTGAAATCAGATGAAACAGCATAGCTATTCACAATCATTCGACAGGTTATGTTATCGAAAATGACACATTTCAATAACCTGACTTGCCTTGCCCCCGACAGCAAACAGCTGTTCGGAAGAATAGTAGTCGTCTATTTGATTTTAAAGTGACAAAATTTTCGGGTTTTGGACTTGTGAACAGGGCTCCTGCTATAACATTGATTGATGTTCGATAAGGTACGGAAGCGTATCGAGTGGTTGTGAATAGCTATGCTGTAAGGCTCGCGGCTAATAAGAGCCATACTGGTCGATCTTCATGGCTAAGTAATGTTTGCCGAGGTCGGTTCGTGGATTGGTGACCATACATTGTATACCGTGCCTCGTAAAGTACGATAAGCAGTAGGTCCCGGCTGTCACTCGTAGATCTTTGACAGTCGTTATGGGTAATCAGAAGCCCAAAAGTCTGACAACCACGGGGTATCGTGATACCCAGTAACTGGGTTATGAAGGTCAGACAGATAGTCGCTCCATGTAAAACACGGGTATTCAGCTGCATCTGATTAGACTGAAAACTGACCCCAATATATTTGTAAAGGCTAGACAAATTGATTTTCATCCCTGGAACTGAAAGACCATTGAAATTATGTGGATGAAATTGATTAAACCGTGAAAGTTTAAAATAGTGTTGGGTTTTCATTAAAATTGTGTTTTAAACGCGTTTGTTAATACTTTTTTTACATTTAATTCTCGTTAACGTGAACGTGCACGTTACGAAATAAAACCTTTACCTACCAAACTTTTTTTTATATTTTAATTTACATTCGAAACAAATAATCAGCATCCTGATTGGGGACGATTATCAGGACGGGCACCAGTCGAATTGCAGTTATTTTATAAACAAATATCGTAGAGTCATCTCAACACCTCTCACCCTTGTATGTATACAGAGTGTCCGGTAGTTAATGGGTAACCTCTTAAGGGGTCATTGTACAAACGCCAGCACATCAAGCTAGTACAATCTGTCAAATTTCTTTAATAGATTTTCAACTTTATCGCTGAAGCTTATGAAGGTTCAAAATTGATTGAGAAAATTTTACAGTTTCGGGTAGCTTGATGTGCTGTGTGAAAAATTACTATGAGACCAAACCTGAATTCGCGAGATATTTCCTACATTTTGACGAGTTATGCGAACATAAATGTAGGCAACCGGCGATTTTTTCCGCGATTTCAGGCTTGCTATTACTATGGGAAGTAATAGTTGTACATAATGATAAGTACAATGACCCCTTAAGAGGTTATCTATTAATTACCGGACATCCTATATATATCCTAGTATGTTGTTTTTATCATTGTTCCTCTCAACCAAAGTACCTGCCATCTAATCTCTTTACCACCCTTGGTTGACTGGTAGAGAATGCCTAAGGGATTAAGGCCGCCTTTGACCCTTTTTTGTGTGCGAAAAGTGTAAATAATTAAATTAATTAATTACGTAATACCCTATCAATCACAATTTGAATATTTTTTAAGGATATTGTTAATCCATTGCTTAATATGTTCGAAAAATGTGCTACCCAATTACCCTGCAGAATACAATATAAACTAAAAAGTATCTCCTCAACAGTTTTGTTTTTATCTATTCGCGTTACAGGAAAGTACATAAAAACTTGCGCTAAAATTATGCAGAATAGCTCACTTAAAAAAGTAACCAACGTTTGTATATAAAATATGATATTTTAACACCAGCAGGCAGATAAGACCTGACAGGTACTATCCGCTCTCAATATACTCGTAAAAAATATCCAGGGAATTGAAACCTTTTTTTGTTGGAAACCCCTTATCCCGGATCGGCACTAATCCAGATACATAATTTATAAGCTGCTGTTTCTTCAGATAAAACATTATTCAGGGTAGCAATAAAAAGGTTTGATTTAATTTACACGCGTATCTAGTTGTCTTCACGCACGCATTCACATTGTTTTGTTATACGGCGCGTGTTTTACTTGTAGTAATCAATGCCGTATCGGAGGCGCACCGATAAATCCCAAAACTGTGACAAAACTCCGAGTTTCCTTAATTTTATTAATTTATTACACACATAAATCTTCCGGAATAAATTCTTTAAATAATGGTTAAATCGACTTTAAAATCAGTAGCGCAATGTATAAGAACAATTCGTCGCCTATGCGGCAAAGGGGCGAACCCCGAATGAGAAAATTTTTACTCGCGAGATGTCGCCGCTAAAAGGCAAACTTCGAGTTTCATCTTTTCGTAAAATTTCGCTAGAAGTGATTTTGAGATACGCCGGCAATCTTTTTTCTTTTCTATTAGTCTTAGAGCTTCGTCCTTTTATTATGACATAGAACTCGATAAATGGGGCATTTTTGTAGACTAAACTAATTTTTACCCGTTTGCATGAGGTTCGCCCCTTTGCGGCGTTGGCGGCGAAATGGTTCACACAGCCAGACGCGAAAAACGACTTTAATATTTATAAGATTTATATTACAAATAATAGCCAATTGAGTTTCCAAAAATGTTTTTGACTGCTGTAACGATGACGACAATACGATAATAAATTAAACTGCGTATATGTAATGACGTTCACTGTCTGCTTACGAAAATTAAATCAAAGATATCCGCGATAAGTGAAAGGTGGGCGTTTTAGAAGACTGTCTTATGGAATGACTTGCCCGTGTCGGTAAGGCGTGCTCAATCTTTGTCCACTTTTAAAGAAATGATAAAAAAGCACTTTCTCTCTCCTTAGACATCAACATTATATTTTTCTTTGTTCCCGTTATGTTTATTATTATATACAACATGTAACGTAATTAACGCACACCCTCAGACACCCCAATTAGTATATTATGTTATAATCATAATACATACAAAGAATTTTTAATTAAGCATGTATAAGCATTGATTATTTATTAAATTAGTTATACTAATTCCGGAAGAAAGTTGTGGTCACAGTACAAATCCACGAACGCACACAGTCGCACACGTAAGTATTAGCGCCGAAAAAAGCGGACAATACACGTTATTGAACTTTAATGGGAAAAACCCCGCGCGCAGCTGGTCGAGAGAGTGGTTAACAGATGTCCGAACTCCGAGCTGCATCTATCCATCACACTTTTCAGGCTTTGGACTATTGACTCTAAATAATTTTGTTTATTGATTATGATAAAATGCAAAAATAGGCAATATCCGTTACAAAATGTTATGCTAATGCAAATAATAATGAACTACAAAAAATAAGAGGCAATACGATAACATTATTCAAAGACAGCGTGTGAATCAAGATATTAACAATAATTTAAAAAAAAAATCAAATCCATAACTTACTGATTGCCTAAACACTCATACGACGTTGTATTTTTAATACACTTTCAAAATGTCCACCACCTTGTTCAATACATTTTAATGCCCGTTTTCTTAATTGACGTTTTAATTTAGAAAGCACTTCAGTGTCATTTTTCACTATTTCAAAAGCGTTCACTATCCTATTTTTTAGGTCCTCGGCACTTGATGTCTCACTAAAATAAACTAACGATTTAATACGTCCCCGTACGATTTAATATGTATATCTATATATTTATTTAGACTAGTATAATATACCTATTTTATTTATGTATTTATTGTATTTTGTAAATGGTACACCACGGACTACCTACAGTATTTATCTCTCCTCCCCCTATTTAATCCATCCAAAGGTTGTCTTTAAAAGATCGCTTTTAGCGATAAGACCGCCCATTGTGTCACCCTTTGCAAAAGTTCTATATTTATGTCTGTAATTTATAATGGTGTACATAATAAAGAGTATTCTATTCTATTCTATTCTATGTAATTTTGACGTTAGTAATGTGCTGATTCTCAGCCTAATTAGAATTACCCGACTACGGCGAAGCAAAAAAGAGGGTTATGATTTTTATTTGATTAAATGACTTGTAATTTTGATCCAATAGTTTAAGCACTAAAGCTAGTCAAAGATTGTCAAAACCATAGTCGGCCCTACCATTTAGTTTGTTTAAAAAAACAACACTTTTTTAAAATTTTGATGTTAGGATTTATTTGATAGTGCACAAAATACTCTAATGCATTATCATTTCCAGTGATTTCATATAATGTATGAAACAGTTGATACAACTTATTTATTGTAAACCCTTGTCTGCACGGACGTAAAAATATTGCGGCGGGATTTTATCACGCACTGGATTTTCAACTTTCGGTGTTAAGCCGAGCGTTGAGAATCTAACAGTGCTTCCCAGCGCGTCGAAAAAACATACTGTTTGATTTTTAACTCTCGACGCTAAGCAGAGCGGAGTGTCGGAAAAAAAATCGCCGCGGGAAAAATCGCCCGTGTCTATCTGGGCTAAGGGCTCAAACACATCACGCACCGTGATGTGGAAATCGACTTCGAGTAACGTAAAAATCTACGTCATGAAAATCCATGTGACGACAACGCAACGTGCCACGTTGAGCCACGTCGTATTGAAGCCGCCGGTGGCGCAATTGTAGAATTGCCACAGAATTTCGAGGAATGGATTGATGTTCTTGAAGTCTTCAGATGTTTTTTCCTATAGTACGGGACGCTCCTGAACTAGGGTTATTAACTGATCGACTTCAATGTCATCAGTCATTTTTGAATATTGAATAACAAATGCGGCACAGCTGCAGGAGTGCACCGTGAGATTTTACCTCACGACGACGTGCCATGCAATGTGGCACGTTGCGTTGTGGTAACGTGATTATTTACGTTTCTCGACGTCGATGTCACGGCGCCGTGACGTGGACTTCCACGTCACGTTGGCGTGCCGTGGCACATTGCATCGTCGTGACGTGTTTATGTGTTTGAGCCCTAAGAGCGGTTCTGCACTACATCCGATACGAATACGAATTAAAGATCCGACTTCAATCTGAATTGGGAATGTTCTAAATTCGGACGGATATAGTTCGGATCTAGTGCGCAACCCGCATACAAATAGGACTATGGTCACTTCGGACCAGCATTTCTCGGAATCGGATCGGATATAGTGCAGAACCGCTCTAACTCAACATATCGCTTCTGATTAAACTTAAATATTCACCGTTCCTAACAACACGATGAGCACACAAAATACTTCCACAGCCAAAACAGTTAAAATATTCACCCAATTACACCCTTAACGGGCCAATCATTATACATGGGGGTCAGTTTCGAACCTTTAAGGGCCGATATAGCTGTATAAGAGCTATTTGGGCACAAAGTGGCCCTTAGCTAAGGTACACAATATATCTAATTGGCAAGTTTATGGAGTGGATGAGACAGTTTGACAGATAAGATGGCCGACTTAATAGAGGTTTGTGGATAAGGCTTTTGTGAAATTCTGTGAGATGGTTGATATAAAAGTGGTGAAAGAGTTGAAAGGAAATCGTTTGCTTCGGAATGGGCATAGAGTAATGAATATAAATGTTGATGGATGAATAGGGAAAGGGAGGCCAAAGAAAAGATGGATGGATTGTGTGAGGAATGATATGAACGACAAGGGAGTGAATGATAGCGTGACGGTTGGCAGGAATGGAATTTCTTCTTCCATTCCACGTGTTGCGCCAATACCAAGTAACGTGGGACAAGAGCAGGAAGATAATGTTGGTTGAAATAAAGAATATAATTATGTAGTATGTGAAGATGGTCACCCATCCACGGACTAACCGCAGCAAGCATAGCTTAACCTGATCGATCGACCCTTGCGGCTGTTATTACTTGATCACAACCACAAGCCCCCAATTGATCTAGGTAAGTTTCACTAAATATTAACAGTTGCTCCGAGTAAAATATTGGTACTTATTGAATCAAAATTGGTTAGACAGAAAGTCGTTTATTAAAATAGGAATAGATGTGTTAATCTAAACTAATATTATAAAGAGGAAAGATTTGTACGCATGTTTGTAACGAATTGGCTCAAAAAGTACTGGACCGATTTTAAAAATTATTTTACAATTTGAATGCTGCATTATCACTGATTAATATAGGCTTTTTTTCCACCCGTGCGAAGCCGGGACGGACCGCTAGTACTATCTATGAAGTTAGGGGAACCATGGTGCATGATGAACAGATAGACAGAAGAAATGAAAAAAAAAATATTCACAATTTTTTTTAAAAACAAGTACCTATAGTATGTTGGCGGCCGTAACTCCTTTTTGCTATACTATACATAAACTAACTACTGAAAGTAAATAAGTACTATAACCTTCAAATACTTAAATACAATTCCTCGTTTACCTAAAAGACTTCGTAATTAAAGTGGTCTAGCTAATAACGATAAATTGGATTGAGTTGTACCCAATAATGAGCGAACGTGACGGTAGCCTCGACTCGACATTTGTACTTAATCGATTTTAGTAGACGCATTTGTATCAGTACCTAGTTGATATTCGGTAAGCACACAGTAGAACAGAAGTTTTTTCTCGAAATCCTTCTTTCCCATTAAATTCCCAATAATGGAGATTTTAATAACGATTTAACTCAAGCATTTATCTCAACAAACCATTTACAAGCACTTTTGTTCTGTCTTCACTTCAATTCAAAATCTAGCAAGTGTTCAACATAACAATAAAAAAAACCATTGAAAAAACATAGAAATCTGTTTTTGCGCTCCCCTGGAAAATTTAGTGTGAAGCACTTAGGGACTGTGTTCATGAGGTAGCCATTTTATAACTACCTAATCTGTAGTAACAAATAATGAAAATAGTTTAAATTCCTTCAACAAGAACTACCGAGATAGTTTTGCCACAAGCTCACGGCCAAAGTACCAAACTTTGTCCAAACTATTACATGCAACTTAGTTTACTGCTACTTAAAGTGAACTAAGTAAGTATTACCTAGTGAAGTATACTTTGTACTACTAGATTTATTTATTTAAACTTTATTGTACACCAGAAAATACATAACAAAAAAATACGAAAAAAAAAAAAAAAAACATACAATGAGCGGACTTATCGCTTTCTGCGATCTCTTCAAGGCAACTTTGAAATGGACAGTGATTGCGTGGATATATAAAAATGGGCTTGTCAGTGGTGCAAAATAATCTATTATAATAGATACATGGATAATATAATATATAAGCTGTATAATAGAAAAATAAATAAATAGGTACATACTAAATAAACGTATAAAAAACGAAAATAAATGACGACTACAAATTATTGCAGAGTTATGAAAACAAGATCACAACAACAAGTAATGTTCCTTCACGAGTCCCTTAACTTAAATACAGTTAACGATTACGTGCGTTTTGTTTGAACTGGCAATGCATTCCAGAAACGAGGAGCGGCCTGATTTGTTCTCTATTTTGCTGAAACATACTAAATTCTATGGCGATCAATAAGAAGATGGCGAGAAGAGCTTGAATCTTACCGAAAGGACTGGCCAGTGCAAGCAAAAGACAGAACTGTGTGGAAAAGGGACACGGAGGCCTTTGCCCTGCTGTGGGTCCATACAGGCTAGTTAGATAGATAGGTACTCAATACACAATTTAATAAAATACAATAACAACCGTGATCAAAGAAAATAATTTGTATTTTTAACCGACTTCATAAAAGGAGGTTCTGTATTTGACCCGTACGTATGTATGTATATTTGTATGTTCACGATTTTCTCGAAAACTAATGACCCATTTTGACGTTTCTTTCACTAAAATGATCTACATACAGAAAGGTTTTAGTATATGATAGGTACATTAGATAATTATTCTTATGTACAAAGTTATATGCTCCACTTAATTTAAATTTATAATGTTTTAATTGATATTTACATAGCAAGTAATGTTAATTAAATTTGCGTGGGGTAGGTTACAACTAAAAAGTGAAAAATAAAAACTTTTTACAAAAGAAAAAAACTGACTTCATAAAAAACACTACAAAGTGAAAAATAACTTTAATTTCGGAAGTCGGTGTCAAAAACGGAAATGCGGCACCAACGACACCGACTTCCGAAATTAAAGTTATTTTTCACTTTGTTGTTTTTTTTTTGAAGTCGGTTGTTTTTTTTTTTTTTGTAAAAAGATCTTTCTTTCTACGACTTCGGTATTTAATTCATCTGTTTAAACAAATTTTGTAACGCCATTTAGTCTCTAAATTGCTCTTAAACACAATAGATTTTTAGCACTTTCATTGTCTATCAGTAACCGCTGTTTTTAGCGATTCCCAAAGTTTAACTTTCAGCCCCCAGGCACTACAAGTGTTCTTAGCTCTTCTCGACAAAGTGAACAAACGTAAATCTCTTGAAACTGTTAAGCTCATTTAACTAAACGTCTTAAAGTCTTCTTGGACTGAGATTATAAAAACATATTATGAGTCAATTTGAGTCTTCCAAAAAGTTTGAAATTTAGGAGCCACAAAAACTTGGTAGGAGTAGGCACAACCGGTGTATTCTGACCGTGAACATTTAGGTGAAGTGAGCTGTCATTATATAACGTGATTTTTACAGGATAGATTAGTAGTAATCCGTCTTTCGTTTATAAATTTAATATTAGGGAATATCTACTACTGGATACCAGATATTCTCTTGGGTTTGTGTCGATCGATCTTTTTAAGCTACGCTTGCCTCAATTGGTCCGTGGTTGGGTGATCATCTTTACATACCAACACCCCTCCTTACCTCGGAAAGTACGTTAAACAGTTGGACCCAGCTCTCATTCGTGGATCTTTGACAGTCGTTACGGGTCGTTAGAAGCCCGAAAGTCTGACAACCAGTCTTACCAAGGGGTCTCGTATTAACCAGTAACTGGGTTGTAGAGGTGACATAGGCAATCGCTCCATGTAAAATATTGGTACTTAGCTGCGTCTAGTTAGACTGGAAGCCGATCCCACCATAATTGGGTAAAAAGCTAGGCAGATGTATCTAATACAGAGTGCTGCTTTTTTTTACTATTTTAATAGGGCGAATACGCTGAATTTTGTTGTAGAATATTCATCCAAAACTTGTTTGATGGCAACGCTGTTGAATGGTAGAAATAGGAACGATATAAACTGTTATCTCGCCACACAATAAACCTAGCAGTACCATTTCTATCTGCATAATTACCTCAAATATCTTAACTACTATAACCACGACCCCAGAAGTCATAACACTTTGAGAAACAAGGTATATTATATGAAGTTACGACCTCCTTGCAGGCCGGGGGGTGCTATTGCCAGCAATTCATTGTCGATGTCAGGGGACATCACAGCTTCGTGCCAATAGCCTTTTTATGGCCTCTTGCCTCTTTAGCGTATATAGTCGTATAGACTTACTACGTATGTGTAGCTGCTGCCTTTTGCCTGAGCTTGACAAGAATATGCGGCTTTTTCGTTGAGTTATACCTATTTTCTGGCCTGTACCGTATTCATAAAGCCTAGATTTTTTGCAACCGAAAAGATGAAGTAAAAACGTATGAACTAACCGTTTTGCGTGGATGTGACGCATGTCATCCTCGAACTTATTTTTTTTTCTTTGTGTTCTTTTTAAGCGTCATGTTTACCGCAAATAAAAGTATTTTCTTTTTTCTAAGGGCTAATTTTTCAATCATCTGAAAACCTTATCTATACTTATAATAAATCTGTAGAGAGGTCAATTCTGTACATGAAATATATTTCCAAAATAACTATCAGCGGGTGAGTAGTGATCGATACTGACGCCAAAAATGCAATCAGTAAAATTTTTGTCTGTCTGTCTGTCTGTCTGTCTGTCTGTCTGTATGTTCGTTATAGAAACAAAAACCACTCGACGGATTTCAACGAAACTTGGTACAATTGTTCTTCATACTCCTGGGCAGGTTATAGTATACTTTTCATCACGCTACGATCAATAGGAGCAGAGCAGTGAAGGGAAGTGAAGTTTGTATGTAGGGGGTCATCTCTGGAACCACTGCTTCGAATTGAAAAAATCTTTTTGCGTTAGATAGTTCATTTATCGAGGAATTCTATAGGCTATATAATATCACGCTACGACCAATAGTAGCGGGGCATCAATGAACAATGTTGCAAAAATGGGAAAAACCTTTACTAATAATAAAGCTGCCGAGTTTGTTTGTTTGGAAACTCTAATCTCTGGAAGTATCGATCAGATTTATAAAAATCTTTTTGCATTTGATAGCCCAATTCTTGAGGAAGGCTTTAAACATCACGCTAGAACCCTTAGGAGTTGAGCAAAAAGAAAAAAGTCAGAAAACGAAGTAATAGCGCAGGCAGGCGATGCTATGCGACGCGGTGGGTCGGGGGAGCAAAAAATTTCACGCGGACGAAGTCGCTGGCAGAAGCTAGTTCGAGGAATAATTTTGAAATTTTGACAGTTATTTCATACAAAAACTGTCAAACGTCAATTTTATTCCTCGAATAAAAGTTATGTGGAAATAGAAAAATCAGCCCTAACTATAGTATATAGGGTTATTTTAAACTGGCTAGCTAAACTCCGCAGGAGCGATGGGGATATCTAAAAGGATAATGATTTGATATTTTTTTTGGAAGGTCAACGACCGCTGTTAGTGTTGTTACTTGAAACATGAGTTAAGAAAACTGTTTTCTTAGGTTTTATCGTGTTAAGATATCGACGTGAAAGGTATCATCACGTCTGTAAAGTTTAGAAAAAAACATCCGGTCGATTCTATAAAAATCTCACCGTGATTACTTAGGTGAAGTGAGCGTGAAGTGAGCTATCAATAGGGGTAAGCATCAGGTGGAGTGACAGCTCACTTCACCTAAGTTTTCACGGTGAGATTTTTACAGAATAGCACTAAAGTTTAGCTAGCCAATTTAAAATAACCCAGTATTTCCAAGATATCTTAAGTGGCTTAGGAGTTTTAAGCGAAGAGATAAAATTATTTTATAATCTAGATTTTTATTTTTGGAATTTGTCTGTATTTGTGTACGGTTGATGGTAATCGACTCGCCCCCGTTACATGGGACTTTAACAAAAGTGGTAAAATGTGGGTGTCCTGCTATAGGTACACGTCTGTTGAACCCTTTGAGGAATACAGGCGTGATGGTATGTAAAATAGTAGTTTACGGTAAGGTTTGATGCAAGCACACTGGTGCATAAGCATAGGCACCAATATGCTTGCACCAAACCATAAAAAAACGAAAAATCGACAATGCAGATTAGGTATATGGATACCTAATATGCATTCGCGATTTATTAGCCAAAAATGTAAACAAATATGAGTTTATGGAAAAATAACTTTAATTCCTACACAATAAAGTTCAGTTTACGCTAACTTCAAACATTTTTATAACTTTTTTCAATAGTGCTAGTCACTCTGAAATCAACTTAATTACCTACCATTAAAATAAAGTTGATATTTGTTTAATTTGAAATAAAATCAATTTGAAACAATGAAAATATTGTGTCCAGTCTTTTAATAAATTATAAAAATATTCATATGCAGTTTCTCTTAATCCCGTTTAACATTCCGACACATGCCAATTAAAAATATAATACGTTGAATCTAATCTAACCAGTTGTTGAACAATTGAAACATGTTCTTGAATACGGAATGTTCACAATCAACAGGCGAAAACATATCAATTGAAATGAAACACGAGATACAAAAGGGTTGAGGCCTTGAGGGTACTTACTCCACATGCATCCTGCGTAATTGGGACCAGCTTTATAGAATTAAGCCTCATGAATAACAGACCTCCGTGACTCCATGCTCTTGAAATATGACACTGACAGAACAATACGTGTACAGGTAGAACTTTTATGTTGTCATCATCTCTAGGAAGCAAAATATTTAATTTATTCCGGTCTGATCCCCTGAACCCCCTGGATCCCCCGGTAGTTTTCTTCTGTTTTAAACTCGTAAACTAACTAATGTTGTTTTAAGACTATACCGACCGTACAGTGGCGCCCTCATCGTTTGTTTGGTTATTTCATACAATTTAGAATGAAAATGCAGGAAATAAGCACGTTAAGTTGTGCTTCACAAGATTATACGTTAATATTAGGTCGGGGCAAAAGTATTTTCGTATTTTTCATACAAATTTTTTTTTCTTTTAGGTTTAATTTTTTATTTATTTATAATATGTATGTGCCGTTTTGATCGATGACTTGTTGGCATCTTGTGGGCAATGCCATGATCCCATTGCTGTAGAAGTTTTGAGATTTTTTATCAAAAAAATCTGACAGGTAGTTTTCACAGTGTTCTTTTGAGGTTAACTTTATGCTTCCTAAAGAGTTCTGAAGTGACCGAAACAGGTGAAAATCTGATGGAGCAAGATCAGGGCTATACGGAGGATGCGTCAACACATCCCAGCCAAGCTCTCTCAATTTTTGCTGAGTGGCTATAGATGAGTGCGATCTGGCGTTGTCGTGATGAAACACCACGCCCTTCCTATTCACCAGCTCCGGCCGGTTTTTCTCAATAGCTTCTTTTAACCTCATCAGTTGTTGACAGTAGAGGTCAGAATCGATAGTTTTACCCGGCGGCAAAAGCTCATAGTGGACGATTTCTTTCCAATCCCACCAAACACACAGCATCACTTTGTTCCGAGTCAGGCCGGGCTTTGCCTCGGTCTGTGGGGCTTGTCCATGCTTCGACCACGATCTTTTTCGGACATTATTATCGTAAGTGATCCATTTTTCATCACCCGTAATCAACAGTTTAAGAAATGGGTCGGAAATGGAAACACGTTGCATTAAGTTTCTCTCAGTGAGATCAGTGGTACCCAAATATCAAGTTTTTTCTTGTACCCAGACTTTTGTAAATGCCGTAAAACTGTTTTGTGATCAACATCCAGTTCTTCAGCAATATCATAACTACTAATATGTCGCTCTTGCTCCACTTTTTCAAAAATGGCACTGATTTTATCCGTGACAGGGCGTCCAGAGCGAGCTTCATCCTTCACACTAAAATTTCCTGACTTGAAACGCTTGAACCACATTTGTGCTACTCGTATTGATACTGCATTAGGTCCGTAAACCGCACAAATTTTATTCGCGGCGTTCGTCGCATTTTTACCTTTTTTGTAATAAAATTTTGAAATGTACTGAATTTCTTCGTCACATACGTTCATGTTGCTCGCTTGAAAAACAATTGCTAAATGGCGGAAACTAGTTTTTTTTTTAAATTTATTGCAACTTTAGAATGTCAACATTTAATAGTATTAAAACCAGCCAGTTACATTCAGTACTGCCAAAGAGGTTTGATTACTAACAATAGATTCAAAATACGAAAATATTTTTGCCCCGACCTATTATTATTAGAAACGGTAGTTTTACATTGTTTAGTTTTATTGTAATCCTTAAAACGGAATATAGTGGCCACTGTTATCCGTAAGGATTATAATAAAACTAAACAATATAAAACCACCGTTTTTCGTCAGTTTCAAACAGGCGATAATTTCAACTGCCCCGTTGGTCTCGTGGGCGCAAGCGTAACTGCTCAGCGTGGGATCCTGGGTTCGATTCCCGAGTCGGGCAAGGTGTTATTGAGTTTTACCATTATGAATTTCTTAGTCACAGCCCGGAGTTTGGAAGTTGGCGGTGTGATACCCCCGTGCCTCGGGATGCATTTAAAGCCATTGGTCCAGCGCCTGATCTCTCTCCGGTCGTGTCGGATTGCCGTCCCATCGGATTATGAGAGTGAGGGAAGAGGGAGTGGACCTGTCTCTGCGCGCACACTTGTGCACTTTAATATCTCCTGCGTCCTGGCTAATCTCGGTTAAGAGTGGCCACCGTGACCGAAATCGGTCGGGGAGGCTATTATTATTAACTTAATTTGTTTTGGAAAGTAATAATAATATAATCACACCATCAGTCCTTTGAAGTACACCAACCTGGGCCCTACTTCACTATTCGACCACCGTCAATTCCTTAGCTAATCCCGCCAATCTCACGTTTATTTCGCACGGTGTCGTTCATTGTGTCATAGAGAATAAGGCCCCTGTATTAAGCTCGTGTGATTAACTTCTGTCCACGGGCTTTCAAGCTTGAGTCCCAGCAGTAAGAACATAAACTGATTATGTGTAAAGTCCCTGCATCAGACGAACACGAAATAGTAGATTGTACAACTAGTGCATAAAAGAAGCCATTTTACCCCGAGACGTTTATATCCAGGCGCAGGTGTATAGTTAAGTCGAGGGGTAAAATGGCTCGTTTATGCCCGAGTTATACATATACATATATGAGGTAATTTGGTGATATTGGAGTAGATCGACTGGTATTCATTAACGCAATGCGGATATCCTGAATTGATGTAGTTGGTCCACTGTGAAATAACCTTAATACGTTTTTATACATAATCTGCATTCGCGATTTATTTGCCAAAAATGTAAACAAATATTACTTTATAGAAAAATAACTTTAAATCCTACACAATAAAGTTCAGTTTACGCTACAAATTCGAACATTTTTATAACTTTTTCAATTGTCCTAGTCACTCTGAAATCAACTTAATTGCCATTAAAATAAAGTTGATGTTTGTTTAACTTGAAATGATATTAATTTGGAACATAAGTTTAAATAGACTTTAGATCAAAACTAGTCAAAATCAATCGGACTTAAAAAAATGTTTACAATATAGCATAACAAGACACCGCACCGCATCGCATATAGCATAACAAGAAACAGCCTGTGTTACCGAGGGGTTAGACAGAGGTGTAGGTATCGATACTACACTAACATTCGCCAGTTTTAAGTCCAATATAACAGGGGGCAAGCCTATTGCCATCAATCGAGCACAACTCCAGACCCGGGCTGTTACTGAGAAATTCGAAATGGAAAATCCACACTGCGCAACTTGGAAATCGAACCCAGGACTTCATGCTCAACAGTAGCGCTTGCGGCCACTAGACATATATGTAGGTTATAAACTATCTGTGAGCCAAATTTCATCCAAATCCGTTCAGTTTTGCCTGATTGAGTAACAAACTTACAACTTTCACGTTTATAATATCAGTAGGATTAGTAAGATAATCATACGTCCACCTTATCGCCACAAAAAAAAAAACGATTTACATACTTAATATAATTTTTCCCAGTTCCATAATTACGAAATTATCAGCACGGAAAGAAGATAAAAGATAAAACTTACAAGTAAAGTGAAACAATAGAATTACTTCATTCCGTTTCAGCATAAAACCTTATTTCTCCAATTTTCTGTTTATCCATCAATAACATCCACATCCGCAGAGGGTCGTACTTATCGATATAATATAATATTATTTTACACCCTCTAAGTTTTCGACAGGTATTTATCACTCGTGTCTTATGCCATGTGGGGTGAGCATATCGAGGCTTATTAGGGTTCCGTACCTCAAAAACGGAACCCCTATAAGATCACTTCGTTGCCTGTTCGTCTGTCAAAAAAAAAATACGGGCATTTATATTCCGGAATCAAAACCTATAGGGTACTTCCCATTGACCTAGAATCATGAAATTTGGCAAGAAGCAATGTCTTATAGCACAAATAAAGGAAAAATACGAAAATTACAAAAAAAAAATATTCCCGTGATAAATTATTTACATACTAACCTACTACGGACCCTCGGTGCGCGAGTCCGACTTGCACTTGACCGGTTTTTATTAATTTGATTGCGCAGTGGTTACCGCGAAATTCAATTTTTTTTAAGTTTTTTGCAATTTGCAGGTCTGTTATAGGTTGTATCTTGATCAAAATTTGATTCGCGACTATAACAGGTACGTATCTAAAGAATTATAATCATTAGAATCATTAATACATCTTCCTAACTTAGATTTGTACCACAAGAAGAAATCTCTCATGGAAAAGTGTTTGTGGTACAAATCTCACTTAGGAAGATGTATTAATGATTCTAATGATTATAATTCTGTAAATACGTACCTGTTATAGTCGCGAATCAAATTTTGATCAAGATACAACCTGACACTGACCTGCAAATTGCAAAAAACGTAAGAAAATTTGAATTTCGCGGTCTACCACTTCCCATTCACCTTAAACCGAAAATTGTGAAGATATTTTTGCAGTGTTAGTTTCTGGAAATATGCCAAGTTGGATGTGAGCAACAAAATAATGGCGTGGCAATCGTTTTGTTAAGGGAAATACGTAACACGATTAATTCGTATGGTGTTCATATTTAAGAGCATTCTATTTTATTATATTCTAAAGCCACTGGTTTGAAAATCTTAAGTTTAGAGCTCTCTTAAACTGTTGTTACGAAAGTTGTAACTATACGTACAAGTAGCCTTCTAAAGTTAGTCTTTTTTTTGTGGATGGGAAATCATCAAATGACCCCTCCCGCTCTGGGTGGAGCAGAAGGGAGTATCAGACTCTTACTGACTAAAACCCACCCGTGTTCCTTCCTTAGCCCTTTATGTTCCGGGGCAGCGGTAACCCTTTCGGACAATCCCGCTCCCCTTCTAAAGTTAGTCTGTTGTCATTTTTTCTCTTCAGCTGTGATACCACATTATCATATAAAATAGAAAAATATTCAAATCCTCCTAAGGGATTACTTGGTTATTTTTTATGATAAGTCAAAAGTAGTTGAATCAGTCAATAAAAATGTTATAACATTTCAAACTTTAACTTGGGTCACTAGAATTTTAAGTCATAATCATCATCTGCCTAACCTTTTCCCAACTATGTTGGGGTCGGCTTCCAGTCTAACCGGATGCAGCTGACCACCTGTGTTTTACATGGAATGACTGCCTATCTGACCTCTACAACCCAGTTACTGAGTAATACGAACCCCTTGGTAAGACTGGTTGTCATATTTTCGAGCTTCTGACTACCCGTTACGACTGTCAAAGATCCACGAATGACAGCTGGGACCAACGGCTTAACGTGCTTTCCGAGGCACGGAGGGGTCTCGGTATGTAAAGATGATCACCCATCCACAGACCAACCGCGACAAGTGTAGCTTAACCTGATCGATCGACCTGTGAGGCTGTTATTATTTAGCCTTTGTAAATCAAAATTAAGTCATAATGTACCTAATTTCAACTAACTTTTGGAGGGCATTGTACCTACTCAAATTCGATATTTATTTATGAGGAAATGCGGTCGGAGAGACTTTTGAAAAAGCCTAAGTAAAAAGTTATAATTCGAGGTTTGGCTCTCACTTACTTCCTCCTCCAATGTTGAACCAATTTAAAAGATATTTCATAAACTGAATAAGAAGAATATTATACTGTGTCCCTGTGTTTTTCTTTTTAATTATTAGTTGTTAAATTTGTACACTAGGCCTCTGTTGACAGCGGTTTAAATCGGCATTTTCGAGGGTTCTAATGCTTATCAAAATCAAAATATTTTATTTCACATAAGCCTACAAGGGCACTTATGAAAAGTCAAAAGCTAGGTGCACGGTTCCAATTGGTCGTTACCTATGGAGAAGAACCGGCAAGAAACTCCACGGTTACTTTTTTAAAAATAATTGGCTTTTACAATGTTTTCTAATTACAGTAGGTATGGGAGGACAGCGTAGGCCTGTCAACAAGTACCAGGTACTTGATAAAATAAAAAATGGTCTACAGATCTAAAATCTACAGGGAAAAAAAAATAACGCATTATCAAAATGGAAAACTTAGGAACGGAGGCGGGAGCGTTTCTATGGAGAAACGATCTCCCGCATTTCCCCAAATATTTTCTCCTATATTTTCAAGTTAATCCATAAACGTATTTTACGCCATTTCCAGTGTCTTACCGTACCTAGGTGACTATGTCACTGCAAAGCCTGACGATTCAGCGCTTATTCAGTGCTAAATTTCAACTTCAGAACTGTAAATCCACTTTTAAAACAACTCTCACTTAAAACAAACAGATTAAATCTCACACAAGCACTTTCCCGTACAATGGCAGAACCAACTTCGTAGATAACTTCAAGCAAATAAGAACTTCTGCCAACTGACATAAAGTTTACATTTGATTGAAAAGTTTCAGCATATTACGTACTTTCCGAAGTCGGATAATAATGAATGAAAGGACGTGTGTGTCTAAGTTGAATATTAACTGAGTTGATTGTGAAGTAAGGATATTTAAGCTGACAGATGAAGTTAATTAGTCTTCTGGAATATTAAATACAAAGGAAAGTTTAAATACTGATGTTAATAAAATTATCTGATTGCTTAAATCCAGGTGGAATCCTGCCTTGATTTATAACTCGTTATCACTTGAAATTGGGTATTTATAAAACTAGTATGTCTAAAAATGTGGACTCGCAAAAAACTTTACTATTATCTTTTGGAACAATAGTTTACTGATCAGTGCATGATTTTAGGGTTCCGAACTCAAAATGGTGCCAATGTAGGGTCCCTATAACTAAAGGTCCACAGTCCGTCTGTCACAGGGCTGTATCTTTTTAATCGTAATAGGTAGACACTTGTAATTATAGTACATCATACATATAGTATAGTACATCACAGAGTGTGTACTATAATGACCGCTGTAACAACAAATAAGAAAAAAACCGGCCAAGTGCGAGTCGGAATCGCGCACGATGGATACCGTACCATTATCTATAAAAACGGCAAAAAATCATATCTGTCGTATGGGAGCCCCCTTAAATATTTATTTTATTCGGTATTTTAGTATTTTTTTATATAGCGGCAACAGAAATCATCTGAGAAAATTTCAACTGTCTAACTATCACGGTTCATGAGATACAACCTGGTGACAGACGGACAGACAGACAGACGGACGGACAGCGGAGTCTTAGTAATAGGATCCCGTTTTAAAAATTAAAAATTAAATTCGTCCGTCCATCTGAAAATTAAATAAAGTTAAAAAATTACTTTATTTTATACAAGAAACGTGTTCTTTAGGCGTTTTTTTTTATACAAATTATTTTTAAAAAATATGTACCTAGTGTTAAATAAATATTGTACGATGGTATGGAATACTTCGTGTGTGAGTCCAACTCGCACGTGGCTGCTTTTTTTAGCTCTCAAGAAACACGAATCTGACAAAGGAAGAGCTTAAATTTTCTTGTAGGATTCATAAAGGGACAGTTATTTGTATTACTTTCGAAAAGGCTTATTTTATTACCTAACTACCTATAAACAAGAACACATACTTATTAACTAACTGGTCGAACAACGCCACAATGTTGGAAGAAAATGTCAAATATCAAATGGAAGGAAGAAAATATAAAATTACAATTGGCGATTCTTACCTCAACATAGTCAAATTCTTTTCTAAATCCCTATTGAAGTTCTATCGAGTTAATTATAAGATAAGCACACAAAGCCATTATGCATACTTACACCCGTAGATACAGGAAAAAGAATACTGTCGACAATAGGAACTCTTTTGTGGCTTCCGAACACCTGCGTTCATTATTTCTTTCACGAACCACATCGACCGGTAAAAGAGATTACCTTGATAAACAACCTTGTTTAACACCCGGACTCTAAATTGAAAATTTGAAGTTGAGAACTTGTTAAACCTTACTTAAGTCTTAAGTCGGGTAAGTTGGCTTGGGAAGCGTTTGGAAAACATCGGCAAGTCTTCTCGTCGCCAATCTCACAATGTTTGAAGAATAAGGTCTTCAAACAGTGCGTCCTGTCCGTTATAAGTTTATAACATACGCCTTATATGTCTATGATATATGGCAGATGGTTTATGACATCTCGCTGGTCTACCTAGCAGGTTTTTGGCTGGGTTAACGGGCTATCCTGTGGATGCTCTAATAAATTGGCTTGTATTAAGGCCTCCAGCCAGGGCATAAAACTTATAAACTAAAGGACTACACGTCTAGTGTACCTGGGCAACCTGTGGAGTACTGCCTTCGGCTTAAGCTACTGTTTCCTAGCAGAGCGGTGACCGCCACATGCGGCCGAAATGTCCAAATACAGAGCGTTTTTAACCAACTTCAAAAAATGAGGTTCTGTATTTGACAGGTATGTATGTATGTCCGCGATTTTCTCAAAAACTAATAAACCAATTTTGATAATTCTTGCATTACTGTGGTACTTTCAGGAAGATTTTCATATATAATACATTAGGTAATTATTCTTATGTACCTACGCAGTTATATGCATAAATGTACTGCATCTCCAGCATTTCTGTGAGAATTTTGATGATTCTTCTGGTCAGTTTCTTCAATTCTTCAATGCACTAGTGTTAATTGAATTTGTGTGGGGTATGTATAACTAAAAGGTGAAAAATAAAAACTTTTTTTTTACAAAAAAAACAACCGACTTCCAAAAAAAAACACAACAAAGCGAAAAATAACTTTAATTTCAGAAGTCACTGTCAATAAAAAAAAATACGGAACCAACGACAACGACTTCCGAAATTAAAGTTATTTAAGTATCAGTTTGTTATGTTTTTTGGACGTCAGTTTTTTTTTTGACACCTTTATTGACAAATACTGGTGAAAATAACAGATGAGGTCTGTTATAAACATAACGGAAACGGTCTTCTAGGAATCTGTACCTTTATGGCATCGCTGGGTACAGTAAGGGACAGCTGGATCGGATCATAAAGGAAGACTCTTATCCTACCCTTCCTCCTTTTATACTCCTTTCGTAGCTAAACTGTTTTACATATATACATTGAGCTGGAACCTTTTCTGTAACCAAACTTTAGCGAAACTCCTGAATATGTAAATGAAGCAACATTTGCGATAAGCGCTGCTCTTCCTGAATTGCATTTTTCGATGTTATTCTCTACATTTTGGAATGTGAAAATTATGTTTACAGTTATATTTTTGGAGCTAAATGCCACATGTAGCCAGTATCTAAAGCTAAAATAGACTCATCCTTCATGGGGTACTGTTTAAAATGTTACAATAAAATACCCCCCACATACTCCAACTCAATGAAACGAAATTCAAATTTTGCATAAAACGCACACTATGCAGCCTAGCATATTATAAGTTTTTTATTCATTTTTGTCAGCGATGTAATGTCCCAAACATTACATCGCTGACAAAAATGCTTGGCTGAACGCTGGTCCTGCTCCACAAGGGCGCATAAACTAATTAATTAGCATTCGAAAATATAGTTGGAGCTGCTGAAGATTGAAAAAACTATGTTTGCATTGTATAAATTCAATCTTTTAGTATTGTATAATTGCATAGCACACGTGTGATCACTATGCACCTAAACTATAAAGCTACCATTTACTGGGTACGTCTTTCATTGACTTGAATGTGCCCTGGCAGCTGACAGTATGTCATGCTCACTCAAATGTCTCGCTGATGGTGGCGTGTGTGTTGGATCATTGGGTTCCCTTCAAAATGGTTGAGCTGAATGGTGCTGATCCATACGTCATGTTCGTGAACGGGCGCCGTCAGTAGGGACTGGTCATCTCTTAGTCGCCACGGCTTATTTTAATTTATGAATTGTTCTTTTTAGTACGGACGCCTTTAACGTGCACGTCTTTCTGCATCGTTCTCACATGTATAATTTCAACATGAATAATGTAACCAAGATTTTTGTAACAATTTTATGATTTAAAAAAGTGTCCGTGGAGTTTCTTGCCCGTTCTTCTCCACAGGTACCTACGCTTTGGAATGGGCAACTAGCTTCATCTTTCTGACTGACAGACCCTTGACAATACAAAAGTGCCTATAATTGGTTTATTTGAAATAAATGCTTTGAGTTTGAGTTTGAGTTTTATCACTAAGTTGTGCAGATAAAAAATATGGGACAGCTATACAGCTTGGATACGATGATAAATATCTAGGAATATTTTAGAATATTTTCGATTTACACTTGTACAAAAAGGAGCTACTTTCTAAGATATTTCGACTGTTATCTGAACTAATTTATATTGTAATAACTAGCTTCTGCCCGCGACTACGTCCGCGTGAAATTTTTTGTTCCCCCCACCCACCCCGTCGCTTCGCATCGCGTGCCTGCGCTATTACTTCATATTCGCTTAGCGAAAACTTCTGACTTTTTTCTTTTTGCTCAACTCCTAAGGGTCCTAGCGTGATGTTTAACAACCTTCCTTCCTCCCTTTTTCATGCCTTCCTCAAGAATTGGGCTATCAAATTCAAAAATATTTTTCTAAATCCGACCGATACTTCTAGAGATTAGAGCTTTCAAACAAACAAACTCTTCAACATTATTATTAGTATTATTTAAAAACTATGATATCTCCTAAGATATTCATTGAAATCAAATGATGTCAAGAGCAATTTTGTTCAAAATGAAATACTTGTGATGAATTACGTATTTATTTGGATAAGGATTAATATTATGTTTATAAAAACACCATCGCAAATAATGCATTATTTTAGGAAAAAATATTACCATAAAAAAGGTTATAGTAAGTCAACCTTAAAAGATAGACACAAACAAATACTTTAAACAGTTATGCGATGAACTAAAAAAATACGCGCATCGCTTTAGATCGCTGTTTATTACACACAAACCTAGGTACTTAAACGTGTGCTCCTATATAGAAAGTATATCGTCGTTTTTCCAATACTTTATACTCACGCTACATGTCAGCTCCCTAAGTCAGTCCCACTTACTCTGAACGACAGACAATCTCCGGATTAATCCTAAAGTTCAAAGGATTTCAAATTGCTTCCCGAGAGCTTTCTGTAGCTGCGATATTTAAAATCGAGTTACTACTGAAAATTGGCAAAGGCAAAACGGCCAGATGGTAAGATGCCAAATAATTGTAAGATACGCGAAATGGTGCGGACATTGCCGCCTAATAAATTGTCTTTGTACCTTATATTATTTGGCTCTAGGAGGGGCTTGTGGCTAAGTCATAACAGGCGCACGGGTCGATCGATCAGGTTAAGCTACACTTGCCGCGGTTGGTCCGTAGATGGGTGACCATCTTCACATACCAAGGCCCCTCCGTGCCTCGGAAAGCATGTTAAACCGTTGGTCCCGGCTGTCAATCGTGGATCTTTGATAGTCGTTACGGGTCGTCAGAAGCCCGAAAGTCTGACAACCAGTCTTACCAAGGGGTATCGTATTACCCAGTAACTGGATTGTGCAGGTCAGACAGGCAGTCGCTCTATTTAAAATACTGGTATTCAGCTGCATCCGGTTAGACTGGAAGCCGAACCCAACATAATTGGAAAAGGCTAGGCAGATAATGATGATTATTTGGCTCTAGCCTGAGAGGTTGGGCAACCTCTTTTCATTTTATTTTTTATACAAGATATAATTCTACTCGACTGTCGAGTTAGTCTAGGTGTCGCAAGCGCTTCTGCTGGGCGTGAGGTCCTGCAGGGTTCGAATTCCCTGAACGTGCATAGTGTTGTTGGTTTTTTTTAATTTAATTTATCAGTGGCAGCCCGGAATCTAGATTTGAGCTCAGTTGATGCCAAGGCTCACCCCCTTATTACATAGGAGTTAAAAATTACTAGCGAAAGGCTCGGCTCGCCCCCTTCTGGGGCAGCTTATTGCCATCAACCAGGCACAAATGTATTATAGGTTCCGGGCTGACACTGAGAAATTCTACATGAAAAAATCCAATAAAACAGACTCTTCATAACTTTCAATCGTACATACATGTGTGCTATGTTAGTCATTGTAACCGAGGCCGCGATAAGGAAGCCGAGTGTGTAATGATCAATACACACGCGTTTCACGTTTTTTCAACACACTTACAACAAAAAAAACAGACTTGTATTGTTGTATGGACAAATGGCGCGCTGGTTTTGTTTATCCGCGCGCCATGCTAGCCAGGCGCGCGCAGTTATAGATAAAGGCACTGGCAAAACCGCTAAATAGCCTTTAAAAAAATAATAAACAAAATAATGTTTAGACTGATCGTAGTGTTGTCGTATGTCAAATTGTAGTTTAGTAAATATGGAATTAGAAAGTTACTATTGGTATCATTTGTTCAGTGAGAATCCGCAATAATAGAACGCCAGTCAGGTTCTTTTCCGTTTAGTTCCGAGAGGGGACCACGGACAATTTAAGGTAAATAAATTATAGTTAATTTTGGGACCAAGGACAATTCAGACTATTAAAAAAAAAAGTGAAATATGGCCCGCGGATTCCTTTTAGCATGAAGTCTCTTTGATGAGATTAAAAAAATCACACGCACATCTCTGACTAGTAAATAGTTATCTGTTGCGTTACCTCACTAGTGCGGTAAAATAAAGTAAAAAGCACGCGTGTTTAATACACTCCATTATGGACCTAAAAGCGGTTCATTAAGAGCCACTTTACGAGCAAGTGTGTTAAAAAATTATATTCTTCATCACATTGCTACTTGGTAAAGTATCAAACAAAGAAATAAATGAAGGAGCTATAAACAAACTCTCTCAAGATAAGGCTTCAGACAGACAGACGGGTAATTTCATATACCAGTATATCTTTTTGACTACTCGCGGGGGTGTCGTAAAGAGTTCGCGTGTTTATCATGCCCTAATATATTCGCTAATGTTGTGTTCGAGGGTTTTGAAATAGGGCTGTCAACTCTCTGTTAAAGAAGATATTAAATTGACCTTTACATAATCAGCCTATAATGTCCCACTGCTGGGACACAGGTCTCCTCTCTTCGAGAGGGAGTGAATTTTACCTTTATCTTTTTAAAATAAAGTACCCTTAAGAAAGGTAAGTAACCTTAAGAATTATGGCTTTCACCTTATGAATTGTTGATTAGACCTTAAAAATTTTGGCTTAAAAAAAAGACCTTTAGAATGGTGGCTTTGACCTTAAAGATGGTGGCTTAGACGTTATGATTCGTGGATAGAAAGTTCCCTTTCAAGCCATTAAGGGGGAAGCGCCCAGGTAGCCCGCGAAATTCAAATTTTCTTACGTTTTTTGCAATTTGCAGCTCAGTGTTTGGTTGTACGTTGATTAAAATATGTTTCGCGACTGTAACAAATTATAATCATTAGAATGAGTAATACAAATTGTTAAGTTAGTACTTATAATCCTAAATGTCAAGATTTGATGAAATAGTCATTCTCATTCAATAGGATTACTTGGTCTTAGAGAGTTATATTGATGACTTCAATGATTATAATTCTGTAAATACATATTTGTTACGGTCGCAAATCATATATTAATCAACGTGCAACTTAATACTGACCAGCAAATTGCAAAAAACGTAAGAAAATTTGAATTTCGCGGTCTACCCTGGCGCTTTCGCCTTAAAAATGATGTAAGCTAAAATATTTCGCAAAGAATCTCATTAATTTACATAAAATTCTCGCTTCCCAATTCATACTGACTTGTTACCTTATTAATCCATCAATCATATCATCAATATCTATTCAGCGAGTGATTATACGAAAAGTAAGAAAGGGAACGAGCCGATAGGGGTCGTCGTTTGTCAGGGGCGCAAATTACGGGCTCGAAGTGATTCATCGTCCAATCATTCATAAAATGTAATCTCAAAATTATATGACAAAATATATTTTTAGAATGTCACTTTTTATATTCGGAACTCTAGGTACTTGTTTCACATTGTACAATATTTTTAATCCTGTTTATGTGTACTTATGTATGTGTTTTCCAAGTGTACAAATAAAATTATTATATTACTAGCTGCGCCCCGCGATCACCCGCGTACGTTTTGATCCCGTGGGAATATCGGAATAAAAAGTATCTCAGGTGTTATTCTGAAGTATAAGCTATATTACTGCAAAGTTTCATCAAAATCCGTTCAGTAGTTTTTGCGTGAAAGAGTAACAAACATCCATCCATCCATCCTCACAAACTTTCGCATTTATAATATTATTATAGTAGGATTAGTAGGATAGTAGGATTACTTAGGACCTTTTATCACAAGAGAACATTGTAGTTACTAATACACATTTATTAATGCGCGTTACGCGTTTATGCCTAGTGATCTTAAATTATCACTAATTACATAAATCAGGAATTAAAAAAAACATCAATCACACAGTACCCTCTATGCCTCGGAAAACTCTGAAACCGTTGACCACGGCTGACATACCAATAAAATACCTCGTAAATGGTCCTGGAAATTCTCAAACATCTGACAAAGAATCTTATATATTTTTTATTGTCTAATATGATACGGAAATCAGTAGTATTTTTTGAGTCCAAACAGACGCAGTTAAGTAGGTAGGATTACTTAACTGCGTCTGTTTGGACTCAAAAAATCAAAATTAAAATATTTTATTTCACATAAACCTACAAGGGCACTTATGAAACGTCAGAAGCTAGGTGCACGGTTCCAATTGGTCGTTTCCTATAGAGAAGAGCCGGCAAGAAACTCCACCGTTAATCTTTTAAGAATAATTGGCATTGGAAGGGCGGACAATGTAGGCCTTTCAACAAGAATAAAAAAAATAGAAAATGGTCTACAAACTAACAGACTACACAACGTACTCACATTCAGAATTTAGAAAAGAAGCATTATTTTATTTATAAGATAAATAAAATAAAAATAAAAACCTATTTAAACCAGATGGCATGATTGCTATTACAGCTGTAACAAATCTAAATTAATAACGTGTCCATAAAACCCACACAGACTAAAAGTCGATCCCAAATAGTCCATCATGGGTAAAATTGAAAACTTTCAAAAGTAATGGACCCATTTTTCCTCGAGCGAAATAAACTAGCTCCAACTTTTTATATAATAGCGCATCTCAATTCGATCTTAATAAGGAACATAATAGGCTATTTATTATCAGTTTGTCGGGAAAACCTCCAGAATTGGGTAATTTAAGACATTACTTCCGCAATCTTTTTCTCCTTTCGCGCCTACGCTGTTGGTTACCACACGATAAGATTGTTGAAGGATTTTTTTTCATAGACATTTTCTTCAGGCATTTTTTTTGGAGATTTTCAGTAGTGGAAAACAATCATGACCAAAAATTATCCCAAGCTCTGTGGCACCTACATCCTATTTGACGCTAAAGAATGTTATATGTTTTTGACCCCTTTACACTGCATAAGGATTGTTTTCTTTAAGTACTAATGTAGTTTAAAGGCTTACCAACTAAATATCACAGCATTAAACCATAATCTTTGTCTCTATTTTGATCTTGCATGTATCTTAATAATAACAAATCACGGCACTGTTAATTAGCGTACATTATCCTACTATCCTACTTCCTACTCCTACTAATATTATAAATGCGAAAGTCTGTGAGGATGGATGTTTGTTACTCTTTCACGCAAAAACTACTGAACGGATTTTGATGAAACTTTACAGTAATATAGTTTATACATCAGAATAACACATAGGATACTTTTTATCCCGATATTCCCATGGGATCGAAACTTACGCGGGTGAAACCGCGGGGCGCAGCTAGTACAATATATAGCGTATATTGTATATGCACTGCCGGGACACAGGCCTCTTCTCTGTGCTCTCACAGAGAGGAGTAGATAGGCACTGGGCCCGCGTGGTAGATTACGGCCCACTCCCTCTGGACTGGTCCGTAATCTACCACGCGGGCCAACTGCGGGTTAGTGCCTAGATGTCACATGTCTTCGAATTTTTGGTTTTAGGACATGCCGGTTTCCTCACAATATTTTCCTTCAGCATTTTGAGAGCCGTTTTCTGCTCTCAAAACTGTAAAAATATATATAATGGGTTGCAATTCTGAACCCATGCGTTGAAATTTTTCGTCGATTATTAAAAAAAACTTGTTGCATACATTTTGAGCGCGTAGCTTGTTGAAAAAAGTGTTAAATTGATGGTTTCAGTTTGCGCGTCGATGCTGTTCCTCCCAGCCTGTATAATATAATTTTAAAATGGCATGAAAAACAGTGTTTATAAATATTGAATATTAATAAAACATAATACTTTAACTATGACTGCTTTCATTCATTTCTTTCTTTTACAAACCATAATCTATAGTGCTTATTGCATGCACAATGAAATAATTATGGATAATATTTTTTATCCATATTGCATAGGTATGCAAAAAGTTTGAAACAGAAATAAATCAATTCACATGTTTAATATTAAATCGTAACTGTCCTCGCGTACCGTTCACTTCATTTAAATATACAATATTTATGTCCCAAATATATTCTGCACCGTGTGCTAAACCCATTGCTCCAATATTGCGCGATGTAAAGTATTCATTGTCTTTCATATTGAATCCGTGAAATAGGGTCTGTTTTATGGACCGGCAATGTATTGTGCTTTTTATTGTCGAGAATACATTCTCGCTTTTGTGTGAAAGGGTGTGGATGAGTAATGATGAGTTGTGTCGTTAAAGACGAGGGGGCTGAAAGCAAAATTGCCTATCATAAGTTTGATTTTTCATGCAATTGATAAGACTTAGGTATAAAATACAATTAATAAGAATAACTAGATATATCTACAGATATTTACAAACTATTTGTGGAACAGAAACATTAAATAATAGAATTTTCTCGATATAAATACTTACATCACGAAGTTACTAAAGTTTGTACTTAATATATGCTAATGATTAATAGGATAATTAAATAAAAGGCGAAAAAGTGTGTACAGGCATTTTTCAAAAAGAAGGAGGTTCTCAATTCGAAAGTATGTTTTTTTTTATTTTTTTTTTTTTTTTTTGTTGTTTGTTACGCGATATTTCCGGCAATTGTAAATCGAGTTCAAAAATTATTTTTTTAATGGATAGGGTATGTCTCATGTCTCATGTCTCAAACTACCGAAGCAAAGTTAATAAAATCTATATGGGACTACCATATAGATTTTATTAACTTTGCTTCGGTAGTTTTTGAGCTAGCTTCAACAATACGTATTTTTGCCACTTAGTTTATATTGATGATGTTATAATGACTTCCTGTCACTGATATTAATGCAAGTTTGTGTGGGGTAGTTACAACTTAAAAGTGAAAAATAAAAACTTTTTTAACAAAAAAAATAAAAACAACCGACTTCCAAAAAAGACACTACAAAGTGAAAAAACACTTTAAATTCGGAAGTCGCAAATAACGAAAATGGGAACCTAACGACACCGACTTCCGAAATTAAAGTTTATTTTTCACTTTGTAGTGTCTTTTATTTATTAAGTGAAGTTATTTCCATGTACCTACTCATTACTAAGGTACTTAATCTTAGGACTCGAAAAAAATCTCAAAGATTTATCATCCGGCTTGAATCATGCGTAGATACATATATTTTCTGTGACTGTTCAAAGTCAAAGCATTATAGTTGTTCACCAGCTTCTATAACATTATGTAATAGGTACATTGTTAAACAAAGAAAATACATTTATTTGCGGTAAACATGACGCAAAAAAAGAACACACACAAAACAGAACAAGTTGGGAGAAGATATGCGTCACATCCACGCAAAACGGCCATCGCTCAGCAAAATGCTACGACCCTATGCGATACAGAGCCCCAGCGCTGATTTTCAGCGACGCGACGCCATGATGACGTCAACCGGTGCAGTAAACGATGCGATATAAATCTATATATATAAAAATTAATTGCTGTTCGTTAGTCTCGCTAAAACTCGAGAACGGCTGAACAGATTTATCTTATCTTGGTCTTGAAATGTTCGTAGAAGTCTAGGGAAGGTTTAAAAGGTGAGAAAAAATCGAATAATTCCCGGGAAAACCCTAAAAACAGCCCTTTTCTATTTCCCATACAAACGTTTTCTAAATAAAATGTAGAGTCAATTGTCTTTTATTTATCGATTGAGGCAGTACGAAGTCTGCCGGGTCAGCTAGTAAGAAATAAAAATTAAACAATGACGACAGCAATATCAGCGTGTGAGACAAATGATCCCAGCTTGACAGCAGCGTGTTTAATGACCCGTAACAAGGAGGTAACGTGACATAGGTCGACCTTTAGGCCCGGACTCCACCAAAGCGGAGATGTGCGGAGCGGAGCGGACACGTGCAGGAATCGACCAATCATAATGGTTGAAATCCTCATCGCGTCACTCGTCTCGTTTGTGATTGGACGATTTTGCACGTCTCCGCTCCGCTCCGCCCATCTCCGCTTTGGTGGAGTCCGGGCATTAAGTATGACTTTTAACCTACAACTAACGATATTGTTTTCTTTTCAACAGGTAGGTAAATAACCTTGGAAAGGCAACCACGTCATTAGTCATTATTTACATAATTTATTGAAAGGTCAATACAACACGATTCCTTTCGGCTTACCTTTTCAAACATAGGAATTAACAACCTACATGATTTTTGCTCAACCTTTCGGTACATGGCATAATCATCATCATCATTATTTCAGCCAAAACGTCTACTGCGGCGACTTAGGCCTCCCTCAAGCACCGCCACATCGACAGGTTCTGTGCTTCTCGCTTCCAGAAAATCCCTGCGGTGATATATTATGTCCTGCTGTTAATAACTAAGGTAAAATACACTAGCAGTACTCCAATCGGAATGTAACAATAGCTGAATGCCCTTTCAGTAATAAAAGAAAAACCGATCAAGTGCGAGACGGACCAGCACACGAAGATCCGTTGGTACCACAAGGCAAAAACCTGCTGTTCTTGACGGCGGGATTTCAACACAAAACAGAAACAAAGTATCCGGTTTTTATAGAACTATATTTCAAGTTCTCGCACAGAACACAATAATAAAACTAGCTTAACTAAACACAAGAACATACTAGCATAGACAACTATAACTTTTAGCGGGAACGCCTCAGCGATTTACATACACCCGCTCACAGTCATGGATCAAGGTGGTCCTCCAGCGTCTTGCCGCATCGAACGGCGGCGCGCGCGCTATCTCAAAAAGACGCACTGCGCACAGGCGTTATTTGATACTCTTATTTAAACTAACACATTATAGGTACCTATAACGAGTTGCTTACACCTACCCTTTAATTCAAATTAACTTTATTTTATTTTTATTATTTTTTGTTATAATAGCCTCGCCGACCGATTTCGGCCACGGTGGCCAATCTCAACGGAGATTAGCCAGGTACGCAGGAGATATTATAGTCCACAACTGTGCGCGCAGACACAGGTACACTCTCTGTTCCTTAAGGTGCAGCGCAGACGACAGACTATCCGTGACGCACTTTTTAGTCTGTGAAAATAGAACCTATGCAATTATATGCAGTAACGCACACGACGCGCAAAAAGTCCGGCGCACAAAAGACCCGTGTAATTCGGGCAGACCGCGCTGCGCCGCGCCGCGCCGCTCCGCACAAAAAGTGTGTGAAAAAAATGGAACGTTTGCTTCAACGCGCGCTAACGCAGACGGCGCACACTTTAGTCGTCAATCTGCATTTGCTAGGGGTAGACGTAACGCACGCGATCAATTATCATGGCGCGATTTATTATCAAAATAATACTTCGCGATCTCTGCACGATTTCCACAGCGTCTGCGTCCCTACAACTCTGCTGACAGAATGATCGAAATTGTGCGTCGTGTGCGTTGAGTCTGAAAAATCCGCGGCCGACTTTTTGCGCGCCATGCAAACTTTTTGTGCGCCGCAGACTCGATCGCACAAAAAGTATGCCGTCTGCGCTGCACCTTACTCTCGACCGAAGCGCGACGTGCAAATAAATACTTGATGGATTGACTGCTTGACCACTTGCCTGAGTGACTTTAGCCAATAGACTATATTTAATTTGCAATCATTTAGGCGTTGAGAAAATAGGAAAAGCTTGAGGTTTGGGCAGATGCGTTTTTGTTTAATATTCATACTTCCATGGGTACTAATCAGTCAGGTATTTAAAGAAAGAAAATACATTTATTCAGCACAGACTAAAATACACACAATACACCACGTACATCAGATAAAAACAAATAAAAAAATAAATAAAAAGTATAAAGTCCGATGTAAGAAATTAGCGGGAAGTGTGCCTCATGGCTGCGCCAAAAAGGCCCAGTTCAGCAAAAATACCAGACAACTAGTGCCTGACGCTGGTTTTCAACTGGACCTGATTTAGAAGGCGAATGTGAGTGGAAACGCCGGGGGACGCTTTAGAAATATACAGGGTTATTGGAAAAAACATTAACAACCTCTTAAGAGGCACCAAACCTGAAATCGCAAAAAAAAATCAGCTGTTCCCTACAGTTATGTTCGTACTAGCTGCGCCCCGCGGTTTCACCCGCGTAAGTTTCGATCTCGTAGGAATATCGGGATAAAAAGCATCCTATGTGTTAATCCTGGTTATAAAGTATCTGTGTATCAAATTTGATCCAAATCCGTTCAGTAGATTTTGCGTGAAAGAGTAACAAACATCCATCCATCCATCCTCACAAACTTTCGCATTTATAATATTAGTAGGATAGTAGGAAGTAGGATAGGATAGTAGGATAACTCGTCAAAATATAGGCAACAGCTGATTTTTTTTTTTCGCGATTTCAGGTTTGTTCCCATAGTAAAAGTTGTTCATAATGATGAGTACAATGACTGATTTGATTTGATTGAATGTTAATGATTTTCCAATAACCCTGTATAATATAGTGATATTATTGGTAATGTTCTTTTGAAAAGTCAGGTAAGTACTACTACTCGGAACCGGCGTGCATGTGTGACCAGCGGGCTAATTGCGTAACACACTATCAGTAGCAATGGGTATCATTTTGACAGTTCAACAACATACATTGCGTTTTTTACGTTGTTCAGCAGACACACTTTTCGGACGTATGAAGTAATGGATTAGCAATATCCTTACAAATAATTCAGATTTAGATTAATAGTGTGTTACGCATTTAGGGTGCTGACATGTGAAGGTATACGACACAAAAGGAGTATGTAAGGATCGTAACAGGTGGCGCACTGTAGTTTCTGCCTAATCCCACGGCAAGAAGGCGTGAGTTTATGGATGTGTATATAATCTGGCTGTCTGGCTGTTACCGTTTCACGCGTAAACTACTGAAATGAGCTCTTTCCTTTAGTTTGCCGTATGTCATTACTTCCCAGAATTTGATCCTTATTAAGGACACTATCAAATCTTACATACCTAGTCACTACATAGTATAAAACAAAGTCGCTTTCTCTGTCCCTTTGAACGCTTAGATCTTTAAAACTACGCAACGGATTTTGATGCGGTTTTTTTTAATAGATAGAGTGATTCAAGAGGAAGGTTTATATATATAATACATGCATGCATGTGATGTCGTAAATAAACACATTTTTTTGCGCTTACTTTTCAAACGCTGGCTGAACCCTACGAGATAACCCACAATAATTATTTTTTATCCTTTACTTTTTACGAGAAATAATGGCTTATTTACGAAGCGATTTTAAGCAATACAGCATTAATCCTTATCCAATTAAGTACCTTAAATACATTGTGCATTTAATATAGATAAATATGGCCCTTTACAGCATGTAATTTAAATGAATATTTTCGAAGATATTACAGATTTAAAATGCAGGGACATAGCGGTTGCTGCGGTACCGGCCGTGGCGGCGCGTGCTGGCATTCTTGAAATACCTGTACTTAGTATCAGTATTGCACCCGAGCGAAGCCGGGGCGGGTCGCTAGTGGTGTAATAATATAGTGTTTTTTTTTTATAAATCAAAATCAACGGGTTCGGTTCCTGACTAGAAATATTGATTTTTCGAAAATCCAATGAAGCAGTTTTAGTTTTCATCAAAATCGAGCACGAGACTCCTTTGAGTACTTTTCGTTATTCCTCATAGTTTCGAATTTGGCCATCCACGCCCACTTGAAAAAATCACCCTGTATAACCCGGAGAAGGACATAGGCCACTTTACATTCTGGATTGCAGGCGAAGTCGCGGGCAACAGTTAGTACTTTCATATTTATCATTTTGCCAGATAAAAGTCAACCGAACTATAATAAATCGGTTAGCTTTCAGCTTTCATCACAGAACAGATAACTCTTTTATCTGTTCTGTGGCTTTCATTATTTAGTTCCGGCATCCCTCGAGGTAAGTTTTGTCGGGTTGAATGGCGGTCGAAAGCTACCAGTAAAACTATTTACACTCCAACGGGCGTAGGATGCCGGTTATAGTGTCACAAAGCTCCCACTGGAGGAATTTGGTTGCGACATTAAGTTTCAGTGACCGAAATTGCAAATTAGAACATGTATATTTTTTCTTTTTGAGTGAATAGAGAGAAAATGCTTGACGAGAATCTATCTTTTCACTGTAAAAGAAAATAAATAAAATTGAAGTGTCTGTTTGCAATGTTCTAATAATAGGTTTTTAGGTACTAAGTGCATAAAAAAATGTATACGGTACTTATCTAGATACTTATAAAAAAAAACAAATTTTAAATGTTTTGTCTGTCTTTCTGTTTGTTCCGGCTAATCTCCGAAACGGTTGGACCAATGAAATTGGTAATACTTTAAATAAGTACTATAAGGGCGAAGTTGCAGACGGAAGCTAGTGTAAAATTATAAAAAAGCAAAAAAAAATGCTTTTAACAGTTTTTTTTAACATACACACAATGATAATTATACATACTTAAAAAACAATAGGATTTGGGGCGAAGATAAGAAGTCGTAAAATATAGTACCTACACTTTCGGTGCGCAGCCCAGTTGACGAACATCACACACACTCTTGTCAAAAAATAAGGTGCGCGTCAAATGCTTTGATAAGAAGCTTCTAGAATGTTCTAGAAGCTTCGACTCGCTCTCATTGGCCGGGCGGGAATGAGAGACATTTCCGCCAGAAGCACGTGGATTTTGGCGGGAGCGGTTAGAAATAGATTCGCGTTATATGCCTCTTTTCAAAATGCTTCTTTTCGGCATCCTAATTGCGTAACACACTATCAATCACAATCTGAATAATTTTGAAGTATATTGCTAATCCATTGCTTCATATGTTCGAAAAATTTGTCTGTTAACATCGTAACTAACGCAATGAATGTTGTTGAACTGTCAAACTTAAAGCAATTGCTATTGTTAGTGTGTTACGCATTTACCGCGCTGGTTGAATTCAACCAAATGATACAAATTCTATTCCTCACACAACTTTACGCCGGAACTAGCCTCTTCATCGCCAGCCCAGCCAGTGTTTACTCAAACTAAATCATAATGTTTGTTTGTTTCAGAAAACAACACGCAGCTGGATTGAGAGCACGTTCCAGAAGCGAGAGTGCAAATACTTCGTGCCCAGCGCTAAGGACGAGCATGTGTGAGTAATGTTTGTTTGAGGAAGGTTTAGACGAAAATTGTTCTTTGTTTTAATAGGACTATTGTGTTTGGCTCAGGTGTCTTCAAATAATCATCTTCTTTTTAAATCTTGTTCAATAATTATGTTCTACGCTTATTTTTTCGTATTGGCACGTTTCGAGCAATAATGTATGAATAGCTCATGAGCTTCGTATCGATGGCAATCTAAATAGAGTAAGCGCGAATTCGGCTACGACTTTGGCACCTTCAGTAGCGTCCATCAGCTCCTGTAGCGGGCAGATAGTGCCCCATTGTTTGTGGGACAGCACCACATTTACACTCAGGGACGGAGTAGTCTATATGTCGCAGGTTTTTCATAAAATTAGGTTTTTGATCAAAAACCAGAAGATGACACATTTTAAACTCAATTTCATCATAAACCTGTAACAATCCAGATTTTTGATCATAAAACCTGAACCAATTTGGGTTTATGATAAAGTTCTTGTCAAAATCACATATTTTTTATATTGATAAATGTTTTTATATTTTTTTATATTCTAATATTTAAAAATATAATTTATATGTATTTAGTTAAATAAAGGAAATAATAATAATAATCGTTTATTTAACTTATTAAATACTTTAGGCTGAAGTCCAAACAATACCAGCATCATTATCAACCAATACCGCCGATCATAAAGCATTGATTTCTCAGTGGACCTAGGGCACACACAATCCAATACAATATGGACTAAATAAACACGCCATGCCTTCTCATATTTCAACTAAATACCAAAACCAGTGGTATTTTCCTTACATGTTCTTGAAACAAAAGGGGATTTAACTCAATCTCTAATGTATTTTTAACGACGTGGTTCAAGACAGTGTTGGCATCAATGGAGAGAAGCTTCTTGGATATGAAGGGGGAAGTGTGCCAATAATTATGAAGATTTGACTTTGATAAATTATGGAGGGGTTCCTAATAATGCAAATAAGCTTCTACCAGCAGTACTGTATGGTGACGCCAGTGACAGATTACTAATCATGTGCGCGCTTGCGCTCCTCCTCCAATGGCATCCTGAATGTGTTTTCAGACCAGTGGGACTCTCCCCTCTTACGAAGGTGGGTAAGAGTCCACACACACTTATCAAAATAAACTGGTGTGCGATTGAACGAACAGTTCTATGGTTCATTAGTTGCTTAAGCTTATTATTAAAAAAATAAATTAATAGTAACATTAGGCTAAGTTATACTACTACTAACATTATATAGATTTTTATCTGAAATAAAATATTTGAATTTGAATTAAAATACAGCTTATTCATTCGATGAGTTACATTTTCAGCGTTAAGTTATTATTGCGCCCCTATTGTTAGAGGGGCCTCGTGGTATCTGTTTCCTTAAATCAAGCAGTGAATCATCGAAAATTCGTAAAAACAAGCAAACGTCATCGTTTTTATAGTTGGTATACAGTAGTACCAACTACAATTGCGGCACTGATGGTTTAGTAAATCAATATAATCTCAAAACCTTCAAAATATAAGCAAAATATAATAATAATAGAAATGTATTCAGAAATATATTTGTATTATGTATTGTATTATGTATTTAGGTATATATTATATTCATAGTTTTAATAGGTTTATGCGTATCTTTATATTTAAAATATTTATTCCTCAATTTTCATGATTGCACCTACCACTGTTTGTCTCTGCATCACCCAAAGGTTGACTGGTAGAAAATGCCTATGGCATTAAGTCCGCCTCTGTACATTTATGTGCTTGAAGTATTAAGTAAATAAATATAAGGACTAAAGTTAAGTACAATTTTTGTTAAATCTATGTCAAGTTCGCCCACGATTTGTGCCTGTTTCAGGCGATTGGAGGTAACATTAATTGATTAAATAATCACATAATTACCATATTTATCTTATTGGTAAATTATGTAAAAAGGTGTATAAAACAATATAATACGAATAATAGTTACTTTAGCACAAGTAATAACTTAATTATCTGTATCTGTAAAACCCCTGTCCTGTCCTGTGTGTGTGTGTGTGTCCCTGTCCTGTGTATAAAGTAAAACATTTCGTTTCAATTAATTCATGGTATAAACACTGAACTTTACTTTCTACTTTATTGAATGTAGGTAACTCTGTATTTTACTTTTTCACACCTAAACCACTGAACGGATTTCGATAAAATTTAACAAGGAATTAGATGGCATCCTAGGAAAGGTCATAGGCTAATTTTTGTTACAGTAGCACGTTCCTTTGGGATAGTTTTCGGCATCCACGCGGACAGAAGCTAGCTTTTTTTATACGTGACATTATAGTCGTCGACGATGATGCCCGAATCCCTTATTCCGGCCTTTTTATTCGCAACTAAATAGAAAAAGTTTTTTTTTGAAAAAAACAGACGTAGTTTTTTTATCAGCTAAAAGCATGTGTAGGTAATTTGCAATTTCAAATAATAATATTTAACCTACAGGCATATAATTATAGACAAAAATCGATTGCCGCTTGTATGAGAGATCGTCACTGGAGAACGGGTTGACCTATTTTATTTTCGGAAAATCCGTCGGAAACTTGGATGGTATTGTGTATGAAAATCTCAATTAAACAGACACACCCAGGCGAGCGACGCCAGGCACAAACAGCGAGTTTTTAGTAAATCTCTTCATTACTCTCCCAAAGAATGGAACTGTAACTCAACCCCACAAGCCGTTAATCAAGCCTCAATGAATATTAATTACTGTCTAAACAAGTCTTCGTAAATATTAATTCCCCACATTCACAGATGTCGTCGCCATCACCACAAACTTTGGAACGAACAATTTTGTGAGACAAAGAAAAACATTATCTGTTTAATTAAAACTCAAATGAAGAGAGGATTTGTGTACCATTGTATGAGCGTTCATTTGAAATTAAAAGAAACAATGTGTGTAAATTCGATACATTATAAAGCCACTCTTTCAGTATTTAAGATAAAACTATGAACAGATAATTTCAAGTTATGTTTACTTTCCAAAGACCGATTTTGTAGTAAATGCAAAAGAATAAAATACATGTATCTTAATCAATACATGTATATTGAAGGTTAACACTACGGAACGCGGCAAGCTACCTACTTCGTAACTTGTAAACTATGCTTCGTTGTAGCACAGCAAGCTTCAGCGTAGCACTCACTGAGCTACAGCATAACACGCACACTCGCACAGCGTAGCAGTCACTGAGCTACAGCATAACATGCACATTCGCGCAGCGTAGCACCAGGCCTCCGTCACTCCATGTACTTGCGCGCTATAAGTGCCTACCGCCCAGCCGAGCGGTCTCGGTCCGCCGGCGGATCAAATCCAGCGCGGTTTTCGCAAACGAAGCGCGCGCACGCCGTTCAATTTTAATAGTGCTGTTCGTTCGTACGCGTATTACGATGCCGATGCTTTTCATAATTATGTAAAAGAACTTGAGACTATGTTCATTAAAAATTTTGAAAAAAATATGAAACAAAGACCGGGTAGTACTCTTTATGAAATTTTAAATGACATACATTTTAATTCTCCCTGCCCTTGTTTTCCAAAACAATATCTCATAAAACTTTTTATTAGATTCAGGATTTTTTCTACACTAAAATTTAATAATCGAGAATTCAGAAAAGGTAAGAAATTTATAAAAAATTATATGAAAATAAAACACGTGTAACTTTAAAGATTTTTTTATTTTACCTACACACTGATGTCTATAATTATGTTTTATCTAGGTTTCTTCCACAGTCAGCACCAATATATAAAACAATACAAACTTACAAATATAATAAAACAAACTTTAAAAAAGAGAACCGACTTCAAAACACAAAACCGTAAGAAATAATTTCTTCTTTGATGTCGGTACTTTTTCGATTCGTAATTACCAGCTGTTAGCACTAACATAAAAAAAAAACAAATTATTTCTTACGGCTTAGTGCTTTATTTGAAGTCGGTTCTCTTTTTTTAAGGCTTTTTTTTTCATTTCTAGTGAACATCTCCGAAGATCATCATCAAACTAAGAAGTATTATACTTATTTTAAAACGTTCTCCTAAATGTAACAAATCCTTTTCTGAAAACCGCATCGATATCGGTTTAGCCAAACGCGAGATTATCGCGCACAAACATACATACCTACAAACCATACAAGTCAAACATCTCAGTTTGGCCTGTATGTCTGATCACCTCCTTTTTTTTAAGTTGGTTAAATATTTTATAAATGATAAAATTTTTAACTGCCACATAAAAGTCAGAACATATTCACAGTTCTCAATAACATAGATAAAAAGTTATGTTAATTTAATTTTATCGAAGAGGCAGCCCTGCGATTACTGTGGAATCGCGCGGTGCGAAGCAATCACTGCTGTACGCTTGAGCATTTAGGCGCATTTTAGCATACAGTGGTTGTTGACGCGAGGGAGTAGGCAATTATCGTAATAGGTATTGGAAATTTTCTACTGAGTGAAGTATCTGTTACGTAGTAACTATTCAGTAATCTGTGGTAGCACTCACTAAGCTACAGTATGACACGCACACTCGTTCAGCGTAGCACACACTGAGCTACAGCGTAGCACGCATTTAGCTACGATGGCGTAGTCATAACACTTTAGAAGCTTTTGAATTATTCTTTGCACAAATGTAACATTGTGTTGTTACATGACCGGTGGCCGCCACATAGCTTTTGCAATTTACCGCTGAATGACGTCACTGAAGCGTTATTTATGAAAGTAAGTTAGTGTTTTCTTAGAG
Source organism: Globia sparganii (assembly GCA_949316385.1). Lineage (NCBI taxonomy): Eukaryota > Metazoa > Arthropoda > Insecta > Lepidoptera > Noctuidae > Globia > Globia sparganii. The sequence continues at coordinate 5,316,207 of OX438670.1, forward strand.
AGCGTTGTTTGATACTCTGAAGTTAATCCCCGCTGGCATCATTTTTGTTGTATAGATTAAGTTAGGATAAACACATTTACCGCATAGGGATAGGGTTATCTTGTAATGGTATATGTAGCGGTCATGTGATGGCCACGGCGCTTCTAGGAAACCGTAACTTTTCACCAACTCGCTAAAGTGAGCCAAATTATAACCCCAACGTAAATAATGCCGTGTCTGAGCGTTCAGCACTCTGCAATATATTTGAACATGTAGTGCGATGGCAGTGAGCGCCACCTGGCGGCTCGGCATGAAATACGGATGAAACGTGAACGCGGATGCTGTATTGCTGCCAAATGTTAATTTAACTAAGTTCTGTGTGCATTTATTGAATTATTAAATTTTAGAAATATCTGTCTGTTAATTCTTTGCGTGCTTATTTAATACATCAAGCACATACATGTATAGAGGCGGACTTAATGCCATAGGCATTTTCTACCAGTCAACCTTTGGGTGATGCAGATACAAACAGTAGTAGGTGCAATCAAGAAAATTGAGGAATAAATATTTTAAGTATAAAGATACGCAGAAACCTATTTAAACTATAAATATAATATATTATACCTAATACCTCGAGCCAAGACATTTTATTATTATTGTAAGTACTTATTGCTTAATCATTTTTGTGTCTATCTTTGAAGGCTTGTTATTTACTCGTATCAAACCACGCCAATTTCGCGTTCATTTCGCGCGGTTTCGTTCATATTTTGTCATGGACAACACGTTATTAGCAGATGTAGTGAGGAATTGACGTAACTTCGAACTAAGGAATCATTAAGTGGTCATAGTGAATTAGGGCAAAGGTGTAGATCCAACGGCTTTTATATGCTTTCCGAGGCACGCGGGTCTCACACCGCCAACTTCCAAACTCCGGGTTAAGCCACCGGCACATTACTGTGGGCTACCATAGTACCATTGCGTCAGAAGGCGTCACGACAGGACACAACAAAGTAATGTGAATCCGGCTTTACTGAGAAATGTCTTGACGGAAAACTTCAATAGACTGAGTCCTGTAAGGTTCTTTTAATCTAAGAAATGTGGACGACAACTCTCTCTTTGTGAAATACGGACAATGGTACTTATAGCTTTTTTTTGAAGGACAAAAGCTCTCTGGCAGTTATAATTATACGAGTAACTGTTCCCCCATAATTCTATGCTATATCTTAATTTAGACTCAATAAGCGCGTAGAATACGATTTTGAATCGTTTAGGTATTGTCAATTTCGTCTCGAAGGGTTCTTAACGTATAATAAATCGGTACCTACCGTCTGCATATCCCCACCACAGTTAGTCGAAATTAAACAGCCTTGAAACAAACACACATTTTAAATTACCAAATTCTTGCTAAGCAAACACCGACCTTAAACTCAAGAACACCGTGGTTACTCTAAAAACGACGTAAATCAGCCCTAATTGCCTCGAGGTGGTTGGAGGTATGTTATAGATATTTATATCCTCCCTCTCTCTTCCTCTCTAAGAATTAATTCCAAATATTCTAACAGGAAACTATTACTCCACAATTTAGCAAGACTATAATTTCCAAACTAGTAACTAGTTTAGCGTGCATAGCTGAGCGAGTTAGTTGTCAACTAGTTACTGAGTTCTGCTCAATATCGTTGTAGCGTTAACGATAACTAACAAGTTTAAATGCAACCGTTCGTTTAGTTTTATACAATTTATGAAGGAGTTATTAATTAAATTAGGAGTTAACTTCACAAGGCACGTTTGTATGGTCTGTACCAAAAGTACCGACGAAAATGTAAATAAATAAATTAGAAAACGTATGTGTGGATGCCAATTTGTAGTGATACTTACAAATTAAGATCTTTGATTTGTTTATTTAGAATACTAAAAATCTATTTTTTTTTTTGTAGATGTTTTTAAATTGACAATTGAGGTTTCGATCAAGTAGGAAGCGCTGAACGCTGATCGGAATCTGCTGGATGCAGGAAGCACAGACCCGGTCGAGGTGGAGGTGCTTGGGGGGGGGCTATATCCAGCAGTGAACGTCTTTCGGCTGAAATGGTGATAATGATGAATTGAGGATCATTTTATACCCCAATTTTCTGCGATGATTTTTCAATTACAATATTCAATAATGATACTCAAACAGTAATTGTCGAAAAACGTAGTGAGATATACGTAAATTAGAATTCTTCTAAATACTAACAAATGTGTTATTAATTCCCTTGAGTGAGAGATTGCGTTAAAATGTCGCAAGGGCTGCTGCTGAGCTTGAGGTCCTAGGTTAGATTCCCGAGTTGGGCAAAGTGTTATTAGGTTCTTCTATGAACAGCGAGGTATTTCGTTTCTCATTATCAGCTCGTTCAATTCAATTAAATTATTATTCCCACTGCTGGGACACAGGCCTCCTCTCTATGAGAAGGAGGCCCGGTGGTTGATGGCAATAGTGTCGCCCTCTATTGCATGGAACTACATAACTGGCAGAGAGCAGTGGTGGCCCAGTGGTAACAGCCGCGACTTACGAGTTGTGTAGGTCGTAGGTTCGAACCCCGTCAGGCGCTTTACTTTGTGTAAATTATTTCATCACCATTGCTCTAAAAACGGTGAAGGAAAACATCGTGAGGAAACCGGCACGTCCTAGAATCAAAAATTCGAAGACATGTGACATCTACCAACCCGCACTGGGCCCGCGTGGTGGATTACGGCCCACTTCCTCTCATAGAGAGGAGGCCTGTGTCCCAGCAGTGGGAACATAATAGGCTGATTATGATGATGACATAACTGGCGAAATTTGGGTATACCTACTATTATAGGTGCACCTCTTAGCACCACTTAGGATTTCCCAAATGTTATATACAGGCGTGTTGTTATGTTATTGAATCAAAACACATGACACCGCTGCTATGCCAAAGGCGCCAAACTACAAACTAGTTTTTTTTTAATTCACTCTTTATAAGCCTTCTACTTATGTATTATCTGATCTGCCTAGCCTTTTCCGAACTAAGTTGGGATCCGCTTCCAGTCTAACCTGATGCAGCTGAATACCAGTATTTGACATGGAGTGACTGCCTATCTGACTTTCTCAATCCAGTTACTGTGTAACACGATGCCACTTGATAAGACTGGTTGTCAGACTTTTGGTCCGTAACGACTGTCAAAGATCCACAAATGACTGCCGGGAGCTTTCCGAGGCACGGAGGGGTCTTGGTATATTAAGATGGTCACCCATCCACGGATTAATCGCGGCAAGTGTAGCTTAACCTGATAGATATTCCATGCGGCCACAAGGCCCCCTATTATAAGCCTTCTACTTGTAAAAGTAAATTGGAATAATTTCTGCAATAGGGATGATGACTAATATTAGAAATGTTCGAACAAATAATGTACATACATAGTTTCACGGAAGACGAGATAATCGAAAAGTTTCAGTAAAATCAATGGAAGTTTGGAGAAGCTACACGCAAGGGGATTATTCCCGTTCTTGTGCGTAGTGGCAATGTATGGCGCTAGTATGAAGTTACATAGTCGTGACGTCACTTCTATGGTACTGCCGTCTTTGTCTAGCAGTTATTTAAAAACGTTTACTTTTAACTTGGCAGTTTTTTAAACTTTTAGAATTTTTTTAGTATTTTTGCACTATTTGCAAATAAGTATTTTTTTGAGTTTAAAATAAAAAAAATGTCGTCATGTCTATTGCTAGTTGTCAAGTCTTTTGACTAATGTATTTCCCTCGGGTATCTATCGTTACAGCTTATGGGACCGTAAGCAGCTGTTCAACTTAGTTGCCAAGCGGATGCCAAGTTGAAGGAAATTACTAGGCACTGAAAGGTGCAGTTAAGACATAATTAATTACTAGGCACTGAAAGGTGCAGTTAAGACATAATTAATTACTAGGCACTGAAAGGTGCAGTTAAGACATAATTAATTACTAGGCACTGAAAGGTGCAGTTAAGACATAATTAATTGTCAAGTCACTTGAACTGGTGCGTACGAAGTTTCTTAGGTGCAGCGCAGACGACAGACTTTTTGTGCGATCGAGTCTGCGGCGCACAAAAAGTCTGCATGGCGCGCAAAAAGTCAGCCGCGGATTTTTCACAGACTCAACGCACACGACGCACATCTTCGATCATTCTGTCGGCAGAGCTGTAGGGACGTAGACGCTACGGAAATCGTGCAGAGATCGCGAAGTATTATTTTGATAATAAATCGCGCCATGATAATAGATCGCGTGCGTTACGTCCACCCCTAGCAAATGCAGATTGCCGACTAAAGTGTGCGTCGTCTGCGTTAGCGCGCGTTGAAGCAAACGTTCCATTTTTTTCACAGACTTTTTGTGCGGAGCGGCGCGGCGCGGTCTGCCCGAATTACACGGGTTTTTTGTGCGCCGGACTTTTTGCGCGTCGTGTGCGTTACTGCATATAATTGCATAGGTTCTATTTTCACAGACTAAAAAGTGCGTCACGGATAGTCTGTCGTCTGCGTTGCACCTTATTGAAGCCGTTTAGAAAATGTGGCTTTGCAATTTCAGGACTTACATACACACACGTAGGTACAGACGCCAGCACATCAAGCTACTATAATCTGTCAAATTTCTTTAATAGATTTTCAACTTTATCGCTATTAGCATTAGATTCAAAGTTGATTGCGAAAATTTGACAGTTTCGGGTAACTTGATATGCTGGCGACTGTACATAAACTCACACGTGCTTAACATGGGAATAATCAAAAATACAGAACGCCAACTGCTACGATTAAAAAAACTGGTCAAATGCGAGTCGAACTCGCGCACCGAGGGTTCCGTACAAAGTAGGTTTGTAACTACTTTACAGTTTTTGGATTTTTGTGACTTGTGATACATGAACTTGCTTCTTGCCAAATTTCATGATTCTAGGTCAACGGGAAGTACCCTATAAATTTTGATTCCCTTGAGAGTGTCGAAATATATGTTTTTTGCGGCATAAACAGCCGCATCTTTTTATTATGTTAACTTAGAAGTTTCATTTTTTCACAGCTTCAATGGACTGCAAACCTGAGTATATGGTTTTAATTTCAACTCGATATCTTTACGCGTTCCCGAGATAAAGGGTCTTGACAGACAGAAGGACGGACAACAAAGTGCCCTGTAAGGGTTCCGTTTTTTTCCTTTTGAGGTACGGAACCTTAAAAATGTCTGGAGAAGTAGGTACCTACATACTTGCTATTTTTACCATAATCTGCTTTCAATATTCTTCGATCTTCTTCTGCTAAGTAGCACGGAATAGGTCGAAGTGGCGATACTTGGGGAAAGCCAGGTCCAACAGTATGTAAGACGTTTTTCGGCTGAAATGATGAGTATAATGAAGCAACATTGCTTGATTAAAATGCCTACGAGTTAACTTCCTATTTTCATAGTCGGAATAATATCAGTAGCCACATTGCCAACCAGAAAATCAAATGGCACCATTTTCATTTATCTCGTCTCTTTTATAGGCTGTGCTTCAGCTGTGTAGAGCCTTTCAAGTTCATTAACCTCTCTATGTAACACTTTAAGAGCAAAAGTAACACTGAGTAACAAAATATTTTCTTCTTCTCCTTAGCAAGGCGTCCTGGAGCGTCCATGTTATCTCATCAGTGATAACTTCTGAAATGGCTCGTCGTCTTTACGAGGTGTCATCAACGAAGTTGTACGAAGATGGACGAATTTTCGCGAAGTTCCTTGTCTAATGCTGTTTTTAAACCAGTCTGTATAAAGGCCAGTTTAAACTTGCCATATTATGGAATTATTAACTTTGAATATAAAATTAGGAGAGTTGTAAATAAGGTTAGTATAATAAAGCTAAAACAGTTTGTTTTTTGTTTGTATGAGCGCGCTAATCTCTGGAACTACAAGTTGGATTTCAAAAAATATTTTTGCATTTAGTAGCCTAATTTTTAACATCTCGCTAGGTCCCTTAGGAGCCGAGCAAAACGAAAAAAACTATAACGAGGGCGGGCGATGCGACGCTAAGCGGTGGGTCGGTAGCTCAGGGAGTTTTATAAAAATGTAGTTGTTATTCTAGTATTATTATCGTGTATCTTGCGACAACCACGCGAACGAAGTCGCAGGCAGAAGCTATTTAGAAATAAAACTCGTACGATTTTATATTGTAACATAGAGTAAATGTACCCTTACTAAGAATGTAAGAGATGCACCGAATTCGTTTTACATTCCGTATTACCGAAGTTCGGCAGCTTTTACCGAACTTTGTCTCCGGCCGAATTTCGGTTAGATCTGCCGAATGTCGGTCGAAATTCCGTAGCTTAAACTAATTTAAATAAGAAATGGAAAAGTGAAAATAAATTTATTTTAAAATGAAATCTAGATCAAATGATGATTTGTAAGTAAATAGGTAACGTGGATGTTCGTTTTTGTTTTTATTTCCGTAGAAAAGAAAGAACATCACTTGTCAAAAATATGCTTTATTAAAATTATCAATTGTAATATTATTATCTATCAGCAAGGTAACATAACATTCTGGGTGACCGCGGGTGGCGAGCGGTACGCACGCGTGAGTGAAATTACTAGCGACGACGAGGAACGAACACGAACTGACCAGCCGATTGATTCTCTAAAAATGTCACCGTGATAACTAGGTGAAGTGATCTATCAATAGGGGTAATCCCTAGCATCAAATGGAATGACAGCTCACTTCACCTTAGTTTTCACGGTGAGATTTTTACAGAATAGCACTGCTGTTCATTGAGCAAAAGCGCGCGAAATGTAACCGAAGTTCGGCCGAAGTTCGGCCGAACTTCGGCTTCGGTACATATTTAAACCGAACATTCGGCCGAATTCGACATTTGGCAGGACCCACATTCGGTACGTTAGCGTAAGACTGACTCCAGATGAGAACATAAAGCTCTTGTATTTAGAGTTTATTTGCTGAAAACAAGCAGGTCAGGTGGAACGAAGTGTATGCCAAGTTATTCGTTTATATACTTCTTATTGTGATAATATAGCCTGACTAGGCGAATGTAGGTACTATGGAAGAAGGAATAAAGTCTGTAGGGAATAAATTGTAAAAATATTTTGGACAAATCTTATTTTTTTGAAACGTAAACTTAAATTTCGAATAATACAGCAGTGCTATTCTGTAACCGTGAAAACTATGGTGAAGTGAGCTGTCATTCCACCTGATGTTAGAGATTGCCCCTACTGATAGCTCACTTCACGCTCACTTCACGCTCACTTCACCTAAGTTATCACGGTGAGATTTTTACAGAATCGATCGGCACAAAAATATGGCGATTATGATCATAACATCATCATTATTTGCCTAGCCTTTTCCCAACTATGTTGCGGTCGGCTTTCAGTCTAACCGGACGCAGTTTGAATACCAGTATTTTACATGGATGGACTGCCTATCTGACCTCTACCACCCAGTTACTCGGTAACTGGGTAGCGGATTATCATCTTAACATCTTTGCAAAAAAATACAGGTTATTTTGCCTTCAAAAGTGAATCAGTTAAATATTAATGCTTAAGCTATTTTATAGAATCGTAGTCGTATTATACTTAACTTATAACTCAAAGTACTACATGAATTTGAGAACATAACGAACTTTTGGCACCAGAAAATTAAAGTCACGTTCCATGAATGAAGCGTAGCATATTGCGCTCATAAATTTGAGCAGAAAGGTAATTAGAAGCAAATCTACGTATATCTACGGCAGCGCGGAAAATGAGAAATTTAAAGATATCTAAGATTGGATTGTCATGCATGAAAAGCATAAATCCGAGCACGTAGGGCTCGTGGCAAACTAACAACAGCCACATGGGTCTATCGATCAGGTTAAGCTACGCTAACCGAGGTCAGTATCTAAATGGTTGACCATCTATTTCATACCGAGACGCCTTTGTTCGGTGACGTGCCTCGGAAAGCACGAGCCGTTGGTCCCGGCGCGGCGTTCGACGAATCATTTTGCTTACCGATGGTAGCATTTTTTATTGCAAACTGAGCATTTATATAGATTCGTGAGAAAATTTTACCTGTGATAGATCATACTTCATGGGAGTTTATTATGCAAAGCTATGAGGACATTGTTTAATTATTGGTAAAGATACAAGAGTCTTAATTTAAAAAAATAACGGTCCGTAATAAAATAATCTATACTAATATTATAAAGAGGAAAGATTTGTATGTATGTTTGTAACGAATTGGCTCAAAAAGTACTGGACCGATTTTAAAAATTCTTTCACCATTTGAATGCTACATTATCACTGTATTTTAATTGCAAGAAAAAAAAAATGTTTAAAAAATAAATGTCCACCCGTGCGAAGCCGGGACAGGCTGCTAGTGTACTTATAAATAGCGACGAAAGAAGACAGTAAACGGCTATAAATACAGTTCTCCAAGAAAAGCATTAAATAAACTATCAATTTCTGCCAGCGCGGCCGCATTACTCTTGAAGTCTTAGAATTCCTCAGGGATCGTGAGGTATATGGCTTTGAATCCCTCGGAGGGATTCTACGTAAAATAATCAATTGACACTTGTTGCATGATAGATTCTGCTACAAATATGTGCCCACTTCACCTCCCAAAATATGTGCCCACTTCACCTCCCAAAATATGTGCCGACTTCACCTCCCAAAATATGTGCCGACTTCACCTCCCAAAATATGTGCCGACTTCACCTCCCAAAATATGTGCCCACTTCACCTCCCAAAATACAGCGGCGTAAATGCGTAGCACACTATCGGTAGCAATGTATAGGCCGTAGTACCTTCTAGGGACTACGGGAGGAACTACCATTTTAATTCGGCAGCATTTTATTTCTCGCAGGGACCACTAGGAAAAAAATCCTCGTGGTCCCTTACAGGGACTACGGCAGGGACCTCGGGGAATACATGTTTAATCAGTCTATAATGTTCCCACTGCGGGGACACAGGCCTTCTCTCTGTGAGAGGGTGTGGGCCGTAATCCACCACACGGGCCCAGTGTGGGTTGGTAGATGCCACATGTCTTCGAATGATTGATTCTAGGGCATGCCGGTTTCCTCACGATGTTTTCCTTCACAATTTTAAGAGTACACAAAGTAAAGCGCATGTGGGTCTGAACCTACGACCTACAATATTATTCTGGGCCACAACTGCGCACTGGGCCAGCCTCGGCCATACGCATATTGCAAGTAATTAACTAATGTTACTTTTGAAATTAAAGGCGGAAACTATTGCGGGTATGTTTCCCTGTTGTAATTATTAAAAAATAAGGCGAAAACTTTCCTGATATTTGCAGACACAGTAATTTCCGTTAGGTCATAATATCAGCTACCCGTGTCAAAAAAGTGGTAAGCCCCAGGAGACAGGGGTGCCGAACGTGAAACAGAATAATTTGTTAGCGAGTGTGAAATGAAAATGATGCCGTATTGGTATTTCTGCGTAATTTTTCAGCTTTTAACTGAATTCGCGACGGAGGTAAAATACATTGTTATCGAATTTTAAAGATAAATAATACACATACGTATAAATAAACTTACGCGTACTTCCCATGGGTATAGGCCGAAACTACAGAATGCCACCTGCTACGATCCTTACATACTTCTTTGGTAGAGTCATTATCTGCCTGCCTTTTCCCAATTATGTTGGTTTCGGCTTCCAGTCTAACCGGATGCAGCTGAATACCAGTGTTTTTACATGGAGCGACTGCCTATCTGACCTCCACAACCCAGGTACTGCGTAATACGATACCCCTTGGTAAGATTGGTTGTCAGACTTTCGGGCTTCTGGCTACTTACCCGTAATGACTGTCAAAGATCTACGAATGACAGCCAGGGCCAACGGCTTAACGTGCTTTCCGAGGCACGGAGGGGTCTCGGTATGTAAAAATGGTCACCCATCCACAGACCAACCGCGGCAAGCATAGCTTAACCTGATCGATCGACCTGTGCGGCTGTTATTATTTAGCCAGAAGCAAAAATACCTCTTAAAACTTGTATGTATTTATATGTACAGTCAACAAAAGAGATAAGTATGCAGGATCGTCGGATAGTTGAAGTTTAGTAAAAAACCGATGGATGTTGTCGACTGAAATTTAATTAAATAAATGATCTGTTTGTTTCCTATTAACAAAATTAAATTTTATTCAAGAACATCCATCGGTTTCTTACAAAATTTCAACAATATCCGACGATCCTGCATACTTATCTCTTTTGTTGACTGTACCTGACTGTAATGTGTATGGCTTTCGTAAATTCTTTAAACCTCTAGTCGAATAAGGTATCTGGTATTAAGGTTTGAAATAATAACGTAGTTTTTCAGCCCTCTCTCGTCTGCCATTAATTTAAGATTGAAGCAGAGTATTAAACAATACTAAAGTTTCCGGTAGTAAAGATATTACGAAAATAATTTAATAAACATTACTTGTTCGTAGTGCTCAAAAGCCTTCGGATTTTATGTTTTTAATTTTATGTCGATTAAAAAATATTCCACTGGGAAATCAAGACTCGTTGGTTTCAAACGTGGTTAGGGAATAGGTACTGTTTCAGAAATAATTAACAACTTTATGGCAACTCATACGAAATAATATGTTTTTATTAGAATTTCAATATGATGAACTGAACGAACAAAGTAGGTAATGAAAAGGTACACTGTGTTTACTGTTATTTTACCTCTGACAGCAGTAACCTAACACCAACCTTATTGTGACGAGAATAAAGATCACAATAATTTTGACAGATTTGTCAATGACAGCAACCCAACAACAACCTTATAGGAATGAAAATAAAGATCATTGTGATTTGGACAGTGATGTAAAATCACAGGTAAAGTAACTGTGAACGGAAACGGACTGTAAATCAATAAATACTGAAAAAAGTAAATGTTTGGCTAAATGAGGTCGTTAACGAATTCGGCCTCTATTCTTGTGTCCGATGGCAATCTCTCTTTTTGAAGAGCCTGGAAAGAAAACATTGGATAAACTATTAATTCAGGGGGTTTTTGTGACGCCAGATTAAAATATTACTATTTGATTCAGAACTGATTTTTCAATAGTCAGATAAATTTTATCTGAGGAATAAATATTGCGGTTTGCTCAGAAAAGGTAACACATACGGAGAATGCAAGGTTATGTAACAGGCCTTTGCCCAGTAATGGGAAATTAAGGTTTGACCAGCCGGTCAAAATCTCAACGTGAAAACTAAGATGAAGTGAACTTGAAGTGACCTGTCATTTCATTTGAGGTCACTATAGACATTTGACCATTGACTAATCTTAAGACCATATAATCACACTAATCCATAATCATACTAATATTATAAATGCGAAAGTTTGTGAGAATGGATGGATGGATGTTTGTTACTCTTTCACGCAAAAACTACTGAACGGATTTTGATGAAACTGTACAGTATAGCTTACTAGCTGCGCCCCGCGGTTTCACCCGCGTAAGTTTCGATCCAGTGGGAACATCAGGATAAAAAGTATCCTATGTGTTATTCTGCTGTATAAGCTATATTACTGTAAAGTTTCATCAAAATCCGTTCAGTAGTTTTTGCGTGAAAGAGTAACAAACATCCATCCTCACAAACTTTCGCATTTATAATATTAGTAGGATACATCAGAATAACACATAGGATACTTTTTATCACGATATTCCCACAGGATCGAAACTTACGCGAGTGAAACCGCGGGGCGCAGCTAGTAATATTATAAATGCGAAAGTGTGTCTATCTATCTGTCTGTTACCTCTTTACCCTTAAACCGCTGAACCGATTTAGATGAAATTTGGTAAGTATAGAGATTTTGAGTCCCGGGAAAGGACATAAGATAATTTTTATCTCGATATTCCCACGGGATGGACACTTATGCGGGTAAAACAGCGGGGCGCTACTAGTGTACCATATCACTATGATTATGATAATGAGTATGATTGACTATGGACAGCTCACTTCATCCAAGTTATCACGTTAAGGTATTGACCGCCTGGTCAAACGGTACTTTCCCACGGTTGGGCAAAGGTTTCCGCATACCCTTCCGCTCTTCCTTCAGCTGATCACCTTACCGCTTCCCTCTTGGATATAGGGCGGAGTGTGTCGGCGTACGCTTCCCAGAAGAGCGTCACGTGGTTGGCGGTCAGCTTGCGTTGTTCTATCTCCCCAGCCAGGGACCAGCAGTCCTCTCTAGTCTGAGTGACGAAGCCTTGGGAATAAAAAAATGAATTTATTTTATTAAGCAAGGAATACCAACGACATATTTACAAGGATAAACGCAAACTCAAAAGCATTTATTTCAATTAAACCCACAGATATAGATAGACCTAGATAACGCAAGTATCACGATCTGTATGAAAACCAAGCGTGCCATTTTTTTGACTACCTACTATGACGTCACAAGCGCTCTTTCTCACTCACGCTCACCCAGCCAGCAGTACACAGGACTGAGCGCGAAAGTGGCGGCTTACGATTTTTGAACGTAAGTTTGTGTGATTTTTGGCACGCGTAGTAGTTGCTCTTGCGTTATCTAGGTTTATCTATATCTGTGATATACAGTGCCCTCCAAAAGTTAGATGACATTTTTCCCGTGGATATGGAGTCACATTATGATTTAAAATAAACAAACTTCATGTTAGGAAATCATTTTTTTATAATAAGTCGAATTAGGTACCCAATAATTATACACGTTATTGTGTATAATTCAAACAGTTGAAACTAGAATTTTAAATCATAATGACTGTGCTGGCATCACAGCCGAAGTGCAAAAATGTCAACTAACTTTTGGAGCATACTCTACATCTTTAATTTTATGAAACGTGTTCAAAGCCAAAGAACCTAAAAAAAACCGGATTTCCTAAAAAAGAGCATTTGAATGACCTCAACAGTTCGTAGCACGGAACTACGAAATACGAGCACGTTTGACCGAATGCAATCATTGTTTGCTACACTTCACTGGATTATGGTCTATCTATTTTATTTGCTTTTCCAGCATACAGAATACTGAACACCTGATTCTGGATTAGAAAACTGTGTTGAGTTATTTTCGTTTGCAAAATGGAAGGGGATATTTTTTTAAAGTTAGTTATTGGAAAATTTTGGTTTTTTTTTTTCTAAACATGGGGCGCGAGTGCCCATTTGGTTCATCGAGACATTGCCAAGCGGTCGTTCGACTCTTCACGTGGTCACGTGAAGAGTAGAGTAGTAAAAAATTTTTGACACGATTTTTTCAAGAATTTACATTATTTTGGGAAATGACAAATTTATAATGATTATGTAACAGTTACTGTTCCTCCTAATTAAATTTGTCGCATGTTTTCAATTTCACTCTGTATAGATTCACCCTGTAAAGATTGACTTGTTTGAAAAAAAAACTAAATTAATGATATAAACAGAAGTTGATATTGTATTATCGCTGCTTAAAAATAATTTTGTTATGTATATAATATATAAAATGCGACAAAAACATGTACTTTTTCAGACAGAAACTGGTAATATTAGGCACCTTCTAGGGCAGTCTGAGATATAAAAACTTAAGATACCTACCTTGGAAGCTACAAAGCCATCTTATTTTGATAAATCTTTTATATCTTAGCTTTAATCTTATAGCGGGAGCTGGGAGATTCGTTACGATTTAATTAAAAAGAAACAGCAATTTGTAAAAAGATAAAAAGCCTGTTTTTCTCAATTTGTTAGGTGGAGGCTTAGAGGCCACAGTCCCCCAATAAGTGGGTGTATTACAAAGATAAATTCACTAGAAAATGTCCGGATATCAACTAGTTAGGACCTTTGTACACACACACCTTTTTCTTGCCGAGAAAAACTACGGTTTAGTCGCCGTGTGTAAGTACGGTTGTCAGTGATGTATTGATCACTTTGGAAGCTTGTCGACTGTCACATTTCTTCTACGGCACAGTTTATACGCCGTACCGTAATGAAACCATGCCGTATACAAAGGTTCTTAGGGAATTAGGGAACCAAATCTCCCCCTTTTAGGTTGTCATGAAGTTTTCTTAAGCCACTTAATCTGAAATTGTGTGTAAATTGGACCGCGGCCTCCTAATTTTGCGATTTTTGGTAACAATTCCGATGTTTTGGAAGAGACAATTGTGTTTGAATAGAACAGTTGTGTTTAATCACCAATGTAATCTATAACATTTTCGCTATACCTACTTACCGTAATTGTCAGAATAGTTATACTTATAAGGAAACGGTGTGTAAAATAGGGATCACTGCACTGCGGAAGGGATAGAGTCCAATTGGCATTGGTTAGTTCGGCAGATCTGGGCTAATAATTTGTCAAAAAAAAATTGTTAAATGACAAATCTTACCAACAAGACAAGCTATTCTTAATTTTTCCCTTAATTCGACGATCAGCTCATCCTCCACATTATTCACTGGGAAGTGTCTCTGAAAGAAACGTAATAAAATATTATACCGGAACTTCAAGCAATTTCAGCACAAAAAAATCCGAGAAAATATTTTTCGAGTATACTTTTTATGATTTTACGATATTAAAATAAGATGTGAATTTATACAACGTTGAGACAACAATATAAGAATCATATGGGCAATACTAAAGCTAGGTTCACATTAGGTCGGACCGACAATTTTACCGTTGGCCGACTATCGAGATATGGTGTTCACACTATAAGTTGCCAGCCGCTATACAAAGCAGTAGGTATGCCAATATAAGGTGTTAAAAAAGTAACCCTACAAACTTTAAGAGGTGCTTTAGACCATCGAACTGAACAACTTTCACTATTGGACCAACTGAAATTACGAAAAAAAAATCAGCTATTTAATACAAAACTTCAATACCTACTTGACCAAAATGTATTAATCAGCTGTTCCCTGCATTTTGACGAGTTATGTGAACATAAATGTAAGGAACAGCTGATTTTTTTTCACGATTACAGGTTTGGTTCCATAGTAAAAGTTGTTCATAATGATGAGTACAATGACCCCTTAAGAGGAAAACGCTGATCAAAATTTCACCCTGAGGACAATTTAAATGTTTGGACATGATTATAGTAATCCAAACAAACATAACGCAATACTCTTTATTTCCCGATAGATCCATTAACAAACCCTATCCCATCAAACAGCTAACAGGAAACGTTCAAACAGCGAATGCAAATACACCTAAAATTGCCGAACTTCTCTGTTTTCAGCGCGCGAACGCTCTGAAAATACGAGCTTGGCACTCAAGAGGCTCTTTTTGCCACCTCCATTCCATGTATACTATACCCATCCCCCTCCCTCTGTTACTTCACCCCTTCAAGTGACAGAACAGATAGATGCAGAAGGTTGGTTTTATACAACAAGTAAAAGCGCACGCGCACACAGATAGCAGTGGTGGCTCAGTGATAACGTCTACGACTTACGAGTTGTAGAACGTAGTTCCCAGACAGGCGCCTTAAATTATGTAAATCATCAAAACATCGTGAGGAAAGCAGCAGCGAAGGGTAAAAGGGTAAGGGTATTTATGACAAAGGTAAGCCGGAGCAAAAAAAAAAGTCAATAAAACGTTTCATTATGTTTCAATGATGAATTGACTATAGAGTGGTTGTGTTCTAAATTTTCGAAGGGAAACCGGTGGGAATCGAGTTGTATGGTACCTTCGCCACTGGAGGAAAGGTCCTAGAACCAAACATTCGAAGACGTGTGACATCTACCGACCCGCACTGGGCCCGCGTGGTGGATCACGGCCCACTTCCTCTCACCGATAAGAGGCCTGGAAAGTTTATAGGTTGTTTATGCACGTACATATAGACACGCTTCACGGACAGCGAGCGCACTTCCACCTAGCATTTGTTTGAGATCGCCATATACGGTTCGATGTTCGTGCGCCTGTTTTCATTTGTGGAGCCGACCTTCTGTGCCTAGCCATCTATTATATGTCCAGATCTTGCCAAAAGTCGGCGAACTTTAAAATTTAATGTGGGGCGCCCCAGCAACGAAGAAAAGTAGAATTTTTTCGTGAAGGAATATTTTAATTAGAAAGGATTTATTATTTCTCCGTAGGAATTTTCTATGCTCTTCCTTATCAGCGGGGGAACACGGAAATTGTAGAAAAAGATTCTTAAATTAAGGAAGTTTTGGTTTATT
This sequence comes from Globia sparganii, assembly GCA_949316385.1. Classification (NCBI taxonomy): domain Eukaryota; kingdom Metazoa; phylum Arthropoda; class Insecta; order Lepidoptera; family Noctuidae; genus Globia; species Globia sparganii. The sequence continues at coordinate 5,332,263 of OX438670.1, forward strand.
TAAGAGGAAAGGCCAACTAATGCAGGAATTTTTAACTTCGAATCCAAAAATTTAAATCGATTTAAATCTTTGACATGGAATTATCCACGGATTTATCCACATAATATGTATATATGCTATCATGTGCAAATAACATAACATCAAGCCTGTATTTCCCAAAAGATTGGGCAGAAGTGGCCCTAACAGTACCTACAGCCACCTTTCGCCAGAATTATAAACAGTTATGTATGTGAGCTTGGGGGAGGGCTTTGCCCAGCTGTGGGACAGAATAGGTAAAGAAAAAAAACTGGTATTTAAAATTATTGTTTTGACCACATTTGTTGGTTTTAAAATAGGCTAAGGAAAAAAAAATATTCCGAAGAATATTATTAGTTGATTAGGAAAACTTATTTTCAAATACAATTAATTTCTAAAACTCAACCAGAATCCTGATTGCGTAACATACGATTAATCACAATCTGACTGATTTTGAAAATATATTGCTTAAAATGTTAATATTATGTTTTTTTTCTTAATATATAATCCATTGCTTCATATGTTCGAATCATTTGTCTGCTCAACAACGTAAATAACGCAATGCATATTGTTGAACTGTCAAAATGAAAGCCATTGCTACGGTTAGTGTTACGCAATTACCGCGCGGAATCTTCTGTACATCTATCTATATAAATTAAGACAGTTGAAGTGTCTGTTTGTAATGTCAAAATAACATTTTACTAAATGCTTAAGAAAGTTTATACCTACGGTACTTATTGTATAGGGTGACTGGTAATTAGTGACCGATACCTAAACACGTGATTGTACTCATGATAACAAACAACTTTTACTATGGGACCAAACCTGAATTCGCGAAAAAAAAATCTGCTGTTCAGTACCTACATTTTGACCAGTTAGGCGAACATAAATGACTGAACAGCAGATTTTTTTTTCACAATTTCAGGTTTGCTCCCATAGTAAAAGTTGTTTGTTATCATGAGTACAAGCACGTGTTTAAGTATCGGTCACTAATTATCAGTCACCGTATATTTAAAAAAACTTTTTTTTTCTCTCTGTTTTTTCGGCTGACACAGGACAGGACTTTCACTGGGAGATAGCTGATATTATAAGGAGCTAACTTAGGCTACTTTAATTTTAGAAAAATAAAATTAGGGTTACGCGCAAAAAAAAATTAAACCCATGACATCCATTATGCACGCACACGAAGTCACGGGGCACTGCTAGAATAAAGCGTAGAACGTTTGACCCATTTAAGATTCCAGCTACACACACGGCTACATATCACAGCAATGCATGCTCCATTCGAAGGCACGTATCTATTCCACTAATATGTCGATATTAAAAGTTGCAATCATGCATGCATAGAGCATGTTACATTTCAGATCGATCTCGATTCTGAATGCTATACAGGATGCCTATTATATGTCCCGTACCATGTTAACAAGTTCACTTCAAAACATTGTAAAAGCCAATTATTTTTAAAAGAGTAACCGTGGAGTTTCTTATAGCGGTTCTTCTCCATAGGAAACGATCAATTGGAACCGTGCACTAGCTTCTGACGTTTCATATATGCCCATGTAGGTTTATGTGAAATAAAATATTTTTTATTTTGATCATTAATTGAGGCCTGAAACACTTTTAACATAATTACAAAACAAATTTAATCTCTAGATGTTTTAACCATCAAACCATTTTTTTAATTTTGAACTAAATTCCGAATATTATATTTTTCTAAATACAAAAACTAATTTTGAACCCCAGTCTAAGCTGACAATTTTGTATTTAGAGCTTTCCCACAGGCGAAATAAGGTTTGAAATACAAAAACTGCCGTAAGAACTCGTATTTTAATAAGACAGTTTTTACAAAGTGGAAAAAGTTTTTTTTTTTTGTCGATTCAGGGATACGTTTGTGAAATATTATCTAAGCTATAAAGTGCTAATTTTTGGTAGAGTCAAGTGTCCCCCCCCCCCCTGCCAGCTAACTGATTGCCGGCAGTAGTATAAAGAGCGAAATTAAAAGGAAAACTATCACAGTTAGGTAGTCTTTACAAGTTTACGACCAACTTAAATTTGTAGTTGCAAAGTCAAAGTCAAAGTCAAATCATTTATTTCAAATAGGCACTTAAAAGGCACTTTTGAACGTCAAAATTAAAAATTAAAAAATAGAATTGATTCTAGTCGCCCATTCCAAAATGTAGTTTTCGTGTGGAGAAGAATGGGCAAGAAACTCCACCGTTACTCTTTTAAAATGTTTTACAAGTTTTTGTATACATTCATTATATAATTATATGTGAAGACGATGCACCTAAAATAAAATTTAATCTACCAAAAATGGTAAAAGAATTAAAAATACAACAGACTGGTAAATCGATTATGTGATAGATACATGGTGCTCACATATTTACAAAGATTGAATGGGAATGTATGGGAAAACAACCAAATTAATTAATTGAATTAATTCATTCCAACTACGGAACACTTCCTTGTGCGTGGTCCGACTCGCACTTGGCCGGTTTTCTTAACTCTAAAAAGAAGAGTGGTTAATTACAAACAAACTGTACCCCTCATAGTTTCAGATGAATGAATCATGAAGATCTCAATGCATCACTCTGTTTAGTTATGAGTTCTCAGAGGTGTTTTCTCAGGAAAAGACGTACTACAGATGACGACGATAGAAAGATTAAAAGGATTTCAAAGATGAAGACTTCTCTAATATGCACTATAATTTACTATATAACAACAAACAAATCTATACAAATAATTATTATAAAGCTGAAGAGTTCCATTTGTTTGATTGGTTGAACGCGCAATTGGTTGACGGAATTGTTCCCCTTTATAAGTTCTAATAAATAAAAGACACGACAGCATTTATGGTGGGGCAGCGGGATTGTCCGAAAGGGTTACCGCTACCCCGGAACATAAAGGGCTAAGGAAGGAACACGGGTGGGTTTTAGTCAGTAAGAGTCTGACACTCCCTTCTGCTCCACCCAGAGCGGGACCCCTAATTTGATGATTTGCCATCCACAAAAAAAAACATATGGTTGACTTTATGGTAATCAAATTTATTCTAAAATAATGCATTATTTGCGAAGGAGTTTTTATAAACATGATATTCATCCCTATAAAAATAAATACGTCATTCAGCACAAGTATTTCATTTTGAACAAAATTGCTCTTGACATCATTTGATTTCAATAACTATCAGAGATATCATAGTTTTAAAATAATACTAATAAAATAATAAAGCTGAAGAGTTTGTTTGTTTGAAAGCTCTAATCACTGGATGTAGCGGTCAGATTATAAAAAAACTTGAGAGGTGTCAAGGGACACCCGAATGGAACGAAGTTCCTTTCGATTAATTAGTGAAGGAATTGTAATAAAATTTTATTTTTTTTAAGTTATAATAATAAATAATGTAATGTATTGAATCTTGTATAAAATAATTATATTAATAATTATATTCAATGCGAAATAGAAATGAAAATATCTGGCTTGCTTTCTATAAGAGAGAGAGAGACAGACAGAGAAACATGCGACGCCGCACAGCTTACAATAGCTTACTATAGCAAAAAGTGTCGTGACAACTTTTCGTAAGAATTTTTTCCGTCTAGCCCCCTTTCACAACGCGCGATAAGGAACTTCGTTCCAAAATCTTTTTTGCATTTGATAGCCCATTTCTTGAGAAAGGCTGTTAAACATCACGCTAGGACCCGTAGGAGTCGAGCAAAAATAAAAAAAAATCAGAAGTTTTCGCTAAGCGAAAACAAAGTAATAGCGCAGGCAGGCGATGCGATGCGACGGGGTGGGTCGGGGGAACAAAAAATTTCACGCGGACGAAGTCGCGGGCAGAAGCTAGTTAATGACTATTCATTGGTTTGCTTGTCATTAGGGACTCATAGCTAAGTAATGACAGCCGCACGGCTCGATCGATCAGGTTAAGCTACGCTTGCCACGGTCGGTTCGAGGATGGATGACCATCTTTATATACCGCGCCTCAAAAGCACGTTAATCTGTTGGTCCCGGCTCTCATTTTTGGATCTTTGATAATCGTTGCGGGTCCTCAGAAGCCCGAAAGTCTGACTACCGGTCTTACCAAGGGGCATAGTAATTACCCAGTAACTAGGTTGTGGAGGTCAGATAGGCAGTCGCTTCATGTATAATACTGGTATTCAGCTGAATCCGGTTGACTGGAAGCCGACCCCAACATAAATAGTTGTGAAAAGGCTTGGCAGGTGATGAGTCACCAATTTCATTCACGCGACATTCAACTCCCTAATCTCGGATCCCTCTAAAGACCTTATTAATCTCAATCGAATTGCCTCTGATTAACGAACGCGAAACTTCTCTGCACGGCGAGAAAATTAATTAGTATTTCAGTATTCCTCGAATATCAAACAGTTAGGAAGTTTATTATTAAATCGTTTGAATTCAATAACAGCTGTTCAATCTTGGCTTGATTTGTAATCAGCTTACTGTTTCGTTTGTAGGATTAATAAGCGTTATTTCATGAGCCTTATGTGAAGTAAGTAGTACTTATTGTAGTCTTATTTGGATGTTTATTACTAGCTGTGTCGTAAAACAATTTGATTTCATGTGTTTTATTTTTGTTCGCGTGGAACCCTAATTATTTTTCTAAAATATAAGTAAGCTAGGCTAAGTTACTCCTTACAACATCCAGCTTTAACTGCTATTGAAAGACCCGTCAAAATCGGTCCAGCAATTTCGGAGATTAGCCGGAACAAACAGACGGTCAGATAAAATTTTGACTTAAGTATGTACAGACGCCAGCACATCAAGCTAGCCGAAACTGTCAAATTTTCCCAATCAACTTTGAACCTTACAATTTAGCGATAAAGTTGAAAATCTATTAAAGAAATTTGACAGATTGTAGTAGCTTGATGTGCTGGCACAGACACTTCAATTTTATTTCTTTGTATTGTTTTTTTATGTATATAAGAGTGTTAACTTGTATTATTAAATTTTATGTACCTACTAAAATTAACAAACCATTTAACAGCCACTTCGAGGTCATATTTAAAAGGCAAACATAGAATTCCAGTAGCTACCCGAAATCAGTATGTGTGCCCAGTTGATGGTAAAAGGCTCTCGCCCCCTATTACATGGGACTTACATATTTTATAGCTAGCAAAATGTGGGCGTATTATAGGGAGATGCACCTCTACCTAACCATCATCATCTGCCTAGCCTTTTCCCAACTATGTTGGGGTCGGCTTCCAGTCTAACCGGATGCAGCTGAATACCAGTGTTTTACATGGAGCGACTGCCTATCTGACCTCCACAACCCAGTTACTGGGTAATACGATACCCCTTGGTAAGACTGGTTGTCAGACTTTCGGGCTTCTGACTACCCGTAACGACTGTCAAAGATCCATTAATGACAGCCGGGACCAACGGCTTAACGTGCTTTCCGAGGCACGGAGGGTCTCGTTATGTAAAGATGGTCACTCATCCACAGACCAACCGCGGCAAGCGTAGCTTAACCTGATCGATCGACCTGTGCGGCTGTTATTATTTAGCCAGGGGCCTACCTAACCATTTAGAGAAAATAGGCGTGACGTTGTTGTGTTATATGTGACATAGAACCATTTCTATTTGCAATGATTGCAGGATAACTTAGAGGATAAAACATTATTTTATTGTTGTAACAAAAATATTAAACCCATACCCTTACACACACACCTTCACCCTCACTTACACACATCCACCCTTATTCACTCAAATCACCTTGTTTTTGATTATGTACTCGTATTGTATAGTTTACACTTCTTGTTTTTGAAAGAGCGGAGTCTCCTAATACAGTACAGGCATCTTTTGCTTAAAAGGAGGCTCCAATCTCAAATTTGTTGTACGTTAAAGGTTATCAAATAAACTATTTTTTTTTTTACTCCATTTGTTAAGGTAATTAAATAAAGGTAAACAAAAAACCACGCTAACCGACTTAAACGTAATACCAGTATATCCAGTTGTCATGCTAGGTCACAGTTGTACTCTTCAATTTAATAATAATAATAATAATCATTTTATTTCGGACAACTATAAGATCCCTAAATTGTTAGTAACAGTAATTGCACTTAAAATACTATTGTTAGTATCTTAAACTAAAGACGAAAGAATGCGAAGATCACAACAAACAAGAACTAGACAGCCAGAAACTATGGAATAAGTCTTCGCACAAATTGACCTATTATGGCGGAGGAAGTATCTGTTGCTACAGCCTTTAGGATGCTATTGTGACTGCCTCTTATTCTGCTCAGGAGTGAGGCCGTTTTTTTTGCGGATGATGGCGTGAAATCCATCGGTATGGTTTACCGCGAACATTTCTGAGGCACTGCAAAAACGAGGCAGCCGCAACAGCATCCTAAAAACATTATTATATTGGACGCGCAGGGCATCTAGCGACCTTTTCGAGTAGTTGACCCAAAGACTACCTTTAAAAAGCGTAATCTTTACTTGGCCTGTACACCGAGCAAATCTTCGTGCCAACATATTTCCCCTGATCGCTAGAGCCCTGCGTTCCCTCTCAATGTCACCATGGTCACTGAGGTCGTCGGTAAGAAAATGCCCAAGGTATTTAAACTTAGCTTTAAATTAATTTATTTTTTATATTAAATTTAGCAATATTATAATTAGTTAATAATGTTGCAAAATTGAAGAGTTTAATTATTATCTAAACAAAGGGAGTAGGTATAGGTTGTAAACCAGCTATAAATATTTCCAACAAATAAATGTGTCACATCACTTACAAGTAACATTACTTCTAAACGAAACTTAGGTTCCTGCTGTGTAACAGCACACTCATAATTCACCATTTACGACCTTGTTTACTCTCTAAGCTCATTTAGAATACCTACGTCCATTTCCACTAACACATCCTAGAAAAGTAACAAGGAGTACCATTTGGACCGATCGTCTGACCTCAACCAATCACAGCAAAATGCCATCTTTAGCTCCACAAGTACTTATCATACAGATATCTTGCATTGCACGAAAAACTCTCTCAAACCTAATTGATACTACGAACATAGCCATTTAAATTTCAACTCTCTCCGCTTTTGTGCAAAGTGCAGATTTCTTTGAGGAGTTTGTTTCGAGTATTCCGTTTCATTTGTTAGCCCCCCAGACAATTAGCGCGTGATTTAGTGCAGCGTCAAAAGATGGAGTTTGCTTTACTTCTGACGGAAGGCGCTTAATTTGAAACATCTACAAGTCTCCAACAGAGTTTGTGACTTTGTTTGATACTATAATAACGTTATTTACCTAAAGTTTATTGTTCTAGGCAAACAATGTAATAATCTAGATAAAATGCTTGAGAATTTTGTTAATTGTTCTTTCTCCCTATGTACATTATTGCTTTAGAAGCTATTTTAACCAAGATTCTAGACATAGCTAAAACACTTACCTAAATATCTTATTTCAAGAATAAAAAGACCAAACTAAAAACCTTGGTAACCCGGGTGGAGTTCAGAAACGAATGGCTCCTTGGTTCTGTCAAATGTGTACAGTCCCCGAATGTGAATATCACTAGGGAGTTTTATAAAAAAAGTTCGGCATTGTAGAGCGTCATCTTTGCCAAAATGATATCTGTGTTATTCTCTGCCAGTCTCGGCCATCTCTTTCTATAAGCCGATGTGCTATATTATTAATGCTTAGTTCTGTATTTCAAAACCAAACCTCTCTAGCATTTTAAATATGCGATAGATAATGTTTAGACTTTACATGGGACGGTATAGTTTTGAACTAACCTTAATATATTCCAAGATGAGATCAGTCTGGACATTTTGCTTCCATAAGTTAAGAACACACAGGGATTCGAAGATCATCTCCGGAGACACCTAAGAACAGAATACTCACATAGCTTTTAGTTTAACCTATAAGTGCTATCCCACTGCTGAGCAAATGCCTCCACCAAGTCCTTCCAGGAACTCTTTTCCCGCGCCACTTCGAACTAAGTTGCATAAAAAGTTATAAATTAATAACCACATTTCGCCCAGTCTAAGGGCCCTATCTCACTAGGACACCAAAGGCTGTCAAAAATATTATGGTTGGTTGCGCATCCGATTGGACGTCTGATGACTCACCATAAGGCTGTGTTCAGACGACACGCGCCCGCTAAGCGCACGCCACGCGCGTCAGTACCCGCGTCTAACTAGCTTTGAATTTTTTTTTATGTAATTTGAATCTTATGACACATCAATAGATCTCAAATTAATCGAAGTCCAACCGCACACGCCACGCGGCCGCCCCGCGCCAACCCCGCGTTCACCCCGCACACGCGTTACACTCACCCCGTACGCCTTAATACCCGTACGCTTTGGATGCATACGGTGATTTTGCGCGTGCCGAGCGCCGGTGTAAGGCGGGCACAACGCGTGTGCGTGGTCGGCGCGTGTTGTCGGAACACGCCCTAAAGCTGTGTATATTTTTTAGCAGTGCGACCATGGTTGCGCCGCCATTTGTGTCCTAGTGAGATAGAGCCCTTATGTACAGACAACTCGACTCTGCTGCTAAAATAATCCTGATGGGAAAACCCAAAAAGACTGCCCGACCCGAGGATCGAAACCAAGAAGTTGCGCTTGCGATCACTAGACCAAAGAGACAGTATAGTAAAAGGCTGTGTCCCCAGTAGGCAAACTGTTAGCGGCCGACTGCGTTTGCGGCGTATCGGTTTAGTACGCCCTTCCATATATTTGGAATGGAGTGTCCACAGTTTGCTAGTTTTGCGCACACTTTACGCTCACTTCACTCACTTCACGCCCACTTTACTCACTCAGTCGGCTGCGCCGGCTGCTAACAGTTTGCCTATTGGGGACACAGCCTAAAGCCACATCTGTGCCTTTTTTTTTTTTGAGGATGGGAAATCATCAAATGACCCCTCCCGCTCTGGATAGAGCAGAAGGGAGTGTCAGACTCTTACTGACTAAAACCCACCCGTGTAAGGAACACGGGTGGGTTTTAGTTAGTAAGAGTTAGCCCTTTGTGTTCCGGGGTAGCGGTAACCCTTTCGTACAATCCCGCTGCCCCGGCAACGTCTGTGCCTGCGACAAACTTTGTATGCGTGGGCCGCTAGCCGCATAATGTCCGCATATTAACAGGCTACTGGGGGCCCAACACGAAATGTTCTTATAATACCTTTTATCGAGAATTGATTCTAAATTGGCGCAAACAAAAAGAAAAAGATCGCTTTTACCGATAAGACCGCCCATTCTGTTAACCTATGTTTAATTTTTTACGTATTATATCTTTAACTTTCATAGTGTACTTATATAATAAAGAGTATTTTATCTAGAAAAATATTATCCAGTCAGGAAGACAAATCGCTGGATTAGTTTAAACTTTAAAGCAACTGAAAAAATCTAATTAGTCCGTCAGTTAGATTACCAAAAAATATTTTCAATTGAATTCAATAGAATTTCAATATATTGATGGTGGAAACTAGCCTATTGCTTTGAATAATGCTTACCTCACAATAAGTTTGCGCTGGCAGGATCATCTCTGCTTCTGGAGTTGAGTTCGTACTTATGAATAGAGGTGACAACATATGGCTGCGGGAGCCGGTCTGAATTTGTTTAGAAAGCGCTGTAAATATAACCAAAATATATTTAATATGTGACCTTCCTTTATTGGCCAAACATTCAATAGTTGCAACAAGGAGTGCCTTGCGACACCACTTCTCTTAATTATTACTTAGATCAGACATACAGTGGCCTCAAAAAATTTGTTGACATTTTCGCACTTCAGCCGTGATGCCACGTTATGATTTAATTTTTATTTTTTTAATAATCAGGTAATCCTGAGGGATTACTAGATTATTTTTCATGATAATCCATAGGTTGAATTAGTCAATAAAAAGGTTATAGTGTAAAGTTCAGACAACTGGAACTAGTATTTTAAAAACGGTAATATGGTGTGTCACAGCTGAAGTGGAAAAATGTCAACTGACCTTTGGAAACCACTGTAATATTCCTCTCGCGGAAACAATATTTGTGACGGTTAAACTTTCATTAAAGACTGTGATCACTATCATCTATTCTACATAGACCATGGCGCAGTATAAAAAGCACCTTAGTTTTATACACTATGATGATCTATGTTTTTCATTTTCACACAGTTCAACACTCGAACGAATACTTTTGGTTCACAATGAGCTACTAAGCCACATACTATGGCATTTCTCAGCCATAACACGAGATCAACATCATTAAATTTGTTTGAGCTTCCATTTTCGCAAAGTGATACCTTTTGGCGTCAGAGTATAAACACAGAGAACAAAGGACCATCAAACACGGCGCGAAGAGCCTTATGATACTCGTGCTATTCACGGCGAGCTCGCTGAGCGCCCGCGGCGTCTTCGCGGCGAGTTCGCCGGGTGCTCGCTGCGAACTCGCACTGAGCTCGCTGTGCACTCGCTTCGCTTTGGACTCGCTTGCAAATCGCCAGCGTGATAAGGCCCTAATTAATAGGCATTAGCTCAAACAGGCTGAAACACATTCATCGGCAGGTGATCAAAAATTTGCTCTGTAGCGGGCTTGTGTAGGCTCGTTCTGGACGTTTGCAACTGTACAGGTCAATGTTATTTTTAGTATCCTAACCTGGAAACCGATTTTTCTTCAACTTTTTAACCCCCACAATCTTCTTTTTGGGCATTCTTCTGTTTCTATGTCTTCTGCAGGTGCATCTCCTCCTTGTATACGCGTATCTGATCACTTCATATTCATATCTGATGAAAAATTGGTTCGCTCTAACTCAGGGAGTTTAAAGTAAACTAAGTATTTAAAAATAAAAAGGTTTATTTCATATTATTCAAAAATCCACTTTACATTGCAAATCACAAATTTGTCTACCTTCTGCGGCAGCAACGGTGTCCACAATGAACGCAGGCAAGAGTTCTGGAGCCGCTCCGAGAAGATAGCCTAGAGTACATTGTTGAAATTGAATGCTGCTCGCGGATTCTTCTCTCCTCCGCTCTGGGATGACGTACTACTTTCTTCCTCCGCATGGGGGCTCTTCTTAACTGACGTCGATTATATGACCGTCGTCTCTTTTGTACTCTTCCACTTCTTCTTCCTCTCTTTTTCCTCTCAGGAGCCTTGGCTTCCCTTTTACCGAGAGCGAGTTTGGGAGGTTCTAGTCGGGCGACGTCCACTAGACTCCTCGCGGAGTACGTGGCAGACACCGATGTCCCACTATTCGACACACCCTCATTTCCCCTTTCATCATCTATGTAATTTCCAGAATTAGTCCTCTGACTATATTTTTTACTTGTGGATGGCGGGGTCTCCTCCTTCGTAGTTTCATCTTCCATTGCCAATAACTTCCAGAAATAACTGGTAATTTTGTATTTTAAAATAAAAACCTCAATAAAAATGTTATAAAGTTTGTCTGTCAAAAATTCACAGCCAAACCATCACTTGTTTTTTGTATATTCTTTTAGTTACGTCAGAATGAAAAATTGTTTTGTGACAGAAAGAAGTTTGAATGACAAACATTTTTGATTAGATTTTTGTGGTCAATGAAATTACACGTAAACTTAACACATGACATGCATGACACTCATCTATATTGTATTATAAAATTATATTCTTGCCACTTAATCAGTCAACTACTTTAGTGAAATGTATTCTAAGTTGATTTTTGAGTGATCAGTTGTAAGAAAAAGGCCCTAATAAGTTTTTGGTTGCAATGGAATTTGAACTTTGTTCATAACTTGAAAATTATCTCAAGTTCTTCATTTAATTAAATATAGACTTAAGCTTAAGCGTTACTCAGCCATTTCATAGAGTTGCGGTTTTATTCGGCGATACCAAATAATTTTCGAAGTAACCGCGTCACACCGCATTGCACTGCCATTTTTCGTAATGTCAATCAGTTATTTAGCGCCACCGCACCGCCAGCGCCAGCAGGCCACATTTTTCGAAAAGGTCTTTTATGCGGCTTTCATTGGTAAATTGTGAAGTTGACATCCAATTACGCAAATTAAACAATTTAAAGACAGCTTGAGCTGAATTTTAATTAGGGTGTTAATTTTTACGGAGTTAAACGTATTTTATAGACCGACTCAAAAAAAAATGGAGGAGGTTCTCAGTTCGTCGGAATCTTTTTTTGTTTTAATGTATGTTCCCCGATTACTCGAAGACGACTAAACCGATTTGAAAAATTCTCTCATTCAAACAAAAAAAAGAATTTTTCAAATCGGTTTAGCCGTCTTCTGGTAATCGGGGAACATACATTAAAAGAAAAAAAAAGGATTCCGATTTTTTTGGAGTCGGTTACAATATAAATTATTTCCTACTCATAAATCACAGCCTAATGTTAGTTTTGCTTGATTCTGTACCCAGAAGTCAATTAAAATTCATCACAAATATCAAGTTGTTCATTAACCTAAATAAGTCTGTACATAAAATGTAAGTCGTGGGGCGTAAATGTAACGCGTAACTCGGGTAATTTATGCCTTTTCGGGCGCCAGTCTCTCACAAATGTTAACCTTGTTTATTAGACTTAGCAACTTCCAGTACACATCCAAAATTTGTTATTACAAAATAAATAATTATTATTATTATTACTACATTTTTGCTGGGTGCCTAATCATAAAAAGACCTTTTTGTCAGTGACAATGATCTGTTGAAAAAATTGCCATCGGTCGTGACGTCTTCAGGATTGCTACTAACAATTCATTGCGATAAAAAGACTCTGACCAACGTTTGTCCAAGAAAAAAGGCGGCAATTTAAAAAAATCAAGGGTGTTTAACCCTGGCTATACTCAGCGTAAGCGAAGTTGATACCTACTATTTATTAAACAAGAAATATTATGTATCAGTATTTCATGTTTATACAGGGTCAAATTAAATAACCTAGCGGAACTCAGCCGACGTGATGGGTATCGATATATAAACACGATAAAATAAAAAATATTAAGTATTTGATGTTCTTTCTTAGGGGTTATTTACGATAACTTTAATATGGTTGCTAAGCAATTTATGCACGTCATAATGCGAATGGTGAAATGGAGCTGATGGTGAAATACCAGAACAACTGCTCAACAATTAACGTCCCTGCATCGGGAAAAGCAGTATTTTGTAAAAGGCAATGAAAAGTTGGCATTAGGCTATTGTAACTTAGATAAATTATAAACAGACCCACTAAAAAGCGAGAAATAAAAACTTTATAACCAAAAAAAACTGACTTTAAAAATAACTTGGCAAAAAACTAAAATAATCTAAAGACACCGACTTCCGAAATTAAAGTTATTTTTCACTTTGTAGTGTTTTTTTGGAAGTCAGTTTTTTTCTGTTTAAAAAGTTTTTATAACAATCTTATATCTTGTCATACCTTGATAGTCGTTTCGGGTAGTTACGTAGGGTCGTTAAAAGCCCGAAAGTCTGACAACAAGTCTTGCCAAGGGGTAGCGTGTTACCCATTTATTGGGTTGTGAGATAGGCAGTCGCTCCACATAAAGTAATGGTATTCAGGTGCATCCGGTTAGACTGGAAGCCGACCTCAAAATAGTTGGGAAAAAACTAGGCAGATGATGAAATAGTTTATATTTCATTGAATCTTAGAATCTAGTAAACAACATCCAAAATCCACTTAATTTTATTTTTAATGGAGTGCAAGAAATTAATAATTCCTTTTTTTCCAGATGCTGGTGCGGGCTTAGCAAGACAGCTCATGGCTCAAACACTCAGACTGCCAACGCTGGGGAAGCATGGGTACCGGCACGGCATACGCAGTCAGCTCCGACCGACGCCTACGGAACTGTGGAGTTCCAGGGCGGACCGCATCCAACTAAAGCTCAGGTGAGCAGCAGCAGTGCGGTTTATTGTTTTGAAAGGTAGACGTGTTCTTGGATAGAGACCGCGAATGGCAAACGTAAGGTAGAACGCCGCCAGACTAAGTGGAGCAACGATCTTCGCAGGATAACTGGTAGCAGCTTTTCACAGGATGAGGGGCCTATTTTCACCAGTGGACTGCTGTAGGCTGATGATGATGCTGGTGAGGGTACCCGTGAACCGAATACCAAACCCGCGGGGTAATTGCGTAACACTATTAGTAGCAATGGGTTTCATTTTGACAGATCAACAACGTTCATTGCGTTTTTTACATTGTTGAGCAGACACATTTTTCGAACATATGAAGCAATGGATTAGCAATAAGCTTCAAAATGATTCAAATTGAGATCGATAGTGTGTTTCGCAATTAGGGTGCTGGTTGTGGCTCAAATTAGGACAGGACTAATCTCAGCAGTGGATAGCCTAACTTCATTGAATACTAATTGACGAAGACAATTTGGACCATATTGGGAGTGCCCAGGGCCAAAAAATCTAAGAGATTGAATTCCAACTCTTTAGAAGTTTAGTATAAAATTAAAGTGATACCATAACTGTGTCACCTATTTTATAGCTGTTTAACAAATAGAAGACAGATATTTCTTCTTACAATGATAATTATAGGAACCTACTCATGATTAAGAACAACTTAGACTACTTATGTATCATTTTGCGCGTGTTAATTCGCTTCATCGTCGTAGCAAGTAACAATATTCCAAGAAGGCTAAAAAAGGTTTAGCCTTTTTTTTTGGATAGGAAATAATCTAATTTTTTCTCCCGCTCTGGGCGAAGTAGGAGGGCGTGTCAGACCTTTACTGACTAAAAAGAAACGGACTTCCAAAAAAAAACACTAGAAAGTGAAAAATAACTTCAATTCCGGAAGTCGGTGTCTTTGGATCTGTATTTTAGTTTATTGCCACCGACTTCCGAAATTAAAGTTATTTTTCACTTTGTTGTGTTTTTTTTGGAAGTCGGTTTTTTTTGCCTTACCTACATTTTGTTGCCTTTCAAATGGTTATAGGTATTTTGAGATCCAAATATTATAGATATACGACGATTAGTGAAATATGTAAAGAATCACGAATAGAGAAATGTAGTTGTCCTAACTGAAATTAGCTAAAAAATGAGTTAAGACTTTTAGTCATGCGGGCGACGATGTATGATAAGATTATTAAATCTAGCGATTTAAATCTTTGGGTAGCTGGGTTTGACTTAATGTCAAATACTGCCGATCGATTCTATAAAAATCTCACCGTGAAAAGTTCAGTGAAGTGAGCTTAGAGTGAGCTGTCAAGAATATCAATCCCTAGCATCAGGATGACACTGACAGCTCACTCCACGCTCACTTCACCTAAGTTTTCACGGTGAGATGGTTACAGAATCGCACTGCTGGTGTAAATGACAGAGATAGGCAGTACCTATAAGGTCAGATAGGCAGTCGCTTCATGTAAAATACCAGTATTCAGCTGCATCCGGTTAGACTGGAAACCGACCCCAACATAGTTGGGAAAAAGCTAGGCAGATGATTTACTGGTGTAAATGACAGATTTTCATGACGACCATTATATGTAATATGATGGAACCGCTTTTCTAAGTATATGTGGACATTGGATCTTGGATCCCTAGACTTATATCGACTATTTCTATTCCCAGTATGTTCGTCTCTCCCACGATACACGACCCGAACTAATAGTCCAGCTGCTGACAAGAGAATGGGCCCTCGACCGACCGAAGCTCCTCATCACCATCCAAGGTGGCAAGGCCAACTTCGATCTGCAGCCGAAGCTCAAAAAGGTGCTAAGAAAAGGACTGTTGAAAGCCGCGAAGACTACTGGAGCGTGGATATTTACAGGAGGCACTAACACAGGTAACTAATTAGCATAAGCTTAATCTGTTACCACTAGTATATCTTATGTAACTTATGTGTTTCCTACACAAGCCTAAATGTTCCCATAAGTTGACATAAGTCAACGGGAGAGGGAGAGGTCGAGGCGGGGTCGGTGAGAGGGAGTGAGACGTAATTCACCACGCGGGCCCAGTGCGGGTCGGTAGATGTCACATGTTTTCGAATTTTTTGATTCTGGGACATGGCCGGATTTCTCACGATGTTGTCGTTCAACTTTTTGAGAGTGGTGATTATATAATTTACACAAGATAAATCGCCTGTCTGGCTTCGAACCTACGACCTACAATTCGTACGTCGCGGCTGTTACCACTTGGCCACCACTCACTGCTCCCAACTAATAAGGTAACTAATTATCTAACGAAAAATATGACATCACGCCTATATTTTTCAAACGGTTAGACAGAGATCTATCGGTATACCTATTACATACAGTGTGGGTACCTACTTGGGATGTCGGTCCTGAAATTTGATCCCGAGGCTGGTAGTAAAGGTGTTATCATGTTGTTCTATTAAAAAGGGTATTGAAGATTTTTGTATGAAGCCTGGCATACCTAAATTGTCGCGCCATTTTTTTTTCAAAATGGCTGCCATGCATGAAATCTATATAAATCGATAGCTGACTTCAGTGCAAACGGAAAATGTAATAGGACCAAACCCTGTAAAGAGTCACGTTTCAGAGATATTTAACGTTCAAATTTGTTGCCTTTATGTTTTAAATAATCACCCAAACATCTATTATCATCTATGCTTTAAGATGTAAACAAGTTCACAACAAATTTGAATATCACGTGACACTTAACGAGGTTTGGTCTAATTGTTTTTTTGTTTGCAATGATGTCAGCTAGCGAAAAAAAAAATTATGCGAACATAAATGTAGGGAACAGCTGATTTTTTTTTCACGATTTCAGGTTTGGCCTTATTAGTAAAAGTTGTTTATAATGATGAGTACAATGACCCCTTAAGAGGAAAACGGTGATTAAAATTTCACCCTGTATAGGTTTCATGCGTGACTGCCATTTTGAAAAAGAAAATGGCGGACAGGTAGGTATGCCACTAATCTTCAAAGCCCTTTCTCAGTAGCACTCCTAAGTCTGGATTTGTGCCCTTTGGTTGGCACTTATAGGCTTGCCACTTTTACATGGAACATGAACTTATCTGGCTGAGTGGTATTACACAACTCCGCCTTTTGGGAAACACATACGTAAAGTTAGTATGTTTTTCATTTAAAACTTTCATTTAATGCGTGCTAGAATATACATTTTTTATGTTAAAAGTTAAACTAATACGCTATAACGACTTTCTGGCGACCATTATGACGTTTTAGGGGCTCGGAAGTGCTATTCGTGTCTGCCGCCCTAATAAAATGTAAAAATATGGTAGGTAAGTAGGTACTTTCAGGACCCTATACCACAAACAGATATAAATAAATAAATAAAATTCATTTAATTCAGGCAAAACCCATATTACGTACAACTTAAGCACCTGCCATCTAATCTCTTCACCACCCTTGGTTGACTGGTAGAGAATGCCTAAGGCATTAAGTCCGCCTTTGTACCTTTTTGTGCGAAAAGTTTAAATAAATAAATAAATAAATAATAATTTAAAAAATTAAAACAAAATTCCAATGCCTACACATATAATAAATTAATTAATGCAAATAAAAAGGTCGCAGAATTAAAATTCAAATTAAATGTCAATGCAATTAAAATAAACGAAGATTAAAAGATATAAATCCACCTAGATAACGCAAGAACAACTACTTCGCGTGCCAAAAATCGCACCAACTTACGTACAAAAATCGTAATCCGCCACTACGCGCTCAGTCATGTGTACTGCTGGCTGTGTGAGCGTGAGTGAGAAAGAGCGCTTGTGACGTCATAATAGGTACTCAAAAAAATGGCACGCTTGGTTTTCATACAGACCGTGATACTTGCGTTAACTAGGTATATCTATACCTGTGGGTTCAAGTCTAACAAAATCGTTAAATTGTAGAAAAAATTTCGTAGCTCTGAAATTACAAATATGTGTGAGTTACAATATTGTAGACTTTTCTCTACAATTTACATATTTGCATGGTTTTCTGTTACAATAACGTAAATTAAAGTTTTGTGGTACCCGCACTTGTGTGCTATACAAATTTGTAAATTGTAATGGTAAAGTTTTGTGGAATAGGGCCCTGATTTATTTGCCATTTGTGCACGCTGTTAATATATTTAAATAGCGAATAGCTTAAATGAAACACGAAAAAAAAGGCGCCCCGCTGTTACTGGATACGATACCCATTGGTAAGACTGATTGTCAGACTATCAGGCTTCTGTAACGACTGACAAAGATGTGCATATGACAACCAGGCCAACGGCTTAACGTGCTTTCTGTGGCACGGATGGGTCCTGATATGAAATTGATGGTGACCTATCCACGAACCGACCGTGACAAGCGTAGCCTAACTTTCGATCACCCGTACGACTATTATAATTTAGCCACGAGCCCTCCCTTAAGAATAACGTAAAGTTACAGCCAGGATGTCTACGTTCACAATGACATCGACTTAGTTTCGCTCATCCCCATAACTTTCATTAAATAGTCAGGCAAGTTGGGAACTAAGCGCCATTGTTGAATTCAATTATCTGTAGGAACACTGTAATAACCTTAGCTGCCTACATAGGCATGCACTTTGGCACCTACAGCGTGTGAAGCGTAATACAGTTCGTGTATTGTTAGCTGTCCAAATTCTGGCTAAAGAATAATTAATAGAATGGGTTTAGTCACCTGCAATGTAGGTGATTAATGCGTGATCTTGAGCTTGTCACAGCTGCTAATGTAAGAAAAGTATGGTCAAAATACGGGTGTAGTACAAACTATCAAACTGAACAATTTTCTCCATTAACCTCTCGTGTGCCGGAACGTAGATCAACGCTCCAAATAAGTCAGTGTTAGTCTGCCGGAGCGTATATCTACGCGTAATTACGTGCCGCGCGCGTACTATTTTCCGGGGCAAACAGCGCCTTCGGTGCGCATTGTCGCCCAGCATACGAGGGGTTAACCAACATCGTAATCGCGAAAATATTAGCAGTTGTCCCATTCATTTACGTCGAGTAGGTATTGAAATTTTGTATGGGATGACTGATTATTTTTTCGCAATAACGGTGTTGGTCCCATGGAGAAAGTTGTTCAGTTTGATGTTCTGCGCCACACCCTTCACTTTGAACACATCTTTCTGATACGCCCTGTATAGCTCTTTTCTATAATATGGTAGATAATAATGTAAAATCAACAGCTAACTCGCAACTAAGTATTTTTGAACAAGTGTATGCCTATATTGAGTATTCAAGCCTATGACATCACTCTGAAGAATGATTAGGAAAAAAAAAAATGAAAAAACCTTTATATTACTAAAAAATGGATTTTCTTTCTTTCTTTTTTTATTCGTTTTGCTAGTAATGCTTTGGTTTCCTAAGAAATCGGTGATCTATAACGGCTGTCCAAATACAAAGCGTTTTTGACACCTTAATGTCAAATACTGGTGAAAATGACAGATTTTCATGACGGCTGTCATAATATGACGAAATCGCTCTTCAAGGAAACAACTTCTTTGCAGTACTACGTGGGAAGTAAGTACTAATTTATAAAACCAACACCATTTTGGAAACCTTCCGTATTCCGTGATGTTACGGCTACATTGTCGCGATAAAGCGAAACACACCTCGCGCGCTCTCTGGTACTCAGCGAGATATAGAGCGGTGTGCGAGAGAGAGCGCGCGAAGTGTAGCTCGCCGTATCGCGACAATGTAGCCGTAGCACAACAGCCTTCCCTTCCAAGCATACAAACATTAATACAAGACTATCGAGTTATCGATTCCCTAAAAATAAACATGTGCATTATTCATAGAGACAGATAATTAGACACAGGTGTGTACAGTTTAAATTACAATACAGCCTAGCTTGTATGGACATCATAAATGTGGTGCTGTTCCACAAACGATAGGACATTTACCAATATCCTGCGTGTCCTGTCAGCTGCACTTTACAGGAACTGATGGACGCTGGTGACGGCGCTAAACAAGTAGCCGAATTCTGGGCCGAGTCCATTTAGATTGCTATCGACACGCTAAGAAGAAGATCATTTTCCTGCCCTTATCCCAATTTATTTGGGGTCCTTACTTCTTTATTTGGCCTAGCTTGTCTGAACAGTCAGAAAGATATGAATCGCTCTCGATTAATTTATTAATTTACGCAAGTTGTCAATTTGCTTCTTCTCTTTAGAAGAAGCAAATGATTGAGTTCTCAATTTGCTTCTTCAAAGAGAAGAAGCAAATTACGTAAAGACGATAAGTTACGTAAATTTTCGTGTTATAGCCATTTTATACAAGGGTCTCGTGGCTAAATGATAACAGGCGCATGGGTCGATCGAAGGTTCAGCTACGCTTGACGAGGTCAGTCCGCGAATGGGTGACCATCCATTACATACCCTCCGTGCCTTGGAAAGCATGTGAAACCGTTGGGCCCGGCTTTCACTTGGAGATCATTCACGGCTGTTGTTACGGGTAGTGAGAAGCCCGAAAGTCTGACAACCAGTCATACCAAGAGGTATCGTGTTACCCAGTAACTAGAGGACAGGTAGGTAGTCGCTCCATGTAAAATACTGATATTCAGCTGCATCTGCTTAAACTGGAAGCCGACCCTTCATAGGCGGAAAAGGGCTAGGCAGATTGATTGATACCCATTTCATATAAGGGCTTATTAGTCGATTCGCGTGGATTTACTCGCCCGAAACGGGCTAAGTGACGATTCGTCCGTTCGACTATTGCACATAAAACTTGCAACGAATGGCAGTTGTCTTTTGAATTTATGGATAATTTTAGTTGATGGTCAATTTGTTGAACAATAATTTCCCTGACGTTTCCTTCTAATAACTCTATTATACAAGCTATGAGCAAAACGTGAATTTGGCTTTAGCCACTCTGGCTTTGGGGATTTGATTTTGGCATTGAATAATTGGATCCCTGTCAAATTGACACAGGATCGTTTTTTGTGGCGATGATTGGTTGTGTCCAGCTATGGTCGTCTTTTGATTAAGGGTTGATTTTTCCATCGCCAGATAACTTATATTCGAGGAATAAAATTGACGTTTGACAGTTTTTATATGAAATAACTGTCAAAATTACAAAATTATTCCTCGAATAAAATTATCAAACTCAAAACTCAGCCCTAAGATGATGATTGCCACACGGCCTCTTGATAAGAAAGTTTGCAGCTTTTGCCAACAAAGAGTAATTTTAAGGATTGAAGCTAATCTTACTCGAAATACTCGATTAACTAATCAGTAAGATTTAGCGAGGCTGACTGCCATTAGCTGCTCATACACACGAGCGACACGCGTCAACTGCAGAAGCAACTGCAGCCGTCGACAATATGACGCTCGTATATTTGAGCACCGTACTCAAATACAACTGCAGCCGTCGACAATATGACGCTCATATATTTGAGCACCGTACTGAAATACAACTGCAGCCGTCGACAATATGACGCTCGTATATTTGAGCACCGTACTCAAATACAACTGCAGCCGTCAACAATATGACGCTCGTACATTTGAGCACCGTATTCAAATACAACTGCAGCCGTCGACAATATGACGCTCGTATATTTGAGCACCGTACTCAAATACAACTGCAGCCGTGGACAATATGACGCTCGTATATTTGAGCACCGTACTCAAATACAATACAGGTATGCCTATACACACTAATGGTGCGCTGAAGACGTAATTAGGAATCGGCAAATGTGGAAGCTCTTTTAATAACACCCTGTGAATGAAAAAATGTTTTACTATGCTAGAAACATTCTACTAAGTCGTTTATCACAGGTAACAATGATGTTTTATTCAAAATTTATCTTTAATATTATAAAATTCCACCTAAACAAAACTGAGTCGAAGCTCGTAGCATTTTACTCGCATTATTAGACTCAACAGATGAAATGAAAGTACTTTATAATTTGTCCAGAACTTTTCCTTGCAGTGGCACGTTTTCAGTGCAATTGTATGAAAACAATGTCTGTTTTTGTTGGATTATTTGGGCGTAGTTACCGAGTTTTTGGGAAGCTGCCTTTCAAATAGAATTTAAATGTTAATTTGCCAATTTTCATAATAGGTAACTAAAGGCTGCTAGATAAATTGCCGAGCCCAATGAATTTGAAATGTTAAAACGGAAACCAAGATTGGTAGATAGTTATTCCATTCATTCCAACTAAACTATAATAAACCCATCCTTATCGTCGCGATATGAGCACTGCCAATCTTAAATTGCTACCACCAAATTGTGACGACCGGTTCTCTTCACCAAGAATATTTTGGTGCTGTCTCTTTTAAGCCGCGATTCCACTAGGCAACATTTGGCGCGCCACACGTGACGCTCAACATGTACGGCAACGCTGCACAACAGCGCGCGACGTTGCCAGCTGGCGCGCAACATGACGCACGGCTTGTTGTTTGTTTAAACAGCATCGTTAGTTAGTTGAGCATCAATTGTTGTCGAGTAGAGACGTGACGCGCAACAATGTCCGTAGTGTAAAATTATAACCACTGCCGTTGAAATCAACACAAGTTCCTCTGGCGACATGTTGTCGACGATTGACGTAAAGTAGTAGATGCGTAGACAGACAACGTTGTTCAACAAAAGTTCCGCGCTGACTTTCAACATGTTGGGCAACTTGTTGTGCAACATGTTGCGCGTCAATTGTTGCCTAGTGGAAACGCGGCTTTATGACACATCAAAGTATTCCATAGTAGCAGTACATAAATGCTGACCCATTCTCCTTCCACAGGTGTCACCCGTCAAGTAGGTGACGCGTTACAGCTGGAGCGGTCACAACGAGCAGGCAGAGTGGTCAGCATCGGCATAGCACCCTGGGGCATCGTCGAGGGCGCCAACGAACTTATAGGCAGAGGGAGAGATGTACCGTATCATGCAATAGCTTCACCAAGGTAAGAAAAACGCTGTTTATTTACGTGGAATTGTTTTTCTCTAAGGCTGGTAAAGGTGTGCTTTCTTTCCCTAATTCCTCTCGTTAAGAGGAAATGCGGGTGGTTATTTCTACATAGAAACGCTCTCGCCTGTTTTTGTTCTGGTTAATTTTTTTATTAAAACTTTATGCAAAAGTAAAAACTGTACAAAGGCCGACTTAATGCCTTGGGCATTTTCTACCAGTCAGCATTAGTTAATGAACATAAAGCAATGTTTGTTTTTTTTGCAGATTAATAAATATTAACTACTTGTATGTCCCTTTTTTCCTTTTTGATGATATATTATTTTTATAAACACTAGAACCTTCAAAAAATACTCAATATTTCCGCTGTCAAGAGAGGCCTAGTGTACAAAGACAACTTTATAAAGAAAAACATAGGGACACAGTATATGAAATAGTGTATATTCAGTTTATGAAATATCTTTTAAATTGGTCCAATATTGGAGGAGGAAATAGGCGGGATCCAAACTTCGATTAAGACTTTTTACTTAGGCTTTTTCAAGTCTCTCCGACCGCATTTCCTCAAGAATAACGCATTCACTTTTAGCCACGCGTGGCAAAGGATGCTGTAGTACGCCCCGCGTAGTGTTTACCAGTCAACCTGTACCTTGACTGGTAGAAAATGCCTATGGCATTAAGTGACCCTCTGTACAATTGTGTGCTTAAAGTATAAAATTAAATGAAATAGGAAGGCTTGGAGACAAAAAATCTTTGGACACAAATAATTGTTTTTTGTATAAACCCAAAACAAATCATGTCTGTTTTCTCCAAAGCGTTAGGCAGGTGTACCTATACCACACCCCCACAATTCCCCGGTTACGTTTAAATCTCATGTATGTTTAACGAATACAACAATATGATTATATTGTTAGCGCCAGTCACCCAGGAGCTTTGTTAAAAGTAGCAATAAAACCTAACACAGACATCTAGACTAGAAACAAACAGCCAGGTATTGCAAACATTTGGCCTGCCCCAACCGCACGGACCGCGCTCGCCCTACCATCCGATGTTTACATAGGTCTGTAAACTGTTAACAGGGCGGTAAGTATTTGTTTGCTTTGTATTTACTTGTAGACCTCTTCTCTATTTGGTTTGTTCCCAGATTTTGCAAGGACTGCATATTAATGCAGTCCTTGTCGTTTAGTTTAGTTGTACGAGTAATTTTGTGAAAAGTTGCAGTCTCAAAATACTGCGTTAGTAATTGAGAATTGAATTGGTTGTTACCATTAATCTGCAGTCGCGATTTAATTGCCAAAAAAGTAAACAAATATGAGTTTATGGAATGTAACTTTACATCCTACACCATAAAGTTCAGTTTATGCTACAACTTCAAACATTTTTATCATTTTTTTCCAATAGTGCTAGTCACTCTGAAATCAACTTAATTACCATTAAAATAAAGTTGATATTTTTGTAACTTTAAATTATATTAATTTGAAACATAACTTTGAATAGACTTCATATAGGTAAAGGGGCGTGGTGACATGATGCGAGAGCGCAGTGATTCGTCAACTTTGACTACTATCACCCCTCCCGCACCGTGCAGCTACCTCAGGCAAGCTATAGTTTAAGGGTTTCGGTTGTATTTTATATTACACATGATAAAAAATTTAAAATCTGCATATTAAACAATATTAAGTTAACAACTCTTGCATATTTTCCACTACGTAATAACTTAGATGTCTTTTTCTCATATTAACGGCTTAAAACAAGACCAGCACACTAATTGCGTAAAGCCCTATTAATCACAATCTGAATAATTTTGAAGGATTACTGCTAATTCATTGATTCATATGTTCGAAAAATGTGTCTGCTCAACAACGTAGATAACGCAATGAATATTGTTGAACTGTCAAAATAAAATCCATTGCTACTGATAGTGTGTTATGAAATCACCCCGCTGACTTAGCTTACTAGGCGATATTTGCCTGCACCAGACGGCTCAATAAAATATGATTTATGATTGATCGAATGAGTGCGATTCTGCAGTGCGACTCTGTAACCATTTCACCGTGAAAACATAGGTGAAGTGAGCGTGGAGTGAGCTGTCAGTATCATCCTGATGCTAGGGACTGATTCTCTTGACAGCTCACTCTAAGCTCACTTCACCTAACTTTTCACGGTGAGATTTTTACAGAATCGATCGGCTGTAACCATCTCACCGTGAAAATTTAGGTGAAGTGAGCGTGGGGTGAGCTGTCAGTGTCATCCTGATGCTAGGTATTGGTACTCTTGGCAGCTCACTCTAAGCTCACTTCACCTAACTTTTCACGGAGAGATTTTTACAGAATCGATCGGCTGATTCAAACCCATTGACAAATAGGGAAACACTACAAGATTCTCTACCGGGTAATATTCACAAAAATCCTAGAATATTCGGGATTCGCATCACGTTAGCGATTTCTGCAAAAGAATTTACACAGCTGGGGGGACCTGTGATGGACCAATTTTGTTCACGTTTCCTCTTTATTTTCTCACTGTGTTCACATTTGGGTGTCGGTCGGGGTTTATATAAATGTTAATAAGCGAGAGACGTGTGGAATGTAAATAGTTTCGTTATTTCTATGATTCTGGAAACTATTTATACATATAACACAGCATAACATCACCAGAAGATGCCTGTTTGATTGATTTGAAAGCAGACGGGTTAAATATGGGAGGGAACACAGATGCCGGCAGAGAGTTCCACACTTTGGCTGTGCGCATAATAAGCGTGGAGGAGAAACACTAAGTACGACTCGTTGGAATATCAACCAAGTGTAGATAGTACCCTGTAGTATATCTGGTTGTCCGGTGGTAAAAGGGCGATTGTGGGATCAGATCACAATCAGTCGAAATCGGTTTCATTTTAACAGTTCAACAACATTAATTATGTGTAGAGCAGACAAATTTTTCAAACTTATGAAGCAATGGATTAGCAATTTGCTTCAAAATGATTCAGATTCCGATTGATAGTGTGTTACGCAATTAGGGTGCATGTCGTGGAGCTCCTGCGCACACTCTCCGAAGTACAGCTGTAGAAGATCGACAGACTGTGAAGCGTAGCTACCGACGTTTCGCCGCCGTCACCTATATTTCGCAATGTATAGTAAACCCACATTTCACCAGTTACGTTTTAGTGCCATGTAATAGGGGTCTATTGCCATCAACCGGGCGCAAATCCAGACTCCAAGGCTGCTACTAAGTAATTCCTGATGAAAAAACCCAATAACACTATGGCCGACCTGGGAATTGAACCCAGGTCCTCATGCTCAGCAGTAGAGCTTGCGACCACTGGACCAACGACCTCGTTGGTCATATAGTTATGATGAAAGGAGTTTTATTTGACTATTTATTTGGCAGATGGCCTAATGTTAACCGATGCTGTCTGCCTATAATGACTGCAAGACACGGTAGGTCGAGACTTCCAGCTAGTAATTGCAAAGTAAATTACGTTGTTAAAAATAAGAATAATTTCTTGTTAACTTTTTTATTAGATAGGTATACATGCTACTGTTAAAAAATACACAAAATTGCTTGAGAGATAACTTACACTTACAACGTTCACTTGGATGTTTAAGGGGCCAGCGTACCATGCGTAGTTCATACAAACGTAATACCAAAAAAATTGTAAATCAAACATATTCTTAAAATGGTGTGTATTTATTCCGATTGAATTACAGAATTTCTAGGATCCCAAATTTATATTTTGAATGGAGACTGATATAAAGACGAGATATGAGGAATATCAAATTTCAGTTATTTTTCTCATAACTCGTCTTTAAATCAGTGTCCATTCAAAATATACATTTGGGAACCTAGAAATGATGAAATTCAATCGGAATAAATATGCACTACCTTATGAATATCTTTGATTTACAAATTATTTTGGTATTGCGTATGTATGAACTTCGCAAGCTCCGCCGGCCCTTTAAATGCAGATTAGATCATTTTCGGAATAGCGTCCATTGATATTAAGATGAGACCTTTGGGCCAAAACACACCAGTGTAGATTATGTTAAGCAGCGAGGCTTCAGAGTCTTGTGTATACGTGACCTTAATAAATTTCTGGTTATCTTACTGACGCTTTGATTGGTTTCGACTCTGCGCTTTTATCGCACGTTATCAACTCGGAAATGGATTGCCAACGTATCGCCTTTCGCCTCGCCGTCAAATAAGCATCAACCGTACGTAAGCCCAAACCAAAGCGGAACAGCAACTCCGATACGTCGACTCGGCTATGGCTACGCGACGCAACGCCGCGCTTAGGGCTCGCCGACCGCTGGTTGATGGTGCTGCAGGCGGGCCGCGGAGGGGTGAGAGGGGCAATGGTAGACGAAAAGATGTAAGCTCAGGTACGGAGAGACGTAAGCGCGGGGCCGACGAGCCGTAAGCACGGGAACTGCAAATTGACCATGCAACGCGCGGTTCATGAGCTTGTCCCGAGGCGAGGCAATTACGTTACGACTCCGTTTAGTGTGCGTTGCAGTGGGGAGTTTCATACAAAGAATACTGAATGACTCGAGTTGATACGATGACGATCCCTTTCCGTGTTGATATGTGTGCCATGACCTTTACTTTGCACACTTGGCGAATGAGAGTTAGACCGAAAAAGTGTAACATTTTGGCTGTCAAGACCCATTTTTTACATTTAGATACTCTCAAACGTTGTCAATGTATTTCAGTTTGCATGTTATTTAATATAAATATACTGAGAAAGGAACTTCGTTCCAACCGGGTGTCCCCGACACCTTTCTACCTTTCTTTTCTCATTGTGTATATGTTTCAACATTCATCTGCCTATTCATTCATCCGTTGACTCTCTATTTAAAGGGATCGGGTGTATTGATAAAAGTAGCATTTGTCAGCCCGTTTGTCTGAGCTTGGTACAGCACATCATTGATCAGCTTCTCTGCCAGAATCCGCA
The DNA here is from genome assembly GCA_949316385.1 of Globia sparganii. NCBI lineage: Eukaryota > Metazoa > Arthropoda > Insecta > Lepidoptera > Noctuidae > Globia > Globia sparganii. Next base: position 5,359,942 of record OX438670.1, read on the forward strand.
TGTTTCCGGGAAGGTTTCGCAGTTTTGCGGCCACGTTTACACCTGCAAGGCACAAAATAATAATTTATTATGGTCATGGTTAATGGCAAGGAGACTCTTTAAGAAGTATTGTGAGGAAACTTAAATTATCCTGTCTGAAATATTCAAACAGCAATGAGGAACAGTACTAATGAATGCTCGGTTTGGCCCTACTCCTTTAGATAAATAAGCCCACAAGCGAGAACAACGATGCACAAAATGGGCAGAATTTCTCTCCGTGAAAATGATGCCATTATTCTAATTTTATTGTTTAGAGATGCTTGGAATGTCTTTCTGCTGTAAAATATATTATTATGAAACCCCATAATGTCTGAATCTAAAGGATTATTCTCCTGACCTTATTTATTTGCGGTCCATACTTCTTCATTTCGGTACTCACCTCTTTTCTCACCACACCATCATTCACACAGTCCTTCCATCGTTTCTTTGGTCTTCCCCTACTCTTATAGCCATCGACATTCATACTCAAAACTTTCCTCACGGCATTTTCCTTATTCCTCCGTATCACATGCCCATACCATGACAACCGATTTCCACACATCTTTTCAGTATGGATTTAATTTAATTTATTATATTGTCTTCTATCTAAAGGATCAAGAAACTGAAATGTATTACCTTCAATTCACATGCTACTACATACGGAACTAAAGTTCTGTTGATTATGTTCCTGGGTTTCTGTTATTTTAGGCCCGGGTCTATTCTGTCTTAAAAGTTCATTGAGCTGAGTCGTCTCAGTCCAACTATCTACTGAGTCAATTGATGCGAATAATTGATAATTTGTGTGAGACCTGATTCATGGCTAACATCAATTTAGATAGCTTTGCTTCACACAGAAGATTTTTTTTTTATCCGTTTCTGGATATAACATGTCATTATCATCCTCCCTTTTTGCAACTACGCTGCGAAAAGCTATAGCTTCTAAATGAATCTTATACACTTCTAGTCTTATTGTCTTATATTTGACCATTGTAACTTAAAAAATATTTTCGGATATACAAGGTGGAAACGATAATACGACAGTAAAATAATCTTCGTATACTCATCTAATGGCGTTCCGGCAAACCCCATAGTCGGCCCAACACCAACATTTAGTACGTTTGAAAAAACACTTTTTAATCTAAATGTTACGATTTATTTTATAGTTTCAATAGACTTCTATGCATTAGTATTGCTAGTGTTTGCATTTATTGTCATATAGTCGTCACCACATAGTTTATAAAGGGCCCAGTTCCAAATCTAGTTTTCAAGTTAGTTCAAAACTAAAATGATTAAGTAAATTCAATTGAGAAAGTCTATCCTAAATAAGTACCAATAGCATCATATTCATCATCAACTTCAGTGCAATGCCGTTTGTTCTTATCCTCATCCAAGAATCTCTTGGAGGTCTGGGCAGGGCCGCAGGTACTCTCGGGAACCTCGACTATGTTGCTGGCAATACTGAAGGCGGCCGATGAGTAGTTTTCATCTATGGAAGCCTCGAATGATGGATCATCATCATCCGGCAGGGCTTCTTCTTCTGGATCGTCGGGATCTGATTCCTGAGATTAAGAAAAGTTTTTATTACTAGGTATTACAGTAGCAGGCAAAAGAGGAAAAGGCTCGCCATACAAACTTTCAAGCCCTTGTTTTTCGTAATGAATAAACCGATTTTAATGAAACTTCTTGCGCATAAACAGGATACAAAGGTCTGAAAGGTTATTTAAGAACATTTTCGAAAAATAGTGTTACAGCCAAATTAGACCGATTTTAAATTTTCCATAGAAACAGAGATTTCCAGTTATCTTTTTTAATTATGACATATCGAAAATGCTTCTTTACTGATTTTTTAGACATTTGTATCCTGCTTGCGTGTATGAAGTTTCATTAAAATCGGTTCATTCATTTCGAAAAAAAAGTGATTGAAAGTTTGTATGCGTGGTTTGAACTGTCAAAATACCACCGCTTGACAACCGTACGTGGTTTGCACGTGGTAAGATTGCGCGGGGAATAATGGCCCCGATTCTGTTGTTCACAAACTAAACTAAATTTAAGTTCAGTGTATCTTTTTCTTTCTGTTTCATTAAGAAAAGTACAGAAGATAAATATTAGTTTAGTCCTGTCAAATTAGTCAGCGCTTGACGTAAATTGACATATTTTTAGAAGCCATATTTTTAATCACGTCTAAACTTGTCTATGGATTATCTAATTTGACAGGACTAAACAAATATTTATCTTCTGTCCTTTTCACAATTAAATAGAAAGAAAAAGATGCACTGAACTTAAATTTAGTTTAGTGTGTGAACAGAATCGGGGCCCATATGTAATTAACATACAGAAATGGGGCCCTGTAAAGTAAATGACAAAGTTGTGATGTCTTGGATAGTAAAGACGGATGTTTCCCCCTACCTTTTATTTATTTTATTTTTTTGTGTTTTTGTTCTTTTTGCGTCATGTTCACCGCAAATAAACGTATTTTCTTTCTTTTCTTTCTATAAAGCTCTGCCTTACTATCCAAGACTTCACAATTTTATAATTTGTAATACAACAAATGTAGAATAGGTTCAGGTATGTTTTACACTATGCGTTGAATCCTAACAGTCCGAGATTCCGTTCACCATCTTTAAGATAAAACAGGTCGAAGATAACACAGGACTAAGTATAAAAGATCGATTACAGTTAATTCGTATAGCATTGCGCTAGCATCGTCAGCTAAGTTCTGGGGACGATCTAAAATCTAATTAGGTCAACTTCAAAGGTGACGTGACTACGGATCCAGTTCGAATAGTGTCTTCGTAAGTGAGTTTTAATTAAATCTAATGATAAGTTTGATAAAGGCGAAAGTTTGTGTGTGAGTTTATGTGTTTGTTACTTCTTCACGCTCAAACGGCTAAATCAATTTTGATAAAATTTTGTAAGGAGGTAGCTGACACCCTGGATTAACACATATGCTACTTTTTATCCCGGTATTCCTACGGGATCGAGACTTATGCGGGTGAAACTGCGGGGCGCTAGTGTTATCTAATATATAAAATTCTCGTGTCACAATGTTAGTTACCATACTCCTCTGAAACGGCTGGACCGATTTGTATGAAATTTTGTTTGCATATCGGGCAGGTCTGAGAATCGGCTACTATCTATTTTTTTTTGCAAAACGACGTTTGCGGGGTCAGTTAGTCTAATTATAAAACTAGGACGTATGTAAACTATGTATTGATGAGTGAGAATAATGATTTATTTTTTTGTCTGCAAACTTTTTATTTATTAAATAGACAAACTTCTAATAAGTACCTACTGAATAAACTATTAAAATAAAAATATAATAATTATCCTAATCTAACTAAAACTTCGTCTAATCTAACTAAGATTTCGTTTAACAACAAAGGTATAATAATTATTATTGTAACTCTGGGATTCATTTTATGCTTAATTTCTTCCTGGTTTCTTCTGATTGATTTGAACGATACCATCAGCATGTCTAATCTCGTCTCACTTATCATCATCATCTGCCTAGCCTTTTCCCAACTATGTTGGGGTCGGCTTCCAGTCTAACCGGATGCAGCTTACCAAAAGAGCAGAATACCAGTATTTTATAAGGAGCGACTGCCTATCTGACCTCCACAACCCAATTACTGGGTAACACTATACCCCGTATCTCGTTTCACTCATATGCCTAAATTAGGTAATACAAACCAAATACCTAACAGATGCAACAAACGATACATTAATTAAACACACAAATCCAACACACCGTTAATACCGTCACAATACTAACAATGTTTACATTAGCATACAATTTCAGCAGTTGCTTGTGAAATTATATTAGCTACCAGCTGCCTTTGTATCGCTGGAGGGTATATCGCGATACATAACTATGAACTGACATGTTTTCAATCTCCCTGTTATAATAGGATGTTAGTTCTATACAGGGTCAAATTAAATTACCTAGCGAAACTGTGCAGACGTGGCGGGTATAGAAACGACAAAAAAAATTATGACTTTTATTTCGCGTCAACGACTCGTACTCGACTCGTATAGTAATGTTTGTAGTAGCCGAGAAAATCCATTATTTTTTTGTTTTTCGGTTTTAGACACTGATTTGATACCCATTACGTGTGTGAAAATTACACAAAAAAAAAACTGATCATATTATTATCTTTTTTGTTTTATCATGGTAAGATATATGTATCTACTCTATACCATTAACGTCTGAGGAGTTTCGCTAGCTTATTTTATTTGACCCTGTTTTTTTTTAAATCCCGACAAAAAGAGGGGTGTTATAAGTTTGACGTGTGAAAAAAGAAGGTGAAGAAAGACGGCTAATGAAAACGTCAAGCAGATGAGGCTGATACCCAGCAATAATGAATGTATGCTATTATAGAAAATATAGTTGCTGCTGTTAACTTCCAGTTTTCATTAGCCGTCCCGCCGACGATGCGAGGACGCTTGGATCAAAATATTTCCTACAACTTATATTAAACTTGAAGGGCCAATATGTAAACTACTCAAAACAAAATAGGGCCCACCACGATTTATTCACAAAAAGTATTGGCATGTTACTTCAAACTTATTTATGGGCAAGTTCAAGTGTTTTACCGTAAAACTTAGATGTTTATGAGTTTCCTATCATTCTTTTGAACAACATTTTTTAAATGTTTACCCTCAAGTGGCGAGACAAAAACAAATTAAGTTAAAATCACACTATGCACAATTTGTTATTCAGTTGTATTCCGACTATCGCTACAGACGCTTATTTTATTGTTTAACTGTTTTTTTAATTGAGTCATCAAAAAATCAAGTGTTTATTGTGGATCTGTAGGTTCAATTAGTGACATTTGAGATTCATATATGGCATATAATTTGCATTTATATTAATCCTACACCTATTTTTAGGGTTCAGTCGTCGGGGTTTAGTTAGCGGCACTTATTAATTATTTTTTAATGAATGTTACTGCTCTAAACCTCGATCGCGCTTAATGGAAAGCGATGGATGAGGTCTATGATGGAATGAGCGATGCCCAGAAGATGCCTGTTCACTCTTAATTAACACTTCCGAAGCTTCATTAGTGCCCTAACATAAACCTAATTCATACTCTCGTGACATCTCATTACAACTCCCTCACAGAATATTAAATCAAATAAGTTGTGGCACGTCACAAATATCTCGAGCTCAGTAAAGTGTGTCACGAATCGCGGTGGGCAAAGTCAAACATGCCATTTAGAACGAGATTGCCGGCTGCATTCATAGAGATACATTTGTAGGCGGCAGATACCGCGTTTTACAGTTCACAGTTGACGGGGATATAGCAAGATACCTATGTACAGCTTCTTAAGAAAATCATCAACATTATGTCAACCTCTACTTCGACTTACGAGTTGTAAGTTCGTAGGTTCGAACCCAGTTTGGCGCTTTACTTTCATTATCACTGCTCTCAAAACGGTGAACGAAAACATCGTGAGAAACCCGACGTGGCCTAGGACCAAAAATTCGAAAACATGTGACATCTACCAATCCGCGCTGGGCCCGCGTGGCACAGTCAGCAAAGGAGATAAGTATGCAGGGTCGTCGAATATAGTTGAAGTTTACTAAGAAACCGGTTGATGTTTTCGAATTAAATTTAATTTGATAAATGAACTGCACCCTAATTGCGTAACACACTATCAATCGGAATCTGAATCATTTTGAAGCAAATTGCTAATCCATTTTTTTTTTTTTTTGTGGATGGGAAATCATCCAATGACCCCTCCCGCTCTGGGTGGAGCAGAAGGGAGTGTCAGACTCTTACTGACTAAAACCCACCCGTGTTCCTTCCTTAGCCCTTTGTGTTCCGGGGTAGCGGTAACCCTTTCGGACAATCCCGCTGCCCCGGCAGGCTTCGGCCCTTTCGGGCCCCTTCCTTGCTGCTGACATCTCTTTGAGGCGCGCGTGGAACACGTACGCGCCGTCCGGCACGGGCCTGGTCCTGATCGGACGGAGAGTTACCCATTACTCTCCGCCCGCAGGCCCGCGCCTACGGTGGCCGGGAGTCGTCTCGCGGCTCCCGACGCCCGGGGCGTCTCCCGCGGCGGCTGGGACGTGAGGCCCTCTCCCTCATCCGTCCCGCCACCTCCTTCGCTAGCATGACTGCTTCGCAGAAGGAGGTGACTGCCTCCCACTCCCTCTCGCCCCGGACCATGGCTTGAACCAGGGCCGGGCGCGAGAGGTCGCCGCCGCTGCCGATCGCCTCTGCGAGAACACGGCGGTGCTCCGCCCAATTGGGGCATACCGCCACCGTATGCTCCACCGTGTCCTCCGGGCGACCCTCGCAGTGGTGACACCCGGGCGTTTCCTCCCGCCCGATGATGTGCAGGAACCTCCCGAAACACCCGTGTCCGGTGAGGACCTGCGTCAGGCGGTAGGTGAGGGCGCCGTGGCGCCTCTCTAGCCACTCCTCAAAGAGGGGTCTTACCGCCGCTATCGCGGCGTGCCCTGCGCTTGGTTGCGACAGTCGCTCTTTCCATGCCGCCATGAGATCGCGCCGGAGGTCGGTCCGCTCCGCCGCGATTTGCCGCGGAAGCGGAGTTTCCCTCCGGCGTAGTGCCTCCGCGCGCCACTCGTACAGGCGCGCGAATTGCTAATCCATTGCTTCATAAGTTCGAAAAATTTGTTAGCGCAACACATAAATAACGCAATGAATGTTATTGAACTGTCAAAATGATACCGATTCCCATTGATAATGTATTACGCAATTGCCCCGCTGTTTGTTTTCTATTAATTTAATTAATTTTTATTCGAAAACACCTATCGGTTTCTTACTAAACATCAACTATATTCGACGACCCTGCATACTTATCTCCTTTTCTGACTGTACATTACGGCCCACTCCCTCTCACAGAGAGGAAGCCTGTGTCCCAGGAGTGGGAACATTATAAGCTGATTATATCAGCTTCTAAACATTTTCGGTTATAGGTCTTCCGCAGAATATTACAACAAACAATAATAGTGTATTTTAATAAAGAAGAACTCTACCCGCCTCTGATATTTTATACTAGAAAACCTAGCGGACAGACAGACACAAGATAAAAAGATTACATAGGAAACCGTTTTTCATCCCGAGATTGCTCTCTTGTGCATTCAAAGTGAAACATTTATTAACGTCTCTCGAGCTACCTGAGTAGGTAACTTTTCAAAGATATTTTTATTAAGAAGTGAACGGTATATACACTCCTACGTTGCTTTTACATTTACAGAACAAAAGCAGTATTCTTCTTAGGGTTATATATGGCAAAAAGTTCAAACATCTTTGGTCCAATATTCAGCTGCGCGAACTCCGCTGACTGACGCAGTCAAAAGATCTGTTTTATGTTGGGAGAATAATGTAATAGCTTGAAGAAAATTTTTATATTAAAAAATCCCTGTAGCATTCAAAAACACAAAAATGTTGATTGTTGAACTTGATTTTTTATAAGGTAAATCTCACTGCATTATGCGCTAATTTTATCTCACTTAAGGAGGAAGTGACAGGGTAGCTTGCGAAATTTAAATTTTCTTTGGTTTTTTTTTTTGCAATTTGCAGGTCATAAGAAATATGAACTTAGAGGGTTGTATTGATGATTTTAACGATTATAATTCTGTAAAGGCATATTTATGTTACGGTCGCGAATCATATTTTAATCATTATACAACCTGACACTGATTTGCAAATTGCAAAAAATATAAGAAAATTTGAATTTCGCGGGCTAGCTTGGCGTATCCGCCATAAACATTCTGTAATTCAAACTAGAAATTCACAGTCACAAACTAAACTTAGCTATGTTTTTGGCAAAGGTATTGGTCGATTCAGTCCTATCATATGTAACAGACCCAGATTATACACAGTATTGATATTTACCCAATATCCTTGTCAACTGAAAAAATCTAATTAGTCCGTCAGTTAGATTATCAAAAAATATTGGACCCGTATTGTTTCTTTTGTTACGTAAAGCAAAATTAACGAAGATACGACGCTTTTAAAATTCTCAGTACGTCACACCTTAGTATAATATTTTTTGTGCGTTCTGACGTCACGAGCCCCCACTCCCGAGTTTTGATACGTTTTATCTTTGTCAATATTCATTGATTTACAAAAACAAAAAATACGTGTTCATTATTTTCCCAATATTCTAACTGACAGACTAAATAGATTTTCAATTTATTGATGGTGGAAACGAGCCTATTGAAAAAAGCACTTATTTCAAAACATCCCACAGGGCAATGCCCGTTTTATTTATAAAAAAACTACAGCGTGTTTGTGCAGCAGATGGCAATTCGTTTAGCTGATTGGTCCACTGTGGGACTGGGATATGTCTGTACTCGCTGCACTAGTGTTCGTGTCTTGTTTTTGTTTTAATCGACTTTATTTTAAATAAATTGTTCGGGAGAATAATGGTGGAAACCGGAAGGGAACGCCTTAGAGGGACATAATATAGTGACGTTATTTGTCATGTTTTTCAGAACGGTCAGGGGCGCGTACTACTCGCAATATAAAAATAAATGAAAAAAAATAATATTTTCCCAAAATACAAGCTTGACTTAGTTTGGGAGTAGGTAGATCATCAATTAAGTGCTATTGTAACAACCATCAAATACCTTTGAGACCGAAAAAATAAAAAATAAATGTATAATGTGTGTGTGACCAGCGGGGTGATTGCGTAATACACTATAGTACCTAGCAATGGATTACACATTGACAGTTCAACAACATTCATTGCGTTATTTACGTTTTTGAGCAGATACAATTTTCGAACAATCATGTGCAGCAATGGATAAGCAATATCCTTCAAAATGAATTAGATTCAGATTAGTAGTGTCTTACGCAATTAGGATGCTGATACTCGTATCAGAACATAAACGAAGCCAAAGGAGCGTGTAAAGGATCGTAGCAGGTGACTCTATGTAGTTTCTGTCTACCCGCATGGGAAGAAGGCGTGAGTTTATCTAAATTCTATTCAAAATTATGTTTCAAATTAATGTTATTTCAAGTTAAACAAATATCAACTTTATTTAAATGGAAATTAAGTTGATTTCAGAGTGACTAGCACTATTGAAACAGTTATGTTTGAAATTGTAGCGTAAACTGAAATTTATTGTAGGATAGGATAGGATCTAAACCCATATTTGTTTACGTTTTTCGTAAATAAATCACGAATGCAGATTAGGTATGTATGTAAATAGTCCGATACGTTTTAGGGTTCCGTAGTCAACAAGGAACCCTTATAGTTTCGCCATGACCGTCTGTCCGTCCGTTCGTCCGTTCGTCCGCCCGTCCGTCCGTCCGTCCGTCCGCCAATAGCTGGCTGTGACTTACGAGTTGTAGAGCGTAGGTTCGAACGCAGACAGGCGCTTTACTTTGTTTAAATTATTTCATCACCACTGCTCTCAAAACGGTGAAGGAAAACATCGTGAGGAAACCGGCATGTCCTGGAACCAAAAATTCGAAGATATGTGACATCTTCCAACCCGCATTGGGCCCGCGTGGTGGATTATGGCGCACTCCCTCTCATCGAGAGGAGAGTCCCAGCAGTAGGAACATTATAGCCTGATTATGCTTATGCTACGCAAAAATCAAAAGTGTTTTTCTCGTGAAATAACAATTGCAACTTTGAGAGAAGACCTATTTTATATTCGTATGGTTTCGATAATACTATGTTCATAACACCATAAAATATCTATCAATACTTTAGGAGTAAATAGAGAGAGGGGCCCGTGGCTAAATAAAAACAGCCGCACAGGTCGATAGATAGATAGATAGATAGATAAACCATTTATTTGGCGCACACAAAAGTCAGCACAACACACAGAAGTTCAACACTAGGTGATAACAAGTGTATAATATACCTAAACAAAAAAAGACCAGGTGCCATTATAAAAACAAAACGAAAAACATGCATATAGAAATAAAAATGACACTATGACTAACACTTAAAATAAAATTAAAACTTAAAATAAAATTAAAATTAATAACGAAACAGACACAGTGCGGTGTGCGTCTCAAGGTTGCACCAAATGGGAGTCCAGCTCAGCATGTGTCAGGCAAATGTACCTGACGCTGATATTCTGCTGGATCCCTGCAGTGACACACGGACGTTGAGCAAACAAGATAACTAAGCGTTGTGTGCAGAGTAAAGTTTTTTTAAGTATACCCGACACTTTAGTTATGTATTCTACAGTAAGTTTTGCATTGGGAAACGTTCTTGTTCGTAGGTGTGTTAGTATTGTTTTGATTACTTGATTCTTATGTTATTTTTAAAATTACATGCAGTATAATGTGTAAATGAATTATAGTGGCGTATAATAATAATTATAGTGGCGTAGATGCGAATAAAATAAAACAATTTGGCTAGAATAAAAATTAAATTAAATGCGTTTACAATAAATAAATATAGGTAAATAAAATGTGTAATAGGTAAGTATTACAACTATTATCCAGCAAAGATCCACCAACCGCTCCATCACTATACCTGTGTTCACAGGTTATAATCACGAGATACACTAAATGGACAGATTGACTCGGGAAGGACACGACAGCTAGTTATATAATGGACGTGTTCGAAGCAGTCATCCCTAGATTTTTCTGCGAGGCGATAAGAAACTGACGCAATCGAACTTTGAAGGTATCAAGAAATTTAAGATTCCTTATCGGCGGGGGAATATTGTTCCAACATTTAGATGCAGCATACCTAAAACTTCCCCTGAAAGCAGCTGTCTTGTGTGATTGAGTGGAGAGTTGCTGCGAGCACTGTCTACTTGCGCATTCTCTTCTGCTAGCAATCCAGCTTAGTTTATTGTACAGGTAGGACGGCTGCTTGTACTTTATTACTCCAAAAAGTAGGCATGCCAAGTGCAACTTACGACGTGACTTCATCTTGAGAATTGAGTGGTTGTTTAAAAATGGCGTTATGTGACTTCTTGGTGGGATTGAGAAACAAAATCGGGCGCATGCGTTTTGCACCCTCTGGATTAGTCGATCAGTTCTTGCCAGTAGTCGAGGACCAATAACTACGTCTGCATAGTTCAAATTAGACAGCACGAGAGACTCAGCCAGCTGAACCCGCAGATCCTCTGACAGATAAGCCCTTATTTTATAAAGGACCTTAAGCCGGTAAAAACAAATGCGCACTGACTCTGCCACGTGTGCTTCGTATCTCAACCCAGCATCCATGTTGAGACCCAGATTACGCGCCTCACTGACTCGACTGACCGACTCTCCCAGCAGGGTAACGTTAAGTGTTGCTGGCACAGCACTGATTTGGTTCTTGGTTCCAAACAGCATGTATTTGGTTTTAGTGGGATTAAGTACCAGACCGTTATTTTCAGCCCAACATGCTATCCTGTCAAGATCATCGTTTAAAGCCTTAATCGCAATGTCATAGTCACTTGGCTTAAAGGAGATATAGACTTGTACGTCATCAGCATAAATATGGTACCTACATCGCTTCAGGGAAGTTATGATATCCGCACAATATAATATGAAGATGATGGGGCCTAGTATTGAGCCTTGTGGGACTCCTCTGTGGACAGAAGCAAGTGTCGAAACAAGAGATGAACCATTGCTCAGTCGTATTTCCACACGCTGTCGACGGTTGGTGAGATAACTTTGGAACCAGTGTATCGTATTTTGGTCAAATCCGTAATAGCTAAGCTTTGATAGAAACAAATCTATATTTATGCAGTCAAAAGCTCGCGAAAAATCAAGTAAGACAAGAAGTGTGCATATGCCATTATCCTGTGCTGACAGAATGTTATCCGTTACGTCCAAAAGAGCCGTTGAAGTGCCACGCTGTTTACGAAAGCCTGACTGTAGCTCAGGCAGTATATTTTTATCCTCTAGATATTTTGAAAGCTGCTGGCATACTGCCTTTTCAGCAATTTTAGAAAGGCAAGGCAGAATACTAATAGGCCTAAGGTCTTTTAGTTAGTAGGCAGCGGTGTAGGCAGCGGCGGCGACCTCTCGCGCCCGGCCCTGGTTCAAGCCATGGTCCGGGGCGAGAGGGAGTGGGAGGCAGTCACCTCCTTCTGCGAAGCAGTCATGCTAGCGAAGGAGGTGGCGGGACGGCTGAGGGAGAGGGCCTCACGTCCCAGCCGCCGCGGGAGACGCCCCGGGCGTCGGGAGCCGCGAGACGACTCCCGGCCACCGTAGGCGCGGGCCTGCGGGCGGAGAGTAATGGGTAACTCTCCGTCCGATCAGGACCAGGCCCGTGCCGGACGGCGCGTACGTGTTCCACGCGCGCCTCAAAGAGATGTCAGCATAAGGAAGGGGCCCGAAAGGGCCGAAGCCTGCCGGGGCAGCGGGATTGTCCGAAAGGGTTACCGCTACCCCGGAACACAAAGGGCTAAGGAAGGAACACGGGTGGGTTTTAGTCAGTAAGAGTCTGACACTCCCTTCTGCTCCACCCAGAGCGGGAGGGGTCATTGGATGATTTCCCATCCACAAAAAAAAAAAAAAAAAAAAGGTCTTTTAGTTCAGTTGGATTTGTTTTTTTAGGTAATGGCCTAACGATAGCAATTTTCCAAACATCCGGGAAGGTTGCTGAGACAATTGAGCTGTTCACAATGTCAGTGATGACTTTCAGTGTATGTGGGAGTGTAAGCAAAAGCATATCCAGGGTCACCCTATCACAGCCTTCAGCGTTAGATTTCAGTTGGCGGAAGTATCGCAGTATCTGATCAGAAGTTATTGGTTGTAATGCAAAAGCAAAGCTATCATCACCATAACGATGAGACTCAAAGAAGGTGCGTTGCAATATATTGCAGAGAGGATTACCAGGAACACTCAAAAAGTGATTATTGATTTCGTTTGGATCTCTAAAGTGAGCAGGAAGATCTTCGATTTGTTTCTTTGGTAATATAGTGCTTTTTAAATTTTTCCATAATGTTTTCGGATCTTTAATTTGGTTATTAATATTGAATTTGAAATATGCAATTTTTTCTCTGAATATGGAAATTAACACCAGTGATTTCAGCTGCTTATAGTATGTCTTTTTGGACCCCGATTTCGTTTTACGGTACTTTGTCAGAGCGTCATTCCGCAGGTGCATCATCAATTTAATTGTATCTGTTATCCACGGATATGACGGTTCCTTAATGAGACATTTCTTGACCGGAGCGTGCGCATCGTAAATTGTTAAAATGATTCTATTAAATTCCTCCACCTTATCATCCACACTATGCAAGCCACAAATGCTGTCCCAGTGTATGTGCGATACATAACTATTTAAAACTTCTCTATTTATTTTCTTAATGGGTCTGTACGTAACTGTAAGTGGTTTGTATTTATTACGCTTAATATTAAATTCACACACAACAAGTGAGTGACCATTTATTGAGCCATAGGGCTCAACTGATATCCCTTTGTGGTTCAGATTCGTACAGACAAGGTCAATCAACGTTTCGCTATGGTCTGTGAAATGGGTGGGCGTACTTACCAGCTGTTATAAGCTCAGGCTATTCAAAAACTCACATACTTTCTTAGTTTGCCCGGCGTACAACAAGTTAACATTGAAATCGCCAAGCAGTATGTAGTGATCACATTTTACTAAGGAGCTAATGGAATCAGTTATGGCGTCGAGAAAGAGATCCAAGTCGAAGCGTGGGGGACGATACGCTGTGCCTATAGCAATTTTATTTCCATTTAATGTAAGGGTAATCCACATTTGTTCGACAGTGTCGTATCTAGGGTCAATTGGGAGGGACCAGGTACGAGCGGTCAGGCCGTGTTTAAGATAAAAACCCACACCACCCCCCCGTCCCCCATGTACAGACACCAGATAGATCAGGTTAAGCTACGCTTGCCGCAGTTGGTCAGTGGATGGGTGACTATCTTTACATAACGAGACCCCTCCGTGCCTCGAAAAGCACGTTAAGCCGTTGGTACCGGCTGTCATTCGTGGATCTTTGACAGTCGTTACGGGTAGTCAGAAGCCCGAAAATCTGATAACCAGTCTTACCAAGGGGTATCATGGATTTACCCAGTCACTGGGTTGTGGAGGTCAGATAGGCAGTCGCTCCTTGTAAAATACTGGTATTCAGCTTCATCCGGTTAGACTGGAAGCCGACCCCAAAATAGTTGGGAAAAGGCTAGACAGATGATGACTTTAGGAGAAAATAGCTTGTAAACCTTGCGTAACTGTAAGGCTCGTGACTGTTCTTAAGAGGCAACATTTAGATAAGGCGAGTATTTTAGAGTTATTGTTTAACTTTCTTGATTTATGTACTTGTGATTTGGATTTATTGCGTACCAACGTGTTTTTCGTACAGCAGGGATATGTTTTGGATTACTTTTGTGTGTTATGTAAGTGTTCTTCCCACCGTTATCATCTATACCTAGCTATACTAATAGATACTGTATACTTGATTTCTTTTTATTTTTGAAATGAACATTCTTTCTAAGTAAATTATCACTAAAAAAATATTTACACTAAATAATGTACGACCTGATGATGTCCAGACAAGTCTGCTCAGGGCTTCGGATGCACCATCCGAAGGGTATGAATAAAACGCAGCGACCTTGTTCCAACGGTATATTTGGCAAAACTAAAATATTCTAACTCCAGAGAGACATTATATTATAACGGGCAGAAGCTAGTTCTGTTACGTATACATATTATAACAACCGTTAGGTGGTTTTCCCTAATCTGAGGTTCTTGTGGGTACTTTCGCCAGTTACGGGGTTCCATTTCATTTTATAGGAGTTAAGGTACAGACGCCAGCACATCAAGCTACCCAAAACTTTCGAATTTTCCTAATCAAGCTTGAACCTTATGCTTGAGTGATAAAGTTAAAATTCTATTAAAGAAATTTGACAGATTGTAATAGTTTGATGTGCTGGCGTCTGTAGTACATTACAACTTACATTGCTAACAAACAATTTAGTAGGTTTTTATCTTGTTTCAACTTCTTGAAAGTAACCCTACCATCAAACTACATTAGCATCAATTAATTGAAGTGACCTTTCTATTTACAAAAATTGCCATATTTATTGTTGTACAGTGCAAGCACGTAC
Organism: Globia sparganii; assembly: GCA_949316385.1. Lineage (NCBI taxonomy): Eukaryota > Metazoa > Arthropoda > Insecta > Lepidoptera > Noctuidae > Globia > Globia sparganii. Next base: position 5,374,977 of record OX438670.1, read on the forward strand.
AAATTCGATATAATTGTGGCAGCACTTTACTTGCTACGCGCGGTCTATATTTTAGTACACGAATATCATCCAAATCGCGTGCACTCATTATCATTCAATTAATTTCATCATCAAGAGAATCTATTATTACGTATTCTTGCGTATCACTCAACTATCATCATTCAACAGTGTAAAGATCCTACCCACAATCGTCAATTTCGGTTTAATATCGCACAATCAAATTGCAATTTCCCAAAACCAGTTGTAACAATAACGTAATTTGTATTTAAACCATTATACCCACAGTAGATACAGCCTCCGATGAGAGCCGTTAATTGTAATTAATCTGGGAATACAGAGAACATAAGGCCATGATGACTTGCCCTTTGTAATTGCTACTAAGCTTTATCTAAGGACGTCTACACACCACGGGATATTCAAACGAATATCCCGTGGAAAACGAACGAAACGAACAAACTAGGCTGACGTGTCGTGTAGAAAATAAATTAAATTAACCACTTACCTATACGAAAAAATAATTTCTGAAATATTTTATTTTATGTTTATTTATTTACACATTTCGCACAAAAAGGGACAAAGGCGGACTTAATGCCTTAGGCCTGGCATTCTCCAGTCAACCAAGGGTGGTGAAGAGATTAGATGGCAGGTGCTTTGGTTGAGACCACAATGATAAAAAAAACTGTTAAAACTAGGTAACAAATACATAAATAGGTTATATACACATACGTACTATGTAATTCTTATGTTATTCGCGGTCTCGCGAAAGATGGACGGAGTGGAGGGAGGTCTTTGCGCGGAAGCGGGACAGCGACGACTAGTAAAGAAATATTATTTATACGACCAATGATATTTTAGAGGAAAGATATGCTACGTTCATACTGAGCGACGTTTTGTGTTGTTGGGATAGTGGTTTTCAACTACGACTGCGACAGATAATACGGAACGTATGACATAGAAAGAGATAGCTATCTGTAGTGTGTTGCGCTTGAAGTATGTCGACTAAACGAAATTACGACAATTGTCTGAATTTGACTGCAACAATTTGCGCGCGCTAGTGCTCTATCTACCTCTTTATTGTCTATAGTATCATTGTATACGACGCATCATTTAGTTCAGGGATTCCCAAAGTGGTCGATATCGACCCCTTAGAGTCGATAACGGTTTCCTAGGGGTCGACGTAAACGAAAACTGATTTTGGGGGTCGACGGGGTTGATCTTAAAAGTAGGTACTTAATTTGGCCATGGGGGTCTGAGGTAACAGTTCATTTTGGAAAAGAGTTCACTTGTCCAAAATAGTTTGGAGATCCCTGATTTAGTTTATAGTAATTCTCGACTTTATTTGAACGTGTACAAAGTTTATATTTTGGCAGTGACAGCTGCACACAGCTTCGCTTCATCAGCTCTGCATCGTCTTTTATTAGTTTAAGTTCTGCTTCTGAATTTGCTTTAGATGCAATTTTTTGCCCTAAATGTACTTTATTAAACAAGCAATTTTTCTGTCTCTGAGAAAATCGTTTGACTTAGAGTTACCCTAATCGCTCCATGTTAAGACAAAATTTCTAAGTATGTGGTTTTGAATCTTCGGAAACTTGTCTGCCAATATGTTCGGGCTAATCGCGGAACTTTGGGAGTTTCAGAACGAATTCCAAAACTTTTGCAAGGAGAAATGGTTAGATTTATGGTATCATTTGGCTCTCCTATATTAAAAACCATCTACTGTAAATAGTTCAGTCTCAGATAAGTTTAGGCCTCTTGTCACATTTTTTTGGGTCAACAGTGATTTTTTCCATTCAAACGTAAACGCTATGAGGAACAAGGTGTGAAGTTCACTCATTTGCCATAGAAATGGGAGGAGGATACTCTGACAGGACGAGTGTCGTATCTAGAGGACATTTGCCTGACGATTGATGTCGGGACGTTGTATAAAAAGTGTAACGTTAAATGCGCAAAACCTCATACACCCCAATCAGAGCATTGAGTTAAAAGCATAATACAATGAACAAAGCTATTTTTTTTAAAGCTAATTATTTTTATTAAGAATATCGTGTTGATCCTAGCATTGCTTTATGCATTCAAAATTGAGTTTTATTGCCTTAAAATAAAACTTAATTTTCTTTGGCTCAATCGGCGGATAGCATGGCAAAATACATCATTTTTGAAAAAAAAAACCTATATTAAAAGTTACTGAAATCGATTCAGTAGTCAATTATGAACAAACTGTTTCAGTTTTTGCGCATTTAACGTTATACGTTGTATAAGCTAGTTGCGCGGTGAAGGATTGAGACGATTTTGCGTGACGTCAGTGTGAGGTGTAGTTCGCATGTGGCGCTGTAGATTTCACGGTTTCAGGCTACCGATATTTATAGTTTTGTTTGTTTGTTTGTTTCAGATCAAAACTAGCAGTTTTAAATAACAGACACGCTTACTTCCTTCTCGTAGACAACGGGTCAGTCGGCCGGTATGGCGCGGAGATCGTACTGAGGCGGAAGCTCGAGAAATACATCGCGGCGCAGAAACTACATCCATGTGAGTACTGTTGTATGTAAGCGGCGATGGATAGCAGGTGATTTTTTAGCATCGTTTGCTTTGATGCCAGGGGCCCAAGTCGGCTATTTTTATAAAGTCGTCATTCCAACACGATCCCATTGTCATTTTGCTAAAAGTTGCTGCTAAATTCATAATGGTCGATCATTGGTCGGTCAATGGTCTGAGAAAAACTACTAAGTACTAAATTTCATGCTAGATTTCATTTATTATATATTTTTTTTTATTACGTATTAGTGTTTGCAATAAGTAGTAAGAAGTTCGTAAATAGCATTAAAAATTACATTTATTAATTTGTCATTATGTACGTGATTACCATTTTATGCCATTTCTTTCAATCGAGTGTCAGTGGTTGACCATTGGAAAGTCATAATGACGCCATTATATTAGTAGATTACCAAACTTGTCAAACCAACAATTTATGAAATCAATGATTGACCATTCTGACACTATTGTAATAGCAAACTTGAGGCCCAGGACATAAACTTGTATGGTAGTATGAAATGAGTGCCTAAATTAAATGCCCGTTGTTAGGTTTTGCAAAACTAAAATTCCTGAAAAAAATTACTGTTTTTTTCAGCTATGCCAAACGTGAGCTTGGTCGTTTAGACTAATAACTTCAAAATGCATAGATCCTCAGTCAATCAAGTCAGCCTATCGCAGTCCACTGCTGGCCTCTCCCATACTGCGCTACACACCCTGATCTTCGCCTTCCGCATCCAGTCTTTTCCTCAGTATTTTATGTAAATATTAATCGAACTACAAAGTTTGAACTTAATACCCCTTGCAATTACGATTAGCATCGCTGCAAATACGCCCAGTTTAAACCATTAACAGTTTAAAACTAGGTCAAGCAAACTACCAATCAGCGACAAAGAACATTGATAAAAAAAACATCTACTTTCAAAGTTGAACTAACTTTTCTTCCGCAGCTATAAATAAATGTCCAAAAACCAAGACCAACTTTTTATCCAAAACTTTGTCTTTTTCATGTTGAAGCAGTTTCTAATTTATATCTTGATAGTCTAATTGAATTTCAACTTTGTTTAATCTCGAATTAGGGAAGCAAAATGAATACCTGCACACCTGGCTGTAAAAGTGTAAACCCATAAGATTGTTGGTCTAATAAAACTAGGGATTGTATTTAATGATGTGAATTTAGACAGAATGATGTTGAAATCGGGTAATTCACCTCGAAAAGTTAAATGTCAAACCGAGGAAAATTGTTTTAATGACGTCTCCTAATGTTATTTAAACTCAAAGCATTTATTTCCATGAGTACCTATGGAGAAGAACGGGCAAGAAACACGGATTATGTTTAGCTTTGGAATCACGGATGGTCCTTCAACATTTTTTACTTTTTCTTAGTATAAATTCTCTTGCAACTCCTGAGCTTAAGGTCCTGGGTTCGATTTTAAGGTCGAGCAAAGTGTTACGGAGTTTTTCTGTCCAAAAAAAATATACTTACTATAAAAAAGCGCCGGATGTTAAAGTACTGTTGTTCCAGATTTCCTATTGACAAAGCTGACAAAAAGCTAGTCGATTTTGGAATACCGTTTTACTAAAAATAAAATATACGTGCGTTGCGTCCACAGAAATCTTAATAATTAAGATTTCTGTGGTTGCGTCTTATCTGAAACAACTTGTTACCGCACACGCGCGTTCGTGCTGGCAACATACCGATAAATTAATCGGCCGACCGTGCGCGAGTTTACTTACCTCCGCAGCTGGCTGGGGCGAAGATCCGTGTGCTTTCGTTTTATTAAAATCCTCATTCATCGCATCGGTTTGAAACATGAACGAGAACAGATCGTAATACCACAGATGTGGGGTGTAGATATCTGCCTCGTTCTCCGCAATCTTCTTGCTATGTTGCACTCTCTTATGTTCCCGCCTCACACAAGCCCTCAGACTCTCTATTTTCCTCAAAACATGCACTCTTGTAGCACTGGCATCGTATTCTTGAACAAGCTGCGTCAACTTCGTGATTGCTTCGTGTCGTTTGTGCTTCATTTTGTATGAAATGCATTGTTTGTCCCACAGGCATGGTAGATTCTGGTATAGGGTGATGAATTCCTTGACTAGTTTACGCGGGAAAACAACGTTTACAGCATCGGCCATTTTGTTGGCGCTTGACGCGTTCGACGAGCGGCGCGGCGCGCAGGTCACTGAGCCTGTTGGGTGAGGTACTGTATACTGCGCAGATTTGCCTCCCGCACCCCGCCTGCGTCACGACCCCCCGCTGTGGCCGGCCTGACTGACTATACAAAGTACATTTTGTGCGCCAACATGTTTGTATGCACGGTCGATACGAGTGCTCGGCTCACTAGCTAGCCGAGAATATTTGCGGAAACAAACGAATTTGTGTTTTAGAGGGGTTCGCAGATACTAAAAAACTTTGGTACTTATATATTATTTTTATCTATGGCTTGTTCTCAAGCTAAATGGAAATAAACCTATCCCTAATTACACCGAACGAATAACCTACATTTTCTAAAAACAGCCTTATTGATAGGTACAGCTTAAAATTTAACATAATTGCAAAATAGTGAAAGTCCCCCCCCAATAATGAAACCCCTCAAAAAATAAAAGTAGGCAAGGAGGTCGGATATAAATATTGTTGTCCTTTACAAGGCATGCGATTTATCCTTTGCTCCTGACATTTGTCGGATGTTGGCTTTTACCTAATATGCATGTTATTCATAGTTTAAATAACAGGAGCAAATACAATTTTGCTTTAGATCACACTCGCCTGCACAGAATAGGCAATTCATTCATGGATCAATGTACAGTCACCAAAGGAGATAAGTAACCAGGGTCGTCGGTATGGTTGAAGTTTAGTAAGAAACCGATGGATGTTTTCGTTTAAAATTTAATTTAATTAATAGAAAACAAACAGTTCAGTTAAAACTTAAAACCAAACTTTGTAAAAAAGGGTACACATGCAAAACTATAATTATACAAGACTTTTTATTATTGTTAATGTGAGGACTATGTTGGATTCTTTTTTTTCCTCTGTGTTAATTTTAATGTTGGTCTGGTAGTTTGAGTACTTTATGCAGCCTACCCAATGAACCAATGTCAATTAGGTAGATACCCAATTGCCTTTCTTTGGTATTGTTCGTAGAGTCGTTGAGTTCCTCATGTTCTGAGTTGAGCTACAAGACTACTGACAAATGCTTCACTGGACTGGTTCAAATGGACTGGTCTTCACACCAGGATTATGTCTGGAATTTAAAAGAGACTGTGACCTCTGAGATTGTTCTGGCTTTATTTCTTCTCAGAGTAGTGAGATATGAAACACCGACCTCATACAGTTAAAAGTGATTCCAATATCCTATTTACAGAATAAACAATTTCATTTCATTTCGATACGGGAATAAAAAAGGATAACTACTTATATCGATGTCTACCTCTCCATCATCATCATCCTTTAAGTACAGCCAAGTCAGCACCCTAATTGCGTAACACACTATTACTCTCAATTTGAATCATTTTGAAGCATATTTCTAAACCATTGCTCCATATGTTCGAAAAATGTGTCTGCTCAACAACGTACCTAAATAACGCAATGAATGATGTTGAACTGTCAAAATGAAACCCATTGCTACTGATAGTGTGTTACGCAATTACCCCGCTGTTCAGTCTCAATACGGAATTACATTATTGTAGCTATCGCTAAACCTAAATCGCCTGTTACGGGCCCAATGTTACCTTCAGGAACATTATTATTTGATAAGACACACTAGCAGCTAATTAACAGATGCATGTATTTCAAATAGCTTGTACTAATTTAATCTATCCAGTCGGTTCTGGAAGCAGTTCAGTGTGGGAACCGTCACAACATTTTTCGGGAGCCTATTCCATGTTGTTACAACTCGATGAGGCAAAAAATGTTTCAAAGGCGTTTTCTTTGATGAATTTTCCCATAGCTTTAGGAAAACATGGAAAACGTTTTTATAAATACTATTGTGACACCCACTAACTATTTACTAAAAAGGGTCCGGCACAAGGCATTGTTGTTATTACCCCAAAAAGGTAATTCTAACAATGCCTTAACAGCGTGTGAACCATACTCAAAACAAAACATTTCATGTGTAACACGTGTACTGTGGTTCGTACTTATGTAGCCACGTCTTTAAGACATACATAATATACAAAGGATTATTTAACATTTCTCCCTAAGGGATTATCCGATTATAATCCTCGCAGCTTTATGTAAGGATGAAAACGCAAAATGCATGTCATGGTAGCGATACGATTGTACCCGCGGAAGAAATGTTAAACTGTTTTTCTATATGAGAAGTTAAAATCGCGGCAAAGGTGGTATGCTGATCTAATTATATTAGCGAGGCCAGCATGGCCAGAGATTACTCATTATTAATAGGAGGTATGGAAAGTAAAAGGTCAGGCCTTTGCCCAATAAAAGGACACGATAGGTGATAACAAAAAAAAAGTGAATTCTCAATGATCTAATCTAACTGATTAATATTGATAAAATTAGTGAAACATTTTAAAGCTTTACCGAGAAAACTGACGACAAATTTGAAGTAAGATATCAACACGCCACGATAGTGGCGGTAAGACCCCTCTTTGAGGAGTGGCTAGAGAGGCGCCACGGCGCCCTCACCTACCGCCTGACGCAGGTCCTCACCGGACACGGGTGTTTCGGGAGGTACCTGCACATCATCGGGCGGGAGGAAACGCCCGGGTGTCACCACTGCGAGGGTCGCCCGGAGGACACGGTGGAGCATACGGTGGCGGTATGCCCCAATTGGGCGGAGCACCGCCGTGTTCTCGCAGAGGCGATCGGCGGCGGCGGCGACCTCTCGCGTCCGGCCCTGGTTCAGGCCATGGTCCGGGGCGAGAGGGAGTGGGAGGCAGTCACCTCCTTCTGCGAAGCAGTCATGCTAGCGAAGGAGGTGGCGGGACGGTTGAGGGAAAGGGCCTCACGTCCCAGCCGCCGCGGGAGACGCTCCGGGCGTCGGGAGCCGCGAGACGACTCCCGGCCACCGTAGGCGCGGGCCTGCGGGCGGAGAGTAATGGGTAACTCTCCGTCCGATCAGGACCAGGCCCGTGCCGGACGGCGCGTACGTGTTCCACGCGCGCCTCAAAGAGATGTCAGCATAAAGGAAGGGGCCCGAAAGGGCCGAAGCCTGCCGGGGCAGCGGGATTGTCCGAAAGGGTTACCGCTACCCCGGAACACAAAGGGCTAAGGAAGGAACACGGGTGGGTTTTAGTCAGTAAGAGTCTGACACTCCCTTCTGCTCCACCCAGAGCGGGAGGGGTCATTCGATGATTTCCCATCCTGAAAAAAAAAAAAAAAAAAAAAGATATCACACAAGATGGCCGTTTTTCGTGGATGAGACGCATATTTTCCCCAATTTGTTAATTTTTTTTTGTGTTTTTTTCTCTGCGTCATGTTTACCGCAAATAAACCTATTTTCTTTCTTCTTTCACACTTTTACGTATTTATTTTATTTACTTAATGCAACCAGCCATCAGAAATAGAACTTTATGAGCGAAATAACAGGAAGATCTAACGTTTTCTGTACAAAGACAAAAAAAACCGTGTCTTGATATAACCGAAAAACACACGAAAGAAAACAAAAGTTGCCACATTATTACTTCCCATGTTCCATTATACGCACGCCACTCATATTCTGTACAAAATCCATGGGAATGAGTCCTTTTTACTTCTATATTATAAGATAGGATCTTTTATTAACCTGAGACTTCGGAGATTTTGTGAGAAATATGGTAGCTACAATTTTATGCTATTATTATTTTATAAATGGCTTTAGGATGGTATCTCTGCAATAGTCATATTAGTCACTACATATTATAAAACAAAAATGGGGCGCCACGTCTGACTGCCTGTCTGTCTGAAGCTGAACGCGATAAACATAAAAACTACCAAACGGCTTTTCACCAATGGACGTGTAATTCAAGGCAAAAGGGGAGGCTATTATTATTATTATTATTATTATTGGCTGGTTATGTTACATCGTACATCCTCAGCCTTTTGGCAGAATATTATATCCTTGGATTATTTAGTAGACATGTAAATAAAAACTTATGAAGTCTTTAGAAAAAAGTTGAAAAAAGTCTAAAATAATATTTTAATTAAAATTTAATTATCCGTCGGTTTTAAGAGTAGCAATCTGAATCTATCTAATTAACTAAATAAACTGGTAAACTGACTGACTGGGTGATATATCAACACACAGCCCAAACCGCTGGTCCTAGAGACAAGAAACTTGGAGGGTGTGTTCTTTGTGAAGAGTATTTATTCACAAAGAAAGGATTTTTGGGAATTCCACCCCCAAAGGGATAAAATAGGGGATGGAAGTTTATATGAAAGTCCGTCAGTTTTGAAGTTAGGACCTACAAATTTTGTGTTTAGGCTGACGGACGACTGAAAATTAATTTATACGTGTCTAAGCGTTTTTGATAATTCCACTTCCGAAGGGTTAAAAAGGGGATGAAGTTGGAATGGAAATGGAAATGGAAAATCCATAATTTTCGAACTAAAAATCACTAAATTTATTTTCTAGGCATAGGTTGGAAGCTAACACAATGGTGTTGTTAGAATTTCAACCTTTAAGAGGGTGAAAAGGTGGATTAAATTTTGTTTTAAATTCAAGTTCTATATTTTTTAAGTTAAAATAACTAATACTTATTATTATTTATATTTTTTAATTTATTTCTGTTAATTATTTTTGAGGAAAGTACGTAATCCACGCGGACGAAGTCGCGGGGATTGCGAAAGTGCTAGTCTTGTATAAACTCAGCGAAGCGGTAAGTGCTATGAGATACGGTTATTCAAAGAGATTTCAATTTCATTTAGTTCTGTCATTTTCCAATTCCACTATAAAGCAGACTATAAGCTGTGGGTTAGGGCTGGTTCGCTCTATTGTGAATTAATCACATTCTTGTAGAGGTTGTAAAACATTTTAAAAGAATGGTGGTGTTTCTTGCCCGTTCTTCTTCATAAGAAAACTACCTTTTGGAAGCGGCAATTAGAATCAATTTGATTTGAATGTAAATATTGACGCTCAAAAGTGCCTTTTACGAGTATGTGTCCATCGCACTATCACACTATAATATTATAAAGGCGAAAATTTGTGTGTGTTTTTATGTTTTTTACTTCTTCACGCACAAACGGCTGGACCAATTTTGATAAAATTTTGTATCTTAGCTGACACCCTGGATTAACATAATAGGCTACTTGTTATATTCCCACGGGATCGACACTATTATTCGGGTGAAATCTCGGGGCGCAGCTAGTTTAAAATAAATGCTTTGACTTTGAAATGATTTTATGTCTGCCTCGTTGTGTAGCAAGTGCTAATTCTGAGCATGAGTAAGTAAAGTGTTATTGTGTTTTTCCGTCAGAAATATCTCAGTAGCGTCAGTAGCAGCCCTGAGTCTAGTGTTTATTAGAATTTATCTTTAATTTCAAATATTAGCTTGAGAAATGATTTTGTCCATATTTAGTACCATTCACACGTCATTGTACTGCACGTTTTATTATTCTGTCGATTGCACGGCATAACATCGCTATTTATAGTTTTTAACGTATCAACAGCGAGTTTATTTAAGTGAGCAGTCTTGTCCGGGGTCTATTTTATCGTTGCTGTCATTCAAATCTTGAAAGAAATTCAAGACAGGATAAAATCACCATGTTATAGTGAAGCAGGTTTTCACCCGAACTATTTCTGTATAAATCTCACCGTCAAATCTAGAAGATGAAGTGAGTTTTAAGCGAGCTTTCCTCCACCATTCCACCTGATGCTTGGGATCGCTATATATCTAAGGTCTCCTTAGGTACTTACAACTTGGAATGGGCAACTAACTTCATATTTCTGACTGACCAACTATTTGACAATTCAAAAGTGTCTGTTACTGGTTTAATTGTAATACTTAAATGCTTTGAGTTTCAAAATCAAAATATTTTATTTCATATAAACCTACATGGGCACTTATGAAACGTCAGAAGCCAGTGCACGGTTCTGATTGGTCGTTTCCTATGGAGAAGAACCGGCAAGAAACTCCACGGTTACTCTTTTAAAATAATTGGCTTTTACAATATTTTCAAATTACAGTAGGAATGGGAGGACAGCGTAGGCCTTTGAACAAGTACCAGGTACTTGATAAAATAAAAAATGGTCTACAGATCTAAACTCTACAAGGCCTACAAAGTCCTCATATTTACAAAATAAGAATCTATCAAGAGGACAAACAAAATATAAAACCTATTAAAAGCAAGTGATATGGTTGCCATTAGAGTATTGACAGCTCACTTCACCTCAGCTTCATGGTAACATTATAAAGAATAAACCGGAGTGTGGCGGCGCAGCGCCTGACAGTTCCTTAATACTAAACTCACGTCGATATGTCTACGCTCTATGATGATTTTGGCAGGCGTTAGCTCGTTACGGCTTAAACATTTTTGATGTGTCATATCATTCTACCGACCATCTTCTTAATGTACGCACGATTTTTCTTATTAAAACTTTTTGTTAATTGTAATTGGACTTTAATTAGCCCCAGTGTGCCCCAGTGTATACTCAAAATATACACGGAGGTTTTACTAATTTATTACTTCTAAAGTCCTGCTTCTATTTAAATGTCAAAGAATAACAATGGTTAACAGAAAACCAATTACGCTTTCAACAATAAGATGAAAAAAAAAATCGCAGACACCAACAAAATAGACGAGCCTTTACTCCATCAAACCAATTTCATAGACCCATGATTTTTTTAGATTCAATTTCAGATAATATGAAACTTACACACACACGTTTTTTTTTATCTCTCAAAACAATCGATTAAGTATAGCGTGTCTGACCGAATTCTGTTCAAAATTCTTGAGTAAACTACTCAAGAATTTTATTGTAGTCACGAAAATGTTCAGTTCAAGGCAGACGCATTCAGCCGCAGATCAGTGGTGACAATCGTACATTGACCTTTATGTCCTTTATGTTGTTGCAGTAAGGGCGATTTTCGTAGTAGAAGTGTTCCACTGATATGCAGTTAATTGCATAAATCCGAAAACTTTGCAAAATAGTAAGAAATTCCTAAGTAATTTTGTGTAATAATCTGTAGAATGACTTGGACGGATTTTCTTATACTTACCTGTTTACAACAAGTAATATAATAAAAGATTAAAGTAATTGTTTGCGTCCATATCATTTTTAGTTTATATTAGTCGATTGTGTAATTTTATTTCCTAATTTATTTTATAGGTATTTTGTACTGACCTTTTTTGTAAGTAAATGTTTATCAGTGGAAACCAGTTAATGGCATTCAAATGCATATTGTTTGAGAACACTGTTTATATTGGCTGTAAGTCCTGAATAGAATAAAATAAATATCAGTCTTATATTGTCCCACTCCAGGACAAAGCCAACATTCACCACGTTTGCTCAAAGCGGGTTGGCGAACTCAAACTTATATTAACTACACGTCCAGGTTTCCTCATTATGTTTTCCTTTACCGACGTCAATAATAACCAAGATAAACTCGGAAAGTACAGACGCCAGCAAGTCAACCTACCCCAATCTGTCAAAATTCTTTGATAAATTTTCAACTTTAGCACAAAGGAATAAAGTTCATATTCAATTGGGAAAATCTGACAGATTGGGGTAGCTTGATGTGCTGGCCACCGTACATATGAATTGAAAAAGCAACCTCGTGAAGGAGAAGCGAGGTATTAACCTCTGAGCAATCACGACAAGTAGGTATAAGAAAAGCCTCCAATTAAAACCACCAAACAATCTCGCTTCTGAGAACACAATAAGCTGAAGTTTGCCTTCATAACAATGAAAAAAATCAGCAATATAACTTGGTACTGAGTTAATACCGTAAGCTGGGAGTTACGAATCGGACCAGTAAACATCCCCCTAACCTTTATTCGGCAGAGTGTAAGGTGGCGGTACCCTAAATCCGGCCATAACGGCTATAAAGAAAGATTTAAGGTGAATTTCTTTGTGTGCCGAAATTGATAACATACCGACCAGGAGCAGGATTGAAAGTATGGTTTGCTTTGATAAAAACCTTCTTTGGTGGCAGAATGTACTGGCTAAAGCTGTTTATTAGTATTTAAGACAGTAGGGCTGTTTTTTCCATCGCCAGATAACTTTATTCGAGGAATAATTTTGAAATTTTGACAATTATTTCATACAAAAACGGCCAAACGTCAATTTTAGTCTTCGAATAAAAAATCAGCGCTAAATTCTGTTCATGTTGCTTTATGTTTTGGCAAAGTTTAACAGTCGGCCGCCTGCTGGACACCAAACCTCCTTATGAATGCTTATGTTGGTGGTTTACCCACCACGCGCGTTTAAAGCACCACGCGCGTAAACCACCAACGCGGGCGGTATATTAAATTGTTGCGCCAACCCCAAATAAATAATAAGGACAGGAGAATTAAGATGATGATGTGACTAAGTTTGTTAGGAAAAATCATAGAAAAATAAAGGGATTATTTAAAGAGATCTCAGCTTCCTCCCACCCTCTCTCACTCTCTCTCTTTCCTACCTTTGACTCTTTTCATATTTTAGAGGAAAAAAGAAGTGTGATGACGGACACTTTTTTTTAACGCTAAAATAATGTGGCATGATTCGGAAAAAATCGGTACAGCTGGGCGGCAAATATATAAAGCCTCCCAACTGTTCCGAATCATGCTGGCCTGAATACGGGTGTAGCATACGTTTTCAACTTTTTTATTCTTGTGTAAGCGAGGCCGGGTGATACTGAAAATAACACTAGACTTTATATTATGTAGAATGAAACAACGATGTTGTTCGTACAACAATATTTTATTGACTGGCGTGCGCGGTCAGCCTACAGAACATTACTTGCATTTAACTTAGGAATACCCTACATTACAATTTTATATAGGTATCTAAAGAAAATATATAAATACAAACTGGAGAACTTGGTGGTTAAACAAAATCATAGAAACTTTTGCAATGTTCTATAATATTTTACTCCAAAGCTTTATTTCTATTTAAGTTCGATATTTTATCTTATAATATAGTTTCCAACTTTCAAAGAAAAATAATCATAGCATAAACATTAAAACTTCGAGAATAGTTTTATTAAAAAATATATTTCTATCCCAGGGATACCTTACATATTGTCGGGTTCCCGAGTAAATCTAACTTTAGAATCCCTGGAGACGTAGAAATATCTATTTACTACAGGCATTTCGAGTAATATTTTTAGGTGTAATAGAAACTTGTTGTACTCAAAATATCTTAAAAATGATTATACCTAATCTCCTTTTTTTTATTGCTGAATGGGTCACTCTTGGCCTCGATCACGCCTCATGGAAAGCAATGAATGAGGTCTATGATGGAACGAGCGTGCCCAGAAGATGCCTAAGGCACTGGAACTCTCACGCATCGACGAAACACAGCAGGCTGCTTGACGCCGGACTCCGGTGGGAGGGTGGTCGCAAACCAGGCGGGCGTTAGCACTACCACCTCAAGGGAAGAATTGGCCAGTCAAATAAGGTGTTGGGTGTGACTGGGTGTGACTGTCCAGGATCTGTCAGTTCAGTTGAGTAACTGGCGGAACAAACTGTGCTACACGAGGAGGCTTCTTCATGCATCCCAAAACTCTCCTTGACAATTCACAAATGCCTGTAAATGTTTTTTTATTTTTACTAGCCCTATCCAGTAAATCAAATGCTTTGAGTTTGGTTTCTTCCACTAGTATCTTCTATATAATATAAAAATCAATGGCCGTGGGTTAGTCTCGCAAAAACTCAAAAATGACCGATTTCGATGAAACATAAGTAAGTGGTTGTGTGCGCCCCGGAGAAAGTTTCTTAAACAAAAAAAAATTCAATAGGCATTGCAAGGCATTAACTAGTGAGTATATATTTTTAAGTAGGGCTTATGCTTATCTAAGGCTCTTTCGCGATGTAGGAAAATACTTTAAAACCTGAGATTATGTGTAATTGTTATAGAAGTCGGCTTACTAACAAAACCGTTGTTGTTGTTATTGCAAAATCTGACTTGCTACGCGACAAGCTACGGCGTAGCTGTGCTACGAACGCGTAGTCTCACGCGTCAAAAGTTTAAACATTTCCTTCTTTACTATTTTAATGGTAAAAAAAGTTTTAAGTTTTAAAAATTCTTGAAGTTGTAGCGTACACTGAACTTTATTATCTAGAATTTAAAGTTGTTTTTGCAAAAACTCATATTTGTTTACATTTTTGGCAAATAAATCGCTCTTTGACTTTTATATCCGCAATACTTCACGTCGCGATCTTCCGACAACACAGCTGATTCGTACTGTATGATCACACCGATTTCACGCTACCAAATAGTCCGTGTTAACCCCAGTTTCCTATCTCCGGCGTTACGTTCTACAACCCAACAGCTATAACGCTTGCCCAAATGCTTGCGGTCTGTGACCGCGACACCCATGCACAAATTGCGTCGCCCTGCATTACTGATTGGGAAAGGTATGTTAATATACATTACAATATGAGGTTAGCTTGCAGGATTCCCCGCGCAGTAATCAATTTTTACTGTCTCATTCAAATGACTCGTCGCGATGGCGTCATGTTCGTGAACGGGCGCCGTCAGTTGGGGCTGGTCATCTTTTAGCTGCCACGGCTTATTTTTAATTATTTTATTTTTGGATTGTTATTTTGTTACTATTTGCTGTACTCTGGACACTTTTAACGCGTACTTGATTTTTATTTATTTTTTACATCGTTCTCACATATTTATAAATTCAACATATGATGTAACTAATAATTTTGTAAAAATATTATTTAAAAAGAGTGTCCATGGAGTTTCTTGCCCGTTCTTCTCCATAGGTACCTACTACGCTTTGGAATGGGCAACTAGCTTCATTTTTTCCTGACTGACCGACTTCTTGACAATTCAAAAGTGCCTGTAAATGGTTTAATTGAAATAAATGCTTTGAGTTTGAGTTTGAGTTTGACTTGAAATTCTAAGCTTCACACCAGGATGTTCTGTGTTGTGAGATCGAGTCTCCTTCGTTCGTTAAAATTTTTCTTTCTTTTATTTTTAAAGGTACAGGGGTATTTATTTAATGGTTTGTCTTTATGATTGTTAAATCAAATCAGCTGATCGAAGTACCGGTCGTGAGCTTGGGATAGACCAATGGACAGCAAAGGATTTCGTAGTAAATTAGATTTTGTTTTGGGCGATTTACAACTTTTAGAATAACTATGTATTTTGAGAAACTTCACTTCCTTATGGCCTCTTGCACAACCTCCGGATACATTTCAAGTTTCAATTAACATAAAAAGCGACATTCTGTTTCATTCTTTAATTTATGATGCTTACCTAAAGGTTTACACCCTAACAGTGTCCGTACGCCCGCGGTCTGCCGCGACACAAATGTACAATTAGTATGATTGTGAGCCGAGGTTGGGTTGAGATTTAATTTATTCTGTTGTTGGCATTAGTGATCAAATGAACAAATTTAAGTCCAGCTTAGGATATTATTCAAGTGCTTCACTGCATTAGCAATAATAATAGTGTTGCACATCGTTGTTGCAATATAATTTGTGCGTGTTGTATTTATCAATAAAATATAATAATTTAAGAATCAATTATTGGCACACACAAGTTTAGATAGAAATAATTAACAGTGCTGATTTGCTGGATTCGTTTTTTCCTCTACCTACAGTTATTTCTCCTGACAAAGTTTATTCTGCTAATATGTATATATATATCTATGTAAAAGCTTTTTTTTTTTCAATTATCTATCCCTTATGTTGCTCCTGCCATGTTTTGTCTCTGCATCACCCTTTTTTCTTTGTGGATGGGAAATCGTCAAATGACCCCTCCCGCTCTGGGTGGACCAGAAGGGAGTGTCAGACTCTTACTGACTAAAACCCACCCGTGTTCCTTCTTTAGCCCTTTGTGTTCCGGGGTAGCGGTAACCCTTTCGGACAATCCCGCTGTTCTCTGCATCACCCTAAGGTTCACTGGTAGAAAATGCCTCAGCCACATTAGTCCTCCTTTGTACAGTATTTGTTTACTTGTGCATTAAGTTTTAATATATCTACGTTTATTATGCACACAGCCAAAGTATGGAACTTTCTGCCCGATCTGTGTTTCCCTCCCACATTTAATAATAATTATAACCCGTCTGCCTTCAAATTAAAAGTGAACAGGCATCTTCTGGGCACGCTCGTTCCATCATAGACCTCATCCATCGCTTTCCATCACACGTGATCGAGGTCAAGAGCGGGCCCATTTATCAATATTTTTTTTTTATAAATGATTCACAAGCAAAATGATTCACAAGAACACTAATAGAAGTCGCTGTTGGCCTCAGATTAGGTACAGCCTATATTTTGGGGGCCCAAATGAGAAGCACACACACACTTTAGCTCTGTTCCTTTCTTTTTAAAATATAACGGTCCCGACTTTACGAGTTGTAAGATCGTGGGTTAGAACCCAGGCTGGCACTCTGTTATAATTAATTTACTGATCTCAAAACGCTGAAGGAAAATATCGTGAGCAAACCGGCATATCCTAGAACGCAAAAAATTCAAAGACATGTGACATCTACCAACCCGCATTGGGCCCACGTGGCGGAGTATTGCCCACTCCCTCTCGAAGAGAGGAGGCCTGTCCCAGCAGTGGGGAACATTATAGGCTGATCATGCTACCCCACTGCGCGACAGCAAGGACAGGGTTATGCATTTTTCTATACTTTTATTAAAAAATGCAATAAAGTCACTGTACTAGTCGCCTCACAAAATACCAATTCATTCGAAACCCGTAAACATTACATACATATAAAAAGGCTTTACGGCATCAAATAAAAGCGTCATTTTTGACACGTTCAAAATCTAGTCGCAGTCTCATCTCGGCGAAAGCAAAAATGTCAAAAACTTGTCAAAATGTAGGGAAATTAAAGGTATTTTTGACAGATTGAGACTGAGATCAGACTGTGAACGTTCTCAAAATTACGAAAATTGCCCCTCAGGTGTTGTCGCTGCAAGTTTTATTGGATTACAGTAAACAGTTTACAGCTGTTTGATCCTAGATACAATTGAAAACAGGTCATGGAAACTTTAGTACGTCGAAGGACACCTTAACTTGTCTATTTAAGAAAATATGTGCAGGTATACCATTACTAGAGCGTAAAGTGGATTTGGGTTTATTTGATTTAACTTTTGTAAAAGGATGTGGTCACCGTTGCCGGCACAAAGAAGTCCAGTTGTGAAGACAAGGTTTTATTATTTTCACAAACGTACACGGATGTTTATATATATAGGACAAATCCACGCAGCCTTTTCCCAGCAGGGACGAAGGAGGGGATAAGGTGTCCTCTAGACCAAAAAAAATGACAATAGGTCAAAAGGTTTAGGCTAACTTAGTAGCGGAGTCCCATGTAACTATTCCAAGTAGGACGTAGTTCACAAATGCACCACTAGTTCAGTCTTCCCAAAAAATCAAATATACTAGCGGAGGTCATTAACCCTCGGAGACTCTTGACACCGCGATTCAGAAAAGTGACGTAACGCGACAGCGCCATCTAGCGTTGAGTAGCGGCATGTTGTAGGGTCTCTCTTATATGATAGGTGGCGTTGGGGCGTTAAAAGAAGGTTTGCTACACTTTTAATTTTACATATTATACATGACGCCTGTAATCTCCAAAGGGATAGGCAGAGGTTTACCTACCTACTTGAATAAACCTACATATGGCCTACTTACGGCTCACTCCCTCTCACAGGCCTGTGTCCCACATTTGGGAACATTATAGGCTCCTTATGACCCATTTAGATGATTTTTTATTGGCTAAGGGGTACCTTAGTAGTCCTATGGGTGGTCAAGTTCTGATTGGTGGTTTTTGAGTACTTCCTTTTATGTTGATTATATTGTAATACCACTACTTCTTATTCATTAAATAAATACATAGCAAAAAAAAATTGTGGGACTACAATAAAAAAAGTAAAATAATATAAAAAGGTTTATACAAAAATAAAACTACCTTCTGCCAAAAAATACATGAAAGTCTCGTCTTAAGGTAACATGTGTTACAATAGTGTTAACATATAGGATCACAGACACGTGTCGCTTGCAGGCACATTATTTTCTTTGTCCCTTCCTATAAGGTTGAATGACCGTTTCCCTTTGCCTGATCGTTACGACTTCCCTTTGATGTATAAGTACCTACTGCGTGTTTCTCGCTATTCTTTTTATGGCATTTTCTTTTGGCGTTTTCACCTATACAATTCAAACGAATTGTTACGGTAATAAACGTACCTATTCTTCTATTAAAAGGGCAATACTCGTATGCTCGCCAACTATTCCATGGAACTTAATAACAAAGGCAAAACGATGGTGTACTGTGAAAGGCTAGATGAGCCCTTCAAAAAATTCAAACAACCATAGGATTTCTTTAAGTTTATATTGTCAGAACGTCTTTACATATTTCAGACTAAACTAGCCTTGATTTTTCCTAAAAAAAAATAACTAGTAAAATATTTGACACCCCGTTCTAAACTTGCTTGAATTTTCGAATGGAACCCGCGCTAAATTAAAGCCTGCCTGCACTAGATAAGGTTGACTTTAATGGACAACCTTTACATAACATACAGACTCCTGTAAGCGGAGATCACCTCTGCTTACCCCTTCGGGACTTGTAGGCGTGAGTTTTTATGTATTGTTCTACTATTTTCATGGATTCGGACTTCCCGGTCGATTCTATAAAAACCTCACCGTGAAAATTTAGCTGAAGTGAGCTTGAAGTGAACTGTCATCCTACCTGACGCTAGGGAATCTAGGGATTGACAGCTCTCTTCAAATTCACTTCACATTTTAAGTTTAAAATATAGGTGAAGTGAACTTCAAGTGATCTGTCATCCTACCTGACGCTAGGGAATTTTATGTCTACTAGAAGTTTAACTGACCGGAATATAAACAAATTTCACGACCTCACTTTTTTTTCGTTGTCCGTTTTCACGTGAAATGTCCCCTAAGTTTAAGATATAGCTGAAGTGAGCTTCAAGCGAACTGTCATCCTACCTGACGCTAGAGAATATAGGGATTGACAGCTCACTTCACCTAAGTTTAAAATGTAAGTGAAGTGAGCATCAAGTGAAATGTCGTCCTACCTGACTATATGGGAATCTAGAGACTGACAGCTCACTTCAAACTCGGTGAGAATTTAATAGAATGGGACTACATGTATTTGAATGACATTTTTAAGTGATAACAAGATATATATGAAAGCACTTTCCAAAACTCACAATTTCTTCAGATTAAGGTGAAAAAATAACGTCAAGTACTTAAAAACTTTATAGGTACTACAAAGATGGTATCAAAGGAGTTCAAACTTTAATTTCAGCTTCCAATTATCAAGATAAATATAATTTCAAAACTTTTCAACTGTTCAAATAATTAATAAGCTATCATAACTACGACTTACGAGTTGTAGGTCGTAGGTTCGAACCCTAGGCGCTTCGCTTTGTGTAAATTATTTCATCACCATTGCTCTTAAAATGATGGATGAAAACATCTTGAGGAAACTGGCATGTCCTAGAACCAAAAAAATTCGAAGACATGTGACATCTACCGACCCGCACTGGGCCCGCGTGGTGGATTACAGCCCACTCCCTCTCATCGAGAGGAGGCCTGTGTCCCAGCAGTGGGAACATTATAGGCTGATTATGTGGAGAAATAAATAAATAAATAATAAATAACTACAACAAGAAAATCTAAGAGTTTGAAAGCAGTAACTCTGGAGACACTTTGGGAACCTGCTAATTAACCTCACAGGTATATCTCAAAATCATTAATTGAAATCTTAATTAAACGTTAATGAAGTAAACGAGACGGTTGGATACTTAAAATTGAAAATTATGATGAAATATTTCTGATGGAAACTTTTTAAGCGGTTTTATTTAGCTTGCCCTGTTTGGTAAAAAAAAAACTCGTGGGGCGTAGCGTAACCTGAGTAAATATAGAAATAGCATTTATAATGATATGAGCGGTCGACTGTTGATAGAAATTTCATGCGCCCCACGATTTTATTTTATTTTTTTGTCTGATCAATGCCCTAGATGATGAAGGAACTGGTGTGATGACTGGTCTATGACCTACCGAATTATTTTTTGCTTTTAATACATTATCTACATCATTATTTTCATTAAAACCGTTTAACTTAAAAATACTTTTTATTCATTTTTTTATATTTGAGAAAGTATTTCGTGCCGAGCCGTTTTCCCATTTCGTCTATTCGTTCGTAGCAATCAATCACTGACATGCTGTTAAAAAAACATCGTGAAAAAACCAAAGTCGTCATCAAAGGCACCAATATCTTCATTATACATATATCAAAGGCACCATATCATATCAAGTTCAAGTCTCCAACAAATTATAACGTGTTCGTTTTTATCATGTAAGCACTATCTACTAAATAGAATAACAGTCGTTTAAACCAAATTATCGAGATACTACTAGCACTAACTTCATTAACGCAGGTTTGTGTAAGATCGGATGCGTCCTAATAGAAAATATTCGAAGAACTCATAACAGAATATCGCTGGACGGAGGAACGCAAGCGTCCTACTTCTATTGCGTCGTTATCATCGCAGCAGTGTGTAGCTTCGTGGCTGACCTAATACAAAATGTACTGAAAATAGATATCGCAATAACGCATCCGATATTATCGACCGATAATAACGCGCCTGTGGTGAGACCCTTTATCGTTTAAGCGAGCCGCGCCGCATTGAATAAATCCTCCTATCGCACGCTGCAGCGGGCCACACCACGCTTTTTTTTTGGACTGGAAATATTGGAATGCGATGCGCTGCACTGCGACCCGAAGAGATTGTAATGTGCGATTAGCTTAGTATTTCTAAAATACGTCATATTAAACACCATTACCGCTAAAGACACTGACTTAATTGGAAACAGACCAATACCACATCTTAGCCTGATATTAGCACACCTCCTTCTGCGAAGCAGTCATGCTAGCGAAGGAGGTGGCGGGACGGCTGAGGGAGAGAGCCTCACGTCCCAGCCGCCGCGGGAGACGCTCCGGGCGTCGGGAGCCGCGTGACGACTCCCGGCCACCGTAGACGCGGGCCTGCGGGCGGAGAGTAATGGGTAACCCTCCGTCCGATCAGGACCAGGCCCGTGCCGGACGGCGCGTACGTGTTCCACGCGCGCCTCAAAGAGATGTCAGCAGTAAGGAAGGGGCCCGAAAGGGCCGAAGCCTGCCGGGGCAGCGGGATTGTCCGAAAGGGTTACCGCTACCCCGGAACACAAAGGGCTAAGGAAGGAACACGGGTGGGTTTTAGTCAGTAAGAGTCTGACACTTCCTTCTGCTCCACCCAAAGCGGGAGGGGTCATTTGATGATTTCCCATCCTCAAAAAAAAAAAGCCTGATATTAGCAGACTCATCGAACATTTATCGATGTAGCTATAACCTTAAAATTTAATGGAAACACCGTGTCCTTGTTACAGACACACACTCCTCAACCCCTGTGGTCTGCCTGGTGATAGAAGGTGGCACCAACACCGTGCGGGCCGTGCTGGAATACGTCACCGACACGCCACCGGTGCCCGTCGTCGTTTGTGATGGCAGCGGCCGAGCGGCGGATCTCATCGCTTTTGTTCACAAGTAAGTGATACTTTAGAACAGTACCTACTGTTTAACTTATTTGCCTTAAACAGGCGAATTGCTGCGAGAATCACAGGGGATAAAGACTATAAAGGATAGGCAAAGTGAAGGAGGTTAAAAAAAAGTATTTTTGCACAGTGCTAATACAAAAATGTCTTGCATTAATTCCTAAATAGCAAAACTTTTTTGAGATAGACTCATCGATGTACTAAGCATGTTAATTTACAAAACAATCTAATAAGAAAAAAATAAGTTCAAAAACTAAAACCCGACTACTGAAAAATCACGCTCTAAAAAGTATTTAAATAAATAAGTTTAAAAACTAAAACCCGACTACTGAAAAGGATGAAACAAAAAAGTGCCTTCCCGTGGTCGCATGCTACCATGGCTTATAAGTATACACAGTAGTACAGCGGCATGCGACCACGGGTAAATACTCGAACTCGTAATGAATACTCCTGAATATGTATTCAGGAGTATTAATTACCACTTCGAGTGCTACCGAGTCATTTGTCAAAGGGGCTTCAATACTCTTTGATATTGGATCGGAAAAAGTATTTCATAGGCGTCTAGACTTAGTTGACGAGTTACTGCTGAATAACTTTAAAGGGCTAAGTAAGTTTTTTAATTTGTATTGGAAATGTGTTAGTGTAATGCTGTAACGGCTGATTTACTTTGATCAAGTATTTGATATCTAGTAGCATTGGATCGGCAATCTATCAAACACTTTTCAATTAAGTCCACAATTCCGTACACAGCGCTGAATTTGAATTTAGCAGCCGCTAAATGGTCAATGGCACCATAGATTAATGTCAGTCAGCCTTAAATTGGAGCACGATACACTAATGGCTATTTCCTCTAACACTAGACACTACCTAAATGAATGCCAAAATTAAAGCTTGCTGTGATTCTCAACGCTCGGCTTATTGCCGAAAGAGTAAAATTCAACAGCTCGCTTTTAGGCGTTCCTTTAGTGTCGCCTAGTGTTAGTGAAAACCTGCAATAGTCTGTGAACTTCTGATTTTTTTTTTACAAGCGGAAATAAAATAATGCTTGCCATAATAATACCTGTCGAGTGAAAACTAAGAGCAAAATGGTCTGACAATTTCAGAAGCAAACATTGGGATTTACCTACATTTATATCTAGATACACGTTTCACAAGAGTTGTTGCTTCGATAAGATTGAAATCTAGTTTTGTGAAATCGAATTCGGATCGTATCGAGAACCAGCCATGTCAATCATGTTGTGCAAAGATTTTATGTATACTGAAAATAGCACATTTTTTTTTATACTTTTGAAAAAAAAAACATAAAGTATTTCATTATTTACTATTAGCACTTACATTTGTTTTTACAAGTAAGACTGAGTAAGACCCAATACAACAATGTATAGCAGTGTTCATGTGAAATAGATTCTAAGTTTGATTGCTTGATTTTCAGGCCCCTCTTTCTCACTGGGCACTCTGGGCAAGTGCCCAGGGCCCCGAAAAGGACGGAGGCCCCAGCCTGCCCTAATAAATTACCTTCCTACTAAAATTATAAATGTGAAAGTTTGTGAAGATGTTTGTTACTCAATCACGCGTACCGTTAAACGGATTCGGATGTTTGGCACATAGATAGTTTATAACCAGGATTAACACATAGGGACTTTTATCCCGATATTCCCACGGAATCGAAACTAACGCGGGGCGCTGCTAGTCTACTTATATCTGAGACGTCACTCCCACTTTGATGTCTAATTATTTCCTCTGTATTAGTAAAATTCATAACTTCTGAGGCCAAACTTTACTAGCTTACCGGAATCTTCAACTCGAAACGTTGCCCACGATAGCTGCGCAGTTCATTTGTTTTTGTTAAAACCAGGTAGCTGTGGGCAGTGGCCGATCCAGCTAAAGTGTTAAGTATTTTTATCTCACGAAGCGACGCGGAAAACACGCTGTGCATGTGTGCGTGAAGACGAGTAGCGTCAGCACATAACACACACACACTTCCAACTTCGCCATTTTCTCGGACGTTATTGACAGCTCATGCGCTTACACATACATTCATAACGTGTTTGTACACTTGGTAAAGTGAGGAAGTAAGTCGCTTCTTGAGATACAAATAAGGTACAAAGAAAAACAAGATGGCGGCATTAGTTCCAATTTTGATAACGCGCCAAAACATTCTTGTACCCGTCGATTGCTGAGGAGCAATAGGTACCATTATTTCAGTTTCTCCTCCTCAGCCTCTATTTAATTTATTACCAAAAAAAATTTTATTCATTACAGGTATGCATCAGAGACGGGCGAGCAGACAGTCCTGGAATCCATGCGGGACTACCTGATCAGCACCATTCAGAAGACCTTCGAGGTTGCCTTGCAGCAGGCAGAGCTGTTGTACGGCGAGTTACTGCAGTGTACCAGGAAGAAGAACCTGGTAAGTACTTACATAAAGATATATTTTGTGAATGGTTGATCATTGATCATTGGTTGGATTAAATCAAATAGGGGCGTGGCCAAGGTAACTTCCAAACTTCTTAACCCTGAGAATGTCGCTGAATTTTTTTACGGTTCAAAAGTTTTGACAAATTTTTGTTTCTTTAAATCACTTCGCAGTGCTCAAAGAAAAAATAATTAAAATAAAAACTAACAGGCCTGTCAATTTATTTTTTTAGATTGCGCTGATAGTTTTTTTTTATGATATTTTTCTTTGAGCACTTTTCAGCTTAGCCTCTCCATATATCATGCTTAATTTATTATTAAAGGCTGTAGGTTACCGCGCCATTTAGTTACTTTCGCCTTTACGGTTTGAGTTCACGAGCGACACGGCACAAATATTTACTTCCCAATAATTTTCAAAGGGTTCTGGAGGAGATGTTGAAAAACAAAATTTTTTCGGTCTACTTACCTTATAAATACGCGACCTGTGACCTTTGAGATGAAATCTTACCAGTTATGATGGGATCTAATAATAAATATTAATTTGAGTTTGATCCTACTAAGAATAGGCAAACCTCTCTGTGTAGGTACAGACCTATTACAACACAATATAATCAAGGAGATGAAGGTCGGTTACTCCTATATTTTTCGAGATCTAGGTATTTATGCAAAACTTATCTAAAATAATGTTAAGAGGATGTGCGGGGAGGTCTTTTCTCCATAGAAACGCTCTCGCCTGTTTTATTTTTTGTAAATGACCATACAGCAATGATATTTTACAGAATAATAAATATTAACTACTTGTTTGTTTGTCCCTATGTTTTCCTTTTGATGATACGTTATTTTTATAAGCACTAGAACCCTAAAAAAATGTCGATTTCTCAAACTCAAAGCATTTATTTCAATTATACCATTTACAGGCACTTTTGAAATGTCAAAATTAAATTATCGGTCAGTTATTCAGAAAGTTGAAGCTAGTTAGAGATAGAACAGTAAATATTCATGCCCTATTTATTATAACACCGTGACATTCTTATCATGTTTGACGGCACGGTTGGCGCAGTGGATAAGCGATTGTCTGCTGCGCTGCGTGTCGCGGGTTCGATTCCCGCACGGAACAAATATTTGTATGACCTACAAGTAGTTGTTCCGGGTCTGGCTGTTTGTGTATGTGAGTTTATATGTTTTTAAACGCACCCACGATACAGGAGTAATTCCTAGTGTGGGGCAACGTTATTAAAAAAAAAAAAAAAATGTGCTGTACTATCCTCAAATAAATGTAATGACTTATAAATTATTCATATAATCATTATTTACTATTTCATCCATGTGATCCATCAATCATTGGTCATTTCCGACTGCCGTTTTGACAGCAGTGGTGGCCCAATGTAATCCGTCCCGAGTTACGAGTTGTTAGTCATCGGTTCGAACCCAGACAGGCACTTTACTTTGTATAAATAATATCATCACCACTGCTCTTAAAACGGTGAAGGTAAACATCGTGAGGAAACCGGCATGTCCTAGAACCAAAAGTTCGAATTGACATCTACCAACCCGCACTGGGGCCGCGTGGTGGCTTACAGCCCACTCCCTCTCACTGAGAAGAGGCCTGTATCCCAGCAGTGGGAACATTATAGGCTGATTATGATTATGCTTGCAATGCCCATTCCAAAGTAGGTTCATGAGGAGAAGAAAATAGGTTCATGAGGAGAAGAAAGTAGGTTCATGAGGAGAAGAAAGTACGTTCATGAGGAGAAGAAAGTACGTTCATGAGGAGAAGAACGGAGAAACTCCATGGACACATGGTTTTTGTGTGCTTGCGTTTTCGTAAGTTGTATAAAGCCGACCTTCAGTACCTACATGCTTTTCGTAAGCAACCTTTTCCTGTACATTTACTAATGATTCTATACGTACCTTTATTTCTGTCCCAGCACCATTAACGTGGACATCGTCGTCTTTGTCTATTACGGTGAAATCACAGGGTGGACACAAATAATTACGTCCGCGTCTATCTGATCCATGTATGGCAAGTAATTAGGCGACAATGAAAGGGTCTTTATACACACAAACAGCCACGTTGAATACAAGCTTGTTCCATTCGTCGTATTTGTATTTTATACAGGGTTACTTGTAATTCGACGTATATCCGTGAGGAACTGAAGGGGGGCCAAAATGCAACAAATTGAACCCCCCATATGTATGGCCGAAATTCAATAGTTTTCGAGATATTTGAATTTTAAGGGTTTTTCGATATAATTCCAAATAAACAAAAAACTACATATTTAATGGGTACCATTAAAAAAAATATTGTAGCTGGCACTTCCATAAAACTATGAACATAATTAAAAGTACTTAATTCAACAAAATAATTAAAATTATGTATGAGCCATTAAAAATAATATCTTGCCAATATTTTCATTTTACGCTTCAAAAATATTTCACAACAAATTGAATCTCGAAAACTATTGAATTTCAGCTATACATACGGGGGGTTAAATTTGTTGCATTTTGGCCCCCCTATCAGCTCCTGACGGATATACGTACGTCGAATTACAAGTATCTAACCCTGTATAATTATCTTGGCAGCTCTGGACAGAGAGAGATGAAAAGAGAGTAGGGAGACCTTTGCCCAGCAGTGGAGATTAATGGCTAATAATAATAATAATAAACAAATCAAGTATCTTGACTTGGCTCACGAGGTTGTCGACATGTGGGATGTGGACTCAGTGATCATTGTGCCGATAGTCGTGACAGCCAATGGGTTAATAGCCAAGAGCCTCGACCATCACTTGAGGAGGCTCTCCTTGGGCAGCTGAATCAAGAGCTAGATTCAGAAAGCGGTACTTCTGGATACGACCCGCATTGTTGGAAGGTTCCTCTCTCTGGAGCCCTGACCGCCGGTAGCTTGGACACTGTTCCCGATAAGGGTGGGCTATTTTTTTATATTTTTAAATATTTTTATATTCTAATATTTAAAAATATAATTTATATGTAAATAAAGAAAATAATAATAAAATAATGTTAGTTTCAGTATCAAACTTGACGGGCCTATCCATTCTGTAAAGTTCTCACCGTAAAAATCTAAGTCCCGTATTACAGAACGTCACTCAATACTCAAGCATTACTTAAAACTAGATTCAAGCCATTTGATTGGTTGAAACTAGTTTTAAGTAATGCTTGAGTATTGAGTGACGTTCTGTAATACGGGACTTAGTGAAGTGAGCTGTCGATTCCTTCTGTCAGGTGGAATTTCATCACACTACAAGTTCACATAACCTAAGTTTTCTCGGTGACATTTTTATAGAATAGACCGGCAGATTATAATCCTTAAACTAAAAATAATGGCCACTATTTTGCGTTTTAAGGATTATAATAAAACTAAACTAAACTGCCGTACAATTAAAATAATTAATAACAATTAACATTCTAGCCGTGGGCCCTTTTTTTGTTTTAGTGTTTAACAACATTAAACTTAATTTGTGATTAAATATTTGGTAACACTACCATAATAATGTTTGTGTGGAATTGTTTATTGTTTACTGTTTTATTTCGTGCCAATTTTTACGCTATTTATTTTGTTTGAAAAATGCAGTGTATATAATTTTTTAGTAAAACAAAACATAATAATTTTAAAAGACTGATAACAACTTGTAATAACCGCTGTACCACAGCCTGTACTACACACATCAAAAGTGTCTAGGGATCAACATATATTTTTGCAATAACTTTTCTCCTGATTGATATTAATTAAAATTTTCTTTAAGGATTCATCAAATAAAGTGTTTTCGTTTGTCACAGTAACGATAAACCAAGTCACCTTTGCATTAATAAAGAAATTTGCCATTTTCCTAATAAAGGGATTTTTGACATTTGAACCACTAACACAAAAGTTCGAATAAAAGACTGAAATAACAGTTTTCTCTAAAATTTTATTGGGTAACTTAAACAATTAATAATCCGTGTTTCTACCGCGAACACTAACAACACAAGAACATCGGTTTGGCATACTCAAAATGAGTTCATCCAAATCACGCTGTGGAATGGCCGCCCATGTTCGTTGCAACAACAAAAAAAGGTCTTCTTGCGACTGGATACCCTCCATATTCGGCAGAGCTCTTCTCTGTAGCATATCCCATGCATGCTCAATCGGGTTCAAGTCTGGCGACTGAGCAGGCCAGGGCAGGACATTGATGTTAGCTGCGGCGAGAGTCTGTCTTACAACTCTTGCGGTGTGCGGTCGTGCATTATCATGCATTAACTGAAATAAGGGACCGATTTGCACTTGTAGAGGAACGATGACGTCTGATACAATCGTCTCAGCATAAATTTGAGCGTTGAGGTTGCCTCTGATCCAAATCAACTCAGTTCTTCCGCCGATCCAAATACCCGCCCATACCATGATGGTTCCACCACTATAAGGATGGACTTCCTGGCAGGATTTTAATCGCTGTTGGCGTCCAGGGGTTCTCCAGTGTCGTATACGTCTTGTATCCGGTCTCATACCAAAACGAGACTCATCAGAAAAGCACACGAAACGCCATTGTTCTTCTGCCCAATTTCTGTGTTCAAGAGCCCATTGATATCGAATCCTACGATTGTGCATTGCTATAGGTGGTACCCGTAGCGGTCTTCGGGAATGAAGGTTCACTTCATGCAAGCGGTTTCTGACTGTTTGGTCGCTAATTAAGTTCCCTGAAGAGTGATGAAGCCTCACGGCTAACATCATGGCGGTTATTGTTGGAGCTCTTCGAGTTAAGATTTGAATGTATCGGTCTTGTCTCCGTGTGGTGCAGCGATACCGTCCTCCATGGCGCTCAGCCACGGTACCAGTGCTTCGGTGACGTGTCCAAAGTCGACTGATAACGCTCTGACTTGTATTCAGAGCTAAAGCCACAGTACGTTGCCGGGAACCAGCTTCTATCATTCCCACGGCTCTGAGCATTTCTTCCCTGCTTAAATGACGTCGCCGCTCCATAATAACGTTGGTTTTAATCAGTAGTAGGGAAACAGTAGCACTAATAATGTCTTCAATGCGTTTTATGTTTTTATAGGGAAAATATTGACAGCTGATTTTCATCTTTTACTCGAATTTGATTCACAGTTCCTGTTTCAAATTATGAAATGCACCAAAAAGGATCCATATAAATTTATAAAATCATAAATTTATTACAAAGCCACATCTCAATCTCAAGAAATCCGCATAAAAATGCTTGATCCCTAGACACTTTTGATGTGTGTATTTAGGCTGAGGCTACATTAGGCCGCGACGCGACCTGCGACACATGAGCGATTAAAACAAGTATATGGCTACACCGTACATCAAATATTACTAGCGATCTTTGATTTCTTTGTGCGATAGGAACAACATTACTGTAATCACGGCATCGGCTAAATCAACATATAAGCGAAATTGAAACGAATATACGCCGTAATTTCGCTTATAATGTAGCCATACCATGTTTTTCTCGTTTCGCTCTTCCAGTCACATCGCAAATCGCTGCCTACTGTAGCCTCAGCCTTAGGGCGCATTCCATCAGACTTTTATACCTAGAATAAGTCATATCCTGAGAATAAATTTTGAATTTTTGACAGATTTTTCATACTAGAAATGTCAGTCGTCAATTTTATCCTTCGAATAAAATATATCTGAATTTGATAAAAATCAGCCCTTACCTGATTTTATTGCGTAATGCCATTTGTTAATACATCACAAAAAAAAATGTTTCTTTTAAATTGCATGCTTGAAAAGGTTATCTAGTTATGTCTTGAAACACTGCAAGAAAAATGTCAAAGAAAAACTACCGCAATATGAAAGCCAAATGCATCTGGGCCACAGATAATAAATAATGGTAGATTACCACCGTGCTCCTTAAGACTGTGCCGACCGCACAGTGGCGCCCTCATCGTTTGTTTGGTTATTTCATACAATTTAGAATGAAAATGCAGAAAATAAGCACGTTAAGTTGTGCTTCATAAGATTACACGTTAATATTATTAGAAGCGGTAGTTTTATATTGTTTAGTTTTATTATAATCCTTAAAACGGAATATAGTGGCCACTTTTATCCGTTTTAAGGATTATAATGAAACTAAACAATATAAAACTACCGTTTCTAATAATATTAATGTATAATCTTGTGAAGCACAACTTAACGTGCTTATTTTCTGCATTTTCATTGTAAATTGTATGAAATAACCAAACAAACGATGAGGGCGCCACTGTACGGTCGGCACAGTCTTCATAAGTTAAACCTCTTTTGAGGCTTGACGTTTCAATTTATTTTGACCCAGATCCTGATCTCAGTCTTTACAGCTTTAGTATTGTTTCTCTAGAAATATGAATTTTGTTTCGAAACCAGTAAATACCTGCTATAAACTATCGAATGTTAGTTTTGTGATAGTAATCTGGGCCTCAAGTCTGCTATTACAGTAGTGTCAGAATGGTCTATCATTGATTTCATAATTGTTGATTTTGACAAGTTTGTTAATTTACTAATATAATGGCGTCATTATGACTTTCTAATGGTCAACCACTGACACTCCATTGAAAGAAATGGCATAAAATGGTTATCTCGTATATAACCTATATCTATATACATATAATAAAATCGTAGGAAAGTCAAAACTGTACATTGAATATTTTTAAAAAATAATACTTGGGGCGTGATCTACAATCGATACCGAAGCCAAAAATATAGTTTTTAGAATTTTTGTCTGTTTGTCTGTTTGTCTGTTTGTCTGTTTGTCTGTCCGGGATAAACTCAAAAAGTACTGCATGGATTTACTTCAAATTTTGCATGAATATTACTAAGAGGTCGGGTCAACATATAGGCTGTGAATCTTTATTTTTCTTACGCATTCTGTGACAGCGTGTAATCTAACGACGCATATCTAAATGTTGTTTTTAAGTAAGCCATGCTATTATCTGACGTTACACTATAAAAACTACGCCATTTAAGTAACTTGGGCAGAGAAATATAGTTTAATGAATGTTAGTAGTATAAAGACAATTTTAAAACAGCGCCATCTATGAGATTTCATAAAAATCAAATCAAGTTACCTACATGTTAACATTTTTTTGGAAATTAATAATTTAAATTTGATCATGTTGGCGAGGTAAGTAGTTAGTTATTCTTAAAATTCATAGATGGTGATGTGCATTTTCTTCATAAAAGTTGTATCGTATAGTTCGTTTTGACAAATTCAAGTTCCAACAAAACCCTCAAAATCTTGAGCAGAGTTGAGGAAGACAATTTTAAAAAAATGCGGTGTTAAGTATTACAAAAAAGTTATGTTCATTGATGATGATCATTTCATTTCATGACACCCTCGCGGAGGCGAGCGTCAGTGACAGTCCCAGCCGCATGCGTCATCTGTTTGCCGTCATCTTGGTGTTTTGTGGAGTCGCGAACCCGATAGCTTTGTGAGAGAAGTATCCCCATCATCTGTCTGAAGATTTTCGACGAGCTTTGAGGCGCGCTACTGGAGACGAAGTCGAAGTAACTGATGAACGCGTGCTGAACACCTGTCTCAGTTCACTTCAATATGTGGTACTTTCTATCGGCGGCAATCCACTGATCGAATATGGGTTACCAGCTCCCCAATCATCACCGTATCAAGACCGTGAAAATCGGGAGTATAACGCGAAATGACCACCATACGAAATGACCATGTCGCTTTGTTCTCTTCAGAGCAAAAGCAAATTTATGACACCGTCCTTGAAAACGTTGGGCACAACCAGGGTAAAATGTTTTTCTTGGATGCTCCTGGTGGAACAGGAAAAACATTTGTTACCACTGGCATACTTGCAAGGTCAGGAGGCAAGGCAAAATTGCTATTGCTGTAGCGTCGTCGGGAATCGCTACCACACTGCTTCCGAGTGGCAAGACAGCACATGCCATGTTTAAAATTCCCATCGATTTAGAGAGCGCCGAAACGCCTGTTTGTGGTGTGTCACGTAACAGCGATAAGGGACACGTGCTCAAGGATTGCTCTCTGATCGTATGGGATGAGTGTACGATGGCCAATAGGAAGGCCGTTGAGGCCGTGGACAGAATCCTGCAGGACATCTGCAGGAACGAACGTTTGATGGGTGGTGTCACAGTTCTGTTCAGTGGTGATTTTCGGCAAACGCTTCCAGTGGTGACGCGGGGCTTGAGGGCTGACGAGGTGAATGCTTCGTTGAAACGATCTTCGTTGTGGTCACGAGTTCGTACGCTGCGCTTGACCATTAATATGAGAGCTCGGCTCGGCGGTAATGCACGTGCTCAAGAATTCTCCGATGTCCTTCTAAGTCTTGGCGAAGGCACTCTACCAGAAGAGACAGGTGATGCTTCCAGAGTCTCTCGGTAGAGTGGTATCCAGCTTAGAAGAACTCATTCACTGTGTATACGGGGACATCAGTCGTATACCGCACCAGCAGAATTCTTGGGTGTGTGAGCGGGCCGTTTTGATGCCCAAAAATGATCAGGCTGCAGCAATTAACGAATGCATTCTCTCGGAAATTGAGGGGAATAAAGTGGTCTACACCTCGATAAACACTGTTGTCGAGCAAGATGACGCCACACATTATCCCGTGGAATTTCTGAACTCCCTGTCAGCAAGTGGACTTCCAGCGCATACCATCAAGCTGAAGGTCGGTGTTCCGATTATGCTTCTTCGGAACCTATCTCCTCCGAAGTTGTGTTAACCGCTTTACGGCCCATTCACGACTTCGGTCTAAGCGGCGCGCGGCGCGGCAGGCGGCGCGGCGTGCGTTTTACACGCCACGTACCCTCAGTAGCGGCTAGCGGCAGCGGTCGAGGTGGACGTATTTAGGTAGTTAGAACGTGCTCAAAATTATGGCGTTATCAAAATTATCTCTTTTGTGTTTAGAAAGCAGTATATTTTTAAAACAAGTATGACAGAAGGAGTGCACGAACTGAATAAAGATCGATATTTAAATCGCAAATTTCGTGACCTATACGAAGATTACAGAAAATATCCGGATAAGTTTTATGAGTACACAAGAATGAGTGTGGAAACATTTGATTATATTCTATACTTATACTCTATATCCATTACCGCCACAAAATCGTCTAAAATTGTTTGTTTATAAGTTCGCCGCCGAGTCCGTCACATCTACGCCGCTATCCGGGCCGCTGTGTTTCGTGGCGTCGCGTCGCACTCATTCGCCAGTACTTTTGATCTCGCCGCTCCCCGCACCGCGCGCCGCTGCAACGATTCGCTGCAACAAAACCGCGCGCGTTTTCGCTGTGAGCGGCGACTCGTGGCGTGCTTCAAACATTTTCATACTTTTGTTCTTACCGCTCGCCGCCCCGCGCTTAGCCGCCGCTCACCGCGGCAAGGTCGTGAATGGGCCGTTAAAGTCATCTCCCTCCACAGACACACCATTGAGGCGGAAATTCTTACGGGTTGTGGCGTCGGCGAGGCAGTATTTATACCACGCATTCCCCTAATACCTCATAACTTCCTGTTCCAGTTCAAGCGCGTACAGTTCCCCGTGAGTGTTTGCTTCGCGATGACCATCAATAAGTCGCAGGGCAGCGGGTGTCGACCTCAGGACGAGTTGCTTCTCACACGGGCAACTGTACGTCGCTTGCTCCCGTGTCACCAGTCCTGACTCTCTTTACATTTTGGCTCCTGGCAGCATAACTACCAACGTAGTTTATAGGGAAGTGTTGTAAAGTATGATACCTTTGTACGTATTTTTACTCTTTTGTGTCCTGGAATGTATTTCTGCATTATTTTCTCTATTTCCTTCAGTCACATGTTATGACTGAACTCAGCAGGACTCCCATATAACTCTCTTCACTTGCTTTGCTTGCAAAAAAAAACTTATATTTTAATGCTATTTTAAAAGTTGTGTACTTATATGCTATAGCGACACTGGCATCTTGGGTATTTTTGGTGCTGTAGAGCATGCACGCAGACGACGTCGCGGGCAGCAGCTAGTGACAAATAAATGACTGACTTAGGCGGTAATATGCTAAACTTCTTACTACTTCAGATTGCTTATAACACTAATATATAATTATGTACAAATATATATAAATGAAATCTGGCATGAGTAAATGTTCAAGTAGTAGTTTTTCGAAAATCATTTCTACTAACGAGTTTTATAATAATGGCAATACGACAATGTCATTTAACACAGTTCTATTACGAGAGCATTGGCCGACCAATGATCGACCATTATGAAATAGCAGATTACGAACTTTTAGCAAAATGACAATGGGATCGTGTTGGAATGACGAATTTATAAAAATAGCAGACTTGGGCCCCTGAATGCAAGATCAAATGTAGGTGGTAACGATCCTAGTGTTGGTAATTAACTGGTAGAAAACATCTTCCGAACAAAAACTTTTCCTAGGGCGACAGCACATAGGCAGAAACTGGAGAACGCCACCTCTTACGATCCTTACATACTCCTTTTGCCTCGTTTACCTTCATACATCTGGTAAGGGTTATACACGCACGCCGGTTGCAAGTACGACGCACCTGACCTAATAAAAATAAATAGCCAAAACAAAAATATCTAGTTGATTGAGATCAATAAAAGCCTTCGTTATTAATTATAATAATGTTGCTAGCTTAATGCGAAATTCATGATTTATTTTTAATTAATTACAAAACAATAATAATTATAAGCTGCGCTTTGCAATTATACCAAATTAATATTAAATTAAACTTTATAGGTGGAGTCATGTCCGTAGCCAATTAATTAATTAATAATTACGACAAAATTAACATTTTGACGTGTCATTTTAATTCTGTTATAATAAGGTTTCCCGGAAAATGCATATGTATGTATGCATATGTATTGCATTATAAGGAAATGCGATCGGAGAAAGTTTTGAAAAAGCCTAAGTAAATAGTCATAATTCAAGGTTTGGATCTCGCCTATTTCCTCCTCAAATATTGGACAAATTTAAAAAATATTTCATAAACTGAATAAGAAGGATATACATATACTGTGTCCTAATGTTTTTCTTTTTTCATTAATAGTTGTCAAATTTATACACTAGGCCTCTGTTTACAGCAGTTTATATCAGCATTTTTTTAGGGTTCTAGTGCTTATAAAAACTAATGTATCATCAAAAAGGAAAACATGGGGACATACAAGTAGTTAATATTGATTATTTTGTAAAAAAAATCATTGCTTTATGGTCATTAACCAGAAAGAAAACAGGCGAGAGCGTTTCTATGTAGAAAAGACCACCCGCATTTCCTCTTAACACCTAGTTTAAAAATTTCATTCAGGGTGTGTGTGAACTAAGGTTCACTCTGACTAGTCCTCCTGGGAAAACAGGCATGATGTTATGTTGTTTTATGTTACTTTCATGAAGAGAAGTTATATAAAAAAGTAAATTTAGAGTAGATTAGTATACCAAAAAGAAGCACAGCTTTGAAGCCTACGTTTTGTATATCATAGACATAGCCATTCTCAAAAATTACCAATTAAACAAACAATGTTGTCTAACCAATCTCATTATTTAAAAGCCCGCTCTCATAATTTAAACGTTTGTCACCACAAAATGAAGAGACCTCCGCCTCGGTAATTACACTTTCAAGCTAAGCGCAAGCAAACAACGGACAGACCATTATATTATAAAACCAGGAGCACAACTAAAATTAAAACGACTCGCAACTAGAATTAAAAATTTAGTTTTTTCAACAACGTCAGAGAATGTTAATCATGGCAGAAATGAAGAACGCTGCTTAAAAAATATCATTTTCTCCTTCAGAGATAGTTTGCAGTATAATGGAAAGATCCAATTGACGGGCGCGTCTCGTTAGAACGCTTAATGGACGAGCCGGGGCGGCGGCCAACGAAGGCGTTTTGCAGGGAGATATTCTGGGCCCTGCACTTTTTATTGCCACTCTTGTTAAATTTCGCTTTGTGTTAAGTTAAAACTTACCGTTTAAATTTAAATTTTTCTTGTTTAAAATTTTGTTTATATTACGGATTATTTATGTACAGCAAATTATCTGCTGAACTGGTTATATAACTTTATATTTACAAAAGCCAATTGTAGGTGTTATTTGTTAAACAAACACATTTCGTGTACCCATTACCTACACCTAAGAGTCAATAAGTTGCTTACCCTTGAGCTACTTTTATTTGAGTACTAAGCTGGGTAGCAATAGTAGTGGTTTTCTATTATTTTCCCAATTACAGTTCGAAATTGGAACTGTGCCCGAATTATAAGGATAGGGACACCCGTATTAAATTAACCTTTGTGGCTTATGGGAGGTCAACCTTAAGGAAAATGTATTCAGTAAATATCAAATAATGTCATCGTATATTTTTAATACCTACCATATTCTACACAAATTAAAAAGCCTTCGTTAAGAGCAATGTAAGTGCTGTAGTGTCGGGTATTACGGTATTATTTTACTGCTAAATAGGTACAGAAAAAACTGTCTATTAAAACAGTTTATGGACGCGTTCACAACTGCATTTTATTGTCTACCTTCACTATGATATTGGATGAGCTTTAATCTCGACAATTATTTTCCATAGCAATATATTATGGATTGGTTTGAACAATTACTTGGTTATTCCTTTTCACGTTAAGCTGTATAGTTGTATGTTCGTAAAGCCAAACATTATTTCTTGTTTGATTTGTTTTTAGGGTTCCGTACCTCAAAAGGAAAAAAACGGAACCCTTGTAGGATCACTTTGTTGTCCGTCCGTCCGTCCTTCTGTCTGTCAAGACCTTTTATCTCGGGAACGCGTGGAGGTATCGAGGTAAAATTAAAACCATATATCGTCGCTGCGCATGTCAAATTCCATATGTGATTTATTTTTATTTTTCGATTTTTGCACGAAACATAATTAATCTCCGTTTCATTCTTGATATGTTGATAAAATCCTTTTTGTGATTTTCGAACTAGAAACAAGCTGAACAAATTCTATGTGTTTTGACCGTTAGGAAAAATTCGTATGTGCTGAAATTCACATATGTTTAGTGCAAAAAACGAAAAATAAAAAAATCACATATGGAATTTGGCAGGCGCAGCGACGATATTCAGGTCTGCGGTCCCTTGAAGCTGTGAAAAATAAAACTTCTAAGTTAACGTAACAAAAGATACGGCCACATACAGGTATATTTCGACACTCTCAAGGGAATCAAAATGTATAGGGTACTTCCCGTTGAATTAGAACCATGAAATTTGGCAAGAAGCAAGGTCATGTAGCACAAGTAAAGGAAAAAATGTACATTGAGGTTAGATTTAAATACACGAACAACAATTAGAGGTATCGTTACATATTATTCTATTCAGTCAGATTATATCTGCACCCTAATTGCGTAACACACTTTCTGAATAATTTTGAAGGGTATTGCTTCATATGTTCGAAAACATGTGTCTGCTCAACAACGTAAATAACGCAATGAATGTTGTTGAAACTGTCAACATGTAAGCGATTGCTGCTATAAAGCTCAGTTTCCACCGCGAGCGGAACGGACCCATTAATGACTTCGTTAAACTCGCAAAAGCAAACTGCATACTTGTATTTCCATCAACGGTGGAACAGTTTGCGTTTGCGAGTTTAACGAAGTCATTAATGGGTCCGTTCCGCCCGCGGTGGAAACCGGGCTTTAGTGTGTTTCGAAATTACTCCGCTCATACAGATGGCAAATTGCACATTGAGTATAATTGCATTTTAAATAGACTAGAAGATAAATAACGTTGGTAACTATGGTAATAAAAGTTTTTATTATTATTTAACCAAGTGTAATAATATCTACCCAGGTAAACTGCACGTTAAGTGAAACAAAGTTTCCGCTGCGTTCTGAACACGTTCGTGCAATAATACATGACGCTTACCTGTTTATAGTAAAGCTAGCTTATGCCTGCGACTGCGGCTGTGGAATATAAATATGTTCTTGCCTTAAAATGTCTTTGTACTAGTAAGTATTGCTTGTTTATATAATATTTCCTATTGTACTAGTTTTGTTATTACTATTCTAAAACGTCGACCTGGTATTCTTGTTCCAACTTTACGTGACTGAATTTTTTTTTTGTTTACTGACTTAGCGAATATTTTGTCTGCTCTGGAACTTATCAAAAATCAGAACAAAGTACAAGTAAGGTAATATAATTAAACTTAGATTCAGTGTCAAAAATAGCAGTCATTCCATGTGAAGTACAGCCTATCGATTCTGTAAAAATCTCAACGTGATAACATAAGTGAAGTCAAGTGAACTATCAATGGAGGCAATCCTTAACATCAGGTGGAATGACAGCTCACTTCACCTTAGTTTTCACGGTGAGATTTTTACAGAATAGCACTGCTGGTACAGTCAACAGCAAAAGTAGATGATGAAAATCAGAAATTCAATACTAATTAATGAACGGAGTTCGCGTCAGATCTGTGTGGCGTCGAAGTAGTAAATGTTTGGTATAATTTACAATCCCATAACGACACTTCGACGCCAGACAGTTCTGACGCGAACTCCGTTCATTAGTATTGAATTTCTGATTTTCATCATCTACTTTTGCTGTTGACTGTATCTACTCAGCTGCATCCGGTTAGACTGAAAGCTGACCCCCAACATAGTTGGAAGAAGACAAGCCAGGTGATGATTCGTATCAGCGAATTAGACCTTAGAATCTGTGCAAAATAATGCTGTGAAGTTGTGATTTTTATCTAAAGTTACATTAGCGAGACATAAGGCCAAACAGACTGTTGAAATTCATATAAATGGTAAGGAAA
Organism: Globia sparganii; assembly: GCA_949316385.1. Lineage (NCBI taxonomy): Eukaryota > Metazoa > Arthropoda > Insecta > Lepidoptera > Noctuidae > Globia > Globia sparganii. The sequence continues at coordinate 5,414,309 of OX438670.1, forward strand.
CTACACTCTACTGTTTCTGACATTATCTTTGCAGTTGCAGCTTGCAGTAACTCTAGTAACTAACAATGTCTTCTAGGAGAAGTTTAGATTAGTTCTGAAATCACTTCAGTATTTTTAGAATATAATATAAGCTTTAAAACCATTTCGATATAGACTTCTGACGTTCGAAACAAGCCGATTCTCAGCCTAGTTTGAATAAATGACTTTTGTTTAAAGCGGTGTTATTTCAAACGGCTGCATTGAATAATGTAAGTGTTGTTACCTACAATTAATTTAATCAAGTGAGCTTAAAATGTTCCATATACTACTTGGAGATCTTCTTTCTTCTCCTTCTATATTGGATCTTCAAAGCGGAGAGTGTGAAAAAGCAATGTCTCAAAATAGTTGTCCGATTATGTTTAAAAACATATTCATTTTCGTATAGATTTCACTCATCTTTGCATAGTTTTTCTATTAGCGGTTAGGTACGTCCCAGTTTTAGGGGTTGTATTGTTTAGTTGCCGGCAAATAAACATGCACGAAAAACGATAATATTGTGTCATAGAAGCGTATGGGGTCCGGGAGCGCGTTCTCATACAATCCAGATAGATGTTTGCCGGCTTTTATAACTCAAGATAATAATTTGTAAAGGCTAGCCTTTTCCCTAATTACCTATAATCCGTTTAAACACCGACGCCAATAAATCTGAGTGGGTTATCTGGGTGGTTAGCCGACGGTGGCGTGTTGGACACGTTTTCATTTGTCTGCTATACACGATCGTGGCGGTCAAATGGTTAAAAAGGACTAAAGTAACTTCATTCCTAATCAGGTCAAAAAAGGGTTTGAAGCATGAGTTAGTGATTTAGTAACAAAAAATTACAAATAAAAATTTGGAAAGTGTTTTAATTAATGTCCTATTGTATAAGGCTGGATTTACTGCTTTACCGGCGGGCAGCGCTGACTTCGGTCGCTTACCGATTTATATGGACTCGCCCTCGGTGGCCGTCGGTGCTAGACTATACACGTCCATTTATCGTCAGCTTCTTGGTGATGAGTGACGTCAGCTTATCCCTAAATTGAGCCTGAGACAAGAAATAGGAGAAATCAATAAAGGCACTTAAAATATAAAACAAAAAGTTTTTTTTGCACTGACACTGTAAAAAAGTCTATCGAGAACCAACTTGCTTTGCATATCAGCTGTCATTATTCCTCAACTCGATACGACGTACGTTGTTAATTAATACTGGATGATTGACAACCAATTACGAGTACACACACGATTGACGTTTCAAAATGGTTTCAAAGGACAGCAATTTTGGGTATGACAAACGATTGATTGGTGCAATACTCCATCATTATGCACTGGCCTTTGATTCAGCGGAATTTTCAATACCTACTTACAAATTACCCCAGTCCCTAACTATTCCATTTAGAACCTATTTTTCAATCGACAGATAATTTTTATTCGTGAAATAATATTGATGTCTGACAATTTTTTTATAGAACTGTCTAAAATTCAAAATTATTCCTCGGATAAAATTATCTAGCGTTGGAAAAATCAGCCCATAAACTAATAAAACAAGTTCATATACCAAAAACTAAAAATAAAAGCTTAAAAGAAATGCATTGCAATCGATTGCCATTTTATGTGTGTTGGGTATTAGCAGAAATAAAATTTATCCTATCGTAACCGTTGCCATCCAGTATTAGGTATTATTGTAAAAGAATAAACGAAATGTAGGAAATTATTAGGAAGAAAAATACGCAGCTACTTTTTAACCAAAATAACCCAGGCAAACTTCGAACTTGATTAAGTAAACGAAGTAATTTACCCAAAAAAGTTTGACAGAAGCTCCGCTTACCTAATTAACCCAGGCATTTTAACAAATGATTTCTTTGAATTAATTTACTTCTTTCGACACTGATTTTCGTTAGAGCTTTTCTATGAAAATGATAAAATTGAATAAATTACATTTAATAATTTATTAATAAGGTACTTAATTAAAATATGTGTTGCGATTGTAAATAAACAATCTGTGTCTGCCGGGCTCATTCGCCTCACCTACATACTATCAAAATAAAACTAGTCATAATTATTAAGATAGATTGTAATCAAATGGAAAGCATACTATTTTAGTATGTTCATAATAACTTCGTTGTGAATGTCTGAAACATTTCCGTTTTCCGTGCCACAGAAATTCGCTAAAATTTAAACAAATTTTCGCATTCGCACGCCATATTTCTACAATCATATTACTTAGCCGCAATACTTATAGGTTTGTTGCTCGGAACCATTTTAGTGACGGCTTTCATTCAAAGATGCAATTATTGGGTTATAGTTTAGGGCAAATCGATACAGGGAATTGAAATTATTGATAGGTGACGCTGACTAGTCGATATATTGTCGATGTATTGTCGATTTTCGACATAAAATGAATCAGCGAAATGCTGGCAATGAAGAATAAACTTACACGCCAAAAAAAGATATGAAATTCCATTTGCACGAATTGTCTATGGCGCCATTTACGCAGATATAAAAATAGAAGGAAGTTAGGTAGGTTTTTAATCTAATTGAAAATTATCTGTGCCTTCATTTTAATAATTATAATAGTTTTCTCCAAGATCCATCACTGTATGGGTGTAATCTAATAATAACCACAAAAATATAGGTATGTGATTTCTGTCATACTTTTACATTTCTAATTTATCCTGAGGGGCGATTCACGTAATTTTAAGAACGTTCACAGTCTGATCTCAGTCTCAATCTGTCAAAAATACCTATAATTTCCCCACATTTTGACAAGTTTTTGACATTGATTGGCGCTGCGATGAGACTTTAACTAAATTTTGAACGTTTTTAATTACGGAGGTTGGCCTGCTAATACTGAAAGGAAAATCGATAAAGGCAACTAACCAAGGGACCTACATGAAATTGAGCGTAGCGTAGAGCGTATCGCTTTTCCGAAAGGAAACAATCTACCATTTTTGATTTCCTTTGTTAGTATGTACGACCTGCTTTATAAAATCCTTTTTTGTTTGTATATTTCGTCCTGTTTTAACGTTTTCGTAAACAACTGTTTGTTGAGTTTGAGCCTCGATAATATTTTGTGGTTGTGTGTTATGATGACTGACAATATAATTAGTGGTATGTGTTTTCTATTCGCTGTGTGTTTTGTTTTAGCAGTTAAATGTTCTGGTAGTGTGTGTAATTATTTGGAATTTATCTGAACGTTAAAATTTTGTGGACTAAAGTTATTTAAAGGTTTATTTGTTAATAAATAAATAGACCGAACTTGATCGGGGAAACAAATGGAAATACGTAAGTACCTTAATCGAGAATAAAATAATCAGCCGTCTCATACATTTGGGTCGAATAGGTACCTACTGTAGTAATATCAAATTATAATAATAAAATATTTAAATAAATTAATATATATTAATAAATTATTATAATATCAAATATATCATTATTATATTATATTGTATTATATTATTGTACAGAACAGTTGATAAATTTTTTGCGATTACGGATATTAGTTCCATGGAGAAAGTTGTTCAGTTAAACAACCACTCTTAAATTTTTGACTACCTACAACTTTCTGATACATGCTACAACATGGCGTCATTCAGTACACCGGGTGACAGATTCAGTACTTACACGATTCTGAACCGACGAATTTTCTCCGCTTTTGCTCCACTGCGTTGCAATTGGTGTCAATACAAAAATGAGAGTCGCGCGGCCGCGGCCGGATCGCATTCGCGATCGCAGATCTAGTGCGCGAGCGCTCATAGCAAACTATACATAAGTTGGTCGCAACGACCAGTCGTGCCGGCCCGGTGTGCGGCCAGTTGCCCGTTGCGGCCAAGTGCGCGTTTCTTTGTTAATCTGGTCGTTGCGGCCACTGGTCGTGGTCGCAGCCGTCTAATGCGCGAGATGCCTTATAACTGACGAAAAATGTCTACGCCGCTAGGGGGTCTATAATCATGAGCTGAATAATTCATGGTTAGGTACAGTTTGCTCGTCGATGTCCGTGTCTCCTGATACCGCTCCTCATACGAAGCAAGGACTGCTCAATAGTGTACTGGGAAGCTCTTAACGAGCTTCAGGATACCGGGATGGATAAATTAAACCACGGTTTATTATAACGTATGTTCAATAATTACTCCTAGAAATCATTCTACGTGTACCTAATAAATTAAAGACAATAGACGAACATATGGGTCACCTTGCGTGTTCTTATCTTCGTGATACCTCAGACTTTCGACCTTTTGTTTATGCGAGCCAATTACACCACTGGATCCCATCAATAAAATCTATTAGACTAATAAAACTAAGGGACAGCCCAATTTGTATCAATTTCTTAAGGATAGCGTCCGACTTTACGTAGATAGGTTCTCAAGGTCAATAGCCGACCCAAGCAAGCCCTTTGTCGGTAATTAAATTGAGTTCGTGTCAAATTCTTTGCGTTCTACGGGTTTATTAGAATAAACCATTAAAATTCCGAGGTGATTACGGAGTCAAATTATATTGAGGTTAGGTGTTGACCCTTTCGTTTCTATTTATACGATCAATGAAAATCAGGAGTATAACAAAATATAGCTATTGAAGAAATCTCTAACATGAACAACCGACCTTGTTTCCTTTCAGGCGTTTGTTGAAAAGTCGTTTGTTGTCATTCAAACTGAATAATTTAAATCCTAAAAAGCCAAATTCCTTTTGAAAGCCTTTTATAGGTAAGTGCCGTTTTAACGAAAGACGATGAAAATAAGATAAGATGTTCAACGAAAGATAACGCTCCTATGAAATAGAATGTCGGATTTATATTTTTTCTGTGGGGAAATCCTTATGTACCGTCCTTGTGTACCGTCTGTTTAGGAGGAGAGAGGACTCCGTCGGGCTCCTATCAAATAAAGCTTCTTCTATCACCATGAGTTGGGAGTATGGGGTACTCGTATACTCTGTACTCACGCATGCGATCCTTGCTCACGTTAGCCTAGCTTCATGCAATTTTTTTTCGCGCGCTTTTTTTTCAATTCTCTATATTAAGCCGAGCATTGAGAATTTAACAGAGTATATCCTAGCGCATCAAGAAAAAACCTTTGTTGGATTTTCTACTTTCGGCGCTAAGCGGAGCGTTGGAAACAGAGTGCGTAAAAAGAACCAACTGTGCGAACCTGGGCAAAGACGTATCGAACGATTCTCTCAACAATATCTTGCAATTATTCACCTGGCTCTCCTTTTCCTTATTAATTTTCTACTTAATTTTCAGAAGCATAACACAATCAGCCTCTAAGGTTCCCATTGCTGGGACATAGTACTCTTCTCTGTCAGAAGAGCGGGCTATACTCCTCCATGCGGGCCCAGTGCGAGTTGGTAATTTATAAAAATAATCTTCTTCCCCAGATCACGGTGTTCCGAATCCAGGAGCGTGCAGAAGGTGGCGAGGTCCAAGAGCTGGACCAAGTCATCTTGACAGCATTGTTCAGAGCACAGCACCTGTCTCCAAGCGAACAGCTTTCCTTGGCCCTTACATGGAACCGAGTGGATATCGCCAGGTCCGAGATCTTCGTTTATGGGCAAGAATGGCCTCCAGGTATGTGAAAATAAGAGTTAATTTCTGTAAACCGGAGGCAAACAATCCTAAGTCACATTAAGCTAGTTATTCAGTGCACGTGTTTTATTTTCACAATTTGAACATTATTGACGTACCTATGTCAAATTGACTACACAATTTTGTGAAATTTTTATTTGTTGTTTAAAAGTAGGTTATTAGGTAGTTTTTTATTACGAAAAGATATTAATAAAAATGAAAAGATGTTAATAAAAATGAAAAGATGAAAAAGATATTAATAATATGTGCACTGAATTATTAGCTTAATGTGACTTAGGATTGTTTGCCCCCGGTGTATAGATTTAATTAAAATAAAAACCTTTTCTTACATGCATCGAAATGGGCTCTCTGCTGTTGTATAGGAATTCGTTTTTTTTTTTTTCACGATCGGATATTTTCAAAACGAACTTTGAATCGCCCCCTTGACGGATGCAGGTTACTAAATCACCACCTTGTATATCGACAGCAGAAATGCCAGACTTCTTCCAGTATTATCTATACAACGTGTAACGTTAAATGCGCAAAACCTAAAAATAGTTTGTTCATAATTGACTACTGAATCGATTTCAATAACTTTTAATATAGGTTTTTTTTTTTCAAAAATTATGTATTTTGCCATACTATCCGGCGATTGAGCCAAAGAAAATTAAGTCTTATTTTAAGGCAATAAGACTCAATTTTGAATGCATAAAGTAATGCTAGGATCAACACGATATTCTTAATAATAATAGTTAGCTTTAAAAAAATAGTTTTGTTCATTGTAATTATTATGCTTTTAACTCAATGCTCTAATTGGGGTGTATGAGGGTTTGCGCATTTAACGTGACACGTTGTAGGTATATATGTATAAAATTCTAAGTCCTGACGGACTGGTATCAAAGCACAGCCTAAACCGCTGGTCCTCGAGAAAATAAATTTGGAGGGTGTGTTCTTTGTGAAGATGAGGTATTCACTAAGAAAGGGTTTTTCGAAATTCCACCCCTAAGAGGGTTAATGGGGGAGGGTGAAATTTCACACGAACGAAGTCGCGGGTAGAAGCTAATAATTACTCTACAAAGCAAACAAGGAGCAGCAGTGACTAGTGGCCCAATGGTTTCAACCCCGACTTACGAGTTGTATGTCGGCGCCGCGGCGGTTCGAACTCAAGGCATGCGCTTCACTTTGTGTAAATTATTTTATGACCCCTGCTCTCAAAAAGGTGAAGGAAAACTTAGTGAGGAAACCGGCATATCCTGGAACTAAAAATTCGAAGACATTTGTGACATCTACCAACTCTCGATAAGGAGAGAGAGGAGGCCTGAAGGCTGTGTCCCAGCAGTGGGAAAATTATATAGTCTGATTATGCTAAAACAAACAAGCAATTACTCTTGTTTTTTACGACAGATAAAACCACATTAGACAAACGTGGTAAATAATAATTGTGTTTCTGTTTGATTTTGACTGACGACCGACGACGAATTACCTTAAGAGTCCCTATCAATTTCGCGGGGTGAAAACAGAAAATCAGTTTTTTTAGCACAATTTTCTCAACAACCTTAATTTATCTACATTCTTTTTTTTAAATACACAGTTATTTATCACCTATTTATCTAGTAAGTCTCAGAATTTCAATTTTAGTAAACGAACGATCGAATTTAAGTTTATAAGGCATCATTTAGATATTGTACTACAATTAAATAAGTAGTCAAAATAAAAATATAATCATTGATTTTGGTAGATAAATACCTTAAATTTTAAAATATTTAACACTTATTATTATTTTCAATAAATTCTTACGCGTAGACAAGGGTTTTGCACATGATTTTATTGGGTTTTTTCAGCGTGATTAACATTTTTTTACAAGTACTAAATCATGAAACTTTAAAAAACTAAATTGTACACTTACTAATATAATATATGCCCAGTATTTATATATTTTTTAGATTGTTATTTGCTGCCAGTAAGTTATGAAAGTAATTGAAAAACATGGTGTTTCGTGCTTACGTAAAAACATGTGTTAGATTTTTATTTTTTGTAATTTATAATAAGTAGTTATCAAAATTTAAAATTGTACACTTACTAGATAAATAGTTGATAAATAACTGTGTATTTAAAAAAAAAACAAGTTAACTTAATGTTATTGAGAAATTTGCGCTGAAAAAACTTGTATTTTCTGTTTTTAGACCGCGAAATTGATGCCCTTAAAGCTTCCATAAAACAACTGCTAAAACTATTCTACTCAAACGACGCCGGATACTAAATGTTACAAAGACAAAATATCAATGGGCAACATAGTCCTAGTGTCAAAATGCAACATGACACATGATCATCACCTTTAAGAACATGTAACGTGCTGGAAGTAGATACAAATTAACACTCTTCCTGCCGACAGTATAAAGAACTTTTTAAGTTCAGGAGGCCATGGAGGTCACCGGCGGGTCCTAGTGTCTGCTTGTGAACGCCTTGAGTCAAAATTATTACAAGAGGACGAGCGATACGCCGGCGGGTCCAAAAAAAACACTTTCAGGACGCGCGCCGTGGGATCCGCCATGACCTCCCGAATTCAAATAGTTTTTACAACTACTGGTGTGCTGTTATGGAAAATGTGATACTTCTCTTGCGTGAGGTGCTTTGGCCTGCTAAACAATTTATTTTAGAGATCGCCGGCGGTTCCCATGGCAGGGTTAGTGTTGGACTATGCTTGGAGTTTCCCTGCATGATCGAATCAGAAATGAAGTAATCCGCAGAAGAACGAAGGTTACCACCATAACCCGAAGAATTGCCAAACTTAACTGACAGTAGTGGGCAGGGCAAATTACTCGCAGAACTGATGGCCGATGGGGCCGAAAGGTTCTGGAGTGGCGACCGTGTACCGGAAGACGTAGCGTTGGAAAGCCTCCAACAAGCTGGAACGACGACCTTGTGAAGGCCGCAGGAACCCGATGGATGCGAGAAGCACAGAACCGGTCGAAGTGGAGGTGCTTGGGGGAGGCCTATGTCCAGCAGTAGACGTCTTTCGGCTGAAATGATGATGATGATGATGAAACTTCACAAACAAACACATTTACGAAAGTCTTCAACCCAAATACTGCAAATAGAGACCCGTCACATATGAATACATTCCAATCGAATAAACGTAAATTAGTCCACAATTTAAACAGTAGAATCAAACTTTAAAGGGTATATTCATTAACAGACCCTACCAACTCTCAGCGCTCACAAATAAATTACATTTGGACCTTACGGAATAAATTCATGGATTCTGGACCCTTATTGGGTTTTGGGCGGACAAAACTGATTTACCGTCATATTGCCATTTGAATTGGACGTAGGCAAATTCGCACAAATATTCCATTTGGAGATACAAAATGTAAATGTGGGTTGTATGATTATTTATTTACAACTTTGCATAGAATAAAAATAAACAGCAAAAATTCCTAATGAAACTGACTTTTAATTTAGATTTTTCGAGAAGTTTACCTTTACGCTTTTATAATTTCTAACATGACGATATTATCGTGGACGTCCATGTCACGGCATCTCAATAACACGGTGTAGTAAAATATATGGAAACATATGAAGACGTTTTAATTTCCGTCCACGATAACGTGCACATATTTCCAAATATTTTGAAGTTCACGACAATATCGTCGCGTTAGAAATTATACAAGCGCACATTGAGATGTCGATGAATAAGATACTTGACTAAAATGGTTTTCACAGGTTAGCTCATCTACTAAATTATAGATACTTAGGATTCCCATGAATTTGCCTTTCCCACTATGCATGTAACTAATGCCCACCTTTTTCTCGCCCTAATGTTATTGCCACTTACGTTAAGTCTGTTCCACCAGCCATCGATACTTCCCCATAAAACGCCACTCAACCTTGCTTAACTGACTAGCGATCAACTTACGACTCAATATTCGTCGGCAGAGAACAAGATGTCAGTCGACTCAACTCAAACTCAAACTCAAAGCATTTATTTCAAATAAACCAATTATAGGCACTTTTGAATTGTCAAGGGTCGGTCAGTCAGAAAGATGAAGCTAGTTGCCCATTCCAAAGTGTAGGTACCTGTGGAGAAGAACGGGCAAGAAACTCCACGGACACTCTTTTAAATAATAAAATTGTTACAAAAATCTTGGTTACATCATTCATGTTGAAATTATACATGTGAGAACGATGCAGAAAGACGTGCACGTTAAAGGCGTTCGTACTTAAAAGAACAGTTCATAAATGAAAATAAATTAAAATAAGCCGTGGCGGCTAAGAGATGACCAGTCCCTACTGACGGCGCCCGTTCACGAACATGACGTATGGATCAGCACCATTCAGCTCAACCATTTTGAAGGGAACCCAATGATCCAACACACACGCCACCATCAGCGAGACATTTGAGTGAGCATGACATACTCTCAGCCGCCAGGGCACATTCAAGTCAATGAAAGACGTACCCAGTAAATGGTAGCTTTATAGTTTAGGTACATAGTGCTCACACGTGTGCTATGCAATTATACAATACTAAGAGATTGAATTTATACAATGCAAAGATAGTTTTTTCAATCTTCAGCAGCTCCAACTATATTTCCGAATGCTAATTAATTAGTTTAAGCGCCCTTGTGGAGCAGGACCAGCGTTCAGCCAAGCATTTTTGTCAGCGATGTAATCCCCCAACTTATAATATGCCTGGCTGCATAGTGTGCGTTTTATGCAAGATTTGAATTTTGTTTCATTGAGTTGGAGTATGTGAGGGGGTATTTTATTGTAACATTTTAAATAATCGACGCAATATGTATTTTTCTTCTATACTTCTCAGCATAATCAGCCTATAATTTTCACTGCTGGGACTTTGAGAAGGAGTCGGCCGTAATCTTCCACGCGGGCCCAGAGCGAGTTGATACAGGCCACATGTCTTCGAATTTTTGGTTCTAAGGCATGACGGTTTCCTCAAGATATTTTCCTTCACCGTTTTGAGAGCAGCATAGCTCTCAGAGCATATTATTCTGAAATATCTGACGTTAACTTGCGTGTGGTGGTACATTTACCAAAAATAAGAAACTCTAAAATAAAGGCATGTAACTGGAAATATTTTCGCAAACATTAATAAATCAGTCATGTCCTGACCACGTTAGAATGAAAAATGACAATCTTTACTTAAGCGCAATTATCTAGATAAGCTAGAGGCCTACGCCCAGTTCTATGTGAAGTCGGGCTGTGGATAATGATGAAGTAGTATCTCCTAAGACTTTGCGTTCAGTATGTTTTTGGTAAAAAAAGTAATTTTTACCGACAATTTTTCTGGCCATTCACTTACTATCTACATAGCACAGCCCGGAGTTTGGAAGTTAATGGTGTGATACACCCGTGCCGTCGTGTCGGATTGCCGTCCCATCGGACTATGAGAGTAAGAGAATAGTGAGTGCACCTGTGTCCAGTCTCCGCTGAGATTGGCTGCCATGGCCGAAATTCGGTGTGTGGAAGGCTATAACATAGCTAAAAATATTCATTATCATTATTCCAGAAATATCCATTATCGTTTAAGACAGTAATAAAAAAAGAAACACATCTATTATTAGTACCTAAGTGTTCAGTTTGCTGTCAATATCATACAACAAATATTTCCATTTTCGCCGACTATTGGCATATTACCCTTGTGGTATACAGGGTGGCAGGGACATCGACGCACAAACGTCGTGAAAAGGTTACACCTGATGCCCTAAATAAAATTACGAAAGTCATTAATCTCGGAAATGACCGGTTAAAAAAATTGTCATTTTTGAGCGCGCAATGTATTGCAAACAACGCGATCAAAACGGTCCGCGGATGGCGCGCGCGCGCTACCTACACAGTACACACACACGTTTGTGGCGCGGCCGCCCGCCGCCGCCGCGCCGCCCGCCGCCGCTGCCGGACGAACGTGATTGTACAGAGGCCAGCACATCAAGCTACCCCAATCTGTCAGATTTTCCCAATTGAATAAGAACCTTATTCCTTTGTACTAAACTTGAAAATCTATCAAAGAAATTTGACAGATTGGGGTAGGTTGACCTGCTGGCGTCTGTACGTTTTGGAATGGGCAACTAGCTTTAACTTTCTGACCAACTGACTGACTAGTTAATTTTGACAATTCAAAAGTGCCTGGAAATGGTTTAATTGAAATAAATGCTTTGAGTTTGAGTTTTGTACCTACGAAATATCGCCTAACGACAACATTGATAGGTACCTACCACATCAAAACATTGTTTTACAATTAGTCTTGATAACCGATGGTAGTTACTTCTTAAGTAGGTACCCGTTATGGAAATAAAACTAACGCTAAAAGCTTATTCCCTTAAAATAGCGATACCGATGAGGATTTATAACAAAAAAGATTAGAACTTAGCGATCCAGTAATGTTCAATTAATGAACTTACCTTAACTAAGACGACCTAGACCCACTGACCGTCGGACAGGAAGGGTTACGTTTGGGGGAGCGCCGTCGTGTTGGAACCATGTCTCGCGGAACTGGAGCACAGGCACCTCCTCGATTATTTCCTCGAGGAAGGCATTTTGAACGTCTCTCACAAACACACACACACAGAGAAAATTACTTTTGATTTTATTAAGATCACAAATTCGCGTCAAATAGCACACCCGTTTGCGATCAACGAAATCTAGGAACTGGCAAAAATCCGATAAAATCGGCGAATTGCAAAAGAAATGTACTTTGCTGATCTTTCTTTCAATTTGCCGCACTTGCTTTCTACAGTTAGTACTATTATTTAATTTGTGCCTACAGTGCCTACACCGAATACAGACCAACAAAATGATAGAGTGTACAAACACATTTGGTTGTACCTAGCTACCTATTCACGAAATTAATTGCGAATATGAATGTATTTTTTTTTACGAAACAGTAAATTACATTGTTGAATTGCATTCAAAACTAAAACTAATGTTGATAATAAAAAAATATCGAAAAATTACGTGACTATCAAGACATTTCTACACGTTTTTTTTTAATCTTCTTTACTTAAATCGATGAAGCTTTAGAAAAATAATTATCCCCCATAATTAATCTAAAATAAAAGTAGTAAATGGGTCATTCATTTCTGTAGATGATTAAAATGCCTCATGAGACGCGTCTGTTAGATTCATTGGGATATGTCGCCTTATCGCATAGTTTCTTAGAACGAGACCGCTCGCCGCCGCCGTCCCTTTGTCGGCATTTGAAAGCGAATAACGTAGGTACTAACCCAGTGTTGACCTCACAAATGAACTTTAGCAAAACAGCTGATCAGGTAGCCCTTTCGAGTTTTATTTACATTGCTGTTTTAAGTGAAACAAGTGAATTTACTATTTTTTAATTAAAAATCTCATTGGGTTAGATAGAAATAATGATTTTATACAGCTTACATTAAAAAAAATTGCAGAAAAAAACGTAAAAATTAAGAAAAAGCCGACGAAAAATTTCAAAGCGTAGGGGTCCAGAAACATGTACTGAATCCATGGTAAGCGGTTTCGCGTCGATGTCCCTGCCACCCTGTATAAGTCATTAAATATTAGACATGTGGAGGCGTGCTTATCAGGAAACGGAATAGCTTTTGTTGTAAATTCCCTAGGGTTGCCTCGTATGTTCCGCGATGGAAACTTTTCTGTTTTTCTATTTTTTTCTATGGAAACGTAATACCAAGTTGTGGAACTTTATTATGCGGTGAACAGTCATAAAAGCCGAACAAATAACAGCATTTGTTCGACTTTTATAATTACACACAACATAACATCACGCCTGTAAGCCCACACCCACACTCTCATATCGCCAATTCGACACCTCCATGCAATAACATCGTAACTCACTTTTTTCCAAAAATTGAGTTACAACGGCATTGTTATGTAAAAAAGAAATGCATTTTTTCTGTACTTTCATTGTAATTCTATTCGTTTCTAAAAATATGTAACTTAACACCTTGGAGTTACAATTATCTGACCACAAAAATAAATTAAACTACAAAAAAACTAAATTGTTACTCAGACATACAATGTTTGTCCTCGTAACTTATATGTCATTTCACTGTTTTGTTTTTCACGTAAGTCATGCAAACCCATGAAAACAATTTTTCTTTTACAACTTAACCATACCTATTTATAGTCCGCCTAAACTATATTAAATAGAGCCAGCTTCAAAAATTATACGGGGTGTTTTGAGTTTGCTATAATTTTTCAAACTTTAATATCGCTCTCCTGTAAAATCACAAAAAGTAAACATGGGGCGAGCCTATTGCCATCAGCCGGGCATGAATTCAGACTCGGGGCTGCTACTTAACCATCCTCAATAGGCTTATCAACTGAAAAAAATCTAATTAGTCCTTCAGTTAGATTATCAAAAAATATTTTACCCGTATTTTTTCTTTTGTTACGTAAACCAAAATTGACGAAGATACGACGCTTTTAAAATTCTCAATACGTCACAACTTAGTATAATTTTTAGTGCGTTCTGACGTCACGATCTCCGACTCCCGAGTTTTGATGCATTTTATCTTTGTCAATATTTATTGATTTACAGAAACAAAAAATACGTGTCCATTATTTTCCAACACTCTGACGGAATAAATAGATTTGCAATTTATTGATGGTGGAAACTAGCCTATTCCTTAATGGCCTCGTTAGCCTGATTTCCCTGTTCATAAGCTCAAACCTAGAAACAAAAATTCGAAGACATGTGGCATATACCAACCCGTACTGGGCCCGCGCGGTGGATTACGGCCCACTCCTCCGAGGAGGCCTGTGTCCCAGCAGAGGGTACGTTATAGGCAGATTATGTAAGCTCAAACATTTCTTGTTTAGTCCCTCGCTATAAAAATTCTTGATTGAATGTTGCTAAATTCCTAAACGGACACTCAAACAGCGTCAACTTTCACAATCGTCTATAGTAGCCTTGTTTTAGCATGGTAGTAGCGCCACCCACCCACCTACATTTTCAAACATTTTTAACCGACTTCAAAAAAGGAGGTTCTGTATTCGACCCGTATGTATGTATGTTAGTATTTTTGTATGTCCGCGATTTTCCCAAAAAGTAATGAACCAATTTTGATAATTATTTCATTAATGTGATCTACATACTTTCAAGAAGGTTTTAATAATATAACACATTAGGTAATTATTATTATGATATATGCATGAATGTACTCGTACTGCATCTCCATCTCATTCCTATGCGAATTTTGATGATTCATCTAGTCAATGTCTTCAATTCTTCAATTCACTAGTATTAATTGAATTTGTGTAGTTTGTACTACTAATTTCGGAAGACGGAGTCAAAAAACGAAAATGTGCAACCAACGACACCGACTACCGAAATTAAAGTTATTTTTCACTTTGTTGTGTTTTTTCGGAAGTCGGTTGTTTTTTTTTTTTTGTAAAAATGTTTTTATTTTTCATTTATTTCAAAAACTGAAATAAAGTCCATTAACGTCCTCATTCAATATCTTCGACATGTTCCAATAGATATGAAAGTATGTATTAAAAAACATAAATAATTTACTGTTTGGGTTCATAAGGAGAGATATTAGGGATGCCCGCTGTTGCCATGCTAAAACTAGAGATGTCCTTTGAATTTAGACCACTTCATCCGAAAATACAAAAACCTTTAGGAACCGTTTCCATTCACCCGTAAATAACAATAGCAGATAACGTTAAAGCGGGGCAATTGAAAGCTTAGCGTCCTGTTAAATTTACATAGCACAGACAGAGATCTGTTATCGCCTCCCAGACTTCTGTTTGATTAACGGAATTTATATGGGGACTAAAGAGAACAAGAGGACCCTTTGGATTCCTCCATTTTATACCAAACAAAAGAGGCAAGTTTTCACAACTTTGTACTTATAAATATTGGAATACGAACAATCAAATCATACAAATTAAAAGGGTTCAATTGTTTATAAAGCCAAAAGGTCGTAGAAATTCAGAATCTTTTGTTTCTGTTTTACACTGATTGATAAATACGTTTAACGGCCATGTTGTTTTCGGTGAAGAAAAAGCCAACCCTTTTCCATCCGAAGGCGCAAAAACAAATGTATTATGTTATGAAATAAAATGGATATGCAGGATGCCGCCTACATTTTGCCTACTTACAACATTCTACTAATGTGCTGAATGAAGTGAAAGTAAAATGTTTGTAAGGTTGCAATCTTCAGCTTATGGAATCCAAACAGAGTGCGAACGGGTTAGTTAGCTAATGCCAAATGCCCAAAGGTCAGACATTTGGCATGGATATAGAAGACTAAAAGTTTACATAATTGCACAATGCATTTATTTTGTTGGCACCTAAATACCACGTTATATTGATACGTAGTTTGGAATACGTAGTATAAAAGGGCTCATACTAAAAGCAGATCAATTATGTTTTAAGCACACTATAACAACATAGCGTGTAACTCCTGAAATAAAGAATTTTCTCTATTATTATTTGCTAAGTTGTTTGCCATTCAAACAGCAACATCTCCCTCAACTTACATAACATTGTTCTTTTATCTTCTACACGTTATAACTTAACTCAATGTTGCAGAACAAGTACAAAAATTACTTTGTTACAAAACCAAGTGTCAGGGTAAAACTTTTTACTTTACAAACTCTGGTTACTGCTCGTTAACTTTTAGGTTTAGTGCTGAACACAGCATGATTGCCTTGTCATTAACAGAAACACACGATAATGCCTTTTGTGAGTTTTCGCTGCGCTTTTTAGAAGTTTTTTTTTGTGTCCTGAAAAGTACTTGGATTTCGAGATAAAACTTGTGTGGGAGTTATGGGTTGACTAGATTAACTAAGAGCTGATCTTTCGATCATCTGATAACTTTATTCGAGGAATAATTTTGAAATTTTGACATTTATTTCATAAAAAAAAGGATTGTGTGGTTTTATGAAACCACGGTAAAAGTGAAACTTTTTTTCACATTATAGACATTATTTTAACTAAAAATTTCACTTTATCCCTACTCCGCGGCCGACCGTCACGCGACATGCAACACACAGACGAAAAAGTTTGAGACGATGCAATAAAAGTTTCAAGTTTGAAAAATCAGCCTTATCAGAAACATTAAAATAATAAAGCGGAGCTATCGTTACAAAGCGTTTATTCCAAAGCAGACAGGAGACAAACAAAATACAAAATTGATTTTGACACTTAGGTAGAACATTGCCTTCGTCAACTGACAGAAGGTTGCTAAAATACAGTGGGTTACGTCTGGTACTGGTTACGTCTGTCCTGATATTTAAAGTTTAAAAATCCACTATGACCATGAAGGGTTGTATGATATTTACACCATTAAATCATCTGCATCACAATACACTTTCTTCATATCCCGATCTTTGAGCACGTATAACACACCGCTAAGAGCAGGATAATCAGTTTTTACTTCATCTATAAGCTGTTCTTCGGGAACATCCTTGTTGAAAATATGAATATCAAATGTCTTATTTTACTATCTATGTACTTTCGCAAAAGTGCCAGAGATACTGCCAAAACGACTCCATTCTCAGCAAGATTCTATTTCATTTTATTACGTCTATATTTTACGACGCTCATAAACACAATATCGGGCCGTATGTGGCGTGAGATGCGTAGATAGGCATCAGGTGTCCTGTAAATAGATTCTAAGAAGCCGCCGCCCTGAGTACCAACAAAGTAAATACTGCAAAAGACTCAGTTTTATAAAAGAAACAGTAAAAAGAAAAAGGGTTTTCAATAGTTCTTCCGTATGAGGTAAAAGGTATTGGTCCTCGTATTTAGATCTTAGACAAAGAGCGATATTTAAGCCATTGAAGGAACGAGACACAATAGAAGTTTTCTCTCGGGGCGTTTAGTGTCTCGCAGTGTTAAGGGGAATCCAAATGCACCTATGTCTTGTTATACCGCCCCAGTTTGCAGTCAGATACATCGTTATCAGCTTCGCCTGTCGCATCTAATTAGACTTTGTGTCCAAACCTGCCCGCTATTCTGAGCTTCCAAGACTGAACTAACTTATTAAAGGCATCGGCTGTCGGATCCAAACAGGTTTAGGCCGAATATATACCGTACTACATAGGCTATTTCCACGTTCTTTGTACAGGTCTATAGATAGACCAGTTCGTGGAGGCGTTTAGGTGCGAAATAATTTATTGACGTCACCTCTGCCTGTCAGTTGCCTCCTCAGCAGTGCTGTATTCAAAAGGCAACAAATAACTTGCATTTAACCTACTCTGTTACCTAGGTTTCGATTGTCACTGCTACTGTTTTAAAGTCCGACTCCCTCGACAATTTTTGGAGTCCAGAAGATTACTTGAGAAAAATCACTCGTGTGTCTGGACTGAACTTCTGTCTTAACCCGTATAGTAAAAGGGATACAGGTTACGTCTGGGGAATAAGGATGTTGTTTTAAAACACAAACTAGGGTTTTCTCTCTCGCACAATGGATGAGGCTCTCAGTGGAATCAATCGTTGGCGGATTATGGTGGAAGTAAGTAGTAAATTTGAAAGCGAATTTTGAATTACGTTCTTGAAGATTACGTTAGTTGATTGCGTGTAGACGTAGAGAGCTTAACGCGGATTGAATCATAATTTAAATTTGGAAAAAATATATATATATCTTCTATATTTTCTACAATATGGTGTCTTCTTAGCAACATTGAATTCATTTCTCAAGTCAAGTGTTACTTTACGATAATACTTTGTCCACAAACTTGCAACGAAGCAGTGATAGCATCAGATGGCGACACAAACTTTTAAATTGCCTTCAGATCGCGCTTTTTCTTGAAAAAGAACTTCAATTTCGTTCTCTTCATTATGTCCATTGCAATTATAGCTATACTAGCAGCGCCCCGCGGTTTCACCCGCATAAGTATCGATCCCGAGGGAATATTGGTATAAAGAGTATCCTATGTGTTAATCCTGGTTATAAACCATATCTGTGTCAAATTCCATTCAAATCCATGTAGTAGTTTTTGCGTGAAAGAGTAACAAACATCCATCCATCCATCCTCACAAACTTTCGCGTTTATAATATTAGTAGGAAGTAGGATAGTAGGAAGTAGGACTAGATTCAGCCCTCGGCTTCGCCGGTCGGAACGAGTACTACTACCAGGATGAAAAAGTATTCTATCTCCTCACCCAGTTTATAACGTCCACTCAGGCTGTCGCTGAAAACCAGCACTGGGGCTCTGTCAAAACTTAAACTCAAACGGTGGCTGTTTTGCGTGGATGTGGCACATATTTTTCATTTTTGTTTCAGTTCTTTCTCTGTGTCATGCTTACGGCAAATAAACGTATTTTTCTTTTTGTTTAATATCTATCCGTCTGCCAAATTTTATTCAAATCTGTTCAGCCGCTAAGGCGTAAAAAGAGTACAGACAGACAACATAAGAACAGGCAGAGTTACACTAAGACACCATGGTGGCGCAACCATGGTCGCGGTAGAACAAAATTAATACAGCTTTATGGTAGGTAGCTCACCTGGGGTATCCAGTTGTCCACTACACATTTTTTTGGCAGCTCTTGAGAAAAAAAGCGATAGTTTCATTACTGTGTAGTTTTAGGTAAATTATAATGGTTGGTCTTCTCGTTAAAATTTTAGTTGTTACTGGCAATATAAATGTCAGGAGCATGAAAATTATTGTTGCAGCCAACTGTGATGTTAATTACTGCGCAAATGTATTATTCTAGAACGTAAATGTTGTTTGTTCTGTTAGATATAATTATGTTTACAGTTGAAAATATGATGCTGTGAATATAACTCTAAATGTTTGTTTTTCTGGATATTGTAATCCATAAATAAACAAAAACGGACTGACGAAGACTTCCATATGAATAGTTTTCTCTTATACTATAATAGAAACCAATATAAAACAACATCCTGACATGATTTATGTGACGAAAAACCAATATTTTAATTTAAACTCCTTCACACGATGGTACCCCATCGTCACATGGCTTAGAGTTTATGTATGGGCCAATGGTTGTAAGCACCATACACTAGCACTATTTTGGTTAAGGAGGTAAGTAAATTATTGGAGTACAAAAAATAACCATTAATAAGTTGAAAAAACCGGTCAAGTGCAAGTCGGACTCGTGCACCGAGGGTCCCGTACAAAGTAGGTATGTAACTACTTACGGTTTTCGGTTTTTCCTTTACTTGTGCTATATGTTCTTGCTTCTTGCCAAATTTCATGATTCTAAGTCAACGGGAAGTACCCTATACATTTTGGTTCCCTGGAGAGTGTCGAAATATACGTTTTTTGCGGCATAAACGGACGTATCTTTTTTTTACGTTACCTTAGAAGTTTGATTTTTTTACAGCTTCAAAGGACCGCAGACTTGAGTATATGCTTTTAATTTCAACTCGATACCTCTACGCGTTTCTGAGATAAAGGGTTTTGACAGACAAACGGACGGACGGACAACAAAGTGATCCTATAAGGGTCTCGTTTTTTTCCTTTTGAGGTACGGAACCCTAATTATATAATATATTGGAAGATAAAAGTTTACAAGATTAAATAGAAGCGATTCTTTCTTTTGGACAAGCGCTTAGTTTCATAGTAGTTGTTGTACTCGATATGTATCGCTTAACAAGTACTAATTATAGTAAAATACTAGCTGTGCCCGCGACTTCGTCCGCGTGGAATAGTGACTTTTCGGGCAGCATATTTTGAATTACATATACCGTCGTTTGGGTAGCTAAAAATTTACTTTACTGTAATGCTTCTCTGTATCCGATATTTGACTATGGCCATCGGGGATGAAATCATCAGGCTCCTAGGATTGCTAACCCGTGACAGAGCCACATACAACTGAGCGTGCAAGAAACAGCTGATATAGCTCTTTATATAGCCACGGACGCGCCGGCGCGAGGCGTGTACGTACTCTGACAGAATACCTTAACAAATGTTCGCCGTAATTCTTTAAATTGACATAACTTTTTTATTTATGAACCGAACCAGTTTCTGATATTAGCGTGCACAAACACGCAGACAAACCGAAAAACAGACAAAAAAAAATTAATTACAATTTCGGGTTCGGCATCGATATAATAACAACACCTGCTATTTTTTTTTATATATTTCCATTGTACAGACACCACTTTTCTACAATTTTATTATATGTATAGATATAAGATTCGTGACGCACGACATTACGGTTGATAAGACCCTACAACGTATATCCAAATGAGTCTTCCATTTTGCCACAGCAATAAGATTAAAACAAATGTAGCACTCCTGTAAAAGAAATATACCGTAATAAATGCTATCTAGTACCACCTGTCTGGAACTCCAGTATAATTTGCGGAGCAAATCCAACGAAGATAAAGGCAATGTTTTTCTCTCTAAAGTAACTAATGTGGTTGCCAGTTCTCCTCTTAATGCTTGAAACAAGTTGGCTTCGCTATTGCACTGTATTGCAAACGGGTAAGCCTGCAGTATGTATCCACTGCTGTTGAAGCTCCTTGGAGAGTGGGAAGCTTTTTGTGGAACGGCGTACCTGGGAAAAGGATTAAGGCGAATTTAATAGAGGGCTAGTCATGCGAGGTTTTTGAGTCATAGTATGATAGAAGCAGTGGGATGATAAAAGCTGACAGTAACAGATATAATTATATCTAATATATAAAATTCTCGTGTCACAGTGTTAGTTACCACACTCCTCCGAAACGGCTTGACCAATTTTTATGAAATTTTATATGCATATTCAGTAGGTCTGAGAATCGGCTACTATCTATTTCTTTTTTTGCAAAACGACGTTTGCGGGGTCAGTTATTATATATATAGGTATATATCTGTTACTATGTTGCTATTATCTTGACAAGTCGCTTTTCGTATTTGGCTGTGTGAACGTATTGTTTTTCTAAATTGCGGAACAAATTTTTAATGCGGTTTGCACCATCATTTAGATAATTGATTCCGGAAGATAAATGTGTATAATCCACGTTATCTTAGAACTACGTATGATAAAGAAATCTCAATGTCAAGTCAAGTCGTAAAAACTGGGCGAAGCAGGGACGGCTGGCCAGTTTTTCTATATTTTTGTTAATGTAGCCTTTTAATTATTCCATAAAATATCTATTTTTTTTCAGCTTGTGACTCCGAACAATTTTAGATTGGGACCAGTTATCGGCAGCTGTTGGTCCCAAACTTCAGCTAAATGACGTTCATTCTCAATAATTTCGAGAATTATTTTACTTGCTTGAGTGAGTCCTTCCTGATCGAGTAGTAGATAGGCTTAGCAGCGGTTCTGGAATGATGATGAATCTGTATGTAATTGTTGTGATCCTTTTCGTAATATTATAATCACTTCCATGATCTGTTCCTCTCAACGAAAGCAGCACCTGCCCTCTTCACCATCTTTGGTTGACTGGTAGAGAACACCTAAGGTATTAAATCCGCCTTTGTACCTTTTTGTGTGCGAAAAGTTTAAATAAATAAACAACTATTCCATTCAAGCAACAAAATTAATAAATATTCGGTACTAAAAATAACAACAAGGCTTTCCAAACAATGAACACTTAATCAACAAAATCCGATAGTAGTACATCATTTATAGTACCTGTTATAACTTTGTACCCATATTGCAAAGTTTTAATTGTAGCTTTCATAGTTACTGCAGTACAGCGGATCGATCTACTAAAATATTTACCGTCGCCGAACAGGCGACCACACTTTGCCTTTAAAATAAATAACAATTGTATAAAAGGCAAATTTATAGCTGTTGCCACAATATAAACTAGGGTTATAAATATCGATTCTGTTGATTTAAGGAAACTGCAAGGGCGTTCAACGGATATTTAGGTACACGAATATATTAGACAAGTTTCCGTATTATACCCAACTATTTTGGGGTTGGCTTCCAACAAACGGACACAGCTGCATCCGTTTGTTAGACTGGAAGCCAATCAGTACACAGTAATTCAGCTGAATTACTGTATTTTACTTGGAGCGACTGCCTACCTGACCTCCACAGTCCAGTTTCTGGGTAACATGATATCCCCGGGTAAGACTGGTTGTCTGACTTTTCGACTTCTAAACGTTACAACTGTCAAATATCTACGAATGACAGCCGGTACCAACGGCTTAACGAGTTTCTGTTATATCCTGCTATTTTAGTTATCTACTCTTGGAATTTGCATTGAGTATAATATCAAACGACAGACGGACGCCATCTGCTAGACAAAGGCCGCCCAAAACATCGCCATAACGACCGATTTTGCGGATCCAATCTGCATACTATCATAGAAATTGGCGCATCTAAAACAGTATTTCCGCATTCGTAAACTCTTCGAAAGATAACATAAATTGGGATAACGTTATGAATCTCGAGATCTCGCAAGTATGCCTCTAAATCAATTTATATCAGAATCTTTGCCGTAGGATCGTAGTACCGTTAGATAAATGGATCCGATCCGGTTTGCAAAGTTGCAATTGCTTCAATTGATGAGATTGTCTGGGACTTTAGGATTACGTTGAATTGCACTGCGAAGCATTCCTGCTTTGATGATCTGTTGTACTGCTTCAAATTCTAAAGCCGTTTTAAATTGGCAAAACACTTTTGCCAGCGCGCAAGATCTAAAATTGTAGGTTGTATCAATTTTATTTATGTAATCTAAAGATATTACATATTATATTATTTAAAGTTACGACATTTGTTAACTTTGCTTTTTAAAAATCAATTTTATTACATAAAAAGGACTTTAAAATATGAAATTTACAATAAAATAGAATTAGTTTTGTATGGAGAAGCATAGACAAGAAACTCCACAGAAAAAGCCCCTATCCTAAGCCCCTTATTACGATAATAAGAGATTTTATTAGTCGTTTATAAATTAGTTTGGTAGCTATCAAAGATCATTTCTTACTTAGAAATATAATATATATATATTTTTTAGTAATTTAGTTGCGAATCTTCATGAATCTATACCTTTTATAACATTTTTAATAAAAAAAATATATCTAAGGCAATATTTCAATCTACAAAAAAAAAACGAGTTTAAAAAAAAAACCGGCCAAGAGCGAGTCGGACTCGCGCACGAAGGGTTCCGTACCATTATCTATAAAAATGGCAAAAAAACACGTCTTTTGTAGGGAGCCCCCCTTAAATATTTGAATTAAATTATTTATTTTTAAAGTGAATTTATAACTAGATATTCTGTGAATATTTCAAGTCTACCTTTTGCCGTTATTATTTAGTATTTGTTGTTATAGCGGCAACAGAAGTACATCATCTGTAAAAATATCAACTGTCTAACTATCACAATTCATGAGATGTAGTCTGGTGACAGACGGACAGACAGACAGACGTACAGCGAAGTCTTAGTAATAGGATCCCGTTTTACCCTTTGGGTACGGAACTCTAAAAACAAACTTGACTGTAATAATAATTTCCATTACCATTTCTGAGGACTCGTAAGAGCCAGTAAATTGCATGGCTCTAAGAGCCAGTTAATTGCATGGCACTAAGCTAAGTATTTCTTGACCATCGCTATTTAATTTACGTTCAGGCAGAATTTTATTGCCATGCAAAGTTGAAGAAATAAATTATTCTATCTTTACTACACACTTTCTACACATTTTTCTACTACTATAAAATCAAAACATCATCACTTCACATTTTTAATTTGATTTATTCAGAATTATTTTATTTTATTACATGTTATTACAAGTTTATTTTGCACTAATATAAAAAAAATAAAAATTAACTTTATTATCAAAAAAAAACGTCGTTTGGGGAAATATGCGTTTGATACCAATTATGATATCATGAATACGTTATCTAGATAAAACAACTATGTAAATCGGACATTGCGTTTAGTAAAAATCTACTTTACTTTTCACTAATTAAATTCTCACAAAGTATCTCAATTGAAATATGCGATTACATGTATGTGCAATTTACTCTACCCCATCTAACCAGTTTGCCTTCAATAAGACAAAGATATTTATATTTAGTCGTAGGTATCCTATCCCTTCTGCATCCTTAGGAATGTAAGGTTTAATACAGACGATTTTGTTCCAATTAAAGTTAAATTCCTGCACATAACCATTGGAGGATTATGCCGTAATTGGTTGCCCGTAGCTAGTTCAATTGGTTCCATATGGTAGAAATAAACATAACACAGGTATGCAAAATACTTTCCAAGTAATGAAGACATTTTATGGGACAAATATTTAAAGAAAATATTAATTATAAGGAAAATTCAACCCCTCAAGTAACTAAAAATGCTAATATTTCTTAATTTTCTTTGTTCCAGGTGCTCTCGACGAGGCTATGATGCAAGCGTTAGAACACGATCGTATAGACTTCGTCAAACTCCTTCTTGAAAATGGTGTCTCCATGCGCAAATTCCTAACAATACCTAGGCTGGAAGAGCTGTATAACACCAAGAGTGGGCCCAGTAATACCCTGAGGTATATTCTCAGAGACGTCAGACCGCACTTGCCCAGGGGATATGTGTATACCCTACACGATATTGGGCTGGTCATCAATAAGCTTATGGGTGGTGCCTATAGGTAAGTTATAAAATCTAACAATAGTTAACCAAAACAAAATAAAATCGCACGTTTAAAAGACAAAAGAATGTCATCGACATTAACTAAACCTTTTAATATTTCACTTTTCTTTTCATTTGAACATAATAACTTTATTTCAAGTAATTTTAAAGTCGATTCATAGCTTTGAGTGTAATAAAGGATAAAAGCTTGAAGCGCATTATTACAGGTCTAAAGCGTTGCAATGTAAATTCAACTCGCATATTTTAATGCTCTTACTAGGATTTAAACAACATTTCTATTTGAATATTTGCACCTCAAAGGTAGATTCGAATCTTGTTGATGCCTTCATTACTGCTTTTGAGCTTTTCTTTTAAATTGACTCTAAAAGTGCATTTCAAACTCAAACTCAAAACATTTATTTCAAATAAACCAATTATAGGCACTTTTGAATTGTCAAGGGTCGGTCAGTCAGAAAAGCTAGTTGCCCATTCCAAAGATAGGTACCTGTGGAGAAGACCGGGCAAGAAACTCCACGGACACTTTTAAATCATAAAATTGTTACAAAAATCTTGGTTACATCATTCATGTTGAGATTATACATGTGAGAACGATGCAGAAAGACGTGCACGTTAAAGGCGTTCGTACTAAAAAGAACAGTTCATAAATGAAAATAAGCCGTGGCGGCTAAGAGATGACACATTGCACATATTCAAAACTTGTAGGTACCATCTTTCTTTCTCTTTCACCAGGTGCTACTACACAAGACGCAAGTTCCGTCCGATCTACGCGAAGGTCATGAACAAGAGTGTGAACGTCCATCGGAACAGTGCCTCCTTCACCAGACACAACGCTGGTGGTCTATCCCTCATCACCGGCTTCATGCCTGTCACCACCGAGATGGCGCTCTTCGACTATCCTTTTAATGAACTTCTTGTAAGGAACCTTATTTTTTTTTTGTATTTTTAATATTCTATTTCAGCCTGACTTTCAAAGTTCGGCTTTTGCGAAGGTATAATAATATTAGTACTTCATTCCTAAGAACTCTATTGTTAGATTTATTGAAGCTTCTTGAGTTAAAAGAAACTAAAAGAGCTAGGTTCTGATTATAATATAAATATATTAACATTTTTCGTAAAGCAGCTACAATCGCCGTGAAAGTGAAAGATTAAAATAGATTCTTAGTGGTAATTATTTGGCTAATACGATGAAAATACTACATATTCCAAATGGGTTCGTTTTACCACCAGATGTGGGCAGTATTAACAAAACGGCATCAAATGGCGTTACTAATGTGGACGCACGGCGAGGAGGCACTAGCTAAGTCTTTAGTAGCCTGCAAGCTGTACAAGGCGATGGCACACGAGGCTGCTGAAGATGACATGGAGACTGAGGTCTATGAAGAACTCAGACACTATGGCAAAGAGTTTGAGAACAAAGGTAAGGATGTGACATTTAGATCATTATTCTACTAGTAGCTCAGGTACTCCGTTCTGATGAACACCTGTCTTGTTCTTCTTTATTAAATCCTTAACTTATTCTGATATTTGTTTAAGTGTATAGTAATACTTCTAATTATTTAAATTTGTACATTTATTTTCTCTAGCATTGTCTGCTCTACCTTGGACCCACATAAAACTATTACATTAGGGTGTAAAGAATTAATAGCTACCCAAAGTTTTGGTCAAATAAATTATATCTGAGTCACCTCGCTTAGCTGAGGAATTAAATACATTTTGTCAAAATTAAGTACACAGCATAAAATAATCGATAAAGTTCGTATAATCACCAAAGTTTTGATAACATTCATTTTATTTTACGGCCAATTTGTATTAAAACTTGCGAATCGATGATTATTTGAGTATGACAAACTCATTTCACTAAGTTCACAAGTAAGTTTACACGTGTAAGCAATCGCAAAGTTTTACTAAAGAAATATTTGTGATTCTAAAGAATTTCAAGTAAAAAGATTTGTTTAAATTAAAACTTTATCCACGTAGATGTAAGTTCTCTTTCTTAAAGACCTCTAATTAATGGCATGTTAAAAGTTCACTTTAACGTTAAGTGGCAAACGTTTACCCATTAATACTGCAAAGCTATTATAAAAGTTAACTGCATCATAAAACTAGAGACACGATGGCTCGACACCTAGTCTGTTAGACCGTAAACTTTAATTAACGACTTTTCTACAAGATTCATTTTAAATTTCATCGTCTTTATCTAGCCTTGGAGCTTCTAGACTACTGCTACCGTCAAGATGATGATCAAGCTCAACAGCTCCTAACTTGCGAACTTCAAAACTGGTCTGGTCAAACCTGTCTTAGCTTAGCCGTCGCAGCCAATCACCGCGCGTTACTCGCTCACCCTTGCTCACAAATCATACTAGCTGATCTATGGATGGGAGGACTCAGAACAAGAAAAAACACAAACCTTAAGGTAATTGCGATTTTATTTCTATTTTTTATCTCTTTTCTTAGTCATTCATCTTATTAACGCACAGACTTGTCATTCGCACATTTCAGAATGCGAAAATAAGAGAGACGTGTTTTGATAATATGGGAAATAGTGATGGTTGCGTAGTCACCAATAGTTTTGCACGTATATCACGAATACGTCTAATTAGAGAGCTTCGCTCTATTAGTGGGTGATATGTAGCTTTGACAAAATTATAACACGTCTCCCTTATTAGTAGTAAAGGGCACGATCAGTAGATTTCGATGTTAGACTATAACTTAGACAATAACAGAGAAACTCGATTGTAAAGATATATATAATTTGATGTCTGTGTGTCAATGAGTCGCTTTATATATTATAATCATTTGGAAATTCGCATGCACTTTGTTTATGACGCCGATTTATGCAAGTCCAATTTGATTTTTCAGAAATTCATTATTGTATTCAAGAATGTGTGTCAAATTAATGGCAAATTAAAATCTTTAATTCGACTCATAGACATGCAAACAAGATTTTAATATAAAAAATATATTGCTATCTCACTTGCACATAATCGGCGTCGAAACCCCGTTTCAATTAGAAACATAGCATGTACCGCTTAAGTCAAAGTGAGTTAGCATCGACGAGCGTTTCCTTTGCCACATCGGCTTTGTCGTGATGTGTGAAGGTAATTCTGAGCCTGCTGTGTCCGCTGTACATTCTCCAACTGGAGTTCAAGTCGAAGGAAGAACTGCAGCTGATGCCGCAGACGGAGGAGGAACACCTCGAGAACGAGAGCATCGAAGATGACAAGAGTACCAAGGACCCCAACGACGCTGAGGTAAGATTTTGTGTTCTGTTGCTCACCATCTTAGTTTTACATTCACATAAGAAGTACGACGTCACGTTGGCCATTTATTTATGTAGTCACCTTTATTACAAACATAATACACATTTCTCAACAGGGATTATATAATAGTCTCTTTGCTGTGTTCAAAATACCTGTACAAAAAGTGACCTTTATTTGAAATCTCGTTAAAGAATCTTTCTGTTGCGGAAAGCTTATTATAATAAACTATGACAACTTAACTAAATTCCATTTGTTCTTTTGAGTAAAGAGACTAAGCCATATAACGATCGGTGATGGAATTATTTGTGTTCACACATATTCCATGTTCACTCATACAGAAGCAGATAATATTATGTATATATAATATTTTTCAATTTCAGAGCTTAGATATAATGTTAGAATAAACTATGTGATTGTTGCGTATGTAGGTTGGAGTTGCGAAAAGGCGTACGCTATCGATCAAGAAGATAATTCCGCCTGGACAGCCGTGTAAAGTAACGAAGGTAGACGAGTCTTTAAGACCTGAGTGGTTTACTGTGATACGAACACAAATGTCACTTTTATACTACACATTAGTAGAAACGTAGATACTATACATTCAACAGTATAACATTCCACTGGACACAGTATCTTACAGTCTGCACTATTCTATACTTGTTTAGATGAAAGAAGTCTGCACTATTGTATACGTGTTTAGGTGAAAGAATACCAGATCTATGTGTGACACCATAATTGGCACAGTCATATTTGTATGTCTCGTCTTCATGATCTCTTTACACTTCACACGATATACCTTCTTGTGTTCGTATTACATCAAAGTGCACACACAAAACAATGTCTTTGTTGCGCGGTACGTCGATGGCTTTGCGTGATAGTCGGCTTCCGTGGCGCTCCGTATACTTCCATTTCAGCCTCTCAATTCTCCCCCTTTCTGTCTTTATGCCCGTCTTTATGGGCTACGTCATTCGTTTATAGCTCACCTTGAATTTTAGCACTCCAAGAACATTTTCGTACCAGACGACCCTCTAAAGAAGCTCAATTTACGACGTCTTTCTAATTTACCCAGTGACATCGATATTAAAATTGTAAAGAGACGTCTTTCTATAGTTACCCGTTGCTTTTGAAAATTCTAACGATCTGCAGCGGTTTACTGCCGCCATAAAATATAATGGCGACACTAATTAATATGGTTTTTAATTAAAATAAATCCGAGGTGAAGCTTAAACGGTGACAGTAAAATTCTCTGAACTTATATAAATGCAAAATTTCAATTTATGTCGATGTGGACCGTAGTTAGATTTTGTTATTATTTTCAATGCTTATCTCAAGCTGTCGTCTGAATATTTCAAAGATATTTTCTATATTTGCTAGCGTATCGTTCAAGGCTTTTACGTTTACAATTATTTTATGACTTCCTTTATTCTCAAAATATGGATGATTTTATTGAGATTCAGCTTGTAAACGTCGGCTCTTACACTTGATGTGGTGTCGTGAGCTTATTTTTGGATATTGTATGCGTTGTTAATATCAATATTCTGCTTATTGTCATGCTTGCGTCTTGAACCTACTACTAACGTGCTGTTATCATATTCGTTGTCATCTCGACCTGGTCTTTCAAGAATAAAGCCACATATGTTCAAATTTAGTCACTGTTTACTATTAATTAAATCAAGCTTACTCTGAATGTTTTCTATTACCAAATCTTGTTCTATTTTGTTACGATGTGAACATATTGTTGTAACGTTTAAATACGATTTTGTCTGGACTCAAGCAGGCGTTGATTGGCTCAGGGGCCGAATGCGAAACTCGTGTTGATCAGAACGGGAAAGTTGGTAAAATAGGGTGGGAACCCTTGTACAGAGAGCTGCCGGAGCCCCATTCTCCTGAAGACAAGATGATGAGGCCGCTGAGGCTCAAGAAGAAGATTTATGAGTTCTTTACAGCGCCTATCACCAAGTTCTGGGCCGATTCGGTGAGTAACAAATTACTTTCTTAACACTTTGAGGCACACTAAACGCCCATAGGCGTAAAAACAATAAAACTTCTACTGTGGCACGTTCAGTGTTCGTGAACCAATTAAACTTTCACATAAAGAATATTATACCTAATTTTGATGCACTTAGGTTGCGATTTGCAAATACTAATGTTCTAAATGCATCTAGGCAATGCCGCCAATGCAGGTGTTTTTTTTTACATTGACGCAACTTGTGTAAAATATACATTCATAAACTCTTACGCTGCAGTAGGTATGATCATAAGTCATTAACAGGAAGAAATAGCGCTGAATTTGAATATAATACGAGATACAAAGGCTCAACGATTTTCGCCGGTCAGAACCTTTCCTTTGTTTTTACGAAAGCTCGTCCTGTTCGTGTATCTATTATAACAAAAAGAATAAAGGAATCTCATATTACTCCATACCCGACAATAATTACTGTCGGAAAATTGCCGACCGTTGTCGTAAAATTTTGTATAGGATTTGCATAATTTTGTCTTCATTATTTTAATTTTCTGCTTGCTTTCTAATTTCAATTTTATTTCTTCTGTTGTCCATGGCATTCCAGTATTGCTTTTGGAAACCACTTACTTGGTTTTTTAAATTATAATTTTGTTGCTACTGTACTCTTCGGTAACTCAGTATTAACCATATTTTTTTGAAATCTGAAAATTTTACTTACTTTTCGATTTGCGCAAATTTAGTAATTTTGTTCGTAAGCAACTTGAATTCAGTTGAAAAGCTCCTTTGTGTACATGAAGCGAATTCGTAATTGCGATACTTGTACAGTTTAAACTTAGCAATTGCAGTTAACTCAAATGGCACACTAAATTACTTTTACTCAAAGCTGTATACTTTCCGTTAAAGACGTAGATCTGCATGTATTTACAATTCACTTGTTAAGTTTAGCTGACTTTGGACTGTTTTCCTATCTCCAAATAAGTTTTTACCTAACCTAACTTCTCTAACAAGCTAACTAGTTTAATGCAAATTCGGTTCTATTTTTTTCAATGTATGTGGTGGACAGTGCCTCTGGAGAATGTGTACCGTATATCATTAAATTTGTTACATTTCCTCACGATAACTCGCTGTACCAGGAACACTGCTATCAATACTAACATTATTTCAATCAATTTAAAATTGCTGACATTACAAATCAATACAATACGTATGAACGTTCACGGATACATTGTCGCAGTGCACGATAATTGACAAATCAATATCCAACCGTTTTGATTGTTTTACAATTCCCTTCTGCGTTAGTTTTAATGCAATAATTGGCTATATTTCATTCTCTTGACATTTACAATTTACGCTGCCACTCTTTGTTCAACGGTAAAGATTCATGTCAATGAATATTTGTGTGAATACCTACTTTATGATGATACCGGGAAGCCAGTAATTAATAATATTAGTCGTCTGTGCGAAAAGGTCTAAAATATAATATTGGATCTCAATCGACTCTACGATTATATTATGAACTAAGAGTAAGAAGTGGACATCCTTTGAAATTGACGCTTATAGCCCCGGAATGCTTTGATATTCAGGGCAAAAGCATCCATTATCTTTAACTGATTTTTGCGTTAAATATAAGGTGACTAATTCATGTATTCTTGTTTCCAGATAGCTTACATATTGTTCCTATTGATGTTTACATATACAGTATTAGTCAAGATGGACCCGACACCGTCTTGGCCCGAGATATATTCTATATGTTATATATTAACTTTCTTATGTGAGAAGATAAGGGAAATCATTACGTCCGAACCTGTTGCTATTAGGTAAGTTATTGCTTCTTTGTCTTCATTAGTAAGGGAATCCAACGTTTTTAATAAGTAGATGGTTAATTTGTGAACCTTGTATACTTATTACGAGCAACCAATCAACATTCTTCCACTCAAATAAATCCCGTTTTATTTTTCCTACTTAAAGTTTTAGTATCGCCTGGAGATCTTATTAATTGCAGCTAGATTGAAAGTCAAATATCAACATTAAGCTTCGCTGTCAAATCAGAATCAAATTAAACACTTCCATGATCTCCATCTTGTCACTTCGATCCCTTTCCTTGGTTTATATTCAAGTTTCCCGTATCTCAATTAAGATGATAGGACCATTAATCATTCTATTAATTTGAGAATCATTGGCGAGACTATCAATAACAATATGAACTTCAATATTGTTTGAAGACGATCTCTGAACTTAGCCATTCATCGTGTAGCTAACTTATAAGCAGTTAATTCTTTCAAAGTATATTTAGATCGAATGGATACTTCAAAGTCAATGTTTTTTTTATTGGTATTTATCTGTTTCATTTATGTGTTTAATCACAAAACAAAACCACCTACTTACACAATAAAAGTATAATTTCATCATTGTAGGTTATAAAACTAAATAGATGTAGGTATGTGATTCTCATAAACAAAATTGCATAATTATACCCAATAACATTAAAATCCGTCCATGTCCACGCAACAGTTTGATCAATCAAATGGCAAATTAGTATTCTATTTACAAATTAGTGGTTACCGCTAATCTGTGGTATGCGGGACACATTACGATAATTAAACTGCATATTAATTAAGTTTCAGTCATCATACCGAGCTGGAATAAATAATATTTGCTTTCGACTTAATGCCAGACTGAAATTATGAATATATTAAAGAAACATTTGAAATGTGTAACTGACTGTTGTGGTATTTTTTTATTAATTATTAAAGAATTTATAAAATGTAAACTGAGTAAATAAATTAATTTTATTATATAAGCTTTATGATTTAAAGTTGAGCTTGATCGAATCACACAATGAGACCGGACACTATTCTCACAGTGCAATACACTTGACTAAACTAAGATACAAACCTACCTATTACGAAATTACATTAAATTTAAGAGATATAGAATATTTTTCGCTAACACGTATTTTGGCATTTTCTCACCATTGCTCTTCAATCGGCTGATTAAGTTCTCAAAGAAGTGAAACAAATTACAACTAAGGTGTTTTCGACTTTGAATAATTTAATTGTTGGGACCCAGGAGAAATGAATGATATTTATTTTCTTACTTCCACATACTCAAAACAGTCACGTGAGCGAAGCGGCGGGCACAGCTAGTGGGTATTCAAAAAAATATTTGAAACATTCTTGAACTACAAGCTATGTTATTATTTCTTCCAGACATAAGTTCAGCGTATGGGCGTGGAATCTATGGAACACGTACGACGCAGGTTTCATCATATTCTTTCTGGTGGGCCTGACCTTGAGGCTGCGATCCGTGTCCATGGACGTGGGCAGGGTCATCTACTGCGTCGATATTATTTATTGGTACTTAAGGATATTGAATATATTGGGTGTTAATAAGTACTTAGGTAAGGACTGTCATTTATGTTACTTTAGATCTCTCACTCTCTATATAAACTTTAACAAAATTTAGTTATGAAAACTGTACCAAATTCGCCATCGTTGCAGCTCACAGACGTTATATAAACTACTTCGTTTTCATGTTCATCATGGCTGGTCTTCTACCTGTTTCGTTTTCTTTAACAGGTCCTCTAGTCACAATGATGGGTAAGATGGTAAAAAACATGATTTACTTCGTGGTGCTATTACTGGTGGTGCTAATGTCTTTCGGCGTGGCGCGGCAAGCTATATTGTATCCAGACGAGGAAGCAAGCTGGCATCTAATCAGAGAAGTAAGTTTGAACTTTTGTTTATGACACATTGGCTATTGAAATTATTGTATTTAGTCACGTTGATAATTATGAAGATGATAATAAAGATTAATTTGATAAAATACATGTTAAATACACAGGACATTACAAGAAATTAATGGAAAATAATTTGTAACTGGACCTACAATAACTGTTTTTTTTTTAATAAGGCGATAGGTATAGCACTTTGAGGGTGAATAAGTAATTGCATGATGCTGTTATCAGACATCATGAAGTAAAGAAACGTCAAGATTAGTTAACTAAGAGCCAAGAGTTGTAAAATCCTGTTTATTCATATCATATCTTGTCTATTAAACTACAACATAGAATCAATATGCTAGCACTTAAAATAAATACTAACAGGATCACAAGCCATAATCAAATATACCATCCAAATCTACTAACATTTGCAGGTCTTCTTTCAACCCTACTTCATGCTATACGGAGAAGTGTTCGCTGAACAAATGGCCCCCCCTTGCGGCCTGCCCGGTCTCGAGGAGTGCCGCGTGGGCCACTGGGTCCCCCCTGTGGTCATGAGCGTGTACTTGCTCATTGCCAACATTTTACTAGTCAACCTTCTCATAGCCGTCTTCAATAACATCTTCATTGAAGTCAACGGTGTGTCGCACCAGGTTTGCGGCAAACTCGATAACTGTCGTAGCTTCGATGTTGTTATAGTGCCTGTTGCGAGATTTGATTACGTTATGGTTGGAGTTCGAGGACTTATTTAGTAGACAGTAGATTTTCACTCTGTATTTAGAAAGGTTGCTTTTATATTTCGAGATTTACTGAGTAAACTTTTCATATTTTCAACAATTCGATTAATTTGGCTATACTAGAGATAATTGGGTCTATGGAAACAAAGCCTAGTAAATGTAAAAGAAATGCTTCTGTAGTACAAAGTGAAATGGTCGATTGTAGTTGTATCGTCTATGATCCTGAGTAGTTTAGCACCTGGGTAGTTTTAGTTTATAAAGTTGATTCGTATTTAGTTTCCCGGTATATTGAGTTGGATTGAATATTATTTTAATTTAAATTTTCCTTTCATTATTACCCATTTTTTTTGACCGCCATTTTAGTTTGCGCTCCCGTTGTCCGTAGGTATTCTTCCAACCGTACTTCATGTTGTATGGCGAGGTGTTCGCTCCTGAGATTGACCCCGAGTGCGGGAAGAACCCCGGACAGCCTAAGTGTGTGACCGGCAGGTGGATCACGCCCGTCGTCATGACCATTTACTTACTCGTCGCGAACATTTTACTCATAAACCTACTTATTGCCGTCTTCAACAATATATTTAATGAAGTCAATGAAGTCTCGCATCAGGTTTTTTATTTTATTTTTTCTTTATTTGCTTTTTTAGTTGTTCGTACCAGAGTTAGATTTTTTTCGTTTCATGTATACTTATATGGATATTCTTAGGGATTTCCCTTTTAAAGTTACAGATGTTTAACCCATTATATGAAAAACTAAATTTCAGAAACAATTTCCGATATTTTTATCTATAGCTACATTAATTATAAGTGGTGTACGATAGTACGATACTGTTGTCTAACTGCTAAATGCTAATTTGAGTTCATGGTCTTCAAATAACTGATGGTACGGAAAACTAATTTCGCAAGAATGATTTGCATTTTGCTTTTTGTTGTATGTTGTTAAAATCATGGTTAATGGTCCCTTCCACAGTTAACAGTGATTCCAACAAAATTGCATGGTAGACGTTTTTGATTTCGTGAAGATCTTGTTTACCTTTAGCATTATATTTTTGTTAATCAGCTATTTCGAGATCAAATACGTCTGAATTAGTTGTCTTTGATGTTGTTACTTATTTGTGTAACACTGTTTTTGAGTATCAGTTTCTGTATGATTCCACTTATAAACATTATTTCAAATTGCCCCTTGAAAATTTGTTAAATAATTGTGAAAATTATTAAATATTGAAAAAAATTGTGCCGATTACTGCGGTTTCTCCTCCTAAATCAGCCAACCAACCTTTCAGGTATGGATGTTCCAAAGATTCACAGTGGTGATGGAGTACGAGCAGAAGCCAGTGTTGCCACCTCCGTTGATAACTTTATGTCACATATACGCAATAGGCAAGTGGGTGACGAGGAACGTGTCGCACAAACGGTTCCAGTATGACAATGGGCTCAAACTATTTTTAGAGAAGGAAGATATGGAAAGGCTTTATGATTTTGAAGAAGAATGCGTAGAAGGGTATTTTAGGGAACAAGTAAGTAACTAATTAAATAGACAAATACCTATTTAGTAACAAAAGTGGTACTCCCATAAATTAATTCGAAAAATGTTTTCAGGAAGTTAAATTGTCTAATTCTATAGAAGAGAGAGTGAGAAACACAACTGATAGGGTAGAACATATCACGACCAAAATGGAAGACTTGAATCAAAAAGCTAATTGCCAAATACAATCGGTTCAGGTAAATAACTACAGACTTTTAAGAGTGATTGAAACTTTTCAGATCAATAATTATGTTTTTAAATTCAATTCACAGTTTAAAGTCTGTTAAAAAAGTAACAATATTAAAAATAATAAACCCTTCCAGAGTGTAGAATTTAGGTTAAGAAAGTTAGAAGACGTGGCAGAGCAGACGATGAACCACTTAGCAGTGATCCACCGTTTCATGGCGACGCACCCGTCCCTCGTGAACCGAGGGTCTACTGACACCCTGGGACCTCCACCACCCACCTTCCAGGCAGGGGCCGCCAGGCTAAGAACTGCCAGTGATCGTTCTGAGGTTAGTAGGGTTAAGATTTCTATAAATAATGTTTGTTTTTTTATGTAAAAAAGATATGTTAGAATTACTTCTTGGTAGAATATCCTTATTTAAATTAACAGTAAAGAAATTATGTAATAATAAAATTGTTACCCTCATTAATTTGAGAACTTTATTACGCTTTTGTTTTGTTTATTACGCTGATTGAACACCAACAGAATTTTAAAAGTATTAACCTAAAAAAATAAGTCATTGAAGAACTTACCAAGATCGTCATCATTTACATTTTTGATGAAACCATTCATCAATCTTTGTTTTCGATGTATCTATTAATTTCATTATGTGTTTGATGTCGACCTCAACGAGAATGCTTGAGAACACTAATTGCAACGTTTTATGTTAATCATTACCTAGCATGATAGTCAATGTTTGCGTTAATGCTAATTTTAACCTTTGTCTTTCATTCTATGTTTGTGACCCCCACCTAACCTGCAAATTGTCAGAATATTTTGACTTTTTTGAAACTCGGTCCTTTTTTTATTATTAAGAGGAAATCTTTAGTTGAAATCTAGTAGCGAGACATAAATTACAGGAGTGGAAGTCTCAAAAAATATCTGACAATTGCACTCGCTTTAGTGTATTTGGTTCTGCGTCATTCGGAGATTTACACCTTATCAATATGCAATGTAGTTATAATCAACATTAATATGCAGTATACGACATCAAGTTATGCTCATATGGCCCAACTCGGATCAATAGAACTCCCTTAATTCCGTCTTGCACTAACAATTTTAAACTTCAACAAAACTGAGGCTAACTCCTACAAATTGTATGATATTGTACTTTACAACTTCTAGTTTGCCTACCTTGAGAATTGTGGCTGTAATTTTGAAACTGAAACTGAAATTAGTTTCTGTAATTTTATAGTTTGCCTTTTCGAGTGTTTTCTGTTCAATCTGTATTTAGAAATGTGAAACGTTATTTGCATTTTCCCGTCGTAACAATTGGATGCTCTGATAGATCTTTCATAACAAATGAGTCTTCGAACGACGAGTTAACAATTATTTCCCTCGGGCTCAATTAAAATCCAAATCAAGTTTTAGCTTAGATTCTACGCCGGAACCGTATTTATCCTACTAAAATAAAGCCAAATTCCATATAATTCCCGTTGCCGAAGTCTGAAACTGTGCAATGTACGAGATTTGTAACCGCTTTATAATTACACGTATAACAAAGTCAACCCCATTGCTTTCTGAGCCAAATTCATTTAGATATTCATGGCCTGTTCCACAATATCCGATTACTATCTACCAGGTCAATTTTAAAATGCATCAGAATTTGCACGAAATTATCTGCTAAATTACTGGAACTTATTCAGTGGTAAAACAGGTCATATGACTTAACAAGTTCATGGGCTTCCAAAATCTCCGGGTGACGTTGTATCAAATGCTAGTTAGGTAGCTATGTGTGACGTCACGACAGGTGCTGTCGGACAGCGACACGGGCGTGGCGCGGTTCACCGTGCGACCGGTGCAGGAGGAGGATGAGCGGTCGAGACCCTCCGATGTAAGCACCCCTCTCGGCCCTCTCTGCCGCGTAGCTGCCCGAACAAGCTGCACGGGTTTCATAGGCCATGACAAAGAACCAATGATTACTGTAGATGAAAGTGTAAGCTATGTATATGAATGAACATTAACCTGTCATAACATCAGCGTCTGAAGAGATTATAGGGCTGTTTGATGGAACTGTCTTTATATATATTTCTTTACTAAATCCAGAATATCCACCACATTTCCAAACTAAGCAAAAATTGATAGAACGTCATTAGCTTTCTAGTTAAAATGTTACTTCCTTCTATAAATTATGATGATACAAATTATTTGTTTCGACCATAGGACGACGGCGAAATATCAGTAGTACATCAGGCAAGTTGACACATTTTAGAGCACTTACGGGGAACTTCTATTTCTAGAGTTCCACCTGAAACTTGAACAGGATTATCTCCTTTGTGCACAATCGCAACTTTGTATGATAGCTTTTTAATTAACAGAACTGGAATAGCCTCTGTAAACTAAGCATTTGCTACAATTTATATTATATTGTGTTGTCCAACTTCCTCGGCACATGTGTGTCTCACGTTTGTTTGGGCAGCCAGCGAACTAGTACACTGTAGGTATTTTAATTGGCTATTAAAATTAGTAATTCTTTCTAAGAAATTAAAAGCTAATGGCAAATAAATTAAATGCTTTTGTGTCGTGTGGGACAGCACCGTGAACCTTTTTGTTTTTATTCTTGTTGATTTTGTTTAATATGCAGATTTCTTATTATATTTAGTTCTGCAGGTTCATAATTTTGTAGTTATCCTATTTTATTTTTACGTGAGTTCATAAGTAAATTACGCTTATTACTCACAATCGTACTATGCATATTAGTTTTAATTACAGCATAGCACTAAAGCTTTTTAAAATTGTTGAATCACGCGTTAACAATGTACGCACTTTTGGCTTTCTAATTTGGCTTATCGGCGCAGTCTCACTCAGTGTCTCCATTACACGGTAATTACCGTAGATGCACGGTAATCTGGTCTTTATCTACCGTTGTTTTCCTTTGAAAAATTACACGGTAATTTGTACGGTACACTTTCAGCAGATTCACCGTAATTTTGTCTAAAAACACCGTATTTTTACCCTTGCAACACGGTAACTCCCGATTTACATATGGAGACACTGGTCTCACTTGGCTTCTTCATTTCCACCTAAGAATATAATTGAAACTTCGATTAGCAATAAAACCTTGAAGTTACAGCCTTTATTATTATCATCAAATTATATTAGGTTGTTAAAAAATATTTCAAATGTTTCTCCTCTAATCTTTAATTATAAACTCGCTCGTTAAAACTCAAGGTATTATAGTCTCTACATTATTTCTATGCTTACCAACTATC
Organism: Globia sparganii; assembly: GCA_949316385.1. Taxonomy (NCBI): domain Eukaryota; kingdom Metazoa; phylum Arthropoda; class Insecta; order Lepidoptera; family Noctuidae; genus Globia; species Globia sparganii. Next base: position 5,454,022 of record OX438670.1, read on the forward strand.
ATTCTGCTACATCTTCATCGGTCATTAACAGGATGAGATGCCTCAATCTGGGCCAGAGGCTCCTGTGGAGAAGGAACCAGACGCGGACTCGATATCAACATCATCTGGGGAAGACCATGCAGGTCCTAACATAACGGTGGTTAAAGCTCAGCCGCCCATCACGCCGGCCAGGCAGAAGTCCTCCGATAGCAACAGGACTGAGCCTAGTGACGAGAAGAAAGGTAAGTTACCAAAAGTATTTAAATACAATTTATTTTTCCATGCAAAACACTCCAAAAAAGGATACATAAGTTTTTCTCCTGATGAGTAGAAAAACTCTAGGTCATCATCATCTGCCTAGCCTTTTCCCAACTATGTTGGGGTCGGCTTCCAGTCTAACCGGATGCAGCTGAATACCCGTATTTTACATGGAGCGACTGCCTATCTGACCTCCACAACCCAGTTACTGGGTAATACGATACTCCTTGGTAAGATTGGTTGTCAGACTTTCGGGCTTCTGACTACCCGTAACGACTGTCAAGGATCCACGAATGACAGCCGGAACCAACGGCTTAACGTGCTTTCCGAGGCACGGAGGGGTCACGGAATGTAAAGATGGTCACCCATCCACAGACCAACCGCGGCAAGCGTAGCTTAACCTGATCGATCGACCTGTGCGGCTGTTATTATTTAGCCACGGGCCCCTCAGAAAAAAAAGAAAAACTCTAGGTACTAGAGAGATTACTCTTATGTTTTTTTAGATATTATCTACCCACATCCTCGTCTGATAACGTCGTCGAACGATGATGCTTTCTTACCGGAAGTGCATGAGGTACCAACAGATCTTCAAAGCCTACGCCCACGCACCACTTCCGCTGGAACCCGACGCACTGCCAACACAAGACGGTAAGTTAAGCAAACATCCAACTTTGAATTATCATGTATTTCACATTTTGAAGATATAGGTAAAACAGTATACTGAGTTACACGACTTTGCAAAGCGTTCATTATAGTTTGAAGAAGCCAATGATATAAAGCCTTCTGAAACTGATTTGATTTTAATACCAGTTTCAGTAATGTTCAGGCCGTACTTTGGATTAACTTTTAACTTACAATATAAGTAATTTTATAGGTCTGTGTAATAATATGTAAATAAGCCCATTTGAAATAATAACATTAACTAAATATCACTAAACATGTTTACTCAGTATAGTCTGGGCACCAATTCCATGTCACTAAAGGTAAGCAAGAAAACAATAGAATCATCAAATTCACGCAAAGAATTCAAAGGAGCATGTGCATTCATTTTCACGGAAGAACCAAATTACGACCAAGACATTACAAGAGTTTCCCAATATATGTGGTACAGCTTACAATTGAAGTGCTATCTAATCCAGGTGGTCCCATGTCGTATAGTCAAGCATGACCGCGTTACCTTTTGTTCTTGATTGCCATTCTCATTAACCATTACTTTATTTGTTTTGGAAGAACTATATTTGATGGAGTTTTGGCCGCTCTGGATTGAGAGTTTTTGAATATCTCCGAAAATATTTGGGTATAAAAAATTTTGAGTTGGATTTTCTAAAATAATTTATTGAAATTGGTTGTGTAAATTAAAGAAAAAACAGACCGCTTGGTTTTCTACAAAATTTCAAAAATCTCAATCAATCAATCAATCAATCTTTATTTGTGAACATAGGTATCTATAATCTAAACAAAAAAGTTGTCGATTTTTCTGAATGCAATAATCATTTGAATTTTCCACAGCCACCAAACCTCACTCATCATTTCTATATACTTCATTCACAAAATCGGCAAATACTGTGTTTATTTGTATAAAACCAAAATTATCATCGCCATAATTGTTTTTAATTTTATTTTTTGTTACCTTCTTGCATCTGTTAGGAGACGGTTGTGGAAACAGTAAGTCAAATAGAGTCATTGGCGATTGGCTTAGCTTCTTAGCGAATGTAGTTAGACGTAGTTGCCTTACTGTATAATAAACATTTACTTATCTACAGGCTTGTGTACACGCTCGATATCAATATATTTAGCATTAACAAGCACTACTTTCAACAGTCACACACAACACGATTTTTAATGTGACGCAATTTTATTTGAGCATCTGTCTGTGTTTCTGTACATCTCTACACAAATCAAATCTTACTTCAGCCATACCAACATTGATCTTTCTATTTGGCTGTTGATTTATATGATCAGCTGTTTTGTTTCCATAAAATGCCATATTATGCCAACTTGGAAAGTATTTACTGCAATATTGTGGCTATCATTTTCGACATTTTTCTTTTCTGATGTAATTACAATGATTGCTATAATAAGGTAAGCTTCGACTAAATTCCAAATTTCTTTATTTACGAACTTAACAGTATTAAAATTATTTAATCTTCTAACGTCACTGTTGTTCTCTGTTGTTTTTTCGATTGTCTTGTCTTCACCTTATTTACTAAACTCAAGATTATAACCACTTTGATTATTTTTCAAAAAAGACTTCAATAAAACTTCTACTAAACTGCCACTGCACACATACTTCTGCCACTTTCTTGTGGGAACATTATTATTTTATTTTTCAATAAGATGTGTTGACTTCGTCATTGCAATATACCCTTACTAAATTGTTACAAGATACAAAAAACGTGAACAATAGTTTGTTCGAAGATAGCACAGAAAAAATCAAGTAACATTCGTGATATATAAACTAAGAGGGTTTCATTAGCCACATGGAAAACGTTAGATACCAGTCAGCACATCTTCCAACGTCAGACAGTCCATTTGGTACTGTCAAAGGTATAAAACGAGGAGTTATTACCAGGCGTTCGGAGGGTGGCAACGACTGCGGCATGGGCGGCCACTACTCGACACAGCATCTGGCGCCGCGTCGTCAGCACAGTCAGACGCACTCCGAGCCTGACAACTCCGCCGTCGACGCTGGCTCCGTGCACAACTCCGTCACTGGGACGACAAGTACGTATACAATACCCGGCTGTTATTATAAATCGGCATAGTGGAGCGCCTCCTTCACACATCCAATATGTGACAGTCTTTCTCTAAAACTCCATTTGATGATGGTGGTGGTAATCTGTTGTTAAATTTTGAAAACAGCATGATTCTATCCCGCTCAATATTCTATCGTTTTTGCGATTCCTATGGTATGAAGGATTGAGAATTTATTCTTCGCTAAAAGTCTCACTTTTCACAACCCCATTACCATGTGCCAGGTCGCCAGTCCGGTTGGGAAGCAACGGGCGGTGCTACTGGTATCCCTTCGGGCCAAAGACGAGTGGGTGGAGCGCCACGTTCCCTGCTGTTGGCCATGCACGAGTACACCAGCATCACTGATGAACTGGAGACCGTGTATGGACTCTTTTCACCACCACATACGCCGAGGTAAGGAAACTAGAAAAAATATATTTATCTGAGGAGCTGTAAAAGATTACAGATAAGAAAACGACGTGGAATAGTTTTGAATATTCCGTTTTATATTTAAAAAATGGAAACTCCTTGTGCAGTCGCGAAAAGAAGTGGCAATATCCCAACATGTTTAAGGTAAACGAAAGGTTTAAGTCTTAGCCTCGCCCATTTCACAGTTGAACTCAATCAAGCACAATGTATTAATAAACCTGAATGGAAGTACAGGCCTGACCTACTATTAAGTTGTTGCGTTTTAACATGGCAACAGCAGTCCGAAAAATAGACGATGTATCGTTTTCCATTATTGGAAGATGTTGTCAATCACGATAGATGTCGAATCAGGACTTTAGTGGACTTTATTTCCGTTTTTGAAGTCAATAACCAGTATTGTTTGAAAAGATCAAGCTGATCACAATTCTCAAAAGTTCATCTTTTCCACAGAACACCAATAACCTCTCGTCTCCTATCACCGGCCCGAGCCGCCTCCCCTTCAGTCCGTCGCCGCCACGCCAGCGAGATGTCCAACCCTGAGTTCGCGCTGTTCATGGAGAAGGAACACCTTCGGGGGGCCGAAGAAGATGACTACATCATCATGGAGAATCTTATTCAGAGGCGGTGAGTGATCTTTTAGGAGACGGAGAAGAATTGTGCGTTGCTTGTGAAGGAAGATTACACTGATCATGAATCCATGGTGGAGGGTATTTGATTTGCACATATTTGTTTATATTGCTGTATATATGTTATAAATGACGTTCTAGCTGAGCAGTACATTGTTGCGTAGTTTAGAAAAGATGAGCCTGTAATAGCTGTGAAAAACCAAAGTTAATTTTGTAGTAGTTTCATATTGTATTCGTATTACACTCGTACTGCTCAACTAAGAACCATAGCCTTAAATTGAATGTTTTTATCACATCACAATAAAATTCACACACATCATAATAAAATTATTAGAACTAGAGTGCCTATTAAAACTTAAGGGAAAGCAGTAACTGTTTTAGGCAACAACCACGTGGAAGATAACTGAAGAAACTCGAGTAACAAAGAAAATATAAAAATTATTCATGTAATCGAAATACTTATATTAAGTTTTTAATCATGCTAGACAAAATTAAATGATCCCCTATAAATCTACAAATTTAGATGTCTCCAGTTCAAAACTCAAATAATGATTACATACTCTCCCATCGCCTCAAGAAACTTCAGATGTTAAGCGACATATCTAAATAATGACGAACCCACAAATTCCAAACTTTCAAAACTATTGCGCCACGTTGGTTGGTGATAATAAATCCCATTGATCAAACTCGGTGAGGTCTCTGTTTCTGAAGCGGAAGAAACTGGTTGATGATAACACACGAAATCGTTTATGCTTGCTCTAATAAAAAAATGGAGATAAAATCATTTATAGTTTTAGAAAAATATAAAACAAAAAACAGATCATCATCATCATCATTTCCCTAGCCTTTTCCCAACTATGTTGGGGTCGGCTTCCAGTCTAACCGGATGCAGCAAAATACCAATATTTTACATGGAGCGATTGCCTATCTGACCTCCACAACCCAGTTACTGGGTAATTACGATACCCCTTAGTAAGACTGGTTGTCAGACTTTCGGGCTTCTGACTACCCGTAACTACTGTCAAAGATCCACAAATGACAGCCGGGACCAACAGATTAACGTGCTTTCCGAGGCACGGAGGGGTCTCGGTATGTAAAGATGGTCACCCGTCCACAGATCAACCGCGGCAAGTGTAGCTTAACCTGATCGATCGACCTGTGTGGCTGTTATTATTTAGCCACGGACCCCTGAAAAAATAAAAAACAGATATCTAATATAAAATTCTCGTGTCACAGTGTTAGTTACCATACTCCTCCGAAACGGCTGGACCGATTTGTATGAAATTTTGTGTGCATATCGGGTAGGTCTGAGAATCGGGTACTATCTAATTTTTTTTTTTTTTGCTAAACGACGTATGCGGGGTCAGCTAGTAAAATATAAAAGTATCAAATTAAAAACAAAAAAGAGTACAGGACAAAATTTCGTTAATTTCGTAAAAAGGGTGAACACATGTCAGTTTTTCTCTCTACTCAACAAAGCTGTGGACACAGACGGAAAACATGACAACACCCGACAGCAGGACTCATTCGACTACGGTAACCCAAAAACCAAACAACGGACCTGCACCAGCAAGTCACGGCAAGAAGAGCTGAGGTTGCTTCGGCTTATAGCTTTTGTGAGCGTCCTGAACTCGATCCTTACTCACCAGCCATTTGTACTGTAGCCTAGAAATGGGTGGGCTTGGCAGATACGAGGAGGAGGAGGGTGAGGGCGCTGACGGGGCCGAGGGCGGCGTCAGCGGCATCAGCATCAGTGTGTGCGTCAACAGCGCCGCCGGCGAGCCGCCCCAGCCGCCGCAGGCCAGCTCGCACCTCACCGTGGGCGACCGGCGTCTGCCGCATCAGAGGTATGCGGCTTGTGGCCTGTTCTAATTGTGTGTTGTTGTGGTCAGTTAACTTGAATCTTCCAGGTTTGCGGTTTGTAAGTGTTCTGCTTAAAATGTTATTCTTAATGTCTCTTTGGTTTATTATATCTAAATTATACGTTCTTGGAAAATTGTCTTTGTTGCCTACAGTCAATAATTTCTTAGGAACATTCAAACAAATGTAGTTCTTCTTTATTTCTTTCTGAACCCAAGATTTATTGACTTCCCTTCTTTTTTCTTCTACTCTTTTGTAATTAAAAAATATAAAATATGCAGTATTAGAAACTTGTCTTACTATTTGTTCCTCCATCATAATGTTACCTTCCTCAATACTACAGGCATTCGTTGAGAAGGTCGTCAGCTATCGACAGCCGTGAGTTGCCGTCGCCGCTGCAGCCGTTGTTAGACGACGATGCATGTGGAGAAGTGCTGCTACCCGTGCCGAGACAACCTTCTGGTAAGTGATTTGATCTTCTATAATGTATTGGATCCGGTTCTACATAGACTGCGGTTTTTGAGAAATATGTGCCCGTAGAATAGAAGGAAATGCATTGAAATGTGCTCCCAAAATAAAGGGTAACATAGTTCTTACAGGCTATGCACTGGAATATGAGGAACTTTATTAACTCGTATAACCTGAACTTGTAAACTAATTTCAGCGAACAAGTTATAGGCTTCCTAACATGCCGTTCTCTCGGATAATAGTGTCAGTATTCGGGATTTCATAGGTATCTCTAGATTGGTTGGCTTGGATTTTACAATTGTAAAATGTAGAAGTTATACTCCATTTGCAATAAGATTAGACATTGAAATAAACCTTTTTACAGTCCGTTCAACCGATTTTAACTTCTATACCGTAGGTATAAGGATGGCATTAAAAGCAAAAAAGTGGTTACAAAACCAACTGTTTACTGCAGCTGCCATTTGTCATTCCACCAACGCAATAGAATTCAAAATCGGTTGAACGGTCTGTAAAAAGGTTTATTTAAATGTCTAATCTTATTTGAAATGGAGTATAATTATGTCCTATCGTACCCGTTATTTGGCCAGGTGACACGAACGCGTCGAGCGAGCTGTCCTTATCGCACATGGTGAGCGAGAGCCTCCCGCCGCGGCCGTCCATCGTGCTGGACTCGTCGCAGCTGCCGCGCCAGCGCTCCGCCGAGCAGGCGCCCGCGCAGCCGCCCGCGCAGCCGCCCGCGCCCGCACGCCCCGAAACCATGTGCTAGATCCTGGTATACATTACGTAGAGAAAAGAAAAAAAATATATCACTAAAAAATAAATATATCACTACAAAATCATTTAAACTGCCCGGATACTATTGTTCGGTCGTATGAGGGAAAAGGGTGTTAAAAACTTGACTTAAAATAAAATGAAATTAAATCATACCCGATAGCAGCATTTTTTCAGCCTTTGTTTCTCACTGCAGTGGAAATCTTTTTCAGTTAAACTCGATGCAACAGCCATAGTTCTAATAAATAAAATTCTCTTGCAGGTAAAAACAAAACATTCACAACTCCAAAGAAATCCAGCTCTTCAAGGTGACAACCAAATAAATTAGTAAATTACAGAACAGCAGTGAAGGACTGAACTAGTGAAGTATTAGTCATAATAATTGTTAACACCAAATACTTAACGTTAGAGTTTCGACTACTTGTAGAGCCCTTTGTAGGCCTTTTGGGACCCTTTTCAATGTTACCTAGTTGATACTTGATACTCTCGTCTCCTGCGTGATGCTAACAGACTGAATTGAACTCAATTCTAAAACGAATCATATCGAACCTTTTCAATTACTACACACTTTGTAAAGTTAGGGTTTTTTTCGTGACAAGTAAATACGAATATGTTCATATTTCACCATAAACACGTTAGTCGGTCATGATACTTATGTTTTTATTTGATATTCATGAGCAATATTCATTATTGTAGCGTAACATAATATAAATGAGTGGCTCAAAACTACTGTTACTTAAATTTTGATTAATATTGTTCGCAGAATATTACAGATCATTTTCGAAAAGATCATCATTCAGATCTTTATTAAAAACATTAATCGCGACGCTTCAATGACGAAGACTGTGAATTACATATATTTATTTTAAATTGTACAAAAATGGTCCTTGTGCTTAATATGTAAGGTTCAAAAATCACTTCAAGCGTTCTATCTTTCTCCTCCGTTGGAGGGAATTAATATTTAGCTGTAAATACGCCAAGTGTCGCTATTTAATATATCGTCTGTAGATACATGGTCCAATGCATGTCATTTCGTACTAGTTTCACTTAGATCGAATCTAAGGAGTAGGATAATTTTATACTTACCTACCTTATTACTTGAACTAAGCGTACCTATTGAACATTTAGCATAATGTAAAAGTGCCGAGGGGACAAAGTACTTCAATACAAGTTGTCCTACTCTCAAGATTTGTACATAGGTTTATAAAAATATTGTACAGAATATAAACGGTTCAGAAATAAGAACTAAGGGAAAGACAAACGACAATACTAGTGCTCACCTTGTACATACTGTTGTCAGAGTTAAAGGATTTAATAAAAGGTACTGAGGATTATAAATTAGGACATTGTAGTTATATATAACATTCGGAGCCATATAATATGAACATGTTGAAACTTAAGAGTTTACGCTTCTTCAAAGCTTAACGAATCAGTGAGCACTAACAAGCGCATCTCAATTGTTTTAAGTACCACTTTCTACCATTTTGAACATATCAGACACAATTACTAAAATAAGGAGTTCATGTTCTGAAACGTAACATTACGTAGATTGTTAAAGTTTTATATAATACTTGCGTATTTCATTTTGAATACCTTCATTTTTTATTTGAATAATTGTTGACCAATTTATATGAATGTACAACGCATTTTAATAATTTTATACACTTTAAATAGGTACTGTTATAATTAAATGGGTCGTCGTGAAATATATTATGAATAATTCCGAAAATGGGATGACAGCTTTGATGAACTAGAAATAATAAAGCTATGAATTGTCTGTATTTAAATTATTATTTTGAATCCCTCAACAAATAACGGTCATCACAATGTGTTCTATTATACCAAATATTTTGTGCAAATTTTACCATTTTTTTTTAACTATTTTTGCAGTACAATGAAAAAAAAAATGCATCTTTGTATAGAATTGTAGAACATGAAATACCTAATATGGAGGTAATTATTGTATATTTAATAGGAGGTTAATAATATACTGATTATTATAATATAATTAAGCATCAATGTATTGTTAAGGTGAACAGATGCAATAAATTATTTTACTTTTTAGTAGACACTGAATTAGGGGTTTTATCATATCTTGCAATCGCGTTTGGTCGGGCGGTATCAATAAAGCAATAATTTTTGTACGTACAATATTTATTTATATATTCCTATGGCTTTGTAAGTGCAGAAAAAGTTACAATAATTTAGTAGTGTTAGATTTTCAGTCGAGTGAAGCATGAATTCATATTGTCGTACTTCTGGACGACCGTTTGAGAGTACCTACGTGAGCTCGCGTTGTGAGTCGGGGAAAGTTTGTGAGAGACATAATGCGTAGTTAGGGCAATAAAAGAACGGTGAACACACTATCTCCTATTATCTATAGACTTACAGATATCCCTATGAATTTCTTACTTTTCCAAAAGCAGTTATTGTGTTTAAAAATTGTGTTTGTATCTTCTGGAAGACCAGCGAGTGCGATGGAAACAAAATGAAAATTATTGGCCACTCTGTGACTTTATAAAATCATTTGGTTAATGTAAGAAACCTTAAAAGTCATACTCCAGTTACTTTAGACAAAGAAACTCTTAAAGCAATTAAAGTAAAGAAACCATGTAACTGAAAATTAATTATTGTTTCCATTACATTTTACTGGGGAATACGTTATTGTTACATAATACCTACAAATCGAAATAAATGTCACCAAACATGAATCGAGATCCGTACAACAGAGGAATTGAGACGTCAAGTTATAATATGTTCCGAATAGTTCAATTATATTCCATTTAGTTTATTAATAAGAAATATTTTACGGAGAATAGCGAATAATGTAATTGTACATAATGTGTAAATGTTAAAGTTGTTATTTTTTACCAAAATGAAATGTTCTGAGAGAGCGAGCAGAGCGCTACCAACATCCTGGCTTCATCAGCACAATCTTTTAATCATAATTTTTAAATCTTTGAATCATCTTTATCTTTAGCACAACGTTTTGATTATTCAAGAGAATCGACTTGTCCTTATTGGGATATTTTATTCTAGACTCGATTCATTAAATATTTTTCAGAGTGATAAAAACTACTTCATCTGAGTTATATAAAGTATGTAACAATGGTAAATAAATATTATATTTGTGATATTACAGTCTGTTTGTTTTATTGTTTCCCATTTGTGGTAATCTCTACTGTCTCCAAGTACCTACATTCCCTCAATTTTTGCGATCCAATAAATAATACGATAAAAGGGTAATATCGTAATATTCGCTGATCGTCTATAAAATGTTGTGTGTATCGGCAGTTTATTGATCCTCATAACAGCCGCTGGATTTCATTGCTTAATTACGTAGGCACCAAAAACGTATTTATTGGATCTCTCGGGCAACATATGCGTCATTGGCGTTGCAGTAATTACTTATTTCTTAATTATGAGACGTGATGAAAATTCCCTACAGTTTACTGTAAATTATAAGCTACATAGATTCCATGATACACATTATACGAATTAAACAAAAGATGTCGAATATAAAAAAACGAGTTTTATTGAACGTAAATAGCTAGCTTGGTCTTACACAAATGTAGGTACAACTAACAATTTGCCCAGTAGGTACCTACCATTCACACGACCGATGCTACTACAGAAAATTTTAAATGTAGAATTCACCAGATAAAATTACTACTAAAAGACAACTCTTAGCATACAATAAATGGCATAGAAATCAATAAGAAATACTTCTTACCATGCAGCCTAAAATGGATTCAATATAGGTACTTAGGTAAGTTCCACCGTATAAGTCCACACGAACTGGATTGCACAAACACTGCGACTACCAGATACCTAGATATACACGGGATAAAATTACCATCTATATATATTCTATTCTATACATATAATAAAATCGTAGGAAAGTCAAAACTGTACATTGAATATTTTTTCAAAAGAATACTTGGGGCGTGATCTACAATCGATACCGAAGCCAAAAATATAGTTTTTAGAATTTTTGTCTGTTTGTCTGTTTGTCTGTTTGTCTGTTTGTCTGTTTGTCTGTCCGGGATAAACTCAAAAAGTACTGCATGGATTTACTTCAAATTTTGCATGAATATTACTAAGAGGTCGGGTCAACATATAGGCTACATATTATCACGCTATCACCTACGGGGGAGGAGCAGTGAATCTTTATTTTTCTTACGCATTCTGTGACAGCGTGTAATCTAACGACGCATATTTAAATGTTGTTTTTGAGTAAGCCATGCTATTATCTAGCTTTACACTATAAAAACTACGCCATTTAAGTAACTTGGGCAGAGAAATATAGTTTAATGAATGTTAGTATTATAAAGACAATTTTAAAACAGCGCCATCTATGAGATTTCATAAAAATCAAATCAAGTTACATGTTAACATTTTTTGAAAATTAATAATTTAAATTTGATCATGTTGGCGAGGTAAGTAGTTAGTTATTCTTAAAATTCATAGATGGTGATGTGCATTTTCTTCATAAAAGTTGTATCGTATAGTTCGTTTTGACAAATTCAAGTTCCAACAAAACCCTCAAAATCTTGAGCAGAGTTGAGGAAGACAATTTAAAAAAAATGCGGTGTTAAGTATTACAAAAAAGTTATGTTCATTGATGATGATCATTTCATTTCATGACACACTCGCGGAGGCAGTGACAGTCCCAGCCGCATGCGTCATCTGTTTGCCGTCATCTTGGTGTTTTGTGGAGTCGCGAACCCGGTAGCTTTGTGGGAGAAGTATCGCCATCATCTGTCTGAAGATTTTCTACGAGCTTTGAGGCGCGCTACTGGAGACGGAGTCGAAGTAACTGATGAACGCGTGCTGAACACCTGTCTCAGTTCACTTCAATATGTGATCATTTCTATCGGCGGCAATCCACTGATCGAATATGGGTTACCAGCTCCCCAATCATCACCGTATCAAGACCGTGAAAATCGGGAGTATGACGTTGAGACAAATTACGATCCAGGCGAAATGACCACCATACGAAATGACCATGTCGCTTTGTTCTCTTCAGAGCAAAAGCAAATTTATGACACCGTCCTTGAAAGCGTTGGGCAAAACCAGGGTAAAATGTTTTTCTTGGATGCTCCTGGTGGAACAAGAAAAATATTTGTTACCACTGGCATACTTGCAGAGGTCAGGAGGCAAGGCAAAATTGCTATTGCTGTAGCGTCGTCGGGAATCGCTACCACACTGCTTCCGAGTGGCAAGACAGGACATGCCATGTTTAAAATTCCCATCGATTTAGAGAGCGCCGAAACGCCTGTTTGTGGTGTGTCACGTAACAGCGATAAGGGACACGTGCTCAAGGATTGGTCTCTGATCGTATGGGATGAGTGTACGATGGCCAATAGGAAGGCAGTTGAGGCCGTGGACAGAATCCTGCAGGACATCCGCAGGAACGAACATTTGATGGGTGGTGTAACAGTTCTGTTCAGTGGTGATTTTCGGCAAACGCTTCCCGTGGTGACGCGGGGCTCGAGGGCTGACGAGGTGAATGCTTCGTTGAAACGATCTTCGTTGTGGTCACGAGTTCGTACGCTTCGCTTGGCCATTAATATGAGAGCTCGGCTCGGCGGCAATACACGTGCTCAAGAATTCTCCGATGTCCTTCTAAGTCTTGGCGAAGGCACTCTACCAGAAGAGACAGGTGGTGCTTCCAGAGTCTCTCGGTAGAGTGGTATCCAGCTTAGAAGAACTAATTCGCTGTGTATACGGGGACATCAGTCGTATACCGCACCAGCAGAATTCTTAGGTGTGTGAGCGGGCCATTTTGATGCCCAAAAATGATCAGGCTGCAGCAATTAACGAATGGATTCTCTCGGAAATTGAGGGGAATAAAGTGGTCTACACCTCGATAAACACGGTTGTCGAGCAAGATGACGCCACACATTATCCCGTGGAATTTCTGAGCTCCCCGTCAGCAAGTGGACTTCCAGCGCATACCATCAAGCTGAAGGTCGGTGTTCCGATTATGCTTCTTCGGAACCTATCTCCTCCGAAGTTGTGTTAACCGCCTTAAAGTCATCTCGCTTCACAGACACACCATTGAGGCGGAAATTCTTACGGGTTGTGGCGTCGGCGAGGCAGTATTTATACTGCCTCGCCGACTTCCTGTTCCAGTTCAAGCGCGTACAGTTCCCCGTGAGTGTTTGCTTCGCGATGACCATCAATTAGTCGCAGGGCAGCGGGTGTCGACCTCAGGACGAGTTGCTTCTCACACGGGCAACTGTAAGTCGCTTGCTCCCGCGTCACCAGTCCTGACTCTCTTTACATTTTGGCTCCTGGCAGCATAACTACCAACGTAGTTTATAGGGAAGTGTTGTAAAGTATGATACCTTTGTACGTATTTTTACTCTTTTGTGTCCTGGAATGTATTCCTGCATTATTTTCTCTATTTCCTTCAGTCACATCTTATGACTGAACTCAGCAGGATTCCCATATAACTCTCTTCACTTGCTTCGCTTGCAAAAAAAACTTATATTTTAATGCTATTTTAAAAGTTGTGTACTTATAATGCTATAGCGACACTAGCATCTTAGGTATTTTTGGTGCTGTAGAGCATGCACGCAGACGACGTCGCGGGCAGCAGCTAGTTTCCAATAAATGTGATGAAAAGCAAATATTGGATCAATATCGTGAGAGAGAATAATTTGAGTAGGTAACTCACGGCAGATTACGTGGATTTTGCTCGTAAACTGACGCTTCTATTCTGCTTTGTAAGTGATAAACAAATTCCATTCAAAACTGACGCCATTGAAACTTTGAACAAAGGCTAATTGAGCTGTTTATTGAAATTGATTTGCTTTAAGATTTAGTTAAAAGGGCCAAACAATATAGAATTAATGGAATAAGTGAATTAACATCTGTTCTTAACTGGGGGCAAGTAATTAGTGTTGTGTGGCTGACAGGGTGGCGTTAACTTGTTATTAAGGGGTGCTACCTACACACTTGATCGGAATGAACGTTGTTTAATAAGAAAGCTGATCCGAATCACACACAGTCTTCTTCTCTTCATCTTCCCTCGTCGGTTCGGCACAATTCGGGCTCAAACGAGCGGCTTTTTCCCGAAGATATATCTAAGTACATAATAATACACCAATTAGATTTTGGCGCCCCGCCCGTGTGTGTCAGAATGGCTGGTTGCCTGTGGCTTTGGTCTATGAGAGTTGATTAGAAAATTGCTACATAATTGCCTATATTTGCTACATTTAATAAATAATTGCTACATACTATTTATATTCAGAAATAACATTTTTTTTTTGTACAGCCATCCTGACGTTTGGTTGGCTGGTCGCCTCCTAGTTTAAAGCCAAGCATGCAGAGTTTCCCGAAATGTATTGCGTCAATAATTGCTACATATTTGCTTCATTTATCTAATTTAGTTGTATCTTCAAAAATATGTTAAATAAAGGATGTAGCAATTATTTTAATTATCCCAAGGAAAAGTGCCTGATAAAACAATAAAGGCAAATAGTTGCAGTGTGTCTTCAGTCAACGGTATTGCTACTTTAGGAGGCTATTATTGCTACTTTATGTTATTAAAAATTGGTTCTATAGGTAGGTACTCCGTACTTGTTCCTTATAATAACATAGATCTATTTAAATTGTCGAATAAAATTAAATAAGCCTAGACTGTGATTCCAATACGATATCTGCACTAGCAATGACTAAGAATAATTGTTATAATGATAATTATTGGATTATTGAGGGTAGGTACATATTTTTTTAACGCAAGAATCGCATTACTTACGCTGTTGCCAGAGCCTAAACGATTAAACCGATTCAACATAACTAAGTATTTGCATGCTATTCAATCATACCAACTTATACAAGTGTATCTGTAGGTAACACCCCTTCCAGAGAGCCGAATAGAATGATAATGTTTCTCACACTTTCCACTACATTTCCTGTCGTGTTTGTGCGTTTTAGAAAGTGTTATTATCTTAACGTACGAGTGTAAGTACTACTGTAGGAATTGAAAATAGCATGCATGTAAACAACGCTATGTAACTAGGCCAAAGCTGTGCCTGAGAATAATGATGCTACAAGGGAGATTGCGGTACAAGGAGGAGCTCGCAAAGCAACACGGCACTGAAATGGAAATGTAGTCCCTTAGACGTAAGTAATGATATTTTAGCAAGCTGTAGCTAGGTACGAATATGTGTATGTAGTTGAAACCTTGGTCCTGTCGGTTCCGTGACCACTCATCGTTGGAATATCAATTATTACACTGCAGGCAACTGAGTGAATTCCCTATGATTTGTACTTAATTATGGAAGTACTTGAGTCCAGGTGAGTATTTAAGTGTACTATGTCTAATATACACGTACGTAATACATATCACGTCTGTATTTTCTGAAGAAATCTAAAAACCCCAACTGCAACTAAAAAGTATAAAACAAGCTCAATTTTCAGTTTGATGCGAAATGGTCAAACAGTGCTACAGCAACTGCGACAGATAACAGAGGTCTCCAGAGATAGATTCAGGTATTCAAAGAATATAATAATTTATTATCAATAATTACGTTACTACGTTACTAAATAATAATCATAATAATTTCATAAAAACACACACTCGAAATCGAATCTTTAAAGGTTAGTGTATCTTCATTCCGAGCGTAACTGTGCCAATAAAACAGTATTTCAAAATTCAACATCTAGCGATTCTGGAGCACGAGTAACCGCAGTGAGAACACGACGTGTTTGACTGACAGGAATCAGACGAGCCGTAAAGACTGCTATCGTTTCTACGCACAATACTTAGAGATTTCGTCTGAGATTTTGTCTTCAGCCGTCTAGTTTTCTGCTTACGTACTGGTCGCTGGTTCGGTTTCTTTTTCCTGATGCTTTGCATAAATGAATTCTTAACCACGGTCCCCTTAGCGATGTTCTGCAGCAATTTGTAAGCCTTGGTCTTCGACTTCCTTGGCAGATAAGGACGGATGACCCTAAAGAACTCTTTTATCTCCTTCTTATTGCTCACGTTGTTATATTTAGCCTTGCTTGAAGTCGCCGATGGAATACATAAAAGATACTCTTGTATTGGAACTGCTACACCATCCCCGCAGTGCGGCATCTGTTCAGTAGCCAAGTCTGTGGCCATATCTTCTCTAGGAGGTAGTGACGTTTGAGTTTTCTCAGATGGCATTTCATTAATTATCTCGTCTATATTCACGTTGGGTACTTCCTCTACTTCCATTTCTTGGAAATCGATTATCAAATTATAACACAAAAAACAGTAAAATCAATAATACAGTTTTACAAAAGTAAGCTGTCAAAATATCAAGAAATCGAATGAACAAAAGTTGTTTCACTTGTTTAAACGTGACAATTTGGAAGAGCAAAAAGGGTTTTCTAATTTATTAAAAGGCTTTTTGACTAGAATTTTTCACAAAGTTTTTTTTTTTGGATGAATGAAAATGGGGTACACCCCGTACACAACGTTCAAAGAAACTGCAAACCTCATTGCAAATGTAGTACTAGCAAGATATTCGCGTTGCTATTTTTTTTTATTGCTGATTGGGCTCGCTCTTAACCTCGATCACGCCTGATGGAAAGCG
This sequence comes from Globia sparganii, assembly GCA_949316385.1. Taxonomy (NCBI): domain Eukaryota; kingdom Metazoa; phylum Arthropoda; class Insecta; order Lepidoptera; family Noctuidae; genus Globia; species Globia sparganii. Next base: position 5,470,724 of record OX438670.1, read on the forward strand.
ATGGATGAGGTGCCCATGCTATGATGGAACGAGCGTGCCCAGAAGATGCCCAAGACACTGGAACTCCCACGCACCGACGAAACACAGCAGGCTGCTTGACGCCGGACTCCGGTGGGATCGAGGTCGCAAACCAGCCGGACGTTAGCCTTACCACCGCTGGAGGAGAATCGGCCAGTCAAATAAGGTGTTGGGTGTGACTGTCCAGGATGCGCCGAACGCTCGGCTCAGTTGAGTAACTGGCGGAACAAACTGCACTACACGAGGAGGCTTCTTCATGCATCCCAAATGCTATAAAGCAAAGATCTTATAAAATATAGATCACTTCAGAGTCTACAAAATTCTACCTATGATATTATCCTCAAACTAGATAATTCATAGACAAGTTTAGACGTGATAAAAAAATTGGCTACTAAAAATACGTCAATTTACGTCAGGCGCTGACTAATTTGACAGGACTAAACTAATATTTATCTTCTGTCCTTTTCTTAATGAAATAGAAAGAAAAAGATGCACTGAACTTAAATTTAGTTTAGTTTGTGAACAACAGAATCGGGGCCACTGAGTGATTAGTTGCTTTAAATGGGCTCCATTTTCTTGGATACACAATTAATGTATTCTTCTAACGTATTTTAATGTATTCTTGTTACTAAATACCTACTTCATGTATTAAATATTTGCATGCCATCATTACATGACGGAATATGTCTTTGCCCTACTTCAATTAACATCTTTTGGACCTACCAAATTGTATGCGAATAAAAGATTTTGATTTGATTTGACTTACAAGGAATTATTATGGGTTGAAAATTAACATAATTAAAACAAACAAATAAACTTATAAATGTCAACTTTATTGCATTACTGTTAGATCTTAAACCTAAAATTAAACTTGTAACAATTCACACGAATGGAATACAATCCAATGTGTGACAGGAGCTCTATAATTCAATTATTTGTTCAACTAACAAATTTGGAACATCAAAGCTTTTGACGAAACAATTCGACAATTTTATTGAAACTCTCGTTGTAAATACAGCATATTTATTTAGGTATTTTACACATTGTTGCGCTTGTTTTGGAGAAGTGTTTTATGTACTGGAAATGTTACAGGAGTATTTTATTATGTTATTAGCTAAACGTAGACGAAGTCGTGGTCTACTTCGAAGTTGTTCCTCGTTGATATCTCAGTCGCGATGTTGGATGGGATTTTATCTGTGAATAGAAAAGGGTTTCCTGAATAACAGAAGCACTCAAGTTCACTTCTTCGGAGCCTTGATTAGTGTGATTGGTGTCCCCAGAAAGTATATTTAGAGTAAAGTTATTGGCTATCAAGGACAGATGACAATATTCTTACTTACTTTTTACTTTGTAATGCTGTGATGATATAAATGATCACGTGTGTGTTTTGTTTGTGATTTAATGGTGTGGTGATGTGTGTCTGTTTGTCGATATGGTGTGTGTAATGTAATGTGCGCTTGTGTATGTGTTGTTGTGTGTGTTGTATGTATGTGTGGGTTTGTACACACAAACCCACACATACATACAACACACACACACATCACACATTAATGTAAAATTAACGCCTCGGATGTAATACACATTACATCCGAGGCGTTAATTTTACATTAATTTATACTGACAATATTATTTATTAATATGTGAAAATAATTCAAAAAAAATCATTCGTGCGATACCACTATCAACAAATTGAGTACAGACGCCAGCACATCAAGCTACTACAATCTGTCAAATTTCTTTAATACATTTTCAACTTTATCGCTAAAACATAAGGTTTAAAGTTGATTGAGAAAACTTTACAGTTTCTGGTTGCTTGATGTGCTGACGTCTGTACAAAAAGCAAAAACACAGTTGCATAAATATTAATAGCACCAATATAACTTACCATTACACCTGTACACGAGATTGGACCAGATGATCATTTCCTGCGAGAAGCAGAACACCCCGAGCCGTCCTCCTTTCAGCGTGAAGTCATACACGTTGCCCGAGTCCGCCACCAGGCGGTTGTTCTCGTACACCTATTAATGCAATTTAAATTTATGCTTTGTTAGCTGCGCCCCGCGATTACACCCGCATAAGTCTCGATCCCGCAAAAATATCGGAATAAAAAGTATCCTATGTTCTAATCCAGGTCTTGGTCTACTTATGTGCCAAATTTCACCCAAATCCGTCTATCCGTTTTAGCGTGAAATCATAACAAACATACATACAAAAAAAATCAAATCTTTTCTCTTTATAATATAACTAGCTGTTGCCCGCGATTTCGTCTGCGATCAAGGATGAAAAGTAGCCTATGTCCTTTTCCAGGTCATGGTCTACTCATGTGCCAAATTTCATTCCAATCTGTTCAGCCGTTTTAGCGTGAAAGCGTAACAAACAAACAAACTTACTTTCGCATTTATAATATTCGTTAGGATTATGACGTTTAGATTACATTATTGTGGACCACAGAACAGTTATTTATCTGTTCTGTGTTGTGGACTGCTTCCTTGGTCTAGTAATCACGAGCGTTATTGCTGAGCATGAGGTCTTGGGATCGATTCCCTGCTCGGGTGGTAAAACTTTTCTAAGGGGCAATTCTCGTAATTTTACTAACGTTCACAGACTGATCTCAGTCTCAATCTGTCAAAAATACCTATAATTTCCCTACATTTTGACATTTGTTTTTCGCTGAGATGAGACTGCGACTAGATTTTGAACATTTTAAATTACGAGAATTAGCCCTCTGGTAATTTGATAAGTTTGTTGGTTAATTTTAAAATGTCATATTAGACTGCTTAACATTATTATTGAAATTTCGGTAGTTAATTACAATGACCCCGTATAATTTACCTTTAGTCTGATGAGGCCGAGTTTCGGTCGGTGCAGCAGACGCCAGCGGTAGGCGGTCTTCTCACGCCAGCCTACGTTGCGTGGGTCTTTCCAAAGGAGAGTCACCTGGGGAAATAGTTAAAGAGTTATTTAAACCGTTGAAAATGAATCGTGACGTTGAGTATGGCACTGAACAAAATAATTGACTTGGAAAACACATTGTGAGGTATGAAACGGTACGTAATAACTGGTAACAAAATAAAACAGATTTTTATACAAGTGATGGATGAAAATGGATTCCCTTGTAGAGTTATGAGGAACAGGGTGTAAAGTTCACTCATCCTCCATAAAAAAGGGAGGATCCTCCGACCAGAGGGATGTTGTGTCTGGCGGGCAACTGCCCGATGATTCATATCAGGCCGTTCAAGCCGTTGTACATTTATGCTAGTTGCGCGGTAAACTCTGCTTGCGAGATGCAGGATTTTATGACGTCAGTATGATGCGTTGTTTGCATGTCGGGTTGTAGATACCGCTACACCCTAAAACACCATAGTTTAAAGAATTATGGATGTTCTGTGATATTCAAATATTGCATCCATATGCCATAGATCATAATTATGAAGCACAAAATCATTCGAAGTTTGACCTTATGATATTTAATGTAACAAACTCAATTACATATGAAACGTTGATAATCAAGTACCTAGAGCTAGATTGTCTCTTGCGTACACATCACGAATAGCAAGCAATCAAACATAAGCCCGTCGCGACTCACGGACTGTCGGTCATAGACAGTGCAATTAACACTGTATTCAATTTGTAGACCCCTTCCGTACGTCACGTAATCACGTATGCTGCCGTCGAGTTAGTAATTTAGTTTAATTAGTGCATGGTAACAGATAGCACCTAGCTATTTATAATCTGCCTAGCCTTTTAAATAGGTACCGGTATTTTACATGGAGCGACTGCCTATCTGACCTCCACAACCCAGTTAGAGGGTACGATATCCCTTGGTAAGACTGGTTATCAAACTTTCGGGCTTCTGACGACCCGTAACGACTGTCAAAGATCCACGAATGACAGCCGGGACCAAAGGCGTAACGTGCTTTCCGAGGCACGGAGGGGTATTGGTATGTAAAGATGGTCACCCGTTCACAGACCAATCGCGGCAAGCGTAGCTTAACCTATCCGTTCAACGTTTTACGCGTGAATGAGTAACAAACATCCAAACGTCTTCACAAACTTTGACTTAATTTATAATATTAGTAGGATAGTAGGATTACAGAAATTAACCTAAGAAAAACTATTCATTTTCTTTTAGTAGGACCCGAACTCATTTCACTGTCTCATTTTCTTCTATTAAGAAGTAACTCTTAGCAAGTAGATTACAGTCGAGATGAAAATGCAAAATGACTTGCGTATTTAATAAACCAAACTTAGAAAAAATTCGGGTTGTTCTTTATGAAATGCAAAGTTTGTTCATGAAATTAGCTTCTCAGGCTCTCTCTCTTCTCCCTACTAAAAACTGACAATATAAACAAAATTAGTTTCTTTATAAGCTAAACTTATAATCTTTTTATTTTTTGGCCTTTAACATATAATAATTTAGTTTCATATGAGGTTTATTTAATACAGTGTCGCTATCAATTAGGCATCTAAATTCAACACTGTATTTTTTTTCTCAAGCACACGTATAATGATTATATCGTCAAAGGCGCGGGAAACACCTCGATGAAGGACGCACGTAATCTGGAATTATGGCAGAAAAAAGGGTAGACCTAGCAACGGGTGATTCCGGGCTGAAATGATAATTATGATGACATCTACAATGGAAATTGCTGTTTATGGCAAAAGCAACGAAGTTTCGTTATGTTTAGGGCTCCGTACCTCAAAAGAAAAAAACAGAACCCATAAAGGATCAATTTGTTGTCCGTTCGTCCGTCCGTCTGTCTGTCAAGACCCTTTATCTCGGTAACCATATACTTAGGTCTACAGTCCCTTGAAGCTGTGACCAAATAAAACTTCTAAGTTAGCGTTTAAAAAATACGGCCGTTTATGCCGCTAAAAAACGTAAATTTCGACACTCTCAAGGGAATCAAAATTTATAGGGTACTTCCCGTTGGCATAGAATCATGAAGTTCGGCAAGAAGCAAGGTCATGTAGCATAAGAAAACCGTAAATTTGTAGTTACATTACAAAAAAAAACCGTCATAAATTATTTACATACTGTACAAATTTGTACGGAACCCACAGTGCGCGAGTCGGACTCGCACTTGACCGGTTTTTTTTTTTTAATCAAGAGCTGTTAAGTGTGACTTACCTGATCAGGAGTAGTATCAGTATTCCAGAGAGCGTTCCTCAGTGTCTTGCCAGGCCCAGTCTTAGAGTTGACCAGCTTGAGTTGTATGCCGGGCTCGGCGACCGCCCTGAACGGCGTGGTCTGCCAGTACGTCTGTGTGTTCTTCTTCCACATGACTACGTAGAAACGCTTGTTGTTTTGATAGCTAGGTAAAATATATTTATTTTATTTATGAATAACCAACTTGTAATTTTCCAGTTTCCACTACATACAAGTGTAAATTTTTTTTTGGTTGTAAATATACTTAAGACTATGCCGACCGCACAGTGGCGCCCTCACCGTTTGTTTGGTTATTTCATACAATTTAGAATGAAAATGCAGAAAATAAGCACGTTAAGTTGTGCTTCACAAGATTATACGTTAATATTATTAGAAGCGGTAGTTTTATATTGTTTAGTTTTATTATAATCCTTAAAACGGATAACAGTGGCCACTATATTCCGTTTTAAGGATTGTAATAAAACTAAACAATATAAAACTACCGTTTCACATTGTTTAGTTTTCTTATATTTTCGTTGAATAATATTAAGGAATAATCTTGTGAAGCACAACTTAACGTGCTTATTTTCTGCATTTTCATTCTAAGTTGTATGAAATAACCAAACAAAGGATAAGGGCGCCACTGTGCGGTCGGCACAGTTTTAAGATATGAGTTTAAAAACCTCCTTTCAAATACAGGTTAAAATTGAAATCGAAACTAAATAAAAAAAAGCATTTGTTACATTCATTTCGATTTGCATTTTCATCAGAATAAACCGAATTTTGGTCCCGTTATAAAAGTTGTTTATATTCATGATAACTTTCACCCTCTGTAAGGGACAACAATGAGTTCAAAGTCACCCAGTACATCTGATTTTAAAACATAAATATGTATTCATCTGGAGCCCAAGCATTACCATTTTATGCCATTTCTTTCAATGGAGTGTCAGTGGTTGACCATTGGAAAGTCATAATGACGCCATTATATTCTACGAATAAGTACTTATTACTTACTCGTAGATTATATTAGTAGATTGCCAAACTTGTCAAAATCAACAATTATGAAATCAATGATAGACCATTCTGACACTACTGTAAATAGCAGACTTGGGCCCCTGCACCCTGATTGCGTAACCAACTATCAATCGGAATCTGAATCATTTTGAAGCAAATTGCTAATCCATTGCTTCTTATGTTCTAAAAATTTGTTTACTCAACACCTAAATAACGCAATGAATGTTGTTGAACTGTCAAAATTAAACCGATTCAAATTGATAATGTGTTACGCAATTGCCCCGCTGGTTTGATGTTTGTGTTTTAACGTTCTAGCAAATTAGAGACTAGATTAGGCTCTTAGGTGAACGTAGTGAAGGCACTTCTATTTAATTGGCACATCTAGACAAACAGACGACTGCGAATAACAAGATTAATTTGCGGTCCAGTGTTAGCTCTTAGGTATGTAGATGAAAATCTAGAGAATATGTAAATAAATAATACTCTTTAGTGATGTAGTACTCGAATTTAATCAGATAATATACATTCTGCCAGCATAAAAAGATATCGCGCTTTTGCGTCCATTCTACTTTTATAAGGAACAATGAAACAACAATATCATCCAAATAAATAAAACTAAAAATTAACGGCAAACTAGCCTATATTAGCTGAATTAAAATTCAAGTGGGATTAAAACAACTTTCAAGCATCACGTATGGTATTAATTTTCATTAAAACGGTATAACTTTTTGAAAGTTTAACGGCTTATGCTGCTTAAGCACAAACCTTCGTCAAGTTTTATTTGGTAGAAGCCTTTTGCCATGTCAAGCTGATTAAATTCTATTACATTTGAAATTTCAAAAAGTTTCAGGTCTGCGTGATTCTTTTTATCAAGGCCTGATTTTTCCATCGCCAGATAACTTTTATTCGAGGAATAAAATTAACGTTTGACAGTTTATGTATGAAATAACTGTCAAAGCTTCAAAATTATTCCTCGAATAAAGTTATCCAGATCATTTAAAAATCAGCCCTTATAATAATAAGTACTTTATAATAATAACCTGTACAAGTTTCTCAAAATCCTTAAAAAAAATGTTGCTATCAGAAAGACAGATGTACAGACGCCAGCACATCAAGCTACCCGAAACTGTAAAATTTTCCAAATCAACTTTGAACCTTATGCTTTAGCGATAAAGTTTGAAGATCTGTTAAAGAAATTTGACAGATTGTAGTAGCTTGATGTGCTGGCGTCTGTATATATTTTTTAAAAATAGTACATGACCCCTACTGCCATTGTTTTGTCCCTTTCCGAGTTGTAAGATAATAAATAAATAAAGAATCTCTATAAAAAAGTAATTTCTAGAGATTCTTTATTTATTTATAGACATCCCAAGTAAAAAAAAACTCACCCAAATATAAATCCAACATAGTCATCATCGATCTGTGTGTCCACAAACAGCGTCCCTTCGAAATCGACTCCACTGAAGCTTTCGAAGCCCACAGCTAAACCAGGGTCTGAGTTCAAGGTCTGAAGGATCTCTGCGCCTTGGTTCGCGATCTCCCAGTTAGGGTCCTGTTGGGACTCACCCTCAGGGTCTAGCCGGACTGTCATGTAATTTCTAGAAAATAATTAAGTGTTCATTGTACATAACATAAAATGAAGTCGCTTTTCGAGTCCGTCTGCATGACCGCTTTGTTTTTCTAAACTCCGCAACGGATTTTGACGCGGTTGCCAACAGTTTGAAAATGTATTCCGAAAGGTTCATTTATTTAATAAGGCTTACCAACTAAACACATACAAAGCATTAACCCAGAGTCGTTGATATAATATTGATCTCGCATCAAATTAAAACAATTAAAAAAGAATTTGAATGCTACGATAAAGCTTAAAAATACTGTTTTTTTATACTACTTAACGATTTACATATTATTATTTATGTGTATACTTAATAATAATATATTAATATTTATTTAACAGACATTTATTTTTTTTAAATCTTGTCAAGTCGAAACACCGTGCGAAGCAGGGGCGGATATAAGTCTGAGTCACTAACAGACAAGCCAAGAATAACATCTTCGTCGTATAACTGATGTTTCCAAGTAATTATATGTTCACTTATGATTAAGAACGGTCTGTATCTAAATCATCATTACCCACTAGCCTGAAATCTTCACCGTTAAGTTAAGTTATCGTAGAATAACTTTCTCACACTAACTAAAATATAACTTACAGTCGTGCGCCCGATGTGATTTTTCCATCAGAATAAATGACAAACTCCCATAAATACATTGCACACTTTGCTTCCCTATTTATTATTCTAAAGATGAATTTTCAAAAATCCTTTCTTAGTGCTTAAAAGGAGCTCTTTGTGTAATATTTCAAGTTACTAAACCTAGCGATTTAGGCTGAGCGTTGTCTGTCAGTACATTTAAGTTTTTTTTTGTAAGTAGATGAACAATAAAATCATCTCCTCTTAACGTCTGTATTTTACATGTTTTATTTTCATTGTATTCCTGAAGCATATTTTTGAGATTATAGAGGTATGAGGAACAGGGTGTAAAGCTCACTCATTTGCCATAGAAATGGGAGTGTCATCCGACCAGCGAGTGTGAGATTGATGTATATATGGTAGTCGCGCGGTAAACACTGCTTGCGCGATGCAGGATTTTGCGTGACGCCAATGTGATGCGTAGTTCGCATGTGGCGATGTAGATGCCGCCACAAGATCTTTCAAAATTTATGTTCTCTAGTTTTTCTCAATTATCCGAATTTAATAGAAAGTTCACAATAGTACGACCTTACCTGAAGTCAGTGCGATATATCTTGGAATTGTTCGGACAGTTGTCCAACTCATTCACCACATGGTCACCGTCGTAGTCATTGTCACAGGCGTCGCCAACGCCGTCATCTAGATTTTTGAAAAAAATATAAGAAATAAAAATATAGAGCGAATATTTCTGTAATGTATTGGAAAACTTTTCGAACAATAAAAAATGTATATAGCCTTTACCGAGTGTCTATCTTCCCGAATACAAAACTGCTTACAACTGTCATAATAATAAAACTTATATTGTATCTCGTTTAGTATCTGCAAAGTTGTTAATCTCTTAAGAACACTCAAACTTTTTAGTAAAGGGTAAAAGTACATAATTTAAAGTTCAACTCAAAATTTATCTCAATTGAACTTTTGACTTGTCAAGGAGTCGGTCACAAAGATGAAGCTAGTTGCCCATTCCAAAGCGTATTAGGTTCCTATGGAGAAGATACTCCGTGGATACTCTTTTAAATATAGACATTGTTACAAAATATTGGTTAATCATTCATGTTGAAATTATAGGAACACACGATGACATTATCAAGCTATACATTACCAGTTTTAGTTGACCTCGCATTGTGTAAGCTTTTCGGATAGTGAGAAGTTAGCATATAAGCTTGATATGTCGTCGTGCGCAACTACATATTGTTAAAAGGTAAACTCAAGTGCACTAACTATTAGAATCCTTCTGATCCCTATTCTGGATATAAGGACAGTTGTCGTCCACGTCGGGCACGCCGTCTCCATCATCGTCATCGTCGCACGCGTCGCCCACTCCGTCCTCGTCCACGTCCAGCTGGTCACTGTTGGCCACTGTCGGACAGTTGTCTATGCTGTCTTGGATACCGTCCCTAGAAGATATTTTAAGGTTAGCACATTTTTTAATTAATAAGACTGTGTAAACTTCTCTATCTTTATCTTTATGATGTTCATCTAAAGATATATTTTGTAAATTAGCGTTGTGTTAATCGGGATACACAATTCATGGGTTAGGTTAACACTGATATTTGGCACAAGAAATAATATTTCTCGCTACTTCTAATCCTGCCCAAAAATCAACTGTAGTATTACAGGCTACATATTGTAGTAATACAATGGATATTTGGTCAGGAATCATGGGAAACCTATTACATCTTTCTCTGTTGTTGTAAAGGGATTAAATTTTACTTTCTTTTTTTTGGAATACGACATTTTTAATTGCGTTGTCTTCTCATAGATATAGATAGCCAATTTCCTTAATTTGGGAATTGATATGAAATTTATAATTGGGTAACCTTCTCTTATAGCCAACACACAGTTAAACCACACATACTCTAGTCAAAATCGCATCATATTTTGCCTGTCGCATAATTGTTGTAACAGCTGGCTTCGGACGTATGTCTTCAGGGTTTTGTTGTTGTCATCATCAGCCTAGCCTTTTCCCAATTCTGTCGGGGTCGGCTTCCAGTCTAACCGGAGGCAGGTGAATACCAGTAGCACCAGCAGTAGAACAGTACCAACCACCAACACCAACAGCCAACAGCCAACCAACCAACAGTATCAACAGTAGTACTTGCTTAACTTGACTATCTTCTATTAAAATATATACTTACTGATCTCTATCAACATCACTATCACAGCTGTCACCCACGCCGTCTCTATCAGCATCTTCCTGCGCAGAGTTCCGTATACGAGGACAGTTGTCACAAGCGTCGCCTACGCCGTCGTTGTCTAAGTCTTCTTGAGCGGGGTTGTAGCGACGTGGACAGTTGTCCATTTCGTTTGGTATACCTGGACAAGGGACATTGTCAATGAATATAATTGAAAACAAGCGTTGCAATGCCTTTTTCGTTTTTTTGTTAGGAACGTTCTCTGGCGTGAATACAACTTAGCGAAATTTTATCACAATCGGTCGAGTCATTTTTGAGTTTTTGAGAGACTAACGTACGGTAATAGATTTTTTTTATATAGAATAGATTTTGAAGGGAATTTAAAGCTAAATAAAAGACTAAATGTTTGTGATACCAAACCATGGGACCTTGGGACGTAAAGTGAGAACATTTTTATTTTCAAAATTGTTGAAGAAAAAGTAAGACTCTGTATCAATGATTCTCCATATTATGTGGATTCCATATTATATTCTTCTTTACATAGTCAACGTTTAAATTCGTTTAGGTATGGCGTCACCAGACAAATTTGCTTACGAGCTTCAGGGCCTGAAAACCAATTTGTCAGTAAAACGATTCATTAATTCGGTTTTAATGTCACTGAAATTATGCCTTCAAATGTGTGTAAATACTATTTTTTTTCAAAGGTCTCGAGTGAACGGTTTACTTCTAGGTAAACGTGCTCCATCTTCGACCGTATCATCGCTAACCATCTGGTGAAAAAATTACCAAACGCAAGTTTATGTACGAGTATATCTATACATAGTATAAAATAAAGTAATTTTTCGTATCTGTTTGTGTCACCGCGTTTTTCTTCTAAACTACCTACGAAAAATATAACGGATTTTGAATTTTGATTCGGTTTTCATCATCATTTAGAGAATTCATATCTATAATACCTACATTCAAAACAGTCAAATTGTAAAAACCTTTCTAAGCAGGGAAGGATTGCTATTCAAATATAAAAAACAATATTCTCTCACCATCATTATCCATATCAGGATCACAGATGTCTCCAAGCCCGTCTCCATCGGTGTCCTCCTGTCCAGGATTATACCTTCGGGGACAGTTGTCACACGCGTCACCTCGCTTGTCACTGCGGTCTTCATCGCGGTCCAGTTGGTCAGGGTTGGGAGTTAGGGGGCAGTTGTCCTGGGAACGAAAGCACATTTGTCAGGCTTGCAAGAGTATAAGACTTAAATTAGTGCTTTTACGTTTTAAAGGGTTCCTTGTGTTAAACCGTTTGACGAAAGACAGAATGGACGCAATAAGGACCGAATAAACCGAAAGACAAAATGGACAGAATAAGGACTCGAATAAACCGTATGACCAAAGACAGAATGTACAGAATAAGGACTCGAATAAATTTTAAACATCTTCCTTTTCCTGTTACCGAGGGGTAAAATGGAAGACTTGCCCAGTGAAAGACTTGACCCACCGTAGAAAAGTCGCTGCAACACTTTCAATATGCACGCAAAATTCTAAATACCTTTTCGAACAAGGTATTGTATGTGATGGCGCAAAACACGCCGGATTCTGGGCAGAGTCCACTTTGATTGCCATGGACACGCTAAGAGGATGAAGCTTTTCGAGCCCAAACATGAGAGCAAGAAGATAAAGATGAACTCTGGCTGAAAATTGCAGCTGCGTAAGCATAATAAGACAGTCGTTTTAACAGTCTGTAAATATTAGTTCAAATATATAAATCCAATACATAAATAAAAGGATAATAAAAGTATTATGGAAATCCCTTTAACCCTAACCGTTCGCCATGTCCATTTACATAACTATTATTTTTAATAGTTTGTAGCGGTATCTACAACGCCTCATGCGAACTACGCGTCATACTGACATCACGCAAAATCCTGCATCTCGCAAGCAGAGTTTACCGCGCAACTAACATACAATATACAACGGCCCAACATGAATCACCAAGGCAGTTGCCCGCCAGACACAACACCCGTCTAGTCGGAGGATCCTCCCTTTTCTATGGAGGTTGAGTGAGCTATACACCCTGTTCCTCATACCTCTTTAAGTTCTTCGTATTCGACGGACTCGCTCCCATGAGCTTGCTTCAAACAAAAAGTGTTCATTAAATATTCTCGTTATGAATAAGACGGCGGTTATTGTCACCCCGTAATTAAATCCATTGACTTCTACAATTCTTTTATCTCCGAGCTTCGTGAAAATGAGAATAATTTAGTATTGTAATATTCTAAGCCCAGGGGTTTATTTGAGCACAGTAAGAACTTTGAGACAATGGTCTCAATTATTAATATGTGAACAGTATTATTTACATGAGAACTTTATAAAAACAAATAAGAACAAAGGCGTCGAGTCTAACTATCTGCTGCTAAATAATAAATAAAAGTCAAAATACTCACGAATATTTTTGAGAAAATGTTTCATGCCTTGCTAGAACTTAAAAAATATTTTGTAGAAAATAACTGTGTATTCATTGTGTTAGGGATTATGGCTGGCTTAGGCTTAGCCAACCTTATCTTACATTAACGAAATTTTAAGCTACGTCCGTAATTTTCCTTTTAAAACACAGTACACCTTCGAAATTAAAAGGTTAAAGTCAAAAACTATTTAATGCACGCGGACACATTTTAAAATTTTGATTAGTGACTCGCGCTATATTTGTGGTTAACAAGTGTACAAATACGCTGTAAATGTGTGGGAGGAGCTCTTGGTACCGTCCGAGACAATGGCGAAGTCGGAAATGTGTGTCTGCGTGTGAATGTCTTATGTGCTTATGCTACTCGTCTTCACGCACACATTCACAGCACTTGGTTAACACAAGCCACGCGCGCGTCGCTTTGTGAGATAAAAATACTGTAACAACACATTTCGGCTTTAAGTTTGCCTTCTTGTTAAATCTAAGTCACTCACCGGCAGATTAGCAATGCCATCGCCATCAGCATCAGGGTCACAGGAGTCTCCAATGCCATCGCCGTCAGCGTCTTCTTGTCCCGAGTTGGAGACGTCAGGACAGTTGTCAGCCTTGCAGCGGGGTTCGGAACAACCTAGTTGGTGGTCTGGGTAACCGTCCAAGTCCTTGTCAGGACCGCAGACTGTACCGTTACCTGCCCAGCCAGTCTGGAATAAAAGTACATAAATATATAACTGATCTTTAAAAAAATTGCTTATATTGATGCACACTTTTTTTCGTAATAGAGCCTCATTTTAACCTCCTGGCCCTTTTCACAGTAACTATTCAATTCTCATCTGTTTATTGCGTACCATAACGTATAGGTACAATGTGTAACATCATTAACGCAAGACCAGTGGCAAACAACGAAAATGCGAACCTAACGACACAGACTTCCGAAATAAAAGTTATTTTTCACTTTGTAGTGTCTTTTGGAAATCGGTTTTTTTTTTTGTAAAAAATTTTTAGGACACCAAATAGGTATTATTTGAACTTCACAAAAAGAGGCGCAATCATTATAATAGAGTTCTCATTTCTATTTATTAGAGCGCTATTTAGGAACTATTAGAGGGTCCATTAAATTCATATCAAATATAAAAGAGTTTTTCTGCTTATGATGAAATTGTTTTAGCCCGAGAAAACAGATGCTCGCGTTCTGGAGCCACCAAGGTAAATAGGCTGCTGTTTTTTTTTTTAATGTCATCTCGCAGTGCAACCTAGGAGGTTGTCGTCTGCCTGTGGATGCCTCAATAAATTAAGGCCTCCAGCCAGGGCTGCAAATAGGCTACTGTTTGTATCGTTGGAGCTATACAGGATGTCCCTGGAAGTATGGATCGAATCAAATAGGGGCGTGAGCAAGGTCATTTCCAAATTTTTTGATCCTGAGAATGATTGAGAATTATTTTACGGTTCAAAAGTTGTGACCAATTTTTTTCAATCGTTTCACATAGTGCTCAAAGAAAAAATATCATTAAAAAAAACTATCAGGGCTGTCTAAAAAATTTTATTTGACAGTTCCTGGTAGTTTTTTTTAAATGATTTTGTCCTTTGAGCACTATGCAAAGTGATTGAAAATAACAAAAGTTGGTCATAGATTTTGAACCGTAAAAGATTCACCAACATTCTCAGAATCAAAAAGTTTGGAAATGACTTTGCCCACGCCCCTATTTGATTTGATCCGTACTTCCAGGGACACCCTGTATACTTAATGACATATCCCACCTTATTTCACCGGTAAAGCCTTTTCGTCCAGATGAACGTCCGGACTCAATACATCAATCAATTGTTAAGTAAAATGTAAAACCGCACTATTGAAAAAATGTTTTTTTGGTATTGCCCCACTCATATATAATAGAGTACCTAATATTATAAAAAATATGACTACATTCAAATTTAAAAGGGCGCTAAACGAATTATTAATTATGAAAACTTATTACACAATTGACGATTTTCTTAATGATGTTTCACTAACTAATTGACATACTGTTACTTTGATTGACATAATTATTGTGATCCTCTTATTTTATTTTATTTTTTTAACCACGCTGACATTTTTTTATATTTGTGATATTGTAATTCGAATGATCTGCCACT
The DNA here is from genome assembly GCA_949316385.1 of Globia sparganii. Classification (NCBI taxonomy): domain Eukaryota; kingdom Metazoa; phylum Arthropoda; class Insecta; order Lepidoptera; family Noctuidae; genus Globia; species Globia sparganii. The sequence goes on from OX438670.1 coordinate 5,485,874, forward strand.
TGTTTTTTTTATTTGGAAGAGTAAACCTTTGCATGCCCATGTGACGGTAAAATATGGAGAACTTTATTATGAAAACAACTATGTACTATACCCATGTTTGCAAAGAAATAAATGATTTGATTTGATTTGATTTGAACGAGAATTTGGTAAAGTTAGATATTGTTGTTGGCAACAGCTGTTGCGTTCAATGATACGTGTCAAGTACCTAGTAACAAGAAGTACCTGTTTTGTATTATCGTTGTATGCCTTAAACAAAGGGTTGTCATGTTAAGCTTCCCCCGACAATGTCGCCCGCTGTTATGAACCGTTGCCAAACATGTCGAGCGTCACGTTTTGCCCGTAAATATGCACTTCCCTAGTGAACATTATATTGCTTAACGGTGAGAGTAGGTTTATATAAAGGTAGTTGTCTGGGAAAGTACTTTATTACCTATTTCTGCAGCCAAGCAGCGTTGCTATGTTCAGGTCTGAGAAGTTTCACCCGTTATGGGTAGATAATTAGTACAACATTAGTTTTGGTATATGCGAAACCCGAAACACGTGTCCAGTATTTTGATGTAATGAATCTATGTACAAAATTTCAAAATTGTATCAAGAAAAATCACTAAGTTATAAGTTTTAAAATCATGTTCATCGCGCGCCCCCCGCACATGCAGCGTCGTCTTGCGTTCGATTATGATTACGTAGTGTCGCTCGGTGTCCAACTTGTAACCTTTTTTAAATACATATTTTTGGGACTAAATCTAACATGGTGTAAAAATGATTGGAATCGATTCAGTTACTTAAGCTGAACAAACTATATTCAGGTTTCGCATACACTAAAAATAATGTTGTATACCTAATCTGCTCCAAAATTATCTCTAGAGAGAGTAAATCGAATCTGCTCAGGTTTTCAGGCAGTTAATGTAACTTATTAAAAAATAATCTGATGACGAAATCGAAGACGCACGGCCGCGTCGTGTTCACGTAGTAGCTACCCACAGTATACGTACCGCGCAGACACACTTGTACCCGTAGCCGCACACGGCGTTGTAACGGCGACAGCGCGCGGGGTCGCAGCGCTGCACGAGCTCGCCCGGACCGAAGCACGGCCGCGTCGTGTTCACGTAGTAGCTACCTCCACAAGGCACGCACGTAAACGAACCCTGAGACAAGAACAAAGTAATTAATAAGCCTAGAGATAATGGGTGAAAAGGATCAATGGAAATATTCTCTTCGAAAGAACGATCGCATGAAGTAAAACGAATGATTTTTCTAATGCTCAAGGCACTGGAAGCTGCAACTATACAGCCTAGTACTAGTCGTTTATATTTTAAGTCTCGAACGCTGATCATAAAGATTGGTGGAAATTCATCATCAAAATATCTGAAGGCCAATTTTCATAGTTAAAACTTTCGAAATCTAGTCGCAATCTCATCTCAGTGACAAATATGTAGGGAAATTATTAGAAGTATTTTTGACAGATTGAGAATGATATTAGATTGCAAACGTTCTTAAAAATACAGAAATTCTCTGTTTTGCACTGCATCAGAATCTTACCGGAGTATTAACGCACAGCCTGCCTCTCGGACAATTGGCTCGTCCATCAGTACACTCATCCACATCAACGCACTGTTCTCTTCGCCGCTCGCTGCCAGATCCTCTCCATCCGGAGCTACCCTCATACCCGGCGGGGCAGGGTCCGCAAGTGAAGCCGCCTTCTTCGTTCCGACAGGACACGACCTCGTCACAAGGACGTATGAGGTCGCATTCGTCTATGTCAACGCAAGAATATCCTGGAAGAAAACGAGTATTTTTCAAATTCTGTTGTTCGATTGCTGGCTGTGAAATAGTCTCTTTTAACCTTTATAGCGTTCAATTCACAATCCAGAGTAATTAAAACAATTGAACATTGGTGCATATTTGTAAAATCAACGTTTTTTTCAGGTACTTTACTTTGTGTAAATAATTTCATCACCATTGCTCTCAAAACGGTGAAGGAAAACATCGTGAGGAAATCGGCGTGTCCTAGAACCAAAAATTCGAAGACATGTGACACCTAGCAATCCGCACTGGACCCGCGTGGTGGATTACGGCCCACTCCCTCTCACCGAGAGGAGGCCTGTGTCCCAACAGTGGGAACCTTATAGGATGATTATGCTTACGCAACGTTTTTTGCTTTTAGTCTCACCACGATTTTATCTACTCCAAACATTGCTGTCAAGCGATGACTTCTTACGTTCAGCTTATTTTCACTCACCATTCCAATCAAATCCTTTAGGACATCCTTCACATTCGTAGTACGGACTGCTGGACTTTGGAGTGCACCGTCTAGTTCCGCAGGGTTTGTGGGTGTCACAGATATGCTGACACTGTTGTCCGTTGCCGTTGTACCCAGCAGGACAGCTGCCACAACGGGGACCTGAGGCGGTCTCCGTGCATTCTACACCTGAAAAGACATAGGAACTTATCACACTAATATTATAAAGGCGAAAGTTTGTGAGTGTGTGTGTTTATATGTTTGTTATTTCTTCACGCTCAAACGCCTGGACCAATTTTGATTAAACTGTGTATGGAGGTAGCTGACACTCTGGATTAACATATAGTCTACTTTTTATCTCGATATTCCCACGGGATCGACGCTTATGCGGGTGAGACCGCGGGGCGCTGCTAGTTGACTATAATTTCAGAATCAATGCATCAAAAGGACTGAGCTTTCTTCAATAGCTGCGCAGAAACAGCTCATGAAATTATTACGGGAGTAGGTACTTACCTTGGTAGCAAGAACTCTGGCGACAAGACAGTCTGTAGCATTTCTCTCCATTTCCATGGTAACCCTCTGGACAAGAGGCACAACGGTAGCTACCATCCGGCAAATCCTGACATTGTACACCTGGCAAAAAAACCTAAATTCTTTATCGTTTCTTTTGTAGATTTGTTTATTTCATGACATATTTGTTAAGGGCTCGAAAATATCAAATCTTTTATACGTATAGGCAGTGGCGTAGTTATCGGAGGGTTAGGCGATACCATGCACCGGAGCCCCCAAACTCAAGGGGCCCCTCGGCGGCCCCTAACCAGCAAACCTCGAACTGACCTAGCAAAAAAAATCTTCCACCTTCAGAAGATAAATATAATAAATTCTTTCTATTGTGTTATATATAAGTTCTTGTGTTTAGCCACTTCAACCAATCGGCTGTTATGCGACCGATTTAAGAATACTAGCTTACTCTACCGAAATATTAGTAATGAACTGCACTCCTTTTTTTGACAAAATTCCACATCCACCAAAAAAATTGAGATATTTTTTCATAATTTTTCTCGAGTAGTCATGCTCAGGTCCACTTATCGTTGAATTTTGGGACATTGTATAAGTACTTATGTTTTCTACTTGTTAAAATAAAACCTAACCAGTTTGGATAGAGCCACAACTTTTTTTCGCACCGTGGCCGCTGGTCACGTACCTACGCCACTACGTATAGACGGTCTTGAAGAAGATACATTTCTATAGAAACTACCTCAACAGCAACTTAGAGTAGAAACATTGAACTTTCAGTACTCACGTCCACCAAAGCAAGGGTTGGCACTACAGGCAGTGCGACAAGTTTGCCCGTCGCTCGTCAGTCGTCCTGGACATCGCTCACACCGGTAACCCTGCTCTGTGTCCACGCAGCGTTCCACTGGAGAACAGATGCAACTCAACAATCGAGGCATAATGTTTAATCATGACAAGACGTAACCATCTTCAATCTTCTGATATCAAGAGATATGTTACCTACTGCAGCTTAGCATCTTCTTAGCCTACCAAACTCTTGGTACTACTAACCGGTACTCATCATCATCATTATCAGCCTGTGATGTCCCACTGCAGGGTACAGACCTCCCTACTCTCTTTCCACTTCTCTTTGTTCAAAGCTGCTAAGGACCAGTTCTTGTTGAAGGAGTCCAGCTCATCCCGCCATCTCCGTCTGGGCCTGCCACGATGTCGCTTGCCATTAAGCATTAACCGGTACTGTTCGTAATATATTGATAACTATTGTCATAATCTGCCTTGATAATGCCGAAAGAGACGTTTTTATTTCATTTACCTTCTCTGCATTTACAACTAGAGGTAGATACAGTGCGCGTGTCATTGTTGATAAAATGATGTGCTACATATGGCTCATTAAACGACGCTGGCTGGGTAGCTTGTAACAATGGCAGTTAATGGTTCTTTGAACCTAATGTGACAACTGCTAGTAGCTTTGCCAGGCAGCATCTAGACTTGGAGTTTTGCCAAATACTCGGTGACGGTAAATACAAAAGTATATATACCTAACAGCATCCTTTTTGTGATCATGGAAGGGTGACATCCATTTACTCTGTATTAATCTGATAACCAAATAGTGGCATTATTTAGCTAACACTACAAACATGACTCTTTTAATTATTCCAACCAGGCAAAAGATTTAATAAAAGTTTTTCTATACAAGGTCAAATTAAAAAGAGATGGATAACGGTCCCATATAAACTTGGCCCAGAAAAAAAAAAACACGAATAAAATAAAATGTACTATGAAGCTATTAAGCAATATTTCCTGCAAAGTTTTGCCAAGTACCAAAAAATGGGGTGGAATTTGAAATATTATCAGTTATTTTTAATATAGGTAATTAACTCTTTGTTTGTACTTGGCCAAACTTTAACCATGTCCTTTGCAGACGTGATAGGAATCGGTATCTAATAAAGACAAGTTAAAAAGACTTCGAGGTACCTCTCTTCCAGCGGCCGTTGACTTCGTAGTCAGCTGTATGCTAAATAATACCAGATGCCAGCACATGAAGCTACCCGAAACCGTCAAATTTTCCCAATCAACCTTGAACCGTATACTTTAGCGATAAAGTTTAAATCTATTAAAGAAATTTGACAAATTGTAGTAGCCTGATATGCTGGCGTCTGTACCTAACTTTGTGTTTTTTTGGTTCTTTTATTATCATTAGATCTTGATACTTCTGTGAAGTTTCACCAGGTAATTTAATTTGACTCCGTATAGATGGTCATGTTTGTATCCCCAAGAAGTTATTTTACTATCGACGTCAAATTCTAGTATATCGTAGTAAATGTGACCTACCTTGTGAACAGGGTCGCCTGTTGCAGGTGATAGGTCTACATCTCTTGCCGTCGCCCTCCATGCCTTGCGGGCAGGGGCCGCAGTCGTACCCAGTGGCTGTGTTACGGCATTCCACGCCTGTGTCACACGATGTTACAGATAATATGATTAGAAAAGGTTTTTCACCTTCATGGGGATTTCTCTTATACCTACCCTCATTGGTACAGTAAAAGTTGACATCTAAATGTGTCTGTGTGTGTTGTATTCACTATTGTCAATTTCTTCTAAAATATGTCTTTTTAGCCAGATTTTTCATTGAATTGTAAACATTTACTATATTTTCATCAATAATATGTTCTACGGTGGATCTCACACTACAACACGCCACAGGGCGCTGGAAACTTAGCCAAATGCCTCGCGCTGAAACGTATTTTTATTGAATTTATATGTGGACATACAAATTCAATAAAAACGGGGAATTTGACTCCGTTTCCCGCGCCCCGTCGCGTGGCACGTTGCAATGTATGATCCGCCTTATCGTCGAGAGTTGAAAATCCAGTGCATAAAAAAATCCCGCCGCGATATTTTTTACGTCCGTGCGCGCTAAGATATCCACCTAACTAACGTAATCAATACAAAATCGATTACGACGCCACTAAACTTCTGATTGAATGCTACTTTTCAACTGTAATGTGTCAGTGAAAAGATTTTCTTTCTTTTCCAAGTTTACAAAATTAATAGTTTTGAAAAATATAAGAATAGCATTTTTAAACTTCAACATAAAAATGTCAAAAAAAAAATGTCATCATGTCCATAATTAATTGACAATAACAAAATAAAATCTGTGTATATAAGTCAGAAGGAACATTCACCTCGTTTACCTAAATTACCTTGAACAAGGAACATCATTAGATACACTTTCGCCTACAGAGCCACCAATCATGCCGACATCATTATACAAATCTAGTTATTCATTCACAAATATGAATAAGGTTAATCAAGCAACTTGCTATTAGGTGGGCGAGACTCGCGACTCTGTAGGCAGACAATGATCTGACACATATGGACTAGTACACACGACGATATATCAAGCTATATATTTCCAGAAATATCTGACCTCGCATCGTATAGGCATTCCGTACAATGAAAGGTCAGCTTATACTAGAAATATAGCATGATATATCATCTAGCAAACTATATGAAATAAAAAGCGATTTTAAAAGAACACTTTTAATAAAAACCCACACTTTGAATATAAAAGTTGCTTGATACACCTTAAGTTAGATGACGATGTGATACGGCAAGAACTAGATGATGTTACTAAAGCTACTGAAGCTAACATTACTAATGATTGTAATGAGAATGTAAATATAAGATACGTTTTAGTAAATGCCAAAGTACAAAATATTAATGTTAAGAAGGACGATTATTTAGATTCATACAATATAACTGCTACATTGTGAAATAAATCCTAAGTTGATAACTCTATATTTACTGTTCCAAAACAAACTTTACACACAAACAAAATATTTTTTCAATACTAACTTGACAATACGTAAAAACCTAGAATTTCGACAAAAGAAAAACTGAAACCTCTTGAAATATATCTAAAACTGGCAAGACTATTCTTCATTTGAATATATAGTTTTTATAGTAATATTTAATAACCAGGATAGCAGGAAGATCCAGTGCATCTGTCTGGAGGTGGCGGAGTGGGCACGCGGTTGCAGCACTGACGCAGTTGATTGCGCAGGTTGTCGATGATACCCTTCTGTTCGCCGACCTCGCGCCGAAGGAGCTCGATTGTTTGGCGAAGGAGAGTCAGCTGACGGATCACTTCGTCTGAAAGTTGAAACATAATGAAGCGTCAGATGAGTGTTTGATATTCCATTTATAGAAATCACAATGCTTGATGAAGGGTTAAGCCCCGCAGTTTCGATGAATGATAAATTCAATGCTCCTGGAAAAAAGCGTGGACCCGAAAAAGCATGTTTTAAGCACCAAAATAATTGTAACTTCTAAAGCAGATTATTTCCATTGTAGCATAGATGATTGGAGATCGCAGAAAGCGATAAGGCCGCCCATTGTATGTTTTGTAGTGATAATTGTTTTTGTTTTGTTAAGTATTTTCTGGTGTACAACAAAGTATATATAAATAAATAATTGGAAACTTATTATTGATTCAAAATACACAAAGATAGATAGATCAACAGAACTTCGACGCCTAAGTATCCTTTTTTTATAAATGTATTATATAGTACCTAGTGTAAATAGTCGGCTGAATAATAATTTACTATTCTATGCGTTCTTTTACATGTTATAAAAAATAGACAATACATTCAGAATCGAACTTACCATCACAAGATTCAATTGCGTTTGAAGGTATATCTCCTCTGTTGGGAACCGGCTGCGGCAGATTTATATTAGGATCAATATAGTTTCCTCTGTAATCGTCTCCTTGCATCTGTTCCTCACGCTTCCTCCTCGCGTCCTTCGCCATGAAGTCTCTAACGTCTTCGTAGTCAGTTTCTTCTACTGTCGTGAGAGCTGGAGGTCTCATGGTGTCTTCGTGGTGGTCACAGTTAAGAGACTCTAAAACAGCCCTTTCGCTGTTATATACTTCCACTGGTGCATTTTCTTCGTGGTACTGTAAGAATAATGGAAACTTTTAAAAAATCAGAAACCTTAAACTAGCTTCTAAATCATTTAGGACGATCATCAATTATGCCTAAACAAGTTTTCCACTTTCATGGTTTTCCTTATATTAGCAGGGTTAAATTAAAAAAGTTTTTAAATGAAGTCCTACAAATTATCAAGCACACTCGCATTTTCAGTAATGTGAGATTAGGCCTTGCTCAAAGGGTGCTTGAAAATAAAACACTGGCCACTCAAGTATTTAATACTGGTTTATTAAGGTACTCGAGACTCATTATGCAATCTCTAAAAAGAATAAGTTTGCTATTGACATGGTCGCAGACTTTCTATTCCAAAAGAATAGAAGATTGGATTCCTTGAAAAGAACATTAAAATCCCAACCAACGAAAATATTAGTTTCAAATTTAGTAGACACCGCTGCCTGCTCATCATTTGTTTATATTTTTGGATTATTTGAATAAAACGATACACAGGATGGCAGAGACATCAGACGAGTAAACTGAAACCATGAATTCAGCACATGATTCTAGATCCCTTTTTTTTTTTTGAGGATCGGAAATCATCAAATGACCCCTCCCGCTCTGGGTGGAGCAGAAGGGAGTGTCACACTCTTACTGACTAAAACCCATCCGTGTTCCTTCCTTAGCCCTTTATGTTCCGAGGTAGCGGTAACCATTTTGGACAATCCCGCTGCCCCGGCAGGCTTCGGCCCTTACGGGGGCCTTCCTTAATGCTGACATTTCTTCTGGGCGCGCGTGGAACACGTACGCGCCGTCCGGCACCCCTAGCATAGAAATTATTCGCCAGTCATCAAAAAAAAATCTATTGTTTCATAGAAAAGTGCTATACCTACGCTGTTAAAAGATATGGCAAAGCGAGGCAGAGCTAATTTTGTTTAATAACCGATGAAATATTTCAGCGCAGGGTTCATGTACTGAATCCATGGTTAGCAGGTTGTGCGTCGATCGGGCCTGCCAGCCTGTAAACGATAAAAAATCATTCATCAAAAGCCGTTACTTACCAGTTTCATCTTCTGACTAGATAACATCGCTAACATATCGTGTCTGCCAGACATGGCGTGCCAGTGCAGGGGTTTGCAGCCCGCGACCAGCTTCACTCTGCTGGGAGTGATGATCAGAGCTAGGGTACCTCGGGGGTGCTCGCCCAAGCCCCAGGATACGGACTTTAGGTGACCACCGTGGAGGCTCTCCAAGGATACTAGGAAATGCAAAAAAATAATTATATAAAAGGTACGGTAGGCCGCACGTTAGTGGTAACATAAGCAGTAAAAACCGGCTTCTCATTAATCTTATTCTATCGTAACTCTATTGAAACTCCGTACTAGGTCAAAGTGTTACCACTGACGTGCGGCCTACTGTACAAAGTAAAAACCAAAGAGTGAATATATTTTACACATCTTGAGAGCCTGTTTCGACCTTTCTGGTAAGGGACCACTTACCTACTAACAGATAAAATTATAAATAAAAACTTACAGATATGTATAGAACACAGCTTTACCATGAGACAAAGGGAGAGTACGTATATCGATTAGGCTTTATCTTATTTTTTAAAACATACTTTATAACGCAAACCTTAAACTCTTTACATTTTATTCTAGAAGCTTTCCATTCGGCGCGCACCTTTGTTTGAATTTGACAAGTTAAGTGACATCCGTCAACTGAGCTGCGCACCGAAAGGGTACAAAAATTCACAACTTATATCTTCGCCCCAAACCCTATTGTTTATACATATCTTTGTGTGTGTATGTTAAAACTTTAGAAATAATTCCTACTCCTACAAACCGGTCATCATTTACCCCTTTATTAATTGCCAATTTAACTGAAGTAAATTGAGTTAACCGAGATGTTATTTATAGCTGAATGCATCTTCAATCATATTTACGACATAACTTTTTCCTCATAGCGATGGCATTAAATGCATTTCGTATTTCATGTCTGCGATTTCGAAGATATCAAATGACATTTTTTCAAGAAAATAAATAACGATGAAGCATCAGCTCTATCTCAATAAATTTCCTTTTTAGCTTCTCAGTTTGCCCAATGAACAAGTATAAAAATGTAGATTTAGAAAATACAGCTGAGTGGTTTTATTCGTTACGGCACATATGTTGTGGAAGTTTTAGTACAAAATGCGGCCGTTTAGCACATTATGTGGCCGCTCTAACAGTAATGCCTTGAGGCGTTATTACAACATAAATTGTACACTATTTCATTCCCAGCCAAGCGGTATTTTAGGCTGAAATCGACTTAAGCTGTCTTTTAGTACTATTTATAATGTTTTGGAACTGGAATCAGCTACCGGACTCAGGTCAAAATCTGCACAGGTGAAGATTTACAGATGACTCCGCCCTGTATGATGTGGTGCTGTCCCACAAACAAGGCACTTAATAACATATCCAGCGTGTCCTGTTGTCTGCACGCTACAGGAATCAGCTCATATAGCGTGCACTAACACGAGCTACTACAAGCTTGGTACGTTTAATGCGGAAGCTACAAAACTTGCCAAGCTCGTAGCCAAATTCTGGGTTGATTCTGTAAAGATTGCTGTCGTCGACACGCTAGGAAGAACTGCCACAGATGAAGAAATACTTTTACGTAGAAAACCGCTTACTCTAGAATCATGAATCCATTGTAAAACAAATTGAAAATGGCTCACGTGTTCATTCAGAGGTAAAATGTATCCTGTTTCCTTTGCGTAAAAGCAAATACGTACCGTTTCGAGGAAGTGGTTAAGTTACCATTTCCTCCGCGTTTAATAACATTTTAGAAAGCAATTTATTCTCACGCTTTCTCTCAATGTTGCTACCTTTATAATAACATGGGTTCTTGTTTATATCATAGACAACTTGGCTCTCAGGTCTCCTCCAATATCATGTATACGTGTAAGTACCCTAATTTTGTAACACACTATCAATCAGAATCTGTTTTGAAGGATATTGCCTTTCATTGCTTCATATGTTCGAAAAATTGGTCTGTTCAACAACGTAAATAACGCAATGTATGTTGATGAACTATCAAAATGAAAGCCATTGCTACTGTTAGTGTGTTACGCAATTACCCTAAAGATTTTTTGCCTATAGCTCGTTAAAAGTCTATATCAAGCGGATGGCCGTATCTATTGATCGTAACCGAGTATCCTCGCTCTATCTGACTCACCCTTATTGCTCTTCCCATTGTAATAAAGCGAGATGGCAACATCCTCAACTCCCTTCGCATGAAGCAGCTCTTCTCGCCGGGCACTGCTGCCGTGAAGACCTCGTACCAGGATGGCCAGTTCTCCACCGTCGCGAGCGTTCACAGCTGCTGCTATTACGCTACCTGTTGCGTCTGGAAATAATTTTGAAAGAGTTTACTTAATACAGAACATATACATACATAACGTCACGCCACGAAGGGTTCCTTCGGGGGGTTGCGGGACGGGGGACCCAAATTTCGGCAGTTATGTTTACCCATGTAACAGAGGACGAGCCTATTGCCATGAACCGGACACAAATCCAGACTCCAGGGCAGCTACTGAGAAATTCCAGATGGAAAAACCCAATAACATCTTTCCCGACTCGGGAATCGAACCCACGACCTCATGCCCAGCAGTAAAAGCAGTGTAGTTTATATGTAAATTCATACTATTGTCATTATTATCTTCTCTTAATATATAAAATTCTCGTGTCACAGTGTTAGTTTTACCATACTCCTCCGAAACGGCTGGACCGATTTGTATAAAATGCATATTCAGTAGGTCTGACAATCGGCTACTATCTATTTTTTTTTTTGCAAAACGTCGTTTGCGGGGTCAGCTAGTATCTATACTAATATTATAAAGCTGAAGAGTTTGTTTGTTTGTTTGTTTGTTTGTTTGTTTGTTTGTTTGAACGCGCTAATCTCAGGAACTACTGGTCCGATTTGAAAAACTCTCTCAGTGTTAGATAGCCCATTCATCGAGGAAGGCTATAGGCTATATATCATCACGCTAAATCCAATAGGAGCGGAGCACCAATGAAGAATGTTTCAAAATCGGGGGATTTTTTTCCTATTGAGAGCTTCCGCTGCGTGCGCTGCGTAAACGGTTAAAGTTTCGCAAAAATCATATATGACAGAATTGTTCCCCTTTAAAAGCTTTAAAAAAAAGTCCGCGACAGCATATGTCTATCTTTTAAGGTTAGCTCACTATAACCTCTTTTATGCTAACCAAATTTGTTCTAAAATAATGCATTATTTGCGAAGGTGTTTTTATAAACATGGTATTAATCCTTATCCAAATAAATACGTTATTCATGACATGTATTTAATTTTGAACAAAATTGCCTCTGACATCATTTGATTTCAATGTATATCTTAGGAGATATCAGTTTTAAAATAATATTAATAATAAAGCTGAAGAGTTTGTTTGTTTGAAACACGGTTTGAAAGCTCTAAATCTCTGGAAGTATTGGTCGCATATATAAAAATATTTTTGCGTTTGATAGCCCAGTTCTTGAGGAAGGCTATATTCTATTAAACTTAACGCTAGGATCCTTAGGAGTTGAGCAAAAAGAAAAAAAGTCTGAAGTTTTCGCCAAGCGAAAACGAAGTAATAGCGCAGGCCGGCGACACGTTGCGACGGGGTGGGTCGGGGAAACAAAAAAAATTTACGCGGACGAAGTCGCGGGCAGAAGCTAGTCATATATATTTGGTATTGAAAAGAACAAAAAAGAGCCCGTAATTCGTGGGTTAAGAACTAGAGTAGCGTAAGGGTAAAATGACAACTTCTCTGGAGAGCCGAAAAACAACTCAAATTTACCTACCATTATCTTATAACTCCTTTATGGCAAAATCTATAGCAGTTAGCTATATGATTTTAACTAATTATAAAGCTTTTTTTATCGGCTACAAAATAGTGTAACTTTTTGGTCAATCGAAAAACGGTTTCATTTCAATAAAATTTATTTTTGCCCTTACGCTACTCTAGTTCTTAACCCACGAATTGTTGTAGCCCGAGAGAAAGAATATCGGAAAAGTTAACCAACACTTTTCCAGTCTCCACTCGTACTAGCAAACCTCCTTAATGTCGAAACCCATTAAAGCTAAGCCATAAGATCGTTCGACAGTTCCACCACATTTTAGCCGAATCTCATATCATTACCAAAAAAAAAAATAATAATAATTTGCCTTACTACTAAATCCGTGGTAATTAGTTAGGGTTTTAAAATGCAATATTGCTAAACATGTTTACTAATAAATTTTCCCTGCTATATCAATTCATCGCTAATATTGGTGATAAGTCTGCGAGGCTGAAATGGAACTGAGTGGAACATACGTATAGAATACATCAAAACAAATGGGCTAGGATCGTCACACAGTGGGTGTCTGAAGACTGGCGTCGGCACCGAGGCAGTTCTAAGACATACTGGCGTGACGATTTGGACTCGTTCCTGACTGATTATTGGTCGGTGAAGGAACAACAAAAAAAAACAATTATAATATACCTTCTAGATTAAGATAAGATATATTATATATACAGGGTTATTTGTAAAACACCAGCAACCTCTTAAGAGGTCATTGTACTCATGATTATGAACAACTTTTACTATGGGACCAAACCTGAAATCGCGAAAAAAAATCAGCTGTTCCCTATATTTATCTTCGTCTATCTCGTCAAAATGTAGGGAACAGCTGATTTTTTTTCGCGATTTCAGGTTGGTCCCATAGTAAAAGTTGTTTATAATGATGAGTACAATGACCTCTTAAGAGGTTGCTGTTGTTTTCCAAATAACCCTGTATATTACTAGCTGACCCCGCAAACGTCGTTTTGCAAAAAAAAATAGGGGTATGAAAAATAGATGTTGGCCGATTCTCAGACCTACCCGATATGCACACAAAATTTCATAAGTACAAATCGGTCCAGCCGTTTCGGAGGAGTATGGTAACTAACACTGTGACACGAGAATTTTATATATTAGAAGATTGATATATATTATCTCATTAAGATCAGCCCTCGGTAAATAAAATAACTTTCAAATTCGCATTTAGTAAACTTAACATTTATTTTCGCAAGGTCGAGGTGTGAGCTTCAGAGATGAGCGAGCTCAAAGCTATAAAATTAAGCTCCAAGAACACTTATTTCTTAAAAATAATGGCACTCATTCTCATTGTCCTTATTGGAAATTTTCAAGACAAAATTCGAAACGTTTACTTATATAGGTAAGTCAGCAGATTTGCTCCTAATGGGGTTTCGTGCCACCAATCACTGACTGCGTAATTGGATTATTATTGGAGGATTAATTCACCTTACTCAATGTTTGATTGATGATTTTTGTTTTTTTGGGTTATTTCTGCCGACAAATTGCTTTGCAGTTTGGCAGGTGTTATGTTAAATTATAAATGTAACATTATGGATTGAATAAATAAAAAAAAAATCTAAAATAAAGGCGCTTGTTCCTTACGATTGTCCGTTGTCAGCACCTAGGTACAAAGACGTTGTATATCAACAAACCAAGTCAATGACTCCAAACCACAGATATAGATAGACCTAGATAACTAAGTGTCACGATCTGTGTGAAAAACAAGCGTGCCATATTTTTGACTACCTACTATGACATCACAAGCGCTCTTTCTCGCTCACGCTTACCCAGCCAGCAGTACACAACACAGGACTGAGTGCGAAAGTGGCGGCTTAGGCGGCCCGTACAAAGTCAATCTCGATCGCGATCCGCGGTCAAAATCAATGATCGCGATCCAGATTAATAATGTACGAATCGTGAATGTACGGATCGTGGATCGCGATCATTGATTTTGATCGCGGATCGCGATCGAGATTGACTGCGTACGGGCCGCCTTACAATTTTTTAACGTAAATTGGTGTGATTTTTGGCACGCGAAGTAGTTGCTCTTGCGTTATCTAAGTGTATCTATATCTGTGCTCCAAACCCTAATAAACTCTTTTTGGAAACATAGGAGCTTAGTTATAATAAAAAGAGAAAAGTTGAAAATAAAAAAACTTAATTCACTCGCTTGGTTTGATAACAAAGAACTTTAGTACCTACCTTCCAGTGCTAGTCTACATTTAACTGTAAAATAATATTAAAGAGTTTTCAGTTTTGCGAGAATAATACGTTCAAATTATTCAGCAAAATTCTAGTGATTCATATAAATTCGCAGAACTTTATTCCGAATAAAAAATCTCTTAGTTAAAGTACTTAATTCGTAAAAGAGAGCAAAGTTTTCTGTTAAAGCAAGATAACAAATCTGAAATCTTCTTACACCGAGCGAGCAGATTGTCAGAATAATAGACTTTTTCGACGACAGAATCCCACGAAATGAGCCAAGTAGAAATTCGAACTGAAATTGTCACAAAGATCACAAGTTCAGTAGATAAGAGTACCTACCTATAAATAGATTGTATTGGATTCGTGGTTACGAATGATAACAGCTCGTCAACCCATTGAACTGAGATAAGCGGATATTGTTGCTAAATCGAATACTGTGTATAAAAAATATTTCTTAATTTAACATTGAGATCCGATTCAATGAACTAAGAAGATATACAGCGTGTCTGGAGAGCGATTAAAATCACACTACTCAACAAAACACAATTTTTTTTTTTAATTGTTTATATCGTTTCATATTGAGGTTGACTAATCTATACTTATAATAAATCTGTAGAAGTGAAAATTCTGTACATTGAAAATAACAAAAAAATTAATATCAGGGGGTGTTACTAGACCGACACCAAACCCAAAAATGTGATTTAATTTTTTTTTTGTTTGTCTGTCTGTCTGTATGTCTGTCTGTTTGTTCAGGCATCGCGCAAAAACTACCGGTTCAATTACGATGAAACTTAGTATAATTATTCTTTAATATCCTGGGCACCACACTGGGTACTTTTTATCCCGTAAAAGTATATACAATAAAAAACAAACTTAATTTTCCGGTTCGAGCCTTAGACCCGATTACTGTACCAACCACAAATAATAAGTTTGTCGTAGGTTACGTCACCCGCAGTGGAGTTCACTAAGGGGCGGCTACACACGGCTAAGATACTATAATATTTTATCTTAAGATATAGCGCAGGCAGGCGATGCGACAGGGTGGGTCGGGGGAACAAAAAATTTCACGCGGACGAAGTCGCGGGCAGAAGCTAGTAATAAATACATATCTGTAGGCATTTTATTTTGATGGCACGTCTAAAAGCGGACTTAATATAACGTTTAACTTTTTGACGTAATTTTGATATTTAAAATACGGGAATTCCGAAAATAGGATTGTTTTACAAACAAAACATACTGTAAAAGTTAGTTTCATTGGTAAACTTTATTTTTATATTTATTATTTATTAGGCTTTTCAACAATGAACAGAACACTGTTACTTTAAATTTGTACATTGCAAACTTAAATCTAAGCGCCTCATCACTTACAGAAAAGCACAGCCTGCACTACATTATGCGCAGATAATAACACAATTAACTTCAAAATGTCGCGCGTTTGTAATATAATAATCTTATATATAAAATTCTCGTGTCACAATGTTCGTTCCCGTACTCCTCCGAAACGGCTTGACCGATTCTCATGAAATTTTGTGAGCATATTGAGTAGGTCTGAGAATCGGCCAACATCTATTTTTCATACCCCTATTTTTTTTTTTTTTTTTTGCAAAACGACGTTTGCGGGGTCGGCTAGTAATTAAAATAATTGGTGTAGATTAAATATTTTGGTATCATTTTGTAAGTTGACTCAAACACTTTTGAGTAAACATAAAATCAAGCAACATTCACGGATTATTTTCAGGAAAGGCTGTATGTCTAGTAGTGGACGTCTTTCAGCTGAAATGATGATGATGCATGATGATCCTATTTTGGCCGATTAAATAAATAAGATGACTGCCATTCGCCGGGTATTGGGTTAGAAGCATTTTTGTCGATAAAAATGAGTATATAATATGCCCTGGTAACCGTTCTCCAGCTTTATAGGTATGTATTACTTTCTAACCAGTGGGTTAGAAAGTATACATACCTACAAAGCTCTATATTATGACCTATACCTATCCAACTTTTCGTGTGTTTAGAAAAAAAACATGGTCACACAGACAGTGACCATGTTTTTTTTCTAAACTCCGCAACGGATTTTGATGCAGTTTTCACCATCATTGAGAAGGTTTATGTGTATAATAACTACTATAATATTAAAATAACATATAATAAAGAAATCTCTATGTTTCATCAAGTCGAAAAAACCGTATGAGGCAGTTAAGTTTATAAATAGGTAGGGTAGGGGGCTATTAGGGTTTGAAACATTCTAATTTGGTGTTTAGGTTTAACAACAATGGATTTTATAACAATGTATAAATACAAGTATTACCTAAGTGAAACGGAAATCCGTACCACCTGTCACCTAGGCCTGGATTAACGGTGACATATTAATACAAACACCTGGTTGTAGGCATTTACTGTGATGAAATCCATAAATCATCTTTGTTTTGGTTACCGCTTACCTATGCTCGACTAATTCGGTATTGAATAACTTCTAACATTAGCGAGATTTAACTCAGAATCTGTTTTAAAACTAAATCTTAATCTAAGACCCTTGAGGTGCCTACTTATAAATGGACGTAGTTAAGCAAAAAGGATCCAACCCACAACATGACCGAAAATGAGTTAAGCATACCAAACTGCTCGTCAAGGTCTATATTTTCGATTAGCAAAAACAATCCAAGTAAAATACGAATATTTTGACATTGAAAATTCGTATTTTACTTGGATTGTTTTTGCTAATCGAAAATATAGACCTTGACGAGCAGTTTGGTATGCTTAACTCATTTTCGGTCATGTTGTGGGTTGGATCCTTTTTGCTTAACTACATCCAAATATAAAATGCTTTTCACTCCGTACCAATACCAGATTTGGGGCTGAACCTCTAAATGTTCGAAAGACATTCAAAAATTTAAAACGTCTAAACCGTTAAATGTTTGGAAGACATTAAAACATTTAAAATTTCTTTTCGTCTTGGATTAAACCTCCATCCATCCTCCTCCATTGTTTCTAGTAGTAAGTGAGCATTTGCCCCGTCAGTGACAGGATCTTCAAAACATTAAAACACATGTATTTTAAAAGCAACAAGAACAAGATAGGCAGTTCCAATAAAACACTTGTAGTCGTCGGTTGCTCCCAGGAAAGTTATTCTTGACCGTATGACACAACCGTTGACTCACACGAGACGGATCACTGTTTTTACTTGTTTCTTACTTATTTACTTAACTATCGTGTATTCCAGTACCATATGCCTTTAACTATGCAATTCCTTAACAAGACTTCTTACCACAATGTAGAAATGTAAAGACTGGCTATAGGTATATTAAATATCCTTATCTCACCTCGTTGGCAGATAAATAATACCTAATACTCCGCGTACGCAATTTGGTTGTCTAAAGAGAAAACATCTTCACATAATGTGTCTCATTTTATGAAACAACACAGAATGTTAAGCGACATAAGGTAACTTTTTAATATTACAAACGATCCGTCTAAATCTGCATACATTTTGACATAGTGATGGACAAGTAAAACAGAAACAGTTCAGAATAAAGTTTAAACACTCGATCTTGTTTTTTATTTATATACATTTTATTGTTTACTTCGTAATAAAATGAAGAATGTGCTATTTTAAACGATTGAACAAGGAATTTATTGTGTTGTATATAAAACTTAGGGTTTTCCATGAATCCCAAAAGCAGCAGTATCTGCAGTAGTGTAGAATAACCAATTGATCCACAATGATTACCGGAATCAGCTTCTAATAACTGAAGTCCCGCAAGGAATGCCATTGATTTTGAGGCCATAAAGTCAGCGGTGTTAAGAGAAGTTCAAGAAGACAACATCTATAAACTGTTTTCAATTCGTGAATTATACGAAGCTTAGGCAGTCAACACTCAATTTAGAGATTCGGATAGAAACAATAACATGAGCTTGTAATTTTTTTGGCCCTCACATGTTATCTCAAGCATCACTAAGAACCGAACATGGCATTGTTGGGTGCGGCCGCATACATCGAAAACCATGCTTTTAAAAACCTAGGGCCTATTTCATAAAACCGATAGGCGACAATCTGACAAATCGTCAATTTTACAAGTTTTTTCACACATTTTCTACTTTGATAAACAGCCGATCGATTCTGTAAAAATCTCACCGTGATAACATAAGTGAAGTGAGCGTGAAGTGATCTATCAATGGAGGCAATCCCTAACATCAGGTGGAATGACAGCTCACTTCACCTTAGTTTTCACGGTGAGATTTTTACAGAATAGGACTGCAGCACCCGTCGTGAATAAGTGTCAGTTTTGTATTTTTTGTGAAATATGTCGCATTGTCAGTAATATGAATTATATATTAGGACCCTGTGGGGTAATTGCGTAACACACTAACAGTAGCTATGGCTTTCATTTTGACAGTTCAACTACGTTTATTGTGTTATTATGTTGTTGAGCAGATTTTTTTAGAACATATGAAATAATGCAAGAATTAACAATATCCTTAAAAATAATTCAGATTGTGATTGAAAATGTCGACGCAATTATGGTGCAGGTGACACCATTTTATGTTAAAAGAGTGAACGATCTTTGACGAACATGAATTTAAAATGTTCTCCTTTGCTACCTTACAAGTTCCCGTTACTTTATAACAGCTGTTCGCTCATCTCAAAGCCTCGCACAGTTAGTAATTGTGGCGACATAGTGATGTCACAGAGGAGCCGATGGCGTAACGGTACGAGATAAAAAGTAAACTCGCATCGCCTTGTAGGGCCTTCCTGCTGAGCGCGCCGCGCGATCCTGACCCCGATGCGATTCCATAGCGTTATGCTTTTTCTCTTCGAAGACTTATTTATGGTATGGCTTATATTGTGTTGTGGACAGTTAGGATGTTTATTTTTTATCCAGGTACAGCATGTTCTTTGCCAATTCTTGTACTGTTAACAGCACCAGTCAGTGCTCAATAGGTTAATATGTGGTTAGCTTCAAACTGAAAAACTAAGAAAGATTTCTGTTAAGTCCTTCTAAATCCTTCACGTCAGAGACATGAACAGTGAGTGTAAGTCTTGCACTGTAGGTAATCGTTTACAGACTGATGCGTATCAAGATTCTAATTCATAAGGAAACTTAATTGATCGTAAAGTGTGCCAATCAACGTTGGTAGTGTTTATCAGTCCATCCGATAGCACCAATGTTTACCGAAAGGTTGTTACTGTAAATTTTATCTGAGCTGTTCCGACGTTGCTTCTTACTGGAACTAGACATATGTATCCTGTTGTAGGAGAAGGTATTATATCTTCATACGAGTACCATAATGCGGTAAAATGGAAGGCGTGATTAATATACATGACAGATGCCATTCAGTCCTATCTTACAGATGCCATTTATACATGGTGACTTTTAATTTGACGTAACCCTTTCAGGACGTGATAGTTGCAACATTTAAGCAACTCATAAAGCCGAGGTGAAAATTCAGGTAATTGGCAAAAAACTAATTTTCATATAAGTATTTAAAAAAAAAACAGAATTCTTTACTAAATATCACTTTTGTGACGATTGTGGCGTCTATGAGGATTTTCTAACTGAACAGACAGCTGTGCTGCTGGGGAGTTTGTTGCGCCACTTCTTCTCCCCAGCGAAAGCACTAGGAAGTGGTGAAGGGCGGGCGTTTTGGGGGGACTGTCTTTTGTAATTGACGTTCGAAAAGTGCTGATTCTCAGCCTAGTTTGAATAAATGACTTTTGATTTTGATTTTGATCTACATCATTTATTGCTTGAATGTGTCCGATTTTAATCTGGGAGAACATGTCTAGCAAATGCCTTTGAATTAAACTGGCTGGATGTTGGCACATTCAACGTGATTCTTAGTCAACCCAATTCTAAGGTAGCAAAGTGTTTGAATTAATGGCATTGAAGTAAATTGTTATATTTATAATTTTAGTATAAGCTATTGGCAGTCAGATGTGGTTAGGGTGTAATGAGACTGGTATGCACAATGTGTAAAAGTCCTTGTAATAAATAAAAAATATCAATTTTCTCTTAACTCTCAAATTGATTGGATGTTACTGTTATTCTGTTGTGTACCTAATACTTTAAGAAACTTTTAGATGTAATAAAATTTTCTAAAACATCAATCAAATAAAGATAATGGACTTAGTTTATTAACTACTAGCGGCCTGTCCCGGCTTCGCACGGGAGGACATTTATTTTTTAAACATTTTTTTTTTTGCTATTAAAACAGCCATTAATCAGTGATAATGTAGCATTCAAATGGTGAAAGAATTTTTAAAATCGGTCCAGTACTTCTTGAGACAATTCGTTACAAACATACATACAAATCTTTCCTCTTTATAATATTAATATAGATTTTCAAAAATCATCTACGTACACGAACTTTGACACCAGTGGTACCAAAATTTTGCTATGATATTCTCGAATTCCATGAATTTTCGTCTAGTCTTTATGGGGTGCTTAATTGTTGCAAATGGTTCAGACCAAAGAGTACTTTGTATAAACTGAAAGGTCTGACTATCACGCCGATCACGCCCTAGAAGGAATACGTCAAATTGCAAGTCATCCTGTGCAGATGTCTATGGTAATTAGTGACTGTGAATGAGGCATAGACTCAAAACACATCAATTTTACACAATCGTCCAAATAATTAGCAAATGAAATTCCTTGAAATGAAATGAAAACCCAACCAAAAATGCAATACTACATCCACAATAATCTATTTGACCATTTTTTGTCTGGGTCATAGTTAATTGCTAGTCTAGTCGGGTTACATTGAATTTAATGATATCATTTCCATTTTTTGCATTTGTTTTTTCTAACAGGAAATCTCTATACATAATCACATAATATACAAAGATATTGCTCGTACATTTGTCACAAGGCCCATGGTCAGTGAAGGCGGTACAAATTAGGCTATCAAAGCAGCGCGTGGGCAGTGTTAGGGTCCGCCTTGCCTAATACAGTAACGAAGCTTGGCGGATGCATAATCAACTATTCATACCGGTTCTGGGGACATTTGGGCTGATTTTTATGGGAAAGAACAAGAAGTTTGATGAAAACGGAGTCTTTAAAGAAAGAAAAGAAAGGAACTGTTTATGAAATTTTTCCATATTCAGGAGGTCAGTGAGCCTGAGCGAGCATTCGCTCACTTAAAAAGGATCTTTTCAGTGTCATAAATAATGTTTGTTAAGCATTGATTTCCTAAGAAAGCGATAAACGGTCACCCAAATACAGAGCGTTTTTTTAAACCTTACCGTCAAATACTGGTGAAATTTACAGATTTCCATGACGACTGTTACATGTTGTATGAACCATTCTTATAGGAAACCGTCGCTGTATAGTGAGTGGCGACTACCGCCAACTTTTTACGGTAACTTGAAGTATCTTGAGTATCAAAGTGTTACTAGAAAAAACCGATTTTTTGTCAATGAGCATTTATAGATAAGTCCTAAAGAGCCCATTTAATACACCTTGTTGTGTCGTAGGCACGTTGCTTAGATGCAAGCTAGCTGCTCTTAAATACTCTAATATTTTTAGCAAAATTCCAATAAAATTAATGCCTAAAAAGTCGAAATCAATGTTATGACTAACAGAACGGTCAGTAAAAAAATCTTGTTATAATAGAATTCAAATTATAAGATTCCTAACAAACAGGATTCAAGGCGGAAACGAGGATTCGATCAAACGATCCCCCAAGATTAAAATTTCTTATTATAATTATTTTCTTTAATATCTTCGGAGGCCTTTCATGGCATTTTTAAGTCCCGAAGAAATTATAATAACAGGCTGTTCCGAAGTAAAAATTTATTTTTAATACAAAGATTATGGAAATTATCAGAGATTATTAAAATTGGGAGAATACGTAAGTTATTACGCCGAAGTTACTTTTTATCTTATAACTTACCATCGACTCAAAAAGAAGAAGAAGACTTTTTATCTTGACTGATTTCTACATCGCATATTTTAAATGCATCATGAAATAAAGCAACTCTATCGAAGTAATTGAAGAATTATGTATACCTATGTATATCAACTAACTCCTTTTTTTAAATCAATTTTTGATATATGTATCTACTTACAAACAGAGTATTTCCCGTAATAAGAATGCTAAAGTTCCAGTTTCATTTAGCCTCAAAAGCAGCATAACAAAAACCTTTTATTCATAAACACATAAACTCTTGAATCCATCCATGTTAAATTTTGCCAAAGTTTGAACAAAATGTGGCCCTTCGAGCCCGCGTATTTAATTAAATATGTATCTACACATTTTTCGATCATAATTAAGAACTTCCACGATACCACATACCAATCATAATTCGCTTCCCACATGGCTACCTTGATGATTTCATATTCCAATTTCATAACAGTTCATTGTATGCATGATACATTAATTAAGTGCTAAAATAGCTAATTCAATTATGATGTCATTCTGAACAAGTATTACAACTTCATTTAGCTTCAATTTGTATTTCAGTATCCGGAAAATGTAATACCTATATTTTTCTTGAAAATCCTCCATGGCTCCTGATAAAAGCTCAAAGATTTCAGTTGTTATATTTTTAAGACAGTAAATAGATAGGTAAACTGTAAACTCCGAAGGGTTAGGACACCCACATTTTGCCAGAAGTCTCATGTAATAATGGGTGAGCCTATAATAGCCATCAACCGGGCTAAATCCACACTCCGGGCAGATACTGAGAAATTTCTCAGTGTTAACCTGCATAATTTATATACATACTAGCGCAATAATTGCAAACGATATAGCCTCACATACGACGCTCCCAAAGTTTAGATTCCGATGTACAGCCACCAAAGGAGATACGTATGCAGGTTCGTCGAATATAGTTGAAGTTAAGAAACCGATTGATGTTTTCGAATAAAATTGAATTTAATTAATAGAAAACAAACAGTTAATTTATCAAATTCAATTTCATTCAAAAACATCAATCGGTTTCCTAGTAAACTTCAACTATATTCGACGACCCTGCATACTTATCTCCTTTGCTGACTGTACCTAAGTAGGTATACGGGGGGTATCAGCTGATTACTGTCACGTTGACATTGCGAAGTTAACTGAGGAAATGGCTACGCCACTTGCAAGCGGTGTACAATCAACGTCTGCACGACTTCCTACCAAGTTAAGGAGAACCACTTGTGCTTACCACATAAGAGTAATCAAATACCTACTCATGATTTTAAAGTCTGTAAAAACATGGCATCTGACGGAATAAAACCCCAAGTTGAAAACAAAATCCCACAGAAATATTTAATACAAAACATAGGTAGAAATAAATCGTAGGTACACCTTATCAATGATTCAAGTCAAGGAACAATAACTCTTAGGCTACATAATTAAACTTGTAGGACTCAATTCCCGACAAGATGCGTAGGCGCAGGCTCGTAACTAACCGCGCCGATGAGATCATTGTTGCAGCCTGCTCACTTCTGCATTTTATTAGCGAACCTAAATAGGTTTCATTTAACTATCGTTTATAACTCAACTTATGAGATAATCATTTTGATTTCTGATTTGTTATGTGAGAGCATCTTCCTTTTACCATATTTAAGGAAACGAGACATGAGACGGAATCGACGTAGCGGTAATAATTCATTTCTTAGTATGCGGGTGACGGTTGGGTACTTAGACATGACTAGAATAATGACAGATTTATTAGAATATTGGATCATCACATTATTAATCACCAATAATATTAGGTCATTGTCCAGTGTTGACTCAAGTTTTCTAGATTCCAGGACTAACACTCGATTTCTGAAAGTCTAGTTAACGTCGTTCGTTATCTAGGTTGGTTAGACTTTCAGAAAACTAAGAATTTTTGGACTTGCGGATTCCCATATCCTTAAATCCCGATTAAATTGTGCATGTAACTTAAGACGAAATTTTATAGTAAATAATTATCAATGATGCATTTTGTCTCAACTGTGACAGAAATTTTTATAAAATTAAAATAAGATGCTATACTGATTACGACATTTTTCCAATACCAAGACATACCTAATAAACCGTGCGATTACTTGTATATAAAAATTAAATAATATTAAAATTTACATTTAAATATTTTCTCATCAAATTTACAATTAAATATTTTCTTATGAATATAAATTAACTATGTAAGTTTACTGTAGTTTTGTAGGTACAAACAACTTTATCGAGCTTGGCTTCCAATCTAACCGGATGCAGCATCAATTATGGAAAACCTAAACTTAGGCAGAAAATTACTAAGGTATTATAAAAACAAGAGACAGAGCTTTTGAATTAAGTCTGATACCACTAAAATATGTATAAAGTATTTTGTGGAGTGACGACGCCCGACGTAATCTCAAATAAGTCTCGTGTTTTGAACACAATATTTACTTATGTACCCCAGGACCATTAAACAAATCTTTTTTCATGTATAAAAGGACCAAATTATGCAACACGCTGCTTACAAATTCCCTTTAACAAAAACACCAATATTTTGGGCGAGGAATTTTCACAGATATTAAACTTGTAGGAACAGTAATTGTCTGTTCAATATCTTAAATATTCGGAGAAGAAAAATGTAAATCTTTTTGAAACAGTTTTATAAAAATATTCAGGGAAGTTTAGTGTCCACTTTGCATGTCTGCTCTTGTGAATGTGTTTGGTAAAATTTCTGTGTGTCCAAAACTGGAACAATATCTTGAAGTACCCCTTGGACTTTACCAAAGTTATATATGTATGCCAATAATAAGTGTGACTACGATATTAAATAATTATCTTGACAATAGAAACCATTATTACGAGCTGATTTGTTTTTTAAATAAAATCGGGCTCAAAAGATTTTCCGAATTTGTTATTATCTAACTAGGTAATCACGTCTGCTAGATGGTAACAATTTACCAATTTTGGTAACACGACCAGATAGCAACATCAAAACAACAGATTTTATTTAGTTAAATCTGCAAGCTCTTATAATAATTAATAAAACAATTATATTACACATCTGTGAACCTAATCAAAAGCTAGTTCACATAGAACGCCATACTGTTAACATTTCGTAAGTCTAATTCATGTGGCTTTGTAAACAAATATGGAGCCTAATAAATTATGTATAATGTACCCACCAGATGTGTTGCCAGCCATCTGAAGCGTTTTGTTGTTGAATTTGGGTGAGCTGACATTGGGAATCAAATATTTAACCGAATTGCCAGAAAGGACCTAGACCTAGGTGTGGGTTATTTTTTTTTTATTTATTTATTCAGTAGTACACATACAGTTTATACATTTAAGTTGGTGCCAAGCCAAGATAAACTACTAAGGTTAGTTACTAGGTTACTCTTGGGTCTCTCATCAATATAAGGAAAATTTACCTGTTTAGACTTACAATCCATAGAATTCTAAGAAAATGGTGACTGCTAAATGGTGAATAATTTACAAAATACGGCACCTACAGCTACCGTAAATGGAAATATTTTTTTGAAAGGTCAACGAATAAACTTAAGAAGTATTTCTTAGTACAATTTAATTTCACACCAAAATAATGAACAATCTTAAGCTGTATCATCTCGGCCGGCGCCGGAATCAGAAAATTTAATTATTTACAAGCAAAACTAAACTTAATATAAGTCAGACAAGGAGGATGGTTTGATGGGACATAGAGGGTTATACCTCCCGCGCCGTCATAGAATTTTAAATTATTTCTCTTCGGAGAAAATATCTAGAAAATTCTTTATTTTACCTCCAAGCCAAGCTTATTAATATTAAGATATAAACGAGCATCAAGTGGGGTACTTTGGAGATATGAGTAGGCTTCGTACCTAATTTTGAATGTATTTAGGAAACGATTTGATCACCTCTCCACCGTCAAAAATAAAAACAGAAATGTAGATACCTAGTGAACATGTAGAAAGACACATAGGTACCCATGACGTACCTACAGACGCCAGCACATCAAGCTACTACGATCTGTCAAATTTATTTAATAGATTTTCAGCTTTATCGCTAAAGTATAAGGTTCAAAATTGATTAGGAAAATTTGACAGTTTTGGGTAGCTTGATGTGCTGGCGTCTGTACATATTGACTTAAGGACGCTACGAGAACTAATTAAGGTATCAAGTATGAAATATCCCTTTGAAGTCGGAAGCTTATAAAGTGGCCGTAGCCAATAAGAATCCTTAGAAATTTATCATGATATCTGCCAGTCCATCTGTCACTTTTAATTCCTTTTACTTTAAACTTCCTTTTCCTTCTTTTTTGACTTTTGACATGTTTCTATCTGAACGCACTTAACGAGTTACGAGTACTCATATTGAGCATTTTAAACAAGCCTACAAATAAGTTCTGTTGATGATTGATTGGCCAGACCATCATTCTAATCGTCCTCGTTTCGTAACATGTAATTAAATTATGGTATGGAGGGAGCACATAATAGGTAGCTGTATATTATATTTACTTATATAGCATCTGCAACCTAAAATATAGTTGACGATCAAGCAAACGGACATGCTTCAAGGGAAAAGCAGAACCAATCTATCTGCACTCTTTACGTTTTTAGAGGATTGTTAAGAACTTATAAGCTATTATTGCTATAAAATAATTGGCACCTCGAAAACACATTGTTATGTTACACTCGGTATAAAGATAGCAACGGTGTTCAAATGGTAACAAGCTATTTCCACTAGAGTAGAACAATGAGTCTCCATTAGTAGACTCACAAAATGCAAGTGTTGATTGATGACTGCATAGTTACTTCCAAGAACCCAGGTACAACTAATATAAAATTCAGCGGGGCAATTGCGTAACAAATTATCAATGGGAATCGGTTTAATTTTGACAGTTCAACAACATTCATTGCGTTAATTACGTGTTGAGCAAACAAATTTTTCGAACATAAGAAGCAATGGATTAGCAATTTGCTTCAAAATGATTCAGATTCCGATTGATAGTGTGTTACGCAATTAGGCCGCTGATCATAATAGGTCCTGATATCAATTCTCTTTCTGCACTTATTTGAGAACTAGAATTTTGGCAGAAATTTGCCCGTATCTCCATGTTAAATGAAAACGTACAAGACTTATATCGATAAATCGCTACGACAAGGAAAGTCCCTTTCACTGCAAATATTATGTACGAATGAATGAGACTCTTATGCTATCTGATACTAGACATCAATCATTTACATATAATGTCATATGTAAGAACCAAGTAGTTATGAGCACAGGTCCTTCATTAAGTTCTTTTTCCTTAACAATAAACGAATTGAATTCCAGTAATTTTTATTCACAGCTGGATTACGTCACCCACAACAAAATTTTAACCACAAGATCGTAAACATTATGATGCGCTTGCGCATTGTGTGAAAACAGTATTATGCTCCCTATATGGGTTACCATATGTCCCTTGACCTGATTATTGTGATGCTTCTGCTTACTTCGGACTTTAAATATAATTTTGTATTACTTACTTTGCTTAAAATGGATGCTGGTGACATTAAAGGTCAGTAAACATGAGCTTGTCTGAAAGTAACGTAACAATTTTGTATATCTACGGTAGGTGATACCTAAGAACGATTCTTTTCGATAGGCGATATTGGGATATGTACATGTAATGCGGAATAATGAGGATATTATTACTCAAAGGCACAAGGAAAAGTTTATACATGTTTATGAAACGAAGCAAACAGGAAGAGCAAGGCTGAAAAAAGATGACTAGGTACTGGTAGAGATGTGGAAGAAAAAGACAAAATTAAGTACTGTGTCGACCCCAAAGAAACTTGAATAAGGGCAAGATGATGCAGCTAATCAAAATAACATCGAGTACCTACCAAATCAAAAGAATCCAGCCAACTCTACATGAACCTTAAATAAGTACCTAGTCAGATTCACCATCATCACACCAAATTAGTTCTAAGTACAAAGATTAAACAACAGTACCATAACTAGGAACATTTGCACTGTAGGTATTTCTTCTACAACAGACTAATATTCCTCCATATTAATATCATTTAATCCTGAGGTCACTTGACGCAGCCCTAACTAAGCGTGACAAATAGATTAGGAGACGGTTTGTTTACCTCGCCGGGTAAATTCGGTGGCTTTGTCTATCATAATAACGAGTAGCTAGGAGCTTTAGAGACTTGGGGTTCTTTTAGTACCTAATCATACTGGTATAGAGGAAGGTTTGTTACTACATAGGCTACACGCTTAGAGGTATATTATCATCCTACTAGCGACCGTTTTCCCGTGAGACCGTGTTTCGCACGGTTTTTACGACTTGACTAAACATCGACATTTCTTCGTTATAAGGAAGTTTAAATTGTATTATACCTACGTAAACCTTCCGCGACCAATACTCTAAAAGACGGTGAAAACAACATCAAAATCCGACGCGGTAACACAGATGTGAGTGTGTTTAAATACCGATTATCTAATATGTAAAATTCTCGTGTCACAGTGTTAGTTACCATACTCCTCCGAAACGGCTGGACCGATTTGTATGAAATCTTCTAATATATAAAATTCTCGTGTCACAGTGTTAGTTACTATACTCTTCCGAAACGGCTGGGCCGATTTGTATGAAATTTTGTGTGCATATCGGGTAGGTCTGAGAATCGGCCAACATCTATTTTTCATACCCCTATTTATTTATTTATTTTGCAAAACGACGTTTGCTGGGTCAGCTAGTATTTATATATAATGTGCCGATAGATGTTACAGGATAATATATCACATACCAGCTTGTGTCGGTTTGGAGGAGGCTATAAAACGAAATCATGGTGCAAAAATCTGTGCCTTGACACATGAGGAAGTTCAGAACAGGGATATGGATAAAGGAAGACCAAATAAGTCGTTAACAAAAAAAAATCAATATAGAATGCATTGAACATACGTAATTACCAAACCTATGGTAGTAGGTTAGATAAACACTACATTGGAATAAGAAGAACCAACTATACAACAGCTAACTGAATGAAAATAATATGCTAGCCTGAAAAACTGCAATAAAGCTGTTGCAATTCGTAAAGCCAGTCGTTGAACTTCCAACCCATATCCTAAGAAAATGCCTGAACTTCCGTTCCATCTAATTATGCCATTCTATGTGTGCATTCGTTCTATTTCTCTTCGAACGCTAATGACCCCGAGAATAGTATCGCGGCTGTCCTAATGGGAATTTATGTTTACTTTGACTGATGTATTTCTGTGCCCGGGGGTGAACATTTTAATTTCTGAAGCGTAAAAAAACTTGTGGATGAGGAAAATGTGTAGAAAAGTGGGATGCTTATTTAAGTCAACGAAGAAAATCTATTCAGTCACAATGCTGAAAAATTGCCATTTTTTTTCCGAAATCTACTTATCCTTGTGCTATGCTAGGAAAGAAGAAGTGCAGCGGGATTGTCCGAAAGGGTTACCGCTACCCCGGAACACAAAGGGCTAAGGAAGGAACACGGGTGGGTTTTAGTCAGTAAGAGTCTGACACTCCCTTCTGCTCCACCCAGAGCGGGACTCATTTGATGATTTCCCATCCACAAAAAAAAAAAGGAAAGAAGAATTGGAAAGTAGAAAGAGAGGCCTTTGCCCTTCAGTGGGACAACATGGCTAAAAATAAATAAATAATCCATAAATAATAATGTCAACAACTATTTCAAACAAACACAATCATAGCTGCTCCTAAGGGCTCCCACACATAAACACGATACGACGTCGGGTCGTACAACGATGCGGCGTCGTTTCACGATACGACGTCGCGTCGTGGAAATCTACGATGAGCATTGCAAAAAAACACGACATCGTAACGTAATGTGCCACGCACGATACACGGCACGATGCCGTCGATACAGTGGGGTGGTGTTTTAGTTCATTCCGAAAAATGGACCGCTCTAGACGCATTCTGCTTCTGCTGTTAATAAGAAGGCGAAGAAAGAAAAGACAGATACTCAAAAGATATTGGATCCACCCATTTCCCACATCACGACGTCGTATCGTGCATCGACACGTTACGACGTCGTGTCGTAGATTTCCACGACGCGACGTCGTATCGTGTTTATGTGTGGGAGCCCTAAGGGGAAAACGTTGGGTAGCCCGCGAAATTCAAATTTTCACTTAGTGGGTTGTATTGATGAATTTAATTATTTTAATTCTGTAAATATATATTTGTTACGCTCGCGAATCATATTTTAATCAAAATACAACCTGACACTGACCTGCAAATTGCAAAAAACGAAAGAAAATTTGAATTTTTCCGGGCTACCCTGCCGCTTGCCCCTGAATCACTAGGTACTTAAGTACCTAACGATAGATAACAAAATAAAATGTATGTAGGTATCTAAGATTTATTTTCTCGTTGAATATTTCAACAAAATATTACCTAGTTACCCATATTGAGGTTTTAATGTCTATGAAAACTATCGTAAATTAAATAAGTAATTGCATACAAACCAATAAAATGTAGCTAGGCCACCGCACCGCCTACAGGCTTCGAGTACGGTGTACCTAGGTACCTACTAGTACCTATGTATTTGTAGTCTGATTCCTTCAACCGATTCCTACGCCTACACCTAGTGTTATCATACGAACTGACATTGTTTATTTTTAGTACATTTTCTATCTTACCCTTTCAGATTGAGCAAAATTCCAACAAAATCCACATGAATGAACTCATTATCGTAATAATTATGATATTTCGTAAGTGCAGCTTCGTTCAGCTTAAAGTCAAATTAACGTTGCTTAATTGTTTCTGTATACTTAATTATAGTGAACTTGTGCATACTAAAATAAGCAAACATCGTTCGATGGATCGCGTGGGTTGCGAAATCTTTCAAAAGTCCAAACATTTGTTTTTGCCACTCAGCTACTGCCACTACCTACCTACCTACTGTCAATCTGTCATTCATTAATTATTTGGCTCATCTTTGTTTATATTTGGGACAATATTGTATTAGAGTTATATAAAAATAACAATTGTTGCCCTATGACTTCAGTGATAGCATAGTGATGGAAAAGATCAATAACTTTAAGCTGCTTATGTAAATAATTATAATTACTTATGCATTGGACTTACCTTCGTCCATGGTGAGTGATTGTGTGACCACCACAACAGCAAGCAGCGCCAAGGCTCGCGCGCACATGGCTGAAGTAGCCATGTCTGCTGAAACACCATAGTTTTTAGGTAAATGAAAATGTAAATCAATATCAATGAAACAAAATGTTAAATCATAAATGAAATTGTTTGTAAGTAGTAATAATGCATCACATTTCTTTTGTGTTTTAAATCTTGTTTAATAAAAAGAATCAGCCATAGATATTTTTTTATTTTAATTACGGGCAGTTTCTTTTTTTGCAAATAAATTAGTGATAGGCGATGGCTTTTCATACGTAAAATAAAAAAAAACTATGTAAATTATAATAAAATATGTGATAATATAATTTCCAATTTTATTTACCGCGATATTATAAGTTTTATTGGAACACTATTTTCCCGCGTAAAGTTTCGATTGTGCGCAAGCTCGGGTGGAGAAGTGCGCGTGCGCGAGCCGCTTACGCGCTTTTCAACTGCCGCGATCTCGGGTCAAACGCACATAAACTGTTTCATATTGTATGAGTTATCATATTTTTACAGCTCTAAGTACAGCATTATTCACGTACTTAGGTATGTAACTGACTAGGTACTTGAAATAAATATAAATAGGTACCTACCAGTGATACAGTGAATAAACGGGTGAAATGGCACAAGTTAGAATACGACAATTCGTGAGATAAAATTAAATTACATTAAACAATTTTTTTTTTTTAGTTAGACGTATATTATTCTATACAAAGTCACTTTAAGGGATGATGTTCAGGTAAACTTTAATCCAACGTATTCCTTCCTGCGGGGTAATTGCGAAACAATCTAACAGATAGTAGGAATAGCTTTCATTTTGAAAGTTCAACAACATTCATTGCGTTATTTACGTTGCTAAGCAGACAGATTTTTCAAACATATGAAGCAATGGATTAGCAATACCTTTCAAATTGATTCAGATTCTGATTGATAGTGTTACGCAATTAGGGTGCTGGATGTGACAGTGTGACACCTCCTTGCAACATCTAAGCAAGGGATGTTGCAAAGAGGTAAAGTCTAGATCCTGAAATTTCCTAAATTACGACATTAAATATCATTTTTCCCTAAACTCATACATTGAATGGCCGTGATGATTGATACTTGCCGGTACCTAATTATTATTATTTATTTGGTAGTGAGTACGGTAACAATGCCTTCGACGAAACTAAATGTTGGTCATAACTTTTGAACCGTAAAAAAATTCACCAACATTCTCAGGATCAAAAAGTTTGGAAATGACCTTGCCCACGCTCCTATTCGATTTGATCCATATTTCCAGGGACACCCTGTATATCGACAAGTATTATTTATAGTATTATTTTTTGGTCTATTTAATAGAGAACGTCAGGCAGCACAACAAACATAAACATCAAAAACCTTGTTTTATACCGTTTATTTTTTTTTATGTAGAATTTAAAATTTCATGGTCTTGAGAATTCGAAATCGTTAAAGTTTTTGAACGGCCCGCCCATAACCTGCCAAAATGATACGTCACCAAATTATCTATGGTGTTTTATTTTATTGTATTAGGTCGGGGCAAAAGTATTGTCGTATTTTTCATACAAAAAAAAAATATTTTAGGTTTAATTTTTTATTTATTTATAATATGTATGTGCCATTTTGATCGATGACTTGTTGCCATCTTGTGGGCAATGCCATGATCCCATTGCTGTAGAAGTTATGAGATTTTTTATCAAAAAAATCTGACAGGTAGTTTTCGCAGTGTTCTTTTGAGGTTAACTTCATGCTTCCTAAAGAGTTCTGAAGTGACCGAAACAGTTGAAAATCTGATGGAGCAAGATCAGGGCTATACGGAGGATGCATTAACACATCCCAGCCAAGCTCTCTCAATTTTTGCTGAATGGCTATAGATGAGTGCGGTCTGGCGTTGTCGTGATGAAACACCACGCCCTTCCTATTCACCAGCTACGGCCGGTTTTTCTCAATAGCTTCTTTTAACCTCATCAGTTGTTGACAGTAGAGGTCAGAATCGATAGTTTTACCCGGCGGCAAAAGCTCATAGTGGACGATTCCTTTCCAATCCCACTAAACACACAGCATCACTTTGTTCCGAGTCAGGCTGGGCTTTTTCACGGTCTGTGAGGCTTGTCCATGCTTCGACCACGATCTTTTTCGGACATTCTTATCGTAAGTGATCCATTTTTCATCACCCGTAATCAACCGTTTAAGAAATGGGTCGGAATTATTACGTTTCAACAAAGAATCGCAAATGGGAACACGTTGCATTAGTTTCTCTCAGTGAG
This sequence comes from Globia sparganii, assembly GCA_949316385.1. Taxonomy (NCBI): domain Eukaryota; kingdom Metazoa; phylum Arthropoda; class Insecta; order Lepidoptera; family Noctuidae; genus Globia; species Globia sparganii. The sequence continues at coordinate 5,519,965 of OX438670.1, forward strand.
ATCATGTGGTACCCAAATATCAAGGTTTTTCTTGTACCCAGACTTTTTTAAATGCCGTAAAACTGTTTTGTGATCAACATCCAGTTCTTCAGCAATATCATAACTACTAATATGTCGATCTTGCTCCACTTTTTAAAAAATGATTTTATCCGTGACAGCCCGTCCAGAGCGAGCTTCATGCTTCACACTAAAATTTCCTGACTTGAAACGCTTGAACCACATTTGTGCTACTCGTATTGATACCGCATTAGGTCCGTAAACCGCACACATTTTATTCGCGACGTTCGTCATATTTTTACCTTTTTTGTAATAACATTTTTAAATGTACCGAATTTCTTCGTCACATACGTTCATGTAGTTTGCTTGAAAAACAATTGAGAAATGGCGGGATGGCGGGAACAAGTTTTTTTTTTATTGATTGCATCTTTAGAATGTCAACATTTAATAGTATTAAAACCAGCCAGTTACATTCAGTACTGCCAAAGAGGTTTGATTACTAACAATAGATTCAAAATACGAAAATATTTTTGCCCCGACCTATTACGACTTCGTGTCGATTTACGCTATTTTTAACCTGTGACAAAATTCAATTTCCTTTTTTTATTGTGGCAATAAGTTGGTTCTGCCAATTGTCGATGGTCAATGTTTGAGTGATTTGTCGCAATCGCATTCGCAAATGTCATAGTATTTTTTGAGCTCAATATTATCAGGATGGCAGAAAATAGAGAGGAAATTCTAGCAAATTTTCAGGTAAGAGTGCCTTTATAAGTTAGCAAAATCCTAATTTTCTTATCACCACTCTTTAGTGTTTCAAAAAGGTTATGTACTGTATAACAACAGTGACTCTTAATTCTCGTCTAACTCTTTGTGCTTTGGTCTTATCGTAGTTTTCAAAGATTTTTTCCAAATTTCTTTGTCCTTTTTGTATAACTGCATAGGTTTTTCGAGTGTGAATCATACTTAGGACTCGTGTTAAACATTACAAATTATGCCTTTATTTTCTTTGTGCATAGTCGTTCACTTCCTTGAAGCTATTAAGCTACAAGGTAAACCTTGTGGTTGGTATTTACTGCGTTCTTCATGTGCGTAGTATATGTAATAAAGGCATCGTTATACTTCGTTTGTAAATAATGAAACAAATAATTCTAGGGTATAACAGCCATAGAAGATGTTGCAGAAGCTATATACCACCTAGAAGAAGCAAATTGGGACTTACTCGTGAGTACACTACTTTTTAATTCTTATTTCAAACCGTAGAAACTAAAATGTAAAATAGTATGACAGTTTCAAGCAATTCATCATACTGTAAAATGTTAGGTCTATACAAAGGGTTTCTATAATTCATTAGGTCTTGTCCATCTATGGGTTTGTTTATATTTTTAGTTGTTTCAGATGTCACATGTGTCAAATATTTTGCATAACTCACTCTAACCCTCAATAATTTTGACCTAAAATAGTTCTAATACAATGATTACAATTTAAAATTAAGAATGAAAAATATGGTTGTTCAACCTTCTCAAAATCTGCATGTCATCTCATGTCATATCCTCTGTGCCATTTTTATTATACATCTACTCTATGATAATAATGATCTGTTTGAGATAGTGATTTAATACCTTGGTTTATAGCTACACCAATTTCTCCTGTTTAGCTTATCAGTAGAAAAATATTTCTATCATAAGATTGTTATCATAAGAGAGTAGTATATTCTAATAAATCCTTTGAATCTTTTCCCATAAAACTATAAAATGGGATGTTTTTTGGTATATATTTTAATGCTCATAGTTTGACCAGCAACAGTATTTAACAATACCATGATTGCATGAACCTTACATGGTACTCAGCTGCATCCAGGTTAGACTGGAAGCTGACTCCAACATAGTTGGGAGAAGTCCAGGCAGATGATGATGATGACATGCACTTTACATAAGACAGTGAACAATAAACATTAAGCACTGTGGAATCAACATTTCTAAATTTGCTGCAGTAACCTAAGTCTTATCAATTCAAGTATGCTTACTTGCTTACCGTAATGTTTAATACAAAATTCATTGATTGGATACTCAAATATTCCCACTTAGAACCAACAGTGGACTTAACTGCAGATGCTTGCTGCACCTACTAGGTGACCAATGCGATTGCAGCCTGATAGTGGCCCCGATTCTGTTGTTCACAAAGTAAACTAAATTTAAGTTCAGTGCATCTTTTTCTTTCTATTTCATTATGAAAAGGACAGAAGATAAATATTGGTTTAGTCCTGTCAAATTAGATAATCCATAGACAAGTTTAGACGTGATTAAAAAATTGGCTACTAAAAATACATCAATTTACATGCATATGCAACTTAAATAAGTATCTGCAACTTCCTGTCAGAGTATGTCTATCTGTAAAAGTCAAATCCAGTAGGCCATTAAAAGGCACACAAAAATTCACTCAAAAATCAACTTAGAATACTTTTTACTAAAGTAGATAACTGATTAAATGGCAATGGAATGTCATTTATCTGATCTTATGAACACTGCTATAGCTGGATACTTAAACAATATTATGATATTAACACAAAATTAGGTCCCATCATAATAAATATGAATAGAATTTAATTGAAAGAAAGAATTGCCAAGCTTATGTGGCAATAGGCAGGGCACATTGCTCGCAGAACAGAAGCCAATGGGGCCGAAAGGTTCTGGGGTAGCAACCGCATACCAGAACACGTAGCGTTAGAAGGCCTCCCACAATGTGGACCGACGACCTTGTGGAGGCCGCAGGAACCCGTTGCATGCGAGAAGCACAGAACCGGTCGAAGTGAAGGTGCTTGGGGGAACCCTATGTCCAGCAGTGGACATCTTTCGGCTGAAATGATGATAATAAATATTCAAAACTCTGAAATAATCGTCGATTTTTGTTGGCAACTGTACCTACTTTAGTGCTAAAGTCCAATTAGTCATAATGAGTGAAGCCAATCAGTTATAATTATCATCTTTTTCAAACTATTTCTAGTATTACAACATATAATTCAGACCTGTTCCATGTATGTGTACTGTATACCTACATTTCTATTATTGTTGACTATTTTTAGTCATTAAATCAACTTGACCTTTTTACAATAGCCTCAACAAACAGCTAGGGGAACTCAACTCTTATATAAAAAAAAATTCTTTGTTCTCCCTTAGCTAGGTTTCTTCATTTGTCCAACTTTTCATTACTTTTAGGCTATGTACGTACTGACATGTGGCTTGCTTAGCACTTAGAGCGCTAGGCTCTAAGTGCTAAGCAAGCCAGTAGCGAAGTGAAACAAACACTTTAAAATTTTCGCAACCAGCCGCACTGCGCGCTTGGCGCTTTTGCTATTTGCCTAGCGTATATTGAAGGATGTTAAGTCACTAGGCTTTAGGCGCTAAGCAAGCCACCTGTCAGTGCATACGTCGGTACGTAGCCTAATAGAACCTTCCAGAAATAATAAAGTTATTTCTTTGTTTTGTAGCTAGTATTACAACTTAGTATAATCAAACTTTTCAAATTAATATCAACTTTATTTTAATAGCATTTAAGTTGATTTCAGAGTGACTAGCACTATTGAAAAAGTTATAAAAAAAATTGAAGTTGTAGAGTAAACTGAACTTTTTTATGTAGGACTTAAAGTTATTTTTCCATAAACTCATATTTGTTTACATTTTTGGCAAATAAATCGCGAATGCAGATTAAGAAACATTTCCTGTAAAGAATTGTAACAAATATGTATTATACAGAGTGAATATTAGGTTATCACATTCAGCGGTTATTACTAGTTGTTATCAGTCTTTTAAAATAATAAAGTAAACAATTTTACTAAAAGCAGAAAACAGAATTTTTTGAAACGTAAATAATAGCGTAAAAATTGGCAGGATATAAACCACCCTTGAAATAAGGCAGTAGACGCGCGGGCGGTGGTATCAACAATTCAATACAAACTTTATGGTTTTGTTGCCAATATTAATGTTGTTAAATACTAAAACGAAAAAAAGGTCCCACTGCTAGAATTTTAAGAGTTATTAATAATTTTAATTATTTATGTTTAAAATACGTAATGTAGCCTAATCGATACATAAAATATAACTTACTTATAATATTATCAAATAATATATCGAGGTAAAACCTAATCGATACAGTGTATAAGAACATACCTTATCTTACAAGTTCTAAACTTGTATTTCATAAGAATATTAAAATCAACAGTTTTCTAGATTCTATAGTACTTTGATTATGTAACAAGTACTTGTTTCACTCAATATCTATCAATAACATTCAATAAAAACTTGTAGAATGTTATAACAATGTTTTCCTTCCATTCCATGTATGGAATTGATTATGGCGACATGGTATTACTGTACTGTATGTACGCATGTAAGGGTGGTGAATTTGAAATTAAAATAAAGATGATGACAATTTTATTATTTTAAAAAAAGCTTTAAAAATTGCCGAGTTTTAAACGTTTTAACATAACTGCAAGACAAAGACGGCACTATCATAGAAGTGACGTCACCACTATGTAACATACGAAGTTACTACTAGCGCCATACTTTGTCAGAAACGCGCGACAAAGCTCTCCACCCCCACCCAAAACCATCGTTTTTACAGGTTTTTTCGATTATCTCGTTTTATCCTTCTGTGAAATTGCATTATTTGTTTGAACATTTTTAATATTATTCATCATCCCTATTTTTCACTCTGTATTTACAGTTTATAATGCAAAGGGAAAAACAGTTAAAAGTCACGGTCTCGTAACAATAAACTGAAGCCAACCAGCTGAAAGTTTTTAACAAAGTCAGGCTGTATGTGAGTACTTGCCACGGTTGCGTCAGCTCTGCGCTGTTCGGAGTGGTCCGGGTCCGAGGGCTTTTGTTTTGAATTTTTAAAACCATATTTTCGTTTTTGTGTGAATTTCAACACATCGAACTCGTCTCATAGCACCTGTAGGCCAATTCTACTAATTTAAAACGTTCAAAATCTAGTCGCAGTCTCATCTCGGCGACAAACAAATGTCAAAAACTTGTCATAATGTAGGGAAATTTGAAGTATTTTTGACAGATTGAGACTGAGATTAGACTGTGAACGTTCTTAAAAATTACGAGAATTGCCCCTCAGGTGTGTGCAGCTTCTTTAAACCCAGCAGTGTTGGTTTTGGACTGGCAAGCGATAAATCTTGATTGTTCCAGTCATGTGCAAAAGCAGAATGAAGGATATTTTCTGCTTGTAATGGTCCTCCGACGGTAAAGTATTATCCTACAGACAAAAAGACGATGGGCGCCAAATTATTGCATGCGCGACTCAAGATTCGATGACGTCATCAACTGTCATGTTTCACAATATAAAGCCGTCTTACTGACTCCTACCGATTATGGTTTTGGTTACAGGCAGCCATCAACCGAGTGATGCCACAGGATGCCACCAGCTCAACAGTACACGATAACGACACACATGATGTTGAGATGATAGACGATGATATATCTGTGATAACTCCAAAAACTCACCCACCAGGTATGAACTATATATTATTCGTTTATGATACGTGGAATGAATACTTCCTTCCTTATGGCGTTCGTCAATGTAGCCTGCGAATACGTTTTTTGCAAGTTGAAATGCTGTACTCTCAGTATTTTGTGGTTGTACGTTGTACCTGTGTTGGTCAAAACTGAATTTGCGACAATTTTACTAACATAATGACTAAATTATAATAATTTAAAACATCAATTATATCTCTAGAAATTATATTTGCTGGAAATCGTCATATTTTCACGAAATAGTCTAATTTTCGAAAGCGATATTGAAGGAATCACCTTAAGTATGCATGATGTAAAGTTCACTCGTACTCAATAGAAAATGGACGATCCTCCGTCCAGACGGGTGTTGTGTTTGTTGGGCCTGCCCGACGATTCATATCGGAACGTTGTATAATTATATGCTAGTTGCGCGGTAAACGGATTGCGCGATGCAGGATTTGCGTGACGTCAGAATGATGCGTAGTTCGCATATGGCGATGTAGATGCCGCCACACATGTAAGTCTCAGTCTCAGTTTCTATACACACAAACAGCTACAGTTGCATGTACGTAGTTTATCCATTATAAGTGCAGTTCTTTGCAAGTGCACTTTTACACCAGTCAAAAATGTCACGAACTGCTTATATATTACGTGACAATTAAATTTTGCTAGAGACTGCTCTGTGTTTAAGACACATTTTTTTTTTTTTTGTAAGGACTGTCATAGACGAATGTTTTTGTAATAATTAGCCCACGTTCGCTCGGACGTAAAAATACCACGGCGGGGTTTTATCGCGCACTAGATTTTCAACCCTCAGTATCGAGCCGAGTATTGAGAATCAAACAGAGCGCATCCCGGAGCGTCAAAAATGCATTCTGTTGGATTTTCAACTCTCGGCGCTAAGCAGTGTGTTGAAAATTCAGTGTGCGATAAAAACCCACCCGTGCGGACCTGGGCTTAGCCAGCCTAAGCCCAGGTCCGCACGGGTGGGTTTTTTTTAGTGTTACGCTGACGTCGCCGCGTCGGTCGCGTACCGTTGGTCACGCGTACCGTAAGACGCTGACGATAAATGGAAGTATATAGTGTAGCAGCGATGGTGAGCGCGAGTCCATATAAATCGGTAAACATCCGACGTCAGCGCTGACCACCGGTCGAGCACGACATCCACCCTTTAAAAAAATACTTTACTAACCAATTGAATTATTCTTCTGCAGACCGGGAAGACCGTAATCAAGCATCAACCTCGACGCCTTTAAATTATACCCCCACTCCTTTTGTAGAACTACAAGTTCATTATAATCATAAGATACATGAAATTAAAATATCTGCGAATGCGACAGTCGGTGAGTACTACTTTAGAACCATTATAATCGCCTTATTTGTATCTTGGTAGCAATGTGATCTGCAAGCCTTTACTAAGGCATATTGAGACTGCTCTTTATGAATTCGGTTTCAATACACTTTTAAGCGTACAAAGCTGGTTTAACATGCATGTACTAATTATTTTCTTAGGTAGAATAGCCAAAGGGGCTATTTCTCAGACCAAGATCTCTGTCGTCTTCAGCCCAAGATACCTGTACTTATCAAATTCTATTGAAATCGGCTTTATATTTTTGCTGTAAAAAAATTATCTTAAAATGTAGCTACTTTTATGTGGGTATGGTCAATAAAACACAGAAGCCTTCTATCTATTTACTCAGGTCAAAATTTAATTCAATACAACTCAACCTAGGATATTTCAACTGGCAACATTATACATAATCTCTTTTATTCCCGCAGGTGATTTAAAAAAGGAGTTGGAGAACAAATGCGGCGTGCCAGTATGCCGGCAGCAGCTGTCGGGTCTGGGCGGCTCGCGTGCCGTCAACAACGCGACGCTACAAACACTGAGTTTGCCACCTAACGCCGTACTGCGACTTAAAGCTGCTGAAACTCATATGGCGGATGACGAGTGAGTACAATAGCTCCTTAAGGTGCCACTTTTCGATATTTTTTCTATACAAATATCGGGAGAATATTACTCCACTGTTTGACATTGTGCATCTAAAGTTAAACATGCTATCGTTTTGACTTATTATTAATTGTGTCTGCACGGAAACAGAATAGTAAAATAAATAGCCATTAAAAAGTTATGAGCCAATAAAGATTCGTTTTTCTTGCTATTTTTAACGTAACTTTGGGTGTAAATAAGTAATAAAAGAACTGTGAAATCTTCAAAACCAAGTCCGTACCGACAAAGCATATTTATCGAAGAGATCAATAAACTTTATTTGTAATTGATTTATGTAGTGGTTTTTTCATAAAACTCGTTTTTCCGAAGCACTTTTCGAATCTTATTACGCGCCTATCAGTTCGGAACGGTGTTTCTGTGCGTGAGAACTAGACGTTGTGCGTGTAGACTAGCGTCTAACTGCTCATCACTGATACTAACACTGTTGGACACGAAGCCAGGCGAGACAGCGTGCTTTTTGGCCATGACCACCAGCGAGTTCGAGCTCGCGACTAGTTTACTCTTAAGGGGAAAGGCAACATCCCGTGCGAGTGCGGTAATTCCGATCAGACCATGCCCCACTTGCTGGAGTCCTAAGTGTCTGTTCACCTGCACCTTGGATTACCTAAATAATGCCGCAATAACGTGGCCACCTACTGGGTGCTTTTTTATCAATTTGTAAGAGTACCATTGACACTTAAAGCAGGCTGCCTAGAGCATCCCCTTAATATTCTTCTTTTGTAACATGAAAAAAAATCTAGTAAGAATGAAAATGGGAATGTTTAATAAAACATATCCCGACCCAGAAATCACACCCACCCTTAACTCGGCAGTAAGAAAGGCAATTGTAGTTACAAGGTTTAGAACCTCAATTTAAATACGCAACTTGATTGAGTCGTGTAAACGTAGAAGTGATTTTTTTGTCTTTATTCCACCACCTTCCTATCAAATTCAACTATTGTACAGACTCCAGCACATCAAGCTACTACAGTCTGTCAAAATTATTTAATAGATTTTCAACTTTATCTCTAAAGGTTAAGGTCCAAAGTTGATTGGGAAAATTTGACAGTTTCAGGTAGCTTGATGTGCTGGCGTCTGTACCTTGTAATATTGATATAAGACCTCCAGCTAACCTTCTCACAATAGTTTAGTACAGTTAATTCTGAAACTATCACTTATCTATCATCCTATTGTTTCTACCAGGGTCGCAGAGAGGCTGACAACAACATACGTCCTGCACGTAAAAGTAGACGACAAGGAGTACACGCTCAAGTACCCGGGCACCAAGACCGTGCAGGAGGTCAAGAGTGACATATACTCGCTCACAGACATACCCGTCAGACATCAGGTCAGTGATATCACCAGTCAGCTACTGTAACTCATTATTTATACAGGGTTATTTGTAAAACACCAGCAACCTCTTAAGAGGTCATTGTACTCATCATTATGAACAACTTTTACTATGGGACCAAACCTGAAATCGCGAAAAAAAAATCAGCTGTTCCCTACATTTATCTTCGTCTATCTCGTCAAAATGTAGGGAACAGCTGATTTTTTTTTCGCGATTTCAGGTTTGGTTATCATCATGTAATCCTGTACATTCTGTAGACCGTTACGCTGCAACAATGTAGGTGTGGAACTTTTTTAAACTGTCTAACCGTTTCCCAACTATGTTCGGGTCAGCTTCCAGTCTTACCGGATACATGATACTCCTCGTAACTTTTTAGAATTGGTAATTTTTACTCCAATGCAAATTGTATGGAAAAATATTTTACAAAATTTGACCAACTGCACTCCATATTTTTTATCCGATCAATGGTATGAAAGAGTCTAATCAATAAATAAGAGTTTAATCAATTATATTCATTTTTAAGGACAACTGGCACTTGACCGAGAGAACAATGCTAAAATTGTTTTCATGAAAAAAGAGTTATGGTTCCTTAGACTTTTTCCCCGAATCTCCTACGCTACGGATTCGGATTTCCTCATACTGTTTCAGTAAAAAAAAAATGTATTTTGCGGGTCGTATGGAAGAAAAAAACATGTTGCGCGGACCCCAAACTAATTGGCAGAAGAATTATGTTAATTTTGCGGATTTGTCTAAGTTCTTTCTTTCTATCTTCCTCAGCAATGGACAGGTTGGCCCTCAATAACAGGGCTGGATGAAACAATTTTAGCAATGGTTCATCTAGATCTTCCTCAACATGAGCTCTCTGTGCGACGCGCGCCTGGAAAGCAGAAGGAGTATAAGAGGGTAAATAGTACGGTACTGGACCCTTTTACTAACCTATCTATAGTGCTAAAAGGGTCTTTTGGCGTGTGGCTAAAATCGGAACTAACGCCGCCATCTTGTTTTTTAAAACACTTCACAAGACAACGTCAAAATGGCGCTGTCGTAGCTAGTTGCCGAAACAAGCATATTATTATATAACAATACAAGTCGTGAGGTGGTTTTTATTTATTTTTGCGAAAACGACTCGTTGTTGTATTTCTAGATGCTAGAACTTGGAGTCTACCATTTTCCGAAGGACCCTAAACTCAGAAGATTGTGTCTTAAAGCTATTCGTAGGGATTTATTTTAAATAAACAGATTTCGATGTTATTTCTGAAACATTTTGAAGAAAGTGATTACGAGGAATAAAGCAATATTTAAGGTTTTTCATTCTGACACTATTCAATATTGATTTAAAATATTGAAATCACGAAATTGTGGAATGAAACAATCTCATGAATGAACACGAAATGTCAAATTTATTGTAGGCCAAGGACCTAGCTATGTTCACGCCCTCTACAATTAGCTTTGACCGACCTTCCCCATTACGCAAACGTTTACTAACAACGCATCCTATCAACGCCATTCGACCGCTCAAAGACCCTTGTAGCAGTGTATGTTGTACAGTTGCGGAAGAAAAAGGTTGAACAACTTTAGGTCAATTTTCACTTGTCTTTATTTTTCATACTACGAGCTACGTACGCATAGCTACGTATTCATTGAAGTTAATTGAAAAAGGGGATTGTAAAACGAATTAATTTGAAAATAGGTCAACCTTTTCATTCCTCGAGTTTATATCTTAACTAACACACTTCCTACTTCCATTTTATATCCATAACCGACTCTCGATCAAAAATGTTATTTAAGACTGTGCCGACCCTACAGTGGCGCCCTCATCGTTTGTTTGGTTATTTCATACAATTTAGAATGAAAATGCAGAAAACAAGCACGTTAAGTTGTGCTTCACAAAATTATACGTTAATATTATTAGAAGCGGTAGTTTTATATTGTTTAGTTTTATCATAATCCTTAAAACGGAATATAGTGGCCACTTTTATCCGTTTTAAGGATTATAATGAAACTAAACAATATAAAACTACCTTTTATAATAATATTAACGTATAATCTTGTGAAGCACAACTTAACGTGCTTATTTTCTGCATTTTCATTCTAAATTGTATGAAATAACCAAACAAACGATGAGGGCGCCACTGTAGGGTCGGCACAGTCTTAATGTTTTTTAATAGTAAGATTTATAAGATAATGGCGCCGATTCCCTTGTTCACAAACTAAACTAAATTTAAGTTCAGTGCATCTTTTTCTTTCTATTTCATTAAGAAAAGGACAGAAGATAAATATTAGTTTAGTCCTTTTAAATTAAGAAATCCATAGTCAATTTACGTCAGGTGCTGACTAATTTGACAGGACTAAACTAATATTTATCTTCTGTCCTTTTCTTAATGAAATAGAAAGAAAAAGATGCACGGAACTTAAATATAGTTTAGTTTGTGAACAAGGGAATAGGCGCCAATGAAGGACTATAATAATGACAACTCTTTCCATAACAAAGAATGTAATAATTCCAGATAATAGTGGAGAGTTCAGACAGTGAAAACAGTTCAATTGAGGAGGTAGAAGACACAGCTGAAGGGTACACCGGCGAGGATGACAATATGTTCGTCGACCTCGTGCAGTCCGAGAGGCTGCAGCCGCTCAGTGAGTACAAATTTCATTTTTTTTTTTTCTGAGACACGAAAACCTACGAGTTGTAGGTCGTAGGTTCGAACACAGTCAGCCGCTTTTCTTTGTATGAATCATTTCATCACCACTGCTCTAAAAACTGTGAAGGAAAACATCGTGAGGAAACCGGCATGTCCTAGAACCAAAAATTGGAAGGCATGCGACATCTGGCAGCGGGATTGTCCGAAAGGGTTACCGCTGCCCCGGAACACAAAGATTACACTAAGGAAGGAACACGGGTGGGTTTTAGTCAGTAAGAGTCTGACACTCCCTTCTGCTCCACCCAGAGCGGAAATGACCCCTCATTTGATGATTTCCCATCCACAAAAAAAAAAAAACTGCGACATCTACCAACCCGCGCTAGGCCCGCGTGGTGGATTACGGCCCATTCTCACAGAGAGGAGGCCTGTGTTTCAACAGTGAGAACATTATAGGTTGATTGTATTGTGCTATTATTCGTCAATCGTATGAAATGTCTCACGGCAATTAGACGTCGTGTGTCAATCTGCCCAACAGCCAAGGTTCTTAACAGTGCCATTTAAGTATCGCCTTTCGTGAACTGTGCAACCTGAGAAAAAAATTACCTCAAACCGCAACACATCAATTTCGCCAAATTTAAAAAAAAAATGTATAATATAAGAATTGTATGATCTGGAAGAAAAGATTATTATTATATCGCTACTAATATTTATTATTTATGTTGTAGTGTCGGAAAGTGTAGAAGACGAGGCGCTAGGCTGCATCGAGTTCTCGCAGCGGTTCCGGACACGATACGGACCCAACACGCCGCACTTCTTTGAAGGCACTCTGCAGGACGCCATCAAGGAGTCCTGTCTTAAACCTGCCAAAGAGGTGATTACAGTCTTCATGATCACTCCTTAGTGCTTAAGAGGGTAGACCTGTTTTAGTTTTTTTTTTAAGACAACTTTTTTTTTTGTATCATTTATTAGAAAGCTCAGGGGGCCTATCACCACCTCTTATAGCAGTATTATTTTAATCTTACTTCAGTGTGGGAAAGAGATGGAGCAATACAGGACATGCAGCTCCATCTCTTTCCCACACTGAAGTAAGATTAAAATAATACTGCTATAAGAGGTAGTGGTAGGCTCCAGGTAGATAATAAAACAATCTCAAGCAGAAGAAATATTTAGAAGAGATCCTCGTTCGTAACTCGTACAAGGATCTCTTTCTTCTAAGTATATTAGAATAGAATATATTTTGCAAATATGGGTTATAATACATAATAGGTGTTATGACACATTACACCTAAGACATATTTCACCGTTCGGCACACATTTATATTAACTTTCACTTAAGTTTAACCAAAGGCCTTGCATTAATAAATATTATCTTTTTTCTTTACTTACAAATTAAGATTTGCACACCAGATACCGGGTAGAATATGGCGGAAACTTACTACGTATATTTGTGGACTTATTTATCCTTGCAAATAAATATTATTCTTATTCGCCAGCGAAAACTCCTAGGCGTATACTTGCACCACGAGCAGTCAGTACTATCCAACGTGTTCTGCGCACAGCTACTGGGCTGCGAGGCAGTACTTCAGACCCTCGCCGCCAACTTCATAGTGTATGGCTGGGACCTCACACACCCCGACAACAATAACATGTAAGATGCAAGCAATTCTCGACCTTAGAAGCTACAACTTGTAGGCTATAATCAAATGCGAAGAAGTACTTCAGGCCCTCGTCGCCAACTTCATAGTGTAAGGCTGGGAACTCTCACACCCCAAAAACAATAGTATGTAAGATACAAGTAATACTCGACCTTAGCAGCTACAACTTGTAGGCTATAATCAAATGCGAAGCAGTACTTCAGGCCCTCGTCGCCAACTTCATAGTGTGCGACCCGATAACATTAATAGTTATATGAGCAATACTTAGAGGTTAGCTGGGAAGACAACAACACAGTCGATTTAGAAGAGGGCATATCCCTCCAGATTTCTTTCGATTTTATTTTTGAAAAAAATTGCGCAATAAATCCTACTAATATTATAAATGTGAAAGTTTGTGAAGATGTTTGAATGTTTGTTACTCAATCACGCGTAAACCGTTGAACGGATTAGGATGAAATTTGTTACTTTTCATCCCGATATTCCCTCGGGATCAAAACTAACGCGGGTGACATCGCGGGGCGCTGCTAGTAACATATAAAATGAATGTTGTATTATTATGATTCCAGGTTATTATCATCAGTTGCGAACGCGTTAGGGCCGGTAGCGAGCATGACGATACGCAACATCCCGGTGGACCGCATGCCCGCACTTGTCATCATCATGCGGGTGCGGTCTAACACCGAGATATACTCCGTTATCAATGGTGAGTGTAAGGCCACATTTCAAATTAGCTATAATCGCTCACAGCACTCACGCCATCTCACATGCGTTCCGATTTAGAAATTACGACAATTTGGAACACCCGTGAACGCGCTCACACTGCTTACTCAATGTCAAAACGATATGACAGTATTTCTTTGTTGTAACACCGCATTTCTTCTTCTTTGGTTAGGTGGCGACTGTCAGCCAGAAGCACAATTTCGAAATTCCCACGTTAGTTTAAAGATATGATGCAACTCAAAACAAAATACACAATTAGGTCAAGTTAAACTTAATTTCCTATGTTTAAAGGTAACGTCGGCGTATCAGAGTTACTAGGTGGTCTAGTAGAAGCATTAGAAAGGTTCAGCTCGGCACGAGAAGACGAGGCCAAGATGGAGAGAGAGCGAGATGCAAGACAACGCGTCAAGAGGGAGCAGGACGAAGCATACCAACGCAGTTTAGAAGTTGACAGGTACAACTAATGAATTAATGATACTACACTTAAGTAAATTGATTTAAAATTATAATTTGAGTTAATGATGCGCTTTTTCTATTTCAGGGCTAAGGAAGAAGTAAAGAAAAAGATAGAACTAGAAAGAAATCAAGAAATAGAGCGAGCAGAGTCTGAAAGACAAATGGAAGAAGCTAAAAAAGAGGTAAGTCCATTTATTGTTTGATGCATCCAACTCAATGCTATTCATTTGGTGCATTTTAATTAACGGCAAATGAAAAAGCTTACTTTTAACTCTAAAGAATTTATTTCAATTAAACCATTTACAGACGTTTTTCATTGGTCAAAGAGCCGGTCAGTTAGTTAGTCAGAAGTTAAAGCTCAAACCCATTCCAAAAAGTAGATCTCTATCGAGAAGAATAGACAAGAAATCCAACGACACTCTTTTACGTCAAGATATTACATAATTCTGGGTACATTATTCTTGTTGCTTCTCGCGTTGTACAGAAAGATTGTGTTTATTCTTGCTATTTAACTATGGATTTCGATCATTTTCCTAAAATTTGATATACCTATTTTTATGCATACACAATCTATTTTCAAATATACAGCGTTATTGTAAATACCTTAACTATTTTAGCAGAACCTCTTAAAAAATAAACATATTAATTTGCGAACAAAGCCTTTTTCGTTAAAACAAAGATAGTAATGTTTATTCAAACTTATGTTTCAACATAATATTATTACAAGTTAAACAATTATCAACTTTATTTTAATGGAAATTGAGTTGATTTCAGAGTGAATAGCACTGTTGAAAATGTTTGAAGTTGTAGGGTAAACTGAACTTTATTGTATAGCATTTAAAGTTATTTTTCCATAAACTCATATTTGTTTACATTTTTGGCAAATAAATCGCGAATGCAGCTTAGTCAAAATGTGTGTGTACTATAGGTACATGGTTACACCTCTGCCTAACCTTTCGGGGAAACAGGCGTGTTATGTTATGTATCCTAACTCTGTGTGTCCGTCAGGCGGAACGTTCGCTGGCGGCGCGGCGCGTGCCGCCCGAGCCGGCGTGCAGCGCGGCGGCCGGCGACGTGGCGCGGATCCGCGTGCGCCTGCCGCCGCCGCACGACCACGCGCTCGAAAGACGTTTCAACGCGCACGACACGCTCGCTGTACGTATATTGTAATAACAGCCTGCTCACAACACGGCAAACATCTGCGATCACCACACTTGCTCGAGAGGGGTTCCCTCGCAATGTTATCCTTCACCAATGACAGTGAAGACCATGATAAACTTAGAAAGTACTAAAGTCACAATGGAACTTGCCCGGATCTGAACTCACAAAGGTGATGCGGTAACATCACTTCACAGAAGTTTATATGTAAATATAAACTTCCTTTATACTCAATGCCAGTACATAATATAACTTATTATTTACTTATTTATGCATAATTATCACACTTCTAGTGTCTTCGTGTTTTGTCAATTCAAAATCAAAATATTTTATTTCACATAACCTACATGGGCACTTATGAAACGTCAGAAGCTAGGTGCATGGTTCCAATGCTTGGTCGTTTTCTATGGAGAAGAGCTGGCAAGAAACTCCACGGATACTCTATTAAATATAACAATTTTTTTTATTACTTAAAAGAAAAACAAAACCAGCTCAAAAACTTTTTTTTTTTGTTTAAATATATTAAAATAAATTATTTTGTAATCCATTTCAGGCATTACTAGACTTCCTCGCGTCTAAAGGTTATCCACAAGAACGCTTTAAGGTTATCTCCAGCTGGCCTAGGAGAGATGTAAGTACTTAGTTCCTCGTTTATATTCAGCCCCATTTTTTTACTCAACAAATTGTATTAAAAAGTCGAGCTTTGCAAAATTGTTTGTGGCGGTATCTACAACGCCACATGCGAACTACGCGTCACACTGTCGTCGCGCAAAATCCTGCATCACGCAAGCGAAGTTTACCGCACGACTAGCATATACAAGGCGTAACATAATTAACGCAAGACTTCATACACCCCAATTATAGTATTGAGTTAAAAGCATAATGCAATAACCAAAACTTATTTTTTTAAAGCTTGCCGTTTTTATTAAGAAAATCGTGTTGACACTAGCATTATTTTATGCATTTAAAATTGAGTCTTATTGCCTTGAAATATGATTTAATTTTATTTGGCTCAATCGGCGGTTAGTATGAAAAAATAGATAATTTAAAAAAAAAAAACCATATTAAAATTTTCTAAAATCGATTCAGTAGTCAATTATGAACAAACTACTTTCAGGACTTGCGTTTATTCTGTTACACCTTGTATATAGCCCAATACACAAATACCCCCTCCGGTCGGAGGATCCTCCCTTTTCTGTGGAGGATGAGTGAACTTTACTGTTGTACTACCCTGTTCCTCATACCTCTATATATTTAAATAAACTGTTACGAATCATCTTGAAAATAGATATATGTAATACGCTGTAGTTCTCAGGAATCTACTAGACCGATCATTGCAGCAATTCTTGACGAGCCAAAAGACTGGCTATGCCCGTCATTGGACGTCTTTTAACTGAATAATAATGATGAATAATCCTGATACTTATCTCTTTTAATTATTACAGCTCACACAGGAATCTCCGCTCAGCACACTGAAGGCTCTAAAGCTGTATCCGCAAGAAACCGTGATGCTGGAAGAGCGGTGAGCCACGCCGTTCGCTCCGCCGCATGCGACACACTCCACACTCCCGCGCAACACTACTAGACAACCGCATTCCAGCAAATAAAATAAATGTCAGATTATTTAATTACGTATGTCGTTTCGAACGTAGAAACTACCTGATTCAGGTCCTCGTTTACATCAGAAGTGTATACATCGCTCATTTGCAACAAGGTCGACATTTCTCAAAAAATATCATTTAATAATGTCGTTGTTGCCCCAAGTCACCAAAACGAAAGAGACAATAGTATAACGGCTTATTTATCTGCCCTCTCTCTCTTACTATAAGAGCTTAGAGAAATGACGTTTTTACAGTAAACAGAGCGCAATTTTTTCATCACAACTGTATTAATAACTAAAGAATCATCAATTTTGAGATATGTCGACCTTGTAGCAAATGAGCGATATGTCGCTCATTTGCTACATTATAGGCTGCATCCATACATGCATGCTGCATGCTATTTGCATTATAGGCTGATTATGATCAGCCTATAATGTTCCTACTGCTGAAACACAGGCCTCCTCTCTATGAGAGGGTCTCTATCAGAAGTGTATAGTCCTCTTTGAATTTTCATAAAAACGAAACTCTGTTGGAAGTCGCCGCGTCTCGGAAGGGTAAAAAAAGAAAGAAACCTAACTTTTTTTATGTTATTATTTTGTATATCATCAATTTACAATCGTCGCGTCAACTTCTCTTGTAGGCTTTTTAATGATTTTATATTTTACCGTAATAACTGCTTGTAATCAATCGGTTCTGAATCAGCATAGTAGAATCTTAATTATGAGTTAAAAGTAAAGTTCAGGGAAGGCAAAGTGACAACTTTTGTCCCCTGTGAACGTTATTTTTTATTCTTATGTCCATTTTGCAACAGCATCTACAAATCTTCTGACGACATACGTTAGTCCTGCATTTCAAAAACTATGTTAATTCAAGGGTTTAATATGAATTAGGACTGCTGAATACCTTTTAATCATTATAACTTGGCTCAAGGCTGCCTCTTTACCTCTATTTAGCGCAGATTTTTCAATTGACAGATAATTTTTATTTGTGGAATGAAATTGACGTCTGACAAGATTTTGTTTAAAAGAACTGTGAAAAATTCGAAATTATTCCTCGGATAATATTATCTGGCGTTGGAAAAATCAGCCTTTAGTAAAGAAAGAGAAAGGTTCTCTATGTTGCAACTACTATGCAAGATGTGTAGACGAGGCAGACTCGAATGAAGTTCCTACACGGAACACACTTTAATTTCTTAAGCCATATAACTGTAAAAAACGTGGTCATCACCAATTGATTCGCCCAATCTAATGATACTATATGCGTGTTGTAACTTCAAACAAATTATTAAGTTGAGATTGAGAGATTTTAACATTGATTGTTATTCTACCATTCGAATTTGAATCTTTTGTACATTAATAGTGTTTATATTGCGTTGCGCGCCCACTGCGGATAACGGAGCTCCTTGCGTTCGTGAGCTTTCCAGCGAACAATACTGTCAAATGAACGGACACTTGTTTGTATTCAGTGCATCGTTAAAAATCTTCATTTATACCAATAAATGATTGTTAGCTTAATATTGTACATTGATTGTTCGACTGGGTTTAAGGGGTGGGGCTTTAAATACAGTGTAGTGACGTCATTTACAAGTAAACAAGAAACTAAATAAAAACATCACAATATTTGAAATAGCCAAAGAGCTGCGTTTAAACAATGGTATGTTGCGACGTCTGCGAACAATGTGTTTAAATTCCCGTCTCGTAGTCAGCCATGTACTGAACTTATGTAAACTTCATTCTAGTTCTGTGGCCGACTGGAAGCTTCCATGTTGGGTCAGCCACGGTGCCGTGTATTATATACATACATGATAATAGTATAAATTATTATGAACGTGGATATCCGTACAGTTTTGGATGATGTTTGTAATTTTTTCACGAATCCACTCTGGAGTGTAACTGTGTAACGCGAGGAAGTTATGTATCCAAAATAATAAACAGATGGAAGATTATTCGTTTTCATTTTATTATTGCTATTTTCACACTACATACTACATCACTTGCAATCTAAGATTACAACTATTTTAGGATAATATACATTAACATCGACTTACATATTGATACATAACAAAACAATGTTCTTGGAACATAACGGCTATTTAAAACCGCACTTGAATTACGAAAACCGCTTACAGACCGCTTACTGCATAAGAAATAAAAACGCTGTCAATTTCAAACAGTTATCATTGACGTGCGGGCGACTGTTATAAACCTACTCAGTCTCAACAGCATGTACGATCCTTCAGTTATTTTACCTGTGATTTTGACAGTGATGCAAAATTATCTTTATTCTCGGTACAATAAGGGTATTATTGGGTTTCTGCTGTCTAAGCAACCTTTTTGCCACGAGGATAAAGATCATTGTGATGCAAAGGCAGAGGTAAAATTACTAAAAAAACTACTCTGAAGTCTGAACCTACTTATAAAGCAAAAATACCTAAACAGTACTAAATCAATTCCTAAATTGTCTCACTCTACTCTTAACGAACCTATCCAATACGAGCTCGCATACAAGTACCATTACAGACGTGACCATGCCAAGTGCGAGCGCTAACAGCGGCGTAGAGAACTCCCTAATGCCGACACAGAACACACTGGAATCCGGCGTGTGCGCGCACTCCGGCATCGGCTCATCGATCTCTGATTGGATGCGGGGAGGCAGGCCTACCTCGTACATCTTGCGGATACTGAAAATAGCCTAGGAAAGTAAGATATTTTCTGCAAAAATAATCCTAGTGAAGAATTCTCACCGGCATCATCTTTACTGAAGCTGAATTTTCAAACCTAACAGATCTTGAACTCTGTTTAAAAAGTGTGGATCGCGTACTTGCAGCATTAAACAAATGTGTGAAAAGTCCCATAGGATAAAATGTGAGAAAATAAAAATTGCTGTCAAAGGTCCCGCGAAAATTAGTTTAATGCAAATATCGTAAAGCTGGTTTTACTTCAATTCATGTTACCACAACTTTATTAAATGCTGCCCAAACGTCGCTCACAATTAATTTTTCTTCCTTAATTTAACTTATTTTCCTGGACTAAACATGGTATGTAGAGATGAAACTATAACTCGACGTATAGACGCCATCGCCAGCACATCAAGCTACTGTAATCTGTCAAATTTCTTTAATAGATTTTGAACTTTATCGCTAAAGTATAAGTTTCAAAGTTAATTGGGAAAATTTTACAGTTTCGGGTAACTTGATGTGCTGGCGTCTGTACAATGCTAAGGACGCCTCATATCGGCCAATTTTATTCCACTGAAGTCTAAGAAAAATAAAGGCGCAATTCCACTGCTGTATAAGTAAGTTCCCACTAACTTCAAAAATGGGGGGATGTGCATGTAAACGTTACCTTATATAACCGACTTCAAACATGGGGGAGGTAATGTATCCAACACGTGTTTTTTTCATTAAGTATATAATACTTACGCATAAGCAATATGTTCTTTATACGGCGAGTTCTTCCTAACAACTACGCCCATTCGCTGCAGCGGATACAGCTGCACCAAGTTTGTCTCGCAGATCTCCCTCTCAGTAAACGTCGCCTTAATTAAGGGGAAGGCAAAGGTTGTCTCTACGTGGAATGCAAAGCCTCCCTTCTTCACCAGAGCTAAGCCTTCCTCAGGGGTAAAGAAGTTGTAGTGGGTTGCGGTAGCCACCTTTTTATGGTAAAGTTCTATGGCTACTGGATCAGTTGTGCGCTGGAAAATGGGCCCCAAAATAAAACGCTGTTAATCAATTTATATAAAGTTATGGTTGGGTTAGGGGTCGTCCATTAATCACGTTATGTTCTTTAGCAACTTTTTAACCCCTCCCCCCTGGTGATACGTGGTGAGGTTTTAGACTACCCCGCCTACCCAAAATCATGTGTATCAGCCGCGATAAACATGTCCAGACAGACATAAAGGTTGCAGGTTGTTGTAACTGGCATAAAAATAATAAAGGAAAGGTGTAATCATGTGTGATTTTTTTTTTTACTTTAAAAATCGCTCGTTCGACGGAAAATAAATACATGTGATATCTCACTTCACCCCCCTTATGATATTTCGTGTTTCCGAACCCCCTCCTCCCCATATCGAGCCTCACGTATTTAATGGATGATCTCACAGGTTATATAATATCGCAACTCACTGGTTTGCCAAACCAGAGACCTTTCTATTATCAGAAAAAAGAAAAATGTAGCTAACTAGCAGCTACTTACCTTACTTGCCACATTCTCATTTCCTGCATACTGAAGCTATCGAAATACTTACCTTAAAAAAATCTTTATCATACACAATATCATGAGAGCCGGCTTTCAAATCGCTGTCCAATAAATCCTTCAGTGTCCTGATGTTCTTGGGCGCTTCTAGCAACAGCGAGGACACTATAGTCGCGTTGTAGTACTGGTACAGAGTCACAGCATACACGAACGTGGTGAAGATCACCAGTTTCGTGGAGGTCGACTCACGGTTTATTGAGATTCCTAGAAGTTAAGCAAGTATTGGATACAGATGAACCGCACAGCAAGAAAGAGGAAGAAATCGTGGTAGACCAAAACATGGATGTTGTGAAAGATTATATTTAAATGGATAAGAAGGAAATAAACATATATGAATGGAAGAAAAAGACAAGTAGGTACAGACGCCAGCAGGTCAACCTACCCCAATCTGTCAAATTTCTTTGATAGATTTTCAACTTTAGCACAAAGGAATAAGGTTCATATTCAATTGGGAAAATCTGACAGATTGGGGTAGCTTGATGTGCTGGCCTCTGTACCTACCTACTGCGCCGACTGCAAATAAATTGGCAAGGTAGGTAACATCGAAATATAATTAGCGCATAGTCGATACATTAACGCATAAAAAAATAAAGCCCGGAATTATGCCTGTAATTTGCACAAAAGTATGCAAGTATGAGGTAGCTTGCATGCCGTGTGACATAACAACCTCTGATTGGTGAATACCATAACAAGCTACAGTCCGCGAGGCCTAAGCTGAGCTTTGCATTTGTGTGAGTGCACATAGATAGTGTAGGTGTGACGGCGGCCTAGAGCGCGACGCCTCCTTTGCTTGGTTTAAACCGCTCTAAACTGCTTTTTGGCAATCGGCCTGAGGCGCACTCACACAAATGCAAATCTCAGCTTACACCTCTCGAACTGTACTTGCATACTTTTGAGCAAGTTACAAGCATGTGTATTCCGGGCTTAAAGCATGAGATGGACATTAGTCTTACCTTGTTGACAAATCGCTCCCCAAATAACCAACCCAGCCAGACTTAAAGAAGAGTCTTCCTTATCGCCCCTATTGTTCTGTACCACCAGCATGGCCCACAGGGTCAAGGCCGTCACCATCAGCATAGTGATAACGCAGTACCACACGACGACGCTCAGGGGACGCGTGTAGATCGTGTAGAAACCACCCGGGTACTTAGGATGGCGGAAGATAAAACTGTGCCTATGAAGAAGAAATGTGGAAGTAGCAAAAAAAACGTGTGGGTCGGACAACGTTCTGTAAGCGATACTCGCACGCACGCACACACTCGTATTATAATAAAAAGAGAAAGAAAAAGTCGCACAGAGTAACGGGTTTTCAGAGTAGCGATTTCTACCAGTCAACTCGATCCTACCGCAAGCCACGGTAAGGAACTGCGTTCCAAAAGTTCTGACTCTTCTTGTCTTCACTTAAGGAAGAGCCAAATATCCAAACGAGCTAAGCTAGCAACGAAGGACGTAACCGACCGACCGCTAGATGTTATGTTAAGGGCCTATACTACCTCCAAACCGAACAATAAACCGCTGGTATTTAAAAAAATACTTCAAATTAGATCATGAAACTTTGTATACTAACCGAACTAACTACACACATCAAAAGTGTCTAGGGATCAACATACACACATCAAAAGTGTCTAGGGATCAAGCATTTTTATGCGGATTTCTTGAGATTGAGATGTGGCTTTGTAATAAATTTATGATTTTATAAATTCATATGGATCCTTTTTGGTGCATTTCATAATTTGAATCAGGAACTGTGAATCAAATTCGAGTAAAAGATGAAAATCAGCTGTCAATATTTTCCCTATAAAAACATACAACGCATTGAAGACATTATTAGTGCTACTGTTTCCCTACTACTGATTAAAACCAACGTTATTATGGAGCGGCGACGTCATTTAAGCAGGGAAGAAATGCTCAGAGCCGTGGGAATGATAGAAGCTGGTTCCCGGCAACGTACTGTGGCTTTAGCTCTGAATACAAGTCAGAGTGTTATCAGTCGACTTTGGACACGTTACCGAAGCACTGGTACCGTGGCTGAGCGCCATGGAGGACGGTATCGCTGCACCACACGGAGACAAGACCGATACATTCAAATCTTAACTCGAAGAGCTCCAACAATAACCGCCATGATGTTAGCCGTGAGGCTTCATCACTCTTCAGGGAACTTAATTAGCGACCAAACAGTCAGAAACCGCTTGCATGAAGTGAACCTTCATTCCCGAAGACCGCTACGGGTACCATCTATAGCAATGCACAATCGTAGGATTCGATATCAATGGGCTCTTGAACACAGAAATTGGGCAGAAGAACAATGGCGTTTCGTGTGCTTTTCTGATGAGTCTCGTTTTGGTATGAGACCGGATACAAGACGTATACCCCTGGAGAACCCCTGGACGCCAACAGCGATTAAAATCCTGCCAGGAAGTCCATCCTTATAGTGGTGGAACCATCATGGTATGGGCGGGTATTTGGATCGGCGGAAGAACTGAGTTGATTTGGATCAGAGGCAACCTCAACGCTCAAATTTATGCTGAGACGATTGTATCAGACGTCATCGTTCCTCTACAAGTGCAAATCGGTCCCTTATTTCAGTTAATGCATGATAATGCACGACCGCACACCGCAAGAGTTGTAAGACAGACTCTCGCCGCAGCTAACATCAATGTCCTGCCCTGGCCTGCTCAGTCGCCAGACTTGAACCCGATTGAGCATGCATGGGATATGCTACAGAGAAGAGCTCTGCCGAATATGGAGGGTATCCAGTCGCAAGAAGACCTTTTTTTGTTGTTGCAACGAACATGGGCGGCCATTCCACAGCGTGATTTTGATGAACTCATTTTGAGTATGCCAAACCGATGTTCTTGTGTTGTTAGTGTTCGCGGTAGACACACGGATTATTAATTGTTTAAGTTACCCAATAAAATTTTAGAGAAAACTGTTATTTCAGTCTTTTTTTCGAACTTTTGTGTTAGTGGTTCAAATGTCAAAAATCCCTTTATTAGGAAAATGGCAAATTTCTTTATTAATGCAAAGGTGACTTGGTTTATCGTTACTGTGACAAACGAAAACACTTTATTTGATGAATCCTTAAAGAAAATTTTAATTAATATCAATCAGGAGAAAAGTTATTGCAAAAATATATGTTGATCCCTAGACACTTTTGATGTGTGTATATTTTTGCAATAACTTTTCTAGCATAGGTACGGTCAGCAATGCACGTCTCGTCACTCGGGAATGCCAATCTCGATAGGAAGGACAGCACAATTTTCCTCTGTTGAATAAAATAATATGAAAACACTCATAAGGCTGATTTTTCCAACGCCAGATAATTTTATCCGAGGAATAACTTTGAATTTTTGACAGTTCTTCCATACAAAAACTGTCAGACATCAATTTTATTTGACGAATAAAAAATTTCTGTCGATTGAAAAATCAGCCCTTAACATAATATAACCTACTCTCTCGCGGAAAAAATGCCTTATCAACAATGGACATTAGCACTTTTGCCAACCGCCCAAGAAGTCACATCAGCAAGTTTTACCTGGACATCCAGACCTCCGATATGTACTGTACGTGCTGCCCCCTATCGATGCGGTAAAAGATTGGGGCTCCGCCTATCTCCGCCATACCAGTGTACAGAGCATTCACCATCCCGTCGAAACTGCCGTTGCGTTTGTACCCCCACGTACTCACTCGATGCATGTCGTAGCTATAAAAGTTAAAAACAGTACTTAGGTATTTGTAAGCGAGGTTTTTCAGGAAAATCTTGCCTGTAAACTAATTCTGTTAAGTTCTTAGGAGAGAGCAACCGGTAGATGAATTTAGCACCTACAGCATAGATAATAAAGACGTTAAGGTGAATGAGCAGTGGTAGACCACGAATTTCAAATTTTCTTACGTTTTTTGCAATTTGCAGGTCAGTGTCAGCAGTGCGATTCTGTAACCATCTCACCGTAAAAACTTAGGTGAAGTGAGCGTGGAGTGAGCTGTCAGTGTCATGCTGATGCTAGGGATTGATACTCTTGACAGCTCACTCTAAGCTCACTTCACCTAACTTTTCACGGTGAGATTATATGTTCTGTGGTGAGATTTTTCTAGAATAGATCGGCTGGTTGCATCTTGATCAAAATATGATTCGCGACTATAACAGGTACGTATTTACAGAATTAGAATCATTAACACATATTTCTAAGTTAGATTTGTACCATAAGCACTTTTCCATGAGATTTGTTCCTAGGGTAGGTACAAATCTAAATTTTCACCACGAGATTTGTTCTTAAGGTAGGTACCTACAAAACTAACTTAGGGAGATGTATTTATTGATTCTAATGATTATAATTCTGTAAATACGTACCTGCTATTGTCGCGAATCATATTTTGATCAAGATACAACCTGAGTGCCAGTCCACAGCCACACGGCGCGTTGCGTCGTCGCAACGCATGAATTTTAACGCATTGCCGGCCACACGGGCGCTGCGTCAACGCAGCGGTGCTAGGACGCAGTCGCAGGTAATTACATCCCTCCCGCTTCGTCTCGGGGGCTGCTGTCCGTCGTGTGTGCGTTGCGACAACGCAGCGCACCGTGTCTACACTATACACTATTGTATGTAAAACAACTCAACGGCAGCGCTGCGTCGACGCAACGCGCCGTGTGGACTGGCTCTGATACTGACCTGCAAATTGCAAAAAACGTAAGAAAATTTTAATTTCGCGGTCTACCACTGCGCCTTCATCAAGGCTTGTGATAATGCCCGATGGTTAAAGGTGTCGGGAGCTAGTTTTCAGCACCAATGAAGTCACCAGTTAGGATATGGACAAACCCTGAAGCTTTTCCCCAGGTAGAGTTTCAGATCTGGGATGCAACTTATAATCTTCAAACAAATATAATGCCCACGGAAATTAAACCCAGCAGCGGGGTAATTGCGTAATACATTAACAGTAGGAATGGCTTTTTTTTGACAGTTCAACAGCATTCATTGCGTTATTTACGTTGTTGAGCAGACACATTTTTCAAACATATGAAGCAGTGGATTAGCAATACCCTTTATCGATTCTGATTGATAGTGTGTTACGCAATTAGGGCGCATAATGAAAGCGCAGCAGCCTCTCTGAACGAACAATGTCTAACCACGATGAGTCAGCGGCTTAAAACTTACCTGATATTGTACATATCTCGCATAAACTTCAACATAGTGAAATATTTCATTCGATGCACAGTGTCTACGTCAATCTGCGATTTAATAGGCTTCTCCATGTACTGCTCTAAAGTCTGGTTGGCTAACCTGGGCGTCGAGAGTATAACTACCGCTGTCTTGACGAACGCGCCTTCTAAGTTCCATCGCTTCGTTTCTTTAATAGATAATGAAGCATCCCAACGTCCTACTATTCTAACATTATATTTCCCTTTGAAATTAGAACCAGTGTTATAGGCTTCAAACAGATTAAATGTTTCATTCATCTTATGTGCAACGATAACATCTGAGTCTACTTCTGCTGGGTACCGAGATAAAGTTTCCGTAGTTACCGATAGATGTTCCGTGATAAGTATAAAGGAATATCCCTGAAAGGATGTGGCGTTAGAGTCCAATACTGAGGTCCATCCTTCGCAGACAGTGTCTATCACTAATCCAACTCTAGGATAAGATTTCATGACATTATATGTAACATTATAACCAATTTTAGCACTCGCGATCAGGATATCGTGATCGTTGAATATTTTATGCATAGCATTCACGAAATAGTTATCGTAACAATGAAATATTACTCCGTTTTTTATATTTTTATATTTGAAAATGTCGATTATTAAGGGAACGTCTGTTACCGAAAGAGTTAGTAATACGTTGCAGACCAAATTCATGTTGAATTAAAGTCGATTTATATTTTTAAAAACCGTCGTCACTTTTTATTCACTCTAGCGGGCTCTGTTTGAACAACTCTGAAGTACTGATACTTATCAGTTATTTGTAAACACACATATGCTTCAATCATGTGGTCATCATCATCACATAAAATCACATTCGATTATACTTAGAAACGCGACTGACAACAAAATGGGCGCGATTATAAAATAAAACCTATTAGGCCACCAGACCACTGCGGCGCACGAAAAGTTACCCTCCCTAGAATGTTGTTGGTAGTGGACAAAGGCAGTGGACTGCCCAAAGACTACAATAGTATATGGGAATGGGACTGCCGCATAATTCATGAGATGAGGTGAGGTAGCTTATAAGCTGCACACCGTACAAACAAACAATATATGCCTATAATTGCATCATAATATACTGTCGCGCTCGTGCCAACGTCACGACCGAGAAGATTGCTATGGATAGTTCGTCATGGCAGGTCGGCTGCGCAATTTCAAGACCTAGCAACTGACATCTATATATATAAAAAGACAAGTCCTGACTGACTGACTGACTGACTGACTCATCAACGCCCAGCCTAAACCCTTGGATCTAGAAAGCTGAAATTTTGCACAGAGGTTTTCTTTATAATGTAGACGAGGAATAAGGAAGGAATTTTCGAAATTCAACCCCTAAGGGAGTTAAATAGGGGATGAAAGTTTGTATGAAAACTCTTATTCCTTGGGTTAATAAACTTGAAACTTGGTACCAATACTTATCTAAGTAAATTATGAAAATTGGTCTTTTTTGTTTTTCTAAACTACCTTCTAAAGGGGGATGGGGGGGTGTCAAAATTTGTATGGAAGAATTTTAATGCACGGTCCGATTAACTCAAAACTCAGTATTTATACTTAGTACCAAAAATAAAGAATCACGTGTATCAGGGTTTTTCGAAAATCTAACCCTAACGGGGAGAAAAGGGGTAGTTAATTTTACCGGGCAAATTTTACTGCCTGGCTTAATTAACTCAAAAATTGGTATAAATAATCTGTGAGTCAAGTAATGAACACATTCCAAACGATTTTTCAAAATTCCACCCCTGTGGGGGTGAAAAGTGGGGATACAGCTTATATGAAAAATCTTATTCATTTGGTTAATATACTTGAAACTTGGCATGAATACTTATCTAAGTAAATTATGAATTTTGGCATTTTTTGCTTTTCTAAACTACCCCCTAAAGGGCGATTAGGGGCTGTCAACATTTGTATGGAAGAATTTTAACGTGCGGTCTCCGATTAAGTCGAAACTCAGTATTTATACTTAAGACCAAAAGTAAAGAATAACATGTATCAAGGTTTTGCGAAGAAAATTGTTGGACATAATCTTTGAGTCAAGTTATGAACACATCGCAAACATTTTTCAAAATTCCTCCTGTGTGGGGTGAAAAGTGGGGAAAAACTTTATACGAAAAATAAACTTGAAACTTGGAAGGAATATTTGCCTAAGTAAGTAATAAGAAATGGGTCTTTCGAAAGTAGACCCCTGACGGGTAAAAAAGTGGTAATTCGATTTTTAAGGCCGGTATTATAGTGCGTAGCTTGATTTACTCCAAAAAAATGGTATGAATAAATTTAAGCTTCAAACTTGGCACAGATACTTATCTAAGTAAATTACAGTTTGTCATTTTATGTTTTTCTGCTCTAAAGGGAGATTGACGGTGTCAGTTTGTATGGAAGAATTTTATCGCGCGGTCCAATAATATAAACTCGGAACTCAGTATGTATACTTAAGACCAAAATAAATAAAAAAATGTGACTGGGTTTTACGAAAATCTAACCCTAACGGGGTGAACGGGGGTAGTCTATATCACAGAGGAGTATTTTATTGCGTGGCTTGATTCAATGGGAAATTGGTATAAATAATCTTTGAGTCAAGATATGGAAACGTCCCAAACATGTTTTCAATATTTCGCCCCTATGCGGATAAAAACTGTGAAGGTGAAAAGGTGGTCTTATTCCTTTGGTTAAGAAACTTGAAACTTTTCAACATTCGCCTCAGTAAATAATAAAGATTGTCACTTTTAGGGGTTTACTACTTACTTACTTAAATTAAAAAAGTATGAGTTTTAGGGTTTTACTTATTCGACTCCTACCGGGGTGGAAAAGGGTAATAAAGTTTAAGGAGTAGAAACTTCAACTTCCATTAACACGAAAATGGGTATAAATAATCTTTATATCATAAAAATGGAAACGTACCAAATGCAAAAACAAGCCCTGTCGTGATGAAAAGGGAGGATAGTTTATTTGAAACATCTTAGGTAGTTTAGCTAAAATATTGGCTCGAATACTTATTTCTTTAAATAAAGTAAGTATAAAGATCGTAATCAATAATTTTCGAAATACCTTTCAGGGGGAGGTGGAGAGGGTGTTAAATTTATTTGAGGAAAGTACGAAACCCACGCGGACGAAGTCGCGGGCAAAAGCTAGTTAAAAAATAAAATCGGTGTTTTCGCATATTTGACTGCAAGTCAAATATGCAAAAACAGCGATTTTTTTAAGTGTCAGTTGCTAAGATTTTAAAATTGCACAGCCGAGGTAAAGAGAACATGTGCAACATGTTTTTTCGTTCATTACACCGTTATCGTTTAAAAACGTAACAGACAAACGGTTACTTCCGCATTTTTAGGTAGCATGGATAATGTTGCGCCGTGGTTGCGCCGCAAAGTGGTGGCGCCTTTACTGTCAGCAAGTCAACTGAAATTATGAATATAAAATGAGGAAAGCTTCTGTTGACGTTAATAGAACCCCTATTAACGTCAACATCATGTCAACTTTGATGAGAATGAACTATCATGGGTTTTAATAGAATGAATTATTATTATGGTATAGCCTTTAGCTTTGACAAATCCTAATAGACCATGCAATAGTACCTATATTTGCTTGCTATATAAATATAAAGCAAAATTCCCCACAGAATATTTAGCAGCATTGTTGTTTACCTTTACTGTGTAGGTACTTCGTAAATAAAGAGTTTTTGCCAGGAAACACTTTAATAAATATTAAATAACTATTCTAAACAGAACAAGCAAATTCAAGAGGACACACATTTAAAAACTGTAAGTAGAGAAAACATCTTGGAAAGGAAACTCTGCTGTATCAGGGACAAGGAGGTCTGCCAGGAAACAGACAGTACCTGCAGTGCCTTCGTACAGACTCTCCGGATTATCCGGTAGCCTTGCATCTCTAATAAACTCATCTGTGACCATGAAATCAGCAAACATTTTTGCTCTATACAGGTACTTTTCCTCACCAGTTATTCTATGCAGAAGTAGGAATACGTAACCATTGCCACCTACTCCGTGGCAAATGCCGGGGCCCTTGCGTAACAACCCCTTCTGCCACACCAGGTCACCAGCCTTGATGATAGCATCATAAAATCTCTTATCTTTGTAAATTAAGTATGCTTTAGCCATGGCATAGATGGTGCCAGGAGCACCATGACACCAATGCACCAGCTTATGGTCGCTCAGACCAATTTCCTCCATGCAACAAGGCCAGTTTCCATCCACAGTTTGCAATGAAGCAAGGTATTCTAGTGTCTCTTTAATTTCAGTAGCAGCAGTCTTGTTAAATGTTAAATATCCAGGAACAGAGAGGAGCATCTGTAAAATGAAGCTCATTCCATGTGCGGCTCCAAGGTACTCCGTGTTATAATAATGAAACATCAAGGGACAAGAACTTTGGTGTTTCATGGAGTATTCCCGTCCAGAGTCGACTATCACATCACAAATCTTGTATAACTCCTCATTCGTAAATACTGGTGTTTTAAGTTCTCGGCTCATCCAAAGCGCTCCAGCTAGGTAGCCAGCACGCCCGACAAAAAACTCATCTCCACCGCATTTGAGAAACTTAGGGTTAAGATATTGCGGGTACAAAGACTTATATGTCGTTAGCATGTCAGCAGATTTCTCATCGCCCGTTTCTTTAAACAGAACAGCGGCCAAAGCGTAAGTACCGGCGTCGCCCAATAAGAACGAAGTCTTATCTCCAGCCGTCGTATCTAAGGCTGGTTTTAAGTATTCAATGCTTTTTTCTAAGTACACAGATTTATTATCCGACAAAAACGGGTTTTTAGAAAGACAATAATACATGAAAGAAACGCCGGTGACTCCGACATACAGACCTCCATCGACGTTCTTCCGTGAAGGATGCAGGCGTTTGGAAATATTATTGGTGTACTCATGTAATTGAGCAGTCACTTCGTCTCTGTCAATCGTTACGGAGTCTCCTGGCTTGTAATCATCGTATGTGTTTATAAAGAATCGTACCATTTTCTCTTCAAACGCGACGTGGGACAGCAAATCTACTGTCAGCAAGCTCTTAAATGTACGAAGTACAGTTGAAGAAATCTTTTCGAAGCTTCTACGCATCAATGCAACTTTTATTGAAATACCTTGAAAATAAAATAAAGTAGAAATAATTTTTCTAGCAAACCTCTCTTTCGCTAGCAAAATGCGATTTTGTTTTGTTTTTGAATAAACTTGACATTATATTGACATTATTACAAAAATGCCAACCGAACAACAGCCAGCAGGAAATAAAAATTATTTACAGTTGCGTTCATGGTCTTAATTTTAATAATGGACGTGTAATCAGAACAAGTACTATGAAAAAATATTAAATATATTTTATTAGCGTTAATTGATTAGAGACACTCGTCTATAAAGAAACAAACACCGATAGCTCGTTCTCAAGTTCTCAACAGATTTCTGCTTAGGAAAATTAGTCCAAGACCGTGGTAAGCGTTACTAAGCAACCTGTTTTACGGAGTGATAAATTATAATGGACCAAAACTGTCTTTTGTACGAATTTATTTTATATAATAAAATAAAATTGTATCAAATGGGGCCAACTGTTTCATAAGTCTTTTGTACCGTTGTTGTTATATAATTATAATAGAATAATGCCTGTCACGTATAACCGGGGAAATGTAAGTAACTAGGACAACGAATCTAAAATTATATAAACGCAGAGATGTAAATTGGAAATGCATGTGTAAATTCATATTTTTACCGCCATCGATCGTTGTGTATTCATATTTTTTTTATGAAGGTAAGGAAGATTGCTTTCCGCACAAGGGGTAGGTCAGCTCAGTCTCTTGATGCGGGTGGACCACGAGTTGACCCTGGTGCTGGTGGTGACGGCCGCTTATTTTTGCAAATAAGACCAGCGCTACCAGATCCAAGAGCTGCACTAGCTCAACGATCTCACACAACGCTATCAGGGTAAGTGGAAAAAATCTAAACTATTCCTTCTCAAACTAAGCATCAGATTAATTTATAAATTATCTCATACTTCTTTTAGAAATTCTTTCCTTCAAACATACTATTAATTATGTAAACTCGCTTGAAAAACAATTATTTTATCATTACGTGTAGGTAATAAGTACAAACAAAGATCGTAAAAACTCATAATTATGCCTATTTCTATTCTATTGAATCTTTGAGACATTTATAAAATCATACTTTACAGAATAGAAAGTTGTAATGCCAATTATTAAATTTTGACAATTTACAGCAATGATTTCGTGCTCAAAGAAGATAGCAAAGATGAAACGATCAATTTGCAAGCTGTGGGTGAAGGAAAAGTTCAACTTTCTAGAACACCACAAGAAAAAGATCGACTACCCGACCGAATCAGCCTGGATAGGTAGTATATAAATATACCAAGATTATTTATTAGTCAAGAGGTCAGTTATGCAGTCGCTACATGTTGAATACTGGTATACAGATGCACCCTAATTGCGTAACACACTATCAATCGGAATCTGAATCATTTTGAAGCAAATTGCTAATCCATTGCTTCATATGTTCAAAAAATTTGTTTGCTCAACACGTAAATATATTCTATTTCTATTTTTTTTAAGGTTCTGGCTCCATCGGTAACATTCGATGATTTTGCCAATGTCAAGGTATGAGAAAATAATTATCGTAAACTTTACACAACTATTGATCAGTGTTTGTAGCTGTGGCATCCATGGATCCCCATGCTAAAAAAGGACAAAACATTTTTGATTAGTAGATGTAAAACGTCACAAAATAAATGTTAGAACATTCAGTATATATAATAAGTAAATAGAAATATCAACTATAGCTGGATTTTATTGATGCTAATGAATTTATAAAGGATTTTAACTGCAGGAGTATGGGCTAAAGATAAAAGGAAAGGAATGTTAATTGGGCGGGGAACATCAGAAGGGAGTATGTCGTAAAGGGAAGTGGTTAAACGAGGACAGGAAAAAAACAAGTGTTCCAGAGTACCCTCCTCCAGGCCACATTCACACAAAGAAGAGTCCCTCACGCGGATTTTGGCCAAAAAAACTGGAGTGCAAACGAACCCAAGTCGGAGTCTAATTATGACAGAGGTGGCTATTTTACTAGAAAATTTTAGTTTGCTGAACCAACATTTAGATGGAATGAATGGTTGGATAGAGCCATAAAATCTTCCCTTCAGTATTCGAGTTTTCTGCCAATGCTCATTCCAATTCTTCATCATCTCGGGTTTAACAAGACAGTGCAGATCTCGGGGATAACAAGACGGATGAGATTCGAACCCATTCCGAGTAGCCAGCTTAGCAATAGAATCCGCATTCTCGTTATCAATAATTCCAGAGTGACTGGGGATCCAAGCCAGTGCAATCTCTATGCCTAAGCAGTGGCATCTATACAGGAGTTGTTTTATCTTTAGAATAAGGGGAAAATTGTGACGAGAGCGTTAACGAGAAGTGGGGGATTTTTATGAGACCAATAGCGAGATGTTGGGATTAACTGACAAAGTGAACGAAGAAGAGGGAGAAGAGGATGACATTTATTCTGTATGACTTTATAAAAAAATCTGTCACAGAGGTATTGTCTACGTAAGTGAAGGGGAGGCTCTAAGCATTCTACCTGGAGGGCATTAATAGGTGAGCATTTCATAGCACCCGTGATAATACGTAAGCATTTGGATTGAATTCTTTCCAGTTTGGCCAGGGCTATTTTGTTGCATGGTTCCAACAGAAAAATTCCATAGTCAAAGTGACTACGAACTATGGCGTTATAAAGGATTTTCTGTGAAGTTGGATGAGCTCCCCAGCGAACTCCAGAAAGGGCACGTAAGACATTAACACCTCTTTCGCATTTCTTTGAGATGTAATCCAGGTGGTAGAGTCCAGATAATTTTGAGTCAAGAATGAGGCCAAGAAATTTTACTTTGTCACAGATCAAAATGGGTTCGTTTTCAACATGGAGGTTAATAAGGGGAATATTACGCTTACGAGAAAAGGCAACTGCATTACATTTGGAAACTGACAAACTTAAGCCGTGATCTGTCAACCACTGGTTTAAGTAGTAAAGGGCAGAATTTAAGCGAGATGAGGCATCTGAAAGCGAAGCTGAATTAAAGTAAAGAGCAATGTCGTAGGCATACTGTAGGATTTTGCAGAAACAACTCACTGAAGACTCCAAATCATGTGTGTATATATTATAAAGAATGGGGCTTAAGACCGACCCCTGGGGTAGACCTTTCCACACTAGACGGGATGGGGAGAGGTAGTTTTGATGACGGACAGAAATAGAACGGGACATAAGGAGACTACAAATGATGTTGACCATCCTCACAGGGATACTCAGCTGTAGCAGCTTTTGCCTGAGTATTGGAAGTTGGACATTATCATAGGCTGAAGCTATGTCTAGGAATACACCGAGAACACTTTCATTATTGGAAAAGGCAATGCGGACATCAGACATGAAGACACTTAGGCTATCTAGAGTTCCCATACCTCTTCGAAAACCGAACTGTGAACTGGATAAGATGCCTTTAGTTTCTAAAATCCATTCAAGTCGATTCTTGATGAGATTCTCCATAATTTTAGCCAAGACCGAAGAGAGGGCTATAGGACGATAGGAAGTAGGATCTTTTGGGTCTTTACCAGGTTTCAAAATTGGGATGATTATTTGGGATTTCCAAGACTCTGGAACTTGGCCAGTAACGAAAAAGGAATTGATTAGGTTAAGAAAGATTAGTTTACAGTTAGAAGAAGACTTGGAAATAAAGGAGTAGGGTATTCCATCGACCCCTGGAGCAGAATCCCGGAGATGATCTAAGGCACAAATAAGTTCTGAATAAGAGAAAAGGTCATCAAATCTATCGGAGGAAGTGGTAGGAGGAGGATCTATAATGGGAAGGCAATCGGAGCTAGGAACATAGGGGGGGGCTAATTTGGATATGAAGTCTTCCAACCAGGTGCTGTGGTCATTGGTAGAAACATCGGGAGAGTGGTTGTCGCAAGCTCTGCGGTAGATTTTAATTTTTTTCCATACAAGGGAAACTGGAGAACGTGGAGATAGCGACTCGCAAAACTTGAGCCAGCCACATCTTTTCTTTCTTGCCAATAACCTACAAGTACTTGCAGAAGTCTTTTTAAAATTTAAATAGTCGGGCATATTAATACTAGAGGAAAAGGTATTTTCTGCTTCTTTACGTTTACGAATGCCATCAGTGCATTCAGCATCCCACCAAGGTGGAGAAGGTATTAGGTGACGGGCAGAATTTTTTAAGGGGATAGAAGAATTGGCCGCTCTCAACAGACACTCAACAAAATCACTGTAGAGAATTAGGGAGTTGGATGGGTTTATTTGGGGAAAATTTTGAAGTTCTGCGTCCAAATTGGACAAGAACTTAGACCAGTCAGCTTGGGGTAGGCGATATTTTTGTAGGGGTTGGATGGGGGGTAAACGTGGATGAGTGCTTGGAAACGAAATTAGGATAGGAAAATGATCACTGCCATATGTATTAGGGAGAACAGACCAGGATAGAGTTGTTACTAGGGAAGGGGAACAAAAAGTAAGGTCAGGAACACTAATATTTTGGTTAGGGGAAACCCGACGGGTAGCAGATCCATCATTAAGAACACAAAGGTTGCGATCATCTAAAAGGTCTAGCAAAAAGTTGGAGGAGGGGTCATTACAGTGAGAGCCCCAAAGCGTGTGACGGCAATTAAAATCACCTGACACAATCAAAGGGCCAGGAATAGAAGAAAGGATAGAGTTAAATTCAGACAAAATATTAGCATTGGGGTGGGGAATGTAGGCAGATACATAGGATATGTCCATGGCTCTAATAGCCACAACATGTAGACCAGGATCATGATGGGGAAGAGGAATCTGAGAAAAAGTGATAGATCTGCTAACCAATAGGGCGCAACCCGCCCATCCATCATCTCTATCGTCCCGAAGACATGAAAAACCAGGAACCCTAAAGAGAGATCCAGGCCTGAGCCACGTCTCCGACACGGCAAAGACAACGGGTTTATATCTATTTATTAGATAGATTATATCATGTTTTTTCCTGCGAATGGATCTACAGTTCCACTGAAGGATTTTTTCCATTTTGGCGAATCCAGGTATCGAGGAGTTGTTGAACTAATCTAACGACATTGTCCGGTATTGCATCACTAAATTTAGATAATATGTTTATAAGGGAGCAAGTCAGGAGCTCTATCAAATTGTCATTGGGAGTGGGAAGGGGAGTGGTTTCAGTGTAAGGGGAATTCAGAGCACAGCCATTAGGCTGAGAAGACTTAGGGGTATAGACCATTGACTTATGGGCTTGAGTGTCATATGACTTGCCCAATTCTGGCCTAGGTTTTGGAGAACGATAAACCGTCTTTGTATAGGAGGTTTTAACAGGGGAGGCATATGGAGAAGAAGTAGGAGTGTTAAGAGGGGACGAGAAGAGAATGGGTTCAGAAGGATAAGTTTGAGGTAGTTTTGATTGGGAGGGACCTGCTGTCACATTAGAGTATGGCAATTTACGAGGACGGGGAAACCTTGCTGAAGCCTCACGGTAGCTTAAATTTTCTTCAGACATTACCATTTTAATTGCCTTCTGTCTTGAGTGTTCAGGGCACTTATTATCAGTGGCCTTATGGCTACCACCATCACACAAAAGACATGAGACCTGAGAGTCGGGAACATTACAACTATCTCCAGGATGAGGTTGTGCACAACGGTAACAGCGGGGCTTAGATCTGCACTGAATGCTTATATGGCCAAATCGTAAGCAGTTGCGGCATTGGATAGTGGGAAGTTGATAAGTAGAGACAGGAAGAGAAACATTGTAACAAAATACCTTCTCTGGGAGAATTTGGCCAGAGAAAGTAAGCACCACAGTCGATGATGGGGACCAAGTAACAGAGTCCTCTTTTTTGTTTTTAAAATTAAGCCTTCTAGCCCTAACGACTTCACCACAATTGCGAGGGGTTTCTATACCGAGGACTAGCTCCTCTAGTGTCCAGTCAGTAGGGATATCCCTAACAACTCCCATGCGACTTACGTGAAAGCGAGGGATAGCTGCCGAATATTTGTTTTCAGTCAGGATGGGATTGTTGACAAAGTTGTTAGCGTCACTTACTGTCATAAAATCAACAGACATCCTGTTACGGCCCAAAGACCTGACACTGCCTTGGACAACACCTTTAAAACCTTTATTAAATATAAATTGAGCAAACTTGAGTGAGTTTAAGGTTAGGCCTTGCTTAGGGTCTGTTTCCACCCTAGAGACAAATACAGTGTAGGGAGCTCTGTCACTCTCACTATAGAGCATTTTGGAGTCGCTCTCAAAACCTGGCTTAGTAAAAACGGATTGGATTGAGTCAGACGGCGGCTTGTTTCTTTTTGCGTCAACAACAGTGGACTCAGGGTCTCCGGGGCGCTTTCTAACTTCGGGTCTTACGCGATCAGTGTTTTGAGAACACTCCACAACCTCCATAATATCCGGAGGAATCCCTCCACCCCCATCAGGGGGTTCCTCGGCACTCATTTCCTTGGGAAATGAGAGCCAAAAAGCTTAAATTACTAACCTTATACCCAAACCAGACGACACAAGACAATCACCACACTACAAACTGATTTTATTATTAAAATAAAGTGTTAGGTTAAGATTCGCGTGCTTATTCTCACCAAGACAATAGCAAAATCCAACACGTAAATAACGCAATGAATGTTGTTGAACTGTCAAAATGAAACCGATTCCCATTGATAATGTGTTACGCAATTGCCCCGCTGGTTAGACTGGACTGGAAGCTGGAAGCCGACCCCAACATAGTTGCAAAAGGCTAGATAGATGTTGATGATGATGATATTATTATTCATTCAGCTAACCGCGTTACAAATAACACTTGTAACACGGTCGCTTGTCAAAAATCATTTCTGCCCATTTTTTAGCATCTCTGTCAAATTAGTCACCTACTTTTTACTTTGTTTAATTTCTTCAATATTATGATAAACAATGTTATCATCGCTTATAACTAATGTAATAAAATTGGTTTCAGGAGAGGCCTTTCGTCAATACCGCATATAGTCGGAGAGCCCGGCTTACGACTTTTGTCTTTACAGCACAATCTAATTAACAGTCTGTCGGGATTATCTCCTTTAGACTTAGGTAAACTTGTGTTTCTGGATGTGTATGACAACCAAATTGACAAAATTACTTCTTTGGAAAGACTGTTTGGCTTGAGAGTGCTTTTAATGGGGAAAAACAGGTAACCAACAATCAATATGATGAAGTATTGTATAATTTAATAAATATATACTTCTCATTAGTATATTATATTATAATCTTGCAGAATAAAAAGGATCGAAGGGCTCACAAACTTAATAAAGTTAGAAGTTCTAGATTTACATGGAAATAGGATAGGAAAAGTTTGCGGTTTATCTAACTTAAGTGAACTGAAAGTGCTCAATTTAGCTGGTAATCAGATCAAATGTGTCGGACAAACAGATCTTCAGGGTCTTGTATCTTTAAGAGAACTGAATTTGAAACGGAACCGTTTGAGAAAGCTGCTTGGATTTCAAAATACGCCAAAATTACAAAAACTGTATCTTGGCAATAACGATTTACAAAGGTATTACATCCAAAAATTTATATTTCGTATTAACTATTTAACGTTATACTGCTTTGCAGTTTATTTTATTTCGAATTTCCAGTGTAGAGGATATGTCGTCTCTTGCTGAAGCTGACTCTCTGCTTGATGTGTCTCTAGACGGAAATCCCGTGGCTTTGGGTGGGGATTGCGTACCGTTTCTTGTGTCATATCTGCCTAACTTACTTACTTTGAGCAACATGCATGTTACTGATCAGGTAAGAAAATATCAAAAATATAAGTGGAAAAACGGGAAAGCATCTCCATTTTTATATTAAAATTTAAACAAGCAAAAATATAATTATGTGCATTTGATGGCGTGCTTTACGTTATTAATCAGTGATTCATTTTAAAAATTGGTACAATTTTACGTATCCTACAGGTGCGTAAAGCTGCTATGGCTTGGCGAAATAACAAAGAAGCAGCACACGCAGCTTACTGTGCATTAGGCGGAGCCGCGCAGCAAGAAGCCAGACGTGATCAAATTATCAACAATGCTCGTACTAACTGGGAATTGCTCAGGTTTTCATTTCATTTTTGTACAAAATTATACCTTACAAAATATTAGTTCTAAAACAAAATTTGAGCCTTTATATCCCGTTTTTAGATCGGAAAATAAATGCTTCATCACTGCAACTAGTCTAAACAAAAATGTAGACACTGACAAAGAATTCTCCATAGAAGCGACAACAGTGATCACACAAAGTGGTGGAACTCAAGCATTCGAAACCGCAGCACTTCCAGATGTCGTTGTGTCTATACAACAAGCTGAAACCGAAGACTCCGATTGTAAAATGAATAGCGATGCAAATGCAAAAACGAGCACAGACCATGTGCCAAAAGCGTCACCAATGAAAAAGTTACAAAGAAGTTCAACAGCCAGAAAACCTTCGGAGAGAAGAGTTAACTTTTCTGACAGAAGTGCCTCTCAAGACACAGACGCATCCCATTCCACGTCGACTAGTAGTGATTTGAGACTACCACCTATATTACTACCGATAATTTCTTCTTTGGAAAATGTTAAACTGGCAGATAGTTCAGAACCGATACTAAAACGCTGGGAAAGTATTTCAAGTGTCGAACCAGTAGTTGATTCTTCGTTCAGCTCACTGCCGTCTTGCAGTAGTGACAGTGAAGAGGAAACGAAGAAAAGACCTGTTCGACGCATGCCTACAGCTTTAAGGCGTCGAGAAAACTTTAGTACAATGCGGTCAAAGTCTGTCTGTGATCCAGAAAGTCGCAGATCTAAATCCAAGAATTCAGATATAAGTGAAAACGCGAGCAATATATCAAGTAGTACAAATGTTGGTTCTGTTGCCAATTCCTCAACTTCAGGAAGTGATCATAACAGTAAGGTTCTGCGACGAGAAAGCTCCTTAAATAACAGGACCAGTCGAAACATAAGGAGTGCAACAATATCGCGGAGAAATGAAAGGGCATCTTCAGCAAATAGAGCATCTACAGCTAAAGTAAAATCGGTGAAAAATTTGAATTTAGCTAATTTCAAATCTTCAGAGCCTGTGCCGAAGACACTGCCTGCGTCAAAGGACAGAGAACAAGGTATTTTGGTTTTTAACAAAATCAAATATCTTACTACACTTTGACTACATAATAACCTCCTTTTTCTACAGGAGTTGATTATCTAGTGGAAGTCTGTGACGGAGTGGTGAGCGCATGGGGAGCTGGTGCTGTGCGGCGTCTTGCTCGCGATTGGGACTGGGAGCGTGCGCGCACGGTCACTCGCGCTGCCTACCATTATATACATTATAATGCAGTAGCACAATCACTACCCGAGCTTAAGTCCAAGTAAGTAAAAAAAACATTCATAACATTTATTTTGAGTCAAATTCGAACTAATAATTTGCTTTATCAGGTTTCCAAATGTCAGTCACATATCAGTTCGTGCGACGGGTCTACAATGGCTTGGCCAATTGCATGCTCTAGCTGAACTGCGAGGCGTCACCGGACTAACAGTACTATCGGAGGGTAACCCCATTTATGCAAAAATTTGGAGAGAATATGCTGTCTACAGACTCGCGCATTGGGGATTAAAAGAGATCAATGATGAGCCGGTAAGTAATTTTAAATACGAAGTAGCTGGAGTATTGGACAGTTAAGAAATTGAGTATCCTACAGGTGACGGATGAAGAAATAAAGTTGGCAAATAGAACTTATGGAGGACTTAGTGATATTGTACTTCGAGCTATACCTGACGCTCCATTACAACCTCTTTTGTCAAGACTAGGAAGAAGTGGTAATAGTGCTACTAGTGCTAAAGCCTGGTTAAGAGCTGCTGATCCAGCTTTAAGGGACGTCATTGCAAAAGAAGCCTTACAATATAAAAAAGGAAATGTGTCGCAGGTAAAATAACCAGATCAATAATAATTAAATACTCTGTACTCGTATGTGCCATGAATCATGAGTACATATCAAAATCAATCTGCTAAGCCGTTTCCCAACAATGTTGGTCGGCTTCCATTCTAAGCGGATGCAGCTGAATATCAGTTCCTATTTTTCTGGGAGCGACTGCCTACCTGATCTCCACAAACCAGTTACTGGGTAATACGATAAAGCCCTGGTAATACTGGTTGTCTCACTTTCCGGCTTTTGGTTAACCGTAACGACTGGCAAAGATCTACGTACCGTATGTACCTAAACTATAAAGCTACCATTTACTGGGTACGTCTTTCATTGATTTGAATGTGCCCTGGCAGCTGAGAGTAGGTATGTCATGCTCACTCAAATGTCTCGCTGATGGTGGCGTGTGTGTTGGATCATTGGGTTCCCTTCAAAATGATTGAGCTGAATGGTTCTGATCCATACGTCATGTTCGTGAACGGGCGCCGTCAGTAGGGGCTGGTCATCTCTTAGCCGCCACGGCTTATTTTAATTTATGAATTGTTCTTTTTAGTACAGACGCCTTTAACGTGCACGTCTTTCTGCATCGTTCTCACCTGTATAATTTCAACATGAATGATGTAACCAAGATGTTTGTAACAATTTTATGATTTAAAAGAGTGTCCGTGGAGTTTCTTGCCCGTTCTTCTCCACAGGTACCTACGCGTTGGAATGGGCAACTAGCTTCATCTTTCTGACTGACCGACCCTTGACAATTCAAAAGTGCCTATAATTGGTTTATTTGAAATAAATGCTTTGAGTTTGAGTTCGTGTTTGAGTCTACGAATAACAGACGGGACCAACGGCTTAGCGTATTTTCGGGGGCATGAAGGGGACTCGATAAGTAATGGACGATCACCCATCCACGAACCGACTTCGGCAAGCGTAGCTTAACCTTCGATTGACCCATGCGGCTGTTATTATTAAGCCACGAGCCCCTCCACCGATCACAGAAATATAATATTTCAAATGTATTTGCACTTTGTAACTTTTATTATGTATTTGAAATTGAATGCCGTTGTTAATTCGATTATCATCAGTAAAATGATATCAACATAAATTATTTCTCAGGAGGATATGAGCTGGCGTGTTCGTGGCCGGGGTCAACTATCTCACGCAATTGATTTAGCTTGTGGGGCTGCACAAAGACTTAGAGCTCTCGAAGTACAATGGCCGACAATATTAGTCGAAATGATTGAAGACATTCTGAGGGACTTTTCAGATATGGAAACACATGTGAAGGAACAAATGAAAATGCTTATGGACACAATGTGAACTAGAATAGAAAAAAAAGCTTTATTTCGACTAGAATTAGTGTCAAATATCGCGCCGCCAAAATCTAGATTATTTATTATAATAAATTAACAGCATGAACAAAAATAATTCACTTTTAGTCAAATTGTCACAGGCTAGATAGTCAATTAATTTATCTTATTTGAATACCACGAAAATTATTGTAAACAAAATACCCACCCAAAAGTTATTTTTATAAGCTTTCTTTACTAACAGATTATAGTGTAGAAAACAATAAAA
Organism: Globia sparganii; assembly: GCA_949316385.1. Taxonomy (NCBI): domain Eukaryota; kingdom Metazoa; phylum Arthropoda; class Insecta; order Lepidoptera; family Noctuidae; genus Globia; species Globia sparganii. The sequence continues at coordinate 5,563,035 of OX438670.1, forward strand.
AACCAGCAACTTTGTCGACTGAACAGTATTGTAATTTGCTCAATCTAGATAGGAAATCAAACTGATCAATTAATAGCATGTTTAATGTTTTGTAGTACCTCAGATGTTAGAACCATTTGTAGTGGACTAGTTCAATCGTATTTTAATAATAAGTTACGTAGTTATAGAAAAACAATAGTACTAGGTGATGTGATGGTAACTGCCCTGCGTGTGCCTCTTTAATTTTAATAATAAACAAACAATAACTGTTTTGTATTCTTTTCATTTAAATAACATCTACACTGCGGCGGAAACAGTACCTAACTTAAAAGTGCTTGGCCCGGTTGGCAATATGATAAACACAAGGTAGGTACGTAGCTCCGTCGAAAATGTAATCAACACATTCCTTCTTCTTGTGCCTCTCCATCCATATTACTAATCTGTGCTCTCCACGGAGCACTCCGTGGTGCTCTCCATCAACCAGGGTCCCGTCCCATCGGTAGCCTGTATTATTTACTTGTTGATAATTACGAGTGAGCAATGTTGGAATTCGGGCACTCCGCTCGTATACAAAAGAGAAAAAGAGAGAAGAAAAAAAAAGAAGAGCTAAGGCTAGATTCTAAAACCCAAACTTTTCATTATACTTGTTGTTGGTAATCGGTAAGTACTGTAAAACGAATCCCTCAGTTTTGAATAAGTCTACAATATCCGCCCATTTGGTCAAAAGAAAACAAAACCGATCCGAGGCGGAGTGCTTGAATTTTTGAGCTCGCACGCTCGCTCTACATTATCTTAATACTTGAGTTTTACTGCATAAGTGGACAAATTACTTCCTATTTCTGCATGAATGGTCAAAAACTTTTTAACAAAAAAACAGACTTCTAAATAAAACACTACAAAGTGAAAAATAACTTTAATTTCGGAAGTCGGTGGCAATAAACTAAAATACAGATCCAAAGACACCAACTTCCGAAATTAATTAAAGTTATTTTTCACTTTGTAGTGTTTTTTTTTTTGGAAGTCAGCTTTTTTTTTGTTAAAAAGTTTTTATTTTTCGCTTTTTAGTGGGTCGGTTTATAATGTATAAAAGTTACAATAGCCTAATGTCAACTTGCTCATGGCCTTTTGCAAAATATTTACCCGATGCAGGGACGTTATTTCTTGAGGAGTTCTCCTGGTACTCCACCATCAGCTCCATTTCACCATTCGCATTGTAACGAACAAAAATTGCTTAGTAACCATATTAAAGTAATCGAATCTCAACCCGTGAAATACGTATTCTGGAGTAGTTCTGGTGGCCATCTGTGGTCTTAATCATCAGTTCCACTTCACCAAATGGTGCTTTCTGAGAGCAAATACACGAGTTACTATAAATTATACCTAAATCGCTATAGATGTGCCTATAATATTCGAAGAGTTCCTTCGATTTCTCCAGGAACCCATCATTAGAACTGGATTTTAACAAAAAATGGGACCAATCTGGAGGTATATCCTTTTAAATAAAAAATAATTTTCCAAATCGGTCTTTATGATGACGTACTGAAGTAACAAACATAAAAAAAAAATACAAACGAATTGAGAACCTTCTCCTTTTTTGAAGTCGGTTAAAAAAAATAAAACTATCTGAAATAGGGCAAAGGAAAAAAGAAAAGGTAGGCCACTGCAGAGGCACAACACAGGCTGAAGATAATTGCCCATTATTGCTAACAAACTCGGAATTTGAGGTCTTTATTTTGAAGTTTGAACGCAACAAAATGACAAAGCTACCAACCAATCAAACGAAAACATGCTGACTGCTACGGCTGACTGACTGACAAAAATGACAATTGACAATCACTTGACACATGACACACTTGAAATATTTGTCATTATATCAGGTTATCATTTGTCAAACTAAAAAAAATATAGGCTAAATATTTTGTAATTATCATTATCCCCATGCATTATTCACTGTAAAATGAAGCAGTGATTGTAAGTCAATACGAAATGGACGACACTGAGAGCACTACAACATCTGCTGATGAGAACACCGGTAACTTGTGCGACAACCCGACAAGGGACACTTTAGCAGAGGGCTTGCTCGGGCTTCTGAAACCCACTGTGGACCAGTTAGACGACAGGGTCAGAGCTACAAGGTAAATAATGATATTAAATAGCCAAAAATATTGTTTGCGGCCTTTTCTTAAGACATATTTCCGTACCTGGCGTGAATAAGTTGATATGTCATTTATGCATACTTTTCAGGGCAGCCAATTTAAAGTTTACGATCTTCTGGTAAATCGAAAATAATGATGATTACTTTTTTAATAGTTGAATTTAGGTTCTTTAAGGAGCTGTTTTAAGTCCACGTTACAAAATAAATGTAACATTTGTTAATGCATTTAAAAACAGACTTATCCAATTGTTCACCGACGACTTATCAACTTATTCCCTGAAGGAAGATAAAAATTCTAACTGTCATAATTTAATTTAAATAAAAACCAAATGAAGTAATAACAAAGTTTAATCGCAGAAACAAATTAAGATCCTTTATTCTTTTTTAAATTTATGAAATTTAACCAAATGACAAGAAAAAACACTTTAAATTACTTATTCTTCTGTGTTTTCTTCTTTATCAGGATCTTCTTCGTCAAGATCGGGGTCGATATTTTCTGTATCATTATCCGTTTTTATATTTCTATAAAATTCATGAAATACTGGATCTATTAGAGGTAATAAATAGATCCAGCAAATCTTTTTTCTTCTCTCGACTTACTGGCAATTGCTCTCTGGACATTGGTTCTAACTGTATGTTATCTATAATGTATTTGCCTCTTTTCTTGAAGTTTATTGCTTTAAATGGAGTGTCACTGTCAAGGTTTGTCTTGAAGTATATTTCTCCAATGGGCTTTCTATATTGCAACCACTTCACAGGTTGCCATAGGAATTTGCTTCCAGAGACGTCTTTCTTTTTAATTGTGAACGGCCCTTTTTTTGAACTTAATTCAGAGAAGTTTAGAAACTGTTCTTGCTTCATAGGTATCACTTCAAAGGGGTTTTTAACTTTGGAAGACCGAACCAGTTGCATCCAATCATTAAGATGGTTAATTTTAATCTGTGTCTTCTTTTTAGTTCTCTCAATTATAGCATGGTCCGAGTCACATTCCATATGACTATGTCCGCTGATAAGAAACTTATGGTTGATCACTTCTAATGTTGGATGTTGATGCAATAGAAACATGAACATCATAGCAACTGTGTTGTTTTTATTTTGCCCCCCACATGTGTCCGAATAAAATGTGACCTGTTTTACATTTGCAGGTAAATTATGAAGCAAATCCCATAAACAAGAAGCGATTTGGTTAGCACCTCGTGCGCCAATCGTTTCGTCCCACATATAACAAATAGCTTGATCATTAGCTAAGTTATGAATTGTTAGATTGAAGGACTACAATTGCCTTTTATAAAAAGAAACTGAAGTTTTGAGGTAAGGAGTAGGTAAGCATTGCTGAAGATCGAACGTGTAGGCACGAATTGATGAGTCGCGTTTTGCATCGTCTTTGTCTTTCCTCTTTTCGGAATAAGCTTTGTCATGAAAACATTTTGAGTACAATTTCAATGACACGGGGTTTGAACAACTTTCTTTGTATAAACGATACATTTACAGCATAGCAGTTGTTCAAACCCCGTGTCATTGAAATTGTACTCAAAATGTTTTCATGACTTAAATCTATCCTTCAAACAACCGGCAAAAGATACTTGCCATACTTGTGATTTACTTAATACAAAGATTTCGTTAGCTCAAGGACAGGAAATCCAGGCTTTAAGAGCTGAACTTGCTGCACATCATACATTAGCTGAAAAAGCTTATTCCGAAAAGAGGAAAGACAAAGACGATGCAAAACGCGACTCATCAATTCGTGCCTACACGTTCGATCTTCAGCAATGCTTACCTACTCCTTACCTCAAAACTTCAGTTTCTTTTTATAAAAGGCAATTGTGGTGCTTCAATCTAACAATTCATAACTTAGCTAATGATCAAACTATTTGTTATATGTGAGACGAAACGATTGGCGCACGAGGTGCTAACCAAATCGCTTCTTGTTTATGGGATTTGCTTCATAATTTACCTGCAAATGTAAAACAGGTCACATTTTATTCGGACACATGTGGGGGGCAAAATAAAAACAACACAGTTGCTATGATGTTCATTTTTCTATTGCATCAACATCCAACATTAGAAGTGATCAACCATAAGTTTCTTATCAGCGGACATAGTCATATGGAATGTGACTCGGACCATGCTATAATTGAGAGAACTAAAAAGAAGACACAGATTAAAATTAACCATCTTAATGATTGGATACAACTGGTTCGGTCTTCCAAAGTTAAAAACCCCTTTGAAGTGATACCCTAAAAGTTGATTTTGAGTCAAATTCGGTCATCAAACTCTTAAAACGATGAAATGATTTTATTTTTCTAAAAGTTAAATTTTAAGCGTATTTTAAGTATTCTCAAAGTAAGTAAACGTAACAATTCACGCTTTGTTATTATAAACAATATAATGTCCATTTTAAAGAGTTTCTTATATGACTCGTGTGATTTTATAATGATAAAACTAGACAATTCGAAATGTTCTAAAATATCACAACTTTTGATAGCGTGCATAACTAGACAATTCGAAATGTTCATAAATATCACAACTTTAGATAGCATGCATAACTACATAACTCGACCTAAATGTGCGTGTGTCGTACTCAAAGACGTTCATAACTTGATAACTGATTTTGTCATATTACACTCGCAAATCCACAAACGTATAAGTTGATATATTAACTAATGCATGTTCTGACTTATGTTGATAAATCGAAATGCAATAATATAAACGCGGTCAGTTAAGTATTATTAATTTGACATGTCGTTTTATCAAATATTTATTGCCATAATTGTAGATACTCACTTATGTACGAAAGCAATAATTTGATTTTGTTTGAGTATTTCGAGTTGAGTTTTTAATACCGGTAGGGTATAAGGTCACAGAAGCGTTTAAGCTAAAAAAAAAAAAACGACATCTCGAGTTGTCAACGTATTCACGCGTGGTACGGATTTATACTAAAAGGTAGCTTCAAGATCCAATTTTCGTAATTTTTGATACTATAGTACAAATTAGACATAACTGGATTATAACCTCTTCTTCTCATTGTTATCACACTTTTTATTTTTGTCACGACAAGATAGTTCTGTTGGTTCTCAAACAAAATATACTTGAGCATTGGTGTAGGCTACAACCCCACAACAATCCTACAACCAAAAACTAGGTCACAAGTATCTTAAGAATTCTCTACTGAAACATATTGCCTACAAAAAATCTTCATAAATAAATCCACATCACTAACATGCAAGCCTTTCAACTTGTAACTTGTCTCTTTCCAGGATATCCCAGTTAGAACTGAAACAGCAGATAGAATCATTAAACGAAGAGCTGCAGAATGTACGAGAAGCTTTGAACAATCACCCTGACTTGGACCCCTATGTGAAGAAGCTGATATCTTGCAAACACAAGGTCACTGTAGTACTGAATGTGTTACAAGCATCACAGGTTGGTTGAAATTTCATTAAAATAACTGCTTTCTTTTTTTTTCCTGAATTTTTGATTTCCTGTTGATAAAATATAGAAATCTATATTTTATCCTATTCAAATTAATATTGTAATACTGATCACACATTAAAGTAATGAAGATAAACTAAAACGCAGCATTATAATGGCAAATGCTTCAATTTCTAAATCAAATCCTTGTCACCATTTCAGGATAGACTCAATGAAATAAGACGGATGATAAGCAAAGAGAAGAGTGTACGCACAGCTGTACTGCCTGAACCAACACTCCAAGAGCCTGAACAGAGTACCAGTGGAGTAGTCACAGACAGAGGAAGCATCAACTGACATCATGGAGACTCCACATCAGAACCATATCAACAAAGCTGACTACAACCATGTGTATGAACCTGCTGAGGACAGCTTCCTACTCATAGATGCCTTAGAAAAAGACCTAGATTATCTTAAGAACAAAAACCCCACATTCTGTTTAGAAGTTGGTTCTGGCAGCGGTGTAGTTGTTACAGCTTTTGGTATGGCATTCCCACAAACTTTCTGTATGAGCACAGATGTTAATTTTAAAGCTTGTGTCATGTCTAAACAAACTGCTGTTTATAATAAAGTTAATTTAGATTCGTGCAATATGGACTTGGCTGGTTCCTTTACTGATAACATTTTTGATGTTATCATCTTCAATCCGCCGTATGTGGTGACCGACAGTGAGGAGTGTGGTGGAAGTGACATTACGGCTAGTTGGGCTGGTGGGGCTAAAGGCCGAGAGATTACCGACAGGCTACTCAATATGATACCAAAGAAACTAGCCAATAATGGAGTCTTCTATCTTCTGCTCATTGAAGAAAACATTCCTGATGAAGTTGTTCAAATTATGTCTAGTTATGGATACAAGTCCGAAACTGTCATAGAGAGGAAAGTCCGAAATGAGCAACAATTAGTTTTAAAGTTTTTTTAAGTATAGTTGATATTCCTAATTTGCAATATTGATAAGACAGATTTATAAAACAACATTATTTTGTGTTTGCTTTGGTGTTATTATTTACAGCTAGAGGTCAAATTAAACAAGTCTTTTAATATTGCAGTCACTTTGTTGTATATTAATAAGTATAAAAATAATTTATAAAATGTAGCATAAATATATTTTATATGAAAAAAATATCATCTTTATTTTAAGCAAGATTCTTTATGACAGCTTCCCCAAAAGCTTTAGCTCCTACATCATTTTCTGCAGCTCCTGGCAACGAGGAGCATATATTCACCCATCTTACAATGTTAGGGAAACTTGAGATGTCCCAGCCAACAGCCTGAAATAAAATACAAACAAAACTGTAATAAAATAGTGTTTTGATCCAAATAACATGAATGGTGATTTTGATATAATATAACGAAAGTTCTATTGAACGAAGATTGAGTAAATAAGTTTGCATAGTTTACCTTACCTATCTATCTAACATATAAAATTCTCGCATCGCGATTTTTGTTACCAAACTACTCCGAAACGGCTGGACCGATTTGTATGAAATTTTTTGTGCATATCGGGTAGGTCTGAGAATCGGCCAATGTCTATTTTTCATACCCCTATTTTTTTTTTGCAAAACGACATTTGCGGGGTCAGCTAATCTATACTAATATTATAAAGAGGAAAGATTTGTATGTATGTTTGTAACGAATTGGCTCAAAAAGTACTGGACCGATTTTTAAAATTCTTTCACCATTTGAATGCTACATTATCACTGATTAATATAGGCTTTTTCAATTGCAAGAAAAAAATAAATGTCCACCCGTGTGAAGCCGGGACAGGCCACTAGTAATTAATAAAGCTTGTAGACCATGTTAAAAACATGTGGGTGGATTCCTCTGCTTGTCCCCTTGTGGTAAACAAGGGTAATATTGTATTAGTTATATTACAATGAGAAATTCTTACAACCAGAGGCTTTGAGTGCAATGACCTGTTTACACTCTCATTGAATCAGAGCTTGAAATACCAGTATATTTGGGAACTGGCACCATTGGTCTACTATGTCTGGTACCAGTACCAATAGTACAGATACTACTCTGGTACCAGTCTTCTTCTTCTTCTTTATCGTGTTGCTGGCACAACTATTTTATATTTTGTTTTCTTCAAAACTTTGCCACTTCCACGGTGTTATCAGTGGCAGCGTAGAGGTCACTTACCAAACATAGTGCCAGTAGCAGTACAGTATATTTCTAATCAGTATTGGTATGGTATTGTTTGGTACCGGACCAACCTAACATTTCCATCAGAATCGAGACCCGATTTTCCGGCCACAGTAAGCGCGAGCTTGCGGACGGCGAGCAATGGGTAGCTCGCCGTCCGATAAGGACCAGGCCCAGGTCGACGGCGCGTTGTGTTCCACGGGCACCTCAAAGAGATGTCAACTGATGGTGTCCATTAGGGCCGATGCCTGCCAGGGTCGCGGGTTGTTCGAAAAAGTTACCGTGGCCTCGGCACAGGTAACTGAAGGAACACGGGTGGATTTTAGTCAGTAAAAGTCTAACATGTTAACAGTTCTGCCCAGAGCTGGAGCATGTCTTGTACCGAAAGTACCAGTAGAGGACCTGTACTTTTAGCCTGGTTCCAAGCCCTGTATTGATCTAACTGGATCCATACTATATTGCAGCCCTTAGGGTTCCCACATAGCACAGAGGTGGTCTTACCAAGAAAAATTGTCTTCAAAGATTTTGTTACACTGTTAGTTTATAACATTGTTTTTACCAGAATGCTGCTCAGTGATGCATAAATAGATGTGTCTGCAATAGTAGGATGGTCACCAGCAACCCATTTGCTGTCATTGAGGAACTGGTTCAAGAAACCAAGAGTGGTGTTCAGGTCGTCTTTCAATGTCTTCTTTATTTCCTTCTCTCCAAGGAATAAAATCGGGAACTGGAAAATAAATTGGCTGATCACTGTTTTTTAAAGTAGGTAATAGAATATTTTATTCTTTTTAAGTAGGTAACTATAACAAAATTTATTTATTTTTATGTTGTAGCTTTGTAGGGCTACAGAAATTAATAAACTAAGTATGTTACTTCACGTAAATAATGAAGGCCATTGCGACTAATGACTTACACAAATAGCCCTAATTTTCACATACAAAGAGGAACTATCGAAGTACAATCTCTGATTGACTAATGCGCGCTGTTTCAAATCTTTCGGATAATACTGATCATCCTTTCCATACTTGTCGGCCAAGTAACACGCAATAGCTCGGCTCTCCCATAATATGAACCCATCATCGTCCAATGTGGGTAGGCAGTGCTGAGGATTTATTTTCAAAAAACTTTCTTTCATTTGTTCCTTTCGGAATAAATTAACAATTTCGACATCTATCGGCACTTCTACTGCTCTAGCTGCAAGTAAAGCTCCGCGCGAAGGGCCACTGATAGGAAAATGATAAAGTTTCACAGGCATTTTAAATAAATGAGAGAAAATGCAAAATCTAGAATACAAGTTTGAAAGTTTGTTGAGTATATAATGACATTCAAGAAAATACAAGGTGAGTGAACTGTAATAGGTACCGAAGGAAACCAGTTTCATCCTACGATTTATTTACACTTTTACTGGGGTACATACCTTAGACCTACTATTTATTTTTTCGACAGCCTAAGTCTTCGATCGTCTTCCAGAGTTCCAGACGATGTTTTATACGCTAACTTTATAGAAAGGTTTGTAACGAAACTCGTAAGCCATGTTTCCAATAAAACCGTAGTTTTGAGTTATCTAAAGTTTTGTAACCGTTTGTATGTACCATTGGTCCAACTCTATCTTTGAAAAAGAAGTTTTCAAAGAGTTCCTGTCATATCTGTCATTGTCAAAGCTTAGCTCATTAGCTAATGTCAAATGGCCAATGTTTTTATTTTGCCAATGGTAAAATACGAATTAGTGCATAGAACAAAATAAATTTAATTTTTAAATTAAAGATGACGGCGAATATTTGTAGAGTCTGTTTAAATCAAGAATTATTAGTAAATATATTTAAAAAGTCGGGATTTCTTACGATACCTACGAAATTAATGTCTATTGCGAAAGTACACGTGAGTATGAAAATATTATTGTTTTTTTTTATTTGAATGTTTATTTATGTTATATATCACCCGTACACTAAGTCCCGTAATCATTAAGTCCGCCTTTGTACCTTTTTGTGCGAATAGTTTAAATAAATAGCTGCTGCTGTAGTATCAGAAAACAATGTATATTGGGCCCTATAACTCAGGGAACCTATTCATAGAGGGTAGAATAGAAGTGGGCTGGCCATACATTTGCATGCTATAAATTTCACATTTCGCGTTATTGTAACACATATGAATTTTGCAAATCAAAGGCTTAAAAATGAAGCTTTTTTTATTTTAGATAGCACCGGAAGATGGCCTTCCAGGTGCAATTTGTTCAAAATGTATCCAAAAACTGGATGACTGTATAGAATTTATTGAGCTATGTGAATCATCTGATGTAAAACTGAGGGCCTTATTACAAGATAACTGTATGGAGAACAAATTGATGATGGACAATAGCATAGAAAATGATAACTTCTTATCAGACAATGATACTTCATTATCACCTAAAAGTGAGACAGAACAAGTGCTGTTTATTGATGAAAGTATAGATCATAGTATTATGGACCATACAACTTTGAATGATGATCTGTTGGATAATGAAGCAATTATGGAACAAAAAAAAGAAAATATCAATCATTCAAAATTAATAAATAAGAAGAGTCAGAAACAACAATGCTTCACTTGTGGAAAAGTTATGTCATCGAGGCAAGTAACTAGAAATAAATCAACTTTCACAAACAATCAAATTAATCAAAAGTCAATTATTCATTTATTGAAAGCAGTGGTGGCCCAGTGGTAACAGCCGCGACACGAGTTGTAGGTCGTAGGTTCGAATCCAGACAGGGGCTTTACTTTGTGTTAATAATTTCATCACCACTGCTCTCAAAACGGTGAAGGAAAACATAGTGAGGAAACTGGCATGTTCTAAAAACAAAAATCCGAAGACGTGTGTCATCTACCAACCCGCACAGGGCCCGCGTGGTGGATTAAGGCCCACTCCCTCTCACAGAGATGAGGACTGTGTCCCAGCTGTGGAAACATTGAAGGCTGATTATGCTATGCATGTATTTATTCAAATTAGAATGAGAATCTGCACTTTTCGAACATTAAAATTACATAAGACAGTCCCCCAAAACGTCCGCCCTTCACCACTTCCTAGTGCTTTTTCTGGGAAGAATAAGCGGTGCAACAAACTCCCTAGCAGCATAGAGACAGATTGTAGCAAAAATAAACTTTTTAATGGGTTGTTTTTATGGTTGAACTACTGGAAGAGTTTTGATGAAAGGCAGAGTAACTAGTTATAACAAAAAGTTGCATGAGTTTGCGTATAAAACCCAGGTTCACATAGGCGATTTTATCACGAGAAGTTTTTTCCTTGCACTGGATTTTCATCTCTCGGCATTGAGGCCTGCATCCAACAGAGCGCGTCAAAAAAACATTTTCGCCGCTAAGCAGAGCGTTGGGTTACCAGCCCTAGACTTTAGTATTACGTCTGGCAAAATAAAAACTGAGCATAAATTGTCTTTCATAGGAAATATTTATCAATTTAAAACACATAATTAATTTCAGGTTCTAACAAAACTTTTATCCCTTCTTTTGTCTAACGTTTTGCATTTGCCTTTTCAGATTTCGCCTCAAGACGCACATGCGGACACACACAGGGGAGCGGCCATTTTCCTGTCCACATTGCAGTAAGAACTTCTCACTAGCACAGAACTTGAAAGTGCATCTGAGAATACATACAGTAAGTAGTATTTGTCACATTGGTTTTCAGTGTAAGAACTAAGTTTGGGTGACAATGTTGTCTCAGTCTTAGGCAGTTTTTCTTATCACACTTATTGGACCTGTACAACGTGTAACGTTAAATGCGCAAAACCTGAAAATAGTTTGTTCATAATTGGCTACTGAATCGATTTAAATAATTTTTAGTATAGGTTTTTTTTTGAAAAATTATGTATTTTGCCATACTATCTGCCAATTGAGCCAAAGAAAATTGAGTCTTATCTTATGACTGCTTTCACACTTAGGCGACTTTAACAGCGTGACGGTCGCGCGGCAGACGCGCGACCGTCGCCCAGTCAGAATTTTATATTATAAACAGAAGCGCGGCAGCAGGGCGCGATCAGTCGGTGATGAGATTATTGCAAGCGTGAGCGAGTTTGACACCGAGAACGAATTGATCTAAACCACGGCGCGGCTGTACCTGCTTATAATGTAAAGGCATCTGCTTCTGCCGCGCTACTATCGCGCTGCTAACGCCCTAATGTGAATGCGGCCTATGGCAATAAGACTCAATTTTGAATGCATAATGTAATGCAGGATCAAAACGATTTTCTTAATAATAATATCTTTGAAAAAAATTGTTTTGGTCATTGTATTATGCTTTTAACTCAATGCTCTAATTAGGGTGTTTGAGGTTTTGCGCATTTAACGTTACACGTTGTATAAGGTGTTAAAAAATTAAGCCTACAAACATCAAGAGGTGCTTTAGACCATCGAACTGAACAACTTTCACTATGAGACCAACACTGAAATCACGAAAAAAAAAAGTTTAATACCTACTTGACCAAAATGTATTAAACAGTTGATTTTTTTTCGTGATTTCAGAGTTGGTCCTATAGTGAAAGTTGTTCAGTTCGATGGTCTAACGCGCCTCTAAAGTTTATCTGGTTAATTTTTTAACACTTTGTATAATATTAGGACTAAGATTTGTTCAAAAGGAAAAACCTTTAATATTTTAATATGACGATTTCCATGCCTATCTTGTTATTTTGTATATTAATTGCAATTTTATAATTTTCAGGGAGAGAAACCTCTGCAATGTCCAATATGTGGAGATGCATTTGCCCAGTCAGCAGGTTTGGCAGCACACAAACGCAAGCACTCGGGTGTTCTGCCTTATGACTGTAAGCTGTGTCCGCGCTCTTTCCGAACTATCGGACACTTACAGTACCACACACGGTACGCATCTATACAATATACATCATACAAATAAATAAAATCAAAGTGTCTGTTTGTAATGTCAAAATAATAGCTTTTTACTAAATGCATAAGAAAGTATATACGGTACTTATAACAAAAACAATCTGTCTATTTGTTCCGGCTAATCTCCGAAACAGTTAGACTGATATTGAGGGGACTTTCACTGGCATATAGGTGATGTTATAAGGAGTAACATAGGCTTTTTTGTCCTGCACCCTAATTGCGTAACACACTATCAATCGGAGTCTGAATCATTTTGAAGCAAATTGCTAATCCATTGCTTCATAAGTTCGAAAAATTGTCTGCTCAACACGTAAATAACGCAATAAATGTTGTTGAACTGTCAAAATGAAACCGATTCCGATTGATAATGTGTTACGCAATTGACCCGCTGTTCACGTTCACAGTGGGATAATTTCAAACACCCATACGGGCGAATCCGCGGGCAGCAGCTAGTTTAATCAATCATTTTTCAAAACATTAAAATATTTTACAAGAATATTACTAGTCATGATATTGCTTATTCAAAATAGGCTAAAGCTAAATTAGGCATTTCGAAGTAGAATAAATAGATCCCCTAAAAAATAATTTCCTTAAACTGCCTTATACCCAGAGGCCAGACACGTTCTATGTTCTATGTTATGGGTTTGGTTTTCGCATTTAGTCCTTCAATTGGACCATTGTGCGTGGGCCATGGCGGCCGTCGGTGGTTATTCCAATACCCAGACACATTTTGCCAGACAGTTTCGTCACGAGTTTTTCTGATAGTTGGCTGTAAAATATACTAAAAGTAGGGTAACATTCATATATAAAGCCAGTGTCCTTTTGTTTTTATTTGTACAGTAATTGTAGTAATTTAATTTAGTACCTAGTGTTTGTTGTGTTAAATATTATAAAAGTTTTATGCAGAATAATTATCTACATATTATAAACTAGCTGCGCCCCGCAGTTTCACCCGCGTAAGTTTCGATCCCCTGGGAATATCGGCATGAAAAGCATCCTATGTTTTAATCCTGGTTATAAAGTATCTGTGTGCCAAATTTCATCCAAATCCGTTCAGTAGTTTTTGCGTGAAAGAGTAACAAACATCCATCCATCCATCCTCACAAACTTTCGTATTTATAATATTATTAGTAGGAGTAGGATTAGTAGGAGTAGGATGGAAGCTAACATGTTATATGCTTATCTATTTCAGGCGACACACAGGCGAAAAGAACTTCGAATGTGACACATGCGGTCGAGCCTTTATCACTCGCAGTGATTTAAAACAACACTTACTCACGCACACCGGAGCCCGTCCCCATGTCTGTTGCATCTGCGGACTGCGGCTCACCCGCGCCTCACACCTTAAGAGACACATGCATCTTACCCACGAAAAAACTGTATACTCTTGTGATCACTGCCCAGCGGAATTTATAAAAAAAAGCGAGTTAGAAAAGCATATTAAAACTCATAACGATTAGACTTTTTATGAATTTTAATATAAATATGCTTTGTTAAATAGTAACGTAAGCTATATAAAAAGTAACTTGTAGATAAATAATAGATTGAAGCAATAAATAAGTATTTAAAAAAGTTTTAGTATATGTGTACTAAAGCCTTAGATATACTTAAAGTGACAGATACTTTATCGCAGCGCCCGGTCCTACTGAACTAACAGCCATCGCTCATCAGCGACTTTTAGTTGACCGATAGTTTGATCGTTCAGGGAATTCATATGGAGGATTGGAGGTATATTGAAGTGCACGCATGGCTATAAGAGTAGGGGAAGACCAAAGAAACGATGGATGGACTGTGTGAATGATGATATGTTTAGAAAGGGTGACTACTGAGATGACGACTAAGTAAAGAAGTATGGAAGAAAAAGACATGTTGTACCGAACACAAATAAATTGGGATAAGGGCAGGAGAATGATTGAAGTGCACGCATTTAATCGGCCGATTTTTAATCGCCAAATGCGTGCACTTCATTATAGCTCCATACTGATTCCCTGAACGATCAAACTATCAGCTAACAAAAAGTCGTTAGTGCGCGCTGGCTCGTTGCATGTAGTTGTGAACTGAGCCCAGGTTTAGTGATAGCGATGCTAGTGTATCCTCCGTTTTTAGGTTTACCTAAGCTAAGACTATACCACAATTATTTAAATTTGTTTGTCAAAAAATATGATTTGTAATAAAAGTCGAACTAATATAATTATTGTTCCATAAAAATAATATTTATGGTTACTTATTTCATTCCTTTTCTTATCTCCTGTGATATAAATCGGCAACTAATAAATGTGTCTTGATAATAAACGAATAGTGTAGTTTTATTTAAATTAGTCTACACACGTACACCCAAGAACTGCCATTGCGTTGTACAGAGGCCAGCACATCAAGCTACCCCAAACTGTCAAATTTTCCCAATTGACTATGAACCTTATTCTTTTGTGGTAAAGTTGAAAATCTATCAAAGAAATTTGACAGATTGGGGTAGCTTGATGTGCTGGCATCTGTACCTACTTGTACCGTTCGACTTCTTTTAAACCATCAGTGCACAACCCTTCTATTGTTCAAGACATCTATTTTTTCCTTTGATCTCTTGCTCGTTGTCGCACGACACTCACAAATGTTGGATGTTTAGGTGTAAAAGTGTAAACTATTACGCTCATTTGCTATAGTGTGTGTACCTTATTTCGTATTTTCGTAGCACTTGTTACCTCGATCGATTGCTACAAAGGGACTAACATTTTAGATGTAGTAAGTTAGTGCATACGGTTAATTTATGAATAAGGAAACCCCGAGAAAGACTCAGGTGTCCTTATTTATAAATTAACCGTATCCCCATCACCCATGCCGTAGTTTCCCGTTCTCCACCATCCGATGTCTGACATTTCTATTCTATTCAAAGTATACTGTATGTAATATTTAGAGATTAGCCCGAAAATGAGCCTAACAAATTAAACAACTCAATCTATTTATGTATAAAAATTTAAAAGAGTATGTATAACCTATATGATGCTTGATGGTAACTAACAAAAGGTATCAAGGCAGATGTGGAAACACCAGGACCACCTGGACCACGCCCTTATAGTGACGTTTTGGTAATGTTCTTCAAAGGTCAGGTGACCTGACCTTTCTGAAGAACGCACCTGACTCAGGAGCGTATGTAATACTCGCAACCAGCGACGTGTATAAACGTAAACGAAGCAAAAGCAAAAGGAGTATACATGGATCGTAGCAGTTGGCGTTCTGTAATTATTGTCTATCTCCATGGGAAAAAGGCTTATGTAAGTTTATGTATGTATGACTATGATCCAATATAATATAATGTAATTTATGTGCCAGCGTCTATACTATCCAAGGGTCTTATTCTTATTTTAGACACTCTTTTATTAGTGGTCTCATGGTATTTTTAAGAAGTAAATTAGCAATCTTGTATCATTCTCTTTAGTAACTTTTTATACTGAATTAATAACTATTTAGTATACCGAGAATATCATCCTCAATTTTGTGGAACTTTCCGGTTTTCCATTTTTTTTTATCATGGCAACATTCACATTTTCGAATTTTAAAATCGTTAACGCTTCCCTGTCGTGTTTGTTACGAGTGTTAAAGTTTTCTTTGTGATTTTCTAGAAAGCTGGACTAATTAATTGTTTTGTAAATACTGCTGTTGTATCACAATCAAAAGAGATTTTCTGAGAAGTATTAGGTTTCTAATAAAAAAGCGAATTATTTCTGTTTCGGCGGTTTGAAATACCTATTGTGACTGTCATCACCATGTCGGCGAGAGAAATTTATTACTCTGAGAAATATTACGATGAAGATCACGAATACAGGTAAGGGATTTACTAACTAACACTATTTAAAGTCATAATACATCAACATTCAAGTTATAACCTATCTAAAATTTCAAAGTTTTCTATAGGTACATGGTGGTTAAATTATTAGTTCCACTTAAAAATACCGGTACCAGGCAGTAATACAAAGTTTTGGTGGTAACTCTCCCTTGGCAGTATGAAGATATATGAAACTGAAAACTTCATGACCCAACTTTGAATTTTCCTTTATCTGTTTGTGAAGTTTTTCTTGTTTTAGTCTGAGTTCTGACTCACATGAAATATCAAATTGCTGACAGTTGGGGCCTGTAAAATTATTCACTTCATACATTAAAAGATTTCAAAATATTTAAAGTAGGTAGGTACCTATTATTTGTATTAGAGCAATAATATTTTTACCAAACTTCAAATGGAACTACTAATAATCCTTTTTTTTTTCGTTGTAAAATCTAGTTATCTCACAAAAATATTGGTATTTACAGGCATGTGGTTCTGCCGAAAGAGATGGTGAAACTGGTGCCAAAGAACCACTTAATGACTGAGCAGGAGTGGCGCGGCATTGGTGTGCAGCAGAGCCAGGGGTGGGTGCACTACATGACGCATCAACCTGGTCAGTAATACTTAATTATATAATTTTTATGTTATTTATGTGTTCAAATGAATAAAGGAGAATATTATAACTGTACTGCAGCAAGCCAAACATGTTCTAATGGCACGTTCCACTAAAATCCCCTAGACCAGTCCTCCAGGGGACTACACAGCACTCAATGTTCCACTATGATCCCCTAAGGGATCATATAAAACTGTAATTTCCTTTTGAATCCCCTAATTGTATGAGAACCTTGAACCAGTCGGTCATTTTCTAGAAATGATGAAGTAAATAATAATGGAGGGATAACCGACTTGCAATTTTTCAGTTAATTAAGTAGAATTACAAATTTTAATTTTGTAAGTAGAATAGTTATTATTATTATTTTTTATATATTTTGCATTTATAACGTTAAATATACCTATCTAAGTTAAATGTTGGAAAAAATCTAACGCCTTACCACGGACTCGAACCCACGTCTTTTACAATCTAGGTGAACGCGATTCCAACTACGCCACCGAGACGCTGCACTGATCGAACCTGTGAAATCTTTTAAAGCTTCTGGTACTTTTTTTTAAAACATCTAACTCATTGTAGAAAAGTTAATTTACGTCATTGTTATCGCCTCTGTAGACAGATTTTTGTAAGTGGATTTTTTATTTAGAAGGGACTATAAAGGAATAGTACTTATTAGTACTTATAGAATCCCCAGCATAGGGGATCGTAGTGGAACATTGAGTGCTGTGTAGTCCCCTGGGGGACTGGTCTAGGGGATTTTAGTGGAACGTGCCGTTCTAATTGTTAATTTAAATGAACCGGCAGCAGTCATGGGATAGGCTATCAGTTTGATCATTTGCATCATTTCAATCTTCCATAAAATAATAATTAATTTAACATGTGCTTCTTATTATGTGAATTATGTTGAAAAGGAAATAAAAGACATAATACTTGTACAGATTCTGTACAAATATAATGTTTTTTTTTTATGAGCTCCATAAGTTTGTATGCAAGACTCATAATGGACTCAAGTCCCATTATGTTTGTAAATCAGTGAAGTGTTTTTTCTATAAGTGCTTTTCTTTCATAAATTGTTAAGTTTTACCAATATTATTTTATTATTATTTTTTTTTTATTCCAGAGCCTCACATCCTGCTATTTAGGCGAAAGAAAGAGAAGAAATGAGAACAAGCGAAGCAAGTGGTGCAAGGTGTAAATGTATAGCTCTTAACTGATATTAGAATTAATTCTAGCTTTAATTAATGTTGCCCATCTCAATCAATGATGAATCTCTTGCTTCCATAACAATCATTACTAATGATCAAAAGAGAAAGGCCATAGAATTTCTATAGTCCTAGATAACCAGTACACTTTAGCCACCCAAACCTATAAACCAATATATTTTGTTTTCATGTTCTGTAACAGGCCTGCACCAACCGGGGATTGTCTTTGGGTGCACTTGCATAGTGCAAACAGGGATAATCGTTGGTTGATGCCTCCTCATCAATTAAAATTGTCTAAGGGGCCTCTGCAAGTTGGATACGGCCCCTGGTATTACTGATCAAAAGAAAAATATGAAATGGGAAAAGTGTTTGTTCAATATGTGAATTGTTAATCTTGCGAGTCGGTAAAGTTTAATTTGCAAGATTAACCAAACCCTTGTGATGGATAAGAATCATTCTTTAATAATTGATTTATTAACTCCCATCGTGTACACTCCCAACGGATTTCAATCAATATAGGATTTTTGTACATACATTGAGCTGAATGATTCTCACAAGCCCAAAAAACAAGATGTATTTATCATTTTAGTGTAAATCTTAAATTTTATATTTCATATTATACTTTTTTGGTCAATAAATAGTACAGCCCGATTCATACATTATGGCGGGTCTGAAGTGCGCTAATCGCTGCGCAGTAGCTCACCCCTCACACACTCTGACAGGTGAATTGGTTATTGCGCAGCGACTCGCCTCATGTTCCGAGCCGCCATACATTTTGAATCAGCTGTAATCAGGCTGTAACAGCAAATTCATATTTTAATGATAATAAATTGTTACTAGTTGTCTGGCACTAGCAACTAACAGTATAGTATACCTACTATATTATAGGCTTTACTGATCTTCATTCCATAATTATTAAGGTTTTTTTTTAAAAGGAGCATGGATCTACAACTGTTTCATTAGAATTTTAATCATATAATTCATTTTGGAATAATAAGTACCATACATTGTTCAAGCTTTTGTTTTTTTTAAATAAGTTCTAGATCAGTGCTTACTTTTATTTCATAAATTAGTCAATAATTGTTTAATAAAATCCATCTGTTCTCGTCATGACTTGAATTGTATTAAATCAAAAGGCCAATATTCCCGTAATTAAAAATATTCAAAATCTAGTTGCAATCTCATCTCAGTGACAATCAATGTCAAGAACTGGTCAAAATGTAGGGAAGTTATGAAGTATTTTTGTCAGATTGAGACGAGATCAATCTGTGAACATTCTTAAAATTACGAGAATTGCCCCTGTTATGTGCTATACCTATTTTTAACCATTTGCTACTAGGCATTAGGCTTAGGCATTTTGTTTTGATGATAAATTGCTCAACAGTGGGACAGTTTAGGCGGCTAACATATAAAAACAATCTTGATGCTTCAACATTAAGCATTATATAAGATAGATAAGGTGTAAATAACAACTTAAAAGGTTTGTGTCCTGTCCTAGCCATACATACAATGATACAATTCAGTTAAGTCATTTCATCATAATTTTTGAATTCATGTATTTTTAGGGTTTTTCACTTAGTGCCTTTAGTAGTATAGAACTTTGATAATATTGTGATACGTGTTTTGACTTGAGAATGTAAAATATGGCAATGAAATCAGGTCTGTAATGTTGACTCTTTGATGTTTGACTACCAAGTAATTGTGTATAATCCAAGACAATCATAATTATTGCATGTTGATTAAACAGTAATGTAATTATCGGCGTTTTGGCAGCACTTATTGTTATCTAACACAGTAATTGTAATAAATTATTTGGTGCTATGTTATACAGATGTTTTATTTTATGCATTTTCTTTCTTGATATTAGAAGGCTTCCAGTTTAACACTTTGCTGGAACACTAAACACACCTATGTGTAAAAAAAAAACTTCTATTGTGTTTTGTTCAATGTCCTTCAACATCGATTAACCAGATACAGCGGAATATGCAGGGAATCTTCCCTGCATAAATTATTATTTATTATGGGATGCATGAAGAAGCAGCCTTCGCAGCGCAGTTTGTTCCGCCAGTTCCCAACTGAACCGAGCGCTCGGCGCATCCTGGGCAGTCACACCCAACACGTTGACTGGCCACAGACCATTCTGCCCTTGCGGTGGTAGGGCTAACGCCCGCCTGATTTGCGACCGGCCCCCACCGCACTCCGGCGTCAAGCAGCTTGCTGTTTCGTCGATGCGTGGGAGTACCAGTGCCTCAGTGCTATAGACATCTGGGCACGCTCGTTCCATCATAGACCTCATCCATCGCTTTCCATCAGGCGTGATCGAGGTTAAGAGCGGGCCCATAAATTTGTTTCTGTTTCGGGGTCGCGCGATTACCTTCGGACTCGAATAGGTGTTATTCATGATATTTAGCCGCTCCGGAATTCTGTAGTCTGAAATGGTCTAAACAAGTAAAAGTCAGTTAGATTGCGAAAAGCAGAGGAGACAAAGTTTATTTTTGGGGCCAACGCACAGACTACTTAGAGATATGGGCCAACGACTTCTGGTATTGTACACCAGACGCCAGCACATCAAGCTACTAGAATCTGTCAAATTTCTTTAATAGATTTTCAACTTTATCGCTAAAGCATAAGGTTTAAAGTTGACTGGGAAAATTTGACAGTTTCGGGTAGCCTGATGTGCTGGCGTCTGTACCTAATTAATTAAAGTATGAGTTGAGAAAAAAAATATTTTCGTTTTGTCGTTACTAGTGAAGAGTTTCGCTAGCTAATTTAATTTGACCCTGTCTAGGATAATCGTATTGACCGGGGGACTGTTAGGGCCTAGTGGTCACATTCACTGCTGATGAGCCATGCTCAGCTAATGGTCCTGGGTCAATTGCCAAGCTGAGTTTGGCAGTTAGTTACTCATTTACCAAATTCTCAACACCTACCTAACAGCATAGTCTGGATTTTGTACCTGATAGCAAATAGGCTTGGCTTACATGGAACTTATCACTTATTATCTGGTAAGGCCTGCCTAAAACCCTTTAAGGATATCGGTGTGAAAATAAACGGCTACCAAAACGAATTTTATATAAGGAATGGACAGAATAAAAACAACACTTTTATTTGAATATAATTTATGGGCTAATTTTATCAGAGGAATAATTTTGAATTTTTGACAGTTATTCATTTTATTCCACAAATAAAAATTATCTGTTTCCTGAAAAAATTATCTATTCCTGAGATACAGGTTTATCCTAGTTCAGGTAGATCCCATTATTAATACCTACCACTCTAGTTTAAGACTTAATATTGTAAATATGCAGTATTTCATAAATAAAAATAAATAAAATCTGTAGATTGAAAAATCAGCCCTTAGAAGTACTTTATTTCATGAATGTACTAAAAATAAAAGTGTAGATAGATAATCTATTTTCTTTTTTTCTTAGCACTGGGTGATAATGTGGGCAGTTTTGCAGTTGTTTCTGGTTGTGAGAACTCCATAGGTTCTATTTTTATATCATCTGTTGACACAGCATCTAGGAGTTCCAACCCCTGCAGTTGCTCTTGTTCTAAACTGTGCAGCATTTGGAATCCAGGTTCCAAGGATGGTGTGAATGCACCATCTAGGGCAGCGGGGAAATGCAACTCTGGAACTTCTTCTAGTTTCAACTGTGGTGCTATATCCCTTATAGCCAGTGCTTCCACCTGAGATCGTAAGTCTTCACATCTATTTTTCGTCTTTGCGTGGTACCTCACAACTCTGTCATTGTAAAATTCATGAAGGTTGCCAACATTGAGTTCTGAAAATACTTTTGAAATTGCATCAGGGTATCCTGATTTTAAGCCACTGGCTTCCTTATCAACCACTGTCCTGAGTAATTTGCACATATTGGTTAAATGCAGGTCTAGAGTGTCGGCTAGAGCAGTTAAAACAGTATTTGTTGTGGTTGAAACTCCAACATGGCCAAGAGCTATGGCCGCACATTGACGCAATGCTCTTTTGTGACTTTCGGGTGTAAAAGGCAGAATCATGGGACCTTTGCCTAGTGAAAAGTCACAGTACTCTTTTTCAAGGAAATTGATCGGTGGGACTGTCTCGTGTTCTAGTTTTAAATTTGGTTCTGGCGGCTCTATTGGTAAGCTCACGGGACCCAGACGAGCACCTTCATAGACGGCCGCTTCAGCTTGTTCCAGTATCCCTGATAGTTGTCTCGCATGAGCATGAAGCTGTATCGTGTGAGTTATTAAATTCGGCTTCGGGAGTTCGATAGGCGAAGATTTAACTGTGATAGATATTTCAGGAATGTTTTGCATACCCAACTCTATGATAGGGTTGAAATTTACATTCTGAAGTAATGTCTCGTCCGTTCTTTCGTCTTCCATTTCGCCCCAGAGCTTTCTTGTGTTCATTTTCGCAGGATTCAGACTAAAACAACGCCAATCACTTTCGGATTTCAACAAAAACAACAATAAATTTAATTGTCAATGTCAATCACTACTGTCCTGTCAATTTTGGGATTATTCTGTCAAAGTTAAATTGTTAACATTTATAGCACAACACATTCTGTCTCCCTCTTCGCCTTGCAAACGATTGAGCTCAATGCCCAAATGATTCTAGATACCACTGACTATACAAGTACGCTGGACTTCATACTCATCGATGATGATGACAAAATGAAGATATTTTTGATTTTCACCATTTTGGCGCTGATAGCAACGTGAGGGTCCGTGGAACTAATATTAGAGATGGGCCATATCCTTCGATAAAAACATAATTTTATGAACTTTGTCGAGTATAACCACAGAGTAATTTATCGAATCGAATCACTCCCAATTATTTTTATGCTTCATTTTTGAGTAATAGAATAATTGCTGCAAAGGTTAACTGAAAATTCATTAGGGTGCGGTCAGATCGCAAACTAAACTATTGGATAGTGTCCTAGTAAAGTTACTTATAGCGCATGGCGGTCAGATCTGTGAGTATTGAATATGAGGACAGGCTTAAAATTTAGTCTAAACTATGGTTGAGCCATAACTGCTTAATTGAGTCGGTAGGAAATCTGAAATTAAGTATTTAATTAAAGTAAAAATGCTACAGTATACAGTTTTATATTGCAACTTTTATTTCGGAAACAAGTAAACATTACTTTTAAAATATTTACCTTATGAAAAAGAAACTAGTATTTTCTAATTTGTTTTAGCTAATCAAATTGCAGCTGGCGACATTAAGTTTCTATTTGAAAGACTTTGCTCCAAAAATCAGAACCTCATTCTGTTTACCCGACTGCGCCAGAAGGAGGGTTATGTTTTTCCAGTGTAGGTATGTATGTATATTTATTTGGCACGCTCTGTAGCCTAAATGGCTTGATCGATTTCAGCTTGAGAGGTGCCGTTAGATTCGTCTTAATTGTGAGAGTGACACTGTGTATATCAAAATTGAAATAAAATTAAAATGGCCGATTTTTGGCTTTCAAGTTTTCTTTTTTTCTTACACCTATTCTATGGGGTTTCAAAATAAGGGTATCAAAAGTTGATTACAAAAATATATACTATTTATATGGTTAAAAGTAATTCGAAGTGACAAATCGTAAAAAAAACACTAAACTAAATCCTTTCACATTTGTAAACTAAAAAACTGAAAATAAAAAAAAAGTAAGTACCTAATTAAAAAACCTGACTGCGATAAAACACTTAATTAAAAAACTGAAAGCTAAAAACAAGCCCATTTTAAATCCCGCCTGCTTCCAACTTTCATTTGAGTTTTGTATCAAAACTCATATGAAAAATGGAATGGGTTTCCCCCCCATTCCATTTTTTTATATTTTCAAACTCAAATGGGTCCCGCCTGCTTGGAACTTTTATTTAATTTAAAATGGGCTTGTTTTTAGCTTTTCAGTTTTTTAACCTAAGTTTTGTACCGCAGTCGGGTTTTTTAATTACCCACTGTTTTTTAATTACCCACTGTTTTTTGGCATGTATCTTAAACCGTGTTCCCCAACATACCTCTCACAAACATCCAACAGCTTTCTTAAGCCTGAGACTGACGGGCTCAATAGTGCCATATCATCAGCGTAGCTGATATTATTAGGTAAACGCTACTCCATCTATATAACAGCCGGCCTGCCTCTGTATAGCTAAAACAATATCGGAGAAGTTAAACCACCCTGTCTGACTCCACACTATATTCATAAATATATATATATATATATATATATATATATATATACTATAATAATATACCTATACTCATCAGAATTGGCCTCAGCCCAACGCACACAGTTCACCTGGTGACCATACCGGTACCTGAAGATCTTTATCATCTCTACAGGCATATTTGCTTTGCGTAACTTAACTTGTCATAATTCACCATCTCAAACGCCTTTGAAATATCAAAGAAGCAAGAAAAGACAGGACTCTGATTATCTACGTAATAGCTTACTGTCTTTTTTAGGCACAATATAGTAGGTCTGTTGATAGTCCCTTGCGGAAACCGTGTTTTCTGTAGGAAGGTACTTCAAGAGATAAGGTCAAAGATTATAGTGGAAAATATTGATGGTCATTGGACTGTAAACTGGATGCCAATTACACACAATCTCGCTGAGTGAAGATTACATGTAGATAGGTATCTATTGTCACATACGGATTCGAATATCTTCAAATACCTACCTATCCGATTTTGAACATAAAAACATCGAGAGCTTAAAGTCACAACAACTTGTTATAGTGTCCATAAAATAATCGTATTAAAATCCATATCTACTATCCTTATTTTATCCTTACATTAATCCATACAAGTTTAGACGTGATTAAAAATTTGCCTACTAAAATTACGTCAATTTACGAGTGGCGTTGATTAATTTGACAGGGCTACACTAAAATTTATCTTCTGTCTTTTTCATAATGAAATAGAAAGAAAAAATGCACTGAACTTAAATTAGTTTATTTTGTGAACAACAGAATCGGCACCAATAAACGTATTAGCGACATCGGGGTACATAATGCTTCAGATATTGTTAGTTGAAAAACCGGTCTCAATACTGCTGGGATAAGCCTCAGCTAGAAATCTACCTTTAAACGTAAAATAATACCTAACGAACAAGTTAATTATCAGTCGCCAAAAATTCAGCGTTTCAGGAAACAACCGAATAATTTCATGAATTAGATCCGACATTGAATATAATTAAAATAACTCGGATGTACTAATTATGGCGGTTAAGGTCGTCTAATTACCGTTAATTATTTTTAATAGAATGGCGACAATGTTGGATAAATAGGTATTTGGAGCGAGGCTGTTATATAACACCTATGATGTACTCCATTTACATTATACAAACATAATTATTCATCTGCCCTTAGACCAATTTATTTGTGTTCGGTACAACATATCTTTTTCTTCCATACTTCTTTACTTAGTCATCATCTCGGTAGTCACCCCCCTTTCTAACCATATCATCATTCACACAGTCCATCCATCGTTTCTTTGGTCTTCCCCTACTCTTATAGTCATCCTGAATACTTTCCTCACGACATTTTTCTCATTGCTCCGTACCAAATGCCCATACCATAACAGCCGATTTCCACAACAACAACAACACAACTTTTCAGTTTTGGTGCCACTTTCAGACTTCCTTCAGTTTCAATCAATCTGCCTAACCTCACCCAAATATGTAGAGGTCCGCTTCAGTGGCGAAGAGTGAATTTATGACAGAGACAGGGAGAGAGAGAGAGATAAGCCGGAGCAAGAAAAAAATATCAATGAACCGTTTCAATAAATGTGTAGTGGTTGAGTTCTGAATTTTCGAAGGGAAGCCGGCGGGAATCGAGTTGTATGGTACTTTCGCCACTGGTCGGCTTCCAATCTAACCGGATACAGCTGAATACCAATGCTTTACAAGGAGCGACTGCTATTGACTGCTACTGGATAACACGATATCCCTTTGGTAAGACTGGTTGTCAGACTTCTGACGACCCGTAACGACTGTCAATGATCCACGATTGACAGCCGGGACCAACAGTTTAATAATGTGCTTTCCGAGGCACAGAGGGGTTGACAGTTGTTACGGGTCGTCAGAAGTCCGAAAGTCTGACAACCAGTCTTACCAAGGGGTATCGTATCACCCAGGAGGAACCGGGGTTGTGGAGGTCAGATAGGCAGTCGCTCCATGTAAAATACTGGTATCCGGTTAGACTGGAAGCCGACCCCAACATAGTTGGGAAAAGGCTAGGCAGCTGGTGGTGCACTATGCAAGTGCACCCAAGTACGAGCCCCGGTTGATGCTGGTATTAGTCCTTTAGTTATTAAGATTATTCTAGCATAAGTTTAATCTACATGGTGTGGCTGTGCTTTTTTTAAAAATAAATAAGTAGATAAATATGTAAAAAAAAATTAAAACTACCTATTTTAACAAAAAAAAAAAAACTATTTGAAAGGTTTTGGTGGACAGCAAACTTAAATCTGCCTCCCTTACGAATACTATCCCTTGTGTACCAGTCGAGTGACCCACTCGAGTCTATAGCCGGCACTACCGTAGAGTATTATTATATTAAGTGTGGCGGTACTAATGTGATGCAACACTTATCACAAAATTCATCCTGTATACTTCAGTGAATATTGCGGAAATGTAAGGTATGCATGAGCAAATATTTGTACCTATATCCCGCATATCTATAACTAGTTTCAGCCTGCGACTTCGTCAGCGTGAAATTCCTTGTTCTCACCCCGTCGCATCGTATCGCTTGTCCGCGGCCGCTTTTCGCCCAGCGTTTTGTTAGGGTCCTAGCGTGATGTTAAATAGCCTCCCTCGAAAATTGAGCAATCAATACAAAAAAAAAACTAATCCGGCCGGTAGGTCCAGAGATTAGCGCGTTCAAACAAACTCTTCAGCTTTATAATATTATAAAGGCTGAAATTTTAATCACTGTTTTCCTCTAATGTGGTCAATTTACTCATAATTATGAACAACTGTTAATAGAGGACCAAACCTGAAATCGTGATAAAAATTAGGTGTTTCCTACTTTTATGTTCGCATAACTCGTCAAAATGCAGGGAACAGCTGTTTTTTTTTTTTGCGATTTCATGTTTGGTCCCATATTAAAAGTTGTTCATAATGATGAGTACAATGATCCCTTAAGAGGAAAACGGTGATTAAAATTTCACCCTTTATATAGGGTGACTGGTAATTAGTGACCGATACCTAAACACGTGCTTGTACTCATGATAACAAACAACTTTTACTATGGGACTAAACCTGAATTCGCGAAAAAAAATCTGCTGTTCAGTACCTACATTTTGACCAGCATTGCTATTCTGTAAAAATCTCGCCGTGAACATTTAGGTGAAGTGAGCTGTCACTCCACCTGATGTTAGGAACTGCCGCTATTGATAGCTCACTTCACGCTCACTTCACCTAAGTTATCACGGTGAGATTTTCACAGAATCGATCGGCAGTTAGGCGAACATAAATGACTGAACAGCACATTTTTTTTCACAATTTCAGGTTTGGTCCCATAGTAAAAGTTGTTTGTTATCATGAGTATAAGCACCTGTTTAAGTATCGGTCACTAATTATCAGTCACCGTATATATTATAGTATAGATGTGAATTTTATTTTTAGTATCGGACTAACGCTAATTTAATCCGCTGGATGCGACAAGCACAAAACCGCTCGAAGTGGCGGTGTTTGTGGGAGGCCTGTGTCCAACAATGGACGTTTATTCGGCTGAAATGATGATGATCATCGAACTAACAGTATTAATAAAATCAACCCACAATAATATCAAGGCACTTAGTACTTACTTATATAGCTTCTTTTCAGGTGTGCACCCTAGTCCCACACAATTAAAACACCTTAGCATATTAAACATAAAAGAACAAGTATTTAACAAACCACATTGCTTCTCTTACAAAGTTTATTTCCGTAGCCCCGTAGCTTTTCTTAATTGGTTACGACGGTCATTGGCGTAGCAAACTCGTAGCTTCCGCCTACGAAATTACCTGTCTACGTCACAGATTTCGTAGCACGTCGTAGGCTGTAAGTGGTTTGCTACGACATTTTTGCTTTTACGTTTATTAAAATATTTTATTTTAGATATTTTTTAAGATAAACTTTAAACAAGTATATCATATCAGTACCGGATTTTGAAAAGGTACTTTTTCTAAGAAGAATGAAGTTTTATTTCGTGTATTTATTTTACTTTGAAGAAATTACGGTAACTTATGTAAAAAAGTCAAATTTCTATTTTATTAACTTTGCAAAACAAGAATAAATGTTCGAAAATATGTAAGTACATAAATGACAGTTTCAACATATAGTAGCGAAGTAGCAAACAATATAGATTTCTTAAAATATAAAGAGAAGATACTGCTTTTGACCTAAGTTTGTGAAGAGTCCTTATTATTAGGTGGCTAATTAGTATAAAGCCGTATAGTAAACGGTAAATTCTTCACAAGGTACGTTCTGCGAACTTTATTTGATGTTTAATTTTATTCATCGGCACCATTAAGTGTTTTGGAAGACATCGTTAAAAGTTAACTCTTAGTTGGGTTTTATAATCGCTTTGTCAATATAGTTTTTTGTTTGATATAAGTTTATAATTTAATAAGGAAGAGTACCTACAGTTAATATAGTCTAAGCATTTATTTAAATGTACAGAAGATAGCACATCAAGCTACTCGAAACTGTTAATTTTTCCCAATCAACTTTGAACCTTATGTATTAGCGATACCGTTGAAAATCTAGTATAGAAATTTGACAGATTGTAGTAGATTGATGTGCTGGCATCTGTACCTATTATAATACCAGACTCAAAGCAGACTCAGAGGGCAAAGGCTTCTTCTCATACAGAGAAGGCACGAACTATGATCACCATGCTTGCTCAAGACCCATTATGTCACTATAGAACAATCGATTCGATTTCTAAAAGCTAAAAAAAATATCCATTAGCTGCAACCATCTGAAATTCCAACGCAAGCAATAAATTCTTATGCTGTGTCCCCAGTCAGGCAAACTGTTAGCAGCCGACTGAGTGAGTAAAGTGAGCGTGAAGTGAGTGAAGTGAGCGTAAAGTGAGCGCAAAACTAGCAAACTGTGGACACTTCATTTCAAATATATGGAAGGGCGTAGTAAACCGATATGCCACAAACTCAGTCGGCCGCTAACAGTTTGCCTACTGGGGACACAGCCTTAGTTTTCATCGTTATCATAAATCTTCCGAACGCGTTACGCCAGCCGTAGGACGACCGCGACTGGCGATAGGGCCGCTTTCCATTCCATTCAGGACATGGAAGTACAGATCAATCGTCACGTCCCCCCCTCCCCCACCATGATCCCTAGCCTGGAGGATATCCAGACAGAGTGGCTTGTCAGTGAGGTCTCGACTGCCGCCCGCGACGCATGTGTCGCACGCAACGTCGACCGCTCGAAAACGAAAGTGATGCGGTGTACAATTGAAACTAACTAGTGATTTGTGATAACTGTACTGTATTCAGCTGTTTTTTATTGTCAACGGTAAGTACTGAAATAAACATAGTTTTAACAATTTATTCATTTTTTAAAATACTTTTTTTTGTAAATGTAAAATTTTCGGAATATGACGCGGTATTATGGAATGAAAATTGCGTTCTTTATCAATTAAAATGCGTCACCAAATTAATTTTAGTTACAGTTAAATCAAGTTATTTGAATGGTTAGTAGTTTATCGTAATTATAAAAGTAGTAAACTATAGATTAGTAGCTAAATTTCGACGATAGAAAAGGCATTGTAAATATTTTTTCTGCGCAATTAGGAAACACTTCAACCTAAAATATTACCACAAATGCTTAAGATTTTAAGCAAATAGGTATTAGAAATTATTTTTGCCATTCATTTATTATTATTGAAACAAATATGTATATGACTTATAAATAATTGTAGCTTTTCCTTAAAATCAACATTAAACATTCCGTCTTTGACTGTATCAAGTTGCGCGGGAAAATCGCCAACTGTTTAGATTCTCTGCCATTGTTTCGCTTCCAGTTCCATTATCTTTGTTTACATTAATCACATTATTTATTTACCTTATTGGCTTGCTAGGTTAAATCATTCTTTTAATTAGCAAGATATATTTAGTTAGGTAGGTATATGGTGCACTATATATTCAGATATACATAAAACTATATAATTCGAGTGTATTTTTTAATTGATTGGTTTGACCTGCATTGTCAAATTGTTGTTAGTTATTTTATTAGCTAATATATTTATAATTTGATTTGAGATGTGTTTGTATTATGAACTGTAATATGGTAAAAACTCCATAGATTTAATGGACGTGGTGGTCAGTCTTGGTCTAAGTATGCTGCCTTGAGGAACTCCTTTACAGAGTTCATTTAGATTTAATTTACAGACAACTATGTTTGAAGATTACTTCGTCATCTTTAAGAACTCAAAACCAGTTTCCAAGGAGGAGGCAATAAAATTTGGATTACCCATCGGTTTCGCAAAGGCATTGTCTTAAAGTCTTATGTCAAGCATTATGGTTGGTCAATGTTGTATTGTTCAACCGACTAGTACAACGTACTCTTAAACTCTTTTCTCTTTAAATTATAGAATAGTATAACAAGTAATTTACATATTTTCAAAATCAGCACGTCTTCAACAACGTTTTCTGTCTAGTCTTTATTCAAAACCTTAACTTAGTTGCCTCGTAATTGATATCAACGGATGAAATGAATTGCTTTAGCTACATATTCTGTAATATTGCCCATCATTGCTTGTTTCAATGTAGGTCTGTACTGTTCAAATGAATAAGGATCCCTATTAAAACAATCAGATTAGTTCAAAGTATTTGTGCAGGATAGCTCAGTGCTTCCACGGAATTGGCCACTTCAGCTGCGTATATCAATAAATAACACAAGTGGTTTCACTGCCGGATAGAATGACAAATTCAATCCCCCCTATTGATCTATTTTTACCAATCGCCAGGCAGTAGGCAGCTAGTTTGCGAGGGACCGCGACTATACTTAAATATTTCATGTCCGCTTATTTCGCGCGGAAAAGTTTTGACATATTACAATGCTCTCTTTGGGTTTTGTTTTCCAGGATTGGCACTATTTATTAGATGCATAAAAATGGAATAAGTACATACTATGCTCCTACCTCCTCTGATTCGTTGGTCTAGTTGTATAAACTGCGATTTATGACGAGCATGTAGTCCTGGTTTCGATTCCCGGGTCGGGAAAAGGGTTTTCCATCTGTATTGTTTTTTCGCCACGTGGTCTGGATTTGTGCCTATTACATGGGGCTTAACCAGAACTGGTGAAATGTAGGTTTACAGTTAAACTTCTGTCTAACCCTTCCAGAATGCCGGCGTGATGTAATGTTATGTGTTTTTCATATCACAGAGTGCATAAAACTATCAGCCGGATAAATAATCAGTACTTAAGCGGAGCTGGTGAAAGAGGCTATAAAAATATCATTTGCTGTTTATAACAATATTTTTTTAGGCTGCTTAATCGTGCTTGCCTGTGTGGCCTCCTACCAGGGCTTAAAAAATCTTGAAAACTAAGTGACTACGCTAAGGGCACCCCTGTCAGGTACGAACCTCGGATTAGGGCGCCGCTGTAGGGCAGCAAGGCTGGATCGGATTAATATAACAGTCTAAGAAAACGAAATTTTATCTAGTGGTAATTATGTAATCAAAGTCCTACCCGTCATAAATATACTTATTCTCGGGACAATGGAAGGACCATTTTAGTTAACATCTATTTTCCCATGATGACCATGATGGACGGACGACCTAAAGAAAGTGGCTGGAACGGACTGGATGAGAAAGGCGGAGGACAGGGTGTTGTGGCGCAGCCTGGGAGAGGCCTATGTCCAGCAGTGGACTGCGATAGGCTGAGTCGATTGATTTTCCCATTGCTAAGTAAAGGCAACATTCTTTCCAGTTAGGAAAATTGAAAAAGGTTCCAATTGTATAAAATGTACACGCGTCCGCCCTATTCATTTGCCAAGTTTTGACAAAGGATACGAACTAAACAAAACTTTCTCGAAACTAATTTACCGCCGACCATCCAGTGACGTAAACAGATAAATCGCAGCAATTTACAGTATACCCGGGTCTACAGACTGTCCGACTATTTAATGAGGAAAAGTTTATATTAAGAGCATATTTTCATGAAATAATACTTCGTTTTCTAAATGATATTGTTTTAGTTAGCCATAACATCCCAGCGCTGATTTGCTGGATTCGTTTTCTCTTCTACCGATAATTTTTCTTCTGACAGTTCATTTTGTTTATATGTATGTACGAATGTATCTATATAGGTGAATTTATTCTTTTATTTTATAGTCATTTCCTAGCTATTTATCTTGTATGTTGCACCTGCCATGTTTTGTCTCTACATCACCCTAAGGCTGACTGGTAGAAAATGCCCCAGGTATTAAATCCGCCTTTGTAGGTACAGTATTTTTTTTACATAAAGTTTAGTAAGTTTAGTTTAGTAAGTTTTGTGCATAAAGTTTTAATAAATAATAAATAAATATTATTTAAGTTCGTGTCCCTTGTGTTGCTCCAACGTCCGTTTATCAGACGCTTATTTCTAAAGGGGAAAATGGTCTGGTGAACGGAGTCGCTTTTTTTGCTCTGAAATATAATAAACGAATGTCTTTTAATATCAATAACCACATCGGACTTCTCGTTTGAATCTATACATATATACCTACAAATAAATAAAAATCAAGTGGCTCGTTTGTAATGTTGAAATGATGTAGCTTTTTACTAAATGCGTAAATGTACAGAACATAAAACAAGAAAAAAAAATTGTCTGTCTGTTTATTCCGGCTAGTCTCCCGAAACGGCTGAACCAATTTTTATGAAATTTGGTATCGAGATACTTTGAACCCTGGGAAAGAACATAGGCCAGTTTTGATTGACATAACACGCGGCCGAAGCCGCGGGCGGTAGCTAGTTTACCATATTAATTCATATTTATTTGTCATAGTAGTCATTTACATAAGTCGAATAAACAATTAAAACGTTCAAATCTAAAAGTGGCCAAAAGGGAAGGCATTGCCATTGTGTATTTCTCAATTAGGGTGCTGGCTTGCTGCTCTTCAATATAAAATTCGGCAGTCATAAGATCCTTTTAGCAAAAAATAATAAACTCTCCCTTCTCTTTTCTGTCTCTGCAGTCCTAATATCTTAACAATAAGGTTCATAGTTCGTATTCGTACGAGAAATATATTACATTCCATTGGAAACTCTAAGGGAAATGATTTAAGAGTGTCAGGAATCCCCTCAGGAATTGTTGAGTGTCAATTGAATAAAAATAGGTCACTGTGCTAGTGGTTGCTCCGGATGGCTGGCTGTTGTGAAAAGCGATATTAGAGTCAGCACTCTGACTGGGGACGAGACGCAACTCAAGTGGAAAGGAAACCCTCGGTAGAAAGGTGGAATGTGAAAGAAAATACGTTTATGTTTATTTGCTGCAAACATGACGCAGATAAACAACACAAATACAAAAAAAACGAGTCGGGGAAAATATGCGTCATATCCACGCAAAACGGCCATCGCTCAGCATGATACTAAAACTGTATGCGAGACAGAGCCCTTTTTTTGTGGTTGGGAAATCATCAAATGACGGCACGGTTGGCGCAGTG
The DNA here is from genome assembly GCA_949316385.1 of Globia sparganii. Lineage (NCBI taxonomy): Eukaryota > Metazoa > Arthropoda > Insecta > Lepidoptera > Noctuidae > Globia > Globia sparganii. Next base: position 5,596,916 of record OX438670.1, read on the forward strand.
GTTAAGCGATTGACTGCTGCGCTGCGTGTCGCGGGTTCGATTCCCGCACGGTACAAATATTTGTATGACCTACAAGTAGTTGTTCCGGGTCTGGCTGTTTGTGTATGTGAGCTTAAATGTTTGTAAACGCACCCACGATACAGGAGTAATTCCTAGTGTGGGGCAACGTCAAAAAAAAAAAAAATGACCCGTCCCGCTCAGGGTGGAGCAGAAGGGAGTGTCAGACTCTTACTGACTAAAACCCACCCGTGTTCCTTCCTTAGCCCTTTGTGTTCCGGGGCAGCCGTAACCCTTTCGGACAATCCCGCTGCCCGAGACAGAGCCCCAGAGCTGGTTTTCAGTGACAGCTGGCGTTGACAAGATGACGTCAGCCGGTGCAACATATGATAGGATAAAAAAAAAACAAAATAAGAAATACATACATGTGAATATAGTAAGGACTAAGGACTGATGAATTGGTCGCGTTTTGGTTCTGACTATTTCTAAAACAATTGGAAATGTGGATGTCTTCCAGGCGACGAAGGTGATGTAGAAGGAAGCGAAAGAAGTATTAGTTTTTTTTTTTTGAGTTGAAGATTGTGTTTGTTTCATTATGCCATAATATGTGTCATATTGTGGACTAGCTGTGCCCGCGGTTTCGCTCACTTAACTATGTGTTCTATTGGCAGTAGGGATAAGTTAATGCGAACGTGGCATAGTAGGTATTTTCGTAATATTCTCTACAACGTCAATTGATTTAGTTAATTTAAACGAAAACTTACCTTGTTGCGGACATCGCTTTTTCAAATCCCTCGTTTCAGTTCAAAAGCGAAAGAGTGTAAGTATGTTTACATCCTCATCACGTCGACAACACAGTTACTGGGTAATACGATACCACTTGGTAAGACTGGTTGTTAGACTTTCGGGTTTCTGACGACCCGTAACGACTGTCAAAGATCCACGAATGACATGTAAAATACTGGTTATACTGGAAGCCGACCCTAACATAGTTGGGAAAAGGATAGGCAGATGATGATGACATCCTCCATAATGTAAAAACCAATATAAGTACACTTGTTTAGTCATGTAGAAAGTCAACGTCGCTCAGATAAGTTGAAAACAATAATCACCAAAACTGCTTTTGCTTATAATTACACTGGTTATGTATAGCTTGATGTGTAGCCGTGCGTACATCTAACTCTTACAACCTTGTTCTAATCTGTCACAGTCATTGTATTAATCACTCGTTACATGTTATAATCTTGATAAGTGAATAAATAAATTGCACGGCATACAGGCAACTATATTGACACCGGCAGCTTCGCTTTGCACTGGGCGGAAATGCTCGTTGGTACAAATTGCATTCGCCATACTTCGTTAGGATTACCGCTTGACGCTTGTAAACACGGTGTGATGAAGAGCTTTTATTTCCGCGTTTGTAATAGTAATAGTTCATTTATTTGTCGGATTATTCTTAAAGAGATGTTACTTAGTTTTTAAAGTTTATAATATTCTGTCGTTTCCGGCGTACAAATACATTTTCAGGGGTTTGGTTAGTTTCTTACATATAACATTGAATTAAATGAATTAGGATAACATTCAAGTTGAAAATTAGATTAGTTAAAGAAATGTCAAAAATACAAAAATAAATTAAAGAGATAATAAGAAGAGAATGTTATAAATTATTTCCTAATCTTTAATTAGTGAAATATTGATATGATGAGGGTTATGACACAGTATACAGATGACCAGTATGTCAACTAGGACCTTTTTGTGAAATCAAAAGCGAGTGTTAGGGTTGTCATTCAAACTTATTTTAATGTCTACCGTGGTTATGGGATCTTGTTTTCGGAAGTTGTCTGTCTGTAATTGCCCATCTACCTACCACCCTTTGCCCTGTAGTGAGTCAGTTTCAGAAAATGATTCGAGCATAGGCGAATTTCTGGGTTACCAAGTTTTCTCGAAATGGTTTGCTTCATATAGGTACTTACTGCATTTCTTGTAATCTACATAATTACATATACGTATTATAAATCAAAGAGGGGCCCGTGGCTAAATAAAAACAGCCGCACAGGTCTATCGATCAGTTTAAGCTACGCTTGCCGCGGTTGGTCTGTGGATGGGTGACCATCTTTGCATACCAACACCCTTCCGTGCCTCGGAAAGCTCGTTAAAAGCCGTTGGTCTCGGCTGTCATTCGTGGATCTTTGAAAGTCGTTACGGGTAGTCAGAAGCCGAAAATCTGACAACCAGTCTTACCAAGGGGTATCGTATTACCCAGTCACTGGGTTGTGGAGGTCAGATAGGCAGTCGCTCTATGTAAAATACTGGTATTCAGCTGCATCCGGTTAGACTGGAAGCCAACCCTAACATAGTTGGGAAAAGGCTAGGCAGATGATGACGTATTATAAATTAAAGTCGCTTCTAGGCCCGTATAACAGAACGTCGCTTAATACTCAAGCATTACTTAAAACTAGATTCAAGCCATTTGATTGGTTGAAACTAGTTTTAGGTAATGTTTGAGTATTGAGTGATGTTCTGTAATTATAAGGAACTTAGTGTCTGTCTGAGCGACCGCATTGTTCTTATAAACTACGCAACGGATTTTGATGCGGTCTATTTATAATTTATTGCGGAAGGCGTTTCATTACCTATAAACTTACATAATGTATAATAAATAAATCTAAATGTCTTGTCAATTCCTAAAAATCGTGCGAAGCAGGGGTCGCTAGTAAATCAATAAATAATATATTGGTGAACTTAATTAAACAAGCCATCTCATTTCAAAACAAGGACTGCTGTGTTAGATGTCCGGTATAATCCGAGATTCGACTAAGCCCAAGGGACTGAAATCCTGTTTCGTTAGTGGAATCACTTTCCCATTCCCGTTCCTTTTGTTATTGTTAGTGTGTGCTGTTTCAGTCTGTCATTTCACTGTTTGATTAGACACTGAAATATAATCGTCGAGGATTATGTAAATAGGAGTCCATTTCCATCTGATTTTTTGTTCACATTTTAGTTCGATTCAAACTTTATGGCGGCTCTGAAGTGCGCTGCTCGCTGCGCAGTACCTCACACCTCACCCCGCTAACACGTGAATTTGTTACTGCGCAATGACTCAGCTCATATTCCGAGCCGCCATAAAGTTTGAATCGGGCTGTGCCCGTTCATTTTTTTTTCTTTTTTCTCTCGGTATGGTGGGCTACTACAAACTAGAAATTAGGCGTGTAGTAGCACTGGCAACGTATCTTTTCAAAGTTTTAAGAGGTAGTATAGGTACAACACTCAGACTTAATTCACCGGAGCCGCGCAAACCGCAACTGCTGGTGGTGCCGAGTGCGCGCACTAACTTGCTGGGGCGCGCACCGCTGACTCATGCGCTGCGCACTCTCAACACGGTGGCGGATGCCATAGACATATTCACCTGTACACTGGGTGAGTTCACAAGGGCCACGTACTGTGTAGCATGTAAGGTATAGTAAAGTATATTTTAAGTTACTTTGTCGCATTCGATTTATTATAATCTGTAATGGCAAAGAAAACATATGTGATAAATAAATAACTATTAAAAAAAAAACATCAAATAAATAATAATAAACATTCATATTCCTTTCGAATTCGATTTTCAAATAAACCAATGTAAAGTTTTTATTTCTATAGTGTCTCATTATTGTTAAACTCAATTGCATTTATTTCAATTAAACCATTTACTTACAGGTACTTTTGAATTGTCAAAATTAACTAGTCGGTTAGTTAGTCAGAAAGTTGAAGCTAGTTGCTCATTCCAAAACGCAGATCTCTTGGAGAAGAACGGGTAAGAAACTCCAAGGAGTGCCAAGGACACTCTTTTATATCAAGATATTACAAAATCCTGGGTACATTCGTGTTGCTTCTATATGTGAGAACAATGTTAATTAATCTAATCTTTAATCTTTGCGTACGGAGTAAGTATGGTTTCAAATTATGCAAGCATCGGGTATGGCCAGTCCCTCTACACTTAAAGCTAAAAGCTCACAGTCCCGGCTGTTAACAAAGCGCCGTAATAAGGTACTTTATCCGTCGTAGTGGCCCTGAGAGGATATTTCCCACGCAGCCTCCGTTGGGCGGGCGGGGGGTGTTCGACTCCGGGGGCGGGCGGAATCAACAAGTGTCCTTCAAACCACCTGAGTTGCCTTTGTTGTGTGTGTGTGTGTAAATAAAGCCTTTTTAATGATGTCCCGGCCTGTTGCTAGGATCCGTAACGATACTTGAGATTGAGGTGTTTTAAATTTAGTAAACTTACGAAACAACATCAAAATATAGTGAGTATGTTTGTTTACACTATGTTTTAAGCTTTACTAACATTAAGAGTGCCTAGGTCTAGTGGTTGCAAGGACTACTACTGAGCATGAGATCCTGGGTTCGAAACTACTGAGCGAGCTATACTCGGAGTTTTTTTGAAGGATAAAATCAGAATCGAAGAAGAAAGAATTCCCTCACTGTCATAGTCCGATGGGACCGCAATCCGACACGACCGGAGAGAATTCAGGCGCAGGTTTAACGTGCATTCCGAAGCACGTGAGAGAATCTCACCACCCACTTCCAAACTTAAATTACTAGGAAATTCCTGATGGAAAATTCCAATAATACTTTTTCCGACCCGGGAATCGAACCCAGGACCCCCTGCCCAGCAGTCATGCTTGCAACCACGAGAAAAACGGGACACTAGATTGTAAACAGCCAATCGATTCTGTAAAAATCTCACCGTGATAACTTCGGTGAAGTGAGCGCGAAGTGAGCTATCAATAGGGGCAATCCCTAACATCAGGTGGAATTACAGCTCACTTCACCTAAGTTATCACGATGAGATTTTTACAGAATACCACTACAGATGTCGAACGTACCTATATTCATCTCTCAGCTAGTCATAGATTCCCCTATGTCTACCTACTTAGACAAACAAGAAAATATTAGATAGTCAGCAATGTTGGCGCCCAACAAACAGCAGATGTAATTGATTATCATTTTGTGCAATTTATAGCTGTATACTACGCTTTGGAATGGGCAACTAGCTTCATCTTTCTGACTGACCGACCCCTTGACAATTCAAAAGTGTATGTAATTGGTTTATTTTAAATAAATGCTTTGAGTTTGATCTCTTGTATAACACTTTCCAATCATCTTTTTTATATCATAAACAAAGTGTTAAAAAATTAACCCGTAAAATTTTAAGAGGTGCTTCATCGAACTGAACCACTTTCACTATAGGACCAACTCTGAAATCACGAAAAAAAAATCAGCTGTTTCCTACATTTTGGTCAAGTAGGTATTGAAGTTTTGTCTTAAACACCAAATTTTGTTGGTTCCATAGTGTAAGTTGTTCAGATCAATGGTCTAAAACACCTCTTAAAGTTTGTCGGGTTAAATATTTTAACACCTTATCTATGTAAGGTCTCACGTAGGTCTATACTATATCTATACATAATTATATTATTATAATTATTAAAGTCACTTTTCGCGTCCGTCTGTGGACCGCATTGTTCTTCTAAACTACGCAAAGAATTTTGATGCAGTTTTCACCATTATTTAGAGAATTTATTTTAAGGTTTACGCGTGTAATACATCTTCTACTAAAAATAAGGGACTAACCACCCTTATTCAGCTCTGTTCAGCTTTTGTTCATAGAAAACAACGATTTTGTATTAGATGCGTTATTCGCATCCGTTCAGCCGCGGAAAGCGTTACAACAAAATCGTTGTTTTCTAAGGACAAAAGTTGAACAGAGCTGAATAAGTGTGGTTAGTACCTGAAACTGAAGAGTTTGTTGCTTTGTTTGAACGCGCCGAACTTTGGAACTACCAATCGGATTTGAATGTTTGATTTGACAATTCTTTTTGAATTTGCTTACAAAAAAGTCTATTTAAAATTACGCTACGGCCCTTAGGAGCCGAGCATAAAGAAAAAAGTCAGAAAGAACTCTAAGCGAAAACGAAATAATGGCAGCCACGGATATATTTTGTGCTAAAACAAGAAATTTCACGTGGGCAGAAGCTAGTAAATAATCTATACATATAATAAAATCGTAGGAAAGTCAAAACTGTACATTGAATATTTTTTAAAAAGAATACTTGGGGCGTGATCTACAATCGATATCGAAGCCAAAAATATAGTTTTTAGAATTTTTGTCTGTTTGTCTGTTTGTCTGTTTGTCTGTCCGGGATAAACTCAAAAAGTACTGCATGGATTTACTTCAAATTTTGCATGAATATTACTAAGAGGTCGGGTCAACATATAGGCTACATATTATCACGCTATCACCTACGGGGGAGGAGCTGTGAATCTTTATTTTTCTTACGCATTCTGTGACAGCGTGTAATCTAACGACGCATATTTAAATGTTGTTTTTGAGTAAGCCATGCTATTATCTAGCTTTACACTATAAAAACTACGCCATTTAAGTAACTTGGGCAGAGAAATATAGTTTAATGAACGTTAGTAGTATAAAGACAATTTTAAAACAGCGCCATCTATAAGATTTCATAAAAATCAAATCAAATTACATGTTAACTTTTTTTGGAAATTAATTATTTAAATTTGATCATGTTGGCGAGGTAAGTAGTTAGTTATTCTTAAAATTCATAGATGGTGATATGCATTTCCTTCATAAAAGTTGTATCGTTTAATTCGTTTTGACAAATTCAAGTTCCAACAAAACCCTCAAAATCTTGAGCAGAGTTGAGGAAGACAATTTTAAAAAATGCGGTGTTAAGTATTACAAAAAAGTTATGTTCATTGATGATGATTATTTCATTTCATGACACCCTCGCGGAGGCGAGCGTCAGTGACAGTCCCAGCCGCATGCGTCATCTGTTTGCCGTCATCTTGGTGTTTTGTGGAGTCGCGAACCCGGTAGCTTTGTGGGAGATGTATCGCCATCATCTGTCTGAAGATTTTCTACGAGCTTTGAGGCGTGCTACTGGAGACGAAGTCGAAGATGAACGCGTGCTGAACACCTGTCTCAGTTCACTTCAAGATGTGGTCATTTCTATCGGCGGCAATCCACTGATCAAATATGGATTACCAGCTCCCCAATCATCACAGTATCAAGACCGTGGAAATCGGGAGTATAACGCCGAGACAAAATTACGATCCGGGCGAAATGACCACAATACGAAATGACCATGTCGCTTTGTTCTCTTCAGAGTAAAAACTTTATGACACCGTCCTTGAAAGCGTTGGGCAAAACCAGGGTAAAATGTTTTTCTTGGATGCTCCTGGTGGAACAGGAAAAACATTTGTTACCACTGGCATACTTGCAGAGGTCAGGAGGCAAGGCAAAATTACTATTACTGTAGCGTCGTCGGGAATCGCTACCACACTGCTTCCGAGTGGCAAGACAGCACATGCCATGTTTAAAATTCCCATCGATTTAGAGAGCACCGAAACGCCTGTTTGTGGTGTGTCACGTAACAGCGAGAAGGGACACGTGCTCAAGGATTGCTCTCTGATCGTATGGGATGAGTGTACGATGGCCAATAGGAAGGCAGTTGAGGCCGTGGACAGAATCCTGCAGGACATCCGCAGGAACGAACATTTGATGGGTGGTGTCACAGTTCTGTTCAGTGGTGATTTTCGGCAAACGCTTCCCGTGGTGACGCGGGACTCGAGGGTTGACGAGGTGAATGCTTCGTTGAAACGATCTTCGTTGTGGTCACGAGTTCGTACGCTACGCTTGACCATTAATATGAGAGCTCGGCTTGGCGGCAATGCACGTGCTCAAGAATTCTCCGATGTCCTTCTAAGTCTTGGCGAAGGCACTCTACCAGAAGAGATAGGTGGACAGGTGGTGCTTCGAGAGTCTCTCGGTAGAGTGGTCTCCAGCTTAGAAGAACTCATTCGCTGTGTGTACGGGGACATCAGTCGTATACCGCACCAGCAGAATTCTTGGGTGTGTGAGCGGGCCATTTTGATGCCCAAAAATGATCAGGCTACAGCAATTAACGAATGCATTCTCTCGGAAATTGAGGGGAATAAAGTGGTCTACACCTCGATAAACACTGTTGTCGAGCAAGATGACGCCACACATTATCTCGTGGAATTTCTGAGCTCCCTGTCAGCAAGTGGACTTCCAGCGCATACCATCAAGCTGAAGGTCGGTGTTCCGATTATGCTTCTTCGGAACCTATCTCCTCCGAAGTTGTGTAACCCGCCTTAAAGTCATCTCGCTCCACAGACACACCATTGAGGCGGAAATTGTTACGGGTTGTGGCGAGGCAGTATTTATACCACGAATTCCCGTCATACCTCCAGTAATTTCCCGTTCCAGTTCAAGCGTGTACAGTTCCCCGTGAGTGTTTGCTTCGCGATGACTATCAATAAGTCGCAGGGGCAGATACTGAGGGCAGCGGGTGTCGACCTCAGGACGAGTTGCTTCTCACAAGGGCAACTGTACGTCGCTTGCTCCCGCGTCACCAGTCCTGACCCTCTTTACATTTTGGCTCCTGCCAGCATAACTACCAACTTAGTTTATAGAGAAGTGTTGTAAGGTATGATACCTTTGTACGTATTTTTACTCTTTTGTGTCCTGGAATGTATTCCTGCATTATTTTCTCTTTTTCCTTCAGTCACTTCTTATGACTGAACTCACCAGGATTCCCATATAACTCTCTTCACTTGCTTCGCTTGTAAAAAAAACTTATATTTCAATGCTATTTTAAAAGTTGTGTACTTATAATGCTATATTATAGCGACACTGGCATCTTAGGTATTTTTGGTGCTGTAGAGCCTTCACGCAGACGACGTCGCGGGCAGCAGCTAGTATAAAAATAAACTTATTTATAAAAAAAAACAAATCATAAGTGTTTTATCAAGTCGTAAAAAGAGCGAAGCAGGGAGGATCCCAAAGATGCCCGTGTCGCTATAGCATTAAAGTAAACAACTTTTAAAATAGCATTAAAATGTAAGTTTGTTTTGCAAGCGAAGCAAGTGAAGAGAGTTATATGGGAATGCTGCTGAGTTCAGTCATAAGATGTGACTGAAGGAAATAGAGAAAATAATGCAGGAATACATTCCAGGAGACAAAAGAGTAAAAATACGTACAAAGGTATCATACCTTACAACACTTCCCTGGAAACTACGTTGGTAGTTATGCTGCCAGGAGCCAAAATGTAAAGAGAGTCAGGACTGGTGACGCGGGAGCAAGCGACGTACAGTAGCCCGTGTGAGAAGCAACTCGTCCTGAGGTCGACACCCGCTGCCCTCAGTGTCTACCCCTGCGACTTATTGATGGTCATCGCGAAGCAAACACTCACGGGGAACTGTACGCGCTTGAACTGGAACGGAAAGTTATGAGGTTTGAGGGGAATGCAGGGTATAAATACTGCCTCGCCGACGCCACAACCCGTAAGAATTTCCGCCTCAATGGTGTGTCTGTGGCGCGAGATGACTTTAAGGCGGGTCCCGTTACACAACTTCGGAGGAGATAGCTTCCGAAGAAGCATAATCGGGACACCGACCTTCAGCTTGATGGTATGCGCTGGAAGTCCACTTGCTGACAGGGAGTTCAGAAATTCCACGGGATGTGTGGCGTCATCTTGCTCGACAACAGTGTTTATCGAGGTGTAGACCACTTCATTCCTCTCAATTTCCGAGAGAATGCATTCGTTAATTGCTGCAGCCTGATCATTTTTGGGCGTCAAAATGGCCCGTTCACACACCCAAGAATTCTGCTGGTGCATTATACGACTGATGTCCCCGTACACACAGCGAATGAGTTCTTCTAAGCTGGATACCACTCTACCGAGAGACTCTGGAAGCACCACCTGTCCACCTCGCTCTTCTGGTAGAGTGCCTTCGCCAAGACTTAGAAGGACATCGGAGAATAGAATTCTTGAGCACGTGCATTGCCGCCGAGCCGAGCTCTCATGTTAATGGTCGAGCGCAGCGTACAAACTCGTGACCACAACGAAGATCGTTTTAACGAAGCATTCACCTCGTCAGCCCTTGATCCCCGCGTCACCACGGGAAGCGTTTGCCGGAAATCGCCACTGAACAGAACTGTGACACCACCCATCAAATGTTCGTTCCTGCGGATGTCCTGCAAGGTTCTGTCCACGGCCTCAACTGCCTTTCTATTGGCCATCGTACACTCATCCCATACGATCAGAGAGCAATCCTTGAGCACGTGTCCCTTATCGCTGTTACGTGACACACCACAAACAGGCGTTTATTTATTTATTTAATACTTCAAGCACATAAATGTACAGAGGCGGTCTTGATGCCATAGGCATTTTCTACCAGTCAACCTTTGGGTGATTCAGAGACAAACAGTGGTAGGTGCAATCATTAAAATTGAGGAATAAATATTTTAAATATAAAGATACGCATAAACCTATTAAAACTATGAATATAATATATACCTAATTACATAAATATACCTACAAATACATGAATATATTTACTAAAATTATATAAGACAAACAATGAGAAAATATCACCGTTCTGATGATACTGCCAGGTTCTTGCGAATGTGCTCACGAACCTTAACTTTGAAGGATAATCGGTTGCTTGCCATCCTGATTTCCTGGGGGAGCGCATTCCACAGAGAGATAGATTGAACGAAGAAGGAAGAGTGAATGAAGTCTGTGCGGTGAGTGGGACATTGGAGAAGACGATTGTGTGATGCGTTTCGGCGCTCTCTAAATCGATGAGAATTTTAAACATGGCATGTGCTGTCTTGCCACTCGGAAGCAGTGTGGCAGCGATTCCCGACGACGCTACAGCAATAGCAATTTCGCCTTGTCTCTTGACCTCTGCAAGTATGCCAGTGGTAACAAATGTTTTTCCTGTTCTACCAGGAGCATCCAAGAAAAACATTTTACCCTGGTTTTGCCCAACGCTTTCAAGGACGGTGTCATTTTGTTTTTGCAGTGAGCGAGTACTAAAAGGCTATGAGTGAGTAAAAATAAATCCAGCTAGTTTTACATCACATTTAAGTTTATAATTAGGTATACGACATGAAAATATATTAATTTCCAAGCAATAATCACACAGATAAATACCGAACAAAAGTATTAACAGTCAATATTTTGTACTGACAACATGAAATTGATGAAGAAATTATCATCATCAATGAACATAACTTTTTTGTTATACCTAATTAACACCGCATTTTTTTAAATTGTTTTCCTCAACTCTGCTCATGATTTTGAGGGTTTTGTTGGAACTTGAATTTGTCAAAACGAACTATACGATACAACTTTTATGAAGAAAATGCACATTACCATCTATGAATTTTAAGAATAACTAACTACTAACCTCGCCAACATGATCAAATTTAAATTATTAATTTCCAAAAAGTGTTAACATGTAACTTGATTTGATTTTTTTGAAATCTCATAGATGGCACTGCTTCAAATTTTTCTTTATACTACTAACATTCATTAAACTATGTTTCTAAAATGGCGTAGTTTTTATAGTGTAAAGCTAGATAATAGCATGGTTTACTCAAAAACAACATTTAAATATGCGTCGTTAGATTACGCTGTCACAGAATGCGTATGAAAAATAAAGATTTACAGCTCCTCCCCCGTAGGTGATAGCGTGATAATATGTAGCCTATATGTTGACCCGACCTCTTGGTAATATTCATGCAAAATTTGAAGTAAATCCATGCAGTACTTTTTGAGATTAGCCCGGACATACATACAGACAAACAGACAAAAATTCTAAAAACTATATTTTTGGCTTCGATATCGATTGTAGATCACGCCCCAAGTATTCTTTTAAAAAATATTCAATGTACAGTTTTGACTTTTCTACGATTTTAATAATAAAATCGTAGAAAAGTCAAAACTGTCCCCGTCTTATGAAATGCCTGCCTCATATAAATGAGGCAGGCATTTCATAAGACGGGGTTATTAGCTGCAAATCCCGCTCAAAATACAGGTCGACATCAGCCTCTTGTGTAGAGTTGTGAAGCAGGACAAGTGAGGATTAAGCTTTACTGAAGCTGAAGCTGAAAACAGCGCTGGAGTCGCTTTTTTGTACTTAGTTCGGTACATCATATTTTATGTATTGTCAGTTAAAATCACTATATTATGAACTATGATGTTCTATTGATATTGAATGATATTCTTTGAATAGATGAAGTATGAAAACATTCGCAAAAAACGCAAGTTTTAGAAGCAATAAAAGTATATATATATGACTTACAGTAAACAAAATGAGAAAAATATTTATGATATTCTTATATGTGCTATTATAGGTAGGTAGTTTGTTGAAAACATACATAATATAACTAATTTGATACGATAGAAAAAATCATGAATAATATAAGTTTATTTATTTTCTCTTCACAAATGCCCAGTAGTAGTGCTTAAAACTAACTTAAGGATAAGTTTACATTTGAGAGAGACTGGTTTGAAATGGCATTGCAAGCATCGCCTGTAGTACAAGTCACCAGGGGCCCACGACGGTTAAGGAGGTATCTTCATGATTTTTTTCTTTTTTGTTATATATTTATTTTTATTAAATTTTTATATCACTTATTTTTGCCATAAAAACTAAATTAAAAGGACGCCATGTTAATATAGTATACAAAATCCAACTAGGTGGAGTTCTCAAAACTTTTAACAGAGGGGTTGTTTTTTTAAGTGCGAAAATTAGCCTTCTGTATGTTAACAAACGTAATCATACCTTCGCTTTCTTCTTTCAAGTCCATAATAATGATATACCATTTTTTTTAAATCTAATTAGCAACGTTGTAAAGAATATATCGTATTCCTTATCAAATTGGCCAAAGCAATTGGACCCTCGACCGGTGTACGATCTCACGTACGTATCCCTTTGAGATATAGAATCCAATTTTAACGAGATTGGGACAAATACATAAGCGCGAACGGAGGTGAACGGTACATCTACCTATTGTGCTAAGGGCCACGTAATCGATTCAAGGGACAAATATTCGGACTATGCAAATATATGCTCACAAATATTGGATCCAAATTCCAAATATGGGAATTTAACGGCGTTCTCTGACCGTGCGGTTTTCTCGAAGGGCGGTGGCTACTACATAACGGCCATCAATGACGGCTCTCATGAAAATGATGGAAGCGAGGTTTGACTTTACGGTGTCAAAAAACGCTCTAAAGGCAATCACACCAACTTACCTCCAGAAATAATGTTTCAGTGACGTCATTCTTCGGTAAAGAGCAGACGCTATGTGGCAGCCACCGCCCTTCTACTTAGGAAACTGTAACTTAAGGAATGGTCATTAACTTTTTATTGATATTCGCATGAGGACGCTAATCATTTTCGTGATAAAGTTATCTTTATCCTGTATATCGAAACAAAGTTAAAGGACAAGGTTTCTTTTAGGGCCTCAGCGCACCTCGGACGCGAAAATAATTATGTGAAACCGCTTAACGAATTCCGCTAAGAAAAAGACACATTGTGTTGCGATTCGAGTAGCGGAACATCATGAGAATCTGTTGAATTGTAACAATCGGAGCAAAATGTCGTTGCTCGACATAGTAATATCGACATAGTAAATACAGTTCGTTTCTGTTTCGCTTATCGTACAACGGCCACATCATGGCACTGACTGCGGTTTCGCTGTTATCGTTTCGCTGTTATGGTTTCGCGGCGGAGATGTGATACCGCCTTAAAGTTCAGATTTTACATACAGACGGAACTCGTACATAGTGAGAGCGAGTCGTATCTACAACGCAACCTGCCAGGAAGCTGATATCGACATTTTCAGTACTAGTGTTGCTAAATTGAAGAAAATGTTATCTAATTGCTTCTTCGAGCGTAAATAGTAATTTTTCTGTTTTTTTAATGTGTATTTCTGTTTTATCTTAGTCATATCTTAGTGATTTAAAAACTACACGTGGAAACTTGTAATTGGCCTTTTTTTGTTTATACTATTATTACTGTATCTGTTTAGCTGTAAGTTTTCCTAAAATTTTTTTTTTTTTTTTAATGGATCAGATTATTATGTTATATTAATTAAGAAAAGTAAATAGGAAGTTCTGAGATGGCAGTTCCACAGTTGGCATTCACGATTAAATCATATTTTTGAGAGCTCAGTCCTTACCAATCATTGAAGAAAAAACGAATCATCAACCTCGTATGTTTAGTTGACCTCATAATTTATTTATCCCTCACGTTACTATAGCACGTCCTAATACGAGAAGGTCTAATTGTCTATGTGATAGTTAGATAGTTTCAACCTGAAGTTTCAATTTACTGGGAATTGTTGTCATAAGGGTAATGCAATTATTTATTTATTTATTTCATGCGACGTATATGACGACCCAGATATAAATACGTTAAGGTGAATGCGCAGTGGTAGACCGCGAAATTAAAATTTTCTTACGTTTTTTACAATTTGCAGGTCAGTGTTAGGTTGTATCTTGATCAAAATATGATTCGCGACTATAAAAGGTACGTATTTACAGAATTATAATCATTAATACATCTTTCAAAGTTAGATTTGTACCATAAGAACAAATCTCATAAGGAAAAGTGCTTATGGTACAAATCTAACTTCAAGAGATATTTTTATGACTTTAATTATGTGAATACATATCTGTTATAGTCGCGAATCATATTTTGATCAAGATACCTACAACCTGACACTGGCCTGCAAATTGCAAAAAACGTAAGAAAATTTGAATTTCGCGGTCTACTACTGCGCATTCACCTTAACCTAAATATAAATATTTTTATTGAAAATCATTAAATTAGCACTTCACTAGCATGTCCTTTTTTTTTGTGGATGGGAAATCATCAAATGACCCCCTCCCGCTCTGGGTGGAGCAGAAGGAAGTGTCAGACTCTTACTGACTAAAACCCACCCGTGTTCCTTCCTTAGCTCTTTGTGTTCCGGGGTAGCGGTAACCCTTTCGGACAATCCCGCTGCTCCGGCAGGCTTCGACCCTTACGGGCCCCCTCTTTGAGGCGCGCGTGGAACACGTACGCGCCGTCCGGCACGGGCCTGGTCCTGATCGGACGGAGGGTTACCCATTACTCTCCGCCCGCAGGCTCGCGCCTACTGTGCCCGGGAGTCGTCACGCGGCTCCCGACGCCCGGGGCGTCTCCCGCGGCGGCTGGGACGTGAGGCTCTCTCCCTCAGCCGTCCCTCCACCTCCTTCGCTAGCATGACTGCTTCGCAGAAGGAGGTGACTGCCTCCCACTCCCTCTCGCCCCGGACCATGGCTTGAACCAGGGCCGGGCGCGAGAGGTCGCCGCCGCTGCCGATCGCCTCTGCGAGAACACGGCGGTGCTCCGCCCAAGTGGGGCATACCGCCACCGTATGCTCCACCGTGTCCTCCGGGCGACCCTCGCAGTAGTGACACCCGGGCGTTTCCTCCCGCCCGATGGTGTGCAGGACTACTAGCATGTTCTTGTGCTGCCCTGTGGTACTTGTCCTCGGAAGCGACAACTAAGCGAGTAGCGACAATGTCCTGCGACAAAAAGTCTTCTTCCAAGACGACGGGCAGATAACAATTCGGCACGCGCACCACGAACGCCTTGAAGTTGACGTTGCGGTGCGACTCCAGTTACTTACATATATTACTAACCATCGACTATGCACAGACAGAAGACCTACTTGTTATTGTCTGCAAATATAACTGCTAACATGCAATTTTACTTTTATTTACTAAAGTTTTTTTTTTCTTTAATTTAGTTTAAATACGTTATACTCATTGTTGAGCACTTTCTAGTCTGAAGCACAGGTTCAACCTAGTTCAGGCAAATTAGCAACAGTACTGTGCGCTGTTTTAATTGGTTTTCATTGTAAATTAATCCCCTTTTTATAAATAAACGATAATAATTATCCATTTGTCATTTCGCGCTTATGACCTTATGCTTCTAAATGTTATTATAACTGCATCCTTCGCGTGTACCTCTATTATGAGTGTCACTGTCACAGAATACCTAATAGTACAGACGCCAGCACATCAAGCTACTTCAATCTGTCAAACTTTAATGGTTTTTTAACTTTATCGCTAAAGCATAAGGTTCAAAGTGTATTGAGAAAATTTTACAGTTTCGGGTAGCTTGATGTGCTGGCGTCTGTACTATCACTGTTTCATCATACTCATAATTTTACCCCTGTGTGTATACGTAGGGATCTTGATATCCAAGTCTAAGGCCCTTTATACACACACGTTTTTATTACCGTGAAAAACTACGGTTTATTCGCTTTTTTTCTACGGCGCGGCTTATACGCTGCCGTATCGTAAAGAAACCGTGACGTGTACAAAGGGCCTCATGCGAGATATCATAATTATTTGCATGTTATCGTCGTCTTTTATCACACAGATGCAAGTTGTAGGTAAAACTAGTAGCAAACTAGTAACCATTTTAGTAGAAATTTTACATATACATACCTAGTCAGCCTATAATGTTCTCTCTTTGAGAGGGACCCATAAGCCACCACGCCGGCCCAGTGCGGGTTGGTCGATATCACATATCTTCGAATATTTGGTTCTAGAACATGTCAGTTTCCTCACCATGTTTTCCTTCACCGTTTTGAGAGCAGTGGTGATGAAATAATTTGCACAAAGCTAAGAGCCTGTCTGGGTTCGAACCTAGAACCTACAACTCGTAAGTCGCGGCGTTACCACTGAGCCATCACTGCTCTACACACTACATTAATGGGGAATGTGATGACGTAATGTACCTACATAAGTAGGTACTTAAAATAATTAAATCTTGTTGTTGGTGCATTTTAATAGCGATCTTAGGCCGTCATCGTTTAGTCGTGCCAATTAATAAATGGTCATTCGCAGATTATATTCTTGTTCTCGCCGGAAAACTAATGTGTGAACTTGTGAGATGGGAATACAGACATGCCCTGTAAGCTGATTCATTTGGAAATTTCTTACAATAGCTTTTAGTACACCTTTTTGTTCAAGTCACGTTTGTAGAATGGTGGGTTAATATTATACATTTTGTAATATTTGTTTTTATAACGGTGTTTGGTACGTAAGTGTCTACATGTAGTACTACATGTACAAAAAACAAAATGGCGGACAGGTAGGTACGCCAAGTTTTATATAAACATCTTCAATTCTCCTCTCAATGCTTCTAAGCCCAGCGGTTTAGGCTAAACGTTGTGATTTTAAGATTTTTTTTAAGTAGAAGTAATTTTTACATACGTACAGTTTTTTCGTAAAGATTTCATCGGGTTTATTCATACAATCGCTGCTTTGTATACTATAATAGTTTGCCGGGGATTGGTAAGTTTTGAGCTACACGATTACTGACAAATGCGTGCACTGACTGGATAGGTCCACTCAAATCTGTGTGGTTCTTTTCCCAAAAGGCCACCTCAGACACTAATCTGCATCTCAACTCCTCATATAGCTTGACCAAGATTATGTCTGAACTTTAAAAGAGACTGTGACCATTACACTGACTGGATAGGTCCACTCAATCTGTGTGGTTCTTTCCCCAAACGGCCATTTCAGACACCAATCTACATGGTCTTCACATGATTTGACCAAGATTATGTCTGGACTTTAAAAGAGACTGTGACCTCGGAGTTTGTTTTGGTCTTTCGTTTCAGAGTAGTTGGATAAGAAAAACCAACCTCATCAAGTTTTAAATAATTTATTTTTGATGCGTGAAAGCGTTTTTTGAACCAATTTACAGAAATTAATATCGTTTATTTTTTAGGCGCTTTAGACTTTGGCACTTTCTAGGTGGTCTGTCTCGCTAATAACCTTGTAGACTACTTAATTTTTGCACAACTTAGCATTGACTTTCTTCACAACTCATGCCGACTTGTTTTAACTTAACTATTTTGTAGGTACTCAGATTAAGTGTAAGTATTTAGTTCTGGGCAGCGGGATTGTCCGAAAGGGTTACCGCTGCCCCGGAACACAAAGGGCTAAGGAAGGAACACGGGTGGGTTTTAGTCAGTAAGAGTCTGACACTCCCTTCTGCTCCACCCAGAGCGGGAGGGGTCATTGGATGATTTCCCATCCACTAAAAAAAAAAAAAAAAAAAGTATTTAGTTCTTCCATGATTTTGTGTTCTAAAATAGAACGAAAAAAAAATCTATTAAACAAATCTTCGAATTATTCCGGTCTGATCGGTGACTCCAGTCTGCTCGCGAGTCTCGTGGCTGTCCTTCAACGAGGATACAATAGAAAATTTAAAGTCCACTTAAGTTAATCCAAATGAAAACTACGCCTCAGTCAGTTGACATAGCTCGTAGTATCAGGTAGGTAGATCAGGGCAGGCAGTTAGGCGGTGCGTGTGAGCGAAGGGGGACGCGGATTGATAACGATACCGCTAAATAAAGATTTCCGCGACGACATCCGTGCGGGGGGTCCCGCATGCTCCCACGTGCGCCCGCGCATCGCAACGCGAAAATGGATGCTGTGATTGGATGAAAGTCTCGACATCAAAATATTGATTCTTTAGGGCTGAATTCTGTATGATCCTCCATAATCAGCGGAACAAAAGTTTCTGATGTGGTCCAACAAATAAGTACCGAAAAATTGGCAAAATTTTGTTTGAGCGAGTATTGAATAAAAAACGCAAAATAAAAGTATACCTAATCTTAGAAAACCCACTGGTTAACTTTTTTTAACTCTAGGTGGGATCTCCAGTCCAAACAGTGTTTAATTTCGCTCGCTGAGCATGAGGACTGCCTCTGTGGTATAGTGGTCGCAAGCGCGACTGCTGAGAGTGGTGTCCAGGGTTCGATAGCCAGCTCGGGAAAAGTATTCTTGTGTTTTCCATTCCGTTTTCAATGTGAGTGTCCTATAAAATTCTGCCTGGGGAAACTAGAACAAGGCTCTCAAAACGGTGAAGGAATACATCGTGAGGGAAACCGGCATGTCCTAGAACCAAAAAAAATCGAAGACTTGTGACATCTACCAACCAACCCGCACTGGGCTCGCGTGATAAGATTATAGGCTGATTATGCTTCGGGAAAACACGTTAAAGGTGATGTGAGTCTAAGATTGCTCATCGTATAGACACTTGTAGTTGTGCATCAATTTGTTTAGTGATATTAGTGCACGTGCTCGGCCGAGACTACAATAGTTCAACGTGCTCTGCCAAGAGCTACTCCTAATATTAACTGAGGAACGCTGCGCGGTCATGGTAGGGTGTCCCTGTCTAGAGTTATTGTGTTATCAGGATATGTCCTAGTTTTGATTAGTTAGTAGCTACCTACAAAATAAAAAAGATAGTTTGCTTAAGGGCCTATACTACCTCATGGCTTAGCATGATCCTCCGTTATGTAGAAAATACTGCAGCATTAATTTTGAAATAAATATATGGTAAAGTTGAGGATTAATGTTAGGTTTTATGTTTGACGAAAACGCGATTCCATAAAATTTTCCCCATAGAAAAAAAATCCAAAGTTACCTCCAAACCGAACAATAAACCACTGGTATTCAAAAAATACTACAAATTAGATCATGAAACTTTGTATACTAACTGACCTAATTATAAAGCAGGTCTTATGTTTTTTATTTTTTTAAATTACCATTATTTTCGCCGTAAAAAGCAAATACCTAAACTATTGGCGCTGCCTGCCGCCTTGCACCGCACGCTGTCTCGCTCTCACTCAGTCCGCGAGCAGTATTGTGCGAGCGAGGTAAAGAGTGAATTTTAGCTGAGGTAGTATAGGCTCTTAAACTAGGCTGAGGATCAGCACGTTTTGAATGTCAAAATTATATAAGACAGTACCCCAAAATGCTCGCTTTCTTTCTAGTGTTATTGTTGGTCCATTCGTAAACCATACGCTTATAGATAAATGTCGTCACAGAAACCACCAAAGTTCCCCAAAACCAAACTACCAAAGTTCTCCAAATTAATTTGGAGACTCAACAATTGTCATTGTTCCGTTTGCTGAGTAAAGTTAGTAAATCAAGTTAATATTTCCAGAACTGTCAACATTAGAATTCTACTGACCAAAATCAATATGACCCAGTAATTTGGGGGTACTTTGGTAGGGTACTTTAGGTCAAGCCGAAATAACGTCAACAGTGTTTAGGTTTAAAATTATGTTCGATTAAGCGACAGAAAGGTCCAAAGAATTGAATTAAGTTCGATTAAGCGACAAAAGATAAGTGGTAACGGTCGTGACTTACGAGTTGTAGGTCGTATGTTCAAACCCAGACTAGCGCTTTACTTTGTGTATATCATCACCACTGCTCTCAAAACGGCGAAGGAAAACATCTTGAGGAAACCGGCACGCACTAATTCAAAGAGATGTGACATCTACCAATCTGCAATGGGCCCGTGTGGTGAATTACGGCCCACTCCCTCTGACTGAGCGGTGGCCACTTGGCCATTGTCCCAGCAGCTGCAGTGGGTACATTATTGGCTATGATTATGAAAGCGACAAAAGCGTCCACAGAGACGGTCGGTTCCGCAAAACGTATAGTCATTAAAACAAAATGTCTCACACCAATCTAAAATGTAGCTCCTCTACTCGACCCGATTCCATCGAGAGCGATGGGCCTTGTCTCGTAATTTTGTCAGCGTATAATTATGATTTATGGTCAATCTTCTCGCCGGACATTCCCAGGAATCTCTGACAGTTTAGTCTAGACCAAGTTTAAGAACTAATTAGTGTTTTGAGAAAACTGGTATGGTAATGGAGCCAACTGCTTGCATGTATGCAGCATGCAAGATAAAGTGACAGTGGCCCCGATTCTGTTGCTCACAAACTAAACTAAATTTAAGTTCAGTGCATCTTTTTCTTTTTATTTCATTATGAAAAGGACAGAAGATAAATATTAGCTTAGTCCTGTCAAATTAGTCAGCGCCTGATGTAAATTGACGTATTTTTAGTAGGCAATTTTTTAATCTCGTCTAACTTGTCTATGGATTATCTAATTTGACAGGACTAAACTAATATTTTATCTTCTGTCCTTTTCGTAATGAAATAGAAAGAAAAAGATGCACTGAACTTAAATTTAGTTTAGTTTGTGAGTAACAGAATCGGGGCCAGTAACTAATCCAATTGATGCAATTATATCTCGCTTTACAGTAGGTTAATATTTTAGATAAGAATATATCTGAGATAATATGATGTCGTTATCTAGTATTATGTCCCTCTCATAGAGAGGAGGCCTGTGTCCCAGGAGTGGGAATATTACAGGCTGACTAGCTGCGCCCCGCGGTTTCACCCGCGTAAGTTTTGATCCCTTGGGAATATCGAGATAAAAATTATCCTATGTGTTATTCTGATGTATAAACTATATTACTGTAAAGTTTCATCAAAATCCGTTCAGTAGTTTTTGCGTGAAAGAGTAATAAACATCCATCCATCCATCCTCACAAACTTTCGCATTTATAATATTAGTAGGATTACGTTATGTTATCTAGTATTGAGCTGATATTGAGCTACTGAACATACAATCAACGTGAAACAATAAAAAAGAATTATGAGAAGATCACCGGCAATTCTCGTAATTTTAAGAACGTTCACAGTCTGATCTCCAGTCTCAATCTGTCAAAAATATCTCTAATTTCTCTACATTTTGACATTTTTACGTAGAGCCAAGATGAGACTGCGGCTAGATTTTGAACGTTTAAATTACGAGAATTGGCCTTCTGATCTTAGCCTCAAATCTGTCAACAATACCTAATTTCCCTACATTTTTGTTTTTTTTTGACATTGGTTGTCGCTGAGATGAGATTGAGACTAGATTTTGGATGTTTTTAGTTACGGGAATTATTCTGCACGCCATGTATACATAAACCACTGACTTATATATTTTTTTCTATCCCCAGAAACAAGAAAAGAACCAACCATGCCGCTCCAAATCCGAAGAAACCGATGCGCGTCGTTCGTGCGCGACAACCTTCTTACGCTGCTGACCATCATCGGTGTGGTCTCTGGCACCATCCTCGGCTGCGGCCTCCGGGCCTCGGGCCAGGAGTGGTCGCGCCGTGACGTCATGTACTTCCAGTACCCTGGCGAGCTGTTCCTTAGAATGCTGAAGTCCCTTATAGTGCCGCTGCTGGTGTCCAGTATCGTTTCCGCCATTGGGTCCCTGGATTTGAGTTTATCTGGCAAGTGAGTTGGTTTTTATTTGTTAAGTAATCTTGTTTTTTATCTGTGTCCGCCCCGCTATAGATATAATTTTAGCAAGCTACACGCAGTAGAGCTACGCTTGAAACTAATCACCATTTTGCATGTGGGACCACTAGCAATGCAGCTGTGTTCCTGGCCACTTAGCCAGGTTCACGTGTACTTTTTCGTCAAACAGAAAAAGTGTGACAAGAATGTTTGAAACTTTTGGAAAGACCTCGTCCGTTCTACTTCAAACGTCCCTAGACTGTTGACCAGAGTGATTTTTTTTTTTGTATTTTACTGTATTGTCACACTTTTGGGCTAAGGTCTCCCTATACATTTCCAATTTTCTTCTCTGGCCACGAGTCTGGAACGAGTCAGAAAAATTGTGACAAGAATGTTTGAAACTTTTGCAAAGACCTCGTCCCTTCTACTTCAAACGTCCCTAGACTGTTACCAGAGTATTTTTGTTTTTAGTGTTTTACTGTATTGTCCCACTTTTGGGCTAAGGTCTCCCTATACTTTTCCAATTTTCTTTATGTGGTACCTTCTCTGGCCAATGGTCAGGAATGACTCCAAATCGTTACGTCAGTGTTTCTTTGGCTTGCCTCAATGACGACGCCCGTCTTCAAGCACCCACTGTGTGACGAGCATGGCCCATCTGTCTTGTTGCATCCTATAAGTGTGACCCATCCAGTCACGTTTCAGCCTCGCAGTTTTATCGCCAATATCAGCGATGCGTGTCTTGGAGCGTATTATGGTGCTGCGAATTTGGTCAGTGAGTTTACTTTTTGAAATGCTACGCTCCATCGCTCTTTGGCAAACCATTTTTTTTTTGTGGATGGGAAATCTTCAAATGACCCCTCCCGCTCAGGGTGGAGCAGAAGGGAGTGTCAGTCTCTTACTGACTAAAACCCACCCGTGTTCCTTCCTTAGCCCTTTATGTTCCGGGGCAGCGGTAACCCTTTCGGACAATCCCGCTGCCCTTTGGCAAACCATGAGCTTGGACTTCTGAGCCTCAGTCAAAGACCAAGTCTGAGCGCCACAGGTTAGCACAGGCAGGATGCGCATGACAACGAGATTACGCTTCAGTGATATTCGAATGTCATTCTTCTTTGGCGCTCTCCTGGACCAGCCGATCGATTCTGTAAAAATCTCACCGTGATAACATAGGTGAAGTGAGCGTGAAGTGAGCTTTCAATAGGGGCGATCCCTAACATCAGGTGGAATGACAGCTCACTTCACGCTCACTTCACCTAAGTTATCACCGTGAGATTTTTACAGAATAGCACTGCAGTAGTCTCTCGTTCTTTTGTCAGTTCTCCTTGTCTCCTAACTTCTGCCAAACATGGTTTTAGCAGTCTCAGTTTACATTTTCTAGTTCTGTTAGGCGGAACAATTAACTTTTCTGCCGTATAACTAATCCGTCGAATCTAAGAAACTGCCCAATCTAGGAAACTGTCGAGTAGTGAATTTGCCGAATTTGGAATCTGTCCATCCGGAATCAGTCATATACCGAATAATAGCTTTATAAGCGCGGAATAATAGCTTTATAAGTGCGGACATTATGCTATTACATTAAGCATATCGGAATTCTTTAAAACTTTAGCCAGGGTCATCTGAATTAATGACCCTGACTTCAGTGCTGAGCCGCCCGTCAACGCCTGGAGAGCAAGTGGAGTCACGGTACTGTCATTGTACTTTATTGTTATAAAAAAGCTTCAAGCTAAGCTTTATTATTATGTCAGCTATTCTAGATTTTAGTGTTAATTAGTTAATTATTACTTTATTTATTTATTTATTTACCATTTATGTACACACATATATAAACAGACAAGAAAAAAACAGAACAGAAAAATAGGTACAAAGGTGATGCTTATTCCATAAGAAATCTCTTCGTTTATATGCGGATAATGTAGTAGGCTGCAATTTTGTTAATATTTTGTATAATCTTTTCTCTGTTACAACACATATTGTAGCTGTTTATTGTGCCGAATAAGAAAAAAAAAAAACTTGAGAGGTGTCAAGGGACACCCGGATGGAACGAAGTTCCTTTCGATTAATTAGTGAAGGAATTGTAATAATTTTTTTTTTTAAGTTATAATAATATTTTTTTTATTATTAACAAATATAATAAAAAAAGCAAAAAAATTGTACATATACATACACACACCGAAATTATGACGCGTAAGTACACTTGCTAAACACGCAAAATGTGGAGATTATAATGCGTATGACTTGGTTAGCACAATAATAAAGAGAGGTTATAGTGCGTACTGCTAAAAATACAAAAGCATTTATTATTATCTGTATATAATCTCTACTTACCTAACTCCATCAGCAATATCCGGAACTTGTGCAGAAACACTGTCAGGATTCATTATTATTATTATTTTTTATTATTTATTATTTACAAAAAACCTGTATACACTCAACAAAAATAATCGTAGCGACACCACACTGTTCAATGCGAAATAGAAATGAAAATATCTGGCTTGCTTTCTATAAGAGAGAGAGAGACAGACAGAGAAACATGCGACGCCGCACAGCTTACAATAGCTTACTATAGCAAAAAGTGTCGTGACAACTTTTCGTAAGAATTTTTTCCGTCTAGCCCCCTTTCACAACGCGCGATAAGGAACTTCGTTCCAACTAGCACACTATTAGTATCTATCTGAATAATTTTGATGGGTATTTTGCTAATCCATTGCTTCATATGTTCAAAAATTTTTGTCTGCTCAACAACGTATCTAAATAATGCAATTAATTTTCTTGAACTGTCAAAATGAAGCCATTGCTACTGATAGTGTGTTACGCAATTACCCCGCTGCACCGACCCACTGCTGGGCAAGAGGCTTCTCTCTAGAGGGCTTTGGTTGACAATAAAATGGGTTTGTTAGAAATTCTCGTACTGCAACTAACTCTTCATTATTTCCAGGGTTGGTCTCCGCGCGATCATCTACTACATGACCACGACGATATGTGCTGTGATGCTGGGCATAGCCCTGGTCACTACCATCAAGCCGGGCAAGGATCCGGAGGCCTACACCCAGCCTAACGCCACCAAGCTCAACATCAAGGATACTCTGACGTCAGATACCCTGCTGGATTTGATCAGGTCAGTTTTTGTAATGAAGAAAGTGTTAGATGTCTTTTTAGGGTTCCGTACCTCAAAAGGAAGAAACGGAACCCTTATAGGATCACTTTGTTGTTCGTCCGTCCGTCTGTCTGTCAAGACCCTTTATCTCGGGAACGCGTTGAGATATCGAGTTGAAATTAAACCATTATATATTCAGGTCTGCGGTGCCTTGAAGCTGTGAAAAAATCAAACTTTTAAGTAACGTAAAAAAAGATACGGCCGTTTCTGCCGCAAAAAAAACGTAATATTTCGACATTCAAGGGAAACAAAATGTATAGGGTACTTACTGTTGACTTAGAATCATGAAATTTGGCAAGAAGCAAGGTCATGTAGCACAAGCAAAGGAAAAAATCCGAAAACCGTAAATTTGTAGTTACATACCTACTTTGTATGGAACCCTCGGTGCGCGAGTCCGACTCGCACTTGACCGTTTTTTTTCACTAATTTTATTAACAACTAACCATGCAATGATATGAAATAAAATATACAAGCTAACAATTAAATATATCATATTAAGTACAAAGAAATAAAAGGGGAAGACCTCATTAGGCATCAAACAATTTATCCGCATCCGCTGTCAATGGGAAAAGTGCCCAAAGAAGTGGCAGTATTGCCATGTTTGATGGCCATTGCTTTGAGTCTTTGACCTAAAAACAGGGTTTCAGATATTGATTTAAATCTTGGTTTATTCCTGAAAAGAAAGAAACATAGAAAGAAAAGAAAGAAAAAAGTTTATTTGGACACATTTCGTGAAACACAAAAACTAAATAAAAATAATGTTGCAAACAACAATTGTGTGTGCCTCACGGCTGCGCCAAAAAGGTTTTGAATTGATCAAGATTGAAACTTCAAGTTTAAAATATCTAATTGTTCAATCAATTCAATGACCACTACTACTTACGGCCGGAACCGTACTACATCAATATTATTATCAATTCTGTAAAAAAATCTGCCATTTGGAAGCAAAATTATTGAGACCCAACCAATGAAATTGCGAAAATAAAATATGAAACTATTTACATACACGTGTATGGGACAATTAAACGACCTACAAATTTACAAAGGCTTCTAAGACCGTAGGTATATGAAGTTACCATGGTGAATCAATACCCGTGGATAGCAAGGCGGGCAGCTTAATATTTTCCTCATATTCCCGGGAAAAGGAAATATAATATGTAAGGTATATTTCTGTATAAACGTAGAAATGCAAAGGCAAATCCTCCTTACATTGGAGTCCTCAGAGGGACGATTGAATACAAAATGGCGCAGGATTATCCGAAGCAATTTTGTAGCAAGCTTTTTTTTATAATAATCCTTAAATGAACACGACTATTGTTGATTGTGGTTTTTAATCTGGGGATATATTTTCTCTTTTCTTGATTTTTATGTAATGATATTGATTGTTTGTGATTGAAAGTAGAATGATTATAATTCTGTAAATATATATATATTATTTATACAATACTTGTTTGTTATGGTCGTGAATCATATTTTAATCAACATACAATCTGACACTAACCAGTTAATTGCAATAAATCTTAAGTAAATTGGAATTTTGGGAGCTTCCTTAGTCCATCCTCCTTAAAAGGTCGACTAAAGAAAGACAGAAAGTAAATACATTTATTTAGTACAGACTAGAGATTGTCTTTTAGACACAATACATCAGATAGCAACATATAAAAATCAAATAGAAAGTGTAAAGTCCGATGTAAGAAATTAGCAGGAAAGTGTGCCTCACGGCTGCACCAAGAAGGCCCAGTTCAGCAAAAATGTCGGATGACTCTCTTTATTTTACCTCATTCTCTCACTTTGCTAACTGTTACAACATTGAAACACAACCAAAACCGCGCGACATTTCCAGAACATAGGACTACCGCGTTAACTAGAACGCGTCATAATGTGACGCGGGATGATTGGCTTAACACTTTTAATAGGTGCTACATAGCGGATAATTTCGCCATCCGGGTGACCCGCGCCAAATTAGTTTGATAAATGATATGCACGATTTTAATAAATTACGTGTTTCGAGGTAACAGTGTTGGAGTTTTCATTTCCGGCTGCGAATGACGATGTTGTCAATTACCCTTTGAATTGTACACTCGGAAAAAATGTGTATGCACGACTTAAAAATGTGAGGTAAAACTGCGGGGTAATTGCGTCACACACTAACAGTGTAGGAATAGCTTTCATTTTGACAGTTCAACAACATTCATTGCGTTGTTTACGTTGTTGAGTTGACAAATTTTTCGAACATATGAAGCAATGGATTAGGAATATCCTTCAAAATCATTCAGATGGTGAAATGTGTGTTACGCAATTGTGCTATGGTATTTCTTTTAGCACAACTTCGAGGGAAACTGAGGTGTTATGTCTTATATACCTGAGACTTCATGGTATGACAAAAGCAGTGCAAGCATACATGTAGGTATACGTTATAGAAATTGATGGCCATCTTTGAAAGGGGCGACCTTTCGTCCACGGTCCACTGCCTACTAAATATTGCATTGAAACTAATTTGGTTAAACGTGTGATTTCGAGAACCATGTTAGCCCGCAGGTTTGCACGCTGTGGTAGGGGTGTGGAGGTGTATCTTTTAAGGCCTACTGTCAATCCACACACACACGTGCAGCTTGTGGATGAAGCATACGCAGAGGGCCACAACGTCCTACGCGTTCAGTATAATAATGGATTTAGCATGTTGATGGGACTTCCACGCTTCTGCAGCGCTTCGCAGATGTTCGCGGAAGTCCATGTTGACGATTTTCACACCGTAGTGAGAAAGAGGGCGACATCGATATGGGTAGGTTAGGGAAGCTCCAACAGCATCCTAAAAACATTGTTTGACAAGGTGGACAGCCCCTTTTTTAGGCACTGGGTGCAGAGACACATGGCGACGTGTGTTGAGCCACGCAGTTATTAGTTGTTGTTAGGTTAGTTTGTAAATTTTACTAAGATAGTTTCGAGTCATTTTTACTATCTATCTGCGTCTGATCTCTCCCCGGTCGTGTCGGATTGTCGTCACATCGGACTACGAGAGTGAGGGAAGAGGGAATACACCTGTCTCTGCGCGCATACTTGTGCACTATAATATATCCTGCGTACCTGGCTAATCTCCGTTGAGATTGGCCACCGTGACCGAAATCGGCCGGGTAGGCTATTATTATTAGTTCAGTTCAGTTCATTTATTTGTCAGAAACATGAGTATGCACACACAAAGCATGCAAGATGTTAAGTACATTGCAGAAAGGATCACAGTCATGTTTTACCTTGACGGCGTACAAATATCTATGTATTATAATAACATTTGATCAATTATTTAATTAGGTAATTATAACTATTCAATATTAAATATAAAAAAAAAATACAATTAATTGAAATTCATTTGTTAACGATTGCAATAAATTACATTTGCATATAATATTGGTAAGCATGCAACTCAAACATCGATTAAATTAGATAAATAGAAGAACAAATATATCATCGTCAAAATTAATTCAAATGTCAAAATAAGATAAAAATACTAACAAAAAGTCAACAGATACAAATTTCGCCCCCACATTAGAAATTACATTAGAATTAGTATGTTTTCTCCATTAGAAACTCATCAATACTATAAAAACATTTGGCTACTAAATACTCTTTTAGTTTTTTTTTAAATAAGTTAGTTTCAGTTATATCTCCGTCTGTCTATATTACTATCTATTAAATGGATTGTGTGTACTTTTATGTGTGATCCGGAATAAACGAAATATGTATATAAACTAGCTTCTGCCTGCGTCTTCGTTCGCGTGAAATTTCTTGTTCTGTCGACCTACCCCCTCGCATCGCATCACCTGCTGGGCGCTGTCACTTAATTTTCACGCGATCTTTCTAGCTTTTTTTTTTTGCTCGCTCCTTAGGGTCGTAAAGGATTTTAAATAATTTAAAAAGATTTTTTCAAATTCTACCGGTAGTTGCAGTGATCAGCGCGTTCATTTATTATCTAATATAAAAAAAATCTCGTGTCACAGTGTTAGTTACCATACTCCTCCGAAACGGCTGGACCGATTTGTATGAAATTTTGTGTGCATAACGGGTAGGTCTGAGAATCGGCTACTATCTGTTTTTTTTTTTTTTTGCAAAACGACGTTTGCGGTGTCAGCTGGTCTAATATATAAAATTCTCGTGTCACGATGTTTGTTACCAAACTCCTCCGAAACGACTGAACCGATTTGTATGAAATTTTGTGTGCATAACGGGTAGGTCTGAGAATCGGCTACTATCTACTTTTTTTTTGTTGCAAAACGACGTTTGCGGGGTCTGCTAGTATAAAAACTCAAACCATTTACTGGTTCAATTGTTAGCACTGCTCTAGGCCAACAAAGATCGGTGGTCACAGCTGTCGTGCTATTGCCCATAATTGCCCATCACTTGATTTATTGCTTTATTGCCCGCTCCTCGAGTCCTCAACGCCGCTGTAACAATGTGTCAATTGTTTAACACCTTTCATCCTCATATTGGCGTAGATAATTGAGTGCTGACTACATTAAATATTTAAAAAAGCAATAGGTATCATAATTGGTTGCATTGTTTTATATTCTTTTATTTTCCACTACTGAAAAGGACTTTTTTTATGGATGGGAAATCATCAAATGACCCCTCCCGCTCTGGGTGGAGCAGAAGGGAGTGTCAGACTCTTACTGATTAAAACCCACCCGTGTTCCTTCCTTAGCCCTTTATGTTCCGGGGTAGCAGTAATCCTTTCGGACAATCCCGCTGCCCCGGCAGGCTATGGCCCTTACGGGACACTGTAAAGGACCTGGATCACTTACAATTTGCTCGTCTAAAACATGCTTATTAGCAAAATGAACCTTGCTTTAATCAGCAGAAAGCTTCAGCATTCAGGCTTCGTGGTGGAAGCGCCAGATTAGCCAATTATTCAATTTTTCTTACGTTTTTTGCCTATTGAATGACATTTCATGAAATATCAATCAATAGGGTTATAGCCACCTTTTTACACTTATAATATCATTGATTATAGGAACTTAAAGAGTACTTAAAGGGTACTTGTTACGGTCACGAATCATATTTTGTTCAGCACACAACCTGCAAATTGCAAAATCGTAAGAAAACTTTAATTTCGCTGCTACATTGGTGCTTCCCCCTTATGTGTTACCCATACGATGCCTTACTCCAGTGAGCCTTACAAAGTTCATGCATATTAATATGATATCACAAGTCATTATAATATTTTAATAACAAAGTTAGGTATCTCAGATGCTACCAAATCCACAGCTGCTGAAGCGTAAAATCAAATTTGCATCCAATATTAGGGATGATAATATATCTTCCTTAGCCAAATAACTCATTTACTCATTTGCGTAACACACCATCAATCTTAATCTGAATCAATTTGAAGGATATTGTTAATCCATTGGTTCGTATGTTCAAAAAATTTGTCTGCTCAAAATTTTGGACAGTTCTTCCATACAAAATCTGTCAGACGTCAATTTTATTCTACGAATAAAAATTATCTGTCGATTGAAACATCAGCCCTAAATAAAATGTTTTCGTAACGTGTAATCGACGAAGTACTCTCTACTTTTGCATTGAGTAATAGAGACTTTTCGCGTATTTTTGCTTATGCTAGATTTTAGTCATCATGAATTCAATTCCCCCACAGTGACTTAAAGACCTGCACCCTAATTGAGAAACATATTATTACTCTCGATTTGAATCATTTTGAAGCATATTGCTAATCCATTGCTCCATATGTTCGAAAAGTGTGTCTGCTCAACAACGTAAATAACGCAATGAATGTTGTTGAACTGTCAAAATGAATGTCATTGCTACTGATAGTGTGTTACGCAATAACTTCGCAGCTGGGTTTGCATTCAAAGCGAGCTGTCCAACCTCATGATTCTTCAAAGACCAAACGTACCATACCTTTTATTCTATTTTTCTCTATGGAAGTACCTTGAGTGCTACAAGGGTATTTTGACGCCTGAATGACATTGACACCAGCGGGGCAATTGCGTAATACATTATCAATCGGAATCGGTTTCATTTTGACAGTTCAACAACATTCATTGCGTTAATACGTGTTGAGCAGACGAATTTTTCGAACTTATGAAGCATTGGATTAGCAATTTGCTTCAAAATGATTCAGATTCCGATTGATAGTGTGTTACGTAATCAGGGAGCGGGGCGGTGTTGGTAAACATTTGTGAAATTATCAAATCAAATCAAATCAAATCAAATCATTTATTTGCTTGAATATGGGTAGGTACATGAGGTGATACATAATTACAACAGTTCTTTAAACCATATCCTACCTTACTAGGTGTGCAAATATCTAATACAATAAAATATACACATTCTTATAAACACGCCTTCTTTCCATGGGGTCAGGCCTGGTTAGGCAGAAAACTACAGAACGCCACCTGCTACGATCCTTACAGACTACCTCAGCCTCGCTCACGTTCACAGATCTGGTTGTACACGCACGGTTACGAGAAATATTTATTACATTAATCCATGATTTGAATACATACATCACATTAAACATTATCTATATCATATATTATTATTGACATTATTAATTATTTAATTATATTAGCATTGTTTAATTTAAAAATTTAGTTACATTTATCATTTAAATAATCATTAACATTATAATATGCTTTATTGATCAAAAAAAATCTTTAATTTATTTTTAAATGATATAAAATTATTTGCCTCCTTTATATTATTCGGTAATTTATTATATATTCTAGGACCCATACAAAATGCACTTTTGTCAAACATAACCGTTCTATGGCGTATTGCTCGAAGTGTACTGGCAAGCCTGGTACTTTTTAAAGTTTCATATTTATTTATATTATTTCTAATGTCTAATGCTAGTTCATAGATATACAACGATGGGAATGTCAGTATTTTTAAATTTATAAAATGTGGTTTACATGTATCTGTAGGTTTTAATGCACATATTGCCCGGATACATTTCTTTTGGGCTTTGAAGACTGTTTCTCTCTCAGTGGCATTCCCCCAAAACATTACACCATATCTTAGTGTCGAACCAACGTAAGCATGGTAAGCAGATAGAAGTGCACTTTGATTTACCACTTTACGAAGCATATAGATGGCGTATGAATAACGACTTAATTTTGTACATACTTGTTCAATATGTGTCCTCCATGTCATGTCTGAGTCTATGTGTAGTCCAAGAAATTTTGTTGTGTGTATTTTTTCTATGTCTATTTGTTCATAATTTATATTTAATGTACTTAGTTTTGAATTTTTATTCTTGAAAGTCATTATAAATGTTTTAGTTAAGTTAATTTTAAGTTCATTTAAATTTAGCCAGTTAACTATAGATGATAGCGTATAGTTAATTTCATGTTCATGTGTCGTAAGATCTTCAGATACAACTATCGCTGTACTATCGTCAGCATACAGAACCATAGAGGATTTGATGGATTTGGGGAGGTCGTTGATATAAATAATAAACAGAAGAGGACCTAAAATACTCCCCTGTGGTACACCCTTGCAGACTTTTATCGGTGTTGACAAGTGTTTTTTTTCGACTTTTGTGTTATTTGAAATGCTAGAAATCTCCGTTTGCTGTTCTCTGTTGCTTAAATATGATTTAATGAGATCTCTAGCGTTTCCTCGTATTCCGTACGCTTCTAATTTATTTAGTA
Organism: Globia sparganii; assembly: GCA_949316385.1. Classification (NCBI taxonomy): domain Eukaryota; kingdom Metazoa; phylum Arthropoda; class Insecta; order Lepidoptera; family Noctuidae; genus Globia; species Globia sparganii. The sequence continues at coordinate 5,629,755 of OX438670.1, forward strand.
ATATTTTATGATTGACGCAGTCAAAGGCCTTCGTCATATCCATGTAAAGTGCTGAGACATGTTTTTTACTATCCATGCCCCTTAGTACCGTTTTGAGGAAAGTGTAAAATGCGTTGTTAATTGATTTATTTTTCCTGAAACCCATTTGTTCTTCCGCGAGGATGTTATTTTTTTCCATATAGTTATATAAATTGTTATATATGACTCTTTCAAAAACTTTTGATAAGATGGGTATTAGAGATATTGGTCTATAACAATTCATATTTTCTCTATCTTGCTTTTTAAATATTGGAATGACAACGGATAATTTTAATTTTGTTGGAAAAACCCCATCTTCAATGCATCTATTAATTATATGACACAGAACTGGCGCTATTATTTCCGCCACTACCTTAATAATTTTAGTACATATTCCATCATACCCCGCACTATTTGTATTTTTTAGGGATTTTATAATCTGAACAATATTCTCTGGGGTACACGGGCTCATGAAGATTGAGTTTGAATTATTATATGTAATTTTATAATGGGGGTTTTGGTTAATAAAATGTTTACTTGATACTTGAGTTGTAAAAAATTTGTTGAATTCATTAGCTATAGCAATTGGATCTGTGATTGGTATATTGTTTACGTTTATTTTATCAATTTTTTCTTTTAATTGCTGGTGGGCACTTGTTTTATAATTATTTATAACCTTCCACGTAGCTTTCGCTTTATTTACTGAGGTTTTAATATAATAATCGTTTTGAGATTTTTGGGTTAATTTAATTATTGTTTTTAATCTTTTGTTATATACTTTGTATGAATCTTTAAATAGTTGGCTTGGTGATTTCCTATATTTCCAAAGTAATTGACGTTTACGCTTGGAGCAGACTCTGATACCTTTTGATATCCGATGAGGTCGTTTGTGTGTAGGGACTTTGACTTTTATTAAAGGAAAACAGAGATCATAGAATAATCTTAATAAATCATGGAATTTGCTAAAAGCTTCATCTGCTGTTTCTGCATTGTAAACTTCATCAAAGGCGAGATTTTGGATACATTCAACGAACTTATCTATGTTAGAGACACTATAGTCTCGTTTATTTGTGTACCAATGCGTTATATTGAAGTTTTCTTTGACTGGATATTGCAGCAGTTGAGCAGTATGATCCGACAGCGCTAGTTCTAGTATATCATACCTGGAGCCCCTTTTATTACAAATAAAGTTGTCAATACATGTTTTACTACTTAATCGCGTGGGTTCATTAATCATTAGTTTAAGGTTATAGCTAGCCAGTAGTTGCTCCAGTTCTATTACCATTTTATCTCTTTTTAGTGTATTGATATTAAAGTCACCACATAGAATAATTTTCTTATTTTGTAAACAAGTTTTGTTAAGTATTTCGTTCAATTTAGCAAAAAATATGTTTACCATTTCTAGTTTATTGCTAGGGGGGTCTGTAAATGTTGATTATAATAATATTATGGTCTAGGAGTTCAATGGCACTACACTCTAAAATGTTTCTAACAGTATGTTCCTTTATATCATAGATTTTAGCCCTTTGATTATTACGTACTAATATGCACGCCCCTCCATTTCTACTGTGCCTAGAATAAGATGAAACCAATGAGTAATTGGGAATTTTCAGAGAATAAGTATCCTCGTTTATCATATTATGTTCCGTGATACAAAGGACATCAACATGTTTATTGTTACGGCTCAACTCGTCTAAGTGTAACGAAAGTTCATCTGATTTACTTATTAGACCATTGATGTTCTGATGTAATATAAATAAATAATTATACACGAAAAAAATTGTTATCTTTCGGTGAAATCGATGGAGTACAACATTCAGAAACTGTGGTCACTATAGTTTGGTTTTCATTTTCATTTTGTTCATGTTTGCTATTTGGGGTATAATTTTGGTTAATATTTTCATAAATGAAGTCTGTTTGTGTGGAACTATTCACCATACTTTTTTGAGTGGCGGACATTTTTGTATTATTGTATGTAATTAATTTTAACTTATAATCTATACGCAATATCTCTCTTAACCAAGATCTGCATAAATTGAGACTAAAGTGTATGCCTCTTGGTAAATGCTTTTCAAAATCTAAGTCTAGGTACTGTACATTGTTAAATTTGCTACATATAAACTTCAGTTCATAGTTAAGTTTCTTAATGTTTAGGAACCTATTGTATGGAATTTCCGTGAAGATCACGTTTGTGTTTGTTACAGATTCAAGCCATTTCATAGTGCTAAATTGAAATTCACGTGGGTTTACATCGTTTGTTCCGCCAGCTATAACTATGTATTCGTCCTTAGTTAACTCTAGAATTTCACTTTTAAAGCTGTCCAACACATTTCGTAGTCTTGCTCCTTGTTTCCACATACACTTTACGTAATAATCATCTCCAACCAAACGTTGTAATATATTCTGGACCATTTTCCCTTGATGATCTGCCATAATTATAATGCTCTTTCGCCTTTTTAGTGACGCTTCTTTATCACTCAATGTAATATTTCTAGGAGACTCAATGTTGATATCATGATTTGATAGTTTTTTGTGAATGTTAGTTTCTTTCCCACTGCCCGCTGTTTCTGGTTGTTCAGGAAGAATTACCATTTGCCGAGTCTGTAGATCGGTAGTATTGTTAAACGGTATTTTAGGCGTGCTCATGTTAAAAGTTTTAAGTTTTTTTGAATGAGTTATCTTGTTTCCTGAGTCCGGTGTTCGTAATATTAAACTGTCTGATATTCCTACTTTTTTATAAACATCTATTAACTTCTTGCATTTTTCTAATTCTTTTTTTAAAGCTGTGTTTTCATAATTCAAGTTTTCTATTTCTTGATTAGCAGTTCGTAATTCCTCTTTTAACTGGTTTATTTCACATTGTTTTTCGCTTGTACTTTGATTCTCAATTGAAGTATCCGGTAGACTGCGAATTGTTGTTTCAAACATTGAATTTGATAGAGTAGTATTGCTGTTGCCTAATGAACTTGAACGCTGTCGTTGTTGTTTTCGAATTGTAATATTATCTGTAGAACTATTCTCCATAATTTAAATCAACTTTACGGCTGTGTTTGTTATTTTATTTTAAAAATTCTATAAATCACAAAAAGTCGGCTCTTGAATGCTCTTAGTTTCGAACCCTCGATCCGTGATACGAGTCTTGCAGCGCCTTACGCCTCTACGCCACGGAAGTATGTACTTTCTAATTTGAATTTGTAGATCGCTTGCTAAAGCTTATATCTAACTTTTATTGTCAGTGGGTAGATTTAGTTGTGGTGAACAAAGAAATATTTTTTTTTTAACGTTTTTTGTTTAGCGTAATTAAATCACTCTTCACTTTTAGCCACTTATTTAATCGTTAAGAACGTAGATTTCACTGCCCTTATTGTGTTAATTTTGTTTGTTACAAAACTGTTTTAAAGATCACTTAATTTTGTTTGTTACAAAACTGTTTTAAAGGTCACTTGAGTCACTGATTATTTTTGTTGTTATATCACTATTATTGTTTTATTTTGGCTAATAACAAGTTGGATGCTCCATCATAGCGTTATAACTATCATTATTACACTTTTGTCGAATGACATGAGCTTTGGATATTTTTAAATGATTTAAATACATAGAGCTGTGTTGACTGTGCGCGAGCGAGAGACACAGAAATTGTATTAACAAAACAAGATAGTTAGTTCCGATTTTGACCACGCGCCATAATAACCATGTAGCGTTGTATTTGATATGTATGACACGCTAAACGTGTCTTATGCGTGACAATAATATGTCGTGTCGTGTTCTATGCGTGTAGCATAGCGACATAGGTAATTTTCAATTGCAGCCGGTGTGAGAGGAGCGATGCGTGCCACAATTCACGCTTGTCGCTTCGTTCACTTATTTATACTGCGCCCTACATATAGCATAGGGCTGCCGGGAGATACACAAATCGAAAAATTAGACAAAGAGACGAGACACTAATTTTAAATCATTCATGCTTGACGGTCTAAAGATCAGCATAGACTGCACTACGACTCTAAGACTATCCAATTTCGGTGCGTTAATGTAACATCTCGCATTGTATAAAATCCAGACCTTGGACTTATTAGATAAATATAATTATACTCTCTTTCGAGTATTCCTGCTTATTTTTTTTCTTAATCATGCTTTTTTGCAGGCTTTCGCAATTCGCTTGAGCCATTTTCCTGAAACCGATAATATTTGCCATAAGTCGAAGTTACTTTAAGGCAGCTAGTCGTTTATAATGTGCAAACGTTAGGTAGCTTATCAGTTTATGTACCTAATGCTTTACACACAATTACACAAATGTTAAGACGATTCATTTAGTATTGATATGATCGTATTCGACGAGCGAGACTGTGCTAATGAAAGTGCTATGTCACAAAAACTGTTTTCTTTTAAATTTATTTATATCATTTACTACAATTTTCACATTGTGTCTCTAAAGTACTACAGTAAAAACTAAAACAACATGAAATATAACTTAAATATTAAAAAAATAATTATGAATACCTGGAGGTGTTAATATTATTAATATTAAATATAAAACATCTTCGTAGGAAAAAATACTCTAAATAGTTTGCAAATCCTCTGGTCAGTGACACGATACCTTTTTAATAAAATCTATATTTTGATTTGGTGATTGGTTCCTAGTTTGCTTCCTAAAATATTTGAGTACCTAGGTAATAAAAAAAAATGTTTCTCTCCTCGCCAGCTACTTTAAAAAATTGTGTAATTTATAAATCAATCATTTTCATACAACTCCTCTACCGTATAACTGGCTCTTAAAGCACTTATCTTATTTTCCTAGTTTATTTATCCAGAATTTCCTGACGACATTTTTAGAACTTAGGTCACGTACTCGTTCTGTAAAGTTTCCGTTCAGTACCTATGCGTCCAGACTTCAGACAGTAGGCACTGTACACAGCCCTACGACCCACATCAATCAAAATTAAGACATTGGTGCTCACGCGACGGACGGCGGGCATCAGGTGTTGTGACGTAACAAAATCCAGATCAACCAGACCAACTGTTGAGCTTGGAAACATACGTATGGTTGGGGCAGACGGCACCGCAAACGTAGTTAGCAAACTTATATATTTACGGAAAACTATTCCATAAATGTTTAAGTTTGTTAACTATGTCGCTGTGATCGACTTATATAATCGCCAGAATCGTTATAGTTACAATAGAGCAGAGCAGAGTATTAAAACGACTATACAAGTACTTATCCGCACTGGCTCCGCGTGGTAAATTATGGCCCACCTCTTCTCTGAGAGAGGGAGTGGGCCGTAATTTACCACGCGGGCCCAGTGCGGGTTGGTAGACGTCACGTGTCTTCGAATGTTTGGTTCTAGGACATGCCGGTTTCCTCACGATTTTTTCCTTCACCGTTTTGAGAGCAGGCACTTTACTTTGTGTAAATTATTTCATCACCACTGCGCTGCTCTTAACGAAAATTGGTACTTTAAAGCTTGATAAGTCACGAACGGTTTACATATTTTTGAAAGATCTATCCAACGATATCCCACACTATGGGAAGGATGAAAAAAAAAATATCATCCCCACTTTACATGTAGGGGAGGTACCGTAAATAATTGTTTTTTTCAAAATTTATTTTATTACTTTTTTGGCGTCATTAACGTGTATACTCATGCCAAATTACAACTTTCTAGTACCAATAGTTTTTGAGGTAAACCGTGGACGGACAGACAGACAGACGGACATGGCGAAACTATAAGGGTTCTTTGTCGACTACGGAACCCTAAAGACGGCGAATGCTTGATAAAGACTAAAGCTTTTAGCAGAACTACAAATACATGATTTAGTCTATACTCACCTTATGGGTGCTACTCTAGTCGATGAACAAACACAACGATAACAGCGGAAGTGACGAACTCTTGCCATTCACGATAGTTTAAATGATTTGTCCTTCGCTATGTTTTAAAACTATACTATTTTAAGTTGCTTGTAACGTTTTTTTTTGCAATAGGCTAATAAATAAACAGCAGTGCTATTCTGTAAAAACATCACCGTGAAAACTAAGGTGAAGTGAGCTGTCATTCCACTTGACGTTAGGGATTGCCCCTATTGATAGCTCACTTCACCTAAGTTATCACGGTGAGATTTTTACAGAATCGATCGGCAGCACCCTAATTGCGTAATACACTTTCAATCACAATCTGAATCATTTTGAAGGATATTGCTAATCCATTGCTTCATATGTTCGAAAAATTTGTTTGTTCAACTACGTAAGTAACGCAATGAATGTTGTTGAACTGTCAAAATGAAAGCCATTGCGTGTGTTACGCAATCACCCCGCTGTCTAGTTTGGGGCTAACTGGCCAATAATATTTTATGTAACCTAGCTGCAGGTGTTTTAAGCAACTCATGTCGTCTCAACTTCCTGTTACCTTGTGAACCGAACATATTACCTGGAAAATAAAATATTCTAATATATAAAATTCTCGTGTCACAGTGTTAGTTACCATATTCCTCCGAAACGGCGGGACCGATTTGTATGAAATTTTGTGTGCATATCGGGTAGGTCTGAGAATCGGCTACTATCTATTTTTCACACCCCTATTTTTTTTGTTTGCAAAACGACGTTTGCAGGGTCAGCTAGTATTTCCTATATTTTCAATAAATAAACAAAATGTTTTCTATTTCTTATTCTTATGACTCTGGAAAAAGCTAAGAATGAGAACCAAAGAAGATCAGAGACCGTATAGCCTCTTATATCCGCCTTCTGTTGTCTATTGGTTTTATTTTGGTTCTCTATGCATGTAGTTTTGCAGTTTTGGTGTCTTTTATTCTTACAAATCGTTCCAAAATTGGATGCTTAGTAGTAACATTAGCATTTGATATTGAATTATGTACATAAATTTGATACCTAATATGTGCATGACATAATTTCACGGAGCCTTAATTTCATATACTGGGGGGACGTCGACCTACTTGTAACCATGAATTTAGCATAATTATTTTAGTTCCCCAGCGTAGCAATTTTTCGTCGAGTATAAATAAAAATCATCAGTTCTTTCATCAAAGTCAAAATGTATGGAACAGTATTTTAATAACCGACGAAAATATTTAACTCCGTTGCGTTGAAATTTTTCGTCTTTCTTCATTTTTGTTCGTTACAAACTGAAGATAAACAAATGACGGCGTTTATTTTCAGGTAATTTTAGTAATATTTTTAAGATGATTAACCCTTCATTTCCACGCAGATCCACGAACGTAGATCCACGTAAGCCACAATGGATTTTTAAGGTCCGTTATAAATCAAACCATATTATTCTGGCCTATTTTTTGGCCAAAGAATCAGCATTGTCATACAACGTGGCAATGCTGGCAGCCTTTTGGGCACGTTTCCTGTTGACAGCGATGCGGACGAATTTTTTAATGCCCTTTGATTATTTCCCCTTCTTTTTATATACTTGTACATATTATTATTATTTTAAGTCTGTTAGATAAAAACCAATAATAAATGTTTTACTGTGTCCAAAAAAAAAAAACCATATTATTATTTTTTTTTTATTAAAAAAAAACCCATGAACCCATGGTTACCTATAGCTTGCGTGTTGACGTCCCTGCGACCCTCTATAAGAACTAACTGAAGTTTTTCTCTCTGTCTACTCTTTTATGTTCTCTAACTCATTCTTACATTGTCTGTTTGTTTCAGAAATGTGTTCCCGGAGAACCTTGCGCAAGCGACGATTGCGTCCTACCGCACAAGGCTCGTTTTCGACAAGAACGACACTAAAAGTCGACTAGGTAGATTTATTTGTTTCTCTTCCGATTATTTAACTACCGATAAACCTTAGTTTTAAGTGTTGTGCTTTCTACTCTTTAACAATCATTGAAATATATGATTGTTCAGACGCCAGTACATCAAGCTACCCGAAACAATCAACCTTGAACCTTATGCTGTAGCGGTAAAGTTGAAAATCTATTAAATAAATTTGACAGATTGTAGTAGTTTGATGTGTTGGCGTCTGTACAGACACAATGACACGTGTAGATAGTCACCTAATGTTATTGTCGCTACGCCAATAGGTAGGTACACGATCGTTATAAGAACCTCGTGTTATTAGGGTTTTCCATTAATATTTTTTTAGTAACAGCTCGGAGTTTGGAAGTTGGCGGTGTGATACCCCGGTCGTGTCGGATTGCGTGCCGTCCCATCGCACTATAAGAGCGTGGGGAGAGAGAGTGCACCTGTGTCTGCGCACACACTTGTGTCTATAATGTATCACGCGACGAAGGCTGGTCTCCGTTGAGATTGCCGAAATAGGGTCTGAATGACTATTATGAACTTCCTCAGAAAAATGCGGAGGTTCATAATGTAAGCTCAGGTAATATGGCGCGCTTTTCTCCAGCGGTGATTTTTTTTTGCGGACTAGATTTTTAACGCACGGCTTAGCGCCGAGAGTTGGAAATCCAACAGCGTGTTTTTTTGGCGCGCTGGTATGTGCTCTATTGGATTCTCAATGCTCTGCTCAACTCCGAGAGTTGAAAATTCAGTGCGTGATAAAAGTTTCGCCGCGATATTCTTACGTCCGTGTGAACGTGGGCTAATAAGCTGTTCTAAACTAGCTACCGTAAACAAATAACTACATAAGTAATAATCTGCAGTCATTTAACAGCTTGTGTGAGGTCCATAAAAGTCACGAAAGACAATTTTTAGCCGAGAATAGAACCAAGTCATGGCATTATTGTGCCTAATTGTGCCTCACCCCACAAGAGTAACCAATCACTGATCTTCTATCTATCTATGTATATAAAAGGAGAAACTGACTGATTGAATGACTGACTGACTGACTGACTGACATATCAACGCACAGCCGAAACTGCAAGGACTAGGAACGTGGAATTTTACATACGGCTTCCTTTTAATCCAAAAAGGTCGAATTTCCAAAAACCCCTTCTTAATGCTCCCCTACATAAATAGGAGAGCATTAAGAAGGGGTTTTTGGAAATTCGACCTTTAAGGGGGTGAAAAGGGGGGATTTTGTTTGTATGAAAAATCTTATTGGTTGAGTTTGTAAAAAAAATGTGTAACTTGAAATTTGGCACGAATAAACGCAGACGAAGTCGCGGGCGAAGTGCTAGTTTAAGAAAAAATTAAATCATGGTAACATCACTAAAGACACGCGACGGCATGAGCAGACAATTTGTGAACAGCTAAATGAACAATGACTTTTATTGCAAAATGATGATGAATGACTCTTCTGTTCGTGAACAAAAGATTCTAGTCTTTGTTCACAAAGAGGACAGTTGGTAATTCAGGTCTTTAAGCCACTGTGGAGGAATTGAATTCATTGTTAGGTACTAAAATCTAGCATAAGCAAAAATACGCGAAAAATCTTTATTACTCAATGCAAAAGCAGAGAGTAGGTACTTCTCTTCTTTAATTATTTTATTTTTGGATTGTTATTTTGTTACTATTTGCTGTACTCTGGACACTTAACGCGTACTTGTTTTTTATTTATTTTTTACATCGTTCTCATATATTTATAAATTCAACATATGATGTAACTAATAATTTTGTAAAAATATAATTTAAAAAGAGTGTCCATGGAGTTTCTAGCCCGTTCTTCTCCATAGGTACCTACTACGCTTTGGAATGGGCAACTAGCTTCATTCTTTCTGACTGACCGACTTCTTGACAGTTAAAAAGTGCCCGTAAATGGTTTAATTGAAATAAATGCTTTGAGTTTGAGTTTGACTTCGTCGATTTACACGTTACGAAAACAATTTATTTAGGGTCGATTTTTCAATCGACAGATAATTTTTATTCGTAGAATAAAATTGACGTCTGACGGATTTGTATGGAAGAACTGTCCATAATTTTAAATTATTTCTCGAATAAAATTATCTGGTGTTGGATCAGCTCTAAATCAATCTAAATAGACATTTTTATTTTATTTCAATAGGGCAATACAATATTTTTAAAAACGCCATCCCTAGAATTTTTTTTATGTGTGTTAATTGGTCATCGTCACAAATATTAAGGAGTTGACTTCTATCAGCATTAGTAGCGATGTTGTAGTCTTTTAACATAATTTTGGTCTTTGCACTGCTGCAATGCCACTACTGCGTGGCAATTTTCCCATAATTTATCACTGCCTGTAATAATTAAAGCATGATTGATGGGTTCTGTTTACGCATCGCTGGGAACTGAAAGATAGCTAATTTGAACTTCTGTTATTAACGAATCAAGACTCTGTAATCACGTGACATTTAGCTGCCCTGTAAAACTAAAATGAAACCCAAAAATAATAAAGGGTCAAATTAAATTAGCTAGCGAAACTACGCAGACGAGATGGTTATCGATGCTAAACATGATAAAGAAGAAATTATTTTGATGACTTTTCTTGTGGTGTCATCGACCCCAGTTACCAATCGCGAATTGTAGTGTAGTCACTTGAACATCACAAAAGTATCGATAAAATAAAAGAAAACAATTGTTTTCAACTCCTACTACATGAACCAACAGTAAAAATATTTTATTTTATTGTGTGTAGATATCGATAGCCGTCACGTCTGCAAAGTTTCGCTAGCTAATTTAATTTGACCCTATATTTCTAAACAAGTATTTCTGCCCTTTTCCAGGTGAATTGGAGACGTATCAGATCACGGGCGAGTACCAGAGCGGCAGCAATGTGTTGGGGCTGGTCTGCTTCAGCATCGTCCTGGGCATCACTATGGGCAAGATGGGCGACAAGAGTAAACCGCTGCAGGACTTCTTTCACACTTTATCCGAAGCCATGATGATCATCACTGGATGGGTTATTTGGTTAGTACGACAAATAAATTATAGGAATTAGGCATTAATAGTAGATTATTGCATCGAGCGCAAAGTGAGTTATTAATGCACGAGTGATAAGTTAACGAATATTGTATGAACAAGTAACAGACTGTATATGTATGTTACTTGTATATGAAGTAAAAGGCGAGCGAACCAAATTAAAAAAAAAATTGTATGTAAATAAATAAACGTACTAAGTATTCTTATTAATAAATTGCACTTGCTTATTTTTTCATAGAGGGTGATAAAAAGTAGAGTGTCCACCTCGGGTGCAACACTATTTTAAGCTCGAGTGACGCTGACGTACTTTGAGTTTGAAAGAAACACTCTCGCCTTCAAAATAGTTGTTTGCTCCCTTGGCAAACAATCTACTATTTTTAACTGTAGTACGAGTATCATACTGTGAAATATGACGTAACATTCAGCAGCATCCGCGTATGCTGCAATTTGTGCGGTAGTTTGGGGCTTGTACCGTCTCAAGATTTGACAGAAATGTTTTATTTTTTTAATTTTACTATCAATTTTTTGAATTCTTCAGTTGCTAGCTGTGGTGGCCTAGGTTAATGTCCCCGACTTACGAGTTGTAGGTCGTGGGTTCGAACCCAGCTAGGCAAACGCTTTACTTTGTGTACATAATTTCATTACCACTGCTCTCAAAACGGTGAAGGAAAATATCGTGAGGAAACCGACATGTACTAGAACCAAAAATTCGAAGACGTGTGATGTGTACCAGCACTGGTCCCGCGTGGTAGATTATAGCCCACTTCCTCACAAAGAGAGGAGGCCTGTGTTCCAGCAGTGGGAACATTATAGGTTGATTATGCTACCTTCTCTAGATTTGATAGTCATATTCTTCAGTTTAGATAATGATACTTTTAATAATAATTCACCATTATAGACTAGCCACTGCTGTTCAAACAAAGGTCTCCTAAATGAAAAAGTCATGGAAGAAATGTTTTTTAACCTTTTACAAAAAAAGTAAAAATAAAAAAAAAAATTAAAAAAATAAAAAAAATAAATAAAAAATATAAAAAAAATAATAAAAATAAAATAAACTTTCCAGGTTATCACCACTCGGTGTGTTCTTCCTGGTGACAGCGAAGATCATGGAGATAGATTCATTTGCGGAGCTGGTGGGTCGGTTGGGTCTGTACTTTATGACGGTACTCCTGGGACTGTTCCTGCACGGATTTGGAACCCTGAGTATCCTGTTCATCCTGGCCACGAAGAAACTCCCCTGCCGGTACATTGCGAAGATGGGACAGGTCATGGCTACTGCTTTCGGTACTGCTTCTAGGTAAGATCAATTAAGTTTTTATTAACAACAATAATCAATAATTATTAGTGATGCATAAAAGTGTCTTTTTGGATCAATTTGCAGAAGATAATAACATTTATCAGTATTTTTTTGTAAAAAAAAATTCTACCTCGTTTTAGCCATAAGATAAACATGTTTGGTTGCTTTCCACTTATTTTTTTTTCATTTATATGTGGTGTTCGACAAATGTTTTTACTAATGTCGAAAGTATGCTTAGGTAGTATCAGGACCCTATTCTTGAAGTATACCTAAGAAGCTATGCAAACTATAGATTAATATCTCTCATATAATATAAATCTTCAACATTTCAATTGCGAACTCACAAAAATCTTGAGCAAGAATGTGTATCGCCATTTTATTTTCTCTCTCATCTTTTCTCTGCCTAAAGTATTCTAATATCATGTTCCAGCTCGGCGACAATGCCAATAACGATCGGCTGCTGTGACGAAATGGGGCTGGATCCACGCATCACACGCTTCGTGATCCCCATCGGCGCCACCATCAACATGGACGGCACGGCGCTGTACGAGGCCGTCGCCGCCATCTTCATCGCGCAGCTCAGGAAGGTCGAGATGTCGTTTGGCAAGATTATTGCTGTCAGGTGATACTATAAGCAAGCCTAGAATTCCCAATTATGTTACTTAGCTTAATACACTCCCGTACTCTTAAATCAAGTCACCCTGCAACTTTTTAAATGGTCGTGAATTCATGTTTGGAACAATGATAAATACCAAAATGAATGCCAGTATGTCAGCTTCAAAATTACATTAAAACCTCTCTGCTCGACTAAAATTTAAAAAAAATTCTTTGTCAGAATCATTATTTTGATGTTTGAAGCTTTTACGAGTAGGTATTTAAACTTATTATGAAGTGGAAATGAGCGGTGGTTCGATTAAGGAGTCTGGGAGTGTATTTTAGCTTATTATCAACAAAAATGTTTGCTAACTGAAATACCTTACCTTTATAAAAACCGAAAAACAGAAATGCTACTTTTCAACGGAAATGAATATTGTGGTAGTAGTTTTGGTACCTACTGAACCCATTATAAGCAACTACTGCGACATAACTTCTTAATCTATTATTTATGTAATGTGTTCCATTCAAACCCTGAAAACTCACTAATACTCACTCACGGTTACTTTTACCATATTATCTCACAATTTTGGTCAGTCCAGAAAATCTATCCATATTTTCGAGTACCTACGGGTATAAATAGGTACTCTTAACTTTTACTTCGATATGAACTAGTTCCTTGATTATAGCCATAATGTCATGAAATATTTGCTATAATTTCAAGTGTAACGGCTACGGCAGCGAGTATAGGCGCGGCGGGCATCCCTCAGGCCGGCCTCGTCACCATGGTGATGGTGCTGGACACCGTCAACCTGCCCGCTGAGGACGTCTCCATCATCCTGGCCGTTGATTGGCTGCTGTAAGTTCTTATGAAAATAATGACCAATCACAGCTGTAAACCAACCAGATAAAATTTCCGTTGGAACGTTGTTATCTTCGTGGACGCTCTCTTTTCTTCTTTAGAGAATTGTCGGTCTATTCTGTGAAAATCTAACTAAGTAAGCTGTCAATAAAGGCTTTGTGGTCTGAAAGGCCTGCGCAGACGAGGGACTTTTGTCCGCGGACAAATTGTCGACAGCGCTAGAATATATGGAAATCCCAGCAGTCTACTTGTCCTTCGTGTGCGTTATTGCATAGATTTCCATACGTTCTATCGTTGCGGACAATTTGTCCGCGTACAAATTGTCCCTCGTTTGCGCAGCCGTCCTGAAACTTTTTCATTCCTACAAATGGGCCTATGGATGGTGTTTTGTGCTGTGTAGCCTGTGACGCTATAGAGGTAATTGGTTAGTTGAAATGCGTATTTGTAAATGGATCGTCTGCTAACCTATTGCAAATAGGACATACATATATTATGTGATTACAAGTAATAAAAGGATAAAGTTACAAGTAATTGATACCAGCTCATTCACTGGTTTGATGAATTGTGTCATCAAGCTCTTTGGTTAATTATTATTGTCACAATGTACAGTCAGCAAAGGAGATAAGTATGCAGGGTCGTCGAATATAGTTGAAGTTTAGTAAAAAACCGATTGATGTTTTCGAATAAAATTTAATTTAATTAATCATAATCATAATCATAATCATAATCATTTTATTATCAGGCTACTAAGGCCCATAGATAAAATACACAAAATAGTCATAAACAATAATAAACTAATACATATTAAAAACCTTAAAACTATGATTATACACGTAATGTCGGCGTCGTGTTTCGCTGCGTGGTGTCGCGTAACCGTCCTCGGAAACGACGATATGCGACACCTTTCGGCCAAAAGTCCTCTTTCAGGCAGGTCTGCAGATGTTGGGTTGGAACTCGTACCACGAATGACTTAAAGTTGATGTTGTGGCGCGATTCCAACCTTTCGACCCTCAGAGTCCAGTTGGTCTTCACCTTCAAATACTGCACCACTTCCTCAGTTGTCGTGGAGTGATGCAGACGCGAAAGGTACAGCTGCGTCGTAGGTACAGCAGGGCGCAGCAGCATGCTGGGTCCACTCGGTGCTGTGCCATACAGGTTATGAGGACAGGGCTTCTTTTTCTTTCTTTCTACCTTCGTGAAACCCTCCTCATCTACTTGGCTGGCTCTTGGCAAAGAGCTACGGACCGCAGTCAGGGCAGGTTGAGCACCCTTCATCGATTGTTCCCCTTTTTTGGTACGTCGCTTAGGCTGCGACGCATCCGATTTGCCGCTGGTGGTGACAATAGCAGCGTAGGCACGTTTAGGGGTCAACGTACCTACGCGTGACGTTTCCGCAGCCGGTGTTGTGGCGCGGGCGACGGCGGCGGCGGGCGGCGCTTGCTCAGCGTTATCGGCAGCTGGTGACGCACTTGTGTTCGCCGATTCAAAACTGCCGACGGATGCATTTTGCGCCCCTCGTCGTGTGTTCACCTTTGAGGCCACAGGTGACCCAATTACCGAACCAGTGTTGCGCAATAATGCTATTTCTGCACGTAGTTCAGTATTGGTTTTTTCTGATACCTCCATTCTGGACTGCATCTTGGTCATCTCCGCTTTCAAGGTAGTGATGTCCTTTAACAGCCGCGTAACATCGACGTGATCGAACGTGACGGGGGGCAGTTTACTTAGCTCCTTCGCCACGAAATCTGGCACGTCGTCTGGGTCAGTCTTCTTCAACATATCGATGATATCTTGAATACTCTTCTCTGTTCCATCTCTGCGGCGAGACGGCATCTGATCGAGTTTTCCAAGTGACTGGAACAGTAACCGTTTTCCGCTGCTGATCTCGTCCTCCTTGTAATTAGACCGGCATATCTGCAGGATGCTCACCTCGTCCATGTAGTCGATAGCATGAACCAGGAATGCCAGCAATTCATTGACTATGAGTTGTTTGGAACTCATAGTATTTACGGGCAGCGGCTATGGCCGCGCAACACGCGAATAAAATTCGTGCCGTGCACAGTGGAAACACGTCCGTGTTCGAGCGCGCATCGCACTGCACTTGATTAATAGAACACTGTTGGCGACAGATCTGGCAACCCCGTTGCTAGGGACTTGTTGTTGTTGGTTGGCTAGCAACGGGGCGGCTTACGTATTTTTAATAGTTTTCGTGTGATATTTTTCTATATTATATTAAACCCATTGCACCTTTTGCTTTCTTTTATTTGGTGCTTAACAGAACACAAACAGTTAATTTATCAAATTAAATTTCATTCGAAAACATCAATCGGTTTCTTAGTAAACTGCAACTGTATTCGAAGGCCCTGCATACTTATCTCCTTTTCTGACTGTACACTGTTGCTATGACGTCATTAACGTAATTATATACTGACACGACAAAGAGCAGTGCGTAGTCCAGTGTTAACGGCCCCCACTTACTTTGTGTAAATTCATCATCACTGCTCTCAAAACGGTGAAGGAAAACATCGTGAGGAAACCGGCATGTCTTAGGATCAAATTATTCGAAGACATGTGAAATCTACCAACCTGCACTGGGCCCGCGTGGTGGATTACGGCCCACTCTCTCTCAAAAAGAGAGCAGGCCTGTGTCCCAGCAGTGGGAACATTATAGGCTGATTATGCTATACTGACACATTTTGCTTAGGGATTTTTCTTTCTCTGCTCTTGAACACCAAATTACCTCTTTTACTGTTAAAAAAACTATCTTTTACTATATTTAGTCTACTGAACATTTCATTCCAGTGACCGCTTCCGTACAACGATCAACGTGGTTTGTGACGCTTTGGGCGCCATTATAGTGACGTCACTATCCCAGGGAGACATAGAGAAGACCCGCGCTATAAACAACGATAGGGAAGGGGCGCCTTCCCACGAGCTCACCGAACTAGAAAAAGGAGATCATTGAGCTGAAAATACCACAAATATACGTCCTCCACCGACTATTGTGGACAGAATACGGAATAACGTCATTGTTAAAAATAACAGTTTGATAAAAATCGATAAACGAGTACAAGACGGAAGCTTTAAATTCTAATCATATCGTATTTAAAAATATCTAAATAGCTTCAATGTAAAAAAGCTAATTTTAATTACTTTAGCATGTGTGTTCGAAAAATCTAATTCCAATACCTAATAAAAATAACGTAAAATAACCCGTTATTCCGTCGCGTCGTGTTCTGTGTTCAAATGAAGTTATAGTTACCGTTATTTTTAGAACGTTAACGTTGCAGCTTAAACTGATATTATGTGATGGGATGTATGATTTTTTTGTGTGTAAAATATTGATGATTGAATTATAATTGTTTTTATTTATTGTAAACCTTTATGAATACTGTTTTAGTTTATATACCTAATTTTATTTGAAAATAATCATGTTTTAATTTACGCATAATATTTTTAATATGTATTTTGGGACAGTTGGTAAGGCTCTCTATGCACCGTATTATTCAAGTTTGAATGTATAGACATTATCATATCTTACCAAAAGTTGGTTACCGAAATAATGTATGCAAATTAATATCCAGTATTTAGGGTTAATATATTGATGTAAATGTTAGAAGGAGCTTATAAAATGTGTCGGTGTGTTCTATATGTGCCATATTATGTAGCTTTATAGTAGCTGTCGTGATGATGTCTAGAATTTTCGACTCTCTATTATATTCGCGTCTACATTAAATCAAGACTCGAATATGAAGTGAATATGTGTACGCTGAAGATATATTGTCATTTAGAGATTAAATAAGAGCTTACTTTCATTATACCGAATGAAGTTTTTAACTACATATTTTCAGCTATTTTGCTACTACAAAACTTTTCCTGTCCTGTCTATGAATTTTTTTAAAACAAAGTTTAAAAGATCTTTAAAATTTATATAAAATAGGTCCTGTCTAGTGAGGCGAAAAAAATTCACGCACAGAAAATTTACCTTTGGAGACATTTAAGAAACATGTAGCTGAAACTTTTCATCTATTTTTGTATGAATGTACATTAGTCGAGTCGAATGTGTATGTAACGTATCTAGAATGTTTTTGTATTATAATTAGATACTGTAATTATATGCGCCAAAAGTTGATTTTACCAACAATGAAGTTAATTTAATATTGTTCTACGTTTTATTTAATGTTTTTGGTATTTCAATTTCAATTTTTGTACTTTTCGACAAGTTTCGTCATTGCGAAAAAGTACTTAATAATAATATTGTTTCATTTTCATTGCCTCGTGCGTAGTTCTATCTGTATTTGTTGATTTAAATTAACATTGAACTGTTGGTAAAACCAAAATTATGTTGGTAGTAAATTTTCAGAGTTGTAATGTTAAAGACAGCCTGCATTCCAGTTATTTCAAACGAATTCTTAACACTTAGTGTTGTGCTTCTATTTATTTACATTTGTTATCGATTGTTTTTATCGTTACAAACGATATAAAATTTACCGTTAGTAGTTTGAAAATGTATTTATTTTCGCTGTTTCACCATTATCTGATATGACGTATTTTTAATGCCTTTTAATTTGAAAACATAAAACTTTGCGATTATTGATTAATATTTTCAAGGAAAAATCTCGGCTACCATTGAAGCAATGCGTTAAGTTTTCCAGCTCAGAATTGGTGAAACAGACTCTAGTAGTGTATGAGTTACTAAGTGATTCTCTAAAGCGATTTAATTTAGAAAACTAGTTATTCGAATAAGTTACGAAATAATAAATTATATCAATATAATTTATGTTTTCGACCACAGCAGAGGGAAAGTCATTTAATTGTGGCCAAATATTAGCTTTAAGCTATAAGGATTATAGTAAGATATTTTACCATTAAATTGATTATATAACCACATTTATGTACGTAGATGTAATGTTCATAATAGTCTCTAGTCCGCACTTTAATTATAATTAGTCCGTTATTTTAATTTATGTTGAAAATTAAATTTGATGTATCATGAGACGATTATATTTTTAACGGAAATCTATCAATACCTATTGGATCTTTACAAGAATATCTTTTACTTAGTAAGGAATAACTTATTTTGTTACAATTATGTATCATCGTTATTATGTGTATCTGTTGTCGCACTTTGTCTTATATTACCGAGTTTAAAATCATACCAAATATTGTAATATAAGAACAAGCTATTTAATGATGTCGGCTCATGATTCCCTGTTTTTATTTAAAATGGATTTTATTTTAAATAAATATTTGTGTGAAACTTGTTTTTTTTTAGTAAGGATCATAAATAACAGAACAACTTAATTTCATTTTTTATTTAAAAAATTAGCTCTTGCATTAACTTAGGATTAAGATTTGGTACAAAAATTTCATATCTCTTTGTATGTATAGAGCTGAGTCTCTATCACCTCACAGCCAAGGTACACATTTACACTACTAAACAAAAATAAAAGAATCTTTACATTAAAACTATAGTTTAAACAAAAACAACCTTCAAAGAAATAACAATTAGTGTTTGGTATCTAAATACCTACTAAGGACTTATCGTCTGTCAGTCAGTCTTATTGAATAAATATATACGTAATAACTTAAGCGTGTTCTCATTGGAATGTATCAACTTTACATGCTGGAAAGCCATGAGTATCCTAGTTGTGTCGAGGAACTAGAGAATCAATGTCTATTGTCATCATAACGAGTAACAATATCAATCGATGAAGCCTCATACACTAGCTATCAACTAATAATTAAGGACTATATTTATAGCTAAGTCACTTATAGGAATGTTACATATCAGTGCGTAACACTCAACAATTACAATTACGTTAACCTACTCACAAGGCATGGCACAAACCGCACGAACCGTAGTCTTTGTGTAACTTATCGCGACCTAGATATGTTTCAAGACTCCACCTTAAAGCTTTCTTTTACACACATGGGATTTCAATAACGATATTCAACCTCATTTTAACGAACTATCTATCACACTCAGAAAAATAAAAGAATTCGTTTAAAATAACGTTATTCACTGTTATTTTATGCCCATCACTGTTTAGTCAAGAGCAAAACACAACGCCTGAATAGTCTTGATCGAAGAACATTTTTGTTTTTTAAATTAAAAATGTCTTTGTTTTGACATAACACAAAACAGCAACAACTGATGTAAGGTGGTAGGTATCTAAGTGCATCGTCCACCATATTATCGGCAAACTAAAAACCCTAAAACGAATGTCCTTCGAACTTCGTATTACGACTTTTCCAAGCACCTCAAATGATTTTTAGTTGTAACTTTCCCAAAAAGGTTTTCTTAACACAATATAAGGCGAGAGAGAGAGAGATAGCTATACCATGCCGTTGCTAACATGGTTGTTGTTGATGGTGTTCCAATGTTTCTGTGACCCGTTCTGCGTTTTGTACGGGGAATCCCGTCGGACGTTTCGCTCGCTGCCCATGGAGTTCCTCGCTCTGGCCAGGGTCGCTGCTGATATCTCCATCGATTCACCGTAAGGTAATCTTGAACCACGCCTCATACTGCCGCTTCGACATCGAACGTTCTGGAATCCAAAGTATGACATAGTTTCTAAGTTTAAAAGGAATATTTTTCAGTTTGGTTTAATAATGAGTAAGATGTATAATCTTCATCAATTGCAAGCGTGATGATTATGTTTTCGCTTTAATATATTTTGAACTCTAAAGCCGTAAGGCCACATGCTTACTGCCATAGATAAAAGTTAAGTCAATAGTCCGACTTTCGGGTCCTAAACCACCGTTAACTGAGAAAAACATGGCCAGCTAGGTATTTGCGTAACACACTTAGGCCGATGAATGTTGTTGAACTGTCAAAATGAAAGCCATTGCAACTGTAAGTCCCGTATTACAGAACGTCACTCAATGTTCAAGCATTACTTACAACTAGATTCAAGCCATTTGATTGGTTGAAACTAGTTTTAAGTAGGTAATGCTTGAGTATTGAGTGACGTTCTGTAATACGGGACTTACAGTTGCAATGGCTTTCATTTTGACAGTTCAACAACATTCATCGCGTTATTCACGTTGTTGAGCAGACAAATTTTTCGAATATATGAAGCAATGGATTAGCAATATCCTTCAGAATGATTCAGATTGTGATTGAGAGTGTACAACACAATTAGGGTACTTATGAGTCAACACAATCTATGAGGAAAATAGGAATCTATTTGGTATTAAATGTCCGGTTATCTACTTCTCCATCTCACATATAGCTAATGGCAATCTGCGCGATACCTATGAGTTCCTTAAAAAGGTGCTCTTCCGAAGCCGGCTGCAACCACAAACCGCTGCGTCAACGTCACCCAATCGCAATGACAGACCGCAGCGACACGACTGGTTGCTATGTACAGACGCCAGCAGGTCAACCTACCACAATCTGTTAAATTTCTTTGATAGATTTTCAACTTTAGTGCAAAGGAATAAGGTTCATATTCAATTGGGAAAATCTGACAGATTGGCTTGATGTGCTGGCCCCTGTACAGACGCCAGCACATCAAGCTATTACAATCTGTCAAATTACTTTAATAGATTTAACTTTATCGCCAAAACATAAGGTTCAAAGTTGATTGGGAAAATTTGACAGTTTCGGGTAGGCTGTATATCTATGCAAACGGTTGGAAATGTCAAACAGCTGGAAATGTCTCCATCTACGGAAGCGTTTTCTACGAAGCGTCTACTCCCTAATTAGAAATCCGTAGTTTTGGCAGAAGTTACGGGCGTTTCCTATGTGGCGGTACCTACATCGCCACATGCGAACTACACACCACACTGACGTCACGCAAAACCCTGCATCGCGCAAGCAGAGTTTATCGCGCAACTAGTATATTATACAGGGTGTAATTTTAATCACCGTTATCCTCCTAAGGGGTCATTGTACTCATAATTATGAACAACTTTTACTATGGGGCCAAACCTGAAATCGTGAAAAAAAAATCAGCTGTTCCCTACATTTATGTTCGCATAACTCGTCAAATCATTGGCGCTGCGGTTAGCGGTTGCGGTCGCCTTCGGAAGAGCACCAGGGGCAATTCTCGTAATTTTAAGAACGTTCACAGTCTGATCTCAGTCTCAATCTGTCAAAAAATACCTGTCGATGAAAAAAAAATATTGTCGCTGAGATGAGATTGCGACTAGATTTTGAACGTTTTTAATTACGTGAATTGGTTCTTAAAACATATAAACAAATACATAGTTAGATGGCGTGAGACTTACAAAGTAACTCACCCGTCCGCCGCGCCACGTCCACCGGTTGCGGTTGAATACACCGTACACGATGGGGTTTGCGCACGAGTTGGTGCACGAGAATAGCCACATCGCCTTCTGGATGGCCGGGTCCAGGCTCTTCAGAGATTCTTTGTCGATCCAGTACCTGAAGATCAGAAAGAAAGGATGGGATTCTTAGATTTGTTTCCTTTCTCTTAATATTTAAAATTGATTATT
The DNA here is from genome assembly GCA_949316385.1 of Globia sparganii. Lineage (NCBI taxonomy): Eukaryota > Metazoa > Arthropoda > Insecta > Lepidoptera > Noctuidae > Globia > Globia sparganii. The sequence continues at coordinate 5,651,790 of OX438670.1, forward strand.
CATGTGATTGTATAGACGTTAAATGCAACATCCATCATTGAGACGTGACGAGAAACTCAAGAGAACCGGCAAGAAGCAAGATCTTTAAAACTAAAGATGAAATTTAGATAAAGTTCAAATCAGTTTGTGGTCTCAGCTTAAAGGGCTCAGCTCAGATGGAACCAAAAAGATGGAGGTGGAATGAGTACCAAGTCACATCCACAAAATCTCGTATGAAAATAGTCGCCTTGAATGAATGGCATTGCTTAATCATTCACTGAAGACGATACGACTTATGAGCGTTTATAACCTACGGCACTTCATACATGTAAACTTTCAAGCCCTTGTTTTTCGAAATGAATGAACCGATCACAATGAAACTTCATATGCATAAGCCGGATACAAAGGTCTAAAAAATTTGTTAAGAACATTTTCGAAAAATAGTGTTACAGCCAAATTAGACTGATTTTATTTTCCATAGAAACAGAGATTTCCAGTTATCTTTTTTTTAATAAGACATTTCGAAAATGTTGTAAACTAAATTTTTAGATGTTTGTATCCTCCTTATGAGAATGAAGTTTCATTAAAATCGGTTCATTCGTTTCGAAAAACAAGGGCTTGAAAGTTTGTATGAAATGCCGTACATCGTAAACGCTCCTAATTGGATTTTAAAAGATTATGATTGGATGTAATAATTTTTCTAATAACGTAAAGAAAACTTACCACAAACAATAACAGTAGTAAGGAGACCAACATGTAAAAAAGACTAGAACTATGGTGACGGTCATCTTCAGTGTCCGAGCGCGTGCTCTGCCTAGGATGCCCACGCCGCTTCGACGCATCTTATCTGCAATAAAAAAGACATTAATCTTATTAGGGCCACATTGACTACGAAAGAAATACTTTAATGAAAATGTAGAACATAATTACTGTAAACTTGGCAATTGCCCGCGTGAAGATCGCAAATTATGCCACGGGATTAAAAATATTTCGTGCCCGCCGCGAGCCGTTTATTGTGTGAAAAGGTAACAAAATGGACAGAGTTACTTTCGCATTTACAATAATTATTACATTGATCACATAATTATGTATATTGTAGACAATATTGTAAACTACAAGGAAAAACTCATCAAGGCCCTAATTTAGGTACTAATGTACTATGACCACTTAACGATTCCTTACTTCGAAACCACGTCAATTTCTTAGCTAAACACGCTAATCTCGCATTGCTTTCGTGCGGTTTCGTTCATTTTTAACCCCCTACTCAAAAAGAGCGGGTGTTATAAGTTTTGTCATAGAGAATTGCGGCCCAGATATACCTACTGCCGATCGATTCTGTACTCGTAAAAATCTCACCGTGATAACTTAGGTGAAGTGAGCGTGAAGTGAGCTATCAATAGGGGTAATCCCTAGCATCAGGGGGAATGACAGTTCAAATAGCTTCTGCTTCTGCTCCACCCAGAGCGGGAGGGGTCATTTCATGATTTCCCATCCCCCCCCAAAAAAAAGGGGGCATGACAGCTCACTTCACCTTAGTTTTCACGGTGAGATTTTTACAGAATCGCACTGCTGAATAGCACTGCAGGTTGCTTGTGGTTGTATTAAAAGTAAAGTGATGAACATTTGTTTCAAGTAATTGGCATGTTGCAATTTTATACGCCAGTATTTAGATCTGTATCGCTTTAGTGGTGCATCTTTAGACGCTTCTGTTTACATCTGAGATCATAAATAATTTGCTCGTTTTAGTACCTACACAATGCAAAATAAAAAAAAATAAAAAATAGAAGAGGTTCAAATAAAAGACCTCTTTTATCTGTCGTGCTTGACGGTGCGATAAGATCTCGGGTTTTTGTACCCTTATTAGACTGGTCCCTTGTTCAGCATACGATTATAGCACTATTTGTTTGTATGTGTTGTTTGTGTGGGTGTGTTAGGGTGTGTACGTGTGTTTATGGGGGTGTGCGTGTGTTTGTGGGGGTGTGCTTGTGTTCGTGGGGGTGTGCGTGGGTATTTTTGCGGGTGTATTTGTGGGAGTCTGTGTTGTGTTTATATGGGTGTTTGTGTATGTGTGCGTTTAAGTTAGTTACCATTAGAAGTATTGGCTCTCCGAATGATCTCGAGCAGCGCGGCCGACGAGCAGTATAGCGTGGACAGCAGTGGAATGACATACATCAGGATCATGTTTACCAGGAAGTACGCGAACTCGTGGCACTCCGTGGGCAACGAGCCGTAAGACACGCACTGATAATATCTGGAATTAAAACAGATGGTTATTAGCCCTGTTAGCTGTGCTTTTGATGGTGTTATGAATTGACTGCGACCACAGAGCAGAAAAAACACAGTTTTTTTCTGTTCTGTGACTGCGACAGTGAGCGGACTTCGCGCAGTTGAATTCTGGGCCAAAGATGTTTGAAATTTTTGCCATCGATACGCTAGGTAAAAGTACATAGCGTTGACTAAATAGTGTTACTATGTGTTTATTTTAAGTTTGTATTTGTGCTAATCTTAACCAGTCTTACCGAGGGGTATCATGTTACCTAGTAGGTACCTGGTTTGTGGAGGTAAGATAGAAAGTCACTTCATGTAAAATACTGGTAAGACTGGAAGCCGACCGCAGCATTGTTGGGACAAGATCAGGCAGATGATGCGGTACTTGGCTATATTGAAGTAGAAGGAATTTTTCGTCTTGTAATTTTAAAGCACCTCATCCGCTACAGAGAGCACATCAAGCTACCCGAAAGTGTCAAATTTTCCCAATCAACTTTGAACCTTATGCGATAAAGTTGAAAATCTATTAAAGAAATTTGACAGATTGTAGTAGCTTGATGTGCTGGCGTCTGTACATAGACGTTACCTATGTATTTCCCTTTTGGTCCCGAACTGCCCTGCGCGTCTGTGCGTTCGATCTGAGGTATCTGAGCTACGATTTCCAGGTCGGGCAAAGTGTTAATGGGTTTTTTCATTAGGAATTTCTCAATAACAGCCCGGAGTTTGGAATTTGACACTGTGATAGGTATGCCTCGGAAAGCACGTTAATCCGTTGGTCCTGCGCCTGAACTCTCTCCGGTCGTGTCGTATTGTTATCCCATCGGGCTATGAGAGTGAGGGAAGAGTGGGTGCAGCTGTGTTTGCGCACACACTTGTGCACTATGATAATTTCCCGCGTAGATGGTTAGTTTCCTCTGAGATTGGCCGCCATGGCCGAAATTCAGCCTGAAGGACTATATATTTATACTAGCTGCGCCCCGCAGTTTCACCCGCATAAGTGTCGATCCCGTGAGAATATCGGGATATAAAGTAGTGTATGTGTTAATCCAGGGTGTCAGCTACTTCCCTACAAAATATTATCAAAATTGGTCCAGCCGTTTGAGCGTGAAAAAGTAACAAACATATAAACACACACACAAACTTTCGCTTTTATATTATTAGTGTAATATTTCCCTAACCTTTAGAGAATATACACTCACAGAAACCCATATTCTCATTTCAAGTTCTAATGATAGACGTACGAGTAACCAAAGATTATTACCTAACCAATAAAAACACACACACTTGTAATCGTATTGATATTCGATCAATCAACAAACCTTTCGACAGTTTATTACCGAACGGCATTAGGGAACTCGTAACTTTTGTTAAGTTATTGGATGGCAAACAGGACACGTGACTGCTTCGGCACATAATATATGTAAGTCATCGCTGTCTACGGTCATTTGCAATTATCGTAAATCTAACGTTAATCAATGCAACGTTCCAGCCGGTCTCTTCAGTAAAAAAAAAACTCAACTCTTTAAAACTCTCACGGTGAATGTTTAGGTGAAGTGAGGTTGAAATAAGCTGTCATTCCACCAGATGCTAAGGACAGAAACTATTGACAGTTCACTTCATACTCAATTCACCAATGTATTGACGGTGAGATTTTCACAAAATGGACCGGCTGGCATCGCAGCGTTGCTATCCCAGGTACCTATACAGTCAAAACATTTCATGCGCTTGTATTACTCTAGGGTAAATTGAACTTTATTGTGTAGGAATTAAAGTTATTTTTCCATTCATTGTTTACATTTTTGGCAAATAAATCGCGAACGCAGGTCGCGAACCTTGTGAGGTGGCGAACTGGCGAAAAGTGGGTGCACTATCTATAGGTACCTAAACGTTTGCTTAAGCCTTTGGGGTATATAGGCGTGATGTTATGTAATACCAGAATATTACTGTCCCACTGCTGGGCAAAAACCACTTCTTATACAGAGTAGGCACGAGCATTTTTCACGACGCTTGCTCAAGATAGATTAAATTGGCCTTTAGCATTACCGTGATATATACCTAATATCTCCCGACGAACCTATACAGGGTTTATTTTCGAAGACCAGCCAAATTTAAGGGTGTGGTACAGACCATCAAACTGAACAACTTTCTCCATGGGACCAATATCATAATCGCGAAAAATGTACCAACTGTCCCATAGAAAACTTCAATACCTACTCGAACTAAACGAATGGGACGGCTGAATTTTTATTCGCGATTACCATGTTGGTCCCATGGAGAAAGTTGTTCAGTTAGATGGTCTTTACCACACCCATAAATTTGGCTGGTTTTTAAAGACTAACCCTATAAACTAAGAGCTATTTACTACGTACGTTATTCAAGTGAAAAATGAGTTATTTTAAACAAGTAATGTATGTCATTATCTTATCGAGAGCCATTCGATTTAAATAGCGAGTTATCCGAATATTGATGTAGGACTCTGATTAATCTGAATCAATTTATCTTTGATTACTTTCAAATGAATTCTGAATAAGTTTGAAATTGAAATTGTTCTTCAGTAAGTATTTTTAGCTTGCTAGGAAATATTCAAATTCTATTTAATACATTTAGTATTGAACTGTAGTTTGAATATTGATTCCAAATGGAATGAATATAATATATATGATTGCTCTGTAGTGAGAATTACTCCATTTTTGTGGATTATTTGGCGGCAGAAGTTATCTTTCTCAGGGTTGTCGCAATGTAGATTGGTGAAATCATAAAGATGGCCTTATTTCAGGACATAACGTCTATTATTTCGGAAGATAGGTTATCGTCATTGGCAGACTTGTTCCATCCACTGCTCAGTTTAGACCTCCTCCCATTTACGCCAAGCTTAGGTCTGAGCAAGTCTCAACCAGAAAGATAGATAGGTAAAACTAATGTGACGGCATCTACATCGCCACATGCGAACTACGCATCGCACTGACGACACGCAAAATCCTGCATCGTGCAAGTAGAGTTTACCGCGCGACTAACTTATATACAATACCCCGACATCAATCTTCGGGCTGTACCCCACCAGACACAACACTCGTCTTGTCATTATCCATTTTCTATGTAGGATGAGTGAACTTTAGACCCTGATCTATATATACTTCCAATCAAATGTCTAGCTAGTGAAATAAACATCCACACTAACGGTTTAAATATTTCAATAGCACAAACTATTTATATGAAACGTAAATTCCCTCAATAGAAATAGAGTTCTTAACCATGTTTATGTAAATAAATGTACTCTATGCTATTAGTTGAGTAGCTCAGTAACCCTATTCCATCAATTCAGTTTTACGATCGGCGTCTATCGGCTACCGAGAACGTTTCTTTTACTTAAGGAAGGCTATGACATGTGTGGATATGCTGATTGGTATCGTAAATGCAAATTTTATTAGACTGGTATTTGTGGATGGTGTTAATGGAATTTTATAGAGTATGGTCGCGTCGCGTTGGCAAACTTGTTGAAAGTACCTAAATAATACTTTGACTCTTGAGGTAAGTATCTAGATAGGGTATTTCCATTGGTTCATTCCAAAACAAGATTGTTTAGAAAATATGTGATTCCCTTGGCTTTAAACTCAAACTCAAAGCATTTATTTCAATTAAACTATTTAAAGGCAGCTTAGAATAGTCAAAGAATCGGTCAGATATTCAGAAAGTTGAAGCTAGTTGCCCATTCCAAAACGTAGAAATATAAGAAGGAAGAGGAATGAGCTAGAAACTCCATGGTAGATTATTCTTGTTGCTTCTGTAGGTGAGAACAATGTGAACAAAAAAAAAAATAAAGAAAAAAAAAGGATTGTGTGGTTTTATGAAACCACTGTAAAAGTGAAACTTTATCCCTACTCCGCGGCCGACCGTCACGCGACTTGCAACACACAGACGAAAATGTTTGAGACGATGTAATAAAAGTTTCACTTTAATAATTCGAAATATAAGGCTATAAAAATAAGCCCTGGCAGTTAAGAGATGACTAGTCTCAACCGACGGCGTCCATTTACGAACATGACGCAGTAGTATCGTATCTCCTTAATTTAAAATAATGATTTGACTTCCAAAACAGATATTTCAAGTCGGCATAATAGTCTCATGATTATTTTTAACTTCTAATATAATTATATTAAAAGTACGTTTAATTAACTAAACTGTTATGTCGTACACGAAAACATGCTCCGTATATTTAGATGGTAGGTGCGTTATATACCTAATCTGCATACGCGATTTATTTGTCAAAAATATAAACAAATATGAGTTTACGGAAAAATAACTTTAAATCCTACACAATAAAGTTCAGTTTACGCTTCAACTTCAAACATTTTTACAAAATTTTCAATAGTGCTAACACTCCGAAATCAACTTATCTCAAATCAATAAAGTTGATATTTGTTTAACTTGAAATAATATTAATTTGAAACGTAAGTTTGAATAGACTTTATGCACGTTTAGTCACACACGAATTTATCGCAGCTACATTATCTCCGCTACCATTATCCTTTGAAATACTCAAATCCGATTCACTAACTCATCTTAAAGAACTGAGACGTGTTCTGTCATCGCCCGTTAGATCATCATTATAAACATGTACCTACGCTAAAATCCAGATTACAGGCTGAACTTTAGGCGCAAATGTAGCACAATCTGCCTGAGTCAGTGCCAATATTACGCGGATTCCGCCCTGTTAGCATATGTTTATGGAACATCAGATCATCATCGCTTTGCATTCGTATTTGTATGAGAATTTCCTGAAACGTGCAGGGTCAAATTAAATTTAGCTAGCGAAACTCTGCAGACGTGATGAATCGATATCTAAATAAACACAATAACGGTCAACGACAGCTGTTAATGTTGTTAATTGAAGTGTATGTTGAGAAAATATATGTTATCCTGTTTTGATATCGATACCAATCAAGTCTGTGAAGTTTACGCAAAAGTTCCTTTAAACTGATATTTCAAGTGAATACACTAGCCGCAGTCGACGATTCCACATAAAAAAAATCATCAAATTAATTTATTTTTCTTTAATCATGTTTAGCTATATCGATACCCACGTCTGCGGAGTTTCGCTAGCTAATTTAATTTGACCCGGACACAAACTCAGTATGTTTCAAACCAGAATTGATGCAAAATTGGGACGAACATAGTGCAATTAATTTATTTATTATTATATTTATTTATTTATATATACTTTATTGTACACCACAAAAATACAACAAGTAAAGATACATCAAACACTTCAAAATATACAATGGGCGGCCTTATCGCTTTCTGCGATCTCTTCCAGGCAACCTTAGGATGGACAGTGATTTTCCTGGACATAAAATGGGGCTGTCGTTGGTGCAAATATAATGTATACAATACACTAACTAAAATATATATACAGATATATACATATCCAAAATTATAGATACATAAATACATACATACTAAATATATAAGCAACGAAAATAAAAGAAGACAGTAGATGATTGCAGTTAGGACAACAATATCACAAAGACAAGTAGTGTTCCTTTACGAGTCTTTTGAACACATATAACGACTGCGCGCGTTTTATTTCAACTGGCAATGCATTCCACAAACGAGCGGCCTGGACAGTAAAGGATTTATCAAGGAAGGTTGTGGAATGCATAGGCATTTTGAGCTTCAAGTTATCTGATGACCTTAAAAATTTCGTATGGGAGTCACAAAGAAACTGGAAACGCTTCTTGAGATAGAGTGGGGTGTAAGGGGAAAAGAGCACATTGTACAAGAGGGAAAGAATATGAGCATTCCTATGTATGCATAGCTATGTAGGTAACATTTGGAAGCATTTGGGAATACTATTCGATTACTGTAACATTCATATACTGTCGGTTCTAGGCTCAGAGGATTTATTATATTGCTCTGAGGTTCTGGGAAGCACAGATAAATTATATTTTGAATCGGACCGAGTTCGGGAACTCGGTCCGATTCAAAATATAAATGAATGAAATGTTATGATTGTGTTTTTTGTCATTCATGATTCTAGATTTTCACAAAGTGATTCTTACAAACAGTATCTAAACAAAGTGTACATAATTAACGCAAAACCTCATACACCCCAATTAGAGTATTGAGTTAAAAGCATAATACAATGACCAAAACTTATTTCTTTTAAATCTTGCTAATTTTATTAAGAAAATTGTGTTGACACTAGCATTACTTTATGCATTTAAAATTGAGTCTTATTGCCTTGAAATAAGATTTAATTTTATTTTGCTCAATTTAGTTAGTATAAAAAAACAGATATTTAAAAAAAACCTATATTCAAAGTTACTGAAATCGATTCAGTAGTCAATTATGAACAAACTACTTTCAGGACTTGCGTTTATTCTGTTACAGCTTGTATACACCCTTGTTGATAAAGAGACGATTCGCTAAGATTTATGACTAGGCATACGTTCATCATAACTTATTTTATTAGACAACATATAAACTCTCTATCTATAATAAAGCCGAAGAGTTTGTTAGTTTGTACGGGCAAATCTCTGGAACTACCAGTTGGATTTAAAAAAAATTAGAAAGGCTAAGGTTACTTTAACATCACGCTAAGACCCTTAGGAGAAAAATAAAAAACAGAAAAGTTAGAAAGAACTGTAAGTGAAAACGAATTGAGAGCGCGGGCAGGCGATGCGTTGCGACGGGATGGGTAGGGGGTACAAGAAATTTGACGCGGATAAAGTCGCGGACAGAAGCTAGTAAGTAGATAAAGGAGAAAATGCACAAAGTCGGCTCAGTTTCCAGGTGCTGCGTCAATCTCCAATTGAAGTTGTGGTGACAATACTGTCAACGAATAATAAAATACCGAGTGTACAGAATATGAAACCGTATACTACATGAAGATCTTTCAACAAACACAATAATAAAAAAAAACTTTTCTTTTAATATTTAACAACATCATGTAAAGAAATTCCAGATGGAAAAATCCACCGCTTAGCACGACCCGGGAATTGAACCCAGGACCTCATGCTCAGCAGTAAAGCTTGCGAGACACGTGTATTGAGTAGTAGATTGTTTGCCAAGGGAGCAAACAACTATTTTGAAGGCGAGAGTATTTCGTTGAATCCAGAGCGGACCAAGGGGTTCTAGAGTGGAATTTCGAGTCGCTCCCGAGATGGACACTACTATTTATCACCCTCTATGAAAAAATAAAAAAGTGCAACTTGTGAATAAGAATAGTAGTACGTTTATTTATTTGCATACGATTAGGAGCAATACATAGAAAGAATTAGAGGCTAATGTTTATATTTGAACAATTATGGAAGTGCATTGTAACAATTTTTTTATTGGGCTCTCGCGCATGTTACTTTATCCAGCCAGCGATTCTGTTGTTCACAAACTAAACATTATAATGTTAGTTATTATAATTATATTCATAATTTAAGTCCAGTGCATCTTTTTCTTTCTATTTAATTAAGAAAAAGACAAGAGAGATAAATATTATAATAATAATCCATAGACAAGTTTAGACGTGATTAAAAATATGGCTTCTAAAAATACGTCAATTTACGTCAGACAGAAGATAAATATTAGTTTAGTCCTGTCAAATTAGTCAGCAATTTGACAGGACTAAACTAATATTTATCTTCTGTCCTTTTCTTAATGAAATAGAAAGAAAAAGATGCGCTGAACTTAAATTTAATTTAGTTTGTGAACAACAGAATCGGGGCCAATGTTCGTAATTGATCTCTTCGGTGATTTGAACTTTTACTAACAATGTCCACATTCCAAATTCAAATTACTTTTAGGCCCTACGGATTAAATAGCTATTTTAGTCCCTGTTTACGAAGAATACACTAGCTCTTTTTGAATAGATGTGATAAAAAATATATTCGCGCAAATGTATTAGGCGCCTAAGAGCGCCGCCCCTAATCTTTTATTTCTTGCATTAATAAATAAGTCGTTTTAATTTATTATACATTTTTAACTTTATTCTAGTAGTTTAAAGTAAATAAAACTATGGATAAGTTACTTATTGATATTGATATGGTCTCCCCATCCGTGGCAAAAACATGCGAGATTGAAAAATGTAAACTATATCTCCCTGATCCTTCTAAATCGCTTAATATTCTTACGCAAAATATTCGCAGTATAAATAAAAACATGGACAACCTGTACATTCTGTTGAAACGGCTGGATACTGAGTGTGACATTATTGTATTGACAGAATGTTGGCTATCTAAATGTCAACAGAGCCTTCCATATTTGTCAGGATACCAAATGTTTAGTAGTAAGACTGTTCATAATCAAAACGACGGGGTAGTTGTTTATGCCAAACAAAGTTTGAACATAACGGTAGAAGAACCTCCCATACAAGATTGTAGCAGATTATTGATAAAAGTGGGCCTAGAGACTGCTATTCTAGCTATTTATAGGCCTTGTGCTTTTAAGCAAACTGATAACTTTGTTGCGTCGTTGGACGAAGCACTCTAAAATCTATCCTTATACAAAAATGTAGTACTAACAGGTGATATAAACATAGATATTAACCCAGAAAACAGTGATAGAGTTGCTAAAGACTACCTTAACATGTGCGCATGCAAGGGATTGCTTCCGGCTCATTTGCTTCCAACACATCTGAGTGGATCCTGTTTAGACCACACCTTGCTTAAAACTAATCTTTCGTCTATTACCCTAGTAACAGCTCCTACAGTTTCCGATCATGGAGCAGTCCTGCTTAGTTTAAAAGTAAAAACCCCTAGATCTAAGTGTACAAATACCATTACTAAAATAAATATGAAAAACCTTGAATACGCATTAAATCATATTGACTTTAACCCAGTCTACAAAACGGATGATGTGAACATTTCTTTGCCTTACTTTATTAATAAGGTGCAATATGCTATTATAAATAATACATCGAACATAAAACTAACTAAGAAAAATAATAACCTGAAACCATGGATCACGCCTGGGCTAGTAAAGTGCATTCAGCATAGGGATAAACTTCACATGCATGTAAAATCCTCTCCAGATAATACCATTTTAGAAACATCATATAAAAGATATAGAAATTTCTGTAACAATCTTCTAAAAAAGTTGAAAAATACGTATAACAGAAATTTACTTGAAGAATCACGAAAAGACAATAAAAAGTTATGGCGCCATATAAAAAATCTAGCTTTTGTATCAAAACAGCATGAATCATCATCAGAATTATTACAAACGCACGCCTCGCCGCTTACGTCAGCAAATCATGTTAATAGTTACTTTGTTAATGTGGGTCAAAAACTTGCTGAGCAAATAAAATGTATTTATTACACAAATCACAACATTCACGGAAACAGGGGCGATGTGTCATCGCAATATCATCAATTAACTTCTTTTGTTTTACTGGATACAGACAAAGACGAAGTCGAAAGGGTTATTATGGGGATGAAAGAAGGCTGTGCGGTTGGATGGGATGGTATCTCAAATAGTGTGTTAAGGAATTTCAGACACATTTTTGTTCCGCCTTTAACTCATATTTTCCAAATTTGCCTCTCTGAAGGCATTTTTCCCGACTATCTAAAAAAAGCTATAGTTGTCCCAGTGCATAAAGCAGGTGACAAAAAGGTAGTTTCTAATTACCGACCTATTTCAATACTATCATCTACATCTAAAATATTAGAAAAATTAATTAACAATAGGTTAATGAAGTACTTAGAGTCTAAAGCCATCCTCTCGGATAAACAATTTGGTTTCAGACCAAAATTATCCACAGCTGATGCTGTACAAGATATGACCGATTATATATCTCAAGAACTAGACAAAGGTAATCATTCAATTGGTATTTTTCTTGACCTAGCAAAAGCTTTTGATACCGTATCTATTCCTATCTTATTGAACAAGCTCGAAAAAATAGGTATTCGTGGTAAGCAGCTTAAGCTTTTTGCAGACTATTTAGAAAATCGCTGTCAATGTGTGAAAATTGATAATTTTACTAGTTCAGAACTAAAAAATACTTCTTTTGGGGTCCCGCAAGGAAGTATATTAGGACCAACCTTATTTCTTATTTATATTAATGACCTCTGCAGTCTCAAACTGAATTCGGGCAAAATAATATCGTATGCTGATGATACCGTACTCCTGTTCTCCGCAAATACATTACATGAAGTTTGGTTATGTGCACAGCAAGGTTTCAATATAGTTAATAGATGGTTACAGCATAACTTATTGACATTAAATGCTGACAAAACTAAATACATACGCTTTTCTTTACGCAACTCAAAGCCATCTATAATAATTCCAGATATTCATGCACATGTTTGTAACAAAGTTGCAAATTCAAAATGTAATTGCCCCGTAATCCTAAATACGAAAACTATAAAATATCTTGGAGTAATTATTGATGCTACTCTTACATTTAAAAATCACATAGACCTATTATGCAGTAGAGTCCGTAAATTGATGTTCATTTTCAAGAAAATTCGTCCGTTTGCCGACTCTAAAGTGATAAAACAGGTATACTATGCCTTGTGTCAATCGATAATTACATATTGTATTACGGCATGGGGAGGAGCGGCTAAAACAGTTTTACTACCACTGGAGCGCGCTCAAAGAGCTGTATTGAAAGTATCCACATTCCGGCCTATCCTGTTCCCGACCCAACTTTTATATAATTCTTGCAATGTTCTGACAGTGCGGCAGTTATTTATTATGTATGCTTTATTAAAACAGCACTCTAAACTGCCGTGCGACAGAGTTGTCACTGATAAAAGACGAAAAGACATCTGTATGGATAACTATAGATTAAGGCATTCGTTTATGTATAGATTTTTTGTATTTTTAGGCCCATTTCTGTATAATAAAGTAAACGCAATTTTGTCTATCTCTGCATTAAACACGGTACATTGCAAAAATGTTATTACAACATGGTTACAACATTTGTCTTATGATGACACGGAAAAGTTACTGGTTGTCTTAAGTTAAATATTATTTTTAATTTAGTATTGTCCTATCATTAGTTGGTTAAGTTACTATTTATGTTTATCTTCAATCTTAAGAATATTAATGTAATAAGCTAATTTGCACGTATGATACCTGAGATACAGGTTTATCCTAGTTCAGGTAGATCCCATTATTAATACGTTCCACTCTAGTTTAAGACTTAATATTGTAAATATGCAGTATTTCATAAATAAAAATAAATAAATAAATAAAAATAAATAAATAAATAAATTCCTATCTTATAATAACGGTATATCATCATTGAAAGTTATCTATATCGTTAATGCCTACTTACGTACTTATCTGTAAAATTATACCCTTTATGAGACTACGATCTCAATATTATGCTATTGATGATATTTTCGTCTTTCATGTATACCATTGGCAAATTTCCTCCTTTTTATGTATTCATGTAATGATTTTATCGATATACCTTTATACTCAATACTAATATGTCGTATCTGTATCCATTTTACTGTGTGTACATAAATAATAAAATAGATAATTTAATATATTTTCTTGGTGAGTTTTACCAGTGTGTTAGCAACAATTCATGAAAAATTCCTAAAATAATGAGTCAGAATTTTTAATTAAAAAGCGTAGAAAGATTCAAAGCATAACTTTGGAAAGAATAACAAAGGAATCCTGCTTTCTTATTAAGACTGTGCCGACCGCACAGTGGCGCCTTCATCGTTTGTTTGGTTATTTCATACAATTTAGAATGAAAATGCAGAAAATAAGCACAAATCCTTAAAACGGAATATAGTGGCCACTTTTATCCGTTTTAAGGATTATAATAAAACTAAACAATATAAAACTACCGCTTCTAATAATATTAACGTATAATCTTGTGAAGCAAAACTTAACGTGCTTATTTTCTGCATTTTCATTTTAAATTGTATGAAATAACCAAACAAACGATGAGAGCGCCACTGTGCGGTCGACAAAGTCTTAACGGCCCGCTCTTGAACACGACTCACAAAAAATTGATGAGGCCTAAAATGCTGCACCTTTAGATTTATAACATGTTTGACAATTATTACTCTACAAGAAATCAATTACTCAGCACTACTTAGCATAATCAGCCTATAATGTTCCCACTGCTGGGACACAGGCCTCCTCTCTGTGATAGGGACCACCTGTAGTGGTTGCTGGATGTCACATGTCACGATTTTTTTGGTTCTAAGACATGCCGGTTTCCTCACGATGATTTTTTCACCGTTTTGAGAGCAGTGGTGATGAAATTAAATATAAAAAGTAAATGGCCTGTCCAAGTTCGAACTCACGACCTACAACTCGTCAGTCGGAGCCGATAACACTGGGCCACCACTGTTCCCACACTATTAAAAAAAAAGCTAAATGAAGGGATTCGCAGAGAAACCAGAAGGAGGAAGCAAATTCAAAAACTTTTACTCTGACTTTCATCCGTAAGTACTTGGTAGTTTCAAGTCCAAATCTTTCGGTGATTTGTTGCCCTTATCGAATTCCACACCAAAGTCCCAAGGCGAATATTGATTCTACTGCCAATTTAATCCACATACGTAGTGCCCATACAATATGTTTCCAATAGCAAATATGTTTATAAAGTAGGTTTTTGATAGGTTTTCTCAGTCTTAAATGCGTTAATACGTCGATGAATATTAAACACTTGTCAACGCACTTCTCCGCTGAATCGAAAAGGTTATAGAAGATTTTTTTTGTTAACTAAATAAAAAAAAAACATGTATTAAAATTTGGCGAAGAATCAGTACTTTTTGAACGTCAAAATTACATGTGACAGTTAGCCAAAATGCCTACCCTTCACCACTAACTAGTTTTTAGCTGGGAAGAAGAAGTGGCGCAACAAACTCCCCAGCAGCACATTTACAAAGGGTTTTGAACATAAGAAATAAGTGTGGTGTAGGAACATTATTAGAATACATAATCAGCCTTTAACACTCTCAGCGCCATGTGGTCCGCCGGCCGCCCACATAAATTATATTATTGCAAGCCAATATGATTTTTTATAACTTATCTCCACAGGCCACGTGGGCGGCCGGCGTTCCACAACTTTCGCGCCTAATTTGTTGTTATTATTTGACCGTTAGAAATCTAAGGAATATCACTGCACGCCACCGCTGTAATTAGGTCAGTTGGCCGCACCGAATGTTACGGACAAATCCACATTCATCTAAAAAAAGATTAGTTGGTTTTTCATTATTTTATTAATTTTCTGTAAACTTAATTTAATAAACAAATTAAACCCTAACCTTAAAAATGTCTTATCAGTCTTTTTGTAGTCAATTTATTTTAAGTCCTATTGTTAAGTCAATAATGTCCGATTTTGGTCGGATTTTTTTCCATGAACAGATCTTGAAGAGCACTTTTAAATGAATTTACTTACTATTCCTTATCTAGCAAGCCAATGACAAAAAATCAATATGAATTTGTGGGATCACAGCGGACCACACGGCCTGCTGGCATAGTTGACGGTGTATCCCGCCAGCCGCCCACATGGCTTTCTGCAAAAGTTAGTTCAATTGTGGTGTGGCCAGCTGCATAAAAATATATGTGACCCGCGCGCCGCCCACATGGCCTGCTTCTCTAGAAAATGCTCTTAAATACATGGCGCTGAGAGTGTTAAGGGCCTATACTACCTCAAATGGCTTAGCATGATCCTCCGTTATGTCGAAAATACTGCAGCATTAATTTTGAAATAAATATATGGTAAAGTTGAGGATTAATGTTAGGGCTTATGTTAGACAAAAACACGATTCCATAAAATTTTCTCTATAGAAAAAAATTCCAAAGTTACCTCAAAACCGAACAATAAACCGCTGGTATTAAAAAAATACTTCAAATTAGATCATGATACTTTGCATACTAACCGAACTAACTATAAAGCAGGTCTTATGTTATTTACTTTTTTTTAATTACCATTATTTTCACCGTAAAAAGCAAATACCTAAACTATTGGCACTGCTTGCCGCCTAGCACCGCACTCGGTCTCGCTCTCACTCAGTCCGCGAGCAGTATCGTGCGAGCGGGATAAAGAGTGAATTTTAGCTGAGGTAGTGTAGGCTCTTAAAGTTCCCACTGCTCGAACACAGGCTCTCTACGAGAGGCAGTGGGTTGTAATCCACCGCGCGGGCTCAATGCAGGTTGGTAGATGTCACATGTCTTCGAATTTTCGGTTCTAGGACATGCCGGTTTCCTCACGATGTTTTCCTTCACCGTTTTGAGAGCAGCGGTGATGAAATAATTTACACAAAGTAAAACACCTGTCAGCATTTGAAGCCACGACCTACAACTCGTAAGTCGGAACCGTTACCACTGGGCCACCATTTCTCCGATTATAATTGATGTTAATAAAGAATACGTTGGCAATGATTTTAAACCATTACATTCATCATCATCATCATCAGCCGAAAGACGTCCACTGCTGAACAAAGGCCTCCCACTTAGACCACCACGCCGAACGACAATCCGCCCCTTGCATCAATCGGTTGCCCGCGACTCTCACGATGTCGTCGGTCCATCTAGCGGGAGGCCTGCCTACGCTGCGTCTTCTGGTTCGTGGTCGCCACTCAAGAACTTTTTTTCCCCATCGGGTATCAGTTCTACGAGCGAAACCATTACATTATATGCCCTTTACTAATAAACTTATTATATCAGATGAATAGTTACACACCGATTCCTCTTTTTCAGTCGTCAGTAATTTGAGTTTCGAAAGAAGAAGACAAAGCTTTGTGTAACTATACAGACGCTATGCAACGTTTATTAGTAAGGGGGCAAGTATATTTGCAGTACTGGCTGAGGTTATTTGTTGTAGTTTTGCGCTTAATCCGCAGAATTTATAGAAAAAAGTTCCAAATTAAAAAAGCTTTTCCGGTTAAAAACTCTTTGTTGAACTAAGCTGTTTTATCTTCCGTACCTTTGTAAAGAAAAATCCTCTCTTTACCTTATTTTTCTATTTCTTTTATAAACTTCTTAAGGATATGGCAGTTCGATCAGAATTTATATCTAACAAACTTGTTATTTGTAGATAGGTAGATCGGGTCGACAATGGTTCAGTTTCTAAGGACTTCAATGAAATTTGATTTAAAACAGACAATGTTATACTAATCTCTATTAGGCAAGGCTTTACACCCTTTTGCGAAGCAACTCGTACCAGTATACCCACATAATTATATCTGTTTAACGCTCATGGTACAGACGCCAGCACATCAAGCTAGCTTGATGTGCTGGCGTATTTACAAGCAAGGTACAGCCACAACTTGTCGAAGTGGGGGATTACTGACCTATCCAACACATAGTTGCGGTACTTCTGATCAGACCATGCCACCTGCATCTCGGAAGGCCTAAATAATGCCACTGATGCCGCAATCCACCTACTGGGCACAAACTATACAAAAAAAAAACAACGAGGAAGAGTACCATTGACACGAAAAGAAGAAGAAGAAGGTACAAGCCTGAAAATGTTTACGAAAGAGGTAATAAAGGAGGGGGATTGGTCTCTTTATTGCGCGAACCAATGTGCACTTTTTTTTTGAAGTTCTTCTCATCATACTTAAAGGCTGGGGAAGTGGGGATATTCTAGAGTAGCTTATTCTCCTTAAAAATGGAATATATCTCTTACCCCTTGACATCGGGGTGCTCCTCCACGTGGAAGATGAAGCTCTGCGGCAGACTGGCGAGCCCGGCGCACACCCACGCCGTGACTAGCGCCCTGCGCACGCGCGCCTCCCACGTCACGTTCAAAGGCTTCAGAATGGCGTAGTATCTGGAATGGCAATTTATACAATGGTATTATACTTTTATTATACGCAATATATAAATAATGGAATTCATGATATAGTATTAATTGTATATTTTACGCTAATTATTGTATGTTTGCCATAGTTTTGAGATTCCGACTCTAGCAATATTCCGAACTACAATACATTTATTATTTTAAGTTGGTTTTCGAGTCTGTCTTCGTGATCGCGTTGTGCTTCTACTAAACTATGTAACCGATTTTGATTCGTAATAGGTAGATACTTGAAATTTTAACAGAGTGTGTCTACGTCGTGTATACTATGGCCTCTACAGGTTGAAATTGAAAACATGCAACAAACCGAAATGGGAGATTGTACTAATCATTATGAACAACTTTTTCAACATAGACTTTTTGACCAAAGATGCAATCGCGTAAAAAAAAATCTGCTGTTTCCTACATTTTTACCAGTTACGCGAACATAAATGTAGGGAATAGCTGGTTTTTTTTACGCGATTCCAGGTTTGGTCCCATAATAAAATTTGTTCATAATGATGAGTACAATCTCCCATTTCGATTTGTCGCATGTTTTTAATTTCACCCTGTATAAAAAAAAAATACACAAGATAACTTTTTTTTAATAAAGTACTAGCGACCCGCCCCGGCTTCGCACCGGCACGGGTGCAATGCTGATACTAAATACACTACATTATTCATAAACCTTCGTCTTCAATCACTCTATCTATTAAAAAAAACCGCATCAAAATCAGTTGCGTAGTTTTAAAGATTTAAGCATACCTACATAGGGACAGAGAAAACGACTTTGTTTTATACTATGTAGTGATTAAAAAAAGTATTGTGTACTGTTAAATATCGTATGATGGTAAGAAACCCTTCGTGTCGTCCAACTCGCACTTGGCAGCTTTTTTGTAAAAAAACTTCCTCTATTAATTTTCCACAAAAACAGGCAACTTCGCTTTGGCAGGCCGTTAATTGCTTAACTACGAACAAAGGGTAGAAACACGCAATTCTAATTAATTTAATGTTAGTCTATTATTATACCGAAGAACTGAAGTAAATTGTGTAATAGGTTAGATTAAGTTTAAGCTTAGTAAATAAACAGACGCCTACCTAATGGGAGATGTTTACCGCTGGTAATAGAAACTACACGTGAGAATTACTAACACCTACTATGTGTCACTAACACACACAGTTTACCATACCTCACGTTAGACAAGTAAAAACTAGTGTGCTTATAAAGGATGAAGTGTTGAATCCCGAAGATACCACCGTATTCTTGGGCATAACTTTAGATGCCAAGCTTCAATGGGGCCCCCATATAGATAAATTATCAAAAAAGCTTAGCTCCGCAGCATACGCCGTTAGAAAAATTCGTGACTTAACTGATTTAGAGACAGCCCGTTTAGTATACTTTAGTTATTTTCATAGTGTGATGTCGTACGGTATTCTGTTGTGGGGAAATGCCGCCGATATTCAGACAATATTTGTCTTACAAAAAAGGGCAGTTCGTTCAATTTATAAATTAAGTCCCAGACACTCCCTCAGAGACAAATTTAAAGAGATTAATATAATGACTGTGCCTTCTCAGTATATTTATGAAAATCTTTTGTACGCACATAAAAATATTAATCTGTTTAAAAAATACAGTGATATCCATAATATAAATACTAGGAACAAACACAAATTCGTTGTTCCTACAACCAGGCTTAAGAAAATAAGTGGCTCGTTTAGATGCCAATGTATACGTTTTTATAATAAACTTCCTAGCCACATTCAAGATCTAAGCCTTAATAAATTCAAATCTTCTATAAAGCGGAAACTATGCCAGAAAGCCTTTTATTCTGTTAAAGACTATATTGAGGATAAACATGCTTGGGATTGAGCTGCTCCAATAAATTTACACAGTGAATCTTGTTTGGTTTTTTTTTTTTTTTTTTTGCTTATTATTATTTATTTTATTTTCTCTCTTTATAGACGTGAATATTTACTTTGTAAAGTATAATATTATTTTAATTGTCGTGAAAGTGAGGACTATGTGGGTCTTTTCTATCTTTTTTTTATGTTTTCCTTCTTAGTTAGTTTTATTCATGATCTGGCAGTTTGAGTAATTTACGCGGCCTACCTAAATGTCCATTCTTTGGTATTGTTTGTCGAATCGTTGAGCTCCTCAAGTTCTGAGTTGAGCTGCACATTTTTTTTGACAAATGGGAGCACTGACTGGACAGGTCCCCTCAATCTGTGTGGTTCTTTCCTCAAAAGACCATTTCAGACACCAATCTACATGGTCCTCAAAATGATCTGACCAAGACTATTTCTGGATTTTTATATACACATTGACATTGATAAATTTTACATATACAGTGACATGAATATTTACTTTGTAAAGTATTATGTTATTTTTAATGACTGTGAATGTGAAGACTATGTGGGTTAATTTTAGTTTGCCTTTGTTTTTTTCTCAGATAGTTTTAGTCATGGTCTGGCAGTTTGAGTAATTTATGCGACCTACCCAAATGTCCTTTCTTTGGTATTGTTCGTCGAATCGTTGAGCTCCCTAAGTTTGAGTTGAGCTGCATGATTACTGACAAATGCGTGCACTGACTGGACGGGTCCACTCAATCTGTGTGGTTCTTTCCTCAAAAGACCATTTCAGACACCAATCTACATGGTCTCCACATGATCTCACCAAGATTATGTCTGGACTTTAAAAGAGACTGTGACCTCTGAGTTTGTTTCGGCCTTTCTTCTCAGAGTAGTCAGATAGGAAACGCCGACCTCATCTCGTTTTAAAAAAAAAATATGATTGACGTGTAAAAGTGTTTGTTCAAACCTACTTACAGAAATAAAATCATTTATCATTTATCATTTATCATTTAACACCTACTATGTGTCACTCCCACTTGTCTGGATATCTTCAACAGATACCAAGGTTCTGTGTTCCCAGTCGTTCTGTGCGTTTACGAGTCATCATCATCAGCCAGGGGCGTAGCTACCGCCGTATCAGCTGTAGAGGGCCCCCGACGCGACGCCGACATGTGTAAGCAAGAATTTGCAAAATACTATCGATAACCTAAAATTCTTATTCATTATTAGGAGGCTTGTAAGTGAATCTATAATTATATATACAGGATATCCCAGAAGTTGACGTCAAGCCGGAATCGGGTAATAGGCCAAGTCATAATATTTATCAGGAAAATATAAAAAAATCTAAATTGGCGAATCTACCAGTATTTCCCGGGCCCCGACTCATAGTACTGGAAAGAACAGTGAAGTTTTCAGTAGGAGTCCGACAGCAACAACCGTTCTTTACCAGAATATCTGTTTCATTACCCAATAATTCAATGGTTCGTAAGACAATTAAAAAATATAACTATTTTAAAGCAAATTACGACAAGATTAACCTAGATTTGAAAGAAATAAATTGGGAAGATACGTTTTTAAATGATCAAACACCTGATGAGTATTTAGGCACGTTTTATAACATTATTTTTGGCATAATAAGAAAACATGTACCTTTGGTTGGTGGTAGGTCTCTAAGGTTTCCTGTGTGGTTCACAAAATCTCTTATACATATATATAAAAACAAAGCCAAAGCGTGGGTTAGATGGAAAATGTACAAGAACTTATCTGACTACGAGCAATTTTCACTATTCCGCACGAGATTTCAGGCCGAGTGCAAAGAATCGTATAGAAGGTATATTAATTCTGTAGAGGATGGTATTCGAGACAACATCAAACACTTCTGGACATACATTTCTAAGCAAAAATCTACTGCTGGAATTCCTTCCACTATGAAATACAAAAATCAGCCATCTAATAACCCAGAAGACATTTGCAATATTTTTTCTGACTTCTTTCATTCTGTTTATGAACCGTCCACCTTAACTAGTGTACCGTCCTCGCATAACGATTGCTCCCCTAACTGCTCGCTGATAAGTGACATTCAATTTTCAGTAGATGATGTATTGAGTGGGCTCAAGTCATTAGACCCTTCTAAAGGACCTGGACCGGATGGTCTGCCAGTAATCTTTATTAAGGAGACTGCCACTAATCTTTGTATACCATTGCATACCATATTTAATTTATCTATTTCACAGGGGATATTTCCACAAGCTTGGAAACTCGCAAATATAACCCCAGTCTACAAGTCAGGACCTAGGCATGACGTCGAGAACTATCGACCAATATCAATATTGTCAACTTTGTCAAAGGTTTTCGAGAGATTAGTACACGATAAAGTGTATCCTCTACTTCACAACGTTTTACTACCACAGCAACATGGTTTTGTCAAAAGGAGATCAACCGTGACGAACCTGGTGACTTTTGCAGATTACTTGTTTAACAGCATGGACGCTCGTGTTCAAATTGATACCATATATACTGATTTCAAGAAGGCCTTTGACAAAGTTGACCATGAACTGCTTTTGCAGAAAATTGCGTTTAATGGGATACGTGGGGACCTCTTAAGATGGTTCTATTCATATGTTTGCAATAGAACACAGAGAGTTGTTATAAATGGTTTTTGCTCTGCCACTGTAGATGTTACTTCCGGAGTACCGCAAGGTTCCATTTTGGGACCTCTCTTATTCATTTTATTCATCAACGACGTCGATACATGTTTTAAAAATTCAAAATTATTGTTGTACGCTGACGACATTAAAATATTTAGGTCTATTAAAAGTCATCGTGATTGCTCTCTCTTACATGAAGATTTAGATGCATTCTCGGCATACTGTACTCGTAATAAACTTCAACTTAGTGTATCCAAGTGTCATGTCATTAGTTTTACCAAAAATAAAAGCATTATACTATATCCCTACACTTTAAAAAATGAAAACCTAAAAAGAAAATCCCTGGTCCGTGACCTTGGAATTCTGTTGGATGACAAACTCCATTTAGATTCCCATATTACCAAAATTGTTAATAATGCCTTCCGTATGTTTGGTTTTATTATGAGAACAGCTACAGTATTTACCCGATCTTTAACCTATTTGTATCTATATAAATCGTTGGTTCGCTCGCAGCTGGAGTATGCTGTTTCGGTATGGAGTCCCCACTATGGTAAATATTCTGATATGATCGAAAAAGTACAAAGAAAATTTTTAAAGGCCATGCACTTTCGTTGCTATCGTACTTATGCGTCCTACAATGACCTTTTGAAGAAATATAATTTGCAAAGTTTAAGGTCTAGGCGAACTATGTTGGACGCGATGTTCTTATTTGATCTGTGTAATACTTATGATTGTATCGATATTCGCAACAAAATTAGCTATGTAGTACCCAGAACAACGATATGCCGTGGTGTGCGCGCAAGACCCTTATTCGCAATAAGTTCTTGTCGTACAAACGCAGGCTTGCGAGCACCCCTACGCCGCCTTACCAATCAATACAACAAGATCTTTGAAGACATCGACTTTTTTTCTGTGTCTGCTCACAAATTTAGAAATCTTATCCGCAAAATGATTTAGATTTTAATCATTAGATTTTAATGGTTGGCTTAGTTTAATATTAACTCATTCTCTCTCCCTCTCTCTTCTTCTGTTGTTTGCATGCCTGTCGATGTTTAAGCTCGTTACTAACTATTTTTCTGTTATAACAGCTTAGAATAGCACACTGTTATATATTACTTTTAATATGTTGTGGAAAATGTTGTAGGTTATACATTTATAATATTTGTGTATTTATAACTTAGTATAAGATTTAATGTATAACTGTTTATTTTCCCGAATAAATAAAATAAAATAAAATAGAATACTTCAAAAAAAAAAAAAATTGGGAACCGTGAAAAGAGCTCCCAAAAAAATTTGATATAGGGCCCCCCTTAAGGACAAGCTACGCCACTGTCACTAGCCACAGCAGTTCACTGCTGGTCATACGCCTCTCCAATTCACGCCATTCATCTCGATTCTCGACATGAATTTACCGTCCACCTTGTGGAGATCGCCACTCCACGTAGCCTGAGGGAGACGTACCCTTACGTTTGCTGATATATACGAGTATTTTCGTCTTTTTTCACTCGCTAATCTGCTTGGACATAGCCTCGTATTATATTAGTAGGTACGAGTATACAGACTTCCATTCCGTACCCTTTGTGTATTTGGGTGTGCTGGACTTTGATGGTCGAGAAGTTGGAGTCGCGTCACAACACGAACTTCAAGTCGTTCGTGGTGCGTGTTTCGACACATCATCTCGAGAAGTTCCTTTCTGGCAGAAGGGTGTTGTGTACCGCCGGTTTCGTGGCCGGCTAAATGACACCAGTCAGCGAAACACGACGCAGACACTTCGTGTGTGTTAGTTAGTTTTTTTGTGTAATTATAATGATGTATGTATTTATAGTATTTTTAAGTTATATTAATATTGTATTATGTTTATATGAGCCTTGATGCCTGAAATAAATGGGTAAATAAATAAATTACAGTCTGTACGTATAGTACCTATGTATCGCTATTGTATGAAACCAGAAGGCTAATTCTCGTAATTTAAAACGTTCAAAATCTAGTCGCAGTGTCATCTCGGCGACACACAAATGTCAAACGTTTGTCAAAATGTAGGGAAATTAGAAGTATTTTTTGACAGATTGAGATTTACATCAGACTGTGAACGTTATTAAAATTAAGAGAATTGCCCCTCTGATATCTATTGTATGAAACTAGTAGACCAATTCTCGTAATTTAAAACGTTCAAAATCTAGTCGCAGTCTCATCTCGGTGACAAACAAATGTCAAAAACTTGTCAAAATGTAGGGAAATTAGAAGTATTTTTTGACAGATTGACATCAGACTGTGAACGTTCTTAAAATTACGAGAAGTGCCCCCCTCTGATATCTATTGTATGAAACCTGATATCTATTCTACGGTATCTAGTTATGTCACATATATAGAGGTTTACCAATGGGCGACAATAAGCTTGAGTCGAGCTCCTTAAGTTTTGAGTTGAGCTGCACGATTACTGTCAAATGCGTGCACTGACTGGTCAGGTCTACTCAGTCTATACGGTTCTTTCCTCAAAAAACTATTTCAGACCTCAATCATAGTATTTACATGATCAAGATTATGTCTGGATTAGTCAGATAGGAAACGGCGTCCTCATCTAATTTTTAAAATATGATTGACGTATGAAAGTGTTTGTGGAAACTTACTTATAGAAATAAAATCATTTATCATTTAATGATGACGCGTGGTTTTGCAAATGTCTCATATGCCTGTAATTCTACAAGCACCTTTATAAACCTAATGCGTAAATCCGAGTAGGAACAACCTTGGCACTTGTAATTCGGACAGCTGATTGATCGATCTCGTTCGACGACCTTTCTCAACGGAACTAATGTTTTGGTACGTCATTATTTTGTGCGGGGAAGAACCTACGTGGGCGCAAAGACTACTGCGTGGGCGTCTTATTATGTTAGGTTCGTACGTTCTTGATTTATACGTATGTTCTTTCCTTTATGACGAGAATATGTAATGGAAATATTCTTTTTCTATTTTGTCTGTGTGTTCACTTAGTCGAAACTCTCCATCAAGAATCAATTACAAAAGAACATACCGAGATAATTACTGAATAATGCCTATAGCCATTACTTATTAGCCTATAATGTTCCCACTGCTGGGACACAGGCCTCCTGTCGGTGAGAGGGAGTGGGCCGTTATCCACCACGCGGGCCCAGTGCGGGTTGGTAGATGTCTTCGAATTTTTGGTTTAAGGACATTTGGTTTCCTCACGATGTTTTCCTTATTCGTTTTGAAAGCAGTGGTGATTACTCAAAGTAAAATGCCTGTCTGGATTTTTTTTTTTTTTTTGTGGATGGGAAATCATCCAATGACCCCTCCCGCTCTGGGTGGAGCA
Source organism: Globia sparganii (assembly GCA_949316385.1). NCBI lineage: Eukaryota > Metazoa > Arthropoda > Insecta > Lepidoptera > Noctuidae > Globia > Globia sparganii. The sequence goes on from OX438670.1 coordinate 5,677,612, forward strand.
GAAGGGAGTGTCAGACTCTTACTGACTAAAACCCACCCGTGTTCCTTCCTTAGCCCTTTGTGTTCCGGGGTAGCGGTAACCCTTTCGGACAATCCCGCTGCCCAGGCAGGCTTCGGCCCTTTCGGGCCCCTTCCTAATGCTGACATCTCTTTGAGGCGCGCGTGGAACACGTACGCGCCGTCCGGCACGGGCCTGGTCCTGATCGGACGGAGAGTTACCCATTACTCTCCGCCCGCAGGCCCGCGCCTACGGTGGCCGGGAGTCGTCTCGCGGCTCCCGACGCCCGGGGCGTCTCCCGCGGCGGCTGGGACGTGAGGACCTCTCCCTCAGCCGTCCCGCCACCTCCTTCGCTAGCATGACTGCTTCGCAGAAGGAGGTGACTGCCTCCCACTCCCTCTCGCCCCGGACCATGGCTTGAACCAGGGCCGGGCGCGAGAGGTCGCCGCCGCTGCCGATCGCCTCTGCGAGAACACGGCGGTGCTCCGCCCAATTGGGGCATACCGCCACCGTATGCTCCACCGTGTCCTCCGGGCGACCCTCGCAGTGGTGATACCCGGGCGTTTCCTCCCGCCCGATGATGTGCAGGAACCTCCCGAAACACCCGTGTCCGGTGAGGACCTGCGTCAGGCGGTAGGTGAGGGCGCCGTGGCGCCTCTCTAGCCACTCCTCAAAGAGGGGTCTTACCGCCGCTATCGCGGCGTGCCCATGCCTGTCTGGATTCGATTTTTTTTAATCGTGGAGAAATGCTCATACATTTTGCACTATCAAGGGGATATAGTGTAGTTATGTGGGACTCTAACCCACTAAAACTCCACGGTGTTCTCCTCTGCCGCTTACGGCGGAAACACGGGCACGCGTTAGCACTCATCCGTGAACCCGCCGCGGCTTTCCGTTAACGGACCCTCCTCTAGGGAGTACTCCCCATCACCGGCGCATCAGAACACATAGCACGCCGTGACCACCTCAGGGACCAAAGCAGCACATGGGCGCCAGACGTCCCCGTGTCTGGGCACCCTTGGTTCCCCTGCGACGGGTCAGGTTATTGGCCCCGCCGCCTGCCAATTTTGGGCTGCAGAGGATAGGAAGAGCGGCCAACGTCACACCAACACTCCTCCTCCCCTGCGGCCCCATCGCGTCCGCCATCATACCGCGGCGATCCCGCTAAGGCCGCGGAAGGTCCCTACCTTCCGCGCCGCTCTCCCTAGAGCGGCGCATCGCAATACCGGCACGTCTCTCCCGCCGCGGCCTCCCATACGACATTGCGGCCCGCCTCAGTTGCGGTGTCGCCCAAGCGGTACCGCAACCTACTTGTTGGCTGCTACGTCGTCGGCTTACCGGCAAAAGCCCTGACGAGCGGCCCCTCCTTGGGTTCCTCTTTACTTCACCGTGGATGACCAAGCCACGGCTACTGAGCGCCCCCGCCTCGACAATGCGGGAACCGATCGGGGTCGGGGGGGTGTCTGGATTCGAACCTGTGACCCGTAAGTCTCGACAGTCAGATAATTAAAGATAAATAATTACTCTAAAAGCTTGCCAAGTTTAACGAATTTGGACATTCGAATTAGTCGTCAATTCAAGATACTCAAAAGTCATCCATTACCTTTACTTTACTTTGTCACGCTATTTTATAATAAACAAAACTGTAGTAATAGATAAGCAGGAAAACTCCACACCATATAATTACCAGCACTTTGCCCACGAATTCGTCCGCATGGGTTTCGTACTTTCCTCAAAGAAATGTAACACCCTCTCCACCTCCCCTTGAAAGGTAGTTTTCGAAAATTAATGTTTACGATCTTTATAATGAATTTAGAAATAAGTATTCGGGCCAATTTATAAGTTAAACTAACTACTTTTTTCAAATAAACAGTTCTCTCAGAGCAGTTAAAAAAAACCCTAAAACACACACTTTTTTATTTTAAGTATTAAAGTAAGTACCGAGTTTCGAGTTAATCCGACTGCGGGTTAACTTTTTTCTTACATATTAACTTTGGTTTTTCAAAACTAAAAGTGACAATCTTTATTATATAATGAGGCAAATATTGCCAAGTTTAAGTTTCTTAACCATAGGAATAAGATTTTTCATATTAATTGTATCCCGCCTTTTCACCCCCACAATGGAAGAATTAAAAAAAAAAAACGTTTGGTTTCGCTAATTTTTTTGTTTGTTTTTTTTTTCTTCGCCATTTTTTTAATTACGTAATAGATTTCAATAAAAAAAGTAATTTCATAATAAAGCTGAAGAGTTTTTTTTGTTTGTATGTTTGTTTAAACGCGCTATTCTCTGGAACTACCAGTAGGATTTGAAAAATTCTTTTTGCATGTGTAAGCCCAATTCTTGAGGAAGCCTGCTGAACACCACGCTAGGACCCTTAGGAGCAGCCAGTAGGTTATAAAAGTTATCTGACGATTGAAAAATGGCCCCTATGTAGGTATATCTAACAGGTTTTTGAAACTACAAGTCTGTTGTGTAGTACTTACTTTAGTAGGTCGAGGTACTTTAATCGGATATAAAAAAAAATCAAAGCAAAGGCTCTTTGAAAGCTCAAAGCAGTTTGTCAATTTCGTCGTGCTGTAAAGAGTTCTTCAGAAAAAGTCGAAGGTTCTTGTTTTACGCAACAAGTAGGCTTTTATCATGAATATAAAGTGTGGAACACATGTTTCGACGGAGTCGCGTTACGTCCGCTACGTGTAGCGTCCGTTTATGGCCCTATTGTATTCTTGAAGGTGATTTTTTCTCGGATCACTCGCGTTACAGCCGTTCTACCTAAAAGCACACTCAACTCTGGAAAAGCTTGTTATTAGAAAATTTCAGTTCAAGGACATGTAGTTCCTTCACCGTTTTGAGAACAGTGGTGATGAAATTATTTACTCGAAGTAAAGGTACTACCTATATACAACTTGTAACGTTAAATGCGCAAAACCTCATACACCCCAATTAGGGCATTGAGTTAAAAGCATAATACAATGACCAAAACTATTTTTATTAAAGCTAACTATTTTTATTAAGAAGATCGTGTTGATCCTAGCATTAGTTTATGCATTCAAAATTGAGTCTTCTTGTCTTAAAATAAGACTTAATTTTCCTTAGCTCAATCGGCGGATAGTATGGCAAAATAGATAGATTTTGAAAAAAAAACCTATATTAAAATTACTGAAATCGATTCAGTTGTCAATTATGAACAAACTATTTTCACGTTTTGCGCATTTAACGTTACACGCTATAAAGCATGGCACGAAATGGAGGAGGCCTATACAGTGAATGGAACAAGGCTGCCATTGATGATAGAAGTGCCTACAACTCGTAAGTTGAGGCAGTTTCCACTGGGTAAACAGTTATAAAAAAAACAAATGCACATCTGCACTCACCTATCAACAGCGATACAAATAAGCACGAAGCTGGACAGATACAGCCCGAAGGTCCTCGTGAACATCATGACGCGGCACATGAGGTCGCCTGCCAGCCACTGGACCGTCCCCGCCCACGCGATCTCCAGCGGCATCATCAGGAACGTTACCTGCAACAACACTGCTTACCGTTTCATTTGAAAGAAAGAATAAGGAATAACTAATTGGCTATATATAGTTCGTGAAACACAAAATACAAATTAAAAAAAAATACGCATGCAGCATCGTACACGTGATAGAAGTAAAACTTGTGGGAAAAGAAAGAATAAGAGTGTGTGTTATGTAATGAAATGTGCCTAAATGTGATGTGTCCTTGAAATTTCACCCTCAATACTCGTCCAAATCGAATCGCCGCCTAAGAAAATTCCCTTGCTAGCAGGCATTATTTGCTGTTGTGTGCTGGTGGAGTGGGGGTTTAACGTTGGTCTAGTGAAACGAGGGTTTAATGTTGGTCACCCGTGTGTTACAGAAAAAAAGGGAACATGATTTTAGTGTTTTATTTGTATTAACACTGTTGTGAGCTCTTGTGATTAGTTGACAAAAATAACATAAATAAGCCAATCATATGGACAAGACTTGTCTATAAATCGAACTAAGATTGTAAGAGAAAGATGCTTAAAAATTACATTAAAAAAAACAATGGAAACAACATTCAAGAAGCAATATTTCATTAAAACTTAAATTGATTGGTTTTATTTTATAACTTATTGAAACCCTCAAACATTCCCCCTCCTGATCAGAAGGTCTAAGTAGCGAAATGTCCAACAACGCGAAACGTCTAATGAGCAGTACCTAAGACTAATTAGCAAAATGTCCATGTAGCAAAACGTCCAACTATCAGATGGTCTGTATAGCAGAACATCTATTTAGCCAAAAGTCATTTTTAAAATGTGTACACTCATGATAGAAAGTAAAAGTAGTTTGTAAATTACATTAAAATTTGTTAAAAAAATATCTAGGCTAAAAAGCTAGTAGCCTCTTAAATATTATTAGGAAAATAGGCGCACAAATACCCCTTATTTATTCCGCCTTCAAGCGGCTCTTGCCCAACCTGAAGGGGCTCAACGCCTCCTGCCGGAGGCTTTATGCGGGGGTCGTGCGGTCCATGGCTTTGTATGGGGCTCCGGTGTGGGCGCGTTCACTGCGGCGGCGAGCCGCCCACTATTTGAACGTGCCCCAGAAGGTGGTAGCCGTAAGTCTAATCCGGGGGTACCGCACGATCTCGGGCGAGGTGGCAAGTCTCCTTGCCAGACTGCCGCTATGGGACCTGGAGACGATAGTCCTCGCGCGCCTGTACGAGTGGCGCGCAGAAACACTACGCCGGGGGGAAACTCCGCTTCCGCGGCAAATCGCGGTGGAGCGGACCTACCTCCGGCGCGATCTCATGGCGGCATGGAAAGAGCGACTGTCGCAACCCAGCGCAGGGCACGCCACGATAGTGGCGATAAGACCCCTCTTTGAGGAGTGGCTAGAGAGGCGCCACGGCGCCCTCACCTACCGCCTGATGCACGTCCTCACCGGATACGGAAGTTTCGGGAGGTTCCTGCACATCATCGGGCGGGAGGAAACGCCCGGGTGTCACCACTGCGAGGATCGCGCAGAGGACACGGTGGAGCAGATGATGGAGGTCTGCCCCGCGTGGGCGGAGCACCGCCGTGTTCTCGCAGAGGCGATCGGCAGCGGCGGCGACCTCTCGCGCTCGGCCCTGGTTCAAGCCATGGTCCGGGGCGAGAGGGAGTGGGAGGCAGTCACCTCCTTCTGCGAAGTAGTCATGCTAGCGAAGGAGGTGGCGGGACGGCTGAGGGAAAGAGCCTCACATCCCAGCCGCTGCGGGAGACACTCCGGGCGTCGGGAGCCGCGGGACGACTCCCGGCCACCGTAGGCGCGGGCCTGCGGGCGGAGAGTAATGGGTAACTCTCCGTCCGATCAGGATCAGGCCCATGCTGGACGGGACAGACGCGCCTCAAAGAGATGTCAGCAATAAGGAAGGGGCCCGAAAGGGCCGTAGCCTGCCGGGGCAGCGGGATTGTCCGAAAGGGTTACCGCTGCCCCGGAACATAAAGGGCTAAGGAAGGAACACGGGTGGGTTTTAGTCAGTAAGAGTCTGACACTCCCTCCTGCTCCACCCTGAGTAGGAGGGGTCATTTGATGATTACCCATCCACAAAAAAAAAGTGTCAGTCAGAATTAAAAAGATATAATATACGCTACGAGTACATAGACCAAAGATGTACATATAATGCCGTGTCCGTTTCCCTCCCGATGTAATGTGTGTGTTGAATTTTGTGCCTGAGTATCCAGACATTTTGAGAATCTGACGATTTGCTAAATAGATGTTCTGCTATACAGACCAACTGATAGTTGGACGTTTTGCTACATGGACATTTTGCTAATTAGACTTACTGCTCATTAGACGTTTCACGCTGTTGGACATTTAGCTACTTAGACCTTCTGATCAGGAGGGAACATTCCGGAGCCCAAGAAACCACGTGATCGTAGCAAAGGACCGGCTACGCCGTAATGTAATTGAAGCGCCGCGCGCCGCGGCCGCGTAGCTGAAATCGTGCGGCGCTACGTTACAATACTGTTACCATTACCTAAAATGCACTCACTAGACATTAGGCTTATTTTATTTTATTTAATCGAGACTTGATTGGCTTGATTACTTAAGTAAGTGCAAACATTTGTAAGCCCTCTGGCATAACATAGCGCACTCGTAATTATATTTAAATATAACTTTATTATTGTACCTATGTTCAACAAATAAATAATTTACTTATGCAGTGTAACACAAAACACATTGTTAACTTGACGGTAGTATAAATTGTGTCAGCCCAGGGCCCTAATTCACTATAACCAATGATTCCTTACTCGGTACCACGTCAATTCCTCAGCTAATCCGCCAAACACACGTTCATTTCGCGCGGTTTTGTTTATTGTGTCATAGAGAATACGGTCCCAGAACATTTTTTTTTTAAACTTATAAATTACATTGTCTATCCCTATAAAGTTCAAGCTTCAAAATAACAAATATTTTTTTAAACGAAACCACCACGTCTTCAAGAAGAGCTCGAATCAAAATACATAAAAGATGAACTTGCTATGATCCATAACAACTTCATCTTTTATGTATTTTGGAATGTATTTTAGCTACTATTTACTCGCTATACTTGATATTCTAATGTTGTGTAAATTATCTTACGAGTCGGTCGGTGTGTAAATTATTAAAATTTGTTGAATAGATACGGAGTTTGTTGAAGTTTTGGTAATTTGTTATTAACTTGTTTTTTTGCGGTAATAGGTGAATTTCAATCTAATTACAGCTTCGTCTGCGTTTAATGCGTTTAATTTTGTGAAAATCATCGCTGACAACTATATTTAAATCGTAGTTATTTTTTTAATATTTGTCAGCCAATATTGTTACGAAACTCTAATTAAAACTTTCCCTCACTCTAATGATTTTCGTCTTAGTTGAATTTTAGCTGGTTTCTCTAGAAGAGGTTACTAAGACGTTTGTGTAATTCGACACGAAATAATCGATCAACGATTATTTGGCGTTTATGAAAAAAAAAAGGTAAATCAACGTTTTAGTACCTACGTTAATAATAGGTTATGTATGTAATTGTGTCGATGTTATGTTACGACGGGTTACATTGAAGGTCAATTCTGCCATGGATGTAGGCGTAGATGGACGCATCAGTATATTAGAATTATCACTCTTTGGCTGTTTACTCAGACATTGCGGGCATACCCAGTTAATCGGAGGTTCTTGATCCTGTGCGTCCACATGCGAGAAGTCGACACAAAGCATATAGTAGTTATTGCAATGAACACATTTTACAAAGTTATCGCTTGTAATATCCGAGTTACAAACCACGCAGGATATCATGTTGACGATTATTTGGTACGTGTCGCAAACCATGCTCCATCTCCTATCCTGCCCTCTGTCCAAATGATGAAAAACATGCAGTCAAAGTGATGTCTGCGCTTCCACTGACAACGCCGTGGAAGTGGCAAAGTTGTGCCAACAAGTCATAAAATACCTACGAATAATAAAAGTCAAGAAATGTAACTCAAGCTCAAAAATGGCACCACGCAAATATTTACCGCGGTGGGCGTTGGCGAAAAGGCCACCGCGCACCAGAACCAATCACGGCGCTTGCCGGAATACAACGCTTTACGCGAGCACAGCTGATTTGCTTAATTGCATGTGTGTTATTTCGTTCGAATACTCGAGGTATCTTGTCAATCTAGTGAAGTTTGGAGCTAAATTTCTCGTTGATTTTGTTCATAGTTATGCTTCCTGACTTTTTATTATTCGTAGTAAAATATAGTCATGCCTGCGACATGAAGAAGAAAAAGTACGTTAATTGATAATGCCGTGATTTCCATAATTTAGATACATTCGAGATCTATATTGTGATGTGTTATTGCTGTTGTGTATTACATGTGTTTAGTTGGTAAGCCTTTAAGTATATCAATAAACAAACTGTTATGTTAGTGTTCAGTCAACAAAAGAGGTAAGTATGCAGGATCGTCGGTGGACCGATGGATCTTCTCGAATAAAATTTAATTTAATTTATAGAAAACAAACAGCTCACTTATCAAATTAAATTTCAGTCGTCAACATCCATCGGTTTCTTACTAAACTTTAACTATATCCGACGATCCTGCATACTTATCTCTTTTGTTGATTGTACATAAAAGTTTTTCTTCAATCACTTATTATCATAAAGGCCTTTCTATGTTATAAAACAATCTGTTGACGCACTCATTGTGTACTAATGTTGAAAGATAATTTGTAGGTAGTCGGATTATCTTTAAGTGTTGTGACGTCTGTTAATTGGGTCAGACAAGTTAACACATTTAAAACATCTTACGTCAATCGTCTGCTCAACTCATTCAAAAATTATTAAAAATATGATGGAGACCAACACAAATATCTAAAAGCCAATTCCCGGAATCAAAAATGTTCAAAATCTAATCGCAATCTAATTTCAGCGACAATCTATGTCAAAAACTTTTCAAAAATTTCACAGTGAATTCGAGGTTCGTTTGACAAATTGAGACTGAGATTATAGTGTTTTTTATTATGTTAGTTATATCAAGTCTTATAAATATAACAAAGAAACCCGCGGTTTATCTCTGATTCTCGACCTACATACATATATCCGTGATAAGAGTAGTTTATATGTTTAAGTTTTTTAAATTCCATCATCATCTGCGTAGCCTTTACCCAACTATGTTGGGGTCGGCTTCTAGCTTAACTGGATATAGCTAAATACCAGTATTTTACATGGAGCGACTGCCTATCTGACCTCCACAACCCAGTTACTGGGTAATACGATACCGCTTGGTAAGACTGGTTGTCAGACTTTCGGGATTCTTACTGCCCGTAACGACTGTCAAAGATCCACGAATGGCAGCCAGGACCAACGGCTTAACGTGCTTTCCGAGGCACGGAGGGGTCACGGTATATAAAGGTTACCCATCCACAGACCAACCGTGGCTAGATCGATCGACCTGTGCGGCTGTTATTACTGAGCCACGCCCCTTCCTTTTTAAATCCAAAAGCATAATCAGCCTATAATGTTCCCACTGCTGGGTCACGGTCTTTCTTTCTTCCAAAGGGAGTGGGCTGTAATCCACCACGTGGGCCCAGTGCGGGTTGGTAGATATCACATGACTTCGATTTTTTTATTCTAGGACAGTTTTCTCATGATGTTTTCCTTCACTGTTTTGAGAGCAGTTGTGATGAAATAGAGCATGACTGAATACAAATCAATAACCGCTTACCATAAGATCAGCTACAGCTAAATGCATCAACAACACATCGAGCCGACTCGCCCTCCCTGCCCGCTTCCTCTTCATCAGCTGCGACAGCACCGTAAGGTTGCCGGTGGCAGACACCATCATCAGCACACTATACACGGTCATGGACACCATGTGGCCATGGTTGAACCTCATGTCCAGAGGCAGTTCATCACTGGTGTTCAGATGAGACCAGTTCTTCTGCGAGGCCCCCCCGGGCCCCGACACCTTTTCGTCTATATCCATGGTGGGTGTTGAAACTATTTGGTGTGAAGCCAGGTGGAGGATGGTGACATTTTAGATTTGTGTGTTGGCATTCGTTGTTGTCTGAAACAAGAGAGAAAGAATTTGGTACTTAAAATAATTATGCAATAATTTTTTTGTATGTTTGTTTGAAATACTTTCTAGAGTATTTCGCTAAATCAGACAAACTCAATTCTTCTAAGTCACTGGCTATCTGAGAGCCCTAGAGCTTATCGAGTTGAGAAAACGTAAGACCGACATAAATACATAACGTTAATCTGATTTGGAAGGAAATATTAAAGTAGGCGATGATAATTAAAAGATGAAAACCTTATAAAAAAAAACTCAATTAAAGTAATAAGTTACCGCTTCATCGAATTGCCGGTGGACGCCATTAAGCATTTCTGTCTACGCCGCGGCTACGGCGCTACGCCGTAGCTGACGTAGCCTTAACCTACGCAGCTACGCGGACATTATTTTAATGGGCATTCGATGTTTTTTTTAGGCTTACATATTTTTATAAGAGTGGGTTGGATTAAGGAAAATCGTGCGACTTCAAGAAGAAAGTTATGTGACTGTTAAATCTTCTAAAATTCCGAATAGATGAATTCCTCTCTTACAAAATTGATTTTATTTTTATGCTACACGATGAAATAGCGTTCTAATTTACGTCAAATGGAAACATTTTTTGTCTGTAGTCTTATATTGACAAAATTCTTCCTTTGTTCTCTAACATACCTTCAATTAGCCGGTAGCCATAGTAATTGTAAAACTCTTACGAAAGTTTTAAGCTCCGTTACTATATTAAAGCCATATATAATTGAAATTGTATTCTCTTGAAAAATGTTAGAACGCTGGACTAGTGCGAGTTTCAGTATGTGTCTTTACTATGTCGCTATAAATATTTTAAGACAGTGTTAAATTTTTTCATGACAACTTTTTCATCAATTTTTCTTCTAGAATATTTTGATATGGAATCAGTTTTAACTGTTTTTTTTAAATATTTACTGTATATTGATACAAATGGATATAAAAACAACTCGAGCCTACCAAAGTTCGTCGTTCGCGCACGGAATATGCAACATTAAAACATTTATATCAAATATGTAGCAATTGAGTTGCTAGGAATGGGAGCTGCCATTTCTATTTTATTTTAAAAAATATAACGAACAGACGCAATGGCTGCACAGTCGTATCGATACGCCATCTTTTAACAAAGAGATGCCCAGAGAAGACCGTTTTCATATACGTGTTTTGGTCTGTGATAGGTCTTGCAACCACCCTTATCATAAATACAAAGTTTGAACATTTACAGTTGTATCTAGGTACCTCACAGGTATAAAGCTACTTACTCTATTGCCCCATAAGCTCATTGACACAGTAATTAGTCTACGTAGCAACTACTAAGAGCCTGAATTTCAGTTAGTCAAACCCAAGTCTGGCAATTAGCCGAGGATTATCTCTATTAGGCTTATTGAAACACTAACTAAAGGCTTTAAGTAAAGATTTGGACATTATGTCTAATATCAAGTACATCATCTCAAAACGTCCTTTGAATCAACACGTATTAAACCAACACGATAATTCCTAATTATTTTATGCTTTATATATCAATTCGCATGGACACTTCCTAATCTTGAAAATGTTCTCGATTTAATTTTCCGACGCCATATTTGGACGAATCAACTGATAAATACAACAATAAAAAATTCAGCACTCACAGCGCTTCTTTAAATGATTAAAAAGCTTAAGCATTCGAAAACGCTGGAAAGAAACCCAATTTTGCCCGACCCAGGAACGAACGATTCAATGCTTACAGAAGCGCACCACTAACTTGACGAGGCAGTCATTGTTATTATGAACCATTAAGTATCTTAAATGCTAAACTAACTGCATACCACCTTCTATTTGTTTGTGGCCTCGATATCACTAAACAATTCATACGACTTGCAAAAACGTTTTTTAACCCCGATTGCCGCAAAAATAACTCATTATTACTCTTTATAATAAAAATAAACAAAACAACTCATTAATATTTAAGTATGCCAGAGTTTTACCAAAATAATTTTAGGAAAGCGAAACCTCAATTGAAAAAAACTTAAACAAAAGAATATTCTGAAGATTGCTTAGCCTTTATTACCCTTAATAACCACTTCAGTTCCCTTCACGAGGGGTCTAAATACCTGATCAGCAATTAACTGTTGTTGTGTTCCAAAATATAATGACTAGCGAGATTCAAGACAAAAGGCGATCGTCAGCTTTGAATGACGTAATTTGGAGTATGACTTGAGAATAGGAGCTCATTAAGTACAGAAGTACTCCTTATAAAATTGAAAATGAAATACAGAAAAGGCTAAGTTATAAATTCACTCTCTCTTGACATTTAGAGTAATTTGCACATTTCTGCAGGACTAAAATTGACATAGATGTATTATAATGAATACTTTAGTAAATAAAAATTGAGATTCATCATCATCTGATGAATCTCATCTATGCTTAGGTACTGTAATCAGAATGATTGTAAATCAATCAAACTAATAGTTAACAGAGATCACATGCAGTATTGTCTCTCCTTTATCTCTAAATCCATCAAAAGGTTGTCTTTAAAATCGCTTTTAGCGATAAGACCGTCCTTTGTGTTACTTCTTGTATAATTTCTACATTTATATCTGTAATATATATGGTGTACATAATAAAGAGTATTCTATTATATTCTAATTCTTCATTTACATTAGTCAAAGCGTAGCCTCACTCCAAACTAGCTCAAACATCTCTAGTCCTTAGAGGCGTCATCTTAATCCACTCAACAAGTCTGTTATCGAGATAATGAATGAATGCGTCGGACAAGGGACGAATTATTGCAAGTCAACAATGACTAGGAGGAATTAAACCAAGGTTGGTGACGTCACAAGCCGGCTGATAGTGACGTGGTTTGGTAGTCTAAGTTCTTTCCCATGTTTTTATAACTAAATGGTTCAGTAGGGCAGTGTTGTTTTGTTATTTTTAGTTTACCCTAAAAGCGAGTATAGACTAGAACATTTACTTGTAACAGAACACCGAGCATTCGCCGTTTTATAATTTTATCGAACCGCACTTTGAACACGACACTCGATGTTTTGTTACAACATAGCTTCTTGAGATCTTCTATAATGTTCGTGATTAACCTGTACGTTTGTGGGGTTACAATCTAATCCAATAGATAGTTTATTTTGTTAATAGTTTTAGTTATGTTAGGATACCTATTATATTTTTATTTTAATAGTTAGTTTGCTATTACGAGAAGTTTATCCAGTGTATACATGTCCCGGAACTAATGCACATAACCAAACACCCCAATTAGAATCTCAATAATCAATCAATCAATCTCAGAAATCTCAGGAACTACTGGTTCGAATTGAATAACTATGTTTGTGTTGGATAGTCCATTTATCGAGTAAGTCTATAAGCTATATAAAATCACGCTACGACCAATAGGAGCGGAGTATCAATGAAAAATATTGCAAAAACGGGAAAAATTATTTACTTTTGAGAGCTTCCGTTGCGTACGCTGCGTAAACGGTTCAAGTTACGCAAAAATAAGGCAATTGTGCCCCTCTAAAAGTTCTAAAAAAAAATTAATGACAGCATATGTCTATCTTTTAAGGCTGACTCTCTATAACATTTTTATCGTAATCAAATTTGTTCTAAAATAATGCATTATTTGCGAAGGTGTTTTTATAAACATGATATTAATCCATATCCAAATAAATACGTTATTCATCACAAGTATTTAATTTTGAACAAAATTGCCCTTGACATCATTTGATTTTAATGAATATCTTAGGAAATATCATAGTTCTAAAATAATACTAATAATAAAGCTGAAGAGTTTGTTTGAAAGCTCTAATCTCTGGAAGTATCGGTCGGATTTATAAAAGTCTTTTTGCATTTGGTAGCCAAATTCTTGAGGCTTTTAAATATTATGTTATGACCCTTAGGAATTGAGCAAAAAGTAAAAAAAACGGAAATCATAGCGAAGGCAAGCGATGAGATGCGACGGGGTGGGTCGGGGGAACAAAAAAATGTCACTCGGACGAAATCGCGGACATAAGCTGGTACTTTATAAAAGTGTCCGTTCCGAAATATAAAAGCACTCGCAAAAGGATACCTATTAGTTTGTTTCTGGCATAAGAGCATAATGATATTTTACTTTAAAATTCCCTGAAAATGGTAACAAAGGCTTCGGTGATTACATTACATTACGTTATACGTCATTTGTTGTTGTTGTTGTTGTTTTTGCGTGCCTTATTTAATCTGGTTCAAATAAACTTATTTTCTTTCTTTCTTTCTTTCATTTTTTGAGCCAGCCCGTAGGTTAAGTTCACTTAGGTTAAGTTGCTCAGTGTTGAACTGAAATTCCAGCTTATTATAGTGAATAATGTATGACTTCATTCTGATTTGCGAGTTGCTGTCTGGTATTTTATAAGAAAGAAAAACTTGAAGTTTTAGTGAGAGGAGATGTATTTATCTGTGGAGAATATTAAAACTCTGCCCCCTTTGGAAAATAAAGGCGGCATTTAATGTACTGTCACCAAAAGAGATAAGTAACCAAGGTCGTCAATATAGTTGAAGTAAGAAACCGATGGATATTTTCGAATGAAATTTAATTTTATTAATAGAAAACAAACAGTTCATTAAACAAATTAAATATCAGTCGACAACATCCATCGGATTCTTACTAAACTTCAACTATCCGACTATCCTGCATGCTTATCTCTTTTATTGACTGTACATAGAATAAAGCTATCATGTACCATTTTTACAAAATTTGGATACTATCCAGTATCCAAATTTTGTGCGGACATCCGTCCGCGCCAATATTTTAATGGAGGGTAATTACTTTGTAGCCAATAATAAAGTAACTTTCCCACACCATCCACGCCAAAATCTTATTGGAGGGTTATTGATTTTTACTTAATCATTTAATACTCAAAATTCAAGATACCCAAAAGGAAACACAATATTTTCCCACAAGACATCGTTCAGTTTACAGTTGAAGATCGTTCAAATAAGTTATTTAATATCGAGATGATTAAAGGTTTCCGTTCTAAGAGCCCATGTACTATCCCAGTTAATTGAGCAGTTCACGGGTTTAAGAGGACGGATATCCAAGTGATTCAGTTTTTTCTTATGCTTCGTAAAGAAATAATGCGGGTTATACACAACAATTAGGTGAAAGATGGTGGTCAGAGTGTGAAACCGTGGGTGTAACACAGGTACGGACTCCAAAGGAGATAAGTAAAAAAAAAAGTAAAGTAAACAAGAAATAAAAAAAGAAATATAAAGTTTTTAATAAATAAATAAATAATAAATAAGTAACCAGGAAATAAAATTTTATTAATAGAAAACAAACAGTTAATTTATCAAATTAAATTTCATTCGCAAACGTCCATCGGTTTCGTTGTTTTTTTTTGCAAAAAATTGGTGCACCCTATGCTCTCCATTTGAGACACGTTAACTCAAAAATCGTAATGGATATAATTTATAATTTTATATTATGTGCAGGTAGGTAAGGTATAGTTTATTTGAACTTGTACTATCTATATCTATACTTATAATAAATCTGTAGAGAGGTCAATTCTATACATGAAATACATTTCCAAAATAACTATCAGCGGGTGATTAGTGATCGATACTGACGCCAAAAATGCAATCAGTAAAATTTTTGTCTGTCTGTCTGTCTGTCTGTCTGTATGTTCGTTATAGAAACAAAAACCACTCGACGGATTTCAACGAAACTTGGTACAATTGTTTTTCATACTCCTGGGCAGGTTATAGTATACTTTTCATCACGCTACGATCAATAGAAGCAGAGCAGTGAAGGGAAATGTTGGGAAAACAGGAGAACTTACTCCATTTTTTAAACTTCCGTCGCGTGTGCAGCCTTAATGGTTAAAGCTACACAGAAATCATGTATGACGAAAATATTTTTTCCTTAAAATTATATAAAAAATATTCCACGACAGCAAATGTCTATCTTTTATGGTTGACTCACAATAACACGTGTAACTCCCGATAGCTTAGCAGTTCGGAGCTTTCTGATTATATTTGTCTACTCTTACGTTTATAACACTCTCACTCATACGAACATACAGACGTATGTTCGTTATAGAAACAAAAACCACTCGACGGATTTCAATGAAACTTGGTACAATTGTTCTTCATACTCCTAGGCAGGTTATAGTATACTTTTCATCACGCTACGATCAATAGGTGCAGAGCAGTGAAGGGAAGTGAAGTTTGTATGTAGGGGGTCATCTCTGGAACTACTGCTTCGAATTGAAAAAAATATTTTTGCGTTAGATAGTTCATTTATCGAGGAATGCTATAGGCTATATAATATCACGCTACGACCAATAGTAGCGGAGCATCAATGAACAATGTTGCAAAAATGGGAAAAACCTTTACTAATAATAAAGCTGCCGAGTTTGTTTGTTTGAAAGCTCTAATCTCTGGAAGTATAAAAATCTTTTTGCATTTGATAGCCCAATTCTTGAGGAAGGCTTTAAACATCACGCTAGAACCCTTAGGAGATGAGCAAAAAGAAAAAAGTCAGAAAACGAAGTAATAGAGCAGGCAGGCGATGCTATGCGACGCGGTGGGTCGGGGGAGCAAAAAATTTCACGCGGACGAAGTCGCTGGCAGAAGCTAGTATTTTGATAAAAGCAATATTCTTGACAAGATTGACTCGATTCTTCAGATGTCATCACTCACTTTTGCTCGGGAAAAGTGCGTGACTTTTTGTCAATGAAATTGACAACGTTAAATTTTATTTATTTCTGTTTGTTTAATCAAAATGTAACTTGATTTTTTTAACGGACTTAAAAAAAGGAGGTTCTTTATTCAACCCCCATATTTGTAAGTTCAGATTTTCTCAAAAATTAATGAATTAATTTTGATAATTCTTTCACTAACGTAATCTACATACTTTCGGGAAGGTTTTAATATAGATTATAGTAGGTTATTGATAGTAAAACTTGCTGAATTATATTGTTTCAAATCGAAGAGAATGGGGTAGGTCGATTTTTTGCACGCAAGTGTGTATCCAACACACAACCTTGGTTAGTTATCTCTTTCGGTGACTGTACACCTCTGACTAACGCTTCGAGAAAAACAGGCGTCATGTTATGATGGCCAGAGAAAGTGTTAATACAAAGATAACGGCTAGAGATGTATGGGAGAAGAAAACATTGCGCTAACCATAAATAAATTGGGATAAAAGCAGAAGGATGGTCAGTGGCGGATTTACCAACAGACTGAGTAGGCTGGAGCCTAGGGCGGCAGATTTTAATCTAATCTAATAAGGGGCAATTTTTTTTTAAATGTCGTAATGATATTAAAAAGATTAATATTTATATACCTACCATGGTTTTTGTTGGAAAGAATAAACAAGGTGAATGCTCAAATTCAGGCTTCTACCGTAGATTTGATCACTGTTGCTGATCTTTACAATCTCTGCAAGTTTTTCGTAGCTAAACCAGAACATTTTAAGTATTTTGAAGAAAAGGCGTGTCGAAGCAGTATACAAAAGACATGGGACATTATTGTAGAGGTCGGTAGGGGCGGCAAAATTTGAATAGCCTACTGGCGGCAAATGTGTAAATCCGCCACTGAGGATGGTGATGATGATTCATACAAGGTGTAACAGAATAAACGCGAGTCTTGAAATTAGTTTGTTCATTATTGCATACTGAATCGATTTTAGTAACTTTTAATATAGGTATTTTTTTCGAAAATTATTTGGCTGCAAATTGAGCCAAAGACTATTCAATTTAAAATGCAAATAGCAATGCTAGTGTCAACATGATTTTCTTAATAATAATAGTTAGCTTTAAAAAAAAAGTTATGGTCATTGTATTATGCTTTTAACTCAGTATATAAGTATTGAGTTAAAAGTTGTTGTTTGACATAACAAACAGACACTTTATTTATTTGTAGTATATAGTACAGAAGATGTGGCTCCTGCCCCACATAGGTCACACGTTAACTGTACCTACTTATAATTTTATTGAAAATTGAGAGTTTCAGTCGTCAGTACTAGTCTGTTATTATAAGAACATTCGTTCATGATAAACGGTTGGATGGTCTACAGTTCGTAAATTATGTTAGTATAGTTAAGATAATGTGTACCTGCTATTTTTAAAAAAAGAATATTCATTCCCCTCTTTTCTGTAAACAAATGCTGGTCCAACCTTCGAGTTCCCTAAACTAAAGCTAACATCACCTAAACAAATATGCACAGTGACCTGTGTTCAGGAACTGTGGAAACAAGGAAAACTTTAAATATTACTTTTTAGGACCTTTCCAGTTTGACATCAAAATGAGTTCCACAAACGACTTACACACGAGATAATATGACGTTACACATGTGACGTTACACATGTGTATATAGTTGGGCTATAAAAATCTTGAGCATCATCTTTATCTACCTAGCATTTTCCCGACTAAGTTGGGTCGACTTCCAGTCTAAACGGATGCAGCTGAATACCAGTATTTTAAATGGAGTGACAGCCTATCTGACCTCCACATCGCAGGTAAGGGATATCGCGTTACAGTGTTACTCAATGTAACACTGTAACGCGATATCCCTCAGCAGAACTCGTTGTAAGTCTTTCAAGTCCCGTAAAGATTTTCAAAGATCTACGAATCAAAGCAGAAAGACCTTGAACATACAAGTTCTATAAAACAAGCAGTTGGTAAAACAGAACATTCAGCTGGCCTTGCGTATTACGGAGATTCAATAGAGCAAGAGGTTTTTGTTACCACTGACATGCGGTCGAACCACCACATACACTTTAAAGGACGTATAATAGTACAGTCAGCAGCAAAAGTCGATTAACACTTCAGTTTTTTTAATCTCAGTTATTGAGCAAAATATTAACACTTTAGTGTTTTTAATCTCAGTTATTGAGCAAAATATTTGTTCGAAATTTCATTGTACTTCAGCTGCAATTTTGGACAAAAGTGTTGCCCAATAACTGAGATTAAAAACACTGAAGTGTTAATCGACTTTTGCTGCTGACCGTACGTATCATCGTGTCATTGTATGCGTAGGTACTTAAAAGGTTGGCAAACAGTACGACGGCCCACGAGTTTTAAAGTGGCTGACACCACATGTAAATAGGTCAAGGCGTACAAAACTTAGCCACCTTAAAGCCGGATTTACAAGGTACGACATAACTGCCTGCGGCATACCGTAACATAGGCCACTAGGAAGAATACATGTATCGCTATCATAATCAGTAACATTCCAAACGAAATAGATTATAAAATAGATAAAACTCATAATGTATTTATCTGATCATAACACAGCACAGGTTTTTAAATTCGAATATAATCAAAAACCTATATCAGGTTCTTACTTCATGTCCTTGTACGACCTCAGCAAAGACAATGTCAATAAATTCATTGAACAAATAAGTAAATTATCTTTTTCTGAAATTTATAAATAACCTTTCCGACACGAATAATGCCTTTGAAACATTTCACGACACAATAAGTTTATTCTATTAGTTAGTTTTCCGCTCATCAAAATAAAAAAAAAAAACAATTCAAATGCAGTAAATGAAAATGTTAATTTGTTAAGATAATGTATAAATAATTTGCAATCTTTATGTAATCTCAAACATTGCATATTAAAAAAATAAGGGTAAAACAATAAGGGATATTGTCAAATGGAGCACAGGTAACGTAAGAACTCGTGAATTTATTAATACTACAGTTGAACGTGACAGTTGGTAATTGCACCTACTGCTGTTTGTCTCTACATCACCCAAAGGTTGACTAGTAGAAAATACCGATGGCATTAAGTCTGCCTCTGTACATGTATGTGCTTGAAGTATTAAATAAATAAATAAATAAACATGGCATTACAACTACATCAGGCTCTGAAATCGCAAAATTTGTTTATTAACTTCTTTATTGATATTGTTGAATCTAGCACAGCCTTACAAAATAACACTAACAACCAAAATATCTAATATAAAAAGCAACGACAACAGCATATTTCTAAACTCTACTAATCCTACTGAAATTTTTACCATATTAAAATAATTTATCACATATTACTACAGACCTATCGCTCGCTCAATACATTGCAGAACCACTTTGATATATCATCAACTTATCACTAGAGCAAGGCTGCTTCCCGTATAAACTCAAGATATATGTAATAAAACCACTACATAAAAAACACTCTAAATCAGATAAAAATAATTACCGACCTATTCTCTGACTCTGATACCAATCGAAGGTCATACCGTTCGAAGTTCTTTGAAAGAGTTATGCTCAAAAGACTTCTCTCTTTCTTTGATAAGTATAATCTTTTTGCTAAAGAGCAACACGGGTTTAGGAAGAACAGATCAAATTCACTAGCAGCATTTAACATAATTAAATCGATTTTAAATCTTATTAACGCTAGAGTTACAACATCAGCTCTGTTCTTAGACGTAAGCAAAGCTTTCGATTTTGTTCATCATTCAATTCTTCTCGATAAATAGAATAAAATCGGTATAAGAGGTCCTTAGAATAGTTCAAATCATAAAAATACATTGTAATATTTTTAAAAATATTTATGATCCTTTGTTGAGTTAGTAAACTACGTTATTAGTATATTACTGTAATCATGCCATCATTAAATTGCGGCATGTGTCTTTGCACTACAATTTTATATATCATATTTTAGACCTAGCACATTTTATGCAAATTAACGATTTTGAAATGATTTGTTTTTTTTTTTCTTTTTGCTCGGAATATCCTATAGCCTTTCTCTAAAATTGGGCTATCAAATGCAAAAAGATTTTTTCAAATTCGAATTCCAGGGATTAGCGCGTTCAAAAAAAAAAAAAACAAACAAACTCTTCAGCTTTATTATTAGTGTATAGATTATTCGTAAAGCTATGTAAATAGGGACATATTTGTATTAAATTGAGCCTATTGTATTCTTCTGACTCAGTTAAACCAATCGAGTATGAAAACAGATAAAGTTATCATTGTGATTCGTACATTATGTCTGCCTGAAAATTATCTTTCCGCTCTAGTTCACTTTCAGATTTAGCTGTATTAACTTTTGTGATGCGTACCCAAATTATCGTATGGTTTCCAAAGTAGCGATTCATAAAACAAAATACCTCATCATCATCTGCCTAGCCTTTTCCCAACTGTGTTGGGGTCAGCTTCCAGTCTAACTGGATGCAGTTGAATACCAGTATTTTAAATGGAGCGACTGCCTATCTGACCTCCACAACCCAGTTACTGGGTTGCGAAGGTCCGCTCGATACCCCTTGGTAAGACTGGTTGTCAGATTTTCGGGCTTCTGACGATCCTTAACGACGACAAATTTATACTTACTAATAATAGAGCTGAAGAGTTTGTTTGCTTTTATGTTTGTTTGTTTGAACGCGCTAATCTAAGGAACTACCTGTCGGATTTGAACAATTCTTTTTCATTTGATAGCCCAATTATTGAGGACGGTTATAGGCTCGGCCCTTATAAGTGCCCAGCCCCAGACGGCAATCCGATATTCATTTAAACTCAGTTCAAATTGTCTCATTTATAAATTATACATTTGTCCTTATGTAGGTCCTTCTCTCGGACGGGAGGTCTAAACCTCCCGGCAGTTGAAACATTATAGGGTAACAAAAACAGCGGCCAAGTATTTTACTTAATATTTACCCCCTCGTCTGTAGGCAAGCTTATTAAGTTCGGTAACAATAGAAAAAGTAATTGTGTCTCATTAGTGACAGTTGAGTTCTTAATACTACATTTATTTAAACTTAAAAAAAAACTTAAATGATTTTGTTGTAATATAAAAACTTTTTAACAAAAAAAAAACCGACTTCCATAAAAAACACTACAAAGTGAAAAATAACTTTGATTTCGGAAGTCGGTGTCTTTGGATCTGTATTTTAGTTTATTGCCACCGACTTCCGAAATCAAAGTTATTTTTCACTTTGTAGTGTTTTTTATGGAAGTCGGTTTTTTTTTTGTTAAAATGTTTTTATTTCTCGCTTTTTAGTGGGACTGTTTATAATGCATCAAGCTCATCGCCTTTTATAAAATATTACTTTTCCCGATACAGGGACGTTAATTGTTGAGGAGTTCTCCTGGTACTCCACCATCAGCTCCATTTCACCATTCGCATTGAGACGAGCATAAATTGCTTAGCAACCATATTAAAGTAATCTAATCGCAACCTGTGAAATACTTATTATTGAGTAGTCCCGGTGGCCATCTGTGGTCTTCATCATCAGTTTTACTTCACTAAATTTTGCTTTCCGAAAGCAAATGCACGAGTTAGTAAAAATAATACCCGAATCGCTATAGGTGTGCCTATAATATTTGAAGAGTTCCTTCGATATCTCCAGGATCTCGCTGATAATCCTGGCAGCATCAGGCCAGACTTATGTCAATATTGCATTGAACTTAAAATTTAGTCCTGTTTAAAATCAGGCCAAACACGACTACGGTGCTGTATTTTCAAGGTTTGTACTTTTTCTGATGCTCCTGGCATCAGCATCAAGTCTCTGTGTAGGTACTTCGGTGTTTCTAATTAACAGTACGTTTATCCACACATCGAGCCCTTTTCAATGAGCCTAAACACGATATATCTGCTGTTAGTTGTCGAGGAGTTAGGTACTCTGCAGACTATCCTGACTGCAGCATCAGGTCATGACTTGATGATCATGAGACCAAATGTGGCAAATGCCCTATCAAACATCAAAACAATTTACTAAAACTGTCCTTGTCTGTTCGAGTAACTTCTTACTGTTAAGGAGTTGTACCTTCCATCATCAGCTCAGCTACCTGAGATGGTGACAACCATACGCAAATACACAAGATACTTCATAAAATATGCGAAAAACAATAAGTGAGCCTATAAAATTTGAGGGTTGCCCTCGATTTCTCTAAGATCCCATCATCAGATCCTAACTTGGTGACAATGGGACCACCTCAGAATTATCTACTTTTGAACAAAAACAGAATTTTGAAAATCCGTCGACAATTGGCGGAGTATTCGATGAACAAACATACAAAAAAAAAAAAAAAAACATACAAACATCCGAACATAGTACCTCCTCCTTTTTGTGAAGTCGGTAAAAATAATCTGCGTTCCCAATTTAGTAACCAAAAACTTTTTTACAACTTTAAAAAAAAACAACCGACTTCCAAAAAAGACTACGGCTACTGTCAGTTGTTTTTTTTTTTTGTAAAAAGTTTTTAGTTTTCACTTTGATGTTGTACTTAGTGTACTTACTCCACATAAGTTCATATAAAACTACTTGCTATGTAAATGGATATGATGGATATTATTTGCCATACCAAGACTTACTTGTAAAGTATAAGCTCGCAACACATGAAAACAGACGTAAGTACTTAGAAGCTATGAATTTATATAGTATTGTAAGAAATAAATTTGACGGTATTGAACTCTCTAACATGATATATTATGCAGTTCCTAGGACAGTCCACAAGCGAAAGGTACGCGCTGGCCAATTATTTTCAGTGGGTACTTGCAAGTCCAACTCTGGCTTGCGTTCGCCTGTTCGCAGAATGGTTGATTCCGAAAATAGGAATTTTTGAACATAATAGACATTTTTGCATGTACTATATAGGTTCAAAAGTCTTATACTTATGGAGTTTTCTTGATTGTGATTCTGTATTTTTTTTTCTGCCATTTCTTATAAACATTACATTACATGTTTTATATACATCTTAAACACGAATGTTAATTTAAGTTAGTAAAAAAAAAAATATTATACCTATTTGTACCCCTAGCGATTATTATCACTGTATTGTATTCTGTCATTAATCTGTGAACAGCGTTGTGGGCTGCAATATTGTCTATATCTTTTGTGTATTTCTCGTTTCTATGTTTTATATTGTAGCTGTTTGTTGTTCCTCTTGAATAAAAATAAAAATAAAATAAAATAAATATCAGTGACAGGAATTTATTATAACATCTTCTAATATATAAAATTCTCGTGTCACAGTGTTAGTTACCATATTCCTCCGAAACGGCTGGACCGATTTGTATGTACGAAATTTTGTGTGCATATCGGGTAGGTCTGAAAATCGGCTACTATCAATTTTTTTTTTTTTGCAAAACGACGTTTGCGGGGTCAGCTAGTCATTCAAAATAAGTGGCAAAAATACGTATTATTGAAGCTATCTCAAAAACTGCCCAAGCAAAGTTAATAAAATTTATATGGGACCACCCCTGAGGCATACCCTGTACATTAATAAAATAATTTTTGAAATCGATTTACAATTACCGGAGATATCGCGTGACAAACATACAAAAGAAAATAATAAAAAAGCAACATATAGTCGAATTGAGAACCTCCTCCTTTTTGAAGTCGGTTAAAAATACATAAAAGCTCATTTTCCAGAATTGAGTATCTCCCTAATTACAGCTCGACTTAGCTTTTTGATCATGTAGGCGTCGCTGCCAAGATCTATAATAATACATATCCGAATAGCAACATCTTGTCATTATTTGAGGAAGCGGATCTTTAATTGGTACTTATTTGCTAATAAATGGGCACCAGCGAGGTCTTTACAATATATGTCACGGTAATTTCGGTCTATTCAGTTTAATTCGAATCTTTCAGATACGGAGCCGGATTGGTTACATGTTATTGATATCGGAAAACGTGTGCGAAAATCTTTCCAATAAACAATGTGTCTAACAAAATTAAGGATTCAGTTAAAGTTTGCGTTGCGAGCACATTCGCAAGAAGCTGGTAGTATCATCACAACAGAAATGTTTTCTAATTGTTTGTCTTATTTATTTTTAGTATATTCGTGTATTTATATATATTTACTAGCTTCTGCCCGCGACTTCGTGCGCTTGAAATTTCACCCTCCCCCCATTTACCCTCTTAGGGGTAGAATTTCGAAAAACCCTTTCTTAGTGGATACCAACACTTCACAAAAAACACACCTTCCAAATTTCATGTCTCTAGAACCAGCGGTTTAGGCTGAGCGTTGATATATCAGTCAGAACGAAAAAAAAAACAGGTGTTTAATACAAAAGTTCAATACCTACTTGATCAAAACGTATGAAACAACTGTTTTTTTTTTTCGTGATTTCAGAGTTGGTCCCATAGTGAAAGTTGTCCAGAGCCTCAAGTCTTCTATTACAATAGTGTCATAATGGTCTATCATTGATTTCAAAATTGTTGATTTTGACAAGTTTGGTAATCTACTAATATAATGGCGTCATTATGACTTTCCAATGGTCAACCACTGACACTCCATTGAAAGAAATGGCATAAAATGGTAATATCCTACATAATGACAAATGAATAAATGTAATGTAGGTATATTGCTATTTACGAACTTCTTACTACGTCAGATTGCAAACATACTTATATATTTTTACATATTACGTATTAGACGTAATATGTAAAAATATATATTAAATTAAATCTAGTATAGTTTTTCTCAGACCATTGACCGACCAATGATCGACCATTATGAATTTAGCAGATTACGAACTTTTAGCAAAATGACAATGGGATCGTGTTGGAATGACGAATTAATAAAAATAGCAGACTTGGGCCCCAGTTCGATTGTCTAAAGCACCTCTTAAAGTTTGTCGGGTTCATTTTTTAATACTTTGTATTTTATTACAGTGCACGCATTTCTCAATCTGAAATCATAATTAAAGATCAATCCACATTAATAATAATAGATAAACTGCGATGACATCAATCCTTGAACTTAGTTTATTCGCTCGCGGTTTCCTAAACCGTTTTCAAACATTTTTCTAGCCAAATTCTAGCCAAATCTTTTTGTCAACCTTTTAAACCCGTTGGAGCTCATTATTCACGAGAAATAGGATCGTGATAAACGTACACTGTAAGTATATTACGTTAAGGCTTTTCGTATCTAAACGTGAACAAATTTTCTTGTGAGAATTTATCCGTTTACTTTTATTTAAAACTTAAACTTAAATATTTTGGTATATATTTATTTTTCATTCATACAAAGACTGCTTAGCTTTCAATTAAATCAATCGGCCAAGCCTTTTACCAACTATGTTGATGTCGGCTTCCAATCTAACCGGATCCGGCAGCTGTTACCAGTATTTTACAAGGAGTGACTGCCTATCTAACCTCCACAATCCAGTTACTGAGTAACACGATACCCCCTTGGTAAGACCGGTTGTCAGATTTTTGGGCTTCTGACTACGTAGATCTTTGACAGTGGTTACGGGTTATACGACTGTCAAGTCAAAGATCTATTACGAATGACAGCCGGGACCAGCCGCTTAACGCGCTTTCTGAGGCACAGAGGGGTCTCAATATGTCATGGAACCATGAACCGACTGCGGAAAAACGAGCCCCTCACTGCTTAGCTTTCCATTAAAAGCAACAAAACAAAAACGACTTCCTCTAAGAATTAACTTCCTTTATATTAATATGTTTAGGGCTAATTTTTCAATCATCTGATAACTTTATTATTCCAGGAATAATTTTGAAATCTTGACAGTTATTTCATACAAAAACTGTCAAACGTCAATTTTATTCCTCTAATAAAAGTTATGTGGCGATGGACTCAGCCCTTAGTGACATAATTAATTTACTGTTTACTTAATTTTACCTGCAAGAATGTAAACAAGCGGTTTCTGTTCACGACACATGTCAACATCACACAAACGTTTTTTCTCTAAAAATACCTAACATAAAATGTTTCACAAATCGTTAAAATCCTCGTTAAAGTGAAAGCTCCCGTGGGCTCAATGACGATCTTTCACATAAAAGGCAATATCAATCACTTCGGGATACGAATATAACCACCGCGGGTTATAGTCGTGTTATTCCTACATATCAGCGATTTCATACCCTTTTATTTACCATGCGGGCCCAGTGTGGGTTGGTGGATATCAAGTCATCGCCTTTTTTTTCTGAATGTTCCTGCTCTTGGCCTCGCTTTGTTCTAAGACATGCCGGTTTCCTCACGTTGATTTCCTTCACCGTTTTTATATTTATTTCATCCAGTGCTGGACATAAGAGTCCCACGAGCATCGCCACACAGACCAGTCTCCAAGGACATCATCTAGGAGGTATATTCACATGAGCACGTGGCCACAAAAGTCGTAGGACGAGAAATCAGCACTTTTCTTTTTAATTACCAAATGTGGGGCAACAAATTATTTCCCTTGAGCTTTCAAGTATTCCAGGACGTGCCTTTTCATTTCGTCAGATTTTTTTTCCTTTGTATTTGCCTTCTTAATAAATAATAATGCTTTTAAATTCTCGTACTTACTATGTTCACAGAAATAATTTAGGCGTTTCTAAATATACAATACTTCAGGTATTTTTGATACATTTTTTTTTGGAAATCATTCATCGGTGGATTATTTCCACCTAAAGCGGTTTTATAAAAACACAAGCTTCTGCCCGCGACCTGATCCGCGTGAAATTTCTTGTGTCCCCGTTCCACCCCATGCATTACATCGCCCAACCGCGCTATTAATTCTTTTTCGCTTAGCGTACTTTTTGACTTTCTTTTATTTTTGCTTTGGGTGTTCAAGGTTCATATCGTAAATACCATATAGCCTTCCTCAAGAATTGGGCTATCGAATGTAAAAATATTTTTTCTAATCCGACGGGTACTTTCAGAGATTAACGCGTTCAAACAAACAGCCAAAAAACTCTTCAGCTCTATTATTAGTATATTTCCGTGCGTTCTATATTTTTACCATTTCTTGGTATTGCCATGTTCTACCTACCTACATTGAAATAATATTATTTGGGCTGTATAGGTACTCTATACTTACTGAATACCATACCACCATACACACCATACCATACATAACACCACACATACATTCCATAACCATTAATGAATCTCCTTGGCAGAATAATAATGTAAGTACGGTAGCATTGTTTTCTCTGCGTTTGGCAATTAGTGAAACTCACTAATTCGCAGAGAAATGAACTTAATACTCTTTTAGAATATGTACTAGTACAAATAGACGTACCTACCTAAATATACAAGAAAATTGTGGGTAAGTAATAACAGCTACACGTTTCGAATGATCAGGTTAAGCTACGCTTGCCGCGGTTGGTCCGTGGATGGGTGACAATCGTTACATACCAAGACCCTCCGTGCCTCGGAAAGCATGTCAAGCTGTTGCTCCCGGCACTCAGTCGTGGATCTTTGGAAGTCGTTACGGGTCGTCAGAAGCCCGAAAGTCTGACAACCAGTCTTAACAAGAAGTATCGTATTATCCAGCAACTGGATTCTGTATGTCAGATAGGCAGTCACTTCATGTAAAATACTGGTATTCAGTTGCAACCGGTTAGACTGAAAGCCGGCACCGACATAGGAACAGGCTCGGCAGATGATGATGGTTGGTTTAATAATATGAAAATACCAAGATTGCATACCACAGACCCACTTGGCAAGACAAAGGAATGTCTAAAAGAAAAAGTCATTCATGCAAACTTAGCTAAGAATCAGCACTTTTCGAACGTTAAAATTACATAAAACAGTTCCCCAAAACGACTGCCCTTCACACAGGATTATTTAAATGTGAGTAGCTTAACGTCAGACACGCTGGTAGTCAAAACACCCCTTTTTGGCATGAGGTACCGCGTATTTTTCCTACGGCCCCAACAATTTCGGTCTATGTTCATATACACCCTAACCCTTCCGAGAAAAGAAGCGAGATTATCTTTTTGTGTTATTTCGGACAAACATTCTTAGTACGAGCCCCGATAGTAAGGCTGTGGTTAGTGACTGTTGAATTTTATAGGGATGTAACATTGTTTGAAAAAAAAAAAAGTTTTTCAGCTTACATTCGGGAGTACAAAAACTTTTTAGAAAAAAAAAACTACAAAGTAAAAAACAACTTTAATTTCGGAAGTCGGTGTATTGGTTCCGCATTTTCGTTTTTTGACACCGACTTCCGAAATTAAAGTTATTTTTCACTTTGTAGTTTTTATTTTAAGTCGGTTGATTTTTTATAAAAAAAAACATTTTTATTTTTCACTTTTTAGTTGTAGGTACCTAATCCACATAAATTTAAAAATTGCCCTTAACAATTATCGATTTCAATGAATATCTTAGTAGATATCATAGTTTTAAAATAAATCCGCACGGCCGCCGCGCGCCGGTAGCTGTGCGAGGTTTTCTATAGTTGCACTCGTACTGATCATAGCGTGATGTACTATCTAAAATAACTTCTTAAAGTAATGTACACACGGCTACACATCAAGCTATACATTTCCAATTTTAGCTGACCTCGCATTGTATAGGTTTTTCGTACAATCAGAAGCTCCATCAGATACCTACCGGTAAAAATAAGGAATTGAAAAATACATTTCATACAACAGAAAACTTTCATAGCTATGGAAATATGGCCTTCCATATGTCCTGCCGCTTTTGGTGGGGGAAGGCCTGATAATCTGTCCAGATACCAGTCTCCCACAAAGAAATTATCTTCAACTCAGCCTAACGCACTCCACTGCTGGATATAGGCCTCCCCCAGTCTGTGCCACAACATCTGCCCTCCGCCTTCCGCATCCAGTCTGTTCCAGCCACTTTCTTAAGGATTTATGATTGTAATCTTCATTCTTCACATTTTAAGGCGCCTTTTAGAAAGGGATACAATAATATTTATGTTGACAATACACGTTAATCGTCAATACGTTCGATCCTTATCAGTCTCGTATCGCCGATATCGTCTAGAATCTTCGCCAGTTGTTGCCCTGCAGCTCGTGCGGGGTCGCGGCGACCCCTAAGGTCACTAGTGGCAGGTGTCAGCTCGTTAGTCTTATCGGCACATCTTGACATGCAGGCAAAACACGCGTCTGTCTGGCGTGCTTACTACGACACGCGGTGTACGGTAAATAGATTTGTATCTATCACTAATATTGATTTACAGTGAAGGAAAATGTTGTGAGGTAATCAATCACGTAGTACTGCCGTAATCAAAATTGCTATTACTGCTTGATTAAGGTATTAATGAGTTTTTCTTTTCGGAAATTCACACTTGCAAACCGCGGGGTAAATTGCATAAGACATTAGGAATGCACATG
Organism: Globia sparganii; assembly: GCA_949316385.1. Taxonomy (NCBI): domain Eukaryota; kingdom Metazoa; phylum Arthropoda; class Insecta; order Lepidoptera; family Noctuidae; genus Globia; species Globia sparganii. The sequence goes on from OX438670.1 coordinate 5,707,166, forward strand.
GCTCTCTTTTTGACACAGTTCAACAACATCTACACTAATATTATAAAGAGGAAAGATTTGTTTGTTTGTTTGAAATGAATAGTCTCCGAAACTGCACAATAATTTATTTATTCAATTCAAAACAATTCAACCAACAGCTGGGCTGCCCAATGAATGCTTTCATAACTATTTCACTCATGGAAGAGCTTTTAATGTGAGTGTATCCATTATGAGTGAATGTGTTATGGAGTTTACCACCGAGTCGAGATAAGCACCCAGGTAGTTAAAAAAAATAACAAATATTACACTAGCTGACCCGCCAGACGTTGTCCTGTCAAAAATTCAATATGGAGTTTATATTAAAACCTCTAGGAAAACAGACGTTCAGTTTTTCCCAAATTTGTAATTTTTTCAGGAAACATTTCCTATTTTTCTTTCATAAAAACATAATTCGGACTATAACAAACATTTTAAAACAAAAAGTAACCTAATCGGTTCAGCCATTCTCAAGTGAGCGCTTACCAACGAGCAATATTTCATTTTTATCTAGATAAATTACCTAATATGTGCTAACTCGCACATCTATTGCGCTGATGCAGACAAGCTGAACCTAGGTAGGTAACCTATCACCTAAATCACAAGTACCACTTCAGCTAATTGTTTACTATTACATATTAATAATCTTTCAAACAACTAATAATGAAACTCATCTAGTTCAAAAAAATATGATTGACGTGTAAAAGTGTTTTTACAAAACTCATCATCATCTGCCTAGCCTTTTCCCAACTATGTTGGTGTCAGCTTCCAGTCTAACCGGGTGCAGCTGAATACCAGTATTTTACACGGAGCGACTGCCTATCTGATTTGTTTGTACAAACTTACTTACAGAAAAATAAATCATTTATCAATGAACAGTCGTGATCCCACTTTGGACATAATCGACACCATTAGTTTCCCTTTGCGACTCCCATAGGGGGTGACCTATTGGTTAACGGAAAGTTACGTAATTAAAACATATGAACAGTTTAACTTTTATCATTATTTTCTTTCAAGGGCAAATCATTTATTTCAGGTACCTAAGCCAATTAAAAGCACTTTTGAACGTCAAAATTTACTAGAAAATAGATTAATGGTTCTAGGTGTCGCTTCTAACAAAAGAAGAATGGGAAATAAACTCCATAGAACAGTTACTCTTTTAAAATGTTTTACAATATTTTCAGCTGGTAACATCGTTTCCTTATCCCTACGACGACCTGTCTGTAATGAGGAATGCAACGTTGTTCTTCTTGCTTATGATGTGTTCCTTCACCGTTTTTGGGAGCAGTTGTGATAAGATATTTTACAAAACCATTAAAACAAAATAAAACCAAGCGTGCCATTTTTTGACTACCTATTTAAAGGCCTATTACATTACACGATTTGTTGGGCCCTGCCCGCAGGGACAGGGTAATAAGAAACTGGGAGTCAGGGTGCCTAAACAGGGCGACCAAATGGTTACGATCTCCTTCCCTCCTGCTGTCGGTCGTGTAGTGTAATGACAGGAAAACAGGGTGCCAATATTTTGACGTTTATATAACGTCGGCGCCATAATGCTAGACGTGCAAAGGATGACTGAAGGCAGGAAGCGATTTCTAGCGTAAGTGTAATAAGCGGCGCTCTAATTGGTTGGCAGAGCATACGACAGACAGGGCTCGAGAAATCGTGTAATTTAATAGGCCTTTTAGTGATGGAAACTCAAATCGATTCAAAGACGCCTCCGCGTACACCCGTCTTGCCCCACCTCCGGGGCCTATCGCCAGCGGCAGCGCTCACGCTCACCCAGCCAGCAGTACTCAGGACTGAGCGCGAAAGTGGCGGCTTACGATTTTAACACGCTTTTATTAGTTTCACCTGTATGTTTGTTTGTATTTATGTAACTGACTCGTTTGGGCTCGATTTTGCCCAACTTTAAGCGATCAGATTTACTTTAAACGTTGTAGACTTATGAAAGACCGACGACAATACAATATTTTGATAAGCTTTTATAGCAAATCGAACTAAAAAGTTCTAATATGAAAATAAAGTTATGAAAAGAAAATTAATTTTTTTTTTTTTTACTTTTATTAATTTTTTAATTTTTGAAAATTATTGAAACATTGAGTTTGTATACTTTTTTAAATAACAGTTGAATAAAATATAAATATAAAAGTTATTTTCTGATTTTTAGTTCGATTTTCTATTAAAGCGTGTTCTTTTAGTTTTTTTTAAACTACATTTTATTTGTGCGTAAGCTGGGCACGCGAAGTAGTTGCTCTTGCGTTATCTAGGTGTGCTCTCAATAACAAGCCAAGAGATCGAAGTAATCTCCTATGACTAAGTCTTATATCAAGTTTGGTGTTTTTATCCAATATTTGCAGATGTTCATGTTTTACAATTAATGTTAAAAGTTTTAGAGCTGATAACATCATCATTCGAGCCCTTGTCCCAATTTATTTAGGGTCGGCGCAACTTGTGTCTTTTTCTCCCATACTTCCCTCTCTATTATGGTATTCAGCTGCATCCGGTTAGACTGGAAGCCGACCCCAACATAGTTGGGAAAAGGCTAGGCAGATGATGATGACCTCCCTCTCTATTAGTCTTCATTTTGGTAGTTGCCTTTCTTGCCCAATTTTTAACAATTGTGTACGCAGCCTTTGGCTACCTACTTTAAAGGCGTGTATTTTATGCATTTTTTTATTGTAAGTAATGTGAGTTTTGGTGGTGCAGAACAAAACTATTTTTTTTCTCTTCTTTCTTTCATCATTTCTTTGGTCTTCCTCTACTCTTATAGCCATCCACGTTCTTCCTCAAAACTTTCTTCACGACATTTTCCTCATTCTACTTTACAAGTAACAAAAAGGGTGATTATTTTTCCATTTAAATCATCTTAATATGTGTAATCCCTATGTACCGAATGTATCACGCCAATCTGTGGCCTATTCACGATGGTCCAGTCAGTTAGCCGGGTCATAAGTCGACCTTCCGAAATGCGATAACGTTAGATATTTCTTATTTTTATTCATATCTCACGACGTTGAGATGTTTTTTTTTACTCATATGCTGTTTTGTCATTATTTGTTTGTTTGTTAAGATATGTAATTATGTCAGGCATTCATTAGAATAAACAAAAACATATTATTCTGGAAGATACGCAACTTAGAGCTGCGCTTCATAATTAGAACTTTCAAATGATACGCACAAACTGTAACCATAAATTCAGCACATGATTCTACGGGTCTAAGGGACTTAGGGGTAGATATTTTTGGTCGGTTATCAAAAAACCAAAAAACACCTTACGCGTTCAAGAAAAGGTTCAATTTAGAATGTCGTTAATTTGTAGCTTTACCAAATAAAAAAACATTTTCAGATGGAGAATTGACCGTGACGTAGGTATATCGATGTATGGGACAAACTGTTTTTCAACTACAATGTTAAGTTTGTTTTTGGGATAAAGTCAGCCCAGCTACGGACACCTTCATTGTGAGTGGTCCGTTTAAAAAAAAAATATTACGATAAAATGCTTTCAGCACCTACTACGAGGAGAAGATTAACTTCCGTCGCATGTTGCGAGAAGATCCTACGAGCACATTTTAATTTGACGTATGGAGGGCGGGTGCACAAGTGTGTTTTGTCTTAACCTACAGTATCCCACACTTACTAGTGGTAGCTAGAGCTAGTGGTATTAGTGAGACAAATAAACATTATTTTTTAATGTTTTTCAATTGTTTCAAAGCGAAATACTGTGGGTGATATAAGCATGAGGGTGTTCTCCAAATCGACGATCTAAAAGGAATAGATCGTTTAATTATATTAATGCGTCCTATTCGTACGGGTTGCAGCATCCATTTATAAACCACCCTCGTCAAGATTGCCTTGACTAACTGAAAAGATCAAACTTATTATTATCCGAGGACCAAAATAAAGTACTTTTTAAGGAAATTGATTGTCATGGTACGGGCAGGTGATGCGAGGAATGAGGAAAATGTCGTGTGGAAAGTTTTGAATGTCGATGGGTATAAGAATAGGAAAAGACCTAAGAAACGATTGACGTTTTGTGAAAGATGATAATGGCTAGAAAGGGACCACCGAGATGACATTTTAGATAGAGAAGAATGGAAGGAAATTTCATGTTGCGCCGACCTCAAATAATCAGATCAGGATCAGGGCAGGAGGTTGATGACCATGAAGTTAAGTAGGTAGGTACCTATTTTAAATAATAATTCTCATCACAAATTGCCACTTATATTATGGAGTCCCACGGGGATGAATTGGCAAAAGCTTCATTTACACTTTTTTACTAACTTTGCGCAGATTTTTGTTGCGTAAAATCAGGAAAGTATTAACATATTCACATAGCAAGGTAAAAAGTTCTGTAAACAGACGCACGAATGCTTTCAGACAAATTGTTAGATTATGGACGCATCACACTATTCAAGGCTGTCTTTTACAGCGCCGAATCTATACTGTGGTATACAAAGTTGATACGACAGAAAGGCTTTCCTTTAAACTGCTTATACTAGGTACCATTTTCAAGCTCTGTACCAAATATCATTTAAATTGAAACAGTAGTTTAGTCGCAAATGACTTTTTAAGTTTTTGGCCCGTTTGAACATGATGTATTTTTCTTAACAGCTGATTATGTCTATAGGCATAGGTCATGCACCTTAAAAAGATAAATCTACGATACGTTGTTGCCGCTCTTACGCAAGTCATAAGCAAATACGTCCTACAAAAGAAAGTGACAATCCCATTAGCAAAACATCACGCGCGTAAAAGAAATAGAAATAGGTCAGTGTGTTGCTATTGCATCTTTGGTCCTTGCGAGGGGGGCCTCTAAAAACTAAAAAACTTGGTTTTTCAGTGCGCCAACGCTATCCTTCCGGGACGTACGTTACGTAACACGGAAGTCCTGTGCCGCTATTGTTTTGTCGAACTCGTTCGCTGACAATTGTGATTTTGTTTTGTTATTGTGAATAGGACACTTCTTTCTTTTTTTTTATTGTGACAAGACACGTAACTTGCTATTATAATTATTTAGTGTTAGTGTTTTTTTTTGTGATTTACTGTTTTTTATTGTGATAGGACACGTAATTAAACTTTGGTTGTGTGTGTGTGTATACCTAATTAAAGTGTTCAACAATGCCTCGTCTAACTTACACGGCGTCAGAATACACTGACAAGATTTTAATTTACGGTGAATGCCGTGGAAACGCAGCATTAGCTCTGCGAACATACAGAGAAAGATATGGTGACAGCCGGAATTGCCCTAGTCTTTGTACTGCCAACTGTATGGTGCGGGCGTTCGCACCATACAGTTGGCAGTACAAAGATTACGGGACAATAAACGTGTAGTGCCGCAACAGGAGGGAGTGCCACCGCGGCAAATACCCGCTGCATGGGACGAACGAATATTAGATCATTTTTCCCGCAACCCGACAACGAGTCTGCACAGAGCCGCCCGGCAGTTTAGATGTTGCCATAGAACCATCCACAAGGTTCTAAAACGTAACAAACGCAAACCTTATAAATATCGGAAGGTGCAAGCTTTGTTATCGAGAGACTTACCGATCAGGAACAGTTACTGCCAATGGCTATTAAATAAAACATCCGAAGACCGCCATTTCTTAACAAATGTAATATGGACCGATGAGTGTACTTTTACTCGGAACGGCATCTGGAATCGGCAAAACCTCCGGTACTGGAGTTTGGGAAATCCACACGTGTTTCTGAATCTGAACACCAGTACAGATTTTCTCTCAATGTGTGGGCTGGTATCCATAATAATAATATTATCGGCCCTGTTTTTATTGACGGCACCCTTACAGCGGCGAAATTTTTAGATTTATTAAGTGGTCCTGTGGCCGAGTACACTGACCAACTACCTTTAGCCGTTCATCGCAAGTTGTGGTACCAGCTAGACGGTGCGCCTCCACATTCTGTGATGGCTTCCAGGGAGCGGCTCACAGAAATGTTTGGGCAGCAATGGATCGGTCGATTCGGACCTGTTCGGTGGCCACCACGATCTCCGGACCTCACTCCCATGGATTTCTTTTTGTGGGGATACATTAAGGGTGAAGTGTATGCCTCCGAGGTAAATACAATTGTTGAACTAAAAAACAGGATTATTTTAGCATTTCACAAATTAAAGTGCTTAGCGACGGACAGTGATTTAATTAGAAAACTAAATAACAATATTCTCCGTCGGTATAATTTGTGCATTAATGTGAATGGAGGACACATAGAGAATTTAAAAATTTAGTGTTTTTGTTGTCGGCGTACTTCAAAACTATCTAACATAACAGCCAGCGCGAGCGGAGGCCTAAGCCGCCGCCCGCGCCACCGCCGGCCGCCCGCTTCGACACGAAACACATGCCGCGCCCCGGCGCGCGTGCGACGACGTTGCCACTTTGTAAGGTCAGTCGCCAGGTCCAAGTTTCTATGAAATTTGGGTTTTTCCTTTATTTACAAAGTTGGTGGTTGCGTTTTACTCTGATTTGTAAGCTATTTAGTTTGTTTGAAAAAAAAAAAATCTCAATTTTGGAGCTTTTTATTTTTATACCGTATCGAATTAATATTAAACACGTATAGTATACGTAGTGTAATTTAATGCCCCTCGGTCGTATCAACTCTGTATATAGGCTACTAGTGACCCTGCTTCCTACGGTTTTTACGGCATGACATAAGTATCGAGATTTTTTTATTACAAGTCTGTCAAACTCAAACTCAAAGCATTGATTTCAATTAAACCATTTTCAGGCACATTTATACTGTCAAGAAGTCGGTCAGTCAGAAAATATGAAGCTAGTTGCCCATTCCAAAGCGTAGACCGGTACCTATGGAGAAGTATTAGGCAAGAAACTCCATGGATACACTTTTAAATTATATTTTTACAAAAATAATCATCATTAATGTTGAATTTATAATTATATGTGAGAACGACGTAAAAAAGACGTATGCGTTAAAAGCGTCCAGAGTAGCTCAGCTGCCTCGGCTTACTTATATTATTTTATTTTTGGATTGTTCTTTTGGTATACTATTTGCTGTACCTGTACAGTAATAATAATAATATAAGTAAGCCGAGGCAGCTAAGTGATGACCATCCCCAACCCCAACTGACGACGCCCGTTCACGAACATGACGCATATATCAGCACAGCAGCAGTTTAATATCAACCCGCACTGGGCCCGCGTGGTGGATTACAGTCCAGTCCCTCTCAAAGAGAGGAGACCTGTGTACCAGCAGTGGGAAATTTATAGGCTTATGTATGTAAGTTTAATATTAACGTGGATGCGGAAGGCGGAGGACAGGGTGTTGTGGCGCGGACTGGGAGAGACCTATGTCCAGCAGTGGACTGCAATATGCTGAGTTGATTGATTGATACACATAAAGCTTCTGCGGTAAATTTACGGTACGGTAAATTTAGCCTGCTCCACAAGGGCGCATAAACTAATTAATTAGCATTCGAAAATATAGTTGGAACTGCTGAAGATTGAAAAAACTATCTTTGCATTGTATAAATTCAATCTCTTAGTATTGTATAATTGCATAGCACACGTGTGAGCACTATGTACCTAAACTATGAAGCTACCATTTACTGGGTACGTCTTTCATTGACTTGAATGTATCCTGGCAGCTGAGAGTATGTCATGCTCACTCAAATGTCTCGCTGATGGCGGCGTGTGTGTTGGATCATTGGGTTCCCTTCAAAATGGTTGAGCTGAATGGTGCTGATCCATACGTCATGTTCGTGAACGGGCGCTGTCAGTAGGGACTGGTCATCTCTTAGCCGCCACGGCTTATTTTAATTTATGAATTGTTCATTTTAGTACGGACGCCTTTAACGTGCATATCTTTCTGCATCGTTCTCACATGTATAATTTCAACATGAATGATGTAACCAAGATTTTTGTAACAATTTTATGATTTAAAAGAGTGTCCGTGGAGTTTCTTGCCCGTTCTTCTCCACAGGTATCTACGCTTTGGAATGGGCAACTAGCTTCATCTTTCTGACTGACCGACCCTTGACAATTCAAAAGTGCCTATAATTGGGTTATTTGAAATAAATGCTTTGAGTTTGAGTTTTACTAAATGATAGTGATAACCGCATCAAAATCCATTGCATAATTTAGAAGAGCAACGCGGTCATACATGAGAGACACGAAAAGAGAAGTTAATTTATAATAATATATAAGTACCTACCTACAGACGATTTCTAAAATCGAATAAGTAGAATTGAAACATTATATAATTAATAAGAAAAAAGAGTATAGATTATAAGTTTGTTAACTCTGTGTTAATTAATCTATCTATGTACTATATAAAAATTCAAAGTCCTGGCTGACTGATATATCAGCTCACAGCCTAAACCGCTGGTCCTAGAGACATGAAATTTGGAGGGTGTGTTCTTTGTGAAGAGTAGGTCCACTAAGAAAAGGTTTTTCCAAATTCCACCCTTAAGAGGGTGAAAGGGGGGAGGGTGAAATTTCACGAGGACGAAGTCGCGGGCAGAAGCTAGTAAAATATATTTTAGAACCGATCAAAGTTAAAGCATATTGAATTAAATTCTAGATATTAAATTAGAGTCTATCTATTGTGATTTATATTAGAAAAATATACAATTAACACGAAATTAAAACGATGAGAAAGTAAAAAACAATTTTCTGAAATCTATACTAATATAACAAAGTTGAAGAGATTGTTTTTTTTTTTTGTTTAAATGTGCTAATCTCTGGAACTCCCAGTCGGGTTTGAAATACTTAGGAGATTGTTTGCCAAGGGAGCAAAACACTATTTTGAAGACGAGAGTGATTCTTTGAATCCAGGGCGGAGCGAAGGATTCAAAGTACGTCACTCGTGCTTAAAATAGTGTTGCTCCCGAGGTGGAACCTCTACTTTTTATCACCCTCCATGAAAAAGTAAGTACCTAACTGCAACTGAATAACAATAGTACATTTATTTATTTCCATACAATTTTGAGTAAACAATTACGACCGAACACAGAATGCTTTTCGCGCGTTTTTTAATTTTTCACAAACTTTTTTTTTATAATTTAGCTCGCGTGCGTTTTACTTTATCATACAGCCTGTTACTTGTTCATACAATGTTCGTTTTTATCTCTAGTGATTGGAACTTTTACTAACAATATCTTCACGATGGTTTCCTTCACCGTTTTATGAGCAGTGGTAATGAAATTATTTACAAAAAAGTAAAGCGCCTGCCTGGGTTCGAACCGACGACCTACAACTAGTAGGTCGGGGCCGTTACCAGTGAGCCACCACTGCTCACTCATGATAATTGCTTAGTAACAAATAATTGTTAATTGAAAAGCAAGCAGCGTCTATCCAATCAGTAACAAAAATCTCGAGAGCCTTCAAAATAATCTTTCCGACCGTGAAAACCAATGCCCAATTTCTTTACAATTATACCTACAATGGAGAGTCAATGAACTTACATAATAGGGTGTTTTTGATGATAGCAGCCAGGAGAGTTACAGACACCCATATTCCCATACCCTCTGACAGTGCCTCAGTTCTCCAATCCCTAAAAATGCATCATATCGAACCTAATACTAGAATGTCACAATGCGCTTGAACGGGTAACTATATCGAACCACAAAACAGTGATATAACAATGGATAAAAGGACACAGTGGATCGCTAGGAAACGATGCAGCTGACGAGCTGGCCAGAAGGGCATCCAGTACGTCAGTCTGTGGACCGGAACCTGTCGTGCCCATCCCCTTCAACCAACTATGCAGGTGGCTACAGGAGCACACCCACACACAAGCAGAGAGCTGGTGGACATCGTTACCGGGCTGCAGGCAGTCCAAAGAAGCCATGTTATATGCCATCATTAGATGGCAGGCTAATCAGACGATTGCTACGCCTGGACAGGGCGCCTGGTGACGGGGACCACTGGACCATCACTGCTCATTTCCAATCCAAATCTTTTCTCTCGGCGACTTTTAATAAACCTCTAAACGTTTTCAATTACCGTTTGCGTAAATCTTTTGCCCGTGGCGTCTGTCGCAAGGATTTATCATTTATTATTTTCCGCAATTTCGTTTCATAAGAGGTTTTTATGGTATAAGACTTAGGAAAATGTCGTCTTTGGGAGGATATAAATAATAAGCCATTGGTGTTAGTTAAGACAGAAAACTGTAGATAATTATAATAATAAATTTATTTGTTAGAATATTGTTGTTACAAAGGTGTTATACATAATATGATGTCCATAATATTCTGCTGTTTCCAGCGTACAAATAATATTTCAAAGAAATAAAATTAAGAGTATTAATCATTATTCATTTAGATATAATTTTAATTTATATTGAACCATTTGTTTCGATTTTTATGTAATACTAGCTTCTGCCAGCGACTTCGTCCGCGTGAAATTTTTTGCTCCCCCGACCCACCGCGTCGCATAGCATCGCCTGCCTGCGCTATTACTTCGTTTTCTGACTTTTTTCTTTTTGCTCAACTCCTAAGGGTTCTAGCGTGATGTTTAAAGCCTTCCTCAAGAATTGGGCTATCAAATGCAAAAAGATTTTTATAAATCTGATCGATACTTCCAGAGATTAGAGCTTTCAAACAAACAAACTCGGCAGCTTTATTATTAGTAAAGGTTTTTTCCCATTTTTGCAACATTGTTCATTGATGCTCCGCTACTATTGGTCGTAACGTGATATTATATAGCATTCCTCGATAAATGAACTATCTAACGCAAAAAGATTTTTTCAATTCGAAGCAGTAGTTCCAGTAGACCCCCTACATACAAACTTCACTTCCCTTCACTGCTCTGCTCCTATTGATCGTAGCGTGATGAAAAGTATACTATAACCTGCCCAGGAGTATGAAGAACAATTGTACCAAGTTTCGTTGAAATCCGTCGAGTGGTTTTTGTTTCTATAACGAACATACAGACAGACAGACAGACAGACAGACAAAAATTTTACTGATTGCATTTTTGGCGTCAGTATCGATCACTAATCACCCGCTGATAGTTATTTTGGAAATATATTTCATGTACAGAATTGACCTCTCTACAGATTTATTATAAGTATATAGATAAGCACAATGTGGACTTTCGAAAAACCTTTTCTTAAAAGAGTAAGTATCCCCTACTTACTCTTCACAAAGAACACACCTTCCAAATTTCATGTCTCTATGATCAGCGGTTTAGGCTGTGTGTTGATGTATTAGTCAGCCAGGACTTTGAATTTAATGTATTTAGATTGATTAAGCTTAACTTAACTTGTGCTTAACTTTACTTCATAATTAACTTACCAATATAAGTCACAACAAAATCAGTAGCAGAAAGGACAGTCTTCTGTGACTCTGAAACAAAAGAAATAGCGAAATATTACTAACTACTTCATTGTCATCATTTCAGCAGAAAGACGTCCACAGCTGGACATATAGGGCTCCCCAAGCATCGGCTCTTCACCGGTTTTATGCTTCTCGCATACAGCGGATTCATGCAGCCTTCACAAGGTCATCGGTCTACCTTACTTACGAGTTTACGACACAAAAAAATGATCTAATTATAATATGTCTTAGATAGACACCAAAGGGATTAGCTGAATCCTAGCGCTGGCGCTCTGTCTCACAAAGGCCCGTAGCATTATGCTAAGTTATGGCCGTTTTGTGTGGATGTGACGCATATTTTCCTCCAACTTGTTCTTTTTTTTGTGTCCTTTCTCTGCGTCATGTTTGCCGCAAATAAACGTATTTTCTTTCTTTCTATTAGGCCTTGAAAATTGGACTCAGTTTGTGATTATTAACAGATTTTAATATCTGTCTGTCAAACGAAGTACAGACGCCAGCACATCAAGCCTTTAGAATCTGTCAAATTTCTTTAATAGTTTTTCAACTTTATCGCTGAATCATAAGATTCAAAGTTGACAAAAATGTTTTACAGTTTCGGGTAGCTTGAAGCGCTGGCGTCTGTACAAACCAATTTATTTATGACAAATCATAATGTAGATACCTATCATTGGAACCCCATGTTTACCTACCAGAGCAATGACCAACCGAATAAGTGACAATATCCTCGAAATATCTCTATGAAAGCTCCTTAAAGCTCACATCACATAAGTTTTCACGGTGACATTTTTACAGAATATACTTACCGTCTGGACCGGAATAATGACGTCAATATTAACATTCGTTTCCTAGCACTAACTTTACCTTGAATTTATTTCCGAACTACCTGAATTTCGGTCTGAGATAAGACAACCCACACAACTTTCACTTTACCAAACACACAATCTCTCAACTTTAATTGGCAGAAAACAAGTTAAACACATCCGTACACCGTATCACCGAAATTTCCGCAAGAGATAGTTTAGTTATAAATTTTGTAATATTAATAAGTCAGTATCTAAATCAAACATTCCGAGAGTGAATACAAATTGTTATACAAACTGTTTGACGCCCCGACTTCATTGGCGTGAATTTTTTTGTTCCCCCGACCCACCCCGTCGTCGCGTCGCAACACCACCGGCGGCCCACGCTGTCAGTTAGTTTTCACTTAGCAGTATTTCTACTTTTTTTCTGCTTGGCTCTTAAGGGGGGTCTTAAGGGTTGACTTTTGTTTGTTTGATTTAGTTTTTTTTTTGTCACCGACTTCTGGAGCTAAAGTTATTTTTTACTTTTACGTGTTTTTGAAGTCGGTTTTATTTTTTGCAAAAAAGTTTTTTTATTTTTCTATTTAAAGTTGTGATATCCTATACAAATATTTGCTTTCATGGTAATAGGCTTATCCCCAATAAAATGAAACTTAACATACCTAACTGTCGAAATGTGGGAGTACTGTACACATCTGCGTACCCAGAGCATACAGACGTGATGTTATGTTATGATGTTGTGTAAACAATAAACATACAAGCTATTGCAGCAATCACGATAGATTTGCTGTCTTTTATTAAAGAGTTCCGTTCCATATCTCCGAAGTCCATGATCAGTTCATGACAATATTTCTATGGGACCAACCTGTATACCCTTTCCAATAAAAAATCAATGATCAAAATCGGACTACTCTGTAAAAAGTTATGCGTGGTCATACATAAAAAAATATATACGCGTCGCCTTGAAAGAAGAAAGAAAGAAAATACGTTTATTTGCGGCAAACATGACGCGTAAAAATAAAGAATATATATTAATATATTTCTTGAGAACCTCCTCCGTTTTTTCGTCGGTTAAAAAACAAACTCTTCAGCTGTGTATTAGTGTAGATTTATCATCTAAGGATACGAATTTCCAGAAGAACGGTGGCAGCTAGAAAGCGTCTGCAATATACCATACCGGTCAAATTACCTCACTGAAACGTTATTTATGAAAGTTTAGTTGCTGTGCTTTCTTAGAGAGCGTTTTTGACACCATAAAGTCAAACCACACTGCCAAAAAATTTAAATCGCTAGATTTGTCCTCACCGTACGAAAAAGTGTCAATAATGTGAAGAGTGAGCTCACACATGATTAAACAGCGTTTCTATGACAATCAAGTCTGCTACCCACTGCGTCATTGTATCTTTTGATGCGGTAGGGCGAATCTAACGATTTAAATCTTAGTCGCAGCTAGTGTTGCCCAAATTCAGTCTTGGTCTTGCAGTCTTGGTCTTGTTCTTGCAGTCTTGGTCTTGTTCTTGCGTTTTTGCAAGACCAAGACCAAGAACAAGACCGCGTATTTTTAGCAAGACCAAGACCAAGACTGATCGTGCAAGACTTGAGCAAGAACAAGACTAAGCCTGCAAGACTCTTGCGTCTTGCAGCTAGGACTTAGCGCTATTTCACGGAGTAGTTAGGTGTAACAGTTCGGTGTATAGGTACGCTTAGGAATTCTATGAGACGCAAAAAACTGTATCAAAGAATGTGAAAAACTGGACCTATGCGCATTACGACTAATACCATAAACATACCTACATAGCGAATAAAAAAATAACCATTAAAATCAAACTGAGTGCATGCATAGTTATGTTTTAACCATCGGCACTTTGATAATGCGGCATCAAAGGTTTTGTACTTACTTCTCAAAGAAATTTGCCGCTTTTCGGAAGTACATGGTTATGATACACGCGCCGGCGGCTTCTTTTGAAATCATATACAACAATCGTTGCCGCCGCGCCGAAATCACAACATTTGACACTATTTGATTGCCGCCACAGGGCGTAGGTATACTCATGCAAAATAATTTCGAATTTTAAGAGTACCTACTGGTGTTCCAAAGAATAAATAAGTTTCAGAGTGCTTAGAATGAAAATGAATACATTATACTGATCACGCAAGTAGTATTATGATTAGGATAAAATGGTAAGGATAGGTAGTAGATGTCATAATAATTTATTCTAGTAAGTATATATTATAACTAGCTTTTGCCCGCGACTTCGTCCGCGTGGGTTTCGTACTTTCCTCAAATAAATTTAACACCCTCTCCACCTCTGCCTGAAAGGTATTTCGAAAATTATTGATTACGATCTTTATACTTACTTTATTTAAAGAAATAAGTATTCGGGCCAATATTTTAGTTAAACTACCTAAGATGTTTCAAATAAACTATGCTCCCTTTTCATCACGACAGGGCTTGTTTTTGCATTTGGTACGTTTCCATTTTTATGATATAAAGATTATTTATAAGTACCTACCCATTTTCGTGTTAATGGAAGTTGGAGTTTCTACTCCTTAAACTTTATTACCCTTTTCTACCCCGGTAGGAGTAGAATAAGTAAAACCCTAAAACTCATACTTTTTTATTTTAAGTAAGTAAGTAGTAAACCCCTAAAAGTGACAATCTTTATTATTTACTGAGGCAAAATGTTGAAAAGTTTCAAGTTTCTTAACCAAAGGAATAAGACCACATTTTCACCTTCACAGTTTTTATCCCCCCATAGGGGTGAAATATTGAAAACATGTATGGGACGTTTCGATATCTTGACTCAAAGATTATTTATACCAATTTCCCATTGAATCAAGCCACGCAATAAAATACTCCTCTGTAATATGGACTACCCCCGTTCACCCCGTTAGGGTTAGATTTTCGAAAAACCCAGTCACACTTTTTTATTTACTTTGGTATTAAGTATACATACTGAGTTCCCAGTTTATATTATTGGACCGCGCGATAAAATTCTTCCATACAAACTGACACCCTCAATCTCCCTTTAGAGCAGAAAAACATAAAATGACAAACTATAATTTACTTAGATAAGTATTTGTGCCAAGTTTAAAGCTTAAATTTATCCATACCATTTTTTTGGAGTAAATCAAGCTACGCACTATAATACCGGCCTTAAAAATTGAATTACCACTTTTTTACCCGTCAGGGATCTACTTTCGAAAGACCCATTTCTTATTACTTACTTAGGCAAATATTCCTTCCAAGTTTCAAGTTTATTAACCAAATGAATAAGATTTTTCGTATAAAGTTTTTCCCCACTTTTCACCCGACACAGGACGAATTTTGAAAAACTGTTTGGGATGTGTTCATAACTTGACTCAAAGATTATTTCCAACAATTTTCGAGTTAATCAAGCCACGCAGTAAAATGGAAAATTAACTACTCCTTTTCACCCCGTCAGAGGTAGATTTTCCCAAAACCCTAATACATGTTATTCTTTACTTTTGGTCTTAAGTATAAATACTGAGTTTCGACTTAATCGGACCGCACGTTAAAATTCTTCCATACAAATGTTGACACCCTCTAATCCCCTATAGGGGGTAGTTTAGAAAAGCAAAAAATGCCAAAATTCATAATTTACTTAGATAAGTATTCATGCCAAGTTTAAAGTACCTATATTAACCAAATGAATAAGATTTTTCATATAAGCTGTATCCCCACTTTTCACCCCCACAGGGGTGGAATTTTGAAAAATCGTTTGGAATGTGTTCATTATTTGACTCACAGATTATTTATACCAATTTTCGAGTTAATTAAGCCAGGCAGTAAAATTTGCCCTGTAAAATTAACTACCCCTTCTCTCCCCGTTAGGGGTAGATTTTCGAAAAACCCTGATACACGTAATTCTTTATTTTTGGTATTAAGTATAAATACTGAGTTTTGAGTTAATCGGACCGCGCGTTAAAATTTTTCCACACCTATTTTGACACCCCCCAATCCCCTGTTAGGGGGTAGTTTAGAAAAACAACAAATGCCAAACTTTATGATTTACTTAGATAAGTATTCGTGCCAAGTTTCAAGTTTATTAATCCCAAGGAATAAGATTTGTCATATAAGCCGTATCCCCACTTTTCACCCCCACAGGAGTGGAATTTTGAGAAATCGTTTGGAATGTGTTCATTACTTGACTCACAGATTATTTATACCAATTTTTGAGTTAATTAAGTCAGGCAGTAAAATTTGCCCTGTAAAATTAATTACCCCTTTTCTCCCCGTTAGGGGTAGATTTTCGAAAAACCCTGATACACGTGATACTTTATTTTTGGTACTAAGCATAAATACTGAGTTTTGAGTTAATCGGACCGTGCATTAAAATTCTTCCATACAAATTTTGACACCCCCTCATCCCCCTTTAGAAGGTAGTTTAGAAAAACAAAAAAGACCAATTTTCATAATTTACTTAGGTAAGTATTCGTGCCAAGTTTCAAGTTTATTAACTCAAGGAATAAGATTTTCCATACAAACTTTCATCCCCCATTTAACTCCCTTAGGGGTTGAATTTCGAAAATTCCTTCCTTATTCCTCGTCTACATTATAAAAGGAACCTCTGTGCAAAATTTCAGCTTTCTAGGTCCAGGGGTTTGGGCTGGGCGTTGATGAGTCAGTCAATCAGTCAGTCAGTCAGTCAGTCAGTCAGGACTTGTCTTTTTATATATATAGATATTGATTATATGGTTTTAAACTAATTACTTAGGTACTGTTATTGTACATTTAGTCATTATATTTCTTAAGTTTTTACAAGAAAAAATAGCAAAAAAGTGTTCAAATATCACCCGTTTGATAAATATTGTAGCCACTTTTAAATATACTTGAAACGTGTAAAAAAATTCTACAAAACTAATAAAATAATATAAAAAGCGTAGGTACTTACCTACTAATAAAATAAAAAGCCTGCGATAAGAGTTTTGTATTGCTTACCAGCCCGAATATCTCTGAGAGAGATGATGAGAGTAAGTATTTACTAGCAGTGCCCACGACTTCGTCCACGAGGAATAGTAACTTTGGAGGTATAGTGACGTTCGGGATTTATTTATTTATTTTAAAACTTCTGTCATCAAACATACAAACAAACTCTTCAGCTTTATAATATTAGTATAGATTAGTATAGATGTACGCCAAAACATTCACTTATATGTAAAGAATAGTGATTGGCACTAATTCTTTACATATATTTTATTCACGCGTCGCGTCTGTACAAGTAGGTAATAATCTGTGTTTGTACGCCGCACGCGGCATCGTTTGATTTGCGGCGGCATCCTTTTAATAGAGCCGGCACGTGGCGAGGCGGCGCGGTAGAAAGCAAGGAAACGTACTATAAATAAAGGAATTATTTTAATTCCAGTCATTTCCAATTGAGCTGTGCTTCGAGTCTAACTTAATAATTGTTTTTACTAATTCTTGTTGTTTTCTAAAAACGTATCACGTGTACAATTTAATATGAGTGACGAAGATTCAAATTATTCTAATCCGAGTAACGAGAGTTTGAGTCACAGATCTAAAAGACCCAAAAGCAAATTTGAGGAGTTTTTCGAAATAATTCATGCATCCCAAACTGCCTTGTGTAAATTGGGCCAACATAAAAAGATTGAAATAAAAATGAAAAACAGAAACACTTCAGGCTTAAGGAAACATCTAATATCTTTCCACAAAAAGGAATCACAAATATTTCTTCCTGTTAAACCAAAATTAAGTGGAGATATCACAAGCTTTTTAGTAACCGCTGGAAGAAGTGGACAGGTAAGAATATTTTTTTAACAACGGTCGAAGTTGTCGCTACGGGAATTTTAACTCCGCGTAGCTATTCATGCGATACTTTCAAAAACGCCATTAACTTACGTAAGTATTTTTGAGTGAGTGGTGTTTTCATCTAGGGGTGCGACATATTAAGTATGTAATTATCGTCTTAAATATTTTTTATAAACACCCATATTTTCATTTGTTTTCATAATCGGCCAGTAACAACTAAGTACTTTATTTTGGTAAATTACAGTACAGTGCAACCTTAATATAACAAATGTCAATTTAACGATTTTCTCGATTTAACAACAACAAACCTCCTCCTCCTAAATGCTCAAACCTAGTATGTTTTAAATAATAACAGAAGATTTATTGTTTTATTTCAGTCGGAAAACAGCAGTGACAACATCACGACAGCTACAGTTGATTGGGTGGTGAAAAAATATCTTCCCTTCTCATTTTTCGATGATGAAGCTACACAAGTATATTTTCGACGTATTTGCCCTAATATGGTGTTTCCTAAAAGGTCTACACTTAGAAGGAAAGTCAAAGAGCGATTTGAAGAGCTCCAATTGAATCTCAAGGAACGACTTCAACTATTATCATCTAAAATGTCGTTTACCATTGATGGGTGGACGTCAATTGCTGGTAGGAGTTACTACGGGGTTACTATGTATTATATAGACAACGAATGGAAGTATCGATCTGTAGTTCTTGATTTTATACCATCACGCGGTCGACATACTGGGGAAGATATTGCAACGATTTTCCATGAATGTTTATTGGAATATGACATAATTGATGAAATACAAGGTATCACGGTCGACAACGCAACTGCAAATACCAAATTTATGTATGAACTGGGCAAACAGCTGCCGCCACACTTTGATTCAGACAATCAACATTTCCGGTGCTTTGCTCACATTTTAAACCTTGGTGTACAAGATTTATTAAAGACCTTAGCATTACACTGTGAGTCTGACACTAACGCGCAAGATCAGTAAGTATGAAGACTATGCAGACGAAACTGAGGATGAGGAAGATGAAGAATATGCACCAAATATTGCTGACTCGCGTACATCTGTAACAAAGTTACGCAGTATTTCCAGTAAAATAAAAAGAAGTGAGATAGTGACGAAGAAGTTTCAGTCTGCTTGTGAAGCAGCTGGCGTGCCATCAAATCTAAATGCCATTCTTGACTGTCCAACGAGATGGAATTCCACACATGATATGATTGGATTTGGTTTAAAAGTGAGAGCGGGCATTAACATATTGTGCAGTTCTGTCACCGAATTGAATGATTTTCAAATCACAGCTAGTGAATGGCAGGTACTCGAAAAATTACATAAATTTCTAATAAACTTTAAACTTTTAAGTACAAAACTTGGTGGAGACAAATATGTTACATTACCGCTAGTCATTGTATCATTCAATCTCTTGCTAGATAAAATTGAATCCATGGTAAAACAGTTAGATGAGAAACCTAATCGATCTGAAGTGGATGAAAGGCTCATTCTAGCTTTCCAAGCAGCTCGAGACAAAATGCTTAAACATTATAAGAAGAGCAACTGGATTTATTGTACTTCTTTAATTTTAGACCCAAGGCATAAGGCTCAGACTTTTGACCTGACAATGTGGGGGAAGCAACTTAAAACAGAAAGTCTGCGCAAGTTCAATGAACTTTATGAAGAATATAAAAGTCTACACTCACTGAACAAATCTCTGGAATTACCAAAAAAAGAAAATAAAGTATGTGATGAAGATGAAGACGTAATAGACTTTGATAAACTCTATGAATGTCCCTCGACGTCATCTGGATCTTGTCTTCAAGGCTTAGTGATAGACGAGTTGGAGGAGTACCTGAGAAAACCAAGAACTGCCAGCTCGGAAGACATTTTAGATTGGTGGAGGACGCATGAGACAGAGTATCCGACTTTATCGAAGATGGCCAGTTCAATACCTGCAATACCTGCATCATTAGTAATTAGAAAACATAGAAATAGGTTAAGTGATGAGTCAGCCAGATGGTTACTTCGTATTAATTCTTGGTCAAAAGAATTGATATAAAGTAACATAACCTAATGATAAAGCTGTTGTGTACTGTTATGTTTGATTTGTGTTGTATTTTATTTTTTATTGAAATAAATGATAAATCGTAAAACTCTTTTATTAAATTTCATATAAGTTGAGGGTTCAATCTCTTTCCAGACAGATATTGTTCTTTAAAATACAGTCAAGTTATTGTAATTAATTTGTTTTTTTACATGTTTTAGCAAATGTAAGCTTATAAATCATAAATGTTTATTAAGAAACAGTTACTTCCATGGAAAACGACATATAGGTCAGTTGATTTTTCGAATTTCTTATCAAATCTTCAGTTATTTATTAATCTGCTTGATCTTTACTATGGCTACGTTAATTCAAGCTCACAATGTTCCAATTCTAATACGTTTTTCTAAGATTTAAAAACTTTAATAAATAGTAATAGACTGATAGGTAATTGCAAGACTTGCAAGACTCTTGCTGCAAGAACAAGACCAAGACCAAGACTAGGAGCGCAAGACCAAGACCAAGACCAAGACCAGGTGTATTGGCGCAAGACCAAGACCAAGACTGGCTAAGTCTCGTCTTGTTCTTGCATTTGGGCAACACTAGTCGCAGCCATAATTTTCATGAGAGCCGTCACTACGGTAGTTACCAGGGGAGCTATTCTCTAAGGATACAGCCTTGCGGGCAGCGCTGTCGCAACTGTCAAACCCACCGCGACAGCGCTGCGACAGCGCAGCCCGCAAGGCTGTATCCTTAGAAAATAGCATGGCAGCTCTAGTTAGAAACCGTTGCTTTACTAAAGATGGTCACCAAAGGAGATAAATAACCAGCGCCGTCGGATATAGTTGAAGTTTCGTAAGAAACCGATGGATGTTTTCGAATAAAGTAAAAAAAAATAATAGAAACAAACAGTTTATTTATCAATTTCAATTTCAATGAAAACGTTTATCGGTTTCCTAGCAAACGTCAACTATGTCCGTCAGCCCTGGGTACTTATCTCTTTTGGTGAGTTTCAAAGTTTATCGAGAATATTTTGTATTAATTAGAACTTTTAATTACTTTCAATACCTTGCAGATTCCGAGAAAAAGGGTTCACAACATCAACTAAAATGTAAAACGATAAAAAATTCTCTCTCTCTCTCCACAAATCTAATTTATAAAATAGTAAATTCATAATGGAACATAAATCCTATGTTTCTAATGATACATATCTACTTACTACCTTAAAAATATTGATTTGTTCGTAACATTTTTTTCCAAATTATTCACGAAATTATTACACGAACAATTAAGTAATAAAAACAAAAAAAAAACGCGTAGATACGTCCGCAGACGGGTTGTTTATCAACAGAACATCGTTAAATCGTCGTTAATTGGGCCATCAGACGTATCTACCTATACAAATATAACTTTTATATAAAAGATAAGCTTGTGTTTTCGGGAACTGCGCACAAACTTATAATAATACACTGATCGAAGAAATCGACAGTACTAAAAATACCCTTAAATATTTATATAATCCTATTCAATCTGCCATTTCCGAACTATGTTGGGGTCGGCTTCCAGTCTAACCGTATGCAGCTAAATACCAGTTTTTTATATGGAGTAAGAGTAACTGCCTATCTGACCTCTACAACTCAATTACTATGTAACACTACCACATTTTATGGTATATTTACACTAGTAGATATTACAAGAACATCTAACTTATTAAATCCGTTACTACCAACCATTTTATATTAGATTCGGATTAAGTACATGCTAAAGTTGCAGCAAAAAAAATATTTATACTTAGCAGCTGCAGTAGGCAATCCAATTAGTAGGAAATTCCGATAGCCTAAAACTGACTCCTGTTATCAAAATATTCAGCTTTCGAACTGTCATATAGATTAAATACACACATCAAAAGTGTCTAGGGATCAACATATATTTTTGCAATAACTTTTCTCCTGATTGATATTAATTAAAATTTTCTTTAAGGATTCATCAAATAAAGTGTTTTCGTTTGTCACAGTAACGATAAACCAAGTCACCTTTGCATTAATAAATAAATTTGCCATTTTCCTAATAAAGGGATTTTTGACATTTGAACCACTAACACAAAAGTTCGAAAAAAAGACTGAAATAACAGTTTTCTCTAAAATTTTATTGGGTAACTTAAACAATTAATAATCCGTGTTTCTACCGCGAACACTAACAACACAAGAACATCGGTTTGGCATACTCAAAATGAGTTCATCCAAATCACGCTGTGGAATGGCCGCCCATGTTCGTTGCAACAACAAAAAAAGGTCTTCTTGCGACTGGATACCCTCCATATTCGGCAGAGCTCTTCTCTGTAGCATATCCCATGCATGCTCAATCGGGTTCAAGTCTGGCGACTGAGCAGGCCAGGGCAGGACATTGATGTTAGCTGCGGCGAGAGTCTGTCTTACAACTCTTGCGGTGTGCGGTCGTGCATTATCATGCATTAACTGAAATAAGGGACCGATTTGCACTTGTAGAGGAACGATGACGTCTGATACAATCGTCTCAGCATAAATTTGAGCGTTGAGGTTGCCTCTGATCCAAATCAACTCAGTTCTTCCGCCGATCCAAATACCCGCCCATACCATGATGGTTCCACCACTATAAGGATGGACTTCCTGGCAGGATTTTAATCGCTGTTGGCGTCCAGGGGTTCTCCAGTGTCGTATACGTCTTGTATCCGGTCTCATACCAAAACGAGACTCATCAGAAAAGCACACGAAACGCCATTGTTCTTCTGCCCAATTTCTGTGTTCAAGAGCCCATTGATATCGAATCCTACGATTGTGCATTGCTATAGGTGGTACCCGTAGCGGTCTTCGGGAATGAAGGTTCACTTCATGCAAGCGGTTTCTGACTGTTTGGTCGCTAATTAAGTTCCCTGAAGAGTGATGAAGCCTCACGGCTAACATCATGGCGGTTATTGTTGGAGCTCTTCGAGTTAAGATTTGAATGTATCGGTCTTGTCTCCGTGTGGTGCAGCGATACCGTCCTCCATGGCGCTCAGCCACGGTACCAGTGCTTCGGTAACGTGTCCAAAGTCGACTGATAACACTCTGACTTGTATTCAGAGCTAAAGCCACAGTACGTTGCCGGGAACCAGCTTCTATCATTCCCACGGCTCTGAGCATTTCTTCCCTGCTTAAATGACGTCGCCGCTCCATAATAACGTTGGTTTTAATCAGTAGTAGGGAAACAGTAGCACTAAAAATGAAAATATTGACAGCTGATTTTCATCTTTTACTCGAATTTGATTCACAGTTCCTGATTCAAATTATGAAATGCACCAAAAAGGATCCATATAAATTTATAAAATCATAAATTTATTACAAAGCCACATCTCAATCTCAAGAAATCCGCATAAAAATGCTTGATCCCTAGACACTTTTGATGTGTGTATAATAATAATAATAATTTATTTATCCAGATCATAGAACCGAACTTGTTAGTAATTACATACCTACACATTTTAAACACTAGTGTTAGTACTTACATTTAGCAAGTTTTGGTAAGAATTACTAATAATGTAAAAATAATGTCAAAATCACTAATAATAATGTCAAAATCACAATTAATTACCTCAAAATCATAAATAATATTCAAATACAATACAACAACAATAATCAAAATCGTATTTATGTACCTCCAGTTCACCTAAGTAATTTTTCGATCAATATGCCAAAGATCTATATTTTCACAGGTCCTATAATAGAAAAAGTCCTTAAACATACAAAATCGACCAAATCTGTAATCACGTAATCGTAAAATGAGCATAAAGTGGAATAATTCTGCTGAACTTTAAACATTACCTTCCTACATACAGCGAAAATATCGCAATACAGTCGAATATATCCATAATATTGTTTGTCGACTGATTGGATTCTCTCCCGGGCACCGCGATAACATTTCACCCGTAGGTAACTTAATTTTGTTCGAACGATCACAACAAAGTTGTATAGATAAAGTTAATTGGAATAATATCAATAGAATTGGAACCAAATATACATTCACACTTACATTTAATGGTTTTACCAACCCACACTAGGCCCGCGAGTGGGCTTGGCATACCAGTACACTAGGTTATTGGTTCGAACCCAGAAAGGCACTTCAGTTTGTGTAAATCATTTCATCACCACTGCTCTCAAAACGGTGAAGGAAAACATCGTGAGGAAACCGGCGTATTCTAGAACCAAAAATTCGAAGACATTTGTGACATCTACCAACCCGCACTGGGCCGCAGATTACAGCCCACTCTCTCTCGAAGAGAGGAGGCCTGTGTTGCATTGGGAATATTATATCCTGATTATGCTTATGATAAGTCAGCGTAGTGGATCACGGCTCACTTCCTCTCACGGAATGGAGGTCTGAGTTCCAGCAGTTATCTATTTTTTTACCTGTGTAACTCCTGATGGATGTTCTCCGCCCTGGGGCGGCAGAGGGGTCTGTCAGACTCTTAAATACCACTAGGTGTTGTTCAGCTATCTTTGGCCGGGGTGATGGAGCACTTGCGCAGTTCTTCACGCTCCCCCGGCCAGATATCGCGCATGACTTTCGAGCGGACCTCGTTATCCTCTTCGACCTGAGTTCCAACAGTGGATGGGAACATTATAGGCTGACTATATATGGTCTCAAGTAGGTAATGCATTTGCTATCGAAACAATATTTCATATCTTTGGTAAGCATAACGAGTATTTTGTATATTAAATATCGATATACTGATCTTATCGGAGATGTCCTTCAATAACCACGTGCGCTCGCGTATGAACGTGGGCGAAGCAAAGGGATATAAGGAGCGTTGGGCACCTCATGCCCAGCAGTAGCGCTTGCGATCACTAGACCAACTCAGTGATTAATATACATATTCACTATAATGCAAAGCAGAATTATCCTGAAGAACTTATCCAATACCCAAGTTCCGCGTAGAGTTCGACGGTACCGCGGCAGTCCCATAGATACTCTGGGCTGCTGCAGAGAAATCTCAGATGGAAAAACCAAAAATACTTTGCCCGACCCCGGAATCGGACCCAGAACCTATCATACTGAGCAGTAGAACTTGCGACGGTGCGACCACTGGACCAACGAGGCTATTGATATAATTCATGTGTTGAAACAGATACATTTATTATTAGTGAACCTATCTCTCATATTGCAATATATCAGAGGGCAATTCTCGTAATTTTAAGAACGTTCACAGTCTGATCTCAGTATTAATTTGTCAAAAAATACTTCAAATTTCCCTACATTTTGACAAGTTTTTGACATTTGTTTGTCGCCGAGATGAGACTGCGACTAGATTTTGAACGTTTTAAATTACGAGAGGCCAATTCTCGTAATTTAAAACGTTCAAAATCTAGTTCTGAACTCCGAACAACCCAATACACAAAAGGTAATATTTTTCGAAGTTCCATATGGATTAGATTATGATGAACTTTATCGCCCTTTTTCTTTGAAAAGAGATTATCCTGTCTAAAAGGTATTATCCTGTCTAGGAAGACATAAATTTCAATAAACATAAATTAAATAAACCAGGTGAAAGAACAATAACTGTCAGTGAGTGCCTTTTCCCGAGAATTATCCTCTCGCTCCATTTTTTCAGTAAAAAAAAAAGATTTCTTAGTAATAAAACTTTTCCTCATCCTGTTTCGCTTTCATGTAACAGATAATAAACAGATTTTTTGCCGCTTAAAACCATTTTTGTACATTTTTCTTCCATTAGATAATTATCTATTGCAGTCAACTACCTGTTTAACACTTCTCTGGAATAATATAAAAAAATAATGGCTAATACTGCCCAAGGTGACATAATTGTAAACTAGCAGAAATTAGTACAGCAAAATTATCAGTACCTACAGATTTTTATTTTTTCAAATTTGAAAATTAATTTCTAATAAATTAGATAGGCATAATAATATAGACTTTTGTAGGTTAAGTTTTAAACTCTCTCAATAAAATACAATTACATAAATAATATAAAATATAAACACAAATAGGTAAGCACTCTTCCTCCTCTCTCCTCTATGCTGTTCCCGAAGGGTTTCAATCATTTTAAGCCCGCCAACAGTTTTACCAACATTATGGATTGCAATTAAGAATTGATGTAGTCGCTCCATGTAAAAGCTGCATCCGGATAGACTGGAAGTCGACTCCAACATACTTAGTCGGGAATTTAGTCTAGGCAGATTGAGTATTGTCTAACTTTTTGCACCGCCATAAACCATAAACATGGATTATACAGATATCAGCGTTTATGTCATATTATTCATTTTCGTATCACCTGTCACGTGGGTTCGTCATACAGTTATATAAAGAGTACTTTCATACAATAGCAAGGTTATACAGGCGCATTATGGCGCCTGCTAATAGCACCTGTATTGTGACGTCATAATGATAGCGTCATATTTTTGTTGGTAATGTGTTTCATGTTGATGCAGGTCAAGATTGACGGTAGAGGGCGCTAAGGGCGGTGAATTACCTCATCTCTTGTTGAATAAAACCCTAGTTTAGTATGTAGTTACTAGAAAGTAAAGAATACAGACACTAGTTCAGGGATGGCGAACTAATGGCACGCGTGCCATTGGTGGCACGTAACAAAATAATTTGGGCTAGGCATAATTTCATGAATGATAAATAATACCTAAATAATCTACTTTGCAACAGCAGAAATAGTACTAATTTATCATTTTATTTAAATAAATATAAAACTGTCAAAATTAATATTAGTCCTACACCAACCTGAGGTTGACCTTAGATGCACTTGCATATTATAGTGCGAACATAGGATAATCGTCGGTTGGTGTCTCATTTCAATAAAAATGTCTAACGTGCCTCTACGAGTTGGTTTCGGCACCTCGTATGCCTTCCAAAGGTCCGGGACTCTGGGGGCCCGAGAAATATCAAGAGAGATTAAAAATAATAGTAATAATGCGATAGTATATAGTTTTTTTCCAGTAATCTCTAAGCCAAGATTGTTTGTTGGCACGTCTTGACCGTATGAAATATTTATTTGGAAAAAATGGCACGTAGAAGTACAGAGGTTTGCCATCCCTGCACTAGTTGGACATAGTTGAAGGCCAGTTCCCGTAATTAAAAACGTTCCAAATCTAGTCACAATCTCATCTAAGCGACAATCAACATCAAAAACTTCTAAAAATGTAAAGAAAATTATATGTAAGTAGATGTCACATTTCTTCGAATTTTTGGTTCTAGGACATGCCAGTTTCTTCACGATGTTTTCCTTCACCATTTTGAGAGCAGTGGTAATGAAATTATTTACAAAAAAGTAAAGCGCCTGCCTGGGTTCCAACCGACGACCTACAACTCGTAGGTCGGGGCCATTACCACTGAGCCACCACTGCTGACTCATGATAATTGCTTAGTAACAAATAACATTGTTATTTGAAAAGCAAGCAGCGTCTATCCAATCAGTAACAAGAATTTCGAGAGCCTTCAAAATAATCTTTCCGACCGTGAAATCATCCCATTTTAAAGTCAATTGGTCCCAATGTCAAATTTCTTTACAATTTAACAGTTGAGAGTCAATGAACTTACATAATAGGGTACTTTCGAACCCCGATCAATATTTGCGTTAAGCGATTAAGGGATTTATGTACAGACAACAGCAAAACTAGTTTAGCATTCGATGGCTTTGATTAAAGCCTAAATAGGTACTTGAAAATCTTGTCGAATTAAAAGCCTCTTGTAGGCGATTAAAAGTCAATGATCTTTTAAGTCTCCCGCAGCCTGGCACGACGTGACATTGTGACGCGACTCAGAACAATTTCTGGAAATTGTTGTACCAGAATAGCGTCGCACCTTTGCGTCGCGTCGCGTCTATCTGCGAGGGCCTTAATACATTTGAAGTCGTATCAGTTTAATTAACACATATTTACATGTTCTTAATAATCTTCAAAGAATGGTTCAATTTGGCCATTTTTTATACTCCATTAATTTATTTACTCTTCAGATCTAGGTAAATAATGTACAATTAGCGCTTACAGTTGCCATTTACAAGCTTCAACAAATTAAAAACTAGTTGAAGCTCCCTGAGGGGCAATTCACGTAATTTTAAGAACGTTCACAGTCTGATCTCAGTCTCAACCTGTCAAAAAATACTTCCAATTTTCCTATATTTTGACAAGTTTTTGATATTTGTTTGTCGCCGAGATGATACTGCGACTAGATTGTGAACCTTTTAAATTACGAGAATTGGCCTTCTGAAGTTAAAAAAAACTCAAACACAACAATAGAAAATAGAGCCTTCTTCAACAAATAAAACAAAGCAAAACAAATTATTGTCTAAAACAAAACTATTACAATTATGAAGATATATTTTTGCTAATGATTGTAACAATCCGTGCTTATTTGGAGAATGCTAACCACACCGAGCACTCAAACATTGGGACATAAAACGTCGATTAGATCTCTTTGCCTATCTGTCAAGTGTCTGTTTATCTGTCAAGGATAACGTGACCCTGTTTTAACGTAATCAGCATGTCCTCCAATTACAAGGTCTAAGGGATGGAACAAATTTTGTAAACAGTGGAATTCGCCACTTTTAAAGGCGTTCAGCTTATGTATTGTTAAAAGGTACGTATGCCTTCCTTCATTCTTGCTGCAGACACCACTTGTGTGTTCCCGCGTTGAAGAATAGTCTCCGTTGAGATTGACCGCCATGGCCGAAACAGGTCTGAAGGATTATGGTAGGTATATAACCAGTGGAATCAGAAACAAGACGGTAACATAATGTAAGTGAGGTGTTAAGAAATTATACCATTCGTCTCCTTCTAAAAATACCTATTTGACATCGATGACATTACATCAAAATATTAAACAAGGTCATGACCCGATCGTCTCTCAGGCTGCAACCTATGGTCTAATTGTAATCGGTATTGGCTTATACTGGGATAATAAGACGTTTGAACTATGTTGGGAGAATAATTGCTAAATCCAATTGACATCGGTATCAACTGAGATTATTTTAATAACGAAGAAATTCAAGCGAGGTAAACAATGACTTTGACTTTAATCTTCGGTATTAGATGTATAAGACAACTGCCACTCATTAAAAGTATCTACGTCATTTAAAACCATTCTCTCAAATCGTTTTATCTTACGAAATACTTTGATCTTTGTTCCTATCATTGGCAAATTCAAAGTCGAACAACGAATAAGCTTTTAAAACTTTGTGAGTCGCGACGTAGCAAGTCTTAAGGCCTTTGTATTTTTCACGGCACAGTTTCTTTACGGTACGGCGTATAAACCGTGCCGTAGAAAAAACGTGTCTTTCAAGAAAATTCCATAGTGATTCATACAACACTGACGACCGTGCCTACACACGGCGAATAAACCGTAGTTTTTCACGGTAATAAAAACGTGTGTGCAACGGGTCTTAGGCGGAAAAATTGCGACAATCACGTAATTCAAATAAAGGTGCTATTTACGGAAATTAGAACATATTGTTGGTACGATATCTTTCTGTGTACCTATTAGATGTTATATTATTGCGATGTTAACTTGATAGCAAGATTGGGAACCACGAGAGTTGCTATCTTTCCACCACTCTTGGTGAAAACCTAAGGCATTAATTCCGCCTTTGTACCTTGCCTTGTGCACAAACATAGCACCTTATCAAAAACTACAACGTGAAAAAAGTCAGTTAAATATGGTTTCCATCAATACACCTAGATAACGCAAGAGCAACTACTTCGCGTGCCCAAAATCGCACCAGCTTACATACAAAAATCGTAAGCCGCCACTTTCGCGCTCAATCCTGAGTATTGCTGGGTGAGCGTGAGTGAGAAAGAGTGCTTGTGACGTCATAGTAGGTAATCAAAAAAATGGCACGCTTGGTTTTCATACTGATCGTGATACTTGCGTTATCTAGGTCTGTCTATATCTGTGGTTTCCATACAATTTACTTCCGAAATGAAAATTATTTTAGTTCCAAGCGGTATATTTTATAACGGAATGAGAATTATGGCAACAGTGCTCCTTATAATTAACTTGCAAAGCATAATCAGCCTATAATGTGTTGCTGGGTCCTCTCTTCGAGAGGGAGTAGGTTAAGTATATTTATAATCCATCACGCGGGTCTAGAGCGGGTTGGTAAATGACGCATGTCTTCAAATTCTTGGTTCTTGGACATGCCGATTTCCTCACAATGTTTTCTTTCACTGTTTTGAGAGCAGTTGCGAAATTATTTACACGAAGTAAAGCGTCTGCTTGGGTTCGAATCCACGGCCTACAACTAGTAAGTTGGGGCCTTTACTACTGAGCCACCACTGCAGCACTGCTCTATAATAAGCTTGCTAGTCTGATTTTGTATGTAATTAATAAAAAAACACTTACTTTCATAATCGTAATCCTTTCCAATTTACAGTAACCATAAAGCCAATTATGAAATGTCTAATTATATCCTGTTTTTGGAACTGACGTGTTTCGTTGACCCCTTAATTAGGTACCTACAAAGTTTCAAGGATCTTTTGTCGCTCATGACGTTGAGTATTGACGTTTTAAATGTTCATGGGAAGTGCTGGATGCAAAATGTTCATAAAGCCCGATTTACACGGTGCGATTTTATTGCTTATGGCATACCGTAAGGCGGGCTTTACATAGTTGATTATAGCCGCGCGATTTTCACCGCACGGCGATAATCGACTGTCTACATGGCAATTCAGCTAGGCCATAGGTGACTAAAATCGCAAGTAGGTTTCGACTTTTATCGTACGGCGACAGGTCGCTTTTTTATTGACCTGTGTAAATGGGATGGCAACATCTAAACAGTGTTTAGATGATGATCATTAGTTGCTAAAATTTCTATTGCTTTGGGTTTAACTCATATGATTGCGTAAGCGTATATTTTTAGCAAAATTAAGTTTGTTAATCTTCACTGCAGAACTGTGGCCTTTACAATTACTTTGTATTTGTAAGGTAGGTACGGCCGCAGTGCTGTGACTATCACACGTAGGTGTTGTTGATGCTAGTAAAAGAAATAAAACCGGCCAAGTGCGAGTCGGATTCGCGCACCGAGGGTTCCGTACAAACCTGTAGGTATATAAGTAAAAGTTCACCCATCACAACAATCGAGTCATAGTTATGGTATTTTTATTGTAAAATGAAATTTATAACATTACAATATATATATAAAGCTAAATTAATGAAACTAAATAAATTAATGACAAAGGTCTTTTTATCGTTTCAGTAATCCTTTATTTTATGTTAACACATATCATTTATTTTATAATATACACTGAAATACCTACACTAGCCTTGCAGCAGCCTTGCAAAAGTCTGCTGACGAATGAGGGCAAGCTTTTTTTATCAAAGTTATTTATTTACAATTTTTTTTAGTCGCTATTTAGAAATCTGGTACAAACATGTTAATTATGAATTCAATTTGAACCATATCTGTAAATGGTGACTGAAAAAGGTATAAATAGTACCACATTGAACATTGAAGTTCGAAAAAACATTATCTATAGTTGTACTACTTCGTGTAGTGCTAGTGTTTATTAACGGAAACATGTTTATGGATGAAAATTATGTGGAAATTCCATTTACAATTATTTGAAAAAAAAATATGTGATTTAACTAAAAATTTAATTCTTCATTCTTATTTTTCCTTTATATGTGCAATAATAATTGCTTCATGCTAAATTTCAAGATTCTAGATCGACTGGAAGTTTTTGATTCCCTCGCGAGTAGTTGCGAGTTTGAAAATATGCGGCTTAAATTGCTATTTCTTTTGATTGCGTTGACATAAAAGTTTGATTTTGTTACCGCTTAAAGGTATTATAGACCTGAGTATTTGATATGAATTTCAATTTAATACCTTTACGCGTTCATGAGAAAAGAAGTAGTAACTTTAAAATTCAAAAAATATTTTTTATTATATGATATAACTAAAAATTTACAATTTTCGCAATTTTTCCTTTATCCGTACTTATAAGACGTTACTTCGTACCAAATTTCAAGATCCTAAGTTCACGGGAAGTACCCCGTAGGTTTTGATTCCCTCGCGAGTAGTTGCGAGTTTGAAAATATGCGGCTTAAATTGCTATTATTTTTGATTGCGTTGACATAAAAGTTTGATTTTGTTACCGCTTAAAGGTGTTATAGACTTGATTATTTGATAAGAATTTCAATTTAATACCTCTACGCATTCATGAGAAAGAAGTAGTGACTTTAAAATTTTCAAAATTATTTTTTATTATATGATATAACTAAAAATTTACGATTTTCGCAATTTTCCCTTAATCTGTACTATAAGACTTACTTTTACCAAATTTCGAGATTCTAAGTTCACGGGAAGTACCCTGTAGGTTTTGATTCCCGTGCGAGTTTCGAAAATTTGCGGAGATTTGCTGCATAAACGGCTGTATCTTTTGACTGCTTTGGCTTAGAAGTTTAATTTTTTCACAGCTCCAAGGGACAGTAGACCTGAGTATTAGATATAAATTTTAGTTTGATACCTTTACGCGTTCCGGAGAAAAACGGTCTTGACAGACGGACGGACGGACGGACGGACGGACGGACGGACGGACGGGCGGACGGACAACGAAGTGATCCTATAAGGGTTCCGTTTTTTCCTTATGAGGTACGGAACCCTAAAAAAGAAAGAAAAGAAGTTTATTTGCGGTATACATGACGCAGAGAAAGAATGCAAACACGAAAAAAATAACAAATTGGGAGAAAATATGCGTCACTTCCACGCAAAACGGCCATCGCTCAGCATAATGCTAAGACCATATGCGAGACAGATCCGCAGCGCTGTTTTTCAGCGACAGCCGGCATTGACGTGATGGCGTCAACCGATGCAGCATACGATCAGATAAAAAAAACAACAATCAAAATAAGAAATAAAATAAACATACAATACCTAAGTAGTTCTAACCCCGCTCTAGTTCTAGTTGTTACCTAGTTCGTGGTTTTAAAAATCACAGAATACGAATACGTCTCAGTGGCCGTTGCTAGAGTCGTCAACACTTTCCATACGAACCAAGCGTGTCATTGATTAAGTACTCGCACAACGACACAAGTGACGTATAGACACTGGCGGTTTTAGGACGCTGCCTGGAATTTTGCGTGCAGCGGGGCGGCAGGGGCGGCGTCGCGGGAGCGGCAAGATCTTATGCGTACATTTAAATGGACCGGTTCGCGAAACAGCGGCGCGGGAGCGGGCAACGAGCGGTGCACTCAAGGCAATCGGCGACCGCCCGCGCCGCCGCCGCTGCCGCCCCGCTGCCCGCAAAATTCCAGGCAGCGGCCTTAAAGGCAGTACGTGACAGAAATTGTGCGTTCAACCCATGTTCGGCACTACGAATTTTATTACCACTGCCGTCTGCCGTGTTTTAAATAGACAAAGTAAGGCTGCTGCCCATCCTCTTCTTTACTTACCTTTGCATATTATGCAAACACCAGAAGATAAAAACTACTTCGAAATGTTCCTTTGCGTCGCCGCTTCAAAGTGCATTTCTCGAATGCGTTTGCATATTTACTGCCACTGTATTATAAGAGCCAGACGGTAGGCTCGGTCCAATTGACGGATTGACGTCACACTGCGTTGACAAGTGCGGGGGCGCGTCACAGCGTCATCAGCTCCTGACCTGACCCGTTTGATTGACACTATTTGTAATCGTTTTGATTGGGAGACATTTTATTTGATAGCAAGTGTGGGTTGGAGTATTATGTTGTCATCAAGGAATAGAAGTTTTATTTTTTATTCTTGGTCCAAAAACTTAGAAGAAATCATGGTAAAGGTTTAACACATTCTGGTATTTTAATAAACGCTGATTAACTTTATAATTTAGGTTTAAAGATATTTATTCTCAAAAAAGACACAGTCACTTACATGTGAACAATGCCTAAAATAAATTAAAAATATTAATTTAATACTTTAACGTTATATTTTTGCAGATTATTGAAACAAATGATTTCGAAAACACGGTACCTATAAGTAGAAATATTAATCCACATTTCAAAGTTAAAGTCAAAGTTTTATTTGTACAACATAGGTGGGTGTAAAAACAGATGTCGTCAATAAAATATGTATAGCTACAGTATGTTTTGCCATTGACGGCGTCCAAATATCAATAAACTAGTCTAAAATTACACTATTTCTTGCAGCCAATAGGAATAAACGGAATAAACCATAGAGCACGACCATGAACTACATCAACAAGACTTTACTAGACATTCACGTACATCCATCAGGTGAGCAAAAACAATTTGCGTAAGTACAGAACTCAGAAACATCGAGAAAAATTACAAGCTCTCACGCATTTCTCATTAGGGAAGGGAGTCACGCGACACTAACAGGACAAAGAATAAAGAAATAAGTAGAAGGTACGCTTTGCTTTTTTATCACAGAAGAGTAATGAGCATAGATATAAGAAAGAAGGAGATATGGTAGGTGAAAATGTATCGGAACCCGGTGTCTCCAGTTTGTCCCTGTCACTCGCCACATGCAGTTCAGTTAGAGATAAGAAAGAAAAAAAGACAAATTTTTTA
Organism: Globia sparganii; assembly: GCA_949316385.1. Taxonomy (NCBI): domain Eukaryota; kingdom Metazoa; phylum Arthropoda; class Insecta; order Lepidoptera; family Noctuidae; genus Globia; species Globia sparganii. The sequence continues at coordinate 5,741,655 of OX438670.1, forward strand.
GTAGGATTCGCACAAGAATATACCTACTTGACACACAACACACTAACTAAACTAAACACACTCATAAAAAAATAAAACAAAAGTAAAATGAAAATAAAAACGGAAAGTCCCGTACGAGGCCAAAGTCATATCTTAGAATGATTCTGCGACATTATAAGTACCTGCTTATGTATTTCTATGGTAATGAGCAATGTTTTTGCACCATACGTGGACTCACTGTACACTGATGCCTTGTAAGTTTGAGCAAGAAGTGCGCTTTATTTTTGAAATTAGAATGTGGTACTTTGCTTTTTTATCTACATAGTGACCTATGTAGATAAAAAAGCAAAGTACCACTTTAACCAGCAATAGTTTTATTATCCACAGTTAGATTACATTTATCCTGAAAATCTAAGGAACTTGACGTGGTATCTACTTCTGTAGTAGACTTACTCTGTGAAACAGTGAATAGACTGTTCTAAACGCTACTGTCAATCAAGAAGGATTTGCAACAACATCATGTGGCAACCCTGGATTGGCGCGGCAGTCTCGGGGATTAAAATCCAATTGACCTCTCCAACAGAATTTTTACTAACTTTGTCGGTGACAGACAGTAATCTCGGTCTAACCTGGGACTTGGGACCAAGGAGATATCGATAATAATCTCATTTTGAGTATAAATAATCATTGTATATGCATTATTAACATCCGAGGTTCTTTTACAGATTTATTAAAGTTTATTTTGCAATCAATTTAATGTTTCTTTATTTTATCAACAAAAACAGAAGTACGTTTTTTTTGTACATAATCAACTTTATTTATTTTTACTATAAAAGTCATTTTGTTTTTTAAAGTTAGATTTTTATTTTATTTTTTATTAGAGTATAAAATACTGTGTATTTTGATATAAGATTAGTATAGGTGTGTTATAAGATTTTCTAAGTAGTTTCTTTTCAATACTTGAATAACTTAAATATCCCTAGATTAAGTTGATGTGTTTAATCCGATTATAAATTGAACAATGGGACCCCATCACCCGTCGATCGATCGCACTTTATCAGTTTGGATATTATCCTCCATATCCAAACTGATGAAACCATTATCGTTAAAAATATTATAAAAGAAAAGGTTTTTCCATTTACATTTCAATGTCGACAGACGAAGGTCGGTTGTTCGACATCTGGCGGTTATTTGTGGCGATTTGATAGGTAGTCAAAGTATTTTGGAATAATTAATGAATGAAGATCTTTCTAAATGTTAATGATGGGCTAGTCCGCTGGGAGGTCACCGATTTTATAATATCCACCTCCAAATTACATTCAGGGAAAGGAGAATGGGTACGACCATACCCAGACACAAAGTTAATTGTAGCATTATGAACTATGTCGATTTTTGTTGCCCTCATAGTTTAAATAATCCTAAGACAGAATGTCTGAATTCACATGGAGAAAAAAGATACGTGAGAAAATTAATAAAGGAAAATATTTATGTTACTTATCCTCTCAAAACTTATTGACCTGCTACTGATTGACACTTTTTAAATTTAATGAACCTCTAAAAACTTTTTTCGCTTCTAATAATGCACTTTGTTTAATAATTGAGCCTCTTTTTAAACTTCTGTAATTTTTTGAGGTGCACAAAAGAAAGCATGTATTTAATCGAAACTTTAATAATTCTGATTATGCGTTGCTAAAAATTTTATTGAACACTCTAATACTTATAACGATTGCACTTGTTTTTGTGAAACTGACCTAAAAATACCCATTTTGTATTTTTAGGACCCCTAAATAGGTCAAGCGACATACAAAAAATCAAATATTTTCTTTTTATAATTATAATAATATTAGTTTAGATAAAGAAAACTCAACAATTTTTCAGCATTTAGCTCTATAAATAAATAGTTGGACAATTCGTGCAAAACATTAATTAAAATTGTTATTCTTAAGTTTTAAAGTTGAATTAAACACAATAATGTTCAGTAGCAGCCGTCTTAACACACAATGATAAGGTTTATTATTCGAAATTAATTCTAATTTATATTTAAATGGTTTTCATAGATACACAATAGAACCCGTGCTTGAAGTTTGGCCACTATTTTGGACCACAAAATTGTTTAGGCTATTTAATGAATAATAGTAGTGAAGCATGAAATATAGCCTTCAACTGATTTGGCATGGTCTTAGCCCGTAGGCTAGTTTCCAAGTTAGAAAACTTAAGTTTCCTAAAAGGAAATGCTGCAGGCTAAAGTTAGTTATACCTGAAGAATTTTAGCCTACCTTCGTATTTAATCTTTTACTTCAATTTCACCTGCCTAGACTGCTTATTAGTGTATGTAATAATACGACGATTCGCACTTTTCGGGCGAATAAATTCATGCGAATCGGCTAATAAACCACGAGCTTTATCTCACGCTCAACACTCTCCGTCTATCTAATCTTTGACATCTTTCAAGGCTCATTTTTGTATTCATTTTTTTACTTTAAGCTGAGTTTTGATTTTCAGTCACAGTGGTCACAGAATCTACTTAATAAAACTCTTCATTACATTCATTAATTCATTGACTGACAGACAGCGCACTGCCGATACCAATGGATCAAGAAGCATTAAATTTTGCACAAGAGTTCCCTTTATGACAATAGTGGAAAATTTAAATTTGGCCCCCTATTGGGATTAAATAGATAGATAGATTAAATAAGTTTGTATGGAAGTTGTTCATATTTGTTGTTGTTATCTTATAATATTTAAATCAACATAAGAATATTGCAGACAATATTATCATTCAATATTATTAATATTTCAATCTTCTGCATATCATTCGGAATGTTGGCACCACTAAAGCTGCTTGACAGCTTAAATGTAGCATATTACTATATATCACACAATGAATGAATACTCATCGCTTGAAAACATTTCATTATATTTCGGTGGCCATTTCAATTCCATCGTCAAGCGGTCATTGAGCTGTAAGTGAAGCGATTCGGGTATTATTGTGGCATTTAGGGCTCTTTAAATTTTAAGCGCTTGATAATTTTGAGCGGGGCGGCAAACGTAATGCGTACGGACGGTTGTTTTTACATGCAAGGCAGTGCGCAGCATGACTGCTACAGACCGGTATCTGGCTATGGGACCAGTACCTATTACTTACAAAAAAACGAAGGCATAGGTAACTATCCTTTGATATTCAGTCACAAGCCACTGGGTGATAACCGTTAATGGCCTCCTTGTTACATACCTATGCATTTTTACAACTATCTCACGGTAATGGTTATCACAGTAAAATTACAAGACTACACATAGACGTACTATTATACAAAGTGATGTTAAAAGGGAAACGCTTTTCTCAAAGTACATACTCACTCCCTTACTTTCAAACGACATCGTCGCCCGTACATCTCAAACTGGTCCACACATTCGTATCTCAGCGCAGCCACAAATCAAATAATATTAATCATGAAAAAAATAATTAAATAACAACCAATCTCCATATGTTATCAGCAACATAATTACATGTCACCGACTTCCGCGTCACAGATCTGTTTATCGCGTTATTATATTTAGGCGTAAGTAACACGCTACAATACAATGTTTATATGCATAGATATTACAGCCAGAATAATCTTTTCAACAAAATAATCTGTACGTTTACATATATATACCTACTACGTTTTTTTTAGCAGTAGATATTCATCATCTACGTAGCCTTTTCCTATGTTAGGATCAGCTTCCAATCTAACCAGATGCAGTTGAAGTATTTTATACTTGGCGATTACCTATCTGACCTCCACAACTCAGTTAAGAGTCCGTCTCACGAAAGTAGTCGCAAGAACTAATTATTGTTATTAGTCAGCAACATTTCCACCACTGGCGCACCTATCTACTTTTCCTTTTTTCCTGGGGGGGCCTAGCCCTAAACTTTTTTTTAGTGGGAAATCCTCATGGATACCCTCCGTCTGGGAAGAACGAAGGGTTATGTTGGACTCCTACCGACTAAAACCCCACTGTTCCTTCTATTATCATAAGTCGGAGGCCCGGGAGATACTTGTACATTCGTCGCACCCCGACTAGTAAAGTAATTAAGGGCTGATTTTTCCATCGCCAGATAACTTTTATTCGAGGAATAAAATTGACGTTTGACAGTTTTTGTTTGAAATAACTGTCAAAATTTCAAATTATTCCTCGAATAAAGTTATCAGATAATTGAGAAATCAACCCTACATGGAATGTATGTAGGTAATAATAAGCTTGTGTAGGCTTGGCTTGGTGGTAGATTATTTATTTGATTGCTTTTGTGTGACTTGTCAGACTTGTGGGCTTCTGACTAACCGTAACAACTATACAAAAATCTACTTGGTTTTAGCTTCATCATTGTGAACGTTCAAAAAAAAGCTCGTTTGTATTAAGCTTTAGGACTTTACAAAATATCTATACAGTCTTGATCATATTTAGAAAGCAATTATCTAATACAATTTGGTCGTCAAGGGGCGCCAAATTGAAGTTGAACGACAGAGCCGCTAATGCCACGAGATTAAATCGATCGTGCCACCCTTAACCACTTTGAGTGTACCTACCCATCAGTACTATATAAGAATTTAAAGATAGATTGATGTAACTTACACCTATTAGGTATAAAGGATATTACAGAACACTTAAAAAATAACTAGAATTTAGGGATTTCAATATCACTTGTTACTTACAAACATGTGGAACGCAAGAGTCAAAATTGATTCAAGATGTTTACTGCTGAAAATGGACTCTCAATGATCGCAATAACGATCAATTATAGGATACCTATTATAGATTGGCAGATGAACTTGTAACTCACTGTATGTCTTTACATACTATATCGGAGGAAACTGGTATCCAGTTTCTGGATATTTTCCCTAACCCTAAGTTATCTTTTCCGACACCTACAATACCTACCTTAGAGAGTTGAGTACCGCATACAGTACAAGAAACCACACGATATAGGTGGTGTTAAAGATAAGTAGATAACATTTATATATGTATAAGTAGATATCTTTAAACGTAACACAACCCCGTGATACGTATGTATTATTTATACGTATATGTCTATCAAAATAACATCCTCCAGCCCTTTCTCAATTTACTTATTCTGTAGTCGGCACAGTGAGTCTTCTTCTTTCTTAGGACTGATTTTTCAATAATCAGTTAACTTTTGTGAGAATAATTATGACAGTATATATTATTATATTTTCTATACAAAAACTGTCAAACCGCAATATTTATTCCTCAGATAAAGTTATCTGACTATTGAAATATCAGCCCCTAAGGAAATATGATACAACTCCTTGAGTTAGAATTGGCTTCAAATGTCATGATTAATTAATGAAATAGTAATTCAATAGGGTAATTTGAACTGAGTAGGGTGTTCCCTTGTTTCGCAGACAGAAATTTCATAGAATTTCGTTAAATGTTTCTTATAATATTTGGAACTTGTTTTTTTATTTCGAATATTATTGTTTCAACGATTTACTTAAACACATTTCACAGAAACCCAATTCAATTAATTTTATTAAATACTCACATTTTTTTATTTAATAAACTTATCAAACAGTAGAATTATTTTTTAACGAATGTTGTATGTTCGGTGTATTTTTCCATGGTATTTTATTTCAACAAAAATGTAAATTTAAACGTTATGCACACAAGATTGAACTTGAGAACTTAGGATGCAAGAGCGAGCGAAGCGTGCTCGGGACTTGAGGCACCCCGACGCGGACAGGTTAGGTTCGAAAGGGATGACGGGGGTTCAAGCGAGCCCCCGCGAGGGGCTCCGTCGAATTCGCGTTATTATTAAAGACAATTAGTTAACTTTTTATACAACCTCATTGTTTAATTTAAGAATGCCGTGCTTATGAAGATGAAGTCACTATTAATAAGAATAACAAGATTGTTTTCCTGCTTGACTAGAATTTACCCGCATTGTTTTTGTGAACGCGGTTTTGCCATTTTATAGGAGGGTATGCATTTTGTCAAAGGTATGAATTGAAACGTTTAGAAACTGTCACTCGATAAAATGTTTTTCTTGGTAATAAGTTTTATATTAACTAAACAATATGAGGATAAAGAATATTTGATTTGTTATTATTGGGTATCGATATCTAAACATGATAAAATAAAAAAATAATTAATTTTATATATTTTTTGGGGTCATCGACCGCTGTTAGTGTATTTACCTACTTGATTAAAAAAAAACTTCACAGATGTGATTGGTATCGATATCTTATAAAAAACCGGTCAAGTGCGAGTCGGACATTTTTAGGTTTGAAGTTACATTACTTACAAAAAATCATTTTAAAACTATTTACATAATAGTTTTAAAATTATTTTCTTTGTAATGTAACTACAAATTTACGGTTTTTAGATTTTTCCCTTCAATAAAAAAATCTCTTTACAGAAGTAGGTATATCCTATTGTAGGTAATATTTTTCTTTGAAACCAATTCAATTTGAAGTTGTCGGCAATATTGCATTATTATTCGTACTTCTGCTCCGGCAAGCAATAATACATTAATGTTAAAGGCCATTTAGTTGAATATTCAAAGCTGTATAGATATTTACGAATCCTAGGTTGCACCAAATATTATATTGAAATCTAGAGTACTTAGATATTTATGATCCGAAGAGTAGTCAGATATTTTTGACTGCACTACCGAAACATACTTATGAACAGTTTAAGTATGTGATAACATTTTATTGATGTCTAAGTTTGTATAGAACTATATGATCATGTCGCTTACAATATTTTGAAACATTGTCAGTGCCAATATATTAGTCAACTCGACTGTACCTATGTACAGAGCCCAGCACATCAAGCTACATCTGTAAATTTTTCCCAATTGAATATGAACCTTAGTCCTTTGTGGTAAAGTTGAAAATCTATCAAAGGAATTTGACAGCTTGGGAAAATCTATCAAAGGAATTTGACCTTAATGTGCTGGCCTCTGTATGTACTTACCCGTCGCGGATTACAGACGTGATGTTATGTTTTGTAATCCTGTATCTGCAGAGTAATTGCGTAACCCACTACCAGTAGCAATGGGTTTCATTTTGAAAGTTCAACAATATTCATTGCGTTATTTAGGTTGTTGAGCAGATACAATTTTCGAACATACGAAGCAATGAATTGGCAATAACCTTCTGAATGATTCAGTTTGAGATTGATAGTGTGTTATGGAATTAAGGTGTTTTTTTTTTTCAGCATTTGTGGCGGGATTCGGAGGGATAGCACAAAGTACCAATAAGTATGTAAGCGTAGGCACGGAAGTGGTGACTCAACTTAAGTATCTTGGTGTGATAATAGATAGTAATTTCCACTGGCAGCCGCACATTTATCGTGTATGTAATACGTAAGCTTAGGTCTATATTAGCAGAGTTATAGATACTTAAGTATAAACTACCCTATAGAACACTAAGGCCCATATTACAGAACGTCGCTCAATACTCAAGCATTACTTAAAACTAGTTTCAACCAATCAAATGGCTTGATACAGAACGTCACTCAATACTCAAGCATTACTTAAAACTAGTTTCAACCAATCAAATGGCTTGAATCTAGTTTTAAGTAATGCTTGAGTATTGAGTGACGTTCTGTAATACGGGACTTAGAACATTGTATTTGGCACGGGCCGAATCCGTAATTGATTACGGCCTAAGTAGCTATGGGCGTACGCCCACCCATAGCTACTAAGTACGTAAGCTAAGCTATGTACGTCTTGTATGTAAGTACATATACCAGTATTTTATAAGGAGCGACTGCCTATTTGATCTCCACAACCCACAGTGACTGGGTTATACTCGTAATACTACACCCTTGTTAAGACTTGTTGTCAGATTTTGGGGCTTCTGACTACCAGTAACGACTGTCAAAGATCCACGAAAGACAGCCGGGACCAATGGCTTAACGTGCTTTCCGAGGCAAGGAGGGGTCTCGTTATGTAAAGATGGTCACCCATCCACAGACCAACCGCGGCAAGCGTAGCTTACCATGATCGATCGAACTGTGCGGCTGTTTTTATTTAGACACGGCCCACTTTTTTGATTAATAAACATTAAAAAAAAATATTAGATGTACTTATTATCGGAGAAAACCCATAACTTCACTGTCATTTCCAACGCAATACTTACGACGAAAAGGTCACATGCGACTATACGGTACGAATAAGGTAATATATGTCACGGTCATCCTCATATCAATATTACTTTGCGGTTTTGGGAGGTGGTCGTTGATACAAGGGTTTTTTTTCGTGGTTTCGTCATCACATACTACGATCGTAGTATGTAGTTATATAGATAGTGTTCCGAACTTCTTTTAGACCAGGGGGCCTACCGCCACTCTTATAGCAGTATTATTTTAATCTTACTTCAGTGTGGGAAAGAGATGGAGCTGCATGTCCTGCATTGCTTCATCTCTTTCCTACACTGAAGTAATATTAAAATAATACTGCTATAAGAGTGGTGGTAGGCCCCCAGGTGAGTATACACTAGAGCATTTTCTCGAGCATTTCCATGTAATGTAACGCTCTTACGAATAGTACAATGCAGGCAAAAGCTCAGTCTCCAAAAGCATTTCCATAATGTAACATTCCTGTGAATGGTTGACGCTGCGTTCCACGTAAAGGCTCCTGCAACAAGGCGCGACACGCGACGCGAATCGCACACGACACAAAGGCACCGCTCGCGATTTGCATCGCGTGTCCGGCCTGTTTGAAGTAGGTAGCCTTGATGCTCCTGACGAGTGAGCATTTTATGGTCATGGTCCTCAAAATGATCTGACCAAGACTATTTCTGGATTTTTATATACACACTGACATTGATAAATTTTACATATACAGTGACATGAATATTTACTTTGTAAAGTATTATATTATTTTAATGACTGTGAATGTGAAGACTATGTGGGTTATTTTTTTTTGCCTTTTTTTTATTTTCTCAGATAGTTTTAGTCATGGTCTGGCAGTTTGAGTAATTTATGGGCCATTATTTTTTTCCAGGGCCCATAATCGGTCTCTCAAGAACAGAGCCTGTTACATAACAAAAAAACTATGATTACTAAAATAAAATCGCTATTGGTAGAAACGTAATAATAATATCCCTCTAAGAAGACATAAAACATTAGTGAAAAATGTTATAATTTGACGTAAATGACGGTAACTCAGTGGCTTTTCTCGGTAACGCAGTCGTATTTCATACAAAATCCGGCTGTCCCAGCAAGCAACTCGCTTCAAATACATTGACATTATATTAAAACTCTTCACGGCACTATAAAATTAAAATGTCTACGGAAATTAAGGTAAGTCTGAACTTTATTAACAGGCTAATAAGTTTATCTTTTCTTTAACCGTGTATTATTTACGAGATATTTCTTGTTTTGTCCCTGTTGAAGTAAGAAAACGTAAGTACTCTGTGTTACCAAGCAAAAGTGAGCCTTAAATTTGGCTTTTTTCGTGCATTTTCGACTAAGTTCGTTTGATTTAAGGTGAATTGCTGGCGGTGTGTGGCGGGTGTTCGTGAGCTTGATGCTGGCCGGGTCAGTCGAGCTCAAGTCGTCCGGATAGGCGCGTGTGTTTATTGTGCGTCCGCTGAGTTACCGACGACAAACGGTGAGTTTTTTACATATTTGATTATTTTTTTATTGCGTTTTGTAATAGAATAAGTAAATATTTGCATGCACTCAAAAATGATTAGGTATTTATTATCATATGACCGGAATGTTAGAATGCACGTAATTTTTACAACTGCGTTACCACTACACTGCGTTACCACAAGAAGTAACGCAGTTGTAGGTGCAGTAACGCAGTTGCAAAGTAAACAGTTTTCTAAGTGTATTTATCTATTTTACAGTTCATTTAATTAATTATTGGGTTATTTTGTTACAGTATATTATTGTCAATATAATGGCGTTAACACCGGCAGAAAAACAACGGCGTTATAGGGAAAAATTTAAACAGGACTCTGTAAAAAATGCTGAGGTTAAAACAAAACATCTTCAGAGATATCATGCTACTAAAAAAACTTGTAAAGGATATGACAGAGAGAGAACATAGATCTGCAAAGCGTAAATGGAAGGTGGCAAACAAGAAACGTATTTAATAAACAAAGATATGTTTAAAAATGTTAATTTGATAGGATTTTTTTTTTTTTGTTTTTAAGAAGTTTTATTTTATTTCAAATAATTTTTTATTAATACTTTTTTAATACTTGTTTTTAGAGCGTTTCTATAAGTAAAAGCGAAAAAAATCACCTAGTGCTGTGATAAGATTACCACTGTGTGACTTATCCAACTACTGACTTACTTTGTCCCTCTATTTCTGAATACGTTAGAAGTTATAAAGCTTAAATATAATTTTGAATCAGCACAAATCTTATATTTTTTTGTTTATTAACCATATTTCAACCTATACTATAGAGATTGAGCTTAAATTGCTATTATTAAGGCATATTTTGAGAAATTACAGTAGCTAAAATTAAAATAACGTAACGCAGTGGTAAACTTAATTAGAAAATAAGATATTAGACTGAGATAATTGTGATTTTACATTATAAGATTATTGTAATTCTTGTCTAAGTTTACGTCTGATGGGTTTTTAAAATAGAGGTAAAAGTTCCTACAATAAAACTGATTATTCTAAGTAAGTAACACAGTTGTTGTTTTTCTACTCCTTTCCTTGTGTTAATATCAAACAAAACAATATATAGTAAAAAAACATCGCTGCTAATGCCTGTACTGTTTACTTTAAATATTGATAAAACTAAATTAACCTAAAAAATAAAAAATAAACTAATTTGTTTTAAAATTGTTTTTACGACATAGTCAGTCAATTTGGGCCCTGGAAAAAAATAATGGCCCTTATGCGACCCACCCAAATGTCCTTTCTTTGGTATTGTTCGTCGAATCGTTGAGCTCCTTAAGTTTGAGTTGAGCTGCATGATTACTGATAAATGCGTGCACTGACTGGACAGGTCCACTCAATCGGTGTGGTTCTTTCCTCAAAAGACCATTTCAGACACTAATCTACATGGTCTCCACATGATCTGACCAAGATTATGTCTGGACTTTAAAAGAGACTGTGACCTCTGAGTTTGTTTCGGCCTTTCTTCTCAGAGTAGTCAGTTAGGAAACGCCGACCTCATCTCGTTTTAAAAAATATGATTGACATGTAAAAGTGTTTGTACAAACCTACTTACAGAAATAAAATCATTTATCATTTACCTGTAAAAGTTCTTGTTCAAGTTCAAAGAAAGGTAGATCCTTTCTTTGAACTTGAACAAGTACTCCGCGTCGCCCGCGCTTGTACGTGCTTGTACCTTTACTCGATAAAATGTTACACCAATACGCTCGTTGCTTTTAAAATCAGGTTGTAACAAAACATCGAGCATCATGTTCGAACTTCGAAGTGAAAAAAAAACGGCGAATTCTCGATGTTCTGTTAAAAAAAAAACCGACACACGTCAATGACAAACTGCAGCCGCCGGCTGACATGCGTCTACGGCTACTATTGGCACTGCTGTTGCCGTTGCTCGTGTCTATGAGCACTAAGAGAAACGGTAGGTAGTTATTTTCTTTCCAGAACATTTCACTGCAAAAGGAATGACGATAATGATCATAATCGGCGTTTTCCGAACTAGATAATATACCTGTCTTAAACTAATGAATGCCTCACCATGACAATGTCACGGTAATATTATACAGGGTGTCCCTGGAAGTATGGATCAAATCAAATAGGGGCGTGAGCAAAGTCATTTCCAAACTTTTTGACCCTGAGAATGTTGGTGAATTTTTTTACGGTTCAAAAGTTATCACCAACTTTTGTTATTTTCAATCACTTTGCATAATATTGCTCAAAGAACAAAATCATTTAAAAAATACTACCAGGAACTGTCAATTTAAGTTTTTTAGACAGCCCTGATAGTTTTTTTTAATGATTTTTTTTCTATGAGCACTATGCGAAACGATTAAAAAAATTGGTCACAACTTTTGAAGCCTCAAATAATTCTCAATCATCAATCATTCTCAGGATCAAAAAGTTTGGAAATGACCATGCCCACGCCCCTATTCGATTTGATCTATACTTCCAGGGACGCCCTATGTAACAATGTTTAACCCCGGAAACGAAATATTTTAAACCATCTATTTTTTTTTGCCTGTACTGTCCCACGGCTGCGCAAATGCCTCCTACACATCCTTCCAGGAACTCATTTCCCGCGCCACCGAAATAATTAAAAAAACCGCATTCGAAAAATAAAAATAATTTAAAAAAAATAATTTTATCTGGGTTAAAATATTTCACTTCGGGATCAAAAGACCAGTTTAATTACCGATCTTGTTTATGTTATAGCCGGGTTCATCAAACTGTCGTGAACTCTGTTAATTAGCCATTTGTCGTTAACAAAGATGTAGGTACTACCTCCACTATTTGAACTACACCATATAACTTAATATCGCGTTTGCTTCCCGGAAAGGGTAGACAGAGGTGCTTAACATACTCACTTTGTCAGTTTAAATCCCATGTATGAGGTCCCACAAATCCAGACTCCGGATTGCTCTTGAGAAATCGACATTGCACGCATGACGGTACCTTGTCAATATATTTATGAAAACATTATTACGTAAGGAAAAATCTACATCTTTTTGGCAAAAGAAGTGAAAGACACAATCATACCACTAGAAATAGGAACCAGTTAGTTCAACCAGGTTTCACGCTAGCTGAAGTAGACTCATCTTTCATGTTTAAAATGTTACAATATAATACCTCCCCACATACTTCAACTTAGTAAAGCGAAATTTAAATCTTGTATAAAGCGCGCACTATGTAGCCAGGAATATTATAAATTGGAGGATTACATCGCTGATAAAAATGCTTGGTTAGACGCTGGTCCTGCTCCATGAGCACGCATAAATAAATTGATTAGAAAATACTGTTGGAGCTGCTGAAGATTAAAAAAAACTATTTTTGCTTTACATAAATTCAATCTCCTCTAACCAAGAAATTGCCTGAACTGAGGAGGTTCTCAATTTGGATGCTTATATATATTATTTTTTATCTATGTTCGGGGCATAACTCCATCATAATATAGAGGGATTTGAAAAATTCTTATTTTAATCGATAAGGTATGCCTCAGGGGTCCCATATAAATTTTATTAACTTTAATTGGGTAGTATTTGAGCTAGATTCAATAATACGAATTTTTTCCTCTTCGTTTCATGATGTTTTAATAGCTTCCTGTCACTGATATTTATATAGCAAATGTGGGGAAGGCTAAAAAGTGAAAATGTTTTTTTTTATAAAAAAAAACAACTGAGTTCCAATAAAAAACACTACAAACTGACAAATAACTTTAATTTCGGAAGTCGATGTTAAATTAGTAAAGTTATTTTTCACTTTGTAATGTTTTTTTGGAAGCCAATTGTTTTTTTTTTTTTTTTTGTAAAAAAGATTTTATTTATATCTCATCTTATACTGCACGGTGCACCTGTTGACGGACATCATCACGTCAGCGCTGGGGCTCTGTCTCGCATAGGGTCGTAGAATTATGCTGAGCGATGGCCGTTTTACGTGGATGTGACGCATATTTTCTCACAACTTTATTTTTTGTGTTATTTCTCTGCGTTATGTTTGCCGCAAATAAACGTACTTTCTATCTTTTTTCTTTCTTTATTCATCGTTATTGCGTAGGTAACAAAAATCGGCGGCACAAAACATAGATAAATCATAACTAAGTAAACACAAACCCGTGTAGGTAACCTTTAGTAATCTTATCAGTGTCTTTTACCGTAAGATTTCCCCAAAGAATAAAATATTCTTTGATGAATAATGTATCAAACGTATGAGATCGCGACATTCAAAAGCTGCCCAATTTGCCGACGTATTACAATCCAGCTTATAGCTTCAGCTGTCTAAACTATGTTCTAGTTATTTTTACTTAAAAAAAACAGCCAGCCTATTACAGAACTTTTATAGAGACATTCATGTTTCTTAATTTTTTCTTTTTTGTGAACAAACCGCCTAAGATTAAACATTGCTAGCACAATTTTTTAACTTTTCAGCAAAATTCAATTGCAAACATAAAGGTTGGTTGGTTGTATTGGAAAAACTTTTTTACAAAAAAAAAAACAATCGACTTCCAAAAAAACACTACAAAGTGAAAAATAACTTTAACTTCGGAAGTCGGTGTCGTTGGTTCCGCATTTTCTTTTATTGACACCGACTTCCGAAATTAAAGTTATTTTTCACTTTGTAGTGTTTTTTTTGGAAGTCCGTTGTTTTTTTTTTGTAAAAAAGTCTTTATTTTTCACTTTTTAGTGAGACAGTTTTAACTTATCTAAGTTACAATAGCCTAACGTCAACTGCTCATCACCTTTTACAAAATATTGCTTTTCCCGATGCAGGGACGTTAATTGTTGAGTAGTTCTCCTTGTAAGAACCAGGAGAACTGGAGCTAATTGAGAAAGTCACCATCAGCTCCACTTCACGATACGCATTGTGCTTAGCAACCACATTAAAGTACCAATTCGAATCGCAAACCGTGAAATATTTATTATTGAGTAGTTCCGATGGCCATCTGTGGTCTTCGTCATCAGTTCCACTTCACCGAATGGTGCTTTCTGAGAGCAAATGCACGAGTTACTATAAAAAATACCCAAATCGCTATAGGAGTGCCTACACAATATGAGGGTTTCCCTCGATTTCCATGGGATTTTTCATCAGATTCCAATTTGGTTTCTGCATAAATATATAAACTGTCACGCCCATTATGCTTGGAAGCTTTCATCTAGGTAGTAATATTTGTTTACATTTTTAATTTTTATTTATTAGTTTTTTGCTTGAGTACGTAGTTTTTATTGTATTTGTTGGTATAGTGGCGTGGTTAGCTGACATATGGCAAATATTGTAATTTAATTTAATGTGCTGTGTCTTGTAATGTTAATTACTTTGCTTACCTGCTACCTGCTATTGTATACAATCAAGTCTTTTCTAACTGAACAGACAGCTGTGCTGCTGGGGAGTTTGTTGCGCCGCTTCTTCTTTCCAGCGAAAGCACTAGGAAGTGGAGAAGGGCAGGCCGTTTGGGGCACTGTCCTAAGTAATTTTGACGTTCGAAAAGTGCTGATTCTCAGCCTAGTTTGAATAAATGACTTTTGATTTGATTTGATTAATAAATATTGTTTTTGTAATGTGTCCCCCTGGCCTACTTACAACTAGCTCTTCGCCAGTAATGAGACGAGAAGATGAAAAATTGTTTCATTATTTGAACAAGTAAACCTTAACAACTACATAGTAATTGGAGTGTCCTTTTAAGCAGATAAGCCTGTGTTAGGAGACTCCGCTCTTCCATAACTAAAGTATCATTTAATTTAATTAGCACAAGTACGCGCGGATGTAAAAATATCGTGGCGGGATTTCATCGCGCACTGGATTTTCAAGTCTAGGTGTTCAACCATTATAATTTTCGAATCGTTCTTCTTTTGTATTCTAGGTAAACTCTATTACCTAACTGTTTTAAGGATTCTTCAATAAAATCACGTCTAGATCATTTTTCCAAAACGGAATTGTGTATTGAGAGAGTAAGGAGAATCGAATAACGTATTCGATTGGGTGTCGGCACACGGGACCATTTCGGCAGATAAATCCGTTCAATCCAATTTGCGTGCAAATTGATTACAACCTCGAATTCATTGCAAACTAATTGGTTTTTTTACGTTTTCTAATATTTACTGAATTCATTGTAAATGTTTTAGTAGAACTATAAATACATTTTAAAACAAATTCAACTATAACGATGGTTTTCTTCAATGGGTGGAAGATGAAAATAGCTTGTGTACCTCTTTCAAAAAACCTTTGACGTTGAGATTGAATTGAGATGCAACACCTTTATCTATTTGACTGGCCAATTCTTCCCTTGCGGTAGTAGGGCTGACGCCCGCCTGGTTTACGACTACCCTCCTACCGGAGTCCGGCGTCAAGCAGCCTGCTGTGCTTCGACGATGCGCCGGAGTTCCCGTGCCTTAGACATCTTCTGGGTACGTTCGTTCCATCATAGACCTCATCCATCGCTTTCCGCAATTATCAATTTAAAAAATTAAGATGATATGCTACCGACAAAGTTGGTAGGCGCTCAAAACTAGCTAAAATAACACTTATCCTAATTACAATTTGAGATGCGTTAACATAGTCAGCGAAATATCATTTTTTTTTTTTTGCAAATTGCAAGTCAGTGTCAGATTGTAAGTATGTGATCATAGATTTATAAAAAAACCGACTTAAAAAAAAACACTGCAAAGTGAAAAATAACTTTAATTTCGGAAGTCGGTGTCGGTGGTTCCGCATTTTTTTTTTTAAGTCGGTTGTTTTTTTTTGTAAAAAAGTTTTTATTTTTCACTTTTCAGTTCTACCTACCCCACACAAATTGAATTAACACTACTTGATTGTAAATATCAGTGTCAGGAAGTTATCAAAACATCATCAATATAAACTAGGTGGAAAAAAATCGTATGATAAGCTAACTCAAAAACTATCCAAGCAAAGTTAATCATCCCAATCTGTCTAATTTTTTGATGTGCTGGCCTCTGTACATAAGAATAATTACCTAATCTATATAAATAAACATTAATCGCCGAAAAGTATGTACGCGCATAACTTCCGAATGACTGCACCTAATTGGATAATTATTTTCTGTTGTGGTCAGTAGGTATTGCCAAGACAAGGTTTGTATGGAAGAAAATTTCAAAAATGCAAAAAAAAAATTGTACCCGTGTGAAGCTGGGGCGGGCCGCTAGTGTATTATATACCTACTAAAACCTTCCTGAAAGCATGTTAGATCACGTTAATGAAAGACACATCAAAATTGGTTCATTAGGTAACACGGGCTGGTGTCCGCAACTCCACGTCAATGCGCGTATTTTGCGCACAGAGAATCGATCTCCTTTTCTCGCTTGCATCTGTCAAAGGTTTGTGTTTGTGTTTCCACATATGTTTTAAGTAATATTCATTTTTATTCACTAAAATCCTTTTAACACACTGAGCTTTAGTTTTATTTCAGTCCAAAAGCCACTAATACATACAGTCCATTTCCATCGCCTTCATTTTTGGTTTGCCGACCCTGATGCGCCACGTAACGTGTGGCCACGAGGCATCCATCATAGAGGAGGTTTTTCCTGGAAAGGACGGCAGAGTGCGAGTGGTACAAGTACGAACGCAATTAGGTACTTAGTATTAAAAGATCTGTGGCACGCGTCGCTTTTTTGAGAAAATCGCGCATACATACGGGTCGAATACATAACCTCCTTTTTTGAAGTCGGTTAAAAATATTTGTATTATAGATTACGAAATGCAAATGCACGCAGCTGAAGTCACGAGGAACAGCTAGATATTCTTACTTTTACGTTTTTGCACAATATCATGTTTTCTTATCCTTTTAATTAATATTGGGTTTACTTTGATAAGTCCATTTCATTTGAGCATGAACACGCCATGTTTCGATACTTTCAAGTAGGAAAAATGTTCAAACTTGTACATTTTGTGATCCTTCCAAGAATTTGAGAATTGAGACCTTCGTTAAATAAAATTAATCAGAAATCGTACAAATATCAAAAGTTTCTTTTTGGACTAGTCCATTGTCCTTTTGCAACATGTACGCCGCAGGCGTTTTGAGGCTGGCCTTCTCTGAAATACTTATTTGAATTTATACAAACTTCGATTTTGTTTGCCCTAAATATCTTTAAGGGTCATTGTATTCATCATTATGAGTACCTATCCAATAATCATGGTAAAATCGTTCATAATTATGAGTACAATGACCCTTATGAGGGTTTTAGGTTAAACAAAATCTATGGCGATACAGTCCAGGAAATTAAGGGCAAATTGAAATTGTCGTGTTATAGACATTTCATACAATTGTCAAAGAATGATGTTGTGATTTGCTTTTGCCCTTATCCCAATATACTTGTCTTTATGATATTGTTGTCCTAACTGCAATCATCTACTGTCTTCTTTTATTTTCGTTGCTTATATATTTAGTATGTATGTATTTATGTATCTATAATTTTGGATATGTGTATATCTGTGTATATATTTTAGTGTATTGTATCATTATATTTGCACCAACGACAGCCCCATTTTATGTCCAGGAAAATCACTGTCCATTCTAAGGTTGCCTGGAAGAGATCGCAGAAAGCGATAAGGCCGCCCATTGTATATTTTGTAGTGTTTGATGTATCTTTACTTGTTGTATTTTTGTGGTGTACAATAAAGTATATATAAATAAATAAATATTAATTGTGTTCGGCGCAACGTTCATGTCTTTTTATTCCATACTTTTCTATTAATCGTCATCTCGGTAGTCACTCCCTTCTAGTCGCCCTTCCTTTGTAGCTGTGATCAAAGCTGAGTTTATTTTAGAAAAGAAACACACAAAGCTGTAGTACTTAAAAATAAAGTAAACAACCAATTTTACAGGCGAGCAGGGGCACGGGAAGGGGGGAGGGGGTGGCTAAATCTCAGAGCTAATTAGACGAAAACAAACATTACCTACTTAAAATAAATGTTCTTGTATATCGATTTTATTCAATTTCGAACGGCCATTGTTGTTTACATCTTTGGGAAATTTAGAAACGCCGGACGTTAGGCATATGTATGCCAGAAAACACACTGACAGCTTGACAAAACTTTATAATCAAAGTTTTAAACGACTTTAGTTGAGGGAAGGGCTCTTTGGGCTTTATAAGCTCTGCTGGATCCCTGTTGACATGTTTTTGTTTTATAACAAGAACTAGACACCTTTGATAAAGATTGGTCCTTCGCAGCTCTGAACAGAGAGAGGTGGAAAAAAAAAAGCTTAAGACATACATAAATGTTTTGTTACGTATTATTCGGGTATAAAATAAAGTTCATTAAAATAAATAAATTTCAAATAGGTACATACACTGCAGCTTGAATTTCTATTTCGTATTTCTGCTATTTGAATTAAAGAATTGTGAAAAAGGCTTGTGTCGAGAAAAACATCACAAAACAATTGCAAAAGATTCAATTTTAATACCTAATAATTATACTTGTAGTTAGGGAGGCGAATAGGGGAATTTTCGGTAATACTCGAGCGTGGCAGTTTGAGATGTGAGAGATACCTTAGACCTAATAGAACAACCTTGTAAAGTATTTAGCTCTATATGTAGTGACGCGCGCCTAGGATAGACGATCAGATTAGTAAAAAAAAATCGATAGTCTGAAATACTCGAGCGCGTCAGATTAAGATATTGGGGGTTGATTTTAGTGTTTTAAGACTAAATTTAACTAATCTGACGATAAGTCCTTGACGCCGCCGAGTTATAGGGTCGCGAAATTGTAAAAAAAAAACGTTAATCCGGCATTCTCGAGCGCGATTTTTTTATTTTTTATTTTGAAGAATATAATCTAAAACTCACTAAAAATACAAAATCTGCCGGTTTCCGCATGACCAGAAGTGTGGAGGAGCCATTTCGTCTTCCGAAAAACGCGTTGCGGCATTTAAGTCGCGAACGATTCATCTTACAAAAAAAAAGTTTAAATAACCAAAAAAGGTAATTTTATTTTACACAAAAAAGGTATCTTTACATTTTTGTCCGAAGTTAACACTTTTTGACTTGAAGCATCATAAAAACTCAAACTCCCGGTTTTTTGAGTATATCTCGAAAACTGAGGGTGTTAAAAAAAATTGATATGAAATAACGATAATTAAATTATGTGACTTTTATTATATCTCACAAATTTTTTTTTTCTAAAGCTTCTCGACAATTTTCGAGGACTCGGAAAAAGCTACGCGTATCTGTATACAAAGTATTATTAACATGTACAGTTTCATATATATTATTCAATAGCCTGTTGATCCTCAAATTTTTTTTCTGGACGTACCGTAAGCAAAACGAAGTGAAGAATTGAAGCAAAAAAGAGGAATTTGCCATAAACATGTAATACACACTGAGCGCTTCGCGGAAATATGCCGTCCTACCAGTATTTTTCCTTTATTTCGCAACATTGATGGTGGGGAAAGAAGCGGTAGAAGGGAATTTTCGGTACACCCTAATATATATATATATACTAGCGTCTGCCCGCGACTTCGTCCGCGTAAAATTGCGACCTTCCCACCAAGTGGGATCCGATACCAGCCCGAGCTAATACTTTTTTGGCGGTTATTATCGTTGTTTCTGACTTTTTTCATTTTGTTCGGCTCCTAAGGGTAATTGCGTGATGTTAAATAGAATAATGTACCCAAGATTTTCTAATATCTTTTTAAAAGAGTGTCCTTGGAGTTTCAGTTTTTTTTTTTTATATTTTTTTCCGTAAGAACCTTGTACAGAGTATTAGAAAACTACGAAAAAAAAAATCAGCCAAATCGGTCAAGCCGTTTTCATGTTATGTCGTGACGGAAAACGGGTTTCATTTTTATATCCATATATAGATATAGATATAGATATGTTTATGGTCCCCTACCGTAGACCTATGTGCCCTCAGTATAACGACGATTGAAGAGAGAGAAAAGACCCGACGGTATATTTCTCGAATGTGCTGGAAACTTTGATGAATTGTATTGAGCAAAAATGTAAAGGTCATACATAACAATACAATTATAATACAATTTGTATTTCATTTTTTTTATACAATAAATAATACAATTCGTACTACATTTCATCTACATTTACGTTGGTTGTATCTATCGCTTTATTGTCATTCTTAAATTCCCCGTTTTATCAAGGAGAAAGAAAGGAAAAAAAAGAAACCAAAAAACCTTTTTCGATCAGATTAAGAGAACCCACCAACATTTTTGTCAGATTAAGGAAATATGCTTTCAGGATACCGAGATAAACCTCCCCTATGAAAATCTGACGCGCTCGAGTATTTCAAAAAAACTTTTTTTTTTTGCATTTTCAAAAATTCATCGCAACTTATCGTCACGCCGAATTCGTCAGTTTTTTTAAAGGGAGCTTCCTTGGGGCCTACTTAACACCCCTTCCGAAAATCTGACGCGCTCGAGTAATTTTTTTTTTTTTGCATTTTTGACTACTTTATATGCCTACCCCCACCACGCAAACCGGCAGATTAGTATACCGTTGTTATCAGAGGCACTTGGCGCAAACGTAGTATGAATATCTGACGCGCTCAAGAATGCCCAAGTAACTGTTTTTTTTTAACATTTTTGAAAAACCGTACACGCCAAACCCACCGCTAAAATGGTTTTTACCATATGAGCTTTTCTTTTCGAAATCATTTTATCTTTCGATTTTGATAGGTCTCGACGGCGCCGTTGTATTACGCCATTTAGCTACCTCGCCTCCCTAACTATTGCTGAAAGTAGAGTGGAACAATGGATTAAGAAAATGGATAAAGGCTATTAAAATAAAAATGTATTCTTTTATCATTTTTAGGCTTAGGTTAAGTATATTTAAAACCGTTAAGCCCGGGACCGGGTTAAACCGTTTTAATTAAAGAAATAAATCATCAGCCAAGCCTTTTCCCAACTATATTCGGGTCGGCTTCCAGTCTAACTAGATGCAGCTGAATACCTGTATTTTACACGGAGCGACTGCCTATCTGACCTCCACAACCCAGTAACTGGGTAATACGATACCCCTTGGTAAGACTGGTTGTCAGACTTTCGGGCTTCTGACTACCCGTAACGACTGTCAAAGATCAACGAATGACAGCCGTGAGCAACGGCATAACGTGCTTTCCGAGGCACGGAGGGGTCTCGGTATGTAAAGATGGTCACCCATCCACAGATCAACCGCGGTAAGCGTAGCTTAACCTGATCGATAGACCTGTGTGGCTGTTATTATTTAGCCTCGGGCCCCTCAAATACATAATAATAATAAATGAAGGTCTATCTAACCAATCTTCAAAGTTTATGAAAGAGACCAGTGGTGGCCCGTGTTAACGGCCTCGACTTAAAAGTTCTAGTTGTTGTGTTGTTGTTGTGCTTAAAACTTTTAAGCACAACAATTTATTGTTGTTGTTGTATGGGTTCGGACCCAGATAGGTGCTTTACTTTGTATAAGTAATTTCCTCACAGTGTTTTCAAAACGGTTAAGGTTTTTGAGGAAACCAGCATGACCTAGAGCCAAAAATTCGAAGATATGTGACATGCAACCCGAACTGGGCCCGCGTGGTGGATTACAGCCCACTCCTTGTGGAAGAGAGGCCTGTGTCCCAGCAGTGGGAACATTATAGACTGATCTACGTATGCGGACCTTTATAAAGGAAGAAAATAAATTTATCTGACCCAGGTAAATAAACGGGTTTTTAATGACGCATAAGCGCTTCTACGAAGTAACGCTGGTAAACGGAAGCCCTAGGATAAAGATATTAAAATATTCATGTACGTACTGTTACAGTTTTCTGATGAAATCGGTAAATAGCTCCGAAACTAATAAGGAAGTAAAAATTATTAATAGCCCCAGGTTATATAAAAATGTGTGAATCTAATTAGATCTAAAAAATCTATTTAGGTATCTCTAATACATTAAGAAGGTACTTAAACTCAAACTCAAACTCAAAGCATTTATTTCAAACTAGCTTTTGCCAGCGACTTCGTCCGCGTGGAATAATGACTTCCGGAAATTGAGGCACTAACTCTCATAGAGTTTAACCGATGTGCTCTTTCTTCTGCCGATTCTTGAGAACGCGTATTTCTCATTCAACGCGTTTTTCAAGACAATAGCGGGCGGACGCTGGCGTCCGCTTGGGGCTTGAATAACTAAAAATATATAACTACGTCTAATATATAAAATAAAATAATATATAATAAAACCTACTTCACTTAAAACTAAATACCTATAACTACTATAATTAATAATACCTATACCTATAATTAATAAAAGTACCTACGCTTTTACCTACTTAATATTTAAAAAAACTGAACATAAATTAACCAAAACTTACCTACTACTAACTAACTACTACTAACCTATTACTACTTCACCTAAAACGAAATCCTGTTTTCCCAACATTTCCCTTCACTGCTCTGCTCCTATTAATTGTAGCGTGATGAAAAGTATACTATAACCTGCCCAGGAGTATGAAGAACAATTGTAGCAAGTTTCGTTGAAATCCGTCGAGTGGTTTTTGTTTCTATAACGAACATACAGACAGACAGACAGACAGACAAAAATTTTTCTGATTGCATTTTTGGCGTCAGTAACGATCACTAATCACCCGCTGATAGTTATTTTGGAAATATATTTCATGTACAGAATTGACCTCTCTACAGATTTATTATAAGTATAGATAAACCAATTATAGGCACTTTTGAATTGTCAAGGGTCGGTCAGTCAGAAAGATGAAGCTAGTTGCCCATTCCAAAGCGTAGATCCCTGTGGAGAAGAACGGGCAAGAAACTCCACGGACACTCTTTTAAATCATAAAATTGTTACAAAAATCTTGATTACATCATTCATGTTGAAATTATACATGTGAGAACGATGCAGAAAGACGTGCACGTTAAAGGCGTCCGTACTAAAAAGAACAATTCATAAATTAAAATAAGCCGTGGCGGCTAAGAGATGACCCTACTGACGGCGCCCGTTCACGAACATGACGTATGGATCAGCACCATTCAGCTCAACCATTTTGAAGGGAACCCAATGATCCAACACACACGCCACCATCAGTGAGACATTTGAGTGAGCACGACATACTCTCAGCTGCCAGGGCACATTCAAGTCAATTAAAGACGTACCCAGTAAATGGTAGCTTTATAGTTTAGGTGCATAGTGCTCACACGTGTGCTATGCAATTATACAATACTAAGAGATTGAATTTATACAATGCAAAGATAGTTTTTAAATAAATAAAGATGCCAAGAACTTACTCATTGAAAAAACAAATCCATCAAAATGGCTCCTAAAGCAAGTGATGTTACATAATTTGGATATGATAAGAACAAATACCGTATTATGGCACATTAATAAAAAAATATTTTCGGATCGATTCGAAGAATATTTTCATATGATGTCATAAACATTAAAGCATGGGTAGTTCTTCGAAATTTGTTTCTTCGACTGATCCATATGGCCAAAATTTAATTTCACTTTCAGCTCTGTAACACATGTTCATACGAAAATAAGTATACCAAATAACATATATTTGAATGAGGGACTCGTTTTTAAAAAGTAGTTTTCAAGATATCGACGTTCGAATATTTTGTGCCCAGATGAATGAGAATTTGTTACAGATGAATCAGAAACAGAAATAAAAATGAAAAACGTTATGTAGATGGGCTCCGTATTAAAAAAAATAATCATATTTTAACAACAACAACAATAATGTGTTTTTATGAAAACAATTATCAGCGATCCGCCATGCTCTCTAAGGATACAGCCCCGCGGGCAGCGCTGTCGCAGCGGTGAAAACTATTGAAAACAATAAGTTTCACCGCTGCGACAGCGCTGCCCGCAAGGCTATACAGCCTTAGAGAATAGCTCCCCTGATCACGGAAAATAATCTGGTGAATTCAACAATAATTCTTGTAAAACATTTTAGAAACTCCAGTGTATGTGTAATTGTATTATATGGGAAAGCGAGAATAATGTTAAATAATGAAATTTGTAACTATTGCTAATATTTGTAATACAATAAATTGTTAGATAGGTACAGACACCAGCACATCAAGCTACCCGAAACTGTCAAATTTTCCCAATCAACATTGAACCTTATATTTTACCGATAAAGTTGAAAATCTACTGAAGAAATTTGACAGATTGTAGTAGCTTGATATGCTGGCATCTGTACTAGAAAGTTATTATAATGCTACATTATATTATTCTCTCTGTTTAATTTTATTCCGTGTACAACTCCTATTTATTACATTTATTGACCTAGCTATAACCTTCATACTTAATTAAAAAAATACAGGAGTACAAACTTATTCTAATAATGGCACTTTTGACTTTTGAAATCAGTCTTAGTTTAGCAGTCGTATTTATTAATTGGAATTATCAATCACATTAGTGTATTTATTACTAACAATAAAGAAACAAAAACGAGATCAACTTTAATTAAATGGCACTTTTTACAATTATCTACCAAATATATTTAAAATTTTTGTCACAATTTTATTTGAGACACCGCGCTATCACGATCCACGTTAAAAAATCTGACCAACGCTTAGGTAGGTACTTATAATTTCTCCACAAGCTTTTGTCGACAACACAAAGGGAAGACTTTTAACTCATAATAATTATCATTCACTCAGAATTTATTCAAAAGAAGATACTTTGAATGTTACCAACCATTTTGTAGATTCAATTTATTTCTTACTAGCTGAGGCTGACTCGACAGTGTCCATCCTTTAAAAAATCCCGTAGAAATAAAGAACTTTCAGTTTTTCCCAAATTTTTCAATTTTCCGGGCATTTTTTAGGGTTCCATACCTCAAAAGGGAAAACAAAACCTCTTTGTCCGTCAGTCTGTCTGTCTGTCCGTCTGTCAAAACCCTTTTTCTCAGGAACGCGTGGAATTGTCAAGTTGAAATTAATATCTAATACTCAGGGCTGCAATCTCTTAAAGCAGTGAAAAAATCAAACTTCTAAGTCAACGCAATCAAAAGATATGCATGTTTATGTTCCGTTTATGCCGCATATTTTGACACTTATATTATATTTTGAATAAAAACCTATAGGGTACTTTCCGTTGACCTAGAAGGCTAGAATCATGAAATTTGACATGAAGCAATGTCATACAAGTAAAGGAAAAAATCCGAAAACCGTAAATTTTGAAGCTACCTACAAAGAAGAGTGAGAAACAAATGTATGGGGTCTGGGCCCACCCTTCAATAGTAACATTTGATATACCGTTAGATAAGGCTTTTCAAGCGGAACATTAGTTACTAATAAAACTATGGTTAAATGTGACACAAGTGGCGCTGTCCTTCACCGTTGAAAAAATACAACTTTTGTATTGAAGCTTTTTTTAAAGACGAGGGACAGCGCCATCTGTAATTTTTGTGGAACATGGCTTGTAAAATAGCTACTTGTCATTTATGCGTGGTGCATGTGGTGATTAAAGTATTTTTAATTGACCTAAATGTTTTTTTTATGCTAACTGTACGTTTTTATCGTTTCGTGTAGAGATGGGACTTTTTGAATCGCGTAGAGCCAGGATCGGTGAGAGTAGGGACGAACCCCTTTAACCGAGTCAAACGATTCTGCATTTTTACCTACGATGACTCATCAATGTTATTATTAAAATCTTTCTATCTTATTTGGGTAGATTTCCTTCATTTAGTGATTTAACTACGACAATTCCATGGTATTAGGATTACCTGGTCTTAAAGAGTTGTATTGATGACTTTAACGATTATAATTCTGTAAGTAAATCCTTGTTGCAGCCACGAATCAAATTTTCATCACCCTATAACCTAATACTGACTCGCAAATCGCAAAAAACGTAAGAAAATTTGGATTTCGCGGGCTACCTAGAGCATCCACCTTAAATAGTTTTTGAGAACACAGGAATTCTAGTATCAAACTTAAGTAAATGATTCGTATCACATTCGCTGATTCGTTTCCTTGATCTTTTGGCAATACTGTATAGGTATAATAACAACAAAAAATCATGGTTTAAAGGATGACATCTATATAATACCTATACTTATTCAAAAGTAGTAAGAATGTTTGTTCGTTTGTCTATTTGTCTGGATGTCATGTTTCGAATTAGCGCAAAAACGGCTGAACTAATTTTGAAGAAATTTGGCACACATATAGCTTATAACCTGGATTAACACATAAGGTATTCCCCGTAGTGCGTTCCCGTGGGATATTTTCCGACATCCACGCGGGCGAAGCCACAGGCTAAACTTACTTTCCAATAAAGTATCGCTTTCCGCTAAAGAGATATTCGTGGAATTTGATTCGGACCGCCAATACCCGTGGCGTAGGTACTATAGGTACGTTGGTAGATACGTACGTAGGTACTCGCAGTGTATTGCGTATAAAAGGGTTATCTTGCGACGCAACTACGCCACGACGATTGTCTTATATGTGATTTTAATCAAACAATGGTAGATATTAGTGGTTTCTGAAATTAAATGATTTTTTTTATTCTGTAAGTAAATAGGATATCGAGATCACTTTTACACGTCATTTATAAAAAATAAGCTAGGTAGATGGAATCGAAATTTTCCATCTGAATATCACTGAGAAGAAATGGCGAAACAAACTCAGGGATCAAAGTCTCTATTAAAGTCCAGATATAATCTTGATCAGATCATGTATGTGATTCTAGATTACTGAAAAATCTTCACAGATTTGTTTGGACCTTTCCAGTCAGTGCAAGCATTTGTCGCAAAATAGTGTTAAAAAATTGGAGGAAGTAGGAAGTTATATACAATATTTTTATGATAGAAATAGTGGGGTGTCAGTGAAATTTTTTACGGTTCAAAAGTTATGACCAATTTTTGTTTTTTTTTTTTTTCAGTCACTTCGCATAGTGCTCAAAAAAACCATAAAAAACTTTTTTTTAATTTTTTTTTTCTACATTCTTAGGGTTAATAAGTTTAGAAATAACCTTTCCCACGCCCCTATTCGATTTGATCCATACTTCCAGGAACACCCTGTATAACTTATTTTTGTTAATGCTGATGGGTGTTATACAAAACCAGGAAGTTTGGGGGTTTGTTTAACTTTGTTTTCTAATCAGACTTAAGGAAAATTAAACAAATACATAGTCCTGTTTGTGAGGCTTCTTTAACTCGCGCCATAAGCTTTCTTATCTTTACAAGTTCAGGCTGTTTATCGTCTAATTTAGAGACATGCATACAATGATATTTTAGTAAAATATCATTGCATGCATACTTCTTGAAAATAATCCTACTAATTCCTACTATCCTACTAATATTATAAACGCGAAAGTTTGTGAGGATGGATGGATGTTTGTTACTCTTTCACGCAAAAACTACTGAACGGATTTGGATGACGTTTGGCACACATATAGTTTATAACCAGGATTAACACATAGGATACTTTTTATCCCGATATTCCCACGGGATCTAAACTTACGCGGGTGAAACCGCGGGGCGCAACTAGTAATAAATATTTATTTCCAGTTTTACAATCTATATTTACCACTTGGTATATCATGATAGATTTGTCAAATAAATTGTGGGTCCATACAGAGTTATAAAACTTTGACAACGGACAACCAAGATTAAACTTATGTTATGGGTGTCAGCCGTGTCAGGGCTCTCATGTTAACGCCAGTTAGACAAATAAAAGATCGGTACTTCACAGTAAAGGAATAATAATGTTTTCCACAGTTTACCGCCTGTTTTAATAATAATAATAAATAGGTACTTTATTTCAGACTATGGTGTCCATTTTGTTAGTAACAATGTTCTTATTGGCCCCGATTCTGTTGTTCACAAACTAAACTAAATTTAAGTTCAGTGCATCTTTTTCTTTCTATTTCATTACGAAAAGGACAGAAGATAAATATTAGTTTAGTCCCGTCAAATTAGATAAACCATAGACAAGTTTAGACGTGATTAAAAAATTGGCTACTAAAATACGTCAATTTACGTCAGGCGCTGACTAATTTGACAGGACAAAACTAATATTTATCTTCTGTCCTTTTCATAATGAAATAGAAAGAAAAAGATGCACTGTACTTAAATTTAGTTTAGTTTGCGAACAACAGAATCGGGGCCATTGACTAGTTAGTAATACTTAAATACTACCTACAACAAAACATATAAAAAGAAAGTTAACAGTCACTACTGCGCTATTCCATGACAAATGGAGCAGCAATGATTGATGTAACTACAGTCCAGCCGACTAGAGATCAAGGATGCTGTCGGCGCTGCCACGTACTCTACGCACCAGGGATGCGCATCTTTTACGCATCGTAGCGTAAAAGCAGTCTACGCAACGTTCAGTAATCATCCCTGATGCACTACAAGCCCAGGGTTCCGTAAGGAGGGTTTTAAGGATTCCGTTTCCATATCCCAAAAATGAAAACAGAAATCTTCTGATGCACAAAGTTCTACACTTATGAATAGGTACATACAGCAATATTTACGCGTCTGCCAGCCGGCAGCATTGTTTACAGACCCGACCGCACTGATTAACTTTATCTCATTAGCACCTATCAACACGGGGATGGGACAGGCCCGTGCCTACGTAACATGGGGATTTGAGCAACTAAACAAACATTCTGATACGATTTCATTGGCCAATAAACTTAATAATCCAAATATTATTAAGGTTATTATTTGACCTACCTTAGCTACGCAGCTGGTTTATAACAATTTTAGATTGTTTTCAAGTGAGTTTTCTGATTACTTAGGGTAATTAACCATGTGTAGGTACTTAATTTCTCTAGAACCTTATATATATATTTTGTTATCGCTCTTATTTTATATATTGTCGACTCACGGAGTCATGATGTAATAGTATAAGTGTATGATCTATTTGTAATCTCATATTTTAAGTGAACTATTTGTGTTCTTTATGAGAATAAATATCTGTAAACCGAAAACATGCCGAAGATGCTTCACAGCGATACCTAGCGGTCGCGTTTTAGCTCGCTACTCATCACCTCCACAAAACAAATGCATGGTAATAGACACGCACACACATGCCAAGCATCGAGGTAAACCCCCAAGCAGCCCGCGATGTATCACAGTGAGGAATCCTTCGGCATGTAATTTCCATAAGCCTCTTCAGCATTTACACATTACATCGAAATCAGAAGACATTTATTCAAACTAGGCTGAGAATCAGCACTTTTAATGATAATAATAAATTGTTTTATTTGGGACAACATAGGAACCATTTTTGTTAGTACAACATCTTAGATACTACAACTTATACACTAGGTTTAGTAAAAAACATTCGCGAGTCATGTACTTACGAGGCATTTCATGCGGACAATGATTTCGCATGAGATGCCTCAGCACACTAAGAGCGCTCGAGTCCTCAGCCACAACTTTCAGGATGCCATTGCTACTCCCCGAATCCTCCTCACAAGTGATGCCTACTTTTTCTTGATGATAGCATGAAAACCATCTGTACGCGATTGCGCGATTTGGAACGTCAAAATTACATAAGACAGCCAGACCCCAAAATCTTCGCTTCTTAGTGCGTTGGCCGGGAAGAAGAAGTGGCGCACCAAACACTCCAGCATCACAGATGTCTGTTCAGTCAGAAGAACTTATATACAATAGCAACGCCTGTATTCCCTGCAGGGTTAGGCAGAGGGGTACTGTGGCTATAGTAGATCCAAATATTGGCAGTTATATTTGAGTCCCATTTAATACAGGGCGAGCCTATTGCCATCAGCCGGTAACAAATCCAGACTCCAGAAGGCCAATTCTAATCTCAGCGACATACAAATGTCAAAAACTTGTCATAATGTAGGAAAATTAAAGGCATTTTTTACAGATTGAGACTCAGATCAGACTGTGAACGTTCTTAAATTTACGAGAATTGCCCCTCAGGCTGCTATTGAGAAATTCTATCCAGCATTTTATATCAGGAAAACTATAAGTTGCACAATAATTATAATTGTTAAATCACTATACGAATACAAGGAAATCTATCCAAACAAGATAGAAAGATTTTATTAACAACAACATTGTTGAGTCATCGGAGGTACAAATACAGAATTGTTTGTGTCGGTTAAGAGCAATGATGAATAACATGTTATGACTGTACAACGCTCCGTCTTATGTTGAACAACACAAAAGTGATCATTTTATAAACATCGGAGCTTTTTTCCGAGAAGTCACTTCCGAAAAGATTTTTGGAGTTACCATTTCTGAGTCCGGTAAAATACACAGCATATTTTATGTCTGAATATTTGAGGATTTTGAAGCTGAAATTAAATCAGGCAAAATAGTAATTTTTCCCATAATCAGTTTATAATGTTTCCCGTTGGAGGGAGGGAATAAGCCATAATCCACCACGCGGGCCCAGTGCTGGTTGGTAGATGTCACGTGTCTTCGAATTTTTGTTTACCACTGGCACCTGCCATTGCCAAAATGACTAACGACTTTTAACACAGACAAATTGCAATATAGAGGGCATATGAAAATAGTTTGAATTTAAAACGTTCAGACTGCAACAGACCGACAGCATACCTTAATCAGATCAGTCCATTCGCTCCAATACACGTCAATCCTGATCTTCCATGCCACTCATTCTGCCATTCTATCTATCATAGCTTAAGGGGAATCCCGAATCGTGAGTTCGTGACGTCAGTTGAGGTAGGCTTAAAATCAGTGAACTGTAAGACTCCCTTATTTTGTCATGAGTTTTGTTAAACGTTGACCCAGGAAATTTTGGCCTATATGGAAATCTATGAACCGATTGCGGGCGCAACTGGGCCAGTGCAAACCCAATCTATCCAGATGAGGTATAATCGACCCATCCAGAGCAATGTGAGTTTGGACTCCACACTGACGCTGAGCTTTGGAGGACTGTGGAACCTCGACACAGTATATGCTGCACCTTCTCTCCTGCCCGTAGTACACAACTGTCTGCGCTATTAATAAACTTCTCAGCCTGAGTAGAAATAACCTTAAAATAATAATGGAACAATTCGTCGCCTACGCGGCAAAGAAGCGAACCTCAAATGAGAAAATTTTACAGGAAAGCCAACAAACGATTTTTTTCTCCCGATCTTAGGGCTTTCTGCATTACTCGCGAGACGTCGCCGCTAAAAGGCATGCTTCGAGTTTCGTCTTTTCGTAAAATTTCGATAGAAGTGATTTTGAGATACGCCATCGATTTTTTCTTTTCTTTTAGTCTTAGAGCTTTGTCCTTTTGTGATGACATAGAGCTCGACAAATGGAGGATTTTTGTATACTAAACTAATTTTTGACTGTTTGTATGAGGTTCGCCCCTTTGCGGCGTTAGCGACGAATTACGGGCCATAACCCCCTTACCAAACATCTTTTTAACATAGGTGCCCCTTTGCAGGAGCTGCCTTGACGCCGAGGAATCAGCCGCCCACGTCATCCTGGAATGCGAGGCCGTGGCTTCTCAACGTGCAGAAATTCTCGGAACAATGCGGTCGCTCCGCGAAACAGCAGTTCATTATATTAAGTGTGTATAGACCTCCTTCAGGATTGTATGATTGTTTTGAAAAAGTTATGGATGAAGTGTTGCACAAAATCTGTAATACAAACAAGTCCATCATCACTTGTGGTGATTTTAATGTTAATTTGTTAGAAAATTCTGGATTAAGTACTAAAATCATAAGTTTGTTTCAGTCATACAATCTTGCTAACCAATTTTTGGAGCCCACTAGAATAACTCCTACTAGTGCCACATGCCTAGATAACATATATACAGATGCTATACCAACCCGCAAAGAAATTATTAATTCAATAGACTCAGATCATTGCGGACAATTGATCACTATTACAAATTTAAACAAAAAGGCTACTAAAAAAGATATCACTGTAAACCCAAAAACAACTAAACGCTTGGAAACATTTAAGACTAAACTTCTGAGTAAATTACCACTTTTGTTGACTAATGATGACCCTAATCAACAATTTAATGATTTTTTTAATATGTATTGCACACAATTTGATAATACATTCATTCCAAAGATATTATCGGTTAATAGTAACGCTTCCTTCAGCGACTGGGCCACCATTGGTATACATAAAAGTAGAAAACGACTTTATGAATTATATGAAGAACGGATTTGTATAAACACTGCTGAATTTAATTTATATGTTAGAAATTATTCTAAAATATTTAAAAAAGTTTGTAGTATTGCCAAGTCACGTTACTTGAGTTCAAAAATTAAAAATAGTAGTAACATTATTAAAATGACTTGGAATGTAATTAATAGCGAAACGGGAAAGTCATGCAACCGAAGTAGTGACTACAGCCTTGCTATTAATGACAATATAATTAAATCAGATTCTCAAGTCGCCGCGGCCTTTGAAAATTTCTTTGCAGAGATTCCCGTATCAACTACTAGATCTCTAAACTCATCACCCACTGCTGCAGAGTCTTTACTTAAGGAAAATGTTCCAGTTTGTGATTCTGAATTTCACTTCGAATATGTCACCTGTAAAGATATAATTAAAACCTTTCACACATTAAATGTTAAAAAGACCGCAGATCTTTGGGGTAATTCTGTGGATGTTGTTAAGTCAATTATAAACATTGTAGCACCTACTTTAGCTGTTATATTTAATAATTGTATCGACCGTGGTGAGTTTCCTGATCTTATGAAAAACAGTAAAATAATACCATTGTTTAAATCGGGTAGTACATCAGACCCTACTAACTATAGACCCATTTCAGTACTACCTACCTTTAGTAAAATTTTTGAAAAACTTATTTTAAACCAAATGCAAAGATTTTTTAATAAAAATAAATTACTGCATAACAAACAGTTCGGTTTCACAAGGGGTCGTTCGACTACCGATGCCGGAGTTGAACTTTTAGGACATATTTATAATGCCTGGGAGGACAAATGCGATGCGTTGGGCATCTTTTGCGATTTGTCCAAGGCATTCGATTGTGTTCATCATGAAACATTAATCAGGAAACTGCACCACTACGGAATCCGTAACGCCTCCCTGGATCTTCTTACTTCTTACTTAAGTGATAGGATTCAGAGGGTTGATGTTAACGGAAAAAGATCACCCGGATCTGTAGTAAGAATGGGGGTCCCCCAGGGCTCAATTCTTGGCCCATTTTTATTTATTATTTATATTAATGACTTGCCTTACCTCATAAAGGATAATCATGATATAGTGTTGTTTGCAGATGACACTTCACTTGTATTTAAACTTAAACGTCAGCAGCTGGTTACTGACAATGTAAATAGCGCCCTCGCAAAAGTAGTTGACTGGTTTAATGTTAATAACCTACTACTTAACGAAAAAAAAACCAAATGTATTAAGTTTACGATACCCCATGTTAGACAAGTCGAAACTAGTGTTCTCATAAAGGATGAAGAGTTAAAACCCGAAGATATCACAGTATTCTTAGGCATAACATTGGATGCCAAGCTTCAATGGGGCCCCCATATAGATAAAATGTCAAAAAAGCTTAGCTCTGCAGCATACGCCGTTAGGAAAATTCGTGATTTAACTGATTTAGAGACAGCCCGTTTGGTTTACTTTAGTTATTTTCATAGTGTGATGTCGTACGGTATTCTGTTGTGGGGAAATGCCGCCGATATTCAGACAATTTTTATTTTACAAAAAAGGGCAATTCGTTCCATTTATAAATTAAGTCCCAGACACTCCCTCAGAGACAAATTTAAAGAGATTAATATAATGACTGTGCCTTCTCAGTACATTTATGATAATCTTTTGTATGCACATAAAAATATTAATCTATTTAAAAAATACAGTGATATCCATAACATAAATACTAGGAACAAACACAAATTTGTTGTTCCTTCATCAAGGCTCAAAAAAATAGGTGGCTCGTTTAGATGCCAATGTATACGTTTTTATAATAAACTTCCTAGTCACATTCAAGAACTAAGCCTAAATAAATTCAAATCTTTTATAAAGCGTAAACTATGCCAAAAAGCCTATTATACTGTAAATGACTTTATTGAGGACAAAAAGGCTTGGGATTGAGCTGCTCCAATAAGTTTAGACTGCGAATGTTGTTTTATTTTATTTTGCGATTTTACTTTTTTTTTTTTTTTTTTTTTTTTTTTTTTTTTTTTCTTAATATCTATTTACATAAACAATGACATGAACATTTACTATTTACTGTGTAAAGTATTATATTATTTTATTTATTGTGAATGTGAGGACTATGTGGGTCATTGTTTCCGTTTTAATCATGGTCTGGCGGTTTGAGTAATTTATGCGGCCTACCCAAATGTCCTTTCTTTGGTATTGTTCGTCGAATCGTTGAGCTCCCTAAGTTTGAGTTGAGCAGCATGATTACTGACAAATGCGTGCACTGACTGGACAGGTCCACTCAAATTTGTGTGGTTCTTTCCTCAAAAGACCATTTCAGACACCAATCTACATGGTCCTCAAAATGATCTGACCAAGACTATTTCTGGATTTTTATATACACATTGACATTGATAAATTTTACATATACAGTGACATGAATATTTACTTTGTAAAGTATTATATTATTTTAATGACTGTGAATGTGAAGACTATGTGGGTTATTTTTTTTTTTTTTGCCTTTTCTTCTTTTTTTTTTATTTTCTCAGATAGTTTTAGTCATGGTCTGGCAGTTTGAGTAATTTATGCGACCCACCCAAATGTCCTTTCTTTGGTATTGTTCGTCGAATCGTTGAGCTCCTTAAGTTTGAGTTGAGCTGCATGATTACTGACAAATGCGTGCACTGACTGGACAGGTCCACTCAATCGGTGTGGTTCTTTCCTCAAAAGACCATTTCAGACACTAATCTACATGGTCTCCACATGATCTGACCAAGATTATGTCTGGACTTTAAAAGAGACTGTGACCTCTGAGTTTGTTTCGGCCTTTCTTCTCAGAGTAGTCAGTTAGGAAACGCCGACCTCATCTCGTTTTAAAAAATATGATTGACATGTAAAAGTGTTTGTACAAACCTACTTACAGAAATAAAAATCATTTATCATTTATCATTTATCATTTATCATTTAAACATGTGAAGCTCCCAGGAAGTTTCTGTGCTTTTAGGCGGAGCTAGGCTGGCTCTGTTAGCCAGAATCCCCACGCACAAGGGACCGAATGGAAGTTTAAATGCGGATAAGGGAGTCCCATCATCATCATCATCATCATCTACCTGCACCATACACATAATCAGCCTATAATGTTCTGCTGGGACACAGGCCTCCTCTCGATGAGAGGGAGTGGGCCGTAATCCACCACGCGGGCCCAGTGCGGGTTGGTAGATGTCACATGTCTTCGAATTTTTGGTTCTAGGACATGCCGGTTTCCTAGCGATGTTTTCCTTCACCGTTTTAAGAGCAATGGTGATGAAATAATTTACACAAAGTAAAGGGCCTGAGGGGGTTCGAACCTACAACTCGTAAGTCGCGGCTGTTACCGCTGGGCCACCTGCACCATCCAGGACTTAAATGAGTCAAACCACAGAGCTATCCAGATCTCTATGTAGGTACCGGTCGGACAAAATATAAGTCATCGTCACGAGAAGGAGGAGAATTTAACACGGCCCTAATTAAAGCATTGCCTCAGAGTTAGTCATCCTCGGACTAGACCATGCGCTCTGTCGCGTGACAGATCCGCTTATATGACCCGTTTGACTCCGCTATCGGTCTCCAGAATTGATTTATGAATTAAAACTTAATTATCCGCTGTTTACCGCTCGCTAGTTAAAGGCATTTTATGATGCCGCCAGCCTGATAAGGATGCAATAAAATTTTACAAATAGACTTGGGATAAGGAAGGAGGTCTTTATTCAGTAAGGAGTAGGAAAAAGTGGGGGTCATAGCTAAGTAGTAACAACCATACGGGTCGACCGATCAGGTTAAGCTACGCTTGCCGCGGTTGGTTCGTGGATGGATGACCATCTTAACATACCGAGACACCTCCGTGCCTTGGCACGTTAATCCGTTGGTCCTGACCGTCATTCTTGGATCTTTGACAGTCGTTATGAGTCGTCAGAAGCCCGAAATTCTATCAACCAGGCTTACCAGGGGGTATCGTATTACCCAGTAACTGGGTTGTGGAGGTCAGATAGGCAGTCGCTCCATGTAAAATGCTGGTATTCAGCTGCATCCGTTTAGACTGCAAACCCAAAATAGTTGGAAAAAGGCTAGGCAGATGATGAGTAGGAAAAAGTTGATAGAAAAAAGTTTTTAGCACGTTTTCGAAATACATAAATAATCACGATTTCTGAAGTTGCGGATTTAATTCATCGTCTACGATTACCATAACAAAAACATTGGGGTAGATTTGTTATAAACTGGCGGTGTTTGCAATTCGAATTTTAAGCCCAAATTCAATTATTTTGTACAAGTAAAGGCTGATTTTTGAATAGTCAAATAACTTTTATCTGAGGAATAAATATTGCGGTATGACAGTTTTCGTATAGAAATTATGTCAAATTGAAATAATTATTCTTCAGATAAAAGTTATTTGACTATTTAAAAATCAGCCCTAAGTAAAAAAAAAAATAATAATAAAAAATAAGTTTAAAAACTAAAACCCGAGTAGGTACTGAAAAGGATGAAACAAGAGAATACCTTCGGTCGGTCAAGACGCTTCTAACGATAGCTACCTCATTTGTCAAATATTATAATTACTTTTGAAGTTATGAGGGAACAAATGAACATACATATCGGTTAAAATCATAACCCTCCGTAGACGGGTAAAAATAGGTTTTGTTTGTCATATGAATATTTTTGTGCTTATGTGCTTTTGTGCACATGAAAAGATAAGTAGGTAAGTTAAAAAAACAAAACAGATCTACATGCTGGTAGGTACATCGACGAGCAGCCTGTTACCATGGATTCAGTACCTACATGATCCTGAACCTGCCTTGAAATTTTTCGTCGGTTATTAAAAAAAAAACTGTTCCATACATTTAGACCACGTAGGTCATTTTTCTATGAAAAAGCAGATATTTTTTCTTGATAACCAACGGTAAAATATGTCTACTTACGCGTCTAATCTGATCTGCATTCGCGATTTATTTGCCAAAAATGTAAACAAATATGAGTTTATGGAAAAATAACTTTAAATCCTACACAATAAAGTTCAGTTTACGATTATTATAACTTTTTCAATAGTGCTAGTCACTCTGAAATCAACTTAATTACCACTAGAATAAAGTTGATATTTGTTTAACTTAAAATAATATTAATTTGAGACGACTTCAGAATTATGTGCTGAATTCCTGGTTTGGAGACATAGTGGAAGGTGTCCTACCTGTCTCCTTTACGCGTATTGGAGGTGAAGTTGTGATTGAAGTGCGGAAGTGAAACTCCAACTTGCACTTAATATACAGGGTGCATTTGAAATCATGGGCATTATTTTAACCTAAGGTACTACTTATGATACTAATTGCTTTAGGGCTACTATTACGCAAATCAAAAATATTATTAATGCAAGTATGGAAAACCTTAAAATGTAGTAAGTCATACAAAGTATCAAATTAGTTGCGCTTCTCGATAGCAAATGCGTAGGTACACTACGCCGTACGCGCGTCCTTGGGCGTGAATTCTTTGACCCCGCCCGACTCACGTGACATTCGTAAGTTGCCAATGAATTGATTCATAATAAATTCCAACTTTCCCTTCGTACTTTGCCGGCTTAGGACGGTCAAAACTACGTCAACTAACATACATTAAAAAAAAAACATTTACGTACCTAGCTTGTGGATTGTTTTGAAAAAACCTTATTTGTCGGTAAAGTGACAGAGGGTAAACGGGTGCTCTTCCACGAGCTTGTGCATGTGCTGGCACGTGAAAAGACGAAAAATCCAACAGGTTCTGAGTGGTTCTGGTGGAATGAGACCCCGTGAAGGAATAGGGTCGTTCGGGTAGCGCCGATGGAACATTTCACGAGTTCATACTAAATTTCTTGTGCGATCGTAAATTACAACCATTTGTGGGTATTGTTGGTTGGTGTACCTAGCCTGCACATTACGCGGTCGAGGCATCGTGTACACAAACACACACACAACACACAACTACTACACTAACACTTAATACACTGCAATCCAAGCACCGTATGACGCGAGCGGCGAGTACGGCGATTACGTCACGGGATCAATAAATCAATTACGCGTCAATGCACCTGCGCAGTCGTTATGACACTGGTTCCGGGTTCGTGACTTCGTGTTGCGGCGGGAAGCATACCCCGCGCGGGGGTGATATTCGTATTTTTGCGAGTGAGGGAGTGGGACGGAGAGAGTTCAGGGAATCCCGCCGGACGGAATGTCTTGTAGCCCATTGTTATTATTACTTGTAAGGAAAAACCCGCGCGCGCGCAGGTGATGTTTGTTTACATTTCGCTTTGCGCTGTACTGCGCTTTAAGATTTTGATATTTTAACAATTATTGGCGTTAACGAAGTATTTTGTTTTAATTACTTTAAGTGTTTATTTGCAATAATAAGCCTTGTGCAATTTGACTTACTACATTTTTAAGGTTTTCCTTACTTGCATTAATAATATTTTTGATTTGCGTATTAATAGCCCTAATGCAATCAGTATCGTGAGTAGTGCCTTAGGTTAAAATAATGCCCATGACTTCGATTCCACCCTGTATTGTAATTGCCACACACGTATTATAGTTTACAGTTGGGTACACTATTCAGTACATAATTACAACTATTTAAAACTAATAGGGACAAAATAATGACATAAAATCTAGTCCGTGCCCCGTGACGGTTGGCAAGCAAGAGATTAATTCAATATTTAGGCAATCTATTTTTGAATCAACTAGAAGTTCAAGGAATTTCAGGACCGCCTAAAAATAAAAAGTGCTTGAATTTCGTCGATGTACGAAATTATTCGTATTATTACAAAGGCCGGTGAGAGGTTCAAACAAAGACTTATATAATTGTATACTAATTATGAATTTGCTCTCAAGGTTGGGAACTGAGTTAATTAAATTGGTTTCAATATGTATTTTGCCTACGCTTATTACTCGTACCTAATCAATGACAAAGACGTAATAATCTGGCTAGCTTTCTAGACATGTTGTGGGCAACACTAATTTGACAATTTAATGCCATTACATCGCAGTGGCGCCTCATCGTTTGTTTGGTTATTTCTTTTATTATAATTAAAAACTTAAGAATGTAAAAGGGGCAGGGAGGGGTTTAACAATGTGTGACATCATGTGACAAGGGGAGAACTACTTCGTGACGGCACAAGTATAAATCTAAATTCGCATTTAAATAGCAATCAAAGCAACGTTATCCTATCCATAGGTAGGTATTGTATTTATGAATCAACAAGAACACCGCTAACCGCTGAAATATAAAAAGCGTTTATACAGCGTGTATCAGAAATGCTTGAGAATAATTTTAGCTGACAATTTTATCGCGACTACGACTGGTGGTCCAGTGGAGTAAGTTGTTCAGATTGATGGTCTGTACCACACCCTTAAATTGGTCACCCATTTCTTATAGAAAAACAAAAAAAAATAGAACATAACCAAAAGTAAAAATATTCGGTAGATAATAACTCCTAAATTAAAATACTCTCTTCCATTGATAAAATCATATGAATTGAATTCTGGAGTGCGGCTAAATATAAAACATAAAGGTAAAATGATTTGGTTTACGTATCTCTCAGTCTTCAATCATCCGTCTTAATAGATTTTTGATAAGCCCCCGTATGACTTCACATCAAAGGATCATCATGAGGATTTTTTATTATTTTAATAGCTGTGCCACGCGGTTTCACCCGCATAAGTCTCGATCCCGTGGGAATATCGGGATGAAAAGTATCCTATGTGTTAATCCTGGTTGTAAGCTACCTGTGTGCCAATTTCATCCAAATCCGTTCAGTACTTTCTTCGTGAAAGAGTAACAAACATACAAACACACTCACAAACTTTCGCCTTTATAATATTAGTGTGATTCCCCGAAGGATTGTGCAGGGGCACGGTAATATTATTATTACCGTGGCAGGGGGGGGTGTCCTGACGAAAAAACCCAAAAACTTTACCCGACCTCGAACCCAGGATCTCCGGCTCAGCAGTACTTACAACCACTAGACTACACCAACGAGGCTGATTTTTTTATTATACTTCTACCTAAAAGAGAAGTATTTGTTCCAAAACGAGGTTGTATAAATTGCTTTATTTTCGAGTTTCCAAACAAATGCCAAACATTTATCATTTGTTTTGTTTCCAATATAAATACCTACTTAACTTCTAAACGCTATCGGCTTTTCAAACGACTTTTTAAATTAGGGTTATTCAAACATTGTTTTAATAAAGTAAATCACTTCAACATTGTTTAGTTAGTTTTGGTTTTTGTGTGTTGAATTCGTGCAGAACAAACTGAGAGGTAATTTTCGTAATTTTAAGAACGTTAGTCACAATCTGTCAAAAATACCTCTTAATGCCTTAAATTTTTATACATACTTATATATTTATATTTTATATATATATATATATATTTTTGACAAGTATTTGACATTGGTTATCGCTGAGATGAGATTGCCACTAGATTTTGAATTATGGGAATCGGCCTTCAGTTTTTTCTTTATTTTCGTCAATAAAATTCTGGCCTTTTCTAATTAAAAATATAAGAACATGTTTTGTTTTTCTAAGCTACTATAATTATTATTCATAACAACTACCTTTTCAGGGCTACAGACTTAAGTAATCAAGAACACACTTCTAATTCGGAAATCGTCCGAAACTTCTCGAACAAAACATGACCAAAATCTAAAATCCCTAAATGAACTACCACAGATATCAAGGCCGTACCCGGGTCATGGACGGACCTTTTTAGATGAACTCACACACGTCCGTATCAAAGCCCGCCACGGAACTTCAGTGTCTACCTTCTGTGTGCCTCGACCTAGGCGTCTACTCTCTAAGCACGAAACCCGTAGTTACCGCCGAAGTATTAATAAGGCCAATTTAACCAATGAAACTGATAGCGAATAGACATCTAAATTACGTTTATAAGCTGTCATACATGTCAATATTCCACAATTATGATAACACTTCTTCTTGATGACAGTTCTTGTTCGCGCCGTTCTTTTTTTGACGTTTACCATATTTTATAATAAATAACAATAGCTTCGAAAATACTATACTTGGTATAACAAAAAAAGTTGCCAACCCTACTCATGCCTGTGTCTATTTCTAAAGTTAGACGTGTGATATCTACGTCGCGGTATACAACTATTTGGCCACTAAA
The DNA here is from genome assembly GCA_949316385.1 of Globia sparganii. Classification (NCBI taxonomy): domain Eukaryota; kingdom Metazoa; phylum Arthropoda; class Insecta; order Lepidoptera; family Noctuidae; genus Globia; species Globia sparganii. The sequence continues at coordinate 5,783,464 of OX438670.1, forward strand.
CAAAAAGAGACAGAAAACCCAAATATTGACATAGGACAAACTACGTAATACAGCTAACTGCGTATGAATACACACCCACATTACGTATGGTCTGTTGTAAAAGTATCTCATGAAAGTGTAAACATACCCTGTTCATGTTAAATTGTGAAGCAATCGATCAAGGGAATTAGTAACACATTCGATGAGCTCCTCAAGTTCTGAGTTGAGCTACACAATTACTGACAATTGTTTGCACTGACTGGACAGGTCCACACAGATCTGTGTGCTTCTTTCTTCAAAAGATCATTTCAGACATCAATCTACATAATCTGACCAAGAGTATGTCTGGACTTTAAAAGAGACTGTGACCTCAGAGTTTGTTTCGACCTATCTTCTCAGTGTAGTCAGATAGGAAACGTCCACCTAACCTAGCTTTTTTTTTAATAATATGACGTGTAAAAGTGATTCCGATATCTTTTCCTTTCAGTTAATTTCATTCATGACCTGTATTTCAAAAGATTCAATTTTATAATTATCTCACCAGTTTTTTCAACAGTCATTGTTTCAATTACTTTATTAAATTGTACTTAATTAAAAAATCAGATTCGTTGGTCCAGTGGTCGCAAGTGGTACTGCTGAGCATGAGGTCCTGGGTTCGATTTCCGGGTCAGGCAAAGTGTTATTGCCAGACTAAAGGCAATAGGCCCTATTACATGGGACTCAAACATTGGCAAATGTGGGTGTACTATAGATACACCTCTACCAAACCCTTCAAGACAGGGGTGATGTTCTGTTATGAAAAATCATCGCAGAAAATTGAGTTTAAAAAATTAACCACAATTGTGGAATTAAAAACATTTTTAGGGTAATTTTAAAGTAAGATTTTAGGTTCAAATGATTAAAATGAAAGCACTCAATTTTTTTAAGCGACTACCGCTCGACATCCACATGTAGGTACGTTTTCTGATCGATTTGTTTACATTTTAATCAGATACTTTTGGAACAGACAATATGTAGTAGCATTGTCTGAACTTTATACTGACGCCAGTGGTCGCCAACCTTCGCGATGAGTTATGGCAATAAAATTCGCGTGCAGACACTCATTGCCGCAATTGTTGTGATGAACGACTGTCGATGGTATATTGACACACTGACCGACTACGATGAGATGTATTGTGTAATGTTTCAATAGACTTTTTCCTTATTGGAGAGAAGCTCCAAACTTTATTATCCTGTTTCGTGAATAAATATTTATTTATTTTTTGTTTATGAGATCATTATGTAATAAGGAAAAAGTTAAAGAAAGAATATTGCTTATATTTCAAACTGGATGCAGAAAGCGGAAACTACAACTTTTGCGAGGCCTAGATCTAAGTGAGAGCAGTGGTGGTCGAGTGGTCGCGACTTACGAGTTGTAGGTCGTGGGTTCAAACTCAGCCAGGCGCCTGCACTTTACTTTGCGTAAATTATTTCATCACTACTGCTCTCAAAAACTGTGAAGGAAAACTTCGTGAGGAAACTGGCAAGTTCTAGAACCAAAAATTCGACCTCTACCTTCCAAACCGTACTGCGCCCGCGTGGTGGATTACAGCCCACTGCCACTCGAAGAGACGAGGTCTATGTCCCAGCAGTGGGAACATTGTAAGACCTCTCTATCTTCTTATCAGAATGGGTCATCACATTAACCTTCAAATAAATGTTTGTTAAACGTTTGGCATCATGTGTAGGTATTTTCCGTGTTTCTCGTGTTTCTTCCACTAGGGTCGATCAGCGACAAAAGCTGATTAACACTGCTACTTTTACACATCATCTAAATTGACACAAAATGATTCCATTAGTAGTTAGTATTTCCGTATTTCATATACCTAGATAATATGTAGGTAAGAGATTTTCAATGAGAACTCTTTCTATATCTTTTTCTGTAAGTATTTTAATGATACTTCTGTTCCGATTTTAATTAAATATTTAGCTCGATAATTAAGATTTAAAAAACAGAAGTGTCACTTTTGTCAGTGACTGTATCTACTACGTACGTTATTCAATAATAGAGGTTACGAATGAAATTCTCGTACTTACAAAGATGTCTCACTAAGGAGCCATTCAAGTATTACGTAAGAACTACAGGGGGGCGGGGGTCTTTGGTTTGCTTATTTTTTATGACATGAGGGATGGGGTCTGGATAGTGATTACGTCAGCAGTAGGTATTTATTTTTTAATTTTCGGATTTTCTACAAAATTTTGTCGATTTTGGTTTGAACACATATGGCAACCCTATTTGTCTGTGCTTGAAAACGAAACTAATTTGCAGGGATTCCCGAAAATAATGGTTATGTTTATTCGCTTCATGTACCAATGTGTACGTAAGCATGGGGGGAGGGGGGTAAGAGCTTTGCTTACTTTTGCTGACGAGGGGGTGGGGGAGATTATTAATTGCAAAAAATCTGCTTACGTAATACTTGAACGGCCCCTAAACTCAAAAAACTATATTTTTGGAATATTATAATAGACTTTTTTTTCTCACGAGTTCTCATGACACGGAATGGATGGCTGGATGCGGGAAGCTGGAAGTGGTGTTACAGACGCCAGCACATCAAGCTACTCAAAATTGTCAAATTTTCCCAATCAACTTTGACCCTTCTGTAATTGGGGGAGGTCTATATTCAGTAGTGGACATCTTTCGTCTGAAATGATGATGATGGTGACTCACGACCCAAGAGTATTTTTATCTGGGTAAGCTTTTTTAATACCCGCACGTGCTAACACATTTTCTACTATCTTATTTCACAATATTTACTAAACGTACTAGGTACTCAATTTAGTTTGTTTTACAAACGCTCAACTTTAGACTTCATTTTGAAGAATGTTTATAAAATACTGCCTCGTTGGTGTAGTGCTCGCAAGCGCTACTGTTGAGCATGAGGTCCTGTGTTCGAAGTCCCAAGGTCCCAAGTCGGGCAAAATGTTATTGAGTTTTTCCATCAGGAATTTCTTAGTAGCTGCCGGGAGTCTTGATATGTGCCCGGTTGATGGCAATAGGCTCGCCCCCTATTACATGGGACTTAAACATAACTGTCAAAATATTAGTGTACAAATGCCAGCACATCAAGCCACCCAAAACTGTAAAATTTTCCCAATCAACTTTGGATCTTATGCTTTAGCGATAAAGTTGAAAATCTATTAAAGAAATTTGACAGATTGTAGTAGCTTGATGTGCTGGCGTCTGTACTATATGTGCACTTCTGCGTAACCCTACAGAGATTAAAGGCGTGGTTATGTGTGTGTATAAAATTACATTGACGTAATCGAAAACATACTGGAAGTTAGACTGTAGCATATTAAAGTATTGGATGCGAAAACTGCGTGTATTGATCGTGCGGCTTATCTGTATATTTAGTTTACCATCCTAAAGTTTTAGTAGCCATAAATCATTGTATTTATAACTGGTATTTTATGTGTTTGTTTCTTCAATCATGAGATTATGATAATATGTATATCTTTGGGTAAAGAGATCTCATGGTTTGCAGTTTCGGTTGAGCAACTCTAAGAGCGCGTACGAAAATAACAAATAGGTACACTACCTGACTCCTAAATCGATCCACCACGCATTTTTAGATCAATCAGTCTATAATATTGGCAGTATCATCACAACGGTAATCAGGCGCGGTCGCAGCCCGAGATTTTGGGGGGGGGTCACCATGGGTGCCGCGGAGTATTTTAAGGGTACATATCCTCGTTAGTGTAGTGGTCGCAAGCGTTACTGCTGAGCATGAGGTCCTAGGTTCGATTCCTAGGTCGGGTAGTGTTATTAGGTTTTTCCATCAGAAATTTCTCAGAAACAGGCCTGTATATGGATTTGTGCCCGGTTAATTGCAGTAGGCTCACCTCCTATAACATGGCACTTCAACATAACTGGCGAAAGTGACTAAGATTTATAAATTCCATAAAGCTGACTATCATGAAATTAGAAATCGTCTAGCTAATATAGATTGGGACATTGTTTTAAAATCGGATACGGTTGATCTGTCGGTCTCTGCATTTTATTCTGTATTACGTGAGGTTATTGCTGAATTGGTCCCACGGCAGTACGCTGGCAAAAAATCATACCCCGTCTGGTACAATAACAGTTTAATAAGGATGTTAAAAGAAAAAGAAAAATGTCGGCAGAGGATGAAAAAATATAAAAATAAGCGAGATGAATTTGAATATATATTACTTAAGGACCGATCTAACCGAAAAATAAAAGAATTGTATCAGAAGTATTTACAAAATGTACAAAGTAACGTGGTTAAGAACCCAAAATATTTCTGGTCATACATAAAAAACAAACGCGATAGTAAAAGTGTTATACCGAGATGCATGAGGTTCAACGATAGTGCTGCGACCGATGGCATCGGCGTGGCAAATTTATTTGCGGAGAGTTTTGCATCGGTATATAGCCCTATTTCTGGCAATTATCCAGACCCTGCACATATTTGTGGATCTAGCAATAGCAATAGCTTACACCAAGTAACACTATCAGAACTTAGCATACAGAGAAAACTTAAGAACTTAGATGTTGCTAAAGGGCCGGGCTCTGACGGTATACCTCCTAGATTTATTAGAGAGTGTGCTACTGTTCTATCTAAGCCACTGACGATTATTTACAACCGCTCTTTATCCGAGGGGGTTTTCCCGCAGATCTGGAAGGAGGCCATTATAATACCAATTCCAAAATCGGGGGACAAGACTGATGTCTGCAATTACAGACCTATTAGTATATTACCCACTTTAGCTAAGGTTCTGGAATCTCTTTTATGTCCCATCATGAATTGGCATATTAAGGGCTCTATTACTGAACATCAACATGGCTTCTTTAGAAATAGGTCAACAACGACAAACCTGGCCAACTTTGTCGAACGAACTCTAGGTTACATGAGTAATGGTTACGAAGTTGACGCCATCTATAGCGATTTCAGCAAAGCTTTTGACAAAGTTGACCATAGTATTTTGCTTCGAAAGCTCGAAATTACATTTGGTGTTCATGGGTCACTTTTAAAATGGTTCCAATCATACTTAATTGGCCGAACAGCAAGAGTGTTAGTCAATGGATACTCATCTAATACCTTCACGCCCACATCTGGTGTACCACAGGGGACACATCTGGGCCCTATATTATTTACAATGTTTGTTGATGACGTTAAATATTCTTTACAAAACTCTCATTTTGAAATGTATGCCGATGATTTGAAATTTTATAGGGTTGTAATGACAAAGAACGATGAAACTCTTTTGCAAATGGATATTGACAGGCTCTGTGTGTGGTGTGAGCAGAACAGCATGCAAGTTAATGTTGGTAAATGCTATCATATTAAATTCTCTCGTAAAAAACATAAATTTAATTCTACGTACATAATGAGGAACCAAATATTATGTAAGGTGTGTGAGGTTAGAGATCTGGGCATCATTACCGACTCGGAAATGAAGTTTCAAACACACACCGAAACCATAATAAATAAAAGCAATAGAATGTTAGCATTTTTGAACCGTAACACAAGACAATTCAGTAATGTGACAGCATTGAAAATTCTGTTTTCTGCATTGGTTCGTAGTCATATAGAATACTGCTCCATCGTCTGGTACCCAGTACATAATATCCACATTCAACGCATAGAAAGAGTTCAAAAAAAATTTATAAAAATACTCTCTTATAAAGCAGGTATTAGGAATACAGTTAAACTCTATGAAGACAGACTGAATTACTTTAAAATGAAATCTTTGCACTGGCGCCGAGATTTTGCAGGTCTTATTTTCTTATTTAAGATATTAAATCAAGGCGTAGATTGCTCACAGCTTCTGTCTTCAATTAATATTAATACGCCCCGGTCGTCAGCTAGACTTCATAAATGATAAATGATAAATGATAAATGATTTTATTTCTGTAAGTAGGTTTGTACAAACACTTTTACACGTCAATCATATTTTTTTTAAAACGAGATGAGGTCGGCGTTTCCTATCTGACTACTCTGAGAAGAAAGGCCGAAACAAACTCAGAGGTCACAGTCTCTTTTAAAGTCCAGACATAATCTTGGTGAGATCATGTGGAGACCATGTAGATTGGTGTCTGAAATGGTCTTTTGAGGAAAGAACCACACAGATTGAGTGGACCCGTCCAGTCAGTGCACGCATTTGTCAGTAATCATGCAGCTCAACTCAAACTTAGGGAGCTCAACGATTCGACGAACAATACCAAAGAAAGGACATTTGGGTAGGTCGCATAAATTACTCAAACTGCCAGACCATGACTAAAACTATCTGAGAAAAAAACAAAGGCAAACTAAAATTAACCCACATAGTCTTCACATTCACAGTCATTAAAAATAACATAATACTTTACAAAGTAAATATTCATGTCACTGTATATGTAAAATTTATCAATGTCAATGTGTATATAAAAATCCAGAAATAGTCTTGGTCAGATCATTTTGAGGACCATGTAGATTGGTGTCTGAAATGGTCTTTTGAGGAAAGAACCACACAGATTGAGGGGACCTGTCCAGTCAGTGCTCCCATTTGTCAAAAAAAAAAAATGTGCAGCTCAACTCAGAACTTGAGGAGCTTAACGATTCGACAAACAATACCAAAGAATGGACATTTAGGTAGGCCGCGTAAATTACTCAAACTGCCAGATCATGAATAAAACTAACTAAGAAGGAAAACATAAAAAAAAGATCATAATTATAAGCCTTTTGCTTCTGGTCGCCACAAAACCAAGTACGGGAGTAATGCCCCCCTTTCCTATATTTTCAGAAAGTGTAACGACATTTTTCACGACTGTGACTTCGACATATTTTCAGGCAGTATTGCTAAGTTTAAAAGAGCTGTGCTCGATAATATGTAATTTTTGATAATTTTTTTTTCCTTTTCTTTTATTTTGTGTGTGTTTTTTATTAAGTTATTAGCTTCTTATTTATTTTAATCATATATTTAATTTAATTCAATCCTATTTATTTAAATTCGAGTTAATTTTAAGTATAAGAGATATTGATATTAGTTCTAATTACATTGTTATCCATCTTTATGTTATTATTATTGTATAGTGGGTTTTTAATAAAATGATGTGCTTACCTTTAATTTAGATGCATGCAATGCTATTGTATTTGTAAATGATATGTACTTTGAATGTCTTTGTGTGTATTTAGTTGGTTTGCCTAAATAAATAAATAAATGTGGGTGTAAGTGCTATAATTATGAAGGTACACACCTGCCTAACGCTCCGGGGATTAAAGGCATGGTGTTCATGTACATCTCCAGTTCCACATTACTAATGCTGTTCAGGGACGCAGTTTAGTGAGGGGAGGGGGTTTAATAATGCTGGCAAATTGGTCGTACGGTAGAATATTAGGAAGAGCGAGCGAAGCGAGCTCGAAAATTTTAACAGCGCACCACGGTTTGGTTTTGTATGATATTTTTATGCTGAAATAGGAGTTACATTGTCGATTATGAAGGCAAGTCCAAGAAACTATAAGAAATCAGATTGTAAGAGCGAGCGAAGCGAGCTCGAAAATTTTATCCACCCGCCTCGGTTTGGTTAGGTTTTGTTTGATATTTTTATGCTGAAATATGAGTTACATTGTCGATTTATGCAGGCAAGTCCAAGCAACTATGAGAATTTAGATTGCAAGAGCGAGCGAAGCGAGCTCGAAAATTTTAACAACCGACCTCGGTTAGGTTTTGTATGATATTTTTATGCTGAAGTAGGAGTTACATTGTCGATTATGCAGGCAAGTCCAAGAAACTATAAGAATTTAGATTGCAAGAGCGAGCTCGAAAATTTTAACAACCCGCCTCGGTTTGGTTAGGTTTTCTTTGATATTTTTATGCTGAAATAGGAGTTAAATTGTCGATTTATGCAGGCAAGTCCAAGCAACTATGAGAATTTAGATGGCAAAAGCGAGCGAAGCGAGCTCGAAAATTTTAACCACCCGCCTCGGTTTGGTTAGGTTTTGTTTGATATTTTTATGCTGAAATATGAGTTATATTGTCGATTTATGCAGGCAAGTCCAAGCAACTATGAGATAGATTGCAAGAGCGAGCGAAGCGAGCTCAAAAATTTTGAATATTCTCGAATAGGCTCAATTTTCTTTTCATTCTAAAAGGACTAGGAATTGCTTGCTTTACCGACTTAAGAAGAAATGCTCAAGAATCAACAGAATGCAGATTGCAAGAGCGAGTGGAGAGGGCCTGAAAATTTTAGCACCCTACCTCAAATAGGTTCCGTTTTCTCTTGACAAAATGCACTCGTTTCACAACAAGCAACTATGAGATAGATTGCAAGAGCGAGCGAAGCGAGCTCGAAAATTTTGCACATTCTCTGATAGGCTCAATTTTTTTTCATTCTAAAAGGACTAGGGATTGCTTGCTTTACCGACTTAAGAAGAAATGCTTAAGAATCAACAGAATGCAGATTGCAAGAGCGAGTGAAGCGGGCCTGAAAATTTTAGCACCCTACCTCAAATAGATTCCGTTTTCTCTTGACGAAATGCACTCGTTTTACAACAGTTTAGGTTTTGGAATCTGGCCTTACGAGCGGGGTGCCCAATATCCCAAGTTTGCTTCGCTAGCTCTTGCATCCTAGATTCTACAGGATGAAAATGAAAACTTGCGCCAAACCGAAATAGGAGGTCCAGTAACTGCTACATAATCATTATAAATGACATAATCAACATTCTTGAAAAAAATCGTTTAATTATCATCTTAGATAGTGCAAACTAAGTTATTGCTTTCAAGTAGAATAAACGTCGATACTTACAGATTTTTTTTCTAAATTATCAAAACAATTATGAAAATTAAAGTGTAAATGTTATTGTATTCCTTAATAATATGCTCTAAATTTTCTTTAAAACACGTTGAATTAGATGTTTTAATTTGGCGAACCTATTCAATTTCATCCAGTATACCTATTTTACAACAGGCTTTTTGAAGTAAAAACTTTTTACGCGTGTTAAAAAACCCACTGTCATTTCATAGTTTTAAGATGTTTTATGCCCATCGAGGTCTCCGTGGCACAAGTTAGTAAGACAAGTCAATTATTAAGACTCTCGACAGCTTGAATGATTTTGGGGGGGTCATGACCCCCACAACCCCCCCCCCCCCCTCGGACCGCGCATGACGGTAATATTTGCAGCTGGCAGTATCATCACAAGGTTAATATTTTCTCATTGTTTGTCTAATTTATTTTTAGTAATAGTAGTAGTAGTAGTAGTAGTAGTTTTTAGTATGTATTTATATATATTTATTTGTGCTTATATATATATATATATATATATATATATATATGTAGGATCAGGAGTGCCGAGCGGTATATCGTCAGGGTTTGGAGTTCCCGTTGTATTGGGATAAACAAGACTGTATAAGCAATTAAATGGTACACGATACAAAATGGTACACAAGAAAAATAAATGGTCATTAATAAAAAGATAAAGCAGGTAAAAACAGTTAAGCGAACAGACTATTAAAGTCACAGTTCGTACAGTGGCCAAGCCACCCAATTACACAGTGTATCCGCTCGCTATAAGCAAGTTGAATACAGCTATGTGAATATACAGCAGCGCTGTACCAGGTAAACCGACAGTTTTGTCGGGAGCAGGGAGCTCTTTATTGAGTCAAATCCGAAGACAGACTGAAGAGCTTAGCGAGAGCACGCTCCTTTATAGGACGATGCCCACACTTTGCAATCCTTCCATGACAACTCTGTCCGTTGACGCACGGAAGTACGTCACGCGTTTACTTGATACAAAATGTGCTAAATCTACTAAGATTTTACATTATAAAGTAATCAAAAATAATACAATAATACAAAGTTAATCATTTTAAAATTAAAGCAACATGTCATCATTGTTTTGAACACAACTATTGGTCACACTTATCGAAATAAGTTGCCAGAAATCAATTAGTGGTACATAAATTATATTTCGATTTATTAGACAATAATTGATAGTAAAAAATCACAAGAAAATGGACTTATAACATAATACCCACTATTATAATTGATAACCAACTCCGACATATATATATATATATATATGTAACTTTGTATATATTATATTCATAGTTTTAATAGGTTTATGCGTATCTTTATATTTAAAATATTTATTCCTCAATTTTCATGATTGCACCTACCACTGTTTGTCTCTGCATCACCTAAAGGTTGACTGGTAGAAAATGCCTATGGCATTAAGTCCGCCTCTGTACATTTATGTGCTTGAAGTATTAAATAAATAAATAGATAAATAAATATTCCAATGGGAATATTATAGACTGATTGACACAAGCCTCTCTATGAACATAAAAACTCTTCAATTATATTTTTATTGTCACCGTCATGAAAATCTGATATTTTACCAGTATTTGACAAGGTATTAAAAAAACTGTCTGTACCGCCGTTATTGTTTAACAGTTCACCGCTTTCGTGGGAAACCAAAGCTATAAAACCCAAGAATAACGTCTAAAATAACTTTTATCTGAAATATTTAAACTTACCAATAATTAACATAAAAAAGTATATTTTTATTAATAACAATTCAATTTAATCTTGACTTTTTGCGAAGAAAAAGTAGCAAAAAAATAAAAAACTTAAATTTTGAGATCTTACGTAAGAACCCTAGAATAGACTCCTCCCACTCCACGTAAGAAAAAATAAGGCTTTTTTTACCCCTCCCCCCTCAAATCGTCCTTCGTAATAAATGAACAGCCCCCATGTAACACAGGTTATGGTCTACGTAAAATTTCAACAAAGCTTGATCATCCGTTAATACTTTCGCAGATAACTTTACCCGGGGAATAATTTTGGAGAGTTCTTCCATACGAAAACTGTCAGACGTAAATATTATTGCACGAATAATAAATATCTATTGATTGAATAATCAGCCCTAAATATAACATAATATAAGTACTTGTTAAATATTTATTCAATAAAAAAAATTATATCTTCGTTAGTCATATTTTTAGTTGCTGACTCATGGCTGTAAATGGACGCTGTCTTTTTTTAAAGTTAAATTCTACAGTGTAACAACCTCGCATTTCCTCCTCTGTTAAAATAAGTGCTTAAACATGTCCCGGAAAACCGAGAACCGGTTGAAACTTTGTTACAAACAACAAAAGTCGTAAAAAAACAAAACAATTTCATCAAACAAACAAACTTTTATTTGTTTAAAAACATTCGTTATGAAACCGGCGAAATAACACTCCGGAGATTATCTTTCAAGAATATCAATTTTCTATCAATCATCTGCCTAGCCTTTTCCCAACTATCTTGGTGTCGGCTTCCAGTCTAACCGGATGCAGCTGAATACCAGTGTTTTATCACAGCTGCTCTCAAAACGGTGAAGTAAAACATCGTGAGGAAACCGGCATGTCGTAAAACCAAAAATTCGAAGACATGTGACATCCAGCAACCCGCACTGGGCCCGCGTGTTAGATTACGGCCCACTCTCTCTCACAGAGAGGAGGCCGGTGTCCCGGCAATGGGAATATTACTGGCTGCTTATGCTCATTAATTCTCCTGCCCTTATCCCAATTTATTTGTGGTCGGCGCGTGTATAGAGGTATGAGGAACAGGTTGTAAAGTTCACTCATACTCTATAGAAAAGGGAGGATCCTCCGACCAGACGGGTGTTATGTCTGGCGGGCAACTGCTCAATGATTCATGTCGGGCCGTTGTATCTATGCTAGTTGCGCGGTAAACTCTGCTTGCGAGATGCAGGATTTTGTGACGTCAGTATGACGTGTTGTTCGCATGTGGCGTCGTTGTAGATACCGCTACAACATGTCTTTTTCTTCCATACTTCTCTATTAGTCGTAATCTCGGTAGTCACCCCCTTTTCTAACCATATCATCATTCATTCAGCCCATCCATAGTTTCTTTGGTCTTCCCGTACTCTTATAGCCATCGACATTCATACTCAAAACTTTCTTCACGACATTTTCCTCGTCCCTCATCACACGCGCCCATGTTATGGCAACCAATTTCCGCACAACTTTTCAGTTAACGGTTATAAATATCAATAGGTAAAATAAAAATCTCAATACCTACATATTGGTAATGCTCTCCTCAAATGTTATTTGAAAATTACATTACTTCTATTGAAATAATATTTTACTATCAAATTAAAAGAAAAAAACAAAAAGTAAATAACAACAGCCTATCGATTCTGTAAAAATCTCACCGTGATAACTAAGATGAAGTGAGCTATCAATGAGGCAATCCCTAACATCAGGTGGAATGACAGCTCACTTGAACTTAGTTTTCACGGTGAGATTTTTACAGAATAGCACTCTGTATTTTAAATTTTTCCATGCTTATGCGTAGACACGATCTCCAAAATATTTAGCATTTTAATATAATAAAGTAGGTGGCAATGACATCTCCAAGGTGCCTTGTCTATACAAACAAATAGTAGTAGATTGTTGCATCGAGCGTAAAGTGAGTTATTAATGCACAAGTGTTGTTGGTGCTTGAGGCCCTGCGAGGGCACTAAATTAACATGAGTGCTTTAATTACTCACTTCAGCGAGGTGCGTAATCTACTTTTCTTTCAACTAAGTACCAATCTACCTACCGTGATAAAATATACCTACTCAAAATAAAAACTCAAGTTAATGAAAACAAAGTAGCCCACGACTTTTGCGGCAAAAGGTTATTAACAATTTGATTTGCACCTGTTTTTATTCCTGGAGGTAAATTCATATCGCTATCGCTGTCTATTTCCATTTTTTTTAAACTTTTCTTGCTAAATATGAAGTATCAAAGTTTTACAATGGTACAAAATGCGCGCTATTTGTTTTTTTTTTCACCAAATCGGTTTTATTCAGCCGAACTTAATGGGAGACATTAAACCTCTGAGCTAAATTTATATCTAAATAAAAAACAGTGTATTAATGAAAAACTGTACAACCATGAGATTTCATATAACATTTCTGCACTGTTTTGGTTCTAAGCAAAAAATAAGTCCTTTGTGATCAGTTTTGTAGTGATTAATGATAACATTACTACGTAGCTGAAAGAAAATAAAATTCAAGTGTCTCTTTGTAATGTCAAAATAATAGCTTTTTACAAAATGCTTATGAAAGTATCGGTAATTCTAACTTTTTTTGTCTGTCTGTTTGATTCTGCTAACCTCCGAAGCGGCTGGACCGATTTTTACGAAATTTGGTTTTGGTTTGGGCGTGCTCCTCTCCCAGCTGCTCCACATCGGACCCGTACAATTAATCTCCCGGCGCCCTGCATATCCTTCTCGTCACAAGGCTTGAGCATTCTCCCGGCGCCCGTCAGCAACATTCCTTTTCTGTCTTCTTTTTAGTATCACTTGTTTTCACCTCTTCAAATTAATTCTTCTTTATGAATCTAATTCTGATTCTAATTTTCAAAATCTTTTCCGCATTATTTCTTCTAATTTTTCGTCTTCACAATCTTCTATCAGTAAAAATCTTCATGACTTCTTCAACTACAGACATCCTCGCTTTCACTTAGATTGCAAAATTTTAATTGCTGGCTAAGGGTCGCCATGTATTCGAGTGGTGTAGGCAAAATGAAAGAGAACTGTTCAATCTAACGATTCGTGTAATAATCCCAATAATTAGTGTGTGCAGTTACAAATATAGGGTTAAGCGAGCTGCACACTACAATATTTTGAACCCAGGGGAAGGACATAGGCTACTTTTTGTCGACATGTCCACGCGGGCGAAGCCGCGGACGGAAGCTAGTATGACTATACAATAGCTAATCTTTCTGAATGATGGACTCCTTTACAGTTCAAGAGTGCCTGTAATTACCTAGTTAATTAAAAAAGAAAGTAGAGTAAACTGAAATAAATACTTTGAGTTTGATTTTAAGTGATTGCACTTTAGTAATGTTACAAAACTTTTATGTGATAGATTAGAAAAAATATAGCAAATGAATATTTAAACTAAAACTATCTACTACATACTTAGTAATAGCATTACCTATTTGTAGCTTTTTAAAACGTACCGTATCCGATTTTTTTCCAAAAATGTGTTTAATTAATAATAATTTATGGTGTTTGTTTGTAAGGAGATTGAATAAAAATAATCATAACTGGCTGAATGCGCCAAAATAAATTAGGAAAACCCAATTACTACCTAATACAAAGAAAAAGAATAAAGTAAAACTTAACGGCATTTCAAATGGCCAGCAGTGAAATAATAATTCGATTACATATTTAGTACTTACTAATTCCATGGTCGATTCATACAGGTTAGCTTAGATAGGTAAGTTTACATTCTATTTAGAAAACACTGACATTTTAAAAGAAAGGCGCCATTGACCGTTTTTCCCCATAAGTTTTGTGATTAAGTTTAAATTAATTAATAATGAATTTAGGCATTCGAATATTTTATGTAGGTTAGATTAAAATAATAGGTAGGTATGACAGGCCAAATTATGCCCGAAAAATCTTGTAAAAGCCATTTAAATACTAAGAAAAAGTAAGAAAAAAAGTAATACTTATTGGCATTCGATATTTTTTTACCTGTAATAGCCAGTGTGAATTTTAAACAGGACGATAAACGTAAATGGGTTTGACTATTTACCTAGTAAAATACAATGATATTGTAAAATTAGTTTCAATAATACAATACCAAGAAAAAACCAGTCTTGATATAAAATAAGTCATTTGAATTGATTTGAAACTTGAACTTCAGAGCGGTACAATAACAAATATTCGTTCATTCATCCAATATTATTACTTCTTTATAATAACATGGAGCTCAATTAGCTTAATATAACAACGATTGTTACAAAACGAACCGCTAAGTATTTTCAATTAATCCTATTACGTTTTATGGTATTTTTATGGACGCCACTTTACCCAGACTGACCCAAATTGGTTCAAGGGTAGTAAGAATTAGCTTTTTAATTTTAAAAATCTGCTTTTATCTTATGATTATAAGGAAAAGTCGAAACGGTTTTATTCGATTATAATTTATAGGTTTTTTGAGTTAAAATAGTTTCTACGAAATTCTTTTGAAATATAGTTTTTAAAAGTCGTTTAATAATAAAGATGTAAGTACTCAAATTAGTACAATGTGTATTTTTCTTAAACGCAGATAACATTATGAACTTTGAGCAGCCAATCACATGCGAATAATCTTTTGCGCAGTTAGTGTGAACGATTAATGTCACTCATTATAATATTATGCACATCAGTGTCGTTATCGATAAGTATTTCGATTTAATTTTTTTGGAACTCGATTTGAGTCTTAACGAATAGATAGAATGAAAATGAATGAATGAAATGAAAATGGAAAGTGTCAATGAGCCCGATACTCCCTTCCTCGTTCATGTAATGTGAACGTAGATAGGTATACAACGTGTAAAAACCTGAAAATAGTTTGTTCATAATTGACTACTGAATCGATTTCAGTAACTTTTAATATAGCTTTTTTTTTCAAATATGATGTATTTTGCCATATTATTAAGTCTTACTTTAAGGCAATAAGACTCAATTTGAATGCTTAACCCTTTGACCGCCACGGTCGTGTATAGCCGACAAATGAAAACGTGCCCAACACGCCAATGCTGACAAGAAAACACCATGTTTTAAGTATAAACACAGAAAACTGAATTGGGTTTATTTATTTTGTACTTAAAACATGGTGTTTTCTTGTCGGCACTAGCCGACGGTGGCGTGTTGGGCACGTTTTCATTTGTCTGCTATACACGACCGTGGCGGTCAAAGGTTTAAAGAAATGCTAGGATCAACACGATTTTCTTAATAAAAATAGTTAGCTTTAAAAAAAATAGTTTTGTTCATTGTCAATGCTCTATTGGGGTGTATGAGGTTTTGCGCATTTAACGTTACACGTTGTATACCTATTCCACTCAGTTTTTACAGGACAACATCTAGAAGTCCTTAGAAACTTCTGAAATAGCTATGAAACAAAAGATAAAATTAAACTATGTGACAAAGGCACGGTGGCATCGATAGTCGCACTTAAATTTCGTTATCGATAAGTAATTTGATTTAAGTTAGGTATATCGAATGGAATCAAAAGTGTCAACGAGCCCGATGCGGGCATTCAAGTGATGTCAACGTACTTATGCCATTGGGGTCATAAAGGAGCTATTGAAATTGTTCATAACACAGATATCAGACACCTAGATAACGTAAGAGCAACTACTTCGCGTGACAATAATCGCACCACTTACGTTCAAAAATCGCAAGGATCAGCGCAGACAGAGAGGAGCGCAGCGGAAAGGATTTTATTAAGGCACTCGAAAATCAACTTTAAAATTATTGAAATAAAGTACATATATGCTTGAACCTGACAAAAAATGCTCGCGCGTCCTCGAAAATACGCAAGAAGAGACCGCCCGATATCCAGACCGCAGGGAATGCTCAACACTGTCTATCAAGCGGAGTGTGTGGGCATAATACAAGCGGCTTATGCCATAACAGCCAGAAGAGTTACGGATGCCTCCATTCGCATACTCTCAGACAGCGCCTCAGTCCTCCAATCCCTAGGGAAGGAATGCATCACATCGAACCTAATACTAGAATGTCACAATGCGCTTGAACGGGTAACTGTTTTGAACCGCAATAAAGTGACACTACAATGGATAAAGGGACACAGTGGATCGCTAGGTAACGACGCAGCTGACGAGCTGGCCAGAAGGGCGTCTAGTACGTCAGTTTGTGGACCGGAACCTGTCGTGCCCATCCCCTTCAACCAAATACGCAGGTGGCTAAAGGAGCACACCCATACACAAGCAGAAAATTGGTGGACGTCGTCACCAGGCTGCAGGCAGTCCAAGGAAGCTATGCCATCATTAGATGGCAGGCTAACCAGACGTTTATTGCGACTGGACAGGAAAGGCTTGCGCCTGGTGACGGGGACCATCACGGGACACTGCTCACTGAATAAACACTTCCACACTATAGGCATAACGGACAGTCCCCTGTGCAGAGCTTGCATGGAGGCTGAAGAAACCGTTACGCATGTGCTCTTTGAGTGCACAGGCGTCACCCAGAGTAGATCAGAAACCCTTGGGACACCCGGATCGTACACAGATGTTCTCAATAGACCAGGAGACCTAATCAGCTTCTGGAGGGAGGTGGGCTGGTTGGAATAACCACCGACGGCCGCCATGGCCCACGCACAATGGTCCAACTGAAGGACTAAGTGCGGAAACCAAACCCTTAACATAGAACATAGAGACCGCCCGAGAATTATTCCTCTCTGTCTGCTCTGACCCTAAGCCGCCACTTTTGCGCTCAGTCCTGTGTACTTACTGCTGGCTGGGTGAACGTGAGTGGGAAAGAGCGCTTGTGACGTCATAGCAGGTAATCCAAAAAATGGCACGCTTGGTTTTCATACAAATCGTGATACTTGCGTTATCTGGGCTATATCTGTGGTTCATAATATTTATGATTTTCGAAAAGTTCTTGGAAACTTCTCAAATATATGAAGCTATTTAACCCTGGGGAAAATAGCGGGAAAAAAGAGTGGGACTCGCACACGAAGGGCCGTACCTCTGTACAGACGCCAGCACATCAAGCTATTACAATCTTTCAAATAGATAAGTAGGCGTCCGTCAAAAACACCAATATTTTACAAGGAGCGACTGCCTGTCTGACCTCCACAACCCAGTTCAGGGGTAATAAGATACCATTTGGTGGAACTGGTACTCGTAGTCAGACTTTCGGGCTTCTGACGACCGGTAACGACTGTCAAAGATCCACGAATGACAGCCGGGACCAACGACTTAGCGGGATTTCCGATGCACGGAGAGGTCTCGGTATGTAAAGATGGTCACCCATCCACAGACCAACTGCGGCAATCTTAGCTTAACCTGAACGATCGACCTGTGCGGCCGTTATTATTTAGCCACGGGCTCCCGACGCCCTAAAAAGCACCAGTGTAAAATAAACTTGTTACCATTTTGATAGTTTGTCGATCGTTCTTTATCTATTCCGTGCGTTCGACTATGTTGCATCTGGAACGCCAATCATATTTACTTTCTCATAGAGAATCGTGTTTTTCCCACTGTCGCGTAGACTTACAAATATTAAATACTAGCAGCGCCACGCGGTTTCACCCGCGTTAGTTTCGATCCCGTAGGAATATCGGGATGAAAAGTATCTTATGTGTTAATCCTTGTTATAAGCTATCTGTGTGCCAAATTTCATCCAAATCCGCTCAACGGTTTACGCATGATTGAGTAACAAATATCCAAATATCTTCACAAATTTTCACATTTATAGTATGAGTAGGATAGGATTTATTTAGAAGCTACCTAAGTCAGTAACGTTTTTCTTCAATTATTCACTATCACGAAAACCACGTTTTATTCAGCTCGTGCCGTGCGCTGTCACAATCTAATTAGAGACACAACAGCGACCCGCCTCGGGATAACAGAATAATTAACTTAGTTTGCGGAGACTTATGAGCAAATTCAAATACAGCAGGCGTTATGTAATTAACTGTATCCACTGAAACACTGTATTTTTAAGGTTATATGTAAGGAGCAATGGTGGTCTAGTATAAGGTCTCGACTTACGAACCCAGCCAGGCGTAATACTTTGTGCAAATAAGTTCTTCAACACTGCTCTCAATACGGTGAAGATAAATATCGTGAGGAAAGTGTCTTAGAATCAAAATTTCGAAGAAATGTGACATCTACCAACCCGCACTGGGCCCGAGAGGTAGTTTATTAGCCACTGCTATTAGCCACTGTCGAAGAGAAGAGGCTTGTAGGCCTACCATGATCTAATAATGAAATGATAGTTAAGTCGAGGGGTAAAATGGGTCGTTTATGCCCGAGTTATACACTCTGATTTTCGCTTCAATTGCGAGAAAATGAAACAGGCATAAAGTATGTAACAGTAATTTCACTGTTAAAAAATGTTGCAAAATTGAAGAAGAGAATAGCTAATTGCCGCATAAAACTTTCTTAAAGGTTTTTTTTTTAATATTAACATGTGTGATTTGACTTGGGTACTTCATACTGCCAAGTTATAAAAACGTTTCTAAATAATAAATGACAACTATTTTATCTGGTTTTATTAAATTAACGATAGAAAATACGGAAGTGATATCAATTAAAGCAAATGAAATAAATAACATAACAATTTTAATCTGCGACGTTTTATTGTGCGTGTGGCAGTTGGGCCTGATTATCTTAGTTTAAGAAAAAAAAATACTTTATGCACTAGCTAGAGCATAAAAAGCGATTTCATGTCACCTACGCACAACATAAAGACGATTTTTTAGAGCATTGAAAAATTAAAATGAAAAAAGTGAAGTGAAAAATGCCTTTTTGGAATCATTTCGTGGAAGTTGTAAAATTACTAGTAAAATAACCATTTTAGTTATAGTAATAATGTAAAAATGAAAAGGTCCAATTTGAAACAATAAAAGGTTATTTAGCTACCTAGGTACATGTAATTAATTTTTTGTACACAGAAAAAATATCAGTCTGTACTTAATTGAGATTTGAGATTCTGAATTTCGGAGTACTTTGTCAGCACGCTTAATAATATTTTATCAAGCTTTATTAATTTTAAACCTATTTTAATTTAATAGATGAATAAATCATAGTTGAGGTCTACCTATTAAGTGGGCTCCTAATAAATTATTTAGTCCCCGATTTATTAAAGTTGAGGCGCTTTATTTAGTAACTAGTTTTTGCCAGCGGCTTCGTCCGCGTGGAATAATGACTTCCGGAAATTGAGGCACTAACTCTCATAGAGTTTAACCGATGTGCTCTTTCCTCTGCCGATTCTTGAGAACGCGTATTTCTCATTCAACGCGTTTTTCAAGACAATAGCGGGCGCGGCGACCGTTACACAAAAATAATCCTTATAGCATGATTCAGTATTCACACGCGATAGCTTATTAGCGTATTTCATCTATAACTTTGGTGTTTCTGTACCGATTTCTATGATTCTTTTTTTATTACTTATGTAATAATGTTAACATTTTTTAATTAGGGATGAGTGAGAGTGTTATAAACGTAAGGGTTGATAAATATAATCAGAAAGCTCCGAACTGCTAAGCTATCGGGAGTTACACGTGTTATTGTGAGTCAACCATAAAAGATAGACATTTGCTGTCGTAAAAAATTTTTTATATAATTTTAAGGAGAACATTTCCGTCATACATGATTTCTGTGTAGCTTTAACCATTAAGGCTGCACACGCGACGGAAGCTTAAAAAATGGAGTAAGTTCTCCTGTTTTCCCAACATTTCCCTTCACTGCTCTGCTCCTATTAATCGTAGCGTGATGAAAAGTATACTATAACCTGCCCAGGAGTATGAAAAACAATTGCACTAAGTTTCGTTGAAATCCGTCGAGTGGTTTTTGTTTCTATAACGAACATACAGACAGACAGACAGACAGACAGACAAAAATTTTACTGATTGCATTTTTGGCGTCAGTATCGATCACTAATCACCCGCTGATAGTTATTTTGGAAATATATTTCATGTACAGAATTAACCTCTCTACAGATTTATTATAAGTATAGAATAGACTAGCGTCTGTCCGCGACTTCGTTCGCGTGGAAGTAGTAAGATACACAATGCCAAAGTAACAGCCACATTTTTATAAAACTCCCCGTTGCTATTACTTCGCTTTCACTTAGCGTTCTGACTTTTTTTTCTTTTTGCTCGGCTTCATAGGTCGTAGTGTGATGATAAATTATAGAGGTTATCAAAGGCAAATATATTTTTTCCAATCCAATTGATAGTTCCAGAGATTAGCGCGATAAAGCAAACAAACTCTTCAGCTTTGTTATTAGTATAGATTTAGTATTAGCGTCGCACCCCTGTTTCGCTTGGTTTTAAGACTTGACTTGAAATTCAATACTTGGGCCTAAGTAGGCCTGACCGTTGAATTTTAGTGGATATTTATATCATGATTATGATGAACGTTTTCATTTCATGAAAAGTAGAAATTATCTACGATTCCCAAAGTCTGGAGAAATCTCCTGAGAAATCAGATTAAACTTCTAAACTTAGAAAAATATTACTTTACGTTAATTTCATCACACAACGTAATCCAATATAACTTTAATTTCGGTTCGCCCAATATTAAAAACGTAATTATCAACGCAAATTTCATAGATAAAAACAAAATAAAAAACAAAATTTGTTTTCCTTTGAATTGATGGTAGGTATAATAAAATTTATAACCGTTACATGTGCGGCTGATAGTGATTTTTATGACTTCCCTTGTTTTGATGAGACTAGGAAGTCTGTTCGGTTTATCTTAATGCAGTAACAGTTGGCTTTTATAATAAATTCACTCCACTACTACTTTGTTCAATATCTTAGGTGAACCTATCCTAAGACATAGAATTCTAGAATCACTGAAAGCAAATAAAGGCTTTTAAATAGCTATTTTATTAGTAAATAGTATTTTTGGTCTTTTATCTTTCTTTGCACATATACAAACCAAAAGAAAATTCAAACGGGATTTAAAAGTTACTTTAGGTAGGCAGTCTTTTACTAAACTCTATTTGTTTAGGTAATTAAGTAAAGTTAAACAAAAAACCACGTGACTTAGTTAACCGACTAAACGTAATACGACTGCATTTCGGTTGTCAAGCTATGTCACAATTGTACTCTTCAATTTAGCAAAGTTATAATTTGTTATTAATGTTACTAAATTGAAAAGTACAACTGTGACGTAGCATGACAACTGAATATACTGGTATTACGTTTAGTCGGTTAACCACGTCACGTTGTTTTTTTGTTTACCTTTATTTAATTACCTAAACAGATGGAGTATAGATATTTACTTATCGTTAAACGTGGGCAAACTCGAAAGCTATTAAAAAGTTACTAGGCAAGACGGAGATATTTTTATTTAAAGGACAAAAATAGTTCAATTATGGCTACGGAGGAAGAATCGCTTCAAATTCTCGTGGCAACGTATCCTCTATTTATAAACAATAAAACATAGCCATGCTCCGTTGTTATCAAAAGAAATTGTCCTCACCCACGAGGCTTGCCGATATATTAAAATGTCACCGCGTGATATGAAAAAAAACACTTAACTTGCCACAGCCAGTCTGTAGATGGGTGATCATCTTTATATACACGGAGGGGCCGTGCCTCGGAAAGCACGGTCCCGGCTGTCATTCTTGGATATTTGACCGTCGTTACGGGTCGTCAGAAACCTGAAAGTCTGACAACCATCTTACCAAGGGATATCGTGTTAACCAGTACCTAGCAGGGTTGTGGAGTATTGGTGTTCAGCTGCATCCGGTTAGACTGGAAGCCGACTCTAACATAGTTGGGAAAAGGTTAGGCAGATTGAAACACAATATTTTTTGACGGACGCCTAGCTTTTATTAAACATCTGTAATATTTGCCTGCCAGATTATGTAGGTATGCAATTTTGACGGAAAATGTAATGTAATGTGTGTGTTTTCTGACGTATGTAGTTTTGTAAGTAGTCGTTTTGAAGTGTTGTCGTTATGAAACCAATTCGAAATAAAATGAGGAAAAGAAGTCTTATTTTATTAGATAATCATTTTTTTCATCCATAGTAATCTACAGGGTGTCTGAGAAAGGGTGTCGCCAACTTAAGGGTGTGGTACAGACCATCAAACTGAACAACTTTTACCCGGGGACCAACATCGTGATCGTGAATAAAAAATCAGTTGTCCCATACAAAACTGCGATACCTTCTTGATCAAATGTATGGGACGACTGATTTTTTATTCACGATTACGATGTTGGTCCCCGGGAAAAAGTTGTCAGTTTGATGGTCCGTACCATACCCTTAAGTTGGCGACACCCTTTCTCAGACACCCTGTATATACAGAAAACAAAGTCGGGTTAGTTACACCATTGATAACTCAAGAACGGCTGGACCGATTTTTACGATTTTTGATTTGTTGGATTTGTGCCCACCCCGAATAACTATTAAAACATAAAATAAATTAATGAAAAAAAAATAATGAAGATAATTAATTTTATCACACATTTTGTTGTTATTGTTTCTGAGGCGGTACAAAGTTCGCTGGGGTCAGCTAGTAATATTATAAATTCAAAAGTAACTCTGTCTGTATGTTAACGGTTAACGGTTATGTAACGGATTTCGATATGGCAAAGAGATAAGTAGCGGAGGCCACGTTCCCGTGGGATAATTTACGCGGGCGAAGCCGCAGGCAAAAGTTAGTGGACTTATAATAATAATAAACCATTTACTTACAGGTTACAAAGACCCATATATAAATACCTTAACCTAATTATACATATTAATAACAATTGTGTTAGTAATGAAACTTAAAATTATGTTCATAATCACTTAGTTGCACTAAGTCTTCGTGAGTTCCGGTGGCACTTGTCCGCGAAAGTCGCGAAATACCACATCTACACACCACATCATAACGAGTATTGTACGTTTTCTTGACTAATAAAATAATTCAACATTCAATCGGAAGTTTTAGAACTAAAACTAAAAAGAATAAGAAAAAATTTAGATGAAACGACTCCTATCCCTTTACATAATATTTCAGAAAAACGAGCTTTCTCATGATAAATATCAAGTTTCAAAAGGTATTGAACATACTCGTATATAACCGTTTCTCCTTATATTACGCCTCTCATCCCCCAACAGTAATAAGACCGCAGCTAACCAGCGGATATCGATGTCGTATCGTCCGTCAGGCTGAATGATTACCTACATTTGTTCCAATCGAAGTAAAAATAATGATGTAGCGTTAGCGTTCTCGGTTCATATTTTTTTTGTTTTTTTTTTTGTTTAGGAGCTGTGGTTGCCTATTGGTAACGGTCGCGACTTACAAGATGTAGGTCGTAGGTTCGAACCCAGACAGGTGGTTTACTTTGTGTAAATAATTTCATCGCCACTGCTCTCAAAACGGTGAAGGAAAACATCGTGAGGAATGTCTTAGAACCGAAAATTCGAGGACATGTGACATTCACCAACCCATAAAAAGCGACTTTATATCGCCTACGCACAACATAAAGACGAACTACAAGAGCATGATAAGTGAAAAATCTATTGTTATGTATTATGAACCAAATAAAAGCGTGTTAAAAAAGAAAACAAGCCATTTTTTGTGAAGGCTACGTGGCTACGAATTAGCTACGAATTCTCGTAGCATTGCTACGAATTTAATAAGCTGGCTACGATTTTTCCAATAACTTTGACTATGTTTTTCTTTGAATAATGTTTCTCAGAATATTATTATAATTATCTTAGAAACTTGTCAACATTTCCAAGATATTTCATTTGTTTATATGACATATCTTGGAAAATAAAAAGGCACACAAAAAGGTAAAGGTACACATTTTTGCTATGTCAAAAATTGCTTTCAGTTGTTCAAGAGATTCCATAATCCTGAAGGATTTTGTAGGAAATTCTCAATCTATTGCTTCATATGTTACGGTTTAAAATATTATTTATTTCTCAAAGATTTATGTAATCACATAGTGAGAAACAAAGTTTTAATAATAACATGTAGGTAATGATTTAGATATCCCAGAGCGCTCGTCGTACGGTTAGGGCAATTTAGTGGGTACATCGTAATAAATTACTCAAAGCGCGCGCATCGTTAAAAAAAAATATATGCTTGAAAACTTCGTCTATTCAACAACGTAAATAACGCAATGAATGTTATTGGTTTATTAAAGTCTGACGCCGGCACATCAAGCTACCCGAAACTGTCAAATGTTCCCAGTCAATCTTGAACCTAATGCTTTAGCGATAAAGTTGAAACTCTATATTAAAGAAATTTGACTGTAGTAGTTTGATGTGCTGGCGTCTGTACACCAACTGCTTCTGCATAATCAAACTTAAGTTCTATAGGTAATAATAGCCTCGGACTTACACAGTCGCCAATTACAGGTTCACCAGTAATCATAGAAATACAAATACAGTCCTTTCACAGTAACCTCTGGGGGCCTACCACCACTTTTATAGCAGTATTATCTTAATCTTACTTCAGTGTGGGAAAGAGATGGAGCAATACAGTACATCAGAACATGCAGCTCCATCTATTTCCCACACTGAAGTAAGATTAAAATAATACTGCTATAAGAGGTGGTGGTAGGCCCCCTGATTTTGCATCACTGCCGAAATCACAGTGATCTTTATTCTCACTCTAATAAGGTTGCTGCTTTGTTGCTGCCACTGACAAGTCTGTCACAATCATTGTGATCATTATTATCGTCACAATAAGGTTGCTGTTAAGTTGCTGCTGGCAGAGGTAAAATCATTGTGAACAGACTGTACTAATATTGTAGATAGACCAATAAATAAATACATATGTACCGAGAACCCTCCGTGCGTCGGAAGCATGCGTAGTATTGCGTAGTTCATACAAACGTAATACCAAAATAATTTGTAAATCCTACTTCCTATCCTACCCTACTTCTTACTATCCTACTAATATTATAAACGCGAAAGTTTGTGAGGATGGATGGATGTTTGTTACTCTTTCACGCAAAAACTACTTAACGGATTTTGATGAAACTTTACAGCAATAAAGCTTATACAACAGAATAACACATAGGATACTTTTTATCCCGATATTCCCGCGGGGTCAAAACTTACGCGGGTGAAACCGTGGGGCGCAGCTAGTCAAACATATTCTTAAAGTAGTGTGTATTTATTCCAATTGGATTACAGAATTTCTAGGTTCCCAAATATATTATTTTGAATAGACACTGATTTAAAGACGAGTTATAAGAAAAATAAGTTTTCTATAGAAATTTGAAATTCCTCATTATCTCATCTTTATATCAGTGTCCTTTTAAAATATATATTTGGGAACCTAGATATTCTGTAATCCAAACGGAATAAATACACACCCCCTTAAGAATATGTTTGATTTACAAATTATTTTGGTATTACGTTTGTATGAACTACGCATGCTTTGCCGGCCCCTTAAGCCGTTGATCCCAGCTGTTATATGTGAACCTTGGGCAGTCGTTACCGGTAACTGACAATCGTATACCTGGGTACTGTTATATGTGAACCTTGGGCAGTCGTTACCGGTAACTGACAATCGTATACCTGGGTACTGTTATATGTGAACCTTGGGCAGTCGTTACCGGTAACTGACAATCGTATACCTGGGTACTATTTTTGGGTTTATCGTCTACTAAATCAAATTTCAATCAACAAACTGAACGTCTGCCTTCCGATGTAGACGTCACATCATTACATCATACGGTCTATCGGGACATCACAGGAAATTAACAGCGTTTCGGTTTTGATGATTTACGATACTTTTTGAAGCGAGTTTTGTGTTTAACCGAAACGGAACTAATGAAAATGTAATTCATTCTCTTCGGTAACAAAGGTAAATTGACCGGTCCGTACCTCTATTGTTATTTTTACGTTAATCTATGTATTTATATCTATAAGAGTTTGATTGAACGCTAATCTCTGAAATTATCAGTCATATTTGTTTTTTTTGCATATGATAGCCCAATTCTTGAATAAGGCTATACTCGTATATAGATATAACACTCTGCTAAGCTAGCCGAGTAAAAATACAAACAGTTAGAAAGAACACTAAGTAAAAACGAAGTTATGTAGCTCAGTGCGGGCAGGCGATGCGATGCGACGCGGTGGGTCGAGAACCAAAATACGCGAACAAAGTCGCGGGTAGAAGCTAGTCATTTAAATGCTTAAATATTTCGTAAAGTCGTATAGTTTTTTTAAGTCGTTTAAGTATTAACTCATTTAATCTTAAATTATTGAGCAAAACAGTAAGGCAAGGTTAGTTATTTTAACAGTGTTCTCTCATTCTTCCTCCTTGTAGGACTCTTTCATTTATTCTTCTGCTACGGAACCCTAAACAAATCGACTTGAACATTCAGTGGGCCGATAAACAAACACAATTTCAATTGGAAACTAGCATATTTGATCCACAAGTAACCAATAACGTATTCCCTTTTCCTCCATTGATATGTCATGCGCGACCCCGTAATGCGGGATCCCGGAATAAGAAATGTAGGGAATCCCCCCTGGATTGCGACTGAAAACATGAAAAAATGTTTTCTTACTAGCTTTATTTTTGTTTCATCACTAGCGTATAAAAAACAGTCGAGAGGTGTCGTGGGACACTCAGTTGGGACGAAGTTTCTTTCGCTTTTGCACACTTGACGAATGAGAGCTACACACAAAGAAATGCTTTTTCACGTAACAAGTGTCGTGAAGGTCAAAATGTTACACTTTTCCTCTGTTCCACTTTGGATTCCGTACCTCAATAAGCTCAAAAGAAAACCTGCTTCCTTTTGAGTGATGGCTCAGTGGTATCAGCGCCGACTTACGAGTTGGAACCCATGCAGGCGCTTCATTTAAGTATTTTATTTTAAATTAAGTGCTGTCAAAACGCTGAAGGAAAACATCGTGAGGACACCAGCATGACCTAGAACCAAAAATTTCAAAGACATATGACAAACCGCACTGGGCCCGCGTGGTGGATTATGGCCCACTCCCTCTCACAGAGAGCAGGCCTGTGTCTCAGCAATGGGAACTAGGCTGATTATAAGTATGATGACTTCAAAAGAAAAAAAAAACCTTTTAGGAAAACATCGTTGGCCATCCGTCTCTGTCAAGACCCTTAGGAGGTATCAAGTTGAAATTAATATCAAATATGAAGGTCTACGGTTCCTTGGAGCTCTAAAATCAAGCTTCTAAGTCAACGCAATAAAAAAAAACGGCCATTTAGGCGACACATTTTGATACTCGCAAATAAATCAAAACCAAGAAGAATTAATTTTTGGTAAGACGCACTCACAGTAGATGAAATAGTTAATTTGTAGTATTATCACAAAAAAAACATATTTTATTTGCGATTAAAAACTCTTTGCAGTTGGATGATTGACCCCGACGTCGATGTATGGGAGAACATTTTTTCAACTACAGTGTTAAGTTTGTTCTTGAGATAACTTCATCCCAACTACGGAAACCATCATTGTGCGTGGTCTGACACACGCTTGGCCGGTTTTTTCGGTCTAGCTCTCATTTGCCAAGTGCGCAGAGTATACGGTCGGATACCCAAAGGATTAGGTAATGGGGGGCGAGCCAATCCAATCCGGACCGATACAGAAAATTTAATAACTTTCATTGAGCTTAACTTATACATTTTCTACGATAAAAACATAATATGGACTTTTTGGTGAACTATGGGCAAAATAATTTCCCATAGTTCACCTAGAAAACATAATATGGACTTTTTGGTGCACTATGGGAAAAAAAATATCCCATAGTCCACCTAGGTGAACTAGACGGGTGGACCATGGGCAACACACGATTTTAAACCAGGTGATCTTTAGTATCAGTAGGCCAATTCTCGTAAATTAAAACGTTCAAAATCTAGTCGCAGTGTCATCTCGGCGACAAACAAATGTCAAAAACTTGTCAAAATGTAGGGAAATTTGAAGTATTTTTGACAGATTGAAACTGAGATCAGACTGTAAACGTTCTTAAAAATTACGAGAATTGCCCCTCTGGTATCTAATGTAACGTTTGACAAGGACATAGGATAATTAGCCGTTAAATTTCCCACCTCTGGGATACAGGCCTGTGAGAGGAAATGGGCCATAATCCACCACGCGGGCCCAGTGCGGGTCAGTAGATGTCACATGTCTTCCAATTTTTTGTTCTAGAACTGTTTCAGAAATGTTTTCCCTGACCGTTTTGAGAGCAGTGGTGATAAAATAAATTAGACAAAGTTAAACGCCTGCTTGGGTTCAAACCCACGACCTACGCCTCGTCCGTCGGGACCGATACCACTGGACCACCGCTGCTCCGGACTGCTGACCCGGACGTAATTTGGCTCAATATATCTACAGTGTTGTTATCAACATGTTTTTACCGAAACATTATGTTTAATGAGCTAGTATGATAAGATACACCTTTTAGTTTTAAATCATACTACTAATTGCATACCTAATTATAATTGCATAATTTAATAAATTTAATGGCGACCAAGATACCTACGGGCTTGCCTAGTTTGGGGCCAATGTAAAATCTCTGTAAACTTTTGAGCAATAAAGTTTTTATTATTATTATATTATTAATTGTACTTACAGAACAGATAAAAGAGTGTGATTGTACTGGGCCTCAAGTCTGCTATTACAATAGTGTCAGAATGGTCTATCATTGATTTCATAATTGTTGATTGTGACAAGTTTGGTAATCTACTAATATAATGGCGTCATTATGACTTTCAAATGGTCAACCACTGATACTCCATTGAAAGAAATGGCATAAAATGGTAATCTCGTACATAATGACAAATGAATAAATGTAATGTTTATTGCTATTTACGAACATCTTACTAGTTCAGATTGCAAACACTAATACGTAATATGTAAAAATATATGTATATTAAATGAAATCTAGCATGAAATTTAGTAGTTTTTCTCAGACCATTGACCGACCAATGATCGATCATTATGAATTTAGCAGATAACGAACTTTTAGTTAAATGACAATGGGATCGTGTTGGAATGACGAATTTATAAAAATAGCAGACTTGGGCCCCTGGTATAGTGGTAAGATCCGCCGATGATAAAGCGCATCTGCATAAACTACAGCCGATCCCTTTCTACGAATTCAAAAGAAATTCTCGATAAAAACCTCACAAAGGATCAGCCACTTTATTTTTCTTGTTTTTTTTTATAACAACAGTTTGAGAAATATTATGCCCGTAATATACTATCGGATTCTTACTGCAATTACTCAGATTACATAAAATCATCCCATCTTTTGGTTCAAGATCAAACGATCCCAAAATTTAATAGAATTTTCTCCACGTAATATTCCGAAAATTCGATCCCGTTCTGACAAAAAATTATAGCAACATATACACTCGTACGAAACATTGACACTATTGACAGTGTCGGTGATGCGAGCGGAATACAAAAATATTGATGTGAGCAAATTGTTTTTGTTTCGAGCGCGCGGGCGAAATAGTGTTGTATATCGGATGACACGCCTCAGTAGGTCGAAACCTTTTAGATAAGTTAACGATGTTTAGGTCGGCCATTTTTCATAAAATTAATAACGCTAATATGATTACCTATAGATCTATTTGTAGTTTCTGGATGGAAAAGAAGTTGGACGGAGAAAAATTCAAACTAGCTGTGCTGTCAAAATATATAAATATAAAACTTACCAGCGCTGTGGTATTTATTTGTTAAATATCGCAGCATTATATAGCTTATTATATAGCTTGCTTTTTAGCCTCGCATAGTTATTTTTTTTACTTGTTTTATTTAATATCTTTACTGTTTGTATTTCCTGTGCGTGTGCCAAATAAAATATGTTTCTTTCTTTCTTTACCCAGAAAACTTATCTTACTTTTTTATACTCGTCAGCTTCTATCTCTCGTAATAATTTTGCTCTCGAGTTACAAACGCACCTAACAAGCTTACGAAAAGAGAGATGGGAAACGTCAAGCTGTTTTAAATTAAATGAATTAAAACAGAAGCATAGATCTAGTTAAAGAGTAGTAGAACATAAATAAATCAATCGAGATAATTACGTTGTAGATGACCCGGTAATATTAAACATGGAGTGTAGGTATCAGTTCGTTATCTCCCTCGGTGCAAGGTCGACAGAGGGAGACGGATTATTGTGACACTTGTACCGGTTGATTGATAGACTACTGTTTCATTTTGATATAATGTTCACCGATATAAATAACCATATAACCATTTGCGGTAAAAATGACGCAGACAAAGAATAAGTTTGGGGAAAATATGCGTGAAATCCACGCAAAACGGCCATAGCTTAGCATAATGCTATGGCCATATGTGAAACAGAACGCCAGCGCAGGTTTTCAGCTTTCAGCAACAGCCGGCATTAAGGTGATGGTGCACAGCCACGTCGGCGTCAAGCGGTGCAGCATATGTTAAGATAAAAATAACTAATAAAATACAATACCTAATTCTAAATGTTCATAATTATAAACATGATATTTATAAAATGGTAAAATTCCAGAAAATCTTATCGTGAAAACTTAGGCGACGTGAACTGTCATCCCACGTAACGATTGACAGCTCACTTCAAACTCACTTCACCTAAGTTAATCTCACCGTGAAGGTGAGATTTTTACAGAATAGCACTGCAGGTATGTATGTATCAGTATTTTACTTTAGATACTAATTAAACGAAAGTTTTCGAGAGCTGCCGAATAAACGATCAAAGTCAAATCATTTATTTCAAATAAGCACACAAGAGGCACTTTTGAACGTCAAAAATTACAAAAAGATAGAATTGATGCTAGTCACCCCCTTCCTATTGTAATTTCCTATGGAGAAGAATGGGCAAGTAACTCCACTATTACTCTTTTAAAAATATTTTTGAATATTTTGTATATATCTAAGAGCAGATTTTTCAATCATCTGATAACTTTATTCGAGGAATTATTTTGAAAATTTTACAGTTATTTCATACAAAAACTGTCAAACGTCAATTTTATTCCTCGAATAAAAATTATCTGGCGATTGAAAAATCAGCCTTAGTATACTAATTATTATGAGATCTATTAGTAGGTAATAATAACATCACAGTAAATACTCAAGTACATGCTGTATTCTAACTAAAAGTCCAAAGCTTTCAAATGAAGCAGAATACACAAGTTCCTCTCTTTCACTATCATTACGAACGCGTCTGTTGGGTACAGACGCGTTCCCGTCCGAATTTCAATAGGTAGTTCACACAAAAATATCGTAGCAAATGGAAGTTCAAATTTTCCCGAATTCCCGGAAAACTTTTCCAATTTTCCTTTCCATTTAAAAATTCGGACTACTACAAAAATTCTTAACAAAAAATAGTGAAATCGGTCAAGCCGTTCTTAAGTAATGTGCTTACCTACCAACAAATATAAATTTATTTTTATTTATATAGATTTAGTGGCTCATTGTTTGGTAACAAATTGGTCTTCCACAGGCAATTACTTAGGTACAACATGAAAACACAACACATAATTATAAAATACCCATAACTCATAACTTTGGGCAACTGGATCCACTGAACTTAAAACTCTTGTACATGTCCGCATCATTGACAGATTGAGTGTTTTACACAAGCATGATAGCCCCATTACACCGCACTTACACAACTCATATTTAGATGATTTTTTTTTTATTTGGAAGAACGGTCGATTATGAAAAAAAAAACAGAAATCTCAGAAATCTTACCAGTCGATGCTATTTATGAGCCAACCTACTATCTACGCCACAGCACATCAAGCTACCCGAAACTGTAAAATTTCCCAATCAACTTTGAACCTTATGTTTTAGCGATAAAGTTGAAAATCTATTAAAGAAATTTGACAGATTGTAGTAGCTTGATGTGCTGCCGTCTGTACCTAATAATCTTGTAAGACGAAGGAGATTAGTATCCACGACACGGAATCCTAGTATAGAAGCTAGTGCTATTTGAATATTGTAAGGTTTTTCCTGAACATTCAAGTTTTACTTATTTATATATTATTATGAGTTAAGTATTAAAGTAAGAACAAAAAGCTAATTTATATTATCAACAAAAAAAATAACAAAATTAAATCCTAACTTAATAAAACAAAAAAAAAACTAAAATATAGCGTCGAAAAATTCATCCGCATCGCTGTCGACTGGTAAAGTACCCAAGAGACTGGCGGCATTACCACGTTGAATAGCAATGCTTAGCCTCTGGCCAAGGTAAAAGCCAGCCCTTGGGTCATGGGAAGTGTCAACCAGTCGTTTTGAAATTTCCTTAAAAAGAACATGAGCATTCGGACCCCACGGCCCGAGGGTTTCAACCCCAAACGGCTCGAAAATATAACTTCCGCTAAGGTTATTATATTTTCGCCGCTTGAGGTTTTCCGCAGCCGCAGCAGCAGCGCCAGCACAGCATGCCGAGCCAGGAAGATGGGATGGCGCAAGAGTATCGACACACGTTGCGTCCCACACTAAAGGCCTACCCAACTTCCATGGAAATAAAGACATACCGTCCGGTCTCTTGCCATCATCGCGTGCCAAGCCATTGGGTTCTAATACAGCTGGAACGCCGACGGTGACAAGAGCTCGTCGGATGATGTCATTAATGTTCGCGTGCCGCGCTAAACGACCCGCACTTCGGCTGCAAGAAAGGCCGTGGTGTCCGAGGCTGTTGACATCTTCGCCACAGTGACAGCGATGAGGAGAACAGCAAGAAGTGCCTAGCCGAAGAGAAGCAGCGAGGCGAAAAGTAGTGTCGTCGAACAAAGTGCCTATGTTCGACGAAGGTAGTGCAAGAAGCCAAAGACCCGACTCCCACCTACCCACAGCCAGCAGGCGCGCATGCTCCGCAGAAGTAGCAGACGATTCAAGTAAATTGTTCTGTACTACTCTGCAGAGCGGCTCATCCCACCGTTTTTGGGAAGATGGATTGTCGGGTAGATCTGTATTCGGGCAAACGAGTCTCCAGGCATCCATAGCCTCGGTGAAACACGGCACATCAAAATCAATCAGTGTGGATGCTAGAATTTTCCTGATTAACTTATCAGTGCCGTGGACCGAGGATATGAAAGCCGGTAAACTAATACTAGAAATTTTGCGGACGCCGAGTCCTCCCATACGAATGGGAAGAGTAGCTTGTGCCCAAGCTCGGTCGTCCAATGCCACATTTAAAATAGAAGTTAATGTATGCCTGATAATTTGGTCAATTTTATCTAAAAGGTGAGTGTGCTTCCATAAATGTGAAGCACGAAGGAAATATATTAATTTAGGGCCAAAACAGCAGTAGCGGATTAAAGTTATGGCCGAATGCATATTAATTTGGAACAATCTATCCGAAACGTCATTGAAATTTTGGATTTTTTCCTCAATAAAAACGGGAAAGGAATTGTCAAAGATTGGACACCCAAGGAGGCGAAGAGAGCTTTTTTCAATAATTTTGATTTCTGGAGCTATTGCGTTAAATTTAGGAAGTGTCAGATGTCTGTCAGAATTATCCGTTAAGTATAATTCACATTTCGAAAGATTGAGATCAAGGCCGATGGAATGAAATTCATTTTTTAAAAATTTAAGGTCCTCTAATACAGTTTCTGCATCGCCTCCCAAGGTTCCATCATCGAGATACCAAACGTTAAATTTGGAATTTAGCTGACGAATAATAGGGTGAATGGCTAAACTAAAAAGCACAGGCCCAAGAGGGTCACCTTGTTGACAGCCAACAGCAGATTCCAAAAGGTTGTCCCGATAGAGTAATTTAGAAGGGTGTCTGTAACATTGCCAAATGAAACTATAAATTTGGGGAATTTCTTTTCTAGTTACTGCCAGCAAGGTGTCCCTATTAACAGAATTGAAGGCATTCTTTATGTCAACCTTCAGGATGACCTCTCCTTTTTCAGAATGTAGGTAGGTCGACAAGGCGTGTACGGCAGCCTCACAGCCCCCCTTGGAGCCATAACCTAGCTGCAGGGGCTGAAATTTTTCCGAAACAAAATCACCAAAAAATTTACAACAAATTTTGGCTGCCGTACGGCGGTAAGTAGTGCCTACGGCAATGGGCCGAATGCCGCCATCCTTCTTACGCAGGGCGCATAAATTGGCCCCGTACAGAACGTCGATGACGGCCTCGTTCACCTTGCCAGAGAGCATAAGGTTAATCAAAGCCGTAAGCTCCTTCAAGAGCAACTCACCAGCTGCCCCGGCGCCTGAACAAATAAGATCCTTAAGGTGCTGAGGACTCAGGCCGTCGAGGCCGCCAGCGGAGCCGCTCCGGAAGGAGCAAACGGCTGTGACCAACTCTCGACCTGTAATGGTGAGGGAGTGGTTATCAGAATCAGGAGGATCGGGAAAAGAAAGGCCATCCGCTGCGGCTGGGTGTTTGCTCTCCAGAGCTGCGAGTGTTTCTGGAGAACATGGTGCCACCACATCGCTACTAAAAAGAATCCTGGCTGCTCCGCTAATGTCACCTTCCCCTAACTTAGATTCTACCAGATGGGATATACCTCTTGATGAGGTATATCTCTGTGTCTGCAATTTTGAATCTAAATTATGAGCCGAAATATTACAGTTTTCTTTAATTTGTGCAGTTAAAGTCTTTTTGGTTGCCAAATTTTTTTGTACATTTAGAATTCTGTAAGGGAAGGTGAGTAGTTGTTCCCAAGCACTTAGCGAGTTCTCGCGGACCGCAAGACGAACGCAACCTGCTAGGTGTTGTGCCACTAGAGGTCTAGCGCCGCGGGGAACTCGCTTCAAAACAGGAACAGAGGTTTTGAATTTGGACAGGGTTTTCCAAAACGGGTCAAAAGAGGATGTAGCTGGAGTTGTAGGTGTAGCTGTTGAGACAGGGTCTGAGATGAGTGCATTTGATGGTCTGTGCACCTTTCCAATGTGCACATTCAAACCCCGCTTACCTTTAAAAAACCGTGCCTGGGTACATAGCGGACATTAATTAATTATTATTAATTATTTTATAATTTTAATTTTTTCCGCTTTTTTACAATCACACACGTAATACAATCTAAGGTACCTATATATCTAAAGGAAAAATATAAAATATTTTCAGATTGCTACAGATATATTTTCAGTCATGAACAAAAGTTCGTAATTAATAAAAAAAAACGCGTTGTTTTCGTAACTGGATAGCCATCGTATTAGGATACGACGATAAAAGTGTCACAGTGTTTTTTTAAAACTCAAACTCAAAGCATTCATTTATATAAACCAATTACGGGCAGTTTTAATAAATTGTCAGGGAGAAAAATGAAGCTAGTTGCCCATTGCAAAGCGTAGTAGGCTCTTATGGAGAAGAACGGGCAAGAAACTTCACGGACCAAATATTGTAACAACAAAATAAAACCCATTTCAATACAAACATCAACATACCTGTTTTAAAGATAAAAGTGGCTGTATCGCCGATTGGCCCCGATTCTGTAGTTCACAAACTAAACTAAATTTAAGTTCAGTGCATCTTTTTCTTTCTATTTCATTATGAAAAGGACAGAAGATAAATATTAGTTTAGTCCTGTCAAATTAGATAATCCATAGACAAGTTTAGACGTGATTAAAAAATTGGCTACTAAAAATACGTCAATTTACGTCAGGCGCTGACTAATTTGACAGGACTAAACTAATATTTATCTTCTGTCCTTTTCTTAATGAAATAGAAAGAAAAAGATGCACTGAACTTAAATTTAGTTTAGTTTGTGAACTACAGAATCGGGGCCATTGTATAACGTATTTTGAACGATATTTAATTTAACATCCCTAAAATGTTGGTAGGCGTGTTAAGGTATTTGGTTATTTGTTATCGGTATTCGTGGAATTCTGGGTTAACTCTCTGTTTATTGGGTACGGGTAAACAGTTTTAATAGATTGTAACATTACCTCCTTCAAACTTTCGGGTGACCACTGAAAATCAGCGCAGCGCTGAGGGTCTCCCGTAGCACAGCATTATGCAAAGTTACAACGTGCAGCGGCCGACTATTCCTGTTGTGTTATTATTTATTTATTTCTTCAATTAAAACGGTTTAAACCTAATTACAAAAAATAAAGAACAAGTTTGTATTATACACATGCACATAAAAGAGAAATTATAAAAACAACAAATTCAGGCAAACGGTTAACAACACTTTCATAAATCCCTCTCACAGTACTTTTTGACATGCCGATAAAATCTTCTTCCATTCGTCCGCAAACAGATTTGATAGAGATAGGATTAGAGTCTAAGATCGTTAAGTGCGGCCAGAGTAGGTACGTGGTACTTAGTACCGCCCCTGACGACCCATTGACCCATCCCAGTAAAAATTTTGTCGGATAGAGGTAAGGATAATAGCCATGTTTACACTGAACGCTTTTTGTACCTTTTCCAATAAAAGCGCTCAGGTAGGTACATTCGTGTGGATTCCTACGAGTGCATTAAAAATTATTATGAATGCATGTACGGAGCGAAAATCGCGACAATCACTTAGAACAAAACCCAACTTTTGGTAGAAATCCTTAGCTACCGTGGCAATGTGGTCGGGGAAGGTGCATGTGCTTCCGATCGAATGTGACTTTCAGATCTTTTATGACGGTTGTTTTCATGATGGTATTGATAGTTAAATTATATTTATTTGACCGAATTTCGTTGCGAAGAATTTGGACGGATTACTTTTTTTTTTTTCAAGACGAGTATTAATTCATGTTATTTCTTATTCGCTGCTTTAACCCGCGGAATAATCTTAAACGAAAATTCAGCAAATCGCATAGTAGGTATAACGAGTTTTTCTATATTCAACCAGGATAATGATTTCCAAGGTTTTCCCAAAGAGACTTACCGTAATCCAGAATTAGCGTCTTAGAACATTCCCATTACCAAAAATTAAAATATTTTCATTACAAAAATAAATCACGCAATTTATATGAATGGTAAAAATATAACAACATTTTATGAAAAAAATAAGAAAACTCAGTAAAAATAATTATAAAATGGTAGAGTTTTCTTTTCATGTCTGCGAAATAATTTCTCTGTGGTGATAAGGATTAGGGAAGGTACAAACATATGTTGTCGTTGACCCTTCTATAAATCGGGCCGTGATAGATATTACTTCTTATGGGTCAAGTGGTCTAAAATAAGACTGAAAACGCGGAACACAGGGTTTTGTAACGACATTGAATAATAAACTAAATCTTCAATGTCTTGAAGTGCAAATTCGTACAATCATCGACGCAGACATCAAACTCCTCAAGCGTCTTCGAGTGTGCTCGCGCGGACTTGATTTGTACTTTAAAATAATGACGATAATGCTTATTATTCAATGTCATCATACCATCATCTGCTAATCGATCTACACGGCCTATCCCAGTAGTTGTCAACCGGACAATACAACGACTTTGATGGACAATATTTACTTGTAACCTTATACTTTCTACGTAATCGCGAAAGTTGGACCAAGTTCAATGCCCAACAATATATCGATTTGGGCGGTTCACATTAACACACGTTGACTGCCAGACAACAACAGACAACAATAGAAAATCTATTGTTGGCGGACACCGTGTGACCGCGGTGGCAGTCAATGACTTAATAAACAAAGACGAACTTAAGCAGTACCTATATATACCAGAAACTGTCAATTTTCCCAATCAACTTTGAACCTAATATTTTAGCGATAATGTTGAAAATCTATTAAAGAAATTTGACAGATTGTAGTAGCTTGATGTGCTGGCATCTGTACTTAGATGCCATTTCTGATATGCGTTACGGTTGATAATAATATCACGGCTTGTTCCTCCGAAGGGTTAGGCAGAGGCGTACCTATAGTACTTACACCCACATTTCGCATTTCGCGTAAGCTATGTATAAGTCTCATGAAATGGGGGGCAACCGAGTTGCTATCAACCACGCGAGACGCGACGCGCGACGCGAGGGCGAGTCTATTGCCTTCAACCAAGCACAAATCCAGACTCCGAACTACTACTGACATATTCCAGATCGAAAAACCCACTTTCGGCAATCAGCATTTTAAGATCGTCTCTGTACAGACGTCAGCACAACAAGCTACCCGAAACTGCCAAATTTTCCCAATCAACTTTGAACCTTAAGCTTTAGCGGTAAAGTTGAAAATCTATTAAAGAAATTTGACAGAAGTATTAAATCTCACTAGACCAAAGACGCAGTAAAATGCCAGTCAAAAGAAATTCCCGCCACAATAGTGAGTAAGCCGAAACCAGTAAATGTATTTCAAACACAAGACGCTGAAAATAGAAGCCAATTCTGAAATACACCATTCGTAAAATTGAACCATTGCGCAGAGGGGTAATTGCGTAACACACTATCAGTAGCAATGGCAGTTTTGACAGTTCAACAACATTCATTGCGTTAATTATGTTGTAGAGGGGCCCGTGACCAAATAATAACAGCAGCACAGGTCGATGCCGGGGCAGCGGGATGTCCGAAAGGGTTACCGCTGCCCCGGAACACAAAGGTCTGACACTCCCTTCTGTTTTGCTCCACCCAGAGCGGGAGGGGTCATTTGATGATTTCCCATCCACAAAAAAAAAAAGCACAGGTCGATCGATCAGGTTAAACTACGCTTGCCGCGGTTGGTCTGTGTTTGAGTGACCATTTTACATACCAAGACCCCTCCGTGCCTCGGAAAGCACGTTAAGCCGTTGGTCCCGGCTGTCATTCGTAGATCTTTGACAGTCGTTACGGGTCCTCAGAAGCCCGATAGTCTGACAACCAGTCTTACCAAGGGGTATCGTATTACCCAGTAACTGGGTTGTGGAGGTCAGATAGACAGTCGCTCCATGTAAAATACTGGTATTCAGCTGCATCCGGTTACACTGGCAGCCGACCGCAACATAGTTGTGAAAAAGCTAGGCAGATGATGATGATTTACCTATGTTGTTGAGCAGACAAATATTTCGAACATTTAAATCAATATCCTTCAAAATGATATAGATTGAGATGGATAGTGTCAAGTGCAGTGGCGAAGGTACCATACAACTCGATTCCCGCCGACTTCCCTTCGAAAATTCAGAACACAACCATTGTATAGTCAATTCATCATTGAAATATAATGAAATGGTTTAATGACATTTTTGTTTTACTCCGGCTTACCTCTGTCATAAATTCACCCTTCGCCACTGGTCAAGTGTGTTAGGGTCAGTTCACACCGAGACGCGACGCGACGCGACGCTGCGCGCACACTTTAAAAGAGTGACTCAAAATATACTTTATTTTCTACACGAAAAGGTACACATTGCATTGTGAGAGTTCAGAATACGTTGCGCGGTGCAGCGCTGCGCCTCGTGACGCCTCGCGGCGTAGAGCGACGCATCGCGACGCAGCGGTACTTCGCCGGTACGCGCGGCGTGCGAGAGCGGCGCGTGCGCGCTGCGCGAAATCACTGGCCTCTTCCAGTATCGTCGCGTCGCGTCGCGTCTCGGTGTGAACTGACCCTTAGGATACACTGCGCACGAGTCTCTCAGCTAAAATAAATGACGGCCGTCTTTCAATTCTGCACATTAGAACAATGACAGTCTAACTAATTATGAGTTATGAACTTATGATATGACACTTATTACTGCTGATTCAGGGCCAAATCACCAAAATGGACTAAAATACTTTGTGGACGAAATAATAGAGATAGCATTATTTTGATTGCAGATAACAAAATGTTGGTGCTTCAGGAAGGTCAGGGGCGAAATACTCGCAACCAATGTGCGTGTGTGAGTGTGTGACCAATGTATGAACATAAACGAGGCAAAAGGTACTTACGAGATCGTAGCAGATGGCGTTCTGTAGTTTCTGCCTACCTTCATCGGAAGGAGGCGTGAGTTTATGTAAAGTCTATTCAAACTTCTGTTTCATATTAATATTATTTCAATTTAAACAAATATCAACTTTATTTTAATGCTTATTAAGTTGACTTCAGAGTGACTAGCACTATTGAAAAAGTAATAAAAATGTTTGAAGTTGTAGCGTGAAGTGCACTCTTTTGTGTGGGAATTAAACTTAATTTTCCATAAATTCATATTTGTTTACATTTTTGGCAAATAAGTCGCGAATGCAGATTGTGTATAAATGAAAGGTCCGAGTGTTTTGGGATATCTTTCACCTAGTTAAGTAACACTATAGCTAGGTACTGTCGGGGAAAATAGCTGATCCAATTGGTACACAACGTCAATATTTGCCGTATTATAGCCGTTTCATACCACTGTCAAATAATGACAATTGTGATTTCAATACACGGACAATTTAAGTAGAAAGTTATTTTTTTTTTACATTGCTTAAAGTTAATTAGTGGTTTGTTATGCATGCATTGTTTATAAATATACCTATACCGCTTTATTTTCCCCGACTTTACATTGCATAAGTATGTAGAGGTAATTAGTGTACCTATTACCTAGGTAGGGTACCTACGCACTGTACATGTTTGTTATTTTTGGGCTATAATATACCATATACACAGAAATAAGTTTTTCGGTAAGTGAAAGTTCAAATTGAAAAACATAATTATTATGAAACCTTGAAACCCATTGAAACCGCTCTCGATTTAGCTCGAAAACTATACGAGAACCAATTTTTAAAGTAACTGATCTTTGTAAATCCTAGATTTTCGGGTTCGTAAATAGTTTTACTATTAAAAATAATTAAATATTACAGTTTAAATACAAGTGCTCAATAAATATTTTTACAGTTAGCTAGTGATGGATTAATTTGCAAAGAACGCACTCGGTGCCAAGTTGTATGACAATTGACTTACTAACGTTTGTTTTTAGAAGAGAGTGTCTCGCCTGGCAAATAAATGCCACTGCAATATAATGAAGTTATCTTCAAAACATCTCAATCAGTCGGTACTTGTTATTAGTTGTTATCGTTACGATATCCCTAAATATCTGCGCAAACAAAATGTGTTTTTCTTTTTGCAAAGCTTAGTTCAAAGAACCTTCTTTATTTTTTTATTTTACTATTTCAATAGGCGTGTTTTTCAGCAATAAAACTTGCGGTGAGTTTTTCAAAGTAAAAAAAAACAGGCTTTTTAAAGAATACATAAAAAAAAATAATTTTAACGAAATTTTGGAAAAATAAAAAAAATCTAAACTATTAAGTACTTACAATATTCCCGGTAAAAGCATTCCAATGGAAAACATAACAAAAAAAAAGAAACTACTTACAAAAAAGTTTTCACATCCAAACTTTTTTCTCACCAACCAGCACTTCACTTCACTTTTAATTTAAATTTTAGAATCACCTCACTTTTTTTTCTGAATAGTTGATAATTTCCTGATGACGATGTATTTAGTCGAGTATTTTCACTAGTGATGATTTTGTGATAGTGATAAGAGTAGATTGTGTGTACGTTTGTTTCGTACGCGCGCGGTCTTGCTACTGGTTGTGTTGTCGGGCGGGCGGCCCGCCCAGATGTTATCTCAGAAGTACCATTGGACGCGACGCGAGCTATGAGCGCGAGCGGAGATTTAATTGTTTTGGTTCCATATAAAATACATAATAAAGAGTATTCTGTTCTAATTTTGAATTGTTTTTGTGAAAATGTTTAGAAGTGTTGGATATTCCATTCTATTTTTTTTCTTTTGTATCTTAATATTTTAATGACCCGCATAAAAACCAAGAAAAAAATAATAAAACCAAATCATAATCATATCTGTATTTATTACTCATTACACTAATTTCCTCGTTGTAGTAGATTTTGATGCTGCAATATTACTGTCGCGCCGACGATACTACGTCACCGCTACGCCATAACAGTGACGTAGCACCGTAGCAGCGGCATAGTATCGTAGCAAAATTATAATACTTTAATTTTATAAGTCTATTATTTATTATATTCGATTCCAGCCTATCAATTCTGTAATTTAATGATGTAAATATTTTAAAATCTCACCGTGAAAACTTAAGAGAAGTACGCTTAAAGTGATTTTTATTATGATTTATTAGGTTGTTTATAGCTGGTGTTATGAGTAGCTGTCTACAGTCCTTTCACAATAATTTTACCTTTGATTTTGCATCACTGTCCAAATCATAGTGATCCTTATTCTCATTCTAATAAGGTTGCTGTTGGGTATCTGCCACTGACAAGTCTGTCAAAATCATTGTGATTCTTATAGTCATTATATATAAAAATATATAATGACAATATATAAAAATTGTGATCGGATTGTAACTTCATCTTTCTGATTGGCGGATTTCTTTGACAATTTAAAAGTGCCTGTAAATAGTTTATTTGAACTAAATGCTTATTGAGAACTAAGGCATAGCATAGATAGGGTAATCCCTGAAAAAAACTACTGGGGCACAGCTAGTAATTACCAAGCACCAAAGTTTTAAATCGCGTTTTCATGACAATCAAATTCAAGTCATTCTGTGTCAGATGTGTCAAAACGAACTACGACTATCTTTTGACGCGACAAGGCAAACCTATGATTGAAAACTTCGCCAAGCACATATTCCCCCGCTACCGCTTATACATTACACCAAGCCATCCCACAGGACACCCCGTTGCCGTCAATTGTTTCACTCGTTAAGCACTTCGTAAACACGTCCGTTTTAATGATGAGAGCTGCAAAGGTGTCTGCAGTTTTTATACCTACCCCTTAAGTGTTTGTTTTCACTAGAACTATATGAAAGGTGACTCAGGGGTACGATTTGGATTTGAAAACAGAATAAAAACGTGGGAGAGGTGAGTAAACAAAAAACATATGAGCATGTAGGTGGTATATTCGTTTTTTTTTTTTGTTGTGTTTTATTACATACTAGCGGCCCGTCCCGGCTTCGCACGGGTGGAAAAAAAATAGCCTATAATAATCAGTGATAATGTAACATTCAAATGGTGAAAGAATTTTTAAAATCGGTCCAGTACTTTTTGAGCCAATTCGTTACAAACATACATACATACCTTCCCTCTTTATAATATTAGTATAGATTTAGCCTATGATGTTCCTACTGCTAGGACACAGGCCTCCTCTCAGTGAGAGGGATTATTTGTTTTATTATTTTCCTATAAACTATTTAGGGCTGTTTTTACGAAGTCAGATATCTTTCATCCGTGGAATAAAATTGACGTCTGACAGTTCGAGTATCGAAAAACTGTCAAAAATTTTTAAAAAAAATCTCCGTACAATAATGATTCTAAATAGGTATGAAAGTGCTGAAATTCGCCTTTAGGGTGCTAGTATGAGCACCTAATCAAAGAATTTGTTTACGAGAAAGGACTAAAACGAAAGTGGCATTATAGAAGTCTTTCGGTATTAGTCATCA
Organism: Globia sparganii; assembly: GCA_949316385.1. NCBI lineage: Eukaryota > Metazoa > Arthropoda > Insecta > Lepidoptera > Noctuidae > Globia > Globia sparganii. The sequence goes on from OX438670.1 coordinate 5,827,180, forward strand.
ATGACGTCATTCTATGATGCAGTTTAGTTTATGAACGGCTGATATGACACATGATTATATCTACACTGCTGGCTGACATTTTAACAGACATTCAAAAAGGAGGAGGTTCTATGTTCGTCTGTATTTTTATACAGTAAATACTGTTGTTCACAGAGTAAGCAGTGGTATAATTGGTGTGAGGGAGATAGGTAGCACAACTAAAAAGTGAAAAATAAAAAATTTTAAAAACTGTGGCAAAAAACGAAAAATACGGAACTTAAGACACCGGTTTCCGAAATTAAAGCTATTTTACACTTTGTAGTGTTTTTTGGGAGTCGGTTGCTTTTTTTTGTAAAATAGTAGATTGTTTTGCCAAGGGAGAGTATTTCTTTGAATCCAGAGCTCAGCGAAAAAAAAATCAGCTGTTTCATACATTTTGGTCAAGTAGGTACACACATCAAAAGTGTCTAGGGATCAACATATATTTTTGCAATAACTTTTCTCCTGATTGATATTAATTAAAATTTTCTTTAAGGATTCATCAAATAAAGTGTTTTCGTTTGTCACAGTAACGATAAACCAAGTCACCTTTGCATTAATAAAGTAATTTGCCATTTTCCTAATAAAGGGATTTTTGACATTTGAACCACTAACACAAAAGTTCGAAAAAAAGACTGAAATAACAGTTTTCTCTAAAATTTTATTGGGTAACTTAAACAATTAATAATCCGTGTTTCTACCGCGAACACTAACAACACAAGAACATCGGTTTGGCATACTCAAAATGAGTTCATCCAAATCACGCTGTGGAATGGCCGCCCATGTTCGTTGCAACAACAAAAAAAGGTCTTCTTGCGACTGGATACCCTCCATATTCGGCAGAGCTCTTCTCTGTAGCATATCCCATGCATGCTCAATCGGGTTCAAGTCTGGCGACTGAGCAGGCCAGGGCAGGACATTGATGTTAGCTGCGGCGAGAGTCTGTCTTACAACTCTTGCGGTGTGCGGTCGTGCATTATCATGCATTAACTGAAATAAGGGACCGATTTGCACTTGTAGAGGAACGATGACGTCTGATACAATCGTCTCAGCATAAATTTGAGCGTTGAGGTTGCCTCTGATCCAAATCAACTCAGTTCTTCCGCCGATCCAAATACCCGCCCATACCATGATGGTTCCACCACTATAAGGATGGACTTCCTGGCAGGATTTTAATCGCTGTTGGCGTCCAGGGGTTCTCCAGTGTCGTATACGTCTTGTATCCGGTCTCATACCAAAACGAGACTCATCAGAAAAGCACACGAAACGCCATTGTTCTTCTGCCCAATTTCTGTGTTCAAGAGCCCATTGATATCGAATCCTACGATTGTGCATTGCTATAGGTGGTACCCGTAGCGGTCTTCGGGAATGAAGGTTCACTTCATGCAAGCGGTTTCTGACTGTTTGGTCGCTAATTAAGTTCCCTGAAGAGTGATGAAGCCTCACGGCTAACATCATGGCGGTTATTGTTGGAGCTCTTCGAGTTAAGATTTGAATGTATCGGTCTTGTCTCCGTGTGGTGCAGCGATACCGTCCTCCATGGCGCTCAGCCACGGTACCAGTGCTTCGGTAACGTGTCCAAAGTCGACTGATAACACTCTGACTTGTATTCAGAGCTAAAGCCACAGTACGTTGCCGGGAACCAGCTTCTATCATTCCCACGGCTCTGAGCATTTCTTCCCTGCTTAAATGACGTCGCCGCTCCATAATAGCGTTGGTTTTAATCAGTAGTAGGGAAACAGTAGCACTAATAATGTCTTCAATGCGTTGTATGTTTTTATAGGGAAAATATTGACAGCTGATTTTCATCTTTTACTCGAATTTGATTCACAGTTCCTGATTCAAATTATGAAATGCACCAAAAAGGATCCATATAAATTTATAAAATCATAAATTTATTACAAAGCCACATCTCAATCTCAAGAAATCCGCATAAAAATGCTTGATCCCTAGACACTTTTGATGTGTGTATTTAACTTTGTATTAAACAGTTGATTTTTTTTCGTGATTTCAGAGTTGGTCCCATAGTGAAAGTTATTCAGTTCAATGGTCTAAAGCACGTCTTAAAGTTTGTAAGGTTAATTTTTTAACACCTTATATACCTTCAACATTTATCGATATCGAAGAAGTGACACAGTGACAACGCTTTAAAACATGACTAACATTTTAAACTTTCGTATCGACATCATAAATAACATGAAAGAACAGGAAAGTACCTATCGGGGACCGACATGGGCGCCGGCAAGTTTATTTTCAGGGACCTGCATCTTCAGTTCTACGAAGCGAGCTCGATAATTTTTGCACTTCACCTCGAATCAGATAGGTTATACGTTATCCATGCAAAAAACAGAAAAACTCTCTATATAACTGTGTCGATTTATATAATAAGGTTAAGAATTAAGATAGAGTAGGATGCAAGAGCGAGGGAAGCAATCGGTCGATTAGATTTTCGGAAATAGGAGTTCGGTACTTTGTTGACTAATGCAAAAAAAACCTTTAAAATCAAAAGATTGCATAATGCAAGAGCGAGCGAAGCAACCTTTTAGGTGTTTTCAGTTTTTTTTTAGTTCTATTAAAATCAAAATATTTTATTTTACATAAGCCTACATGGGCACTTATGAAACGTCAGAAGCTAGGTGTTCTGAATGTTTTTACACCTTTATTTTATTTTGAAGCCAGGGAGGTGCAAGTGCACCCTCTTGCATCCCGCTCCCGGCGCCCATGGGGACCGATGACGTACTTCCAAGTCTCGGTACGACAACGAATTATTTTTTTGTTGCAGCTAAAATAAAACTTCGCGCTATTAAAATGTTAAATTAGTAATGAAGCTAATTATAATAATTAGGTACAAATTCACAATTTACCCCTATCTAGCATCTACACTATTTTATAACAATTTATGAACCCACATTTCGCCTGATAAGTTTAAGTCCCATGTGTCCCATGAGGGGCTTGTGGCTAAATAATAACAGCCGCACGGGTCGATCGATTAGGTTAAGCTACGCGTACCGCGGTTGGTCCGTGGATGGGTGACCACTTTCACATACCAAGACCTCTCCGTGCCTCGGAAAGCACGTTAAGCTGTTGGTCCCGGCTGTTATTCGTGGATCCTTGACAGTCATTACGGGTCGTCAGAAGCCTGAAAGTCTGACAACCAGTCTTACTAAGGGGTACCGTACTATCCAACTGGGTTGTGGAAGTCAGAAAGACAGTCCTCCATGTAAAATTCTGGTATTCAGCTGCATCCGGTTAGACTGGAAGCCGACCCTAACATAGTCGGGAAAAGGCTAGGCAAATGGATGGTTTGAGTCCCATGTAATAGAAGGCGAACAAATCCATGTTTCTCCAAATTCCTGTCGTCAAAGTCAAATCATTTAATTCAAATGGGCACATATACACTTTTGAACGTCAAAGTTGAGTTGTTGTCCCGTTTTAAGTTAACTGACCCCCCCAGTTCCACGAAAACTAATAATCCAACTGTTTAAACCCAGGTCCAGCCGATTCAAGTAACTTATCTACCTACATAATTCAACAGAGAGACGCTTGTCGCTTTACAGGCAATAGATTCCCCGCTGTTATTTGCCTGCTTTGAGTATGTTTAAGACTAGCTATGATAGTCCTTTCTTTAGTTATTTATTTAAAAAAGCACAGCCACATTACGTACATTAAACTTGCTAGAATAATCTTAATAACTAAAGGAGTAATGTACATGACAATTACGACGTACATAGCATTAATTATATTATATATTGCTACCTTAAAGAGTATAATCTAAACTAAACCTAATATAAACTAAAACAGAACTTTCTTAGTTGTTTGTTGACTTCTGGGAGAGAACGGATATTATAAAGATACACTTATAAGGATATATATACTATATACAAGTATATAATAACAAAACAAAGAAAAAGGCAGTAGGCAGGAGCTCTTCAAGCATCAAAAAATCCATCCGCATTGCTGTCAATAGGATAAATGCCCAAAAGGCTGGCGGCATTATCACGTTGGATGGCAATGCTGATTCTTAGGGCTAAAAATAAGCCAGCTCTCTGGTCATGTGAAGAGTCAACCAACCTCTTGGCGATGACCCGAAAATATTCGATGAGCACTCGAAACCAAAGGCGAATCATATTTAGATCAACATAAACAACCAGATAACAGATGATGCTGTTGATCTTAACTTCATATAATTTGTAACCTACTACAAACATCAATACACATCTCCCTATAATCAAGCAATCTTTTGGATTCTGGTATCGGCAAGATCTTAGAGCACGTCCAGACAAAATCTCCAATGAATTACTGGAACGAACAGCTAAAGAACACTAATTAATTAACAAAATTATACCTAATCAATGGATACCAAAACAATGGGAAACCTCACATATTGTCCTTTACACCTGCCTTAGCTCGCTCCCTTGCTTCCTTTATTAGCTCTAAATCTATCGTTGCTTAAATGACTTAGTTTAATTAAGTCTAGGAGAACTGGATTTTTATGACTGTAATGGCCACAAGAATCACCATCACCATCATTTGTCTCTCCTCATTTTTAATCCATCCAAAGGTTGTCTTTAAAAGATCGCTCTTAGCGATAAGACCGCCTATTGTGTCACCCTTTGCAAAATTTCTATTTATATGATGTACATAATAAAGAGTATTCTATTCTATTCGAAGAATCTCTGTCACACAGCTTTTCCACCCTGTAGCCATTTCGGGATGGATATTTAGATAAAGTAGGTACCAAAATGCACGATTATTCATCATCCAAATCTTCAACGAAATTCTCTTTGGCCAGAGGCTAAGCATTGCCATACAACGTGGCAATGCCGTTTTACAACGTGGTTTTAGTTAGGTTAGGTTAATTATATTTTCATTTTAATAGTTACGATTTTTTTTGTTGGAAGATTACCCTCTTCATCTTGCCTTTCAAGAGCTCTGACTCTTTGAGCAACGTTAGCTTGGGTTTAAGCCGAAGATTGTCAGGTAAATTGTGAGAAAAAAACATGTTTAAAAACTAAAATCCGGCTTAAATGGATAAAAAAGTAATTAAAAAATTAATCGTCTTCAAAAAGAAATTAACTCAAAATTATGAAATAACTTTAATTTCGGAAGTCGATGTCTTGGGATCTGTATTTTTATAATTTTAGTTTTTGTTTTTTTTTCCTTCCCGTGGTCGCATGCCGTTGTACTAACATACTTATAATAAGCCATGGCAGCATGCGACCACGGGAAGGTACTTTCTTGTTTCATCCTTTTCAGTAGTCGGGTTTAAGTTAAACTTATTTTTTATTTAATTATTAGGGCTTATTTCAGTAAAATTAATATTTTTGAAATGTGCTAATTAAGCCCTTTCATTCGATACCCAACAAGGCAGCATCCCAAAATATATTTTTTTTTAAATTCATTACTTACTTTATATGCTCTAGAGGGCGGGCGCCTTATTGAATTTAGTGTGACGTCACATGGCATATAACCAGCGGACGGTCAAGACGTTTCTAACGATACCTCATTTGTCAAATTATTATAAGTACTTTTTGAATTTTGAGGGAACAGATAAACATACTTAGGTACATAAATACATACCGGTTAAAATCATATAGGTACCCTCCGTAGTCGGATAAAAATTCCAAGAAAATCTTGCTATCCTAAAATAAGTACTCCACCTTGACTGACCTACAAGGAGCAACAAAACAAAGGGCAACTTTAACAAGTAACAAGTCATAACATCAAGCCTGAATTCCTCGAACGGGTAGGTAGAGAGGCACTGAAATTATTTCATCTGTTACGTTAATAAATACCATGCAATAGCAAGAACCAACCCGACTTACAACGTTCGTCGTGGGTTCATAAATCACACCCAGTCAGGCGGGTTACTTTGTGTAATTTATTTCATTACTGCTGTTCTCAAACGGTGAAAGAAAACATCGCGAGGAAACCGGCATGTCCTGGAACCAAAAGTTCAGAGATCTGTGACTGCACTGGGCCCGCGTGGTGGATTATGGGCCACTGCCTCAAAAGATGGAGGCCAGTGTCCCAGCAGTGGGAACATTATAGGCTGATAATGTAGGGAGAACCATTCTATATGAGACGCACACCGCCCAGTAGTGATCGAGACCGTAATAGATGTTGAGGTGTCTATGGGTCAATTTATCTTTTTAATCTATGTTTTTTTTTCTTTCACCTTCTTCGATGTTTATTTTTTAAGTACCTGTATTGTGTCTTTTGTTACACTGAATAAACGTTTTATCTATCTATCTATCTATCAATATGTTTAATTAATCTTTCCTATTCAAAGAACACAAACTCAAAACAGAACAGCACGCACGCGCGCTCGAGTATTTGAGAACGGTATTCAAATACACAAGCGAAACGTTGTCGACGGCTGCAGCTGTGTGTATGAACACTAAACCAACAAAACCCATGTTTACATAATTAACAAATTAGGTTTTTTTCATCAGAAACCTATTTTTACGCTGAATTATGTTTGAATATTATGTATCATGTTTAATGTGATCCCACCTACTGATATAAATAAAGGTTAAAGTGATAGGAAAGTCTAAATAACATATATTGGCCCCGATTCTGTTGTTCACAAACTAAATTAAATTTAAGTTCAGTGTATCTTTTTCTTTCTATTTTATTATGAAAAGGACAGAATATAAATATTAGTTTAGTCCTTTCAAATTAGATAATACAAACAACAACAACAACAAGTTTAGACGTGATTAAAAAAGTGTGTCCACTAATTTAAATTCGGGGGTTACATAACTACAATTCAAGTGTCGAACGTATCAAGTCGTAACTGGGATGCATCGATGAAACGGGTACAGGCTACCTAAATAGATTCTCAGCTAGGTAAGTAACAAAAAACGTGAACAGGTAAAGTATAAATAGTAGATTATTAACCGAGGGGATAAAGCTGTGTCTTCTGTCGCGGATGACGATTTAAATTGCGAGCGTAACGAAGGACTCGAGGTTTACTCTCGAGCGTAGCGAGGGTGTTAAAAACTTAAATCACGAGCGAAGCGAGAGATTTAAGACGAGTCCTGAGTGTAGCGAGGGATTTAAGTTCACCCAAGACTAAGATAGCTTTATCACCGAGGAAAATACTCTACTTTTCGTACCATTTGCGAAAAAATTAACACAATAATAATATGAGATAAGCATTTATTAAAAATAATGACAATTAAAAGTAAAAGTTAGCATTCGAAACACTGGTCCAATTATTGATAGAGAGAGTTACATTTTTGTTTGGTACATTTATTGTTGATGAGTTGATTTGAGTATTTCTCTGTTCTTGCGTCTGAGGAACTTGCGTTTCATTGTAGATAGTATACGTCGGAGATAGTGGTGGTGGTGCATCGTGAGTTACGGACGAAGATAAGATGCCGGAAGTTGATGGTTGTGGCTCTGATGGATTAAGTTTTATATTTTTGTTAATTTGACTGCTTAATGCGTATTCCTTTTTCAAAGAGATGTATAATGCTATATATACAAACTCAATGGTGTAAACACAGATGTAGTTCAGTATAAATTTCGGTAAGTATTCCAAATTTAAATCACATTCTCCCCCTAGAGGATGAATGAAATTCAGTACAATTTTCTTTCCCTGTTTTCAACAGATTAAAAATGACTATTGTTATGTTCGCTTTTTGTGGCATAGAATGTCACTTTTTTGAGCAAGTGGTACTAAAAATATTTTTTTTTCTAATAGCTTTTGCAAGCTGCCTCGCCCGCGTGGATGTCGGAAAATATCCCACGGGAACGCACTGCCGGTATTAAAAGTACCAGGAATAATATCGTAATACATCATTTTTCATAACGCACGCCAGTAAAGCTCCCAGTCGACATGATTTTTTCCGATATCTTCAACAATATGAATGTCATATTACAGCCAATTAACGCAAAACCTTAAATATTTTATACACCTAAAGCCTTCCACATGAATTACTCCGTGAATTGGGTAAAACCGTATCCAAATCCGTTCGGTAGTGTTTTTGAGTTTATCACGTTCAGACAGACAGAGACAAACCCGGCGGGAGGACTTTTTTTTTTAGTAATTTTTTCAGTAACCGGTTTAGGGAAAAATAAATTCCCCCAACACGTTTGAAACCTGTGGTTCCCGAAAAGGCATTTGGGATAACCGAATGTTAAAAGGCAGTGCGATTCTGTAACCATCTCACCGTGAAAACTTATGTGAAGTGAGCGTGGAGTGAGCTGTCAGTGTCATCCTGATGTTAGGGATTGATGATCTTGACAACTCACTCTAAGCTCACTTCACCTAATTTTTCACAATGAGATTTTTACAGAATCGATCGGCTGTACCTAATGGACGTTTTAAGAAAGCTTTAAAACGAAATTTTCCCGTAAAAATGGCGCTGCGGCGTCCTTAAGTGCTACTACGTAGAACGTTGAAGCTGAAATCACTTCAAATACCAACTACTTTAACCAGAAAGTTAGTCTCATTTCTTTCCGAATAGGTATTTTTGTGTTCATATTTTGTTAGTAATAAATTATGTTATGAAATGGCGAGATGACCCGGATGCGTACCGCGAGGCCGATGGTTCAAGGTGGCGCGGGAAAAGAGTTCCTGGAAAGATTTGGAAGACGCTCTTGCCCTTTGGACAGTCGGTATAGGCTAACAAAAAAAAATGTTATATTAGTTTCACATTAAAATGAGACTACCTGATTCTTAACAAATTCGGCATTTTCATAAGAAGGTCCAAATCCTCATAATTCGTCTGTGGATGTTCAATAACAACTTAGGGGAAGTATAGAACTTAGAAGTTTTAACGCAAACAAACTTTAGTAGTTTTATTGTCTAGGTGCCTAATCATACCTTCAATCCAGTATTGAAGAATAAAAAAAATTTAAAAATGTTTACTATCCACGTAAAATCTATGGGACAAAGGTGGAGATCGTTAACTTTAAAATTACACGCCCCTCCGCGGCTGCTTGTAGCATACACTTTTGAAATGTTAGCAATTTTAGCGAAGAGGCGTACAGTTTATACTTGAATGATCTCTTAAATACATGAGACAACTTATCATGTAACTTAAAGTATAAATTATCTACAGCTTTGTTACAAATGGGCTGTTCATTTATTACGTAAGACAATTTTGACCAGTTTCTGACCCCCTAAGTAAGAAAAATTAAGACTTAGTTTAATCTCCTACCCCGCTTACGTAAGATCAGTATCTACTAACATGGCAAAGAAAAAGTATAAAAAAAATGAATACTTAAAATTTTCGTTTACTTTTGTGATCTTACGTAAGAACTATTCAGACCCCTCCCAGCCCCACGTAAGAAAAAATAAGACCTGTTTGGACCCCCTCCCCTCAAATCGTCTTACGTAATAAATGAACAGCCCCAAAGGAGAAGTATCAAGGGTTATATAGAACTGTCACAAATAAATATTGCAATAATCACAAATGTACAAAATATTGTATGTTATGGAGTTCTGATGACCCGAGATAGCGGACACATCGAGGTTAAAAGGCGAGCGATTCCTGGAAACTATTTAGAAAACAATTTGAACTTACTTAGTTCACTCAGTGCAAAGGAAGTTTATCTTGTTCTAATTGTCTATTGTATTGTAAATCATAACATAACATCACGCCTGCGAAGGGTTTCTGCAGAGGTGTACTTTTTAGTAGGGACTCCCATATTTATCACCAGCCAGTTACGTTTAAGTCCCATGTTTACTCCCTCACACACCCCAACAACACCCCGCACACCTCAACACTCACCTTCACACCCATCCACTTTACACTCCTCAACGTCAATATACCTACATCCCAAATCAATATGTCTGTACTGTTTATCCTTATTTTTTGTTTTTTAATTAATAATTTACTAAATCAAAATTAAATATAAGTTAGTAAAATAAATTTTAAAAAAAGTTAAATTAATTTCCATGCACTTTTTGCATGTAGCATCATTCCATTCTGTATCTGGAGAAGGGCCTTGTTAGCTGCGCTACAGTTTATACTTTTGCAGCTATCATCGTTTTACTTGTTTTTATGTCTTGTATTATTGTTTCAAAATAAACTTTTTATTATTATTTTATTATGTAATAGGGAGCGAGTCTATTGCCATCCAGATTCAGATGGAAATTCCCAATAACACTTTGTCCGACCTTGGGAGTCGAACCGGACCCCACGCTCAGCACTAGCGCTTGCCACCAAAACCAACGAGGCAGTCCAGGCAGTCTGGAAGTTTATGTGCAAGTATTTTTCCGATTTGCTAGAAGAAGTTGTGATCTAGACGTGTCTGTCTAGATCACAACTTCTTCTAGCAAATCGCTAAGTATACTTGTTTACCAAATAAGATTTATTACTCAATTACGGAAAGAAATGGAAGATACCTATACACTTGACCTAACCAAGAGCACATGAATTCATCACGGCGGGTTAAAAGTTCAACGTGTGCAACTTCTTGTGTTAGTTAAAAAATCTTAATGTTATTTGCAGATAGACACATACACAATAATATGTATGTGTTGTTTGTGTGGCGGTGAGATAACCCTCTCGACCTCGGCTATTGAAGCTGATAGCGCGTTGAGGGCGCGCGGGAAACTGGACGCTTGAAGAGATGTCTGAAAACGTGGTGAAAGGAAAATGTACAGAGCAATGTGCATTGAATTCCCTCTCACAGAGAGGAGGCCTGTGTTCCTGTGTCCCAGCAGTGATAACAGTACTACTACTTTCTGAGTTTATCTTGGACATAACTGACATCGATGAAGGAAAACATCGTGAAGAAGCCTGGTCTTACTATAGTTACATTAAGTTTAAAATCGTTAATAGACTAGCATTTTTATAGTATTATATTAAACCATATCTGATGGATATTTCTTCCCCAAGATTCACTAGATAGTGATTACCGCTTTATTACCAAATAGTTTTAGGTTAGCACGGACCATGTAGGTTACCTTCACATGGGACTGTCAACTGCAACAATGGCAATGATGCAACTGTAATAATGGCCACTAGCGTGGCCTCTACCTACCTAAAACTTGAATCCTTATCTGTATCACCTTCTTGACACAATGTAGGATGAACAAAACGCGCCATAAAGGCCGGGAATCCGTCTATTCCAACGAGTCACGATTACGATGACTCAGCGAGTTTAGTGCAGTCCACAGCCCGTCAGATATTAAAAGTCCCGCTCTAGACATATGGGCAGTATCGCGGCGCATACGACCGCGGCATGGACACCGGCGCGAGAGCACGTGCCCGTCACGCTTACAAACAGCGGACTATCGCACCGAGAGCCCCTTAGGCGGATCACCCACTGCAACATTTCACGCGACGGAGCGCGGGAAACGGAGCCAAATTCCCCGCGCGGAAGCGCGTTTTTATTGAATTTATATGTAAAAAATCACGCGCGGTGGCGCGTTATCTGCGTCCCGCCGCGTGCGGCGTGAAGCGGTGCAATGGGTGATGCGCCTTATGCAATGCTCCCGGAAGCACTCGGGTTATGGATGAATTTATTATGTAAGTTTATCATATAAAAAATATTATATATAAACACTACATAGTATAAAACAAAGTCGCTTTCTCTGTCCCTTTGTACGCTTAGATCTTTAAAACTACGCAACGGATTTTGTTGCGGTTTTTTTTAGTAGATAGAGTGATTCAAGAGGAAGGTTTATATATATAATACATGCATGCATGTATAGTAGAGAAACATTGATAATTTTAGAGGTTTCTAATGTGATGTCGTAAATAAACACATTTTTTTGCGCTTACTTTTCAAACGCTGGCTGAACCCTACGAGATAGATCAAAAAGGTCTACAAAAAAGTCCGCGATGGTATATGTCTATCTCTTAGGGATAACCCACAATAATCATTTTTTATCCTTTACTTTTTACGAGAAATAATGGCTTATTTACGAAGCGATTTTAAGCAATACAGCATTAATCCTTATCCAATTAAGTACCTTAAATACATTGTGCATTTAATATAGATAAATATGGCCCTTTACAGCATGTAATTTAAATTAATATTTTCGAAGATATTACAACTTTAAAATGCAGGGACATAGCGGTTGCTGCGGTACCGGCCGCGGCCGGGGGTCGGCGGGCGGCGCGTGCTGACATTCTTGAAATACCTATACTTAGTATCAGCATTGCACCCGTGCGAAGCCGGGGCGGGTCGCTAGAAATATTATATAAAATCAATGGTGTAATAGGCACCTTGGGTGGGACTTGAATGTACCAAGAATTTGAAACACGCACTTAAAACAACTATGTGAATAATCTTCAAGGATTAGTAAAAGTCTGATACCTCAACCTTTTAGGACTGGCGCGCGGCGCGGCGCGGTGTCGCACATCTAGCGAGGCGTAGCGAAGCGCGGTTTTATTTAGCTATTTATTGAAATTTCATATTAGTGGTACTGGGGCAGACTTATTGCCACAAGACAACAAATATCAACCTTGTTCCCTTGAAATATAGTTGTAATAAAAAAAAAACTTCTAATAGTCCGAGACCATCAAGGTTGGAAGAGGCACGCAGTTAAGGGTTATATATTAAAAAGATTCCGACGAACTGAGAACCTCCTCCTTTTTTTGAAGTCGGTTAAAAAGTTGAAAGAGCAGAATAAATCGCGCTTTACAGCGCTTCGCCAGGTCTGCGCCGGACCTGCAGTGCAGTGCTATTCTGTAAAAATCTCACCGTGAAACCTAAGGTGAAGTGAGCTGACATTCCACCTGAAGTTAGGAATTACCTCCATTGATAGTTCAGTTCACGCTCACTTTACCTGTTATCACGGTGAGATTTTTACAGAATCGATAGGCTGCACGCCAGACACCGCGACTTGTGTGAACAACCACCGCTCATCTCGGTCTTGAACGCCTTGAATGTAGGCATAACTTATTAAAATGATACGAGCCAACTATGAACTGTGGAACAGTATCTCACAAAGTACTTTTGTATCAGTATCTATAATAAATAAATAATAAATAAATCACTACATAGTATAAAACAAAGTCGCTTTCTCTGTCCCTATGTATGCTTAAATTTTTAAAACTACGCAACGGTTTTTTTTAATAGATAGAGTGATTGAAGAGGAAAGTTTATATGTATAATGTAGTGTATTTAGTATCAGCATTGCACCCGTGTCGGTGCCAAGCCGGGGCGGGTCGCTAGTAATAAATAAATAACACTCCAGCTTGCCTTTAACGTATTGTCCAGTTGCAAAGTGATACCTATTCATTTTTTTTTAAAGTCGTCTAACGCATAATCTCCTGGTTATAGTTTCGCCATGTGCGTCTGTCCGTCCGTCCATCCGTCCGCAGCTTAGCCCAGAGACTCTTAGTACTAGAAAGCTATAATTTGGCATGGATATACATTATATTAATCACGCCGAATAAGTGGTAAAATAAAATCTTAAAAAGAAAATACGTTACCTACCTCCTCTACACGTAAAGTGGGGATGTTTTTTTTTTCTCGTCTACTCCATGGTATAGGGTATCGCTGGATAGGTGTTTCAAAAGTATTGCGGGTTTGTGACAACCATTTTTCGATTTAGGGATCCGTTGGTGAAATATTAGGTACCTAAGCTTTAAAGTGCTAATTTTCATTAGTCAAGTATCCTAAATGGTTGCTTTTGGATATGTGAAAAATTCACGGCAGTAGTATATACAACGTATAACGTTAAATGCGCAAAACCTCATACATCCCAACTAGAGCATTCAGTTAATAGCACAGTACTATGTCCAAAACTTTTTTTTTTAAGCTATTATTAATAAGAAAATCGTGTTGATCCTAGCCACAGCTAAAGATAGATCCTAGCATTACTTTATGCTTTCAAAATTGAGTCTTATGGCCTTAAAATAAGGCTTAATTTTCTTTGGCTCAATCGGTGGATAGTATGGCAAAGTACATAATTTTTAAAAAAAAATCATATATTAAAAGGACATGTCTGGTGGAACAATGGGCTATTGTCTAGGTAGTCAAAGAAAATGTTCAGTAATGATTGTTATATTATTATAATCGTCATATTATATAATTTATCAATTAGTAAGTTTCAGGAGTCAGGATCTTGCGGAAACTAGTCAAAATAAGTTTTATATGCTGGAGATTTTTCTTATTGTTAGTTTTTTTAGTATAACGCCATCTGTGAGCGATTACAGGTACTAATTGGTGATATGCCTTTGTGAGGCTAATGAAACGTTTAATGTTTTGTTAGTTCTTCAGTTTTTTGGGTATTTCTATTTGTAAGTATAACAAAAATGTAAAGCACTTATTGTTTGTCTATTAAATACTTACTAAGTGTTACTAAAACATTTTTAGTACTTCCCGTTAAAAATGACAAAGCGGAAGCTAAGATTGAGTACTGTTTTTTTGAGAATTATGTTACGCAAGTAATACTGAATTAATAAATACATAGTAATTTAGATCTAAATTTTTAAATCTTAATGTAAAACCTTAAATCGTGAACATTATCGATACCAGAATTACCAGAGGGCAGAAACTGGACATGTCCTTTAAGTACTGAAATCGATTCAGTAGTCAATTATGAACAAACTATGTTCATGTTTTGCGCATTTAACGTTACACGTTGTATAACGAATTTAAAAGGAAAACTATCACAACTAAGTAGGCTTTTACGAGTAATAGTCGACCAACTTAATTTGCAATTGCAATACACACGAACACGATTTTCAACTACAATGTTAAGTTTGTTCTTGGGATAAATTCAATCCAACTAACGGAACCCTTCATTGTACGTGGTCCGACACGCACTTGGCCGGTTTTTTTTCAAGTTCCAGTGCCAGTTTCTAGTGACTTAGGCATCTTCTGGGCACGCTTGTTCCATCTTAGACCTCATCCATCGCTTTCCATCAGACGTGATCGAGGTCAAGAGCGGAGCGGGCCCATTCAGCAATAAAAAAAAAAGTTGGTTAAAAAGATTAATAACTCCTTCGATAGCTAGGCGTGCTGGCTGATAGAAGAGTTTGACCTAAAATTCAGAACTAATGAACAACTTTGAAATACTTTCAAAATTAGCAACAATGTCAGGTTATTAAAAATTTTAAGTTAACATGAAACTTTAAGCAATCAACAGCTGGGTTTCTGAAAGAAATTCTTTTGATTTCTTCAAATATTACCAATTTATTAAAGACTCGCTTCTGCCAGCGGCTTCGCCCGCGTAAATGTGGATTTCATGAGTTTTAATTTTTTGCGCGTACCCTATTTTTTTTTTTCTAAAATATATGTATCCTAAGTATAAAGAAGTGTAAGTTACTTCTAATAACATCAGCTATCTGCCAGTAAACGTCTCGTCATAAGCAGTCCAGCCGTTTCGAAGATTAGCCAGAACCAGAACAAATAACGTTTTTTTTTATGTTAAAAATAGGTACCACATATACTTATTATATACTTACTATCATACGGATTTAGTAAAAAGCTGTTATTTTGATATTACAGACAGACACTTTACAGACAGACAGTTTTATTTATTTATTTGTATTATTACAGACAGACAGTTTTATTTATTTATTTGTAGAGATGTATATAAAGTTTCAAGTTGTTTTAATAAACAGTTAGGTACTCATTGGCAAGTTATGTTTCAACTTTTCAAAGTTGTTTTCAAGCAGTTTAATTGGTGTTTAATCAAGAAGCGAAAGTCTCTAACAAATTAATATTTATTTAATCTTTTAACTTAAAACCATTTACATTGGCATTTAAACCTATATTATTATGCTCAAACAATTTACCAAATAGAGAACTGTACAATTCATTCTTGCTCTCATCAGTCCACAAGGCTGATTTTTCTGGAGCCATATAATTCACCAACTGATTATGAACAACATACTTTATCTTCCTTCCTTTAGTGGCTTTTGTGTCAACTTTTCTCTTCATCTTGCTTCTCATTTGCTGCAACGCTATCCATTGACGACTTAACTGTACTGGATCCGAAATATCAGCAGACTTGCATTCAATTAGCTCTCTAAGTAACTGATGATAGAAGTCACTATCATCAAATATTTCTGGAATATATTCATCATTATCTTTGCGGTCTCTTGTTACTGGATTTACTTCTGTCTCTTCTGTGTCTTTACTTTCTTCTTCTTCTGGGATATCTTTTTTATAACCAATAATGTCATATTCAGACCTCTTAAGCTGTGTACGTCTCACTAACTTCTCCCTATCAGAAAGAATATAAGATATTTGTTGCAAGATTGTGTTTGTTGGCGCATTTTTAATGTTAGTAGCTGTGGCCAGACGTGTTTTGTCATTCCATTTTTGAATTGAGGTGTCTCTGAATGATTTGAAAGCTTTGTGGGAAGTTGAGATATCAGTTTCATATTCTTCAAGTTTGCGTTTCTTGGTTGGGGCTGTTTTACTTTTAATTTTAGGTGTTGATACTTCTTTAACGGTCTCCTCTTCAGCATCAGTATCCGATGGTATCTCCTCATTGTCCGTATCGCTGGGGATTTCTTCATCACTGTCTTCTTTTGCAGTTTGTTTTGCATCAGCTTGTTGTTTGCTTAATTTCTTATTGCAAATGGACTTCGTTTCTGGATATTTGCTTAGAAGCAAATTCTGAAGGGATAGTAACCTGAAAAGATGAAATAAAATGGATTAATAAACACACCTTCTCCATTTTAATTATAAGAATGTAAAGTTATTAACTTTTGAATCCCGTATTATAGAACCTTGCTCAAGACTCAACCATTACTTAAAACTAATTTCAACCAATAAAATGGTTCTAAACTAGTTTTTAGTAATGCTTTAGTCTTGAGTGAGGTTCTGTAATACGGGCCTGAAACTTGATAGGAATATAATGTTACACAAATAGTAATTATTAGGAATGCAACTTACTTATCCAAAACATTCGTAACATTTGCCTTAGTTGCGTTAGCCTCCTCTGCATATTCCTCACTCTCCTTCAACTCATTGTAAGCTTCAGGCATGGGTATCTGATTAGCAGTGTTCACACATCTTTGGAGATGGATCCTCATCTCCAGCAAACTCTCCCAGAGCAACAGCTGGTTCCTAACACAAATACCCTTTTTAGCATCTTCAGATAAGTTCTGCTTTTTGACATGTTCAAAGTTTTCTTTCATAGGTTCTTCCATTTGACTGATATCATATCCTTCTCCCTCATCATCATCTTCATCACTGCCTTCTTCGTCGCCACTACCCTCTTCGTCGTCATCCGAATCAGCTTTTAATTGTTTTTGGAACTGAGTGATACTGTAATCTTCACTTTCAGCATCTGAATCTGAATCTTCTAAATCCGAAAATTTCTCTTCCCTAGTTTTTGTTTTATACAGGTCGTCCTCTGAGTCTGACCCACCTGACTCGATTGAAAAGTCCTGTTTGCTCTTTTGGGTTTGTTTTTGATGTGGCAAATCATCGTCTGAACTGCTGCCTTTTTCTTCAGATTCTTCGAGATCTTTCCGAGATACGACTTGTCCCTCATACTTTTTACTAACCTCGCTCAACAAACCCACGTTTCGTTTACGGAAATCACTGATAGCCGCCTCAACTTCACTATCAGAAGAACCCAAATCATCACGCGTAACAGTTTTCGGTTTTGTCCCGAAAACTTGGTCGTCTTCAATGTCAGCACGAGGTTTTACCGTTAGAGCATCGGCAATTTTATCAGATAGTAGCTTCTGTGGTGTTTTCTTCTGTTTTAACTTCATTTTGGAGTTATTTTGTAATTTTAACCAACAAAATCTCTTCACGTGTTTTTGACATTAATTTATAAATTAATTATATGTCAAATGTCAATCAATCTTGACTTTTCTCTACCGAGGTTTACGACGCAAGCTACGTTTAAATCTATCTTTGAATATAATGAATATCGTTATTTACCATTATATTCCAGTCTAGACACTAACAGATTTTAGTGATACATTCTGGATACAAGTACTTAGCATTAATAATTATTTGAAAAACTAAAATTTCAGTAAACTTCACGACATCTTTGTAAACATTTTCAGTTTCTTTTTAAGTAGTATACTATCTCCTTCTGCGATATAATTTTAAATTGAACATTTTTATTAAAGAATTCGGAGACTAACTGATAAAAGCTAAATCAATCAATAGTAAAGGTGTACTACTAACAGACGTCTAATACCTACAAGCTTTTTTATCGGCTGATTAAAAATTTTCTCGAAAAATAATCTGTCCATTTGTTTATTTAAACGCAAAACGGTACTCATTCCCTCATTCGATAAATTGGCGCGAAAATTGACATTTAGTTTTTGACAAGGAAAGCGAGCAGCATCAAACTCCGTTCGGTAGATAAATACGCTTATAAATTCCAAAGTTAATCAACAAAATGCCTAGAAGAAGAGTACTGCCGAAAACTGTAACGTGGTTAAGTGAGGAAATACATGTACCACAGATTTTAACTCCATCGTTTCACCACTACGAGTAAGTTAACCTGCAAATTCAAAACAACTTTGTTTTTTTTTTTTGCTTCCGCACTCCCCAGCCTTTAACATAGTTTCTTTTTACCAGGAAGTTTCAGTTCGGGAATATCATAGCTGGAATTGGAGATTCTGTTCTCATTTCTAATGCTGATGCAGCTGAACCGGATACAGAGGCAGGTTGTGATGCAGCTCGCATTATCTCTTTGTATGAAGATAGCAGCAACGCCACAGATCCCTTCAGAGCAAAGGTTCAGTGGTACTCGAGGCCCAGCGACCTTCCCAACTGGTGTTTCAGCAATATGGAACCTATTACTTTCTATGAAAAAGAGGTGAGTTAACAACTTGTTATGTTTACTTACAAATTCTTCAAAAATACACTTGTTAACTTTTGGAATCTTGTCATGACAAATAAAAAAAAGCTTAAAGACATACCTTAAAGCCAGTGAGAACACTAACAATGATCTAACATTAAAAGACTACTACTTTACAATTTACTTTCATTGAATGTAAAAAAAAACTTATGAAACTTTTAACTAACAATGAATTAATCAATCATGTTAACAATTTCCAGGTAATAGAAGACCACCGTCCCTTCAACCAAGATGTATCAATAGAAACATTCTTCAAGAAATGCACCATCACTCTCACCATTACAAAGGATATGGATGAAATTATTAATGAGCCATACCATTACATATGCAGATACCGCCTCATGGCCATGAGCAGGCGCAAAGTACAGATTGAACCTGTGCTTCAACAGGAACGACATGCCATTGCATTGCTAAATACACCTAATAAAACACCATCAAAGACAGCAACTCCAAAAACACCAAGTAGTTTAGTCAGAAGAATGAGTAGAGTATCCATCTCAGAAAAGAACTGGAGTGTCAGCAAAAATGATGGAACAAAACTACTGCTCAAAAGAGCTATATTAGCTGACAAAAACGAAAAAGATTCACCAAAAAAAGTTACTCCAAAATCAACAATAAAAAAAGTAACAGAAACACCAAAGAGCTCTAAGAAATTATTATCGAAGAACAGTTTAGAATATGTATTGTCTATGGAACTAAAAGACAATTCTGATGATGAGCTCCCAACTTTGATCATAAGACAGCATGTGCCAACTACACCAAAGAGAAAGCAGTCAGTATCTAAAATTACTAATGAGGAGACTCCTAAAAAGGTTTTAGTGTTTGAGGATGATGAAAAGAGTACTCCTACTAGTAGACGAGGCAGAGCAAAGGTTGCTATTAATTATCAGGAACCTGAAGTTTCACCAGTAAAGAGGACTCTTAGAAAAGCAGTCCATAAGATGTCAGAGAGTGATGATGACTTTAAGCCCGCTCCCCCCTTGAGGACACCGAAAACCCCTAAGACTCCTAAAACTCCCAGGACTAGGACACCAGCACAAACTCCGAAACGCAGTGTGACTAAAAGGATTTTGACTAGCCAGCTGACCCCAACTTTGCATAATAGAGCACACTCCATTGATAATATTGATGGTAAGGGTTTAAATCTTTTGAAGATATTTATTTATTTGTTCAAGCACAGAAATGTACAGAGGGGGACTTAATGCCATAGGTATTTCCTACCAGTCAACCTTTGGGTGATGCAGAGACAAACAGTGGTAGTTGCAATTACGAAAATATTATAGAAGAATAACCATTTATTTAATTATAAAGATACACTAAAATATAATAAATAGAATATGTATAACTAATTATAATTATGTAAAGAGAGTGGTGCCAATTCTGATATTCATAAAATAAACTAAATTTAAGTTTAGTACATATTTTTCGTTCTATTTCATCAAGAAAAGGACAGAAAAGAAAAATTAATCAGCACCTGATGTAACTTTAATAGGCAAGTTTTTAATTATGTCTACACTTATATGTAGTAGTGTCAGGCCCTGATTAATTTGACAGGACTAAACTAGAATTTATGTTCTGTCGTTTTTTTAATGAAATAGAAAGAAAAAAATACACTAAACTTAAATTTTGTTTAATAACAAGGGAATCGGCACCAATCTTTTTTAGTATTAAATATTTTCTGATACTGTGGTAAATTGAGCTATAAAATTTTCATTTTGAATCTTTTTCAGAATTCCTAAAAGATAACAAGTCCCTACCAGGCAGAGAAGGTCAAATGGAGGAAATTCTATCATTTGTAAGATCAAAACTTTTGGATGGAACTAGTGGGTAAGTTTTATTGTCTTCCAGTGGATTTCCTAACTGGATAGCACTTTGCATGCACCAAAACTCATTACAACTTGTGTAACCCAAATGTATCTGCTTGGTAATCCTACTAATATTATAAACGCGAAAGTTTGTGAGGATGGATGTTTGTTACTCTTTCACGCAAAAACTACTGAACGGATTTTGATGAAACTTTGCAGTAATATAGCTTATACATCAGAATAACACATAGGATACTTTTATCCCGATATTCCTACAGGATCGAAACTTACGCGGGTGAAACCGCGGGGCGCAGCTAGTGTCATATATTTTTCGCAATCATAAATTTATTTATGGAAGAAAACTGAACTTCATATAACCAGAATTTTACTGCTTAAAATCTAAATCATATGACAGCAACATCCTCTAACATCCTTTTATCAATTACTGCTGAAACATAACCCTGAAATACTAATACAGTCTCTCATTTCTTCCAGGTGCATGTACATATCAGGAGTACCAGGTACTGGAAAAACTGCCACAGTTAGCTCAGCTCTCAAGTTCTTGAAGGAAGAAGTAGACCTGCCTGACTTTCAACTGGTTGAGGTCAACGGCATGAGGATAGCTGAACCCAGACAGGCTTATGTGCAAATATACAAACAGCTTACTGGTAAGACAATTTTTTTTTTTTGATGCCTGGGTGATTGTAAACTCACAAAAATTTTACTAAATAAAAAATTATTCTTAAAATTTTTTAGTGTAACTTTTATCAATACTGAAATAAGTCTCATATTGCTTTGGTTAAATTTACAGGTAAATCAGTAGTATGGGAACAGGCATGTGCATTATTAGAAAAAAGGTTTACAAATCCTGGTCCTAGGAGGACACCAACTGTACTGCTTGTGGATGAGGTAACTTATTACTTCTTTTTTTTATAATAAACCTTTAGACCACAGAGAATAGTGTTAGTTAAAAAAATGTTAAACTAATGTTAGTATTCAAATAATAATCTACCACAACACAACCGCCGTAGCCTTTGTACAACAGAAAAAGTTTTTTTTTACAATCAAATTTACAAAAAACGCCAACAAATCATCTAAACAATTAAAAATATCATATATCTGAATCAGATATTTTTGATATACATGTCTCTTTTTTATTTAGAAAAAAAAATGCAGTTTACCTTTCACTATAAACTTATGCTATTGCTGTTGCAGCTAATTCTTCATTCTATGTTGAGAAGCAAAAGCCAATTAGATATTTTTTTTTTTTATCAGCCATTTCTGTCCCGCTGCAGGGCAAAGGCCTCCCTTCCCTCCTTCCACTTATCCCTATCCAGTGCTGTTATGCGCCAATCCCTGTGGAAAGAGTCGAGTTCGTCTCGCCATCTCATTCTGAGCCTGCCGAATTAGATAGATAATTAGATAAAGTAATTTAAAAAACAAAAATTAAATGTCGCCAATAAATAATCATCTATAATAAATAATATAATAATAAATAATCATCTATCAATTTATAATATTTCAGTTAGACGCCCTCTGCACCCGTCGCCAAGACGTCCTTTACAGTATAATGGAGTGGGCTGCCCACAACACCGCCCTCCTCACTGTGCTCGCAGTAGCCAACACTATGGACTTGCCCGAACGAGCGCTGGCGGCAAGAGTGGCTTCCCGCCTCGGTCTGACCAGGCTTACCTTCCCGCCTTACAATCATACGCAGCTACAGACTATTGTTGCTACACGGCTTGCTGGGGCTAATGTTACTGCTGATGCTGTTCAGCTTATTGCTAGGTATGTTCGTAATATACAATGCTTTAAAAATAACCCAACAGAAAGATTTAAAACAATTAAATGAGCACTGCCCGATTCACGAACTTGAATTTGTAAGAAATTGCAGAGTAGTAACCAAAGTTCTTAAAAAAATGTATGTATGTTATAACCGTATAAGATTATGAATTACAGTTTTTAAAGGCCTTGTCATGCTAAACCCCTGAGACACCAAAATCGATATCAGTTTTTTATAGCTGTTTCCTTCAAACAATCCGAGTTACAATAGCCAGGCGTATTACATGTCAATTCAATACTCATCAATATTATTAACACTTCCAGAAAAGTAGCAGCCGTATCAGGCGATGCTCGACGCGCGCTCGCCCTATGCTCCCGTGCATTAGAACTGGCGGGATCTGAGGGCGCTGGTCTGAAGGAGGTGCAACAAGCACTCGGTGAAGCCGCCTCGAGTGCGGCTGTACGGGCTATTAAGAGCTGCTCACCTGCTGAGAGACTTATGTTGAGGGCGGTGGCTGCAGAGGTGAGTTTTATTTATGAGTAACTAGCTGACCCCGCAAACGTTGTTTTGCAAAAATAAAAATAGATAGTAGCCGATTCTCTGACCTACCCGATATGTACACAAAATTTCATACAAATCGGTCCAGCCGTTTCGGAGGAGTATGGTAACTAACACTATGACACGAGAATTTTATATATTAGATAATTTAGAAATCCTTGGAAATGTCTAAGAACAGCTGTGTGTGAAACAACCTGCACGGTGATAAAGGCCACGACTGACTTGACTATTGCACTATGTGGCTCAATTCCTGCACATAACACATATTTGTATGGAGTACAGTAATAGATATTTGTTTTGAGTAAGGCTATTTGTGGATTTAAACGCGTTTGTAAACGCACCCACGAGACAGGTGTGGAGAATTCAAAAAATTTTTTTTCTAAACTATTTCAATTTTTTATAAGCAGAACGACAAGCAAAAGACAGCATAATTTCAATTTTATTCTCGATTCTAAAGGAATATTTTTTACTTCAGGTGGAAAGAACAGGCTCAGACGAGACAACTCTCTCACGCGCGCTACAGACAGCTGCCGCCATAGTCTCCCTCGACGGCCGCCCATACAAGACAGCGCCGTGTATCCGCGCACCCACGCCATCGCAAGCGCAGGCTATATGCACACGACTGGCCGCGCTAAGACTGTTGCTGTTAGAACCTAAGCCGGCTGAGCCGAGACTACTGTTGAATATTAGTGCTGATGATGTGCATTATGCCACAAAACAAATTTC
This sequence comes from Globia sparganii, assembly GCA_949316385.1. NCBI lineage: Eukaryota > Metazoa > Arthropoda > Insecta > Lepidoptera > Noctuidae > Globia > Globia sparganii. The sequence continues at coordinate 5,850,833 of OX438670.1, forward strand.
TATTTGATTGAAATGCAGTATTTTCCTTATTCTTCTTCTTCGTTGCATCCATAATGCAGTATTTTTGCTGATAAGTAATTTCCTAATAAATAAAAGAATTAAGAATCGTGAATCGCGAATGACATAGTCTTAATATTGTAAACTATGTGCATTGTTGAAAATCGTCCGCCTCATGTTTCATTGATACAATTCGAATTCTAATGAATAGTAATGTGTATTCAATTGTTAAGTACAATATTTTAAAAGTAAGAAGTGTTTTATATAAAGGAAATTATGGACATGAATTTGTTAAATGAATATGTTTGTAATGTACACATTTATAATTTTTAACGTTTTCTATTGACACTGATCTGTTATTTAAAATGACTGATAGTTTAAGTTTTTTAATGATATAATAAATTATTACAATATTTTTATTTTGTTATGTCATTGAGTAATCCCCAACTTGTATGATCTTGATAAGCGCTTCAATATTGTTGTCTTGCACTGCTTTTCTACTTGCTGCTACAACTGCCTTGCCGTATTTGCCAACTGTAAAACGTGAAAATATTTTTTATATTACTTTACTACAAAATATTCCCTCACTCTAATAGTACGATGGGACAGCATCAGCAATCCGAAATAACCGGAGAGAGATCAGGCGCAGGGCCAACGGCTTGACGTGCTTTCCGAGGCCAACACCGCCAACTTCCAAACTCCGGGATTTCTATGGAATTCCCAATCGAAAAATCCAGAGAGAGTGCACCTGTAAGCACACACTTGTGCCGGCTGGTCTCCGCTGAGATTGTTTGCCATGGCCGAAATTCGGTATTTAGGACAATATTTTATAAGAATTAAAACATGGGCGTCCTATCCTGCGTCCTGAAAAATAAAAGGTACCTCTGAGTCTAACAGCCTGCTGCAAAATTGTGTGCAAACTTTTCAGAGCAGTAACTGCTTGTTCCTGAGTAGACCGTCTGATATAGCATCCTGTGAGAAGTTCTTCATTCAGCATTACTACTTCCTTGTAACGGTTTAGCATCTCCTTCCTAGAAAATGTGGTCGAATTAAAATTTGGCCGCGTATTACATTAAAATATATTATGTTGACAAAGTTTGAAAGCCATACAAATCATAAGCTGCCGCATCTTGAGCCGCTGGTAGTAATGCAGTTATAAGTTGTGCTCTCTCCGCAGTCTCTGCAGCTAATCGTGATCTCATCTCTCCTATTTGTGACACGTGTTCCATTTCCTCACGAAGTTTCTTTTCAGCTTCAGGAAACTGGGCCACGGACTGAAAGTTTTACAAAAATCCCGCCAAAATTAAATTGTCTATGGCCAAACCATAGAAATTAAATGAAAGGAATAAAACTTCACTACTCTTTAAATTTTAGTCGATTATTATCTGACAAGTTGTCAGTTGACAACTCTACGATTAAATGGCGCCGCGTCAGTTTTTGCCGGCGTGGGGGAGTTGTCAAATTTTTAGGAATCCTTACAACCTGGTTTGGGAGTTTTCTTTGTGAATATTTTAAGAAAATGGTTGAAAACAACGATATTGAATTGTCTGAAGCAGAGGCAGAACAATATGACCGTCAGATTCGTCTGTGGGGCTTGGAATCTCAGAAAAGGTTACGTGCATCGAAAGTTTTGATCATCGGAATAGCGGGCCTCGGCGCTGAAATCGCCAAGAATGTTATTTTATCCGGAGTCAAAAGTGTATGTTTGTTAGACAATGAGAAGCTAAAGGAAATAGATCTGTATTCGCAGTTTTTAGCCCCGCCTGAGAAAATCGGGGAGAATAGAGCAGAAGCTTCGCTGACGAGAGCGAGGGCTTTGAACCCAATGGTAGATATTACATCGGAGACGAAGTCTGTTGATAACCTTCCCGATAAATTCTTCCAACAATATGATATTGTTTGTGCAACAGGCCTGAAACAAGAGCAACTGGAGCGCATCAACAACGCTTGCCGCGACAGTAACAAGAAATTTCTATGTGGCGATGTTTGGGGCATGTACGGTTACATGTTCGCCGACCTCGTCGACCACGAGTACTCTGAAGAAATTGTACAACACAAAGCCGTCAAACGCGGATCAGACGACGCGGAGAAGAATGCTAGAGAAACTGTCAGTATTAATGTAAAGCGCAGAGCAATATATGTTCCTCTACAGAACGCTCTGTCTGTGGACTGGATGAAGCCAGAGATGCGATCAAGACTACGCCGCGGAGACCCTTCGTACTTTGTTATGAAGATTCTACTGCGTTTTAAAGATGAGTACAATAGAAACCCAGACCCAGCTAAGAGGAAAGAGGATACCAAAATTCTGTTACGTATGAGAGATGAGCTCGTGAAGGAGCTGTCTCTGCCTGCTGGCTTTATTGTTGATGCTCTACTTCTAGATGTATTTGGCACAGTGTCTGGTGCTGCAGCTGTAATTGGTGGTGTAATTGGCCAAGAGGTTGTGAAGGCAGTGAGCCAGAGAGAACCGCCACATAATAATATGTTCTTCTTCAACCCAGTCAAATGTGTTGGTTTTGTTGAACTGTATGGTCAGTGAGATTCATTGTTCAGTGTAGAATGTAAGCAATTTCAATTTAAGTTTAATAAATTATTTAAGTACATTTCAGTGCTTTTATTTTGATTTTCATAAATGGCTGTTTCATTTTACAAGTGCATGTAAACCAGAGTGACCCTTTGTATGCTGGGAAGTTGGATCTATGCATGCGAGACACAATGGCTTTTCAATTGTTTCTATAATTACAGCATTCAAGCAATTAATGTAATCATTCTGTATGTATTAATAAAAACTACGACTCACTTGTGATTTTAGAGAACCATCAAAATATTGTATGTGACACATTATTTTGATGGTTCTTAAAAATCACAGACATGGTGTATGCTAAATAATAATGTATCATTGTATTTTATACTACACAACTTAAAACTGGATGACCTACCTGTAAATCACTCAAATTCAAATAAACAGCCAAACTCTGTATCAGATCACCAGCCAGCCTAATATCATGGGTGCTAATCTTCACTTGTCCATCTGCTCCAAAATCCATACACAAAAATGAATGGTCTCTCAAACACAGAAGATTGATATGAAGCTCCTTAGTTTCTTCTGTCTCAAGGTCATACTCTTCATCTAGTAGAAAGTTCTGGTTTATCCAGATACAGATTCTTTGCACCCTTTCTGTAATGCGAAAAGTGACGAAGCTGTTCCCTTTATTGCGAATTTCTTTGTTGATCAGCTCATACATCGCGAACCTTGGGAGTTGTTTTGTCAGCTCGAATATGTGGAACTGCTCGCTGTCTGGGTAACCAATGAGAGCCTGATTGAAAAAAAAATCAAAATAGTTTATAATTAAAATTGTTTGAATGGCTGCTTATGCGCGCCACGTACGGTTTCGTTAAGGGCCTATACTACCTCAAATGGCTTAGCATGATCCTCCGTTATGTCAAAAATACTGCAGCATTAATTTTGAAATAAATATATGATAAAGTTGAGGATTAATGCTAGGTCTTATGTTAGACGAAAACACGATTTCATAAAATTTTCTCGATAGAAAAAAATTCCAAAGTTACCTCCAAACCGAACAATAAACCGCTGGTATTCAAAAAATACGTCAAATTAGATCATGAAACTTTATATACTAACCGAATTAACTATAAAGCAGGTCTTATGTTATTTACTTTTTTTTATTTACCATTATTTTCACCGTAAAAAGCAAATACCTAAACTATTGGCGCTGCCTGCCGCCTAGCACCGCACTCTGTCTCGCTCTCACTCAGTCTGCGAGCAGTATCGTGCGAGCGAGATAAAGAGTGAATTTTAGCTGAGGTAGTGTAGGCTCTTAAACGCAAAATAACACCTCCAGAGTGGTCTATCGATAGCAGCTCGGTAAGAAATTGAATAAAAATGAATTTCAAAAGATTTCAACTGCGTTGTCGTCGCTAACTGCGTGTAGGTACTGTTATCTGTTAGTGTATTATCTATGGGTACCTACTGCAGCGTAGCAAAAGTAGCCTACCTTGATATGAACATCAACCGGCACATCGCGCGGTGGTTTCAGCGGTATATGAAGCAATGACCTTAGCTGACTGGGCTGAGGATGGCGCACGAACGTTTCCCCGCTCTCAAAGATGCCCTCCGCCAGAACCAGTGCGCAACGGACTATGGTCTCATTGTTTGTTGATACAGCTAGTTGTATGCTCCCCTAAAAGTAAGCATAATTATTTTAAAATACATGAACTCTAAAGAAAGAATAGTTTTGCTAAGGGATTTATCTTATGTAACTCGCCAATGAAAATACCCTGCATCTTACTGATTTCCCCGTACAACATCGACTTCCATCCGTGCCGTCAATGCAAAGAAAGGAAAAAGCATCCCTGACTATTCGTCTAACTATCTATGACCTCCCTTGACCCTCAGGCCAATCTTGATTACCTTCATGATATAAGATAACATGAAAGAAATCTTAGATTAGGATATGAGGTACCTCATCAGCAGTATGCAGAACAGCCACCTGCAGCCTGGTGTTAGTAGGCATAGCTGAGGCTGGACGCTCCAGACTATCCACATTCGCACTGCCACTGGCAGCATTAGCCTCATAGTGCTGCAGTTCCACCATCAGCGCCTGCTTCTGGTTGAATAGCTCCGTAATTGCCTGACGGTCTTCCTCTGAAGGCATGTTCTTGGGGGCTGTGTTGAAGCCAGTGTTCTCTTGATAGGGCGGATATCCTAATACTGTTGAGATGTAATTTTTTTTAGACAACACCAAGAAGGACCTCATAAAAAAAAATGTGCATATTCAAATGACTACCGAGGTTTCTAAATCGTTCGTATCTGCAGAATCCGCTTGCAAAAACTTAGCGTATCATATTCGGTTCAAAGCCAAGGATAACATACGGGTACGCCGCTTATAAATGGAACTTATTTACTTACCCTCGCCCCTATCAGACACGCAGACCAGATCAGGGACTCCAACCGACCGGTAGTCTGCTAGCAACATGGCTGCTGCATTGGCGCGCATCTGCACACGTCGTAACACCTGGCCTGTGGTTCCTTCGCGCCAATCTACGCGACCATTTGACCAGCAACACGCCAGAGTTTCGCCTGACCATTGGAGGGCCAGGGCGTTTTGTTTGGACTGCCCAAGAAAATCTCAATTCAGTGTATGTTTACTTCATTCGCTTTACTACCCTCACTATACTTTCTACTTGCATACCTTCACTCGCCATAGTCGAATCCCCTCCTCATAGATTCCAATGGTGCCGTTGGCGAGTCCATAAGCAAACCTTACTTCGTTGACTGGAGAGAGACATAATATCGGCCCAGTCTCAGCGATTTCGGCTATGAACTGATTGTTCTTCAGAACTCTGATGAATGAGTCATCACACCCAATGAGAAGCTGGAAAATATTGAGGCCAGAAAAATGAAAATGTTAGGGAATTCGCCGCTCTTCGAAGCAGCTGGAAGCGGTTCTGTCAACGGTTAAAGTTGGGTATGATCGTAAGGGGCCGTCTCCACGAGCGAGAGAATCGCGGCGATATTATCGTCGTGCCATCAAAGTCAATAGAAACTATATGAATCAATCTCCACACAGCGATATCATCGCGACGATAATTTTATGGCACGGCGCGAGACTATCGCCGCGATTCTCTCGCCCGTGGAAATGGCGCCTATGAGTCAATACTAGGTACCTATCTACATTAGGTAGGTACCACGCATGTCTACATCAAAGATACCGACATCTTTGATGTAAGCATCCTTATATTAAGCCTGCACTTCTTGTTAGTCAAAATAAAGAATCAAATTACCAATAAGTACATGCTATACCTACCTATACTAATACACTGATAATACATGATAAATAAAAAATTACACATTTCAGGATAACACTGCACTACGAATTAAAAATAAACTCCGTTATTTAGTTACGACTGTTACCTACCTACGATAAATCAATCAGGATAAAACACCGACAAAGTTGACATTTCACTTACCTCATTCTCCCCATCCTTATCAAAGTCGAAAGTGATCATAGCACAAACTTTCCCGCTAACGACATTCCAGAACACCTCGTTACCTTCCCAGTCTATGGCCTGCACGGAACTGTTGCCGCCGATGATGGCCAGCGTCTCCGTGTATTTGCCGAAGAAGCCAGCTATAATCACGTTGACACCGTCAGGAGCCTCTCTGAAGAAGAGGTCTGTATTGTCGTGGACATCGTATGCTGAAATGGTAATGGTAAATAAACTGGGATTTTGAATAGTGTTTTGGTAAAGTGGTCTTAAGATTGAGATGTGTGAAAAAATTCTGATGAGCATAAAAAATGATCAGGTCCTGGCAGGCAACATCTACTTTGGAAATGAACTGCACTGGTCGGAAAAAAATACATAATTATTATGATCATGATCAAGCAACAAAGGATTTTTCTCGCACGGTAGTTACCAAATACAAAACGGGCTTGAATGATTGAATGTTTAAGTAGGTACCTAGGTACTGAACGGTGACAGTAAAAGAACAGCCTCACCTAGTATCTGAGTAGGTGACCCAATAAGCAGCATATCTCTGCCAGTGTCAGGCCGCAGTGGTCCGGCTGCGAGTGCTATGATGGCCTGGCTGAGGTTCAGTTCTGAGACCTCGCCATGCGCCTGCGACCGTTGCGCTCGACCACTGGTCACGCCACCGTGGGGGTGATGGATTATTATCTGCGAATTTAAGAATATAGGAATCTCATATAAATTCTATGGAACTCTTCAATTTGTTTTAGATCTCTCGCAATAGAACCGTTTTTAAATTTATTGTTATCAGATCAAGACAATTGGTGTTCCTGCGGGACAAAAGATAAGAATCTTATAGACATTATGGCAGTTCAGTCCTATAATCGTTAATCGGGGGCGTAGGTGGCCAATGATGAGCATTAAATTATCAGGGGATTCAATCATGGTATCAACAACATGCTGCTCCAAGCTCCAGCTGCTTCCTTTACTCAAAAGAGGCCCTTGAGAACATATCTATAATTAAGTAGTTATTCCTTTTCCAAGTCCAAGTAGTACCTAGAAGGCCAATATTCATTTATTCTGAAGTAAGTATTAACTTTATCGTATCCAGCAGATGCGGTGAGACAGGGGTGCGTTCCGTCATACTTTGCAATGGTCACCACATCAGGCGTAACTTTATGATTCAACTCCAACTTGAACACAGGCTGAATTGTTGATAGTTGCATTTTGTTATTGACTGTGTTTTGTTTTTATCCTTAATTTATGTGTTTTTCTGTTTCCTATTAGTTGCCATGGTAACGTGTCATGTCGTACCTACTATGTAGGTAAGTAATATAATAACGAAATAGGAAATAAATGGATTTAACCGCTCAGGCCCGACCGTTGCCAATTGGATACGCGCGGTCACAACCGTCAAGCCCCGCCGTTGCCAATTGGATACGGCAGTTTCGCGCGGCTTTAACATCTATTTGTACTGTTATTTAATACATCAATACGATTATTTGATCAATTTTGCGTGAAATTATTTTATGCATTTTTTTTCTCTGTATTTCTTTATAACAACCATTACAGTGCAGCAGTCGTCTTTTGCGTTGATTTGGGCTGCATTCCGAATTATGCCATAATAGCTCACAACGCTCACAACAATAATTTGCGTAGGTATGTATAAAAAAAAGTCCCCGGCACGTAACTTGGCAAGGTTTTGGCGTAGTGGGGGTAAGTTCGCGCATCGTGCACTTAGTGGAACAAAAAAGTGGTCACCTTTATTGCTTGTCATTATTCTATGGTTATTGCCATCATTTATTTTTAATCATGAAGTTAAAGAAAGGAGAGGAATTCGTGACATGTATTAGGTGTTATAAATAAAATAATGCATTTATAAGTGAAAAAAAAAAATATTTCATAAATAATATTATTATTAAAAATTATGTGATCTCTTCTTCACTATCAGTTAATAATACTGCTACCCCTGGCATAAAATTAGAAGTACCACCTGAGCTGGTGGAAGGAGTTGGCTCCTCATCCTCGACAAAACTATCATCACTCTCGTCGCTGGAGGAGTCGCTGTCGTCACTGGCGTAAATAACGAAACGTTCAGTGACTGTGTCGACTATGTGGTCGCTTTTGATGTATTCAGCCTCATTTTTTTTAACTCTCCCACATAATTTCGACCATTCATCAGCGCCCATTAATAAAACTTTCTCCTTAACTAACTCCATTGCATTGGTCACATTCCACGTAATATTTTTGCTGGCTACATAACCTTTGATTGCCGCCCATGCCATTTCTATAGGATTTAAGTCCGGATGGTAGGGCGGCAATCGCAGAACACTATGGTTGTGTTCTGCAAGTATTTGGTCAATGCTGTATTTTTTGTATTGTAGTTTATATAATTTAATTAATTTATATAACTGAGGTTTGAGCATACTGTCCTCGTACGCTATGCCCTTTTCCGCCAACCACCTCTGCATGTCCGCTTTCTTAGCATTCGAGGTAGGTGCAGGATCGTACTGCTTGTTATGATACGATGCGTTGTCTATTACTAACACCGAATTTGGCGGCAGGTTCGGTATTAGTTGGCTGCGAAGCCACTTGGTGTAGTTATTATAATTCATGTTGTCATGAAAGTCCCCCGACTTTGTTCCAGCTTTAAATAACAGCAGTGCATTGGGAACAAATCCAGCTTCGGATCCAGCATGCACTATGACAATCCGTTGCCCTTTCGAAATGGGTTTTTTAAGCCCCTGTAATGATCCATCTGACCACGCTTTAGAACCTGTAATAAGAGATATAATGATTATTTTTCATAAGTAACGTCCAGACAATTTCACAGGACACAAATATGAGAGAACAAAGTATGATAATTGTTACATACCTGAATGAGATGAATCAACATACGACTCATCTGTGTAAATAATCGGTCTTCCTTCTTCCCTATATTTACTAAGAGTTCTAAGGAACTCTATCCTTAGTAATCTAATGTTAGATTTTTCAATTAAAACTTTTCTATTGTTTTCGGCTTTTTTCCACCGGAAGCCTAAGTTATTCAAAATCCTGCGCAGACTGCGCTCCGACCCATTAAAATTGATGTCATCTTTTAGTTTTTTTCTTAGCTTTTCTACTGTGGGCAGCTCTTTATTTGTAATGTGGTAATTGTGTATACAAGTTCTTACCACCGTCTGGTCAAAAGTGTCGATCTCTGTAATCGGCTTTGTTTTATTCCTCTTTTTTCTCGGTGTCCTAAAGACAGTGAGGAATTCGGAATTTCTACCTTCCTTGACTATACGTCTAACTGTCCTTTCTGACGTTTTTGTAGCTTCTGCAGTCCGTTTTACCGTCTCTTTTTCAGTTTGAGCTTCTTTCTCCATGAAACAGTACACATCGTATACCATTTTTCTGGCATGTCTGCGTAAAACGGTATTTGGTCCTGGCATTGTAATCAACGTAACAAAAACTAAATTTAACACAACAACAATAACAACAATTCGTAACAAAAACTAAATTTAAATAAAAACAACAACTCGTAACAAAAACTCAACAAAAACAAAGGGTACAACTTTTGTGCACGCAAGTGTAATCGGAAGCGAACGGAATGTAGACGCGGTGCGGGAGGCAAGGGTCGACTGTCGCACCAATCTCGGGCTCGGATCGGCGCTACCTCATACCCCGCGTCCCGCTTGACCACCAAAGAGACCTAAAAAACGACTTCTGCGCATCTAACGACTCTTGCCAAGTTACGTGCCGGATACATTACCGATTTAGTTAACACGATTATAACAGTTGAGAGCGCTGTCAACAATTCGGAACGCTCATGAACGCGCTCTCAGTGCTCGCTCAATGTCAAAACTTTATTCACTTGAATACTCATGGTTGAATTATAGTATTTATTTGTATAGACACCACATTTTTTCTTTCATCTTTGGTTAGGTGGTGACCAGGGACTTGAGAACGAAATGAATTTCGTTCCGTTACCAATAATGTTATCGTATAACGTTCCAAAATCTGTAACGATATTAAATCAAAAATAACGTTAAAGAATATCATTTTCGTAGGACTTATAAGTCCTACGAAAATGATATTCTTTAACGTTATCGAACGTTACCTGTAACGTTATTACAAGCGGATAACCTTAATGTTACTGATACTTATAAGTATCAGTAACATTAAGGTTATCCGCTTGTAATAACGTTACAGGTGAAACGTTACAGATTCATTTGTAACGTTATTCCTCATACTTTTTCGTCTGTTTCGTCATCTTATAAGCTGGAACAGTAGCAACGTTGGGTACTGAAATGAATAACGTTTTTATATCGTTATACTAATAACGATATATTGATAATATTGTTACTGAACAGTTGAGGATTTCGTTCCGTTTGTCAGTATCGTTAGAGCCAAGGAATTAATTTTGTTACGATCCTGGTGGAACGGTACAAATTATAGGTACCGGAACTACGCGTAACTTTATTTTGATTAACGTTTCAAGTCCCTAGTGGTGACTGTTAGCCAGAAGCATGAAAATGCCACGTTAGTCTATAGATATGAATCAACTCATAGCAAAACACACACTGCAATACATACACACTGTCATTTTTGACAGCACTCACGTTGATATTATTTTATGGCATGGTCGGCGTTATTGCAAGATGGCGTATGTTTTGACGTCATCTATAACGATTCACGGGACATCGTTATCGCGCTCACGCTAATTCGGAACGGGATTAGGTACTCACTCAAATAGATTACAGCTCAACTCGGAACGCACCGCAATTCTGCGTTCAAAAACCTACTGTTCTAAAACAGAGCAATATGTCATTTTGCTTGAGATAGTTGAGTTATGTCATAACAGTATAACAAGTGGGTATTCGTTGGTATTTTATAATTATTTGAAAATAAATAAAAAAACAACAATTGATAAAGCAAAATTAGGAATCGGCAAAATATCACGTTTTGAACGCAAAGAAAAGGATTAACGTCAAGTTGACACTTGATTGTCAAAATCCAAGTCAAAATCAGTCAATTTATTTTTTTTGCATTTTGTTTTACGCATTTACAAAAAAACCTGCTCTTGTGCCGATAACGATAATATTATTAGTAACGCGAATGTGTTATGTGTTTATTGAATTAGTACGAGTGACCAAATGGGCAGTGAATTGAATTTTGAGTCTACGGAATCCAGGTATTTTTCAATATTTTAATATAAATCTGTATCTCAAAATCTCGAGTTATTTCGGCCTATCATTATTGCGCAATTGCTTCATAATTTTCGTATTGAGCCGCCTTTGCCTCTGCTTCTGATGTTTTTAATTAAATGTTTTAGGTTAAATCATGATTTTGTAGGTGCACTTGAGGCCTTTCTTCTGTAATGCCAAGAATTCACATTCCATGTTGTTATATTTGGACTCAATATCTCATGCCGTTCATTTATCATGTCATTATTGGCTTCATAAGGTAATTGTCATAGTCATTTTATTCCTTCACTTACTAGTCTATGAAATTGCACTGCAGCTGTATTTAAATGTTTTTTTCTCCCATGCATTTAAGAACATTAAAACCTTATTTTCTAAACAAATCTTAGGAATCCATTGCCTTCGAGAGTTTTACATTTTTTCAGTAGAAAAGCCTATAACAAAAAAAAAATAATCAGAAAACTTGATGGTAAATCAATTTAAAGTCTAGGTTTTCTTTGTGAATTTGCATAAAATATGCAATTGCAGGACCTTCATGTATGCTCCTAATACGAGTCTAAGTTGGACCAGATATTCTTCTAAGCAATTTGCACAAGTGCCTGAAAAATGTATGGCATTTAAAATGGTGCTAATAGTTGCTAAGACTGTCTCTATATTTTGTAATAATTCTTCGTATGAAAAAAATAAGGTGGGTCTAAAATCCCAGTCCTGACCTTGATTTATCTTATTAGTATCTAATTTTTGGAAAACATACCAGCCTAGTATTTTTTTATTTAAATTACAAAAATTGAAAAAGTATTATACTATATTGTTAAGAAATTAAATACATGATATAACAAAATAATGCAATTTGTTATCTTCTACATTGTCCCAACAAAGTGACAATTTCAAAGTATTGCATGAAACAATGAAATTCTTACTATTTCCCCATTTACTGATAAGGAAACACCTTATTTTATTCTTTTAATAGTGCTTGCCATAGTTTCTATCTTATTGGCAAGAAATAAAATATGTTATGAAGCACCTAGCTAAATGAAAGCTAATATTTAAATTTGTTTTCATTTTTAATTTATTAAATAAAACAAACAGTGTATAAAAAAAAACATTATTTATTTTTTATCAAATAAGTACCTACAGTAATAAAAATAAATGCTTTCTTTTAATTTTACAAATATTATAGGTACAGTGGTGTTTTACTACCTAGTAAAAGCCCACTCTGTATAATCATAAAATTGCTCACAATTTGTACTTTGTTTATGTGAAAAGATAAATATCAATATATTATGTTGATATTCTTTCAGATAATAATATAACTCAGCAAGCACCAATGGTGTTCGACAATAAGCAAGTTATTTAGCTTAAGTGTTGTGTTAAATTTGTGTGATCCCTTTTGTTATCTGTGAAGTCTGTTGTTTGTATGACTCCTAAACATATTGGCTGATATTTTAAGAAAAATATACAGTAAAATATAAAATAAAAATGTTTTTCATGTAAAGTATCAATTATATTAAAATGATGAGATAAATGTATGATAGTGAACTCATAATATTTTGTTCACAAAATAATTTTGTGGTTTAATATAAGATGGTTACCAGTCCAAACAGTTATGTCTATCTCATCATGACATCATATCAATAAGAATTGTGGACTGTCACTCAGAATGATGAAATAGTAATCAAGTTTTGTTCAATTTTCATTGCGCTAAAAAATGGGGCTACCCTCTTTTTTATGTCTTCTATCTATGAAAAGTACTGCAGCTGTGTACAGAGGCCAGCACGTCAAGCTACCCCAATCTGTCAAATTTTCCCAATTGATTATGAACCTAATTCCTTTGTAGTAAAGTTGAAAATCTATCAAAGAAATTTGACAGATTGGGGTCGCTTGATGTGCTGGCCACTGTACAATATGATGCCACTTTGTATAGGAGTCAATATTTGTGTCTGCATGTGCAGTGTTGCCAGACAGAGACTTAGCAGTCATGTTCAGATTACCCACATGTTGCAAGCTACCACAAATCACAATTCATCAGTGTTTAATATCACATACTGATGTGGTATTACACCACATCAGTATGTGGAAGGTACTGACCTACCAGAACTGATAAGTTTCGGATGTAACCCATAATAATTAAAACATTTAAATTAATCTAATGGATTTAACAAGATACTAAACCTAATAATTGCCCTCTCATGATTTCACAGTGAAAGTATTCCAAATAAAGGGCTTTGAAGGTCCATGGCATACCTGTCTGCCATTTTTTTTTTCATAATTGTGGACTCTACACGTTAAGTATTATAGGTTTCATAAATGGCCGAAAATTAAAAAAAAAAAATTTGCTCAGGTAGGTGTGCCAGGATCCTTAAAAATCTTCGATCCCCTTTCAAGCTTGGAATGATCCATTTTACTGTGTAATTTTATTTGTTATTAATTATTTTGCAGGCATGATTTTGCTATCTTAACAAATAATAATTGTCTAAGAATTTGTGTTATTGTATTATAAATATTTATATTATTATATTGTTTAAATTAAATATCGATGGTTTTTTCTTTTTAAATTTCAGTACAGTTAGCAGGACATGGATTGGAACTGTTTTATCCATTATATGGAAGTAAGATATATTTCCAGTTGATGTCACCATTTTAGTTGTCAATGCTTTATTTTATTTATTTTGCGATACTTCTTATTTATTTATTTTAATCAATGATACTAATTGTGGAGTTTTTCTGTTAGAGTGAATGTAAAAAAAGGAAAAATCGGATGTGGCACAAATGACAACTACTTATACATACAAAACTAGGTATAAAAATTAGATTTTGAAAAAATAACCCAAACTTTTTTATGATCAAAAATCTGAATGGTTATAAAATTCACCTAATAACAATTGCCTTGCTTTGCATATAGCTTAGGTTAATATTTCAGGTCTGAACTAATTAAAAATAACATTAATGAATTCATGTTAACATATTCATTAAATATTTTTTGCCTTCGTAGTTAGTCGATGCTAGAACAATTCCTCCTGTTGGGATCGCAGAGCATACGCGAGCGGATCCTGCAGATAGCAGGTAAAACACCGTGGGGTTTATAATCGGTAGGAATTTGAATGGCATAACGCTGAGATCACACGTGGCGCCGCAACGGCAGCGTTTTTCGCCGCCGCGGTATCAAGACTTTTGAAATTTGCTGCCGCCGCGGCGGTGCCATTTGTGAGGGTCCATACAAATCCAAGGGTGACTAATACAGCGGCACCGCGGCGGCGGCGGTACCGCTGCAGCTACGGCACGGCATAATGTCTAAACGGCCCATCGCTTTGTGCTCTCTAGGTGGAGGGTATACCCGAATATGTCAATCAAAAGTTATTCTATTCTATTTTTCTGTATAGCAAATTAGCAATGGTGCCGATGTCGAGAATTCTGTCAATGTCAGATGTGTCAGCAGAAAACGTGCGAAAGTAGAAAAAATATAAAAAACTTAAATCCTACTAGGTAGTTGGTTATTAAAGTCATTTATTCAAATGAGGTTGAGAATCAGCACTTATTGAACGTCTACATAAGACAGTCCCCCAAAACGCCCGCCCTTTACCGCCTCCTACTTCCTAGTGCTTTAGCTGGGAAGAAGTGGCGCAACAAATTTCCCCAAGCAGCACACTGTTTAGTCAATAAAAATGCTTAAAGGAGAATGTCCATGTAAATACAGACAGGGTTTATTTTTTGTTTGTAATAGCTTTATCTATTCTGGTTCTAAAACATGATTGCCCATATTATTTCAAACTTTGCTCTGTGAGTCATTACTTGACTGCTAGTTGTGGCCTCGGACTGCGCCTAGACTTGACCTTCGCTTGGTCAACTGGTAATGAACAAAGAAACATATTGATCACTGTAACAAAACATATCAAACAATACATTATTAGGTACCTACTGCATGTTTTTAAGTTCGCCTACAAATTCGAGCAGTGTATTTTCGCATATTAATTCATATGCTAAAACGGTACCCTCATCATATCAGCCTATAATGTTCCCAGTGCTGGGACACGGAGGGAGTGGGCTATAATCCACCACGCAGGTCCAGTGAGGGTTGGTAGATGCCACATATCTTCGAGTTTTTTGGTTCTAGGACATACCGGTTTCCTCACGATGTTTTAACGTTTTTAGAGTAGTGGTGATGAAATAATTTACACAAAGTATACCTGTTTGGGTTCGAACCTACGACCTACAACTCGTAAGTCGCGGCCGTTACCACTGGGCCACCACTGCTCTACGAGTACCATATCTTAATAAAATTAATTCTAAAAAAAGTTAAATACATGGTCATACATAAACAAAATATCGTCGACCGTAGGTTCAATTGAGGTAAGGGACATTGAATATCTTGTCCCTTACCTCAATTGAACCTACGGTCGACGATATGTATATACAACGTGTCCCAAAATTCAACGATAAGCGGGCATCAAAGGGTGTATGGACCTGCCCATGACTACTCAAGAATAAAAAAAATCATAAAAAAAAAAATTGAAATATTTCGAAAATTGACACCTCTTATGGTATTTTTAACTACTATCCACAACTTTTAAAATATTTCTGTTTTTTTTTTGTATCGGCAACCTAAGTAGTACTGCTATCCACCGCACCCCTTAAAAATCCCAGAATGCCTGTAGTTTTTACACAAAAATCAATTAAAATTATTTTTTTCCTTAAAATTTTCAGTTTTTTACTTTCAGTCCACTTTGAAATTACCAAAAAACTTGAGATATTTTTTTTTCATTATTTTTTCTCGAGTAGTCGTGATCAGGTCTACCTGCTGGTGCCCGCTTATCGTTGAATTTCGGGACACGTTGTATATACGCGTCGACTTGAAAATCTCCTTTTTTTTTAATCGGTTTAAAATGTAAACACTACTGTCTACTTCTTTTTCACCGGATACTTTTTAGTAGTGTCTTCATGTTAAATTAACGACTAACTGAGTAGATAGGACTTGTTTATTTCATGCAAAAAACATACCTAATTAATGACCAATGCTTACAGTTCCTTTTACAATGCTTTTTTAAGTACTTAGCTAAATAGCTATGACTAATTTATTTTTAACGAAACTAACAAATTCGTCTAAGAATAACCAACCCAATTTACTAAGAAATTAACGTTGTTTTAATTTGCATTTTTAATTGTTTTTATGTTCAGTTCTTTTGTGTTTTAATGACCTGTCAAAACCAATTGTTTATTGAGCCAACTAATTGTAATTGATACTAAACTCTTTGTTAGCCTCTTTGTTAGATTTTTATAAATCCGACCGATACTTCCAGAGATTAGAGCTTTCATACAAACACTTCAGCTTTATTATTACCGGGGCAGCGGTATTGTCCGAAAGGGTTACAGCTGCCCCGGAACATAAAGGGCTAAGGAAGGAATACGGGTGGGTTTTAGTCGGTAAGAGTGTGACACTCCCTCCTGCTCCACCCTGAGCGGGAGGGGTCATTTGATGATTTCCCATCCACAAAAAAAAAGCCTTTTCCTACCTACTCTGAAGACCCAAAACACAAGAGCCTTATTTGGTTGCCATTTTACTTCATGCCCTCGTTCTTCGGTAAGATAGTAGGTTAGCCGGCAATGGACTTATAACAGCCATTATACATACATTTATTGATTGACTAATGTGGCTCAATAAACAATACCTTCCATTTACTATAATGTCTTTGAACAAAATAATCTGTTTTAATTATTTGTATTTTTTTTCTTCTAGTTGGACCGGTGGGTGGTTCAGCTGGACCCGTCAGTCAGATGCGATGCTACGTAATGTAGAGAAAAAAATATTATCATGTAAGAACACCTTTTTCTATATATTTATTTATTTTAGGATCTCCAACAAAAGATATACACTAAACATTATATTGTTATTTCTATTTGGATTTCGTTGATTATTGTATTTATGCGTTTAAAAACATAAAAATCTTATTTGGTTCGTGTGGGAATCAATCCTGCATTCCCACGATACGTAGCGTAGCACAGGCAGGCAGTCACTGCGCCAAAAGTGTCGTTAAATTTTAATTTAACAAAATATTTTTTTTGCATTGATTATTTTAACCGCCAAGCTGCGTCCCATGGGGGAAGCGCTAAGGTAGCCCGCGAAATTCAAATTTTTAAATTTCGGGTGCTATCCTGGCGCTTTCGCCTTAAAAGATATAAAATGCTGGAACCATTCAGGCTCATAAGACGTTTTCATAATTATTGAGTGCTTTGTGACCGTGACCGCCGCAATCGTACATGACGCAGGGCAAGTTCAGTGGAGTTAATACCGTAATAAGCGGAGTTTACCATACAACAACATCAGCAGGCTAGCGGCTAGCTATCGGATATTAGGTTCGTAAAATCGTTAAAAAAAACCTCTTCAAAATCTTTTCATACCAGGAAAGATGTTCGAGAAGCGGTCACCTCGTTAACAGTCGATAAGCGAAAATGTAAACGGTCCGCTTACACCTTAAAATAAACTCAAGCAAAACTCAATGTTTTTAACACCCCTCCCCTTACCTACGTCACGTTCAACCAGAACCTGGCCATTACTCAGACCATTATCAGGTCCAATGCATCAGAGGGGTAATTCTCGTAATTTTTGAGAACGATCACAGTCTGATCTCAGTCTCAATCTGTCAAAAATACTTCAATTTCTCCTACATTTTGATAAGTTTTTGACATTTGTTTGTCGCCGAGAGACTGAGACTGCGACTAGATTTTGAACATTTTAAATTACGAGAATTGGCCTACTGATCTACGACATACTTTTTTTTTAATGTAGGTTTTTATTATCTGTATGTGCTTTGGGAGATGACCAGCACCCTAATTGCGTAACACACTATTAATCGGAATCTGAATCATTTTGAAGCAAATTGCTAATCCATTGCTTCATAAGTTCGAAAAATTTGTCTGCTCAACACGTAAATAATGCAATGAATGTTGTTGAACTGTCAAAATGAAACCGATTCCGATTGTGTTACGCAATTGCCCCGCTGTTTTAGCTGACGTAATCGGATCCTTTCCGCTTACGTCCTATATTCACCCATTCTCTTGCCCTTATCCCAATTTATTTGGGGCTGACGTAACGTGTCTTCTTTTTCTACACTTCTCTATAATATTAGTTGTCAACTCACAACTGTAATTGTTATATAGGATATCGGAATCACTTATGTACACGTCATGATAAAAAAAATAAGCTAGATGGAGTCGCCATTTCCTATCTGACTTACAAAGGTTTAAAGGTCCAAATGCAGTCAGATAGGGTCTTAGTCATTTTTAAAGTCTATCTGGGTCAAAGTCCCTTTTAAAGTCCAGATATAATCTGAGTCGATCATGGATACGTGTAATGGTCTTTTGAGGAAAGAACCAACAAAGAGTGGACTTGTCCAGTCAATGCAAGCATTTGTGAGTAATCGTGTAGCGACTAAACTAATATTTATGTTCTGATAGAAAGAAAAAGATGCACTGAACTTAAATTTCGTTTAGTTTGTGAACAAGGGCATCGGCGCCAGTGTCTATCAAGTATGAGTGTAAGTGTGTGTTAGTGTTATCATTTTAATTATTTTCCGGGATGTAGTCCTCACGATAAAACAATATGTGCGATGCACGCAAACCTACGTGCTGATAACAATCAGGAGCATGACGTGTTTGAGATAACTGGCACATTCTAGAGTATAATGAACTTTTACTGTTAAGTACATACTTGGACTTCGGAACAGCATTTGTGCGAATTTTCGTCCTTGTTTACGAGTAACTATAAGGACCAGTAAATCATTATCTATCTATACTATACTATTAATAACAAAGAAGAGTTTGTTTGAACGCGCTAATCTCCGGAACTACCAGTAGGATTTGAAAAGATCTTTTTGCTTTTGGTAGCCCGTTTCTTGAGGAAATCTATACTTAAGCTATTTAACATCAAGCTAGGAGCAAACAGAAAAAAAGTCAGAACGAAAACGAAGTAACAGCACGGGCAGGCAATGCGATGCGACGGGGTGGGTCGGGGGAACAAGAAATTTCACGCGGACGAATCGAGGGCAGAAGTTAGTTAACCAAACCTCTTGTCAACCGCCTGATACAGTAACATTTATGATAGACTAGCCTCAATTCTCAGGACGGTGATATGTATTAGTTAGATCTAACTTAGCGGATACCTAACCGCTTTCCCACGTCTCTTTTGAGAGTTGCTTTTGAGCAGATACTAACTGCAATTGAAACGAGTACTAAGCCCTGTACTGCAGTGCTAGTCTGTAAAAATCTCACCGTGAAAACTTAGGTGAAGTGAGCTGTCACTCCACCTTATGTTAGGGATTCCCACTATTGATAGCTCACTTCACGCTCACTTCACCTAAGTTATCACGGTGAGATTTATAAAGAATCGACCAGCTGGTTATAGCAAAGCAGAGCCAATACCACATAGATATCTGGCACCCATAACACAAGTTTAATCTTAGCTTGGGTGCCAGTGGAGTAACCAGTGATTTATGCAATTTTAAAAGAACATTGTCATAGAATTAACTTATAGGTAAATTGTAAAATTGGAAGAAAAGTTATTATTATTTTAAAAAAATCTTCCTTCTAAAAAGATATCCGTTTTTGTCCTCAAAAAAATTCCAATGACATGCGTTGACTAAACAGACTATTAACTGGCTGCAAAAGAGAGCTGATAATGACCCTATTGACCTTCCCCCGCGTATCTGACTTAATTCAACAACGTAAGCATATTTTTGTTTTATTTTATCGATTTCCTACTATAAATGCAGTGATACGATTAGCATTATCAACAATGGGTGACCTCAGCGGGCTTGATCCTCTAACACTCGACCTTGTTACGAAAATGTTATCAGATATTATTAACGTAGTACTTAGGAATACTTCCTAGTCATCATCATCTGCCTAGCCTTTTCCCAACTATGTTGGGGTCGGCTTCCAGTCTAACCGGATGCAGCTGAATACCAGTGTTTTACATGGAGTGACTGCAGATCTGACCTCCACAACCCAGTTACTGGGTAATACGATACCCCTTGGTAAGACTGGTTGTCAGACTTTCGGGCTTCTGACAACCCGTAACGACTGTCAAAGATCCACGAATGACAACCGGGACCAACGGCTTAACGTGCTTTCCGAGGCACGGAGGGATATCGATATGTAAAGATGGTCACCCATCCACAGACCAACCGCGGCAAGCGTAGCTTAACCTGATCGATCGACCTGTGCGGCTGTTATCATTTAGCCACGAGCCTACATAATTACCCAAATGATATCGATCTTTGGCGAATTATCTGTTGCCTACGAAGATATTTAAGATAATATGCTTTCCGACCGACGTGCGTTACATAATATAAACATTTCTTTGAAGCTAATCTTATATCTGCACTTGATTGATATCCTTAACAACTGGCACTCAGCGCCTCCCCTCAAGATTTATTACGTCCACAATCAAAGTGTGGCACCAAATTCTTGCCAGATTCTGCTTTTCCTAATTCCTCCTACTACCCGTCAATCTTCAAAGCATGAGTAAACATGTATCTCCTGGGACATTAGTTCCATCTAGAACGCAACCAGCATTATCCGCAAGAGCGGATTTCTTCGATCACGGGCGTTTTAATATAAATTAACTACTAGGTATTAAACAAAAAAAAAAAAAACTGACGCAAGATCACTTAAAACTTACCTACTTCTGGTCGTTTTGGTATCAAACAAGTTTATTTAACATTGTAGTAAGATTTTTGCTCAGCAATAGTGACTCGGCAGAAAAATTACGAGCATAAAGGATGCTATATTGAGTGAATATAATTGCTATCTGTTTAGGGAATCCAGTTCTTATGTGCTTAGAGATAAAGACTACGGATTTCAGACATCGCGCACGCTCAATGAGGGCCTAATGGTAATGATGCGGAAGTTTAAATATGTCATGAGATCGCGTTTTGAGCGGAATTCTTAGAGAGCGTTGTGTTTTGGCGTATAGATATGATGTGAAGCTACAATAAACTCTCCTTTTTAATACATAATATACAATACTAACTGCGCCCCGCAGTTTCAAGAGGTAAGGTAGCACGTGTGCTTACACTTAAAATACATACTAACGCTACTTTATCCCGTATATTTTACTTATGAGAAAACAAGTAACGTCAGGTGGCCCTGGGATCTTGCTCTATAATACTAAACTGATCCTTTGATACATTTCGATACTTAATTCTAGATATTGGCCCCGATTCAGTTGTTCACAAACTAAACTAAATTTAAGTTAAGTGCATCTTTTTCTATTTCATTACGAAAAGGACAGAAGATAAAATATTAGTTTAGTCCTGTCAAATTAGATAATCGATAGACAAGTTAGACGAGATTAAAAAATTGGCTACTAAAATTACGTCAATTTACGTCAGGCGCTGACTAATTTGACAGGACTAAACTAATATTTTTCTTCTGTACTTTTCATAATGAAATAGAAAGAAAAAGATGCACTGAACTTAAATTTAATTTAGTTTGTGAACAACGGAATCGGGGCCATTGGCTTTCATAATCGTGTTAAGCTTTGAAGTACGTATTGCCAAAGACACAGTCACCTTCTCTTATACAAGGTGTGTCGAATTTCCTCCAAGAAATAAATGTTAATCTAAACTTGTTTTCCAGGCTTAAAAACTGCATACAAACGTTTCTACGTTGACATTGGCAGCGTGGTGGGACAAAGCGACAAGATATGGACGATATCGCTGAACGACGAGTCGCCCAAGACTCCGCTGGTGCTCCTTCACGGCATGGGCGCAGGCCTAGCGCTCTGGTGTCCTAATCTAGACTCGTTTGCCGCGACCAGGCCTGTTTATGCTATAGATTTGTTAGGTAATAAATATATTTTTAATTTGCTTTTTTGCCTCGTTGCGCTAGTATTGCAACGGCAACTGCCAATGCTCCAGGTCTAACACAGTATTATTAGGTTATTCCTTGAGATAATTTCCAGTAGCAGTCAGTTTGGATTTGGGGACAAATGTGATGGCAAA
This sequence comes from Globia sparganii, assembly GCA_949316385.1. NCBI lineage: Eukaryota > Metazoa > Arthropoda > Insecta > Lepidoptera > Noctuidae > Globia > Globia sparganii. The sequence continues at coordinate 5,873,004 of OX438670.1, forward strand.
AGAATACTCCGTATTACATGGGACTTACATATTTCCGCCTCTCCTTCGGGAAACATGTTATGTTTTCATGGCATTATAGAGGTGTGAGGAACAGTGTGTAAAGTTCACTTAACCTCCATAGAAAAGGGAGGATCCTCTGACCAGACGGATGTTGTGTCTGGCGGGCAACTGCCCGATGATTCATGTCGGGCCGTTGGCTAGCTGCGCGGTAAACTCTGCTTGCGAGATGCAGGATTTCGTAACGTCAGTATGACGCGTTGTTCGCATGTGGCGTTGTAGTACCGCTACAGCATGTTGTCAATGTCTGCAGTTTTCTACTGTAGACGCGTGTCGCTCGTGTGTATACTTAGTTGCAACTAAGAAAGGTCGTTGTAAATAGAGTCCACGTGTAAATCTGTAATGCAGAAACGAATTGGACTTGAGCCAGGAAGTGTCACTCACCCAAGTGAAATGTCAACAGGCGACACTGGGGCAAAGAAAACTTATTTAAGCCAGACTGTTCCTGTTGCTGACCGCTTATGTCACTGGGATACTAAAAACCGGATGATAAAAGTAGTTTGTTTCCCGTTCTTGACATAAATTTGAACCTGGAAACCGGAAGGCCATTTTCTTTTATTCATAGTTTTTGAAGTAATTCGCATACCGTATGTGATTCTGGCAAAGATCTGCAACGTTCATACCTAAATTAAAGTGTGTATTGTGGATGTGTTGTCATGATTTGTAGTCACCATAAGCGGTCACCAGGCGGTCACTATCAGTCTTCTCATTTATTTTTGTGCTTTTCTTTTGGACATTTAGAAAGATCGATCCAAGAAATAATTCACAATCAACTAATTTATTATGAGTAAAATTTATTTATTGGTGTAAGCAGCGGAGTAATTGCGTAACATACCAACAGTAGCAATGGCTTTCTTTTTGACAGTTCACCAACATTCATTGCGTTATTTACGTTTTTGAGCAAACAAATTTTTCGAACATTTATAAAGCAATGTATTAGCAATATTCTTCAAAATGATTTAGATTGTGATTGAAATTGTGTTACGCAATTAAAGTGCTGGTTTTATATAAATGTCAATCACGTTTAAAGTCATTAATTTAAAGCTCAGACATTATGTTGGTGAGATCATAATAATATGAGGACCATGTAGATAGATGAAATACATACATGATTACGATTTTCCCCAGGATTCGGGCGCAGCTCCCGTCCTACGTTCTCGTCAGACTCCCAGAAGGCAGAGGCACAATGGGTGGAGTCGGTCGAGGAATGGCGGCGCGAGGTCAACATCGCGCAGTTCGTCCTGCTAGGTCACAGTCTCGGCGGGTATATTGCTACGGCTTACGCTATCAAGTACCCTGAAAGGTAACTATTGAAAAATGCTACACAATTATTTTATAAAGAGTCACCAATAGATTCAAAATTCAGGTATTACTGCTAATTTGTACACAAATTATAGGTATAACATTCCAACAAAAAATATAATGGCCAGAAGCTGCTTATAAACTAGAAATAAAATTTAAACAAAGTTAATTGACACCAATAAAAGAAAACGAAAGAGAATTTAGTGAAGGGTATGAACACGTATTGGGGCAATCAAAGAAACAAAATTTAAAACGAGAAGGGCCACTGTACTATGGGTTTCTGCCCTGAAGCCCAATAGCCATAAGATGTATACCAATAGAAAGAGCTTTTCAAGTAGAACCTTTACTTTTATCACGACTTTTGCCAATTGATAACCAGTTCGCAGTTAATGACCTAAATAGGTGACAATTTGAGCACCGAAATTAAGGAATCTTGGCGCCCAATATCCATAAGATTATGCATCAATGGAAAGGGCTTTTTAAGAAGAACCTTTGCTGCAAACACGACTTGATATATTCAAGGCTTCGCTAAATATCTACTTAACAAAAGTCTTGAATTCAGTGTTAGTGAAACAGACAACGCGCAACCTAAACCGCTGGGGCTACAGGCATGAATTTTTTCACAAAAGTTCCTTTTGTGACGAAGTTGAGACCGATTTGAGCACCGTATCGAAATACACGAGCGTCACGTTGTAGATGGCAGCTGTCGACACGCGTCGACGGTTGCAGTTGCCTCTGTCGTCGACACGTGTTGCTCGTGTGTATGCACATTAAGGAAGCACTGTTGAAAATTCATCCCCGAAAGGGGTTAAATAGGGGATGAAACTTTGTATAAAACTTGTCATTTTTGCCGATGAGAAATCTCATCGGGCACATGGCTTTTCATTCTGTACATAATTAGCATCAGATGAACCAACGGCCACTTCCATAACTTACTCCTAACAATTCCCTTGCAGAGTCCGCCACTTAGTTCTAGCCGATCCATGGGGCTTTTCGGAACGTCCACCAAATGCCTATGAGAAGGCCCAGCTCCCATTGTGGGTAAGGGCCATCGCCACTGCCGTCCAACCTCTCAATCCACTGTGGGCCGTCCGCGCCGCTGGGCCGGCCGGTAAGTGGCTCGTCAGTAAGACCCGCCCCGATATCTCGAGGAAGTACCTCAACTTTGTGCCCGACGCGGAGAGGATTATCCCTGAGTATATTTATCAGTGTAACTCGCAGACACCTAGGTGAGTTTTTGATATAAAATTTTACAGTAATACTCTTTTATATGAGCGACTTACACTATGGTTCCAGTCCATCTCTGAAACACTAAAAACAAATCAGCTGTTCCATACATTTTTACTAGAAAGATATGGTATTTTTTGCAAGAATCAACAACTCTCAGCTCTCACATAAATGCTATAAAACATTAGTCCAAATAAATGTTTCAAAATCATCATTTAACAATGCAATTGCAACAATTTTGAGTTGCCCATAAAAGCTGATTTATGCATTTTCTAAACTGAAATCTACTGGATGGATACCTAAAAATCGAGTACTAAGGTTCGCGCGGAACTAGTTGGCCGCTTTTTTTTTTTTTGTGGATGGGAAATCATCCAATGACCCCTCCCGCTTAGGTGGGGAAAGGGGTGAGGCGGTGGTTCGCAACGCCCGTATTGAGTAATGCACCCCCGCCCCTCCGTCCCACCGCTCACATACCTAAGGCGCGGCCAACTAGTTCCGCGCGGACTCTAGATTAGATTATTACATATCAGTATTTGATTTTTAACCGACTTCTAAAAAAGAAGGAGGTTCTCTATTCGGATGTTTATATATATTTTTTTTATGTTTGTTCGCGAATAACATCGTCGCTTGCCAACCGATTTGAAAAAATATTTTTTTGTTGGAAAGGGTATACTTCCCAAATGGTCCCATAGTCACAAGTCGGCATATGATAATGGAATCTTGGCGAAATCGAGGGAAAACTTGCAGCGATTTCGGTATTTTTTTCTACAACAAGTGAAGCAATAAGAACCATTCTACCATCAGATCCGATGATGAAGCCAAGAGACAGGCACCGGAACTCCATAATAAGACAATGTATCCTAGCCGTGTTTGGGCTTGTTGGAATTGTAACGGTATGCACTTTCCAGGTGTACCTACCACTGATAATTAAAAAAAAAAATAGAAAACGTTTTCTTAACCGGCTTCTAAAAAAGGAGGAGGTTCTCAATTCGGATGTTTATACGTTTTTTTTTTATGTAAGTATGTTCGGGCATGACTCCGTCATATTTAGGCGGATTTGCTAAATTCTTTTTTGTTCGAAAGATGTGTATTCCGAAATGGTCCCATTAAAATTTTTAAAATATCTGATGATGTCTTTCGAAGACAGACAACGGAACTCTTCAATAAATGCCAGCAAATCAACCGCGACTGCTGCTATCGCATATGTATTTGTTTACGCAATCACACAACATAACATCACGCCTGTACCCGCTAAAGGGGCACGCAGATGTGTTCAATAATAGGATTTTTTTTCCACTTAGTTTATATTGATGATTTTTTAATAGCTTCCTTTTACTGATATTTACATAGCAAGTAGTGTTATATAAATTTGTGCCGGGTAGGTACCTATCACTAAAAAGTAAAAAATAAAAACTTTTTTACAAAAAAAAAAAAACACTACAAAGTGAAAAATAACTTTAATTTCGGAAGTCGGTGTCAAAAAACGAAAATGCGGAACCAACGACACCGACTTCCGAAATTAAAGTTATTTTTCACATTGTAGTGTTTTTTTTTTTTTAAAAAAGTTTTTGGACTACAGCATTCCTGACTAGACAGACAATCGGGGATATATCCAAATATACTCTTAAATTACCATCTGACTTATAAAATAAACTCATCTTCCACAGCGGTGAAAGTGCCTTCCACACCCTAATGACTGGTTTCGGCTGGGCCAAAAACCCGATGGTACGTCGCGTGGATGAGATCGATCCGGCGCTCCCTATCACCGTGTTATACGGCTCCCGGTCCTGGGTAGACAACACCACGGGCCAGATGTTAGCCGAACATCGGGGACCTGCTAATACTTTTGTTCAGGTAAAGATTAGATTTCGTTTTTAGATTTGGTGGAAAATAGGGTTGGAATTCGATATACCTACCTTTCAATATATTATACCGTTAATAATATATTTATAAATAGAATAAATTAATATTCTATATCTTTGAATTTTCATTCTGAATTGTCACTGGTTTGTATGAAATATAAGAAACAATACACGTTTATTTGTAAGACTTACAATAACCACAAAAATAAAAAATAAAAAAATCAAAAGCCGTAAAAAAACGACTCGGATCACGCATGAATTTAACGCTGCTGACAATGATTGCACAATATCTCGATTATTATTCTTTGTTACTTTGGCACTAAGAATTATCTTTATCCCTGCATATAATGTGCACCACACAAAACGTACGACAAGTGAAAAAAAAAAATAATATGCTCTCTCTGTCTATCCATAGGTTATCAATGGCGCAGGCCACCACGTCTACCTAGACAAGCCGGACCTGTTCAACAAGTTCGTCCTAGACGCGTGCGCCCGCGCAGACTCGCACGACCCGCGCCCCGCTCTGGCGTCCGCGCCCCCCACCCCCGCGGTACAGGCCGCCCCCGGGAAGGCGCAGTCCTCGGAAACCGCGCAAACCTCTTGATAATAAAAGTACGCTAGATATATTATTACAGTTGTTACGCACATTCGGTTATGTATAGTTACGACTCGTTTGTATTGTTTTGAGTTTAGCGCGTGTTCATGGTCGGGTCGGTAAATGGAGGATGAGAAGTGATACAGGGTTCTACAGTATTTGTCTTGTATAAAAATAACACCTTTCATTCATCATCTGCCTAGCCTTTTCCCAACTATGTTGGGGTCGGCTTCCAGTCTAACCAATACCAGTGTTTTACCACAACCCAGTTACAGGGTAACCCCCCCAGGGTACCCCTTAAATAACGCCTTTATTGTACAATCGAATTGGTAACAATTGGTGCTGGAGCACGAGATTTTACTTTCACGCTAATCCTCCATTGACAAGAATTGTTATTGTTCTTTTTTAAGAGATCTATGAATGCGTGTTTGATTTAGTCGATTTTGTGTAATCGAATATAAATGTCCAAAACTTTGTCACATATGTGGCAACACTAAGATAGGCCTAGTGTCTCGATTGTCGCAAGGCTTAGTTAGTACGAACTACGAAGTAAAGTATTAAAAGTAATTGAATCTTAGGCCCTTTCTAAAACTATTTATATGCTTTATACAGACCAAAACAGACTAACTAAATTTAAACATTTGATTAATTAATCTACTTATTTGTAAAGTATCTTAATTAATTTTAAACGTTAAACGTCATTAAGAACGATTTATGTTTAAATATATCTTCAAAGAATTTGGTTCATGTATAATATATTATAACTACAGGTTACGGGTAAAAGCTACGATTTTTTTAAAGTTTGACTATGTAATAAAAAGTTTAATTATGTTGTTAAAAACTGTATTTTATTATTAGTCAACAATCTTAGAACACGACCAATATCCTACAGTATAATAATAAGTATGAAAACTTCCATATTCTGGTATTTTGATTCTAAATATCAGTGCCTTTAGTATTAAAAACTAATCTTCTCTTCTACTAGGAACATAATTTGTTATTTATTGGCAAATATAGACTTTTTCCTCTAAAACTCTTTACAAAAATATTCTTCAAAGTTCTGTTATTTATGGCGTCGCCTCTTCTAAACTGTAAGGTTTCTATACTTGGCTTGAGGAGCTACCGAGTACCTGCTTTGAACAGATATAGGGATCACAAAATAATGAGACTTACTGTCCAACTTTTTTTTTACTTTGTTAAAATGTTGAAAGTATAAGGCGGATCACACATTACAACGCGCCACACAACGGGACGCAGATAACGTGCCCCCGAGCGTGATATTTTACATACAAATTCAATAAAAACGCTCTTCCGTGCGGGGAATTTGGCTCCGTTTCCCGCGCCCTGTCGCGTGGCATGTTGCAGTGTGTTCCACCTAAAACCAAAATGTTTGGTGTGTGTCAAACCTAATCTTATCTACATTTTCATTTACTAATATGTGCGAAGTGGCTCGCTGTCGCTAAATGCATGTGGTGTTAGCAAGCCGACCAAAATAATTAGACAAATGGGTATAATGCGGCCTCTTACCGTATCCGGTCCCTTGAAATTATCTTTAGTATCTGTAACTACTTTAATATTTGCAGATGACTTCCATGTTGTTTTGGTCAGCTACTAATTCGATTAACCTTTGTGTGCGATTGACTTGTCCAAGTTCAGTACAGCCAAGAAGTTGGCCTATTGCATTAGTTACATAATTATTAAGGCTGACGTATATTTGAACGGGCCGCACCGCAACTGTCGTATATTTTGAATGAACCATCGCACACAGGCGGGTCGCACCGGGCTTCTTTGTATTGGAATGCGACACCATGCGGCCGTAATGTGGCTTGCCTAGGAGACGAACACAAAACATTTTGTAAGAGGTTACTTTCATCTTAACAAGCACAACGGTGTTGTTGAGCTACATATGTGTAGAGTATCGTTGAGTATTGTTATTTAGCCACAGGCTTTTTGATACACGGAATGAAATATTGTGTAAATAAACATAATTTATTGAATACTTAAGTTTTATTTTTATGCTCCTTCTTGCTATACCTGCGTTTCGGGTACTTCCCGTTGACCTAGAATCATAAAATTTGGCAAGAAGCTATGTCAATATAGCACAAGTAAAGGATAAAAATCCGAAAACCGTAATTTTGTAGTTGCATTACAAAATAAGTAGTTTACTCTCGGCAAAGTTTGTCTCTCAATCCAGTATATCTTTTCTTTAGAGTAATATTCAGTGCTTTCATAGTATATGAACTTCAGTAATGTTACCTAATTATTTTGGTGAATGTAGCTGTATATTACCTAACTGCTTACGCTGTTATACGTACTTATTATTATATAAGTGTATAGATTTGTCAAACGAAAAAACGGGAAAAAATATTTGCCAATTCATTAAGGTCCACATTGCTGAACCTCAACCAAGATAAATAATTTCAACCAATTAAATGGCTTTATGGTGGTTTTGAGTAAGGTTCTTGAGAGATTACGCTGTTTTTAGAATGAAATAAAAGCTTAAAAAAAAAATATGGCTTATAATAAACAGATTACAAAATTAATCGAACATTACAATTAAATCAACACAGTATACAGATCAACATAATCTCAGGTGGGTGTGGCTCACGATCGTCACTTTGCCTTCATCTTGCAGGTCGCGCAGTGCTTCGTCTAGTTGCTCTCGAGATACCGTCTGGAATAGAGATAAATGTTGTTTAGTTAATTAAGAAAGAAAAGTTTTTTTGGAGATTGAATAGTAAAGCAGCTTTTATCGGTGCAATAATGCAAAGTTTTTCACATATTATTAACTGTTAGGTTCTCAGAGTAGTTGGATAGGAAACACCAAACTCATCTTGGTTTTAAAACATAATTTATTTTGGACATGTTAGTGGTTTTTTTTTAACCAATTCCCATAAATAAATATCATTCATCATTTAATACAAATTCTAGTAGTGTTTTCAATAGGCATCCAGACTATCTATTGAAGTTTTACATCCCTCAAAATATACCAATATTCTACTTACAACTTGCGAGTTAGTATTAATCTCCTGCAGCAGCTTGGAATGTGTGATGGTATGTGGCTTGGAGTAAGGCTGTATGAGAGCCTTGAGCGCCGTCACCAGCTCCGCGCGACGCCTGCGAGCGGCCGCGCCCAGCCCCGTCGTGAGGATGCCCACGTCGATGCGCCCGGAGGCCGGGTCTGTGGCCGACTGCTTCAGGGCTTCGCGGTGAAGTCTGGAAAATAAAGGTCAAATCTTATAATACTTATTTCATGTCAATGCTCATGGGTATGCTATGAAAAAAAAAGAGTGCCGTGAATTAGTTAAATGCTCCCAGCGCTATCTGGGGCCATGCCCAACGTTTTTCATAGTTGCACCCGGGCTTTTGCCGCTCCTAATAACGGTAATATTTTTTTCCGATCCCTATGGGCCCACAGAAATCATATAGGCCTTGAAAAATACTAGTAAATAGAGATTTTGTGATGATATATCTTGGAAGTAAAGCTAATACCATTATTTGCTTTTACTTCCAAGATATTTCGTCACAAAATCTCTAAAACATAATAATAATAGCCTCCCGACCGATTTCGGTCACGGTGGCCAATCTCAACGGAGATTAGACACAGGTACACTCCCTCTTCCCTCACTCCCATCTCTAAAACTACAATGCTTAAAAACTTGGAAGTTTATATGAGAGTCATACACGGGGTTAAAACTTTGAAGTGGAAAAGTCACTACAGGGAACAGCTAGTATATTTGTTTTACCTGGAAGCTTCATCAACGTCAGATATCTCGACGACGGGTGAGAGTCGCAGTCTCGCGTGCGCTTCCGCGAGTCTGATGAGAGACTCCAACTGTCGCGGGTACGCAGAGATCTGACCGCGGCCGCTGCCCACACGCCTGGAAATAACAAATACATTGTTAAACCAGTAGAGTTTGACTTCATTAGCAACCAACCAGGGGAAAAGTTATTTATTTATTTATTGGATCGCCATCAGAGGCTACACAGTTACAAGTATGTTAACATGAATAAGGACAAAACAAGTGTGCGCTTCCAGTTATAGGCGACCACATCATTCACAACAAGTTTGACAAGGATGAACACATTAAAATAAATCACAATATAATACACGAAAATCATAAAAAGGACAACAATATGGGTACAAAAAAATAAAAAAAAAACCTCTAAAACTACTTTCAAACAAATTCAAGTAAAATAAACTAATAATTAAAGAATAACCACAAAAGTCAACAGAAAAGAAAGAAAAAATATATTATTACTTGGATCTAGGTCTTTTTTAAACTTTGATAGTTTGCATGTAATATCCGATTCGTTAAGCTTTGATACTTCGTTATACTGCCTACAGAGCCTTGGTAAAACGGGCAAGTGTCTGAGGTTTGTTTTGAATCCAGGCACATTATCATGAAAATGAAAAAGAAAACTTAATAAGGTAAGTAACAAAAATAAAAAACTTTTTGTTTAGGGTTTTGTGGTCCCTGATGGTGATTCCCTGGTCGGCGTTATTTGGTTTTCTTATTAGGAAATTCTCAGTAGCTGACCGAAGTCAAGATTTGCTGCTATACTAGCATTTCGGGGAATTCAAGCGTGCATGTAATGTTATGTTACCTCATATCAACGTATGAGTCGATGAGCCTCTGCTGTGCGGTCTCGCTGAGTGTCGGCTGAACGTGCTCCTTCGCGAACGCTATGTAGTCTCGCATTAGTGCCATATCCTGAAATTAGACAAAATAGCATGTTTTATTACCAGTTTACTGTTATTCTGATCTTAGTAGACCACTGTACTCTTTAGACATTGAAAGAAAGAAAAAGTCTTCAACATTGAGCATGTTGATGACCGCACCAACATGTGCACAATGTACACCTTCGCAGCAAATCCACTTCCTGCGAGTTTTCAACTAAAATTGTCAACTTCAATTCAATTAATTAATTTATTTATATAATCGCTTACAACTATTATTACAGGCACAACCCAATGCAATAGTGAAGCAAACCTAATGATAACAACTTATTTTCTAAAGCTTATAATGTTATCCTTATGAATTCACTCCGTGTACAAGCAAAAATGTCTGTCTCTTCTGCTACAAGGTTAAGAGTGCGAAGCGCCCGCCTTTTTAACTAGTAGATAAATAAAGCTTGCTAGTAAACATTGTGTATTCATAACATCATCAAATTTGCAGAACCCGCGGGTAAGTGTTGAATCATCATCATTATTTCAGCCGAAAGGCGTCCACTGCCGGACATAGGAAGGCCCCACGCACCGCCACTTCGACCAGTTCTGTGCTTTTCGCATTCAGCGTATTCCTGCGGCTTTCACCAGGTCACGGTCCGCCTTATGGAAGGCCCTCAAACGCTTCATCTTCTGGTACGCGGTCGCAACTCCAGAAACTTTCGGCCTTTTAAGTTTTGAATACTTACAACAATATCTTCGTCGTCCTGCGAGTTGGTAAAGTCCTTGTAGTAGAGTGACACGAGATGCGTGGCGAGCCGCCGGTCGAACACCTCGTCTTGCGGGTCAAGTACTAAGAATATTAGATCGAACCTGAAATATATAATATCATGATAAAACTAGAACATAGCTTAGTTTACAAAAGTGAGAAACTTCTTTTACTACTTCTACTATTCTTGAATAAAAAGGCAGATGAGCGAGATCGGACGCATAAATCCAAGTTTTTAGGCATTTTAGATGTGAACATAGCCATTAATAAAAGTCATGCCAGACTGGGTATCATAACTGATACCATCACATAAATAAACTGATCTTATTGCGGTATAGGTATAGGCATATACCTAGTAAAACCTAATTTCACTTAACTCTTATGATAAAAATATATGTCGCAGCCAACTGGTTTAATTAGCCGTTTAGTTAACCAACTAGCCTTTTAACTAAACGGCGGCCGTTCAACTAACGGCCTGAATGATATTCAATTATAGTTTAGGTTGGAACTGTAACACACGCGAGCCGAATTGGTCGCAGTAACTAAGCCAGGGCACCCCGACCAAATGGGTTAGGTTAAGTTAGAACTGTGATCAACCGCGTGCGAGCCTAGAGAGCGAAGCGAGGCAAGCACTACTTTTAAAGGCCAGGCGCTTAACTAAACAGCTAATTTAACAGTTGGCTGCGACATATACACTGGATAAACTTCTTATACTAAACTAACTAACAAACTATGAGAATAATCAGCATTTACAGAAAAAAAAAACGCATCATAATCGGTCCATTCGTTTAGGAGGTACGATGCCACAGTCAGACACGTCAAACTTATAACACCCCTCCTTTTGCGTCGGGGGTTAAAAATATAATAACTATTAACAAACTAAAATATGGCGTCGAAAAATTCCTCCGCATCGCTGTCGACTGGTAATTTACCCAAGAGACTGGCGGCATTGACACGTTGTATGGCCAAGGTAAAAGCCAGCCCTTGGATCACGGGAAGTGTCAAGCAACCGTTTGAAGATTTCAATGAACAAGCCCTGAGCACTCGGATCCCACGGCTCGAGGGTCCTGAATACACAACTCCAAGAGAAGTACCATTATCAACCAATATCGCTACCGATCACACTTGGGCAGCTGTGATAGATGAACTACAATTATAATGATTACAAACCTAGACATTAATGTATGGGGTAGCTGCACATTCTCCACTATGGTCTTGTTCTTGTTCCACTGCGACTCCGCCGGGTTGGCGGCTGCTAGGATCGACGTGCGCGCGTTCAGCTGGCAGATAATACCGGCCTTCGCGATCGACAGGGTCTGTTGTTCCATTACCTAGAAGATATTCAGAATTATGAGTATTTTTTTAACAGTCTACCCTGCCAAAAGTTCGACTAAGTTCAAAGTAAAGTTCGGCTCTTTCGAAGATGAACAATAGAACATTTCGATCCCACATTTACTTCTTTTTCGTTATATATAAGCAAACTAGCTTTGGCCCGCGGCTTTGCCCGTGTGGATGTCGAAAATTATCCTACGGGAACTTGCTGCCGTAACAAAAAGTAACCTATATCCTTCCCTAGGACGCCATCTATCTCCTTGCCAAATTTTATCGAAATCCGTCCAGTGTTTTATACGTGAAAAGGTAACAAAGACAGAGATACTTTTGAATTTATAATAATAGTACGAATTGTCTGATTTTATTAAGAAAATATAAACTTACTTCGTGCAACACACTGCGCGTAGAATCATTCATCTTGTCGAATTCATCGATGCAGCATATACCATTGTCTGCTAGCACCAAAGCTCCACTGGAAAAATAAAAAAAAAATAGCTTTTACATTCGAAATAGAATTTTACGATAAATTGACATACTTTTTTATATCATAATTTTTATAACCGTTTTGAAAGTACAACTTGCAATCTCAACAACACATTTTCAGCTCATCAAAAAGGGTTATAATTGAGACTGAAATTTCTCAGAGAATCCTAAAACATGAGGTTTTATGATTGTTGATTATTGTATTTTTTTACCGTGCAAGAATACTGCTACCAATCCTGAAAATGGCTCCAATAGTAATACTCACGTCTGCAGCACCAGCTGGCGTGTGTCTGGGTCCTTGGTGACGTAGGCAGTGAGTCCCACGGCGGAGCTGCCCCGGCCGGACGTGTACTGCGCGCGTGGGACCAGCGCGTGCACCCAGCGCAGCAGCTGCGACTTAGATGTGCCCGGGTCGCCGCAGAGCAGGATGTTGATCTCAGATCTGTTAGATGAAAAAGAAGAAAAGAAAATACGCTTCTTTGCGGTGAACATGACGCAAAAAGAACAAAAAATAAAATAAATAAAAGGTAGGGGGAAACATGCGTCACATCCACGCAAAACGGCTATCGCTCGGCATTTATTTATTTATTTATATATACTTTATTGTACACCAGAAAATACTTAACAAAAAAAAAACAATTATTACTACAAAACATACAATGGGCGGCCTTATCGCTTTCTGCGATCTCTTCCAGGCAACCTTGGAATGGACAGCGATTGCGTGGATAAATAAAAATGGGGTTGTCAATGGTGCAACATAATATACTATAATAGATACATAGATAATATTATATATATATATATATACATACAAGCTGTATAATAGATACATAAATAAATCTATACTAATATTATAAAGCTGAAGAGTTTGTTTGTTTGTTTGTTTGAACGCGCTAATCTCAGGAACTGCTGGTCCGATTTGAAAAACTCTTTCAGTGTTAGATAGCCCATTCATCGAGGAAGGCTATAGGCTATATATCATCACGCTAAAACTAATAGGAGCGGAGCACCAATGAAGAATGTTTCAAAATCGGGGGATTTTTTTCCTATTGAGAGCTTCCGCTGCGTGCGCTGCGTAAACGGTTAAAGTTTTGCAAAAATCATATACAACAGAATTGTTCCCCTTTAAAAGCTTTAAAAAAAAGTCCGCGACAGCATATGTCTATCTTTTAAGGTTAGCTCACTATAACCTCTTTTATGCTAACCAAATTTGTTCTAAAATAATGCATTATTTGCGAAGGTGTTTTTATAAACATGATATTAATCCTTATCCAAATAAATACGTTATTCATCACATGTATTTAATTTTGAACAAAATTGCCTCTGACATCATTTGATTTCAATGTATATCTTAGGAGATATCATAGTTTTAAAATAATCTATACTAATATTATAAAGCTGAAGAGTTTGTTTGTTTGAAACACGGTTTGAAAGCTCTAAATCTCTGGAAGTATTGGTCGCATATATTCTATTAAACTTGACGCTAGGACCCTTAGGAGTTGAGCAAAAAGAAAAAAAGTCTGAAGTTTTCGCCAAGCGAAAACGAAGTAATAGCGCAGTCCGGCGACACGTTGCGACGGGGTGGGTCGGGGAAACAAAAAAATTTACGCGGACGAAGTCGCGGGCAGAAGCTAGTACATACTAAATATACATACAAACAACGAAAATAAATGACGACTACAGATTATTGCGTTACGAAAACAAGATCACAACAACAAGTAATGTTCCTTCACCAGCCTCTTAAACACAGCTAACGATTGCGCGCGTTTTATTTGAACTGGCAATGCATTCCATAAACGAGCGGCCTGAACAGAGAAGGATTTGTCGAAAAATGTTGTGGAATGCATTGGCATTTTAAGCTTTAAATTATCCGATGATCTCAAAAACTTCGTGTGGGAGTCGCAAAGATACTGAAAACGGTTTTTAAGATAGAGAGGGGTGGAAGGGGAAAAGAGCACATTATACAATAGGGAAAGAATATGAGCATTCCGGCGAAGGCGAATTGGTAACCACTTGAGCTTCAGACGAGCATTATGCTGCGACCCTGTGCAAGACAGAGCCCCAGCGCTGGTTTTCAGCTATGATGGAGGGTTAATTATATTAAAAACTAGCAGCGCCCCGCAGTTTCACCCGCGTTAGTTTCGATCCCGTGGGAATATCGGGACGAAAAGTATCCTATGTGTTAATCCTGTGGTTATAAACCATCTGTGTGCTAAATTTCATTCAAATCCGTTCAACGGTTTACGCTTGATTGAGTAACAGACATCCAAACATCTTCACAAACTTTCACATTTATAATAATAATAGCCTCCCCGACCAATTTCGGTCACGGTGGCCAATCTCAACGGAGATTAGCCAGGTACGCAGGAGATATTATAGTGCACAAGTGTGTGCGCAGACACAGATGCACTCCCTCTTCCCTCACTTTCATAGTTCGATGGGACGGCAATCCGATACAACCGGAGAGAGATCAGGCGCAGGACTAACGGCTTAACGTGCTTTCCGAGGCACGGGGGTATCACACCGCTAACTCCCAAACTCCGGGCTGTTACTAAGTAATTCCTAATGGAAAAACTCAATAACACTTTGCCCGACCCGAGAATCGAACCAAGGACCCCACGCTCAGCAGTCGCGCTTGCGACCACGAGACCAACGGGGCATAGGATAAACAACGAAAATAGTCGTGAATGATCGCTCAGTTAACCGAGTATAACTAATAGTTAGGATCAGTTCACACCGAGATGCAACACGCTGTCACTGAATATAATGTGTACCGCCTATTATAGCAGAATACTGGTGGTCTCCCCAATTGCAAGCCTATACTGGTCTTACCTAAAATGTGTCCGTCCAGCGGCATTAAAGTTCTTCTTGGTTCCTCCCAACAGTTGTAGCAGACATCCCTTCTTAATGTCCAAGTTCTCATAGATGGAAGGCGCGATGGCGCGCGCTAGACGTTCGTAGCTGTCTGCTTGAGCGGCTAACTCTTTGAATAACTCGACACGTTCGGGAGGGAAACGGTGTTCTTTGCTGTGGAGAAAAAAATGATGTTTTAGAAAAATATTGTAAAATAAAGTGTTATCGAAATACGCAACCAAGTCCGATAATGTGTTTTGTAATATGGGGCAATGTTTGGATGCAAGAATGTTCAATTATAAAACTTTAGTGTTTGTTGGTGTTGATTTATTTTTCTTTCACGCCACAACGAAGTGAGCGATCGACGAGGTTTTAAGCGTGGTTTATGCATCGGAAAGTGCCATAATCTACTTTTTTTTTCACGAAAAAATTCACGATTCCTGTGGACATCATCACAAGCCCCAGGGAAAAATTTGATATTTTTTTATCTATTTATTTCAGGCATCAAGACCCATATAAACACACAATACAATATTAATATATGTACGTACCCCTCCTCCGTCTCCAAAAGCCTGTCGTTGTGCACCTTCCTGTAGTGCAGCGCGTCGATGTGCGTCCTGTGCAGCGCCTTGAGCGTGGCCTTGCGCGGGTGCACGCTGGCGGGCGCGGCGCGGAACACGCCGGTCACGCTGACGCGCTCGCCGGCCGCGACGGCTTCTACTAGCGCGCCGTGTGCTAGCACGCTTACGGTCGCGGGCGTGCGGCCTGCTGGCATGTCGTCTGGGGAAGTACATAATGAAGTTAAGTTTGGGTTGCAGTTTACTGGCAGGGTGTGCCGCATGGGAGAAGCCGCGCCGTGCCCTCGTATCAGAAGTCGGAGCCGACCTGCCGATCGATTCTGTAAAAATCTCACCGTGAAAAGTTAGGTGAAGTGAGCTTAGAGTAAGCTGTCAAGAGTATCAATCCCTAGCATCAGGATGACACTGACAGCTCACTCCACGCTCACTTCACCTATGTTTTCACGGTGAGATGGTTACAGAATCGCACTGCTGTGGCTCTTTTGTTGGTCGAAAGCTAGTCGCTGGACGAGAGCGGACAACGCCCTCTTCTAGCCCGCACACAGGTCCTCCCTTGCCCCGCACCAGCAGCACACGAGGCGCGGCGCGTACTGTTCCACGCGCGCTCCCACAGGCCTAGTGGGGGAGTTGCCCATCTCACTCCCCGGGGGACTTGAGCGGCACCAGTCGGGGATCGTGGAAGGCGCCTAATTGCCCTTGATCCCTGTTCCAAGTGTGGAACGGGAACATCGGGGTGGTTTTTAGTCAGTAAGTCTGACAGACCCCTCCACCCGCCCCAGAGCAGTGGACATCCATGAGAATTAAGACTTGAACATGTAATGTAGGGTATTCCTAAGTTAATTATAAGTAATGTTCTGTAGGCTGACCGCGCACGCCAGTCAATAAAATATTGTTGTGCGAACTACATCGTTGTTTTATTCTACAATGGCGACGAGGATGGGATAATTCGACGAATTCGACATGAAGAACGGGAATTGGCAGTCGTACTGTGATCGGCTGGATATGTACTTTGTGGTGAATTCTGTAAAGGACGAACTAAAATTACCAACGCTGATTGCATTCATGGGTGAAACGGCGTATGAATTACTAGTGAATTTGTGCAGTCCTCGAAAACCGGCGGACATGTCCTTCATCGAGGTTGTGAAGGTCATGCGAGAACATTTGCAACCAAAGCCGTCTATTTTGGCAGAACGTTATAAATTTAGACAAAGAAGACAACAATCTGGTGAAAGTAGTGCGGATTATGTTGCGGAATTGAAAAAAATAACTCGGTATTGTGAATTCGGTGCAAGTTTGGACGATAATTTAAGAGACCAATTCGTGTGCGGTATTTCGAGTGATCTTATTAGACAACGATTGTTCGCGGAAGGAAATGTAAATTTCGTCAAAGCAGTGTCAGTGGCGAGCGCACTGGAGGCAGCGGAGCGGGATGCAGCCGCTGTAGATGGGCGTGGTGACGTCACCGGGTCAACCGGGGCCGCTGCAAACGCTTATTCGAAGGGGCTCGAAACTTCGAGAAATAATACACCGTTGCGGCGGAGTTCGGCAGCGTTTGACCAAACTGGAGATGTACATCGCATGCATGTCG
Source organism: Globia sparganii (assembly GCA_949316385.1). Taxonomy (NCBI): domain Eukaryota; kingdom Metazoa; phylum Arthropoda; class Insecta; order Lepidoptera; family Noctuidae; genus Globia; species Globia sparganii. The sequence goes on from OX438670.1 coordinate 5,890,319, forward strand.
GAGGATGTTCAGCATGCGGGGACTACAGACACACAAAACTGGAGTGTAAATTCTCAAAGTATCAGTGTAGTAAATGTAGAAAGATTGGGCATTTACGGCGCATATGCCCGGACAGCAGTGGTAGTACGAGCGACGCTCAGGGCCGTCCTCAACAATCACGGAGCGGTAGCGGAGGGATGACGCGGAATGGAGCGGGTGGCCGCGGCGGCGCCAGCGCCGGCGGTCGGGGCGCCGCCGGCCGGGCCCATGGTCGGCGCGGGAAGGCTTGGTCGGGCATCGCGGCCGCGACACCAACAATGCACGCATTTGAGACACACGGGGAAGAAGACGGAGAAGAGATAGACCTTGAGGATCTGGAGGAACCTATGTATCAAATGTCTTTAAGCCAATATAGGCCGGTGAGCATGAATCTTTTAGTAAATAATATACTTTTATCCATGGAAATTGACACAGGGTCACCTTTATCTTGTATCTCGAGAAATACTTACCAAAAACATTTTTCGAACATACCGTTACTACCATGTAATTTATTAGTAAAATTTTATAATGGAAGCAAAGTTCAGCCAGGAGGATACCTGGAAGTAACTGTAACATATAAGAATCTTAAAAAAAAATTGGATTTGTATGTATTCAATACGGGAAGTACCACACTATTAGGAAGGCAGTGGCTTTCGGAATTGAATATTAGTATACCCCCTATTACAATAATGAACAACGCTAGTTTATCCACTGAGATAAGCAGTCAACAAAGAGATAATATAGTATGTAATATTTATTCTAGATACAGTGAGTTATTTAATGGCGGACTGGGGTGTTTCACCGGCGGTCGGGCGACTCTGCATTTGCGGGAGGGGGCCGTGCCGATATTCTGCCGCGCGCGCCCGCTGCCGTACGCGCTGCGCGAGCGTGTCGATGCCGAGCTCGAGGCCATGCTGCGCACGGGTGTCATCGAGCCTGTTGACACCTCCGACTGGGCCACACCACTGGTAATTGTTCACAAGCCGGATGGCGCTTTACGCTTATGTGCTGACTATAAGGTTACATTAAATCGTATGTTAAGGATTGATAAGTATCCTGTGCCAAAAATAGATGATTTACTAACTAAGTTAAGTGGTAGTAGGTACTTTACGAAGTTAGATTTATCTCAAGCATACAATCAAATAATGTTAGATGAATCGAAGGAATTAACAGTTATTAATACGCATAAAGGTCTTTTTAGATACAATCGATTAGTGTATGGATTGGCGTCTAGTCCGGGAATTTTTCAAAGAATTATGAGTCAATTGTTCGATAAAATACCTAATGTTACAATATTTCTGGATGATATTTTAATAACGGGAAATTCGATTGAGGTACATTTAGAGACATTAAATAAGGTTCTTAAAATATTACAGGAAAAAGGTTTAAAAATAAAAAAAGAAAAGTGTGATTTTTTGAGTAGAGAAGCCAAATATTTAGGATTTATAATTAATAGTGAGGGTGTTAGAGTAGATCCAGATAAGATTAAACCGATAATTAAACTATCCGCACCCACTAACGTATCCGAACTGAAGTCGTTTTTAGGTATGGTGAATTTTTATGGTAAATTTATTAAAAACTTAAGTTTTCATTTAACACCATTTAATGAATTATTGAAAAAGGGTAAACATTGGGTATGGGGTACTTCACAAATTCAGGCCTTTAATAAAACGAAGAAGTTATTAATTAGCTCGGAAATATTATCACACTATGATGAGTCACGGCCCGTGGTGCTGACGTGTGACGCGAGCTCACGCGGTGTTGGCGCGGTGCTCGCGCAGCGCGCGCCCGACGGCCGGGAGTACCCAATAGCGTACACGTCAAGGACGCTCACCTCCGCAGAATATCATTACAGTCAGATACATAAAGAGGCTTTAGCAATCGTATTTTCAGTAAAAAAAATTTCACCAATATTTGTATGGCAGGCAATTTGTTTTGAAAACAGATCATAAACCACTGGTTAGTATATTTGGATCGGAACTAGGAATCCCGAGTATGACAGCTAGTAGGTTACAGAGATGGGCGTTAATATTATCAGCATATGATTTTCATATAGAATACGTAAATACGAATTCAAACACAGCAGACGCTTTGTCTCGATTAGTTGAAAGTTTTAAAGCAATTAACGGATCAAGTATGGAGGAGATTCCGGAACAAACATACCTCCACTTTGCCTCGGATGCTTTGTTACTTAAACATGAAGACATAAGACAGGAGACCAAAAGAGATCCAATGTTAAGTCGTATTCTGAGCTATGTTAGGGATGGTTGGCCAAAGGAAGTGGAAATAAAGGAACTTAGACCGTATTTCAATAGGCGCACTGAAATATACACCGAATTAGGTTGTCTAATGTGGGGTCATAGGTTAATAGTTCCAAGGTCTTGTCAAGACAGAGTATTGCGGGAGCTACATGATACGCATATGGGAATAATTAAAACCAAATGTATAGCTAGAAGTTATGTGTGGTGGCCGGGGATTGATGAAATGTTGGAAAACCTATGTCGAAACTGCACAGTCTGCGCAGAAATGGCCGAGGCCCCAGTACACCACGCACCGCAGCCGTGGACTTGGCCGACTCGCCCTTGGACTAGATTGCACGTGGATTTTCTAGGGCCAATACACGGTCACAAATATTTAATAATGGTTGATGCAACGTCAAAATGGATAGAAGCGTGTCCAGTGAGTTCCACTACGACACAAGCAATCATACGTAAAATTAGGGAAATTTGGTCACGTTTTGGAATACCAAAACAAATAGTCTCCGATAACGGCCCTCCCTTTAGTAGTGAAGAGTTTCATTCATTTTTAGAAAATAATGGGGTAGAACATGTATTCTCTGCACCGTACCACCCAGCGTCAAACGGTTTGGCGGAAAACGCAGTGAAACAGTGCAAAAGAGTAAAAAAAAAAGCTATTATTCAGAATCTGGATGTGGAACTTGCGCTTCAGCGGTTTTTACTAGTCTATAGAACCACTGAACATAGTACCACAAAAGAAACGCCATCACAAATATTACAAGGTAGAACATTAAGAACTCGGTTAGACCGACTAAAACCTTCGCGCGAGACACAGGTGGCCGATGCGCAGCAGCGGCAGCAGCGCGCAGCGGGCGGGGCGCACCGAACGCTGCAGGCGGGGGACGAGGTCTGGTGCCGTGTGTACCAAGGCTTAAGGAAGTGGGTAAGTGGTACGGTAATCGAGCGCTTGGGTACAACAGATTATCAAATAAGATTATTAGATGGCACAGAGATACATAGGCACATTGACCAATTAAAGCTTAAATGTAAGTCTAATAAATCGCAATCTACAGATGGCGCGATAGTCAGCACAAAGGCAGCGGCGCAAAATTCAAATCGGCAGTTACGTAACGTACTTGTTTTTCCGACTATACCGGTTACGGAAATACCAAATGAGGTGTGCTCAGGAGTTGGTGCAGGAGGCTTGGGGCGCAGTAGGGCGGAGGCGGGCCCAGAGCAGGACTCGACCGCATCGAGCGTGTCAAAGCAGTTAGATAGTCGATCGCTCCCGACTGCTGGTGGAACTCGCCCTGTTAGAAATAGGAGACCACCGCAAAGATATGGCCTATCCTAAGTATTATAGTTAAATAGGTATAGTGAAGCGAACTATGTATACTCTGTATGCGTGTAGTTAACTAGTTATCTAAGTACTTATAGACGTAAGCTTAAGTTATCCTATGTATAAATGTAAGAAATGTTTGTTATCTGGTTAAGTATAAAGTTTCATGGTTTCTAGTCTATTAAAGGTTTTGGGTGTCTTAAAAGTTTAAATTGTTTATGTATAAGTATGATAGTAAATAAGGGTGGAGGTGTAATGTAGGGTATTCCTAAGTTAATTATAAGTAATGTTCTGTAGGCTGACCGCGCACGCCAGTCAATAAAATATTGTTGTGCGAACTACATCGTTGTTTTATTCTACAGAACACAAATAGTCCACTTTAAATTCACGAGTTTTCAGTTTAGAAATGATTTGGACGACTATTGTATCACAACTTCGTCGGACATAACATAAGAAAATATTTTCGGCATCTTAAAAAAAAGGAGGCTGCAATATCAGCAAAGAAAGTCCCTTTTCAAAACTTGAATAGCGCCAAGTATTACGAGCATTATGAGTGGTGTAAAGAAATAAATAATGTCCATGTATATTTTTAAACAAATAAATAATTATTCCCAGTGGCATCGGCTGCAACTTACGAGTTGTAGGTTCCAACCCAGAACGCGCTTTACCTTGTGTAAATTATTTAATCACTCCTGCTCTCAAAACGGTGAAGAAAAACATCGTGAGGAAACCAGCATGTCCTAGAACCAAACGTCGAAGAAATGTGCAATCTACCAACCCGCACTAGGCCCGCGTGGGGGATTACGGCCCCACTACCTCTCACTGAGAGGAGGACTGTGTCCCAGCAGTGGGAAAATTGTAGAATGATTTTGCTAAATAGTAATTACTAGCGGTTCGTCCCTGCTTCGCACGGGTGGAAAAAAAAAGAAAAAAAAATAGCCTATAATAATCAGTGATAATGTAGCATTCAAATGGTGAAAGAATTTTTAAAATCGGTCCAGTACTTTTTGAGCCAATTCGTTACAAACATACATACAAACCTTTCCTCTTTATAATATTAGTATAGAGTATAGATTATTATGAATGTCTTACCAGGCGACTCCTGCAACTTAACAAGTTGCTTATCGCTGAAATGCGATCTGTTGTGTATCAGGCTGTAGGAGTGCGCCGTGTTGCAGTGGGAGCAGTGCGCCGGCTCGGGCACGCGGCCGCGCTCCAGCTCAGCCGAGGCGGCGGCGCCGCACACGGCGCAGCGGAAGTACGCCTCGCGCATCTCGGGCACGATGCTGGACGTGCGGATCACCATGCCCGACAGGGTGACCAGCTGGTCGATGTCTGGGGAAGAGATGGGTTTATGAGATGGGTGGCAATTCGTAGGTCTTAGGCTGTGTCCCCAGTAGGCAAACTGTTAGCGGCCGACTGACTTTGCGGCGTATCGGTTTAGTACGCCCTTCTATATATTTGAAATGGAGTGTCCACAGTTTGCTAGTTTTGCGCTCACTTTACTCACCCAGTTGGCTGCTAAAAGTTTGCCTACTGGGGACACAGCCTAAGGTTTCTTTTCAATATCTTCAGGGTAGTCAGTGAAGGTTATGAAAACAATTTTGTTGAAAAGAAAATAAAAGATTTATGCCCACTTGCATAACAAATCACTTAATGAATTCAACGGTAAACATATTTGAAACCATATTCTGTCTCTGTTTTCAGCAGACAATTGACAGATATAGAACGATTTTCTCAATTGTTTAGCGCTAAATGCATTTAGTGATTTGTGCTGCAAGTGAGACGTAATGTTGAAATAATCCAATGATAACGGATTTTTCCAACTCATAATTAGCTTATTCATTTTGTTTTAAAATCAGTCTAAGTTTGAGGGAAACAGCATGAAGTTTTTTTTTAAATCATGCCTTTTAGCCACCTAGTTTTGCAAACAAGTCATGTTGTAACAGACTTGTCTTACTTGTTCACTCAAGTTACCTCAGCCATTGCTGTGAGTAAAAAACTAGTTACCTTCCGGGTTTAAGTCCCTCATGTGTCGCTGCGGCGCGTTGAAGGGCCGCACCTGTATCTGATGTTCCAACACCGCCGCCGGGTAGCGCTCGAAGAACAACTCATTTACAGCCGCGTCGAATGCTGGGACCACCTTTAAGGAAAATAACAAATATTTATGACACTTATTCTAAATACTAGTGAGCTACCTACGGCGTGACATAGCCTCAAGTCTTAAGGGTGAGTTAGGGTTGTCTATTAGTTTCCGAGAACCACCAGTATTTAGAACAACTTAGGGTTTGTTTTCAAAAACTTACCTCTTGTGGATAGCATACAAGTTGACGATGCAATTTGGAATCAAATGCTTTGATGTGTTCACAGTCCACATCCAGGAATGGCTCTTCTAATGTATTAATCTGTTAAAAAGAAAATATTGTTTTATTAGCTCTCTGCATGTAACGGAATATAATTAAAATTATAAATCAGAGCCAGTCCACTGTAGTCTATTCAAACTTATGTTTCAAATTGATGTTATTTCACGTTAAACAAATATCAACTTTATTCTAATGGTAATTAAGTTGATTTTAGAGTGAATATTTGAAGTTGTAGCGTAAACTGAACTTTATTGTGTAGGAATTAAAGTTATTTTTTCATAAACTCATATTTTTTTTATATTTTTGGCAAATAAATCTCGAATACAGATTATATGTAGCTGTGTAGGATTACTCGGTTACAAAGTTATAGGCATGGCTGCTTGTAAAATTACAAAAAGGTTTCAATCAAAGTCAAAATCATTTCTTTCAAATAGGAATGTAAAAAGGCACTTTGAACATCAAAAATCCAAAAAATAGAATTGATTCTAATCGCCCCTTCCAAAAGGTAGTTGTTTCGTATGGAGAAGAATGAGCACGAAACTCTACCGTTACTCTTTTAAAATCTTTAACAATATTTTGTATACATTCATTATACAACTTTAAGGCAAGACTCACCTAGCACCTGGGGTACCTAGAATAAAATTACTCTACCACAAAAGGTAAAAAGAATTTAAAATAAAGCAATGACAGGTAAATCAATTATGTGATAGTTACATGGTGCTCTATTATTTTTAGTCGGCAACTCATCTGAAATTACTAGTTTGCAATTGTTAATGCGGCGGTTCCTACTCACTTTCCATTATGTGGGTTTTTAACCTTATAGTGTCAAATTAAATTAGCTAGCGAAACTCTGCAGGCGTGATGGTTATCGATATGTAAACATGTTAAAATAAAAACAATTTGATGTTTTTTTCTTAGGGTTCAACGACCGCTACCGCCGTAGTGTTGTTACTTGAAGTATGAGTTGAGTAAATGTGTTTTATCGTTTTTAAATATCAGTACCAATCACGTCTGTGAAGTTTACACAAAAACAAACGGATTTTTTAAACGGATATTTCAAGTAAATACACTAACAGAAGTTGAAGGCCTTACAAAAAAAAAAAACAAAATTATCACATCACGTCAGCAGAGTTTCGCTAGCTAATTTAATTTGACCCGGTATTTTTAAACGCATCTCATCGATATAGAAGAAATTCTTGTGTGAAAAGAAAATAAGTATTTCATTCTCACCTCTTCCAGCTTCTGTTCATACAATGGCTCGTTAGTAATAGCAGTGGGCTCCACAAACCGCTGCAGAAATTTGATGAATTTGTCGCGACACTCGGCGATGGCCACGTCTGTGCCCCACACGACCAGTTGCGGCTCGCTGGATGCCACCTCTGCGGCGGTGTCACCGATCTGAAGGGTAAGTGTTAGTAGATTTTTAAGTTGTTGATAAAAATAAAACCGGCTTAGTGCGAGTCGGACTCGTGCACGAAGGGTTCCGTACCATTATCTATAAAAACAAAAAAATCACGTCAAACAGCTGATGTTTTTTTTTTTGCGATATCAGGTTTGGTCCCATAGTAAAGTTGTTCATAATGATGAGTACAATGACCTCTTAAGAGGTTACTGGTGTTTTTCAAATAACCCTGTATATGCTAATTGCGCGGTAAACTCTGCTTGCGAGATGCAGGATTTTGCGTGATGTCAGTATGACGCGTTGTAGATACATACGGCTACACTCAGCTCAACATCGAGAGATGAAAATCCAGTGCGCGATATGTTTACGTCCGTGCGCACGTGTGCTGTAAAGGGTATTTATTGCTCTTTACCGGGATGTTTTCTTTGGTCTACAAGTCTTGAATGACTATACATTCAAGACTTGTAGACCACCAGAGCAACCTATGTTGCTTCTAAGCTAGATGTCAATAACCGAAATTTCTTTGTTTGTGCATCGTCGACAGAATCCTTACTTATCATCAAATGAGGAAAAGGTAAGAAGCGAGCCAATCTATTTAAAAATATAAACCTTGAATCTAAAGGGGCATGAGATACACGATAACATGTAGGTGTTTGAAAATGATTAGATACTTCTTGAACAAATCTGGAAAATCGGTCTTTAAGTCTTTGGCGACATTCAACCTATTTCTGCACATCACCAAAATAAAACCTACAAATACCTACTTTCGATAACACATACATACAAAAAACCAAATCATCAGCTGACATGACTCATTCTGTGAAATCATGGAAAAATCATTATTCAAACATTATTTTTCGATTTCACTTAGCTCCTTTGAGGATGATATAGGCACCCACGCTGCTATCAAAGTAAAATATTTTACTTATTTACACTTGAATTTATCTAATGCTTCAAAATTTGCACATTATATTTTATTAATAAGCTGGTAACTGGTTCCTGCTTGACGTCATGGACAGATTTTCTTTTTTATATTATTATATCCTTTTATTTATATACATACTTTATATGCTCGTGTGCCGTGTTCGACCCTTATCTCACCAGATGTTAAGTCGGTCCGTTTTTTTTTTGAAGTATGTAAGTACTTATTTCGTCAAATTATGAGAGAGAGAGAGTCCAAAGACATGAACCAGGCAGAGACAAAGATCGGGTATTCCGTTTATTCACCCAAAAAATCCACCATAAAGTGGATACGCGGAAACGCATTCCGAGAATCCACCCTAAGCCTATAAACTCCGTTTATCCTACTAGGCCTAGGGTGGATTCTCAAATATGCGTTTTCGGCTATCGACCTTAGGGTGGATTTTTTGGGGTGAACAAACTGAATAATCCAAAGATAGTCTAATTTTGCAACATTTTCTTGATCTTTGATAAATAATTGCCATGACTCTTTACTATTTTTGTACGTAACTGCACTTCAGAGGCGAAGGTACCATACAACTCGATTCCCGCTGGCTTCCCTTCGAAAATTCAGAACACGACCACTCTATAGTCAATTCATCATTGAAATATAATGAAACGTTTTATTGACTTTTTTTTTTGCTCCGGCTTACCTCTGTCATAAATTCACCCTTCGCCACTGCTGCACTTACCCCTCTAGTAGGTGTAGGAAAACTAGGAGCCGGCACATTGCGGCCAGGCTGGTTGCTCTTCAGGTCAGCTCTCTGTCTCGCAGGCGTCATGACACCGCGTAAGTTGGAGCGAGGGGTGCTCAGGGAGCTGGGTGTGCCGTAGTTGAGAGGGGAGCTCATATCAATATCCGTACCTGGGTAGTGAACAATATTTTTCAAGTTATTTATTAGAACTAATACTACTGCTCTGTAGTGATGATTCGTTGTTCTTGACAACTCCCAATTTGCCAACAAATGGTACACGATTGGACAGATGAAATGTCTCCAAGCTACTTGAATCACATGTATCAATAATCTAATTACTAATAATAAAGCTGAAGAGTTTGTTTGTTTGAACGCGCTAATATCTGAAACTACCCGTCGGATTTGAAAAAACATTTTGCATTTGATAGCCCTATTCTTGAAGAAGGCTATAAGCTATTTAACATCACTCTATGACCCTTAGGAACCGAGAAAAAAGAAAAAAATCAGATAGATCACTAAGCGAGATCGAAGTGACACTGCGAGCAGGTGATGCGATTCGATCGGGTGGGTTGGGGGTACAAGAAATCACAACAGATACAAGAAATCCATGTCTTCGTCTGCGTGAAACAAATCAATAATAATAATTAAATAATGCTTAACTGTGCTGTGTGTGTTGCTGTGGAGAACAAACTCCTCATATACAACTCGGTCCTTAAGCCATTATGGATCTATGGGATCCAATTGTGGGGCGTTGCCAGCAAAACCAACATACTCTGCCTACAAAGAGTCCAAAATGGTATCTTAAGAACCATAGTAAACGCACCTTGGTTTGCTTGGGAACGACGAAATCCACGACTATCTACAAATGCCAACAGTAAACTACGAAATCGAGCGGTTAGCAAATAGAAAAAAAGAAAAAAAAATGCTTAAAACTTACACAACCTGCACATTCAATAACAGCTTACACAGTATTGTCAAGTAAAATCAAATCTTACTTGTATTTTTAGCTTTTTACATACATTATAGTGTAAATTCACTAGTGTCAGCAGCATACACAAAGGTAAAAATTAAATATTATTTGTAAGAGTATACAATTTTAAGTAACTGGGGCACTTCTACACAAGCATAAATGCAGAAAGTGCTAACACCACTTAGAAGTAATTTATGGAATTTCATGCCCCACAATATTTACAGTTTATTTTAAAGGCTGATGTTTGTTTTGATAAGTTGAAAAGTAATTTTTGCATGTTCCTGCTATATTTATTATTATTATTTGGGTACTAGCACCTAATTTATTAGCTGATGCGTGTGTATTTTACAAAGCTTAGAGATATTTAAGCTGTCCAGTTGATTCTTGAAGCAGTTCAAAATTTAGTTTAATTTTTTAACCAACTTCAAAAAAGGAGGAGGTTCTCAATTCGGATGTTTATCATTTTTTTTATATGTATGTTCGAGCATAACTCCGTCATAATTTTTAGTATATGCGAAACCTGAATATAGTTTGTTCAGAATACGTAACTGAATCTAATTCAATAATTTTTACACAATATTATATTTTGTCCCAAAAATATTTAAAAAAGGTTACAAGTTGGACACCGAGCGACACTACGTAATCATTATCGAGCGCAAGACGACGCTGCATGCGCGGGCGGCGCGCGGTCAGCAATTCAGCATGTTTTTGTACGGACAACTAGGTAACATAACAAAATTATAACTTTGTGATTTTTCATGATACAGTTACGGATTTTTATGCATAGATTCTTTACATAAAAAACTAGACACGTGTTTCGGGTTTCGCATATACTAAAATTTGTATAGACGGATTTGCAAAATTATTTTTTTAATGGGTGGTCCCACATAACTTGTTTTAACTTTGCTTGGGCAGTTTTTGAGTTAGCTTCAATAATACGATTTTGTATTGATTATGTTTTAATAACTTCCTGTAGGTAACTGATATTTACAATAGTGTTAAATGAATTTGTGGGGTGGTAGGTTCAGCTAAAAAGTGAAAAATAGAACTTTTTTTACAAAAAAAAAAAACAACCAACTTCCAAAAAAAAGAAACACTACAAAGTGAAAAATAACTTATTTCGAAAGTTGGTCTCATAAAACGAAAATGCGGAACCAACAACACCGACTTCTGAAATAAGTGTTGTTTTTCACTGTGTAGTGTTTTTTTTTTTTTTAATAAAAATGTTTTTGTTTTTATTTACATTTGTTACAAATTCGGAGCAGTATAGCATAGTATAAACTCTTGTAAATACTTACTTGTATATATTTACATAATACCTCTGTACTAACTTTCTTATAAGCTATGGGTAGCATGCAACCACGGGAAGGTATTTTCTTATTTCATCCTTTTCAGTAGTTGGGTTTTAGTTTTTAAACTTATTTTTTATTTAATTATTTTGGAGTTTCTTTCAGTACTATTTACATTTTTGAAATGTGCTAATAGATCCTTTCATTTGATACCCAACAAGGCACCATTCCAAAATATTTATTTTTAAATTAATTACTTTGCGTCCTCTAGAGGCCGCCAAATTGAATTTAGTGACATCATATAGCCGGCGGACGATCAAGACGCTTCTAAAGATACCTCATTTGTCAAATTATTATAAGTACTTTTGAAGTTATGAGGGAACAGATGAACATACATACATACCGGTTAAAATTTTGGGTAAAAATTCAACCTTTATATAACATTAGTATAATATAAATAAATTAAGTTGTGCCAGCTAGCTACCTTTTTACAGAATATAGTTAATTATACTTGTATGTTGCTACTTCATAACTGTAACTAGCTTCTGCCCTCAACTTCGTCTGCATGAAATTTCTTGTTTCCCCCGATCCACCCTGTCACATTGCATAACCTCCAATGCTATTACTTCCTTTTCACACAGCATTCTTTCTTTTTGTTTTAGTTCAGCTCCTAAGGGTCCTAGCGTGATGTTAAGTATCCTATAGCCTTCCTCAGGAATTGGGCTATCACATCCAATTTTTTTTTAAAACCAACTGTTAGTTTCTGAGATTAGGGCGTTCAAAGAAACAAACTTTGTGGTAAGTGTAGATTTTTATGGTGTATTATTCTATCTATCTCACTATCAGCTTGCATGATTCTACTGCCGGGCAAAGCTCCCCCATGCATGATACTGAGTTATTTTGGTCTAGTTTAGCTTTTGTTCAATTTTAGGCAATTATTGTATTACAGTTTTGTTGGTAGAAACATACCAAGTGGACTGGAAGCTATGGCACGAGCTGGTGATGTGCCGGGTGCTTCACGAGGAGTGCGCGGCGTCCTCCTGGGAGTGCCAGGGCTCTGTGGGGTCCGTCGCGGAGTACCAGGTGTTCCATCTAAAAAAAATTTTTGATTTCCTACATAAGAAGTTGATGTATTTCATTATGCATCGGTATTACAGTATCGAATGAGAGCGGGTGACAAGAACTATCAAAATGAAAAATTCTGTTCATCAACTGATCTTTAAAAACTTTTCCAAGCTATTACAACAATGTTAAAGACAACAAATAATTTCTAATGGATGAGTGCTAATTATTCTCATTTGTGCAAATATAACAAAGAAATATTACGTGTTACAATAAGTAAAGCGTACTGTTTGAAGGAGTGCCAGAGGAACGCTGTGGTGTTTCTGGAACAACAAGTTGTTGAGACGAACGGGTCCTCCGCGACGGCGTTGGAGCATCGGACGACGCCTGTGATGCCGGGCGCTTCGTTGGAGTAGACATTTTTTTCCTTTCACACTAATCACAAGTATTTACTACGTTGTTTTCAGAAATAAAATAAACAAACGCGGCGTTCGCACAATAGGTTACTTTTCATTTGGCGCGAAATATTGACAGCAACTGTCACATCTGTCAGTTCTCACCTCACGCCTCACACAAACAAACGGAGTTTCAAAACGAGTTTCAGAATTTCGAATCGAGTTTTTAATTTTTATATTTCAAATCTTGATGATTATTGCTAATTTATTATTATCTGTAATTTTGGTTTTTTAATGGTTGGAACCTCAAGGAGTTGGAGTTTCGTCAAATCTGCAAATCTGTCTGAGACCATATGCTTTATATAACGTCTACGAACTACGCACAGAGTACTTTACAATAGACTACGCTTAAGCCTTTTTAGGTATTCCTCCTAAAGGTAACTAGCGGGATTAGTTCTTTTTACTCGTCTTTTCCATCGTGGATATGAATATTTTTCGATTATGAGTTTGCCGAATACGTATTATGTGTTAAACTGGTAAATGTTAGCGTGAAACAACTGTTATGTCTTTGGGGACCTAAGTGAAAGTATGCACGATAGTAGTTTAAATAACGAAGTATAAAAGGAAATCGATCACAACTACTTATGTAGGCTTTACAAATTAACGAAAGTAAAAAAAGTACTTGGATATGAAAAAAAATCGTAAGATCTCAGAAGAAAATGTGGAAAAACCAACTGCATTATAACTCTGTAATTTTTAATTGTAAAAAATACATAAACATAGGTATAGGTTATTCTATGAAAACCACATCTATTGTTTTAATGTAGCTTTCCTTTGTGGGATAGGCAGAGAGGATCGAGTGACACATAAGCATATCGGGTATTGCTGGATCTCATACTTAGAAAGATTAAATCTTTAGGTACGACTAGAGATGGGAATATACCCGGTAAAAATGGGTATAAATGGGTAAATACCCATTTATACCCATTTTTACCTTCCCATTTTTAATTTATACCGGGTAAAAATTAAAATCAGTTTAACTGAAACTAATTATTGTATTTTTTAATAGATACGATTTATATTCAGTTTTTTTCAACGGAATTGTGTGAAGTCTTGTTTTTAGAACACTATAAAAGAAGGTATGTCAATTTTAATTCATAGTACAGACGCGCCAGCACATCAAGCTACTACAATGTGTCAAATTTCTGTAATAGATTTTCAATATCGCTAAAGTTGGTTCTTTAAATACTAATTATAATCAATTTTGGACTTATAAATCTAGAAGAACTTGGCCCACGTGTTATTTTCTAACGTCTTTTTTATTTGAGTTTGATTTTTTTACATCGGTATTCGGGATCGAACTAACAACCGTCAAGAAATACTATGTCAAAAGCTAAATATAATATGTTAAATGTGTTTTGCACTTATTATTAACTTCATTTAAATTCACTGTTTTTTTTTAGATAATGGGAAAACGCAGAAATAAACGAGATGAAATTTGGAAACACTATAGTGTGGGTCCTGATAAATCAGTAATTTGCAAGTATTGTGATCATAAATATAAAATAGCAAATTTCAACAAAATGGGAGGTCATTTAGTTAAATGTAATAATTAGTGTCTAAAAAAATATCTCTGTTGCTAAAAATTACCTGAAGAATCAGACTGACGTAAATGTCACCAATACTACTAACGCTCCTATTTTAACAATGACATCCTCGCACCCAGCGCCCCAGGTTGGTTCGCTGGATTCAGAATAATCACAATCTGAATCAGCCATCGTCGTCATCACAAAAGGCAATAAGAGGAAGAAATCGAAAGGCTGACAGTAAAATTAGCAAAGGCAGTATTCATTTCTGGATCAGCTTTGAGCCTGGTCTTCTTCTTAGCGTGTCGATAGCAATCTAAATGGACTAGGTCCAGAATTCAGCTACTTGTTTGGCGCCATCACCAACGTCCACCAATTCCTGTAACGTACAGCTGACAGGACACGCAGGACACGATATTAAGTGTCCCATCGTTTGTGGAACAGCACCACATTTACACTCCAAGGCGGAGTCGTCTATGAAACTCCACCTGAACAGGTGTTCCTAGCTTCGGCAAACCTAGGTCCGGTGTCTGTTTAAAGAATTCCAGGTTACCCAAGGTAACTCATGTCCAGGTGGGAGGTATTCAGCGGGTGGAACGAACGGTTTGGGTAAGGAAGCACTGTCTCGCCACAACTTCAGTCTTTCTTGTGATGGTTCCTCAGTGAGTGGGACGACACACTTTAAAAAACTGTTTCGGCTTTTCAGCATTTGTCGCACAAGGAAGTTGTCACGCAAAGGGTGTCGTGTGACGTAGACCATTTTGGCTCTTTCGCTTGAGCTTGCCACCGCTCTGCGAACTACTGCGCCACCAGTAGTGGATTCCTGTTAGTGGAAACAGCATTTGTACCGGGGTCGGTTTTAGGCAACCAGTGATGATCCGGCACGTTTCATTTAAAGCTGTATTCACCAGCTTTGCATGACCAGAACGACTCCACACGGGGCACGCGAATTCTTCCGCAGAAAAGATAGCGCTAGACCAGTATTCCGTATAACGTCAGGCGAAGCACCCCACTTCGATGAGACCAGTCGACGAAGAAGACTGTTGCAAGTTTGCACCTTCTGCTTGATAATCTTGCAGTTTTTGCTGAATGTTAGAGACCTGTCTAGGGTAACACCAAGATATTTAGAGAAGTGCCTGTGCCCGATGGACACCCTACCCCAAACGATGTTAAGTTTACTGCCCGCCTCTCTATTGCGGAGATAAAATATGCAAGACTGGGTTTTGCTTGGATTGGGCTTGAATGAGTTAGCGAAGTAATATGTGGCTAAGTTACCAAGAGCGTCTGAGAAGTGGGCCTCAACCTCCTCAAAGGTGGTGACTTGTGACGTGAGAGCAGGGTTGTCTGTATAGAGAAAGCGGGACGTGTTAGGGTTAGACGGTTGGTCGTTGGTGTAGATATTAAAAAGAAGCGGTGCCTTGAGGTAGGCCGTTTTTCTGCGCTCTCCAACGACTTGTTTTCGAGAGAAAATGGACCTGAAACCGACGATTGTGGAGAAGTTCTCGGAGCCTAGTGGAACATATATTGTGGATAGACTTTTTTAAAGATCTGCAACCATTATTTCAATTACCATCACGATTGTGGAGATCAGATAGGCAGTCGGTCTATGTAAAATACTGGTATTCAGCTGCATCCAGTTAGACTGGAAGCCGGCCCCAACATATTTGGGAAAAGACTAGGCAGATGAGATGAATTCTAAACAGTTTATTTGAAAATATATGTTGATTAAAGATTTAAAAGATATTTAACTTCGTTTTATTTAAAATCAATGTTTTATCTTCAATGATTAAGGTCAATATTAACATGGTAAATCGTAGTATTGATGACGAAGCCATTTAAATAATTTATAAATAGTAATCATTTTTACCTTTTTTTACCCTTTTTTACCTTTCCTTCCAATTTTTACCTTCCCAATTTTTACCCACCCGCCCATCTCTAGGTACAGACGCCAGCAGGTCAACCTACCCCAATCTGTCAGATTTCTTTGATAGATTTTCGACTTTAGCGCAAAGGAATAAGGTTCATATTCATTTGGGAAAATCTGACAGATTGGGGTAGCTTGATGTGCTGGCCTCTGTACGACCGAAGAAATAACTTTTTTTCATAAAAACAATACTGAGCATGCGCGCATACCAAAGTTGTAGGATGGAATAATTGGAATTTATTGGCAGAAATAAACACCTTTAGATATTTTTATAACAGCTTTTTATTATAGCACACCTGTCGCCTTTTTCGTCCCTTTTTCTTGTTATATCCACCCCCCTTCCCCTCCCAGTTAAGGAAACCTTCACTGTGCATGGCCTGACACGCAGTTGGCCAAATCTTCATTCTAAGAATTTTTATTTATTTCTATGAAATCAGCTGTATCAGACAAATCGACTATCGTCGAAATTCCAGAGATTTCGAATTCTCCAGAAGAAGACTTATGAACTAATCGATTAAATAAAATTGTCTCTGGATTGAGTGACAACTCTATTGTTGTCAACTTTCCATAAACAAGACAAATAACTTTTTTAAATCAATTGATCGTTCATTCACCGCTGATGTTTTTACGGTGTTATTTTATGATAATAAATAAATATAACGATAATTGCGAAATAAAGGCGATTGTGATGCTCAGCAGTATTTAAAATTAGTGCAATAAAATTATCAGAATCAATGTTCTATGCTAAAATATTGATTGACGTTGTAAAAGCTATCTTTGTGCAATCTACCTGCATCGTAGAAAATATTTTCGTGAATAATTATCTTTGACGGGACAAATAAGATACGTTTTAAATGGACAATATAAAGTGTGTACGCATTATTACGTAGTACGTATGTTTACTTGTGATTCAGCGGTTCTCCCACAAGGTCTGAAGATATTTTGGTAAGTATCGGTAGGTACCGCGATGAATCATTTTATCTCTGCGTGCATTTCCATTGTAATGGTCCTGGATACGGTGCTCGCGACTAATATTTAACTAGATGGGACTCCGCGCATGGTACACAATTATCACGCTTTATCAATTTATCATGCCTAGCATGCAAATAAAGGGGTACCTTTTTGTCTATTAAAAATAGTAATAGTAGGGTAGAAGTCTGGAATTAAAGAAATCCCGGCTTATCATCCTTACAAGAACAGCCTGTAGTGCGGCTAAGCAGCCAGGGTCTATAGAACAGGTGAGGGTTTAAAAGGTCAAAATAAATAAATGTTATTGTTTATGACTGAAGCAAGAAAAAAATATTTTTGTAAAGATTATGATTTACATGTATAAGGAAATATTATAATAAGAAAATAACTATAAAAGTTACGGTTTTACATAGAATCAATGACAACATGGCCTTTTCAATTTCCCTTTTCAAAGTTCAAGGTGGACTTATAATATTGATCTTAAGTCTTGAGATTTTCTTTCATAATAAAAAAAATGGTTAAGCAACAACAGTCAACATTTTTATTTTTAGAACCAAAGTTCTATTTTTAATCTATGATTCATTATTTTGTTATGTTTACCTGTTATCCAATGCCTAAATAAAAATTATAAAAGGGCAGGTAGGTATGTACTCAACCATGTTTTAAAATTCTGGTTTTGTTCCTGTTTAAAATTATCCCCTTATTCCAATTTCAAAGAAAAATAAGTTTACCCATTCATGTTTGCATGCTGAGCCATTGAGGTGAGAGGTCAGTGACCCCTGTTGCAAGGCAATGTACAAAATCTTGAATAGCTGACATGGTGAGATTTGAATAGTCATCGTTTTAATGTGTTATAATACCAATCTCCTGTGTGTTTAAATTCTTGAAATTGAAAGATTTTGAGTGCTTGAGTTCTAATTTATTAATGTTTTTATTTTTTGTTAAGGAGATGACATGTAAGAAAGTTATTTTTATAATCTTTATCTAATATTAGTTAAACACTTCTCATTTTCATGAGTAACTTTTATTCATAAATACACAAATACCTGAGCCAAAAATGTTGACAATCAAAATAGTGATTGTTGAAAACGTTTTCAGAAATATTCATAATTTTAGATTTGTAAATTAGCATTCTAGCTGCATTATTTATACTTTAACATTCATTTAGATCTGTGCGATCATAAATTGCTACACAAGAGATTCAATGACCTCAGTGGGTCAGTGCAAGGTCTTTGGAGACTTGCATTGGCACATGAATCAGGCAATTTAGTAACATAATGAAGATTTTATTCAATTTTAGATGTTCTGATCCTATTGTATAAAATCTTCACTGTTATTGTAATATTTAATTCACTTCTGAAAAATATAATATTATGTAAGTAATTGGGAATTTAACATATTGTAACACCTATAATCCACAAGGGTTGTTCAGAGGTATACCCTATAGTAATTTTATTCAAATTCCTCCAGTTATATTGGAAATGGAAAGTTTTAGCTTTTAACTGGAATGAGATGTACAGTCAACAAAAGATATAAGTATGCAGGATCGTTCGATATAATTGAAGTTTAGTAAGAAACCGATGGATGTTCTCTAATAAAATTTTATTTCATTAATGGACAAACAAACAAATATTTCCTCTTTATAATATTACAATTTTAGTCGACAACATCCATTGGTTTCTTACTAAACTTCAACTATATTGATGACCTTGGTTACTTATCTCTTTTGGTGACTGTACATAATTATATGTATATTAGCCCCAGGTATCAAAGTTATTTGTTTCATGTAAACTTGAAATCTGTTGATGCTTGTGTGTGCTTGTTCTGCACTCAATTTAAGTATTTAATTATCTTGCTCATCTTCCTAGCCTTTTCCCAACTATTTTGGGGTCGGCTTCCAGTCTAACCAGATGCAGCTGAATACCAGTATTTTACATGGAGCGACTGCCTATCTGACCTCCATAACCCAGTTACTGGGTAATTCGATACCGCTTGATATGAGTTGGATAGTACGGTACCCCTTAGTAAGACTGGATGTCAGACTTTTGGGCTTCTGACGACCCGTAGCGACTGTCAAAGATCCACGAATGACAGCCGGGACCAACGGCTTAACGTGCTTTCCGAGGCACGCATAGGTCTTGGTATGTAAAGGTGGTCACCCATCCACGAACCAACCGCGGCAAGGGTAGCTTAACCTGTTCGATCGACCCGTGCTGCTGTTATTACTTGGCCACAAGCCCCTCATTTAAGTATTTAACTGCCCCGTTGGTCTCGTGGTCGCAAGTACGACTGCTGAGCGTGGGATCCTGGGTTCGATTCCCGGGTCGGGCAAAGTGTTATTGAGTTTTTCCGTTAAGAATTTCTTAGTAACATCCCGGAGTTTGGAAGTCGGCGGTGTGATACCCTCCCGTGCCTCGGAAAGCACGTTAAGCTGTTGGTCCTGCGCCTGATATTTTTCCGGTCGTGTCGGATTGCCGTCCCATCGGACTATGAGAGTGAGGGAAGAGGGAGTGCACCTGTCTGCGCGTACACTTGTGCACTATAATGTCTCCTGCGTACTTGGCTAATCTCCGTTGAGATTGGCCATCGTGACCGAAATCGGTCGGGGAGGCTAATAATAATAATAAAGTACATAATTAAAAAACATTGTGTTGTAGCCTTATTTATAGCCTAACTAAATTGTAAGACCTAAGTAAAAGATATTAATTCTAGGAATCAAATGATACCTGTAGTGCACAGTGCCTACTTAATAATAATACCTATTACTATATTTAGAGCATTTCTTGGCTATAGAAACTAAATGAAGACCATCTTTACAAAATGCTATTGATTTAATAATTCAATTTTATAAATCATCGTAATTTGCCATTATTTATTTCAAGACAAATATACTTGTCAAAATTCTCCCCCATTTAACACAAACAAACTTCAGGCCAAGTGTTGATTAAGGAAAACTATTGATTTCTGTAGCTCTGTGTAAGGGGGCATATTTCTCGTAATCTCAAAGCAAGGTAATCCTGCCTACCCTTCGGGATGCGAGATCGCATGCGCCAAGCGCTGTTCACCCCTCATGCGGACTCCGCAATTATATGTATATAACTATATTACCGTACTACGCACGTACTACGCATCTACAATACTTGAAACGTTTTGTACAGATGATTCTATTTGGCGTTGATTTGCTTTTTAATTTTAGAGTCGCAACTGGATTTTGGAGTCGCGTATCGCTATTTTAGAGTAAAATAATTATCTAGAACGTATCAGCTGTTTTCCGTCACACCTTGTATAAAACATCCATAAACGAATAGGGTAACTAAGATACGCAAACTAAAGCTACTGCACCCTTCTAGTTTTATCTATGCGTAGAGTTTGCAGATTACATTATTAATTAATGGATTAACTAGAAGCCCGGGTTTTCTTCCGCTAATTTTATACAACAACAAAGTCTGTAAACGATTATAAGATCAAAATCGATTTAGTCGTATTCTAGAGGGAGCCTATGAACTTTACTATCACACGTCCCGATCATTTATAATGAACGAGTAAAAATCAATACCATAGAGGGCGCAGTATTTTTTGTAACGATTCTGGCAACGCATGATGCATCACTAATGTTGCTGTTGACCCTACCAATTAACTCAAACGGGTGTGTGAGTACACCGAATAGTTTGACGCACAAAACGGACAAATGGAACCTTAGTGCGATCGAGAAACCTTAGTTTAACTACGGCCGTTCAAAAGTGTGACGTAGGTTCTAATTTGTAAAGCAAAGTTTTAAACTGGAGAAAATGCTAAGTGGTTTGAACCTGAAAAGGTCTATGATTTTTACTCAAAAGTTTTACTTGACTATCATTGTTTCAAACTTTATTTCATTAATTTGCTAGTAAAAAAACTTATTGACCAAAATAAGTATAAACTAGCCAATAACTTAACTTTGATCATTCACTTTATTTCAAGGGTAGTTGACAGCGTTGGTTTAAGTTATGAGAAGGCCTAAGGCACGTAGCTATGCTGTTAGCCAAGCTCTGCCTAACAAATTGAAGATTTAAAATGACTAGTCTAGTTGATCTAACACTAGACTGAGTTTCTGAATGTGAAGTGAAGTCAGTTGATACATATTCTGATAGGCTTTGAGAACGATAGAGCAGTGGTGGCCCAGTAGTAACGGCCCCGACTTACGAGTTGTAGGTCGTGGGTTCGAACCCAAATAGGCGCTTTACTTTGTGTAAATAATTTCATCACCATTGCTCTCAAAACGATAAAGGAAAACATCGTGAGGAAACCGGCATGTCCTAGAACCAAAAAAATAGAAGATTTGTGACATCTACTAACCCGAACTGGGCCCGTGTGGTAGATTATAGCACACTCCCTCTCGAAGAGAGGATGCCTTTGTCCCTGCAGTGAGAACATAATAGGCTGAATATGGTCCACAATGATCAATCTATTCTGTCTGAGTTATTAGTAACTAAAGTATTTGGCACTATTAAGAACTACCACTACGATTGCTTCCTTTCTCCGTAACTCCTAATAAAGGATCTCCAAGAAAGCTTTAAACGTACGTACGTCTCAAATATTCCTTTGTTTGATAACTAAGTACGAAAATACCGATGATATCAGTGGTTTTGATAATCGTTTATGTTATTATGTCTTAAAAGCTGAGTCATTGCTTAATTTCCATAGCGCTACATCAGGAATTATTTACGTATCTGCCTACCTATTACCTAATACGTAAAATTAGGCTGTTTAAAGTTAATTTAAGTCTTGACTTATCTTATCATTAAAATCTTACAACATGTTAACGACAGCTTCTTAAACTATATTTAGGGAGACTAAGGGTTGATTTTTCTAATGCCAGATAATTTTAACAGAGGTATAATTTTGAATTTTTTACAGTTTTTCTATACAAAATCTGTCAGGCGTCAATTTTATTCCACGAATAAAAATTAATAATAATAATAATAACCCCACCGCCGTATCTCTACGTTGACGTCGTGGTGGGGCTTGCGCGTTCCAAACTCTGGGCCTGTGTCGGTAGACTTTACCTTGCCGGAACAGGTTTCGGGTGAGGAGCCAGACCAAGAGAGATACAGAAACCCGCAAGGCAGCATGTGGTGAGCTGTTGGGCAGTAGCGACCCCACGGACCCTATCTCCCGGGAGTAGTCTTGTTCCTCACCTCTGGCTTGCCTTAATTGGCCGGCAGGAGTGAACACTGACGAGGAAAAGAGCTCCCACCTCATTCTTGCCTTTATTGGCCGGCTTGAGTGGAGATTCGCAAGAGCAAACGTGTTCGGGGGAAGGAAGTATTCCAGTAAGTGCTCGTAGGGATCTTGACCATCTTCCGAGCTCTGGGATTGTTCTGAAAGCCGTGGAATACCTCTCCACTCCTCAAGCACCTCAGAACATGTTGCCCCCTTGTCACTACGTCACTATGTGCTAGCGACAGTTTCCGGGGCCCATTATTGAGTGTGCAAGTCACTCCCTGCCATTTTGTACGTGTATTATATAAAACACTAGCGACCCGCCCCGGCTTCGCACGGGTGCAATACTGATACTAAGTACAGGTATTTCAAGAATGCCAGCACGCGCCGCCGCGGTCGGTACCACAGCAACCGCTATGTCCCTGCATTTTAAATCTGTAATATCTTCGAAAATATTAATTCAAATTACATGCTGTAAAGGGCCATATTTATCTATATTAAATGCACAATGTATTTAAGGTACTTAATTGGATAAGGATTAATGCTGTATTGCTTAAAATCGCTTCGTAAATAAGCCATTATTTCTCGTAAAAAGTAAAGGATAAAAAATGATTATTGTGGGTTATCCCTAAGAGATAGACATATACCATCGCGGACTTTTTTGTAGACCTTTTTAAGGTGTACAATACTGTAGTACATTATTTTGACCTATCTCGTAGGGTTCAGCCAGCGTTTGAAAAGTAAACGCAAAAAAATGTGTTTATTTACGACATCACATGCATGCATGTATTATATATATAAACCTTCCTCTTGAATCACTCTATCTATTAAAAAAAACCGCATCAAAATCCGTTGCGTAGTTTTAAAGATCTAAGCGTTCAAAGGGACAGAGAAATCGACTTTGTTTTATACTATGTAGTGATTGATCAGGCAGGGGCCATAGTTCTTCCATAGTTCTTGGTAACCAATCCACTTTAACCTCGCAAACCTATAGTACAACTTTTTATTTTTCCAATACTGCAATAGTCGTACACCAACCGAGGGTTATCCTTGGGTGCACTTTCATAGTGCATATATAAGAATTATAATCATCGGTTGGTGCCACATTTCATTAAAATTTCCTAAGAGGCCTCTGCGAGTTGGCCTCGGCCCCTCGTACGCCTCGTACGCCTTCCAAGGGACCGGGATCCCATGGTCCCTAGATATATAAAATAAAAAAATTATAATAGCCTTCCCGACCGATTTCGGTCACGGTGGCCAATCGCAACGGAGATTAGCCAGGTACGCAGGATATATTATAGTGCACAAGTTAGTAGTGTGCGCGCAGACACAGGTGCACTCTCTCTTCCCTTACTCTCATAGTCCGATGGGACAGCAATCCGACACGACCGGAGAGAGATCAGGCGCAGTACTAACGGCTTAACGTGCTTTCTGAGTCACGGGGGTATCACACCGCCAACTTCCAAACTCCGGGCTGTTACTAAGAAATTCCTAATGGAAAAACTCAAGTTATTGAGTTTTTCTTGACCCGGGAATCGAACCCAGGACCCCATGCTCAGCATTCGCGCTTGCGACCACGAGACCAACGGGACAGTTTTAAATAAAAATTATTTGTCCACTGAAAAATCAGCCTAATAGCGTAAGCGTAGCGTAACGTAGAGAAACCAAGATTCTCTCTTGGTGGAAATCCGTCAATTTACAGAAAATTGTCTCTCTTAAAGCAAGGTATCTCGAAAGAGTTTACCCCGTTGGGATAACAGCCGTTTCCTGTCCCATCAAACAGTTCCCAGCAAATATTCATCGCATTGCGGAAATTCTGATCTAAACCCTCAGGTCCTGAGGATCTGCATTTCCTGAAGATGTGTTTATAACACGAAACTGGGGATTTGAGTTATCTCTTTACCCTCGAAATTGTGTGTTTTGAGTCTGTCAAACTAGAGATCCCAATTTGATATTAGTACACAGATAATAATTGGCCAGTCGCCTTTTACGACACCCGTAGAACGTGATGGGACGGCTGTCGGAGCCGGGACCACACGGCTAGTTTATTTATTTACGTTTTGGGCAGTTGACATGATTGAAGTTTTAGAAAGAAAGAACAAAGATTTAAAGTCGAGAAACATTGCTCGAAAGTAATTAATAAACTCAGTGGGTCAGTCCTTGTAGACTTATCACAAAATTGCACTTTTTCACAAACAAATTCCGCTTGACCTATAATTTTATCTACTCAGACTAATGCCCACTTCTCCTAATTCCACTATCACTAGTGTCTTAGGTCAAGTTCCATTACCAAATTGCTATCAATACATTTTACTTTTCTATGTGGAAACCATTGACACCTAAGTTAGTCACGTCTAGAAAGCGTACCAAACGAAGCTACGAGTATCACATTTCGTTTAGTCTTGAGACCAATCACCTGATGGATATGATTCATATATCTAAAATATATTACGACTGCAAAAAGTGTGTAACTTTAGAAACATCGGCACTTGGCGATATTATTAATTTGTTTTGGATTGATACAATGCTGGTCTCCGTACATTCAGCTGTAGCATTTTTGATAGAGGAAAAACTTGAGAGATCATTCAAATTATTTATAACAAAGCTGTCCAAAGTTATAATGTTATTTTGTCGTAATGTTCAATGAAACTTGTTCGGCAGTGAGTGTGCCATCAACTGGTCGTTCATTCAGGTAGATTTCTACGGAACAGTCCAGCGTTACTAAATGTTTTAAATTTGCTGACCTTTACCTGTTGTTGTTGTTGTGTGTGCACTTTGGTGGTTTGGGATCTTTGGTTTTTCAAAGATTTATTTCACCCCATTTTTAACCGACTTAAAAAAAGAAAGAGGTTCTCAATTCGGATGTTGATATTATTTTTTTAATGTATGTTAGCATAACTCCGTCATATATGTATAGACGGATTTGCAAAATTATTTTTTTGTTCGAAAGAGGTTTATTCCGAAATGGTCCCATTTAAATTTTGTAAAGATCTGATGATGGGTTTCGGAGACAGACAACGGAACTCTTCAATAGATGCCAACAAATCAACCGCGATTGCTGCTATCATATAACATAACATCACGCCTGTACCCTCTAAAGGAGTACGTTGAAGTGTTCATTATACCACGGTACACCCACATTTCTGTCAAACTTGTTATTGGGGTACCTCTAATCTTGCAAGTAAATTCGGGCATAACTTTTTTTGTTTATCAATTGATTTAATTAACAGACTTCAAAAAAAAACGAGGAGGTTCTCAATTTGGTTTATATTTTATGTATATTCGGACATAAAGTAACTCCGTCCTAAACAAAGTGGAGATGACAATACAACAATAAATTAAACTTCGTATACCTAATGACATTCCTAGTAAACATACAAAAATTCAATCAAATAATATCCAATAATTTAGTCACTGGACATTATTTTTCATTTAAAAAAATTTCTACATGATTTATTGTTAACAAGCCAGTACTGACAGATTAAAGATATCTGTATATTATACCTTGCAATGCATATTATACCTTATGCTTGAGACATGCTTGAGTCATGCATGCGGAAGTTATTACTTACTACAAATGTTACGTTTTTACAAACCTGAAAAAAGGGATGCCCGGCACACGGACATACACCATTTTTCAGGTTTCGGCTTATGTTTCTTGGATCAAAAATACCGCGCTGTTGTCGCAATATTTAAAGTGGGTTATTTTTCGTTTATACTTTTATGCTATTTAATATGTTAGAAAAAATCACTTTTCTTTATTTCAACATTAGGATTTATTTGATGATTCCTAAATACTCCTATGCATTAGTAATTTTAGTGTTTTCATTATTTTGTTGTTGTATTGTCATCTCCACTTTGTATAGACGGATTTACAAAATTCTCTCATTTTTAATGGAAAAAGTATGCCTCAGGGGCCACCCATATAAATTTTGCTTGGGTAGTTTTTGAGTTAGCTTCAATAATAGGATTTTTTCCACTTAGTTTATATTGGCCCCGATTCTGTTGTTCACAAACTAAACTAAATTTAAGTTCGGTGCATCTTTTTCTTTTTATTTCATTAAGAAAAGGACAGAAGATAAATATTAGTTTAGTCCTGTCAAATTAGTCAGCGCCTGACGTAAATTGACGTAATTTTAGTAGCCAATTTTTTATTCACATCTAAACTTGTCTATGGATTATCTAATTTGACAGGACTAAACTAATATTTATCTTCTGTCCTTTTCATATTGAAATAGAAAGAAAAAGATGCACTGAACTTAAATTTAGTTTAGTTTGTGAACAACAGAATCGGCGCCATTGTGTGTTCTTATGAGAAGGTAAACTAAAATGTCAACATGGAAACAGTAAAATCTAGCCGATTTTAGGACCAACAAGGTCACTTTCGTTCCTGGTGCTTCTCATTTCCAAATCGAAATGATTTTATTTGCCAGCTGCCTACAAACAAAATCATTTAGCAATGTTAGGTCTGCGCTATTAAGGTGGGCGCGGAGCAGTGGATCAGCGTCGCAACATGACCGTTCTGCGCAAACCTATTGTTTCACTCCAACTCCATGCCCACAGAAAAAACGCCAGCTTTCATTTTTTTACTACAAATGTACAAAGAATGTTACCTGCACTTAGTAAACGGTGTATGTGCGTAATGAAAGGTATGTTATATCTACATATTTACAATTTCAATGCATTTCTTCCACCTGTATTTATTTTATTAGTGTGCGTCGTGCGTACCTAGTAACCTTTCTGTACATACGTTTCTGTTCTATAGATAGGTATCGCAGGTAAGTTTTCATTTTTTGGGAATGTTTATCACACTTATCACTGTTCTATTGATTATAATGTTTATGAGTGATTTCAGTCATGTCATGCCATGCTCATTCTGTGGGTCTATAGTTAGACGTGTATTGCGTGTCGCGTCACTGTGAGTGTTATCTTATGCGTAAAATGGCGTCAGTAGTCCATAGTCTACAGTCTCTATTCCGAACTGTCTCCTTCAATCGACTCATCACAATCTACGCAGTATTTTACATTCTTAATACTCAAGAACATCATATTTAGAATAGTTTTTATCGTACATACTAGCTCTTATTATCTATTTGCCTAAATTTTTTGAAAAGTTTGTTAACGACTTTGTTGACAAGATTCTCGAAACAAAGATAAGAACCAGTAATAGTACCTAAACTATTTGTCATTAAAAGTGAAATAAAAATTACAACGGTATCCTAATTGTCACCGCACCTAATTAGTGTTCTTTATTTCGTTTATTCACTCCAAAGTCATTCAAGAATCTTTTCAACTGAAGCTGCTTTTGCTTTTATTACATCTTTATCCTTCCCTGCATTATTGTCCGTGAAAATATCTTACCCCTTTCAGCCCTAAAAGGATGAAATGCAAATCCCTACGCTGTAGCATCTGAATTTGTCCCGTCAGCGCTTTCAAGCGTTACATTTAGTTTTAGTTTAAGATGTTTTGATTAGGCTAGTTCATTGCTTTCTTTTAGGATTTAAAGAACTACGTTATGATCGATTTTGCTTTAATTATCCATAAATATACTGTCTTAAGTAATAAATTCAGGCGCAACTTATGCTATTTGAGTCTAGTTTAACGTGTGTGCAGAAATCGAACAATATTTAATATCGCGCAATTATTTCGGAATTGGAGCAAAATATTTCTCTAGCTTTGCCCTACAATCGGTAGCACTCTCAAAGGACTCTTTCTATCGTGATATTATTACAGCATTTTTATCCGTGGTTTCGCCCTTCACAGAAAGTAAGGGCAGCTAGGGAAGGCATCGATTTTCGGCACCCTACGCACTTCTATAAAGTTCGGGGAGCGCGGGGGCGTCAAGATGGCCGCGGTAGGGTCTACCCAGACCTGCCTCACGCGCATTCGCCTTACAAGGTCACGGTGCATGTGGTGCCACCGCTGCGCCTCCCAAAATATAAAATCTCGATAATAGGAAATAGTTTCTGTCCCTTTCTTATCTATGACAACTGCGTTGGTCTCTTTTCCACATCCGCTCGTTGATTTGTACTATTCCGTAGTGATAGATGCTCCTAATGTTGATTTTGGTTACTGTTCTAGTAAGTTCTGAACCTGGAACCTGTTTTTGATGAATTTTATTTATTCCTTGATGGAGCAAGGAAGTAGGCAATCTCCCGCGAATTCAACACTTCAACAAGAGTAGGTAATAAAAACATTAATTTCGTGCTAAGATTCCATATGTTATGGCAACAGGGAGCATTGAAAGAAATTCCAAACACTTGCGAAATTCTCTTTGACTGCCGCGTCCATAGTCCGTCCCTTGCCAACCCTAATCATAGCAAACCTCCTTATCTAAATTATGGAAAATTTTGGAATGCGACACAGAGCTTCTCTATCGCACCCTCGTCTATTAAGTGTTGCTATCTCACTCTCTCGCTACCTACGATATCACAAGGGGTAGTGGTAGGGCGCGCACAAAAGATTTTGGGATGGATTTTTTTCGCAAACTGCACCATATGAACAGATTCAGTGCAACCATCAGTTCATCGCAGAAGCATCGATAGGATGCGCTATTGCGTCCATTTTTTTATTAGTTAATTCATTTGTTTTTAGGTAAAATATATGTGTGTTAGTGATAGTGCCGGTATCTCAAACAACATTTATATTATGTTCCTTGTGTTTGTTTTTTAATTGTGAGTACAACTGTTACTAAATTAAAACTGGTATGTTAGTGCGTGGTGGTGAAAATTTGTAAATTAACTCCTAAGAGATAACTTCTAAGACTTATTTTATATCTTTTTTTTTGTGGAATTTCAGTCAGCGAACAGCAAAATCACAAATTAGCTTATAAACTTATTCTTCATAAAAAGATCATGTGGTATTTTACGTACAAAAATGCTGTAGCGCTTCCCAATCTCCAAAACCGTTATGATTATTAATACCTCCCAGTGTTTCACGAAAATAACACCGCGTTTACTTGTTACAGTTCTGATGACGTAACGAAAGAGGCGAAGAATGACGTCGTTCGCTAACCTGACGCAGTCGCTAGCATCGAGCCTGCCATCGACGTCGACAGCCAGCGGCTCCGGGCACAGCTCCAACGATCAGGAGGACCCGCTCGCCATGACGCACATCATATGCAACCTACTCGAGAACATGAATAAACCATCCAACCCTCAGACCACAGCATCCACCTCGGCATCGTCCAGCATGCCATACGACATCTGGGCACTGCCGGCATGCAGCTCCCTGCAGAACCCACTTGGACCCATAAGTCGTGAGTACAACGTTACCTCTAATAACAACCATCACCAGCATCAATCCAAAGAAGACAACTCGAGCGGCTCACCCGGCACCTCGTCGTCGGTGTCTATCACCTGTTTCCGCTGCGAGGAGCGCACACCGACGACTCGCTGCCTCGAGTGCAACGATTTATTTTGTCACGAATGTTGTCACAAAGTTACATCTGACTGCCAGCTGAGAGAGCATACGCTGCTCCCTATACACCAAATATCGCCCATAGGGGCCAGGCCTAACTCTGTGAATAACGAGAAAGAACTCATGTTCTGCGACATACACGGCGACCAAGTTAGATATTACTGTGAACCTTGCATCGTATTTATATGTCAGGAGTGTACGCTGTGGGTTCATAAAGATCACAATTATACGCCCATTAAAGGTGCCCTTGACATGTGTCGTATCGGTGTTTTTAGAGCGATTGAAGACACGAAGACGGGAACAAAAGCTATAAAAACTGCCATAGATCGCGCTGTTGCTATGTCAAAAGCTTATGAGAAAGAAACCGCAGAGGCTAATATGAAAATAAGGAAAGCGATGCGATGTTATGCTCAGGCTATCGAAGATCGTGAAAAATATTTACTGGATAAAGTAGAAAAGATGCGTCAAGCTAAAATGAATGAATTGACAGATCATATGAATACACTTAGAGGCATATTAGCTGGATTAGCTCATACGAATGAAACTCTAGTGCGTAGCATGGACTCTGAAGGGATCGATTTGTTTATGGCGAAAGAAAAAGGAAGAGCTCAAGTTGACTATTTTTCCTGTATGTTTAAGAACATGTACGTAACAGAGGAACGAATCGTGTTCATCCCTCCTAATTACGACTTAGTGGACCAGTTGAAAAGACAGTGTGACGTGCAGTCCGCGCCGTCTAGTTCGTTGCACTCTCTCAGCTCCACATCATCGATACAGTCCCGCCAGTCCCTGCTATCGCTACAGTCATTACAGACTGCTCAGAGCTTTCAGCACCTAAATTATAACATGTCCGGATCCAGCAGCTTGAGATCATTACCAGACTATAGTGGACCACATACGAGATCAACTAATTACTATGACCACAGCATTTCATCAAGTCTAGCCATGGATTCGAACCCTGGCCGCGGAATTGGGCAATCGATACCAGGATATTGGATGTCTGTGTCAGTGAGACCTACACGGAGCCCTGTTCCTGGTGTTCCAATGTTCTCGTTCGCTCGCGAAGGGCAGGATGAAGGACAAGTATCCAGACCTTGGGGTCTTTGTGTAGATAGAGAAGGAAATATCATTGTTGCCGATAGAAGAAACAATCGTATTCAAATATTTAGCAGTAGAGGAGAATTCAAGACAATGTTCGGATCTAAAGGCACTGGACCTGGGGAGTTTGATCTCCCGGCAGGCATCACCACGGATACTTACGGACGCATCATTGTGATTGATAAGGACAATCATAGAGTGCAAATATTCACATCTTCCGGTAACTTTATTCTCAAGTTCGGTTCATTCGGTAAGGAATGTGGACAATTCCAATATCCGTGGGATGTCGCTGTAAATACGTTAGGAAATATTGTAGTGACTGATACGCGTAATCATCGCATACAACTGTTTACCAGTGACGGAACTTACATAACGAAGTTCGTGTTTGAAGGTGCGAACCCGGCTAAAATGCTGAAAGGGCCTACGACTCCTAGAGGTGTGTGTTTTACGACATCGGGCAACATTATAGTGTCGGACTTTGAGAATCATCGGCTATTAATGGTGGACCCGACTTTGTCTAAAGTGCTGCACTGTGTGGGGCGCGAAGGTTCTGGAATCGGCGAACTCAATCGCCCATCAGGGATAGTGACTGACGATGACGGACGCATCATAGTCGCCGATTCTAAGAACCACCGTGTGTTAGTGTTTACGTCAGAACTGCGTATTCTGTGGGCCGTGGACCTGAAGAGCCCCGGCCTGGACGACAAGGACCGGCCGAGCGACGTGGCTCTCACGCCCGAGGGCTTCCTCGTCGTGCTGTTCGAGACGCTCCCCGACACCGCGCGCGACATCTCCTCCCACGGCAAGCAATACATCAAAGTATATTAATATTATAATATTACAGTACCTAATGTTAAGGCCAACTAAGTTCGTGGACCTAAGGTCTGCCGTATTTTATTTTGTTTCGTTTTATTTGTGATTTATTTGACAATGTGCCAATTTTATTATTAACGTTTGGAAAAATTCAATCGAGCATAGCTTGCGCGGAGAATCTTAGTTTGCCCATCGACCTAACGTTGATGTGTGGATCATGTTCTCCATGAGTCCTGATGTATTTTTCGTTACCAGTACTTTGATTTTCGTTTCCGTATTTGACTAGTCTCTAAGGACCAAACAATGTTTGCAGTGTAATTTACGATGTAATTTAAATGCCGCAATTATAAATAGCTGTCATTAATCTGTATAACTGTAGATCACACCAAACTCATAGTGGGTGCACTAAATATTTAATGTCGATTACTTATAAATGTACTCTCCGGTCCGATCCCTGCGATGTATCGCTAATATAATCGAATAGAGATATCGTAAAGATAAACTATTATAGAGAATCACAATGTGATGTAAAAGATGTTTTTATGTGAGATAAATTAAAGGATAACTTGAAAAGTATTTTTCCACAATGTTACAATTTGCGTTTTTAACTTGGTTAATTAATTAATGCAAACGTTGATATGTATTTTTATGATAAGTTATTTTGCATAATGATTTAGGTGCATATAATATTTTTATTGTAGTTAGGCGCGCGCTGTGGCGGTGCTCGCGCTCGACTAGAATTATGTTCGTATTAGTTACTTCTTATTGCTCGAAGGCTTCTTCTGTTTTTTTCGCGGCTTGATACGATGGGATGTGAAAATGTATGGACGAGCAAAAGAATCAATGCAATAAAACTTTAAGACTGACTTTAGAAGACTGTCTTAAAGAAGTTGAGTTGCGCCGGCGCTGGTGTCGACCGGCGGGCGGCGGCAGTCGCGGCTGGCGGTGTCGCGCGATTAAACCAAAATTCTAAGTATTATTGAAACACTTAGCAAATGTACAAACGTACCTCGTTTGGAATCTAAGCTGATGATCTTATCGTCGTATTTGCTTGAGACGTGATATTTTTATTTTCATACGTAAAATGTGAAAGTTTTTTTAAATTTTATTTGTAATTTTCCTTATGTCGCAAAACTTTGACTGCCGGCTTGATCGGGTTAATTAAACGTAATGTTAGAAATGAATTAGAGTTGAGTGAGGATGGCATGGCGTTCTTTTAAACTGATTTATTTATTTTGAGAATTAGTATAATGCCAGTTGACGGCGTAAAGTTAACGTACGGTCACCCGTAAAACATAAATCAGATATTGTGTTGTGAGTGCGTTCAAGGTAGTTCCACGCATTTCATTCTTATTAGCTAATTAATAGATAAATCTTATCTAAATT
The DNA here is from genome assembly GCA_949316385.1 of Globia sparganii. Classification (NCBI taxonomy): domain Eukaryota; kingdom Metazoa; phylum Arthropoda; class Insecta; order Lepidoptera; family Noctuidae; genus Globia; species Globia sparganii. The sequence goes on from OX438670.1 coordinate 5,923,443, forward strand.
AAAAATAATTTCAATTAGTTTTTATTCGCGTGGACAAAATTTTTCGTTTTAGTTCAAATATTATAGTGAAATTCTTTTGAATAAAAAAAAAAACTATTAAATCGATATGATATTTTTCAAAACGTATGTTAGGTGACTTCGAGATAAATCCCTATGTGTTCAGTCAGTATGTGTTCACTTAATATAATTAATTGTTAGATAAATAATTTAAATCTAAGTTTAGTTGCATGCGAGACGGTTAAGTCAACACTCGAGTATCGTTGTATTAGATTGTGTGCACTATTTCTCCCGTCATGGTTTTCAATAATTTGACACACTTATTACCCTAGTATGAGTCTGTTATATATTAATATATATGTACTATTACTTAAGTATTTTATTTATTTTTCTAACGCCAAGTCTCAAAAACAATGGCTGATCTAAGTTATCCTACAATTTATCGTTTGCAAACAATTTGCGCAGTTTTTGATGAAATGTAGTTAGAGAATTGTTCAGTTAAGACAGATTGTATGAAAACCATGTATATTATACGGGATTTAATCTTATATGGTATAATATATAATATCTAATTTCTATTGGGAGCTGAGTGGGAGGAAAAGCCTTTGTTCTCAATATAATGTAGTACATTTACGCCTGTGGCTTTGATTGAGGGAGGCTAAAGCTTTAATTTCGCGCTATGCCTCGTGCCTTGCCTCGAGGCAAGCTTACGTTTGAGGCTGTTTACTTTCTCGAGCAGGCCTCCAAATGAGGAAGGAGGACATTTACAGCAAACATAGTCTTATCGTTTCTTTTGCCTAGACTTTTCCGTTGTTTTTTTGCAGAATCTTTTCCTCCATTAAGCTTTTGATTTTCGTATTATAATATAATACTGTTAAAGCGTGTTAGACCCCAAAATATATATAAGTAAATCAAATTTATAGTGAATTAAAATAAACTTTGCTTCAATCCATTGAGATGGCTTACATGGACAAACTATACTGGCAAGTAGTTACCTACTGCTTCAATGTACCCTCCTAATTTTGGCTAATTGTATAAAGCACTTCATTGGAGTCTCACTAGCAGCTCGCAAACGATACGATTGTGTTGCGATTCGAACTTGTATTTCCATTATTGCTTTCGATATGGCCAGAGAATAATTCTCATACTCCTAACTTGTACTGAGTAATTACTGCGCGGCAGTTTGTCCGGTAGCTCTTGTATCCCTTCGCGGTAATTAGCTCGTGTATATTGCGTAATCAACGCTAGAACTTTCTCCCAATAAACTAAACTAAAGCATAATAAAATTACTGTAAGTTACTATACGGTTAGAGATACATTTTCACATTTGTACTTAGGATTATTCTAGCGTAAGTCTTCTTAAAATAATATGTGGTATTCCTAAAAATTTGATGCTTCAAACAAAAATTTTCTAGTAACGGTGTGGACAGTAGACATAAATTAAGGTACTGATAATTATAGATAACGTTGACTGGAATATGAGTCTGAAATTAAATACTTAAGATCGGAAAATTATTGTTTGAAGTCTATGTGTCGCAAGACATCGGTTGATTTAATTTTGGGTGCGTTTTATTTATTCGTGGTCTAAGAACGCTCGCATAGGTACGGTTTTCGCAGTCTTTCCCTTAATAGGATAAGTAAACAAATATATTACATAATATTCTTGTTATACGGTGCACTATGTGTGTCGTCAGCGCTTTAAGCCATATCTAATAGTACAATTTTGTAATGAAAACCCTGTCCGATCTGAGAGGGCGTACTAAAACTTTTACAAATACAATAAAGAAAATTATAATATAAAGGTGCCACGCTTGTGTCAAGCAAGTAGAATAGAAGTGCGGGAAGCAAAAAAGATGGCGCCCGCAAATTTTGCCCGTGCTTGTTGCATTTATTATTACAACTTAAAATAATACCTTTTTTCATTTACTCGATGTAAAATGGCCTAAACCTATCACACTTTCATGAGGGTCGCACGCTTGTTGTACGGGGAAACTCGATCAGTGTGGCCATGAAAATGAATTTGTTTATGCATACCATAAGTATGTTGTAATTTTGTAAAGATCAAATTACCACCTTCATGGATCGGACAGGCTTTTCATTACATGCTGTTCATGGGATCTTTACAAGAGCCCAGAAACATTACAAAGTGAATACTTCTGGTTATCTGGTAGGTACAACTGTAGTAACTTTTTCGGCTAATAATTCTAATCACGTTTATCCCACTTAAAGTGAATTTATTCTTATTCAGCATTTCGTAGTTTTGAAGCAAAGCTTCTTTTAGGCTAAGTACAGTCTTTTGTAACATGTAATGTAACATCGGTTAATGTAACAAGTGTCATGGACCCGCGCATTCCATTACTGATAGACGAAAAGTCATAATCGTGTAATGAAATGCTCGGTCTCCAACCAATGATTGTCGTCTGATCACTGCCATAGAATAAGTTTATTTTCTTTGTTTGTCCTTTGTTCGTTGAACGTCCATGTAACATGTTACAGTACAGCGCTGATTACATTACACGTTGCACAAGCATGTATCCACTACAACTTGTTGCAGTTAACGCATTTGAAATGTACATAAATAGACCTACTTTATTTTCTTATGCAGGAATGTAAATAAAATAGTGTGAATTGTTTACCTTAATATAATAAGATAATCACGTACCTATATAATAACACCAAGTTAGTTGAAATAGTTAAAGCGAAAGCCGTGCCGAGCAACGCGTTATAGTTAGGTAAAATATGTGCAGTGTCTTGCGTCTTTACAGTGTTGACGAATTCCGCATATGAATTAATAATTAAATATTTATCTTTTCCAGTAAGTGATGGAATCAACGTTTACTTTTTGTTCAGTGCCATTATTAAAGTATTACGTTATTTTTAAAATAATGTGTTGCATGAAATGCATTTTTTATCATTATTATACATTCAATTTTTTTCTTGATTTCGATCACAATATGTTTGTTAGCCGACAACGAATCTCATAATTATAGTAAATACTGATTCTATTGTCGTTTGGAACTTAGGTAACGGATTTGCAAAGCAACTCCCTCCATCTTGCGTCTGGTACACTCGTAGAGTGCCGCCGGCATGTCGTGAACGAAGTTTTAAATGATCCGTGTGAGTGTTGTCTCAGAGCCCCTTGCAGACGGAACAGCAGGTGACATCTGACGAAGGGTATATTACGCGCTGATCTTTGACTACCAGTCTACCACATTACTACAAGTTACCTTTGTTTAAAATTGTAAATTTTATCATTTCATCAGACAAGTCGAGTATTGGTAACAACTAGACCCGAGGTCGTTATTGTACAACTGAGCTGAAAGCTGCTGAAGCATTACTTAATTTTATGACTGCATTTAATTTTGATATAATTTGGTTATGTTTTATTTAAAATTATTTTGTTACTCAAATGGTTCTGTGGATTCACAAAGTGTGTTTACAAGTTTTCAGTTTGAAAGTGAAAGTAAAGAGTAACGAAGTGTCGCGTTTAATGTAATATTGTGCTGAATAAGGCATACAGACGACCTTAGTAAACATACTTCGGTGATGATCACAAAATCAAAAGGTATATTTTGTCGTGAAGCGATGTGTACTTTGTGAAATCTGCTAGCTGCTAGCAGTATAATTGTGGTTTTGTGATAAATACAATAAAATTGAGAACTAAATAATATTGGAACTTAATGATAATTTTTGTACAAGTTTTTTGATGTCTATCACGACTACTGTAAAAGCATTCGGAACATTCAGCAGATAGTTGAGACACGTCACCATTGTGGTAAGGGTGTGGGAGCGAAGTGAGACGCAACACTAAAACTGCATAATAATAATGATACAATTATGAGATTTTAGCGAATGTAATAAGCCATTTTCGTGCTATTTTTGTAACTTTAACTAGGAGCTTGTGTTGTGTTAGTCTTAGTGTAGAAATTATGTGCATCCATCTCCCCTTCGCGAGTGTCCCTGCAGACGAGCTCGCTTCTTGCAATAGATAGCGTATAGACAAGCCAGTCAATGACACACATGACAGTTGGCACCAGTCGAAATGTCACGTGATCCAGCTGTGACAAACACAAGCCTGGCTTTTCTATTGCGCCACAACTAATGCACCATGTCTACTGGCAAGTTTTATTACACAACTTTCAAAAGTCCGCAGCTGACTTGCTTTATGGAAACATTCGCAGCTAGACGAGATGCTAACAAGTGAAACCGTCATAAGGTCAACATGGTGAGGTCAAGCGCAAGTCTTGTCTTGTGGGCACCGTGCATTAGATTGTTTGAAGCGATGCTTGCTTTACTTCTTTAAACACTAGCCTCGAGAGGACTAGCAGAGAACCACTACATCGTCAGCAAAGGGTGGATGAATGATATTGTCAATATCAATATGTAAAAGTAAGTAGTATTTTTGTACACGTGACTCGCTGGGCGTCAGGACCAAGTTCTGTGGCCCTAGCTCCCCGCGAGGCGCTTAGTGGTGTTCAAAGATCAACCATAAACTACCTCTTTTTTGTAAAGTTTTTAAGACTGACGGAGTGAAGTAACCATGAATGGTGGAATGGTGGTTTGATCACCGCTTTAGAAGCCTGTTGTCTACTATTTTTTATTTAATTTTTAGTTTTCTCTAGAATGTAATCGTAGAAGCGTCCATAGCACTGTCACGTTTAGTTTGACTTGAGCAATTGCATATACATATATTCATGTAGTGTAGTTCAGCTTACAAATTGTCATAGCGAGTGGACAACAGTCTTGTTCTATTATAAGCACCTAGCGGGAATGGCTGTGGAGGCTGTCACCCGCGCCGCCCAAACAGCGGCTATAGTGGGCGAGCGTGGACGACAGAACTCGGGTAAGGCTCACAGATATTTCCGCTAGATTATATTATCTACCTTAGCTTACGTAATTATTGTAATCATCTCTGTGTGTAATGAGACTGAATTTTTTTTTTTAGTGTTCCTATATTTTAATTTAGACTATTTTATTGCCTACCGTATTTCATTAACTTTATTTTTTACCTTCGATACATATTCATGCATCATTACATTACATTACATTCATCCTTATAATCCTATCAATTTATGTACGACGCTATATAATGTCAAATTTTTGAAATTTTTTAAATGAATTTTGTATGAGAAATTAATCAAGTGATTGATAGAAAATGGTCTTTTATTTTTCTCCACACACTTGCCCTGCCGCAGTCCTCTTGTAAAAGAAGGACGCCCTCGTTTGTTCTCCATACTAAAATAATGTTTTTTAAAGCTAGGTAAACACATTTTGAAATCTGGTCTTTTGATAAACATTTCACTGATACAAAATTCAAAATACTCTATAACCAGTAAGTAGATCTTTAATATATTTTGTGTAAGGGACATTGACGAGCAAACTGTTAGCATGAACTGAAATTTTAATAACATGACGATAAAAATCTTTTGACTTTGAGCCCCCACTCGAAGTCAACGGATTTTATTCAATGAGGCTCATAAAAGGCACTTTGGAATGTCATATAAAAGAAAATAGAACAGAATTGATCCTAGTTGCCCGTTCTAAAATGTAGTTTCGTATGAAGAAGAATAAGCAAGAAAGACCATGTGTGTAACAGTTTGCCTATCGATGTCCGTCTAAGGCAAACGGGACAATAAAAGGTTTTAAAAATTTAGCCGACAAACTTTAAGAGGTGCTTTAGAACCATAGAACTGAACAAGTTTCACTGTGGGACCAACTCTACAATCGCGAAAAAAAATCAGCTGTTTAATACAAAACTTCAATACCTACCTACCTACTTGACCAAAATGTATGAAACAGCTCATTTTTTTTTCGTGATTTGGAGAGTTGGTCCTATAGTGAAAGTTGTTCAGTTCGATGGTCTAAAGCACCTCTTAAAGTTTGTCGGGTTAATTTTTCAACACTTTGTATACACGGTGTAATACGCCGTGTATTTAAAACAATCGCAATGAGAATTCTGAAAATATAAAGGCATTAGCATAAGCATATTCAGACTATAATTTGCCCACTGCTAGGACACCGTCTCGCAGTGGGCCTGTAGAGTTGGTGGATGTCACATATCTTCCAATTTTTGGGGCCTTAGGACCAAAAATTCGAAGATTCGAACATAGTGAGGAAACCGACATTTCTTAACAAGCCGGTTTCCTCAATGTTTTCCTTAACCCTTTTGCCCGGGCTCGAATCCGCGACCTATAAACACGTAAGTCGTGGTTGTTACTATTGGGCCACCGGCCACCGCTGTTCCATTGATAAACCATAACCAAACCGATTTGAAAAGTCTGGTTGGTTGCAGGTATGTCTGGCTGTCATGTCAATGTCAAATTGCATGACGTATTAGATGGTGATAAAATATTTGGAAAAGTACCTAGTTATTTTCGTAGTAAAGTTGAGCAGGCTAAATAAATAAATAATACGTAAAACATTAATAGGAATAAAATATCCTAACATGGGTCATCAAGTCAGTGCGATGTTCTCCAGTTTGGGCAGATTCTTTGAGTACCCGGTGAAGCGGAAACCGATCTGTTTCTACAGACAGGAGGACTTTAGTGCAACAGGTAATTATACAATCGGAACTGTTAAAAATGTGTTGTCACAAGCGCAACAAAGCGTGGGTGAGCCTGGGTTCAATTCCCAGGTTTATTCAGTAGCTGAGTAGATTTGTGTCCGGTTAATGGTAATTATATAGGAGTACTTACCTTTGCCGAATGTTACATGGATCTTTATCACATCTGGCAGTGTGGGTGTAGATAGGTACTTGTACACCTTCTCTTTTGAGAAATACAGGCGTTATGTGCTAGTATGAGGAAACTGACCAAAGTACCCGCGTGCTTTGCTTACACAGGGTCAAATTAAATTATCTAGCGAAACTCCGCAGACGTGATGGGTATCGACTATTGATATCTAAATATGATAAAACAAAATAATTTCATCGTCGACGACTGCATTTTAAATATCAGTTTATAAATCTGTTTTTTTTTTGTGTGAACTTGTAGACGAGCTGGGTTTCAATGATAAGTAAACAAGATAAAACAAAACAGATTTTCTCAACTCAAACATCAAGTAACAAAACTACCAGCTGTCGTTGACCCCAAAAACACGTCTGCAGAGTTTCGCTAGCTGATTTAACTTGACCCTGTAGACAGTAATAGGCGCTTCCAGGGATTATGTGTATCATCTCAGCTTTCAAAATCCTAATAAAACAAACTATAATGCCAATAATTCTATCAACAATAGGCGAACCTCATAAGAAACTACCAGATCAGCAGAGGAATATCCAGACGGACTACGACAAACTAGTCGATTTGTTCTATACGCGACTAGCGGAGCAACGCCAGTATAATCATGTAAGATGTTTTATGATTTGGTGGATAAGAATATTACCTATACTTTGAAATCTCATTGGACTCTCATGACGAGTGAAAAACGTATCTAGCGCACCCTGGGTCCTTTCACAGTTATTTTACCTGTGACAGCTGCAACTCAATAGCAACCTTATTACAACAACGATAAAGATCACTGTGATTTGGACAGGCTCGACAGTTGCAGCAACCCAACCTTAAAAACACGAGCACGAGCTCACGTCACGAGCTTAAAAAGATCACTGTAATGACAGTGATGCAGAACTAGAGATAAATAAATCGGTGGTCAGCCTCGCTACCAACTTGCTGAATAGCTAATACATGGTTATTTGAAAAACACCAGCAACCTCTTAAGAGGTCATTGTAGGTACTCATCATTATGAACAACTTTTACTATGGGACCAAACCTGATATCGCGAAAAAAAAAATAACTGTTCCCTACATTTTGACGAGATAGACGAAGATAATTGTAGGGAACAGCTGATTTTTATTTCGCGATTTCAGGTTTGGTCCCATAGTAAAAGTTGTTCATAATGATGAGTACAATGACTTCTTAAGAGGTTGCTGGTGTTTTACAAATAACCCTGTATATTTATCACGTCATGAGTTAGAGCGGTTCTGCACTATATCCGATCCGAATCCGAATTAAAGATTCGACTTCAATCCGAATTGGGAATGCTCTAAATTCAGACGGATAGAGTTCGGATCTAGTGCGCAACCCCTCATACAAATAGGACTATGGTGCCACTTCGGACCGGCATTTCTCGGATTCGGATCGGATGTAGTGCAGAACCGTTGTTACTGTAAAACGAGGTGATTAGGAATGCAGGGGTGAATCGGGATGAAACATATAAGGGATTTTAACATTGAAATAATATAGTTTGTTACCAAAAAGGACTACTTAATGTGTTTGTTGTATTGAAATTAACAATTAAGTGCCCTTGTTGGCAACAAACAAAACTATTTCAACGTTAAAATCCTTTTCCGATTCATCCCTGCATCCCTATTCGCCCCGATACATTGTAGGTACTCTCATATAAGTACCTGAGTATTATAAGAAGTTGTAATCTGTTTAGTCCTGAAAAATTAGCTAGCTCACTTTCGCAAGTGTTAAATGTATAAATTGTTTGCGCTTAGTTAACTTCTGCAAGTTTTCTTATGTGACGCACATGTATGCCTTGTGTGACGGCCGGACGCATGTTTTTTAAGCGCAACCCCGTACAAGTGTTGGCATGAATAAGCGTTGTAAACGCGCCGTTACGTCATGCGTCAGTGCGGGTTTACGCGCTCGCTACACATGTTTCACTCGAAGACTACAGGAAAGTTCCTACATTTGGTGTGTTTTTTCGTCATTACGCCAGTGCGATTTACAAACTTGGTTTGTTTTAATTGTCTTGTTTTCCTGCAGTTCATTATGTTACTTGGTTTAGACTGCAATCCAGCTTTTTGCAAAAGGGCAAAGTAAGCATAGCTAAACTCAGTTCCTTGTCTAAAAAATACTTTCACATAGGTACCTAAAATAAGTTTTTGACAGTCAAAAAAAAAATACTAAGTCATCTCCCAAAATACACGCTTTAAAGCTTCGGCCAAACCAGCACGAACGAAGCGATTGCGAAGCGGGAGCGTCACCAACGCGAAACTAAACGTGAACATGAACATCTGCGCGACTAGAGCGGTCGCGTAGGTGTGCAACTGCAAAGGCGCACGCGCAGCGTCCGCCGCGCGACTGACGCTCCCGCTTCGCAGTCGCGCAGATTTGGCTGAAGTTTTTGTACTTTTATGGTAAAAGTGTAATTATCTGGTATGGTAGGAGATGAAGGAGAAAGATCGACGTTGGAGTATGCAGAAGGTGGTGGAGCGCTTCCCCGGCTGGAACGAGGTGACCATCGCCAACCTGCACAGCCTGTTCCTACTCTTTGACAACCAGTCCAACGGCATGCTCGGATTTGATGATTTGTTAGTCTCACGTTTTATGATTTAATAGAAATGAAATTCTGCCCGCGACTCCGTCAAATTTCAACCCCCTATTCACCCTCTTAGGGGTGGAATTTCGAAAAACCCTTTTAATAATAATAATAATAATCATTTATTTGCTAACTGGATACCTACTTTCTTACTGGATACCTACTCAACTCTTCACAAAGAACTCACTCTCCAAATTTCTTATATCTACGCCAGCGGTTTAGGCTGTGCGTTGATATATATCAGTCAGTCAGAACTTTGAATTTTATTTAGATATTTTGATTTCTGTCATACCCATTTAGCGGTGCAGTGCTGGAGAGTCTGGGGGATGAGAGCAGCATGGAGGTTCGCAAGGAGAAATTCAATTCAGCAGACACTGACAACGGTGGCTGGATCACTTACGACGAGTTTTTATCGGTAAGCGCATGAATAAAGCATCTTCGAATTTGGGGCGCTGATCTAGCATACCTACCTAATATTTTAGAACTTCGTCGAACGTAAGTATGTGCAGTGTGAGCACCGCGCAAACGAAAAGTCAGTCAGTAAGTCTTCATAATACGACAACCGGACTTTACCGGGCAAAACGTGACTTTACATCACGCTTAACTTTTTGAGTCGCTCGTATCGATTTTAGCAAAAATTATTTCCTCGTTCGAACTAATTTTCCTGTAGGTAGGTACATACTTATAATATTCTATTGATGGAACGATAAAGTAGGTACAACGTCTATGAAGTCTACATATCGTCCTCACCAACCTCTGCGTAGAGTCTAAGTAGCATTTACTACACGATTACGTCTACTAAACGTCTTCGCTGCTACGACGACGTCTACGAAACGTCTCCGACGCCACATAATGACTTCTACGAATACTTTCCGACGCTACGCAATGATGTCTGCGGAACGTTTGCGCAGCGAGAGCGCGCCTACGAAACGTTTCCGACGCTACGCAATGATGTCTTCGCCGTTACGACGTCTACGGAAAGACTACGCTGCTACGACATCTACGGAAAGCCTACGCTGCTACGACGTCTACGGAAAGACTACGCTGCTACGACATCTACGGAAAGACTACGCTGCTACGACGTCTACGGAAAGACAACGCTGCTACGATGTCTACGGAAAGACTACGCTGCTACGACGTCTACGAAAAGACTACGCTGCTACGACGGCGGCTATGAAACGCCTACGCTGCTACTATGACGTCTATGCTGCTACGAGAGTGCCTACGAAACGTTTACGTGGCGAAACGTCGACGCTGCATCTACGTGACGTTTAGGTAGCGTCGACCTGACGTCAGAGGCCCCTCTGACGTCATTCTCGTAATTTTAAGAACATTCACAGTCTGATCTCAATCTGTTAAAAATACATACCTCTAATTTCCCTACATTTTTGACTTTTGTTTATCGCCGAGATGAGACTGCGACTACATTTTGAACGTTTTAAATTACGAGGATCGGCCTTCTGCGGCCGTACTCCGAAGTATAAATGCCATCATGATTCCAGTCCTAAAAAGAGATAGTGCTATCGGTCATATATAGCTCCGTCTCTCTCTTACACTGGAATCATGATGGCATTACACCGTCATAGTACGGCACCTGATCTGTGCATAATATTACGCTACGCTGAAAAACCGCTCCTGTTTCTCAACTGGCCTGGCATAATTTCAATTTGTCAAGGCTATCCTTGACAAATTGAAATTATGCCGGCCTTTTGTCAGCCTTATTTCGAATCTTTCACTTTCAATTATTAAGTACTGACGTCAAAAACCTATGTTTATATTTTCACTTCGAATCATGTTTGCAGTTGGTGTACAATTTTAACCCGGGAGAAGAGGGCCGCGTGGTCGGGCTGGCAGCCCTGTGCAATGACGTCGCAGAGAACATACAGTTTGTGAGCAACCTGACCGTCGGCGAGCAGCTCGAGTATGGACTGTTTTAAATATAATTAGTTATTTATTATGTTTTAAATGATGTTTTATTACGTAAGTGTTCTTTCTATCTGTTTAATGCTCATTTTCACTAAAACTAAGCGACACTTAAAGAAAAAGGCGCTGTTGGATTTTCGCCACTCGGCTCAGCGCTGAAAGTTGAAAATCCAACAGCGCTCTCTTTTGTCTAGGCTTTCAGGTGTCGCCTAGTGTTACTAAAAACAGACATATGTGTAGGTATGTGTAGCAGGGAATTTCTTTCAGTCATCGCAATGGGACATGAGTTTCGCTATAAGGCCGCAGCCGCAATAGTAACGCGAATGCGAAGCGCAAAAGTGACGATTTTTCGCGCATCACCGTTTTATCGCTATCTGGTTACGGGAATAGGTGGCTTGCTTAGCGCCTATAGCATATAGTGACTAAGGTCAGGTTTCGAAAATTCTATGAACGTTCATTTCTCTAGGCGCTTGAAGTGTTCGCAACCGCGAGTTTTTAGCCAAAAGCCCTTCAAAAGTTACACGGGCCTAATAGACACTGTCAAAATTTAGAAGATGGATCAATACTCAATAGTTTGTCGACCTATGATCAAAAAACGATGGCAGTGAAGGACGCATTACCAAGGGCAAGGCCCTCGTAAGCGTACCCTGCGTTTCTCTGATCCCTTAGATCACGCCCTTCCTTTATACCCCTCTGGTTCAACCGGTCAAGCCTGCGCGGGACATCACGCCCCTTCATGACGAATACATTATACAGTAGTATTTTTATTGAAAGTTACTTATAATAATGTGTTTGGCTATATTGGCAAGTGATCAGATATTTAGTTATTAGTCAAAATCACGTTGGGGTCGAGAATCGCGATAGAATTGTTGGTATTTTTGCAAGTCTAAAGACGAGTGTTCTTGTACTGCATTTTTTATTTAAACATAGTAGTATTGAAGTCTTCTGTAAAAATAAAACAGTGTCCTCACTTACTGCTATGCTTCCTCGCTTAGCCATGGTGATAAGATAGCCTAAACCATCGAGGGGGAAGCGCCAGAGAAGACCACGAAGTTCAATTTTTTTTACGTATTCTGGAATTTGCATTCTTAAAATCCTATTGATTGATTTTTAATTTACTTACGCATATAGTCATTCAATAGGATTATATGAAGTTAGGTTATTCTGTAAAGACCTATTTGTTACGGGCGCGGATCATATTTTGTTCAACATACAACCTGGCACTGTCCTGAAAATTGCAATAGAAAATTTGAATTTCGCGGGCTACCATCTCCTTGATGTTTAAGAAACACTGGTTAGACAATTAATTATGTTCCTTAGCGAGTGCTGAACTTTTATAATAAAAGAGGTTTCCAAAACTCTAATCCTGCGTAACACACTTACAATCCGAAAAAAATGAAGTAAATTGCTAATCCATTGCTCCATATATTTGAAAAATACGTCTGCTCAACAACGTAAATAACGCAATGATTTTTTGTACTGTTAAAATTACAAGCATTGCCATTGTACAGACGCCAGCACATCAAGCTACCCGTAACTGTCAATTATTCTCAATCAACTTTGAACCTAATGCTTCAGCGATAAAATTGATAATCTATTAAAGAAATTTGACAGATTGTAGTAGTTTGATGTGCTGGCGTCTGTACCAGGCTAAGTGTGTTACGCAATTACCCCACTGGTTGGATTCAACGGTTATCAATAGCGAAGCTGATCATCATCACTAAGCGAGTCCACATCGCTCAATTCGTTAAGGCTGGGGTCACACGCGAGGCACCGCGCGCCCACCTCCTTCCAGCACTCCGCACAGTATACAAATGGACACTTCGGTACGCAGCAACAGTGCCAACTTGATGACTTGTGCCCTGAAAATGTTATAACATTATCACGGTTGCGTTTCAAGAGGTCTCAATTAAAGGTTTGCCCCGGTAGCCGTCTTGTAAGGCTAAACCTTTGTCTTTAACCAATCTGAAATAGCTACAACAGTTTTTTTTTTTCCTAAGTAAATTCTCATAAGTAAGATGGGTACTTGAGTGGATAATAGGTTGGTCCTGTGAGCACGGAAGGGAGGGATATACGGCATGGCGGGATGTACGGCAACTCTTTATTTATGACAACATTTACTATAGAGATCCCTTACTGGGTAGACCTACAGGAAAATCGTCCTTAATTCAGAATCGGCCGACGTTCATTTCCAAAGCTTCGATATATACAGTGGCCTCCAAAAGTTCAAATTCAAATTATTTTAGTTAGTTGACATTTTTCCACTTCAGCTGTGATTCCACATTAAAATAAAATAAAATATCATGAGTGTTCCTAAGGGATTACTTGATTATTTTTTTATTATAAGTAAGTCAAAGATAAAAACAAAAAGGAAATAAAAAAATTCAATCGAAAAAGAATGAGGGAAAAACGGGGGCGATCGGAATTACGCAATAAAATCGTTACAGCAGTTCAAACATTTGGATCACTAGAATTTTAAATCATAATGTGGTGTTGTGTCACAGCTGAAGTGGAAAAACGTCAACAAATTTTTGGAGGCCACTGTATATCTTATCCTACTTCCTATCCTATCCTACTAATATTATAAATGCGAAAGTTTGTGAGGATGGATGGATGGATGTTTGTTACTCTTTCACGCAAAAACTAATGAACGGATTTTGATGAAACTTTGCAGTAATATAGCTTAAACATCAGAATAACACACAGGATACTTTTTATCCCGATATTCCCACGGGATCGAAACTTACGCGGGTGAAACCGCGGGGCGCAGCTAGTAATATTATAAATGTGAAAGTTTGTGAAGATGTTTGGATGTTTGTTACTTAATCACGCACAAACGCCTGAACGGATTTGGATGAAATTTGGCACACAGATAGTTTATAACCAGGATTAACACATAGGATACTATTTATCCCGATATTCCCACGGGATCTAAACTAACGCGGGTGAAACCGCAGGGCGCTGCTAGCAAGCTATTTTACATACTATAATTACAATTACATTACAAACTACTTTCACACCCTCATCGTTCCTAGGCTCCGTCTCGCCACAAATGAGGCAGGTCATCCTTGCAGCGGGTAGGACATTCAACCAGCCCAGCAGGTAGGGAAACTTCATCCTCAAGCTAAGGAGGTTCTCGCCCGAGAGGTAGTGTGCACGCACGGCTTGGACCGCTTTTCTGAATGTAGATCGAAACAATAAGAGTAATCTTGATCATGAGGGCTCTTTCAATTTAAACGTTTCGTGTCGGACTGCTGCGGCGCCGCAGCGGTGCGGTTGTCGTACTGCGAACGTCTAGTCGATTTTTTCCATACAACGTATGCACCAAACGTGCAGTGCGGCGCGGGTGCCGCGCACGCACGACAGCAGGACGGCAACGTTGCAAATTCTAATTGCATTAATTGTATGGAAAAAATCGACTAGCCGTTCGCAGTACGACAACCGCACCGCTGCGGCGCCGTAGCAGTCCGACACGAAACGTCTAAATTGAAAGAGCCCTTTGGCAGATGGCAGAAAAAAAAATACTTTTTGGGAAAGTACTCCAATAAGAAAGAAATACACATCGAAATATTATCTACCTACAAAGTAATCTAGCTTAAGAGTTTGTTTGAACGTGCTAATCTCTGGAACTGCCAGTCGGATTTGAAAAAATATTTTTGCATTTGAAGCCTTCCTCAAGAATTGATCTTGAGTAAGGCTATTTTTAACATCACGCTACGACCCTTAGGAGCCGAAAAAAAAAGTTAGTAAGAACGTAGCGATATTTGGTAATCTCGACTTTCAAAGTCATCGATTGTCATCGGTGTTTTAACGAACTTTGCCGCAAAATTTACGAATTTCTTTATGTTTACGAATATATTTTGCGAGCATTTTAGAAAGCCCGCAAAGTGATTCATTAGCATTGTAAAGTATAACTGGGTGTTTGTAAAGGCCAATTCCTATAATTTACGGACCGAAGACTCTTGTATCTTTACCAGTAATGAACCAAAAACCTCATAGATTTGCATAGTAAACCCTCTCATATGGAAATAGCTGTCACAGGTAAAATTAGCTTATGTATCTATTTATAGGCCCAGTTTGGCCAGTAAAAAATGCTACGACGGGTAAGCAAAACGATTCGTTTTTGTTTATAGGAACGGAGCATAAGTAAATTTCACGCGGACGAAATCGCGGGCAGAAGCTAGTAAGTAATAGGCGGCCCGTACACAGTCAATCTCGATCGCGATCGTTAAGCTTTGATCGTGATCTCGGATCACAGGATCTCGTCACAACATACACAGTCAATCTTGATTATTTCAGTCCATGTATCGTAACTGCCGCGTTAACACCTGAGGGGCAATTCCCGTAATTTTTAAGAACGTTCACTTTCTGATCTCAGTCTCAATCTGTCAAAAATACTTCAAATTTCCCTACATTTTGACAAGTTTTTGACATTTGTTTGTCGCCGAGATCAGACTGAGACTAGATTTTGAACGTTTTAAATTAGCAGAATTGGCCTACTGTTGTCATGGATTTACATAAAGTTAAAGCGGTACCTAGTGTCCCTTGTTTTGGCCTTTTTTAGGGTTTCGTACCTCAAAAGGAAAAAACGGAACCCTTATAGGATCACTTCGTTGTCCGTCCGTCCGTCTGTCAAGACCGTTTTTCTCAGGAACGCGTGGAGGTATCAAACTGAAATTTATATCTAATACTCAGGTCTACTGTCCCTTGGAGCTGTGAAAACAATCAAACTTCTAAGCCAAAGCAATCAAAAGATACAGCCGTTTACGCCGCAAATTTCCTCAAATTTCCGCAAATTTTCGAAACTCGCACGGGAATCAAAAGCTACAGGGTAATTCCCGTGAACTTAGAATCTTGAAATTTGGTACAAAGTAACGTCTTATAGTACAGATAAAGGAAAAATTGCGAAAACCGTAAAATTTTAGTTACATCATATAATAAAAAATATTTTTGAAAATTTTAAAGTTACTACTTCTTTTCTCATGAACGCGTAGAGGTATTAAATTGAAATTCATATGAAATACTCAGGTCTATAATACCTTTAAGCTGTAACAAAATCAAACTTTTATGTCAACGCAATCAAAAGAAATAGCAATTTAAGCCACATATTTTCAAACTCGCAACTCCTCGCGAGGGAATTAAAACGTAAAGGGTACTTTCAGTCGATCTAGAATCTTGAAATTTGGCATGAAGCAATGTTTAATAGCACATATAAAGGAAAAATTCCGAAAACCTTAAATTTTTAGTTACATCACAATTTTTTTTTTCAAATAATTGTAAACTTATTACCCTTTTCCTCATGAACGCGTAGAGATATCAAGTTGAAACTCATATCAAATACTTAGGTCTTCAATGTTCAATTCATACCTTTTTCAGTCACCATTTACAGATCTGGTTCAAATTTAATTCATAATTAACATTTTTGTACCAGATTTCTAAATAGTGACTAAAAAACTTTGCAAATAAATAACTTTGATAAAAAAGCTTGCCCTTATTCGTCAGCAGACTTTTGTAAGGCTAGTATAGGTATTTCAGTTATATTATAAAATAAATGATATGTGTTAACATAAAATAAAGGATTACTGAAACGATATAGAGACCTTTGTCATTAATTTATGCTCCTCCAGCTTTCCATATTGTGACGTTATAAACTTCATTTTGCAATAAAAATACTATAACTATGACTCGATCGTCGTGATGGGTGAACTTTTACTTATATACCTACAGGTTTGTACGGAACCCTCGGTGCGCGAGTCCGACTCGCACTTGGCCGGTTTTTTTTTAATATCGAGTAACTTTTCGTATCCAGCTTGTCTCTCATATTTGTTAGTGTAATATTTATGCTGGGCATTCCATAGCTCGGGTAACGTTCCTAAAAGGATGATGAAAGAAGGTGAATTCACCGGTTCGATCGGCGGCGACGAGGAGCGCGTTTCATCATCGTCCATTTTCAAAGAGCGCACAGCGTGCACAGAACACTATTACCTATTAGGCCTCTGCCTCGAATCTTGCGGGCAGCGGGGCGGCAGCGGCGGCGGCGCGGGATCGGCAGGATCTTATGCGTACATTTAAATGGACCGGTTCTCGAACACAGCGGCGCGGGAGCGGCGGGGGAGCGGGCAACGAGCGGTGCACTCCAGTCAAGCGGCGACTGCCCGCGCGTCTGCGAACTGCTTTGCAGTGTTGTGCTATTTATTTTTGTGACGTATGGAAATGTCCTCGGACGTGCAAGAGCAAATTGTTATACTTACCTTAGCGTCAAGTATAATTTTTCTGCAGGAGATATGTATATGCTGTAAAGTTTTGGATTAATTTCAGACTCTAAATCGCCTTTGATAGCTTCAAGAATATAGTCAAAAGTTTCTACACTAATTCTGGTGTAGCCGTAGAATTTGTCGGGACATTGCCTCTGTTCATTGTAATTTCTAAAAAACTCGCCTTTTATTTTTTTTGCCCTATTGTAGGTATTATAAATCGAGCGTTGAAGATGTTGTCGCCGTTGGTCAGACATTTCATTCGCGAATAAAAACAAATATCTCGACGACACAACCACAAACACAACACTACGCCGCTATAGCGCCGCGCGATCTGCCCGCTGGTTTCGAGAACTGTACCCTAATTGCGTAACACACTATTAATCTAAATCTCAATCATTTTGAAGGATATTGCTAATCCATTACTTCATATGGTCGAAAAATTTGTCTGCTGAACAACGTAAACAACGCAATGTATGTTGTTGAACTGTCAAAATGAAACCCATTGCTACTGATAGTGTGTTACGCAATTAGCCCGCTGGTCTGCGTTGCCCGCGCCGCGCGCCGCTCCCGCGCCGCCGCCGCCCCGCTGCCCGCAAAATTCGAGGCAGCGGCCTTACTCCTAGCGTGTACTGACGCGATCTTGCGCTTACACGTTCAGTCTTGAACACGATCAACGGAACGCAATCTGGATGCATCAATCCGTCAATCTAATTCGTACAATAATTATCAATCTGGATCGCGATTATTGATTTTGATCGCGGATCGCGATCGAGATTGACTGTGTACGGGCCGCCTTAAACTTAGTTGTCATTTACCCATTCCTACTAAGGCGGATCACCCACTGCAACGTTTCACGCGACGGAGCGCGGGAAACGGAGCCAAATTCCCAGCGCGGAAGCGCGTTTTTATTGAATTTGTATTTATAAAACCACGCGCGGTGGCGCGTTATCTGCGTCTCGCCGCGTGAAGCGGTGCAGTGGGTGATCCGCCTAGGTTCTAATCTTTTATCACCGACGTGCGAACAGCATGTAGGTACTTTATTAATAACAAACCAACGTATTTCTCTATTTACTAACTAACACATGAAGCTGGCCAACCATACCTGCGCAACGTTTTATCCATTTTCATCCGTTTCTTGAGAATATCGTTGTAAAGATGCAGTACGCGCTGCTTCTCCCGACGAGGATAAAAGTAACTGCAGATTTTTCTGAAATGAGTCGGACCGTTTTCATGTAAGAGATTTTTTGAATGGTTGTAAAAACCTGCAAGAGGCCTAGAGAAATATGGAGAAATCGGCACCTGCGCCCTAATTCACAACCATACGACAACCTATCGTATCGAAAATGACACATTGATTTGCCTTGCCCCCGACAGCAAACAGCTTTCGGAAGAATAGTAGTCGTCTATTTGATTCGGGTTTTGGACTTGTGAACAGCGTATTATAGGACTCCTACGATAACATTGATTGATGTTCGATACGGTACGGAAGCGTATCGAGTGCTTGTGACACGCGTCATGCTCATACCACTGCAGCCGTCAACAACGTGCTGCTTTTGTGTTTAACTACGGTGCTCAAAGACACGAGCGGCATGTTGTCAACGGGTGCAGTTGCTTCTGCCGTTGACGCGTGTCGCTCGAGTGTATGAGCACTTACTGAAATAGGTGCTCAAATAATTCTCTACAGTAAAAGGAAAATCAGGATCAGAAACAAGGAACAAGTCAGTTTCCTTTTTCTGCCTTACCTTCTGAGCCTCATCGTATACGGGTTCACATACAGCAGCAACAATATCCACACGTATCCTCCATAGATTTTGACGAAATAAATAGGAGGCATGGCGCGCGGCCGCGGGACACACGGCTTGTTGGTGACCTCGCGACGTACCCCCTGGGTTGACGAGAGGTTGGAGATCAGCTTGCGGAGAAGGCTGGCTAGCAGGCCTGTGCCTTCCACCTGAGTGCGAATTTAGGAAATAAAACAATGGGCTTTTGACTGATAGATGTGGAACATTTGAGGAAAACGTGGTTTTGGAGGATCCTGATATTCTTGATAAATATTAGAACAGACGCCTGGTTAAAGGCTGAAGTTTGGTCACACAAGTAAACCTACTTTGGAGTGGCATATGTCTAGCAGTGGAATAAGAAAGGATACTCGAGCGATGATGATACTCAGAACTTCATTTAATTAGATATTTGAAGGATAAACGGATACCACAGTCAGGCAACTGTGCGTGGAGGCAACTGTAGATGACGTAACCCTAAGACGCTCAATTTTTCAAGGATAAAAACTCAGCAGCTTATCACCTCAATTTTCAAATCCTGCGTCCCTTGCTGCAGGACCTCAACCTGGGCATGCTGGCGTACCACGTCCAGGGCTTCATAGAACAGGCGGTCCAGCATCACGAAGGTGGTAGCCGTCACCACCTCTAGCATCACCTTCAGTATCTGCGTCACAAGTTTGCTGTGCGGCGATGTCGGGTACCACATTGAATGTATGTCTACGTATTTGTATCGTTCCATCTAAAAACCAAAATCGTTCACCGCTAATTTGAGGAGGACATTACACCGTATACTTTGGCGTTGTTGTTAAACCGGACCAATACACACGACTAAACATCAAGCTATACCTTTCCAGTTTTAGCTGACCTCGCATTGTATAGGTTTATCGTAAAATCAGAAGTCAGCTTATACTGGTTATGTATAGCTTGATGTGTAGCCGTGCTTACACCTCATGTCATACATCAAAACAGGTTTTTAAATGTTAAACGAATCTATCGCAACAGGGTTTTTGCATAGTAGGTAAATTGTCATAGTTAAGCAGTTAAACATGATTGCGCACCACTATTCGACAGCATCTACCAACCCGCACTGGGCCCGCGTGGTAGATTATGGCCCACTCCTTCTCACAGAGAGGAGGCCTGTGTCCCAGCAGTGGGAGCATTATGAGCTGGTTATGCTATTCGACAGCATCAATTTTTACGACTGCAAGTAATCTTTGAAGTCGGATTTAAAAGGTTTCTTTATTTACTGGTATTCAGCTGCATCCAGTTAGACTGAAAGGCGACCTCAATATATGTAGATACTTGAGAAAAGGCCAGGTACAGACCTCCTAATGCGTTTTAACGTTATTAGATATCACCTTCAATTACCTTCTTCAATGGCAACAGCGTGACCTTATCCTTCTTCTTTCTTTTCTCGTTCAACTGCTTAAAATATCCCGTTATGTAAACGTTGTCGAAGTGAATGCTGGTGAGGTACATTTCGTGATACGTCACGGCAGCCATGATGATGCGTAGGAACAACAGAGCCATGCAGACGTTGAGAGCAACGAAGACCACTCCCATGATGATGTGCTTCTCCTCGAAGGCGTGTAAGACACGCTCGCCTGTTTCTTTTGCGTCCTGGAGTCGTGTTATGAAGTATGAATGCCAAATTAATTCCGTTGCAAAAAAAGGGATGGTGCTATGGATCATGTATAAGCTCCGTCTCTCTCTTACACTGGAATCATGATGGCATTAACCCTTTAACCGCCCGAATTTATGTTGTCATGTCGCCAGCGCCCGACACAGTGATTCGATTTTTTTTTGTTTTTCGAATAACCTAATAGAATACAGCGTAATTAATAAAAAAACAGAGTAAACGAGCTGTGGTATTTGGTCGTAAATATACGACCCTGGTGAAATGATTCGATTTTTTTTTGTTTTTCGAATAACCTAATAGAATACAGCGTAATTAATAAAAAAACAGAGTAAACGAGCTGTGGTATTTGGTCGTAAATATACGACCCTGGTGAAATGGGCACGAAAATATTTGTCGGATTAATCCAACGTAGGCGGTGAAAAGGATAAACCGCCATAATACGGCACCAGGTGCCGTATTATGAAGTATTAATGTTAAAATGACTCCGCTGCAAGTACAAAATATGAATGAAGGTGGTGATGGTATACAGGGTCTCCGGCTCTCGGTCGCACTTCGCACTCTCTATGAGCCTAAAAACTAAACCTAATTACTACTAAGTACCAAATTACCTACTTAGATTTACCGTGGATAAAAAAAATATGCTGAATTTACGGCGATCATCATGATTCGACAACACTCGACCGGTCATGTGTGGCGACGCTTACCTAGTCCAGCAGTGGACGGATTTGGCTGAAATGCTGATGATGATTCCAAATTTAATTACCTGGATATCATACAAGTTGCGCTCAAATATAACTTGGTATTTCAGGTTGACATGATTTAAACCACCGCTGAGTTGTCGTTGAGCTTTCTTTAGACCGATGTACCCTTCGCCGAAACCACGGTCCATCTGTAAATGTTAGGTGTCTGATGCAGGACCAAAATCAACAGATTAGTCCAAGGGTTAACGGCGCCCTCACCTACCGCCTGACGCAGGTCCTCACCGGACACGGGTGTTTCGGGAGGTTTCTGCACACCATCGGGCGGGAGGAAACGCCCGGGTGTCACCACTGCGAGGGTCGCCCGGAGGACACGGTGGAGCATACGGTGGCGGTATGCCCCAATTGGGCGGAGCACCGCCGTGTTCTCGCAGAGGCGATCGGCGGCGGCGGCGACCTCTCGCGCCCGGCCCTGGTTCAAGCCATGGTCCGGGGCGAGAGGGAGTGGGAGGCAGTCACCTCCTTCTGCGAAGCAGTCATGCTAGCGAAGGAGGTGGCGGGACGGCTGAGGGAGAGGGCCTCACGTCCCAGCCGCCGCGGGAGACGCCCCGGGCGTTGGGAGCCGCGAGACGACTCCCGGCCACCGTAGGCGCGGGCCTGCGGGCGGAGAGTAATGGGTAACTCTCCGTCCGATCAGGACCAGGCCCGTGCCGGACGGCGCGTACGTGTTCCACGCGCGCCTCAAAGAGATGTCAGCATAAGGAAGGGGCCCGAAAGGGCCGAAGCCGTGGCAGCGGGATTGTCCGAAAGGGTTACCGCTACCCCGGAACACAAAGGGCTAAGGAAGGAACAAGGGTGGGTTTTAGTCAGTAAGAGTCTGACACTCCCTTCTGCTCCACCCAGAGCGGGAGGGGTCATTGGATGATTTCCCATCCACAAAAAAAAAAAAGGGTTAAAATGAAGAGACTGTCATATCATCCGTAAAGTGACGTTCTACCATTTATGTTCTGATAACTATAAAAAATACCGAGATAGTCTACTGGGGGATAAACTTATTAGGACCTCAAGTTTAAATGACACTCTGGTAAGTTTAAAAGAGCAGCCCGAATTTATTACAATGAACTATCTACATAATCAGCCTATAACGTTCCCACTGCTGGGACACAAGCCTCCACCCTGTAAGAGGGAGTGGGCCATAACCCACCACACAGGCTCAGTGCGGTAGATGTCACATGTCTTCAAATTTTTGGTTCTAGGACATGACGGTTTCCTCACGATGTTTTCCTTCACCGTTTTGAGAGCAGTGCTGATGAAATAATTCACATAAGTAAAGCGCCTCTCTGGGTTCGAACTATTGACCTACAACTCGCAAGTCGAGGCCGATACCTCTGGCCCATCACTGCTCGCCTCAAGGGCATCAAGGCGCAGCGGGATTGTCCGAAAGGGTTACCGCTACCCCGGAACACAAAGGGCTAAGGAAGGAACACGGGTGGGTTTTAGTCAGTAAGAGTCTGACACTCCCTTCTGCTCCACCCAGAGCGGGAGGGGTCATTGGATGATTTCCCATCCACAAAAAAAAAAAAAAAAAAAAAAAAAGGGCATCAAGGCCAAAAGACGCGCTGCCAAGTTTACAAGAGCAGCCCGAAAAATTAATAAGGCTAGGGCTTATAATAATCACCCTGTGGGCTAACTATACTCAAAAACAATACAGCGCCCTACGAGTCATTCAACAATGCCTACAGGGTGTTGTTGGGGTTGCCCCGATACTGCAGCGCTTCAGGGATGTTCGCTGAAGCTCACGTGGACTGCTTCTACACGGTGATGCGGAAGCGGTGTGCATCCTTGGTCCGTAGGGTGCGGGGCGGCGCCAACAGCATCCTATCTATGATAGCAGGCAGGCTTGATTGTGTGACTGTGAACCACTGCTGCAAGGTTTCGGCTGGGCCTGTCACCTTGCAGTAGTGATTTTTGGTTTTTGTTTTTGTCCTTGTGAGTGTATTACTAACATACCTAGTTTGTAAGTATATTGTTACTAACACTATGAGTCTTGTTGCTCGAAATAAAAATGATGATTGATTGATAATGTTACGTTCCTACCTGACTTCAAAAAACGGTTCTTTAAAGACTGTCCATGCAAGTTTTCCTTTTTAAGCTGTTCGCTGTCATCGTTTCGGTGTCTTGGTCTCTTCTCGAACTTGAGATATTGCTACAGTCGTAAATAGTCCTCTTCCTTAAAATTTAACCAGCGGGGTAATTGCGTAACACACTAAGAGTAGCAATGGCTTTCATTTTGACAGTTCAACAACATTCATTGCGTTATTTACATTGTTGAGCAGATTTTTTTTTTCGAATATATGAGGCAGTGGATTAGCAATGTCCTTCAACATGATTCAGATGTGATTGATATTGTGTTACGCAATTAGGGTGAAGATCGTAAGTCTTACCTGTTTCCTACTATCACACATATCATTCTTCTGGAAGGTCTGCATAAAGTTACAGATATAGGTGAGCTTCAGAGGCGAGCACAGCATCCAAGCCGTGGTCTGTGGCATACTGTGATAACATTTCTCGTACGCTGTGGTAAAGGCTTCATAGCACACGGCCGCCGCCTGGGTCAGTTGGTATTGACATCTGTACTCCAACTTCTTTTCATAAATCTTTAGATAATGGTCTTCTTTGTTTTTACATGGTGTGTGTCTAAAATACATTAGAAGAAGGATGGTAGGTAACTAGGTATTGGTTTTTAGTTAGCTTACTTTTTACTTAATTAATTAATTATTGATTTGATTTGAGTGCTTCGGAGTCTAATACTGTAGAAAAATAATTACAGTACAGTCTGCAATAAGTTAAGAGTTTGACTGTTTGTGCGTCGGTTAAGATTTGGTTCTGTAAATGTATATAAAAATTCATTTATTCAAACAAGGCTGAGAATCAGCACTTTTTGAACGTCAGTACCTACATGAGACAGTCCCCCCAAAACGCTTGCTCTTTACCACTTCCTAGTGATTTAGCTGGGAAGAAGAAGTAGCACAACAAACCCCCCAGCAGCACAGCTGTCTGTTCAGTTAGAAGAACATGATTATATAGGTACAATAGTACGCAAAGTAATACTAACTGATACTTGAGCTCAATATCTCTAGACCGCGATCCTAGTTTCAGTAAGCCATCCAAGTTTTCATTCTGTTGACGTTTAATGTCCACCTCTTCTGTGTCCTCTATCTCTTGTTTTATGGGAGCTACTATATCATGAATTGATCTGGAAGCAAATCATTACCGAAAATCCATTATCTATAGCGACGCGCTAAAACTTAGTAGGTATCATAAGCATAATCATTACCGAAAATCCATTATCTATAGCGACGCGCTAAAACTTAGTAGGTATCATAAGCATAATCATTACCGAAAATCCATTATCTATAGCGACGCGCTAAAACTTAGTAGGTATCATAAGCATAATCATTACCGAAAATCCATTATTTATAGCGACGCGCTAAAACTTAGTAGGTATCATAAGCATAATCATTACCGAAAATCCATTATTTATAGCGACGCGCTAAAACTTAGTAGGTATCATAAGCATAATCATTAGATACCGAAAATCCATTATCTATAGCGACGCGCTAAAACTTAGTAGGTATCATAAGCATAATCATTACCGAAAATCCATTATCTATAGCGACGCGCTAAAACTTAGTAGGTATCATAAGCATAATCATTACCGAAAATCCATTATCTATAGCGACGCGCTAAAACTTAGTAGGTATCATAAGCATAATCATTACCGAAAATCCATTATCTATAGCGACGCGCTAAAACTTAGTAGGTATCATAAGCATAATCATTACCGAAAATCCATTATCTATAGCGACGCGCTAAAACTTAGTAGGTATCATAAGCATAATCATTAGATACCGAAAATCCATTATCTATAGCGACGCGCTAAAACTTAGTAGGTATCATAAGCATAATCATTACCGAAAATCCATTATCTATAGCGACGCGCTAAAACTTAGTAGGTATCATAAGCATAATCATTACCGAAAATCCATTATCTATAGCGACGCGCTAAAACTTAGCATCATAAGTATAATCAGCCTATAATGTTCCCACTGCTGGGACACAGGCCTCCACTCTTCGAGAGGGAGTGGGCTATAATCCACCACGCGGGCCAAGTGCGAATTGGTAGATGTCACATGTCTACGACTTTTTAGTTCTAGGACATGCCGGTTTCCTCACGATGTTTTCTTCACCGCGTGTTGAGAGCAGTAGTGAGGGGCTTGTGGCTAAGTAATAAAAGCCACACGGGTCGATCGATCAGGTTAAGCCACGCTTGCCGCGGTTGGTCCGTGGATGGGTGACCATCTTTTCATACCAAGACCCCTCTGTGTCTCGGAAAGTACGTTAAGCCGTTGGTCCGGTTGTCATTCGTGGATCTTTGACAGTCGTTACGGGTCGTCAGAAGCCCGAAAATCTGACAACGAGTCTTACCAAGGAGTATCGTATTACCCAGTAACTGTGTTGTGGAGGTCAGAGGCAGTCGCTCCATGTAAAGTACTGTTATTAAGCTGCATCGGGTTAGACTGGAAGCCGACGCCAACATAGTTGGGAAAAGGCTAGGGAGATGAAGATGATGATGTAGAGAGCAGTAGTGATGAAATTATTTACACAAAGTGAAGCGCCTGTCTGGGGTCGAACCCACGACCTACACAACTCGCAAGTCGGGGCCTTATCACTACTCTAAAACTTACCCGCTCACT
Organism: Globia sparganii; assembly: GCA_949316385.1. NCBI lineage: Eukaryota > Metazoa > Arthropoda > Insecta > Lepidoptera > Noctuidae > Globia > Globia sparganii. The sequence goes on from OX438670.1 coordinate 5,949,814, forward strand.
GCACTAAACTGTCTTATCAGAATTTTGGCGAAGCAAAATGTTTTCTTCTATATGAAAACCTCGCAATAAACATGCAATAGGTAAATGATTTTTAATAAAATTTCCTACTAGCTAGACGGTAAAAGATGACAAATAAACGAAAAAAATATCAAAAGTCGATTTGTCCTTACCTACAACACTTTGTTTTCGACATCTGACTATAATAGGTTTTCCCACGTTGCCAATGTTATGAGAATAATCTTAAATATGTTTTCAAAGCATTATAAAGTAGGTGCTTATGTAGTTATGTACTTATCAGTTTTGTTTTCATATTTATAGTAAGTAGTATGAAAAAGAACCCCGATCTGGTGCAATAGAGGGATTATTACACTAGTTCGGGGGGATTCTGTAGAAATAAAAAATAAATTAGGACAGTAAAATAAAAACTACAAGTGCAAAGTGCGACATAAAATTATTCAGCCGAAAAATAGATTGAAGCAAGTTTTTTGGATAGATAATAAGAGAATATTATTAATCTTAAGTTTAAGTAGTATTTTGGCATAATTCTTAAGTTTTTAGCCTTTAGTTTTGTTATTATTATGTGTGATCACTTATTTCTTAGATTGCTGGTAAACCTGTAATTGGCGACTGTATAAGACCGAGACTAATGTGATCTATAGTACTTAAGATAAATTATACATAGAAACTGTTGGTGTACCTTAATAAATAAATAAAAAAAAAAGATAGAGAACTAAGTATTCCAGATTTATTAAGTACTAGCTGCGCCCCGCGGTTTCACCCGCGTAAGTTTCGATCCCGTGAGAATATCGGGATAAAAAGCATCCTATGTGTTAATCTTGGTTATAAAGTATCTGTGTGCCAAATTTCAACCAAATCCGTTCAGTAGTTTTTGCGTGAAAGAGTAACAAACATCCATCCATCGATCCTCACAAACTTTCGCATTTATAATATTAGTAGGATTTAGAAACTACTGTATGGCTAACATTAAAAAAATAGGTGTCAACTACAGCTCTATTGAAGGGAGCATCACATGCACGGGTGGTCATATGGGTGCTGTGACGTAGGTAATCGAAGGCTAGCCTGTAACCTAGCTAGGTAAACTGTTTAAGTTTTAACTATTAAATACTTATTTGACGATAAAAAGCAGCTACCTATCGAAATTTTTCGGTAAGGCTAAATTAGCCAGACGTATATTTATATGCAACGTTTTTCCGGAAAAAAACCGGTCAAGTGCGAGTCGGACTCGCGCACGGAGGGTTCCATACAAATTTGTAGGCATGTAAATAGTTTATCACGGGTTTTTTTTTGTAATGTAACTACTAATTTACTGTTTTCGGATTTTTTGCTTTGCTTTTTGCCAAATTCCATGATTCTAGGTCAACGGGAAGTAGGTTCCCTGCAGATATTGATTCTGGAACATAAATGCCCGTATCTTTTGATTGCCTTGACTTAGAAGTTTGTTTTTTTACTGCTTCAAGGGATTGCAGCCCAGAGTATTTGATATTAACTTCAACTTGATAACTCCACGCGTTCCTGAGAAGAACTTGATCGCCAGACAGACAGACGGACAACGAAGTAATCTTTTAAGGGTTCCGGTTTTCCTTTTCAGGTACGAAACCCTGTAAATAGCCAGTTTCATAACATCGCGCTTGTATTCCCGAAGGCGTGGCAGAAATGTATAGTAACCTACATTTCACAAGTTACTTTTAAGCCCTATGCATGTAATAGGGCTCGCCCTATCATATCAACCGGGCACACATTCATGCTCCGTGCTGTTGAGAAAATTCTAATTGAAAAACCCAATAACATTTTAACTGACAGCTCGACGTGAGAATTGGGCTCGGCGTGAGATGGGGTTCTCCCATCTTATATTTCCCTAGCAAACCTCCTCTCTCCATGGTCCATTATTTATTTCCAGAAAGACGAAGGTATGTGTTAAACAGTGGCGGACTAAGCCTGTCGGGGGCCCGGGGCGGTAAAATAAAATGAGGCCACCCCCGGACTTCTCAATTTATGTGGGCACTTCAAAAATTTTGCAAAAAACATAATTATGCTTAAAATAATAAAGTACTTATAACGTGCATAATAATTATACTCTACCTTATATCATGTACCTCGCTTTTTTCAGGGAAGTGCATATTCATCTCCTCATTATGCTATTCAAGAAAAGCAAGCAAGGATGCGAGAGCGAGCGACAAGAGCTCCGAAATATTTTACACCTTAACTTTGAATACTCGGTCAGGTTTCTTTTGAGCATTCGTATTCGTACGGAGATAGGAGTTGCTTTGTCGACTTATTTATGCAAAACGTAAGAGAGCGGCCGAAGCCAGCTCGAAATTTAATTTCACATAGGTACGGGGCTTCCAACTCGAACTACTGCTTACTGAACATATTTTTACATTGTTTGGAATTCATTAAAAACTTTGGGGCCCCCACTGGACCAGGGCCCCGGAGCGGGCCGCCCCTGCCGCCCCCTCCCTTTGTCCGACGATGGTGTCGAATTCCTGCCACAAAAAATACAGTGGCCTTCCTTAGCTTATCGTAGATATACTGGGTGGCAAGGACAACGATGAGCAACTTGTTACTATGGATTCAGTACATGATTTTGTACCCCCCTGCGCTGAGATTTACTGTCGGTTATTCAAAAAAAAATTGCTGTTCCATACATTTTGACCGCGTCTGATTGCACTTTTCTATGAAACAGTAAATTTTTAGGGTTCCGTAGTCAACAATGAACCCTTATATAGTTTCGCCATGTCCATCTGTCATGAGCTTAGCTCAAAGACTCGTTAGTACTAGAAAGCTATAATTTGGCATGGATATACAAGACAAAGTGGTAAATAAAATCATGAAAAAAAAACCTGTAGAGGTACACGTATAGTGAGGATGATTTTTTTTCTCGTCCCACGGTGTGGGGTATCGTTGGATAAGTAGACAAATTCCCTGTATACGGTTGGACAGGTCTTTCAAAAATATTACGGGTGTCGTGAAAGCCATGTTTCGATACAGGGATCCGTTTGTGAAATATTAAGTTTTAAAGTGCTAATTTTTGTTACAGTCAAGGGAAATGTGAAAAAATTCACGGCAGTAGTATATTATAACGAAATTAAAAGGAAAACTATCACAGCTAAGTAAACTTAAATTTGCAGTTGCAATGTATGGGAGAACATGATTTTCAACTACAATGTTAAGTTTGTTCTTGGGATAAATTCATTCCAACTACCTATTCTTTATTTATTTTTTGATAACCGACCAAATACTTTCTACGTTAAGGGGTCCATCATGTGCTGCTGTGCTATTCTGTAAAAATCTCACCGTGAAAACTTAGGTGAAGTGAGCTGTCACTTCACCTGATGTTAGGGATTACTCCTAGGTATTCACCTAAGTTATCACGGTGAGATTTTTACAGAATCGCTCGGCTGAATTCATGGTCATAGTTTGCGCGTCGATGCCACTCTGTATGATGGTGATGCCAAACCTCAATGTATCCTTCATCTGTTCCATTTCACTTTGCAGACTGAGCGCAGTCCTCTTGAAGGGATCGACCATCACGCCATATCTCTCTTTGGACAGATTGAATGACAGTTGAGTGCTGCAGGCAAACACTCGCACCACTTCTCTTGCGTTTAATCCCATGTTTGTGATTGGACCTAAATGTAAATAATATTACCAGCCTATTATAATCCCGATGCAGGACAACGGCCTCTTCTCATAATATAGAGAAGGTGCGTCCATTGATCATCACGTTTGCTGAAGACAGGTTTGCGATTTCAGACTTATACGAATATTAATAAGTCCAAGGTTTCCTCATAATGTTTTCCTTCACCGATGTCAGTAGATAATGTCCAAGATTAACTCAGAAAGTATATGAAATTTAAATCATGTATTGGCTCGTTTCAGGTTTTTGACTTAGATGCAAAAGTTTTTTGATTGATTGATTAATGATTTATTCACAAAAAAATATTTTTATATTAGTAAATTACAAATATTTTTGGCTGCACTACTTATACTGGGTGTAATTTTAATTACCGTTATCCTCTTAAGGGATCATTGTACTCATCATTACGAAAAACTTTTACTATGGGACCAAACCTGAAATCGCGAAAAAAAATCAGCTGTTCCCTACATTTTGACGAGTTATGCGAACACAGGCGCGGTCGCAGACCAAGATTTTGGGGGGGGTCACCATGGGTGCCGAGGAATATTTTAAGGGTACATCTCCTTGTTAGTGTTGTGGTCGCAAGCGTTACTGCTGAGCATGAGGTCCTGGGTTCGATTCCTAGGTCGGGTAAAGTGTTATTAGGTTTTTTCATCAGAAATTTCTCAGAAACCGCCCGGTGTATGGATTTGTGCCCGTTTGATTGCAGTAGGCTCGCCCCCTATAACATGGGACTTCAATATAACTGGCGAAATGTGGATGTAAGTTATGTTAATGTTCATGTACATCTCCAGATGTCCCGGGACGCTGCTTTTAGTGGGGGGGGCGGGTGTTATTTAATAATGCCGGCAAATTGGTCGTATGTATAAGAACGGTAGATAATTATGTAGGGTGGGAAGAGCGAGCGAAGCGAGCTCGAAAATTTTAACAACCCGCTTCGGTTTGTTTAGGTTTTGTATGATACTTTTATGCTGATATAGGAGTTACAATTGTCGATTTATGCAGGCAAGTCGAAGCAACTATGAGAATTTAGATTGCAAGAGCGAGCGAAGTGAGGTCGAAAATTTTAACAACCCGCCTCGGTTTGGTTAGGTTTTGTTTAGTATTTTTATGCTGAAATAGGAGTTACATTGTCCAATTATGCAGGCAAGTCCAAGAAACTATGAGAATTTAGATTGCAAGGGCGAGCGAAGCGAGCTCGAAAATTTCAACAACCCGCCTGGGTTTGTTTGTTTGATATTTTTATGCTGAAACAGGAGTTACATTGTCGATTTATGTAGGCAAGTCGAAGCAACTATGAGAACTTAGATTGCAAGAGCGAGCGAAGCGAGCTCGAAAATTTTAACAAGTCGGCTCGGTTTGGTTAGGTTTTGTTTGATATTTTAATGCTGAAATAGGAGTTACATTGTCGATTTATGCAGGCAAGTCCAAGCAACTATGAGAATTTAGATTGCAAGAGCGAGCGGAGCGAGCTCGAAAATTTTAACAACCCGCCATGGTTTGTTTGATATTTTTATGCAGAAATAGGAGTTACATTGTCGATTTATGCAGGCAAGTCCAAGCAACTATGAGAATTTAGATTGCAAGAGCGAGCGAAGCGAGCTCGAAAATTTTGCACATTCTCGAATAAGCTCGATTTTCTTTCATTCTAAAAGGACTACGAATTGCTTGCTTTGCCGACTTAAGAAGAAATGCTCAAGAATCAACAGAATGCAGATTGCAAGAGCGAGTAAAGCAAGCCTGGAAATTTTAGTACCCTACCTTAAATAGGTTCCGTTCTCTTTTGAACATTATACAGAAACAGAACTTAATTCATCGAAATAGGACGAAATGCACTCGTTTTACAACAGTTTATGCTTTAGAATCTGGCCTTACGAACGGGGTGCCCAATATCCCGAGTTTGCTTCGCTCGCTCTTGCATCCTAGATTCTACAGGATGAAATTGAAAACTTGCGCCAAATCAAAATAGGAGGTCCAGTAACTGCTACATAATCATTATAAATTGTCATGTCACAAATGAAAATTCTTGAAAAAAATCGTGTAAGTAATTATCGTCTTAGATAGTGCAAACTAAGTTATTGCCTTCAATTAGATACGAATAATCGTTGATAGGTACTTACGGTTTTTTTTTTCTAAATTATCAAAACAAATAAAAAAATTAAAGTGAATTAGAATTAAAATTTCATAAATTTTAGCGCGCGTCCGATAAGCAATCTAGTCATCGCAGAAATCACAAGTTCACAAAATGAATCAATTTGGCGAACCTATTCAATTTCATCCAGTATATTTTACAACAGGCGTTTTGAAGTAAAAACTTTTTTACGCACGTTAAAAAACCCACTGTCATTTCATAGTTTTAAATTTTATTTCTGTGGCAGTCCCCATGTCTGCCTATGTTCTTACTGTTTTTGTATATTATGCCCATCGAGATCTATGTGCATTTGGATTGAGTGATCTTTTTTTATTTCGTGACAAAATCTGATTGTACATTTAGTCAAAAATAGTCAAAACTGATAGCCCAAAGTAAAAAATTTGTCACTCTCAAGGGTCTTCAGTTATTGCCCAAAATGTGGATCACTCAAATCAGACATTTTGCAAAAACGGCTATGAGCTAAATCTCAACAAAAACTTACTCTACTGACTAAATTTATACCTCAAAAATTTGTTAACAAATTGTCACAATATTTTTTAAAACCATTAAACCATTTAAAGCTACTTCCAGGTATCTATGACAGTATCATTGGATCACTCAGTACAGACACCATTTTGTCTGAGAGATCGTTGTAATAAGGCTTAGGTTGACTTTTTCTATACATCTTTTTTTTTAATCCTAAAATGTACGTTCCGAATATATTTGTACAATAAATATCATAACACAAATACCTTTTGTTAAAAAGTTATGAGTAATTCAATGTTTTTAAATTTGCTGAACTGAGTGATATTTATGAATACTTATAGGTAACTACCTGTTTCGTATTGATTTACACAACTTTGCGTCGCACGAATAAATTACAATTTCGAGCGGCTATTGTTGTTTACATCTTTGGCAAATTTTGAGACGTCAGACCCTAAATAAATACGTTCGGTACTTACATTGTTCTTGCATAAAACAGGAAAATCACTGATACTGTCACTATCACGTAAGCTCACTTATGTGCACTAAATGTCGTACAAAACTAAATGAAATGTGCGACTAAGCAAATAACAATAAAATATGAAACATTTAAATATATACATTAAAAGTTAAAATCATATGTACCCTACAAGACGTATATTCTTTAAAAAATTAAAAATCTAATATCTCGTAAACTAAGCCGTCTATGTAACAAATTTTTATGTAAAACTTTAGTCATAAAGTTGTACAAAAATTAATCGTAAGTTGTGTAAATCAATACGAAACAGGTAGTTACCTATAAGTATTCATAAGGATCACTCAGTTCAGCAAATTTGAAAACATTTAATTACTCATAACTTTTTAACAAAAGGTATTTGTGTTATGATATTTATTGTACAAATATATTGGGAACATATATTTTAGGATTAAAAAAAGATGTACAGAAAAAGTCAACCTAAACCTTATTACAACGATCTCTCAGACAAAATGGTGTCTTTACTGAGTGATCCAATGATACTGTCTTAAATACCTGGAAGTAGCTTCAAATGGCTTGATGGTTTTAAAAAATATTGTGACAATTTGTTAACAAATTTTTGAGGTATAAACTTAGTCAGTAGAGTAAGTTTTTGTTGAGATTTAGCTCATAGCCGGTTTTGCAAAATGTCTGATTTGAGTGATCCACATTTTGGGCAATAACTGAAGACCCTTGAGAGTGACAAATTTTTTACTTTGGGCTATGAGTTTTGACTATTTTTGACTAAATGTACAATCAGATTTTATCACGAAATAAAAAAAGATCACTCAATCCAAATGCACATTCGAGATCTCCGTGGCACAAGTTAAGTTAGTAAAACAAGTAAATTATTCAGATTCTCGACAGCTTGAATGATTTTGGGGGGGGGTCATGACCCCCACAACCCCCCCCCTCGGACCGCGCATGTGCGAACAGATGATTTTTTTTCACGATTTCAGGTTTGACTCCATAGTAAAAGTTGTTCATAATAATGAGCAATAATGACCCCTTAAGAGGATAACGGTGATTGAAATTACACTCTTTATAAGTGTTGACTAAGCTAAATATATCCAATACATTGTTAGAAGTAAGTTGAAATCAATAGTGCAACGGATGGGAATCGATCTGCAATCGCTCCGCGAGGCCGCAAATCAACCGTGATGCAATTGCTAGTTACTTACTAGTACTGTTAAGCCCAATTACAGACGCAAGTTTCTTGCTTGTAGCATACAATAAAATTGAAGCAACAATGACTGGCACTTTCTTTTATGGTTCATTAGTTATTACACTTATACGACCGACGATTAAATTGCGCCGTGTAAATTAGGCTTTTATGAGCAATATTTATATCCGCCATATTGGATTACATCGTAATTATTCGCTATTTTAAAATGTAATAGTTACTCACCAGCCACAACATAAGTCAAGATAACTGCCTTGACAACTCCTCGCCCAGACTTGCCGCAATACATAGGGAATATTAGCAGGCATATACATCTTACTTGTATTGATATAGCGTTTGCTATACCTGTAATTATAATAATGTAGAGCGATAGTTTAGGTGTACATAATATATGTCCTACGCATGAGGTGCCAACAAGCATTTGGCACTATATTCGTGTGAAATTTATCGTAATTGATGATCTAATACAAGATGTAATGTGGAGTGGTGCTTCCTTATCCTTACATAGTGTTAAATAAACTCGTCTAAATGTCTGTAACTTCCGAATGATTGCACCAAATTGGATAATCCTTTTTTTTGTAGTTCGGTATTTCCAGTTTGTATGAATGAAAATGAAAAAATTGCATCCGTGCGATGTTTGGGCGGGGCGGGCCGATAGTTGATAATAAAAAAGAAGATTTCTTGAATTATATTTTCTTGGAGCCAATATTGACTTTTTCGGAGGAATATATACAAGTGGATGCCTACCACTTGCTGCCATCTGTTATGGGTTACAAAAATATCTGATCCGTGCGGGAATCAAACCCGCAGTTAACCTATCGATGGATCAAAGCGCAAAACAAGCCGCATGGCATTAAATAAGATTTTTGTGTATTTCTTTCACTACTAGAATTGTAAGATCACTAACCGAGTAATACACTTAAAACTAGAGACAACTGAGATCCTAAATTATTAGGGAAGGGTATCCGCTTCAACAAGTAATAATAATAAGCTTGTCCTAAAAAGAATCCAGCAAAGAAACTCGTGCATCTCAGGTTGCTGCTCTGGTTACAATCTGAAAGGAACAGCCTGTACACCGGCGGACAGAACACACAGAAGCATTTCACTAGAAATTTACGCAAATAGTAGATACACAAGCACATTTATAAACGTTTGGTAAATAAATATTATTGTTATGAAATGTCGTATCAACGATATTGACATAATTTAAGTTTTTTTTTTTATCTGTGGTGGATAAGAACAGATAAGAAGTTTGTTTTTCTTTTAGATTTCATCAGTGATCCGCTCAACTGTTGAATAATCAGAAATTCAATTAGGCCTCATTAGCCACATTTGAGCTAATACAGAGGTTTTATTCATTCGTTTTCAGACTGCTATTTTTGGCTTTATTTCGAACTTCAAGTCGAAAATTACTGGGTTACTTTTGGTGCTGTTTTATTAATTAATACAAGAGGATAATTTCTTGTAGTTTTAAGAACGTTGTGGTGATTTCTGTGTCAAACTGTCAAAAATACCTCTAATTTCCCTACATTTTTGACATTAATTGTCACTGAAATTATTTTGCGACTAGATTTGAACGTTTTTATTTACGGGAATTGTCCTAAGTTCACAAGGTTCGATTTTAGTCGATCAACTGCTAAGTCGAAAGCGATTTGAACCGTCTGAACAGACTTTCAATAAAATTGAATTTCAAATTCATAATATATTTTGTTGAATGAACCCAGTCTAATACTAAGCAACAATTTTAAACTGAAGACACGAATGAAAACAACAACTCTAAATGTATAATCAAATTTTAATATCGATACTTGTTTAGTATAATTAGTCTTATAAAATTCAATACGTCTTGTATAGAGAACCTAGATATTTGCTGAGATGAGTGAAACGAAAATGCCTCAAGCAATCAACAGCAGCGTTCAAAACCCCAATTTACAATAAATTAACGAATCACTAATCCCGCGACTTACGTCTCAACATCAACACAGTTCAACTAAATTTTGCTATTTCATCATTTCACTTTATAGCTGCTGTTCTATTACATAAATATTAGTGTAAATATAAATGCTATTTCGTACATAAATATATAAGGGTTCACTTCTGGTTATAACATTATCATAGTTTATTGCTTTTCAATATACAGTGGACCCCCGGTAGTCCGACAAACATTTTGCAGGGCAGTGTCGAACTATCGAATTTGTCGGATTATAGAGTACTGCCTAAGACCCCCTATAGTCCGAATTTTTTTACAAAAGCTACTCACCTTATAATCCGACAAATTACCGATTCAATGATAAGATTCTTTCGACTAGATGATGTCGGATTATAGGGGGTGCCGGATTAGACAGGGGCCGGATTACCGGGGGTCCACTGTAAATCGAGACAACCTTGCTATCTTATACATACAGTTAACAGAAAATAACTAACATGAGAAGTTAAGTAGCTAGACCAGCCGTGGTTATAGACGCACAGACATTATCTACATACCACTATCGATATTATTTAGGCTACAAAAAATACCGAAGGCAGGAGCGACTATGCATAGCGATGTACAGAACTCGGGCTTAAATATGACACATCGGGTGTTAGAAAGAGACTGCAATCCAGATATGAGTGAAAAAGACAATGCTCTACAAAGTCCTTGACAATGACCAGTATTCTTCTGTAGTTGGATGTGCCATATTTTTATGACCGGTTACTGTACTAGTAGCCTACAGCATAACTTATAATGCATATTAATACGTACTAATATCTTTCTTAAATTACAAAGATCGATCGCCAATAACAAGAAATGCGACATTATTTTATCTGAGTTCGGAATAACCGAAGGTAAAAAGACGTACTTTGGATATGATGACTTTTTCATTTCAGATATTGTTTGGGGCTTTTTTTTGACACTCATCTACGCCAAAGAATTAACGGTAGTAAATAGTTTGTCCGGTAGGATGTTTTTTGTCCTATTATCTAAGACTCTAAGCGAACTCTGCTATACCTTTTGCAAGACTACTGTTCTAATAAAATACTATAGCATAGTACAAAGTGAACCCAATCTCTCGATCCTCTATACATCAGGTGGCCTAACACTATTGTGACAAGACATATCACAAACCTGCAACACAAAATGTCACAAACACATGACAAAAAATGTCACAAACCCGCAACATAAAATGCCAGAATCTTGGGACATAAAATGTCACAAACTCGAGTCACAAACTGTCACAAACTTGCGACACAAAATGTCACAATCACGCGACACAAAATGTCACAATCACGCGACACAAAATGTCATAAACACGCGACATAAAATGTCACAAACTTGCGACACAAAATGTCACAAACTTGCGACACAAAATGTCACAAACACGCGACAAAAATTTTCCCAAACTCGCAACAAATGCCACACACCCACGACATATGTCACTAACCAACATGTTTTGTCACAATAGTAGGTTTATAGAAAGTTGTGCGAGTCGCAGTCAAGTCAAGCGGGTTGGAACAAAACAAATAGAAGCTAGGTTGCAATGTAGGGGTGTTACGCGAGCGCGATCGGCGGGTCTTCGTCATCACGTTCGGTTATCATCGGCTCCGGTTTGTCAGTCACTTCGGGCACCTCTAGGATCTTCGGCCCGTAGAGAAGGAGGTATGCGCAGTGCCAGTCTCCTGTAAAAATATATGATGGTTATAGATTATAATATAGGTTTGCTCCAATAGTTAAGTTGCTTGCTAAGTTTACGGCAACAACCGCATATAGGCTGTACCTTGGATGGAGGAACGTGCGCTAGTTCAAATTGACCGGATACATGAAATGAACGCTCTTGGCGTCAACGATGGCGCGAAGATCTTGAGGCCGTTAACATCCACACCAGTTGCTTCTTTCGGTGTCGTCGGACTGGGGCCCAAGTCTGCTATTTTTATAAATTCGTCATTCCAACACGATCCCATTGTCATTTTGCTAAAAGTTCGTAATCTGTTAAATTCATAATGGTCGATCATTGTTCGGTCAATGGTCTGAGAAACTACTACTAAATTTCATGCTAGATTTCATTTAATATATATTTTTACATATTACGTATTAGTGTTTGCAATCTGAAGTAGTAAGAATTATTTATAAGTATAATTTATTCATTTGTCATTATGTACGAGATTACCATTTCTTTCAATGGAGTGTCAGTGGTTGACCTTTGGAAAGTCACAATGACGCCATTATATTAGGCGGATCACCCACTGCAACGTTTCACGCGACGGAGCGCGGGAAACGGAGCCAAATTCCCCGCACGGAAGCGCGTTTTTATTGAATTTGTATGTAAAAAATCACGCGCGGTGGCGCGTTATCTGCGTCCCGCTGCGTGAAGCAGTGCAGTGGGTGATCCGCCTTAGTAGATTACCCAACTTGTCAAAATCAACAATTATGAAATCAACCATTCTGACACTATTGTAATAGCAGACTCGAGGCCCTGATATGACGAGATGTTAGCTGTTAACTCACCGCCTCCGCTGAGCTTCAGCACCTCCTCCTCCTGCACGGGCGTCACGGAGTCATCGTCGCAGCGCAGCCAGGTGTCGCCGCGCGCCACCCAGGCCACGTAGTGCCCCGACGAAGACGAGCGGCCGCGGTGCGTCAGCACTGCCTGCAGCCGGTAGTAGCCGCTGTTGTTGCTGCCTACGTCTGATAACAAGTACAAGAAATTAATAAACAAAATAACAAAACATCATCATCCGCTCAGCCTTTTCTCAACTATGTCGGGGTTGGCTTCCAGTCTAACTAGATGCTTGAATACATGGAGCGACTGTCTGTTCGACCTCCACAACCCAGTTAATACCTTGGCTCTAGGTCGTCAGACTTTTCGGCCTCAGACGACTCGCAATGGCTGTCAAATTTAAGAATTACAGCCGGGAGCAACGGCTTTTAACATATTTTCCGAGGCACGGACACAAAACAAGAGATAACAGGCGAAATGTGACTATACTAAACATCTCGCGTTATATTGTGTTAAGAAATAAGTCAGGAACACTTCTGGAGTCTCTTACCAACAATAACTTATCAATAACTTAATTTACTGATGGAGGCTAATGCCTACAGCAATCCCTTTCTGCATACAGTAGGTAAGACTCTGCAAAAGGTAACCCAGAGAAACAAATATCTATCAAAAATATCATTATCAGCCAATACCATATCCGTCTATTTCAGGACATAGACGTCCATAAAAATACAGCTTAGGAGAAAAAAAAACCAGTCAAGTGCGAGTCGGACTCGCGCACCGAGGGTTCCGTACAAAGTAGTTATTTAACTACAAAACGGTTTTCAGTTTTTTTCCTTTACTTGTGCTATATAACCTCGCTTCTTGCCAAATTTCATGATTCTAAGTCAACTGGAATTACCCTATACATTTTGATTCCCTTGAGAGTGTCGAAATATACGTTTTTTGCGGCATAAACGGCTATATCTTTTCTTACGTTATCTTAGAAGTTCAAGAGACCGCAGACCCGAGTATATGGTTTTAATTTCAACATGATACTTCTACGCGTTCCCGAGATAAAGGGCTTTGACAGACAGACAGACGGACGGAAGGACGGAAGGAAGGAAGGAAGGAAGGAAGGAAGGAAGGAAGGAAGGAAGGAAGGAAGGAAGGAAGGAAGGAAGGAAGGAAGGAAGGAAGGAAGGAAGGAAGGAAGGAAGGAAGGAAGGAAGGAAGGAAGGAAGGAAGGAAGGAAGGAAGGAAGGAAGGAAGGAAGGACGGACGGACGGACGGACGGACGGACGGACGGACGGACGGACGGACGGACGGACGGACGGACAACAAAGTGATTCTATAAGGCTATATAGCTCGATCCGCGGCCACTCTCATGCAGCAGTTACGTACCAGCCGCCTCCTGAAGATCGCCGGCCGAGTATGGCGAGTAAAACTATTCTTCTTCTTAGCGTATCGATAGCAATCTAAATGGACTCGGCCCAGAATTCGGCTACTTGTTTGGCGCCATCAGTTCCTGTAACGTGCAGCTGACAGGGCACGCAGGAGACGATATTAAGTGTACCATCGTTTGTGGAATGAGTAAAATTATTAATAAAATAGTAACTTACCATTAGGGAACCAATAAGGTATAGCCCTCGTTTCCTTTTTCTTAATTTCCTTTGAACTGTCACCGTGGTTCTTCGTACTGAGCGATGACTCCACATTTGCCTCTTCAAACTCCTAAAAAAAAGAAATTAATTTAATTTGTTTCATCATGAATTTAAAATCCTAAAAGCGTTAAAACATGAGCAGAGTTAGCGGAGGCGATTAAAAACATTTCTATGTGTTCCATTACTCCTTGAAAACATTCTCTATGGTTGTGTTAACCAAACGAAAACCTTTTAGAATCAATTTATACTACAAGCTTTCCTAAAAATTAACTGGTGAAACTTCAATACAATAAAAACGGGGGGCCATCCATCGAAGTTTGTAGCAAGTCGTGCCAGCCCTGCCACCGTCGCAGACGTCTGCTTATCACAGATGGCAGCCATACAATTGAGCTGCTTTTGAGTATTCGACTGTAAGATCACCCTACCTTGAACTTATTTCTCATGGGCATGAGTCTCTCCTGCAGCTCGGGCGAGCACAGCTCGTACACATCCAGCTCTAAGGGGAACTTCACGTCCTTCAGAATCTTGGCGTTGATGGACTCCTTCTCCTTGTAGTAGAAGCGCACGAATTGCACCGTTAAGTACGCGGGCAGACGGCTGATTTTGCTCTGCAAGAGATATATATATTAAATTGTGCACAGTAAAAAATGAGTGCAAGATAGAATAATCAATACAGGATAATGAGAATGAGACAGGATAATGAGTATAAGAGGCTTTTATTATTATGTGTGTGACTTACGGTTTTTGTGTAGATCGCATCCCTTCCTAGAGTCTGTGACATTTTTGTGATTTGCTCTGCCATTTTCTGTAAATAAAAATGTACACATTATAGCGCTTATTTGAAAATCAAGAACTATTTATTCGATTTACACAATTATATTATAAATAAAAGAGATTGATCTGAAAGCCTATTCCCGTAAATAATAAAAAAGGTTCAAATTCTAGAAGCAATCTCACCTCAGCGACAATCAATGTGACAAACCTGTCAAAAATGTAGGGAAATATAGAGGTATTTTTGACAGATTGAGACAGATAACTTTTACGAGAAATGCCCTCTCTGTTATTGGTAGAAGCTAACCAGCATTTGAATAACCAATTTTATTAAAATGGTGATTTTATGTGTAGCATAACCAGCCTATAACATTCTCACTGCTAGGACACAGGCCTACGGGTAGGGGTCTCTGTGAGGCATAACGATAATTACGACATGCTGTCCTACTTCTACATGTCATCTAATAGTGTGACATTGGCCCCGATTCTGTTGTTCACAAACTAAACTAAATTTAAGTTCAGTGCATCTTTTTCTTTCTATTTCATTAAGAAAAGGACAGAAGATAAATATTAGTTTAATCCTGTCAAATTAATAATAATAATAATAATAATCGTTTATTTATAAAAAGGGAATACATTTACAATGAATAGCTTAACAATTAAAATAGCGCACAGTTGCTAATTTGCCTGAACTAGGTTGAACCTGTGCTTCAGGCTAGAAAGTGCATAAATACTTAATGTAATAAATTAACAATGATTATAACTTAAAAAAACTAAATTAAAAACTTAGGTAATTAGATAATCCATAGACAAGTTTAGACGTGATTAAAAAATTGGCTACTAAAAATACGTCAATTTACGTCAGGCGCTGACTAATTTGACAGGACTAAACTAATATTTATCTTCTGTCCTTTTCATAATGAAATAGAAAGAAAAAGATGCACTGAACTTAAATTTAATTTAGTTTGTGAACAACAGAATCGGGGCCATTGTGACGATTCCGAAGACCAAATGTTGGGTAGATATTTAACTAACCTATCTACCTATTCAACTTATAATATCATTGGATTTACTTGGTTTTTTAAATTCATAGGTGGTGATGGAACCGAAGATACAGCCAATCAGTATAAATACAATATTTATTTTTATTTTATTTTAAGGTATTATTTTTCATAAAATAATACCAATATCTGCCAAATCTAGGTCAAGCTGTTTATTTAATTACTACCAACCAATTGGATTGTATGATCTGGCGATTAAATGATAATTATTATGAACACAACTCACAGATCGGAGCCCCGACTGCAGGTACTTGACATCTTGCGAGATAAAGCAGGACAGCTGTAGGAAATTCTCCTTGGTGCGAGAGGGAGCCTCGTCGGCCTCCGAGCAGACCAGCTCCACGTCTAAAGTACCGCCGAAGTACTGCTCGATCACTGATGATCTGGTTACAGATGACTTTGTGATAATAGTGTCATTTGAATATCTAATATATATAAAATTCTCGTGTCACAGTGTTAGTTACCATACTCCTCCGAAATGGCTGGACCGATTTGTATGAAATTTTGTGTGCATATCGGGTAGGTCTGAGAATCGGCCAACATCTATTTTTCATACCCTTATTTTTTTTTGCAAAACGACGTTTGCGGGGTTTATAAATAATATTATTATAATGCAAGATTCATGTAATACTGTATGGACTGTTGAAAACGGTTCTGACGCAAACATTCGGGTATCATACCTGGTTGAATTAGTGACAAAATGGTATGGTACACTTTCTTTAAACGGAATTTTCCGATAATTAACATCCGCCGTAGGTAGGGCGGGCATTTTTGTTGGTTGTTATTCACTGTGTCAAAAGTCGGGCTTACAAACTTGGTTACGTTTAGAAAGCGACAATGTTTCGAAACCTGCGTAGTACGATATTGAATTGGCTAAGTAACTAGTTGACTGGCTCGCATTTTAATTTTTTCGCGAAAGACTGACTCAGGTTAGGCTAAGCTAGTGTGTTTCACAAATTGTTTTCCTACGATTTTGGAATGTATAATGTCAATTGTCCTACATGTTGAAGTTTCGCTTGCAGGGTTCTTATGATCTCGGTCCAGCATTCCGACGTGTCTTGTTGTGCCAGTCCCTTCCTACCTGCCTAAAAAGCCAGCCATCCAGCTTATAAAAAGGGTAGTTATACTGTACAAAGTTTTACATACCTTTCCGGAGGAGTATTAGGCGCAGACGGCAGCCTCGCTTGCAAAGCTCTTATGATCTCAGCCCAGCACTCCGACGCGTCCTGCTGCGCCAGGCCGCCGCCCGGGCCGCGCTCCGCAAAGCGCGGCGCCGTGGAGTGCAGCGCCCGCAGCAGCTTGGCCGCGGCGCCTGCGCAGGCCCCTGCGCCGCCTCCTTCGAGTGCTGACATGGTGTCGCTGAGGGCTGAGGTCAATTCTCCCGCTGTACCGCCGCCCGATGCTGATAGAAAATGAAATAGTAAAAAAAAAATTAGAAGTGAAAAGGTCCTGAAAACCAAAGTCAAAATTCGACCAATAGGAGCATAATTATTATTATTAGTGACGAAAGTAGACCCTACTTAAAATGCGTGACTTTTGTCTTTCATTTCTTAGAATTTCACACATTTTCAACAAGCTTATCAAGATTTCCAACCTGTGGCTTATATTTACACCAGTGTAAATATAAGCCACAGGTTGGCTTATATTTACACCAGTGTTGCTTGCTCTTATTTAATACTCAATACTCATATTGCTTTACCATAATGGTGTACTTAGGTGGTAACTATATAATTTAGATCATTATGGACCCTATAGGGCACAGCAAAAGGGTAGGAGAGAAGAAGGGCTGTTTTAGGATATAATTTGGTTTTGTGGAAACACGTTTTAGCTTCCATATTATAATCAAAGTCAGGAGATCGCTAATAAGACCCCCTGACCTCTATTTATCTATATTATGGCGTGATCAAATTCGGTTCCTATTGGTCTAATTTTGTTGTCTTTGCTCCATTTTGCTGTGGTGACAAGTAGCCTCAATTAGTAAACATACTTACTCTTATCATAACTAAGTAAGGCATTCTTAAGTTCAGGTACTGTCTTCAGGCACTGTACTGTAGCGTTCATGTAGCATGTGTTGCCCAGGTTGATCAGACCTTCAGGCAAGTCCATCTGAAACAATAATACAAGCTTACAATCAACTGCAAGAAAAAAATCTATTGTTTGCATACTGGCAGTTAGCTGTTCCAGCCTTAAAAAAAAAGACATATCCAGAGTTCTAGTCTTTTGTTTAAGAAGTTTTAAAACAGGACTTTACTCACAGCAGATGCAAGCTCCGCCTCGTTCATGTCTTCAACGAAGCGCGTCTGTTCCACGGGAGCGGCCGGCACGTCCTCCTCCTTGCTGCCCATAACCAGTACCAGGGCATTCTAGAATAGTACAACTTTGTTATAATATGGAGAAATTGTGTCATATTTAACTCTGCTGACTCGTTGAATAATTAAAGTATGTAGGTCATTTCAATGGTGTTTGAAGGTGGCAAAGGCAGCTGCCAAAAGTTAAGTTGTAGGGTCATTCAGAGAATTTACCTTCAAGCCTCAATGACAGGTTACATTTTCGGATTTTAATTTCTATCACAAATGTTGCTGATATGTTGTCCAGCAACATTTTGTGATTGAAATAAAAATTATTTTGGTATTGCAGGTTGCTATAGGTTGAAATAATTACTACAAAATACAACTAAAAAAATTGGAAACTTTTTAAGTAATATTTTCATTAGTGTATATTAGACTATACTGTAGGATAGACACAAAATGGAGATGGTAGAACATGGAGGATTTAATTATAAAAAAAAAAAAAACACCTGTGGATCAATAACCCATGATTTTCAAGTTATAAGTGTTTTGTTTGATAATTTTTAAGCTATTACACACAGTAAAATAACTAAATGAGTCATAAGCTTTGTTACATGTTTACACATCAAGGTGACACAGGTCATCTTTACTTCCAATGTTAATTATTATGCACAATCAACTTGAAACAAGCATGAGTTATTGCATACAGGTTTTTATGCAAATAAATATTCAGAAACACTTGAATTTATCTTGTTTATTATATCTACTTCCAGCACCTAACTTTCTCTTTTGACAGTAATAGTAAGCATAAAAATTTTGGGTGTGCATACACTTATGCAGTAACAGTTGATTAAAAACACAATTAAATTTGTTTACTGTTTAATTATAATCTACAATTTGTACACACATAAGCATTATTAGTTAACTCAAAAAACCATAAAATACACTACAAAACTTACATTAGTTAACTTAAAGTTGGCCCAAGAGTCGTCCCTTAGTGTGACTCCCTTGCAGACCACCTTCTGCCTCTCGGGCTGTACTCCAGTGAGGGCGAAGATCTGTGCTTTAAACACCACTGGATCATCATCCGTGTTCACCTCCACGCCTGGGTATAGCTCCTTGCCCCATTTTACCTTCACTGTAATGGCTATGATGATTAATTAATTGACATTGGCAGGCATATCTTTAGACAAAAATGGCAGTGTTTTGTTCTGTGCTTTTATCCTTATTTGTTGATTTTGGCCTTGCAACTGCATAATTACAGAGCAAAAAAAGAATATAGGTTGATTTTAATGGGTTTGATTTAGAGATTTTAAAAGTTTAGTTATGCTTGTGTGTTTCTATTATGAGTAATATGATTACAAAAATGTTATCTGTTTGTCAGATAAATAGGTACTTTTTCATAATAAAGGGTCAGTGGGTCGTCTTAGGGGAAGCACTTTTGATTTTCGTGGTTGGAGAAAAAGGGCAAATAAAATTTAACACAATGATGGATATGTTAGTAATGTACATTTTATACATTATGTATATTGAGTGCAGTTACAAATTTACTCTACAAACGTTCTAAGCTGCTGCGAGTATAATGAGGTTTTTTAGGGAAGAAAACATTACAAATGCCGGGTATGTTGTACGGTCAAATGGGGGCCGCGTCATGACGATGCACTTTTAGTACGAAAGCCTCATCGTATATTATGGTCGGTTAGAGTATGATTACAAGGATTTTGCACAACTTATTTGAATTTCAAATGTAAATTATGAAATCTAACAAAAGTAAAATGACAGTTGCAAAAGCTCTAACCTCAATGCGAAAAGATGATGTAGCATTTTCTGAAAGTAACAAGTATTCAACTTTAGTAATTACCTGAAACCTTAGGCATTACGGATTATGTCCACGCAACACTGAGATGTAGAAAACAAATAGAAATTCACATAAACTTGCAAGAAATTGAAAGTCACGATTCGCATCCGGACTGAATCTGATGACAAAATTGACAGATAGATAGAATGAGTTGAATGAGAATGACAGCTACATTCATAGATAAAAAAATAAAACATTTTGTTCCACGCTGTAATACGTTTAATTCATCACTCGTTTCTATTGTCCTTTTCCGTCTATCTATTGCTTTCAGACTGATAATCAAAATATTCTGATCGTTCTTACAGAATATGATCATTACATCATAAATAAATCGAAATATGATGAATCCAAGAAGTACTCCACACATTTTCATTAATGAATCAATTATTCATCTGAAGTGAATTTAAACCATAGGTAGGTATAATGCTAGTTGGTTAATTTAAAAAAAACATTGAATCATTTATCAGACGTAGGTACAGGCTATTTGATCTAGCGGGTTTCAATGACTTTCAACCACACAGCACGCACAGCGTATTTGTATGCAAACTAATCCATATTCATCACATTCACGCATGCAGCATACAAACCTATAAAAGCCCATTTGACTGCATAGACAGGTGAGTAAAAATTTCTCGAAAGCTTTTTCTCATGTGATCGCACGTCTCACTTCACGCGGGAGCTATTCGTTCGATGAACTTTCCACCGGCGAAGGCTGCTCAAACGCCTCCAGGCGCGACATGCGCACGCCAGTCTCTGTACATATTCTTCGCGTGTTGGACGTTGCTACACTATATAGTCGTGAATCCGCGATTTTCACACGACATCAGTAAATGTTCTCACTTGTACTAGTGCTATATGTGAAGTGATCGTAAAGTGGTTATTGTCAGTGGATATTAATATTTTATACAATCAAATCTGAATGCGGGATGGTAATCGGACTTGTGAAGGAACATCGACTGCCGAAGCCTACTGTAAGTTTGCAAGCTTCTGTGGTTAGATTAGGGCAATAAGATTAATGCCGGTGGCTATACAGGTGTAGGTACAGAAGTGGGTGTTAACCGCTTATAGATATAGTTAGGTACTGGTGAATGTTTAAAACATTAAGAACAAAATATCTATAATAATAATACATTTATTTCAGAGAACAGCACATCCATAGCAAAAACAACTGCTAATAATTTAGGCGCAATATTTTACGCCCTTCATATACCTCGACGTACCTATCTATAGATAGGCGCTATTTTACAACTTCATTAGCTGCTTACAGTAGCGAGGAGAAAATAAAAGTACCTATACAAATCAAAACTATTATAGGACCCGAAACCGGAAACCCCAAAATATTATGAGGCTATCCCAAAATTCCTTTTAGATATTTGTTGAACCTACGGTTCAATCCACAAAGACATGAATGTCTCCAAACAACTCAAGAACGCCCAAAAATATTCGGACAAGGATTAGCATATCACAAAGTCACTTTGTCCAATCCAAACAAACTAGAATCCAGTAAAAGAGTCAAGTTTACCTTCATATTAGCATAAGCTCTGCTTAGAATACAAAAAAGCTTTGGGCAATCGCGAACGGATTCCTTGTGATGTTTTTGCCTCTGCTGGCGTGTGGAATTTATAATGCGGTACCCAGGACTTTACGTTTCATTTACCTGACGCTAATAGCGCGGCCGCTGTCCGCGCAGGCGCAGATGCCATAATGATAACATTTCGCTTTACTACTTACTTGTTCTTGTCGTGCTCAACGCTCCCCTATAGTTATGTTTTCCTAGTACTTGGAGGTTGTTGGACACAGATTTTGTACTGACAAATTCAGGCTCTAAAGTATTTTTGGCACCATTAATATTAACTGCACTCATACGGTGAAATACGGTCTGTATGTATCTATATCATCTACCGTTCTAATAATATTCAAGCGTGATGAACTGATCAGGTGCACCAAAAAGATCATAGACAAATAGACTACAAAACCAAATCAATCAAAATCAACGTCACATATCCCTTTGACCGCCACGGTCGTGTATAGCCGACAAATGAAAATGTGCCCAACACGCCACCTTCGGCTAGTGCTGACAAGAAAACACCATGTTTTAAGTACAAAATAAATAAACTAAATTCAGTTTTCTGTGTTTATACTAAAACATGGTGTTTTCTTGTCGGCATTGGCGTGTTGGGCACGTTTTCATTTGTCGTCTATACACGACCGTGGCGGTCAAAGGGATATATTGATTACATTTTGATTCCTGTATAGTATATAGTGTTGAGAACGTTTAGGTAGAGTCTATACGTTCTCAACACTACAAAATCATTGAAAAGCGAACGAAACCTAAACCTGACTCAAGATCTCCTAATAATGGACTGATTCTCACTATTTTGTTAGTAAATAATCACTACCGATGAATGAAACGCCGAGGAGAAATGCGTTGAAAATATTTGGACGTAAAAAGCCAAAGAATGATTAATTACGTGCTAAGCGCAGCGCACAGAACGTAGTTTTTCCTAACACTTTCCCTGTTGCGTTTTTAGTAGATCTTTAATCGTTTAAAGGTTTGTTCTGACTTCATTGTATCAAGTTATTAAAGTTAAACGGTTTTAAAACAAAATACGGCTTGATAAACACCATGCTGTTCTTCTAATTCGGTCGGAAATTGAATCTAAATTTTTTGCGCTCTGCGACTTCTTGCTTTTTATTTGAGATACAACATCGCTCAAGAATAGCAGTACTTGCTCGGGGAACCACTTGAAAATTCTCAGAATGAAATGCGAGGACACTTAAGTTTACAATACATAAAACTGGGTTCGCAAAACGTTTTTCGACTTAGGTATGTGTAGAAGCAAATTTCAAACAAATTATAAGATTTAAGCCTTGTCAAAGTTAGTTCCTAATGTCAGACAGAGATCTAAAAGGTTTATCAGGGGTGGTTTAAAAACTGAAATATTTAGCAGCTTCTACTTGTGACGTTACCATTTTTCATAATGACCGATTCATATATAGTTACATATATAGATCGACATAACAGGATCACCCAGAAGACGAATAAGAGCGTGTAATAATGCTTTTCGAAGTGCCTACTTTATGATGTGTGAAAAATCTTGCGCAGAGTCAGAAGCACTTGTTAGCACTTTAACGATACAATAAAATCACAAAAAAAATAAGCTGAAAACATTATGTCTATGATTTTGGGTTAAGAAAAATAGACCTCAGATATTATTATAAACTAGCTTCTGCTCGCGACTTCGTCCGCCTGAAATTTCACCCTCCCCCATTCTTAGGGGTGAAATTTCGAAAAACCCTTTCTTAGTGGATACTTACTCTTCACAAAGAACATACCCACCAAATTTCATGTCTCTAGGACTAGCGGTTTAGGCTGTGCGTTGATATATCAGCGGCATTGTCCGAAAGGGTTACCGCTACCTCGGAACATAAAGGGCTAAGGAAGGAACACGGGTGGGTTTTAGTCAGTAAGAGTCTGACACACCCTCCTGCTCCACCCTGAGCGGGAGGAGTCATTTGATGATTTCCCACCCACAAAAAAAAAGTCAGGACTTTGAATTTTATATTATAGATGTAGGTATGTATGCTCATGTTAATAAAAAAGCTCGTCTTGAAGGACATAACACTAGTCGGCCGTCAATTGTTTCCTTTTCAACCAGTTTCAGTTCTTAATTAACTAGTTTTATAACGACTTTAAACGCTAATTATGCGCAATGAACGTCCAATACTTTCTAGCTTACTTTAACTTATTTACTTGACTTTATTACCATTGGCAAGTAACTTATAGTATAGCCAATTAATACTTGGATTTTATTTATCGTAGGTACTAATATGGAGAGTTTATCATCATTTGCGGCGGGAAATTACATAATACATATAAGGTAATATTAAATCATGTATATAAATTAGAAAAAGAAATGGTGGTCATTGGGAAATAACCTAAGCCAAAACGGCGGATTATATAATTTTTGTGTAGGCAGTCAATTCTTTTAAAACTTTTCGTGGAATTCTTTTAAGTTTGTACTGTTGAATATTAAGTCTAAGTTTAAAATTAACGCATTGTTTATATAATAAATCATATTAATACTTGTTTCGTCTTCATCAAACGCCAATAACTGTTTCAGTGCGACCAAATTTGAGCATTGACTTTATGTAAATTATATAGGTACATAATACATTTATCACGAAAAAAAAACTGAAGGTATGTAACCACAGAACTATTAATACTGTGGTAAAAAGTATTTGATGCAAAGGGTTGCTGTTACAGCCTGTATCCACAAACTACACTCTTAAATACCAAGGCAAATATTACGTAAAATGGCTACAAATTGACAAACATTTGCATCCTTTCTATAAATAAAATGTTACGTATTTAGACATCCGCAACATGCATGAAATTGTAAATAACTAAATAATTAAAAATTAAACTTAAATTATTTAATTTAATATTCCAACCTGATTGGGAGTTATAAATGTTCGAGCCGTTTGGGGTTGAAACACTAGGACCATGGGGTCCGAGTGCCCACTTGGTTTTTCGAGATTTCGCCAAGCGGTTAGTTAATTCTTTACGTGACCAGAGGGCTGGCCTATTTCTTGGCCAAAAGAATTAGCATCGCCATACAACGTGGTAATGCTGCCCGCCTTTTGGGCACTGTTCCTGTTGACAGCGATACGCGGACGAATTTTTTGATGCCCTAAGGTTCTTTTGCTTATTTTTTCATATACCTGTATATACATAATTTTAGCTTATAGGTATTATGTAATAAATATTATCTTGATTAAGTAAAACTCATCTAAATAAAAATTCACATAATATTTAGATAGACCTCTATCTTTCCGTGTATTTTTTAAAAATGAAACTAAATTTATGATACACATAATTATGTTATCATCTTGAATTTTTGAATCAATAAGATGGTAAAAGTTGACAAAATTCGTTGCATCAAACAATTTGCAGAATATTTAATCAAACCGAAGTGTAAAAAATGGTAGCTCGCGGTAGGAAAAAGGCTGGGCTAAATTAAGCTGGCATCTACTTTGCTTAGATTGGAGCACACGAATAAATCAATCAGCTTCCAGTCTAACCGGATGTAGCTGAATATCAGTATTTTAGATGGAGCGACTGCCTATCTGACCTCCACAACCCAGTGACTGACTAACACGATACCCTTTGGTAAGACTAGTTGTCAGACTTTTGGGCTTCTGTCTGACTATCCTTAGCAACTGTCAAAGATCCACGAATGACAGCCGGGACCAATGACTTAACGTACTTTCCGAGGCACGGAGGGGTCTTGATATCTCCTCGTTTGTTAGGAAGCCTTATTAAGGTCGGTAACAATAGAAAAAGTAATTGTGTCTTATTAGTAACAGTTGAGCTAGTATATTATTGATGTTCTCCCATCCATAGACCAACCGCAGCAAGCGTAGCTTAACCTTCGATCGATCCTTGCCGCTATTATCATTTAGCCTCACCATAGGGCGCTAAAGGCACATTTATATAAAGTCAACTTTTCTTGTCATAAATGATACTTTAACACGGGGATATTTTTTACTTTCTCATGTAAAGTATCGCTACAAAGAAGGTCAACTGTGCAAAGCTTTTAACGCTTTTATTGCCGATCGCTAATTTTTATGTCTCACGGCTCTGATCACATTTTAATAGTCAGTGAAACTATTAATCATAGTTTTTATATGCTGTTCGTAGTAACACTCAATGCACGCAGGCTTTCTCGAGCGGTTTTTGTTTTCCTTGACATAATGGCTGAGTTTTAATTAGAAGGTTGATTGCTAATTAAGAAACTTATTAACAGTTGTGTGTGGAAGTACTAATATTAAAGGTCTCATATTACTTATGAATGTAGAGGAATGAGGAAAATGTCGTGAGGAAAGTTTTCGAGTATGAATGTCGATGGCTTTAGGAGTACCTACCCTTATTGCCATCGAAGTCAGAAAGGCCAAAAAACGATGGATGGACTGTGTGAATAATGATATGGTTAGAAAGAGGGTGATTGCCGAGATAACGACTAATAGTGTGGAAGAAAAGACATGTTGGGCTGAATCTAATAAAAATGCTATAAGGGGAGGAGAATGATGAATTGATGATTTACTTATACTTATTACTAGCGACCCGCCCCGGCTTCGCACGGGTGGAATGCTGATACTAAATACACTACATTATACACATAAACCTTTCTCTTCAATCACTCTATCTATTAAAAAAAACCGCATCAAAATCCGTTGCGTAGTTTTAAAGATTTAAGCATACATAGGGATATAGGGACAGAGAAAGCGACTTTGTTTGATACTATGTAGTGATTATTTATTTATTTTATAAAATACAAGTCCCTTAAACTTAAACAAAGCACACGATAAGACCTCTGGGGTCTGACTTAGCATGCCATAGTCTACTTAATATGCTTTATGGATTTTTATTGCATCGGACAGATTTATTAGGCGTTTTCCATTAGGAAATTTTCAGTTCCTTAAACGAGACTTAATTGGGTTGGTAGTCCCCAATTACATAGGACTACACATAATATTAGGTCGGGGCAAAAGTATTTTCGTATTTTTCATACAAAAAAAATTTTTGTTTTAGGTTTAATTTTTTATTTATTTATAATATGTATGTGCCGTTTTGATCGATGACTTGTTGCCATCTTGTGGGCAATGCCATGATCCCATTGCTGTAGAAGTTTTGAAATTTTTTATCAAAAAAATCTGATAGGTAGTTTTCACAGTGTTCTTTTGAGGTTAACTTTATGCTTCCTAAAGAGTTCTGAAGTGACCGAAACAGGTGAAAATCTGATGGAGCAAGATCAGGGCTATACGGAGGATGCATCAACATATACCAGCCAAGCTCTCTCAATTTTTGCTGAGTGGCTATAGATGAGTGCGGTCTGGCGTTGTCGTGATGAAACACCACGCCCTTCCTATTCAACCAGCTCCGGCCAGTTTTTCTCAATAGCTTCTTTTAACCTCATCAGTTGTTGACAGTAGAGGTCCGATAGTTTTACGCGGCAGCAAAAGCTCATAGTGGACGATTCTTTTCCAATCCCACCAAACACACAGCATCACTTTGTTCCGAGTCAGGCCGGGCTTTGCCACGGTCTGTGGGGCTTGTCCATGCTTCGACCACGATCTTTTTCGGACATTCTTATCGTAAGTGATCCATTTTGTATCACCCGTAATCAACCGTTTAAGAAATGGGTCGGAATTATTACGTTTCAACCAAGAATCGCAAATGGAAACACGTTGCATAAGTTTCTCTCAGTCAGATCATGTGGTACTCAAATATCAAGTTTTTTCTTGTACCCAGACTTTTGTAAATGCCGTAAAACTGTTTTGTGATCAACATCCAGTTCTTCAGCAATATCATAACTACTAATATGTCGATCTTGCTCCACTTTTTAAAAAATGGCACTGATTTTATCCGTGACACGGCGTCCAGAGCGAGCTTCATACTTCACACTAAAATTTCCTGACTTGAAACGCTTGAACCACATTTGTGCTACTCGTATTGATACCGCATTAGGTCCGTAAACCGCACAAATTTTATTCGCGGTGTTCGTCGCATTTTTACCTTTTTTGTAATAAAATTTTAAAATGTACCGAATTTCTTCGTCACATACGTTCATGTTGCTTGCTTGAAAAACAATTAAGAAATGGCGGAAATTACTTTTTTTTAAAAATTTATTGCATCTTTAGAATGTCAACATTTAATAGTATTAAAACCAGCCAGTTACATTCAGTACTGCCAAAGAGGTTTGATTACTAACAATAGATTCAAAATACGAAAATATTTTTGCCCCGACCTATTATGATGCAGCATGGGTCCCAGGGACCCGATACATTTTTACAGGTCTCCCAAAGTCAAAGTGATAATGCGCATAGAAATCTTCGTCACTGTTCGGCAACGGTCGTATTCCTCGAGCGTCGGAAGACGATATATATATAGAGTTCTTCATGCATAATTTAGTAGAATTATGTGTTTTGTGATTTGTGTTTCCGGGAATACGACAATTAGCGAAGATCTGCATGCGCATTATTAATTTGGGAATACATGGCAAGCGCATGAGGTCCTGGGTTCGACTCCTAGATAGGGCAAAGTGTTATTGGGTTTTTCCGTCAGAGATTTCTCAATACCAGCCCGGAGTCCGGATATGTGCCCGGTTGATGGCAATAGGCTCGCCTTCTATTTCATGGGACTTAAACATAACTGAAATGTGAAATGGTGAAATGTGGAAGCACGATAGATACACCTTTACCTAACTCTTCGGGGATTACAGTGCCTAATTGGAAGAAAAATTGTATTTATAAGGGCACCTCAGGCCGCCACTGTAGGAGCAAGCTTGCGGACGGCGAGCAATGGGCAGCTCGCCGTCCGGTAAGGACCTGAGCCTCAAGTCTGCTATTACAATAGTGTCAGAATGGTCTATCCTTGATTTCATAATTGTTGATTTTGACAAGTTTGGTAATCTACTAATATAATGGCGTCATTATGACTTTCCAAAGGTCAACCACTGACACTCCATTGAAAGAAATGGCATAAAATGGTTTACTCTCGTACATAATGACAAATTAATAAATGTAATGTTTATTGCTATTTACGAACTTCTTACTACTTCAGATTGCAAACACTATTACGTAATATGTAAAAATATATATTAAATGAAATCTAGCATGAAATTTAGTAGTTTTTCTCAGACCATTGACCGACCAATGATCGACCATTATGAATTTAGCAGATTACGAACTTTTAGCAAAATGACAATGGGATCATGTTGGAATGACGAATTTATAAAAATAGCAGACTTGGGCCCCAGGCCGGGGTCGACGGCGCGTTGTGTTCCACGCGCGCCTCAAAGAGATGTCAGCACTAACTACAGATATAACTAGATAGACCTAGATAACGCAAGTATCACGATCTGTATGAAAACCAAGCGTGCCATTTTTTGACTACTTACTATGACGTCACAACCACAATTTAGTGATGGGAAAATTTATTTATTTATTTAATACTTCAAGCACATAAATGTACAGAGGCGGACATTTTCTACCAGTCAACCTTTGGGTGATGCAGAGACAAACAGTGGTAGGTGCAATCATGAAAATTGAGGAATAAATATTTCACAATAAAATAACATCGATTCAAAGACGCCGCGCCGCGTGCGGCACCCGTCATTCTCCACCTCTGGGACCTAGCGCCATTGTTCACACTTACCCAGCCAGCAGTACCCGGGACTGAGCGCGAAAGTGGCCTCTTACGATTTTTGTACGTAAGCTGGTGCGATTTTTGGCACGCGATATAGTTGCTCTTGCGTTATCTAGGTGTTTCTATATTTGTGGCACTAACCGACGACGGGGTCCGCTAGGGCCGTTGCTCGTCAGTGTCGCGGGTTGTTCGAAAGAGTTACCGTAGCCCCTGGCACATGCAGCTGAAGGAACACGGGTGGATTTTAGTCAGGAAAAGTCTGACACGCCCACGCGTCAAGTTATTTGATAATTTCCCACTGAAAAAAAAGGGCACCTTAGGTCCACGGTTTTAAACTGGTGAAATATAGGAGAATGTTAGTAAACTACCCTCCTAATCTTGTATAAAAAAATCATAAAGATACGTTTGAACAAGTTATATATAACAAACCGCACCATTTAAAGAGAACGGTAATTAAAAAATCATCTGACAAACGAAGTATTTAGCAGTAAACATAAAATATGTGATAATTACGAATGAGTGGCCGGCAAAATATCGCCACGAGCGTGTTTGTGTCAGTGTTATTATGAAAGCGGGAAAAACCAATAAAATATGAAGAGTTTGTGGATAATCACAGGTTTCTCTAGTCTTTTAAGACTAGACTATAATACTATGCCTTCGTTGTGAGCAGTAATTCCTCTATTTCAAAGATATCATGTGCTAGCGAAGCTATCGCAGAGAGATTGTTAATGAACAGAAATTAAAGCTACGGTTTTTCATACTTGATAGTTAGGCGCCATGCAACGGGGGGCAGAAAACGCACCCACGTGCGTGATTTTTTTAAAACGCGCCACGCAACGGGGTGCAGGTAACACACCCACGTGCGTGATTTTTTTCCATATTAATTTAATAAAAACGCGCTCCCACGCAGAGAATTTAACTCCGTTTCCTGCTCTCCGTCGCGTTACACGTTGTAGTGTGTGATCCACCATATTCTTGATATCTAGAAGAATGAAAACTGGTTTTCATACCTACTTTTATTTTGTACTATTGATTTCGTTGCGGGTTCTAAGACAATTGAATAATTTCTCTGGGACATTTCGAGATTCATTTCTTCAACGCTATTCTGCGGGGTAATTGCACATTAACAGAAGAAATGGCTTTTATTTTGACAGTTCAACAACATTCGTTGCGTTATTTATGTTGTTGAGGAGACAAATTTTTCGAACATTATGAAGCGATGGATTAGCAAATCCCTCAAAGTGTGTTACGCAATTAGGGTGCTGGTTGGTTGCCATTGTAGATTCCAGATTCTGGCTGACAGTAGTGCTATTCTGTAAAATATCACCGTGAGAACTTTTTACGTGTAATTTTTACAAAATAGTTCAGCTAGAGTTGCAATGGTTGGAAAAAAATGGCGGGCTTGACTTACAATTCTGGAAAGCCAATTGCATGAATAAGAAAAAGATATGAAGTATTACGATCTACAAGAAGATACCATGTTAGAAATATATCTATTGTTAAATAGTGTTGCCAAAACTTTCTCTGCTAACCTATGACTATGCTTGATTTATCACAATACGTGTGGAGAATATCACGTAATAAAATAAATAATAGTTACATGTATCGGTTCGGTTATATCTATGCCAGACAGACGAGTATACCACTATATTACAGGATTACATAATAAATGTCATTCTACTTGTAAATGACGATAGTATTCAGTTTTATTTATGCATTATTACTATGTTTAAGCAAATTATAAAGTAGCTAGTAGACAACTTATTTTACTTTACGGTTGTCGTTGAATACGTATTGTACTGAACATATATTATAGTGAAACAGTGGTCTTACTAATGTAACCCTACCAAATCAATTAATCAAATAATGTTTTTTTTTTTATAACTACATATATTTAATTTGATTTTTGGAGGTTAAGCTACGCTTGCCGCGGTTGGTCTTTGGATGGGTGACCATCTTTACATACTGAGACCCTTCCGTGCCTCGGAAAGCACGTTAAGCCGTTGGTCCCGGCTGTCATTCGTGGATCTTTGACAGTCGTTACGGGTAGTCAGAAGCCCGAAAGTCTGACAACCAGTCTTGCCAAGGGGTATCGTGTTACCCAGTAACTGGGTTGTGGAGGTCAGATAGGCAGTCGCTCCATGTAAAACACTGGTATTCAGCTGCATCCGGTTAGACTGGAAGCCGACCCCAACATAGTTGGGAAAAGGCTAGGCAGATTATGATTTAATTTGATTTTTGAATTTAAATAATAATAAAGTTAGGTTTGCTTCTGAACTCATGCAAGCATCTTAGTTTCAATCTGTCAAAAATACCTCGAATTTACCTACATTGGCAAGTTTTTGACATTGATGGTAGCTGAGGACTAGATATTGAGCGTTTTTTAATTTCGGAAATTGGCCTCCTGTATTACAATATTAAATAATAAATGTCATTCGATTTTTAAATGACGATGTTATATACTTTTATATATACAACGAAAAGTAAGTTAGCAGCTAGCAGAGAACTTGTTTTAATTTAGTTAACACGTGTCCACATTTCTCTTTTAATAATCTGTATTATGATTATAATTCTCAATTTGTATCTAAAACAAGTGATCTCAAAATGAGCTTTTTAAATAATTTATGGGGCTGTTCATTTATTACAGACGACAATTTTGACCAATTTCTGACCTCTCCCTCCCCCTAGGTAAGAAAATAAGACTTGGATGAACCTCCACCCCCCTTTCAATCTTACATAAGATCAGTATCTACCAAAATTTCAAAGAAAAAGTATAAAAAGATTTAAAAACTTAGCATTTTTGCTTACTTTTGTGATCTTAGGTAAGAACAATGTAGACCCCTCCCATGTAAGAAAAAGTAAGACTTGTTCGGACCCCCTCCCCTCTCAAATCTTCTTACGTTATAAATGAAATCAATATGAAAGGAAATTATGAGCAGTGATGGCCCAGTGTAAACGGTGGCAACTTACGAGTTGCAGGTCGTAGGTTCACATTCAAGCAGTCACATAACTTTGTGTAAAGGAGATGTTTCAAAATGGGCCAAGTCTATGTATAGTATCTCAAAAAGAAGAGAAAGATCCGTAGAATTCGGGAAAAATACAGATAATTCAATTAAATGTGTACTGTTGTGGTAGTGAACTGATATTTATCAATTAATTTTATCGACTTTCAACATGGCGTCTCACAGATTTAGTTACTCTGTGCTTAAAAACAATGACAGTAAACCATGATCGTAAAAAGAGAACTGTCAGTTGTCACAACAGTGTCACTTCAGTCACTTTCGTCTAGCGTCGAAATAAACAAAAACATGTCAAACGTCATTAATCAATCAAAATGACAGCTTACCGCCATGACGGGTTGTTTTTTGTGTGTTGCAATTTCAAGTGTAATTTCTTCTGTTTACCAGAAAACCAAGCTATTTTAAAGCAATTGGACAGTTGAGAACTGTTTTTAATGAATTTCCCTATTTTTAAGTATAGTGTACAAGGACCTGGCCCAGGTTCCATACATTTTGGAACATCTTCTTTGCTTTCAAAACGGTGAAGGAAAACCCCGCAAGTAAACCGGCATGTCCTAGAACTAAAAATTCGAAGACATTTGTGACATCTACCAAACTGGACTGGACCCGCGTGGTGGATTAGGGGCCATTCCCTCTCGAAGAGAAGAGACTGATTATGCTAATCATAAATCAAAGCTAAATTGAGGCACGATAACTTCTACGGCAATCCCAATGTCGATCGAAAGTGCACACCTCATCAGACTGAACAGAAATTGTACCACTGAAAATTACAGTTGCTGTCTCATGGTATACACGCAAATAAACATTATCTTTTGTGAAATTCTAAGTAATTACATTAATTGTAATTAGTCTAGGTAATTAATAGATTTGATATCGTTATTTTAATTACACACTATAATAAAGATTTAATCTAATTTTCCTCGCGCACTCCGTTGTTTCACAAAAACTTAGATTTTCTATAAATGAAAAGTGTAAACGTGAGAGTTTTCATTTTATTATTTATAGAGTTTTATTACAGTAATTGTCGAAGAAAAATATGGTTATTGAATAATGTAATTTAATTGTTATAGCTGTATGCTAAATTATAGTAATTAATTGATAATAAGATAATGAAAATACTGGAAAATGTTTGTGTAGAGCATGAGGTTCGATTCCCGGGTAAAAATCATTAAAAAATACTATCAGGGTTATCTAAAAAAAAATAAATTGACAGACCTGATAGTTTTTTTTTAATGATTTTTTTCTTTGAGCACTATGCGAAGTTATTTGAAAAAAAAAAACAAAAATTGCTCATAACTTTTGAACCGTAAATAAAATCACCGACATTCTCAGGGTTAAAAAGTTTGGAAATGCCCTTGCCCACGCCCCCTATTTGATTTGATCCATACTTCCAGGGACACCTTGTATATTTACACCTTTTCAGTTCGTCATGAGAGTTATCTTAAGGCGAGATGTCCTACTTTACAGTGTAGAAAAAAACAGCAGCACATAACATGCGCTAGCCCTTTACTCAAATCAAAATGCCCTCAAAGAGAATACAGTGCATCAGTTCTCTTGAACCTTCTTCTAAAAAGCTAAAGCTACCGAATCAAATTCCCTAAAACTCATGTAAGTCGAGATAAGACAATTATATAAATTCGGCTCTGGCGGGTGGGTCGTCGTCCAGAGCCGTCACGGTTCACGCTCCGTGGCTCCGGCTCCTTAACTAACTATATCATATTCGTTACCTATGTTTATTATTATACAGTTACTCGTTCTCGAGAAAATTAAGGATTTTTTGTACAAAATTCAATGTGTAGAACAAAAGACATCAACGCGCTACGCTAACTGCGACATTTATTAAAATAACTAGCTTTTGCCAGCGACTTCGTCCGCGTGGAATAATGACTTCCGGAAATTGAGGCACTAACTCTCATAGAGTTTAACCGATGTGCTCTTTCCTCTGCCGATTCTTGAGAACGCGTATTTCTCTTTCAACGCGTTTTTCAAGACAATAGCGGGCGGACGCCGGCGTCCGCTTGGGTCTTGAATAACTAAAAATATATAACTACGTCTAATATATAAAATAATACATAATAAAACCTACTTCACTTAAAACTAAATACCTATAACTACTATAATTAATAATACCTATACCTATTATGTAATTAATAAAAGTACCTACGCTTTTACCTACTTAATATTAAAAAAACTGAACATAAATTAACCAAAACTTACCTACTACTAACTTACTACTACTAACCTATTACTACTTCACCTAAAAAGAAATCCTGTTTTCCCAACATTTCCCTTCACTGCTCTGCTCCTATTGATCGTAGCGTGATGAAAAGTATACTATAACCTGCCCAGGAGTATGAAGAACAATTGTACCAAGTTTCGTTGAAATGCGTCGAGTGGTTTTTGTTTCTATAACGAACATACAGACAGACAGACAGACAAAAATTTTACTGATTGCATTTTTGGCGTCAGTATCGATCACTAATCACCCGCTAATAGTTATTTTGGAAATATATTTCATGTACAGAATTGACTTCTCTACAGATTTATTATAAGTATAGATAATATATTGTAGCTTTTTTTTACTTTAATTAAGATATTACCAATGAAACTGGATACACTATGTTGGAGTCGGCTTCCAGTCTAACTGGATGCAGTTGAATACCACTATTTTACACGGAGCAATTGCCTATCTGACCTTCACAACTCAGTTACTGGGTAACACGATATCCTTGGTAAGACTGGTTGTCAGACCAAGATCAAAGATCCAAGAATGACAGCCGAGACCAACGGCTTAAAGTGCTTTCCGAGCCACGGAGGAGTTTCGGTATGTAAAGATTGTCACCCATCCATGGGCCGACCGCGGCAAGCATAGCTTAACCTGATTGATCGAACCGTGCGGTTGTTATTACTTAACCATGAGCCTCTCCTAGATACACATATAAATAATCATAGTAATAGCTCCAGTTTTATCGGCCCATAAACAGTTGAGACGACATTTTACTTAATTATATGACATAACGTCGCCGGTAACTTTATGATGAACACGAGGTCGAAGTTTTATCACCCTCCAGACATAAACAACAAACTAAATGTACCACGTAATCTAGCAACATATTCACATGCATTTACTTCATCATAACAAACGTAAAGTTAATGTGACATTTCGTTACATAAAACGTGCCTGTTCATTAGAAATTGTTACATCACTTTACAATGGATACACTCTATTACATCTTTGCTGTCAAAATTTATAAGCGTGATGTAATATTATGTAAAATACGGAAACAGAGCACGGAAGCTTCCATAGACATCAATTTACTTGTTTATGGTAGTCTGTTGTTGATGAACGAGTTATATTAAACATAGTAAAAGTAGGTCGTGATAATTAAATTTTATAATTTATGGCTTATGGGCCGTTAGCTATGAAATTTAATGAGAGTGAACTTTCGATTCACTTTGGAATGCAGTTATTTTGCTCTGGGCGTTAAATTATTGATTTGATTGATGTAATTGATAGTTTAATGTATGCGTCTTAGCTAGGTTCGTTAATGAACTACTCACATCGTCACACTTGTGTGTAGAATCTCAAGCGTTGCTGTCAAAATGTTAACGTTACTCGTATTACAACCTTCTTGTTCTGCGTTATATGATGATTTTTATTAATTAGTCCAGCATCTCAAGAGTTTACAACAGTACAAGTACTGTTTGTATTTACGACTTTAATAAAACGATTATTGCATTCAAATGAAATTTGATATTATACATATTTAGAAAATCGAAACGCCACGCGACGGGGCGCGGAAACGGAGCCAAATTCCCGACTAAATTTGTATGTAAAAAATCACGCGCGGAGGCGCGATGTGGTGTGATCCGCCTTAGATTTACTTGAAATTTTGTATGAAAGTATTTATGTAAAAATGACGGCGAATCGATCGTTATGAGACATAAATGTTCTAAGAATAGTCAGACCACCCTGCAGCTTCGTTTAACTGGATTAGGATATTTTATTGAAACTGTATCCGTCTGCTATATCAGGCTGCTGCTTTAAATCCAAAATGATGGTTTCTAAAAAAATTATCATTTAAATGTTCGCCATTTAAACAAATAAATAGAAATAATGTTCCAATAATAACATGTACCTAAGCCATGAAATTCAGTTGCTATAAAAAATGTTGACCCATAAACACCATCGGCAATAGTAAAAGGAGCTTAAAATAGGTACGCGTTTACTGATTCAATCAGAGATAAAAGAAAACTGGGTAAACAACTATAAACTATGAAGAACTATGAAAATATACAAACATTGCCTCTTTAAACAATAGGTGTAGCCTACATAATCAGCCTACAATGTTCCCACTGCTGGAGCACAGGCCTCCTCTCGGTGAGAGGGAGTGGGCCGTAACACACCACGCGGGCCCAGTGCGGGTTGGTAGATGTCACATTCTTCGAATTTTTGGTTCTAGGACATGCCGGTTTCCTCACGTTATTTTCCTTCACCGTTTTGATAGCAGTGGTGATGAAATAAATAATTTACACAAAGTAAAGCGCCTGACTGGGTTCGAACCTACGACCTACAACTCGTAAGTAGCGGCAGGTACCATTGGGCCACCACTGCTCCTGTAGCTTGAAATATGTGATTATAAGGAGAATGTGGTAATTTTGAGTAAAGTATATCTAAGCTTCATTATTTCCTGCATCATCATCATCATCTTCTAGACGTTATTTCACGTTATTTGGGATCCAGGTTTTGTTTCTGCTATCAGCCGTCACTATCATTCACTCATTTTTCTTTCATGTAATAAATACTGATAATGTCACTACATGACGCTGGCAGAATAATCGACATCGGCTCAGTTACAAAAAGGAGAAAAAAAAAACTGATAAAGCATTTTTATTCTCATGCTGTCTTAGATAGTTCGGTAATTTTGATTAATATTGATTAACACTGTTTTAGATAGTTCGGTAATTTTGATTAATTCTTCAATAAGTGGATAACATCTTAATCATTTATTTTCGAGATCATAAATTCCAATTTGTTTTAGTAATTACATACACAACTTAAACAATACATAATCCACTTCAGTACCTAATGTTACATCAGTAAGGTATTTAAATATGTAATACATATCTCTGAAACGGGAAAACTTAACAAAGTTTTTGTTTATTTTCAACAACAATTAAAAACTGTACAATAAATAATAACGTAATCACATCTAGATAATTATTCCTTGTTACGTAGTTCGTGCTGTAAAACGACAACGCTGAAAACCTTTTCATAAAAATTATGTGAAAACGAATTCATAAAATTGGCATATATTATGACTGCGAATAGCTAGAGCAAGTGATACTGCCGGAAACCTATGCTGTCAAACTCGCCAATGTACTACCTACTTGTTTACTAATTATCGGGTTGGTGCATAAGTTCTTGGGCACTCAAACACATTTAATAAAAGTAATTTTATTTATTATTAAAGAAATATTAATCCACAATATAATGACCGTCATGTTCAACGACATGTAACCATCTCTCTGGCAAAGACATTATGCCGTGTTCCCAAAAAGCAGGAGTCTGGTGGTCAAACAACTCGGCGATATCGTCTTGGAGTTGTTCATAGTTTTCAAACTTCTTCTTTCTTAGATGTAACTGTAGAGCCCGTAACAGGCTATAGTTCGACGGCGCAATATCAGGACTGTATGGCGGGTGAGGTAACACTGTCCAGTTCAGCTTTTCCAGAATGTGGCGGACAGACTTCGCAGTATGTGGTCGAGCGTTGTCCTGAAGGAGTGATACAGACAGCCTTTTTGGATGCTTAGTCGCTATTTCTGAGGCTAGCTTTTGCAGTTGCTTTCCATAAATAGTAGCGTTAATAGTTTGGTTCTCGTCCAACAGTTCCCAATAGAGAATGCCTTGCCAATCCCCGAAAACTGATAACATTATCTTTTGTCATAACGATCT
Source organism: Globia sparganii (assembly GCA_949316385.1). Classification (NCBI taxonomy): domain Eukaryota; kingdom Metazoa; phylum Arthropoda; class Insecta; order Lepidoptera; family Noctuidae; genus Globia; species Globia sparganii. Next base: position 5,988,066 of record OX438670.1, read on the forward strand.
GGCTTCGGTTCCGTTGGCGCCCTTTCTCCGCGTAGAACCAAATAGGCCTGCCGCGTTTTGTTGTTGTAGTGAACCCAGGATTCGTCGACAGTGACAATGGACCTGAGAAAGTCTTGTCTGTGTGGTTGCAGGAGACTTTCGCATATGGTCACGCGTGCTGCGCGCTCGCTGTCTATCAAAGCGTGGGGTGTTCATCGACTGATTATTTTGTGGTAGCCCATTGCATGCAGGTGCCGAATTATAGTGGAATGGTCGTACCCAAGTTCCTTCTCCAAGTCCCTGGTAGTCGCATCCGGATGTCTTTCCAAATGTGAGCGTAGAAGGTCTTCGTTGAAGACAACTGGCCGACCGGAGCAAGGTTTGTCTTCACAACTCGTATCCCCCTTATCGAAAGACCAATAACTCATTGTGGAATGAGCAATAGTGCGTTGTGCAAACGCAGTGTTAATTTTCTCTGCCGTTTGCCTCGCACTCGTTCCTAGATTATGCTCGTAAAGCATGAGGGTGAATATCCCCGCAGCAAATTTTACGTGTCCACGTTGAGAATCGAGGTGTTATATGATAGGATTTTTCTAATTTTTTTTTTATAGTGATCTACGTAATTTGTTTCAATTAGGGCCACATTCTTTTTTTTTATAAGTGTATATAAATAATCAGGGCAAAAAAAATTGCCGTAAAATTCAACTTAGGTGGCTTGTCCCAGCTCCATTTTTTGATATAATTTCACTCACCAAAGTAACAATTTGATGTATAATAAAAAATAAACAATTTCATGAGTATATACATAAGACACATTATCTAAAAACGATTAAACCATATTAGAAAATCTAATTTAAGTACACAGGATACTCGATCAAAGTTTGTCCAAGCAAAAATCAAAATTTTGGTGGCACTTATTCAACATAATATAACATGAAGCTTCGTGCGTGTGCGATCAATCGCGTTTTATTATTTCACATCTCTGAGTCGTGCGCCGGCACTTGCGCGTAACAGGTGTGTGATTAATGCTGTGATTTCCAGCCAAAAACGTAAATATCATCTGGGGTGGCACGGGGGCACAAGAATTGTTAAATTTTTGGTGGATCGATTTTCTGTTGATTTTAAAGTGTTTTAATAGTAAGCTACACGTTATAGGTACTGTCTTTGGTTACACATAAATCAGTGATATTAATTTAATTGTAACTTAAAACCCCCTATTTTTAAAGATTTTTTTTATGCCTGGTTTTAATTTTGGTGGCTCAATTTTGGTGGTTTTGGTGGCGTTTTCACGCCACCAAAATTGAAAACAAGCCACCAAGTTTTAGGTATGTACTGTATGTGTATTGTTTGTACTTGTATAGCCAGTTTTTACATTGCAAGACAGTTTGATTAGCAAACAAATAAATATATTTATAATATATATTTAGCAATAAGTAAGACCTATTATTATAAGAGTGGCATAGGTACTAATGACCAAGTTTCTCATTCATATATATTTATTTTGTTGCTTGTTAGAATGCCAAAACAGACCAGCGTAGAGAGGCTGCTTAGAAAGAGAATGGCAGAAAGAAAAGAAAAGCAAGAATAAAGAGCAATCCCGTACAGCAGCCTGTTCGGGATTGGTCTTTATTCTTGCTTTTCTACTACTAAATACTAAGAAAAAGAGAAAGGGAGAGACCCTTCCTGTGTCTGTCTAGGGCCGCTACTGTGGGACATCGGTTACGACTGTGTGCTGCGAGCCGATCTCCCTGATGGAGTCAGCGTGGTTTGCTACGCTGACGACACGCTAGTCCTGGCGCAGTGGAGGTCGCATCAGGCGGCGGCCGACGCGATGACACGCGGGGTTGCGATAGTCGTGGAGAGGATCCGGCGGTTGGGTCTCGAGGTGGCATTGCACAAGTCCGAGGCCATGTCTTTTCATGGGCCTCGGAACGGGCCGCCTTTGGGATCCCAACTAACGGTAGGAGGGGTTCACATCGGCGTCGAGACAACGACGAGATACCTGGGTCTCGTCCTCGACAGCCGGTGGAACTTCGTCGAACACTTCCGACGTTTGGCTCCCAAGCTGGAACGGGCCAGGGCCGCCTTCAAGCGGCTCTTGCCCAACCTGAAGGGGCCAAACGCCTCCTGCCGGAGGCTGTACGCGGGGATCGTGCGGTCCATGGCCCTGTATGGGGCCCCGGTGTGGGCGCGTTCACTGCGGCGGCGAGCCGCCCACTATTTGAACGCGCCCGAGAAGGTGGTAGCCGTAAGGCTGATCCGGGGGTACCGCACGATATCGGGCCAGGTGGCAACCCTCCTTGCCGGACTGTCGCCATGGGATCTGGAGGCGATAGTCCTCGCGCGCCTGTACGAGTGGCGCGCGGAGGCACTACGCCGGGGGGAAACTCCGCTGCCGCGGCAAATCGCGGCGGATCGGACCGACCTCTGGCGCGACCTCATGGCGGCATGGAAAGAGACACTGTCGCAACCCATCGCAGAGCACGCCACGATAGTGGCGATAAGACCCCTCTTTGAGGAGTGGCTAGAGAGGCGCCACGGCGCCCTCACCTACCGCCTGACGCAGGTCCTCACTGGACACGGGTGTTTCGGGAGGTTCCTGCACACCATCGGGCGGGAGGAAACGCCCGGGTGTCACCACTGCGAGGATCACCCAGAGGACACAGTGAAGCATACGGTGGAGGTCTGCCCCACTTGGGCGGACCACCGCCGTGTTCTCGTAGAGGCGATCGGCAGCGGCGGCGACCTCTCACGTCCAGCCCTGGTTCAAGCCATGGTCCGGGGCGAGAGGGAGTGGGAGGCAGTCAACTCCTTCTGCGAAGCAGTCATGCTAGCGAAGGAGGTGGCGGGACGGCTGAGGGAGAGAGCCTCTCGTCCCAGCCGCCGCTGGAGACGCTTCGGGCGTTGGGAGCCGCGTGACGACTCCCGGCCACCGTAAGCGCGGGCCTGCGGGTGGAGAGTAATGGGTAACTCGCCGTCCGATCATGACCAGGCCCGTGCCGGACGGCGCGTACGTGTTCCACGCGCGCCTGAGAATTTGTGAGATTAGTTACATTGAGCCTTTTTAGTGAAATTGAGGTTTGTGGCAGAAACATCCAATTTTGGTGGCACTAAATTTCAATTTTGGTGGGCACTTTCGATTTTGGTGGGCGATTTTCAATTTTGGTGGCCACACTAGACTTTGAACTAAAATATCTTAAAAAGTTATAGAGATATTCTCAGACCTCTTGAAGATCCTTCTAGCTTGGACTTTCTATTTTTATACCAGGTCCTTATTTTTCACGAAAACTGAAGAATAAATTTCGCCACCAAAATTGAAAAAAAATGCACTTTGTTGATATTGACCCATCGCTCGTAGTTGACGCGGTTCCATTTTGAACTAAACTGAACAACTTGGAACGCGCGCGCCCTTTTATACCCTTTGGCGTAAAGCTCCTAGAACATTCTGTAGAATAATAGATTATTCTAGCGTGTAACCGAATTGAAACCTAGAAAAATTTTAATGAAATCCAAGTGTCCAAGGATTTATGCACCAACTCAATAGTACAACCAACCACCAACCAACCAACCAACCAACCAACTCAATAGTTTAATTACAAACTGTAGTAGAAAATAAATATGGTTTAATTGCCTTGTATGTTGTATGTATTATTGTCAGGTAGCTGTCACCCACGTCAGTCAGTTACGCTTGACAGTGTGCTCGATATGACTTGAACATCACTTCGTATTTTTTTATTTCTTGTAATACTGCTCTCGTTTTAGAGTTATCAAAGCGTAAACAATAGCCCCGATTCTGTTGTTCACAAACTAAATTAAATTTAAGTTCAGTGCATCTTTTTCTTTCTATTTAGAAAAGGACAGAATATAAATATTAGTTTAGTCCTGTCAAATTAGTCAGCGCCTGACGTAAATTGACGTACTTTTAGTAGCCAATTTTTTAAACTCGTCTAACTTGTCTATGGATTATCTAATTTGACAGGACTAAACTAATATTTTATCTTCTGTCCTTTTCTTAATGAAATAGAAAGAAAAAGATGCACTGAACTTAAATTTAGTTTAGTTTGTGAGCAACAGAATCGGGGCCAATGTCAACATTTAACAGCATATCGACTTAAGTAAATAAAATAACATCAGAGGAACTCTCTAAATATGAGGCTTTAGTACGATATCGAGCAGTGTGGCTCAGTAGTATCGGGCCCGACTTACGAAGTGTAGGTCGTGACTTCGAACCCAGGCAGGCGCTTTACTTTGTGTAAATGAATTCATCACTACTGCTGTCAAAACCGTGTAAGAAAAATATCGTGAAGAAACCGGCATGTCTTAGAACCAAATATTCGAAGACATGTGATATCTATCAAACCGCACTGGGCCTACGTGGTGGATTATGGCACGTTCCCTTTTCAAGAGATGAGGCGCCGCCTGTGTCCCAGCAGTGGGAACATCATGGGCTGAATAAGAATATCAACTGAAGTAAATAAGATAATTCGAGAGGCTCAAAATAAGAGGCTTTCTAATGATGTCAGTCATGTATTGTGTTTGAATAATTTCATCGTAAAATTTCAAAAAATAACACTGAAACTCAATGGTTTAATCATAGAAACAAAAAAGAAAGAAATGCTACAGCAATTTCATTTGAATAAAATTAACCTCATCATCATGATAATGACCGGAATACCTTTAGGAATACCAAAGCACGAACAAAGGCCAGCAATCCCGGTTTGACACGCTGCACGCCGGTTATATTAAACGTGTTCGATATAAAAACTTGTGCGGAACAGCAGATGCTCCCGCGCACCTGTCGCGCGACCAGGGAAGTTTGATTCCTGTTTAGAAACTAGGTGGCTAGCCCCTTCTTTATTTGAGGATAATAAACATACTCTAAATAGAGTTATATAGATTATACAACGTGTAACGTTAAATGCGCAAAACCTCATACACCCCAATTAGAGCATTGAGTTAAAAGCATAATACAATGACCAAAACTATTTTTTTTAAAGCTAACTGTTGATCTTAGTATTATTATAAGCATTCGAAATTGAGTCTTATTGCCTTAAAATAAGCCTTAATTTTCTTTGGCTCAATCGGCGGATAGTAGGGCAAAATACATAATTTTTGAAAAAAAAAACCTATACAGGTTGAAATTGAAAACATGCGACAAACCGAAATGGGAGATTGTACTCATCATTATGAACAACTTTTACTAAGGGACCAAAGCTGCAATCGTGAAAAAAAAATCAGCTGTTCCCTACATTTTGACGAGTTATGCGAACATAAATGTAGGGAACAGCTGATTTTTTTTTCGCGATTTCAGGTTTGGTCCCATAGTAAAAGTTGTTCATAATGATGAGTACAATCTCCCATTTCGATTTCTCGCATGTTTTCAATTTCACTCTGTATTAAAAGTTATTGAAATCGATTCAGTAGTCAATTATGAACAAACTATTTTCAGGTTTTGCGCATTTAACGTTACACGTTGTATATCGACGTCGTTAAATCAAAGTATTGTGAATGCCGTAACTATAGTACTTATAATTTATATGGTCAGGTGAATAATGGTAGAATATTAAAAGCGCTAACACCTACGCAAGTCACGAAATGCCTTTAAGTAGGTACTCAAATAGTGTTCAGGGACAAAACGCAGGTACGTTCATATTAAAGATCACATTCTTCTGCGCTGGAATTCGTATTACCCTGTAACTGGGTTGTGGAGGTCAGACGTAAAATACTGGTACGCAACTGCATCTGGTTAGACTAGAAGCTGACCCCATCATAGCTCGGAAAAGGCTAAGTGGATGATGATTCTTCAGCATTGGCACCCGCAAGTTGTAAAAACTATAACTGAAAAATGGGGAATCAAAGTTTATTCTTCTAACAACCATGCGCCCGATGAGATTTCTCATCGGCAAAAATCAATAACTTCCATCCCTATTTAATCCCTTTTGGGAAAGAATTTACAGACACCTTTCCTTAGTGCTCGCCTCCTCTATAAAATAAACTCTTGTGCAAAATTTCACGATTCTGGATCAATCAAGGGTTAAAGCTGTGCGTTGCTGTCTGTCAAATTAAGATTTTTTTATAAGTAGATTGCTTTTACATATGTTCGCACTTCGCAGCAGAAACGCCCCAGTCCAGGCTTAATAGTGAACTGAAGTTCCTACTACAACATCCCCAGATCTAATATGTTAGATGTGAAAACAGAGTAAAAAAGTGCATTTTGCAAGTAGCTTTTGTGCAGCAGTAGCATGCTATAAGTTCTGTTGACAGATGACTAGTTCTTCGTTTGTTGAATCTGAATCAAATCGACCTTTGTGTCTGCTTCCTTGGGATAGCTTTCAGCATAGCTGATCTTTCGATTGGAAATATCTTTAACGTACTTTTTAGGGCACAAATTACCGTGGCTTTCTTGGAAAACCGCACCCGTCTCCCATCTTGCACCGATGCGGTGCAAGATGGGAGACGGGAAGGGCATGCCCTGCACCTGTACACGTGAGGATCTAGTGGCTGCGTCAGCCAACGGAATTCGCGTTGCTGAATTTTGAGCCTATATCTATATTTTTTTTCATGTTTTTTTTGCCATCGACACGCTATGAAAAAGAAGCGTACTTACTACTAGATATGAAACTTACTCATAGTTGAACCGCGCAGTTGTAACTACTTGCGACTATTTTAATTATAAACAAAGGGAGGGTCTTTTGTTCTGAAGTAATTCCTTTGTCACGCCATACGACTGCCATGGGAAGTGATCACATGATCTATGCTCCGTCCGTTATGATAATATTATGATTATGCTTAGTTATCACCTTTGCGGTTATGACGTGGATACCATAGACGATATGAAAATAATGTTTTTACAGTAATGTACTTATTTGTGAATAGGACAACGTATTACAGTTCTTGGTGAGTTTGCTAGTAGAAAGTTAAGAAACCGCTTTGTATATAATATATATTTCTCATGGCTAGACTATTTGGGTTTTATTTTTAAAATATTTGTGTACTCTACCAACAGTCTGGTAGTCTGAAGGGTAGGATTCAAAGAGAAGGCAATTGAAGCCCTTTGGGCGCATTATGTCCAATGCTATTACGGGCAAAATTATAGAAGGTTAATACTTTTATTGCCTACATAAAGTAGAGTACCTATATCACCCTAGATTGATCATGATAAATGACATTTGACAACCGAATTATCAACAACTTTACAGAAACAGCCGCGGTTTACCAACTTCCCATCCATTCAACCCGTCAAACTTTGATAGGTATCAAGGATTATTTTCTGATCAATTAACAACCTTTTTAATGCAACTCATCCTTGTAATTTAAAACTGCAGCAGCTCCCACAGTTGAAGATCGAGCAGCTGCAAACAGCTATTAAAACAAAGCAAGAGAGCGCATGACAGATGCACATGTTATTGGGTCTGTAGTCGCATGTTTACGGCAAGGGCAGTCACCTGCGTGCGCGCAAGGACGGGCGCCATTCATAAACGAGTTGGTTTCGACACCGAGCGTAGGATGTATTAAAATGCTAGTAATCTGAGGATATTAAATAGGGTTTATTTATTGATATATCTATATTGTAGTGAAATATAGGTAGCTTATCTATAGGTGGAAAACAAACAAAGTTTTGGAATTGATGGGATGAATGAAAGAAAGAAAAATGTGTTTAAATTCATTACAGAAAAATAAATACACCTTAAAACTATAAAAAAGAAAACAAAGATTATAATGTCAAAAGGGCCTCAGCTCAGCATAATGTCAGATGACAATACAAGGTGTTTGACGCTGATTTTCAGCTGCAACCTACGAATGCAATAATGATCTTTTGAACATTGCAAAGAGGAAATTCTCTATTATTATGTATCTGGTTAATCATTCTATCAACTTTACACAGGTTTCCTAATTATAATTGCCAACAATTAAGAATTTCGTTGGCAATCAACTAACTAAAATCATCTAATTAGCCATGACCGGTCACCAATTTTATCTATCTGCGAAATGCCAGTTTATAAATTAGTTGTATAAATTTCGTTTCGCAAATATTTGTACTGCGAAACTATACATCAAATAGGCAACTTTTGAATTGCAAGCTGGCAATATTCCAGATAAATCGTTTCTTTACTCCAAAATGAAGAGCATTTAGCCAGTGAATGGAGAAGCTAAGTTTATGTGTTGCCATTGCCAGTCACCGTAATTCTATTAGACTGGCTGCACCGTTACCGCTTTCAGTGCGCGTTCTAAAACATTAATCACCTGAAGTTATTGGCCATTTTATTAACCGTTTGCGTTCCACGTCTTTTGTCTCTGGTTGTCTGCGATGAAAATCTTTAGTATTTTATCTATGATGAAAATGTTTATTTTATGCTGTGTACCGTTCGCGTTTTCTTTTTAGGTTAGGTCGTGTTTCAGACAGATTTTCCAGTCTAGACATTTTATGAGGCTTTAACAATAATGTTGTGTGACGACTAATGGAAATTTTGAATAAAGGCTTCCTGCCTGTATAACCAACTTTCTTTTAAAAAATCTGAAAGCTTTTCTTAAGAGTTTCATCTATATATATTTATAAAATTCTCGTGTCACAGTGTTAGTTACCATACTCCTCCGAAACGACTGGACCGATTTGTATGAAATTTTGTGTGCATATCGGGTAGGTCTGAGAATCGGCTACTATCTATTTTTTTTGCAAAACGACGTTTGCGGGGTCAGCTAGTATCTATATAAATAAATAAAAGTTGGGTTAGTTACACCATTTATAACTCAAGAGCGGCTGGAGCGATTTTTATGATCTTTAATTTGTTGGATTTGTCTCCGCACTGAATAGCAGAGATTAATTTTGCCATATATTTTGTAAAGAACGACTTTTTTAATGATATGAGGCGGTACGAAGTTTGCCGGGTCAGCTATACTTAATAATAAAGCTGAAGAGTTTGTTTGTTTGAACACGCTAATCTCTGGAACTAGGTACCATTCTGATTTGAAAACGTCTTTTTGCATTTGATAGCCTAATTATTGAGGAAGGCTATAAGCTACTTAACATTACACTAGGGCCCATAGGCGCCGAGCAAAAATAAAAAAAGTCGGAAAGAACTTTTTGAGCGAAAACGAAGAAGCGCGGGCAGGCGATGCGATGCGACGGGGTATTAGTTAGAGTATATGATGGCTGTTTGTATCGATCGGTTGGTTGATATGGGACCTTCAATATGAAAAGAGACTGTTGTTAAGTCCATTATCCAAGCACGATAATATAGGATCACTGAAACAGAAATAACCAATAAAATCATTAGAAAATCAACAATTGCATTCTACGCTGCCGTTCACACATAACATTTATATTCGCATATTTATTCACGTGCCGCGCAAACTTCAGATTGTTTTCACCACTGAAGTGCGAATCCAGCGCATGCAGAAACGATGCACCAGGCAGAGAAATAACTGTGTTTTTACTGGGTCAGGATTACTGCAAACAAGTTTACTTACTTGTCTTATACTCGTCTTTCGCCCCACGAGTGTCAATGAAACTTGTACGGACCACGGATGATGATACCGACGGACGGACAGACGAACGGCTGGTTTAAGATTTGAGCAAGTGTTTACTTTTTATCCCAAATGCGTTCACGGACTTTTTCGAGGAATTTGATCCTTGTGATGTCAACGTGCCTTTACCGTTATGTTTTCTCCTCGAAGTCAAGGAGCGGAGCTGAGTTTTATATTTTTTTTTGGGATTCTGGCTACCTAGGTATGTGCAATTAATAGTTGCAGAGCATTTTTTGTCCTTTGTGTTAAACCTTTGTGTTTCCTTTGTTCATTCATACCTAAGCATTAACTATTAATTTCAGTTAAAAAAAACGACCAGAAAAATAAAAAATAATTTCAATTAATCTTATGTACCTAATCGATTAGTACAAGGCAAGAAGTAAAAGGCTTTTTATATTTCATTTTATTTTTATTTAATTAGAGTTTCAGTTGAGTCAATTGCAAGCACGATCAAATTGTAGGAAGAGATCTTACTTTGCACGTACTAAATATATCATGCATGTATTTTAATTAAAACTACAGTTACTTATTGAAGTATTAAAAATAACCACAAAAAAAAAATCGTATCAGTTGTCAGCCTTTTGTGCTCTAGAATTTGATGGATGCGCGGGCGCAAGCCGCCCATTTATTTGGACGGTCTGTACTCTGCAGCTTCACCGTGCTATGTACCGTTCAAATAGTGTTCTAAACCAAATAACCGCTAGTCATTAGAGGCAGACAAAACGCTGCGCCCGCGTCGCTGTATTATGTGAATATTCATTACCACATTACACTACAGATGTCGATAATTATGAAATGTAGTTTACGCTAATATTAAATTTTACGAGCAAGATTTTAATTAAATTACCATATGATGAATAGAGATTCTTATATTATGGACATCATTATAATGTATTAAAGTTGTTCCCTAACCTACACGTGAAAAGGCCGACCGACTAAGGTCGTACCGGAAGTTACGCAGCAATAGTCAAACTTCAAAAGAAAAAGTGTCGGTAAACAAGATTGTTTTAAAGATTTGTTACAGTCTTTTTAAAAAAAAAACAAGTTTGGTTAATATTTAACACTTACTCATCGTTAAGCTTTCTCCAGAGCTTACAAATAAAACGTATGTTAGCCATTTGCTTACAGTGATTAATTATCTCTAAATTAGAAAGAAGATTGGCAAACTAGCGACAAAAATATATAAAATTGGAAACAGCTAAACGAGTTATTGATAGAGCCATTAATTTGTCATAAAATTAATTATAATATTATGTTTGACATAATCCTATATGCCGTTAACTTACATAATAACGTTTGATATAAAGCGTCGTATCAATTAGTGTGTAAATATATTCACGGTATATCATATGTAAATACCACCGTTACGAAATATTATGAGGCGCAAATGCATACGTTTAGTATATATAAGTTTATTAACTTAATTAGGATGGGTTGTGACAGTAACCAGTAAACGTGGGTTATTTTATGCATTCTTGGTTTTGCTTCTTTATAATATCTATATTCTTTACTATACATATCTGTATCTATACCTACAATTAAATAAATTGAATGTCTGTTTGTAATGTCAAAATAACTGATTTTTACTAAATGTATTTGAAACTATATAGATACGGTACTTATAACAAAAAAAAAGTATTAAAAAAATTCTGCCTGGTTTGTTTCGGATAATCTCCGAAACGGCTGGACCGATTTTGACGGGAATTTTGTTATAAGGAGTAACTAAAAAAAATATTTTACAAAAAGAATTAGGTTTCCGCGCAAAAAGAGAATACCATTTGTTTTCCGATACGCATGCGTATGAAGTACTTAGCGGGCACAGCTATTTTAAAATATAATATGACGAGTGCCATGCCAATATTCTAATTATGGTCAGAGAAATACTTACATCGATATAGGTACCTACGCAATATATAATAGAAACGTTAAACCAAAGTCCTTCTTAGAAAAGAAGAACCAATAGATGTCTTATGGTGTTGGGCATCAATGTCCTATTGTCTGCTAATGCAATATTTTTATTCTAACCTATATTTTTCCCAATGCTGGGCAAAGGTCTCCCCCATAGCTTTTCATTATTCTTTATGGATTTCCTGGAATGCATCTAGGTTGCCAGCGTTTCCTAGGCCTCCCTCGGCGACGACGCCCGTCTTTTGGCACCCACTGCGTGGCGACTCTGGCCCACCAGCTATTACCATAAATCGAAAATTAATTCAACTGTATATTAAATTATTGCAACTTTTGTCAGATGACTTTACAAATGTCACTGTATAATTTAAATAGACACGAGAGCTACGTCATTTTCAACTTTCAATTTCGACTTTTCAAACTGCAACTTTTTAAAGCTCTTGTATGTAATATTGTTGTTGTTGTTCTCGCTCTCGTGTGTTGTCTCGTTGTATTGCTGTTTTTGTTGTGTTGTTTATGTATTGTGTTGTTGTATTCATTTCAAAATACACACATCAAAAGTGTCTAGGGATCAACATATATTTTTGCAATAACTTTTCTCCTGATTGATATTAATTAAAATTTTCTTTAAGGATTCATCAAATAAAGTGTTTTCGTTTGTCACAGTAACGATAAACCAAGTCACCTTTGCATTAATAAAGAAATTTGCCATTTTCCTAATAAAGGGATTTTTGACATTTGAACCACTAACACAAAAGTTCGAAAAAAAGACTGAAATAACAGTTTTCTCTAAAATTTTATTGGGTAACTTAAACAATTAATAATCCGTGTTTCTACCGCGAACACTAACAACACAAGAACATCGGTTTGGCATACTCAAAATGAGTTCATCCAAATCACGCTGTGGAATGGCCGCCCATGTTCGTTGCAACAACAAAAAAAGGTCTTCTTGCGACTGGATACCCTCCATATTCGGCAGAGCTCTTCTCTGTAGCATATCCCATGCATGCTCAATCGGGTTCAAGTCTGGCGACTGAGCAGGCCAGGGCAGGACATTGATGTTAGCTGCGGCGAGAGTCTGTCTTACAACTCTTGCGGTGTGCGGTCGTGCATTATCATGCATTAACTGAAATAAGGGACCGATTTGCACTTGTAGAGGACCGATGACGTCTGATACAATCGTCTCAGCATAAATTTGAGCGTTGAGGTTGCCTCTGATCCAAATCAACTCAGTTCTTCCGCCGATCCAAATACCCGCCCATACCATGATGGTTCCACCACTATAAGGATGGACTTCCTGGCAGGATTTTAATCGCTGTTGGCGTCCAGGGGTTCTCCAGTGTCGTATACGTCTTGTATCCGGTCTCATACCAAAACGAGACTCATCAGAAAAGCACACGAAACGCCATTGTTCTTCTGCCCAATTTCTGTGTTCAAGAGCCCATTGATATCGAATCCTACGATTGTGCATTGCTATAGGTGGTACCCGTAGCGGTCTTCGGGAATGAAGGTTCACTTCATGCAAGCGGTTTCTGACTGTTTGGTCGCTAATTAAGTTCCCTGAAGAGTGATGAAGCCTCACGGCTAACATCATGGCGGTTATTGTTGGAGCTCTTCGAGTTAAGATTTGAATGTATCGGTCTTGTCTCCGTGTGGTGCAGCGATACCGTCCTCCATGGCGCTCAGCCACGGTACCAGTGCTTCGGTAACGTGTCCAAAGTCGACTGATAACACTCTGACTTGTATTCAGAGCTAAAGCCACAGTACGTTGCCGGGAACCAGCTTCTATCATTCCCACGGCTCTGAGCATTTCTTCCCTGCTTAAATGACGTCGCCGCTCCATAATAACGTTGGTTTTAATCAGTAGTAGGGAAACAGTAGCACTAATAATGTCTTCAATGCGTTGTATGTTTTTATAGGGAAAATATTGACAGCTGATTTTCATCTTTTACTCGAATTTGATTCACAGTTCCTGTTTCAAATTATGAAATGCACCAAAAAGGATCCATATAAATTTATAAAATCATAAATTTATTACAAAGCCACATCTCAATCTCAAGAAATCCGCATAAAAATGCTTGATCCCTAGACACTTTTGATGTGTGTATATTTTAGAGCAAACGAAAAAATTTAATTAATTTAAAAAAAAAATTAAATTTTTAATTATTTTTTTTTTAATTTTATTAATTTCAATTTTTTTTATAATATTCTTCTAAAGGTTTAAATCCTTGAAGTTCTAAAGAACTATATAACTACTTACAAAAAAAAAATCAGATGGAAACGTTCACAATAGTGAGAAAAAAAAAACGAGTTGGCTGTGACGCTGTGTAGAAGTCTTTATTTATGTCTTGTTCAAGCCTACGTCCGTATCTATCTAATTATTTTCAGTGGTGTAAGCCGAGCCACTAGGTGTAAAAGGAAATGTCCCTATTAGTTTGTCTATGGTTGCTGCCGCCACATATCGCATAACATCACGCACATTCTCTTTGGAAGCGAGGAGCATTCCAATCACTAATTGCAGGATGTGTCGTTTAACATCTTTAACTATTTATTTTTATAGGTACTTAATAAAAAATTAACAATACAATTTGTATTCTCAGTTTACGATAGAGGTACCACTAGAGGAGACATACGTTCAGCAGAAGACATCTTTCGGCTGAATGATGATGACTATGATACGACCAACAAAATGAATAGAACATTCTCTCCAAGCAGCGCTTAACACTTATTTATTAAAAAAGATATAAAAACCACAAAGTCAATGTTTATAATTTTCCACCTAACAATAGTGCACTGATAATGAACCTACGACAATTATGTCTAGATCTGCGATCAGGTGTTGGGAACAGTCGCCGGCATTCCGTTACAGGTTGAATGACCATCCGCGTGCCGACACCTCGCCATCGCCACCGCATCATGTAATCACATCCTTACTTACCAACTTACGATAATCGACGCTTATGTGAAAGATTTTATAACAACTCGATCTAGATTTCAAGGCAGAAAGGTAATAATAAAAAATAACACGTAATCTTTTTAAAAAAAACCGAACGTTATTTGAATTCCTCGCAATTTTGTTATTGCCTTATCTATATTTATATTGTCTTGTTTACGTTTACTTTTAAATCTATAGAACCAGTTGTGTCAGTGTTTCATGATGTAGTTCTAAACTAGTAGCACAGAATAATGAAATATATGAAAATATGATTCCGTCATCCATGCGTAAATAAGTAGTGCCATACATAACTGTAGCAGCCTTGTTATTCAATCTTAAATAGATTGAATAACAAGGCTGCTTAAAAACACTACTACTTACTACTTTTACTTTAATCATTTATAAAATGATGTAAAAGATTACATGATTTTATAAATGACTAGCGGCCTGTCACGGCTTCGCACGGTTGGACATTTATTTTTTAAACATTTTATTTTTTTCTTACAATTAAAATAATCAGTGATAATGTAGCATTCAAATGGTGAAAGAATTTTTAAAATCGGTCCAGTACTTTTTGAGCTAATTCGTTACAAACATACATACAAATCTTTCCTCTTTATAATATTAGTATAGATTAACCACGTTTCCGAAAGTCCCTGAACAACGAAATCCGTATTTTCGGCCTGTCCAGGCGGTTCCTAAATCCTACTCCCCATCACCAACGAACATACGATTATATTGGGCCCGACCTAAGAATGAATGACAGCTCGATTTGACAGCTGTCCGAACTCCCGTTATGTTTTTAACCGTCCGAAAAAGTTAATTAATAGGTTGGGAGGTGTAACTCCGAAGTTTCGAATTACTTACGGACGGACTTGAGAATAGTCCCCCTTAAGCTACATAAATATTGCGCCTGATCCAGCCTGGAATTAACATATCTCCACACAATAACCTAACAGAACTGACGTACCGAAAACGTTCTTCAAAAATATCTCACATCTCGTGTTACAAAAAAATAACAATGGGAGATGTCTCAATCAAATTCAGCTCAAATTGGTTCACAATAAAACTTAAAACATAAAACTTCGCGGATGTTGGGTTACGTGTCGAGGTCAATCCATTGTTCATGTTTATTATTATAGGCATTATGTGATCATGCCTTGGTCTCTTGGTTTGTCGAATTTACATTCAATATGGATCCTCTTTTGAATCATTCATGTTTGTATTCTTACGATTTGTCTCCTATATAATTTTAATACAAGGTGGCTTCATTTATTTATTACAATTGTGCGCTTCTAAGTATAGGAGGAGGAGACCACATCACTTCCTTATAATCTAGGTTTACAAAGTAGAAACACTAAAATAAATAAAAAAATATAACTCGCAAATCATACAAAGGTACATAAGTGAATTACATAACAAATTAATAGTTAATAACAAATAAAGAATGACCAACCATAAAAGACAACAGACATAAATAACATTAACAATAAACAAATATTTAAAAAAGAAACTTTATAACTAAAAACTTTGTAAACTGTTAATATTTAAAAGGCATAACTAAGTTAAGCTACGAATCATCATCATCATCGGCCTACAGCAGTCTACTGTTGGACATAGGCCTCTCCAAATGCACGCCATTTAGCTCGATTTTCGGCAACTCTCATCTAGCTGCTACCAGCCACCCTGCGAAGAACGTCGCACCAGCTAGCCTGAGGGCGTCCTACCTTACTTTTGCCGATTCGCGAGGCTACGTTAACCTTTGCCAATGGCCCTAAAAATGAGAAGTCAAATACTCAATTAGTCCCACTTGCACCGCATATCACTAAATACATTAATAAGTATAATAATATCATCGTGTCTCTTTCATCTTCAAATGATTGACAGAAACAGAACGATTTTATAAATTCGTTTAAACCTATTATTTAGTACTAGCTGTGCCCGCGACTTCGTTCGCGTGGTTGTCGAGAACAAAACAACGTCGTTTAGATAAGAGTATATCACCTTTTTGATGATTTAGATAAGAGTCCTGACTTTGGTATAGTTGATTACGTTAATGCTTCTCTATATACTATGTTAGCGGTGGAATTACCCGGAGCATATACAAAAAGGTTGTTTGGGTTGCTAACACGTGATAGAGAAACATAGAGTTGGCCGTGTGAAAAACAATCAAAAGTAAGGTCTACACCCGCAACGGATAACGTCTGGCCTTGGGCTTTATTAATAGTCATAGCGTAACAGAGGCTTACAGGAAATTGCACACGTTTGAAAGTAAACGGAAAATTATTGGGGATAATGGGTATCCTGGGAATGAAAACAACATCACCGGAGCCGCAACCTGTTAAGATTTCGGCTTCGATGACATTTCGTTGGAGATTTGTTACTCTCAACCGAGTTCCATTGCATAGTTTTGGTGGGCTTAAATTTCTGAGTAGAATGATTGGTACTCCGACTTTTAAATAAATTTTGTGTGCTGGAAGACCTGGTGTATTTAGAGAGTCTAAAAACTCTACTGGATAGTGGGTGGCATCTCCTTCTTCTAAAACCGTGTTAATAGATAAATATTCCCTACTTTCTCCAGAAACATGTACCAATATTTGAGAATTTATTGCTGCTGCTTGGTCGTTGCGAGGTGCCAAAATAGCTCGTTGGCATAGCCAAGCAGCGTCATGGTTCGAGATCTCTGATGGATCTCCGTATACAGAGGAAATGAGTTCCTGCTGTGAGGCAACAGAAGAACACAGGCTTTCGACTAAAGTTACTTTACCTCCTTCTTGAGTCGGGTATGTGCCGTTACCAATTTGAAGTAGTAAATTTGAGAAAACCTGCGCGTTTGCGTCACCTCCCAAATATGCTCGCATATTAAAGCTCAAATTAGTTAATATGACACTACGCCATAAAATAGAGCTCTTTAAACAGGCACCTATTTCATCGGCCCTCGTTCCTCTGGGTATTATAGGGAGTGTCTGCCTGAAGTCTCCACAGAATAGCACCGTTAAGCCTCCCATCGGTCGGTCATTTTGTCTTATATCTCGCAACGTTCTATCTACAGCTTCCACAGCTTTACGATTTGCCATCGTACACTCGTCCCAAACGATAAGGGCGCAATCGCGTAAAACCCTTGCTTTATCACTATTGCGAGACACGTTGCAAACAGGGTTTTCTGTGCGGTCCAAGTCGATTGGTATTTTAAATGTTGTATGTGCAGTTTTTCCTCCTGGTAATAAAGTGGCAGCTATTCCTGAGGAAGCGACGGCAAGGGCAATTTTGTTTTGGCTCCTTATTTGAGCCAAGATAACTTTAGTGAGGAAAGTTTTACCTGTTCCACCAGGTGCATCTAAAAACAGCATTTCTCCTAATGAATGTTCTACACTACAGCATACTCTATCAAAGATTTGACGTTGTTCTGACGTCAAATTTGAACAGCCATTTCGCAATATTTCTGCTAACTCTTCGGGGTTGTAATTTATTTCAGATGTATACTCCCTATTAATTCGTTCCCCACCAACTGTCGGTGTCGGCAAGCCGTATTGACTGAGGGGGTTCCCTCCTATACTTGTAACTATATCTTGTATAGCCAGCAAAGCCCTACTCTGGCAGCTTTCACGTACTTGGTCAGAAGTTTCACTATTTATATTTTGCTGTCTCAAAAAATCTTCGGCAAACGCGTCTTTATATTTTTGCCACAACTGCCCAGCGTCCGATAGGCCACAAAATGTCAACAAAATGGCAAATAAATGGCGCAAACGATGTGGACTATCACTGACGCATGCTTCGGCTAAAGCATCATCCCAATGCTGATCGCCATCTAATAAATGCCGTGCGCGGCAAGCAGCTTGAAATGTGGGATATTCTATATCGTCCACTTTGCGGAGCTCAGCAAAAGAAGTAGGTCCTCGCACTGTGTGAAGAAGAAGGCGTAAATAATAACACTCTGCATTATTTGGGTGCACCGTGTATACTCTTCCAATCACGTGTTCTTTAAAAATGCCGGACTCGCCTTCTACAGCAGTTCCACGTCTCCTGCGATTAAAAACACCTTGCTGCTTGTTATAAGTATAATAATGTGGCACTTCATTGTACAACAGAGACTTAGCGAAATTGTCTCTTTCGCAAAGGCGAAAGAATGCGAGCAAGGTGGTTTGTCTTGGGTTGTTCATTCTTTCTGCCACATTTTCTGGCTGAAAGTAAACTCGCTGCCCGCCTTCCAGGTGCACGTCAAGATGGATGACTGGCGGATACCTTTCATGAATAGGGAAACTCAAAATGCGCCAAACTGCCTCCGAAGAGCTTATGTATCGGCCAGATTGATACCTTGTCACTTCATCAAATTGGTTGTTATTTCTTAGTGCTATCATGGCTTGATCACTACCTTTATTAACATATTTACATATATATTTTATAGATTCGACGCTATTATAAATTTCGACATTAATGTGTGCTTGAAAAGCGTTTGACAAAACTGGAGAATACGGTACCACCCAACTATTATTTAGAATTATTTCTTGTCCACGGAATCTGACAGTAGCTGTGAAACCACCTTGTGACGGTGATCTTCGCCGGTATTGCGGATACCCATTTTCCCCAGCCATAGTTAGTTCTTTCAGTGCTCTGGGGTATTTTTTTGAGCATTGACCATCTTTCATGCACGGTGATTCCCTGTTTAAGAGGCCACATGGCCCGTGAACCATATGTGTTTTTACTATGTCATGCAAAATCGGATCTGCATTATAGTCCGGAAATTCTGCACTTATGACACTGTCTATAGCATCGGGACGAATTTTTTCTTCCAGCCACAGAAGAATGTGCGCGTGGGGTAAACCACGCTTTTGCCACTCGACGCTATACATAAAACAAAGAGTTGAACCGAAAACTTTCTCCTTTGTAAGTAGATTAATCAAGACTTTGAGTTTTAAATGAAAAATCCTAGCAATAATGTCATGTCTGTCGTATGACGCCTGTCCTGTGAGAAGTGCCTGGCAAATCTCCGTCCACTTTGGATTTGTTGTAAATGTTATAAAAAGGTCCGGCCGGCCGTATTTACGGACGTAACAAAAAGCATCTTGCGTTCGTTCGTGCATATACCGCGGACCGCCTGTGAAACTGGATGGCAAAATAACCAATCGACCCAAGTTTTCGACGTTATTATCTGATTGCATGGCGTCCCGCAAGTGCACGTATTCTTCAGCGCGTAACCGTCGCTGGTTAGTGCGAATATACACTAAACGTTCAGTTTCTATTTTTGCGTACATGTCCACAATAAATTGGCTGAACAAACCACGAAATCGTTGCAAATATACGAAACTGTTTTGCCTTATTTGTAAAAGGTAGGAATAGTATTGTTGAGCAGATATTTTTTTTTGATAATTAGTGACTCTCGTAGTAGGGTTCACTTGGTACAGCCCAAAATTGTACCCATCTTCACCATGACAATAAATTAGTGGATATTGCAGGGCGTCGTAAGCTCGGTGGGTTTCCAAAATGCGTTGAAGGCGATCGTCGCGTGTACGCAACACGATATCACGTCTCTCACACTCCTGGTCGACTAAAACAACTGCAACTTCATCTGCGACGGGTGCATTGTGTCTTCCACGGTGTTCACCCACAGGACGTCTATCGGCACTTATAACAATTTTGAAATCATTGCTGCCTTGTGGAATTGACTCCAATGCAGCTTTGAATTCACGAACGTACTGGTTAACGTGATGCAGCAATTCTTGAAGTTGACCCAAAAGCTCAGCATTGAGCTGGGGAAAATTGTGATTTCTAACATTGAGCTGTTGCGTGTAATCGGATACAAAATAAATTTGGAGAAATTTGGGTTCATTTTCTGGCAGCAAAGATCCAATAAGGTGATAAACTTGACCTTGTACTTTGAAGGTTGGCATGAACGGTCCTTCCGTTATTTGTTTTGCCCCAAAGGAAGTCATTTGGAAAGCACTGTTATATAAACGAATATTATCCAAAAAACGGTTCGACTGGGGATGATCGCCATTCAGGAGACTTTTAAGTAAGTGTGGTGGATCTTGGAAATTTGGAAGAACAATTTTTCCATTTGAGCAGCACATTCCATCTGTCTCTTTCCTCCATTTCAAAGCATGACAAAAATTACAAATTTCTCTCATGTCACCCACGAAAGTAAAGCCAGCATAATTAATTCTAGACGAATATGTGAACCCTGATTTTTCCCTATTGTCCCAAGGTAATAAAATATTTGCATCGTCATTTTCCATGGACTCATCAGCTCCGCTATTTGTTTCTCTATTCATATGGTATCGAGCTCGTTCTATTTCTAGGCGAGATTGACGTTGTTCTGCTGTTTCTGCTCGTCTTAGTTCATCTATTCTTTCCCTTTCAGATGCAAGATAACTTTCATTGTTTCTTTGTACACCTACATAGTTATGTCTAGCTATTTGTAATCGTTCTTCTCTTTGGGAGAGAGATTCAGACTCGCGCGAGAGAGCGTGTCGCTCTCGGTCAGATGACAGACGTGCTTGGCGTTCCTCGATACTCTCTTGAGAACGCAAACTCGCGGTCCGAGTTCTTTGCGAACTTAAGCGCGACTCCCTTTCTGTGAAAGTCTCTGACTCGCGTGAGAGAGACTGGCGCTCCCGATCAGCAGACAGCCGAACTTCGCGTTCCTGGATATTCTCTTGAGAACGCAAAGTCGCGGTCCGAGTTCTTTGCGAACTTAAGCGCGACTCCCTTTCTGTGAAAGTCTCTGACTCGCGTGAGAGAGACTGGCGCTCCCGATCAGCAGACAGCCGAACTTCGCGTTCCTGGATATTCTCTTGAGAACGCAAAGTCGCGGTCCGAGTTCTTTGCGAACTTAAGCGCGACTCCCTTTCTGTGAATGTCTCTGACTCACGTGAGAGAGAGTGGCGCTCCCGATCAGCAGACAGCCGGTCTTCGCGTTCCTGGATACTCTCTTGAGACCGCAAAGTCGCGGTCCGTGTTCTTTGTGAACTTAAACGTGACTCCCTTTCGGTGAACGTTTCCGATTCACGTGAAAGAGCGATGTGCTCTCGGTTAGCAGATAACCGTGCTTCACGATCTTCTTCCGATTCCTGAGACCTACAAAGTCTCATCCTTTTCGCATTTCGGCTACGCAGCGAAAGGTTAGTTTTTTTTCTTTGAGGCATTTTCAAGGAAAATTAAAGCAATAAACAAAACTAACAACACTTATGACTGAATAGCCTACAAACTTAAAAGAACGGTGCGTCGAACAGTCTAGTGTGACAACGTATCGTCTGTTCGTGGTCGTGACTCAACGAATTGGCAACACTAACTTACTGTATAACGATTGGCACTATTGGATTCAAACTACGAAGTAAATCAAATACAATCTTTACTTCGTACTTCAAACCAATGACCAAAGTTGACCAAACGAAACCAATAAGATAAGCAAATACTTTTTTTTCGACCAATTTAGAAAATCGATAAACCAAGCAACCAAAGAACTTTTACGACACACGCAAGAACTTTTAAGACACCTAACGAAACCCAATTTGCCTAGTAAACACGGTGGACGTCATCCTCGCGCGGAAAATCTTAACACCGCGATTCAGAAAATGACGTCATTTGCACAACGCCATCTATCGGATTTAGATTTCAACTATCAACATTAGTTCTATTTTTAGTCTTAAGATGTCGTTGCAAGTACTATACTTAATTGCGTAACGTAATATTTTACTTCTTGAACTCACTAAATTAATCATATCTTTTGATAGAGTGAACCGATTTCGATGAAACAAAAACTAAGTTAAACCTCAAGTTGCGTATAATTTTTGTATATAAACATTGTCAGCATTGAATTCGTAGATTTGACGTGATGTGCGCACAAACAAACAGACAAACAGACAAACAGACAAAAATTTCAAAAATGATGGAAATGGGTTCTGTTACTCTTTGTCTACTCTTTTCACACGCTGGCTATTTTTTGTTTCAATTTCTTCAATGTACAAAAATGACTTTTCTACAGATTTATTATATGTATAGATTATATGCTTTGTGAACCTTCCATGAAGTGGTTGCATATCGCAATTTTCATGGGATTTGGCATTTCAGACGTAAATATTAAAGCCTAAACCTACTTAACCATGTAGATGTCCTCACATTTAAGTTTATGTAAGAGAGTGTTAAAAAAATAGTTCCAAGAAATAACAAAAAAGAACTATGTACTTTCCTATTCTTTACATGCCAGTATTTTTTTTTTCATGGGGCCAGTATTCTAATTTCTCGAAACAGAGCCTTTTATTCAACCACAAGCAGGCTGCTGCCCGCATCGCCCGACTACTTTCACGTGACATTTTAATACCTTTGATATTCTTTCTTTTTCTAAAATAAAAGTAGCCTAAGTTACTGCTTATAACATCAGCTATCTGTCAGTGAAAATCGGTCGGTCCAGCCGTTTCGAAGATTAGCCGGAACAAACAGACATACAGACAAAAAGTTTAAAAATGATTTTTTTGTTGTATAATAATAGTCTAATTATACTTTCATATGCATTTAGTAAAAAGCTGTTACTTTGACATTACAAACAGACACTTCAATTTTATTTATTTTAAGTATAGAAGACACTACGAATATATTAATAAAAGTCAGGAAGCGTAGGTAACTATGAACAAAATCAACGACAAATTCGGCTCCAAACTTCACTATATTGACAAAATACCTCGAGTTTTCGAACGAAAGAATACACATGCAAATAAGCAAATCAGCTGCGCTCGCGTAAGGCGTTGTATTCCGGCAAGCGCCGTGATTTGGTTCTGGTGCGCGGTGGCCTTTTCGGCAACGCCCATCACGGTAAGCATTTGCGTGGTGCCATTTTGGTTCTTGACTTTTATTATTCATAGAGAAGATATGAACGAACTCGAAGATGAAAACACCACGCAGATACATTATCAAGTACCTATTGTATCACACAAAACTGCACATTGAAAAGCGAGTTATTAGCGCGTAGGCGCAGCGAGCCTAGCGCAGTTTAGATCTGAAGTATTGCGCTCGTTAAACCTAACACATTATTGCTACGGGCAACCTTACACAATGCCAACAATACTCTTTACTACCTGCTGTTCTGCTCACCTTGTATAGCAAAACGTTATGCGTGCTTATAAATACGTGTGTAAGCAAATAGCGGTCTTTTTTCTCGTGTTTATCGGATAGAATTCGATTTGTATCAAGTAAAATGGCTGGTCGATCGTTCAGGTTACGGTTGCCGCGGTTTGTCCGTGGATGGGTGACCATCTTTAATACATACCAAGACCCGAGCTTTGAAAAACACGTTCCGGTGCCTTAGGCATCTTCTGGTCAGGCTCGTGTCATCATAGACCTCACCTATCGCTTTACATCACCCGTGATCGAGGGCAAGAGCGTTCTCAATCAGCAATAAAAAAAAAATAAGCCGTTTGTCCCGGCTATCATTGGTGGATCTTTGACAGTCCTTACGGGTCGTCAGAAGCCCGAATGTCTGACAACCAGTATTACCAAGTATCACCCAGTAACTGGGTTGTGGAGGTTAGATAGGCAGACGCTCCATAGAAAATACTGGTATTCAGCTGCATCCGGTTAGGCTGGAAGTCGACGTTAACATAGGTAGTTGGGAAAAGGCTAGGCAGATAATCAAGTAAAATGGCCATGTGTTGGCGAGAAGTCTTTGTAGGTCGAATTGGTGTCATTCAAAAATCTCCTGTTACAAGTTACTACTGGGAACGGAATCTGTTTAACGTTACTTCAGTTTATGCAGTAGCTCATGAAAGTCTTATAAGGAAGTCAATGAACATTAAATAAGTTTTACTCCAATAAGGCTTTGTAGCGGTATCTGCAACGCCACATTCGAACAACGCGTCATATTGACGTCACGCAAAATACTGCATCTCGCAAGCAGAATGTTCGTCCTACAACCAATCTTGAACAGTCAACACGCTTTATATCTATGTTTTGAATCATCACAGGTAGGTAAATATTCCATTTCAACACAAACAACACATACTGACATTGCACCCCACTTCCGCAGATCATTTACAAAGGTGCTCGATGCATCATAATGAACCCCGGACTCCCATGGCCTTAGTTCCAAGTACAAGACAATGGCTGTCGCGGGGGTATCGTGTCGATATAATTATTATTGTGATGCCTAAGCGTCACCAATCCGTTATTTGTGGGAGAATGTCTGACTCTTGTGAATGTTTGTTGCGATTGTTTTCTGATTCGTCATTCGTCTTAGAAAATACTGATGGTGTACCTACCTACTTTATTTGTGACAAGAAGAAGGGACTGATGTATTTTTTTACAAAGGTGTAAACGTTGATATGTCTCGTCACTGAAACAAGAAAAGCGTCTAGTTTTTCTCATTAAACCAAATTACAGACATCCAATGAGTTGTATACAATACCAATACGAGATAATATTTTGCCCTGATCAAGGTTGGTAGCGTATCTGTCTAACCAGTCTAATGTCCAAAAATGAGATGATGATTAAAGCTAGCAAGTTAGCAGAAAAAGTAAAAAAAATTAGAGAAATCTGTCAGATGAAAAAAAAAATCTGCCATAAAGATTGCCAGAATAACGAAGTCACTAACTTAACATCAGTTACACCATAAATTAGGTAATCATGACTTGCATCAGCCATCAATAAGTAAATTATGCTTTCACATCAAATCAACACCCTGCCACTTCATGTCTTGCCAACATTCCAGCGCCATACGGAATATTTTCGTCGCATCATTAAGTAGCTGTCACGACCTACATCGTCCACCTTATAGTACGTGATTTATAACATCATTTCATGGTGTATTTGCGGCGTGCCGACTGCTTCAGGAAGTCACTAAGATCGTTGCCCACCACCAAACTGGTTTAGAAAGCCACTCAATTTGTAGTCATACGCTAAGTACTGGAAAATAAGAATTAAAGTCAAGAAATTACTTACAAGGGATATAGAAAGTTAGTCAATCGTAGGTATATGGAAATGTTTCTGATAGACAGTTTGGAAAATGTGAAAATATAAGCCTGAGAATGTTATCTAAAAACTTTGATTACCTATTAGGTACTGGCCATAAAAAAAAACAGTATTCATTCAATCCAACCAGCCAGACAGACTAATAGCAATGAGAATTACTTCAGTTATGGATGATTTCAGTACGATTTTATTGGTTGTGCCGCTGTGCGAATACAGCAAAATTTGCAGTACATTCGTAACTTGGCAATTCACATTCACAAAAAGAAGCTCACTTTTGTTGCTTGTCATTAATTTACGGTTATTGCCATAATTTATTTTTTAATATGTCTGTTTAGAAGAAAGTTAAAGAAAGGACGACTCTAGAATGACTCTTGACAAGTTACGTTTATAAAAATAATATGTAAGTACTTATTTGGGCTAATGTGCAAAAGACAGTCTAAACACTAAATAAATGATGTAAAAAACTTAAAAAAAAAACAACCGACTTCCAAAAAAAAACACTAGAAAGTGAAAAATTACTTTAATTTCGGAAGTCAATGTCGTTGGTTCCTCATTTTCGTTTTTTGATACCGACTTTCGAAATTAAAGCTATTTTTCACTTTGTAGGTTTTTTTTTTGGAAGTCGGTTGTTTTTTTTTTTTGGAAATAAGTTTTTATTTTTTAGTTATATCTATACCATACATATACCACTTGCTATGTAAATATCAGTGACAGGAAGCTATTAAAACATAATCAATATAAAATAAATGAAAAGAAATCCTATTATTGGAGCTAACTCAAAACCTACCAAAGCAAAGTTAATAAAATTTATATGGGACCATTTTGAAATAAACCTCTTTCGTAAAAAAAAAGAATTTTGCAAATCCTTCTATACAGGTTGAAATTTTAATCACCGTTTTCCTCTTAAGGGGTCATTGTACTCATCATTATGAACAAAATGAAATCACGAAAAAAAATCGGCTGTTTAATACAAAACTTCAATACCTACTTCAGAGTTGGTCCCATAGTGAAAGTTGTTCAGTTCGATGGTCTAAAGCACCTCTTAAAGTTTTACGGGTTATTTTTTTAACACTTTGTATAAACATCCGAATTGAGAACCTCCTCCTTTTTTGAAGTCGATTAAAAATAATTGCGTAGCTGTATACGGTGAAAACCAGTCACAATCATTTAATTTCAAGCTTTCTGTAATTTCCTTATTATGATTGCTAATTTTATGGGTCGAGTTATTGTCCATTTTATTGTTTTCTAATTACATTGGAAAACGGGGCATTAAATTGTTCCCACTCAAGATCATGATTGTAGTTTATCGGAAAAGCAAAGAATAGCTTACTTTGAAGAAAGCCGTTTTGAACGGTTATATAACCATGGAGTTTATTGCCCGTTTCCTAAATAAGATTGTTCCTATGCTTTGGTTCGGGCAAGTTATCTTTCACTTGAGCGACTCCTTTAGTACTTAAATTAATTTAACCTGTTAAAAAGCCTTATAAAAGTCTGGTACCTACTTATCCAGAATAAAATGCACTATGATAAACATTTGCTATTTAACCTGCTGACTGATAGGAAAACTTTTATGATTGTCAGCTGATCAATAGACCAACGGCATTGGAGGTTGAGCGAATAAACCAGTCAAATGGTTATGTCAAAGATTTTTTAGAAAAACAGATTTATTCAAATTGAAAATTATGATTTTAGTCTTGGCTAGCGTAGATTTCGAGTCAAAATCAAGACTATCATCATCCGTTTGATATAATTTACGTACGATTACCGGCCAAAATAATGTCGCTGGAAAATCATAGATTATAATATTTGCAACAAAAACTGTAATAGTACACACGGAGGAAGAGTATACCGTTGCCGTAACCGCAGTGCAAACGATTCGTCAAAACCTAAGCCTCGTCTAGACATTCGACACTGAATACGTAACTGTAACGATCGGGTATCGATAATCGGCCACCGCACTGACTGGGGTCCGTAGTTTGAACATAAATATCATATTACTGATGTTGGGGCACGGTAGCGGTGAATATATTATTCTATCATGTTTTTTGTATCTTGTCGGTCAATAAAATCATCTAATGTGTAAACGTATCATGATGGTGATGCATTTTGAGGGTCCGTTTCATGTATCCATTGAGTATACCTATTTAATCTTTGGTTGAGTGCAACTTGTTAGGAGTGCTAGAAAAATCCAAATAGATGAATATAAAATTTGGAAGGGTTCAATGAAAATGGATCCAACTGAATGTACGTAGCTGGCAGTTCTTGCTTGTGG
Source organism: Globia sparganii (assembly GCA_949316385.1). Classification (NCBI taxonomy): domain Eukaryota; kingdom Metazoa; phylum Arthropoda; class Insecta; order Lepidoptera; family Noctuidae; genus Globia; species Globia sparganii. Next base: position 6,015,638 of record OX438670.1, read on the forward strand.
AGTAAACCGGACCAGAAACCAAAACCAACCCTAGAAAGCAGACTTTATTTGCAAAATATTGGAAGACCGGACACATTTACGTAGGCTCGGGCATCTGGAAGAATCCCCATGGAAATAACAAGACGAGGGAAGAATTAATTTTATCAGAAGCATAGAAAGCCTCTTTTACAAAAACTTTATGGAATTATAGTACCTACAACCTAAAAGTGAGCACATGACTTGTGTTCAAACAAATGATTTACTTCGGTGTTTTGGTGCAGACGAAAGTTTCAGTCTTCTTATTTCCAATCTTTTAGGTTTTGCCGAGTCATCGCTTTTATAAAATATCTATTTGAAACTGACATTTGAAATTGCTAGGACGTTCAAGAGGTTTTGAATTCAGTTCAGTGAACCAATCATATATTCATTATTATTCGTGTCAGGTTATACGAAGGTAAAAAAAAAAAACATACAATCATCCGAACATAGTACCTCCTCCTTTTTGTGAAGTCGGTATTAACGACATACCTATTTACTTTTAACTAAAGTAAATATTGTCATTTCAGTTTCGCGAGACAGGGTTCTCGGATGGACTGAATTCTCGGCTGCATTACTGCCGAATCGGAAAACATTATGTTTATGATATAGTAATAAAACGTAGACACAACAAGAGATCTACATAATACTTATATAAGCAGATTTTTCATCAAATTATGAAGCACTGGCAAAAAGTATTTATCTACAAACTACAATTCGACAGTCGACAATGAAATTCTTCTAAGGACGCTATCCCACTGGCGTTTACGCAGCGTCAACGTTGCGCAGACGCGACGTTGACGTCGCGTCGTAGCGTGACAAGCATTAACATCCGCTGATCGTGACTTCAACGTCGCGTCTGCGCAACGTTAACACCGCGTTTGTTGGCAACAGTATCATATGCGCGACGTTAACGTCGCGTTCAGTGGACGTTAATGCTTGTCACGCGCAGACGCGACGTTGACGTCAACGCTCGTAAAACGCCAGTGGGATAGGGGCTTAAAGATAAACCTACAAACCTAATGGTTGTAATATTCATTTAACCATTTTTGTACACACATATGAACAGACAAGAAGAAAAGAACAGAAAAATACGTAAGTATAGAGGTAATGCTTATTTACAAAGAAATCACTTTCAGCATTGCGATAGGAAAGGAGTTAAAAAGAGATCGTGTTTAAGAATAGAAGAGAAAATAAAACACATAGAATCAAATCACTGTTGAAATTAAACATTTCTAATATGAGAATATACTTACATATCGATGCCTTAGTTCACAATTGCACTAACTACGAAATTTACATTTTTGAGGAGAGAGCTTTAAAGTTTTTTAAAGTTTAGACGAGAACAGTAGAAAATCCAAGTAAAATACAAAAAAATATGCATCTATTCATAAGACTAGTCCATTTACTCCATCTATCTTGATTGGTTTTACAAAAATAAAGATCATTAGTATAATACCACACATATAATACAACATTAAACGAAATCATTTAATACAACTGTGACCCACGTTTTTGGTAGAAAGAGACGGAATAACGGTATTTCGATGCGCGGAAACGAAAGAGCATGAAATTTAGTGTATTTGGCATTAAAAAAGTAAAAATTGAAAATTTTGTAGTTAGTGCAATTGTGAACTAAGGCATCGATATTTTACATACGTTTCGTTAACTTTTACTTAAGAAAAACTTGTCCATTAGGATTGTTTTTCCCACATCGCCTTGCGTATACCTATCTCATAATAACTAATGAGGAAGGGATACCCGATAAACAAGAACATAATTTCTAGATGCAGCTCAGCTATTAGGTTTCTTATACGGGTAGTTCTACGATAAGAGGTAACTTGTGCGGCAATCAGTTTAAAATATAAATTTTATTCTATAAGTTGTTATTTTTTGCAATGAAACACATCACCTAAATGCACTTTATTAAATAACGTCACGATTAAATGCCTAATTAAAGTATATTTTTCTGAAATTCCTTGTAAAGTCTAAAAAAGTCTCTACCCTGGACTGTCCTCCTGTCGGTTTCAGTTTAATTTGCAAACGATACATACCTTCTTTGTATCAGTTATTAAACTAAAGTAAGTTAAACACAAATTTCAATAAATATATTTAAGTATTGTTAAGGAAAAATAGAACAAAATTTATTTATTTGCAATATTTTTCAAACTTAACTTTTGTCCCAATGTTTTTGGGTATCTACCCTGGCAAATTTCATTCGGCTACTACAAACACAAATTTTAAAACGGCCATATTCCAAATAGCGCTCCAGGTCATCTATCAACGTGAAATTAGCAATGCAAACACGTGAGCCCTTAAGAGCGCCGACATTTGTTAGTTGTTGCGACGCGTTGGTTCAAAGTGGTGGTTTCGCGAGGTCATTGTGTCTCTCCACTGGTAAGTCATAAAAGTTATATTATTCATTTAATTTATTTGCATTTACTGGTCTAATTTAGTAATAATGTAATAGTTAAAGTGTGATACATAATTTACAGAAACATTTCTTATGTCAATTAAAACAATAAAATTTATCATGAAAACGTCTCTTCCCTGCCATATTTCCCCTGGCAAGATAACTGTCAGGGGAGAGACTTGTTGACCAGGGGAGATAATGTTAGTGCAAACAAACTTAGTTATAGCATACTAGCTGCGCCCCGCGGTTTCACCCGCGTAAGTTTTGATCCCGTGGGAATATCGGGATAAAAAGTATCCTATGTGTTATTCTGATGTATAAGCTATATTACTGTAAAGTTTCATCAAAATCCGTTCAGTAGTTTTCGCGTGAAAGAGTAACAAACATCCATACATCCATACATACAAACTTTCGCATTTATAATATTAGTAGGATTTTTATCAACAAACAGATTTAAATAGTTTTGGTAAATTCTTAAAACTGAAAAATAAAGGAGGTTCTCAGTTCATATTGTCATTATTGTATTACATTATTGTCTAATATTGTTACAGATCAAGGAACCGCGGAAAAAGTTAACACGTGAAGAAAGATTACAGAAGAAACGTGAAGCAGCGAGACTACGATATGAAAAGATTAAAAATGATTCCGTAATATATGAATCGCAAAAGCAAAAAGAAAAGGCAAAAGATTTAAAAAAGAAAGAGAAAGGAATTATAAAAACTGTCGACCAAATGACTCCTAGAGAGCAATATAGGCAAGAGAGTGACTTTAATTTATATTTTTAATTTTATTTTATGATTAAAACATGTTCATTTAGTGAAATGTAGCATAGATACAGGTAATATGAAAATTATACTGATTATCGCAAGTCTGATTATTTGTATTACTTAAAAGACGCTAGTCTATACAACGTGTAACGTTAAATGCGCAAAACCTGAAAATAGTTTGTTTATAATTGACTACTGAATCGATTTCAGTCATTTTTAATATACGTTTTTTTTTCCAAAAATTAGGTATGTATTTTGCCATACTATCCGCCGATTGAGCCAAAGAAGTCTTAAGTCTTATTTTAAGCCAATAAGACTCAATTTTGAATGCATAAACTAATGCTAGGATCAACACGATTTTCTTAATAAAAATAGCTTTAAAAAATAGTTTTGGTCATTGTATTATGCTTTTAACTTAATGCTCTAATTGGGGTGTATGAGGTTTTGCGCATTTAACGTTACAGGTTGTATAATTAGTATTAATAAAAGAATATTTTATTGTTTGTTGTATTGTAATGACACTAAAGACATTTTTGTTTTAAATTTCAGAGCAGGCTGAAATAATAATAGTCTGTTAATGTTTAATATGATTAGTAAAAATGATAGTCTGGTTCTATGTTAAGTACAATGTTTAATTAAAGTTGATTTTACTAATTTTGTTACTTTTATTGTCACAAATTCTCTCCCCTGGCTAAATAAGTATAGTACCCTGATCTTAGTGTCTCTACCCTGCCCAATGTATTTACCCTGGCCTTGTAAAAAGTAATAAAATATGCATAAAGTGACCTGCCCTTACGTGAAAAAATACATAAATAGGACAAAAATCGTAATATAAGTGTTGAATGAAAAAATAGCAACTTTTCTCCCCGGCCGTATTCTCTATGGACTTAAAACCTCTTATCGTAGAACTACCCATACAGCTTATTACGTCAAGTACCTACCTCCGTCTCTTTGATCTCAGTAATGGTAGGGAGAGACTAGAAGGGGAATTCTCGTAATTTTAAGAACGTTCACAGTATGATCTCAGCCTCAATCTTTCAAAAATACCTCTAGTTTACCTACATTTTTGGGAAGTTTTTGACAGTGTTTGTCGCTGAGATGAGATTGCGACTAGATTTTGAACGTTTTTAATTACAGGAATTGGCCCCTCTGATGTTGAACAAAATCGACATTTGAGCATATAAAAATCATTGGGCATTAAAATTTAACTTTTATAACATACAAACAATAATTTGATAATTTTGTAACATCACGCCTGTATCACCCACATATACCCCTGTTAAGCATAGGAATACCTTCACCCACATTTCACCAGTTATTTTTAAATTCCATGTTCCATTCCAATAGGTGGTGAGCCTATTGCGATCAACCGAGCACAAATCCAGACCCCAGGCTGTTACTGAGAAATTCCAGATGGAAAAAGCCAATAACACTTTGCCCTCACCAGGAATTGAACCTAGGACCTCAGTAGTAGCGCTTGTGATCGCTAGACCAACGAGGCAGTAACTAAAAGTTCAATTAATAAATTCAGTACTTAGATAAATCCATACAAATATTCGAAAGTAACTTTATCTGTTCCTTCATGCCTAAACCACTGAAAGGACTTTGATAAAAAATTGGCGAGGATATAGATGGCATCCTGGGGCAGGACATAGACTACTTTTTGACCCTGGTGGGATAATTTCCGACATCCACACGGGTGAAGCCGCGGGCAGAGGCTACTAAATAGTATAGAACATTTGCATTAGACCAATATCTTACTTCACGTACGATTACAAGTAACAGGAAATTACTTAACGATGGATCAATTAAAAGATAATAAAATAAAGATGTAGAGTTGTAGACTATGGCCTACATCCTCGATATTTTAACTAAATAACCACAGTAGCCACCACGAAGTAACTAACTAATACAGTAACTAGAGCTTTAATATTAGCATAATGGTTGACTTTAAAATAATATAATTTTTCTGCAGGTGACTCCTACGGAGTTAATTTATTGGTGTGCGAATCGACAATTCCAGAAATGGCTAATACGTTAGCAAATTCTAAAAAAAAAAATATAAGAAAGAGTATAGAGGCGAGATAATTTGTGCGAATCAATAAGTGTACTGTAAGTGTAATTAAGTCGAGACATCATTCATGATCTTTTTGTATTTACAGTCTGTACTTTCGATAGCTGCTGGTTCAGAAATTAAATTAATTTTAAAGAGTCATCGATCACACGCTAATGTCTAAACAAAAAAAAAATGACTGAAAGTAGAAAGTGGATCATAAAACTAGAACATTTAATAAAAAATACTGAGAGTCTTTGAAAAAAACTAGAATGCAAACAGCGTAGTGCTGAAAGGAAAGGAATCTTGACACCTATTGTATTCGCCTCGTTAATCACACAAGTATAGTAATGCGATATGAAATCTTTCATCTTTCATTGGATAAGCTGTTTTCTACTAGAGATCTGCCACACCTTTAGGAAAACGTATATAAAACTGCACACAGTTCAATAGTTTGCCCGAATATTTATAAGTTCAAGTTTTTTTTTAGTCAACAACAAAACCTATACGAAAATAAAGCAACAATTAAAAAAAAAACCACGACAGATCGGCTGTCCCATTTCAAAACCTAGTAGGTATTTAAGGGACTTTTTTTTTAAATCGTTTTATTGCATAATCTTGCTAACTTGGTCTAGGTTAGCAAGATTGTGCAACAAAACGTGTTTTTTTTTAAAAAAAGGTGCAAATAAAATTTTCGGAAAACCCCCGACTAAAAGCATGTCACTAAAGATAAAACTAAAAATACGTCGGGGGGAATCATTGCATAGAAATCAAGATTCAAGAATGGAAGGAATGGTGGTTGGCAAGCATAGCGTGGGTCACCCCTCAACTGATGGAACGCCCTCTTTTTAATACCTACTTTAAAAGATGGCTGGGTTAAACTGGACGCGGAAGTCAAAGAACTGGGTGGTGCCGCGACTTGTTAGAGACTTACATCCAGCAGAACACCGCAATAAGCTAAGATGATTAATTGATAAAAATCAAGTCCCGCTTGCCTTATAAATGTAAAGTAAAGAAGATTTTCATTTACCACTTCCAGCCAAGCTAATACTTACTTTAGAAACCATCTATAAAATAAGTAATTGTTATATCATTGTCTTCAAAGCAAATTAGGGTTACTTAGGCCACAACTCATTGAAAATACATTTTCTCGTCTATGACATACTTTCTTTGTAAATGTAAGTACATGTTCTGGCGAGATGGAAAGCAAAGGCAGGCTTCGCAAACAGCCAGAGGCAAAAACTTGAATGATGAGTTTATTAACGAAGAAAGTATCGCTTAGGGCAACTCTTGATAAACAGTATTGACCCACATAAAGCTGCCAAGTTCCTTTTGGTAAATGGTTACTTGTGGTTAAAGCGGTACCCTAATTGAATAACAACAAGCTTTCAATTATAATGTGAGGGTTTTGAAGGATATTACTAATTCATTGCTTCATAGGTTTGTTAAAGTCGTTTGCTCAATAACTTAAATAACGCAATGAACGTGAGCCAACTGTCAAAATGAAAGACTGCGATTAACTGTCGTTTTATATGTACTTACCTGTACTTAAACGATCATTTAGTGAATTAAACTCCTGGTGCTGAAAAGACCACAAAAACAGGGATTGATTTGATAAATTAATTTAAAACCGATGATAGAAATACCTACACCAAAATCAAATCATTTATATCACTTTTGAATGTGAACATTTACAAAAAAAATTATTGTCTCTGGTCGTCTTTTCCGGTTTTATATGGAGAAGAATGGGCAAGAAACTCCATCGTTACTCTTATACAAATGTTTTACAATATTTTTCACCAAATACCATAGCAAAACGAATCGCAGCCGTGGGTCTTAAAAAAACGAACGAAAACAAACATCGTAACGCCTGCATTAATGAACACAATAAAAACAGCATTTAAATTTGAATTAAAGTAAAAAAGCAACAAATTAATAATGATTCGCTACGGCGATCATAAATCCGAGCCGTGCAAAGCAGCTAATTGCAATAGATAAATGAGAGAGATAAAACGTTTGGCAATCAGTCGATAGATCGGTGCAGACGCAATTTATCGCCAATTAAATTTGCATATTCCATTCAGGATTGCTTGCCTTTGTAATATTACCTTATTTGGAAAGGTTTGTAAGGAAATTGCTGTAGCTACGATGGGCTATTGTGTAATTTCTTGTGCTGTTCGAATAATTGATTTTCTTACATTTTCATGTATCTTGTGTCTAATAAATAAAGCTCTGGCTTGTTTTCTTCTATTACGTTTCAGTGAGCTATTAAATCTTTCCTTATTTAGATAATTTGCTGTCTTGCCTTGCCTCTACAGGGTCAAATTAAATTAGCTAGCGAAACTCCGCAGACATGATGAGTATCGATACCTAAACACGACAAAATAAAAATGATTTGATGATTTTTTTTTTTGGCTCAATGGGTACACTACCCATTGATTGTTAGAGTGTGAGTGGATAAAATCTGTTTTAACGTATTGAGATATCGATACGAGTCACGTCTGTGAAGTTTACTAAAAATAAAAATTGATTTTTAAATTGATATTTTAAGTGACTACCTACACACTATTACAGGCGGTTGATGACTCCACAAAAAAGGTCATCAAATTAATTTGTTTATTGTTTTATCATGTTTAGATATCTATACACGTCACGTTTGCGGAGTTTTGTTAGGTAATTTAATTTTGACTCTAAATAGTTTCTACTAATCTCTGCTGATATCTCTTTATTTGATGATCTCTCTTTATTTCCATATATAGGTACACTTATAATTTAATTTCTTTGAATACTTCCATATTTAGTTCTCTAGTTTTGCTTTCACAATAACTAATCTCTTGTCATTAATAATCTTTCTGATTTGTCATCTTTTTATTTCCATACTCATTCAATTAATGATCTCATTTCTTCATTACCTAATTTTTCCTTTCCCATATCAGAGTCATAACTCTCAGGTAAGATGTGCCGACAGCATTATCTGCCTGCTTACATAATTCAGTATCAATGAAACTATCAATTTATGATCGGATCTTTCATCTCGTGTGAAATGTGAGCAACTCTTACGCAGGTACCTACTTGCGTGCAAGACCGTCTTCAAGCCGCACAAACTTTCCCAGAGCTTCACTTTACTCGCACTTTGACGCTTATCCCGATGCTTTTACGTTTGTAATAATAATAATTAACGTATAGATCTGTAACTTGACGTGATAATTAAAGCAATGTTTTCAAAGTATGAGAAACGTTGATCTTCGAGTTGTCTCTACATGATGACGATGCGTGGCTGTTTTAATTGTTAGCTGATTCCTATATTTTACTGGCCGTTAGCGGTTTTATTGAAGTCATAATTTCATTTTTAGGTATGTAGTGCCTGGGATTCACACGTAAAAATAACTAAGGAATGTAGTTTATTAAAGACCTATTCGGAAAATAAAAAATGCCACCATTTATGGAGGTAAGCAAAACGGTTATAGCCAGGCTTTTTATACGAACATACTTTGTGTTTTAGTTTTATAGTAATAACATGTATTATTACTATAAAACGCAAAGTATTTTCGTTTCACATGACGAATTGAAGTTACAATAGTGCATAAATCATAAGTTAATCATAGGCAAGCCGAGGGCTATCGCATTCTTCACTAAATTGTAGGCACTGCCGTCGTAACCAATGATTTATTTGTTCTTCATCATATGCTCTTTCCTGCTCATTGTTACAGTCCAATTAGAATCAGACTTGGTGATATACTAGGACCATAGGTAACGAAGACATTTCTGTTAACTAAATATAAATATAAGGCTAGTTGAAGATCAGCTTCAGTAGTGTAATTCTGAAGAAACTCAATAGGTACACCTTCAAGGTCTGAGTCGAGCTATATGATTACTGACAAATGCTTACACTGACTGAACTGGTCCACTCAAATCTGTGTGGTTCTGTCCTCAAAAGACCATTTCAGCCACGAATCTACGTTGTCCTCACATCATCTGACCAAGATTATGTCTGGAACTTAAAAGAGAATTTGACCCTATAAGTTTGTTTCGCCATTTGTTCATAGGAAATTTCGACTCCATTTAAGTAGCTTACTTATATTTTTATTATGACGTGTAAAAGTGATTCCGTTGTTCGTTTGTTATTTACAAAAAAAAAAAAACATTTCATTTCACTCTTCTCACTGAAAACAGAGTTTTCCTCATTTATTTATTTCAAACTTTAGCTCACAATTGTACAGAAACGGACTTAATTTCTCGGATTGTAGGCCAATATTTAATCAATAGTTAATTAAATTCCTGAAACGTTGCTGTTCAGAAACAGTTCCATTCGCTGCTAACGGCAGTTATAAATAGGCTCAAATGAGAAGACCACGTCCTGTAAATGGATAATAATCTAGATTATAAAAACCAGTAATAAACTGCATTACCGAATTCTTCAAGACCTCTTTCAATTACCGCGTAGTTAATAAAAATGGAAACAAGTTTAAAACACAAGGCAGATTACTTAAAACAAGAATGAAAAAAAAAAAACAAAAAGTTTTTTCTTTTTGTTTGTTTGTTTTTTTTTTCATAAGTATCACGAGTATAATTTTTGTTAGGGTTAAGTATACAATATACAATAAAATTATAACTAACGATGATCATTATTTTTACGACATCTCTACTTAAGTTCTACTACGGTACTTAATTTAATATTCTTAAATAAATGATTACTCTAACATTTTTTATTGTTGAACTAAATAAAGATCCCATAACGTGCTTGCCTTTGTGACACAAATCTAAACTTAATTAATTACTTATTCGTCACTAAGAAGTAATGGATGCTACTGATGATGCAGTCCTTGTAGCAAATTTTTGGGCTGAGATTACCTAGATTCTAGATTATCATCGACTCAATAAAATGTAGGTAATCAAAATCATATATGAAGACCAACGCAGCCACTAGCCAGTAGTAAGGTGAAGTGAGCTTAATGCGCGCTAAGCAAAATTTTTGCAGCATAAAATAAGTGTCAAAACAAGATGCGTTTTAAGTTGAAACGATCGAATGACTACTGAAATTAAGGCAATATTGCAGTTTTAATTAAATAAAAAAAGTATTACACGGCTTAAGAATATTATTTAGGCATTTGTTTAGTTGATTTAATTCCATTTATTATCATTACATAAAATATGATCGCATACGCTCAAAATTATGAAAATTAGGCGAAGAAAAAATATTTTTTGACCTCTGTTTTACGACTAACATGACACAGTTTTAACCGACTTCAAAAAGGAGGAGGTTCTCAATTAGTCTGTATGTTTCTTTTTTTTTTGTATGTTTGTTACGCGATATCTCTGGCAATTGTGAATCGATTTCAAAAATTCTTTTTTTAATAGACAGGGGTTCCATATAAATTTTATTAACTTTGCTTGGGTAGTTTTTGAGTTAGCTTCAATAATACGCATTTGTGCCACTTACTTTATTGACGATGTTATAATGACTTCTGGTCACTGATATTTACTTAGCAAGTAGTGTTATATGAATTTGTGTGGGGTAAGTACAACTTAAAAGTTAAAAATAAAAACATTTTTCCAAAAAAAAATAACCGACTACAAAAAGACATTACAAAGTGAAAAATAACTTTAATTACGGAAGTCGGTGGCAAGCAACGAAAATGCGAACCCAACGACACCGACTTCCAAAATTAAAGATATTTTTCGCTTTATAGTATTTTTTTTTTGGAAGTCGGTTTTTTTTTTGTTATGAAATATTTATGAATAAGTCTTTTTTTTAACATTGACAATACACTCATTTTTTTCTGGCTTGTAATATGTACCAATCACCTAACTGTGCGACAACAAAACTGAGCGTTTTACAGTGGAGTAGCGCTAGAGTAGGAGTTGACATTCCACCTGACAGTATTGACAGCTTAGCACTGCATCTTAGTTTTCACGTTTAGATTTTTACAGTAGGTATAGATCAGCTAACCGCAAGGTGCAAGAAGTAGGCCAAATTGACCAGACAACCACAAAACAAGAGAGCATGCAAAACGCATAACACTTTTTCAATACAAGTGCGAACACGGATTATAATCATAATGTAATCAACCTACTTACACGCTCTGATGAACTTAGACGATGCATGGGAAATTCATTACCAATGTTTTTTTCATGTTATCGCTGCATTATTAGGAATTGTTCGACACGGTATTTGACTTACATGTTTTTTTTTTCCTAACATGGATTTGATAAACTGTAAAATGGGGATTGTAATTGGAACCCCCAGCATATTAGCCCCCAGAAGAATATTTTATGTAAAGGTTTTTCGAAAGATTAACTTGTAGAGGAAGCAAGGGATACGGTAATTTTAGTAAGAGTAGGTACACAACGTGATTCGTGACCAATAAATAAAGAAAACTGCCTCGTTGGTATAGCTATAGATGTCGCAAGCGCTACTGCTAACCATGAGGTCCTGGATGCGATTCCCAGGTCGAGCAAAGTATTATTGGGTTTTTCCATTAAGAATTTCTCAGTAACAGCCCGGAATCTGGATTTATGCCCGTTTGATGGCAAAAGGCTAGCCCTATAATTACTACATGGAACTTAAACATAACTGCCGCCATGTGGGAGTACCTACTATGGAACACCTCTGCCCAACTCTTCAGGATAACAAGGCGTGATATTATGTTATGTTAAATAAAGAAAATTAGCATTAAAAAAACATATTTATTATAAACAAAACTTTCCACGTCTCAATCAGTAGACATATTTATTTCGCAATCTATTTGGACAGTTTATCGCCTCTTGGCAATAAAACTTTAATTTATGCGACCTCCTCAGTCAAATAGCAAATAAAACAGACGGGCATTTATAAATAATACTTTGCCTGCCTCGAAGTTTTTCATTTCCATGAATATTTATGATGAATTGATGAGTGTAGATAGGATGCGTAACGTAGGTAGCTACATACAATGACACCCTGTGTAACATTATAATGATCATGGGTACCTACATCTAATGAACACACCCGCATAATGTGAAGTAACGCTAGACTAGAACGCAGACGACTAATTTGCACAATTGCGGAGAAGGCACTTGCAGATATATTTACCTTTATTCATGAACGTTGCTTGAATTTAAGTTGTGATTAGCGACTGTTTAACCATAGATGATTGACTTTTAAACGTCACTAAACTTTAATCATCGTTTATAAATAAATCCCATGATGCATATCAATCTGCATAGAATTTTCCCAACTATGTTGGGTTCAGCTTTCAGTCTAACCAGCTGAATGCCAGTGTTTTACATGGAGAGACTGCCTATTTGACTTCACAGCCACTGGCCACCCAGCTACCCTAACGATAAGACAAAAGAAAAGAGTAAGACCCTTGACCCTTGTTCCCCTTGGTAAGACTGATTGTCAGATTTTTGGGCTTTTGACTACCCACTAACGACTGTCAAAAATCTCGTGCTTTCCCAATTCCGAGGCACGGAGGGCCCGAATCAATGTATGAGGCGGTCGGGCTGAGAATGACCCTGTCTTTAAAGTGTGAGTGGCAAAGATTCTCTTCAGAAGTGTTTAATTTAGCATCTCTTTTTTAAACCAATGTAAATGGAATACCTTCCCCTTTCGGTTATCTATACTAAAATATACTAATATTATAAGGAGGTATTTATGAGTTTGTATGTTTGGGATAATCTTCGGGACCGCGGATCAGATTTCGAAAATTATTTCACTAATGGAAAGCTCGAGTGTCATTGGATACAGGATATTTTATAATGTTAAAACAAGATATTTCACGCGGGCGGATTCGCGGGCAGATGCTAGTCGGAAATAAATACGAACCATCCATCGAAACTAATAAAACCGCAGTACCTACTCACGACGGATCATACTGTCGATTTTATTGAAGAGTCTAGGAAGATCTTTACGAGTCCTCTCTCCTACTATGCTGTGCCCGTCAGACTCCATAATTCTTTCATTAATTTTAAGCCTATACCTGTTTTACCAACATTATGGAATGCAATAAAGAATTGTGAAGTTTATTTGTAACTACAATCTAATATCGTACGTGTTACCGAACAAGCTCTATTATATTGGCCTTCAATATAATCGGGTAATCCTACGTGTAGCCATTAAGTACACTATAAATTCCCTTGTTAAGACATTTATCAACCGACTGCCTTTTGCCGTGGAATATCGTAAATGTTCTCTCGAATGCCTAGGGTACAGCTTGCTTGGTTGCAAGTAAAAGTTTATGAGGCACGCCATTACTTTCGCAGTAGCTATTAAATCTAACGATATCGCGGAAAAAATAGCATTTCGAAAGTGTCATTTTACCATCGCATGTGCCAAAAGGAAAATCTAGCACACAAACCAGTCTAATTTATTTACTCACCCACTGTTTAAATGTTAATATATACCTGCGCATATCGTAAATCTTCTTCCGCGTCTCCAAGCTTTGCGGAGAAAAACGAACATTCTGCAAATGTTGACATAATCAGAGTGCCTCATCTGCTCGCATGACTTGCCGGAATCTGCCGCCGACGACGGGAGAAACGCGGAATGCGTCGAAAGTAAAATTACAATGATTTAACGAATTGTGAATCGCCCGTCATGCTTAGCAAGTGAACAAGTGAACGAGATCCAAGTATTGGAAGACCGCATCTTTGTTTGCCATTTTCGGTGTTGCCGCTGATTGGATAGGTAATTCAAGAAACTATTTCGATACTTTCATATCTAGACTTAATGAGGATAATAAACTGATCATGATTCGGTTTTTGTTTGTGATGGATTTAATTATAATTGACTATCAGTGATAGTTTGTTAATTTAACTTAGCAGTATCCTCGGCTACCACTTTGTTTCTTTAACTCTTCATTACCTACTTATATTCTTCTTCTTCGTGTCGCTGAGTTATTCCGGTCGAATCCCCTGAACTGCTGGCACGACTGTATTTTAAACACACGACTGTGTTTTCCCAAAAAATTGCCACTTCAGTACTTAATGGACCCAGTACCTACCTAACTACCTAAGCACATCGTTCCAATTGCATAGAAGGTCCATAAAAGAAAGAAAGGAAATTCGTTTAATTGCGATAAACATTACACAAATTGCAATGTGGTAGGTACTGCGCGTAGTTAGCCAGGCAATACATTAATGTTACACTCATGAGCCAGATATTAACATCAGCTACTAGACTACCAAGCAAATGACTCCCTTCGTTACTTTCATATTAATCTGGAGATACTAACCTCAAAAGCCTTATAATATCTCATTTCATATCTCGATCCAAAAAATAATCAACTAAAGTGTTACTCTTATAAATAACCTGACATAAATAACAAAGTCCATTAAAAGAACTGCTAATTAGGTAAGACCTGTCACTACTAGCTTAATGCTTTACTACAGGGGTCATTTTATGTTGGCCATAACTTTTAAGGCGCCTGTGAGTCATTGAATACGGTGCTTATGGCCACGGACCAATTACGACCTTATTTTTCGTATTGTAAAACAAGTTTGATACAAAACCGCTGTCACTTGCATACTTTGTAACAAATTAATGACTGGCCTGACATTCGTTCCATAATATTGCTCTTGCGCATGTTTTTTATAAGTTTCCTGTGCCGACCGCACAGTGGCGCCCTCATCGTTTGTTTGGTTATTTCATAAAATTTAGAATGAAAATGCAGAAAATAAGCACGTTAAGTTGTGCTTCATAAGATTATACGTTAATATTATTACAAGCGGTAGTTTTATATTGTTTAGTTTTATCATAATCCTTAAAACGGAATATAGTGGCCACTTTTATCCGTTTTAAGGATTATAATGAAATTAAACAATATAAAACTACCGTTTCTAATAATATTAACGTATAATCTTGTGAAGCACAACTTAACGTGCTTATTTTCTGCATTTTCATTCTAAATTTTATGAAATAACCAAACAAACGATGAGGGCGCCACTGTGCGGTCGGCACAGTCTTAACTTGTGTGGTGAAGGGCAGGCGTTTTGAGGGACTGTGTTTTATAATTTTGACGTTCGAAAAGTGTTGATTATCAGCCTAAGTAATTTAAATAAATGATTTTTAATTTTATGTGCTCACTTTTGAACTTTCAAATGTGTAGGTACCTATACTTTTTGCACATACCTATATAAACTTACGTCCTTTTTCCCATGGGGGAAGGACTACAAACGCCACCTGCTACGATCCTTTTGCTTCGTTTACGTCCATCCGTCTGATCATACTTTTTGTTTAGTAATATAATTATATGAATCGCTCTAATCGATTAAGAAACTGTTAATACAAGATATTGCATATTGCTGCTATATTAAGCGCCTTTGAAAGTTGTAATAGCAATATATCTTCTGCGCATCACAATACAATACAACTACGGTCGTGTGTATTTTTTCTTTAGTACTCGTCCAAAAACTCGCTAAAAGATTTTGACATAATTTTAATACAAATTTGATGTTTTATCTCTTCACCCAGATAAAGATCTGGCTGCAGCCCACGGCTACTATCTATCTATCTTTATTTAAGTACTAGCTGCTGCCCGCGACGTCGTCTGCGTGAAGGCTCTACAGCACCAAAAATACCTAAGATGCCAGTGTCGCTATAGCATTATAAGTACACAACTTTTAAAATAGCATTAAAATATAAGTTTTTTTTGCAAGCGAAGCAAGTGAAGAGAGTTATATGGGAATCCTGCTGAGTTCAGTCATAAGATGTGACTGAAGGAAATAGAGAAAATAATGCAGGAATACATTCCAGGACAAAAAATACGTACAAAGATATCATACCTTACTACACTTCTCTATAAACTACGTTGGTAGTTATGTTGCCAGGAGCCAAAATGTAAAGAGAGTCAGGACTGGTGACGCGGGAGCAAGCGACGTACAGTTGCCCTTGTGAGAAGCAACTTGTCCTGAGGTCGACACCCGCTGCCCTCAGTATCTGCCCCTGCGACTTATTGATGGTCATCGCGAAGCAAACACTCACGGGGAACTGTACGCGCTTGAACCGGAACGGGAAATTATGAGGTATGAAGGGAATGCGTGGTATAAATACTGCCTCACCGACGCCACAACCCGTAAGAATTTCCGCCTCAATGGTGTGTCTGTGGAGCGAGATGACTTTAAGGTGGGTTATACAACTTCGGAGGAGATAGGTTCCGAAGAAGCATAATCGGAACACCGACCTTCAGCTTGATGGTATGCGCTGGAAGTCCACTTGCTGACAGGGAGCTCAGAAATTCCACGGGATAATGTGTGGCGTCATTTTGCTCGACAACAGTGTTTATCGAGGTTTAGACCACTTTATTCCCCTCAATTTCCGAGAGAATGCATTCGTTAATTGCTGCAGCCTGATCATTTTTGGGCATCAAAATGGCCCGCTAACACACCCAAGAATTCTGCTGGTGCGGTATACGACTGATGTCCCCGTACACACAGCGAATTAATTCTTCTAAGCTGGATACCACTCTACCGAGAGACTCTGGAAGCACCACCTGTCCACCTATGTCTTCTGGTAGAGTGCCTTCGCCAAGACTTAGAAGGACATCGGAGAATTTTTGAGCACGTGCATTGCCGCCGAGCCGAGCTCTCATATTAATGGTCGAGCGCAGCGTACGAACTTGTAACCACAACGAAGATCGTTTCAACGAAGCATTCACCTCGTCAGCCCTCGAGCCCCGCGTCACCACGGGAAGCGTTTGCCGAAAATCACCACTGAACAGAAGTGTGACACCACCCATCAAATGTTCGTTCCTGCGGATGTCCTGCAGGATTCTGTCCACGGCCTCAACTACCTTCCTATTGGCCATCGTAAACCCATCCCATAAGATCAGAGAGCAATCCTTGAGCACGTGTCCCTTATCGCTGTTACGTGACACACCACAAACAGGCGTTTCGGCGCTCCTAAATCGATGGGAATTTTAAACATGGCATGTGCTGTCTTGCCACTCGGAAGCAGTGTGGTAGCGATTCCCGATGACGCTACAGCAATAGCAATTTTGCCTTGCCTCCTGACCTCTGCAAGTATGCCAGTGGTGACAAATGTTTTTTCCTGTTCCACCAGGAGCATCCAAGAAAAACATTTTACCCTGGTTTTGCCCAACGCTTTCAAGGACGGTGTCATAAAGTTTTTGCTCTGAAGAGAACAAAGCGACATGGTCATTTCGTATGGTGATCATTTCGCCCGGATCGTAATTTGTCTCAGCGTTATACTCCCGATTTCCACGGTCTTGATACGGTGATGATTGGGAAGCTAGTAACCCATATTCGATCAGTGGATTGCCGCCGATAGAAATGACCACATCTTGAAGTGAACTGAGACAGGTGTTCAGCACACGTTCATCAATTACTTCGACTTCGTCTCCAGTAGCACGCCTCAAAGCTCGTAGAAAATCTTCAGACAGATGATAGCGATACTTCTCCCACAAAGCTACCAGGTTCGCGACTCCACAAAACACCAAGATGACGGCAAACAGATGACGCATGCGGCTGGGACTGTCACTGACGCTAGCCTCGCGAGGGTGTCATGAAATGAAATGATCATCATCAATGAACATAACTTTTTTATAATACTTAACACCGCATTTTTTTTTTTAATTGTCTTCCTCAACTCTGCTTAAGATTTTGAGGGTTTTGTTGGAACTTGGAACTTGAATTTGTCAAAACGAACTATACGATGCAACTTATAAGAAGAAAATGCACATCACCATCTATGAATTTTAAAAATAACTAACTACTTACCTCGCCAACATGATAAAATTTGAATTATTAATTTCCAAAAAATGTTAACATGTAACTTGATTTGATTTTTATGAAATCTCATAGATGGCGCTGTTTTAAAATTGTCTTTATACTACTAACATTCATTAAACTGTATTTCTCTGCCCAAGTTACTTAAATGGCGTAGTTTTTATAGTGTAAAGCTAGATAACAGCATGGCTTACTCAAAAACAACATTTAAATATGCGTCGTTAGATTACACGCTGTCACAGAATGCGTAAGAAAAATAACGACTCACAGCTCCTCCCCCGTAGGTGATAGCGTGATAATATGTAGCCTATATGTTGACCTGACCTCTTAGTAATATTCATGCAAAATTTGAAGTAAATCCATGCAGTACTTTTTGAGTTTATCCCGGACAGACAAACAGACAAACAGACAAAAATTTTAAAAACTATATTTTTGGCTTCGATATCGATTGTAGATCACGCCCCAAGTATTCTTTTTAAAAAATATTCAATGTACAGTTTTGACTTTCCTACGATTTTATTATATGTATAGATTTGCGGATGTCATGGGCTTTACATTCCCTCAAGCCTCTAATCTAGTTTAAGCCAAGGTTTAAGACTAAATACCTAGAATCTGTTATTAACAGCATCGCATCAACACTTACGCCGGTCCTTGCATTTTAGTTTCCAAACTTCTATAGCATAGTATAATCAGCCTATAATGTTCCCACTGCTGGGACACAAGCCTCCTCTCCTCGGTGAGAGGGAGTGGGCTGTAAACCACCACACGGGCCCAGTGCGGGTTGGTAGCTGTCACATATCTTCGATTTTTTGGTATTAGGACATGCCGGTTTCCTCACGATGTTTTCCTCCACCGTTTTGAGAGCAGCGGTGATGTAATAATTTAAAGTAAAGCGTCTGTCTGAGTTCGACCCTACGACCTTCAACTCTGTATATATTGTAGCATAGTAAAGGTGTAAATAAGTACGTATTCATAATCAAACTTTCTCTCCTTTTAGAAACAAAGCACTGAACACTAATGTTTGGGTCGGCTGTGACGCGATGCGCGAGGAGGACCTGGAGGTGGCACTCAAGGTGGTGATCGTGGGCGACGGCGGCGTGGGCAAGTCCAGCATGATCCAGCGCTACTGCCGCGGCACCTTCACCAGGGACTACAAGAAGACCATAGGAGTAGACTTCTTAGAACGCCAGATTGAGTGAGTCTTAAGAGCTTCAGTTGTTTGAGCTAAAGGATAAAATATCCGTTACATCGTTTTTGGCAAACATTATACTTACCCCTCCATCTCTTTCTTCTGTTTTATTTCTTCATTAACAGTACAAGTTGGTAGGTATAAGTTAAAATAAACTTTATGTACCTACCGCTCGAAACTCGAGTAAAGCAAAGTATTATATCAATCAACACTATTGAGTCGACCATCATATTTTTTTAAATAAAAACAGTATTATAGCGTCAAAATACCGAGCTTAGATAACCCCAAAGACCTCGTTTTAGATAACAAAAACAAAATAGAGACCTAGATTATTAAGATCAACATAATCTTTGAATTAGCCACCCAAAGAGAACTTTAAAAATAATTAAGTGATCGCCGAGAAAAACTAAAAAGGCTAGATAATTATGGGCTTTAATTAAATGAAGACATGCTGAGATGTCGTGTTCTAGATGCAGAATATGTACTCTAATTAGGGTAATCAAGCAGCCACCGCAAGTGTGGTCTGATGTTGAATTGATAGCATCCTTGGAAGTCATCCAATGAAGGCAAATAACTGGAGGAAATGATGGTAATTAAATTAACTGGAGATGTCTTAGGATACCAATAGTAGCTCCATCATTTATAATATTTTTGTTTTTGAATGATAGAATATTCTCGTGTTATTTTAATAGGTGTTGTATAAATGCTGAGCGTCAGCATTTGCTTTTCGTCGTTCAAAATGCCGAAAAAGTTGTTCATAATTCAACACGATGTGTAGCGCGGATTTACCGATCATATGAACGCAGAACAGTTCTTTTAGAATCAAATCAATAGGTATAGGTACAAGCAAATCTGAATGCTACACAATGTCTGCCATAAAAGAGAATATGTAGTCTTGGCACTATTGATAGGACTTTTTTCAATCATGTAATGTTCCACACCAAAAAAATAAACAGCTAAACAGACGTTTTATTTCTTGCCGTATCCCCGACAGCATTCATGCTTTATTAATCTACAGTCTAACAAATTATGTCCCTTCATCCCCAGGATCGACGGCGAGGAAGTCCGACTGATGTTATGGGACACGGCAGGGCAGGAAGAGTTCGACGCTATCACGAAGGCGTACTACCGCGGCGCACACGCATGTGTTCTCGCCTTCAGCACCACAGACCGCGACTCGTTCCTCTCGCTACACTCTTGGAAACTTAAGGTGACTATCTTTCATCATAATTATCACCCTATAGCAGGCCATTGCTGGATATAGGCCTCTCCAGGACCCTCTCATCCTTCTGCCAGGTACGCTTACCTATGCTAGCTTTCCTTCGAAGATCATCGCTCTAAATGACCAGAGAGCTTCATACCACTTGCCGCAAGTGCAAAGCAAAATTGGTCAGCCGGATAAAAAAAATACATGAGGCTCCATTTACTGAGTTCTGAATTCTACGCTATCATTTATGTTTACAGTTCATTCAAACTTAGATTATTTATTTAGAAACTTTCATCATCAGATATTGCGCATTTAGGTACCTACCTACTAGAGATAATATTGATTTCGTAGACATCCAAGTATCCCATTAAGAAAAGCTTGGCCAGAAATTAATCATACTATAAAAATAATCATGTAGGTATTCACCAAATAGTTACGAACTATTTGGTGAATACCTACATGATTAGCTACATAAAAAAACATTTAGTTCGTAGCTAAGCTACTTATAAAAACATTAATTATGATAAAATTAAACCAAAGACCAGCGAACGAAATGCCAAAGATCCTCTATAAAGTTCTGCAGTAAAACCGCTTTGGACAGCAACTTCATGCTAATCGAATCGCAACATCTTACATAGTTGGAAGAGATTTGATTTCGCTACTTGTACAAGTAATAAGCATGTAAATAGGTCTGTAATACTGAGAGCATTTTTTTTTTTTTTTGGAAATGGCATCTCGCATTTCAAACCTATGAGGTTGTCGTCTGCTTAGCCGGACTTTCCTGTGGATGCCTCGAAAGTTAAGGCCTCCGCCACGGCTTAAAAACTACTTAATATACTAAGCGACTACGCTAAGGGCACCCCCTGTGGGGTTCGGACCTCGGCTTAGGGCGTTGCTGGGGGAGGGCAGCAAGGGACAGGCTGGATCGGAATCTGAGAGCATTTGGCAAGTGCAGATAATTTTATACTAAGGAGATACTCGCTACATGTACAGACGCCAGCAGGTCAACCTACCCCAATCTGTCAAAATTCTTTGATAGATTTTCAACTTTAGAACAAAGGAATAAGGTTCATATTCAATTGGGAAAATCTGACAGATTGGGGTAGCTTGATGTGCTGGCCTCTGTACCTTAATACTCGCACATTGGCCATTGGCCGCATTTGACCCTGTTAACGATTGAACTAACTTGTACATACATACATTCATGTTAATGTTTCTCGTTCTGGTTATTATAGAGATCACTTTTTGCGCCATTTTTATTGAGACCAAGTCACGAGCAGCTGGGAAAATGTTCACGTTTAAAACATAAGTAACGCTGCTATTTTATTAGGAACACAGTATTTATTTATTTAAAAAGTGGTCAATCGGAACATAAATCTTCAAAACATACATTTTAATGCCTAGCTAGTTCCAAGTTCCTAGGTATTTTGTTAATTGAAGCAGCACATTAAGATAAGTGAGGTCGTGACTCGCTCACACAGCCGCCCGTGTCCCGACACGGCTTCACTATCTAATACACAGATATCAAGTAACGCACATCGACTATTTACATTACGCCAACTATATTTGGACCGGGTACATTCATCTCCGATCTTGGAATCATTAGAGAAGATGCACGGGTCTCACGCGTTCGTCCTTACCTTCGGCTATTTACTGTGTGGAGTGAATTCTATAATAAATATTAGCAGAGAATTGACATGTACACAATACTACGCGTCAGGGCAAAACTTTGATCTGAACGAGTTGCCGGCACAAATGTATGGAGTGTACTTCTGGCCACCGAACCAGAGGCAGAGAGACAGTTGCGAGAACATTACCTTTAAGAAGTTGACGCAAGAAGATGTGACAGTGGCTAGCAATGAGTGTAGCAAACTTAGCTTACCGGTGAACGAGAATGTGATGAAAGCAACATACATCAATAACGCCGGGAAGACAGTCAATTTACTTTACTATGGCGATGCGGAAGTGAAGGACATGTATCGTGGTTGTGAAAAGAATATAGCGAAATATATATTTAAGAAAGTGAATGATAATTATGTGTTGGGGATCAATTGTTCGGCTGGCGGCAGAGGTATATTGTATGCTAAGTTTCTGCCAACCTCTTCGGAAGTGCAAACCGTCGTGGATAGCATAGAAATCATGAGTGGACGAGAAGGAAGCCCTGACTGTAGTCTTAGTCGTAGATAATCTTACAAACATTTTATGTATTGCCTATTTAATTATCTACTTATTAAAATTACGTGAACTTCAATGCGAGTTGTTATTAATTAATCCATGTTATCTTCAAAGAATAGGTAATTAATGTGATTATTTAATGTATTCTTGAGAAATGCAAAAAGTATATAAGTTTTTATTATAATTTCAGGTGGAGAATGAGTGCGGCGAGATCCCCACAATCATAGTTCAAAATAAAATTGATTTAATGGACCAATGCGTCGTTGGACCGTAAGCTTTTTTTTTACTATTTGTTCATTTTTATGTGTTTGAAAGACTTGGCTATCCTTCTCTCTATTTCCAAGGGTTGTACAAGTTTAAGCAGTACTTAGTTTTATCCACGTATTTCAATGATACATGGATATTATATAAATGAACTGAGTATTAAGCCCAGGGGCACACTTTTTTTATTAAATACGTTCAAGATGTTATTCGTGTATAAAAGTTTTGATGTCACATAAAAAGCTACTTATTACAAATCTGCATTCGAGATATTGTCTGCCTGATAATTATATCAAACTGTAAACAAATTTTAATGAGTACTTATATCGAAGCCCATGGAAAATTCGCAGAACTGACCAACATCTTTTCTACGTGACCATGCAAAACACTGACACTTAAATTTTTATCGGAACAAATTTATTTTTCGTCAGTCTCTAGTGATGGATTCTTACTGACTATTACCGACACATCATAGGCATTTAAACACTCCAAAATACTTCACACACACATATAAACCAAGCTACGGCTCCTATGACGATTAATATATGATTAATATCTACTTTCCAGAGACGAAGCGGAGCTGGTAGCGCGTGCGCTGGGCTGTCGACTGATGCGGGCGTCGGTCAAGGAAGACGTGAACGTGGGGGCGGTGTTCCGGGCATTAGCAGCAAGATGTCTCTCCGACATGCGGCGAGACGACGCTGACGCAATGCCGCCGTGTCAAGCACCCGTTATAGGTAAGATTTTTCTTCTTTCGACACATTTTACCCAGTACTACGTTAAGGTTTTCTTGAGTCTTTCAAGTCTTGATAGCAAGTACATTTCACATTGGGATACTGAGGACTCTTGGTAGCCAGTTCTCATTCCTTTCCAAAGATACCACTTATTGTGGCGTAAAACTACACAAGATGATGTGCCCCTGGCACATAATTCTTAAAACTACAATACACAGCGCGTGTAGCGATGGCAACAATGCGGATCTATAATCAATTCGACAGGAACAACCAAAAAATATACCTACATAACTAACTCAACCAATCACTATACCAGAGGTGGCAAGTCTACTTGCTCTCCATTAAATCTTTAGGGTGATAAAATAAAACGAGCGCTATAACTATATCTGAAAAACAGTTCTTACTAATGAAACCAAAACTGTTTTCAGGAACATTTACAAATCACAACAGCAACGGGACGATCCTGCTGCGGCCAACGAAGCACCGGCCAGGCGGCAAGAAGAAGAACGTGCTAAGAAACGCTTGCAGACTACTGTGATGTTAACGCAAAACCCTGTGTAACTGCTCAACTCTTAATTTAATGTAATATTTTTCAACCGTGAAAGTCCCCGCTGAACGAACTTACAATGGAATTGACTTGAAACATGATTCAGCGCTCGAAAGTAGTAGACATCTAATGTTTCCACAAAAAAATACACACAATATGAATTAGTATTTTTTTTTTCATTTTGAGTACACTATCTAAACATTATGGGACAACACATAGGTACTATGTGAGCCAACCAAAACTAACGAATTAAAAAAAAAACTAATATTGCAAGTAAGTACATCTTTCAAGTGCAATAGTCTCTTTATCTAAGTAGAATTTCCTGATAACGACCCTAATTTTAGTCGATTAAGAAAGCTGTTTAGTCATATTTTAATGTTTTTTAGTTAGTTGATATTAAAATAACAAAGCTATGTAAATATTTTGTACTTATCTACTATTCATTTTATAAAAAATAAATTATTTGCAAATACCGTGTTTTGTTTTAATATTATTAGGTACAAATCAAAGGTTAGGTATCTAGGGCTTAGGCTTAGGGTTTCCCTAGACCGTGGGACTGAAATAGAATAGGTAAAATAGTCTAGCTATGTAGCCGTATCACCATAACTGCGCGAAATTCAAATTTTCTCATTTTTTTTTTAATTTCGCGGTCTTCACTGGCGTTTCCCCCATAAGGAATAGAAAGGGTTACCGATACATACACCATGTATCAGAAATGTGTGATCATATTTCAGGGTGTGGTACAGACAGAATAAATTGTCAACTGTCCCTTACAAAACTTTAATACATACTCGACCCTAATGTATGGGACGGACGGCTGATATTTTTTTAGCGATTATGTAGGTCCCATGGAGAAAGTTGTTCAGTTTAATGGTCTGTACCGACCATCAAACTGAACAACTTTCTCCATGAGACCTATGCCTTTCTGATACATGCTGTATGCACTATATAGGTGACTTGTTATTGTTGACGCGTAAAAAGCAAATTTAAACAAGTCCCCTTTCAAACAAAAAAAAAACCGCATCATAATCAGTCCATTGGTTTTGGAGCTACGATGCCACAGACAGGCACACAGATACACAGACACGTCAAACTTATAACATCCCTCTTTTCGCATCGGGGGTTTAAAAAGAATAGCGCATCGCGGCTATTCTTTTGATGTTAGTTGAATCGAATGACCACCAAAATAAAATAAATTTTGCAATTTTAATTAAATAAAAAGTAAGTGCACGGCTCAGTAGAATATTTTTAAGTATTTCTTTAGTTGATTAAATTCACTTTATTACCATACAAAAGATATCTAACTTATCGCTCAAAATTTTGAAATTTTTGCGACGAGAAATAGATTTTTAGCTGTTTTAAGATTGTTTTATCATGATACTATTTTATTTCTATGATATTTTAGACTTTTCTTTAAACATTTGACAATAGACTCTTTTTTTTCTGACTTTTAATATATACCAAAACCCCTAACTGTGCGACAATAAAATGAGCGTTTTCCGGTGTCCTACGTTTGGGCAGCGCCTTAAAATACAAGTTTTATACCAAGGGTATATTGTTCCCTTATCGGGTAACACGTATAAATATCAGTAGAACAGTGTTACTAGCGTTATATTATGAAAATGAAGGTAGAACATGCTACTGTTATCTGAACACGTAAACACACGTCCACAATATTTTAAAGAAAGTAAGTAACTGATAGGCGATGACATTACCTACTTATAGGCATAGCTGATGTATGTACGTGTCGAACAGCACCCTGTCCTCAATTGAGTAACACAGTATCAGTCTCAATATGAATAATTTTGAAGGATACCGCTAATCCATTACTTTATATGTTCAAAAATTTGTCTGCTCTACAACGTAAATAACGCAATGAATGTTGTTGAATTGACAAAATGAACGCCATTGCTACTGATAGTGTGTTACGCAACTTACAAGGTTCATTCCTGGTAAGTTTAGTCCTGTCATATTAGTCAGCGCCTGACTTAGGTAAACTGACGTATTTTTAGTGGCCAATTTTTTAATCACGTCTAAACTTGTCTATGGATTATCTAATTTGACAGGACTAAACTAATATTAATCTTCTGTCCTTTTCATAGTGAAATAGAAAGAAAAAGATGCACTGATCTTAAAATTAGTTTAGTTTGTGAACAAGAGAATCGGGTCCAATGTTGCATTGAAGCACCCTCTAAAATATTAGCAGTATAACCCTGCCTTTACCGGTACTAGTTGCATATTGAACGCGCACTATTTACTGCTAACCATCTATAAAATAGATGATATACCGCCGCTGTTCAGTGCAAGTGTGAAGTTTACGACTTTAAGCTTAAACTGTAATCAACATGTTCAACTTAATCGTTGTGTTGGTAAGTTATAACCAGATTATAATTACATAACCGGCCTAACACTCATATTTTCGTACTAGTTTGATGTCCTTAAGCCACTTGCAAAGGGCCATTGAGAGTCAGGGCGATCTAGCTATTTAGCCGCTCCGGGCAATACTCTCAATTCAAAAATCATTACAAAGCGAATGAGTTAGTTCCTTCTTTCCTATTTATGTACTTCTTCTTCTTTCTTTCGGCTTGGCCTTATAATTTTCTTAGGAGACAGAATTAGGCAAATTATAAGACAAGACCGCACTTTAAAATATGTTGGTCCGTCTAAAAATTTATAGCCACAAAATTAGCATTTTTTTTAAAGAAAAACCATTAAAAATCTTTTTTGTCGGGCTGATAAGCATGGTAATTTTTATATGATATTTCACTTCTAGTGAGAAAATTAAGGACTCCGTGCAACAGCCGCAAAATATTGTTTAGTTTTATTATAATCCTTAAAACGGAACATAGTGGCCACTGTTATCCGTTTTAAGGATTATAATAAAACTAAACAATATAAAACTACCGTTTCTAATAATATTAACGTATAATCTTGTGAAGCACAACTTAACGTGCTTATTTTCTGCATTTTCATTCTAAATTGTATGAAATAACCAAACAAACGATGAGGGCGCCACTGTGCGGTCGGCATAGTCTTAAATAAGGATTTTGCGTTATTTTACATTGTTTTACCGACAGGTTTGCGCAGTATCTTACGTGGTGAACGCGCTGGAAAACGTGGCTCAAAACACTGATATCCCCGACTTCTCTGGAGCAACCGCCTTACCATAATGGATGTAAGTGTACGGATCGAGCACATAGTGGATCACTTATTTTGACAGACAAATTAAAGCATATTGTTAAAGAAAAATTGAAGCTTATTACTTATTCGTAGCATTGAAGACATTATTGAGGCCGGCGTCCTTACATTATGCAAAATTGTACTAACCTGAGTGGAAGCGCCGGGAGGGGATAACAGCGCCTTAGGACGTAGCATAGCATAGTCAGCCTATAATGTGCCCACTGTTGGGATACAGTCCTCCTCTCTGTGAGAGGGAGACATATACTGTGTAGGAGGATATACAGAGTTGATACGACAGAGGGGCATTAAATTACACTACGTATACTATACGTGTTTAGTATTAATTCGATAAGGTATAAAAATAAAAAGCTCCAAAATTGAGAATTTTCTTTTTTCAAACAAACTAAATAGCTTACAAATCAGAGTAAAACGCAACCACCCTTTGTAAATAAAGGAAAAACCCAAATTTCATAGAAACTTGGACCTGGCGACTGACCTTACAAAGTGGCAACGTCGTCGCACGCGCGCCGGGGCGCGGCATGTGTTTCGTGTCGAAGCGGGCGGCCGGCGGTGGCGCGGGCGGCGGCTTAGGCCTCCGCTCGCGCTGGCTGTTATGTTAGATAGTTTTGAAGTACGCCGACAACAAAAACACTAAATTTTTAAATTCTCTATGTGTCCTCCATTCACATTAATGCACAAATTATACCGACGGAGAATATTGTTATTTAGTTTTCTAATTAAATCACTGTCCGTCGCTAAGCACTTTAATTTGTGAAATGCTAAAATAATCCTGTTTTTTAGTTCAACAATTGTATTTACCTCGGAGGCATACACTTCACCCTTAATGTATCCCCACAAAAAGAAATCCATGGGAGTGAGGTCCGGAGATCGTGGTGGCCACCGAACAGGTCCGAATCGACCGATCCATTGCTGCCCAAACATTTCTGTGAGCCGCTCCCTGGAAGCCATCACAGAATGTGGAGGCGCACCGTCCAGCTGGTACCACAACTTGCGATGAACGGCTAAAGGTAGTTGGTCAGTGTACTCGGCCACAGGACCACTTAATAAATTTAAAAAATTCGCCGCTGTAAGGGTGCCGTCAATAAAAACAGGGCCGATAATATTATTATTATGGATACCAGCCCACACATTGAGAGAAAATCTGTACTGGTGTTCAGATTCTCGAAACACGTGTGGATTTCCCAAACTCCAGTACCGGAGGTTTTGCCGATTCCAGATGCCGTTCCGAGTAAAAGTACACTCATCGGTCCATATTACATTTGTTAAGAAATGGCGGTCTTCGGATGTTTTATTTAATAGCCATTGGCAGTAACTGTTCCTGATCGGTAAGTCTCTCGATAACAAAGCTTGCACCTTCCGATATTTATAAGGTTTGCGTTTGTTACGTTTTAGAACCTTGTGGATGGTTCTATGGCAACACCTAAACTGCCGGGCGGCTCTGTGCAGACTCGTTGTCGGGTTGCGGGAAAAATGATCTAATATTCGTTCGTCCCATGCAGCGGGTATTTGCCGCGGTGGCACTCCCTCCTGTTGCGGCACTACACGTTTATTGTCCCGTAATCTTTGTACTGCCAACTGTATGGTCCCGCACCATACAGTTGGCAGTACAAAGATTACGGGACAATAAACGTTCCTAGGGCAATTGCGGCTGTCACCATACCTTTCTCTGTATGTTCGCAGAGCTAATGCTGCGTTTCCACGGCATTCACCGTAAATTAAAATCATGTCAGTGTATTCTGACGCCGTGTAAGTTAGACGAGGCATTGTTGAACACTTTAATTAGGTATACACACACACACAACCAAAGTTTAATTACGTGTCCTATCACAATAAAAAACAGTAAATCACAAAAAAAAAACACTAACACTAAATAATTATAATAGCAAGTTACGTGTCTTGTCACAATAAAAAAAAAGAAAGAAGTGTCCTATTCACAATAACAAAACAAAATCACAATTGTCAGCGCACGAGTTCGACAAAACAATAGCGGCACAGGACTTCCGTGTTACGTAACGTACGTCCCGGAAGGATAGCGTTGGCGCACTGAAAAACCAAGTTTTTTAGTTTTTAGAGGCCCCCCTCGCAAGGACCAAAGATGCAATAGCAACACACTGACCTATTTCTATTTCTTTTACGCGCGTGATGTTTTGCTAATGGGATTGTCACTTTCTTTTGTAGGACGTATTTGCTTATGACTTGCGTAAGAGCGGCAACAACGTATCGTAGATTTATCGTTTTAAGGTGCATGACCTATGCCTATAGACATAATCAGCTGTTAAGAAAAATACATCATGTTCAAACGGGCCAAAAACTTAAAAAGTCATTTGCGACTAAACTACTGTTTCAATTTAAATGATATTTGGTACAGAGCTTGAAAATGGTACCTAGTATAAGCAGTTTAAAGGAAAGCCTTTCTGTCGTATCAACTTTGTATAGTGATATACTAAAGAAAGGTCAAGTGCGTAGTACTGTATATGACCGGAAGGCTAATTCTCGTACCTAATTTAAAACGTTCAAAATCTAGTCGCAGTCTCATCTCGGCGACAAACAAATGTCAAAAACTTGTCAAAATGTAGGGAAAACAAAAGGCATTTTTGACAAGGCAATATAACGGGTCATACTCAGCAGATACACTTTGTTTCCTTTAACCTTGACATTGGCAGAATCATTGTTAAAACGATGGAGCCATCGTTAAAAAAATGGAATTGGCATTTTTGACAGATTGAGACTGAGATCAGACTGTGAACGTTCTTAAAATTACGAGAATTGCCCCTCTGATGTATGAACGTAAACGACGCAAAAGGAGTATGTAAACATCGTAGCAGGTGGCGTTCTGTAGTTTCTGCTTACCCCCATGACAAGAAGCTGTAAGTTTATGTATGTAAGTACGTTCGTACGTTGTACCAACTTACCTTGCTAATGGTTTTAACAGCGTATTGTAGAGAATGCAACCCTTGTACCATCGAGGAAACTCACATCTTTAAATCGTAAGGGCTATTCTTGCTTGCAGCGCTCGGCCGCTATACTAACGCTTGCTAACAGATGTGGTCATCGTGTGCACGGGATTGTGTTTTCAAATTGGGCAGATGTAAGTTTCTTCGATGGTACCTCAGGATAATATAGCTACATCCCGGGGGATCGCTCTCTTGGTGTTTCATATTATCATCGCAATTAGGGTCTCAATTTTCCTCGCAGCCTTTTCTTTGTAAGTCTCGCAGAAGGGCATTTCTACAGCCTACTAGGCTTAGATACTGCTTATATAGTATCGGTATGTCGAAGTAAGGAAGTTAGGCTCCTTACTTGCGCGGGCCTGCGGGCGGAGAGTAATGGGTAACCCTCCGTCCGATCAGGACCAGGCCCGTGCCGGACGGCAAGTACGTGTTCCACGCGCGCCTCAAAGAGATGTCAGCAGTAAGGAAGGGGCCCGTAAGGGCCGAAGCCTGCCGGGGCAGCGGGATTGTCCGAAAGGGTTACCGCTGCCCCGGAACACAAAGGGCTAAGGAAGGAACACAGGTGGGTTTTAGTCAGTAAGTCTGACACTCCCTTTTGCTCCACCCAGAGCGGGAGGGGTCATTTGATAAATTCCCATCCTCAAAAAAAAAAAATAAGGCTCCTTACTTCGACATACCGATACTATATGAAAATACACAGTAATCTTACTTTCATAAGCTTTTTACGTTTAAAAGGTAACACATTATATTTTTCAGGTCTCCATGCTGATGCCAGTTCACCTACCTGCGCACGTATTTGACACTGCTTACTCATGTTTTGACCGAATATAATACTTACACTAAGAATTTCATATTTTTTTATTTTTTTTTCAAAACGAGGTTAATGTCGAATCATAGTTTATGTAAAATCAAATCAGGGTTTAGAGTTTCAGTTTGCACTTGAAACTCTAAATTGTAAATTGACTCTTATTACGACGTGATTTATAGGTTTCTTTTAAATTAAACACAGCAAATAAGATTATACATTAGGGTATGTAATTAAAACGACGTAGTTATAACAATTTAAAGACCTAACTGTTCAAGAAATTGCTAAATCACTAAAAAAATGCAATGAAAAATACAATGTTACTGTTACAAAAACTGTTTTACGACATTTTATCAAACACAGGATGAAACTGACTATTACCACTATGTTTTAGGCAATAATAAGCAAAAAAAAGTCCCATAACATTAACTAACTAAGCAGCAAAAAAATTTTAAACATGTGATAATAATAGTTCACCCTGTATTTAACATGTCGTTCACAAACATCAGGCTATCAAATTACGATTTATTTTAAAAATGTATGAGCGCCTTAGCATGTTAGAGAGATCCTCAGAATAAGGCTAAACGTCCATTACATTAAAAACGGCTATAGAACATTCTAGCCGCGCATTTGTGGCCACTAGGCCATGGTTCACCTAACAGTAGGAGTGTACACTCACCTTAAGCTGACTTAACAAGCTAATCGTAACTAAATAAGACATACAGGTTGTACTTACACATAGTACTCTAAGGTTACAGTATACTCGGCAATAAATATGAGGACATCGAGCTTTATCCGTCGCGCGTCGTACGTCGTACGTCCCACGGGCGATTTTTTATCGCGCAATGGATTTCCAACTATCGGCGCTGAGCAGTGAGTTGAAAATCCAGTGCGCGATAGAGACAGGAGTGACAAGAGTAGACACTCTACAAACCCGATCTTTCCCAAAAACTCGTGCCATATTAAAGGCCGGGTACAGTACGATCATTGGAAATTGGCGATCTCAAGCACTCATACACATACAACATATAAATTTTTTCCACAACTTACCAAATAATGTGATGATTTGCAAATATAAAACCAATACAATAGTAATAAAGTACAATTTTAATTAAATTATGAAGATCTTGAAAGACTACGTGTCGATGGTGATTCGATGTAGGTAGTACAGTCTACCTCGTAATTGTTTTACCACCCTAAGGTTGAATGTCACTTGCACGTCATAAAACGTCAAGGACTATTTTTGCTTAAAGACCAATGGGACAGTTAGACAGTTTCAACCTTACTGAAGTTTCAATTTAGGTGCAGCGCAGACGGCACACTTTTTGTGCGATCGAGTCTGCGGCGCACAAAAAGTCTGCATGGCGCGCAAAAAGTCGGCCGCGGATTTTTCACAGACTCAACGCACACGATGCACATCTTCGATCATTCTGTCGGCAGAGCTGTAGGGACGTAGACGCTATGGAAATCGTGCAGAGATCGCAAAGTATTATTTTGATAATAAATCGCGCCATGATAATAGATCGCGTGCGTTACGTCCACCCCTAGCAAATGCAGATTGCCGACTAAAGTGTGCGCCGTCTGCGTTAGCGCGCGTTGAAGCAAACGTTCCATTTTTTTCACACACTTTTTGTGTGGAGCGGCGCGGCGCGGTCTGCCCGAATTACACGGATTTTTTGTGCGCCGGACTTTTTGCGCGTCGTGTGCGTTACTGCATATAATTGCATAGGTTCTATTTTCACAGACTAAAAAGTGCGTCACGGATAGTCTGTCGTCTGCGCTGCACCTTACTGGGAGTTTTTATCAAAAGTGCAATTACGAGGTTGACTATGCCTACTGGGTGATAATTGACGATATATTATACATGGGAATATTCTTTATGCTTCTACTCTCTAATAAATAGGGGAGGGGCCAGGGAAGGCTGAAGATTAAGGCTTATCACGCACTTGGCTGGGGCACGGCATTATTATATGATGACCAGCACCTTAATTGCGTAACAAACTATTAATCTCGATCTAAATCAATTTGGATGATATTGCTAATCCATCCTACTAATATTATAAATGCGAAAGTTTGTATGTATGGATGTATGGATGTTTGTTACTCTTTCACGCGAAAACTACTGAACGGATTTTGATGAAACTTTACAGTAATATAGTTTATACATCAGAATAACACATAGGATACTTTTTATCCCGATATTCCCACGGGATCGAAACTTACGCGGGTGAAACCGCGGGGCGCAGCTAGTTACTTCATATGTTCGAAAAAATTGTCTGCTCAACAACGTAAATAACGCAATGAATGTTGTTGAACTGTCAAAATCAAAGTCAGTGCTAGTGTGTTACGCAATTATCCCGCAGGTAGTTAAAAAATAGAACATTTTGTCACAGTGTGTGTATTCAAAGAATATTTGACCAGAGCAATTTGTAAAAGACAACAATATAGCCTGTTTATAATGTGGCGATAGTTTTTAACCTTTAGGTAGGTACATATAAAATCTAATAATTTAAATATATAATTGAGCATAGGTTTTTTGGATGATATAAGTACAATTTTAATACCCTTACAGTAACAGAATATTTCCTTCTATCGAATATTTTCCTTTTTCTTAGGGGATAATTTTACAAATCAAAAAATACTTTGGGATATAACTTACTATTGACATACACAGATGAAGATTTTGATGATGAATAAATATTAATTTGGCTTTGACATTTGACATGATAACAAGTCGACATGAAATTACTTTAAATACAAAATTTTAAGATCACCAGTGAACATACTTACATTCACTACATTTAAAATGTATTCATAAAAAGACTTACGATAAACAAGCAAATACGACAATAAGTAATGTCAGCTGTAATTTATCCATTTAAAATGCAAAATGACGACATTGAGCCTCTTATTAAAAATGCTTACAGAACTCGGGCCTTCATCAAGTGGACCGACGGTCTTTTCACAGTTATTTTACCTCTGAACCCTATGAATTTGCATCACTGTCCAAATCACAGTGATCTTCATTCTCATTTTCATAAGGTTGCTGTTGGCTTGCTGTCACTGACAAGTCTGTCAAAAAAATTATGATCACTTTATTATTCTCGTTACAATAAGGCTGCATTCCGAATTATTCCATAATCGCTCACATAAATAATTTGCGTTCCGATTTAGAAGATAGCTGAGAGCTGTCAATAATTCGGAACGCTCATGAACGCGCTCACACTGCTCACAGTGCTCGCTCAATGTCTTAAAAACTCAAAAACTTTATTCACTTGAATACTCATGGTCGGATTACAGTATTTCTTGTGTTTACACCACACTTCTTCTTTTTCTTTGGTTAGGTGGTGAGTTGGTGACTGTCAGCCAGAAGTACAAAAATGCTACGTTAGTTTAAAGATATGATGCAACTCAAAACAAAACACACACATCATTTTTGACAGCGCTCACGTTGATATTTTATGGCATAGTCGGCGTTATCGCAAGATGGCGCATGTCATGACGTCATCTATGACGATTCATGGGACATCGTTACGCGGGAACTCGGAACGCACTGTAAGGGACTATCCACTCCTATGCAGCTCTATTCAGCTTTTGTCCATAGAGAACAAGGATTTTGTATGAGATATATGCGTACGCATCCGTTCAGCCGCGGAAAGCTGAACGGACGCCATACAAAATCTTTGTTTACTATGGACAAAAGATGAACAGAGCTGAATAAGTATGGTTAGTTCTTAAGGTTGATGCTATCAGAGGTGAAATAACTGTGAATGGACTGTATGTATGATTTCTTTCAATCATTCAATTTTCTATAAAACACAACATCTAGCATTACCGTTAATCACTTTCGAAAATTTTCAAGTGCATTCGGAACATTTTTTTTTATTACAATGCCTCATAAACCCATTCACTACATTATAAACAAAGATTTAAATCGTTAGATTCGCCCGACCGCGTCAAAAGATCGTCGCGTTTCTGTTTCGTTGACATTTTTGATTAGTATCTCACTCGTCTTAGCAAGGACACATTTTGTCGCGCGTTCTACGGTGAGAACAAAATTAATTATTTAAATCTTTGGTTATAAGGTAATACGGACTGCTGTAGAACAAACAACTGAAAATTTCGTTGATATGCTTGCACACAGACGGATCGCACTCCGTCTGTGTAGCATCAAGCATAATAAAAACAAATAATGTACTATGGAACCATCAAGCGTGTAAATCTATGTAACCACTGTACAGTCAGCAGAAGATTTTCGTTTACAGGCAAGAAATACACTTTTGTCAAATGTCATGACTCATGTCAAGTGATCGACCGTCGACTGTTTCAGTCAACCAACCACGCCCCTTGACACGAGTGTTAAGTTAATATTAATGTTTGTGTTGCTTAGCTGCGTTAAGAATCCCACGAAAGTAAAGGAGGTGTTCCAAAATGTATGGAGCCTGGGCCAGGTCCTTGTACACTATACTTAAAAATAGGGAAATTCATTTAAAACAGTTCTCAACTGTCCAATTGCTTTAAAATAGCTTGGTTTTCTGGTAAACATAAGAAATTACACTTGAAATTGCAACACACAAAAAACAACCCGTCATGGCGGTAAGCTGTCATTTTGATTGATTAATGACGTTTGACATGTTTTTGTTTATTTCGACGCCAGACGAAAGTGACAGAAGTGACACTGTTGTGACAACTGACAGTTCTCTTTTTAACAACAGAGTAACTAAATCTGTGAGACGCCATATTGAAAGTCGATAAAATTAATTGATAAATATCAGTTCACTACCACAACAGTACACATTTAATTGAATTATCTGTATTTTTCCCGAATTCTACGAATTTTTCTCTTTTTTTTGAGATACTGTATATAGACCTGGCCCATTTTGAAACATCTCCTTTTTCTTACGTTTCTTGCAATAACATTAGATATTTGGTTAGTATATGTTTATGCTATATTGAATAGGGCTATTTGAACTTAGAGTTGTGTTGATGACTTAAATGATTATAATTCTCTAAATAAATGCTTGTTACTGAAATTGAAAAAACATAGAAAATTTTAATTTCGCGGGCTATCTTAGCGCATCCCCTTTAAAAAGCAGCCGATCGATTCTGTAAAAATCTCACCGTGATAACTTGGGTGAAGTGAGCGTGAAATGAGCTATCAATAGGGGTAATCCCTAACATCAGGTGATGTAACAGCTCACTTCACCTAAGTTTTCACGGTGAGATTTTTACAGAATAGCATTCCTGTTTTCTTAGCTGCCTGTATATGTATTCTCTTTTGTCGTAGTATATCCTAACTCGATTTAAAAGATCATCTGGATTTAAAAATATCTAAACTAATGGTCCATTGAAGAACGAAAAGAATAAACTCTACTGTGACAGTCAATGGAATTTTTATTTAATAAAAAAAGAACAAAATGTACTAGTAATATTATACAAATAGATATTATCACATTTATCAAAGCTTTTTGAAACTGCAGGGCCGAAATGAGTGAGGTGCCTATTTTTATGAAATTATTAACATTATTTAATCACATATTAGGTATATTATCCTGTCTTTTATACAGTTTGCAATAAAATGAGACAGCAATTATACTTCAGTTTTGGTTCACAGATAATTTAAGATAAAAATAGAATATAGTACAGAAAATAATAAGAACTTGAGATTTTTTTAACATCACGTGCTTTTGGAATTTTGACATTATGTATGGCTTTTTGCGCTCAATTTAAAAGATGACTGGATGCATGGGAATCAAGGGGTTTGGTACAGACACCACTCACACAAGCTAAGCATCAAGCTACTACAATCTGTCAAATTTATTAAATAGATTTTCAACTTTATCGCTAAAGCATAAGGTTCAAAGTTGATTGGGAAAATGTGACAGTTTCGGGTAGCTTGATATGCTGGCGTCTGTACATAAATAAATACTGGGAAAATTATAATGATAATGAAATCATACTTTCTTCTTATATGCAAGACTAGGTACAATTTCAATGCGATTTTTCATTTTATACTTCAACTTTTAATGTTTATTTCGCACTGATACCATTTTGGCTAGTGTAACACAGGTGTTGTTACCTAGCGTAGGAGTCAGGGTTTTACTTTGTTCAATGTTTGTACACATTTTTAATGCCAATTAAGAACTTATTATTATTAAAGGGCTTTGAAGATCCGTGACATATTTATTGACCTGTCCGCATAGTGTTTTTTTTTTCAAAATGGTGGCCAGGCATTATTTTATCTAAATCGGCAGCTAACATCAATGCAAACAGAAAACATAATAAGACCAAACCCCAGCGACATTAGGTATGTCAGGCTCCATATAAAAACCTTCAATTCCCTTTGATATGTCTGTCGTTCTAAGCGCTTAAACGATCCTGGTTACGGATGAAATAACTTTAAGTCAAGCGAATAATTAACTGTAATTACGATTACGAACTTCCTACTAAGATAGCAAGCTACTATTTAAGTTAATTTTCCTCATACAGCCATCGTGATATTAACCAAAAGTTGTAGCAAAAAAGAGACCTAACCTAAAATCACAAACGAACTATAAAACATACAATTTAACTTTCACAGTCTTTCAGTTATACTAACAACATATATGCACAATAGGCACCGCGTCTCCAGCATCCCAATTGCGTAACACAATTTCAATCACAATCCGAAAGATTTTGATAGAAATCCCTAACCAATAATTCATAAGTTTGAAAAAATCGTCTACTAAACAACGTATTATAACGCATAGAATGTCGTTGAACTGTAAAAATGAAAGGCATTGCCATTGCAAGTGTGTTACGCAATTGCCCCGCAGGCACAGTTCAAATAAACGAGAAT
Source organism: Globia sparganii (assembly GCA_949316385.1). Taxonomy (NCBI): domain Eukaryota; kingdom Metazoa; phylum Arthropoda; class Insecta; order Lepidoptera; family Noctuidae; genus Globia; species Globia sparganii. Next base: position 6,053,520 of record OX438670.1, read on the forward strand.
CTGGCAGTACAGGCGCTTAGCGAATGACAAGCTTGCTGTCAAACAGAGCGTTTACTCACGAGCAGGTGGTGACATTTAACTTAGCAATGTAAGCTAGGAGGCCGTGGAGGCGTTTCTTGACTCGTTTCTGGTCGTCGAGCGTGCAGCCCAAGATGGCGGTTTCGAAGTTCTTGTCGGTGCCTGAGGAGGGGTCTGGCTGGGACGTGCACGCGTTCATGAACATTTGACAACGGGTGTGCGCAGTGACGGCGTCGTCGTGCACCGAAATTACCAGTTGGTCTATGTACATGTTAACCTGGAATTAGAAGAGTGTTGGTTAATAATTTAATATGAAGTAGTTACATTAATGTTATTTTCTTATGAGGTTAAACTGCCTGGTTGGCAAAGACTTCGATCCAATTTTTCTGTAGAGGCTTTTGTACTTTATTTTAAAAAAAGATAATTATTTATATCTTTGTAGTAAGTTCCAACTGATTTTCAAAAAAAATATCGTTTTTTATGTACTTGCTGTACTGCTAATTGGAATTGGAACTACATAGTTTGGGCATTCAAAATGTCCTTCAAGAACGCTAATAAGTGCTGATATCTATCCATAACAAGAAAATAATGTTTTACTTGGGACACGTACAGGAAATACAACAATAAAAAATCATATCACATCATATCATCATAATCACAGCGACGTAAGTTTATGAAGCGGAGACAATCATCGCAGAAGAATACCGTGTAAGTACCTAATAACACCAGAGATATACCTAGGTAGGTACATAAACATGGCATTCCAAATATTTGTATAAATAATATCAATCTCAATCTATCTAGCCTTTTCCCAACGACGTTGGGGGCGGCTTCCAGTCTAACCGGATGCAGTTGAATACCAGTATATTACATGGAGCGACTGCCTATCTACCTCCACAACCCAGATACTGGGTAAGACCGGTTGTCAGACGTTCGGGCTTCTGACGACCAGTACAACTGTCAAAGATCCAAGAATGACAGCCGGGACCAACGGCTCGTGCTTTCCGAGGCACGGAGGGGTCTCGGTATGTAAAGATGGTCACTTATCTACTGACCAACCACGTCAAGCATATCTTAACCTGCACCCTAATTGCGTAACACAATAACAGTAGCAATGGTTTTCATTTTGACAGTTCAACAACATTCATTGCGTTATTTACGTTGTTGAGCAGACAAATTTTTCGAACACATGAAGCAATGGATTAGGAATATCCTTCAAAATGATCGAAATTGTGATTGATAGTGTGTTACGCAATTAGGGTGCTGATCTATCGACCCATGCGCCTGTTAATTACTTAGCCACAAGCCCCTCTCACAAGTAACAATAAAACCTTACGTCATAGCAAAAACAATACAAATATTTTTATAAGCATTGTACTTGATTAAACTCTACTTGGAAAAATTTAAAGAACCTTCACATTAGGCGTTCTAGCTAATTATAACAGTTATTTCTGGCCCGAATAAACAAGCGGTTATTGTACGAAAATATCGTTATGAAAGAACAGTAAATTGTATAACTTGCACCCTAATTGCGTAACACACTATTACTCTCAATTTGAATCATTTTGAAGCTTATTGCTAATCCATTGCTCCATTTACGTTCGAAAAGTCTGTCTGCTCGACAACGTAAATAACGCAATGAATGTTGTTGAACTGTCAAAATGAAACCGATTGCTACTGATAGTGTGTTACGCAATCACCCTGTTGGTCATTGTGGTCAAGTTATAAATCAACCGACGGAAATAAATAATTTGCCCGTACGCGGCAGTCAACAAAAATATTTTGTATACTTGTGTTGTTATGAATGGCCTTTAGTCACGACACAAACATTTGATATTGTGATTTTATTGGTATTTTACACTTGTCATTTGGTACTTCCAATAATATGTCAATTTGTATACAGTGTTTTCAGGAACATCGGCCCCGATTCTGTTGTTCACAAACTAAACTAAATTTAAGTTCAGTGCATCTTTTTCTTTTTATTTCAATATGAAAAGGACAGAAGATAAATATTAGTTTAGTCCTGTCAAATTAGTCAGCGCCTGACGTAAATTGACGTATTTTCAGTAGCCAATTTTTTAATCACGTCTAAACTTGTCTATGGATTATCTAATTTGACAGGAGTAAACTAATATTTATCTTCTGTCCTTTTCATAATGAAATAGAAAGAAAAAGAATGCACTGAACTTAAATTTAATTTAGTTTGTGAACAACAGAATCGGGGCCATAGACTTGCAAACTGAAACCATGAATTCAACATAATCATGATTCTAGACTAGAGAAGACATTTTTCGTCGGTTATCAAAGAAAAATTTCGGTTTTATAGAAAAGTGCCTACGCGGTCAAAATGTCTGATTAGCTCTTTTTTTAATAACCCACGAAAAATGTCAACGCAGGAATCATGGACTGAATCCATGGCCAAACAAGTTGCGCATCGACGTTCTTGCCTTCCTGCCACCCTGTTTTATTTACGCAGCGATCAAATAACCTGACTCTAATGTACAGACGCCAGCACATCAAGTTATCTGAAACTGTTAAATGTTCACAATCAACATTGAACTTTTTGCTTTAGAGCTAAAGTTGAAAATCTATTAAGTTTGTTTGGTTGAACGCGCTAATCTTCAAATTGAAAAAATATTTTTGTGTTGGATATTCCATTTGTAAAGAAAGGCTATAGGTTATATAACATTCACGCTACAACCACAGGAGCGGAGCATCAATGAAAAATGTTGCAAAAATGGGAAAAATTATTTCTTTTGAGGGCTTCCGTTGCGTACGCTGTGTAAACGGTTAAAGTTACGCAAAAATCATGTATGACGGAATTGTTCCCCTTTAAAGTTATAAAAAAGGCCGCGACAGCATATGTCTATCTTTAAAGGTTGACTCACTAAATATAAACTTTTTTATGGTAATCAAATTTGTTCTAAAATAATGCATTATTTGCGAAGGTGTTTTTATAAACATGATATTAATCCTTATTTTGAACAAAATTTCCCTTGACATCATTTGATTTCAATGAATATCTTAGGAGATATCATAGTTTTAAAATAACTCCGCAAGGCGGCCGGTTATGAGGGTTTAAGTAATAACTAATAATCTTAAAGTAATGGAATATATTTTAGTAGGATTTTCCTCAAATTAACGCGGGTGATCCGCGGGGCACAGCTGTTTGTAAATATTTTGTACGTACATACAATGGAATTCTTAGGAACGTTCATTTGTTTGTCGTAATTGCCTAGCACGAGTTTACTTAAGTATTTTACTCCCTACTATCGTCTTATTGCTATGGGTTGTTTATCTTAGTCATATTTGCACTCAAATTGTTGAACTGTAAACATGGCCAGTAAAAGAATGACTTTCTATATTCGTATAATTATATTGTTTTCTTTTACTTTCCGTTTAACGAAAACCCTATAAAATGCTATAAAATACCCGAATTTCGCTATAGAGTTTACACTATTTTACTTCCCTTAGTTATCGTAATGCCGACGTAATATCGTAATATCGGTAATATCGTCACGTTAGGAATTATAAAAGTGCATAAAATAGCTATCCAAATAAAACATAAAAAACGAATAAATTATGATCATAATCGGAACGAGGCCACTTTCTCAACGCCCTACAATTTCTTGCCTCTACCATCACTGCTTTTAAGTAACCTTTACATTTACCACAGAAACGAAGTGTGGAACTCTATACCAGCGTCTGTGTTCCCTTCATCATGTAACCAGTCTGCCTTCAAAGCAAGAGTAAATAGGCATCTTCTGGGCACGCTCGTTCCATCATAGACCTTATACATCACTTTCCATCAGGGGCTGATCATTTATTACGTAAGACGATTTGAGGGGGAGGGGGGTTTCCGAACAAGTCTTATTTTTACTTACACGGGGTGGGAGGGGTCTAGATTATTCTTGCGTAAGATCACAAAAGTAAGCAAAAATTATGTTTTATAAATGTTTGCTACTTTTTCATTGCAATTTTGGTAAAAACTGATCTTACTAAGATTCAAGGGGGGGGGGGGGTCATTCAAGTCTTATTTTTTCTTACGTCGAGGGAGGGGGGTCAGAAATTGGTTGAAATTGTCTTACGTAATAAATGAACAGCCCTTTAGCAATGATCGAGGCCAAGAGCAGGCACATACAACGAAAAAAAAAACTCATTCCCTAACCCAATGCGCACAATCAGACAATCATAATATTATAACTTGCAAATCGTAAGTGCGACTGCGATTGCATGTAGCAATGTAGCTATAGCTAGTAAACAATGGTGCGTCGTTTGGAGAGGACATCGCACTCATACAAATGTATTATGTCATCGTTGTTTTTTGTTGACTGTTTCTACGTTACATAAATAGGGACAGAAGGTTCACTATCTAGATAGAATTATAATGCAAGCTCTCCACGTGGCTTTTAGCAAGAAATTGACGTTTTTTTGACGTGATAAAGTCATATAGATCGATGAACACCGGCTGCACGCACGAAAGTGTCACGTTCCGCCTGAGCCTGCGCGTGCAAGCGAGAGCTCGGAACAAGGGATAGTATCTACGTTACATAATAGGGACAGAAGGTTCAATATCTAGATAGAATAATAATGCCAGCTCTGCACGTGGCTTTTAGCAAGAAATTGATGTTTTTGACGTGATAACGTCTTTTAGATCGATGAACACCGGCTGCACGCACGAAAAAGTGTCACGTTCCGTCTGAGCCTGAGCGTGCAAGCGAGAGCTCGGAACAAGGGATAGAGAGGCGCGATCGGCCCAAGCGTTGGCTTGCGGTACATTTATTCATTAATGTTTCTTTATGACGTTATCACGTAAAACTATCATCCGTAATCCGACTTTACAGAAAACCAATTTTTTTTTTTAGTTTCCAGCTGCATGAAAATATCAACGAGTGGCGATAGTTTTAGGTATAGTTGTCGCGTTTTCGCATGGCAATAGCAGTCATTGCCCTGTCCCTAATGTCCCTCACTAGTTCCCGCCGACGACTTCGTCCGTATGAAAGGAGATCACCCAGCACCCTAATTGCGTAACACACTATCAATCGGAATTTGAATCATTTTGAAGCAAATTGCTAATCCATTGCTTCATAAGTTCGAAAAATTTGTCTGCACAACACGTAATAACGCAATGAATGTTGTTGAACTGTCAAAATGAAACCGATTCCGATTGATAATGTGTTACGCAATTGCCCCGCTGATTGGGCTAATTTTTATTTTGCCGGCCAACAAATATAAACGCATAATTTAAATATAATTCAGCATTATAAACATTTTTATTACTATACCAAAGTTCTAAGTCTCTAAAGCAGTAAGTAAGAAATTAAATGTAGGTTTAAATAATTAGCCTCAAAGTATCTCTCAGTGTAGATGTAAAGCAGTTTTTGTTTAGTCAAAAGTGTTATTTATAAGTGGTGTATTGGTAGTCAGTTGCATTTTTAGTTTCAGGTGCATTATAAAAAAGTCCCGGGAAAAAAAAACTATATCTACTAATAGTAACAAAAATAATCTCTAAACCAGGAATGTTTATGACAGACAGGTGCATTGCATGCCCCATGTAGACACGGCTACACGTCAAGCTATACATTTCCAGTTTTAACTGACCTCGCACTGTATAGGTTTTTCGTACAATCAGAAGCCAGCTTATACTGGTTAAGTATAGCTTGATGTGTAGCCGTGCGTACCCAATACAAATCACATGGGAGCAGCAGCCGATAGTTCTTCTGCCATTATGGCAAGTGCAATAATAATGCGCAATAGCTTGTCTGCTTGTGAGAGCTGTGTCTATGGAAGTACCTATACAGGGTGAAATTGAAAACATGCGACAAATCACTTGTACTCATCATTATGAACAACTTTTACTATGGGACAAAACCTGAAGTCGCGAAAAAAAATAATCTGCTGTTCCCTACATTTATGTTCGCATAACTCGTCAAAATGTAGGGAACAGCTGACTTTTTTTTCGCGATTGCAACTTTGATCCTTTAGTAAAAATTGTTCATAATGATGAGTACAACCTCCCATTTCAGTTTGTCGCATGTTATCAATTTCAACCTGTATAGAGATCCCTCCCTTCAACTTCTCGCAGATGTTCAGCAGGTATTTGTCCTCCGATTTCAATGACAAACATACCAGTTGCCTGTATGTCCTCTGCATAATAACTACGTGCCTGTTTAAGTTGGTATATACCAAGGGCGAACAAAATGGGTCATTCCACAAATCCCCTTAGATAATCCCTTGCTTAGCATCGTAAATTGTAAAAAGGCTATGTGAACTTAGGATGCAAGAGCGAGCGAAGCGAGCTCGGACTTGGGGCACCCCGAACACAGGGAACGGGATTTCAGACAGATTCAGACTGTTATACGTAATTGTATCTGGTTAGCAGATCGTAAAATGTATTTGGTTGGAAAATAAATTCTTCCTTGAATGATTTCTAAAAATCTTGGGGCCCGGACATTATCCACAATAACTTGATAATAGGCATTTATTATTGCTGCTGCTATCCTAAAATATTCATTTGCGGTAAGGCGCGATTGCAATGAACGATTCTTAATAGTCGAAAATCCCTTTTAAATCGTCCATTAAGACGCTGAAAACCAATATTGAGCTCCGATGTTTAGGTATTTTTAGCCACGCCCACTATTTCTCCGATATCCTAGCGCCATTCTTAAAAGGATGTGATACAGCGAACTACCAAGGATGAAACAAAGTGACGCGGTCAATAATAATTACCAATGAACCAATAGAGGGCGCTCTTATATATTTATTGTTCTGTATGAAGTGCTACAATCAAATTAGACAAGGCGATTAAAAAAACAAATGAATATTTTTGCCCCTTTTTTAAATTATTTTAAGTATTTACACTGATTTTTTTTAAGTATTTACACTGAATTAGACGCTGACAAGAACCAAATAGGCTTGTCTCAAACAATTTTTTAGCCAAATCTATACAGTTTGTGACAGCGAAAAAAAAATATGTTAATCTTGAACATACACACATCAAAAGTGTCTAGGGATCAACATATATTTTTGCAATAACTTTTCTCCTGATTGATATTAATTAAAATTTTCTTTAAGGATTCATCAAATAAAGTGTTTTCGTTTGTCACAGTAACGATAAACCAAGTCACCTTTGCATTAATAAAGAAATTTGCCATTTTCCTAATAAAGGGATTTTTGACATTTGAACCACTAACACAAAAGTTCGAAAAAAAGACTGAAATAACAGTTTTCTCTAAAATTGTATTGGGTAACTTAAACAATTAATAATCCGTGTTTCTACCGCGAACACTAACAACACAAGAACATCGGTTTGGCATACTCAAAATGAGTTCATCCAAATCACGCTGTGGAATGGCCGCCCATGTTCGTTGCAACAACAAAAAAAGGTCTTCTTGCGACTGGATACCCTCCATATTCGGCAGAGCTCTTCTCTGTAGCATATCCCATGCATGCTCAATCGGGTTCAAGTCTGGCGACTGAGCAGGCCAGGGCAGGACATTGATGTTAGCTGCGGCGAGAGTCTGTCTTACAACTCTTGCGGTGTGCGGTCGTGCATTATCATGCATTAACTGAAATAAGGGACCGATTTGCACTTGTAGAGGAACGATGACGTCTGATACAATCGTCTCAGCATAAATTTGAGCGTTGAGGTTGCCTCTGATCCAAATCAACTCAGTTCTTCCGCCGATCCAAATACCCGCCCATACCATGATGGTTCCACCACTATAAGGATGGACTTCCTGGCAGGATTTTAATCGCTGTTGGCGTCCAGGGGTTCTCCAGTGTCGTATACGTCTTGTATCCGGTCTCATACCAAAACGAGACTCATCAGAAAAGCACACGAAACGCCATTGTTCTTCTGCCCAATTTCTGTGTTCAAGAGCCCATTAATATCGAATCCTACGATTGTGCATTGCTATAGGTGGTACCCGTAGCGGTCTTCGGGAATGAAGGTTCACTTCATGCAAGCGGTTTCTGACTGTTTGGTCGCTAATTAAGTTCCCTGAAGAGTGATGAAGCCTCACGGCTAACATCATGGCGGTTATTGTTGGAGCTCTTCGAGTTAAGATTTGAATGTATCGGTCTTGTCTCCGTGTGGTGCAGCGATACCGTCCTCCATGGCGCTCAGCCACGGTACCAGTGCTTCGGTAACGTGTCCAAAGTCGACTGATAACACTCTGACTTGTATTCAGAGCTAAAGCCACAGTACGTTGCCGGGAACCAGCTTCTATCATTCCCACGGCTCTGAGCATTTCTTCCCTGCTTAAATGGCGTCGCCGCTCCATAATAAAGTTGGTTTTAATCAGTAGTAGGGAAACAGTAGCACTAATAATGTCTTCAATGCGTTGTATGTTTTTATATGGAAAATATTGACAGCTGATTTTCATCTTTTACTCGAATTTGATTCACAGTTCCTGATTCAAATTATGAAATGCACCAAGAAGGATCCATATAAATTTATAAAATCATAAATTTATTACAAAGCCACATCTCAATCTCAAGAAATCCGCATAAAAATGCTTGATCCCTAGACACTTTTGATGTGTGTATTTCTGAGAACCCTGTTGTATTCAAAACAGGTTTTTGAAAAGTTTTCTCGATACAATAAAATGGTAAACTAACCTCTTAAAATGATCTTTTAACAAATATATCTCTATTAATTATCAACGTACATTGGTAAAATTTATAACAATAACGTATCATATTTAAATACAGAACTTGGCTGTTTTTTATTTTTGACTACTCAACCTATTTTTAAGTAATTAATATTATTTTTTGGTTTGTATAAAGTTACGAGCGTCGCGTCATCGCGCTTCTCTTTCTTATGTATGCAATCCGACAGTGATCGCATAGACGCGCGGCTAGACTATTTTGTTTTTTGAGAACTTATTTTATTTTGTTCTTTTAGCTACAATAAATTGTAAAAATATTAGCATTAGCACGTAGACATTTGTATAGGTGATTTTATAAGTTGTACAGGTACATATTGTATAAGTTATTTTATAAGTTGTACAGGTACATATAGTTCTATGTTGTGTAAATATTTTCTGTGTAAAATGGGAAACAAACAAAAATGCCGGAGTCCAGCAAAAAAGCGCTTTTATAATAATAAACAAAAACATCTCATGGAAGTAGTAAAGTAAGTAATTTTTGTAATGTAATATCACAGTATAATTATATACAGTATTGTAACTCGGCCGTATTGTGGACATAAATGCCTACAGCCGCGCGGTACGTAAACATGCGATAGGGCTGCCCGCCTCCAGCATTTGAATTACATTTGCCTACTTTGCGTTTCCATTTAGTTTTGTGATTGTAATATACTTTATTTTATATAAAAAAATAAAATAAGTACTTTGTGAATTGAATAGGAAGTGTTCAATAAAAATGCATGTTGTTTTTTGATTGGTAGATTTAATTAAAAAACCATGTTTATGTTTGAATAACAAATCGGTCTTATAAATTTGCGACCGAAAAATATTTGCGCCTTGACTGAGACGTACGAAACGCTTTATTATCAAATTTTAAAGTATAAAAAATCCGCATTCTAATATAAAGCTTAATTAAAAATTGTTTTGGGAAACATGGCCAAGGTGGGGAACTCCAATCTTTACAAGCTTCAACACCTACCTACTCAACTACAATGCAAGAAACAGCTGACGAGTAATTTTAATAACTTTTTATCTCAGCTTATTAACGTCTCTATAAATTAGGTACCTACAACTAGCAACAACTCAAAACAAAATTCTTTGGTCACCAATGCCAAGCTGAACAGCTGGCTACGAATGTTTTAAAATCACAACCCTCTCAAACATCTAAATATTCTGTGAATATCTCATGAGTCTAGCTGTTGTTGTCGTTATTAATACCGAGAAAAAAAACGTTTTTTTGTGGTATAATTGTTGTTATAGCAGCAGCAGAAATACTTAATCTGAGAAAATTTGAACTATTTAGTGACAGACAGACGGTCAAATTTATTTTTTTCTAGTATTATTCATACACAAAGTACAATAAACAACTATTATTAATAATAAAATACCACGTCTTTACTTTGAATTATACAAACTAACAAAACAAAACACACATGCCCCGAGGTTTCTAACACAAGCGTAAGTACCTACCGTATCATGATTCATGAACCGCCTATTTCACTACCTATTTCACTCTTGTCAATCACTTTCCTTTACTCTATTCACTTTACACCAGACATCGTTTTTTTCGGGAGATAAAAGGAAATACGTATCCATTAAAAAGACACATTATGTACCTACCTACTAGTAAGTAAAATTATTTTATAGTCTTACCTTTCAAAGTTTCCAGGTAATCTAAAAAAAGTTATCCCTGGACGAATTCATGCAACCAAAAACAGCACAATATATCCTACTCGTCATATTAAATATGTACTTGAACTTATTTTTAGTGAAAAAATCGCGCGGTTATTGTTAAAAAAACAACACACCGACCGTTCGTCACTGCGGCACAGTCGCGACTGTCTGCCTGCCGAGCGAATGCCGAGATCGAGGCGCGTAGGCATAGCTCGCGCATCGTCCGTTTGTATGAAGATAGAATACTGCATATAATTATACTGTGGTAATATTGACAAAATAGGTACGAGAACAAAAATTAAATTTTTGTACAACCCATAGCGTAAATTCGACTACAATGTTAACGCTAGGTTGGTCTAGTGGTATTAGCTTAGGTTCTACAGAGCGAGTTCCGAGTTCGTACCCGGGAGAATTTTAGCAAATTTAAAATGGTTTCTTTTTTTTTATTTATTTGTAATTTTGAGGAAATTTTCATTGTTTTATATTTATTTTTATATAAAAAAATATATATATACATATAAATATTTTAATTATTAATTTTCAAAACAAAGGTTGTACAAAATAGCCTTTAAAGTACCTATTTAATTATAATTTCATTTTTGTTCGTGTACTTGTTTTTTCAATATTACATTATAAAAAATTACTTATTTTACTACTTCCATGAGATATTTTTGTTTATTAGCTTAAAAGCGCTTTTTTTGCTGGCCTCGGCATTTTTGTTTGCTTCCCATTTTGCACAGAAAATATTTACACAACTTAGATCTACAATTATGTGCAACTTATAAAATATCCTATACAAATATGTTTACGTGCCAATATTTTTACAATGTATTGTAGTTATAAAAACATAATAAAATAAGTTGTCAAACAACAAAATATTAAACGAACGGATAGCGGGACTGCGGCGCTGCGGGGCAAAGCGACATAATTACGTCCGTCTAGCAGCGCGTCTATGCGATCACTGTCGAACTGCATACATAAGAAAGAGAAGCGCGATGACGCGACGCTCCTAACTTTATACATATCATAAAATAATTAATTACTTTTATATAAGTTGAGTATTCAAAAATAAAAAACAACCAAGTTCTGTATTTAAATATGATACGTTATTGTTATAAATTTTACCAACGTACGTTGATGAGTAATACAGATATGTTTGTTAGAAGATCATTTTAAGAGGTTAGCTTACTATTTTTTTGTATCGAGAAAACTTTTCAAAAACGTGTTTTGAATACAACAAGGTTCTCAGAAATATGTTCAAGATTAACATATATTTTTTTCGCCGTTACAAACTGTACAGATTTGGCTAAAAAATTGTTTGAGACAAGCCTATTTCGGTCTTGTCAGCGTCTTAATGACTTCCACTACCCAGCGGCATATGGAAACGAGGTGTAACTATTGTTTGCTTCTACTGTAGTCAGTTGCGTTTCATTAGCTTTCTGTGTTAGGGGCATATGCACTGAATATCCATGATATTGTAGAGGTAATGCTGCGTCTCTAAAGCCATGATCTAGGATCATTACGTCTCCTGGTCTATAAATACATTTTCTTCGTCCTCAAGAATAGAGTTCATTAAGTATATAGGCGTTAGAAGTTGTCGCAACGTGTAGCCCAAACACCTCTATAATATGCCCGTCACAGCATGTAAATAAAAAAGGCTTCCAAACTCTTCAGCTTTATTATTAGTAGCAGTGGCGAAGATACTATACAACTCGATTCCCGCCGGTTTCCCTTCGAAAATTCAGAACACAACCATTCTATAGTTAATTCATCATTGAAATACACACATCAAAAGTGTCTAGGGATCAAGCATTTTTATGCGGATTTCTTGAGATTGAGATGTGGCTTTGTAATAAATTTATGATTTTATAAATTTATATGGATCCTTTTTGGTGCATTTCATAATTTGAATCAGGAACTGTGAATCAAATTCGAGTAAAAGATGAAAATCAGCTGTCAATATTTTCCCTATAAAAACATACAACGCATTGAAGACATTATTAGTGCTACTGTTTCCCTACTACTGATTAAAACCAACGTTATTATGGAGCGGCGACGTCATTTAAGCAGGGAAGAAATGCTCAGAGCCGTGGGAATGATAGAAGCTGGTTCCCGGCAACGTACTGTGGCTTTAGCTCTGAATACAAGTGAGAGTGTTATCAGTCGACTTTGGACACGTTACCGAAGCACTGGTACCGTGGCTGAGCGCCATGGAGGACGGTATCGCTGCACCACACGGAGACAAGACCCATACATTCAAATCTTAACTCGAAGAGCTCCAACAATAACCGCCATGATGTTAGCCGTGAGGCTTCATCACTCTTCAGGGAACTTAATTAGCGACCAAACAGTCAGAAACCGCTTGCATGAAGTGAACCTTCATTCCCGAAGACCGCTACGGGTACCACCTATAGCAATGCACAATCGTAGGATTCGATATCAATGGGCTCTTGAACACAGAAATTGGGCAGAAGAACAATGGCGTTTCGTGTGCTTTTCTGATGAGTCTCGTTTTGGTATGAGACCGGATACAAGACGTATACGACACTGGAGAACCCCTGGACGCCAACAGCGATTAAAATCCTGCCAGGAAGTCCATCCTTATAGTGGTGGAACCATCATGGTATGGGCGGGTATTTGGATCGGCGGAAGAACTGAGTTGATTTGGATCAGAGGCAACCTCAACGCTCAAATTTATGCTGAGACGATTGTATCAGACGTCATCGTTCCTCTACAAGTGCAAATCGGTCCCTTATTTCAGTTAATGCATGATAATGCACGACCGCACACCGCAAGAGTTGTAAGACAGACTCTCGCCGCAGCTAACATCAATGTCCTGCCCTGGCCTGCTCAGTCGCCAGACTTGAACCCGATTGAGCATGCATGGGATATGCTACAGAGAAGAGCTCTGCCGAATATGGAGGGTATCCAGTCGCAAGAAGACCTTTTTTTGTTGTTGCAACGAACATGGGCGGCCATTCCACAGCGTGATTTGGATGAACTCATTTTGAGTATGCCAAACCGATGTTCTTGTGTTGTTAGTGTTCGCGGTAGAAACACGGATTATTAATTGTTTAAGTTACCCAATACAATTTTAGAGAAAACTGTTATTTCAGTCTTTTTTTCGAACTTTTGTGTTAGTGGTTCAAATGTCAAAAATCCCTTTATTAGGAAAATGGCAAATTTCTTTATTAATGCAAAGGTGACTTGGTTTATCGTTACTGTGACAAACGAAAACACTTTATTTGATGAATCCTTAAAGAAAATTTTAATTAATATCAATCAGGAGAAAAGTTATTGCAAAAATATATGTTGATCCCTAGACACTTTTGATGTGTGTATAATGAAACGGTTTATTGACATTTTTTTTTACTCCAGCTTACGATGATTAGTAGTATAGATTAGGAACCCAAACAACAAACTATGTATGGTTTTCGTTAGTGGAACATGTTGAAAACCACGATGGATATTGGTTCGATACGTTAACTAACTTTATTCCAGTTTTGTAATAAAAAATGCTAGAAAATTTAAGTCAATGACCGCTTTTGCCATAATAAAATGCGACAATTATACTTCGTGATTCATAGAGGTGGAAAAAATAAAAATTCCATTAAAGACATCCGAAACCGATACAATTTTTTTTTATTTTATATTTTGTTGTGGCTTCTACAGGTGCATCCAGACCAGACAGAACGAGGCATGCGCCGCAAATGATTTTTTTATAGGTGAGATGCGTATGAGATGGAAGATATCGTTTTATGCGTGGCTTAACATTTGGACGCATCTTTCGATTAGTTGTTTTTAGAAAGCTTCCTTTCCGCACTTTCTGTATCCCTATGTATTTATTGTCTTCATGTTCTTGTAACTAATTATAAAGATTACTGTCGATTGAAGCAAACAATTTGCTAATATAGTGCAAATGCCCAGATGGTAAGATTCATGTTTAATTGAACTATTATGTAATGGTACGAATGCTGCATTGGCTTTGTAACAACAATGGCGTCTGGCTACTTGAGGTCAAGGCCCAGAGAAGCTAAAGAGCGCGTGGTGAAGTGTGGTTATACTTAGCCCAGATGCCTTGATAGTTCCACAGTGAAGAAGAAACTACCTTCTTTCTGAGTTGGATAAAGATGAGTGACCTTTAAATATTTGTCTGGAGGGTAAAAAGCAGCTGCTCTTAACACATCATATTACAACGTCTATTTTGCCCAGAAGATAATATCCTGTGGGCTACACAGGATATTATCTTCTTCTTCCTGTGGGCTACACAGGATATTATCTTCTTCTTCTATTCTGCCTATAATTAGAGGACCTGTATTATTTATTTATTAAGGTACACCCAGCTTCTGCGTACAATATAACTTAAGTACTATAGGTAACAATCGCCTCGGACTTACACAGTCGCCAATTACAGGTTAACCAGCAATCATAGAAATAGGTGATCTCTGGCTAGCCTTTTCCTAACTATGTTGGGCCCGGCTTCCAGTGTAACCGGACGCAGCTGAATACCAGTATTTTAAGTGGAGCGACTGACTATCTGACCTCCACATCTCAGTTACTGGGTAATACGATACCCCTTGGTGAGACTGGTTGTCAGATTTTCGGGCTTCTGTCTACCGGTAATGACTGTCAAAGATCTGCGAATGACAGCCGGGAAAAAGCGCTTAACGTGCTTTCCGAGGCACGGAGTGTCTTGGTATGAGAAGATGGTCACCCATGCACGGACCAACCGCAGCAAGCGTAGCTTAACCTGATCGATCGACCCGTGCGGCTATTATTACTTAGGCATTAACACATATAATAAAACTAGCTGACCCCGCAAACATCGTTTTGCAACAAAAAAAATAGAGAGTAGCCGATTCTCAGACCTACTGAATATGAATATAAAATTTCATACAAATCGGTCCAGCCGTTTCGGAGGAGTATGGCAACTAGCACTATGACACGAGAATTTTATATAATAACTAGCTGACCCCGCAAACGTCGTTTTGCAAAAAAAAAAGGGGTATGAAAAATAGATGTTGGCCGATTCTCAGACCTACCCGATATGCACACAAAATTTCATACAAATCGGTCCAGCCGTTTCGGAGGAGTTTAACCACAAACACCGCGACACGAGAATTTTATATATTAGAAGAAAATATAATATTATAAAAGTATATATAAATAAATAAATAATAAATAAATATTATTAGGTATAATAACTAAAAGTTCTAGAATTAGCTTCTGTATTTAGCGAGGGCTAGCATCGGCAGTAGTTAACTATCAAGTAGGCGAACTTATCAGTGGGATATTAGTAAACCTCGACAATACTTGCATACTTTTAGAATTTTGTTCCAAGAAAGTTAATAAAAAAATAAACACTTTATTGGCATAAAAAATGTGTGCTTACAAAGTGCACCCCTGACTCCTGCGCTAGGTAACAACACCTGTGTTACAGGAGCCAGAGGAGGGAGGAGGGAGGGGGAGGGAATTATGTCCTAGTGACGGCGCCTGACCTGTGGCCTGACGACGCAAAACACTTCTGTTTATCGTACTAAAAATGGCATGTAAGTACGTAAGTAATTAAATACTGTTCTCGTGCAGACACTAAACCGCATGATTAATTAAAATGTTTCTAGTGGAATGTTTGTTATAAACGTCGTTACGTCGAACAGATTGAGTAGTTAACTGCGTTGTGTGACATCGTTTATTGATTGAAGCCATGCTGACAAATTTTTAACTTCTGTCCTTTTCATAATGAAATAGAAAGAAAAAGATGCACTGAACTTAAATTTAGTTTAGTTTGTGAACAACAGAATCGGGGCCAATACTGAATTCACACCACCTATAACGTAAATTACTACGGGTGATTATAAAATTATTACATACATTGTACTTAGATTCAAATTTTTGCGCAGAATTAAGTACGTATAATAATTTCTGAAGGTTGGGTTGGTAGCAAAAAACGAATGGCTGGGCTTAACACAAAGAATTGACTACCGACAGCGACTCACTACAATTTATTTCTGAAGCATTGACATTTTAACCCGGCTAGTAAGTCAGGGCCGACAGTTACATGTTATGTATTTTAGCCCGCTTACCGTAATTATTTTCAACTTTATAACAAGGATTTAATTTTATAAAAATAAAACTGTACAATACAATGCAATGCTGAGTTTTAAAGTGCAAATTGTTCTATTAATTCGTTAGTAAAAAACGTTAATCGTAATTCGAAACATTTTCCTGATTGGTTTATCTGTTAGACGAGTACTTACTTCCTTATAAGTCAATGGTAGGAGGTAGGCACTTATCGATAAAATATAGCTAACGACTTTCAAATTGTATGAATCACATTCGTCGACCACGATAAGCCCACGTTCGCATGGACGTAAAAATATCGCGGCAGGATTTTATCGATTTTCAACTCTCGGTGTTGAGCCGAGCGTTGAGAGTCCAACAGAGCGCATCTCTGAGCATCAAAAAAACACATTGTTGTATTTTCAACTTTCGGCGCTAAGCAGGGCGTTGAAAATCCAGTCATCATCTGCCTAGCCTTTTCCCAACTACGTTGGGGTCGGCTTCCAGTCTAACCGGATGCAGCTGAGTACCAGTATTTTACATGGAGCAACTGCCTGCGTTGAAAATCCAGTGTGAGAAAAAAAATCGCCGCGGGTAAAACGCGCCCGTCCGTACCTGGGCTTATAGTGGCTATGAAATAATTTTATAATGATCTATGAATTGAATGGGCTCTCTGACCGTTCATTGAAGCGGGCATTGGGGTTCAGGACATTCAGGATATACCTAGTTACCATTATTATAGTCTGATACGATTATGTGAGTTCCCCCTTGATAGACTAACTACTTACCTACCTACTTATCCTCGAGTTCCTGGTAAGTATATAGGAATCGAGATATTGTTTTTAAACTTATAAAGTATCGTGGGTTTTGTATTGATCAGACTAAAGGATAAAGACAGAGAAATAAACTATCATAACAACATTGCTTTGCAAAAATGCGCGTAGATGCATGATTTCCTCGTTGAAATTGAATTCTATTTGTTGGTTGGTATAATTAATAACAATTAATTGTTAAAGATAGTTCGTTTTTTCTTCTACAATAATAATAAAGCGATTTTTGTTATTATTTTCTATTTATTTATTAATAATCGTTCTCCTGGTGCATGTTTAGGTAAAAACTCATGGAGAGCTTATAAAGTATCGTGGGTTTTGTATTGATCAGACTAAAGGATAAAGACAGAGAAATAAACTATCATAACAACATTGCTTTGCAAAAATGCGCGTAGATGCATGATTTCCTCGTTGAAATTGAATTCTATTTGTTGGTTGGTATAATTAATAACAATTAATTGTTAAAGATAGTTCGTTTTTTCTTCTACAATAATAATAAAGCAATTGTTGTTATTATTTTCTATTTATTTATTAATAATCGTTCTCCTGGTGCATGTTTAGGTAAAAACTCATGGAGAGCTGATTTGAGAGTTCTAATTTGCAGATTCTGTTGAATATCAATATAATCTATTTAAAAGTCTGTACCTAATTCAATTTTTGGATAGAAATTCTACATCATTTTCACGTAGTATTTAAAGAAAGAAAAAGTAAGACAAAAAATATCAATTTAAAAAAGAAAAATATTGATACTTCGATTTTTTAATAAATAAAATAAAAGTTAGTACTTTTATTTTATTTATTGAAAAATCAAAGTATCAATATTTTTCTTTACTTCAATGCGCCGGCGCGGCGCGGCGGCGATGCGCGCTAGCCCTGGCTGGAGTCCTTAATTTATTGAGACATCCACATGCAGACAAATCCATAGGTTGAACTGCGAGATGCCATTTATAAACAAAAAAAAAAAGATGCGCGCTCAGTACCAAAATGTAAGAGGGCTCTTAATACACATGAGTTAGGAAAATAAAGGCTTTTGACTCGATGCTGCGCCCTAATCGCGTAACACACTATCAATCTCAATCTGAATCATATTGAAGGATATTAGGCTAGTCCAGTGCTTCATATGTTCGAAAAAATTAGTCTGCTCAACGCCATAAATTAAACGCAGTGAATGTTGTTGAACTGTTCAAATGAAAGCCATTGCTACTGATAGTTACGCGATTACCCCGCCGGAACAAGTTTAAAATGTAGCAATCAGTGCACAGCACAGTAAATTACTGTTATAACTAAGTAATGTCTGAGAGTTCCCACGCTCTATTGATAATTATCGCTGCCGGATCTTACTTATTGTCTCTCGACCTGATCATTATGACGTCATTAAATAGATGAAAAACAAGTGCAGACTAATGTCTTTAACAATACTAGGCTGTACAAGTACATGCAACTTCTAACAAACAGATTAGAATTTAGCTTTGATGGCTGGTCTACGAATGATCGGATTACTTCGCGTTGGTGTCGAGAAAGGCGATTATGGGATTACAGAGGCCAATGGGGCCGATAAGATTTACTGAAATACAATCTACAAAACTACAAACTATATTTTATTTATTCCTAACGGGCTAATTTGGTAAATACGAGTAATGTTATGCGTCATTATATCTAAACACGAGAAATGTATAAATATTAAATTATTACTACGAATTTCAAATCATTTGTCATACCTACTCATACTATGTATATTTGAGACTCTAAGACAACTGAAAAGAATATACATGACTGTATTTCTTGTTAAATACATATATCAACCGCGTATTTCTGAAAAAAAAAACCCGCTTTTTTAAAACTATGCATCAGTCATATTAGTTTTTTTGTCGTAATGGACAACGTTTTCGATACCTACTTAAAGTCTAAACTTTTTATTGTTTTGACGGGAAGCAGATATTTTACTATTAAATTTTTGGTCTTTTTAAAGTTCAATATTCTCGTAATTAAAAACGCTCAAAATCTAGTCGCAATCTCATCTCAGCGACAATCAATTTCAAAAACTTGTCAAAATGTATGGAAATTAGAGGTAGTTTTGACAGATTGAGACTGAGATCAACACCCTCAGTTCAGGTTGCCCATGTCTCATGAAACTAAATTCATGCTCCTTTTTTTCGTTTCAACTGCACATCTAAATTATTTATACTGTTCGGGCTCAGTAGGTGGCCAGTGGCCACGTTTATTGCGGCGTCAAAGGGTGCCCAATAGTGAACGATAATTAATTCATGCTATCAAACAAACTCCATGCGTAAAATTTGTATTTATCTATCAGCTGTAGGCTTGCAGCCTAGCCTAAACAACTGTGAAATACGGTTCTGTGTTAGTAGGTAAGGTCAGTTTTGGACTAGATTAAAAAAAGTTCTACTAGCGTATTTACCTGGTGCAAGGCTTCCTCCTGTTGGGGATCTCTGTCGGTGCGTACGGCTACCTCCACCGTCATAGCACGCGCCAGGATGCGCTCCGCATACCGGGTTATGTCATCCTTATCACCTGGACAAGATATGGTTGTTGAAAAAACACAGATAAGAAGAGAGCAAATATGAAGTTAATAATTATAAGTAGTAAGTAAGCATAATCAGCCTTTATTGTTTCTACTGCTGGGACATAGGCATCCGCTCTGTGGCAGATAGTGGGCCGTAATCCACCACGTTGTTAGATGACACATACTTTCTAATTTTTGGTTATACGACATGCCAGTTTCCTACCGATGTTTTCCTTCACCATTTTGAGAGCAGTGGTAATGAAATAGTTGACACAAAGTAAAGCACCTGTCTAGTTTCGAACTCACTACCTAAAACTCATCACGGCCATTACCACTGCTCCCTGAAGCTATAGAGGACTGGTGACACAGTTTTGGAACAGTTTCATGTTATCATTATTCTCAATCTGTGACAGTTCACTTCTAGATATTGGCTCCTCCAATTACAACTGAACCCTTGGCTATTCTCATCTACCTACTGGTTGTCCAGAAGAGATTGATGGCCATCTCTGGCCCTTGGAATATTGCCTATACCTATTGTTACCCATTCGAATGTTTCCTTTTGGATTAAATAAATAACTTTCAACTACTCAAAAAAACTTCTCAATTATATTCTAAGGACTACTTACATTCAGTCACATCACCCAGCAGTTCCGAATGCTTGATACTGTCAAGGGTGGACAGCAACGAATCACGCTCCTCTTCAATACGGACTGTGTCACGTCGCAGCCGCTCCACACGCATCTCCACTTGGTCTAATACAGCTATCAATCTGTGGACAGAGTGTAATTTGACTTTTTTTGTTAGTTTGCATAGTTGTTTTTTAGTTTGTAGAATTGTTGGTTGGTTTTAATTTATTTTTGGTTTTATTTTACTAAGAACTAAAGTAGATAATAATATCAAGCACTAATAACAACTACTGTGGACCAATAGGTTGTCTCTTTTGAATAAATTAATCACGCATTATGATTGTACGGATTGCTGACACACAGATACAGAAGATAGACTAAAGATATCCACAAGTCTTTGTTTGGTATTGCTTGTATCCAAAGAACACTTGCAATCATACTCTTACTAGCTGTTGAGAACTTGGAAATTAAATATCAAAATGAATTCCTTATTTAACCATATTTGATGCTTTAATAGAGTAAATACACACATCAAAAGTGTCTAGGGATCAAGCATTTTTATGCGGATTTCTTGAGATTGAGATGTGGCTTTGTAATAAATTTATGATTTTATAAATTTATATGGATCCTTTTTGGTGCATTTCATAATTTGAATCAGGAACTGTGAATCAAATTCGAGTAAAAGATGAAAATCAGCTGTCAATATTTTCCCTATAAAAACATACAATGCATTGAAGACATTATTAGTGCTACTGTTTCCCTACTACTGATTAAAACCAACGTTATTATGGAGCGGCGACGTCATTTAAGCAGGGAAGAAATGCTCAGAGCCGTGGGAATGATAGAAGCTGGTTCCCGGCAACGTACTGTGGCTTTAGCTCTGAATACAAGTCAGAGTGTTATCAGTCGACTTTGGACACGTTACCGAAGCACTGGTACCGTGGCTGAGCGCCATGGAGGACGGTATCGCTGCACCACACGGAGACAAGACCCATACATTCAAATCTTAACTCGAAGAGCTCCAACAATAACCGCCATGATGTTAGCCGTGAGGCTTCATCACTCTTCAGGGAACTTAATTAGCGACCAAACAGTCAGAAACCGCTTGCATGAAGTGAACCTTCATTCCCGAAGACCGCTACGGGTACCACCTATAGCAATGCACAATCGTAGGATTCGATATCAATGGGCTCTTGAACACAGAAATTGGGCAGAAGAACAATGGCGTTTCGTGTGCTTTTCTGATGAGTCTCGTTTTGGTATGAGACCGGATACAAGACGTATACGACACTGGAGAACCCCTGGACGCCAACAGCGATTAAAATCCTGCCAGGAAGTCCATCCTTATAGTGGTGGAACCATCATGGTATGGGCGGGTATTTGGATCGGCGGAAGAACTGAGTTGATTTGGATCAGAGGCAACCTCAACGCTCAAATTTATGCTGAGACGATTGTATCAGACGTCATCGTTCCTCTACAAGTGCAAATCGGTCCCTTATTTCAGTTAATGCATGATAATGCACGACCGCACACCGCAAGAGTTGTAAGACAGACTCTCGCCGCAGCTAACATCAATGTCCTGCCCTGGCCTGCTCAGTCGCCAGACTTGAACCCGATTGAGCATGCATGGGATATGCTACAGAGAAGAGCTCTGCCGAATATGGAGGGTATCCAGTCGCAAGAAGACCTTTTTTTGTTGTTGCAACGAACATGGGCGGCCATTCCACAGCGTGATTTGGATGAACTCATTTTGAGTATGCCAAACCGATGTTCTTGTGTTGTTAGTGTTCGCGGTAGAAACACGGATTATTAATTGTTTAAGTTACCCAATAAAATTTTAGAGAAAACTGTTATTTCAGTCTTTTTTTCGAACTTTTGTGTTAGTGGTTCAAATGTCAAAAATCCCTTTATTAGGAAAATGGCAAATTTCTTTATTAATGCAAAGGTGACTTGGTTTATCGTTACTGTGACAAACGAAAACACTTTATTTGATGAATCCTTAAAGAAAATTTTAATTAATATCAATCAGGAGAAAAGTTATTGCAAAAATATATGTTGATCCCTAGACACTTTTGATGTGTGTATTTAAATAAACAATGCTGAGGGTAGGTATGTTAAATGCAACAAATACATCATTTATCTAAATATACATCCAACATTAATTAAAAAGAATAATATACCCTCTGTTCCACGTTAGTGTAAATCAGATTCAAATCTTAACTAGGTACTTTAAGCAGTGAATATTAATGTCAGCTAACATATTCACTGTGAGTGTATGAAGCAATATTATAGTAGCTCATAAGAAGCAACATTATTGTAGCTCTTATCTGCACTCTGTGGTGTAACAAAAGATAACTAAAATTGTGAGTATGTCCACCATGCCTATACTTATATTTTATAATCGTTTCCATATAGGGAACCACTAAACAGTTAACAAAAAAGGCCGACTAGCTCTAACTTTGTCGGAAAACATCGTAATGTAATTAATTATAAGCCATAGAAACATAACTGCTGCGTGGGTGAGCACATAGAGAAACTTTTTTTATAACTCGTAACGCTTGGCGTTGACCTTTTAAGGAGGCTGACCACGCGTTCTGCCAACTCGCAATCGTCACGCTACCTTCGCATATGGTCTTTTACATGCACTTTTCGTGGAAGGTTACCTGTCTTTCGGCGCCTGTGACCCGAACGCCGACGTTTCATCGATGAGAGGCAGCCGCGAGCTCTCACCGGTGTACACGTCCACTGCGAACTGATCCACTTCCATGCTGTCGTAATCGTTGCCTCTCGATCCGGCCAGTTTTTTTTTACAATATAACCCCAGAGATTTTGCACAAAAGTACAATAGTTAAATAAACAGGAGGAAGAAATTTTCACCCAAGACGTCAAAATCAAACTAACCAAAACAAATTGACTGACGTTTCTCAAATTCTCTTGAGCTTTCCGAAAAAAAGAACAACTGTCATGAACTGACATGACATTTGAACAATAGAAGATACTGTCTAACGTATTTCGAGATTGAACTTTATGTGGCCGTGAAAAGAGCTACAATTGTATTCTTCAGACTTTCCAGAGTTCGCCGCCCACTACAAAATCCAAAAACAAGGAAGAATCATAGACAGTACACTTACATTTTTTAATGACAGATAAAATACCGCCTATGATCCGTCTCAATATTTTACAATAATTATTTTGATGGCTTTTCGCCAAGTTGTTTGATGATGCATAGCGCAGGTACAATGATAGATGAACGATAAAATGATGTTTTTTTTTTTTTTTGTTACCGATATTTATGTAAGCCACACAGGTGGTTTGCCGCATGCATTTCAATAAGTACTCATCACCCAGCGGTCGCAAGCGCGAATGTTGATCGTGGAGTCCTGGGTTTCATTCCCGGGTCGGGCAGTGTTATTTTTTCCATTAAGAATTTCTTAGCAGCCCTGAGTCTAGAAGTAAGCGGTGTGATACCCCCGTGCCCCGGAAAGCACTTTATTTAAGCCGTCGGTCCTGCGCCTGATCTCTCTCCGGTTGGTGTCGGTTTGCCATCTCATCGGTCTATGATAGACAGTGAGGGAAGAGGGAGTGCACCTGTGTCAGCGCACACACTTGTGCACTATAATCTCCTGCTCCGAAGGCTAGTCTCTAGTTGAGATTGGCCGTCGTGGCCGAAATACGGTCTGGAGGACAATATTAGCATCATCATCATTTCAGCCGAAAGTGGTCCACAGCTGGACATAGGCACCACTTCGACCGATTCTGTGCTTCTCGCATCCAGCGGGTTCCTGCGGCCCAAGGTCACAAGTTTGTCGGTCCACCTTGTGGGACGCGTTCCAACATTACGTCAAAATGTATTTATTGCTTCCACATGTAATCTTAGGTGGTAGGTTTTACAGAATATGATCATTGTGGACCCTGTCGGGCACAGCAAATAGTAGTTTTCCGCTACGCGGTCGACTCTCCAGAACATTTCGGCCCCTTGAAATCTATACTAATATTATAAGAGGAAAGATTTGTATGTATGTTTGTAACAAATTGGCTCAAAAAATACTGGACCGATTTTAAAAACTATTTCACCATTTGAATGCTACATTATCATCACTGATTAATATACTTAGGCTTTTTTTTCCACCCGTGCGAAGTCGGGACGGGCCGCTAGTAATTTATACAAACTGTTAATGAAATAATCCAAAACCTCGGACACCCCAACCATTTTTATATTAATAAATTGATATGACATATAATTATTTATTTTCAAAAATTATAGTAAAAGATATTTGTAAATGTTGTTGTCGCGCTACTTCTTACAGATTCGTAGCTCTATCGCCGCCGGCGCGCTTGCCAGCCTTGGCGCCAGCTTTAGCACCCCCTCTCGTCACCCTCGCCCGCGCTGTTTGTTTTCATTGCGTAGGACAGTAGCGTACAGCGTCATTAAAAAATATTAGACACGGCATGACAAATACCTAATTATTTTTTGGAATAAAATAACCCATATTAAAAATTATTGTATTCGATTTTGCTGCCCGTTCTAAACAGTTTCAGGTTTTGGGTTATTTCATTAACACATTGTATAATAAATATTGTGTGTGAAGTTTGTATGTTTAGTCGTTAATCAATCACGCATAATCGGCTGAACGAATAAGGGTGAAATGGCACACAGATAGTTTATAACTTGGATTAACACATTGGTTACTTTTTTATCCAGTAGTAGGTTCCCATGGAATAATATCCAACCTTCCACGCAGGCAAAAGCCAGTAATTGATAAAGGCATAATACGCAAACACCTTGCGCATTCCAGGATTTTTGGGACTCTTTATTCAGTTATTCTATGGTATAGCTATACAATACAGAGAACACGCTCGGCGTAAGTATAGTGTAAAACGGATATACGCCAACCAAGGTGTTAACTTAGGCCCTTTTCTCTTCATAGCATACTTTTATACCAAACATAAAACAAAGGAAATTAATTTAGAATAAAAAATTTGCATTATTTACAAATACTTTATTGTTATCTTATTATAATAAAAACGGAAGTAAGCTATAAAAACATAAAGTTGATTAATTTGTGTGAAATTACAAGCAAATAAGACTGCTCGTATTATGGTGTAACCACACATGCCGATTTACACTAAGTGCTGATTGATTTTATCAACGCCAGATAATTTTATTCGAGGACTAATTTTGAATTTTTGACAGTTCTTCCTTATAAAATCTGTCAGACGTCAATTTTATTCCACGAATAAAAATTTTCTGTCGATTAAAAAATGGCCCTAAATAAAATAAAGAAACGAAAATATTCCTTCTGTTCTCTTCTAATTGACGGATTCAATCTCAAGTGTGGTCGAGGCATAAGGGACGGAGACTTACTAGTACAATAACTATGCTGCCGTGCTAAACGCAAAAGCGGTATCTCAGGAAAAGCAAAATTAGAGAAAATTGAAGTTTTGCTCTTATTCTTTTAGCGATTTGAGGTAAAACTGAGATAGGGAAAACTTTTTAAGGTTTTTTTTATTAAGATTCCGGTATTTGGCTTAGCTCATTGGATGCGTATTTTTTTAAGCTATCAGATGTCATCAAAATCAACTTTACAATTTTTTTTGAGATACCGCTTTTGCGCTTAGTACGGCAGTATGGCCGTCTACCCTTAAGGGTATAAAGTTAAAGAATTATATTATACTGGTTCCAATTCCAAATGTGTACAGAGGCCAGCACATCAAGCTACCCCAAACTGTCAAATTTATTTGATAGATTTTCAACTTTATTACAAAGGAATAAGGTTTATATTCATTTAGGAAAATTTGACAGATAGGGGTAGCTTTGATGTGCTGGCCTCTGTACCTCACTAAGTAGTAACAGTTAGTAGAATCTGCGAAGAGCACATACCAATATCGCGGTAGAACGGTAGGGAATATCGTAAGCGCTTTACGATATTCCCTACCTGTGCACCGTCAAATAAATCCACTCACTTTTACTAATAGTAATACATTTTCCGTTACTCTGATGTTACGTTAGCGTCAACAGCTATAGCCCGACAAAATATAATTTAGGTCACATCGCCCTACAAGTTTGGGTTGTGGGTGGGTTACGTTAATTAAAACTTGGCTAGTCAGCAAACCCGGTGTCGCGCAGGCGTCAACGGACGCACGCAACATAACTGTATCCGTCTCTTTTTCGCTTCCGATATTTAAGACATGCCGTCCTACTTCCACGTGTCATCTGTAGTGTGACGTAACAAAATTGAGTTATGTATGTGTGCGTGTGCCGTTTTCGAAGATTAAATGTTTTACTTATAAATATAATTGCAGTCTACTGCGAAAATAACCCCACTGTAGCGTATAGAAACAAAGTTACGTTGACTCTAACGTAAATCAAGCATTATACATTTATTTATCTTAAAAAAACAAGAAATCATTAAAATCGTATCTATAAGAATAAATATAACAATAAATAAATCTCTGATTCATAATGAAGAAATAACAAATACAATACTGACATTTGCGTTGGAAAAAAAAAATTGAAAAAAAATTCAAATTGCACATTAATTAGAACCTCCTAACAATGTCGTAAGACTAATATTTTATTCTTTTAAAATAATAGTATATTTTTTTATTAATTTACATTTCTATGGAATAAAATTATAATTTCGCTCACAAAGTTTAGTAATATTCTGAAGGCTCTGTTGAGGTCACTCCTCTCAACATCACCGCGCGCCAGCGGCAGTGAACGAGGGACGCGGGGCAGCGGGGAGCCAGCCGACCACCGGCCGGCCGCTCGCCCGCCGCGAAACAGAAGTCAGCTGTTGCACGCCTCCACGCACGGCTGCGCTAGCGCATTTTTCTAGCACACATAATTATTTCTTAATCATTTTCTTATTTTAACCGACCGTTGTTATTTTACCTTTTTTTAATACATGTTATACAGTCCACTCTTCTTCCTCTTTTGCTTCACCATTACCTATCGTCGCGCACAGCTCAACTACGAGGGGATCCTCCAATATAATTACCAGACATATATTTCATTGATATAATATCCCAAAACAAATTTAACTTGTCTATTGTAATTTTAGCTGTTTTAACGCGCTCTGGCTGACCGGTAGCCGGTGCCCGGCGACGATTTCAGTTTAAGTGAACATTGTCATTGACATTTATGGCGGCTCGGAACATGAGGCGAGTCATTGCGCAGTAACCAATTCATGTGTTAGCGGGGGTGAGGTGTGAGGTACTGCGCAGGGAGTAGCACACTTCAGAGGCGCCATAAAGTTTGACGCGAACTATACCTAGCAGTAAGGCCGGTTTTCATCGATCAAAGGTTACACCCGGTTAGATTTCACCCGGGTACCCGGCGTTCCGGTTAGTAGGCAACCCATTATATTATTTACAAAATATTTTATTGATTTAAACACAGAGATTTCACGTTTAGAACATGGCTAAAGTAAAAACTACTTTGTTTTTTATTAACTTATGGAAGCTGTTTACTTGCAGAAATTTGGTGTTGCAGTGGACATAAGAAATGGAAAATGGCCAAAATCGATCCTATCCAGCATGAAAAGCTTTATTTGTGACTTCTTGGACAAGTGACTTACATGGCAGATAATTTCATATCAGTTCTGTATAACTTACCTGGCGAAATGTGGATGTACTGGTAAACCTCTGTCCAACCCTTTGTGGAATACAGATTGTGTTAATTCTATTTCTTTTTTTTATTTTATGGTAGATAGTGCCCTTCCGGACACTGTGAAACTGGCCTTTAAGAATAATCTCCCCATCCACTGACAATACAACAGTTTAAAATAAGAACATTCTACATAACGTCTAGTAAAGCTCAAATCCGGAACGACAAACATACGTCTATCTCTATCGCTCTAATGGTAGATATGGCGTGTGCGAGCAAGACGGCATTCACTTGCCGGTCCACTCGCTGATCCTGCCGTTCTCGAACGCCAGGTTCTTTCTAGGCAGGGGAACTAAAGTACCCCGCTTGACGATTCCCATGTCTTCGCCGGGGTAGTACTGAAAATATTTTAATAAAATAAATAATGGGATAGCTGTAAAGAGTATTGTCTGAAAAGGGCGTGATACGAAATCTGACCGAAAATATGGCTTATTCATGCTTTGCTTGGCTTGTGTAAGCTAGCATCAGCATATTACCAACGAATCTTTAGAATAAAGTAGAGACCAAATGTCGTTCTTTGCGATGTGCGCGGGCTAATAATCCCCTTAGAATCCTTACTTTGTATTAGTATTGCAATATGATATACAGAATACCAACCCGCATTGGGCCCGCGTGGTAGATTACAGCCCACTCCCTCTCGAAGAGAGGTCTGTGTCCCAGCAGTGGGAATATTATAGGCTGAATATAATAACCATTTTAAATAAGATAAATAGCTTACCTGGCACTGTGAAACAAACTTCAATATATCTGAACGTATGAATTCATTGTCCTCTTTCACTTTCTCCAATCTAAAAAGACGAAAATAATAATAATTACCCAATTAAACCTGTACCACCCAGACAGGCGTTTTACTTTGTGCAAATAATTGAATCACCTGTGCTCTCAAAACGGTATAGGAAAACATCACAGATATAGATACTCCTAGATAACGCAAGAGCAACTACTTCGCGTGCCAAAAATCGCAACGAATTACGTTCAAAAATCGTAGGCCGCCACTTTCGCGCTCAGTCCTGCAGTGCGATTCTGTAACCATCTCACCGTGAAAACTTAGGTGAAGTGAGCGTGGAGTGAGCTGTCAGTGTCATCCTGATGCTAGGGATTGTTACTCTTGACAGCTCATTCTAAGCTCACTTCACCTAACTTTTCACTGTGAGATTTTTACAGAATCGATCGGCTGTGTACTGCTGCCTGGGTGAGCGTGAGTGAGAAAGAGCGCTTGTGACGTCATATTAGATAGTCAAAAAAATGGCACGCTTGGTTTCCATACAGATCGTGATACTTGCGTTATCTAGGTCTATCTATATCTGTGGTGAACATCGTGAGGAAATCGACATGTCCTAGAACCTATCATTCGAAGTCATGTGTCATCTACCAACCCGCACTGGGCCCGCGTGGTAGATTACAGCCCACTGCCTCTCGAAGAGAGAAGGCCTGTGTCCCAGCAGTGGGAACATTATAGGCTGATTATGTTATACATATTACGATAAATTTTAATATAATACTCACAGTTCAGGTTTAGCTATTCGTTCTACTATACACTTGCATGTTTTCTCACATAACGTCTCGTCAAACAGCGGTATGCCGAACTGTACATCTACTATTGTCCACCTCTGAAAAAGTCAAAATATAGTTCATTTTTAGCAAACAATGCGCACACGCAAGTTGGTGAACCACGTTAAGAAGTTTTCGTTAAAATCTGAAAGTTTATTCAATTTAATAAGTTTTCAAATTTTATGTAACGTGATTTGAATCGCTGTTGTTGTTTTATTCAACAAAATAGGAGACTCAGGGCGCATTCAACCAAACCTTTATACCTAGAATAAATCTTATCCTTAGAATAAATTTTGAATTTTTGACAGTTTTTACATACTAGAACGGTCAGACGTCAATTATATTCCATGAGTAAAAGATATCTGACTTCGGTAAAATCAGCCCTTAGTGGAGAATTAATGAATTTTATACCAGTTTATTCATCTATCACAGTATAGCGGGGTAATTGCGTAACACACTAACAGTAGCAATGGCTTTCATTTTGACAGTTCAACAACATTCATTGAGCTATTTACGTTGTTGAGCATATAAAGTTCGAACATATGAAGCAATGGATTAGCAATATCCTTCAAAATGTTTCTGATTGTGATTGAAAGTGTGTTCTGCAATTAGGGTGCAGGTTTCAATTATGACCGGAGAAAAAGTTGAAGAATCTAACGAAGTTAAAGAATTACTAAGATATTTTTTAACACAAAACAGTACAGATACCTCAGGTCTGCAAGCCTCCTCATCAGAAACATAGTGCGCCGTATCCACCCCACTGTCGCCTTCCGCGGCCGACATCTCCGTCAACTTATCTGTCAACTGCGTAAACATCGAGATCGACTCCTCGGCGGGACTCAACAAATCGTCCAACTGGTTGGCCGACTTCTTGTTCAAATTCTCGCTACTAACTGACGACGAACGAATCGGGACTAAGTCATCGGATAAGGCGATAGATTCTTTGCTAGTCGAGTTTTCTTTGGAATGTTTCTTTTCTAGATCTTCAATACTGGCTGAAGATGAATGTATAGGTACTAAGTCGTCGCTATTGGCTATGGACTCCTTGCTGTGAGCGTGTTTTGTGACGTCATCGAGTGCCATATTGTCTAGTTCATCGCATAATAACTGGCCACATTCCACACTAGTGAAGCCATTTGCCGGTGAACTGTTCTTGCTCTCTGTAGTAGGAGTGACGGCGAAGTGAGACTCTATTGGGGACTGTAGCCTTGTCAGGCTTTTGGAGTACTCTTCTGTGTACTTTTCTGTGGAGTCTGTTGATGATAAGGAGACTTCGCTGACTGGTTTCGCAATGCCGCATATATCTTTTTTCTTTCGTTGTTGTACTGTGGAATTAAAAAAGTACATTTTGAACCAGTAATGGATATTACGAAAAGTAAAACTGTGAGTTAATTGCTTACAACAACATTCATTGCGTTATTTACGATGTTGCGCAGACAAATCTTTCGTACATATGAAGCAATGGATTCAGAATGATTCAGATGGTGATTGATAGTACGTTACAATTAGGATGCTCATCCCGCCACAGCAATTCTTCACTTAGCACTTGTGATTTGTTCCATTTGCCCAATTCTCTGATCCACAGTCAAAACTTTAATTTTGAGTGAATTAAAAAAACTTCCATGAGCGTCATACTTATGACTACCTACAACGCCACATGCGAATAACGCGTCATACTGACGTCACGCAAAATCCTGCATCTCGCAAGCAGAGTTTACCGCCCCGACATGAATCATCGGGCAGTTGCCCGCCCGAAACAACACCCTTCAGGTCGGAGGATCCTCCATTTTCTATGGAGGATGAATGAACTTTACACCGTTCCTCACATCTCTATACCTATGTAAGTCTGCACAAACGCTGGATAATGAACCCTGAACCTTACTGGCTGACTCAACTTTCCCACCACGGGGCCTGCAGTTCCATTCGTTAAGAATCTCACCGTGAACCCTTAGGTGAAGTGAACTTGAAGTGAGCTGTAAATATTATCAATCCCTAGCATATGGTGGAATCTTCTTCTTCTTTTTCGTGTGGTTAGTGACTAACCTGGTGTCAGAGTTTTTATGCCGCCCATGGGCCTCTGACTTGGCTTCACATGCCGTCGAGAAATATCTCTCAGACATGCTGGTTTCGTCGCGATGTTTTCCTTCACCGTTTTTGAAGCAAGTGATAATTATACAATACGCACATGAATCCGAAAAGTCAGAGGTGCGTGTCTTGGGTTCGAACTCGAAACTTGGCAGTCCGCCGGTCACATCACTAGGCTATTACTGCTATTTTATGGTGGAATGACAAGTCACACTTCACCTAAGTTTCCACAATGACATTTTTACAGAATAGACCGGCTGTTACGTCATGTAGCATCGAATGAAGCTAGTTTTAGATCGAGAAGGGTAAGTAAGAAAGGATTTATTAAGATTTTAAGATATTATCTTGTCACCTAGTTGCACAGTTGCAGGCGGTCGTGGACAACCCAGGTCGGGTACACCGATATCTGCCAGCGTGACGTAGCCCACCGAACGTGATAATCGCAGCCGCTTCAGTAGTCGACGGAGCCCGGCGTGACGGGACCACATTGCTTGGGATTCTGAAAGAGGAAGAAAATAGTGTAAATACGGTGGGGCTTGTGTTA
Source organism: Globia sparganii (assembly GCA_949316385.1). NCBI lineage: Eukaryota > Metazoa > Arthropoda > Insecta > Lepidoptera > Noctuidae > Globia > Globia sparganii. The sequence goes on from OX438670.1 coordinate 6,085,749, forward strand.
AACAAAATAGTACAGTTTGTTGATCAAAATAACGTAGATCTACCAAGGAAAGGAAACAAGACAAGTTTTATTAAAGTTTGTAGCGGCATCTACATTGCCACATGTAAACTACGCATCATACTGACGTCACGCAAAATCCTGCATCGCGCAAGAGACTTTATCGCGCGACCAGCATATATACAAAGTCCCGACATTAATCATTAGGCAGTTGCTCACCAGATACAACTGCCGTCTGGTCGGAGGATCCTCCCTTTTCTTTGGAGGGTGAATGAACTTTACACCCTGTTGCTCATACACTTCTATTAAGTAACCAAATTCATATATTAGGGGTCTGTATCAAGATGATATGTTTGAAAAGAGTTAAAAACTGAGATAGTAGCTGATAGATGTATGTTAAAAAATTATGATAACGACAGGAAGATCACTAAGAGAGAAGTTTACAAAGTATAGGTACAAAACTTTTGATCCCACGGTATAGTGCTATGAGTGTTTTAACATAATCGCAAACTCTCGTAGTTTCAGTTGCATTTTTATCCTTTCATCTAAACTAATATAATTAAGAGAAAAGATTTGATTTTTTGTATGTCTGTTTGTTACGCTTTCACGCTAAAACAACTGAATGGATTTGGATGAAAATTAGCAAATGGGTAGAGCATAACCTGGATTAGGATATAGGATATTTTTATCCAGATATTCCCACGGGAAAGAGACGTATGCGTTCAGATAAAATGAACGAGTTGGCAAAAAAATACTGATTCGATTCGTGACCGTCGTTAGAAGTATGGTGGCCATGAATGAGGAAAGGTCGAGCTATGGACAAGTTACCTGTGCAAGTATCAGCTTCAGGTGGGAACATGAGATGCCTCAGCGGCGCCGGCTGGCGCACCCCCAGCGCCTGCAGCAGCACGGGCCCGCGCCGCAGCGCCGTGTTGGCCGCCAGCAGCGCGGGCGCGGCCGGCAGCGCGCCCGCGGCCGCGCCCGCGCCCTCCAGCGCCGCCTCCGCGCCCCACCAGCACACGCACAGGCGCGAGTAGCCCAGCAGCAGCCGCGGCACGCCGCGCAGCTGTGTGCCTGGCGGGGGGCCAGTAGCTTTAGTGGGCCGCTTAAGCAGTGCGGAAAGGCAATCAATTACTGTTTCTAACGGGTGGTGTACGGGTCAACCAAGAAGCTTGTAGATAAAAATGGAGCCAACACTCTAAATACCTAAGTGAAACCGACTGTGGGCTAACGCTCTCTTTCTAAATACGCACTTAAGAACGAGACAGTGATATATGTTTTCTTTGTCTTATGTATGTATTCAGAATGAGAGCGACAGCCCACAATCGGTTTCACTTAGGTGTTCAGAGTGTTGCCTCCACTTTTATCTTTATACTTCTTGGGGTCAACCACCGTACAACACGTTTACCTGGGTCATCATTTTTGCGCCACCCGCTCAGTATGTTTCCATCATTTATATTATTGCACTTACACCGCAACAGACAGTACTCGTACGTAGTTCAGCGACATACCGTGCACGTGACTCATAATCCCATATCGTTCACCTTCCATCCTAGTTTAATTTAATCTTATGTTTGTGGAAACAGACAATACAGTGAATTATTAATCTTACTCTGACTTCCATCTCTTATCTCATCCTTTATCTCTACCTTATCCCAACCCCGAACAGGTGGCGCAAAAGTAATGTCATAATGTGAACGTGCCTTAATTTTTGCAGATGGCGCCAAATGTTAGAAAGAAAGAAAGAAAGAAAAAATGTTTATTCTGCACAAACAAAACGCACATTACAGATAAAAAAAAAATAAATTTAAAAAGAAAAGACATCATAATTTATGCAATGTTGTCAAAAGGCTCGTACTTAACCATAAAAATGTTGTCAATTTTGTCCATTAGTTATACTCTTTGCCTTAGTTGACAGTTGACACTTGACATTGACAGTATGAAATTCCGTGGTGCGCCCGCGCGACCTTGGCATAGTGACAACAAAATAACAACAATCAAAAACAAAAACAAAATACCAATAATAAATTACAGGGTGGAAAAATAACTACTTTTGTAACAAACAAACCAATATTAAAAACAATTAAGCCGTGCGTCGCATCTGTGCAAGAACAGGTCGTTGCTCAGCAAAATGCTGTGACTTCAGACAAACATAAAGTCAACAGCGCTGATTTTCAGCAACTACCTCTCGAATGACGTAATGACGTCCCACCGTAAATCGGGTAAGTGTTCTTACGCAGAAATACTTCTGTGATCCTAGCTGAACACAGTGTACTAATAATTATAATAAATAGATAAAAATATATATGTTTAAATAGCTCTTATAATTTAAAATAAAATACATAAACTAACCATACAATTTTCCTAAAACAAAAATATTAGGTACCTACTAACTGTAAACGTTGTGTACAGTGTGGTGTATTTCCTATTTACACTACTTATAACTACGATACTCTCCAAATATGTAAAGCAGTAGGCATGCACTAATGCACCATATTTTTTAGATGGAAAGCGACATGGGAAATTAGGATCGCGATGGCCGCCATTTGCATAACGGCCATGCATCGAAGCATGGCGTCAGCAAACGACAACCATGCTTTTTACGACCTATCTACATATGGAATTCAAGACCATACCGCCTTCAAAGCCTCCCTGATCTTAATGGTAGTATTATTATTGCATTGCTTTTAATCAAATTGGTAATTGTTGTGACACTTTACTAATGGCAACCTACATATGTCTAACTTAGATAATGCAGCTTCAGAAAGACAGCAAACATGTCCCAGATAACTGAGGACTACCATTCCTTCTGTGACAATGACACCAACCGGACCTAAACAGGGAGGAATCAGACAGAGTCCACTCACACCGTTGGAATGCCATATCATATCCATTGCCCATTGGCCGTGACCCTCGAGGTGAGTACAAAAAGAGCAGCTATGGTTATTATATCATGAGGATTGCTGTATCTGCATGAAATATTTCTTTAAGATACTCAAAAAATGCTTTCTTGTTCTCAGGACTCTTACTGGTGGAGGAAGGTTATTCCAACAGTGCGTGGCAGCATATCTGAAACTCCCCCTGAATGCTGCGGTCCTATGTGTTGATGTACAAAGAGGTTTGGTAGAAAAACGTGGTTCGTATTTGCTCTGTCTCCAACTTAACTTCTCAAACAGATAGTGAGGTTTTTGTGTATTGACTACTCCAAAAAGTAAACCAGCCATATGTAACCTTCTCCTAGCAGCCATTTTCAAAATATTATTTTCATTTATATAAGGTGTGACATGACTTCTACGAGGTATCTTTACACAGAACCGCGTACATGCATTTTGTATGCGTTGTATTAGCTTCTCTGTTCTTGCCAACAGGCATGGGCCATACACGGTATCACAGTAGTTAAGTCTTGATAAAATTAGGCTATCCACTAATTGTTTACGAAGATCAACACTCAGGCAGTCTCTAATTGAATATAGGAGTTTCAATCTGTAAAAACAATTCCTCATGCAGTTACTGATGTGCTTTTCAAAACGTAGTTCTGGATCCATGGTTAATCCAAGGTTGCATGCTATATCTACCCTATCTATCTTCTCCCCCCTGATAACAACTTCTGGCTTGGCTGACAGTATAGTGCTGATCATTTTCCTACTTCCTAAAACCATAAATTTAGATTTCAGTGGGTTTAATACCAGTGAGTTTTCATCTGACCATACTACCACTCTTTCAAGATCGTCATTGACTTTCTCCACTGCCTCCAATGTATCAGCCGGCTTAAAAGTTATATATAACTGTATATCATCTGCGTACATGTGATACTTGCAATGCTGGAATGACTTAATAATGTCAGCACTGTACAGTATATACAAAAGGGGCCCTAAAATTGATCCCTGAGGCACACCACGTGGTACATGGCGAGGGGGGGATGACAGCTTTGATCCATCCTCCTTCTGGATTTCAACGAGCTGTGACCTATTTTGCAAATAGCTAGCGAACCACTCTATTGTTTCTCTTGTAAAACCATAATAGGCTAACTTGGAAAGTAACAGAGTGGTGTTTATTGCATCGAAGGCCCGTGAGAAATCAAGAAGTGCAAGGATTGTTCCCTCCCCTCTGTCCCGTGCCTCTAGGATATTCCCTACTACGTCAGAAAGGGCTGTGGCTGTCCCACGGCCCTTCCTAAAACCAGACTGAAGATCAGGGAGCATATTGTTTTTTTCTAAATATTCCAGCTTTTGGTTATAGACCACCCTCTCTAATACTTTAGATAAACAAGGCAAAATGCTTACAGGACGTAGATCTTTGACAGTACTAGGGTTACTGATTTTGGGAAGAGGACGCACAATAGCACACTTCCATAAGTCAGGGAAAGTGTGGGTATCTATCGACTTATTTACTATTGTGGTGATAGCCTGTAGAGTGGTAGGTAATGTTAACATTATCATATCCAGACTTACTCCATCGATCCCTTTAGCATTTGACCCCAAACTTTTAATAATTTTTAAAATTTCTTCCTCACTAACATTTCGTAATTCAAATTGAGTTTCACCAAATCTATTTGAATCAAAATATGTAAGCTGCGATGTAGGTAGTATACTCTGTCCGGGTACATTCAGAAATGCCTTATTAATTTCGTCTGGGTCATTAAATTGTCCGGGAAGCATACCTTCACTATGTTCAGCAAATACATCCGTCTTAAGATTTTTCCAAAGCTTTTTGGGGTTTTTTAGCTGACTATTAATGTGCCCGTCAAAGTATACCTTCTTTTCCTGCGCTAATGCTGTAAAAGCTTGTTTTTTTAAATCCAAATAATATTTTTTTGTAGTATCTAGCTTGTCCTTATGGTAATTATTTTTTGCTTCATCTCTCAACCTAATCATTAATTTGACATTTTCTGTTATCCATGGAGTGGGCCGGTCTCTAAAAATCTTACTCTTTATGGGGGCATGTAAGTCAAACAATTGAGTGACACAGTTATTAAAATGTTGAGTCATGCTATTAACATCCGGCAGTGAGCTTATATCAAACCATGGCATTAATTTCAAATCAACTATAAAGTAATTCATCAATATATCTCTTAAAGGCCGATATACAACTAGTCTAGGTTTACTATTTACCTTCTTGATGACTGTATCGCATACAATAAATGAATGATGACCAAGTTCACTGATATGATTGACTAGGACATTACGAACCCCCACGTCGGTGCAGATCACGTCTATGAGAGTACTACTATCCCCTACAAAATGAGTGGGTGACTGTACTACCTGATTTAGATTAGTATAATTTAAGAATTCCATCATATCTTTAGTTTTTGTGTTACCTGTATCCAGTAGATTAACATTGAAATCCCCCAGCAATACCAAATGATCATAAGGTGCCAGCGCGCTAATACTGTCAGTTATTCCATCCAGAAATGCTGCTAAGTCAAACCAGGGCGGCCTGTATGCAGTGCCAATCAACAACTTTTTACCATTGATAGTCAGGTTTAACCACATTTGTTCCACATCAGACTGCTCTGAGTGCGGCCGTACACGCGCTCTTACCCCCGTTTTGATGTAAAACGCTACTCCTCCGCCTCGCCCCCCACGTATAGTCGAAGGGCGCGGCACATGCTTCAACCTATATCCCGGGACCTTAGGCGCGCGTCCCTCTTCCCCAGTTCTCAGCCACGTTTCGTTAATTGCCATTATGTCGACTGAGTGTTGTGCCATGGCAATCAGAAACTCGTCCTGGTTTGTCGCCAGAGAGCCCGCATTGAATAAACCAAACTTTAATAATTTTGACTTAGTCATGTTATGTTGGGAATAATGGCTGTATAGATGTATTTGTATAGTAATGATAGTATTTTATTCATATATATATTATTATAATTTTGTTTATATCTTTTGAATAAGTAATTTTTGTACATACGTTTAAATTCTTGTAGTATAGCAATAAGTGTGTTACAATCATTATGAGTTGACAATAATATATATGTATTGTTTGTAAATAATCTTGTTGTTATTGTGTAAATGATAATATGTGTAAATATGTATATATCTATGTTTCTCGTGCTATTGTAGTACTCACATTCATATTCCCACCTCCCCAGATCACCACAGATACGACACACGGATACCATGTATGACAATAGATTGTTATCTAAAAAACTATCAACTAGAGAGAAAAAATATGCATCATAGAACAAAAGCTTATTTGTTGTCTGTGTATGGACCAATAAACTGTTGTATATCTTCCTCAGATGCAATCCTTTGTGTGGAGTCGCCAGGCCTTTGCCGAACCAAGATACGACCGCGCTTCGTCCATACGAATCGCCATCCGTGAATACCCGCAGCGGCCCTGGTTTGACGAAACAACTGCTGATTTAGTTTAGTCAGCCTCTCATTTACAAAGAAGCGCACAGGTTTCCCAGAGACTCCGAGACTCTCTGTTGTAGCTTCACGTCGCACGCGGGCTCCGTTCAATACGGCGTCACGCTGGTCACGTCGAGCTAGGCGCACCATGATAGCACGAGGGCGAGGCTCTGTTGAAGCTGTGGGGCTCGTGGCTTTTATATGTCTGCCCCCGACTCGCTCTGCGCTCACGATGTCGCGGTCCTCCAGTGCGACTCCAAGCTTTGTGGCAATAAGCTGTACCAGGTGTGCTGGGTTTTCTGCTTGCGACTCAGGTACATTTGCTATTACTAGATCGTTAGCCATGAGTTCTTGATCCCTGTCATTGAGGTCCCTCTTGAGTTGTTGGACCACACTCTCCACCACACTTAAATTTGTCGTCGGACCGGCATCGTGACATAATTCAAGCGCTTGCAGTCTGGACTCGATTCCATCCATACGGCTGTGACACGAGTCATTGCAAGCCTTTAACTCCGCTACGTCTTTCCGAAGCTCCATGACCTCTAACCGCAAGGTGCGCAACTCCTCCACTACCAGCTTCAAAGCTGTGCCTACGTCCGGCGGAAACTCAGGAATCCCCTTCAGAGCGATGTTGTCCACCGCCACAGGTACGTTCGGAGGAGGCGTCAACACCTGCATAAGCGCCTCCACCACCACAGGCGACGGCGGTGCAGTAATTGACTGAGATGTCAACGGTGCAGCAGATGACAGAAGCGTCGGCGACGCGGCAGTTGACAGCGGCGTCGTCGGATGCACCAACATTATTGCCGCCGTAGGCGTCGCGGGCGCCAGCGTCGCCACAGCTGGCGGCGTTGGGATAGACACCAGCTCCTCACTTTGTACTTCTACCGCACAACCTCGTACTGGCGTTTCGGCCTTATTGTCCCTACGGACATTTTTCCTGCACTCAGGGCAATGCCAGGCGGACACCAAGGGGCCCTTCGTAGGGAGGCCGACGCACACTCGGTGATATGCGACGACACATTTTGTACACCTCGCTGTGTCTACCGCTGACAAAAATTTTCCGCATCCGCCACACTTCACTGGCATTTCGGCAACTGAATTTCAATGAACCTCTCTAGTTGATACAGTTACAAACCACCAAACCAATTTTCAAAAAAATGACAATTCGTCGCAGTTATTTTCAAAAAATTGAAGGTATTTAAATAAGGCTTGGTGATTTTGGTATTTGTTATTTAATAAATTATGCACTTTTGAAGCAATCACGAAGCCTCACTACACTGTATGTTCCGTATTATGTTGTTATACACTTGATTAAAAACTTATTAGACACTGTATCGTCGTTGTTTTATTTTATTTACGTAGAACACCAGACAACGATCCCACCAGTACAAACGTCAAAACGTCACTCAACCCACTCCGCTATGACATTTATAGAATTACTTGTCAACAAGCCATGGAGCGATACACACCTCAAGAACGTGGAATTATTGTTGCTGCTTATTTGACAAATTTTCAATCTGTTTTAACGCAGCGTGAATTTCGTCGTCGTGTTCCACGTGCTCGAACAATTAAGCGTTTGACCGAGCGCCTCGTGCTACTGTGTCCACTACAGATCTAACAAGAAATGGCCAATGTGGAGCCAGATATTTTGCGAGCAACAATTATTCAAAATGCCATAAAACCATGCACAACATAAAACGAGCAGAATTGTTCATCAACTCGAGAGGTGGCCATTTGAGCGATATCATTTTTACCAATTAATATCATGAATTTTACACTTTCAAATAAACTTTTCATGAAAACAGAATCCAATTTTTTTCGTTTCTAACAAAATGGCAGCCAATTCAAATTATGACATTACTTTTGCGCCATCCTGTATATCTATACATATTATAAATTAAAGTCACTTTTCGCACCTGTCTGTGACCACGTTGGTCTTTAACACTACGCGACGGGTTATGATGCGATTTTAAACATCATTTAGAGAATATATTTCGGAATGTTTCCTGTATACGTATACATATTATAAATTGAAGTCACTTTTCGCACCTGTCTGTGACCACTTTGGTCTTTAACACTACGCGACGGGTTATGATGCGATTTTAAACATCATTTAGAGAATATATTTCGGAATGTTTATGTGTATAACAAACTCGAAATGCATCTTGGGTGTGAATTTTTCGACGAAATGATAATTTGTTCAATAAAATCACTACTCATTTAAACTTACCCTTAGTCAGCAACAATGTCGGAGGTCCATATCCCGCTACATGATATAAATACAGCCTCATCCACGGAGTGTGTGCCTCAGGAGGTGCGGGTCCGATGTGTGGTAATGACCCAGCTGCTGCGCCCGCGCGGGCTTCTCGACATAATGGCGCCGTAGATATGGCAAGTCTATAACACATCAAATAAAATAAATACCGTAAACAACTGCCATAAAAATAAATAAAGATAGAAGTTTTTGGACATGAATTTACGATAAAAATAAATAAGATATTTCACGCGCCTTTTATAGCAGTAGTTTTAACAACAGTTTCGTGATGTAAACTTGGTACCTATTTGTATGGAGTAGTGCGTAGTTAGGTAGTGTCCCTCTTCTTTTTATAGCTTATTTTATTTAGGAAACATATATTTGAGAAAGTTCAAGTGCCTGTTGTATCATCAAATCTAAACATTTTTGCACGTGTTTGTTACCATTTCGCGCCGTCAATGTCATGAAGACGCCTTTATTTCGTTATTGATAGATCGAGTATACTACTGACACGCGGTTAAGAAATCTAAGAGCAGTAAGTGTTTACATTGGTGTGATTCTCACTTGTACTTAGTAGATAACAGTCTGCTCCTCGCAGCAGCCCCTAGCGCATGCAGCGCTTCACAGCGCAACAGATCAAGCGGCCGTAACTTTGGTCGGAGAGTTCGCAGCGCTATCCGTAGGCATGCAGCGGCTGCAAGGTACCGCCGCGCTTCGCCTTCTATCTCGGGATCTGCTACCACCTGGCGTATGATGGAAATTTTTCATGTTGAGTGAGAAGAAAAAAGAAAAATACAGCTTAAAACTATAAAAAAAAAAACAGAAAAAAATGAGTATAATACCAAAAGGGCCTCAGATCAGCATGTCTGATGACAACACAAGGAAGCTGATTTCCAGCTGCAATCTACGAGAGCCATATGCTAGAATAACAAACACATAGGAAAGTGTGTCCGTTATAAAAATAAAAAAACTATGTCAAATATTCTAAAACAAAACATCTAACATCTTCTATCTACGCATATTATAAATTGAAATCGCTTTTCGTGTCTGTGTGACCGCGTTGTTCTTCTAAACTACGCAACGGATTTTAATATGGGTTTCAACATCACTTAGAAAAGTTCCAAAAGGTTTATGTGTATTATTAGCTGACATATCGCAAATAATTTAATTTAATGTTCTGTGTTCTGTAACGTCAATAACTTTGCATACCTAGTATTGTATACAATTAAATATTTTCTAACTGAACAGACAGCTGTGCTGCTGGGGAGTTTGTTGCGCCACTTCTTCTCTCCAGCAAAAGCACTAGGAAGTGGTGAAGGGCGGGCGTTTTGGGGGACTGTCTTTTGTAATTGACGTTCGCAAAGTGCTGATTCTCAGCCTAGTTTGAATAAATGACTTTTGATTTTGATTAATTAATATTTAACATAAATACAATAGGAAGTTTTTTTAAGTCATAGAAACCGTACGAAGCAGGGGTGGATTGCTAGCATAGTCCGGTTCAAACTTTATCACGGCACGGAACATGACGCGAGTCGCAGGCGCCGTAACAAATTTACCTGTTAGCGGTGTGAGGGGCGAGGTACTGTACAGTGAGTAGCGCACTTCAGAGCCGCCATAAGGTTTGAATCGGGCTGTAATAATAATAGCCTTCCCTGACCGAAATCGGTCATGGTGGCCAATCTCAACGGAGATTAGCCAGGTACGCAGGAGATATTATAGTACACAAGTGTGTGCGCAGACACAGGTGCACTCCCTCTTCCCTCACTCTCATAGTCCGATGGGACGGGAATCCAACACGACCGGAGAGACATCAGGCGCAGGATCAACGGCTTATCGTGCTTTCCGAGGCACGGGGGTATCACACCGCCAACTTCCAAATTCCGGGCTGTTACTAAGAAATTCCTAATGGAAAAACTCAATAACACTTTGCCCGACCCGGGAATCGAACCCAGGACCCCACGCTCAGCAGTCGCTCTTGTGACCACGAGGCCAACCGGGCAGTTAACGGCTTGTAACACTCACCTTATCAAGCTCCATTAGTAAACTATCAAGACTCTCATCAGGTAGCTTGCCAACTTCAAACAACGTTACCGCGTGGCTCTTCAGATCCTGAAATAATTGAACACTAGTAGTAAATACCTATTGTGGATATGTACTATAGCCAGAACATAGACTACAGGCGAACACATTATTTGTTTCATATTTTTAGCATAAGAGTACATCATCTGACTAGCCTTTTCCCAACTATTTTGGAGTCGGCTTCCAGCAGTCTTACCAAATGCAGCTGAATACCAGTATTTTACATGAAGCGACTGCCTATCTGATCTCCACAACCCAGTTACTGGGTAATAAGATACCCCTTGGTAAGACTGGTTGTCAAACCTTCGAGCATTTGAGGACCAGTAACAACTGCCAAAGATCTACGAATGACAACCCGACCAACGGCTTAACATGCTTTTTGAGGCACGGAGGAATCTTGATATTTAAAGATGGTCACCCATCCACGGGCCAAACGCGGCAAGCGTAGCTTAACCTGATGGACTGCGTAATACGATACCCCTTGGTAAGACTGGTTGTCAGACTCTCGGGCTTCTGACTACGCGTAACGACTGTCAAAGATCCACGAATGACAGCCGGGAACAACGGCTTTACGTGCTTTCCGAGGCACGGAGGCATTTCGATATGTAAAGATGGTCAACCATCCACAGATCAACCGCGGCAAGCTAGCTTAACCTGATCGATCGACCTGTGCGGCTGTTATCATTTAGCCACGGGCCCCAAAAATTTATTTATTTATAAAGCCTAATTATTAAAACAAAAAGCCAATATCATAAATACCGGTGACAGATTCCCCATCATAAGGTAAGCTGCTAAGGTAGAGTCGAACAAAACGGCAACTCTTCGTCCACCACCGTTTGAAGGTTCAATCCCTTCTTCTGGACTCTGCAAAAGAAAAATCAACTTCCTAGTTAAATGAACTGTTACATTCGACTAGCTTAAAATGTTAAAAATGAACTCCCTTAAAAACCCTTCGTCACTTCAGTCTATCTTAGCTATGAGGAGGAAAATTTTCAATAAAAACTTCACCTGTTTGGAAGTGGATGGCATTTGCTTTATGAGGACCGGTTCCATTTGTATGGAGTCATCGTCCATGTTGGGGTCGAACGTCAATGGAGCTATTTGTCTATATCTGTGGAAAGATAAATTTAGCTTTAAAATATGTATAATTCTATATCTTTTATGTGTACAAATAATTCGCCTGCCCTTGTACCAATATACAGGATGTCCCTGGAAGTATGGATCAAATCAAATAGGGGGTATGGGCAAAGTCATTTCCAAACTTTATGATCTTGAGAATGTTGGTGAATTTTTTTACGGTTCAAAAGTTATTTTCAATCACTTTGCATAGTGCTCAAAGAACAAAATAATTAAAAAAAAACTACCAGGAACTGTCAGTTTAAGTTTTTTAGACAGCCCTGATAGTTTTTTTTAATGATTTTTTTTTAACACTATGCGAAACAATTGAAAAAAATTGGTCACAACTTTTGAACCGTAAAATAATTCTCAATCATCAATGATTCTCAGGACCAAAAAGTTCCGAAATGACCTTGCCCAAGCCCCTATTCGATTTGATCCATACTTCCAGGGACACCTGTATTTGAGGTAAGCGCGACATGTCTTTTTCTTCCATACTTCTCTATCAGTCGTCATCTCAGTAGTCACTCCCTTTCTAACCATATCATCATTCACACAGTCCATCCATCGTTTCTTTGGTCTTCCTCTACTCTTATAGCCAATTAGGTGCAGCGCAGACGACAGACTATCCGTAACGCACTTTTTAGTCTGTGAAAATAGAACCTATGCAATTATATGCAGTAACGCACACGACGCGCAAAAAGTCCGGCGCACAAAAAATCTGTGTAATTCGGGCAGACCGCACCGCGCCGCTCGGCACAAAAAGTGTGTGAAAAAAATTGAACGTTAACTTCAACGCGCGCTAACGCAGACGGCGCACACTTTAGTCGGCAATCTGCATTTGCTAGGGGTGGACGTAACGCACGCGATCTATTATCATGGCGCCAGAGGTCGATGTAACGATGTTAATTCAAGAAATACAAAACAGACCAGCAATCCTCATTGTTGTTTCTGAATGAGCCAAAGCAGGTCTTAAAATAAATAGCAACTCATCAAATGTAGTAACAGACATTTTATAAAATTTTAAAAAAAATTCCGGATGTTGTTTCAGAATTGAATGTTTAGTATGGAACTGTCCCTTCAGTAATCTTTCCGAAAGTATAGGATGTACCCAAAATTCTCTATTTCTTCTTCTTTTTCTGTACTTCATGTACAAAATAATACTTCGCGATCTCTGCACGACTTCCATAGCGTCTACGTCCTACAGCTCTGCCGACAGAATGATCGAAGATGTGCGTCGTGTGCGTTGAGTCTGTGAAACACCCGCGACCGACTTTTTGCGCGCCATGCAAACTTTTTGTGCGCCGCAGACTCGATCTCACAAAAAGTGTGCCGTCTGCGCTGCACCTTAAGTATTATATTTTTTACAGTGAAATTATTGTCTCAGAATCTTGTCTTTCACAAGTGTCTGTTCACATAAATGGCTTTTCACGTAAATGTTTTTCGCACAATCTTTTCACGCCAATGGCGTCGCGTAAATATAAGAAAAGAAGGATATTGCTAATTCATTACTTCATACGTTCCAATTTGTCTGCTCAACAACATTTATACAGGGTTATTTGTAAAACACCAGCAACCTCTTAAGAGGTCATTGTACTCATCATTATGAACAAGTTTTAATATGGGACCGAACCTGAAATCGCGAAAAAAAAATAGCTGTTCCCTACATTTTGACGAGATAGTTGAAGATGAATGTAGGGAACAGCTGATTTTTTTTCGCGATTTCAGGTTTGGTCCCATAGTAAAAGTTGTTCATAATAATGAGTACAATGACCTCTTAAGAGGTTGCTGGTGTTTTACAAATAACCCTGTATAATGCAATGAATATTGTTGAACTGTCAAAATGAAAGTCATTGCTACTGTTAATTTGTTACGCAATTCCCCTCATATCCGGCTGTTACTATGCTACATACACGTACATTCATAAACTCAGGCCTTTCTCGCGCGGCAGAAACTACAGAACGCCACCTACTATGATCCTTTTTTTTGAGGATGGGAGCTTATTAAATAACTCTCCGTTGCCTGTGCCAGGGGCTACGGTATCTCTCTCGAACAACCCGTGACCCTGGCAGGTTTCGGCCCTAGCGGACCCCGTCAGTTGTTGCTGACATCTCTTTGAGGCGCGCGTGTAACACAAAGCGCCGTCGACCCGGGCCTGCAGTGCTATTCTGTAAAAATCTCACCGTGAATACTAAGGTGAAGTGAGCTGTCATTCCAACTGATGTTAGGTATTGCCCCTATTGTTAGCACACTTCACGCTCACTTCACCTAAGTTATCACGGTGAGATTTTTACAGAATCGATCGGCTGGTCCTTACCGGACGGTGAGCTGCCCATTACTGCTGCCACTACGATCCTTACATATTCCTTTTGCTTCGTTTACGTTTATACATTGAATACAAAAACAGAACATCTCCTACAGTGATATTGACTTTGCATGTTAAATACTAACGGCTGATGGCTGTGCGTGGTGACGGCATCCCTCCAGGTGGCGTGCTGCGGCGTCACGGGCGGCGGCTGCAGGTTGTTGGCGAAGCCCAGCCGGCAGTACAGGGAGACAGCCTGCTTTACTGACTCGCATTCCACCTGTACACAGCAAATAAGTAAGGAAGAGGTTTCATTTCATGCCAATGGTTTATTATTATTGTTAAAAACTGGCCAAGTGCGAGTCGGACTCGCGCACGAAAGGTTCCGTATCATTATCTATAAAAATGGCAAAAAAAAATCATGTCTGTTGTATGGGAGCCCCCCTTAAATATTTGTTTTATTTTAATTTAATTGTTTATTTTTAAAGTGAATATATAACTAAATATTCTGTGAATATTTCAAGCTCTACCAGTTGCTGTTATCAATATCGAGCAAAAAAAATCACGTTTGTTGTATGGGGGCCCCCTTAAACAATTATTCTGTTTTGTTGTTATAGCGGCAACAGCAGAAATATATAATCTGTGAAAATTTCAACTGTCTATCACGGTTCATGAGTTACAGCCTGGTGACAGACGGGCAGACAGACGGGCGGACAGCGGAGTCTTAGTAATAGGGTCCCGTTTTACCTTTGGATACGGAACCCTAAAATATACAGTAAACTAGTACATAAACATGCTAGACGGTTTTGAAGATGTTGCTATCTACAAAACCGAAACACTATCGTGAGGCACCGGTCTTGGCTTTTTTATAATTTGAATTTCTTTAATATTTATGGTTTAAGAACACCTCCTCCGAATTTCCATAGGTAAGTTGTTCAGACTTATTACTGGCCTATTTGTACGATTTTACGGAATAATATGTGTTGCCAAATAGCTGGATAGCCCTCTCTATATTGATATCACCTACGTTCTTGTTTCAGCAGTGCATCAGTGTCATATTAATTATAACATTAAATTCCGTGGGAAGAGCTCATTACGCCAAAATAGTAGTTGCGCCAACTTTGAAGTCAAAGCGAACTTTATTGCCAAAACCATAGAGTTCACTTTGCAATTGCAATTACAAAGCTCACGTGTGATAAAAATACGTAATATACTATTCTGTGCTATCTAATTTATCCTATTATCGTACATCCTACTAAACGTTATAACATTAATTATACGAACATAACTGCACGGACGACACGGAAATAAAATGGCCATACTATATTGACGTAATTCGATTTTTACAGGAATTATAATTTTCTGGTCTTTTTTTTACTTAATTCGACACAATAACGGTCGGCTAATTGATTCGACACGTCAAGTCAAATCATTTATTTCAATTAGGCACTTGAATGCCAAAATTTACGAGAAAATTTAATTTGTTCTACCTAGTTGCCCCTTCCAAAAGGTACTTTCTTATGGGAATGGGCAAGAAACTCCATAGTTAGTCTTACAATTTTTTTTATATTTGTGTTAATTTTTTTTATACATGTGAAGATGATGTAACGCGAGGAAATTTATCTTTAGACCACCAACATTAGAAAAAGGAAAGTAGTGGGATGAACAAAGTACACCTACACAGAGCAAATTAGGGAGGGAAGACAAACTAAAGGCGATTGAAGATTTTTATATGAAGCCTGGCCATACCTACTGTCGCGCCATTTTGATATTTTTCAAAATGGCGGTCACCTTTATAAGCATGAAACCTATAAATAAATCGATAGCTGAGATCAATGCAAACGGAAAAAAAATAATAGGACGAAACCCCGTAAAGCGTCACGTTTCCGAGATATTAACGTAAAAGTTGATTGATTGCGTGACATCCACATCTTTTGAGCTTGCTTACATCATGTTGCATAAATGTTTGATTATTTTAAACATTTAGAGATTATTTCAAACATCTATACAATATACGCAAATTATTGTGATGTACAAAGTTGGTCTTATATGTTTTCTGTTTGCATTGATGTCAGCTATCGATTTACACAGGTTCCATGCATGGCGGACATTTTGAAAAAAAAAATGGTGGTCAGGTAGATATGTCACGGGTCTTCAAAGTAAATAATCTGACTTCTACATAATAAAGGTGGCACCCCACTAACCTGCAATACAGCCGCCAGATCAGCCACACTGGTATGCTCGTCAATGGACACGAACACCTTATAAAGCAGCGTCTCGAAGTAATCCCCAGCTATTCGGTTCATCACGAACCCTTTGAGTGGAGGTACTGACACCTTATCTGCTGTTGTTATTGGTACATCCAGGTAGATTAGGCCGCGCCTGTGAGAAGGGTAATGTAGACGTTATGTACTTGAATTAAGGTTGATAATAGTTTGTAGGTTGAGTAAGTGACATGTGACTTTTTGGATAGTTGTGGATATGAAAATATTTTGCCTCCAAGAGTCATTTTCAAGGCATTATTTTTCGTTTATTGGCGTGTAATAAAAGTATTTGCACAAACTTACTTACAGAAATAAAATCATTTATTGTCTTTATTGGAATGATGGAGGCATTTTCCCAGCAATTTGCTTCTAGTTGACCCGGCCTGTGAGTTATGTATGTTGGGGTACACAGATACTACTCTTTCAATCAGGTAATAATCGAAATGATACTGCTTCATATAACGACATTATTCAATCAACTCATAGCCTTTTGTAGTCCGGTGCTGAACATAAACTTTCTTATGATTGTCAATGTGTTTTGGTTTTTGGGGCCAACATTGTACATACAGGTAAAATATTAAAAGTATGTGATTCGGTAATCTTCGTGTTTCCGAATAAGCACGAAAGGTGCGCCACAGAGTTACCCCCACAGAGGCAAAGTTTTGTACTGCCGCGCTTTGTAGTAAACCTATAATTGCGCGTTTGCATGAAGTGGTCTCTGTAAGGTTACCTACTCTGATTCCAGATTGTCATTTGTCACTCAAACCTTTTGAAAGTTTGTGGAATTGTATAGAGTTAAATAATCTACAATTTTGTAATCATGGGTAATACACAAGTACTTTCATGGTTGTAACAGCTCCATAATAAATCTCATCATCGCGCGTTCGTATATCCGAAGATACACGATGATTCCCGAAGCGCATTCTTTTCCTTGGAGATCTGTACTTTTAAGTTAATTGATAATATTATCAGCCATGTTAAATGTTAATACCTGTACAAAGTCTTGACGACATAGTAGTCGAGCGTGCCGGCGGTCTGTGATCCACGGTCGATTAGCAAGTCTATTAGCGCTCTCTCGCTCTCGCCTAGAGGCTGTCGTGAAACAAGCGATGCGTTATGTCAGTTAATAGTAAGTATGAAAAGTAATAAGCAAAAAAAAACAGTCATAAGAGCCTGCTACGGCCGGTAAACATTTCAACAATCAAATATCATATAAGTATTCATACTGGGCTGAGAATCTTTTTGAACGTCAAAATTACATAAGAAAGTCCCCCTAAACGCCCACACTTCACCACTTCCTAGTGTTTTCGTTGGGAAGAAATGGCGCATCAAACTCCCCCCATTTACCCGTTTAACGTCCGGATACCTATTTTCCCGTATCTCATATCCCTTTCTGTCGCTGAGAAACACAAAAGTAGTCACGGAATTGGTCCGCCCGATGCCGAATACTGCAGGCGCTTGCAACTAATCTTTCTCGCTCGGTGTCACACAGTGAGAGTTATGAATAAATTAAGAGATTGAACAACTTTCTCTACAACTTTAAAGAATTATTTATGCTTGACCATGCCAGGTGTGAACCAAGGCCAGAATACATATTACATATTATACAAATGTTTTAGTTAGACCAACTATTGACTGTCAAGACTGTATCTCAAAACAGCTTAAAATAAGCAAGTTCAGTTCAGACCAGCAAGGTCTAGCATAAATTCAAATTATTTACACAATATTTGTAGATATTAGGATTTTATTATTTTAAATTTTCTACTCCAGCTCATTAAAATACCGCAAAAAAATATTACCATTCATAGTTGCTTTTGTTTATTTAATGTTCAACAGGATGTTGTTAAAACGAATGTAAATAAAACTCGTTAGCACACTCCAGTTTAGGATAACAAAATCTCAAAACAATTTTATGTTTAAAAAATAAAACAAATTCAACTTTAGCAAGATAACAATAGGGTTTGTATTACCTTAACATCGTCTTCCAGGACGTATCCAAGCTCAACTCGCCACCACGGTTGCATGGGTATGTTTAGAGGGACGCGCGGGAGTAAAGCACGGATCGCTTTGGAGCGCCCGCGCCGCCCTAAAGATCGGGCTTTTGCAACCAGTTCTAGGTACTCATTCCGACCAATACCTAGCAGTCTCAGGCCTATGGGTAAAATTGTTGTCATTACACACTGATTTTAAAAACTTTTTATTACACATGATTCCCTCTCACAGAGAGGAGGCCTGTGTCCCAGCAGTGGGAACGTTATAGGCTTATTGTGTTATGATTTCAAAGTTAAAGCACATCTCTAAGGCTTACAGCATTTTCAATTGAAGCCTTCCATTACGTAATAAAAAGAACTAAAGGCTGCTTATGAAAAAAAGAACTATGTGATGAAATATTTGAAAGACTTGTTAGCACTAGAGCACACTGCTCAAGGCATCATTAAGAAATTAAAATGTTTCTGGCCCAACACCTGCTGCAAAAAATGTTAGGCTAGTCCTAGTGCGGACAAGGCCTTATTGAAAAAAATAAATAGAATAGCCTAATAATTCTTTAAAATCTATGAAATTCTAATAACATGAACTTTTATCTATACTAATCTATACTTCTATATCTATACTCTATACTAATATTATAAAGAGGAAAGATTTGTATGTAAGTATGTTTGTAACAAATTGGCTCAAAAAGTACTAGACCGATTTTAAAAATTCTTTCACCATTTGAATGCTACATTATCACTGATTAATATAGGCTTTTTAATTGCAAGAAAAAAATAAAATGTTTAAAAAATAAATGTCCACCCGTGCGAAGCCGTGATGGGCCGCTAGTTAGAAAAAATATAATGTATTCTAAGAAATACTCACAGTCAGCAGCAGTAAAGTTAGGCATAGTATCATAGCTTTTCTCCATCTCTATGAGGAGAGCCACCACCTCCACATAATAAATGAATGGGGTTATTCTTAAACCTAGAAAGAAAACAAAAATATTCAAACTTATAACTATTTTACTGTTCAAGATTTATAGTAATTCTGTATAGTATAAGGGTGAGTTCCCATGAATTGTGCAATGGGTGAGGTTTGAACTCACAACCTCGCACTCACCAGTCTACAACATTAACCTTTGGCCTTTGCCAGTTGTTGTACAGGGTGGGCCATGAATTCGTTAACATTTGAAAAAAACATATAAAAAAAATGAATTGACATATAATGAAAAATATTTCTTTATTAGATAGCTTAATCATTGTAATTTACTTTTAAAAAATAACATCATCTAAATGATCACCGTCTCGATTTTTACATTCTTCTAAGCGAGTACTGAAATTTTCGAATACTCGTCGGCAAAGAGACCGTGAGATCGCAGACATTTCTTCGCGGATTTTTTCTTTGAGTTGTGTCAGTGTCTTTGGTTTATTGTTGTAGACACTGTTTTTTAAATAACCCCACAAAAAGAAGTCTACGGGGGACAAATCTGGACTCCTGGGTGGCCATGGGATGTCGCCTCTCCTTGAAATCAGCTTTTCTGGAAACATTTCTTTGACCACCGGCAGGGACTCGTTAGATGTGTGACAGGTGGCCCCATCTTGCTAAAACCACGTGTTACGATTGTAGCCAGCAAATTCCAGTAGTTGTGGTGCCAAGAATTCCCGTAACATTTTCACATACTCAGTAGAGTTAACAGTGACTGTACGGCCGCGAGAATCTTCGAAAAAGTAGGGGCCAATGACTCCTTTGGCTGAAATTGCAGCCCATACAGTTCCTTTCGGTGAATGAAGTGGCCTTTCATGTTTAGCTTTGGGATTTTCGCTGCTCCAATACCTGCAATTCTGTTTGTTAACGTGTCCGTTGAGGTGGAAATGGGCTTCATCAGAAAACAAGACGTTGTCATAATTACTGAATCGATTCAACATTGTTTCGGCATACGATTTGCGTAAATTTAAGTCATTAGGTTTTAGTTCCTGCACTATTTGGATCTTATATGGATGTAATTTTAAATCAGCTTTCAAAATACGGCGTAAAGATGTGCGGGATAATGCTAATTCAGCCGAACGTTTGCGCGTCGATAAATCTGGATCACGTCGAACTGAAGCAGAAACTTTCTGCACGTTCTCTTCGCTTCGAGAAGTCCGTGGGCCGCCGGTTTGCTTCACATTTAGTGTCGATCCCGTCTCTTCGAACTTCTTCACCCATTTCTTTATCAAAGGACCACTTGGACACTGATTCAAGTCGTGTAAATCGTATTCAACGCGAAATAAGCGTCTCACAGTAATGAGCGAACTATTGTTTAAATAAAATTGTTTTACACAAAAAGCACGCTGCAGTCCCGTAAAGCGATCCATTGCGACTAAATTTCCGAGAAACGAGCTAGCGGTAAGACAAATCCCCCCGCCCCGCCCGGCTTGTGTTCGTACGGGATGTTAAATTCAAATGTTAACGAATTCATGGCCCACCCTGTAGATATAATCAATTAGATTTGATAACATGATACTCTATACTTAATATTTATTTAAATTCCACAATCTGAACTTTGGTGGTAGGTTTTACAAAGACATGACCATTGTGGACCATTGGGCACAGACAAGTTGGAAAGAGGAAGAGGACTAAGAGGGAGGAAGGGGGGTAGGAGATAAAATGTATAAGCACACACATTATAAGAATAAATAATTTTGAGGCCAAAATACTAGTTGGTTAGCAAGCATGGAGCGTCCATGCAATGCTTACATCTGTAAGCCAATTCTCATAATTTAAAACATTCAAATCTAGTCGCAGTCTCATCTCGGAGACAAACAAATGTCAAAAACTTGTCCAAATGTAGGGAAATTTGAAGTAATTTTGACAGGTTGAGACTGAGATCAGACTGTGAATGTTCTTAAAAATTATGAGAATTGCCCCTCTGGTTTATTCAACTTACCTTTAACAATCATGTCTGCTAGGTGATAGGGGTAGAGCATGAGTCTTTGTATGCTGCTCTGTATAAGTGTCTCATAGTATTTCTTTTCATCTTTCCGAACGGTCCTGACTGTTGACAAAAAACAACTTTTAGGTGTGTACCAATATTTTAACATCTGGGTTGATTATGTAGATGAGAGATTTAAATTGTTAAACAATACATAAACATACCTATCTGTAATTGTAAGGTCAATTAATTTTAATTACATATCAAATCGAAAAAATCAAAGATTTTTTTTTTTTAATTTTTGATACATGTATTCAATAAGTTAATAGCAACTTACCAAGACTTCCTCTGTACCTTAATTGATTTTTAATACTGAATTCGAATATGTATCTCTCATATTCTTTAGGAGAATCACCCAACAGCTGAAACAACAAAGCAATGTTTGTACCTACATACATGTCACTTGTATGTGATAGGGATATACAGTGCTCGTGATATTAACCCCACTTATTCTATACTCTAATTACCGAAGATAAACATCATTAGCATTGAATCATTGATACTGTAAAATAATAACGTAAACTAGTTTACCTTCTTCACAGGCGCAGGTAATTGCGACCACTGTGTCTTTTTTCTAATACATTCCTCAATTTCGTCTTCCATGGTACTTGACCATTTAAATAACGTTTTAAATAATTACATTGATAGCGAAGAACTCTTGGCCTTGGATAAATGGATAAACTGCACAAAATATTTTTGATGTAAAAGCAAGCAAATACTAGCGCGCGTTCAGAATAATGATAAAATAACAGAATTACTGAAGTATTACATACAAAACCAATTATCATGGAAGTAAAGAAACTACTCAATACAGTTTTTATTTAAACCATAATCAATCATTTTAAATTTATTAAAAAAAACAATATGATTTTGATAGAACAGTCTTAATTTATCAGTTTATTGAAATTGTCTCAAAAAATGTTGTAGACTAATCATATTTTTGAACGTAAGTGGTACCATTCTTGCTGTCACTGATTTGACATTAGAATAAAAGTTGCCATGAATTAAGAAAGACAATCGATTGATTGATAATAATTGTTTATTGTTGATTGCCGGGTGTCCGGAAGTCCGGGTTCCCTGTAGGGGCCACCTCTGTTTCTGATAATGATCAATGACCTCTTAACTAATGTTAATTTTACTAAATGCCTACGCTTAGGCTTTAGGCCAACGACCTAAGCTAGTCACACAAATTCGTACCGACGAGGATTGCAAACCCCTACAAAGGGATATTGACGCCATGTATGAGTGGAGCATTGTCAAGAAATCATTTTAAAATACAAGCAAGTGCTGCGTCATGTATGACGTACAGTAGAGGGTTGCGGGTGTTGCGACCTATTCATTACGACTATTGTTTGGGTGGTGAAGTAATTATTACCAACTCGTGTCAGGATTTGGGAATGCCTTTCGACCGCTATCGGACTTTTAAGATCACGTTTCTACACTTGCGAAGGAATTTTTCAGGCGCTTGGGATTTGTTATGCGAAATGCCCATGACTTTCGCAATCCAAATGTTATTAGGCTATTGTGCTTGTGTTTGGCACCCACCCCTATACCACGACCCAAACACTGATGCTAGAAAAGGTACAGAAAACTTAATCGCCTTTGATCAGATCACGGTAGCCTGTAAGACCTAACGGACAAAGACTACCGTACAGTATTACGGGAACATATCGACTGCACAGAGCTCTATGGAATTTTCAGTGGATTATTATTTTGAGCCCGACATATACATCAGACACCATCAGAGACACCGGCACAATTTGTTTACGCAAGGGCCATCCAAAACTGTAATCAAAGCCGAATCTCCAGTCTGTCGTACCTACTTTAAATGCTAAACTTGCTTTTGACTGCCAACTAAAATTATGCGTTGGTCTAAGTCTGGTGTTTGGTGACAGAAAATATGCAAGGGACTCCCCCTTGCATATTCCACTGTTCCATCTTAGTTTTAAAATATGTAATTCTAAAGGTACTACAAATTATTGTCAAATCTATGTTTGTAAGTAATTTGGTGTTGTACCTACAGTTTTAATTATCTTTATAATATATACATATATGAAGTTTAAATGTAACACATATTTCGTACTCTAATGATCTAATCAGACCTTTTTATGCAAATGTTTTGAACATTATATGGTAAAAACATTCTTCTTTCCTACTTGATAAGCTAATAATGTCTGAGGTTCACGTACCTACCTCAGTGCAAGAGACGGTGCATGCACGAAGAGTTAATATCATGATTCTCTATTTAGGTACCTAATTAATAATTACTATACTATAATAATAGGTACCCACTTAAATGATGAATGAAATTATTTGTGTAAATATAACTAATGTTTGTACAGAGGCCAGCACATCAAGCTACCCCAATCTGTCAGATTTCCCCAATTGACTATGAACCTTATTCCTTTGTGCTAAAGTTGAAAATCTATCAAAGAAATTTGACAGATTGGGGTAGGTTGACCTGCTGGCGTCTGTACACAATAATATCATAACGGCGTTTCTTACCCGCCTATTCTGAGAAGAAAAAAGACCGAAACAAATTCACAGTTACAACAGCTATTTGTTGGTTTCTGATACTTTTATTTAATTTGGAGGGATTTTAACAATGAGAGGGGCTTGTGGCTTAGTAATATCAGCCGCACGGGTCGATCGATCAGGTTAACCTACGTTTGCCGCGGTTGGTCCGTAGATAGGTGACCACCTATACTTAACAAGACCCCTCCGTGCCTCGGAAAGCACGTAAGTAAAGCCGTTGGTCTCGGCTATCATTCGTGGATCTTTGACAATCATTACGGACAGATCGTCAGAAGTCTGAAAGTCTAACAACCAGTTTTACCAAGGGGTATCGTATTACCACGGCATGGGCATGTAATGTGGAGGAGGAGGAATGAGGATGGGAATCGTTACAATACTTTATAGATAAATCAAACAACATTTGCGTTTACAGTTTTTTATTGGAATTACTCCAAATCCTCCCGATGACAATAGTACAATATAGTAAGTACCTACTTATTCCAAAGGGGTAGTCATTCCTTAACCAACGAAAAAGTTGATTCAAAGGCTGAGTGAATTTGATTAATCATATCTGACGCTAACATTGATTGTCCATATAAAACGTTAGCCTTATAGTTACTTAGTCTCGTAAGTTTTGCAGCTGCATATGCAGCGACACTTTGGGCGAGTTGTGCGTGACTTTCGTTCTTGCAAAGTTCCGCCTTTAAAGCCCAATGATAAAATGTTCCTAGAGATCCAGATAATATATCTCCTTGTCCTCCAACCCGCCGTCCTGACCCTCCTCCTGTTGCTATCCAACTATAGGTAGTCATATTTGTATAGAAATTATCTTTTTCACCCTTTACCAAAACACCTACGCAATCTCCCCAATAAGTGTACCAATTACTATCATTTCTGGAAACAGCTGCCATTAATCTGTTTGCTTCACGTAGATTTGGTGTCATAATCACTCCAGGACAAGGATAACCTTTTATTAACGATGTATTCTTAGAAATAGCGTACAGTCCATCGGCGTCTATAACTAAAGGTTTTCCCAAGTTCTTGCAATCCTCAATAATATCAGATATCAAGTGTAATGTTTCGGGTTCTCGTCCTAAGCCGGGACCAATGACGATTACATCCATTTTTGGCAATAATGATCTTATTTTAGATGCATATTTAGAGTTCAAATAGGGGTAGACGATAAGATCAGGACTATAAGTCTTAATGACATTTGCAGCACTATCCGTAGTTATTACATACGCCAAGTCTGCCCCAGCCTGAAAGTACGATTTTTTATTAATAACATGTACTTACATTATAACATCACGCCTATTCTCCCAAAAGGGTAGGTAGAGGTGCGATGTAATAGCCTTAGCCCTCATCATGCCTACTTTTAACATTTTAAATGAGTTTCACGTAGGTAATACATGTATTTTAACGTTTGCAAGTGATTAAGAGGATGGGGGCTGGAGAGCACAGATTTGCAATCTGCTGCTTTAGATACGATACGATACGTCGGTGACGGCTTCCAGTTGATACAAAATAATATACTTAGAACTACTACTATTATAAATTTATAACCGGCGTGGCAATATATTTTTTAATTATGGAAAGGTTTATAGTTAAATCAAAGTAAAAATTATTATTTGTACGTGCCTTTAGCGATGTTATCGCCGAAAAATACGGTGCTCCTGTATATTCTACCGAGCCACCAATTACTCCTATCTTACCCGCATCCCCCTTACTTTTATTAATAGTATCGGGAAGAATTGATTTACTAAGAAGTCTAAAAGTATTCGGTTGAAGTTTACTATCTAAGAAATTACACATAACTTCAATTTCATCACATTTCACTAAAATTAATGATAAATAAACAATAACACAAATAAATAGTCTCATATTGTAAAATCCAATCAATCACCAATCACTTGAGAATAGTTAGAGCCTTTGTTTCTTCCTCGGTATAACTTCGTTATCAAACAAGTTACGTTTTTTATACATAAATACCTATCTGTACGTCGACTTATGTCTAATTATATCACAGCCACACTGATAAATATACTGTATAATCTATGCTGCTAACGAGAATGCATGGGTGAAGGTCAAGATTAAAAAATCGTGAAAAAAATAAATGACGGCTTTTAATTGTGTTTTGTGTTCTATTTTCTTATATTTGAATAATATTGATTAGTGATAAATTATTGAATGCAAAGCAAAAAATATCAATGTTTGTCAAGAGTCGGGAAACAGTAAAATGAACGGTTTATTCCTTAGACTATACATCATATATGGACCCGAAATGTTTGACTATACAAAAACACAGTTATACAAATATGAGGCTTATCGACGCCAACATCATAAAAATATTGCCATCCCTTTTTAACTTTCTTAGTTTTGCATAAGTGAAAAAGGATAACAGTGTTTTTGACAGTCACTATCATGGCAACCCGCCATTCCTAGCGTCACTAAAATACCTATTTGCGGCCGGTCGCCATTTTATCCTCTCACTGTTTGGTACCAAAGTTGGGTACGTCAACTGTCAAATGCTCTTGAGCTGTGGATATAATTTGTGAATTTTGGAGTAATTTGCTGTGTTATTGTGTTTGAACTCGGTTCTATAGTGGTAGTCGTCAGTAGCAAGATGCCCAATTGCATTACGTGTGGCTGTCATATTTGTTCTCTTCACTTTGAAGAATCTAGTTTCAACCGGACACTGAATAAAGTAATTGAGACAGAGTAGGAGATATCTCTCGCTTGTCTTCAATATCTATTAATAAAGCTTATTTATATTTTATTTGTTTCAGATTTATTAAGAGAATTAAAGGACAAATGTCAAAAAAAGCCCAAGAAGATAAAAAGACTTAACGAGAAATTTTTAATACAGACGAAAATATTATGGAAAGAAATCTCCTGAAAGAATATCACATCGAAATTATCTCATCAAAATTGTACCTATAGTTCAGAAATAAATTTGTTTGTTGTTGTTTTTTCCTGTTTGAATCTTCATTATAATTTATTGTTGACTTTTAATTAAAGCCCACTATCATCTGCATGTTAGAAAAGGTAGGTGTTGGAAACTTAACATCTAAATTTCAAAAATATTAATTATGTTAGTTCCGTCATTATATCCCGTGAAATTCAAATTTTCACACATTTTTTTCCAAATTGTAGTTCTGTTACAATTTTTTTTATTATTATTCAAATTATTATCAATTATCATCAACGGTCCATTGACGGTAACACGTCTTACGGCTTAGCTGTGAAAGATGGACGAACCTACAAATAACTTAAATGAAAGACTTAAGTTAGAAAACTTGAGGTATTTACCCGTAGATATTGTACCGTGAGTCCGTGACACAAAGAAAACATTCCCACAATCTTTTATCGATGTTATTTTATAGAAATATCGATTAGGGGCTGCTCTATTAGCCGCCATTTTATCCTCTCAGTAAAGTGTAGGTATGCACGTTTTTCTTGTAGGTATGCCGGGTCCATGTGATTGGTACGTCAGTGGTTTATTCATTAGGGCGACATTTGCTTCATCTGTCAAAGTCAATCAGCCGTCATAGTTCTGAAATAATAACAAAAATTCCATTTTATCTATTTTCGTATAAAATTACATCAAAATGGATGATAAATATGAAACTGTGAAACTTACATATACTATAAACAAATACTCAAGTTATTCCGCTAACTATGTACCCGAGTATGTGTATATTTTAGTGTGTTTTGTTCAATTTTTATTCTTATTAATCATGAAAAATCCCGGTGTGCGCTATCTATTCCTAATTTTTGCTAAGAATTCGACAGTTATTATTGTATTGTTTTTGATTGTGCCAATATTAATTAGTAGAAGGACAGTGCATACCAATAGCTGTGTTATGATGATATAATACATGCACACCTTTTCAGGAATATCATGGTAAATAACCCCACAGACCAGCTATCCCGATGGTTCACAGACAGCAATACACCACAACAGTTCATCATGTTGAGATTAAAAACGCCAGCCATAGTGGAATCCATAAAATTCGGAAAGTACATAAAGGCCCATGTCAGTGATCTTAAGAAATTTCAAATTTTCGGTGGAACTGATGAAAGTAACTTATCTTTATTGCTGACTGCGTAAGTATTAATTTTATCAAAAGTAAGATTTTGTAAATATTTCATAATAAGATTAGGATTTTTACTAAGATAATGTTTTTATCTATAAACAATTCATTGAATAAAAGTTAAAAATTCAGAAATCTTCAAAATCTTATTACAAACTACTACTACTACTTATCTTACAAATTCTAAAAGTTTTACAAGAAACAAACATAACATCATACCTGTAATCCCTGAAGGATTAGGCAGAGGAGTATGTATAATACTCCCACATTTCGCCAGTTATGTTTAAGTCCCATGTAACAGGGGGCGAGCCTATTGCCATCAACCGGGCACAAATCCTGACCTGGGCTGCTACTGAGAAATTCCAGGTGGAAAAACACAAAAACAGTGCCCAACCCGGGAATCAAACCGAGGACCACAAAGGTGGCAAAAGTTTAACATAAAAATGAAAAATAAACCTATTTATTTTTCATTTTTATATTAAATATAATCAATATTGTTTTTGTGTAGGTTTTCTGTACTCAATTTTAATCATGGACACAACCCACAAGTTGTAACATTAATAGAGACTCTTTCAAAGAACCTCTAAATTATTATCTTAGGAGTCACATTAAAACAACCTTTGAGGATTTAAGATCACTTTAATTTTTTTAAAGTAATAATTCACCAAGTTAATTAGCACTATAAATTGAGAGCTTAAGAAATAATATTTTTCCGGCTGTTGCTGAAAGCCAGAGCTGCGGCTGTCTCTCATAGGGTATTATGCTGAGCGATTGCTGCGTAGATCTGACGTATTATTATTCTCGCCATCTTGTTCTTTTTTATTATACCTGTGTTTTTTCTTTGTGTCATATTATATTGGAAATAAAAATATTATTATTTTTTTATACTATTGTGTCACTTTGATATATGTAGTTGAAAATGGAATTCCCTTTGCAGAAAAGTATTACCTTATTTATTACAAACTTATCAAAATGACCGAGAAATCCAGTAATTTTATTGTTTAATTACTCGTTTGAAGCTTATAATGTTTGTAATCAATAAAAAAAAATTATATTTATAAATAGGTACTGAAAAAAAGAGAACATCAAAATCAAAAATCAAAATCAAAAGTCATTTATTCAAACTAGGCTGAGAATCAGCACTTTTCGAACGTCAATTACAAAAGACAGTCCCCCCAAAACGCCCGCCCTTCACCACTTCCTAGTGCTTTCGCTGGGGAGAAGAAGTGGCGCAACAAACTCCCCAGCAGCACAGCTGTCTGTTCAGTTAGAAAATATTTAATTGTATACAATACTAGATATGCAAAGTTATTGACGTTACAGAACACATTAAATTAAATTATTTGCCATATGTTAGCTTGCCACGCCAATATACCCACAAATACAATAAAAACAATACGTACTCAAGCAAAAATTAAAAATGTAAACAAAAACTTGCTACCTAAATAAAAGCCTCCAGGTATAAAGGGCGTGACAGCTTACATATGTATGCAATACTGGGTTCAGTTCACATAGCTGTGAATGGTAAACTAGGACCATCGAAGTAAAATAAATTTAAAAAAGTTATTAGTAATAACAACAGTAAAACCAAGGTCAGCAAGACGACTAGTCACCACAAGAAGCACCCGTTCACGAGCATAACGCAAAGATCAGCCATTACCCCCCTCGCCATATTTGAGGGAAGGAGGCAACCCGACCCCCGACGCTACCGCAAGCAGTGACATCTAAGGGAGCATGACGAACTTGCTGCCGGTTGCTCAGGCAAGATAAATGTGATCAATCGTAGAGGTCGCTAGCTAACCACATATGTTGCAATCAACTCATTAGAAAACATTGAAATGAGTAGATTATGTCAATAATAAATTAAAATAAAATTAAACTGAATTGACTTATAAAGTCAACTAAAAACAGAAAAAAAAAAAAAATTATATGAACTCATATAACCTGTCAGTAAGCTAATTCTGGAGAAAGAACATAAACATTGTCTTGAGTTAATCAGGGCGACCAACTATTCTTATCGTTTAAGTAGTCGTTGATGGAATAGTATGCCTTTGAACAAAGGTTAGATTTTACTTGAGCTTTAAACGCATTAAAAGGCAAATCTAGCCAAGAAGAAGGTAGCTTATTATAAAAGGCTATACCAAGCCCAACAAATGAGTTATGAACCTTATGAAGCCGGTGAAAGGGAGCACGTAGTTTGTCCTTGTTTCTGGTGTTAACATTGTGAATATCACTGTTTTTAGTGTACAAGTGTATATTTTGCCTAATATATAAGATGTTGGCTAAGATGAACTGTGATGCAACCGTGAGAATACCAATATCTTTAAAAAAATCTCTTAGAGAAACTCTAGCACCTAGCTGGTAAATTGCTCGAACAGCTCGTTTTTGCAGGACAAATATATTTTGTAGATCAGCAGCTTTGCCCCATAGCAGAATACCGTAGGACATAACACTGTGAAAATAACTAAAATAAACTAAACGAGCTGTATCAACGTCAGTGAATTGTCTTACTTTCCTGACGGCGTAGGCAGCCGAACTGAGCCTTCCTGCTAGGCTTGATATATGTGGTCCCCAATGAAGTTTGGCATCTAATGTTATTCCAAGAAAAACTGCCGAGCCCACAGTTTCAAGCACCTCTTTATCTAAGACGATGTTGGGTCCTAGATTTCTAACATTCGGTAAGGCGAACTTTACACATTTCGTTTTCTTGGCATTGAGAACTAGGTTATTTGACGTAAACCAATCCGTAACAATAGAGAGTGCACTGTTTACGTCGTCAAAATCTTGTCTATTCCTGTCTACTTTAAAAATAAGAGAGGTATCATCTGCAAACAGTACAACGTCACAGATGCCCTTTAAATAGAAAGGTAAATCATTAATATATACTAAGAACAAGAATGGACCCAGTATTGAGCCTTGCGGTACACCTAACTGAACTGGTAGCCCAGAAGATTTCACACCATTAACATCTACACATTGGAACCTATTATGTAAATAAGAATTTATTACG
Organism: Globia sparganii; assembly: GCA_949316385.1. Lineage (NCBI taxonomy): Eukaryota > Metazoa > Arthropoda > Insecta > Lepidoptera > Noctuidae > Globia > Globia sparganii. The sequence goes on from OX438670.1 coordinate 6,116,680, forward strand.
TTGAGAGCTTCGTTTTGGACACCGTAATGACGTAGTTTACGTAAAAGTGTGTCATGGTGCACGCAATCAAAGGCTTTGGAGAGATCACAGAAAATTCCAATAGCATTTTGCGAGTCCTCCCATGCATTAAATATGTGTTTCAGCAAAGCAACACCCGCATCTGTAGTTGAACGACCTTTTGTAAAGCCATATTGTTCATTATGAAGGAGGCTATTTAAATTAAAATGTCTTAGCAGCTGCTTGAGTATTAATTTTTCAAATATTTTGCTAAATGCAGGTAAGATAGAAATAGGCCTGAAATTGCCAACGTCATTTTTATTACCTGATTTAAATAAAGGTATGACTTTACTACTCTTCATGAGGTCATCATCCTCCACCCCTTATCCCAATTTATTTGTGTTCTGCGCAACAAGTATTTTTCTTCCATACTTCTCTATTTGTCGTCATCTCAGTAATCGCCCCCTTTCTAAACATATCATCATTTACATTAAATGTATGAAAGATGACACGGGTAAAGAAAAGAGAACATATTTGCACTAAATGTGACACGAAGAAAAACTTTTTTATGTGTCGCATTTCAATTAAAAGATATTGTTTTAATGCGTTTGTTTTAAAAAACGCGGTGCCCTGCAATTACCCATTATAAAGCTTTGGCAATGGAGTTTTCTTTATCATAAAGTGTTAAATAATATCTAATAAATTGAAGTCTTATAAAATAATGTGTATAATCGGTATTCCTTTGTGTACACCATTTTAAGACAATAATTAAAGTAAATTTACAGTGGTCTCAAAAAGGACAGTGCCTCAGAGACATTCAGGCTTCGCTACCGCACTCTGGAAGGCCTATACCTCCCCATACAATATGTGAAGATTGTCCCCCTGCAATCTTGGGGCCCAGCATACAACTACACCATATGGTACGTGGAACTGAATGGAAAGAACCAGGAAGAAATCATCACCAATGCCATGGAGACCATCAGTTTGGTAAGTTTATCTTAAGCTTTGGCCGAACTGAAGCAGTTCATGCGCAGGTGTGACGAAACTCGCTTGCGCTGCGCCGTTTGTGTCAACTAACTTGTAACTTTGTAAGGAGGTGTTCCTATTGGCGCAAATAGAGTCGTGAGTTCCTAATGATTAAAACAACTGACGTGCGCAGTCGCGTGAAGTCTAGAATTTGAAATATATTTTTCGTAGGTATTAGTTTTTCAATCGTAATAGCTTCATACAGCAGTCTTCTTTATCTGACTTTAACTGGATAAATTGGGTGGTTATTGTAATTGGGATTTTCCTGAACTGATGGTGACCACCGGGGTGGTTTTAGTGAGGTAAAAATCCCACACTCCCCGACCTCCCTCCCCAGAGGTCGGGTGCCTTTTGAAGGTTTCCCCCCGAAAACAAAAATAAAAAGGTAAGTAATTCTAGATTCACCTAGAAAAACTCAATTACACTTTGCCCTACCTAGGGATTGAACCCAGTACTTCAGGCTCTGCAGCAGCACTTGCAATCACTAGACCAATACCAAAATAGTTCATAAAACAAGTCTTTACGTCATTGTCACTATTTTCAGTTCTCATACCATTATTATTATAAACAGAGTATAGGAGGTAAACAGGAGGTTTATTATAAGGACTTTAATTATGAGAATCGTAAATGATAACGTAATATCTCTAAAGTGACATAAACCATAAACAGTGCCATTCCACTGTTCTTTGCATAAGCAAAGAACAGTGGAATGGCACTGGTAGAATAACCTACTACAAATTGATAGATAGATAATATTTATTTGCCAAAAACAGTGTTTACGTTTCCTTTATAGTCATACAAAATCAATAAAGTTTTTTTTTTGCATGTGATTAAAGATTAAACAATAAAATAATTACAACATCTTGAGAATGTTGACATAGTTCTAAAAGTCAAGTCTTTTGTTTATGTCAAGGACAAATGCAAATTAAAACACTGATATTGAAGTCGAAAAAGATAATTTTTAGGTACCAAGGTTTTGTTTTTTTTTTTTTTTTGTATTTTACAGACCGGTAACATATCAGCTTGTTCGTTTTTAAGAAATGAAACTTAATTAACTTGACATATATATAAATACATATTTACAAAAATACATAAATTTGTTAGCATTTAAATTGTGCTTTTGCGTGAATTAACGGCCAGTTTCTTCATCAATAGTAACAGCTAAAATAACGATTTTGTTTCTTCACTATTTTAGCTGTTACTTGAATGAAGAAACACATTTGCCGTAGTATCAGTAAAGGTCAAGAAAAAGTCAATACTTTGACTGATTACTTTAGTTATTAATGAAGAAACTGGCCGTAAGCGGTATAACTATCTATATAAAACTTGAAATTTAAATGATTAGGGAATCTCCCATTTTTATAGAACAGGAAACAGTGACAGGGTTTTTATGAAAGACAAAAAAAACGACAACGACACCGGCCGTGGCAGTTGCGTCGAGCTCGAGCGACGAGTATTTCTCTCCGCCCACGACGCCACCACCTGCTCGTCGACGGGGAGGACGCCGGCCGCCGGACGGCTTAGGACCTCGAGGCCCACCGGCCTCTGATAGGGTCCCAGCTCCCGGCGGAAGTGTGCAGCGCATGAGATGGACACGATCCATCAATGAAAATGTCATGCGCTCATACTATGGGGCTACAGAGGGGGGAAACAATCTGACCGCGTACCGTGCTCGGATGCTCTCTCTTTTTCAGGTGCTTGAGCCAGCTGTCAACGTTTCGGCACAACGACTGTCGGATCAGGTGCGGGTCATCCAGCGTAATCATATGTTGGATGACACTGTACTTGATCGCCTGCGAAGTGAAATGCAGAGTAGCCATGTCATCGCCCCTCAGTCGCAGACTGCTGTAGTACTACCGCAGTCCAATACAAGTCATGCTGACGAGGGGAGTAATGACAGGGCTACAGACGTAAGTACCCAATGTAATGAGGAATTGAGGAGTGCTTTGGAGGATGCGATTCAGGAATATCGCTTCATGTCGCCCGAACTTAGACCACGCTTACCTCGTTTGCCCATGCATAGCAAAAATAGGGCGCTGGTGGCGGTTCTGGAGTCGCAGTTGTCAAACTATTTTGATGGCTGCGAAGACCTCACCGATACTCATTCGATTCTGTACTGCGCGGCTGTAGCGGCATGTCGTGTAGCTCATGTCAAATTTGCTAACGACTCGAGAGCTACACGACCGAACCTAGCTGTACCAACTTGGCAGTGCAGAATTGAACGCCGTATTGGTGAGGCCAGAGCGCTCATCGGCAAACTAATCTGCTTTAGGGAGGGCAATACTCGCCCTAGAGTGATGCGCTTTGTGAGGCGGGCGTTCTCAGGGACTGATATTAGTCCTCAAGACTATACGTCTTGTGTCACAGAGCGCATCGACTTCCTGAAGCAGAAAGTGTATGCATGGGCGAACCGTATTCGTCGTTATAAGCGGCGAGTAGAACAATATACTCAGAATCGCACCTTCCAGAGCGATAAAAGGTGGGTTTATAGGGGTTGGGAGCGACCGGACCAAAGTGTGGCTGACGCGTGCCTGCCGGATGATGATGCCATGTGTACTTACTGGCGCAATATCTGGTCGGTGCCTGTCAGTCACACCGAAGGTGATTGGACTCGGGTAGTCGAGCGAGCCTGTGATCTAATACCAGAAATGGGGGCTATTACCATCTGCCCCCAAGATGTAGCTCGTGCAGTCCGTCCGTTGCCTAATTGGAAGTCTCCAGGGCCGGATGGGCTGCATAACTTTTGGATCAAATGGTTCTCTAGGTCACACGCTCGCTTGGCATCTCAGTTCCAGCCTGCCTTGGAGTCTGGTTCGCTACCCCAGCTCCTAACAACAGGAATTACCCACCTGCTGCATAAATCCGGTAGCACCGCGGAACCCAAAAATTATAGGCCGATCACGTGTTTACCGACGGTCTATAAAGTTCTTACATCCATTTTGAGAGCTAAAATAGACAAACATATAAATACCAACTCCATCATGTCAGCTTCTCAAAACGGATGTAGGAACGGGTCCCGCGGTACTAAGGAGCTACTCCTCATTGATATGACCATTAGCCAACAGGTTCGCCGTTCCCGAAAGGATCTGTCGACATGTTGGATAGATTATAAGAAGGCCTATGACTCGGTGCCACATACATGGCTCATGAGGGTGCTGGAGTTGTATAAAGTAGATACAACTCTGCGCACCTTCCTGCTGTCATGTATGGGGCAATGGAGGACGGTCCTTCGCTATCCAGGATGTCGAAATATTCAGAGGAATAGCGAACCGATAAGGATCGAGCGAGGCATATTCCAGGGCGACAGTTTTACTCCGCTTTGGTTCTGCTTAGCCTTGAATCCTCTAAGCACACTGCTGGAGGATTCAGGTCTAGGCTATCGGCTGAGGAGAGGTGGTCAGGTTATATCGCACCTCCTCTACATGGATGACCTAAAACTCTTTGCCCCCAACAATTTGCAACTGATGGAGCTGCTGAAAGCAACTCAAACTTTCAGTAGCGCCATCAGGATGGAATTTGGTGTGGACAAATGTGTGGTCATGCATGTAAAGCGAGGGGAGATTGTGGAATCCGTGGGAACCCAACTCTCGGATTCCACAAACCGTAGAGCCCTCTCCGCATCCGAAACCTATAAGTATTTGGGTATGTCGGAAGCGTTAGGTATCAATGTTACTGACATGAAGCAATCGTTGAAGGAGCGCTTCTTTGGCCGCCTGAAAAAAGTACTTAATAGTCTTCTATCAGGCGGAAACAAGGTGCGCGCCTTCAATGATTGGGTCATGCCGGTTTTGATGTACTCTTTCGGCATACTCAAATGGACTCAGACCGAACTCGACGCCCTGGATAGGAAGGTCCGTACGCTGCTGACTGCAAATCGAATGCATCACCCACGGTCATCGGTAATGAGGCTGTATATCCCGCGAAAATGTGGAGGTCGAGGGTTTTTAAACGCTAAGACCCTCCACAATCGCGAGATATGCAGTCTCAGGGAATATTTCCTAGAAACCGACGTGGGGATGCATCGAGATGTAGTCACGGTCGACAAGGGCCTCACTCCGCTCTCTTTGGCTAAAGAGAACTGGTGCAAGCCAGTAGTGCTTGACACTAATGATCGCATGGAGGTATGGCAGAGTAAGGAGCTTCACGGACGCTTTTTCCGGGCCCTACATGGACCTGATGTAGACCTACTAGCGTCCGTAGCCTGGCTACGTTTCGGTGACCTCTTTGGAGAAACCGAAGGTTTTGTCTGTGCAATTATGGACGAAGTTATGATGACGAATAACTACCGGAGATTTATTGTGAAAGACGGCACGGTTGACATTTGTCGGGCATGCCACCGACCGGGAGAATCAATCAGACATATAATCTCCGGGTGTTCTCGTCTAGCTAACGGAGAATACTTGCATAGACACAACCTTGTAGCCAGGATAATCCATCAGCAACTTGCTCTGAAATACAGCCTTTTGGAATCGGAGGTGCCGTACTACAGGTATGTGCCCGACCCAGTTCTCGAAAATGGTCATGTCACATTATATTGGGATCGATCAATCATCACTGACAGGACTATTGTTGCCAATAAGCCTGATATAGTGGTGGTGGATCGATCAGAGCGGCGCGCAATGATTGTTGACATAACCATCCCGCATGATGAGAACCTCGTGAAAGCCGAGAAAGATAAACAAATCAAGTATCTTGACTTGGCTCGCGAGGTTGTCGACATGTGGGATGTGGACTCAGCGATCATTGTGCCGATATTCGTGACAGCCAATGGATTAATAGTCAAGAGCCTCGACCAACACCTGAGGAGGCTCTCGTTGGGCGGCTGGATCAAGGGCTTGATTCAGAAAGCAGTACTTCTGGATACGGCCCGCATTGTTAGGAGGTTCCTCTCTCTGGAGCCCTGACCGCCGGTAGCTTGGACCCTGTTCCCGATACCGGTGGGCTACTATTTTTTATATTTTTAAATGTTTTTATATTTTTTATATTCTAATATTTAAAAATATAATTTATATGTATTTAGTTAAATAAAGGAAATGTAATGTTAATAATGTTAACGGTAATGTTTGATATTTAAAAGTTCATTGCTTAATTGTCTTCTTTGTCGTTCCCTCAATGCTGAGGGTCGCGAGCACTTACAACGCGCTCCAATTTCATAGTCTTCTGCAGCGAGGACTGCTCGGAACATGCTGCCTGCAGCAGACTTCTTACAATAATCAGCCTATATATATATATATATGTTCACACTGATGGAATACAGACCTCCGCTCAATGAGAATTTTTGTTTCTAAGACATGCCGGTTTCTTTACCATGTTTTCCCTTACCGTTTTAAGAGCAGTGGTGATGAAATAATTTACATAAAGTAAAGGGCCTGACTGGTTTCGAACATAAGACCCCAATAACTCGTAAGTCGCGGCAGTTGTCATTGAGCCACCACTGAACCCTGGCCACCACTGCTCCCATCTTCAACAGCCTTCTGAAACTTGTTTAATTTTAATTAGACTTAACTCTTGAACTTCAAATGAATGAGGTTTTATTTCAACTCTAGCGTAAAGAAGAAGAAGCAGTACGCATGCTACTAAAGCACTTGCGCCGGCGTCGTTACAAGGACGCGTTCGAAGCTTTGTCGCGGGAGAGTGGCGTGAGGCTCGAAGGACCGTTGCAGGCCAGGCTATGGAACGCGCTCGTTGAGAATGGAGACTACAAGCTAGCTGAGGAGATCTTTGATGAGGCTGTAGCTGGTAAGATATTGTGTTCATCTTTACTTTAAGACATAAAACTAGCTACGCAATGGCACAACTTATAACCAAATTCTGGACGACACTATTTAGATTGCCTTCGATACGCTAAGAAGAAGAAGTTTGGCACAACACACTCGGAATAATAATCCCTATTATTTATAAAATTCTACAATACCCTTGAACTCAATAATATGTTTAATTTTTGTGAACTAAAGGTAATAAGTTAAGGTATGATATACACGTTTTAGCACTGTGGATATTTTTATGGGGCTCTATAAGGAATGGTATTCAATTAGTTCAATTTTATTGAAAACAAATCATTTACCTTAGAACTTCCCATTTAAAATTCTTATTCTTAGATGTACCTAACTCTAATTTTATAATAACACAGGTACACAAAATACCAGTGCAGTTTGTGAGTCAGGCCGTGAAACGCTTTTGTTAAAAATAGTACCTATGAACAAACTACAATACTAATCAGAAGAGTCTCATATCGTATTACATTTACCCAAACAGATGGTGAGTTAGATTGGTACATGTCGTGGCAGCCCTACACGCCAGAATGGCGGCAGATGTCAGCTTGTTCGTCACAAGTGGAGGACCGACTGTGGAGTGGCGAAGCGCCGCCCCCTCCCCCCGCGCGGCAACATGACCTGCTGTGCACTGACAGAGATCCGAGACCTGATACTGCAGTGAGTAGAGTAGCTAAGTTACGGCTTGAATGTTGGTGTCGTTACTGCCAGCAGGGTAATTGCGTAACACACTATCAGTAGCAATGGGTTTCATTTTGACAGTTCAGCAAGATTTATTGCGTTATTTGCGTTGTTGAGCAGACACATTTTTCGAACATATGGAGCAATGGATTAGCAATATACTTCAAAATGATTGAAATTGAGATCGATAGTGTTTCGCAATTAGGGTGCCGGACTCAAGCCCCCTCTTTGTGAGACAGAATGGGTCTTATTCGTACCTGCCGGTCGATTCTGTAAAAATCTCACCATGAAAACTTGCGTGGAGTGAGCTATCAGTGTCAACCCACTGATGTCAGGGATTGACCAAACAAACATTTACAATCATAATCGAGATTTTAATAATATTTTTATGTGAATTATTTTAGTCTTAAACGTGAATGTTTTGTTTTAATTATTGTTCGTGCGTGACGCGTTCGCGCCTCAGGCTATATTAGGACTAGTCTAGGAAAAAAAAGAAAAAAAAAAACACCATTGAGATTATGACTAAGTTTCTGTTTTGCAATTTTATTTAAAAACCCCATAAAATATACTAGCTTTGAAATTATATAAAATGATCAATAGAATTAGCATACAAAATATTATGAAAATCTCGATTATGATTGTAAATGTATTCTTGGTCAATCCCTAGTGTCAGGTGGGATGACACTGACAGCTCACTCCGCGCTCACTTCACCTAAATATTCACGGTGAGATGGTTACAGAATCGCACTGCTGTAACAGATTGGTGGATGTCATGTCTTCAATTGTTTGGTTCTAGGACAGTTTTCCTCGCAAATTAGTTGCGCAAAGTAAAGCAAGTCTGGGTTAAAAACTGCGACTCTCGTATGTCAGAGATGTTATCGATGGGCCGCCGCTGCAAATATACCTTGTGCACAATACTTTATGATCATATGATTTGCTTCATCTTCATTATTTCAGCCCGGAGTCACCCATTACTGAATATAGGCCTCCCCTTTTTTCTGCCATACTACTGAGTTTCGTTCATCCCTCATCTCATCCAAGTGTTTCCCGCGACTTACGTTATTTTTTAAATATGTTAAAACTGTTTCGTATCTTATCATTTAGGAGGCGCCAATAAACGGCGTGGATCCGAATGAGTTGTGCGAGCCATGCGGCGCGAGTGTGTGCTGCAACAAGCCCGGGCCGCGCGGTGGACATCAACTTGTTGTGGACTCCACCACTGGTACGTATAAACTGTGCCCAATAAAAAGAAAAATTACAGAGCCTGAAATAGTTTCTGATGTTAAACGATGCAGTTTTACATTTTCATATATTTTTTATTAAAGAAAATAAAAAAAAAGACAAATAGGAGCAGTTATATATACAAACAATAATTGTAAAACAGTTCAGCAGGCCAATTCTCGTAATTTAAAACGTTCAAAATCTAGTCGCAGTCTCATCTCAGCGACAAACAAATGTCAAAAACTTGTCAAAATGTAGGGAAATTAGAGGTATTTTTTGACAGATTGAGACTGAGATCAGACTGTGAACGTTCTTAAAAATTACGAGAATTTCCCCTCTGGTCTCGGGTATTAACTTCTCAGGGACGCGCTATTATAGTAGCTTTTACAAAAACACTTCTGAAGAAATAATGAGGAAACGATGGATGGACTGTGTGAATGATGATATGGCTGGAAAGGGGGGTGACTACTGAGATGACGACTTATAGAGAAGTATGGAAGAAGAAGACTTGCCTAAATCAATTGGGATAAGCGATTGGGCAAGAGCGATGAATACTAAAAATAGAATTGTTTCATCAGCATAAAGCACCTGAATTGAGAAGTAACTTACTACTTATCATATCAAACAGGTACGCTCTACCTCTTCGGTGGTTGGAACGGCTCAGAAGACCTGGATGACCTGTGGTCCTTCGACACAACGAGCGAGCGCTGGACGCTGCTGTGCCACCACAGCGGGCTGGTCGGTGGACCCACGCCCAGGTCCTGCCACAAGATGGTGTTCGATCCTGTACATCGACGGCTTTTTACAGTCGGCAGGTAGGTTTTATAAACCTTAAAAATATTCAAAAACATATGTAGTATACAACGTGTAACGTTAAATGCGCAAAACCTGAAAATAGTTTGTTCACAATGACTACTGAATCGATTTCAGTAACTTTTAATATAGGTTTTTTTTTTCAAAAATGATTTATTTGCCCTACTATCCGCCGATTGGGCCAAAGAAAATTAAGTCTTATTTTAAGGCAATAAGACTCAATTTTGAATGCCTAAGGTGATGCTAGGATATTTTAAATACTTTTTTAAACAGTCGACATATCCATTTTATACTATGCATAATATTAATATTATAAATGCAAAAGTAACCTTGTCTATTTGTATGTTAGATTTTCACGCTTTAACGGTTTAACGCATTTGGATGAAATTTGACACACTGATTGACCATGGGTTAACACTTAGCACAGAATACTTTTTATCCCAGTAGTACGTTTCCATATGATAATTTTCGACCAACACGACGGTGAAACTACGGGCAAAAGCTAGTCAGAAATAAATAACGTGTCTAATATGATTTTTTATTACAGGTACCTCGATAACGCCCAGAGAATACCCAGCAATATGAACGTAAGTTTTATTTTTTAATAGTTTAATTTAGTTCTTCGTACGCACGGCTACACAGCAACCTATACATAATATAGTATAAGCTCATTTCTGATTGTACGAAAAATCTATACAATGCTAGGTCAGCTAAAACTTGAAATGTATATAGCTTGATGTGTAGCCGTGTGTACTAATACATTCGCCTCTACAATAAAAAAAATAATGTATGATAAACAAAACAGTAATTAAAATTGTCTGTTTAAAACTTGGTACTCCGCTCTTGACTTCGATCACAATCGATGAAAAAGTGATGTGTATAAATAAAAATTGTCTACGATGTCTTCTTAATTTGAAGTTTAATGGGTAATAAAAAACAAGTCCTAGTTCCCATCCCGGAGTTCCCATCGGAAAAAAGGGCGAACTTCCATACAAACTTTCATCCCCTATTAAACCCTTCAGGGGATGTATTTTCAAAAATCCTTCCCTAGTACTCGCCTTCGTTTTAAAAGGAACTCTTATGCAAAATTTCAAGTTTCTAAAGCTAGCGTTTTCAGGCTGTGCCTTGTCAGTGAATTTGATAAATATTTTTATTAAATGACTAGCTGACAATGCAAAAGATGTCTGCAAAAAAAAAAGTTGCCTATACGACTCATTCTCAGACCTACCAAATATACATAAAAAATCATAAAAATTGGTCAAGCCGTTTCGGAGGAGCTCGATAACAAACACTGTGACACGAGATTTTTATTTTTATGATATTAGAAGGTACTGTTTCAAATCTCAGCATTTCATCCTTGAATAACAAGGACCAAACACGTAACCTAGGACCAGTCTGTATCCAGTATGTCAATTCCTGTTATTAAAAACATTCAAGATCTAGTCGCAATCTCATCACAGCGACAATCAATGTCAAAAACTTGTCAAAATATAGGGAAATTAAGGGTCAGCGCAGACAGAAAGGAGCGCAGCGGAGAAGATTTTATTAAGGCACTCGAAAATCAACTTTAAAATTATTGAAATAAAGTGCATATATGCTTGAACCTGACAAAAAATGCTCGCGCGTCCTCGAGGATACGCGGGAAGGCACGCGCACCTTTATTTCAATAATTTTAAAGTTGATTTTCGAGTGCCTTAATAAAATCCCCTCCGCTGCGCTCCTTTCTGTCTGCGCTGACCTTAAGAGGTATTTTTTTGACAAATCGAGACAGATCAGACTGTGAACGTTCTTAACGGCAATTGCCCCTCAGTTGCTATTTTAGAGAATTTAAGTAAAGCAATTAACATTGAAAATACCCCACAGAGTGACCTGTATATGTATGACGTATCTTCGGGGGAGTGGACACAGATCTGCAACGATACGGCAGCTGTCGGGGGGCCAAGGCTTGTGTTCGACCATCAGATGTGCATCGACCCTGACACACAGACCATCTATGTGTTCGGGGGAAGGGTGCTGCCTGCTAATACGTACGTACAACCATAAAAAAACGTTAATTACTATTGGTCTTTATCCCATTATACTTGTCAAATGATGTAATACGTCACATTTTTGACGTCGCCATTTGCATGATATAATCATGGCAAGGATCTAAGCAAGATTTTGTAATGAGTTACTATGTAAGAATTGAATAGAAAAATTACTACTTATCTATGAAAATGCATTAACACGTTAAGCTGTTATGCATTCTTTGTCAATATTATTGTATGATTGTTTTGAACATAATGTAATCTTAAGACAATAGTGTAATAGATTTATTTATCAACAGAGAGTAACATTTTACTTTATTTCCTTATTTAAAACAAATAACATAATTATTTAGAAAAAATATAAATTGAATGTTACAGCACTTTTTTCTCGGTTATGTATATATTTTTTTTACACTAGAAACGCCTATTCATACTGTCCCTGAAGGAGTATAATGTATTTTCTCCTATACATCACATCGACTTCGATAGAATTGTCCACAATATGAAGAATTCTTTAGTATTTACTAGCAGTGCTGCGCGGTTTCACCCTTGTTAGTTTCGATCCCGTGGGAATATCGGGATGAAAAGTATCCTATGTGTTAATCCAGGTTATAAACTATCTGTGTGCCAAATTTCATCCAAATCCGTTCAACGGTTTACATATGATTGACTAACAAACATCCAAATATCTTCACAAACTTTCACATTTCTATTATTAGTAGGATTAAATCAACATATTTTACAGCGAGGAGGTAGTGAGTCCTCAGTACTCGGGGCTGTTCGCATACTACATCGCGACCAACACTTGGCAGCTAATACTGAGTGACCGACATGAACTCAACGCTCCGCAGGCGCGCGTCTCTCACTCTATGCTGTTCCACCCTGTGAGTATTTCATATTTAGTACAGCGGGGAAGTTGTACTCGTAGTTAATAAGTATGCAGTTTTAAATGACCTTGACTGAACATTATACTCGTAATAGACCTTGTAAGAAATTGCTTTAAATTGGTATCTCCCCTGAGCACCTCCACCGTTTGATACTCTGGACTAATTTTAAAAGCTTAATTAATTTTAATTAATTTATTTAATTTATTGGTAATTTCGCCTCGAAGGACCAAAACTCAATTCAAATAATTTCGCAAGTAAGAACGCACGCACTGACGCACTGGAATAATAATAATAATATATTTATTCGAACAAATAGAATAAACAAGTTACACAATTTGTCTTACCTATTTATAATTATGCTGAAGAGTAAAGCAATTACAATTGTGTCTAATTATTAGCATCCGAATTAGGTTAAGGCCGCTATCCCACTGGCGTTGACGCTGCGCAGTCGCGATGTTGACGTCAACATCGCGTTCAGCGGAAGTTAATGCTTGTCACGCGACGACGCGACGTTAACGTCGCGTCTGCGCAACGTTGACGCTGCGCAGACGTTCGAGAGACGCCGACGCTCGTAAAACGTCAGTGGGATAGCGGCCTAATAGCCTGTGTTTCAGCATGCAGTGCCTCAAGTCCTGGGACTGGGTATGCAAGTATGAGTTTAGTAACAAAAGGAATCAGTTTATTAAAATATGAACATAATTATTTCAAAAGAATTAAAGGTTGTTGTCCTCTAGGTGTGTAAGGTAAAGAAGGTGAGTGTATGTGTGTGAGAGGGTGTGTAGAGAATTAAAAATTTTTAGCTAGTAGATTCTTTAGGTCAAGCCGACAAACTGTTGTATCACTATTTCAAGATGGTCAGCATATTCTCAGTTTGATCGTGTGTTAACTTCCAAAGCCACAGAGATACCGAATTCGCCATAATACCCGAAGTTCTCTTTTTTATTGTAGACGTTATATGACTTTCCTCCTTTCCATGGGCAGGTCCAGCGCCGCCTGTACATATTCGCGGGGCAGCGCAACAAGGAGCACCTGGTGGACCTGTGGTGGTGGGACGTGGGCTCGGGCCAGTGCGGCGCGCTGTGCCGCGGGGCCGCCGCGCCGCCGCCGCCGCAGGCCGGCTTCACGCAGCGCGCCACGCTCGACCCCGACACGGACGAGATGTTTGTGCTGTCCGTGAGTATAGTGGACTTACAGATACTGTAGGCAGTTGCTAGTGTTGGCCACACCTTGATCGTGAGTTAAAAAGGTCGATCGAAAGTTAAGCTTCGCTTGCCGTGGTCGGTTCGAGGATGGGTGACCATCCATTGAATATTAAGACTCCTCCGTGCCTCGGGAAGCACGTTAAGCCGCTTGTCCCGGTTGTCTTGACAGTTGTTACAGGTCGTCAGAATCCCGAAAGTCTGTCAATAAGTCTTACCAAGGGTATCGTGTTTCCCAGTAACTGGGCTTTGAAGGTCAAATAGGCAGTTGCTCCATGTAAAATACTGGTATTCAGCTGCATCCAGTTAGACTGGAAGTCAACCCCAACATAGTTAGGAAAGGGCTTGGCAGATGATGATGAAGGGCGGTTTGCCTACATTATTATTTTGTACACAGCCATGTCGGCGTGGATTTCATAAAAACATTATCCATTTGTCTTATCTTACAGGGCATGAGTAAGGAAAAAGACAAACGCGTATACAATACCCTGTGGGTGTTCTCTCTTCGTCGTCTGACGTGGACATGCGTGTACCGCAACGACAGTCTCGGACCCAATGAGCCGCGCCCGCGCTTCGCTCACCAGCTTGTTTATGATCCTGTTAAGAAGGTATGTGAGAGTAGCTATAGAAGTTATGACGATTTCGTCTATTTTAGTTAAAATAATATTTTGGTCCTTTTGTCCAGGTGATTACAAATTCGTCATCATAGGTGTTCATAACATCAACATGTTACTAAAGTCAGAAATTAAAGGGGCAATTCTCGTAATTTTAAGGACGTTCACAGTTTGATATCAGTCTCAATCTGTTAAAAATACGTCTAATTTACCCACATTTTTGACAAGTTTTTGACATTGATTGTCGCTTCGATGAGATTGCGACTAGTTTTTGAACGTTTTTAATTACGGGAATTCGTTTTATGATCGTTATTGCTTACTTGCTCCTTGACGTATGTTTCAATTTCGAAATGGTTCCTTCCAAAAGATTTCAAAGTCAAAGTCAAATCATTTATTTCAAATAGGCACTTAAAAGGCACTTTTGAACGTCAAAATTTAAAATGAAAAAATAGAATTGATTCTAGTCGCCCATTCCAAAATGTAGTTTTCGTGTGGAGAAGAATGGGCAAGAAACTCCACCGTTACTCTTTTAAAATGTTTTACAAGTTTTTGTATACATTGTTTATACAAGCTGAAATTTTAATGGTTGTTTTCCCGCGGCAGAACAATTTGGTCTCAGTAGTGCTACCTATTTATGGAGTTAAATTTAAAAAATAAAATTGTTTTTGTTTTCAAATAATTATAAAAATATGATCTCAACTCGAAAGCGTGAGAATCAATAGTGACTCACGTGCGCCCGCCCGCTACCTACCATCTTTAAGTAACCCTGGAAAAACCCCTGGTATTTCCAGGGACACGTGCGTGAGTGGTTAAGTAGGTAAATGTGCCTATTGTGTTTCGTTAACAAAGGAGTACGTAGTATCGTATCAGCTGTACTATTAGTGTAGCTATAGGTACTATTGGTTCAAGATCGCGTTCGAGTTTTGTTTTTCACAATTGTAAATCTGCCATTTTTTAATATTTTATTTTATTTTTTTTATAAATCGATTGTACTATGAAGACAAAATCATTTCGCTTCGGGAAAACAACCATTAAAATTTCAGCTTGTATAATTATATGTGAAGACGATGCACCTAAAATAAAATTTAGTCTACCAAAAATGGTAAAAGAATTAAAAATATAACAGACTGGTAAATCAATTATGTGATAGATACATGGTGTCCACATATTTACAAAGATTGAAAAATTTTACTAGTATTTTAAAAAGTGTGTGAGTTACATTTGTCAAAGAATGTAAAAAACAATGTAAAAAAAAAAAAAATGTGTATGTATAAATTAAATTAGCAACCAGTTTGATTTTGTCTAGACTCTAGATTGTCCTATGGAGCAGGACCAGCATGTTTCCAAACATTGTTATCTTGGATATAATCCTCCAATTTGTAATATCCTTGTTTACAAAGTGTACTTTTTATATGAGTTTTAAATTTTCTTTCATTTAATTGTAATATATCAAAAGGTATTTTGTTGTAGCATTTAACACAGTACCCCATAAAAGATGTTTGCACTTTAGATAATCTGAAAAAAGGTTGATCTAATTTATCTTTATTTCTAGTATTAAAATTATGTCTATCACTTATTTTATTAAAAAGATGTTGATTTTTTCTTACATACATAATATTTTCATAAATGTATTGGTAAGGTACCGTCATAATATTAACCTTTTTAAATAGTTCCCTAAGAGATTCACGACGACGTAGATTGTAAATGGCTCTGACAGCTCTCTTTTGCAAAATAAAAATGGATTCAATATCAGCAATATTTAGGAGGCAAGTTTAGTTCAGACGCTTATAAACGGGACAACAATCTATGAATAAACCTGTGAAAGTTATTTTTTAGTACTGAAGATGAAGAAAGCTTTAATGAAACGATCGGCGTATTAGAAATGTGGCACAATAATTTATTGAAAAATCGCTTTGTTCTAGATCCACTACCTGTTCGGCGGCAACCCGGGCAACCAGAGCAGCCCGCGAGTGCGGCTGGACGACCTGTGGGCGCTGCGCCTGCGCCGCGCGGCGCTGTGCGGGCCCGCGCGCGCCGCCCGCGCCGCGCTGCGCGAGGGACACTACCGCGCCCGCGCCGCCGCGCCCGCCGCCGCCGCCGCCGCGCTGCACTACCTGCGCACCGACCTCTACGACGCCTTGGACCACTCCTGCCCCGAACAGGTGACGTTTGTTCGATACCATACACAATAGGCTTGTCAACTGAGAAAATACAATTAGTCTGTAGCGTTATCTACAACGACGCCACATGCGAACAATCCGTCATACTGACGTCACAAAATCCTGCATCTCGCAAGCAGAGTTTACCGCGCAACTAGCATAGATACAACGGCCCGACATGAACCATTGGGCAGTTGCCCGCCAGACATAACACCCGTCTGGTCGGAGGATCCTCCCTTTTCTATAGAGTATGAGTGAACTTTACACCCTGTTCCTCATACCTCTATAAGTCCGTCAGTAAGATTATCAAAAAATATTTTACCCGTATTTTTTCTTTTGTTATGTAAACCAAAATTGACGAAGATACGACGCTTTCAAAATTCTCAATACGTCACACCTTGGTATAATTTTTAGTGCGTTCGACGTCACGAGCTAGTTCCCACTCCCGAGTTTTGAATTTTTGATGCGTTTTATCTTTATCAATATTCATTAATTTACAAAAACAAAAAATACGTGTTCATTATTTTCCAATACTCTAACTGACGGACTAAATAGATTTTCAATTTATTGATGGTGGAAACTATCCTATTGTGTTACAAACGCTTAAATCAATCAATAAATCTTATACTATAATAAATAATTAACGCAAAATCTCATACACCCGATTTAAAGTATTGAGTTAAGAATACAATGACTAAATCCTGTTTAAACCTACCTATAATTATTAAAAAAAATCGCTTTAACCATAGCATTACTTTATACATTTAAAATTGAGTCTTATTACCTTGAAATAAGATTGTTTTTTTTTTTTTGACTCAATCGGCGGTCAGTATGACAAAGTTTCTTCTGTTATACCTTATATTGATGTAGGTTCTCGATACTATTATTTTGATCCCTTATAATTTAACCTTATTTAAATTTAACTTCCTCAAATAATTTGCATCGGTGACGATAGTGTTTATTTTTAGATTTAGTACTTTTAAACCGACTTTAAAAAGGAGAAGGTTATGCATTCGGCAATATTTTTCTTTCTTAATCACTTCCATTTTGTAAAGCCTATTTTTTCCTTTCATAATTGACACCAAACCGTGTGTTCCAGGTGGCCCGTTTCCAGAAGCTAGCGACATTGCTGTTCACAGGAGCAGCTCCGTGCGCGGGCGCGGCCGTGTCGCTGTCGCCGCGCCGCACTCGTGCGCTGGCCCGCAGGCGCCACACGCAGCCCGCGCCCGCTGACCTCGCGCATGCGTTGGCGCAGGTAACGTGCAGCACTGTTTACTTACAATCCTAGCAAGTTTCATGCTAAATATATGTCATTTTTATAGTAATGCCGTAAATCAATCAATGATTAACGGCATTAATATAAGAATATGCTAAATTAGATTCAGATAATTTTATTTGCTCAAACATAAGTGTACAGAGGCCAGCACATCAAGCTTCCCTAATCTGTCTTCTTTGATAGATTTTCAACTTTATCACAAAGGAATAAGGTGCATATTCAATTGGGAAAATTTGACAGATTGAGGTAGCTTGATGTGCTGGCCTCTGTACATACAATACAATGCATGCAAGGTGTTATAAGTACATGGAGTTGTGCTAACATGCTTACCATATTGTCATGGTGTGCAAATATTAATAGGTTTAGAACTAAAGCAAATAATAATAGGTAACAACATTCAATAACATTGACAGCGCTGCCATAAATAAATAAATTGAATTAAATAAATTGATTACATAATTAATTCATATAGAAATAGATAGGAGTTACATAAAAAACTTGTCAAATATTCAATTATAAAAAATAAAAACATAATAAAATGAAATAAAAATAATACCAAAAATAATAATAAAAATAATGTCAACGTTGGTCCAAAATATTCAATACAAACATACATTATCAAAATCATTTTACATTACCTATTACCGATCAAAGTCATATACAATTTTTGACGTAACTAAAACCTAGGTTCTCCTCATCACCAATGGAAGTTTTGCTGATTAATTTTATAGTTATCAAACGATGTCGTTGTCATAAAATTGAATAAAACTTTAAGTGAACTGAAACTTGAATCACGTTCTAGCACAACTATGCTAACTACCACAACTATTTTAAGTTCAAATCTAGATGAGATTAGAAGTACATCACCAACCAGACCTTGAACCTGAAAGGCTATTTTTCCACTCCAGGTCCTAGGAGCCGAAGACAGCGCCCCCGAGCCAATCCAACCATTCGAAGAAGTATCAGAACCCACTCCCGACACCTGGGACGTGGGACAAGACGACGAACTGACCGGCGAACGAGACGACACTCTCGAATGGAACGCACGCGCACAACGCATCGTACTGTACGACAAAATATGCCAGTTCTTTAGGCCGTCGACTGTACCACCTAAGGGAGATATCACTGACTTGGTCACGCTGTAAAATGGTGGTGGAAGGTGGTAGGTATGACGGTGATTGAGCGCCAGTTGGATGGTTAATATTTCTAACAGGTAGGTGGTGAATAGGCAGTCCAAATTTTTAGTTGACAGCCATTTTGTGATGTTAAACTAAAGGGATAAAACAGCTTTTTTCTCGTGGCCACTCTAAATACATAACCAGACATTTATGAAACTTAAAATATAATAAGTAATAAATAACATTATATCTCGTAACTCGTAACATAATATTTGTAATTGTATTCTCTTCTTAATCTACTCAACGTATTTCACAAGTGACAAGATTTTATTTAATAACTACAAATATTAAAGTATAATTTATTTTAGTTTTTTTGATAACATGTTTTAATTATAGATACATTATTGTATGAGCATTTTAAAGTTATAACATATTTATCAATTTATTGCAAGACTGACAAAATGACTGTGTTATTTTTTACTAAACTTATAAACGATAATCCTTTTCTTATGTAGATGAAAATTAAGAGATATTTCTACATTTTTGTTGTGAGCCCAAAACGCATAAAATAAAACATACTTATCTATGACTTTCAGCTAAATTTTCTCCTTAAGCGTTCATCACCTCCAACCATTTTTAGTTAAGTACAATAATTCCTTAATTCCGACTATCGAGTTCGAAAAAGGAGGTCGGCGGGTGGGTTTAAAAAGCCATCTAAATTTATTTAATATTATTATGAAAAGCGAATGAAAGGCTTTGTACACTACAAAAAAAAAATCCCATTCCTTTCACTACGGTTGAGCATAACAGTTTAAACTATCACATATTTTAGTTCAATGTAATACGCATGAAATAATTCAATCATTTTGTCAATCTTGCAAGCTTTGTACACATAACCCATATAATACGCCTAGAAACTAACGTTAAGTAACGAATGGCTATAACAGGCATCGAGCGGCAACAAAGAGGCTTCTTAGCCCACGTTCGCACGGATGTAAAATTATCGCGGCGGGATTTTATCGCGCACTGGATTTTCAACTCTCGGTGTTGAGCTGAGCATTGAGAATCCAACAGAGCGCAACCCAGCGCGTCAAAAAACATACTGTTGGATTTTGAGCTCTCGACGCTATGCAGTGCGTTGAAAATAAAGTGCACGAAAAAAATCGCCGCGGGATTAAATCGCCTGGGCGAATCTGGGCTTACCTTCATAAAATTATAAATAATCTAACTCAAGTTTTTTCCAAGAATGTATCAGTAAGCGGGTACGGCTGTGTTCACTATATCAGTCTAGTCAGAATTGAATACTAAGTTGTACGCGAGAAAACTCATTTTGCATTTCACTTCAAATATCTTACCAAATATTTTGGGTAATCACAAATTGTCTAAGTAGGTATAGAGGCCAGCACCCCAATCTGTAAAATCTTCCTAATTGAATATGAACCTTATTCCTTTGTAGTAAAGATGAAAATCTATCAAAGAAATTTGACAGATTGGCGTAGTTTGGTGTGCTGGCCTCTATACTACTCTTTTTGGACGATTGATCTAAAATTTTGCAAGTTCTGATGTTAATATTTCATTAAATGACCTGATAATGGCAAAACAAAGCACCTTATATTAGTTAGCTTTTAGAATTAGAAAAAAGGGAACGCGTATGTTTACAGATTGTGATAAAACTGCTGTAATCAATAAGATGTAATTATCGGAGTAAGGAGCAAGAAACAAGGGTTTTTGAAGCTAGGGAATGTTGCCAAATTTTAGTACTACTTAACACAAAGGAAAATTGTGTATTTAATTTAACATTTAATCACGTACTTTACAAAGAGTAGTTTTAAATTATTGTAATTTAAATTATTGTAAGTGTAAAATCATACATTATGTTATCCAATGACGGTAAAACAGTTGACTGTGCATTTTGTTTCTATCATAAGTTACATCTACGTAGAGTATAAGGGACTAACCACACTTATTCAGCTCTGTTCAGCTTTTGTCCATAGAAATCAACGATTTTGTATGAAGTTCGTTCAGCTTTCCGCGGCTGAACGGATGCTTACGCATCTCATACAAAATCGTTATTTTCTATGGACAAAAGCTGAACAGAGCTGAATAAGTGTGGTTAGTCCCTAATTCATTAATATTTTATGAATAATCTTATATTTAAGAATGGATCAGTAAGGTCACTTGGTTATGTAGTAGTCACAGTATTTTTAGGAGCGGGTACTAAACTTATCATACAGAATAGATTCGATGTTTTAACCTTTCGGTTTCGTGTAATTTAGTTCTGAAAAGTTCAGTCCATTCATTAATTCTAAGTGTGCATACACACGACCGACACGCGTCGACGAAAGAGGCAACTGCAACTGTCTAAGCGTGTTGGCGACAGCCGTCCACACGTATTGGCGGCAGCTGACCACGTGTTGGCAGCTGCAGTTGCCTCCGCCGTCAACGCGTATTGGCGGTAGTTGACGACGCGTGGGCGGCTGCAGTTGCCTCTGTCGTCAACGCGTATTGGTGGCAGCTGACGACGCGTTGGCGGCTGCAGTTGCCTCTGTCGTCAACGCGTATTGGTGGCAGCTGACGACGCGTTGGCGGCTGCAGTTGCCTCTGTCGTCAACGCGTATTGGTGGCAGCTGACGACGCGTTGGCGGCTGCAGTTGCCTCTGTCGTCAACGCGTATTGGTGGCAGCTGACGACGCGTTGGCGGCTGCAGTTGCCTCTATCGTCAACGCGTATTGGCGGCAGCTGACGACGCGTTGGCGGCTGCAGTTGCCTCCGCCGTCAACGCGTATTGGCGGCAGTTGAAGACGCGTTGGCGGCTGCAGTTGCCTCTGTCGTCAACGCGTATTGGCGGCAGCTGACGACGCGTTGGCGGCTGCAGTTGCCTCTGTCGTCAACGCGTATTGGCGGCAGCTGACGACGCGTTGGCGGCTGCAGTTGCCTCTGTCGTCACCGCGTATTGGCGGCAGCTGACGACGCGTTGGCGGCTGCAGTTGCCTCTATCGTCAACGCGTATTGGCGGCAGCTGACGACGCGTTGGCGGCTGCAGTTGCCTCTATCGTCAACGCGTATTGGCGGCAGCTGACGACGCGTTGGCGGCTGCAGTTGCCTCTATCGTCAACGCGTATTGGCGGCAGCTGACGACGCGTTGGCGGTTGCAGTTGCTTCTGTCGTCAACGCGTATTGGCGGCAGCTGACGACGCGTTGGCGGCTGCAGTTGTTGTTGAAAGAAAGCATTCACATTTTTTGTGATTCTCAAAATATTGACATGTATTCTACACTTCTTAGGACCTATTCAGTTTATGCGTAAATTTATATAATCTGTAGAGAAGATCAATGTGAATTTTAGAACATAATACTCCCGATATGTACTAGCAGTCATCGTAACATGTGTGCACACATTTATGTTGCTAACTGTACATATGGACCTAAATACTCGAGTGTGTCTGTAAATATTATAGTATTGTATCCGTAATTAAGAGACAGTACGTACGTACGCAAGAGACGTCTTGTAAATATGCATTTGTATTTGTGTAAGACTAAATTATTTGTTTTCAATTTGTAACTTGAAGCATTCTCAGTCTGTATGTACATAATATGCGTATTAAACTCATCAGGTCGTTTTATTTAATTATGATTCATTTAATCCTTGTTCCATATTCAGCATTCCATTCTTTGTTACATGTGTTGTTCCTAAAGATAAAAAATTGTTTTTCCTTAGTGCCTAATAGATCTGAGCGTTAGCCGCTCCAATCGTGGATGAGCCCGAAATAAAGCAAAAAGTCAAAAGTCATTTCAGCTTATCCCGTTTATCCACTCTGAGGTATACGCCGAAGAGCATGTCCGAGATTCTACCCTAGGCCTAGTTGGATAGCGTGGATTCTTGGACATGTGTTTCCGCGTATCCTCCTTAGGATGTTTTTTTTTGTGGTGGATAAACGGAATAACCGATTTCATACCGCGGCAAAACCTTATAGGACGATTTTTGGGATCATCTTCAACCCAAAAAGAATAATCAACTGCATGGAAGCTGGAGAAGTTATCAGCCGCGGTTGTTGCGTTGGCTTAACAGGGTTCAATTCGAAATTATGAATAGTAGGACAAAATGGTCAAAGGAACCATGACCTTTTGAAGGAAACTGAAAGTGCATTTTTTTATTTAAAAATGTCTGAACCGGGAATCGAACCCAATTCTTCTTATAAAAAAGGATTGTCTATATCGTTCAGTTTAAAAAAAAAGACTGAACGATACTGGCAAAGGTTTGCATATTGCAAAGGAATACTTTGTGTAAATATAAGGTAGTGCCAGTTTTTGCAATTTTTTTATGGTTCATATCGATTTTTTTTAAAACGTGCCATATTCTTTGATTTGTCTCATTATACCTTAACCTATTTGTCGACAGCATTTAATTCATACCACCGATACTATCATTTAGTGCAATAAAACCCTAGCTGTCTTTGTAAAAAAACGGGTTCGATTGCTGGCTTAGAAAAAAAAAAAAAAACAAAAATTGTAGTTTTATTTTCCTTCAAAATTCGAGATCATGGTTCCTTTGACCACTTTGCCCTATTAGCATAGTTTCGAATTTAGCCTGATTGCCATTGCAGCAATCATGTTCAATTACGCGGCTGAAATTATATTCCCTCCTCTTCCATGCAGCCGACCTTTTATTTTGGATTGAAGAGGATCCTAAAAACCGTCCCATAAGGAGCTATGAAATTACTTTTTTTTTAGTTTTTACAACTTTGCCATGCTCTAACTTTGGGTTTGAATGTTGTGTCCACTGCTAAACATAGGCATCTTCAATTGCACGCCGTTTAGCTCGATTTTCGACAACTCTCATCCAGCTGCTACCAGCCACCCTGCGAAGAACGTCGCACCACCTAGCTTGAGGGCTGTCCTATCGCCGATTCGCGGACTCAAGAAAAGAACAAGAACACGTCTACCCCAACAGTCATCGATTGTACAGCTAATAAAAGCCCGTTCCCAATTGTGGGTTGTTGGGCCCGAATCTTTATCGGCGCCTCTGTTCACACTAATCGGTTGTCGGCCACGGTCGAAGCTGATGTCAATTTATAACTACGCGAGGCGACTGTACACGATGGACGTCGACGAAATTCTTGTTTTATGATGTATTATTATTTGAGAAGAAAACGAATAGACAGATAAGGAAAGAAAATATTGTGTGCACCCAATCCTGAGGGAAAGATTTAGTTTAGGAACATTTCACAACTTAACAACAGAATTGACAAGTGACGAAATTAAATTCTTAAATTTTTTTGGGATGTCAATAACTACATTCAACGATCTATTGGCTCGAATATCAGTGAGCATAAACTACCAAAATACAATAAGGTATTCAAGGTTTATATTTATTTCCATTATTACGAAACAACAAACGTGCGTACAATAAAAACAGAACAACTCTGCTTGTGCGCCACGTGTGTGCGGATCTGCGTCAGCGAAACACGAATGGGCGGGACAAGGGGCAGCGGGGAGCGGGTTGTCAGCCCCGACATACCACAAATGTGAACAGCGTCATACTTACTTATAGCCGAGCGAGATCCCACAAGATTTTTTTCCGGGCGTAGAGGGCTGGCAAGTGGCAATAAACCGTTTCTTGTCGGCGCCGACACAAAATCGGTGTCAGACAAGTGTGAATAGCTTCATGTAAATTGATCTGCCACTGTACACCCGATTAAAATCCGGGCCCGACAGCCGACAAGTGGGATCGGGCTGTAAACATGGCCGGCCCATTGCCAATTCAGCTTGCTTATTCTGTGAGCTATTTCGACAATTTTTGATTTTCTGCCGGATGACCTCATTCCGGATTCTATCCCTTAGAGATACTTCAAGCATACCTCGTTTCATAGCTCGCTGAGCGTCCTTGAATTTATGGACCAGCCGTTCTGTGAGTGTCCACGTTTCGGCTACGTAAGTCATAACAGGCAGGATGCACTGATTCAAGACTTTAGGCTCTGCGGAATACGAGACGAGAATGACTCGACAAAGCTTTCCAAACGCTGCACAGCTGAAGTCTTGAGTCTTCTTTCGTAAAGTTGTTCTTAACAAACTGCGAAAATTCAAGTATTAACGGAAATCGCAAACAATACAGGATGTTGCAAAAAAGAAACCACACAAAATGTTTTAAATATATAATTTATTATTCTCATACATGATTCAAATCAGTCGTTGTGACAACACGGTGTGCCTTACACAGTGAAAATAAATTCGCTCTGCCATGATATGTTCCCGCGCGGGTTCATTACATCTGTCGGTGAATATCTACACAACACCGCATTATAGAAACAAGCTCATTGGGGATAAGAGATTCTAAAAGACTTGTAATCTGGTTCGATTACTAGCAAATAAATAAGTGGCCATCTGAAATTAAAGTGAGGAAAAATATAGTTCTGCTTCAGTGAACCATCAAACTGTGCAATGTTATCGAAAAGCGTGGGTTCGGAGGCAAGAATTTGTATCTCAAGTCACCTTACATCAGAACATTGAATTCACACGATTTAATATAATAATGCAGAGCTCGCAGCCGCACACAGCTTCAAGTTAATTGACGTTTTACTCAACTACAGATTAAAATGAGACCACGGGAAGTGGGAACATTCATGCCTCGAGTTGTCCAACACCTAAATCATGTCGCAATATAATAATAAAGTAGCGGGCAATGTATAACAAAAAGTTCATCTTTAAATAATATAACTCATAATCAATAGTTACTCTATAATATAACGTAATATCTATGCCTAGGCAAAATAATTATCTAAATGTTATGTAATAATGTATAAAGAAAAAATATTATTTTTGGTTAATCGCTGTGATCACCACCACCGGGAAGTGGCAGCAGACATCGAGCGATGCCCACAAGTACAAATACTGCGTGATAATACACTGAACAATATAATTATCATGTCTATGAAACAACCAAATTTTTAATTGCACTAATACTTTAACTCATAATACGTAGTGGCGAAATAGTTTCAGCACACTAAATAATTACATAGTCGGCCATTTTTAACAATCAACAATACATCTGAATCAAATAAACGATGTCGAAAACATGTCAAGGCAAACTCAACAGTGTCGTAAAATACAGACAAAATTCAAATCTTGCAATGAATATCATTTATCGAAAAACATACTGCTCTTATAACAAATAGCATATAAAAATATTATTATGTCGATGCAAACCGACTCTAGTACGAGTTTCATTATGCTTTAAATGATATCGATGAAACAAGCACTAGACGCGCGGAGGAATCCCTGACTAGACATAAGAATACATAAACGATGTCTGCTGCTAAGCTACATACGAACAAAATAATACTAGAAAAGAAAAATACATAGTAAAGCTAACAATTGGTAAGTCCATCGTTTAAGTACATGAAGAATGCTCTAATGAAAGCTAGTCAATATATTATTATATCTATAAACAATAAATGCAAGGCGATGGTCCTGCGGCGCGCAAGGCTCTGAGCCGAGCGTCCGCCGCCCGTTGAGCTATGCAAACTAATTACGCTACGACAGTTAATATTGCAAATTAATTTCACTACACGAGGAGACTGTCCTCGCTAGATTACCTACTAAGTATACTTGAAGGTTAATGTATCTAGCTCTATCCTAAACCAGTAAAAATACCTACTAAGGGCGAGTGCCCACGCTACATGGAACGGTCCAACTAGCCTAAGGTCACTGAGACGCTAGGAAAGGTCAACGACTATGTCACCGCGCGGTCGTACGCGACCGTGCGGGAAGCTGCCAATATCACATCCGATAACGTAAACAATAAATACGTAACACTTAATAAAATCTTTTTTCTTTTTTTGTAAATTTTGTCTTATCAATAGATTCGCTGGTCGGCGCCCGTGAGCAAAGTTTTGAGCAACAAGGACGAGAACTGATTTGTTACATTTGTTTTAATATTACGAGTAAAGTGATGCTTGTAAGTTCGTGGTTCGGTATAGAAGTGCGCGTAACATTAGCGGGGCGCGACCAGCTCATGGACAAGAAATGGACGCGAGTGGCGACGCCACAGGACGGCAGTAACACAACTGTGGCCGGAGCCGGGCGGGCTGCGAACGTTCACTCACCACTCAACTATCATCACATTATATGTCTTTTAATGAAGTTTACAACGCTCATCAACAAATCCCGGTTAGATTTAAACTCTAAGCAACATTTCTCTCGTTCGCAGTGGTCCGCAGTTGAGACACTACTAAGTCTGGTACAGTCCGACTCCGAGCCACAACAGTCTAAACGTCACTAACAAAAAAATACTGAAACACTACGAGTACAACTAGAACAAGATGGACGAAAGTATTCGGCAGAGGGCCACAACAACACAACAAACGTATCCGCTACAGAACAGATTACATAGTCTTTTTGCGCACACAATGGATGGACGTCGACGAATATCTTTTTTTCTTTTTAGAAATTTTTATTTGGACGTACTAAACATTCGTATCGAGTAGAGGATTCTATGAATATAATAAGATTCGAACGATAAATATAATGTATATCATAAAAAATAACGTCGCACTGTTTCATCGAAACCTCCGTTCAACTCCCACACGTATAAGAAAATGTGCCTTCGACGGCGCAGACCACGCATCAGGCAGTGAATATGTACCGCGGGCACTTCACCAGGCTATCACGCCAGGCTGCCTAGTGCGTCGTCTGCCCGTCATGTCATCTGTGATATCGTAACAACGGTGATAAATTCATATGCGTAATAAAATACACTGATCCTATTACAAAAATATTCGATAAACATCAATTTGACGACGTGCAATAGATAGATAGATATATTGAGGAAATTCGATATCAAATCTGGATCGGTGGTGCGCGGGTGAAGTTCGCGAAGAGACGCGACATGTGAAGCTCGCGGCACGCACAGTGCGGCAACAACAACAACCAGCCGGCCCGGCGCGGCCTGCCTCACGGTAAAAATCAGTCAACTTTAATATTACAACACCAACCGTTCACTGGCAGGGGAGCCGCGGCAATGGGCTTATGTTTTTTATTCAATTAATTCTATGTTTTCGTTTCTATATGCTAACGGGTCGAGCGTCGCGCGTGCGCGGCTGCACAGTTTGACGGTTCACAGAGCTACGGAGGCCGCGCAGGCGCACTGCTCGACCGCGCGTCGCCGGGGCCCCCCGGCCGCACACCCGTACGATTAATTAGATTAAAATTGTATAAAACTTATAAAGAATTTAGTCCCAGGGGGACTCACAGTTATAAAAAATGTCGCGAGCTCGGCTCGGCTGCTTGCGTCCGCTGCGACAGATGCGCGCGACACGTGCGACCGGTCGCGAGCCGCGCCCGACACTAACACTATAAATTCGTGACGCCATCGATCGCGCCGGCGCCCGCACACTGCCGCGGCACGTCCGCGAGGCGCTTCCGGCGAGAGTCCATCGTGACGACGGCTCCAGTGAGTCACTCGTCTCCCTCCCCCTAGCTGCGCAGGTGCGCGTGCGAGGGAGAGGGCGCGAGCAGCGCGCGCAGGGCGGCGGCGGCGGCCTTGAGCGCGGTCACCAGCCGCTAGAAGTCTCTCCCGCGCGCTCGCGCCGGCCCGCCCGCCTTCGGCACGCGCCGCGTGCGCATCTCGCGGTCCACCTGCGGGCCACGCCGGTCGTTAGTTAAAGGGCAAGCTAAAACATCGACAAACTATCCATTTTCTAAGCAGTAACATATGGCAAAAGCAAAATCTTAAATGTATCAATTCACTGACAGACAACGCATCAAAATCTAGTACAAGAGTTATCTATACAACATGTAAGTTAAAGACCCATCACATAACCGTTATCTACGCATTCTGTACAAAACTAAGCCACATTGAGCAAACATGATTCCTGGAACCGCCTTTTATTTTTGAAGTGAAAAGTCGCTGTTTACTTTTATGCGCAATGAAACGCACGCAAAACATTGTGCTTATGGGTGCATGCAAATAGTACATGGGTTGAAAAAACGTCAAAAAATATTGAAACTTTGACCCTTAAAATCTTTTTAACCAGAAGGTGCCCAGGTATGGTCCAGTACATAATAATGATCGCAATGACGGGGAGAACAAGTGACTCCGATTTCGTTATGTATCTTTTTACATTCTGTATATCTCCTCATAACCGACACATTACCAGTGGCGGTACCTTCATAGAAGCCAAAAAGCCCGGCTTTCCCTAATAAAATCATAATTCACAACAACGAACGTTTAAGTACGTTTCAATCTATAAAATAAAAAATATATTAAAAAAGGACCAGTCAATGAACTTGAACTCAAACATTCATAAGAATGATAAAATTTCGAAATCCGAACTTTATCTGCCGCGCGCACTGAGCTAGGTAGGTTGCAATCATTCATAGAATAAAAGTACTTATGCGATTTGCTGCCAAACGCGCCAATTTCGCCTCTAAACGCTATACAATGCGTTCAAAAGCGCCATCTCGCTCACACACTAATATGGCTTTTTATCTGGCTTGCCTTTCCTTTCTCTGTCTCGCAGTTTTCGCCTACAAATTGCTATAGAAACGTTTACATTTGTTCATGTATTGGTAACTACTTTTGCACAATTTCTATGAAAATAAAAGCCCGGCTTTTGAGAGGCATGAAGTTCGCGCAAATGCATAGCCGCCGCGTTGACCCGCGTAAAGTGAGTTGCGAAAGGAATGCACGCATGGCCATCGCATGGCGCGATGCCGCATTTGTTATTGTTTTGAAGTTTTGAATATTTTGAGAATTAGGTAGTTTTATAATTTAAATTTAAAATTATTAATTGTGTCGATGTCATTCCCTATGATTTTGAAAATGGTTAATGAATATAGTGTTCTTTTATCGTGTGAAATCGGAAACTATCATCGAAAAGGTATGTAAATACATTGAGTTTTATTTCATTATGTAACTCTTTACTTCACCGTAACCAATCCTAAATTACTGTAGGGTACTTCTCGGAAATAAAAACAAGTATTTTTGTCAGTCAAGAAGACAGAGTCCGGAATAAATCAAAATAGGTACCTACCTACTCATACGATTGTTTTAACAAAACATAGATTAGATAGCTGGTGTCATGAAAAGCCAAAATTTGTTTAGGCAATAATGTTGTTTGTGTGGCATTCATAGTTTTGGTAAACGACTGAAAAATAAACAATCCTATTAGATTTCATGCTCGTAAGTGTCGAAGACGTTCTCATCATGATTATGTTTATATGTTATAGGGTATTATCTCATGTTAACATTTTCAATCGGCTTTAAAATTGAATTCCTTTATTATTGCGTAAGGTCATCTGGTGCAAATTATGAATTATGCGCTGTGGCTATGCGCATTCATTGATATAGATGGCGCTTATGGCAATTACGTACTGATGCTTGAAATAATTATGTACTCTTCGTATTATAAAGGTCTTCTTACTAATATTATAATAATGATGTTAGTACTACTAACAACCATTAACAACAAGAAAATCAGCCAATTCCTCAGTTTTTTTTTATATGTTGAAATTTTGTGGGCTTGTCCTAATTTTGACCCCTAGGCACGCCACTGCACATTACCTCCAACTCCTCCAGCCGCTGTGTGAGCGCCAGTTTCTGCTGCACAGCCAGTCGCAGCAGCTGGTTGAGGGTCTTCTTCTCTTCCTCTGCGCCGGCGAGCGCCTGGGTCAGCTCGTCCACTTGAGTGACGTACTCCTCGCAACGAGCCGCGAACATCGCGCGGAGACCTACACACAACACGAAGTATTATTTCATTGATTATTATTTCTCGCGAGTGAAAATCCGATGATTTGTGATGCATAAAAAATGGGTATAATTTGACCTATATACAAATGGCCTTTCACGTAAATGCCTTTAGCGTCCTTCGCGTAAACGTCTTTTCATGAAAATGGCCTGACACGAAAGTGAATTCTCGCATGTGGACAACACATTTGGCGTATACAAACATTCGATTAAAAAAAGGTATAGCGACTTCTTTGTTATAAAAGAAAAAAAAAATTATTAATGAAATGCAAAAAAAATATCAAAAGAACTGCATACCTCGACATTTCACAGAGAAGCAAGAAAAAAGTTACAAATAATTAATCATAAAAGCCAATATCATTAATAAAACTCACTGGAGAATGTAGCAGCATCTTCCTTCAATAATCTCAACTCGTTCCTCAGCTTCAGCATAGTCTCAGTAACGATGATCTTCTCGGTCTCGTATTTAGACTTGAGGTTAGCCAGAGCGACCTCTGCCGTATTCTTGTTGGACTTGAGAACGGTACGCAAGGTCGCGATCTGTTCGCGCTTCGTAGATAACAAGGACTTCAGCTTGATCACTTGCTCTTGAAGTTCTACTACTTCTGCGCCGCGTTCTTCGGTGTCCATTACTGTAAGTAAAAAAAAGTTAGTTTTGTGATTTTGGTTTGAAAAAAGTATGGAAAACTCTTTTCGATTTAATCTAAAAGGTCTGGCCGAAAGTGTCAGGTTCTTAATAAAAAAAAAAACAGCATAGTTTTAAGATTGGAATGCACTTTTGGAAAAACAGTTAAAAAAAACCTCATCGAGTCTAAATGAGGCTGGCTGGCCACATAAGTCAGGGACCTGATCCGATTCCCAAATTCGGTTTCCATACCGGATGAGCCCCGCACAGAGACGGTTGATTGCGTTCGGTTACGCTTCCCAGTCGTGTGCCAGAGCCCATCATGTCGTGTGAGTAGAATGACATTGAGTATGTCGAATTTCGACAATCCAATGCTTTTATCTTGTCACAGGAAAATTATCCGGGTTCACTCTTTAAATATGCGTGCTGCGAACTGTTACAGGTTATGGCTTTAACCGCTTCGGGTAAGAAAGAAGCCTTGATTCCATAACACCATGACATGTGTGGCCTCAATGATAGTAAGACAACCAGATGAAAACGAAATCAAATTAATTCTACACAAATCATGGACTATTAGAACATTACTAATTAATTACATTCCATTAATTAATCAATGGCAAAAAGCTGATAGATCTTTTATTTACTAATTTGCAGACGCATTGAACTGGGTCGTTGGCCCGTATTCCATAGATATCCAAATGCCGTTAGACGACCATTTCGCGATTACAGTCAGCGAACTTTCGCTAACTACCAACATAATAAAGTCAACAAAACCTTTCGAACCATCCTGTTCCTGCGTCCATCATATGATATACTGCAGCATCATCACACACGTCACTAAGCTGGTTCTTAAAGACGTCTTAATTCCCGACGTTAACGTCGCATCGCTTCTTTGGTACGGTATTTTCTTACAATACACACTCCCTCCATTTAACACAGTATTTCTCCAGACCGAATGCAAGTTTATAGAATTTCCTATGTTATTATTTTTAGACGTCATTATATTTCCAGGGTTATGAAAAGGAAGGGCAGTATTCGGGAATGGTATCATAGGATTGATGTTCTTGTAAGTGGTGGTATTCCAATTATTATCTAAAGAATCTTGTATTTTCGTATTATAGTCGTTAGTTTGCGAAAGTTTCGACATATTTTCGAAGTAGTTAGTTATTTCTTTGACACTTCTTTGTTGAGGTATATCTTTTTTGTTACTATCGATGTCTAAGGATTGTAGGTGACAAATTAAGTTGTGTAGCTTTCGCTTGGTGTCGGCTATCTTTAGCTTGCAATTGTTTTGTTCTTTCAGTTTCTTTATAGGAGTGTAGTAGGGGGTCCGGGATTTGTAATAGTGGTCGGTTTGAGTACCTGAGTAATGGAAAAAAAGTGAGGTGAAATTATACGGGTTAAAAGGAGTGCAAGGTTTAAATGGTTTGGGATGAAAGCTACTGTTTTTTCGCAGGTTTCAAGTTATGTGTTGCCAATTATATAAAGTGCTTGGGCAACAAACAAACATCGCATTTATGATTTGATGAAAAGGGATCTCGGGATATTTGGATTTATTTGTAAATTCTGTAAATTGAACCTGTTTTTGTTTGATATTACAGTAGAGAGACTACGCCTCACGATGTATTTTAAGTTAAAGCCATAGTCGACTTCGTAATTGCTTTATCACCCAAAGGTATTTAAGTGACAGCTAAATAGCTTTAACCCTAGTGAAATTTCAATTTACTGGGATTTTTTGTCAAAAGAGGTAAAGTAATTACGAGGTCGACTATACATATATGACGCCAGCATTTTGACGACTAGGGAACTCGTGGTAAAACAGCACGCTTGGTGGCCACCGGCACGTTAAAAAGAACATTGTCGACGATTGGAATTCTCAATAAAACTGCAATTCAAGCGGTTAATTCCGCGATTTATAGGATTTTCCGTCAGCAGCTGTAAAGGATAAATCCATGATCCACATACCAGGTTGATGCCTGTTCCTGGAGTCGAGCGCGGTATCGAGTGCTCTGCGCAGATGTGTGAGCTGGTCTAACAATGTGTCGGCCGTGCGCGCCACTCCGCCCGCAGCTCGCAGGCCTTCCAACT
The DNA here is from genome assembly GCA_949316385.1 of Globia sparganii. NCBI lineage: Eukaryota > Metazoa > Arthropoda > Insecta > Lepidoptera > Noctuidae > Globia > Globia sparganii. The sequence goes on from OX438670.1 coordinate 6,149,922, forward strand.
CTCCTGCTGCCAAGGCCAGGGCTTCGGCTTCCGCGCCACGGCCTTCGGCGCCGGATACTGAACGAAAAAACAGAATGGAAATAAATATTGACTGTTATTTATACACTTCAAAACAAGTCTTGATAGTTCTGTCGAAAACATTAGACTCACGATAAATTGGGGACCAACTGTAAAACATATTGTTTTTTAATTATCTCTAGACTAAGATGGCGGGATAAGCTGGACTCTTCTAACAAGAACTGGTTCTTAGCAGCTTTGAAAGTGGAAAGAGAGTAGGGGGCCTTTGCCCTGCAGTGGGACATCACAGGCTAATAATAATATGAGTACATAATAATCTCCCATACTTTAATCTATTTCATAGTAAGAAGTAACCCCAGACAAAATATAATCTTCGTAGTAATAAACACTGTCAACTTGACAAAAAAAGGACTATCGTAGATATCATTTTGGCCTAGCATATTAAAAATCAGAGTTTAGTTTTGAGGCTGCCTCGCTTCTTTCCTTAGCGTCTATTTATAAAAAATTGAGACCAATTGGTCTCAACTTTAAAGTTAAAAGTCAGTAAAATTGACGGGACTTTTAAATTTATTACTTATATCTTACTTTTGGGACAATCATCAATATCGACTGGCCAACGTATCTGTGCGATGATTATCGAAAATACCTGCACTCAGATCTATACTCTGTGTCCTTGACAATTGAAGGACTAAAATCAACTGCAACTGTTACCGTCGTTCTGGCCGGCGTGTTCCAGCAGCACTCTCTCGGGCTGCGTGCCGTTGACGGCGCACACGTGGTGGTAGATCTGCGCCAGAGTCTCCGCCGCCGACAGCAGAGCCGGCCCGGCCGTCGCCAGAGCGCGGCCCGCGCCTGCGTACAAACATTTTGTGTTATTAACTTAGCATAGGGTGTGGAATATTCTGGCTGTGGCATAAATGGAGTCCGTGATCAAGATCATACACAGTAATTTTTTAAATCATAATTTACATCATACTACCTATATGTATTTTTTTTCTATTAAGTGTTTATGTGTGCACAAATAAATACTGCTGTTTTACATACATTCATATACTGAAGCCTCCCATGGAGGTAGGCCGAAATTAGATTTTCTTTCTTGATAAAATACAAACATTATATTTTAATTAAATCTATTATTTTAGCTCTTCTTTTTTTCTGCTAAATTTCCACTATAAACATATTTAGGTAAGTGTATAATTTTGACATTAAAATTATATATTCTAGCAAACCATAAGTAGTTTCATACCCCCAGCCAAAGTCCTCAGCAAATCTGCATCCGCGTCCAGTGCAGCACAGCGCACCTCGGCTTCAGCCACCCTATCCGCCAGCTGCGCCAGCGCCGCCCGCTGCAGCGCCGCGGCCGAGGCCGCCGAGCCGTCGGGCGGCAGCGCGCCCGCCGCCAGCTCGGCCAGCAGCGCGCCCAGCCCCGACAGCTCGCCGCCCGACACACGCCACCAGGTCAGCCATTTAGCTGCTCTAGCTGATACGCCGCCTGATTCTACCTTCTCGTCGTCCTGTGAACATTCATTATTTGTTCGGAAACAATTAAAATTGTCCAAAAATAACTTTCGCAAGACTGGAAATAGTGTAACGCCACGAGGCGTATCCACGCCGACTGAGCTCGAGTTGCCCGTTCAAGGCGGTCTCGCGAGCCGGCTTAATCGGTCTAATAAGCTTAGGGTAATAAGGACATGCCTAGTGTAACGTGCACGATCAGCGAGTGCGAATCCAAATAAACCGTGAGCGTATTGATACGCAACCAATGTTAATGTAACATAATTTCCATCTAATGGTCTTTCCTTTTCTGCTTATATTTGTGGCTTTTGTCAAGTTATTTCCAATTTTTACTTACACGGACTTCTTTCCCTTCGTTTACATGGCTCCCTGTAATATTAAAGATCGTAAAATAATCATACTGACCAGAGGCGCGCAGTCGGAATGCAGAGCGTGTAGCGCAGTGACACGTGAAGCAGCGCGCGTAAGTCCAGCGCGCAGTAAAGCGGCCGCCGCGCTCTCGCTCTCTGCCGTCACCTGTGCGCTGCGCATGGATGCTTGAAGTTGACTCTGCGAAAAACGACGAAAATATTCAATACAAATTATATCCAAATACGTTCTGTTACTCTCCCACCGGAACAGCGGGCACTGGTTCAAGAAGTGATGCCGAATTATAATATGGTTGATTAAAACCAACCATTGACGAGGTTAAGAAAGGTTCCGGAACAGTAATAGGTCTTTAATGTCTAAAAAAACTTGTAATCAACTTTTACTTGCATTGCAATAGTAACCAGTACGAATATTATGCCATTTTATCTTAATTAACATGAAAGAAATTCAGAGGCTAGCAGTTTTTCACCAGTGTCATTTCTAACAGTCCAACGTCGAATTTAGCTTCCATAATCACAATTTTATTGTAATTCTTACTTTATGTTTGAATGATTTAGTTGAATTTCACCATTGACCGCGATCAGCACAACCGAGTTCAAGAGCTGTCAGTGTTATCATTGTTGTGAAATATTGACACTGGACGCGGTTTAAAAGTGCTTTTTAATCCATTCATTCAGCAAAACCCGTTTTGATTCGGTACTGCATAAAAGATGATACACTCAGTTTCATGACACATTTTAACTCAAAACTCCGACGGCTAAATTACATCCAGTCTACCTACAGTTATCTGGCTTGAACTAATTAGCATCAATTCCCAAATCTCATGAAACATTCCAGGTAATAACGTTGAAGTTCACGAATGAGGTCAATTTCGTTAAACAAGACTGAAATATGCATACAGAGTGGAGTGAAGTTACCTTCAATGTTTGAATAGCGAAACAACTGCTGGTCGTAATTTGAAGTTGAATATGTGGCTAGTATTTTAGCTGTATAGTTAGGCAATGAAGTGGCTGTTGTCCATCAGTGGACTAAGGTAGGCTGTATTTTTGTAAAGCTGCGCCCCGCAGTTTTACCCACATAAGTTTCGATCCCGTGAGAATTTCGGGATAAAAAGTATCCTATGTGTTAATCCAGTGTGTCCAATCCAATTTTATCAAAATTGGTCCAGCTGTTTGTGCGTGAAGAAGTAACAAACATACAAACACACTCACAAACTTTCGCCTTTCTAATATTAGTGTGATAGTGTGATGTTGGCAATTTACGTGGTTGTTACTTATCTCCCCACGTAAACCTCTCACGTCACAGTAGTAAACCGAAATGATTACGTAATTTAAAACCATTAAAATGAATATGACACACGAAAGTTACAATACCAAGTAATAGAGAACAATGACTTACATTTTCGTTATGCGCCTGTTCAAGTTGTTTCTCAAGTCGTGATATTTCGTGCAGGTGTACTTCGGAGAACAGGTCAGCGTGGTGGTCGCCCATCGCGCTGGCAAGCTCGGCTGATGAGGAGCCGCCCGGTTCACCGTCGTCTTCAGTACCGTCTTCTGGCATACCTCACATTAAAAACATGGTTTTATGGTGAATTTCGGGAAAAACATTCCGGAATTCCCGTTTTTTCTAAGCCATTCTTTGGTGGTTTAAAATAAGCTGACATGAAAATCTGAGCTGACGTTGAACCACCCGGTTCACCCTCGTCTTCTGGCATACCTGATACCGCAAACACATTGTTTTGGTCAATTATGGGGAATGAAATTGCGGGGATCCCGTTTTTCCTAAGTCAGTCGATAAGTTGACAAGAAAAGCTAAACTGAAGATGAACCGCCCGGTTCACCGTCATTTTCTGTACCGTCTTCTGGCATACCTGATGTAGAAAACATGGTTGATGGTGAATTGTGGAGACAAAATTTATCGGTTCCAGTTTTTCCTTAGTAATTCTTTTATGGTTTAAGAAAAGATGACAGAAAAGCGACTCCTCACGTCACACATTCTAAACTATTATCTGGGAGTAGGTCCGGTATTCAACTAGCTGCTGTATTAGCTTAAATTTGTTTTGATGTAGTCTATGCAAATGTCGTCTCGATAGTGCGTGAAGATTGTTAAAAGACGCAAATTCCATCGAGGGCCCGTATGAACTCCCGATTTACCTTTTTTGATCATCTCTGCCATCGGGCTTGTTTTTCCATATATCTTTTCAAACCAATAAACTACTAGAGCACTGCACTATTTATTTTTTCATAAATAATATATATTTTGTATTTTTACGTAATCAATATTTTGATGCTAGTCATGAGAGGGTAGTTGTAAACTTCAACAACAACGAACTGTCATTAAAATATTTATTTTCCAAATTCGAATTCCAAGATGTAAAGAATTCATACTCAACAATGAAAGACGTGATGAAGGAACTTTTAAAATATTTTTTCTGTATTTTTAATATTCTAATTTGAATCGCCTGAAGAAATTGATATAAATATTTTCTAAGAAATTGATATAATTAAAATAATACGCAATATTCATTGCGACAAAATGTCCGATCGTATAAAACTGATGTAAGTCGACGTTAATAACTTGTATGTGAAGCGACGGCGACGAAATGACGGGTGTGAGTTCAAAGCGATTTCTGCAAAATTACCTTTATTTATTTATTTATTAAGGTACACCAACAGCTTCTATGTATAATTTGTCTTAAGTACTATAGATCACAAATAGTCTCGGTCTTACACAGTCGCCAATTACAGGTTTACCAGCAATCTATGAATTAAGTGATCACACATAATACTAACAAAACTAAAGGCTAGAACTACAAAACTAAAGGCTAGAACTGTTACCTTAAGAGACGAAGAAGTTGTGTGCTTTTACAAAAATGATGATTTTAGTCCTGATGGCCCAGTTGTTACTGCCTCTTATTCACGAGGTTGTGTGTTAAAATCAGATTAAGTACCAAGACTTTTTCAATTCACTGACATCGGTAAAGGAAAATACAGTGAGTAAACCCAGTCTTATAATTGAATATTAGTCTGAAATCGCCAACATTCCTTGAGCAAATGTGGTGATTAATGTTCGTGCCTTCTCTGTATGAGAAGAAGCTTTTGCGCTGCAGTGGGACAGTACAGGCTGGTATTATTATTATTTAATAATCTTACCTCGTATACTATACGCCAAGTTAGTAATATTGTAGGCGGCTTCCCTGCTAAGGTGAGCATCCAGCTCCTTCTTAGCTGCGAATTTGGCTTCTCTTTCGGCTTGCAGCGCTTCAAGCGCTTCCGCCAGCTGCCGTTCAGCGATGCGGCGCAGCGCTGCGGTCTCTTCAGCCATGGCGCGCGCATTCTCAGCCTCTTCGCGTAGTTGTCTGACTTCATGTTTTAGGCCTTCAAATTCGACCTGCAAGGAGATGGGAGTATTAGTACCGTTAGCTTTCTGATCTTCAATTGGTTTATTACTGGGCAGTAGGCTGTGGATGTAGAGCTGTCACAAACTATGTTCCATCTCCTATCTTGCCCTCTATGCCCCAAAAATACAGCCAGTGACCTCTGCGCTGCCACCGACGACGCCGTAAAAGTGGCGAAATTTTGGGCCAACAGGATTTGATAAACTGTCGAGCCTTCAACACAAAGAAGATTGTGATGTTGGATTAACAGCAGACGTACACCAATATCTGAGTTTCAAATTAGTTCAGTTGGTACATTTTTTTAAAATCTGAATGATAGCTTGCATCTTGGAACTGCCTATAATAATAGGTTGGACGACAGGTCCAGGTCTTAAAGTAACAGACAGCTCATAGACTCCAAAAAAACGATGATATTTCGCGGCCTGAGAATCGAACCCAGAACATTTAAGACTATGCCGACCGCAAAGTGGCGCCCTCATCGTTTGTTTGGTTATTTCATACAATTTAGAATGAAAATGCAGAAAATAAGGACGTTTCTAAGAATATTAACGTATAATCTTGTGAAGCACAACTTAACGTGCTTATTTTCTGCATTTTCATACTAAATTGTATGAAATAACCAAACAAACGATGAGGGCGCCACTGTGCGGTCGGCATAGTCACTAAGGCATTTGCGCCACAAATAGCTTAACATGTTAAACGAATTTAAAACATAGTTCTATTTCTGTCAATCGTTTGAAGATGAAAGAGACGAGATATTTCAAATTCATTTAGTATAGTTATACCTCCATATCGTTACAAAGTAGCACTTACGATACAAAGCAATAAATTGCTCCAATAAGCAATATTCCACCCTTAACCACGAAATTCTCAAACAGTTTGGAAAATTCAATAGTCCATAAGTTTCAGATTCGATTTGCATGGAGATATATGAGCCAATCAATAAGGCGGCAGGTTTCGCGACTAGCGGTGGGCACGGCTCCAAAGTTTCGCGTAAAATACCAATACGGTAGGCACTAAACAGTATCTATGGCGGATTACGATGTGAATAGTTAGGAAGGGAGAATATTGTATAGTAAACTGTGTTGAAGGGAATGCCTACACCCATGCTATAAATTAATCCTCTTTTTACGTTTCTTAAACAGTTAGCTTATTGCCAACAACAACAACCAGTGCCATAGTAACCATAATATCAACCAAACGAGTGTTCTAATGTTGCACTAAATTTCATTAAGCAACTCCTTTTCAAAAAAAGAACTTTGTCATGCACGCACGTTTCACTACCTCACAGCGCAGTAATTTAAAAAAAGAACTTATAGGTTATTCGAATTCACGTCGTATCCCGCCGGCCGCCATTTTTTTTAATACCCCTTATTATGCAACAGTTACATAAATGACTATTATGAAATCTAATCTGGGGTTTAAGTTACTATCATTTTATGGGCCCGTGTAGCCAGCCGATCGTTTCTGTAAAAATCTCACCCTGATAGCTTAGGTGAAGTGAGCTATCAATAGGGGCAATCCCTAACATCAGGTGGAATAACAGCTCACTTCAGCTTAGTTTTCACAGTGGGATTTTTACAGAATAGCACTGCTGATTAAAATAAATGAAGTGAAATGAAAGCAGCCTTCTATTTTGTTTTGTTTCATTTAGGTGGTATTATGAGCTGATATAGTGCTCATCTTGCTTTGATACTTACAGTTCTGCGCCTAAATGCATCATACAAACATTCTGTAATATCTGCATAGTAACATCTGATCTTAAAGAACATTTATTTTTAGCACGAAGTTCCATAACAAGAGGTAGGACTAGGAGTTGATTGGTAGAAATCGTCACGTAAGTGACACAAGAAAAAAGCGTTATGCCTCGCTCCCCCCCATGCGACTTTCTCTCTCTCTTTTTCTATTATACACACATGTGTGGAACTATGGTCCTGACGGGTGTCCCCCAACCGCACACGTTTTTGTTTTACTAAGTAGTTACCTAATGGTTCCTCTCTTGCCCTCCAATCACGCCGTAAAATGATGGATGAGACCTAAGATAGAACAAGCAATTCCTAAACTATGTGAAAACAAAAACACTACCCTTCTTTGAGCCTCCACCGCAGTCGGTTAATTAATAAAAGCTAGTTAACTAACCTGTGACGATCTAAGCGCGGACACTTGCTTCTGTAGCGATATATTCTCGTCCTCCAAATCCCCTATGTCGACCAGCAGCCTCTGTTCCCTCTGCCGGGCCTCCCGGAGCTCTGCCCTCAGGGCCACGCGCTCCGACTCACGGGACTGTTTGTCGTGGCCGAGCTCGGAACTTTCAGCCAGCAAGCGATCTCTTTCGCTTACCACGCGGTCTAGTTCATGACGTAACTATGAAAAAAGAATAATTTTAGGTACAATAACATTTCTCATGTAATTTACCTTATTAGCATTGCGCCAGTTATGTTTAAGGTCATGTAATAGGGGACGAGCCTGTTCCCATTGGGCATGAAACCATACTATGCTTGGAATATCTCCATTAACACTGCCCGACCCGGGAATCGAACCAATGAGGATGCTACGCTCAGCTGTAGAACTTGCGACCACTAGACCGAAGCGGCAATAAAAAAAAAACAATATTTCATAGATAATATTAAAAGTAGAGTAGGTTTATAAAAACCTAACAGTATGAAATACGACATGTACTTTGTAGTATATAAAAACATTAACGAGTAATAAATCTACCTTATATACAATTTTAACATTATAAAGGTGTTCGAAATGTGATAAAACGTTATTGATGGAAACGGAACGTGTATTGTATAAGATTTATCGTCACGGAGTTTTCATTTGTGGCGTGAAAAACATAGAAGCTTGAGTACAGTCACGAATATACATAGATACCTTGCAATTCATAAGCATTTTTATAGTTAAATACCAACTGCAATTTTGAGAAAAGATCAAAAGACCTATTTCATAATAGTATACTTTCGAAAATACACGTCACATCATACAATTTCTATCAATAATTTAGGAGAAATTCACTTTGAATCTTGCGTAAGTGTAAGGTATGTATGCTCGTGACTGTACCTACACGCGATGTTCAATTGTTCAGTGGCTACCGCTTGACTATAAACTGAATTTATGTATCGGATTTAGAGATAACTCTATAACTGTATTACGCATGAATATTAATCGGATATTTGTCGATCGTTTATGAGCGACAGCGCCACTTAGCGTCGAGTTCTAATCGCTTAATTCGATTAGCTTTGTTTCTTTATTAATTCCGATGTGCAGCAAACCGTAGTGCTCTTACGTTAGCCAACCTAAAACCGATATAAGACGCTTCACTTTTCGTTCATTTTTGCCTTTCATTCGGCATCTTAGTCTTACACTGGACTTTTAAAGAGACTGTAACCTATGAGTTTAATTCAGTGTTTCTTCTCAGAGTAGTCGGTTAGGAAACACCAACCTTATCTAGTTTTAATTTTTTTTTTTTTTTGTCGTGTAATAATGTTTTTTACAACCAATATGCAGAAATAAATTTATAGTAAATTGTACAACTAGTGCATAAAAGAACCCATTAGACCGAGACGGGCGGCGAGGGTGGATAGTTAAGTCAAGGGGTAAAATGGTTTATGCCCGAGTTTATAGGTACACTCTGCTTTTCACTTCGATTGCGATAAAATGAAACAGGCATAAAGTATGTAACAATATTTTCACTGTTCAAAAATGTTGCAAAATTGAAGAAGAGAATTGCTAATTCCCGCCACAAAACTTTTTAAAAGTTTCGTTTTTAAATTTTCAACACGTGTCATTCGACTTGGGTACTTCATACAGCCAAGTCATAAAAACGTTTCTTTGCTTTTTTAAATAATAAATGACAACTATTTTATTTGGTTTTATTAAATTAACGATAGAAAACACGGAAGTGATATGAATTAAACGAAATGAAATAAAATAGCGGCTTTAATCTGCGACATTTTATTGTGCGTGTGGCTGTTGGGCCTGATTATCTTAGTCTTAGTAAAAAAAAATACTTTATGCACTAGAGCATAAAAAGCGACTTAATGACGCCTACGCACAACATAAAGACGAACTTTTGGAGCATGAGAAGTGAAAATATAATTTATCATATTATAATATTCAGAGTGGCATACATCGACGCCCAACCTGTGGAATCAGTACATGATTTTGAAACTCCCGTTGAAATGTTTCGTCGGTTATCAAAAAAAAGTGCTACGCTATCAAAATTTATGTAACAGATATTTATTTTTTTTAATATCCGACGAAAAATTTGGGCGACTAGAATCATTATTGTGCTGAATTCATGGTTACCGTTTGTGCGTCGATGTCGGGATGCCACTCTGTATGAATAAGGCCTCTAGCACACGGCGTATTTTAAAAGCGCAGACGACGCGTGTTTGTAGCGATGCAGACGCGATACGCACACGAGTCAGACGCAGCCTGTAGACTTTCTGTAGGATAAAAGCGCGCCGTCGACGCACGCTTCCAAAACGCGCGTTTAAAATACGCCGTGTGCTAGGGGCCTTAGTGACAGCGACGACGTTCAACTAAAAGCGTTATTATTATTTTTTTATTTGATCTCCCCTTACAGTTATGTATAAAAATATTGTAAAACATTTTAAAAGAATAACGGTGGAGTTTCTTACCCATTCTTCTCCATACGAAAACTATATTTTAGAAGGATCGATTAGAATCAATTCTATTTTATTGAAATTTTTGACTTGTGTCTTGTGTAAGTGCCTTTTATGTGACCATTTGAAATAAATGCTTTGACATTGATGTGCCATATTAATGTTCCCATATCAACATTACTCGAAAGAAGAGAGAGACAATAAAACATCAGCAACTCCGGACTTAGTATCATTTTACGACTGCACCTATTAAGTCTTCTACCCTCCCATTAAGTCTTCATTGTATGTAATGGTCTATTGGGGTTAGGGGCGCTAACGTTGGTTTACGGCTTGGGATCATAAAGCGCCGTTGAAACGCTTCGATCACTTTTTTTATAATTATGTACTACCACTCTTTTTGAGTGTAATTAATGGACTGGTATCTACCACACCCATCACGGTCTACAGTCCTTTACACAGAAATTGAAAGCATAATTGTGAAACTTCATGTTCATGACAATCATATGACAATACACAAATAAATCGATATCGCCGAGGTTATTTATGAAGGGCATTCTAGGGATAATTACGAAGGCCAGTTCAACTTTACGTCCAATACTTTTTCATACGTCATGATTCCACCTGAAAAATACAATATGGCAGCCACATCAACGAGCAAACTGTTACCATGGATTAATTACCTACATGATTCTGAACCCCTCTACGTTTAAAATTTTCATACGTTATTTAAAAAAAAAATACTTGCTCCATAAATTTTGCACTTTTCTATGAAACAGTTTGGTTTTTTTCATTAACATACTATTGATTTACTAGTACAGAATGTAAGCACTCCGGTGATGAGCCCCGCCTATTTCGCAAATAGGCGAGCGTCAGGGAGCGGCCGATCGTAAACGTAACACGGTCAGGCCTCACTTGGGTCAATAAGTTAACAGAAAACTACCTAGGTATCGTAATGTAACGTAAATATATTGTGTCAGTAATACAAAGCTTTTATTTTTTTTTCTTCCTTTTGTTGCGTTTTTGACCAAAGCCAAATTGTGGTAAATATAGAATGGCGCACAAAGAAGTTAGTAATGAGCTCCATTTTGGAGGGAAACAAAAAAATTCTTCTATATCAGATGGAAACGCTAGAAAAAAGGTATGTGTTAAATTCCAGAAACCAGTAAGTACTGTCCAAAATATTTATATTATGTGATGCAATTATTGGATAGTCATAGTACTTAGGTTTCTAGAGTTCAACAGAGTTTTTTTCTGGCGGTTCCATCTACATATCCAAGAGATTTTCTTTTGTCATTTTTACAACAAAATGACAGTGTGTCTTGCCTTCCTCTTCCGAGGTGGGGGTCGTAAAAGTGAAGTAGGATAGGAGCGACAAAGTATCACGGCGCAAGTAAGTATCGCATCTCATCCTTACCTTACATTTTATGATCAGGAATGCTTTTGTAGAGTTGTGCTTGTGATTATAAAATTATCTTTCAAGGTCGCTTATTATTGAAACAGACTAAATCCAGTAAGGTCGTTTAAAACTCATGAATAGAACACGAAGAAAGGCAATCAATACGACGCAGCCAGTTGCTACCCTATCGATTCTTATAAAAACCGATTTAATTACGTGTCACAGTCAGGTGTGACTCATATTACGCAGACTTATTTATGTCATTGGCATTCTTAATGAGCCTGTCGCACAGCCGCTTGGTATTAAGCAGCTTCCGTCCTCCATCTAGATGAAATTCGCCACATGGCAGTCATGCTGTGGGAACGTTTAGAATTAAAGCTAGCCTCAAATTAGACATTTACGAAGTAAGTCTACTGGTTGTTTTAACCAAGGGTAATAATAATCTGACGACCCAGAACAAACGTCTGGCAATGAATGACGAGAGCTGACCTTAAATTAAAAGGAATAAGACTAGGCGGAGAGAGAGAAGTTGGTAAAAATTTAATCGAACAGGATGCGTGATTCACTGTCCAAAGTTACGAAAATCTGGTCGTAAAGCAAACTTTGGCGATAGTTTCTCAACACGTGTCAAATAAAGAAGAAGTAAACTTGTCCTTGTCAGCGGCAATAAAATTGTCACACGTCCTGTTCCTTCTTAGCCAATAAAATCCAACATAAAGCCCGATCATATAGAGCACAATAAGTGCACCGGCACACGAGCAGGCACGACACCGGACTGTAATGCGTTCTGACTGCTCTGAGTCAGGCATTGTAAACAAATCTGTTACAAGTGATAAGAGAATCGACCTACAGCCTCGCGGGCACCCGCACTTAGTCATAGCTCGTGACTCCAGCGATACGTGATTAATTAACGAAGTGGAGGAACTTCATGGTGAAATTAACACAAATTTTAAATAAATTATGTCATTAATTTCTCGAGGTAAAGTGATTGTAAAATAATCTTCCTGAGTGCTCCGTGCGGTTTGTTGCAGAATGAGGCCGTTAAGTTCGAATTACTTTGTAGTGTAGATGGACAAGCAGATATGGTATTCAGTTTCTAAGCCATAATAGAGAGAATAGTATTCCTTACAAATAACTAACCGAATAATAGTTTTCAGAACAATTCCCTATCGGGACTTATTCTCATAAATAGTCGCAACATAAAAGGACCCTATTGAATGAATTAATGAATTATGCATGTGCGAGACATAAAGTTCGGGACGGGACAACTTTATGTCGATAAACCCGTAAATGGAGATTAAATCTAGCCGTACTTGTTCTCCTGGCGAGCTGCCAGCAACTAAACAAGTGTCAACAGTGTTCCATTATTACTGCAAACACTCCTTGACGTGAAACACGAGTAATGTCTCCCAACCTTCCCTTCGGGATAGCCCAGTTGGATAAACACGAAATAATAACACATTAATACCTCGCCTCCTTCATTCATTTTTCAGTGTCGCCTACAATCTGCGTGCAGTACACTAAAACATATTATTATTTACACACATTCACTTGGCACACGCACTAAATATTCGGCATAATTTAAAAAAAACACTAATGCACAAAACTCGTGTGCATTGCTAAAAATCTACACACCATTGAGTAATGTGTGAATACGTGAATCAAGGCCGGGCAAATAAAAATTTATTTCTGGACCAGTGTTATGGATTCCCGTCGGCTGCGCTTACGCCATTCGGAGCATTACATCACGGACGAGAGGTCCATTTGGTTCGCGGGTAAATCAACGGCTGCAACGCGGATTACTTGATTAACCACGGTTAGCAGTATTTTCTGCGTTGGAAATAATATTTTGCTAATAAGAACTTCAGTACAACATGTAGTTGTAGTGTGTTGAGTAGGGGCGTCTCACGCGCACTGTTCCGAGGGTCCGCGGATGATTCACGTCAATTGCTCCCATTTCATTAAACCGAGCGTAGGCATGCTGTCAGATGTGTCTCGGGAAAATTGTTAAATGAGATAATGAGAAGCTCGTCATAACTTAAAATTAAACCGATTTACATCACCATGTGCAGTTCGTGAATGTGCAGTTTACCACCGGCGTAACGTAACGGTACTTTTTTAGTTTTCCCTTATCAGTTGCAGCCTTGCAGCATTACTCACACTATGAGTACTAGGTATTCATTTGCATAGTGTAAGTACACGTATCGTCATTTTATGCGTACTACGTCATAGATCTGAAGATATAAACAATCTACTCTACAAAATCTGTTATAAATGTATCTATTTAACTTTAACATAAAACGGTAATCTGCCAATTACATTAGCTAAAGATAAAATTACAAAAAATCATAAAAATAAATATTATTTATTTAAAAAGATTAACCTAATGAAATCCTTATCAGTCCTTACCTTCAATTAGACTCAGTTAAAAAGTTTGCGGAACAAAAGCGATAAGAAGTCATATCGCCTATGATGCAGATTTATAATGATGTTTTATCATTGTTTACTAGAAGAAAAGCTTCTAAAACATTATAAACAATATTGTTTGCGGTGAAATATAATTTACAATTAAATCAAAGAACATGTCGTATTTAGTGATAGAGAATAGAAAACGTAATAATAATTCTAAAATACGACTAAAAATAAGGGCCAACGCATTCGCAAGGGGGTTTTTTTTACGCGCCGTCGACGAGCGTATTCGCGCAACAAACGCGACTAGAGCTGCTTTTCCAAGGCCGAAAACGCGCCATCAACGTGTGTTACACGCTTAAAGAAAATACTGTGTGAATAATGCCCAAAATTAGCAAAAAAAATAAAACTACTACTTTTTCAGATCTTTCAAGTGGTGGCAAGATAACACAGACCAAGAGCCACATGATATTGTTTTGCTATTGAATTTTGACCCTTATTCAAAAGACGCTAAGGTAGAATATTAATTTTATCAAAATATAGTTACTTCGCCTGGATCCTTTATCACCTTTGCGCATTTTATGAAAAAGAAAGTTTAAATATAATATACCTGTTTGGATTCACTCTCCAGCTCCAGGATCTGAAGGGTGAGGGAGCTTTCCATAGCAGCGGACTCGTTGAGGAGAGCATTTTCTTGCTCTATTCCACTCCGGGTCGTTACTTTCTGTGTTGTGTCCAGTTTCATAAGAGCCTGGTGACAAGAAAAAGTATGTTTTAAGGTTTTGATTGTTGGACATGAAGAGTTGAGTTTTACCACAATCCTATGTGAACTTCTTTATATAAATAGATAAAAAAGTAGGTATCCTAGGGTTAATTCAGGACACAGTCTATCTGTATACTTGATATCATTAAAATATGTTCAGCTTTTTATGAGTGATGGTATAACAAGTCCTCATAAACTTTCACACATTAAATAAGTATGGAAGGCTTAAAATAATAACTGACCATAGTGACCACCTTACTTTATTGAGTTGATATGAGTATGTTTAGTATTGAGGCTCTAATTTCAGGAACATAACGTAGGATTGTAATCCATGTAATTTAGTTTCCAATACAAACTAAAAACATGCTCAGTGTTGCAAAAAAAAAACATGTTTTTTGTATGGTTTTTTTAACTTTATTATTTGTTGTTATATCAGCCATTGTATACACTGGCTACACTGTATACACTCTGTGAAATTTCTAGTTTCCACCTATTATCATTCAAAAGATACACAGCCCTGTGACAGACAGACTGGCAGAGGAGCCTTAGAAATAGGCTCCAGTTGGCACCCTTTGGGTACAGGATGTGAAAATGCATTTATTGTAAGGTATGCCTCTTCAAAAATAGTTTATGTTTTAAGAAGGTAAAATAGTTTCTTTTCATTCTAATTTAAACAGTACATCTAATAGCAAAAAAATATTTTTAGACATTTCTATTTTAAGAAAATAGAAATGTCTAAAAATATTTTTTTCAAATGGGGAATATTGATGCTAACATTAATACAGTTATTCATTGTTACTATGCCATTCATAGTGTAATAAGTCATTATTTTAATTAGAATTCCACATAGCAGGTAAAACAATGCATAGCTAATTATACTATACACATAATCAGTTTCAAGTAGTTTTTAACTATTTTCCTGAAAGCGAAGCAGTGTCAATTACAGTAGTCTGACATGATTTTAATTGGTATGGTATGCACTGATAAGCAGAAATTGTGAGAGTTTATTTTTATGAACCAAAGGAATAATCAACTTGTTTCACGAAAAATATATGATTGGTATAAGTATTTTTCTTTTGTCTAGCTTCGTACCATCTGTTGCGAGTCTGCATTATTAGACTCGCACAAAATCCTAATAATATAATGTTTGGACTTTTAAAATTCAAACAACAATCTCACGAGATTGTATTGGTGTATCTTCTCAGGGATCAGAGCTAGGAAATGCCAGTGGCATCTAGTTTTAAAATATTGATGTGTAAATGTGTCTTAAAAGATTTTGATTAAGATAAATTAACAATTTATTTCATAGAAGAAGAGTATATTGTTGTAAGATCAGTTTTAAGAATATTATTCCCCATACATAATGTTGTCTAAATTGACACAAGTTTTACTTTGAACTAAGTATAACAAATATATTACAATCCTTTTTTATAATTGAATAGAAACTAGTTTAATAAATAATAATTCCATAGAAAGGCAATAAAGACATTGTAAGTAACATAATTCATAAAGTAATACAATGCCATAAAACTTTCTCATACAGAAAAACTATTCCTAAACTTTGATAACAAAGGTTTGTCTAACTTTTCTGAATGGTAAGTAAGAAAGTAGCAATAACTAAGATATTATGTAGCAATAACACTAATGTACAATATATGCTGAATGCAAGAAGATGAAACAGCTAACTGTTCCAGTGTATGTAGGTTATACTCATAATTTTCACTTACGACTTTTGAAAGTAGTGCATAATATGAATTGGTTAAAGATGGATTAAAATGTCCGTTTCGGCACGTTTTAATGTACCCATTAATGCATGAAGAGTGAAATGAGCAGAATGTAGGCCACTAACCTCTTGTGTGATTTCCAGGTCGTGTTTGGTGTTCTCGTACAGGCTCTCGAGCTCGTCGCATCTTTGCTGCAGGGAGCTCTTCTCCTCCAGCAGCACCAGGCCCAGTTGCGCCGACTGGATCTTCTCGCTGCTGGCTTGATCGAGCTCGCGGCCAAGCCTCTCGATCTCCGCCTTCAGCTCCGCGATCGATAAATCGCTTTGAGCCGCGGCTGCCATCGTGTGACAGTTAGACGGCTAGATATTCAATCTTCATAAACAAAGTAAATAATCTCAGAAAAACAACTATATAAAACGTGTAAAATCAATTGTTTCTACATTCTCTCAAAGGTAAAACGTCTTGACAGCTCATTTCAGTGTTGTCAATGCAATTGCAATGTTTGACTCTGACACCGCACCGACCGATGTCACATAAACTACCACAGAAAAATATATTTTTGATTTCTAAATAATAAATTATTTATACATGTCATTTGGAGATATCATGAATTATATTTCTCACACATTAGCACTAGTAGACATTATTTTTCTTTGGTAACTGATTGTTTGAAGGGAACTCCCAAGTTGGGATTCATACATATTTTTACTATTGGCAACACGAGAAAGCAGACTAAAAAAATTAAGAACAAACTCAGGCAAATGCATTGAATTTTGATGCCAAGTAAAACTATAAAAAAGAGAATCACTCATTCAGGTTACAGCCTAGCTAGTAGCTACAAAGAATCATCAGTGCATAGCTACAGTCTTGTCTTGACTGATTATTACCTAAGTGTTTTTGTTAGGTGCCGACTGTAGCGGAAAGAGTTAACAGCCTATTTACCTTGAACTTGACTGCATTTATGCTCAACCTTGAGGTAAATAGGTAGCATATAATCGTAATAGAAGCTATTTCAGATTCATTTTTTTAAGCCGAAAGTTTGACTTATAGCTAGTGATGTCTCACTGACAGGCCATTTTAATCAACTAGCCTATCGCAGTCCATTGGCATTGCTGGACATAAGTTTCGTCCTAGTACCGCAACAATCCCCGTATGTTTTTGATCAGTGGTAAGTGGTGCGACAAAAAGCCAATCTTCGCTTACGGTTTTGAAGAAAAAATTAAACAAAGACTACAAAGTGTTATTTACTTTTAATTTTATAAACACCAAATTGACAATAATTACAAATTTTATTATAAAAATTACAACGACGAACACCCAAATCAAATTAAAGTGAGGGATGACAACCGGTTAATGAAAAAAAATAGGGGCTTACACACTGATGCACAGCTTTCTGAGAACTATTCAGTGTGGAAACACCATCAATAATAATAATATTTAATAGTTATAAAATGTAATATTGCATTGATTAAATTATAATGAAAGAATTTGCTAGTACCATACCTAATGGAAAATGTTAAATTAATGATATTTTTATAATGACAGGATATAATAACACTGTAACAAATAGGAAATTAAACAAGGTTTAAACATATCAAAAAATATTATGAACGACTCCATAACACCTCTTAGTAAATAACCGAAGCGCAAGCGCATCTGGTCTTGAGTTCTTGACAGACTCTAAAGTAGGTAGAACGAAGGTCCTGTTCCTAAGTATTTTTTCCCCGAAAACTGGTGGAGAGTTACATGGGGATCAGCCTATGTTTTAGCTAGAATCTAAGGCAAGAATCAACATCATATCCTGCCGTCGAGATAATGCATTCCAGACACCTGTCAGTACGACAATTCCAGTACCTAATTGGTAAAGATCAAATTCGCATATCAGCATTTTCTCGACAGCCGGACTGTATGTGTTGAAGAGTTTAATGTTTCCTTTCCACATCTTTGTTACGTTTAAACCGACCACTCTTATAAAGAAAAGAGCAATAATGTATTTTGCATATTAATAACGAACCAAAAGATATTGGCTCTCTAAGCTATTTTAGCACCGGTATGAATATCAGATGACATGAAAAAATAACGATGTTTCCCCAGTAAATTCGCTTACACTCATTTAATAATTGACCTAATTATCATACTAACCTTAATGTAAAAGGAATGCAGACATATTATTGCTATTTTAATTCACAAAGACAATTTTGGAATGACCTATGTTAATTCCAAAGTCGACATTACTAGATTTATCTTCGAATTTTCACAATACTAACATAATAATTATCTAACTTGTAAAACACAGTGATAACACCAAATTTTTTTTGGTCGGTGCTGGATTTACCAAATAACCATAGGCTTGACCACTTAACTGAGACGTTGTCTGAGGTAGCAGCGCGGTGCGGGAGGTTGTAGTGACGTGATGCAAGAGCTCAGTGATTCGTCAACTTGTGACAACTATCACCCTATCCGCACCGCGCAGCTGCCTCAGGCAACGGCTGCACAGTCAAGCGGTCAAGCTATAGAAAACAGGGTTCGGTTTTTAAATTACAAACGCGTAAGGCTAAGTTGTCTTTAGAACGTCACACGCTACAGACAGAGTAGTGCGGTGACGTCACGACGGAGCGAGACCGCGCCCGTGTATTTAAGAACACCGCATTCGTCCGTCGTCTGTGACGGTCGGCGTGTGGTCAGATAGACCCCAGCCCTTAGGTGAAACGGGAATGATTCAAAAAACAAATTAATCCAGGTTAGAATCTAGGAGGCTGCTGTGAAACATTTCAGTTTCCTCAGACAGGCATTAGGATAAATCCACCACTGAACCCAATTTAGATTGATATCCCACAGTGGAGATGATTGATAATAAGTGATAAATAAATATTGGCGTTTAAAATGTGTTTCCATCTACATATCTAACTAAATAATATCATTTGAAGAAAAAAAAAAACTTAAAAATAAAGATGACTATGAAGATGTTACACTTAAAAAATAAAAATTTGTAAATTTTTATTATGGTCACAACAAAATCCAATATTTTGTACTAATCGGTATTTTAAACATTAATAAGTTATGAAAATAATTATAATTTATTTTGGGGGATACTATTATATGAAAAATTGGCACCGAGATGGCGGGAAACGATTTAAAGCTGAGCGTCTACTGTTCGTAGCGCCATTTTGTTTTTCGTATTGGTTGATTTTTGTGAGATAGCACAAAATTATAGTACTGCTAGCATTTAAAATGCTTAGCTGTACTTCATAATTAAGCAATTATTTTTATATGCTCTTGTTGAATCCTTGTATAGTTTTCTGAACTCATAATAGCAAATGTTACATATCTGTGTGTTATTTCTTTTAATTAAACCATTTATCACAGCAAGATATGAAAACTTAGAAAATTCAGTTTTATAAAGTATTGTTGTGAGCAAAAATTAAACTTTGAGATTATTAGTTGAGCAACACAAAATAAATTTATCGCATCACTAAAATGAGCAAAACGCGTTACAACACTACACCACTAATGATAATGCTGACGTGTTCTCATGGACGATTTAAATGTAAATTATAATTTATTTTAAATTAAATATGTAATCATATTGTTAAATTTTTAGTCTACATCTACTTGTACTGTTAGTATTTAAAAGTTCGATCTAAGGTTAAGACTGAGGCATCGAGTGCAAGATAGATGGCGGTACTATCTACACGGCTGAAATTATATCAAACTTTGTGAAATACTCTTGGACCTATAGCACTCGATCATCATAATAAGTTAGGAAAAAAGACACTTTATAGTTGAATCATACCGGTTTTTAATAGAATTTGATCCAAGGTAGGTAGGTAGGTGTTGACCGCACTCGAAGCCCAAATCTCTTTGTAATTAGATCGTTAGAGGTTGCCCCACAGAAAAACCTTGTATTCAAGACAATTTTATAATTTTTACTTACTAATTTTAATTTCACTACCAGAAATATTGTTAATAGGAAACACATCGAATCTTATTTAACTACTAGCCTTGTATAACATTTCAACGAATAAATTCTGTTTATTTGGCAGAGGAGCAATCTAAAGTGTTGCCATTTGATGGTTTTGACACTGCCATAGACAAGAAAACTTCTATGGGGGTGACCTTTATGGTTATTTTACTGAGGTACAGATAATTTTCTTATCGATACCTTACTTTGAAATGTTTTTACCCAGCACTCTAATTGCCTGACTCTGAATGATTTTAAAGGGTATTGCTAATCCATTGCTTCACATGTTCGAAAAATTTGTCTGCTCAACAACCTAAACAACACAATGATTGTTGTTGAACTGTCAAAATGAAACCCATCGATACTGATACGTGTTACGCAATCACCCCGCAGATTAACTACTGTGCACCAATACGATAGAATGAAGATATCTTTCCTTTGAAAGTTTTCTCGCCTTTGGCATCGGATATAACACAATTCTAGCTAATATTCACTACATATAACTCGCTACTTATACACCAAACAATGATATAATATTAAACAATAAATTCATATTAATATCGCCCAGGAAGTCTAATCCATAGACATAATATCTACGAACACACTATCTGCTTCAATTTCCAAATAAAATATGAGATAATTTAATATTAACTACTAAATTACTACTAATACTTATTTATTTATAAGTACAATAATGAATATTCAAATAGATAATAGTGAAATAAGAAATTAGTCTAATTTAGAGTCCATGGTCTAGAGAAAAATAGGATGTGGGAGGAGCAAACAAAAGAGGTGCTTTTGATAAGGTTACGGCAAGCTAGCATTCTCCAATCAAAATAATGGTATAAAAATATGACCCCATCCAAAAACGGAACGAGGCATCATCTTGTTTTAAATATTTTATTATCCTCAACTCTAGACCCCGGCCTCAACAACTGATTGATAGAAATAAATTATTAAACATTACACATAGACTAGACAAGTACATAATGAATCCATTTACACAAATAAATATTGAGATGTATACATTAATCAGCACCAAAAAGTATCATAATATTCATCATATTTTCATAAGGTTGGAAAAGTCACTTACTATAAGATCCATTAAATTTTACTTAATTATTTACAAAACAAGATAGAACATCGATTAGGAAACACGTCGAGACGAAGATGAAAAATTTTAATTTACAAGAAAGTTTCTAGAGTACGAAAATACGAAATGTATTAAATTAATTCTTAATTATTACGACTACGAACCTAATATCTTGACTGACGTCTACTATGCTAATTCTACCGTTTGTAGAAAAAAAATCAGGTCCAACAAAATTTGGAAAAGTTACGTACGGAAAAGAATTGTCAGTATCAATTATGCACAACCTAAAACACAAAAACTTTCGCTTTGATTGCCGCCTCAGGACGCCATGTCCTACGAAGTCCCAATAAAAATTGATACTCACACAAATCTTTTCATTTACACTACATCCACAAGCATCCACCCTATTAATACACTCGAGAGTAAAGTTACACCAAATTCGGAAATGTAAGATCAAACTGATGTAACTTGCGCCCGAGTTCACCAACATTTGATCAACAGTTGGTCAATAACTGTTCAAATTTGCAGGCGATTTATTAAAAAACCTGTTTGGTTGTTGTTCTTCAGAAATAAGCATCACCTTTGTAAATGTTTTTCTGTTTTCTTTTCATCTTGTCTGTTTCTATGTGTGTGCACAAACGGTTAAATAAATAAATAAATTTCGGTGAACACGGGCCTTTAACTGAACTCCGCATTTTATACAAAAAAGACTACCAAAGAAGTTTAGATAACCACACAGCCGGTGGACACGTCGTCTCGCGCGGGCGCAGGTGGGCGGGGCGGAGACACCGTTACGGAGGGCGTAGGCTCCGCCCCCCCTGACTCCTTCCTCCCCGCTTGCTTCGACACCTCAGCCTTTTGTGGCGGAGGAAGTTTAGCTTCTTGGGTCTGTGGTTTCACCTTCGTCTCCTGGCCTAAGGAACTGGTGCTGGCGGTACGTACTCGGGATTTGGACATTGAGAGGCGTCGCTCTCGGTTGTTGATGATAGAGGTTAAGAAGGGAATCTGGTTACTGATCGCCATCATGAATGGTTTGTAGCCGAGACTGGAAATAAAAGTGTATTGTGAAAATTTATGTAATGTGACACAATTACGATCAAGTAAGAAATCTTACAAAATCTTTTCCTACATTGTTCAGATGTTGATTGCGGAGGTTATGCACACATTTATGACAGTTTAATCTACAGACGTAAAAGTTGTTTGACATCTATGGTGACTGAATAATACAGGGTACTTTCGCTGATTGAGTAACTTTACTAGATCTTAGTCGACACTCCGTTTAAATCACCGTATTTAGCTGCAACGCGTCAAACTTGGCGCTAAATACAAAAGCGTACTGCGCAGTCGTCGCACCGCATCTAGACTGACTGTCATTGCCGCGCGCGGCTTTCGTAGTTCGTAGTATGGCGAGCGCGTAGCGTAGCACTAACGCTGCAGTAAATATCTAAACATTTAACTACACAATACATACCACTCGGCATCAGTCCACGCGCATATATCTTGCAGAGTCCTGCGCAGTCGTCGAACTGCGTCCAGACTGACGTCATTCCCTCTCGCTGCGTTCGTAGTCCGTAGCACCGCGAGCGCGTCGCGTAGTACAACCGCTACGATTACTGCCCATTCTACGCAGCTTGCTTCCGTCATCAGTTGTAGGTAGTATCTGAAAATATTCAAATAGTTTCTGTACCCAAATATCGCATTTTATATATTTTTTAAATCTACTGACCATGTATGTTTGCTGTAACCTAATCTGTAAACGTCTGCTCGCTAGTATCATTTTACTGGGAGGATTATGTAACCCTTTGGGCGCATTATGTCCAATTCGCATAATGTCCAACTGCCCAATTCTCAAAATGGTCTAGTTCGCAATTGGTTCAGTTCCTAATTAAGGGCTGATTTGATTGATAACTTTTATCCGAGTTATAAATATTGCGGTTTGACAGTATAGTAAATATGTCAAACTGTCATAATTATTATTCTTCAGATAAAAGTTATCTGACTATTGAAAAATCAGCCCCAAGTGATTTTTTTTTGTAATTTTTTTTTCAGTAATAAATATTCTTTTTACCATTGCCACTCGAAAAAGGGCATTTTATTCATCGAAAACAGTGAATAAAACTCTCTTTTAGTCACTGAGTGAATAAAAACATTTTGAATTTGGAACAAGCACGAATATACGAATTATATACAAAAATAAATAAAACGTGCTGAAAGTACGTACTGGCTGGCTATACGGAGCTATTCCATAATAAAAAAAAAACCCCGCCATTTTAGGTTCTTTTCTATCTGTTATCGTTGTTTTAAGTCATTGGAAAATCTAATAACATAAATTATAATAAAATGAGTTCTTCCAGTGACCAAAATGAGACACTAACTCCGGAATCATTTCGAAATAAAGCAGCAATTATAGTAAAATGTGATAAATACTATACTACTATTTATTTTCTCGCAGTCAATGGTAAAAAGTAGAGTACACAACTCGTGAAAAAAATAATTCATCTCGGTCCTTGTATCCCTCGCTCCGCTCAGGATTCAAATCTAGAATACCTCGCTACGCTCGGGATTCTATTCTAGAATCCTTCGCTGCTCTCGGGATCCAACGTAGTCCCTCGAATTAAATTCCCTTTTTTTTCACTTGTTGTATAATCTACTATTAACCACATTATTCTTAGACATATTATTGTAGGTTGACAAAGAAGCAGATGGTATAACTGATAGAAATAAGTAACAGCTGCCTATTCACATTTTCTATAAATCACCGACCTTTTGATTTTATACTCATTCATACTCTTTTATTAAACTGGAACACGGTAATGGTGCTCAGCGGTAAAAATACCCATAGTATAGTATAGAAGGTTTGAAGGCAGACGCTGATTGAGTTCCAT
This sequence comes from Globia sparganii, assembly GCA_949316385.1. Taxonomy (NCBI): domain Eukaryota; kingdom Metazoa; phylum Arthropoda; class Insecta; order Lepidoptera; family Noctuidae; genus Globia; species Globia sparganii. The sequence goes on from OX438670.1 coordinate 6,174,083, forward strand.
ATGACTGACCGGAGCTGCACGTGCGAGGTGTGCGCGCCGCGCTGGGCCTGCTGCTGGTGCAGGCGCTCCATGAGCGCGGCGTAGCGCCGCTCCTCGCCCGCGCCCGGCGCCGAGCCGCCCCACGCCACGCCGCCGCCCTCGGCCACGCTGCCCTCGCCCGCCGAGCTGGCGCGTGTCATCCGACAAGAGAACATATTCAAGTGCAGCTTGTGAACAAATAAACGTGAAATTCTCGCGCCAAAAGAGAAACGATCGTCACTAGCAATAAACAAATATATTTGTCATAGAAACATATGCACACAAAAAGACAATTAACTCGAGTCATCAGAAAAAATAAAAGAAAAACGTTTACATTATAATCACGAGCACAAAAAGAAATAGTCGACAGCTGCACGTCATGAAAAGCAAAATAGGAAAATTCAAAAGCGATTTTCACGTGGAATAGCAATTCGAAATACTATGTTCATAACAACATACAATTAGAATCAATACAATAAAATAAAAACCGTTTTTAATAGTTCCTAAGTGTATACAAATACTCATTAGTGCCCGTGGCTGTACTTTTAAACATAAAATTTACTTGAATAAAAGAAAGCAGATTGAAATGTTTACAGCAAGACTCCTAAGACCTGTCATAAGTGCGATCATGGTATTTAAAAAACTGCTGAAGTCAATTTGCGAGACAATCCAAAAAGGTCTGTGAACCAAGTACAGACGCCAGCACATGAAGCTACCCGGAAAAAATCAAATAAAAAAAAAACTAATTTTCCCAATCAACTTTGAACCTTATAAAATCTATTAAAGAAATTCGAGAGATTGTAGTAGCTTGATGTGCTAGCGTCTGTACAATTGTTCCACAGCTCTGATACCGCGTATTCGGTTGCCTATTTAATGTATTTTCTTTCTTACCTAACAGGTCCTGGAGACACAGGTACTGCGCCTGCCATCAAAGGCAACGCGGCGCGTAGAGGCAGGCTCATGTACCCGCTGTCACCGCATAGACTGTCCGACTCGGCTGACGGTGTGTAGGAACCTAAAATATTTGCACGTTTAGTAGGAAAATTTAATAACGTCAGGACAAACAAATGTCGGGCTAGTGAGCGATCTTGAGCAATGCTGGTTTTTTACTAACATTAAACGTTAGTTTTTTTTTAATTTTATTTCTAAATGGGCTCGCTCTTGACCCGATCACGCCTGATGGAAAGCGATGGATGAGGTCTATGATAGAACGAGCGTGCCCAGAAGATGCCTGTTCACTCTTGATTTGAAGAGTGACGGGTTGTGGGATGTGGGAGGGAACAAAGATGCCGGCAGAGAGTTCCATACTTTGGTTGTGCGCATAATAAGCGTGGAGGAGAAACTGAGTACGACTCGTCGGAATATCAACCTAGTGTGGATGGTACGCTGCAGTACGTCTGGTTGTCCGGTGGTAAAAGGCCGATTGTGGGATCAGGTCGTGGAGCTCAGGTCGAGGGATTAGGTGTTTGGTTGCTTTGAAATGAGCCAAATATTAACTTTATGTAGATGGATAACCACCAATAATGTCAATATCACTTCAATCAATTACAGTAAACGAATTCAAGAACAATTGGAAAAAGCGTGTATGCTTATGGACCAACGCGACGTCAGGTTCTATGTAGGTACCACTTACTAGTAACAGTGCTGCCCTTCCTCTGTAGATACTGTTCCGCATCGTTAATTACAGGGTACGGCCACGCAAAGTCTTCGTGCAATCTCTTCACACAGAGCACCGCACTATCCACCCTAGCTGCTCTCTCCCTCTCTCCGGCTAGCCACGCGACTAAGTGCAGGTCTAAAGCGGCCGCCATTTTGCCTAGCGCGTATAAACGGGCCGTGGACAGGAGGAGACGCGCGTGGCGTTGGATCATCATGTCTATGAAGAATTCTTCAGCTGTACCGCTGTATGAGTCTCTGGTAGGAAAAATAAATATGGTTTTTTTTATTTTGAATTATAATTATGCTAGACAGAGACGGCACTTATAAGCGGTTGCGTCACGGCTTAGTAAATTCACACCACACCGCCATACATAAGGTCTATTCAAATTTCATGTTTCTAATTGATGTTATTTCAAGTTAAACAAATATCAACTTTATTGTATGAAAATTAAGTTGATTTCATTGTGATTAGTACTATTGAAAAGTTATAAAAATGTTTGAAGTTTTAGCGTAAACTGAACTTCATTGTGTAGGTATTAAAGTTATTGTTCCAATAACTCATATTTGTTTCCATATTTGGAAACTAAACCACGTTTACAAGCGGGACGGTTAATACCCTACCAAAAATAATTGTTTCACATTAAAACCACCGCCACCCCACTACATACCCCGCACTATTGTGGTCCTTCGAGCCGGATCGCTCCTCACGTAATTTCGGTAATTCGGAGTTTCGTCGGGCGAGATCAAAACTATCGTAACAAAAAACAGTGACTGTAACATTGTGACTTGAGTAGCAGCACAGGCTGAGTATCAACAGAATTGAATAAATATCCTTCCATTTCAACATCCTATAACATGGCAGAATCCACTGCAATAATCAATTATTTAAGATGAAATAACTCCTTATTTAAACATCTGAAGACGCAGCACTGAAGAAATAATGTTCAGGTCTACTCATTCATAAAATATCAATTAATATCTATGTATTTATCACAATAGTCGGATAGGAAACACCGATCTCGTATAGTTTTAAGACATCAATTATTTTTGACGTGTAGGTTTAAAAAAACTTATTTACAGGAATAAATATCATTCATAATTTAACATGCTATGAGAAAACAACATTTGTTTACAGTTTATGCTGCAGGCGCCACTGGTGATGACACTTAGCAGTTTTCTATCCAATGTACGTACCTATCAGCCCTGGCAGGAACCGACTTCTTCCTCTTGACGGCGGCGGTGGCTCTCGCGGGCGGCGCGTGCGGCGGCGGCGCGGGCGGCGGCGGCGCGTGCGCGGGCGGCGACGGCTCGCGCGGCGACACGGTCGTACTGAAGCTGCGCCCGCGACCTCCCGCCAGCTGCGGGACGGACATAAGCTAATTAATAATTGATACCACTCCCGACCGATTTCGGCCACGGTGGCCAATCTCAATGAAGATTAGCCAGGTACGCAGGAGATATTATAGTGCACAAATGTGTGCCCAAACACAGATGCACTCTCTGTTCCTTTACCCTCATAGTTCGACGGGACGGCAATCCGTCACGACCGGGGAGAGATCAGGCGCAGGACCAACGGCTTCACGTGTTATACGAGACACGAGGGCTTTGGCAGGGGCCAGAGGGGGGTTGGCAGAATACTATAAGTACAGTCACGAGCAAAAGTATGTATACACTTGGTTTTATTCAAAGGCGATTATCTCCTTTATTTTTCAATGAAATTTTATTTTATTACGAACATAGTATTTTCGAACCCTTAGGTTTTTGTAAAGTGTCATATTTCAACGTTGCATTTGTTATATCACGAAAAAATCGCAATTGAAAGTTGCCAAGTGTTGACATATTAGTGTTCGTGACTGTAAAAAGCAATCCAAGTCAATCTACACGTTACAATAAAATCATGCAATATGTTTAATCGGCTCTTTACCTGCATGCTGCCCAATATAACAGACAAGTCCTCGGCATTAGGGCTGACTGTTTGCGACTGAACCACTTGCCCGTACTTCGCTTGAACGTTCACCGAATTCCTCGGCGAGTCGACGTCATTGGGATCTAAGTTTAGAGAAAACAATAAAATGTATAAACGACCTCGTAATTGGTTTAACACCCTAAGGTTGAACATTACTTGTACGTCAGAAAACAACAAGGTTTATTTTAGCATCACTCAATGTTATAGTTACATATTTTCAATAATAATAATGAATAATTAGCCCGTATTGTCCCACTGCAGGGAAAGAAAGAAAGAAATAAAAATTCGTTTATTGGCATTACAGCAAAATAAATATACCTTAAAACTATAAAAAGAGAAAACAAAGATTATAATGCCAGAAGGGCAAAGGCCTCCCTTTCCTTTTCCGACTCAACTCGATCCTGTAATGCTATTCTGTAAAAATCTCACCCTGAAAACTTAGGTAAAGTGAGCACCAGGTAGAATGACAGCTCACTTCACCTAAGTTATCACGGTGATCTTTTTACAAAATAGCACCGCTGAGCCAATATGGACCAATCCCTCATATAGGCGTCAAGTTCGTCCCGCCATCTGTAACGTCCAACGGCATCGCGGAAGACCGCCTGGGTCTTCCGCGATACCGTTAGGAGGTTTCCAGGAACCCATGCTGTGGAGCTCTTAGCCCACAATGTATCCGAACATGCGGCAAACGTGACCGGCCCAGTCCCATTGAACTTGCCTGCTTTTTGTGTGCGATTTGTGTCAATTTACTGGGAGTTTTTTTTTTGTCAAAAGTGGCAAGCAATTACGAGGTCGAATATACTGTAAGGCATACTCTAACGAGATAAAACTGGTCTTCATCTGTCGTCGTAGTCGTAGTGAAGCACAGTGTTTTTATCGACAGCTTTTGCCGCACTTTTTTACTCAAATATTTTATGGCTGTTTGCAGATATAGTAAAAGTGCGCAGTGCTGCACGCTCCTACCTTATTTCAAGTTAAACAACCATCAACTTTATTCTAATGAGTGACTAGCACTATTGAAAAAGTTATAAAAATGTATGAAGTTGTAGCGTAAACTGAACTTTATTGTGTAGGAATTAATGTTATTTTTCCATTAATTCATATTTGTTTACATTGTTGGAAAATAAATCGCGAACGCATTATAGTTGTAGGGCGGCTTGATAATACATACCCATCCAATACAATTGAATACTGTATTTTAACTTGCATAGATTAAATTCCATTCTACTTCCTTTTTTTCCTCCATACGACATTATTGCTATCGCGGGCAAAACCTGGATGAGCCTGGTACAAGAGCGTGGGGATTGGCATAAGAATGAGAGGCCTATGGCCAGTGTGGTTGAAGTCGGGCTGCAGATGATGATGCTTCTTTAAGTAACACTGTTTATCGATTCTTACACACATATTTGACAGCAGTAAAGTTTCAAACCGGAGTAAAATAAGGTTTACCTATAGCTCTCAAGAATCTGACAAGATCCCTGGCGAGATCCCACCTCTCCTGCTGCAACGCAGTATCGAGTAGTTGTGTCGCTAGTTGTCTGCTAACCGTCGAACTTTCCAAGTTCTAATAACAAACAGATATGTTTAACATTGAACAAATTTAGGCAAACGATATTTATGTTTCAACGAATATTCAGTTACATAAATATTTTTTGAGAAAAGATGTTTACTTGTTAGTCGAATCTACACATACTTTAAGCCGTATTCTCAATTATGGCTGTAATGTAACGTGTAAACATTACTGTAACTGATACAAGTACAGCTTACAGCTTGGTAGCGAGTGACCGGCTTTAAACAATGACATGATATTATATTCATTGAATATATAAAGATTTAAGGCACTATATCGTGTATAGAAAATATCTAAAGCTCTTGCCACATAGCGAAGGCATGGCGAACCAAAAGCGAGGCGAACATTTGTGATAAATTGTCTTGTATGCATCACGTCAAACAGAAAAGCGAATGCGGAGCGTAGCACATTCAAATTCCGCATTTGCCACGCCACACTTTCAGTCCACTGTTCTATGTGGCAAAACCAAAAGCTACTTGAGGCTTAAAAGGTACACCCAAATTGTAAGTGAAGAAGAAGTATCGCTACTTTCAACTAAGTACATTTGGTCAAGTCTGCGTTCAAGAAGAAATTCGCGTAAACAAGCGGACAGTATTGTTTTAATGTACCTTAAACAGCTGCAAGAAGAAAATATAATTGGTTCAGAATCATTACGTTTTATAATGAATATAGGTTTTGTCTGAAAACTTTGCATATATACCTGTAGTATGATTAGGTATGACGCGGCTGTGTCAAGCATCTTGCGTTGTAGACATTCTTGGAACAATTCCTTTGGTTTTCCCGCTGCTGAGAATAAATACGCCCATAGTGCTATCTCTGTCTTTCTTGCGCACTGGACTACAGTCTGAAAGAGAAATTGTATTTGTTTGAACTGCTTTGATTCGCTATATTACTTCTGTTGGGATGCAATAGCATCGATCTTCAGAGAGGCTAGAGGAGAGACTTTAGATAGGTATTATAATTTAGTGGACATATAAGTATTTTTTTTAGGGGCTTGTGGCTAAGAAATAACAGCCACACGGTTCGATCGATCAGGTTAAACTACGCTTGCCGCGGTTGGTTCTTGGATGGCTGATCATCTTTACATACCAAGACCCCTCCGAGCCTCAGAAAGCACGTTAAGCCGTTGGTCTCGGCTGTCTTTCGTGGAACTTTGACAGTCATTACGGGTCGTCAGATGCCCGAAAGTCTGACAACCACCAGTCTTACCAAGGGGTATCGTATTACCCAATAACTGGGGTGTGGAGGTCAGATAGGCAGTCGCTACATATAAAATTCTGATATTCAGCTGCAACTGGTTAGCATGAAGCCGATTCCAACATAGTTTGGAAAGGGTAGACAGCTGATGATGATGACAATTAGTATTTTTTAAAGATTTACTTTTATGGTTCTTAATCCTGTTTTGAATAAACTATTGACTATTTGACTGAAACGCATAAGATAATGCGCACGCACTTCAAATATATAACCCAATAAAGTCCTAGTAATTGATATTAATTTTATTACAAGGTGTAATGCCTTTTTTGCAGGACAACGCCTGCCAGTACCACCACCAATGATTTACATGCCATCCGTCCCATTTGACTAGCAGCATGTGTAATGGGCTGCTTGTTCACTTGTCTGTTTAACGCGCAATCTTTTATAAATCCATTTGCATACGTTTAGTAGGTGTTAATGTGAGAAGTATGTAAATCATTTGTTCTACTTACTAGCAAGCAGTTTACAGAAATTATTGCAGGTAAACCAATACGACATACGATAATTGCCAACAATTTTGTTATTCGTTTGAAAAGTATTACTGGAGCTCATTTAACAAGTCAATCAATCTGCCTAGCCTTTTCCTAACTATATTGGGGTCGGCTTCCAGTCTCACCGGATGCGCAGCTGAATATTTTACATGAAGTGACTGCCTATTCGACTTCCACAACCCAGTTGCTGGGTTATACGATCTCTTTAGTAAGTCTGGTTGTCAACCTTTCGGACTACTGACGACCCGTAACGACTGCCAAGGATTCACGAATGACAGCCGGGACAAACGTAGCTAAATCTGATCGATCGACCCGTGTGGCTGATATTATGTAGTCACACGCCCCGTTTAAGTAATACACAAGTTTTTTTTTTAATTAATAATAATCCCAAGTTAAATTAATTTAATAGGTACACGAAATAAATAGTTGTAAAAGCCAATTCAAGTCCTTAACACTACCCATGACAATTATTTACATCAGAAAGAACTTATTATTATTATTATTATTATATAATAATAATAATAAGTTTTTTGATTCATAACAAGTGTTACAATATTTAGGTATGACACTGGATCCCGCACTAGGATACCCCGTGTCGCAGGATCCAGTCTCTTTCGACAGATAATATGAATTATTTAATATAATATGTTCGCAAAATACAACGGTTTCAGCTGCATCCGGTTAGACTGGAAGCCGACACCAACATAGTTGGGAAAAGGCTAGGCAGATAATGATGAAATGCAACGGTTTCAATACCTATATACAATTAATTAAACTTAGGACTAGGAATGTAACCAAATGTGTGTGCGTGTATGTACATATGTGATCAGTGTGAGTGTAAGTATGTATATACAAGGTGTAACAGAATAAACGCAAGTCCTGAAAGTAGTTTGTTCATAATTGATTACTGAATCGATTTCAATAACTTTAATAAAGGTATTTTTTTCAAAAATTATGTATATTTTCATACTAACCGCCGGCGCCGATTGAGCCAAATAAAATTAAATCTTATTTCATGGCAAATAAGATTCAATTTTAAATGCATAAAGTAATGTTAGTGTCAGTACGATTTACTTAATAAAAATAGCAAGCTTTATAAAAAATAAGTTTTAGTCATTATATTATGCTGTTAACTCAATACTCTAATTGGGGTGTATGAGGTCTTGCGTTAATTATGTTACACCTTGCATAGAATACATTCACCATTCCTTTTTTATTACATTAAAAGTCCACTCACCTGCAAATAAACAGGAAACTCATGCACGAACTCTATAATCGAGGGCAGCTGAGCATCAGGTATGGGCTCCTTACTCGTAGCCTCTTCTTCCAGCACCTCATGTAGAAGCAGTTCTAGGGAGTGCGGGAAGTATGCCAGTTGTGAGCAAGACCGCGCTATCTCCCACGCGTGGTAGCCCAAGTTACGACGGAGCAGCTGACGTAGGATTTGGTGCAGGTAGACTTGGCTCTGAAAGAAATGACGGATATACGGAGATTCGGCACGGTTGGCGCAGTGGTTAAGCGATTGACTGCTGCGCTGCGTGTCGCGGGACCGATTCCCGCACTGAACACTTTTTTTTATGACCTAAGTAGTTATTCCGGGTCTAGCTGTTTGTGTATGTGAGTTTAAATGTTTGTAAACGCACCCAGAGTACAGGAGAGATTCCTAGTGTGGGGCAACGTTTTTTTTATTAAAAAATAACAATAAAAAAATTACAAATAACAGAAGATTTATTAATTTTTTGACGTTCAAAAGTGCCTTTTAAGTGCCTATCGAAATAAACGCTTTGTCTTTGGCTTCTTTGAATGGAATTGTGTGAATGCCAGAACTATGCACTATGCAAGGTTTTCCTAATGACAAACTACAGGGGCCTAATCTACTAATTTACAAACGTTGCAATGGTCTCGCCATTTACAGTTTTTGACAGATTTAGTATGACAAATCTGTCAAAAACTTACGTTTATTTACTGATCCGTCAATATTTCGTCGTCTAATATTGGCAGTCAATTAAATTAGCGATTTTGACGAGCTAAGCCTAGTGTTGATAAATTACGGCGGGCCATTGCGTGTGACATTTAAGCTAGTAATACCAATTGAAACTTAATTTTAGTAACTTTCGCATACGGCTGAAATAGTAAATCATACAGGGAGTATCGTAAGCTCCATTTGTGTGTGCTGACTCAAGAGTTGCAATATATTTCAGCAGTTAGCGCTATAGCTTCAGTAAGTGCGTTTATCAATAAGGATATCTGGTGGATGCATCAATTTCAACTTTATCAGGTTAATCACTAGGATATCATTAATTATCTAGGCGCAAAATAGTGTTTCTTGGAAAAGTATTTGTTATAAATGTTTATTGGATTACGTGCTATAACTGAATTTGTAATGGGGGAAGCCACAGGCCACAGGGCACACGGCCACTGAAATATATAGGTTTTTAATAAGTTGCTTTTGCTGAATAGTTGTAGTGGTACTAGGGATGAAACATGCGAATATCTGTGGCAACTTTAATTTTTGTCAGTCAAAAACTTTACGTGCCAAAAAGAAAGTAACAAAATGTTTCTTTCGTAATCGGTAATAGTATTGCAAACAAACTTACTGTTCTATTGATGACACAAAATGGCAGCGAAAAGACCGAGTTAGAGTCTGAAGCATACAGTGTCGTGTCGTTCTCAGCTCCAAGTAGGATAGCGTCGTCGAATAAAATTGCTGTCAAAAAGAAAACAATCAATGCATTATTATAGCATTGCCATTCAACGTGGCAATGCTGCCAGCCTTTTGGGCACGTTTCCTGTTGACAGCGATGCGGAAGAATTTTTTGATGCCCTTTGATTTTTTCCCCTTCTTTTTATATACTTGGACATATTATTATTATTTTAAGTGTGTTAGATAAAAATATCTGTTAATAAATACGATCAATAAACATGATGAATTGCCAAAAAAAAAAATGAAACAAAGAAAACGAAAAACCAAAATTACGAAATGAAATGACTGCAATCGTCGACTGCAGTCGTCGCAATTTATTGCAATCGTTAACAAATGAATTTCAATTAATTGTATTTTTTTTATATATTTAATATTGAATAGTTATAATTACCTAATTAAATAATTGATCAAATGTTATTATAATACATAGATATTTGTACGCCGTCAAGGTAAAACATAACTGTGATCCTTTCTGCAATGTACTTAACATCTTGCATGCTTTGTGTGTGCATACTCATGTTTCTGACAAATAAATGAACTGAACTGAACTGAACTGAACAAATTGCTGTGTCAGTTTCTTACACCTTAAAAATACTCGTAAAACAGGAGAGAACACTAAACTGCTTGTTCTTTCTGCCCTTGCCTCATGTTACTTCGGGTCGGCGCAAAACGTTTTTCTCTTCCATTCTGCCCTGTCAACTACCAAGGTACCAAACGAGAATTCTGTAGTAGAAGCATAGGTACTTACTCAGTGGATAAATATTAAGATGGAACGGCAGCATGATCCTTTTAGCCATAAACGTATGTCTTCCTGAATCAGGATGTCTGGTCGCATCTCTTGGTAGCAGGGGGAGCCACACTCTTGCTCCAAGGGCGCCACACCATAGCCATAGGGCTCGGGAGAGTTGCGTTTGGGAACCGGTGACACTGCCACATGACCAGACGCTTTCGACACAGGATGCAAGGACTGTGGCTGGGAGACAGCTATATGCCTGTGGACAATGTGATGATAAGATAATAGTTTTTATCATTCCATATTTTGCCTACTAAAAATTATCACACTGACAATTGTGATATATTTTTTTGTACTGGAGCATTCTGGGAACCTTCCGGTTACGGAGATATTGAATGTCAAAGTACTAACTTCTTTTCACGAAAACCAGTATTACCCAAGAGCAGAATGTTTTGCTTAAGCTACATTTCTCGCTGCCGTAAACAGCGATTTTTTTATAGAAAAAAAAAAAGTCGTTTCCTAGTAATATTTTTTAGTCAATGTTACTTATTTTGATGTACAGAACGCCTAGATAATGGCTACGTCATGGTCTCCTTACAACCGGTATATGCAGGACCGATATTTTGGATGATGCTTGGGTGTGCCTATGTATAGCAGTAGACGTCTTTTCATCTGGTATGATGAAGACGGTTGATTAATTAAAGTGTCAATTTATTACTGCTATTTAGGAGCTAAAAAAATATTGATCATAGTGATAGCAGTTTTATTATCAGAACAAATGGGACTATTTCTTCTCTTTTCTGCGTACTGATGTTTTCGTGGCCCTGCATTAGTGTGCAACAAAAGTCATTAAAATTCTAACATACTTTTGGACAGATCATGTTATCTTGTAATTAATATACAAATGTAGGGCAACCAAGCGGAACCAATCTAGATTATTACGAGTCAAATAAAACACAAGAATTGATTAGTAATAACTGTCTTATTATATTACTAGCTTCTGCTCGCGACTTCGTCCGCGTAAATTTTTTTTTTCCCCGACCCACCCCGTCGCAACGTGTCGCCGGCCTGCGCTATTACTTCGTTTTCGCTTGGCGAAAACTTCAGACTTTTTTCTTTTTGCTCAACTCCTAAGGGTCCTAGCGTCAAGTTTAATAGAATATAGCTTTCCTCAAGAACTGGGCTATCAAACGCAAAAATATTTTTATATATGGGACCAATACTTCCAGAGATTTACAGCTTTCAAACCGTGTTTCAAACAAACAAACTCTTCAGCTTTATTATTAGTATTATTTTAAAACTATGATATCTCCTAAGATATACATTGAAATCAAATGATGTCACAGGCAATTTTGTTCAAAATTAAATACATGTGATGAATAACGTATTTATTTGGATAAGGATTAATACCATGTTTATAAAAAACACCTTCGCAAATAATGCATTATTTTAGAACAAATTTGGTTAGCATAAAAGAGGTTATAGTGAGCTAACCTTAAAAGATAGACATATGCTGTCGCGGCCTTTTTTTTAAAGCTTTTAAAGGGGAACAATTCTGTCATATATGTTTTTTGCGAAACTTTAACCGTTTACGCAGCGCACGCAGCGGAAGCTCTCAATAGGAAAAAAATCCCCCGATTTTGAAACATTCTTCATTGGCGCTCCGCTCCTATTGGTTTTAGCGTGATGATATATAGCCTATAGCCTTCCTCGATGAATGGGCTATCTAACACTGAAAGAGTTTTTCAAATCGGACCAGTAGTTCCTGAGATTAGCGCGTTCAAACAAACAAACAAACAAACTCTTCAGCTTTATAATATTAGTATAGATTACTGGCCGATAGCAAATAGATTCAATTTTATGCCATTTAATTGCATGTTTCGGGCATAAAATCAGTTAAGTACTTTATATTTAGTATGAACCAAAATATGTATAGAAATTGTAACAGAAGTTTTTGTTCGTGTCTGTTCATGTTGCTGGATTTACTGAACGATTTCAGACTACATATTAGGCAAACATGTGTAAATCCTACCTTGAAATCAATAATTACTATCAAGTTCACGAGCATATAAAACAGGAGCAAAAAGATTGATGCGTAATGTTACACAAGTAATATCTGATGATCACACTGACCTACATCCGTCAGTGGAGCGTGCAATCAACAGGGCGTTTACGACGCCCAGAACCGCACGCACAGACGCAACTGGAGCAAAACGTCGTATCATTAACGCGTTTAGATCTATTGCAGCAATACAACACGATGCGTAGAAACCTTAGATTTACTAATATTAAGTTGTCACGGATGGCAATCATACAAATCATCGCCGCAATTGATCAGTTTCCGATCTGAAGCTAACTGAAAATTTTCGCGCGCTGCCCCGCGCGTCCTGCATACCGAGGCATCGAGCCCTCTTTACATATTAACTCGCGTTTTCACTGCCCGAAGGCTGTTCTATGAAAATGAGGAAGCCTGATGCAACTCTGGGTGATTGTTGTTACAGCTAGAGCGAGTGCGCGCCAAACATTCCACATCCGCAACATAGGACATGAAGGTCTAAACCAATCGCCTATAAATGCCTTCAAAGTGCTGATTGCTAAGCAGTGCGTTTTTGACATCACGTCAGTGCGTCTCCGGCATAATGAATATTTACGTAGCGGTTCGTGTAATCAGTTTTTTGCTTTGAGTTATCATGTTTTAAGGATATGTTTGTGAAGTGGTGTTTGAATTTTGCAGGTATCGTGCCTCCTCGCCTTGACGGCGTCCGTTGCGGCTGACGGACTAGGAGGAGGACTTGTATATGCGCCAGGCCATGCTTCAGTAGATTATTATGTGAGTTTCATCCACATCCTATGCGTTATTAAAATAATGCCGTCGTTTATTAACCGGATATTTATTTCTTGTAGGCATATCCCAGATACGCCTTCGAGTACGCAGTAAAAGACCCTCACACGGGAGACAACAAGGCGCAATGGGAGAAGAGAGACGGAGACACAGTAAAAGGTACCTTACACAATATTTTAACCAAAAAAGCTTTGATACAAAGACAATATAACAATATAATATGACAATATAACTATTTCATTTGTCTTTTGTTTACAGGTGCTTATTCACTAGTGGAACCCGATGGCAGTTTACGAATCGTAGAATATTGGGCAGACGACAAATCAGGGTTCAACGCTGTAGTGAAGCGCATAGGACCTAACCTGCACCCGGTGTCCATACCAACATCCATTTACAAGGCACCCATTCCAGTTTTGGGCCATGCATCGGCCATTGCCCCGATTTCAGTGGGACCAATTGCTAAGTTAGGAGGATTAGCAGGCGCTCCCCTAATATCAGGACCCATCGTCGGTGGAGCAATATCTACTGCCAACCTTGTAAAGCCAATATCCATAACACCAATCGCGCCAATCATTAAAACTCCAATTGTACCAATCGCACCAATTGCATCACACGGACCAATAGGACCAATAGGACCGATTTCTAAACCCTATGCTCCTATAGCGCCATTATTACCCGCTTACTCGGGACTCCCAGGTCCTATTTACAAGGCCGGACCAGTATATTCAGCACCTCTGCCTATCTATAAACAAGGACCAATATACCCTGTTCCTCTGCCAAGTCCAATAATCAAAGCTGGACCAATATTGGCTGGAGGCTATGGAGGTTACGGGGCTGGACTAGGAGGAATTGGAGGATACGGTGGACTGAAGGACGATGGTCTGATCGGAATTGGCGGTATTGGAGGACTGAAGGGTGATGGCCTTCTGGCAGGATACGGTGGATATGGAGGCATTAAAGGCGATGGTCTGATAGGGCTTGGAGGTTACGGAGGACTTAAAGGCGATGGTCTTGTAGGAATCGGATACGGAGGATTGAAGGGCGATGGTCTTGGATACGGCGGACCCGGTGTGGGTGCAGGTTACATAAAAGCCCCCATTGGTGGCCACGGAACATTAGCTGATCTTGGCCAAGGCTTACTCAACTCGTGGGGCGTGGGCGGATCTTACGGCAAACACTGATTTACTACAAAATTGTTATCCTAAAAAAAACGTCCTAATGCCGCTGTCCATTACTTCCTTCTATACTTTGCCTTCAAATGTCCCTGAAGTCCCCTTTAAGGTTGGATAAGTCATGAAACTATTGTACATAAGATATTTAATATTTATGTTGCTAATTATAAGTCAACTAGCACTAATAAAGCATATACCACCATGTGGTAGTAACTAGTTGTTTTATTGCCCTGTAATTAGATAATTGTGTTGCCAATTACTTAATGAAAAGTAAAAAATATAGAAAAGTAAAGAATATAAACCACCATATTTACTTGAAAAATAAGTCACACTTTACAGTAAAACAAATTTCAGTCATGTTAAAGAAAATAAAGAAGAAAAAAACAAGTTTATTTGCCATAAAACATGACGCAAAGAAAACATAACAAACACAAAAAATATAAAGTGGTGGATGTGATGTTGATGGTAACACTCTAGAAATCTATCTCAAGGGAGTGCTCTACTAAAAAGAAAATCAGAAAATAGAGGGAGACGGGCAATTCTCGTAATTTTAAGAACGTTCACAGTCTGATCTCAATCTGTCAAAAAAAAAACCTCTAATTTGCCTACATTTTTGACTTTTGTTTGTCGCCGAGATAAGACTGCGACTAGATTTTTGAACGTTTTACGAAAATTGGCCTTCTGAAAATCTGCAATTATTAATCTAACTATAATCCGGCCAATTGGTAGTTTCCGAAAATTATATATTAAACAAGTTTCAACGCACATCAGATCTTTATTTCCCTTTTAATATGTAACTAAAGGAAAAACTAATTTCGCTGTGTAATATTGAGACTAAGATTGAATACACTTGCTCGTTATATTCTATACTTACATATAATAAGGTAGTAACGAAGTCTAAACTGTACATTCAATATTTTTGAAAGAAGTAATTGCTATGAGGTGTGGGAAGGAGTCTGATGCCGAAAATATAGTCTTTAGAAGAGTCTAGAACCATTTGCTGGTTACAGTTTGTGCGTCGGTGTCCCTGCCTTTGGTATTTTTTAAAATAATTAATTAGACTACTATTTTGGACAGAAACGTTTTATACAAATGCCAACTGTGTTATGATGACAGATTGGAGACATGCAAGACTGACAGTGTTAGTCGTAAATCGCATGATTGGCTGTATAATTTATGTATATATATCAATGTAAACACGATTATTTTTTGTGAGCCAAGTTTATAGAGGTTCATCGGCTAGGGTTCTGTCTGGTGTCCACCTAAAAGAGGTTAAAAGCGAGGTAGCTAAGATGCGTGTTCATGCTGGAATCATTTTTCATCCAATCTACTAATTGAACAAAGGGAGACGTTGTTTTTTTTTTTTTAATAGGAACTACAAAATAATTATCAATTTGCAGAAAAAAAAACATCCTTCATTCCGTTTTTTTTTGTATCCAGTCATTATTATCATATAAGTATAACAAAAGCCAAAGTCAAAGCATTTATTTCAAATAGGCACATAGAAGTCAATTTTGAACGTCAAAAATACCTTCTTAAACAAGGTGTAACAAAATAAACGTAAGTCCTGAAAGTAGTTTGTTCATAATTGACTACTGAATTGATTTCAGTAACTTTTAATATACCTAGGTATTTTTTTTTTAAATTATGTATTTTTCACACTAACCGCCGATTGAGCCAAATAAAATTAAATCTTATTTCAAGACTCAATTTTAAATGCATAAAGTAATGCTAGTGTTAACACGATTTTCTTAATAAAAATAGCAAGTTTTAAAAAAATGTTTTGGTCATTGTATTACTTATGCTTTTAACTCAATACTCTAATTGTGGAGTATGAGGTCTTGCGTTAATTATGTTACAACTTGTACATAGGTATAGCAAATTTATGTGTAGTATTTAGTACCTTTGAGCGTGAAGGATACTTTCACAGGTAACCCTAATTACTATGCCAAATACTGAAGCCGCCCAATACATAATAAACAAATTATTTGCGCATTAACTACATTTTTTGCATACATTGGGTCATGTTTCATGTGAATAACGAACCAGTATGTTGAAACGGGTCACACTAGTTATACCATCGTTACACTTATAAAAGGACCGTGTTAATGCTGACAACTGAACATTCTGCTTATCACTCGCTGACAATATGAATCGATTTTTAATGGTTAGTAATAATTCGTTGATATCTTGTCTGAACGGTGATGATACAGTTGAACGTTCTTAGGACGATTACGTCTGTATCGGATAGGTTATCTAAAACAGAGCTTTGAGTTTAGGCAGAAATAAAAAAGAAATGTTTAATGGGCTCGCTCTTGACCTCGATCACGCCCGATTGAAAGCGATGGATGAGGTCTTTGATGGAACGCCCGTGTCATGAAAATATCTGCTCACTCTTGCTTTATTATTTATTTCTGATAAAAACATAGTTAATTAATAATAATGTCATCATGAATTGTACACACGGCTACATATCAAGCTAAGTATACATTTCTTTTAGCTGACCTCGCATTGTATAGGTTTTTCGTACAATCAGAAGTATGCTGGTTATGTATTATAGCTTGATGTATAGCCGTGCGTACTCAGATTATTTTTGCTGTTTTAGAAGTGAAAATAATTTAAATAACTCATAGTTTAACTTATAATGTATATGATTTCAGATTGCGTGCACACTCGCCGTAGCGACTGCTACTGCTTCCGCTGGTGCCATTAACGTATTTCCAGTCGTTGACAAAATCGTAAGTATCCGAGATTCCGACACAGCCAACTCATGCAGTTATGTATTTCTTAATTTGTCCAACCAGTAATTATCTCATTGATAGCCTCTGCTTGCTCTTGATTTAACATGAAAAGGAAAATAAATTTCAAACTGCACCCTAATTGTATTTATTTCTGTATAACACACTATCAATCACAAGCTGAATAATTTAGAAGGATATTGCTAGTCCATTGCTTCATATATTCTAAAAAAAAAATCTGCTCAGCAACGCAAATAACGCAATGAATATTGTTAAACTGTCAAAATGAAAGCCATTGCTACTATTAATGTGTTACGCAATTAGTCCGCAGAATGAAGACTATAAAAAAACTTTTTTACAAAAAAACAACCGACTTCCAAAAAAACACTACAAAGTGAAAAATAACTTCGGAAGTCGGTGTCGTTGGTCCCGCATTTTCTTTTATTGACACCGACTTCCGAAATTAAAGTTATTTTTCACTTTGTAGTGTTTTTTTTTGGAAGTCGATTGTTTTTTTTGTAAGTTTTTTATTTTTCACTGTTTAGTGGGCCAGTTTGTAACTTATTTAAGTTACAATAGTCTAATCTCAACTGCTCATCACCTTTTACAAAACATTGATTTTCCCGATGCAAGGACGTTAATTGTTTAGGAGTTCTCCTTGTAAAAACCAGGAGAACTGGATCTGATTGAGAAGTCACCATCAGCTCCACTTCACGATACGCATTGTGCTTAGCAACCACATTTACGTACCTAATCGAATTGCAACCCATGAAATATTTATTATTGAGTAGTTCCGATGGCCATCTGTGGTCTTCATCATCAGTTCCACTTCACCGGATGGTGCTTTCTGAGAGCAAATGCACGAGTTACTATGAAAAATACCCAAATCCCTATAGGTGTGCCTACAAAATTTGAGGGTTTCCCTCTATTTCCATGGGATTCCCTCATCAGATTCCGATTTGGTGACAATGGGACCACCTCGAACATAGTACCTCCTCCTTTTTGTGAAGTCGGTAAAAAGGGGGATATCCCAATTTAAGTATTAAAATGTAAAAAAAAAAATGGGGTAACCATTACGCCGCTGTCCCTACGTAGGCGGGATACTGAATCTGTTCAAGATAACAGCTTCCAAATGAACTACCCTAATGATTTGACTTTTCCATTCCAGGATCACCCACGTTACGCGTACAACTACGCTGTCAACGATCCAATAACAAAAGACAACAAAGCGCAATGGGAGACAAGAGACGGCGACATCGTCAAGGGCTCCTACTCATTGGTCGAGCCTGACGGAACACTGCGTGTCGTGGACTACGCAGCCAATGACGTCACTGGGTTCAACGCAGTCGTCAAAAAGATCGGCCCGGGAGTACACCCTCCAGTGTTACCAATAGGAAAAACTGTAGCTCCGTTAACATCAATAGTTGGTCCTGTGAGTTATGGTTTCGGAACAGCACCCATTGTTGCCAACTTACCGAAGCTAACGAACTTCGGACAGTGGAGTCTACCTTGGGATCCCTTTACCCACTCCTACGGAGGATGGGTGCCACTAGCAGGGCCCTTATTAGACAAACCGTACGTCACGATATTCAGTAAGAAATATGTCGGAGGTAAAGTACATAAGTGGTCGACAGGACCAATACCGCTCTATGGTAGAACCTTAGTTTTTAAAACGAAACATTGAAGTTGTATCATGAAATATGTTAGTTTTGTATAAAGCCTTGATATATTAATTATTTTACCATACTGGTCAAGGAGTTAGGGTCTTGTCTGAGGTGTAATTCATTGAATTGAAGTAGCCATATTACTTGTATTACGATGTCTTCTGAGCGTTTTGGTGTATTGATACTAATTTGGTCAGAATTGAGGTTAAAATAACTAGTCTAAAAATGCTTTGTAAATACAATTGTACAGCGACGAATTTACTGTAAATATGTAAATAAAGGCATTTAAACTGTGTTCTGTAGTTGTTCTTTCGTAGAGCTAAGAATAAATATTGGATATCTTTTTTATTGTAAAGTTTACAAAAATTTAATTATCCTAATAACTATTGCATGTGATGAGATTGGAGGCCAATTCTAAATTAGAAAATATTGATAATTTTAATGGCTATTATTCTGTAAATACACATATTTGTTACGGTCGCGAATCATATTTTGATCAACATAAAACCTGACTCAGACCTGCAAATTGCAAAAAAAGAAACATAAGAATTTTTTTTATTTCGCGGGCTACCTTAGCGGTAAATAAAAGTGGAAAGTTAAATGGGAAAGGAACAAGAAACGATTGCTATAATTACGATGCGAATTCGATCAAATTTGAGTTAAATTTGAGCAATCAGTGTTACCTACATTAAATTCTTTCTTAACACAGACCCATGCAAAAGTACAAAATCTTGAAAATATGTATTAATAGTCTACCTTTTAGTGATGCTGAGTTTTATTACAGCTGGGTTGACGTTATCACCGAGTTTCACAACCATATTATATACTTTTTTAACCGACCTCTTTGCTGATTAAAGGTTGTCGCTCCTTTGGACAGGTCGCACCGCGCTTTTTTGTAATGAAATGTGATGCATTGCAGCCCGAAGCGGCTATCATGTGCACTTAGCTTAAAACTACAGCAATAATAATAACAGTGTCAAGTACGAATCTGGATGGTTTTAATAAAAGAAGCAGCCCAAATAAAAGGTATGTAGGCAGAAAGGTGTGATGTTATGTGGCTATGAAGGAAGTAGGAAGAAATTAAACACTGACAAGACAGGTGATAGAGATGTATGGAATATAAAGAAATGTAACGAGGCATTTAAATTGGAACTAGCGACCCCGCAAACGTCGATTTGCAAAAAAAAAATAGATAGTAGCCGATTCTCAGACCTACCCGATATGCACACAAAATTTCATACAAATCGGTCCAGGCGGATAATGGGACCCACTTTAATTTTGAGTTGTCAGTTTTGACTTTTATAGTTTTTTTAATATAGAGTAGGGGAAGACCAAAGAAACGATGGATGGACTGTGTGAATGATGATATGTTTAGAAAGGGGGTGACTACTGAGATGACGACTAATAGAGAAGTATGGAAGAAAAATACTTGTTGCGCCGACCATAAATAAATTGGGATGTTGATGATAGTTTTTTTTTATATTATGTCTTTATTCTTACTCTGTAAATCAAATAAAATCATCTTTCGTGTCAACACAAACACTATAATTATGAGAACAGCTCATGCCGTGGCAAAAACATAAGCCGGTCAACAAGTTGGTAGCGGGGCTGACTGCCCACGTTGCACTGGACTGGACGTAAGTTCAGGTATTGCCACACGTGGATTTGAATGGTAATTTACTGTTTGATCTCATGTTAACTGCTATGCGAGTGTGCGACCACTATCAATAATACAGTAGATTTAGTTCTAATAGACTTCTAGAAATCAGGTGAACAGTCAAGGATTGAAAATGTTAAGCACCTTAAGATTAATGTTTACTTGCACTTTATATTTTTCCTGATTTTGAATTAACTGACTGTTTGAAAAGGAGATTGGGCTCGCTCTTTGAGAATAAAAAATGTTTGGAAATTCCTTAACATTTTCACTCCCTGACTATTATACGCCATCTAAGATACAAAAAACCTAGAGGTACGAGGCGACTGTCACGCTTCGTTTTTGATTTAAAAATACTATCAATAATTGGGTATGTAAAGTTTTTTTTCAGGTATTTTTTTTTTATATTTTTAATTTATAGATTTAGTTATTTTATGCAACTAATTTCAAAATTTTGGTTTTCTAAGCAGCCATTAATTTTAAATAAATTTTCTAAATTCTGCTTCAAAAGTAGGCTGAAGAGTTCAATATCTATGCCACGTATAACACAATAATAAAAATCCTAAATTTGACGTTTTTTGCTTGACATCAGAAACTTCAAGCATGACACTAGACAGTTTTAGAGGTGGGAATGATCGACATAATCGATTGAACATTTATTTAATACAGTTATTAATTTTGTATAGGGATAAGTGGAAGGAGGGAAGGGAGGCCTTTGCCCTGCAGTGGGACAGAAATGACTAATAATTAAATTAAATAATAGGTATTATTAATATGTCATTATCAAAATCAAACCAATAACAAGCAGCTACAGTACCTAGTTATATTTGTAAGTTTCCAACACCATTTGTGGTTACAAAATAGTTCGAATGATTTTATACTTAATATTATTATTTAAAGGGAATGCATTTTATTTAAGCTATCATTATAATGATCGATTAACAATAATTCAGAATTCGGGATTTAGATTTTTTGTGTGAATAGATTTTCAATGTTTGATTTGAATCGATTCAAAGGCCGAAATTTTCGCACGACTGCATTACATATATTATTATGGTCATCCCTATAGTTGACATTATATGACTTTAACTTTTTACCATATTATGATGAGAGGAGGCACCGAAAGTATTCTCAATCTGCTTGCTTACGTCATTTGGAGGTCAAATGAAAGTCAAGCGGTATTAAATGTTTATGTTAAAATAAACTACATCTTATAATTTTAAGCGCTAAAAATAGAAAAATTAAGTTAAGAAACCTTAAGAACCTGAAGATGTCTTGGGAAAACTGGCAACTGGTAATAAATCAGTAATTGTTTGTGGTGACTTTAATATTAATATTTTGGAAAATAATTCAAATAGCAGTAGATTATTAGGCCTCTTTAAATCATTTAATTTGTCAAATGTGTTCTTGGAACCAAAGCGAATAACTACAGCTACTGCTACATGTATTGATAATGTTTTTTGTTGCTGCGAATATTTAGATAAAGCCATTGTAAATTATCTCCCTTCCGATCACAGCGGTCAAACCGTTTCTTTTGAGTCCAACACACCAATACAAAAAGTGCAGATTCAATTTAGACTAATAACATCGGGAAATTTGAAAAAGTTTAATAACACTTTAATTAATAAGTTAAGTGCTCAGGGCCTAAATATGAATAGTGGTAATATTTTGTATGAAGAATTCTTTTCGTTAGTGCAAACAGAGTTCAATAATTCTTTTAAGAAGAAATCTAAAACTATTTGCCCTAAGTTTTTATTCAGTGACTGGGCAACTAAAGGCATCAAGAAAAGTAGGGAAAGATTATTTGAACTGTATGACCTTAAGCCGTATATTAACACGGATACTTTTAATAAGTATGTTGCTACATATTCTAAAACTTTTAAAAATATTTGCAAAACAGCTAAAGCTTCCTTCATTAGCAACAAGGTTAAATCAGCAGACAATAAGATAAAGACAGTTTGGAAAATTATTAACAATGAAACGAACAGGAATAAAAAACATAATACTGATTACACACTGAACACTTCCCGTGGCCTTATTAGCGATAACATCGATGTTGCTCACGAATTTGCAACTTTCTTTACCAATATCCCAATTAAAACTACAGAAACTTTAAATTCCTCGCCCGCACTTGCTATTGAATTATTAAGAGCGAATGTCTCAGCCTGTCCTGTGGAATTTAAATTTAAACATGTAAACCCTTCAGTAATTATAAAGGCATTTAAGCAACTTAAGATCAAAATGACCGAAGATCTGTGGGGCTTGTCTACTAAAGTTTGTCAATCCATTATTGAGACAATTGCACCCTATTTAGCTTTAATATTTAATTTGTGTGTTGATCAAGGGGTATTCCCGGATTTAATGAAGTTCAGTAAAGTTATTCCACTTTTCAAATCTGGGGACAGCAAAGACACTAATAATTATAGACCCGTATCGGTTTTGCCGGTTTTCAGCAAGGTGTTTGAAAAAGTAATGTTAAATCAGATGCTCAATCATTTTAATCGTAATAACATCCTACACGATCAACAATATGGTTTCACCAAAGGACGTTGTACAACCGACGCCGGTGTCACCTTATTAAAACACATATTTGACGCATGGGAAGAGGCACAAGATGCAATAGGCATCTTCTGCGACCTATCCAAGGCATTTGATTGCGTGAATTACGAAACACTGCTTTTGAAACTTGAGCATTACGGACTGGGTAAACTCGCTCTTAGCTTAATAAAATCATATTTAAATGATAGGTTTCAGCAAGTTCAAATAAACGGTGTAAATTCATTGGGTTTAAAAGTCAAAATGGGTGTACCGCAAGGCTCAATATTGGGGCCGTTCTTATTTTTAGTATATATAAATGATTTACCTTATTTACTCATACTATCACTGATTTTTAAAGTAAGCAGACGTGCACAGGAGCTTGACGACGTAAATAACGCTATGTTTGTGGTCCATAATTGGTTTACTGTAAATAATTTGGTATTAAATGAGAAAAAAACTAAATGCATTAGATTCACTTTAGTGAATGTTAGAAGTAGTGAATGTCACGTTGTATTGAATAAGGAGATACTTGAATTCGTCGAAAATACGGTTTTCCTGGGGATCACGCTTGACTCAAAGCTGCAGTGGGGTCCTCACTTAACATCACTTGCAGGGCGGCTAAGTTCAGCCGCTTACGCTGTTTGGAAAATCCGTCAATTAACAGACGTGGATACCGCGAGACTGGTCTATTTTAGTTACTTTCATAGCATCATGTCTTACGGTATTTTGTTGTGGGGACGGGCTGCAGATATTGAATCTATCTTCATTCTGCAAAAGAGGGCTATCAGAGCTATCTACAACCTCAGCAGACGTGAATCTTTAAGGGAACTGTTTAAAAAAATTAACATCATGACGGTTCCTTGTCAATATATATATGAAACCTTATGTACGTTCGAAAAAATCTACATCTTTTTAGTAAGATATGTGACAGGCATAATTTTAACACTAGAAATAGGAACAAATTAGATCAACCTCGTTTCAGATTGTCTAAAGTAAAAACTTCTTTTATGGGTTATTGTGTAGAGTGTTATAATAAAATACCACTCGATATTCTTCAACTAAATGAGAAGAAATTTAAAACATGCATTAAACGCACACTATGTAGACAAGCATACTATAAGTTGGATGATTATATCGTAGATAAAAATGCTTGGCTAAATGCTGGTCCTGCTCCACAGACACTTTAGTTAGGGAGGCGAATAGGGGAATTTTCGGTAATACTCGAGCGTGGCAGTTTGAGATATGAGAGATACCTTAGACCTAATAGAACAACCTTGAAAAGTATTTAGCTCTATATGTAGTGACGCGCGCCTAGGATAGACGATCAGATTAGTAAAAAAAAAATCGATAGTCTGAAATACTCGAGCGCGTCAGATTAAGATATTGGGGGTTGATTTTAGTGTTTTAAGACTAAATTTAACTAATCTGACGATAAGTCCTTGACGCCGCCGAGTTATAGGGTCGCGAACTTGTAAAAAAAAACGTTAATCCGGCATTCTCGGGCGCGATTTTTTTTATTTTTATTTTGAAGAATATAATCTAAAACTCACTAAAAATACAAAATCTGCCGGTTTCCGCATGACCAGAAGTGTGGAGGAGACATTTCGTCTTCCGAAAAACGCGTTGCGGCATTTATGTCGCGAACGATTCATCTTACAAAAAAAAAGTTTAAATAAACAAAAAAGGTAATTTTATTTTACACAAAAAAGGTCTCTTTACATTTTTGTCCAAAGTTAAAACTTTTTGACTTGAACCATCATAAAAACTCAAACTCCCGGTTTTTTGAGTATATCTCGAAAACTGAGGGTGTTAAAAAAATTGATATGAAATAACGATAGTTAAATTATGTGACTTTTATTATATCTCACAATTTTTTTTTTCTAAAGCTTCTCGACAATTTTCGTGGACTCGGAAAAAGCTACGCGTATCTGTATACAAAAGTATTATTAAATTATTAACATGTACAGTTTCATACATATTATTCAATAGCCTATTGATCCTCAAATTGTTTTTTGGACGTACCGTAAGCAAAACGAAGTGAAGAATTGAAGCAAAAAAGAGGAATTTGCCATAAACATGTAATACAGACTGAGCGCTTCGCGGAAATATGCCGTCCTACCAGTATTTTTCCTTTATTTCGCAACATTGATGGTGGGGAAAGAAGCGGTAGAAGGGAATTTTCGGTACACCCTAATATATATATATATGTATATATATGTTTATGGTCCCCTACCGTAGACCTATGTGCCCTCAGTATAACGACGATTGAAGAGAGAGAAAAGACCCGACGGTATATTTCTCGAATGTGCTGGAAACTTTGATGAATTGTATTGAGCAAAAATGTAAAGGTCATACATAACAATACAATAATAATACAATTTGTATTTCATTTAATTTTTTTTATACAATAAATAATACAATTCGTACTACATTTCATCTACATTTACGTTGGTTGTATCTATCGCTTTATTGTCATTCTTAAATTCCCCGTTTTATCAAGGAGAAAGAAAGGAAAAAAAAGAAACCAAAAAACCTTTTTCGATCAGATTAAGAGAACCCACCAACATTTTTGTCAGATTAAGGAAATATGCTTTCAGGATACCGAGATAAACCTCCCCTATGAAAATCTGACGCGCTCTAGTATTTCAAAAAAACTTTTTTTTTTGCATTTTCAAAAATTTATCGCAACTTATCGTCACGCCGAAATCGTCAGTTTTTTTAAAGGGAGCTTCCTTGGGTCCTACTTAACACCCATTCCGAAAATCTGACGCGCTCGAGTAATTTTTTTTTTTTTGCATTTTTGACTACTTTATATGCCTACCCCCACCACGCAAACCGGCAGATTAGTATACCGTTGTTATCAGAGGCACTTGGGGCAAAGGTAGTATGAATATCTGACGCGCTCGAGAATGCCCAAGACACTGTTTTTTTTTTAACATTTTTGAAAAACCGTACACGCCAAACCCACCGCTAAAATGGTTTTTACCATACGAGCTTTTCTTTTCGAAATCATTTTATCTTTCGATTTTGATAGGTCTCGACGGCGCCGTTGAATTACGCCATTTAGCTACCTCGCCTCCCTAACTACTTGGGCTCACTAGTTAAAATTTCAATATTTGGAAGACATGCTTCCCTTTTTTTCTTTTCTTTTTTTAAGTGTTTCTGACATTCGAACTTAATGTGTATTTTTAATTCAATCAAGTTTTAATTGTTACTTTAATATCTTATACCTCTTTCTAGTAAAATTTTATTCATCTCGTAAATAAATTGGTAACTATAGTTTTGTATAATTTAGAAGCATTTTTTTTTTAATTTTGTAAATGTAAGAACCATGGATCCGTTCATTATAATTTTTTTATATTGACTTGAAAGAGCATGGCAGTTGAGAATGTGTCATGCTCACTTAAATGTCTCACTGATGGTGGCGCGTGTGTTGGATCATTCGGTTCCCTTCAAAATGGTTGAGCTGGATGGTGCTGATCCATGCGTCATGTTCGTGAACGGGCGCTGTCAGTTGAGACTGGTCATCTCTTAGCTGCCAGGGCTTCTTTTTAATCTTATAACTATTTTGAATTGTTTCTTCATAACATTGTTCTCACATATAGAAGCAACAAGAATACTGTACTCAGGATTTTGTAATACCTTAATTTAAAAGAGTGTCCTTGGAGTTTCTTGCCCGTTCTTCTCCAAGAGATCTACGTTTTGGAATGGGCAACTAGCTTCAACTTTCTGACTAACTGACCGACTAGTTAATTTTGACAATTCAAAAGTGCATGGAAATGGTTTAATTGAAATAAATGCTTTGAGTTTGAGTTTGAGTTTAAATCTCGAAATGGTTTGGGAATCAGCGTAGGATTTTTTTTCTTTACATACCGAATTGTTCTCCAGGTTTATAAAGAAACATAGGACCTATTCGGCCATCTCCAATCAAGGATTCTCAAGTAGAAGTTCTTACCAATGATTCCTATAATGACATTAATTTGAGTAGTTACTAGTGATCATTCGAAAGGAGTTCTCAATTCTCAACAACGATTTTGATAATGACTTTATATCAATCAATCTGCCTAGCTTTTTCCCTACTATGTTGGGGTCGGCTTCCAGTCCATATATATACCAGTATTTTACATGGGGCGACTGCCTATCTGACCTCCACAACCCAGTTACTGGGTAACACGATACCCCTTGGTAAAACTGGCAAGACTGCCAAAGATCTACGAATGACTGCCGAGACCAACGGCTTAACTTGCTTTCCGAGGCACGGAAGGGTCTCGATATGTAATGGATGACACCCCATCCACGAACCGACCGCGGCAAACGTAGCTTTTAATCTTCGATCGACCCGTGCGGCAGTTATTTTAACCTCGAGCCATCGATTTAGCCACGAGAATGGCTTTATATAAGGATGCTACTTAAACTAGGTGTCGGCTGTCAACCGAACAAACGCGAACAAACAAGAAAATAATACGTCATTCTAACACATAACCACCCCAATTAACTCATTAGTTAATCATATTATCGGTGCCTAACTACAGGTTATGTATGAACTATTTATGAATACTAAATCAGGCAAAAAGCACTGAAACTGACCGGTTGAGAACAAGAAGTTTGACAGAAACTGGAGCGCTGCCGGGTCGAATAATTAGTGTAGTATAAATAGGCATGTCGCAAATGACAAAATACAGTGCACTTCGTTTGCTCACTGGAATACCTTGTCAGCGACATGAACATGTATATCAAGGTATATATTAGCTTCGGGTATTTTGAAAACTGTTTCGTCTTTACACTATTGTAAAATAGAAACAGTTTTTCCAAAACGAAAGGACCAAATTTTATTTCAGAAGTAAAATTTGGTCCTTCCCTTTTGGAAGAAGAAGTAGAAAATATTTGTGTTCGTTTTAAATTTAATAGTTCTGAGGAACAATTTTCGTAATTTTACGTTCACAGTCTGATCTCAGTCTCAATCTGTCAATAATACCTCTAATTTCCCTACATTTTTGACATTGATTGTCGCCGAGATGAGATTGCGAATGGATTTTAAACACTAAATTACGGGAATTGCGTTCTGGTCTCATCGCAAAGAACTATTTTTAAGTCAAAAATAATATATTGCGAAGGCATCAATTTTGAACAGAACTTTTTTTTAATGCTAAAGCGAAAGAAAATGACTTAATTCTTATTGTGTTTAACAGGTCACCTGCCTGCTGGCTCTGGTTGCGGCCGCTTCGGCGATTCCGCCCGCGACGCTGTCATACGTTCCCATTACCACCATTGATAAAATCGTAAGTAAAACCCTACATTTTATTATAGCTCATAGTTTCTATCGCTATACGAAATATGATAGTGTAGATTAGATTATGATAGAAATACTAAATTAAGACGACATAATATATCTCTTATCTTACAAATGAAATGTGTTCCAGCCGAATCCAAACTACGGATTTAACTACGCGGTAAACGACCCGTCGACGGGCGACAACAAAGCGCAGTGGGAGACCCGCAACGGTGACGTGGTGCGAGGAGCATACTCCTTGGTGGAACCTGACGGCAATGTCCGCCTGGTCGAGTACACTGCCGACTCCTTGACAGGATTCAACGCCATCGTGAAACGAACAGGGCCGAACGTACACTCTGTGGGGTTACCGATAGCGGCACCTATAATTGCCAAGCCGATCGTTGAGACTCTTGCGCCGATCACGCCCGTAATCACCAAGCCACACTTCGGACCGATACAAGTTGGCCCGATTGGTCATGGACCTGTTGGCCCCATTGGACACGGACCCATCGGTCCTATTGGACACGGACCCATTGGCCCTCTTGGTCTTATCGGTCATGGACCTATTGGCCCCATCGGCCCAATCGGACATGGCCCAATCCCAATTGCCCCTATCGCTGAAATCGCGCCCGTAGCCGAAGTTCATCATCAGCCAATCATAACCCCGGTCATCGACACGCCACCAATTATCGCGCCTGTGCCGACTTTAGACCTCCCCCTGATCTACCCGCTGCCCCCGGCTGGTCCGTGGGTACATCTGTCGGGCACGTCCTATGGAGGAAAGGGCAACATCGTCCGCCGCTGGGCCGCCGGACCAATTTCACTAGATGGCAAGACGCTCACCATCAGAACCAAACACCATTAAGTTAATTTAAGTTTTCAAATGTAAATATCTCCTATAACTAACTTCTCCGTGTATAGGTAACCTATTTAGTTACTCACGGCGCTAGTGTGTTCTTGCATTTGACATTGTACATGCAAAAATACACATAGGTCATATTAGAAGTTAAGTTTGAGCGGTATAATCCAAAGCAACGAAGTGTACCTGAATTAATAAATAAATATTTTACGAACGAACTTGTTTTTTGTTCAGCGAATTTGTGGGTAGTGCAGCGTAAAATGGGCTCATTTAGTTATGCGTGCCGAACATTCAATGACACGCTCATTAACTGGTAATGTATGCGTTTTCATTACATAACGGCGTGAATTGGTTAATTACTTGTACCGCCAACGTATATTAAAAAAATATTTTCATGAATTAGGTTCTGCACTCTGATTAACCGTTATGTAACAGAACATTCCGTCAGATATTTTTAAAGCAGGCACATTTTTGTCATGTTTATTAGGCACTATAGAGATCTGAGGGGCAATTCTCGTAATTTTAAGAACGTCCACAGTCTGATCTCAGTCTCAATCTGTCAAAAATACGTCTAATTTCCCTACATTTTGACAAGTTTTTGACATTTGTTTGTCGCTGAGATGAGACTGCGACTAGATTTTGAACATTTTAAATTACGAGAATAGGCCTTCTGGTTGAAACACAATGGAAGAGTTTTAAGGCTCCGGCAGAGTACGCGCAGTTCATACAAATGTAACACCAAAATAATTTGTAAATCAAACATATTATTAACATAGTGTATATTTATTCCGATTGGATAATAGAATTTCTAGGTTCTCAAATATATATTTTAAATGGACACTGATTTATAGACGAGTTATGAGGAAAATAAGTTTTCTATAGAAATTTAAAATTCCTCATACCTCGTCTTTGTATCAGTGTCCTTTTCAAAATATATATTTGGGAACCTAGATATTCTGTAACCCAATCGGAATAAATACCACCTTAAAAATATGTTTAATTTACCAATTATTTTGGTATTACGTTTGTATGAACTACGCATGCTACGCCGGCCGCATAAGTAATTTTGAGAATAAAAAAATCACCATGATTTATTTGCAGAATAAATCAGTAAGCTTGACTATATACAGGGTGTAGAAAGACCCATCACATATTCGTCAACTACTCATTCTGTACATCAGACTAAATAACAGTACATAAAAATATTTGCTGGGAAACGACTTTTATATTTTATGGTGTGAAAATTTGCTGTTTGCGGTAGTGCGCAATGTAACACACGTAAAACATTGAGCTTATGGGTGCATGCAACGGTAGGGGGGTACTTAAAGTTGTGTTATAACGTTAATAACTTGTTTTCGTAAAAAAATGTTAGTAAAAGTAGGAATTTTGACCTTTAAAAAAAATCAATGACGGGGAGTACAAGTGACTCCCGGCTTCGTTAAGTGTCTTTTTACGCCCGTTAGAGCTCAACAAGCCCAGTTGTCCATATTAATACATTCGCCGCTGCACTGAAAAGTATACAATTTAAACTCACCGGATTATTGTCTTCATCAACATCATACTCTTCCCTTTGCACCATCATCAGCTTACCGCTGGCGTTGATCACCTGGAAATATGAACGGTATTGGAAATACATAAAGTTACAAATTCTTACAATCAACAGGTTTTCTATCGTTGGAAAACCAGAACACATTTTGCACTGTGTTTATTTCGTACGTAAAAATATTATAAGTACACTAGCGGACCCGACAGACGTTGCCTTCCCTAAAACTCGATCGCAGCGCCACCTACCGGTTCCAATTCTGACTCTAAACCATCCAGGGACCCATGCAAACGAGCACTTGAAAATTCATCAAATTCGGTCCAGCCTTTTAGGAGAAGTTCAGTGACACACACACACGTAAAGAATAATTAGATTGGAAATTGACATTTCTAAAATTCTGATGTTAAGTTATCCTAAAGGCTGCAGCGGAACATATGATAGGCAGTTGCTTGCAAGGTCTCATATCACCTATCTTATGCGGACACTTTATGGATCTTCATTGGGTAAAACTAATAATATCCTATATCTACTGTAATAAAGTTATTTGTTTTGTTAGGGCAATAACGCAAATATTTTCACAAATACGCCAAGTATAGTGCGCCAGCATTGGACTAGGACTTTCCAGGACGGGTAGAAAGATTGACTTTTACCCATCTGAAGGATTTCTTCAACCGTTTCTTACCAGTGAGTCAGGCTGACGTTGCACATGCACGAAAACTGTAGATGAGCGGTGGCGTTGCGGCGGGTCCTGTAGTCGACATAATGATGCTGATACCACGCAGGCCGGGTGTGATAGCGCTGATACATCTACTGCTTGTACGCAGCGCATCTCTATGTTACCCGCTGGAAAGGAAAATATATTTTAGCATGATCAACAGGAGAGGAGGAGGAGAGCAATGGTGGCCACGTGGTATAACGGCCGCGACTTACGAATTGTAGGTCGTAAGTTCGAACCCCGTCAGGCGCTTTACTTTGTGTAAAATTATTTCATCACCATTGCTCTTAAAACGGTGAAGGAAAACATCGTGAGGAAATCGGCATGTCATAGAACAAAAAATTCGAAGACATGTGACATCTATCAACCCGCACTGGGCCCGCGTGGTGGATTACGGCCCACTCCCTCTCACAGAGAGGAGGCCTGTGTCCCAGCAGTGGGAACATTATAGGCTGATTATGTATGATCAACAGGACAGACTAAAAAAGAACACGACAGAGACGACAGATAGTCGTCCTTTTCTAAGTATTGTGACTTGTTAATTTATTGATATCGAGCTGTTCACTTATTCACGGCACGATTAATGGGGACCAACATTTTACAAAACGGTATTTCGTTTCGACACGACACTGTACAAATAATACAGGCTACCACAGCAGTTTTTTCAGTGCAGTCAGTAGCTACAGCTAGAAAAATCAAAAGTAGTTCGTGGCACTGTAGGAGGAACGAGATCCAGCAGGATTTTTTAGAGCTGGCGTGCCAGATGCGCGTTTAGCGGACGGTTACTCGCGACATTTACATAAAGATTATGCACTATACATAATATACTGACCATTATCCACACAGTTGAGCTCGTATATGGTGACGAGCGCGTCAGCTCCGAATACTACGAGCTGATCGTCTAGTATGTCCAGCACGAACACCTGCGATTGAACGCGAACTATTTTCGCGAACTTGTTGTCCAGTTTCGCTTCGCGGGGATAGAAGCGGATTTCGTCGTGACCGTCTAAGATGCTGTAGCAACCTGGGGGATTGAAGAAGTAAAAAGTTAATAGAAAAATCATAGCTTAGAAAAATAAATAATACTTCGTATAAAAAACAAACGCTCGCTCCGAACGCGTCCAAACTCGCACTATTTAGCGCGTAGGATACTTTAAAAAAGTCCAGTTTCTTTCTATACCAGTTTTGTTTCTTTTTCTATGGTCATATCTAGACCCGGAAGCTTTAAACACTTACTTAAGTCAAATCTTTTAACATGCAAACATATTTGAGTACATATTTAAGTGCTTATGGTTTGCACTTAAGGTGATTGTGCAGTGGTTACCGCGAAATTCAAATTTTATTACGTTTTTTGCAATTTGCAGGTCAGTATCAGGTTGTATCTTGATCAAAATTTGATTCGCGACTATGACAGGTACGTGTCTAAAGAATTATAATCATTAGAATCATTATACATCTTCCTAAGTGAGATTTGTACCACAAACACTTTTCCATGAGAGATTTCTTCTTGTGGTACAAATCTAAGTTCAAATATTTTTACATGCAAAAAGATTTGACTTAAGTGCTTATGACTTGCATTTAAGTCAAATATTTTTTCATGCAAAAATATTTTACTTAAGTGCTTATGGCTTCCGGTCTAGATATTTATAATCTATGCTATTTCAGGCCAGAATACATATACATTCGAATTAAAGATCTGAAGGCTGGTACCAAAAGAATAATTTTGGTCCTGTGAGTGGTGGTGCTGTACTAAAGATTTTATTTATTGTGGATTATTGGTGCCTCACCTATAACGATGTAATCTCTCCACCACAGCATGCCGCCTGCGACAACAAAGTCCTTCTCTTGCGCTTCATTGCCGAACAACTTCCATCTTCTTGACAAACAGTTGTAGTGAGCTAGTCCTGTGCGCCCAGCCACGCATACGTTTACACCAGTCTCGTCTATTGCGCTGTACTGAGAAAGGAAAGAAGTTCGTTTATTATTTATTCGGCGGTGCGACCAATAGACCAACGAGACAGTCAACTATTACTTATAGAAACAAACTCACCCTCAGCGGCCAATTCGTAGCAATATAGGTAGCGGGTAGCGGCAAAATAATCCACTGTTTCCTGCACTCGTTATCATCAACGAACTCCCTATAGTTAGCACTGCTCTCATATTCCATGTTAGGCTGGTCTTGTAACCCGTTCTCTGCTTGGTAGATCTCTGATGACGAGTCTATGATGGAGATCTTTGTTCGCTTTGTTAGGTTGTCTTCGAGGTTGATGTAGAGTTTGTCGTCTGCTTGTAGATAGAGGTGTCTTTGGTTGCTCTGGAAAGATAGGAAATTATTTTAGGTGATTTAGGTTTAATTAGAAACTTAGAGCAAGATGGGCTGTAAGTGGTGGCCGAGATGCCAACAAAAGCCAGACAGACCAATAACGAACATTAAATTAACTAATGAGACTGGATCATGATAGATTAAGTTGACTTAGGTAATAAATAAGAGAGATACGCATTTCTTTTCTTTGAATCTTAATGCAGTATTGCTTTTCATACAATATATACCAAAATACAAACTGCCTTTTAATCAGATGGATAACTAACAATAACCATCTGGATTTTTGTATAACTTACCATGCAAGGGTTGACGCTGAGTGGACTTTTGACAAAGTCCAGTTGAATAATGTTAGTACTTGCATCTCCTTCCACTTTCACCATCCATAACTGGTATCCTTCTGTCGCCCATTCCTGGTAAAAATAAAACACTAATTTGGTAAAAAAAATACGCGCTAAAGCAACTGATATCAGACGTCTTACTTTTTGATAATGTATGTCTTACATTAGGTATTTTTCACTCAAAGTGAAACGTCTGAACACAAAAAGGATAATTAATTTATTAGTGAATTGATCCAAAAATGTTGGATTTCAGCATTCGACTTAGTTCACTGTTGATCGAAAAATGAAATGAGCATGTACGAATTTTAAATGTTTGCATAGAATGCAATTATGCACATTCGCTCGTTCACCAAAATATGGGCCAGTTCACGTTCAGATCTCGTTAGAGACACCAAGAACTCAAAACCATTACCATTACTATCAACTATATAAGTTAGTTATATAGTTCATAATTTTTACCATTTCTTGTAACTAAGGACCGATTTTTCCAACGGCAGATAATTATCCGAGGAATAATTTTGAATTTTTGATAGTTCTTCCATACAAAATCTCTCAGACATCAATTTTATTCCATGAATAAAAATTATCTGCCCATTGAGAAATCAGCCCTAAGTTTTATAGTGATTCAATATAGCTATTTCCCCTAAAATTCGAGACTTTAACTTTTACCATATACATATCGACTGTGAACTGGCAACAGGTACTATCTCAATTTTGACAACTTTACAGGACGAAGAAAAAACATGTTAGCATCATTTATACAGCATCTCGTGTGTTAAATAAAAATACGTAGTTTTTAAATATTTTTATTGTACATGTAATTAAAAACAAAAGTAACATTATAATGCGTCCTTCCAATATAAAATTGAGATAAGACAATATAAATCAACATAAGAACAAACATAGGACTTTTTGAATGAAGCCAATCCTGGCGCCAAATTAAATGTATTTGGGTTCCCTTCAAAATGGTTGAGCTGAATGGTGCTGATCCATACGTCATGTTCGTGAACGGGCGCCGTCAGTAGGGACTGGTCATCTCTTAGCCGCCACGGCTTATTTTAATTTATGAATTTTTAATAATTCTTTTTAGTACGGACGCCTTTAACGTGCACGTCTTTCTGCATCGTTCTCACATGTATAATTTCAACATGAATGATGTAATCAAGATTTTTGTAACAATTTTATGATTTAAAAGAGTGTCCGTGGAGTTTCTTGCCCGTTCTTCTCCACAGGGATCTACGCTTTGGAATGGGCAACTAGCTTCATCTTTCTGACTGACCGACCCTTGACAATTCAAAAGTGCCTATAATTGGTTTATTTGAAATAAATGCTTTGAGTTTGAGTTTGAGTTAGGATTTCTTACAACGATGTGGTGTTAAATGGTATAAAATGGCATTAAAAAGTGAAATCTTCAAAAAATTGAGATAGGACCGGTTGCCAGTTCACAGTCGATATACCATATCCTATCAATGCGAGAAAGGTATGTTAGGTCACCATAGCGGATCACTACTTTTTACAGAACAAAATATGAACATTCATTTCTGGAAAGCAATAAAAATTCAGCGTCTGATATCAGTTTAACTATAAGTAGTGCAATCCACGAAGACGCGCCCCACTCTTCTTCCGAATCGTTAGTGGTTATCGATAGTTAATTCCAATAGTGTTTTAGTTTTTTCGATACACACTAATTAATTACCCACTAAAATTAGTGTGTATCAACAAAACTAAAACACTAGCAGAATTTTGCACACTTGTTTTGTAAGCATTAGGAAAAAGAGTGGGGTGCATCTTCGTGGATTCCACTACCTATATGTTGTTATTTCAGATGGCGAGATTAGAGTACTAAATCATATACAACCAAATATCTTCGTATAGGATATAAAACAAGATCAGAAGGCTTTAAAACGGGCATTCATCGAACTAGCAATTTTGAATGCTCACCAGTGCAAGATATAAAGACATGAAGCTGTACAAGACGATAAGCACCATCATATAAACGGCCCAGATAAATACATTATGTAGCACTTACTAAACTAGACACAACCAGTGGGTTGGACTTGCTCAAATCCTGATTGAGGCCGTAGTCCCACGCTAGCGAGCACATGAGGAGAGCTCCGAAAGTACTCCATATGGACACGCCCCCTCTCTCCCAACTTACAGCCACAGCACGACCGTCTGCTGTCCATCTGCAAATATTATCAAAAATGCATCATAATATGAAGTAAACAATAACTTTCGTGTTGCGTGTTCCCATTGAGACTATGAAGTTTCGCTAGTAAATTCTATCTAAAACCATACAGAGTGTTAAAAAATTAACCCGACAAACATTAAGAGGTGCTTTAGACCATCGAACTGAACAGCTTTCACTACGGGACCAACTCTGAAATCACGAAAAAAAAATCTGCTGTTTCATACATTTTGGTCAAGTAGGTATTGAAGTTTTGTATTAAACAGCTGATTTTGGTCTAAAGCACCTCTTAAAGTTTGTCGGGTTAATTTTTTAACACCTTATATAAGGTCAAATAGAATTTACAAGAAGTCATCAGCAAAAATAATAAGGAAGTTAAACAAAAACTTTCATATTGTATGTTCCCGTCAAGTCTGTGAAGTTTCGCTAGTCAATTCAGTTTGACCTTACATAGTACGTCAGAGCTGATACGAGAAAAGCAGTTATCAGCACAAATAGCACCTAGTGATATACTGTGATTGTTATCTCTTTACCTCATACATTTGACAGGCCCAGGATCGCCGGGGAAGTCTTTGGAACTGAGCACCATCGTATGTGACAGTTCCAAGCCGCCTGTAGCTTCGTCTATCGTGAAGACATCCACTTGAGAACTGAAATATCGACAAAGAAATCATTAATCGTCACCGATAGATATTACAGTAGCCCTAGATTACTAAACCCACGCTTTTAAAAAAGGGAAATATTTAATTGTTCCTCTAAAAACTAATAAGCCGGCGAGCGCTACATCCAAGTTGGTCGCAGTTACTTGGCTCTTCAGTTTTAGGACACCAAAATAGACATTACTTTGGGCTCACAAAAAGAGGCACATTTATCATATTAGTGCCTATTCATATTTTTAGGAAAACAAAATGGGAATTATTAGAGGCTCACAAAGAGGCACATTTATCATATTTGAGCGACTATTAATATTTTTTGGAAATCATAATGGGAATATTTGGGGTTTGATTGAATACA
This sequence comes from Globia sparganii, assembly GCA_949316385.1. NCBI lineage: Eukaryota > Metazoa > Arthropoda > Insecta > Lepidoptera > Noctuidae > Globia > Globia sparganii. The sequence continues at coordinate 6,211,341 of OX438670.1, forward strand.
AGGCTTAAAAAAAGTATTATCAGTGATACTTACTTTTTCCTGCCAATAGCAATTAATCTAAACTTATGGTTGACTCTTGCGCAGGTCGCGTCATCGATGCCGGGTGCCCAAATGCCTTGAACAGCCTACAAATAAGAAAATATAGTTTACAAAGTTTTTATTACGTGAGTTATCCTAGCAGACCAACTTCCTCTTACGAATACTATATATATTTGAGAAAGTAAAATGGACTATAATTTCGAAGACTATACTTCTCATCTCATAGGAGTATAACCACACAAAAACATTGGCATAGGTTGTCCCATTGCCGCTGTCTATCACACAGAGGATTTGGCTAGGAAATTTGTTAAAATGTGCCTATAAAGGAAAACTACAAGGACAACACACGAATTTAAAATGTTGAGGGACTCAATAGTGTGCTTTAGGGTCTAAAATCAATTATCACAACACTCGCTTTACAATTTCTTACCATTAGATCTGTGTCCAATAATATCTGGGATTGTCAAAACATGTTTTAATAAATATTACACAGCAAAATTGTTTTATTGTTAGTAATAAAAGGAACTATTAAGGTGTTAAAAAAATTACCCTACAAACTTTAAGAGGTGCTTTAGACCATCGAACTGAACAACTTCCACTATGGGACCAACTCTGAAATCACGAAAACAAAATGAGCTGTTTCATACAAAACAACCTACTTGACCAAAATGTATTAAACAGCTGATATTTTTTTTTTCGTGATTTCTGAGTTGGTCCTATAGTGAATGTTGTTCAGTTCGATGGTCTAAAGCACCTCTTAAAGTTTGTCGGGTTAATTATTTAACACTTTGTATACGTGTTATTGATAAATCGATAAAAACATTAGTTATTCAAATTCGTTCTATCAGAAACTCCTCGAAAAACTTCATAAATTTCATTAGCTAGCAAAATGTATTTTATTTTTATTCGTAACGTGCCCACGACTTCCTTCGCGAGCAAATAGGATTTCATGGGTTTTTTTGCGCGGAATTCGTAATAACAAGTATATATTTTCAAGAAAAAAAAAACCATAGTAATAACGATTTCTACCCGATTAGTTTCGGACTCAAACGCACGAGCTTATTCATGAGCTCAAGCGACGGCTTAATCGTGATCCCTTAGAAATAAGTCGGGAAATCCCGAAACAAATATATGATCGAAACCGTAAAAATTATATAATGTCCTATACAGGGTGGTGAGGACATCGACGCACAATTTGTTACCATAATAAAAACTTTTTTACAAAAAAAAAACAACCGATTTTCAAAAAAGGCAATGCAAAGTGATAAATAACTTTATTTTCGAAAGGCGTTGGCAAAAAACGAAAATGCGAACCTAACGACACCGAGTTCCGAAATTAAAGTAAATTTTCACGTTACATTGTCTTTTTTGAAAGTCGGTTGTTTTTTCTTTAAGTTTTTGTTTTTCACTTTTAAGTTGTACTTAGGCACTCCACACAAATTCGTATAACACTACCTGGTATGAAAATATCAGTGACAGGAAGTTATTATAACATTATCACTATAAACTAAATGGCAAAAATTCGTATTAATGAAGCTAACTCAAAAACTACCAAAGCAAAGTTAATAAAATCTATATTGGACCACCCCTGAGGCATATCCAATCCATTAAAAAATATTTTTTGAAATCGATTTATAATTTCCGGAGGTATCGCGTAACATACAAAACAATTTCGTTTACTTGAATTTTTACCAGTAATTTTGGTTTAAACACCAAACTACAGAACCGATTTTAATGAAATTTCTATGGGACCAACGTTGTCCCATAGAAATCTCTAATCTCATCTAATCTAGAATCTGAAAGTATATCCTCTCAAATAAAACAAAGGATTTTGCAAATTGGCTAATAAATAACGGAGTTCTGAGGTAACAACCATAAAAAAAATATTCGACCGAATTGATAACCTCTTCCTTTTTTTGAAGTCGGTTAAAAATAGCTGCTACTGCATTTTGATCGCATAGGTACTTTTCTATAAAACACCAGAAGGCCAGTTCTCGTAATTTAAAACGTTCAAAATCTAGTCGCAGTCTCATCTCGGCGACAAACAAGTGTCAAAAACTGGTCAAAATGTAGGGGAATTAGAAGTATTTAATTATTTTATACTCACATTAGGATCAAACTTTAGATTGGGCGCCGTTAGATACGCCGCCCGTCCGTCATTGAGCGTTATTCCGAAACCGCACACAAGCGGGGAGTATTCTATGTCGTTCACGTGCGTATTGTCTTCTAATATCGGTTCAGCTGAAAGAATCGGCAAATACTTAAAATATTAAAGTTATTAGGGAGGGGCTTGTGGTTAGGTCATAAGCCACACGGGTCGATCGATGAGGTTAAGCTACGCTTGCCGCGGCTGGTCCGTGGATGGGTGACAATCTTTACATACCAAGACGCCTCCGGGCCTCGAAAAGCACATTAAGCCGTTGGTCCCGGCTGTCATTCGTGGATCTTTTACAGTCGTTACGGGCCGACAGAATCCCGAAAGTCTGACAACTAGTCTTACCAAGGGGTATCGTATTACCCAGTAACTGAATCGTGGAGGTCAGATAGGCAGTCGCTCTATGTAAAATACTGGTATTCAGCTCCGACTGGAAGCCGACCCCAGCATAGTAGAGAAAGGCAAGGCAGATGATTTTTTGATATAAATCTAATTATTCCCATAAATTTCATGTGGTCATGTGTAAATTGCAGACATAAATCACAGATGCACAAACTCCCAGGCTCTGAGTATCAATATTAAATGACGGTCATACAGTAATGTATCCGTTCCTCGAAGTTATTTGCTGTCAGCACTTAGTAATTACTTAGCCTTGAAAGCTGATTTAAAGAAACGGGTATGGCCCAGACAGATTGGAAGTATTTTTATTGTTTTGTATAACGGGCTGGTGACCACAAAACCACATCTAAGCGTGGATTTGGCGTACGAAAAATCGATAAAGATTAACAATTTTATTATTTTTCTATCTAATTTTGTCTAGAGTTATGTAATTTAAACGAATTTTATGATTGTATGTGTAACTACTAGTAGTACCTATTGACCGATAACTTGCATGTGTGGTGCAAACTGTAAATATAAATTATTAATAAATAGGATCCTTCGATCCACCCAGCTCCTCAAGAAATGTCATGTTACTGATAACTAACAGAGAGTACCTGGGTTACCGAAGTACTTTGTCCTGTACATGACTAGTGTAGATTAGAAGCAGCTTCATTTTCTTTACCTTTAGAAACCTGTTGGTTAATAGAGAATGGTATTCGTCCTAAATCGAGACAGTAGTCCCGGTTCTGTGTACCGTCCCATCGATACCGCAGTAGGTGGGCTCTGGTGGTGCATACGAGGATCTCCGTGCCTGATATACAGCACATTCGAGTGATCTGTCCGTCCCATACCAGCACCTCTTTTAACTGAAAGGAAAAATTAAAAATACCACTGACTTAAATCCTTCTTGACCTTTTAGATAAATAAATTCTACAATATTTACAAATGTCTTGATAAAAAAAGTTATTCCCAATACATAGGCATCGAGTTTTAGAAGAGTCTGTCACACGGGTGAGTGACAGAGACAACGTTCTACAAAGCCAAACTTTTTCCTGTGCTTTTTCTACAACTCGTAATCACGCTAATATTATAAAGGCGAAAGTTTGTGTGTGTTAACTTCTTCACGAACAAACTACTGCATGGATTTGGATGAAATTTGACACAGAGATAGTTTATAACCAAGATAGGATCCTTTTTATCCGATATTCCCACGGGATCGAAACTTATGCGGGTGAAACCGCGGGGCGCTGCTAGTGCCTACTTATTAAGACGCTCCCCCTTGTCAATGACCTTGAGCGTTTAGTCTTCCCCACACCCCACCTACCCGTACTTCACCTGATAAGTATTACGTAAAGTTAATTAAACTTAGCCATCTACTGGCTCAAGTTTGTACTACTATGACACTCGATGCACAGTATAATTATATACAGTATTCCATCTTCATACAAACGGACGATGCGCGAGCTATGCCTACGCGCCTCGATCTCGGCATTCGCTCGGCAGGCAGACAGTCGCGACTGTGCCGCAGTGACGAACGGTCGGTGTGTTGTTTTTTTAACAATAACCGCGCGATTTTTTCACTAAAAATAAGTTCAAGTACATATTAAATATGACGAGTAGGATATATTGTGCTGTTTTTGGTTGCATGAATTCGTCAATAACGCATCCAGGGATAACTTTTTTTAGATTACCTGGAAACTCTGAAAGGTAAGACTATAAAATAATTTTACTTACTAGTAGGTAGGTACATAATGTGTCTTTTTAATCGATAAATATTTCCTTTTATCTCCCGAAAAAAATGTCTGGATTAATAATGTGAATAGAGTAAAGGAAAGTGATTGACAAGAGTGAAATAGGTAGTTATAGGCGGTTCATGAATCATGATACGGTAGGTACTTATGCTTGTGTTAAAAACCTCGGGGCATGTGTGTTTTGCTTTGTTAGTTTGTATAATTCAAAGTAAAGACGTGGTATTTTATTATTAATAATAGTTGTTTATTGTACTGTGGGTATGAATAATACTAGAAACAATAAATTTGACCGTCTGTCTGTCACTAGATAGTTGACATTTTTACAGAATATGTATTTCTGCTGCTGCTATAACAACATATACCACTAAAAACCGTTTTTTTTTCTCTGTATTAATAACAACAATAACAGCTAGACTCATGAAATATTCAAAGAATATTTAGATGTTTACAATCACAAAAAAGTATATATATAATCATAAAACCAAATCGAAACACAAAGTAGGCAAATGTAATTAAAATGCTGGAGGCGGGCAGCCCTATCGCATGTTTACGTACCGCGCGGCTGTAGGCATTTATGTCCAAGATACGGCCAAGTTACAATACTGTATATAATTATACTGTGCTCGATGGGTTCTTGTTTCTAGTCCAGGAGCCTGCGTACATTTTGTGATCATACATAATTATTGGTAGATACAACAATTATTATTTAATTCTTCTTCTTGTCGTGTCGAACGTTTAGGCTCCAAAATTGTATTAACTTTGACCAGTAGGTACTCTGTACTTTAAGTAATCCAAGTGTGAATGAAACAAAATATATTTGGATATATCAATTAACTTGTATTTACTCATAAAAAAAACTGTTATTGAAAAGTAACCCTGTATAACTGAATTAGCACCTCATCCTGATTGTCAGATTCTTCTGTGTTAACCATGTTGATAACAATTTCATTTGGTTGCACTCGCAGTTCTTGGTAAGTATCTCTGCAAAGCCATAATTACATACAATTTCAAAAAGCTACTGTATTACAACAGCAGGGTAATTGCGTAACACACTATTAGTAGCAATGGGTTTCATTTTGACAGTTCAATAACATTCATTGCGTTATTTGCGTTGTTGAGCTGACACACGTTTCGAACATATGGAGCAATGGATTAGCAATATGCTTCAAAATGATTCAAATTGAGAGTAATAGTGTGTTACGCAATTAGGGTGCAGAACTAAAGTATTTTTTTTTTTCCTAAAACTTCTGAAAGTCATAGAAAAAACTTATTTAATTTCATAAATAGAACTTCCTACCACCCGAGTCATTTTGCGTTATTATCTAACAGGTTGTATAAATTTACTGGAAATTATTACTTCTTGTAATAGTAACAAACAAGGAATGATTGAAAAAAAAAGGCATGAGCTCCTAGTCTATAATTCAACTTCGAAGTGATGACGTGTCCTGTCACGATTATTTACACTAACACATAACCTAAAATACGTCCTTTCGCTTATTTTAATCAATAATTATCACTAAAAATGTGTCCTGTCACTGTTATTTTCCGCACTAACACTAAATAATAAAAAAACTAAACTAGATAAACAATAGATATTCCAATGATAAAAGAGTAAATAAATTTTCGCGTAAACGGGAGCAGAGAGCGACGCGACACAGGTTCACCGTACAAAGGCCTCTGGCCGTCTGCCGCCCGTCGCCCGCGCACAGACCCGCGAACCAGCAATTCTATTTTTACGATTATCTAATAACATACTCCACATAATAAAAAACCTTTTCTGTCGAATTATTAAGTACATGATTCTTAACTAATACAAAAATGTTTCACTACTGTAAGTAGTAAAATTAGGAATCCTATACGATTTTTGTACGCGAAAAGGGGTCTAGGTAAATAATGATTTCTCTTTATTTAGAAAGTTTTATCTATTTATTTTACAGTCACATTAATAAACTGAAACCAAGTTACAACATATATTTATTTTGTATTTTTTACGTAACAGCAAGATATACTTTATAGAACATGAAAACGGCCAAATTTTTCTGAGATCCCCTTAAATAATCTATTCAAGCTAATTTATTCGTAGACAGTTTTGCACACAATATAGGTAATTCTATATTGTGTCTATGAATAAATTAGCTTTTATAAATATATATCTACACTAATATTATAAAGAAGTTAAAGGTTGTATGAAATTAGATAAGTTTTAAGGTGATGCTTTTAGTGCGTGTCTTAAGGTGATTGCGCAGTGATTACCGCGAAATCCGAATTTTATTACGTTTTTTGCAATTTGCAGGTCAGTATTAGGTTGTATCTTGATCAAAATTTGATTCGCGACTATAACAGGTACTTATTCACAGAATTATAGTCATTAGAATCATTAATACATCTTCCTAACTTAGATTTGTACCACAAGAAGAAATCTCCTAGGGAAAAGTGTTTTTGGTAGAAATCTCACTTATAAAGATGTATGAATGTTTGTTATGATTATAATTCTGTAAATACGTACTTGTTATAGTCGCGAACCAAATTTTGATCAAGATACAAGCTGACACTGACCTGCAAATTGCAAAAAACGTAAGAAAATTTGAATTTCGCGGTCTACCACTTCCCATTCACCTTAACTAACTCAACATGTTTCGTATAAATAATCTAAAAATTTAATGCCGAAACACACTTTAAAAGATTTTTTTAAATCAACTCGTATTGTGATGAAAAAGGGTAATACAGTTCATAAGAAAATTTTTATTCACGAGTCTCAACAAGCGTGCTAGTAAAATATAGTAGGTACGCATATACCGTGAATAATTACAGTAATTAAATTAGTATTTTTATCGTTGAGTAAGTAGGCCACACTTTAATCTATACATATAATAAAATCGTAGGAAAGTCAAAACTGTACATTGAATATTTTTTAAAAAGAATACTTGGGGCGTGATCGACAATCGATATCGAAGCCAAAAATATAGTTTTTAGAATTTTTGTTTGTTTGTCTGTATGTATGTCCGGAATAAACTCAAAAAGCACTGCATGGATTTACTTCAAATTTTGCATGAATATTACTAAGAGGTCGGGTCAACATATAGGCTACATATTATCACGCTATCACCTCCGGGGGAGGAGCTGTGAATCTTTATTTTTCTTACGCATTCTGTGACAGCATGTAATCTAACGACGCATATTTAAATGTTGTTTTTGAGTAAGCCATGCTATTATCTAGCTTTACACTATAAAAACTACGCCATTTAAGTAACTTGGGCAGAGAAACATATTTTAATGAATGTTAGTAGTATAAAGACAATTTTGAAGCAGCGCCACCTATGAGATTTCATACAAAGTAATAATAATAAATAATAATAATAAAAGTATTTATTTCACAAAAACAGCACTTTGCACTGTAAACATTTTTAGAAAATAACATTTAATTTTTATGCAATAGTAGACTATCTTTTAAACTAGGACTAGCCGGTATCTTAAAAGATAGATATAGATATCTTAAAATCAAATCAAGTTACATGTTAACACTTTTTGGAAATTAGTAATTTAAATTTGATCATGTTGGCGAGGTTAGTAGTTAGTTATTCTCAAAATTCATAGATGGTAATGTGCATTTTCTTCATAAAAGTTGTATCGTATAGTTCGTTTTGACAAATTCAAGTTCCAACAAAACCCTCAAAATCTTGAGCAGAGTTGAGGAAGACAATATAAAAAAATGCGGTGTTAAGTATTACAAAAAAGTTATGTTCATTGATGATGATCATTTCTTCATCAATTTCATGTTGTTAGTACAAAATAAACATTGACTGTGAATACTTTTATTCGGTATTTATCTGTGTGATTATTGCTTGGTAATTAATATTTATGTTCATGTCGTATACCTAATTATAAACTTAAATGTGATGTAAAACTAGCTGGATTTATTTTTACTCACTCAAAGCCATTTATTTTATGTTAAAATAGTGTAAAGTCATAATAATTTTTCACCATATAAAAATGTTTCCTTTTTCCTCTGATGAACGCGTGCTGAACACCTGCCTCAGTTCACTTCACGATGTGGTCATTTCTATCGGCGGCAATCCACTGATCGAATATGAGTTACCAGCTCCCCAATCATCACCGCATCAAGACCGTGGAAATCGGGAGTATAACACTGAGACAAATTACGATCCGGGCGAAATTACCACCATACGAAATGACCATGTCTCTTTGTTCTCTTCATAGCAAAAACAAATTTATGACACCGTCCTTGAAAGCCTTAAGCAAAATCAGGGTAAAATGTTTTTCTTGGATTGGATGCTCCTGGTGGAACAGGAAAAACATTTGTTACCACTGGCATACTTTCAGAGGTCAGGAGGCAAGGCAAAATTGCTATTGCTGTAGCGTCGTCGGGAATCGCTGCCACACTGCTTCCGGGTGGCAAGACAGCACATGCCATGTTTAAAATTCCAATAGATTTAGAGAGCGCCGAAACGCCTGTTTGTGGTGTGTCACGTAACAGCGATAAGGGACGCGTGCTCTAGGATTGCTCTCTGATCGTATGAGGTGAATGTACGATGGCCAATGGGAAGGCAGTTGAGGCTGTGGACAGAACCCTGCAGGACATCCGCAGGAACGAACATTTGATGGGTGGTGTCACAGTTCTGTTCAGTGGCGATTTCCGGCAAACGCTTTCCGTGGTGACGCGGGGATCGAGGGAATGCTTCGTTGAAACGATCTTCGTTGTGGTCACGAGTTCGTACGCTGCGCTTGACCATTAATATGAGAGCTCGGCTCGGCGGCAATGCACGTGCTCAAGAATTCTCCGATGTCCTTCTAAGTCTTGGCGAAGGCACTCTACCAGAAGAGAGAGGTGGACAGGTGGTGCTTCCAGAATCTCTCGGTAGAACGGTATCCAGCTTAGAAGAACTCATTCGCTGTGTGTACGGGGACATCAGTCGTATACCGCACCAGCAGAATTACGGGGTGTGTAAGCGGGCCATTTTGACGCCCAAAAATGATCAGGCTGCAGCAATTAACGAATGCATTCTCTCGGAAATTGAGGGGAATGAAGTGGTCTACACCTCGATAAACACTGTTGTCGAGCAAGATGACGCCACACATTATCCCGTGGAATTTCTGAACTCAGTGTCAGCAAGTGGACTTCCAGCGCATACCATCAAGCTGAAGGTCGGTGTCCCGATTATGCTTCTTCGGAACCTATCTCCTCCGAAGTTGTGTAACGGGACTCGCCTTAAAGTCATCTCGCTCCACAGACACGCCATTGAGGCAGCAATTCTTACGGGTTGTGGCGTCGGCGAGGCAGTATTTCCACGCATTCCCCTCATACCTCATAACTTCCCGTTCCAGTTCAAGCGCGTACAATTCCCCGTGAGTGTTTGCTTCGCGATGACCATCAATAAGTCGCAGGGGCAGACATTGAGGGCAGCGGGTGTCGATCTCAGGACGAGTTGCTTCTCACACGGGCAACTGTACGTCGCTTGCTCCCGCGTCACCAGTCCTGACTCTCTTTACATTTTGGCTCCTGGCAGCATAACTACCAACGTAGTTTATAGGGAAGTGTTGTAAGGTATGATACCTTTGTACGTATTATACTATATATACTTTTATTATATATACTTTTGTGTCCTGGAATGTATTCCTGCATTACTTTCTCTATTTCCTTCAGTCACATCTTATGACTGAACTCAGCAGAATTCCCATATAACTCTCTTCACTTGCAAAAAAAACTTATATTTTAATGCTATTTTAAAAGTTGTTTTTTATAATGCTATAGCGACACTGGCTTCTTAGGTATTTTTGGTGCTGTAGAGCCTTCACGCAGACGACGTCGCGGGCAGCAGCTAGTATAAATATAAAGTTGGTACTTTCTGCTATAATATATGCTCATGGGTTATGAATATTTAACAAGACTCCCTATCTCACTTGTCTATTTTGCAAAAATCTAAAGTTAAACTACTGGTCATTAAAGTGTTTTTATTACTAGATAATAACTTTTTTACTATCAAATAAAATTCAAACCAGTGTGCCAGGTGAATTTATTTACAATGCATTATGATGGATTTCGATATTCACCATACTAGACAATAGCGTCGATTTTTATCACTGACTGATTTTTTTTAATCGGGCCATTAGTTCCGATAATTACTCCATACAGTACATACATAAAAACTCACAAAGGTTACCTCTTATAAACTCGTTTATTTATTTTCTTATTTATTCAGTATATAATATATTTAAAAAAACATACCTACCTGTTTTTATTATTAGTATAAGTAAATGGATGTCAATAGGTCATATTTATTAAATTTTTAACACTTTTTTGCCCTGATCTGTCCTGCATGACGGCCTATTGTATTATCTAACTTGAAGATAGAATACACAGAAAAAAAGGAAAAATGTATACAACATGAACTTATAATGTATACAATTAACATAATAAAAATATTACCAGAGTGATTTTCAGTGATGGTATGACTTCTTTCACGAATAGTTCAGCGGAGTCTCGTCGCAAGCTAGCGGTGGGGGGATCATATTGTTGGTACGCTGTCTGTTCACTGTGCGCTTCTACGTTATACAGTATAAGATGGCCTTCTGATGTCTGAAATAGAGAAGGTAATGTTGTAGCTGATAGCAACTGTACAAATAACAAGCAGTACAAATTTGTACCAGCTCTCTTAATGGTTAAACCATTTTCAGCACTTCTTCTTCTCCTTCTATGTGTCGCTGGCACAAATGTATTTCAGATCTTGTTGGCCAAAAACTTTGCCACTTCCACGGCATCATCGGTGGTATTATTTATTTTAAATTAAGTCATTTAGATATCTGTGAGTGACAAGAGTTTATTGTTCACCATTTAAAGAGTGTTTATCTTCTTTGTATATTATTTTACATTTTTAATTTACACTTAATTTATCAACAAAAGTAGTATGTAAGATGGTAGCACATAGCGTTCTGTAGTTTCTGCTGATCCCCATGAGAAAAGGGTGAGAGTATATGTTTTGTAATATCAAACAGATCTTACAATATCTGAATCAATAATAACACAATGCAATAAATATTTTTCATATTCAATACTTTACTTACAGAAATGCATATCATAGAAGAGTCAGGTTTCCACTCCACTCCGACATTGACTCCGAGTCTCTGGAGAGATTCTGTGCTCCTCTTATGGTACACTATGGGGACAGTTGGCTAGAACAGAGACATTTTCATTTTTTTATCTTTGAAATTGACACAAGCGGTAGAAAACTTGAGTGGCCCTTAACCCTAGATTTTATTTTATCACCACTTAATACTAATAATCACCTGACCGGATATCTCATAAATAAATCGAAAGTTTTATTTTCAAACTTTTACTGTAATTTAAGAATCTTTCAACAAAATAAAAGGCTAGCATCTACCTTTCATAAATTAAAAAATGTTTTTTTTTTTTAGAGAAACTAGTATTAGTCCATTAATTAATCTATAATATATCACCTTTTTCCATATTACTTTCTGACACAGCCTTCTTGAAATCTTTTATAAAAAAATACTATCAAGTATGAGAATGCAGATTTTTATCATTTAAAATATTAAATGAGCCCTTTATTCAAAAACAACAACTAAAATATTAAATGAGTCATTTTATTCAAAAAGAACAACTAAAATATTAAATGAGCCCTTATAGTCGGGATACTTTATGTAAAAGAAACTCCCAACTATTGTGCGTGTAACTTGTTTATTTGTATAACCGATACATATGAAAACAGTGTGAGACATATAAACATATACTTATTATATTTTAACATAATTATTAATCTTATTGGAAGGCTCGCGAGGCGCACGAGTCTGTGACCGCCGAGCGCGTGCGCAGTTACCGAGCGCTTGTGACTTACTGCCGCGGCGTGCGGGCGACATGGATAGTGTTGTGCCGACCGTTACTAGTCACGTAACCTGGCCGGCACACGACGAACTCTAGAAGTGCGGGGAGTTATAGGGTGTCGCGCTATACCCTTTTATTAAAAAAGTTCATAAATTCCAATGTTGACTACCACTAGTACATTGATACTTTGTATTGTAACTGCCTTTGACGTCAGGCTTAAAGATGCAAACCAAGATGAATACAAACATGGTTGATATTTATTATTCAAACACATATGATATATGATCAGTGGGTTATCTTATGGGCATATACGGCTGATTCATAAGTAAACCCAAGTTTATTAAACATTCAAAGATGTTGCAGCAGATAACTGCACTTGTACAAAAAAAAATATGGGAGATGTTTAATATTGATACTATAAAGATATGATTACCAGATAAAGATGTTACACTGATTTCTAATTTTCTAATCTTATAAAATTAATAATGACCACAGATTGTTATAATAGTCATATACAGTTCTTATGATTGTGAATTTCAGTACAAACTGTAACCAGAGGTGGGCATGTAGTTTGTCAGTTTGTCAATATGACCTCAATGTTCACACAAAAATAAACATACCTTACAAAACCATACTGCGAGGCAGTCATCGCTCAACGAAGCAAACAATATCTTGTCTCTATTCGAAACGATTTGTTTTATAATTTGATTATCTGCACCTAGATTTTTCAGAACTTTGGGCCATCCTATTGGAAAGTACATTTTGATTGTAAAACATTTGCTACTTTTATGAGAAATATGATTAAACACTATACACTTCGATTAAATTGTGTCACTAGTTTCTGTTGTAAATAAGTATAATAAATTTATAGATATTTAAAAAAATATTATATCAGCTTCCCACAAACGTCAACACAATTCGCCACTGTCACAAAATGACACATTATTAGTAAGCATTGAAGCAAGACCTTTAGTTCGGAAAGCTAAAACAATTATTCAAAACTATTGTGATATTTTGCAAATAAAAATTGTGATGATTTCTGAAATTATACAAAATCTTTTTTTTTAGCAAGGTATTGCAAGGCAGCTGCAGCACAAAACACAGAGAGTACAGAACACAATTACGTATGTAATTCACTTTTCATACTTTAATAGTGTTGGGTGACTCAGCACGTGTGCTAGCACAGTTGTAGCTACTCAGTTGGTTAAAAAGAGTCACTCACTCATTTTATTTTGATGTGCTAGCACACACCACAGTTTAGCTACACTACTGTACGATCAAGTACGAGTTGTCAGTTTTGAACGAAACGAGTCACTCACTCTTTTTAAGCGGTTAGCGAAACATTATTAGCGGAAACAGACTTATAAACAAAGGAGATAAGGTCTAAGTTTAGTTGCCGTCTTTTGCTTTCGTTTGACGACGTCACGTAAACATTCTCATTTCTCTTTCCCTCATCATCACTCGTGTGAGCTGTGTGACGCGCTTAACCGATTATTAGTCACCGCGTGTGCCTACTCTATTGCGTATGTATGCCGTCATGCCCTGTCGCGTTGTCGTCACTACATAGCACACCACACTCGCGACTCGCACTGTGAGTCACGCGACTCACACACTCACAGCACATACGTGCTGAGCCACCGCAGACTCAGCCAGCGGCCTCGCCGCCTCGCCTCATTCGTGGTAGCACAGTGTGATAGCACACTTGGTACAAAGAGTGCCTCGCACGATCCTCATTTTAAAAGAGTGTGCAACCCATCTCTATACTTTAAGCTCGGCGTCCGGCGGTCGCGCTAGGGTTGTCAACTTTAGTATATGCACAAAAAACTATCGTGGTAGTGGCACTCGTATCTAGTTGTTTGATTTATTGTTGAGAATGAAACAGGAAGAAAGGAAATATAAACCAATAATAACTAAAATGGTGTCGATTCTCTTGTCACAAATGCGTCTAAACTAGACTAAAAATCACCAAAATTTAGTTTATTCCTGTCAAACGACGACTTCCCATTCTGAAATTGACTAAAGTGACACAACTTAACTATATTTTAGTTTGACACTTTAACAGCACTAAGACGGCACTGAGATATTAGTTTACTGAAAATGGGAATTTGGCTATTCTGAATTTGACGTTTTTCATCTAAAATTTAGCTTTTCTAACTAAATCTGACTATTTTTAATCGCGACTAAAAAGGTGTTGAATAAAATTAGTTGGCATGAACTAAAACTCACATCAACATCTCGACTTCAGGTGCAAAAACAGTACTGTTTTCTTTTCTTTAACTGTGGTACTAACGATGCGGTGCTTCGTGCAATCGGGCCGTCCATACTTTCAGTTTTCAGTTCCATGTATATAAAAGTACTCTGTGGTTTTCAGTATAATTATTATAGTGTACTCTGTGGTGTCGTACTGTTTGTATTCGCCACAAAATTCACTTTTGAATTTGTATGTGCTTTGTTGGCCGCACTCTCGGTGTTTCATGAAGTCACAGCGTGAGGTCTATCTGCCTTTATTTCCTACATATAGTTATTATACTCTTTGGCCTTTATTCTACAATCTGAGCGCTATCACGTCAAAAAAAAATCTTGGTTATCGTAACGGTTTTTTTTAAACTGGTCAAATTGATCCATTAAACTGATCCATTGTTTACGGGACATCCTGTTTATTATAGAAATATCGATGTTTGGCAAGTTGTAAAAACCGTGGGAAGGACGGATGGGTCAATAGCTTCAAAGTAAGATACACAAATTATAATGTTCACCGATTACCTTTCAAAGGTCATCATTCTCTATCTACGTTTTTCTACTATGGTATTCTTTATGTTGACTTTTGACTTCCATGACGTACAAAAAAATCATCCATCCAAATGCAACTAAACAGAAATCTATTAGTTTTGACATTGCGCCACGAATGGCACCAATGGCACTACCCATATGCGGCCGCCACACTATGCTCCTTGCGCTGTTCATCGCATTGCTCTTCGCGCTGCCGCTATTTGCCGCGATGTTGCCCTCTCTGCCCACACACTGCTCTACTCGCGCAATGAATCGCGACGCTCCTCACTTGTCATTCGCCTTTGCAATGGACGATGAAGCTGTGGCAGCGTGCGCGCTATGCATTTAGTATAGCTAATTAAAAATTTGGAAAATTCAAAAGTGCACGCCTCACACGCGTATTGTATTACAAATTGAAATGAATTTACTAGAAGAGAAACGTATTGAAAAAATTGTATTTTCATTGAATTTAATATCGGTTAATAACGGTTATCAGTTCAATCGTGATAAGAAATAGGGTTAAGTGGAAATTTATTCAAAAGGATTTAATCAAAAGGATTACAATTAATTGCGTATATTTTCCTAAAACGTGCAGAAAAACAAGTGACCAACGGACAATAGTACTAATAATTTGAAAAAATACGCTGACTTTATTAATTAATATATCTAGTTTTCAAAACACCCCTTTTTTACCGACTTCATTATTGATTATCTAGCTTGGGTTAGGAGATAAGAGTGATTTTATATTGTAAAAACGCCACATAGCGGCCTATCTAGAGTAAAGCACTATCAATGTCGTAAAAAGGAATATACATCGTCGTCGTCATCCTCGCCGAAGGAGATGGTGGATCACATAATCACATCTATTCATCACACATATTTAAATGCCAAAACTGTGTACGCGTGCGTCTTACGTGACGCTCGATGCGGAGTGCCACCGCGTGATTATGTGGCCAGCGCCAGCCACTCGCGCTCGTATTGCCACTTTGCCAGTCCTTCTTTATAAAGTACTCTTTGCAGTCCTTTGACACGCGCGCCGACAAAATAGGGAGCGGTGGGCACGACGAGGAGCATGACGTGCGGCATGACGATGACGAGTGATGTTGCCACACGATGATACGACGTCTCTGCCTCCTTTCTCCTCGTTAAGGCTCCTTGAAACAGGCGCGACACGCGACGCGAATCGCGAGCGGTGCCTTTGAGTCGCGTGCGATTCGCGTCGCGTGTCGCGCCTGTTTGCAGGAGCCTTTACTTCCCATGCCACTCGACGAGTGTGTGGCAGGCCCATAAGAAAAAAAGAAAATTAAAGTTTATATTTAGTTTGGCAACACTGGGTTTTTAGCAATCCGATGCTAACAATAAAAATCTTCTTTTTCTTGAATATTATGAAAATAATTGTGATTGTAACGCAGTATTTCTTCATTTGCCGTGTAAATAAATAATATGTAACTGTTAAAGTGGTCGAAGCTACCGTATTCCAACAACATGTCTGAGAATAACGATTCACAGGCGACCAACCTCTGTCTAACTGAGGATGCATTTGATCAGTTCCAAGCGGTTTCAATGTATCAAGAAGAGGAATACATCACTCTGCCTGCAGTAGTATCAGCAAAGCCCAAGGAACCAGATCCCGGCGAGTTAGATCATCTCAGTTATGTTAATGAGGTAGTTGTAACTACCGAGAACGAAGTAAACAGCACAGTCAATGACAACACGGAAGAGATGGTGTCCGAGATGAAGCAAGAAATCTTCGAAAATAATTCTTACTTGGAACCAATTGCAAGCTTAGACGACGGTGATATAAACGAAATAGACCACGACTATGTACCACAGAATGTTACCAGAAGAGGTAGAAAAAAGAAACATGTGATTAAAACTGACACCAAAACAGCCTCCAACAACATGACGATGCTTGGTGCAAAACAAGGCAGTGACATTCAGGTAAACTCTGAACAAGAATCCTCAGTTATAAGTAGCACTCTACCTCGTAAAAGAGGTAGAAAACCTAAGCCTAAACCTGTTCCTCCAGAACCTGTTATCTCACCAGGGATTAATCAGGATAGTTTGAATATCTCTAGCTCTCGACTTAGCTCAGATCCGGAAACTTCTGATGTAGTAGCCAGTGCTAAGAGAAAGCGTGGTCGGCCACGAAAATCAATTCAAAATGACCAAAATAATTCTAACAAAGACTTGTCAAGTGAGATTAGTGGTTCTGACAGCAATAGAACTGATGACGTGCTTGTTCCCCGCAAGAGAGGAAGACCAAGAAAAATACAATCTGTAAATCTTCTGAATGAAATAAAAGATAATACAGAATTTGTATCAAATGACCTCATAAGTATAGAAGATTTAAATGGGACACAATTAACAAACACACATGAAAGGAGCAAGGAGTTGTTAGATTTAGATATATCTAAAATAGAAAATAGAGACTTGGATGAGAAAATATTTAGTGACTCTGATAATGATGGGCTTGATAACATTACTTTAAGTAAATTGAAAAAGTATCCTGAAAAATCAAAATCTGCTGATGAAAATAATTTAACAGAAAATGACAAGGATCTAAACTTAACAAATAGCAGATCTGAATTTACTGTTTTGTATCCCCCACCAAGTAAAAAAAGGAAGTTGCATAAAAAAGGGAGAGGTCGAAAGCCTAAAAAAGTACCTGCAGACATTGGTGAGAAAGATCAAATGGAAACTATTGAAAAATCTGACTCTTTGGTAGTGAGTTCAGAATCTAACAATGAAACTAATTTAGAAAGCTCCCTTATAGATTCTGATGACAATGAAAATTTGACCCTGAGTCAATTAAAAGAAACTAACAATGACTTAGCAAATACTGAAAATAATAACACAACTGTAGTATCAACTACTCCTGATAAAGATATTGATGTCAATGTTGAAACTGTTGAAACTAACAGTGATGTTAAAACTCCAACAAAACGCAATATTAAAATGCCAGTTATGTCAGACTTTGAATACAATGTTGACAGTGTTATAGAGAAGGAAGACACTGGAACTGAAGTAGATGCTAATAATGCATTACTTGTTGAAGACACTTCTAAAAGACCTATTCGTAGAAAAGTTGCAAATTTACGTTATGAAGAAGAGTCTGATGAGGATCCCTTTGCTAATGTTGAATTATCTGATGATGATGAACCAAGGAAAGGTAAAAAATATTACTCTGATGATGAATATGTACCTGGCAGAAGAGGAAATAAAGATATAGATTCTACAGACAGTGAAATTGATCTGATTAATGAAACACATCCAAAGAAGAAAAAGTTACGTAAGAAATCAGACAATCAATCTCCACAGAAAAAAGGAAAATTAGATCAGTCAGTTCATGACGTGGAAAGTGATGATGTAGAAGTATGTTTACAACCTACTACACTAATAAAACCAACTGATGATGACAAACCAAAAAATTCAAAAGCCTGGGGCTGTAGCAACGAGTTTGAAAACTTCCTTGCTAAAAAGATTCAAGGTACTAATTTAAAAATTAAAAAAGTGTCAGCAAGTGCACCAACTGAGAATAAAACTCTTGAAATACCTGTGCTAGACCAAGGAGCAAAGAAGACCTATGAGATGTGCAGCCAAACAAATGTGATTCATACTGCAACCACTGGTGTGCAAACCACTACACCTTATGATATTCCTATGAAGGAAATCATTGCTTTAACAACAGAACAGTCTGAAAAAGCTTGTTATTTCCTAAATAGTATTGTGAAAACAACTTCTGAGTTAGGTACATTGATGACACAAAAATCTGAAGATTTTATCAAAAAGAAAATAAACACTACTCATGTCACCGACACCATGAAGATGGATTACTGTGTGAAAAAGTCATTCTTATTATTCAAACTAGCTAAACATAATCTAATGCAGATGGAAGAGGATCTCGCTAAACAATATGAAGAATTTCTAGAAACTAACAATTTAACAGCGTGTAGGGAACTACCAAAACAAATAGAGGCCTCAGCAAAACAAGCAAGTAGTGACAGTGATTGTGAAATCGTAGAAGAACCAGCTAATACAAGTTCAGTGAATAAATCTAAGGAGAAACCAAAATTTAATCCGAAAACTGTGTTTCTCAACAAAGAACTTTCTATTAAGATTGCAAAGAAACCATCTGAGTCCAACAAAAAACTCGATATTAAAGGGCGGCATACTGTATGGATTAATGACACAGTGATGGTAAAAAAGGTTACGCAGTCTTTTTTAGCCCAGGACAGCCGAAATAAAAAACCTCCTGATAATAATATTACAACAAAAATGGTAAGTGATTTTTTTAAGAATTATTACCGTCAGAAAGCAATGTCACTTTGTGCCCCATTCATAACCACAGATTGGCTTAATGTGAGCAAAGAATGTGTGTGCAACTATTTTGTTGTAAAGCCAGTTCTATGTAATAATAATAATAATAATGATGTAAATTATTCTGCCAATGGAGGAATTATCACAGAAAACAATGCCAGTACCTTGGAGACAAATCATGCTATAATGCAAATACCTAACAAAACCATATTAACATGCCCAGAGACCCTTCTTAAACTGTGTTTTCGGATTGTGAAAAATCAAATACATGATAAAAGATATGTCAAAAAAGTTTGTCATCAACACATACAAAATGAACTTACAGATGGGAAAGACCAGCCAATGACATTATTCCGACAATGCCTGAGAGTCCTGACTAGTAAAGCTGATAAAACCCTGGAGAGGAGCCCAACACCCTCAAAAAACATAACCCCTAAGGATGTATCAACTGTACCACCTCTTAAAATGCTCTGCCACCAAAGAATGGTGGAATTACTATCCAGCTCAGGAAAAAAGGATCTCAAAGAAAAACTAGAAGTGGCAGAACCAAGGTGTAGTACAGAAGAATATAATTATTTGATTTCTACCTGTTCTTCAAAATATTCATCATCATTAATTAAGATAAATGAAATTAAGTCACTCTTGTCTTTATGTGTTGAATTCATACAAAGAAAACATCTATCTAGCTCAGGCAAAAAGGATCTCAAAGAAGAACTAGATGTGGCAGAACCAAGGTGTAGTACAGAAGAATCTAATTATTTGATTTCTACCTGTTCTTCAAAATATTCATCATCATTAATTAAGATAAATGAAATGAAGTCACTCTTGTCTTTATGTGTTGAATTCATACAAAGAAAACATGTTATTAGCCACCAAAGAATGGTGCCATTACTATCCAACTCTGGCATAAAGGATCTCAGAGAAGAACAAGAAGTGGAAGAAATAAGTAGTAGTACAGAAGAATCTAATTATTCGATTTCCATTTGTTCTTCAAAATATTCATCACCATCAATTAAGATAAAAGAAATCAAGTCACTCATGTCCTTATGTGTCGAATTCTTACAAAGAAAACAAGTTATTGAATCAAGTTATATCACTAGTATATTAAAACCAAAATCATTAAAAACCTCTACTTGGGAGTGTGTCAAACAATTGATATATGGAGATATAGATGATACCTTACTTGAAACTAGTCACTTCAATTTAAGTGATCATAATGATGGAATTGTGATTGAAGGCTTAACAATAAATAGTGTAAATACGTTATCAGAGGAAGCCTTCCTGAATCTAGAACATTCACATGCGGATAATCCAGATAGCTCTGAGTACTTAGATGACTTTGATAATGATGACAATTATGAGCCAGACTTTAATAATGAAATTGAGGAGGAAAACCCAATTGAAACCGAAACCAGTTGGGTATCACAAGTGCAAATGCAGGAATTTAGGTCATGCTTCAGCACCACTAATACAGATGTCAATGAAGGGGAAATGGTTTCAGTTGTTACTCAAATCAAACTTGAACCTGAAGATGATTTGCCTGATAATCTAGATACGCTGGCACATGTGAAAACTGAACCAATTCATGGACTTAACGAGATGACAATCATACCAGAAGTCAAGCCAGAAGCTATAGATGTCTTGAGTTCTGCTCCACCAGAACTCCACAGACAAACTAGTAGTAGTTACGATGTCGACGCATTCGAAAAATTTGCTGCTTCCAACAAAATTTTGCACGAATTTCAAAACGATGACATCTTCAGCCAAAGTTCGTACAGGATACGCAGACAACATGAACCTGATTACGAAGAAGATGACATGAGCATGAGCCTCCTAGTCCCACAGACATACGAACCTTTGACTATTGAAACTGCCAAAGGGAGGTTAATGGAAAGTAGTTCTGATGATGATAGTGCAAAAAATAAAAAGATAACAGGGAAAAAGAAACCTGATAAACGTAAAGGTAAACAGAAAAAAGCTGATCCAAAGACTATAAACAAAGAAACACCCACATCGGCGAGTAAAGATAAGCCAACTAATAACGAAGTTGCTAACTTAACCAAAAAAATGAGAGACAGAATCAGACAAGAGGAGAAAAAAGACGATTCTACAGATTCCGAAACTGAAAATTTACCTTTACGCCTAAGAAGCAGGAAAGAACAAGAAAAGTTAAAACAGGTGCAGGCCGGTAAATCCAAAAAAAGTGAGATACAATGTAACAATGTTGATTCTACTGATCAAATTGATGATGTTGTGAACGATTTTACTGGCTTTACAGCTATTGATCAAAATGAGATATCTAACTATCAGAAATACATGCAATATGTGTATGACAAAATTATACCAGACAAAGAAAATGAGAGTGTCACAATAAATAATAAGGTTGCTGAAGTAAAAGAAACTCATGAAGAACCATTAATTTCTAATGAACCTGTAGAATTATTGGAGTGTGAACCCACAATGCCTATTTTTGATGATCCAGTAGGCTCTAAAAGATCTACCAGAAGAAGCAAAGGAAAAGTTGAAATATCTAAGAAGGAAGAAATATCAAAGAAAGATGAAATATCAAAGAAGATACTCATATCAAAGAATGAAGACAAATCGAAGAATGAAGAAATATCAAAGAAAGAAGAATTATCAAAGAAGGAAGAAATATCAAAGAAGGAAGAAGTATCAATGAAGGAAGAAACTTTTAAGAAAGGAATATCTGTAATGAAAGAAGAAGTTTTAAAAGAAAAGGTTTCAGAAGAAACTCCTTCATTTGTAGACCGCCATGGTTGGCACTGCTATCCAGTTGATGGAGCCGATGGAAAGCTATACCAAAGTTCTTGTGTAGCTTTGGAGAAACTGCCTGAATCTTTTGTCCAGACATATTTTGAGTATCAAGGCATTACAAGCAAAGATGTTGATGATCAAGAGATTGATAGGTAAAGTAACCATTTCTTTTTAATGGCTTTTTAATACTTACTTGTTTCCTGAAGCTTATAAAAAAAAAAACATTCTAGCAAGTTAAATATGCATAATTAATTTAATTTTATAGTTATTTTTGTATATAATATTAATGTTTGTAATACTTTCAGGTTGACAAACCTAAACTCCTTAAATAGAACAGTTCAGTTGAACTTGAGTAAAAGTAAATTAAAGTCTAAGCGGGAAGCAAAGGGTGACCACACGTCTGAAGCGGACAGTCAGGCTGAAAGTCCCACTTATTCTGACCATTATGATGAGCTGGAGCCTTCGGACGATGAAGGAGCCAATGTTGATGAAGAAATTGCTCCGCCTGTTGTAAGTATCTGTCTTCTATCTATTACTTACTAATAATAAATCTGAAGAGCTTGAAAATGGCGGCCACGCTTGAAACCTATATAAATCGATAGCTGACATGACTGCAAACAGTAAACAACATTTCAAACTTCTATAAATCAAGATGTAAGCAAGATAAAAAAATATGGATGTCACCTGATCAACTCTGAACATTAATAGCTCTGAAACGTGACATTTTACGGGGTTTGGTCATTATATTTTCTGTTTGAATTGATTTCAACTTCGATCGATTTAAGTATATAAGTTTAATGCGTGGCCGCCATTTTGAAAAAAAAAAAACAAAATGTCGGACGGGTAGATAAGACACGAAACTTCAAAGCCCTTTAAGTTTTCTTGTCAGAAAATGGGGCATAACTTAATTTTATGTAAAATTTAACAAAAACTCGACTAACAAAAAAAAAAACTATTCCTATCCATATTAGGCATAAATGAAAAAAAAATAGTTTATCTTCCAAAATGAATAACAAAAGGTTACCTTACATCCACAGCCAGTAAAGCAGACCGAAAACACGTTAGCAAAGAACCTCCTAATGAACGACAACGACAGTGAATCTGATTCTGGCGTCAAGGTGGAAAAAGAAGATGGTACCGAAAAGACCAAATTTAGTAGCAAGTCTAAGAAGAAAGTAGAAGTAGAGGTAGACGATGGCGCAAACCTGATGCTGACGGCTGACAAGATGATGAACAAAGAACTGAACTTGTTGCATGCACCCGTTGTGGTGACTGACGATGTTCAGAACACGCCGTCTAAGGGACCTGTTACGAGGAATAAACAGGTAAGACGATATAATTTTTGCGAGTTAGAGTTTCTTGCCTGTGTTATTCCATAGGAACCTACTACGCTTTGGAATAGGCAACTAGCGTGATCTTTCAGACTGACCGACCCCTTTTTTTTTTTATTTTTTTTTTTTTGTGGATGGGAAATCATCCAATGACCCCTCCCGCTCTGGGTGGAGCAGAAGGGAGTGTCAGACTCTTACTGACTAAAACCCAGCCGTGTTCCTTCCTTAGCCCTTTGTGTTCCGGGGTAGCGGTAACCCTTTCGGACAATCCCGCTGCCCCGGCAGGCTTCGGCCCTTTCGGGCCCCTTCCTAATGCTGACATCTCTTTGAGGCGCGCGTGGAACACGTACGCGCCGTCCGGCACGGGCCTGGTCCTGATCGGACGGAGAGTTACCCATTACTCTCCGCCCGCAGGCCCGCGCCTACGGTGGCCGGGAGTCGTCTCGCGGCTCCCGACGCCCGGGGCGTCTCCCGCGGCGGCTGGGACGTGAGGCCCTCTCCCTCAGCCGTCCCGCCACCTCCTTCGCTAGCATGACTGCTTCGCAGAAGGAGGTGACTGCCTCCCACTCCCTCTCGCCCCGGACCATGGCTTGAACCAGGGCCGGGCGCGAGAGGTCGCCGCCGCTGCCGATCGCCTCTGCGAGAACACGGCGGTGCTCCGCCCAATTGGGGCATACCGCCACCGTATGCTCCACCGTGTCCTCCGGGCGACCCTCGCAGTGGTGACACCCGGGCGTTTCCTCCCGCCCGATGATGTGCAGGAACCTCCCGAAACACCAGTGTCCGGTGAGGACCTGCGTCAGGCGGTAGGTGAGGGCGCCGTGGCGCCTCTCTAGCCACTCCTCAAAGAGGGGTCTTACCGCCGCTATGGCGGCGTGCCCTCTGACCGACCCCTTGCTTGGCAATTCAAAAGTGCCTGTAATTGGTTTTATTGAAATAGAAGACTTTGCGTTTGTTCATTTGGAGTTTCACACTAGCATTCACAATATATTAGCACTGCGGTTACTTTGCAGTTATACATAGATATTTGGTTAACACAGTTATTTTTTAAAATTATTTTGACAATGATATAAACCTCTTCATAGATATTTCTTGGTCTTCTTACTTTTTAATGTTTTATTTAAAAAAATAATGTCTTGATATTGTTAATTCCCGGAGCCTGAAGTATTAAAATCATCATGATTCCAGTACGAAAAAAAGGATGTTGCTATTGTTCATGCATAGCTCTATTTCTCTCGCATTAAACCGTCATAATAGAGCACTAGAACTTTTTTCAGTGTCTTAATTATTTTCGAATGTATCGAGCTTTTATCCAGCAACTTCATTTAAGACCTTGTTTCTTTTCCTTATTGCAGTTAGGGCCCAAACAAAGATAATAACAATAGCCAAATAGCAGCTAATTATTTTTATGTTTCAGAAAAGTGCAACGAAGAACCAGCCATCTACCAGCCAAACGAAGAATGAAGAAGATTCTTCTTCTGAAGAAGAGAAGCAGTGGGTGAGCACCAAGGAGAAGCTTCTCAAAAGAATGGGCAAGAAGGACCAAACCAGGTATTGTCAACCATATCTTCTTATATTTGTTTTTTATAAAATTGAAATGTATGTGTCTATCTCAAAATAGAATAAGGTGATTAGATTTAAATCTTATTTAAGGATTAAGTAATAAATAATAAGTTTTAATGGGAATTAATAATAATAAGTAATAAGGTGTTCTGATGTTAGTCTATAATTGAAAAAATAAATAATAAACTTTTATGTGTTAATACTATGTACTTTGTTTTTCATTTATCCTGAATATGAATTCTACCATTTTGTCAAATATCACTAAATCGGTTTTGGTGGTTAGGCGTTAACACGAACCAAACAGAGAACCCAAAAAACTATTTACTTTAGTACCCTCAAAACCGAGTTTGAAGATGTAGTGTAAAATGAGTTTATTGGATCAGACGTCTAAAGGCTGTTAAGTAAAGGGAACTGTGGATTAGACCTAAAAAAAACCGATTCGTCAGCAAGGGTTTTTTTTTTCTTTTTCATTCTATTTTCAATCGGTGGTCGGAACATAAGCGAATTCGTTCCATGCCAAATGGCGTTGTTGTGGAGCAGCCAGTGCGGCGCCTCCAACTTATAGAAGTTGGTTCCTTTTCAGCCGTTTCACCGCCGCTGTCGGGTTTAACAGTTCAGCAACTAGTGGGTTTGGATGCAAGGTTAGGCGTGCTTTGTGTTGTTCCTTTTACCGCTCGATTTCATTGAAATCGTCAGTTTTGAATTCTGTATTGAAAAAGTTGTGAGTTAGTTTTGTATCCTGTAATTTAAAGGGATTGTGGATTAGATTTATTCATCTGTGTTCCTTCTACGTATAACCCGCCAGCCTTCAAAGCAAGAGTGACTAGATATCTGGGCTTGCCAGTTTCATCATAGATCTCATCCATCGCTTTCCACCAGGCCATATCAAGGTCAAGAGCTGGCCCCATTTGCAAACATTTTTTTAAAAGATCTCTTTCATGTAAAGAATAACACACCCTGTATCTATCCTCTTCTAATCTAAATTGTATTCCTTGATTTGAGGCTGACGCACATTTGGGTGGGCCGCGCCGCATTGCATATTATTGTTCCATAATTATAATTTTCGTACATTTTATATGAACCATCGCACACTCAGAAGGGCCGCAATGGGTTTTTTTGCAGTCAGCTGTGGCTGTAACATGAGCTTGTTTTGTAAAAGCTGTTAGATGATAAAAAATATAACATAATTATTTTTGGCTTGTGTTTAAGTTATTACCAGATAAAGTAAAATACATATAACATCAAAAAACACTTTTTACTGCAAAAAATGGTACCTAAATGATCACCAAAATTAAAACTCCATTTCATTGTGAAATTATAACCAACATTTTTACATTTTCATGTCTAAAAAACCTAACCTAGTTCTGCCTAAATAAATCATAAGGCTCGAAACACACGGCGAAGACCGCGTCTGACCGTAGATGCCCGCAGCTGCCCTCACCGCGAACACAAAGCACACGAGGGCAGTTAGTTCACGACGTTAAATTCTTCATTGACTGAGCTACCCGCCCCGCGCCGCCGTCTGCGTTACTGCCAACAAACTGGTTTGTGTGATCCATGGCGGGCAGCCACGGATATGCCGCGCCGCCAGTGCATTTTGCTCTATATGTGCGTTGGTAGTATAGGATTCCCTTTGCATTATCGTTCGCGGTCAATTTGACCGGCTCGACCCGCCCCGCCGTGTGTTTCGCGCCTAATGGTTTATTTAGGCAGAACTAGCGCAATAATTTGCTCGCTAGGATATGGTGATAATTTACTACATTTGGTGTTTGAATACAATTTGAAGTGCAGTCGTGACTAAAACAGCTACAACTATTTTAATTTTTGACTTAATTTTTTGGTGTTTAGTATAATTATTTTTTTAGTAAGAGTGGTAAGAGAGCTTAGGGTATAGAAGTATTTTTTGGTGGTCATATTCAACCCCATTATTTTTTTAGATAATTACAGAAAATATTTATTTGAATTTGCGCAGTTTGGACGACGCCAAGCGCGCCAAGCTTGTGAGCGAGTTCATAGAGAGACGTGGCGGCTTCCCCGATTCACACATACGATCGCGCAGCACTCGCACGCGCCGCTCCGGCAAGAAGTTCCTGGAGAGGCAGAAGCAACTCGGGTATGAACATTAACTATGCTCTATTTACAAAAACAAGCTGAGAGCCAGCTTGTAGAGAGGCCTGGCGGCAGGGGAGAGACAGAACAAGCGCCACTTCGGTAAAGAAAGAGCCGCCATCTACTTTACTTAACCGAGGAACTATTAGTTTCATAATTCCCCACGTAGCTTGCTACGAGACGCTGGATCTATAGAAACATTAGTTCACATAGTCCAGTAACCGTTAATCAGTCTCGTACGGAAAGAGGTGGACTACAGTGCTAAGTGTGTAAAGTTCGAATCCAGTCGTGGATGAGTACTTTTTGCAAAATCTTGTTTTTATCTGTTTTCTTTAGTTCCCAATATGATATGTATGTAGATGGCGTTTCGAATTTGTATGTTTCGAAATGGCACAAGAGGGCTCTCTTCTCCCGTAGTATTATTTTACTCTTTGCGAGGCGGCTTCCCCGACTCACACATACGACCGCGCAGTACTCGCACGCGCAGCTCCGGCAAGACATTTTTGGAGAGGTAGAAACAACTTGGATATGAAAAATTACATAACTATACTATGTAAACTAGCGCCAGACGGCTAGACATAGCTTCGAAGATTTGAATACTCATTTGTGTGGCAAAGGTCAAAATAAGTATACAAAATTTGCTCAAATACCCGTGCCACAGGTCGCTTTGGAAGCAAATACTTCAGACTAGAAGCACTCAGCAAGGGAATTAAACAGTACTCAAGAGCGTTCGCGCGCTCTCCTTTGCTCTCTAGACACGGCATAATAAGGTTTATTATTCAATAACATGAAAATATTCTCTGTTCTGCGATCCTATTTGGTTTGTACTGAGCTTTATAATCTCATCGCTATATCAAGGACAAAATCGATGGATAAGTGGTAAAAATAAGATTGAAGAAAGTTATAAAATGTGTATTTTATTTTTCAGAATATTATCACGAGAGCTGTTCGGAGAATCGCCAGACGCGTATATGTCCAAAAGATCTCAAGCTAGCTTGTTTAGAGGACGACGTAATATTAGAAAGGTAAATCAGCTTATCAATTTATTGTCTAGAAAACTAGCGACACGCCCCTGCTTCGCACCCCGCACTGATGTGGTGACATGTCAAAAATTGGGATTTCTGTGCTGTAAAAGGTCAAATTAAATTAGCTGGTGAAACTTCACAGACATGATTCCATATTCAATGACTACAAAACAATCCAAAAAACATTTTCTGAACTCATCATTTCAACTAACTAACCAGCGGCCGTTAACCCGCTAAATCAGCTAGTTTGAACTTGAAATGAGTTTAGATTTTTGTTTTAACTTTTGTGAAGTTTCGCAAGTTACTTTAATTTGACCCTGTATTTAAGTTAAATATTAACAAATATTATTTCACAGGTTATAGATAAGAAATCTTTGGCGCGCAGTACTGTAGTGGCAAATATGGAGGAATTCGAGAGAAAGAGAAGACTGAATGCTAAACAAGCCAAATTGGTAAGTATCTCTATTTAATTGAATAAAAAGCATAATAAAGAGTATTCTATTCTATTATTAACTGTTCCTTTGAAGAATCGCTTGTATTGTATACCTACCCCACCTTTTACCATTACAAAACATACCTTATCTCTATTTACGCAAAGTTTAATTTGCATTATTATCAAATTGTGTCTCATTTGTACAGCTTTATTTGACCAATGCAAAATACACCTTATCTCTACATTTACAAAGTTTATTTTGCATTGCCAAAATTTCTGTCTCGTTCGTACAGAGGGAGCTACTAGGCTGCGAAGAGGGCGTGAACGTGCTAGTCATTAACGACGAGGTGTGTCTGGAGTATGACTTCGAAGAGAACCGCCCCGTCGTTACCGTGCACCCCTTCTTCACCAAAGTTATGAAGGCTCATCAGGTATGGCTTTTTAGCCTCGTACAGAAAAAAAAAAAAATTGTGTGTGTGCGTGCAAGTATCG
Source organism: Globia sparganii (assembly GCA_949316385.1). Taxonomy (NCBI): domain Eukaryota; kingdom Metazoa; phylum Arthropoda; class Insecta; order Lepidoptera; family Noctuidae; genus Globia; species Globia sparganii. Next base: position 6,240,342 of record OX438670.1, read on the forward strand.
CCTAAGGGCCTTCGCTCCTGACCGTAAAGGTTTTTGTTTTCTTGGGATAAAAGTTATTAAAAAATCGGACCTTAATGTTGGTAAATTCTCGCAGTTACTGTATTTGGCAACTGGGTTGTTAACTGCAATATTGTCTTGGAATCTGTGTCACTTGTAGCCACGTTGGCTATCAAAATATATCTTCTGCACGAAATTTGACATTAAAAAATTGAAGTAGTATGTTACTGACTATTACAATAAGTATTTTTGTGTGCAAAGATGGATGAATGGTAGCTGCTGTATTTGGTAATCATGAAATTGTTTTTTGTACAGTACGAAGGCGTGAAGTTTATGTGGGACGCATGCTTCGAGAGCCTGGCGGAGTTAGAGACAGGAAGACCAGGTGGAGGCTGCATCCTCGCTCACTGCATGGGACTTGGCAAGACACTGCAAGTGCTGGCTCTGTTACACACGGTACGTTCTTACCGCCTTGAACTATAGGATACTAGCAGCTCCCCGCGTTTTCACCCGCGTTATTTTCGATCCCGTGGGAATATCGTGATAAAAAGTATCCTGTGTTAATCCTGGTTATAAACTGTGTGCCAAATTTCATTCAAATCCGTTCAGCCGTTTGTGCGTGATTGAGTAACAAACATCCAAACATCTTCACAAACTTTTACATTTATAATATTAGTAGGATTATAGGAAGGTGTCCGTTATATCCGTTGGAACTAACGATTCCTTGGGTAGCGAACGTAAAGCGATATAAAAAGGAATCGTCTTTTTTCAAAAAAGATGATTCCTTTTTTGAAAAAAGATGTCGATGCAGCTGTTATTGCGCAAGTTAAAGATAACTTAGGAGAGAAACGAGGACCGCTGCCAGACATAGGTTTAGGCATAAACGTTGCGCAGACGCACACAATGATGTTTCCACAGTCATGATAACACAGCACGTTATTCCATGTGTTTTAACGGCTTACCACGTTTATTCCCAGGTATTGACTCACCCTGGCGTGAAAATGCAACGCGTCCTCGTGTGCTGCCCTCTGTCGACCGTACTCAACTGGGTCGACGAGATACACAAATGGATCGGACCAGTAACGAATCAGATCAAGGTAAGAAATAGAGGATTGTTGTGTATAAGTGTGGCGGGGACGTCCACGCGAAAACTGTAACCATGAATTGAGCACATGATTCTAAACACCCTAGCATAGAAATCTCTCAAATCTTTCAAATCAAATCAAAATCGTTTATTTGCATAAAATGCGGTAGGTACAAAAGATGATAATGGCCCCGACTCTGTTGTTCACAAACTAAACTAAATTTAATTTCAGTGCATCTTTTTCTTCCTATTTCACTATGAAAAGGAGATAAATATTAGTTTAGTCCTGTCAAATTAGATAATCCATAGACAAGTTTAGACGTGATTAAAAAATTGGGTACTAAAAATACGTACATTTACGTCAGGCGCTGACTAATTTGACAGGACTAAACTAATATTTATCTTCTGTCCTTTTCATAATGAAATAGAAAAAAAAGATGAACTGAACTTAAACTTAGTTTAGTTTGTGAACAACAGAATCAGGGCCAATATGTAAAATTGTAGTGCAAAGACACATTCCGCCATGTAATGATGGGATGCAAATATTTAATACATGAAGTAGCTATGTATTAACAACATACAGTAATAATTATACTAATAAGGAAGTTAGTTAAATTATCAAAGGAACTTAACTAATTAAAAAAAAAATTAAAATGCATTTCCGTTGGTTAACAAAAAAAAAATCTGCCGTTTCACAGAAAAGTGCAATATTCACGCGATCAAAATCTATGGAACAGCAATTTTTTTTATATAACCGGCGAAAAATTGCAACGTTGGATGGTTCAGAATCATTAATCTATGGTGACAGTTGCGCGTCGATGTCCCAGCAACCCTGTAAATATAAATTGTATTTCAATTTTAAAATAATTAGGTTTAATCTGTGCGAGACTGTTGGTTGCGAACTTGTGTAAAGTCTATTCAAACTTGTTTCAAATTAATATTATTTCAAGTTAAACAAGTATCAACTTTATTCTAATGGCAATTAAGTTGATTTCAGAGTGACTGGCACTATTGAAAAAGTTGTAAAAATGCTTGAAGTTGTAACGTAAACTGAACTTTATTGTGTATTTTTCCATAAACTCCCTATTTGTTTACATTTTTGGCAAATAAATCGCGAATGCACGTTAGTGCTGAGAGTTTAAAAAAAAATGCGCAAAGTTCAGATCCGCCCTAAAGTTCGGCTGTAGTCTCTGTATCATAATATTCTAAATATTGTTTACCGTACCATGTGACCAACTTGTTTTATTTATTTTTCAAGCAACGTAAAATAAAGAGGAAGTTACAGGTATTACATTTATATTTCGTTAAAAAAAATACGTAGTCTATAAGATTTAAACCTGCCACAATAGGTACATGTGCCTGAGGTTTTTCAGGTAAGTTACTTGAAAATGTTTAGCCTTGCAGGAATACTATACTTACTTAAATTTTTAATCTCAGATAATTTACGTCTACCACTTACTCAATCATCTACTTTAGGGATGTGTATCTAAAGTTGATTTTTGAGTGAACATTTGTCATAAAAATGTCCTAAATAAATGTTGATTGCAATGGAATTTGAACTTTGTTTTTTTTTGACATCGAGCTGATTGTTCCAAAACTTAATAATTATCTGAGATTCAGAATTCAAATATAGGTTATTTAAAGACCATCCGTTGTCTACAGACCTACAAAGACAGCATGGCATGATGTTTGTCATGCTTTTGTTTGTTGTGCTGTATTTCATACTTTTTCTTGTATAGTATTTTTCTCTCACGAAGCGACACGCGCTTTACTTGCGGTAACTAAATGTACAAACACGCTGTGAATGCGTGCGTAAAGACGAGTAGCGTCAGCAAATAACACACACACACACTGCCTACTTTGCCATTGTCTCGAACGGTACCGAGAGCTCACAAACACACATTCACAGCGTGCTTGAACATTATATAACAATTGCTTCTTTTAAAAAGAAGTGTCGCCCTCCCCAGCCCAAAAGCAAAAAAACACTAGTTTATCAATAATTCAAGTCAATCAAAAGATAAAATAGATAGCCAATTAAATAGTCACAAATACAAAAAGTCTACACATAAAAAATTCATGCCCACAGGTATTCGAACTATCAAAACTGAAGAAAACATACGAACGAGCCTACCAACTAGAAGACTGGTACAATGGAGGCGGTATATTCATCATAGGATACGAACTCTTCCGAAGTCTATCGACTCTCGACCCGTTCCTCGACGACGTGCGACCTACAATCGTCAAAAAAATACGTACAGCTCTACTCGACCCCGGCCCAGACATAATCGTCTGTGACGAAGGACATTTACTAAAGAACGATTGTTCTGTTCTCGCGGTAGCAATGAGCAGGGTTGTCACGAAAAGAAGGATTATACTGACGGGGACGCCGATGCAAAATAATTTAAGAGAATATTATTGTATGGTGAACTTTGTGAAGCCTAATTTGCTGGGAACTTATTCGGAGTATTCTAATCGGTAAGTTGAAGATATGAATTTGACTGTGTAGTACAGCCGTAGAAAAACTTTATGGTGGCTTTGAAGTGCCTTACTCGCTGCGCAGTACCTCACCCCTCACAACGCTGACAGGTAAATTTGTTACTGGCGCAGTGACTTGCTTCATGTTCCGAGCCGCCAAAAGGTTTGGATCGGGCTGTGTGTATTTAATTTTTAAAGCTATACTGTCCTGCTTCTATGAAAAAGTCTCGGGACCTTATGATTTCTTATTATCTCTTACTTTGTTGATTATTTAAGCTAATTCGGTATATTTTATGATTTTTTCATAAATATTTGATGCGTCTAAATCTAAAGTCTTATGCTACGGTTTCCTAGAATTAGGATGGTCGCACTTAACGGCCGTAGTGACGGCTGCCATGAAAATGATGACAGCGACAAAGATTTAAATCGTTATATTCGCCCTACGGCGTAAAAAGATAGTCGTGTTTCTGTTTTGTTTGACACCCCTGACACACTAATGACGCAGTGACTTGACTTTATTGCATGAAAACGCTAATTAATAATGTGTAAGCTCATTATTCTCAGTATGGACACTTTTTTGCGTGACTAAGTACAGTGACAGCAAATCTAGTGATTTAAATCTAGCGATTTAAATCTAGCGATTTAAATCTTTGGGTAGTGGGGTTTGACTTAATGTCAAATTCTGGTGTTAATAACAGATTTTCATGACGGCCGTTATAAACAGATTTTCATGAAGGCCGTTAAAATATGACGGAACCGCTTTCTTAAGAAACCAAAGCTTGACCTGACCTGTATGCAAGAACTTTCAAGGCATAAAATAAAATAAAATCGTTCCAAACTAACCTTTATGTCCCTTCGTATAGGTTCGAAAATCCAATAATGAACGGCCAGCACCGCGACTCCCTAGAAGAAGACATAAAACTGATGAAGGCTCGTACACACATTCTGCACAAAGTATTAGAAGGCTGCCTTCAAAGACAGGAAGCTTCAGTACTCTATCCGTACTTGCCTAAGAAGCATGAGTACACCGTCTTTATAACGCTAACGCCATGCCAGTGGGACTTGTACAAGCATTACTTGCATACCTATGGGAACAAGACCAAACACAGCATATTGAAGGACTTCCATATACTACAGAAGATTTGGTCGCATCCACAGGTGTTGCACAACTTTCAGACGAAGGCTAGAGATCGGGATGAGAAGAATAGGATTAAAGGTATGTTTATTTTATAGTTCTCAGTTTCTGACAACAAGATCAGCTATGAGTAATAATATGTGACACTTCACGGTATGGACACTTTTTCCTGTGACTAATTTAAATCTTTGACGGGTTTGACTTTAGAGGAATTGCGGTTGGAGAGACTTTTGAAAAAGCCTAAATAAAAAGTCATAATTCGAGGTTTCGCTCTCGCTTTCGCCTATTCCTCCTCCAATATTGGACCAATTTAAAAGATATTTCATAAACTGAATAAGAAGGATATATACCGTGTCCCTATGTTTTTCTTTGTTCATTAATAGTGCCTTTATACACTAAGCCTCTGTTGACAGCGGTTTAAATCGGAAATTTTGAGTTTTATTTGAGGGTTCTAGAGCTTATAAAAATAATGTATCATCAAAAAGGAAAACATAGGGACATACAAGTACTTAATATTTATTATTCTGTTAAAAATGATTGCTTTATGGTCATTAACTAGAAAGAAAACAGGCGCGAGCGTTTCTATGGAAAAAGACCACCCGCATTTCCTCTTAATGTTAAATATTCGTGAAAGTGACAGATTTTCATACCGTCCGCTATAATATGACGGAACTTGTTTAGTGAGCTGCGCGTCGCCACACCTCAATGACATTTTATATTGTCTATGGCACAGTGTCCCCATATCCATTTTCTGTAGTACTGACTTTATCTCTATGTATAAAATTATCAATTGTTTTAATTTGTTGTTTCAAGCGATGGAAATGAAAGAGGAAAGTACAGGTATCTCGTTCATTAACTTCGTTCGCGCACGTTTATTAGACCACAATACACCATATCCATTACCTAACCTTCACATAGGTTAACGTAATACACTAAAGCCGCATTTTGGTTGCGTTACATCGTATGTTACTGGCAACAATGTCGCACAACGTTTATTTATTTTGAAAACTGAACATAAGCTTGTTACCAGCAACACTGCAATATTGCATGTAGCCAGCCACATGTAGCCCGCTACGCAAAAATTGTTGCGCATCTTTGTTTTCCACTGAATACGGAGCGCGTTGACATGACCAAGACCTTTTCGTTTGTAATTTTAAAGAGTAACCATTGAGCTCTCACGCATGCGTTTACTATTTAGCTCTAAGAGTAGTGCCTTCATAATTTGCCAAACTAAAGCCTCATTTTTAATTGTGGCGTACAATAAAATTAAAGCAACAAATGACTTGCATCGCCTAAACACTTTATATTAGAGCCAAGAATTTGAGATAATTTTCAAGTTATGGAACAACAAACTGACTGTCATACTTAACAAAGCTCAAATTCCATTACCACCAAAAACTTATTAATACCTTTTAGTTACAAATGGTCACTCAAAAATAAACTTAGAGTACATTTCACTAAAGTAGATAAGTAACTGATTAAATGGCGATGGAATGTAAATGACATTGGGAACTTTACCATAGAAAACCTCCCCACGGCGGACAATGTTGAATATCTTATTTTAAAGCTTTTTACCTCTATCTATGTTGACCTAAAGCTCATTATTGTGGCACATGGGAATATTGAGATATTATGAGTCTAAGTTGTAAATATTTTTTGTAAGAATGACTTGATTTTTCAATGTTTTACGTTGTTTTGCATTACATGACACCTAGTAATAATTTAATTGTATTATATAACAATACATACATAATTATTTTATTTCTTCATTATTCTTTGTATAATTATTTTTATTTCTCTGATGTAGTATATTCATGTATACTGTAACCAAGTTGAGGAATAGGACTAATTAAGGAAAGAAGGTATGTAATAATAATATATTTTTTATTAATTATCTTTATCATAATCTATAATAATAATATCATCCAAAAAGGCAGCTGGCGTTACGTTGACATCTTCATGTCTTGCCCATGAAAGATAGTATATCATGCTCGCAATATGTGCACAACATCATCATCTTATGCGGCGGTCATGAATCTTAGATTGGACGTAACTATAATGATTGATTAAATATTGTTGTGAAGTGGTAAAGTAAAAATATTAACCCTTTAACCGCCATCGCCGTAATATTACGTGTTGTAAGAATGTTACCTCAGACGCCACGTCGGAATATTACGTAAAAGTCCTGTCATTTAAAAAATGTACAATAAATGTTGAGTTTGCTTACTAAATCTTAGTATATTTCGTGTAATTACTTTATTTTTAACAGTACTAGATATATATTTTAGCTAATTGAATGAAATAGTTAATGATTCGCAGTTCGTGATACGTCTAAATATCAACCTACTTCGCCGAACCCGTGATTTCACGCAGACTAGTGTTGTACACACGGCTACACATCAAGCTATACAAAACCAGTTTACGCTGGTCTCCCATCGTACGAAAATCCTATACAATGTGAGATCAGCTTATACTGGAAATGTATAGCTTGATGTGTAGCCGTGTGTACCACATATGAAACTCCTGATGCTAAATTAATAAAGAAGATCCTGTTTTTTTATCAAACTATCAACTAAACATTCATTAAAATTTCATAGTTTATTAACGACTAGCGGTCCTTCCCGGCTTCGCACGGGTGGACATTAAGTTTTTAAACATTTAATTTTTTTTCTTGCAATTAAAAAAGTCTATATTAATCAGTGATAATGTAGCATTCAAATGGTGAAAGAATTTTTAAAATCGGTTCAGTACTTTTTGAGTCAATTCGTTACAAACATATATAGGGTGACTGGTAATTAGTGACCGATACCTAAACACGTGATTGTACTCATGATAACAAACAACTTTTACTATGGGACCAAACCTGAATTCGCGAAAAAAAATCTGCTGTTCAGTACCTACATTTTGGCCAGTTAGGCGAACATAAATGACTGAACAGCAGATTTTTCAGATTTGGTCCCACGGTAAAAGTTGTTTGTTATCATGAGTACAAGCACGTGTTTAAGTATCGGTCACTAATTATTAGTCACCGTATATACAAACCTTTCCTCTTTGTAATATTAGTAAGTAGAGATTTAATTATTTATTCAAAACCGAATAAGCTTTAGTGAAATAATATGTAGAAATCAACAAAGAGATATAAATTATCGACTTATTCCAGAACGTCACTAGTACAGGCTATCCGCGAACGCCGTCGCCGTAATATTACGTGCGGCTCAAGGTCAACTAAAGTCATATTTTGAATAAACGTCAGTTGCGCTAGCGCCATCGCCGTGATAACACGTGCTCTCTTTATTATTAGTTCTAAGCTAGTATCGAGAAGTTGTCGATGATGTTATACGACGATGAAGAACTATTAAATATATTGCAGCAATCAAACAATGATATTTGTAGTAGTGGCAGTTCAACGGATAGCGATAATGAATCGGTAAATCACTCTTTTGTTTTTAAAGTCTGTATATTTATCCTACAGTCAAAAAGACAGCTAGATAATAATAATAAAGAAAAATCAAAGTAATTTAGTTATTTTATTTGTTGTTAATTAATATTATTTGTATCCCAATATTTTAACACTCAATACATTAATCGTATTAAACAAATCAAATTTAAATGGCCTGCGCAGACGACGGATTTTTGTCCGCCGACTTTTTTGTCCGCTAAAACAGATCGCTTACAACTGTATCGAATAACGCAAACGAGGGATTAAAAGTACCGCGTACAAAAAGTCCCCCGAATAACCGAGGACATGCGGGGAGCGGACCGGACAAAAGTACGGGGGAGTCCGCGAAAAAAATAGAACTCGTGTGACTAGGCGAAGCAACGCACATGGCGGACTTTAGTCCGCGCTGCGCGTGATATACGTATGCCCGTATTACCGGGGATCAAATGCTCGCACACCGTGTGCGTTGAGTTCGCGGTAAATCCGCGGCGGACTTTTTATTCGCGGAGCGTACTTTTTTCTCCGCCGCGGAGAAAAGTCCGTCGTCTGCGCAGGCCATTAGACTTAACAAAAAATCAAGGGACTTTCAGCCCGTGTCCTTCTCCAGAATATTAATTTTTTATGAAGAATTAACAATGGAGACTAATTGCCTAACGTATATTTGAAGACTGATTAACGTAGGATGTTTAAAGACTGATTTATGTGCGGTACTACTTAAAAAAGAAAACCTTTGATTAAAAATGTTTAAGTTTTATTTATTTCATATAAATATAATATATAAAATATAGTTATCGATAAACTATTATCTATAACTATATTTTACAATATTTTACAACAACACTATGCAAAATTGTACCTAAACGTTGCTGGCGCTAGATGCACTCCACGCGAATTATGACATGTCGGTTAAAGGGTTAACAAATAAAAACCTCATTTACTCAGCATTCCCGCAGGTTACAGAAATAAAAATTGCACATTGATAAAATAGGTAATGGTATCTATAAACTTTGATTAGTTTCGTTTGTGTCCGCTACTTTTCGAAAAGTGGGGCATAAAGTTCCCAATGTCTTTTATCTGAGATTATGAAAATTGCTATAGAAGGTGTTTCTTGCTTCAACTTATGCATGCCACAGGCAATTAAATCACGCCGTGTAATTCTGCATCCATCTGTAATACACTCTAACCGCTTCGTTATTTTCACAGCGGAGAAACTTGAAGATGACTTGGCGACCGAAGACCTGGAAGAAATAAAGCCGAATGCGACTGAAGACCTGTGGTGGCTGCAATACTTGGACGGCGGCAACATGTTGGAGACGCTTGATAGCTCCAACAAATTCGTTGTAGTCTTCCGGATATTGGACGAGTGTGTTGCGCTGGGGGATAAAGTGTGAGTTATATAATAGTTTAAGCATAGAATAAGAATGTATAAAGGAGAAACTCCCACTCCGAACCCCTTATAAATGCCTAACTACCCCGTTGGTCTCGTGGTCGCAAGCGCGACTGGTGAGCGTGGGGTCCTGGGTTCGATTCTCAGGTCCGGCAAAGTGTTACATTAAGTCTTTCCATTGTATATTTCTCAGTAATAGCCCGGAGTTTGGAAGTTGACTGACAAATAAATATCTACGACGAATAGGGCCGTGCAATCAAATAAAAAACCGTTGAAATGCGAGCCGGACTCGCACATCGAGGGTTCCGTACAAATTTGTAGGTATGTAAATAGTTTAATCATGGAATTTTTTTTTTTTGTAATACCGTTTTCGGATGTTTTCCTTTACTTGTGCTCAGCGGCGGCCTTACCCATTGCGAGGCTCCGGGCGGCAGGTATTTGCGAGGCTCTTTGTCCTTCGTAAAAGTATGTGATGCGAAAGTAGGTCTAATTGTTTGGTTTAGGTATTTGTCATGTTTGACGAGAAATGCTAAATATTTTATACAAATAAATAAAATTTGAGTTTTAAAATATTTTATATTGAAAGATTAACAAATACAGAGATGAAAATTTTTAAAATAGATGTTTACGGCTTTTCCTAAAACTTAAATCTTTAATTAAAGCAAAATAATCTAACGAATGAGCTACGTCATTTTCGATTGAAAGAATAGGCTGAAAGCCGATCGTGTCATCGAATTCCTCAAATACCTATCTATACTAATATTATAAAGCTGAAAAGTTTGTTTGTTTGTTTGTTTGCTTGAACGCGCTAATCTCAGAAACTACTGGTCCGATTTGAAAAACTCTTTCAGTGTTAGATAGCCCATTCATCGAGAAAGGCTATAGGCTATATATCATCACGCTAAAACCAATAAGAGCGGAGCACCAATGAAGAATGTTTCAAAATCGGGGGATTTTTTTCCTATTGAGAGCTTCCACTGCGTGCGCTGCGTAAACGGTTAAAGTTTCGCAAAAATCATATATGACAGAATTGTTCCCCTTTAAAAGTTAAAAAAAAGTCTGCAACAGCGTATGTCTATCTTTTAAGGTTAGCTCACTATAACCTCTTTTATGCTAACCAAATTTGTTCTAAAATAATGCATTATTTGCGAAGGTGTTTTTATAAACATGGTATTAATCCTTATCCAAATAAATACGTTATTCATCACATGTATTTAATTTTGAACAAAATTGCCTCTGACATCATTTGATTTCAATGAATATCTTAGGAGATATCATAGTTTTAAAATAATACTAATAATAAAGCTGAAGAGTTTGTTTGTTTGAAACACGGTTTGAAAGCTCTAAATCTCTGGAAGTATTGGTCGCATATATAAAAATATTTTTGCGTTTGATAGCCCAGTTCTTGAGGAAGGCTATATTCTATTAAACTTGACGCTAGGACCCTTAGGAGTTGAGCAAAAAGAAAAAAAGTCTGAAGTTTTCGCCAAGCGAAAACGAAGTAATAGAGCAGGCCGGCGACACGTTGCGACGGGGTGGGTCGGGGAAACAAAAAAAAATTACGCGGACGAAGTCGCGGGCAGAAGCTAAAGTCAAAGTCAAAGTAATTTTGGTATTTTCATCAACATGTCAAGCATTTGCATTCAAAAAGTATAATTTGGTGAAGTGGAACTGATGAAGGAGACCACAGATAGCTACAGGAACTCTTCAATGATAATAAGTATTTCACGGGTGGCGATAAGATATCTCGATTAAGATAGTTAAGCGACTATGACGAAGCAAATTTAAATAAATGGTTCTGACGAAAATGGTACCATCAAACCGATCTGATGATGAAGCTGGAAGGTAGGTACCGGAACTTCGTAATAAAACCATGTATTCTAGCCGTGTTTGGGCTTATTGGAATTGTCATGAGATGCACTCTGACTATAAAAAGTAAAAAATAAAAACTTTTTAACAAAAAAAAAACAACCGACTTCAAAAAAAAAACACTACAAAGTGTAAAATAACTTTAATTTTAATTTTGGAAGTCGGTGGCAAAAACGTAAATGGGACGTTCTTCTTTTTTATCGACAATGACTTGTCTTCTCCGCAAAAAAATAAATATATTGCCCCTAAATACTAAATTTCTTAATTTTTTTTTATAAAAAATACTTTTGACAATGCAATAATTATAATATCCTCAAAACTAGATTTTAATTATTAATATTTTTTACAAAATTAGTGTGACATAGTATACAAAAAGCGTGACGGAGGTGTTTTACATACAAATAAAGTGTGTCCCTCTATGGCCACTAATGTAAACAATCTGCTCTCGTGTTTTAATAATTAATTTTAAGCCTCGAAAAACTCCTTTCAGCAGATGCAACTGAAACAGGTGTGGTGGCAATAATTCTCAGGACTCTTTCGATAGTGGGGTAAACTTCAGTTGTTTTTTATTCTATTATTAAATAATTAAGGATCAAAATCAAAAGATTTAAATTAAAAAATCGATATTTTTTTAAATTTGCTTGGGTTGTTGCGCGAGGCCCCTGCAAGAGCGAGGCCCCGGGCGATTGCCCTGTTCGCCACCCCCTAAGGCCGCCGCTGCTTGTGCTACATGACATTGCTTCTTGCCAAGTTTCATGATTCTAGGACAACGGGAAGTACCTTCTACCCTGTAGTTTTGATTCCGGATAATAAACGCCCCATATCTTTTGATTGCGTTGACTTAGAAGTTTGATTTTTCACTGCTTCAAGGCATTGCTACCCTGAGTATTTGGTATTAATTTCAACTTGATAACTCCACGCGTTCCTGAGATAAAGGGTCTTGACCGACGGACAACCAGACGGACAACGAAATGATCTTATAAGGATTCCGTTTTTCCTTTTGATGTACGGAACCCTAAAAAAAACGAAAACAGGTTCTCAGCCGTGTTTAAACGCACGAAAATATTTGTGGTATTAATCGACTGGGGCGGTCAATAGTTTCGCTTTAGGCGTGACACATTTAAACGATATCTTTCTTGCCCACAGGCTCATATTCTCCACGTCACTATTCTGCCTGGATGCCCTAGAATACTTCCTGAAGAAGATCAAGAAGTGGTCGTTAGGGAACGAGTACTTCCGGCTGGACGGGTCTGTTCCGGCCGAGGTGCGGCAGAAGTGGTGCCGCGAGTTTAACGCTGACAACAACTATAAGACTAAGTGAGTTTGTACCCAATTCAAGCACAGAGCAGAACATTTTCTGATTACAGTGAATAATAAACCTTATCATTACTTTCATAAATTACAAAGTTGTACGTGATTGTGCGAACAGCGACACAGACATTGAACAAATTCTCAGTCCTGTGTCTTTCGCGCGAACTCGTGTCCATTTTAAAACACTGGCAATTATTTTAAACCTTTTAGTTTGCTATTAAGGTTATTATTTCAGTATAACATAATTTAGCTTTTAGATAATGTATGAAGAACAGGGTGTATAGCTCACTCATCCTTCATTCAAAAAGGGAGGATCCTCCGACCAGACGGGTGTTATATCTGGTGGGCAACTGTCCAACGATGTAAGTCAGGACGTTGTATTTAAGCTAGTCGCGCGGTAAACTCTGCTTGCGCGATGCAGGATTTTGCGTGACGTCACGTCAGTATCATGCGTAGTTGTGGCGACGTAAATGCCACCACAGACTCAAGTGCTGTAATCAGTATCAAAGTCAGCATTATTCCATTGTGAAAAAGAGACGGTACTATAATGGCATGTATACTGCCATCTCCTTTTCGCACATTTATTAATCAAAACGACAAACTCACGTTTTCTACACAGATTGTTCCTGGTATCAACCCGCGCCGGCTGCTTAGGCCTGAACATGACAGCCGCAAACCGCGTCATCATCATGGACACGTCGTGGAACCCTGCGCACGACATACAGAGCATCTTCCGAGTGTACCGCTTTGGACAGAAGAAGGACTGTTACATATACCGTCTAGTCGCTATGGTGAGACACAACCCACTAGCTCACCCGTGTGTTTCATAGAAACGTCCATGTAAAACACTGGTATTCAGCTGCATCCGGTTACACAGGAAGCCGACCTTAACATAGTTGAGAGAAGGCTAGGCTGACGACGATCATGTCATAAAAATAATAAAATACAAAATACCCCTCGCTAACATTGCGGAATGTTAAAATGCCAAACCTAAGGACACAACCAATAATATAATTTATTGTAAGAAAAATAACATAAAAGAGCGCACATGTCGAGGCCCATCTTTTTCACCGATATTGCAAGAACCAAGGAAGGTTCCCGCAATATCTTTGTTTAAGCAGTTTTCGCCTACAAATTGCTATAAAAATGGTAAGAGAAGCAAACTCTTGTATATTAATATAATTATCATTTCCTAGGGTACGATGGAGCAGAAGATTTACGAGCGTTCAGTGACGAAACAAGCCGTCGCTTGCCGCGTGGTTGACGAACAACAGATCGACCGCCATTACAATATGGCTGAACTCACCGAGCTATACAAGTAAATAATAACTTTAAATATTCCTAGTCTTCCTTTACACTTACACTTAAAATAGACTTTATTCATCAATAACATCAGTAGATACTTTGCTGTGGCTTTATCCCCATCTGCACTGTTACTAAGAAGTAAAGGAAAGAATGAAAATACTTGTATTTGCAGTAAACGTGATGCATAAAGCAAAAAAAGTTCGGGGGGAAAATATGCGTCACATCCACGCAAATCGGCCACCGCTCATCATAATGCTATGATAGTGCAAGACATAGCCACAGCGTAGGTTTATAGCAACGTTGATGTGATTAAATAGAGCTTTCCTCGTTCAGGTTCGACGAAGGCGGCTCCTGCGTAGCAGGCGGCGTAGCCGTAGGCGTGCACGACGTAGCACTGCTACGCGTAGCACGCGACGTGCTGCTACACGCGGTACATGAGCACGACTCGCTGCTACGAGATTCTAGCGAGCAGGGCCTGCCTGAGCATGAGCGGAATGCGGCCTGGATGCAGTTCCAGCAAGAGCAGGCGCATAAACGTAACTATAACTTGTATTAATACTAATTGAATAGCACAAAGAATAAGTATTTTCATCTCCACGTCAATTTTACTGTGCCTCTACGAAAAGAAAATATATGAAAAACTATACTACTATACCCATAATAAAAGTCAGCTATTGTTGTCCATATAACAAATTACATAATGTAAAATATTCACTTTAATTGTTTTTTATTACATTTTTCACAGAAATGGAAAACAAACTGATCATAAACATCCCAAAGGTTGCGTTAAAGCGTATACACGACAATGCGACAGCATCTGCATCAGCCACCGTCGTCAAAGAAGAAGACACCAGTGACTACACTCAAAACGAACCTAAAACTAAGAAGGGAAAGAAATCTTCCATCATCAAGTGCTGCATACCCATACAAGACACCGAAAAACCAGTAACCAGAAGCGGCCCAAGAAAAGAACCGTCCATCATCAGACCAGGGACCAGCAAACAATACATGAACTACGTAGCATCTACCTCATCCGTCAACCAAAAGCCTTTTGACGCCATGAACCAAGAGGAAGCTATGGTGGAAAAAATCACAGACATACTCATCAGATATGGTTTCCAGAACAAAAAAGGAACGCCTGACATAGCCAATCTAGTCAAGAAAGTCAGAAATATAATGAAGCAAGGATATGTCAGTGAGGAAGATATGTCAGATGACTTGACTGCCAGTATAGCGAGGGTGTTACTCCCACAGCACATGTCTCTACCCATGGTCACTAACATCATGTGCGAATCTATCAACAACTCCGCGGAACCTAACGCACTGCCCAGCGAAGCCGCCCCAGAGTTGATAACGAGTGACCCCACTCCCAGTACATTCTATACAAATCAAAGGAAATCGGACGAACCTGAAGGGCAAAGGACAAAGAGAAAAGCAGCAATAGCAGCTGAGAAAAGTATCGATTCTTTAGCACAAGAAGTCGTCATCAATTTAGATGATGACGATTTCGATGCAAGAGATACCGATTTTGTACCGGACGCAGATGTGGATAGTTTCAAACCAAAAAAAAAGTCAAAAATCTTAACACCCTCAAAAATGTCCGAAACAGACGAAAGCACTATGAGTGCTGAAGAGTCACAAACATTAGTGGCCAATTTTGACAGCTTGAAGACTAATGAGAAACCCAGTATTACGAATGCAGATAAAGTTACAACAAATGAAGATAAGGACACAAGTATTCCTAAGAAGTATGGTCCTAAAAAACCGAAAGATAGAATTATTAAAACTTACGCTAGAACGGAAAAAAAAGACCTACCTAGCAAACCAGTTGACGATGAACCAACCGCGAGCGTCAGTAAACCCCCAGAAAAAGACTATTCAAGCATACTATTAAGTGATGATGAGGATCTAATATTAAATGTCGCTACTTCAGAGAAATTAGCCGATAGTCCTATAAAGGTGCCTGAAAAACCTCCTGTACCAAACGCTTCGGACGACGAAGTAGTGCCTTTACCGATGACCTTGTTGAAAAATCAGAATTTTATCAATATCGTGGCGCATACGTACTTGGTTGGTAATCCTATGTTAGATGAAGATGCGGCTACGCTCGCTGCGCAGTACAGTACGTTGAAAGCGTTTAAAGAGGCCGAACAGACAGGCAAGGACGTGTGTAGCGGACCCATCTATGATATAGCTGTGAAGGTAAGCTGAATTTTTGTGATGATTTTATCTATCATGCTAGCTACGGCCCGCGATTTCCAATCACAATATACACTTTAAATACTGACAGTTGTAATTTGAATATATACTGCTACAGTCCGTTCACAGTTTTTACCTCAGATTTTGCATCACTTTCAATATCAAAGTGATCTTTATTATTATGGTAATAAGGTTACTATTGGGTTGCCTCCATTGACAAATCTGTCAAAATCACAATGATCTTTATTCACGTTGCAATAAGGTTGCTATTCGATTGCTGCTGTCAGAGGTAAAATAACTGGGACTGCACAAAGGATCTTTTGGCGCTCGAATTATGTTGAAAGGGGAGCACTGCGCCAAATGAACCTTGCATTGCTAAATAGAAATTATTTATTGTATTTGAACGGACAATTTAAGTTAGTAGTAATTTGCTTAACAATTAATTTCCCTGAATTTAAATTGACCTTCACAACATTTAATTAGTTGGTGAAACTTCACAGACTTGATGGATGTCGATATCTAATAATTGGCATTTGAATATCTGTAAAAAAATGCTTTATAACCTATAAGTTTCGCCAAACAGTTAAAAGTAAATTTGTATACAGAGCTGTTTTTTTTTTCTTTGATTATTCCAAAAACGCTTAACTCCCAACAGGTAATTGGCAAAGATATACTGAAGAAAATGCACAGTGCCAATCCAAAAGCTGCCGCCTCATCTAGCAATGACGCTGTAGCCAGTATACAAATGAAGGAACAGATGATACAAACCCAGAAAACCTTCGAAGAAACCGCTGCAAAGAGTTCCAAAGCCAAGAGTGCTAAACTCCGGGATGATATGATTCAGCAGAAATTCGCTATGAATAACGGAAAAGCAGCTGATATGACAAAGGAGGCTGAAGTTAAGGCCGTGGTCACACCGCCTGCAGCCAGTGTTAATAGTTCTGTGGTGCCGGTTGGAATGTAAGTTTTAGAAATTTACAAAGAACGCACCTGCTTGACACGGTTTTTACGATTTGACAAATATCGAGATTTCTTCATAAAGTTTAAGTTTTGTGTAAATGTACAGACGCTAGCACATCAAGCTACTACAATCTGTCAAATTTCTGTAATATATTTTCAACTTTATCGCTAAAGCATAAGGTTCAAAGTTGGTTTGGAAATTTTGACAGTTTCGGGTAGCTTTATATGCTGGCGTCTGTATGTACTATACACAAAACTTCCGGAATTAATTCTGTAAATGATGGTGGAAACCGTATCAAGATTCATTATGGAGTTTAGAAGAACTAGGTAGACACAGCCACGAAATCACTAAAACGCCTTAATTTTATACTATTTATAAAATTTAACCGATTGCCTCGTTGGTTGCCTACTCCTACGAAGAATACAGCGGGTTAATTGCGTAACACACTATCAGTAGCATAGGTTTCATTCTGACAGTTCAACAACATTCATTGCGTTGTTGAGCAGACACATTTTTCAAACATATGAAGCAATGGATTAGCAAAGTATCCTTCAAAATGATTCAGATTCAGAGATTGATAGTGTGTTACGCAATTAGAGTGCCGGTCGTATAACTGACTAGCAGTGCCCCGCGGTTTCATGAGGAAAAAGCTGAGGGGCCCCTGGCTAAATAATAACAGCCGCACAGGTCGATCGATCAGGTTAAGCTACGCTTGCCGAGGTTGGTCTGTGGATGGGTGACCATCTTTACATATCGAGATCCCTCCGTGCCTTGGAAAGCACGTTAAGCTGTTGGTCCCGGCTGTTCAACACAAAAATATTTCCTCTATATAATATTAGTGTAGATGTAGATAATATAACAGCACGCCCGTATTCCCCGAAGGGTAAGGCAGAGGTGTGCCTATAGTACACCCACATTCGCCAGGTATGTTTAAGTCCCATGTAACAGGGGACGAGTCTATGGCCATTGTTATAACTGATATTATTTGTTTAGTATCAAGACAACGACGTGTATTGGATCCAGACCGACGTTCGGCCTCCCGCAAGTGAAGAGCGAGCGCGTGGAGCCGCGCGTCGAGTGCATCCTGCCCGACGACGATGACGTCATCATCAGCGACGTGCGCGCCTCCCCGCCGCCCGCGGCCCCCCCGGCCCCCCCGGCCCCCCCGCTCGTGCCCACCACCAAGCCCATCGAGCTCAACAACTTGCTGTACAAGTCAATCACGCGCGGCTTAGATGTACAACAAGGATTTAGGGTTACCGTCGGCAGCGGGAACGGATCCCCCGTATCGACGCCTAAATTAGTTACGACACCTAAAATCATCATAAGGCCTTACATGCCTCCGGTACAAATGCCAAAGCTAAACATAACCACAACTACAGCAACACCGACCAACGTTCAAGCGAGTACGCCGACGCCGGTCTTGTCCGAACGAATCCTGCCGAATGACGACACCATCTGTTTAGACAGCGACGACGAGGAATCAACTCCGCCGAGCATTCTAGCAACAATAACCTCCGCGGCCCCCATAGCCCCGCACCAGACTCCAGTCCCCGTGTCCCTCACCAGCGCACAGAACCCAGGAGTCAAACTCCCTCTCCCGCCCATGCAGAACCTTCTCCACCACTCTGCTCCAGCCACTCATTCTCAATCAACCACACCACAGAAATTGGTGCTACGACAAGTCATATCGCCCAACGGCACACAATCCCAATATATTCTCGTACCTTCCGATAAACTTCCGTTGCCATTCTCCTCCACCGCAGACCCACCAAAGACAACTCACGTGCAGCCGAAAAAAGTTTCAGTTAGTTCGTTCAACACCGCACCGAGCGAGCCCATTTTAGCTGCTAGGAAACCTGAAACTAGTCCAGCAGTCAACAGAACAGCATGCAAACCGGGCGATATACTCAGAATAACTAAAACAGGAACTATCGAAGTGATAACCCGGGCTGATTTACATACAACACCTAATAAACCGACTTCTGACCCTATGGACACAAACAATGTAGTCATACAGAACCCAAAGCCCACTGCTCCGAAACCACCCGAAGAACCAAATAGAAAAACTTATGCAAGCTCTACATTTAGAAAGATTCTCCCAAAGCCCAGTACATATGGAACGTTAGACCTAACCGATACAACTCCCGAGGTTTCGCAATCAAAGTCGATTGGGCTGAAAACTTACAAGTCCTCGACTGTTGACTTAACTAGCATATCACCTGTTGCTGCTAAACAAAAAACGATCGCTGCAAAACCTTCTACTAGTGCGACGTTTGATCTAACCGATGCAGACGACGCGTTACCTAAGAAGGCTACGTCACATAGAATGGAAAAAAATAAATCCGATAAAAAAGCAGACGCACGGCAATCATGGCAGATTAGTAATTCGTCTAGCATTAGTAACCGGCCCACGAGCCCTGAGAACCCTCTGTCAATCCTGAAGGACGTCGTGCACATAAAAGCTGTAGACTATGCAGAGAAGTCTGTAACCCTAACATCAGAAAAAAGTAAAACCTCTAACATTTCTGTGCAACATGTCGTGTCCACGGACAGTAAAACCAGAGCCACAGATGCAAAAAAAGGGTTAAAATTAACCAAGGTACCAAAGGAGCTAGTACCGAAACATATAGATGAAGCAGTAGAGAAACAAATTAGGAAAGAAGCTCTCTTGAAGAAAATAACGCCTCTATTAAGTAAAAACCAGCCGAAGACCAAGGAAGAACCGAAAACTCGTGGAAAGAACACGATAAGCTTTGACAATTTGAGCAGTGTTCAGACTAACAAGTTTTTGAAAACTACCGGAACTGGTAATTCGACGGACAAGAAAGGCAAATCTATCTTGAAGACGGAAACTGTGGATCTTACGTAAGTATTAACTATTGACTATAGATAGTGCAATCCACGAAGACGCGCCCCACTCTTTTCCCTAATGCTTACAGCACAAGTGTGCAACATTTCGCTACTGTTTTAGTTTTGTTGATACACACCAATTATTATTAGTGGGTAATTAGTGTGTATCGAAAAAACTAAAACACTAGTGGAATTAACTAGCGATAACCACTAACGATTAGGAAGAAGAGTGGGGCGCTTCTTCGTGGATTGCACTATCTGTAACAGTGCGGCCGACGAGAAAATGCGTTCTTGACACCTATCAATTTCATACAAACTAATACATTTTTTGCGAATTTCATCTTTATTCGTTTCTAGAATTGTCACACTGACAGGAGTCAGGAGCGCATTCTCTCGACGGTCGGACTGTACTGTATTTGACATAATTATGCAAAAATACATGTCAGATTTTCCGAACAAATATATAGGAAGATAAAAAATACAGACTTGTAACTAGCGCAGTTATTATCGCGTTAAATAGTCCCTATTTCATAAACATAAACACTATTTCATAACTCATTTTAAAAGTCTTTAATCCAAGATTGCATAGGGAGTGAAGGGCTAA
Organism: Globia sparganii; assembly: GCA_949316385.1. Lineage (NCBI taxonomy): Eukaryota > Metazoa > Arthropoda > Insecta > Lepidoptera > Noctuidae > Globia > Globia sparganii. The sequence goes on from OX438670.1 coordinate 6,260,961, forward strand.
AACCTTAAGACTGCCGACCGCACAGTGGCGCCCTCATCGCTTGTTTGGTTATTTCATACAATTTAGAATGAAAATGCAGAAAATAAGCATGTTAAGTTGTGCTTCACAAGATTATACGTTAATATTATTAGAAACGGTAGTTTTATATTGTTTAGTTTTATTATATTCCTTAAAACGGATAACAGTGGCCCGGATTCTGTTGTTCACAAACTAAACTAAATTTAAGTTCAGTGCATCTTTTTCTTTCTATTTCACTAAGAAAAGGACAGAAGATAAATATTAGTTTAGTCCTGTCAAATTAGTCGGCGCCTGATGTAAATTGACGTATTTTTAGTAGCCATTTTTTTATCATGTCTAAACTTGTCTATGGATTATATAATTTGACAGGACTAAACTAATATTTATCTTCTGTCCTTATCATAATGAAATACAAAGAAAAAGATGCACTGAACTAGCACTGAACTTAAATTTAATTTAGTTTGTGAACAACAGAATCGGGGCCAGTGGCCACTATATTCCATTTTAAGGATTATAACAAATGTAAACAATGTAAAATTACCGTTTCTAATAATATTAACGTATAATCTTGTGAAGCACAACTTAACGTGCTTATTTTCTGCATTTTCATTCTAAATTGTATGAAATAACCAAACAAACGATGAGGGCGCCACTGTGCGGTCGGCGTAGTCTTAAATTTCCAAAACTTTTAAATACCCGACCTTTTACAATTTACGACCACCTAGCGATTGAGATATGAACCGACGAATGCATGCTTTTTGGATCAGTACAGTGTTTCATATGTTTTTTTTTTATTATTTACAGTAACATGTTCCCATCTGGAACTACAATCAAAACTAAGAGCGAACCTAAGAAGAGGCAGTCTTCTACGGAGGTCACCCCGGTTAAAAAGAAAAAGTCTGCACGTAAGTATTTATGGTTAGGTGCCACTAAGCCCAGTACGCACGTACGTAAAAATTTAGCGGCGGGATTTTATAGCGCACTGGATTTTCAACTCGGTGTTGAGCCGAGCATTGAGAATCCACAGAGCGCATAAAAAAATCACATTTGAAATTTTAAATTCTCAGCGCTTAGCAGAGCGATGAAAATCAAAACACGCCTGTGCGAACCTGGGCTTAGGTACCGTAAAAAATGAGCTGAAATTATTTGCATCACGATGCACTTTAAAATATAACCTTATTATGTGCACAATAAGTTCTATATTCCATTGTTCTACAAATATTGCATGTCTTCTCGCTATAATTAGACATAATATTAAGTTAACAGACAGCTACATTTAGGACTGCATGTACCACAATGGCTAAACATGTTTAGCTCTAAACGAATTTCTGTCAATATTTTTGAAGATAATACAGAAGGACATCGATGCGCAAATAATAACCATGAATTCATCACATGATTCGCGGTCGAAATTTTTAACTGCAAACTTTTAGTCAAAAATAACATACCAGCTTTAAATGGGAAAAAAAAATATACTTCGTGTAAGACATGAATGGCTCAAAATGCTGTAAATGGTGTCAACTATCTATCTAGCTTCCAAACAACTTGAAAGTATAACAGGATTTTTTTTTCATATCTGACGGAAATTTTCAAGGTCCAGAAACACGTACCTACTGTATCCATGGTTATATATTGCGCGTCGATGTCGCTGGCACCCTGTAGAGGCAGAATGATGTTTTAAATATTAGCTAAACGCATTTAGTAATTAGTCGCGCAAGTGGGCCTTTATTATGGTTTTCAGTATTGCAAACGACATACCTACATCACTTTCTGTGCTAGCAGTAAACCTTTTCAAACGATGCAAGTATAGCATGTTTTTTTTTTTCACAGCAATGACCCTGAAGGACTTCGATTTGGACGATATCGACGATATCATTGAACTGGATTAGCAGCTACTCTTGGGGATTTTGATAAACCATAACAAACGAAGGGTCAATGCCCCTTTCTCACTGCGAGTTCGACTCACGCGCGGAAATGGCAATTTTAATCTTTTTGAACCTCGAATTACATTTAAGGTCTCTAATTCCGATTTTGAAGTATGTAAGCATGTCATTATATTAATCACAAGCGTACTAAATAAATTATTGAAAAATTTATCAATAATACTCGTGTTCCAGTTCGATTATGAAACGATATCTCGATTTGATTTACGATTTTTGACGTAGTAGGTACCACAACCATAACTATAAACTAAGAAGACATTCAAGATTTGTGCAGGGGTCGTATAGGGTCTGTTTTCACCCTGGACCAAGGTTGACTTTCGACTCTGTTCTGTACGGTCAGAATTCAATCGTAAAACTATGGATATTAAACTATACAGTGTAAACTTTATACAACGGAATTTCTACGTAACATAGACATTATTTGTTTAGATTTAGTATTTCATGTTTTTTGTTACACCTACTCTCAAAGCATAATTTTCATCTAAAGATAGAAAATATCGTCGTTTCCAGAAAACAAAAAGTTGCTGCTTACTAGAAGTTTTCACTGTATTGCTAAATAAACGAAGTAACTCAATGATTCTAAATATTTACCATCAAGCAATATGTTAATTGTGATTCAAATATGATTACTTGATCATGTAAAGCAGCTATACTCAACCTTTGGTGATTTTTTCTCGTTCTCCGTTTACAATCATAGATATATTTTAACGCATAAGCCAAAACCTTACTGAAACCGTATCTGTGTTCATATCAGCGTCATCTAATAGTAAATATATATTTTTATACAGCAAAACCTATAAAGGTCAAATTTCAAGACGTGATTTCTTTTCACAGAATATATTGACAAGTATTAACTTAAGACCAGTAAGTAGACTTTGAATGAAGCTTGACTAAGGAGAAATCGGGCTAACCGTAGGTTGAGCATCGCTGATCTAATTATATTACGTGTGTCTATTAATAATGGCACTAAGAAGCTTCATAGTCCATGGTAAACAAAAGTTGTGCAATATTGTTGCAAGATCATCTTTTTGTGTTGGCAACACTGCATAATGTGTGTGCCAAATTAACAAAACTTATTACTGCATCAATGTTGCGCAGCTATCGCTTACCATGAATATGAAGCTAGAAACTTATGACTGCCATTAACGTCTAAGAACCCTGTTCAACTCCACCGAATTAGTTGGAAAACTTTTTAAAAAGGCTTTGAAGGGCCGTGGCATACCTATCTGTCCCCCATTTTGATTTTTTTTTTCATAATATCTTTTTGCGTGGCCGCCATTCTGAAAAAAATGAAAATGGCGGACAAGTAGGAATGCCAGGTTCCTTATAAACATCTTGAATCCCCTCTAACATGCATGTAAAAGGTGTGTTGCTTCGTTTGGACAGGGTTTCTTAGTGGCGCGCGTATAGGGGTAAACGTTAGAAACTATAATTAAAAATCGTAATATTTTGTGATTTCCAACTAAAATAAGAGTGCTACTTGATTTTTAGTTTCTTCTTTAAAGTGGATAAGTACAGTTGTGTCTCCATTCTGATTGTGATAAATGAATGATTTTTTTAACTGTGACAATTTATTTTGTGTCCTATTTGATTATTTAGTGTTTCTGGCAAATGGCAGAGAATGTTGAGTAATACATAACTTTGATGTTAATATAAGTATTATACTATTAGGATTAACTAATTCAAAATTATCGGTTTTAGATTTATAACTGGAATATTCAGTTCAGCTATCTCAAGTTCAGTTTTATTTCTTATATAATTTGTGTAAATTGATTAAGAATTTATAATTTTTCGTATATTTTAGGTAAGTATGTGCTTGAGTCGTATGTTTCACATATTGAAATAAACTTTTTTAATTGTGGACCTCCTTGGTTACTTTAGTGTTTTGTTTTCAATTTGTGGAGATAGAGCATTAAAGTAAATTGTAAACAAGGAACACGTGTCTAATACAATTCGAGTTAGTTTAGTGATAATCACATTATATTTTTATCTTCCAGCAAAAGGATTGCAATGTTACGTTTTGTATAATTAGATCTAAGCTTACAAATAAATAGAAACAAAATATTAGTGTTTCTGTTCACTGATTCATGAAAATAAAAGCCAAATAATTATCGCAACTGTATATTTTCTTACATTTACAACAAAATATATTAAACATTTTATAATTTACATACCTTACACTAGAACATTAAAGCTTCTACATAGATATAATCCAAAAATAATTTCATAATAAACCAATAACATAATGCCTGACCAGTCGCATATCACGTTGAAACTTAAAATTATATAAATTAATAACTTCATAAAATCATACAAGATCTTGGATGAACTACAATAATTACGTTTTTCAGTGTTTAATATTTTTGTTCGATAAAAATAAAAATATCTTAATGTAACAGTAATACAATGCATTGGATTTGTATGTATCATCATTTATATTGTACTAAATAATTTAACACTTATTGGTGGTAGCTTCAATCCACTTTCTAAAATATATTTCGAGCACCAAATATAATAAAGAGTGGCGATTTAGTTATCACATTAAACAGTAAAGCGGTTATTATTACAAGTTGTTATCAGTCTTAAAATAATAAAAGAAACAATTTTAATAAAAATAAAAAACTGAATTTTTCAAACAAAATAAATAGCTTAAAAATTGGCACCAAATAAACCACTATTGCTATAAGACACTAGATACCCACCGGGGCGACGGTACCGATCACAAATTAAGTTTAATGTTGTTAATACTCAAACGAAAAAAAAAGGCATCACGGCTAGAATGTTAATTGTTATGAATTATTTATGTGTTATGAATTAAATACGTGGTTATAATTAATGTGAAAACCTAATCGCCACACTGTATATTACAGAGAAAATCAGATATGCAAAATAGATATTAATCATTAGGGATTATTAATCAATAAATAATAATCAACAGGGCATTAATAGTAGATTCACTATACCTACAGTAAATCCAAATTATATGATAATAATAACCACATATTTGTCTATGCGCTTGCGCTGCCCATAGTGTAGTCAGTTTTCTCGTGGATTAAAATTACCGCCATAAATAACAAACAATTTTTATTTGGCTATTCATCTATTTATAGTTATAAAACACAAATGAAAATATCCAAAACAAGTTTTTAGAGATCTGTCAAATAATATCTTATGCTTGAGGAGTTGTATGGAGCTAAAAGTATATTCTAAAATGAACTTTAAATCCACGTTCATAAGGTTAAATATATTATCAATGGATTTTTGTTAGTGGCGCCGATTCTGTTGTTCACAAACTAAGCTAAATTTAAGTTCAGTGCATCTTTTTCTTTCATTTCACTAAGAAAAGGACAGAAGATAAATATTAGTTTAGTCCTGTCAAATTAGATAATCCATAGACAAGTTTAGACGTGATTAAAAAATTGGATACTAAAAATACGTCAATTTACGTCAGGCGCTAACTAATTTGACAGGACTAAACTAATATTTATCTTCGGTCCTTTTTTTAATGAAATAGAAAGAAAAATATGCACTGAATTTAAATTAAGTTTAGATTGTGAACAACAGAATCGGCGCCATTGTACGACTAAAATATTTCATGATTTCAATACATTTCAACCCACGATGCTTTTCGGTCAAATAAAATATACATTAACTAAAACAAAAATACGCAGTTATGGTACAGAGGCCAGCACATCAAGCTACCCCAATCTGTCAAATTTTCCCAATTGAATATGAACCTTATTCCTTTGAAGTAAAGTTCAAAATCTATCAAAGAAATTTGACAGATTGAGGCAGTTTGATGTGCTGGCCTCTGTACAATAACCTCAATAATATCAGATGTAAAATACCAGCAGTGATCTGTTTTACAAGAAATCTCTTACGAATACATACAGTGTTACAGTGCGGCCAACGAAAGAATGCCTTTTGCGAATTTGGCCTTTATTAGCTACTAAAATTGTTCGATATTTTGGTAGAAATAACGTAGAAGTCAGCTATCAAATGGGAATTTGCAAAAAGCTGAAAGTTATCGTATGTCTCATTGACTACCGGACTGCCGCAGTTTAAAAGTTTCGGCACCCTGCTTTGACACAAAGACTGCATAAATCCCACTTATCAAGAATAGTTTTGTTACATGCGTTATGCGGACAACGTTCAACACAAACATTTTGCATACTGAAATTAGGGTGACTGGTAATTAGTGACCAATACCTAAACAGGTGATTGTACTCATGATAACAAACAACTTTTACTATGGGACCAAACCTGAATTCGCGAAAAAAAAAAAATCCGCTGTTCAGTACCTACATTTTGACCAGTTAGGCGAACATAAATGACTTAACAGCAGATTTTTTTTCACAATTTCAGGTTTGGTCCCATAGTAAAAGTTGTTTGTTATCATGAGTACAAACACGTGTATAAGTATCGGTCACTAATTATCAGTCACCGTATATAATGCCTTTTAGTAAAGATTTCAATCGTTAGATTTGCCCACTGTACCAAACCGCACAAAAAATTGTCCATACTGAGAAGAATGAGCTCACATAATAATACTAGTATTACCATAAAAACAAGTCAAGTCTCTGAGACATTATGTAGTGTATGTCAGAGGTTGTGTCAAAACGAGAAACGCGGTCATCTTTTAACGTAGTGGGGCGAACCTACGATTTAAATCTTTGCCTTTTATATATTAATAAAACCGATAAGATAATTTGGCTATTTTCAATACTGTCTTTGGAATGCGCGTTTAAAATTTATTATTAAAATAACTTTATACATTCGAAAAAAATGTTTCTGTCACACTAACAAGGCGCAAGAAAGTTAAACTTTTAGTTAGATTTTAAAAGTTATTTTTTTACAAAAGATAACATTGGTCTCTCAATTTTTAAATTACTTGTATTCTACTTTTCTTTACTGAACAGACCGCGACCATAACTATACGTTTTATTTACACGATTTAAACGCGGGTTTTCTCGCCACTGGTGATGTCCCACAAACAATTTAAATAAGAGAGGTCCTTATACAGTAATACACAGGTAATTTATTTAGCAATGGCACTCGTGGCAAGCAAGGCCTTTGGGGAGTCCAACCGCCTTTTAGCGCTCAACTGTCAAATAAAAAGTATGTAAGTAAAATGAATAGAACTCAAATTGAGTTGTATTTTCCAAAATACATTTGATTTATTGACAAATTAATTTACGAGCTCATTAAAGTTTGAAATTTAAATGATCTTTTAATGATCTTTTGTATTTCCAAATGACGGTCCATAAAATGTCTCAAAGTTTTTAGGTAATTTAGTAGTAAGGCCAAAGCCTGCCATGTTAATTCCATCACTAAACGCCTGCAGTACTATTCTGTAAAAATCTCACCGTGAAAACTAAGGTGAAGTGAGCTGTCATTCCACCTGATGTTAGGGATTGCCTCCATTGATAGCTCACTTCACGCTCACTCGACCTACATTATCACGGTGAGATTTTTACAGAATCGATCGGCTGTATCGAACATAAATGCGTAGTCCCACCTTCCCACCTAGACCCTCACCGCGAGTCCACCACGCTGGCGAGGCGCGTTTTGTCGAAGGCGCAGATGGCTGCCAGAAGCGACGAGCGTGCGTCGCACGGGGACGCGCCGCCCGCGCCGCGGCTGTCTGAGTCGTGGGCGGCTGGGGAACAATTCACTGCAATAAGTACTACCATAGACAAAGAACACTTCGTATAGTAACTGCGTATCGTACGCCTCTAACCAGGAGCGCGACTGCGCAATTCTCTCTCGCGTCGTGCACGACTGCACTTGAAAAATGAGGCAAAGAACAAGTTGTGCCAAGTCTTACTTACGGATGGGACAAAATATAAGTGATCGACACGAGAACTAGTAGAGCGATTTTGACCGCGTTCGTCAAAACTGTAAGCTAGCAGCTACTTTCAGAGTGTATGATACACTAGCTTCTGACCGCGACTTCGTCGGCAGGCAGCGTTCGCAAGCAGGCGATGCGATGCGACGGGGTGGGTCGGCCCACCCCGTCGCATCGCATCGCCTGCCTGCGCTATTACTTCATTTTCGCTTAGCGAAAACTTCTGACTTTTTTTCTTTTTGCTCAACTCCTAAGAGTCCTAGCGTGATGTTTAATAGCCTATAGCCTTCCTCAAGAATTGGGCAATCAAATGCAAAAATATTTTTATAGTTCCGACCGATACTTCCAGAGAATTGAGCTTTCAAACAAACTCTGAATATTTTTTCCCTTTTTTGCAACATTTGTCATTGAAGCTCCGCTCCTATTAGTCGTAGCGTGATGCTTTAAATTAAAGCCTACAGCCTTCCTCGATAAATGGACTATCCAACACAAAAATATTTTTCAATTCGAACCAGCTTGAGATTAGCGCGTTCAACCAAACAAACAAACTCTTCAGCTTTACAGTAATAGATAGATTCAACTACTCAGGATAGTACTCGGCAAATATTATGTCTTGACACTGTAAAATCGTTCAGTTATTTTACCCCTGACAGCAGCGACGCAATAGTAACCTTTTTGTGACGAAAATGATTTTAACACACGTGTCTATGGCAGCAACCCAACAGCAAAATTATTAGATAGAATGAGAATAAAGATCACTGTGATTGAGACAGAGATGCAAAATTAGAGGTAAAATAACTGCGCATAAACTTAACTCCTTTGAGTTAAGGTTATGCTCGCCATTTTGGTTCGGTTGCCGTATATGACTTTTTAATGCCATCGTACTTCCAGTATGAGAGAGAGACGGAGCTATACATGACCGATAGCACCATCCTTCTTTCGGGCTGAAACATGATGGCACACATTGAGTTCATAATACGGCCCCGGAACGGATAAATGAACAATATAAATGAATGCTTACATAGAGCGGGTGGCGTCGGCGATGAGGCGGTGCTTGCACTCTGCGACCGCACTGTCTCTGCCAATGATGATGTTGACTTCCATAAACTGTCGCGTTTTTTCTGCAAATAAGTTACAGTTAGTTTCCATTTTACGTTGGAACATACAATACAAAACATTCATATGTAGCCCCAGCTGAGAAAAATGAGCCAGTCAAGAAGTTTGTCGACGGTATTAAAGGATCTTTTCATATTATCAATCCTCTTTTTGTGCCAGCCTGTGTGGCCGCGTTGTTTTTCTAAACTACGTAACGGATTTTGATAATACTTTAATATTAAACTTACTTGTAATAATGAAATCTGGATATTCTGTCAAGACATAAACCGTGCGAAGCAGGCGCGGGTCGCTAGTTTGCTTATAAAACTTTTGCAGTCTGAATGAATCTTTATATGCAGCAGCATATAAGATTAATTTCTTCGTTTTATTATAACTTACAGGTAATTAGTCGATAACTTACCGCTCTTCGCTTTTGTTTCTTTATTTCTTCTTCGGAACCGAGTATTTCTTGAATACGGACTTCTCTTTTCGCACTTCGCATCTGAAACACATGAAAAACTAATTGATATGCCTGTTTTCAATAGCGCTAGTTGAGACCTAAATTAATGCCTAAAATAAACGCGCTGTTGGATTTTCAACCTTAGGCGCTGAGCCGAACGTTGAAAATCTAATAGCGCGCTTTTACATTCATTTTTGCTTGGATATTTTATTCTCTTCTTTTGTTATTATGGGATAAACATTGTAAGGCCATTCTTCACTAAGTAACCTAAGTTCAACTGAACTTATTTATTACTAGCTGTCCCCGCAAACGTCGTTTTGAAAAAAAAAATAGATAGTAGCCGATTCTCAGACCTACCCGATATGCACACAAAATTTCATACAAATCGGTCCAGCCGTTTCAGAGGAGTATGGTAACTAACACCGTGACACGAGAATTTTATATTTTATATATTATATAAAAAAGTTATTAACTATTTATACTATTATTTAAACAGCGCAACGCCGTCTAGAGAGCCGTGGTGTACTAAATAAATAATATACTATAGTGTATTACTTTTTGAGGTAGGTTACGATTAAACACATACCTTTTGTTTAAAATTAAAGGTACAGATCATATTTGAAATCAACCCAACATACCGATTTCTGTTCACTTTTCAACCTAGCCTCCATATTCATCACCGCCGTCTTCAGCTCATCCTTCAACGCAATGGGAAACTTCAGGTACTGGCGTTCGTAATGCGGGATCGCAGTGAGCCCGTTGAGAGGGGCGCGCACGAAAAACTGGTGTTGTAGCAAGCTGGCTATCGTGGGGCCGCCGTGCTTACATGAGATCTTTGATAGACACATTCGGAGAACTGATTCTGAGAAAAAAAAAGATAAAATATATTTTTTTTGTCTACTAAGCTTTTTATGGGCAGTCAAAAATAAGTTTTGACTACATAACGCTAAAGTAGATAGTTGATAAAAGGATAAGATTTTATATTCAAGTTTAATCTTCTATCATTCTCATGTCATCAGAAAGACACACACATGACATTGACACACAAGGACATTGTGGACATGAGCCTCCCTCAAGCATCGCCATGATTGCTATGTAAATAATAAGCGATATATACTAATATTCATTAAAGCCTTTAAGGTAATGCCCTCAATAACTCATTATTGAGGTCACTACCTTAAAGGCTTTCGTCACTGCAATGTACAGACGCCAGCACATTAAATTACTACAAACTGTCAAACTTTAATAGATTTTCAACTTTATAGCTAAAGCATAAGGTTCAAAGTTGATTGTATAAAGGCAGAGTGTAAAAATAAACAGGAATTGATTTATACTTTTATTCGGGCAGAGATTTCCCTTACAATTATTATTATCAAGTGAGTACACAAGTCCGAGTAATCGCGACGCCCCCGTAAGGGGGCGTGGCGAGCGGTACCGGGGCTAGGCCCCCCGGCCGCGGAAGCCATGCGGTGGTCTGCAAATACAGGCCCCTCCCTGTGTGTGCGTACTGGCTTGTGGATGGTTGGGCGCGTGTAATTTACTCGCGCCCATGTGTGTGATTGCATGTTGTTTTTCTGTAGGCGCGACGCGACGCTGACGACACAGCGCCGCTTTCTTCACGACACCTCGGCGGTCTGTCCCCGCCAGGTGAGACCCCCAGTTGCCTGGGGGAGGCCCGGCGGAAGACGACCAGCGACAGAGGTGCCGACTCGACGCTCCTACAGAATATAGGTGATTTGCCCCCGCCTGCCCCGCTTCCAGAGCTAGCCGGTTACGGTCCGGGCTAAGGGGCAGTCGTGTGTGTGTGAGCGGTATTGTACTGTGTAACACCGCGTGCCAGGGCGCAATGTCCTGGACATGCGGCCAGGCGGATGCGTCGGCACGCGCGAACATACCCTTCGCGAGGCGCCGCACAAACTCGTCCAGGCTCTCAATCCCGAGGTCCCGTTCTAGGACATCATTCCTCACGAAGCGAGGAGCGTCCACAATGGTCCGCAGCGCAAGGTTTTGTTGCGCGCGGAGCAGCTTTCGGCTCGACTCGCTCGTGAGGGCGAACCATGCCGGGGCGGCGTACGTCAAGATTGGGCGCACGTACAACTTGTACACGCCCAACTTGACGCGCGCCGGGATGCGGGACGAGAGCACCGGTTTGAGGAGGTTGCGGGCGACCCTACCCCTTGCGGCGACCGAGCGGACGTGTGGCCCCATTGTGAGCCGACGATCGATGGTGACCCCCAGGTATTTGACCCGGGGTGACCACGCGATGTCGGCCCCCTGCAGCGTCAAGGGTGGTGGGAGAGGCGCAAACCCAGTTACCATCGCCTGCGTCTTACCCACGTTCACCGACAGCCGCCACTTCGACAGCCATCCGGGAAGCAGCTCGAGCACGCGCTGCATCTTGACGGCCGCGTACTTCGCGTTGAGCGAGAGTACACAAAATCATTGCTCCGGGCTTTTATATGACTGGCTGGCTGGCGGCTACTTCACCCCCCCTGGCTCGGAGTTTGGTAGGGCACGGGTCCCGTAGTGGGGAAGTGACGTAGCGGCTAGGCGTGGCGGCCGGCTTAATGGCTGCCTAGCGACATCTAGCGTTACAATTGGGAAAATTTTACAGTTTCGGGTAGCTTGATGTGCTAGCGTCTGTAAAAGCTTCGCACCAACAAAACAATAAACAATCACAAACACCTACCTAACTCCTCATTCTGCAATAGTTGTTCATTCTCAAAATGATCACAGTAGTAATCCGTCAACGGATATCCAACAGCCATCTCATACAGTGTCCGTCCGAAGCAGTACACATCGATGGCCTCCGCCGTGACCCCTCGCCTTAGTTGTAGGAGATGTGGCCGGTACAGACATGGCACACCTACTAGAATGTTCTCTATGTCCATTAGAAGGGCCCGTTGGTTTTCTATCGCTATGTTTCCGGGGTGGATATGGCCTGGAGAATGAGAGAAAGTTTGATTAGACATAATTTGGGAAAGTTGGGGTTATATGAAGCAGGGACTAAAAAAAATTGATTGGACTGCACATTGGCCCCGATTCTGTTGTTCACAAACTAAATTAAATTTAAGTTCAGTACATCTTTTTCTTTCTATTTCATTATGAAAAGGACAGAAGATAAATATTAGTTTAATCCTGTCAAATTAGTCAGCGGCTGACGTAAATTGACGTATTTTTAGTAGCCAAGTTTTTAATCACGTCTAAACTTGTCTATGGATTATCTAATTTGACAGGACTAAACTAATATTTATCTTCTGTCCTTTTTTTAATGAAATAGTAAGTTTGGACATTCCCATGTAGTTCCAAAACTACATACAGTGTATTTTGTAGGTAAAAGACTTTTTATTTTTCAGTCTTCCACAATAATCCAATTTGAACTTATATCAAAAATAATTGTTCTCGTTATGGTACGACCACAGATATATGTATATACACCTATATAACGCAAGAGCAACTACTTCGCGTGACAAAAATCGCACCAGCTTACGTACAAAAATCGTAAGCCGCCACTTTCACGATCAGTCCTGTGTACTGTTGGTTGGCTGAGCTTGAGAAAGAGCGCTTGTGACGTCATAGCAGTAGTCAAAAAATGGCATGCTTGGTTTTCATACAAATCGTGATACTTGCGTTATCTAGGTCTATCTATATCTGTGGGTACGACAATATTTAGAGAGGATTATACTAAAGAGATGTAAAATAACCTTTGTAATACGTACCATGAGGTATGCCTTTTTCATGTAAAAACTTCAGCGCTACCAATATCTGATATCCATAATGCGCAAGCTGTCCTAATGTAAACGGTTTCCTTATCCTAGGGTTGCCATATTTCGCTAAATGGTTCTTATTATACTCCGTACCATAGAGTATGTCTCTTAGACTTCCGAATTCATGTATCTTTCTAACTACGTATGCTCCTGTTTCTAAATTTTGAATAGCTAATACTGGGTCTATGTAGGGGTGCTGAAAATAAAGATTTTTTTTTGTATTATTATGAAGCTACAGACGCCAGCAGGTCAACCTACCCCAATCTGTCAAATTTCTTTGATAGATTTTCAACTTTAGTACAAAGGAATAAGGTTCATATTCAATTGGGAAAATCTGACAGATTGGGGTAGCTTGATGTGCTGGCCTCTGTACCTTAAGTTAATGCACGAGAGGAAACCGGCATGTACTAGAATTAAAAAAATCGAAAACATGCGACATCTACCCACCCGCACTAGGCCCGTGTGGTGGATTACGGCCCACTCCCTCTCGCAGAGAGGAGGCCTGTGTCCCAGCAGTGGGAACATGATAGGCTGATTATGCCGAGTTAATAGAAATAAAGTTTGATGTCAAGGCTCTTAAATATTGATCATTTCAACAGAGCCACCCTGCAGATGTACACTCAACCGTGCGTCAGTGATAACAATTCGACATTGACAGCGCCTTTATGTCGTAGCAATAAGGGTGATTTTCGCACTGATATGCGGTTGACTGTACAAAGTGAAATTAAATTAACTGGCGAAAACTAATAAGCTAACGAATATGATTACTAATTATCTTGATATAATTACTAATTATCTTCGTTGGCTGACTTATTAGTTTAAAGGCATACCCTATAAACTAAGAAGCCAGGTAAGTCAAGGGTATGGTGTATATATTAAATTGTCTAATTAATAATTCATACCCTTTTACCGTAACTTGTTCTGCCTAGCCTTTTGCCAACTATGTTGGGGTCAGCTTCTAGTCTAACCGGATGCAGCCAAGTACCAGTATTTTACATGAAGCGACTGCCTATCTGACCTCCATAACGAAGTGGCTGGGTAATACGATACCCTTTGGAAAGGCTGGTCGTCAGACTTTCGGACCTCTGACGACCCGTAACGACTGTCAAAGATCCACGAATGACAGCCGGGACCAACGGCTTAACGAGCTTTCCGAGGCACCAAGGGGTCTTGTTATGTAAAGATCACCCATCCACGGACCAACCGCTGCAAGCGTAGCTTAACCTGATCGATCGGACCGTGCGTCTGTTATTACTTAGCCACAAGCTTTAACCCCTATACCGTATCAAGGCAGTAAATACTTTCGGAAGTCGTCAAGACTGCCTGAGGTTGAACTAACTTGGTCGGCTGGTAATTTGCTTACTTACAGAAAGATTCATCAAGCTCTTGAAAGCCGTTTGTAAGTCTTTGTCACTGAGATACCTGTCAGCACCATAGCTCTGGTATGACAGCATGCAATTTGTTCGACTTTCCGTGTCTGTGACCTGTAATAATAAAATGTTACCATAAAGACTTTCAATGTTAAGGATTACCTAACACGATAAGACGATTAATAGTATACTTTAACCTAAAAATAGATTTGTACTTTGATGTGGTCTTTTCTTTACATGTGTATAAAAAAGGACGGCTTAAAATGTTACCAAGATGAATTAGAAACGTTTATGACTAGCAGCGCCCCGCGGTTTCATCCGCATAAGTGTCGATCCCGTGGGAATATCGGGATAAAAACTATCCTATGTCCTTTCCCGGGACTCAAACTATCTCTATACCAAATTTCATCTAAATCGGTTCAGCGGTTTAAGCGTGTAGAGGTAACAGACAGACAGACAGACAGACACACTTTCGCATTTATAATATTAATATGGATTGGCCGGAAAAGACAATATGTTAGGAAAACTGAAGTTTATGAGATCTTTCTAGAGCAGTAGGACAATACAGGTTCCAAAAATTGTGTGCATTGTACAGACGCCAGCACATCAAGCTACTACAATCTGTCAAATTTCTTTAATAGATTTTCAACTTTATCGCTAAAGCACAAGGTTCAAAGTTGATTGGGAAAATTTGACAGTTTCGGGTAGCTTGATGTGCTGGCGTCTGTACAATTACTTGACAAGGACGTGTCTTTTAGTTAACCGATACTGGTGTACAGAATGTATGTGTATCTAGAACTAATTTAGTATTTGACGTGTATTTAAAAATAATGAACACCATGTACGGAATTCTGGATACCCCTCTATGAAAAATACGCGAATTTTATGTAATTACATAATAGTATACAGTCACTGGAATTCGCTTGAAGGGGGTAGCGCAGGACCGGTCGTCCTGCACTACTCACCTGTCCAGCAGTGGGCTTCTATCCGCTGAGATGATTGATAATAATGATGATCTAATGACGCAGCTATAATAAATACTTTGTCAATGGCCCCGATTCTGTTGTTCACAAACTAAATTAAATTTAAGTTCAGTGCATCCTTTTCTTTCTATTTCATTAAGAAAACGACAGAAGATAATTATTAGTTTAGTCCTTTCAAATTAGATAATCCATTGACAAAATTAGACGTGATTTAAAAATTGGCTACTAAAAATACGTCAGGCGCTGACTAATTTGACAGGACTAAACTAATATTTATCTTCTGTCCTTTTCATAATGAAATAGAAAGAAAAAGATGCACTGAACTTAAATTTAATTTAGTTTGTGAACAACAGAATCGGGGCCAATGTCTGGCTAGGTGCTTGAACCTCTTCTACATAATTATCGGCGCGTCATTACAAAGTTAAGGCTCTTTGAACCTAAATGCGAAACAAAAACATGTATGTCTAGTTTATTTTTATCACGTGCCCGATAAGCCGAGTGTGGAGTTATTGTGATTCATAACAAAGGACGTCAATGGATTCCAACGACATGCCACAATCAAGTACTTATCGGTAAAAAATAATTTTAAGTAAAAGTTTCGCGTTGTTTTTATTATTTTTGTCTATACGTGCCCAAGGCACTTGATACTTTCTGCCTAAACGTTGGACTTAAAAGCTAGCACATTAATAAATATTATTTGCTCTTCATTTAAAGATGTATATAAGTGGCAAACAAGTAAGTTGCCCACCAGTTGGTCTCCGTCGCCTATGATCATTTCTATAAACTTAGGGCCATCAGTCGCAAGTGCGTTGCCATCTTAGCCCAGGTACGCACGGGTGCGATTATCCTGCGGCGACTTTTTTTCGCGCACTAGATTTTCAATGCACTGCTTAGCGCCGGGAGAAACATAAAGTAAAACATAAGGTTCAAAGTTTGAACCTTATGTTTTAGCGATAAAGTTGAAAATCTATTTAAAAAAATTGACAGATTGTAGTAACTTGGTGTCCTGGCGTCTGTAGATTGACCTCATTTAAAAACACGCATACATACGTTGCGAGTTATCCGTCAGTGGCTAGATTTTCGTGTCGAAATAATATATAATTATAATCAACTAGCTGCGCCCCGCGGTTTCACCCGCATAAGTTCCGATCCCATGGGAATATAGGGATAAAAAGCCAATATGTTAATCCAGGGAGTCAGCTACTTCCATACAAAATTTTATCAAATTTGGTCCAGGCGTTTGAGCGTGAAGAAGAGACAAACATACACACACACTCACAAACTTTCGCCTTTATAATATTAGTGTGATATCATGTATGTGACAACTTGAAAAGGACGTGTTTTTCAGTTGACCGATAATGACATACAGATGAGAAAGTTGTTTAGTTTGATGGTCTGTACCACATCCTTAAATTTGGCTGGTCATTGAAAACTCGTATTAACCTAAAGCGTAAGTATATATTTTCTTTATTATTTTTTTTATCTGTTTTCTTTTTCTTTAGTACCTATCTGTTTTTCTTTTTACTTACGCTTTTTGGATAAAAAAAAACATACTTTCATAGTAAAATTTAGCTTTCATAGTTCACAAATTGTAGAAACTCGCGCGTATTTTTAACCGACTTCAAAAAAGAGGTTCTGTATTTAAGTTACGCATCGAGATACGGGCGTTACTCAAATAGCTAACTTTGAGGATTAAAAAAAAACCCTTTATCACTGGCCTAAATCCGTCTGGATTTTCAAACTCTCTAACTCTATTCTCGTTGCCAAATTAGGTAAAAAATCAGTTACTTACTAAAAAATAATGTTTTCGTATCCGCCATCCGATGTCGGGTAGCGGACCTTTCAATTCATATCTACCGTCGCCCCGCAACGCGATCGACACAGTCTGAAGAGCTTGCTCTGTAAAAAAACATCAAAACTTTAAGCAAAAACTACACTACAGTAGTAAATATTGGTATTCAGCTGCATCCGGTTAGACTGGAAGCCGACCCCAACATAGTTGGGAAAAGACTAGGCAGATGAGGACATAATGATCAGCCTATAATTTTCCCACTGCTGGGAGTAAGTGAAGCTTCTTGCTTTTGGGCGGAGCTAGGCTGGCTCTGTTAGCCAGTATCCCCACGCACAACGGACCGAATGGGAGTCTAAGTGCGGAAAAGGGAGTCCCATTATCATCATCATCAAGTGATCCTCTCTGTGAGAGCGAGCGGGCCGTACTCAACGTAAGGTCCAGTTGAAAAACAGCGTCAGGCACCAGAAGGCCAATTCTCGTAATTTCGTGTGTTATGCAATTAGGGTGCGAGGCACACAATAGTATTTTTTATTTATTTTGTGTCTAATCCACCACGCGGGCCAAGTGCGGGTTGGGGGATGGCACGTCATGTTTCAGAATTATTAGTTTTAAAATGGATTCCACACGATTATTTTGTTGATCTATGACCTTGTCTACAAATATATTTCACTGTAAAAAACTAATGCTACTCATTTCATCAGTTCGATAGACATCTGCCCAATCGAATTCTACAACAATATAATATAATTATGGTCTATTGAACAATTCTCTAGATATAATGAGACGTCAAATAGCAACGGATCACTTGCAGCCTTGACCAATAAAGTCAGTTTACATTAGCACGATAATATTACTGAAAGTAAAGTAAATACATTATTTACATATGCAAGAAAATAATGACAAAAACTGGGACTTTCTTTGATTTTACACAAAGTATTCTTTTGCAGTTTTTGATCCTTATCAATTATCAACAACACTATCGCTACGTATAAAAAAAAATGCAGGATGATTTTTTTAAAAAGGGCTAAGTAGTAACAGCCGCACGGAAGCCGTTGGTCCCGGCTGTCATTTGTGGATCTTTGATAGTCGTTACGGGTAGTCAGAAGCCCGAAAGACCGAAAACCAGTCTTACCAAGGGGTACTGTATTACCCAGTAATTGGGTTGTGGAGATCAGATAGGCAGTCGCTCCATGTAAAATACTGGTATTCTGCTGCATCCGGTTAGACTGGAAGCCGACCTCAACATAGTCGGGAAAATGCTAGGCAGATAATGATTCACAATCGTTAATTACTTAAATAAATACATAAGTAGTAGAAGTCTACATCCAATTTAATGATGATAGACATCGGCAATTAAGAGGCCCCTACGTGTACATAAAACAACTCAGCAGAGTTGTAAAATTTAAAACATTTAGAAAACTGAACAACGATCAATTCAAAATCACACTTCACACTAATCACATCACACTAATATTATAAAGGCGAAAGTTTGTGTGTTTATATGTTTGTTACTTCTTCACGCACAAACGGCTGGACCAATTTTGATAAAATTTTGTATGGAGGTAGCTATCACACTGGATTAACACATAGGTTTTTATCCTGATATTCCTACGGGATCGAAACTTATGCGGGTGAAACCGCGGGGCACTGCTAGTTAATTCATAATTATGAAAAATTCTCGTCCATCTATTGTTTTAGCTTGAACATAGTTACATCCGATGATTACATCACCTCTGAACGCCAAGAAGAACAATAACTTAAGTTGATCAAGGTTTTTAATTTATTTCTTTCAGGAATTATTTATTTATTTTAGAATTCAATACTTTAAAACTAAAATACAATCAATTCGCTTCAAATTGATGCCTAGCCTTTTGGGCTCAGCTTTCAGTCTAACCGGATACAGCTGAACACCAATAATAGTATTTTACATGGAGTGACTGCCTATCTGACCTTCACAACCTGATTTCTGGGTAGGTAGTAGATACCCCTTGGTAAGACTGGTTGTCAGTCTTCTGGGCTTCTGACACCCGTAACGACTATCAAAGATCCACAAATGACAGCCGGGACCAACGGCTTAACGTGCTTAACCTGATCGATCGACCCGTTCTGCTGTTATTACTTAGCCGTAAGCTCCAAGATTTTATCCATGATTTTATATGTAAATAAAGACCAAAGAAACGATGGATGGACTGTATGAAAGATGATAATTATAGGTAGAAAGGGAGTGACTACCGAGACGACGATTAATAGAGAAGTATGGAAGATAAAACATGTTACACCGACCATAAATAAATTAGGATAAGAGCAGAAAAGCGATGATAACAATTGGTAATATAATGATAACTTTAGTGAATTCCTTGAGAATATTTCATTAATTTATTAAAGTGTATTCACCTAGACCAACGCAAACATGTTTTTTGGACTCTAGCTTGAAAATTGGGTTCATCCCTAGATAATATAGTGTAGTTCTTATCATCATTACTCATTATAGCATTAAAACAATATACTTTGTTCGTAGTAAACAATAGATATGATATGTGAGATCCTTTGAAACTTTAAATGGTTTAACATTCACCTAAGAATTGAGTCTGATGGTCTACTGTCTAAGTCCATCAATGAAGATATTGACCCGCACGAAAGCAGTTCGATACATCGGTATGAATATTACTCCCGATTAAATAACTATGTATTTTGGACGAGCAAAAACACATTGTGGGAGTAAGGACAACTGTCGAATCATGTTGTCATTCATTTTTACCGACTTCACAAAAAGGAGAAGGTACTATGTTCGGATGATTGTATGTTTTTTTTTTGTATGTTTGTTCATCGAATACTCCGCCAATTGTCGACGGATTTTCAAAATTGTTTTTTTGTTTGAAAGGGTATGCTCCCGAGGTAGTCCCATTGTCACCGGAATCTGATTAGGGAATCCCATGGAAATCGAGGGAAACCCTCAAATTTTGTAGGCACACCTATAGCGATTTGGGTATTTTTTATAGTAAGTCGTGCATTTGCTCACAGAAAGCACCATTTGGTGAAGTGGAACTGATGATGAAGACCACAGATGGCCATCGGAACTACTCAATAATAAATATTTCACGGTTTGCGATTCGATTAGGTACTTTAATGTGGTTGCTAAGCACAATGCATATCGTGAAGTGGAGCTGATAGTGACTTCTCAATCAGCTCCAGTTTTCCTGGTTCTTACAAGGAGAACTCCTCAACAATTAACGTCCCTGCATCGGGAAAAGCAATATTTTGTAAAAGGTGATGAGCAGTTGACATTAGGCTATTGTAACTTAGATAAGTTACAAACTGGCCCACTAAAAGTGAACAATAAAAAACTTTTTTACAAAAAAACTACCGACTTCCAGAAAACACTACAAAGTGAAAAATAACTTTAATTTCGGAAGTCGGTGTTAATAAAAGAAAATGCGGAACCAACGACACCGACTTCCGAAATTAAAGTTATTTTTCACTTTGTAGTGTTTTTTGGAAGTCGGTAGTTTTTTTTTGTCAAAAGTTTTTTTTAGTTTGTTAACTAATCTTATGCCAGAATGTGAGGTGGAGTAGGAAATGTGAGCTACGGATTTCGTGCTTATACAGTATACCCCCAGAATGTGGAAGACTATTAATGGCTCATAAGAGTCGAAAAGACTAAAGGAACAATGGATGGATTGATTGAGATATATACACATACATTGTATACGAAAACTATAAAACAGCTGGATCACTCAACTATTGCAATGTATAAATAGCTTCAGATAGCATGATAACAAGTTTACAAAAACATCATGTCAGAAAATTCGTAAATACAGTGTCTATTTTATTACATGTTTTTTGTCTGTCTGGCACATCTATGCTGCTAAGCTACTGCACTGATATGGATAAAATTAATAAGTGTGAATTGATTGATACATTACACCATTTTGATTTTGGTTCACCATTTTGGTATTCATCATCATTTTTTTATTGCTGAATGGGCATGCTCTGGACCTCGATCACGCCTGATGGAAAGCGATGGATGAGGTCTATGTTGGAATGAGCGTGCCCAGAAAATGCCAGTTCCTTCCTTTGAAGGCAGACGGGTAAAATGTGGAAGGGAACACAGCCGCCGGCAGAGTTCCACACTTTGGCTGTGCGCATAATAAACGTGGGGGAGAATCATCATCATCGTCCACAGCATGACTTTAACCACTGCTGAGATAGGCCTCTCTTTTTAACTGGACTTCAAAACGGAGGAGGTTCTCAATTCGTCTGTTTTGTATGCTTGTTACGCGATATCTCCGGAAATTGTAAATCGATTTCAAAAATTATTTTTAATGGATAGGGTATGCCTCAGGGGTGGTCCCATATCAATTTTATTAACTTTGCTTGGGTAGTTTTTGAGTTATCTTCAATATATGATACGCATTTTTGCCACTTAGTTTATATTGATGATGTTATAATGATTTCCTATCACTGATATTTACATAGCAACTAGAGTACACATCAACAACAAAAATACAACATAAAAGTGAAAAATATAACCTAAGGAAAAAAAAAAAAACAACCGACTTCCAAAAAAGATTACAAATGCAAAAATAACTTTAATTTCGGAAGTCGGTGATAAACAACGAAAATGCGAACCCAACGACACCGATTTCAAATTTCTTTTTCACTTTGTCTCTTTTGGAGATTGGTTGTTTTTCTTGGGTCTATCTCGATGCTCCTGTGCCAGCCTTATCCAGGGGAGCTATTCTCTAAGGATACCGCCTTGCGGGCAGCGCTGTCGCAACGGTGAAACCCGCCGCGACAGCGCTGCCCGCAAGGCTGTATCCTTAGAGAATAGCATGGCGGTTTCTACCCGCGATGGCAACAATATCGCCACCCTTGGTTGACTGGTAGAGAATGCTTAAGACATTAGGTCCGCCTTTGTACCTTTTTGTGCGAAGTTTAAATAAATAAATAAATATCGTCCGCCTATCTCGCCCCCTATTACATGACATGGGGCTAAAACATAAGCCCTCTACCCAATCTTGTTGAGAAAATAGCTGTAAGTTTATTTTATGTGTTGGTTAAAAGCTTGGTCCTGTCCTGATGAGGAGTTTAATATGGTTTTCTTTAAAAAATACCTAGTAAGTAGTATTTACCTGCTATATCCAGTGGGTAGTTGCTAGGATCTAGGAAACTTCTCACTTGTAATGATAAAGCTAACACTTCGTATGAGAGCACTTCATTGATGTAGTTCTGAAAACAAATCATTTTGTGAATATTTTATAATTACTTACAATATAAATCTAGAGGTTTTAAATGGGAGGAGTTTCAGGAAGCTTGAAACATTCTCTGATTATGGCGAAGGCGTCAAGGTAACCCTTGATATTCAAATTCTTTTAAGTTTTTTGCAATTTGCAGGTCAGTATCAGGTTGTATGTTTATCTACTTAATTAGGAGTTGCGGCTGTACCTAACAAATATTTATTGATAGAATTATAATCATAAACATCATCAATACAACTTTCTAAGTTCATATTACCCTATTGAATGAATATTTCATGAAATCATGACATTTGAGGCCAATTCTAACTCAAGAAGTTGTATTACTGATTCTAATGATTATAATCCTATAAAGCCATGTTCAGATATAGATATAGGTACCTCTACCTAGATAACGCAAGTATCACGATCTGTATGAAAACCAAGTGTGCAATTTTTTTGACTACCTACTATGACGTCACAAGCGCTCTTTCTCACTCACGCTCACCCAGCCAGCATTACACAGCCGATCGATTCAGTAAAAATCTCACCGTGATAACTTAGGTGAAGTGAGCTATCAATAGGGGCGATCTCTAACATCAGGTGGAATGACAGCTCACTTCACGCTCACTTCACCTAAGTTATCACCGTGAGATTTTTACAGAATAGCACTGCAGGTCTGAGCGCGAAAGTGGCGGCTTACGATTTTTGAACGTAAGTTGGTGCAATTTTTGGCACGCGAAGTAGTTGCTCGTTGCTCTTGCGTTATCTAGGTGCGTTATATCTGTGGCCATATTAGTTACAGTCGCGAATCATATTTTAATCAACATACAACCTGACGTTGATCTGAAAATTGCAAATAATGGCCCCGATTCTGTTGTTCACAAACTAAACTAAATTTAAGTTCAGTGCATCTTTTTCTTTCTATTTCATTAAGAAGAGGACAGAAGATAAACATTAGTTTAGTCCTGTCAAATTAGTCAGCGCCTGACGTAAATTGACGTATTTTTAGTAGCCAATTTTTTAATCTCGTTTAACTTGTCTATGGATTATCTGATTTGACAGGACTAAACTAATATTTTATCTTCTGTCCTTTTCGTAATGAAATAGAAAGAAAAAGATGCACTGAACTTAAATTTAGTTTAGTTTGTGAACAACAGAATCGGTGCCAATGTAAGAAAATTTTAATATCGTGGGTTATCTTAGCGTATCACCCTTAATTTCATTGCAAGCCCTCTACGAGGCGGGAGGGGGTAACAGTAAAAAAGACAGAGCATCCTTACAAGAATTAAAAAAAAAACATTATGCCAGTTCAGTTTCAGTCTTTATCAGATTGACAGTAAAATCATGAATCATCTCAAACAAAATATAGGGAATTGAACTCAGTAGGCGGGTAACTCTTGGGTTTCTTTATTGACTCATAGAATTCATTAATTGAATTTTATAACTTTTCAGCAGGTGCAAAGGAACAATGGGGCCTTAACATTAGGGGTGGGTGGAAGCTTAACAGAAGGGTGTACAGGTATAAGGTGTATTTAGTACGGCTCATAAGTGTGAGTGATCCTAGCATGATGTTAAATAGCGTTCCTCAAGAATTGGGCTATCAAATGCAAAACAATTTTTCAAATCCAAGTGGTAGTTCCAGAGTGCATGTTCAAACACAAACTCTTCAGCTTTATTATTAGTAGTATAGATATAGATTAGCAGAATATCAATTAGGTATAATGGGGCAGATTAAGCTAAGATTACTGAGTAAAATGAGATATTTAGATGAGTTTTTTTAGTAGTATAATGGAAGAAAAGTCTGTCCTGTCAGATATGAGCAATTTAAGTTTTCCAGTTGTTTGCCGCAGCTCCGGCAGTATACTCAATGTGTCTTTGAATCATCAAATGATAGCAACAAGTTATCTTAAAATATTCAGATTAGTACCTATAACAAGCTGCTGTTAGCTTTGTTAATGTTATTTGATTATAAATGGATTAATTATTTTTATATGTTTGAGACAAGGCTAAGAAACTAGCATAGATTATTAATTTGACATTAATAAAAACCTATACTTAATAAGACTGCTACATTAACACCATATCACATTTATTCTAGACAGTTTGAATACTGTATTACATATATGTATACACAAACTCATGCCTTCTTCCCATTGGGTTAGGCAGAAACTACACTCCACAGACACACTCCTTTTGTTTATCTTCATACATCTGGTCATTGTTGTATTATTCTCAGAAAAATATTTGTAATGTCTCCAGAATGTGAAAAACCATTCTTATCTTCCAATTTCGAAAAAATATGTACCTACCTATTGTTAGATTTGATTATATTTTTAGTAGTTATATACCAATTAAGGTAAGCTGATTATCATCTACCTAATATTTATACTAAGATAACACTGCAAACCTGTAAAGCTATTTGTCTTTCAGCTATGAATGCTGGCTGCATGTTTCCTATGAGTTTCTTTGGTGGTATGGGCAGGTTTATGTTGGCCTGCAGCAGCCCAGCGTGTAGGGCTGCGAAGTCCCGGTACCGACGCGACACATTCCACATGTTATCCTTCGAGGGACCTCGCTGCACACGCAAAATATATTCCTGGAACATTCAACAATTTTAGAGTTTGTTAGGAGTTGAGAGAACACTGAGTATTTTTACTCAGCTCCCTACGCTCATATTCGTGTAAATCGCCGACAAAATGGTACACAGATCGCTATAATACGTTTACGATTTTTTCAAAATAGATCCTTAAGTTCACATCATCACATTTATGATGAAGAAGTAAAAGGTCTCCGCACCAGACCGTAAGGTATTTCGAAACAAAATAGATCACTTACTGTATGTTTGTTAATGTTTTGTGCATTTTCCACTGTGCAGCTAAGCTTTTCTGTGTCATCTATTAGGGCTTTGGTATGCGATGTTTTTTCGAATATAGCCATTGCACCAGGTATTTATAACTCATTGATCGATATTACAATAAGATAAATAAATACCATTATACATTATGTTATCAATAAATAATGAAAAGAAACTGGAGTCGTATCAATCACACAATTTAGTGAGGTGTGTTCCAAGACTACTTCTTTTAATGAATTTTGTGTAACTCTTTTTACATTTCAAAATAAGTGAGCAAGAATCATAACAACGCTAAAGATACCTGTTTTCCATGGAATGATGGAATGAATTCCCTTTTTGACAGTGAAGTACTGTCATTTTGAGTTTGGCAGTAGTGGTCCAGTTCTTAAATATTTGTGATTTCTGGCATAAACAGTATTTCTTCAAGTTCTACTCTTCATCAACATAATCCTACAATGAAAATGTACTCTTATCTTAGCATTTTAGAGACTACTAGTGATAACAGGATTATTTTCATAAATTTTTGTGATAAAAAAGATTTTTAGCAACCAGCTGTTCTATGTCGTTCTGAAAACATTGATGCTGAAACGTGACTACAGAAATCGTATGCATCCACAGATCTAGTTAATGGTTAGGTTAAAAATGATGGAATCACATTCGGCTATAAAAAGCATCCTATAAACTTTATTACGTTTTTTTTGGGCACACACTATGTTGTGATTTCAGTAAAACATAATAATATTTTAATAGTTTATAAATTCCGGGAGATGATAATTTGTCTTTTGTATAGATTATTTCCGCTTCAGGTTTTGTTCTGAAATCTGATACATTTAATTTTATTTCAACAAACTGACTAGAGTTAGTGCTTCTAAATTAGAATGAGCCTTAATATTTTCATTCTTGAGACATTATATATTTTTTTTTGTAATACTAAGATAAATTCATTCCGTGCAGTATTGTTATTTTTGTTTTTTTTTTATGATCAAGAAAATTTAAACGTCTGAGTTTCCAAACGCACCTTCTACTGCGGACATAACCATAGACAGCGATCGACTAAGTCACTTCCTGTTCTACCGCAACGAGTCGCGAGCGGAGAACTTCGACTACCTTGGGCCTCTTTATTCGTCTGCCATAGTTATAAGAATTAGTGAAAAATGTCGCTCATCTCAGCCCGTATTGCTGGCTCAGTAGCCAGGCGCTTACCCAATGCCGCTTCGCAGGTAATTATCATTTAGATCAAGAACATAAAGTGTATGAAAAGTTGTAACATGAAAATTCTATCCGGTTATCACGTCTCGCGGAATGTCCACGGGTTAGGAATCATTGATGATTTTCTCATAATGACTGGTCTATAATCAGTTATGTAACTATAAGTTTCCATAAATTACCATTTTAGATAATATTTTCATAAAGACGGGTTATTACATTATTCTGTTGTGTGTGATCGGTGTTATGTAATAATGGGCGATTCGATTTTCAGATCTTCAGAATTATGAAACTAGTGAACTATACTAGAAAATGTTAAGTGAAAAGCGGAAAGGAATGTGTTGGTGTCAGTTTAGAGTGTAAATGTAATGTGAAATGTGTTGATGTTGGTTATGTCGGTCGGCAGGTATCGAAGGTCGCGGGTATCGCGGCCCCCGCCGTGGCTGTTGCTGCACGCAACTTCCATGTGTCTCCCACCCAGAAGGCCGCTGAAATCTCCACTATCTTGGAGGAAAGGATCCTGGGTGCCGCGCCCAAGGTTAGTTTCAAGTGTTACATAAACTTGCTCTTATCAATTAGTATCAATACTTTGGTAATGAGACGACACTGATTTACTCTATTTGACAGGATGAGATGTCTCACTGTGAAGATGATATTGATCCATGACATATTTCAATTATGGAGTTCATTCACACTTATTACATATCCTGCAGAGCCTTATTTTCAATGAGAGTACAGCCTGAATCTACTGACTGAAACTATTTGTTTATCTAATCCTTATTTGGAAAATGAATTTTTAATCTTTTGGGCAGTATCATGGAAATCTATTTTTGATTATGAAACAATTTTTTTCTGGAACAGCTTGTCCACCTCTGGATTAATTATGTCAAACTTCATTAGGGTCAAGGAATCCTATAGTTTAGTGGTTCCAGTTAGATCTTTCCATCATAGTTAAAAAAATATATAATTACAAAGATTATAATTTAAATTTATCCAACCCCAATAGAGCCCAAAACACATGTTAATTTTTTAAATATTTTACAATAATATATATTATGTTTTAATTGTTTTCCAAATAGGCTGACTTGGAAGAGACTGGCCGTGTATTGAGCATTGGTGATGGTATTGCCCGTGTCTATGGTCTCAAGAACATCCAGGCTGAGGAGATGGTGGAATTCTCCTCCGGTCTTAAGGTTTGTATAATTTTAATGGTTACAATACAATAAACCCAATTTTTATTTATTTTTTTATTAAGGGACTTAGAAAGATTTCCTACTGCTGAAAATCTTAAGTCTATAGATCTCAAAATTTGGTTTTGAGATGCAGATCATAACTTTAATAGATTAAAATCAATATTATTTTTCAGTTATGTAATTGGCAAACAAACTAATGTTATAGATGGTTTTTGAAATGTATATTATGTATAGGTAGTATAAATTGTACATTTATAATGTTAAAAAATTAACCCAAAAAACTTTAAGAGGTGCTTTAGAATAGACCATCGAACTGAACAACTTTCACTATGGGACCAACACTTTTTTTCATGATTTCAGAGTTAGTCCATAGTGACAGTTGTTCAGTTAGATGGTCTAAAGGACCTCTTAAAGTTTTTCAGGTTAATTTTTAACACCTTATATAATACATTGAGCTATATAACTAGAGAAGCAAACCTCAATAAAATGTGTCAAAAAAATGTAGCCACTTTATAAACGCGACGACGTAGCTTTGAAACCACTAAACATTTAAAAGTAAACATATATCTGTCTCACTTACACACGTCGTAAGAATAATACCGTCGCTTAGATTAGACAAAGACCCCAGTATAAACATGCAATGACGGGATGGGGTTGCCTACCCATGCAAAATTTTACCCAACATTTTAAGCCATAAAAAGCATTTTAGGTTAAAGTTAAATTATTTTAAAAATATTTGAACTATGTATTTCTTATTGGATGTGTTATAGAAGTTTATAAATAATGAAAATAACTAAGACATTTTCTTTTTGAATATTTTTTCTTTATTATTAATGAAATTGAATGATTTAGTAGGTAGCCAGTCAGTTCCTTTTCTCAGCAATCGGATTATTTCCACCCATTTTTCACGGCGTGCTGCATCTTTAGGCACCCTGCTACGTTGTTATTATTAAAAAATATTTAAAATCACTTATTCCATAAATTAAAAACTCCCACTAATATGGGAAACTAAAACTAAATTTTTAGTGGTAACACTGAACCTAATTTACAAAATTCTACATTTTATTGCGTTTTTACGTTGATATAAACACAGAGACAATTAATTTACGTGTGGAAAGTAATTCCGGTTAATTTGTTATGTTTTTGTGATCTTGAATCGCACTCTTTCGCGATATTTTTTGTCGTATGTCACTCGGTTGACTTCGGTTGGCGTCACACAGAGCACTGAACTGACGTTAGCTACGCTGATGGCTGTAGCCATCAGACTAGTGGCAACGCCTTGGTGCGGTAATTGCTAATCTAGTGTAACATATATATCAATGATATAATACACAGAACAGAAAAAAACAGTAGAAGTCGCATAGCGCTTCGTTAGTATCGGAACCAGCGTACCCAATCTCACACAAATACAGGTTAATTGTATTTCGTAACACTAAGAAATCTTTGGTGTAATTGGTTGTTTAATATCGAATGAAAGTAGGAAATATGTCAGGAGTCGCTTATTTGAAAATAAACCACAGTTATATGACAATAGAGTTGTTTATCGTCTACTTTTTGTCAAGTATTTATTACCTTTCCGTTTAAGCCGCATACGGAATAGTTTAATGAGCAAGTTACGCTACCCGCCGCTAGATGTCACTATAATAAATGCATTCGATTTAAAGCTCTATTTCGTTACTGGTAAGATTGATATTTACGTAACAAGATCATTACTATTCGCCCTCCTCTAGGGATCTACCACTGTCGTTGACTTATTTATCGACATTCCGTTTTATTTTCAAACAAAATACAGTCGACAGCTAGAGTCGATAAATATTATTATTAAAAACGATCAATCCATTTTTCTTTCCTGTCTGGATCCTTAGGGAATCTAAATTCACTAAATAATACGAAAGCCACTTTTTATAGGTTTTAGACTTTGTGAATTACACTTGTTCGATTAACCTTTTCTCGATTAGAACATTACTAATACATTATCTATATTCATGTTTTGCTTATTTCATACTTGGATATGGTAGAATTAGAAAAAAAAGGTTTGAACAATTCATTGAAATATGTTTGATTACTAATACATCAAAAATAACCGCACACAGGGTTAAATTTATCCCCCTATTTATCAAAGAACACAGAGTATATTTTAAGTTTAAAACATCGATAACTCATTATCGATAACGGTAATCTCTAATTGAGTAGCTGACTGTGACATGTGCATAGTTGGAATCTTCGCGAAAAATATGTTTGAGTTTAAAAGAAAGTAGACCTTAAAATGAACAACTTAAAGTCAACTTTTACTTGTCTTGTGTAATAAAATATTGTTTTTAAAATTTTAGTCGAAATAAAATTAATTAAGTCTTACCGATGGTATGATATACCTGCATTTGATAAATTTTTAGTTCTGCTATCGTGTTTACATTCTAAAACAGCACAATATGTCATCTTTGTATATTTTTTTCAAGTTCTTTTTACTGTGACGGTTGTAACTAGACTGATATGCGTGGTGTGGGCGTGGAAGCAGACATATGCGGAACTCCGCAAAACTCGGGGTACGCGGGCCCCGCCTACTTGCGACTTCTACTGTTTTTTTCTGTTCTGTGATATAATACCACAGTAATTACAATACAACAGATACTTTTGTGTGATTTTTATCATAATAATTATGATTAAATTCTCGTATTACACCTTTAACAAACATAATTAATAATCCAGTTACTATCTGCTTAGACTGATAGTCGGGTTAGCTTTCAGTCTAAGCAGATTGCAACTGGAAATTTGTGCTTTAAACCAAATGAATCCCATAAGAATATCTTATGATTTCTTTGATTTTGGGCTTCTTATGATGTTTGAATAGGAATTGACCTATAATTCTGCATTCTTGTCTTTTGGAATTATAACTATTTTTATAATTATAAAATTATTTTGAAACTCCTCAAAGCAATGCTGTTCATTGTCTCAATATTATGACACCATTTATCTCCAATGACAACTATTTTCTTAACAACTATATTCCAGCTAATCCCTTCACACCAGTCATTATACCTAAACATCCACATCCATAATCGCCAAACCGATGACTTCTTATCACAAAAATTCTGCTATACAACCATCTTCACTTCCATAGGGTATGGCCCTCAACTTGGAGCCCGACAACGTGGGTGTGGTAGTATTCGGTAACGACAAGCTGATCAAGGAAGGAGACATCGTCAAGCGTACCGGCGCCATCGTAGACGTGCCCGTCGGCGAACAGCTGTTGGGTCGCGTAGTCGACGCTCTGGGTAACGCCATCGACGGCAAGGGACCCCTCGGCACCAAGACCCGTATGCGTGTGGGTATCAAGGCCCCCGGTATCATCCCCCGTGTGTCTGTGCGCGAGCCTATGCAGACTGGTGAGTTGGTATTTTTTTTATTTTACTAGGACATACAATATAAAATTTAATATACTCACTGGAGACAAACTGTCAAGTGTCTTGCAATTGGAGATCACTTAAACAATCATTTGTATCTCCAACCAGGAATAAGCTCTTAACATTTTAATGTCTTGATTACATAATCTACTACATGAAAAGTATCAAAATAATATGTGTAGACTTATTTGAAACTTATTCACTAGTTTAAGCACCCCTTTAAAAATGCGCTTTCTTTTAGACATTATGTAATAACACTACCACAAAAAGTTGTAAGAAGAAAAATGACATCATAAAACTTATAAATTCCAATATTCCACACAGGTATCAAGGCTGTCGACTCCCTAGTACCCATCGGTCGTGGACAGCGTGAGCTGATCATTGGAGATCGTCAAACCGGCAAGACTGCCCTGGCCATCGACACCATCATCAACCAGCAGAGGTTCAACAAGGGAGATGACGAGAAGAAGAAGCTGTACTGCATCTACGTCGCCATCGGACAGAAGAGGTCCACCGTCGCTCAGATCGTGAAGAGGTTGACTGATGCTGGTGAGAATTTGTTTTGGCAACTATTTTGTAGCTGGACTGGCTTTTTTGGTAGAACTAATGGGCCAAAGCCATGTAAAATGGAAGCACTTCTACTGTTATTTTCACAATTCTGTGGTGTTAAGGTGAAAGGGGATAAGTCATCAAATGACTTATCCCCTTTTACCTTAACACCACAGAATTTTTTCTAAAGAGAAAATTTACAAAGCATAAAGATTTCTTTCTTCTTTCATCATCTTGTTTTGCTATCGTTGGGTATAAATCACCAATTACTTGTGCATTTATCCTCCCCAGTCTGCACTGGTTGAATTCAGAGCATTTCTTTTACTTTACCACATCTACCCAACCAGCAATTTTTCTTACTCAACTAGTGCCATTATAATATGTATCTTACTAACACACTTTCCCCTTAGGTGCCATCAACTACACCATCATCGTGTCTGCCACGGCCTCCGACGCCGCCCCTCTGCAGTACCTCGCCCCCTACTCGGGCTGCGCCATGGGAGAGTTCTTCCGTGACAACGGCAAGCACGCCCTCATTATCTACGACGATCTGTCCAAGCAGGCTGTTGCCTACCGTCAGGTATGGATGACATTGGATTATTATGAAAAAAATTAATATAAGACACCAAAGTAAATACCTACACAAGATCAAAAAGGGGCAAAGTGTTGTAATATTTAAAACAAAATAAATAAACTCTGCAGGTATTCAGATAAGGCCAGAAGTCACTCTGAATAAAAATAAAAATGGACTTGTGATCTAATCACGCGACCTAAATCCAACCCAAAGGCCTGCAATGTCTTGAAGTGGCGATGGCCACTTACAATCAGGAAACTTACAATCAAATGCGAGAAGTCAAATAACATTGAATTCTGTTAACAGATGTCTCTGCTGCTGCGTCGTCCCCCCGGTCGTGAGGCCTACCCCGGTGATGTGTTCTACCTCCACTCTCGTCTGCTAGAGCGTGCCGCTAAGATGTAAGTAATTTAGGGTCATAAATAAAGCAAACCTACATTAAAGCATAGCAGCATTACATTATTAATAGAACTCTCTTGAGAATTTTAATGTTGAAATAAACAATAATTATGCCTAACTAGCTAAAATCATCTTCTTTTACACTGTGAATAACTTCGAAATTACAACACCTTATGTGTCACGTACATGCCATGCATCTACCAAACAGCAACACTACCAACTCAATGCCAAATACCAATATGTCTGCCTCATCCCCAGGTCCGACAAGATGGGTGGTGGTTCCCTGACCGCTTTGCCCGTCATCGAGACCCAGGCTGGTGACGTGTCTGCCTACATTCCCACCAATGTGATCTCCATTACTGATGGCCAGATCTTCTTGGAGACTGAGCTTTTCTACAAGGGTATCCGTCCCGCCATCAACGTTGGTCTGTCTGTGTCCCGTGTAGGATCTGCTGCCCAGACTAAGGCTATGAAGCAGGTTTGTGACTTTTAAATGACCTCTAAAAGGTTATCTCGTACGCCCAGAAAAAGATTGCATGACGAGTTAAACTCCTACTTAAAGGATTGGGCTCTAATTGCAAAAAACGTGCCTATTTGGCCTACACAAAAAAAAGAAGATAATAACACAAACAAGTAAAACATACTTTTTGTTCTATCTGAAGGCCAATTCTCGTAATTTAAAACATTCAAAATCTAGTCGCAGTCTCATCTCGGCGACAAACAAATGCCAAAAACTTGTCAAAATGTAGGGAAATTAGAAGTATTTTTTGACAGATTGAGATCATACTGTGAACGTTCTTAAAATTACGAGAATTGCCCCCTCAGATATCTTTTAGGCGCTAGCCTAAGTTTTTTTAAGAAGGTCGCGACGCTTGCGCAGTGTCAACCAAAGCAAGACTTCACCCTCATGAATTTAAAGTCCTGGTCTGAGTGTTTCATTTTTGGACACAATGGTTCAAAACCAGATGATAAAAAATGAGAAGATAAAAGTTTATAAATCAGCTATCAAAGTCAATATCTAAACATTATTTTGCTTGTACCAGGTGGCCGGTTCCATGAAGCTGGAGTTGGCCCAGTACCGTGAGGTCGCCGCGTTCGCGCAGTTCGGCTCTGACTTGGACGCCGCCACCCAGCAGCTGCTGAACCGTGGTATGCGTCTGACTGAGCTGTTGAAGCAGGGACAGTATGTGCCCATGGCCATTGAGGAGCAGGTAATGTATACTTTTTATTATAGTACATATCACAAAATCATAAAATGTTAGTGTGTTAGTAACAAAATTGTACCTAAAATGATGTTAGTACCTTCAAATAATTGATGTCTATGGCTGTCCCTATCCACTGGTTTTGGAAAGGACAGTCAAAACCGGAACCTATGTGTGATAGTATGTACCTACTCTAAATACAAGTAGTTGACTCTTTTTGGAGTTGTATTTAAGCCCATGCAACATCGCAAGTGCCTCACACTGAGACACCAGATTCCTTAATCCACTGATTCACTGCTATTTAGAATAGAATCATTTAATACAGGGCACAAACTAGACAGTAGAATAAAAAATTAGGTCTATTGTCGGCTACCAATTTTACACATAACTATCAAAACCATAACGTAAAAACTTCATCTTGTATAACAGAAAATTGTCAAATTAAAATTTGTATCTTTCCATCGACAGGTCGCCATCATCTACTGTGGTGTCCGTGGTCACCTCGACAAACTTGACCCCGCAAAGATCACCGCTTTCGAGAAGGAGTTCACCCAGCACATCAAGACCAGCCACACGGCCCTCTTGGCCACCATCGCCAAGGACGGTCAGATCACCAAGGAGTCCGACGAATCCCTCAAGAAGATCGTCACCGACTTCCTTGCTACCTTCACCCAGGCGGCGCAATAAAAGTTTAGCTTTTACGAACACAGGTTTTGACAAGAGATGTGAGTCGCATTTAGGACACGTCAACTTGATACCTTCATAGGCAGTCTCATGTCAAATACCATTGTATGTTAACGGCTCGCTCATGGAAGCATTTCTATCAGCTATTGTTTCGTAAAACCTGGAGATGCTTCCATCAGCGGCCTAGCAGTAGTTGTCATTCGTATGGACTGTATTGAATGTTGATACAATCATGGAATGTATTTATCTCGAACGTCAGGAGTGGTTATATATTATTAAATATCGTACATAAAATTAGTATTACGTTTTATTATTTTTATCCCCACATTATCATGACAACCTACAGATGTGAGGCAAAACTAGTATACCTAATTGGTAATACATTTCTTGAGAGTAGGACTACTTGGAAGTAAGGTTCACTATTTCTACTATTCGGGAATAAATCGAAACGTAGTACTAGTGAAAACCAAAACTCCCGTTAGTTCTACCTTAGAACTGTGGAATAGAAAAAGTGGGAATACTACTATTCTGTAACACCTAATATCGTAGAACTAATCCCATTAGTTCTATTAGTAGAAAAGTTATGCTGAATGCAAGGACGTTAGAATGTTTGATTTAGTGCCTTGACGTCGAGTCCCGCCACGTCTACTTCTAAAACTCCCGCGTTTATTTTGTAATACCTTGTCCAGAAAGGGCGAATTTGACGAGAATTTAAGTGCACTTTTACGCGCGTATTTTAAATTCACGCCATGCTTGTGGATGGAATGTATTGGTGACCACCTCTTCGAGGCGCGTATGAATCTGAACAAGGTCTAAAAGATCTAACGATTGCCTCACCGTGACTTCGAATTTAACCCCTGTGTGCCAGGAACCACTCTGTGTGCTACTCTTTTTGATACCTAGGTAATCCATGCGACCAACGGATAGTTATTGTAGTCGCCTCCTCGTCGGTGGTTGATAGCATTATATGTTTTTGTATAATGTAGTATGTACTTTGGTTCTGGCTTAAAATGTGCAGCTGGCACGATGGCCTAGGTATCGTGTCCGACGTCGAACAAGCAGGTGTCAAAGAGAATGTAAACACTAGGCTGGTTTGAGGATGCAGGCAGCACGAGAGCAAACAATGGTATCAGTGAGTGGGACTGTGGGATTCTATAGTAAGAAATAGTCCAGTCAAATCCTGGTTCCAACGCATACCTATTCTAGAAAATTTGTCGTTTTAATTCAAGCATCTCGTATTTATTCAACAATCTTAATACAGGAACATCTAATTGTATTTGGTGGTGAGTGTTAGTTTTTATTTGTTTCATTATGAGTCATGGATAATTTCTGAACGTTTTTTAATCAATACGTTTCTGACATTGACATTTGACAGCAATTTGACATTGACAGAAATTCACGCATGTCGCGCATTGTTTCTGTTTCTTCTCTTCCCGGTTGTTTTCCGAATTTCCAGGTTGTGGGTCGAAAAACCTCTTTAAATCTTCTATTAAAAAGTGCTAATTAAACTTATTACTTTTTATTAAACTGTACATTATTCTAGCCTGAGAATTCGTGGTAATAAATGGAGTTCTTTGAGAAAGCGCATGTTTCGAAGAAGCAACCTTCTAAAAAAAATAACAAAACAGAAGAAACTGTAAAGAAACAACTCAGGCAAATGTTACAGGGTTTTAAGAGAAGTGACAATGAGCTTATTAAGCACAGCGGAAACTCCAGTAACGATATAGTTGAGGCTCACAGGCACCTGGATGATTCGGGGTCTGTTAGCGGTTTTTCAGATCTAGAACTCACAAATTCTGAAAACGAAGGAGACATTAGTCGAGCAACAACTTCTAAAACTGTCGGCAAGAGTACTAGTACTGACGATGTTAATCTGTCTCATTTATCTGGAATGAACTCAGACACAGATGATAATTTAGATGAACTTAATTTGGAGGATTCCGGCAGTCCCGAATCCATATCTGAATGTAGGCAAAACAACGAATCTCTATCAGAATGTATTGAGTCCAGTGAAGATTTAGAAACAAGTGGAGATGTGACATATTCGGACATAGAAGAGATATCATCAGAGACAGGTTCTGAAGGCAGAGATTCAGAAACTTTCGACCCTGATGGAGCATTAGCATCTAAGATACTTCAAAATCTTGGTAAAAATCAAAACAAACCAACCTTAAACAGCAAGAAAAGAAAAGTAGAAGAAGAGCCAACGAAAAGTAAATCTAAGAAGAAAGAAACCAAGCCTTCTAATAAAAAGCAAAGTATTGATAATGACCCTGATGATGACAATGTTATAACAATGGAAGCCTTAACAATTTATAATGATGATGATGACGAAGCAAGTATATCTGACAGTAACAGTACTCAGAATTCTGTAGGAACCAATGAATCATCTCCGTTTATATCAATCACTGTAAGAGACATGCCGAAACAAAGGCTCAGTGACATCTTAGAGGAGTACAGGCATCCTACAGTCAGACATTTACAAGATGTTCAAAGTGAAAGTTATGATACTGGCATGTTCTCATCAGAAACAGACATGGTAGTTGAAGACGCAGACAGTTTAGTACCAGAATTAGGTGATGATAACACTATTGAGGACCTCGATAATGACAATATGATTGAGGAGCTAGATAATGATTACACTATTGAGGATTTAGATAATGATAATATTATTGAGGAGCTGGATAATGCTAATATTATTGAAGAAATCCAAAATGACAATATTATTGATGCCCTAGATAAAGGTGTGGGTACAAGCACAGACTTCTGTCAAGAAGAAACAACTACAGATTATGACAGCACAATAAAGTCAGACTCGGAAAGAGAATTGTCAACTGAGGAAGAAGTCATGAACCCTGTTAAAGTTTATCATGGGAAAAATTGTTACATCTTTGTGCTAAGACATCCAGCAGAGCTGTACCTCAATGGCAAAGTAAGAGTTAAACCTATAGCAGGCACAGTAGAAGTTTTTGGGCATATGCTGAAGGATGTGGTTGACTTGTATGCCCCAAATAATAATTTTGCTTTATGCATTAAGACTATTAAAGGTCCTAATAGTGATTATGGATTGTTTAGAACATTGACTGGGGAAGGACTGACAGTGCGTGAAGCTGAAGAAATAGTCATCAGGATTGGGTTATTTGATGGTATAATAAGTGTGTCAAAATTAAATGATGCAAGGATGGATTTTGTTGAGAGCAATGTCTTCATGGACCTGTTCTCAAAGTGTAATAAGGCACATGGTAGTCTTAGAAAGGCTTCAGCAGATCTTGGTTGCAGCCTCGTTTTGAAGAAGCCTTGGAGGTACTTTGAAGATAATGAGTCTTGGGATCATGCTGTAAGCTGTGGTCTTGGTAAGTGAAAATAATGATTTCTATTTGGTACTTTTTATCATTTAACTACATAATTAGAAAAGAGAACTGTACTCAACTCAATTTCAGGACACCACAAGGTCTCATTCTGTCCCCGTCAGTTTGAGGGGTATTTTTTGTTTTGACCTAATAATTATTTTGCATGCAATTAACACATATTCTGTGTAGCTAAACATGTGGACATTGTATTTAAATAAGACTACCACCATTATACCATGTTTAAGGCAAATATAGACTTATCTTTAAAACCCAAGACTTAATATTGTGTTAAAGTTTGTTAAAAAGCCCGATTCCATGAATATGTGCAACTAAAAATATACTTACAAAAAATTGGTATAAACAATGTTATCTTTAAATTTCAGAGAGACACAGCCGAGGTATCGTGTGTGGTGGCAAAGGGCTGGGCAAGTCAACATTCCTCAGATACTATGTAAACAGACTGCTGACTAATGGACCAGTGCTAGTCATAGACTTAGATCCAGGACAGGCCGAGTTTACTGTGGCAGGCAATGTGTCCGCCACTGTAGTCAATAGGCCTCTACTTGGCCCCAACTATACGCATTTACAAAATCCAGATATGTATGTATAAACTCCATCATTTACTTTTTGCTATAACTTTCTATTTAATTTAAAAAAGACTGCTTGGCTCAAACAAAAGCCAACAGTTTTGCAAAAGTGCGTTGTAGTGTGCGTTGGTTCATTGAAAATTTACAAAAGTTCTGAAGGAGAATTTTTGAAATGCGTTGCGTTGCGCCGTCCCTACTACCCTAGCCTTTACGGGACACTTGGTTAGGCTCTTGTTCTTCCCCCCCGGTGGGTTCTCGCATTGTCGAGGCCCGAGGGCTCAGTACCGTGGCTTGGCCACCCACAGTGAAGCGAAGAGGTTGCGGTGCCCCTTGGGCGACATCGCAACTGAGGCGGGCCGCGATGTCGTATGTGAGGCTGACGGTTGGAGGCCGCGGCGGGAGAGGAGTGCCGGTATTGCGGAGCGCCGCACTCCCTATCTTCCGCGGCCTTAACGGGGTTCCCACCGTCTGTTGGCGGACGCGATGTGGCCGCAGGGGAGGAGGAGTGTTGGTATGACGTTGGCCGCTCTCTTATCTTGTGCCCGAAAATTGGCAGGCGGTGGGGCTAAAGACCTGACCCGTCGCAGAGGGACCAAGGGTGCCCATACACGGGTTCGTTTGGCGCCCATGTGCTGGTTTGGTCCCTGGGGTGATCACGGCGTGCTATGTGTACTGGTGCACCGGTGATGGGGAGTACTCCGCAGAGGAGGGTCCGGTGACGAACAGCCGCTGCGGGTTCACGGATGAGTGCTAACGCGTGTTCCCGCCGTAAGCGGCAGAAGAGGACACCGTGGAGTTTTAGTGGGTTAGAGTCCCACTTAACTGCACTATCTTCCCGTGATAGTGCAGAATGCATGCGCGATTGGATGAACCCCACAGCATAGTCGTCAAGCTATTTGGATGAGAATTGGAAGGACGTTGGGAAGGAATAATACGCGTACGCGGCCCTTTCTTTTCATAGATCAAGTGCGTAAGTATGCACTAAGGTAACAGGCGAAATTTAAATATGGATTGTGGGATAATATAAGACCTAACGAAGCACCTATGACTGTCTAACTTCAAACATCACACTATCATGTCAGAACTACCTACCTGCCGAGCGTGTTTGTGAACTAACCCGACCCCCAAGGCATATCACTTTCGCAGACAGTACATAGATTACTAACAAACCTCCTTCTTTCCAGAATGCTGAATATTGGCATGATCAATACAATGGACAACTCCAACCGTTACGTGGCTGCAGTCACTGAAATCTTCGCACGCTGTCGGTCCAATCAGGCATTTAGGTCCCTGCCCTGGATCATTAATACAATGGGCATGTGCACGCAAATGGGGCTAAAGTTAGTCCTCCTCACCATCCTACAAGCACAACCAACCTTCTTGATGCAAATAGACACAAAAGTCGCCAAAAAACGCTTCGAATGCCATTTTAAACCTAATGCTGTTAGAAATATGTATCAAAACTTCCAGAATGATCGCTTCTTTAGAAAAGTTGAGCTCCCCAAATTGGATTACACATTCATTTTGACGCAGCACCCGGAAGGTTCAGATAAACATAATACTGCGTTGTCGCCGAAGGATCAGAGATATTTGAACTATTTGGCATACTTCGGTGAACTGATGAACATTCACAAAGGAGCACAGTTACTGGGCATTGTACCATACGAGTAAGTATCATCTTGTTCTATGGGCTTCTTAAATTTTAGGTGTATACATTGTTGAAAAAGCTTAAAATTTTGTTCGAAAGCAGCAATAGTTCCCATAATCGGCAGTTACTAGAGGTGAACCTACGGCTGTCGAGCTTGCACGCATGTAAAAAAACGCAAAATAATGCTGTTCGTAGTCCATATTAGCCAGGAACAACGCCTATTGAAGTCCACTGCTGGATATACATAGGCCTGCCTAAAATGTATAGGGCTATTGGCTTTTTGATCTAAAGCGACGTTTTTTTTTTTAAATAATTTAAGAGCTGTTTGAACATTCCTACTGAAATTAGTACCTACCTGTACCTACCTACTCAATATCTATTCCTATCAGCAGCTAAAGGATGCACTGCGTGTTTAAAAATGGCTCTGAAAAAATATAAAAATGGCTGACTAATATAAACTACAAGACTAACCCAAGAATGTAATAAAGGATGAGTTTGAGTAACGAAGGTATATTAAAAAGAAGCTTTTTCCTTCCATACTTCTTATTAGTCGTCATCTTGGTAGTAACCCCCTATCTAGCAAAATCATCATGAAGAAAAAGACATGTTGAGCCGACTCCAAATAAATTAGGATAAAGGCAAGAGAAAGATCACAAATCAAAGCTTCTTTATTACGCGTAGGTACACACGGCTACACATCAAGCTATACATTTCCAGTATAAGCTGATTTCACATTGTATAGGATTTTCGTACGATGCGAGACCAGCGTAAACTGGTTTTGTATAGCTTGATGTGTAGCCGTGTGTACAAGGTCTGCTGTCAGATTTTATTCTCACTAAGATACCCGTCAAGTGTGGGCAAACGATAAAAAAGTCGCTTGTCTAGCGTAATATCCAGTAGCGATCTTGAATAGTTAACAGTGACACCATTTGGCAAGTACTTACTGCATATGCGAGCGGTCATATCACTTCATATGTTCTATGTGAGAACGCGTATATTACACGACTGCATTACCTGCGTGGGAGTGAGCGAGAAACACAATATTTACCCATTAGCCTACTCGATAGGTATATGCCTCCATCTGTTTCGGCGATTTCACGATGCCGTGCTATTTCCGGCAACACTCGATGCTGGTTGAATCTCTGGAGTCGGGTACCGTTTGCAGTCTCTCCGTGGCTTTGTCACCTATGCTATGATTCATTGTCCACCTTGGCCTACAAGTTACGGAAAATATATGCATTCGTGGAATTTTAGATTTATAAATGCATTGTTGGAGTTATGCTGTTATGCCATAAACATGATATCTAGTTCAAGCTTTTTATGTAATTATATGACAAAAAACAAGGCTACTTTGCAGTTATATCGAAGCAAAGCCAAAGTTTAAATAATCAGTAATAAAATACAATAGGTAATACTTTCTGTATACCAGTAAAAATGAACAGGATGGAACACTTGATGGGGTTTTCCATTCTTATATTTTGATTATTTCAATTGGTGGATTGGTATGAATGACATGTTCGAATGTCCGATTATCACAATAACTGTGAGCTACAATTATGAGTAATAATAAGATAATGTTTGTCCGGGAATTGAGCGTGATTCACGCGAAGGCTAACAATGGCTCGTTAATCAATCAGCGGCTCAGTTATCATTTCAGGCTGAAAGTCTTGTAACTTCAGAACTAAGCGGGAATATTAGAGAACTATATGTTCACTGCTTCAAAAATGTTTTACTACGCCGTTAACGTGTTTCATTGTCTTTGCAATGCCCGCAACTAATTATTACACCTAGGTCTCACCACATTAGAGCTTACGTCAAAATATACGCAATGTTAAATAATAGACCTGCCTGTTTTTTTTTTAACTTGTGATTACCTAACAGCTTTCGAAAACATCTGGGGTATGCTTTCATGTTACCACTGAAAAGCAACAGGTGCTTTAACTTCTTGTATTGTGTTGTTACTTGGGTACAAGCAACAACACAATATAGAATAATAATAAACCACAATATACACATTGGGAGCATTATTGGCTGTTTATGATACTATTTATACTATTAGACCTAGCATGGCATTGGAAGCTACTAAATTATTGTATTTTTTTTTTGTTCTAGAGTGAGCTTGTCAGATGTGAACGTGCTAACGAACGTGAAAGTAGCAAATGATGTGGTACTGAAGGTGATTAACGGAAAAATAGTAGCGCTCTGTCAACTCGCTGTAGGAGATAAGGGAAAAGTGTTTACCCTGCAAGATAACGCACTGCTATGCCACGGACACGGTAACTAACTACTTTTAGTTGTTTTAGAAAAAACTTCACACAAAAGCCATGTTAAAAGACTGGGAAACAAAAAACTTGTTTCTTTTTTTTGTTTTTATATTGAATATTGGTAGCCAAATTAACATTTAAGATAAACCATAATAAACTTATTATTATTGATATCCCAAATAAATAACTGGTATTCATGTTTTCAAATGTCTACAAAAGCAGGTGCTCTAGATTTAAAATTAAAAACTCGTTTTTGAAAAATGATAATGAGAAAATTATACTATATTGATTATTAAATTTGCGTGTCCTAATGACTAAGATAAATCACTGAAATAGGTGCAATATTCTTTAGGTAAACAAATACTTAACAGTTAAAAATTAAGCAGTTTACTCATAATGTAATTTCAAAGAAATAGCATAAGAGGTATGCATAGAAATATAATTAATATCGTAAAATGTGTTATCAATAATTGTAATAAAGTGCTGATTAAATATGATAACTAAGAACGTGACATACTCAGGCGTTTACTGGTGTTATTTGTATTGTTACAGGTTTGGTCCGCGGTGTGGACTATGAGAAATGGATGGTGTACATAGTGACCCCACTAGCCGGGGACAGGCTGTGCGCAGTGGACGCGCTCGTGTACGCGGACTGGGCGCCAGAGCTATGGGGCCCGGAGCGCCAGCTGCCCGACGGCACCGCGGTCCCCTACCGCAGCCCCACTAACTACAGACAGAAACAACTCATGCTGTCGCCCAAACGCCGCTTCAACCCGCTACAACTACTAAAAATGTCAAGGAGTGCCTAAATTGAAACTTTCAATGATTGGTTAATAAATTTGTAATTGGAGTAAATCCAAAATAATAAATCTTAAATTATATAAAAGGAAATCTAATAATTATTTTGTTAATTATATTTGACGATAATTTTGTACTTACAAGACTAATGAAACATAACATAAATGATCATATTTAACTTAAATATCCCCCATTCTAAACACCTTTGCTTTATAAATGCTGCATTCAAATTTTATAAAAAGTCAAAAAGAGTCTAGTTAAGAATTGTTGACATGGGGTTCCTTTATTACTAATAAATTATATTAGGAAGTTATGATTTCACACAAACAATAGATTACAATACAACTGCCCTACAGAATCAGATTGGACGTCTCAGAGACGCGTCTAGCTGACAGGCACTTAGATGAGTGGGGCTCACGCTCCGTGTCAAATAAACATCCTACACAATTTATACACCACTATTTTATTGAAAAATTAAAATACAAAATACCGAACTAAACAAGTCTCGGTGAGATGCCACCGGTCGAGGAATAATCTATATGTAGAAGAAATGCTACTCGATTATATAACATGATATTATAGCAAAATTCCAGTGGCCCTGCCGGAGACGGGAGGTCCACATGCCCCCGACTACTTTTGTTAAGGCATTTACGCTTACTCTTTATAGATAATCTATAAAATATACAAAGTACCAATTGTGAAAGAGTAGCCACACAAATACTGAGTGAGTGTGCGTGCGACGCGGGCCGCGACGTCGCGTCAGCAGTCAGTATCGGAAGGAAGCACTGTGTGGCCGACCTCGCGACTGCTGCACAGTCCGAGTCGTTTCAAACTAAGTTATCAGGCAGTATGCGTACAATTCATTAAATCAGAGTTCTCCCGACAACAGCACAATTACAGCAGGGAACACCTAGTCTTCTTCTTCTTTTTGACCTGTAATGCAGCGCGAGTCGCCGTCTCGAATACCTCGCGCACTCCCTCCTTGCTCTTGGCGGAGCACTCCAGATACGCGAACGCGTTAATCTTTTCCGCCATGGCTCGACCCTCCTGCGGCTTCACCGGCTCCTGCTTCATCTTGCGGAGCTCGTTAATCGTAGCCGGGTCATTGCGCAGATCCTTCTTGTTTCCCACTAGAATGATGG
Source organism: Globia sparganii (assembly GCA_949316385.1). Lineage (NCBI taxonomy): Eukaryota > Metazoa > Arthropoda > Insecta > Lepidoptera > Noctuidae > Globia > Globia sparganii. The sequence goes on from OX438670.1 coordinate 6,305,325, forward strand.
GCACATTAGGGCAGAAGTGCTTTACCTCGGGTGTCCACTTCTCCGGGATGTTCTCGAGCGAGTCGGGCGAGTCCACCGAGAAGCACATGAGGATCACATCAGTGTCGGGATACGACAGTGGCCGCAACCTGTCGTAGTCTTCTTGACCAGCGGTATCCCACAAGGCGAGCTCAACCTGCTTGCCGTCCACCTCGATGTCGGCGACGTAGTTTTCGAACACAGTCGGCACGTACACTTCCGGAAACTGATCTTTGCTAAATACGATGAGCAGGCATGTTTTACCACACGCACCGTCACCGACGATCACTAATTTTTTGCGTATCGCAGCCATCGGTCCTGTGAAACAATACAACGCAAATAATTATGATGGTGTCGAGCGTCAACGCCTTTCATGACTTATAAATATGGCCGCCGTATAGGATTATGGTAGGGAGTAGTCAGACAAGCCCTCAAATGTGAATAAGCACCTGAACTAGCGGAAGAAGTACAGCACCACCACATAGTACCCTCACATGCGAGGGTGTTATTTATTATATTTTGTAGATACCTGAAGATTGTGGCTAATTTCTGCAGAATATTGGCTTATCGACACTTTTTTAATCGTCTTTGCTCATCACAAGCACTTTCGTTCGTAAGTCACTAATGTTGCAATGCTACAAAATATACCATCAACTTGAATCGTAAAATATTTTGCTAAAATAATGAATTTATTTCGTACAAAAATACAGTAAGATCTAGAGCCTTATTTTATAGATTGTGATGTTATTATAATAATTAATAACGGTGTAAATAACGTAGAAATTGCAAATACATCTAAAATATTACTTGCCATAATAAAATATTGTTGTTATGACATTTGTTGAAATTCGGATACACGTCCAAAACCAGTTTATGGTGTGTAGAGTAAAAATATTATGAGTAAGTAAACATTGAGTAAAAGTTAAAAATGCAGACCCTGCTTCGTCCAAATGTACTGATTGCAATGACCTCCAATTCTCAAATTCATGTATATTAGTAGCAAGTTACAAAAATCTAAATTCCGCTAGTGCTATTATGCTATATTATTTTATTATGCATGCAACTACGTTAAGAGATAATGAAGGAACGGTGGGCCAAACACAATCTTCGAGCATTTTGTTCGTGGATTTTCTTCGTAGTCTAGGAAATTTTAAAAGTAGGTAATCTAATAAGTATGCTAAAACCATTAATTTTGTATGATCAAAATATTATTGTGATTTTCTATGGACACGGCATTCCTTTTATAAAAATAAAATAATGCGAGAACGTATTTACAGTAGGGACTTAGTTGTTTTAGCGGCTGACTTCTTCCTTGGAGTTATTGCAATGATGTAATATTCAGTTAGGGCGTACAGCTTAAATGTAATCATTGGTTTATGTGAAAATTACTGCATGGATATAAATAAACTGTTGACACCGTCAGTGCGAACTATGAGGTCATACATAATATGTAGGCACGTATAGTTAACTGTGTTCATGAGGTCAAAAAACGTCATGCTAGCTATATAGACAGACCGGTATCTCCTAACTTTTTGTGAGCAAAGTATTTCTATGATGTGACGTCACGTGTTTGACCATGATAATTCGTCAATTTTAAAACATAGGTAGGTGTGTATTAAACATGATGAATGATATTATATCTATACTTATAAGAACGCTATATTACTGTCGTCATAACACCACTACCTACATTGATTTTTAGTGTATTACACAGAGTACTTTTGGTGTATTATTTCTAGTTTTGGCATTAGGTAGACGTAGACTACGTTTGTCTATGTCTGTCGTCTACGTTGCCCAATGTAGCTAACTAAAGTAGAGAGTAGGTACACAAAGAGTACACAAAAGCTAAGACAGAGAAGAGTGAAGAACGTGCAAAAACCACAAAGTAGTTCAGTAGGTACTTCAGTAGGTGCTTATGGAGTTAATCAAACACGAAGTTGTTTGAAGTAGGTAAAAATAATTTAATGCCTTTGGATTAACAGCTGATTTGAGCTTGATTGACCCGTTTCTTATCGGAAAACTGGCCGGAAGCCGAATTATTTAGACTATTGCGGACGTTGTGTTTGTAATAGTGAATTAATGAGTCATGTTCTCATTCATGTCTCATTGATGTAAGTAAACCAACTATGTTGACTCCTATCTACTCTTCATGTTTATATCTAAATCTAATCTGTGATCCGTTCTTTCCAGACTTATGTATATAGGTATATAATTTTGTAGTTGGTTAATTGTCTATACGTTACGTCCACAGAGTACATTATTATATGGTTACGTCGGCGTCGCTTCCAAAGAGCTAGAAGACATTTTTAATGCTTTCCTTCCTTTTATAATTATCTGAGGCTGTAACTGACCGTACCTTAGTCATAGATATAGTTTATAAAACTCATCTTACATTATGTAGGTGAGTCATGCAGTCGTCCTAATCGAGTTTCCTCAGATTACAATCAAGACTACACGGACTAAGGCCCATATTACAGAACGTCACTCAATACTCAAGCATTACTTAAAACTAGATTCAAGCCATTTGATTGGTTGAAACTAGTTTTATGTAATGCTTGAGTATTGAGTGACGTTCTGTAATACGGGACTAAGGCCCGTATTACAGAACGTCACTCTATACTCAAGCATTACTTAAAACTAGATTCAAGCCATTTGATTGGTTGAAACTAGTTTTAAGTAATGCTTGAGTATTGAGTGACGTTCTGTAATACGGGACTAAGTCCCGTTTTATGTAATGCTTGAGTATTGAGTGACGTTCTGTAATACGGGACTAAGGCCCGTATTACAGAACGTCACTCAATACTCAAACATTACTTAAAACTAGTTTCAACCAATCACAGGGCTTGAATCTAGTTTTAAGTAACGCTTGAGTATTGAGTGACGTTCTGTAATACGGACCTAAGTCCCGTATTACAGAACGTCACTCAGTACTCAAGCATTACTTAAAACTAGTTTCAACCAATCAAATGGCTTGAATCTAGTTTTAAGTAATGCTTGAGTATTGAGTGACATTCTGTAATACGGGCCTAAGTACACCTTAAGAGTTAAATACCATGGATTTCACCTACTTTGGTAATATGTATAGGTTCCGTACCTTTTGTAGCCTTATAAACTTAACAGTAGGTATAAGCAGGAAGGCAGATGCTGGAACATGTACCTACCTAAAATATTTGGAATTAATGAAGTTATATAGGCTCGCAGATGTCGCAGAATAGATGGCCGATTGGGGTCGAAAGGTTCTGTGGTGTAATTGCGTAACACACTATCTTCAGTAGCAATGGCTTTCATTTTGACAGTTCAACAACATTCATCGCGTTATTTACGTTGTTGAGCAGACACATTTTTCATACATATGAAGCAATGGACTAGCAATATCCTTCAAAATGTTTCAGATTGAGATTGATAGTGTGTTACGCAATTAGGGTAACAAAAGACATGCCTCCCACAAAGTTTAGGTAGTACCTACTGATGACGTCGTGAAGGACACGGGTATCCCCTGGAGAAGCACAGGACCGGTCGATGTGGTGAGGCTTGAGGGACGTGAAGGCTTATTAATTTCGACAGTGGGCGCCTTTCGGCTGAAATGACGAGGAATGACGCCAGTTGTAGGCAGAAGAAGTTCACCGTGCATATTAAGAGACACGGAAAGACACTGAGAATGTGTAGATGCACGAACAGTATAGGAAGAGGAAAATACACTGCCCCGTCGGTATCGTGGTCCTAGATTCGATTCATGGGTCGGACAAAGTATTGCTTATTGAGTTTTTCTATTGGGAATTTCTTAGTAAGAGCCCGGAGTTTGGAAGTTGTTGGTGTGATACCCTCGCACATCGGAGAGCACGTTAGTTGTTCCTGCGCCTGATCTTGCTTTTTTTGGGTGGAAAATTATCAAATACCTTACCCGCTCTGGGCGGAGCGGGAGGGCGTATCAGAGTTTTACTGACTAAAACCCACCCGTGTTCCTTCAGTTGCCTGTGCCAGGGGCCACGGTATCTTTTTCGAACAACTCGCGCCCCTGTCAGGCATCGGCCCACCCGTGTTCTTCCGATGGCGAGCTGCCCATTGCTCGCCGTCCGCAAGCCCGCGCCTACGGTGGCTGGGAATCGGTTGTCGATTCCCGGCGCCCAGGGCGTCTCCTGCGACGACTAGGGGCGTGAGGGCGCAAAGATTGCGTCTCCCTCACGCGCTCCGCCTCCTCCTTCGCGAGCATTACTGCTTCGCAGGAGGTGACGGCTTCCCATGCACTCTCGCTCCGGCCTGGACTAGGGCCGTACGCGGGAGATCGCTGCCGTGAGGACACGGCGGTGGTCCGCCCAAGCTGGGCAGACCTCCACTGTCTCCTCCGGGTGATCCACACAATGGTGACACCCGGGCGTTTACTTCCGCCTTATTCGATATAGGAACCTTCCGAAGCAGCTGTGTCCGGTGACGACTTGCGTTAGGCGGAAGTTGAAAGCCACTCCTCAAAGAGGGACTTATCGCCACAATTATGGCGTGCCTGCGCCTGATTCCCTTCCGGTCGTGCGGATTGCCGTCCCATCGGACAATGAGAGTGAGGGAAAAGACAAAAGAGTGAACCTATGCATGCAAAAACACTCGTACAGTATAGTATATTCCGCACCGAAGACTGGTCTCCGCTAAGATTGGTTGTCTCGGCCGAATTCGGTCTTGAGGACTATATCTTTAGGAAGAGTAAATTGAAGAAGCTGCTCTAAAAAAATGGCTATTCAGAAACCTGAAGAGTGCTTCTGGGAGAAAGAGAGAGAGAGAGAGAATAGGCATGAGAAGAAGAGAGACAAGACTTGGCACTCGTATTTAATTTGTTTGGTACCTTTTCGGTGATAGAGGAAACCTGTATGCTAAAAATGGCGGTTAAGTAGGACTAGAGGGACTGCGCAACTAGGGTTGGCGATGGAGGCCAGCCGTGTCTTTTTAAAGAGCCGTAAGGTTACAGGTTAGGTACTAATGTGATTTTATTCGTATTTATTTTTTTTCGAGCTCAAACGGAGATCTTTGTCATGAGCTCGTCACGCGGCCATTTCCTCGGTTGTACGGAACCCGCACCCTCATTGCGTAACACACTATCAACCTTAATCAGAATCATTTTGAAGAATATTGCTAATCCATTGCTTCATATGTTCGAAAAAATTGTCTGCTCAGCAACGTAAATAACGCGATGTATGTTGTTGAACTGTCAAAATGAAAGCCATTGCTACTGATCACAGAGAGTAGTAGGTATATTCCTTGCTACTGATAGTGTGTTACGCAATTACACGGTTGGTTCAATCTGCATTTTTACTACTTGGGCTCTTCTCTTAGGTTTACACGATGATTTGGATGCTCTTTAAACATCCAAAAAAATAAAACAATTTCATTTCTCGTATTATCCATTGTTCCCGTTTATTTACAAATACAAATATACGTAGTATCCAACAACCTTACATTTTTAATGCTTATCAACGAGAATAAAGTTTTATTCATAATTTAAAACAACTACAATAGGCTACCAAATATATTTCTAGTAACATTTTGTTTAGAATACGATTTTAAATATTTTTTTTCACTACATTAATAAAAAAAATCATGTGCGTTTTCATATTGCATAATATAATTTTAAATAAATTCAGTAACTAGGTTTTAAAATTAAATTGATACACTTAAATAGCAAAAATATAATTGAATTCCAACAATATTAATTATTTTATCTTTCGAAAAGAAACAAATAAAATACACAGAATAACAATAATGCAGTTTTATTTCTAAAATAAAATAAACGTCAATTTCTCAGTGATTAATAAATGCAATAAAGAGTTTGGAATTTATATCAAGAAATGCAGCAAAAAAGGAGCCAAGCATGTTTGGCAAGTGAATCGAATCATAGACTGCATGCTAACATTCCCCGAATTGCCTGCCAAACGAAAAAATCTTGGCTTATGAAATAAGTATAAAAATAAATGCTTATTTCCTTGATAAATAAAACTAAGACAACAATAATTGCACGAGAATTCGTAAAAGTCATGGCAGATACCTCCTTACGTAATAAATAAGACTAATATTGCTTCGTAATGAAATCACGTAATATTAATAGTGTGTTGCGATTAACTACATCTAAAGTGAAGGCACATCACATTTACTCCTATCGACCAGTGTTTGAATTTTTTTAAAAGATGTCTTTCCTAAAGACAATATACCTATCTGTTTCGAATATTTTAATATGTGTTTTTATAGGACTTTCGTTTACAGAACCAGGCTTGTATGTCTAAAATCTAAAACTTTATCACAATAGGTTCGCAGCAACCCTGGTCGATGCCACTTCAGTCTCAGCGTTTTTATTCTTCCGAATACATCTGAAATACAAAAAGAAATATAATGAACATCTTTGTGATAATTTAGCCGTTTTCTTGAAGTACCTAGTTACATTTAATAAAAGAGACAAGTAGAAAGATATGCAGACAGCTCACTAAATTCTGATTTTAATTTGCTAGACCAAAATGATAGCTAGTGGCCCCAATTCTGTTGTTCACAAACTAAATTAAATTTAAGTTCAGTGCATCTTTTTCTCTCCATTTCGTTACGAAAAGGACAGAAGATAAATATTAGTTTAGTCCTGTCAAATTAGATAATCCATAGACAAGTTTAGACGTGATTAAGAAATTGGCCACTAAAAATACGTCAATTTACGTCAGGCGCTGACCAATTTGACAGGACTAAACTAATATTTATCTTCTGTCCTTTTCATAATGAAATAGAAAGAAAAAGATGCACTGAACTTAAATTTAATTTAGTTTGTGAACAACAGAATCGGGCCAATATTATACAAAATAATGTCATTTTAGTCTAACAAATAAAAGCCCGAAAGTCTGACAACCAGTCTTACCAAGGGGTATCGTTTTACCCAGTAACTGGGTTGTGGTGGTCAGATAGGCAGTCGCTACATGTTAAAAACTGGTATTCAGCTGCATCCGATTAGATTGTAAGCCAACCCCAACATAGTTGGGAAAAGGCTAGGCAGGATGGAATCTAGCAAATAAAAATCTGAAATTCCCCCCCGTCCCCCAGAGAAAGATTTTCCCCACCTTGGGCGAAAATCTAAATCTGCACCTGAAAACACCTTACTGACTGCCTAACATTATACTTCCGGATAGATATGCAACTCTCTCATAGTTCGTTCCAATACGAGAAAAGTTCTAAGCTAACCACATACTATAAAGCCGATCGTCCACCGCCAGCTAAACTGAATTAGTTTAGTTTAGCTCGCATAGTTGAGCCAGTTTTTCATACATGTGGCATAGTTTGTGGTGGACGCACATGTATGAAAAACTGGCTCATCTACGTAGACAGAAAATATTGCTAAGGCCCGCAGACAGGCGCGACGCGACGGTGCGACGCGATTCTGGTAGAACAAATTCCACGAAGTTTTCATAGAAATTGTTCTACTAGTGTCGTGTCGCACCTGTCTGCGGGCCTTAGCAATATTTTAGCTTTAAATCGGAAATGATGTTGTGCAACTTTGTTTCCCAAAGAATACGGTGCGTAAGAATAAAGTAAGTACTAACAAGTTCAAATGCCCTATTCATGATCGGCGACAATCACCACGTATCATTGCTTGATATTAAGATGTTCTAAGAGCAAGGATGCAGGTTCGGGCAGACTTTCTGATAGACGGTTACCGTTACGTACCTGTAGGTAGGTATATCTAATTAGCAAGTGGTGGGGTGCGGTAATAAGTTGCTTACTATGTTATAAAATGAACATAGCAAAATATTTTTTGCAGCCATGAATGTGGTGTTGTGTGTGTTACTCGCCCACTCCCACTTTTACATAGAAAGATCTTACTATAGGTATACATGCATGATGTTATGTTACGTTGAACAGTCGATATCCTATAATATGATCTAAATTTTTCATGCCCTAACATAGTGTGGCATGAAAATAAGCTCCGTTTTCATAAGCGAAAAAATAAAATAAAAAATATAGTCAGAATATTGCAAGGGAACTCAACGCGGCATTAAATGCAGTAATTATATTGTGTGATCATATCCTTATTTATAAGGTTATAAGATTTATTGAAAATAATTTATGTGCATTTTTTTTCTTTATTTATGAATCTCATACCTATTTATTTAATTTACTTCCTCGTATTTTGCCAAGGTCACTTATTTTTTTTATACATATTGTGGTTCACTTCACGTTTAGCATTCTTTCAAACTGAGACACGGTTCGTCGTGTCGCTTCAGATTTTTCTTTAATTTGTATAGGTACATAATTTTATTCTATTTTGTGTAGGTGTATTATGATGCGTCCCAAAAGACGTCGCTTTGAAGCAGCTAAGCTTAAGTGGAATTGAATTTACCTCGTCAGCGCGATGCTGGATAAACTAACCACACGTTGGACCCCTAATATGTATATAGTAAAGTGACGTCATCGTGTCGAGGTAGGCCGAAAAAGCGATGGTAGAAAAAGCTAGTTTTAAAATCGACGGCGGCATCTTCAGTAGAAAACCGTGCAGGTCAGAAATCAAGGGGTCTTTGCCCAGCTGTGGGATCTTACAGGCCAGTTATACATCATACCAGGCTACACAATAAATAATCAAAATAATATGCGGGCTTGTTTGCAAGGAAAATTCGCCCGCACCTCTATGCATTGTAATATACTAGGCACACTGTACTTGATAAAGTAATACTCACAGATATAGATACAACTACATAACGCAAGAGAAACTACTTCGCGTGCTGAAAATAGCACCAACTTACGTTCGAAAACTCGATACCTCCAGGCGTTTCCGAGATAAAGGGTCTTGATAGACAGAAAGACGGACGGACGGACAACAAAGTGATCCTATAAACATTCTATTGTTTCCTTTTGAGGTACGGAACCCTAAAAAGCAAGGTAAACTTGTAGCAGTTTTGTTCATCTGGTTTGTATTCAGCCAGTACTGAAGTAGTGTTGAATAGTCGATTATTTTATTCGACTAACGACAAGTTTGCAACAGAAATATTAAATACTATATTATTAAAATTTTCCCGAGTCGTGTAAGTGAGAGAAGATTGTTCATTAATGCCATCTTTATTTTTAGTCAGAGTAATCATTTGTGTAAAGTCTACATTGCAGTGGCTCTTTGATTTTTGTTGTGCAGACTAGTCATCATCTGCCTAGCCTTTTCCCAACCATTATGGGGTCGGCTTCCAGTCTAACCGGATGCAGCTGAATACCGGTATTTTACATGGAGCGACTGCCTATCTGACCTCCACAACCTAGTTACTGGGTAATAGGATACCTCTTTCGGGCTTCTGACTACCCGTAACGACTGTCAAAGATCCACGAATGACAGCCGGGACCAACAGCTTAACGTGCTTTCCGAGGCACGGAGGGGTCTCGGTATGTAAAGATGGTCACCCATCCACAGACCAACCGCGGCAAGCGTAGCTTAACCTGACCGATCGACCAACAGACTAGACAACGTCACATTTCTTTGTCGTTAGGTATTTATATCTCTACATGTTTCGTCAGTGAGCTAATGTTTTTTTTTGTGCTGTAGTGTTTTTAGTTAAAATAAAGTATGAACAAAAATTCCAATATTTTGGAACAGGTTATTAATTTTTCAAACTGGCAACTAATGGTAATAGCAGTAGCATCTTGAAGTTCAAGGGCATAATAATTGATGCAATGAATAATTTCAAGTTTTAAGAAGATATTATAAGACATTTTTGGGAAATAAAACAAGTTAATAAATTTTAAAGATTTTTTATGGAATATTACATTATTTTACATGCTTTTTCACTCAATAGATTACTTTTTACAATTTGTGCTATTTCATTGATAGCTATTCAATACTATGTAGGTAATACTATATTTATGACTATAATATCTATTACATTACTGATAATACCTACGCCTGTAAACAAATAAAGAGAGAATTACTGTTTTAAACGGAATTAAACCTTGATGGAATGTATTAAGGCATAGTTATACAAATAGGTTAAATCTAAACTAAGGAGGTGTGTTATAAAATGTTTGAGAGGGTTTTGAGCAATAATTCTCATTTTTAGCAATATATACATAGATATTTAGGGATTTATGGGTCCTTTATTAAGTTTGGTGTACCAACATCAGAAGGACAGCCGAAAGCCACCTTTTATAAGCTCCAGCACTTATGGTGCCTTTGCACCTGGCGTTGGTCTAGCTTTGACGTTCGGTGAACGTACACGCAGCGTAGACGCGACATATTGTCGTAAATATTACGTCCATGCAACGCAAGCGCACCGTGTGCCAACTTCTACGCTGGATATCTACGCTTAGTGCGAAGACACAATTGGATGTTAAAGGCTGTACTCTTGAAAGACTAAGCCCTAGCAAATTACAACTTATTCCCCGTTTTCATTGAAAACAACCTTTTGCAAAAACTGCGCAACATCGTAACCAGCAACATTTGATGTTACGAGATTTTCCTTTGCTTACCATGAATACGGAACATTAGTATGTTGCCAGCAACACTGCAACATTACACATATATTTTTTCAATTCCAAAATGTGAACTTAGGTTTTATAAAGACATGATCATTGTGGACCCCTGTCGGGCACAGCAAAGTAGGGGAGAGGAAGAGGGCTTTAATTTAACTAATTACATTGCATTGGCATTGTTTCCCGCAACACAAAAAAAATTGCTGAAACAATGTCTCGTCTTAATGAATACACGGCTTTACCCCAAAAAATTTTACAACACACCCATTAAAGCCTGGCCACGCTGAGAAGAATTCCGTGCGGGGCACGGGACGCGACTTCACGTTTCGTATGTTTTATTAATAAGGAAGTCACGCGACAAGTTCACACAATCGGCGCGAGCGCATTTCGTTACGTATCCCGCGCGGTGTTCGCCTCCGTTTGACCAGACCTTCAAAAATATCACAATTGACATTACTTCTTTACCTTTTGCCAAGCGAAGAAGCCGTAAGAAACTCCTGCGCCGAGTGCGAAGGCGAGCAGGTAGGGCACGAACTTGAGGGACGGACCGAAACGCTTGCGCATCAACATGCTGAGGAAGTTGATGTTGCTTTCCGAGTACGGAGGATAGCGGCCGCTGGAAGGAAGAAAAAATATTGTTTTAAAAAAATACCGGAACAAGCGTATAGGAGTCAGTCTTCGGAATATTGTGGTGTAGTCGCCGGCACGTAACTTGGCAAGGTTTTGGCGGACCTAGTGGGAATAAGTTAGCGCAAGTACAATTAGTGCAACAAGAAAATGGTCACTTCTATTGTTTGTCATTATACTATGGTAATTGCCATAATTTTTAAACATGTCTGTTTGCAAGAAAGTTAGTGAAAAGAAAAACGCATCTATCGATTCTTGCCAAGTTAGGTGCCGGCGACTATAGTTATGTCACATTGACAACCGGCAAGTCCTAGAACCAAAAAAATCGCATACGTGACACTGGCGCCCCATCCCTTTCACAGAGAGGAGCCTGTGTCACAGCAGTGGGAACATTGTAGGCTGATTATGCTAATGTCACATTTGATTGAATTAAATTGCGAGATGGGTCGTAAAGAGTTGTCTCTTGTTATCTTTTAAAATAACGAATGCAATCCTGCTTGTCGGCTTGATGCCAAAACTTATGACAATAGGCTTGTTAACTGAAAAAAAATAATTAGTCCGTCAGTAAGATTATCAAAAAATATTTGACTCGTATTTTTTCTTTTGTTACTTAAACCAAAATTGACGAAGATACGACGATTTTACAATTCTAAATACGTCACACCTTGGTATAATTTTTAGTGCGCTCTGACGTCACGAGCCCCCACTCCCGAGTTTTGATGCGTTTTATCTTTGTCAATATTCATTGATTTATAAAAACAAAAAATACGTGTCCATTACTAAATAGATTTTCAATTTATCGATGGTGGAAACTAGCCTATTATTATGTCTATGTAAATAAATCAGACAGGTTTTTCCGAAAATCAGTTACTCACTGTGTTCTGTTCTAACACTGCAGCTGATATTTCGTAAATGGATGTAAGTTTTATATTAAAGATTTACAGAATGACAGTATTGTAGGTAGTCTAGGGAATCGAATCCCTTTCTGTTCTTAAATTCCGAAATAATCGATTAAGCTGTCTACAGGTACATAAACGCGCAAACTGTAACCATGAATTGAGTACATGATTCTAGACCCATAGGCTAAGAACTCACGGAGCGATTTTCACCCGCGACCGCCGCGGTGGTGGAACTGCGGTTTTATTTCTAAACTCACGAGACCGGTTATTTGCGCGGTTACGTAGCCGTCGCGGTTGCGATTATCGCCCGCAGACGTGGCGGTCGATGGCCGCAAGACGGGCGGTTGCAAGACGGGCAGTAAAACGATCACGATTCTGTACCCCCCGCCCCCCATCGCGAGGTAAGATCGCAGAGCGCGCGGGCGCCACCCGCCGAGGCTGCGGGTGACCGCGGCGGAAACCGCAAACCACCGCGCACACCGCGGGCGTAAAACGCGTCGTGAGTTGTGCTTTAATTTTTTACATATAAATCTCCATTCTACAGAAGCTGCGGGCCCGCAACCACGGCGGACGCGGGTGAAAATCGCTCCGTGAGCTCTTAGCCTTAACGTAGAAATTTTTCGTCGGGTATTATTAAAAAAAAAAACAACTGTTGCATAGAAAAGTGACCTAAACGGTATGGTTCAATATGTATGATTCAGAACCACTGAATCCATGGTAACCAGTTGCGCGTCGGTGTCTCTGCAAACCCGTATAGTTCTTGTTCAAAAGTCACCCCTGTGAACTATAAGATAAGTTTCAAAATTCACTTACGAAGCCAGCTTCTCCCCGATGGGCGAGAAGTTCTTGATGAGACAACTCTTCTTGTGTGTGAACGTGTCGAAAGTCTTCTTGCCGTGGTAGGCGCCTATGCCACTCGCGCCGACGCCGCCGAACGGGAGGGTCTCAACTGTTATAGGAGGCTTTATTAGTAGGGAGATAAGGTTGGTTATTGATTGTGTGCTGCTAAGATTTTCATTTGTTTATGCATTCTTTCTTGTGTAAAAGTTTTGGTAAATAATATGTGTGCGAGTTTTCTGGGAATTATAAATGTAATAATTTGTTTATATATAAAACAGACACTTAAATGTTTTATTCTGATTATGAATCAGGTCTCATAACAATAAGATTGAGAGGTGTTCGCGTCAGATATTTCCAAAGTTTGAATAGTAAAAAGAAACGGACAATTGAAAATCTCACCAGCATAAAGGTTTTTTTTTTTACAAATCAAAGATTAAAGTTCAACATTCTCAAAACATGCTAATTCATGCTATTAATACGGGCACATAGAAATAAAGTATATAGTAATAAAATAGTCTACGAAAACATTTAACACAGGCTTGCAACCATTACCTACTTTTCAAATGTTAGGATAGCTCAAAAATCAGCACACTTTCTAACATTCAACAATATTAATCAAAGCAATTTTTTTTTCTGGCCACCAAATGGCTGTTTGGCTTGAAAATCAAAAGCTCAGTGTACTTCCAGTTATTACAAGACATTTGCCGTCATTGCAGTTTCAAGCCTAATTTTGTTTTCTTTATTTTTACAACAATAAAGCAAGAAGTAGGATGTGTAGTGATGTATCGCTTTCCGGGGAAAAAAGAAAATTATCCTATTAAATTTTACTAGGAAAATTCCCGATTCTCCCAGTCTAACACCACTAGTATTCCTACAGCTAATATCGTCGCTCGCATGACTAACAGGCATATCTCATTTTTTATGATTTGAGTTAGGACAACTACATTTTTCTATTCGTGATTCTTTCCATTTTGTTGCCTTTCAAAATGGTTCTATTTTGATATACAAATAACATAGAGATACGATGGTTAGTGAAAAATGTAAAGAATCACGAATATAAAAATGTAAGTAGTTGTTCTAATTCAAATCGACTAAAAATGAGATACGACTGTTAGTTACGCGAGCGAAAGTTCTAAGTGCAACCTGCAACAAAGTTGGCAGAGAGGCGAAGCAAAGAATGATGTTTTATCTAAACTTCGCTACCACCCTACTCCCATTTCATCACAGGCAATAGCATTATTAATTTTAACCTCCTATAAAGAAAAACTGTTCATATAAGAGTGAAAAATATCCAAACCTCCCATGTGCATCATGGTATCGTTAACGCACATCCCTCCGCTACTAGTGTTGTCCACAATACTCGATAGAACCTTCTTACTCGTACTGAACACGTACAGCACTAGCGGCTTCTCTCTACATACAACAGAATACGTCAGACCTCCACCGAACAGGCTATTATTTACTACAAAAGAGTAAAGAATTTTCTAGATTTTTAAAGGTAAGTTTTCTGCCAAAGTTTTGTGATAATTATAATACTAACAATTTAAAAAGTTGTGCAAAAAATAGTATAATTTTTAAGCCCGGCAACAAGAACTTTGTCAGTAAACTTAAACAAGATTTTTAGGCAAATTGCGGCAAAAAATATTAAGTAACAGAAAATTTTACATTCTAGAAATTATACAATTTAACAAAGAAGTCCACCACCATCCTTCACCGGTACCGACCACCATAAGACACCGTGAACAGAAATACACCAAAGATGTAACCACATGTTTAAGTTATATATAAATACTTTGTATACTAGACCATTGTGAGCCCGAAATAAATCAATGAGAAATAACTGACTTCGACAGTAACTTGAAGTGTAAACATAAATTTATTTCGCTATTTATTCTTGCAGCTTGCTATTGGTCAGGCGCACTGATATTTCTTACGAATGATTCGTTGGATCAGGAAATGCGAGCCTACATGGAGTGATTACATCAGTCAGAGATGCTGCAAACATGTTCGGGGGTCGGTATGATTCGGGCTGAAAAATCGAATGTATATTTTGCGCCGCCCGGCTGTGCCAAATTATGCCGACCCGAACAAGTATTTATCACGCCTTAGGCATATTCAGAGTTTCTAAATAGTCTTTCCAGGGCACTGTGCCTGAACCAACCGTTTTTTAAAGGGATTGACTAGATACATGGTCTAGTATAGCAGAGTATTATTTTTCCACCATCATACCTATTTCAACCCATTCCTTAGACTACGAGATCAAGCAAACTCAATGTACCACCTTAACCCGACGACTGTTTGCAATAACATACAAAACGATTTATAATTAATTTGTATTTTATTTATTTTTTATTAATAAATAAATGATTTTAGCAAAATATATTGAAGAGAAGTTTGCGTGTGGTTTTTATTTTAAAGCGATTATACATCTTGTCAACTATTATGCTGCTTCCAAAAAAATATAAGTGCATTTTATTTTATTAGGCTCGCCCCCTGTTATATGGGACTTAAACATAACTGGTGAAATGTGGGAGTACTATATAGGTAGGTACACCTCTGCCTAAGCCCTTTGGGGCATACAGGCGTGAAGTTATGTGTGTAATTATATGATACAAAGTCTAACCTTAACTTTATATAAGCTCTTTGACAAAGTGCAGTACCGTTTCCTTCAAAAAATGGTGCTGTGCGTATGCGCATATTTTAATTACTTACGCAACGTATTCTCGAGTAAGAGGTATTATTCCATTATTATTACTATCGAGGCACCATGTCGTGTTATCGATATTTGATGGTCTTGTCAGTCTAAAATTCAAAAATATTTAACTTTCGCAGACGGCCCATTTTTGTGCATATTTTAAACAGTCTGCACAAATGTCAAAAATGTTTTAGCTTTGGTATCGATACATCGAAATATTTAGTAGCCGACTCTATTTTTTTTAGTAGATTTATCGACCACAGATAACGTGCTTTTAGGCACCACACAATGTATTTCTCCAAAAAATATTTTCCAGAACACATTTCCTACATTTATTTTTTCCTTTTAAAATCGATGATTTGTAAATGTTTTGTATACTTTTACAAACAGCCAATGGTAATGTATTGTCCTTACCGCCATAAAACGTGATCGTATCGTTTATACTGATACTGCCCGACCGGGTTTGTTCAGTGAACAACTTTTGTATGTTGCTTTGTTTGCTGAACACGTAAAGCACTAACGGATGTTCCCTGAAAATTGTTTATGGTTTCACTCTGTGGTCGGTATTTTGCTTCCCATGGATAATGGTAGACCGGTAATGATGGGCCATTGCGGACACCATGGTTCCCTCTCATGGAAATATGATAACTGGTAATGATGGCCAGTCTCAGCAGCCCGGTTACGATTATCATAATACGAATCGATTATTAATTAAGAGGTTTAAAGTAGAATATTTCGACACCTCCATGCAAAAACATCGTAACTCACTTTTTTCCAAAAATTGAGTTACAATGGCATTGTTATGTAAAAAAAAAATGCATTTTTTCTGTACTATCATTGTAATTCTATTCCCTTTCGTTTCTATAATGACAAACACAAAAATAGGTATAATAATAATACATTATCGCATTATGAGATGTGTATTTACAGATTTGTTTTGGATTGCATGAATTAACTTAATTTTTACTATATAAAAACATTTTATGTAACTTAACACCTTGGAGTTACAATTATCTGACCACAAAAATAAATTAAACTACAAAAAAACTAAATTGTAACTCAGACATACAATGTTTGTCCTCGTAACTTATATGTCATTTCACCGTTTTGTTTTTCACGTAAGTCATGAAAACCTATGAAAACAATTTTTCTTTTACAACTTAACCATACCTATTTATAGTCCGTCTAAACTATATTAAATAGAGCCAGCTTAAAAAATTGTACGGGGTGTTTTGAGTTTGCTATAATTTTTCAAACTTTAAAATCGCTCTCCTGTAAAATCACAAAGTGAGTTACGATGTTATTGCATGGAGGTGTCGATTTATACTAAGTACTTAGTCATTTAATACAAAGATAATTATTTAATTAATATATAAATTAAAAACCGAAATAAATTATGCATATCACAAAGCGTATTTTTTACTCATACCTTGATACGAGTCTAATTTTTAAACTATAATTTTGGTCCATTCATTTAGTATCAAAATATAGTCTATTTGACGTTAACGTGAAATAAAATCGACTATTTAGTTATAGTTTCGATGAATATTCGATTCGATATCGATATTGGTAGTAATGGGTTGACATGTAGATATTAATTAAATAAAAATATTTCGTGACTCCCCTGTGCACTGTATGAGGATTACATGACACAAGTTCGATGGAATATTATATTGATTTATATTTTAAAGTGACAGTTATTTGAATTGTTTATGATAAATGTACCTAAGTTTCATTATCATAAATTATAATTAAGATGTAAAGTAAGGTCTAATCTAAATGCAATTAATATGTGCTATTAATTTTACTTTAAAACTCCCAAAATGATAATATGATGAGATTCCCACAGTTTGAAGTACATGTAGTAAAATAGTCAAAAAGACACGGACACATTTACATAATAATTATGTATTTTTACACAATAGCAGAAGCTGTAACTATCCCAAGTTTTTTACTGTTACAATACACTTATAAGACATCATTTTAATATAAATGCAATGTAAAGTCAATGTAAATTCAATGATTTTGAAAATAATAATTAATTTAAATAATAATTAGTTTAATTTTCCAAATAACTAAGGCCCGCTTGCACCACAACTAAATACGTTTAGCGTTAGAGGTGCGTAAAATATCGTTCTGTTTCTGTTAATAGTTTGAATATGACAGGCGCGAGACGGACCGATGATTTGAATACGTATAGCCTTAAACATATTTAGTCGATTGCGGTGCAAGTGGGCCTCATTCTTAATTTAGATACTAAATTATTAATAGAACAGTAAAAATCGTTAAAAATATAAATACAAACAAAACTGAAAAAATCTTTGTATTGAGATATTAAAGAAAAAACAGCACACTGCGCCTCAGAGGCTCTGACACGCGACCAAGCGACCCGAATGCGTTAAACTGGCCGCTTGGTCGGGCGACCAGAAGACGAGTTTTTATCCGTCGCTTCAAGCAGCAAAAACAAAACAGCAGTAGCCAGGGTTGCCAGCTCAGAAGTAAAAATACAGGTGTTTAAAAACGAATTTCAAAAACAAGTGAAAATAATTATATATCGTCTAATTAAAAATTGCGCGCTCCTCCACAAAAATTTCCATACAAACAAATTTTAAATTAAATTATCTATACTTTGCATTTTACTTATTTTTTTCTGAGAAGGCAACCCCAGGCCATAATCAACATTAAGGTTTGTACCACCAAATCACTAAACATATTTAACGTATCACGTAAACTTTCAAGATCAAAACACAAAAAAGAATCAAAACGCAAAAAAATTTAGGCAAAAATAGACTTACCGCTCATTGATGAATTGTATTGCTTCATAAGCATTTTCAACGGGTACTATAGGTAGTAGAGGCCCAAAGATTTCGTCTTGCATGATCTTGTCTGACGCCACAACGTTTGTGATCACTGTGGGTTCAATGTATTTGTCGTTTGCGTCGTACGAACCTCCGATGGCGATTTTGTCTTTGCTTTCGTCGACTACGGCTTGGAGGCGGCTGAAAGATGAATTGCGAATGGGTCAGTTTTTTGAATTTTTTAAAATGTTTTATCTTCCTTCCAAACACTAGGAACTTTTTTGTCTGTAAGATGGAATGATGTTTTTCAAGATTAGTTATCTACTGACTTACTTTATTGCCTCGAACATGGTGGGTAGAACTAATGTCATTCGGTTTTATGGCTTGTTTCACCGCCTTGGACAAGTTTCGATTTCAGTATTGTTAATTTTTGAATAATAAATTTTATTATTATCTGTTAGCTAAATATCCGGAACCCCTAAGTCCAGAAATTTTGCCACTCACCTGAAATGCCTTCCATTAATAATCCTGCCGAAGTCCGGTGACTTCTGTGCATCAGCTCCGTACCATTCCTTGAGGATCTTCTTGGCAGCAGCCACAAACTTGTCCTGTACTTCTTTGGTGCACAGGACATAGTCTGGCGCGATGCAGGTCTGCCCTGCGTTGACGAACTTGCCCCAGAGGATTCGCTTTGCTGTCACTATCAAGTCCACTGTGTTATCGATGTATACTGGGCTGTGGAGAGAGAATGTAGGTCTTAGTAGGGTATAGGCAGGCAATAGAGTTATACATAGTGGCTGGGGGCATCAACGTACAAACTGTTCAGTACAGGCGCCAGCACATCAAGCTACCCGAAACTGTCAAATTTTCCCAATCAACTTTGAAACTTATGCTTTAGCAATAAAGTTGAAAATTTACTAAAGTTATTTGACAGATTGTAGTAGCTTGATGTGCTGGCCGTCTGTACATGATTCTGAACTCCGCTACGTTGAAACGTTTCGTCGGTAATTAAAAGAAAAATTTGCAAGAAAGAAGAAACACAGCAGTTTTTTTTTTTGCCGACGAAAAATTTCTACGCTAGTGTGTCTAGAATAATGTGCTGAATTTAGGTTAAAATTTTTTTTGCTCTACATATCTGCAGCATAGAATTTAATGAGAGTTTTTAGTAGTAAAACTTAGAATTTGTCGAGCTTATATCGGGCAATCTTTGCTAGAAACGATGTTTTAGTACTTACCTATGCCTACTTTTGTTATCACTGCTGTATAACGTTCGGACGTCAATGGCATAATTATGTGAAGTAATGAAGTAGATTTAAATTAATTATCCGATTACAACAGATACCTAATCTATACAATTTGAGAGAGGGGCAATTCTCGTAATTTTAAGAACGTTCACAGTCTGATCTGTCTCAATCTATCAAAAAATACTTCTAATTTCCCTACATTTTGACAAGTTTGTGACATTTGTTTGTCGCCGAGATGATACTGCAACTAGATTTACGAGAATTGGCCTTCTGATGTTGTTTGTTGGGTGTCTTTCTGAACATTATATAACTAGCTTCTGCCCGCGACTTCGTTCGCGTGAAATTTATTGTTCCCCTGACCAACACAGTCGCAACACTTCGTTTTCGCCTAGCGTTCTTTCTGACTTTTTTGGTTTTGCTCGACTCCTAAAGGTCATAGCTTGATGTTAGCCTATAGCCTTCCTCAAGAGATGGGCTATCAAATGCAAAAATATTTTTTCAAATCCGACTGGCAGTTCCAGACATTAGCGCGTTCAAACAAACAAACTCTTCAGCTTTATTATTAAGTAAGTATACAACGTGTAACGTTAAATACGCAAAACCTGAAAATAGTTTGTTTATAATTGACTACTGAATCGATTTGTAACTTTTAATATAAATAGGTTTTTTTTCAAAAAATTATGTATTTTGCCATACTATCCGCCGATTGAGCCAAAGAAAATTAAGTCTTATTTTATACCAATAAGACTCAATTTTGAATGCATAAAGCAATGCTAGGATCAACACGATTTTCTTAATAAAAATAGTTAAAAAAAAAATAGTTTTGTTCATTGTATTATGCTTTTAATTCAATGCTCTAATTGAGGTACTTATATGAGGTTTTGCGCATTTAACGTTACACGTTTTATAGAAGAAGATATAGGTAGATATTTAAAAAGGTTTTTTATTAAGTGCCTTATCACGTGTAAAATCACATAATTACTATCTGTTCGTTGCAAGGCTGGGAAAATTCATACTTCAGATTAGGAACTTATGTATTCTGATTGGGAAAATTCATTTGTTTTGTCTGGATGTGACGCATATTTTTTGTCCCAACTTGTTCACTTTTGTGTTCTTTCTTTATTTGACATTGTGCGCTTCGAATAATCTCACTGTCTGGGAAAAATAAGAATGTTCAAATTGGTAGGCTTTAGAATTAAAAACCTTCTTTCAGTAACTAAGTAAGTGCCGTTTAGGTTGCTATTCACATTTTCTATAACTATTGACAAAATAAAATCGACTTTTCAATTATAATTTTAAAAAGTTGATAATTCATTTTCGTTCTGCATCGTTCTCACATGAATAATTTTTAACATGAGTGATGTAACCAATACTTTGTAATCATATTATTTTAACTTAAAAGAGTGTCCGTGGAGTTTCTTGCCCGTTCTTCTCCATATGTACTTACTACGATTTGGAATAGGCAATCATCTTTCTGACTGACCGACCCCTTGACAATTCAAAAGTGTCTGTAGTTGATTTATCTATACATATAATAAATCTGTAGAAAAGTCATTTTTGTACATTGAAGAAATTGAAACAAAAAATAGCCAGCGTGTGAAAAGATAAGTAACAGAACCCATTTCCATCATTTTTGAAATTTTTGTCTGTTTGTCTGTTTGTTTGTGCGCACATCACGTAAAATCTACGAATTCAATGCTGACAATGTTTATATACAAAAATTATACGCAACTTGAGGTTTAACTTAGTTTTTGTTTCATCGAAATCGGTTCACTCTATCAAAAGATATGATTAATTTAGTGAGTTCAAGAAGTAAAATATTACGTTACGCAATTAAGTATAGTACTTGCAACGACATCTTAAGACTAAAAATAGAACTAATGTTGATAGTTGAAATCTAAATCCGATAGATGGCGTTGTGCAAATGACGTCATTTTCTGAATCGCGGTGTTAAGATTTTCCGCGCGAGGATGACGTCCACCGTGTTTACTAGGCAAATTGGGTTTCGTTAGGTGTCTTAAAAGTTCTTGCGTGTGTCGTAAAAGTTCTTTGGTTGCTTGGTTTATCGATTTTCTAAATTGGTCGAAAAAAAAGTATTTGCTTATCTTATTGGTTTCGTTTGGTCAACTTTGGTCATTGGTTTGAAGTACGAAGTAAAGATTGTATTTGATTTACTTCGTAGTTTGAATCCAATAGTGCCAATCGTTATACAGTAAGTTAGTGTTGCCAATTCGTTGAGTCACGACCACGAACAGACGATACGTTGTCACACTAGACTGTTCGACGCACCGTTCTTTTAAGTTTGTAGGCTATTCAGTCATAAGTGTTGTTAGTTTTGTTTATTGCTTTAATTTTCCTTGAAAATGCCTCAAAGAAAAAAAACTAACCTTTCGCTGCGTAGCCAAAATGCGAAAAGGATGAGACTTTGTAGGTCTCAGGAATCGGAAGAAGATCGTGAAGCACGGTTATCTGCTAACCGAGAGCACATCGCTCTTTCACGTGAATCGGAAACGTTCACCGAAAGGGAGTCACGTTTAAGTTCACAAAGAACACGGACCGCGACTTTGCGGTCTCAAGAGAGTATCCAGGAACGCGAAGACCGGCTGTCTGCTGATCGGGAGCGCCACTCTCTCTCACGTGAGTCAGAGACATTCACAGAAAGGGAGTCGCGCTTAAGTTCACAAAGAACTCGGACCGCGACTTTGCGTTCTCAAGAGAATATCCAGAAACGCGAAGTTCGGCTGTCTGCTGATCGGGAGCGCCAGTCTCTCTCACGCGAGTCAGAGACTTTCACAGAAAGGGAGTCGCGCTTAAGTTCGCAAAGAACTCGGACCGCGACTTTGCGTTCTCAAGAGAATATCCAGGAACGCGAAGTTCGACTGTCTGCTGATCGGGAGCGCCAGTCTCTCTCACGCGAGTCAGAGACTTTCACAGAAAGGGAGTCGCGCTTAAGTTCGCAAAGAACTCGGACAGCGACTTTGAGTTCTCAAGAGAGTATCGAGGAACGCCAAGCACGTCTGTCATCTGACCGAGAGCGACACGCTCTCTCGCGCGAGTCTGAATCTCTCTCCCAAAGAGAAGAACGATTACAAATAGCTAGACATAACTATGTAGGTGTACAAAGAAACAATGAAAGTTATCTTGCATCTGAAAGGGAAAGAATAGATGAACTAAGACGAGCAGAAACAGCAGAACAACGTCAATCTCGCCTAGAAATAGAACGAGCTCGATACCATATGAATAGAGAAACAAATAGCGGAGCTGATGAGTCCATGGAAAATGACGATGCAAATATTTTATTACCTTGGGACAATAGGGAAAAATCAGGGTTCAAATATTCGTCTAGAATTAATTATGCTGGCTTTACTTTCGTGGGTGACATGAGAGAAATTTGTAATTTTTGTCATGCTTTGAAATGGAGGAAAGAGACAGATGGAATGTGCTGCTCAAATGGAAAAATTGTTCTTCCAAATTTCCAAGATCCACCACACTTACTTAAAAGTCTCCTGAATGGCGATCATCCCCAGTCGAACCGTTTTTTGGATAATATTCGTTTATATAACAGTGCTTTCCAAATGACTTCCTTTGGGGCAAAACAAATAACGGAAGGACCGTTCATGCCAACCTTCAAAGTACAAGGTCAAGTTTATCACCTTATTGGATCTTTGCTGCCAGAAAATGAACCCAAATTACTTCAAATTTATTTTGTATCCGATTACACGCAACAGCTCAATGTTAGAAATCACAATTTTCCCCAGCTCAATGCTGAGCTTTTGGGTCAACTTCAAGAATTGCTGCATCACGTTAACCAGTACGTTCGTGAATTCAAAGCTGCATTGGAGTCAATTCCACAAGGCAGCAATGATTTCAAAATTGTTATAAGTGCCGATAGACGTCCTGTGGGTGAACACCGTGGAAGACACAATGCACCCGTCGCAGATGAAGTTGCAGTTGTTTTAGTCGACCAGGAGTGTGAGAGACGTGATATCGTGTTGCGTACACGCGACGATCGCCTTCAACGCATTTTGGAAACCCACCGAGCTTACGACGCCCTGCAATATCCACTAATTTATTGTCATGGTGAAGATGGGTACAATTTTGGGCTGTACCAAGTGAACCCTACTACGAGAGTCACTAATTATCAAAAAAAAATATCTGCTCAACAATACTATTCCTACCTTTTACAAATAAGGCAAAACAGTTTCGTATATTTGCAACGATTTCGTGGTTTGTTCAGCCAATTTATTGTGGACATGTACGCAAAAATAGAAACTGAACGTTTAGTGTATATTCGCACTAACCAGCGACGGTTACGCGCTGAAGAATACGTGCACTTGCGGGACGCCATGCAATCAGATAATAACGTCGAAAACTTGGGTCGATTGGTTATTTTGCCATCCAGTTTCACAGGCGGTCCGCGGTATATGCACGAACGAACGCAAGATGCTTTTTGTTACGTCCGTAAATACGGCCGGCCGGACCTTTTTATAACATTTACAACAAATCCAAAGTGGACGGAGATTTGCCAGGCACTTCTCACAGGACAGGCGTCATACGACAGACATGACATTATTGCTAGGATTTTTCATTTAAAACTCAAAGTCTTGATTAATCTACTTACAAAGGAGAAAGTTTTCGGTTCAACTCTTTGTTTTATGTATAGCGTCGAGTGGCAAAAGCGTGGTTTACCCCACGCGCACATTCTTCTGTGGCTGGAAGAAAAAATTCGTCCCGATGCTATAGACAGTGTCATAAGTGCAGAATTTCCGGACTATAATGCAGATCCGATTTTGCATGACATAGTAAAAACACATATGGTTCACGGGCCATGTGGCCTCTTAAACAGGGAATCACCGTGCATGAAAGATGGTCAATGCTCAAAAAAATACCCCAGAGCACTGAAAGAACTAACTATGGCTGGGGAAAATGGGTATCCGCAATACCGGCGAAGATCACCGTCACAAGGTGGTTTCACAGCTACTGTCAGATTCCGTGGACAAGAAATAATTCTAAATAATAGTTGGGTGGTACCGTATTCTCCAGTTTTGTCAAACGCTTTTCAAGCACACATTAATGTTGAAATTTGTAATAGCGTCGAATCTATAAAATATATATGTAAATATGTTAATAAAGGTAGTGATCAAGCCATGATAGCACTAAGAAATAACAACCAATTTGATGAAGTGACAAGGTATCAATCTGGCCGATACATAAGCTCTTCGGAGGCAGTTTGGCGCATTTTGAGTTTCCCTATTCATGAAAGGTATCCGCCAGTCATCCATCTTGACGTGCACCTGGAAGGCGGGCAGCGAGTTTACTTTCAGCCAGAAAATGTGGCAGAAAGAATGAACAACCCAAGACAAACCACCTTGCTCGCATTCTTTCGCCTTTGCGAAAGAGACAATTTCGCTAAGTCTCTGTTGTACAATGAAGTGCCACATTATTAGCAAGGTGTTTTTAATCGCAGGAGACGTGGAACTGCTGTAGAAGGCGAGTCCGGCATTTTTAAAGAACACGTGATTGGAAGAGTATACACGGTGCACCCAAATAATGCAGAGTGTTATTATTTACGCCTTCTTCTTCACACAGTGCGAGGACCTACTTCTTTTGCTGAGCTCCGCAAAGTGGACGATATAGAATATCCCACATTTCAAGCTGCTTGCCGCGCACGGCATTTATTAGATGGCGATCAGCATTGGGATGATGCTTTAGCCGAAGCATGCGTCAGTGATAGTCCACATCGTTTGCGCCATTTATTTGCCATTTTGTTGACATTTTGTGGCCTATCGGACGCTGGGCAGTTGTGGCAAAAATATAAAGACGCGTTTGCCGAAGATTTTTTGAGACAGCAAAATATAAATAGTGAAACTTCTGACCAAGTACGTGAAAGCTGCCATAATAGGGCTTTGCTGGCTATACAAGATATAGTTACAAGTATAGGAGGGAACCCCCTCAGTCAATACGGCTTGCCGACACCGACAGTTGGTGGGGAACGAATTAATAGGGAGTATACATCTGAAATAAATTACAACCCCGAAGAGTTAGCAGAAATATTGCGAAATGGCTGTTCAAATTTGACGTCAGAACAACGTCAAATCTTTGATAGAGTATGCTGTAGTGTAGAACATTCATTAGGAGAAATGCTGTTTTTAGATGCACCTGGTGGAACAGGTAAAACTTTCCTCACTAAAGTTATCTTGGCTCAAATAAGGAGCCAAAACAAAATTGCCCTTGCCGTCGCTTCCTCAGGAATAGCTGCCACTTTATTACCAGGAGGAAAAACTGCACATACAACATTTAAAATACCAATCGACTTGGACCGCACAGAAAACCCTGTTTGCAACGTGTCTCGCAATAGTGATAAAGCAAGGGTTTTACGCGATTGCGCCCTTATCGTTTGGGACGAGTGTACGATGGCAAATCGTAAAGCTGTGGAAGCTGTAGATAGAACGTTGCGAGATATAAGACAAAATGACCGACCGATGGGAGGCTTAACGGTGCTATTCTGTGGAGACTTCAGGCAGACACTCCCTATAATACCCAGAGGAACGAGGGCCGATGAAATAGGTGCCTGTTTAAAGAGCTCTATTTTATGGCGTAGTGTCATATTAACTAATTTGAGCTTTAATATGCGAGCATATTTGGGAGGTGACGCAAACGCGCAGGTTTTCTCAAATTTACTACTTCAAATTGGTAACGGCACATACCCGACTCAAGAAGGAGGTAAAGTAACTTTAGTCGAAAGCCTGTGTTCTTCTGTTGCCTCACAGCAGGAACTCATTTCCTCTGTATATGGAGATCCATCAGAGATCTCGAACCATGACGCTGCTTGGCTATGCCAACGAGCTATTTTGGCACCTCGCAACGACCAAGCAGCAGCAATAAATTCTCAAATATTGGTACATGTTTCTGGAGAAAGTAGGGAATATTTATCTATTAACACGGTTTTAGAAGAAGGAGATGCCACCCACTATCCAGTAGAGTTTTTAGACTCTCTAAATACACCAGGTCTTCCAGCACACAAAATTTATTTAAAAGTCGGAGTACCAATCATTCTACTCAGAAATTTAAGCCCACCAAAACTATGCAATGGAACTCGGTTGAGAGTAACAAATCTCCAACGAAATGTCATCGAAGCCGAAATCTTAACAGGTTGCGGCTCCGGTGATGTTGTTTTCATTCCCAGGATACCCATTATCCCCAATAATTTTCCGTTTACTTTCAAACGTGTGCAATTTCCTGTAAGCCTCTGTTACGCTATGACTATTAATAAAGCCCAAGGCCAGACGTTATCCGTTGCGGGTGTAGACCTTACTTTTGATTGTTTTTCACACGGCCAACTCTATGTTTCTCTATCACGTGTTAGCAACCCAAACAACCTTTTTGTATATGCTCCGGGTAATTCCACCGCTAACATAGTATATAGAGAAGCATTAACGTAATCAACTATACCAAAGTCAGGACTCTTATCTAAATCATCAAAAAGGTGATATACTCTTATCTAAACGACGTTGTTTTGTTCTCGACAACCACGCGAACGAAGTCGCGGGCACAGCTAGTTTGAAATAAATGCTTTGAGTTGAGTTGAGAGACATTAGTATGTACCTTTTGCCTCCAAGTTCCAATGTGACTGGCGTGAGATTCTTGACGGCCGCTTCGTAGATGATCTTGCCGATGCTGGTTCCTCCGGTGAAGAAGATGTAGTCGAACTTCTGTTTAAGTAGCTCTGAGGTTTCTTGAGGACCACCCTCTACTACGATTACGGCATCCTAGAATATTAGAGGGTTTTAGGGTTAGTATTTTTTGCATGACTAATATGGTTTCGGTGGGTGTTCTTAAACAGAGTTTACCTTATGGATAGCGCTATTGGGTCGATATCTCTTGACATATTGCATTCAGAACTCGCAATGAACGTAGTATGTTTACATAGATAATCAAAAGCTGCTTAAACTTTATCAGAGAACCTCACAAAACGGTCATTAACACGTTATTATTAGGAGGCGGAAGGTTAATGCTGTTCAACCTTTTGGCCTTAAGCTTTTATTTTAAATTGAGGATAAGGACACATTCAATATAAGGAAATCCTTAATTACAATATTAAATAAAATGGCTCCAAAAGTGGAGCAAATTTTGGTGCGTTTGACATTGTACTAAATGATAGTCCAATTTCGGCAAAGTGAAGGGAGATAATTATTATGTTTCACTGTATCCCAATGTTCGAAAAAGCTTAACCATTATATTTGGACTTTATTTCCTCAGGTCTGCATCATTTTTGGATGACTGAGCATCAGTTTAGGTGGGCCAGGTGCTGTATTATGACGGTTTAGTGCTGAGTGGGCAATATTTAATTTTTATTGCTTAAT
Source organism: Globia sparganii (assembly GCA_949316385.1). Classification (NCBI taxonomy): domain Eukaryota; kingdom Metazoa; phylum Arthropoda; class Insecta; order Lepidoptera; family Noctuidae; genus Globia; species Globia sparganii. Next base: position 6,333,270 of record OX438670.1, read on the forward strand.
GGGCCTGCTCTTGAGCTCGATCACGCCTGATAGAAAGCGATGGATGAGGTCTATCATGGAACGAGCGTGCCCAGAAGATGCCTGTTCACTCTTGCTTTGAAGGCAGACGGTTGGTTGTGGAAGGGAACACAGTGCGTATAATAAATGTGGAGGGGAAGCGCTGTTACATGTCATACTCACATTATCCAAATACTTAGGCAGAGTCTCGGCCACGAAAGCAGCACACGCGGTCGCCAGCTCACTGGGCTTCACAATCACGGTGTTACCTGCGGAGATGGCACCAGATACCGGCAGCAGCAGCAGCTGCAGCGGGTAGTTCCAGGCACCGATGACGAGGGTCACGCCGTATGGGTCATTGTAGATGACCACGTCGTCCAGCATGTTTACGAAGCCCTTTGCTGGCTGGAGAAGAGAAATTTTACGTTAGTGTGTCGTTAGAAATTGGAGTAATATTGGGTTAGGAATAAAAGGCAAGGTCACATAGTACAAAGACGCCTTAGCGATCGTTGCTAGAGGCGGCATTGTTAATACTTTCCGTAATAAAAACCAAGCGTGTCACCGTTTACTCGTACTACGACACCCATCCTGACTAATATTATAAATGCGAAAGTGAGTTTGTTTGTTTTTTACGCTAAAACGGCTGAACGGATTTGGATGAAATTCAGATAGACCTTGACCTGGGTCAGGCCATAGGACATACTCTTGGTGTAGGTGTATATTCTCCTTTAGATTAGTAACCAAATATGTATGCTCCTTTATAATAAGTATCATATGTCATGCTTACCTAGCCTTTACATCGTTTTACTTGTATTTTACATTAAATAAATTATTATACTATTGGCAGCCAATCTGACTAGTTATTCTCTACTTAACATACGAGCCCTAAACATCTCATGGCGACCTTTTGACCCCTCCCGCTCTGGGTGGAGCGGAAGGGAGTGTCAGGCTCTTACTGACTAAAACCCACCCGTGTTCCTTACCTAGCCCTTTATGTTCCGGGGTAGCGGTAACCCTTTCGGACAATCCCGCTGCCCCGGCAGGCTTCGGCCCTTACGGGCCCCTTCCCTAAAGCTGACATCTCTTTGAGGCGCGCGTGGGTGAAACACGTACGCGCCGTCCGGCACGGGCCTGGTTCTGATCGGACGGTGAGTTACCCATCTCATGGCGTCCTTGCCTTGGGTTGTCCTTGAGTTTTGCTTTTACATTTTTCCACAAAGTATAATCGCCACCTACCTACTGTCTATCGCCACGGAAGTCGATTATTTAGTCATTGGACCCAGAACACACAATTTGGGCATTGAAATCTACTAATTGTCTACGCTTGGATATGGACTAATTTATTGGGGGAATGCTACAGACAAGGAACTCGCTGGGGCGCAAAAGTAATGTCTAAGGCCGCTGCCTGGAATTTTGCGGGCAGCGGGGCGGCAGCGGCGGCGGCGCGGGCGGTCGCAGATTGCCTTGAGTGCACCGCTCGTTGCCCGCTCCCGCGCCGCTGTTTTCGAGAACCGGTCAATTTAAATGTACGCATAAGATCCTGCCGCTCCCGCGCCGCCGCCGCCGCCGCCCCGCTGCCCGCAAAATTCGAGGCAGCGGCCTTAGAGCTGTTTGTGGCATACGTGCCCCAGATAGCTGTATGCCATATTTTAAAAAGCTTAAGATTTTAAGCTTTCCTGCCTTCTACATCTATGACGTCGCTCGCTACTTTTGTAAAAACCAATAAGGAAAAGTTTGGTAAGTAACTTGTACTAAAAAAATAACAAATATGCCCTCAAAAACAGCCCTACTTTCTAAAAGTATTTTCGGAATGTCTTCACGGATTTATAATAAGTTTTCTAAGCAAATAAGAAAAATCTACATCTGAACAATTAGTTTATTTTAATAAAAAGTAACATACAGCTGAAGCCGCCACGCCCCCCCTTGAATCATTCTACGCCCCCCAAGTGGGGCGCGCCCCACTGATTTGCAATCCCAGCTCTAAACTGATAATTGCAGCTCGTAATTATGGCTCATTAAGGACGCTGTCGTGGACGAGGTGCACAAGGTCGAGGTCAGTCATCAAATAGGTATGCATGTGGAAATAATTATAGTAATGGTGGTAACCGCTCAAGATGTTACCATAATCCAGGTTAATTAGAGGCGGAAAAATTTTAAATAATTATCAGTCACGTAATCGTGGTAATACGCGTCAAATTTATACGGCTCAAGCAACTGATTGCAATGACAATAGCGCCCAAACTACCCAAGAGGTAGACCAAGCAAATAAGTTTTTTCGTGACCCACACAGAAATATTAGCTTTTAATCGAAAAACAAATTTAGTTTCATTTAATCTAGATAATAATCAATTTTATTGGCTACTAGCTGCGCCCCGCGGTTTCACCCGCGTAAGTTTCGATCCCGTGGGAATATCGGGATAAAAAGTATCCTATGTGTTATTCTGATCTATAAGCTAACTACTGTAAAGTTACTACTGTAAAGTTTCATCAAAATCCGTTCAGTAGTTTTTGCGTGAAAGAGTAACAAACATCCATCCTCACAAACTTTCGCATTTATAATATTAGTAGGATTGGATACGGGAGCTTCTTTGTCGATTGTACGAAAAGAATGCTTCCCTCCAGATATTTCAATTTTTGGACGTGATATTTTAGTCAACGGCATAGTTGGTCAAATACGTTCATTTGGTCAAGTTTGTCTTGCATTGTCATCACAAGAAAAAATAATGTCGCTGCAGATGCATTATCCAGAATTGTGATAACATCGGATGAATTGAAATGTATGAATAATGATGTAGTGACAGTATTAACAGGAGCTCAAAAGAAGAGAATGAAAGATAATTATGAAGGATGAAAACGATACAGATGAGTTCAATAGCAAGAAGAGGATGAATGATATGAAGGACGCAAGTAGCACAGTTTCGTTTAAAATATCCGCCAACTCCAGGTCTTATCAGCCAAGAGTTGTGGAAATAGTAAAGAAACAAAAAAATTGGCAGCCTATCTAAATAGTTATTCTCTACTTCCCATACGAGCCCCAAACATCTCAATCCTGGATCGCGGGCAATAGCTAGTAATGTATAAAAAACGGAGGCTTTGAAGGCGGTCTGTGTCCAACGGGTTGCGCTCAACGCAGTTTCGGCGCCACGAATTTTGGCGGCGATTCTGTGGTCTGTGGTATTTGGAGTAGATGAGGTTAGAAATAAAGGACAAGGCGGTATAATAGATGATCAAACGAACTTACCTGTGTGAAGTTCGATCATTATTATACGAAGTGCTTCGTTCGAAGATATATGTTACTTTACCATGCAGCTTTCTCGAGTCACTCGGCAACTACGCAATTTTCAGAGCTAAAACTAAACGTAAGTATTAGTGTGCGTTATCTGTGTCCTAGCGCGATCCGTCATTCTTTTTAGATTCTTGAAAGGTTATCTCAATTTTACCGGGGTGGGATGGGTAGGGAACATATATCTTCGAACGAAGCACTTCGTATAATAATGATCGAACTTCACACAGGTAAGTTCGTTTGATCATCTATTATACTGCGTGCTTCGTTCTCGATATATGTTACTTTACCATGCAGATGTTTAGAGAGATGGTAAACTTGAGATAAGCCTGACTCATTGGTCATTATGTCCTTTAAAATATTTTTTATTTTATTTTTTGAAATTAACACTTTCATTTATAGACATCTTAAATTCTTCTCTATAATTAAACATAATTAACAATCAGTAATCATATTAATACTTAATCAATTATACAGCCTTATTCACTACATAGGTAACCATCCCTTATTTAACAACTAATAATGGCACATTAATTTAGATCACAATATACATAAATGTACATAGTATATATTCTATTGACAATAGTGTAAGTACTAAAAACTAAGAATATATTATTCTGCATTAAGCATAAGCACAGCTTAGGCAAACTCCTGAATTGGGAATTGGCCTCCTATAAAATTGTGTAAATGTTAATGAATTATTTGTTCAACCAGCAGTTTGTCTGATTACATTTAATGATATTGTTTAAGACTTAGGCTTGAATGTAAAGGCGTGTCGTGTACTATGACCTGAGCAGACGCGCGTATCAATACCGCAGTCTGTAAGAGTATTTTTAATCCATCTACCAGTAGTAGAAACCGAAATTGGTTTATGGGGTTTTTAAGTGACAAAAACAAGTAGTCATTATGACCTCTTATATCTCTAGTCAATCTCATGTAATCATACAATGTTTTGGCTGGACAAATCTCAGTATTTTCAAAAAAGGATATGAAAATATTAGGTTGGGTTTGTCCCGCAGCCGAAGTTTTTATCAAATCAGTTATGGTAATATAACACAACATTCACTCAGTGTTATATATTAGATATTTTTATTAATGTTAAGGTTTGTGTCCGTTGAGCTGTGCTTAGTGCAAGCAAAAAACCACCAATTTCTTTGAGATATGTTCAAAACTTAATGTCATATTGGGAGTTCAGTTGTGTGGTACACTCAAAACTTTATTTGGATCCCATGTTGTTTGGTATTTTGCTAACGGTGGTTTTTGACTTATAGCATCCTTTAAATTACCTCTTAATACGATCACCCTCCCCAATTTTAGAGCCTATTATCAAAGATAGAGCTGATTTTATGAGAGTTTAGGGTCCCATAGGTGGCTCCAGAGTCGAATAATTTTGTTAAGAAATAATGGAATGGGTTTATACCATGCTCCTGGCAAAAGGTATGTGACATTATATTGTTTTAGTGTATTACGGTTACAAACATGACATCTATTGATATTGGGGGAATAGCCCTTTATTAACCATGCTTGCCTGATAATATTCCTGCAATCAGAGTAAGTTGATAGTGGTTGAAAGAAGAATATAGAAGATATTTTTTGAGGTTTCAAAAAATATTACTTAGCTTTGAGACATGCATAGTCTGCATTAAAGGATACCAAGGTTGTGAAGGCTATTGGGGCATGACCATGATACCTGTTGCCTTCTCATTTTTAATTTTTTGTAAATATTTTAATATTAAATTGAATGGATGAAAAGCATAGAAAAAATATTCTGTCCAGGTCAAAGTAAAAGCATCAATATTTATTGCCTCTGGATCTGGTTTTCAGGACACATAGGTACTTAAATCAATTTCAGGTGCACCGGTCCAGCTCAGATACAATTTTTTGAAATGCCCCAGTGTTTTACTCCGGTGTTTGGATATATTTTTCGGGACTTTTCATCAGCCTCTTTATTTTCACTAGACTTAATGTAGGAGGCAAAGAACCAAATATGTCTCTCTTCACACTGCCTTATGGATCTGGCCAAGTTATTTAATTGTGGGAACTGAATACCACCCATTCTGTTTAAATAAGATATTGCTGTCTTATTATCTACGCAACAGAATATTAAGGTATTGCTTATCCTTTACAAAAAAAACCTTTAAATGCCATAAATATTGCAAGTAATTCTAACTAGTTAATATGGTATGTTTTATCATATTTGCTCCAGAAGCCATAGGCTCTTGTTTTTGTAAGCAGCACCCTATCTACTCATGGAGGCATCCATGAACAATTCAATATCATGTTTATGATAGGCAATACTTTTACATACTGTACTAATATTTATTAGCCCATCATTGTAGATCTAATTTTATATCTTAATGTCAGTCTATTTGAAGGTACTTTCATCATAATTTATAAATAAATATTTATAGGTACTCATGATGTTCTAAAAATTTAGTGTAAAGTCAACCATAAATGTGGAAGCTGGGCAAGTTGCAATTAATATCCCAATTCATTTCTAGATCTAAGTATTTCTGAACTGACATTTTGATATTTGATACTTTGTCTATGGGCAATTGTAATGTCATATGTTTTGTATCAAACACAAAACCTAAAAATTTGCAAGGCTGTGATGGTACTATTACACTTTTATCAAAATTTATAATAAATCCCAGGCACTTTTAAAGGGCTATTGTTTCTGTAACATTCTGCAAACATGATTGATAGCTAGATCCTATACTTAGTAGGTCATCTAAGCATTGAACTGACTTGTACCCTTTTTCTCTTAGACGTGTCACAACTATCTTCATAAGGGAAGGCATGAAATTCGTATAATTTATTTAATTAAATTGAAAAAACAGGTATTTTCAAGCAACTATTATTCTTTCGAATCAATTTTTGCCATGTAATGGCCTGGAGAAAGTAAATCTATTGCTGTTCTCCATTTTTAAAATGGGATATTTTTACATATTAATTCAATGACCAAGTTTAGTATGAATCTCTTTGTACCATATGTTTTGGAATCAAAAATTTTTGTCTTTACAAGGCTTGAAAGGGGATATAGCCCCCAATTTTAATAATTTGATGTTAGCAGTATGCATATCAGCATTTTTCACAGCTGATTTTTCTGAAAGGGGAAGTGGCAGTAAATTCTGATGAGGTTTGTTTACAAAGGTAATTGAGTATCCTTTGATAATAATTAATTATGAATTCATCTTTGCAAATTTTGTTCCAGCACAGTAAAAAATGTGTGAGCCTTCCAGCATGACTTACCTCTATGTGCAAGCAAGAGGTTTCTCCCTGTGAGGCTTTTGGCTTTTTTGGCCGTGGACTGATAATAGTGTCCGTGACGTTCCCGGGCTTGTATCGAGGACTGGGTCTTCTTGTGCCCATACCTTACTGTTGGGCTTGGATTGTAGCGAGGGGGACCTTGTAAGTTTCCCTTATTTACTGTATGCTGATTAAATGTAGGGTTCAAAACTTGTAACTCATCTCGTTCAACATCTATAATAATATTCAAAAACTTTTTATCAATCACAGGGAAGATCAATGTTTTCCTTGGTTTTTGTTTGGACAAAATGTAATTCTGTCAATATCCTTCCAGCACCACTAAGTAGTGAGATCCATTCCAATCAGTCCACTGTATCATTGTTTTTCAACAATGATAAATTGCATTACTTACTTATAGACAACCCAATGCCTAGTTGGTTTTGTTCCAACTCTATCTTTTTGTGTCTGTTGACAATAATGTTGCTCACCGAAGCAGAAATCTATGGGTTGAGCTTTGGTGCCTTTAATAAAGGGCAATTTGAAATCAGTTGTTCTATTAGTTTTTGTTTTTGTCTCTTTTTTAAACTGTTGCTTCAAATATGAGCCAAGTCACTATTTATAAAGGGACTTTATAAAGGGACCTTACACAGGTGTGTCTGGCATAAGATCCCCAGTGCTAAAAGTGCCTCTGAACTTATAGTTGGTGTTGCTGAGGTAGGCTCAGGATCAACCGTTGGAGACGAGGTAGGATTTTTTACTATGAGAGGTTCAGGTTCTTCTGGAACCGGATCTGTCATAGCTTCTAGTGACATACCTCATGGTAATGTTTTAATTATTTTTACTTCGTTCGAAGTGTTATCACTATTGTAATCTGAAAGAAAAAACGATAAACATACCACGGAAAATTTGTACAAGTGATTGTTAAAAACTGCTTATTGAAGCCTCAGACTTCACATAAGACTCTAAAGATCTCGTCCGTATATCTCGTATACGCCCCGAGTCTAAGGATCTCGTCCGTATATCTCGTATACGACCAGAGTCCAATGAGCACGTCGATGTATCTCGTACACCACCCGTCTCAACCGGTACAAAGGTTATGTAAACCTTGTGGCCTTAACTGCTATTAAAGCCAGTAGCCGTACCGGTATAATAGGAATCACAAGACAACGTTTTTGTTACCTGGAATACTAGAAATTGGGTATCACTTTCGTAGTCATTCCGACCACGACAACGACGCTTCATTTTTCATTAAATTTTTCTTATATACTTTTTGTACTATTGTAAATCTTTTTCTTCATGGCGTCTTTTATGGATAGGTAGTTAAATTTAGCAAAATTTCACTTTTAAACACTCAAATTTACTCAGTTATTTCTAAGAACACAGTATCAGTTGCCGCGCAAACGAAAAGAATAACGGATCGCGCTAGGACACAGATAACGCACACTAATACTTACGTTTAGTTTTAGCTCTGAAAATTGCGTAGTTGCCGAGTGACTCGAGAAAGCTGCATGGTAAAGTAACATATATCGAGAACGAAGCACGCAGTATAATTAAAGCTACAGGACCTGTTGGTAGCTGTTGAGATTATGTTTCGAAAGTTTGCAAGTTTGTGATGGTGGATTCGGTGACCTCATAACAACTTAAGAATCTAACAAAAAATTATTTATTTATAACTCATCATTTACCTAGCCTTTTCCCAACTATGTTGGGGTTGGTTTCCAGTCTAACCGGATGCAGCTGAATACCAGTATTTTACATGGAGCGACTGCCTATCTGACCTCCACAACCCAGTTACTGGGTAATAAGATACCCCTTGGTAACACTGGTTAATGTCAGACTTTCGGGCTTCTGACTACCCGTAACGACTGTCAAAGATCCACGAATGACAGCCGGGACCAACGGCTTAACGTGCTTTCCGAGGCACGGAGGGGTCTCGGTATGTAAAGATGGTCACTCATCCACAGACCAACGGCGGCAAGCGTAGCTTAACCTAACCGATAGACCTGTGCGGCAGTTATTATTTAGCCACGGGCCCCTCTATAACTATGTATTACTAATAATAAATCTGTAGAGTTTGTTTGTTTGAACGCGCTAACAATCGGATTTGAAAAATGATTTTTGTATTTGATAGCCAATATTGCTGAGCTCTGAGGAAGGCTATAGGCGTACCTATAAAGAAAAAAAAACGCAGAAAGAACGACAAGCTAAAATGAAGTGATAGCGGGCAGATGATGTGATGAGACGAGATGGGTCACTAGAACAAGAAATTTTACGCGGACGAAGTCGCAGGCAGAAGCTAGTGTAATATAAAGCTGACAAAATATACAAATCCACATACGTGGTAAGTGTTCTAGTGTTCAAATAATAGGTAATTTAATATGCTGAGCATTTAGTTAGAGAGTACTTAGGTATTTAATGCAAGTAATGACGTCATTCTCCTATTAATAGTCAAGGACTGAATCTATACCTACACATGTAGTTTCTAGTGCATAGTTCATTGTTAAATCATGGTTGTAAACGATTAATAGCCAGCGGGTTTTCCATAATTGCGTATAATTACAACGCTTGAAACGGAAGTGTGAAGTTACTAGATTTATTTATTCACTTTCTTATTCCGCACTAATGGAAGCGTTTAGAAGTCTGATACCATTGAGCTATATAACTAGAGAAGCAAACCTCAATAAAATGTGTCAAAAAAGTGTAGCCACTTTATAAACGCGACGACGTAGCTTTGAAACCACTAAACATTTAAAAGTAAACATATATCTGTCTCACTTACACGCGTCGTAAGAATACTACCGTCGCTTAGATTAGACAAAGACCACAATATAAACATGCAATGACGGGATGGGGTTGCCTACCCATGCGAAATTTTACCCAACATTTTAAGCCATAAAAAGCGTTTTAGGTTAAGTTAAATTATTTTTAAAATATTTGAATTATGTATTTCATAATGGATGTGTAATAGAAGTTTATAAATAATGAAAATAACTAAGACATTTTCTTTTTGAATATTTTTTCTTTATTATTAATGAAATTGAATGATTTAGTAGGTAGCCAGTCAGTCTCTTTTCTCAGCAATCGGATTATTTCCATCCATTTTTCACGGCGTGCTGCATCTTTAGGCACCCTGCTACGTTGTTATTATTAAAAAATATTCAAAATCACTTACTCCATAAATTAAAAACTCCCATTAATGTGGGAAACTAAAACTAAGTTTTTACTGGTAACACTGAACCCAATTTACAAAATTCTACATTTTATTGCGTTTTTACGTTGATATAAACACAGAGACAATTAATTTACGTGTGGAAAGTAATTCCGGTTAATTTATGATGTTTTTGTGATCTTGAATCGCATTCTTTCGCGATATTTTTTGTCGCATGTCACTCGGTTGACTTCGGTTGGCGTCACACAGAGCACTGAACTGACGTTAGCTACTCTGATGGCTGTAGCCATCAGCCTAGTGGCAACGCCTTGGTGCGGTAATTGCTAATCTAGTGTAACATATATATCAATGTCTGATACCATATTTTTCGGTTAACTGTGTTGTGGAGGTCAGATATACGCAGTCGCTGTGGAATACTGGTATTCTGCTGCATCTGGTTAGATTGGAAGAAGACCCCAACAGCTCCAACATAGTTGGGAAAAGGCCAGGCAGATGATGATGATAAGTTGTACGATTCCTATAGTCCTAGCGTGGGTAGGCAGATGTAGAAGGTAGATCATAGATCTAGGAAAGGTTAATAGAGTCCGCTGGATACTGGTAGCGGAGGACCGGCACTCTAATTGCGAAACACACTATCGATCTCAATTTGAATCATTTTGAAGCATATTGCTAATCCATATTCCATTGCTTCATATGTTGGAAAAATGTGTCTGCTCAACAATGTAAAAAACGCAATGAACGTTGTTGATCTGTCAAAATGAAACCCATTGCTACGCAATTACCCCGCTGTTCTGACGAAGCTTAGATAAGGCCTATGCATGTTCACTAAGAAACTAATGATGAAGTCATTCTGTTCACAGCCTTGACGTGAGGCCTTTGGTTAAATTCGAAACAAGCAGGAAGTGGAAACCAGATAAATCTAAGTAGTTTTACGAGTACAATTATATTTGAATTAAGGATTTAAGATCATTTTCAAGTTACAAAAAAACCATCTGACCTACTTAACAATGTTCAAAGTCCATCGCAACCATAAACTTATTTGGATATTTTTGTTACAAAGGGTCACTCAAAAATCAACTTAGAATAGGTACATTTCATTATAGTAGATAACTGATTAAGGGTTGATTTTACCAAAGTCGAATTAAAATTGACGTATGACAGAGTATGGAAAAACTCAAAAATTCAAAATTTATTCTCAGCATAAGACTTATTATAAGTATAAAAGTTTGGTGGAATACGCAAGAGGCGATGGAATGTAAATTATCTGACATTATGAACACTGCCCACTGTTACAGAACTCATAAAACAAAACAAATGTTTGGTTCACTTCATCTATGTAGTTTTTGCCGTTTTGTAAGCAAAGGCGAGCAAGCAAATATTTGAGCGAGAGTTGAATGATAATTATTATTATGTACTTACCTACCCACTAGTACTGAAACCAGCCGGCCAGCATTATAAAATAGAAAACTGTTTTGGATCTGTCAGATTATTTGGTATTATTTCTATTACAATGACTACTATAATTATGATAGTTTACACAAACCTATATTTTCAACTGCATCATGAGTAGTAATTTCAGGGATATTGAATTTTGAATCAAGGATGGGTGGGTTATTTCTAATTAGTGCCAGTATGGGCATGTGATACGGAGAAATGAGGAAAATGTCGTGAGGAAAGTTTTGAGTATGAATGTCGATGGCTATAAGAGTAGGGGAAGACCGAAAGACCAAAGAAACGATGGATGGACTGTGTGAATGATGATATGGTTAGAAAGGGACGACGTCATAGAGATGACGTCTAATAGAGAAGTATGGAAGAAAATGACACGTTGTACCGACCGCAAATAAATTGGGATAAGGGCAGGAGAATGTTGGCCTTTAGTGACTACATGCGATTTTAGTAATATTAGCAAATTAGGCTTCTTTAAAAGACGTAAGTACATTTTATTAAATTACTTAAATCAGTTTAAATAATCAAGAAAGACGCCTATAAAATAATTACGACTTTTTCACCTTCAATCGCATGTTTTTGGTAGTGTAAGAAATAAATCAAAATAGCTAAGAACTATTTGGAAGGCAGGTTTTTGCACGCAATATGGTTTTAAAGCAAATAATGTCGCTATAAAAACGATGCTTAGGCATAAAGTTGATAGTAAAAAAACAAGTTTAGTAAAGACATTGAAGAATCCGTTAGCAGAGTCTAAAGTCGACAAAAACAGGCTGTGCGCGGCAAAAAAACGCCACTACTCACGAGTAAATATTATGAGTTTTTAACCAGATAAGAATTATATGACTGACAATGTAGATGATGTGGATATAATAGTCTAACACGCATAATAGCTACACTAACAAGTCACACTTGATAGTACAGAATCTTTTCCTATCTAATGACTGTACTCTTCCTTGACCTCGGTCGGTTCTGGTGAAAAAAGATGGATGAGGGATTCAGGACATACAATATAACGAGCGTACTCAGTATGGATGAGTTCTCTAAGATATAACGGGCGTACCCAGACGAGACCCCTTAGCGAAGAAATTTTTCGTCGGTTATAAAAAAAAAAATGCTATTTCAAAGAAAAGTGCAATCTCTACGCGGTCAAAATGCACTGAACAGCAAATTTTTTTTTAATAGTCGACTAAATATTTCAACGCTTCAGTATCATTTTCTGAATTCATGGTAACAGGTTGTGCGTCGACGTCCCTGCCACCCTGTATGAAGAGAATCAGGTTTTAATCTTTCAATGACCTGCTGGCTTCGTTCTAAAAATAAAACGCTACAAACAGGTGCATCTACAATATACAGGCTGAAACTACGAATAATAAAAGTCAAGAAATACAACTCAAGCTCAAAAATGGCACCACGCAAATGTTTACCGCGGCGGGCGTTGCCGAAAAGGCCACCAGAACCAATCACGGCCCTTGCTGGAATACAAAGCTTTACGCGAGCGCAGCTGATTGGCTTATTGCTTTCGTTCGAATACTTGAGGTATTTTGTCAATATAGTGAAGTTTGGAGCCGAATTTTTCGTTGATTTTGTTCATAGTTACGCTCCCTGACTTTTATTATTCTTAGGGGTGAAATAGAAAAATAAATAAATTAGCTAGGTACCGAAACTTTGCAGGTACCTATTTTAGTGGCATCTACATCGCCATATGCGAACTACGCATTACCCTGACGTCACGCAAAATCCTGCATCGCGCAAGCAAAGTTCGACGTGCGACTAGGATAATTATACAACATCCCGACATCAAGCGTCGCGTCGGGCAGTAGCCCACCAGACATAACACCCTCGGAGGGTCCTCCCTTTTCTATGGAGAATGAAGAACTTTACACCCTATTCCTCATACCTTTATAGACTATAATATCACGTCTGTGAAGTCTTGCTACCAAATTTTTGACCTCATCTATACTAATATTATAAAGAGGAAAGATTTGTATGTATGTTTGTAACGAATTGGCTCAAAAAGTACTGCACCGATTTTAAAAATTCTTTCACCATTTGAATGCTACATTATCACTGATTAATATATAGGCTTTTTTAATTGCAAGAAAAAAATAAAATGTTTAAAAAATAAATGACCACCCGTGCGAAGCCGGGACAGGCCGCTAGTCTAATATATTATGTAAAGGCGCTTATAGTTGGTAGTAAACAATAGAATAATTAAATTGTATGCACGGTTACACGTCAAGCTATACATAACCAGTACAAGCTGACTTCTGATTGTACGAAAAAACTTATACAATGCGAGGTCAGCTAAAACTGGAAATGTATCGCTTGATGTGTCGCCGTGTGTACCTATGAGTAATATATTCCAACATTAAGTTAAAGTTCAAGATTGTAATACTTGTATAACAATGGAGAAAATAATGCATATGAATAAATGTAATGAGGCAGGGTTTATTGTATAATAATATGTTGGCAATCATACCTATGATGTTAGTTTTATATGCATTTATAAATTATAATAAATAAAATTTATTTCATAGAGTGACAACGTGGTTACAGATATTACATTTACAACATACAAAGTAGAATCTCAAACATAGGTCCCTGACCTGTGACTTGGGAGTCAGTGTTAGTTATTTATATCGAGCATGAGTGAGACTATTGGGCATTAGCTGGAGTTTGTGTTATAAACAATATTATTACCTAAGTTTAACAATATGTATGTATAAGTGTACAGGCGGCCACATATTTCAAGAAATAACTGATGCGCTCTTATTCACTATGACCACTGAATGATTCCTTACCGAAATCTCATCACTTCCTTATCTAATCCCGCCAATCTATTAATTAATAATAACATTCACACAGGTCGATCGATCAGGTTAAGCTACGCTTGCCGCGGTTGGTCTGTGGATGGGTGGGACCATCTTTACATACCGAGACCCCTCCATGCCTCGGAAAGCACGTTAAGCCGTTGGTCCTGGCTGTCATTCGTGGATCTTTGACAGTCGTTACGGGTAGTCAGAAGCCTGAATGTCTGACTACCAGTCTTACCAAGGGGTATCGTATTGCCCAGTAACTGGGTTGTGGAGGTCAGATAGGCAGTCGCTCCATGTAAAATACTGATATTCAGCTGCATCCGGTTAGACTGGAGGCCGACCCCAAAATAGTTGGGAAAAGGCTAGGCAGATGACTTATCCTACCACTACTTTTATTAATATTATTATGTTATTTTTAATTTTATTATATAATTTTTTTATATAGAACATCTAAGTAATTTAGATCAATTCAATCTATTTATTTTCCGTAAGAAAGGTTAATGTCTGTGGGTCAATGCCTCGACTCGACTCAAAATCATAGAGTTCATTGTTGCCTGATTTAAATATAAAAGCCGCATATGGACTTTGTACCTACTAAAGATAATAGAATGCATACGAGAATTACACACAGAAAATTTGCCGATGACTCGTTCAATTTGAGAGTCGTGGAGGGTAACGAAAATGAAATTCATCATCTGCCTAGCCTTATCCCAAATTCCTAACTATGTTGGGGTCGGCTTCCAGTCTAACCGGATACAGCTGAATAAAGTATTTTAGCGACTATCTAACTTCCACACCCCAGTTACTGGGTAACACGATACCTCCCGGTTGACTGGTTGTCAGAGTTGACATCCGACTTATCTAGCCCAATAATAAATCCAATCACCTGCTGTAGAGGCATAATTTAGGTGAAGCCTATATCCAGCAGTGAACAGCGATAAGCTTGGTTGATTAAATGCTTCAACAAGATCACTCACCTTCTCAGGCTTAGCCCAGTCCTCCAAATGATGGATAGTATTCTTCAGATCGTTGACCAAGTAGTCCACTTCCAGAAGCACTGCCTCCATCTTGCTCCTCCTCAGATCCTTACGGAGGGCTTCTATCATTGCGGTGCGGTTCTCCTCGTACATGCGAAGGAGGTTCTTCAGCTGTTGGAGACGCCATTTTATGGGGCGAGTGACGCCACGGTTGAATGTGTCTCTTGCCCTTTGGACCGACTGCGGAGAGAAATAAGATTGTTTATTTTTCGGTTGGATGTTTTGGAATAGGACAAAAACTATCCTTGGTGCATTTCCCCACTGCATCCGATTCTAATCCGAGAAATGACGGACCGAAGCACTAGATCGGAATTCCATCCGTCCAAATTTGGAACATTTCCAATTTCGATTGGAACTGGGATTGGAATTAGGATTCGGATCAGCGGGGCAATTGCCCAACTACCTTTAGATATATACCGTTCTCAACGTGGGCGATAACACCCCCTCGTGGGCTTTTGAGACTTTCAGGGAACCAAGAAGAACCAGAGCAAATTATATATCCTATCTTACGACTATATAATATTACACGTTTAAATAATTATAATCGTGGCTATAGCTGTTTTAGATCCGCGACAGATGGTAAGTAAAGAAAATTGGGAGGCTCTAGAAAAAAAAAAATTCTTAAAGTGGGCGGTGGACAAAATAAAATTGAGAACCTATGATCTATCTGTAATAAAAAAATAAAAATGCGCGGGCGATGCGATACGACGCGGACGAAGTCGCGGGCAGAAGCTAGTTTTTAATAATTGAAAACCGATTCAGTATTAATCTATAATTAGCGTTTATTACTAGATATTGTCCTTGTAGTTAAATGCAAACATATTTGTAATTAAACAAAAATATGCATTCTTGTTAGTAGATACCGATTTCATGCTACAGCGCGGAACTAATGTGTTAGAAACTGACGAACAGACAATTAAATATTTCTCACAAACTAGTTGGATATTTGAATTGATATCATAATTCAATACATAACTATTTATTAGATATTTTTGAGTGTTTTATTTTTCAGTAGTTTTATGCGTGGTCGGTGTACGTTATTATTTTGATACGTGTTTATTGAAAAAGACTGTAAGAAGAATTCCTGCTTATTTATTTCAGCTGTCAACACGATGTAAGATAATAGTTACCTACCTCATTGTTACTACAAAAAAGGGATTAACTCACAGAAAAAATCATTATCAGGCATGAGCAGGGGGTGTCGACTCTATACGTCGAAACAAGGACATACCTTCAAGGGCTATTTCAAGTGTGGCTAGAGTTAAAAAAAAATTGGGACCTAATACTCGAGACTAAAAAATTATGTTTTAAGAGGTTTTAGGTCCATAATCATACCACTAATGTCACTATTGACATCAATGAAGTCACGTTGACGTTCCGAACTTCCGAATATGATCAAACAAGATGGCCGAGTTGTTTGCTATAGAGACTCTGTTTCTGTATTTATTTCGAGAAAGTGACTCTTAAAACGTGAATAAGTCGTCGGTAGTAAACGCGGAAAGTCGACGACGATGTTATAAGTATGAATGTTCACCAGCTGAGAACTCACTGACTACATTATTTCGCTTTCCGAAACTCGGAAAAACGAACACATTACGATATGTATTTCTAGTATACTATATGATTAATTACCTATTGACTATTATAGGATTTGTACCAGGGCTTCGAACAAGTGATACCTAAGACTAGATGGTGATGTTACAACAACAAAGCTACTGAACTACAGCTAAAAAGGCTTCCACAGCTTGCTTATTCCGCACCCAATTATTCTAAACCTAATTATTCTAGTCTGTGCTCAAGTATTGCTCAGGTGATTAAAGATCAAAATGTGTTTGAGAAACATTTTGTTAAAGGATATAGAATATTATGGTCAGTGGGTCGTCTTAGTACCATTCCTTACTTTGTACACACCAATGGATTTGGAAACACTTCTATGGCAAATATATATAGTTCAGCAGTTTTTTATTATTTAGATTGATTCTGGTTCACAATCAACCATCCTAGTCAGTTTGTTATTTTGATAAACTTAATTATAATTTTGTTTCAGCTGTGAATTATGGACAAAGTACTGCTTTCCTGATAAAGAATACTGGTCATCAGAATTCCAGCATAAACTTCATACAGAACATAAAATGCTCTTACAGCTTTACAGCAGAAGCTTTACAGATTTGCAGTTCCAGATGACATCGAAGAGGTATTTATGTTATTTATTTAGTAGTAACAAATACAATCTTTTCAAATGTCACATATAAAGTTCATAGTAGTAGTTAGTAGTTTCATATTAAATTGTTGCATTATGGAAAACAATAGATGTTAGTTCAGAGCTATAAGGGAATAATAATATAATAATATTGTAAATGTAAAAGTTCATGAAGATGTGTGAAAGCTTTTTACTTAAGCTTAAACGGCTTAACAAATTTGGATGAAATTTGTCACAAAGATAGACCATAACCCAGATTAAAATATAGGTTTCTCTTTATCTCAGGAAAATAAACAGTTCCCGAGCCACACACAATAAGTTTTCTGTGTTAGATATGATAGCCGCATGCAAAGTCTATAGAAAACCAAAGTTTATAGAATGTTTAAGGGATTTTTAAACTGTATGTTAGATTTTACAGCTATAGTTGTAGTAGTAGTATTATGTTTATGATTATTATTACTACTAAAACAATTTTTTTACTTAAATTTCAGACTGAACCTCAACCAGGTCCTTCATATTGTCAGGTGCAAGTTTTAAAAGATTTAACCAACTGCTATTCTGAACCAAAACCAGTACCAACCTTTAAAAAACCAATACTTGAACCTCTACCTGGAACTTCGCATGTGTTGCATGCTTCATTTGAAGAAAATAAAGTGCTGGGTGAAATTGACACTTATTCTCAGACACCAAACAAATGTAAGGCAAACTAAAACTAATAAAGAAAATTATTATAATTCCTGTTTTTTTTGCTAATGTTTAGTAAAGCAAAGTAGGAAATGAACGAAGTTACATTTTTCTTTTTGGTTGTGCAATAGAAATGAAAAGTTATTTCAAATTAGCCTAAGCATAAGTTTCGTAGGTCATCAATGCTAATTTGAGATAATTAAATATGCATTTCTATTGCACAACTAAAAAGAAAAATTTAGTTTTGATTATGCAGTAATTTCCTTTAGAATATTTCAAATTTCCCGCCCTGCTCGCGTCCTTTAGTTGTTCTGGGGTACCACTAGATGGCGCGCAGCAAAACTGTCTACAGGTTTTTTGTACGAAGTCGCTATTCTTCTCCTTAGAGTATATATGTTCTGTGGGCATGAGGCACCCAAATTGCGCAACACACTATCAATCTCAATCTGAATCATTTTGAAGGAAATTGCTAATCCATTGCTTCATATGTTCGAAAAATTGTCCGTATAGCAACGTAAATAACGCAATGAATGTTGATGAACTGTCAAAATTAAAGCCGTTTCTACTGTTAGTGTGTTACGCAATTACCTCGCGGGTCATTATCATGAGATTCATGAGCGGGCTGCTCCTGAGGGAATTATAATAATAATAACCCCACCGCCGTATATCTACGTTGACATCGTGGTGGGGCTTGCGCGCTCCGAACTCTAAGCCTATGCCGGAAGAGTTAACTTTGCCGGAAAGGTCTAAGCTGAGGAGCCAAACCAAGAGAGATACAGAAACCCGCAGGGCAGCATGTGGCGAGCAGTTGGGCAGTAGCGACCCCACTGACCCTATCTCCCGGGAGAAGTCTTGTTCCTCATCTCTAGCTTGCCTTTATTGGCCGGCTGGAGTGAACAATGACGTGGAACAGAGCTCCCACCTTATTCTTGCCTTTATTGGCCGGCTTGAGTGGAGATTCGCAAGAGCAAACGTGCTCCGAGGAAGGAAGTATTCCAGTAAGATGCTGGTAGGGATCTTAACCGTACTTCCGGGATTGTCCTAATAACCGTGGAATACCTCTCCACTCCTCATAAGCACCTCAGGACATGTTGCCCCCTTGTCACTACGTCACTATGTGCTAGCGGCCGTTTCCAGGGGCCCATTATTGAGTGTGCAAGTCACCCCCTGCCATTTTTTCCGATATAAAACATTGATCAGGTAGGGGCCATAGTTCTTCCATAGTTATTAGTAACCAGTCCACTTTAGCCATCCAAACCCATAATCGAAATTTGTATTGTTCCATATCCTGCAATAGTCCTACACCAACCGGGGGTTATCCTTGGGACTTGAGTGCACTTGCATAGTGCTTACGGGGATAATCGTCGGTTGGTGCCGCATTTCAATAAAATTTCCTCACTGGACAGTTGGACACCACACTAGGATACCCTGTGTCGTAAGGTCCAGGAACACTTTTGGATTTGTGCCCCGTTGATAGCAATAGGCTCCTATTACATGGGACTTTACTCTTTATATCCTAAAAATATTTAATAATGTTGGTACTACGTTGATTCATTAAAAAATTTCATTACGGTCAAAGCGCTAAGCGGCTTAAAATAATTTATCAACAAATTGGATACATACAGGCGGCATTATTTGTTTAATAAAAACGAGTAAATTAAAAAAAAAAACTACTAGGGGCGTACTAGGTTAGAGGTCGCCATGGACTTCGGTTTGTATTTTTAAATACGACTGAAGAGTCTGTTTGTAATGTCAAGATAACAGCTTTTTATATGGTATAAGGTAAAAAAAAAATTTTTTAGTCTGTCTGTTTGTCCCGACTAATCTCCGAAACGTTTGGACAGATTCTGACTTTCATTACAAAACAGCTAATGTTATAAGAGGCCTAATTCACTATGACCACTCAATGATTCCTTACTTCGTAGCCACGTCAATTCCTCGGCTAATCACGCCAGTCTCGCGTTCATTTCGCGCGGTTTCGTTCATTGTTTAATAGAGAATACGGCCCCTGGAGTTATCTTAGGCTACTTTTATTTTAGAAAAAAGGATTAGGGTGCCGCGTAAAAAAATTAACCTATGAAACCCAATTTGTTTTCCGAGTTTTCCGACATGCACGCGAACGAAGTCTCGGGCATAGCTATTTTAAAATAAGTACCTATAGTAAAATTGCGCAGTGCTGCGCACTCCTACCCTATTTTAAGTTAAACAAATATTAACTTTATTTCAATGGTGTTTAAGTTGATTTCAGAGTGACTAGCAGTATTAAAAAAATTATAAAAATGATTGAAGTTCTAGCGTAAACTGAACTTTATTGTGTAGGTGTTAAAGTTATTTTTCCTTTAATTCATATTTGTTTACATTATTGGCAAATAAATCGCGAACGCATATTAGTACCTACCTGTGTTTGTAAGTAAGTGTCAAGCAAGAGTTTATTTGTTTAAATATATTCTATAGAAATTCTCAAACGTAAGCTTCAATAACTTTGTATACTCATTGTTTTCATTGCATTTTAACTAGCAAGTTCACTTACAATTTTTTATGTGCTTAGTTAATACATTTACTTGTAAATACCACCAGCTTACAGGTATTTTAATTTTAATTAATGTTTACTTCAATTAAGTAAGTACATATTTATTTCTACAAGGTGGAGACGACAATCCTACTATAATATTATAAACGCGAAAGTTTGTGAGGATGCATGAAAAAAAATCAGCTGTTCCCTACATTTTGACGAGATATACGAACATAAATGTAGGGAACAGCTGATTTTTTTCACGATTTCAGGTTTGGTCCCATAGTAAAAGTTGTTCATAATGATAAGTACAATGACCCCTCAAGAAGAGAACGGTGATTAAAATTTCGCCCTGTATAGCGCGGTCACAGCCCAAGATGTGGGGGGTTCACCTTGGTTCCGAGAAATATTTTTAGGGAGGTATAATTATCTCCTCGTTGGTCTAGTGGTCGCAAGCGGTACTGTTGAGCTGAGGTCCCGGCTTCGATTCCCACGCGTCGGGCGAAGTGTTATTGGGTTTATCCCTATCTGGAATTTCTCAGTAGCTGCCGGGAGTCTGGATTTGTACCCGGTTGATGATAGGTACCTACAGACGCCAGCACATCAAGCTATAGATCGTGCAATCCACGAAGACGCGCCCCACTCTTTTTCCTAATGCTTACAGCACAAGTGTGCAACATTCCGCTTTAACTAGCGATTCGGAAGAAGAGTGGGGCGCGTCTTCGTGGATTGCACTATCTATATCTCAAAAGCTATATGTCAAATTTCTTTAATAGATTTTCAACTTTATAGCTAAAGCATAAGGTTCAAAGTTGACTGGGAAAATTTGACAGTTTCGGGTAGCTTGATGTGCTGGCGTCTGTACCTACACCTCTGCCCAACCCGTCTGGGATAACAGGCGTCATGTTTACTTCATTTACATACTTTTTTTCATAGCCAGTATACTGTATAGGTATTGTAGATACAGTAAGTTGTGTTACAAATACGTGTTAGTTATCTTAGGACATTGGCCCCAATAAAGAACTGTTATCACTGTTATCAGTCAAATGCCTATTTTGTTGATACTAAGGAACTGTAGGAATAGTTTTTACATGATTTTATTTATGTACAATATGTAGGTAAGGTGTTTCAAGATTAACCCAACAAACTTTAAGAGGTGCTTTAAACCATCGAATTGAACAACTTTTAATAGGGGACCAACTCAGAAATCACGAAAAAAAATCAACTTTTTAATACATTTTGGTTAAGTAGGTATTGAACTTTTGCATTAAGCAGCTGATTTTTTTTCGTGATTTCGTAGTTGGTCCAATAGTGAAAGTTGTTCAGTTCGATGGTCTAAAGCACCTAAAGTTTGTTGGGTTAATTTTGAAACATCTTAAATATCTGCCTAGCAGAGATTCTTAACCGCGGAATAAAAAACTGATCGCAGTGCAGTTTGTTAGCTTCATACATTCATTAGAAAACAAGCCAGAGGTTTGAAGTGTTTCTATTAATTTGTGCTTCATCTAGTAACTAATTTAACCGTAATAAAAAGCTGTTTACATTTTTTTATAAAAAAAATATTCGGCTAAGCGCGAGTCAGACTCGAAGGGGAAAAAAACGCCAAAAAAAAACAAAACGTTTCTTTTATGAACCGTAATAGGTAGATAGTTGAAATTTTTACAGAGTGTATTTTTATTGCCGCTATAAGAACAAATAATACAAATAAAATTAAAATTAAAGGGGTCTCCATACAAATAACGTGTTTTTTTTCAGCGTTGTTTGCCCTGTGGTACAGAATTCTTTGTGTGGGAGTCCGATTCGCACTTGGCCGGTTTTTTTTTGTTTCTTACACCTCTTCCGAACCCTTCTGGGTAAACAGGCGTGATGTTATGTTTTTTTTTTAATAAATAACGGTGCTAGCAGAAACCTCCCATTTTCTTTTTTTATGTATTTATACTATTTTTTCCCCATACTTATGTTCTAATACGACATAAACAGCCATGTTAAAAATAAATTTATGACACGGAAATTAGATTTATTTACGGAAGTATGCCCTGGTGATACTAAAGCTGGCCGATATGAAGGTTAGTTACTTCAATCTGAAGGTAATAATGTAGGTAAATAAAAAATTTAAATGG
Organism: Globia sparganii; assembly: GCA_949316385.1. Lineage (NCBI taxonomy): Eukaryota > Metazoa > Arthropoda > Insecta > Lepidoptera > Noctuidae > Globia > Globia sparganii. Next base: position 6,355,786 of record OX438670.1, read on the forward strand.
CTCACCTCAGCGACACTGCTCGATTTGGGTTTCAAATTTGTTATTCCTGTAACAAAAGAATTGAATATATTATTAAAATTGTCTGGTATGTAAATTATCTGCAGTGTGAAAGGTGAAAATTAGTGTTATAACAAATTCCTATACAGGCACTGGAAAACGAATAGGATTGACGTATCGTCATACTTTCTTGCACATTCAAGTGAAATTCCTACTGTATTTTTTATCTATTTATTTAAAAAAAAATATCTATAAAAAGTGTTAAAAAATTAACTCGAAAAACTTTAAGAGGTGCTTTAGACCATCGAACTGAACAAATCTCACTATGGGACCAACACTGAAATCATGAAAGAAAATTCAGATGTTTAATACATTTTGGTCAAGTCGGTACCTATTGAACTTTTGTATGCTCTTGCTAAACAGCTGACTTTTTTTTCGTGTTTTCCGAGTTAGTCCCATAGTGAAAGTTGTTCAGTTCGATGGTCTAAAGCACCTCTTAAAGTTTTTCGAGTAAATTTTTTAACATTTTATACAATGTGCAATATTAAATGCGCAAAACCTGTAAATAGTTTGTACATAATTAACTACTGAATCAATTTCAGTAACTTTTAAAATAGGTTTTTTTTATTACATTTTGACAAGTTTTTGACGTTTTGAAGTCACCAAGATGAGACTGCAACTAGATTTTGAAAGTTTTAAACTATGAGAATTGACCCTAAAGTAAGTATTAACTATGACAATTATCATAACACTAGCTAGCACTAGTTTTTTTTGTTTCCCCGACCCACCCCGTCGCAACGTGTCGCCGGCCTGCGCTATTACTTCGTTTTCGCTTGGCGAAAACTTCAGACTTTTTTTATTTTTGCTCAACTCCTAAGGGTCCTAGCGTCAAGTTTAATAGAATATAGCCTTCCTCAAGAACTGGGCTATCAAACGCAAAAATATTTTTATATATGCGACCAATACTTCCAGAGATTTAGAGCTTTCAAACCGTGATTCAAACAAACTTCAGCTTTATTATTAGTATTATTTTAAAACTATGATATCTCCTAAGATATACATTGAAATCAAATGATGTCAGAGGCAATTTTGTTCAAAATTAAATACATGTGATGAATAACGTATTTATTTGGATAAGGATTAATACCATGTTTATAAAAACACCTTCGCAAATAATGCATTATTTTAGAACAAATTTGGTTAGCATAAAAGAGGTTATAGTGAGCTAATCTTAAAAAATGGACATATGCTGTCGTGGACTTTTTTTTAAAGCTTTTAAAGGGAAACAGTTCTGCCATATATGATTTTTGCGAAACTTTAACCGTTTACGCAGCGCACGCAGCGGAAGCTCTCAATAGGGAAAAAATCCCCCGATTTTGAAACATTCTTCATTGGTGCTCCGCTCCTATTGGATTTAGCGTGATGTTATATAGCCTATAGCCTTTCTCGATGAATGGGCTATCTAACACTGAAAGAGTTTTTCAAATCGGACCAGTAGTTCCTGAGATTAGCGCGTTCAAACAAACAAACAAACAAACAAACAAACAAACTCTTCAGCTTTATAATATTAAGTATAGATTAAGCTTGTCATAGTGACAGGTTTATAATTAACAGTCAAGGTTGCTCAAAGCTCTACATTAGTCTTATTTTTTTCCTTTATTGAATTAGTTTCAAATACGTACCAATGTGTAAGGCTTGGCATTGGTTTAGATAGATTATTAGAATTATTTTACGGTCAGATTGTACTTCAGTAAAATCAATCAAAATATCAAACCTTTATTAAATGAGTTTTCTTTTTATATTAAATATTAGGATGCTTCCGCATAGGATCGAAATAATTCCACCTACTCGTTTGCAAAGAACCGGTTTTATGTTCCGAAACGATTAGAACATTTTATAACTACGAGAACGCAGTAACATAGCAAATACATAATCTACAGTAAACAGTTTCAACACTCACCCGTCATTTTGTTAACTTATTTACACACACACTAGTGGATCAAGTTCAAAGTTGCAATGTTAGCAAGTAAATAAAAAGAGATTATATTAATTACGCGATTAGGTATCTATTATCAGCGCACAAAGTCCACCAACTTTTTTAGACCACGCTATCAATAGCAATTATTCGGAATAATTATCTTAGCTCAATTTTATTCACAGTAGAAAATAATTTACGCTTCTTTTGAACAACCAACTTTCCATCAGCTGTTTGACAGCGAAGTGAATGTGTCACTGTCAACGTGCGTATTGGCGATGAATGATTGAATGAATGACATTATTGAATGAAGTTATGTCCACTAGCGCCATTGTCGTTAAGTCATTCAACGAGTTCATTGAAATTTCCGTAGTACTGTACTATTACGCGAGATGGCAGCGTACTCAATTTTTAACAAAACGAAATGGATTAATTAGTAAGGTCAAGATTATCATTGGAAATTTTATTATAGAAACTGCACTTACCGAGATCTGTTTGAAAATATTTGATGGTGGTCCACAAGACAAGTAACATGGTGAGAACAAAATAATGGAGTGGGATACCTAATAAAGGGGGTAGGGAATTAATTTAGGGCGGATGCGTGAAGCTTCACCTTACTGTAACAGACATTACTATTACCGCCAATTATTGGCACCGATTCTAATAATCCCTGATCAACAGATCTCATCATTGCCCTCATAATTTTAAGTCCAACTATATTTTGTAATCAACTTGCCAACCAATCATCGAAATAGCTATTATGTAGGTAGATATGAAGCAAAGCAATTTGCTGACCTAGGAATGCGCTAATTATTATAAGATACATAGGTGATTGATAGTTATTTTCCGATCAAAAATAATAGATATTGTTCATTGAGAGATAACATTAATTATGTAATTATTTAATCAACCGTAGTGCTCGAAAAACAAAACAAAGAATGTGTACGTTCCATAAACTTATGCGAGAAAAGAGTAGGTCACTTATGTAACCAAGAGCCTTCCTATACCTACTGTCGAAATAAACGATATTATCAGAGTGCTGACATGAATTAATTAAATAGATCTACCGCAGATCTAATGCGTTCGCGACGTTGAGTGCATTTAAATAGCATATTAAGCATGCCTGGATTGTTAAAAATACCATTAGTAGGAAAATGTAGGTGTTATTTGATCGGCGTTTCTCAAATTGTATGTCTCGTAAACACAGCCAACAAAACTCAAAGCATTTATTTCAATTAAACCATTTACGGTGCCGAAATGTTGTCACTGACAGCCGGGTCGGTCCACAAATGCAAGGTAGTTCAGCGCGCTATGGAGCTTCTTTACTGGATACAATCAGAAATTAAATTATCCGGAAAACAACCGCAGTTAGGTACTGACGTGGCTTGCACGGCACTTAAGCAAACTGAACTGGCAGTGGGCTGGCTATGTTTGTCGATCGACCGATGGCCGGTGGTGCAGACTAGTCCTGGAGTGGAGACCGCGTATCGGCAAGCGTAGTGTAGGATGCCCTCCGGCTAGGGGCCAACAAACCTTAATTTCTATTTTTAGCTCAGAAGACTGGATATAGAAAGCGGCGCGCAGAGTATTGTGGCGCAGCCTGGGAGAGGCCTATGTCCAGAAGTGGACTGCGATAGGCTGAGTTGATTAAAACTATTTACAGGCACTTGAATTGTCAAAAAGTCGGTTATTTAGCCAGCATTTCCCCATTCCAAAACGTAGAGATCGATGGAGAAGAACGGGCAAGAAAATCCAAGGAAAGGTACTCATTTAAATCAAGATTTCAAAATCCTGGGTACATTATTCTTCTTGCTTCTATTATGTGAGAACAATGTAAAGAACATCTTTCATGTAAGTATCTAAATAGGTAGGTACCTATACCCCGTCTAATCTATAAATTTTGTAAACACACATTCGGGGATTCGCAACCTTTGGATCGAATAAAAAAAAAACAGTTTTGTAATGATTTTTATAAATGGATTTTCTGTTAACACACACACATCTAATTATTGTCGTCAGACGATTCCGAGTATTCTGCAACATTGACAGCGTCAGTGTGAAATTACTTCAAAATGGTGGCCCAAATATTTCCAGATGCGTTCCAGTACCACAAAATATTAGACGAAAGTGCTATCCCTAAAATATAACCCGACTAAGTGAAAATACTCGTTAGTTTCGTATTACACGTATGTTACTTTGAGTTGATTAAATTTAGAAGTATTTGTTGTTGATTGAATTGTCGCTACGTAATTTAGTAGAAGTGTTTTATTTACAAAATTTATAGCTTCTCGTGACGGAGACTTTACTGTGGTATAGGTAGGTACCTGTTGTTATTTAATCGATCAGTCGATCATGGACACAACCATTAGAATATGGAAAAATTCTCTTTGGATGGAAAAATATTATTATTATAATGTTTCATATAATATAAATCAGCACGCAGGGGCCATTTTTAGGGTCAATTTTTATTGTAGGGTGTAGTTAGACGGGAAATACGATACCTACTAGGCAGCAGGGCCGTAGTTCAATGGAAAAATGATTATAGGTAATGGTCGGTTATCGGTTTTTATTAATCGATAAAAAGCAGAGCCGCCGTCATCGTTTTGGTGCCCACCGACGTTTATCAACTACCCCTTTCTGTTATAATCTTCATGAATAACCGTTACCTACTACGCTTTGGAATGCGCAATTAGCTTCATCTTACTGACTGACCGACTGCAACGCTTTGATAATTCAAAAGTGGCTGTAACTGTAATTATTTGAAACTAGCACTTCGCCCGCGACTTCGTCTGCGTGTATTCGTGCCAAATTTCAAGTTTATTAACTCAAGCAATAAGATTTTTCATACAAACAAAATTCCCCCTTTTCACCCTCTTAAAGGTCGAATTTCCAAAAACCCCTCCTTAGTGGGGGACGCGGTACTAAAATTTCACGTTCCTAGTCCTTGCAGTTTCGGCTGTGCGTTGATATGTCAGTCAGTCAGTTAGTCAGTTTCTCCTTTTATATATGTAGATAAATGCCACTGACTGGGTTCCGAATAACAGGAATCGGCGACGTGGTAGGCCCAGAAAGAGATGGCGTGACGAATTGGACGCTTATCTAAAGGATTGGCCAGATGTAGCAAGAAACAGGAGAATATGGAAAGACGAAAGGGAGGCCTTTGCCCTGCAGTGGGACATAACAGGCTCATAATAATAATAATAATTATCCCCATCGTCGTATCTCTACGTTGACGTCGTGGTGGGGCTTGCGAGCTCCGAACTCTAGGCCTGTGCCCGAAGAGTTTACTTTGCCGGAACAGGTCTAAGGTGAGGAGCCAGACCAAGAGAGATACAGAAACCCGCAGGGCAGCATGTGGCGAGCTGTTGGGCAGTAGCGACCCCACGGACCCTATCTCCCGGGAGTAGTCTTGTTCCTCACCTCTGGCTTGCCTTAATTGGCTGGCTGGAGTGAACACTGATGAGGAACAGAGCTCCCACCTCATTCTTGCCTTTATTGGCCGGCTTGAGTGGAGATTCGCAAGAGCAAACGTGCTCGGGGGAAGGAAGTATTCCAGTAAGTGCTCGTAGGGATCTTGACCATCTTCCGGGCTCTGGGATTGTTCTGAAAGCCGTGGAATACCTCTCCACTCCTCAAGCACCTCAGGACATGTTGCCCCCTTGTCACTACGTCACTATGTGCTAGCGACAGTTTCCGGGGGCCCATTATTGAGTGTGCAAGTCACCCCCTGCCATTTTATCCGTGTATATATAAAACATTGATCAGGCAGGGGCCATAGTTCTTCCATAGTAAACAATCCACTTTAACCTCAAAAACCCATAGTACCTACAACTTTTTATTTTTCCAATACTGCAATAGTCCTACACCAACCGAGGGTTATCCTTGGGTGCACTTTCATAGTGCATATAGGGATAATCGTCGGTTAGTGCCACATTTCATTAAAATTTTCTAAGGGGCCTCTGCGAGTTGGCTTCGGCCCCTCGTACGCCTTCCAAAGGACCGGGACCCCATGGTCCCGAGATATATAAAATAAGATATATAAAATAATAATTATTATATATTGTATATATAATGAAATAAAGGAATAATAGTAATAAAATGCTTTGAGATTGAGTTCGAGTTCCGCCCTTGTTTCAGGAATCAGGCCTCCCGAAAAGCATGATAAGTAAAGAAGAGACATCATCACTGCAAAATCATCATCATGACAAATCATTTCTGTGTTAAGTAGCAGTTAATTTTAAAATCATCAACATCATCAGCCGGAAGACGTCCACTGCTGAACAAAGGGCTCCTTCGGTTGCCGGCGACTCTCACGATGTCGTCGGTCCACCTACACTGAAAAAAAGAAATAACAGTACCGATTTTGGCTATTTCAGAAATAACCGAAATTTGTTTAATCAAAAATAAAGTTAATTTAAAATAATAAAACTAGTTTATGTAACAAACCCTAAACTGGTTTTGTTATGTTCAGTTCAGTAATATTTAGTCAACATTTTTGTTGTTATTTACCGAACTTTTGTAAACAAACCGATTCGTTATCCTGTAACCAAACCTTTGTACGAATTATAACAAAACTCTTCGACAATATCAAGCTTAGTAACTTTGACTATAGGTAGCAAAAGCATTCTACATAATAATTTTGTCTATCTATTACCTAAAAAAATGTGCTATTTTAACTTATCGCTCTGTAATAAAAACTTAACTAGTAGATAAAACACGCACGACCAATGTGCTGCTTTGCAAAACTTTGGATAGAAATAAATTAGTTAAACAACTATATCGCACCTTCGGTAGAACAAGGGCACAAATGTATCCCTTCCTTAAAATTAAAATTAATTGAAAAAAAACTAAAAGTTCTTAATTCTTGTTAACTATACGCCTAAAAAGGATATAGTATATAGTTTATATCATGCAAAGAAGAAAAACTTTCGAGCAATATTAACAGAGCAAGACCTCACTGAATGCAATAAATATCTTAAAATAGCTCTCCTGTAAAATAGCAAAAACTGCAATTATGCCCTTGTTCTACCGAAGGTGCGATATGTTACAAATGTATTGTAACATGTAATGGAACGCTTTGGCTACAAAGCCATCGAAGACCTGTCGAAACCTACATTTCGAATATTTCGATTTTCGCGTGACGTGAAATAGCTGTGCAGGCTGTGCAAGTCAAGTGTAGACTTTTACTTTAGACTCTTTTTCCCTTTGCGTTTGCTTGCGTTAATTATCGAAGGAGTAGGTACCTACGTGTTGGGCGCGCGGGTCAACTTAATTTTACAAAGAAAGAAAAAGAGAAAGTTTTACATATTTACATTAAAAGGTATCGGCTTTTAATTAAAGGTATTATTTAAAGGTAAGGTAAAAATTAAAGGTATTATTTAAAGGTATTAATTAAAGGTAAGGTAACCTCTATAAATCTACCTACGTTGCAGGTGCTGGCTTTTATGTTCGTGAAGTTACTGAAAGACCATCGAAGACCACTGATGGACGAAGACTATCTTGATCGGCCTGTGGATGACTATCTACGGCAGTGGGGCCTTGAAATGTATATATACAAGTTCCAGGGTAAGCACATTACTGAACTGAATCTAGTAATTAATAAGTTTAATTGTACTAGGGTCAGATGTCCAACATTGAAACAGTGGTACACAATAAAACACTGCGATATTTCCAAAATGCTGCATTGCCAGATTTTGCATTATATCACGTAAGGACACTCTCGAGAACCCCCCGCCCTATACCAGGTTGCGTCGGCGCCACGTGGGAGAAGACGGGCCTGTGGAGCATTTTTAATTTTTTGACAAAAATGATGATGATGATCACTTACATTGTTTTGAAGTAAAAAAAGCTGTTAATGACTGTACTGTATATACTTTTCAGGATGCTTTGATATCATACATTCCAGGTCATATTAATGTCACCTCAAGTGGAAAAAGTTATGTAATGCAAAGAATTGTGTTTTAAAATTAAGATATATTAATAAGAATGTTATACTAATTATGATGAATAAAAGTTTTAATCAATAAATATGTGTATTTTTAATAGATAATAAAGTCATCACTAAATTGCTTGATGTGCTGACGTCTGTACAACTGAGGATAGCCCAATCGTATAAGTATTTTTAATACAGTTGCTCAAAAAGTGGCGTATTGCAGGGACGTATAGCGTTCGGGATGTGGGCTATTACATACTCGTGCTTTTTTTTTACCTTTCCCGAACTCGTGCGTTCTCTTTCCCAACTGTCAAAATCATGTCTATGAAAAACCAACCATGAAGTTTTAACTAAAAAAATTCATAGAAGTTTTTATGATTCATGCAAATACGTATATTTCTAAAAAGAAGCTACTAATATGTTTCAATATCAGATTTAATGATTTGATTGAATAAGTTAGGTTAGGTTTCATTTCATTTCATCTCATTAAATTTCATTTTCATTTCATATCAGTAAAAAAATTCTACTGAAGACTTGGCTGTATGGGCATAGTTCCCTTTGCCTACCAGAATGGGTGAAGAAAAAAAATTCTCTGCTTATATTCTACGGTTGGCGCCATTTTTCAAAAATTTTCTTTGCGAGTTTTAGTTGTTTGTTGCACAAAATGAGTAATTTCGACCCTAGTTTTTTTGAATGAACACCACCTTATTTTATTAAATTGCTTCATTTCTTCGCAACTGTTTTAAAAATAGTCGTTCAGTACACGTGCGAAACCGTCATTGCAACTTGTTCCGACTGTCAACCCTCGCCTTCGGCTGCACCTCGGCTCGGGTAGACATTTGTCGGAACTCTTTGCAATGACAACCTTTGCGCACTTGTAATGAAATATACTATTTTTGTCGAGATAATATTCTAACCTACTTTTCCAAATTTTTGTTTGGGCCACTCGACACTGGACACCTAATATGGGAAAAGCGTTTTTACGTATTCTTGCAATTTGCAGATCAGTTTCAAGTTGTATCTTGATCAAAATATGATTCGCGACTATAACAGGTACCTACATATTTACAGAATTATAATCATTACAATCATTAATACATATTTCTAAGTTAGATTTGTACCATAAGAACAAATCAATCTCATAAGGAAAAGTTCAAGTTATGGTACCTACAAATCTAACTTATAAATATATTTTAATGATTTTAATTAGTATAATTCTGTAAATAAATATCTATTATAATCGCGAATCGTATTTTGATCAAGATACAACTTGACACTGGCCTGCAAATTGCAAAAAAACCTAAGAAAATTTGAATTTCGCGGTCTTTCACTGCGCATTCACCTTAACTAAAGTATTAGGCACTATATTAGCAAACTACTAAGTTGAAAATAACAAATTAATTTTGTTATTAACAGTCAAAGCATTTGGAAAGGCAGCAAAACTGATCAGCTGAACTTACTGGGAAGTTTGACTACTCACTGCAAAAATGTTTGGTAAGGAAATGAGAAAGTTCAGTTGCGTTAATAATGTTATTTGGTAATAATTTACAAAACCGTTCAAGTAATATAGCCACAAATACAATTACCTATAGACAAACAGATATTTTACTTTAACATAAATGAGGTGCTCTATTGACCGAAACCTTATGCAAATGGTAATTTGTAATGAGTTAAGCCGTAGACAAACGGTTTTAGAACAATGAGCAAGGGAAATTAGCAATACAAAACAAAAATGGATTAGCTAAAAGCTACATTACTCTAGTAACCCAACTGGCTTTTGTTATGTGTTACACTGGTTCGGCTGTCACTAATTTTATGCAACTGGTAGACAAAGTTTTGGTTACTTAGAACGAAACATTTTTTTCAGTGTAGTGGGAGGCCTGCTTACGCTGCGTCTTCCGGTTCGTGGTCGCCACTCGAGAACTTTTCTTCCCCATTGGGTATCTGTTCTACGAGCGATGAGACCTGCCCATTGCCACAATGTTAAGTAATGAGTCAGAATTCCTTAAAAGAGATGTGAATGGCCTGTCCAAATCCTAATCCTACCTAACTAACATTAAGAATGCGAAGGTAAGATTGTTTGTTTGTTACGCTTTCACGCTAAAACGGCTACACAGATTTGGGTGAAATTTGGCACATGAGTAGTCCTTGACCTGGGTTAGAACATAGGCTATTTTTTCATCCTGGATCGCAGACGCGGGCAATAGCTAGTACTATTCTTATAAAGAGAAATGATTCGGCAGAAACGGTAAAACGCTCTGTAGTGGTGATGGACTTTGATTATGTACTTAGGTTCTTAATTTTATTAGGCTTTCTAAAAGGTACGGTCGCGAGTTTTCGTTTTTTGCTTAACGAACTTAATTCACTAAAAATATGTATAGGACGTCTGTAGGAAAGAGAATGAAATTAAAGGGAAGAACGTGGAGTTCTCTTATGAACAGCTTCATCATTTTTAAGGTTCCAATTTTGCACTTCAAAACAGCACCTTATAATTGCGTAACATAATAAATAACAATCAAAATCTAAATAATTTTGAATAATATTGCTAATTCATTGCTATATACGAAAATTCTGACTGCCCCGTTGGTCTCGTGGTTGCAAACGCGACTGCTGAGCGTGGGGTTCTGGGTTCGATCCCCGGGTCGGATAAGTGATAATGGGGTTTCCATTTGGATTTTTTTAGTAACAGCCCGGAGTTTGGAAGTTGGCGGTTTAATACCCTCGTGCCTCAGAAAGCACATAAAGCCGTTGGTCCTACGCCAGTAGGCCAATTCTCGTAATTTAAAACGTTCAAAATCTAGTCGCAGTCTCATCTCGGCGAAAAACAAATGTCAAAAACTTGTCAAAATGTAGGGAAAATTGACGTATTTTTGACAGATTGAGACTGAGATCAGACTGTGAACGTTCTTAAAAATTACGAGAATTGCCCCTCTGATCTCTCCCCGCTCGTGTAGGATTGCAGTCCCATCGGACTATGAGAGTAAAGGAACAGAGAGTGCATCTGTGTTTGCGCATACACTTGTGCACTACTTATAATATCTCCTGCGTACCTGGCTAATCTCCGTTGAGATTGACCACGGTGAACGAAATCGTGTTATTCAATTACTAATATCCACAGTAACAATTCGTTGCAACTCTGATCGGAATCAATGTTGAATTAATTATAAACTTTACAAGGCTGTCTACAATTGTGTACATATTTGTATAACAATTGTGACTGTGAATTTGTATACAATTGTGTGTGAATTGTGACGCTTTAGTTCAGTTTCCGTCTAATGCATTATGTAATATTATTTATGTATCTGATCTGTCCAAAGAATTATTAATTAAAATAACACTATTAGTCGGTCACGACATAACTCTATAAATAACGGCGCCCGGAAGAATGTTTAAAGTTCGGAATTTCAGTAAAAACTAACCTATTCATGATCATCATCATCTGCCTAGCCTTTACCCAACTGTTGGGGTCGGCTTCCAGTCTAACCGGATGCAGCTGAATACCAGTATTTTACATGGAGCGACTGCCTATCTGACCTCCACAACCCAGTTACTGGGTAATACGATATTCCTTGGTAAGACTGGTTGTCAGACTTTCGGGATTCTGACTACCCGTAACGACTGTCAAAGATCCACCTATTAAATTGATGAAAAAAAGGTCAGAAGACAAATAAAGAGAAAAAATAACATTATGAACATCTCTTTAGGAACTGAAATTAATTATCTATATGCTTTCAGCTAAATACATACACTGTATATTTACTTCATGCAGGTAATTAGTAGGTATAAATACGCCCTGTATACCTTCTAATTGCCCTATCATTGGGTGGCAGGGATCGCACACACAAACGCAAACCATGAATTTTCAACACATGATTAGAGTAGAAATTTTTCGTCGGTTATAAAAAACAGCTGTTTCTTGTAAAAGTGCAGTACCTACCTACGCGATCAAAATGTATGGAACAGTATTTTTTCAATTTTTTTTATAATAACTGACGAAAAATTTCAATGCATTGGGGTTCAGAATCATTTGCTGAATCCATGGTAACTGCAGTTCAATTCTGTAAAAATCTCACCGTGAAAACTAAGGTGAAGTGAGCTGTCATTCCACCTGATGTTAGGGATTGCCACTATTCATAGCTCACTTCACCGAAGTTATCACGGTGAGATTTTTACAGAATCGATCGCCAGGTTACTCGTAGATGGCCCTGCCAGCCTGAATAAAGCTGAAGGTCAGAATATGATTTGTTTCCCTCCACTGAAATCAACATTGTGTAATAAGTATAAGTACTTATTTACGCTTATTATTACTGAAACACAATGATATCATCATAAGACATAATGAAAAGGTTCGGTATGCACGTGGCAATGTAAAATCAACGACACCGTGCAGCTATCTGCACCCTCCATTTGTATAATTAGAATAGAATGGATTTATTTTTCTTACCACAAATTACAGCTTAAAGTTAAATTAGTCTACAGCTACAGATACAATAAGACTGGTGCTTAAACTAAGTTTTTTACAAAACCTGTAAGTCAGGTCACCGCCCCCTTAACAATTTATACAGGGTGTCCCTGGAAGTATGGATCAAATCAAAAAGGGGCGTGGGCAAAGTCATTACCAAACTTTTTGATCTGCGAGGTGGTAACATTTAAACTGAACAACTTTTTCCATGGGACCAACATCGTACAAGCGAAAAAATAATCATCTGTCCCATACATTACGATGTTGGTCCCATGGAAAAAGTTGTTCAGTTTGATAGTCTGTACCACTCCCTTAAATATGACCACACAATCATTTCTGATGCACACATCACTGCAGCATAAACAATGCTGCAGTGATTTGGACTTCGCAAAAATATCGGGGACACCCCAGGTGTCCCCGATATTTAACTAACTTAGAGATTCATAAGTCTGTCTGACTGTCTGTTTTGATATGAAATAAATGATGACTTTTGAGCTGAAGAGCACCATCCAGTTTTACGGAGTAAATCTAAAAATAACTGACCCTCACTCGAAATCGAGTCAAACTTTAAAGCTACAGGGTTTTCATTTGAAACCCTGAATCGTTGAAGTTCTAAATAGTACTTAAGTAATGCATTTAGTAGAAATAGAATACGGAATAAACAAAGTAGTTTAAGCCGTCAGTCAAAAGTCAACATCTTTGAATAATTAATGAAAGAAGTAGATGTCTAACTTACAGCACTTAAAAGTAAGCATCGATTTAGGTACTTGGCCTAGGTTTTATATTGAAATACTTATTCTAGGTCTCAACGTGGAAGTTCACACGTGTTCTTCGGCATAATAATAGTTTATAATATGAAGACAACTTGCAAGTTTTCCATAATTGGGTGAAAATTATAGGACAACAAGTTTTCATGTTGTGTTCGTTTTTTGCTTCTTCTAAGTATTCAAGAAATTATATCCACATGTTTCTGTGACAAGACAGTAAAATATTTTTTCTTTCTTTCTTTTCTTTACCTAACTATTAGGTACTTGAATACCTACTTGTATGTGAAAAATTGTGACTACCAAGTAGACATGAGAATTATAGATAAATAAAAACTCTTAGTTATAAAAATAAGATAAAATAAAAAAAAGCAAAAACAAGCTAAAATCCAGTTTGTCGAATCATTTTGAGTCAATTGTAAAAAGGACAGTGGTTTTTTGTACTGTACCCGTACCTACATAACGTGCTTGCGATCGCAATGGCTTTCATTTATTTACGGTTTAAGACATTTATTTCTCAAAAGATTACATCGACGCTTGAAAGGCAAAATTGACTAAGCGACATGGGTGGGACTAACTTTACAGGAACACAGTTTAAAGTTTAACTTTTCATTTTAAAAAAATCATATAAATTCTGATTCAGATGGTAAAATAAGATTTCCAAAACAGTAAGAATTATGCCTGTAGGATGATTACAAGAATTTATATGATTTTTTTTCTGAGAAGTCGACCTGTCGTTTAGTCAATTTTACCTTTCAAGCGTCGACATTAATCACTTACAGAGAAAATACAATAATAAGTAAACAAAATAACCCATTAGCGTTTTTGGTAGGGTCGATGTTAAAAAATGTTAGTGGATTGTGTATAGCTAGCTCATAATAATGTGTTCAACATTTTGGTAGATAATGTCAAATGTAATTCAATCAATTAATTTGCGTCCGTCTGCCGTGGATAGATAATTTACGTCTTACTCGTCATAAGGCGCATTCTACCAAACTTTTGTACTTAGAATAAGTCTTATCCTGAGAATAAACTTTGAATTTTTGACAGTTTTTCCATACTAAAACTATCACACGTCAATTTTATTCCACGATTAAAGATAAGTATCTGACTTGGTAAAATGAGCCCTTTAAGTCATCATCATCATCTGCCTAGCCTTTTCCCAACTATGTTGGAGTTGGCTTCCAATCTAACCAGATGCAGCTGAATACCAGTATTTTACAGGGAGCGACTGCCACCACAACCCAGTTTTCTGGGTTTCTGTTTATTGCTCAATGTTATTGTTAAATTGTTGGCTAAATGCTTGCCAACAATTCGCTGTTAGCAAAATGAGATAAAAAAAAAACTACAATTATTCTAGTTCGGGGCTTGTGGCTAAGTACCTAATAAAAGACGCACGGGTCGATCGATTAGGTTAAGCTACGCTTGCCACGGTTGGTCCGTGGATGGGTGACCATCTTTACATACCAAGACCCCTCCGTGCCTCGGAAAGCAGAAGCACGCTAAGCCGTTGGTCCCAGCTGTCATTCGTGGATCTTTGACAGTCGTTACGGATCGTCAGAAGCCCGAAAGTCTGACAACCAGTCCTACCAAGGGGTTTCGTATTTCATTCGTATTATCCAGTAACTGGGTTGTGGAGGTCAGATAGGCAGTCGCTCCATGTAAAATTTTGGTATTCAGCTGCATCTGGTTAGACTGGAAGCCAACCATAGTTGGGAAAACGGTTAGGCAGATGACTAAATTATGTCGTTGTTATCTAACCATAAGAGAGAAACGCCAGGGAAGCCTGCGAAATTCAAATTTTGTTACGTTTTCCGCTATTCTATTGAATGCCTATTTCATGAAATATCAATCAATAGGATTAAGTATATATGAACTTAGAGGTGATTATAATTCTGTAAATACATACCTACTTGTTACAGGCAGATGAATTTTAGTTCGTATTTACACGTTGATTTTAATAATAGACCACGTTTTACGTACGCTATAATTTCATAGCGATCTACAAGGCCTACACTTAGCTGTAGTACCTACCTAATTACTTGATACCTACACGTTCCTAAATGACATGTTCAAAAAAACGGAGATACCTATTAAACAACGGACCGTATTATTATTAACAGTTCCACGGACAAAACTGAAACCATTAAGTCATTACTCGTGGAAAATATTTTTTAATATGGGTAATACAAATGGTGTATTTTTATTTACGTTTTGGTATTGTCCTTTCGCCTGCTCAGATTCTTGGGGTTGGAATCTGGGACACAGGCCTCCTCCCCAAAGAGATGTCAGCATTAAGGAAGGGCCTTATGGGCCGAAGCCTGCCGGGGCAGCGGGATTGTCCGGAAGGATTACCGCTACCTCGGAAAATAAAGGGCTAAGGGAGGAACACGGGTGGGTTTTAGTCAGTAAGAGTCTGAGACTCCACCAAGAGTGGGAGGGGTCATTTGATGATTTCCAATCCTCAAAAAAAAGGACTCCTCCCAGTGAGAGGGAGCAGGCCATTATCCACCACGCGGGCCCAGTGCGGGTTGGTAGATGTGACATGTCTTCGAATTTTTGGTTCTTAAACATGCCGGTTTCCTCACAATGTTTTCCTTCACCGTTTGAGTGCCGCATGACGTAGTGATGATATAAATACTCAAAGTAAAGTGCTTGTCTGGGTTCGAACCCGATCTACAACTCGTAAGTCGAGCCTGCAGTGCTATTCTGTAAAAATCTCACCGTGAAAACTAAGGGGAAGTGAGCTGTCATTCAGCGTAGCTTAACCTGATCGATCGACCTTTGCGGCTATTTGTGTGTTAAAAACTAACCTATTAAATTGATGAAAAAAAGGTCAGAAGACAAATAAAGAGAAAAAATAACATTATGAACATCTCTTTAGGAACTGAAATTAATTATCTATATGCTTTCAGCTAAATACATACACTGTATATTTACTTCATGCAGGTAATTAGTAGGTATAAATACGCCCTGTATACCTTCTAATTGCCCTATCATTGGGTGGCAGGGATCGCACACACAAACGCAAACCATGAATTTTCAACACATGATTAGAGTAGAAATTTTTCGTCGGTTATAAAAAACAGCTGTTTCTTGTAAAAGTGCAGTACCTACCTACGCGATCAAAATGTATGGAACAGTATTTTTTCAATTTTTTTTATAACTGACGAAAAATTTCAATGCATTGGGGTTCAGAATCATTTGCTGAATCCATGGTAACTGCAGTTCGATTCTGTAAAAATCTCACCGTGATAACTTCGGTGAAGTGAGCTATGAATAGTGGCAATCCCTAACATCAGGTGGAATGACAGCTCACTTCACCTTAGTTGCCCTGCTAGCCTGAATAAAGCTGAAGGTCAGAACATGATTTGTTTCCCTCCACTGAAATCAACATTATGTAATAAGTATAAGTACTTATTTACGCTTATTATTACTGAAACACAATGATATCATCATAAGACATAATGAAAAGGTTCGGTATGCACGTGGCAATGTAAAATCAACGACACCGTGCAGCTATCTGCACCCTCCATTTGTATAATTAGAATAGAATGGATTTATTTTTCTTACCACAAATTACAGCTTAAAGTTAAATAGTCTACAGCTACAGATACAATAAGACTGGTGCTTAAACTAAGTTTTTTCCAAAACCTGTAAGTCAGGTCACCGCCCCCTTAACAATTTATACAGAGTGTCCCTGGAAGTATGGATCAAATCAAATAGGGGCGTGGGCAAAGTCATTACCAAACTTTTTGATCCGCGAGGTGGTAACATTTAAACTGAACAACTTTTTCCATGGGACCAATATCGTACAAGCGAAAAAATAATCATCTGTCCCATACATTACGATGTTGGTCCCATGGAAAAAGTTGTTCAGTTTGATAGTCTGTACCACTCCCTTAAATATGACCACACAATCATTTCTGATGCACACATCACTGCAGCATATACAATGCTGCAGTGATTTGGACTTCGCAAAAATATCGGGGACACCCCAGGTGTCCCCGATATTTAACTAACTTAGAGATTCATAAGTCTGTCTGACTGTCTGTTTTGATATGAAATAAATGATGACTTTTGAGCTGAAGAGCACCATCCAGTTTTACGGAGTAAATCTAAAAATAACTGACCCTCACTCGAAATCGAGTCAAACTTTAAAGCTTCAGGGTTTTCATTTGAAACCCTGAATCGTTGAAGTTCTAAATAGTACCTAAGTAATGCATTTAGTAGAAATAGAATACGGAATAAACAAAGTAGTTTAAGCCGTCAGTCAAAATTCAACATCTTTGAATAATTAATGAAAGAAGTAGATGTCTAACTTACAGCACTTAAAAGTAAGCATCGATTTAGGTACTTGGCCTAGGTTTTATATTGAAATACTTATTCTAGGTCTCAACGTGGAAGTTCACACGTGTTCTTCGGTATAATAATAGTTTATAATATGAAGACAACTTGCAAGTTTTCCATAATTGGGTGAAAATTATAGGACAACAAGTTTTCATGTTGTGTTCGTTTTTTGCTTCTTCTAAGTATTCAAGAAATTATATCCACATGTTTCTGTGACAAGACAGTAAAATATTTTTTCTTTCTTTCTTTTCTTTACCTACCTATTAGGTACTTGAATACCTACTTGTATGTGAAAAATTGTGACTACCAAGTAGACATGAGAATTATAGATAAATAAAAACTCTTAGTTATAAAAACAAGAAAAAATAAAAAAAAGCAAGAACAAGCTAAAATCCAGTTTGTCGAATCATTTTGAGTCAATTGTAAAAAGGACAGTGGTTTTTTGTACTGTACCCGTACCTACATAACGTGCTTGCGATCGCAATGGCTTTCATTTATTTACGGTTTAAGACATTTATTTCTCAAAAGATTACATCGACGCTTGAAAGGCAAAATTGACTAAGCGACATGGGTGGGACTAACTTTACAGGAACACAGTTTAAAGTTTAAGTTTTCATTTTAAAAAATCATATAAATTCTGATTCAGATGCTAAAATAAGATTTTTCCAAAACAGTAAGAATTATGCCTGTAGGATGATTACAAGAATTTATATGATTTTTTTTCTGAGAAGTTCGACCTGTCGTTTAGTCAATTTTACCTTTCAAGCGTCGACATTAATCACATAATAAGTACCTAAACAAAATAACCCATTAGCGTTTTTGGTAGGGTCGATGTTAAAAAATGTTAGTGGATTGTGTATAGCTCATAATACTTAATGTGTTGAAAATTTTGGTAATGTCAAATGTAATTCAATCAATTAATTTGCGTCCGTCTGCCGTGGATAGATAATTTACGTCTTACTCGTCATAAGGCGCATTCTACCAAACTTTTGTACTTAGAATCAGTCTTATCCTGAGAATAAACTTTGAATTTTTGACAGTTTTTCCATAGGTACTAGAAGTGTCACACGTCAATTTTATTCCACGATTAAAGATAAGTATCTGACTTGGTAAAATCAGCCCTTTAAGTCATCATCATCATCTGCCTAGCCTTTTCCCAACTATGTTGGGGTTGGCTTCCAATCTAACCAGATGCAGCTGAATACCAGTGTTTTACAGGGAGCGACTGCCACCACAACCCAGTTTTCTGGGTTTCTGTTTATTGCTCAATGTTATTGTTAAAATGCTTGCCAACAATTCGCTGTTAGCAAAATGAGATAAAAAAAAAACTACAATTATTCTAGTTCGGGGCTTGTGGCTAAGTACCTAATAAAAGACGCACGGGTCGATCGATTAGGTTAAGCTACGCTTGCCACGGTTGGTCCGTCGATGGGTGACCATCTTTACATACCAAGACCCCTCCGTGCCTCGGAAAGCAGAAGCACGTTAAGCCGTTGGTCCCAGCTGTCATTCGTGGATCTTTGACAGTCGTTACGGATCGTCAGAAGCCCGAAAGTCTGACAACCAGTCCTACCAAGGGGTTTCGTATTTCATTCGTATTACCCAGTAACTGGGTTGTGGAGGTCAGATAGGCAGTCGCTCCATGTAAAATTTTGGTATTTAGCTGCATCTGGTTAGACTGGAAGCCAACCATAGTTGGGAAAACGGCTAGGCAGATGACTAAATTATGTCGTTGTTATCTAACCATAAGGGAGAAACGCCAGGGAGGCCCGCGAAATTCAAATTTTGTTACGTTTTCCGCTATTCTATTGAATGCCTATTTCATGAAATATCAATCAATAGGATTAAGTATATATGAACATAAAGGTGATTATAATTCTATAAATACATACCTACTTGTTACAGGCAGATGAATTTTAGTTCGTATTTACACGTTGATTATATCAATAGACCACGTTTTACGTACGCTATAATTTCATAGCGATCTACAAGGCCTACACTTAGCTGTAGTACCTACCTACTTACTTGATACCTACACGTTCCTAAATGACATGTTCAAAAAAAACGGAGATACCTATTAAACAACGGACCGTATTATTATTAACAGTTCCACGGACAAAACTGAAACCATTAAGTCATTACTCGTGGAAAATATTTTTTAATATGGGTAATACAAATGGTGTATTTTTATTTACGTTTTGGTATTGTCCTTTCGCCTGCTCAGATTCTTGGGGTTGGAATCTGGGACACAGGTCTCCTCCCCAAAGAGATGTCAGCATTAAGGAAGGGCCGTAAGTGCCGAAGCCTGCCGAGGCAGCGGGATTTTCCGAAATAGTTACCGCTACCCCGGAACATAAAAGGCTAAGGAAGGAACACGGGTGGGTTTTAGTCAGTAAGAGTCTGACACTCCACCAAGAGCGGGATGATTTATGATTTCCAATCCTCAAAAAAAAAGGCCTCCTCCCAGTGAGAGGGAGCAGGCCATTATCCACCACGTGGGCCCAGTGCGCGTTGGTAGATGTCACATTTTTTCGAATTTTTGGTTCTTAAACATGCCGGTTTCCTCACAATGTTTTCCTTCACCGTTTGAGTGCCGCATGCCGTGGTGATGATATAAATACTCAAAGTAAAGTGCTTGTGTGCTTGTCTGGGTTCGAACCCGATCTACAACTCGTAAGTCGAGCCTGCAGTGCTATTCTGTAAAAATCGCACCGTGAAAACTAAGGGGAAGTGAGCTGTCATTCCACCTGATGTTAGGGATTGCCTCCATTGATAGCTCACTTCACGCTCACTTCACCTATGTTATCACGGTGAGATTTTTACAGAATCGATAGGCTGTTTCCAGTGGGCCACCATTACTTTCTTTTGAATCACACACCTCACTCGACTGCAACAGCCGCTACTGACAAACAAACAAACATACAAACTCGTAGCTTAGGTACCTATGTTTCATAAGTACTATGTTACATAAGCACAACCTCGCTTGACATTGACAATGATCTGCGGAACGACAGTGTAATTACATAATAGTAGTTTTGTATGTATCTCATTATCTTGTCTATGCTTTACAAACAACTAGGTATGATGGCTACATGATTGTGTTTTTGCGTTGGTATTAACATTAACCCTATCACGATTAGGGGTTTCAGAACAACCAAAATTATTTCGTTTTTAGATAGGTAGCTAAACCATTTATTTGGCGCACACAAAAGTCAGCACGACACACAAAAGTTCAATATTAGGTGATAAGATACATACAACTACCTACATAATATATATATATGACTAGCGGTCCGTCCCGGATTCGCACGGGTGGCAAAAAAAAAAAGAAAAAAAATAGCCTGTAATAATCAGTGATAATGTAGCATTCAAATGGTGAAAGAATTTTTAAAATCGGTCCAGTACTTTTTGAGCCAATTCGTTACTAACATACTTACATACAAATCTTTCCTCTCTATAATATTAGTATAGATGTAAAAAAGGTGCCGATATAAAAACAAAAGGAAAAACATGTTTAACGAAATAAAAGTGACACTGTGATGAATATTTAAAATCAAATATAAAAAAAAAATCAATAAGTTTAGGGTTTCGTACACAATTGGTGCCAACGGGACCCTATTACTAAGCCTCCGCTGTCCGTCCGTCTGTCAGTCTGCGGGCTGTATCTCATAAGCCGTAAAGGGTAGACAGTTGAAATTTTCACATTTTCGTGGACACACTATTGAAACCAAAACTCCTCTTGTAAAACGGTAATGATTAGAAATAGTTTCACGTGTAGACATGCTTATACTAGCTAGGGTCTTAACGCCCGCTGAAATTAGTCTAAAAAAAAGCCGCTGAAAACAATAAAATTAATGTTGTCAACCGAAAGGAATTGTGATAAATACTATTCCATAAGTGATTATATACAAGTTAGAATCTAGGTCATTTCCTATATTTTACTAAAATATGCGCACGCATTTGGAAACGCGCCAGAAGTTGTTTGGGAAAACTATTTCTGAAAACTCTTTTTAAAATGGAAGCCTGCTAGATGTTCTAAGTCTCGACTGCCTGGGTAACTGACTACCTTTGGTAACTATTGTGTAGCGGTATCTACAACGCCACATGCGAATACTGGCGTCACGCGAAATCCTGCATCTCGGAGTCGGTGTCCTTTTCGGGTAACCACTGAAAATCAGCGCTGTGCTGTGGGTCCCTTTGCACAGCATCATGCTGAGTGAAAGCCTTCTTGTCACAGTCATGACGTGCAGCCGTCGACTATCTATGCTTTGTGCTCATGTATAAAGATATATATATATTTTTTTGTTTTTATTATATATGATGTCATTAGAATTAATTATCTTTTTGTTTGCACGTGTTTCTGTGACAAATAAACCTATTTTTCTTTCTTTTTCTTTCAATCAAGAGTTTACCGCGCAACTAGCATAGATACCTACCTACAACGGCCCGACATGAATCATCGGGCAGTTACCCGCCAGACACAACACCCGTCTGGTCGGAGGATTCTCCATTTCCTATGGAGGTTGAATGAACTTTACACCCTGTTCCTCACACCGCTAAAGTATCGCCAGGAAGGCTGACTCAGTATTTGATAGGTGTTGGGCCCTCAATTGGTGAGAATGGCGACGGTTTGATATATCCTATGCCATTCGGCAATATTGATAGCTTCACATTATTGAAAGAATTTTCGAAATCAAATCAGTAGTTCCGAAGATTACCCTATACCTACATAAAACTCACCAATTTAACCTTTATAAAAGGAAAAACGGAAACTTTAAGTATAAGATTACTTCGTTGTCCGTCTGTCAAGACCCTTTTTTTCAAGAACGCGTGGAGTTATCAAGTGGAAATTAATATCA
Source organism: Globia sparganii (assembly GCA_949316385.1). Lineage (NCBI taxonomy): Eukaryota > Metazoa > Arthropoda > Insecta > Lepidoptera > Noctuidae > Globia > Globia sparganii. The sequence continues at coordinate 6,378,125 of OX438670.1, forward strand.
AATACTCAGGATTACAATCCCTTGAAGCAGTGAAAAAAATCAAACTTCTAAGTCAACGCAATCAAAAGATACGGGCGTTTAGGCCAACTTGATTATAGGTTTTAATTCCCTTAATTAAAACCTATAATCAAGTTGACCTAGAATCATGAAAGGCAATGTCATGTAGCACAAATAAAGGAACAGATCCGAAAACCGTAAATTTGTAGTTAAATACCTACGAGCTTGTACGGAACTCTTGTTGCGCGAGTCCGAGTCACACATACCCGGTTAAAAAAAAAAAAACTAGGAGACCCGGCGAACTTCGTACCACCTCAGAATCAATAAATACAAAATTTATGAGAAAATGAATTCTTTTTTTGTCGTGAATTTCTCCCATGTTTTAATATCAGTGTAGAATAAATATTAAATATTATGCTATTCGGGGCAGAAACAAATCCAACAAAGCAACAATCATAAAATTGGTCCAGAGTTATAAATAGTGTAAGTAATTAACCCGACTTTGTTTCATGTATGGGTATAGATTAGTAATGGAACATAGGTAATTTAAATGAAATTAACTTGAGATGAGTTATTTAAAACCGGAACTTAGCCGGCTAAGTCGATGAAAAGTCCCTAATGTATGTACAGACAGCAAAGGAGATAAGTAAGTATGCAGGGTCGTCGAATATAGTTGAAGTTTAGTAAGAAACCGATTGATGTTTTCGAATAAAATGTAATTTAATTAATAGAAAAGAAGCAGTTCATTTATTAAATTAAATTTCATTCGAAAACATCAATCGGTTTGTTATTAAACTTCAACTATATTCGACGACCCTGCATACTTATCTCCTTTGTTGACTGTACTTAACTACCTACTGTTAAAAAAAGGACAGCGATTGTGAGTTACATAATAAACCCGCATGTAGGTAGTAACCGTACCTGCCGTGAGTGACCGCAAATGCAACTACTTGAGCCACTGGTTTAAATACTTATTTCATCAAAGTCCGTTGACTTTGGTGGTTCAAAGTCAAGTTTGTTTATCTTACTTTTACCTTTAACTATTTTTCTATTCAAATCATTTCAAGAATTTGTCTGTCTTCTGAACTTGACAGCTCAAGATAGCCCTCAGATTTCTACAGACGGTTCAGTAGGTACCTACAGCTCATAGGTACTAGGTAATTGCGATCGTAATATCTACGACATGGACGTTGCTCGATTTTTATCAATTTTGGAGCACCCTCCAAAATTGATAAAAATCCAGCAAGGATTCATAGACATTTTGGTTTGTTTGAACTAGTCTACCCAATTGAAATTAGCATGAAGAGTTACAAGTTCACATTTTTCCTCAAAGATAAATACCCCTCATGAATTTAAGGTACTCAATGTTACCTAAATATCTATAGAAGTAATATTTGTAATAAAAAAAATTGGTGGAATACTGGGTGGGTAAAAAATCGTGGATCAAACGAAAAAAACGATAGTTGGGGTTACTTGCAGTAAAAAAAAATACAAAAAACAAAAATAAAAATATTAAAAAAGGATCATCACTAAAGTGCTTTTATGACAGTGGGTACCATGATTTATCACTATTGGCACTTTTTTCAATATCTTTTAGGTCTCACGAAAAAATAAGTACTTATTCGTAACTTTAGATTCTTACTGTAAACACTCAAATTGTCATAACTTTTAAGGAGATTAAGTTAGGGTTCTGCCACAGAGAAAGGATAATGCCCAAAAATGTATGGACCAAAAACCCAGAATCGATTAAAACGATTTATGTTTGGCAAGCTAGAGTAAACATATTATATCCCAAATCCAATAATTGTTTTCAATAAAACAATCGCAAAGTACTTAAAAAAAAATTAACTAATTGACTATAGTTTTATAAATCCATAATATTTAGAGCGGTTTACAAACGATATTGTAACAAATTGTGCGTAATATTGAGAGAGATTTGAGAGTAAAGTACATTATACATGTCTACTATATAATTAAGGTAATTAAGGTGTTAAAAAATTAACCAGAAAAACTTTAAGAGGTGCTTTATACCATCGAACTGAACAACTTTCACTATGGGACCAACACTGAAATCACGAAAAAAAATCAGGTTTTTAATACAAAAGTTCAATACCTACTTGACCAAAATGTATGAAACAGCTGATTTTTTACCGACTTCATTTTTTCGTGATTTCAGAGTTGGCCCCATAGTGAAAGTTGTTCAGTTCGATGGTCTAAAGCACCTCTTAAAGTTTGTCAGGTTAATTTTTTAACACTTTGTATATTACCTATATAATAATATTTACATATGTATATAAATATATATCACTTTTATATGTGAAAGCATGGAATCTGAGTTTGGGGTAAAAAAATGGATATGTATAAATTATGTTCCAAGACACTATTACCAAAAAAAACCTAGCTGTGCCGTGTTTCACTTACGTACTGAAGTTCGTAAAACTACTCTAATATAGTAGCGTCATATCATAACAAACACAATAACAAAACAATGAACCAGTTATTCAACGCGCTCTGCTATACCTACAGAATTGTTGTATGCTGCTGGTCTGTTTGGTTATAGTTTTATGCGAAACGAGTTGCGTATTTGCGACCTCTTATTTATGGTCTACTTTGGTGTTCATATATTATTTCAATCGACTCTGGGTTTTTTTGGGCATCCTCCTTTATACGTTATAAACGAATTTGGAAACAAATAAGTTGTATATTGTTTGATCCGATTTTACAATTTCTACAAACTTTTCAGAGCAAGGTCCTTATTGATGTTTCTGGGACAAGGCTGAGAGTTAATAATGATTCATTTACATAAATTACTATTCTAAAAGTTCTCCTTCTTTTGTTAACATTTTCAGTTGAAAATGTTCAAAGACGTGTTATTTGCGACATACTTAAGTCCTTTTACGCATTTTTAGCGATAAATTACACCATGAAAATGCGATGTATTTCGATTAGGTATGTTATACTAAGGTTAGCTTACTCAAAACGGGTCAATGCCATTGAGTGGTTTCTTAACTTTTTTTTTGTGGATGGCTTCTCACTGGTCAACCTAGGAGGTGGTCGGCTATATAGTTAACCGGGCCATCCTTTGGATGCTTTAATACATTAAGGCCTCCAGTCAGAGTACGGCATAATCAGCCTATAATGTTCTTACTGTTGGAAACAGGTCTCCTCTCTTCGAAAGGAAGTGGGCTATAATCTACCACGCGGGCCCAGTGCGGGTTGGTAGATGTCACATGACTTCGAATTTTTGGTTCTTAGGCTGCCGATTTCCGCACTATGTTTTCCGTCACCGTTTTCAGAGCAGTGGTGATGAAATTATTTACACAAAGTAAGGCTCCTACCCACGACCTACAACTCGTAAATCAGGGCCGTTACGACTGGACCATCACATCATATAGTTGGAATTGTAAGAAAGTCAAAGTCAAAGTCAAATCATTTATTTCAAATAGGCACTTAAAAGGCACTTTTGAACGTCAAAATTAAAAATTAAAAAATAGAATTGATTCTAGTCGCCCATTCCAAAATGTAGTTTTCGTGTGGAGAAGAATGGACAAGAAACTCCACCGTTACTCTTTTAAAATGTTTTACAAGTTTTTGTATACATTCATTATATAATTATATGTGAAGACGATGCACCTAAAATAAAATTTAGTCTACCACAAATGGTAAAAGAATTAAAAATATAACAGACTGGAAAATCAATTATGTGATAGATACATGGTGCTCACATATTTACAAAGATTGTAAAATTTTACTAGTATTTTAAAAAGTGTGTGAGTTACATTTGTCACAGAATGTAAAAAACAATGTATTATATGTATTAAGAATAAGGCTAAATTAGGTGTAGTGACAGTTTTTAATGCACTACTTATCACTAATTATTCAGTTTTACGATATTAATTGTTGCGATTCTTTTTAAATATTTGACAGTTGCTAGCGACGTTGCCAACTTTCGAAATGCACCCTCGTAATCATTCGTAGATGTAACATGCACTTTGTCATTAGATGCAACGTGTTATTTCTAACCTGATTACTTGATAGGCAATAAATCATAATCTATAGGTACTATATAGACACATCATTTTGTTACACCGTCTATCAACGAACGAGCTAATTGCATTCGGTGGAGAAAGAGCCACAGGATATGTTATCAGAATCTGTGATGTAATAAGAAAGGTGGGTTAGTTCGTATTTTTCACCCTTACAATCACTATAAGCCATCATGTTATGGTGGATACACACTTTGCAAACGTGTGGCGCATCGCATGAGCAGCACATGCGTCGTTATGTGCGTACCTAATTGCATTATAATAGACCAAGCAAGTAAATACAGGCATGGCCTTCGCATGCGATGCGCCGCACACATCGCAAACCGGTATCACACCCCGGACACTCCGTACAACGCGCGCAAAATAATTACCTACTACTACATAGCCAAATGACGTTGGTACACGTGCAAATGTGTGCGCAAACTCTAGTAGGGTTGGTTGTCGTGCGGAGCGTAAAAAAAATGGCGGGAACGACGACGACGCGACTAGAAAGGACTAGTTTGATTGTTTATCTAATTAGTCGGGTTCGTAATGAAATAAAAATAATATTATAATAGTTAAGTGATAAATGTAAAACTTTTTAACAATAACTTTAATTTCGGAAGTCGGTGTCTTTGGATCTGTATTTTAGTTTATTGCCACCGACTTACGAAATTAAAGTTATTTTTCACTTTGTACTTAGTGTTTTTTGGAAGTCGGTTTTTTTTTGCTAAAAAGTTTTTATTTCTCGCTTTTTAGTAGGTCTGTTTATAAAGTATCTAAGTTACAATAGCCTAATGTCAACTTGCTCATCGCCTTGTACAAAATATTGCTTTTCCCGATGCAGGGACGTTAATTGTTGAGGAGTTCTCTTGGTACTCCATCATCAGCTCCATTTCACCATTCGCATTGTGACGAGCATAAATTGTGCTTAGCAAACATATTAAAATAATCGAATCGCAACCTGTGAAATACTTATTATTGAGTAGTCCCGGTGGCCATCTGTGGTCTTCATCAGTTCCACTTCACTAAATGTTGCTATCCCAGAGCAAATACCCATGCAAATAAGGTACTTAGCTAAATATTGCTTACACTAAAATATTTTCGTTTAAATGACCTACTTAACTATAAATAATCGGTTATTATATCGCTTGGTATTAAAATGCGATATCTTACAAACATTTATGTAAATACAAATTCGAAAAACTATCACAATATCGAACCATCGTGATTAAAACTCAGATAAAACTTTTAAATCGCAAAATTGTGTGTTCGTGTCAGCAGTACAGTGCTGCGGTTCTTTGTGAACGCCCCGAGCTAATGAACCGCCGATAATGTCGCGGGTGTGCGGGGTGAGGTGCGGTATCTGATGTCAGCGCGGGGTAGGGAGTGGCCATTCTGTAAGAAGTACTATTAGGTATTCTGTGCCGGTATGAGAACCAAAAGTTCGAACAAATGTGACGTCTACCAGCCCGCACTGGCACCGCGTGGTGGATTACAGCCCACTCCACCTCACAGAGAGGAGCCCTGTGTAATATAATATACCAAGCAAGTACACGCATTGCGTGGCATGTACTTCGCATGCGTTGCGCTGCCGCACGCCTCGTAAAGTGTGTCACCTTTAGTGTTAGGCTTGGGCCTTTTTTTTTGTTTTCGGGGGAACCTTCAAAAGGCACCTGGACTTTGGGGAAAAAAAAACAGGTAGTGTGGGATTCTTACCTCACTAAAACCACCCCGGTGATCACCACCAGCACATAGAAGGGGTGCCGTTACCTCTTTATGGACCAATCCGGAACCCCCTCTGTGCAACGCCTGTTAGGGCACGTCCCTGGTGAGACTATAAAATGGTCTCCCCTGGGCCTCGCTATGTACGGCAGCATGTGATCACAGTGTCATCGTATTCCCTGAAATCACTCGGCAGGCAATGTATGCTCTGTGAGTGGAACAATCACAGGTTGGGGCACCACTTTTTCCCAGCAAGAACTAGGAAGTGGTTCTCAGTCCAGTTTCATTAGATTGCAGAAGAGAGAAAACTAAATTGGAGGAGTGAGAAAGTTAGCAGTGAAACCTCTAGTTATAATAATATTATGTTCAACAGAGGAGCGATAACAGGTTGTTCAACTAATCCGACTGCACATCAATTTCAAAGTCGTAAAGTTTTCGTGAGGGTAGAAGTTAAACCAATATTTTGTTTTTACGGAAACAAAACTTTATAAAACCAGATTCAAAGCTGATACGTAGGTATCAGCTTTGAATCTGGTTTTATAAAGTAACATGGCTAGTTCGCGTGTGGATTGACATTCAGATATTTTTGATTTATTTCATATGCGTACTGGGTTTTTTCATGCTTGATATTCGATATCAAAATTATTTAAGTAAGTAATATATATTTTTTGGGGTCAGAAGCCAAAATAAAAAAAAAATCTAATAGGTATAGGAAAGGAATAACAACCTAATAAATAACCTTGTGGTCAATTATATGCCTCTTGCGGTTTTTACTCAGACATAAGTAATTCACACTTCAAATTAAAAAAAAAGATTAGGTCATCAAGGTGTGAACTCGAAAAAAAAATAAGGAAAAACAAATGCTAGATTTGGAATGATAGGTAATTATTTGCACTAAGTTGCTAATCAAATTATAAGCGACTAGTTTCAGCCTGCGATTTACGTCCGCGTGGAAGTCTTTATACCACACACATTGAGCTATATAACTAGAGAAGCAAACCTCAATAAAATGTGTCAAAAAAGTGTAGCCACTTTATAAACGCGACGACGTAGCTTTGAAACCACTAAACATTTAAAAGTAAACATATATCTGTCTCACTTACACACGTCGTAAGAATAATACCGTTGCTTAGATTAGACAAAGACCGCAATAAAAACATGCAATGACGGGATGGGGTTGCCTACCCATGCGAAATTTTACCCAACATTTTAAGCCATAAAAAGCGTTTTAGGTTAAGTTAAATTATTTTTTAAATATTTGAATTATGTATTTCTTATTGGATGTGTAATAGAAGTTTATAAATAATGAAAATAACTAAGACATTTTCTTTTGGAATATTTTTTCTTTATTATTAATGAAATTGAATGATTTAGTAGGTAGCCAGTCGGTCTCTTTTCTCAGCAATCAGATTATTTCCACCCATTTTTCACGGTGTGCTGCATCTTCAGGCACCCTGCTACGTTGTTATTATTAAAAAATATTTAAAATCACTTACTCCATAAATTAAAAACTCCCACTAATGTGGGAAACTAAAACTAAGTTTTTAGTGGTAACACTGAACTTAATTTACAAAATTCTACATTTTATTGTGTTTTTACGTTGATATAAACACAGAGACAATTAATTTACGTGTGGAAAGTAATTCCGGTTAATTTATTATGTTTTTGTGATCTTGAATCGCACTCTTTCGCGATATTTTTTGTCGCATGTCACTCGGTTGACTTCGGTTGGCGTCACACAGAGCACTGAACTGACGTTAGCTACGCTGATGGCTGTGGCCATCAGCCTAGTGGCAACGCCTTGGTGCGGTAATTGCTAATCTAGTGTAACATATATATCAATGACCACACATATCTACGATCTGGGGCCCAAGTCTGCTATTTTTATAAATTCGTCATTCCAACACGATCCCATTGTCATTTTGCTAAATGTTCGCAATCTGCTAAATTCATAATGGTCGATCATTGGTCGGTCAATGGTCTGAGAATAACTACTACAAAATTTCATGCTAGATTTCATTTAATATTTATTTTTACATATTACGTATTAGTGTTTGCAACCAAAAGTAGTAAAGAAGTTTGTAAATAGCAATAAACATTACATTTATTCATTTGTCATTGTATACGAGATTACCATTTTATGCCATTTCTTTCAATGGAGTGTCAGTGGTCGACCATTGGAAAGTCATAATGACGCCATTATATTAGTAGATTACCAAACTTGTTAAAATCAACAATTATGAAACCGATGATAGACCATTCTGACACTATTGTAATAGCAGACTTGAGCCAAAAAAAAAAATATATGTGTGCTTTATACCCTAAAAACAATCTTATGGCACTCGGCGGCAACTAATCCAGAGATTAGGTACCTCTTACAAATTTGCTTCTTTAAAAATAGTTTACCAACCCGCACTGGGCCCGCGCGGTGGATTACGGCCCACTCCCTCTCTTCGAGAGGAAGCCTGTGTCCCAGCAGCAGTGGTGGTGGTGGGCAGTGGTGGTAATATTAGTATAGATTCAAGCAAGTAATGCTAGTTTATAAATATTGAATCCTACCTGTAACAACACACGCTGATGGCACGAAGGTGGAGGAAGTTGTACCATCCAACCATGTCTTTGTAGGTATAAGTACTAGCTTTTGCCCGCGACTTCGTCCGCGTATGTTTCGTGTTAGAAGCCAGAAAGTCTGACAATCAGTCTTACCAAGGATTATCGTGTTACCTAGCAATTGGGCTGTGGAGGTTAGATAAGCAGTCGCTCCATGTAAAATACTGGTATTCAGCTGCATTTGGTTAGACTGGAAGCCGACCCTAATGTAAGTAGTAGGGAAAAGGCTAGATAGATAATAAGGTATCTATGTAATTTCTATATTTATGTCTGTAATTTATATGATGTACTTAATAAAGAGTATTCTATTCTATGTATTTCACACGTTTTAACTGAGATTTCCTTAAAAAAGGAGTTTCTTTTGCATAAATATATTTTTGATGTTATCAAAAATTCTAATTATACTGATTTTACAAACTATTCGCTATTCTTTATGCAGTTGCTAAGGAAATAAGACAATTATTTTATTGCTTTATTTAGAAGACAAAAAAACTTAGCATTGAGCTGCTCGCTCGATCCCACATTTACTTAAATTTTATCATCATGCAAAAACCATCATTTACACCACTTTATAATTAGTATACACATTGACATTGTTGTTTTTTTTTGCCTTTAGTGTCGCACTTCTGGGCAAAGGCCTTCCTATACTCTCTTTCCACCTCTCTCTATCTAGAGCTGATTAATATTATTATTAACTTTGTAAAGTATTATTTAATTTCATTATTGTGAATGTGAGGACTATATGGGTCACTTTTTTTCATCTCTGTTACTGTTTTAATGTTGGTCTGGCAGTTTGAGTACAATGCGGCCTACCCAAATGTCCTTTCTTGGCATTGAACTATATTACTAGCGTATAGTAATATCTCAATGTTTCTTGGGCATTTTTCGTCGAGTCGTTGAGCTCCTCAAGTTCTGAGTTGAGCTACACGATTACTGGCAAATGCTTGCACTGATTAGACTGGTCAACTCAAATCTGTGCGGTAATTTCCTCAAAATACCATTTTAGACATCAATCTACCTACATGGTCTTCATATTATCTGGACGAGGTTATGTCTGGCGTTTAAAGAGACTGTGATCTCTGAGTTTGTTTCGGCCTTTTTTCTCAGAGTAGTCAGCTCAGCTTATTTATTTTTTATAACATGACGTGTAAAAGTAATTCCGATATCCTATTTACAGAATAAATCAATTTATAAGAAGATGAAAATGTTGGTGTCTTAAAGATGTGGCTAAATTATTCAAGGTTAACACATTGTGACGTGTGCCAACCGCGGGTACTACATACAGCTAGGAAATATTTATATAATAACTTTAAAGTAATTAAGTACTAATGTGTTTTTGTGAGGATACCATCATGTCCTAAAACAAAAAAAATTAAGACATGCAAAATCTCGACGAGTCGACATCAGTACCTACCCTCACTGGGCCCGCGCGGTGGATTACAGACCACTCCCTGTCACAGAGAGGAGCCCTGTGATCCAGCAGTAGAAAAATACCTACTCAGGCTGTTAATTCTTTGCTATGCTAATTTCTTTTGAACTCAAAGGATTTCAATTGGCTGTTTCTATTATTAATTTCTCATTAGTTGACATCTACTGACTAAAACCCACCCGTGTTCTTTCAGTTGCCTGTGCCAGGGGCCACGGTATCTCTCTCGAACAAACCGCGACCCTGGCAGGCATCGGCCCTAGCGGACCCCGTCAGTTAGTGCTGACATCTCTTTGAGGCGCGCGTGGAGCACAATGCGCCGTCGACCCGGGCCTGCAGTGCGATTCTGTAACCATCTCACCGTGAAAAGTTAGGTGAAGTGAGCGTGGAGTGAGCTGTCAGTGTCATCCTGATGCTAGGGATTGATACTCTTGACAGCTCACTCTAAGCTCACTTCACCTAACTTTTCACGGTGAGATTTTTACAGAATAGCACTGCTGGTCCTTACCGAACGGCGAGCTGCCCATTGCTCGCCGTCCGCAAGCCCGCGCCTACGGTGGCCGGGAATCGGCTGTCGATTCCAGACGCCCAGCTCAGTAGCAGCCTGGAGTCCAGATTTTTGCCCCGTTGATGGCGAATGGCGATAGACTCGCCCCCTGTTACATGGGACTTACCTAAACATAACTAGCGAAATGTCAGGGTACTATAGGTACTCGATATCCGTGCCTTTGTCTAACTCTTCGGGGGTTAGAGGTGTGATGTTACGTCATGTTATGAACTCAAATGTAAAATGACAAGCACGTGTAACAAGAGGTAAATAGGTACAATGATCCATAACATAGCTCATAACACTTAACTCAAACATCGTAAACCCAAGATCACTTACTTACGTGAGAAAATATTTGTGGAACTCAAGACTTAAGGCGCATGCGCAAATCGTGTGGACAGGACGGGCGTATGTCAACAATGTTACGTCTTCATATTAATATAACAATCCTATGAAGTGTCTCGATGTCTTCTACAAACAACGGCTCAGATTCCAGTTTTAAATTCTATTTGATCGTTGCTACTGAGCAGGTTTTTGAAGGAGGTTGGTTATGGATGCGCATGACTTCGACTAATTACCTCTTCTTGCACGTGGACCAAAATTAGTGATTTGGATGTGCATCCTTGAATTATAAACTAGCCCAAATAGCATATATTTTTCCTGTGTAGGTACTTCGGAAGTAATCGTTTTGTCGAAATTCTTTCGACTCCACATGCTAGCTTTTCGCAGAAGAATTAAATAAAAAACAATAATTGTTTTTTTTTATTCCAATTATTAAATTATATTTCAACATAAAAATTAAAGTCGCTTTTCGTGTCTGGCTTTGTGACGCACACGCATCTGATTTTGATGCGAGTTTTACGATTATTTAGAGAATTTATTCCGGAAAGTTTATGTGAATAATACATTAATATTAAATTTAAATATAATAAAAAAATCTCGAAGTTTTGTCAAGTAGTAAAAGACAGGTAAAAGTTTACGGGTGCTAGTTTCAACTAAGTAACTTCAATTGTCCATATTCTATTATCAGATTCTTTTCTTTTCAATTGTATGTTCCTAAAGTTTACCTACGAGCCTGAAAAATGCAATTTATCGACCTCTTACAAGAAAGTTGTGTTTACCATTTCTATATACTTCCATTCCCTTTTGTGAATGAAAGTCCTACGGGCCTGCCGTCGACAGAATACGTTCTTGACACGACCTGTCTAAAAAATAATTACAATGAAAAATGTCCTGTACGAGTAAAGATTACCTACGTGTACTCACAGGTGTTGGAACGTATTCTACGGCCGGAATGCAGTCCAAGGTAACAACTTGATCACGTTAAAATAAAGCCAACAACGGTTGCAAATAAATCGCAAACTTGTTTTTTCATCCAGCACTTTCACGCAGCATTGTTAAGGCTTACTTTTATTATTATTTACTTACTTATGCAAGTCATTGCATCATCATAAGTACTGTGTGGGCAGTATCGTAATAATGAGGTTTATCACCTTTTTATATAACAAGGGAACTCCGACTAGCCTCATCGGCTCAGTCGCAGAATGTACCTTTCGCAAAATGCACCCCATACGCAAAACGTACCATTCTCAAAATGCACCTTTCTCAAAACGTACCTTTCTCAAAATGCACCTTTCTCAAAATGTACCTTTCTCAAAATGCACCTTTCGCATAATGCACCTTTCGCAAAACGTACCTTTTTTCTACATTAACTCTTTTACAGTGCTACAGGTAATGAAAATGAAAATTATTATTCAATTATAATTTAATTTTAAATGTATTTATAATCAAATCCTATCACAAAGTCGAACTAAATCATTTCTTTTTACAAATGTGTGTCCACCAAAAAAAATAAAAAAAATCATAGCGAGTACTAAGGAAATAAAAAACTTAGAAAAACAACCGACTAAATCAACTTTGTAATTTATCTAAGCAAAATAACATTTATTGTGTTATGTGTGTGCATAACACAATAAAATAATGTGTTATCGTTTTCGCTCGTCACACCTTCTGCTTTAGTGTAGGCTGTAGATCCTATTTTTTTCCATAGTACCCACAACTATTTTTTAACGCCTAGTTGTTGCATGCTTGTAAAAATAATCAATAGATGGCGATAAATGTACTTGACACTTAAGATATCTAATAATTAAGAAAAAATCTAGTTCGTCGTTGCAACACAATATGATTTAACATTAGGTATTTGTTACTTAATTTTATTACGAAATATAAGTTTTGGTTTTTCATTATCTGTAAATTGTAATGCTGTTAAAGGCTTTCCGTTAACTGCCCTGACTTTGCCCGGATTTTGATATTTTTGGTCTTTAACGTGAAATAAAAATTAAAATATGTCCAATGTTCATGTTGTGTACCAATGATATTTTTTTACTAAAATATCATTGTTGTGTACACATTTAATCTTAATAAAAAACTCAAGAATTCTGTAATTTTAATTTGGTTTAGTCAATTTTCGTATGAAATGTAAGTTTTTGAGGTATTTTAAAAATTAGGCAAAGTAATGCCTCATGTCTCTGACATTACCTAATGCATTTGCTCCAAAATAAACAATTTCTTTTTCGATTTTTATGCTGGCACAGTGTAAAATGTAGTTTAATGCATAGAGAATACAATCCAATTTTGAATGACAGATTTTGGGAGTATTTTAGTAGGTAAAATTACTTAGGCAATGTCTGGACACCATTTTATACAATCTTCATACATTGACAAAGAATGGGTAGGGTTTTTCAAAGGCAAAGTCACGATCACTCGTTCAAAAAATTGCCTGACTTTGCCTATTTCAACATTTCTCGCTAAATACCGTGTATTTTTCATCAATTACAATGATAAACGATAACTCTATCAACGTTTTATAGAATAAGTACAGAACAAGTTAAAAATATACATATTTTAGAGATTTACTTGAAAAGTTTTCCGAAACTAAAAATAACAGTCTTGTCGCTCTCTAGTTCGACACACATCTGTCAAAAATTATGCATGTTACCAACATAATGCCACCAATTTAATGTTGCCAGATAATAATTCTAAAAACTGACAAATGTTTCGATTGCCAAGCAAGTAAACTGAAAAAGATATTACCATTTGTTCATTTTAGGCAAACACAGGATGCGAGGCAAAATTAGGTCAGTTGACGGTTATACTCTAGGTACTGATTATTTAGTTCGACTTCGTGATATTTTAAATTATGATTTGATTATAAATACAATTATCAATCCCTAATTTGCATTTTCATTACCTCTAGCACTGTAAGAGTTAATGTAGAAAAAAAGGTACATTTTGCGAAAGGTGCATTATGCGAAAGGTGCATTTTGAGAAAGGTACATTTTGAGAAAGGTGCATTTTGAGAAAGGTACGTTTTGAGAAAGGTGCATTTTGAGAATGGTACGTTTTGCGTATGGGGTGCATTTTGCGAAAGGTACATTCTGCGACTGAGCGGCCTCATCGTATTGTATTTTTTTTCTTGTCAATGGTTCACTTGATATCATGTCCTACGTGCCTTGAATATTGATAAATGATATTTATTTTGGTTCACACAATTTTACATGTCTAAATTAAATTATGTTTAAAATAATTAGATGAGTTCAGTGTTTCCTAAGTGACTAATCTGAGAAGAAAGACCGAAACAAACTCAGTTTACAGTCTTTTTAACCGACTTCAAAAAGGAGGAGGTAATCAATTCGGTTGTATTTTTTTTTTTTTTATGTTTGTTACCTCAGTACGCCATCATTTATGAACCGATTTGGATTTTTTTTTTTTTATTTGAAAGGATATGCTTCCAGATTGGTCCCATTCTTGTCAAAATCCAGTTCTGATGATGGGATCCATGAGGAATTGAGGGAACTCCTCAAATATTATAGGCATACATATAGCAATTTTGGTATTTTCATCAACATGTCAAGCATTTGCATTCAAAAAGTATAATTTGGTGAAGTGGAACTGATGAAGGAGACCACAGATAGCCACAGGAACTCTTCAATGATAATAAGTATTTCACGGGTGGCGATAAGATATCTCGATTAAGATAGTTAAGCGACTATGACGAAGCAAATTTAAATAAATGGTTCTGACGAAAATGGTACCATCAAACCGATCTGACGATGAAGCTGGAAGGTAGGTACCGGAACTTCGTAATAAAACCATGTATTCTAGCCGTGTTTGGGCTTATTGGAATTGTCATGAGATGCACTCTGACTATAAAAAGTAAAAAATAAAAACTTTTTAACACAAAAAAACAACCGACTTCAAAAAAAAAAACACTACAAAGTGTAAAATAAATAACTTTAAGACTGTGCCGACCCTACAGTGGCGCCCTCATCGTTTGTTTGGTTATTTCATACAATTTAGAATGAAAATGCAGAAAATAAGCACGTTAAGTTGTGCTTCACAAGATTATACGTTAATATTATTATAAAAGGTAGTTTTATATTGTTTAGTTTCATTATAATCCTTAAAACGGATAAAAGTGGCCACTATATTCCGTTTTAAGGATTATGATAAAACTAAACAATATAAAACTACCGCTTCTAATAATATTAACGTATAATCTTGTGAAGCACAACTTAACGTGCTTGTTTTCTGCATTTTCATTATAAATTGTATGAAATAACCAAACAAACGATGAGGGCGCCACTGTAGGGTCGGCACAGTCTTAATTTTAATTTTGGAAGTCGGTGGCAAAAACGTAAATACAAAACCAAAGACACCGACTTCCGAAATTAAAATTAAAGTTATTTTACACTTTGTAGTGTTTTTTTTTTGAAGTCGGTTGTTTTTTTTTGTTAAAAAGTTTTTTAATGTCCAGACATAATTTTGGTCGGGTCATTATGAGGACCATGCAGATTAATGTCTGGATGTTATAGGTATTGGTTATAGGATTAATGGACGCTACTTATAGTAAGTTCTGAGCTGAATCAATTTCGATTTCCATAGACAAGCTAAGAAGAAGAATGTTTTTATTTAAATATTTTTCGATTAATAATAACGGGCCATTTAGAATGTACATCTAATAGCCTCCCCGACCGTTTTCGGTCATGGTGGCCAATTTCAACGGAGACTAGCCGGGTACGCAGTAGATATTATAGTGCACAAGTGTGCGCGCAGACACAGGTGCACTACCTCTTCCCTCACTCTCATAGTCCGATGGGACGGCAATCCGACACGACCGGAGAGAGATCAGGCGCAGGACCAACGGCTTAACGTGCTTTCCAAGGCACGGGGGTATCACACCGCCAACTTCCAAACTCCGGGCTGTTACTAAGAAATTCCGAATGGAAAAACTCAATAACACTTTGCCCGACCCGGGAATCGAACCCAGGACCCCACACTCAGCAGTCTCGCTTGCGAACACGAGACCAACGGGGCAGTTCAGAATGTACATCTACACGGCTTTGAGATAAAAGGCAGACCAAAGAAAATATATGGAAGCATTGCGTGAAAGTTAAGGGTAGGGTAGTGAACTGGCTGAAGCCTGCCGGGGCAGCGGGATTATCCGAAAGGGTTACTGCTACCCCGGAACATAAAGGGCTAAGGAAGGAATATGGGTGGGTTTTATTCAGTAAGAGTCTGACACTCCCTTCTACTCCACCCAGAGCAGGAGGGATCATCAGCTAATAGAGAATAAACAAAACAATTTTTTGTTCCATCTCTCACCGATTTCAATTAAATTGTTTTAAGTGCAGGGGGCAACAGTATTCACACAGTGGGTAGGTACCTGAGGATGAGCGGCGGCGCCGGCGCCGAGGACGGTTTAGGAAGAGGTGGCGAGACAACCTAGACGTGTATCGCTAGGGTTGGATCGAGGTAGCTCTAGAAAAGGATGCCTGGAAGGATTTGGGGAGGCCTTTGCTCAGCAGTGAGACAGTGTGACAATTTGATCTTTAAGGTGAATGGGAAGTGGTAGACCGCGAAATTCAAATTATCTTACGTTTTTTGCAATTTGCAGGTCAGTGTCACGTTGAATCTTGATCAAAATTTGATTCGCGACTATAACAGGTACGTATTTACAGAATTATAATCATAAGAAACATTCATACATCTTTATAAATGAGATTTGTACCATAAACACTTTTCCAGATTTCTTCTTGTGGTACAAATCTAACTTAGGAAGATATATTAATGATTCTAATGACTATAATTCTGTGAATAAGTACCTATTATAGTCGCGAATCATATTTTGATCAAGATACACCCTGACACTGACCTGTTAATTGCAAAAAACGTAAGGAAATTTGAATTTCGCGGTAATCACTGCGCAATCACCTTAATAGCTACTAGAAATTGTCTCACTGGCAGGTGTCTGGAACGCATTAACAACCCCGTTACATTTTACCAACCATACATTTTTGATGTTTAAACATCATTTAACTTTAATCATCTTGTACTATATAAAATTCTCGTGTCACAGTGTTAGTTACCATACTCCTCCGAAACGGCTGGACCGATTTGTATGAAATTTTGTGTGCATATAGGGTAGGTCTGAGAATCGGCTACTATCTATTTTTTTTTGCAAAACGACGTTTGCGGGGTCAGCTAGTAGTTTATAAATAAACCCCGGTACATGTTGAGATTTTATCCTTGTGCACAGATACACTAGGAAAGTGAAAACCCCGAATCAAATACTTAGGTATAGTCGCCGGCACGTAACTTGGCAAGGTTTTGGCGTAGTGGGATTAAGTTAGCGCAAGTACAATTAGTGCAACAAGAAAATGGTCACTTTTATTGTTTGTCATTATACTATGGTAATTGCCATAGATTATTTTTAAACATGTCTGTTTGCAAGATAGTTAATGAAAGGAAAAACGCATCCCGATTCTTGCCAAGTTACGTGCCGGCGACTATACCTACGTCACTAATAAAAAGAACAACCGTTTATAAGCGGCGACATTTTTAATTGGTTTAATTAATTGTATGATGATTACTTAATCAATATCAATGGCTGGCATTGATGAACTACGCGTGACTATGTATACTATTGATAATGGCCCCGATTCTGTTGTTCACAAACTAAATTAAATTTAAGTTCAGTGCATCTTTTTATTTCTATTTCATTATTAAAAGGACAAAAGATAAATATTAGTTTAGTACTGTCAAATTAGATAATCCATAGATAAGTTTAGACGTGATAAAAAAATTGGCTACTATACAATACTTTAGAATACGTCAATTTACGTCAGGCGCTGACTAATTTGACAGGACTAAACTAATATTTATCTTCTGTCCTTTTCTTAATGAAACAGAAAGAAAAGATGCAGTGAACTTAAATTTAGTTTAGTTTATGAACAACAGAATCGGGGCCATTTTCGAATAAAATTTAATTTAATTAATAGAAAACAAACAGTTCATTTATCAAATTAAATTTCATAACATAACATATAATCAGCCTATAATGTTCCCACTGCTGGGACACAGGCCTCCTCTCTATGAGAGGGAGTGGGCCGTAATTCACCACGCGGGCCCATTGCGGGTTGGTAGATGTCACATGTCTTAGAATTTTTGGTTCTAGTACATGCCGGTTTCCTCACGATGTTTTCCTTCACCGTTTTGAGAGCAGTGGTGATTAAATAAATAATTTACACAAAGTAAAGCGCCCGTATAAACAGCCTATGTAAACAGTCTTAATTCACTTATAGGTGTGTATGTCAAAATGTTTAGCCGGCAAAAGGACCTTGCCATTAAACCTGTGCCGAACTTCAAAGAATGTTTGTTTGTCGTTACGATTTCAAAATCACAAGGCATTTTAGATGAACTAAGCATAAGCATAATCAGTTTATAATGTTCCCGTTGCTGGGGCCCAGGCCTCCTCTGTGTGAGTGTGCGCCGTAATCCACCACAGGGCGCAGTGCGGGTTGGTGAATGTCCCATGTCTTAGAATTTTTCATTCTAGGACATGAAATCCTCGTTTCTTCACGATGTTTTCCTTCACCGTTTTGAGAAATGAACTAGTGTCGTGAAAATTAAGAATAATTTACACATTACAATTAGGTACATACCTATACAATATGCACATATTTAAATAATTTTCCAAAAAAGAAGTGCACAAAATAAAAAAAACTTACCATTTCCGTTCATGGTGTTAACTTGCTTCGGCTTATCGATATATATCACTGGTATATCCGATTTATCGATAGGAGCAACAACTTGATCGACATCCGCGTCGATATCGATGACATGCACGTCACTGTCTTTAGCACTCGCGTCTTGCCCCGTCGGCGTCGACATTTCGACTAACTGATAAGTACAAATGAGTGTTTACTGTTTACTACTGGCTGAATATCTGAACCTTTGCCTCGATGGAGGGCTGAATATGATTGTTATTTTTTTCGAATCGCGGTTTAAATTACTTATTTGACGTTTGATTTGAATTTGGAAGAGTAGCGTGAAAAATAGTGTAGTGAACTTTTAAACTTATCATTGTTTTCTTTTTACCATTAAAAATTTAAAACCCTATTTATGTACGAAAATTAGAAAATTAAATGGTGCATATTCAATGTCCACTGAATTGAGTATGTTTATATTATAACTTGCGTTATTTAGTGTGTTTATTTATGCAAATAATTATATTGGTTATCTGCTCTAATCAGTGAAACGTAAATGATAGATATTTGGTGATCGTGAGAATAATCCGCTACGTGTTTGATTGTATTATCTTCTATTTTATTGTGCCTTACTATGTAAGCAAGAATACCGTTGTAAGTAGGTTCTTGTTTTATCCTAGTAGTATGTAATTACATCTATGATTTTCTATTCGTTTAGAAAAAAACTAATTTACGTTTTGTAAAATTGGTCTAGATATGGCGGCTTTGTACAGAAAGGGGTGGAAGGAGAGCAGGGAAGCATTTGCCCATCAGTGGGTCAATAATGGGAAATAAAAAAAGAAACAAAAAAACGTTTTCCGTTAGTCAAATTAATGTGTATTCGGGAACTATTTCGATCTGCCTACTGTGTTTACGAAATATCCCTGGCGAATGGAATTTTTTTTACGAGAGTAAATTCGTCATTTGGCTAGGATTTTCCATTAATAAATATTTATAAAAGATTAATTCTGAATCATAGAAAACATGACCTACACATCAAAAACAACATTGATTAGTTCGTTAAAACCGGTTTTCTGTGTGTTAAAATTAGCAGTTTATATTTGGAACGTATGTAGATTAAAGTGACAAGAAAGTTTAATGACATGTGAGAAAAACAGTTGCTGTGGATTAAGATGGCTTATTAGTCGATACGCACGAGTTTATTAGCCCGAAATGTGCGAATTGTCTCTTTTTAACCGACTTCAAAAAAAGGAGGAGGTTATCAATTCATCGCGTACCGCCCCGTTGGTCTCGTGGTTGCAAGCGCGACTGCTGAGCGAGGGGTCCTAGGTTCGATTCCCGGGTCGGGCAAAGTGTTATTGAGTTTTCCATTAGGAATTTCTTAGTAATAGTCCGGAGTTAGGTGGTTTAATACCCCGTGCCTCGGAAAGCACGTAAAGCCGTTGGTCCTGCACCTGATCTCTCTCCGGTCGTGTTGGATTGCCATCCCATCGGACTATGAGAGTAAAGGAACAGAGAGTGCACCTGTGTCTGCGCACACACTTGTGCACTATAATATCTCCTGCGTACCTGGCTAATCTCCAGTGAGATTGGCCACCGTGACCGAAATCGGTCGGGGAGGCTATTATATATATTTTATGTATGTACCTACATACGGCTACACATCAAGCTATACATTTCCGGTTTTAGTTGATCTCGCATTGTATAGGTTTTTCGTACAATCAAATAGATAGATAGATAGATAGATAGATAAACCATTTATTTGGCGCACACAAAAGTCAGCACAACACACAAAAGTTCAACACTAGGTGATAAGATAATCAATTACCTACAACTACATGTATATAATATAAAAAACAAGGTGGCGATATAAAAAGAAAATGAAAAACATGCATACAGAAATAAAAGTGACACTATGAGTAATACTTAAAATAAAATTAATAACGAAACATTCACAGTGCGGTGTGCGTCTCAAGGTTGCACCAAATGGGAGTCCAGCTCAGCATGTGTCAGGCAAATGTACCTGACGCTGATATTTTGCTGGATCCCTGCAGTGACACACGGACGTTGAGCAGATAAGATAACTAAGCGTTGTAACAGTTGTTAGGTGCAGAGCAAAGTTTTTTAAGTGTACCCGACACTTTAATTATGTATTCTACAGTAAGTTTAAGTTTTACATTGGGAAAGGTTCTTGTTCGTAGGTGTGTTAGTATTGTTTTGATTACTTGATTCTTATGTTATTTTTTAAATTACATGCAGTATAATGTGTAAATGAATTATAGTGGCGTATAGTAATAATTATAGTGGCGTAGGTGCAAATAAAATAAAACAATTTGGCTAGAATAAAAATACAATTAAAAGCGTTTACAATAAATAAATATAGGTAAATAAAATATGTATGTAGGTAAGTATTACAACTATTATCCAGCAAAAGATCCACCAACTACTCAATTACTATACCTTAGTTCACAGGTTATAATCACGTGATACACTAAATAGACAAATTGACTCGGGAAGGACACGACAGCCAGTTATATAATGGACGTGTTCGAAGCAGTCATCCCTAGAATTTTCTGCGAGGCGATAAAAAACTGACGCAGTCGAACTTTGAAGGTACCAAGATATTTAAGATTCCTTATCGGCGGGGGAATATTGTTCCAACATTTAGATCAGATCAGAAGTCAGCTTATACTGGTTATGTATAGCTTGATGTGTAGCCGAGCGTACACAGATTACTTCGTCAATTGTGGACATATTTTGAAAATTATTTTATTATTAAAATTAAATAATTATTATTTTCTTTTGAAAGGGTATGCTCTTTGATTTGAGACTCTTTGATGAATTTGATGAAGGGATCCCATGGAAATCGATTCCTTTAATATGGTTGCTAAGCAATTTATGCTCGTCACAAACGCATATGGTGAAGTGGAGCTGAGAGCTGACTTCACCATCAGTTCCAGTTCTCATGTTTCTTACTAGGAGAACTCCTCAGCAATTAACGTCCCTGCCTCGGGAAAAGCAATATTTTGTAAAAGGTAATGTGCAGTTGACATTAGCCTATTGTAAATTAGATCTACAAAGTGACCCACTAAAAAGTTAATCATAAAAAACTTTTTACATAAAAAAAAACAACCGACTTCCAAAAAAAAAAACTACAAAGTGAAAAATAACTTGCATGTTCGTTTTTTGACACAGACTTCCGAAATTAAAGTTATTTATCACTTTGTAGTTTTTTTTTAATAGTTTATAATTTTTTCTATAGGCGACTCCCACGAAGTTAGTTTTTTTGTTGGCGAATTGACAAATCTAGAAATATTATGTATTAAGGCGAGTAAATTCATGCCAATCGACTAATAAACGATTTAGATGACAAAGTAAAGCTTTATAAAAAAATAAAGAGGTATTAATAAACATAGTTTTCGTATTATTGGTTCAACTTCTTACCAAAAAGTTGAACCAATAATAATCAAGTTAAGTGTTTTGATGATAAATAAAAACGTTATCCAGCTATATTAGAGCTGGAAATACTATCATTTTTAAACGTGACTTCTACTTATATATTTTTTCCGCCATCTACTATATTTTTACAGTCAATGGCTTCGAAAACAATATATTTGATAAAAAAAAGTTAGTAACTCTAACTATGACATACATACCTACATCACCATACTAAACAAATGATATTGATTCACAGATTTGTGGCTTATGAAAAATACAAAAATACTTTATAATATGGTAATATGGTATGGCATATCATTTTAGGTAGGTATGTGATTTTGGGTGCAATGACTTTTATGCGAAAAGGTATTAGTACCTAAAATAAATCATTCATTTGTAATCTGGCAGCTGGGATCGGTTTCCCGAGAAAAACTACAAACATGCTGGTATAAAGATTATCTCATCTGCATGATTATAATTTGTCATATTATTTCCAAAATCGAAATTGATCCATCCTTCATTTAAAGAGGCACGGTATAATTATTATACTGTGACAGAGATGCGGATCTTGACGTGAGATTCAACAAAAAATATAGGTACGTAAGTACAAGTACGTAGCCGACTGCAGACGACAGCAGCTGGCGACATGTCGCAGCGACACTACTCTCCTTATCGATTAACGGCTCTCATTATTTAATGGATGGTCACCCATCCACTAACCGACCTCGGCAAGCGTAGCTTAAAACCTTCGATCGACCCGTGCGGCTGTTATTGTTTAGTCACGAGTCCCTCAAAAATGTGAATATATGTCGATTAAAAAAGTCGATCGTAGATCTTTCGATACTTTTTAAATCAATTTTCACTAAATGCAAGTATAAGCTATATAAGAGTAGTGGAGGACCAAAGAAACGATGGATCGACTGTGAAAGATGATATGGCTAGAAAGGGGACTACCGAGATGACGACTAATAGAGATGAAAGAAGACATGTTGCGTGGACGCCAAATTAATAAGGACTAGCTCCTGAGTTGCCCGTGACTTCGTCCGCGTGAAAGGTGATTGAAGATTTTTATATGGAGCCTGGCTTACCTACTGTCGCACCATTTTGTTTTTTTTTCAAAATGGTGGCCACGCATGAGACCTATACACAGTGTGGTATTTTGCCTTAGTTGCGGACATGCTCGTTTTATGTGTTTTTAGGATAGCTTAAAATCAAACAAAACTCTTAATAAAACTCCGCCGGCTCTAACTACTGTAAGTAGTTTAAGTGAAATAAATAAAATCGAGAAAAATCCTTAAAAACCATGGAAACACCATATCTATATATATATTTTTTTCGTTTATTATAAAGACTTTTTACGTTAGAGACTTGCAAAATTTTCCATTTAAGTATACATTTCAAACCAACAATTAAGTGGTAGTTTATAAGTCATTGAAATTTGCTTTATTCAAGAAATACAGACGAAAAACTTTTTCAAGAAGGTCGGTGACGTTTCACTAAAATATTTGTATCTCCTAAATGAAGGGAAATTCAAAACGGGGTTTTTTAGAATGGTTTATTAAGGTTAAATCTATAAAGACAGAAAAAAATAAAACCGGCATGTCCGCAACTAAGGCAAAATAATACACTGTGCTATATAAATCGATAGATGACATTAATGCAAACGGAAAACATAATAGGACTAAGCCCCTTAAACGTCATGTTTCTGAGATATTAACTTTCAAAGTTGATCACGTGACATCCATATATTTTGAACTTGCGTAGGTACATCTCGTTGCATAGATGTTTGAAATAATCAAGCTGCCGCCATTTTGAAAAAACAAAAACTAAATGGCGGACACGTAGGTATGTCACGAACCTTTAAAGCCCTTTCTTGTTTTACATACAATAATATCCTACGCTAGTACTCTGCAACAGGTACTGTACTGCTTCCCATTCGTGAAAGAATTTTCGGAATTGGATCAGTAGTTCCGATGATTAACCCCTACATACAAACTTTCGAATTTCACCTCTTTATAATATTAAGTATAGAGTACAGATGAGATCAAGAGAATGATGGCTCTAGGCAACTTTTCAGTCATAAAATCTTAAAACAAAAAAAAAAACATTCATGACTTACGTTTGCTGACTTCACGTGTATAAAATACCTATCACTATATGACAGCTATGAATGTTAAATATTTACATATTTGCTACCGTTTACGTACACAAGTAATAGTAATATGTTTTAAATGATTAAATATTATTCACAAACAGTAAGTCAACTGACTGCTATTTCAAACGTGTCCGTTGTCAAACTGTCGCGGGTAAGCACCGGGTAAGGAGTGATTGTTTCACACTTCTATTAAAGTGTACAATAATAATTGTATAATAACGCGTTGTATTTATTAAATATAGAGCAGGGTTGTCACTTTCACTGCCGACCGTTCTGCTTGCCCAGTATCGACACTGAAGCTACGGTTTTCTAGAAGAACGGTGGCTGTCACACTATTGCACGCCAGCTGTCATGAAATGACAGCAGCGGGGTTTGACTTTACGGTGTCAAAAATCTTTCTCGAAAACACGCAACTTACTTTCATAAATGAAGGTGAGGTGATTCGTCGATAAATTATGGACACTAGGCATGTGGCGGTACCGCTATTCCTGGTATCAGTAGCCTAAGGACGGTTACACATTTTGTGAGGTGAATATATGCTCAGCAGTAAACTACGATAGTTGATGCTAAATTCTATGATAGGTACCTATGGTTCTTTTCAAAAAGTATCTGACTAAAATACAGGTTGAAATTGAAAACATGCGATAAATCGAAATGGGAGATGTACTCATCATTATGGACAACTTTTACTAAGGGACCAAAGTGCAATCGCGAAAAAAGAATCAGCTGTTCCCTACATTTTGACGAGTTATGCGAACATAAATGTAGGGAATAGAGCTAATTTTTTTTCGCGATTTCAGCAGTGCTATTCTGTAAAAATCTCACCGTGAAAACTAAGGTGAAGTGAACTGTCATTCCACCTGATGTTAAGGATTGCCCCTATTGATAGATCACGCTCACTTCACCTAAGTTATCACGGTGAGATTTTTACAGAATCGATCGGCAGATTTGGTCCCATAGTAAAACTTGTTCGTAATGAGAGTACAATCTCTTATATTTGTCGCATGTTTTAAATTTCACCCTGTATAAACAAATAGATGTAAAAATGTACCTGGACGTCAATTTGTAGTGTCACTTACAAATTCAGTGTTTTGTTTTGATTATTTGAATACTTAAAAACCCGTAATTCTAATTTAATATAATTATTAATTGTTGGAAAAAGTGGTGATTTATATAAAGTAGAATGAAACCTTCTCAATACCTAAAGAAGTAAATATGAATGTGTTCTACAGATGAATCTATTCCATCCTTTTAGTGAGTGATTGGGTAAGAATTTAACATGAACAGGGTTTATTTACACTTTCAACAAATACTTTTGGAACAGACCATAGTTAATTTTGGTTATTGTACACACGGCTACACATCAAGCTATACATTTCCAGTTTTAGCTGACATCGCATTGTATAGGTTTTTCGTAAAATCAGAAGTCAGCTTATACTGGTTCTGTACCTATAGCTTGATGTGTAGCCGTGCGTACTACACTAGCCGTAATTTTCATACTAAATTAGTAACGCACTCTTTTCAAATAATATTATATACCATTTTCTTTATTGACCACATCACTTCGTCCATAAAACTTCTTTATAAGAACTCATTATTGCGTCCTTGACTAATTGACATTCAAGCAAATGACCGCGCGGCCAAAATACCAAACACGACTGCCTGAAAAAACAATTTTTTACAGCACTGAGCAGGAAGTTACGTAATAATAGGCGTTAGGGTAGCTTTTTACTAGTTTTTAGGGTTCAGTATCCAAAGAGTGCCATCGGTATCCTATTACAAAGGCTCCGCTGTCTGTCCGCTCTCCTGTCTAGATGTTTTCTTAATCTTTTAATACCGTAATAGGAAGAAGATATTTGACATTTTCGCAGTGTGTACTACTATGACTGCTGTGTCGCTTGTGTGTACAAATGAAGGTCTATTGAACTCATTTTGGCAAACATTATTGTGGTTCTATGACTTTTGAAAATAGCTATACATACCTATACTTATAAAGGGTGAAATTGAAAGCATGCGACAAATCGAAATGGGAGATTGTACTCATCATTAATAACAACTTTTACTATGGGACTAAACCTGAAATCGCGAGAAAAAAAATCAGCTGTTCCCTACATTTATGTTCGTGTAACTCATCAAAATGTAGAGAACACCTGATTTTTTTTCGCGATTTCAGGTTTGGTCCCATAGTAAAAGTTGTTCATAATGATGAGTACAATGACCTCTTAAGACGCTGAAATCCAATATTGAGCTCCGATGTTTAGGTATTTTTAGCCACGCCCACTATTTCTCCGATATCCTAGCGCCATTCTTAAAAGGATGTGATACAGCGAACTACCAAGGATGAAACAAAGTGACGCGGTCAATAATAATTACCAATGAACCAATAGAGGGCGCTCTTATATATTTATTGTTCTGTATGAAGTGCTAAAATCAAATTAGACAAAGCGATTAAAAAAACAAATGAATATTTTTACCCCTTTTTTAAAATTATTTTAAGTATTTACACTGATTTTTTT
Organism: Globia sparganii; assembly: GCA_949316385.1. Classification (NCBI taxonomy): domain Eukaryota; kingdom Metazoa; phylum Arthropoda; class Insecta; order Lepidoptera; family Noctuidae; genus Globia; species Globia sparganii. Next base: position 6,404,612 of record OX438670.1, read on the forward strand.
TAACTATTTACACTGAATTAGACGCTGACAAGAACCAAATAGGCTTGTCTCAAACAATTTTTTAGCCAAATCTATACAGTTTGTGACGGCGAAAAAAATATATGTTAATCTTGAACATATTTCTGAGAACCCTGTTGTATTCAAAACAGGTTTTTGAAAAGTTTTCTCGATACAATAAAATGGTAAACTAACCTCTTAAAATGATCTTTTAACAAAAATATCTCTATTAATTATCAACGTACATTGGTAAAATTTATAACAATAACGTATCATATTTAAATACAGAACTTGGTTGTTTTTTATTTTTGACTACTCGACCTATTTTTAAGTAATTAATTATTTTTTGGTTTGTATAAAGTTACGAGCGTCGCGTCATCGCGCTTCTCTTTCTTATGTTTCATTTAATATTTTGTTTTTGAGAACTTATTTTATTTTGTTCTTTTAGCTACAATAAATTGTAAAAATATTAGCATTAGCACGTAGACATTTGTATAGGTGATTTTATAAGTTGTACAGGTACATATTGTATAAGTTATTTTATAAGTTGTACAGGTACCTACATATAGTTCTAAGTTGTGTAAATATTTTCTGTGTAAAATGGGAAACAAACAAAAATGCCGGAGGCCAGCAAAAAAGCGCTTCTATAATAATAAACAAAAACATCTCATGGAAGTAGTAAAGTAAGTAATTTTTATAATGTAATATCACAGTATAATTATATACAGTATTGTAACTCGGCTGTATCTTGGACATAAATGCCTACAGCCGCGCGGTACGTAAACATGCGATAGGGCTGCCCGCCTCCAGCATTTGAACTACATTTGCCTACTTTGCGTTTCCATTTAGTTTTGTGATTGTAATATACTTTATTTTATATAAAAAAAATAAAATAAGTACTTTGTGAATTGAATAGGAAGTGTTCAACAAAAATGCATGTTGTTTTTTGATTGGTAGATTTAATTAAAAAACCATGTTTATGTTTGAATAACAAATCGGTCTTATAAATTTGCGATCGAAAAATATTTGCGCCTTGACTGAAACGTACGAAACGCTTTATTATCAAATTTTAAAGTATAAAGAATCCGCATTCTAATATAGAGCTTAATTAAAAATTGTTTTGGGAAACATGGACAAGGTGGGGAACTCCAATCTTTACAAACTTCAACACCTACCTACTCAACTACAATGCAAGAAACAGCTGACGAGTAATTTTAATAACTTTTTATCTCAGCTTATTAACGTCTCTATAAATTAGATACCTACAACTCGCAACAACTCAAAACAAAAATTCTTTGGTCACCAATGCCAAGCTGAACAGCTGGCTACGAATGTTTTAAAATCACAACCCTCTCAAACATCTAAATATTCTGTGAATATCTCATGAGTCTAGCTGTTGTTGTCGTTATTAATACCGAGAAAAAAAAACGGTTTTTTGTGGTATAATTGTTGTTATAGCAGCAGCCGAAATACTTAGTCTGAGAAAATTTCAACTATTTAGTGACAGACAGACGGTCAAATTTATTTTTTTCTAGTATTATTCATACACACAGTACAATAAACAACTATTATTAATAATAAAATACCACGTCTTTACTTTGAATTATACAAACTAACAAAACAAAACACACATGCCCCGAGGTTTCTAACACAAGCGTAAGTACCTACCGTATCATGATTCATGAACCGCCTATAACTACCTATTTCACTCTTGTCAATCACTTTCCTTTACTCTATTCACTTTACACCAGACATCGTTTTTTTCGGGAGATAAAAGGAAATACTTATCCATTAAAAAGACACATTATGTACCTACCTACTAGTAAGTAAAATTATTTTATAGTCTTACCTTTCAAAGTTTCCAGATAATCTAAAAAAAGTTATCCCTGGACGAATTCATGCAACCAAAAACAGCACAATATATCCTACTCGTCATATTAAATATGTACTTGAACTTATTTGTAGTGAAAAAATCGCGCGGTTATTGTTAAAAAAACAACACACCGACCGTTCGTCACTGCGGCACAGTCGCGACTGTCTGCCTGCCGAGCGAATGCCGAGATTGAGGCGCGTAGGCATAGCTCGCGCATCGTCCGTTTGTATGAAGATAGAATACTGCATATAATTATACCGTGGTAATATTGACAAAATAGGTATGAGAACAAAAATTAAATTTTTGTACAACCCATAGCGTAAATTCGACTACAATGATAACGCTAGGTTGGTCTAGAGGTAATAGCTTAAGTTCAAAAGAGCAAGTTCCGAGTTCGTACCCGGGAGAATTTTTAGCAAATTTGAAATGGTTTCTTTTTTTTATTTATTTGTAATTTTGAGGAAATTTTCATTTTTTTATATTTATTTTTATATAAAAAAAAATATATATACATATAAATATTTTAATTATTAATTTTCTTTACAGTAAAAAGAGACGTTTGGCGAACAGTTTAGAAGCAGGTGAAGCTTCGGAAATTGTTTTTCACCAGTAAGTTTGTAATAATTACAGACGCCAGCACATCAAGCTACCTGAAAGTGTCAAATTTTTCCAATCAACTTTGAACCTTATGCTTTAGTGATAAGGTTCTAAATGTATTAAATAAATTTTACAGATTATAGTAGCTTGATGTGCTGGCGTCTGTACATACTTATACAGGTTGAAATTGAAAACATGTGACTAAACGAAATGGGAGATTGTACTACTCAACATTATGAACAACTTTAGTAAAGGGACGAAAACTGCAGTCGCGAATAAAAAAATCAGGTGTTCCTTATATTTTGACGAGTTATGCAAACATAAATGTAATGTAATAGATTTAGAACCTTATCACTAAAGCATACGGTTCAAAGTTGATTGGGAAAATTTGACACTGTCGGGTAGCTTGATGTGCTGGCATCTGTACTTATTACAAACTTACTGGTGAAAAACAATTTCCGAAGCTTCACCTACTTCTGAACTGTTCACCAAACGTCTCTTTTTACTGAATAAATATATATGTTTTTTAAAATATAAAAATAAAACAATGAATTTCCTAAAATTACAAAATAAAAAATGGATCCTATTCAAATTCTGTAAGACTTGGGTTGAGTTACGAACTCTAAACTAGTTCGTCAGAACCGATGCTAATACCACTAGACCAACCATGCATTATCATTATTGACGAATTTGCGCTATGGGTTGTACAAAATAGCCTTTAAAGTACCTATTTAATTATAATTTCATTTTTGTTCGTGTACTTGTTTTTTCAATATTACATTATAAAAAATTACTTATTTTACTACTTCCATGAGATATTTTTGTTTATTAGCTTAAAAGCGCTTTTTTTGCTGGCTTCGGCATTTTTGTTTGCTTCCCATTTTGCACAGAAAATATTTACACAACTTAGACCTACAATTATGTGCAACTTATAAAATATCCTATACAAATATGTTTACGTGCCAATATTTTTACAATGTATTGTAGTTATAAAAACATAATAAAATAAGTTGTCAAACAACAAAATATTAAACGAACGGATAGCGGGACTGCGGGGCTGCGGGGCAAAGCGACATACGTCCGTCTAGCAGCGCGTCTATGCGATCACTGTCGAACTGCATACATAAGAAAGAGAAGCGCGATGACGCGACGCTCCTAACTTTATACATATCATAAAATAATTAATTACTTTTATATAAGTTGAGTATTCAAAAATAAAAAACAACCAAGTTCTGTATTTAAATATGATACGTTATTGTTATAAATTTTACCAACGTACGTTGATGAGTAATACAGATATTTTTGTTAGAAGATCATTTTAAGAGGTTAGTTTACTATTTTTTTGTATCGAGAAAACTTTTCAAAAACGTGTTTTGAAGACAACAAGGTTCTCAGAAATATGTTCAAGATTAACATATATTTTTTTCGCCGTTACAAACTGTACAGATTTGGCTAAAAAATTGTTTGAGACAAGCCTATTTCGGTCTTATCAGCGTCTTAAGAGGTTGCTGGTGTTTTACAAATAACCCTGCATATATAATATTACATATATGTATATGTATTATTTTCCTGTGATGTCCTACTGCAGGGCAAAGGCCTGGCGCGTTGTGTTCCACGCGCGCCTCAAAGAGATGTCAGCAGCAAGAGAGATACCGTGGCCCTTAGCACAGGCAACTGAAGGAACACGGGTGGGTTTTAATCAGTAAAAGTCTGACACGCCCTCCCGCTCCGCCTAGAGCGGGAGAAGTTATTAGATAATTTCCCACCCTCAAAAAAAAAAAAGGCCTGCCTACTCTCTTTTTACTTTTTTCTGTTCAAAGCTGCTTCGGACCAGTTCTCGTTGAAGGAGTCCAGCTCATCCCGCCATCATCTTCTGAGCCTGCCGCGATGTCGCTTGCCATTGAGCGTCACTGGGTCGTAATAACAACAATAAAATAGTCTCGTAAAACTTAGAAGGGGCAATGTTTTTTGCTCCTTGGCATTTCACAAAGGCGTTAGATACTTATCGCAAACGAATTAAGTCATTGAAATAAGTGCTTTTCGGGAATGTCATGGTCACTAATCAAGTAATCACACTTGTTGTTTTGTTAGAAACTAAGTAATAGGTAACTTTGAAATTGATTCGGGGCTCATTTTTCAATCGTCGGATATCTTTTATTTAAAAATCTAGCTTTTGTCCGCGGCTTCGCCCGCGTCGATGTCTGAAAATATCTCACAGGAACGTACTACCAAGATTAAAAGTAAAATAATTCAATATAATAATCCTGTTAATACAGTTTATAAACTATCTATATACCACCTGTTTAGCAGTATTTGCGCCAATCCGGAACATTCATCCAGAGAGATAAACAGACAAACGGACAAAAATTCTAAAAACTATGTATTTCAAGTTATAATGTCAGTAACAACGCACCTTTCTTAGATAATTAAAAACGCGGAAATTAAACTAGCTTTTATATACTTACGTATTTAATTTTGTATAGGGACCAAAATAAATTTTATTTATTTTAATTTTTTTTTCGGCAATAGCTGCACACCTCGTAGTTATTACTTTTTTTCAAAAATATTTAATGTACACTTTTGGCTTCGCTACTATTTTGCTAACAGACGTCATTATAAATGTAAATAAATTAGAGGTTCGACATTATTTTCTATGTATACAAAAGCTATCTGCCATATAATTTATTCTCTAACTAAATAGTTATCTTGACGCTTGAAAAATCGGCGATTAATATTTTTTTGTAATAGGAATGCTTTTGACGATATACTGACCGTATACTTAGCCTTGTAACAATTGTTAAACATTTTAGCCAGTAGTAAAACACAAGATCACAACACATAAACACGTTTCAAAAAATGAAATATAAAAAATGCACGTGCTTTTTCGCTTCACGTCGAAATTACACTGTTCGAAAATATAGGTATTTTTTTTTCGGAAATATTAGTGTTTTAGTATAATATTATGGTAATTTGCTATTATATTTGTCAAAAATGCTTGAATGATTTGTGAGTCTTATTTGTTATAATAAAAACAAAGTTGACAAGTACAGTCGGAGACAAAAATAAGTAGTGACAGATAAATAAGAAATTCGTTTATTTTGTGAGTATCCAAAAACCTACCATTATAAGCTTAGCTTTAAATAATTTTACAAAACGTCCCGACATTTTTCAAACCAATAGAAGCAACTTGTTTAACATGATAGAAGTGAGAACTTACGACTCTACTGAAGCTGCGGTTACACGATTCAGCGCCAAGTATACGCGACTCAGCGTCACCAACTGACTGGAGACGGGTGTACGCGATTCAGCGTCACCGACCGACTGGAGCCGAGTATACGCGATTCAGCGCCGAGTATACGCGACTCAGCTTCACCGACCGCGCGGTGTCGATTATAGATACACGATTCAGCGCCGAGTATACGCGACTCAGCTTCACCGACCGCGCGGTGTCGATTATAGGTACCTACGCGATTCAGCGCCGAGTATACACGATTCAGCGTCACCGACTGACTGGAGCCGAGTATACGCGATTCAGCGTCACCAACCGACTGGAGCCGAGTATACGCGATTCAGCGCCGAGTATACGCGACTCAGCTTCACCGACCGCGCGGTGTCGATTATAGGTACGCGATTCAGCGCCGAGTATACGCGACTCAGCTTCACCGACCGCGCGATGTCGATTATAGGTACACGATTCAGCGCCGAGTATACGCGAGTCAGCGTCACCGACTTACTGGAGACGGGTGTACGCGATTCAGCGTCACCGACCCGAGCGTAACGGTTCAGTTTCATTCACTGTTCAGAAAGAGCGCAAACTGCGTCTAAAGAAGTTTTCACTTCAAAAATTGCTAATAAAAAAACACGCAACATAATACTTTCACGCATTTGCAAATAACCCTAGCTTACATAGCCATATCCTGTAACACTAAATGGCGAATAATCACAGCGGATAATTGTATAAGGAACGAGGAAATTCACGTTACGCCGCGTTATCGGTAACTTGTTACGTTGCGTTTCGTAACGTAGCGTTACTGTGCTCTGATTAGTTTTACTGATATTGGTTACGAAGGGGGTTTAAACAAGTAGTACATTTTAGTAATCCTTGCTGTATTAGTAAAAGGTACATACGGTTTAATAAAGGCTTTGAACTGAATTTAAAGGCTCTGAGAATAACACATAGCATCACGCCTGTATTTTTCGAAGGGATAGGCAGGTGTACTTATAGTAGGTACAGACGCCAGCACATCAAGCTACTACAACCTGTCAAATTTTTTGTAATAGATTTTCAACTTTATCGCTAAAGTATAAGGTTCAAAGTTGATTGGAAAAATTTGACAGTTTCGGGTAGCTTGATGTGCTGGCGTCTGTATACCCATATTTTGCCAGCTTTAAGTTTGAGTACCATATAATATCAAATCTGACCTTTCTGAAGAACAGAAACTTGAATCATCTAGAAAGAAGAATGCAGTACGGTCCGACAGCATTGGGAAACCATGCTGCTAGAAACGCGTACCTCCCTTGATATGGAAGAAAGGGAATTTTGCAAATAAGCTTCTATAGGCTACCGATTTCCACCTGGGACTGGTTTCATAATTCACAATTATTATTGTCTAGTCTATTATTGCTCCTCTACCCATAAAATTTCGCACAACTCGTAAAATTTGATAGAATTTCAAATTCGCAAGATGGCCTTGCCGAGTTTACTATGAATCCATCATAATAGATATTAAACGATCTATTATGTTCTGTTGACTGCCTCATTGGTCTACTCTTGAGCATGAGTTCCTAGGTTCTATTTCCGTGTCGGATAAAGTGTTACTAAGAGGAAATGCGGGTGATCTTTTCTCCATAGAAACTCGAAACTCTCTCGCTTGTTTCTGACCATAAAGCAATGATTTTTTTTTACAAAATAATAAATATTAAGTACTTGTATGTCGCTCTGTTTTCCTTTTTGATGATACATTATTTTTATAAGCACTTGAACTCTCGAAAAGTTCTCAAAATTGGCGATTTAAACCGCTGTCAGCTACAGAGGCCTAGTGTACAAATTTGACAACTGTTAGGCCTCGTTTACGGAGACGCGTGGCGTGTCGCGGCGCGTCGAATAATTGATTTAAAAATCGCTTCTCCGTAAACGCTTACAACGCCATAAAACTTTGAATTTAATGCGGGCCGCGACGCACAACGCGACGCGCGACGCCCCGCGTCTCCGTAAGTGAGGCCTTAATGAAAAAAGAAAGCAAAATGATACAGTATAGTTTAATCTTCATATTCAGTTTATGAAATATCGTTTAAATTGGTCCAATATTGGAGTAGGAAATAGGCGAGAGTCAGACCTCGAATTATGACTTTTTACCTAGGCTTTTTCAAAAGTCTCTCCGACCGCATTTCCTCTTAAGTTTTTCCATCTGAAATTCCTCAGTAGTATCCTGGAGTCTGGATATGTGCCCGGTTGATGGGACTAGGCTCGCCTCCTGTTACATGGGCCTTAAACATAGGTGAAATGTGGAAATGTGGTACAGACGCCAGCACAACAAGCTACTACAATCTGTCAAATTCCTTAAATAGATTTTCAACTTTATCGCTACAGCATAAGTTCAAAGTTAGGCATAAGCATAGGTTCAAAGTTGATTGGGAAAATTTTACAGTTTCGGGTAGCTTGATGTGCTGGCGTTTGTAGTTTACAGGGTGGTAGGGACATCGACGCGCAGACGGTTACCATGGATTCAGTACATGATTCTCTAACCCCACTGCGTTGAAATGTTTCGTCGGTTTAAAAAAGAAAATTGGCATTTTCATACATTTTGAGCTGAAGTGGCAATGGGCCGGCCAAATTAGCCGTTCGATTCGCGGTCTCCACTCAAGAACATCTACACGAGTTCTTGAGTGGAGATCGCGAATCGGTAAACATAAGGTGGGACGCCTTCAGGTTTGGTGGAGCGACGATCTTTGCAGGATGGCTGGTAGCAGCTGGATGAGAGTTGCCGAAAATCGAGTTGAATGGCGTGCAAGAGGAGAGGCCTGTGTCCATCAGTGGACTGCTGTAGGCTCATGATGATACATTTTGAAACAGCAGATTTTTATGCTGAGATCTCCCTATTACATTAGGAGTTAAAAAAACATAACTTGCGAATTTTAGGTGTAATAGAAGCTCTCTCACTGCTGCCGAACCTTTCAGGAAATAGAGCAGGTTTAGAGTACTTAGTGCCTAAATGTTGCGTGTGAAGAAGGGGCGTAGCTACCGCTGTACATTATACGGGGCCCCCGAGCTACAGGAACCCCCGACGCGACGCCGATGTCGCGACGTGTGTAAACAAGAATTTGTAAAATATTATCGAGAACCTAAAATTCTTATTGATCATTAAGAGGCTTGTAAGTGACTCTGTAATTATATAATACAGGGATTCCCAGAAGTTGACGTCAAGCCGGAATCGGGTAATAGGCCAAGTCGTAATATTTATCAGAAAAATATAAAAAAAATGTAAATTGGCGAATCTATCAGTATCTCCCGGGCCCCCGACTCATGGTACTGGAAGGAACAGTGAAGTTTTCGGTAGGAGTCCAACAGCAACAACTGTTCTACTCAGACGGCTTCCAAAAAAAAAATAGGAACCATGAAAAGGCCTCCCAAAAAATTTGGAATAGGCAGTGGCGGATTTACACATTTGCCGCCAGTAGGCTATTCAATTTGCCGCCCCTAACGACCTCTACAATAATGTCCCTTGTCTTTTGTATACTTATTGTTTCCTTTTCTTCAAAATACTTAAAATGTTCTCATTCAGCTACGAAAAACTTGCAGAGATTGTAAAGATCGGTAACAGTGATCAAATCTACGGTAGAAATTGAAGCCTGAATTTGAGCATTCACTTTGTTTATTCTTTCTTCCAACAAAAAAATATGGTAGGTAGGTATATAAATATTAGGCTTTTTAATTTCAGTACTCTATTCATACTAAAAATTCATACTAAAAAATGCTAACCCCAAATTTGACGCCCCTAAAATCTGCCGCCCTAGGCTCCAGTCTACTCAGCCTGTTGGTAAATCCGCCACTGGATATAGGGCCCCTTTAGGACAAGCTACGCCACTGGTGCGAAGTTCAAAGGTCACCACCTGACCACACTTATAGTCAATATATGACCAGTCGTCGCGTCGACATCGCGTGATGAAAACTGCAGGGACGTTACTTTATTATTGGAATAAATTAATTTAATGGCTCACACGTGTCCGTGCGTCACTATATTATGAATTATTATTTAAAGTGAATTTGTGATGGCTTGCATTGTTATTTAGTTATACAGGTTCAAATCAAATTGCATAGCGAAACTCCGTAGATGACTCCGTAAAACGATAAAATAAAAAGTATGTTTTATGTTTTTTATTCGACCCCTGGTAGCGACCCACCGACCCCTGGTAGCGTCGTTACTTGAAGTAAGATGTGATAAAATGTGTTTTATCGTTTTTAGATACCGATAGCGATACCAATCACATCTGGGAAGTTTACACAAGAAAAACGGATTTTTTAAACTGATATTTCAAGTAAATAAACTAACAGAGGTTCGACCTCACAAAAAAACACATCAAATTAATTTCTTTTTTGTTTTAAGTCATGCTTAGAGATATCGACACCCATCACGTCATTGGAGTTTCGCTAGCTAGTTTAATTTGGCCCTGTATATGTATAGTTGGTCGTGTTGAGCAATATGGCAGTTATGGTGATGAGAATGATCGACAAACTTAATTAACGACTAAGACTCTTTTTCAGTCTTAACATAAACAACATTGCCCGAAGGCTATAGACCCGAAGTCAGCGGCGACGGCGCTGCACTCGTGTTAATTTAGTGGCCTCGCATGCGCTAGGGCACCAACATAACACTCGTGCATTATGAGCCTATACTACCTCAGCTAAAATTCACTCTTTATCTCGCTCGCACGATACTGCTCGCGGGCTGAGTGAGAGCGAGACAGAGTGCGGTGCGGACAGCGCCAATACTTTAAGTAGGTATTTGCTTTTTACTGTGAAAATAATGGTAATTTAAAAAAACATAAGACCTGCTTTATAGTTAGTTCAGTTAGTATGCAAAGTTTCATGATCTAATTTGAAGTACCTATTGAATACCAGCGGTTTATTGTTCGGTTTGGAGGTAACTTTGGAATTTTTTTCTATCGAGAAAATTTTGTGGAATCGTGTTTTCGTCAAATATAGGACTTAACATTAATCCTCAACTTTACCATAATTATATATTACTAGCTGACCCCGCAAACGTCGTTTTGCGAAAAAAAAAATAGATAGTAGCCGATTCTCAGACCTACCCGATATGCACACAAAATTTCATACAAATCGGTCCAGCCGTTTCGGAGGAGTATGGTAACTAACACTGTGGCACGAGAATTTTATAAATTAGATTTCAAAATTAAGGCTAAGTTCAGATGAACGCGCGACGCCGCGCGGTGCGCGCGTTCAACATCTTGCGCGAAGTGCATGGCGGTGCGCGCGGGCACGCGCGGTGACGCGCGGTCATGTACACAACAACATTGATTTGTTACAATCTTAAATCGCTCGCCGAGCCAACCGCGCGTCGTCGCGCGTTCATCTGAACTTAGCCTAAGGCTGCAGTATTTTCGATATAATGGAGGATCATGCTAAGCCATTTGAGGTAGTACAGGCGCTCGATACAACAATCTACTATTATAGATTGACAACTGCTGAAAATGTGACATACATAACCCCTTTGCTGGGACCTAATAATACACTAGTGGATGCTTCAAGTATTTTTAAACAGAAACAAAACGTAATGGGGCCGCCTACCATTTAATGACTGTATCGTTCATATCGACACAAGATCGACTTTTAATAGATGAACCATTCGTTAAAATGGTTCAAATTACACAAATCGTTCAGATAAGCTAATGTCTTTTATAGATCATTTATTGCTCATTTTAGTATCATTTGTTGGTAGACCATCGGGAATATCGTGGACGTGGTACGACAGCGGCTTTTCTGAAATAATCTATGTTATTAGAAGACAGCCGTCACAAAGTACTTTTTTATACAGGGTTACTTTTCAATGACCAGCCAAATTTAAGTATGTGGTACAGACCATCAAACTAAACAACTTTCTCCATGGGACCAATATATCGTAATCGCGAAAAATTTATCAACTGCCCCATAGAAAACTTCAATACCTACTCGACCTAAACGTATTACGGCTGAATTTTTATTCGCGATTACGATGTTGGTCCCATTGAGAAAGTTGTTCAGTTTGATGGTCTGTACCACATCCTTAAATTTGATTGGTCATTGAAAAGTAACCCTGTAGCAGCCGCCATGTAACCATCGATGCGAGACGCTCTGTGTGACTGTCACCAGCCAGTGTCACTCTTATCCGACCTTTATTCGGTGACTCCCAGTAACTTCTTAACAAAACTAGATGGTGCCACTTGCTGCGCAGTCAATTATAAAATAATTATACTTGACGGCGCAGTAAGTCGCACCATTATATAATGCTTAATTATTATCCTGGATAGACATCTATGATTATAAGCTAACGTTCAAAAAAAAAAGTTTCAGTAATTTTCTCAAGCAATGTGACAACAATATTTATGGGTTTCCTGGTTTTTTGTGTTCAGTGGTTTTAGTTTTAGACGTGAAAAGGTAAACACCGGCAGACACACAAGAGCTACTTTTGAATAAGTCTAGGCAAATATGAATTAGTATGGACTAACAAGGATAAGGCCCGGACTTCACCAAAGCGGAGATGTGCGGAGCGGAGCGGAGACATGCAGGAATCGTCCAATCACAAACGAGACGAGTGACGCGATGAGGATTTCAACCATTGTGATTGGTCGATTCCTGCACGTCTCCGCTCCGCTCCGCTCCGCTCCGCACATCTCCGCTTTGGTGGAGTCCGGGCCTTAGTAAGTATAATTGGACAATCTAAATAACCTTGTCCGATTTTTAGGGTTCCGTACCTCAAAAGGAAAAAACGGAACCCTTATAGGATCACTTTGTTGTCCGTACCTCTGTCTGTCAAGACCCTTTATCTCGGGAAAACGTGGAGGTATCGAGTTGAAATTAAAACCTTCTGGTCTGCGGTCTCTTGAAGCTGTGAAAAAATCAAACTTCTAAGTTAACGTAAAAAAAAGATACGGCCGTTGTGTATAATCAAAGGGCCGTTTATGCCGCAAAAAACGTATACTATTTCGACACACTCAAGGGAATCAAAATGTATAGGGTACTTCCTGTTGACCTAGAATTATGAAATTTGGCAAGGAGCAAGGTCATTTAGGACGAGTGAAGGAAAAATCCGAAAACTGTGAATTTGTACTTACATACCTACTTTGTACGGAATCCTCGGTGCGCAAGTCCGACTCACACTGGATTTTTTCATAATGTTCAACTTATCCACCAAAGATCGCTCTAGGTTCAATTAGGTTGATTTAATAATCACTAGGGCTGCGTAGGTGGTCCCTAGCGTGCTGGTTCCGACGCCATTTTTCTTTCGTGCTTCAAACATTATTACATGTAGGTCGATTAAGGTCACGGTCAAGGCAAAGGTTAGGTAATTTTCTTATACTTTGGTTCGCGTTTGGCCAATTTTCGACGAGAACTAAACTAAGAACTCGTCATCTAGGTACCAGGCGCGGTCACAGCCCAAGATTGGGGGGGGGGTCACCATAGGTGCCGAGAAATATTTTAAGGGTTCATCTCTTCGTTATTCTAGTGGTCGCAAGCGTTACTGCTGAGCATGAGGTCCTGGGTTCGATTCCTAGATCGGGTACAGTGTTATTAGGTTTTTCCATCAGAAATTTCTCAGAGGCAGCCCGGAGTCGAAAGGACGAAAAGCACTTGCTTTGCAACAGTTTAGGCTTTGGAATCTGGCTTTAAGAACGGGGTGCCCAATATCCCTAGTTTGCTTCACTCGCTCTTGCATCCTACATTCTACAGGATGAAATTGAAAACTTGCGCCAAATCGAAATAGGAGGTCCAGTAACTGCTACATAATCATTCTAAGGCGGCTTACGATATTTGTACGTAAGTTAGTGCGATTATTGGCACGCGAAGTACTTGCTCTTTCGTTATCTAGGTGTATCTATATCTGTGAATAGAATTGAGTCCCTGTTTAAACAAAATATTTAGGTACTCAAGAAACTGAATCTACCATGCAGAAAAGGTAAGCAAAACAAAAGAAGCGGAGAAACTTTACGCGGGAAAACAGGCAAAAAGATATCCCTTTCTTTTTCACTAGTATTGCGGAAATTGCAAGGAATTGTATGGAAGTAGCAACTACTGCTTAGTGTAGTGTTGCTTGTTAAAAATAAATTGTTTTCGTTTTTTTTTGGAAGCTGGATGAAGAATTCGTATCTTCCTACTGTTTTTACTAAACCAAATTGGAAAGAGTTATTAATTGTTATTATAATAATATTTAATTCATATATAAATATTCTATATTTAGATAAGTTCTATTGTTTGAAAATTTTGCATGCCGTAAGGTAAGGTAAAATGTATCGGGACTATTTATAAAATTTACTTCTTATCATACCAACATTAAAAGCAAAAAAGTGATTTGTATTTAGTTCTATACTATTTCCTTTGCTCTATGACAAAATGGCGAAGCAGATTCGAATTACAAATGGTGCTTTTTTTTGAGGATGGGATTTTTTTTAAGATCTATTGATTCTAGTGAGAATGTCACTTCCTCATGGAGACAAATCCAACTTTGAAGAATGGTTAAATATTACGAGTTGATTATAAGTTAAACAACAATAATAATAAGCTTTTTGTTTCAGTTAAGAATCGCTGGACCGATAAGTTTATATCCTTTTTTTTTTGGCATCAAGAAGGTTACATTAACTATTGTTTGTAATATTCACACAGTAATTATAATTTTTTTTACTGAGCCAAAGTAGGTAAGTACAAAATTTATTTCTATTATTATAATTAATCAAGTATACTTAATTATTTTTTTATGATAAAATTAATTTCTAACAAAATAAATTGGTGCTCTCATTGGAAAAAAATACAAATCAGTAAATAAATACAAAAAAGCATAACCTAATCGGTCCATCTATTGTGACACTAGATGTACACATGGATACACTTCAAGCTATACGTTTCCAGTTTTAGGTTTTTCGTACACGAAGTCAGCTTATACAGGTTATATGTATAAAGCTGGATGTGTAGACGTGCGTACACAGATAGGTAAAGAAAAGAAGAAAGAAAGAAAATACATTTATTTAGCACAGACCAAAAGACACACAGTAGGTACACCAGAGACATACATCAGATACAATAAAAAAAACGAGTGTGCTTATGACCACACGACTGAAGTGAAACTTCTTTCGCTCCATCTGTATGTATATTTCATTTACTAGCTATAAGAGAAAGAGAGAAAGAAAATGTGCGCGCGCACTGCTCTCTCTTGCTCCTACACTGTGATACAGACAATAAGCCTGCAGTGTGCTTAGATATACGGAACGTATTTGGCTATGAGAGGAAGAGAGAAAGAAAATGTGCGCGCGCACTGCTGTCTCTTGCTTATATCCCCCACTTAACTTCCGTTCGCCTTGCCCGATCACACTTTTCGTAACGCTTACGTCACGCGTTCGCCAGCTTACTCCCCAAGTCAAGCGTGCGTAAAGAAGTTTCACTTCAAAAACATAAAAAAACCCCACTCTTTTTCCTAATGCTTACAGCAGAAGTGTGCAACATTCCGCTAGTGTTTTAGTTTTGTCAATACACACTAATTAGGTATTATTAGTGGCTAATTAGTGAGTGTCGAAAAAAACTAAAACGCTAGTGGAATTAACTAGCGATAACCGCTAACGATTAGGAAGAAGAGTGGGGCGCGTCTTCGTGGATTGCACTATCTGTAACTCAGGTCCTTCTGCACCTTAATTGCGTAACACATTATCAGAAACGAAACTATTTTGAAGGATATTGCTAGCGACGCAACTACCATAAGAACTTTATAGAATGTAAATTTATTTTTCTTTTAGCCGTCAAATTGATGTGCACTTTTTTTTTTGGTCTGTCAATGTCGTTGAAAACCTGTAATATATGTATCTGCTATTTTTGTAATTATAGTTTATTTGATCGTTTTACTGTTAAATCCGTCTTTTTTCTTCACTCCGAGTCTAAGACCATTACAATCCATTGCTACATACTTGTATATGTTCAAAAAAATTGTCTGCTCAACAACTGTCAAAATGAAAGCCATTTCTATTGTTACCCCCTTACTAATAAACGTTGTATAGCGTCTGTATAGTTGCACAACGCTTTGACTTCTTCTTTCGAAAGTCAAATTACTGACGACTGAAAGAGAGAAAGCGGTGTGTAACTATTCATCAGGGCCTCAAGTCTGCTTTAAGTACAATTGTATCAGAATGGTCTATCATTGATTTCGTTATCGTTGATTTTGACAAGTTTGGTAATCTACTGACATAATGGCGTCATTATGACTTTCCAATGGTCAACCACTGACACTCCATTGAAAGAAATGGCATAAAATGGTACTTATTCTAATCTCGTACATAAATGACAAATGAATAAATGTAATGTTTATTGCTATTTACGAACTTCTTACTACTTCAGATTGCAAACACTAATACGTAATATGTAAAAATATATATTAAATGAAATCTAGCATAGTTTTTCTCAGACCATTGACCGACCAATGATCGACCATTATGAATTTAGCAGATTACGAACTTTTAGCAAAATGACAATGGAATCGTGTTGGAATGACGAATTTATAAAAATAGCAGACTTGGGCCCCTGATATAATACGTTTATTAGTAAGAGGGTAAGTATCACGTTTGTCCGTCTGTATAGTCAGAAACACACATTGATCAGTTGGTATATTATATAGTGGAGGTATTCCGTTGCGGTATTTTACTGCGAAGTAAATCGTAGGTTAGGTATAATTATTACAAATGCAGAGTTAATCGCTTTTAGCATACATAATTAAGTGGAATTTACCGAGCAGTTTCTTTGATGCGACGTTATATGTAATTAATTCTATTTTGTAACGATTAATCTAAGTGTAGAAGTCAATCAGGTATACGAGAAGAGATCGTAGCCGTTCACTCGTGCAGCTTCTGGGTTAGTATACGTAGATATAGATAGACCTAGATAACGCAAGTATCACGATCTGTATGAAAACCAAGCGTGCCATTTTTTTTTACTACCTTCTATGACGTCACAAGCGCTTTTTCTCACTCACGCTCACCCAGCCAGCAGTACACAGGACTGAACGCGAAAGTGGCGGCTTACGATTTTTGAACGTAAGTTGGTGCGATTTTTGGCACGCGAAGTAGTTGCTCTTGCGTTATCTAGGTGTATCTATTATCTGTGGTAGAAGGCTTACAACGCTCTGCGCGTTCAGTATAATAATGCGTTGAGGGTGTTGTTGGGGCTACCTCCATATTGTAGCGCGTCTGGTATGTTTGCGGAAGCAAGGCTAGATGACTTTCATGTCATCATGCGAAAGCGATGTGCGTCTGTGCTGCGGCGTTTCAGGAGCAGTCCAAACAAAATACTTGCTATGCTGGCGGACAAAATTGAGGCGCCATTTATTAGACGCAAAGGCAATTGCCCCTCGGTGAAACTAGAAAACGCCACCCTCCCCCACCAGAACTCCGTCAGATACCTTGGCCTCCATCTTGATAGGCGTATGACATGGAATAAGCACATCAAGAGGAAACGCGATGAACTGAATATTAAATACAAAAGCTTCCTGTGGTTGCTAGGCCGAAACAGCAAACTATCAATAGACAACAAATTACTCGTGTACAAGTTGATCCTAAAACCTACATGGATGTACGGTCTTCAACTGTGGGGTAGTGCTTGTAACTCCTCCATCATGCGAATACAAAGAATGCAGAACATGATTCTCCGAACAATCAGTAACGTCCCCTGGTATGTGACTAATGCTGAGATCCATGAACACCTGGAAATGCTCACAGTGAGAGAAGAAATTACTAACATCAAGAGTACATACAGGAAACGGTTGGAAGTCCACCCCAATACCCTTGCACGACAGCTCATAATATCCAGTTATGTTAAACGCCTTAAACGAAAAGACATCCTATAGTGTACACAATTATGAGTAGATGTCCTCGCTGGAGGACACACTCGGAATGCGAGAAACATGCAACACATCTGCTAAAAGTGAATGCACTGATTGCAGGATACAGTAAAAAAAAAAAAAAAAAATTATTAGACACTGGACGGGTAGACATGTGCGCACAGACGTCCATGTCAACAATTAATTTATTAAATTATTATTTAATAACAATTAGACTAAGGTGATACTAATACCTGCCAGGGTCACAGGTTGTTCGAAACAGAAACCTTGGCCCCTGGCACAGGCAACTGAAGGAACAAGGATGGGTTTTAGTTTTAATCAGTAAAAGTCTGATACGCCCTCCCGCAATAATTTCACACCTTCAAAAAAAAAAGTGGTACTAGCACTAAGTATATGGATCTTTGGTCTGAAATAAAGAATTTGATTGATTGATGCCTTTATTCATGTGTACACACAAAACTCATTAGAGAAAAAACCTTGAAAATAAAGAGCACATAAATACTGTTTATTTTGAGTTCGATGGCATAGTCATCCATTATCTTAATTCTCCTGCCCTTATAATAAAGGGTGGCAGAGGCGCAAACTTTAACCATGAATTTTAGCACATTATTCTACACCCGCTATCGTATAAATTTTTCGTTGGTTATACAAAAAAAAAAAAACTGCTGTTTCCTACAAAAGTGCAATACCTACGCGGTCATAATGTATGGCACAGCAGATTTTTTCATAACCTACGTAAAATTTCCCCAGGGGCGTTCAGAATCATATACGCATGGCCACACATCAAGCTGTACATAAATAGTATAAGCTGACTTCTGATTGTACGAAAAACCTGTACAATGCGAGGTCAGGTAAAACTGGAAATTTATAGCTTGATGTGTCGCCGTGTGTACAGACGCCAGCACATCAAGCTTATACCAGAAACTGACAAATGTTCCCAACCAACATTGAACCTTACGATTTAGCGATAAAGTTCGTAAAATTGTAGTAAAGTAAGTAAAATCTATTAAAGTTTGACAGATTGTAGTAGCTTGATGTGCTGGCCTTTGAACCTACTGAATCTATGATCACAGCTTGCGCGTCGTCTCACTTCTATCCTGTATATTTTATGAATGAAAACTTGTCTTTGGTCATCATCGTCTTGACCTAATTCCAACTTATTTGAGGTCGGCATCATGTCACATGTCTTTTTCTTCCGTCGGCGCAACATGTCTTTTTTTCTATCTGCACAACATGACTTTTTTTTCTATCGGCACAACATGACTTTTTTTTCTATCGGCACAACATGACTTTTTTTTCTATCGGCACAACATGACTTTTTTTTTCTATCGGCATAACATGACTTTTTTTCTATCGGCACAACATGACTTTTTTTTCTATCGGCATAACATGACTTTTTTTTCTATCGGCACAACATGACTTTTTTTTCTATCGGCACAACATGACTTTTTTTTCTATCGGCACAACATGACTTTTTTTTCTATCGGCACAACATGACTTTTTTTTCTATCGGCACAACATGACTTTTTTTTTCTATCGGCATAACATGACTTTTTTTTCTATCGGCACAACATGACTTTTTTTTTCTATCGGCATAACATGACTTTTTTTTCTATCGGCACAACATGACTTTTTTTTCCATCGGCGCAACATGTCTTTTTTTCCATCGGCGCAACATGTCTTTTTTTCCATCGGCGCAACATGTCTTTTTCTTCCATAGGTACTTCTCTATTAGTCGTCATATCGGTAGTTACTCTCTTTCTATCCATATTACCTATCATTATCTTTCACACAGTCCAACCATCGTTCCCTTAGATGAGAGAGTAAGTCTACATTTTTTTTTGTGGCATTATTTTGTCCATTAGACTATAATTTGGAGTTGATACTCACATAACAGATAAACTCTTTTATCTGTTCTGTGGTGATACTGATAACTTGAGCCATTGTCATCTTGATGAACTTGTCATAGTTGTCATTAGTTATTTATATTTAATCGATTAGGTACTTAATAGCTATTTCAATTAAAAAAGAGTCGTCTTAGTGTTCCTAATTAACTATGTAGGTGCCATTTTGTTGAAACTCAGATGTGTCGATGTGTCTTCTCGTCACTAACGGGGTACAGCAGAATACCAGCGTCAGGTATTCTACCTGGCATATGCTGAGCTGGACTCCCATTTGGTGCAACCATGAGACACACACCGCCCAATAGTGATCGACCCTTATAGACGTTGAGGTGTATATGGCTCAATTTATCTTTATAATCTTGGTTTTTTTTTTTACCTTTTTTCTTCCTTTTTGATGTTATTTTTATTACCTGTATTGTGTCTTTTGTTGCACTGAGTCTTATCTATCTATCTAATTGATTTACCATTGCATCTCGTGCCTAATGGACTTAAATATGATCTTATGACAAAAAAACAACAGTATTACACACATGTTACGAGTATATTGTTACTTGCGGAACCCTAAATTATAATAATAAGTTTTTTATTGATTCCTAAATATCAATGGCAATGACTTATACCTCTGAGATGACTCACTGAGCATCTCAAGCAGTTCATTTGATCGAACAAATTCAATGACGAATATTAGGTAATTTGGTGTAATTTATCTTTAGCATAAAAATGAAATGTTTGTCGTTTGTAAGCGCATAACTTTAGAATGGCTGGACCATTAAACAATTTTTTGTTTAAAAATGTTCGTAATAGTCAGGTTTTTACGGAACGGAAAACTGGAACTGTATTTTTATGGGATTTTTTTTATGAATAATTATTGAAAATTGGACAGGACAACGTCTGCCGGGTCGGATAGTAAATAAATAACAATAAAATAAATTAATATTTTATTTCAGACAATGTTCAAAATATTTACATTATTTACGAGTAATAGTCATGCATCTTAGTTTTCACCAAATTATAAGTAATAATTATAATATTAATTAAACTGTTTAAGTAATTTATATCTAAGTAAGTAGGTTTTATTCGCATCTCCGCGACTGCAGTGTTAGGTAATTCACTAAACAACACACACAAGATAACATGGAGGTGCCATACAATAATATTTACTATGTATCCATGATCGTGTCACGATTAGTAGGTATTTAGCAGTCTTCGCGAGTATTCAGAAGCCCAAAAGTTTGAAAACCAGGCATCTGTTACCCAGTAACTGGGTTGTGGAGGTCAGATAGGCTGCTTCATGTAAAATACTGTTATTCATTTGCATCCGGTTAGACCAGAAGACCGACCACAACGTAGTTGGGAAAAGACTAGGCATAATGATGGAATTTCTATTTACTCTTATATAAAATCATCATTTTGACTTATTCGATGTTGTTATGAATGATAAATCACAGAGCACCTACAGTCGACTATAATCATCGGTGAACCTGGATTACCTTGAAGATTCTAGATTTACATGAGCAATTTATTGTTTACTTGCTGTTGTGCTATACTACTGTATAATGTATTTATCAATCCATGGAGATGTATCTTGCTGTCAGTTGTTATGTAAATATTTGAATTTGATTGAAATAAATTACTTACTTTTTACTAATAATAAATGTTGTACTTACAGCGTCTGACCCCGATTCTGTTGTTCACAAACTAAATTAAATTTAAGTTCAGTGCATCTTTTTCTTTCTATTTCATTAAGAAAAGGACAGAAGATAAATATTAATTTAGTCCTGTCAAATTAGTCAGCGCCTGACGTAAATTGACGTATTTTTAGTAGCCAATTTTTTAATCACGTCTAAACTTGTCTATGGATTATCTAATTTGACAGGACTAAACTAATATTTATCTTCTGTTGTGTAGAAAAAGATGCACTGAACTTAAATTTAATTTAGTTTGTGAACAACAGAATCGGGGCCTCTATATAGTTACACAACGCTTTGTCGCCCCAATATTCCCTTGTTTCGTTTGATCCACGATTTTTTACCCACTCTGTATAACACATTACAGTAAGTAATATTTAATAGTCTAGTGAATAAGCCCCTTACTAATAAACGTTGTATAGCGTCTGTATAGTTACACAACGCTTTGTCTTCTTCTTTCGAAAGTCAATTTACTGACGACTGAAAGAGAGAAAGCGGTGTGTAACTATTCATCTGATATAATACGTTTATTAGTGAGGGCAATAGGCGATGATGATAAGAGCGTTATGCAATTGTTTTGGAATGAACTACTTAATTTCAAAACGCGATGTTCGAGAAATTAATCATTTCGATTATAAGCGAATCGAGTCCTTGCAATTGAGTATAATGGTCTGTTACAAAAGTATCTCACGAAAGAGTAAATAAACCCTGTTCAAGGTAATTCTTACGAATACAGTCACTAAGCAATTAGTAATACATTCATTTCTACATATTTTGTAGGTTTCAACTTTATTTCTCAGTACTTTTTCGACCAATTATTATTTGAATTGTAATTGAAAAAACTTTTTAAAAAACAACACACTTCCAAAAAATACATTACAAAGTGAAAAATAACTTTAATTTCGAAATTCGGTGTCGTTGGGTTCGCATTTTCGTTGTTTGCCACCGACTTCCGAAATTAAAGTTATTTTTCACTTTGTAGTGTCGTATTATTGAAGCTAGCTCAAAAACTACCCAAGCAAAGTTAATAAAATTTATATGGGACCACCCCTGAGGCATACTCTAACCATTAAAAAAAATATTTTTGAAATTGATTTACAATTGCCGGAGATATCGCGTGACAAACATACAAAAAAAAAAAACAACATACAGAACCCAAAGTTACAGTCACGACATTAAATATCAGAAATAAAAATTGCAACTTTAAGAAAAGGCCTATCACCCTATCACATAATATATGTATATAAATGGTTTCGATAATACTTTGTTCGTAAGATCATAAAATATATCTATCATATTAACAATACTTTATTGGAAAATCGCTTTTGAACCTTGTAGTGTAGGTACTGTCTGTACCAATTCTGAACATGAGTAAATCTGATGTATTAGGTTTACTGCCATGTACTAATACAGATAGAGCAGGTACGGCATTTAAGAGTTAAATGATGCATTGTCTCGTAGTAGTATTCATGAGGAAAATCATTTCATAAACAACGTTTTTCTTTAACAGTTCTGAGTCAGGTCATTCATTCATGCGTTTATTATGAAGTAGCAAACAAGTTTCCCTAAATGTATGTAGAAACGTTTACCTTGAACGTTTAGCTCAAAGAGTAGTCAGTTAGGTAGTTAAATAACTAGATATCAGGTCAGTGAAGGGCAAGAACATAGTCGCGACTAGCTTTGAGGTCTCCAAGTTGATTGCTTACCATGATGATAAGATACTTGGGTCCGGTTTGGATAAAATTCTCGAAACATACAGGGGCCAAGAACATCGACGCGCAATCTGCATGGATTAGGTGGATGGGAAAAATAAATTATAGACCGACGCTTAACTGAGACGTTGCCAAAGGCAGCAGCGCGTTAGGGGTCCTGTTCTCATTTACCACGGGTTACAACTTCAGACTTCGGGTGGTTGCAAAAACTCAATAAATCATTCTGTTTAGTCTAGATATAAACCAGTAGTAGAGCATAAATAACTGTTTTAATCACAGCTTTTAAGATTGTACTTTCTGCGGCTTTCATAATTTGTCCTGAAAATATTATTTCATAACAGCATGCTGCCTTCAAGTAATTACAAAAACAGTGAATGTTTTTGAGAATTCTTTAATATTTCTCGCCTGCGTTGCACCGATGAGTTTTGAAGAGCACATAATTATAATATTAGATGAGTGACGAATAGCATTGTAAGCTCATATGTCTATTTCTGTGTTTGAAGTAAATATTATAGGTACTTCTAATAATTGCTACTGTAAATATTTACTTTCCAATAATCATCATTATCACTATGGTAAGCAAATATGGTACAAGAACACTTCAAGGATTATCAGTTTCTTCTTGTTTATGACTGTGCCGACCCTACAGTGGCGCCCTCATCGTTTGTTTGGTTATTTCATACAATTTAGAATGAAAATGCAGAAAATAAGCACGTTAAGTTGTGCTTCACAAGATTATACGTTAATATTATTATAAAAGGTAGTTTTATATTGTTTAGTTTCATTATAATCCTTAAAACGGATAAAAGTGGCCACTATATTCCGTTTTAAGGAATATGATAAAACTAAACAATATAAAACTACCGCTTCTAATAATATTAACGTATAATCTTGTGAAGCACAACTTAACGTGCTTGTTTTCTGCATTTTCATTCTAAATTGTATGAAATAACCAAACAAACGATGAGGGCGCCACTGTAAGGTCGGCACAGTCTTATATACTTATTTTAGTTTTTATCTCGAAGTAAGTTTTTGTCTTTTTTTTTAATGTATTATGTTGTATTGAATTTTACTATTCAGCAGCTAACTATTCTTTTCAAGCATAAATATTTTAAAAGCTGTAGTAGGTAGGGTACTGTACTTGATCAAGTGCCAATTTGCTTAGGTGATATTTTAAGACTTTATCGTCCGTAAATTGGCGGATATTATGAAGTTGTTAAGGCTTAGATCAGAACGAACGCATCGTTCTCAATCTCATTCATGAATATCGTGGTGCATATTAAGAGTAAACTAGTTGCGAGCTCAAACTCACTGGTGTTCATGGCCAAAAAGCACGCTGCCTCGCCTGGCTTCGTGTCCGACATCGTTAGTAGGTATCAGTGATGAGTAGTTAGTCGCTAGCCTATACGAACAACGTCTACTTCTGACGCATAGAAACACCGTTCCGAACTGATAGGCACGTAACAAAATTCGAAAAGTGCTTCGGAAAATCGAGTTTTATGAAAAAACCACTGCATAAATCAATTACAAATAAAGTTTATTGATCTCTTCGATAACTGAGCTTTGTCTTTTGTTACTTAATTACACCCAAAGTTACGTTAAAAATAACAAGAAAAACGAATCTTTGTTAGCTCATAATTTTTTAATGGCTTTTTATTTTACTATTCTGTTTTGCATACAGACACATGACACAATTAGTAATAAGTCAAAAAGATATCATGTTTAACTTTGGATGCAATGTCAAACAGTGGAGTAATATTCTCCCGAAATTTGTATAGAAAAAATATCGACGAGTGGCACCTTAATGTTAATTTGTGCCACATTTGGCGCGATTGATGAAGCAAAGATTGGCCCTACATTTTGACGAGTTACACGAACATAAATGTAGGGAACAGCTGATTTTATTCGCGATTTCAGGTTTGGTCCCATAGTAAAAGTTGTTCATAATGATGAGTACAATGACCTCTTAAAAGGTTGCTGGTGTTTTACAAATAACCCTGTATATTTATTTTTATTTAAATAGGTAATAATTATAAAATTAACAAATGCATGAAATGTGAATAAATCATCACACTAATATTATAAAGGCGAAAGGTTGTGAATGTGTGTTTATATTATGTTTGTTACTTCTTCACGCTCAAACGGTTTGACAAATTTTGATAACATTTTATATGGAGCTGACACCCTGGATTAATAAATACTTTTTATCCCGATATTCCCACGGAATCGACACTTACGCTGGGGAAACCGCGGGGCGCAGCTATTATTTATATTAATGTAAAGAGAAAAGATTTGATTTTTTGTATATTTATTTGTTACGCTTTCACGCTAAAACGGCTGAATGGATTTGGATGGAATTTGGCTCATGGATAGACCAGAACCTGGATTAGGACATAGGATACTTTAATCGGGATAAAAAGTAGCCTATATGTTAAATCTCCATACAAAATTTTATCAAAATGGGTCCAGCCGTTTGAGCGTGAAGAAGTAACAAAAATATAAACACAAAATCACACTCAAAAACTTTAGTCTGAAGTGTGATTCGTTTATATTAATTTAGCAGTTAAGTTTAAACAATAAAATGTTTAATGATTTACCTACTAGTTTTAGGCTCAAATACATTTTCAATGCCGTTACCGAATAAAGGAATAACAACAAACACTGGTACTTATTTCTATAATATCAAGGCTGCTGCGAGTCTATTTTCATACATATTCGTGCAGTTTGTGCCATCTATTATAAAGTAATAATAAAGCTGAAGAGTTAGTTTGTTTGAGCGAGGTAATCTCTGGAACTACTTAGTCGGGATTAAAAAATAATTTTGCATTTGTTGGCCTAATTCTTGAGGAAGGCTATAGGCTAACGTCACGCAACGACGGAGCAAAAAAAAAAAAATGTTCCACGCGCGCCTCAAAGAGATGTCAGCAATAAGGAAGGGGCCCATAAGGGTCGTAGCCTACCGGGGCAGCGGGATTGTCCGAAAGGGTTACCGCTACCCCGGAACATAAAGGGCTAAGGAAGGAACACGGGTGGGTTTTAGTCAGTAAGAGTCTGACACTCCCTTCTGCTCCACTTTGAGTACGGTCATTTGATGATTTCCCATCTACAAAAAAAAAAGCCTGGGCAGGCGATGCGATGCGTCGGTTGGGTCGGGGAACAAGAAATTTCACGCGGTCGAAGTCGCGGGCAGAAGCTAGTACATAATATCAATTAAAGTCACTTTTCGTGTCTGCCTGTTTGACCGCGTTGTTCTTCTAAACTGCGCAACGGATTTTGATGCGGTATTCACCATCATTTACAGAATTTATTCAGGAAGCTTTAAGTGTATAAAACAATATTATTAAACTTAGATATATACAGAAGTCTCGATGTTTGTCAAGTCATAAAAACCGTGCGAAGTAGGCGCGGGTTGCTAGTATAGATAATCGATCATTGGATCATTAGCATTTGCAGAACCTTGTACAATTCTGCATGGAATTACGTATATCTATTACATCAGTGTATGAAAAAAAATATTCGAGAAATATAAGTAGGTACGGTTTTTACTTACTATAAAGATTTATAGGATGACTGAGAATAAGATACGAAGTAGGTAGGTATCTAATAAAAGTAATTAAAAAAAAAAACAAAAAAACCCGACTGCGGTAAAAAACTTAAAAGCTAAAAACAAGACCATTTTAAATTAATTTTTTTATTTAAAATGGGCTTGTTTTTAGCTTTTCAGTTATTTTTAACTAAAGTTTTTTACCGCAGTCTGGTTTTTTTAGTTTTTTAATTACTTTTTTTTTATTTCCAGCTTTTTAGTTCACAAATTTTATGTCAGATTTTGCAGACGATCTAGTTCGAGTTTTTTACGATTTGTCACTTCGAATTACTTTTAACCCTATAAGTTGCGTAAGTATATTTTTGTAATCACCTTTTAAATCCCTTAATTTTGATAACCCACTGGATGGTACAAGAAGAAAAAAAAATTAAAACTCCACAAAATAGCACCCCAAATCCATAATTTTACTTTGTTTTTTATTTTAATGTAGCCAGTGACTTTCGCTTTACCAAGACAAATCTAAAGACGTTTATTAATTTATCCAAATCCGTTCATTCGTTTAGGAGTTACGAGGGAACAAAGAAGCGGACATAAATACATACATACAGGCTGGTCAAACACATAACCCTCCTTTTGGGCATCGCCGCAGTCAGGTAAAAAGAGTTTTCAGAAATAGCTTTCCCAAACAATTTCTGGCGCGTTTCCAAATGCATGCGCATATTTTAGTAAAATATAGGAAATGACCTAGATTCTAACTGAGAGTTATCTATTGTGTATCTCACTGATGGAATAGTATTTATCACAATTCGTTTTGGTTGACAACATTTAAGGTTTTCAGCGCATTTTTAAGGCTAATTTCAGCGGGCGTGTCTAGCTTTTACGGCTAAGAGATACAGCCAGCTCCGTTTGGGCTTCGCCGCAGTCGGATAAAAATTTAAATGTTTATTTTTATTCTTAATTACCTAGGTACTATCAATTATCATCTAATCTAACTAACCTGTACTGTCCCAAAGTCAAAGGTCTATCTTTCCCTTTTCCACACATTTCTGTCTTTTACTAGTCATTTCGGTACGAGTTAAGTTCGTCCCGTCAACTTCCCCTTGGCTTGGATGTCGTCATGCGATTATTGGGACCCAATCGGTGGTTCTTTAACCTATTGACATAAAGTTACTGATGGTAGCCAGTATAATTCTGTGCCTCCTGTGATAAGTGATACAAGTCAAAAAACGTCATTTTACAGGACAGCAAAAAGATTAAGATTAAGATTTTTTGATAGATATTTAAATTAGAGAAAGAAAATGTTTTGTTCTACAAAAGAGTGCACTGATATTTTACCTAGCCCACTTAATTAACGAACTAGATTTTTTTAAATCTTGTTTTTGCTGTCCTGTAAAATGACGTTTTTTGACTTGTATCACTTATCACAGGAGGCACAGAATTATAACTGTCAGTTTAACATAATCGTACATATCGCTACTGATATAGATTATCGGGACGTTAAAACCAGAGATAGATAGGTTTTTCTACCTCCAGGTCCAGTATGCCAAAACTGATGAAAGATAGGTAATTGAGTTCGGTCGTTAGTCCAATATTAGTTAACCAAAATAAATAAATCTTGAAACTACAATGCTAACCACAGTTAACTTCTTAAAGTCGCGAGCTCGAACTCACTGGTGGTCATGGCCAAAAAGCACGCTGTTTCACCTGCCTTCGTGTCCGACAGTGCTAGTATCAGTTATGAACAGTTAGACGCTAGTCTACACGAACAAGTCTAGTTCTTACGCACAGAAACATCGTTCCAAACTGAAAGGCGCGTAAAAAATTCGAAAAGTGCTTCGGAAAATCGAGTTTTATGAAAAAAGCCACTGCATAAATCAATTACAAATAAAGTTTGTTGATCTCTTCGATAACTGAGCTTTGTCTGTACGGACTGTGTTTTGAAGATTTTACAGTTCTTTTATTACTTATTTACACCAAAGTTACGTTAAAAATAGCAAGAAAAACGAATCTTTGTTGACTCATAATTTTAAAGTGGCTGTTTATTTTATAAAATTAATAATAAGTCAAAACGATATCATGTTTAACTTTGGATGCAAAATGTTAAACGGTGGAGTAATACTCTCCCGAAATTTGTATGGAAAAAATATCGACTAGTGGCACCTTAAGCATCGTTATTTTCTTTAAAAATTGCGTTATACTGGGTACTCTTCAATCCCTCATCATTGCGTTGAAAGTTTGTTTACTAAAGCAGTTACTTACAAATAACCGCTGGTAACATGTTAACGACTGGTTTAACTGGTCGGTATGCTGTGTAACCTACAAGATTATTTAACAGATAAATTGGACGTAGTTATGCAAAAAGGAACCAACCCACAACATGACCGAAAATGAGTTAAGTAAATCAAACTGCTTGTCAAGGTCTATATTTTCGATTATCAAAAACAATCCAAGTAAAATACGAATATTTTGACATTAAAAATTCGTATTTTACTTGGATTGTTTTTGCTAATCGAAAATATAGACCTTGACGAGCAGTTTGGTATACTTAACTCATTTTCGGTCATATTGTGGGTTGGTTCCTTTTTGCATAACTACGTCCAATTGCCGACCCGTGTTAAGGTCGCACACAGTTGACGATGTGCTAATGTTATTATAAGTAACTTTGAAAGCGATGTGGATAGATCCTAGTTTCTGAGTCTGTATCCTAAGTACTTACTTATGAAATAAATCGTAATTTGGGATGACCAGAAAAAACCTAGGTAGGTACCTACAATATTTTGTTGAAAGCGATAAAACCATTAGGTAATCAAGGATTTAACGAGTGGAATGCAAACCATGCACTTGCATCAATATTTACTTTGTAAATATTAATTATTGTGAATGTGAGGACTATGTGGGTTATGTTTTGTTTGTATTTCCTTCTCAGTTAGTTTTAATGATGGTCTGGCAGTTTGAGTATACTTTGCCAAATGTATTTTTTTTGGTTTTGTTCGTCGAGTTGAGCTACACGATTACTGATAAATGCACTGACTGGCCAGGCCCACTAACTGTGTTGTCAAATGGGTCTATCCTCAAAAGACCATTTCAGACACTAATCAAAATGGCACTTTGCTGACTAAGATTATCCATGTCTAGACATTACAAAAGACTGTGACCTCCGAGTTTGTTTCGCGGTTCCGAGTAGCCGGATAGGAAACGCCGACCTCATCTAGTTTTTTTTTAAATATTATTGACATGATGACGTATAGAAGTGTTATAGATGCATAACGAAATAAAATCATTTATCGTTTAACAAATTGACTTGGGTGTTAATGATTTGGACAGCTAAATTAACAGGTTACCTGTCTTACTTACCTAATTACGTACTTGCCTAGTGCTACTTCGGGTTTATGCTTGTGTAGGTTCGAAGGAAAAGAACATTACACGACATTACACATTATTAGATAGAGAATGCATTCTCTATCTACGACATTACAAATGAAAATTGAATTTTCCACTGAACTTGTATATTAGCGCCATCTATGTTTAAGATACGAAAATACACTGTATATGCAGTTCTCTATTATACATACCAGATGGCGCTAGTTGTTAGATTTAAACGATGCGATTGTTTCTCATTCTTCAAAATGCGACGTGAAAAGTAGTAATTTACAAAAGGGTAGGCAGAAGTGAACTCGTAACTCGTTTTTCCATGTTGTGTTTTTACCTCGGAACTGTCTACTGTTGATAAATTGCGTCCTTATCATATTACCACAGTAAACATCCTAGGGAATAATGTAATCATCATCACTTTGATTCTTAATAACTGGCAGTATGACGTGGCTGTCTATCTTCTTGACGATATCCCGTCGTTTTCTGTTAGGAACTTTCCCGGTTGTAAAAGGGATGGCTACGGATCCCTATTCAATCAATCAACTTAGCCCATCGTATTCCACAGCTGGACATAGGTAGGCCTCTCCCAGACTGCGCCACAGCACCCTGTCCTCCGCCTTCCGCATCCAGTCAGTCCCAGCCACCTTCTTAAGATAGTCGGTCCATCTAGCTGGCGGGCTTCCTTACTCTTTCCAGAAAAAACTTTGTCAAAAACCGCACGGAACTGTTAATATAGTTAGAAGTACTTACGCGAATGAATGGTTCACGAAATGATTTTAATCAAAATCATCAGTTTTATTTAACAAACCCAAGTTTCACTAAACTTGGGTTTGTTAAAACTTTTCCTTATGTAAGTATGTTACTTTACATGTTATTTTCTCTTACAACTTAATTATCAGGCAATAATAATTTTATAAAAGCCTGTTCGGGTAAACTTCGAGTCATTAGTTGTTGTTCAAGAATGTTTTGAATACATGTTCACGAGACAATGTAAGTTGTTAACTGTACCTAAATTATAATAAGTTAGTATGAAAGTATGCGAAGCAGGTTTTGTAGGTAGATATCGCTTTAATGGAGTAAATTTTGCTGTATCTAGCAGTGTGACCATCTTATAAATGGCGAATCTGCCACAGATTGGGCAAAAAATCTGCCAAAAATCTGCCACATTTGGCGCCAAAAATTTGCCTTACAAAATACACAACGAATTCAATGAAATTTCTTTAATCCCCTGTTTTGTTACCCAAAAATTAAGAACCTTTTCCTTATTTTTGTTTTGTTTATATTCACCTGGCAAATCCCCGTATAATTTGGCCATGAAACAGAAGTTGCCAGTTCGATAAAACCATTTGTAATCTAATTTTATAGAAAACCTGATGTAATTACATTGAAAAAAGATGAATTCATTGAAAATTTTAATTAAATAGTGTGGATTTTCTTGAAATCTTTTAAATCTGCCGAAATCTGCCACTTTTGTAAATCGTCAGCATGATATGCCACAGTCAAAATTTAGGAGTGAAATCTGCCAAAATGGCAGAAATCTGCCACAAATGGTCACACTGGTATCTAGAAACCAATGTATACCTATTTATACTATTATTAGCTGAAGAGTTTGTTTGGTTGAACGCGCTAATCTCAGAACTACTTACGTTCGAATTTTTTTTTTTTTGTGTTGGATAGTCCATTTATCAAGGAAAGCTATACTTATCTATTAATGAAAATAGAAAAACAGCGACACAGTATATATCCTTCTTATTCAGTTTATGACATATCTTTTAAATTGGTCCAATATTGGAGGAGGAAACAGTTAAGAGCCAAACCTCGAATAATGACTTTTTGCTTAGGATTTTTCAAAAGTCTCTCACCGCAGTTCGGGCTTAGATGAACGCACACATCGGTCGGCTCAATAAAATTGTAATCAGTACCTACTCAAGAAATCCAGTCTATTATTGAAATCAAGTAGTGTATTGAGTCAAGACCACCAGCTGCACACCTGCAGCTTAATACTCCACATATGCTTTTCGAGAGGCAGAAATCATCATCATTATCATCATTTCAGCGGAAAGACGTCCTCTGTTGGACAAAGTCCTCTCCGAAGTATTACCACTTCCAAGAATCTTTTGATTGTTGCATCCAGGCGGCGAACAGATTTTCACTATAATATGGCAATGGCATAGCCTAGGAATCAGTCCTGTGCATCCATCAATCCAAAAGCTATGTGTTCTATATTTTCAAAATTTTAAGAGAAGTAAGACTGTGTCGTGTAATAGATGAAAGATTTTGGAAAAAAATAATCAGACAATAATCAAGTAAAAAACATTCAATAATTTTTATTTTAAATCTTATTTACCAGACCAAACACGTAACAGGTTATCACAGTTCCTCCCGTCCAACATCATCAACCACCCCATCGATGGCCATTTTGGAATACTTCTCCAAGAAGTCTTCCCAGAACTTCTTCCTCTCTCCAAGAGGGTTGGTCTGCATTCTGAGTTGCTTCGTGATGTGGAGGTAGTCGGTGTCAGAGTCTTTGCTTATTGGCTTCCAGGTGATACCTTTTAGAACTTGGTCATCTGTTGATGGTGTGGGGTTCCTAGGATTAGAATTGTGTGTTAGTTTTCGTATTATAACTATGAAATAGGTATTGGGAGATTTGCCCTTCTGTAACGTTAACAACGATCAGTATTCTGTACTAAAAGTCCCCGTATTCATGGTAAACATTTGTTTATAAACAAAGTTTAATCAACATGTTGCTGAGTTGCTGTCAACATGTTGCTGGCAACACTGCGTGTCGCAGAGTTGATCACGGCATGTTGACAAGTTCTCGCTCGTCGAGCGACAACATCTGTTTAACAACAATAGTTGACGTGTGTGGACGTGTTTGCAACCTGAGGGGCAATTGTCGTAATTTTAAGCATGTTCATAATCTGTAGGCCAATTCTACTAATTTAAAACGTTCAAAATCTAGTCGCAGTCTTATTTCGGCGACAAACAAATGTCAAAAACGTGTCAAAATGTAGGGAAATTTGAAGTATTTTTGACAAATTGAGACTGAGAACAGACTGTGAACGTTCTTAAAAATTACGGGAATTGCCCCTCTGATCTCAGTCCCAATTTGTCAAAAATTTATCGAGTTTTCCTACATTTTGATGAGATTGCGACTAGATTTTAAACGTTTTTAATTACGGGAATTGGCGTTCAATTTATAAACATGGCATTAGAGTGTAGTAATAGAAATTGTACAACAACACTGTTTTCTAAACTGGTGTGTAGACAAGACATATTGATGACGCAGATAGATTGCCTGATTTACAAAACCGCTAGTGGTTTTACAAAACGGTTCCGTTATGTAAAACAACTGAACAACGTGCAGCGGTTTTCCATAACTATTGAACTTGAACACGCAGAATTGCATAAACGTTTTGCATCTATCAAACTTTAATGTCAAATGATGATCAACTGTTGCACTACAAATTATCATGAATCCGTATTCATAGTAAACTTTTGTTGAACAGCAATTGATCAACATTGTTTAACACACTATCAATCACAATCTGAATCATTTTGAAAGATATTCCTTATTCATTGCTTCATATGTTCGATAAAGTCTGCTCAACAACGTATCTGCTAAATAACGCAATGAATGTTGTTGAACTGTCAAAATGAACTTCTTACTAGGTATTACTGTGATGCCGCTGATCATAAAAGAAAATGATTCTGTACAGTGGAATAGGTAAACTAGGATTTTGGAGAAATTTACGAGTCTAAACTCAGCCTAAGTTCCTTATTTCCTAAAATGAAGACCGTAAAAATGAGGAGACACTTTGTCAGAGTGGGAGACAGAGACGATTTTTCGTATGATATTATATAAAAAAAAAACTTTCAATAAACCAGGGCTGTGTGTTTTGATCAAAGTTTTAGTAAAAGACTGCTATTGACGTGTAGGTATATCGTAGGCAAAGATAATTTAATTTTACGTAAGATATTTCTTTATGTTTTAGTGTGGTTTTGTGAAAATAAATAGAAGACATATCTAGCAATATTAATTAACATGCTTTCAATCTAACACAGTCGATACGTAATTGAAACAGACGCAATAAACCTTAAACATGTTCTAACTACACAATAAATTTAAACATACCTCGTTTTAGCGAAGTTGCCCCACAGGCGGACCATCTTCTTCATCACTTTCACCTCATTATGTTCACTTGGCAGGCTCAGAATCTGATCATAACTCTTTTTGATACGAGAGCAAACTTGCAAGTAACACAATTCATCACCGACGGTAGCTCCATGGTGTCCCATGCTTGTTCGTGCCCTGGACATCAATAACTGGCTGTTCTCATTCCACTGTCCTCTGAAGTCAAAGACATAGTAAAAAACATCAGATGACAGACCTCCCGCTAGTTTATGGGCAGCTAAATCTACAGCATAGTTCTGTAAGACATCCGCCATGTACACAGCATACTCAAGAATATTTCCGTAATGAAGCGACTTATCCTTCAAATAAAAGTTTACAATATCTTTCCCAGCTTCCTTGTATTTAGAACTTTCACGCACGAATCTAAAGTTGGTCCTTATCGGAAGCTTTACTATATTCTTTTCAATGGAATCAGTCACGAGGCTCGGTTCAAATATTAAATGAGATACTGTGTCTAGACCCTCTCGGGAATTGAAACCGATTATAACGGGAACGTCGTTGACTATTTTTCCGTTTTCTGGTAATGTTATAAGAACTGCATCTTCGGTATCACCTTCAATAGTTGGTGCGAAAGGAAACGAACTTATCTGATATTTGTCGATCGATTCAGTGTCTATGGTATCAATTTCAGCGAGTAGAATTTTTTCGGCATCCAACTTCTGTAGCTCCTCTAACAAGTCCTTGCTATTGGCCGCTGTAATATTCAACGCTTCTCCAAGTTTGAATGCCTTCTTCTTAAGATTTTTAGAGAAATACATGGCTTCCAAAGACGTTCCACTTTGTAGGATTGCACCAGAGAATAGACCCTTCGCTTTTTCTGAATATAGTAGTATATCAGCAAGTGCAGCTCCGCCACGGCTTCCCATTAGTGTTATTCTTTTGGGATCACCACCGAACTGTTCTATATTGTCCTTAATCCATTCCAGTCCTAATATAAAGTCTCTTAAACCATTATTTCCTTTAATGACACCATCTTCAGTTGTCAAGTATCCGAGAATTGCAAGTCGATGGCTGATGGTGACGACAATGACATCTTCTTCAACCAAAAAGTCTGGAGAATAAGTGTCGGTGCCATTGAACCAAGTCCTGAATTGATCGTTGTACTCAAAGACAATGACGGGAGCATTTCCTTTAATGTCGGGTGTGAAGACGCTCACGTAGAGGCAGTCTTCGGAGCCAGATATACCAAAAGGCTCGTTATTCCTCATACTGGAGCTGAACTGCATGCATGTTTGTTTGTTCTCGAAGGCTTCCAGCTTGCCATTCCAACCATTATGCGGTTTTGGGGGCTGAAATTATATAACAGAGTCTTCATATGAGTGAGATTAAGATAAATTGTAGTTTCTATTTGTGTCAACAAATATCCAGTTAATGTTTTAATTGATTAAGTCATAAGTCATAAGTCATTTATTTCATAACAAAATACATTGTGTAGAAAATCATAAATTATAAAATAAACATAAATTTAGATTAATAATGATTAGATAGTGACAATAGAAAAAAAAATACAAAAAATAATAATAATACTCAAATTAACAATAACTCATTTTATACAGTAATAAAATTAATAGTCGTTAAGTACAGAAATATAATGTCACAAGATGAAAATAATAAAATTAATAGCCATTTAATTACCTACAGAATTTAATGTAAACGATTAACACAATATAAATGATTTGATTAAGACTTGAAATAACTTGGCAACATATACTCCTCTATAAAAGAAAACCTTCCAAATCAAATCAAATCAAATCAAAATATTTTTATTTCACATAAGCCTACAAGGGCACTTATGAAACGTCAGAAGCTAGGTGCACGGTTCCAATTGGTCGTTTCCTATGGAGAAGAACCGGCAAGAAACTCCACGGTTACTCTTTTAAAAATAATTGGCTTTTACAATGTTTTCTAATTACAGTAGGTATGGGAGAACAGCGTAGGCCTGTCAACAAGTGCCAGGTACTTGATAAAATAAAAAATGATCTACAGATATAAAATCTACAGGGCCTACAAAGTCCTCACATTTACAAAATCAAAAACTCAAAAAAAGATAAATAAAATATAAAAACCTATTAAAACCAAGTGATCATAATTTCCATTACAACCACTAAAAAGAGTTGGAGGATTAGAATTGTCTCTATATAATGTCAAATAGTAAAAAGATTAAATGTCAAAGAAGTATGTAAAAATTAAATAAAAATCGTAATTTGAGAGCAGTTAATAGACGTTTATGTAGTTATGCCGTTAATGAGATGCCAGGGAAGCCACATGTGCAGAAGCAATTATTGCCAAACTACCTTGTCTTCAACGTCCTTCCATTAATTAAAACCAACTTACAAAATCGTTTTCCACCACGGAAAACAATTAAACCCGTTTCCCTTGAATAAACCTTGCAGCTTTTCCTTTTTGACCGATTTTATACAGGAGGAGGTTTTCAATTCTGATTGAGACTGTTTATTTTTTAATGTTAATGGATAGGGTATGCCTCAGGGGTATTCTGCCACTTAGTTTATACTGATGATGTTATCATGACTTTCTGTCATATTTACATAGCAAGTAGTGTTATGAGAATTTGTGTGGGGTACGTACAACTTAAAAGTGAATAAAAACCTTTTACAAAAAAAAAAAAAAAACAACCGACTTCCAAAAAATACTTCTTCCAAACAACGAAAATGCGAACCCAACGACACCGACTCCGAAATTAAAGTTATTTTTCACTTTGAAGTATCTTTTTTGGAAGTCGGTTGTTTTTTTTTTTTGTAAAAAACTTTTTATAAATTACTTTTCATTTTAACTATAGATCTTAAAGAGTCGTTCAAATGTTTAAGTGTTTTCACGGGTTCGGTTACCCCAAATACTTTACAGGTACCCTTACGGGGTTCGGCCTTACCTGAAATCTTAATTGTTCGGTGGGTGTTTCCGCAAAAGGTATTCCTTTAAATGTGTAGAAATCTTGCTTTTTAAGTAAAGTTTTTTCTACTTTACCCACAACAACACCTTTTTTTAAACTAATTTCTACTGTCTCATCACAGAAACACTGTTTAGTTATAAAAATTGCAAGAAAAAATGTTAACGTTTTCATTTTTGTTGATTGAATTTAATATTTTTATCGATTTATTATTGTGAGTATTGAATTAACACATTGTGTTTGATAACGACTAGTTTACTAAAGCTACAGATAACAAAAGGAGTACGTGTTCTTTGTATTATCTTTTGTAGATAATTAGTTATCCAAAACCCATTTATCTGGATTTTCCTTACATTCGGTTTAACCGATTATTTGGCAACTATTTTCGAATATAGACGGCTGAGTTCTAAAAGCCGGCGGGGTAATTGTGTAACACACTACTAGTAGCAATGGGTTTCATTTTGACAGTTGAACAACATCATTGCGCTATTTACGTTGTTGAGCAGACATATTTTTCGAACTTATGAAGCAAAGGTTTAACAATATTCGCCTGTAATCCACGAAAGGTTAGACACAGGTACTTCTATAGTTCACCCACATTTCGCCAGTTATGGTTCTTTACATAAACCTGGACTCCGGGCTGCTACTGAGAAATTCCAGATGCGCAAACCCAATAACACTTTGCTCGACCCGGGAGTCTAACCTAGAACCTCATGTTTAGATGTAGCGCTTGAGACCACAAGATCAACGAACCCGGTACCTATAACGTTATCATATTTTCGATAACGGTCGTGATGTATTATAGGCGTAATGCTTTTCTTATAAGAAGCGCTCGAAGCTTCAATGATGTATCTTCTGAACATGATGTAGACTTATTTTGCACTAAGATAAGCACAGCGAGGAAGCTCTTAGCCAATTAATTTTTTTGTGAATGATGCGCCGCCTAGTGGTTCTTTAACTCATATGTAGCAACTTAAATAAATAAAACTAACCTAACTATTTACTTATGTACACAATTTACTTTAATTGTTCGACTTTGGGTAATCGATATGTTATATATCTGTGGAGGCTTGTTATTAGCAACTTGATAATATGTTGTTGTTACCTACTATTTGTAATTAGTCTGTAAGCCTTCTTAAAACTAATAAATAAATAAATATAATAGGTATTCCTTGAATTACCAGGTTTGGCAAACTAGTTGATCATCGTACAACCAACCGCTATTGGCTTATTACTTGACTCGCACGAATTTACTCGCTCGAACGGCACTTTACACTTTTAAATAATTTTTTTTTTTCTATGTGACTCGCACGATGTTAAATTATTTGTGGGCGACTCGATAACTTCAGAAATATGTAGGTATTAGGCAATTGGCACATTTTGAATGTTATATGCAATAAAACTAAGAAAAAAATACACGTTTTGATGATAGTGCATGATGATCAGTGATCGGAATAGGCTGAGTGTATTTACCTGAAGTTTAAAGAACAGAGATGGAAATCGGAGACTACTTTATGACTAATTTTTTTTAACAGTTTTGCTGGAACCTTAACAATGTAAATTTTTACATCAAATTATTACAATTAAAGCTTCTATTAGCTAAAATTTCTTCCTTAGAACATTTTGCACATATTTTTTTTTCAGCTAAATTAGTATAGTATTTTTAATTTAGTTGAAAATAAAAAAAAAATGTTCAAAATGTTCTAAGGAAGAATTTTTAGCTAATAGAAGCGTTAATTGTAATAATTTGATGTACAAATTTACATAGTTAAGGTTCCAGCATTGTCATAAGGAAGTCTCCGATTTCCATCTCTGTTCTTTAAACTTTAGGTAAATATTCTCAGCCTATTCCGATTATTGATGATGATGCACTGTCATGGGACGCTATTGGCAACAAAAGAATGGATAATATACTAGATATATAGAAGTAAATCGCTAGAAAAATCTTTCAATCATCATTGAAAATAGAGCCACATGAATAATCAATCACATTACTTGCTTTTATTTTTTTTTATTTACAAAGAGTACGATTATAAGTATTGGGCCAAATCGAAATTCTGACTAATTAGATATATCTGTTTTTTTTTTAAATTACAAACTACACTTAAAATAATTTATTTTCAACATTATTTACAAACATAAAATCAAAAATCACTAATAAACTTTTATAGTTCATCTTTCACATCTTTGACAACCCCATTGACTGCCATAGCCTTGTATTTAGCGAGGAAACTATCCCAAAACTTGATCCTGTCTTCATGAAGGTTGTTCTTCATCTTCAGTTCGTCGCTGATGACGAGGCACTCCTTGTTTTCTTTGGTAGCTGGAGTCCAGATGAAGTCGCTGCCTTCAGGCGTAGGATTTCTGAGAGCAAAGGAAAAAATTATATTAGTTGTATTTTTTAATAGGGGGCTTACTTGGGAGGGGGATGGAACATAACAAGTAAAATAACTTGTGGAAGACTTAAATTACTATGTAAATAAACTTACTTGTTATAAAATGTCACAGTGATTATACTAGTAATTTTACAATATTTCAATTTAGCAAACATTAGGTACTCGTTTTATTATAATTTTCTAGTGGCGAAATATGATTTTTACTCTAGATACACCTCTGTCTAACTTCGGTAATACAGGCTTGATATTATGTGTGTTATCTATTATACAAATACTACTTTTTTGCATTTGAAACTTAATATTTACGAGAGGTAGACGAAAATACACTCTCTAATTGATTTATTAAAGCAATCTCTTGTTTTTCTTTTAAACTTACCCAGATTTGGCGAAGTTTGTCCATAACTTAACCATGTTTCTAATGACTTTCAGTTCTTCAGCGTCTTCATCTTGCAAAACTTTTTTATAAAGCTTGTTAATTGGTTTGCAAACGAAGAGATAGCACAGTTCATCGCCAGTGGCGGCGCCCCATGTTCCCTCCATCGTCAACGCACTGTCTACAACCTGGTTCTTCCTCATATTAAGTTCTCCGCTATAATCAAACGTGTAGTAATACACAGACGAACTAGACTCGTTCACATACTTCCTCACTGCATAATCTAAAGGATAAAAATTCAACACATCTGCAGTATAAGTCAGATATTCTCCAGGTTTGCTTATCTTCACATAACCTTCATCGAAATAGAATTCTTTCACTTCGTCGATAGCACGAAAGTAGATATTCGAGTTCAATTCGAAATGGAAATCAGATCTTATAGGAATCACCAAGAGGAAATCTCGATCAGCGAATGTAAGGTATTGAGGCTTGCGAAGAATACGTTCATTGATTTCGATACCCTCTCTAGAATTGTATCCGATCATGATGGGTATATCTATGTCAATCGGGCCTTCGTCAGGTAGATGGGTGATGATCGCATCAGGATGATCTGGCTCAACTACAGGTCCAAAGGGTACAGTCGCTATTTGTGTTCTTCTACCTTCGTCGGCATCCACCGAAACTGAATCTTGGGAAACGATTTCTATTGAAGATAAAGGTGATAACTCGGCAAGTAAATTAGAGCTGGTTACCGCCGTTTTTTCGAGTACTTTGGCCAATGCTGTCGCCTTTTCTTTTGGGTTTAATGGCATATACGCAGGATTCCACGCAGTTCCACTTTGTAGTATTGCTTTACTGAATAGTCCTTTAGCCTTGGGTGAATTTAATAAAAGATCTACAAGGGCTGCTCCACCATCGACTCCCATTAAGGTGACCCTATACGGGTCTCCACCAAACTTGTCCACGTTTTGTTGCAGCCATTTTAGAGCTAAAATAACATCTCTAATTCCATTATTTCCTGGTAGTTTTTCATCGTCGAAAGCTAAAAAGCCTATTGATCCGATTCTGTGATTGATTGTGACTAGAATCACATCTTCTTTTACGATGAAATCTGGGCCAAAGTCTCGAGATGCGTTGTGAGATACTTTGAAGTGTTCATTGTATAGGAACACTATGACTGGCATGCTAAGTTCCTCATTGCTTGGTAGTTTTGGAGTGTATACACTTAGGGTTAGGCAATCATCTTGACCACTGAATCCATATCTTTTTATAGGCCTTACCGGGAGATTCATTTGAGAGCATGGTTTTCTTTCTTTTTTGGCTTCTAGAACGTCGGTCCATCCTTCGTGCGGTTGTGGAGCCTGGAATATAGAAGCCAAATTGCTGATTAATGTCCAATTGCTTATTTTCGAGAGCAGTGGTGGCCCAGTGGCAACGGCCCCGACTGACGAATTGTAGATCGTGGGTTCGAACCCAGACAGGCACTTTATTTTGTGTAAATAATTTCATCACCACTGCTCTCAAAACGGTAAAAAAAAATCATCGTGAGGAAACCGGCATGACCAAAAATTCGAAGACATGTGACATCTACCAACCCACGTGGTGGATTAGCAGTGGGAACACTATAGATTGATTATACTATGCATAAGCTATATTTTGTTTTCTGAAAATGGGAGAGAATTCAGATTTTCTACTGACTTTTGTAAGTATATTGTTTACTTTACGGTAGAAACTATGAGAATGAGCTAAGTTTTGATGTCAATATTGGAAAATAAAATAGTGAGAGACTACCCGGCGCGCGGCGAGGCGACGTCAGTGCATACTATTATAACTTCGCAGATATGGACCCAACTTTTAATATATACGACCACAGTCGGATAGATGCAGATACGGTGTTGTTAATATTATTCCTTGTTATTTTCTATTCATCTAATGTTACAACTTCTGTCATGATACAGGAACTGTTATGGATATAAATATCGTAATGGTATTCTCATTTGTATTGCACCAAAACTAAAACTTATGAAGTCACATGTATTTACGTATCTATAAGAATTCAGGAGTAGTCTTCTGCTGGCTAAAGTTTTCTCTGTAATATCTAATTAAATTATAATATTTCATCACTTGTTGATGGAATGTGTTCGCTTTGAGGCTGATAGGAGTAAGTTGTTCGGGGCTTTGAAGTTGAACAAGAACGACGTAGGTAGGTACATTCCACCAAATACTGTCTACGCCGAGCTCAGAAGATGGGAGAAAGTTGTTCGATTTTATGGCCCTGCTATATTAATAGTAGTTTGATGTGTATCTTGTATTAGGTTACGATGTGACTGACATACGCTGTGCGTTATAAAAGTCCCTAAAATTTAAAGAATAAAAAAAAATATTTGTTTAGTTTTATTAATTGAATTGTTTATGATTTTATGTCTTTTTTCGTCTCCTTTACTCGTTCAAACGCTGTCTACATTTCTCTATCGATTGTCCTATCACCTTTGTACTAATTTTTCTGTTCTGTTTTTCTCTTGTATGTTTGTATTAAGTGTGTACGTAAATCGTAAAATAAATAATTACACGCCACTCCTTACCCATTCTCGGCCACACTCATTTACTTTTAATCAGCTTATGATATATTTGTGATATTAATAACCTTTCAAAAAACAAAACCTTTAGGCATTACCTTTAACCAACATATATACTTAATTATAATGAATAAAGTAAAAGAGAACTAACTCACCAAGAACCGAAGTTCACCAACCGGCGGTTTACCATAAGGAATTCCCATAAAAGAGTAATATTTCTCATCTTTTAATATCGATCTTACTTCTACACCGGCCACTTTACCTAGACTAGTATCTACTATGACATCAGCATTTATTATTTTGATTAAAAACAGTCCAAAAACTACTAAGCGCGGTTTTATTCCTTCCATCTTGGTTATATTTTAATAATAATTTGTTTGTTTTTAACTACACAATCACGCACGTCGGTAGACCTGACGTGTCCTATAGATAAGTTGTTACTAATCTTGGGTTTAACACTAAGTATTTATTATCTGGTGTATGATAAATAATATTATGGTGACTTAAGTACTTTGTCCGTATCAGATTTTTGTTGCTACTGGTAATATTTTGGTACGAAAATAGCGATGGATTTCGTTAATGAAATGAGGAAAAGCATAGTTTTTGGGGGTCTTTCAAATATCACCAGTATTGCTCCATGGTGATTGGCAATTTCAATTCATTATAAGTCCTATTCATTTAGTTAAAAAAATATTTATTATTTTCTTCCGCAATTGACCCAATCATGATTGACATAACAACTGTTTGACGATCTTACGCCGGTCGACATGACCTCATCGTGTCGACTGGCCCCGATTACTCTTTGCATGTCACATATAAAGTAAGGTAGGTCCCATGGCTTTCCTGCGAGAAATACTCGAATCGACATGCCAAGTAAAATGGGTCAACTTGATTTTTACGAGGAAAAAGTACGAATCTAATGACAATAACGAATGCGAGATGCGCGAGGATAGCCTTCCAGGATTTTCCAGTCCAAAATAAATCGTACCATTGAAACGAAGAAGCAGATACCTACCTAAATCCTTTTCTCACGATACTTTCCTTCACCATTAGGTTTTCGTTTGTGATATCTAAGAGCAAAACTTTGAAAGTACAGAATTTAAATGGTCACGTTTACACTTGCCGAATTCGAACCCGCACCTGCCAAGTCGCTCTGCTGCAAGTATCGACTCTTTAAACTTACGTCCTATGGTTTGATACGTCGAAATGAGTAGGTAACCGATGAGCTTCATCTTTCAGACCCGCCTAAATTAAATGAATTCCCGTTCGCTGGAAA
Organism: Globia sparganii; assembly: GCA_949316385.1. Taxonomy (NCBI): domain Eukaryota; kingdom Metazoa; phylum Arthropoda; class Insecta; order Lepidoptera; family Noctuidae; genus Globia; species Globia sparganii. The sequence continues at coordinate 6,448,109 of OX438670.1, forward strand.
ACTGAAGACGGGCAATTTTATGAACATTCTTTTTCTAATATCGTTATATTTTTATCTTTTTTTTATAACGGTCTTGTTAGTATAATAATATTTCTGAGATGATCTTCGCTCCCTTAATTTCCGCTCCAGTAAGTCTTTGGGTAGATACACAAAGGGCTTCGAATCACCATGATCTTAGGTTGAAAGCCAAAGAAATATTTATAAACAATATCAATTTCTGAAGCGCAGCAATTTATGAAAATGGCGAAACATTTTCTAGGGCAGGGATAACAGTTGGTTAATTTGACAAAACGTAATTTTGTTTTTGTCAGGTATTTAAGAGCCCATACTACCTCAGCTAAAATTCACTCTTTATCTCGCTCGCACGATACTGCTCGCGGACTGAGTGAGAGCGAGACAGAGTGCGGTGCTGGGCGGCAGGCAGCGCTAATGGTAAGTAATTTAAAAAAAATAAAAATACAAGCTGAAATTTTAATGGTTGTTTTCCCGCGGCAGAACAATTTGGTCTCAGTAGTGCTACCTATTCATGGAGTTAAATTTAAAAAATAAAATTGTTTTTGTTTTCAAATAATTATAAAAATATGATCTCAACTCGAAAGCGTGAGAATCAATAGTGACTCACGTGCGCCCGCCCGCTACCTACCATCTTTAAGTAACCCTGGAAAAACCCCTGGTATTTCCAGGGACTCGTGCGTGAGTGGTTAAGTAGGTATATGTTGTTTCGTTAACAAAGGAGTACGTAGTATCGTATCAGCTGTACTATTAGTGTAGCTATAGGTACTATTGGTTCAAGATCGCGTTCGAGTTTTGTTTTTCACAATTGTAAATCTGCCATTTTTTAATATTTATTTTTATTTTTTTTATAAATCGATTGTACTATCAAGACAAAATCATTTCGCTTCGGGAAAACAACCATTAAAATTTCAGCTTGTATATAAGATCTGCTTAATAGTTATTTCTGTTAGTATGCAGTTTCATGATCTAATTTGAAGTGGGCCAAACGCCTCCTGCCGGAGGCTTTACGCGGGGGTCGTGCGGTCCATGGCCCTATATGGGGCCCCGGTGTGGGCGCGTTCACTGCGGCGGCGAGCCGCCCATTACCTGAACGCGCCCCAGAAGGTGGTAGCCGTAAGGCTAATCCGGGGGTACCGCACGATCTCGGGCGAGGCGGCAAGCCTCCTTGCCGGACTGCCGCCGTGGGATCTGGAGGCGATAGTCCTCGCGCGCCTGTACGAGTGGCGCGCGGAGGCACTACGCCGGGGGGAAACTCCGCTTCCGCGGCAAATCGCAGCGGAGCGGACCGACCTCCGGCGCGATCTCATGGCGGCATGGAAAGAGCGACTGTCGCAACCCAGCGCAGGGCACGCCGCGATAGCGGCGGTAAGACCCCTCTTTGAGGAGTGGCTAGAGAGGCGCCACGGCGCCCTCACCTACCGCCTGACGCAGGTCCTCACCGGACACGGGTGTTTCGGGAGGTACCTGCACATTATCGGGCGGGAGGATACGCCCGGGTGTCACCACTGCGAGGGTCGCCCGGAGGACACGGTGGAGCATACGGTGGCGGTATGCCCCAATTGGGCGGAGCACCGCCGTGTTCTCGCAGAGGCGATCGGCAGCGGCGGCGAAATCTCGCGCCCGGCCCTGGTTCAAGCCATGGTCCGGGGCGAGAGGGAGTGGGAGGCAGTCACCTCCTTCTGCGAAACAGTCATGCTAGCGAAGGAGGTGGCGGGACGGCTGAGGGAGAGGGCCTCACGTCCCAGCCGCCGCGGGAGACGCCCCGGGCGTCGGGAGCCGCGAGACGACTCCCGGCCACCGTAGGCGCGGGCCTGCGGGCGGAGAGTAATGGGTAACTCTCCGTCCGATCAGGACCAGGCCCGTGCCGGACGGCGCGTACGTGTTCCACGCGCGCCTCAAAGAGATGTCAGCATAAGGAAGGGGCCCGAAAGGGCCGAAGCCTGCCGGGGCAGCGGGATTGTCCGAAAGGGTTACCGCTACCCCGGAACACAAAGGGCTAAGGAAGGAACACGGGTGGGTTTTAGTCAGTAAGAGTCTGACACTCCCTTCTGCTCCACCCAGAGCGGGAGGGGTCATTGGATGATTTCCCATCCACAAAAAAAAAAAAAAAAAAAAAGTATTTTTTTAATACCAGCGGTTTATTGTTCGGATTGGAGGTAACTTTGGATTTTTTTTTCTATCGAGAAAATTTTATGGAATCGTATTTTCGTCAAACATAGTACATACTTAACATTAATCCTCAACTTTACCATATATTTATTTCAAAATTAATGCTGCATTATTTTCGACATAACGGAGGATCATGCTAAGCCATTTGAGGTAGTATAGGCTCTTAAATATTGGTGATACCCGATAAAAATTTCGTCAAACTATAATGACGAAAGTATTCATTATTAGTTTATTAAAACAACTAGCTTCTGCCCGCGACTTCGTCCGCGTGAAATTACTTGTTACCCCCACCCATCGCATCGCCTGCGCTATCACTTCGTTTTCGCTTAAGACTGTGCCGACCGTACAGTGGCGAGCTCATCGTTTGTTTGGTTATTTCATACAATTTAGAATGAAAATGCAGAAAGTAAGCACGTTAAGTTGTGCTTCACAAGATTATACGTTAATATTATTAGAAACGGTAGTTTTATATTGTTTAGTTTCATTATAATCCTTAAAACGGATAAAAGTGGCCACTATATTCCGTACTTTAGCTTATAGCTTTCCTCAAGAATTGGGCTATCAAATGCAAAAATATTTTTTCAAATCCGATTGGTAGTTTCAGAGATTAGCGCGTTCAAACAAACTCTTTTTATTTGGTTACAACGGTGACTTAAAAATTGATGATGTGGAACTCTGTTCAAATGATAACTTAGAGCGAACATGAAAACGAATTAGATCCAAATGGATTTGCCATAAAGAGTGCTTAAGGAGGACGCGCCAGTGCAGCCAGCGAAATTCAATTTTTCTTACGTTTTTTGCAATTTCTGCAAATTCCAAAAAAAACGTAAGAAAATTTGTATTCATGTTGAACAAAATATGATTCGCGACCGTAACAGGTATGTATTTACAGAATTATAATCATTAATACAACCCTCTAAGTTCTTAAAATCCTATCGATTGATATTTCATGAAATAGGCATTCAATAGGAATAGCAAAAAACGTAACAAAATTTGAATTTCGCAAGCTTCCCCGGCGGTTATGTTGCTATATAAGCTGGAGATAGCAACGACATAATAGTTATCTGCCTCATCGTCCACCTAGTTTTTTCCAAATTATGTTGGGGTCGGCCTCCAGTCTAACCGGATGCAATACGGGTTTTTTACATGGAGTGAGTGCCTATCTGATTTTCGGGCTTCTGACTACCCGTAACGACTGTCAAAGATCCGCGAATAAGAGCCGGGACCAACGGCTTAACGTGCTTTCCGAGGCACGGAGGGGTTTCGGTATGTAAAGATGGTCACAAGCAAACGTAGGCAAGCGTAGGTTAACCTGAGCGATCGACCTGTGCGGCTGTTATTAAATTTAGCCACGGGCCCCTTGACAATGACATAATAGTACGATCCTTAGGTAATAGGTAATACGGGCTGGTGTCCCAACTCCACGTCAATGCGCGTATTTTGCATACAAAGTACGACCCTTAAAATAACTCAAAATGGGTAGTTAAAACGTAAGGTTAACCCATGAAATTATTTTCACGAGGGAAAGGGAGATTCAAGATGCGCGAAGATTGATTTCCAGGTTTTTCCAGTCCAAAAGAAATCTTACCATTGAAACGAAGAAGTCTGACTTTCCTAAGTCCTTTCCTCACGATATTTTCCTTCACCGATTGGTTTTTGTTGTTGACATCTACGAGCATAACATCTCTTTGAAATGAAACGATTTCTTTTTATTCTGTAGGTAAGTAGGATATCGGAATCACTTTTACACATCATAGTACAAAAAATAGGTGTAGGTACCTACATCTCAATAATTGTAAATGCAAAACGCAAAAAAAGAATCTACTTAAGTAATTGATTCTTCCTCGTTTCCTACAGCCGATAAAAACCAAAGTACATTGCCTTTACCGGTCTTATTTAAAGCAAGTAGTTCCAGGTACGGTATTGAGTCACGTTCAGCACTATCGGGTTAAGACATCGTAAAACAACTTTAAGTGCAAGCTGGTTAAACTACTTTTCTACCAGAATATGTAGGAGACGTTGGATATATGTTAATATGGAAGTGTGTTCTGAAATGACAACCAGTTCGTAGAATTCGTATTAAGTTTAAGTACAACATTAAATAAATGGTTTGATAATCTAATATCATGCCTGCCAGGGGTTATTCAGAGGTGCACCAGCAGTGCCATTCTGTAAAAATCTCACCGTGAAAACTAAGGTGAAGTGAGCTGTCATTCCACCTGCAGTGCGATTCTATAACCATCTCACCATATCTCTAAGTAGTCTGTGCATCTCACCGTGAAAACTTAGGTGAAGTGAGCGTGGAGTGAGCCGTCAGTGTCATCCTGATGCTAGGGATTGATACTCTTGACAGCTCACTCTAAGCTCACTTCACCTAACTTTTTACGGTGAGATTTGAATCGCACTGCTGATGTTAGGGATTGGTTCCATTGATAGTTCTCTTCACGCTCACTTCACCTATGTTATCACGGTGAGATTTTTACAGAATCGATAGGCTGTACCTACTACTCTCACATTTTGCCAGTAACGTTTTAACCGGCCACGAATCCAAATGGGTATAAAATTTAATATTTTTGAAATAATGTAATTGTTATTTTCCAGCAATATTACGTACGCTATTATGTGACTACGAGATTCCCCAAGAGAGCCTTATACTGAAGTAGCTCTGCGTTTCTAGCCCGCTTATTAAAACAAGCTGCAATTAACAATCCGTCTGCGAAGCGATGTGATTATTATATTACTTTCTTCATTGGCTTTTGTTGTTAAGTTCCTTGTTGTAATGATTGGTTTTTCAAAGTCTTATTGAGACGAAGTTCCTTATCGTACTTTATACTCTTACTTAGCCTATAATATCCTTATAACATGCTGGGACCCAGGCCTCCTCTCAGTGAGAGGGAGTGGGCTTAATCCAGCACGCGGGCCCAGCGAATGAGTGCTACACCGAAAAAAGTATAAAATTTCGTCACAACAGTTTTATTACATAACAAAAATGAAGTGTGTGCGGAAGCGGAAGGAACTTCGTTCCAACCAGCACCCTAATTGAGTAACACACGATCAATCACAATCTGAATGATTTTGAAGGATATTGCTAATCCATTGCGTCGTATGTTCGAAAAAAAATGTCTGCTCAACAATGTAAATGACGCAATGAATGTTGTTGAAGTGTCAAAATAAAAGCCATTGCTACTGATAGTGTGTTACGCAATTACACCACTGGTGTCCCACGACACTTCTCGACTGTTTTATTTACCGTCTTTATGTAGGTCGTAATGTCTTCGGTTCTAGAGATTTAGAAATTAAAATATTGATTGGTTTACCTGGTTCGCTAATGGTGACGTAGGTTCAATAAATGTTCTGAACTTAAAGTAGAAACAAATAATAAGGCTTTTGGATGCACTGGGATCGAATCCAGAACCTCAATTGTTCCCAGCTTGCCGAGCTTTCGAATAGTTCAATTGAATCGGAAAAATCGTGAGCAAGCAATATGAAACTACTTATTAAACAATAAACCTAGATTTCTACATAAATCTTTAATACCTTAAAAATACCACTACCTATAGTTTCTCATGTATGGATTGACCTCTTACCAATTAATTTTGAATTTTGATTTAAGACCAATCAATCTGCCTAGCCTTCTTTCAACTATGTTAATTGGGGTCGGCTTTCAGTAATTCAGTCTAACCGGATGCCGCTGAATATCAGTATTTTAAATGGAGGAACTGCCTATCTGACCTCCACCAGCCAGTTATTAGGTAATACAATATCTTGGTAATAGGGGAGACCTGTACAAAACCGTATACCGGGGTAAAACAGTATAGCATGCTTATTTCGGTCAATAATTCAAATTTCCCGCCTAACGGTCGCTCAGTAGTACAGTACGGTAGTACCAAACAACGAGACCAATTTGTCAACAGAAACTTATCGGTGCAAGCACGCTCGTTAGTAAAATATTTCATTTTATTGTTTTTTGGTGGTCTTGATCTTATTTTTGAGGAAATTCAAGCAGCAATTGTGAAATCTACGTTTACTATAATTATGTAAGTTAAAGTTTGTTTATTTACTCGCAATTAACAATGTTTTTGCCGGCGAGACGATTTGCATATGTAGTAGTGAGTAATATGTTTACACAAACGGATTCTTGGGGCAAAACCGCTTGGAGTAAAATCGGCCTATATACGGTTTTGACCCGGATGTATGAATATGAGATAAATTTGTGATTTATCATTACAGATTCTACAGAAATGCCGCGTAAATATAAAAGGAAGACAAACAGACAAGAATGGGACATGGAAAATACGAGAAAAGCGGTTCAAGCGGTATCTGATGGAACTATGGGATATTTGAAAGCTGGTAAGACCTTCCAGGTACCAAAATCCACCTCACAAGATCGTGTAAAGAAATTTATTGTGAATAATGATATGGACTCTGCAACAAGCAAAGGTCTAGGAAGATTTAAGCTGATTGAAGCCTCTCGGTAATTTCCGGGGCAGTATCGTACATAGTATATGATTTTGTCCAGGGGTCGGGGTAAAACCGTAATGAGCAGAGGTTTCTTTTTTTTTTGTTTTTTATTGATAAATATCGTAATTATCATAAGTATATCGATGTGATTATGTACCTAATGAGACTGACTAATAATTAAAGTTGATTTGTTACATTTGCGTTTTTAAATTAATTACCTACAATCTTAAATCCTTAAATATACGACTTTACCCCACTCTCCCCTACTGGTTATCACACTTTCGGGCTTCTGACGACCCGTAATGACTGTCAAAGATCCACGAGTGACAGCCGGGACCAATGGCTTAGCGAGATTTCAGCGCGAGCAGTCCTACCAAGTGGTATCGTGTTACCCAGAACCTGGGTTGTGGAAGTCAGATAGGCAGTCGCTTCGTTTAAAACATTAGTATTCAGCTGCACCCGGTTTGACTGGAAGTCGACCCTAACATAGTTGGGAAAAGGCTAGCTAGACAGACTGATTTTATGACAGTTGAATAGTATAATAAGTGTTCGTTTACTGAGAGTTTTTGTCAATGGTGGTAAATAAATTATGAGATCGACTTTACATCAAAAAGTCTATAACACTATATTAATTTCTCGAGTACAACTGAATGAAAACAACACCTTGTCATCATAACTCATCCTTTTTATTAATAGATGCAGTGACAATACCGTCGACGGCTATTCGTTCCCATTTCTCAATAAATTGGTCCCAGAAATTGAACCTGCGTTTGTATAAATCTTGTTTTATTTTCATGTGTTTGTCGATGTGAAGGTAATCCTTGTTTTCGATGGTGTATGGTGGCCATTGCAAGCCTTCGAGATCTTCATCATTGTCTGGTGTTGGGTTCCTGAAAATAAATTAATGACAATTATTTACTCATTTACGTCTTGTTTAAATACTGTATAATATTTTCGTAATTATGTCTAATGAATGAATGATAAAATTACTGTTATATATTTTTCGTAAACTTATTTTACTATTACCTCGACGAGAAAGTCACTATCACAAAGCAAGACCTTGCTAATCTCTGTTAAATAGTTTGTCTCTTGTAACGTCGGATGTTTTTTTAGAAACATTAACTAAATAATGGGCGATGCGCCTCAAGTGGGGTTGGGCAGGAAATCTAGTTAGTCGAGGGGATGCCCGATGGAGTATAGCTGTGACCGAACGGTGGCCAAAGTTAGGCCAAAAAAACAGTGACGTCCAAAACCGCGTTGGGTTGATGATATCATCAAAACTGCGGGAAACACCTGGACAAAGGACGCACGAAACCGGGAAGTATTGCAGAAAAAGGGGAACCCAACAGTGAGTGATTCCATGCTGGAATTATGATGATGACGACATAAATATAAAAAAAAAAATATATCCATAAGACCTGATGGTCGAATTGAATTGTTATTGTATTGAACACTAGATAATAATTTCAATATATAGTCTTACGTTTCGTTAACGCGACGTGTTTTGTCACCTCAGAATACAGAACAAACCAGAAACCGCCAACGCGCTTCAGACTGAAGCAACTAAAACCACTCTTAACTAGAGTGGTATGACGTTCCTGCGATTAGTCGCTCTTTTGCGCGTGGCGTGTCGTGACATATTGACGAGTATCAATTTTAATTTTATAATGCCTTCTTGTGTTGTTCCTACGTGTGAAAATTCGGCTGGAATTACAAAGAATCAGTATGTGATCACATGTCATCTGTAAATAGTGACTTTAAAAGTATATTTATTTAATTATTGAATTTGTTCTAATAATGTGATCGACTTAGAAAATGACGCGTCCATTTTGTGAGTGTTGCCATTTATGCCGAAAATTTTACCCACTTTTTTATTTATTGCGGGTACTATTTTCGTCCATTATAGAACCTTTGTTATTTTAATTTCCATGCTGACGAACAGAGAAAATCGGACTGGATGAAAATTATACATAGAGCACGGTTAGATGAAACGGACAAAACTCTTCAAATCAGTTCAGTCTAAAAGACAGTATTATAAAAAGCTAAACCAGCAAAAGGGAACATAATAAAACCTTTACTTACCTTATTGAACCTGTGTTTTATTTATAGTGCATAGTAGGTGTAACTAACATTGAATACCTCTTTAGTCATCAGATTATATAGTAACTGCATGAAATGTGTGAATAATAGTTGCGTAGTTGTGTATACCGCTAGTTTACTACTCTATTCCCTTAAACCCGTATATATTTTTTAGCAAATACCTTTTCTCTACTGTTATAAGATAACCCCAAATACAAGGAAATTGCTCCAGGGCTAGCAACATTACGCGGGTGGGAAGTGGGGTTGGCGGGGGACAGACGTAATGTTTTTGGACACAATACGGGATATGCAACTATCATTGAATGCGGTTTCTGGTTTGTTCTGTATTCTGAGTTTGTCACATAACTTACCTATATTTAGCAAAATTCGTCCACATTTTGATCATTTTCCTCTGCACTCCTTTCTCCTCTGGTACATTCTTTTCTAGCTTCAAGTACGTATCTACCAGAGCAGGGCATTTGAATAGGTAGCACATTTCATCTCCAGTAGCTGATCCCCATGTCCCTTCCTGCACTGTTGAGTGTTTCATCAAACTCTTCTTGTTTTCATTCAGGTCGCTGACGTAATCAAAATGATAATAATAAACGGGTTTCAAAGACCTTTCAGAATATATTCTTGTTGTATAATCTAAGACGTAACTCGTTAATGCATCTCCCATATACGTCACCAGGTCCGGCACAGTCTTTATATTAATTTCACCCTTATTGAAATAAAAATCTGTGATTTCTTTGGTAGCTTCATCGTAAACGTCTTTTATGGGATCAAATTGGAATTTCAAACGTCTGGGCATTAATAGAGGAAAGTCTTTTCTAAGAAAACCTACATATCTTGGTTCTATAAGGTACTGCATCATGGAGTCCATGCCTTCTCTAGAGTTTGAGCCTATCATGATGGGGATGTTAATTTTCTCTGTTGAATCCTCTGGGTATTCCGTTATCAGGCCATCTGGTTGTTTTTCAACAATCGGACCAAACGCAATGACACTCTTCTGAGTCTGTTTGAAGTAATCGTTAGGACATGCATGCAAATCTCTAAAAAGCAATTTAGAAGCAGGAATTCCTTGCAATTCTTTCAAGAGTTTGACATCGCTGCTTGAAACTACACCCATTAGCTCTCCTAGCTTAAACGCCCTCTCTCTGACATTCTCTTGCAAATATCCTGAAGACCAAGATGTACCACTATGTAGAATAGCTGCACTGAAAAGGTCTTTAGCTTTTGAGTGCATGAGTAGATCAATACCAGCTGCACCTCCTTGCAAACCCATTAGAGTAACTCTATGCGAAACACCACCAAACTGTTCTATATTATCTCTGACCCATTCCAAGGCTTTAACTATGTCTTTTAAACCTGCATTTCCTGGTAAAAACTCATCTTCTAGTGATAAAAATCCAATCGCTGACAACCTGTGGCTTATAGTTACTACAATAACATCCTCTTCTATAAAGAAATCTGGGGCATAGTCCTTAGATTTGTTATAGGAATTATGGAAATGATCATTGACTATCAACACGATTGCTGCTCGTTCTTTTTCGTCTATAGCTGGCGTGAATACGTCCAAGTATAAACAGTCTTCGACTCCGTACATACCGTAAGGGTTTCCCTTCTTCACATCATTGTTGTATTGAATGCAAGCGGGTTTTTCTTTGATCGTTGGCAGCGTTTCGTCCCAAGGGTCGACGGATTGAGGTGGCTGGAAAATAAATATGATATGGTATTGTTATATTTCTATGGTCGCATTAAATCTTTTTCAATGTAGTTTGTGTGAATGTTTTTTGGGAACGGATAGTTTTGGTTCGTTTTATAAGTTTTTATAAAAGTTAATATGACTATTTTACAAAGGCGGATTTGGTTAAAATTGTTTATTATGTGAAAAGGCTATTTCAATATTTTTCGTATGGAATTATTTATAGCACTTTAAATCTGACTTCAAATTGACTAAAAGGGCATTTAAAACGAATTATTTATTTACTAATCATTCACTCACCATAAATCTTAGATCACCGACAGGTGGAGCGGCATATGGTATACCCATATATCCGAAATATTCCTCATTCTTTATAAGAGTCCTCAAGATTTTCCCCACAATTGGACCATGCGTCGTTTCTACCACTGGGCTTTCTTTACAAACTATCAAATTAACATATAGAACAAGAGAAATACAAATATGAATTATATTAAAATCCATTTTGTTTAAGTCATGACAACCTGTATTACTGCAATTATCGATTGAAACTACTACACCTGTTAAATATTATCAGATTATCGTATCACATATTTATCTTTATTGTGTCTATAAATGCCGGTAATTTAGAATTGTTAAGTAACTGGGGAAAACAGATAATTTTTGTGACCTAGAAATTACAAAAGAAATGTGAAGTGCTAACTGTTGCTACCTGTTGACGATTCTACGTCGACTGCTACAGGAGCGAATAAATAAAATAGGTGGACTGAATGAAAATTTGGTGTAATACACGGATAGGTACAAGTTAACAAACGCGGTGTCTTCGTCGTGGTAAGATTTCAAGTGGGGCGACGACTCGACGCTCGGAGCAGGAAGACGCGCGTGCGCCCGCGCCGCCCGTGCGCCCCTCAGCCGCCTCCGACGCCCGATGCTGATGCCGCAGCCCGCGCGCCCTCTCAGCCACCGCGCGCCTCCAACCAGTCGTAAGCATGCCGTGCATAGACATGCTCCCCGGGTTGAAGTGGACTTCAAAGAGGAAGCGGACAGATGTTGTTGAAGCCGCGCCGAATTGTCCCTCTTTTCGTCTTCAGATCAGCGACCCTCGTGACGCCATCGCTGCCGGGGTACACCTGTACGACGCGCCCCAGCAACCAACAGAGCGGTGGGAGCGCCTTGTCCTTCACGAGAACAAGCGATCCCAACGCTATGTCACCGTTGGTAGAAGCAGGCCATCTCGTTTTCTGCTGTAGGTTTGAAATGTATTCGAGATTAAACCTCTTCCAAAAGTGTTGCTTGATGTACTCCACACGTTGGTAGCGCTCCAAACGATTGATGTTGGTGTCGGTGATCTGTGGATTTGGAACCGAAATTAGTGAGCGTCCAATAAGGAAATGAGAAGGAGTAAGGGCAGAGAAGTCGAGAGGATTAGTGGAAAGAGGAGTAAGGGGCCTTGAATTTAAAATTGCCTCTATTTGAGTAAGGCACGTAGCCATTTCCTCTTAAGTAAAATGAGTAAGCTGCAAGAGTCTTTTTAAATGATGTTTGGTTGAACGAACCGCGGCCTCAGCGAGGCCGTTGAAGTGTGGAGAATACGCCGGTGCAAACCTGAATTCTATTCCCTCTTGAGCTATTTCATGTGCAACATCAGAACCCTGCAAAAATTTATATAATTCATTACATGCTCCGACAAAGTTTGTACCATTATCGGACAAGATAGTACGTGGCCTGCCGCGACGTGCGACAAAACGATTTAAAGCAGCCCTGTAGGCCTCTTTAGAGAGGTCCGTGACAAGCTCGAGATGCGCAGCTTTGGTAGCCATGCATACAAAAATGCACAGGTAGGACTTTACTAACCTAGATCCCCGACCTTTCCGGTCAGATATCAGTATAGGCCCAGCGTAGTCGACGCTACTATTGAGAAAAGGAAACTCTAAAGTGCTTCTAGTGTTGGGTAATTGTCCCATGATTGGCTGCACATTTTGAGCTTTAAATCTAAAACATTTCAGGCACTTGTTTACAGTTAACTTAGCAAGATTTCTGCCCCCCAAGGGCCAATAAGTTTGGCGAATAGTCGATAAAAGCAATTGTGGACCTGCATGCAGTAATTTTTGATGTTGCATCTGAAATAATAATTTCGTTAGATGATGCTTACTACAGAGTAAAATTGGATGTTTTACGTCGTATTCGTACGGGGAGTTATCTAGCCTGCCACCTACACGAATAATATTGTCACAGTCTAAAAAGGGAGTCAAAGAAGTTAACCTATTTTTAAGTGACAATGACTTCCCGGATTTAAGGACAGCGTACTCATCTGGGAACATTTCAGATTGAGCTACTCGTAGTATGAGAGACAAGGCCTTTCTAAGTTCATCAGCAGAAAGGGAACCTGTTATTTTAGAATTATTATTTTCTAAATTATGAATAAATCTTAGAATGTAAGCTACAACACGTTGTAAATAATTGAAATTAGAATATTTGTGAATTAACTGTTGTATGATTGAACTACATGTTAGATTAGAACTAGAATTACTACTGTTATGACTATCTACTAAGTTAGAAATTACTTCAGGTAGATCTTGTTTCACGTATTTATTGGGCTGTTGTGGCCAAGCATTTTCATTATTTAATAAAAACCGAGGGCCTGACCACCAAAGTGCAGAACCGCTGATAAGATCAGCCTTCAGCCCACGAGAGACAAGGTCCGCCGGATTGTCTTTAGACGGCACGTATCTCCACGTAGTACTCTCATATGTTGACGATTCTACGTCGACTGCTACAGGAGCGAATAAATAAAATAGGTGGACTGAATGAAAATTTGGTGTAATACACGGATAGGTACAAGTTAACAAACGCGGTGTCTTCGTCGTGGTAAGATTTCAAGTGGGGCGACGACTCGACGCTCGGAGCAGGAAGACGCGCGTGCGCCCGCGCCGCCCGTGCGCCCCTCAGCCGCCTCCGACGCCCGATGCTGATGCCGCAGCCCGCGCGCCCTCTCAGCCACCGCGCGCCTCCAACCAGTCGTAAGCATGCCGTGCATAGACACTACCCATAGTTGAATGCGAATGTTTAAGAGGAAATGTGGTCGCAGAGAGTTTTGGAAAAGTCTAAATAAAACGTCATAATTCGAGGTTTGGCTCTAGCCTATTTCCTCCTTCAATACTGGACCAATTTAAAATATATTTCATAAACTGATTAAGAAGGATATATATACCGTGTCCTTGTGTTTTTAATTTTTCATTAATGGGTCTCAAATTTGAACACTAGGCAGCTGTTGACAGCGGTTTAAATCGACATTTTTTGAGGGTTCTAGTGCTTACAAAAATAACGTATCATCAAAAAGGAAAACATAGGGACATACAAGTAGTAAATATTTATTATCCTGTAAAAAATCATTGGTCAATAATCTTTATAAAAATAGTCTTTATAAATTATGGTCAATAATCAGAAAGAAAACAGGCGAGAGCATTTCTATAGAAAAACGCCCACCCGCTTTTCCTCTTATGACCAATAGGTATGAGACCATTTCATGGTTCAATGGGCTTAAAAGTTGTCACATAGTACTGTTTTTAGGGTTCCGTAGTCAACAAGGAACCCTCATAGTTTCGCCATGTCCGTCTGTCTGTCTGTCTGTCCGCGGTTTAGCTCAAAACTATTGGTACTAGAAAATTGTAATTTGGCATGAGTATGCACGTTAATGACGCCAAAAAAGTGGTAAAATAAAATTTTGAAAAAAAAAACTATTATTTAGGGAACCTCCCCTACATGTAAAGTTGAGATGATAATTTTTGTTTTCGTCCTTCCGATAGTGCGGGATATCGTTGGATAGGTCTTTCAAAAATATTACAGGTTTGCGAAGATTGTTTTTTGATTAAGTATACCGTTCGTGACTTATCAAGCTTTAAAGTACCAATTTTCGTTAGAGTCAAGTGTCCCCCCCTCTACCAACTAAACGATTGTAGTTAGAACCTCAAATGTCACTGCACTAGTACCTAATTATAACGAAGTTTAAAGGAAAACTAACACACTTAAGTGGGCTTTACAAGTTTACAAGTAATAGTCGACCAATTGTATTTGACTCGAAAATTTCGATTCTTTTTTGATTTTTTTTTATTTTGCTATATAGTATCAAACAAAGTTCCCCAGATATATTAAACTACTTCCTCAATTTTGTTTTTTTGTGACGAGTGAGTAGTGTAGCTCTGTGTCCTGTATTTAAATTCAAAAGACCGGCTATGACGAGCCTTATCCAAATCTCAAAAAAAACTTTCCGTGCAAAATTGTCGGATCAGGTGAGGATTTGTATAGGAAGTCAAATTAGGTAGGTAGTAATGTTTGGCTTTTAGTTAGAGCATGGTACGAAACTATCAGTCAGCGAATACGACCCGCACTTGGCTGTTATAAAAACTACGGAACCCTACACTGCACGTGGCCCGACACGCACTTGACCGGTTTTTTAAACATATTTTACTATCAAGATAAAGGTTAGTAAGGGATAGGGACCAGTCTTACCGAGGGGTATCGTATTACCCAGTAACTGGGTTGTGGAAGTCAGATAGGCAGTCGCTTCATATAAACTACTGGTATTCAGCTGCATCTAGTTAGACTGGAAGCCGATCTCAACAAAAACATAGTTGGGAAAAGGCTAGGCAGATGCTGTCGAGCTAAGGGTAACTTAAAGAGTCGACATGAGCTCATAATTTATCTTTGAGAATAAAATATAAACATCAAAAATCTTTCGGTAGGGAAGGGCAGGACTGAAAATGAGTAATTGAAACAATAGTGTATGTAAGATAACCTTCAGATAAAGCATTAAATGCACTGACTGAAAACCTTACCGTGGTCATTTACAACAGATTAAAATATTATGAAAACATTTTCACGGATTTTATTCATGTTTATAATGACGTGTCCTTTAAACTCACTTACATTTCGTTCAGTGACAGTATTTACTTTTACTTGATCATTCAATCTGAATTTAATTCGATTTTTAAGCAAACTGTTATGAATTTTTATAAAGTCTTGTTGCCCGTTACCTGTTCTATAGTTATTTGTGCTACAAATGATGTGTATGTCATTAAAACAAATGGGAGTAAGATTTTTGGAAAAAAGTTATTTACAATTTTTGAAGAAAAACCTTTTGCTGCATTTTGGAAAATTCCCTATGCGGTTCCACCGATTGGGAAGTTAAGATTCAAGGTGATTAATCACTTTTTTTTATTAATTTGTGTTCTTTTGCCGGTATTTTTATTTTTTTTTGCAGATAATAAACTTTTAATTAGTTTTTTTGTTGTACTACTATATATATTCATATAGTGACTTTTTAAATGAAATGTGCTTGTGTTTTACGAAAATCTGCCCTAGCGACTTTAACCTGTAGACATACATGAATAAAATATACCCATTCAATTATTTTCAGCCACCAAATCCACTTCATTGGTTCAATAAACCAATTTACAATTACAGCATTCCATACAATGAGAGTTGTGCATCTGGTTTATCTGAAGACTGTTTGTACCTGTCCATTTATGCACCCATCATGAAACACATTTCCTATTTTTCCGTTATTGTCTGGATCCACGATAAAGCCCACATGCATGGCCCAGATTTTCTGATAGATGAAAATATCATTGTAGTTACTGTCTCCTTTCGGATTTCGATCTTCGGTTTTCTCAACACTGGAGACAACTTTGCTGAAGGCAATATGGGAGGTAAAGATATTATTACAGCTCTGAGATGGATAAGAGAAAATATTAGCTACTTTAATGGTGATTTAAATAAAGTGACAGTATTTGGATCTGGAACAACTGCTCCCATAGTAGCATCATTATTATTGTCTGCTGCTGGTGAAGATTTGTTCAATAGAGTAATAATTCAAGATGGCAGCGCATTGTCACCTGCTGATTACAGAAGTTACAACTTTGAAATAATGAACAAATTATATTGGAATCTGAATGGACCATTTGAAAAGTTCAATCGAACGAGATTGTATGAATTACTTTCTAAGAGCACAGTCAGGAAATTATTAGTAGCCAGTCATGATCTGTACGACAGCACCGAAGTCAGGGACAATCAGAGGCTTATCAATTCATTCTCACCAACTGTCGAAGTATCAGGAAAATGTGCTTTCATGAACAAACTCCCCTTCGAAGTATACAAGCGAAAGATTACAAATAATGCCGTGGAAGTTATGATAGGCTACAGCAACTTAGATTCCCTCCACAAACTGGACGGTTTCGTTAAAAACAGGAAACTTCTAAAGTATTTAAATTATAACTTTCAGTATTTATTGCCATTTGAAGGGCGGAGGGACGAATACGGATCGAAACTGTACAGGAAGATAAGGAGGAAAATAATGAATTTCTATTTCGTTAATGGAACGGTTGGGGAGAGGAGTCTGCGGAGGTACGCGAAGTATGTGTCGGACCAAGTGATTTATCCGATACTCCGTCAAGCGAGCCTGCACTCCCAAGTGTCGTGTAATAACGTTTACTTGTACCGCTTCACCTTCCGAGGGTCCTTCAACATCATGTGGAACACGTTCCTCCGCTATCTAAGCCTGAGAGGAGCTACATCGGGCGATGAAATCTGTTACCAATTTAAATGTAAATCTTTGAGTACAAGCTATAATACAGCCGCGACTTCAGATGAAAGGATCTTCATTAAGAAGATTGCGAGGTTATTGGCGAATTTTGCTAAATACGGGTAAGGTTAATGCAGACTAAATATTTGCTCTTTTCTCTTGTTAATGAATTTTAATTTAAATGGTTGGGATTTAAATCCTTAATGCGGAGTTATTTTCTAATTGCTTTGTCAGTTTACGGTGTGCTTGCTTTGATGGCATTAAAAGATTGTGAACTTAAATGTTACCTGGGCGTCGAGGTATTTTGTGCGGTATTCTCATTTGGTATTTCGAAATTAAAATTTGTTTGAACAACTTTACAAAGGAGCTTATTTGTTGAACTTCGATTCGGAGAAGTATTTTAATCAATTAAATTAAATCTGTTTGATGTTGATAGTGGTTCATCAGCGTTATTAATGGTAATGAATAATCCAATTGTTGGATGTTAAAGGGGTTGTATTTTTGTATTTTATCTTTCAATCTGCATTTTAACTTAGTTTATTTTATGGCTTTTTACACTGTTTGTGTATTGAGTGGTATGGATTGATGAATTAAAGATAAAAATACAGATTTCAATAAGACATTTCCAATGATAATTGTGTAGTAGTTAGTTATCCTAGTTAACTCAGCCTATCGCAGGTCACTGCTGGCCATATATCTTGTGTTTTTTTTTAGTATCTGCACTTACTAACATAGTCGTAAGTTTTACTGACAATCTTGTTTGAGTCTTGGTTACAGATAGTGCAATCCACGAAGACGCGCCCCACTTTTCTTTCTAATCGTTAACGGTTATCGCTAGTCAATTCCGCTAGTTTTGTTTTTTCGATACACACTAATTAGCCACTAATAATATTAGTGTGTATCGACAAAACTAAAACACTAGCTGAATGTTGCTTACTTGTGCTGTAAGTATTAGGAAAAATAGTGGGGCGCGTCTTCGTGGATTGCACTATCTGTACTCCAATAAAGAAAAAAAAATATTCTACTCTATAGGCCTCTCCTAGGTTGTGCCAAAACACCCTGATCTCTACGCGTCCCACGCTACGCTTGCAGATACGCGGTGTCTACTCTAGGACTCGTCTGCTCCACCGACCATGGGTCTTTCGACAAACATGGCCAACCCACCGCCACTTCAGTTTGCTGACTCTGCAATCTATGTTTAGTTATCCCAGTATCACCAATTAAACCATCGTTTTCGTCTATTTTTCAGGAACCCAACACCACATTCCTCAGACGACGTTCTAGAAGGCTTACAATGGCTGCCTCTGACTCCCAACACAAGCCTGAGAGGCTTGAACATGGGATCTACCCTGAAGATGATGAGACTGCCCGAAGAGAAGAGAATGGAGTTCTGGGACCAGTTGAGACATGAGTTTTTTCTTGATAGAGAAATAAATGACGAGCTGTAATAGTATTTTGGAAATTATTTATTTGGTATGTTGTGCTATTATAGATGCTAATGCGGGCTTTACGCAGGTGACAATAGCGGCACGGCGAAAATCGACTGTCTAAATGGCAATTCGGTTAGACCGCAGGGTGACTAAAATCGCAAGTTCCAAAGTAGGTTTAGACTTTTGTCGTGCGGCGACAGGTCGCATGCAGAATGCACGTTAAGCTATTATGTTGGCCCCAGCTGTCATTCGTGGATCTTTGAAAGCCGTTATGGGTCGTCGTAAGCCCGAAAATCTATTGAAAAAATGTTACCCAGTAACTGGTTTGTAGAGGTCTGATAGGCAGTCGCTCCACGTAAAATACTGGTATTCAGCTGCATTCGGTCAGACTGGAAGCCAACCCCAAGAATAGTAAAAAAAGCTAGGCAGAAGACTGGGAGACATATTATAACATTAGACGTTTATATGCTGATAACTAAGATAGTAAAAACCTCATCAAATCGTAAGTGTAATTAACGAGCGGGAATTCGGGAATTGTAATCTGCTAATGTGTTACTTTACTAGCTAACAACAGAACTTGAACAATTTTACGAACACATACACTTAACAGCCAGAGCGTAATTAAATCAGAGTGCTCCCAAATGATTTTGTTCGACTATTGTTGAGCGGAATGGTGTTAATATTCGAACGTTAAACGTTAATAGGGTTCTTTTTACCAGAATTGCCTGTTGTATAACACTGTTTAGGAAATTTTTGAGCAGTGCTGGCCCAATGGTATAGGCCCCGACTTACGAGTTCTAGGTCGTGGGTTCGAATCGAGGCAGGCGCTTTATTTTGTATAAATAATTTCACCACCACCGCTTTCAAAACGGTGAAGGATAACACCGTGAGGAGATGTTCTAGAACCTAAAATTCAAAGATATTTGATAATTACTGCTGTCAAAATGGTTAAGGAAAACATCGTGAGGAAACCGGCATGTCCTAGAACCAAAAAATTCGAAGACATGCGACATCTACCAACGCAGACTGGACCCGCGTGGTTTTTTTTTTTTTTGTGTATGGGAAATCATCAAATGACCCCTCCCGCTCTGGGTGGAGCAGAAGGGAGTGTCAGACTTTTACCACAGATTACTGAATAGTTACTACGTAACAGATACTTCACTCAGTAGAAAATTTCCAATATCTATTACGATAATTGCCTACTCCTTCGCGTCAACAACCACTGTATGCTCAAATGCGCCTAAATGCTCAAGCGTACAGCAGTGATTGCTTCGCACCGCGCGATTCCACAGTAATCGCAGGGCTGCCTCTTCGATAAAATTAAATTAACGTAACTTTTTATCTATGTTATTGAGAACTGTGAATATGTTCTGACTTTTATGTGGCAGTTAAAAATTTTATCATTTATAAAATATTTAACCAACTTAAAAAAAAGGAGGTGATCAGACATACAGGCCAAACTGAGATGTTTGACTTGTATGGTTTGTAGGTATGTATGTTTGTGCGCGATAATCTCGCGTTTGGCTAAACCGATATCGATGCGGTTTTCAGAAAAGGATTTGTTACATTTAGGAGAACGTTTTAAAATAAGTATAATACTTCTTAGTTTGATGATGATCTTCGGAGATGTTCACTAGAAATGAAAAAAAAAAGCCTTAAAAAAAGAGAACCGACTTCAAATAAAGCACTAAGCCGTAAGAAATAATTCGTTTTTTTTTTTATGTTAGTGCTAACAGCTGGTAAATACGAATCGAAAAAGCACCGACATCAAAGAAGAAATTATTTCTTAAGGTTTAGTGTTTTGAAGTCGGTTCTCTTTTTTAAAGTTTGTTTTATTATATTTGTAAGTTTGTTTTGTTTTATATATTGGTGCTGACTGTGGAAGAAACCTAGATAAAACATAATTATAGACATCAGTGTGTAGGTATAATTTTTTATAAATTTCTTACCTTTTCTAAATTCTCGATTATTAAATTTTAGTGTAGAAAAAATCCTGAATCTAATAAAAAGTTTTATGAGATATTGTTTTGGAAAACAAGGGCAGGGAGAATTAAAATGTATGTCATTTAAAATTTCATAAAGAGGTCTTTGTTTCATATTTTTTTCAAAATTTTTAATGAACATAGTCTCAAGTTCTTTTACATAATTATGAAAAGCATCTGTTGGCACTTTTAACTTTCCGTAAAAAGACGATGTTTTGTTGAATGCTTTAAAATGGATAAACAATCTATTCATAGATTCATTTAAATCGGGAATGTTCTGTAATTCAGCAACAAAGTCAGGACAGGTATGCTTTTTGCTACATTTAAAAAGTAAACAGCACTATTAAAATTGAACGGCGTGCGCGCGCTTCGCTTGCGAAAACCGCACTGAATTTGATCCGCCGGCGGACCGAGACCGCTCGGCTGGGCGGTAGGCACTTATAGCGCGCAAGTACATGGAGTGACGGAGGCCTGCTTTTACTGACTAAAACCCACCCGTGTTCCTTTCTTAGCGCTTTGTGTTCCGGGGTAGCGGTAACCCTTTCGGACAATCCCGCTGCCCAGGACCCGCGTGGTGGATTACGGCCCTCTCCCTCTCACCGAGAGGAGGCCTGTGTCCCAGCAGTGGGAACATTAAGTATAGGCTGATTATGCTACTGCCGAGATGTAACACTGGTTAACTTATTATACTGTGGCGGTAGTAATAAAGAACTGGGTCACTGCTGCATGTGTGTGTGATATCAGATATAATTTTAAATGTGTCGGCTCACATTGAATTTTGAGAGCATTTTTATGTTCACTCAACTCCATTTCGTTCTGTGATGGATTGTAAAATATTGTCTATCGCTTTTACTAGGAAGGTACTTATCTGATGTACAGAGGCGAGCACATCAAGCTACCCCCATCTGTCTTCCTTTGATAGATTTTGAACTTTACCACAAAGGAATAAGGTTCATATTCAATGGGAAAATTTGACAGATTGGGGTAGCTTGATGTGCTGGGCTCTTTACTAGGTGTGTTTTTCAGTAGTAAATCACAGCACGAAGTTTTTTAATTTTTAATATCTTCTTTTTGACAAAACAAGATAGTAAAAAAAAAGGGTAAAAATAATTTAATTTTTACTTAATTAGGCAAAACGGCTGAACGGATTTCGATGAAATTCGGCATACAGATAGGTAATTTATGACCTAAAAATAGGATATTTTTATAATTACGACCTCCACGCAAGCGAGGCTGCGGTAATAGCTAGTGACTCATAAATCTTTATTTATTATCGACAAATATACCCAATGCAGAATGCTTAAATAGAAAAAACTGAAGAGATTGAAGAATTTTGAAAGAAACCCCTATCCATTGCCTCATAAGTTTGAAAAATTTGCCGGCACGACAACGTAATTAACGCAATGAATGTTGTTGAACTAGCAATATGAAAGCCATTCCTATTGTTAGTGTGTTACGCAATTACCTCGCTGGACAGTATGTTAATATTGTTAATCCGCTGCTCCCGGCAGTCAAACGCTTATATTGTTGTTACAAAAAGTCATCAAACCTCGAAAGTTTGACGACCGGTAGGAAAACAAAACCCTAGGACATCGGTATTACCTAATAATTGGCATGCGGAAGCCAGGCAGACGCTTCGTGGAAAGTACTGATATTATACCGTTGCTGGTTCGACTGAAAACCGGCCCTTTGGAAATGGATGAACGGAAATTGTCGAATACTGGAATATTATTGATTATATTAAATAATATATTATTATTATATTGAATATTGTTGTCCATTTTTTTACATAATGGCGTTTAGAGCTATATAAATAAAGAAAGAATATTCTG
Source organism: Globia sparganii (assembly GCA_949316385.1). NCBI lineage: Eukaryota > Metazoa > Arthropoda > Insecta > Lepidoptera > Noctuidae > Globia > Globia sparganii. The sequence continues at coordinate 6,470,359 of OX438670.1, forward strand.
TATTTGCCGAAACAGCAAATATAAAAAAAAAAACATTGCGCCTGGTATCTCCAAAGGAAGAAGAAGAAGTCCACCTAATAGTACACACACATATTGCTAGTTATGTGTAACTCCCATGTAATAGGGAGTGACTCTACTGCTGCCATCAATCGGGCACAAATCCTGCCGCCGGGCTGCTAGCGGGAAATTCCTGACGAAAAATCTAATAACCCTTTGCCCGATCTGGGAATTAAACCCAATACCTCATTTTTGGGATGTATGAAGAAGCCTCCTCGTGTAGCGCAGTTTGTTCCGTCAGTTAACGCTCGGCACATCCTGGACAGTCACGCCCAACTCCTTATTTTGACTAGCCAATTGTTCCCTTGCGGTGGCAGGGCTAACGCCAGCCTGGTTTGCGACCACCCTCCCACCGGAGTCCGGCGTCAAGCAGCCTGCTGTGTTTCGTCGATGCGTGGGAGTTCCAGTGCCTTAGGCATCTTCTGGGCACGCTCGTTCCATCATAGACCTCATCCATCGCTTTCCATCAGGCGTGATTGAGGTCAAAAGCTGGCCCATTCAGTAATAAAAAAAAAAATGGTCAGCGGTAGCGCCTGCGATCACTAGACCAATGAGAAAGACGAGGAAAAGAAAAAAAATATCCCTGTATAAAATTATGTACTTGCTGCAATGGTACCAGGAAAATATAAAGTAGAAAAGTCATAGAGTATCAAAATATTATGAAGCAGAACCGCTGGTTCAAATAGTGAGGCAAATTCTTTGAAATCTATTTAAATGCAAAGGATGAAGGGATAAAATACGTTAAAAGGTTAGAAGTTTACTCCATAAGGCATAAAAGGGTCTTGGTCACTGTACTGATATTTATCACTGATCTGCTATCCAGACTGTGATTCTAAACCTTTTTGTGGGTCCATTTATAAGTATTTATTGTGTTTCGTGGCTGGTGGATTTGCAACGATCTTTTGCATGCTCAAAGCATGCGACTAATGTTCTATATAAACATATACTATAATAAAATTGAAATGTCTGTAATATAAAAATATAGTCTTTTACTAAATGCATATGAAATTAAGCTGAGTATCAGCACTTTTCGAACGTCAAAATTACATAAGGCAGTTCCCCAAAACGCCCACCCTTCACCACTTCCTAGTGCTTTCGCTGAGAAGAAGAAGTGGCGCAACAAACTTCCCAGCAGCACAGCTGTCTGTTCAGAAAGAAAAACTTGCTTCTATACAATAATGGGGTATGCAAAATACAATACGTAAATACATTACGAGACATTTGTTCCGGCTAATCATCGAAACAGTTGGACCGATTGACAGGACTTTCACTGACAGATGCTGATATTATAAACCCATACCGTAGGCTACTGAATTTTAGAAAAAGAATTGGAGTACCACGCAAAAAAAAATTTGAACAAATTCGTGAAATCCAATTTATTTTCCGAAATGCGCGTGAACGAAGTCGCGAATATGGCTAGTGTTTAGTAGAAGATTAGAGTCTCATGTTTTTTATTTCAAACTCACTCAAATGCACTGAAAATGGAAGTACAAAGGATCAGTCCTGCAGGAAGGGAGCTACAATTTATAGTAGGGTTATAATTATTCTCCTGACATGCTGGAATTGTAAGCTTCACCCACGACACCCACGTACTCATGTATCCGCACTAATAAATTGAATATTGCCTTTCAAACTATGTAGGTTTTTAAATGCAATATTCAATATACAGCGAGTCTCGGGCCGTAAAGACTACGACATAGCTATTCACAACCATTCGATACGCTTCCGTACCGTATCAAACATCCATCAATGTTATCGTAGGAGTCCTCTAAACGCTGTTCACAAGTCCAAAACCCGAAAATTTTGTCAGTTTAAAATCAAATAGAAGACCACTATTCTTCCGACAGCTGTCTGCTGTCGGGGGCAAGGCAAATCAGGTTATTGAAATGTGTCATTTTCGATACGATAGCTTGTCGTATGGTTGTGAATTAGGGTGCGGGTCGTATTAGGCCCGCGGCTCTCAGTTTGACCACCGCTGTCCAAGATCAAAGATTCGCCTCCATTCTATAATAAAATATCAGACACAGAAAGATATCGAATCATCGCATCAAATAAATCATATTATCATTATATACTGAGGTTTCAAAGAGATCAGCGGTGGAATGGAGAGGAAAACTTATTTATTTTGTAATAAATAAAACAAGTTTGTGATTGTGTGGGGCTCAATTATTCTTGGGAGTTTTGTGTTTGTTTGATAAAAGTGAAAATCTTCAAGAAGAGTTTCACATGTAGTTTTTAGAGTTCTGTACCTCAAACGGAAAACGGAACCCTTATAAGATCACTTCGTTGTTCGTCTGTCCATCGGTCAAGACCCTTTTTCTCAGGAACACGTGGAGTTATCAAGTTGAAATTAATATCAAAAACTCAGGGCTGTAGGTAATCCTTGAAGCAGTGAAAAAAATCAAACTTCTAAGTCAACGTAATCAAAAGATACGGGCGTTTATGTTCCGGAATCAAAACCTATAGGGTACTTAGTTCCTGTTAACCTAGAATCATGAAATTTGCCAAGAAGCAATGTCATGTAACACAAGTAAAGGAAAAAAATGCGATAACCGCAAATTTGTAGATACTTAAATAAAATAAAAAAACTCGTGATAAACTATTTACATACCTACAGTACGGAACCCTCGATGCGTGGGTCCGAATCGCACTTGACAGGTTTTTTATGTTTGGTAAAGCAGCAACAGCACAGACTGCCTACTTTAGAAAAAAATCGATTCATAAGCATAATAGGTACAGTCAACAGCAAAATTAGATGATGAAAATCAGAAATTCAATACTAATTAATGAACGGAGTTCGCGTCAGATCTGTGTGGCGTCGAAGTAGTAAATGTTTGGTATAATTTACAATCACATAACGACACTTCGACGCCACACAGTTCTGACGCGAACTCCGTTCATTAGTATTGAATTTCTGATTTTCATCATCTACTTTTGCTGTTGACTGTACCTACAGTTGGATTCAAACTTTATGGCGGCCATGCAGAAAGCTATTCGCTGTGCAGTACTGTGAAGCTCTAGTTGAGAGCTACACAATGCAATTCAAACAGCGATACGATTTGACTTGAATTTATAATTCTTTTAGGAAGACATTTACATTAGGAGGCTATGTCTAGCACTCCACTAAACAAAAATACCATATAAAAATATATGACACTTGCTTGAACGTTCGAATGGAACACGCGCACAAATAAAACCAGCCTGCACTATAAAAGGTGAGGCCACATAGATAACCTCTACATTACTTCACCCCTCACCCCCGCTGACAGGTGCATTTGTTACTGCACAGCGATTCGCCTCATGTTCCGAAAGTTTGAATCGGGTTGTACCATTAACACGTACCATTAGTAGGTACGTATCCTGTTTATGGTCTAAATAATGGTCGGAAATAGTCTCTGTAACTCTTTTAAACCCTGGTCAGCGTGCAAGGACTCATCATCATCTGCCTAGCCTTTTCCCAACTATGTTGGGGTCGGCTTCCAGTCTAACCGGATGCAAGTGAATACCAGTATTTTACATGGAGCGACTGCCTATCTGACCTCCACAACCCAGTTATTGGGTAATACGATACCCCTAGGCCCCTAGGTAAGACTGGTTGTCAGACTTTCGGGCTTCTAACTACCCGTAACGACTGTTCACGGACCAACGGCTTAACGTGCTTTCCGAGGCACGGAGGGGTCTCGGTATGTGAAGATGGTTACCCATCCACAGACCAACCGGGGCAAGCGTAGCTTAACCTGATCGATCGACCTGTGCGGCTGTTATTATTTAGCCACGGGCCCCTCCAACGTGCAAGGACTACGTTTGTAAAATAAAACGAAGTACATAAAACCAGGGACGTGTTTATTACGAAACGGTACTAACTAGAAAATGTTGAGCTTTGAGGCACGTCCAGTGCGTCCACCTGTTTCGCTTTAAGCCAGTATTTTTATTATCTCTCTATATTTCTGTTTCAACTAGTTTTGTAATGGTTTACTTGCAAAAGTCGCTCCTTGTAAAATACTGGTATTCAGCTGCATCCAGTTACATTGGAACCGGCCCCAACATTGTCGTGAAAAGGTTCGGCAGATGATGATACTTGCAAAAGTAGATACTTACACAGAATATTTAAGAGAAGTTTGAAATCATTCTTACAATTGACAAATTCTGACACGTAACAAACAAGGAAACATTAGACATTATGCGAACCACCCTTCTGCTCTGACACTCCCTTCTGCTCCACCCAGAGCGGGAGGGGTCATTGGATGATTTCCCATCCACAAAAAAAAAGGGGGACACCCTTGATGAAAAGGCAAAAAAAGTTTTTGTTAAAAAGAAAGAAAATATATTTATTTAGTATATACTAAAAGATACACAATACACCAGATAAATCAGATAAAAATAAAGATCAAATAAAAAGATGGTGGTTGGACGGTGGTTGTTTGTGAACATATTGATTTTATCGTCATAATTATAATTTGCTATAATTTTCTTTAGCATAAATTTCAGAAGCCTGAAAGTCTGATAACTAGTCTTCCCAAGGGGTATCGTGTTAACCAGTTACTGAGCTGGATTTTGGAGGTCAAATGCTGAGTCCGGTTAGACTAGAAGTCGAACCCAATCATAGATATAATCCAATATATTTGGGAAAAGACTAGGCAAATGATGATGCACCTTGCCATAAATGTAGAAGCCACATTGATTGATAGGTACGTCAAATATTAATTTAGTCTAAAATACAAAATTTTTACATAACATAATCAGCCTATAATTTTCCCACTGCTGGGACCCAGGCCTCCTCTCGGTGAGAGGGAGTGGGCTGTAATCCATCACGCGGGCCCAGTGCGGGTTGGCAGATGTCACATGTCTTCGAATTTTTGGTTCTATGACAAATAAAAAGATGGTGGTTAAAGGTGGTTGGTTGGTGGTTGTTTGTGAACATATTGATTTTTAATTATTTTTTTTTATATATTTTTTTTTGTTTCCTCACGATTTCACGAAAAATTTAATTTTTTTAAAAAAATATTTTTAATTTTTAATTTAATTTTTTTAAAAATTTAAATTTAAATTATTTTTTAAAAGTAGGCAAAGCTTAGAGTGCGGTTAGAACCATCCTGTAACTACATCAGTACAAACGGTGGAGCAGTGGTGCCCCAGTCCAGTGGTAACGGTCTCGACTTACGATTTGTATGTAGGTCGTAGGTTCGAACCCAGGCAGGCGTTTTAATTTTTAAATAACTAAATCATTTCAGCACCACGGCTCTCAAAACGGTAAATAAAAACATTTATTTATTTATTTTACCATTTATGTACACACATAATTATACAAACAGACAACAAAACATAAGAACAGAAAAATAGGTATAAAGGTGATAAATCTCTTCTAGCATACCTGCGATAAGACAATAAACAGAGAGATGTAGACAGAGTATCAAAGATATCGGGGCCGTCTCCACGGGCGAGAAAATCGCGGCGATTTAACGTCGTGCCATCAAAGTCAATGAATCAATCTCCACACGGCGATATCATCGCGACGATAATTTGATGGCACCGCATGACTATCGGCGCGATTTTCTCGCCCGTGGAGATGGCGCCTAAAGGAGACCAAAAAAAATCATAAACAATTCACTTAATAAAATTACCTAAACAAATATGAGAAACCGGCATATTCTAGAACTAAAAGATTCGAAGTCATGTGACATCTACCAACCAGCACTGGGCTTGCGTGGTGGATTACGGCCCACTCCCTCTCACTGAAAGGAGGCCTGTGTCCCAGCAGTGGGAACATTATAGGCTAATTATGCAGCAACGCTGTCTGATGGCAGAAAAATAGAAATGGTAGTTCCCTGGACGAGTTCCTTCACAAATCACTCTACCCTAATAGGTACGCGGACCATAGGCTTGTCAACTGAAAAAATATAATTAGTTCGTCAGTTAGATTATCACAAAATATTTGACCCGTATTTTTTCTTTTGTTACGTAAACCAAAATTGACGAAGATACGACGCCTTTAAAATTCTCAATACGTCACACCTTGGTATAAATTCTTAGTGCGTTCTGACTTCACGAGCCCCCACTCCCGAGTTTTGATGCGTTTTATCTTTGTCAATATTAATTGATTTACAAAAACAAAAAATACGTGTCCATTATTTTCCAATACTCTAACTGACGGAGTAAATAGATATTCAATTTATTAATGGTGAAAACTAGCCTATTGCATTATACCTACTAAGTGATGTTTTGCTTTCCATAGCATAAAGGTAAATAATGTCTTTCAGTGGCGGTAAACAACATAAATCATTTTATAACAAAGGCAGGGTTGCAGATGATATCCCGGAATAGGAAGATATTGGTGAATTAGAAGACAAAGAGTCCTCCATTGTCTTGAATGGGAGTGTTTTGATAAACAGTTGAGTGAGGCTGTCAAAGGATTAGGGTGGAAAGTCTGTTTAAGCGTTAAGGCTTTTGTACTGGTACCTACTGAATTTTAACATCGGCAACATCAGTAAGCAATCAATTGTTTTTTCTAGCGATGGAGTGCAAAATGCCCGTTAAATTTAATTAAAAAGAAAGAAATAGTACATTACTGCAGCGGCCAGCAAAAGAGGCATTGATAGACGAACGTGTAAATGTGGACCGAGGTGAAACATTCATTTTTGCCTTTTTCACTTTGTAGTGTTTTTTTTTTAAGTCGATTGTATTTTTTTGGAAAATAAGTAGTTTTTTGGAAAATACATAGATATACAACTGCAGCCAAGCGGTGCCAAGCTAAGGTGCATTGAAGAAATGAAGACACCGACTAGAAGAATCATTAAAATTCGCATAGAAATGCCGGAATGCAGTATATTTATGCATATCTTCGTACATAAGAATAATGTATACAGATCACGTTAATGAAAGAAACATCAAAATTGGTTCATTAGTTTTTGAGAAAATCGCGGATATACAAATATACATACATGCATACATACATACGGGTTGACTACAGAACCTCCTTTTTGAAGACGGTTAAAAACTTTCAAATCTAGTCACAATCTCATCTCAGCGACAATCAATGTCAAAACTTGTCAAAAATTGAGGGAAATTAGATGACAGAATGAAACTCAGATCAGACTTCTTAAAATTACGAGAATTGCCCCTCAGGGATGCACAATTGCACATCTACTCCTAATAATGGCGACAAAACCATTAATATTATTACCCGCTAATATCCCAGACGCACTAGAACCCCACAGCCGCCGCAGCAGTAAAAATTAGTAGCAAATAATCTCGACGCCAGTTAGTTTCGATATGTTACTTATGAGTAACTGTCAAAGTTTAATGGTACAGACGAGGGATGCAGAGTTGAAACCTTATTTACTATTTAGTGAACCCGTGATCACTTCATACTCGAAACTGTTGAAAAAGTTAGGCCTGTTGTCCACGACGTTACTCAAAAGTAATCTAATTCACGTATTTTACACATGTTCGCATTCTAATCTGTCTCGTTGTGCGTTTATAATTTCTAACGTCACTATATTGTCGTGGATATATGGAAATACGTACACGTTATAACGTTATCGTGGATGGAATGGAAAGGATGGTGCCACGAATTGTATGGAAGCTGGTACCCGCTCCAATTGGAATAAGTGATAATAAAGAAGGTATTAAGATTTAGTACAAGCATCCAAGGTTTTTTGTCTTAATTCCTTGTCCGATCGTAGTATTAATACCTAATTATAAATCGTAGCATTAAGATCTATTATATTAGGTCGGGGCAAAAGTATTTTCGTATTTTTCATACAAAAAAAAAATTCTTTTAGGTTTAATTTTTTATTTATTTATAATATGTATGTGCCGTTTTGATCGATGACTTGTTGCCATCTTGTGGGCAATGCCATGATCCCATTGCTGTAGAAGTTTTGAGATTTTTTAACAAAAAAATCTGACAGGTAGTTTTCATAGTGTTCTTTTGAGGTTAACTTTATTCTTCCTAAAGAGTTCTGAAGTGACCGAAACAGGTGGAAATCTGATGGAGCAAGATCAGGACTATACGGAGGATGCATCAACACATCCCAGCCAAGCTCTCTCAATTTTTGCTGAGTGGCTATAGATGAGTGCGGTCTGGCGTTGTCGTGATGAAACACCACGCCCTTCCTATTCACCAGCTCCGGCCGGTTTTTCTCAATAGCTTCTTTTAACCTCATCAGTTATTGACAGTAGAGGTCAGAATCGATAGTTTTACCCGGCGGCAAAAGCTCATAGTGGACGATTCCTTTCCAATCCCACCAAACACACATCATCACTTTTTTCCGAGTCAGGCCGGGCTTTGCCACGGTCTGTGGGGCTTGTCCATGCTTCGACCACGATCTTTTTCGGACATTATTATCGTAAGTGATCCAATTTTCATCACCCGTAATCAACCGTTTAAGAAAGGGGTCGGAATTATTACGTTTCAACAAAGAATCGCAAATGGAAACACGTTGCATTAAGTTTCTCTCAGTGAGATCATGTGGTACCCAAATATCAAGTTTTTTCTTGTACCCAGACTTTTGTAAATGCCGTAAAACTATTTTGTGATCAACATCCAGTTCTTTAGCAATATCATAACTACTAATATGTCGATCTTGCTCCACTTTTTCAAAAATGGCACTGATTTTATCCGTGACAGGGCGTCCAGAGCGAGCTTCATCGTTCACACTAAAATTTCCTGACTTGAAACGCTTGAACCACATTTATGCTACTCGTATTGATACCGCATTAGGTCCGTAAACCGCACAAATTTTATTCGCGGCGTTCGTTGCATTTTTACCTTTTTTGTAATAAAATTTAAAATGTACCGAATTTCTTTGTCACATACGTTCATGTTGCTTGCTTGAAAAACAATTGAGAAATGGCGGGAACTAGTTTTTTTTTTTTATTTATTGCATCTTTAGAATGTCAACATTTAATAGAAATATTAAAACCATCCAGTTACATTCACTACTGCCAAAGAGGTTTGATTACTAACAATAGATTCAAAATACGAAAATAGTTTTGCCCCGACCTATTAGTATATTATGTTGCACCACTGACAACCCCATTTTTATATATCCACGCAATCACTGCCCATTCCAAGGTTGCCTTGTATGTTTTGTAGTAATAATTGTTTTTTTTTTGTTATGTATTAACTGGTGTACAATAAAGTATATAACGGCGCGTGACATTATTAAATAATGAAAATCAGTTCATTTGGAAAATTGTAATCTATTTTGTTATTTTTTTTAATGATTGGTCATCATTCTGTTATTATTAAGGATTAATCGATTTGAATTCGACTAAATGGTAATTTTAATTAAGAGCGGGTAACACCGAATGGAGTTGCGTCTGTCATGACGAGCGAACGTCGTGTCAATTGATCCAGTTGATTGACAGCCGTTGCACGTGGTGGTCACTCGCAAACCCATTGGCTCTAAATCGCTAATTATTTCTGCAATCCTTAATTGTTTACGTAATTTGAGTGCTGTATAATTAAAATAGTGAACAGTCAACGCTGCAGTGTCTTTATTTCAACGTTTCCTGAAGTTTAACGCCCACTATGGATCCCCGTGCTGACGAGGTCACGAATCAGCAATCAGATGCAACAGCCCGGTCTCCCGACGTCCCGTCATATATATAAATAAATAAATAATACCTACAGGTTGGAAGTTGAGACGAGGCAGTAAGGGAAGCCACCTTAACCGTAACCTTCTTGAGTAATTGCTTACTGCATTAACAGATTTTGGAAAAATGGTACCGTCAGGTAGAACAACGATAATTCTTACATTTTATTTTTATGATGCAAACGGATGTCTTTTGGGGAAACTGAGGTAGGAGTAAGTATGAGAAAAGTCACAAATCGCAAAAAACTTTTCTCGTACCTAGTAATGTGCGTAGATATTGCAGTGTACCAATATGGGCATCCATCCTTTTAAAGCGTCTTCGTATATTTCCATACATTTTACTTCCCTGTGTTATCGTGATGCCGTGACGTGGACGTGGACGTCCACGATAATACTGTCACGTTTGAATATTATGAAGGCGCATATTCTGAGCCCTAATCTGTCAAAAAATCCCCTAATTTACTTACATTTTTGATACTTTTTCGATATTTATTACAATCACTCCGCTGTTTATAAAAAAAAACTGACATCTAATGATGTCAAAATGTGCTGTTTAGTCCCATGAGTAATTAAAGAAGTGGGTAATCCGCTGGGATTTCGGAGAAGAAAAATAATCAAAAAGTAAGACTTCACCACACCGTCCTTATTAAAATTTCATTCACGTCTTGTAAGCTTATTTCCGAAAAGAAAATGACGAGAAAGATATATTTTTGTTATGGCAAAATTCGTGGTACCTACTCAACATTCAGTTAAGCAAAATCAAACCGTATTTTATTTTAAAGTCCCCTTTGCTTGATTTGTACCTGCCGAGAATTCCTAAATGGCAGCATGAGAAGAGAAAAAAATTTGAATTTTATAACCATATGACGTAGGTAGAATACTATACATACGGAAAAATGTACTCGTATTCTTTTTCCTCCTGGCTAATGTCCCAATTTATTTAGGGTCAGCCCTCTTAGTACTTCTGCGCCACACCTTACTTACGGTTGTGGATTGTCCCTTTTGTTGTGTTGCTCGCTATCATGTCATTTTTTATATTTCGTAGCCAAGTTATTGGTACTACCTTTTCTACATTCATGGCAAAAAGAAAATGGACAAAAAAAATTAAGAAATGAAGAATATGGACGATAACTTATATTGTTTTGAGTAGCGTCGTGGATCGTGGGCCTCATAATGCACTTAGTATTGAACCTTCTCATACTTGTAGTTTGTCCTCCTTCTCTAGAACCCGAGTGTCACAAGTTGTTGAAAGTTTTGCGTTCGGACAACTTCGTATATGTTTGGTGACCGTTCGATAACATGCAAACATTTCAAGTTTGTTCCGAACGTAATGAGCTCTTCGATAGTAATAATTGCATCTATCTATTTTATTTCTGTTGTTTAGAATCACATAGCCCGCGAAATTCAAATTTTCTTATGTTTTTTGCAATTGGCAGGTCAGTGTCAGGTTGATTGTTGAATAACATATGATTCACTTTATGTATTTACAGAATTATAGTCATTAAAATCATCAATACTATCCTCTTAGTTCATGAAATAGTCATTCAATAAGATTGGTATTAGGACCGGAATGCCCAAGAATTGGCACATTCAGTGTCCCCTGTTCTTTACGCTTTACATTTACAGGTTGCTAAAACTATTTGCAGAATAAAATTATATTATACAAAATCTTGCTTTTAAGCTGATATTATAAATATTCCGCACTGCTCGATCAGGTTAAGCTACGCTTGTCCCGGTCGGTCCGTGGATGGGTGGCCGTCTTTACATACCGAGATCCCTTCATGCCTTGGAAAGCACATTAAGCCATTGGTCTCGCCTGTTATTCTTGGATCTTTTTTAGTATAAGCGAAACCTGATTATAGTTTGTTCAGAATAAGTACCTAACTGAATCGATTCCAGTAATTTTTACGGGATGTTATATTTTGTCCCAAAATATTTAGAAAAGGTTACAAGGGACACCGAGCGACACTACGTCATCGTGAGCATGTTTTTGTACGGACAACTAGGGAACAAGCTTATAACTTTGTGATTTTTCATGATACAGTTTTGAAATTTTGTACATAGACTTTTTAGATAAAAATACTAGACACGTGTTTCGCATATACTAAAACTAATGTTGTATACTTAAGTTTTATCTCCTCAGTATCGCAATACAAACTGGGTCCCAAACTATTGACAAGTTAGTTTGTACGCTCAATCATTTATGATCAAAGTTACACCGTTAACTGCAGTTGGGGTTTCCAGATCAGAATTTAGAAAAAGCTGGATAGTGTATTCGTTTCTAACGATGATTCGTTCCCTATTTCTTTGATTCCACGAATCTATTTTGTAGAAATATCACCTTGAAAACTATGGTGAAATGAGCTGTCTATAGTGTCATTCCAGTGCCGGATTAAAACTACTTGATGCCCTAAGCAATTCCCGCCTATGGGTCTCCTTATCTACTAGTGAACAAGTATCAGTCTTTAAAAAAAATAACGTATTTAATGCGAACAGCGAGATGGATCATTACGCACCTTAGAATAATGTACGAAAGACGAAAGCGGTGCGTGGAGTATGCATTAAGTATAATAACACTGAAGGTTTTCTTAATTTTAATTATTGAAATGCGACTTGCGTCTTTTACGGGTACAAAATTCGCGGACAATAGTTTTTAAGTTCAACGTTTTCAGCATATCTGCTTCTAAGTAGGTATAGGTTTATAATAAATATTGATAAAGCATCGAGCTTTTCCATCGTCAACGTAACAGCATCTCCCGGCGACAAAACGCGCAGGGTTTCAAACAGCCTTGCGTTTCATGTGCTAGCAAATATTTTTTGGTGCTATTTATGGTGCCCCCGTGACGTGATGCCCTAAGCAATTGCTTAATTTACTTATGGACTGATCCGGAACTGTGTCAACCCCTAGTATTAGGTAGAATGACAGTTTTATTGCCATCATAGTCCCATTACAATTTACTAGTCCTTCGAGTCGATAATAATTTTGATCATTTTAAATCAATTCAGTCAGGACCTACTCCAAGAATATATATAAAAAAACATAGATATCAATTGAAGAAACCCAATCAATCAATCAACTCAGCCTGTCGAAGTTCACTGCTGTGCCTCTCCCAGGCTGCGCCTCAATACTCTGACCTCCGCCTTCCGCACCCAGTCTGTACTAGCCACCTTCTTAAGGTCGTTCGTTTATCCAGCTGGGGGGCGTCCAAATTACGCTTGCCGATACGCGGTCTCCACTCTAGGACTCGTCTGCTCCACCGGCCATCGGTCTTTCGAAAAACATGGCTAGCCCACTGCCATTACAGTTTGCTCACTCTGCAAGCTATGTTGGTTAATAAGAAACTTATTACATTTGTGTAAAAATAAGTTCAAAATATCCTGCTTGTCCGGTTGGTTATCCTACATTCACGTATACTGTGCATACACTGTCTTATATTGATAAATGCAACGGTTATCGCAGAATATTTGCGGTCACCGAACATTGATAATAAACTTCGAACAACTCGGGGTGCTGACGAAACCAGGTACCTACTACACACAGCAAAAAATACGTATTGTACCAATATTTGGATTTAGAGGGGCCCGTGGCTAAATGATCGATCAGGTTAAGTTACGCTTGCCGTGGTTGGTCTGTGGATGGGTGACCATCTTTACATACCACGACCCCTCCGTGCCTCGGAAAGCACGTTAAGGCGTTGGTCCCGGCTGTCATTCGTGATAGAAGCCCGAAAGTCTGACAACCAGTCTTACCAAGGGCTATGGTATTACTCAGTAACTGGGTTGTGGAGGTCAGATAGGCAGTCGCTCCATGTAAAATACTGGTATTCAGCTGCATCCGGATAGACCGGAAGCCGACCCCAACATGGTTGGGAAAAGGCTAGGCAGATGATGATGACCAATATTTGGATTTAAAAGAGTGTCCGTGGAGTTTCTTGCTCGTTCTTCTCTATAAGTAAGTACCTACTACGCTTTGGAATGGGCAACTAGGTCCATCTTTCTGACTGACCGACCGTTTGATAATTCGAGTTTGATACCTAGCTGTGTGTGTGTAATATTGGTCATACGGTGTTTTAAATAAAGGAAAAGATTTTGAGAGGTTTTAATGGATACACAGGATTTTTCAAGTGAAGACATTTTTGGCTCAGAGGCTGAGCGACCTGCAGTGTAGGAGTAGGTTCGATTCCTTCACAGCTTAGGTACAAGTTATTTTCCGGTTTTGAAAACTTTTTTATTCGTTTTTTTTTAATACGCTTAGATACACTTATTTTGAAAGGCAGCAGCTACGGTATCCCAACAAAGAATGTAATAAAATACTCTTTATTGTGACAATCATAAAAATTACAGACATGAATGTGGAAATTTAACATAGGGTGACACAATGGGCGGACAACAAAGCGAAAATGGGTGAAAAGAAACTGTCAATCAGCTACCTTCTCTTTGGCCATTACCAAACTTAATTGAAGCCTGATCAGTAATAAGTCTATGCCCGGAGGTCTTCCTTTGTTTTCGGGGTTGTCTATAATTTAATCTAAACAGGTATAAGGAACAGGGTGTAAGGTTGACTCGTCCTCCATAGAAAAGGTAGGATCCTCCGACCAGACTTGTGTTGTGTCTGGTGGGTAATTGCCCGACAATTGGTGTCGGGATGTTGTAAATATATAATTATGCTAGTTTCGCGGTAAACTCTGCCTGCGCGATGCAGGATTTCACGTGACGTCAGTGTGCTGCGTAGTTCACATGTTGCGATGTAGATGTCGCCATAAATTTGTACGTATTTCTTGACTTTGACTAAGCTAATTCTATCACGATTTTCACCGGTGTTTGCCGGTGTCCCCGACACTCAATGACCCTCTGGGTGCTACTATCACGGGCTGGTGTTAGGTGGACATACTGAACATTCTGCCAGCGGTTAGCTGTCGGAACGCCTTCCGCACGTTGATCAAAGCACGGTTAAAAGCTGGTTAGGGCTGTCCATAATGTTATGTAAAATATTTGGGTATGGTCTTGTAGTGGTTATAGTAACCCTTCAGGCTGATTATTGTTCAAGTGGACTGTATTAATTGAAAGACTTTGCTTAGTTCACGTAGCTTTATTTTCTAGTTGTTAACATACATAACAAGTTGAGAGTTTTAATCGACTGACGCCCGCGCACTACGAGCGTCCTATATTTATACCTTTTGGCGCTAAGCGCTCGGGCCGGCGGCACCCCGTCCCGCGCGCCATACCCCCCGCCAATTTGGCCCACTGTGATCGTGTATCGACGGAGCGGACTCCCGACAGGTTTCGACTCGTCGGAACCTGCTCATGCGTGCGGCTCCGCCGATCTTTTAGTTCGGCGTCCGCAACAGTTCTCCCCCCGGCGCAGCCTGCGTAGCCTCTTCCTTCTTCATCAGGACGACGAGCTTGCTCACCGGGCGTCGGAAGATGCCGGTTCTGGTTCGTACCTCTACGACTCGAATGCTGCCGTCTGCTCCAGGATGCGTTCGCTCGACGACTCCCATCGGCCAGGTGTTCCGGGGCAGCGTGTGGTCGACTACTAGGACCACGTCTCCAGCCTGCAGGGGTCGGACGTCGTTCTTGGGCTCGTCCACCAACGTCGGCAGGTACTCTCGTGGCCGGTGTCTTGGGCGTTCCCTTCAGTCTCTTGCAGAAGGCGCATTTCCTTTCAATCGTGCGCACGGTGGGTAGTAGGTGAATAACCCAGTAGCGCTGCCGTAGGTCGTTCGTTACACGCTCCCTGTTGGCGTGCCCCGCAGCGCAGTGCTCCCGTTGCACGATGAGCTTGGCCAGTGGGTGTCGGCCATCTATGATGATGGGCCGCTTCGTCTCGGTGGGCGCTGAGGAAGCCTCGATCCGTCCTCGCACCTTCAGGAGTCCATCCTCTAATATAGGATCTAGTCTATACAGCCTGCTCGACTTTGTTAAGGGGTGAGCAGACTTGATCCTTTTTAGTTCTTCGTTAAAGCTGTCTTCTTGCGCGTGCCGGATTAGTTCCCTCTCAGCGCGCTGGATGTGTCGATGCTCCATGCTGGTCGCCTTACGTCGGCAGATGTCAGTGAAGGCAAGCGCTTGTGCAGTGGCCCTTACCAGGATTTCATATTTCGAGAAGCGGGCAGGGTCGGGTAGCCAGCTGTCTCGTCCCGGTTCTTCTCTGGTGTGCAGGACCTCGTTGTCTTCTTCTTCTCGCGTTGACATCTTGGGCCATCGTTCTTCCGGTTGGTATAGGAAGGCAGGCCCCTGGAACCATCGATCCGTTGGGCTCAGTGGAGTGTCGCTGAGCCTCGTTGCGTCGTCCGCCACGTTATGTTCCGTTGGCAGCCATCGCCATTCTCCTTTGTTAGTGAGTTCAGCGATCTCACCCAGTCTGTGTGCGACGAACGGTGTGTAGCGTCGCATGTCGTTGTGGATCCAATAGATCACGGTGGATGAGTCGGTCCAGTAGGTTGTCCGACCAATCTTCAAGCGGTGTTCCATTCTTATCGTGTCGGCGAGTCTTGCCCCGATGACAGCTGCTTGTAGTTCGAGCCGAGGTATGGTCTGCGCCTGTCTTGGCGCTACCTTGGCTTTGGCCGACACCAATACTACGGCGACGCTCCCGTCGCTGCCTGTGATCCTCCAGTAGGCCACGGTCGCATAGGCCTGTTCGCTGGCGTCACAAAGCAGGTGGAGGTCGATGTGGTCGTACTTCTTCGTCGTGTAGCAGCGTGGCAGTCGGAGTTTGTCTATCTCGTTCAGGTGTGCCAACCACGATGTGAAGAGCTCGTTCTCTTCTGCTGGTATCTCTTCGTCCCACGTCGTCTGGAGGCGCCATAAGCTCTGTAAGATGATCTTAGAGCGGATGGTGTAGTGGCTCAGCAGTCCAAGTGGGTCGTAGATTGACATCACGGCGCTTAGGGCTTCGCGCTTGGTCGGCGCTCGAGCCCGGTCTCGTATCTCCGCTGGCACTCGGTTCATGGATGTATTGAACCCAAGTTCATCTCGTTCGGCGTTCCAGAACAGGCCGAGTATCTTGCTTTCCGGCTGTTCTCCCCCCAGTTGTGTGGGTGCAGTGGCGTACAGTTCAGGGGGTATGTCGCGCAGCACTGACTGATCGCTAGCGTTCCATCCCCGCAGCGTGAAGCCGGCGTTGGCGTGCACCGTTCTCGTTTCTTCCACCGCTCTCCAGGCTTCCATCGGGTCATCATAGCTCGCCACTAGGTCGTCCATGTAGTGGCTTTCTTTTATAGCCGCTAGCGCTCGCGGGAACTCCTGCCCATGCAAGTCCGCGTTGTGATTACGAACATAATGAGCCACGTACGGGGAGCTCGCGGCGCCGAAGATCATGCTCTTCATCTTGAATTTGAGTGGAGGCGTGTCTCGTTCATCGCCTCGCCACAGGAACTGCTGCGCTGGTTGATCTTCTGGTCTGATCTTTATACGTAGGAACATTTCTTGTATGTCCGCTGTTACTGCCACCGCCTTTTCCCTGAATCGGAACAGGATTCCTGGCAGCGACAGTAGCAGGTCCGGTCCCTCCAGAAGTTCGTCATTAAGGCATA
This sequence comes from Globia sparganii, assembly GCA_949316385.1. Taxonomy (NCBI): domain Eukaryota; kingdom Metazoa; phylum Arthropoda; class Insecta; order Lepidoptera; family Noctuidae; genus Globia; species Globia sparganii. Next base: position 6,487,553 of record OX438670.1, read on the forward strand.
TTCCGTGGCTTCTCGCGGCTGCGTCAAATACCAGCCTACACTTGCCAGGCTTGTTTGGGTTCTGCACGGCAAAGTGTGGCAGGTACCAGCACACCGGGCTCGTACGTTCCGAGCCGTCGCACGGTGTGGCGTATCCTTTCTGCAGCAGGTTCTGTATCTGGTTGGAGTACTCTCTGGCGAATTCATGGTCGGCGTCCATTTTCTTCTCGATGGTCGTGAGGCGACGGAGTGCTTGGCTGTAGCTAGGTGGCATGGCGGTGTCATCTCTTCGCCACGGCAGCCCCACCTCGTACCCTGTGTCGGTCTTCTTGGTGGTTGCCTCGACGATCTTCGTGGCTCGCTGATCTGCCTCTCGTATTCGCGGCTTTCCCTCTATGCAGAGAGCTTCTATTTTGAAATGAGCTTCGACAAAGTGGTGGAGCTGTTGGTTGCTCACGTTCGATTCTCGGTCGGGCTCGTATACGTGCAGCACCCTGCCTTCCTGTAGAAGGGCGCTGCGTGGTGCGGTTCCATGCACCACCCATCCCAGCTTTGTCCTCGATGCGGCCGGCTCGTTCGGAGCGCCGGTCCTGAGCTCCCTGGAAACGATGCACTCCCAGTGGTCAGTTCCCACTAAGAGCCCTGGGCGTGCTCGTTCGTAGCACACCTCGTCCCTGGGAAGGTCCCTCAGGTGCTCGTGCTGGAGAAGGGTTTCGGGTATGGCCTGCTGGTGCAGCTGCAGGTTTTTGATGGTCCTTGCTCTGACCTTGTACTTCTCAGTTTCATTTATCCCTCTGACATCAATAGTGATGAGCTGGCTCTTCGTCTCTTGTTGGCTCATGTTGACGCCGTTTAGGTGTAGCGGTAGTGATGGCCCCTCTGCCCCGATGCTGGAAGCTAACTCCTTGTCTACTAGGGTTATTGTAGCTCCTTCGTCTAGGAGCGCGTAGGTCTGCACCTCCCCTTTTGGTCCGGACACGATGATGGGACACATCTTCAATAATACTGATCGTTGTCCCATAGCTGGTTGCGGCGTGACGGATAGGACTGCTTCCTGCTTCGGTGTCTCTGCTGGCTTGGCCGCCTCTGTTTGCGGTGGTGTTTGGTGTAGGGTCGCGTGATGTGGTCGGCGACATTGATCCACACTGCAGGGTCTTGCTTTGCATCCGATGCGTCGGTGTCGTCGTTGGGCGCACTTGAAGCATATTTTCTTTTCTTTGAGAAACTCCCATCGTTGCTCGATCGTGAATGCCTTGTATTTAGGGCATTGGGGTAGAGTGTGTGCTTGTTCGCACCCAGGGCACGGCATCTTCTCTTCTTCCGCTACGGCGACGGTGTTGTAGACAGTCGCTTTCTTCTTTTGGGTCACTGCGGGTCGTGTTTCTTTCTTCTGGCTCGCGGCGGTGCACGTAGATGGGGCATAAGTGTAACGTAGTGCCCTGTCCGCCTCCCTCATTAAGAATCGGGAGATCACGACGATTTCTGGATCGGTCGTCCCTTCGTTTTCGTATGCGTAGTCGCACCAGCGCGAGCGGAGATGGGGACTGAGTTTGTCCAACACCTCCCTCGTCAGCAGGGGATTGAAGAGGTAACCCCTTCGGTCGATGGTCTTCAACACGCAGACGATGTTCTGTAGTTTCACAGCGAAGCTATTGAGGTCGGCTGCTGATGCTCCAGGTCTTGGGAGTTTCTTCAAGTCATCGAGCGCCCGATCAATAATAATTTCAGGACGCCCGAAGCATTGTTCTAAGGTCTTCATTATGATGTTCGAGTCTGTGGCCGTATGTAGTAGTGCGGCCACAGCATCCCGGGCTTCTCCCTTTAGGCAGCTCCTCAGTCTGTGGATGTTCTCTGCTTCTGGAATCTGGTACATCTGTGTTGAATCTCGAACGGCTGCTTTGAAGGGCAGCCATTCGCTAGCAGCTCCAGTGAATGTTGGCAGGTCTATATATCGCGGACGGGGTCTGGCCATCTTCTCAAGCGTGGTGGCCAATTGCTCGATGCTGTTCCTCGTTCTGGTGGGAGTGGGCGATCGTACCCTAGGTACCTCGAACCTCAGTTGTCTTGGCTCCTCCCTGGTGCTCTTGGCTGCCTCCTCCCCCCGTGAGTCGAGTGGGTTTGTTCGTAGCCACTCGTCGACCTTGGTATGAGGTTCTTCATTTATTGGCTCGTCGTTGACGCTCTCCTCTCTATTCTTCCTTCCTCTTGGCGGCGTGCGGCTTCCTGGCTGCGCCTCTGTTCTTCCAATTCAGCCAAGTCTGACTGGCTCCTTGTGACGACCATGGTCGGTACTTACACGGTTGGTACAGACGATGTCAGACTCAGGTAGGCAGGCGCCGTCACTCGCTGATTCTGCCTGGATAGCAGGCACAGGCACTGTAGGTTCTGCTTGTATAGCAGACACAGTTACGCACTATATTGTTCTGTCTATAACCGTAAGCTGAGTAGCAGACACAGTTACGCACTATATTGTTCTGTCTATAAAGTTCCGCCTACGTAGCAGGCACGGGCACGCACTTTTATGTTCCGTTTACAGTTGTAAACACAGGTACGCACTATATTGTTCCATCTACAGTCGTAAACATAGGTAGGTACGCACTATATTGTTCCGTCTACATTTGTAAACACAAGTACGTACGCACTATATTGTTCCGTCTACATTTTTGTAAACACAAGTACGCACTATATTTATTTAACTAGTTACACGGATCGGCACACGTTCAGGCTCGACGTTTTCCCGCGTAAAATAGTTCGTTCGCACGCAATGTTTCTTCAGCCTAGTAGATAGACGGGGACCGGCACACGTTCAGGCTCGGCGTTTTCCCGCCTAAATAGTTCGTTCACACGCACTTTTTATTCAGCCTAGATTGACGGGGACCGGCACACGTTCAGGCTCGGCGTTTTCCCGCGTAAAATAGTTCGGACATGCACTTTTCTTTAGCCTAGATAGACGGGGACCGGCACACGTTCAGGCTCGGCGTTTTCCCGCCTAAATAGTTAGCACACGTACTTTTTCACTAGGCACAGGCACTCGCGAGGTTCTGGACGGCGACACTACTTCAATTCTGGCCGTCGTTATTCCAGATCCTCGTAGTGGACAGTCGACTCTCTCGTTCATTCGCAGGTTGCAGGTGTTTTCTTCATCCGCCCGCACTTATACGTACCAGAATTATCGTGGCACGTATTCTTCATTCGGAGCGCGGAGGACCGGAAACTATGCTGGACTTGGTTATCCGGCTCGTATGGACCAAGAACTGTACTGGACTTGGTTATCCGGCTCGTAGGACCAGGAACTGTAGTGGACTTGGTTATCCGGCTCGTATGGACCAAGAACTTTAGAGGACTTGGTTATCCGGCTCGTAGGACCAGGGGACTGTAATGGTTATAGTAACCCTTCAGGCTGATTATTGTTCAAGTGGACTGTATTAATTGAAAGACTTTGCTTAGTTCACGTAGCTTTATTTTCTAGTTGTTAACATACATAACAAGTTGAGAGTTTTAATCGACTGACGCCCGCGCACTACGAGCGTCCTATATTTATACCTTTTGGCGCTAAGCGCTCGGGCCGGCGGCACCCCGTCCCGCGCGCCATACCCCCCGCCAATTTGGCCCACTGTGATCGTGTATCGACGGAGCGGACTCCCGACAGGTTTCGACTCGTCGGAACCTGCTCATGCGTGCGGCTCCGCCGATCTTTTAGTTCGGCGTCCGCAACAGGTCTCATTTTGTAAGGGTATAGTGTAACTGTAACGCTTTATAAAGGTTTTTTTTGTGTTACGAAACAATACTAACTAGTGTTGAATATATTTAAAATCGCAGTGTAAAGCTTTATAAAGGTTTTTTTTTTGTGTTACGAAAAAATGCTAATTAGTGTTGAATATATTTAAAATCGCAGGGAGTGGTTTGCAGGGTTCAACTGGATGAGAGTTACCGAAAATAAAGTTGAATGGCGTGCATTAGGAGAGTCCTATATCCACCAGTAGACTGCTGTAGGCTGATGTTGATGGTTAAAATCTGTCTCTGTTCAAATACGAGTATTAGTCGTTGTGAAAAGAAACACCATTCGCCGATCCAGCCCCTAAGAATTGTGATTATCAATTTCCATTTGAATTTTTTTTTTTGTAGTTAATATATGATGCTTTTTTATAACTGACGTGATGCTTATTAGTGTTATAAACGTACTCTCTTTTCTTTTCTGATCTCCTACTCGTATTAACCAATCAAAACATTACTCATAATAAAACTAAATACACGTACCAAAACTCGGAGAAGATCCACAATTACGTGCTTCACCCAATTTATGAAAGATAAACACTATGATTGCAATAACAATGAGAGTAATAAAGTATGAGTAATGTTATGTGGCAACCCTACTCGCCGGCATCAAACACAGCAGGATAGTGGAGGCGTGTGGCGCCTGTCGACAATATACTGTATGTGTATCGAAGTGTTGAGCCCTAACAATAGCGAGTTGTTGAGCGGTAGTGGCTCAACAGTTGAGAAGATAGATAGTGGTGGCATGTGGCGCCTGTCGACAATATACTGTATGTGTAACGAAGTGTTGAGCCCTAACAATAGCGAATTGTTGAGCGGTAGTGGCTCAACAGTTGAGAAGATAGATAGTGGTGGCATGTGGCGCCTGTCGACAATATACTGTATGTGTATCGAAGTGTTGAGCCCTAACAATAGCGAGTTGTTGAGCGGTATTGGCTCAACAGTTGAGAAGATAGATAGTGGTGGCATGTGGCGCCTGTCGACAATATACTGTATGTGTAACGAAGTGTTGAGCCCTAACAATAGCGAGTTGTTGAGCGGTAGTGGTTCAACAGTTGAGAAGATAGATAGTGGTGGCATGTGGCGCCTGTCGACAATATACTGTATGTGTAACGAAGTGTTGAGCCCTAACAATAGCGAGTTGTTGAGCGGTAGTGGTTCAACAGTTGAGAAGATAGATAGTGGTGGCATGTGGCGCCTGTCGACAATATACGTATGTATCGAAGAGTTGAGCCGTAATAACAGCGATATGTTGAGCTTTAGTGGCGCAACACTAGTGCTTTTATCTAACACGGTTGGATAGTGGAGGCGTGTGGCGCCTGTTGGCAATATACTGAGTGTATCGAAAGTTGAGCCTTTACAATAGCGGTATGTTGAGCGTTAGTGGCGCAACAATAGTGTAGATAGATAGTCGAGGGGTGTGGCGCCTGCCGGCATAAAATGTTGTAACGAAGATAGCCCTAGCTATAGCGACTGTGGCGAAACAGTAGTGTAACTTAAACGTCTTAAGTAATTGAAGGAAATGTACGATCTAGTCAACAGCGATGTGTTGGGCGATACGTCCAAACTATCATCAAGGATAGTATAGTGACGAAATTATGGTTACGTTGGCGTCAATTTAATTAATTTCTCAATACATTTTTAACTCACGTGTTATCTTATATATAATTGCTTAATTTTTGGAGATACTGTCTTCTTGGATTGTCTTGATTTCATACTATTATTTTTCTCTTGTATAAGAAAGGTTGGTTGAAACTGAAGTGGCAGTGGGCTAGCTAAGTATGTCGAAGGACCGATGGCCGGTGGAGCAGACGAGTCCTGGAGTGGAGACCGCGTATCAGCAAGCGTAGTGTGTGACGCCACCTTCTTTAGGTCGTCCGTCCAACTAGCTGGGGGACCAGTTGGAGGGACAACCTAAAGAAGGTGGCTGGGGTAGACTGTATGCGAAAGGCGGAGGACAGGGTGTTGTGTCGCAGTCTGGGAGAGGCCTATGTCCAGCAGTGGACTGTGATAGGCTGAGTTGATTGATATTGATATGAAAGCTACGAGTATAAGGAAGGATATTTTATTAAACCTAATGACAAGTCATGCTTAGTATCAAAAACACGCGAACACTTATAAGCTGAAAGTATATTTTCAGAATAATAAACAATACTTGTCAAAACTATATTTTCAGTCCGCTGATTTCATAGCCCGTCTGGAAACGTTATAGTAATATATAAATAATGTTCTGTACTGTGTTTAGTGCGAGGGCGCTGGTCGGGTCATGAACATGGATATAAATCCTCCTCGCCAGCCCCTAACGTCTCATTGGCCTAGTAACACTAACAGAGTGCTAGACTGACCATGTTCGAATGAAGTCTTGAGATATTTTGCCTTAAGAGCGTTTACAACGTGCGGCATTTCATACAAACTTTCAAGCCCTTGTTTTTCGAAATGAATGAACCGATTTTAATGAAACTTCATACGCATAAGCAGGATAAAAAGTTCTAAAAGTTACTAAAGAACATTTTTAAAATCTCTTATTTAAAAAAAGATACCTGGAAATCTCTGTTTCTATAAAATAATTAAAATCGGTCTAATTTGGCTGTACCACTATTTTTAGAAAATGTTCTTAACTAACTTTTTAGACCTGCCCGTGCGACCTGCCTGTGCGTATGACGTTTAATTAAAATCGGTTCATTCGATTTCGGAAAAAAAAAAGGTTTGAAAACTTGTATGAAATGCCGTACGTCGTAAACGCTCTTACTTAGAAATCTGAAAAGATACAATTTCAAAACACAACGTAAACAAATTGATCAGAAAACGTACCTACCTACTCGTAAATGGCAATTTGTTGCCACTTAAAAATTGAGCTCTTTGATTTTATAATTTAAATAATTATATCCGAAATTCTAATTTCAAATCACCTAGATGTTTTTCATTTGACAATCGAGGTTAATTTCATAACTTCAATAAATTTTCGTTTAAGATCTTACAATTACAAATTAATAATGTTAGGAAAAAAACTTTTTAACAAAAAAAAACGCCGACTTCCATAAAAAAACACTACAAAGTGAAAAATAACTTTAATTTCGGAAGTCGGTGTCTTTGGATCTGTATTTTAGTTTATTGCCACCGACTTCCGAAATTAAAGTTATTTTTCACTTTGTAGTGTTTTTTTATGGAAGTCGGTGTTTTTTTTGTTAAAAAGTTTTTATTTCTCGCTTTTTAGTGGGACTGTTTATAATGCATCAAGCTCATCGCCTTTTACAAAATGTTACTTTTCCCGATACAGGGACGTTAGTTGTTGAGGACTTCTCCTGGTACTCCACCATCAGCTCCATTTCACCATTCGCATTGTGACGAGCATAAATTGCTTAGAAACTATATTAAAGTAATCGTATCGCAACCTGTGAAATACTTATTATTGAGTAGTCCCGGTGGCCATCTGTGGTCTCATCATCAGTTTTACTTCACTAAATTTTGCTTTCCGAAAGCAAATGCACGAGTTAGTATAAATAATACCCGAATCGCTATAGGTGTGCCTATAATGTTTGAAGAGTTCCTTCGATTTCTCCAGGATCCCACTGATAATCCTGGCAGCATCAGGCCAGACTTATGTCAACATTGCATTAAACTTAAAATTTTGTCCTGTTTAAAATGAGCCCAAACACGACTACGGTGCTGTAATTTCAAGATTTGTACTTTTTCTGATGCTCCTGGCTTCAGCATCAAGTCTCTATGTATTTCGGTATTTCTCATTAACAGTACGTTTCACACATCGAGCTCTTTTCAATGAGCCTAAACACGATATATCTGCTGTTAGTTGCCGAGGAGTTAGGTACTCTGCAGACTATTCTGACTGCAGCATCAGGTCATGACTTGATGATCATGAGACCAAATGTGGCAAATGCCCTATCAAACATCAAAACAATTTACTAAAACTGTCCTTGTCTGTTCAAGTAACTTCTTACTATTAAGGTGTTGTACCTTCCATCATCAGCTCAGCTACCTGAGATGGTGACAACCATACGCAAATATACAAGATACTTCATAAAATATGCGAAAAACAATAAGTGAGCCTATAAAATTTGAGGGTTGCCCTCGATTTCTCTAAGATCCCATAATCAGATCCTAACTTGGTGACAATGGGACTACCTCAGAACTATCTACTTTCGAACAAAAAAAGAATTTTGAAAATCCGTCGACAATTGGCGGAGTATTCGATGAACAAACATACAAAAAAAAAAAAAAAAAAAAAACACAAACATCCGAACATAGTACGCACGGCTACATGTCAAGCTATACATAACCAGTCAAACTCAAACTCAAACTCAAACTCAAAGCATTTATTTCAATTAAACCATTTCCAGGCACTTTTGAATTGTCAAAATTAACTAGTCGGTCAGTTAGTCAGAAAGTTGAAGCTAGTTGCCCATTCCAAAACGTAGATCTCTTGGAGAAGAACGGGCAAGAAACTCCAAGGACACTCTTTTAAATTAAGATATTACAAAATCCTGAGTACAGTATTCTTGTTGCTTCTATATGTGAGAACAATGTTATGAAGAAACAATTCAAGATAGTTATAAGATTAAAAAGAAGCCCTGGCAGCTAAGAGATGACCAGTCTCAACTGACAGCGCCCGTTCACGAACATGACGCATGGATCAGCACCATCCAGCTCAACCATTTTGAAGGGAACCGAATGATCCAACACACGCGCCACCATCAGTGAGACATTTAAGTGAGCATGACACATTCTCAACTGCCATGCTCTTTCAAGTCAATATCAAAAAAATTATAATGAACGGATCCATGGTTCTTACATTTACAAAATTAAAAAAAAATGCTTCTAAATTATACAAAACTATAGTTACCAATTTATTTACGAGATGAATAAAATTTTACTAGAAAGAGGTATAAGATATTAAAGTAACAATTAAAACTTGATTGAATTAAAAATACACATTAAGTTCGAATGTCAGAAACACTTAAAAAAAAAAAAAGAAAGAAAAGAAAAAAAGGGAAGCATGTCTTCCAAATATTGAAATTTTAACTAGTGAGCCCAAGTGTCTGTGGAGCAGGACCAGCATTTAGCCAAGCATATTTATCTACGATATAATCATCCAACTTATAGTATGCTTGTCTACATAGTGTGCGTTTAATGCATGTTTTAAATTTCTTCTCATTTAGTTGAAGAATATCGAGTGGTATTTTGTTATAACACTCTACACAATAACCCATAAAAGAAGTTTTTACTTTAGACAATCTGAAACGAGGTTGATCTAATTTGTTCCTATTTCTAGTGTTAAAATTATGCCTGTCACATATCTTACTAAAAAGATGTAGATTTTTTCGAACGTACATAATGTTTTCATATATATATTGACAAGGAACCGTCATGATGTTAATTTTTTTAAACAGTTCCCTTAGAGATTCACGTCTGCTGAGGTTGTAGATAGCTCTGATAGCCCTCTTTTGCAGAATGAAGATAGATTCAATATCTGCAGCCCGTCCCCACAACAAAATACCGTAAGACATGATGCTATGAAAGTAACTAAAATAGACCAGTCTCGCGGTATCCACGTCTGTTAATTGACGGATTTTCCAAACAGCGTAAGCGGCTGAACTTAGCCGCCCTGCAAGTGATGTTAAGTGAGGACCCCACTGCAGCTTTGAGTCAAGCGTGATCCCCAGGAAAACCGTATTTTCGACGAATTCAAGTATCTCCTTATTCAATACAACGTGACATTCACTACTTCTAACATTCGGTAAAGTGAATCTAATGCATTTAGTTTTTTTCTCATTTAATACCAAATTATTTACAGTAAACCAATTATGGACCACAAGCATAGCGTTATTTACGTCGTCAAGCTCCTGTGCACGTCTGCTTACTTTAAAAATCAGTGATGTGTCATCAGCAAATAACACCATTTGTGGTCGGTTTTCCAGTAAATAAGGTAAATCATTTATATATACTAAAAATAAGAACGGCCCCAATATTGAGCCTTGCGGTACACCCATTTTGACTTTTAAACCCAATGAATTTACACCGTTTATTTGAACTTGCTGAAACCTATCATTTAAATATGATTTTATTAAGCTAAGAGCGAGTTTACCCAGTCCGTAATGCTCAAGTTTCAAAAGCAGTGTTTCGTAATTCACGCAATCAAATGCCTTGGATAGGTCGCAGAAGATGCCTATTGCATCTTGTGCCTCTTCCCATGCGTCAAATATGTGTTTTAATAAGGTGACACCGGCGTCGGTTGTACAACGTCCTTTGGTGAAACCATATTGTTGATCGTGTAGGATGTTATTACGATTAAAATGATTGAGCATCTGATTTAACATTACTTTTTCAAACACCTTGCTGAAAACCGGCAAAACCGATACGGGTCTATAATTATTAGTGTTTTTGCTGTCCCCAGATTTGAAAAGTGGAATAACTTTACTGAACTTCATTAAATCCGGGAATACCCCTTGATCAACACACAAATTAAATATTAAAGCTAAATAGGGTGCAATTGTCTCAATAATGGATTGACAAACTTTAGTAGACAAGCCCCACAGATCTTCGGTCATTTTGATCTTAAGTTGCTTAAATGCCTTTATAATTACTGAAGGGTTTACATGTTTAAATTTAAATTCCACAGGACAGGCTGAGACATTCGCTCTTAATAATTCAATAGCAAGTGCGGGCGAGGAATTTAAAGTTTCTGTAGTTTTAATTGGGATATTGGTAAAGAAAGTTGCAAATTCCTGAGCAACATCGATGTTATCGCTAATAAGGCCACGGGAAGTGTTCAGTGTGTAATCAGTATTATGTTTTTTATTCCTGTTCGTTTCATTGTTAATAATTTTCCAAACTGTCTTTATTTTATTGTCTGCTGATTTAACCTTGTTGCTAATGAAGGAAGCTTTAGCTGTTTTGCAGTATAAGCTGACTTCTGATTGTACGAAAACCCGATACAATGCGAGGTCAGCTAAAACTGGGAATGTATAGCTTGATATGTAGCCGTGTGTACCTCCTCCTTTTTGTGAAGTCGGTAAAAATCAATGAGTTATAAAGTTGAAATCTACTAAATACAGCTGAATATGCTAATTCCCTTTTGCGAGTGATTGAGTAAGAATTTAACCTGAACAGGGTTTGTTTACACTTTCATCAGACCTTTTTGGAACATACTATATATACATTTTGCCAGTATTATCAAGGCGTATATTTTTATTAATCAAGATAATATTTACATAATTATAAGCTAACAGACTTAAAATAATAATAAGTACATGTTTATGAAAATAGAATCATAGCATCGCTGTAAACAGGAACAGTGATGCCCAAAAGGCTGGCAGCATTGCCACGTTGTATGGCGATGCTGATTCTTTGGCCAAGAAATAGGCCAGCCCTCTGGTCACGAAGAGAAGAGTCGACCAACCGCTTGGCGATATCTCGAAAAACCAAGTGGGCACTCGGACCCTAGTAGTGTTTATATGAATAATTGCCGTATTAAGCATCGCTACTCCCTAAGAACGAAATCCGTAGTTTTGACCAGAATTACGAGCGTTCCCAACTCCGGAATCAGTTACGGAGAAAAGATTAGTTCGGTTCCAAAACTAAAAATGTAAGTAGGATGTGTTTTTGCCCGTTCGAAAAATTTAATTTGACACTTGTTTGACGGAATAACTATTTTTAGATGGGCCTGTATCTTCGTTGACGGACTTAGAGATTAGACCCCTAGGCTGGGACGAGGGCTATAGTTATAATGTGCGCCTTAAGCCTCTAGGGCGGATAAAAAATTAAAAATAATATATATATTATATATATATACATTTATTTAGCACATACTAAAAGACATACAATACATCAGACAGCAACAAATGAAAATCAAATATAAAGTGTGAAGTCCGATGTATGGAATTAGCAGGAAATTGTGACTCACGGCTGTACCAAAGAAAATTATTTTTTTTATAAAGATAAGGAAGATCGCAATATCCGTCTTGGTGACAGGTTTCAATATATTTTTAATCTACTCTTTATCCCTTGATAATATCACAAGGATCACAAAATTCGCAATTAATTTGCAAATGAGGGGACAGCGACTACCAGGCAGGGTTTCATCACGACTTTTTAACATAAAATACATCAATTAAAAGGGATATCTGAAAGATAAATTGCCTGTAGATAAAACCGACATCAAAATTTAAGCAAAAAATATGAATCTTCATCTCCATTTGTGGGGTACATGACACGGAGTGAGCAGAAAATGGAGTAACTACTAACTAAATTTATTGCGTGCTTGGAATGATTTAAGTCTGCTTTATAAGTCACACTAGATTCGCAGATGAGAACTCTTTCTATTTTCCTAGATGTTAGTTCGATAATATTGGTGAGTATCTTAGCATTTCCAGGTTTTTTATTCGACTTTTTCTAAATCAGTGTCTGAACCGTTATATTTTAAAATTATAATATATTTGCACCTTAGTCCTGTCGACAGGCACGTGGGGACTTTTCTTGACTTTACAACACGTAGTGTCTGAAGAGCTCCCGGAACAAGGTGGACCGAAGACCTTGAGAAAGAATCCGCTGGATGCGAGATAACCCTTAGCCATCGCAATTTTAACCGCTTCTAGCACAGAAGCCGTCAAATTGCGATGGTTAAGGGAGGACTATGTCCAGTTGTGAACGTATTTCGACTGAAATAACTGATAATATCCCTCTATTGTTGGGCTTAGAGAACATTGGTGCTAGCGTAATCCTCCATGTTTTAAGACTCTATAGAAGTATAAGGAACAGGGTGTAAAGTTCACTCATACTCTATAGAAAAGGGAGGATCCTCCGACCAGACGGGTGTTATGTCTGGCGGGCAACTGCCCAATGATTCATTGTCAGGCCTTTGTATCTATGCTAGTTGCGCAGTAAACTCTGCTTGCGAGATGCAGGATTTTGTGACGTCAGTATGACGCGTTGTTCGCATGTGGCGTCGTTGTAGATACCGCTACATCACTCCCCCCCGGAGACCGGAGGTTGATAGTAGGCTGAGTCTTGTATCTTGCGATGATGCTTGCCAGGCCAGCTGAGGTTCCAGTGAGTCGGAACCGGTTGTCGCATGGTTCACGGTGAGTCGGAATTGTCTGCGAAGATGTCCCCAGTGAGTCGGGGTGGCGCTGCATTATGCTCCAGTGCGTCGGATGTGGTACAGCGCCGGGTTGAGGCTGACCGCTGGCATCGACCAGGAGAGTAATTAAGAGCTCTTTTTGTTGATCGGCCGAAAGCGCAGTGTGCTGTGCCGAGGTTGCTGCTGAGGCTGAGGGTGATGACCAGGAATGTGCGGTCGCTGCATGCTGGTGGTCAGGATACCCGTTGAAGCCGTGGGTGCTGGCTGGCTGGGTGACTCGCCGCTAAAGCTTACGGGAGTGATGATGATGACGTCACGCTGGAGTAGGATCACGTCGGGGTCACCAGTATAGAAGTATAAGGAACAGGGTGTAAAGTTCACTCATACTCTATAGAAAAGGGAGGATCCTCCGACCAGACGGGTGTTATGTCTGGCGGGCAACTGCCCAATGATTCATTGTCAGGCCTTTGTATCTATGCTAGTTGCGCGGTAAACTCTGCTTGCGAGATGCAGGATTTTGTGACGTCAGTATGACGCGTTGTTCGCATGTGGCGTCGTTGTAGATACCGCTACAACTCCATTAGTTATTTACTCTATGGTAGGTATAAATTACGGGTGGGGTGATTAGGCCGGGGGCACACGGCACATTTGAGCCGTCTAGATAAAGCACTGCCATAATTATTTGCGGTGGGAACAGGCCTTATGTAACGTACAAGCTGACATGAAACATTATATGAAAAGTTTGATGAATTGTGTTGAGCAGATTAAGCTTATTATAATTATGAAGGAAAAAAAAACAACGATATTTGCAAATATCATTATATTTTATTTTTCATTAGTCTTTACGACATTTTTACACCTGGTGGGGATTGTTACATATTTTTCCAAAAATCCCCACTATAGGCTGAGTTTATTTAACTAGTGGGGATTTCGGGAAAAAAAATAACAATCCCCACTGGTGGGGATTTGCCGGTGGGGGATTTCTGGAATAAATCTCTATTTATGGTAGCCCTGTAGTCTCGTTTGACAAAAACATAGTAGGAATCTGCAATTAATTGATCAGTCAGCGTCAAAATAATGATGATTGTTGATTATCAAAGTTGTCCACTATTACGTAGATTGATGAAAAATAAATAATAAAAATTAACATAGTGGACAAGTTTCGAGAGACATCATCATCTGCTTAGCTTTTTCCCAACTATTTATTTTATTTTTATTTTTTAGCTGAATACCAGTATTTTACATGGAGCGACCGCCTATCTGACCTCCACAACCCAGTTACTGGGTAATACCCTCGGTATGACTGGTTGTCAGATTTTCGGGCTTCTGACTACCCGTGACGGTTGTCAAAGATCTACGAATGACAGCCGGGACTAACGATTTAACGTGCTTTCCGAGTCACGGAGGGGTCTTGGTATGTAAATATGGTCACCCATCCACAAACCAACCGCGGCAAGCGTAGCTTAACCTGATAGATCGACCTGTGCAGCTGTTATTATTTAGCCACAGGCCCTCAGATTTCGAGAGACAAAAGTTTTGATTGCTTTTGCCATATTCAATAATCATCCTAAAATAACAAGTAGCCGAGCTTATTTCACTCACTTAATTTAGGAAAAAGGTTTTACCCCGAAACAAGGTAAACTCCCACCTAGCAACACACATAGTTCATAATAGATAATATAGATGATAATGGATAACTCTCCCACAGTACAAGGTTAACGGGCAGCAATAAATCGTTCGGAAAGCCTGCTCACGGTCAACCGCGGTAATGTCAATGCGCGGACGTTGTTTATATACGGAGTTGTATTTAGTTTGCTGAAATGGCATAGGTTACTAGAAAGACAAAGTCTATACCACTATTGCCTCTTTGGTTTAGTGCAATTGCTCACAGTTTTGGTTTTCGCTTCCTAGCACAGCTATTATTATATTCACATGATACGCTTCCGTGCCGAATCGAACAGTAATCAATGTCGAAGGAGACCTCTACACGCTGATCACAAATCAAAAACCTGAAAATTGTGTCTGTTAAAATCATAGATATAAGTTTTTTTATATTTCTATGGTTAAAATTGATCAGACGAACGCTATTCTTCTGATGGCTGTCTGCTGTTGGGCAAGGCAAATCAGGTAATCTAAATGTGTCATTTTCGACACTATAGTCAGTCGAATAGTTGTGAACTTGTGAATAGCTTTGCAGTTCGAGCCAAATGCAATTGGGTTTATACATCAGAGGGGCAATTCTCGTAATTTTAAGAACGTTCACAGTCTGAGGGGCATTTCTCGTAATTTTAAGAACGTTCACAGTCTGATCTCAGTCTCAATCTGTCAAAAAATACTTCTGATTTCCCTACATTTTGACAAGTTTTTGACATTTGTTTGTCGCCGAGATGAGACTGCAACTAGATTTTGAACGTTTTAAATTACGAAAATTGGCCTGCTGGAATTGCTCAATAGCATCCGAGAGTCTTGGATTTGTACCCGTCTAATGTCAGTAGACTCGTCTCCTGTAACTTGGGGTTACTGGCGAAAGATAAAGATACATTACATTAGGTAGGTACTAGCAGTGCCTCAAGGTTTCACCCGCATAAGTTTCGACCCCGTGGGAATAACGGGATATAAACTATCCTGTGTTAATCCTGGTTATAAACTATCTGTGTGCCCATCCAAATCCGTGCAGTAGTTTTTGCGTGAAAGAGTAACAAACATCCATCCATCCTCACAAACTTTCGCGTTTATAATATTACAGTAGCGCCCCGGGGTTTCACCCGTATCAGTGGCAATTCCTTAGGAATATCGGGATAAAAAATAATAAAAAAGCAAATAATAAAACAAATAATAATTATTCAATGATTTGACCGTGCTGTTGTTATAGATTATTTTGTATTGTAATACAAATTAGCTATTTTTCTTCAATTAAAAAAAACTTAACTCTCAAAACATACCGGCTCGTCCACTGTACAACAACAATACGAGAGGACATGAACTACTACCATGAGATCTAAATATCAGAGTCTATTGTGTACTGGTAGATATAACACTGCTTTGCTTAAGAAAAACATTATTGGTATGGAACCTATTTTATTTAACAAATTGCCAAATAGTATTAAGGATCAGTCCTTAATAAAATTCAAGAAACTCCTGTCGTCATTGCTGACAGAGAAATGTTATTACTCTGTTACCGATTTTATAAATGATGAATTGTAATATTTGCATCACTTTATCTCATTTATTTTATAAATCATTTTAGACATAGCTGATCCATGATCTCATTTTAAATTTAAATTTAAGTACCTAGTTTCTAAATTATCTCTAAGTTAACCACTATATTTTTGTATGCCAACATGCAAAATGTACTGGGAATATATCTGAAACTAACACCATTATTGTAACACCTCCATTCTATACAAATAAAGAATTTATTATTGTTCAGTCATCGCTATTATTAAAATAATAAGAACCCATTATTATGTAGTGTTAAGGGCTCGTTGGCCTCAATCAGTGTATGGATTAATTTGAAGGTAATACGGGTATTATTAGTAGGGTTATTATTATGGGTAGTATTAGAGGCCCGTGACTAAATAATAACAGCCGCACAGGTCGATCGATCAGGTTAAGCTACGCTTGCCGCGGTTGGTCTGTGATGGGTATCTTTACATACCGAGACTCCTCCGTGTCTCAGAAAACACGTTAAGCCGTTGGTCCCGGCTGTCATTCGTAGAACTTTGACAGTCGTTACGGGTAGTCAGAAGCCCGAAAGTCTGACAACCAGTCTTACCAAGGGGTATCGTATTGCCCAGTAACTGGATTGTGGAGGTCAGATAGGCAGTCGCTTCATGTAAAATACTGGTATTCAGTTGCATCCGGTTAGACTGGAAGCTGACCCCATCATAGTTGGGAAAAGGCTCGGCAGATGAGTCGGGTATTATATTAGTCCTGAATACTGTGAGTAATCAGTGGTTTTGTTGATATGGGAGAAAAATGGGATTATGCTTAGCTCTGATGCAATAGGTGGTTATGTGGGTAGTTGTTTATTATTTAATCTTTTATTATTTTGATACCGGTTGATGGTAATAGGCTCGCCCTTCTATTAATTAGGACTTGAACATAACTGACGAAATGTGGATGTACAGATGCCAGCACATCAATCAAGCCACCCGAAACTGTCAAATTGTCCCAATCAACTTTCAACCTTATGCTTTAGCTATAAAGTTGAAAATCTATCAAAGAAATTTGACAGATTGTAGTAGCTTGATGTTCTCTACTTCAAACCAAAACGACGTATGATTCAAAATACGAATCACTTTCGAGGTTACAAGAACACATGCTTGGTGATTGGTTTAAATTCAGAACGAAAGCAGGGATTGGTTCGCGCGCGTGCTGCAATGTCTGCTATGACAGCCGAGTCATAGTGACGTGGACGATGTTATGCAATAAGTGCACCGGACCAAATCAATAGTAAAAGAATATTATTGTACAATGTTTTTTTTATAATATATTTTTGTTTTTTTTTTGGGTTACTTTTTACAATCCAATGAACTCTATGTCCTGCGAAATATGATTATTTTATTAAGTTTTTGTCTAGAAGACATTAAAAGAGAATCTTTCAAACTGGTAGGTACAACAGTTTTGTGTAACATTGTATATCCTTTTAATGATTTATAAAAATATTTTTCGTCAAAATGAACGGAACATACTCTGCTGGCTTTCACAGGCATTCAGTCGTACTCTTGTCTTTCTAGCTTAACTGAAGCTATCCGCTTATTTTGCCGAATTGGATCGGCAGGGAAACTAAAAGAAAACAAAATAAGCAAAATAGAATAATGTTATAAAAATAACTAAATTTTATGGATTTACTTTTCAATATTTCATCAACAAGAAAAGAAAAATTAAATTGGTAAAAAATTTACTGACTTCATTTTGCATAGTATTGACCACCTCGGTTTGATAACGTATTTGAAAATCTTTGAATATAATTATAATTTTCCTACTATTTACCAGTGAAAAGTGATCCCTGGACATTTTAATCTTGTATGGCTCCTGCACCACTCCACAACACATGCTGGCATGATGATTCACAGCTGTAGTTCACCATGATAAAAACGAAAACGTACCCGAAGTGCTCGCTTGCAAGAAAAATGTCCGACTAATGACGCGCTGGGTTCAATTTTTAAGCCCCGCCTACTTGGGCCTAATATTTGTTTGGTCATTTTTCTATCGCAGTTACATTTCCTGACTTATTACTTATTCGTAGCTCTGCATAACCTTTTAGGACTTTTAGGCGTGATGTTAGGTGTGTGTAATTTTTATAATAAAAGTTGATGTAGTGTTTGTCATGTAAAGAAAAGGCTATGTCGGTTGAAAGTAACGCTACGAGTAAGCCTACGAATAGCTACGAGCGTCTACGAACTTCGTAGCAACGCTACAACATTCTGATCGTAGCATTATTTGGGTCTTCATTTTGCACGACTCATAATACGAAGCATTAGAGGGCGCTATACGATCAAAAAAATTTTTTTCCTTCTTTCTGCAACTGTTTCTATTGTTGTACTCCTGCTAGTACACATAACCTACTTAATTTATATAACACTAGCTTACCCCGCAAACGGCGTTTTGCGAAAAAAAATAGATAATAGCCGATTCTCAGACCTACTGAATATGCATATCATACAAATCGGTCCAGCCGTTTCGGAGGAGTATGGTAACTAACACTGTGACACGAGAATTTTATATTTTAGACTAGCTTCTGCCCGCGACTTCGTCCGCGTAAATTTTTTTTGTTTCCCCGATCCACCCTGTCGCAACGTGTCGCCGGCCTGCGCTATTACTTCGTTTTCGCTTGGCGAAAACTTCAGACTTTTTTTCTTTTTGCTCAACTCCTAAGGGTCCTAGCGTCAAGTTTAATAGAATATAGCCTTCCTCAAGAACTGGGCTATCAAACGCAAAAATATTTTTATATATGCGACCAATACTTCCAGAGATTTAGAGCTTTCAAACCGTGTTTCAAACAAACAAACTCTTCAGCTTTATTATTAGTATTATTTTAAAACTATGATATCTCCTAAGATATACATTGAAATCAAATGATGTCAGAGGCAATTTTGTTCAAAATTAAATACATGTGATGAATAACGTATTTATTTGGATAAGGATTAATACCATGTTTATAAAAACACCTTCGCAAATAATGCATTATTTTAGAACAAATTTGGTTAGCATAAAAGAGGTTATAGTGAGCTAACCTTAAAAGATAGACATATGCTGTTGCGGACTTTTTTTTTAAGCTTTTAAAGGGAAACAATTCTGTCATATATGATTTTTGCGAAACTTTAACCGTTTACGCAGCGCACGCAGCGGAAGCTCTCAATAGGAAAAAAATCCCCCGATTTTGAAACATTCTTCATTGGTGCTCCGCTCCTATTTGTTTTAGCGTGATGATATATAGCCTATAGCCTTCCTCGATGAATGGGCTATCTAACACTGAAAGAGTTTTTCAAATCGGATCAGTAGTTCCTGAGATTAGCGCGTTCAAACAAACAAACAAACAAACAAACTCTTCAGCTTTATAATATTATAGTATAGATTGTTTAAATAATTTAATGGAGATTAATTCTGTACTTTTCAAAACTTAATCTAATGCAGTAAAAAAGGAAAAAGACATCAAATATTTATAATATTTTCCCG
This sequence comes from Globia sparganii, assembly GCA_949316385.1. NCBI lineage: Eukaryota > Metazoa > Arthropoda > Insecta > Lepidoptera > Noctuidae > Globia > Globia sparganii. The sequence goes on from OX438670.1 coordinate 6,507,081, forward strand.
TCAATCAAGTGTGAAACCTGAAAACATTGTAGCTTGCGAAAAAAATCAATTAACTGAGTAACATTTTTTTTATAGATTCGTTTCACCCATAAGAGGAACTATTGAAAATGGCTCTTTTATTCAAAGAAGTTTAGTCATAATTAATAAAAAAAACTAACTAACATAATATCTATATGTTCTTATTTGATCAAATGAGCATTATGAGTCGTGCACTTTTTAATTTTCCCATCCCCAAAAAAAAAGTCTCACATTGAACTTTGAAAAAAAAAATATTAAACCGAAAATTGTTTGTCGCTAGGTTTACCATTAAGCGGATAAGTCAAGAGCATATCCACCATCAATCTGATCTTCGTGGTTTACATAATAAAGAGAATTTTTCTCTGTACTAATTTTCAAGGTATATCCGCTAAAACATAACAAAAACGTCTAAGTGTTCCTCTAACTTGCGTCAATACGGCGGGAGCACTCTCCTGTACCAACGAACCGATGACGTCCCACACTTAGTATAGGATTACTTTAAAAGGAATCCTTCGTATAACACGATTGATATTGTGTTACCTGTTTGAGCTTTTATTTTGTACATGGCAATGGAGAAACTGCTTTTATTTTCGAGTCAAAGTTTTTCTTTTCCTAGGTTAAATAGACCGTACGTCAATTATATAACAATTCCATTATAAGCGGATCTAGGTATAAAGGTATGAGGAATATGGTGTAAAGTTCACTCATCCTCTATAAAAAAGAGAGGAACCTCCGACCAGATGGTTGTTGCGTCTGGTGGGCAACTGCCCGACGATTGATGTCGGGATGTTGTATACTCGTATAGTTGCGCGGTAAACTTCGCTTGCGCGATGCAGGATTCGCGTGACGTCAGTGTGATGCATAGTTCGCATGTAGCGTTGTAGATACCGCTACATCACTCCTTCCGAAGAACGGAGGTCGATAGTGGGCTGAATCGTGAGTCGGAATGGGGTGATTTCCTAGTGAGACGGGGTGCCGCTGCGTTATGCTTCAATGCGTCGGATATGGTTCAGAGTTGCGCGGTAAACTTCGCTTGCGCGATGCAGGATTTGCGAGACGTCAGTGTGATGTAGCGTTGTAGATGCCGCTACATCACTCCTTCCGAAGAACGGAGGTCGATAGTGGGCTGAATCGTGAGTCGGAATCGGGTGATTCCCTAGTGAGACGGGGTGCCGCTGCATTACGCTTCAGTGCATCGGATATATGGTTCAGCGCCGGGATGAGGCTAAGTCCGTACTACGATAGGCCAGCTCGTGGTCAAAGTGTTACTACCGACTTGCGGCCAATTATACCAATGCTAAAAATGGGGTATTTACAGCAATATCCGAGAGATTCACATGTTTTTTATGATGTTAGAATAAGCTCCCTTCCTTTTACATATATCATCATCTGTATAGTCTTTTCCCAACATAGTTGGGGTCGGCTTCCAGTCTACGAGCGAGAGCGACTGCCTATCCGACCACGACAAAACACTTACTGGTAACACGATACCCCTTGGTAAGACTGGTTGTTAGACTTTTGGGCTTCCGACTTTCCGTAACGACTATCAGAGATCTACGAATGACAGCCGGATCCAACGGTTTCATGTGCTTTTCGAGGCACGGAGCGGTCTCGGTAAGTAAAGAAGGTCACCCATCTCCGTAGATGGGTTCAGCTGGTGGTTCAGCTACGCTTGTCGCGGTTGGTCCGTACCAACCGCAGCAAGCGTAGCTGAACCAGATCGATCGACCCGTACGGCTATTATTACTTAGCCACGAGCCCCTCCTACTTAGCCACGAGCCCCTACTATTTAGCCACTAGCCCCTTTTACCTACATGTGATTTATATTTAGTAGGCGAAATGAATAGGTACTAAATCTGCATATAACGTTCTGTCTACCCCTTCAAGTAATACAGGCGCGAATAACACTAAAAATATAGTCGCCGGCACGGAACTTGGCAAGAATCGAGATGCGTTTTTCCTTTCATTAACTTTCTTGCAAACAGACATGTTTAAAAATAATCTATGGCAATTACCATAGTATAATGACAAACAATAAAAGTGACCATTTTCTTGTTGCACTAATTGTACTTGCGCTAACTTAATCCCACTACGCCAAAACCTTGCCAAGTTACGTGCCGGCGACTATACGGTGGTATAGTCGCCGGCACGTAACTTGGCAAGGTTATTCGGTGGAATAACCGAACAAATTCAAATTCTTGTTATAATCCGGTTCAATAATATTCTAAATTATGGCCGTGTTTTGTATTTGAAACACATTAATTGCTATTGTTATTGTAACTGCTAATACCTAGGGAGGACAGTTTGACTGACGTCTGCATTAGCTAATTACGACACAGCAAACACTAGACAAACACAGTATGTGCTAATTAGTCCGTCTGTCTGTAAACACAATTAACTGCATTGTGCACTAGCTCAATGGCGATAAGTGTTTATATGGTAAGGGTGGAGGTACATTTAATTCTTTAACTAGCGACGCACCCCTGCTTCTCACGGTTTATACAAATTGACAAAATATCAAGGTTTTTATTATATGATATCAGTGGCGAAGGGTGAATTTATGACAAAGGTTTCATTATATTTCAATGATGAATTGACTATAGAGTGGTTGTGTTCTGAATTTTCGAAGGGAAGCCGGCGGGAATCGAGATATATGGTACCTTCGCTACTGTATGGTATAGCATTGATTTGGAGAGGGAGCGCAGGGCGCTGTCTGTGTGTTGTGCCATGCTGGCCCGCAGGTTTGCACGGTGTGCCGAGCTAGTCAAACTGACATTATTTAGGGCCTTCTGTTAATCTTTTTACACCTGCAGCCTGTGAATTAAGTACACGCAGCGTGCATACAGTGCTCTGCGAGTACAGTATAATAACGCGTTCGGGCTGCCGCGCCATTGCAGCGCTTCAGCAATGTTTGCGGTGAAAAGCGTGGATGGTTTTCATGCCATCATGCGGAAACGTTGTGCGTTTCTAATGAAGCGCATGAGGGCCAAGCTTGAACAGTCTTCTAAGCGTGTTCGTGGGCCGATGGGACTCGCCAATATGGCGGCACTGGATGCGACTACACACTGCGGGTGGTCGTGTCCAGGGCTTGGCCAGTGGCGTGCATTGGTTTTCAGAATAGGTAGGCAGGCACTAGGCCGGGTCTAGTCTAGGCAGCAGACGCGGTCACTAATCAGACACATAAAACAAAACTTTATATTTTGAATGTGCAAATTATTTTCTTATCCACATATGATAATCACACTAAAATGTAATTGACAGGCTTATGGTGATTTATCGAGGTAGGCACTGCTTATATGCCTTTATGAAATGCACGCTACTGGGCTTGGCATAAACTGGCACTCCTGTGCGGTGCCACTTTGTAATCTTTATTTCTTTCTGTTGCTTTGTTTTTGTATGTACAAACAATAGCTTTATAAGGTTTTTTGTGTTACTAACAGTATGTGGACTTCGTCTGAAATAAATGTCATTATTATTGTAACACAACAGCTTGTATTTCCCGAAGGCCAAGGCGAAGGCATTTCACCAGTTATGTTTAAGTTCCATGTAACACGCCTATTGCCATCAACCGAGCACTAATCCCGACTCTCACTAATTATTATGGGTAAGTTTAATATTTATGTAATGTACAGACGCCAGTACATCAGGTTATGCTATTAATTCGCTACCCGCAAAGGGCCAGCGTGCTGGATTTACAGCCCACTCCCTCTCACTGAGAGGAGGCCTGGGTCCCAGCGTGTTGTAAGGACATTATAGGCTAAGTAAGAGTATAAAGATAAGATAAGCAACTTCGTCTCAATAAGACTTTGAAAAACCAATCATTATAACAAGGAACTTAACAACAAAAGCCAATGAAGAAAGTAAATATAATTAGTGCTTCGCAGACGGATTGTTAATTGCAGCTTGTTTTAATAAGCGGGCTAGAAACGCAACTACTTCAGTATAAGGTTCTCTTGGGGAATCTCTTAGTCGCCTAATAGCGTACGTATTATTGCTGGAAAATCACAATTCCATTATTTCAAAAATATTAAATTACTAGCTTCTGCCCGCGACTTCGTCCGCGTGAAATTTTTTGTTCCCCCGACCCACCCCATCGCATCGCATCGCCTGCCTGCGCTATTACTTCGTTTTCTGACTTTTTTTTTTTTGCTCAACTCCTAAGGGTTCTAGCGTGATGTTTAAAGCCTATAGCCTTCCTCAAGAATTGGGCTATCAAATGCAAAAAGATTTTTATAAATCTGATCGATACTTCCAGAGATTAGAGCTTTCAAACAAACAAACTCGGCAGCTTTATTATTAGTAAAGGTTTTTTCCCGTTTTTGCAACATTGTTCATTGATGCTCCGCTACTCTTGGTCGTAGCGTGATGTTATATAGCCTATAGCATTCCTTGATAAATGAACTATCTAACACAATAAGATTTTTTCAATTCGAACCAGTAGTTCCAGAGATTACCCCTACATACCAACATACAAACTTACAAACTTTACCTCTTTATAATATTAGTATAGATATACCCATTTGGATTCGTGCCCGGTTGATGGCAATAAGCATTGGCGTATCTAGGGCTTTTTTCCAGGGGGGCCTGGCCATAAAGTTTTTTTTTTTGTGGTGAATACCTCATGGGATACCCTCCGTCTGGGAAGAATGAAAAGTTATGTCGGACTTCTACCGACTAAAACCCCACTGGTCCTTCTACTGGCATTAAGTCGGGGCCCGGGAGATACTTGTACAGACGCCAACACATCAAGCTGTTTGTCAATATTTTTAAATAGATTTTCAACTTTATCGCTAAAAATTTGACAGTTTTCAGGTAGCTTGATGTGTTGGCGTCTGTACACAAAAATCTTTCGGAATAAGTTCATTTCATTTCATTTATTTGCATACGATAATGGTAATAAAGCTGTTACAAATAGGCTTAAAGCTACAGTTACAGTACAGCTAGACGAAAAAAAATAGCTTTTTAATACAAAAGTTCAATACAAAATGACCAGAATGTTGGTATGAAACAGCTGATTTTTTTCGTGATTTCAAAGTGGTCTCATGGTGAAAGTTGTTCAGTTTGATGGTCTAAAACACCTCTTAAAGTTTGTAGAGTTGATTTTGAAACACCTTAGATATAGACCAGGATTGGTTGGATTATTGATCAACTTTTACAAAGAAAACGTTACTTCATTATATGGCTCACAATATTCCATTGTCAGATTCACATACACGGCTCATTGTAATAATCACATGAACAGATACTAGTTCTATGAAATGAGATCTGATCTGATCCTATAAAGCAAGCCACACAATACAACGCAATTCTCCAATTGTAACGGATTATCGGCCAGTGTAACCGAGCCTTTATCTCATTAGCGTGATCAATCATTTGAGTCGACGTGCCTGCGTGATTGATGCACTCGGACTGATCACTTTGACCGGCCTGATCACTGGTAAATCCGATCAGATTTGGGGGGTGAAGGTTTTGTGGAGTTGTAAGCGGAAATTGCCAACATGGAATTGGTAACATTATGAGTATCATTGTTGAAAAATATTTTTAAATAAAAACTTTTTTACAAAAAAAAAAAAACCACCTACTTTCAAAAAATATTCTTGTCTTATTAGTGTCTTTTTGGAAGTCGGGTGTATTTTTTTTTTTTGTAAAACAATTTTGTTTTTCACTTTTAAGTTGTACTTTTCACACACAAATTCGTATAACACTACTTGCTATGTAAATATCAGTGACAAGAAGTCATTCTAACATCATCAATAAACTAAGTGGCAAAAATACGTATTATTGAAGCTAACTCACAAACTACCCAAGCAAAGTTAATAAAATATATATAGGACCCCCGAGACCACAAAAAAAAAAAAAAAAATTAAATCGATTTAGAATTGCCGGAGATATCGCGTAACAAACGTACCAAAAACAAACAACGTACAGTCGAATTGAGAACCTCCTCCTTTTTTAAGTCGGTTAAAAATTGGTATCATCGGTAAAATACAGCAGGCAGCTAGCTTCACACTGAATTTTAATTGTATACAGGGTGTCTCGTAACAAATGGATAAACTCTTCAGGGGTCATTATCAAGTAAATATCATTATGAACAACTATTACTATGGCACCAAACCTGAAATCGCGAATAAAAATTCAGCTGTTTCCTATATTTTGACGAGTTATGCGAACATAAATGTAGGGAACAGCTGTTTTTTCCGCGATTTCATGTTTAGTCCCGTGGTAAATGTATAATGATAAGTACAACCCCTTAAGAGATTATCCATGAATTATGGGACATCCTGTAGGCTATGTCAAACTATCTCTGTGATCTACTAACACTAGAAGTTAAGTAAAATTGTCACTAACCGTAGGACTCCTGTCTAAAGTAAAAGTTTTCTATTATATTCTGTTCTAAAATGGGATTCACTAATAACTCGCAAAATATGAATGTACTTTTAACCCTTTCCTACCCTTGCCCTGTGGGGCAGATACTCGTAATATTATGTAAATGTAGGTAAATTGACGTGTGCCTTAAAAGAGAAAAATGTGTGCATTTAATACCCAAATAATAAATAAATAATAATAATACCCAAATACTACTTACTACCGTATCTCCTCAATATTTCTGCAGAATAGATCGAGTCAACCAAATACACTTTGCTGACGCTATACTAGCAAAGCTGAAGGTAATTCTCGTAATTCAAACCATTCAAAATCTAGTCGTAGTCTCATCTCGGCGACAAACAAATGTCAAAAACTTGTCATAATGTTGGGAAATTAGAAGTATTTTTTGACAGATTGAGACGGAGAGTGAACGTTCTTAAAATTGCGAGATTTCTGGTCTCAGCCTCGACCGAGCGACACTCCTAAGTCCAAGAAGGACTACAGTTCCCAAAAAAATCTCTAATATACTCGTATAAATCTATATGAAATGGCCCAAAATTAAAGACAAAAAAGAAAAGAGGTAGAAAATAGTTTATTTTGAAAGAGTCGCTTCATTTTGGCACCTTTTTTACTGAAAGAAACAAAGATAATTCTGTGAGATAATTGGACTATCTAAAATTTTCCCCAAAATTAAGTTTACCTTAAGTGTTGTTTGGGTTATAATTCGAGGTAACCCATACGAACATTAGCGGTATAAGTTGTTTCGGTAACTTAATAAGGCTGTTGGAAGAAAGTTAAGTCATTGTGAGAATAGCATGAAGGGGAGATTATTATGGTACTAATTGGTTTGTTAAATTAGATAGCAAATTATATATTAGAACTGCCCCGTAGGTCTCGTGGTCGCAAGCACGACTGTTGAGCGTAGGGTCCTGAGTTCGATTCCCGGGTCGGGCAAAGTGTTGTTGAGTTTTTCCATAAAGAATTTCTTAGTAACAGCGGAGTTTGGAAGTTGGCGGTTATACCCCCGTGCCTCGGAAGGCACGTTAAGCCATTGGTCTTGCGCCTGATTTCTCTCCGGTCGTGTCAGATTGCCGTCACATCGGACTATGAGAGTGAGGGAAGAGGGAGTGCACCTGTGTCTACGCGCACACTTGTGCACTATAATATCTCCTGCGTACCTGGTTAATCTCCGTTGAGATTGGCCACCGTGACCGAAATCGGCTTGGGAGGCTCTTATTATTATTAAATTTGATTGAGAATGATAAATAGCTAAAATATGGGTTAAGCAAATCACGACCTTACGAGAAGGCCTGGGCAGTCCTGCTACGAACTTGCAATTATTTTGACCACGTCAAAAATACGAATAAAGAAGGAAAAAATCAACCATTAAGTGTAATTTTGGCACAAGTGCAGTCCGCCTACTAAGGGTGTATGTTAGGTACTTCGTTTTCTACCATGCCTATAATAGGTAATCCACGAAGCCCACACAGAACTGCAATCTTATATGATTTTCGATAACACCTTAATAGATTTTAAAAGTATCAAATGAATATGTACAGCCAGCAAAGGAGATAAGTATGCAGGGTCGTCGAATATAGTTGAATTTTATTAAGAAACCGATTGATGATTTCGAATAAAATTTAATTTAATTAATAGAAAACAAACAGTTCATTTATCAAATTAAATTTCAATCGAAAACATCGATCGGTCTCCTAGTAAACTTCAACTACCTATATTCGACGACCCTGCATACTTATCTCCTTTGCTGACAGTACATACTCCCTATCTTCAGTAAAGGCGCTTAAACCTAGTCTTGGACAGTTCAGCAGAGGTTCAACCTTGAGAACCAGCGAGCGATGGAGCGCAGCATTCTTGGAGTCAGATTAACGGACCATGTCAGGAATACAGTGTTGGGCTCCAAAACACAAATCGCCGACGTCAGTCAAAAAGCATCCAAACTGAGCCGCAAACGTTTGCCGCATGTCGAACAAGTCACGGGTCAGATCTACCGCCATGTGGGTCCCAGAAAACGTCCGGCGACATCGAGGCAGACCCAGGAGAATATGGCGGGACGACTGTGACCCCTACAGAAAGGATTGGTCCACACTAGCTCAAGGAAGAGAGGAGTCTAGAAGAAAGGGAGGTCTTTGCCCTGCAGCTCCTGATCTATCCCTTCTGATCCAAAAAAAAAAAGACAACTACTGCCGCGGCAGAAAGCACAGGCTGTTTGCTGTGCCTCCATGTCGCACAGTTGCGCGTGGTAAGTCCCCAGTACCAAGTTCATTGGCCGCACTTAATGATCTCTTGGACTCAAATCCAACAAACGATCTGTTTGCGGCCGAATGGACGAAGATTTTGTCGACACGTCAGAAGTACTGTGAGGGATGTGTGAAAGTGTTATTAACTTTTTACTTGATGATGTCTTTAATTTCTATAATTGGTTTTGAACCGTTTTAATTAAATAAATAAATATAGCCTAAATCACACTAATATTATAATGGCGAAAGTTTGTGAGTGTATGTGTGTATTTATATGTTTGTTACTTCTTCACGCTCAAACGGATGGACCAAGTTTGATATAAATTTTGTATGGAGTTAGCTGACACCCTGGATTAACATATAGGTTATTTTTATCCCGATATTCCCACGGGATCGACACTTATGCGGGTGAAACCGCAGGGCGCAGCTAGTAATAAAGAAAATTAAATAAAATGATTAACGCCCCAACGCTCCCTTTCCAAACATTACCAAAACCATAACCCTTAACTGCCACTATTAGCAATAAGATCAAAATGCAAATAGGTCAGCAAACAACTTTCCATCGATAGATGATCTCCAGGAGAGCTGTAACAAGGGTTAAGCGGGCGTTCCCGACAATTTGCAAGTGATGCGGCTGGCCCCTAAAATTAATTAAGTTGGTGGACTGGAGGTTAAAACCCTTCCCATATACTGTGACTTTCTCGAGCCCCTAGGGGCGAACAGGCCTTAAAACTAGCGGAAATTATAAAATAGTTAAATAATGTACTTAGTATGGGATTTTTCAATGGTGGAGTTTAAAAATGTACAAACCTACAACACCATACATAAACTCACATCTTTTTTACGGGCTTAGTGTTTAGACACACGAGCGACACGCGTCAACACTTTATTCCTATACGTATGTTTTTCATTTCTATATTGGCACCTTCTTTTTTATACATAATCAGCCTATAATGTTCCCACTGCTGGGACACAGGCCTCCTCTCTATGAGAGGGAGTGGGCCGTAATCCACCACGCGGACCCAGTGCGGGTTGGTAGATGTCACATGTCTTCGAATTTTTGGTTCTAGGACATGCCGGTTTCCTCACGATGTTTTCCTTCACCGTTTTGAGAGCAATGGTGATGAAATAATTTACACAAAGTAAAGCGCCTGACGGGGTTCGAACCTACGACCAACAACTCATAAGTCGCGGCCGTTACCACTGGGCCATCACTCCTCCCTGCTTCTTTTTTATATAATAATGTAATTTGTTATCTCTTTTTTGTTGTTCCAAGTCTTTTATGTGCATTGAATAAATGTTTTATCTATCTAAAACTGTCTTTACTTACCACCGCCGCTGGTTTAAAGCCCACACCTCCTAAAGAGTGGTCCGAATGAAAATCTGGAGGTTCTAAAGTAATTTATAACAACTGTAAAGTGTGCCGAGACGTTCGAATTAACTCCGTTCAATACGAGCACAGTTACTTGTGATCTCAAGTTCTGTCCGTTTTAATTTATATTGGACTTGCGGTCCTATTCCCGTTTTAGTTGTAAAATAATAAAAGAATCAAAGAAAATACGTTTATTTGCGATAAAAATGACGCAGAAAAAGCACGTTAAATTAAAAAAAAAAAAAAGTTGCAGGAAAACAAGCGTCACATTCACAAAAAACGGCCATCGCTCAGGATAATGCTACGACCCTATTCGAGACCACTTCGAGACACAGCCCCAGCGCTGGTTTTCAGCGACAGCCGGCGTAGACGTGGTGGCGTCAAGTCATAAGTCATAAGTCATTTATTTCATAACAAAATACATTGTGTCGAAATTTTGTACAATGAAACAGTAGGTACAATACATTATAAACATAACAGTCGAAAAATAGTATAAAAGAATTAAAATTTATAATTATACTAGAGATAATATATAATGATGTCATATAATAATTTAAAAGTTAAACAATAATAATACAAAATGACACTATAAAAGGGAAAAAGAACAATATTAAGCATAAAAAATATTAAAATAATAACAGTCAACATATAATCATGTACAATCTCGAACCATAATATTACGGTTGTCGCTTATCATCTAGGTACTCATCGACGCTGTAGTAACCCTTCCTCAATAAATATGTCTTTAATTTCTAAATCAACCGGTGCAGCATACGATAAGATAAAAATAACAAAATAAGACATAAAATAAATACACAATATCTACTTCTAAATGTTATATAAATTTAATATTTATAAAATGGTAACTTATCGGGCAATGGATGACGCGCCGGCAGCCTTTAATAATCTGTGTGTGCAGCCGTCAAAAAACAATAGGTTTCACATTTTGATATTCTTGTTACGTAATTAATTAACATGGCATACCTTTTGTAGTCTGCACAGAGTACTTTTTGATAGGTAATCTGTGAACATGGTGCATTAGGTACATTAGGTAATTAACATGTAATTAATGTTATGATGGAATAATATCTAAAAAAAACAAAAGCATGTATTGGGTGATTGTTGCAACTCCTTGGTTGTGTTGAACTTTTTAGAAGATTTTTATAGTTTTTATTTTATTGATATTCTTTTTTTTCTCATTGCGTTTTTGCTCGATTGCATCTGTCAAAGGTTTGTCTTTGCGTTTCCAATTTTATGTTTTTTATCCACTAAAATCCTTTTAACACTCTGAGCTTTAGTTTTATTTCATTCCACCAGCCACTAACATATACAGTCTATTTCCATCGCCTTCAGTGATTCTGTAGGAAAAAGATGAGCTTTATTCATTGGATGGTGTTTAAAAGGTCATTGTGCTGTGGGATATCGGTTTTTTTAATGATGAAACAGGGATACACTCTTTTAAAATAGAGTAAAATCATAGTAAAAGTGAAGTAAGAAGTAAAGTAGGTAATTGGTTTCAAAAGTTGCCGGCAATAAATATGATCTCGTGCGGTGACGGGCTAATTTATTTATTGTATTATTTATGTACAGTCAGCAAAGGAGATAAGTATACAGGGTCGTCGAATATAGTTGAAGTTTAGTAAGAAACCGATTGATGTTTTAGAATAAAATTTAATTTAATTAATAGAAAACAAACAGTTCATTTACCAAATTAAATTTCATTCGAAAACTGCAATCGGTTTCTTAGTAAACTTCAACTATATTCGACGACCCTGCATACTTATCTCCTTTGCTGACTGTACCTACACAAATTAAAAAAAATATATTATAAATAATAAAAAAAAACTTTTTATATACTTATTTATTTAATTTTTCTATTTCTTACATTAGAAAAATAATAAGGATTCGGATAGTGACCGCCGAAGGGGACAGACGTGTCGCGTCGTGACCCGCCTTTGTTTATACTTGATGCAATGTGCACAACACGTGGCTGACTCTGAGCTTGAAACTCGAACGGTGTTTCGCTTGCTGTGTTTTTGTGGGTGCAAATTAAAACACCTTAAAACGGTGGTAAAGTGGCATACGTGTGGTCCTGATATACAAGCCTGAGGTCTAGGCCTTCCGGCCGAGAATATCGACGACGTGGATTTGGTGAGGTCTTTCCATTATATATTTCAGGGATCTCCGTTGGAGGCTGTATAAAACTGCGTTTTGCTTTGTTAATTTGGACTTTTGAAGCCACGCGTGAATTTAACATCATTGTAAGTAAATAGGCTTTAAGGAAATGTCTTCATATTATAATTAGGAGCGAAGGATAAAATAATACACTCTATTATTTTAACATGAAATACGGTATCGCTCTAGAATTAGTACTCCACGCTTTTCTTAATTTAACATTGTACTAAATTACCAAAACTACCTTGAACAAACTACCTATTTCCTAGATTGTAAGTCAAATTTGTATACCCAAGCTCGCAAAATTAGACTCAAAGTATAAAAAAAAAGGTTAAGTAACAAAAAATAGCGAAGCTCATAAATTTCAGGCGTTAAGTTCCCCTGTCAGCTATAGTGGTTCTCAAACCCAAAGCTACACAACACATGTGTGCAGAGCAGGTCTTGTAATACCATAAAAACAAAAGGGTTTTTTTCTTTTAAAATGGACACAATTGTGCGTATGACAAAAGACGGGAACTGCCTATTCAGGGCCATAGCACATCAAATAAATAATGTAATGGGTTTAACTTTCGATCACGTGTCTGTCCGTCGGGATCTTGCTTCATATGTTTTAGAGCATCGAGATGACGAAAGAATCCGCCTAGCACTTCTAAATAATATACGAGAAATTCTTCCTAACAGCATTCTCTCCCAGGAACAAAGGATAACAAAATACATAACCACGCAGTTTAACAAGACGTTCTGGGGAGGAGAGGATATCTTAATCGCCGCAGTCGAGTTCCATCTGGTAAATTTGCACGTGCACCTACCGGCGAACCACAACCAGTACCCGGCAACATACACATCCTCTACAAGGACTAGCACTACGATAGCTGGGTCATGACCGACGACAAACACTACAACAGCAACCCGATAGATCTAATGCAAAAATTGAACAATGTCACAACAACACTACATAATAAGCCTATAATTAACTAGTACAACACAAGTGAAGAGAAAGGTCAACTCACGAAACCCCAGTCTCATACGAACAGCCCTCAATCTATCTAGCTCATTAACACAGTATGAACAACAAGCACCAATGTGTACATCGTTATCAGAAGAAGTCACAGATGTATATACACACTACGAATGGCACCTCTATGGAACCTCAGGTAAAAACATCGGGGACTTGCAATTCTAATCAGAAAAGATGCTCAGATTGAATTAGTTAACAGGATAAAGGTGACAGACGCGATGTCACCTACTATTAAAGTTAACAGGGGAAATGACAAGCCTGCTCATCTGTATGTAATCAATTCTCACATCAACAGTTGTACATCTATAGCAAACAGACCCTTCACAGGCTTATTAAACTTCATCAGACAAAAACCAAGGAAATGTACTTTAATAACTCTTGGCGACTTTAACGCTCATAGTGGTCGACATAATACACAAAGTTTCCAACGCAAAGGGCTGATCCAACAAAACCTACACCATGACTTATCTAGCTACAACGGGGAAATGTTAATTGATATAGCCAACAGAGAAAAACTGCAAATAGAAACTACAAGAGTGAGATCATCATGTGAGGTAACATGGTCAAAGGGCACTCAGAAATCCCAACTGGATTACATTACAACGCAACATGCATCAGAAAAACTTTTTGAACTTATTAAAGGCGAAGGGGCCGTTAGGGGCACATTCGACCATAAAATAATCTGGGGTCTATTAAGAACAAACCGAATTTCAAACAAAAAGAAAACACCAAACACATTATTACATAAAGAAAACAGCAAGCCGCGAAGGAAACAACAATTGCGGCCAAGGATTTTAACTATAAACAGTGCTATTACGCCGCCCTCAATAGTAAATTAACGAAAACAAAATACTAAGATTTACTACTACTACTACTACAAGACATACTCGTACTTTCTATTATTGTAACATTGTACTGAATTCTGAAAACTGCCTTGAACAAGGTATCTAATTCGTAGCTAGTAAGTCTGCATACCCACGTGCATTAAATTTGCACCAACAGCTCAAAAAAAAAACATTACCCGAACTCTCAAGTTTGCATAACAAAAAATTTTTTGGTAAGAAACAAAGACCGAACCCATAAATTTCAGACGGTACACGGTCCCCTGTCAAGTCTGGTCTATAGTGGTTACCAAACTCAAGTTGCACATGTCGAGAGAGCTCACCACTTGTGACAGCCTACAAACAAAAGAATTCTTAATAATATTCAAGAAATTCTCCCTAACAGTAATCTCTCTCAGGAACAAAGGATAACAAAATACATAACCGCGCATTTTAACGAGACGTTCTGGAGAAGAGAGTATATCCTAATCGCAGCGTTAACATACGCATGCTCTACAAGGATGTTACAAAGAGAAGCACTATGATAGCAGTGCCAGGACCGACGACGAACATTACACAACAGCAACCCATTAGATCTAACTCAAGAATTAACCAAACCTCAACTTTCACATAGGGGCATTCATGTGATATGATATGAACTCAGGAGCATACAACTAATACGAGTAATAGCCTCCCCGACCGATTTCGGTCACGGTGGCCAATCTCAACGGAGATTGGCCGGGTACGCGGGAGATATTATGGTGCACAAGTGTGCGCGCGGACACAGGTGCACTCTCCGTTCCTGTACTATCATGGTCCGATGGGACGGAGATCCGACACGGCCGGAGAGAGATCAGGCACAGGACCGACGGCTTTACATGCTTTCCGAGACACGGGGGTATTAAACCGCCAACTTCCAAAGTCCGGACTGCTACTAAGAAATTCCCAATAGAAAAACTCAATAACACATTGTCCGATCCTGGAATCGAACCTTGGACCACACGCTCAGCAGTCGCGCTTGCAACCACGAGACCAACGGGGCAGTTAAACTATACACACCATGAATGGCGGCTCTCTGGACCCGCAGGTAAAGCATACCGGGGACTTGCAATTTTAATCAGAAAGGATGTCCAAATGGAATTAGTCAACAGCAATCTTAATGGAATAAGCATAGCAACATGTGATGAAATTAAATACCTACGTACAACATACATAGCATCTACATTACGCAGAAAAATCACTATTAAAAATCGTTGCGAACAGGCCATGAGAAACCCCAAATCGTTTACTACCACAAAAAAAAAAAACCACTCTAGGAATAAACCAAGATAAAAGAAAATGCATGAAATCTTAGACGGAAAAACAGTAACCAAACGCATCAAGAACGACAGGATGTGTTACATCGCGCATGTTTACAGGCACCGCAAAACAACCCTAGTGCATACAGTAACGTAGTACAAGGCCAAATCCAAGAAGGTCGGCCGACCTATCTACACATGGAACGACAACTTAAAACAGGACATGAAGTACTTTGACAAGAGAATCAATTTTTGAATGTATACGCCGGAAAACAGAATTAAGATTAAGATTGCTGCTTGTGAGATTTACAAAAACCGGAAACGAATAGTAGCGAGACCTCCGACGATCACATTGAAAACAGCAACATCTAACACAACATAACACAGCAGAGCTATTACATACAAAAGGACCGAGAAAACAGTAGAACCCCGCTAAAAGAATCACCGATGAAGCTCGACCTGAACCAACCTGGAGAAATAAGATCAAGATTGCTGCTTGTGAGATTTACAAAAACCGGAAACGGATAGTAGCGAGACCTCCGACGACCACATTGAAAACAGCAACATCTAACACAACTTATCACAGCAGAGCAATGACATACAAAAGAACCGAGAAAGCAGTAGAACACCGCTAAAAGTCTCACCGATGAAGCTCGACCTGAACCAACCTGGAGGCAAGGTCATTAAAAGATGCCTATCCATAGATAATAATTACCCATCTCTCCACTAGTCCAATGCTTGCTCTAGGATGCATATCCGGTAGGCTCTTAAATCCTTCCCTATCCTACGGGCACGTCCTCCCTACCAATTACCGCGCCCCCCGGTCTATTCCTTGATATGCAATGGTCGCTGTAGCACCATGAACATGAGGCTACAGGAGCTAGTGCGAATCTTGGGGTTCATTCGATTAATCGAGTCTGGTTTAACCACGCTGGGATCGGTGCAATTCATTCCTTCATTCATTCATTCTTACATTAGAAAAATAATAAATTACAAAGTCATAATTATGGTGTTTATAATTTTTCGTTTATAGACTAGCTTTTGCCCGCGACATCGTCCGCGTGAAACTTCTTGTTCCTCGGACCTACCCCGTCGCATCGCATCGCTACCCGTGCTGTAACTTTGTTTTCACTTAGCGTTCTTTCTGACTTTATTTCTATTAGTTCGGCTTCTGATCCTGGACCTGAATCCTGGTCAAACGCGACTGATAGTTCCAGAGATAAGCGCGTTCAAACAAACAAACTGTTCAACTTTATTATTAGTAGTATAGAAGATACCGAGATATGAGATATACCTAGGTATCTTAAGAGCCTATAACTACCTCAGCTAAAATTCACTCTTTATCTCGCTCGCTCGATACTGCTCGCGGACTAAGCGAGAGCGAGACAGAATGCGGTGCTAGGCGGCAGGCAGCGCCAATAATGCTGGTGCATCAAAACATTCAAGGTTTTTTAAACAAAGACTTAGAAGTAGAATTATTCCTGAATTGTAACAATATAGATATTCTTTGTATGACAGAACATTGGCTTAAAAGCCACCAGTTCATGTTCAATTTTAGTAATCACCAGGTTGGTAGTTCATTCAGCAGAGTAAATGCTATACATGGTGGCTCATTAATTTTAGTAAATAACCAGCTTAAATTTAAAGACCGAAAGGATATTGTGAGCCTCTCTGTTGAGCGTACAATTGAAATAGCCTGTATAGAATTGGAGCAGTTCATTATATTAAGTGTGTATAGACCTCCTTCAGGATTGTATGATTGTTTTGAAAAAGTTATGGATGAAGTGTTGCACAAAATCTGTAATACAAACAAGTCCATCATCACTTGTGGTGATTTTAATGTTAATTTGTTAGAAAATTCTGGATTAAGTACTAAAATCATAAGTTTGTTTCAGTCATACAATCTTGCTAACCAATTTTTGGAGCCCACTAGAATAACTCCTACTAGTGCCACATGCCTAGATAACATATATACAGATGCTATACCAACCCGCAAAGAAATTATTAATTCAATAGACTCAGATCATTGCGGACAATTGATCACTATTACAAATTTAAACAAAAAGGCTACTAAAAAAGATATCACTGTAAACCCAAAAACAACTAAATGCTTGGAAACATTTAAGACTAAACTTCTGAGTAAATTACCACTTTTGTTGACTAATGATGACCCTAATCAACAATTTAATGATTTTTTTAATATGTATTGCACACAATTTGATAATACATTCATTCCAAAGATATTATCGGTTAATAGTAACGCTTCCTTCAGCGACTGGGCCACCATTGGTATACATAAAAGTAGAAAACGACTTTATGAATTATATGAAGAACGGATTTGTATAAACACTGCTGAATTTAATTTATATGTTAGAAATTATTCTAAAATATTTAAAAAAGTTTGTAGTATTGCCAAGTCACGTTACTTGAGTTCAAAAATTAAAAATAGTAGTAACATTATTAAAATGACTTGGAATGTAATTAATAGCGAAACGGGAAAGTCATGCAACCGAAGTAGTGACTACAGCCTTGCTATTAATGACAATATAATTAAATCAGATTCTCAAGTCGCCGCGGCCTTTGAAAATTTCTTTGCAGAGATTCCCGTATCAACTACTAGATCTCTAAACTCATCACCCACTGCTGCAGAGTCTTTACTTAAGGAAAATGTTCCAGTTTGTGATTCTGAATTTCACTTCGAATATGTCACCTGTAAAGATATAATTAAAACCTTTCACACATTAAATGTTAAAAAGACCGCAGATCTTTGGGGTAATTCTGTGGATGTTGTTAAGTCGATTATAAACATTGTAGCGTAGGTGCTACAATGTTTATAATCGACTAGCTGTTATATTTAATAATTGTATCGACCGTGGTGAGTTTCCTGATCTTATGAAAAACAGTAAAATAATACCATTGTTTAAATCGGGTAGTACATCAGACCCTACTAACTATAGACCCATTTCAGTACTACCTACCTTTAGTAAAATTTTTGAAAAACTTATTTTAAACCAAATGCAAAGATTTTTTAATAAAAATAAATTACTGCATAACAAACAGTTCGGTTTCACAAGGGGTCGTTCGACTACCGATGCCGGAGTTGAACTTTTAGGACATATTTATAATGCCTGGGAGGACAAATGCGATGCGTTGGGCATCTTTTGCGATTTGTCCAAGGCATTCGATTGTGTTCATCATGAAACATTAATCAGGAAACTGCACCACTACGGAATCCGTAACGCCTCCCTGGATCTTCTTACTTCTTACTTAAGTGATAGGATTCAGAGGGTTGATGTTAACGGAAAAAGATCACCCGGATCTGTAGTAAGAATGGGGGTCCCCCAGGGCTCAATTCTTGGCCCATTTTTATTTATTATTTATATTAATGACTTGCCTTACCTCATAAAGGATAATCATGATATAGTGTTGTTTGCAGATGACACTTCACTTGTATTTAAACTTAAACGTCAGCAGCTGGTTACTGACAATGTAAATAGCGCCCTCGCAAAAGTAGTTGACTGGTTTAATGTTAATAACCTACTACTTAACGAAAAAAAAACCAAATGTATTAAGTTTACGATACCCCATGTTAGACAAGTCGAAACTAGTGTTCTCATAAAGGATGAAGAGTTAAAACCCGAAGATATCACAGTATTCTTAGGCATAACATTGGATGCCAAGCTTCAATGGGGCCCCCATATAGATAAAATGTCAAAAAAGCTTAGCTCTGCAGCATACGCCGTTAGGAAAATTCGTGATTTAACTGATTTAGAGACAGCCCGTTTGGTTTACTTTAGTTATTTTCATAGTGTGATGTCGTACGGTATTCTGTTGTGGGGAAATGCCGCCGATATTCAGACAATTTTTATTTTACAAAAAAGGGCAATTCGTTCCATTTATAAATTAAGTCCCAGACACTCCCTCAGAGACAAATTTAAAGAGATTAATATAATGACTGTGCCTTCTCAGTACATTTATGATAATCTTTTGTATGCACATAAAAATATTAATCTATTTAAAAAATACAGTGATATCCATAACATAAATACTAGGAACAAACACAAATTTGTTGTTCCTTCATCAAGGCTCAAAAAAATAGGTGGCTCGTTTAGATGCCAATGTATACGTTTTTATAATAAACTTCCTAGTCACATTCAAGAACTAAGCCTAAATAAATTCAAATCTTTTATAAAGCGTAAACTATGCCAAAAAGCCTATTATACTGTAAATGACTTTATTGAGGACAAAAAGGCTTGGGATTGAGCTGCTCCAATAAGTTTAGACTGCGAATGTTGTTTTATTTTATTTTGCGATTTTACAATTTGTTTTTTTTTTCTTAATATCTATTTACATAAACAATGACATGAACATTTACTATTTACTGTGTAAAGTATTATATTATTTTATTTATTGTGAATGTGAGGACTATGTGGGTCATTGTTTCCGTTTTAATCATGGTCTGGCGGTTTGAGTAATTTATGCGGCCTACCCAAATGTCCTTTCTTTGGTATTGTTCGTCGAATCGTTGAGCTCCCTAAGTTTGAGTTGAGCAGCATGATTACTGACAAATGCGTGCACTGACTGGACAGGTCCACTCAAATTTGTGTGGTTCTTTCCTCAAAAGACCATTTCAGACACCAATCTACATGGTCCTCAAAATGATCTGACCAAGACTATTTCTGGATTTTTATATACACATTGACATTGATAAATTTTACATATACAGTGACATGAATATTTACTTTGTAAAGTATTATATTATTTTAATGACTGTGAATGTGAAGACTATGTGGGTTATTTTTTTTTTTTTGCCTTTTCTTCTTTTTTTTTATTTTCTCAGATAGTTTTAGTCATGGTCTGGCAGTTTGAGTAATTTATGCGACCCACCCAAATGTCCTTTCTTTGGTATTGTTCGTCGAATCGTTGAGCTCCTTAAGTTTGAGTTGAGCTGCATGATTACTGACAAATGCGTGCACTGACTGGACAGGTCCACTCAATCGGTGTGGTTCTTTCCTCAAAAGACCATTTCAGACACTAATCTACATGGTCTCCACATGATCTGACCAAGATTATGTCTGGACTTTAAAAGAGACTGTGACCTCTGAGTTTGTTTCGGCCTTTCTTCTCAGAGTAGTCAGTTAGGAAACGCCGACCTCATCTCGTTAAAAAAAATATGATTGACATGTAAAAGTGTTTGTACAAACCTACTTACAGAAATAAATCATTTATCATTTATCATTTATCAATAGTTTAGGTATTTGCTTTTTACGGTGTAAATAATGGTAATTAAAAAAAAAACATAAGACCTGCATTTTATATTATACAAAGTTTCATGATCTAATTTGAAGTATTTTTTGAATACCAGCGGCTTATTGTTCGGTTTGGAGGAAACTTTGGATTTTTTTTTCTATCGAGAAAATTTTATGAAATCGTGTTTTCGTCTAACATAAGACCTAACATTAATTCTCAACTTTACCATATATTTATTTCAAAATTAATGCTGCACAATTTTGGACATAACGGAAGATCAAGCTAAGCTATTTGAGGTAGTATAGGCCCTTAAACATGGTTAGTTCGCAATAGCAACAAATTGCTTTGTTCTGAGTGCTTCTTGCGATCCTTGCTCGTTGAATTTCTGCTTTCAATTAGCAACCACATTGACACAATTTTCGATCGAAAAAAAAATAATTAAACGAAGATTACCAAGAAAACCAAACCCCGGATAGACGTTAAAAGATGGATGAGTGACATTCATTGTAAGATTCTCCAGCTATCTACCGATATGCAGTGATTACAGCCTCCGTACTGTAATCCTCGAAGATTGATGGCTCAGCCATCCAACTTCTTATTGATCGAATTATTTGGGCGAGTGACGTCACTTACCTAAAGATGGCGGATTTTATTAATGACATATTGTGTTCGTATGGTGAATCTTTTTTAGGGGTGGTTTATGGTGGTGAAATCCATTGACAAATAAATATGTTATTTGTAGTACTCGATGTATTTGTGTAAGGTGAATTATAAATAAGTATTGATAAGGTGGCAATTGTAGCCTTGACACAATTTGGAAGATAGACCAGTTGGTCTCGGCACAACCATTCTTACCAAGAGGTATCGTGATACCCCGTAACTGCGTTGTGTGTAAAGGTTAGGTAGATTGGTTGATTATTTATCATTATAGTCATAAAGTACAAAAATATTCGGTCACAAATCCAGATTTCGGAAAACTACTAAGAAATTTTTGACAAAAAAAAAAAATACCTAACACTCTCTGGGGATCAAATATCCCTTGCCTCTGCAGGGGATCCTGATGGGCAGCGAGATTGTCCGAAAGGGTTACCGCTGCCCCGGAACATAAAGGGCTAAGGAAGGAACACGGGTGGGTTTTAGTCAGTAAGAGTCTGACACTCCTTTCTGCTCCACCGAGAGCGGCATTTGATGATTTTCCATCCATAAAAAAGGGGATCCTGATTTGATCCCTGTGGTTGTTGATTGCTCACAGTCGCCAACCACCCACCACTAGACCAACGAGGCAGTTATCTGAATAACTTAACAGAAAAACCCATTTAAAACAATATGGACCAGTTAATTATCCTTTTAACTTAACAGCGATCACTCCGAGAAAAAATGTAAAAACTGCACCATTTTAAATCTTTTAAACGTCAGTCTTTTTTACTTTATTTCACGGATCGCTTAAGACAGACTTCGCGCTGCATTTTATTCGATAGATTAAGGTCAGAATAAATTTAAATCCTTCCTCGGTAAGTAATAAAGTGAGGGTCTCCACAGTGCCCATTAAGTCATTTTCGATTACAAATCGTCCCGTGCTAAAGTGCCGCCATTTTGAATTTCGCCATCGTGGATTTAAAAGTTTTAAGTATCAATAACATTGCAATTTGAATTCTTTTGGAATAGGGTTGACGATTGCAAGATAATCGTGTCTGTTAGCTACCTATTAATATACTTACAACAATTTCATTTATGGTTAGCACTATTATTAAAAGTAAATTCAGGAAAATTATTGCTTGAGCTAATTGACTATTAACTCAAAGTTTCCCAATATTCAAACCACAATACAAAATTGATGTAAGGTGTCAATTGCTTTACAATTAATTTCGATAACTGTAACTACTAGTAGGTACCTAATGAATTTACAGTGCTTTGGTTAGAGATAGATTCAAAATTTTATTAAAATGTTGTCTTTTGATTATAAGTAATTGGATGTTAATATGTTGTTGTTGTTGGGTGTTGTGGCGCAGCCTGGGAGAGGCCTACGTCCAGCAGAGGACTGCGATAGGCTGAGTTGATTGTTTTGATTGATGTTGCCAAGAGTCTGAATTAAACTAGATACTCATGTCTTAAAAGTGCATATTTGTTTCAACGCCAAAGATATACAGTAACTACCTACCTATGCAAAGTCTTTGGTCAACTGAACCCAAATAACTTCTCCCGCTCTGGGCGGAGCGGGAGGGCGTGTCAGACTTTTACTGACTAAAACCCTCCCGTGTTCCTTCAGTTGCCTGTGCCAGGGGCTACGGTATCTCTTTCGAACAACCCGCGACCCTGGCAGGCATCGGCCCTAGCGGACCCCGTCAGTTAGTGCTGACATCTCTTTGAGGCGCGCGTGGAACACAACGCGCCGTCGACCCGGGCCTGGTCCTTACCGGACGGTGAGCTGCCCAGTGCTCGCCGTCTGCAAGCCCGCACCTACGGTCACCCAGGGCGTCTCCTGCGATCTAATAAATCCTAACATCGAAATTAAAAAAGTGTGTTTTCAAACAAAATAAATAATAGTGATGGGATGGGTTCTACCAATTTCTGACATTGAATATAGTGACTAAACTGTTGGATATATTGATTGAATTTTCGAATGTTGACTGAATACGTCATTCGATAATGAAGTTTAATTTATTGCCGTACTGTCGTCCCAACCATAAAAAAAACAATTTAGTTTATTGAATGCTATCTATTCAACAAACTAAATGGTTACGTAGTTAGTTGCATTATCCTTTCAACATTAAGTAATAGTAATAAACGCTTCCCACCTTCAAACAACACTTCCATCTTGAATGACACTCGCTTTTCTCAACGAAGAAAAATGACTTGAAATTTTTCCCCCACGTTGTAATTGGGCCCCCGCGACCGATTACCTATACAGGGTGTAATTTAAACGCTGTAGTGATCCTGAAGGAGTAAATATAACAGCTGGTATAGAGTCACTATACATAGTTTCAACTCAAAATAAAATACTCTAAGAATTGATACCAAATTTTCGGTTTCATTGGTTTCTTAAATTCAAATCATAACAAACGTGTCACCGCACTACGTAGGTCAATAACTTTTTAAGTTACTTGCTAATATCACGATAAATCTCTTCCGTAACTCTGCGCGCCTAGTACCGTAGCCTACTGCGCAGGCGCGAGGCGGTGTTCTTTGTCGGCGCCAACTGACGGAATATTCCGCCGCCGCCGCGCGCGCGCGCAATAAGCCATACCTACTTTACCGTGATGTAAAAATTAATGTGTAATTCTAATTATTGATTTACAGTTTACTCGTTATTAAGCTAGAAATTGCACGTAAAAACTGGAATAACAAAACTTACGTAAACAATCGAAACAAAGTTTAGGTAGGTACCTAGGTTAACTAGTTTCATCCCTTATTATTACTTTATACCGAGTAAACAGTAAAATCTTAAAGCTTTGCTTAATTTAGTAAATTGACTTACATTTTTAAAGATGGGGTTCGATGTGGTGACCTTGGTATTGTATGCACAAGGCCGCTCACTTGTTCATGGACACACATTACGTAGCATGTCTGGTGTTATTGTCCTGAAAGCGGCCTCAATCCGCACTTTAATTTGTATCACACTGCACTGCGTACACTACACACGCACATAGGTGCTGACCGTCGTTGCGCAGCGCTCGCCATAGGTACCTGATTACCTATGGTTAGAGGCACCAAGCCGATGTACCATCCGAGATCAAACTAAAACATGCTGACGAAGGCATCTATCGACGCTCAGCATCTGGTCTACCCTCAATAAAACGGTGACGGTACAGTTCTCGGGCAGCTTGCAAATTACTGATGCGCATAATTATCATAGGGATAAAAACGAATGTACTAGACGCAGGACAGACGTCGACTGACGGCGACGAGCAAAGCAATAACAATAATGCCCAAAATGAAACTCCTATTCCCTGCTATCCTGGTACCTAAATATTATTTCGTTAAATTTGATACCTATAGGGTAGCTGTCCCTATTAGTGTCCACTACTGTTAAAAATATTATTCAAGATTTCAAGATTATTTTACATACTAATAATAATTTCAACTAAACTCCGTTAAACTTTTAAGTAAATCTAACACAACCGAGCAAACTAATTACGAATTCAAAATTGAAAAATCATTCATTTTTTTTGGGTGGGAAAATCATCAATGACTCAGCTGCCGCCCTGGGTGGGGCGGAAAGCTGAAGGAAGTGTTAGACTCTTACTGACTAAATACCACCCTGTTCCTTCAGTTGCCCTTGCATTCCGGGTTATCTCGTTAGAATATTCCCACAATCCCGGAAATTCCCAAAACTCAGGAAAATCATTCATTTCAATCCATTAAAGATCATAATATGGGTTCGCGTTATCTCGTTATAAGTCTGAAATAAAAATTGTATTTACCAGGAGTAATTGAAACTACACGGACTGCAATTGGTTCACGTACCTTAAAACCCTAAGTCATTAGGTTTACACACACATCGATGTTACATTGTGTGTGTAGCGACGTAATCAGGGTTCTGTGAGCAAACGATATTCAATTCGGAAATAACAATTCCTGTTACTCATGCGCTTCTAGTACTTTTATTAATTTCTTTCGACAGTTACATGCAATTTTGCGACATTTTTTTATTTGAATTATAATAACAAAGACTAAACGTGCTCAAACTAATAAAACTATACAATGTGAGGTCAGCTTATACTGGAAATGTACAGCTTGATGTGTAGCCGTGTGTACCACTCAAACAGCACCGACAAACCGTGAACTCCGATAATTCTTTCGGTTAGTCCTACACACAAAAATTATGCGTGCGTGGTATTATTTTGTAATAAAAAAAAACGATTAACTTGTTGCTAATAGTTTACGTCTTATTTATTAAAAAAATAACCTTATTTTAAAAATTATGAACGGAACCCACTGTGATTTTATTTGTACTAGGAAAAGAATAAGTTGCGAAGAGGTGAATTGAAATGATGTTTTGGGTTCAGTTGGACAAAAAAATGGTTTCTAAATCCTTTTCCTATTCTAAGTACTAATGGCAAATAATAATGTTTATTTAAGCAATTAATTCCCGGTAGGATGCACGTAAGGATTCGATTTTTATGATCAATTCAATGGTTGTACAAGCTGTCGATTTTTCGAAAAAATCGTTTTAATGCGATCTTCAAGCAAATCGATTCAATAGTAACGTGAATCGAATCTCTTGGATCGTATGTGTAAATAAAGGCTCTTAATAGTTCAAGTTCATATTTGCCCAAAGCATTGTGCTGACAATCATAAACAGCGAATAGGTAGGTTTATCTATTTCAAACAAGATCAATTACATAAGTATGCCGACACTTTTTAACTTGTCCGAAGATTGAAACATATTAATCATCCATCTGAATTAAAGTCATTGAATTACGCCGGAAAGGTTATCAAATATTATTGACGTACCTACCTGACTGGCAACTGTAAATATGTCACAAAATAGAGGTGGTTAAATGTTGTTTAAAATTTTTTAATTACGATTTTTGAATGAATTTTTAGAAGATCGATGTAAGAAGAGCACGAGATTCGATCTGTGAATCGAATGAAAAATCGATTTAAAGCAAAAAATCGTTCATCTTTATGGCCACCAAAATAAAAGGTTAGAAATAATGTTAGGAAATTTACAGGAATATTGTTTTTGAATTAGGTATTTACTGTGTTGTAGGTATGATGGAAAGGTGGGTGGCGGGTGGAAGATTACTACGAGGTAGATAATAATTATCTACAAAGTAATCTTCTACAAAAGGACAACTACGTAAAAAACCAACAAATGTGTAAATGATACGTGACAATTCAAGCAGGTATCTAAATATTTCGTTAACTTTTGATACCTAGACCAATTAATTGTATTGTAGGTAGCTAGTTCACAAACATAATCAAAGTTTAGGAAAGTACTGACTGTACTTAATAATATTTTGTGAATAAAAAATAAACATGCGGAACCGTTTATTCAGAAATACCAGGAGTAGGAGGTTTATCTTTACTTACAAATAGGTCGGTGACACCGATCAGCTGTTTTAGTGCTAGTGATGTGTTTATTTCAATTTGAAAAGTTCGGTTTCTGGTATCAATGTATTAAAAAATCTCATAACTTCCGAACATGTAGCGATAGGATTAAAAAACCCTTCCTATATCGTTTGATATCATCCAAAGAAGCCGGGCCTTCTCTATATATATACCCATTTCGTTACACGTTGTATAAGCCAGAGAGTGGCTTCGGGCAATAAGATACAAGCCTTAAATATTAATGTAACTTTGTTTATTGAAATATAGATTTTCGTATGTATTTGTGTGGAGAAGGAATGAGGATCAAGGTTGAATAATAAAGCGTGTTGTGGTTTTGGAAGTATCGTGTACGAGGACCTGTATTGGATATGTTTAACTGTCGAGGAATGAAAGATGAAAATACTTGAATCTTAAAAGTTTTGTGAGAAGACTTGGCATGTCATGGCATGGCCTTAAAAGACGTGAAACTTTAGTAACGACCATAGAGAAAATTGCGATAATTATCACGCTTGACCATAATTTAAAATTCGCAGTGAAGTGGGTAAAAATGATAGATGATAATGTTTGATAATTTGGTACAATGACCAAGTCCACAAACATAATAACACTTATCGAAACGGAAGGTGAAAGTCTTTAAGTACAAGAAACATTCATGCGATATAATTACGTAATGAAAAATATATTTTCCATTGACATTTATGAAAAAACAGCTGACATTTTTTTTACATGCCAGGTGACCACAGAGAACCAACGCTACAGCTGTTTTTAGAGTTCCGTACCTTAAAAGGAAAAACGAAACCAGTCAACAGACCTACAGTTTACAAGGCCTAAGTCCAATTAAAACTGGATGTCCACAATGATATGATATCTAAGCTCCAAGTCAATCAAACCACACGCATTTCTCCGTTCCGCCTTCCCAATTCCCACCAACGATATAAAACCGTCGCTATCTGCCCCGCAAATATTGCGTGTCTTGTGACAAATGGATGGACAAATGGCCGGCTATAACCGTCTCGACGGCTATAAACGTCTCTGCGCCTATACCCGCGGCTACGTAACCGCTTACCCAGCTATATGTATACCTACAGACTACAGAGTCCCTTTCTTTGAAGATGGAGTTGCAAAGATTTTGCAATATTGCAATAATCAATCAAGATGTTTTATTTACGCAGAAAATAGAGGCTTATTTTATTGGCATTAAGCTTTGTTTTCTATTGTGCAGACTCTTGTAAACTTGTAGTACATTAAATAATCTAAGTTTAGTGTGTGTGTGAGTGTAATTGTAGTCATAAAAATTGGTCTTTTAAAGAGTAAGCAAAGCCCGTGATTATCAGAATAAGTCAGGAACTACGAATTCCCCATACGCCAAATGAAAGTCAATAGTAAATACTTTTTAACCTAGGAAATAATGGAGGAGGTTCTCAAATTGACGCGTATATATATATGATTTTGATATTTTTGTCATTGGAATACTTCGAAGTCAATCAACCTTCAAAAATTGAAAAATAAAATCTATTTCATGACCATATTTTTTCGCACATTCGGTTTTATAATTCACCAACCCGCACTGGGCCCGCGTGGTGGATTATGGCCCATTCCCTTTCACAGAAAGAGGAGACCTGTGTCCGAGCAGCGGGAACGTTATAGGACGATTATAAGTTATATACTACTTACTACTACTACTACTTGTTACTAGCTGCGCCCCGCGGTTTCACCCGCGTAAGTTTCGATCCCGCGGAAATATCGGCATAAAAAGTATCCTATGTGTTATTCTGTTGTATAAGCTTTATTGCTGTAAAGTTTCATCAAAATCCGTTCAGTAGTTTTTGCGTGAAACAGTAACAAACATCCATCCTCACAAACTTTCGCATTTATAATATTAGTAGGATAGTAGGAAGTAGGATACTGCTTTAAAGGTACTTTGAATCACCGTGATATCATTTATGAACGTTATGCCATCAAAACAACCGCTTATTTTTATTGGTTGCTGGAGCTTCTTCTTTCGCTGAAGACGCTGTTTTTACAACTCGTTTAAACATAATACGCTCCGGGACTATATTAATGCCTAGCTAACATCAAAACTAACCCATCCAAATCAACCGTTAAAAATCTCGCAACCTCCCTACATTAAAAATTCCCTACATTTTGACAAGTTTTTGACATTTTTTTGTCGCCTAGATGAGACTGCGACTAGATTTTGAACGTTTTAAATTAAGAGAATTGGCCTACAGATATTGTTCAGAATGTTCCATAGATTTTCTTTTTACTTAGGGGACAAAGGAGAATGGGCAAAAATATATGAAGCCTGGTACTCGGCCCAATAGCCATAATATATATATCATTGAAAAGTCTTTTTACAAGGATTAATGATAACCAAGTCGCTTGTCTCCATTTGCTGTCGGAACGGAGTTATTTTGTGTTAAGTATTTAATATTTTTTTAAATGTTTTTGTTAGATTATGTTAAGATAATGGTGATATTATATCGTTGTCTTGTATAGAATCGTGTTTGTGTGATTAATAGGTAGTGGTACTAAAGTGAATACTGAATAAAGACTCAGGAATAAAAAAATAGAAAAAGTAAGAAACGCTATTTATTTTTTCAAACATTATTATCAATAATGACATCGTTGAGGAACGGTGCAGGAGCAGTAAAGCCTTCATGTCTGGCATAACCTAGATACCACACGATTGAAACTATATGAGCACAAGTGCCGACTGTTCGTCGTCCGGTCAAACACGTGCAGTAATAATTGCATAAAATGTTATGGATATTGGTTTCGTTTTCATCAACATTGTTTTTTATCAATACATAACAATAATAGGTTCTTGACCGTATGTGACGCGACTGTATGCGTCCGCGTAATAGCCAAGCATCTTCGTTTATGCCATATTCATTTAAATCTTGGAGTGCGCTTTCTCTATATATTTCTAAAATGTATAGTCCATTTGATAAATGCTCGTTGCAGTAGGATCGGGCTAGCTTTAGTTGATAGGTGCCCAAAGAAAGTAAAATAATCTGTTCTTCCGTCAGTAGTGGGAAGTTTTGTATTCCGTGACTTTCTATTCTTCGAAAATCCGCTCTTCGGCTATTCAAACGTTTTCTTTCTACATAATCATATAGTAGATTCGGGGAATCTATTTTCTCCCTGATAATGTTTAGGAAGGCCTCTGCGTGAATGTTGTCATCGATGGGCATGTGGAAGTTATTTAACATAGCTGCGGCGATTTTAAAATCAATGAACATTTTTGGTAGTGTTTTATTAAAATATTTTTGCCGCAAAAGTTTGAAATCTCGCTTGAACCTCCCGTTCACCACTTCCACTACCCACCGGCATAATGTAACTGATCGAGCTTCATTACCTTGCTCAGTAGTTAGTTGTGTCTCCCATCTATCTTTAGATGGTGGAACGTAGGATTCATATCCACATGCTTCGATAGCATCTAAGCTGTCCCCGGAAGCCGCGATCTAATATGAAGACATCGTTCGGTTGAAGAAAGCAATGTAATGGGTTCTCTCCATCATTCATTATGTCGCTCATGATGTTCGCATCGGTCTTAGTGGCAGCGTATGGTCCCAAAACATCGATTATATAGCCATTGGAACACACAAGTAAAAACGGCTTCAACAAGTTCTGGAACTTATGCAGGCTATAAGATAGACGCTGGAACAAAAAGTTCGAGCTTTTATTGATATATATATAAGTCCCGTCGCATATCACGATAGCTTTATTGTTTTCTTCATTGCCAAATAACCCTCTTGGTAAAGTGAGGTTATTTTCTAAAACGTCGTTTCTATTTATATGGTCCACTCCCAAGTGTAATATTACATATTCATTCATGAGGCATTCGCGCACAGTAGTTAATAAACGTTCCAGCTTTCTTCGTGACATATTAAATAACGTCGCTAGTCTTTCATCTGAGTCTCCGGTACGTAGTTTCGTCAGATATATGCCTAACGCAGTTCGTGGCTCCTTGCACCTCTCACTTAGTGAGGGTGTTTGTTGCAATATGGAATCAAACTGTTCACAGTTGCGCCCTGTCCAAAAGTGCATATCCTCGTTGCTTAAAGCGCCTCTCGTGTTGAAATCGAGCCTAGTTCCACGATTTAAAGCCATTCTCAACATGTCACAAACGTCACTAAACTGTTGTGCATTGAAGTTATGTGTGACATTGCAGAATTGAGGCAGCTCTTCCCAAACATTACTCTCAAGGTGTTGTCCACACACTTTAGCACCGTCAGGAATATATAACTTATATTCACAGAAAATGTGAATCTTGATCGTCTCTGGTATTCGATGGCGGGTTGCGTTTTGGCAAGTGTTAAAGATACAATGCCCTGGAGTGTTTGGAGCTCGAGTGTAGTCTGGAACCTGAAGCTCTCGTATATTCTGTTCTACTTCTGGTATGACAGGTGGTCTTCTTACAAAGTTATCAATTCTCTGCCAACATCGGTGACACACACGTCGTGTGTTGTTGAACTGAACCTGAAAATGGTAAAATACGATCTTGTTGATGTTATGTTGTATTTTTATGAAAACATTTAAAAGAATGCGGTCTGTAGGTATTCAGGTCTAAATTCATGCATACTTTTGTGTTTTCACATTGCTGCAAGTAAAACGATATCTTATATATAGCCGATGCGACGGCTTAGTGAATAGACAACAATAGCAAACGCACAATAGGTGGTCAGAGAAGTGTTTTAATAATAAGAACTATAAAAGTGCGAACTGAGTCAAAAGGATCTAAGGAATGTGAGAAATCTGCACAAGTCATTATTGATATAAAGGGATGCCGCTCGGACGCAGGTAGCTGGGACTGCACGTGTTTTTTTTTTTCTATGAAACGAACACCCTTAGCCGCGCTATAGATAGTGCAATCCACGAAGACGCGCCCCTCTCTTTTTCCTAATGTTTACAGCAGAAGTGTGCAACATTCCACTAGTGTTTTAATTTTGTAAATACAGACGAATTATTATTAGTGGGTAAATAAAGTGAATCGAAAGAACTAAAACACTAATGGAATTAACTAGCGATAAACACTAACGATTCGGAAGAAGAGTAGGGCGCGTCTTCGTGGATTGCACTATCTATACATAGAAAATAAACACGTGCAGCTTAATAAGACTTTAAATGCGAGCAAGAGGTCCGATTAAAATGATTTATGGCGCAGTTCTTTGTATGGCTCAAGTATAAAAATATAACAGACAAAAATAATATAAACAAACCGCTTCTTAAAAGAAAAATTGAAGCTGGTGAAGTGCGATATAGTTTAATGAAGTACTAACCTCCAAAACGGCGTGTTCTTGTATATATGCCACAAACTCGGGGCGCATTCTTAGAAGATCATCAGTTAAAACATGCTGTTGGTATCTAGCACGATGTAGGCCTCGCCGACACATCACACAGTTGCGATTTTCTTCCATAACGATGTTCCAAATCGATAAGCACAACAATAGTCCACAACACTAGCCAAGATAAACGTTTATAGCGGGTAACAATGTCCAAAAGGGGTGCCGGGGTCAGTGATGAAAACGGTATAAGAAAGTACTAGGTAGAATAAACAGCAGCGGAACGTCGTCTCACGCGCAGAACGATACAACGACTAATAAATAACGCGGCACAAAAGGTTGTTCACTGGCACCGTGCACCGCCCACCCTACCCCGCGCCTGGTTCCCTATCCCCGAAGTAGGTAGGATTTCTGTGTTTTGTTACTACGGTGACTATAGAGTCAGCAAAAACAGAAATCTTAGGGTAATACTACTTTTTTTATGTAAAAATACATATTTTCAAAAGTCATCACCATTATCATATAATATCACATTATATTATGCATGAATAGTAACACAATACATTTCTCATTTTAAATAATGTTGTTTTACATTGTTATTTTTCGTATTTTCAATCATGATAGGTAGTATGTAAGATTATCGTATTAAAACTGGAGCTTTTGGGGCTTCCCGTGGTTTTCGGACAAGGATTTGGGACAAGTCGCCATAGTAAATATTTTTCCTGATTAAAAGACCTATCCAATGACACCACAATGATTGCTATTGGAGCGAGTACCAAATTGCCCATTCTCCTTTAAAATACTTCCTCTATGTGATATTTCAATTATTTAACAAGAACTCCCGTTGTTGTCTCGAGTTCTCGACCTACCGTGTAATGTCTTAACAGCATAAATAGGTAAAAGTCGGGGAAATCCTAAACACAAAAAAAAAACAACCGACTTGTTGTATTTGGAAGTCCGTTATTTTTTTTTTTAAGATTTTGTGACCTAACCCACACAAATCGGACAACACTCTTTACTTACAATCTGTCAAATTTCTTTAATAGATTTTCAACTTTATCGCTAAAGCATAAGGTTTAAAGTTGTTTGGGAAAGTTTGACAGTTTCGGGTAGCTTGATGTGCTGGCGTTTGTACATACATATCAGTGACAGGAAGTTACTGTAACATCATCAATAAAAAATAAGTGGAAAAAATCGTATTATTGAAGCTAACTCAAAAACTGCCTAAGCAAAGTTAATAATGCCTGTTTATCTAAATCACAACTAAGTATCATTCTTTGTTTGTTATATGAAATATATTATCTAATGTAATAATAATAATAAGTACGAGGATATAAAAAGGAGGGGAAATAATCAAAGGGCATCAAACAATTTGTCCGTATCGCTGTCAACAGGTAACGTGCCCAAAAGGTTGGCAGCATTGCCACGTTGTATGGCATGCTGATTCTTTTGACAAAAATAGGCCAGCCCTCTGGTCACGTGAAGAGTCGACCAACCGCTTGGCGATGTCTCGAAATACTAAGTGGGCACTCGGGCCCCATGGCCCTAGTGTTTCTACCCCAAACGGCTCAAACATATAAATAAGTTCCAAAGAGATTGGAGTGTTTGCGCCGTTTGAGGTTTTCTGCGCCTGCAACAGCCGCCGTTATATGAAATGGTTATAACATGGCAAATTGACATGGTGAGTCAATTTGCTTAACAATTAATTCCCTGGCTGTACGCACGACGTCATATCAAGCTATACATTTCCAATTTTTTACCTACCTAACCATTTTTTTAAGTCAAATGTTATTTGACTTTCATCTAGCTCTCTTTTTCAATAAAATTACAAAGCAGAAAATCTTTTTCTGTTTGCGAAAATACATCAAATCTAAATGTCTTTGCGAGGATAAATCCATTGCAGCGATCTATTAATTTAATTCTGTGTGTCTGCAGCTCTAAATGCATTACTGATAGCTACATTCGTTCTTTTAAAAAACGTGGCGCGTTGGATGGCCTTATTCCGAACCGAGTCGATTTTGCTCAACTGTTGAAAAGCTTACTTTAATTATCAAATAAAATTAAAATAAATTCTCATTTTCTTAAGTCAACATTGTCCTAACGTTAGCGTGCAAAATAGACAGTCCTTTTACTGTGTACTGGGCAAGAGTAATAGGAAATAGACTGAGTGTGTAGCTTGTTTTATCACTACATAGTATAAAACAAAGTCGCTTTCTCTGTCCCTTTGAATGCTTAAATCTTTAAAACTATGCAACGGATTTTGATGCGGTTTTTTTATAGATAGAGTGATTGAAGAGGAAGGTTTATATTATGTAGTGTATTTAGTATCAGCATTGCACCCGTGCGAAGCCGGGGCGGGTCGCTAGTTTATTAATAAATTACTAACACCTTTTCTTTTTTTTTTTTTTTTACTAATAACAACCCTACTAATGCTATTTATGTAAAAATGCATGGATTTATATCTGAAACAAAGTTAAATTATAATTATTATTACTATTTAATTCACTCGGTGAGTTTATTTATCATTTACAGCTGAGCCCACTTTTCTTCGGCGATTCTTTGTTTTGATTTGTTTATTTCATAATCAGCCTATAACGTTCCCACTGCTGGGACACAGGCCTCCTCTCGGTGAGAGGGAGTGGGCCGTAATACACCATACAGGCCTAGTTCGGGATAGTACACAGTTCTGACGCGAACTCCGTTCATTAGTATTGAATTTCTGATTTTCATCATCTACTTTTGCTGTTGACTGTACATGTAACACTTTCGAAATTTTGATTCTAGGGCATGCCAGTTTCCTCACGATGTTTTCCTTCACCGTTTTGAGAGCAGTGGTCATGAAATAATTTACACAAAGTAAAGCGTCTGCCTAGGTTCGAACCTACGACCTACAACTAGTAAGTCGCGCCTCTCAATCAAACATCAGATTAATCTCTGCGATTTTTTATTAGAGTACATTTATAAGCTTAGATGTAATCCTTTATTTATTGGCAAAGCTTAGTTGCAAATTGGGTTTAAAGGGGAACCAGCATCCCATTTGCGTAACATTTTCAATCAAGATCCGAAGGATTATGAAGGAAATTGTTAATCCATTGCTTAATGTGTTTGAAAATTTCGTCTACTCGACAACGTAAATGACGGAATGAACGTTGTTGAGTTGTAAAAATGAAAGGCATTGCCATTGGAGGTAATTGCCCTCCAAATGGAAGGATTTGATAAGATTTTTTTTGTTTTTTTTTTGAGTTCTTATAAATAGTATGTACGTGTATTATAGGTATAACTTTATATTTGTATAACTTTAATTATTTATTTGTGTACCTAGTTTTATTGTTTTTTTTTTCATTGTTCTTCTCAACCAAAGCACCTGACGTCTAATCTCGTCACCACCCTTTGGTTGACTGGTACAGAATGTCTAAGGTTTTTAAGTCCGCCTTTGTACCTTTTTGTGCGAAAATTTTAAATAAAGAAAATGGCAGCAGCGTTTGTCTGTTTGCTGATAACAATAAACAGGCAATCTCTATTCTGTTTTTGCAGGATGGTGATTGATTTTGGCAACTTCTCTATTTGACTCTTCATTGAAGCTGAAAACAACATTGTCTTGTTAGTATTTCAATAATTTCATTTTTAATATTTTTATTTTCGTTTTAAGCCCTACTACTGAGCATGAGTTCGTGGGTTCGATTCCTAGGTCAGGTAAGACGTTTTTGTTTTTTTTTTTATCTGGGATATCTCAGTAGCAGCCCGGAGGCGTGAAGCCAATATCTGTGTATGAACCAGCGCTCTAGGCGTTGAGTCGCAATATTATGCGTCCCCGTTATTAAGGATGTCGTGAATTTTCCTGATGATAGTATTTAAAGAGTTTCGGCGCGTGTTAGTTGCATTTCCATTCTGATATAAATTTATTTAAAACAGACACAAAAAGAAACTAGAAGCAAGAAAAAAAAATGGATAAATAAATAAAACATACATAGTAACAAGGAAATAAAGTAGTAACTCTGTATTGCTTAGGCCGTATTTAGTGCTCTCCTGACGGTCAGGACTGACGGTCAGTGCGTACGCGCGTATCAGTATTGCGTATGCATGCATTCCATGGCGATAGCTACGGCAGACCGACGTCAGTCCTGACCGTCAGGAGAGCACTGAATACGGCCTTAGTGTTTTATTTGCATTAAGTCTATTTAATTTAACACTTGCAGATAAACAGTGCCCTCGTAATAAAATTATCATGTCTATTATTTTTTTCAGCGTTAGCAGGGTGTCCACTCTGAATACAATTATTACTCTTGGTTACACCTCGATTCTACCGCCTTTAAATTGCCGTCGGGTAGACTTTTATTTTTTTTTCGAATGCGTTGCTCGTATTTTTGCTGCAGCAAATTCAATATAAATAAATAAATACATTCTTTATTTCACCAAAAGCCCACATTACAATATCCAAGGACTAAGAGCTTAAAAGGCTTATAACTAGGTCACAATAATTATAATATGGCTTGGTCCTTCGTTTCTATAACTGACAATGTTACCGCTTTATTGGGAGTGTAGTTTTGTTTTAAATAACCACTATGATGATGTACACTATGTGATGGTACAGAGTGTATAAATTACGTCTGTAGTACAGACGTAATTTATACACTCTGTACCATCACAGTGGTTATTAGAATATCCAGCAGTAGTTGATGTAATTGCAAAATGAACAGCTGGTTCGATATCTGTGTCATCCAGTTCAGCAAAGAAAGGTTCTAGTATATTTAGCGTACCGAGTGAAATTTCAACCTTTTCTTCTTTGGTGACACGTAGGTAGTGACCTTTTTAAACATTATGTTGCATTTTTGTTCTAGAGCACATATAGGTAGGCAGAATGATTCGCTCTTTCCTTCGGTACAATCATAGAATGCAATGTCAGTCAGAACAGTGTGGTACATATCAGGGTTGGCTTCCCAGTTTACTTTACATTGGTTTTCGTTCATTTGAATAAATTTGCAACACTAGTCTGCTCTTTAAAAAATTATAACATATCAGGTCTTTGTTCTTTCTCGACGTTGCCAATTCAAGTAACCTAAGTCTGTGACATGTTTCGATCTTTTCACTAATAAATAACATCAATGCGCAACTGTTAAAAACTTGGGATCGTTGCAAAACAACATCTTTGAATATGCGAATGCTTGCCTCCTTATAATTGTTTGTATTGTTTTGTCTAGTTAACAAATTCTTTCTTTTATACAAACACCACTTATCACGTCTGCGCCATTCTAAATGATTTTGCACAGTTTGATTGTTTGGAGCCTGAGATATTAGTTTATGGTATTCTGATGATGCCTTGTCTTCAGTTATAGCATGCAAAATGTTTTGAAACGATTTCATGATTGGGTCGTCCATCTTTGTTTACGTTATGTTTAGATTCAAAAAGTCAGCGCCAAAATGCTTGGCAGACGTGAAATATGCATAGCAGCATAGTAGATTCAGGAAAAATACATTTTAGAGTATTGCGTTCTGCTGCACAGTCATCTGTCATTATTATTTGAGGTGCAAATATTTTATGTGTCTTTTTCTAGGCTTTCTTTCACTGTCATAAATGCAAGCGTAAAATTAGCTTGTGTCCGCAGTGTGTAATACACATGCCAGAGGCGCCCAATTTATGAGCAGCGAATACAAATGTGATTTTTGTATTGGTCACAAGACCCACTGGAGTCCACGAAAATCATTTCATTGACATGGTCACCCAGAAAAAACCTTTTCATTATCGGAGTGATAATAACGGCCACAAACGGATTGTTTTTTTTTCATCTTTTTTTCACGTAATAACCGAAACAAACACTGATAATGTTTATCACGAAGTAATTAAATAACAAGTGCCGAGGTCAATGTTCAACTGACCGAAATAATAGCAAACGATTGTAAACTATGATACAATACAGTTGTCTCTCTCTAACTCACTCCATATTCTTCACAGATTTATTCCTAAATGCCTTACTTTCTTTGACGGACAATCATGTTGCGGTATCGCGCGTAGCTAGGGTAATTCCAGGATAGGTGCCCCAATGGGATAGGTGCCGCGGCTTGGAATACTGTATATTAGAAATGTCGTGGGCTAAAATCGTACTACGTAATAGGAAGCGCTCCCCCCGCAGACACCAGTGCCACGCCAACCGCACGCGAGAGGGCATGCGTTTTGCCCGTGAGTGTAAAAATCTTCCGCGGCGAGACCATTACAAGCGTTGAAAATATAATCGTAAGTACTTACTATCGAATATCTTTTCACTCTGTTATAAATTCTATATTTTTAAAATTTATTTGATGATATTACAGTTTAAAGTACACGAAATAATGCTATAAATTATAGTTTTCTTTTTAACTTTTTTTAAATTAAAAAAGGCATCTATCCTGTGCTAAAAGTATAGTTGCCCCATTTGCTGTTCGGGATAGATGCCCTCAGGGGCATCTATCCCTAAGTATCTCTATAAATGTTTTCATATTTCAGGTGGAAGAAATTCCTCGAAAATATAAAAGAAAACCGGGGGTGGTGACCCGTTACATTAGTTGGACTGAAGAAAGCTTGGAAAAGGATTTCCAAGAAATTTCCGCGTGCGGGCCCTATCAGAATACCAGCGCTGCGAAATTTATTTTTAAATATCGCAACATCATGCTGAGATAGGAGCCTTTTGGCCTCGTATAGGACTTTCTGTTTCATTTTTCTTTTTGTTACTTTTTTAATTTTTTTATTTTGGTATTTTAATTTAGACTGTGTTTAGTTTAGTTTGTTAATTTAGACTGTTTAGTTTAGTTTGTGTGTCCTCCTGTACGAGTCGCAATAAATACTTTTTCTTTCTTTTCATTGATGAGATTTGTGCTGTCAATTGACTTTTTAAGTTCCCTTCCGCGGGTTGTTACTAGTCTTGATCCCCAGTGAGTGTGCTTTGAATTCCAGTCTCCCCCTGCTATGAAGCATCCGCCCAAAGTTGAGAAGTACTGGGTGAACATATTCTCACTTATCTTGTGTTTAGGCGGACAATATACAGAAGATATAATAAAATACCCTGCCTTGTCTTTGACGGCAAGATTAGCAGATTGTGTGTGCTCAATAGAGATATAACTAAAAAAGATGTCACAAATTAATGTTAAATACTGAATTACAAACTGATTATTGCAACTATAGTATGTTTTATTTCAATTAGCATCTAATATTGAAGCATTTATACAGTGAGTCTTCTATCCCTCACGTTAGGCATCTATCCCTTGAAGCATTTTTACTACGAGTCTTCTATCCCTCACTTTAGGCATCTATCCTACTTTTGAGAGGGTAAAAAAGACACAATTTCTTCAAAATCTATGAAACTTATGTAAAAACAAAAGGGCTACCATCCTAGATTAAAGATCAAAGTTACCATATGCTAAAGACGTTGGTATTGCCAATAGATTTTTAATTAATAAGTTATGGCTCCCTATCAAAAAGTGGGGCACCTATCCTGGAATTACCCTATAGAAAAGTGTTGAAAGCGAACATGATTGTTCTTTTATCTGTCGCAAACATATGAGGGTCAACTCTGTGCGGTAAAAAAAAACAATCAACTAAGGCGCTCGAACAGATGTATCGCACGCTTAATAATAAACCGGAATAAGACAAAACTTCACTTTTTTGGGAAATCAAGGTCAAAGTTTAATGCATTGTCGCGCGCTTTTGTAGAAAAGTGAGGGATGATCTAACAATCGGCCATTTTGGTTTGTTTCGCATGGTGGGATTGTACCTATAGATTCTTCAATCGGAGTTAGTTCGTTTTATTAAAAAAAGTGGGAATCCTTAATTTTTGACATATTCCGGTTTATTATTAAGCGTGCGGTATGTATGATTGTTTTCAAAATTGTGCAGGACAATGTCTGTGTACTATTCAGCACCATCGAGTGTTGGCTCATATACAGGGATTGGCTTTACGCAGCCCGGACTCTGGATTTGTGCCTGTTTCATGACAATAAGTCCCCTTTTACACCGGACTTATGTAAACATAACTGGCGAAATGTGGGTGTAAGGTACACCCTGTCTAAACCTTCACGGTTTACAGGGGTTGAGGTTATGTAATGAAGGCTATATTATTATTATTATTGTAAAACATAGGGATGTAGCAGAGGGGCCCGTGGCTAAATAATAGCAACCGCACAGAACGATCGATCAGGTTAAGCTACGCTTGCTGCGGTTGGTCTGTGGGTGGATTGCTCCCGGTTGTCGTTCATAGATCTTTGACAGTCTTTACAGGTCCGAAAGGGGTTAAGGGTCTGGTATTCAGTTGCATCCGGTTAGACTGGAAGCTGACTCCAACATAGTTGGGAAAGGGCTAGGCAGATGATGATATGATATTTAGCAATTACGTAGCAGCGAAACTATAACAAAGAAAATATTTTTAAGTAACGATCCCGGACAATTATGTTTGCAAAGCGTCCAGTGCAACAAAATAAAATAAAAAAAGGACCGTTGCAAAAAAGTTTTCATTGCTCTTCAAAGGAAAAACTAATATTGGACTCCACTCTATATTTTTTAAATAGCGCCAGGGATAGCTTTTAAATTAAAATTACTAGGTTACGTACTTTGAATAATTAGGATTTTTTCTTCCCTTTTCACAGTATTCTGTTCTAATTTTAAAAAGGCATGCATTTAATCGAACCTCTAATATATCCCACTTTGCGCCTCTTAAAATATTCTCGGACACTCTAATATAATGTTTTCGCCTGTTTTTGTGAACCTCAATATAATTCCTGTTTTGGGGTCTTAAAACTAATAAATGGCCAAATAACTGCGACCAACTTATAAATGTAGATGGACAGAGTTCCAATCTAACCTAACCAGTTTGGTTGGGGTACCCTAGCTGAGTTACTGCGACCAACTATGAAAAGGCCACAAAGCTAAATAGAGGCTCAATCATTTAAAAAAAATGTGCATTATTAGAAGCCAATTTTTT
Source organism: Globia sparganii (assembly GCA_949316385.1). Taxonomy (NCBI): domain Eukaryota; kingdom Metazoa; phylum Arthropoda; class Insecta; order Lepidoptera; family Noctuidae; genus Globia; species Globia sparganii. The sequence continues at coordinate 6,547,944 of OX438670.1, forward strand.
TTTCGATGTTCTTTAATTTAAAAAGTGTCTCTCATTAGAAGGTCGATACGTTTTTAGAGGATCAATTCAATATTTCCCTTTTTATATTTTTTTAAGCAGACGAGACGCCAGTGTTCTTTATTTAAATGTCATCAACAAAAGAATGAATGAAACAAAGTGGGGTTGTTAGCCGAAAATGTTCGCACCGTTGGATATGGGTCTCCTCTCGGTGAGAGGGTAATCCACAACCGTAGGTAATCCACCACGCGGGCCCAGTGCGAGTTGGTATATGAAACACGTCTTCGATTTTATGGGTTAACCGACACACAACATCTCACGATGTTTTCCTTCACCGTTTTGAGACCAGTGGTGATGAAATAATTTACAAAAAGTCAATCGCCTGTCTGGGTTCTAGAACCTATGACCTACCACCTACCTTACTTAAGGGCTACAACAGCTGCTTGTTCATGAAAAAAAAAAAATTATCTCTGCATGGATTTTTCTGTTTCATTTTATAAGGCTTAAGAAAGTTTGATAGTCAAATTTTTTGCAAAAGAAGGCTACACTGGAGGAGACGTAAAACACTTAGCGGAACACGATGTAAACAAGGAAGGTATAAATTACGGCGAATTAACAATTATGTCATAAAAGTTGTAGGCCTAATTAGTTTTATGAAATGCCGTGAAATTTTATGGACGTGTGTGGGTGGGGACCATGGGGCCACGAGGACAGTTTTGCTAATAAAGTGTTGGTAAAGAGGTGACAAAGCCACATACGGTGTAACACGTTTCATAATCTTGGCAATAATACGTTTAAGGGGCTGGCAATATGGCGTTTATTTTCTGCTGTTGTAACATTATGAGATAAGAATCAGTAGGCCAATTCTGCTAATTTAAAACGTTCAAAATCTAGTCACAGTCTCATCACGGCGACAAACAAATGTCAAACACTTGTCTATTCTATTCTATTCTATTTTTATTATATGGCAATTAAAGCCGATGTCGACTATTCTGCCAATGTCTAAAGTGAGCTGGAAAAACAACAAACACTTGTCAAAATGTAGGGAAATTTGAAGTATTTTTGACAGATTGAGACTGAGATCAGACTGTGAACGTTCTTAAAAATTACGAGAATTGGCCCTCTGATGGGCAATTCTCGTAATTTGACGAACGTTCACAGTCTGCCGATCGATTCTGTAAAAATCTCACCGTGATATCTTAGGTGAAGTGAGCGTGAAGTTAGCTGTCATTAGTGGCGAACCCTAACATCAGGTGGAATGACAGCTCACTTCACCATAGTTTTCACGGTGAGATTTTTACAGAATAGCACTACTTATCTCAGTCTCAATCTGTCAAAAATACCTCTAATTTTTGAAAATTTTTTGACATTTATTGTCGCTGAGATGAGATTGCTACGAGATTTTCAATGTTTTTAATTACGGGAACTGCCCCTCTGATATACTGGGATTTTTTTTTATGATATATTAGGTACGTGTAAGACAGTAGCAGTTATTCGTGTGAAATGTGTGAATTATGTTTAGTGTAAGTAAAGTAGCTCTAACAGACAATATGGCTGATGGTGAAGTGATAATTTTAATACCTCACCTTACCTACCTTTCTCAGTATTTGTCAATGTCAATTTTTCAATTTTGTTGCCATTACATAATTTTTTCTGTAACAGCCTTCAACTAAGCTATATTTGAATTAAGAATTTGAGATAATTTTAAAGTTATGGAACAACAAACTGAATGTCATACTTTACAAAGTTCAAATTCCATTGCAACCAAACACTTATTAGGATCTTTTTGTTACAAAGGGTCGCTCAAAAATCAACTTAGAATAGACTTCACTAAAGTAGATAACTGATTAAGTGGCAATGGAATTAAATTATCTTAGATTAAGAACACTGCTTTGAATTCAAATTGATTTTTAATAAATTAATTTGAGTTTGATGTTTTTAACACTGAAGTTGGTTGGTAAGATCGAACGTGGTACCTCTGGTTCACTGATCTGATACTCTATCCGTTTAGGTAAGTACCTACTACGGGACATTTTCATCATTGTTTAGGTAGCTAAATTCGACCAACGAAAGAATGCGTTCCTGACGCCTGTCAGTTTCATACAGATTAATATGTGTTTTGCGAATGTGACTTTTATTATAGTTAACGTCACGAGAAGCTATGAATTTTGTAAACACACATTCAGGGTTTTTTTTTTAATAAAAAAAAAAAAAAAAATAGATAACAAACAGTTCATTTACCAAATTAAATTTCATTCGAAAACATCAATCGGTTTCTCAGTAAACTTCAACCATATTCGTCCTGCATACTTATCTCCTTTGCCGACTGTGCTTACGCTTAAAAATCTCTAGACAGAGAAATAATATCAAATATATGCGTTGGAACGTCAGTCGTTGGTTTGACTATTCGGAACGCCAGCGTCAAGCGGCGGCGCTCGACAGAGCCAGAGCCTAGCCTGAGTTCGTGGGAATCGAGAAGAGCTAAAGCAACAACAGCGGCGTGGTGCACCTCTTGACCATCGGACATCGTACGGACAACTCGTGCTCAGAAACTGTCTCGCGTTCCGTATTGTCGTGTCGTGTACTACAGTGTATGATTCGCTAGTGTGACCAACTTGTTCGTAAATTATAATCTGTTTTGAACTGCAAACGGTTTTTCTTCTGCGCAATAACTAACACTACCCATAGTACGGCCCACAGTAATTAAAATATGGCTGATGATAACGAGAAACACGTACTTTCATCAGAAATGGGATACGTGTTACTTTCTCTGTCATATAAGTGTTGGCATAGCTGCCAGCTCCCCAGTGATCCTTGGTAAAAACCCATCCTGTATAAAAGATACTGGGAATTCATCAGTGACTAAGTTTGTTACACCAGTAGCATTCATTTTGATAAGTCCAATGCAAAAATACGTTTTGACAAGAATATTCTTGTCAAAACGTATTTTTCCATTGCACTTGAACCGAGCTTTAATCAATTTCCATTTATTTACAATATTGTAAATAAACAGAAATTGATTAAAGCTTTGTTCGATAAACAATTGTTTATTACCATACGAAGACTTTTGTATCCGGTCAAATACACTATTTAGTTGATAACGTACCCTATATTTTTTTTTTTGTGCGGTGCGGATTTGTTAGATGTCACACACACGTCTTCGTATTTGTGGTTCTAGAACATGTCAGTTTCCTTACGATTTCCTTATGTTTTGGACGACAAATTCTACGATTTTTTTATCTATTATACATAACGCGATAAGACATCTATTATTGTTTATATCACATGATAATATATGCCTTAGGATTATTATCTATTCTAAGAACATCTCAGTCACCCCACTGGGGTCAGACGTACAAATACTGTAGATAACGTACTGTATATAAGGTAATGCTTCAAAACTGTTGGACATTTATAGTTCGAAATTACTGTCTTCTTCGTTAATCTCAGTTTATTTTACAATATGGCTTTCAAGGTTAGTTTTTTAATTAATCTTTAATGTTATAGTGTCGTTCTCAAAGCTATTAGCTTCATCTTTGTGACTGACCGAACCCTTGACAATTCAAATATGCAGCCTGTGATTGGTTAATTTGAAATAAATTCTTGAGTTTTATTTTGTAATGGCGACATACCTTATAAGTACACAGTAGTGTTCCCTGTATAAGTTTCATAGTGCTTGGAAAATCACCATTTTTTCGAAGACTGGTACACCTTAAACATAATTTCAAGTTTTTTTCCAAGATATCTAAATAAATATTTTTATTATTTTCAGATAGTGTGTTTGGTTCTGGCATTAGCTGTAGCTACCTACGGTAAGTTATACCTACATTATTGTTTACTGAATAACTAGCTGTTTTATTACTCTCATGATTTAAGTTGTGAAATTGGTTAAAGTATTTTTAGTTGAGATGGTCAGTTTTGACAGTGTTAGGAAATCGGGCCGTTTGAGTAATACTTATAGACATAAATATACAACTTTTTTAATAATTATTACTGCCATGACTGAATACTTTTTTCTGTCCTTACAAGTTATACGAGCGAAGCTCTTGCTCATACGTCAGTGTATACTTAAGCTGGTTTCTTATTCTATTGAAACTGTGTACTACGCTAGACTAGTCCAAAGTGTTACCGTGCGGTGTATCGTACATGACTGATGTAATAAGATTAAAAGGCTAGTAAGCTAGATTTGTAGCTCGGCAGACTTATTTAGGCTACCTACTTCTGACGTACGAAAGTATCAGTCGTTAAGGCTCCATTAAAGTACCATCTCCCTCACATTTTCTTATCTATGTTGTGGTTAGCTTCCAATCTAACTGGGTGCAGCTAAATATCAGTATTTCACATGGAGCGTCCACCTATCTGACCTTCACAACCCAGTTACTGGGTAACACTGATACCCTTTGGTTAAGCATAAGCATATACTGCTGAGACACAGGCCTCCTCTCTTCGAGAGGGAGTGTGCTGTAATCTACCACGCGGGCACAGTTCGAACTGTTAGATGCCACATGTCTTCGAATTTTTGGTTTCCTCACGATGTTTTCCGTCACCGGTGAAGGAAAACATACAAATCTAAATGAAATGCGTGTATTTCAAACCACCCCACTGCCTAGTCCTATCCAGAATTACTGGCGTGGTTATATCTTATTCCACAATAAGCTTGCAAAGATTAGAGAACTGGGTCAACGACCGGTCCCAGTAAGTATATACTATATACATCTGGCATATGAAGTAGATACCAGTTTAGTCATCCTTGATAAAAGAACTTGTGCAGACGTGTTCGTGTGTGCTGTGCCTTTAAAATGAAAGGTCTTATTCTTTTTATATAATTACTACTAGCTGACCCCGCAAACGTCGTTTTGCAAAAAAAAAAATAGATAGTAGCCGATTCTTAGACCTAGTGAATATGCACACAAAATTTCATAAAAATCGGTCAAGCCGTTTCGGAGGAGTATGGTAACTAACACTGTGACACGAGAGTTTTATATATTAGAATATTAAGTGTATTGCACAACTTTATGTAACAACGATATATGTACTTTGCTGCTATCCCAAGCAATATTATTAGGTATTCTTTGTATGTTTGCAAGACTGTTAATAAGATTGTTAATATAATTGTCTTGTGTTGGTTCAACTTACATTTTTAAAGGGTCAAATTAAATTAGCTAGCGAAACTCAACAGATGTGTGGTGGCTTTCGATTTCGATATGTAAACACTATAAAACAAAAAGAACTGCCTATCGATTCTGTTAAAATCTCACCGTGATAACATAGGTGAAGTCAGCGTGAAGTGAACTATCAATGGAGACAATCCCTAACATCAGGTGGAATGACAGCTCACTTCACCTTAGTTTTCACGGTGAGATTTTTACAGAATAGCACTGCTGATACCATTACCTCATACTTCAAGTAGACTACAATATCTAGCTGCGGTCAGTAACCCCAAAACATCATAATTTTTACCGACTTAAAAAAAAAAGGAGGTTATCAATTCGACACGTATGTATGTAATATTATTGGAATTGCAATATATTCACATAAGACAATCTATTAGGGCTTCCAAACAAAGATAAAAAAAATTATAGATGTATTTATATATCTATGTATGTAGGTATGTATGTTTGTCCACGCATTTTTCCGCAACTATTAAACGGATTGTGACCATTTTTTATTGGCTTACGTTTACTTCAACTTAGGGAACAGTACAAGTTTCATCAAAATCGGCTCACTAGTTTTCAAGATATGGACTAATACTTGTAATTTTAAAAACGTTCACAGTCTGATTGATCTCAGTCTCAAAAATATCAATCTGATGATGATGTCAACTTGTCAAAAATACCACTAACTTCAAGTTTTTTACATTGATGGTCGCTGAGATGACATTGCGACTAGATTTGAAACGTTTTTAATTACGGGAATTGTGCCTAGGGCATCAGCCAGTCCGTGATTACAACCTTCCAGAAATACCACCCAGTAGTCGCCCTTTTTCGTCAAAAAACAACAAACAACTAACTGAGACTTTTCCTATCTGTTTGTAAACATAAATATGTTTATATTGTATGTGATAAACTCTGCTCTTCCGATGATTAACTTAAATTAGTTAATGTTTTATTTATGTTTCTGATAATAATGTTTGTGATCGTTGCGTGATGCGGTTGTTTCACAATGTTATTGCTCTAATAATGGACCTTGTAAAGTACCTACAGTCCCACTTAGAAATACCTAATAGTATTAAGAGGGATGTGCTAAGGAAACCCGCGAAATTCAAATTTTCTTACGTTTTTAAAATGATTCGTAGTCGTAACAAATATGGCTTTCCAGAATTATAATCATTAGAATCAGCAATAGAACTCCTTGAGCTAAAATTGGCCTCAAATGTCATGATTTCATGAAATAGTCATTCAACAGGGTAATATGAACTTAGAGAGTTGTGATGGTGATTTTTTTATTATAATTCTATAAATAAATATTTGTTAAGGACGTGAATCATATTTAGATCAACATACAGCTAGCAGTGCGATTCTGTAACCATCTCACCATGAAAACTTAGGTGAAGTGAGCGTGGAGTGAGCTGCCAATGTCATCCCACCAGCAGTCTATTCTGTAAAAATCTCACCGTGAACACTAAGGTGAAGTGAGCTGTCATTCCACCTGATGTTAGGGATGGCCTCCATTGACAGTTCACTTCACGTTCACTTCACCTATGTTATCACGATGAGATTTTTACAGAATCGATAGGCTGATACTAGGGACTGACCAAGCATTCATTTACAATCACAATCGAGATTTTAATAATATTTTATTTGCTAATTCTGTTGATCATTTTATATAATTTCGAAGCTAGTATTTTAGCTGTCAAAACATTACTATTTTGTGGGGTTTTAAAATAAAATAGCACAGATATTAGTAGATAATGATTGTAAATGTTTGCTCGGTCAATCCCTAGCATCAGTGGGATGACACTGACAGCTCACTCCACGCAAGTTTTCACGGTGAGATTTTTACAGAATCGACCGGCTGATACGGACCTGCAAACTAAGAAAAACGTAAGGAAATTTGAATTTCGCGGGCTGCTCTGAAGCGATTAACGAGTGTCATAATAATATGTAGAGAATACTCGTATATGAAATTAAAGTGCACTGTACAAAATGTTATGCATATTTTGTAACCTAAGTACCCGTATATTTTTAAGGTTTTAATTGAATCTGAAACATTTTTGTCCCGTCGTCTTGGTTAGTTACTTTCTGTAAAGTAACTATATTTTGTGCGTGTTACCTGCACACTCAAGGGCAGTAAAGGGAATCACATTATATCTTCAAAATTTCTTCTTTCTTCAGTGATTTAGACTGTGTAGTATTTCTCAGTCAGTCAATAAGTCCCGTGGAGTAATTGTGTAACACACAAGCAATGGCTTTAATTTTAACAGTTCAACAACATTCATGGCGTTATTTACGTTGTTGAGCAGATATATTTTTCGAACATTTAAAGCAAAGGATTAGCAATATCCTTCAAAATGATTCAGATTGAGATTGATAGCGTGTTACGCAATTAGGGTGTCGGTATTGTTTGGCACAAATTTTAGATAGAAGTTATATACACGGTGGCAGTGTAACATTACCTAGCTAAGAATACTTCCCAAAACTCAGCTGAAGTTACATATTATTGACAATATATCTGAGGGGCATTTCTCGTATATTTTAATAACGTTCACAGTCTGATCTCAGTCTCAATCCGTCAAAAATACTTCTAATTTCCGTAAATTTTGACAAGTTTTTGACATTTGTTTTTTTGCCGAGATGAGACTGCGACTAGATTTTGAAAGTTTTAAATTACGAGAATTGGACTTCTGTTGTCGATTCTAGTTACAGCCGATCGATTCTGTAAAATTTCACCGTGATAACTTCGGTGAAGTGAGCGTGAAGTGAGCATGAAGTGAGCTATAAATATTGGCCATCCCTAAAATCAGGTGGAATGACAGCCTTAGTTTTCACGGTGAGATTTTTACAGAATAGCACTGCTGATTCCTTTTTCTCATTTTATTTGTTGTATTTATATTGTGTGCCTTTCGGTCGGTTAGTATGTGCCACAATAAACTTGTTTTTTTCCTTAATGCTTTCTTTCTGTAACCTCTAATGTCTTGTTTGCAGGATTCCCTCACTACGGCGGCGGCTATGGCGGCAACCAGGGTGGCTATGGCGGCAACCAGGGTGGCTACGGCGGCAGCCAGGGTGGCTATGGTGGCAACCAAGGAGGTTACGGTCAAGGCGGACAGAGTGCCTATCCCGGCGGTCAAGGAGGCTTTGGTCAAGGCTCCCAAGGGTTTCCCCAGCACGGATCTAACATCCCTCAAGGAGGCATTGTAGGACCTGGCAATCAGGGCGGATTCGGGTCTGGAAATCAAGGCTTTGGACAGGGTGGACCTCAAGGCTTTGGTGGACCTCATGGCAACTCTGGCTTCGGTTCCACTGGATTTGGAGGCTCAGGTCCCACTAACAACGCTTATCCGTCTGGAGGTCACAGCTCTGGAGGTCACAGCTCTGGAGGTCATGGTTATGGGGGCCACAGGGGAGGATACCAAGAACACGGATACTAGATAAATGTTTAACTGATTGATTGGAACTGTACTGTTGTCTAATTGTGTGTTTTTATTATACGCCTATTTTTTTTATTTTTGTTATATTTTATTTACGGATAATATTATATAATTTTTTGTAAAGGTTATCGTAAAGGTTAACGGGCAATATTTTACTACAATATGTGGCTGCAAAACAGTGGCCGGCAAACTGCAATACCAGCTAGACTATGCAATATTACAGTGATGTCCCGGCCATATAGAACATGTTTGATATGGCTGGGTATGGCCAATGCCATTTTCGATAGGTTACCGAACGATCGATGAGCGATCGAAAATGCTGTAATATTGCCCGTCTAGTTCTAATTGTTGTTTCAGCCACTCTCTATTGTTGTGGCATAGTGCATCAGTTTCTACCGTGAAATGAAGTTTGTTGTACACTAAGTTTGACCCACAGATATAGATACACCTTGATAACGCAAGAGCGACTACTTCGCGTGCAAAAATTCGCACCAACTTACGTTCAAAAATCGTAAGTAGCCACTTTCGCGCTCAGTCCCGTGTACGCTGGCTGAGTGAGCGTGAGTGAGAAAGAGCGATTGTGACGTCATAATGGGTTGTCAAAAAATGGCACGCTTGGTTTTCATACAGATCGTGATACTTGCGTTATGTAGGTTTATCTATATCTGGGGTTGACCTACTACTTTACTTTTGATGAAAATGACACCTAAATATGTTGAAGGTTGGTTTAAGGGGGTGTTGCAAATAATCAGCCTATAACGTCACCACTGCTGAGACACAGGCCTCCTCTTTGTGATAGATAATTAGCCGTCATCCACCACGCAAGCCCAGGGCGGGTTGGTAGATATCACACGTCTTCGAATTTCTTGTTCTACGACATGTCGGTTTCCTCACAATGTTTTCCTTCAAGTTTTGAATCAGTGGTGATGAAATAATCTACACAAATTAAAGCGCCTATCTGGGTTCGGTCCTACTTACAACCTACAATTCTAAAATCGCGCAGATCGCTAAAATCCAAGCAGCACAAATACATTAGGTAACCCAATGAACCAAACGCGCCAGAAAAACCTCAGTTTCAAAATGAACGATGTTCGTCTTTGTTACAAACGCATAGTTAGTCTTGTGTTATGCACGAACTAACAAAAGCACTTCTGTGCCATACCACCAACGTAACTTGAACCTCCTCCACTCCCAGAGATACTCAAATTAAGGACGTTACCGTGTAGTAACAGAGGTCAAGGTAAAGTGGCCATGTTTCAGTTCGTCAAATATGCATTGCTGAGCTGACAATCCCATTTCAAAAACGTTTGGAGTAACGTCGGCTGTCTAATTCAAATAAATAGTTTATATATTACGTGGACTGAAAATTGAGTCGGTAGGGTAAAAAGCAGTATTGTGTGTGTCATTTTCCTTCCTTCCTTTGAAGTTCAGTTCACATTTTACCTCATAATAATGTAACGTGTAAATGTGAACGTGAGCGAGGCTGAGGTAGTCTGTAAGGATCGTAGCTGGTGGCATTCTGTAGTTTTCTGCCTAACCAGGCCTGACCCCATGGGAAGAAGGCGTGTGTATAAGTATGTGTATATTTTATTGTATTAGATATTTGCACACCTAGTAAGGTAGGATATGGTTTAAAGAACTGTTGTAATTATGTATCACCTCATGTACCTACCCATATTCAAGCAAATAAATGATTTGATTTGATTTGATTTGAATAATTAGTAGTCAGGTAGCTAACTACAAGACGAAAAGAAGAGCTTTTCTAAGGTTACAAACTATAAGATAATCATCATCATCTGCCTAGCCTTTTGTCAACTATGTTGGGGTCGGCTTCCAGTCTAACCAAATGCAGCTGAATACCAGTATTATGGAGCGACTGCATAACTGACCTCCACAACCCAGATATTGGGTAATACGATACCCCTTGGTAAGACCGGTTGTCAGACTTTCGGGCTTCTGACTACCCGTAACGACTATCAAAGATCCACGAATGACAGCCGGGATCAACGGCTTAACGTGCTTTCCGAGGCACGGAGGGGTCTTGGTATGTAAAGATGGTCACCCATCCACGGACCAACCGCGGCAAGAGTAGCTTAACCTGATCGATCGACCCGTGCGGCTGTTATTACTTAGCCACAAGCCCCTCACTTAGCCATAAGCCCACCACAAACTATAACACATATTTATATCAATTTATAAATTAAAGTGGCTTTACATATTGTCTGTCTGTGTGACCGCGTTGTTGTTCTAAACTTCCTACTTAACAGATTCTGATGCGGTTTGCACCATCGTGTAGAGAATTTATTCCGGAAGGTTTATTATTAAACTTACATGTAATACAGAAACCACGATGTTTTATTAAATCGCCAAAACCATGTGAAGTAGAGGCGTGTTGCTAGTATACCTATATGGGTATTCGACCCGTCTGTAAACCAGTGCTACAGAAAGTACATGATGCTTCATCACCCCGTACTTAAGAAATCCCTTTCCACAGATATAGATAGACCTAGATAACGCAAATATCACGAACTGTATGAAAACTAAGCGTGCCATTTTTTGACTACCTACTATGATGTCACAAGCGCTCTTTCTCACTCACGCTCACCCAGCCAGCAGTACACAGGACTGAGCGCGAAAGTGGCGGCTTACGATTTTTGAACGTAAGTTGGTGCGATTTTTGGCACGCCAAGTAGTTGTTCTTGCGTTATCTAGGTGTATCTATATCTGTGTGCCTTTCTATTTTCAGTAGTTTATCAATGATTTTAGATAGGTACTTATAGTTACGGCTACATTTGTCGCGATAACGAGAACTACAGGCGCCGGCACGTAACTTGGCAAGGTTTTGGCGTGATGGGAGTTAGTTAGCGCAAGTACACTTTGGGCTGATTTTTCCAAGGCCAGATAATTTTATCGGTGGAATATTTTTTTTTAATTTTGACAGTTATTTCCTATAAAAACTGCCAAACGTCAATTTTATTTCTCGAATAAAAGTTATCTGGCGATGGAAAAATCAAGGAAATGGTCACTTTTATTGTTTGTCATTATACTATGGTAATTGCCATAGATTACTTATTTTAATTGCCATAGATTACTTATTTTAATTGCCATAGATTACTTATTTTAATTGCCATAGATTACTTATTTTCAAATATGTCTTATTTTCAAAGTTAAAGAAAGGAAAAACCGCATCTAACGACTCTTGTCAAGTTACGTGCCGGCGACTATTACACTTCGCGTACTCTCTATTGTACTCGGTGTGCGAGAGAGAGCGTGCGAAGTGTAGTTCGTGTTTAGTACCTATCGCGAAAATAAGTAGCCGTTTTTCGTGGATGCGACGCATGTTTCCCCCAACCCTTTCTTATTTTTTTTTGTGTTTATGTTCTTTTTTGCGTCATGTTTACCGCAAATAAACGTCTTTCTTTCAAGTGCAGTTCGTGTTATCGCGACAATACATACATACAGCAGCATATAGCATTCATAATAAGCTTACAACGTTCCCACCGCTGGGATAAAGGCCTCCTCTGTTCGAGCGGGAATGGGCTAATCCAATGCCCCTTGCGCGTGTTGGTGGACCGTGAATGTCACATAACTTGGTTTCTAATCTCCTTTGCTCATCTTACTATACAGCATTGTATCAGAAAGGTGTGGGTCACATTAAGGGTGGCCGGTAATTAAAGGTACGATGCTGGTCCCATGAAGAAAGTCGTTCAGTTTGATGGTCCACATCCTTAAATATGAACACAGCTTTCCGATACGTGCTGTATAATAAATGTAGCTTTATTATTCAAAACAGCAACTTAATCTTGCTCCTAATAACAAACGCTGATAATAACACAGTGCACTAATGCAAACTACCGCTTACAAACTGCATTACTCTGCAAAACATATTAAATGGATGCCCGGGGGAGCCGGGGCTTTTTACCGGCTCGTATAAAATATGACGGTTCAGCAGCTTAATTGAGTCAAGCGAATTACTGTCGTGATATATTTGGTGAAGGGTTTTATTTTTTATGAACGTTTTTTAGCTCATTTTTGTAGACAACCTTTTTTTGCATTTTATGACGAATTGGATAGTTTCTTGTGCCTACGAATCTAGATATACAGGGTCAAATTAAATTAGCTAACAAAACTCCGCAGACGTGATGGGTATAGATATCTAAACATGATAAAGTAGAAAAGAAATTAATTTGTTTAGTTTTTTTTTTGGGGTTATCAATCGCCTGTAGGGTAGTCACTTGAAAAGACAGTTTAAGAAATCTGTTTTCTTTTTGAGTAAACTTCAAAGACGTGATGGCTATGAATGAATATCTTCTCACGCTAATACAAAAAAAAAATACAGTTTTCAATTCATACTTCAAGTGGCTCATGAGCAGTTCACCAGATTAGCAATTTACCTGGTTCTCGATTTACCAGATTCTGGATTGACCAGATTCTCAACATGCTGGATTCTCCACTCACCAGATACTTAAATTATCAGACTTCTACTCACCAGATTCTAAGTAACTATACTACCACCAGTCGCAATCTCCAAAAAAAACCCCGTTTTGTTATATATAATTATGTAAAGTTTTACCTAAATAAATTATGATACTAAACCCAAACCTAATGAGCTATGAGCCAAAATAAAGTCCTCCAGACCGTATTTCGGCCACGGCGGCCAATCTCAACGGAGACTTGCCTTCGGCGCGGAAGATGTTATAGTGCACATTGTGTGCGCGCAGACGAAGGTGCACTCCCTCTTCCTTCACTCTCATAGTCCGATGGGATGGCAATCTGACTCGACCGGAGAAAGATCATGCTTTCCAAACCACGGGGCTATCACATCGCCAACTTCCAAACTCCGGGCTGTTATTAAGAAATTCCTAAAGGAAACACTCAATAACACTTTGCCCGACCCGGGAATCGAACCCAGGACCCCACGCTCAGCAGTCGCGCTTGAGACCACGAGACCAACGAGACAGTGAGAACTAAAATAACCACTAGGTATGTGGAGCGCTGGCACGGCCAGAAGGTATCACGAAAAACAGTCGATCAGTCCATTTTAGAGGTATTTACTGGCCCTGCCGATCGATTCTGTAAAAATCTCACCGTGATAACTTAGGTGAAGTGAGCGTGAAGTGAGCTATCAATAGCGGCGATCCCTAACATCTGGTGGAATGATAGCTTACTTCACCTTAGTGTTCACGGTGAGATTTTTACAGAATAGCACTGCAGGATCGAAAGAGCTGGAAGTCATAGGGGAAGGTCCTGGCAGCGGGATGGTGCAGGCTAACAATAGCAGTAGGTAATAATATTCCAGAAACTGTAAGTCCAAAATATGGTTCATAGCATGTAGAATCAAATTGAAATATGGCCAGTTTGATTTATGACGGTCGTGTTCCGACGGATAACGCAAACGGACCGCAGCCGGCATAGTGACAAAAACGTTAGCATCCATATCGGATTAGAGCTACTTATGGCACACATTACTCTGGATGTAGGTAAATGTATAGTTCATAATTACATCAAAATTAATCTAATAACATAACATCAATACGCGCCTGTAATCTCTTAGGGATTAGGCAGAGATGTACCTACCTACAGTTAGCAAAGGAGATAAGTATGCAGGGTCGTCGAATATAGTTGAAGTTTACTAAGAAACCGATTGATGTTTTCGAATAAAATTATATTAAATTAATAGAAAGCAAACAGTTCAATTAAATTTCATTCGAAAACATTAATCGGTTTCTTAGTAAACTTCAAATATATTCGACGACCCTGCATACTTATCTCCTTTGCTGACTGTACATTTCTCCCGTTATGTTTAAGTTCCATGTAATAGGAGGTCAGTCTATTGCCATCAACCGGGCACAAACCAAAACCAACGAGGCAGTAGGTAGGTGCTGCGTGTTTAGATATTGATACCCATCACGTCTGCAGAGTTTCGCTAGCCATTTTCATTTGACCCTGTATAACACATTTGCTACCTATCCTATATTTGGTTTACCTATCTAAGTACGTGTATTTGGATGCCTTTGATAGCTTTAAATTTTTGTAACAATTTGTTATTTGATTAGTTGAGTGTGAATGTTGGATTGACGATATTGTCAAAGTTGATGCACAGAACCGGGAAGTATGGCAGACGAAAGGGGAGTCTTAAACCCAGCAGTTGGTGATTCCGGGCTGAAATGAGGATGATGAAAGTTGATACAGTTTTCATTCGTAAAACTCAATGAAGCACTATGGTTCGGGCAATTATAACGTGCGTTACCATCTAAAGGGTCCCCAAAACGATCGCAACTGTCCATTATAACATGATTGATACACATTGATGCGCAAATTGATTGTCTACCAAATGCAATGGAAGCGATTGATAGACCCACAAAACATTGCAATTGATCTGGGGCCCTGCACCCTGGGCTCATTGTACAAGTACATGGTACAGTTTCTTACGGTACAGCGTATAAGCCGGGCCAACAAGCTTTCATAGTGACACGCAACACTGACGTCCGGTCCGTGCCTACACACGGCGAATAAAACTTAGTTTTCACGCCAAGAAGAACGTGTGCTTACAAAGGGCGTTAGATTACGTACACACGGCTACACATCAAGCTATACATAACCAGTATACTTACTTAAGCTGAGTTCTGGTTGTACGAAAAACCTATACAGTGCGAGGTCAGCTAAAACTGGAAATGTATAGCTTGATGTGTAGCCGTGTGTACACACTAGCAGGTGGCTTGTTTAGCAACTTGCTCTAGAACCTAGCGAGTCACGTTGCGAGTTGCGAAGTGTAACGAAAGCTCTAGAATGTTCGCTACCGGCCGCACTGCGCGCTTGGTGCCTAGTGTGTATCGAAAGATGTTAAGTTTACTAGCCTCTGTAAATCCAACGCTGACTCGCGTTCACCAAAATCATCGTTTATAACAATGAAACTCATTGTTATAAACGATGATTTTGGTGAACGCGAATTCAACATTCAACATTCTTTTTCTGAATAAAAATGCGTTTAAGAAGCAAATCCAAGCAATAAAGGATCAAAAGTAATATGTAATAACGTAATGTTTAATAATGTACGCACACAAATTTAATTTAATTTTTATTTTTTTCTTTAATATATAAAAAAATCCAGAAACCTATGTGTTCTTGGACAATGTCTGTTGTCTAGGTATTGTATCTGTGTTACTAGCTAGTTTTAAATACATACTTTAAATTGTAATAGGTATTAAGAATATTTCTTATTGTGCTACTGTTTGTTTTTCCTTAAATAAATAAAATAAAAAAAAATAAATAAAAGTCACTAGGTTCTAGGCGCTAAGAAAAGCAAGCCACCTCTCCGTGCGTACGTAGCCTAAATACCTACTGCTATTGCTGCTTGCCTTTTAGGCAGTGCAAAAATTAACCACACGCTTGATATGATTGCCATATCAACTTAAACACACCTCCAACCCCATTTACATCTACGTTATAATGTCCCCATCCTTCCCCCTTAATTTGTGACTATTCATACATCTTTGAAAACACAGCGTCGTCGCGTAAACCTCAAGAAATTACCTCACTAATTGGAATACGGAGTGTCGCGAGTGGGTACACGTTGTGTAATTACTGGTAATTAAGACAATTCTACACAGATACCTACGCAATATATATGTTCCTCGTTGTATGTTGGTATTTGGAATCCGTTTAGTTCTTCATTGGCATAAATTGGATCTTTAAGGCGTAATCTTGATAAAATCCTGCGGGGTAATTGCGTAACACACTATCAGTAATGGCATTTTGACAGATTTTGGGAACATATGAAGCAATGGATTAACAATATCCTTCAAAATGATTCAGATTGTGATTGATATTATGTTACGTAAGGGTGCTGTATCGACGCCGACGAGGAAGAGACTAGCTTATCAACAATTTTCTCTCTCAAGAAACGTACAAACTATTGTAGGTACCGTGTTATCGCTGACTAGTCACACCGCCGCGGTGAGTACTCGTTTGTCATAGCGACAAGAAATCAGCGATGTTCGCTTGGCGGACAGAGCACTCGCTGAAAGACTTACGCTTGTTACACGAGGACATAATTATCAAGCTATACATTTCCAGTGTTAGCTGGCCTCGCATTCTATAGACTTTTCGTACTATGATTTTAACCTTTTGACCGCCACGATCGGGTATAGCCGACAAATGAAAACATGCCCAACACGTCCCCGTCGGCTAATGCCGACAAGAAAACGCCATGTTTTAAGTACAAAATAAATAAACTAAATTCAGTTTTCTGTGTTTATACTTAAAACATTGTTTTCTTGTTGGCATTAGCCGACGGGGACGTGTTGGGCATGTTTTCATTTGTCGGCTATACCCGATCGTGGCGGTCAAAGGGTTAAATGTTGAAATCACCGAAAATAAGGAAATAAGTTATATAAGTTTAATAATAAGATATATAAGTTAAATAAGTTATAACTTAGTAAATAAAACCAAACTCATGAATGAACAAGAAATGAAATGAATAAAAGAAATGTCAAATATATTATAGGCCGTAGAGGCCTAGCTATGAACACGCCATCTACAATTAGCTTTGCCCGATCTTTCCTATTCATCCCCGGGTATGGAAGTTCATAATTTTTGCCAATGGGGCACATACATGGCTTGTCTTCAAGTTATGAGACAAAAAAACTTTTTTTCTTATTAACATTTCCGTAGTCTCGCTCGTGATTAAGCATCTTTGTTTAGCAAATTAATTATTGTTACGAGACAAGCTTCTTAATTATGTTTTAATTAAATAACATCGGGGACTTTTACCATCGCAGAGTATGCCTACAAGTTTTACTTTTCATCACTTCGTCTCGTAAAATTCCACTGATAAACTTAAACTTCTTGTGGCGAGACAGTGCTTCTTTACCCAAACCATTCGTTCCGCCCGCTGAAGATCTCCCACCTGGACATGAGTTGCGGTAACCTGGAAGTCTCTTTTTTTTATACACACACCCCACTCAGGTTGGTCGAAGCAAGGAAAACCTATTTAAGTAGACATTCATAGGCGACTCCGCCTTGAAGTGTAAATGTGGAACTGTTCCACAAACGAACCTTGAACCATAATGCTAGCGATAAAGTTGAAAATCTGTTAAAAAAAAAATGACAGATTGTACTAGCTTGATGTGCTGGCGTCTGTACACCACGAAAATACATAACAGACGCTTGCCGCGGTCTGTCCGTGGATGGATGACCATCCATTACATATTGAGACCCCTCCGTGCTCCAAAAAGCACGTTAAGCCCCGGCTGTCATTCATAGATCTCTGACAGCCGTAACGGGAAGTCAGAAGCCCAAAATTCTGTCAACCAGTCTTACTAAAAGGTATCGTCTTACCCAGTAACTGGATTGTGGAAGTCTGATAGACAGTCATTATATGTAAGATACTGGTGTTCAGCTGAATCTAGTTCGACTGCAAGCCGACCCCAACATAGTTGGGAAAAGGCTAGGCAGATGATGACCTAGTGGGTTTATTTATGAGCATAGAAAATAAAATAAAACAAATGATTTTATACAACAAATAAATATATTTCCCATTAAGTTCCATGTATAAATTTTAAAATTACCTTTTCAAATAACATTTATGACAACAATATTTCAATAAGTTATTTTACAATATTTTGGAAGTTGAAAATTTGAAATCACAATGTTTCTATATAAATTATGTAATAGTTACAATTTTCATCTTCTTCCTAATATATAATAAATAATCAAATTCATTAATATGTATATGGTATACAATATTCATAATTTGGTATAAGTAGGTACTTTCGACTACATTAATTAGTTTTTTTTTCTAATTTATTTACATAAAGATGGTCGGTGTGGCGAGACGTCATTATATTCAAAGTTTTTCACTTAATTATAAAGAAAATTGTTACGTGTTAGATAACTATTACTAAAAAAACATCGAATATGGTCCACATGAAATTTTAACTTACAATAAAGCATTTACAACACCATATCTACGTACCTAGGGAATAACCAAATCATTGAATTAAAAAAAAATATAACAGAAATATGCAGAGGAAGGCAAAAATAACAATATTGATAATTCTGACAATTTTGTTACTCCATTTTAATAACTATCTTATTTGAATGTGAGAAAAACAAGTGACCATTTCAGACATCGATCTACAATATCTACATGGTCTTGCCCAAGCGTTTTGGCCCAAACATAAAGTTTTTATATTTTGTTTTCAATTCGGTTGAATATTTTTTTTAGTATTCTATATAATAAAACAGCCTGACCTGGTAGCAGATAATGTGTAGCTAATTTGCTAATATAGGGTTAGCAAGCAGAATCGATAGCGCCTCTTTGTTTCAATAACGTGATAAGTCCGACAATTTTTTTTTTAATTTGATAATTGAAGCCGCCTTGACCGCTTTTATTTTTCCAAGAAACGTGGTATCTTTTGTGCGTGTAATGGCGAATCTATGAGCGAGAGAAAGGTGCTCTCAAATTTTAGCGAAAACTTGACCGATATCACTTTTTCAATTTTCAAGATAACACATTATTGAAGCAAAGAGGCAAATTATTTGTTATTAGTTTTTAACAACTTCTTTGACAGTCGTTACGAATGGTCAGAAGCCCGAAAGTCTGACAACCAGTCTTACCAAGGGGTATCGTATTACCCAGTAACTGGGTTGTGGAGGTCAGATAGGCAGTCGCTCCATGTAAAATACTGGTATACAGCTGCATCCGGTTAGACTGGAAGCCGACCCCAACATAGTTGGGAAAAGGCTAGGATGATGATGATGAGTTTTAAGAACTTGTTTATGTACAGTCAACAGCAAAAGTAGATGATGAAAATCAGAAAATCAATACTAATGAACGGAGTTCGCGTCAGAACTGTGTGACGTAGAAGTAGGTAGTAAATGTTTGGTATAATTTACAATCACATACTTTTGAATCACTTCGACGCCACACAGTTCTGACGCGACCTCCGTTCATTAGTATTGAATTTCTGTTGACTATACGAAGAAGGGTCAGAGGAAATAAGGTTTTTTTTTAAATTCTATACATAAATTGTCTTTGGTGTGTAGTTTGTACTTCAAATAAGAACCTGAAAAACTGTAATTTCTACCTTCCTCATTGTAAAATTACAAAATAAACTTATAAAAACTCTCAATAATGTCTTTTAAAAACGTTGTACAGTCGCCAACACAGTTGTTATCGTCTATCAAAATGGTAATTATCCGAATTCGTATTTTCTGCAAAGCGTGTCCATTTTAAAGACATTACAAAAGCGATTTTACGCTGGTAAATATACCTACTATTGTTACAAAACATCTGAATTACTGTAAATTATTGACATTGACTTTGTTTTCTCTAGATTAGCCGCTACTTTCTTGAAAAGCGTATACTTGTTCAAAAAATGGCACTATAAAAATGTTTGCAGTCAAAAGGGTATTACTATATTTTTTTATAATATTAGTAAATGTTAGGATTGGCTTAAGGTTGTGCGTTATATTCGATAAATTATTATGTTTTGCATAAATATATTTGTAGACGAACTATAAACGTATTTTAAATATAATGTTCACGTCAAAAGGCTTAGAAAATATTGTAATTAATAGCAATGCTTGTTATAAATAAGAGTATCGATCCATCAAGCGAATTGATAGCAACGTTGCGACGCAATACACACAAGAAAATCATGTTTAAAAGTTTTAAGCATCGATACTTTGACATCGCGATTCAAAAATATTTGAATAATTTTCAATAATTATACACATTATACATTTTAAATATTTAATACATAAATAATGGAAGGACAACAATAATAAATGAGCTACTAATACGTCCACTAAAATAAATATTTGGAAGTATCTTAATAATTACCTTAACGTCGACCAAGGACTTGAAGCCCAAAAATATAATTCATAATATTAATTAGTATTATTCATTGGAGAATAGCATCTTTGCCAAATATATATCAAATTAAGTATAACATTCATTCTAAGAATTATGTGTTCATGTAAAACTATAAGGATAAAATTATCAACAACAAATTATAAACAGTCAAATATTTTTCAAAATTTAATAAAACATGTTGGTTTCACTTGGTGAAATATTTAACAAAATAATAAATATATCCCTTCAATGAGCCAAGAATATATTTTAATTTCAACACAAATCTAATATTATGGAAGAATTGGCACATTTGAAATATTATATATAAAACTAACATCACGATATTGCAAATATTAAATATCGACATATCTTTGCGAAATATTCAGCAAATTACAACAAGCTTATACGTAATCCGTTATATAATAATATATAATTTTATATACCGTCATGTGTAATGTATAATGACACAAAATATTAACACATTGGAATAAACTAGACAAACATTGAATAACATCGACAAATATACGACACCAAAACATTTTAACGTAAGATATCGAGAATATTAAATATTGAGACACTTTTATACAGAACAGTACCAGGTTCAGTCTAACTGCGGTAGTTGACGTGTGCCCAGGAACTCCACACACGTGAAGAAACGCTTCAGCTCAATATAAAAAGCACATAAATCACCTAAAAGTAATATATTTATATACTATGTACTAACTAGTTCACATCGCTCGTTACATTAGCGACGGCACATTCTGCCCGCACTGACGTCACTGATTTATTATGACGTTCCCTTATATTTAGTTTCTTATCTCGCTTTTTTAGCTTACGTACTTAGTTCTATCTCTACTGAAATATGAATGTGATGCGTACACACCCAGCCACGCCGCACATATTTCTGATCAATCATTCAATGATTTTATAGCAAAATTAAATGAGCTCTATATCCCGCGAGACTAGTTCGCGCGCAGCACACGTCAGTGCGGGCGGCGCACACGTCAGTGCGGGCGGCGCATTAATTCAAGTGTAATTAGCTAAACGATGACCCTGTGTCAGTCGTGGACTGCGACCGGGGCGCCCGCGGCTGCCCCGGGAACAATTTCTATCTACGAGATTTAGAATCTACGCTCTACGCACGTAGTCGACTTAGGCACTGCCTACTTAACGATAC
The DNA here is from genome assembly GCA_949316385.1 of Globia sparganii. Taxonomy (NCBI): domain Eukaryota; kingdom Metazoa; phylum Arthropoda; class Insecta; order Lepidoptera; family Noctuidae; genus Globia; species Globia sparganii. The sequence continues at coordinate 6,569,568 of OX438670.1, forward strand.
CGAAAAAGACGGCGCTATACTACTTACGAGTACCTAGACGAAATAATTTATAGGTACATTATATTTAGAAATTTGGCAGTTACGGGTCCGGCGACCGGCGGGAACTAGAGGGGGGCGAATGTACAGAGGGACAGCGGCGGCCGGACGAGGCGCCGGGAGCCGGCGCGCGGGAAGGCACTCGGGGGGCTCGCGGCGGCGGCTGCGGCGCGACCGGCCGCCCGCGCCGCGTCAGAGCGGGAAGCAGCGCGCCGCGCGCCGCGGCTCGCTGGCGCCGCGCCGCCGCGCCGCGCCCTCCGCGCCGCCCGGCCGCCGCGCCGGCCCCAGCGGCTCCAGCCTGTGCATGGAGGGCCGGCTGGACAGGCGCGCACTGCCGGCCGGCGTGGACGACGCGCGCTCCGACGCCTCGTCGCCCAGCTCGATGCGGCCGAGGCGCAGCGCCAGCGCGTACTCGGCGCGCTCGATTACGCTCGCCGGTTCCTCTTCGACGACGGTCGTGTCGGCGATCGTGGTTTCGGCGACGGTGGAGTCTGCCGCGGCGGAGTCGGCGCGCGGCGAGTCCCCGGGCACGGTGAGCGACTGGTGCGTGCCACTCGACGACGGTGACGCGTCGCCCGCTGCGTGTCGCTCCGGTGTCGCAAACACAGAATCAGAAGCCCAACTTCGTGTCTCCGAGTTCTGTCGCAACGTATCGTCTACGCTCCGCTGCGAAGTACGGCGACTGTGTCGCGGGCTTTCATCGTCGATGGCGCGGAAATCGAGTGCGCTCAGATCGACAGGGCCGGCGCGGCGTCGCGATCCGTCTCGACGGAACGAAGGCCGATGCGAGGAGAATGCTGCATCATATAATTCGCAGAGACTCGTGCGGTCCGAATGCGGTTCCTCATACAGCGTCAGGTTCCGCGTTTCGGTCGCATCGGAGGGAGTCTCGTCGCGATTCGAAGTGACCTCGCTGCGCTCGGAGATGTCGAAAGTGAAGCGGGCTTCGAACCTGTCAGGGCTGAGCAGCGGCGCGGAGCGCGAGCAGTCGTCCAGCTGGCTGGGGTCCGCGTCCGGGTCCAGCGGCAACGTGCGCGGCGTGGCGCGGCGCGGCGACACGTCGTCGGAGTCGCTGGAGCGCTCGGAGCGCGGCGCCGCGCAGGCGTGGCGCCGCGCCAGCGCCGGCTGCGAGCCGCACGGCACGCGCCGGCAGCAGGCGCGCTCGTGGCGCACGTCCCGCACGTCGCGCACGTCGGAGCCGCTGCTGCCAGTCGACTTGGAATGCGGCGGCCTGCGGCGCCGGTCGTCGTCTCGTCCGTACAGGGACGTGAATTCTTCAGAACAGAACTTCTCGAACAGCTCCTGCGAGCTGAGCCGAGTGGAGCCGGTCGCGTTGTAGAACGCTTCGGTGGGCGACCGCTCGGCTCGCTCGTAGAGGGCGCTCGAGCTCGCCCTTTTAGATTTGTCCATGAGGCCGAACTTGTATATTTTAGGGAGGCGTCGCTCGAAGACGCCCTGAGAGTGCGCGCGGGCGGGCGCGCGGGGCGACGCGTCGTGCAGCACGCGGTCGGAGGAGCCGGCGCGGGGCGGCGGCGCGGCGCGCGGCGGGGAGGCGGCGAACTCCGGTTCGAAGTCTGCGTCGTCGGGCGCGTCCAACGGCAGCTCGGCGAGCTCGGCGCGGCACTCGCAGTCGTCGCCCTCGTCGAAGGAGGGCGCGCGCGGGCCGCGCACGAAGGCGCGGCGGCGCTCGGCGGCGGCGGCGTCGTGCTCGTCGAGGCGGAAGGAGCGGCGCAGCGGCGGGCGCTCGCGGCGCGGCCGGCGCGGCTCGTCGGTGGCGGCGTGCGCCAGCGGCGGCCGCGGCGCGGGCAGCAGGCGGTCCAGCGACAGGCCGCGGCGCGGCCGGCGCGGGGCCGCGCGCGGGGCCAGCGGGGGCGTGTCCTCGGGCGTCGTGGGCAGCGCCGCGCCGCGACCGAACTCGATGAACCAGAGTTCGTCCTTGAGTTCGCACTCTCACTTCTTTTCATTCATGTCTTTATTTAAATAATGCAGCACGTAATGGAGCACGAGATCGTAGCAGTACTTGTACTCGGTCTGTGGAGGACAGCATGTGTTAGAGCCGACGAGACACATTACATTACTGTAACGCTGAAGATGACTGGATACATACCATGTTCTCTACGAGCTGGGGTCGGTGCCGACGCACCGTCTTCACCGCCTGGAACACGTCCACCTCGCCGTGTTGGATCACTTGCTCGATGCACGCGTTGGCAGCGCAGTATACGCCGGCACGACTTCGCCCGTCACTGCACAATAATGGGAAGCTCCATAAAGAACAGTTCCTAGGAAAACCTCATAATTTATCCTGATTGTAGTCTATGATGAGTACTCACGGCGACACGACGCAGACTGGTCCATAGTCGGTGCGCTGCCGCCATCGCTCGACCATGTTCATCAGCTCGACCAGCGAGTTGGTCGACGATGGCACCTTGTGGCCCATCGGCCAGCAGGTCAGCTGAAATAGCTGCACAGTCTTCGTAGGAGCTTTGACGCCGGCCATCAACTCAGTAAGTGAAATGATCTGTTGGGCAAATATGACATGACATGACATTTGCTTGGCTTTTGCTGTATAGAGGAGTTATAATTAAACTTATGTAGCTGCAATTTTTGAAAGTGTTAAATGACTAATAGGAGAATTTTTAATTGAAAGCCAAGAGACAATTCTTTTACACTTTATTGGTGAATACATAGAAGCCTAGGGCCTGCTGGCACCACAAGACATTAGAGGTTTTACTAAAAAACTTAAACACTTGTTCAACGTGTGTCTAATGTCAGTGTTAACTGTTACGTCAAACTACATTTCATTAAGTCGTATTTAAAAGGTGTTTAACCTAAACAACTGATATACACTGTTTTGTAAGGTAGTAAGGTTAGAGGTTTATTTATAAACGCTGCTTAAAGCTATGAGACGCTTAAACGTCAAAAATGTATGGTTAAACAGTCGCTAATCTCTACTTTAAGCAAAGTTTATAGGTAAACGTTTAGCGGTAACTATTTAAACATCATTCTTTCTCCGTAAACTTCAAATAATTGAATGAAATAGCACGATGTTTTAAACTCGTTTGGCGTTCTCTGGGACCTGTTAGTATCTTTATCTATTCTGTGCCTAAGTGTAGATATCACTGTAAACGAAAACATGTATGTATGTATGTATGCAACTAAACGTTTATCATTAAAAAGTTACCTTTTTATTGATCCTGAATATCCAAGTCTTGATGTTAGTGTAGTGGTTGTGGGAGACGTGGTCTATCGTGAACACTGGGCCGTACTTCTTGGAATGGCGACCTTCTGGCCAGAACGGTGGGAATTGTTGCTGCAACAAGTAAATTATACTCAGGCAATAATATATCAATCTCTACCAAGGAGATCTTCCGTTTCGATTGAAACCTGATGAGCACAAAATTAACCCTTTTTTTTTTGTGGATGGGAAATCATCAAATGACCCCTCCCGCTCTGGGTGGAGCAGAAGGGAGTGTCAGACTTTTACTGACTAAAACCCACCCGTGTTCCTCCCTTAGCCCTTTGTGTTCCGGGGTAGCGGTAACCCTTTCGGACAATCCCGCTACCCCGGCAGGCTTCGGCCCTTACGGGCCCCTTCCTTAATGCTGACATCTCTTTGAGGCGCGTGTGGAACACGTACGCGCCGTCCGGCACGGGCCTGGTCCTGATCGGACGGAGAGTTACCCATTACTCTCCGCCCGCAGGCCCGCGCCTACGAGGTGAGGCTCTCTCCCTCAGCCGTCCCGCCACCTCCTTTGCTAGCATGACTGCTTCGCAAAAGGAGGTGACTGCCTCCCACTCCCTCTCGCCCCGGACCATGGCTTGAACCAGGGCCGGGCGCGAGAGGTCGCCGCCGCTGCCGATCGCCTCTACGAGAACACGGCGGTGCTCCGCCCAAGTGGGGCAGACCTCCACCGTATGCTCCACCGTGTCCTCTGGGTGATCCTCGCAGTGGAAAATTAACCCTTAACTTCTAGTAAGACATTATTTAATTATTAAAATACCATACAAAGGCGGACTTAATGCCTGAGGCATTTTCTACCAGTCAACCTTAGGGTGATGCAGAAAGAAAACAAGTCAGGTGTAACATAAGGGATGGGAAGGAAAATTATAAAACACCAGAATGACCATGGCTTTCCAAAGAAAGACCTCCTGGACGAAGAAAGAAGAGTGAATGAAACCAGAGCATCGAAACGACATCGTAGAAGACGATTACTGATGCGTATGCCTATATCAATATGTTTTACCAGATCAAAAAAAAAAAATTGGTTAAATAGGTCTAACCAATTTTTCGGAGAGGACTACTCAGTTACGTTCAAAACCTGCCTAAGCATCTCACAACAACAGGCATAAGATATTCCGTATGGAAACCACCACGATATTTGAATGCGAATAGTAGTAATAGTAGAAAACCACCAGTCTTACCAAGGGATATCGTATTACCCAGTAACTGGGTTGTGGAGATCAGATAGGCAGTCGCTCCATGTAAAATACTGGTATTCAGCTGCATCCGGTTATACTGGAAGCCGACCCGAACATAGTTGGGAAAAGGCTATCCCAGATGATTATGAGTAGTAATAGTAGAAAATACGGATTTTTTTGAGGAAATCAGATGGAAGAACATCAGTTACGAATATACATAAAACATTGTAGAAACAATAGAAAAAGGAAAAAGTAAAAGGCTTAAGTACTTACAGAATTCTTGGGAGGCACGCAGAGTACGACGACAGCCGCACATTCGTAGTCGTAGACCAGCGACCAGAACTCTCCCTGGGTTCTGACCAGAGGCCACTCCGTCACTATGTACTCGCGAGGTTTGGTGTAGCCCTGCAAATTTCACCAGTTATAACTAAGGTTTCAGGTGACGATATTTATTTATATCCTGAATAACTTGTACTATTAGGGCTCTTCTTGTCCAGGACCGGTTTTTACCCGGCAGGGAACCGGGTCAAGAGCCCTTACTCTTCTTCTCTTCGTTCTTTCGTGAGCAGGAGAAGGATAGTAGTATTGAGTCAGTCAGAAACGTATATCGTCATGTTAAATCATCAATTAATGAATGAGTATGTCAATAGCCAGGTCGAGCTAGTTGCTTAGCGAGGCAAACGCGTAAAGTATATTGAAAGGCAACGCGCGTTGCACCGACCAAGCCCTTTAACACATGAGGCAGCCTCGCGACGCAGCTTGGTCACTTTGAACCTGGATTGGTGATGAATGGAACACTGCTCTAATTGTTTTTATTGGCAACATTTTTTAATGTCAATGTCAAATGGCTGATACAGTGTCAAAATTCCCCCTCTCTGTTTTCTCGCGGTATATAGTCGTTACAATTTTTCACTCCGTCGTTTTATAATTTTATTAAAGAAAACTCGTAATAAATCTTCATGGTAGCAGAGCGTGGTGGAGAAACCAAGCTGCTATAGTTTGAATAAGTGAATAGTGTGCGAGTGTGTGTGTTTGCTTATCTTTCTAAATGATAAAGTACCTTTCCTACTTCCTACAGTGCGAAATTATGTTTAAAACCACTGTTCAACTTCAAAGAACGTACTATTAACAACTAAGTGTGGCCGTGGTGTCATAATAAAGTCACATTAAGTTAAAAGTAAAAGATGAACTTTCTAAGTAACTCAGGGGACACTTTTCTGAGGAAATTGTATTTGTGTTATGAAATTGTGCTTCATTTCAGTAGGAAAGAGCAGAACTATTTTATGTCATACTGAGTGAGCCTGTGGCTTTGCCTGCGTGAGGAGCTTTTAATTTTCCGGTATGAAAAATAGCCTCCGAAGTTGTTGTGGTAATTCATATTTAGATTTGCCGTGAAAACTTGTATAACATGCGGACAGACAAACAGTTGTCTATTAACGTGAATAGTGTGGAGTTTTTATTTTTTTTTTCAGCTGTTTCTAAACAATAGACAGGAAAGCCCAAATTGAAGGTGGTGGTGCACCACCGTTCGAATTTTCATTAATCTGTAGCAGTATATATACACCGCCACATGCGAACTACGCACCACACTGACGTCACGCAAAATCCTGCAACGCGCAAGCAGAGTTTACCGCGCAACTATCTAACCTAACCTAGTTAATCTATGATAGACAATAATTGTTTGCTTGGATCTTGCTCAAACTATTCTTACAGTTGGATTAATTTGTGGATAACGATGATACTTAAGTAATCACGCAACCAGCGTGATTACTCTGTCTGGTCGGAGGATCCTCCTTTTTCTATGGAAGATGAGTGAACTTCATATCTGTATTGTTTGCCGGCCTTTATAATATCTTTCCTTTTTAACAGTCATGTTCAGAAACAAGCAGTTTTCAAGTAGCTTGCAAAATGGAACTGTAACATAACATGCAAGTCACTTGCGAACTAATTAGTTCTTAGATATATCTACATAGTAATGAAGTACTTACGTCCACGAAGACCGCGTTGATGTAGTCTGTGAAACTGTTTCCTTGGAAGGACGTCAAGTATGGACGAAAGTTGTCAGCTGAAACAAAATTTAAGATTAAAGTTACGCATAGGTACTTTGGGTCACTTAGTAGGTCAACCAGGTAAATGAAAGGGGTAAAACTTCAGCGATAGCGCCTTTACGCAATGGATTATTTGACCTGGTGACTTCAAATAGCATAACTATATAAAGAACCGTTATAGGGAATATTATTGTGAATGGGAAATTTGATAGGCACATTGGTTATGCGGAAGGATGACACTCGTCAATCAAACTCGCTAGCCTGTTGCACACTGATTAATTCTTATAAATCGCTCCCCGGCGCGGCGAGGGGCGGGGCGCAGCCCGCTCACCTACATAGTGCTCGCACACATACGTAACAGACCTGCCTATCGATTCTGTAAAAATCTCACCGTGATAACATAGGTGAAGTGAAGCGTGGAGTAAACTACCAATGGAGGCTCTAACATCAGGTGGAATGACAGCTCACTTCACCTTAGTTTTCACGGTGAGATTTTTACAGAATAGCACTGCTGTATGTAGTTATTAAGCGGACAGGTTACACAGCATTCCAATATCGGTCACTTTTGTTGACAAAATTCGATTCATATGTTTGTGAAGAGGTGGCTTGTTCGCAAGACTTTTTAATCTGTCAAACATGGTGACTGCATAATATACTGTTTCACAATTGCGTTTAGGTTTATTGAAAGACTGTCTAAAAGTAAAAAAAAAAACAGAAAACACATTCCAAACTTACGTGGCACCACCAGGACATCCCGATTCTTCTCCCTATTATCTCCCCGGTGACCCCCTGCGCAGTCTCCTATCGTGAACCTTGGGGTCTGCTTGCAGATCTGCTGATACTCCTTCTGGTACTCATTGAGCTTTGACACTGGATCCCTCTGGGATTTCTGCTTTAGTCTCTGCGAGAGTTCCGAGACGGGGAACCATGATATTCCACAGACTACGTGTTCTTCTAAAGTATCGTAGACGAATTTGTATTGTTCCTAGAGGGAGAAAATTGTTGATTATTATTGCGTATTAGGCGATTTTTATACACAAGTATTATTGTTTTTTTTTTAATAGATTTGGAAGTTTTTCGGTAATGGAATTACCGAATGAGGTAATTTTATGAACAAAAACATTTTCTATGTTATCCGCTCCGCTGTCCTGTCGCGGCCATTTTGGCGCGAAGCCCGCATCTGTCAAGGTACTTTTGGGTGGTCTATCGCGATAACGGCGCGTGGGATTAAAATGAAGACTCTCGCGTGCGCGGACACTGAAATGACAGGCGACTTTAGAAAATAATATTAATCGTCGTTGGTGTGTTTGAGAAACTTGACAAGTGACGGTATGTCATCCTTGTTCTTTCAGGTGTAGGAACACCTTCTTCAGGTTTAAAATCGTTTACAAAAACTTGTATTTTAATTTCGCCTATCACCTCTTCCATAAGCTGTCTTAAATTCTTTCAGTTATGCAACTTTTCGTGAAACTCTGAAATATTGATTTTAAAATATCCCATAAATGTACGTAAGTCGTCAGTACAATCGCGTTGTATCTCCTCTATAAATACCCAATTAAAACAAACTCAGACAAAGGGTCAGTTCTCGTATCGAATTCTGCACGAGGCGAGGTGTATAAGATTTATATACCTCTATATTTTGTCAGTAAATCACTACCGCACTTATAGTACTTTCTTGCACAATGACGACTAAAGCCCTGTTCTCACTGTAGGTACTCACTGTGTTTTGCTGACGACTAAAATGGCGAAAGCGTCAGGGTAGCCTACGAAATTCAAATTTTCATAAGTTATTTTGCAATTTGCAAGTTAAAGAACGGCTATATGAAATCATGACATTTCAGGCCAATTCTAATTTCAGAGAGTTTTATTGATGGTTCTGATTATTGTAATTCTGTGAATACATGTTTGTCAATCGCGAATCGTATTTTGATCAACATACATAACCTAACACTGACTTGCAAATTGCAAAAAAAACACAAGAACATTTGTTTTGCGGGCTACCATAGCGCATCCCTCCAGCCCGTTAAAAAAGGCTTGGTGTAAAGCAGTTTAATAACAATCGTCATTTAGCTAGTTGAAACATTCCTATAGATAATCTACCGAACACGGATTTTAGAACAATGAATATTTTTGAATGTTGAATATTAAAGCCATTGAAGTTTTTTTGGACAGCGGATGATTAGGTAGTAATAGGGTTCCGTTGGCACCCTTTGGCTACAAAACCCTAAAAATGGTCAATACACAGTGGGAGCACTGCCTTAGACACGTAACTACAGGGTGCTCAATTTCTGCAGTTATTGTGTACCGTCAGAAAGGAAATCTCCAATTAGAGGGAATGAGTCGTTTGTTACTAAAAGCAAGCTTTCTTTCTTGTGGAGCACAGGATCGCAGTATATGTGAGGGATCGTTGCGGAATTACAGTGCATGCTGACAGAATTGGTGGAATATGATTTGCTAAAGGACAAATAATTTTGTCCTTGCTCTCAGCCAAAAATGAAAAACATGTGAAGAATGCATTTTACATATCGGTCAAATCATGATCATCAGGATTTTCTGAGTAAACCCGGTGTTTGGATTTTGTGCCCGGTTGATAGAAATGGGCTCGGCTCTTATCACATGGGACCCAAACTGAACTGGAGCAATGTGGGTGTTCTACAGGCACACCAGCCGATCGATTCTGTAAAAATCTCACCGTGATAACTTGGGTGAAGTGAGCTATCAATAGGGGCAATCCTTAACATCAGGTGGAATGACAGCTCACTTCACCTTAGTTTTCACGGTTAGATTTTAACAGAATAGCATTGCTGTGCCAATCCCTTTGGATATTACATGCGTTATGTTATTTTGTTTCAATTCGTTACTGCTAGACGGTTCTTGGGAAATCGATGATTAACATAATCAGCCTATAATCTTCCCACAGCTGGGACACAGGCCTCCTCTCTATGAGAGGGAGTGGGCCGTAATCCACCACGCGGGCCCAGTGCGGGTTGGTAGATGTCACATGTCTTCGAATTTATTGGATCTAGGACATGCCGGTTTCCTCACGATGTTTTCCTTCACCGTTGTAAGAGCAATGGATCAATCAATCGATGATTATTAGATGATATATCTTTATACCGGTTTCGTACCGCATCGAAATGAGTAACCCAAAAAAAGTACACAAACACACACACAAATAGTTCGAGTTTATTTAAAACACTTTTTGTGTAACACACTTTCAATCATAATCTGAAGCATTTTGAAAGATATTGCTAATCCATTGCTTCATATGTTCGAAAAATTGGTCAGCTCAGCAACGTAAATTACGCAATGAACGTTGTTGAACTGTCGAAATGAAAGAAATTTCTACTATTAGTGTGCTACGCGATTACCCCGCAACTTCGATTAGTTCATATCTACCGGCGTTCAAGTCAAACCACCGGGCACTGCTACAGACGCAACAATGGCCATACACCTCAACACAGCTTTTTGGAATCTTTTAATATAAATCAAATTTACCTCGTTTTCTATAAGGCCTTTCCGAGATTGCCTGAGTTTTTTCAAAAATCCGAACACATCGAAGCAGTCTTCTTCTTCAGCCAGCTCGAGGTTTGCATCAATGGCTAAGTACACCCCCGACCGACCACCGCCGTCACTGAAAGAAAATAACATTATTTGAAATGATTCTTATGCAGGCACTCTCCTCTCTTTGTGGAGTGAGAAGATCTACATAGCTATTATATAAGATCTAAAAGCATTCGAAATGTTTCGAACATTAATTCGAAGAAGTCCTCATAACATTGTTCACAAATCCGAAACCCGAAAATTATGTCAGTTTAAATCAAACAGGCGACCGTTATTCTCCCGACGGCTATTTGCAAAGTCAAAGTCAAAGTCAAATAATTTATTTCAAATAGGCACTTAAAAGGCACTTTTGAACGTCAAAATTTAAAATGAAAAAATAGAATTGATTCTAGTCGCCCATTCCAAAATGTAGTTTTCGTGTGGAGAAGAATGGGCAAGAAACTCCACCGTTACTCTTTTAAAATGTTTTACAAGTTTTTGTATACATTGTTTATATAATTATATGTGAAGACGATGCACCTAAAATAAAATTTAGTCTACCAAAAATGGTAAAAGAATTAAAAATATAAAGACTGGTAAATCAATTATGTGATAGATACATGGTGTCCACATATTTGCTGTCGGGGGCAAGGAAAATCCTAGGTATTCGAAAATGACATGACAGAATATGATATGATTGTGAATAACTAGCCTGGGCCCCAATTCTGTATGGTAATTATTATTCCCCAGCAGACCAGTATTGTGTTTTGTTGAAACGACAAGGAATCAAAATGTCAACCGTACGGATAACATGTACAGTCAGCAAAGGAGATACTTAAGTATGCAGGGTCGTGGAATATAGTGTTGAAGTTTAGTAAGAAACCAATTGATGTTTCCGAATAAAATTAAATGAAATTAATAGAAAACAAACAGTTCATTTATCAAATTAAATTTAATTCGAAAACATCAATCGGTTTCTTAGTAAACTTCAACTATATTCGACTACCCCTTTGCTGACTGTACTTACATAATTATTTTGAAAGTTCAAACTACGCCAACTTCGCATTCATTTCGCGCGGTTTCATTGATTGTGTCATAGAGAATATGTTAATAACAGAAGGCCAATTCTCGTAAATTAAAATGTCCAAAATCTAGTCGCAGTCTCATCTCGGCGCCAAACAAATGTCAAAAACTTGTCAAAATGTAGGGAAATTAGAGGTATATTTGACAGATTGAGACTGAGATCTGACTGTGAACGTTCTTAAAATTACGAGAATTGCCCCTCAGATGTCGTGATTAACTAAGGAATTGATGTAGTTTCGAAGTAAGGAATCATTATGCGGTCATAGTGAGTTAGGGATCTGGAAGAGATTCTAGTGAGTGGGCCGAGCAGTAGGTACCATGCTCCTAAGTACAACTGGAAATATCGCTGTGCAATAATAAATTGCTGTCAAAAGCATTAACGCCTGTATGTATTTCTACTATCTCTCATAGAGAAATTATGTAGTATTTACTAGCTTATACCCGTGGCTTCGCCCGCGTGGATGTCGGAAATTATCCCACAGGAACGTGCTACAGGAACGAACTACTACTACTACACCAAACTTTTTATAATGCTGATTTTTATCTTTTAGGTTGTCAGTATACAAGTACATAACAAAATAAAATGTATTATTTTGTAAAAGGGCGGAGTCTAGGCCTGTATTTCAGGACACCATGTCCTGAAATACAGGCCTAGAGCTTAGTTTAGGCACCAGTCTCTCACAATAATAAAATGTTGTCTGACTCTGATACCATGTATTAATATGTATTTTGTAATATTGTGGTGAGAAAATAAAAAAATATATATTATTACTGGAATAAAAAGTATCTTATGTCCTAGTGCCCATGTCATAGTCTAAAACAGAGTTACGTATTTTTGTATTTATAGTAAGTATTCGTAAGAATTTAGTTTGCGAATGACATAAAAAGACGGTAAGGAGGTGATTCGGCGAAACGTTAGCGAAGCGAATCTGCGCAAACCATCCGACCCGCATCCGCCCCGCTACCGCTAAATGTCCCAGGCCAAGGCCGATTTTCATTTGTTTTAGTTGCCTAGCCCATCACCCAAACAGCCGCACCCTCTAGGCAGCAAGTCACGCCCTAGGCAAAGCGAAAGTAAACATGACAAGACACGTATCAAACTTAATTACTGCCCTGGTAAACCCACGTGTGCACGTACGCAGTGGCGTAGCTAGCATGGGTGGCACCCGGGGCGGATTTTGTAGGTGTCACCCTCACCCCAAAACTCGATCAAAACTGTTAAATTTAAAAAAAAGTAATAATAATTTACGTTTTATTAAAATATGAGTACTACAAATATTTGTATATTTATTAAAAAATGAAAAAATGTTTATTCATCGAAATAATTTTTTACCTATTTTATGTGAAAAAAAATTGTCAAAAATTAAAATTTCTTCCTTCTAGCTTTGACACTTGCAAACTCCGAAATCACGTCTTCAAAATTTATATTTTGTGTAGTTTCATGTTCTATCCTTAAAATACCAGGATTGTTTAATCTGGTTTCAGTCATTGTAGACCGCAAGTAATTTTTAATTAATTTTAATTTGCTGAAACTCCTCTCACATGAAGTAACTTAGATTATTAATTTTATTAGTGGCGGTTATGCTATCTGCCACAATTTTACGATTTTTTATAGGAGGAACTATAACTGATGTTCAACTAACTAACTATAACTGAGGCTCGGGTGTAACCCCTAAATGGGTGACACCCGGGGCGGGCCGCCCCCGCCGACCCCCATAGCTACGCCACTGTCACGGACGTAAAAATTATTTTACCATTTATGTACACACATATATATAAACAGTCAAGAAAAAAACAGAACAGAAAAATAGGTACAAAGGTAATGCTTATTAAAAAAAGATATACAAATAAAAAAGAAAAAGATATACATTTATAAGCTAAGTACACAAAAACACATAGTTTGGTGTAGGTACTACAACACAAGTGTCTGGCGCTAGTATCGGCTGACCCTCAAACTTTAAATAATACTTCTTGCCTTGTTATGGAAGAATTATTCAGATTCTGATAACTAAATCTGCTAATAAAATAGTTGACTGTGGCATAATGTTGATATTTTTGTTTTGTTACAGAGCCAGCAGCAAGCTTTTTGCCTATTTAGAAGGAAAGAAACGAAGAAGAAAGAACGAAGAAGGAAAATATGTTTATTTGTGGTAAACATGACACACAGAGAGAACACAAACACAAAAAAACCGGTCAAGTGCGAGTCACCGAGGATTCCCGTACGAATTTGTGGGTATGTAAATAGTTTATCACGGATTTTTTTTTCTAATGTAACTACGGTTTCAGGATTTTTTCCTTTACTTATGCTACATGACATTGCTTTTTCCTTTCGAGTTGGGGGAAAATATGAGTCACATCCACGCAAAACGGCCATAGGTCAGCATATTGCTACGACCCTATGCGAGATAGAACCCTAGCGCTGGTTTTTAGCGACAGCCCGCGTTGACGTGATGACGTGATAACGAGAAGTCCATTTGGTTCATCGGCAGTTGAATTAGTAGCCAGCCTAAGAGTGCGTTGCATAATGGACTCTATGCCACGCTGTGAAGGTTCTACTTACTTGCAATGCACCACCATCGGTCCTGCAGCAGGGTTTGTAGCCAGTCTCCTGCCAACCACCGCACGGACTCGTCGTCTGAACTCCAGGAGTGCGTTACTGAACGGACACGTGTGTGAGTGCCACTGCGTGTAGTGGAACTGCAGGATGAACCGCTCTTCTACCACCACCTGTCGAAGGAATAGAGGTGAGAATTGTATAGCGAAATTTATAGATAGATCATCATCATCCGCTTTGCCTTTTCTCAGCAAGTTGTGACTGGCTTCCAGTCTAACCAGATGCAGCTGAATACCAGTATTTCACATGTAGTGATTGCCTATCTGACCTCCATAAGCAACTTACTGGGTAACATGATTAGTAAGTACTCATTGGTAACGCTGAACGGTTTTGAGATAAGGGTTAAATGTTGTTGTTAAAACATTCTTTTAATATTTTTTCAGGGAGTAAAAAATGTGAAAAAATGAAGTGTAAACCACAAAACTACATTCACAAGACACAAACGTTGTAAGAATGTGACCGCTGGCAGCCGAAATTATTTCGCAGAGGAGCTATGAACAGGGCAATGCTGATAACGAATAAACCTTTTATAAAAAGGAGTTTCAATTAATAACTTGTCCAATAGGTGCCTAAGCGCCTAGTGCACCTGTAACTTTCACAAACGTATGAAATAGCATGCATGCTAATGCGCTATTTTTATGCGTATCTTTTAATTGGTGAATGTCGCAATCAATGGCATATGACATTGTGTGCTTTATGATTACTGCAAAAATAATCCTAATTGGTGGCTGTCTATACGTTTGGTGTGAACCCGGCCTAGTTATTATCGTGTTAGTACTGATTTATCAACTTTGTAATATGTACTTAATAATTTGTTAACAACATCAACAAGTAATTACTGTGCCGACATAATTAAAAATTAATGTACTAAGGACAATGGGCGAGTTTATTGTCAGAATTAATAAATGAAAATCGTGTACAATGAAATAAATTTTATTACTTGGCCAAATATTTGCTGACTTTATTAATTGTATCGCCTGTAGTTATCGTTTTGTATTGTATTCATTAGTTAAATTGTAAACAACTAGCTGCGCCCGCGGTTTCATCTGCGTGAGTCTCGATACCGTAGGAATATCGGATCAAAAAGGTCTCTTCTCACACAAAGAAGGCATAACCATTGATTACCACGCTTGCTCAAGGTGAGTTGGCGATTTCAGACTTAGGTATATTAATTCCTGCCGGGGCAGCGGGATTGTCCGAAAGGGTTACCGCTACCCCGGAACACAAAGGGCTAAGGAAGGAACACGGGTGGGTTTTAGTCAGTAAAAGTCTGACACTCCCTTCTGCTCCACCCAGAGCGGGAGGGGTCATTTTATGATTTCTCATCCTCAAAAAAAAAAAAGGTATATTAACATATTAATTATGAGTTAGGTTTCCTCACTATGAGTTCCTTTATGACGTAAGTGATGTCCAAGATAAAATAAGAAATTATATCTGAATGAAATGAAATGTTTATTTCTGTAAGTAGATCCGTTAAGATACTTTTACAAATCAATATTTTGTTGGTCAACATTTTAAAACTACTGATCCCTGAGAAGAAACGCCAAAACAAACTCAGAGGTCACGGTCTCTTCTAAAGTCCAAACATTATATTATTATGATTTTATGTGAGTCTAACAATGTTGGTCCATGTCTGGAAGGTCCTTTTGGAGAAAGAGCCATTGCAGCTTTGAATTGACCTGTCCCAACAGACGGTATACATGTATCAGTCATCTTGTATCTTTGAAAGATGAACAGAGTGAAAGATGAACAGCAATTGTTTTACCACACCGCGGTGGTGTGATAGATAGTACCACCTGACCTCCAAAACCCAACAGCGCCGTAACTAGGGTCAAATTATTTTATATTTCGTCGCTCTATTTTCTAGTTTACGAAGAAAACTCAAAACGTAAATAATACAATCTTGAACTCCTGTTGTAGAGTGAGAATAATTTGCTTAACACGATATAAATGGACGTGTATACTACTTGGGACTGAGAAATATTTCCACAACCCCTTTGAGCAAACAAAGTTTTCAAAAGTGATTCTTTCAAATATTTAAAAGGGATTCTCTAGGAGATTGCAAACATAAAATTGTGTTTATTTGTGTAACATTGCGCCTTTTATTTGAGTAAGAGGAAGGTAGAGGAGAATTAGCGTAAATCTTCGAAATCAAAAGTAAAGGAGCCTATTGGTTTAAACTTCTGTGTTCATAAAAGTATCTAGTGAAACTTTTGTAACCACAGAAGAATAAGCTTGAAATTAAAATTATTTTGGATTGATATTCCAACATATAGGTGTGATTATAAATGTAGTACCAATAATTTACGCCGGGAAATGAACAGGGAAATCGTCAAAGACAAGAAGTAGGCGTTTTAATTGATAGTGATGATGAGTATATTTTACTCGTTGCAATTTAATTGCCTCTGGTATACCATAAGTTGAAGCAACAATGAAGGTTCCACAGACTTACCAATGTTTAGAAGACGGTGCAAGTTATTTGTTGTTTCAATTTTCTATGATTTCATATTCATTACAAGAAGTTCTAATATTACTTAGCAGGTATATAACGTTTATAAAATTGTTCATTGCACTTACATTCTTTTCGCTCTTGTAAAGCCTGAAGGTTCGTATGTGAAAGTTGGCGAGCTCCTCCTCCTGGACGATGCCGACGCTGATGTCTCCGTACGTCTCGTCCTTTTCTTTGTTCGGCGGCCAGTATTGGACGCACATCACCTGTTGAGTACAGACAAATATTTTTAATATGCAATAACATACAGAGTTGTAAGAGACGGAACAATAATGGCAGATATATCTTGTCCACCTTGTCTAAACTTTTTGAGGGTCTAGTGCACAGCCACTTATTTCCACAGTTAAATCATCTTATTATACCCGAGCAACATGGCTTCGTTAAATCCAAATCCACTTATACAAACTTAATCATTTTTACACAGTTTTTGTTTGAAAACATGGACATGCGCACACAGGTCGATGCTGTTTATACTGATTTCCAGAAGGCTTTTGATAAGGTGGACCACAAATTGCTTCTCGATAAGATCGCTTTCAATGGCATAAGGGGCAATTTACTCAGATGGTTTGCTTCATATATATTTCATAGGACTCAAAAAGTTGTTATCAATGGATTCGAGTCTGATTATGTAGTCGTTGAATCAGGTGTGCCTCAGGTGTGTCTTAGGCCCATTGCTTTTTATCTTGTTTATAAACGACATAAAATCCTGCATAGTCAACTCTAAATTCCTAATGTACGCCGATGACATTAAAATCTATAAGGCTTGTGCGAACTCTCAGGATTGTTTGCGACTACAAGAGGACCTATGCAGGCTTTCACAGTACTGTCTGGTCAATAAACTTCATCTTAGTCTTCCAAAATGTCACTTCATTTCTTTTACTAAAAACAAAAATACTATTAACTTCCCATATACCTTGAACGACATACAATTAAAAAAAACTGAGTGTTTGCGTGATCTTGGCGTACTGCTTGATTGCAAATTACATTTAGACACCCATATCGACAACATAATTAACAAAGCCTTTCAGATGTATGGTTTTGTCATGCGGTCTTGTAAAGACTTCAAAAAGCCTTCTACTTTTCTGTTCTTATATAAAACACTAGTCCGTTCTCAGTTGCAATACGCGGTACCCATCTGGTGCCCGTATTATGATAAATATAAGCAAGCAATAGAAATGGTCTAGAAAAAATTTCTTCGTGCCACGCACTACAAGTGCTTCCGTACTAGGATTCCCTATGCAGATTTGCTAAATCATTATAAAATGTTGAGCTTGGATTCCAGACGTTCACTGATCATGGTTATGATGCTGTATGGTATATGCAATAACAAATTTAATTGCACTGAGCTCTCGAATAGATTGTGTTACGTAGTACCAAGGACTGTTATTCGGCGGGAAGTGCGCGCACCTCGGCTATTCTACACTGCGCGATGTAAAACGAAGGCCGGAGTGCGAGCCCCTCTCCGCCGAATTTTAGAAACCTATAACTCGCAATTCAATGATTTTGATATTTTCGCGCTGCCACAATATAAATTTAAAAAAATGGTTTCACAATCTCTTGCAAGTCGCCCATAAGATGGATGCTCTTGTCATTCGCTTCCTTCGATTCGTCGGTAAATACTTAGTGTTTTTCTTATAAATACTAATGTACTTTTTTTTTTTTTTTCTTTTCTCTTGTTAGTCTCTCATTTAACATGCGTTCGTTATCATATGATGATCAGATGTCACGTCGTGGACAATAGTGTGGGTTATACGTTTTTTCGACTGTAATATAACTACTTTATGTAAATGCTGTAATGTATAACTGTTTTTTGTCCCAAATAAATAAAATAAAATATAACAGAATGTAATATTTTAAGGACGATATACTTAATCAGAAAAGCGTCTATTTTCAGTGCACCATAGTGAAGTAAGAAAAGATTTTGCAAAATTCTCCATCTTCAGCCACGGTGACCGAGAAGACTGGTGACCGCCACGTTCGACCGTAATGTCCACATACAGAGCGTTTTTTGACACCTTAATGTCAAATACTGAAAATGACAGATTTTCATGACGTCCGTTACAAATGTGACGGAAACGTTCTTCTAGGAAACAGTAGTTTAAGCGAGCCAATGTATGGCTCGCTGCTGTAGCTCGGTAAAGCTGTAAGATTTTTGGAAAATATGACAGTCACGGACAGTCAACCAAATTTTTTGATGCCTGACGGTTTCAAGTCGCAGGCAGTCCGTCTTATTATAATCAAAAAACTGTCGAAACTATTTTGTTAAAATATATTAGTGACCAGCCCCTGCTTCGGACGGTCTTTACAGCTTGACAAAAATATAAATGTCTTTATTACCTAAATGTATGTTTAATATTCATTTACAATACACATAAACTTTCCGGAATTAATTTTTTAAATAATGGTGAAAAACAACTTTAAAATCCGTTGCGTATTATCTACCTATAGAAGAACAAAGCATGTAAAACACAAGAAAAGCGACTAAGTATATAATTTACAATACGTCTAGAGATTTATTAGAGACCCCAACATTGTTGGGAAAAAGGCTAGGCAGATGATGATGATGACGTGTAGAGATTTATTAAATACTGTTAAAGACCATCTACTTCAAAAAATACTCTAGCATAAAAACTCGTGCCTCAAAGGGGTGTTGAAATGCACTTACAAGTAAAACTCGTACGATTCGCACGCTAAACTATTCGAATTCGCTCAAACGAACGCGTTTTTGCAACTTGAAATAAAATCGAGACTGCATGAGCTTAGCGCTTATAAACAGTCTGCATTTTTTATACTGCTTAAACACTTATAATAGGCAATACGTAAATAAATGCCTTAATAAAAAGGGTTTTTCAAAATCAAAAGTAATTTGTTCAAATAACGCTGAGAATTCAAAATAACATAAGAAACGACCGCCTTCACCAATTCCTAGTGTTTTAGCTTAGCCCTTTATGTTCCGGGGCAGCGGTAACCCTTTCGGACAATCCCGCTGCCCTAGTGTTTTAGCTGGCAAGAAAAAGAGCGCATTTTTACTACTCGGCTCAACACTGAAAGCTGAAAATCACACGAACTACAGCGTTTAGTGTTAGTGAAAACGGACCTTAATCTCTTATCTTCTGCTAATAATTTAATCAAAACGGCTGAAACCACAGACTGAATTTAGGTGGAGTTTAGCACACAAACTCAAACTTAAAGCATTTATTTCAATTAAACCATTTACAGGCACTTTATAACTGATAAGGAGTCGGTCAGTCAGAAATATGAAGCTCGACGCCCATTACAAAGCACAGTAGGTACCTTTAGAGAAGAACGGGTAAGAAAATGAGAGATCATGTTCACTCACTTGTTATCTGACTACATGAAACTGTTCCTGTAAAATGCTAGTGAAATTGCGGGAAAAATGTAGTTAAAAATTACGGGGAAAGCATAAAAATCTTCAAGAGATTGAACGAAGTGACGTTAGTGGAGCAACCGGTAAATATTGCTGCATTTATTTCCTTCACAAAATAAGATTGCAAAATAGAATTCCGTTCAACAAAAATCAAATAAAACGAAACAGACAGACTAGTAGCAATAAAAGCTTCCAGGAAACTCTAAACTAGGGAATTACAACTTCGAAAACAACTTGTTACAAACTGTTAGCTGGCAAATTTTGCAAATGGCCGCCCTTCTGCGAATTAATGTCAGAGCAGTGGTGATGGCTGGCCATTCTCTTAATATTCTAACATTACCGTAATCTGAAAATCCGAATATCTTGTTGTACAGACGCTAGCACATCAAGCTACCTGAAACCTTAAATTTTTCCAATCAACTTTGAACCTTATACTTTAGCATTAAAGTTGAAAATCTATTAAAGAAATTTGACAGATTGTAGTAGCTTAATGTGCTGGCGTCTGTACTTGTAAGGCCGTAGTTAGGCAGCTACCTAATCTGTCAGGATTAAACAAACAAGGGAGGGATCGGTCTGTATTGTTTGATTGTTTTATGATTTGTTGAGGCAGTTGCCCTCAGGAGGGAAGACAGAAGTTGTAGTGAACTTTGAGGGCCTGTCGAGGGTTCAGATGTAGTCAAACGGGCGATATTAGATTTTTATGGCGAAAAAATAAGAAATACCGATTGAGTTTTGACGTCGATCATATTTAAGTATGAGGTGTAAAGTTCACTCATACTCTAAAAGGGATTATTTATTTTTATTTTGGTTTCGTAACTGAATTATTTGTTTTTCTTTTTTATACTTTCTTAATAAATTGTACACCTAGACTTATGTTAGTGAGTAAGTGGGTAATCTGGCGTTGTGTGTGGTTGTCAATGTTGTGTTTACTTGTAAGATTTACTATCTGTACGAATATGTATGTGCTGTGGGTGAACTTTAAAGTAAATAAATAAATAAAAAAAAATAAAAAAGGGAGGGTCCTCCGAGCAGACGGGTGTCTTGTGTGGTGGGCAACTGCCCGACGATTAATGTCGGGACGTTTTATTTATGGTAGTTGCGCGGTAAACTCTGCTTGCGCGATGCAGGCTTTTGCGTGACGTCGTAATTCGCATGTGGCGGTGTAGATGCCGCTGCATACAGATAGTGCAATCCACGAAGACGCGCCCCACTTTTTCCTAATGCTTATAGCACAAGTCTGCAACATTCCGCTAGTGTTTTAGTTTTGTTGATATGCACTAATTATTATTAGTGGGTAATTAGTGTGTATCGAAAAAACTAAAACACTAGTGGAATTTACTAGCGATAACCACTAACGATTCGGAAGAAGATGGGGCGCGTCTTCGTGGATTGCACTACCTATATCCATTGCTTTATAAGTTCGAAAAAATTGTCTGCTCGACAACTAAACGCAATGAATGTTGTTGAACTGTCCAAACGAAAGTCATTCCTACTGTTAGTGTGTTACGCAACTACCCCGCAAATGATCTTCATTACCTACTCATTTAGCCAAATGTTTAGTAACTATCTCTTGCTAGCGGCTTCACCTGCCCTTAATAAAGTTTTCCGCATGTCCTTGGGGAACTTACGTCGATCCTAAGCTATGTTGGCACGTGGAAGTAGAACAAACTTAACTTTTGCGTTTACGATATTAATTAGTAGATGTATTAAGGTTATGTAATGTTTGCCACGCGTAAAATGTTGACGTTGGATCTCGGGAGATAGCACATCTATATCTACACCGTTACATTTTAATCGTTTTAATCCTTAAAAGGGGTCATCATTATGAACAACTTTTACTATGGGACCAACCCTGAAATCGTGAAAAATAAATCAGCTGATCCATACATTTATGTTCGCATAACTCGACGTAATGTATGGATCAACAGATTTTTTTTTCACGATTTCGAGGTTGGTCCCATAGTAAAAGTTGTTCATAATGATGAGTATAATGACCCCTTTTAAGGGTTAAAACGATAAAAATGTAAGGGTGTATACTAATAATAAATCTGAAGAGTTTTTTTCTGCAAACAAAAAGTAAACTCTTCAGCTTTCTGGCTATCTTCAACATCTGTTTAACCACCAGTCGGATTTGGAAAATTATTTTGTACATTGGATAGCCCAATCTTTAATAAAATTTATAGGCTATTTAAAATCACGCTGCGACCCTTACGAGCCGAGCAAAAGGAAAAAGGAAGGAAGAACTCTAAGCGTTTACAATAAGTAGGCTGAATGGTGATTTAGTTTCTGGTGGAAACTTGAAAGGCACGAAAATTTAACATGGGTTAGTTAGCCCATGTTAAATAATTAGGATGTAGAGTTCGGGTAATTCATTGTTAAGTTGTCTTTAAAAGATCGCTTTTAGCGATAAGACCGCTCATTGTATCATCCTATGTAAAATTTCTACATTTATATCTGTTACTAGCAGCGCCCCGCGGTTTCACCCGCGTTAGTTTCGATCCCCTGGGAATATCGGGATGAAAAGTATCCTATGTGTTAATCCTGGTTATAAACTATCTGTGTGAAAAATTTCATTAAAATCTGTTCAACCGTTTCAGCGTGAAGGTGTAACAAACAAACATACAAAAAGGTGACTCTTTTCTCTCTATAATATTCGTTTAGTGGTTGAATATAAAACACTATAATATGTATAATAATTATGTAGGCGTACAGAACCCGTCGAGTAAGTGTCAGAACCGTCAAAAACACGGTCTGGACGTCCGAAATTCAGTTAGTAGAATGTTTCTGACATCCAGTACATTGCGAATTATTATAATGTGACGGCGAGCCCGCAATTTGTGCGCTTCGCAATGTAACGCATAATTTTGAATTTGTTATGGAGGAGCTCCGTAATACAACGGGTTTTGGCTTATAGGCATAAGCACGAAGGGCCTGAGTGTTGAATGTTATGAATAACAGTCTTGTTTGGAAACAGGAGTACGTTAAGCCTTTTATTCAAGGGTAGCTCATGTAAAGTTTGTCTGCTAAAGTTGACCTTGTATGGTGCAGGCTGGCAATAAAATAAATTTGCTAATGGCTAATTCCCGTAGTTAAAAACGCTCGAAATCTAGTCGCAATCTCATCTCAGCGACAATTAATGTCAAAAAC
The DNA here is from genome assembly GCA_949316385.1 of Globia sparganii. Lineage (NCBI taxonomy): Eukaryota > Metazoa > Arthropoda > Insecta > Lepidoptera > Noctuidae > Globia > Globia sparganii. Next base: position 6,592,355 of record OX438670.1, read on the forward strand.
TTGTTAAAAATGTAGGGAAATTTGAAGTATTTTTGACAGACTGAGACTGAGATCAGACTGTGAACGTTCTTAAATTACGAGAATTGCCCCTCAGAGTTCTGGTTGTATTCTAACAGTCAAGCAAATTTAGAATAAGCTTTCAATGGGGATTGAAGATTTTGGTATGGAGCCTGGCACACCTACCTGTCCGCCATTTTGTTTTTTTTTTTTCAATAAGCTGGTCACGCATGACACCTATATAAATCGATAGCTGATATCTATGCAAACAGAAAACATTTTAAGACCAAACCCCGTAAAGTGTCACGTTTCCGAGATGATAAAGTTCAAAGTTGAAGACGTGACATCCATATTTTTTTTAACTTTAAAGAAAGAAAAATGCTTTTATTGGCATTACAGCAACATACATACACACCTTAAAACAGCGCCTTAACTTGCTTACATTTTTTTGCATAAATGTTTGAAATAAATCACTCTCAACGTAAAGGTGCTCTTACACGGGCAATTTATTAAGCAATAATTGCTTGGCAACACTTTCAATCAATCTGGATCAATTAAGTGGAGCAATCTGGAGCAACAACAATAAAATGCAGCAATTTTTTCGGGAATATTGCTTCTAATTACTCCATTATAATTATTTCACATTTCTCAATGTCGCCAATATGAGTTGCCGAATATCCTAACGGTATGGAAAATTTTAGTCAATTTTCTTTCTATCTTGTTTGTTTGTACGTATAACTACGTCTCGTTTTTGCGAGACAGATCATGATCCTAAAAGCATTGCTTACAAGCCGCCGCTGAAAGCAAAACTTCGTCCATGGCCAGAGATTGTTCAACTGAATTGCTAGTGTAGTATTGTGAGGCCTTATCTCTTGCAACAGGTTGATACATGTTGCCATTGCCCTAAATTGCTGGATGTAGTCTTGAAGTCATAGGTGACGAAAATTTACCAGAATTGAGCAATTTTAGTTGCCCGTGTAAGCGCACCTTTAGGTTAAGTTTTTGTTTGTAAGAAGGAGTGATAATATAGCTGGGGCGGGCTGATGTGAAGACGTTCGCTTTATAACGTTGTATGATTAACACATACCTCTGTTATGGTACCTTCTGAAGAGGTTTTATGTCATGAGAATTAACAAAAACATCCTTATAGTCTTAAAGTTCTGATGGTGGAGTAAGAAATTTTTCCTTTTCGGTTTTTGTAGGAGAACAGGAAAGAAGCCAGTTTGCTTTTAAGATCATACATAGCTCTGTCATTGATCTGTTTGCAAACTGTGATGATTATGAAAAAAATCCGCTTTGATAGCAAACACAAAACATTTTTATAACTTTTTAAATAGTGGTAGTCACTTTGAAATCAACTTATTTCCTACTGAAATAAAGTTGATATTAGTTTAACTTGAAATAACAACAATTGAAAACATACATTTGAATAGACTTTAGGTATAATTTTCTTCTAGGGCTTCACCCCTGGCGTTTAACATAATGATAATGAAGAATTTTTCATAAACGAAAACATGATTAATTTTCTATATTAAGTGCATTGATCTTTACTTTGCTTCATATTCTAAACACAAACATCCGTACAACGTCCTAACACAAAACTTTATGAATATTTTAAGCACAAGAACAATTTTATTTCTTTCAATAAACTTTACCGCACCTTTTAACTCCACAATCCGAAGTTAACAATCTCTAAGAAACCGCCGCAAGCTTGTATTTCATTTTGTAGGTAAGCGTGCCAGAAAATTCGAAAAGATACAAATAGGGCGTGAAATATTCATTAAATCGTGCTCTAACTCCTTGGTCCCGATATACGCGATAAACTGATATTGCTCTAAGGCAGGACAGGTAGAAAAGTTTCATTTTACGTTTTAAAAAACAATAACATTGACGGCAAAGAGGCATTTGGCCCACCTTAACCTGCCGCTCGTGTATATGAGTAACGTACTCAAATACACGAGCAGTCGACGTTGTTGACGGTAGCCGCCGACGTGTCGACGACTGAAGTTGCCGTTGACGCGTGTCGCTGAGTATGCACGCTAAGTGGTCACCACCGCCTGTGGACATCTGCAATATCAGAGGCATCGCAGATGGTGGTAGTAGATCATTCTCTAACGTCTGAACAGAATACGAAAGTGAGAAAATCTTTCGGAGTGGCCCCAATAACGGACAAACTAAAAGAGAGCAGCCTAAGATGGTACGGCCAAGTAATGAGAAGAGATAATAGTTTCTCTGTAAAACATTCCTGAATATCTCTACAAAACGCCTGGCAAGAGGTTAAGGCCCCCGCTACGTGAGTATCAAGAGGGAGATGAAAGCGCAGAATGTCTCATATGAAAACCTAGAGCAGAGCATCCCGGCGCCGTGTAAGACAACCGGACCCTAGATAGAACTAGGATTAAGGGCTAGAAGAGTAGTAGATGATTCCCTGGACGAGTTCCTACACAAAGAGCTGTAGTCTTGAGTATTTCTCTCAGTCCTTCAGGTTAGTTACTACCTTACGTATTTCTGAAAGAACAGCCTCCTAGCTGCGTAACATTCTATCAACCATAATCTGAATCATTTTGAAGGATATTGCTAATACATTCATATGTTCGATAAATTGGTCTGCTCAACAAAAACTGACAAACTGTCAAAATGAAAGCATTCCTATTGATAAAATGTGTTACGTAATTCATAATATGGATCATTGTTGTCTAAGAAATACCATCATCATCTGCCTAGCCTTTTCCCAAATATAATGCTGGGGTCGGCTTCCAGTCTAACCGGATGCAGCTGAATACCAGTATTTTACATGGAGCGACTACCTATCTGACATCCATAACCCAGTTACTGGGTAATACGATAGCCCTTGGTAAGACTGGTGGACTGGTGGTTAGTGAATTGGTGTTGTCTAAGACATAAATTAATTTAATTGAATCATCCTGATGGTCCTTCTACTCTTTTTAATTTTTTTTTACTCTGTAGTAACAACGGGGAACATTATTTTACAGTCAGATAAAGGCGACACGAATTGAGTGTCAAATTTTCGAACGTGTACGAGATAACCGTTTTAGTGCTTGAACCAAAATTTGGGTTGAAATATGAATTTGGAGGCTTTTATTTTATGCTTGCTTGCGTACAAAAGACAGAGTAGATGGGTGTTATTCATAATAATTGTACGTAACGGATATGAAAAAGATATGAAAATGAATTTAATGTAACAGAAAAGATAACAGATAGGAATTATAAGGACTAGTATATAATATGTATAAAAAATAATGTTTGTTTTATTTAATGGGTCTTTAGGTCATTCATTTTATTCAGGAGGTTAATAAAAAACTATTATTTTGATTGACTTATATTGCTTTATTAAGTGGGTACGATTATTTTAGGAAATAAATTTTGAGGAAGCACATAATAATAATTAATATTAGCTTAATATTTAATTAATAATATCTTAATTAGTAATATCTTTGTTTATATATTTTACGACTAGAGTTTTTGTTTGGCTTGTCATTATGTTTTAACTGTGTTTGTTCCAGCTGCCGCCAAAGTTTACTTTTGCAGTGCTGTCGCAGCGGTGAAAACAATAGTTTCAGCGCTGCGACAGCGCTGCCCGCAAGGCTGTATCCTTAGAGAATAGCTCCCCTGCGCTGGCGGCCGCAGCGCGCGCGCCGCTTGCGTGTTACGCGCGCGATACTTACCTCACCCAACAAGCGGCAGTCGTGGTCGTGCAAAATATCAGCATGTAACACATCCCCATGTGTTACATGAGTAGATTCAATATTATTAAAAGTGACAGAGAGACATAAATAGGAGTGAAAACAAAGTGAATGTGAATGTTTAGAACGGTTGCTTTTTTAAAATGTTTCTCCGTAATTACTTATTTATTAAATATTATATTTGTATTAAACAACTCCTTAAATTTATTAATTTTATAACACCTTATATACGCAGCTTTACCTTTCATATCTGTTACGTAACAGAAAAAATGTAACGGAGAAATATCATATATGAATATTTACCACGTGTCTAACCTACAAAATACTTCGTAAAGCCGTCAACAATTAGTTTTTTTTAATTGTTTCTACCGATTTCACTTCTGCAAACACGATTCTTTTCTCCTAATAATATAAAACCTGGAAAGTACTTACCTAATTAAGATAGACCATGAAAACAAATATCACAAATGAATGTCGAATTATAACGTTACGCACAAAATTGATCGCACTGAGTGAAAGAACAAAATAGCCGAATCCACAGTTACGCCATCTGTTTACAGTGTTTGTTGTGTAATATTTTCAGTAAATTATTTTATTTACAAGTTGGAAATAATGTTGTAAAACACTGTAACCGAGATGAATAACAGAGATGAGTAGAATATTGGACTTCCATTTAAATATGTAAATTATGTATTCATTACTGTTTGTTTTATTTATTTTAAAGAATAATCTATTTGAATGGATATAAACAAACTAAAAAAATACTAAGTTTTATATGAACACAATTACATTTTTTAAAATATATTTTTAATGTTGCTTTAAGTAAAAATGGACATGATTTTCTGTATGAAATTTCTGTGGACACAATTTTAAAATTTGAAATATTAGAATATCATGCTTTCTCTTAATTACTGAGTATTATAAATTGTAGTTCTAAATACTTTTAGAATTAGGGTGAATAAAATTGAGCTATTACTGAAATGCCAAATAAAAAATAATCGAGCTGGACGCGGAGAGGGATGCAAATGTACAATTTTCGTGAATAACACCCAGATATAGATTTAACGAAACGCTCTTATCATCGCGAGACATCTTCGTCACGAGTCTGACTGTAGAATACGACAACAAACGCTTGCATCATTATTATCATTCCCTTGCCCTTGTCCCAATTTATTTGGGGTCAGAGCATCATAATATTATCTTCATCTTCTATATCTCGTCTATTAGTCGTCATTTCAGTCATCCCCTTACTAGCTATATCATATTTAACACAGTCCATCCATCGTTTCTTTGGTCTTCCAGTTTGGTCTTCCATCTTAGCCATCCACATTCATACTCGAAATTCCTTCATGACAATTTCCTCATTTTTCCGCATCACATGATATTTCAGCAAATGACAAAGTGTCAAAGACTTCCAGATGAAAAAAATATATTAAACTACTGTAGAAATTCGTCAAACAACAAGCAAATTAAATAAGGTAACACAAAATGACAATGCCTTTTATTTTGACAGTTCAATAACATTCATGTGTTATGTTGTTAAACAGACGAATTTTTCAAACATAAGAAGCAGTAAATTAGGAATTTCCTTCAGAATCCTTCGGATTGTGATTGAAAGTGTGTTACTTCGTTGGGCTTATTCAAACAAATGCTTTTCCAGGCTAGTTAATCAATGACTTTATCGAAGCCACACTGGGACCGCAAATAACTGAAACCTGCTTTCATCAAAGCTGAATGCAGGACAAAATAATGGTGTTTCGATTCGCAAAAGCCGATACCAAATGATTGCATTGCACGGCCTGAATACCGCAATGATAGACCCAGTCTTCTTTGTTCAGAGGCGCTTTTCATTTGCTCATCGGAACAAATATTTGTATGGACTACAAATCATCAGTGTTCCGAATCGCACTGTTTGAGTTAGTAATGGTAGTCTTTGGTGACAGGTTTTGTAAAGCCATTAATTGTTCATATTAAATTACAAGCTGTGACTTCGTTCTTATAAAAATTCAAAAAGTATTTTTTTAATATTTCCATATCTAAGTAGGAGGAAAAATGCTTATTATTGAAAACCAAGAGCCGGTTTAGGGTTAGATCTAGCATGGGTCGCAGATCGATCATAGATTGAGTGATATTTTGGCTGTAACATGTATACGTACCCTCAGCAAAGGAGATATAGCAGGCAGTTAACACCGTTAACTTTATGATGGCCGGTCAAATATTTGAAATCGGCTGCCTCAGAAGTGTCTATTATGTTTAAAAAGTTATACAAAGTGCAAAGATATTTATTAGTTCTTGCCTGTATACCCAACTCTTTTCTCAACTGTAGAATATTTAAAATCTGGAAGGGTTTATAAATACCCTTTACGCCTCCGTAGGTACCCGCGGATGAAATATAAAAGCGAAGACGACACACCAGTAAAAAGACAGCGAACTGCCTGTCATAAAACAAATACGAGAAATTCCTTACAAATACTTGTAAACCTTGAACATTCTACTTAAACTCTGCGAAGAAAAGTGTTCTTTCAGCATTATGTAATAACATTTTCCGCATAAACTTGCCTCGTAATTTGTATGCCTAAATGTTATATACATCAAGGATGGCGAACCTATGGAATGCGAGGGAAGTGGAGCCGCGTGACAAAAAAAAAACTGTTTTTTATCTCAAGTCCTTTTCAATCAGACCCAGAGTGTATTGAAACATTTAATTCTTCACACTATTTGTGTTTAAAAGGTTCCCGAAACGATTAATTGCTATTGTAGTATTTGTAGTATATTGTCAATCGCTTCGATTGCATTTAGTATACGATCTTTGCGCAATTGATCGTTTCGGGGACCCTTAAAACGTACCTAGTAATTATAATTTCTTACTTGTTTTCAAAAATTTAAGGCAACTTATTAAAAACGTAAAAATTTTGATATAATTTTGGTCCGAGGATACCTAACTAGCCCGCAAGTCCTTCGTCGCTTGAAAGCGAACTATACTATAAAATATATCATATAGCACTCGCAGTTTTCGGGTTCAGCTCGCGTAGAGTGGGATGCCCTCCAGCTAGATGGTCGAACGACCTACAGAAGGAGGTGGCTGGGGTAGACTGGATGCGAAAGACGGAGGACAGAGTGTTGTGGCGCAGTCTGGGAGAGGCCGATGTCCAGCAGTGGACTGCGGTAGGCTGAATTGATTGATTTATTGTGCAAATTATGTACCTACACAACTTTTCGAAAAGGTTCAACATCCCTATTCCATAATTTTTTTTCTGAATTATGTATGAGGTCGAGCGAAAATAAATTTGCTCACTAGGCATCAAGAGTTCTTCACTACATTAGCAAGACTGGTACTCAGTATTTCATTCCCAAGGAAATGGAGTATGAAATAGCGACAAATTTTGTGCAAGAATCACAATGAAAGCGAATTGCGCGAACGGAATAGCTTCATTTGCAAGTGGGTCTTTAGTAATTATGTTGCGAATTGGTGTTGATGAGTAGGAGACTCTTATTTTTATTTTATTTTATAAGGTGAATTTTTTATTTGATATATTATTTTGTAATTTTGTAGTGTTTATTTTATTAAAATAGCGTCATGTTTAAAAACTTGGATTGTAATTTTTTTTTAGGAATTACTTTTGTCCGTCTATAACCACGGATAAGGATCACGGGGCCCCTGCGTAGATAAGTAATAATTCATTTTAATTATGAACAATTTTCAAATATTTTGCTACAAAACCAATAAAAGAAACATTACACCACCACAACACCACCACACACCATTACATTACCTTTGGGTCTAGAAACTTACTGTAAATCGCACTGCAAATCAATTATTTTGTCATTGAATGCGTAGAAAGGAACAGCTGCTGCAAAGAATAATTTTTTTGAGGGCAGGCCGGGGCTCCCGTCGATCGCGTGGACATGGGTGCTTGACCGTGAGTGCCCAATGGATAAGAACCCGGCCTGGAAGTACGTCTTTTCATCTTAATTTCGGGTTTATATGAGTTATTTTGAAAATGAAAACGAAACTTTTTAAAACAGTACGTTGCAAAATTTTCTTAGCAGCACCTAAACATTTTGTGACCGTTCCTGAAATCACTCCCTAAAAGGTCTATAAGCCTTTTGGGCCTTAAAGGACTATTAATATTGAGCCATTGTAAAATATCAAAGCCAACATAAAGACGAGAATTAATCGAAAATGTTCCTGGAACAGTGCTGAGACGACTTTTGGAAGTATATTTCCGTATTTAAACTTGAAATTAAGTTGAAAGGCTTTATCATCATCATCCACAGCCCGAATTTACCCACTGCTGGACATAGGACTCTCTTTTCTTTTGCCAATCCCCATACTCCTGTGGCTTCGATATCCTTATCAATATCTGGGAAATACGTAAGTTATTCGTTTAACTATACGAGACGCCAGCGAGAGGCTGCGTTCAGACGACACGCGCCTGCTAAGCGCACGCCACGCGCGTTAGCACCCGCGTCTAACTCGCTTTGAATTTTTTTTAAATGTAATTTGAGTCTATAGATCTCAAATTGCGTTAATCGGAGTCCAACCGCACACGCCACGCGCCCGCCTCGCGCCAACCCCGCGCTCACTCCGCACACGCGTTATACTCACCCCGTGCGCCTTAATACCTGTACGCTTTGGATGCATACGGTGATTTTCACCGCCGAACAACACGCCCTGATGCGGTGTGGAGCAGTTCTCTTGATCATCGGACATTGTGCGGACAACATGTGCTCAGAAACTGTCGCATGTTCCGTCCGTATCATTGTGTCGTGTACATACAGTGTGTAATGCGCTTGTGTGATTATTTGTTCGTAATTTACAATTTGATTTGAACTGCAAACGATTTTTCTTCTGCGCAATAACCAACACTACCCATAGTACGCCTACAGTGTTGTTAAAATATGACTGATAAAAACGAGAGAGAGTACCTTCTCCGTCACCAGGGCCGTCTTTAACCTATTGGAGGCCCTGGGCACATAAAGATCACGGGGCCCCTGAGTAGACAAGAGACAATAGGAGAAATATACCAATATTTCATAACTGGGGGCTAGAAATTTATTTTGTCATTGAATCGGGTACAATAATGCGTAAAATAGGATGTTTTTTTATGAGAGCAGGCCGGGGCCCTCGAAGATTGCTGGGCCCTGGGCATTTGCCCAGAGTGCCCAATGGAAAAGAGGGGCCTGTCCGTCACCTAAATAATATAAATTAAAGTCGCTTTTCGTGTCTTTCTGTGTGACCGCGTTATTCTTCTAAACCACCCAACGGAATTTGATGTGGTTCTCATTATCATTTAGAGAATTTTAATCTGAAAGGTTTATGTGTAAATCCAGTATCATAACTGCATAACACATAATTACAATCTGAATCATTTTGAAGGATATTGCTAATCCATTGCTTCATATTTTGGATAAATTTGTAGACAACGTAAATAACGCAATGAATGTTGTTGAACTGTCAAACTGAAAGCCATTTATAATGTTAGCGTGTTACCCAATTACAGCACGAATCTGCACCCTAATTCACAACCATACGACAAGCTATCATATCGAAAATGACACATTTCAATAACCTGTAGGCCAATTCTCGTAATTTAAAACGATCAAAATCTAGTCGCAGTCCTCATCTCGGCGACAAGCAATTGTCAAAAACTTGTCAAAATGTAGGGGAAAATTAAGTATTTTTGACAGATTGAGACTGAGATCAGACTGTGAACGTTCTTAAAAATTACGAGAATTGCCCCTCTGATTTGCCTTGCCCCCGACAGCAAACAGCTTTCGGAAGAATAGTGGTCGACTGTTTGATTTAAACTGAAAAAAATTTAGGGTTTTGGACTTGTGAACAGCGCGAAGAGGCCTACGATAACATTGATTGGTGGTCGATACGGTACGGAAGCGTATCGAATAGTTGTGAATGGCTATGCTGGTCGACTCAAATAAAAAGTCTTACCTTGATGAAGTCGAAAGTCTTGGTCAGCATGACGATGGCTGCGGCTCGTTCCTGCCATATCATCCGCCAGAAATCAACCACCGTGTCTTCGGTTGGACCCTGAGTTACGATGTACGCATTTGGTTTTAATATACTCTGTGAACAATGAAAAAAGGTTAATGATGGAGTTTCAGCACAGTAAACCTGAGATTGAAATTATAAATCAAAATAATTATCATAAGTTCAGCCGATTCCCAACTACTTCTGGATATAGGCCTCATCAACTGGTTTTGTCCTTCTCGCATCCAGCACATTCCTGCGGCCTTTACAAGGTCATCTGTCAACCTTGTGATATGCTTTCCAACGCTACGTCTTCCGGTACGCGGTCGCGACTGAAGAACATTTCGGCTCCATCGTTCCATCGTAACTGGAAAGCTGTTTGTTTTTCAAGGCAGGTGATTATAAGAATATTTTCCGAATAACCATAATACATTTTTGTCGGTTGGGTCATCAATCCAGTTTCTAATCTGGTTATTATTAACTTATCATCTGCCTAGTCTTTTCTCAACTATACTTAGGCTAGTTTCCACCATCAATAAATTGAAAATCTATTTAGTCCGTCAGAGTATTGGAAAATAATGGACACGTATTTTTTGTTTTTGTAAATCAATGAATATTGACAAAGATAAAACACATCAAAACTCGGGAGCCCCCAGCTCATGACGTCAGAACACAATAAAAATTATACCAAGGTGTGACGTATTGAGAATTAGAGCGTCGCATATTCGTCAATTTTGGTTTACGTAACAAAAGAAAAAATACGGGTCAAATATTTTTTGGTAATCTAACTGACGGACTAATTAGATTTTTTCAGCTGTCAAGCCTATTATCTATTATGTCGGCTTCCAGTCTCACCAGCTGGGTTATTCTGTAAATATCTCATCGTGAAAACTTAGGTGAGCTACCCTTCGTCCGCCGCCCCCATCTAGCAGGACACGAGGGCCGCGGGTGGCGCGTAGTGTTCCACGCGCGCTCCTATAGGACGTCGCGGTGTGAGTTTTACACTTCACTCCCCCGCGGACTTGTGGTTGCCCGCAAAGGCGGGCGGGATCGTGGAAGGTGCACAAGTTCCCATGAACCCCTGTCCAAGTGTGGGACGGGAACACCGGGGTGGTTTTTAGGAAGTAAAAGTTTGACAGATCCCGTCGCCTTCATGAGGATTAAGGTAACGCGATACGCCTTGGGAAGACTGGTTGTCAGAGATTTTTTTGGGATTCTGACTACCCGCTACGACTGTCAAAGATCTACGAATGATAGCCGGGACCATATTCGAAAAATAAACATATTTAGGGTTATTGGAAAAACATTAACAACCTCTTAAGAGGTCATTGTACTCATCATTATGAATAACTTTTATTATGGGACCAAACCTGAAATCGCAAAAAAAAAAATCAGCTGTTCCCTACATTTATGTTCGCATAACTCGACAAAATGTAGGGAACAGCTGATTTTTTTTTTGCGATTTCAGGTTTGGAAGAAATGCTCAGAGCCGTGGGAATGATAGAAGCTGGTTCCCGGCAACGTACTGTGGCTTTAGCTCTGAATACAAGTCAGAGTGTTATCAGTCGACTTTGGACACGTTACCGAAGCACTGGTACCGTGGCTGAGCGCCATGGAGGACGGTATCGCTGTACCACACGGAGACAAGACCGATACATTCAAATCTTAACTCGAAGAGCTCCAACAATAACCGCCATGATGTTAGCCGTGAGGCTTCATCACTCTTCAGGGAACTTAATTAGCGACCAAACAGTCAGAAACCGCTTGCATGAAGTGAACCTTCATTCCCGAAGACCGCTACGGGTACCACCTATAGCAATGCACAATCGTAGGATTCGATATCAATGGGCTCTTGAACACAGAAATTGGGCAGAAGAACAATGGCGTTTCGTGTGCTTTTCTGATGAGTCTCGTTTTGGTATGAGACCGGATACAAGACGTATACGACACTGGAGAACCCCTGGACGCCAACAGCGATTAAAATCCTGCCAGGAAGTCCATCCTTATAGTGGTGGAACCATCATGGTATGGGCGGGTATTTGGATCGGCGGAAGAACTGAGTTGATTTGGATCAGAGGCAACCTCAACGCTCAAATTTATGCTGAGACGATTGTATCAGACGTCATCGTTCCTCTACAAGTGCAAATCGGTCCCTTATTTCAGTTAATGCATGATAATGCACGACCGCACACCGCAAGAGTTGTAAGACAGACTCTCGCCGCAGCTAACATCAATGTCCTGCCCTGGCCTGCTCAGTCGCCAGACTTGAACCCGATTGAGCATGCATGGGATATGCTACAGAGAAGAGCTCTGCCGAATATGGAGAGTATCCAGTCGCAAGAAGACCTTTTTTTGTTGTTGCAACGAACATGGGCGGCCATTCCACAGCGTGATTTGGATGAACTCATTTTGAGTATGCCAAACCGATGTTCTTGTGTTGTTAGTGTTCGCGGTAGAAACACGGATTATTAATTGTTTAAGTTACCCAATAAAATTTTAGAGAAAACTGTTATTTCAGTCTTTTTTTCGAACTTTTGTGTTAGTGGTTCAAATGTCAAAAATCCCTTTATTAGGAAAATGGCAAATTTCTTTATTAATGCAAAGGTGACTTGGTTTATCGTTACTGTGACAAACGAAAACACTTTATTTGATGAATCCTTAAAGAAAATTTTAATTAATATCAATCAGGAGAAAAGTTATTGCAAAAATATATGTTGATCCCTAGACACTTTTGATGTGTGTATATAGGTACATAGGTTGAATGCTATGTAATAATACGGAACACAGGGTGGTTAGCAATTTGAGACGGGGCAGTATACCTTTACCCTTAGCTAACCTTGTAGTTACAGCAATACGTTCTAAGGAAACCATTTACGGCAGAACCCAATAACCTATTGACAGATAGATACTAATGGTAGCCAGTATAATTATAACCGTGAATTTAATATAATCATACAGATCACTACGTGCGTTTCGGCCTTTCTTCTCTTCTGAATTATCGGATGGAAAACGACGACCTCAAATGGTTTATTAAAATATGACTGACATGTAAAAGATTTGGATGATATGCTGTTGGGGATGCTGTGGCGCTGCAGCGCGTGCGGATGGCTTTCACGCTTTCATGCGCAAGAAAGCAACCTCCTTGCTGCACCGTCCACGAAGCAGCAGCAACAGCATCCTGAATGCTATTGCTGGCCGTTTTGACTATCCTTTCCAAAATCAGCTATTAAGGACCGCCATAGGCATGAGTTAGATATAGGTGCATACTAACAATCAATACTAATATTATAAATGTTAAAGTGTGTCTGTATGTCTGTCTGTCTGTTACCTCTTTACGCTTAAACCGCTGAACCGATTTAGATGAAATTTGGTATATAGTTTGAGTCCCGGGAAAGAACATAGGATGGCTTTATCCCGAAGCTCCCACGGGATCGACACTGATGCGGGTGAAACCGCGGGACGCAGTTAGTACTAACATAATTTTAGATTCAATTTTGTTACTAACACACTAACGTTTTATGATTTTATGTTTTTGTGATATGTAAGGTCCCACCCTCAAAAAAAAGGTACCTATTATGATTATGTAACTTATATGGAGATTCTCTGAAATAAATAAATTATACTAATAAAAAAAGTCTTCAAAACGCTTATTTATACAGGCATGTGCAGGCAGGGCTTTTGTGTATAGGTATCATGTAATAGTTAACAGTCGCGCGGAGGCTGCACAAGATATCAAACGTGACTTTTACGACTATAATAAAATTTAATGGACTTCATCTGGTACGCGATTTATGACGCTATGTTATAAATCTAATCTTCTATTAGTCTCATATCCGCACTATATGATAATAGATATGCGGTGATAAAAAAAGTAATTACTTACATCAATAAACTAGACGCATTAATTAGTTTCTTAACCTGCAATTATTAAGCTGACTAGCCTTTGCCCAAAGACATTCAATTATTGTTCGTATTACTACGATTCAAGTTAAATATAAAATAACAGTTCGATTTCATTACAAAAAAAAACAAAAGAGTATTGAAATGATTTAGACTTCTGTTTTTAAAAGAACGGGATAAATAAAAAAGTACGCACTGGAAATCATTGACAGCCTATGATAAGAGCTTCGATAATCAAAGGATAAGAGTAGGTACAAGTTAGTGTTTTTTTCAATCAGAATTTTTTATTGCGTAATAAATTATAGCGACTAAAATACTAGTCTATATAATACATCAAACGCTTTTCGATGGTAAGCGCATCACTTGAATTAGGTTTTTATGAAATAAAATTGGAGAATTTTCCTGGAAAATGTTCAAACTTCGAAAAAACTGAACGTCATTTTTACTATGGAATTCTTGTATGAACTCCAGACCTTAGAATAGAAATCTTGACAGGACAACGTCTGCTGGGTCAGCTAAGATAACAATAATTATGTTGTTACGCCAAAGGTCGAGCAAGGGAAAAGGTAAGTTTTTACCTGAATAAGATTGCAATCTACGATTCCAGTGAAGTAAAGGAAACGTCAGTGAAATGTACAACATCCTTATTGAATAACGCCCTCATTGAATAACACTATCGTAGTTGGAAGACGACGCGCGTTTTGGAAACGTGCGTCGACGGCGCGCTTTTATCCTACAGAAATTCTACAGGCTGCGTCTGACTCGCGTGCGTATCGCTACAAACGCGCGTCGTCTGCGCGTTTAAAATACGCCGTGTAGGGGCCTAACTTGTCTGTCCGTTCCAGTTTTTAATCAAGGCATGGCCTTGCTTGATAAGGCTTCGAGAAACTAAAGGAAAATTCTAGAAAATTAATATTCCTTTCTGTAATTTACCTTACAAAGGTAATACTTAGTAGATCCTGTCTGATAACTGTAGGCAACAAGTCACAAAATAGATAGTTACAGAAGATCAGTTCCATATAAGCACAAGGATAGCCTACAAAGTTCCCACTGCTGGGACACAGGCTTCCTCTCAATGAGGGAGTGGGCCATATCCACCACGCGGGACGAGTGTGGGTTGGTGGAGGAGCACAACCATAATCAGCCTATAATGTTCTGGGACACAAGCCTCTTCTCTTCGAGAGGGAGCGGGCTGTATTCCACCACGTGCCGATTGGTAGATGTTACATATCTTGAAGTTTTGGTTCTAGAACATGCCATATTTCCTCACGATGTTTTCTTCACCGTTTTGAGCATGGTGATGAAATAAATTACTATATTATTTATTTATGTACAGCAATGTTAAATATTTTTTATTGATAACTAGTCTTTATATCTTGTTTTAGGTGTAAACGGTAAACAAAAATGGTAGATAGTTATCAAAAGAAAGTAGGTAGTTATCTAAACATGTCTATAACAACGTATCACGATGTGACGTCTCGTCGACGTGTCGTGTTTGTGTGTTTTGGCTTTTTCCATGGGGGAGCCCCACTGCTCAGCTCCTTAGGACAAGCGAAAACAGGGGGGCTACTTTCACGCATCCTCCTTAAATTATTATGACATAGTCGCGCGATCAATCAAGTCACGTTTCTACGTCAAAACTCATACAAAACATCGCGTCTACTATGCAATAGACGCGATGTTTTGTATGAATTTTGTGTGTGCGCGGGGTCTGTGTGCGTGCGTTTTTGCTCGTCGTATCGAGCCAACCTTTTCCATCTATCTATTTTGTGACTGTACGTGAAGTGCATTTATTCTCCACAGCAGAATTTTAATTTCGCTAAGCGCTTGCTTCGAAGAATATTGTCTAATAAATAGACGTTGTTGGCGTAAACATGAAATTTAATATCTAGACTCCTTTTAACTTTCATTATTATGGTAGTATTTGTGAAACTATCGTGTTGATAGTCTAAAATTTATGGAGGAACAAGGATATTGTGTGACAATCTTGAGAAAACCGTGAAAATAATTAATTGAATGAGGGATGTGAACATTTTTGATTGATAAATCTGTCCCTTTCCTAAGACTCCTTAATCGATCAATCATTGAACGACAGTTAAGTTTTATCGTACCTGAATGTTTAATTGTTTATACAAAAACGATTATCCTTAGGGATAACCATTCGTTCATCTGTTTTATAGACTTTATGAATTATACAAAGTCAAAGCAATATCAAAAGGATATCATTCAAGTGTCGAACATTTTATACATATAAATTAAAGTACTATTTTCATGGGAATAGAAAATGATCTATATGATAATATTTTCTTGTCAAAATTTTATAACAAGTTTATAGTTAAAAAATAACTATAAACTTGTTATAAAATTTTGACATTTTCAATCTCAAATAGCAGCGAGGAGTTAATTGTAGACTTTCGAAGTAATAGTAAAAAATGCTCAAGAGGAGAGGTCATTGAAAACGGTTCTTCTTTCTTCTGGCCGGCACTTTAATTTTTGGGTACAAAAATAGAATCGAGTCCAGTAGTAATACATTTTTAGTAGTTTACGATTATTCATATATTTACGCATCACTTAGGTGTTTTCTTCTTTCAACCGATTCTTTAGAACCTTAAACCTGCCTAGGCTTTTCACTCCAACTCTTTTGTCGCCAAATTGGGTCCTTACATCCTTACTACCCAACTTACTTTTATCAGAAACCTTAAGACCGATTTCAATTCTACACAATATTTAGATATTCTTCGGTCCTTCAGGGTCGTTCAGTTTCTGATTCGGGTCTTTTCACACGGATATTGAGCTCAACCATTCGTACAGTCATTATGTGCGGACGTGACTGAATTCATGATGGGTCACAAGAACCCATCTTATAAAATGGTGAATTCAAACGTTTGTTACTTTGGAGCCTTTGTGTACTGGAGTGGCGGACATTTTGAAAACTGCTGGCAGAATTGATATTAAAGGAGACTGTTCAAATTTGTATGGGAAGTTGTCTTTGAACCAATAGCAATATTGTAGCGATATTTCTGTGGGGATATCTCAACTATAACCTTGTGCAAAGGGGCATCAAAATCTAACCCGGCTGATTTGAGAAAAACAATGCTTTAGAATTCACATTTATTGCTAAATTTTTTTACTTTAGAAACGTTTTAACGGGTATTTCTGACTTTATAATACTTAATTAATGTATTTTTCTGCTAGATAAAGTCACTCCTAAGTCGCTGCCTGTTTGACCTCCACAACCCAGTTACTAGGTAACACAACACCCCCTTGGTATGACTGGTTATCAAAGTCGCAAGCTTCTGACTACCCGTAACGACTGTCAAAGAGGCTTCAAATATTTAGATAGAGATAGACGATAGAGACTACGAATGACAGCCGAGACCAATGGCATAACGTGCTTTCGCGTGGGTCTCGGTATATACTAGATGGTCACTCAACAACCGACCTCGGCAAGCGAACCTTTTTTTTTTTTTTTTGTGGATGGGAGATCATCAAATGACCTCTCCCGCTCTGGGTGGAGCAGAAAGGAGTGTCAGACTCTTACTGACTAAAACCCACCCGTGTTCCTTCCTTAGCCCTTTGTGTGCCGGGGTAGCGGTAACCCTTTCGGACAATCCCGCTGCCCCGGCAGGCTTCGGCCCTTACGGGCCCCTTCCTTAATGCTGACATCTCTTTGAGGCGCGCGTGGAACACGTACGCGCCGTCCGGCACGGGCCTGGTCCTGATCGGACGGAGGGTTACTTACTCTCCGCCCGCAGGCCCGCGCCTACGGCGGCCGGGAGTCGTCACGCGGCTCCCGACGCCCGGGGCGTCTCCCGCGGCGGCTGGGACGTGAGGCTCTCTCCCTCAGCCGTCCCGCCACTTCCTTCGCTAGCATGACTGCTTCGCAGAAGGAGGTGACTGCCTCCCACTCGCTCTCGCCCCGGACCATGGCTTGAACCAGGGCCGGGCGCGAGAGGTCGCCGCCGCTGCCGATCGCCTCTGCGAGAACACGGCGGTGCTCCGCCCAAGTGGGGCATACCTCCACCGTATGCTCCACCGTGTCCTCCAGGCGATCCTCGCAGTGGTGACACCCGGGCGTTTCCTCCCGCCCGATGGTGTGCAGGAACCTCCCGAAACACCCGTGTCCGGTGAGGACCTGCGTCAGGCGGTAGGTGAGGGCGCCGTGGCGCCTCTCTAGCCACTCCTCAAAGGGCAAGCGAAGCTTAGCCTTCAATCGACCCTTGAGGTTAGCCACGAGCCCCTCTTGAAGCCCACTATTAAGGATAAATAAACCAACCCTGAAGGCTGACTAATATCAAGTTACGCCGAACTAAGCAATATGATAGCTAATTAACGACCATCGATCGCTTCTTAGTAATTAACCTTTATTAATTAAAGACAATTTGGCTTTAGTTAGACCGTTTAATTAATGTGTACATAATAATACGCTGCAAGATGAGCTGTAGGTGCTTTAGCTATAATTAAAGACTGATGTTGGGGATAATATTCCTTGCAATCATTAGACGAGGTACATATAGCTTTATAAGGGTATGAGGAGCAGGGTGTAAAGTTTACTTATCCTCTAGAGAAAATGGAGGATCCTCCAACCAGGAGGGTGTCGTTAGGTGTGTCTGGTGGGCTACTAACCGACTACTGATTTTTATTTATGTATTATTATTATTAAAGTTACACATTATTTTTACATGATAACCCCAAAATAATAGTGGTTAGCAAACACACCAAATAATTTTAAAAATCAAATTACGGCTAATACTTAAAAATCTAAAGTTCAAAAATACAAAGCAACACTAAACTCTATTACTTATAAACACAATCTGACTACAGAATTATTATGAATTATTTACCTATGTAGTAATTATCAAACTATACTTTTTCTAATGCTATAAAATCTTAACCGAAAATATAAAATCAGACTTAACACAGAATATTAATATTTAAGTATAACTAACAAAATTAAAAAAAACTCTTACGAATTCAATCAGATTGCACGAAAATATGTCAATTCTCTCATGCACTTTGTTTAGTACACATATTGTGCGGGTGAGGGGTGTTGGGACGTTGTGTTGTATACACGGTGGCACGGACAGATTTTTTTTTACTTTTTCAGAATCTTAAATATACAGGGAGGTAACGACATCGACGCGCAAACTTTAACCATGAATTCAACGAATTATTCGAGATTTTTGAGCGCATACTTTCCTATGAAACAGCAGATATTTTTTTGATAACCGACAAAAAATTTCTACACTCAGAGGTCTACAATCATGTGCTGAATTCATGCTTACATATCCTACTAATATTATAAATTCGAAAGTTTGTGATGGACGGATGTTTGTTATTATTTCACGCAAAAACTACTAAACGGATTTGGAAAAAATGCCACACAAATAGTTTATAAACAGGATTAACATATAGGGATACGGGCTCGAAACTTTTGTGGTGAAAACGCGGGGCGTTACTAGTAGTTAATATTCTAAAAAAGTATCGTTTCTTGTGTAGTTTCTACAGAGTAAAACATAAAGCTACTTATTTACTTTTTGAAAACGGCTTTTACTTTCATTTACCGGAATTCGAAATAGACAAAAAATACTGACAATATTACCTTGCCGTAACACAGAAGACTAGCGCGAAAGGTAAATAATTTTTATCTGTATACCGCCAATTAGTTTATTTGTTCAAACATAGTTCTAAAATCAGTTTTTTTTTGTTTATTTGTAATCCAAAAAAAAACGTTTCATTTTAGCGTACGAAATGATTACTAACTAAAGATGATTAATTTTTAAGAATGCGTGTTTTTCGAAACTTATTGTAAGTACTTACTATGATTAATTCTTAAGTCTTATGTTGCGGTATACAATGTAACACTTACGTTGAAAATAAATTGTATTATATTCTAATATGGGGACGGGAAAATGCCTTGCATTTACAGGGAGATTCGAGTACTTATGCCCTTATACCTACTTGCACGAACCAGCATAGTCGTTGCCATCGCGAAGGTGCTGCATAAAAAGCATATTCTACGCTATTGCTTGCGTAGACGAGTCTTTAACGAAAATAAGTTGCGATAACGCAGCGTCATAGTTGGATTTATGCAGCATCTACGCTGATACCGTGCGCTGGATCAATGATAGCTACGAAGGCACCTTTAGTCCAGACTTTTTATCGTAAAATTTTAGTTTATTTCAGCTCTTCAAGTATTAAAACCTACTAAGAATTCGGTATGTAAAGAAAAAAAATCCTACGCTGACTCCCAAACCATTTCGAGATTTAAGGTTTCTTAACTTAATTTTTCTATTTTTAGCGCTTAAAATTATAAGATGGAGTTTATTTTAACATAAACACTTAATACCACTTGACTTTCATTTGACCTCCAAATGACGTCACAAGTAAGCAGATTGAGAATATTTTCGGTGCCTCCTCTCATCATATGATAAAAAGTTAAAGTCATATAATGTCAACTATAAGGATGACCATAATAATATATGTAATGCAGTCGTGCGAAAATTTCGGCCTTTGAATCAATTCAAATCAAACATTGAAAATCTATTCACACAAAAAATCTAAATCCCGAATTTTGAATTATTGTTAATCGATCATTATAATGATAGCTTAAATAAAATGCATTCCCTTTAAATAATAATATTAAGTATAAAATCATTCGAACCATTTTGTAACCACAAATGGTGTTGGAAACTTGCAAATATAACTAGGTACTGTAGCTGCTTGTTATTGGTTTGATTTTATTAATAATACCTATTATTTAATTTAATTATTAGTCATTTCTGTCCCACGGCGGGGCAAAGGCCTCCCTTCCCTCCTTCCACTTATCCCTATACAAAATTAATAACTGTATTAAATAAATGTTCAATCGATTATGTCGATCATTCCCACCTTTAAAACTGTCTAATGCTTGAAGTTTCTGATGTCAAGCAAAAATCGTCAAATTTAGGATTTTTATTATTGTGTTATACGTGGCATAGATATTGAACTCTTCAGCCTACTTTTGAAGCAGAATTTAGAAAATTTATTTAAAATTAATGGCTGCTTAGAAAACCAAAATTTTGAAATTAGTTGCATAAAATAACTAAATCTATAAATTAAAAATATAAAAAAAATACCTGAAAAAAACTTTACATGCCCAATTAAAAATGTAATACTCACATCTATGTAGGAAGCATTAATATAGTCGGAGTCAGGCTCCCGGTCCACCGTCTCTAGCACCACGCGGTTGTAGTCATCTGTGGAGAATACGAAATGAGATTTAGTGACGTCAAAGTTCAGCTTTACAAGAATATTGGCGAAAAGGCACCTTAACTTTACTTGATAACTTGTGAACTTTAGTTGATAAAAATCTTTTTAGGTGGTCTACGTTTCGGTATCATGATCTTAATAAAGTAATCGTTTATTTCAACATTCTAAAGCACAATATGGATGTATCGTTGGTCCCAAACTAGGCACAGCCTGTATCTTGGGCACCATTACTTCTCTCTGTCTCTGTAGTCGGTCTCATGTTTGAGGATCGTGGTCAGCTTCGGAGTTGCCTCTAGAGCGGATGATCCGCCTCCACTGGTTTTATCCCTTACCACCATGTAGAATTTAGAGGACGATGATCCCTTCACCTGATCGGCCCATCGTGTAGGTGAAGGACGGTGTTCGGTGTTCCCAACCACAATGAGTTTTTCCAAACTTTCATCGCCTCTGCGTACTATGTGACCATTACTTAAGAGACGTTTAAACGTCAAAAATATATGGTTAAGTAGACTTTGATCATTACTAAATTCAGCAACGTTTATTAATGTTTTAAAATATTAACCCGACACACTTTAAGAGGTGCTTTAGACCATCGAACTGAACAACTTTCACCATGGGACCAATTCGGAAATCACGAAAAAAAATCAGCTGTTTAATACAAAACTTCAATACCTACTTGTCCAAAATGTAGGAAACAGATGATTTTTTTTTCGTGATTTTAGAGTTGGTCTCATAGTGAAAGTTATTCAATTCGATTGTCTAAAGCACCTCTTAAAGTTTTACGGGTTAATTTCTTAACACTTTGTATTTAAAATAACATAACTTCACGCCATTCCCCAAAGGATTAAACTGAAGTGTACCTTATGTACCCACATTTCACCAGTCCCGTTTAGGTCCCATGTATTAGGGGCGAGCCTATTGCCATTAACCGGACGCAAATTCTGGACTCCGGGCTGCTACTGAGATATTCCAGATGGAAAACCCAATAAAACTTCGCACGACTCAAGAATCTAACCCAGCACCTCATGCTCAACAGTAGCGCTTGCGACCTGGGGCCCAAGTCTGCTATTTTTATAAATTCGTCATTCCAACACGATCCCATTGTCATTTTGCTAAAAGTTCGTAATCTGCTAAATTCATAATGTTCGATCATTAGTCGGTCAATGGTCTGAGAAAAACTATGCTAGATTTAATTTAATATATATTTTTACATATTACGTATTAGTGTTTGCAATCTGAAGTAGTAAGAAGTTCGTAAATAGCAATAAAAATTACATTTATTCATTTGTCATTAATCATTATGTACGAGATTACTATTTTATGCCATTTCTTTCAATGGAGTGTCAGTGGTTGACCATTGGAAAGTCATAATGACGCCATTATATTAGTAGATTACCAACTTGTCAAAATCAACAATTATGAAATCAATGATAGACCATTCTGACACTATTGTAATAGCAGACTTGAGGCCCTGACCACTTGCGATAGCTAGACCGACAAGGCAGTTATAATTAAACCTGTAAATGTATACCTATCGAGATTGGACTGCACGCAGCCCAGCGGGTCGAACATACTTACGATCAATCACAATCCGAATGATTTTGGAGGATAGGTATTGCTAATGCATTACTTCATATGCTTATGTTGCTTTAAAATATAAGTACTTACTGTTTGTTTCATTTTATTTTGTTACCTTTTTTTTGTGGATGGGAAATCATCAAATGACCCCTCCCGCTCAGGGTGGAGCAGAAGGGAGTGTCAGGCTCTTACTGACTAAAACCCGCCCGTGTTCCTTCCTTAGCCCTATATGTTCCGAGGTAGCGGTAACCCATTCGGACAATCCCGCTGCTTATTTTGTTACCTGTACGAATCATTAGATTTGGTTTCTGTACGTCCTTTTCGGGAAACCATTGAAAAATCAGCGCTGTGCTGTGGGTCCCCTATAGCACAGCATCATACTGAGTGGAAGCCTTCTTGTCACAGTCATGACGTGCAGCCATCGACTACTTCTGCTTTGTGCTCGTGAATATAGATATATTTTTATTTATTTAGTCTATCGCAGTCCACTGCTGGACATAGGCCTCTCCCAGGCGCCACAACACCCTGTCCTCAGCCTTCTGCATCCAGTCTGTCCCAGACGCTTTCTTAAGGTCATCGGTCCATCTAGCTGAAGGGCTTTCCCACGCTACGCTTCTCGATACGCGATCTCCACTTCAGGTCTTGTCTGCTCCACTGGCTATCGGTCCTTCGACAGACATGGCCAACCCACTGTCACTTCAGTTTGCTTACTCTGCAAGCTGTAACTCCGGTTCTTTTCCGGATAATTTAATTTTTGATTATAATATATCTTTCAAAGAAACTCTTTGAGATCGTCACCTTTATAATGTCATGAAAACAATAATAACGTTACACAATAAAGCCTGGTATCTACCACGCTTTATAAATAAGCTAATAATAAGATCGCTGCACATACCACAATACGAAATGTACGAATATTTTAAACAATACATACGTGTATATTGTTTCGACCAAAAATGTTCATAATTAACTTCAGTCTCTCACGCAACAATGAAGGTGTGTGTAAATTAATATAAACATTGTATTGTTTTACTACCAGCGTTTTTGTTGCAATGCAGTATCTGTTTATCAATTTTAATGATGTCATAATATGATAGTGTTTTAGAATTTGAATAAAAGTTTTGTTAATTATTGTTATTTATTAATAAAATTCCTATTTCAAATTCTACAAATCCAAACAAGTGATTGATTGTTGTTGAATTAAAGGCTGATTATTCCATCGCCAGATAACTTTTATTCGAGGAATAAAATTGACATTTGCAGTTTCCGTGCGAAATACTTAACTGTCAAAATTTCAAAATTATTCCACGAATAAAGTTATCGGATAATTTTTAGTGCGTTCTGACGTCACGAGCCCCCAATTCCGAGTTTTGATGAATTTTATCTTTGTCAATATTCATTGATTTACAAAAACAAAAAATACGTGTCCATTATTTTCCAATACTCTTACTGACGGACTAAATTGATTTTCAATTTATTGATGGTGGAAACTAGCCTATTGTAAATTTGAATGCTGTTGGTTCTTATGACATCATCATTATTCGTTATCTTGTTATTATTCCAATTTATTTGGGATCATCGCCACATATCTTTTACTTCCAGACTTCTCTATTAGTGTGCATGTGTATGCACACTAATAGGTAGCTCTATGTGTGTGCGTGTGTACGAGCAATATGAGTCGGCGGCACAGGGAACTGCAATCGTCGACGGTACGGTAACGGCGGTGGCAGCCGCCGACGCGTTATCGGCTGCCGCTCGTATAATTGAGCTCCGTACTCAAATACAGGGTTAATTTTCAATGACTAGCCAAAAAGTGTGTTGTACAGACCATGAAACTGAACAACTTTCTCCATGGGACCAATATCGTAGTCGCTAAAAAATTATCAACTGTCCCATAGAAAACTTCAGTACCTACTCGACCTAAATGTATGGGACAGCTGAATTTTTATTCGCGACTACGATGTTGGTCCCATGGAGAAAGTTGTTCAGTTTGATGGTCTGTACCATACCCTTAAATTTGGCTGGTCATTAAAAAGTAACCCTGTATATAACAGACACGCGTCGACTGTCCTCTTTAGTTGACGCGTATCGCTCGTGCGTATGCACACATAGTCGTAATCTCGGTAGTCGCCCTTTTTCATAGCCATATCATCTTTCACACAGTTCATTCATCGTTTCTTTGGTCTACTCCTACTCTTAGATACGTCCACATTCATACTTAAAACTTCTAAACATACATGACATAGTTCATCTAATTTATTCTGCCATGATCAACTAAATTAAGGTTTGCGTTTTGATTGTAAAGTTTGTGTGATACCTAGAAGTGAACCAGACTACCAACAAAATCTACAAGCAAAACAGAAAAGTCGATAAATATTCTCTTATTTTATCCCAAAAAACATCACTAAAAGAAGACTTCGGTACACTTCATCTATTTTAATTTTATATGGACCTTTTACCAATGTTACCAATTTTTCAATATTGGCGCTTATTACTTAATAAGTCAGCTTATTTATAAGGCAGCGAATGAAAACGCCAGAATGGAGTCCCCTCCCGGCGCGGCGGTTCCACACACAAACTTCTCAAAGGTTCTTCAGAAAGGTCAGATGCCTAGTACCTACTCGCAACCGACGCGGCGTGCGTGTATATGTATGTATGAACATAAACGAGGCAAAAGTAGTATGTAAGGATCGTATCAGGTGGCGTTCTGTAGTTTCTGCCTAGCCCCATGGGAAGATGGCGTGAGTTTATGTATTAGCTTATTTATTTCATTCATGTTTTATGCATGCTGTATTTACTATACCTATAATTGTACTGTTATTTTACTTTAAAAATGTATTATGTGTTTGTATCAGTGTAATCAATAGTTAGTGAATCTAATAAAATAAATAAATACACCGAGAACCACCATCAATCATAATAATCAAGCACTGCTCTCAAAAAATAAACCACCAAAATTTGCCCTCAAATCAAAGGCTCTTTCAAACAATATAAGCGGTTGTCTCAGACGTCGTCAGACAAAACCGCGCGGTAACGAAGCTGTTCAGCAGTGTCATTGTACAGTACACCGCAGTTTCCTAAGCTTACAAGTTGCTATTGTGTCTGTATTCGCGGACAAATTGCTGATGTTGATAAAGACTGAATGTTGGTGTCGGCGTTGGTTGCTTCAGTTTAGATAATAACAAGCAATGGTTTTTTAAGTTGATTTATCAATTAAATGTTATTATTTATTTATTGGTTTCCCTAACAGAGGTTACACAATTAATTTATAATAATAATTATAATAATTTATTGAACCAATGTTACAATATTACCTTGTAATTAACATAACGTCGGTCTGTAACAGTTAGCGATTGTCATTTGGATCTATGCGGCGGTGATTACATGCAAGTTTACAAGAACAGGGACAAATACTAGTGTGAGCCTCCGACAGACATAATTCAGTTATATTCAGGTAATTACAAAATAATGAATCAAAATAATCCATATTCATCATTAGTAATTAAGTAATTTATACCTGTGTGATTCAATCTGTTTGTTAAAGTTTATTTCATACGGAATAACTTAGCTGTCAAAGTGTTGGGACATTAGTCGATTCGCACGAATTTACTCGCTTGAAACGAACGAATCGGCAAAAATCGGAAAAGTTAGGCAATTGGCACATTTTGAATTTTAAGAGTAAAATATTTTGAAACATGTAATTCTTTCTTACATGCGTTTTATTACTTTTGTAGAACTGTGCTTAGTCATTAATTAGGAAACAAGAAAAATGCCTTTTCTATTTATTACTACATATATTATTTACATATACAAGATTGTTTTTGTCTAATATAGAATTAAACATGTATCTATGAAATCATTAATAGTAAAATTATAACGTAAACGTGTTTCTTTAAATTTAAGTCAGAAGAATTTTAAATCTCACTTAACATAGAAAAAAATAACTTAAATAGGCTTTTTATTGAATCAATGTACTGTCTAATGGACATTTTACCATCAAAGCGGCGCCAAAGCAAAGTTTTATAACCTCAATTTAACTCAGACTCAAACAAGTTGAAAAGACCAAATTATAGTTAAAAACGACCGTGTCAAAACCAAGCAACATTAAAATAAACTTCCCTACTCACAAACGACTTTTGTCGCCATTGAATGAACCAAGATCTATGTTTAACGTGCTAAGACCACGATGGAGCCATAAAAAAGATTTCTCTTTTATAGCAAGGTTTATGGGGAGCCAGGAATAAAAACGTACTTTGTGGAATGTTAGGAATGAGATTATAAACTCGTACATGGACTGGCATATCTATTAATGGCCGCGTTTAATATGAAAAAAAGGCTTTTTCATAGTTACTAAAACAAGCATTTTTTATAAAACATAATTACTTATATGTTGCTTTGTACCTCGGGATACAAAAAAATGTGTCTCACACATTACAAGTACCTAAATGTTTTGGTCTTTTGAGTCGAAGCTAAGTAAATGTTTGTAATTTTAATTTTACGGGTGCCGATGCCAAAAATAAACGAAAAATATTATTACTTAACTAACTTAACTGTTTTATGATGATTGTCATCATCCGCCCAGCCTTTTCCCAACTATGTTGGGGACGGCTGCCAGTCTAACCGGATGCAGCTGAAATATCAGTATTTTATATGGAACGACTGCCTACCTGACCTCCACAACCCAGTTACTGGGTAATACGATACACCTTGGTAAGACTGGTTGTCAGACTTTCAGGCTTCTGACTACACGTAACGCCTGTGAAAGATCCGCAAATGACAGCTAGGACCAATGGCTTAAAGTGCTTTCGGAGGCACGGAGGGGTCTCGGTATGTAAAGATGGTCACCCATGCACAGACCAACCGCGGCAAGCGTAGCTTAACCTGATCGATCGACCTCTGCGACTGTTATTATCTAGCCGCGGACCTTTCCGGTTTTTTCACGATTGTATAGCATAACTATTCTGTAGGCGTTCTGTAATTTCAGCTTATCCCCATGGGAATAAGGTGTGAATTATGTTATATGTGCTAAATCTTCAGACAAAACACGTAATGTAAATCATACCTACTCAAACTGACAAATAAATACACCGGAGTATAAAGTCATAAATATGTAGCAGAGAAGCGAATACACTTCAGCCAACGAATTTATATGAAAGAGGAAAATAAATAGTCCTTAGTTACTTACATGGTATGACTTTTTGATTTTG
Source organism: Globia sparganii (assembly GCA_949316385.1). Taxonomy (NCBI): domain Eukaryota; kingdom Metazoa; phylum Arthropoda; class Insecta; order Lepidoptera; family Noctuidae; genus Globia; species Globia sparganii. Next base: position 6,619,981 of record OX438670.1, read on the forward strand.
GTTTTTATGTGAATTCGTCTTCTTTGTGGCGTGTCGACACGAGTGTGTTTCCACTTTGACCGCCGTCTGTAACAGAAATGTACATATTAACCGATTAAGTTACCTTTTTACTTAGACTTCAATTATGTGTAGTCTGAATTTTATTTTAAGTGGGTACGTACAATCGACAAAAGAGATAGGTAGGTAACTTGAAAATACTTCTAAGTGTAGGGTACATACACATGAGCAACACGCGTCAAGGGTAGAGGCAAATGCAGCCGTCTTAAAACTAGATTCAAGCCATTTGATTGGTTCACTACTAACTAGTTTTAAGTAATGCTTGAGTATTGAGTGACGTTCTGTAATACGGGACTTAGTATCTCGTATCTGATTATAATATTGTTTATCTATGATGTGCACAAAACTCCAAGCAGTATCAATATTAATGCGTTGGCAACATTTTAAAAATTGTCGCCGCTCCTGAAAATGCTGACGGAACGCGGAATGGCGAAAGATATTGCAGTCATTGAATTGGTTATCGGGAAAACCAGTTCATTGGTCGCATTGGTTGAAAAATAGAGGATTATTAAAATATGAAGCCAAAGCGGACGCCTGGCGTCGCGAATACTTTTATTGTGCTAAGTAAAACATTAACGTCGCAGAATTTGCTACCATCTCAAAAACTTTTTCCGAAAGCGGTGATTGGTAGGTTTCGCATTACTATGGTTTTAAGGAACTTAACAATACGTCTGAAATTAAATGCGTATCTACATCTTTTTTCTGGATAAAAACAGGATCATTATTTTTTCAGTGTATTTTTCTCTCTCAAAAGAAAAAAAAAACGAAAAATATCCTTAAATCTTATTCTCTCATCATTAATCTTATCCTTTCTTTTTAATAAAAAAAAAACTAAGTAAATAAGTTACTAAGTTTGGCACCACTTTTGACTAGCACAAATTGTGTGTAAAATTCCCAGTCTCCTTCATGATAAAAACTTATAAAAAGGGCAAAGGGCAGATAAAATTTCCCGGTCGACCGTAAGTTTTATTTTTTTATTCGAGGTCATATCTCACCGGACGCTGACGAAGTGATGGGAAAGCAAACAAAAAGGAAAAACTTCACTCATCCCGAACTCCCGATGCTCCGATAAAGTGACAAAAGACGGTGCCAAGTTTTTTTTATGTGTTTTTTTTGAAGGTGGAATATCGGAAAAATTGCTAGCAGGTTGCGATTCTAACGGTTGGTGTTGGTAGACATGAAATTCCTTTTTTTAAAGAGGAACAGTTTTAATTGAACTGCATTGTGGGTTAAATTGTATGATCTCTCATGGTATAGAACACAAAAAAATCTAAATGTGCTGCTGTACCTTCGTATCTATAGAGAATTCAAGCAAGACATATAAGTTAATCGCACGCACGAACGATTGCGCATGTGCTTTTTGAATGCACATGAAGGACTAAGTGCGGAAACCAAACCCTCAAACATAGATCTGCACGCACTATACAAAAAATATTTTTTATTTATTCTATTAAGCCCGTAGCGTTAAATATATTTACCTCAACCATCATCATAATCTGCCTGCCTTTTCCCAACTGTGTTAGGGTCGGCTTCCAGTCTAAACGGATGCAGCTCAATACCAGTATTTTACATGGAGCCACTGCCTATCTGACCTCCACAACCCAGTTACTGGGTAATACGATACCCCTTGGTAAGACTGGTTGTCAGACTTTCGGACTCCTTGACGACCCGTAACGACTGTCAAAGATTCACGAGTGACAGCCGGGATCAACAGTTGAATGTGCTTTCCGAGGCACGGAGGGATCTCATTATTTATAGATGTTGTCACCCATCCACGGACCAACCGCGGCAAGCGTAGCTTAACCTGATCGGTCGACCCGTGCGGCTGTTATTACTTAAAATAAAAATATTTTGTTTAACATAAACCTACAAGGGCACTTATGAAACGTCATAAGCTAGGTGCACGGTTCCAATTGGTCGTTTCTTATGGAGAAGAGCTGGCAAGAAACTCCACGGTTACTTTTGAAATAATTGGCATTGTAAAGCCAATTATTTAAAATAGCAGAATTAATAGATATGGGAGGATAGCGACGAGTCTCCCAACAAACATGTTATAATAATAACAACTGCCACTGCTGCATTAAATATTTATTAAACGGTAGTAGGTGCAAAATCCAGACACTTTTCACACTCGAAATTCCGCATCCGTCATTGGAAAAACGGGTGCTTATCCATCGTACCAAATAACGGAATAAAGCACTATAAGTGGGTCACGTCAGGCGAGGGTTAACCTAGATAATTTATGTTCAGGGCACTAGGCAGCTATGTCGCCTGACAGTGCTGCGATCAACATTTTTAATTTCACTTCACTGTTCGAATTTTATAAGTTTTATAAGGAGTTCATTTTCACTGTAATTCCTGTCTTTTAGTGTCGAATGCCTTTTGGTAGTCTCTTGTCCTTTGTACTGTATTTTTGTGTTTATTTCTAAACATATATTATAAATAGAAAATATTAGATTTTTTGTAAGTAATTTTTTTAACGCTTTCACACTAAAACTGAATATGCTGAGTTTTTTTTTTGGCAAATAAAAATTATGAAATATTTTTTTATTTTTTTGTGTTTAGATAACGATACCCATCAGGTCTGCAGAGTTTCGCTAGCTAATTTAATTTGACACCATAGAATAAGGGGATAAAATTGGTATCATAAAACTGAAGCTACTTTCAACAATTATTGGCAGACTATGCACGGAAAACTGCACTTTTTCTTCATTTTCCCACCAGTAATTCTTTATACGAAACCGCGTGTAGTTTTAAAGTAGTGCGCACTGGGAGAAACTCCAACAAAGAAACACTATTTCTTTTTTCAACTCAACCTAAAGATTAACTCGGCAAACTGAATTATGCTTCAACTTCATAATCTATTTCGTAAAACTCTTGGACTATGATTCAATTTGTATGGTTTATTGTAGAAGTTTCGTGGCTTTTGGTCTTCTAAGTGTTAAAAGATTGATAAAAGTGAGATCATAACAGTTATAGTTACCTAGTGATTTCATTTAGTCTTTGCAAATGTTTTTCTTCTTGATTTTTGTTTGAGAAACGTATTTTTTTTACATCATAACATCACGCCTTTATTGGGCAGAGGTGTGGGGGGGGGGTGTTGGTGAGAGCCAGCACATCAAGCTACTACAATCTGTCAAATTCCTTTAATATATTTTCAACTATAAAGCTAAAGCATAAGGTCCAAAGTTGATTGTGAAAACTTGATCGTTTCGGGTAGCTTGATGTGCTGGTGTCGGTACACCACATTTCGCCAATCATGTAATAAGTCCCATGCAACATGGGGCGAGCCTATTACCAATGATTTTGTTTTAATTCTTTGTTTTGCAAATTCTTTCATTACTTGGTTCCCTTGTTCTTTTATAGGATATTTGGAAGCGTGTGTATTCTTCCAAGTTAACGCAGGCGTAATAATCGTCGTAATTTGAGTCCTCGCTTATAAAATCTTACAAAATCAAAATCACAATGAAAGAATAACTGAGTTTGAGAAGTATCAAGGCAAGCCTCTTTATAAAACTGTAAGTGGCAATAAATAGTTGAATATGAAGGAAGAAGGAAAAGAAATAACTTTAAACGATCGCAGTACTCAAATAAATGATAAATCTCAAATTTCTATTAACTCCACAAAAGAAAGCGACCAAGACGATGATCAAGTTATAAAGCAGGATTTTGTATTACAACAACCAAATTATGAAACCTTTTGAAGACTTTTACTTTGGGACTTCATTTGTTATAGGAGCCGGCTTTTCCGTCTCGGAAGAACAGACGTATATTATACAAAGGACTTAATACAACCCGCTTTTTCGCTCCAAAATTACAATTTCTGCTATATCTCCAAAAAGTGTGTCTCGTAGACGATTTCTTTCGACGCCGGCTCATAAATTGACAATTTAATCATGTCTTTTTCCTTCGTCTATTTTTTCTTTTTAATTATAACATCGTTTTTTACTTCAGAAATGTTGATTTTTGATGTAAATTATTTATTTTCGTCTTCTTTTGTTTTCACTTCTGTCTTGGGTGTGTTATTTGTAGGTAAGTAAAACGTTTTTGGCCTTAGATTGCAAATATACATATTTTATTAATTCATGTTGAGGAGGTAAGAGCTTAGTGCTCATAAACACATATGCACGTGAACGTGTTTGCACACTTAGAATCAAAGCCTTCGTTAATGTTAGACCTTCATTATTTAATTAAAATTATGTGCGTAACTTTACTGCAAAAAATCTATTACATAATTTTAGTCGAGTGCCAGAGTGGTCCTTCGAGACAAAAGTTTGTTTTAGTGGCGTTTAAGCCACTAAAACAAACTTTTGTTCTACCTCTTAGCACGGTTGCCCAAAAAGGTTGGTATTGTGTTTGATAATGCTGACAAAATGTTTAGGTAATTTTCACTGTAGGCACCTCTGCCTAACCTTTTGGAGAAATCAAGCAAGCAAATTTTATATTCTTACATGATATACCATGATAGCCTACGTATAATGTAAGCATAGGTAAGCATAATCAGCCTACAATGGTCCCAGTACTGGCACACAGGCCTCCTTTCTGTGAGAGCGACTATAAACCAACGTGCGGGCCCAGTGTTGGTAAAATTAAACCAAACTAAATCGGAAAGGTTAAAAAGCCCATAAAAAATCAGCGACCAAGGAAGGATAAAGTTAAATCCCCCATATCTTAGGCGACACTTAATTTCCTAAGAGCGTTTATCAATGAACAAAGCTTACACTCAGCCGGGGTACGTGGGACTTGGGAGTGCCCGAACAGCCATTAAATTGACTTATTATCTCCTAAGACGGAGTCTTTTGGCCTCACACCAAACTGAACGTACCATATGGAATGGTATTGATATTACGAATCTCGGGAGCAATAAGTGAAATGGATCGAATTATAGGTTTTAAGGCTGATTTTTCAAACGACAGATATTTTTTATTCGTGGAATAAAATTGACATCTGACAGATTTTGTATGGAAGAACTGTAAAAAAATCTAATTACCCCTCGTATAAAATTATCTGGCGTTGGAAAAATCAGTCTTCATTTTTTAATTGATGCAATTTGTTTTCTATACAAGAGTACTATCATAACATAACGTCTGTAATTCTCGAAGGGGTTGGTTGGCAGACGAGTACCTATAGAACATTTCACCAGTTATGTTTAAGTCCCAATATGTAGTAGCCTGTTGCCATCAAAACCCGATAACATTTTGCTTGACCTGGCAATGGACCCGAGGACCTCGTGCTCAGGAGAAGCGTTTGCTACTACTAGACCAATGCAGCAGTCAGTCTTTTAGTTTTAATATTAGATATAAGTAAAGATACAATTTAACAGAAAGTTAGAAAATACGTTTATTTTAACAGCATGCAGCATTTTGAACAGCATGTATAAGTAACAATTTGCAGCAATATGCATTTTTTTATTTTTTAACTGCAGTAGAAATAAAGGCAATTTGGGCGTTCCGGTCGTGAGCTCCTTGTATTTCATTTTTCGTGGTCTTTTGGGAACTCTGATAATTATTTGTTTTTATTTCGTTATTTTATATATAATTTTATTTTTCACAAGTTTGCTGAATGTGTTCTAGCAAAGATCATCATCATATTGTTTATTTCGTATGCTTTTACAGCTGTCTCTATAAAAGTCTATAGCACTTTTCATATAGAGTAGGCTCTATCTATCCTAGTATTTCATTGAATATGATTTAAAGAATGCCTAGGTCAAGGATATGCTTGGAGTTTTGCACAGCACAGAATATTCTAAAATAAACATTATACCCTAGATGGTATAGTATGGTATCTAATTTATTATAAAGGCGAAAGTGTGTGTGCTTATATGTTTGTTACTTCTTCACGCTCAAACGGCTGCATCAATTTTGATAAAATTTTGTATGCAGGTAGCTGACACATTGGATTAACATATAGGCAATTTTTTATCCCGATATTCCCACGGGATCAATACTTATGCGGGTGAAATCACGGGGCGCAGCTAGTATTTAAGAAGATAACAAATAACTTAGCCACTTACTTGAAACTCTAGTTTATATAATACAGGATATTTTCTCCGTTGGTCGCAGAGTTTTGGGAAGTTCTTCAGTTCGACCGGCCGGTCCGGTATCGTCTCCGATATGGATCCGTTCTCGTCCGCTGTGGAAGAAATTGCGTTAGTAGGTACTTCATACAGTATAGTAACATTCAATGTTAGTAACATTTAGAATACAGTAATACACATGTTAAAGGACAGATTGGCAGCGATAAGCAAGAGTGAACAGGCATCTTCTGCGCACGCTCGTTCCATTATAGATCTCATCCATCGTTTTCCGTTAGGTGTGATCGAGGTCAAGAGCAGGCTCATTCAGCAATAAAAAAAAACAATACACTTTCGCATACTTTATTTGTTGCCAATAAAACTGATTTGTTCCTACGGATTCATTTAGTTACAAATGTAAATCAAATTATATTATTTTGAGATTATCACGAATTTTAAGAACCATCTTTGAAAAATGCATGAAGAATGTAGAATAAAAAGTCATGGGATTTCGTCAAATAATCCGTTCTTAATCCTAAAATGTATGCACTGTGCCTCTCGATTCTACTCACGCTCAATGTATGACTGTATTCCAAACAGAATTCTCCGGAACAATCCAGAATTCCCCGGTAGAATCTAGTTAGAACTGGATTCATACCGTTCAAGACGAGCAGCTCTCAAAGGCACGTGTAATCAGAGCGGGGTAAGTGTGTACCCGCATTAGTTAGCACGTGCTTTGTTAGATACTCTTTGGTATGTTTAGCATTATTGTATGTGAAATTGTTGAGACAGGCAGCCTGAGGCCAAATTCTGCTAATTTAAAACGTTCAAAATCTAGTCGCAATCTCATCTCGGCGACAAACAAATGTCAAAAACTTGTCAAAATGTAGGGAAATTTGAAGTATTTTTGACAGATTGAGACTGAGATCAGACTGTGAACGTTCTTAAAAATTACGAGAATTGCCCCCCTGGTATTATAAAGAGATTCAAGAGTTGTAGGTACCTACGAGCTACAAGTAGTATCTAAGTTTTACTTGAATTTTGACAAAGTTTCTGCTCCTATTTATACCTAAGTACCTACAATTATTTCTTTAACCATAGTACACATATAAACAGACAAGAAAAGAACAGAAAAATACGCATAAATACTACATTTTCAGTATAGGTATATATTTAAAATAAGAACATTAAGAAAAACAAAGCTGCCTGTCATCTTTCAAAGACAATAAAATTAAATGTAGTGCTGATACGTATTCCCGCTCCGATAAATTACGATCGGTATCAGAATAAACCGACATCGATACCGCACGATACCGAAAACTTTTTTAGTGAGTACCTAGTAAAGTTTTTCTTTTTTCGGAGCGGAAACTTATTGGTGTTAGATTGGCAGAATAAGTTGTTACTTATGTTCTATGTTACATCTACAGTCCTTTCAAAGTTCTCTGATTTTGCATCACTGCCCAAATCACAGTGATCTTTATTCTTATTCCAATGAGATTGCTGTTGAGTTGCTGCTATGCACAAGTCTGTCAAAATCATTGTGATCTTTATTCTCATTACAATAAGGTCGCTGCTGTCTGTGGTAAAATAAGTGTGAGCGGACTGTAGATAGTATAGCAGTTTTTTCTAAGTCTGTCTAAGTGAAGCTTCTAGTATTGTAATGTTGTTCTAATGTTATATTCTAAGCCACACCACTCTTTGTTAATTAATTACTTGGCGTCCATTTAATTAATCTAATCTATTTTAATAACATTATATGCATTGCGTTATTGTGTAGCTGCTACTAATATTATAAAATAATGTTAAGTTGACGTGTTTTGTAAAATTATTTCAGTTAAATGAACAAATTGATAAAAACGTCATAAAAAATAATCATCTCTTTTTTATTACTGTTTTGATAAAGGAGTAAATCCTGATGAATATAATATGAGCCTGTTATATAAATCTGTATCAAAACACCTTTAAAAAAGTATCTACGCATAGAAAATAAAAACACTCGATCCAACAATTCGAAAATTATTTCGTAGGTAAGTAAAAATCTTTCCAGACGTGTTTCCCAGCGAAGATTTATCGTGGAAAATAGGCATTAAGGCTCCGAGTGAAAAGCACAGAATTGTGCCCATTTTAGTGAATGAGTGAATGAACCAACTCGTCGCTGGGAATGATAAATGAGTGAACGGCGAATGGAAGGGGTTCAGAGTTGAACAACCTGTGATTTTGTCGACCGTTTTATTGCTTGATTACTGAGACATTTTGATTCGTTCTTATTTTGAACTGAGGATTCGTACTATTTTGATTTTAAAATAAAAAATAAATGCGAAATTGGTTGTTCTTCGAATTTTTTCTTGCAATTTTTTAAACGACGCACTTAACCTTCCCTATCGATATTGAAACAATGCGTAAATAAGCTCGTTTTAAGCCTGATAGGTAACGTTCCTTCTGTCGTCTCTGATGAAACTGAATTTTTCCCTGGAAAACTTTTAAGTTTTACACTCACACCTAACTTTTCCACTCTTCGCCATAAAACAGGGCACAATCCATACTATAGATTCGACAGAAACTCTATTTGTATTATCTCACGCCTAAAACACTGAACCGATTTCGATAAAATCAGTCAAGGAGATATTTATGGCATCTTAGGGATTGGCTACTTTTTGTCCTGGTAAGACGTTCCCGTGGGATAATTTCCAAATTTGCGCAAGCGAAGCCGTGGGCAGAAAGGAATATTATACCGTTTCCCTACAGAAAATTATATTTACAATACACTTGTGAGAATAACGACTAATTTAGGTACTCAACGCCTAATAAGGGCGCAAATTAAATAACCATGAATTTTCTTTATTAGTCATTTATTCATTGGAATGTTTGTTTATGATGTTATACAGGAATTATTATAATGGAAGGTATTTTATGATAACATGCTTTTAATTTAATTAAAATATTCCGATAGTGTGAATAAAATGGGTTGTTTATTTCCTTTTAATTACCAGGAATGAACCTTGTAAGTTGCGTAACACACTAACAGTAAGAATGGCTTACATTTTGACAGTTCAACAACATTCATTGCGGTGTTTACGTTGATGAGCAGATTTTTTTTTGAACATATGACGAAATGGATTAACATTATCCTTCAAAATGATTTAGTTTGAGATTTAAGCATAGTGTTTTACGCAATTACAGTGCTGGTGAGTAATGTTAGTTCATGGTGTGTTTGTGCTGGTGTGTCATTGACTGCCACCGCGGTCACCGGTAACCGCCAACAATAGATTTTCTATTGTGTCTGTTGTCTGGCAGTCAACGTCTTAAATGTGAGAAATGTGTATATATATAGTTTCTTTATTGTATACAGTCAAGTTGTTCTAACCGAATAGCTATGATGCTGGGGAGTTTGTAAAGCACTAGGAACTGGTAAAGAGCGGGCGTTTTCGGGGACTGTCTTATGTTATTTTGACGTTCGAAAAATACTGATGATCAGCCTACAGTCCGGCCGAAGAGAGACTGCGTTCCTGCATCTGTCAGTGACGAAAATTTAACGATTCCAGTAGCTAATAAAGATCAAATTCGCAAAACACGTATTTGTTTGTATGAAACTGACAGGCGTCAAGAACGCATACTCTCGTCGGCCGCACTGTAGTTTGAATACTTTGGATTGAACTTTATCTTTTTATTTTATTTATGTATGTAGGTTTCTATGGATTACCTCTCATCTATTTATATAAAACAAAATCGGGTTAGTTACACCATTTATAACTCAAGAAGAGCTTAACTTATAAAAGATCTTTGAAATGTTGGATTTGTCTCCGTCCCGAATAGCAGAATAACTATTAAGACATGGGAAAAATTCACGGAAAAAATAGAAGATAATCTGAGGAAGGACGAAGTTCGTTGGGTCAGCTAGTCTTTAAATAAAAATAAGAAGTCATGGTTACACAAATACGAAAAAAATATATCAGAGAATGAGCAATTCGCACAATGGCCAATACCGGAAACCATTTTAGATAGCCAAAACCTAATTTCTCACAACTTGTCATTGAAATAATTTACATACATAAGAAGAAGGAGGACTAGCAAGACTTTACCGGAATCACCCGACCGATTTGCCGATCACGTATAACAACAGCACTTTCAAAGTTAACCCTTCGATAAACACGCTAAAAATGGGCTATAACATAACGAGTACAAGCCATTTGAAGAGGCGATGGTGGGTCGTTATTGTGTGCGTCTAAACACAGGCTGGGGCAGAGTTGAGGGCCTTGAATGGTCCTTCGCTCCGGTATGATGACGCATCTATTAGACATTCATGCTTAGTGGTGCTCAGTATTGGGAGATATTTTTTTTATAGAGGTTTTTTTTTTGTTTTAAATTATGAATCTGTGCAGTCTACTAGAATAGAATAACGTTTATGGTCTCCGTATTACAGCTAGTACCTGGTAGGAATAGGTACAGACGTCAAGCTACTACAAATCTGACAAATTTCTTTAGTAAATTTTCAATTTTATCGCTAAAGCATAAAGTTCAAAGTTGATTGGAAAAATTTGACAGTTTCGGGTAGCTTGACGTGCTCGCTTCTGTACATACTTACACAAAATTATAATACCGGAAGCAAAAGGTTTAAGCGTCAGAATTAAGCTAAGGTCCTCTTCTAGCGGGTTGCTAAGCGCTGGTTTTCAGCTTAATCTTTGACGGACAAGTAATTTCATAGAAACCATATTCGCAAATACAAGACAAGATAAAAACACAAAACAACTTAACAAAAGGCTATAAATTTCTTGAAAAATATCTTCAACCATTTGGCTGTTCACGAAATATCGTCGTTTCCCGCCAAGGCGCTTTATCGTTCCATCGCGGCTTATCAGTGCCATCACGGTGCCTGCTTTATCAATTTGGCGGCCATTTTTGTTGCTAACCCTTGAAAACCCGTAAGCCGCTTGTATTTTTGAATTTACGCGATCAGTCTACGGATTAGATGGTTGGATCTTTTCGTGAAATCTTCGGGTGACAATCGCAAGATGAATCTTGACTTGAGTTTATTTTTGCAAAGTGTTTTTCAAAAATGTTGGTTTATTTAAATATTATTGAAGTATCCGTGGCTAAATAACAACAGCCGTACAGGTCGATCGATTAATTTAAGCTACGCTTGCCACGGTTGGTCTGTGGATGGGTGACCATCTTTGCTTCCTGAGACCCCTCCGTGCCTCGAAAAATACGTTAAGCCGTTGGTCACGGCTGTCATTCGTGAATCATTGACAGTCGTTACGGGTAGTCGTATTACCCAGTAACTGGGTTGTGAAGGTCAGATAGGCAGTCGCTCCATGTAAAATACTGGTATTCAGCTGCATCCGGTTAGAATGGAAGCCGACCCCAACATAGTTAGGAAAAGGCTAGGCAGATGATGTTGTATTTTTTTTACCAAGTTACTTGATTAAAATTATAATATTAAGTATTATAGATGTAGCAATAGACAGGAGAATATGGAAAGACGGAAGGGAGGCCTTTGCCCTGCAGTGGGACATAACAGGTTCATAATAATAATAGGCCACCAACTCAGGATAGATGAAATCGGCGAAATTTTACAAGTCAGTGATAAGGCTTCTTTTACTGTAGGGATCGGAATGCTAGGCCTTGAAAAAGACGGATGAAATAAAAATACATGCAGAAGAGATGAGAATGTTGAGATGGATGTGTGGGAGTGACGAAAATGGATGAAGTAAATCATTATATTTACACGTAAGGGGAAGTTTGAAAGTGGCGTCAGTGATAGAAAAGTTGAAAAAAAATAGCTTGTTATGGGCATATGATGAGGAGAGAAGGAACGCATGTTGATTAAATAGTGATGAATATAAATTTTGATGGACGGAGAGGTAGAGGAAGGCCAAAGAAAAGATGGATGGATTGTGTGAGGAATGATATGAAAGAGAAGGGAGTGAGTTCACACATAGGGGAGAATGGAAGAAGAAAACGTTTTGCCGTGTTGACCCCAAGTGACATGAGACAATGGCAGGAAGATGATGACTCTTACCTACGACAAAGTTAGTATGCTGTGCAGTTCGCTTCTGCACAGCATACTATAAATTTTCTACACTAATATTATAAAGAGGAAAGATTTGTTTGTTTGAATTGAATATGCTCCAAAACTACTGGACCGAATTGAAAAATTCTTTCACCATTCGAACCCTACATTATCCTTGAAAAATAGGCGATAGAATATTTTGAAAAAGTTAGGGATCCGTATGAAAACTTTGTTAATGTAACCCAAGGTGAGAAAAAAATAGCAAAAAAATCCTTACATCGCGTACGCTGCGGAAATGATTGACAATAGAGCAAATTAATGTACTACAGTTTTAGAGAAGACATCTATATCTACAAAAAACTTTTCAATACTTTATGTCTAACTATTACAGTTTTGTCACAATAACTACTTTTTCAAGTTAAAATATGCAATAGTAACGCCCGGTACAAACTAGGCCACATTATTCGTACCTTGGTATTAATCCTTATCAAAATTATCTTTATAATGTAATATTTTTTTTATTAAGCCCCGACACAAAAAGAGGAGTGTTATAAGTTTGACGTGTGGATCTATGTCTGTATGTGTCTATCTGTGAGTTGTTGCGGCATCTTTTCTCCCAAACGGATGATTTTGATTGTTTGTTTTGTCAAAAGCAGACTTGATCGAGTGTTCTAAGCATGGAAAGTCTGCAAAGAATGCGATAAAATTTATAATATTTAAAATTTTTGTTAATAGCAATAAATATATATATATCAATATACCCGTGCAAAGCCGGGGCGAGCCGCTAGTGTAATATAATTTGCTACCGAAAGCACTTATGCATGAACATTGCATATTCCCTTACTTAATAAGATGATTGTATTTTTACGTAAATGCTGCAGAGAGCTTTTAGCATTCACCGAGTCTTATGAAGTTTCATTTTAATAAGTAGGTACTCAAAGTCTTGCGCTGTTCCTCTAATAAAATTTACGTGACCTATGTTTTGAAATAAATTGAGTGAGAAAATGTTTTTCATGTAAACCCTAAGAAAATATGTTTTTTATAGATACCTAATGCTGATACTGGAGATTTATGCATTATTTTACGTTTTATTTAATCAGTAAGTATTTCTTTATTACGAGTAGTCTTTGTATATTACTGATTAATTAAAAATAACATAATAATTCAAGAAAATTAATCATGCAGTATGTAATTGAGTTCGCAAGACTGAAACAGATTTTTTTGACATTTGACAGTTCAATAAATACAATACAATCATCGAGAGTCTAAGCAGTGACGTAGGTAAGGGAAGTTGGTTTCTAGGAATTCACAAAGTAAAAAAGACGTTTGAGATCATAGCTAGGTAAGTATTCCTATTTCAGACTAAACTTCGAGCCTTAATAATTAGCTCTAACGCATTTAGGTATTTCTTAATTACCTATTTGTTAACGGCAAACCTTAACCTAATAAAAGTACCTAACATCAATATTTTTTGGTCTTCGTAGCGTTTACATCGTAAAAATTACTACAAGACATTATTTTCTAAACGTACAGGTAGTCTTTCCACTATACCCTATAACTATATATAAACTTTCATTGTCAGGTTTTTAAATGTATGGGACGTGTGCTGGCGTCTGTACGAAGACTAATGTAAAATGTGCACTTAATAGGCTGTATACCTAATCGTTTCTACACTATTATAAAAGCATGTTTTCGAACGAGTGAAAGGAAGGACGAAACGGCAGATGGCGATTCGGGAAAAATTAAAGATGTGTTTAGATGTAAAAGGTGTATTTACATCTAAAAAATATTTACATCTAAAAAATGTACCTTATAATTAAAATGTTGTTTTGTGCGACCCTGAAATTTTCCTACATGTATGCAATTACAGAAATAACAATTGCTAACAGACTAACAGATTTGATATGAACTATTCGACTCAAACAAATTCAAACATAAAGACATTATAACTGACGCCGTAAATTCATTTTCCAAAGCATTATATTCACCGCGTATTAACAATACTGTATTACAAAGTTACTTCATTTCGTGCGAATGTTCCAATTTCCCGGCGGAGCGACGCTGCATACTCAAATTGCATTTAAACGGGATCATATACTATATTATATATATGAGTAGTATAAACATTAAAACATTGTTTTGTCAGGACTATGAATTATAAGTTAAATTAGATTTTGAGTGTTGTGTTATTCTCAGGAAAGTATAGATGTGAAGGCGTTAAGTACATTATTTGTCATGTTTAAGATTATAAATCCAAGAAGAAACGAACAACTAAAGCTGTTACTTAAAGATTAGGGACTCAGTATCTATATAAATAAAACAAAGTCGGGTTAGTGACACCTTATATTATAATTCATTGTCTCATACATTCGTTCTTAATGATATTCCGCCTCGGAAGGCGGTACCACGTTCGGCGGGTCAGCAATATTAGAATTCAGTACCTATTAACCAACAGAACTATTTCTACTTATTTTCTTTTTACAGCATTATTACTATAATTTAGATGAGCTCTATTTAGCATGCGTGTCAAGACTTGGTCTTTTTGTTCTCAGACTAGAAAATGGACTCAAAAACTGAGTTGATAAAGCAAAAAAATGGTAAAGCAAGCCAAAACACTTCCACCCAGGACGATCCCTCCCTAGCCTCGTATTTCGTCACTGTTTGCTCAGATACTGAGAACCGTTTTAACAGGAGATAAGAGAGTAGGTACGTTAATCCTACAATCTAACTTCCTCGAGTCGAGAACGCAATTCGAAGACAATGGACGCGAGTATCGGATCCCCCATTGCTGTTAAATGGTGTCGAAAACAATGGGAATGTTGAGTGTTATGTTTATAGGATTTGTTTTATTGTAGAAAATCTGTCTTCTTTAACAACATCTTACAATAGAGAACAAGACAAATTTTTTCCTATTGTTTTGAAACGAAAAATACGCGCAAATCGAAGTCTAACCACAGAATACCTAATAGTACTTCGTACAGAATGGCCACTCCCTACCCCGCGCTGACATCAGATACCGCACCTCACCCCGCACACCCGCGGCATTATCGGCGGTTCTCTAGCTCGGGGCGCTCACAAAGAACCGCAGCACTGTACTGCTGACACGAGCACACAATTTTGCGATTTAAAAGTTTTATCAGAGTTTTAATCACGATGGTTCAATATTGTGATGCTTTTCCGAATTTGTATTTACATAAATGTTTGTAAGATATCGCATTTTAATACCATGCGATATAATAACCGATTATTTATAGTTAAGTAGGTCATTTAAACGAAAATATTTTAGTGTAAGCAATATTTAGCTAAGTATAGTCGCCGGCACGTAACTTGGCAAGTTTTTGGCGTAGTTGGAGTAAGTTAGCGCAAGTACAATTTGTGCAACAAGAAAATGGTCATTTTTATTGTTTGTCATTATACTATGGTAATTGCCATAGATTATTTTCAAACATGTCTGTTTACAAGAAAAATATAGAAAGGAAAAATGCATCTAACGACTTTTGCCAAGTTACGTGCCGGCGACTATACCTTATTTGCATGGATATTTGCTCTGGGATAGCAACATTTAGTGAAGTGGAACTAATGATGAAGACCACAGATGGCCACCGGCACTACTCAATAATAAGTACCTATTTCACAGGTTGCGATTCGATTACTTTAATATGTTTGCTAAGCACAATTTATGCTCGTCACAATGCGAACTTCTCAACAATTAACGTCCCCGCATCGGGAAAAGCTATGTTTTGTACAAGGCGATGAGCAAGTTGACATTAGGCTATTGTAACTTAGATACTTTATAAACAGACCCACTAAAAAGCGAGAAATAAAAACTTTTTAGCAAAAAAAAAACCGACTTCCAAAAAAACACTAAATACAAACTGAAAAATAACTTTAATTTCGTAAGTCGGTGGCAATAAACTAAAATACAGATCCAAAGACACCGACATCCGAAATTAAAGTTATTGATAAAAAGTTTTACATTTATTACTTAACTATTATAATATTATTTTTATTTCATTACGAACCCGACTAATTAGATAAACAATCAAACTAGTCCTTTCTAGTCGCGTCGTCGTCGTTCCCGCCTTTTTTTTACGCTCTGCACGACAACCAACCCTACTAGAGTTTACGCACACATTTGCACGTGTACCAACGTCATTTGGCTATGTAGTAGTAGTAGGTAATTATTTTGCGCGCGCTGTACGGAGTGTCCGGGGTGTGGTCTAACTTCGATTTGCGAACAACCAGTTCTTAATAAAATATGTGAGCAGATCTTTGGTTGACTAAAGTAGTTGAATCGTAGGAATTTTATGGACCATATTGAAAGCATATGCGGAACCTAGCAATTGAATAGCGAAACACTACACTATAGAAGAAAGTATCAACTCTACAGTGACAGCGCAAAGTTGTAGATAATATATTTTCTACCTACTTTTCACGAATTTTAGTACCTATTCCACAATTGCACGACCCATAATGCAAAGCATTAGAGAGTGCTTTATGATCGAAAAATGATTTTTGCCTCCTTTTTGCTACTGTTCCTATTGTTATACACCAGCTAGTACACAGAACTTACTTAATTTGTAAAAATAATTTAATGGAGATTAGTTCTGTACTTTTCAAAAATGATATGTATCTAGGTACTAATTTGAAGAAAAAATACTATTTGAATAGTTACTACTTGTTTAGGATTGATTACTTATTAAGAAGGCAAACCTTCCCTTCCCTCTAAGAAAGAAATTAATCTACAATAGTACAGTGTGACAAATAAAACGAAGACGTTAATTAAATAAACAAAACTGCAAAAGTTAGATTACAAAATAGCGCTGAAAATCATACTACAAAAAAACATTACGCAGCCTAGCAGTGCTATTCTGTAAAAATCTCACCGTGAAATCTTAGGTGAAGTGAACTGTCATTCCACCTGCCGATTGATTCTGCCGATCGATTCTGAAAAATTTCACCGTGAAAAGTTAGGTGAAGTGAGCTTAGAGTGCTCCACTCTCACTTCACCTAAGTTTTCACGGTGAGATGGTTACAGAATCGCACTGCTGTAAAAATCTCACCGTGAAAAGTTAGGTGAAGTGAGCTTAGAGTGAGCTGTCAAGAATATCAATCCCTAGCATCAGGATGACACTGACAGCTCACTCCACGCTAACTTCACCTAAGTTTTAACGGTGGGATGGTTACAGAATCGCACTGCTGATGTTAGGGGTTGCCCCTATTGATCGCTCACTTCACCTAAGTTAT
The DNA here is from genome assembly GCA_949316385.1 of Globia sparganii. NCBI lineage: Eukaryota > Metazoa > Arthropoda > Insecta > Lepidoptera > Noctuidae > Globia > Globia sparganii. The sequence goes on from OX438670.1 coordinate 6,637,308, forward strand.
CACGGTGAGATTTTTACAGAATCGACCGGTAGAAATCGACAATTGCAATAGTATCCACCTTAAAGTATAACAAATACAAAGAAGACAGTAATGAAACAACCAGCTGTAGTAAAAAAATAGCGCTGAAATTTAATATTACAAAAAGACATTCGGCTGTCTAGAAGTCCAAATCTTATAAACAAATCTAGTCCATTCGGGCAAAAAACTCATATTTTATTCAAGATGCTGATGACAGTCCAACGTATAATGGCTAGGTGTAGAAGACTTTGTGGGGCGTAAGTAAGACATAAATTATGACCCTTTGAGGCTGTCCAACGCGTTGCTTGGCCTCTGTATTAAATTTTTCTTGCTTAGAAAGTATTATGAAGTTTTTTTGTGGTTGAAATGAAAGAATATTGTTGTTTTGACATAATTGAGAAGATTTAGACTGTGGTGTTTTTTATAAGAAGAATAAACGATAGACCAAGTCTGAAAACTAGTCTTGCCAAACTGGGTTGTGGAGGCCAAATAGGCAGAGGCTGCATGTACAGACGCCAGCACATCAAGCTACTACAATTTGTCAAATTTCTTTAATAGATTTTCAAGTTTATCGCTAAAGCATAAGGTTCAAAGTCGATTGGGAAAATTTTACAGTTTCGGGTAGCTTGATGTGCTGGCGTCTGTACAATACTGGTATTCAATTGCATACGGTTAGACTAGAAGCCGACCCTAGTCATCAGTAGACCATAGTTGGATAAATCAACACTTGCCTAAAGCTATTTTGTTTTTCAACTGAACACTGTTAACTAGGTTTTGTGATTGGCAGGAAAGATTTAAATAGTTAGATTTGCCCTCACCATACTAAGGACGCGCGAATAGTGTCAATGCTGAGAAGAGTGAGCTTACACATTCAGCACATTACGACATTGTCACCCACAATTTTGTTGTTTCAGAAGGCCTTCTCAGAAGGCCAATTCCCGTAATTTAAAACGTTCAAAATCTAGTCGCAGTCTCATCTCGGCGACAAACAAATGTCAAAAAGTCAAAAGTCAAATTTTTGACAGATTGAGATCAGACTGTGAACGTTCTTAAAATTACGAGAATTGCCCCTCTGTTTTAAACTTGATTTTCATTTGTTTTCAAAGTCTGCTATTATACAAGAACTGTGAAGAACACAGGCACGTACCTATAGGGCGTGACCTGCTTACATGAGCACGGAGTATGTCTGAGATACGGATATTTTATTCTAATGATGTGAGAATGTGGTGCCGTCCCCGTAGGTCCTAATGTGTTTGCAAATTCTCATTGAATATTCTACATACTACGGGTTGTAAAATACTTTGGTGTAGGCAATAATAACTTTCTTTTGATTTCTTGTGTTCGTCACAACTGCGATTTAGGTACATCCTACTAATATTATAAATGCGAAAGTTTGTATGTATGGATGTATGGATGTTTGTTACTCTTTCACGCGAAAACTACTGAACGGATTTTGATGAAACTTTACAGTAATATAGTTTATACATCAGAATAACACATAGGATACTTTTTATCCCGATATTCCCACGGGATCGAAACTTACGCGGGTGAAACCGCGGGGCGCAGCTAGTACCTAATATAGCATAATCAGATTATAATGTTCCTATTGCTGGGACACAGGGCCTGTGTCACAGGCCTCCTCTCTTCGAGAGGGAGTGGGCTGTAATCTTCCACGCGAGCCCAGTGCGGGTTGGTAGATGTCACGTCTTTGAATTTTTGGTTCTAGAATAAGCCGGTTTCCTCACAATGTTTTGTTCACCGTTTTAGATCAGTGTTGATGAAATTAGTAAAAATTAAAAAATAATAATAATTAAATAATATTTTGTTTATTTTATTTACACATACTTAGTTAAGTGCCTGCCTGGGTTCGAACCCACGACCTACAATATATTTAGGTATATATCTATACTTAATAGATTTTTGGTTTTAAATTTCTCCTGGTATTTTTTTACGTTTTTTTTTTTTGCGAAATCATGTCAAAAATAGCTCATACAGAGACAACAATGTCGTTATAATCCGATCCAGCCTGTCCCTTGCTGCCATCCCCCAGCGACCCTAAGTCGAGGTCCTTACCCCAAAGGAGTTGCCCTTAGCGTGTGGTCGCTTAGTTTTTAAGTTGTTCAAGCCCTGGCTGGAGGCCTTAATTTATTGAGAAACCCACAGGTAAGTCCGGTTAATCAGACGACAAACCAAGGCTCTAGGCTCTTCTTCTAGGCTGATATACGGTAGCCATTCCAAAAAAAGAACGTTGTCATTGGTCTGGTAAATGATTAGACCCTTTGTTGTAAAAACGATATCTAATATTACAATGTTTCAATCACATCCCTTTATTACGCTAATATTCAATTTCCATACAAAACAGTTGAATTCTAGTTCAACCTCTTAAGCTCTAAGCGTCTCGTTTTTCCGGGTGGGAGCCAAATAATTGCGCTCGCCGTAATTTGGACGGCGCCCAACGCCGTATCATTGAACAGATATGAGTAACCGATGTAGTATGTTAAGCCACGTGCCACATTATGTGTATTTTGTTTTACGATGCCCATTGAGCCTGAGATATAATAAGAAATGTTTGTCATAATATTCCGGGTTTTCGTAAATACTAAGGCAGCGTGGTATGAAAATATATACATGCCTGTTACTTGCACTGAAAGTGTGCAAGTAGCTAGCGCGCCATTGTGCCACAATTGGGTGTGCAAGTAGCTGGTACCTAAGCTATTGTTCTAGAACAATTTCTGGTTGGGTGTGCAAGTAGCTGGCATGCCATTGTGCTAGAACAACTTCTGATTGGTAAATGTCACTATGGCATACAAGTTACTTGTTAATTATGTTAATGGTACTCTCATGATTGTGTCCACTCTGTGCAAGAATATTTGTAAACAAAGGTGGTTTTTCTAGCCACATGAGAGCCCATGATAGACGTCAGTAGGTAGATGATGAAACGGTCGCCGTAGCCGAAAGAGGCATGGAAGGATTATATTATTATTACTTGTTAATCGCATATGATTCACATATTACTTACATGCTTATCAGTTAAAAGGCATATACATATAGCATAATCAGCCTATAATGTCCTAGATCGTAGATAATGTGTTAGATTGGAATCTCCATCCTTTTGACACAAGTTATACATTTAATTATATTATACATTTCACGATACCGATCACTTATCGCAGAAACGGGTAGATGGGTGGAAGTGGGTAACCGGGGTTTCGAAACATAATTTGTAAAACTGTTTATCATTAACAACCCTTTTCTGCTACCCTATTAGCGAAAGACCCTGAATTTTACTCGAGTCTAGAGTTAATTCTTTTCTTTTTCTGATGAGGATTAATTAGTCGGTGGGTCTAAACTAATGAAAGATTAATACCTAGCAGCCATGTACCAAACATCAAACGAGCACCATTATTTGCAACATACACCAAAATACACCTTAAACATTATTGACATCGGCGACGGAAAACATCGTAATGAAACCTGTGTAGCGGTATCTACAACGCCACATGCGAACTACGCGTCATACTGACGTCACGCAAAATCCTGCATCTCGCAAGCAGAGTTTACCGCACAACTAGCATACATACAACTTCCCGACATGAATCATCGGGCAGTTGCCCGCCAGACAACACTCGTCTGGTCGGAGGATCCTCCCTCTTCTATGGAGGTTGAGTGACTTATAACCTCTTCCTCATACCTCTATGCATGGACTTACAGTTAATATAAGTCTGAAATCGCCAAACAGAGCGTGATGATCAATACTAATGCCTTCTCTATTTGAGAAGAGGCCTATGCACACAGTGGTACAATAATAGGCTGGAATTATAAATTTTTACTACATTTTGGTATACCAAATTGGAAATGTTTTAATAAGTACCACAAACAGGGCAGCCAAAATATTTGCCTCTATCAACAATATCAACATGGCACTAAAAGAAATAAGCAGTGAATAAAAATGAAAAACCATTGATCTGAACTGCTTTAAATAGTTCCATATGAGCCTAACGATCAAAACAGTATTTTTCACTGATCCGAAAACAGTTAAAATCTTCAGGCAAAATGTTACCGTCATGACAGTAAACTTTAACGTTTTAACTGTAACGTTTCTTTCAGTAAATGGTAGATATGTTCAATCATTAAACGTTACTGTTTTGTCTTTTATTGTTTTACAAACATTTCTTCTTATTGTAGGTATAATTCTTCTTATTGTAGGTATAAATTCAGTAAGTCATAATGAAATCGCTTTAATGTGGTGTAGTAAGAAATTATTTTTCTCAGTGCGGCATTCATATTCTAGGAAACATACTTATATATAATACGAAATACCTATTGCCCCAAATATCCGTCATATTAGCTTAAAAGCAAATAAACGTTTAAGTCCGCGTTCCAAGACCGAAAAATAGTAAATGCAAATACATAATATTGCATATTTGTATTGCCACGAAATTATATGTAAAATGGTAAATGGTACATTATGATATTAATAATAATATAATATTAATGGAATCTACATTGCCTCATAGAGGGGCTCGTGGCTAAATATATAAATAATAACTGCCGCACGGATCGATCCAAGGTACACTTGCTGAGGCCGGCTCGTGGATGGATGACCATCCATTACAATCATATCGAGACCTCTCCGTGCTTCGGAAAGTACGATAAGCCGTTGGTACCGCTGTCATTCGTAATAGATCTTTGAAAAATGTTACGGATAGTTAGAAGCCCAAAAAGTCTGATAACAAATCTTATCAGGGGGTATCGTGTTACCGAGTAACTGGGTTGTGAAGGTCAGACCGTCAGATCAGGCAGCCGCTCCATGTGAAATACTGGTACCTATTCAGCTGCGTCCGGTTAGACTGGAAACCGACCCCAGTAAAGTTGGAAAAAGCCTAGGCGGGTTGTTTAACATTGACGTAGACATACTGAAGTGAAGAGTAATATTATTTTGTGTACCAGTTAAACAGTTAAGTTACGACTGACATCACCATAATAATTATTATATTATAGTTCTGTTGCTTTAAGAAGTTCTGTTGTTGTTGAATATGTAGGTAAGTGATGAAGAGTAAGTAACGGAACAAGAAATTGTCTGACCAAATAGTAAAGTACGAAGGAAGTTCTTTAGAAAAGCTCTGTATAAAGGACCTGTAGCTGATTATAAATTGAAGTCACTTTTCGTGTCTGTCTGCGTGACCGTATTGTTCTTCTAAACTACTCAACGGATTATGATGCGGTTCTCACGATCATTTAGGGAATTTATCACGGAAGGTTTTGTGTAATAGAATATAGTAAAGAAATCTTCATGTTCTGTCAAATCGTAAAAATCGTGCGAAGCAGGGGCGGGTCGCTAATAAAAAATATATGTAGATTCTTGGGTAAAAGGACAAAATAAATGAAAAACCAAGAACAACCGCCTCACAAAAAAATAAATGAAAAACCAAGATTACACCTTTTGGTAAGGACAGAATTAAGCCTGTATATAATTATCCAACTGGGGATTCTGCCGCACATATACAAATTCGACTAACCACTGAAAATCCAATAAAAGCCCAGCATATATTAAATAGGTTTAGATTCAGTATTTATAACAACGTTGGCACCGAGGTCTGCTGAGCTTAATTTTCAAGTCGAAATTGTTGAAAACCTGCTATGTATGTAATTTAATTTAGACTTCGATTTTAATTTTTAGCTCATGTTGTCGGAATGAACGAATTTCGTTTTGAAAATTCAGTTCGGATCGCGCATAAGTTTGCAAGTATCGTGAAAAAACAAGATGTTTCAAAGGAACATTGTTTGGAGAAAAACATGGATATAATATATAGTAACTTTTCACACGTTTCTCAAGAAAATAAATAACACAAGGAGGAAGACAAATGATCGCCAAAAATGGCACTACCCAAGAAATAATTGCTTCACTTGTCTATCTTCAGCCAAAACACGAACATAACACTGAGAGATGTACCTATCAATGTTGGGATTCTGAAATATTATATAAATAACCCAGTATTTATAATAATAAAGTTCAGTTCAAAGTTACTCTGAGCTTAATTTTCACGTTATAATTGCTTCGTTACAAACTGCTACTGAAGTTAGACCACTATCGCAGTTACACGAATGCTATTGAACGAATTTAAAGCCACAGAAATGAAAACAAAGGTGGGTTAGTTTTAATGGAAATTAGGCTAACAGTTTGAGCTCAGATTTATGAAAGAGAAGAGAACAGGGATTTGAGTTTGTGGTTTCCAGCGATAAACCCACCTTTTCTTCAACCGTGAGATAATCAGAAGCAACGCTATAGAGGAAGGAAAACATCGTGAGGAATCCGGCATATCCTAGAACCAATTCGATGATCATACCTACACTGGGTCTGCGTGGTGGATGATGGGCCACTCCTTCTCAAAGAGAGGAGGCCTGTATCCCAGCAGTGGATACATTATATGCTGATTATGTATGTGTCACGCACATCACTGATTTTTATTATATTACAAGACAAAATAAAGATGAATAAGGGATGTAAAACTGCTAGCCTCAGTCTACCTCTCCGTAGAATGTCAGCGTGACAAAGATTTCCAAAACAGGTCAAAATGTAATCAACTAAGCTGAAAGCGGTTCTTCAAAATTCCTTTACTAGTAAATATATATAAATTTACATTAGAGTAAGTTCTGGGGAGCATTCAATAAATTCTTGTAAATGCTTGGTCGAGGTCAACGTTCTACCCTCTCGCTGAAGATTCTCTTTATTGAGTACAAATGTTGAGGTAAATCTTCGACTGTCTTGTAATTGATAGTTGAGAGTTGAAAGGAATAAAGTGAGTTATTTTCTTATATTGTTATCGATGGAATTTGGTTTGAAGCCAAGAAAATGTAAATAAATAAAACTGAATTTTTCGATGTTATTTTTGTTTCTTCTTTATCTATCTTCTATATATTATTACAGGTTGACATTGAAAACATGCGACAAACCGAAATGGGAGATTGTACTCATCACTAAGAACAAACTTTTAATATGGGACCAAACCTGAAATCGCGAAAAAAAAATCAGCTGTTCCCTACATTTATGTTCGCATAACTCGTCAAAATGTAGGGAACAGCTGATTTTTTTTCGCGATTGCAGCTTTGGTCTCTTAGTAAAAGTTGTTTATAATGATGAGTACAATCTCCCATTTCGATTTATCGCATGTTTTCAATTTGAACCTGTATATACGTTATTCGTTGGTAAGCGTATTGATTTTTTTTGGTTTTAAAATGTTTGTAGAAAGAAACATTTAAAAAGTTTCGCGCAAAATTTTTAAATTCGGAATAAATTGAACAAACGTCAGTTAGTCAAAAATAAAGAAAATGGTCGATCGGTTTCTAATTATACAAAAACTAGAAGATCGAGCAGCGTAAGATCACTAAAATGAAAAAGTGAAGAGGACCATAAAGTATCCAATTACAAATCCACCAATTTTTTTTCACTCGAAAGAGGTCTAGCCGCTAATTAAAAAAATCTGCACCAGAAGGACCAAATAGAGTTCTAAAAAGGATCAGACAAATATATATATATAACACTCTATATGTGCAACGGCTAGAACATTAGACTGTTGTGCTACTTTATATGCGTCGAAGGTTTAGCTGGTTTCCAATTCAGGAGTTCGGATTAGAATATATGAACTAAGTTCTATCACGCTCGGTTTAACTTCTAGTTTGCTTAGCATTGCCTCCATAGCTGTGAAATTGTTGTTTCTAAGCGGTCGTCTTGTATGCTTCATTAGTCTTGTAAACGGGTTCTTATTTCTTATGTGAATATGAAAGGCTCACCAGCCCATGACATACATAAACCCTGAGAGGTTTTATTGTACCTACTTATCCTCAAATTGTAAAATATTCTCAGTGTTTTGTAAATCCTACTATCCTACTTCCTACTAATTTCCTACTAATTTTCCTACTAATCCTACTAATATCCTACTAATATTATAAATGCGAAAGTTTGTGAGGATGGATGTTTGTTACTACTACTACTACAAAAACTACTGAACGGATTTTGATGAAACTTTACAGTAATATAGCTTATACATCAGAATAACACATAGGATACTTTTTATCCCGATAATCCCACAGGATCGAAACTTACGCGGGTGAAACCGCGGGGCCCAGCTAGTAAATAATAAAGATGTAATTGTACAGATAACAATTCTAAGGTTGAAGTTGTGCCATCTTCAAAAGTAATACTAAAGTAAATGTGCAGGATAATCTCATTGTACAATGAGCTGATCCTGCGCATTAACTTTACCAATTTTATTATGATAGTGCAAGCATTGACCAAAATAACAACTACAAACAATATTAAGAGCTTTAAAGCGACATTAAATTGAAAAAAACTTTTTACGTGGTGGTGGTGTCGTTGGTTCCGCATTTTTCTTTATTGACACCGACTTCCGAAATTAAAGTTATTTTTCACTTTGTAGTGTTTTTTGGAAGTCGGTAGTTTTTTTTTTTTTTGTAAAAAAGTTTTTTATTTTTCACTTTTTATTGGGCCAGTTTGTAACTTATCTAAGTTACAATAGCCAAATGTCAACTGCTCATCACCTTTTACAAAATATTGCATTTCCCGATGCAGGGACGTTAATTGTTGAGGAGTTCTCCTTGTAAGAACCAGGAGAACTGGAGCTTATTGAGAAGTCACTATTAGCTCCTTTTCACGATACGCATTGTGCTTAGCAACCACAGTAAAGTACCTAATCGAATCGCAAACCGTGAAATATTTATTATTGAGTAGTTCCAATGGCCATCTGTGGTCTTCATCATCAGTTCCACTTCACCGAATGGTGCTTTCTGAGAGCAAATGCACGAGTTCCTATAAAAAATACCCAAATCGCTATAGGTGTGCCTACAAAATTTTAGGGTTTCCCTCGATTTACATGGGATCCCCTCATCAGATTCTGATTTGGTGACAATGGAACGACCTCGGGAGCATACCCTTTCAAACAAAAAAATAATTTTGAAAATCCGTCGACAATTGGCGGAGTATTCGATAAACAAACATACAAAAAAAAAACATACAAACATCCGAACATAGTACCTCCTCCTTTTTTTGAAGTCGTTAAAAAACCTATAAGGATCAGGGGTCTGCTAATCTCTTGAAAATATTAGGTAATAATAAGAAAACAAAAGCTGTGAATATTAAAAAGAAAAATGCTGCCGAAAACATATATCAAGATAAAAAGGCCATTGACAACGATGATGAACAAGCTACTCAAGTATACAAAGGTCAATGAGATCCTTATCCTTGACCAATGAACCTTAAAGTTCATCTCCACAGAAACAAGGATTTCTGTATAACAACCCTCAATGTCGAGAATGAGACGGCGGCGAGACGAAACCCGTAAACCCTTGAAACAATAAACCGACATAACCTCAAGTTTATTTCAACTAATCCAATTGTAGACACTTACAGAGCTCTTGGAAAATTATAAGAGGTCCTTGACCTAGAGATACTTTGTGTAGACAGTGACAAAGCAAAAGACGAGGGATTGGCGATGGAATATAGCGAAATTATGATTAGAAAATTAAGCATGAATTATGTTGAAAGATTGGAACTTCACTTTGAAAAAAAAATGCTAAACATAAAGCCTTATTACAAACTACACAAGAATAAGAAATTATACAGACGTCACTTTCAACAATAGTAAAAAAAAGATTTCTAAAAATACGATATCAACCTGCTTACTCTTTTTTCAGCTTATCTAATTGCTTACACTCGAAAAACCCCCTCGAAAACACAAAGGGATTTGAGAGCTCAGACAAGCCTATGGACAAGCCTTTGTCGAGTCGAAGCAGACGCGAGATCATAGATAAAACATAGTCCAATTACCGTGGTCCTCTTATCCGAAGCACTGATTAACTTGGCTATCGAAAGACTTGTTTGAATTGGTCGTTAAGTCGCCTTCCCTAATGACAACTGAGCATAAATATCTATTGTTTTTTTTTAATAAATATTAGCAGAAATTTGGGGTATTCGTAATGAACTGATGAGACTTTAAAAAGTCCACAGTTTCTTAGTTTATTTGTATATTTAATCTGAGATCTGTTTTGGAACATCGGACTACGCTGTAAAAATTATGCCTGGTCCATACCTATAAAATTTTATAAAAGATTCGCGCCGACGACGCGCAGCGTCCAGAACCTCCTCCTTTTTTTCATCCGTTAAAAATAGGAAAATTGCATACCCTCATGATGTATCAAATAATTATTGATGGTTTACCTGGTGGTTTTCGCAACATACCGTCAAATTAAAAATCTAAAATTTCTAGGCAGATGTCAATGTAAACATAAGTTATACTTACTGATTTTGTAGTTAAAAAAAAACCTTCAGGTTTAGAATGCCCAATTCCCATAATGTCCAACGGCTTCAAAATGTTCATTTCCCAAAATGAATTAGAACATAAGAAACTGCACCATCATCTGCCTAGCCTTTTCCCAACTTTGTTGGGGTCGACTTTCAGTCTAACCGGATGCAGCTGAATACCGATACACAAGAAACTGCATCATGATTCAAAATATCGAAATTGAATTCGAATCAAATGTTTCACTGGTGGGTGCTGATGGTTTCACTTAACCGATTTCAAACTTTGAAAATGGAACTCTCAACTTGTATCCGCGGGGAGAGATGTCGTTGCACGTCGCCGAGAGAAAATGGCGACCAATGCAACGTGGCGGCGACGTGAAACGTCCGACATGTCGCCCGTTTGACAGCCGCTGGGGATATTATTGCAACGGCAAACAGAGTAGCCTACAAACTAATATTATTTACGCCGTCAGTTATATGTAGAATGTATCCTTTTGATGAAGAACCTAACAAGACAATAAATAAAGACAACGATAAAACTCGATCGTCTAGAAGTGGAACGAGAGAGAACGTTTTATTTATCCAGACCGAACAGATGCCTCTCCTGGGATGTAAGGAAATAGGCTTGGAAGCATTTGCAAACCAGAATGCGAATTGATAGCAATCTTTTCTGGATTTCTGCAAGACTTGGACGTGGATTTGTTTGGCTTTTGGTTCCAATAACATTTTTAAGGAGACTGGTAACTAAATAATAAATTGTTGCTTAATTTACCAAGCAAGATTGGCGATTCATTTTGAGAGAACGTTTAGAATATTTAAATTGAACTAAATAATATTATTTTAAAACAACTCCGATTGTATATTTCAATTTGAATTATGTTCTCATTGAGGCCCTTGTTCATTTATTAAACTAAAGCAATCAAGTTTCAATTTATTCCGTATTTGTTGAGGTATCGAATTATAAAGATATAAGGGACCTACTTGGAAACGGCTGAAACTTTATATTTTGTTAATAAAATTTACCTGTGAACCCTTTAATCGATGGTTTTTGGTGCTTGTGAAATCTGAATATCGTGAATTACAAAATATAGCATAAACACGAGGTAGTTTTGTTTTTCGTTTTTGTTCTGTGCCTTGTGTCGAATATCACTGTGATTTTATTAGCAGTACAGTTTTGTTTCACTGAAATTGTTTCCGTAAAATAACAAACTTTTTTAACATACTGAAACACGAATAGCATAATCAGCCTATAATATTCCTACTTCTGGAACGGAACAAGGTCAGTGCGGGTTGGTGGATGTTACATGTCTTCGAATTTTTGGTTCTAGGTCATGCCGGAAACCGGCATGACCTAGATGACCTAGAACCACGATCTTTTTCGTTTTGAGATCAGTGGTGATGAAATCATTTACACAAAGTAAAGTGCTTTTCAGAGCTCGAACCTATGACCTACTACTCGTAAGTCACGGTCGTTTGCACTTGGCCACCAACGCTCGTATAACCCTGACACAAATCGAAGAAAAACAAGACGTTAGATAAAATTATTAGGGTGACATAAATCCTGTCGCCCATTCGGAAATCAACAATGGTATCGTAAGCTAAGGTCCCACTGCGACTTACAAAGCGCCGTCGACGCGCCATGACAGGGGAAATTTGGACCGTAGCCAGATATACCCCTAAATGTTACTTGACAGTAACAAGTTTTGGGACTAGGTAGCAGCAAATCTTGGCGAGAAAGTCTTGGGTAAGGGTTAATGCGGGATTGTCCGAAAGGGTTACCGCTACCCCGGAACACAAAGGGCTAAGGAAGGAACACGGGTGGGTTTTAGTCAGTAAGAGTCTGACACTCCCTTCTGCTCCGCCCAGAGCGGGAGGGGTCATTTGATGATTTCCCATCCTCAAAAAAAAAGGGATAATGGAGGGACAAATGTAAACAAGTAACGTTGGATCTTGTTTACCGACATTTTTAAAAGTAATTTGCACTTCTGAGACGGACTGTGCTTTTTTGTCGTTTTAATTTCTTTTAATTATATCGTTACTATCTGCTAGATTATTAGGTTTAAGGTTTTTTGTTATCTTGTTAATGATGAACTTCTTTCTCATGAAAATGTTTTTTTCTTGCTAGTTTTCTTTTGTTTATTTACGTAAACGAGGGCTGAAGTTGCACGCGTAAGTAATAAAGAACAAGTAAAAACGTTCTGTACCAAAGCATTAAATAAGAGTTTGATGAATTTCAAAATAAATACAATCTGTAGGTATAATAATTAATTCATAGTTTGACCCAAATGTGGATTTAAGAGCACTCATTAATTATTCAGAAGTATATTAAAAGGTTGCTAAGTATGTGGTGTGGCTTAGTGGTTAGTAGGTAAATGAATACTTATAACTATTGTTTCTGATTGAATTTGTGTGTTTTGTGGAACTTTAAAAATTATATTTTCTAAGTGCTCATACACACGAGTGGCACGCGTTAACTGCAGGGGCAACTGCAGCCCTCGACGCGTGTTGACGGCTTTTTTTTGTGGGTGGGAAATATCATCATATGACCCCTCCCGCTCTGTGTGGAGCAGAAGGGAGTATCAGACTCATACCGGCGTGTCAACGGCTGCAATTACCTTTGCCGTAGACACGTGCCACTCGTGTGTATGAGTACTTAATACAAGTTAAAAAGACTTCAAATTGCATGGAACTTTCATCGCTGAGCAAACGCAGCACCAGACGTACTGAACATATAATTTAAAACGGATGATTCATATAATTGCGTAGAATTTTAAATCCTTATATTATGATGTTATAAACGAATATTTTCATGGCCATCCTATTTTATTAATAAACGAAGAAAGAAAATATCTAGACAGTATTCTCTAAAAGATAATTGTTTATTATAAAATGACTACAATCTAAAAGCTGTTAATATATAATATTTGTTAAGAGCAATCTACTAAGCGTTTGTTTGTTAGATTTTAAACCATACTGAAACATACTTTCACAGTAAGCGAAGCTGCCTCTAATATACACTAGTGTATGTAATTATACTTATAAATACTTTACTTTTGATAATTTATACATATTTTAGATTCTTACCTTAGTTTAACGCGGATTAAAATATTATTTACGGAAGTTCTTACTGTCTACTGTTGGATATTATCTACATTATAATAAGACTAAAATAACATTAATATAATAATTATAACATAACATGTCTTTATTCCAGACAGGGATAGATAGAAATGTACCTATGGTACACCCACATTTCGCCAGTTATGTTTAAATACCATGTAATAGGGGGCGAGCCTATCAGCATCAACCGGGCACATAATTATCTAGGCTCCAGACTGCTACTGAGAAATTCCTGATAGAAAAACTCAATAACACATTGCGTGACTTGGGAAGCGAACCCAGTACTTCATGGTCAGCAGTAGTGCTTGCGACCTCTAAATCAAATAACTACCTACATAAACATACAGGGAGGGATAAATATACAGGTTACTTGAGTGATATTGGAAGTGTTTATTCATCTATATTAGTAATATTATTGCAGCAAATACAGGGTGTCCCTGGAAGTATGGATCAAATCAAATAGGGGCGTGGGCAAAGTCATTTTCAAACTTTTTGATCCGTAGAATGTTGGTGAATTTTTTTACGGTTCAAAAGTTATGACCAACTTTTGTTATTTTCAATCACTTTGTATAGTGCTCAAAGAACAAAATCATAAAAAAAAACTACCAGGAACTGTTAAATTAAGTTTTTTGGATAGCCCTGATAGTTTTTTTTAATGATTTTTTTTTCTTTGAGCACTATGCGAAACGATTCAAAAAAATTGGTCACAACTTTTAAACCGTAAAATAATTCTCAATCATCAATCATTCTCAGGATCAAATGACCTTGCCCACGCCCCTATTCGATTTGATCCATACTTCTAGGGGACATCCTGTATTTGCTGCAATAATATTACTAATATCGATGAATAAACACTTCCAATATCACTCAAGTATCTGCTGAAACCACGCTAAAACTATTTTTTGCTGGAGATGCCAATCTTGATAACTAGCAAGCGAAACTTTTTATGTCTTGGGAAAAATCACGTTGCAAAAGTGTTACAGCGATAACTGGGCACCGCTTGTGTAGAACTTGTGAAAATATATCAAAGAGTTGCCAACATAAAATGTTTTGTAGAGAAAACCTATGTTCTCGATTTGACAATCAGCAGTTTAGATTTTATCGAGGGTGATAGATTACTTATTTGTTTTGTAAGTGTAAAATATTTTTTAGGGCTGTTTTACTTTTGGAATTTGATTAACATGATAAGCTAGAAACGAAAAATAGTCTGCTTCAGCAGAATTTTGATATAATATTCCAGACTTGGTCCTTTAAGACTATGCCGACCGCACAGTGGCGCCCTCATCGTTTGTTTGGTTATTTCATACAATTTAGAATGAAAATGCAGAAAATAAGCACGTTAAGTTGTGCTTCACAAGATTATACGTCATAATTAAAATCCTTAAAACGGATAACAGTGGCCACTGTATTCCGTTTTAAGGATTATAATAAAACTAAACAATATAAAACTACCGCTTCTAATAATATTAACGTATATTCTTGTGAAGCACAACTTAACGTGCTTATTTTCTGCATTTTCATTCTAAATTGTATGAAATAACCAAACAAACGATGAGGGCGCCACTGTGCGGTCGGGATAGTCTCAACAGAAGATGTTAATTTTCAATTCGGTACCTATTAATAACCCCTTGATTCTTTTATTAAGTATTATTGTGAAAGATAGACAGTCATCTGTCGCGAAAACCCAGTATTAAATGATACAAATGGTACTGAGATTGAGGAGGAAATTACTTGTTTCTTATTTGGTAGAACAATCCTCGTTTTTCTCTACTGTTTCTTGTGTCCATTTCAATACGAATGCTGCAACTTGCTTTCTTTTAGTGATTGGTATTCTTAGATTCAAGTTCAGAATTAGCAGAACTATTATAAATTTTATTTATTTTAATCATATTCTCTCTATTTAACGAACTGTCATTGTTGACATAAGTGACGTCTTCATCATCATCCTCTTCTTCATCTATGTCTTTGATAATATTACATATTTTGCTTCATACAATGTGTTAAGGAGCTTTAATTTCGAAATTAGTTAAAAGACTACGTAAGACGTAAAATGTTGTAGCATCTAGCATTGCGAGCATGTTGTCGCTTTCATTTTTGTTCTCAAGTCGCAGCGAGCAAAACTTTTAGAAGGTGTTTACTTTTCTTGAATCTCATGTTACATCAAGTTATATTGGATGACTGTGTTAAGTTCCAGAATATGTTAAATCCGCTGCTGATTGGCTTTAAAACTTTCCTGAAGCAAGAAGCATTTTAGATTCTAATATTTTTGCAAAACTCTGTTTATTTCAAATTTATTAGCACGGAATTCTTGTTTATGAGCTGTAACATCGCTAACTTATAAAAAGTGAATTTATTGCTATCTACCTACTTAATCCACAAACTTCTACCAAACTACCCACACTTAACGAAGATAAACAAACATAACAAAATTGCTTTCAAAGAATTTGACCTAAATAAGAATCAGGAGTTTCTCTAACATAGAGACGATGCATATATTTTGACATATCGTATGGTTAACTATATAAGCGTTGACCTATTTGTGTGGGCTATATATCAGTGCTAGTAGCTTTGAGTCCGTTAACCGAAGCTCCGAAACCAATTTGCGGTACCTAACACATGTTATAAATGTTGCCTTCGTTGTTTTTTTATTGTTCTTTGATTAGATATTACTTCGTTCTTTTGTGTTTTCAGGCTATGTTGATTCTACTTTGTGTGGATTCTCAGGAACTTAAATCACAATTAGAGCTTTTGCTTCGTCCTTTGGGATTGGAGCATTAAGTTTTGGTCCTTCGCTTTTCTTTCATAGGTTTCTCCAAGGACTACCAATTAAAAAGAATGTGACGTAACACCAGCTACTTTTATTTTGTAGAACTTCCGTTAGAAGAAGGGAATGAAATTCTGAACAAGCGGAAACAGGTTGCAATATGTGACGGTAACTATTGACTGTGTGCAACTGTTTGTAGCCAAGTTATACTGTCAATGCCGCGACGGTTACAAAAAAAGATGGCCTCCCATAACTTTGTTGGTCCGCGCAAATAGAGACATCCATATTGCATCCGTTAACAGGTAACTTTTTTGTAAAACATTTTCAGTTAGAAAACGGAAAATTAAATGATGTTTTCGCTTGCATTTGTAGGTTCTCAGAATTCGTTTAGAAATTAATTTTGATTTGATTTATATTTATGTTTGCCTTCTAACAATTCTGTTGAATCGCATATCGATACGGAATTTTTATCGGAATTTATGAGTAGTTCCGGATTTTATCAGGATTCTGATATTTCCCATTTCATTCTTTCTGAGAATTTCACTGGAATCCGAACAGTCCCACTCACTATTCAGATTTTATTTGTGCAGTATTTTTTGGTACTCCACGTCATACGAACAATTTGCGGAATTTATAATTTGTTTTTGACTTTTGTGATATTTTACGAGAAAAGCGTCAGTTTGTATGGAATCGAAACTTTGTACACGTTAGTTATTAAGTAGTTTGAAAATAAATGTAAAACCTAATCCTTCTTTCGCAGAAATTTTTTTTTAAAATGCTTAAACTATTTTTGATTTGAAAAAAAACATTTGGTTTTTCTTTCATTAGACTTAAACGTACACATACATACTTAGGTTAAATTACAATACATATCTAATTAAATTTTGCTGTTATTTATCACATACTATCTTCATCTACGAAGGCAACAAATGGAAGCATTAGTGCTGCTATTCTAGCGGTTGTAAGCTTTGGCTTCATCTGGACCTTTCTGGAAAATGCGCCATCTTGCATTTCTGGAGTAACAAAAAATTCGATTTGAAAATCGAAGAACTTAACAAAAAAAAAAAATGTTGTGACCAAAGAGTATATAAAACAAAAAGAGGTTGAATAGCTAAGCTTGACGTATTTTCTTTATCCAGATTAGCCTAAGGCTTTCTAAACACAAATAATTTTTTGAAAACCTTTAACTTACTCTCCGGTCTAAACGTGACTCGTTCTGAAATAATAAAATATTCTATTAATCCTTTTGTTTTAGCAATTTATCGCCCATTAAACATTATATTGTATCGTTAGGTTCTAAGTAACCCTAAACTTGTTTTAATACATTTTGAAATTAAAAATTTTAAGTTTTGAAGATTGTAGATCATTAAAAATACTGTAAAATGCACTCGGTAGAGTTAAGCGTGTTAAATGTATATAAAGTTTCTAATGTACTCAAGTTCTTTATAAAATATATTTAAAAACCTATGGCCTCGAAGACAGCAAGTGAAATTCAATTTTTTTACCACTTATTTGGCTTTAAAACATATTAAAAGATTAAATAAAATCATAATACATTGCTTCGTGACTAAACTACTTGAGCTTACACTTTATCTACAAAAGAAGCAATGTACGACGACATTTCTCTATTAAAAAAGTACTAGAGTCAAAAAGGTCGTAAATGCTCACTTTAAAGTTACACTTAGGACATTCTTAAGTTCTTTTAGAAATGTTAAGGAGCACTTAAAATCATCTTAGAGGCCACAGACACATGTCGTGTTTGAAACATTTTAAAAGCATGTGCACTTTCCTAGTCACCCACTAGAAGAATCTGCTTGAGTGTCACTAAGTAGGGACACTTGACATCTAGTAGATAATGTGTTTTAGTTTTCACTTACCTGTTTATACCGGAGCGTACATGAAACAAAAGAAAGTATTAATTAGTTTGATACAAAATAAGATAATTATTATGAAAGTACATAAATATCGACGTAGGTATCCAATTGTCCATAGAACTAATTTAGGGAGCAAGCCTTTTAAATCCTACTGCTGAGCACATAGGTCTTATTTTTTACCCGACTGCGGTGAAGCTAAACAAGGGTTATGATTTGAATAGGCTTAGGTGTGTATTTCAATTTTAGTTTTAAAATAATTGATATGTCATATATAGAAAAGAACAGAATTTTCCAATGCTTAAAATCAAACAGTCCATAAGTTACATAAATGAAAAAAAAAAAACATTTTTGTCAAAAATGGGACGCTGGTATTGCTTGGCATTCATAAAATTTTGACTTGCCATGTTTTCATGGGAATTTTCCCATAGGACCAGATTTTTACAAGAGACCAGTTTCACCCTTTTAGGAATTTTTTTATATGAAAATGTTACTCATAAATACTATTAGGTCGACAAGTTATTAGAAATCAAAGAAGCTTACCACAAAACAATAAAACAAAGAACAAATCAACCAACTTTAAACCGAGAATCGGAAACAAACTGGAAAAAACAAAAAAAGACGTGAAGGCTCGAACAGAATCGAAACATGGCTTGTACTGAGATAACAATTATTTTCATTGCGTTTCAGAATCTTGTTCAGTCGGATGGCCGTGTTTTTTGCGGCGACGCGCCGACGTGGCGCCAGTCTCGACCCCCCTGTATCTACCCTTGATGGGTTGTGCAAAGGGTGAACTGAGCGGAAAACTAAACTTTTAACTCTAGATATTTTTATTTGTATTGAGAGTAAGGAAAGACAAAAAAAAAAAACGATGGATGGACTGTGAGTAAGATGATGATGGCTCGAAATGTGGTGACTACCGAGATGACACTAATAGAGAAATATGGTTGTGCTGATCCCCAATTAAATTGGGATAAAGGCAGGAGAATGATGACGGTGAGTTGGAATTTTGCTATCATCGATTTTAAAAACACAAAAATAAACTGGATCCCCCCTTGAAAGTATTTGACAAGAGATTTTCTTATTGTTAAAGCTAACTTAATGAAAGGAATAACTTAAAGTTTATTTTCTGATTTTCACCATAAAGTACCAATACGTCACTTAATTGACGAAAAGTACGATTGAAGTACCTGCAGTGTCTGTGGGTTTATTTTGTTTTAGCTTTTTAATCCCCTTACTAATAAACGTTGTATAGCGTCTGTATAGTTACACAATGCTTTGACTTCTTCTTTCGAAAGTCAAATTACTGACGACTGAAAGAGAGAAATCGGTGTGTATTCATCTGATATAATAAGTTTATTAGTAACGGGGAATATGAATAGCGTTCGTTTAATTAAATTAAATTATGTGGTGATTATTTAGTGAACTTGTTATTAAACGAAGCTCTGTTTTTCGTAGAACATAAATAAATTCTAAACATAATAGGCATTTTTGTCTACCTAGGAGTTTATCAGCCGTTTATTCTGCTGATGCCTTATATGTAAATAAGGCCTAATAGCCCTTCGTTAGAATTATTTCACGATACGTTTATATAGATTTTATTTGTATTTAATGAAACCGCTCATCTCTTTCTTTTGTACCACAAGCAGGCTCCGGGCGAGGCTCCGTACCTCCCCGAATAAACACCCTGTTACCATGTAAATAGGGACTTTCCATACCCTGATGTACTTACTGAGGTTGCCGCAACACATGCTAAATATCTTACAATTATTCATAACAGCACACACGACTTTGAGATCGACTTGAAGTTTTTTTTATAACAGTTAGGTATATGAAAAAGTAATTGGGTTTATGGTGAAATTTATTTCACACATTACGTCAATTTGCTGTGTTATAGCCATTACATAGCCGTTTCATATATCTGTCAAAGAATGGCGGAGCTGCGGCGCAAACTATGTCCCACCTCTTGCCCCAAAAAATGTAGCTATCGTGACCTCTGCGCTGCCACGGATGATCCTGTGGAAGTGGCGAAGTTTTTGAGCCAACAAAATCTAATTCACTGTTGTGCCATTGACACGACGAAGACGAAGGAGAGTTGGTAGTCAATTTGGTAAACAATTCAATTTCTTATAGGTCAACAATAGGTGATGAGAGGCAAGAGATAAAAACTTATAACACCCCTCTGCTTTTGTCGGGGGTTAAAAATACTTCTCTATCAACCAAAACTTTAGAAATAAGATTGATTTCGTTTTACTTTTTGAAAGAATGAAAAGTTTTCACGATAAAGGACGATGGGCAAAGTACTATAGACCCCATCCCCAATTTTTTTTTTGATCCAACAGATTTATTTTTTCTCTCATATTTTTAGTCTTAAATATATGGGGTTTCCTGAAAAAAAAAATCTTTCAGTTTCATTTGTAAACAATTACTTCATACACCTAGGTGGTATACAAGCGTGAATATGTTGTCATGGGAAATAAAATATATTACGAAGTAAATAAGTAAGAACAAATACGATTTTCCCATCGTTCTTTAATAAAGAAATAAAAAATCAATAATTATCACACAACCAAGAATTTTTGCATGTTTTCTTTTTAAATCAAAACAAGATTTAACCCATTCTTGACCACTGTAAGTAAGTACCATTTTTTTTTTACAATATTCTCTTTACTGACTTAGTGACCCAGTGGTAACGACTGCGATTTACGAGTTGTAGGTCGTAAGTTCGAACCCTGACAGACGTTTTACTTTGTGTAATTTTTTTCATAACCACTGCTGTTAAAACGGTAAAGGAAAACATCGTGAGGAAACAGACATGGCTTGGAACTAATAATCGACGAATTGTGACATCCACCAACCCGCAAGGGCCCGCATGGTGGATTATGGCCCACTTACTCTCACAAAACAGAGGCCTGTGTCCTATCAATGGGAACATAATAGGCTGATTGTGCCTATCTGCTGATACAAAAAGCATACAGACTTAACGCAAAAACCTCAAAAGAGTACGTAGTTGCCTCTGGTAGTTGAATACTCTGTACAAACGTGTAACGAGCAAAAGGTATTTCAACTGCATAGTGCAACTAGCTCAAGGCTGCTACAGGAGGCGGAAAAATATCAACATGATTGCCAAGCTCTCCTAGGTGACATTTATTGAGTTATTTGCTACCGATCTCAGTAGGGTTGACACTCCATTCATTATTTATGCGGAGAGTGTACGGGCAAATGTGTGCCACGTTTGCACAGAGGAATGTTGGAACAGATGCTTCAACGAGGATTTGTTAAATGATTTACTTTTTATTTGTTTTAGCGAATCGGGCTTTGAATATTTTTTGTTTGTTCATGTGTAATTTAGGGTTTTTAAGGACGGGACCGACAGGCGGTTGATAAGGATTTCGGGTCGGATTATGATTCAAATGGTAAATGTCGTCGAAACATTCCACCTCGTCGCTGTCCACTGGTAATATGGGTTGGGTACCCACGCAGGGTATATACTGGCGGCGTTGTCACGTTGTATGGTAAAATGCTAAGCCTCTAAGTATACAGGGTGGCAGGGACATCGACGCGAAACCGCTTACCATGGATTCAGTACATGTTTCTGGACCCCTCTGCGTTGAAATTTTTCGTCGGCTTTTTCTTAATTTTTACGTTTTTTTCTGCAATTTTTTTTAATGTAAGCTGTATAAAATCATTATTTCTATCTAACCCAATGAGATTTTTAATTAAAAAATAGTAAATTCACTTGTTTCACTTAAAACAGCAATGTAAATAAAACTCGAAAGGGCTACCTGATCAGCTGTTTTGCTAAAGTTCATTTGTGAGGTCAACACTAGGTTAGTACCTACGTTATTCGCTTTCAAATGCCGACAAAGGGACGGCGGCGGCGAGCGGTCTCGTTCTAAGAAACTATGCGATAAGGCGACATATCCCAATGAATCTAACAGACGCGTCTCATGAGGCATTTTAATCATCTACAGAAATGAATGACCCATTTACTACTTTTATTTTAGATTAATTATGGGGATAATTATTTTTCTAAAGCTTCATCGATTTAAGTAAAGAAGATTTAAAAAAAACGTGTAGAAATGTCTTGATAGTCACGTAATTTTTCGATATTTTTTTATTATCAACATTAATTTTAGTTTTGAATGCAATTCAACAATGTAATTTACTGTTTCGTAAAAAAAAATACATTCATATTCGCAATTAATTTCGTGAATAGGTAGCTAGGTACAACTAAATGTGTTTGTACACTCTATCATTTTGTTGGTCTGTGTTCGGTGTAGGCACTGTAGGCACAAATTAAATAATAGTACTAACTGTAGAAAGCAAGTGCGGCAAATTGAAAGAAAGATCAGCAAAGTACATTTCTTTTGCAATTCGCCGATTTTATCGGATTTTTGCCAGTTCCTAGATTTCGTTGATCGCAAACGGGTGTGCTATTTGACGCGAATTTGTGATCTTAATAAAATCAAAAGTAATTTTCTCTGTGTGTGTGTGTTTGTGAGAGACGTTCAAAATGCCTTCCTCGAGGAAATAATCGAGGAGGTGCCTGTGCTCCAGTTCCGCGAGACATGGTTCCAACACGACGGCGCTCCCCCAAACGTAACCCTTCCTGTCCGACGGTCAGTGGGTCTAGGTCGTCTTAGTTAAGGTAAGTTCATTAATTGAACATTACTGGATCGCTAAGTTCTAATCTTTTTTGTTATAAATCCTCATCGGTATCGCTATTTTAAGGGAATAAGCTTTTAGCGTTAGTTTTATTTCCATAACGGGTACCTACTTAAGAAGTAACTACCATCGGTTATCAAGACTAATTGTAAAACAATGTTTTGATGTTGTAGGTACCTATCAATGTTGTCGTTAGGCGTTATTTCGTAGGTACAAAACTCAAACTCAAACTCAAAGCATTTATTTCAATTAAACCATTTCCAGGCACTTTTGAATTGTCAAAATTAACTAGTCAGTCAGTTGGTCAGAAAGTTGAAGCTAGTTGCCCATTCCAAAACGTACAGACGCCAGCAGGTCAACCTACCCTAATCTGTCAAATATCTTTGATAGATTTTCAAGTTTAGTACAAAGGAATAAGGTTCTTATTCAATTGGGAAAATCTGACAGATTGGGGTAGCTTGATGTGCTGGCCTCTGTACAATCACGTTCGTCCGGCAGCGGCGGCAGGCGGCGCGGCGGCGGCGGGCGGCCGCGCCACAAACGTGTGTGTGTACTGTGTAGGTAGCGCGCGCGCGCGTCATCCGCGGAGCGTTTTGATCGCGTTGTTTGCAATACATTGCGCGCTCAAAAATGACAATTTTTTTAACCGGTCATTTCCGAGATTAATGACTTTCGTAATTTTATTTAGGGCATCAGGTGTAACCTTTTCACGACGTTTGTGCGTCGATGTCCCTGCCACCCTGTATGTATAAGTTGTTATTTGTGTACATATTTCATTTTAATTCTGAATAAAGTCTTTTTTCAAAGGTATAAGTAGTTATCTAGTGAGTGTAGGTAGGTTCTTCGGAATTTATATCTGCTTCATATCTAGACAAAATCAAACTGGTTGCTAATTTAATTATGAAATTTATTCTTTTTTGACATTGATTTACATTCTGTAAGTACTTTTTAACTCACACCCTGACTTTATTACTTGTTATTTGTTTTTTTTTTATGAAAATCGTCTACTTTTACCATGTTTGTAAATATGCGAGCACCATGTATCTATCAGATAATATTAATTTATATGTCATGGTTTAATTTTTAATTATTTTACCTGTTGTGGTATAGTAATTTTATTTAAGATGCATCGTCTTCACATATAATTATATAATTAACTAGCAGCGCCCCGCGGTTTCACCCACGTTAGTTTCGATCACGTGGGAATATCGGGATAAAAAGTATCCCTGATTATAAACTATCTGTGTGCCAAATTTCATCCAAATATGTTTGTTCAACTGTTTGTGCGTGATTAAGTAACAAAAATCTTCACAAACTTTGACATTTATAATATTAATAGGATTACTCTAAGATTATTACTTAGTACGCACGGCTACACATCAAGCTATACATAACCAGTAACCAGAAAATAAATGAATTAAAACTCAGGTAAGTATTTAAATATGAGTACTGCGTCCTTCGCACGTTTTTTACAAATGATCGCGTAGGGAATACTTATACAACTCAAGTAAAATTTAGGACTTTGTTGAAACACGTTCGTGCTCGGAATATTTTCTTGAGTTTTCTTCTTTGACGTCTAAAATAAAAGCCAAATTAGCACGTCTTGTTTTCTTTTTACAATAGGGTTTTCTTCTTTACCGAAGCTGCATTTTTTATACAAAATTCTCGTATACAGTATGCCTAGGGAGATGAACTTGTGGCTAAGTAATAAACAGCTGCACGGGTGGCTTGGTCAGGTTAAGCTACACTTGCCGCGATTGGTCCGTGGATGGGTAACCATCTTTACATACCAAACCCCTCCGTGCCTCGGAAAGTGCGTTAAGCCGTTGGTCCCGGCTGTCATTCTTGGATCTTTGACAGTCGTTACGGGTCGTCAGAAGCCCGAAAGACTGAGAACCAGTCTTACCAAGGGGTTTCGTATTACGCAGTAACTGGGCTGTGGAGGTCAGATTGGCAGTTGCTGTTAGACTGAAAACCGACCCCAATGTAGTTGGGAAGAGGCTAGACAGTTGATGATGAGTATGCCTCGGGCCGAAACAAGTATCTGTAGAGGCGTAGAGAAATATTTACGAGTCTGGATGTTTGGGAAAATGTTATAAAATTTATTTATTTATTAAAAAATATTTTGTTTCATGCTGGAATCGTTATCACGACCTGTACGGTATGCGTTTTATTTATAAAGCGTGAATCAGAAATGTGTGGTCAAAATTTAAGGGTGTGGCACAGACCTTTAAACTGAACAACTTTCTCCATGGAAACAAAATCGTAATCGAGAAAAAGTAATCAGCAGTCTCATTTGGGTCAAAGTAAGAATTGAAGTTTTTTAAGGGACAGTTGATGATTTTTTCGTCACCATCGTCGTTTTAACATAACCCGTAGGATTAGTAAAGCTTATCGCTCAGGCACTGCTGTCATCTTATTTTATTTGATAAGTTTAAATTTTTAAATTGAAATAGCTGTCTGTGACAGACAGCTATTTCAATTTGTGAGGTCCGCTCGCACGATACATAGAACCCTTACTCCCTTACTCTTAGTAAAGGGGGTCAAACAATTAATACAGGTAACAAACCAAGACCTACATAAGTTAGTTGGAAGTTAGTTGGAAGTTCGTCTGGGTATTAGGATACCAGAACCAAATCCGGCTTATGTTAGACATTTAAGTATATTCAGACTGAGTGCAGAAACTGTAGACCTTATATCGGCTTTTAGTTTACATATACTACTGTGTATGTCTAAGAGTTTATGTGAATACGTTGTACAACATTACTTTACAGATCTAGAATAGAACAGAATAGAGTACCTACCTACTCATTATTATGTACACCATACGAATGCATCTTAATACAACATTATTTTTAGTACCTATATGCGAAACCTGAATATAGTTTGTGCAGAATAAGTAACCGAATGGATTCCAATAATTTTTACACCATGTTATATTTTGTCCCAAAAATATTTAAAAAACGTACAAGTTGGACACCGAGTGACACTACGTAATTCCTATCGAGAGCAAGACCACGCTGCATGCGCGTGCGCCGCGGTGAGTATGTTTTTGTACGGACAACTAGGTAACATAAGTTAACATAATAAGCTTATAACTCTGTGATTTTTCATAATAAAGTTCTGAAATTTTGTACATAGATTCTTTACATAAAAATACTGGACACGCGTTTCAGGTTTCGCATATACTAAAACTAATGTTGTATATCTATAGCTATAGGTAAATATAAAAACAATTGCCGTGCGTTAGTCTCGAAAATGGCTCGACCGATTGTGATGAAACTTTGCTAAGTTAGTGAGTGCGCGCCGGAGAAGGTTCGTATCGTAAGACGATGTGTAGAAATTGCGATAAAAATAATCAGCTCCTCCATACATTTATATTCGCATAACGTTAAAGAAGTTATGAAAAATTATCTTCACCCAAGCAGCTGTCTTTTTTGCAATTTGGTTTGTTAAGCAAGCTTTGTTCCATACCATACCTAATAGTTATTTATAACGATGGCCCCTTTTCAAGTTTTCAGACATTTCAATAACACGTTGTCGGTAAGTATAAAGCCCTAGCAAAAACTAATATTCTGGAACATGACCGCCCCCGGTATATTAATATTTTGTATCAGCAATAATAATATTGTGCTAGTTTATGTTAGAACAAGGTGATTGGTAGCGCTCGTGACGTAAGCCCGTGGCTTACAGTTACACGTCCCGATAAAGCTACTAAAGCTAAGGTGTTCTAAAAGTACTGTGACCGTCACATAACAGCCGCAATAACGGATGGGACGCATGAAAATGATAACAGGAGGATTTGACTTTACGGTTTCAAAAACACTGCCTAGGATAAACAACCAATTTACTTTTATATAACGTTTCAGTCACGTCATTCGCCTGTAAATTGGGGACACTGTGACGTGTCGGCCATCATCACTCTTTTATGAAACAGTAGTTTTATACAGGGTGCAATTGAAATCATGGGCATTATTTTAACCTAAGGTACTACTTATGATACTAATTGCATTAGGGCTACTATTACGCAAATCAAAAATATTATTAATGCAAGTATGGAAAACCTTAAAATGTAGTAAGTCATACAAAGTATCAAATTAGTTGCGCTTCTCGATAGCAAATGCGTAGGTACACTACGCCGTACGCGCGTCATTGGGCGTGAATTCTTTGACCCCGCCCGACTCACGTGACATTCGTAAGTTGCCAATGAATTGATTCATAATAAATTCCAATTTTCCCTTCGTACTTTGCCGGCTTAGGACGGTCAAAACTACGTCAACTAACATACATAAAAAAAAAAACATTTACGTACCTAGCTTGTGGATTGTTTTGAAAAAACCTTATTTGTCGGTAAAGTGACAGAGGGTAAACGGGTGCTCTTCCACGAGCTTGTGCATGTGCTGGCACGTGAAAAGACGAAAAATCCAACAGGTTCTGAGTGGTTCTGGTGGAATGAGACCCCGTGAAGGAATAGGATCGTTCGGGTAGCGCCGATGGAACATTTCACGAGTTCATACTAAATTTCTTGTGCGATCGTAAATTACAACCATTTGTGGGTATTGTTAGTTGGTGTACCTAGCCTGCACATTACGCGGTCGAGGCATCGTGTACACAAACACACACACAACACACAACTACTACACTAACACTTAATACACTGCAATCCAAGCACCGTATGACGCGAGCGGCGAGTACGGCGATTACGTCACGGGATCAATAAATCAATTACGCGTCAATGCACCTGCGCAGTCGTTATGACACTGGTTCCGGGTTCGTGACTTCGTGTTGCGGCGGGAAGCATACCCCGCGCGGGGGTGATATTCGTATTTTTGCGAGTGAGGGAGTGGGACGGAGAGAGTTCAGGGAATCCCGCCGGACGGAATGTCTTGTAGCCCATTGTTATTATTACTTGTAAGGAAAAACCCGCGCACGCGCAGGTGATGTTTGTTTACATTTCGCTTTGCGCTGTACTGCGCTTTAAGATTTTGATATTTCAACAATTATTGGCGTTAACGAAGTATTTTGTTTTAATTACTTTAAGTGTTTATTTGCAATAATAAGCCTTGTGCAATTTGACTTACTACATTTTTAAGGTTTTCCTCACTTGCATTAATAATATTTTTGATTTGCGTATTAATAGCCCTAATGCAATCAGTATCGTGAGTAGTGCCTTAGGTTAAAATAATGCCCATGACTTCGATTCCACCCTGTATACAAAAAACCACTAGTAGAAAGAAAAAAACAACTGCGTCGTCATTCTTCTGCCCTTAACCCAATTTATGTGAAGACGGCGCAACATGTATTTTTCTTTCACACTTAGGTATATTAGTCGTCATTGCGATATTCATCCCCATTCTAACCATATCATCTTCCACACAGCCCATTCATCGATTCTTTGGTCGTTCCCTACTCTTATACCATCGACATTGATATCAAAACTTTCCTCACGACATTTTCCTCATTGCCCATTCCATGACAACATAATGCGTATCTTCCTACTAATATTATAAACTAGCTGCGCCCCGCGGTTTCACCCGCGTAAGTTTTGATCCCGTGGGAATATCGGGATAAAAAGTATCCTATGTGTTATTCTGATGTATAAGCTATATTACTGTAAAGTTTCATCAAAATCCGTTCAGTAGTTTTCGCGTGAAAGAGTAACAAACATCCATACATCCATACATACAAACTTTCGCATTTATAATATTAGTAGGATGCGAAAGTTTGTATGTATGGATGTATGGATGTTTGTTACTCTTTCACGCGAAAACTACTGAACGGATTTTGATGAAACTTTACAGTAATATAGCTTATACATCAGAATAACACATAGGATACTTTTTATCCCGATATTCCCACGGGATCAAAACTTACGCGGGTGAAACCGCGGGGCGCAGCTAGTAATATATAAAATTACCGTGTCACAGTATTAGTTACCATATTCTTCCGAAACGGCTGGACCGATTTGTATGAAATTTTGTGTGCATATCGGGTAGGTCTGAGAATCGGCTACTATTTATTTTCTTTTTTTGCAAAACGACGTTTGCGGGGTCAGCTAGTATTATATCATTTTTCAGATGATTACAAAGTATCGTTAAAGAAATAAGTACAGCAGTGCTATTCTGTAAAAATCTCACCGCGAAAACTAAGGTGAAGTGAGCTGTCATTATACCAGTAGGCCAATTCTGCTAATTTAAAACGTTCAAAATCTAGTCGCAGTCTCATTTCGGCGACAAACAAATGTCAAAAACTTGTCAAAATGTAGGAAAATTTGAAGTATTTTTGACAGATCGAGACTGAGATCAGACTGTGAACGTTCTTAAAAATTACGAGAATTGCCCCTCTGATGTTTGGATTGCCCCTATTGCCAGCTCACTTCACTTAAGTTATCACGGTGAGATTTATACGGAATCGATCGGCAGGATGCTTTTTTTAACCAGTGCTTTGCGCACTGTAACTATTAATTCAGCAAATGATTCAAAATTTAATTCTTCAAAGAAACAGCTGTTTCATAGAATAATGTATGGCAGAGCTATTTTTTTTTTAATAACGAAAAAAAATTCAATGCAGTGTGGGGTTCAGAATCGTATACTGAATTCATTGTTATTGTTATTGGTTAAAAATGTATCGGCCACAATCAGTTGGTGGATTTGCCTTAGTTGGACCTATTCGAATATGTACAGACGCACATCAAGCTACTACAATCTGTCAATTTTCTTTAATAGATTTTCAACTTTATCGCTAAAGTATAAGGTTCAAAGTTTATTGGGAAAATTTGACAGTTTCGGATAGCTTGATGTGCTGGCGTCTGTATATACACATGTCATACAGGTATACGAACGAAACAGTTCCATTACGTATTTTTACATTTTCAATTTCAATCTTTCGTTTTCAGGAAATTGAAAATCTGTCAAACAGCCATATTACAGAAGATTGTTTGATAAAGAACAAAGAAATTAAATAAGCAATATGCCACGAACGTGATGAAAAAAGCAAAATATTGACGACCCCTGCTTGGGGGCCTCGATTTATTTTATTGGTTTTCCTTCAAGTCGGTAATCGATACACTCAAATTTTACAGGAGAAATGTTTTCCTGGTTTTGATGATATCTTTTCAACGTGTCGGAGTATTGAGGTCATTGATACATCAAACGAAAGCTATTTTTTTGTATAATTCAATTACGATGTTAACATAAAGTGTGTGTGTGAAAAACCTTCCAATTTAAGAAAAAAAAATATTAAAAATATATTATGGTCGGTAAATCGTTTCATTATTATTCACTAGTTACGACATCGCCATTAGAATGAGAATTAGAATGGCATAGAGTTAGCAATAAGAAAAAGGTCGGAAGTATGTGTGTGTTATGTGCTGACGCTACACGTTTTCACACCCAGTCACAGCGCACTTGGTTACTTCGTGAGATACAAATATTATACTACACAATGTTCAAACACTGCTCGTAGAAGAGGAATGCAGAAAGCTACTCGTTGGCGACCAATAATGAGATAATTCATCTCTAGTTTAACATTACAGTCGACTGAAAGAGAAATCGGTGTGTAACTATTCACCTGATATAATACGTTTATTAGTAAGAGGGTAACAGTAGCAATGGCTTTAATTTTTGACAGTTCAACAACATTCATTGCGTTATTTACGTTGTTGTGCAAACAAAGCAATGGATCAGCAATACCCTTCAAATTGATTCAGGTTGTTATTGAAAGTGTTTTACGCAATCAGGGTGCGGAATAATCTTGCTCTAACTTCCTTAAAAAACCTCTCTCCAAAATAGGGTAGATAACTTAGCCGTAATTACTCTTTACCCTTTTTCTAGTGATACCGGTGGAGTTTTTTGCCCATTCTTCTCCATTCGAAACTATCTTTTGGAAGGGGCGACTAGAATCAATTCCATTTAATTTTACATTTGCCGTTCAAATGTATCTTTTGTGACTGTTTGAAATAATTAGGTACTTTGAGTCTTTGACTTTGATAGAATTCGACCTCACAAATATGTTTTGTACCTAGCTACTAATCTAATAGGTACGGACGCCAGCACATCAAGCTACCCGAAACTGTCAAATTTTCCCAATCAACTTTGAACCTAATGCTTTAGCGTTAAAGTTGAAAACCTACTAAAGAAATTTGACAGATTGTAGTAGCTTGATGTGCTGGCGTCTGTACATATTAAAAATTAAAGTGCCTTTCTGTGTATGTCTCTGTGACCGCGTTCTTCTTCCTAACTTGGTACGCAACGGATTTTGTTTTTGTTAATATTATATAGGTATTAATGTATAAAACATTAATATTAAATTCACATACAGAGCGGCAGTAACGTAGAAACCTAAAATTGTAAAAAACTTTTTTCCAAACCAACCAACCGACTTCCAAAAAAACACTACAAAGTGAAAAATAACTTTAGTTTCGGAAGTCCGCATTTTCTTTTATTGACGCCGACTTCCGAAATGAAAGTTATTTTTCACTTTTATTGACACCGACTTCCGAAATGAAAGTTATTTTTCACTTTGTAGTATTTTTTTGGGAGTCGGTTGTTTTTTTTTGAAAAAAGTTTTTTATTTTTCACTTTTTAGTGGCCCAGTTTGTAACTTACTTATAAGTTACAATAGCCTAATATCAACTGCTCATCACCTTTTACAAAATATTGCTTTTCCCGATGCAGGGACGTTAATTGTTGAGGAGTTCTCCTTGTAAGAACCAGGAGAACTGGAGCTGCAATCAGCTCCAGTTACCCAATCAATCAAAATCAAAATCTTCTCAATAGAAGTCACCATCAGCTCCACTTCACGATACGCATTGTGTTTAGCAACCACATTAAAGTACCTAATCAAATCACAACCCGTGAAATATTTATTATTGAGTAGTTCCGATGACCATCTGTGGTCTTCATAATCAGTTCCACTTCACCGAATGGTGCTTTCTGAGGGCAAATGCACGAGTTTCTATAAAAAATACCCGAATCGGCTCAGGTGTGCCTACAAAATTTGAGGGTTTCCCTCGATTTCCATGGGATTCCCTCATCAGATTCCGATTTGGTGACAATGGGACCACCTCGGGAGCATACTTTTTCAAATAAAAAAAGAATTTTGAAAATCCGTCGACAATTGGCGATGAACAAACATACAAAAAAAAAAAAAACACAATCATCCGAACATAGTACCTCCTCCTTTTTTTGAAGTCTGTAAAAACAGCAGATTTTTTTCTTTGATAGCCGACGAAAAATTAATTCATGGCTGAAATAGAGGCGAGTCGCTGGTAAAGAATATGAAAATCTAAAAGGCTGGTCAAATATAATAAAAAAAAATATCTTCAATCTTGATTAATACCAACTCAACTACTACTTATTCAACTCATAAAAATATTCTTATGTCACAAACCTATTCTACAATGAACCGCATTTAGTTAATATAATGAAGTCCATGATCCTTAATAATGTCCATATCCTCGGCATTATGATCGCGTCAACATGGCCGGCGGCGCCATATTATATTTCGTGACGTCATCGACTCTTGATTAGAAGCCTGCTAGTAATATGGGGGAAAATGTTTGTGCGTAATACTAGAGTGGATGAAGGTTTTCTATGATGCGTCAGAGCATATTGACTGTAGTGATAGCTTGGGATTTAGTTTTATTTGTTAAGGCATTTGAGCATATGACGGATATTTGACGTGGTGAAGACGAAATGCGGGTTGGCTTTTCTCCATAGAAACGTTCTCGCCTGTTTTCTTTCTAGTTAATGACAATAATGCAATGATTTTTTACAGAATAATAAATATTAACCACTTGTATATCCCTGTGTTTTACTTTTTGATGATACATTATTTGTATAAGAACTGGAACTCTCAAAAAACGCTGTCAATAGAGGCCTAGTGTACAAAGACAACTATTCATGAAAAATCAAAAACATAAGGACTCAGTATATTTATCCTTCTTATTCAATTTATGAAATATCTTTTAAATTAGTCCAATATTGGAGGAGGAAAAGGCGAGATCCAAACTTCGAATTATGACTTTTTATTTAGGCTTTTTCAAAAGTCTTTCCGACCGCATTTCCTTTTAGCGGAAAACATGTTATGGTGCAGAACTTAACACATCGGCTCGCCGATATCCTTCGAAGGGTAAGGCAGATGTGTACTTATAGTACTCCCACATTTCGCCATTTATATTCAAGTCCCATGAAGTAAGTGGACGAGCCTCGGGCAGCACGTTAAGCCGTTGGTCCCGGCTGTCATTCGTGAATCTTCGACAGTTGTTACGGGTAGTCAGAAGCCCGAAAGTCTGACATCCAGTCTTACCAAGGGTTATCGTATTACCCAGTAACTGGGTTGTGGAGGTCAAATAGGCAGTCGCTCCATGTAAAATACTGGTATTCAGCTGCATCTGGTCAGACTGGAAGTCGACCCCAACATAGTTGGGAAAAGGCTAAGCAGATAGGGGGCGAGCCTATAGCTATCACCGGGTTACTGAGTTTCTGATGACAATACCCAATAACACCAATCGAACCCAAGATCTAATGCTCAGCAGTAACGTTTACGGCTACTAAATCAACGACACAGTCACATTAAAATCACCATAAAATCAAAATGTTTTTTTTCACATAGCCCTACATGGGCACTTATGAAACGTCTAAAGCTAGGTGCACGGTTCCAGTTGGTCGTTTCCAATGGAGAAGAGCTAGCAATAAACTCCACGGTTACTCTTATAAAAATAATTGGCTTTTAAAATGTTTTCAAATTACAGTGACAGTGTAACCTGTCAACAAGTGCCAGGTAAGTACTTAAAAAAATAGGAAATGGGATTCAATCATAACATCACAAATATCTGGGCGCTTTTAATGTGTACGTTTTTATAATTATACATTCAACGTGAATGATGAGGGGCTCGTGGCTTAAGAGCCACGAGCCCATAGTATGTCAAAGTCACTCGCATGTTAACATTGAACGACTTATTTTTACATTTATCGTTCTCTGACGAAAAAAACGACAAAAGTAGATTAAATTCACACAGAGTTTTAATTCATTTCGACGCGGATGTGCGAATGAAAATACGTAAAATAAAAAACTCAGCGAGTTTGCACGGAAAATGCGCTACGAGGATTCCGAGAGCAGGCTTATGGCTTGAGAGGTTTAACAACATGTACATAATTATTATGATAGTCTTGTTTTTATGGTATGGCTATGGGATAGTTTACCACTACTGCTAATAGGTTAGTCTCCACCATCAATAAATTGAAAATCTATTTAGTCCGTCAGTTAGAGTATTGGAAAATAATGGACACGTATTTTTTGTAAATCAATGAATATTGACAAAGATAAAACGCATCAAAACTCGGGAGTGGCTCGTGACGTCAGAACTCACTAAAAATTGTACCAAGGTGTGACGTATTGAGAATTTTAAAAGCGTCGTATCTTCGTCAATATTGGTTTACGTAACAAAAGAAAATACACGGGTCAAATATTTTTATAATCTAACTGACGGACTAATTAGATTTTTTCATTTGACAAGCTTATCTATTGTCAAAGACCAAACGGGACCTAAACGGCTTAAGAGGAAATCACCAGGGTAGCTCGCGAAATTCTCTTAAGCTTTTTTGCAATTTTCAGGTCAGTGTCACGTTGAATGTTAATTAAAATATTATTCGCGAGCGTAACAAGCATGTAATTACAGAATATAACCTATACAACCTTCTAAGTTCATAATTATAATCGCATTGACTGATATTTCATGAAATAATAATTTAATAGATGAACTTAGAGGGCTGTATTAATGATTTTAATCTATACTTATAATAAATCTGTAGGTCAATTCTGTACATGAAATATATTTCCAAAATAACTATCAGCGGGTGATTAGTGATCGTTACTGACGCCAAAAATGCAATCAGTAAAATTTTTGTCTGTCTGTCTGTCTGTCTGTATGTTCGTTATAGAAACACCAAACCACTCGACGGATTTCAACGAAACTTGGTACAATTGTTCTTCATACTCCTGGGCAGATTATAGTATACTTTTCATCACGCTACGATCAATAGGAGCAGAGCAGTGAAGGGAAATGTTGGGAAAACAGGATTTCTTTTTAGGTGAAGTAGTAATAGGTTAGTAGTAGTTAGTTAGTAGTAGGTAAGTTTTGGTTAATTTATGTTCAGTTTTTTTAAATATTAAGTAGGTAAAAGCGTAGGTACTTTTATTAATTATAGGTATAGGTATTATTAATTATAGTAGTTATAGGTATTTAGTTTTAAGTGAAGTAGGTTTTATTATATATTATTTTATATATTAGACGTAGTTATATATTTTTAGTTATTCAAGCCCCAAGCGGACGCCGGCGTCCGCCCGCTATTGTCTTGAAAAACGCGTTGAATCAGAAATACGCGTTCTCAAGAATCGGCAGAAGAAAGAGCACATCGGTTAAACTCTATGAGAGTTAGTGCCTCAATTTCCGGAAGTCATTATTCCACGCGGACGAAGTCGCTGGCAAAAGCTAGTAATTAATAATTCTGTAAATACATACTTGTTACACTCGCGAATCATGCTTTTCCATTTATAATCGAAACCAAACAAATAGTTTTAATGACGAAGCTAAACATACAAAACATGTTCCATATTTACAATACCAGTAATTTGTCGTGAAGTTTACATAACAACACAAACAGTCATTAAGTTATTAATCAAAGCAATGTGTAGTTAAGTAATTAATAACACGAAACTTGATGCTGGAAAGATATGGAGATAGAGAATTTAGTATTTGTAAGGGATGATTACTTTGATAAGAATTAGCACTTAAGATTATTAGAATTAGGCACATTGTTTTCTTAGCAAAGTTAAGTTAACATAGTTATTTGAACAGAACCCAAACTAGACAGCGCCTGTATCTTGGGGGCCTGATTTGCGTTGTCTTAACTTTTAAATCAAGAAATCTCAATGCGTTCATGAATCTACATATTTTTTACATTAAACAATGTACGCCAGCAGGCCAACCTACCCCAATCTGTCAAATTTCTTTGATAGATTTTCAGCTTTAGCACAAAGGAATAAGGATCGTATTCAATTGAGAAAATTTGACAGATTGGTAAAAAATTAATGCTGAGACGCTAACGTCCTAGTAGGTCGTTAAACGTTTCAGTACTACCTGGGCCTTCCGCAGACATTTATCCCGTAAGACTAACTTTTTAGAACCATTCTAAAATCACTTTCACATTACAGAAAGCAAAAGCTCTAAGGTTATTGTTGACTTGTTGGTAAGTTACACCTTAAGTGCATCTTAAAATATTTTCCTACTCAATTTAACGACGACACCTATAAGTACCAAGTTAACAGCCATTACAAACCGTCTCTTACGACCAGAACACCGTTCGTATACCATTAAATCTTAAGCACTATTTTATTGTGAAAGGTCATACAGGGTCATAAAGGACCTACAGCTGTAAAAACTCAAGTTATTTTAACAAAGGCAAGAGGCTTAGCACGAACTCGCGGAGTTAATACAACGTAAATTCTAAAGATTTTAAAATTGATAATAATAATAGCCTCCCCGACCGATTTCGGTCACGGTGGCCAATCTCAACGGAGATTAGCCAGGTACGCAGGAGATATTATAGTGCACAAGTTAGTAGTGTGCGCGCAGACACATGTGCACTCCCTCTTCCCTCACTCTCATAGTCCGATGGGACAGCAATCCGACACGACCGAAGAGAGATCAGGCGCAGGACCAACGGCTTATCGTGCTTTCCGAGGCATGGGGATACCACACCACCAACTTCCAAACTCCGGGCTGTTACTAAGAAATTCCTAATGGAAAAACTCAAAACAGTTGCCCGAAACGAGAATCGAACCCAAAACCCCACGCTCAGCAGTCGCGCTTGCGACCACGAGACCAACGGGGCCGAAAAATTGATAATACTCGTTAAGGTGAATGGGAAGTGGTAGACCGCGAAATTCAAATTTTCTTACGTTTTTTGCAATTTGCAGGTCAGTGTCAGGTTGTATCTTGATCAAAATTTGATTCGCGACTATAACAGGTACGTATTTACAGAATTATAATCATAGGAAACATTCATACATCTTTATAATTGAGATTTGTACCATAAACACTTTTCCCTAGGAGATTTATTCTTGTGGTACAAATCTAAGTTAGGAAGATGTATTAATGATTCTAATGATTATAATTCTTTAGATACTTACCTGTTATAGTCGCGAATCAAATTTTGATCAAGATGCACCTCAATCACCTTAAGCATATAATAAAAAATGGAACCTTTCCAAGCTTGACCCAGAGCCTGTTATAGTCCAGTAGGTCAAGTCTTCGATAATTCTAAGGAGCAAGCATAGACAGGTATTTTTCTGTTGATGTAATCGTGGAACTGTTGACGACCACGTAAATCCTACTTCATATTAAGTATACTTAAATATGAACGTTTGTATATTTGTTACTCCACCACGCAAAAACGGCTAAACAGTTTGGCTGAAATTCGGCACACAAATGGTTTATGACCTGGATTGACACCTTAGGCGGATCACCCACTGCACCGCTTCACGCAGCGGGACGCAGATAACCCGAACCCGCGCGTGATTTTTTACATACAAATTCAATAAAAACGCGCTTCCGCGCGGGGAATTTGGCTCCATTTCCCGCGCTCCGTCGCGTGGGTGATCCGCCTTACAATATACACAGTATAGTTTTTAACCTAGTAATACGTTCCTGTGGGATAATGTCCGAAATCCACGCGGGCAAAGCCACTAAGTAAAAGCGAAAGCTAGTATACTGCTACTTTAATGCCAAGTTAACACTTTCAGTCCACACGAAAGTTAAACTGCTCGTCATTAATCTCAATATGCTTGCTAAGTTGAGCAATACTTACTTCGTTCTATGACTTTTTTCATATCAACCATAAACAGCCTATAATGTTCCCACTGCTGGGACACAAGCTTCTTCGAGAGGGAGTGGGCTATAATCCACCACGCAGGCCCAGTGCGGGCTGATAGATGTCACATTATGTCTTCGTATTTTTGGTTCTAGGATATGCTGGTTTTCTCACGACGTTTTCCTTCACCGTTTTGGGAACAGTTTGATTTCTTTATGCTTGATACTTAATAATATTTAAACCAAAATGCTATAAGGTAGTTGTTGTATTCTCCATTCGAAAATCGTTCGAAGTACTTAAAACGTTACGTTTACTCTGCGCACTCGTGCCAAGGTGTTTTAAAACAGAAACAAAATGTTGTACTTAGCATCCTACTAGGTTAGTTATGTGTTATTCCTGTTTTTTTTCCAGCCAGTAAAGAAAAGAAGACAAAAGGATAGATGGCACTTATATGCAGGAAAAGAAAACAAGCCGGTCTCATTACGATTGAGCGAGGTTAAGGAGCGCGCATGCGTAGTGCACTCGGCGCGTTGCGTAGCAACAAGTGGCCGTGAGTAGTATATGTAGGTGGGACAGTAGGTTTACTTTGTGCAAGGTTAAAAGTACTGCTTTTAACGTTGCTCCAATTTGATGAATATAAAAAGGAATTTTCCCTTCTCTTGCTCCATTTGCTAGAGAGTCAATGTTCGTATCCTGGTCCCACATAACATTACGCTTGTTTGCGCGAAGAGTTAGGCACAAATGTGCCAAATGAATAATGAGGACCGCTTTGCTTTTTATTTCTTTTTTTTGCTTTGCTTTTTTTCAAAAAAAAAATCATCGTCAATCCGTTTAGACGGATATCCATGACACATTAATCATTTAGGGAAAAACCCAATAAAGGGTGGTAATCCCCGTAAAGAAAGAAAATTAATTAATTAATTAAATGAAATAAATAAATTAATTAATTTTAATGAAAACATTTATATCTTAAGTAGTATCTTTTATAAATATCGCAGCATTATACTAAGATATGACGTCGCATATGTCTTTTTCATGTTTATTTTTTTTTTGTTGTTTTTAATGTGATTTTGTTACTTTTAAATGCTCCTTATATTTTACTGTTCGTATTTCCTGTGAGTATTTCAAATATTTTTTTTCCTTTCTTATCTATACTAATATTATAAAGAGGAAAGATTTTTATGTATGTTTGTATGTGTGTAATTGGTTCAAAAAGTACTGGACCGATTTTAAAAATTCTTTCACCATTTGAATGCTACATTATCACTGATTTTTTAATTGCTTTTTTAATTGCAAGAAAAAAATAAAATGTTTAAAAAATAAATGTCCACCCGTGCGGAGCCGGGACAGGCCGCTAGTTAAGTAATAACAACGAATATTACAAAGTCCGTTTCGTTCCATTTGCTATTCAAATTACTAAGTAATTCCATCCATTTCGCTAAATTAATTAAGTATACAGAAACGCAGAAAACAAACAAGTATAAGAATATTAAGATTTATTTATTACTCAAAGCAAACTTAACTTTATTTGGGAAGTTAATGTAAAAAGGCTGTTATCACGAGATAGATGGCGACGATTTTTTTTTTTTTGTGATAAGTACATTAATATTATTTTGTGCTTAAAATGAGTCAGCAGATTGAAGGCTGTCTATAGAGCATATATGAGGGAGATGTGACTGCCCTGTTGATCTCGTGGTCGCAAGTGCGACTGTTGAGCGTGGGGTCCTGGGTTTGATTCCCGGGTCGGGCAAAGTGTTATTGTGTTTTTCCATTAGGATTTTCTTAGTAACAGCCAGGAGTTTGGAAGTTGGCGGTGTGATACCCCCGTGCCTCGGAAAGGTCTGCGCCTGATCTATCTCCGGTCGTGTCGGATTGCCGTCCTATGTATCGGACTATGAGAGTGAGGGAACAAAGAGTGCACCTGTGTCTGCGCGTACACTTGTGCATCTCCTGCGTACCTGGATAATCTCCGTTAAGTTTGGCCGCCGTGACCGAAATCGGTTGGGGAGGCTATTATTATGAGGAAGGTGTGGTCATATTTACGGGTGCTCATGGTTTGTTCAACGAAATCTCTAAGCTACTGGTTGTTACTTTTTGTAACCTAAGGACTGGCTTTTAGCTCGGATAGAGGCTAAGCATTGCCATGCAACGTGGCAGCCCCAATTTCTTATACGTTGCCAGTCGCCAGCGATGCGGAGGATTTTTTTGACGCCATATTTATACTTATTCTATTTTTATTTTAATAGCGTCCATCCCGCCCGGGCGCTATCTTCTCATTTCTAGTGGTCTTTCGTGATTATTTTATTAAATTTAAACCAAAGTACTCACTATTTTTTAAAGCCAAGTACTTATCATCAAGAAAAACCACTGTAAATGGGACATTGTCAGCCCGCGCGGGATGAACGCTCTTATGGGCCTATACTACCTCAAATGGCTTAGCATGATCCTCCGTTATGTCGAAAATACTGCAGCATTAATTTTGAAATAAATATATGATAAAGTTGAGTATTAATGTTAGGTCTTATGTTAGACGAAAACACGATTCCATAAAATTTTCTCGATAGAAAAAATTCCAAAGTTACCTCCAAACTGAATAATAAACCGCTGGTATTCAAAAAATACTTTAAATTAGATCATGAAACTTTGTATACTAACCGAACTAATTATAAACATAAGACCTGCTCTTATGTTTTTTATTTTTTTTTAATTACCATTATTTTCACCGTAAAAAGCAAATACCTAAACTATTGGCGCTGTCTGCCGCCTAGCACCGCACTCTGTCTCGCTCTCACTCAGTCCGCGAGCAGTATCGTGCGAGCGAGATAAAGAGTGAATTTTAGCTGAGGTAGTATAGGCTCTTAAGGGTGTGGACTATCAAACAAGCGATTACGATGTTGGTACCATGGAGAAAGTTGTTCAGTTTACATAGTTTAGAAGCAGAATGAAGGGACCGTGGCTAAATAATAACAGCCGCACAGGTCGATCGATCAGGTTAAGCTACGCTTGCCGCGGTTGGTCTGTGGATGGGTGACCATCTTTACATACCGAGGACCCCTCCGTGCCTCGGAAAGCACGTTAAGCCGTTGGTCCCGGCTGTCATTCATGAATCTTTGACAGTTGTTACGGGTAGTCAGAAGCCCGAAGATCTTTTTTTTTTTGAGGATGGGAAATCATCAAATGACCTCCCGCTCTGGGTGGAGCAAAAGGGAGTGTCTGACTCTTACTGACTAAAACCCACCCGTGTTCCTTCCCTTTGTGTTCCGGGGTAGCGGGGTCCCTTTCGGACAATCCCGCTGCCCGACAATCCCGCTGCAGTCGCTCCATGTAAAATACTGGTATTCAGCTGCATCCTAACCGGATGCTGCGGATCGGAAGCCGACCCCAACATAGTTGGGAAAAGGCTAGGCAGATGATAGTTTAGAAGCAGAAATATTCTATAGAGATATTACAGGAAACTTTCCGATTCAAAACATAAAAGCCACACTACCACACGCACGCAAATTGGAATTAAGTAGAACCCACATTTTGCTTTCACATAATGAGTTGGATTGTCTCCCTATTCATTACTGCATCTTTGAGACACGTCACAAACTAGCTATCACACAATTGCCTCACTGAATGGATCACATTGCGTCTAAGTGCCTCGAGATGAGTGGAGACGAGAGGTTCTTAAGTGGCTGATGATGACGAGCATTGTGTGGAGATTAGGTGCACTCATTAAGAGGATTATCTTGACTGTAGGGATGGCAAGATACTTTTAGAAGTATCTGAAGATTATAGGTATTTATTTATTTAAGGATTACCAACGAGATACATTACAATTATCTTTTATCACTAAAGAACTTGTATTATACATTATCCTGTAATGCACACTCAATTACAGGTAACCACAGCTTACACATTATCGAGTACACATGCTCTGAATACATAAATGAATTATAAATATAATAAAAAACAACAAAATGCTAATAAGAGAGTGACATGCTTACAAGATTAAAAATTACATTTACAAAATACAATAAAACAGATCATTTTTTTAAATAGGAATTAACAATCATAAGTATCTTAGTATTAATATAGATTATAAATAATTTAATTATTAGAATGATAGATCAAATGTCCTCCAAACAAAAGTGGTGATATAGTTTACGTTTAAAAGTAATAAGACTGTCATGATTTATATCAATTCCAGCTTTGCGGCATATATCATTGTACAATTTAGTAGCCCTCGTAAGGGGAGAGTTGTCACCTAAGTTGGTTTTGTGCAAAGGTTGTCTAAAAAGATTGTAGGTATGTGACCGTGGTAACCTGCGAGGAACATTAAAAGATATTTTGGATAGAAGTTCAGTGTTTAGTTTAGATGTCACTAATTTGTGTAGGAAACAAAGATCTAGAACTTTTCTACGATTGGTGAGACTTTGGAATTTAAAGTGCTGAACACGCTCTTTATAGGAATTTAATTGTATCGCATTTTTGCTTTTTAAGGATAGATGATACAAGAATCTCTTTTGAACTCGTTCAATACGCTGCTTATGAACGTTATAACGGGGTGACCATACCTGTGAACAGTATTCCAAATTACTGCGAACCAACGTCTCGTAAAGAATAATTTTAGTTTTAGAGTTGTTGAATGTCTTGGAGGTCCTTAATACAAAACCAAACATTTTGTTTGCGTTTGATATTATTTTATCTATGTGGTCATTGTAGGTCATTTTGCTATCTATCAAGATTCCCAGGTCCCTGATGCTATTAACTTCGTTGAGTGTCTCGCCCGAAATAGAGTATTTTGTACTTATTAAAAACTTTTTTATTGCGACAAAATTTTATATGTAAACATTTTTGTAAGTTTAAGCTCATCCTATTTTCTTTGCACCACACAACTAATCTATCCAAGTCAGCTTGCAACAAGTAAGAATCCTCTATAGATTTTATAGGCAGGGTCAACTTGATACTTCAAAGAAAGTTTATTTGGGTGTTCTGTGGTTAAAATAATATGAACGGGTCATTTTGGTTGCTCTGGCCAATCATAGGTTATTAAAAATCCGTTTAGAAACTACACACATCAAAAGTGTCTAGGGATCAAGCATTTTTATGCGGATTTCTTGAGATTGAGATGTGGCTTTGTAATAAATGTATGATTTTATAAATTTATATGGATCCTTTTTGGTGCATTTCATAATTTGAATCAGGAACTGTGAATCAAATTCGAGTAAAAGATGAAAATCAGCTGTCAATATTTTCCCTATAAAAACATACAACGCATTGAAGACATTATTAGTGCTACTGTTTCCCTACTACTGATTAAAACCAACGTTATTATGGAGCGGCGACGTCATTTAAGCAGGGAAGAAATGCTCAGAGCCGTGGGAATGATAGAAGCTGGTTCCCGGCAACGTACTGTGGCTTTAGCTCTGAATACAAGTCAGAGTGTTATCAGTCGACTTTGGACACGTTACCGAAGCACTGGTACCGTGGCTGAGCGCCATGGAGGACGGTATCGCTGCACCACACGGAGACAAGACCGATACATTCAAATCTTAACTCGAAGAGCTCCAACAATAACCGCCATGATGTTAGCCGTGAGGCTTCATCACTCTTCAGGGAACTTAATTAGCGACCAAACAGTCAGAAACCGCTTGCATGAAGTGAACCTTCATTCCCGAAGACCGCTACGGGTACCACCTATAGCAATGCACAATCGTAGGATTCGATATCAATGGGTTCTTGAACACAGAAATTTGGCAGAAGAACAATGGCGTTTCGTGTGCTTTTCTGATGAGTCTCGTTTTGGTATGAGACCGGATACAAGACGTATACGACACTGGAGAACCCCTGGACGCCAACAGCGATTAAAATCCTGCCAGGAAGTCCATCCTTATAGTGGTGGAACCATCATGGTATGGGCGGGTATTTGGATCAGCGGAAGAACTGAGTTGATTTGGATCAGAGGCAACCTCAACGCTCAAATTTATGCTGAGACGATTGTATCAGACGTCATCGTTCCTCTACAAGTGCAAATCGGTCCCTTATTTCAGTTAATGCATGATAATGCACGACCGCACACCGCAAGAGTTGTAAGACAGACTCTCGCCGCAGCTAACATCAATGTCCTGCCCTGGCCTGCTCAGTCGCCAGACTTGAACCCGATTGAGCATGCATGGGATATGCTACAGAGAAGAGCTCTGCCGAATATGGAGGGTATCCAGTCGCAAGAAGACCTTTTTTTGTTGTTGCAACGAACATGGGCGGCCATTCCACAGCGTGATTTGGATGAACTCATTTTGAGTATGCCAAACCGATGTTCTTGTGTTGTTAGTGTTCGCGGTAGAAACACGGATTATTAATTGTTTAAGTTACCCAATAAAATTTTAGAGAAAACTGTTATTTCAGTCTTTTTTTCGAACTTTTGTGTTAGTGGTTCAAATGTCAAAAATCCCTTTATTAGGAAAATGGCAAATTTCTTTATTAATGCAAAGGTGACTTGGTTTATCGTTACTGTGACAAACGAAAACACTTTATTTGATGAATCCTTAAAGAAAATTTTAATTAATATCAATCAGGAGAAAAGTTATTGCAAAAATATATGTTGATCCCTAGACACTTTTGATGTGTGTATTTGGAATATCACCCATAACATACAACAATTTTAAAATAGTCTTTTTTTTATTGTGAGCCTTCAACCAAACAAGATACGATGTTTTATCAATAAGGCAAAATCGTCAGGGTAGCCTGCAAAATTCATATTTTCTTACGTTTTTTACAATTTGCAGATTGTATGTTGATTTCATGAAATCATGACATTTGAGGCCAATTCTAACTCAAAGAGTTATATGTATTGCTGATTCTTATGAATATAATTCTTTAAAGGCATATTTTTTACGGTCGTGAATCATATTTTGATAAACATACAACCTGGCACTGACCTGCAAATTGAGAAAACTTAGTAGGTACCTGAATTTTGCGAACTATTATAGCGCGGGAGATGCGCTACGGTAGCTCGAGAATAGATAAGAACTCAAACTCAAAGCATTTATTACAATTAAACCATTAAAAGGCACTTTTCAATTGTCAAAATTAAATAGTCGGCCAGTTAGTTAGTTAGAAACTTGAAGTTAGTTGCCTATTCCAAAACATAGATCTCTTGGAGAAGAACGGGCAAGAAACTCCAAGGAAGAGAATAGATAACTG
Organism: Globia sparganii; assembly: GCA_949316385.1. Classification (NCBI taxonomy): domain Eukaryota; kingdom Metazoa; phylum Arthropoda; class Insecta; order Lepidoptera; family Noctuidae; genus Globia; species Globia sparganii. The sequence continues at coordinate 6,682,128 of OX438670.1, forward strand.
CTGTTTCTTTTAATCTTGGCCTTGTGCAGTTGTGTTAAAGCATACCTATCACTGTCCGTTTCAGAGGACTAGATATAAAGGGAAATCTTTTATCCAACAGGGAAATCAAATAGCTTTTAGAACGCTCTCGTCTCCTTGTTCTATAAATAAATGGTTTTTTAATGTAATTACATTAAATGCGGAAGAAGCAAGTATTTATACGGCTTCTTTAAATGCCAGCAATGCATTAGTGAATCCATCGGATTTCGTGGGATTTGTGACCTTTTGGGGAAGAAAACCTACGCGTACTTACATTTTTTTTTTGTGTCTGGACAGGTAATAAGGCTAATATTGAAATAGCGTAATTAGCCTCTATAGTTCTCACTGCTGGGACACAGGGCCTCCTCTCTTCAAGAGGGAGTGGGCTGTAATCAACAACGCGGGCCCATGGCGGGATGGTAGACGTCACAAATGTCTTCGAATTGTTGGTTCTAGGACATTTCGTTTCATTACGATGAAAATGGAAAATGAAATGGGATTTTGTGAAAAAAAAAAAACGATCCAAATATACCTAAACATACATTGTTTAAAGTATTCTTAATTAACTATAACTAACTATTTAAAACAGATCATTTTGTGCCTAGACTTTCCCAAATATGTTGGGGTCGGCTTCCAGTCTAACCGGATGCATCTGAATACCAGTATTTTACGTGGAGCTAACTGACCTTCACAACCCAGTAACTGAGTAATAATTTCAGGGCTTCTGAATACCCGTAACGATTGTCAAAGATCCACGAATGACAGCCGGGACTAACGGCTTAACGTGCTTTCCGAGACACGAAGGGATCTTGTATATGTAAAGATGGTCACCCATCCACGGACCAACCGCTGCAGGCGTAGCTGAACCTGATCGATGGACCCGTGTGGCTGTTATTACTGAGCCACAAGCCACAACCATTTAAAACACATAAAAAACGAGAAAATATTCTAACTAGACTAAACCTTGATTTTAATAAATACTTACCTAAACATCCATTCCAGTTATGAAATTACTAGCTTCTGCCCGCGACTTCGTCCGCGTGAAATTTCTTGTTCCCCGACCCACCCCATTATCTGCCTAGCCTTTACCCAACTATGTTGGGGTCGGCTTCCAGTCTAACCGGATGCAGCTGAATACCAGTATTTTACATGGAGCGACTGCCTAACTGACCTCCACAACCCAGTTACTGGGTAATACGATACCCCTCGATAAGACTGGTTGTCAGACTTTCGGGCTTCTGACTACCCGTAACGAATGTCAAAAAACCACGAATGACAGCCAGGACCAACGGCTTAACGTGCTTTCCGAGGCACGCCGGAGGGATCTCGGCATGTAAAGAAGGTCACCCATCAACAGACCAACCGCGGCAAGCGTAGCTTCACCTGATCCATCGACCTGTGCGGCTGTTATTATTTAGCCACTGGCCCCTCCCCGACCCACCCCGTTACATTCAATCACCTGCCTGCGCTATCCACTTCGTTTTCTTAGCGTTTTTTCTGACATTTTTTTCTTTTTGCTATGCTCCTAAGGGCCATACCTTTTTTTTTTTTTTTTTGTGGATGGGAAATCATCCAATGACCCCTCCCGCTCTGGGTGGAGCAGAAGGGAGTGTCAGACTCTTACTGACTAAAACCCACCCGTGTTCCTTCCTTAGCCCTTTGTGTTCCGGGGTAGCGGTAACCCTTTCGGACAATCCCGCTGCCCCGGCAGGCTTCGGCCCTTTCGGGCCCCTTCCTTGCTGCTGACATCTCTTTGAGGCGCGCGTGGAACACGTACGCGCCGTCCGGCACGGGCCTGGTCCTGATCGGACGGAGAGTTACCCATTACTCTCCGCCCGCAGGCCCGCGCCTACGGTGGCCGGGAGTCGTCTCGCGGCTCCCGACGCCCGGGGCGTCTCCCGCGGCGGCTGGGACGTGAGGCCCTCTCCCTCAGCCGTCCCGCCACCTCCTTCGCTAGCATGACTGCTTCGCAGAAGGAGGTGACTGCCTACCACTCCCTCTCGCCCCGGACCATGGCTTGAACCAGGGCCGGGCGCGAGAGGTCGCCGCCGCCGCCGATCGCCTCTGCGAGAACACGGCGGTGCTCCGCCCAATTGGGGCATACCGCCACCGTATGCTCCACCGTGTCCTCCGGGCGACCCTCGCAGTGGTGACACCCGGGCGTATCCTCCCGCCCGATAATGTGCAGGAACCTCCCGAAACACCCGTGTCCGGTGAGGACCTGCGTCAGGCGGTAGGTGAGGGCGCCGTGGCGCCTCTCTAGCCACTCCTCAAAGAGGGGTCTTACCGCCGCTATCGCGGCGTGCCCTGCGCTGGGTTGCGACAGTCGCTCTTTCCATGCCGCCATGAGATCGCGCCGGAGGTCGGTCCGCTCCGCTGCGATTTGCCGCGGAAGCGGAGTTTCCCCCCGGCGTAGTGCCTCCGCGCGCCACTCGTACAGGCGCGCGAGGACTATCGCCTCCAGATCCCACGGCGGCAGTCCGGCAAGGAGGCTTGCCGCCTCGCCCGAGATCGTGCGGTACCCCCGGATTAGCCTTACGGCTACCACCTTCTGGGGCGCGTTCAGGTAATGGGCGGCTCGCCGCCGCAGTGAACGCGCCCACACCGGGGCCCCATATAGGGCCATGGACCGCACGACCCCCGCGTAAAGCCTCCGGCAGGAGGCGTTTGGCCCCCTCAGGTTGGGCAAGAGCCGCTTGAAGGCGGCCCCGGCCCGTTCCAATTTGGGAGCCAAACGTCGAAAATGCTCGACGAAGTTCCACCGGCTGTCGAGGACGAGACCCAGGTACCTCATCGTTGTCTCGACGCCGATGTGAACCCCTCCTACCGTTAGTTGGGATCCCGAAGGCGGCCCGTTCCGAGGCCCATGAAAAGACATGGCCTCGGACTTGTGCAATGCCACCTCGAGACCCAACTGCCGGATCCTCTCCACGACTATCGCAACCCCGCGTGTCATCGCGTCGGCCGCCGCCTGATGCGACCTCCCCTGCGCCAGGACTAGCGTGTCGTCAGCGTAGCAAACCACGCTGACTCCATCAGGGAGATCGGCCCGCAGCACCCAGTCGTAACCGATGTCCCACAGGAGCGGCCCCAGAACCGATCCCTGCGGGACACCGCACGACATCTCTCGCCGGTTCCATTCCCCGTTGCGACCGGGGTAGATGACGGCTCTGTCCGTCAGATACGCCCCGACTACTCGACGGAGGTAGGTCGGCACCCGGTGATACCGGAGCGCCTCCCCAATGCAACTCCAGGGCAGGGTGTTAAAAGCGTTGGCGATGTCGAGTGACACCGCCACGACCACCCCACCCCGGGACACCGCGTCCCCCGTCGTGAGGGCCCTCACGCGCATGATGGCGTCCACCGTCGAGCGCCCCTTGCGGAAGCCGAACTGGCTGTCCGCAAGATCCGGCCCCGTCCTCACCAGGTGCCCGACGAGGCGGCCCGCAATCACTCTCTCAAAGAGCTTGCCGACCTCGTCGAGCAGCACGATGGGCCGGAATGCGGACGGAGAGTCCGCAGGGCGCCCTGGCTTCTGTATGAGGACCAGCTTCCCCGTCTTCCAGCGGAGTGGAAACTGGCCCCTCTCCATGCATGCGCTTAAGAGCGCCTCTAGTCGGGGCCCGAGAGCCCCTGAGGCCAGGACCCAGGCCTTACCCGGCAAGCCGTCGGGTCCTGGGGCGGTATTTTTGGCCTTCAGCCTATTTACCGCCACTCTCAGATCTACCCCGGTCACTTCAGGGATGTCGTCGTCGTCCGCGTGGTCCGCTTCAGGCACCGCAAGTGGCGGAGCCATGGGCGGGGGAGTGTGCTCCGCCCGTGAAGGGAACAGAGCGCTCACCACCTCCTCCACCAGCTGGGGGCGGAGACTCTGCGTCAGCGGGGGGGCCCAGGTGCGGAGTTTATTCCGCACCATTTTATAAGGGCGCCCCCATGGATCTCTGTTCAGAGTCTCCACCATCTCCTCGCGGGCCATATCCTTGGCCCGCTGGACAGCCTCGCGGAGGGCGGTCTTCGCCGCTCTGTACCCCTCGTACAGCTCCGCCTCCGTGGCTTCCGCATCCGGAGGGCGGATGCGGAGTAAGGGCCATACCGTGATGTTAAATAGCTTCTAGCCTTCCTCAAGAATTGGGCTGTCAAATGCAAAAATATTTTTTCAAATCTGGCAGGTAGTTCCAGAGAATATCGCGTTCAAACAAACTCAGCTTTATTATTCGTATATTAAGTTAGTAGAAATCATAATTTTTCAGTCCCCGTGGTATAGACTAGTCCTAGGTTTTATAGAATCGCGTGTTTCGATAGTTAATAAACACGCAAGGTCCCAATATTAATATAATTTGGCAAATTCTTATTAATTATAGCCGATTTGAAGGCATGCCTCATTTTATTAGGCATGTCATTAAAGTTGTGGAACATCCGTTTATCATAAAAAAATGATGATTGATTAAAATGCGAAAATAAGTTTTCTGTTAGACTTTTTTATAATTATTTATAGTTGCCGTATTTTAAAGAAATGGAGAAAAATATGGAGAACTACATAGGTTTTCTTTCACATTTGCTAATAGATGATAAAAACTTAATCACATCAAGTTTTCAATAGGTGTCCTTGCTGCTCCTGCTTCGTAAGCAGCCAGGATGCTGTACAGGCTCGCAAATATTGGTATTCATTGCAGAGGTAGTGTAAGATAATTTTTAGTTACGTAGCAGTAAGCAAAGTTGATTTGTAACGATGAGGTTGGCATAATCTGTCTAGATTAAAACCCTCTTTAATTAAATAAAGAAAAAAAGTTTTTAGTAGGTAAGTAGATATCGACGCTTGAAAGGCAAGTTTACAGGAGAAAAGTTTAAAGTTTAACTTCTCAGAAAAAAATAACATAAATTTTTGTAATCATCCTACAGGCGTACTTCTTACTGTTTTAGAAATCTTATTTTATCATCAGAATCATAATTTATATGATTAGCTGTTCTTCTGTAAAGTTCGCCCTATGTCGCTTAGTTAATTTTGTCTTTCAAGCGTCGTTATGTAGTTATAATACTTTTTATTATGTATAGGCGTATAGCCCCAGTAAACCATTCTTCTGAATGGTTCCCTTTATGTCGAGTTCCTCTACGTCGAGTCTGAGAGTCTATTGTTTTTGCAAAATATTAAATAATATAATAATAATAATAATATTCCACAACTATCACACAACGCCATCTAGTCCCAAGCTAAGCAGAGCTTGTGTTATGGGTACTAGACAACTGATAAACATACTTATATATTTCTAAATACATAAATATTATAGATAAATTACACCCAGACACAGAACAAATGATTGTGCTCATTACACAAACATTTGTCCTGGGTGGGAATCGAACCCACGACCTCCGGCATAGCAGTCAGGGTCACTAACCACTAGACCAACAGGCCTGACTATAATATATAAAAAAATACGACGAGTTTAGTTAATAGATACAGTTTTCGTGTCGCTGGCACGATTGCATTTTAAATCTTGTTTCCACACGAAAACTATCTTTTGGAAGGGGCGACTAGAATCAATTCTATTTTTTAATTTTAATTTTTGACGTTCAAAACTGCCTTTTAAGTGCCTATTTGAAATAAATGATTTGACTTTGACCTAAAACTTTCCCAGTTCGACGGCGTCATCGGTGGCAGCGCAGAGTTCACTTTGACTGCATGTTTTGGGACACAGAGGGCAGGATAGGAGGTGGGGCATCTTTTGTGACATAGCTCCATAATCACACCCTACTGCCGTTCCGTCAAGGTAGCAGCATTTTACCAGGTTGGTCTAACATCTTCCCATTTATATCCAGAGACGGTTCAGAGACTTCCAGGACCACGGAAGGTTACATCCTGCAGGGATATGCTCCTAAAAAAAACCTATAAAAGTTATAGATATAATTGTTTCATACATTGGGCGGTCTTAGCGGGCCGCGGGGTAATTGCGTTACACACTATCAGTAGCCTTTCATTTTGACAGTTCTACAGCATTAATTGCGTTATTTACGTTGTTGAGCAGACAAATTTTTCGAACATATCAAGCAATATCCTTCAAAATTATTAAGATTGTGATTGTTACTGTGTTACGCAATAAGGTTGTCGTTCTGGTGATCGGTCTTAGGTACTTCACCTGCGTCGTCACCGATTCAGGCCTAAGAAACTCTGGAGTGAGTGGCCCTAGAAAACAAAACGCAAAGAATATTGGTAAACCTGGCTGTTATAGCGGATATGCTAGACACGCGTTACGTCCAGAACTGAAAAATTAGGTAGGTAATTATAATGTTTATTTTTTTAACTATGCAGGTACTAACACTAGTTTCATAAATTTTACTGTAGCTACTAACATTCTATTGATTTTAGAGTCAAAATGAAAAAGGATTTTTTAACTATGGGAGAGACTTATAATATTGCCCAGCAGAGGGTCATAGGTTTATCAAAAAAAGTAGGGACATATTATAATAATTTAATAACAAAAGAATATTGTTGTAGACCTACATACAAGATATATTTAAATTTCCGACGGAAGTGATGGCAAATCCGATTAGAAACACATCCTATTTTCTACCGAAAAAAAAGAGAATATTCTCGGTATTAATTTTGGTAGGCAACTAAGTTGAACAAATTGGAGGGCGGCGATAAGCCTCGCTGATTTTAATAGCGTATATTTGTAACTTATATTGTCAATTTTGCTGAGAAAGCCAATTTATTCTTATTTTATTACTGGCTTGCAAAACGTATTTAAACTTAGCTAGATGAAATTGTAAAGCATGAATTAAAATTAAAATCTCTGTCTCGTTGACGAATTATATTATAATTTCACAAACTGACACACAGGCAATGAAAACGACAGCATGACGAAAATTTTCGTAGCCGCCATCTTGGATTTTAATTTTGTCCTTATACCTTTTGGCTTTAGCAAAACATGAAAACTTTTTCTCTCTCTTTCTATTAAATTTAATGACAAGTCGCATGGAGGGGGGCATAACGCTTTTTCGCTACGTTTCTATTAGTTACTCTTCGTTCCAAAAATCTCTGTCTCGTTGTCGAGTTATAATTATACAAACGGACACACAGATAGAGAGACGTTTTGGGAACTCTCTTTAAGGTCGGTGATTGGCTATTTTGTTGAATGACTAACCTAAACTGTTGAAGACAGGAATATAATCACCAATTAGTGAGGGTTAATATGCCTTAATCTAAGTTTGCCTTGAAATTATTATTAGAAACTGCCCTAAATGGGTCATTCTTTGAACGAACCAGTGGGAAAAAATGTATATAGTCGGGGGACGCCCGTCAGGAAAGAAGTTCCTTACGCGACACTCGCCCGCACATACACTCGTATACAATAGAAAGGGACAGAGAGAAAGAAAGTTTGAATCAATGATTTTATTCTCTTTGGTCTGAATTTTTGATAAGTAAGTACGCATTTTTAATACAGAGTCTTCCAACTTAAGATTTGAGGTTAACACCATCTTGGATTTTCGTTTTGAGCTCACTATTGGCTTTAGCACCCTCGAAAACAATGAAGACGACACCCATGATATAAAAATAGACAATTTTCGCAGCCGCCATCTTAGATTTTCATTTTGACCCGACGATAACTGACTTTAACCCCCTCGAAAACCACGAAAACAACGCCCATGACAAAAAACTTGCGCAACCGCCATCATCAATTTTCATATCGATTCCACTATCGGCTTTAGCACCCTCGAAAACCATGAAAACTATCTTTCTCTCTATCTTTCTATTTTAAATGGAGGGTTATGTTTTTTCGTAACATGACGATATCTACCAGTTTACCTACTCCTACCGCAGGCCGTGTTAAAGAACTTCGTTCCAAAAACTTGTACTTTTATAATAAGTCTTTTTAACCACAACATTTCTTCATAAACGCAGTACAGGCTTTTTTTAATTTACTAAAGCTATCCTATAAAAAGTCGGCTGTCGCCGGGCAGTTAGTTACAAGCCAACATTAGTCAGTGCCCGGAGGCAACAAGGTATGATCGCGCTGAGAAATGAAACGCATTACTGCTTTTGTTTCTAAAAGAAGAGAGATTCAATTGTGGAATGGACTGAGTTAAAGGAGGTAGGGACTGGAGGCGTCGTTGCTCAGAAAACATTTTGATGTACTTACCTACATCAAAATGTAAAAGTGCCACTTACCTAAGCGAGTTGCATTTTTGTGTAGGTACCTATTTGTTCAAGGAAATCTTAAAACGGATAGTTGACACTTCCCGTGACCCAAGGATAGGTATTTACCTTGGCCAGAGACTAAGCATTGCCATACAACCTGGCAATAGCGTCAGTCTTTTGGGCACATTACTAATTAACAGCGATGTGGAAGAAATTATTTTGTGAAAGTCCAAAATAGTTTTTATAATAAAATAAGTTAGCAAATTGTATTTGTGTTTCTAAACCTATCTAACAGACTTAAAATAATAATAATAATATGTACAAGTATATAAAAAGGAGGGGAAATAATCAAAAGGCATCAAAAAATTCGTCCGCATCGCTGTCAACAGGAAACGTGCGTAAAAGGCAGCATTGCCACGTTGTATGGCCATGCTGATTCTTTGGCCAAAAAATAGGCCAGCCCTCTGGTCACGTGAAGAGTCGACCAATAATTCTGCTAGAAATAATTAATTCAAAACTGATTATCCTACTTGAATTAAGTTGAAGTTGTAGTTCAATTAGGGCGATATTTTCACCATAGCAAATAAAAACGAAAAATAATTAAAGTAACAAATTTATCAATATTATTATCTCGCTCGTTTTTGGATCTATTTACATGATGAATCACATAAACAACACATCAAAAACAAATCTACACGAAAACACCAGAAAAATACATCTAGAAATCTTTCTTTCACCTACTTCATAATCTATTACCAATCGCACATTAGCCACACCAATGACTATTTCAACGAAAAATTATCTCTAAAAGTATTTTAAAAACAATCTCCATACATTTTGAGCCTGATTCAATAAAACAAAATACTTTCAGATGACCCTGAATCGATACCGAAGGCCTTAATCGGATCCACGTAATACCGGGGAGTTTTTGTTCCCAAATGAGCCCTGCAAATCTGTCTTTGATTGGAAATTGTACTTCGGTAAGACTGTGGTAAGCCTGTTAGGTTTTTTTGGGAAAATTGGATAAGAGATACAAAAGTAAGCGAGTTAAATCAAAATATTCGTTGTTGTAAAGAAAATAAAGGATATTCTGTCACTAGGTACAATTTCGAAATGAAGTAATAAGAAAGTGAATAACTTTTCTTTTTTTTACTTTTTATTGGTACCTTATTTTGATTTAATGTATGTATTTGAGGGGCCCGTGGCTAAATAATAACAGCCGCACAGGTCGATCAATCAGGTTAAGCGTAGCTTGTCGCGGTTGGTCTGTGGATGGATGACCATCTTTACATACCGAGACCCCTCCGTGCCTCGGAAAACACGTTAAGCCGCTGGTCCGGGCTGTCATTCCCATTCGTGGATTTTTGACAGTCGTTACGGGTAGTCAGAAGCCCGTACGAAAGTCTGACAACCAGTCTTACCAAGGAGTATCGTATTACTCAGTAACTGGGTTGTGCAGGTCAGATAGGCAGTCGCTCCATGTAAAATACTGGTATAAAGCTGCATCCGGTTAGACTGGAAGCCGACCCCAACAAAGTTGGGAAAAGGCTAGGAAGGATGATAATGATGATGTATGTATTCGATAAAACTGCCCGCTATTTAAAAAAAACATAACTAGTGAAATGTGGGAGTAGGTACCTACTATAGGTCTGCTTAACCCTTCAGGGATTACAGGCGTTATGTTATTTACATATGTCCCTACTTGATCAAACGTTTTAATCTAAAGTCACACACATGCTAACATTCGGAAACTTATCTCTGCAGCTCGTTCTCTCACGAAAAAAACAAGATTAAATTAAATTCACAGACAGTTTTAATTCATTTCGACGCGGATGTGCGAATGAAAATACGTAAAATAAAAAAACTGAGCTGAGTTTGCACGGTAAACGCGCTACGAGGGTTCCGCACATAAAGTAGCACCCTAATTGCGTAACACAATATCAGTCTCAATTCATTCATTTTGGTTCATTTTAAAGGATATTGCCAATCCATTGCTTCATCTGTTCGAAATAATTGTCTGCACAACGGCGTTAATAATGCAATGAATGCCAGGCTCCATATAAAAATCTTCAGTCCCCTTTCATCCCCGCTATTATGCGACGCGAAGTGGTTTCGAGAAGCGTGTCCCACCCACTTTTAAGAAAAACGGAACCCTAAAAACGAATACTATCTCTTTATGTCGGATCCAATTTATGAATAGCAGTGAAAACTCTACTAGTTTCAACGCCATTTGTTTGTTTTATTTTGAAAAATAAAGAAATGAGAAATGGGATTAAACTTCGTATGCTTCGTTTGTTTTTCTTGAGAAGTTGAAAAACTTAGATGAAGGAAACCTAGGAGCATGTAGCTCTTGAAGACAAACATGGTTAGTTTTTTTTTTTTTATATCTGCGTACCTAGTTGTAGTCTGACCTTTAAAGATCAAAGAAGGTTAGTAAACTCAGTATTTTCTTAGCCTATAAAGTAGGTAATCTTGTTATCTACCAAATACGGAAAAAACCTTATCGTTTTAAAATTGAATTTTATAAAGGTTAGAAAGTGTAAAGTGAATTTTATAGCAGTTTTAAAGTTTCAATTTAATTGAATGCAATGGACTTGGTCTGAAGAATTATATATGAATTAATTTTGTTAATTATTTAAAAATTATTATGATTAAATTAAAAATTCATGTCGTGATGGCTCAGTGGTTTATAAGGCCTAGCCTACTACTACAATCTGTCAAATTTCTTTAACAGTTTTTCAACTTAATTGGTAAGGCTAAAAGTTGAAAGTTGATTGGGAAAATTTGACAGTTTCGGGTAGCTTGATGTGCTGGCTTCTGTACTTTCTGAGTCTATCTTGGTCATAACCAACATCGTGAAGGAAAACATCGTGAGGAAACCTGGACTTTTAGTCAGTTAATATAAGTCTGAAATTGCCAACCCGTCTTAGGCAACCGACGCAAGCGTGGTAATCAATGCTCATGTCTTCTGTGTTTGACAAGAGGCTTTGCCCAGCAGTGGGACAGTAATAGTCTCTTATTATTATTATAAATTTATAATTATGAAAAAAAAAAATTACAAAAAGAAAACAACTGACTTCCAAAAAAGAGACTACAAACTGAAAAATAACTTTAATTTCGGAAGTCGGTATCGATGGGTTCGCATTTTCGTTGTTTGCCACCGACTTCCGAAATTAAAGTTATGTTTCACTTTGTAGTCTTTTTTGGAAGACGCTCTTTTTTTGTAAAAAAAAATTATTTTTCACTTTTAAGTTGTACTTACCCCACATATATTCGTATAACACTACTTGCTATGTAAATATCAGTGTTTATAACATCATCAATATAAAGTAAGTGGCAAAAATACGTATTACTGAAGCTTACTCAAAAACTACCCAAGCAAAGTTAATAAAATTTATATGGGACCACCCATGAAGCATAATTATCCATTAAAAAATATTTTTATAAATCGATTCACAAATTGCTGGAGATATCGCGTAACAAACAAACAAAAAAAAAACACCGTCCTCCTCCTTCTTTTTGAACATCCTCCTTTTTGAAGTAGGTTAAAAACAGTTTCGTTGGTAGTTAGTCCTGTCTTTTTATAAACTGAATTATTCAAAAAAAAAAAATTGTATAGGTAGGTTAATTTCAAACAGGCACCTACTTAACTTTACACTTATATAACTTAATTCTCAATAAGAAACAACTGAAGTGTATTCTCCACTAAGAACACGTTGAGTTCTCTTACATTTAAATAATTCCTGATTTCCTCGAACTTAATAACAAACAGATGTTTGGAGTTGCATACGCAGCGAATTAAGTGAATTTCTCTATACTTTAGTAACTTTCCGAGAATAATTTTATACAAATCTGTGCTTGGAATTTTCGTTTAACTTCTGCAGCGTTACTAACGAGTAAATAATTTGTTTGAAGTTCGAAACCTCTTCTCGTGTATTGGCGAGAGTGTTACAGCTCAGTTTACCTATAATAGAGGTAAATTATGGTGCAGCTATTGGCGTAGCTAGGGATTTTGTCTAGGGGGGGCAGCCTTCCAGCTGAACTAACCAGTCATTTAATGAGAGATTTGATATGACGCCTCTGATCTTATATGACGTCTTAGGTCTTATTATTATCTGCCTAGCCTTTTCCCAACTATGTTGGGGTCGGCTTCTAGTCTAACCGGATGCAGCTGAATACCAGTATTTTATAATAATAATAATTTATTTGCATCAAGTTTTACATTTTACAATTAAACACATGGCAGTACATAACAGTTTAAAGTAAATTATACAATAGTGTGGCGACACCAGCACCCTTGCTAAGTTGCCAAGACAACTTGTGTTGAAGATGCTGGGTCCGATTTTACATGGAGCGACTGCCTATCTGACCTCCACAACTCAGTTACTGGGTAAAGTATTACACCTTGGTAAGACTGTTATTGTCATGACATTTTGACAAGATAGAAGAAGATAAATGTAGGGAACAGCTCATTTTTTTTCGCGATTTCAGGTTTCGTCCCATAGTAAAAGTTGTTCATGACGATGAGTACAATGACCTCTTAAGAGGTTGCTGGTGTTTTACATATAACCCTGTATATACATAATACGTCTAACTTACTAGCGAAAGGTTCTGTGAGGATACAAAATTGGTATTAATATTATGATAAACTTTTCAAAATAGGTTAATTATAAAGTTTTAATTGATATTTAACGTAACTGTGTAAGAAACAACTTTCGAACAAAGACAGAATTGAATGCTCATGATCTAAGACTTTACAGCCGCAGGTGGGCCTTAGCCGGGCCCTAATTCACTATGATCTCTTAGCGATTCCTTACTTCGAAACCACGTCAATGGACTAGTTTGTCCTTCAGGACTTGCGTTTATTCTGTTACACCTTGTATAGTTTAGCTGTCTGATACCCATACAGCCTTTGCGACCACATGGCCACAGACCGGAATAAATCGCTAATTCCGCCAATCTCACGTTGATTTCGCGCGGTTTCGTTCATTGTGTCATAGAGAATTACAGCCTTCAATCAACTCAGCCTATCGCAGTCCACTGCTGGACATAGGCCTCTCCCAGGCTGCGCCACAACACCCTGTCCTCCGCCTTCCTCATCCAGTCCATTCCAGCCACTTTCTTTAGGTCGTCCGTCCATCTAGCTGGGGGACGTCCTACACTACGCTTGCCGATACGCGGTCTCCACTCCAGAACTCGTCTGCTCCACCGGCCATCGGTCCTTCGACAAACATGGCCAGCCCACTGCCACTTCAGTTTGCTCACTCTGCAAGCTATGTCGATAACTCCGGTTTTTTTCCGGACAGTTTCATTCCTGATTTTATCCTTCAAAGAGACTCCGAGCATAGCTCGCTCCATAGCGCGCTGAGCGACCTTGAATATGTGGACCAGCCCGACCGTCAGTGTCCATTACGGCCCTGGTCAAGTATATTTCTTCAACGTGATCTAATTCCGGTTTTTGCTCTCCAGTTTCTCACTCCATCAGCTGTTGAATCTGGTCTACGCCTTTCAATCATCTGAGCTTGGGTTTGGGCTTCCTTCGACTTCTCCGACCATCCGGTTTACTGTCCAATAAACGTTTGGGTGCTCTAGTTTCGTTCATTCTTTCGAAATATCCTGCCCATCGAAGACGTCCTATTCTGATGGGTTTAATTACATAACGCCCATCGTACATCTCGTAGTGCTCATTACCGAGTTCACCATTGCTCGTCTGTATTGGTCTTAGTAAGGCCTTAAACAGGGTAAAATTGAAAACATGCGGCAAATCGAAATGGGAAATGGGGGACAACTTTTGTTACGGGACCAAACCTGAAATCGCGAGAAAAAGTCAGTTGTTCCCTACATTTACGTTCGCATATACATATAACTCGTCAAAATCTAGGGATCAGCTGATTTTTTTTCGCGATTGCAGCTTAGTTCCATAGTAAAAGTTGTTCATAATTATGAGTACAATCTCCCATTTCGGTTTGTCGCATGTTTTCAATTTCAACCTGTACAATCTTTACAGAATAAAATACTAATTGCCTAATTTTTAAATCATAGCTGTTTAAAAAGAAACGTATAGGACGAAAAAAGTGATGAGTATAAATGTTGATGGATGGAGACGAAAAGGAAAGCTAAAAAAAGATGTATGGATTGTATGAGGAATGATGTGAAAGAGAGGGGGAGTGAATGATGGCGTGACAGTTGACACGGTAGAATGGAGGACGACCCCAAGTAGCATTGAATAAGGGCAGGAAGTTGATAATACATTATATTTTATTTAGTGGTACACATACATTATAAACAAGGTGTAACATAATTAACGCAAGACACAGACACCCCAATTAGAGTATTGAGTAGTGAGTTTATGTATAGTATTTTTAAGTTATATATATTAATATTGTATTGTATGTGTTTTTATAGGCCTTGATGCCTGAAATAAATAGATAAAAAAAAGCAAAATACAATGACCAAAACTTATTTTTTTTAAGCTTGCTGTTTTTATCGTGTTGATACTAGCATTACTTTATGTATTTAAAATTGACTCTATTGCGTTGAAATAAGATTTGATTTTCTTTGGCTTATCTTTTATTTTTATATCAGTAGTAGCTTTAATTCTATTTTTGGTATTCTTAATTTTATCCTTTTGCCTTGACAGTTCCAACCGGTAATAACTCAGCTTTATCTAACATCTTTTTTACAATATGGAATGTTATAAATAAATTAAAAATCAAGCTAAAGCATTCCCGAATCTGTCCTTGTTATACAAACAGGCAGATACAAAACAAATTAGTCTCTTTAATCGCTATAGCATGTTTACTTCAGCATTTCCCATCTTCGTCGGCTTCTAAGAGTGTAAATAGGGCAATTACTCAGCGCTTAGGCATAATTTATGATCGCAAAATTTATGTGTCCGTCCCCAAATAAGGTTGTTTGCCTTCAATACTAATCGGCGTATGTTTACGTTTTATGTAACTAATCGATGTTGGCGACGACGTCATCACGTCAACGCCGGTTGTCGCTAAAAACCATCGCTGAGGCTCGATAACGCATAGGGTCGTAGCATTATGCTGAGCGATGGCCATTTTGCGTGGATGTGACGCATATTTTTCCCCCAGCTTGTTCTTTCCTGTGTTTGTGTTTTTCTCTACGTCATTTTTACCGCAAATAAATGTATTTTCTTTCTGTATAAATGAAAATCTTGGATTTCTGCAGCTAAAATTACTTGGTGGCCGCACTCAGTTATACCTACGTTTAGAAAAAAAAAATGGGTAGTGTTTGAACTGATTCTAAGCCACTGACGTTTTAAGGGAAGCATTTTTTCTCCAATACCAACACCCCTTTTTTTTTTGAGGATTAGAAATCATCAAATGACCCCTCCCGCTCTGGGTGGAGCAGAAGGGAGTGTCAGACTCTTACTGACTAAAACCCACCCGTGTTCCTTCCTTAGCCCTTTGTGTTCCGGGGTAGTGGTAACCCTTACGGACAATCCCGCTGCCCCGGCAGGCTTCGTTTAAGGACAGCCTATCGATTCTGTAAAAATCTCACCGTGATAACATAATATGTGAAGTGAGCGTGAAGTGAGCTATCAATGGAGGCAATCACTAACATCAGGTGGAATGACAATTCACTTCACCTTAGTTTTCACGGTGAGATTTTTACAGAATAGCACTGCTGTTTCTCTGAAGTTCGAAAAAGGGCCTTAGAGCAATGTTAACTAGCCAGTGATAAAGTGCAAGTTGTTTGCGGCATGTTGACAATTAAGGTGATAAAACTCACATTTGAGGCGGATAACACAGTACAATGCGCTACACGACGCGGTGTGGAAAACGGAGCCAAATTCCCGCGCGGTAAAGCATTATTGTTGAATTTGTATGTAAAAAAATCACGCGTTGTCTGCGACCCGACGCGTAGCACATTGTAGTGCGAGATCCGCCTAAGCCGACTTGCTATGAAACTCACATTAACACTG
Source organism: Globia sparganii (assembly GCA_949316385.1). Classification (NCBI taxonomy): domain Eukaryota; kingdom Metazoa; phylum Arthropoda; class Insecta; order Lepidoptera; family Noctuidae; genus Globia; species Globia sparganii. The sequence continues at coordinate 6,698,234 of OX438670.1, forward strand.
AACAAGCAGTTGCAAATAGTACACAATAAAAGTTGCCGGTGGCCAAACAGTACGTAGGTAGTTACAATAAACTCATCTCTAAGACCTAAATTGCCTATCTACAATCTCCACACCATCATAAAATGTAAAATAACCTAATTCTGCCCTCCAAATCTATTTATCCACAGCATAATGTATCTAGCGGCAAAACCTGCTTTCAGAAGGTAGAACGGAAGACGGCCGAGCACCTAGTTCCGGCGTCGTACCGCCAATTAGACCCGCAGGCGGATTGTACCGCCTCGCGCCGGTTTGCACAGGATCGTACTGGAGTAATCTGGATTTAGCCAGATTTTTGTTAGCGTTAGCAGGGTTTTACGGGTGCTTTTGTTTCTTTTTTGATAGGGGGAATATTTTATGATTATACTCTCTTTAGTTTATGTATTTGATTATTTTTCCCACCTGCCTAAATTTTCAGTTGTTTGTTTTACGATTTTTTATTTATTTTTTTAACCTTTTTGTGCTGTGAATTCTGAAAATTCAAAATTTACAGTTTTTGCTTACAAGTTACATATTTTTTATGTGCTAAAACTGTTCTTATTGCTCTATACTGTAGAGCAATGAGGAACTTTTATTATATTCAAGCTAGAATTTTTTTAAACAATGTAAAACACAAAAACTCAAAGCAACGCTAACCTATTTCAAACGCCAAGGTTACAAAGCGTTCATTCATAAACTTTCAGGCGGGTGTAAATACCCTTCGGGTATGAAACAGGGCGTACTGAGCTGTAAGCACGGGGCCAAAACAGGCTTTTTGACACACCGTCCGGCCCGCGTCCGGTAGCAATCCGGCAAGCTATGCAGGCGAAAGGTATCACCAAAGGTGTACGGTTTTGACGTTGTGAAAATGAGGCAATGCAGATGCCGGCTATACTTAATGTAATGTGAGGAGCCTCTATTATGGTTTACGTGCAAAAGCATGGAGTGCCAATCGTGAGTCGAAAACCTAATGTTATCAAGATTAAGTATAAGTTTTTTCGTTTCAACCTGGAAATTCAGTTTCAGCTGTTCTGTGAATATATCCGACAAAACGTTATACAATGCAAGTTCATTCGATTTCATTTGTGTCCTGTGATCCTGTTTACAACATCGTTACGTAGCTTACTGTCACGTCAAGTTTCATAGTGTTGCCATAAGCGGGCTCAGTATCGGGCTCAATGTCGGACCCAATTTGTATAGCACTATACTCACGATAACTCACGACGATGCAGCACCGAGGTTTGATCAGCCATTCTCTTGATTAGTTAATGTTCTAGGGACATCGGGAAGTTAAGGAGCCTTTATTGAATTGCAATGCAATATTGGAGCTTTAATATTGATGGCTTCACTTATAACAATTTGTTATACAAGGTTTCAAGCAGCGTATTTTATCGTGAATTTAATTCCATAAACTATATCGCATTATGAATTATTTTATTATTTTATTATATTGCGTGTTTTGTGTAACAATACTCTGAAGCGTTAAATGGTGCTCGATAGATATTAATTCACGTTAGGCAAAATTGGTACTTATAGTTCACGAATTTAAACATTACTTGCTGTTGCCCGAGACTTCGTCTGCGATCCAGGATGAAAAGTAGTGCTTACCCAGGTCTATTTGGTGTTCCAAATTTCATCCAAATTCATTCAACCGTTTTAGCGTGAAAGCGTAACAAACTCACTCTAGCATTTATAATATAAGTTAGGATAAGCCATTGTACAGTCAAGGAATAAATAACATATGTTGAGCACACTAAGGTAAAAATTTACATACACTTCATTATTTTTCGAATACGTCATTACAAACATTTTGAATGAAAATAACAGAGGGGCAATTCTCGTAATTTTTATGAACGTAATTTTTCGTAATTTTTAAGAACGTTCACAGTGTGATCTCAGTCTCAATCTGTCAAAAATACTTCAAATTTCCCTACATTTTGACAAGTTTTTGACATTTGTTTGTCGCTGAGATGAGACTGCGACTATATTTTGAACGTAAAAATAAATACATAAACGTAAGTAACGTACGTATATATAAATAAATAAATAAACGATTTAAATTATGAGAATTGGCCTACAGGTCGAAAAGGTGACCTGTGCCCGCTACAGGGAGAGCGATTTTTTTTGGTAATTCCCGCTCTTTAAATGTTCGTACTACGAAGTATACCTAAGGGCCCACGTAACGTTAGAGTAACATGTTTTTGTGATAGCCAGCCTTTGTAAAAATCGTTACTGTACGTCACAAAAAGGTTCGTGCTACCAATTTCCATTACATCGTTTACTTATCCTTGATGTCAATCCCGTTTAGTTTCGAAACGTGGCGCTGTTTCAATTCTTAAACAACCTACACCAGCTCGTTTAATCTGTGAAAATGTCACCGTGAAAACATTTGTGTGAAGCGGGCTAGAAGTAACCTGTCAATAGAGTCAATACCTAATATCACGTAGATTGACAGCTCGTTTCAAGATTTTTATGAATTAAAGAAAGAGAAGAAAATAAGCCAGCGATAAACATAACACAGAGAAAGAACACAAACAAAAATTAACAAGTTGAGGGAGAATATGCGTCACATACAAAACGGCCATCGCTCAGCATAATGCTATGTATGACCCTATGCGAGACAGCCCCAGGCTGGCACTGGCGATTGTAATAGCGCCACCTTAAAGCCAAGACTATGCAAGTAAATCCATTAAATATCCATATTAAAATAAACAATAATAATACAGTTTATTAGGGCAATTACGATACTGGGTCACTGCGTTTGGTAGAAATTATCATCAAACGGGATACCGTTTGATGATACTTTCTACCGAACGCAGTGACATTTTTCTAAACATTATGGCGACAGCGAAAGGGACGGCGGGCGATAAAATGGCGTCTAATCATAATGTTGCCTGTATAAAAATGCCGCTGCGGGATATAGGTATGCATAAAACCACTAGGCCATTATCGTAATTGCCCTAATTCATATTCAGAATAAAAATTGGCAAATTATTAACAAAAACATTTTGAAATAACTCACAAAGATATTGCAATAACGACGGCAATAACTCATTACGAGTATTTAATTGCTTGCAAGCTACAGTTTTTGTGCAAGTTACTGTTAAAGCGATGCGCACTTTATTTCTGGTAACGAAGTATACAAAAACGCTGTGAATGTGAGCGTGAAGCCGAGTAGCGTCAGCTCATAATATACGTACACACACACTTCCGACTTCGCCACTGTCACAGACTTTACAGAGAGCTTCTGCGTTTACACACACATTCACAGAGTGTTTCTACACTTGGTAACCACAAGTAAAGCGCGCGTCGCTTCGTATGATAAAAATATTATACTTATACGTGTATCTATTTCTGGCTTTATGGTGACTATACTACTTTACAAGTTGGTCGTGTTAGGGTTACCATAATAGGGATTTGTTTCGCAAGGGTTCCCATATCTTTGAAGACGTAGGAATTACTTCCGGAATTCCGGACAGGAAGGGTCGATTTAGGGATAGTATCGTTAGATACGGCTTCTTATAAAAGGGTGTATCCGTTTGGTCTTTGGAGATACCGTTTAATATTATTGGCCACCGATGAGTGATCTACATGATATTATTACGTTATAAGTAGTTACTTGGAGATGAAAAAAAAAATTAAAAACTTTATTTTTATACAAGCACATTTAGGCCCGTATTACAGAACGTCACTCAATACTCAAGCATTACTTAAAACTAGATTCAAGCCATTTGATTGGTTGAAACTACTTTAAGTAATGCTTGAGTATTGAGTGGCGTTCTGTAATACGGGACTTGGTCGTAATAAAAAGCTAAGATTAGCCCGCTTAGCCCGCATTGCAATAAAAATCTCGCGAAAATTTTTATCACCATTCTCACACACATGGCATCCTAAGTAGATATCTACACGCGCTTGCGATTTAAAATTTGCGGTCGTTGCAATTCTGTACACTGAATATAAACCGCGTGAATAAAAATCGCGCGGTGAGATTTTGCTGCGCGGGTTTGGCCTTATTTTACATACATTGAACTAATTCATCACCTTTATTTCTTGTTGTGTCTGCTAGTTTATATTAATACTCCTAATAGTCCTGAAGCTTTGGTTTTCAAGGAAATGCTTTCGTCATGTTATAGCGGCCATCTGGATCCAAAAAACGGATTACATACGCTGTGCCGCTCACGACGCTATCCACATCTTAAATACTACCTACATAATTATTAAGGAACTATTTGCACACCAGTGAAACTTAAAATGTAAAATCTAATTAAAGTGACAAAAGGCTCTGTAAGTTGACATCTATTATTGTGAGACCGGTTACCGCGTTTTTAGGAAACCAAAACTTTAGGAGGCAAGAAAGAGTACACAGAGAAACTTTAGGGTTAATAATCGGCTTCCCTTGATCTTGAGACTGTTAAATTTTTAGAAAATGTTTGTTATCTAACAGCTGAAGGTCACTAGGTAGCTGTGAAAAAGGTTTATTAATTTTCTTGTTAGTGAAGAATTATCATCTGCCCTAGTCTTTTCTCAAACTATTTAGGGGTCGGCTTTCATTCTCACCGGATGAAGTTGAATACCAGCATTTTACATGGAGCGACTGCCTATCTGACCTCCACAACCCAATTACTGGGTAACACGATACCCCTTAGTAAGACTGGATATCATTATAAACACGTGTCACGTGTTTCTGTGACAAATAAACTTATTTTTCTTTCTTTTTTTATCCAATGCATTATGGTAGGTTAGATATGCGTCAGAACTACAACCAGTAACAATTGAAAGCATTAATTACAATTGATCCTGTTTGTGTTTCCCTTTGTTCTAAGACATTTCTACTCTGTAAGAACTAGTGGAAACTTTTGTGAAATTTAGCTTCGAGTTCCGTTGGTAACCATTTGATTTCGATTTGTGATTTTACTCGAGTTAGGGAATATTTTTAAACGTAGTGCCATAGGTATTTTCCTATTTTTTTGTGCAATATCAGACTGTTAGCCAATATTGATAACATGTATTATGGAATTCAAATAGAATTGTGCAATAGAACAGCGATGACAGGTGGATGGAGTAAGGCTGTGACAGCAGAGTGGCGTCCAAGATCTGAAAGACGAGAGCGGCAATTCTCGTAATTTTAAGAACGTTCACAGTCTGATCTCAGTCGCAATCTGTCAAAAATATGTCTAATTTCCCTACATTTTGACAAGTTTTTGACATTTGTTTGTAGCCGAGATGAGACTGCGACTAGATTTTGAATGTTTTAAATGACGAGAATTGGCCTTCAGATGTCGGTCGTACGGCGGCAAGATGGCAGACGACTTGGTTGCCATTGCGGGCAATACCTGGATGAGGCTGGCACATGAGCGTGGGGTTTGGCACAAGAAAAGAGAGGCCTAGGCCTGGCAATGGGTGGGCTGAGGGTGATGATAAACCAATAACCGGAAAATTGCGCAGAATTTGTATACAACTCATCATCATCATCTGCCTAGCCTTTTCCCAAATATGTTGGGGTCGGCTTCGAGTCTAACCAGATGCAGCTAAATACCAGTATTTTATATGGAGTGACTGCCTATCTGACCTCCACAACCCAGTTACTGGGTAATACGTTACCCCTCGGTAAGACTGGTTTTTAGACTTTCGGGTTTCTGACTGCCCGTAACGACTGTCAAAGATCAACGAATGACAGCCGGGACCAACGGTTTAACGTGCTTTCCTCACAATTTCAGAATTTTTATCAACTATCTGCTAGAAAAGTTCACAGAAATTTATGATAACGCCATTATAAACCATAACAGTGGATGTAGTTTATGTTATAAATTATTCTAATTCTAAAGAGCTTTCCCTATCTTTCAATACAAATAAGTGCAATGAATATAATCATATTGTAAAACTGATTTAGGTAGCCATTCACTTAAAATTCACGTCATTAAACTACAAAAAAATAAATAAATAAATAACAGTACATATTGTATTACGAGCTGAACATCTAGCAAACAAACATTACAATGAACTATTTTCGTTTTTCATTTAACAGCATCGTAAAATCATCGTCCAATCAATTGTCTTATATTCCAATTGTCTTATTTTATTTAAACCATTCCAACACGGCTGTAATTAACAAGAATAATAGACACAACACGAAAATTCGTTTGAATATCAACGACGAATACTTAAATATTCAGAGCAGCGAAACTGTGGCCTGCTATTCACAAACTAATTTTGAGACTTTTCGGCTAGCAAAGCTGAAGATTCGGCCAATAAGAAATACATAAAGCATTGCCATATTTTAGGGGTAACACAGACGACATATTATTTGTGCGATCGCGTCTGCAACGCACTAAGTCTGCAAGACCCGTATTATTTTTGTGAATGTTATTTAAAGTCATAAATTAAATTATTACAGTTTATTAAATTGTTAATCAGCAATTCATCAGCAACCTTATAGCAACGAGAATAAAGATCACTGTGATGTAAAATTAGAGGTCAAAATTAAGAGAGAGTTTTCAGAGTGATGGCTAAATGCTAGAGTTAGATGGACCGACGACTCTAGAAAGATGGCTGGGACTATGTCCAGCAGTGGACTGCGATAGACTGAGTTGATTTTTTATTGTTGAGAGTGAACGTTACTTAACTTATATTATTTTCCCCAAGATGGACACAAATTGCGGCCAGAACTGTCTATAGCCTGACAAACAAACGCAGAATTTTCAAATACTCAGTAGGTACTCAACATTTAATTGCATTCCATAATGTGAACTTAGGTGGTAGGTTTTACAAATACGTCATTATGGACCCTGTAGGCACAGCAGAATAAGAGAGGGGGATTAATCAGTTGAATTAGTTGCGATTAGTCTACTGTACAACAGACACGATCGCACAAACAGTTGATCGTCTGCGAAGGCCTTTATCTGTGGGGAAGCAGGAAATCCCATGAAGCGAGCCACTTCAAGGACGTGATCTTCCTCCCCCTCCACCCCCTTCCCGTTATTTCCTTCTTTTATTTTCTCAGCCACCGCACGACTCCTGTTTCCTTTAGCCTTGGGTTAGTAAGTACGGGTGAATAGTGTCGCCTAAGCGTTATTGTGCTTCGTCGTTTTTTTTTTTATATGATTATTGTTTCAGCCCTTGGTTTGCCAGGATATAAGTTTATGAAATACGTTTTTTATTTAGGTACTGTACAGGGAACTAAAGAATTAATGTCAACTTTATGTAATTACCATAAATGACTAAATCATCCGTGGTGATTAGTTAGTTTGTTAACTCATTATCTTTGATGTTAGCTAATTAAGTAATGTAGCTGAACAGCTGAACAATAAAACTAAATAAGTACAAAACTAAAAAAATCTGTTCGTTCATCCTAGTTGTTTATGCGTGCCACAGATAAACAAAATCAAATGGACCAATTAGTTCAAACGCAGCTGTCAAAACTATGCCACAATTTGCAACTATCAGACTGGAATAATACAACGGGATTTCGACATTCGAAGTAGTAAATAAAAAAGTAGGTTGAATATCGATATCCAATAGGAATAGAAACGTTGCCAGGTAAAATAACTGGCGAAAAGCCATGAAACATAGAATTGGTGTAGTATCTAGATTTACTATTAAAGCTGTTTATTTTGATTCGAGGGTGAGACAACAGATTTATTGCTGAGGGAAAAACATACGTGCAATAACTTTATATTTTCTTAGAAACTGACAAAATGGGGAGATCCCAATACCAATGGATTTCAGCTTTTAAAGTTACATAATAACTATAGGTAATAATACTTAGTTTTTATTCCCATAATAAATTTTTAAAAGGGTAATTTAATATATTTATTTGACAATTCGGTATAAACTTAAATAACACTGCTTTTCTCCTTTAAAAGCGAACATAAAACAATTAAAACCAACGTTCAAAACAAAACGATTTTCACGGAAAATCCAAATTAAAGTTCATAACAAACAGGCTGGAACAATAGGAAGCTGCATAAAAGCTAAGTAACCCGACACACAAAATCAATAGCAACGTAAAATAAAAGAGTTGTCAATCAATAAGCCGAGCTATTTAAATTGATGTGCGATGACGTCACTGGATATGTCACTCGCGACATCCTGCCATAGACACGAGTCGAGCGGAATTATTTCGGTAACATTCGTCATTCGCGCGCGCAAATCTGCATTGACAGCTCTCATTCGCGCGGGAAATTGACAACCATTTAGTTTTATTGCTTTCAACTTTTGTTTGATGTATGTTAGCACAGAATCAGTTTACGGAAATGGTGATAGTTTTATTATGTAAGTAATGAAATTGAAGAGATTTTTATGAAGTTTAAAATTGTTTGATGATTTTACATTGAGGGAAACAAATAATAATAAAATGCTTTATATATTCCGGAAGGTAAGATTTTGTGATTTTCTTTTGTGAGATCGTGGCTCATAAAAAAATACTGCGATTTCGTCGCAATTATAAGTTTACAGTCGCTCTTTCTTGTCTTATAATAATTTTATTATCCAAGATAGCTTTTTGCTTTCAGAAATAAATAAAAAATGTGGCCGTGGCTTGCTCACAAAAATTTACAAAACGCAAGAGAAATAGCACACCAATTTAGAGACCGCAGTAACTTCAGAAACCCGAGCCCCGATTCTTTCTAGCCCGTCACGTAATGGAGTTATCTATACACGTCAACACTACATACAAGAGAAACGGGACGCCCAGAAAATGAACTCGCCCTAACAAACGAGCTACCTCCTTTTTAGATTTCGGTCGCCCAGCCCCGAGAATGTCATCGGCCAGTACATAAGATTGATTGATAATCTATCAATCTCTATACCATAGAGCATGAAAGACTGTACTAAACTTGTTAGGCAGGAGATTTATGTATCCGGCGTGATTTAGTAGAACAAATACATATTGTTAAAAGTAGTTATCGTTTTTTTTTTTGTTCAAAGAATTTGGAAAGTAAATATGTGTCTTACATATTCTAGCTATAGGTAAATGTGTACGTAAATCCTTTTTTTTTCAGAAGTTCAGTTTGGCTGTTTAGGAGCTTTCCATTACCGACAAACACAATATAAAAACATTTCTCTCCGTCGCGTCGCCTCTAAATGTCAAAATCAAACAACAGAAGGTCTCCTACTTGTTTACGTTAGAAAATCAATGAAAATCAGTGATGTATGAAGCAAATAGACTTTGGGACATTGGTTTGGCATTCAGAAAATATTATTAAGCCATTCTTTCTGGTCTTGTGTGAGCAATTAAATTTATTTACCATTTATATATCTACTTATAGTTTGTGGCTCTGTAACAGCTACTCTACTCTTAACATTTATTTAACAATGTACATATTACACGCTAACAGACTTAAAATAATAATATGTACAGACGCCAGCACATCAAGCTACTACAATCTGTCAAATTTCTTTAATAGATTTTCAACTTTATCGCTAAAGCGTAAGGTTCAATGTTGATTGAGAAAATTGTACAGTTTCGTGTAGCTTGATGTGCTGGCGTCTTTACGTGTATCATTGATATATATGTTACACTAGATTAGCAATTACCGCACCAAGGCGTTGCCACTAGGCTGATGGCCACAGCCATCAGCGTAGCTAACGTCAGTTCAGTGCTCTGTGTGACGCCAACCGAAGTCAACTGAGTGACATGCGACAAAAAATATCGCGAAAGAGTGCGATTCAAGATCACAAAAATATCATAAATTAACCGGAATTACTTTCCACACGTAAATTAATTGTCTCTGTGTTTATAACAACGTAAAAACGCAATAAAATGTAGAATTTTGTAAATTAGGTTCAGTGTTACCACTAAAAACTTAGTTTTAGTTTCCCACATTAGTGGGAGTTTTTAATTTGTGGAATAAGTGATTTTAAATATTTTTTAATAATAAAAACGTAGCAGGGTGCCTAAAGATGCAGCACGCCGTGAAAAATGGATGGAAATAATCCGATTGCTGAGAAAAGAGACTGACTGGCTACCTACTAAATCATTCAATTTCATTAATAATAAAGAACAAATATTCAAAAAGAAAATGTCTTAGTTATTTTCATTATTTATAAACTTCTATTACACATCCAATAAGAAATACATAAATCAAATATTTAAAAAATAATTTAACTTAACCTAAAACGTTTTTTATGGCTTAAAATGTTGGGTAAAATTTCGCATGGGTAGGCAGCCCCATCCCGTCATTGCATGTTTATATTGCGGTCTTTGTCTAATCTAAGCGACGGTATTATTCTTACGACGTGTGTAAGTGAGACAGATATATGTTTACTTTTAAATGTTTAGTGGTTTCAAAGCTACGTCGTCGCGTTTATAAAGTGGCTACACTTTTTTGACACATTTAATTGAGGTTTGCTTCTCTAGTTATATAGCTCAATGACGTGTACTATGAAAAGAGAAGCAAAATAATCATAGGGCATCAAAAATAACACATGAACAAATATTAGTATATTAGACTCCCATGAAAGTGGAACGGACTTGTATAAAATACAGTCAACACTATTCTAAGTTTTGAAATAATTATCACGTAAAGAATTAAGTAAGACTAATAAACAATTTTAATCAATAACATTTTGTAACTACTCCCCTCCAATCGGATAATTCCAAAATTCATATATCTGTGGGAGTATCGACTTGAAACACCCCGCACCGGACCTTTGGAGGTTCATTTTATCTCCTGTTAAAGTGCCCATTTCATTCCAGATCCCTCAAAATTGTTTATAACATAATAACACGCCTTTATATGAGAGCCCTTCGTGAGCTTCGGCATGTATAACGGATTATAAGGGAGTGGCCGGAAAATATAATATCGTATGAAGAAGATTTATGCAGTTCATTGAGTTTTGTAGTTTCCTTACCGCTGTATGATTTGGTGGTTGGGGTTTTTCTGTGAGATTTCCTTTAGTTCTCTTCATAAATTTTAAGAACATATGGTTTAGGTATTTGTTGATGCGTAATCCTACTTCCTACTTATAATCCTACTATTATCCTGTCCTACTAATATTATACATGTGAAAGTTTCTGATTATGTTGTTTGGATGTTTGTTGCTCATCACGCGTAAACTGTTGAACAGATTTGGATGAAATTTGGCACACAGATAATTTATAACCAGGATTAACACATAGGAGTATTTTTATCCCGATATTCCCATGGGATCGAAACTAAGGCGGGTGAAACCGCGGGGCGCTGCTAGTCCTAATGATATGATACGCGAAAGTTTGTGAGGATGGATGGATGGATGTTTGTTACTCTTTCACGCATAAACTGCTGAACGGATTTGGATGAAATTTGGCACACGTATAAGATATAGCCAGCATTAACACAGGATTATTTTTATCCCAATATTCCTATGGGATTTAAACTTTTGCGGGCGAAACCGCAGGGCGCTGCTAATATGTTTAGTGTGTTGTAGAGACAGGTATTGATTTTATCTTGTAAGTTTATGGCGAAGAAGAAAAGTAAAGTTTATTTTTTTATGCTCTCCATATAGATATTTTTGTTGAAAACTGAACTTTCTGCATTGTTTATTAATACATTGACTAATTTAACTCAGTATTAATAACAGTAATATAGACAGTAGATACCTATAGATATTATTATTGTAGCCAATATTATTTCGTAGCAGAATTTACTGTCATCATCTGCATAGCTATTTCTATAAAATAAAATAACAATAAACACACTCTATGTCCCTTGCAAATAAAAATGGCACCTTAAGCCATTTTTCCTTCTCTATGATTTTAATACACAGTAGAAGTTCAGATAGGGCTCGAACAACCAATAATATTATTGCCAAAAAGGGATAAGTGATCCCCGGAAAAACGGATTAATGGGCCAAAACGGTGTCGCCCTTCCCCAACATTTCTCGATGGCGCATTTCCTTTTAAAAATATTGTTTTGCTTCTCAAGGTGGTTAGTGGATTTTGTTTTTCCTGAATTTATTAGGATTAATATTTATTGTTAGTGAATTAACCTGGCGACTAAGTTAATAAAAATTGTATTGCAAATGGAATTAATCTTTCAAGAGTTCTATTTTAAAGTGTGGTGCCAAAGAAACATTTTACAAGTTTTTGCATTTACTAAAGTTCATTATACTTTAGTGAACCATTTTATTTTTGAGTTTATAGATCTATCCGGTTTTTTTTTGTGAATGAAAGCAGACATAATAAACATGGTTGAAATACGAGCTACGCACACATACCTACACTACCCACTCCATTTACAACGGAAGTGAGAACTATCAAATTACAAATTGGAAAAAACTTGAAGAAAAAAATATTGGCAGTCACGGATACTAGAGTCTTTACTTCTTTAGGTGTTCCTATACATAGGATAGGAACCACATTAGCTATCTACATATATGTACAGCCTATACTATTTTTTTACTATTGTACGACTCATAATGCGAAACATTAGAGAGAGTTTTACGATTAGAGATGGGTTTTTGTCTGGGCATTTTGGGATATATTGGATAAATGCCCAATAAACGTATGAAAACAGGGCAAGTTATTGGGCGTTTATTAGGCATTTACCCAATACGTCCCAAAATGCCCAGGCAAAAACCCATCTCTATTTACGATCGATTTTTTTGCCTCCTTTCTGCAACTGGTTCTATTGTTATACTCCTGGTAGTACAGTCAACAGCAAAAGTAGATGATGAAAATCAGAAATTCATTACTTATTAATGAACGGAGTCCGCGTCAGAACTGTGTAGCGTCGAAATAGTAAATGTTTGGTATAATTTACAATCGCATAACGACACTTCGACGCCACACAGTTCTGACGCGAACTCCGTTCATTAGTATTGGATTTCTGATTTTCATCATCTACTTTTGCTATTGACTGTACACAGAACCTACTTAATTTATATACCATTGTATACTTAAATCATTTATTGGAGATTAATTCTGTACTTAAAACTTCAAAAAATTATTTAATGCTGTAGAAACGGAAAATACATCTTCCCGTCAATCAAGTGTGAAACCTGAAAATTGTAGCTTGCAAAAAAATCAATTACTTAATTGAGTAATTTTTTTTAATAGATTCGTTTACCCATATGAGCAATCCTATTGAAAATTACCGTTTTATTCAAAATAGTTTAATCATAGTTAATAATAAACTAACTAATATACATAATATCTATATCTATGGTTTTTAATACGATCAAATGAGCATTAACAATCGTGCACTTTTGGATTTTCAAAATTTTTTCTTATTTACTGTCCCGTTGGTCTCGTGGTTGCAAGGGTGAATGCTGAGCACGGAGTCCTGGGTTCCATTCCCAGGTCGGGCAAAGTGCTATTAATTTTTTCCATTAGGAATTTCTCAGTAGTAGCCCGGAATTTGAAAGATGGCGGTGTTATACACTCGTGCCTCGGAAAGCACGTTAAGCCGTTGGTCCTGGGCTTCAAGTCTGCTATTACAATAGTGTCAGAATGGTCTATCATTGATTTCATAATTGTTGATTTTGACAAGTTTGGTAATCTACACACATCAAAAGTGTCTAGGGATCAACATATATTTTTGCAATAACTTTTCTCCTGATTGATATTAATTAAAATTTTCTTTAAGGATTCATCAAATAAAGTGTTTTCGTTTGTCACAGTAACGATAAACCAAGTCACCTTTGCATTAATAAAGAAATTTGCCATTTTCCTAATAAAGGGATTTTTGACATTTGAACCACTAACACAAAAGTTCGAAAAAAAGACTGAAATAACAGTTTTCTCTAAAATTTTATTGGGTAACTTAAACAATTAATAATCCTTGTTTCTACCGCGAACACTAACAACACAAGAACATCGGTTTGGCATACTCAAAATGAGTTCATCCAAATCACGCTGTGGAATGGCCGCCCATGTTCGTTGCAACAACAAAAAAAGGTCTTCTTGCGACTGGATACCCTCCATATTCGGCAGAGCTCTTCTCTGTAGCATATCCCATGCATGCTCAATCGGGTTCAAGTCTGGCGACTGAGCAGGCCAGGGCAGGACATTGATGTTAGCTGCGGCGAGAGTCTGTCTTACAACTCTTGCGGTGTGCGGTCGTGCATTATCATGCATTAACTGAAATAAGGGACCGATTTGCACTTGTAGAGGAACGATGACGTCTGATACAATCGTCTCAGCATAAATTTGAGCGTTGAGGTTGCCTCTGATCCAAATCAACTCAGTTCTTCCGCCGATCCAAATACCCGCCCATACCATGATGGTTCCACCACTATAAGGATGGACTTTCTGGCAGGATTTTAATCGCTGTTGGCGTCCAGGGGTTCTCCAGTGTCGTATACGTCTTGTATCCGGTCTCATACCAAAACGAGACTCATCAGAAAAGCACACGAAACGCCATTGTTCTTCTGCCCAATTTCTGTGTTCAAGAGCCCATTGATATCGAATCCTACGATTGTGCATTGCTATAGGTGGTACCCGTAGCGGTCTTCGGGAATGAAGGTTCACTTCATGCAAGCGGTTTCTGATTGTTTGGTCGCTAATTAAGTTCCCTGAAGAGTGATGAAGCCTCACGGCTAACATCATGGCGGTTATTGTTGGAGCTCTTCGAGTTAAGATTTGAATGTATCGGTCTTGTCTCCGTGTGGTGCAGCGATACCGTCCTCCATGGCGCTCAGCCACGGTACCAGTGCTTCGGTAACGTGTCCAAAGTCGACTGATAACACTCTGACTTGTATTCAGAGCTAAAGCCACAGTACGTTGCCGGGAACCAGCTTCTATCATTCCCACGGCTCTGAGCATTTCTTCCCTGCTTAAATGACGTCGCCGCTCCATAATAACGTTGGTTTTAATCAGTAGTAGGGAAACAGTAGCACTAATAATGTCTTCAATGCGTTGTATGTTTTTATAGGGAAAATATTGACAGCTGATTTTCATCTTTTACTCGAATTTGATTCACAGTTCCTGATTCAAATTATGAAATGCACCAAAAAGGATCCATATAAATTTATAAAATCATAAATTTATTACAAAGCCACATCTCAATCTCAAGAAATCCGCATAAAAATGCTTGATCCCTAGACACTTTTGATGTGTGTACTAATATAATGGCGTCAATACGACTTTCCAATGGTCAACCACTGACACTCCATTGAAAGAAATGGCATAAAATGGTAATCTCGTACATAATGACAAATTAATAAATGTAATGTTTATTGCTATTTACGAACTTCTTACTACTTCAGATTGCAAACACTAATACCTAATATGCAAAAATATATATGAAATGAAATCTAGCATGTTTAGTAGTAGTTTTTTTTTCAGATCATTGACCGACCAATGATCGACCATTATGAATTTAGCAGATTACGAACTTTTAGCAAAATGACAATGGGATCGTGTTGGAATCACGAATTCATAAAAATAGCAGACTTGGGCCCCTGATCTCTTTCCGGTCGTGTCAGATTGCCATCCCATCGGATTGTGAGAGTGAGGAAAGAGAGAGTGCACCTGTGCACTATAATATCTCCCGCGTCGATGGCTTAGCTCCGTTGATGGCTGAAATTCGGTCTTGGTACTTATACGTATTAGTATAATATTTTATTTTCATACCGAGATCCGCACAGCAAGCAATCTTTAAACCAATAAAGCTGTTTATATTTGTAATAAATCACACAAATATCCTTATTTATTTCCATACAATTTTCCAGAACGCTGGCTACCTAATATGTATTATGTAATAGTATCTTATTGATAATAAACGAAATTATCTGCCTTAAGCGGTTATGGCACAGATTAATGTAGGCACAGAAGCTACACTGGTTATTATAGACTTGGAAAACGAAATTCAAAACCCAAATGGATACAATCAGTGGTTGAAGTACCTAAACAATAGTTTTAGAAAAAAAATTGCTCATTATTACTTGCCTTTTAGAGGTGAACTTAGCAATATTTTTTTTGTCTTTTTTTCTTTTGTCATGGATGCAGGCTTTAGAAGTAATAACAATAAGTTTATTCATCAAAAAGTAAAAATACATTGTGACGGATTCGGTGAGCCACAAACTAAGCATCGCTTGTATCTTGTATCTAAGTGACGATTAAATACTTTTATCACTGGTGGAGTCGCCTTGAATGAAATACGTTATTGAGTAGATATGATCTGACCAGCACTGTAGACTATTTTAATTTAAGTAGCATTCTCGTGTAATACCTAAGAAATAACGAACATAAACAAGCGAATCAAACGATTGAGAATAGCTGATGGCCAATCGTGTTTTTTTTTTTATTTGCTAATACTTTTATTTTTGTTAAATACAATAAAAAAAAACTAAAGGTCTGTTTACGAGGAAATGGTTGTTTTAATCACCATAATTTTGCGAAAATACTTTGTCGAAGTTACTGGGGTCATGTACCGTGGACTTACCCTAGACTTTCTAGTACATATTAACGAGTGAGTCTTCTGTAGGTACTCTCTCATTCTGTGGTAACAAGATTGTGTACATTCGGGAACGCAAAAGAAATATAATAATATTTTGTTTACATAGTTTGTTGAGCTTATTGGATAGAGGATTCTGGGAACTCCGTTTACTGTTTCATATTTCAACAGAGAGAGAGAGATGCCAGTTCATGCCAGACATAATTATGTGGGTATGTATTATTTGATGCAAAGAAGATGTAGGTACTGCATTTTCTAGTAGATATTAGAAAGAGAATAGAATTGGTTAGTCGCACGGACTCGTAGCTAAGATTTCAAGAATTTTCCACTATTCTCGTTTTCATTTTATATTCAAAGTTGTTACTTTATATTATTACTCAGTTTTGATCAAAAATAGCACTAGATTAAAACATATTGCTCAAGTGGCCGCGATTGCATATAACTTGATTATAAACTTTAATAGTCAAACATAAAGTTTAATATAGTTTGCAAAATATTTACTAATTTAATTGAAAAGTAAACGTATTTTTAAAACAATAACAAAAATATTTAATGAATAATAAAACATATTTTTAAGCAATAAGGTTGAAAAAACTATGTTGCAAAGACCACATTATTATTTGTGGTCTTATTCTTCCGACCGTTTTTGATGCGCTTGTTAGATTGCTCATATTTATAGGAAACAACTGTTGTTTAACGATGTTGTAAAACCAATTGTCCGTATGTATAATTTGCTCTGTTAAACCAATAACTACATTTAGAACTTGTTTATTTATCAAACACACTGTCAGCTGTCATAAAACAGATGACATTGACTTATGGATGTGTTCCATTTCAACATCATTTATTCATTCTATTCTCATTGTAAATTAATATTCTGTGAAACTGTGTTCTGTGTTCTAATTTAAAATAAATGTAATTACCACTCCTTGAATTGATATTTTACAAACAGATAATTTATGTCAATACTCAAGACAAGTCAAGTATTTCAAGTCACAATAAAATATTGAGACTTAAAAGACTAGATTCCAAACGAATAAATTATGATTTGCGGTTGTGCATAATCAAAACAATGTTTATTAATTTTAACATTACAATTTGAGAACTTAATAATTAATAGTATGATACTTTAATGTTTCTTAGATTTTACATTGCAATTTCTATGTACCAAGTTGTTTATAAACGGTTCTCGGAAATTTGATGTGATGTTACCAATTTATCAACTTTATACAAAGATTCCAATAAATAAAAAAACAAAAATGTACCTAAGTACCTATTATTACATCTGAAATTAGGTTGTGAACGTTTAATTGATCAAAGCTTAGCTTATAATTATAATAAATTTATTTGTTATAATATTGTTGTTACAAGGGTGTTACACTTAATATGATGTCCATAATATTCTGACGTTTCCAGCATACAAATATTTCAAGAATTAAAATTAGGAGTATTAAAGCAATGTCCAATTTATTTATTTAATGCACAATGTACATAACCATAGTTACATGACCCTGTTTGGGCACAGCAACATAACTTAAAACTAATAATATTAAAATCACGTAAATTATGAATTTTCAGAACTAAATATTGTATTTTAATTAAACTTAAATCTAGATTTTTACATAAAAGATTATTATTATAATTAACACACAGATAATTTTTATCTTCCATAAATTCATGGATACTGTAGTAACATTTTTTTTTAAGAGCAATGTCTTTAGCCTAGCTTTAAATACACATGTTGTTTTCGTGGACCGTATATTTTCAGGTAATTTATTGTATAACCATACAATGTCAAGAATAAGGAGAATGTTAACTGCTATCAAAGACAAGGGTTATTATAATGTCAAGAAGTAATAAATTCAATGTAAAAAAAAATATTCATTAAAATGTCGTAGAAATGAAATTCCATTCAATTATTAGTAGGTACAAATTCGAGTCGTCGTCTAATTTAAATTTTAAATCAAATTTTTCATTTAAAAATTAATTTGTTGAGTAGATTAGTTACATTAGTAGAGGTATAAAACCTAGAGATGATTGTTACTATGTTAGCTACTAGATTGTTACTAATAATTCTTGCTCAGACAGAAATTTTCACTTATAATGAAACTACATAACAAAGACTTACATATAAAAAAAAAAAAAAAAATAAGGTTGAGAATAAGTTAAAAGTTTTGAGCAAGACTGACAGTTTGCACTTCTAATGAAACTACATAACAAAGACTCACATATAAAAAATATAAAAAAGATCAAGGTTGAGAATAAGTTAAAAGTTTACAGAAATTAAATTCTGTGTTACTGAAATACTGCTGTTAGATTCCGATGTTCATAAATTATTTTCAAAGATAGGTACATTTTGGGTAAAAATTGCAAAACATGATCACACTTCACATTAACATTATAAAGGCGAAAGTTTGTGAGTGTGTTGGAAGTTGTTACTTCTTCACTCACAAACGGCCAAACGGATTTGGATAAAATTTGACACAGACTAATTATAACCAGGATTAACACATGTGATACTTCTATTCTCATGGGATCAACACTTAGCAGGTAAAACTGCAGGGCGCAGCCAGATATAAACATTTCATATTGTAGTAAGAAGCTGAAATTTAAAGCTGGTCAGTTGGTTCTGTAAATGAAACATATTTAACTCTTTAATCTGACATGTAACAAATAATAAATACCATTTAAATAATTGTTCAGTGGGTTTGGTTAACAAATGATACTGTGAGAGGTTCTTAGTAATTTTCTATATTATGTTTTTCACTTTTAAGGTATAAAGAAATTTAAATTTACAAAAAGTCCAACATTACCAGTGACAGACTATTCAACATATCCGAAATCCGCTTTTATAGTGCTTACTATTGTATGGTTAAAATAAACTTTTAATTTGGTCTGAACCACTACCCTGGGTCTTGATAATTTAGTTTTTCTTGATAATTTAGTTTTGGATTATAACCTTAAGAGTATATTATGTGTCCACTGTTCAAGAGTGATCATGCCAAAGCCTGAAATTATTTTACCAGAAAATGTATAAAACTTTGCAATGTTATTGTCAGATTGGCCAAGCGATGTAGTTTTGATAAAAGTTACGCCACTGGTTTACTTAGTGCTATCCCTTGACACCAGTAGTGGACTAGTTGTCTAGTTAATAATTGTTATTGACGTGGTTCGTGTACTTAATCTGATCAATCACATAAACTAGTAAAACAACATAAAAGCTGAAACTTGAATTAGTCACTATCACATATTGCTGTTTTTTTGGGCTTACTAAGTACATACTTCGAGAACGAAGTAATGGTCAGTATAGCCGTGTGAGATTACTCAAATTTATATGAGAATATCTAATTGAATATTGATCACCTATTGATTTTTCTAATTAACCAATAATCACAATATGAACGTCAGCTGTCAGATGATAATGACATTGACGTATGATAAGATGACGTTCCATTTCAACAATATTTTATCAAACGTAAATTATTATTTTGTGATAAAGGTTGCAATTAATTAAAATTGTTATTCGATTTCTATTGATATTTCACAAAGGAGACGTTTCATTTTTGTATGGGACTCCAGCCATAACATGTACACTTCAGAAAACTTGGAAAACGAACCCCTGAATACAATGTTTTTTTTTGTTTCATAATAATAATCTTTAGGCACTAAGTATAAACTGAAACGTTTGTTGTGACCATCGACAGCCAGCCATGACAGGTTGGAGAGATGACGTTTACTTAACCTAGAATTTGTCAAAATTTTGATTGTTGTTTTCCGTCATACAAAGCCAAAGTCGTAAGAAGTTAAAAGAAAGAAATGAAACGAAAAAATAACACTGAAAGCCACGAAGTTGAAACGAACGGGACCACAACGAGACTGACAGACTGACTGATGTAATGTCATTGTCAACAATACAAACCTAGAATTTTTCATCCAGAAATACCTACAAATCTACAATCCACAAAAGTAGTACATATTTTTTAACGATGAATTGAATCTTCACACTTTTTTTTTGTAATTAGTCAAAAAAAAGTTGCTTATGATAAATATCTTACCATAATAGCAAAGAAATACTTGCCTTTTGTAATTAGACTAGCGGTCCGTCCCGGCTTCGCACGGGTGGACATTAATTTTTTTAAATACTTTATTTTTTTCTTGTAATTAAAAAAAGCCTATATTAATCAGTGATAATGTAGCATTCAAATGGTGAAAGAATTTTTGAAATCGGTTCAGTGCTTTTTTAAGCCAATTCGTTACAAACATACATACAAACCTTTCCTCTTTATAATATTAGTATAGAAGTATAGATAAATAACGTCTACGTGATATTATTATGTTATAATGTAGCATGATTTCTTAACGAAAGCAGTATGCAAGTAAGATGACGCCATGTTCAATAGATTATGGCAATAGTTTGAGAAACTAATTTAGTTTTGTCTGAACCCCTGCGGCGGGACTTGATAATTTTGTTTTGATTTTAATACCCAGTGATGTGATTAATTTTGTTCCTTTTTTTTTATTATAATGAAAGTGTTCACATAGATGAAACTTTGTAAGGCTGATTATAGATTCTAGTCTTGAGAGGCTGAGAATTGGATGCGAGTGTTCACATAGAGGAAACTTGGCATCACTTATGATTCATTCCGGTGATCACAAAGATGAAACTGAGAATGGGATGTAAGTTTCACATAGAGGAAACTTGACATCACTTATGATTCATTCCGGTGTTCACAAAGATGAAACTGAGAATGGGATGTAAGTTTCACATAGAGGAAACTTGACATCACTTATGTAAAATTCCGGTGTTCACAAAGATGAAACTGAGAATGGGATGTAAGTTTCACATAGAGGAAACTTGGCATCAAATATGTAAGATCCTGGTGCTCACTCACATAGATGAGGCAGAGAACAGGATGCAAGTTGTAACTACCTGTATTACATTTTAGTGCACAAAGACGAAGCCATAACATTGATATTGTAAGTACTTTGAGAGCAAAGTACCAGTCAGTATGGCCGTGTTAGATTGCTCATATTTATAGGAAACAACTGTTGTTTAACGATGTTGTAAAACCAATTGTCCGTATGTATAATTTGCTCTGTTAAACCAATAACTACATTTAGAACTTGTTTATTTATCAAACACACTGTCAGCTGTCATAAAACAGATGACATTGACTTATGGATGTGTTCCATTTCAACATCATTTATTCATTCTATTCTCATTGTAAATTAATATTCTGTGAAACTGTGTTCTGTGTTCTAATTTAAAATAAATGTAATTACCACTCCTTGAATTGATATTTTACAAACAGATAATTTATGTCAATACTCAAGACAAGTCAAGTATTTCAAGCCACAATAAAATATTGAGACTTAAAAGACTAGATTCCAAACGAATAAATTATGATTTGCGGTTGTGCATAATCAAAACAATGTTTATTAATTTTAACATTACAATTTGAGAACTTAATAATTAATAGTATGATACTTTAATGTTTCTTAGATTTTACATTGCAATTTCTATGTACCAAGTTGTTTATAAACGGTTCTCGGAACTTTGATGTGATGTTACCAATTTATCAACTTTATATAAACATAACAATTATATACTTAGTAAATTTCTAAATTATCTTAATAAATTCTAAATTAGTACCACTATATAATATTTGTTTATTATTACTCATGTAAGAAATTAGTTAGTCAAAACTGTTTGACGATCTGTGATTGGTGGATACTAAAATCTTATCAGATCTTAAAATACAAGTTATTTATAAACACAAGCTATATTGTTATACCTTCCCTTGGATTCAACTATGGTAAAAGATGGGCTACCATTCATGTAAGTTGATTGATATTAAATATTGCTGTTAACTATAACTACTATGTTGTTCCTTATGTGTTACCTACCTATAATATGTCTATTGTTGCATTTTTGTGTAAAATCGAAATAGGGAATATTCATGTTCTGTTCCTTTCCGTTGCTAAGTCGCTATGGCTTTGAGAATAATGTGTTAAAAATAATTGTACTTTAACCAAATGTAAAAATAGGTTGCTGCTTGCTACAACCTACAATGTTTTAAAACAAGCTGCCATGAAGTTTACTTGTCCTTCCTTCTTCATGATGACCTAGTTTTGGGAACAGACAACTAGTTTTCTCACTAAAGAATTTAACTGACAAGCCTAATTGAAATAAATGCCTAGTCTTGTCTTTCTGTGCTTTTCTTCATAAAAACCCTTTCCCTACATACCTATTCTTTACTTCATATAGTAATTAACACCAGCCAGACTCACAGCTTGCTAATTAAGCTGATATTACTGACTATCCTTATAATCTCCATTCACCATTCTGACACGCTCATCGGAAATCATAAACTATGTTGGTAGAAAAAAGAAAAAAATCTGGTGATCCGTAAACTATGTCGAGTTATGCGAACGTTAATGTTTGGATCAGGTCATTTTTTTTTTCACAATTTCAGGGTCCCATAGTGAAATTTGTTCATAATGATCAATGACCCCTTTTAAGGTTTAAAACGATCAAAATGTAACGGTGTACAAGAATAAAATTATGTTGATGGCAACGATTAAGAACGGCTGGTCCGATTTGGCTGTTTTTTTGTTTTTAAATGTTAGTAAGTTCGAATTAGGTTTTTATTGAACTTCTTATTGAAAGAACAATTGGAAAAACTGAACGTCCTTTTTTATAAATTTTAAATAATTCATTAAAAAATCCCATTTAATGAATTATTTAAAATTTTGACAGAACAACGCCTGTCAGTCAGCTAGATAATAATATTTCAAATAAACAATACCAAACATGTCACTGGTTCCATTTACAAAACATCATAAAGCATAGAGAATATTAAGTGACGTCGCGCAACGGAATCAATTACACACAGCCAAGCTTAATTGGAGGCAGCCACCCCGAGCAAACAAGACGTGACCGCTACTAAACGTTATTTATGTCTAAATCTAACTAACATTATATAGCTGTAGCTACAGTGAAGGCTTAGGATTCTTTATTAAAATTGTTGGTAGACAGCAATTTACGGTATACTTAGTATCTACACTAATATTATGAAGAGGTAAAGTTTGTAAGTTTGGATGTAAGAGAGGTAGTCTCTGGAAGTAGGTACTGATCCAATTCCGAAAATTCTTTCACTGGCAGAAAGCTACACTATTGTTTTATAGTACCTATAGTTGACTACCAGGCGGGCGATGTTGCGGACACAAGCTAGTATTTTCTATTGAGTAAAACATAGTTTCGAAAATTTTAATTTCGGCTTTTCTTTTTGGTTATATAATTCGTGTTTTGTTATCAAGTAGGTATAAACCTACAAATAAAATATTTTAACTTAAGACAGAATGAAAAGTTTCAGATATATTTAATCAATGTTTGACTTTCACTTAGACGATTGGCACACTGCACCGCATCACGCAGCGGGACGCAGATAACGTGCCACCGCGCGTGATATTTTACATACAAATTCAAGAAAAACGCGCTTCCGTGCGGGGAATTTGGCTCCGTTTCACGCACCACGCTGCGTGATGCGGTGCAGTGTGCCAATCGCCTTAAAGTTTCTCAACTACTATGTGCGGTGGTTCCCAGGGGTCGCGTAATAACAGATAATTAATAGTCTCTCATTAGTCAATACCTACTTGATAGATTAATTAATGTTACTTCAGTAACCTTCTACAAAAACCTGCATCATTTCATTCCACAGATACCTAAAAACAAAACAAAAAAAAACATTTGTCTACGGTCAAAATGGCGATGATACTCGCGCCAAAAACTATAGAACAACGCGTATAGCTGCCATAGATTGTAAACATACATGTACTGGCGTCATCTTGACCTAGAGCGGGCCAACAGCCTTTTGAGTCTATTTCGGTACAGCACTATCCGGTACTGAGGCGAAACATACAGATGTTGGGATATTCCAAATTGTTGGGAGATTTACGCAAATTGAAATGACAATGGTTTCGAGAAGGATTTTTATGTAGTATCATCATCTTAGTCTTATATCTGGTAATGAATCATTTGTTATATATAGCTTTTAAGAATCTTGGTGTTTTACGACTTATTCTATAAACTCACGCAAGCACTTATGACGTGTGTAACAAGAAAATGTTGATATTTTATGTAATATGGACCGACCGATGGCTTTTTTTTATTTATTTTTTATTTATTTTTTGTGGATGGGAAATCATCAAATGACTCCTCCCGCTCTGGGTGGAGCAGAAGGGAGTGTCAGACTCTTACTGACTAAAACCCACCCGTGTTCCTTCCTTAGCCCTTTGCGTTCCGGGGTAGCGGTAACCCTTTCGGACAATCCCGCTGTCCCGGCCGAACGATGGCTGATGGCTAAAATGTTCAAGGGACAGACTGGACGAAGAAGCTGGAGGACAGGGTGTTGTGGCGCAGCCAGCGAGAGGCCTATATCTAGCAGTGGACTGCGATAGACTGAATTTATTGATTAATTGATGTAACAAGGCGAACTTTTCATCAATACGATCATCATTATGGTCTTCCTAGCCTTATCCCAAATACGTCGGGATCGACTTCCAGTCTAACGGGTTGCAGCTGAATATCCTTAATGAAGCGACTGCCTATCTGGCTTCCATAATTCAGTTCTTTGGTAATACGATACCTCTTGATTAACTGGTTATCAGACGTTCGGGCTTTTGAAGCGTTACAGGTAGTAACGCTTTGCAGTAATTTAAACTAGAGACAACGTGCGCATCTCGCCATGTGCTCCTAAAATAGGGAATGAAACCGAACTCGTCTATTCTGTAAACATTCTGTCTTAGGTAAAGTAATTTACATGGAGCGATTGCCTATCTGACCTTTATTAGCCCAGTTACTGGGTAACATGATACCTAGCATAAGGAAAATCAGCATGTAATGTTCCCTTTGCTGGGACATAGGCTTCTTTTCGACAGGGAGTGGGCCATAATCTACCACGCGGGCACAGTCTGGGTTGGTAAATATCACATGTCTTCGAATTTTTGGTCCTTGGACATGCCGGTTGCCTCACAATGTTTTCCTTCACAGTAACTGCGAAGGAAAACATTAGAATAAAAAATAAAAATTAAAAAAATAAAATAAAATATAAAAATATTCATAAAAATATAATAAAATAAAAATTAAGCAAACATTAAACCATTATTATAGGTATCATTTTAACAAATTAAATATTTTTTTCTTTATCAACCGTTAAAGTCCCTTTGCTGGGCAGAGGCCTCCCTAGCCCTGTCCAAAGCTGCCAGGACAACTTTATTTTGTTTTTTTTCTAAGTGTAATACGTTAATCCTCTTAATGTCTGTAATAAATCATGGTTGGCAGTTCTTGCGCTTTGTAACAAGGATTCAATTTATCACCCAGCGTAGATATTAATCTTCGTTGCCGCAATTACCGATCAATCTGACGCTAAATAGGCTAATCTTTGAAATTTTGAAGATTACAAACGCTCCCTTGATGTTATTGTAGGTTTACGTAGCGGGTTGTTTAATTAAAGGCATCGTGTTAGTTAGAGTTTTCATTATGGGGCATGGCTGAGTAGCAATTAATTGATTGAAGGACACTGAACGAGACACAATAAAAAGTTTTATTGTTTTTAAGTCTATAGGCGTTTAGGTATCCTTAGAGTTTCTTGCCCTTTATTCTCCATAAATAGATTTACGTTTTGGAATGTGTAACTTCACTCTCTCTACTAGGTTAACCATTTTTTGACAGCTGCCTTAGAACGTAACTATTACAGATTACGTAAATGTTAACTTTAAAATGCGTAATAAAATAAATTAATAAATATAAACTGCCTTATCTTTATGAATTATCTTATTTATGACTTCTTACGGGTTACATACGTTAAAATACTAGGTACGTGTTTTGACACACAATACATAATTGTTATGCCTATTAAATTACATTCTATCGTACTAAGTGATGTGATCGAATGTAATCGCTTCAAATAAATATAACGAAAATAATAATTTTATATCATAGGTAAACCAGTATAGAAAAACCTTTCATCTACCCAAATATCAATAAAATATATAAATTATTTGCCAGGATACGTATTTGCCACCATAAACAAGATGTTAATGTTTTATTTCGATTTTAAAACTTTCATAAAATGTTATGCATATAAAACGCTGTGTTTTTATATGCAGTAAACCCTAAATTTACGTAGGTCTATACACTACAACACAATTTATACGGCAAACCAGTGCCTACTTTATTTTTACGCTGATTTCCGCTGTAAAACCTGCAAAATTTAAACCAAAGTAAACAAAGCGGTTAATTTATATTATTATTGTTTTGTATGTGTTTTGTATTTAAAAATAATAAATATAATAAGCACAGAAACAGCACCATGTTTTATTCGAAAGCAAAAAATCGATAATAATAATTGATACTACAAACAAATGAAAGTGTAAATATTATTTTCGAAATGTGTGCTATGACGTTGCTGCAATCACTAGTTCCATCTGTCAAAAAACGGTTAACCTATTGGACAGAATGTAGCTTCAACTCTCTAACTGACCGACCCTTTGACAATACTGTATCTGTAAATTGTTTAATTGAAACACTTAATCGCTTTGAGTTTTGGTTTGTGTCCCTCAAAGTGTTAATAAACAATTCCTACTCCGCGGCCGACCGTCACGCGACATGCAACACACAGACGAAAAAGTTTGAGACGATGTAATAAAAGTTTCACTTTAAAATTTTTTTACAAGTGTTTTTTTTTTTCAAAACATCTACTCAGAGATTCTAGAGAGTTTGAGTAAGCAAGGCGTGAACAATAATGAAGATCTTTCAACATTAGGTACTACTCATGAATATTAACGAATAAAGATTTTCGCAAGTTTTCTAGAAATGAAACCTACATTTTGTAGATGTTTTGTAGCACCAATCACCACAGGGATTTACTTTGTACTTATGCGTTACTTTTTTTTACCAAGCCGCACAAAGAAAAAAACTATAATATTTTATTTAATCTCACTATCAAAACGCAATTATTTGCAACTAGCGGCGACCCGCGGTTTCACACGCATGAGTCTCGATCCCGTGGAAATATCGGGATAAGAAGTAAGTACTTATACTATGTGTTAATCCTGGTTATAACCTAACTGTGTGCCAAATTTCATCCAAATCCGTGCAGTAGTTTGTGCGTGAAGAAGTAACAAACTTACAAACACACTCACAAACTTTCGCCTTTATAATGTTAGTGTAATTCTAAACGCAGAACCTGGGAAGGTAGCTATGGAGTTACCATACTCATCAGTTATGGTATTTCTATTTCTATAATTAGTGGTGGTTTCATCGTTAAAAGTAATCAGAGACTTTTCCTATATTTTTTTTTAGAGGAGTAACTAAATTAACAACGTGACGTTAATTTAAAGAAATCTTTTAACTATGCATCACTTTGTGTGAGTAAAGAACAAATTCTCAAAACGAACCGAACGTTTAGTTTCTCCTTATCTTTATTGTTGTTACATTGAGCTTCGAGCGTACAGAGGCGGATGTATCTCGGTAGAAAATTCGCTCCACAAATTCTATGCTATTTATAAATCTAGGTACGTGTATTCCAACGGTCATTGAGATGTTCTATGTACGTATCACTCGCATAGATGAGTTTGGACGTTTATATTTATTCTTGTTTCCTACCTACCAGGTCCATTTACATTCTAATAAATTTATTTTTGAATTTGTCTTGATTTTTTCGAGTCGTGATTGTCTTTGTCTAGCTGTCAGAAGGACATCACTGGCTGACACAAAATAAAACAAGATTTGAATTTCGAATTCAGGCCCGTATTCTGACACGATTGTCCTGAATCTCGATTTGAAATCACTACATTTGAGTCACATATGATAAAGTCTCAGTTTTAGAACCTAGATTGCTGGAAAATCGTTCTAGAATAAGGACGTTAATGTCCGAAGGAGTTTTATCCCCAGAAATGTTTACTCATTGACATGTTGCCGGACTATCAAAAGGTCATGTTCATCATTGGATGATTACTAGCTGATATTATCCACATAATTATCATAGTTGTGTGTGTTATTAGATAAACGATCTAACAGAGCTTTTAGTGTGGTTTTATCGCCTTTAATTCACAGTGTATATGCTAAATAGCCAAATAAGTTTTGGCATGACTTGTTATTAGTATTTAGAATAGATAATACACATGTGTTGTTACCCATACCCACTATGGTTTCCCACTAAAAGTCACTTGAGATTTAGGAGTAATAATATTCAGACAGATGGTTACGTGACTTGATGGCTTCGAAGCTGTAGTTTTGTGGTGGCACGTTTCAGTAGAACATTCTAAATATTAAATTGTAATAAAGATATATGGTAAGACGTAAAGGCTACCTATGTCTTCTCAGAAATAAAATAGGTTGGTTTCCAATTACAGGTCAGTCAGATAACATCTCTCGATAACTAATTCGACGCCTGAATTAAGTAATTAGTTCGGGTTTGGTTGCCGTAAACCTTTTCGTTGGTGTTCATTTTCTAACCAATTTACCTACCTAAGTGTCTGCTTACTAATGATTCTTTATTATACAGGGTGGCTGGGACACCGAAACCTAGCGTAGAAACTATTCACCAGTTATTAAAAAAAAAACCGGCCAAGTGCGAGTCGGACCACGCACAATGAAGGGTTCCGTGGTTGGAATGAATTTATCCCAAGAACAAACATACCATCGTAGTTGAAAATCATGTTCTCCCATACATTGCAACTGCAAATTTAAGTTGGTCGGCTATTACTCGTAACCTTGTAAAGCCTACTTAGCTATGATAGTTTTCCTTTTATCTTCGTTATATATACTACTGCCATGAATTTTTTCACATATCCAAAAGCAACCATTTAGCGGGCAGGGGGGGCGGATACGGAGCTTAATATTTCACAAACGAATCACTGAATCGTTAAATAGTTTTCACAAACCCACAATATTTTTAAAAGGTCTATCCAATGATACCCCACGCCATGGAGTAGACGAAAAAAAACATCCTCACTTTACGTGTAGGTACACCGTACAAGTAAAGTGAGGATGTTTTTTTTTTCTCGTCTAGCAGGTACCATATTTATTTTTCAATGTTTTATATTACGATTTTGTCGCCGTGATTAATATGTATATCCATGCCAAATAATAGCTTTCTAGTACTAAGAGTCACTGAGCTAAGCTGCGGTCCGACGGACGGACGCACAGACGGTCATGGCGAAACTATTAGGGTTCCTTGTTGACTACGGAACCCTAAAAATCTACAGTTTCATAGAAAAGTGCAATACCTAGACAGTCAAATTGTATTAAAATCTATAAAGTATATATATTTAAATTACCGACGAAAAATTTCTACATTACGGAGTCCAGAATCATGTGCTGAATTACTTAATGGTTTTCGTTTGCGCGTCGACGTCTTTGCCACCCTGTATAAAAGAAAAAAGACAAATCCGCAGGGTAATCACGTAACACACATAAAATTGCAATCGATCGTAATGCCTTTCATTTTGTACAATTTTAAAACTGGGCTGGCGCAATAAGACTTTTAAATTGCAAAAAGTCCACTGAAGGTCGTGGCTAGAGAGGCGCCACGGCGCCCTCACCTACCGCCTGACGCAGGTCCTCACCGGACACGGGTG
Organism: Globia sparganii; assembly: GCA_949316385.1. Classification (NCBI taxonomy): domain Eukaryota; kingdom Metazoa; phylum Arthropoda; class Insecta; order Lepidoptera; family Noctuidae; genus Globia; species Globia sparganii. The sequence goes on from OX438670.1 coordinate 6,728,269, forward strand.
TTTCGGGAGGTTCCTGCACACCATCGGGCGGGAGGAAACGCCCGGGTGTCACCACTGCGAGGGTCGCCCGGAGGACACGGTGGAGCATACGGTGGCGGTATGCCCCAATTGGGCGGGGCACCGCTGTGTTCTCGCAGAGGCGATCGGCAGCGGCGGCGACCTCTCGCGCCCGGCCCTGGTTCGAGCCATGGTCCGGGGCGAGAGGGAGTGGGAGGCAGTCACCTCCTTCTGCGAAGCAGTCATGCTAGCGAAGGAGGTGGCGGGACGGCTGAGGGAGAGGGCCTCACGTCCCAGCCGCCGCGGGAGACGCCCCGGGCGTCGGGAGCCGCGAGACGACTCCCGGCCACCGTAGGCGCGGGTCTGCGGGCGGAGAGTAATGGGTAACTCTCCGTCCGATCAGGACCAGGCCCGTGCCGGACGGCGCGTACGTGTTCCACGCGCGCCTCAAAGAGATGTCAGCATAAGGAAGGGGCCCGAAAGGGCCGAAGCCTGCCGGGGCAGCTGGATTGTCCGAAAGGGTTACCGCTACCCCGGAACACAAAGGGCTAAGGAAGGAACACGGGTGGGTTTTAGTCAGTAAGAGTCTGACACTCCCTTCTGCTCCACCCAGAGCGGGAGGGGTCATTGGATGATTTCCCATCCACAAAAAAAAAAAAAAAAAGGTCGTAATCAGTGATACATACAGGGTTACTTTTCAATGACCAGCCAAATTTAAGGATGTGGTACAGACCATCAAACTAAACAACTTTCTCCATGGGACCAACATCGTAATAGCGAAAAATTTATCAACTGTCCCATAGAAAACTTCAATACCTACTCGACCTAAACGTATGGGACGGCTGAATTTTTATTCGCGATTACTATGTTGGTCCCATGGAGAAAGTTGTTTAGTTTGATGGTCTGTACCACATCCTTAAATTTGGCTGGTCATTGAAAAGTAACCCTGTATTTATAAAATAAGAAGACGAAGCTTTCCTGCATTATTTATCAACCTCCCATCATCGTACCGCGAATTGTTTTTGTTACTCTCTGGGATTTCCGCGTAGGAATTAACATGTAAATCGAATGTTTATTTATGATAGCAGTTCCCTCTATTATTATAAATGGAAACGTTTCTATAACTATATTATTAATGGCGTACAGACTGGTACGCGAAGTTGGTGGTTGGTTCATACTTTTGTTTGTAGTGGGATCGATTCACACACCGAGCAAATTAATTAGTTAGAATTATTATGGTCTGCCTAATCAAATCACCGGTAAACACAAATCTATTTCGGTGTTTTGACTAGTTTGTATTTTTGTAACCGGATTCATGATTAGTCAAATTAATGTTCATTAAAACCGATATGTAGGAGTATTGATTTTCTTTCCAAAATAGATGTTTCGCTGTTTTACTATTGAAAAACATTTGGAAGTACCTAAGTAATTTCTATGAATTCCTATTAAGTTTATTCAGAACAATACACAGAACAGATTTTAACGAAAATCCTATACACATTACTAAACTTTTTTTGTGCAAAAACTACGTAACTATACAGAAGAAACCGCGAGATCAATTAAACTAACATTATAATATAAATTCACGCACCTTGAACGTTTTAATTCAAATAATGAGTTCTTAGCTGCCTGACAGGCACAAGGCTGTTAAAGCCATTTGACAGTTAGCGTATTTGTCCAAACATTTGTGATTTGTAGCCAATAAAAAATATACCCTATTGTATTGATATAGAGTTATTTTGCGATTGTCACGAATTACCGCAAATGTTTGATAAATACGCCAACAGTTGGGCCACCTAAAGAAAGCTGTAGTTATTACTCTACCAGACGTTTTCGGTGCTGTAAACTTGCGCGATAATTTATAAAGATTAGGAATGGGTTTTATCGTTTCAAGTTTTCGCGGCGATAAATTTTAAGTTTATAATTACCATACTTTAGTTTTTGCAAACACATCAATTTGTTTTTCGGTTGTGAATTAAAACAAAAGCATTTATGAAACATGTTAATTATCATGAGAATCAATAAATATCTACACAATATTACTTAAGTTTATCATGAAATACAACAAATAAAAGGTTCAATAATGAAGTCTATTGATAGTCATAATGTCATAATATATTATTTTCATATAAGTTCGGAATTGAAAAAAAACATTTTCATTTATTTGAATTGAAATTAGAACCAGTTAGAAAGAAAGAAAAATAGGTTTATTTGTCACAGAAACACGTGCAAACAAAAAGATGATTAATTCTAATGACATCATATATATCGAAACAAAAAAATATATATATATATCTTTATACATGAGCACAAAGCAGAGATAGTCGACGGCTGCACGTCATGACTGTGACAAGAAGGCTTCCACTCAGCATGATGCTGTGCTATAAGTGCAGTGCAGCTATAAAATGTTTACGTAAAAAGTATTCTCAAATCGAATACATCCAGTTTTGTGCAGTTTTTTGTTTTGTTATTTTTTATGGCAACTCTGAAAGGAAGTAAAACTTTTTTCGTAATAAATAGTAATGAAAAAAACTCACCAAGCGATATGAGGCCACTGTTGAGCATAGGCAGCTTGATGCTGTTGGGGATAGACACCAGGCTGGTAGTGCCTGATGTCCTGAAGTCCTTCTTCTTCGGCTTTTTCTCCATGTCGTATCTTGTGGTGGACCGCGAGCGGTGTTTCCGCTGGCTGGTCGCAACTGACGTGCCACGCTGCCCCGTTCGCGACGACATTTTGGCTCACCCTACGAATTTCCCGCCAATATATACTCAGTCGGATATGAACGGAAGCAGACGCAATTAATGGCACACCGTCATTTTATATCACATACAAAATCACTCACAAACACTGTTTTAGTTTAGTTATTGTGGTATAAAAATTTATGATCGCTTTTTATTTTTGAAATAAAATTAAACTTTGCGAAATAAATTTTAAAGCGTAAATTTAATATTTTTATATCAAAACATTTAATAATTATACATTGCTACCGTAGAATTTGACACATTATTACTAAACTGGCAATGTTTATGTAAGGGTTGCCAGTGGAAATATCATAAGGGCCCTGTCATTTCGGCACGTGGTGAGTTGAAGGGTAAATTCGTCGCCTGAAACAAAGAAAGAAACACTGGTCAATAAAGGCACTTGACAACATTTGATTATTATAATACAAAAGTCGCAAAAAAAAACCCAAGGTACCCGTATAATTATTGGAAAATTGGCTTGAAAATTCATGTTTTATTGCGAATAACAGCCATTACTTACGGAAGGATGTAGGTAGTTAAATTAAATTATAGTATGTAGCTAGGTACCTACCTACATACTATAATTAAAAAAAAAAATATTATAATTTGCCACATCTACACAAGTATCTACATTAGCATAATCTAAGTTTAAGCATCTGTAAAATGCAATTGCGTTCACTATCTATGTCAATGACGCATTTAATAGCGTTTAAAATAACACCCAACTACTAAGTACCTACACTCAGTCATTCATTAATTTAATTTTCGCGCCAACTATTGAATGAAAGCAAAACAAGAGTCATTGAAAGTGACATTCCGTGGAGTTTATAGAAAATTCCATAATTGAAATCATAGTTTGGAATTTTGTAATGCACTTGTTTGTAATTAAATCTTTTGTTGTACAGTTGACTGTTAACCTCATCAAAGTGCATGGACAGTTTTTCTTTGCGGTCGACCGTAGAATACCTATAATGTGTACCTATTAGTTCTATTTTTCAGGAAACGTGCTTGCTAAGCCTGTTACAGGCATCCGTCAAAGAAATTAAAAGCAATTCGCCAACAGAACGCAGACATCATGGAAATGTTTAACATTAGAAACATCCTTTGCTCCATAGATTGTATTATTGGGATGATTATTGCCAACGCAAATAGCAACATCAGATATGTGCCTAAAACGGAAGCGGTGTATCAAAATTTCCTATGAATTTAATTGATGAGGTGTTTCATGTGTGTATCGAGCTATTTACGGACAGTATCAACTTTCCTATTTAGGTATAGTACTTAGCAATGATGCAGCTCTACAGATATGCCACTACGTAGGTAAGTACATTTAAACGGTTGGTACTCGACTTAGTCCGTACTCTGTAAATAGCATTCCTCTGCTCGGAAAAGTTCGGATTCTTGATAAATCGCGAGGAAAGCGGATTCCGAGTGGATGACAAAAGTTTTCGCTTGCTGGTCACACTAAAAATAATCGATTCAAAGAACTCGGTACTGGCAGCCTTGAGGCATGTTCGAATTTGGAATCAGTCACGTTGCATGTATGCTCTGCACGTTTATGAATGAAGCAAACACGGATGACGATGGAATTCCACGTTTGAAATGTGAAGTATCTAGAAAATTCCCGCTTATATTGCAAACTCTTTTGCTTTCTGTTCTTTATTTTTAAATGATAATGTTTATGTGCGAGTGCGTGTATTTATTATTACTAAAACCGTCGAGAGAATGCGTTACTGACACCTGTCAGTGGGATAATTCTAGTATCAAATAAAGATCAAATTCGCAAAACACGTATTTGTTTGTATGAAATGACAGGTGTCAAGAACACATTCTCTCGTCGGCTGCACGGTAAGCATAGATATTATTAGTCGCAATCATTTTTAATAATTATTAAACAGTTTAGTACAATGATTTTCAGTACAAATCGTCATAATTCTAGGAAAGTTGGCATGGATTTGCATGACGTATTTCATTGAAGATTTTAAAAACGTAAATTACTAAAATGTTCCTACTTATATTTGTACAGACAAGTAATACTCGTCGTGTGAACTCATTAGACGATAGTAAATTCAACTGGTTTGTTCTGAAATTCGAAGTATTAGAAACAGTCTGAAAAAAATTATTGTGATAGATTTTGGAACAATAATATGTGTTACGCAAGAGAAGTTTTATTTAATTTCATAAAATAGAATGGGGTTAAGAACTGAAAGCTCGTCAAAGGTGGCAGCACTATTTAACATCTACAAACCACCATTATTTTCAAGTTATATATTTTTCAAGTGCCTATAGGTAATAAAAACAGACTTAGTTCTCTTGGGAGCATCACCTGTATACGATTTTCTGCCATTAGTCTTCAAGTTTAAAAAGGATCTCACATAGTCTCGACGAAATATCGGATACCATTTTTTTTTCGGAGAGATTTCTCGCACAATATTCGTCTTTTACACCTTTGGAAAATACGTGGACCCACCACGTATTTTTGGAGTCCACAGCGGCGCAACGGGAGATATTAATTAAGCGTAAAATAAGTTGCTTGTTTATAAAAATGTATAATAGTGTCTAGCTGTCAGATTCTTGGACATTGGATAGTAGCGACATCTGGAAAGCAGTGGATAGCAGTGGTAGTTTTTATACCCATTGCTCCAACCATTACAAAATATCAACTCACACACACGAAATTCGGTAACGAGTTCTAAATTCAAAATGTTTACGTGTGATGACGTAAGATGACATGCAACAACAACAGACTTTCAACAGCATTGCAACTCATTGGCACCATAGATACGGATGGTGGCATAGTGCCCACGCTAATTGCTAAACGATAATCTGTCTATGACCAATGTGACTGTATTTTGGGCGAGAATGTTATGTTTTTATTAAGAATAAAAGTTTATTTTGAGAGTTCTTCTAATTTGTCAATCTTTGGGTCTGAGAAAGGAGTAAAATTATAGTGTCTGTTCCTATTGCAGTTTTTAAATCGAAAAAAATTACCACTCACATTGAGATTTAAATTACGAGATTAATTGGTAAGTGGACATAAAATAAAATCTTCTCCTTCTGTAAGCTCACATTTTTCAGCGCGAAAATATAACACATTTTCCTGAAAATTTTAAAACAATGTATTACAAGATTATTTTGCAAGCGATGGTAAGGTAGGTATTATTTGATGCTTAGGTACTAATTGATTTCTGAAGGTCTATTTCCGTAAATAAAATCGTTCAAAATCGTAATCTCATCTCAGCGACAACCAATGTAAAAAACTTGTCAAAAATGTAGGAAAATTAGAGGTATTTTTGACAGATTGAGTTTTAAATCTCAGTCAGAGATCAGACTATGAACGTTCTCAAAATTACGAGAATCGAACCTCAGAACTATCCAAATATTGACAAGATAGTCAAGAACAAGTGCTCACAACAACAAACAATATTGCTCATCTCTTTGCCAGAAACGCTCAATGACGTGTATTTCAGTGACGAGAGCGCTATGTTTGTGTGGGTTGCGTATGCGCAATGTGCGGGTGTAACATTCCTACGGTCAACATTGCACGACATAAAATTTTAATTATTTTCCGATAACAACAGGATATGAGCTTTCTGTGACACGCTACACGTCGGTACACGCTGACTGCATTAGTTTATAGCTGCATGCTTTTATATAGGTATTAATGTAAAAATATTTAATCCTACTTCCTACTCCTACTAATATTATAAATGCGAAAGTTTGTGAGGATGGATGGATGGATGTTTGTTACTCTTTCACGCAAAAACTACTGAACGGATTTTGATGAAACTTTGCAGTAATATAGTTTATACATCAGAATAACACATAGGATACTTTTTATCCCGATATTCCCACGGGATCAAAACTTACGCGGGTGAAACCGCGGGGCGCAGCTAGTATTTCATAAAAAGATTGGCTTTGACGTAAGAATAAATCTGTAAAACATTTTGTCTTTTCATACTTATAAGCGCATATAAGGATTTTAAACTAGAATAGTGAGGCCATTTTATTATTTTTTTTTCATGTTACAGCTTTTCAGTAAGTTTACGCATGAAAAAAATGGGATGAGTACTGAATACATTCTAATGCGGTTTCCACCATTATTAAGAGAATTTATTCCGGAAAGTTTATGTGTATAATACCATACACAATAACTTACATATAATAAAACATCTCGATATTTTGTCGAGTCGTAAAAACCGTGTGAAGCAGGGGCGGGTCGCTAGCAGGTTTCCAATCCCTATTCCCACTATATAACGTCACATATAAAATACATTACTTATTTGCCGAATTTAAAAATGGCATACGAAAAAAGGAATTAAAAAGTAAACGTGGAGGCGACAGGATAGCGCTGCGCGGCCTATGATCCCTTGTGGGAAAAGTGTAGGAACGTGCTCTGTTTGTGAATGGACGGAAATTACATTTTGGGGTTGGGGTTTTACTGAATTTTGGAGAGTTGTTCTGATATTTTTTATGTATGTTGGTATTATTAATTTAAAGCAGTTTAATACACGTACACGTTGCAAAAAAAAATGTTTTTTGATGACTCTCGGTAGCAAACAAGCAGACGTCGCCGGCCCGTCTAAGGGGCAATTCCCGTATTTTTAGGAACGTTCACAGTCTGAGAGGTAATTCTCGTAATTTTAAGAACGTTCACAGTCTGATCTCAGTCTCAATCTGTCAAATTTCCCTACATTTTGACATTTTTTGTCGCTGAGATGAGACTACGACTACATTCATCATCTGCCTAGCCTTTTCCCAACTATGTTGGGGTCAGCTTCCAGTCTAATCGGATGCAGCTGAATACCAGTATTTTACATGGAGCGACTGCCTGTCTAACCTCCACAACCCAGTGGCTGGGTAATACAATACCCCTTGGTAAGACTGGTTGTCAGATTTTCGGGCTTCTGACTACCCGTTACGACTGTCAAAGATCCACGAATGACAGCCGAGAACAACGGCTTTACGTGCTTTCCGAGGCACAGAGACTACGACTAGATTGTGAACGTTTTAAGTTACGAGAATTGGCCTCTCAGTCTCAATCTGTCAAAAATACTTCTAATTTTCCTACCTACATTTGTGACAAGTTTTTGACATTGATGGTCGCTGAGATGAGATTGCGACTTGTCAAGAGGTCACCGCTACTTATGACCATCCAACCAAGCTGACATTTCTTATATTTATTTATGTATACTTTATTGTACACCACAAAGATACAACAAGTAAAGATACATCAAACACTACAAAATATAATGGGCTTATATTATTTTTAAGTAGGTACTTACTTGTAATTAAACTGCTTGGAGGCAGTAAAAGACATCTTAACTTTTGAAGAACGTTTTGCTAACGCTTAGACCATTAGATGTTAAAAGTTACTAAGATAAGAACTCATGGTTAAAAAATGTTAAAATAAATCAATAACAAGTACCTTCAAATCGTCAGTAAGTAGTAGGTAATGTAAAAATATAATTAAAGATTCACAAACCCCTCTCCTTCTTCGTTGTTTATATATTAAATATTTATGTAACCATTTATGTACATACATATTTAAAAAACTGACCCTGGCACATTTATCTGCAATATATTAAACCTTGCCCACAGGCATACAGAAGTGCCGTATATTGATACCATTAATAAAATACGCTGCAAGCCGTGAAGGAACCACTATAATTATATCGTATGTCCCGGTACGAACGCAGACCGCGGGAACTCGCCGAAGCTTTGCCGAAGTTATGCGATCGGATACACCGTCCGGACATACTTAAATCATGTTTTTTAAAGATTTAAAAGATGTACCGCAAGGTTTGGATCGAGATGGCTCTAGAAAAAGAGGCCTGGAAAAACTTGGGGGACAAAATACATGCATGCATGCATGGGACTGAATAGACTAAAAAAAAATCTTTAAAAAAAATTATTTAAGTATAGATGGTTTAGAACATAATTTAAATTAAATTTACTAAATTAAGTACATTTACGATCACTAGGTCAAGTGTTTACATTCTCTTTGCACTAGGCTTTCAGAAATAGGTACACATAGCCAGGTATTTAGTGAAAAATATAAATAAAAACACCTTTTTGATTTAATTAAAAACGGAAAACAACAAACAATTAAGTTATTTTCACAAACCAATTAAGTACGAAATTCATCGATGCTGTATTTATGTGCCTACCTACGTGATTCACAGGACGCGAAACAGTCAATAATGTCCGTTTTCACATGAACTCTGCACGTGATGATAACGCAGCACAAAAAACACTCACTTATTTCACTCACTGATTTCACCAACGATAATCTCACTGCCTCAAGATGTGGTTAAAAAATACTGGCATATAACACAGAACAGAAAAAAATACAGTTGCTTTGTGTCCCCAAAAAATCCGAAAAATAAATCTAACATCGGCGCCGTTCGTCTATGTGAACTAGGCAGGAAAAACAAAAGAAAATCTTTCAGCTCAACGCGCACTTTGCTGAATGAACGAATGAACGAGTAAACAGTTGAGTGACTCACGTTCGTTATTGAATGGAACGGTTGAGTTCACACAAGGGCGGCCGCTGTTGTCGAAATAAATCATGGCTACTACGGAATGACATGTGCCATGAATGAGTGAATCATACGCATTCTTAGCTGGGAATAGCCGGGATAATTTATAAAATGTTTGGTCAGTCATTCGTTGAGTGTGGTGAAAACAGGAAAATTCCAAGAGAAGTAAAGTATCAGTCACTTAATTGACCTTAATAAATTTCAGAAATGTTCATTAACTCCGCACATAATGTATTACTAACCAACGACAATGAGCTTATCCTAAAAGCCAGTCTTTGGGAAACTTTTCTCCCATAATCCTAACAATGATGTATCTATGGGTAGTGCTTCAATAGATCCGGGATACAAAGTGGGAGACCCTTTCATCCAATTTCGTTCCATTGTATCAGACGCTAGAGGATAATCTTCTATGACAGTAACATGGACGCCACGTCTCGCCTACGTAAATCAGTAATAGCTTGGTACATATTACTAATCTGTGATCAGTAAATATTCGTTGTGATGCTGTGTTGCTAACCCTACTGTTTTAACATAGATTTACTGTTTTTTTCTATGGCAACAGTAGGGATACGGACTGAAATAGAAAACATTTAATAAAAACAATCAGTTTACTGTTTAAATATTCTTTTTAATTCTTTGCTTTCTCTCAAGAATATCATAAATCACCGGACTCTTCTTATATTGACAGCTGTCAAAACATAATTTTAGCAGGACTGATGTATCAATTAATAATATTGGGATATATTTTGTGAGAAATGTTTGTTTCTTGCATTTCGTGTAGATATAACCCAAAATATATTTTTTTAAGTGCTGAATGTATCCATTTTCGGATTTTCAAACTTTTTTATTCTTATCGTACCTATACTAGACAGTGGCATAATTTACTGTTCTGAAATTATTTTTCCACTCCTCATGCTCTAAAAGTTCGTTTTTATGTTGTGCGTAGGCGACGTAAAATTGCTTCTTTTATGCACTAGTTGTACAATCTACTATTTACTGCAGTTTTCTGCTATTTTTATGGCTCCTTTACCGACTGCTTTTTAGTTTAGTAAGGTTGGGAACAATGTTGTGATGTGAAGTTGTTCGAAGTTGTATACAGGGTTATTTGTAAAACACCAGCAACCTCTTAAGAGGTCATTGTACTCATCATTATGAACAACTTTTACTAAGGGATCAAACTCCCGAAATAAAAATCAGCTGTTCCCTACATTTTGACGAGATAGACGAAGATAAATGTAGGAAACAGCTGATTTTTATTTCGCGATTTCAGGTTTGGTCCCATAGTAAAAGTTGTTTATAATGATGAGTACAATGACCTCTTAAGAGGTTGCTGGTATTTTTCAAATAACCCTGTATATTATAAAATAATATTTTAGGAGATATTGAAAGAATGAAAAATGCGTTTGGGATGGAAGGCTGTTGAGATCATTTTCTTGTTCTATTATGGTTGGTTTTGGATGATTTATACCCGGGTCAGGTTTTCATACATAAAATAAAATAGCACTATATGTTTCACCACATGGCCCTGTGTGTGTTATCTCTAAGGTACCATCGTGTTAAATTCTATAATTGCAGTGGAAACAGAGTCTTTACACTGTCTGATGGTAAGATTTTTCAAAGTGCGCTGTTATTTAGGGCAGGTTTCACCAATGAACGCAATCAACACCATCTAAATGCGTTTAAGAGTCAGTGTCATCATTGTTGTGGTCACTGACAGCTCTTGAAGAAGAAGCGGTTTAGATGTGATGGTCGCGTTCAGTTTCGTTAGTGAAAACTGGCATTAAGTCTTTTATTTTATTTGTGGTAAAGCAGAACAGCAATAAGGATAATGATCTAATTAAAACTGTCATAATTATATATAAAAGTTTAAGCAATTGAGGAACGTGTAACATCTGACATTAAAATAAATTACGTAATTTATTTTAATAGACTTGTTTTGAACCTTGTTACTAAAGATTTCGTTCAATGTCGGATATGACGTTCAAAGCAATGTTACCTAATCTATTTACCCATTTTATTTTGGACGTAATAATTGGGATTTTCTAGATTTTATGAAGGTAAAATTTCAACATGGTATGATTGTCAAAGTTGGCAAAGACTTGCCGATCTATTCTGTAAAGATCTTACCGTGAAAACTAAAATAACGCAAGTATCATGATCTGTATGAAAACCAAGCGTGTCATTTTTTGACTACCTACTATGACGTCACAGCTCTATTTAGTGATGGGAAAATCAAATTGATTCAAAGACGCTGCTGCGTGCGGCACCCGTCTCGCCCCACCTCCAGGGCCTAGTGCCAGCGCTCACGCTCACCCAGCCAGCAGTATCTGAGGACTGAGTTTGGTACGTAAGCTGGACATGCGAAGTAGTTGCTCTTGCGTTATCTAGGAGTATCTATATTTGTGGTGCTGACCGTGAAAACTTAGGTTAAAGGTTAGGCTTAGGGGGAAGTGAGTTGTCAAGTGTAAATTCCTAGCATCAGGTAGAATTACAGCTCACTACAAGCTTACTTCAATCAAGTTTTCACGGTGAATTTTTGCAGAATAGACCAGCTATAATGTAGTTTACAATACGAAAGGTAACTGAGGGCCGACCGGTTAACCAGGCGGCACGGTGCGACATGGCATGGCATGGACAGTGTTTTAAAAAAGATGGTTGACAGATTCCCCTAATAAAAAAAATAAATAAATACATCATTTATTTTGGAACAAACACTTATACACAGCCTGCCAAATTGCGTGATAGTTTGTCTGCAGAATTAGCGCTCGTCTTAAAACATTTGGTATCAACAATCTGATTAAATTTATCTAAGTAGGTGTATACAGATAGGTAATTGAAATGGACAGTAAGAAGATAATAATTACAGCAGCGCAACTAATTATTGCCGCTAGTCTGCTATCATAAACCAAAAAAAAATGATCAGCAATTTTTTGCCAAAAACTTATTGGGTCAATTCCCCTTTGACCATTCCATGATCGTTAATTCCGTCATATATTAGCTATACTTATGTGACTTTCGACTCACACATCTCACACACACACACACATCACATCTCACATCTCTCATTTCTTCTTTCACATGACGAAAAGTTTGGCCTATTTTTTGGCCAAAGAATGCTGCCAGCGTTTTAGGCGATGCGGACGAATTTTTAGATGCCCTACAATTTTTTCCCCTTCTTTTTTATATACTTAAACATAATATTATTATTTTAAGACTCTTATATATTATTTAAGTATAATCGATGGATTTGTGACATATTATGAACATGGTAGATAGTTATAAAAATAAAAGACATAATCTTCTATCTTTCATATTTCACCGTAGACATACCTACTAGATAATACAAGTCTGTGAACGTACCGCTTTGCTACAATTTCCTTACAAATATTTATGCAAAGATGTCTCAAAGGACCTGGATGTTGTTAAGCTTCACAATGCTAGTCTTTGTTACTACAGATTTAGATAAAAACTTAAAATCCTGCTGAGGACTTAAAATCTTACTGAGGATTTTACAGTTTTATTCTATATCTAGCTGACCCAACAGACGCAGTCTTGCCTTGCGTTAATACAAAAAACCCATAGAAAAAAAAACGTTCAGTATTTTTCGATTTTGAAAATTTTCCGGGATACTGTAGGTACCAATTTTGCTTTCCATAAAAATCGAATTCGGAATATAACAAACATTTTAAATAGGAAGAGAATACTTAAATGGTTTGGTCATGTTGAGAGGATGAATGGAAGGGAAGGTGATTAACAAAAGATTTTACAAGGCAGATGTGAGTTTAAACGCGGTTATGAACATAAACGAAGCGAAAGGATTTAGTATACTTACAACATCCTACTAATATTATAAATGCGAAAGTTTGTGAGGATGGATGGATGGATGTTTGTTACTCTTTCACGCAAAAACTACTGAACGGATGTTGATGAAACTTTACAGTAATATAGTTTATACATTAGAATAACACATAGGATACTTTTTATCCTGATATTCCCACGGGATCAAAACTTACGCGGGTGTAACCGCAGGCGCAGCTAGTTTATTATAAAATAAGTTTTATTCTATTATCAGCTCGAGGTTGATTTAGGTTCGGATCTTCTACTATATTAGTTATTCTGTGAAAATGCGTAATTGATTATCCAAAAAAAGGAGGATATCTTATAAAAATTCTAACTCTATTCTGAGAATGATGCTCAAGCTTTAGGTACGTAGATTTTTTTTTATTGCTGAATGGACCCGCTTATGACCTCGATCACGCCTGATGGTAAGCGATAGACGAGGTCTATGATGAAACGAGTGTGCCCAGAAGATGGCATGATGGATGGATTTAAAACCAGATTAGAAGTTTACATTCGAGATTCAAGTTTCAACATTCATGAAATGTTACACGCCAAATGCCCCACACCACGCCAAATGTTATTCATGAAATAGCACACATACCTAAGTGAAAACTCAAGTTTGTCCCCGAACTGTAGAAAGTCGTATAAACGCCCAATTGAATGTTCACATTGTGTAACGATTCTTATCGTCCTCGCTTAGGTACAATTACGTGCTGTAAGTAAAGGATAAACCTTACATTTTATATAACGTTACAGCTGAAATCCGCCGTTAACTGGTTCGAACCAGAGTAATCTGCAAAATTCATTGTTTGAGTTGCATAAGAAAGTTCAATTGTTTTAGTTGACTAGGGAATTAAAGAAGTTGGTTTTGTATCCTATCCTACTAATATTATAAATGCGAAAGTTTGTGAGGATGGATGGATGGATGTTTGTTACTCTTTCACGCAAAAACTACTGAACGGATTTGGATGAAACTTTACAGTAATATAGCTTATACATCAGAATAACACATAGGATACTTTTTATCCCGATATTCTCACGGGATCAAAACTTACGCGGGTGAAACCGCGGGGCGCTGCTAGTCTTGAATAAGGTTTACCAGGCACTGAATGAAGTGCTTCTGCTTATAAAAGATCATCATTTTTATTTGAGTCGTATAGTTTTTATTTATTAGTGATAAATTGATAAATATTTCTTTTACTGTAGGTAAATCCTAATATTTGTTTTTTATGCAAATATCTGCCTTTTTCTCATCTTTATCTTTACAATTAAATGAAAACGAACTGTCCGTTTGTAAAATCAAAATAACAGCTTTAAACTACTAAATGCATAGGTATGAAAATAATTTTTATAAAATTTGTCGGTCTATCTATGTGCAACGGTTCTCCGAAACGGCTGGACCGATTTTGACGGGACTTTCACTAGCAGATAGCCCATATTGTAAGGAGTGAGAGACTTAGAGTGGTGCCGCACTACATCCGGTCTGAATCCAAATTAAAGATCCGACTTCAATCCGAATTGGGAATGGTCTAAATTCGAACGGAGTTCGGATCTAGTGAGCACCCCCTCATACCTACAAATAGGACTACGGTCACTTCGGACCGGCATATCTCGGATTCGTATCGGATTTAGTGCAGAACCGCTATATTTCTCCAAAATAAAAGTAGCCTAAGCTAGTTTTATTTTGGAAAAATAATTAGGGTTCCGCGTAAAATAAAACCTATGAAATTCCGACATGCATTCGAATGAATTCACGGGCACAGCTAGACAAGTAATAAATCTCTTAACTAAATATATTATCTAGTTTTTCCATCGAACTATAATCTGTTCACGTTAGTGGGCGTTAGATTGGACAGTGATTGAATGTTGTTTTTACTCCATCTCTGTATTTTTATTGGCAACACAGGTCGGTCACAGGTTCTTTTACAGTTAACTTATGGGGGAGGGGTGTGGTGACATGATGCGAGAGCTCAGTGATTCATCAACTTGTAACAACTATCATCCCTCCCGCACTGCGCAGCTACCTCATGCAACATCTCAGTTAAGCGGTCGGTATATAGCAGAGTGTGAATTGGAAATTTTTACCTAATAAAAGATTTTGATAAAGTATTAAATCATTCCTCAGGTTGGTAACTATTCGATCCCCGCCCGGATGCAGTACGTCAAACTTTTCTCAAACTAGAATATTGGATCAAAATACATTCAGTAAGAACTTTCTTTTATTGATAAGAGAACTGGAATGAACAAATAAGAGAACAATTTTAGTACCTATAGGTCAGAAGCCCGAAAGTCTGACAACCAGTCTTACTAAGGGGTATCGTATTACCCTGTAACTGGGTTATGGTGGTAGTCGCTTCATGTAAAAAAAACTACTGGTATTCAGCATCCAGTTAGACTGGAAGGCGTCCCCAAAATACACACATCAAAAGTGTCTAGGGATCAACATATATTTTTGCAATAACTTTTCTCCTGATTGATATTAATTAAAATTTTCTTTAAGGATTCATCAAATAAAGTGTTTTCGTTTGTCACAGTAACGATAAACCAAGTCACCTTTGCATTAATAAAGAAATTTGCCATTTTCCTAATAAAGGGATTTTTGACATTTGAACCACTAACACAAAAGTTCGAAAAAAAGACTGAAATAACAGTTTTCTCTAAAATTTTATTGGGTAACTTAAACAATTAATAATCCGTGTTTCTACCGCGAACACTAACAACACAAGAACATCGGTTTGGCATACTCAAAATGAGTTCATCCAAATCACGCTGTGGAATGGCCGCCCATGTTCGTTGCAACAACAAAAAAAGGTCTTCTTGCGACTGGATACCCTCCATATTCGGCAGAGCTCTTCTCTGTAGCATATCCCATGCATGCTCAATCGGGTTCAAGTCTGGCGACTGAGCAGGCCAGGGCAGGACATTGATGTTAGCTGCGGCGAGAGTCTGTCTTACAACTCTTGCGGTGTGCGGTCGTGCATTATCATGCATTAACTGAAATAAGGGACCGATTTGCACTTGTAGAGGAACGATGACGTCTGATACAATCGTCTCAGCATAAATTTGAGCGTTGAGGTTGCCTCTGATCCAAATCAACTCAGTTCTTCCGCCGATCCAAATACCCGCCCATACCATGATGGTTCCACCACTATAAGGATGGACTTCCTGGCAGGATTTTAATCGCTGTTGGCGTCCAGGGGTTCTCCAGTGTCGTATACGTCTTGTATCCGGTCTCATACCAAAACGAGACTCATCAGAAAAGCACACGAAACGCCATTGTTCTTCTGCCCAATTTCTGTGTTCAAGAGCCCATTGATATCGAATCCTACGATTGTGCATTGCTATAGGTGGTACCCGTAGCGGTCTTCGGGAATGAAGGTTCACTTCATGCAAGCGGTTTCTGACTGTTTGGTCGCTAATTAAGTTCCCTGAAGAGTGATGAAGCCTCACGGCTAACATCATGGCGGTTATTGTTGGAGCTCTTCGAGTTAAGATTTGAATGTATCGGTCTTGTCTCCGTGTGGTGCAGCGATACCGTCCTCCATGGCGCTCAGCCACGATACCAGTGCTTCGGTAACGTGTCCAAAGTCGACTGATAACACTCTGACTTGTATTCAGAGCTAAAGCCACAGTACGTTGCCGGGAACCAGCTTCTATCATTCCCACGGCTCTGAGCATTTCTTCCATGCTTAAATGACGTCGCCGCTCCATAATAACGTTGGTTTTAATCAGTAGTAGGGAAACAGTAGCACTAATAATGTCTTCAATGCGTTGTATGTTTTTATAGGGAAAATATTGACAGCTGATTTTCATCTTTTACTCGAATTTGATTCACAGTTCCTGATTCAAATTATGAAATGCACCAAAAAGGATCCATATAAATTTATAAAATCATAAATTTATTACAAAGCCACATCTCAATCTCAAGAAATCCGCATAAAAATGCTTGATCCCTAGACACTTTTGATGTGTGTAGTTGATAAAAGCCAGGCAGATGATGAGGTACCAAAGATTATTTACTGATAGTAACAAATCCGCTGGAATCATACAATTATTTATCTATGAACAAACAAATATTAGTTAAAGAGGAAGACCAACCATCACCCCCGAACGTCAATCAATTTCGTTTGGTTCTCTGCCCAAAATTCACCAAAGAGGTACTATTCCGTGGCTTGCACCCAAAGATAATTAATAGACAAAACGGTAGCCGAGCGCCCAAACTTGAAATAATCAAGGAGACCCGACCACCGCCATCGGGCCCGTGATTACCATCGAAATTGACTTTGAAACACAATTTGACGGAAATCACGACACCCACTAACAAACAACCTCTTTAAACTTTACCTCTAATGCGTGCTAGGTAGTTGTTCGGGTCGCCATGATTCGGCTTGACTCGGCACAGCCTGGCGGCAAAATATTCAATCGCTTTTCCGTCTGGTTGTGCTGAATCATGCCAACCCGGATAAGTGTCTTCTTCTTCATGTCGCTGGCACGCTTCGTCATTTCCACGGGATCGTCGGTAGCATCGCCGATGTCACTATGCTCCACCTTCATACCTGCCCTCTAAGTCCCAAAACCAGTATGTAGCACCCCTAATAGGTACACCTTTATAACTCAGTGGGTTAAATCATAGTTATGTTGTGATCCTATCGAATCTTTCACAAAATTTACCTAATAGAAGTGTTATCCTTATCACATTTATGTTACCTGAAGGGGTAGGCAGGGGTGTACCATAATATACTTCTAGGCTTATCCAATTACAGAGACACGCCACCTCTTTTTTAAATAACTAAAATAAAATAAAAATTATTCCTTAAAGTCCGATTTAAAATTAGTTAAATAAAAATACATTCAAATTACTCGCTTAATAAAGGACCTTCATATCGGAGAAGAGATCCTATTTGCTATAGGTAGAGCTTTCAGAATTCCGTTGCATTAAATATAGGTCACTTAATTTATAATGTTCTGGCAATCCTCACATAGTTAACGCATTCTGGAACTTAGTTGCTCACTAAGTACGTGGAAACGATATCAATCAATCTGTCTAGGTTTTTCCCAACTACGTTGGGGTCGGCTTCCAGTCTAACTGGATGCAGCTGATTATCAGTATAATACATGTATACACGTGATGAGGGGCCCGTGGCTAAATAATAACAGCCGCACAGGTCGATCGATCAGGTTAAGCTACGCTTGACACGGTTGGTCTGTGGATGTGTAACCATCGTTACATACCGAGACCCCTTCGTGCCTATATAGGAAAGCACGTTAAGCCGTTGGTCCCGGCTGTCATTCGTGGATCTTTGACAGTCGTTACGGGTAGTCACAAGCCCGAAAATCTGACAACCAGTCTTACCAAGGGGTACCGTATTACCCAGTAACTATGGTTTGTGGAGGTCAGATAGGCAGCCGGTCCATGTGAAATACTGGTATTCAGATGCATCCGGTTAGACTGGAAGCCCACCCCAACATAGTTGGGAAAAGGCTAGGCAGATGATGACATGTAGCGACTTCATCTGACCCTCACTACCCAGTTACTGGGTAACTCGATTCCGCTTAATTCGTTCCACCAAAATCAAGAAACTAATAAACTCCCCATCACCATAACAATCAGACTATAGTATAAATAGGATTGCATAATATAAACGTAGTTGTTAGAAGAGATCCGCCATTCTAGCGTCGATTCGCAGACGAAATGTTCCGTGCCACCCGTACAATACAGGGCCGCATGGAGTTCTCCCGTTTTTCCCTTCCAAAGTTACAAATTACGTATTTCCCATGAGAACCACGTCTATATTAAGAACTAAAGCCCACCTGTGGGACCCCACAGTATTGCTTTCGTGATTTCCGGCGATTTCGGTGAAATAATGTAGGAACACTGTGACAGCGAACATGGGAAGTGAATATTTATGGCATTTGTTATTTAGGTTCTGAGAATCAAAGACTATGGGAAGGGAAATGCGGAGACAGGAACCGAGGAAAGTAAAGATGGATTTATGGAGCGATTAATTAGTTTGGTGGTAATTTGTTATTGACCCCTATCTACGCAAGAAAAAAAAAACGTCTTTGCCAAACAGTGAGACAGTTTAGGATAAATAAAAATAATAATTAAACTCACAATCTTAAGTTACATGTTACACTACCCAGTAACCATTGATTACGTTATTAGCATTATCGTTATTCGAAATTATGAGTTTAGAAAATCCCTTTTTTTATCGTCATTAAATAATTATACCTCTGCGAAGTTTCGCTAGCACTTACTTTTTTTACCCGAATAATCGCTTTGGCTTTGCCCTATGGCAAAGCTATAGTTAATCGTCCAGTACGTACCTACTGGCTCTATGTCACAAGTATATGAGAAACCGTCTCATGTACAGACCCCAGCACATCAAACTACCACAATCTGTCAAATTTCTTTAATAGATTTTCAACTTTATCGCTAAAGCAAAGCTTCAAAGTTGATTGGAAAAATTTGACAGTTTCGGGTAGCTTGATGCGCTGGCGCCTGTACTTACATATTCATGTCGACGTTCTATATTGACAAGGGTAAGCAGAGTTAATATAATAACTTTATAGAGTTATGAGGAACAGGGTGTAAAGTTCACTCATACTCTATAGAAAAGGGAGGATCCTCCGACCAGACGGGTGTTATGTCTAGCGGGCAACTGCCCAATGATTCATGTCGGGCCGTTGTATCTATGCTAATTGCGCGGTAAACTCTGCTTGCGAGATGCAGGATTTTGTGACGTCAGTATGACGCGTTGTTCGCATGTGGCGTCGTTGTAGATACCGCTACAACTTCATCCGTTAAGAAATATTGAGGTTGGGACCTTCGTACCTGTAAGCTAGTAAGATAAAAGAACCGTAAACTTCTTAAGTTTTGTAGCAAGAATATTGTTCATTTGTAGATGCTGTATAAAGCTTGTAGATTTAGGCGACAATCCTCTTAAGCCTATTTGGGCGTTTGCGTTCGGCATAGAACTTTTCCATACATCTTTATCAGCCTTAATTGAGTATAATAAAATTGCAATAAACGTTTACTGTCTCAAGTATTACAGCTGATAGTAGTAGATTCTCACTAGGTTCATTTTTAGCTTATGTCAAAGACAGATTGCCGGCAATCCGTGGTGAATTAGGTATAGATACCTAATTCACCACCTTTCTCATATCTTTCAGACAATCACCATTATTTTAGTCGACAGACGACCACTGCTGGATCTTCCCCCAAGCAATACCACTGTGACCTGTTCCGTGCTTCTTACGTCCAACGAATTCCTGTGGCCTTCTTAAGGTCATCGGTCCACCCTGTGGGAGGCCTTCCAACGCTACGTCTTCCGGTAGGTGGTTGCCACTTAAGTTTGGCAATTCGTCGGTTGTCTCACACAAAGCGGCAATCGTTTCTTGGCTCTTCCCCTATTTTTGTTAAAATGGCTACAATCTTCTCTCAAAACCTCAAACGGAAATGCCCCTCATTTACGAGTATAAGAATGCCAAGAGAGAATATAAAGCAGACAAAGGCACTGATGAATTCAGAAACGAATAAGAATGTTTTGTTTTCAAATAAACAAACGAAACTTGAAATTCAGAGCCAACAAACAAAGCCACAAACCCTAGAACACCGCAAAGCATTCGGAAAATTCTAATTAAAATTAGTCAACTCTGTTTAGAGTACGGACGCAAAGCGAATCAAAAATAAAATGTACCGCCCGCTTTGAATCCCGGAGTCATAACCACAGAATTTGGAGCGAAATGCAATTTAATTAACTTTTGTTCAGTATTGTTTAGTCCATCGAGTGCTTCACTTTATAAGTGGTAAGGGATATAAAGGGATTATGAAGTGAAAACTCTTTTAAGCGCGTTGGTCGATTTTTATTAGGAGGAAATCTTATGGATTCACGTCATTGTAAGGCTAATTGTTAGCTGTATATCTGTAGCTGTATGTTGCACTTGGCCAGCAGTGAAAGTGAATATACAGGTGGTAAGGATATCAGCGCGCAACTTATTACCATGGATTCAGTAGGTACAGACGTCAGTACATCGAGCTACTACAATCTGTCAAATCTCTTTAATAGATTTTCAACTTTATCGCTGAAGCATAAGGTTCAATGTTGATTGGGGCAATTTGACAGTTTCGGGTAACTTGATGTGCTGGCGTACTGTAAATACCTTCGTATATCGTTGCTTTCGTTTCGCTTTAGACATCTTAGAGTAGAAATTTATCATCGGTTATAAAAAAAAATGCTGTTTGATAGAAAAGTGCAATACTACGCGGTCAAAATGTATGGAACAGCAAATTTTTCGTCGGTTGTTGATCGTTGAGTCGGGAAAGTTTTGTTAGGCTTTTTTATTTAGAATTTTTCAGTAAGCAGCCCGAGCGACGATAGATTTGTGGCTGCTTGATAAATTAAGGCTAAAAAGGCAAGGCAACCACCAAAAAAGAGACTACAAAGTGAAAAATAACTTTAATTTCGGAAGTCGGTGTCGTTTGGTTCGCATTTTCGTTGTTTGCCACCGACTTCTGAAAATAAAGTTAAAAAAAAGTGCATATGGCATTAAATCCTACTAATCCTACTTCCTACTATCCTACTAATATTATAAATGCGAAAGTTTGTGAGGATGGATGGATGGATGTTTGTTACTCTTTCACGCAAAAACTACTGAACGGATTTTGATAAAACTTTATAGTAATATAGCTTATACATCAAAATAACACATAGGATACTTTTTATCCCGATATTCCCACGGGATCGAAACTTACGCGGCTGAAACCGCGGGGCGCAGCTAGTAAATCCTACTATCCTACTTCCTACTAATATTATAAATGCGAAAGTTTGTGAGGATGGATGGATGGATGTTTGTTACTCTTTCACGCAAAAACTACTGAACGGATTTTGATGAAACTTTACAGTAATATAGTTTATACATCAGAATAACACATAGGATACTTTTTATCCCGATATTCCCACGGGATCAAAACTTACGCGGGTGAAACCGCGGGGCGCAGCTAGTAATAAATAAACAGTCGAATTGAGAACCTCCTTCTTTTTGAAGTCGGTTAAAAATAAGGCACCATAAAGGTCCTGGATGAGACTCGCACATACCTAAGAAGCATGGCACAAAAGAGAGGACGCCTATACTTAGCAGTGGATGGAACAGGGCTGCCAATGACGATAGTGATGATAATGAAGGTATAGACGCCAGCACATCAAGCTACCCAAAACTGTCAAATTTTCCCAATCAACATTGAATCTTATACTTTAGCGATAAAGTTGAAAATCTATTAAAGAAATTTGCCTGATTGTAGTAGCTTGACGTGCTGACATCTGCACAACATTTTATAAAAAAAGACCAATCAGAACCCACAACAGACAGCAAAAATTAAGCTCAAAATAAAAATTTCACACCACGAACCGCGATAAAATATAATTAATTCAAAAATATATAATGAAGAATGAAAAAACGACCCAACAAATGGTGCTTGAATTATTTCATAAGAGCCACTGAATTTATATTCAAAATTCGTTCATTCCATTTCGGTATATTCATAATTTCATGAATTTTTAAAACCCACTCATTTGTAGACCTTGCCGCAAAGTGTGTAATGAATGAATAAAATATACTTATCTATTATTAATTTATTATTTTTCGGATGGCTTAGCTGCGGTGTTTCTGGATTTATGAGTGGTATTAGAGGTTATTATGTAAATTATATGTAGGTAAGGCTTATAAACATCTCTTGATTTAGTAGGTCGAAGATAAATGGCATCGTGCAAATTTATGAGTTCCTAGTACAAAGCCGAATAATAAGTACTCGAAACTAGATATTTCTACATAAAAGACCTGAAAATTAAGGGCGATGGTTTTTTCTCACTTATAGTTTACGAACCTACGCAGTGTTTTTGTGAAATAAGCTTGGTAAAAATTAATTGAAATAAAACCTAAATCAAGATCCAGCTTCTAAAATTCCCCTTTTTAAATTAAAAGAGCACCGCGTCAGCCCATTCTCGTCTAAATCAATATTTAAAACAGTTAAATAAACTTCCGTAATTTCTTTTCCACCAAAGAGATCTTGTAAGTCTATAAAAGCCGAGACTCAAAGCGCAGCGAGTAAAAAGATATCCAATTAGCTGTGGGACGGTCGCAAGAATTGCTTTAAAAATTCATGCTAGCCGGACGCTAAGTTGCTTAAAGGTACAATTTCAAAGGCGACGGTAGACTGCAGCGACCTGCACTACTATTTGTATAGAATCCTGTTTCAGCGTAAGCGTTTTCATATCATCATCATTTCAGCCGAAAAACGTCCATTGCTAGACATAAACCTCCCCCAGGCACCGCCACATCTACCGGTTCTGTGCTTCTCGCATGCAGCGGATTCCTGCCGGCTTCACCAGATCATCGGTTCACGTTATGGGAGGCCTTCCAACGCGCGTTTTCATATATGACGGAGAGGGAACAGGAATGCTACCCTCGAGCAAGTCTTCCTCCTCGTGCACCTTCAGATAAACAGGAAATAATACCACGAACAGATAGCGTTGATCCTCCGTAATTATTTCACGAACTTTTCCAATCATAACAATCACGAATATCCGCGATGGAAATGGATGGTGGTTGCGAGGTTATCCGCCCACGCGCACGTTGACACAATGCCCACCCCACTCGCACTTGTCAAGATAATGACATTTCCGTATGGCATTACTTGACCTTGACAACCGACAGACAGATGGAATGTCCTCACTACTGCCATTTTGTAACAAATGTTACAAGTTTCTTAATCTACGACCTCCTGATGCTACATATATTTTTTTTTAATTGCTTCCGTAGATGGCGACAATACCGCTTGCTGCTGCGATCGAACGGTGACTGCACTCCACATAGCAGTAGTGCTGTCAGTGGCTGTTACTAACAGGGCGACAAGATGTATTTTTGTTTGAAAAATGAGTTTAGTAAAACTGAAGCAGAGAAGTGCTGCTGCTGTCAACACGTCCGGAATTAAAACCGCAGCGGCAATGATGCTTACGGCCACTGCCATCTGCGGTCTGCCGTCGCCACCGACACGACATCGAAATCTACCTTAAGCGTAGGGACAAAAATATGCACGGGAAAACGTCGTGGAAATTCACGCGCGCTTTACCGCTGATCGTTGTAAAGTCGTTAAGGCGCTTTTTATCTTCCCTGATATGGTACTCACGGAACATATAGGTACGGAACGAACGGAGGAATTAAGCGGGCATTTTTCCGCTTAGGTTTTTCCTACCAGAACACTGAACGCGGAAAAACTAAACGTTTGCCTGAATTTCAGCACGTTTAAAGTTATATTTTGGTGCTAACTAATGGCTCAGTTAATTATTTAAATTGTGTATATAATTTGACTCCAATTTACGTGTAAATGTTAATTTCGGAACAAAAGGGTAATTTATGTAAAGTTATTTAAAGCTTTGTTCTGAAAGTATAGGTTAGTTGTGTTAAGCTCGCTTGTTCAAATAGCTTCAGAAGAACTGCGGGGTAATTACGTGACACACTAATAGAAGCAATGGTATTCATTTTGACAGTTCAACAACATTCATTGCGGTATTTAGTGTTGTGGATTAGCATTATCTTTCAAAATTATTTAGATTTTGGCAGATAGAGTGTTACGTAATTATGGGTGCCGGAGGTTTGTTTTAGTAAGGTAAGGTTGATTTTATGTGTTTATTTTAAAGATAATCAATCTGTTTCTCAGTAAATTAAGCGGTGACGCCGCCCATTGTATGTTTTGTAGTGTTAAGGGGACTACATGACCTAAAGCGCGGTCACTGTCGGACTGCATCGAAAAGAAAGAGAAGCGCGATGACACGACGCTGGTAATTTATTGCAAAATATAAAGCAATTATCAATTTACAAAAAATCTATTGATTAGACAAAAAAAAAACACTATTACGTTAATATGTTGTTTGTAGAATAATCTGACAAAAATCAGAATAATTGCATGTTTATTAGTATGGTTTTTAATCGATAAAAGGAACTTTTAGCGGTATCTTCGTGATTTTGTTCTATAGTATCTAATTAGTTATATTTCCAACACACTCTAACTAGCATATATGTATCCTGAAGAATATCAAGAATTCATTTCAATTAGAATATCATAAAATTTTCTGATTTTGTTTACTGTAGTCGATCTTAATACTTTTAGGCATTATAAAACTTGCGTGTAGGTCCTGTAGTGAAAATGTAAATGCATTTTTTGGTTATTTATTTTCTGGTGTACAATAAAGCATAATTATAAATAAATTATTTATGAGTAGGTACTCACAGATTTATTTATTTATTTTCTTTAATGGCCAACCACTGTTACAATTTTAAATAATGTAAGTATACTATAAAATTAATAACTAAGAGGAAAAAAAAAGAAATAGTAACAAAGGCAATATTAAACAGACCAATCTCCTTGCCAAATATTTTTGAAACGCCGTCGCAGCCGTCTGAATGATTATTTTTCGCACATCAAACACAATTTGCCAATTGAGCTTGAATACGCTTCATTACATTCATAACGAGACGCCCACAATTCGAGTCATAAGTTCATAACTCAGTTTCAAAGACCTTACACATTTACTTCTCACTTCGTACTTAGACTTAGGGTCGAGAATGCCATTAACCCTGCGTTTGCCACGTAACTTTAAAGGGTACATTTTTCCCCATATCCCTGTGCGACCGCTTGAGTTTTACTTTTAATATTAAAAGCCCTGAGATAATTGAAATCCTCGCCGATTCAGCCTTCCCGCTAGAGGGGATAATGAAGCCGTAACTTTGGCTCACTTACAAAAGGGCTTATGTTACTCTTTATCATCATCTAGCCTTTTCCCAACTATATTAGGGTCAGCTTCCAGTCTAATCAGATGCAGCTGAATAGTATTTTACATGGAGTGACTGCCTATCTAACCTCCACAGCCCAATACTGGGTAATACGAAACCCCTTGGTAAGACTGTTCGTCAGACTCGGGCTTCTGACGACCTGTAACGACTGTCAAAGATCCACGAATGACAGCCAGAACCAACGGCTTAACGTGTTTTCCGAGGCACGGAGGGGTCTTGGTATGTGAAGATGGTCACCCATCCACGGACCAACCGCGGCAAGCGTAGCTTAACCTGATCGATCCACCCGTGCGGCTGTTATCACTTATCCACAAGCCCCTCTTCTCTTCTTGTGTTACTCTTTGTTACTTGTAATTTACTTTTACGAATTTTTATTTTAATATGAAAAGATAAACGAAATATGACTATTATTTCGTGTTTACTTTGGGGCACTAACTATTATAAACTTTATAAGCCTAAACGTTTTATAGTTTTTAAAGTTTTTAAGCGGCCCAGTACGAGTCGGCTTCCACACGAAGGGTTTCATACCACAAGGCAAAAAACGCCGTAAAAAAACGTTTCTTGTGTGGATAATTTTTGACCCTAGTTTATTTTTATTACTTGTTGTTAGGTATAGCGGCAATAGAAATACACATACTGTGAAAATTTAAACTGTCTATTACGGTTCATGAGCTACAACCCGCTGACAGACAGAAGGACGGACGGACGGACTGCAGAGGCTTAGGTCCCGTTGGCACCCTTTGGGTACCCTACAAAATCTTACCCTCCTAAAAGTAAAGCTAGTTACCTGCCTACCCCAGACAGTCAGATAACAAGCTTTAAATTTAAACCGTAAAACCATGTGAGCCGGAATGATCATCTACTATTTAAATGTCAGTAAATTTTGATGGACTGAACGCATTTTCCAAAGCGAAATTCTCACTAATTGAAACTAAAAGTCTTTAGGGATTTTAAGCATAATTTTATTACGCAGGTTATCAATAGTGAATTATGTTGCATTTTATTCAATAAGTTATGTTAAATTAAATCTGATTTTAATATTGCAAGTATTATTTTGACTATTGTAGTACCGACTGAGTTCGTAGATGATGCACAACCAACCAATCACAGTGCATTGCTTGAAATAGAGGTATAATGGTGGGAAAACGCCATCTTGGTTATCGTGCCCTTCGACTCCTGCGACCTCAGTCGTGCATAAGACGAGATACGAGTTCTAACGGTCGAGCTGTGTTTTTAAAAAGATACCTTGTATTGATTGTGAAGTATATTTGATGTTGTATATTGAAAAAATACAATAAATAAGTACACGAACAAGTGTCTATTATTTTTATACTTACTTTATTTTCAAAAGCCATTAAAACTGAATAACAGTTACTTTCATAATATTTAAACTATTACTAGATTATCTGTAAGACTACAGAGTCTACATGCACATATTATGACTAATGTAAAAACAAATTCGTTTAAAATAAAATCATTTATCTTAAATGTCACGTATGCATCTTCAATGTAATTTCGTAAATTAAATAACTCTCAAAGTTTACCTATACCCTTTAACTTAATTGTACAGGTATATTTAAATATTATTGGGAACACAAAACAACATTTGAGACAACGCTCACATTATGATGTGGTTTATTTATTAAATTCGCGAGCGAGTCGCGTCTTAGCGTTGGTGCCGTGCAACCGCGCGCGGCCTCGTCTCGACCCCGCGTGTCTTTCCTCCCGTCATACGTAGGGTGTATTCATACTAGTGCAAGGTCGAAGCGTCAATCTAAAAGATAACATAGCAAATTCACCCTTATCTGTTCAAAGTAATGCACACATTTCTATTGAGAAAAAAAAAAGACGCGCGAATTCGAGCGCATTCTACGGAATACGTGCGTCTGAGAGCGACCAGCGCTGATTGACGATTTATGTGCATTACGTTGTAGAGATAAGTGTGCATACATACGAACAACACAGGTCGACAACAGAGGCAACTGGTACCGATACGTGTCGGCGGCAGCCATAGACGCGTCGGCGGCTGCCGGCGACTTGCCAACTGCAAGTCGGTCCTCGGTCATCGTGAATTTACTATGTTATCGTTTAGATTGATGCTTTGCTGCGGTTCGACTCCGCGCTAGTATGAATCGCCCCTTACTCCGTAAAAATGCGTTGGGATAAAAGTAAAACACAGCACTAGAGGGTTAGAAGAACAACTGAATGTAATTTATTACCAAATCGTTTTCGCATATGTGGGACGTAATATTATGACAACAACATTGCTTTTATTATTCTTAAAAAATGTGGCGTATTCAATACGCCAGATTTTTGTATATTTATTTTTTGGCTTATTCAATAACTCTTGTAGGTATGGAGGTTGAATTTAAATAGGTATAGAGGTTGTATTTCGGTTTAGTAATATGCACACGACGATACGACTCATGAGAAGAATACGAAAATTGTAGAAAAGTTTTTACAGTAGATACAAATTCCATAATAGCATAATACTTGCTTGTGTCTTAATAAATAATAATACCAGCCTATTATAGTGCCACTGCCGGGCAAATTCCTCTTCTCATGCAGACAAGGCACGAGCAGTGATCACCACGCAAACTCAAGGCGAGTTGGTTATTGTTGTATAATGTGTAGACATTAGTGCATTTAAACAAATAAAAAGAAACAATCTGTCTAGCCTTTTTCCAATAAGTTGGGGTTAGCTTCCAGGCTTACATTACATACCAGGCTGAATACCAGTGTTTTACATAGAGCGAGTGCCTTTCTGATCTCCACAACCCCGTTACTGGGTAACATGATATCCCTTGGCAAGACTGGTTGTCAGACTTTCGAGATTCTGAGTACCCATAAAGACTGTCAAAGATTTACGAATGACAGCCGGGACCAACGGTTTAACGTACTTTCGGAGCCACGGAGGGGTCTTGATATACAATGGATGCTCACCCATCCACAAAAACATTTAAACAAACTACTTAAGACCTGTAAAATTATTTTATAAAACTATCATTATTTTTTCAAATTGTTGCAAATATGTTAGTCACTCTATAGCAATCATAAAACGTCAAAAAATAACCAAACCCAGTATGAACCCCATAACATACATAAATTACAACGGAAGCAATCTAAATTACTACCTAATAGATACAAAGGGTCAAAACTGTTTCAGTTGCCGTCACACAGAAGGACGGCCAAGTGAATCTCCTCGGACACCGCGCCGGTCGGTAAACTAATCAATGTTCTTGATAGAGTGGCAAGATACCCACACGATGGGAACGGTCGTGTTAGGTAAACGTCACACAGGACTTCAGCCTGTTATTCTGGTCTGCTCGTAGTAATAGAAGGGACAAAGGATCAAGATTGTTGGCGGAGTTTGACGAGAAGGTTTTAGAGCTGAAATTGATTTTGGATGTCTTAGTGTAGAGGTGCAAGGCGGTATGAAAACATTACTCTTCACTCTGATTTACCTATTATTATGATTGCATACCTGCACACATACCTCCTGAAATGAAAAACTTTTTCAATTCAATTTCTTTATTTCAGACATGAGTCCATAGTGTTAGTAGCAACAAGATAACTTAATAACTAGTGTTAGTAATAAGGAGACAAAAAGTATTGTATTAGTGTTTTTATAGGTCATACGGTTATTTTTCAGTGCGCAAATTGTGCAAATTGTGTTGTGTGCTTATAGTCTTACCAAGGGGTATCGTGTTACCCAGTAACTGGGTTGTGGAGGTCAGATAGGCCGTCGCTCCATGTAAAGTACTTGTTTTCAGCTGTTTCCGGTTAAACTGGAAGCCGACCCCAACATATTTGGGAAAAGGCTAGGTAGGTGATGATGATGACATCGTGTTTCTTGCAGGGGTAAGTTTTAGTCTTAATCATTATATTTTACTTTGATAGAAAGACGCTTGACCTGCAGCCTCGTAAGAGCCATATATTTATTGTTAAACATTAGTATTTATTTCATGTCTCATAACTGAATTTGTGAATAAAACAAGAAACCCCTGAACAACAGAAGCTTTAAACCTACAATCCTATTATTAGTATTATTATTATTGGGGTGTTCGGTGTACGCCAGATACACCGGTGCTTATCCATACTAATACTTTAAAGAGGAAAGATTTGTGTGTATGTAATGTGTTATGTAAAGTGATTTTAAAAATTCTTTCACCATTTGAATGCTATATTATCACTAATTAATATAGGCTTTTTTAATTGCAAGAAAAAATAAAATGTTTAAAAAATATTTGTCCACCCGTGCGAAGCCGGGACGGGACGGCTAGTTAGTTATAAAATAAACAAAGCCTCCAATGGACGAAACTCCATTTTCTATCGGAATACTTTCTGAACACGATAGGTACGCACGGCTACACATCAAGCTATACATAACCAGTATAAGCTGACTTCTGATTATACGAAAAATCTATACAATGCGAGGTCAGCTAAAACTGAAAATGTATAGGTTGATGT
This sequence comes from Globia sparganii, assembly GCA_949316385.1. Lineage (NCBI taxonomy): Eukaryota > Metazoa > Arthropoda > Insecta > Lepidoptera > Noctuidae > Globia > Globia sparganii. The sequence goes on from OX438670.1 coordinate 6,758,709, forward strand.
GTCACCGTGTGCACATGATTTGAGGTATAATCTTTCACATCATTTATTTTTTATTGATAGACATTCATAAGTATTTATTAGGTACAGTCAACTTAAGAGATAAGTATGCAAGATCGTCAGTTATAGTTGAAGTTTAGTAAGAAACCGATGGATATTCTCCAATAAAATTTAATTTTATTAATAGAAAACAAACAGCTAATTTATCAAATTAAATTTCAGTCGACAACATCCATCGGTTTCTTACTAAACTTCATCTATATCCGACGACCCTTCGTACTTATCTCTTTTGTTGACTGTACAAGCTCACTCTAAAATTGATAAAGATGCTAACATTTTTGCTACTGAGCGAGTATTCACTACCATTTTCACCACGTGAGTATAACACAGTCATTGACTCCCACTTCTAAGAAATTCATGCAACAGCAAATAAATTATTTTCTCAAATAAATTAAGGCTTATAAAAATATTTTTGCTGGCTACGAACTAAACGTGATGTTTTCGGTGTTATAAAGCTTCAGAGTAATCGGGTAGGTACATAATTTATTCAGCTCACTACTCTGCAAGTTTCGTTTTTCTAAAGGTCTTTGAAGATACGTGGCATTATTTTAATTTTTTTTCAAAATCGCGGCCACGGATTATAGCTATAAAGTTCGATAGCTAACGGTCCCGATTCTGTTGTTCACAAACTAAATTAAATTTAAGTTCAGTGCATCTTTTTATTTCTATTTCATTATGAAAAGGACAGAAGATAAATATTAGTTTAGTCCTGTCAAATTCTCACTGCGGCTATAAAAAAATCAACCATTTCATAGAAAAGTGCGCGCGTCGAAGATATATGGATCAGCTACTGTATTTTTTTAATAACCGACGAAAAACTTCAATGCAAAAAGGTCAGAATCGTGTACATGTTCATGATGACCATGTTGTAACAGAGAGGCAATTCTCGTAATTCTAAGAACCTTCAGTCTGATCTCAGTTTCTATATCTGTCAAAAATGCCTCTAACTTCCCTACATTTTGAGAAGTTTTTGACATTTGTTTGTCGCTGAGATAAGATTGCGACTAGATTTTGAACATTTTAAAGTACGGGAATTGGCCTTCAGGTTGCGCGTCGATGTCATCATCATTAGCAGCCCTGTTCCATCCACTGCTGAATAGAGGCCTCCTCCCTTTTGTGCCATGCTCCTCTGTGGAGCAATTGCGTAACACATTATTAATCGGAATCGGTGTCATTTTGACAGTTCAACAACATTCAATGCGTTATTTACGTGCTGAGCAGCTCAAATTTTTCGAACTTATGAAGGAATTGATTCAAAATTATTCAGATTCCTATTGATAGTGTGTTACGCAATTAGTCTTATATCATCATGTTAATCGTGCTACCATTTCACAACAATAATAATGTTCTTGAATTCTGTTTTGACAAAAAAAAAACTAATAAAAGTTTTGCCTTTTTTTTTGTGGATCGGAAATCATCAAATACGACGAATTAATTGACGGACGAATTAAAGAAAGTTGCTGGAACGGACTGGATGAGGAAGGCGGAGGACAGGGTGTTGTGGCGCAGCCTGAGAGAGGCCTATTCCAGTAGTGGACTGCGATAGGATGAGTTGATTGAAAAACTAATAAAAGTTTTGCCTAAACCATTACCTACAGCCCCTGAAAATGGACAACTAACAACACACAACTCATAACTAACTGAGTTACCGATATCCTTAAATACTCATTGAGATATTATGACGTGAAAGCTAAGAGTGCGTAAACCCGGGTATTTTCCGCGGAGGATAATGTATAGTGGAGTGTGGGCGCTGATCTCCAATAATTGATGAACCTTACTTCGCACATTTATTAACTAGGGCCCCGTTTTATTTATTCATTTACCATTGATTAGTTATGTAACTATGTAGTTGCTTTAAATTATAAGTACTATTTGTTTTATCTTATTTTGTTACCTGTAGTACGAATCATTTGATCTGACTTGGTTTCCGTGTGTCATTTTCGGGTGACCACTGAAAATCAGCGCTGTACTGTGGTTCCCTTATAGTACAGTATCATGCTGAGTGGAAGCCTTCTTGTCACAGTTATGACTTGTCACCTTGTCACAGGTTATTTTTGCTTTGTGCTCGTGAATATAGATATTATTTTGTTTTTACTTATCCTGTTATTTTTGTATGCACGTGTTTCTGTGACAAATAAACTTATTTTTCTTTCTTTAAAGTATTTATTAGATAATTATATTATGTGCTTACAACTATTATTTTGTGTGTTTGTTAAGCCTTAACTACATTTACACCAGTAAAGTAAAGCGATGAGCTCTGTAGAACAGGGTTGAATTAGATGGTATGCTTTCGCTTGTCATGAGTGGCCTGTGTTAAGTCCGCCTTTGTAGAATCAGGAAATCAAAGAATCGAATGCAAAATTCGTGTTTCTACCGCCAAGATAAAGTTTCCATCAACCCCACCCGCTAAGTGTTGAAACTTGTGATCCGCTTGTAATTATTAGTTATGGTTCTCACTCTGCACTTAGCCAATATTTTTTAGCTGTACTTCCTCTTGTCAAAATGTCGTCCTGGTGAGAACACCTATTTTTCCTATTTGCTGTACCTAATATCTTTTCCATGGTTTGATAATATAATAGTACGTACTAATATGATGTGCCTAATTTCTTCTCCTAAGCCAAATAATTTATAGCACGTAATAACACTAAGAAACTGCAAAAATTAAAGAACATCAAAGTCCAACGTAGAACTATCTTAACATCACTAGAGGAAGCCTTTTGATGGATTATAGCAGAAAAGTTCCCGTTTCGCCTCCCACTGAAATTAGTTTTACCCAACTTTTATATTCCATATGTGTGCTATCTTAGTACTTCTGTGTATTAAATTGTCTATATATGTAAGTTACAGTAGGAATGAGGTTCGTGGCTATCATTCCTACTGTACTCGACTAGACTCGTTTTCGACAAGTTTTCGAGGGTAAGCAACGCCTGCCGAGATCGTTCAGTGAATGGATGACCATCCATACCGAGTTCCTTTTGTGTCTCGGAAAACTCGTTAAGCCGTTGCTCTCGGATGTCATTCGTTGATCTTTGACAGTCATTACAAGAACTCAGAAGCCCGAAAGTCTGACAACCCGTCTTGCCAGGAATATCGTGTTACCCAGTGACTGCGTTGTGGAGGTCTTTTTTTTAAATATTATGTTACTTGGATACCTTTTTTTTTTTTTTTTTGTGGATGGGAAATCATCCAATGACCCCTCCCGCTCTGGGTGGAGCAGAAGGGAGTGTCAGACTCTTACTGACTAAAACCCACCCGTGTTCCTTCCTTAGCCCTTTGTGTTCCGGGGTAGCGGTAACCCTTTCGGACAATCCCGCTGCATATTGCTTGAGCCTTGAGTGAGGCTGTGCTGTGGATCCCCTATACCACAGCATCATGCTGAGTGGAAGGCTTCGTGTCATCAGTCATGATGCGTGACGTGCAGCTGCCGGCTATTTTTATTATGTGCTCGTGATTATAAATATATACTTTGTTTTTTTTATTTCTTTATTATTCCAGTTAACTGATATTTTTGTATGCACGTGTTTTTGTGACAAATATACCTATTTTATACATATTACACAGCAACCTATCAAACAATCGCAAACAAATCTAGTGCACAATAATTTCTCCTAAGCAAAGGAAACCTAACAAACAAATTGAGAAACAAAAGAATTATATTTCCAGTTATACGCAAGAAAACCTCCATAAAAATTACGAATTTACAACCTGTATAACTTTATAAGGCAAAATATAAATAAATGAGTAGCGAATCAGGCTTCAGGAACTAGACTTTAACGTAAACATTTACGTAAACGCAGAAGTTTAATGTTGAACTCGGAAAAAGTCCGATGGACTCCTTTGTGAACTTTTCCAGTCCAAATGACTATTTCCTTTTGAGTGCCAAGTTGGCGAGACTCGAAAATGGTGATTTAAGTAAAAATAAACCCTGTTAACTGGACTGCAGAAGCTGTGTTTCGGAAGTTATTTTACGGAAGAAGGACATTTCAAACGTCGTACATAATAGGACTGAGGTGTTATTAAATCATTTGACCGTTCAGTTAACGTGCATTCGTTGGTCTAGTGGTCGCAAGCGCTACTGCAGAGCATAAGGTCCTGGGTTCGATTCCAGGTCAAGCAAAAAGTGTTTTTGAATTTTTCCATTTGGAAATTTCTCAGTCCGGAGTTTGGAATTGGCGCCCGGCAGATAGCAATATGCTCGCCCTCTACTAAGCTGGGGCACTCCGACCAAATGGGATAGGTTCGGTTAGGATTGTGACCAACTGTTACTTCCAAAAATGATCGCAGTTACTTGGCTATTAGCTATTTTTAGGGCTCCAAAATAGGAAGTATTTGAGGTTTATAAAAAGAGCCGTAATCATTATTTTAGAGTGTTCAATAAACATTTTAGGAGCGCAAAATGTGGATTATTAAAGGTTTGATTAAATACATGGCTTTTAGAATATTGATATTTGGACCAAGTTTATACCTACGTTATTATTGATATCGTACCTACATGATTCCAATCGCAAAAAACTTTACCGGCTACTGACTAAGTCAATTGCAATTAACCATCACTTAACCCAATCGAACCCTTTCCTCAAAGCCAAGACTTTACCAAAATGATTAAATAACAACACAGACCCAAGACCTCCAAACCTCTACTAGAAGCACCCCTCCAAACGCAATTTCCGAGCACAAAGAATGTGAATCCTTTTCAACTAAAACACGCTTTTTCCACTAACTTCATTCTCGTTTTATGGCACAGGTTTTAGTATTTTCTGTTTATCGTTGAGTTTGTACCACAAAGCGGGCTAGATTGACGTGACAATGGAAGGTGTTCGTACACACAGAACTAAACACAGGTACGCGTTGGGTACGCTTTGTGGGTCATACCTAAAGGCTTTTCTAGTTGGCTTTGTTTCAGTGGTGTTGGAATTCGTTAGGAGATTGATGTTTGAATGGTTGTTTGATTATTTTGGTATTGATTGATAAAATCTAGCTCCTGGTTGCCAAGTGTGGCTTCTGACGGGAATTCAGCCTTCAGATTCAGCAAGTCTGTAAATACAGGGTTAGTTTTCAAAGACTAGCCAAATTTAAGGGTGTGGTAGACCCCATTAAACTGAACAACTTTCTCCATGGGACCAATATCGTAATCGCGAAAAATTTACCAACTGTCCCATAGAAAGCTTCAATACTTAGTCGACCTAAACGTATGGGACGGCTGAATTTTTATTGTTATAGCTCCTTATTGTAATAAGTACCGAAGGGTTAGGTATGAGCAATACGCTTTAATAATAAAAATGATAACGTTTGGTAACAAATTACACCACTGATTCTGTAAACTCTTGTTTTATTGCAGTAACCAACCATCCATCGCTTTGTTTTTGTCGCTCAGCGAGCTAAGGAGCTAAGGAGCATTATCACTGAATTCGTCCAATTCAGAAACCATTGTATTATACAATGGTATACGAGTAAAGTTAAGAAAAACAGGAAAATTGGGTCTAGACGTCCAATGACATTTTAATGTATCCAATTTCTATTACATGTGCACAAATTGTATATACAGGGTTATTTGTAAAACACCAGCAACCTTTTAAGAGGTCATTGTACTCATCATTATAAACAACTTTTACTATGGGACCTAACCTGAAATCGCGAAAAAAAATCAGCTTTTCCCTACATTTTGACGAGTTACACGAACATAAATGTAGGGAACAGCTGATTTTTTTTCGCGATTTCAGGTTTGGTCCCATAGTAAAAGTTGTTCATAATGATGAGTACAATGACCTCTTAAGAGGTTGCTGGTGTTTTACAAATAACCCTGTATATCAAAGAAATTTTCATGGATACTTAAAAATTACATTGGAAGTGTAAAGTTATTACTGATTTTGTTTCGTTTATATAAATGTGAAACCAATGAATGAAATGAAATTTTTGACACAGTTTGAGGGTTAGGTAATTTGGAACATACTATCGTACACTAATTTCTTGAATGATACAAGTTAAGATATTTTAGAAAATGAGACAATGTATATACAGGGTGGAATCAAAGTCATGGGCATTATTTTAACCTAAGGCACTACTCACGATACTGATTGCATTAGGGCTATTAATACGCAAATCAAAAATATTATTAATGCAAGTAAGGAAAACCTTAAAAATGTAGTAAGTCAAATTGCACAAGGCTTATTATTGCAAATAAACACTTAAAGTAATTAAAACAAAATACTTCGTTAACGCCAATAATTGTTGAAATATCAAAATCTTAAAGCGCAGTACAGCGCAAAGCGAAATGTAAACAAACATCACCTGCGCGCGCTCGGGTTTTTCCTTACAAGTAATAATAACAATGGGCTACAAGACATTCCGTCCGGCGGGATTCCCTGAACTCTCTCCGTCCCACTCCCTCACTCGCAAAAATACGAATATCACCCCCGCGCGGGGTATGCTTCCCGCCGCAACACGAAGTCACGAACCCGGAACCAGTGTCATAACGACTGCGCAGGTGCATTGACGCGTAATTGATTTATTGATCCCGTGACGTAATCGCCGTACTCGCCGCTCGCGGCATACGGTGCTTGGATTGCAGTGTATTAAGTGTTAGTGTAGTAGTTGTGTGTTGTGTGTGTGTTTGTGTACACGATGCCTCGACCGCGTAATGTGCAGGCTAGGTACACCAACCAACAATACCCACAAATGGTTGTAATTTACGATCGCACAAGAAATTTAGTATGAACTCGTGAAATGTTCCATCGGCGCTACCCGAACGACCCTATTCCTTCACGGGGTCTCATTCCACCAGAACCTGTTGGATTTTTCGTCTTTTCACGTGCCAGCACATGCACAAGCTCGTGGAAGAGCACCCGTTTACCCTCTGTCACTTTACCGACAAATAAGGTTTTTTCAAAACAATCCACAAGCTAGGTACGTAAATGTTTTTTTTTAATGTATGTTAGTTGACGTAGTTTTGACCGTCCTAAGCCGGCAAAGTACGAAGGGAAAATTGGAATTTATTATGAATCAATTCATTGGCAACTTACGAATGTCACGTGAGTCGGGCGGGGTCAAAGAATTCACGCCCAATGACGCGCGTACGGCGTAGTGTACCTACGCATTTGCTATCGAGAAGCGCAACTAATTTGATACTTTGTATGACTTACTACATTTTAAGGTTTTCCATACTTGCATTAATAATATTTTTGATTTGCGTAATAGTAGCCCTAATGCAATTAGTATCATAAGTAGTACCTTAGGTTAAAATAATGCCCATGATTTCAATTGCACCCTGTATATTAGTGCTCGTGACTTTACACCTCTGTCCAATCTTTCGAGGAAGCATAACATGTTATGTTACGTCGAAGTACTATTAGGTATTATGTGGTTACGTCGAGCTCTTTGGAATATTTATTGTAGTTATTTACAAAGCAATACGCGCTAGCATCGTTCTTAATACTCCCACAAGAATTCGTCGTATAAGGTTCTGGGAAGTAATCTCATTCAATCTAATATTATTGTACTCCAAACGTCTGAGTTCATATGCGATATTGCATTTCGTCTACTTTGAATTTTTTACTTAACGAATATTCGAATAGCATTACTTCTTTTATCGAACAAGGTTGATAACGGATTGAATTTTGTTTATACGTTATTGCAGGGATTATGCAATGATGAGTCACACAAATTGTTTTATAGATATTTTATATCCGTTTTATATAAACACTAGCTTCTGCCCGCGACTTCGTTCGCGTGGAAGTCATAAGATACACAATATATTAAAAAAACAGCCACATTTTTGTATAACTCCTTCGCCCACCCGCGCTATTATTTTGTATTCGCTTAGCGTTCTTTCTGTTATTTATTCTATTTGCTCGTCTCCTAAGATTCGTAGCGTGATGTTAAGAACCTACACTACCTCAGCTAAAATTCACTCTTTATCTCGCTCGCACGATACTGCTCGCGGACTGAGTGAGAGCGAGACAGAGTGCGGTGCTAGGCGGCAGGCAGCGCCAATAGTTTAGGTATTTGCTTTTTACGGTGAAAATAATGGTAATTAAAAAAAAGTAAATAACATAAGACCTGCTTTATAGTTAGTTCGGTTAGTATACAAAGTTTCATGATCTAATTTGAAGTATTTTTTGAATACCAGCGGTTTATTGTTCGGTTTGGAGGTAACTTTGGAATTTTTTTCTATCGAGAAAATTTTATGAAATCGTGTTTTCGTCTAACATAAGTCCTCAACTTTGCCATATATTTATTTCAAAATTAATGCTGCAGTATTTTCGACATAACGGAGGATCGTGCTAAGCCATTTGAGTTAGTATAGGACTTTAAACATAACCTTCCTCAAGATCGGGCTATCAAATGCAAAACTATTTTTTCAAATCAGTCGGATTTTCCAGATTAGCGCGTTCAAAAAAAAAAAAAGAAAAACAAACACTTCACTTTATTATTCTCCATCTTCTTCGCTTTATTAGGTACCTATATTATGTTATTAGTATTAGTATAGATTTCAAAATGGATTGCATCGTTTTTATCTTCCGTAAAAGTAATCTTTGTTCTTTAGCACATCATGTCCGTAAGAATAAGTTATTTCTGACATGTGCGAGCTGGCAAATTTTCGAATGCAGCATTTCTTATCGCGCTATCACTATTCGACGTTCATGGGATATCATTATCAAGTCTCAGAACTGCAGAGTTTAGTACATTTTTCTCGTAAACTCAAAGTATCTCTACTTTTCCATGTCATCGACGTTTTTGGTAAACGACTTCGTGTCTGCTATTCTGCAGGTCTTCACGTAAAACTGCTGACTAAGCACTGACATGGCACATTTGACGTTATATTAGCTGAATTAGACGGAATATGTGGTTTAGGACAGTTTACTTGTGGTAACTTTGTCTTATTTTGTCCTTTATACCTTAGTCATGGATGTAACAGTGGGAGATTGCTGTTTAATAAACATTTGAATTGACAAATATTTAGGTAAATAGTCTGTAAAAGTGGTGTAAGAAAACCTGAAGATTTTATAGGAGATGAAAATCTGTACTTAATATTATAAAGAGGAAAGATTTGTATGTATGTTTGTAACGAATTGCCTCAAAAAGTACTGGACCGATTTTAAAAATTCTTTCACCATTTGAATGCTACATTATCACTGATTAATATAGGCTTTTTTTGACGGGCCGCAAGTATTAAATAAATATAAAAATTATACAGGAACTGACGCAACTGAAGGCGCCGAAAACGGAGTCAACTTCAGGACCGACTCACTGTAGATTGCATTATGCTGAGATACGAGAAGAAGCATTTTTGGCCCCGCGCTTTGTCCCCGTCACGCACACATCACGCGTCTTTTTTTATCTATTTTTTTGTTTTTAATTTAATTGTAAGTTTTTAATGCTCGTTTTTTACTGTTCGTATTTCCAGTGCGTGTCCTAAGTAAAATATTTTACTTTCTTTCTTTCTAGATTGCCATCGACACGCTAAGAAGAAGAATTTAAATACACTATGGGCATAAGGAAAAACTGCTATAAAACTCATATACAAAGCATGATATTAATTTTTCCCCGCACTTCACTATAAAAACAAGATCTGATCGACACATACTAGTAATATCTGACGCAGCAATCGCACACAATCTGATAGCACAGAGGCGTCGCGATATACCTGGCAATCTCATCTCGAGCGCTCGCTGTTTGCTGTCACATAAAAACAAAGAACTGGTAATCATACCACGTAACGTAGACACGGATTGTAAACGGAATGAAATGATGCACAAGAATGGAAAGGAAATCTGTATTGACAATGGCGACTAGAAAAACTTTGATAAATAACATTGGTACCTATATTTCCCGAAGGATTAGGCAGAGGCCCGTGGCTCAATAATAACAGCCGCACAGGTCGTTCGATCAGGTTAAGCTGTGACTGCCGCGGTTGGTCTGTGGATGGGTGACCATCTTTACATACCGAGACCCCTCCGTGCCTCAGAAAGCACGCTAAGCCTTTGGTCTCGGCTGTCATTCGTGGATCTTTGACAGTCGTTACGGGTAGTCAGAAACCCGAAAGTCTGACTACCAGTCTTACCAAGGGGTGTCGTATTACACAGTAACTGGGTTATGAAGGTCAGATAGGCAGTCGCTCCATGTAAAATACTGGTATTCAGTTGCATCCGGTTAGACTGGAAGCCGACCCCAACATAGTTGGAAAAAGACTAGGCAGATTTATTGATCTCTCACTCGGGGTGAGAACCTGGTGATCCGTCACACAGGGTATCCTAGTATGGACGCCAGTCGAGAGACTGGCGTCCAAAAACAACAACGTGGCGACAAAAATGCATAAAATATGATCCTTGGTGAGAACCAAGGATCATATTTTATGCATTTTTGTCAAAACGCTACAATTCTTGTCTCTGTCTATAACTATGAGAACCTTTGTGAGGAGAGAAAAATAAAGATTATTATTATTATTGATGTATTAGAGGGCAAGCTTATAAACATTAAATAGTGACAACTCTGGACTCCAGGTTCTACTTTGCTCGACGTTCAAAATTCCATAGAAGAAGAAATAGAATTCAGCCGTGCTAAAACTGAAAATGTGATACTGACAATATTGAAAAACACGATATTCGAAGTGTTAAGGTATGGAAATACAAAATCCATAACTAGACATGTTGGCTTCAAATAAAATAGTAGTATTCATGATAACAGTCTCGTTGGCTTAGGCGCCGTCTCCACGAGCGAGAGAATCGCGACGGATCCGCGCTTCTGTCGTCGGGTAATCTCCACGAATGAGCGATTATTCCGCCAGCGTATCGTCGCGACTCGTAACGGAATTGCCACGTTTCTGCGATGACTCGTAATGGAATCGCCGCGTTTCCGCGACGAGGCGTTGTGCAATAGTTTTGTTGAAAGAGTTCAGTTAGTTACAGACGAGCTAGAGCGAAATAAGTAGTCTTAATACTGCGTTTGATAGCGCGCTCTCGCTGCGAGAACGCCACGTTCCGCGGCGGGCGCGGCGATACGATGACGTTTCGCTCGCACTCAGCCACTCATCGCATCGCCGCGATAACATCGCCGTGTGTAGACACGTTCTAAGAAAATGTATATAAATACGTGGCACAACGATAATATCGCCGCGATTCTCTCGCTTGTGGCGCCTTAGTAGTCGCTAGCGCTAATGCTGAACATTAGGTCCTGGGTTCAATTCCCGAATCGGGAATATTGTTATTGGGTTTTTCTCAGGAATTTCTCAGTAGCAACCTGAAGTAGCCGCAATGTTTAATGTACTTATTTATTTAATCATCAAATGACCCCTCCCACTCTGCGTGGAGCAGAAGGGAGTGTCAGACTCTTACTGACTAAAACCCACCTGTGTTCCTTCCTTAGCCCTTTGTGTTCCGGGGCAGCGGTAACCCTTTCGGACAGTCTCTCTGCCTCTGACACTCCAGGCATATACAAGTAATGAGGTTACGTCTGGCGCGGATTAAAAATGAATATTTTTTTTTTATTTGCTGGTTTTTTACATAAATATCTATTTTATTATTTATTTATTTCTGTAACTCCCCGTGACTAACAGCGGGCCCTATCAGAATACCAGCGCTGTGACATTTATTTTTTAAATGTCGCAGCATCATGCTGAGATAGGAGACTTTTGGCCTTAAAAATATAATTTGCTGTTTTATTTATGACTGTGTCGCAATAAATAAGTACTTTTACTTTCTTTCTTTAAGTTGTGATTTGTGCCCGGTTGATGGCAATATGGTCGCCCCCTATTAAACGGCACTTAAACATATAACTGGCGAATTGTGGGTGTAGGTACTTAAGTTACCTAGGTACACTTCTGCCTTATCCTCCGGAGAATATAGGCGTCATGCTAAGTTATGTTATTATTCAAACAGGAAACACTTGGTAATAGTAGATTGTGTCATAAGGGACCAAAATAATGTATTGTGGGCGAGAGCGATTGTTTGAATCGTAAGTGTAGCGAGGAATTCAAAGTACGTCGCTCGAGGTTAAGTAATTTTGGTACCGTGTGTAGCACACTCTGCTTTTCATCCCCCTATGAGAAAAATAAATAAGAGGGGCTAGTGACGAATATTTATATTTACATAACCAAATTTATTTTAATATTAGTTACGTTTTCGCAATTTTGGACGTTTATTGTAACTATTTTGCTGGGAACAAGAAAATGTCGTTGTCGTTTATCACTTGGGTAGTATTCGTAATAACTTCAGTCTCTGGTTGATGATCATGTTGAGTCAATAGTGGCATTTCACGCTGTTTTGAAGCGGATGGGCGCGGCGACAAAGTTTGAATCGGTGGATCAACTGAGGAAGGCCGTAATTTAATGCTTTCAACTACGCGCTTGCTATTTTTTGCCTTATTTCGAATGAGCCCTCGAATATTTTGGTAAAAAGTAATAAAAAAACAAATAAGAAGATCCCGCATATTTTTTTTTATTTAGTGATCCAATGCCGCGTCGGCAGGCGCGCTTTTTTATGACCGGCCAAGACCTTATCGAAGCGAATTGCGTTCAAACTTTTCAATTGAATAGTGGTCCAAATTCAAAAGTGATTTCGTCACTGTTATTAAGTGCGTCAATGAATGAATGAATGACCCATTTTGCTCGCACTTATCGAGGAATCCTTCGGCTCTTTTCGAATAGATCTGATGAAAAGACTTTTGAAGTGAACATGCAGGAATAACAGCCACCACAGTCAGTCTTACAAACAACCAGTCTAACCAAGGAGTATCGTATTACCCAGTAACTGAGTTGTGGAGGTCAGATAGGCAGTCGCTCCATGTAAAATACCGTTATTCAACAGCATACGGTTAAACTAGGAGCCGACCTCAACATAGTTGGGAAAAGGCTAGGAAGATGCAGAAATAATAAAAATATAACGTGAAAGTTCCGATGTTGTAAAATAAACATCCAGAACACTGGAGATAACAGGAAATCGAAAAAGATAAAGAAACGGGAACGTTAAGGGATGTGCAATAAACATACAATACTAGGATGGCAGACGGTTGTGAAGACATAACGACCTAGATGCGGCGGCGTGAGACAACTCGATACAGGAATGAGGTTTTGTATTTACTGTTGAGATAGGTCAGTGATGTATCGAGAGGAATTTTAACCAAGTACATGTAGGTATGTGTATAGGTATACGTATTTACTTGCTTCTGTCCGTATTTCCTTCAGATGGATACGTACTTAGAATCTATCGGAGTCCGGTGTTCGCGGCTCGTCCGCAATCTGTCCTTGCCGGTGTGACTGTGTGTGTGTGTGTGTGTAGTTGGTAGTTTTTAAGTTTCGTTTTTACTTTATTACGTGTATCTAACAGGTTTTTCTCGCCATCAAACTCGAAAGTTTGGACAGTAAAATTGTAAAAACAACAAAATAATGTATTTTTTAGATTAAGAGCCTACACTACCTCAGCTAAAATTCATTCTTTATCTCGCTCGCACGATACTGCTCGCGGACTGAGTGAGAGCGAGAGAGAGTGCGGTGCTAGGCGACAAGCAGCGCCAATAGTTTAGGTATTTGCTTTTTACGGTGAAAATAATGGTAATTAAAAAAAAGTAAATGACATAAGACCTGCTTTATAATTAGTTCGGTTAGTATACAAAGTTTCATGATCTAAGTTGAAGTATTTTTTGAATACCGGCGGTTTATTGTTCGGTTTGGAGGTAAGTTTGGAATTTTTTTCTATAGAGAAAATTGTATGAAATCGTGTTTTCGTCTAACATAAGACCTAACATTAGTCCTCAACTTTACCATATATTTATTTCAAAATGAATGCTGTAGTATTTTCGACATAACGGAGGATCATGCTAAGCCATTTAAGGTAGTATAGGCCTTTAATAAAACAAATTCGTTCGCATGAAATTATCGTCCGTCCGCGCTATTACTTCGTTTTCACTTAGTAACTTTACTTTCTGACTTTTTTTCTTCTTGCTCAGCTCTTGGGAGTTGTAGTATGATGTTCAATATAATTCCCAATATATACCTTTACTATCTGCGCCCCGCGGTTTCACCCGCGTAAGTTTTGATCCCGTGGGAATATCGGGATAAAAAGTATCCTATGTGTTATTCTGCTGTATAAGCTATATTACTGTAAAGTTTCATCAAAATCCGTTCAGTAGTTTTTGCGTGAAAGAGTAACAAACATCCATCCCTCCATCCTCACAAACTTTCGCATTTATATTATTAGTAGGATAGTAGGATATACCTTTTTGACGAATTGATCTATCAATAATGCAAACAGATTTTATCTAACCCGACCGGTACTTCCAGAGATTAGTGCGTTCAAACCAACAAGATCTTCAGCTTATCTAAAACACGTAAATCTATTTAGAAAAACCTCTTAGTATTTGTGTTGCCCGATTCTTCTTCTCTCTTATTTAAACTGTAATTATCACAATAATTCTATTCTATTTTTCTCTATGGCAGTGTTGCCGATTTGGTCGTCAACTCTGCCAATGTCAGATGTGATCACAATACTTAGTCCATGACGTTGTAAAAATATAAGCTGGTCAACGAGGTAGTCAAACTCAAATTTAAAGCATTTCTTTCAATTAAACCATTTAAAGGCACTTTTGAATTGTCAAAAAATAGTGGAGCTTTTGAACCTTAGGATGCGCGAGACTCACATTTAGTTACTATTCGTGAGTCGTAGAAGCTATTCTAAGCTTCAATTTCAGCTAGACTAAAGAAAAAGTCTAAAAGTACCGTCCTTTGTTGAAAGGTCCCCCAACTCTGAGCTTTAACATTGCAAGCAATATAATATTGTAAGCATCAAAAACCAATAAAATAAAAACAAATTCGTATATAATATACTAGTTTCTGTAACAAAGTAATAACCAACGTGGTAATTACGCAACAGCAATGTATTGCGCAGTAGCAATGGCTTTCATTTTGACAGTTCAACAACATTCATTGCGTTATTTACGTCGGTAAGCAAACACATTTTTCCAACATAAGAAGCCATGGATTAGCAATATCCTTCAAAATGATTCAGATTGAGATTGATAGTGTGTTAAGCAATTAAGGTTCTGGTGTGCCTCAACGTACCAAAGCGATTGGCAACCGGATATAACCACTGAGTCTGCGTTATATTTTCCACCCTAGTGCCACTACTCTCTACCTGGCATACAAGCCTTTCATATCTAATGGTAAAACATTAAAACATAAATATTGGAACAATACTCTCCATTTTAATAGATAAAATATGTATGGAACCCTTTTTATGGATTGAATTCTTATTGTAACAGATCGAATTTATCATTTTATATCTTCGTCTTTTTTACGGTTCTTACCCGAAGGGTGCATACGGGACCAAAGGCTCCACTGTCCGTGCGTCTGTCACAGGGCTGTATCTTTTGAACCGTTATAGGTAAACTCTTGAAATTTTCACAGTGTCTGGACTAATATGGCCACTGTACGAACAAACAATAAAATAAGGTAAAAATTAAAGGTTAGAACGCCACAAAAAACACATTTCCTCTATTAATTTATTTATATATATATATATATATTTATATGTTTTTTTTCTTTTATTAATATTGTATGGTAGTACGGAACCCTTCGCGTGTGAGTCCGACTCGCACTTAGGCAATTTTTGTAATATTAGACGAAAGTTGGACTTTCCAATTTTATCGTAAATTGTCTATGTTTCACACAAGTTAAATTGTTTTTCAAAGACTATCTTTGATTTGAAAGAAATTTAAGTTAGAAACTAATTTATTAAAATCGGATCGAACATTCAATGGAGAAATATTTATTGCATATTCTACGAGTCCTGATAAAATCTGATTTATTGGTTATTTTCAGAAAACAAGTGTAATAACTCAAGCTGAATTGATGACCATGAAAGGCAACCAAGCTGAAAGTTCTCATTCGACTTTTCTTATTGTTAGTTTCACGTTATCAACGAGAATAATATATAATTTAAAGACTAAGAAATATTCATATTATTTTTAAAGTTAAATATAGCGTATGAGTTCATTGCTATCACATAAGTAGGTACTTCTTTGTTCGCAGAAAACAACAAAAAGATGAAGTGATCATATTTGCTCGTAATTTTGATTTAGATTTTATTTGTCTAAAGCAAAATTTTTAAATAAAACGAGGTATTTTAAACTCAATGCTAACCTTCAAAAATCCTCCCGTGACCTTGAAACCCTCTATACTGAATATTAAAAATGGCCGAATCAGGGTCGGATAATATTATAAAGGCTGCTATAGACTGTTGTGGTTCGTTGCCCCTTTTCTATTCAATACAGCCGGTAGAAGGTCGGCCTACCCCAACCTTTAGATTTATAGCTTCTTGAAGAGCATTGCCTGTGGGCACGCTTATTATAATGATTGATAAATGATTACTAAGTACTCGTATCCCTTTTTGAGTGCGTTTCATTGACTTTTTTTTGCCAAAGAATCAGCATTGTCATACAACGTGGCAATGCTGCCAGCCTTTTGGGCACATTTCCTGTTGACAGCGATGCGGGCGAATTTTTCGAATGTTTTTTGCCTTTCTTTTTTATATAAATGTATATGTTATAATAATTATTTCAAGACTGTTAGCTTATACATCCTACTAATCCTACTTCCTACTAATATTATAAATGCGAAAGTTTGTGAGGATGGATGTTTGTTACTCTTTCACGCAAAAACTACTGAACGGATTTTGATGAAACTTTACAGTAATACATGAGAATAACACATAGGATATTTTTTATCCCGATATTCCCACAGGATCGAAACTTACGCGGGTGAAACCGCGGGGCGCAGCTAGTAATATTATAAATGCGAAAGTTTGTGAGGATGGATGGATGGATGTTTGTTACTCTTTCACGCAAAAACTACTGAACGGATTTTGATGAAACTTTACAGTAATATAGTTTATACATCAGAATAACACATAGGATACTTTTTATCCCGATATTCCCACGGGATCAATACTTATGCGGGTGAAACCGCACGGCGCTGTTAGTATTTATATAATACTAGCTGCGCCCCGCGGTTTAACCCCCCCTTAATAATAAACGTTGTACCTATAGCGTCTGTATAGTTACACAACACTTTGTCTTCTTCTTTCGAAAGTCAAATTACTGACGACTGAAAAAGAAAAATCGGTGTGTAACTATTCATCTGATAAAATACGTTTATTAGTAAAGGGGTATGTGTTATTCTAAGCTATATTATTGTAACGTTTCATCAAAATCCGTTCGGTAGTTTTTGCGTCAAAGAGTAATAAACATCCATCCATCCTTACAAACTTTCACGTTTATAATATTTATTAGGAAGTAGGATTATCTAGGGTACATGAAAAACTAAATTATTATTATAAAATTACTTCGTTATGAAACTAGTTTGAGACAGTGAACATAATTTTCTTTGTTTAAATCTTTCATTGTTGTCCATTTCACAATCAGTTGACACAATATGTATATATTTTAAACACAAGTATGTCACAGCTACTAATATTATAATCATGTGTAAATGTGCGCTTCCTTTTTATATAATTTCTAACGTGACGATAATATTCTGGACGTCCACGGTATCACGATAACACAGGGAAGTAAAATGTTGCATACATTTTACCGAATGAATATAATGATGATGCGTTTTCCGTCAAGGATAACGTTATAACGTCCACGTATTTCCATTCATTCTATGAATGTGGACGTGGAGGTCACGATAATAATTATCATCTCGTTAGAAAGTGCAGTTTTGATGCAGTTAACACGATATCTAACTACTATAAAATACGACCAACGTTAGCAGTAAAACTTTTGTTTCCATTCTCTGTTAAAATTAAATCGGTGTAGCCAAACTCTAGAGAAATAAACGTTTAGATTCTATATTTGTTTTTATATTCTACATCTGTTTTTATCTTTTATTCAGATTTCGCATTAGAAAAACCGGTTTGGAATTCAGCAGAGCCATGTATTTTTTATTTAAAGAGCACGAGACATAAAACATATGGGAACAAAAAGTAAGAATGGAATTTAGTAACCGATATTATTGGGGCTTTGTGTGACAGTCAATTGTTTTATTAGAAAGCGTGTATTGTGTGTTCCATGCAGAATCTTCTTTTATTTGAGCAAAATTAATCCTACTATCCTACTAATCTTACTTCCTATCCTACTTTCTACTAATATTATAAATGCGAAAGTTTGTGAGGATGGATGGATGGATGTTTGTTACTCTTTCACGCAAAAACTACTGAACGGATTTGGATGAAATTTGGCACACAGATATTTTATAACCAGGATTAAAACAAAGAATACTTTCATGCCGATATTCCCACGGGATCGAAACTTACGCGGGTGAAACTGTACCACCGCCCGGCGACGATAAGCGATGAACGCGTAGACCTATCAACTAGAAACATGCTGGCGAGCAACGTGTAGTGAGTGTTAGCTTTTATTGCCCACTGTTGGCCAAACGCTCCACTGCTGAGCAAGCACCTTCCTACTATCTTTCCACCTGTCTCTGTCCAGAGCTGCCAAATACCAATCTTTATTAAAGGAGGCCAGCTCATCCCGCCATCTCCGTCTGGTCCTGCCGTGATGTCGTTTACCATTAAGCGGGACCCACTGAGTTGTAAGTTTGGCCTATTGATCGTCTGACATGCGGCAAATGTGTCCAGCCTAATTCCATTTAAGCGTGGCAGCTTTCCGAGTGACATCATTTTATTTTAGTGATGGAACGGATTGTGTAGTCTTTCTACTCAGCGAGCGTCGCGGAGCGGGTTTTTTCTTTGATACATAGCTCTTTTCTCTTCGACAAACTAGTCGAGAGAGTGTTGTCGCCAGCAATGTAAACAATCGGCAAGCAACTATCAATATATGTATCTCTTTTACTTACACGAAACCTATAATCTTTTGTACGTTTCTTGAGCGAGAAAATCGTCGAAAGCTAGTCGGTTCCTCAGTGGGACAGGTGCTTTAGACAGAAAACATAGGCAGCTCTCGTTAATCATTACTCCAAGCTTAGACCTTATTGGTTCACGGTAATCGAATTTCATCCATCTATACCCTCGTTGATGGGTAATAAATTATGTGCGCGCTTCGTATCGTACTATCGACAAAGATTTAAATCGCTAGATTTCCCTACACCGTTAATAGCGTTTTCATGTCAGTCAAGTCGCCATTGTGTGTGTCTGAGGTGTCAAAACGAAACAGAAACGCGATTTTTGACGGATTAGAGCGAATCTAACGATTTAAATCTTTGGCCACCGACGGATGACTGCCACGATAACGGGATTACATTGTTACACATCCGCAATTGAAACTAGTTCGCGCATTGGAGTGAAAACTTGATTGGAAACCTGGCCATATTTCAATACGGAAGAATTTTATACGAAGGTAGGTACTATGCCCGGCCTTTTGTTGTTAACTTTTCTTTTCATGTTGCCTATTTATGAATTAATAGGCACGTGGAAAGCGATTGAATTATATGTTTTGATCCATATTTGAGATTAATTATTTATAGAAACATTTTGTAAGAATAATCATGTCGCCGACATAAATTAATAAACACAGTGTTTTCAAATTCATTTTTATGTAAGTAGGTTTGTACAAACACTTTTAGGCGTCAATCTTATTTTATAAACTAGATGAGGTCGGCGTTTACTGTCTGATTACTCTGAGAAAAAGAACAGCAGTGCTATTCTGTAAAAATCTCACCGTGAAAACTAAGGTGAAGTGAGCTGTCATTTCACCCAATGTTAGGGATTGCCTCCATTGATAGCTCACTTCACGCTCACTTCACCTATGTTATCACGGTGAGATTTTCACAGAATCGATAGGCTGTTTAGTTTATATTTTATTCCTTCTCACAAAGTACCTAATCATAAAAAAAAACTCAACTTAGTTTGGTTCATAATCTATCAGAAATAGTGATATCTATTCGCTTAAAATAATTGAGCTGTGATAATCGTATTTTTGCCGCGTCATACAGTTACAAAGAGTGACGTCATGAAGCACTAATACATGGAAATTCACAAATTGTTGGACCAGAGAACAGCTACGACTGTGTAATTGACGAACTTCGCTCCAAGGCTCGTGAAATGGCATCCAATCAAAATGTATTATATCCCGAAAATCACATCAGACGCGCTGATAACTATATTGAATAATTAATTTTGTATCTTATGTATGCGTTGGGTTTTAGTTTAATGCTAAATTGAAGAGGGCTTATAGCAGTTTTGATTTAATATTATTAACAGAGATAACAAGATTGTTATTATTAGAATAGACTGGAAGACTCATCTTAAGAAAACAAACTTCGGAGTAATTGCATAACATACTAACAATTGCAATGCCTTTCATATTGACATATCAACAAAATTCAGGGCCTTATCACACCTCCGCCACGAAAATAATGATGGGAAAGCTTCATTTTCTTTTGTTGTACAATGGAAAAATCGGAACTATTGTGGTTTCACTGCTATGGTTTTGCGGTGTGAATATGTGTAAATATATGAAGCAATGGATTAGGAATTTCCTTCGAAATCCTTCGGATTGTGAAAGAGTGTTACGCAATTGGAGTGTTGGTCTATTTGTTAAGATAATATTTCGAGCAAAATAGACTTCAGAAACTCACAGACATTTGACCTCTTTTATCGTCTTACCCTCAGACGTCCTAGGTTTGTCTAGCTCACGTCAAAAGTAATTTATTTGTACTAGTTTGTAGACAAAGATTGACTTTGATAGTTTGAGCACAAAGCCTTTACATCTTTCCGTCAAATATGATTGGCCTCGTTTGTCTAGTGGTTATAACCGCTATTGCTGGGTCCTGGGTTCGATTCCCAGGTCGAAAAAAGTGATATTAGGTATTTGCATCTAGAATTTCCCATTAGCATATGCCGTGTTGATGGCAAAATAGACTTGCCCACTATACATAATATATAACATTAGTTTTAGTATATGCGAAACCCGAAACACGTGTCTAGTATTTTTATGTAAAGAATTTAGGTACAAAATTTCAAAACTTTATCATGAAAAATCACAAAGTTATAAGCTTGTTAAGTTACCTAGTTGTCCGTACAAAAACATGCTCACCGCGAGGAGCGCGGCGCACCCGCGCCGCCCGCGCATGCAGCGTCGTCGTCTTGCGCAACTTTTTAAAATATTTTTGGGACAAAATATAACATGGTGTAAAAATTATTGGAATCGATTCAGTTACTTATTCTGAACAAACTATAATCAGGTTTCGCATATACTAAAAATAATGTTGTATATGGCACTTCAACATAACTCGTTGCCATCGCAGGCAAAACCTGGATGAGGTTGGTACAGGGGCGTGGGGATTGGCACAAGAAAAGAGAGGCCTAAGCCCAGTGGTGAGATAATTTGGGCTGTGGATAATGAAGGTGATGAATATGAAATAAAATTGGCGAACTATAAATGTACTTGTAAGTAGGTACACCTTTGCCTTACCCTTCGGTGAATCAAGGCGTGGTGATATGTTATGATCGACAAGGACGCCATGTAAATGGATTACAGAACATTTCACAAGAATGAGGCACTGTTTTCAAGTAATTATGTTACGTGTATCGTAACCTTACGTTTAACGTAAATGTACGGGTTTATATTTCGCTGTTGCTACGGAGAGGTAACTTTATTGTGTCGATACGAAAGTATGAGGGGCTTGAAGTACCTACCTAGAGGTGGGTCATTCATTGACGGTTTTTTGGTAAATGTAATTTAAATGTTAATCATCAATGGTCAACAGGTTAATAAGGTGCAGCGCGGACGGCACACTTTTTGTGCGATCGAGTCTGCGGCGCACAAAAAGTCTGCATGGCGCGCAAAAAGTCGGTCGCGGATTTTTCACAGACTCAACGCACACGACGCACATCTTCGATCATTCTGTCGGCAGAGCTGTAGGGACGTAGACGCTATAGAAATCGTGCAGAGATCGCGAAGTATTATTTTGATAATAAATCGCGCCATGATAATATATCGCGTGCGTAACGTCCACCCCTAGCAAATGCAGATTGCCGACTAAAGTGTGCGCCGTCTGCGTTACCGCGCGTTGAAGCAAACGTTCAATTTTTTTCACACACTTTTTGTGCGGAGCGGCGCGGCGCCGCTCCGCGCGTCGAGTCTGCGGCGCGGTCTGCCCGAATTACATGGATTTTTTGTGCGCCGGACTTTTTGCGCCTCGTGTGCGTTACTGCATATAATTGCATAGGTTCTATTTTCACAGACTAAAAAGTGCGTCACGGATGTCTGTCGTCTGCGCTGCACCTAAAGCTGTTAAATTATTAACAGGTTTTGAATGTTCAATCGGTAGCGTTTAGCGTAACGTTTTCAATCATTGACAATTTTATTCAATCATTGAAAACAATTTTTTAATACAGTTGCTCAAAAAGTGGCGTATTGCAGGGACGTATAGCGTTCGGGATGTGGGCTATTACATACTCGTGCTTTATTTTTACCTTTCCCGAACTCGTGCGTTCTCTTTCCCAACTGTCAAAATAATATCTATTAAAAAGAAAAACCAACCATGAAGTTTTTACTAAAAAAATTCATAGAAGTTTTTATGATTCATGCAAATACGTTTATTTCTAAACAGAAGCTACTAATTTGTTTCAATATCAGATTTAATGATTTGATTGAATAAGTTAGGTTAGGTTTCATTTCATTTCATCTCATTAAATTTCATTTTCATTTGATATCAATAAAAAAAATTCTACTGAAGACTTGGCTGTATGGGCATAGTTCCCTTTGCCTACCAGAATGGGTGAAGAAAAAAAAAATCTCTGCATATATTCTATGCTTGGCGCCATTTTTCAGAAATTTTCTTTGCGAGTTTTAGTTCTTTGTTGCACAAAATGAGTAATTTTGACCCTAGTTTTTTAGTGAATTAACACCACCTTATTTTATTAAATTGCTTCATTTTTTCGCAACTGTATTAAAAATAGTCGTTCAGTACACGTGCGAAACTGTCATTGCAACTTGTTCCGATTGTCAACCCTCGCCTTCGGCTGCACCTCGGCTCGGGCAGACATTTGTCGGAACTCTTTGCAATGACAACCTTTCCGCACTTGTAATGAAATATACTAATTCCGTTGAGCCGTTGACGTAAATTAACAGCATTTAGCAGCATTATATTTTAAACTGTTTTTTTTAACTGAATTTTTATTCAGTTAAAAAAAATAAATTAATTAAATGAATTAATGACTATTGAACTAATGCGTCTTGTGCGTTGATGTAAATTAACAACTAATATTTTCAACCTGTTTTTTCATTGATGATTACCTAACAGTTATTTCGTTGACGAATGAAAAGTCGTTAAAAAACAGTTTATTAATTCAACGACCACCTCTAGCTTCAAGCTAAATAATAACAGCAGCACGGGTCAATCGAAGGTTAAACTACGCTTGCCATGGTCGGTTCCTGGATGGGTGACCATCCATTAGGTATGTCGAGACCCCTGCTTGCCTCGGAAAGCATCTTAAGCCGGTGATTCCGGCTGCCATTTGTTGATCTTTGACAGTGGTAACGGGTAGTCAGATACTCCAAACTTTAATAAAGTTTACTGCGTTTATATTTATAATTTTAAACACATACCTACTTAATTCTCTAATCTAATTTATAAGTTTGTGTGTTTGTGTGCATGTTAGTTAATAACGCAAAAACAGCTGATTGGATTGGATGTTTGCCACACAGATATTTTATAACCTGGATTAACTTGATTAATTATTAGGATACTTTCAATCCCGGTAGTACCTACGTTCATGTGGGATTACCTATTTCCGACATCCATGCGGGCAAAGCCTCGGGCAACAGCTAGTCTGAAATAAACTCAACACAACCCCATTAACGTCAGAGAAACAAATATGTAACAAGCCGGTATCGATGTCAAAGACAACCCAAGATGTATTATTTGGAAATCGTACAACACATTACCCATCTCATTTGCCGAGTCGAGTAAGTTTTCCTCATGAAATAAGAGCTCTTAGAACAATGCTTACATTTAATGCTATTCAAAAAATTTAACGACTGTTTTCGTGAAATTATATTACTCGACTACACTGAGGTAAATTAATTAAATTAAATAAGATTTCTCATTGAATGTCAGTTAAGAAGGAGGTTCATTGAGAGTCCTGCGTAATTTATTTCAATTATTCTAGGAGACGGGGACATTCATTTGGGATAATTCATTAGTAGATCAAATAATTTGGTGTTGTATGCCGAAAATAATTTACTTTTCTAAGAATTTTCTCTTGTGAATAAATACAAGGAAAATATGAACAGTAATAATCATTAATATAAAGTGTCTTTGACAAATCTCGGAGTCTTGGGTTCCCGGGCCGTACGTGGGGCCGTATTAGCCAACTAGCAGAGGCCTGTTAAAAGACGCTTTCAATTAAATGTTTTTTTTTCATGGGATTTAACATAACTGGCAAAATGTGTGTGTACAGGGGGTGTGTAATATATGGCATAATAACAGATAGTATAATATCACTTGAAATAACGTTCATATGATATAATTTTCATATGCTATAAAAACGTATAACATAATTTCATGTGATCGAATGTTATATTTCATATAACCTTCTTTTGCTCTAATAACATTTAGTATAACGTTCATTACATATAACTTACAATTTGTATAATGCTCTTTTTATATAACGTTTAGTTGACCTAATTTTCATTTTCAGCTAAAATTCTGTAGGCACTTAATGAATAAGTAAATATCTGATCCATGCGTCAGGTTCGTGAACGGGCGCCGTCAGTTGGGCTGGTCATCACTTAGCTGACCAGCCCAACGGTCTGGCCGGTACTCGAGCGCTGACTCGGGAGGAGGCTCCCTGTCGTTTCGGGTGACACAGGTGCTCCCGGGACATGGTTGCTTCGGGAAGTACCTATGTCGCATAAACAGGGAGCCGGACGCCCGGTGTCACCACTGCGTCGACTGCCGAGAGGACACGGCGTGGCATAATTCGCCAGTGTGCCGCTTGGGAGGAGCCACGCCGTGTCCTCATCTCAGAAGTAGGCAGTGACCTGTCGCTGCCGGCCGCGATAGTTGGCAGTGAAGAGTCCTGGAACGCGGTGGTTTCCTTCTACGAAACTGTCGTCTCGCTCAAGGAAGCTGCGTAAATGGAGAAGGAGATCTCGTCCACTCACCCGGCTCGCACGCAGCAGACGCACTGGGCTTCGGCGGAGGGCGACTAACGCCCTCTCTTTCGGCTCCCGTAATGCTGGAGCCCAATTCTCACGCGACGAAGTGACGAATGCGTCATGAAAGAGTGTAATCGTTCATGACGCATTCGTCACTGTCGATCGTCTCTTTAAGTCGCTTATAAAATGGTGAGATTATCTGAATCATGTATTCTCACTACAAAGTCGATCGTATATCATCGACCTTCCTTCGGCACTGATAAGAGCTTGACTCCTCTCCCGATATCTATCAATCCAACCGGGAAATGTAGGTACGGGAGCAAAGTGGGCAGTACAGCTCGAAAATCCTCGCTTCCAGGAGCGGTACCGCCATAGTTGCAATTGCGTCGCGATCTATTATTATTATTATTATTATAACTCAATTTTTATTTTATTATATTAGGTAATATTTAAATAAGTCCTCCTTTGTAGGTGCCACAATAGAATGCATGGCTGGTTCTGATATGTCAATATCAACATTTTCTGTCACGTCAAATGAAAGTCATATTTTATTATTTGTTTACATTGGTTACCAAAATGTTTTAAAATAAAAGCAGAATGCTGCCTATGATAATTATATAAGTAAACTGATGACTATCGAAATATAAGCCTTGAGCTTATCAAGATGGAGGATGGATGGTGGCTTATTATCGTGAATGTAGTAAAGACGGAACCGAATCACGGGCTCTTAGAATGGCGGCTGCATTACAAAGTCTGAAAAGATTCTTAATCCTTGTGAAAACTAAATTTCCTCCCTGAGGACCAGGCAGTAGGAATCTCAACATTACACGAATTTCAACGTGTTTGTAGTGAATGTGCTGGACGAACGTCTGTCAAAATTCATGAAGACTTTGGGCAAGAGGTGTAGTGATCCAGCGATTCTTGAGCTAGCTACTGAACAGCTCGCCACACTTGACGCCTACTAATCATATAAACTAGTAATTTTGTATTATGCACAGTATTTTTGTTTGTTATTATAATTTGTACTTATATTGAAAAAAAAATAAAACATATTTGAAATATTTATTGTTTTAAATGCTTTAGATAGTCTCCATCAAGTTGATGGCCCTGTTGTAATACAATAATAATAGGTATTTTCATATTTTAGGTGACAAAAGACCCTTTACATGAATATATCACAGACTAACTTACATAAATAAACCATACCACAAAAACCACAAACCACAAATACATAACTATTACCACACCACACTTGGGTTTGGAATGCTTCCCTCACACCTCACACGAAAAACCCGCCGGGCAAATTCTGGGCTAGGCACGACAGCCTTTTGCAGAGATCGATCTCAAAATACCAGATTCGCCTGTAGGATGTAGTACTGCTCGACTTCATCCGCGACAGCTTCAGCAACGTCCTTCCTTGGTACTGATTTGGCCTTGCATCTTTTTCCCTCGATGTATGTGGGCCCAACAAATATACAGAAGGACGGTGAGCACTGCAGCTCGCTTGCAGGAGTGATACCGTGTTTGTTGCGGTTGCGACGCGATCGATATTTCTTGCCCGTAACCAGAGTAAAGCCGTCCTAGTCCATTTTATTGGTATTAGAAGCCAGCGCCTTCCCCTTCTGCATCTCATGTGTCTCATCCATCGACGCCGCACAAGCAGCGGATAAAAAAAAGAAAAGGAAGAAAAAAGATAAAATGAAAAGATAGAAAGTTTCTAAATTATATTAAACGTTACTTATAGATTTTGAATATTATAGTAACTGAATATTATACTAAATTAATATTAGTTCAAATGTGCATTATAGAAATGGTCCATTATACCATACAAAATTATGTAAAACGAAATTATATCAATAATTCATTATATCATTTCATCGTTATATTAAACAAAAGTATATTAAATGAAATTAGGTCATATGATCATTAGAGCTTTTGTTATTATGTCAAACATTACACACCCGTGTACAGGCGTCAGCACATCAAGCTGCCCGAAACTGTCAAATTTTCCCAATCAACTTTGAACCTTATACGTTAGCGAAAAAGTTGAAAATCTATTAAAGAATTTTGACAGATTGTAGTAGATTGATGTGCTGGCGTCTGTACCTACTATAATAATAAATAGGGTTTTCACTACATGATAGATTTGACCCTCAGGAGCAAGATGGCATACTCAACTCAATTTTGGCCAGTGTGTAGATTGAGTTCTTTCTGCTTAACTACGTCCAATTACCAAATTCAAAATATTTTATTTCACACAAACCTAAACCACTTACGAAACATCAGAAGCTAGGTTCCAATGGGTCGTTTAATATGAAGAAGAGCCAGTAAAAACATCAAGTTACTCTTTTAAAAATAATTGGCTTTTACAATGTTCTCAAATTACAGTGTTAATAGGAATGGGAGGACAGTGTAGGCCTGTCAACAAGCACCAGGTACTTGATAAAATACAAAATTGTCTACAAATCTACAGTCTACAAGGCTTAGGCACACCTCTGTCTAAGCCTTCGGGAAAAACAGGCCATGATATTATATGTGATGTATTTAAAGTCTATTCAAACTTATGTTTCAAATTAATTTTATTTCAAGTTAAACAAATATCAACTTTATTTTAATGGTAATTAGAGTGACTAGCAAAGAGTTATAAAAATATTTGAAGTTGTAGTGTATTCTGAACTTTATTGTGTAGGATTTAAAGTAAATTTTACATAAACTCATATATAGTTACATTTTTGGCAAATAAATCGCAGATTAATTTCGTTGGTAATTACCACTGCGTTTAAACATGCAAGCCAGAATGGCGAGGAAATCTGTGCCACTAACACAGACTAAAAACGTTTCTTATCCTATGTGCACCTTAAGGTACGTCCACAAAATTTATGAGGGATGCTCGTTAAGGCCGTGCCAAATTGAGTTATAAATAAGGCTCAGACGAAAACACCTGGGTTATTGCCCTTCTCGATTGATTGATGTCCTACTCTGGATAGAGTGCCCAGAAATAAATTGTATAAGGTTACTCTGATTAATGATTTAAGCCTGTGTAGATGTTAAATCTTGGTCGGTCGGCATCTAAGAATATTTTTCTTTGGTAATAATGTGGGTATTTCTTATGTGAATTTTCAATATCAGCCTTTATCCGACAGTGAGTGAAAATAGGCGAAAGAAGAAATATATGAGTTACTAGCGACCCGCCCCGGCTTCGCACGGGTACAATGCTGATACTAAGTATAGGTACTTCAAGAATGTCAGCACGCGCCGCCGGCCCCCGGCCGCGGCCGGTACCGCAGCAACCGCATGTGGGGCATTTTAAATCTGTAATATCTTCGAAAATATCTATTCATTTAAATTACATGCTGTAAAGGGCCATATTTATCTATATTAAATGCACAATGTATTTAAGGTACTTAATTGGATAAGGATTAATGCTGTATTGCTTAAAATCGCTTCGTAAATAAGCCATTATTTCTCGTAAAAAGTAAAGGATAAAAAATGATTATTGTGGGTTATCCCTAAGAGATAGACATATACCATCGCGGACTATTTAGTAGACCTTTTTAAGGTGTACAATACTCTAGAACATTATTTTGACCTATCTCGTAGGGTTCAGCCAGCGTTTGAAAAGTAAGCGCAAAAAATGTGTTTATTTACGACATCACATTAGAAACCTCTAAAATTATCAATGTTTCTCTACTATACATGCATGCATGTATTATATATATAAACCTTCCTCTTGAATCACTCTATCTATTAAAAAAACCGCATCAAAATCCATTTTAAGATCTAAGCGTACATAGGGACAGAGAAAGCGACTTTATTTTATACTATGTAGTGATTTTACACCAGTATCACGAATAATGGTCCAGTACCCAAATTGCGTAACGCACTATTAGTCAAAATGTGAATCATTTTGAAGGATATTGCTAACCCATTGCTTCTTAAGTTAGAAAAATCTGTCTGCTCAACAACGTTAAATAGCGCAATGAATGTTGTTGTACTGACAAAAAGAAAGCCATTGGCTACGGTTTCCCGCAGAATTAAGGAGAAGGTTAAGAAGATAAGAATTTATTGGTGTCAGATACTTGTGAATGTTATCTCCAAAAAAATAAGTAGTAAAGTAAAAAAGTAACCTTAGTATGATTAAATCAGCTATTTAGGTACAAAACTATTTTTCACAAATCAAAATCACAAGTCTTTTATTGAAATTAGGCTGAGAATCACATCACATAATTATGACAATCCGCTAAAACACCTGTCTTTCGTTTATCCTTTGAGGATCAATTTCTGTTGTTCTGAAAAACTAAAGAGATTAAAGGAAGAGCTACCGAGAAATTAGTGAATCTTTACTTTACTGGATTGACCGTCATTTCAGTTTCAGTAAAACATATCTTTTTGTTTTTTTTTTTCGCTCTGGGTGGGGCGGAAGGGAGTGTCAGACTCTTACTGATTAAAACCCACCCGTGTTCCTTCCTTAGCCCTTTATGTTCTGTGGTAGCGGTAACCCTTTCGGACAATCCCACTGCAGTAAAACATACATAAGGATATCTATACTAATAATAAAACTGAGAGCTACTGGTCCATGAAAGAGCTTGTGAAAGGAAATCTGCCTTTGACACTAAAGCGAAAAATTATAGACATGTGCATCCTTCCCATTCTGACTTATGGATCCCAGACTTGGTCTTTAACAAACATTCAAAAGTCCAGACTCAAGGTTTGCTAACGTGCAATGGAGCGCAGTATTCTAGGCGTCAAATTGACAGACCAAATTCGCAACACCACACTGCGCTCCAAAACACAGATTACTGACGTTACTCAAAAAGCCGCTAAGCTGAAGTGGGACTGGGCTGGCCATGTCTGCCGTATGCCTAATGAGCTATGGGCCAAAATAAGCACCACGTGGAGTCCTGACACAGTTAGAAGGCGTCGCGGCGGACCCCGTAGAAGATGACGGGACAAGCTGGACAAAACCAACTACCAGTGGTCCACTTTAGGCCTGGATTGAAAGAGCTGGAAGTCATGGGGTATTTGCCCAGCAGTGGGATGATGCAGGTTATCAGTATCAGTATCAAGAATTTGTTTCAACGCGCTCATCTCTAAAACTAGTAGTCGTATTTGAAAAAATATTTTACATATGCTAGCCTAATTATTGAGAAAACCTAGACTATTTAACATCATACTGGGACCAAAAACGGGAAAATATGGATACCAACTCATTATAAGCTCTCTACTTGCTCTCAATTTTTCTTTCTTTTCTTTATTTTTTCTTTTATTTCAACCCTTTTAAGAATACTCTTGTTGAGAACTCTAAAGACTATGAAACAAGAAATAGGTTAAAATGGAGTAAATAGATACCCAGTTATTTAATTTCCTCGTCAAAGCCAGGCAAAATATAGCAGGAGTAAAAAAAAACAATCAAATCTGATAAAATTCTAGAACATTTTCCAGGAGCTAAAAATGAACATTAATTAAAATGAAACACTTCTTGAAAAAACGCTGAAGAAAATAACTTTTATGAGCTTTTAGAAAAATGCCGTCTAAACGTTTACGACGCGTAACACCTTCGACGTGTGAAATAAACGACTTTTTCCTTTACACTTTGTGGGATGAAATTCATGTGTAAGAAACAGGAAATGTGGTAGACTGATAAAGGGGGAACTGGAGAATAAAATGGTAAGTAGGTAAGTTAATAAATATGGTATTTTTACTGTACAAGTTTTGCTGACACGGTGGCTTGCAACAGAAGTGCGTCATTTTATTACTATACTTGCTTCTGCTCGCGACTTCGCACGCGTAAAATTTTCTTGTTTCCGATCCACCCCGTCGCATCGCATCGCCTGTCCGCGCTGTTACTTCGTTTTCGCTTAGCGTTCTTTATTTTTGCTTGGCTCCTAAGGATCCTACCGTGATGTGAAATAGCCTTACTCAAAGATTGGGATATCAAGAGCAAAAAATTGTTTTTTATCTGACTGTTTCAGAGATTAGCGCGTTCAAACCAACAAACTCTTCAGCTTTATTATTAGTATATAGAAAATAACAAGCCACCGCTGTTTTAGGAAACCGTAGCTTTAGTGCCTTACGGAGGAGCCAGATAAATAATAATTTTGCCAATGATAAATCAGCGAGTGCGATTACTGCTATGCGGTTACTGACATTACAGAAAAGAATCGTCAGCAGTTTGATCTTTAACACAACTTATTCTAACTAATATTATAAATGCGAAAGTAATTTTGTTTTTTTTGTTACCTTTTCATGCCTAAACTACTGAACCGATGATCGTGATTTTTGCATATACGTTGTCAGGGGCACAGGAACGGACATAGGGTACATTTCATTCAGAAAAAAATGCTGTTCCCGAGAAAAATAACAATAACTTTCGAGGGTCACAATTTACTTTAAGACGCTAGATGGCACTACGAGTCTTTCGAATCGTGTTTGAATCATATTATTAGAATCTTTAGTAGTGTGTTAAGAATTATTTATGTTTTAAATATAAGTGATACATTTTATGAGTCTAGAGTGTAACGCAAGTGAAGCCGCGGGCAAAAGTTAGTACATAATAAATCTAACGTTAACTGAGTGATCCTTTTTCCACCCACATACTTCAACCTGAATTACAACTCAACTCAGCTCTGCAAGTCTACGAACTAAGTATTTTTATCGTAATATTTTTTTTATGTTTCTTTATTTTATACTTAAAGGTTTATAACACTCATATTATTAACTGCCGAAATAAAATACGCTGGTCCGTGGTAGTAAAAAACAAAGTATATTATGTCACTCGAAAAACCAAAAGTAGCAAAAGCATAAACAAAAGTTATAAAAAGGTAAAACTATCAAAAAGAAGAAAAGACTTGCACACATATAGTTAATTAAACAATACTCAACAAAACCATAACAACCAGGATATGAAAATACACATCACCAAGCTGAAATGTGCTAAGTCAACGTCCAGTCAACATTTTTTTCTTAAAAAAAAATTGTAGCGCTGTTTTGTCTAAAAGTTCAGCTTCAATTTTCTTCGAAACAAAACACGTAACCCATTCGATCATCTCTTTCACATATTGTTTCATACGTTCTGTATCCATTAAAACTAAAACAAATTGAACGGTTCGTAGAAATAAGGTATCTATTACTTTCCTATCTTTTTGTTCCAAATTGCTGAGTGCTGGAACAAAGGAACTCGAAAAATAAATGTATCATTAGTTTCACTCGAGTTTTGTTAAAAGTGCCTTTTTTTGATGCGGGACTTCCTACACCCCTTGACCTAGTACACCCACATTTCTCATGCTTAAGTTCCATGTAATAGGGGGCGATACCATATTAATTTTTGATTAATGATGATAGAATGTTGCACTATTGAAAATGAGCCTGATTCTTTTTTCAATAATAAAACAATATTAGCTGGCAAACATAACAAAGATAAACAAAAATCGAAATCTCCTAAAATTTTTTATTTGCATCGTTCTCTTCAGAACATAGCCTTCCTCAGAGGAAACTTTCATGAATTGTTTCAGAAAAACATCTCTGTACCTCTTAAACGACTAGTCGAGTAATTAATTAAATTTTCTCCCGTACAGCAGACGAGATGTATACGGTACCGTAATTCAGTAATGTCTTTCACTCACAACGTTATGTCAATATTTTTGCTTCACACACATTCCCATCTACCATCATTAATGTTGACACGCTTGTGTTTGTTCAGACATCTTTCTACATTTTTATTTGATGGCATATTTATATTCAATGCTACTTTATGTATAATTTCTTGGTTTTAGACTTACAAGCTGAGGGGTTAAGAGTCACAGATTGAATTCCGGAATGAATGGTATGGCCGTTAGTTGATCGCTTCGATTCCGGCGCCAAGCATGGATTTTTTCACTTATAAAATCCTACTTCGAGTCATATAGAAACAAAAAAAAAGTCACTTTACGTGTCTGTCTGTGTGACGGCTTAGACTTTCTAAACGACCTTATCAATGACGACTTTATAATGCGCACACCAAAAGAGTGGAACTCTCTACCTGCGTCTGTGTTGCCGAGCGCATACAACCCGAATTTCTTCAAAGTGAGAGTGAACAGGCTTCTTCTTCTTCACTTCATCGTCAATAAAGTATGAGGTGGCAGCCCGTAGATAGTAAATATGTTAGAAGAATAATAACTCAAATGGATAAAAACAAGTCACCGGGTAGCGACCTTGTGCGAATGTCCGATCTTAAAATGTTGGCAGATATAGTTAGCCCTGTGATCTCTAACCTAGTCAATTTGTGTGTGCAAAATGGTATGTTTCCTAGTATGTTAAAAGAAGCCATAGTGCAACCAATTTATAAAAAGGGCGAATATAAAAATTATAGTAATTATAGGCCTATATCAATTTTATCCAGTGTAGACAAGATTATTGAGAAATGTATCATTAACCGTTTGAATAATTATTTGCAGAAAAATAGTGTAATAAATGAATGTCAACATGGTTTCCAGAAAGGTAAAAGTACAAATACTCTTCTTACACGATATACTGATGAAATTAATACATATTTAAGTGATCAAAAGTTTGTAGTTGCGGTATTCTTTGATTATAAAAAAGCTTTCGATACCCTTGAAACTGAGACCTTATTGAACGCCATGGAGGAGTGTGGAGTGGGAGAGCCGCTAAACAAATGGTTCCGCGACTATCTCACATCACGCTCCTACCGAGTAAAAGTAGGTGATGAGTATAGTGATGAGAGGAAGGTGGGGTGCGGGGTGCCGCAGGGGTCCGGATGCGGACCTGTGTGCTATTTACTGCACGTGAACAGCTTGTGCGGCGTATTGCGCCACTGCTCGGCACACATGTTCGCGGACGACCTGTGTGTGCTGCGCGCCGGCACCGACCTCGCTAGCACCTGTCGACTCGTACAGCAGGACGTAGATGCAGTGGTAAAGTGGTCTCACGACAATGGTATTGTTCTTAATGGAGATAAAACTAAACTGTTGATGATACATTCTCCTTATATATATCTGAATAAAACATGCCCTTCAATTTTTACCCATAGTTATGATTGTATGCATAATAATA
Organism: Globia sparganii; assembly: GCA_949316385.1. Classification (NCBI taxonomy): domain Eukaryota; kingdom Metazoa; phylum Arthropoda; class Insecta; order Lepidoptera; family Noctuidae; genus Globia; species Globia sparganii. The sequence goes on from OX438670.1 coordinate 6,792,930, forward strand.
ATTCAAACTGTAAATGTAAACCAATAGAACAAGTAGAAAGTGTCACATATCTTGGAATGAAAGTCGATAAAAATTTTTCATGGTCTACACATATTGATTACATTTGTAGTAAGCTTAGAATATTGCTAAGTAAATTTTATCACTTAAGCTTTAAAGTTCCCTCCAGCACCTTAAAATGTTTATATATGTCATTAGTTGACTCAATACTGAGTTATTCTCTTGACTGTTATGGTTTGACTTTTAAAAGTAACATTATGAAACTAGAATCGATTCAAATTAGATTTTTAAAATTATTAGTAAACAAGAAAACTAAAAATTGGTGCAAAGGTGACTATAGTAGGTTATTCAAAATATGTAAAATTCTACCAGTTAGCCTTAAACATAAATACCTACTATTAGTTAATAACCATGGCAGTCGTGATAGTTACTCACTAGTTTCTAACAGGTATACTACCAGGTCGATGACAGCAGGTAAATATGATGTACCCAGAGTTAGTAATTACTATGGCGATAGAACTTTAATGAAATGCGTTCCCTATTTATTGAACACTTTGCCTGCTGACATCAGACAGGAGGATAATAAAGTAAAATTCGCACGTAAACTTAAAAAATATTTATTAGATTCTATGTAAGTGTAGGTATTAAGTATAAGGTTATAGATTTTCATGATATTAAATTACTGTAAGAGAGACTCAATGATCTCACAGTTAAACTGCGTAAGCAGTTTTGTGGGGCAATGTACCTATCTATAAGAATTCTTTAGTGAATAAATCATTAAATCATCATCAATCATCAATTTTGTCTCTATCAGCTCAGACCTATACTAGAGTCAAGAGCAATCTCATTTATTTTTTTTTTTAAAAGATATATTGGATTTTGATCTGGTTTTCACAATCATTTAGACTATTTATTCCGGGAGGTTCATGTGTAACTATTATATAACACACTTATATTTAACTTCGATTTCTGTGCTAACTTTTAATTTTTAACGTGCAGAGCAGGAGCGGGTCGCTAGTTTCAAATAAATTATTTTGTACTAGCGGCCTGTCCCGACTTCGCACGGGTGGACATTTACTTTTTAAATATTTTATTTTTTTCTTGCAATTTAAATAGCCTATATTAATCAGTGATAATGAAGCATTCAAATGGTGAAAGAATTTTTAAAATCAGTCCAGTACTTTTTAAGCCAATTCGTTACAAACATACATACAAATCTTTCCTCTTTATAATATTAAGTATAGATTAGTATAGATTTTCAAGCAAGGCAGATTTCCTCCTATTCTTCTCAATGTTATCAATTTTTCCTTTTTTCTCGCTTAATAGAAGACCTTGATTCAGGTTATCAAAAACCAAACACAATCTGTAACTCAAACGTAAATGTATACGTTCTTAGACAGTTAACCCAGTTGCAAGTTACCCGTACATTGTGTCCGTTTACGAGTACTAACACTAAGCACATGTTTGCCCGTGGACCGCATATGGGTGGGCTCGGCTGTAATATAATGCCAATGCCATGTACCTACTGGCAATGGATGGACGTTAACCGCTAGACTGCAATCTCACGGCAAACGTCGTCGCTTGGCATGTCAGTGTCGGTAAAAAAGACCTGCCGGTCGAGTCTGTAAAAACCTCACCGTAAAAACTTGCGTGAGCTGTCAGTGTCAACCCACTGATGCTAGGGATTGACCAAGCAAACATTTACAATCATAATCGAGATTTTTAATTTAATTTATGTTTTTAATTTTTCGCGCAGAGGTTTGATTGCCAGTGCTATATGGTTCACATACTGGGCAATCGAAGTTTGTAATAATAATATCTATGGTCTTTCTAATTGTATGTGTTTTAATTTTATTTTATTTGTAGTTGTGTGTTTTTGTTGTGGGTCTATGATCCTATGTTGGTCGAAATAAACGATTTATTATTATTATTATAATAATATTTTTATGTGAATTATTTTAGTCTTAAACGTTTTATTTTAATTACTGTTCGTGCTTGACGCGCTCATGCCTCAGGCTATATAAGGACTAGTCTAGGAAAAAAAAGAAAAAAAAAACAATATTGAGATTGTGACTAAGTTTCTGTTTTGATATTTTATCTAAAAGCCCCATAAAATAGTGATGTTTTGACAACTAAAATACTAGCTTTGAAATTATATAAAATGATCAATAGAATTAGCATAAAACATATTATTTAAATCTCGATTATGATTGTAAATGTACGCTTGGTCAATCCCTAGTATCAGGTGGGATGACACTGACAGCTCACTCCACGCTCACTTCACCTACCTAAGTTTTCACGGTGAGATGAATCGCACTGCAGGTATTGAATGTCGTTTGAAAGCGCTTTTTACTTTTAAAAGCATGGAAAATAAGCATACAATTTCCGGTTTTTCGAAGGTTTTTATTCAGTTTCATACCCGTTGTAACTGTAGGTTATTATGAGTCGAATCGTGGAGTCGTTTTTTCACTGACTTTTTTGCTATCCGGACATTAGTCCGAATAGCAACCAAATATACTCTGTAAACATATCCTAATGATCAAATTAGGATATGTTTACAGAGTATATTTGGTTGACGTAAACCATTAGATGATAAAGTAAACCTAAAATAAACAGGTAAAAGTTTAACTTAAAATAAAGAGTTTCAATTTGCTGGTAATAAACTAAAATGTTGTACGAATTAGTTTGAAGTTTTATAAAACTACAGATAAATTATTTGAAACTCAGTGTCACTTCAGCATAAAATATTGTATCAGAAACTACATCAAACAAATTAAGTTCCAGCAAATAACGCAGTATACCAATATTTATTTATTTACTATTCAGAACTCCAGAACTCAAAGCAAAAGTGTTCTCCGAGTCAGCGCTCTAGTTTAAATTCAGTAACGTTTCACACTAAATACGTTAACTAACTAGAATCTAAATAAGTTGAACGTAATTGTTGAATATTAATATTGTTTAATTACATTTAAACTCTTTGTTGTACTTTCATATTTAATTAACATAATTTAAGGGATGGACGCGACGTATTCTGAGAAAATATTTAATCTGTGTATTTGTTTGGAAGTTTATCGAATCCGCTAATTAAGTTGTTTTTTTTTTTTGTTGGCTCGTTCCTCAGTCAGGCAGTGGTAGTTCGTATTTTTTTTAAATTATGTACTTTTATATTTTTATTGATGATATTTTTTTTCCTCTCTTTTTTACATATGATTAATTGCGTTTGTAACTCGTTTCTGGATTTATACCTTATTACTTATCTGTCGCGATATGGAAGTACCTATATAATTATTATATACTTCTGCCAACCCCTTCGGAGATTAAGCCGTGGTGTTATTTTTGATGACTTCTTTAAGCGATTTTTTGTTGCGCAATACATATACAATTAAAAATGACCTAAAAGAAACCAACTCATAACTCAAGTACAAAAACAATCTCATAAACTAAGAAGAATATTGAAAGCTTCTACTCGGAAGCTGTAGAAACGCCGCCAAGTTGCCAAGACTCGCAAAGACTCGCCAAGTTTCGTAAAAGGCTTACGAAATAGGTACGTTGACAACTGGCGACTACCGACTGTTAGTTGGCTTTGCCTGCAGGTACCTATTCCGTCACTTTATTATTGCTTGGATTGTTTTGTTGTTATCGTCTTGAAAGAGGAGGGTAGTCTGTTAAGTTTTGGTTGCATGATTGCATCACAGTAGGTAGGTATTTTTGGAAGAATACTGTCGCCGTAGTGTGAGTGTAGGTAGCAGAGGTTGAGAACACCGTGTTCTCATATCTGCTCGTTGAGTTTATACAACATTATTTTTACTATATATGCGAAACCTGAATTTAGTTTGTAGTTAAACCGATTCCAATGATTTTACACCATGTTATATTTTGTCTCAAAAATATTTAAAAAAGGTTACAAGTTGGACACCGAGCGACACTACGTAATCATTATCGAGCGTAAGAGGACGCTGTATGCGCGGGCGGCGGCACGAGGCGGCGCCTCGCGGCACAGATTACTAAATAGTTATGCTCGCGGTGAGCATGTTTTTGTACGGACAACTAGGTAACATACCAAGCTTATAAGTTTATGATTTTTCATTACTGTTTTGAAATTTTGTACATAGATTGTTTACATAAAAATACTAGGCACGTGTTTCGGTTTTCGCATATACCTACTAAAACTAATGTTGTATATTTGCAACCTTGGCTTTGGTTCAAAACCTTAAGATCGATTTGAGAAACTCGATATAGATAGCTTCCCCTTTTTCCTAAACGTTGCTTAAAGTTAAGAGACGTTCAAACGTCAAAAATGTATGGTTAAGTCGCTAATCATTACTTAACTTTAAAGTGCCACTAGTCGAAATTTTTTCAATACGAATTTCGGGAGAATCGACTGTTTGACATTGTGCATCTAAAATTAAACAATATATCGTAATGTTTTATTATTAATTTTGTCTGCATGGAAACAGAATAGTAAAATAAAAAGCCAGAAAAAGTTATGAGCCAAAAAAAAAATCGTTTTTCTTGTTATTTTTAACGCAACTTTGGGTGTAAATAAATAATAAAAGAACTGTAAAATCTTCAAGACAAAGTCAGTACCGACAAAGCTCAGTTATCGAAGAGTTTAATAAAATTTATTTGAAATTAATTCATGCAGTGGATTTTTCTAAAAACTCGATTATCCAAGCACTTTTCGAATTTTTTACGCGGCTTTTAGTTTGGAACGGTGTTTCTGTGTGTGAGGACTAGACGTTGTGAGTGTAAACTAGCGTCTAACTGCTCATCACTGATACTATCTCTATCGGACACAAAGCCAGATGAGACAGTATGCTTTTTGGTCATGACCACCAGTGAGTTCGAGCTCGCGACTAGTTTACTCTTAAGCAAGTTTATTAATACGCCACGATTCTGTCTAGTGTTCCGTCTTTGTATTTTACTCTAATAAGTGTTTTTGTATACATGCATAAATAAAATACAACCAGAAAATATTAAATCAATTTGTTGAAAGATGTGTTAGTAAAATATTTAAAATATTTTGAACATTTCAATTTTAAAGTCAACATAATATTCAAAAGCAAATTGCGAAATGGAATCAAAATAAACATTAAAAACGTCGAATATCCATTAAACGAGAAAATACTTAATATAACATTTGAAAAACTTACATTACTGTGGCTGTGATGGATAGTACGCTATTCCACTTGTCAGCATCGGTTGAAGGGTTCGTGATGAATATCCACTTACAACTTTCCACTATCTACGAAATATATATGTACTGCGTTATATGGATATCTTAAATTCTTACTAATGCAATATCCTGATGTCCCTCGTCCTCAACACAATAATCAGACATAAACCAACTCAATAATTTTATTATAATAGTAACAACGTTTATTTGGGCTCAATAAATATAGTTTTAACATGGTACACACAGTGATAAACATTTAAAACAATAGGGTTTGGGGCGAATATAAAAAGTCGTAAAATATAGTACACTTTCGATTGTGTTTCTTATAAGGATCAATCAACTTTATTGGACCAACTGAGGAGTACTAGAAAAGTCATATTATAATTTTTATTATGGATAGACTTCTGAAACCTTATTTTTCAGAAGACAGCTATATTTTTATTTTTCATCTTGGCAAGCTTTTATTGGAACATCATCTTCACTATAGACTATTATTAGTCTGCCCTAGTCTGTAATTTAGATTGTTGCCTTCATTAACGTAAGACGTCATTCCGTAGCACTAATGAAGAGTCAACAGTTTCACGCTTGCAAGGCTACATGCCTAACATAAATGTAGTTGGGCGTAGCGATCGTAGCAGATGCCTTTCGTAGCGGCTCGCGTAGCAATGTTGACGTAGCACATGCTTGGCGTAGCAGGTCGCGTAGCAAGACGCGCCTGTTGCCTTTATATGAATGAAATATCTGTGCTCAAAGATGCACTAGTCGACGGCTCGAACTCGTTGGAGGGTGTGGGTGTGGTTGTGGGTGTGTGTGTGGTTGTGGGTGTGGTGTGGTGTGGGTGTGGCGGAGCTACTACTTTATTTATTCAGATTTATTTATTTCGTTTTTATTTAAGTATTTATTTAGTGAACTAGACGATGATTTATAACAAAAACGAGCGTTAAATTTCATGAAGACCTTTGGGCGTATAGATATTATGAAAAACCCCTAAATGTTAAGATAAGTATTTGAACTCTTGAATAAATTATCTGTCCCTGTGCGGTATCAATTTAGCCATTTTCATACTCCGGAAATTATTCATTTACGCCCAAAGATACGTAAAAAAAAATTTGGAAGTTTCGACGCTCATAACTTTCAAATCATTTTTTTTTAACATTCTTCTTATTTTTTTGTTAAATTCTGTGTTCGTGTAAAGCTAAATAATGACGATAAATTTTTATGTACACTGTCAAAAAGTGGAGTAAACTCCACACGACGTTAGTATGGAAGCATGACTAACTAGTGTAAGTTTTATAATTATGCTACATCACAGTTGTACTCTTCAATATATCAACGTTATTAACGAATTATAAAGTTGCTAAATTGAAGAGTACAACTATGACGTAGCTTGACAACTGATAATTATTCCGTTTAGTCGGTTACCCACGTCACGTGTTTGTTTTGTTTGCCTTTATTTAACTACCTAAACAAATGGAGTATAGGTACCACCCACACATCCCAAAATCCAATTATAACTCATTCTTCCACCTACGACTTTATTTAGTTACCACGGTAACTCGCCCCACTAACCCGCAGGGTAAGCAGGGTAAACTGTAAGTTTTGCCTCGGTTTGTCCCAATTACCCAATCGTTTGTTCCGACCGGCTGGCTGGAAGGGAATTAGTCTGCATTCACCGGAGTGAGCAGAACAATCACTTTGTAGATGGAAACTGGGAAGTTTTGTAGCTGTGTGTTTCAGTGGCGAACGTACCATACAACTCGATTCCCGCCGGGTTCCCTTCGAAAATTCAGAACACAACCACTCTATAGTCAATTCATCATTGAAATATAATCAAACGGTTTATTGACATCTTTTTTTTTGCTCCGGCTTACCTCCTGTCATAAATTCACCTTTCGCCACTGGCACCGAGTACCCGAATTTTATCACCCACATGCCCACATCTTAAGGGTCCCTATCAATTTCGCGGTGTAAAACAGAAAATTCAAGTTTTTTCAGCGCAAATTTCTCAATCTCTAGTTTTTTTTGTTTAATACTCAGTTATTTATCAACTATTTATCTAGTAAGTGTACAATTTTAAATTTTGATAACTACTTAATATAAATTACAAAAAATAAAAATCTAACACAAAACACCATCTTTTTTAATTGCTTTCATAACTTACTGGCAGCAAATAACAATCTGAAAAAAAAAATATAAATACTGGGCATATATTTTATTAGTAAGTGTACAGTTTTGTTTATTAAAGTTTAATGATTTAGTTCTTGTAAAAAAATGTTGATTACGCTGAAAAAACCCAATAAAACCATATGCAAAACCCATGACTACGCGTAACAATTTATTGAAAATAATAATAAGTGTTAAATATTTTAAAAGTTAAGGTATTTATCTACCAAAATCAATGTTTATATTTTTATTTTGACTACTTATTTAATTGTAGTAAAATATCTAAATAATGCCTTATAAACTTAAATTCGATCGTTTGTTTACTAAAATTCAAATTCTTAGACTTACTAGATAAATAGGTGATAAATAACTGTGTATTTAAAAAAAGAATGTAGATAACTTAAGGTTGTTGAGAAAATTGCGCTAAAAAAAAACTGATTTCCTGTTTTCACCCCGCAAAATTGATAGGGACTCTTAAGGTACTCATTATTATCTTTTCAATATTAACTGTTACTGTTAGCCTGGATCATCCCACTGCTGGGCAAATCCTTCGTCTCATAACTTCCAGCTTTTTCGATCCAGGGCTAAAATGGACCACTGGCCGTATGTTTTCACCACCTCGTCCCGCCATCTTCTACGGGGTCTGCCGTGACGCTGGCTGTGTCAGGGGTCTACGTAGTGGTTATTTTGGCCCTCAGCTCATCGCTCATACGGCAAACGTGGGCAGCCTAGTCACTGTTTAGCTTAATTTCAATGTTTTCAACTTCATTTTTTACAGGTGTAAATCACACTTGATTCAGGGTAAGCGTCTTAAAAACGGCCCGGAAAATTAAGGATAATTTCCACTAAACGGGTCGCACCGCATCGGATCGGAACGAATTTTACAATCTTTAAACGATATTAAATCTTGTACACAGTATTTAAAGTCTTTAGGGCGCAGCAGTTTGACCGCGGGCGTCTTCCGCGACACGCGATTGTAGCCGAAAGTATGCTGCGACGCGCGTACGGCTCCGTTCGCCTGTCTTCGTATCCGATCGAATTCTTTCGGCTGTCGTCCAACAGTTTTTTTTCGTCTTCTGTGTTTTATGATTATTTCTTCTTCTTCTAATGCAATAGCCAGCAATACTATGTCAACTTCAACCATTTTCAAAAATTAGAACACGGTAGGAATGAAACTATTTGACTAGGCGCAGAAACGGATACTCTCGGAGCTCTCGTTGAGCCTTCCTTTAAATTGAGTTGAAAATAATGATAGGTTGATCCCTTGTTGGACCCTTAGGCGCTAAGCAGACGATGGACATTTTGTCCGCGACGATACAACGTGTAGAAAGAAGTCCCAGCAGTCTATTTGTCGTTCGTTTGCGTTATTGCAATAGTTTCAACTGCTGGGATACAGACCTCCTCTCGGTGAGAGGGAGAGAGCCCAGTGCGGGTTGGTAGATGTCGATAGAACGTATGGAAATCCGTGGAGTCCATTGTCCATCGTCTGCCAACCTTATTCAATGCTTTAACCAACAAATCCAAGACCAAAAATGATACTTGATTTTCCATGAGATTCAATTAACACGCAACAATACCTCTTTTTAGCTTTGAAACTGACAAGTCATTTCTATAAAACGAAACAAATAAAAATAAAAGATTTGACCTGGCTGCGGTGGAAAGTAATGGATTTTGTAGGGAAGTTGTTTTTTTATTTTTCAATTTCGCTCAAGGTAGTTATTGACAACAAGGAATCCTCACTTCGCTGTAAATGGGGACAGTGGCGTCCACATACACACGAGTGTAGGGTTGGAAGAACGAGTTTTCTTGTTATTTTTTACTTTTTTTCAAACTGTCCCATATTACATAGGAGTTAACCTGGCGAAAAGTGGGAGTACTGTTAGGTATACCTCTGACTTACCCTTCGGTTATTACAAGCGTGTTGTTCTGGAGTTTACTTTATATTTTGTAAGAAAGATAACTGAGTTTATTTACGAATAAAAGACTAACTAAATTACTATAGAAATAAATACAAAAACAAAGGACATTTAGGTGTCGAAGTACTCGTCCGCATCGCTGTCATCCGAAAACCATGCCCAGAAGACTGGCAGCCTTGACACATTATTTAATGTGTCAAGGCTGCCAGTCTTTGCATTGCCGTTTGGCAATGCTAATTCTTTGGCCAAAGAACGACCGAGCCCTCTGGTCACGTGAAGTGTCGATCAGCCGGCGACAAATTTTCTTTAAAAAAATACAGGCATACAGAATACAGACCCCAAGCGGCTCAAAGCTGTAGTTACCCATACTTCACGCATCGGTCATAAGCTTTGTAAAATTCACAATGCTAGAGAGATAATTGGGCCTAGTTAAAAAACGAAAAGACACCTAAGAGACCCTTGCAAATCAATGTGAACATGTAGGTAAATAGTTTTTTATTTATTTAAAGAAGCATGAAGACAATGTCCTTTCAACTTAACAATTCTGTATGATGCCATTTTTAAGTTTGCACTTCTATCAAAATAAATAATAAGCTTGCAAAAGCAAAATAATAAGCTTGTTTTTATATATTACCAGCTGTCCCGGCGAACTTCGTGCCGCCCCAGAATCAATAAGAACAAATGTAGGTATGAGAAAATGAATTATCTTCATTTTTTTTTATAATAGTGTTATTCTGCTGTTCGGGGCGGAGACAAATCCTTTGTTGGATTTGTCTCCGCCTGTTGGACTTGTATTTCAAAGATCGTAAAAATTGGTCCAGCCATTCTTAAGTTATAAATGGTGTAACTAACCTGACTTTGTTTTATTTATATAGATTTTATCTAAATGATTTCATCTAAGAGTAAGTGTTGTGTAAGATATTAAATCCTACCCAACACTTCACTCTCACCCGTTCATCCCTGCCCGCAAGCTGTCACCTAGACAGCTCTTGCCATCGCGGGCCACGATTTTATGAGCGGCCATCGATTTTACATAAAACTAAGCACCCTTGGCACACCCCTAGCAACCGCAAGGTAATAGTCTACCTAACATGACGGAGAATGTTTTAAACTTCAGCTACCGGATGTTACGTAAGATAAGGTGGATTTATTTTTAAAAGTTTAAAGAAGTGATAAAGACGATGTAAGTATATGCTAAACATCGCTTGCATCATGATCATAATATATAGCGTGGAAAGTTGAACCGGTCCCTGGAGGGGAAGTGCTCTAAATATTGTTGCTACTTTTTACTCCAAAGAAAACTTCTATTTCCTTCAAAAGTAAGTAAAAACAAATAAAGGAATATTAAACAATACTTATAGATTTTTTCTTTGTTCTTTTTCTTTTTAAAAATAAACATTCAAACAATTTTGAAAAGTCGCTTGCCTGTACCGGAAATAAAACCAACCTAAATCCGAAAAATATCATCGACATCCATCGATAGGATAAATAAAATCTCTCTAATAACTTAAATTGAAGGCAGATCATAAACTTTTCATTCTGTATACGATAAGTAGGTATGGTATACGATGCTGTTATCAATCTCATAAGTGTTAAGTAGTCGATAACTCAAGAATATAATTATGTAAGTGTTATTTACTTACACAATAATAATTGTGGTTGGTCGAAAGCACCTCGTTTTGAACACACCAAATTCGATTGCTGAGTGCAGATGCTTACCCTGAAAAGAAAAGAAATATCTAATTAATATGCATATTGTTAAAATCCAATTACAATAATAAAAAATAATTATTATTCATTTTAACTGTAACCATAAATTAACCACATGATTCTATGTGCTGAATTCATGGGTACAATTTGCGTGTCGATCTTTGGCAATCTGTATTATATTAGAATAAATTGAAGCTGATGCATCCTAATTACGTAAGTAACACAAAATCAATCTGAATATGAATCATTTTGAAGGACATTGCTAATCCATTGCTTCTTACGTTAGAAAAATGTGTCTGCTCAACAACGTAAATAACGCAATGAATGTTGTTGAATTGTCAAAATTAAACCCATTGCTACTGATAGTGTGTTACGCAATTACCCCTCTAAAATTTACCCAGCCCTACTACTGCACTATATTAGAAAGGGAAACATTTCTCAGCTACGACTAACCGGTTCCTCTATATGCCTACAATAATAATTTTCAATTAATTTTTTTTGGGATGCAAGAAGCCTCCTCGCATAGCGCAGTTTGTTCCGCCAGTTACTCAATTGAACCGAGCCCTCGGCGCATCCTGGACAGTCACAACCAACACCTTATTTGACTGGCCAATTCTTCTCTTGCGGTGGTAGGGCTAACGCCCGCCTGGTTTGCGACCATCCTCCCACCGGAGTCCGGCGTCAAGCAGCCTGCTCTCTTTCGTCCAGTGCCTTAGGCATCTTCTGGGCACGCTCATTCCATCAAAGACCTCGTCTATCGCTTTCTATCACGCGCGAACGAGGTCAACAGCGCCCCCCATTAGACAATAAAAAAAAAAAAAAAATCTAGACCCGTCCCATCATCTACCGTTATTATTTGAATATAATAAAAATCCGTTTGAACCCATTTCATCATTATAGCTTGACAGCAAAGAGGGTAATAGAAATCGGTTATTAGGCCAAACTGGAGAGGCGCGGCGTCCGTCAATGATTCCAGTTCAGTGAACTCGTTATTGCCTCGGCGAGGCAACACTGTGGCACTCCACGTCCACTTGTTTTATGTACCGACTAGTATATTGCTTATCCTATGTGGTTGCTACGGAGATTAATTATTACTGAGAAAAGCCCGGGGATTAACTATGGGCAACATCCAGGTCGTAATAATAATTACCAAAGCTAGTTGCGACTAGCAATCCTACTAATATTATAAATGCGAAAGTTTGTATGTATGGATGTATGGATGTTTGTTACTCTTTCACGCGAAAACTACTGAACGGATTTTGATGAAACTTTACAGTAATATAGCTTATACATCAGAATAACACATAGGATACTTTTTATCCCGATATTCCCACGGGATCAAAACTTACGCGGGTGAAACCGCGGGGCGCAGCTAGTCATTTATAACATTGAATCGTATTCTAAGAAGAAGTGGACCGACGTTAAATATGTATGAATGTCATCATCATCCGCCTAGCCTTTTCCCAACTATGTTGGGTTCGGCTTCCAGTCTAACCGGCTGCAGGTGAATACCAGAGTTTTACATGGAGCGACTGCCTATCTGACCTCCACAACCCAGTTACTGGGTAATACGATACCCCTTGGTAAGAATGGTTGTCAGACTTTCGGGCTAAAAAAAAATATGTATGAATTTATGTAATAGTAATAAGTTTTTGTATAGTGGTAATTTCTACATTTATATCTGTAGGTTTTATGATGTACATAATAATGTAATGAGAGCAGTGGTGGCCCAGTGGTTTCAGCCCCGACTTACGAGTTACGGTCGTGAGTTCGAACCCAGGCTAGCACATACTTTGTGTATTTCATTTCATCATCAATGCTCTCAAAACGGTGAAGGAAAATATGAAACCAAAAAAAAAAATCGTAGACATGTAACATCCATCAGCCTGCTCTGGGCCCGCGTGGTGGATTATGGCCCACTCCCTCTCACGGAGAGGAGGACTTTGTCCTTGCAGTAGGAACAATATAGGCTGATTATGCTACAATATTCTATGTATAATATATCTATTGTACACCCATTATTATGTATGGGATAAACTAACACGGTAGATTAAAAAAAAACTCTACAAATACCGTTACAGAAGACTGAAAATAACAATTTGAACAGTCCCGGTATCTACATTTCGGACTAGTATTTATTTTGACCACGACTTAAATTATTCATACAGGTACAAATGGTCCCAACACAAAAGAAAGGAAATGTAAATTTCTCTATTTATTTAATTCTCTGTTGGGTACATTTCTGGCTTTTGAACGGTAGAAAACTAGCATGACTTCTAAAGATCATGTTTTTGTAAAACCTACCAACTAAGTTCACATTGTAAGAGGCATTCAAGATACCAATCAGCCAAGATACCAAAGCAATTAAAACCACCGTTTCCGTTTTTCCGTTTCTATATTTCGTATACCTAGTAAGTGATCATCCTGTATGAGTCGCAATAAATACTTATTCTTTCTATTTCTTTCGTTTCGGATTACATTGCAGTATAAATTATTTTCATCGCCAATTAGCAACAGAGCTTCGCTATCGGAAAAATACAACGAGATATAAAACAATGTGAAAGATAAAAAGCACACGAAGGGTTCCGTAACACTGTACAGTATATAAACACTACACGTCTCTAATTACGTGAAGAAAACCCCGAAAAAAACACGAATTCTTGTATACCCACCCTTCCCCTTATGTTTTGTTTCAATTTATTTCAGTGTTCTGCAATAGTCCTGCACCAACCGGCGGTTGTCCTTGGGTGCATTTGCATAGTGTATACAGAGATAATCGTCGGTTGGTGCCTCCCATCATTTAAAATTGTTTAAGGGGCCTCCGTGAGTTGGTTTTGGCCCCTCGTACGCCTTCCAAAGGTCTGGGGCCCGAGGGTGTGAAAGATATTTTTAAAATAATAATTTATTTATTGCTGTAGCGGCCGCAGTAGTACGCACTGTGAATTTCAGGTGTCTACCTATTACGGTTTAAAAGATACAGCCAGACGAACGGACGGAAAGCTAAGATTTAGGCCGTTTGTAGAATACAGAACATTTACATTTGCTACCGCTGTGTGTCCATTGCACGCCGTCACCGCGACGTCACGCACGGTTTGAATAATCTCTTTTCTCGTTGACATTTCGTTGACGGTGGCGAGTGGACAAACGGTGTTAGTATACCCTTTGGCACGCTTGGTTACGGAACCCTAAATACGAGATATAAAACAATGTGAAAGATAAAAAGGCAAATAGGTACGTAGCGTAGGCGATGCGAAGTGGTATCGTTTTCGACGGTTATATCGCATTACCTACTTTTTACTGTCAGGATTAATTTCCAAGTATCCAAGAAGAGCTGGTTCTGAAAATACGGTTTGTTTGTTTTTATTCTGAGCTTATGTCTAACTCTTTCTTGCTTCTGAAAATCTGTTATTTTGACATTACAAACAGATACCTAAATTTTATTTATTTGTATGTAGTATATAGGTATGTAGCGCCTACCCCACATCGATTTCGGTAGATATGTCATTTATAAACAATTATGTTTCCAATTTTCCATCTAAAATTCTGCATAATTCCAATTATTCCATGGCATAATCTTGATCAGTTTTGAAACCCCTTTTTTTTTGGGCCTGTTATTCTTGCCTAATTGAAGGACAAATTAGTTTTCAAAATCGGCAGATTGGTTTGTTACCTTTGGTGTAAAAACAACACTAAAAACCAAGTGCATTTTCCGTAGATTCTACTACACTTCGCCCATTGTTAAAACTTAAATAACATGGCGGACGACAAAACATTGTTTGCAGATGAAAGTATGCTAGCAAAAATCCAGGCACAAAATAAATTTTAGTAGGATTAAACACAAACAAACTGTGTTGGCCCATCCATTACGTGTTATAGATATAAAAATATTGCACCAACATTTTGAACAAATAAAACTTGGCCATTAATTGATGAAAAAGCTGGATAAATTTTAAGCGTGGAACGTAAATAACGTAAAAGTAGTAGGTACTTATAAAAAGTAATATATCGTCTATTCAAATTAATATTACAAATAGAATATGTTCTTTCAAGTTAAAAAAATATCAACTTTATCCTTATGGTAATTAAGTTGACTTCAGAGTGACTAGCGCTATAGAAAAAGTTATAAAAATATTTGAAGTTGTAGCGTAAAACTGAAATTTATGGTTAAATAACTTTAATTCCTACACAATAAACTCATATTTGTTTACATTTTTGGCAAATAAATCGCGAATGCAGATAAACTATTTGTAGGTGTACCTACAGGCAGATAGGTAGATATACAGGATGGCATCGATATCAACGCGCAAATTGTAACCATAAATTCAACGCATGATGAAAATAAATGAAAGAAATAGAAATAGTTGCGTAGTAGGTCAATTATCAAAAAAAAAAAAAATCGACGGGTTGCACTCCGGGAGTGCCGGCAGAAGTGAAAACTTAAATATTAATGTTCTGCATTTTTGATATTTTGGAATGGTTAGAGAATAATTTTGTACGAATTGCTTTCGTTATCAGTATAAAAGTATTATTATTTATGTGGTAGGATACAATATTTATTCATTGCGCTATTGTACACAAACATGACAATTATCGAACATTCGCGCAAGCGCCTTGCGCCGCCTGCCCTCTCTCCATCCGTCTTACGAATTCTCGATCAGGTCACGTGTCCTGACGCGAGTTTAGAGATTTTTACCCATTCCAAAAAAAAATACGCAGCGCCGCTAAAGAAGTTTTCACTTCAACATTCGCGCAAGCGCCTTGCGCCGCCTGCCCTCTCTCCATCCGTCTTACGAATTCTCGATCAGGTCACGTGTCCTGACGCGAGTTTAGAGATTTTTACCCATTCCAAAAAAAATACGCAGCGCCGCTAAAGAAGTTTTCACTTCAAAAACTGCTGTTTCTTGAAAAAGTACAATACTTACTTACATACGCTGTCAAAATTTATGGATGAGTTTTTTTTTAGCTTTCAGCTGCTCGTTTTTTTAGCCCTTGATGTCCACAGCTGGGCTAAGGTCTCTCTGTCTACTAAGTACTCTCCACATCTCTTTGTCCAGAGTTGCCAAGGACCAATCTTTATCGAAGTAGTCCAGCTCATCCCGCCATCTCCTCCTCCGTCTGGGCCTGCTGCTATGTCGTTTGCCATTATAAGCTGTCCTTTTAATAGCTTTTATTTTTTAGTTGCTCCATACATTTGGACCGCGTAAATTAGCTAATTTTTGTTTAATAATCGACATAAAATGTCAACGTTTGGAATCATATACTGAATCCATGGTGGTAGGTTGCGAAGTTGTGTCCCTGTCACCCTGTATACATATGCAACGTTATCATTTCAATGGACCCTTTGTCACTTTCGAAAATTAAATTAAAATTTCACAAGCAAAAATATACAAAAAATCTTTCACAAAACGGGCTTCTGTTAACAGTAATTAAATCAGCACAGTTAAACAAGTTTCATTGCAAGAGAAAGCCTCTGCGGCCGCCCGTCACACTACACACTGTGTCGTAACACCGAACAGCCTTAAGCTCATGAACAATACAAGCCAAGTTACATCTCATTACTTTGAGCAGCGAGCTTGAACATTTATTATTTCTCAGAGATTTCAAGGGACTTAATAAATCAAAATGATTTTACTTTAAACTTGAAATGTAGGTGTAAATAAAGTGGGCAGATTTAATTTTTTTGTTAAAGATTATCTATCTACTGTTGTGAAATAGGCTTTGTTTATTCATGCTTGAGTAATGAACATGAATTAAGCTTAGTTCAGCTTAATAAAGTATGACTGCATAAAAAGAAAAAACTACTTAATGCTAACGTTCTTTTAGCCACTATATTTACCGCTAGCAAGGATTTCAGACTATTAAATACAAAAAAATATGAAGGATTACATCGTGAGGAAACCGGCATATCCTAGAACCAAAAATTAGAAGACATAGGTAAGCAATCGTAGGTTATAGCCCACTCCCTCTCGCAAAGAGAAGGCCTGTCAAACCAGCGCTGGGGCTCTGTCTTGCACAGGGTCGCAGCATAATGCTGAGCGATAGCCGTTTTGCGTGAATGTGACGCATGTTTCCCTCTACCTTTTATTTATTGTGTTTTTGTTCTTTTTGCGTCATGTTCACCGCAAATAAACGTATTTTCTTTCTTTTTTTCTGTGTCCCAGCAGTGGGTACATTAACGGCTGATTATACTTAAGCTAATCCAAAAAACCTACACATTTATTTTATCTGTCAAAAGGTTACCGGTAACTCGATATCTAAGTTCGCCTTGACCTTTCCCACAAACTCAGACACGACGACAAAAGCGGAGCAACACAAATACTAACTGCAAACATTACGAACACAAACACGAAAGCCGAACACAATCAGCTTTGTTTATTTATTTACCGTTATTCGGCGCTCCGTGATCGGTAAATAGTCGGACGTTGTGATAGGCGGCCTCAGTCAATATCGGTTGTCATGCAAATATACTCCTTCGTTAGGAGTCCCTTTGGTTGGAACTCATGAAGAGTTCGGTGGCTCTTTAAAAACGTTCATTCATTTGAAATTTTAAACGTACGGTACGCACTTTAACAACAACTATGAAAAATCCGTCTAATTAGTCCGTTCGACTATAATGTTTGATATGTTGCATGATTACTTATGTAAAATACATACAAACTTCTTCAAATACCTATGGAAGTCTAAAATTATTCCTTTTTATTAATTTTGGAATGATATCCTATAATCGGGGGCTCGTGGCTAAATAATAACAGCCGCACGGGTCGATCGATCAGGTTAAGCTACGCTTGCCGCGATCGGTTCGTGGATGTGTAACTATCTTTACATACCGAGACCCCTCACCTTCTGCCTGCTTCGGAAAGCACGTTAAGCTGTTGGTCCCTGCTATCATTTGTGGAACTTTCACAGTTGTAATGGGTCGTCCATAGCTCGAAGGTCTGACAAACAGTCTTACCAAGGAGTATAGTGTTACCCAGTAACTGAGTTGTGGAGGTCAGAAGGGCTGCTGCTCCATGTAAAATACCGGTATTCAGCTGCTTCTGATTAGACTGGAAGCCGACCCCAACATAGTTGGGAAAAGGCTAGGCATATGATATGACATATGATATGACATATGATATGACAGACGTGTTGGGCCTGTTGGGTATCGATAAACTCGATAAAACAAACAATCCGATTTTCCCAACTGATACTTCAAGTAATAAAAGCACCAGCTGTCGTCGACCCCAACAAAATCACCAACTTTTTATTTAATGTTGCTAAATCGATATTCGATACCCATCACGTGTTAGGGACCTAATTATGGACTTTAACTAAAATGCAATGGACTGTAATTTAAATGAGTATAATCCAAACAGGTATAAATCGATGCTGGTAAGCTTATGGAGTGCGCGCGCGTGCCGTCGTCCGAGATCGGTAGCGAAGTGAAGCCGACACCGGCCGCGTCCCGCACGCCGCACCTCTCGTCGCCGCTCGCCGCCTTCCGCTGTCTCCGACTGCAGCCGAAGATTGCCGGAGGCGCCCGAACACACGTCTGCGGGGTTTCTCTAGCTAATTTAATTTGACCCTCTACGTTAACATTCTTATTGTAGTCGTGTTAAATTGAACTGCATTATGTAGGTGAGATAGGCAAGTACATGAAACTGGGCAACGTTTTCATGAGGAAAAATAATGTTTTATCAAAAGCCTTATCTGGATCGATATGACAAAGTAATCCCCTGTGGCGATAATCGGGGCATCAAATGACTATGTAGGTGTTATATCAATAAACAGTTTAGCTGTTAGTACAGACGCCAGCACATCAACTTCAACTTTATCGCTAAAGCATAAGGTTCAAAGTTGATTGGGAAAATTTGTCAGTTTCGGGTAGCTTGATGTGCTGGCTTGTGTACTGTAAATACCTTCGTATATCGTTGCTTTCGTTTCGCATTTGCATTAGGTTAGGTGATCATGGAAATTATCAAATTGACATACTACGTCAATTTGCTGTGTTGTAACTATTTCATACAACTCTCAAAAGAATTACATTTTAGCGGTTTCATTACAGACAATTAAAATTCAAAATCGTCTTTTTGGGACTTACGAGGTTTGAGCCGTTTGGGGTTGAAACACTAGGGCAATTAGGTCCGAGTGCCCACTTAGTTTTTCGAGTCATCATATATTATGTATTATACCTATCTATACTTATAATTATTATTATTATTATTTTTATGACTTTACATATCTCGGTACCATGGGGTCCCGGTCCTTTGGAAGGCGTACGAGGGGCCGAAGCCAACTCGCAGAGGCCCCTTAGGAAATTTTAATGAAATGCGGCACCAACCGACGATTATCCTTGTATGCACTATGAAAGTGCACCCAAGGATAACCCTCGGTTGGTGTAGGACTATTGCAAGATATGAAAAGTAAAAAAATTGGACTATGGGTTTGGGTGGCTAAGGTGGACTGGTTACCAAGAACTATGGAAGAACTATGACCCCTGCCTGATCAATGTTTTATATGCACACGGATAAAATGGCAGGGGGTGACTTGCACACTCAATAATGGGCCCCCGGAAACGGTCGCTAGCACATAGTGACGTAGCGACAAGGGGGCAACATGTCCTGAGGTGTTTATGAGGAGTGGAGAGGTATTCCACGGCTATCAGGACAATCCCGGAAGTACGGTCAAGATCCCTACCAGCATCTTACTGGAATACATCCTTCCTCCGAGCGCGTTTGCTCTTGCGAATCTCCACTCAAGCCGGCCAATAAAGGCAAGAATGAGGTGGGAGCTCTGTTCCTCGTCACTGTTCACTCCAGCCAGCCAGTAAAGGCAAGCCAAAGGTGAGGAACAAGACTTCTCCCGGGAGATAGGGTCCGTGGGGTCGCTACTGCCCAACAGCTCGCCACATGCTGCCCTGCGGGTTTCTGTATCTCTCTTGGTCTGGCTCCTCACCTTAGACCTGTTCCGGCAAAGTAAACTCTTCCGGCACAGGCCTAGAGCTCGGAGCGCGCAAGCCCCACCACGACGTCAACGTAGAGATACGACGATGGGGTTATTATTATTATTATTATCTATTTATTATCTGTAAAAAGGTCAATTCTGTACATGAAATATATTTCCAAAATAACTATCAGCGGGTGATTAGTGATCGTTACTGACGCCAAAAATGCAATCAGTAAAATTTTTGTCTGTCTGTCTGTCTGTATGTTCGTTATAGAAACAAAAACCACTCGACGGATTTCAACGAAACTTGGTACAATTGTTCTTCATACTCCTGGGCAGGTTATAGTATACTTTCCATCACGCTACGATCAATAGGAGCAGACGAGCAGAGCAGTGAAGGGAAATGTTGGGAAAACAAGATTTCTTTTTAGGTGAAGTAGTAATAGGTTAGTAGTAGTTAGTTAGTAGTAGGTAAGTTTTGGTTAATTTATGTTCAGTTTTTTTTAATATTAAGTAGGTAAAAGCGTAGGTACTTTTATTAATTATAGGTATATGTATTATTAATTATAGTAGTTATAGGTATTTAGTTTTAAGTGAAGTAGGTTTTATTATATATTATTTTATATATTAGACGTAGTTATATATTTTTAGTTATTCAAGCCCCAATCGGACGCCGGCGTCCGCCCGCTATTGTCTTGAAAAACGCGTTGAATGAGAAATACGCGTTCTCAAGAATCGGCAGAAGAAAGAGCACATCGGTTAAACTCTATGAGAGTTAGTGCCTCAATTTCCGGAAGTCATTATTCCACGCGGACGAAGTCGCTGGCAAAAGCTAGTAATTTTGTAATATTTTGATTTAAAAGTGTCTTTGGACTTTCTTGCCCGTTCTTCTCCAGAGAGATCTACGTTTTGAAATTGGCAGCTAGCTTCAACTTTCTGACTAACTGACCGGCTCTTTTGGACAATTCAAAAGTACCTGTGAATGGTTTAATTTAAATAAGTGAATGCTTTGAGTTTCATTAATTGCCAAGCGGTTAGTTGACTTTTCATGTGGCCATAAGCCCATTTTTTGGCAAAAGAAACAGCATTGCCATACAACATGGCAATGCTGCCAGCCTTTAGGGCACTTTTCCTGTTGACAACGATTATTTCCCCTGCTTTTTTATATAATAATACATATTATTTTAAAACTGTTAGCTTTTTAAATTATGTAAATAAATACTCATTAAATAATGATACATAAAAAAACCACATAAAATAGACACACGATTAACGTGTGAAAACACACAAGAAACTAGATTGGTAAAATTAGGCACTAAAATGGGGTAAGTACCTACTTGTCTTTAATAATATAAATTACATGTCACGTTGTTTGTCCGCAATGGACTCCTAAACTACTGAACCGATTTTAATAAAATTTTGCACACTGTGTGTAGTTTCATCCAACTTTAAAGATAGGATAGTTTATATCTCAATTTATAATCGCAATATTATTTTATTGCAAATAATGCCAGGACAAAGTTTTTAGGAAACGAAAGTTCAGAAATTTGAAAAAAATGCACCCGTGCGAAGCTGGGGCGGGCCGCTAGTTATTTTATAAACATTAACATAGTATTTTAATCACACAAAAAATTGTTCAAATATAAACCATCAAAGTCAAAGCATTTATTTTAAACTAGCTGCGCCCCGCGGTTTCACCCGCGTAAGTTTTGATCCCGTGGGAATATCGGGATAAAAAGTATCCTATGTGTTATTCTGGTGTATAAACTATATTACTGTAAAGTTTCATCCAAATCCGTTTAGTAGTTTTTGCGTGAAAGAGTAACAAACATCCATCCTCACAAACTTTCGCATTTATAATATTAGTAGGATATTAGTAGGATAGATAAAAGGCATTTTTGAACGTCAAAATTATAAAATTAAATTCGTTGAAGTCGCCCTTTCCAAAAGGTAGTTTTCCTATGGAGAAGAATGGGCAACAAACTCCACCGTTACTCTTTTAAAATGTTTTACAATATTTTATGTAAGTACATTAATTATAGAAAATTACTGTACCATAGTAAAATGATAAAAAATGAAACCATTCCAGATAAATTAAATAAGTATCTAATAGATACATGGTGATATATTTACAAACATTTTAAAAGTACCTAGTCATATTTCATAAAAAAAATACAATTAATAAGTATACAATTAGTCAAGTCAGTATGTGAGTTAAAGTAATTACAGAATGTAAATCTATGTCAAAAAGTAATCAATTTCACGATTAAATTAATTAGCAACCAGTTTGATTTTGAATAAGTACTCTTACCAAATAATTTGATCAAGAATGTGATATTCAATAAATCTGTAATGTTTAAATCTGTTGTGATTTATCGACAAAAATATATAAAAAAAAAATGAACATTGGCATTAGATTCAAAATAGGAAGCCTAAGTCAAAAAATACCAAAAGACAAGCTCTAATTAACCAATAATTATAATTAACTCATAAAATATCACGTAACAAAGTGAAG
The DNA here is from genome assembly GCA_949316385.1 of Globia sparganii. Taxonomy (NCBI): domain Eukaryota; kingdom Metazoa; phylum Arthropoda; class Insecta; order Lepidoptera; family Noctuidae; genus Globia; species Globia sparganii. The sequence continues at coordinate 6,815,332 of OX438670.1, forward strand.
TTTCCCGCTGGGAGGAAATTAAAGGGCGAACTCGGAACATTTGTCATTGTCTCTCCATTAACGTCGACAAGGAATCCTGTTCCGTCATTCATCTTGTAATAAATTCTTCGAAGTCTTTCGACCCTTCATATTTCTATTAGGGTTGATGCTAAAAAGTTTTCAACTGCTTTCGGTAAACTGTCGGTTTTTACTTGATACGAATGATAATTTAGACTTTGAATCAATGGAATCTATACTAATATTATAAAGAGGAAAGATTTGTATTATGTTTGTAACGAATTGGCTCAAAAAGTACTGGACCGATTTTAAAAATTCTTTCACCATTTGAATGCTACATTATTACTCTTTTTTAATTGCAAGAAAAAAAAAATGTCCACCCATGCGAAGCCGGGACAGGCCGCTAGTACTTTATAAGCTTAAAACAGTCTTATAATAAATATATGATAATAATATGACCATTTGTAAAAAAAGAGGGAAGGAATCATAGACATCATAAAATACGTCCACATCCTTGTCATTTTGTCAACGGGTAAAGTGCCCAAGATTCTTTAGCTAAAAAAGGGCAGATCATAACCTTGCTCTCTCTAGTTTCAACCTCTAATGGCTCGAACATCAACATCATCTGCCTAGCCTTTTCCCAACTATGCTTGGGTCAACTTCCAGTCTAACCACATGCAGCTGAATACCAGTATTTTACATGGAGCGACTGCTAACCTGACCTCCACAACCCAGTTACTGGGTAATAATAATAATAAACATTTAATTCAGACCAGGTCCATATTTTGTTAGTAACAATGTAAGTACTTAAATCTAATGTTAGTCATCATCTGCCTAGCCTTTTCCCAACTATGTTGGGGTCGGCTTCCAGTCTAACCGGATGCAGCTGAATACCAGTATTTTACATGGAGCGACTGCTAACCTGACCTCCACAACCCGTTGAAAATTTCTTAAAACGTTAAAACTCCACAACGTTATTAAAAATTCTCGTAATTTTTAATAACGTTCACAGTCTGATCTCAGTCTCAATCTGACAAAAATACCTCAAATTTCCCTACATTTTGACAAGTTTTTGACATTTGTTTGTCGCCGAGATGAGACTGCGACTACATTTTGAACGTTTTAAATTACGAGAATTGACCTTCTGATTTTCGGGCTTCTGACGACCCGTAACGACTATCAAAGATCCACGAATTACCTACAGTCGGGACCAACGGCTTAACGTGCTTTCCGAGGCACGGAGGGATTTTTGTATCTAATGATGGTCACCCATCCACGGGCCAACCGCGGCAAGCGTTGCTTAACCTGATCGATCGTACGGCTGTTATTACTTAGCCACAAGCCCCTCAACGGCGGTCTCCAACGGCTCGAACATATAACTCCCAAATGAAATAATTGTGTGTTTGTAGACGAATAAGTAGGTAACTATTCCATTGACTCTTCTGGTCAACTATCAAAAAGTTATGACAGTTGTTAGGTTATTATATAGACGTTTCAAAAACCTGAGGGGCAATTCTCGTAATTTTTAAGAACGTTCACAGTCTGATCTCAGTCTCAATCTGTCAAAAATAATTCAAATTTCCCTACATTTTGACAAGTTTTTGACATTTGTTTGTCGCCGAGATGAGACTGCGACTAGATTTTGAACGTTTTAAATTACGAGAATTGGCCTACTGATAGTCTAACAACCTTGACGTAACTTAGGACTTAGATATCCCCAGTACCTAGGTTGCTATTTAATTAGTTCCACTTAAAACCCACTGATACTTAGTTAATATTAGACTAGCTAGGTAGAATAAACGTCAAAACTCTTTCAACACCTACTAAAAATATCGAAGTAACATGACTGTATTGTCCTTACCTAATCTAACTTACTGATGTAGGTAGGTTTACAATTCAGCCAGCAAATAACGTTCCCGCTGCTGGTACATATGTAATTTATACCACGCGGGCCCAGTGCGGGTTGGCAGATGAGACATGTCTTCGAATTTTTGGTTCTAGGACATGCCGGTTTCCCCACGATGTTTTCCTTCACCGTTTCGAGAGCAGTAGTGATGAAATTATTTACAAGTAAAGCGCCTGCCTGGGTTCGAACCTACGACCTACGACTCTTAAGTCGGGTTCCTTCCACTGGGCAACCTTGTATTAGAGAGAAACTATAAAGTAGGTACCTATATATTATCACTACTGATAAATCTTTCTCGTTCCTCGAAGTAAAAGCAAAAATGAAAAGACTGTTTCAGCAAAAAATAAGGTTTCATGGTTCGAGGTGAAATCTAATTAGGCTTTTTTCTTCGCTTCTGGCTTATCAAAGCATGTTTTTGCGTGGCAATGTGGCTGGAAAGGCTTGCCTGATTAATTCCTTTTCCTTTTCAACTAGCTATGGAATACCGTGAAGAATTTATGCTGGCGAATTTTTCTTTTTGGTTGTCAGGATTAGGTAATCATGACATGAATGTGGGGAAATACTTGGTACATTACGATACGTGTGACTTAGTAGTCCATGTGCTAAACGCCGGACATTAATAGACTGTACAATGTGTAACGTTAAATGCGCAAAGCCTGAAAATAGTTTGTTCATAATTGACGACTGAATGATTTCAGTAATTTTTAAAATAGGTTTTTTTTTTTCAAAAATTATGTATCCATTCCATATTATCGATTGAGCCAGAGAAAATTAAGTCTTATTTTAAGGCAATAAGACCTAATTGTGAATGCATAAACTAATGCTAGGATCAACACGATTTTCTTAATAAAAATAATTAGCTTTAAAAAAAATAGTTTTGATAATTGTATTATGCTTTTATCAATGCTCTAATTGGGGTGTATGAGGTTTCGCGCATTTAACATTAAACGTTGTATAAGTCACACTTATAGTATGCTATTTTGTAGGTCGTGTGACCTAAACCCGTAGTTAAGAGGAAATGCGGTTGGAGAGAATTTGAAAAAGCCTAAGTAAAAAGTCATAATTCGAAGTTTGGCTCTCACCTGTTTCCTCCTGCAACATTGGGCCAATTTAAAAGATATTTCATAAACTGAATAAGAAGGGTATATACTGTGTCCCTATGTTATTCTTTTTTTAATTAATAGTTGTCAACTTTGTACACTCGGTTTCTGTTGACAGCGGTTTAAATCAGAATTTTTGAGGGTTCTAGTGCTTATAAAAATAATGTATCATCAAAAAGAAAAACATAGGGACATAGAAGTAGTTAATATTTATTATTCTATAAAAAAAAACATTGCTTTATGGTCATTAACCAGAAAGAAAACAGACGAGAGCGTTTCTATGGATAAATGACCCTCATTTCCTCTTAAGTCACGCTTTTATGTGTAAAAATGAACTACTTAAGTCACAGAAAAGCGTGACTAAGTGTGACTTTAGATCACACAGTGTTACAAAAGGTTTTTAGTTTTAGGAGGTACTCGATTACCACACAGTATAGATTTATGTTCCTCTGTATAAGTCGCGGACAGCGAAATTGGGGTTGTGTCGTCGCTCGAATAGTCAAGCCCAAAGAGGAGTGCACGCAGTTCCATGCGCGCCTATGTGGTCGCGGGATTGGCCGCACTTAGTGATAGGGCACGCTAGGCATGGTGGGCTAATAAAGTCGGGGGTGCGGTGAATGTACAAGTATGACGGGGCCCTTAACTCATGGTAGTAGAAATAATCGTAGGAGGTTATAACCGGTAGGAGTTCGAGGTGACAAAACCCTCCGTTTTCCCCACATACGTGTGGGGAAAACGGTGTACCCACACACATGAGGTATCCCCACGGAAAAAAAAAAGATTGGATAATAAAAATGAAAACTTTTTAATGAAGTTTTCCTGAAGTCAAATGAGGCCACCGCGATGAAACGGATTATAATTTTATGTTATTTTTTAAATAGACAGTTTCATAAATGTTTTCTGCAGGTATTACAATGCCAGCATATACTTATATAGTGCGTACTTAACAGTCTGTTACAGTTTCAAGTACGCTAATCAGGCGATAATTGGCTAATTAATTAGAAAGAAAAGAAAGAAAAAGTATTTATTGCGAATTACCAGTCTGCTTCATAGTTCAGTTAATCAAGTTAGTATTATTATCAACATCAACGAGCAGCAGCGCGTTAAAGCGGCGCGCGCGCCCCCCGCTCCACCTCGGGTAAAAGAGATAGTTGCATTTTTTTACTTCTTTCCACGCGTACTTAAAAACCCGTCAACCCATTATGAGTGTTCGACGCTCGCCACAATCCAAGAACATAACAGAAGGTCCAAGTGGTTCACAATCAGATTTTTCAAAAACTAGTGGAGATGAAACAGAAGATCGCATCACATATCGGAAGAGAAAACAAAGAGAATGCTGTGATATATTAACTGCCATAAATAAACTTCGAGATGAAATGATTGCATCACTGGAGACAAACTTGAAACCAGTGCGCGATGATATCTCTTCAATGAAAGACCAGGTCAATGATATAAAAAATTCAACTGCAAAGATGTTAGCTGAACATAACAACATGAAATCTGAAATTTCAGAACTGAAGAAAAATAACCTCTCTGCAGAAGGGAAGATATCTAAACTTGAAACTCAAATTAGTGAACTCAAATCAAAAGCAAATACATTTCAAAACTGTGATTTCGCCAATGAAAAAGTTATAAATGAACTGCAGGAACGGACGAATAGAAGCAAAAACATAATAATCGCTGGCCTACCTGAACCAAAAATACCTGATAACGACGCACGCCAGGCTGAGGACATGAGTTCGGCCCAAGACATTCTACAAAATGCATCGGCCGAACATGTCGAAATAATAAAAACAATTCGGCTTGGAAAATACACCACAGAGAAAAACCGCCCACTGAAGATTTGCTTTAGATCACCCGAAGATGCGAAGACAATACTGCGGAACAAAACTAAACTGCCGGATAACATTAAAGTATACTCGGACCAGACCCCTACCCAACAGGCAATAATGAAAGAGCTAAGCCAGGAACTAACCCGTCGCAAGGAAAACGGTGAAGAGAATCTAATTATTAAATACATCAAAGGCACGCCAAAGATCGTTCAGACTCAGCCAAAAAACTAATGCCGTTAAATGCACCAAAGATCTTAACTAACTCAGATGATACAATTACCTACCAGCTCTGTCATACCTACCAGGACCTGCCATCTTTTAAATCGACCCTAACTTTTTTCTACGCAAACGTTAGAAGCATAAAAAGACAAGGAAAATTCGACGAACTGAAATGCATAATAGCATCGATCAAATACACTACTCATGTCATAATATTAACCGAGACATGGTTCAAATCCAGCGAAGAAGCCGATCATTTCCAACTACTAAATTACACCCACTATTATAATATCAGAACAGATTCCAGGGGTGGTGGTGTTTCCATTTATGTACACAATACTCTTAATCACAGAAAAGTCGATGAAGTATACGTCGGAGGCATCAACTACCTATGGATATGCCTCGAGAGACACAAATTAAACATAGGAGCTGTCTACAATCCAGGAAACAATAACACAAGAGAGTTTCTTGAAGTTTATTCATCGCAATTAATTGAGAAACCACGATCTATTATTTTCGGCGATTTTAACATCGACCTCCTGACTAAAAATTCGAAGACTAAATATTACCGAGATGCTATGAAAGAAGCTGGATACGGTTTCCTTAATAAAATCCATGAACACTACAAGACGCGCGAGACTTCTTCCACAAAAACCATCCTTGATCACGTATGTACCAACCTTAAGGACAAAAGCTTTCATATGGCCATTATTGACTCGCCTATGTCTGACCACAAGCAAATTTACCTAAGTATAAAAAAATTCAAGAAACCACCAAAACAGCGTGTAAAATACGAAGCAATAGACTATGAAAAACTATACGAAAGCATCGCACTCGCAGAATACTCGTCAATTGACAACACTTACGAGAACTTTGAGAAGTATCTAAAGTGTGGCATACATAGTAGCACAACGCTCAAAACAAAAATCTTAAACCCACCGCGCCAAGATTGGATATGTAGAGAAATAACAGAAAAAATTGCGAGAAGAAATGAAATCTGTCATCGATTGAAACAAGAGCCAAATAATGAAGATCTGATAGAAAGTCTTAAAATTGAAAGAAAAATTACAACTGAAACAATTAGGAACACTAAGAAGAAGTACTACTTTGAGGCGTTTGGGAAAGTTACTGCAGACCATAAAAAGATGTGGAACTTAATAAATACCTTGTCTAATAATAAGATCAAGTCACAGTGCACTCCCCCTAAACTTCTAACTGAATCTGGACCCTTAACTGATGGTAACGAGGTTTGTGAAACATTTAACCGCTTTTTTTCTACGATTGGCTCCACCTTAGCCAACCTTATTCCCACACAACTACAACAACACAAAACTGTAACAGCCCTAGATTCTCAACCGTATAACAGAGAGCTCACAACCTTCACACCATGCCAAGCCAGCGAAGTATCCAAAATAATCAAGAATCTTGATCCTAACTGCAGTGCCGGTATCGATGGTATAACTACCAAAGTTATCAATTGCGTAAGTGACTTAATCGTGAACAAACTGACCGACTGTATAAACATCCATCTTGCCAGTGGAACCTTCCCAGATCAATTAAAGGTAGCCAAAGTCACTCCAATCCACAAATCGAGTGTCAAAACTGATCCTAATAACTATAGACCTATCTCAGTCCTTCCGATTATCTCTAAAATATTTGAAAGAGTTCTTTATACACGCTTAGATGAACACCTTACCTCAATAAATTTCCTCTTTGAAAGGCAATATGGGTTTCGAACACATTCAAACACCCTGTCAGCTACTACAGATCTAATTACGAAAATACAAAAGAACATTGATCAAAAAAACATGGTCCTAGGTTTATTCATCGACCTCAAAAAGGCTTTTGATACAGTTAGCCACCCTATACTACTACAAAAGCTAAAAGACATCGGCATATCAGGTGTAGCGTATAAAATGTTTGAATCATATTTGAATAACAGACGCCAGGTGGTTAAAATAGGAGAATACCAAAGTAAACCGCATATGACGTGTGGTGTTCCCCAGGGATCACTGTTGGGTCCGCTATTCTTCCTAATATACATAAACTCCATCCATAAGGTTCCAATACACGGGCATATTTCGCTATATGCGGACGATACCTGCCTTTTTTACTTTGGTGACTCTATAGCTGACATGATAAATCAAGCCCAAGAAGACCTAAATTCATTGTCCATCTGGTTTCAACAAAATCTTCTAACAATCAATGCATCCAAGACTAGTTACGTCATATTCAAAGCCAAAAATAAGAAAATACCACCTCATTCACCCCTTACAATTGAAAACCAAACACTCGAACTCAAACAACATGAGAAATATCTTGGATTGAGACTAGACTGTCATCTAAATTGGAAGGTTCAAATTGATTACATCAGATCCAAAATTACATCTTTAATGGGCTCACTAAGAAATATTGTACACTGTCTGCCACATAGGGTACGCCAGACAATATACAACTCTTTAGTAAAGCCACATATACTGTACCTAATCGAAATCTGGGGCAGTGCACCCAAAACGAACTTAAAAGACCTACAAATTGCACAAAACAAAATTATTAAAATGCTCTTCCATTACGATTACCTAACACCTACAGTTAAAATATACAAGGACACGAAACTCTTTAGCATCAAACAACTTTATGCATACTGCACCTGCATACTCATTAAAAAAATACTAAGTAAAACCATACATACACAAATTTCATTCACCAAAACACATCAATTGCATAACCGTAGCAGTCGTAGAAAAGATCACATTGTACTTCCTCGAGTGCGAACCACTCAAGGTAAAAGATCACTTGTTTATGAGGGAGTGCAACTTTACAATAAATTACCAGATGAGATAAAGGGTGCGAGCTCGTTCAATATTTTTAAAACCAAACTAAAAAAATATGTTCTTCAAAATATCAGTATTATTTAAAAAAAAAAAAAAAAAAAGCTACCAATGTAACATAAAACCAATACAAAAAAAAAATATTATATATATATAAATAAAAAAAAAATAATTAAAAAACAAATAAATAAAAATAGCAACTGTAAACAAAAGTTGTACTACTGACTGATGTATATGCATTGTGACAGCGGGACCGCACTCTTTGTCTCAAGGCAGGGTAGTCGCGCATATGGCGCAGTGTTAGATTTTTGGGAGTACCCACGAACATAAATAATTTGCAATATTGTAATCAAATATGTCAGATTAACAAATTGTAAGTCCGAGTGTCGAAGGACATTGATTAGTTTTTATGCATAAAGGTTTATTTATGGACGATGATTAAAGTTGAAAGACGTTTAAACGTAAAAAATCTACCTATGATTAAACAGTCTCTAATCACTATTTAACTTTAAGCAGCGTTTATGAATGAGACTATTTATGTTTAAATTTGTTCTCATGTAAGTGAAATGTTAATTTCTTTATGAGAATTAAATGTCTTTAACCAGAAGTTACTCAAATTATAATATTACATGACAGGTGCAGCGAACTGCATGCTATTGGTTGGTTGTCAAACCATGGACGCTCAATCCTAGCTAATTAAATCATAATATTAATTCATCGAACTGATTCAAACACACTAGTTAAATGTTAAATGGGAATATTGAAATTATCAATCAGTCTAGTTGACTGTTTGTCAATCAATTGAATTTTTAGTCATCAGTGAGAACTTTCTCTGAGTTTGTTTCGGCTCAGAATATTCGGATAGGAAACGCCGACCTCATCTAGTTTTTAAAATAAAGTTTGTACAAATCTAGTTACAGAATAGAATCATTGATTTTTTTAACATATTTCTTTTATTTTTCATTTGTTCATTTATAATGAATTTTAAGTCATCAGTGAGACCCCCAAACGGATAGGCTAAAGTATACCTGTAGGTACAACCACATTTCTCCTAAAGGGGGCGAGTCTATTGCTATCAATCGGTCACAAATCCCGACACCGGGCTGATACTGAGAAAATCCTGCTTCATGTACTCATCAACTCCTGAATTCATCATCTGCCTAGCCTTTTCCCAACTATGTTGGGGTCGACTTCCAATCTAACCGGATGCAGCTGAATACCAGTGTTTTATATGGAGTGAATGCCTATGTGACCTCCACAACCCCGTTAAGGGTAATACGATACCCCTTGGTAAGACTGGTTGTTATACTTTCGGGCTTCTGACTACCCGTAACGACTGTCAAAGATCCACGAATGACAGCCGGGACCAACGGCTTAAAGTGCTTTTTGAGGCACGGAGGGGTCTCGGTATGTAAGGATGGTCACCCATCCACAGACCAACCGCGACAAGCGTAGCTTAACCTGATCGATCGACTCCTGAATGCATGAGTTAGTAATCATAGACAAGATATGCTTCGTAGGTTTTTTTGTATACAAAAGTTAAATTTTGGCACAGTTGTGTTGTAAGGTTATCTATAAGCAAAAAAACAGCACCATTTTTTAAAACTAAAACGTCCTTCCGCTTTATCATTTTAGTCAAGTAAATTCCAATTCCTAGTAGATATCTCATAGAATATCCCGCCGGATCTCAAGTTGACGTTGCTTCACTTCAGCTGTGAAACCGTGTTCGGTAAGCCGTAGCTTTCTTAAGTAAATGCATAATTTTGAATATTTTTACCCGAATTCCGTAAGCCAGAACCCGAGTCGCAAAATTTGCAAAAAGTTGCACAATTTCTACACACAATACTCGTATCACAAACAACAATGATTTGACTGACCCCATCGCATATTGAACTCATAAATAGGCTCTGTTCGTGTCTGAAACGTGCTGCTGCTGGGGAGTTCTTCGGGCGCCACTTCTTCTCCCCAGCGAAAGCACTAGGAAGTGGTGCAGGCGGTCGTTTTGGGGGGACTGTCTTTTGTAATTTTGACGTTCGAAAAGTGCTGATTCTCAGCCTAGTTTGAATAAATGACTTATGATATTGATTTTGAAACGAATCGGAAACCAATTTGAGTAATACCGTAAACAATAGGTAATAATGACGCAAATGAAACTACGTCTTCACACTTTCACGACTTACGTCTGATATCTAGGTTTCTGTCAAAATGAATAGGTTTCTGTACCAATGTTCTGTGGGTCGGAAACTTTCCCACGGGAATGTACTACCGGGATAAAATGTATCCTATTTCCTGGTCATGGTCTACTCAAGTGCCAAATCACATTCAAATTCCTTCATCCGTTTTAACGTGACGCCTGCCGTTGGTCCTGCGCCTGATCTCTCTCCGGTTGCGTCGGATTGCCGTCCCATAGGACTGAGAGTGAGGGAAGAGGGAGTGCATCTGTGTCTGCGCGCACACTTGAGCACTATAATATCTACTGCGTACCCAAATACTCCCCGTTGAGATTGGCCACCGTGACCGAAATCGGTCGGGGAGGCTACTATCTAATTAAAGTTAGAATTCTTCTCTTAAATAATAAGTAAAAAAATAAACCAATACCTGCGATTTGCCTACAAAACATCATAAACCATTCTAAATCTCCACAATACCCCCACATACACATCAATAGACCCTTTATAACATGATCATGATATTAATCAAATTTTTCGTCAGAATTGGCTCACGTTCGGACACAAATTGAATTAAGTATATTCACGTTTACTTCGCTATTGTATTCAGTAAATATTGGATAGACATTGATGGAGTATAATCCTAATTCTCTTATGGAATTGCGAGTAGGTAGTTAGTATTTTCTTGGATTTTAGAGACTTTTATTCTCTTCATCATCATCATTTCAGCCGAAAGACGCCCACTGCTGGACATAGGCCACTAAACCACAAAACCGGTCGAAGTAGTGCTTGGGGCATCACCACTTTTTTTTTTTGGGTGGGAAGTTATCAAATAACTTCTCCTGCTCTGGGCGGAACGGGCAGGCGTGTCAAACTTTTACTGACTAAAACCCACCCGTGTTCCTTCAGTTGCCTGTGCCGGGGGCCACGGTATCTCTTTCGAACAACCCGCGGCCCTAGCGGACCCCGTCAGTTAGGGCACCACCACTTCGACCGGTTTTGTGCTTCCGCATCCAGCAGATTCTTGCAGCCTTTACCATATCTTCGCTAGAATAAAATAGAGGCAATATATGAGGCAGGTTTCATTGTCTAGAGATGTTCAATTGAGTTACACACATAAAATAAAAACCGATCGCTATTCCTTTCATTTTGACAATACAGCCAGTTCATGGCATTATTTACGTTGCCGAGCAGAAGATTTTTTGAAATCTATGAAGTAATGGATTAGGAATTCCTTTCGAAACCCTCAGATTGATATTGAATGTGTGTTGCAGTTTCGGTGAGTCCAAACAGTTAAGAAGGCAGGATTTTAGTGGAAAGCTCGACTGCCTATCTGATCTCCACAATTAATGGTTAAAACAACCATGCAAGTAAAAATATTTACTGATAGTCGTAGTCTATAAGATACATAAAAGAAAAATAATAAAATCCACTGTTCTTTAGCCCCAGAACATGCAACACAGACTCGTGCTGGGTTCACAATTTTAATTTTAAATTCACAGACACTTTCAGTGGTCCAAGCGCGACCTAGTTTTGGCTTGCATAAATATTTTTTGTGAATACAATTCAAGATGATTTAATTTTTATATTGCTCCGTTACATAAATGAGTTTGGTTTACTGAGAACATATTTTCTTAGCAAAGTAGCTAGGTAGTAACAATAAAAAAAAACAGTTTTACGATTGTTTTGCACGAAGAAGCGTTAGAGAGTGCTTTACGATCGAAAAATTGTTTTTGCCTCTTTTCTGCAACTGTTTCTATTTTCCCCTGCTAGTATACAGAACCTACTTAATTTATACACCATTGTATAGATAATTTAATGGAGATTAATTTTGTATTTTTGCCGTCAATCAAGTGGAAACCTGAAAACATAGCAGCTTGCGAAAAAATTAATTAAACCTATTGAAAATGGCTCTCTTATTCAAAGTAGTTTAATTATAATTAATAAAAAACTAACTAATATGATATCTATAACTATGGTTTTTTATAGGATCAAATGAGCATATCACAGATAGTGCCATCCACGAAGACGCGCCCCACTCTCTTCCAAATCGTTAGTGGTTATCGCTAGCTAGTTAATTCCGCACGTGTTTTAGTTTTAACGATACTCACTAATTACCTACTAATAAGCATTTAAAATGTATCCACAAAAGTAACATACTAGCGGACTGTTGCACTCTTGTACTGTAAAGGAAGGATGCGGCGCATCTTCGTGGATGGCAGATCTGTAATTTTTTTTTGGTTCTCAAACATACATTATTTTGTTGTTTTTACAATTTGTACTCGCCAAACTTTCGAGGTTATGAGTCGTGCTCTTACGGATTTTTCATTTTTTTGGATCTCGCTGTATCTCTAAGACCTTTTTCTTTGTAATGGGGGTGTGTTTAAGATAAGTTTAATACTACATAACGTAACATAACGCCTGTAATACCAGAAGGGTTGGGCATAGGTGTACCTTTAGTACACTCATCGTTATCGCCAGTTACCTATGTTTAAGTCCCATATAGGGACTAACACATAACTTAAGCATAGGTGGCGGGCCTATTGCAATCAACCGGGCATAATCTAGACTCCGGGCTGCAACCAGGAAATTCTAGATAGAAAAACCTAAAAAACACCTAAGGAGAACGAATGGGCAAGAATCTTTAAAATCTATATGCCCCATCCGATCATTCGTTTGACTATTCGGCACGTCAGCGCCTTCTTGTGGCGCTCGACAGCCTGAGTTCGTGGGGAGTCCAGGAGAGCGAGAAGCGAGGTGGAGCAGCTCTCTTGGACATTGGACATCGTGCGAACAACATGTGCTCAGAAACTGTCCCGCGTTCCTTATCTAGTTGTGTCGTGTACCTACAGTCTGTGATTAATTTGTTCGTGAAATTATAATCTGATTTGAACAGTTTTTCTATTGCGCAATAACCAACACTACCCATAGTACGCCCACAGTAATTAAAATAAATATGGCTGATAATAACGAGACGCACATACCTTCTCCGTCTTAGAATAAAATTAAATGCCATTCGTTCGTTAGCGCATCACTGAAAGACTGGACCGGTACGTTTAATTAAAACAAAATGTCCCTATAAGATTTTTAGGGATAGAAAGATTGGAAATGTTTTCCGGAAAATTGGAAAATTCGGGAAAAACTGAATGTTATTTTTTTCTATGGGATTTTTGTATAACTTTTGGACAGGACAATCGTTTTTCAGGTCATCTAGTATTAAATAAATAATGCCTATCTAATACATCGGAAACGATGAAAGTCCAACTATGGAACCTGTGGGAAAGCAGGTACGCTGATCGTCGAACTGTTTTCAACGCAAACATCAAAATCAATTTATCTTCTTTGTTTGCTATCGAAACTTTAGCCCAATTCCTCCCAAACCCACGCATTTTGAGGTACTTAGAATATTGACGTCACGCCACAGTAAAAATAATGGCGAAAAGCGACATCGTGGCTTCGTTCACTCGTTGTTATAGCTACTATTTTAGTACAAAATCAATATTATGACGTCAAAACATCTCTGCGAAGGAAGTATATCGAAAATAGATAGCGTTTACCCGGTTCGTATATTTTACCGGGCGTTATCAGCTAATATTATAATTCGTTTATTTGAAATTATGATACAATGTTTTTATTTTACGTAAAATATTAAAATTATAGCCTGTACTGTACGTGTTTCGATTAGCAACGTTGGTAGATAAAGTTTACTGATCTGATCTGACTAGATTTTTCCAACTATTTTGGGGTTGGCTCCCAGTCTAACCGGATGTAGATGAATACCAGTATTTATCATTCGCGTTTGCCTATCTGACATACTCAACCCAGTTACTGAGTAGCTCAATTCCTCTTGGTAAGTCTTGAAAAAAATAACGATTAAGTTTGTTTATTCAAAAATTGCACCATAATACATTCACTCACTGCACTAGGATTCCCTGTGACGTGAGCAACAGGTTCTTCCATAATAGTTTAAGCAAAAAAAAAATAAACAATGACGTATGTACAGACGCCAGCAGGTCAACCTACCCGAATCTGTCAAATTTCTTTGATAGATTTTCAACTTTAGCTCAAAGGAATAAGGTTCATATTCAATTGGGAAAATCTGACAGATTAGGGTAGCTTGATGTGCTGACCTGTGTACAATAAAATGAGAAATAAAAAAGTCGAAAGGTGTCGCGGGACACCTGGTTGGAACGAAATCCCGTTCGCTGTTATAAAGAGAAAAAAATTGTTTGTATGTTTGCTACGCTTTCACACTAAAACTATAAATAAATAAAAAACGGCTAAACGGATTCGAATGAAATTTGGCATATGACCTGAATTAGGACATGTATAGGTACTTTTCAACATTATATTCCCGCGGGATCGAGACTTATGTGGGTGAAACCGCGGGGCGCAGCTAGTATCAAATAGCAGGTTCAGGGTGAATTCCCCAAACTTTTATACCTAGAATAAGTTTTATCCGAGAGTAAATTTTGAATACTTTGACAATAAATAATAAAAAACTGTCTGACGACAATTTTATTCCACGGATAAAAGATTACGTCTTCAGTGAAATCAGCCCTTCAATGAAATAAAATAAAAAAGTTTCAGAGTAACTAAAGGCTGGTTTCTCCAACGGCAGATAACTTTATTGGAAGAACAATTTTGAATTTTTGACAGTTCTTTCGAATAACAAAAATTATATGTCGATTGAAAAGCGGCCCTTAGTGAACAAAAAAAAAACAAAAGAAACACATTATACTGGGTTATTTGTAAAACACCAGCAACCTCTTAAGAGGTCATTGTACTGATCATTATGAACAACTTTTACTATGGGACCAAACCTGAAATCGCGAAATAAAAATCAGCTGTTCCCTACATTTATCTTATCTTTTTCTATTTGTCTATCTCGTCAAAATGTAGGAAACAGCTGATTTTTTTTTTTGTTTTTCAAATAACCCTGTATGCTTTAGCAAAATTGTCCCGACAGTCAAAATGAACTTTGTTGTATAATATGCAATAAGGAACATCGTTCCAAAAAAAAAACAACGACCAATAGGTAAAACTTAAAGTACCTACATTATTTTAGATTAGGAAACGAGTTGAACGCTGTGAGCAGAGTAATACAGTTTTGAAAACTAATTGTCTTTCCATTAAGCAGGAATAACATGCCTGAGGGGTTTCAAAACTGATCAAGATACGCCATGGAATAATTGGAATTATGCAGAAATTTAGATGGAAACATAATTGGTTATAAGTGACATATCTATGACAACAGTAACTAGATTTAAGCTATTAGGTACTAGCTCTTGCCCGCGGCTTCATCCGTGTGGTAGTTGGTAATTATACCATGGGATAATTTCAAACCTCAACACATAGGATAAAATATAAAAAGTCCATGCGCTGTGCTGTGGGTCCCCTATAGCACAGCATCATAAGTCATGAGTAGAAGCATTCTTGTCACAGTCATGACGTGCAGCCGTCGACTATCTCTGCTTTGTGCTCATGTATAAACATTTTTTTTTTTTGTTTTTATTATATAAGCTGTCATTAGAATTAATTATCTTTTTGTTTGCACGTGTTTCTGTGACAAATAAACCTATTTTTCTTTTCTTTCTTTCTTTTCTTTGTGTTTGTATAGCGAGGTAATTGCGCAACACACTAACAATAGCAATAGTTTTCATTTTGACGGTTCTACAACATTCATTGCGTTATTTACGTTGAGCAGACAATCTTTCGAACAGATGAAGCAATGCATTATCAATATCCTTCAAAATGATCGAGATTGTGATTAAAGTATGATACGCAATTAGGGTAGCACGTTATAAACTACCTGTTGGCCAAATTTCATCCAAATCCGTTTAGCCGTTTTTGCGTAATTGAGTAAAAAACATACAAACAACCAAACATACAAACTTTCACATTAGTAATAGGATTGTGTTACGAGTACAGTTTATTCTATAAGCTACACAATGAAGCTTGAATAGTAATCGGAAACTGCGATGCTTGAAACAACACGTCTAATTAGTGTTCATATACTGATTTTAACTCTATCCAACTTACAGATCATGAGTGAATATGTATCACACTAATATTACAAAGGCGAAAGTTTGTGAGGGTGTGTGTGTGTGTGTGTTTATATGTTTGTTACTTCTTCAGGCTCAAACGGCTGGACCAATTTTGATTAAATTTTGTATGGAGGTAGCTGACTCCGTGGATTAACATTTAGGGTACTTATCCCGATATTCTCACGGGATCGAAATTTACGCGGGTGAAAACGCGGGGCGCAGCTAGTTTGAATATAAGTCTCAATATTGTTCTAATACAATAACGCATCGAGTGAGCGGAGTTACGCAACTGTATTTTGTTCCAAAGATGTTTAGAATTTTTGCTATCAATACGCTAAGAAAAAGAATGTTCTAGGGACGAATTGAAAAAACCTGTCTGTGTGGCGGAACTTTTTGCAAGATAGCTAGGTTATAGCACGTGCCGTTCATACAATACAATAAAACTACTAAACATTTAAGGTTAGACAAGCTGTCACACTGTCCAACTTCTGAAAACTCATAGCGACTCATTTATTTCGTGACAACCATAATCGTGCTCTCCGCGACACGGAAAGTTCTCGATAACATAAATAATGCTCGATAATCTATGGATTGGCCTCACTCAGAAACCTAACCGCGCAGCTGTTATTTATTTACGAGTCTCTCTAATCCTTTTGATAAAACAATCCCTAAGCCATGTTTTACGACACTAGGGCCCGTCCTATTCACTGCCAGGAATCCAAACATGCGAAGTTTATTAAACACGTATTATTTCTCCTCTTTATTACTTTCTGAATCAAGTCTTTGCTTTCCTAAAGACGCGTAAACTTCTTGTTATTGTATTACTCTTATATTTTTCCTCCAATTTCAACTTGATATTACCGTTACGACCACGATATCGTTGTCTCAGTTGCTCTCAAGGGCGTAGAAAGGGTACAAAAGAAAACTAACAAATCTCTGAAGAGCAGAACTTGTGTATTAGCTTTGTGTTTCTTAATTAAAGTGATGATAATAAGAATTGTGTGGCGCGATAAATGTGTCTTGGATTGTAGTTATTAATTCTGTTACAGATTAAGCTTTATTTTTTTTATTCATTCTATAAATGGCTGCAATAATAATGGTATCAAGATTAGACTATTAGCGCGGGGAGCAACGAAAGAGTGGACTGAATTTTTAGGGGCAATGGTTTAATGCCGTTCTTACTTGATTACAAAATAATTTCCGGAAAAACTTAAGAGAGGAATATCGTCCGTCGCGGTGGAGTCCGTGGAAGCGAGTGGTCATCGGGCCGCGCGCGCCTCAGCGTGCCTCAGCTTGCCGATGACGCGCTGATCACACTGCTTGCGCGTGCAGGCCGCGCGCAAGGTGTTGTGTTGGGTTCGATTCCCAACAGCTACTAAAATGAACTACTAAATATATAACAAACTTGTCACAAAGATAATACTGATTAATTTTAATAAACATTAGAAAATGATGAGCGCGTTGTTTTGGTGCCCTACGTTTTCTCCATCTTCGATGCGTTCACACTTTTCTCGCCGGGAACAAACATTTTGTATGCTTGCAACCGTGTAATTATTATACTTGCGTATCTAATCGCCCACGATACAATGCGGCAATGGAGTACCGAAAATGTAATACAGGCTGGCGAGGACATTGTCGCGCAACCGGTTACTATGAATTCAGTACCTTCATAATTTTTAACCCCCATGCGTTGAAAGTTTCTACGCTAGGGGGTCTAAAATCCTAAGCTGAATTCATGGTTAGGTACTGTTTGCCCATCGATGTCCATGCCAGCCTGTTTAAGAAAGATAAGAAAAGAACGAACGAGAGTTACTTAACGAAAAAAGCCTTTATTCTCAAAATAATCAGATTCTCAATATTTTGAGAATCTCTCATCTGCTATTGCAGATTAGGTATATCAAAAGCTTTCTTATACATACTCCTACTTCATCTTCTGAGACACGAACTTCATATTTCGTATCGTGGAGAATCTGCTATTGCAGATTAGGTATATCAAAAGCTTTCTTATACATACTCCTACTCCATCTTCTGAGACACGAACTTCATATTTCTTATCGTGGAGTAAGTGACGAGTCAGCAACTCGTCAATAATGGTTATAATACCTTTAAATTTTGTATCCCTTACAAATTATAGGCGTACGTGACTTTTCTCAAAGCACTTTTATAGTTTGATTTTTTATTCTTTGTATGATATCATACAATAGAGAGAAGGAAAAACGATGATTTTTTGGAATTGAGTCACTGTTTTACTCGACGCTACCAACGTTAGCTTACCTATATTATAACTAGTGAACAAAATAATAATAAGCAACATCAGTATTGTGTTAGATACCAAGGCAGGTTGATCGTGTTCTCAGGTGCAGAGGTCGGCCGGAGAGTGATGGGTCTCCTGGCGGAGAGTAATGGGTAACTCTCTGTCCGATCAGGACTAGGCCCTTGCTGGACGGCGCATACATGTTCCACGCGTGCCTCAAAGAGATGTCAGCGTTATAAAAAAGGGGCCGGTAAGGGCCGTAGCCTGCCGGGGCAGCGGGATTGTCCGAAAGGGTTACCGCTGCCCCGGAACATAAAGGGCTAAGGAAGGAACACGGGTGGGTTTTAGTCAGTAAGAGTCTGACACTCCCTTCTGCTCCACCCTGAGCGGGAGGGGGGTCATTTGATGAATTCCCATCCACAAAAAAAAAGGTGCAGAGGTGCAGTCTACAAATACAATGTTACAATATTGTAAGGACAGCTTATAAATCTTAATTCAAAGGCGAGCTTAACCCAGAATTAAATTATGTTAATATTCGCGGTTGATATGGCTTGAAAAGAGCTGTGGTATCTGGCCCGACTTACAAGTTGTAGGTCGTAATTACGACCCTAGCCAGACGCTTCACTTTATGTAAATTATTTCATCACCACTACGAGTATTCTCAAAACGGTGAAGGAAAACATCATGATGACACACGCAGGATGAGTGACAAATGCGGACACTGACTGGACAGGTCCACTCAATCTGTGTGGTTCTTTCCTCAAAAGACCATTTCAGACACCAACCTACACGGTCTTCACATTATCCGACGAATGTTATATCTGGACCTCAAAAGAGACTGTAACCTCTGAATTTGTTTCGGTCTTCCTTCTCAGAGTAGTCGGATAGGAAATGCTGACTTCATCTAGTTTTAACAATATGATTGATGTATAAAATTGTTTGGACAAATCTGCTTACAGAAATAAATCTATTATAAGAAGTCACTTACCGCAATCCTATACCTATTCCTACACACATTTATCATCAACCTATACAAAACCTGCCAATTATCTCAAACATCACTCAACCCTTCAAAACTGTATATACCAATAAATAACCAAAGAGGCTCTACACTTTGAGACCGTCTCTTCAAAGTACGAAGATAAGCAAGTAAGGGATGCGTAGGATCCAGATTAAGGGATATTATAACGTGAGGCTTTAAACAAGGAGGCGTGGAGCAAAGAGGCTGTTTATCTTAGAAGCGTGAAACGGCAGGTATTTAATGTCTTTGTTCAGTTTTACTGAGCGAAAGGGTCTGTATTGTGAATTAGTGAACTGTGTGGGTACAATTAGATGTGTAATTTTGGTTAGGAGTGTTGAGGGCTTAGTGTATTTATCGGGTAAACCTTCATTTGTTATTGGTGATAAGGGTTCGCGCAAGATGTATTTCAATAAACCCTGTACGTATATTTTGTTGCTGATGATCCGTCAGGAATAAAAACAAAAAAGAAAGGGGATCAGAGCGGAGTGAGAAAGTTTATAGTGGATAAGGCAGAGATAAACAGAAAAAGAACTAGCGGGGGATCCAGGGGACCCCGGGTGGTGGGGGTTTAGGGGATGAGACCGGAATAACTCGTAAATACTTAATTAGTCGAACAATTTTTGTGTCATTTTGAACTTTGTTTTAAACTCACAATCAATAGGTACTTCACGGCAGAACTGGTAGGTACACATGGATACCACATACTGTACAAATGTGTACTGTCAAAGGGCTGAGAAGTTAAACGCTGCAGCCGAGCGATTCTGTAAAAATCTCACCGTGATAACTTAGGTGAAGTGAGCGTGAAGTGAGCTATATAGGGGTAATCTCTAACATCAGGTGGAGTGACAGCTCACTTCACCTAAGTTTTCACGGTGAGATTTTTACAGAATAGCACTACAGCTACAGCATACAAAATAATTAAACTGGCAGTTTGCACTACAATTTTTGCAAAATGGTACTAGGTATCCAAGCTCACTTTATCACACAATCCAATAACAATGATGCGTTTTACAACGGAACTCATTTACAATTTTCTAAGAACCGTTTTATCTTAGCAAACTTAGCTATCATCATTCTAAGTTAGGCTCCTAAGTATACCATGGTTTCCTTAAAAATGAATTAAAGGACTAAAGTTTTAAAAGGACTATACAGTAAACAAAAATTTCAGGTTGAAAACTTCAAACGGATTTTACACACCTCGTCACTTTGCAAAAAAAGAGGAAACTCACGCCCAAGTAACCTCGTTTGAAAACTCGGTCAAAATGTGGTTGAGGAGGTAATGACAAAACTCGGTAGCCCGTTTGCACATTTAACGATGTTAGAGCCACATAATAGTACCTATAAAAGAAGTACCTACAGCGTATTATAATAATAATTATGTGATAATAAGACCAGATAATTATTATACAGTAGGTACTTACTGATCTTAATCTAAGTAAGTAAATGTTATAATTATATAAATAATTAATGTTAACTATGAGCTGTTACATTAGGTATATTGTTTTTATTTAAAAAATGTTTAGTAAGTCCTTTTTCCTGTATCCTACAGTATCCGTTAATTTACCTTAGCTTTAAGCCATTGTAAGATTTTGTTAACATTATGAAAATCAAAATACCTATAAATGATATGAATATGAATAATATGAAGTCACCATGCAACGACCGAAAACACACGCACACATCGACACGCTCACGTACAGCGAGTGCAAGTGCACTCGCGACTGGCATTTGTTTGAGGTCGCCGCCGCCGTACGAAGTACGAACGCGTCTTTATGTGCGTGCGCGTATTCTCACTCGTTGAATTAAGCTGGCCTTCTGAACCCATGTAATTTGTGGCGTTATCAAGGAGAGTTTCAGCAATATTGTGCTGAATTCATGAGCTGCCGGGACTTTGAGAATATTATCTAACACTTAACGGAAAGTTTTAAAGTGGGGTAACTTTAAACAGAGCTTGTTTTAAATTTTATTTTTTGTGAAAAAGCAACCTTCAACTGATGATTGAAATTTTGGAGGGTGACAAAATGTTAAGTAATTACATTTTTAAAGCTTAAAATTTTACTAATGGAGAAATAAACTAAAGTTTTTGTAAACGAATTGGTCAGGTCAGGCTGTGTTTAGTAGTCCTTTAGTTTTTTTTTTTTTTGTTATGTTTGCCCCTAAAAATCAAACCTATGCACAAAAACACACACAAAGCTTAATCAGTTTCTTTTTACGTTTAAGGCATATTCTTTTAAGCGTGTCATTGATAGAAATAGTACAAAAAAAAAATAGTTTTAAATTTGTTTGACCCAATATTAGGTCTAATGAACATCTTATCCCGGAAAACGGAACGTTGGAAGGTCTCCCACAAGGTGGACCGATGACCTGGTGAAGTCCGCAGGAATCCGTTGAATGCGAAAAGCACAGAACCGGTCGAAGTTGCGATGCTTGCTATGTCCAGAGGTGGAATAGTAAATTTAATTTTAGATATCTACTTTAGTAGGTAATATTTGTACACAGTCAACGGCAAAATACACCAGCCAGCACATAAAGCTACCCGAAACTGTCAAATTTTCCCAATCAACTTTGAACCGTATACTTTAGCGATAAAGTTAAAAATCTATTAAAGAAATTTGACAGGTTGTAGTAAGTAGCTTGATGTGCTGGCATCTGTGACAGTGCCATACATATTTTATTTACAACACCTGTTTTTACACCCACCTATGTTTTACAAATAAAAACTTTGACTTTGGACGTCTTTCGGCTGAAATCATGATGAATGATGAAATCAACGTAACAGAAGGATATTCACAACCTACCTTCCACACGACCTACGCATATTCGTAACATAACATTATAGGAACATGTTACGGCTAACATACAATCAATGTGACAGCGTTGTAAAACCCCATGCATCTCGTAATTCCCACAGTTCTCGTTTGCATAATATCTCTCCGTTTCTCGCAGATATTTTCATAACACTACCTTCGCTCGTAGGGATTTCGCTCTCGGTTTAGCGAAAGGGATTTGGTTCAAGGTAAAGTACTTTATTCCGACAGATTTTTCATCGTCCCTCTTATATAATTTGCGATTTGTTGGTATTGTGAGGGTTGGTACAGTTTTTTTTTGTGTTAGTGGTATTGCTGTCATTCTTATTATTTTTATTGTTTAATCATTAATAAAATATAAAATAATGTAAAAAAGTAGTGATAGTAGTCATAGTCTCATAATTAATGACTTTGATTCAAACTGAAAGCTATTGAATATTTGACTATCTTCGAAAATGATCATTGTTCTTTAAACAATCTTTTTATATGATAATTTTATCATATTCAAACCTTTTTGTTTCATCATCATCATCTGCCTAGCCTTTTCTCAACTATGTTGGGGTCGGCTTCCAGTCTAACTGGATGCAGCTGAATACCTGTATTTTACATGGTGCGACTGCCTTACTGACCTCCACAACCCAGTTACTGGGTAATACGATACCCCTATACCCCCCTATTTGTTTATTAATACTAAACAGACCAACAGTAAGTACAATCAATTACAACACAAATATATATAAAAAAAAAAAACTAAAATATAAATTCTATTTTTAAAGTATAGGTACCTACTGTTACTGAATGTAATAGGAATCTGTTGTAGTATTTTCACGAACATTATACCTTCCACAATTTCTACTTAAATTCATGTAGCTTAAGTTTCACCTGACTAGCTTAACTCAAGTTATGCAACAAGTAACCACAATTTAGAAACTGTTGCACTATAGTCAGAATAGTTAGAATTAAATACTTTAACTTAACTATTTCGACGGGTTAAGAAGTTAGTAATGTCTTAAAATATCGTTAGTGTAGTTAATAATAAGTAGTTTTAATATTTAAACTTAATATACAATTTTTTGTTGATACCAGAACGATTTTTTTATAAAAACGAATCAGCTAGTCGCTCATCCAATCTCCTAGACTCAATTAAAAATAATTTAAAAAAATTATATCTTAACAAATCACCATGCTAATAATTAGCAGCCTTTTTCGGCCTATTATAATAAGCCTAGTCCATTTACACCAATTTCCCCTGCTCATTATTTAAAATAATTAACAAAAAATAGTCTAAACCCTTTCGAATTATAACGAAAATTGTTAAAGAAGAAGGGGCACGGTCCATACAAAATTAGCCCACGTCCTACAACAAAGAGAAGTATCTCAAAATAATGATAAAATCCTACTTCCTACTAATACTAATATACTAATACTAATCCTTCCTACTAATATTATAAATGCGAAAGTTTGTGAGGATGGATGGATGGATATTTGTTACTCTTTCACGCAAAAACTACTGAACGGATTTTAATGAAACTACAGTAATATAGCTTATACATCAGAATAACCCATAGGATACTTTTTATCCCGATATTCCCACAGGATCGAAACTTACGCGGGTGAAACCGCGGGCGCTGCTTGTTGAGTATATAAAAATGGCAACGCCATCCTTACAGAATTTCTATGAAAATTCGATTAGGGTTAGTAATATTTACAATGAATAATAAAAACAATATTGAGAAGTACTTGGCTGTCTTGACTTGACTTTAATAATAATTGAGTTCTATTCTATCATCGAACAATTGAGGTTTTTTTCACTTGTTCGACCATCGAACTAGTGAAAAAAAAAAACAGTAGGGTCTATAACACTTTATCTTAGTCTACTTACTCTATTCTTTTTATCAATGTTAATGATCAAGCAATCTTTATAATTCTTACTAGTTCGATGTTCGGTGGTCGAACAAGTGAGAAAAAAACCTCAGTTGTTCGATCATGGAATTCAATTATTGAATTCAAGTCAAGATAGCCAAGTATTTCTCAATATTGTAATATATATTCAGTTTTGTATAATTTAGAAGCATTTTTTTTTTTAATTTTAATTTTGTAAATGTAAGAACCATGGATCCGTTCATTATAATTTTTTTATATTGACTTGAAAGAGCATGGCAGTTGAGAATGTGTCATGCTCACTTAAATGTCTCACTGATGGTGGCGCGTGTGTTGGATCATTCGGTTCCCTTCAAAATGGTTGAGCTGGATGGTGCTGATCCATGCGTCATGTTCGTGAACGGGCGCTGTCAGTTGAGACTGGTCATCTCTTAGCTGCCAGGGCTTCTTTTTAATCTTATAACTGTCTTGAATTGTTTCTTCATAACATTGTTCTCACATATAGAAGCAACAAGAATACTGTACTCAGGATTTTGTAATATCTTAATTTAAAAGAGTGTCCTTGGAGTTTCTTGCCCGTTCTTCTCCAAGAGATCTACGTTTTGGAATGGGCAACTAGCTTCAACTTTCTGACTAACTGACCGACTAGTTAATTTTGACAATTCAAAAGTGCCTGGAAATGGTTTAATTGAAATAAATGCTTTGAGTTTGAGTTTGAGTTTGAGATTGTAGATACGAGTATTACTGCCCCTGAACGAATTTTCATAGCATTTTTTTATATGTTATTGTAAGGATGTAGTTTTGAAGTATGTCATCTTTTTTATACTCTTTTTTATCATTTTTTTGAGATACTCCTCTTTGCTGTAGGACATGGGTGAATTTTGATCCTTATTTTTTCCTCTTAGATTTAAATTATTGCGATGTGTAGGCTAATTATATTATTGAGAATTGAAAGAATTTATAGAATTGAATTGATAGAATTGAATTGATAGAGTTGAATTGAATGCTAGCATCTTTGTTAGCATTCTGCGCCACAACACCCTGTTTTCCGCCTTCCACATCCAATCTGTCTCAGCCACCTCTTTAAAGTCGTCGGTCCATCTAAGGACTATGTTGCCCATTGATTTTTTGTCTTTGTAACATTTAGTATCCGGCGTCATAAAGACGAACTCTTTTAATTCACGAATTAACGACTAAAATACCTAACTTTTCATTTCCTTGACAAATATTTCCTAAGTACCACAACGGACCTATTTAACTCCACAGCAACACACTCACACCAACACTCCTCCCAATTAACTTTTAAGTCAATTAAATAAATAGGTACGTATATTAACATCAGGGCTATTACGCAAATAGACATACTTATATTTTGTAAAACGTGCCTCGGCCCCGGCTGTCATCCGTGGATCTTTGACAGTCGTTAGGGGTCGTCAGAAGCCCGAAAGTCTGTCAACCAGTCTTACCAAGGGGTATCGTATTACCCAGTAACTGGGTTGTGGAGGTGGAGGTCACATAGACAGTCGCTCCGTGTAAAATACTGGTACTCAGCTGTAACCGGTTAGACTGGCAGCTGACCTCAACATATGTACATAGTTGAGAAAATGCTATAGGCAGATGAGATGACATATATTTTGAGAAACGTGTCAATCCCTTTAAAGTACAGTGTCTTTCAAGATACTGGATTTTCCTAGTTTGAAAGGCAAGGGGTCTTACTCATCTGTAATAGACTAATAGCCATAATGTACCCATACCCATCCTATATTGCAACCTCTGATGATGATGTTACGTAGCCAAAGTCTTTTGGTAAATTAATGATTACTTACTTATTTCGTATTCTAATTATCCAAATATAATCTTCATAAATCTTTGATTCAATCAAAAATCACAGACACGAACGTAATTCTCAACAGAACACAATAAAACAAAGAAACATCCGGAAAAAGATTAAGCGTTTAGACGCCAGTGATAAAACGACTTGAAAGGGCAGAGCAGATTAGTTAATATACAAGTGACGTCATAATAAAGTCATCAGCTATAACAGCTTCCCCGTTCCCCCACCCTCGGGGTTATTAACACCCCGACACGTCCCATACGAGGTCAACACGGAATTAAGATATGTATTAGGAACAGAGTGAAAGAATCTCGGGGACGTTTATTAAGTCCTTGTTGATATTTTTATTGAGGAATATAAGAGTTGTTAGCAACTCTTAAATTCCTCGTTCGTTCGTAGGAACGATGGTGCAGTTTTTAAGGAAATGGTTAATAAACCATTAATATGAGAATAACTCATTTCATGATTTTAATAATCCAGAAGCTGAAGGTCAGGGCGAGCCTTTATGTATTGATTAATAATAAAGTTGAACAGTTTCATTGTTTGTTTGTTTTAACGCGCAAATCTCTGGAACTATCAGTCAGATTTGAAATATTCTTGCGTTTGATAGCCCAGTCCTTGAGGAAGGCTATAGGCTGTTTAACGTCACGCTAGGAACTCTAGGAGTCGGGCAAAAGGTAAAAAAATCAGAAAGAACGGTAAGCGAAAACGAAGTAATGGCGCGGGCAGGCGATGCAATCGAAAGAGTAAGTGGGTCGGGGAACAAGAAATTTCTATTCACTGGGTTGTTACTTAGGAATTCTTAGTATAAAAATATAATCAGTATTAATCAGATAAAGTCTATTCAAACTTATGTTTAAAAAAAAAAATTGTATTTCAAGTTAAACAAATATCAACTTTATTCTGATGGTTTTTAAGTTGATTTCAGATTGACTAGCACTATTGAAGAAGTTATAAAAACGTTTGAAGTTGTAACTTAACTGAACTTTATTATGTAGGATGTAAAGTTATTTTTCCATAAACTCATTTTGTTTACATATTTGGCAAAAAATTCCCGAATGTAGATTAGGTATCGGTATTATAGTAAATAATCACATGTACAGTCGAGTTCATTAATATATTGGCAGTGACAAAGTTTCAAAATAT
Organism: Globia sparganii; assembly: GCA_949316385.1. Classification (NCBI taxonomy): domain Eukaryota; kingdom Metazoa; phylum Arthropoda; class Insecta; order Lepidoptera; family Noctuidae; genus Globia; species Globia sparganii. The sequence goes on from OX438670.1 coordinate 6,842,375, forward strand.
TATAAGCGTTAATATGATCATATAATTCTTTACAAACTTAGACATAAATAAAATGTTTACATACTTACATTTAAAGTTTCAAATTATTATATGCGTTAAAATGATCATCATTTTAATGTTTATAATATTTTGAAACTTTGTCACTGCCAATATATTAATGAACTCGACTGTACACAAACTAACGCCTTCTTTCCATGACGGTAGACAAAAACTACAGAACACCATCTCCCACGATCCTTACATACTCCTTTTGCTTCGTTTATGTTTAAACATCTGCATAACTATTCACAAGCGATACGCTTCCGTACCGAATCGGACATCAATCAATGTTATCGCAGAAGTCCTCTAAACGCTTTCCACGAATTCAAAACCAGAGTACCTATTTTGTCAGTTTAAATCAAATTGACGACCACAATTCATCCGACAGCTGTTTGCTGTCGGGGGCAAGGTAAATCAGGTTATCGAAATGTGTCATTTTCGATACGATAGCCTGTCGAGTGGTTGGGGGCTCGTGGCTACTAAGTAATAACAGCCATACGGATCGATCAATCAGGTTAAGCTACGCTTGTCGCGGTCGGTCTGTGGATAGGTGATCATCTTTATATACCGAAATCTTAAAAAAATCAAAGAAAAAAAAAAGAGAGCAATCTTAAAAATCTTTAAAAGATCGCTTTTAAGACCGCCCATTGTGTCACCCTTTGCAAAAGTTCTATATTTATGTCTGTAATTTATAATGGTGTACATAATAAAGAGTATTCTATTCTATTCTAATACCCTTTGCCTCGAAAAGCACATTAAGCCTTTAGACCCGGCTCTCAATCTTTGACAGTCGTTACAGGTAGTGAAAAGCCAGAAAGTCTGACAAACAGTCCGTGTACCTAGTAACTGGGTTTTGGAAATCACATAGGCGGTCGCTCCATGGAAAATACTGGTATTCAGCTGCATCCATGTATGCATGTTAGACTGGAAGCCGACCCCAACATAGTTGAGAAAAGGCTAGGCAGATGATAAGCCTGTCGAGTGATTGGTGAAAGCTATGCTTGTCATACACGTACGCCGGTTGCAAGTACTACACACAGACCTAACGTTTCTGAACAAAGGAATAATCAGTTTCCATTCTTCTTCTTTTTCGTGTCGCTGGAACAACTGTTATTATTTTTTTTTACCCCAAAATATCGCCAGTTCCACTGAATCATCGGTGGCAACGCAGAAGTCACTTGGGCTGCATGTTTTGGGGCTCAAAGGGCAGGATAAGATTTCCCATTCAAATGATTAAACTCGGAACGTAAAAATATATTATTTCCAACACAATACTTTACAGTTTATTTCAAGTTACAAACTTCAAGCGCAGCTGCCCTAGCTTACGTGCTTACTTCTTCTAACATGAATTTTATATTTTGTGGCCAAAGTTAAACAAAATATGCTGTTTCTAAAATATTTTTATTTCTTTCATTCTGTTTTATAGAGGGAACCGTTTCAGTTAATTTTTATTTCTTTCGGCGTTCGAATGGATTTTATATTCTACTGGTTGTAAAGTTTTATTTTTATACTAGCTTTTCCCCGCAGTGTCGCCCGTGTTTACGTTGGAAATTATCCCACAGGAACGTACTACTGTGCTTGTGTAGGTACCAAATCCGTCAGTCATCCAAATCTATTCAGCCGTTTTTGCGTAACAGACATCTAAACATACACACTTTTATGCATACGACGTTTGCCTACTTATTATAAAGTGGTAAGGTTATTTGTATCTTTGTAAAAGGTAATCCGAAAAATTATCGATAAAAATCCTTCATTGATGAAAGCTACACAACTTCCGAGTGACTAAATCTACTTTTTGATGCCAAAAAAACGCACGGTTTCTGTGGAAATCTCTGGATGAACCAGCGGAACGGGGCTAGCATAATACTATACTTCTATACTTTCATTATAAATGAAAGAAAGAAAGAAAATACATTTATTTAGCACCTACCAAAAGACACGCAGTAGGTACACCAGAGGCATACATCAGATACAATCAAATAAAACATAAAAAAGTGTAAAGTCCGATGTAAAAAAAATGCAGGAAAGTGTGCCTCACGGCTGCGCCAAAAAGGCCCAGTTCAGCATAAATGCCAGACAACTAGTGCCTGACGCTGGTTTTCAACTGGAACTGATGTTTGAGGTGACGGAAAAATGCGAAAATACTCTGTCTGTCTATTAACTATTGATGCCTGAACGGCTGAACGAATTTAGATATTTGGCACACAGGTAGACCATGACTTGGGTTAAAACAGGACACTTAATCCCGGTTCCCGTGGGATATTATCCGACCACACAGGCTAAGCCACGGGCAAAAGCTAGTGTAAAATAAATTTCATGGATATCGTATCTTAAAAGAGCATCAAACAGATGCCAACATTATTATAACAAAATCAGCGGACTATCATATAATTCAATTATATCCAGACGGCCAGACGAGATAAATTCTAGCTCTAACATATAAACCTGACGAAGTAGAGGTCGGCCATTTTGTCTTGTACCATCTGTTTGTCACGGACTTTATTGTGGCTTGATTAATGGTGTTTACTGTCGTCACCTTATCCTTCCAGTCTCTGTGAGGGATGTACTGCCCTTATTATGTACTTCTGAGTGGGTAAAGCGTAGGTATTCTTAGAAGGATTTGCTGTTCTGAAAGGAATTTTGCTAAAATGTTTTGTTTTTACTGTGAAAAACTTACGTGCAGATACTTAGGTCTATATTTCCATTACAATTATGATACATAAGTCCTGCTGCGATTCTTACATGGAGAATGTGAGATGTAAGAATCGTAGTTGTAGTTTCATTTTTCCACTTGATAAATGACAACTAACTTTTGTAGGACACTGGCCCCGATACTGTTGTTCACAAATTAAATTAAATTTAAGTTCAGTGCATCTTTTTCTTTCTATTTTATTAAGAAAAGGACAGAAGATAAATATTAGTTTAGTCCTGTCAAATTAGTCTGCACCTGATGTAAATTGAAGTATTTTTAGTAGCCAATTTTTGAATCACGTCTAAACTTGTCTATGGATTATCTAATTTGACAGGACTAAACTAATATTTATCTTCTGTCCTTTTCATAATGAAATAGAAAGAAAAAGATGAACTGAATTTCAATTTAATTTAGTTTGTGAACAACAGAATCGGGGCCACTGTAGGACTAATTATGATAATATAATAAAATCTCGCGATATACTTTAATCAATCAATCTACCTAGCTTTTTCCCAACTATTTTGGGGTCGGCTTCCAGTCTAACCGGATGCAGATGAATTTTATATGGAGCGACAACCTATCGGAGCTTCACAACCCAGTTACCCAGTAACCCAGGTTGTCAGATTTTCGGGCTTCTGACGACCCGTAACGACTGTCAAAAATCCAAGAATGACGGCCGGTACCAGCGGCTAAACGTGCTTTCCGAGGCACGGAGGGGTTGTTCACCCATCCACGGGCCGACCGTAGCATTAACCTGATCGATCGACGTATGCGTCTGTTATTACTTAGCACGAGCCCCTCACGACATATTTTTTTTTTTTTTGTTACTAGTCTCCTTTTATTTTTTTACAACCAAAAATGATCTATTTTATTCTATTCTATTGGTGGTCTTATTATTGTTTATAGAAAGCCCTCACTATATATTACTGATATATATTTCAATTACAGGTCACAGGTCGATCGATCAGGTTAAGCTACGCTTTCCGCGGTTGGTCTTTGGACGGGTGACCATCTTTACATAACGAGACCCCTCCGTGCCTCGGAAAGCACGTTAAGCCGTTGGTCCCAGCTGTCATTCGTGGATCTTTGACAGTCGTTACGGGTCGTCAGAAGCCCGCAAGTCTGACAACCAGTCCTACCAAGGGGTATCGTATTACCTAGTAACTGAATTGTGGAGGTTAGATAAGCAGCACATGCAACATCAGCAACATCAGCAACATGAGCATGCAGCTCATGTAATATACTGGTATTCAGCTGCATCCGGTAAGACTGAAAGCCGACCCCAACATATGCAGTTGGGAAAAAGCTAGGCAGATGATGATGGTCTCAATATGTAATATATGGTCACCCATCCAGGAACTGACCTCGGCAAGAGTAGCTTAAACTTTAATCGACCCGTAAGGCTGTTATTATTTAGCCATGAGCTCCTTAATCGAGAGAAATGCATGCAATTTTAAATTGTTTGAACTGCATGACACAAATACTCGGACGAACTCACATATACCTGATTATTATCATACCAAAAGCATATTTTCCAAGTTCCAGAGAGTTATGAAAAATTGCTCCGACATAAATACATTTGACATTTGTTTCGACAGCCCCATACTTGAAAAGCGACGGTCACGAATGTCGAAAATATTTCAGTAATGATTTACGACGGTACATAACTTGTTTCAGTAAGTTTCGGTTTATGTGGAGGCGTTGGAATAATTTTCGTAATGTTTTTATGTGATGGCTTTCGTGAGTGACTTTCATGTTTGCAGTCGGTTTGCTACATCGTCGTCATGTGAATAAAAAAGAATAAGTACCTTCTACATACCGCACATATTAGAGCTCGAGTCAAAGTTATGATTTCTGCACTTTTTTTGCACTGATCAATGTTTTTTTTTAAAAGTAGGTAATATTAGGTATATTTGACTGTTCATTACATATTTATTATATTGGCCCCGATTATGTTGTTCACAAACTAAACTAAATTTAAGTTCAGTGCATCTTCTTCTTTCTGTTTCATTTAGAAAAGGACAGAAGATAAATATTAGTTTAGTCCTGTCAAATTAGTCAGCGCCTGACGTAAATCGACGTATTTTTAGTAGCCAATTTTTTAATCACGTCTAAAGTTGTCTATGGATTATCTAATTTGACAGGACTAAACTAATATTTATCTTCTGTCCTTTTCTTATTGAAATAGAAAGGAAAAGATGCACTGAACTTAAATTTAATTTAGTTTGTGAACAACAGAATCGGGGCCATTGTCTAATAAGTATAAATAAGCCGACTAGACCCCAATGGCAAAACATGAAACGGTGATTTTCAAAAAATCTTCTTTTTTGAGTTAAGCCAGTGTTTTATTAAGCGTGCGATACAAGTAATAAGCCGTTTAAAGTTATGGTGGAATAAATAAAATCACAAACATACATGAACCCTGAAAACATAACACTCCTTTTTTTGGGCACGTGTAAAAATTGCCGTTTCATACGCCCGAAGATAGACAAATAGCGATATTAAACGCGCGCAGTAGTTACTGTCTTGTGTAATTTTACTTAAGTTTTATATACAAAGTGTTACAAAAATAACCCGTAAAACTTTAAGAGGTGCTTAAGACCATCGAACTGAACAACTTTCACTATGGGACCAACTCTGACATCACGAAAAAAAATCAGCTGTTTAATACAAAACGTGCAGTACCTACTTGACCAAAATGTATGAAACAGCAGATTTTTTTTCGTGATTTCCGAGTTGGTCCCATTATGAAAATTGTTCAGTTCGATGGTCTAAAGCATCTCTTAAAGTTCTACGGGTTAATTTTTTAACACCTTATAATATATGGCCGGGACATCGACGCATAAACTGTAACCATGGATGGATTCAGTACATGATCCTGAACCCGGCGTTAAAATTTCTCGTGTGATTCATCATCAGTCTTTTGCCCTTATCCCAATTAAGTTGGGATAGGCGCAACATGTCTTTTTCTTCCATATTTCTCTATTCGTCGCAAAATTTATCGACGATTATTTAAAAAAAAAATTCTGTGCCATACATTTTGATCGGGTAAGTATTGCACTTTTTTAAGAAACAGATTTTATTTTTTTTGATAACCTAAGAAATTTTTCTACGCTAAGGGGTCATGTGTGCTGAATTCATGGTTAGAGTTTGCGAGTCGATGTATGCAGACCCCTGTATTTCTATACCCACAGTGTTATATGAAAATTCTCATTTAAGAAAATAGACGGGGTAAGTATCTCCGAAATACCAAGCAGGATTAGCTCAGCAGCTAAGCCGTCGGACTATCAATGAAGAAGCCGTGTGACTAACCCCGAACTCTGTAATATTCTCGTGAAACGACTCAATCGTGGTTATATAAGTTAAAGAAAATTAGAGTTGAAAAACGATGATATTCATCAAACTCTGGCAACTTTATGTCATGTGTCGAAGCCAGCACATCAAGCTACCACAATCTTTCAAATTTCTTTGATAGATTTTCAACTTTACTACAAAGAAATAAGGTTCATATTCGATTGGGAAAATTTGACAGATTGGGGTAGCTTGATGTGCTGGCCTCTGTACATAAATTATATTGTGTATTTATTGTGTATTGTCTCTGCATCACCCTGACTATTAAAAAATGCCCAAGGCATTAAATCCACCTTTTTACAGTTTTACTTGTGCATGTTTCCCCCTACCTTTTATTTATTTTATTTTTTGTGTTGTTATTCTTTTTGCGTCATGTTCACCGCAAATAAACGTATTTTCTTTCTTTCATAAAGTTTTAATAAATAAATAATTTAAGTATAATTTTCCTAACACCTATATTGGCTGCTAACACATCATTATATCCCTGCCGATATTTAATAAATCCTAAACATCGCCATTCGGGACCGCGACGTGACGGAGCGTGTATTTGTGACCGGCGGTGATATTATCAGAACTAGGTATCTAATCAGTGTGGACTATAAATCCCTTAATAGTCTCATTATTAGTAAAATGAGTTATTAGTAGGTTCCTAGTTAGGCCAGGTGATGATGTGATTTTGAGGTCATAGTGTGATTTTATGATGAAGTTAATTTGACATTTGTAATTTTTTGACCGACTTCCAAAAAGGAGAAGGTTATATGTTTGACTTTATTTATTGCTTGTCAGATTTGTTCAAAAAAAGGCGAATTCATGTATGTATTTAGATTGATTCATCCGTCACCGATTCACACGTTTAAAATTATAGCATACTAGCTGCGCCCCGCGGTTTCACCCGCGTAAGTTTTGATCCCGTGGGAATATCGGGATAAAAAGTATCCTATGTGTTATTCTGATGTATAAGCTATATTACTGTAAAGTTTCATCAAAATCCGTTCAGTAGTTTTCGCGTGAAAGAGTAACAAACATCCATACATCCATACATACAAACTTTCGCATTTATAATATTAGTAGGATTTAATCTCTCTCACGAAGTGTTATATATCAAGTGTACAAACGAATGGATTTTGATGAAGCTTTACAGTAATATAGCTTATACATTAGAATAACATATAGAATACTTTTTATCCCGATATTCCCACGGGACCGACACTTATGCAGGTGAAACCGCGGAGCGCTGCTAGTAATATTAAAAATGTGAATATTCGGATGTCTGGCTAAACGGATTTGAATGAAATTTGGCAAACAGATAGTTTATAACCTACATTAATTCATAGGATACTTTTTAATCCGGTAATACTTTCCCGGGGATAATTTTTGACGACCACACGGCTGAAACCGCGTTCAAAAGTTATTCAACCATAAAATCAATTATTGTAAACCAATCACTAAAAACTGAAATAGAAACTAATTAAACCCTTGACATATTATTATTTAACCCTGCAATACCCGAGGGTTTTATCTGAAATGCAATTAGTAAAGTGTCAGCTCTGAGAAAGCAGGGTTGGTAAACACGGGTCGGGCGGCCGCCCGGCCGGGGGCCCCGGCAAACAAATGATAGTCGCTTATACGAATATTTAGATATTCGGTGCCCACTGCAGACTATTGGGTTAAATTACCTCTCTATTCGGGTACCTGTCTGGAAATTGCTGAGGACAGATACGTCGATATATAGAGTATCGAGTGGGTTTCAAAATTATTTGTATCTAATAGGAAATAGAAAAGGAGACTGGGTTAAACTGTTCTAGTAGCCAATGTAGGTTAGTTAGTGATTATTTTTACATCATAATAAGACTAAAATGTTCCCACTGCTGGGACACAGGAGGCCTCCTTTCTGTAAGAGGGGGTCGGCTGTAATCTACCACGCGAGCCCAGTGCGGGTTGGTACAGTCTATTCAAATTTATGTTTCAAATAGATGTTATTGCCAGTTAAACAAATATCAACTTTATTTTAGTGGTCATTAAGTTGATTTCAGAGTGACTAGAATTATTGAAAACTTATAAAAATGTTTGAAGTTGTAGAGTAAACCGAACTTTATGGTGTAGGAAATAAACTTATTTTTGGCAAATAAATCATGAAAGCAGATTAGATGTCAAATTTCTTCGAATTTTTGGTTTGCACATGCCGGTTTCCTCACGATGTTTTCCTTCAGCGTTTTAAGAGCAGTGTGATAAAACTGTTTACACAAAGTAAAGCCCTTACCTGGGTTCAAACCCCCGATTTACAACTCGTAAGTCGGGTCCTTTACCACTGGGGCATTATTTAGACAAAGAACAAAGAACACTAACTTCCGGACGTGATGACGAAATGTATGAAAAATAGGTGAAGTTGAGAACAATAGCAATTGCTTGGATAAGCTATAAATAAAGTACTTCTTCCTGGGATTTCAGGTGAATATCCTAATCTAAGTTTATTTATTTCTGAAAAATTTTATGAGTAGGTATGCACGACTACACATTAAGCTATAACCTGACCAGTATAAGCTGACTTCTGATTGTACGAAAAACCTATACAATGCGAGGTCAGCTAAAACTGGAAATGTATAGCTTGATGTGTAGCCGTGTGTACCTATTATTTATTATTATAAGCCTGTGTTGTCCCACAGCAAGGAAAAGGCCTTCCTTCCCTCTTTCCACTTTTCCCGGTCTACTGCGATTTTGGGCCAATCCTTTAAGGAGTCCAGCTTATCCCGCCATCTCTTTCTGGACCTGCCGCGTCTGCACTGAGTGGTGGCTTTTGAGTATTTCTGCTCCGACATGCCACAGATATGGCCAACCCAGGTACCTATTATTTCTTTGGAATAAAGCCTAATTTATTTCTGAATTACGCTTGAACAGGTAAAATACCAATGATCCCTGTCGATTCAGGTAAGTTTGTCCCACAGAGATCGGAGGAGGAAGTTGTGTGCTAATTGAGCCTCCCACACCTTCACATCTCGCCCCTAATCAATATGTTAAACTATTCAACGGTTTCATTAGTTCCGTCTTGTTTCGTCGTATCTTTGAGAATGTGTTGGTCTCTATGTCACAATATTTGAATAAAGATAGCCTAGCCTAGCCTTTTTCCAACTATGTTGGGGTCGGCTTCCAGTCTAACCGGATGCAGCTGAATACCAGTGTTTTATATGGAGCGACCGCCTATCTGACCTCCACAAACCAGTTACTGGGTAATACGATACTCCTTGGTAAGACTAGTTGTCAGACTTTCGGGTTTCTGATTACCCGTCACGACTGTCAAAGATCCACGAATGACAGCCAGGACCAACGGCTTAACGTGCTTTCCGAGGCACGGAGGAGTCTCGGTATGTATAGATGGTCACCCAACTACAGACCAACCGAGGCAAGCGTAGCTTAACCTGATCGATCGACCTGTGTGGCTGTTATTATTTAGCCACAGGATGATTGTTAATATGATTAATTATATAATTGTTTAAATCCAAATGGTTAACTAAGAGTTTATAAAATGAGGAAAGAAGAGAACACTCTTTTTAAAAGAAATTAAGCCACGAGTTTAGAATAGGTACCTACATACATACATATTTGGGGTGTGTTGAATCCATCCATTCTGATATTACTTATTATACATTTGAAGGTAGCTGTGTCTATCAGTCACTCAGTCGGTCGTCGTGTTACCTGTCGATCGTTTTGAAGACAGTTAACCATGAAACGGGTGGGTACAGGGGTTGGGAGAGGGCCAAAGGAGTCGCGAGTATCAGCTAGTTTCTCATAAAACCCATCAGACTCAGGTAATATCAAGGTTTTTATTCTTATGTAAGCAATCTAGACGTAAAAAAGTCGCGTTTCTTGTCTGTCTGTGGTCAGTGGGTCGTCTTAGTGTGTGACCATATGAATTGCACATCCTACTATCCTACTATAATAATACACACATCAAAAGTGTCTAGGGATCAAGCATTTTTATGCGGATTTCTTGAGATTGAGATGTGGCTTTGTAATAAATTTATGATTTTATAAATTTATATGGATCCTTTTTGGTGCATTTCATAATTTGAATCAGGAACTGTGAATCAAATTCGAGTAATAGATGAAAATCAGCTGTCAATATTTTCCCTATAAAAACATACAACGCATTGAAGACATTATTAGTGCTACTGTTTCCCTACTACTGATTAAAACCAACGTTATTATGGAGCGGCGACGTCATTTAAGCAGGGAAGAAATGCTCAGAGCCGTGAGAATGATAGAAGCTGGTTCCCGGCAACGTACTGTGGCTTTAGCTCTGAATACAAGTCAGAGTGTTATCAGTCGACTTTGGACACGTTACCGAAGCACTGGTACCGTGGCTGAGCGCCATGGAGGACGGTATCGCTGCACCACACGGAGACAAGACCGATACATTCAAATCTTAACTCGAAGAGCTCCAACAATAACCGCCATGATGTTAGCCGTGAGGCTTCATCACTCTTCAGGGAACTTAATTAGCGACCAAACAGTCAGAAACCGCTTGCATGTAGTGAACCTTCATTCCCGAAGACCGCTACGGGTACCACCTATAGCAATGCACAATCGTAGGATTCGATATCAATGGGCTCTTGAACACAGAAATTGGGCAGAAGAACAATGGCGTTTCGTGTGCTTTTCTGATGAGTCTCGTTTTGGTATGAGACCGGATACAAGACGTATACGACACTGGAGAACCCCTGAACGCCAACAGCGATTAAAATCCTGCCAGGAAGTCCATCCTTATAGTGGTGGAACCATCATGGTATGGGCGGGTATTTGGATCGGCGGAAGAACTGAGTTGATTTGGATCAGAGGCAACCTCAACGCTCAAATTTATGCTGAGACGATTGTATCAGACGTCATCGTTCCTCTACAAGTGCAAATCGGTCCCTTATTTCAGTTAATGCATGATAATGCACGACCGCACACCGCAAGAGTTGTAAGACAGACTCTCGCCGCAGCTAACATCAATGTCCTGCCCTGGCCTGCTCAGTCGCCAGACTTGAACCCGATTGAGCATGCATGGGATATGCTACAGAGAAGAGCTCTGCCGAATATGGAGGGTATCCAGTCGCAAGAAGACCTTTTTTTGTTGTTGCAACGAACATGGGCGGCCATTCCACAGCGTGATTTGGATGAACTCATTTTGAGTATGCCAAACCGATGTTCTTGTGTTGTTAGTGTTCGCGGTAGAAACACGGATTATTAATTGTTTAAGTTACCCAATAAAATTTTAGAGAAAACTGTTATTTCAGTCTTTTTTTCGAACTTTTGTGTTAGTGGTTCAAATGTCAAAAATCCCTTTATTAGGAAAATGGCAAATTTCTTTATTAATGCAAAGGTGACTTGGTTTATCGTTACTGTGACAAACGAAAACACTTTATTTGATGAATCCTTAAAGAAAATTTTAATTAATATCAATCAGGAGAAAAGTTATTGCAAAAATATATGTTGATCCCTAGACACTTTTGATGTGTGTATTATAAATGCGAAACTTTGTGAGGATGGATGAATGGATGTTTGTTACTCTTTCACGCAAAAACTACCGAACGGATTTTGATGAAACTTTATAGTAATATAGCTTATACATCAGAATAACACATAGGATACTTTTTATCCCGTTATTCCCACGGGATCGACACTTATGCGGGTGAAACCGCGGGGCGCTGCTAGTAACTATATAAAAATCAAAGTCCTGACTGACTGATATATCAACGCACAGCTTAAACCGCTGGTCCTATAAGACATGAATTTGGAAGGCTTGTTCTTTGTGAAGAGTAGGTATCCACTAAGAAAGTGTTTTTCGAAATTCCACCGCTAAGAGCGTAAATGGGAGGAGTGTGAAATTTCACACGGACGAAGTCGCAGGCAGAAGCTAATATCCACATAAAATAGCAGATATGGCACAGAAATGTCGATATTTTGACTGGTCGCCATTGCATACGTGCGAAGCAGGGACCCCTCACTAGTTTCTTTATAAAAGAGCACCAAAATCCTCTTCATTCGACTTCATAAACGGATAAGCTGAGCTTTTATCGCGCAATCTTTTTTATCGAAAAACCTTGTGAATGCCTTTTGGCATACCTGTCAAATGTTTTTGATAAGGGGTGATCTGGGGTGGTACAAGCGTATCATAATAACAGTTACGAACGTTCTTGTGTTATCGCAAATGCTTAGTAATATACAGGGTCTCCCAAAATTAATGGATAACCTCTTAAGGGGTCATTGTACTTATCATGATGAACAACTATTACTATGGAACCTAATCTGAAATTGCGAAAAAAGAATCGGCAGTTTCCTACATTTTGACGAGTTATGCGAACATAAGTAGGGAACCGCTGATTTTTTTTTGCGATTTCATATTGGTCAACGAAAATGCGAACCCAACGACACCGACTTCCGAAATTAAAGTTATTTTTCACTTTACAGTAGTGTTTTTTTGGAAGTCTGTTGTTTTTTTTTTGGAAAAAGTTTTTTATTTTTCACTTTTTAGTGGTTCTATTTACAATAGCCTAATTTCAAATGCTCATCAACTTTTGCAAAATATTGTTTTTCCTGATGCAGGAACGTTAATTGTTGGGGACTTCTCCTAATAAGAACCACGAGAACTGAAGCTGATTGAGAAGTTACCATCAGCTCCACTTCACCATAAGCATTGTGACGTGCAAAAATTACATAGCAACCACATTAAAGTACCTAATCGAATCGCAACCCGTGAAATACTTATTATTGAGTAGTTTCGATGGCCATCTGGTCTTTATCATCAATTCCACTTCACCAAATGGTGTTTTCCCAGAGGAAATGCACGAGTTAGGTACTATAAAAAATACCCAAATCGCTATAGGTATGCCTATAAAATTTGAGGGTTTCCCTCGATTTCCATGGGATTCCGTGATCAGATTCCGACTTGGTGACAATGGACTACCTCGAGGGCATACCCTTTCAAACAAAAATAATTTTTAAAATAGGTCCACAATTGACGTAGAAATCGGTGAACATACTTACATAAAAAAAAAACATACATAAAGTCGAACATATAAATATAACCTCCTCCTTTTTGGAAGTCGGTTAAAAAGCAATTATTATTTAAACCATATAGTGCAAGTACTTGTAGCCTCATTATGGTGATTTATTAAAATGACGAGTACATTACATCGCTTTTACGACCGCCCCATATGAATTGTAGGGTTAAATCTGTGACGGTACAATTTATTATAATGTCGAGATACCTATACGGCTTTATAAATGCTGTAAAACAAGCATAAAGTGACGCCTTGTTCTGGGGTGGGCAGAAATGCCATACGGAGCTTAGATAGGTATTGTAAGTTTGTGATTGACTACAGTTCCGTTGTGTTCTTTGATATGATTATATCAATGACTAGCGGCCCATCCCGGCTTCGCACGGGTGGAAAAAAAAAGCCTAAATGAATCAGTGATAATGTAACATTCAAATGGTGAAAGAATTTTTAAAATCGGTCCAGTACTTTTTGAGCCAATTCGTTACAAACATACATACAAATCTTTCCTCTTTATAATATTAGTATAGAGTCTAGACTTCCTCACTTTATTTCTTTTCACCTTTCAGTAAGTGTTTAACTTAGACAGTACTCACATTTATGTTTTTTTTTAAACATTCCTGTTTGCCAAGCGCGATTTTTCATGGGAAGTTTGAGGTTTTGTTAATAATGATTGTGTTGTGCGTGCTATCATTGTTTTCTTGCAGCAAAATTATGTCTAAAGACAATCTCAATTCAGGTCTGCATACAGCTTTAATACGTATAAAGCGGTATTACTCCATGAAGCGGTATTATACCTACGTATACCGCGCCATAATACCTACCGCTTGTTTGCGCAGCCCGGGGCAATCGGATGCTGCAAGTTGGTTTATTAAACTGGCAAAGCGCACTGTTTCAATATAGACCGCTGATTAACTTTTATAACGTTAATTATTTTATTTATTTCATTAACAAATATTACATTGTGTCTAAAATAACATGAAATACAACATAAAGATAAAGGGGCTTGTGACTAAGTTATAACAGCCACACGGGTCGATCTATCGGGTTAAGCAACGCTTGCCGCGGTTGGTCTGTGGATGGGTGACCGTCTTTACATACCAAGACAAGTCCGTGCCTCGGAAAACTTGCTAAGCCGTTGGTCCCGGCTGTCATTCTCACATCTTTGGCAGTCGTTACGGGTCGTCAGAAGCCCGAAAATCTGACAACCAGTTTTACCGAGGGCTATCGTATTACCCAGTAATTGGGTGGTGGTGGTCAGATAGGCAGTCGCTCCATGTAAAACACTGGTATTCAGTTGCATCCGGTTAGAGTGGAAGCTGATCCAAACATCGTTGGGAAAAGGCTAGAGAAATAGATGAAGACAACTTAAAGATAAAAAATGCGGTAGTTTAATAATAATTCTATGCCTATTATTGTACCACTGCCTGCAGGGCAAAGGCTTCTTCTCAAACAGAGAAGACAGGAGCATGGCTCATTATTAATTTATTATTATTATTATTATGCTTGCTCAAGACGGGTTGGTGATTTCAGACTTATATTGACTACTAGCGGCCTGTCCCGGCTTCGCACGGGTGGAAATTTATTTTTTAAACATTTTATTTTTTCGTGCAATTATATAGCCTATATTAATAAGTGATAATGTAGCATTCAAATGGTGAAAGAATTTTTAAAATCGGTCTAGTACTTTTTGAGCCAATTCGTTACAAACATACATACAAACCTTTCCTCTTTATAATAATAGTAAAGAAGTATAGATAAGTCCAGGTTTCCTCGCGTCACTTTGTTCACATAGGATATGACGCTAAGGAGCCAAGCAAAAATAAAAATAAAAAACAGAAAGGACGAGAAAACCAAGTAATAGCGCGGCGATGCGATGCGACTTCACCAATCAAAATTAGTTTTTTAAAAATGTGGCTGTTATTTTATTAGATAAGTTGTGTTTTACGACTTCCACGCGGACGAAATCGCGGGAGGAAATTGAAATTTATAATTATAATAATAATAATCATTTTATTATCAGGCAACTAAGGCCCATAGATAAAATACACAAAATAGTTATAAACAATAATAAACTAATACTATGATTATACACGTAATGTCGGCTTCGTGTTTAATTATAAACTATGCAAAGCCAACAGTGTGGTAATCGGTCGATTGACGACCCATTAATAACATTAAATCATTGATTCACCCCGCACGGTAAAATATTTCAATTTAACAATAAATAATTTATGAGTTTATTGATATCGCATCACAAATAACTTAATTATTTAAAACATTAATTTCGTTAAGCTTGCAAAGTAAAACATTTAATATTTGATATCCGCCTCATTTATCAGTTGCTAGCTTATCGCTCGCAGTGCCGCCCGCGTGGAGGTCGGAAATTATCCACGGGAACGGTACTAGCGGGATAAAAGTATCCTATCTGTTAATCCAGGCTATAAAAAATCTTTGTGCCAAATTTCACCCAAATTCGTTTAGCCGTTTTTGCGTGATTGAGTAACAAACAAACAAATTGGGTAAGTAATGAGGCTGCAGTGCTGGGCAAACTTAAATTGAAGTTAAGTAGGTAACTGTTAGAATGTCTCGATTCATTGGAATGTCTAGTAATAAAACGAATTCAGAATTTCAGATCCAGCAAATGGGTAGTCCAGCGAAGGGTTAAGTAAGGTGGATGTACTTTTTAGGGGATTAAGTACCAACTTACGATTTAGATTTGTTAATTAATATATAATGGCAGTTAGCATAATCAACCTATAATGTTCCCTCCCACTGCTGTGACACAGGTCTCCTCTCTCTGAGAAGCAGTGAAAAAAAAATTTGCACCTGTGCGAAGCTGTGGCGGGTCAGTATGAGATAAAAATACAATTATAATAAATGGCATTTTACACAACTCTAGCTTTAAAGATTTTAATAATTCTCATTCAAAGAGCTCACACATAAAAGTTCTCTTTACTTAGTACATAAATGAAAATTAGTCTGAAAATAAGTCTGAAAACGGGATTTAACATAAAGTTTATCAAAGCAAAAATTGCGTTGTTGTAGTTTATCAACACAAAGAACTTCTACAACTGAATTCATCTTCAAGCGCACACACAAAGAACTTGCTGAAATTGAACGATGTACTCGTATACTTAGAGCGGGTTATTTCACGTCCACTTGACGCACGCGTATACGTCAAAAAAATCGGTCAAGTGCGAGTCGGTCTCACGCACCGAGGGTTCCGTACAAAGTAAGTAGGTATATAACTACAAATTTACGGTTTTCGGATGTTTTCCTTTACTTGTTCTACATGACCTTGCTTCTTGCCAAACATGATTGTACGTCAACGGGTAGTACCCTATACATTTTGATTCCCTTGGGAGTGTCGAAATATACGTTATATTTTTTTTGCGACATAAACGGCCGGCACCCTAATTGCGTAACACACTATCGATCGGAATCTGAATCATTTTGAAGCAGATTGCTAATCCATTGCTTCATAAGTTCGAAAAATTTATATGCGCAGCACGTAAATAACGCAATGAATGTTGTTGAACCGTCAAAATGAAACCGATTCCGATTGATAATGTGTTACGCAATTGCCCCGCCGATCTTTTTTTTTACGTAAACTTAAATGTTTGATTTTTTCACAGCTTCAAGGGACCGCAGACTTGAGTGTATGGTTTTAATTTCAACACGATACCTTCACGCGTTCCGAGATAAAGGGTCTTGACAGACAGACGGACGGACGGACAACAAAGTAAGGGTTCCGTTTTTTTCCTTTCGAGGTAAGGAACCCTAAAAATGGCGCTAACTACCGTTAAACCAAAAAAGCTTTGTTTAAAATTACAATTACAAAATTATGGCCTCGGCGTACGTCAAATAATAACGAGTATATACCTAATCTTTATTATTTGACGTACGTATGTTACGTTAACAAGCCGTTTGAAACAACCGGCTCATATAGTACCCAGAATTTCTAAAATCACGGAGCCGCTTATTTCTTCCTCTATTCGCTTCCATAGAATTGATTTGTTCCATATTCGCCTTACAAAGTTCGTCCTATCCATCACAATCATCTGAAATCTATTACTATTATCTATAACTAGCTTCTGCCCGCGACTTCGTCCGCGTAAATTTTTCCTTGAACTCCTAAGGATCCTAGCGTCAAGTTTAATAGAATATAGCCTTCCTCAAGAACTGGGCTATCAAATGCAAAAATATTTTTATATATGCGACCAATACTTCCCGAGATTTAGAGCTTTCAAACCGTGTTTCAAACAAACAAACTCTTCAGCTTTATTATTAGTATTATTTTAAAACTATGATATCTCCTAAGATATACATTGAAATCAAATGATGTCACAGGCAATTTTGTTCAAAATTAAATACATGTGATGAATAACGTATTTATTTGGATAAGGATTAATACCATGTTTATAAAAACACCTTCGCAAATAATGCATTATTTTAGAACAAATTTGGTTAGCATAAAAGAGGTTATAGTGAGCTAACCTTAAAAGATAGACATATGCTGTCGCGGACTTTTTTTTAAAGCGTTTAAAGGGGAACAATTCTGTCATATATGATTTTTGCGAAACTTTAACCGTTTACGCAGCGCACGCAGCGGAAGCTCTCAATAGGAAAAAAATCCCCCGATTTTGAAACATTCTTCATTGGTGCTCCGCTCCTATTAGTTTTAGCGTGATGATATATAGCCTATAGCCTTCCTCGATAAATGGGCTATCTAACACTGAAAGAGTTTTTCAAATCGGACCAGGAGTTCCTGAGATTAGCGCGTTCAAACAAACAAACAAACAAACAAACTCTTCAGCTTTATAATATTAGTATAGATTCTATACTAATACTAGCTGACCCCACAAACGTCGTTTTGCAAAAAAAAAAATGGATTGTAGCCGATTCTCAGACCTACCCGATATGCACACAAAATTTCATACAAATCGGTCCAGCCGTTTCGGAGGAGTATGGTGGTAACTAACACTGTGACACGAGAATTTTATATATTAGAAGATTATAAAGAGGTAAAGTTTGTATGTAGGGGATAATCTCTGGAACTAATGATAAAATTCTAAAATTTTTTTCACTGGTAGAAAGCTACATTATTCCTGAGTGCTATAGGCTATAAATTAATTTTATAACACGTGTATTGACTGAGCTATCACAACTTTTGTCTAGCAAGTCAAAAAGAATTACCTCATAAAACAGAATTATTTGCATGCGCTGCCTAAAAAGTTGTTTAAAATTGAAAACAATGTATGGCAATCTGGTTCGTTTTAATTATTTCTACAAAAAAGTCCGCGACACCATATTTCTATCTTTTATGTTTTATCTTTTATACTTCTTTTATTGTTTTAAACAAGTATTTTTTTGACATACTTACGTTTGGGTGATAATATAAACAACAAAATATCAATCCTTATCAAAATAAATCATTTCATGATCACAAGGACATCATAGAGATTTGCCATTTACAGTATGTCAATTGGTCATATAGTTTCGGAGATAAAGATAAAAGATTGGAAATTGATTTTTTGTATGTTCCGCTTTCACGCTAAAAGGGCTGAACGGATTTGAAAAAAAATTGGCACATGGGTAGACCCTAATTCGGATTAGGACAAAGGATACTTTTCATCCCGGTATTCTAACGAGTTCGAGACTTATGCGGGTGAAACCGCGGGGCGCAGCTAGTATTTGATATTCCTGTTTAGTCCCACATTATCTTCATTATTCGCCTCAGTTTTTTTTTTTAATCGAAATTAATGCTTATTAAGTGCTGCCAGATGAAAAGATATCGTTGCTCAAATATTATTACCCCGCATACAAGACAGATAAATAAAAGTACATACAGGAGTTATTCAGACAGATAAATAAAACGTGTCCGGTCTCCCTATAATAGCCTGTATTACAGCAGTTAGGGTTGAAAATGTAAGAGGCTTCCTAGGAACAGCCAGAGTATCTGCTATATGAGATTTACTCATTAAAACCTCCCTGATCAAGTTTACTCTTCTAGAAATGCTTAGGCACCCTAAGCATTTCTGGAAGAGTAAACTTGAACTTGACACTTACATGATTACATCCTGTAGTACAATTGTACTAATGTTTGTTAATTTAGTTATAACAACGGATACTGTGCAGAAAAACAGTTTCAGTTGTCTAAAAATGGGAGCCAGATTGGTATCCTACAAGAGAAGAAAATTTCATATTAATTTCTGACATTGTCAAATGCGGGAAAACGCACCAGAACATCATTCTACAGCCACACTTGATAACAACTACACCATAAGCAATATATAAAAATAACCCTATCATTCTTCCCCTTTTGATAAAGATCTAACTCAACCCTGACGTCGCTAGAGCAATTCGAGCAAAAAATGGCGTATCTCGGAAACCTGGTCGCGTTTTGTTAAAACTTCCAAAAGTAAGGGAACGTGAGGTGTATCCATAAGTGGAACGTGCAGCCTCATTAGCATATCTATCATATAAAAGGCATATTGTATTATACCTAAAGGACGAAAAGTGATTTAATCGTATCAGCAATAAAGATTTCATTGCTGACCATCCAAAAAAATACCTGCCTAACTATTCTGTTCACTATTTTTGTTCCTAATTGTGTACGCTTAATCCTTTATCCACCCTAACTAAGCCTATAAATTTAGTTTATCTAACTAGGCCTAGGATGGATTCCCGGACATACGTTTCCGCATATCCACCTTGGGGTGAATAAACGGAATGACCCATTTTGTAATATTTTTACGCTACTTGTTGTGGCAGGCAAAGGCACATGGCACCTTGACGAACGCTGCTGTGACGTGGACGCTCACGCAAGAGTCTATGTACAGAATAAGAGTTGCATGCAGAGAGCCATGGAGCGTTCTTTGCTTGGCATAAGGCTATTAATAGACCAAGTTCCAAACGTCGAGATCCGAAGACGTACGAATGTCTTTAATTTCGGAACACCTATAATAGAACTCAAGCCGAGTTAGACAGGACATTTAACAAGTTGTAGTAATGATAGGTGGAGTAAGGCCGTGACTGAGTGGCAACCATGAACTGGAAAACGAGGTGGAGATGGTTTGCCATTCGCGGGCAAAACCTGGATGAGACTGGCACAATAGAGTGGGGATTGGCACAAGAAAATAGAGGCCTATGTGTATGCCCACTTGCTTAGAGTCTAATTATGATAAAGTTTTTTTTATGTACAGTCCGGGTAATTAATTGTTCAGCAAACTGACAATGTGCGACAATTTGCCGGTTTATAGCCGTTACATATACCTAACTGTCAAAGAATGACAGTTGTGTTTTGAATGTATGGACAATTTAAGTTGATAGTCAATTTACTTACCAATTCATTCCCCTGACGAACTAGCCAATCCTTTATAGGTTTGGATTAACAAATCGATTAACTGCTGTCAAAGTTTATTATGAAGGTACGCACGTATAAAGGAAATTCGTTCCGAAGTGAAATGTTTGTGGGTTTTCCATCATAAATGAAAACGTTTATGTATTTAACTCTTCATCAAGGTTAAATTATAATTAAAAAATTGCCTGAGTATATTTTTATCTGCCAAGACCTGTCTAAACTATAACAGTGTTTAATTTTATATTTTCTTTGAGTCCTAAAGATCATACGATATGCGTTAGAAAAAACTACGAACTGTTTACTCGCTAATCTAATATTAGAATATAGTTTTTGTGTCAATGTCAGAATCTGCAAATGTCATTGCCGCTTGGTTGCTAGCCCGCCTTGCCAGCCCGGCCGCGATCTGCCGGCCAACCGAGCTACAGAATGCTATATTACGTTCTGATATATTATTTTACTGTTTATATTGTAAACACACACGGCATTCCGGTAAAACTGAAAAATCACATGGGGAATAAGAGTAAAGAAAGAGTCATAATATTCTTTTACCCTAATTACCCTGGAAACCCACTCCATAATATTTGGGAATACCCTAACCAGTAACCGAAAAATGTCCGCTGCTGTACTTCAGCATATTTATTTCAGGCGACACAGGCCCATTATGTACCTAAATCTAAACATCTATATTTTTACTATAAAATAGTACATAGCTTGTTCTTGTGCTTTTGCTGCTCTGTGGTAGGTACTTGTCCGCGGTAGCGACGGAACACCACGTCCTGCGGCTAGAAGTCTTCTTGCATTGACGAGTTAACGTTGCGGTGCGTCTCCAGTAACTGCACCCTTGGCGTTTACCTCATCTTCTGGTGCATGTACTCCACGATGTCTTCCGCCTTAGTGGTGGAGTGTAGGCGGGATATAAGCAATAGAGATAAGTATGCAGGGTCGTCGAATATAGTTGAAGTTTACTAAGAAACCGATTGATGTATTCGAATAAAAATTAATTTAATTAATAGAAAACAAACATTTATCAAATTAAATTTCATTCGAAAACATCAATCGGTTTCTTAGTAAACTTCAACTATGTTCGACGACCCTGCATACTAATCTCCTTTGCTGACTGTACAACGGTTCGACTTTGCGGCACGCAAGCTTACTTCGGGAAGTAGGAACTTTGCCGCAGCGGTTCTTGATCGTTCGCGATCGGCACTTCCTCCTTTGCACCGTCACGAAACCCTCATCATCAGCCCTATTCGGTGCCTTTTCTGGCACAGGCTTCATACTTGGAGCACCTGGGGCACTCGCGGTGACGCTAGCGGATTCCATTTGTAGGGGCTTCGCCATAGCTGCAGACACTGGCAGCGGGACGGAGCGAGGGGAGCATATGATCACAACACTGATACTGGTGGTGGTGGTAATATTTGGTATTGTACATCAAAGCCCCAATAGACAGTTACAATGGAAATTTTCTAAAGAAACCGCGCTTTGCTTCTGTCATTTACCTACTGCCAAGATATTTTGTGACCGCAGTTTGAGGTTTTAAGTATGACTAATAAACTATTGTTTCTATGTAGCACTGTGACTTTCCAGTTCTATTGATACAAGAGAATACAAACGTAGCTTACGTAGCAACGACGCCGACTCAGATTTTCGTGGAAACAAAATATTTGGAAAATAACTGTTTACGACTCTATTCCGATAGAATCCAATCCGATGTAACCGGTATTTTTATTTTCTGTTTCCAAATATACCAGTATTTATTGGTATTGTCTGAATATATTTTTCTATGAAACAATGAAAACATATTTTTTCTGGTCTGGTAGGTAATCCTCATAGATCGCCGTTTTTTTTAGTTGAAGTGAAGTCATTATATATTTATTATTATTTTAAGTTTAAGTTGTACAACTAGAGGATTATACAGGGAGTACCAGAAGGGAGTGGCCAAATTTAAGGGAGTACAGACCATCAAACTGAACAACTTTCTTCATAGGATCAATAGCGAAAATTTTATCAACTGTCCTATATAAAACTTTGGAACTTTCTCGACCCAAATGTATGGGACGGCTGATTTTTGTTTCGCGATTGCGATGTTGGTCTCTTGGAGAAAGTTGTTTTATCTGATGGTCTGTACATTCGCTTTTTGACCATACCTTTCTGTTACACCCTGGATTGTAAAAAAAAACTTTATTTTTCTCGTTTAAATCCTTCAACTTAGACACTCCTACTTGAGTTAATAAGAACCAACCAACGATCTCTCTCTGATATGCAAACAATTTTAAATTAAAAAAAAAAACTTTGTTAGCTTCCGCAACCTCCTTGTGACAATAAGGAAAAAAGAAAAGATTAGCTTTCCCCTTAAGACAAGGAAGCTACAAAAAGAAAAATGCATCCCAGAACCATCTCGCGAATTAATATTTTCATCGCGTACCTACCATAACTTCAACAAGAAGGTCTCTCGTTCTTTTCTTAAAAGTAAAAAGGAAACTTCCTTGTAGTATTAATAAACAATGTTTTACTTAGCTCTACAGCCGTTTTTATTCAGACTTTGCTATCTTTCGGACCATATACTGCCTTCAAAAGTATAAAATATAGTCAACAGCAGGAAAGTTGCCTGCCAAAGTATTTTGTAGCAAACGTCTAGTGTTTACGATTTTTAGTCCCATGGAGGAATTTGTTCGCTTTGAGGGTCTGTACACACCTTTAAACATGACCACGCCTTTTTGATATACTCTACAGGATATTTTTTATAAAGTGCGGAAATTTTTGTATTTTATATATATAAAAAAAAATTAATAAACATGTATTTTTTATTTTACCAAAAATAACTAAAGCTATCATTTATTAAGACTATGCCGACCGCACAGTGGCGCCCTCATCGTTTGTTTGTTTATTTCATACAATTTAGAATGAAAATGCAGAAATTAAGCACGTATACTACATTGTAATAATGTACGCGTATTAGAAAACACTTTTATTGTAATATGTATTTTGCAACGGCTGGGGATCAAAACCGATACGATACTCTCCTATACTTAGCCAAATATATTTTTAAAGCACCAAATATGTCCCAACCATTCGAAAGAAAAACGCTTGAAAGTGAATTTTCCTGTCATGAATTTCTTGGAACTTACGACGAGGCACAACTCTCATAAGGAAGAAAAAATAATAAGAAAAGCATGTGAACCCCAAGGACAAACGGAAATCTACAAAAATACTGTAACGAAACAAAATGTATAAACACGTAATGTTTATGAGATTATACCACGTATAAGTGATAATATTCGTGAGAATATACTCGGCAATAAAAACAAGCGGGTCCCGGGTACGGGAATATTGCACACAGATGGCATGAATAAGAGGTAAAAACTGAGCGAATTGTGTAAATACTACTGAATTTCGTACTGGCAATTATTATGATGAGTTGTGGAAATTATTTCAGGGCAAATTAATGAGGATTCCGCAATTTCGTTGAGGCATACACGTTTACGATATACATTTTCATTTTATTTCGAGGAAATGATAAACCATTTTGAGATCAATTAGCTTTCTCATTAGCCAGTGCAGTAAGTTCCTGCATTTCAGTTCAGACAAAATTGTGAATTATTTTCATTCAAAATTGATCATACATAATAATATCATGCAATATATTTTGTTAAATTCTTTTGTTAGTACTACGGTCGGATTACCTTATGAACCGCATGGGATGATTCCAGTCACCATGACTGTGGATCAGTGGCGAAAGGTGAATTTATGACAGAGGTAAGCCGCAGCAAAAAAAAAAGTCAAGTCATTATATTTCAATGATGAATTGACTTTAGTGGTTGTGTTCTGAATTTTCGAAGGGAAGCCGGCGGGAATCGAGTTGTATGGTACCTTCGCCACTGCTGTGGATGCAAGCAGTCGACAGTTTTGTGATCACATTAGGTACATAATATGCTGCCAATCTACTACGATTACTAGAGAAGCAAGGGAAAAAAAGCGCCGACCCCAACAAATAAATTGGGATAAGGGACGATGATGCTGACCAATCTTCTAATTAAAATAGTAAGGTCTATCGACATCCAGGGAAAGTTGGGCTGTTTTAGGTAACACACTTTTATCAAACTCCGTAAAAAAAAACTGTGACGTCATCAGAAAATATACCTACTATAATATCAGCATTATGAAGATACGTAGTGCGTATGTGAAGCCAAATAAACGAAGCCATACAGCGCCTTAATATCCACCATATTAGATTCCAACATGGCTGCCATTCCAATGATAATTCAGAGATGAATCCAATGACATTCATTCATACCTACTCTCAGCTTGTGTTTTTTTTTCCTTGGGTAGCAACAGCTGGGGTGCTCATCATGGTAAGCGATGGTCACTGCCGCTGGCCATCGGCAGTACCAGAGGATACGCAGGTAGGTACGTCGGTATTTATTGGGTTTTTCCCACTGCTGGGACACAGGCCTCCTCTGTGAGAGGGAGTGGGCCGTAATCCACCACGCGGGCCCAGTGCGGGTTGATGGATGTCACATTTCTTCGAATTTTTGGTTCTAGAATATGCCGGTTTCCTCGCGATGTTTTCCTTCACCGTTTTGAGAGCAGTGTTGATGAAATTTATTTAATCAAAGTAAAGCGCTAGACTCGAAAGTACGACTCGTAAGCTGTGGCCGTTACTTGGCCATCACTGCTCCCTGTGAGCCTAGTCTACTTGTGTATGCTATAGACAACTCCTGCTAGTGATGCACTCAGGCGCCCAGACGGGAATGCTCAATGCAGTCGATTTGTTTTGTCCAATCTGATAGTTTTTTTTTTTGCTCTCTTGCTATACTAACTCCGGTAGTCATTGAACTAGGAAAAAGCGAATTAATCGTAGTGTAGTTTAGTTTGTCGGTTTGTTTTTACATAATAGTTATTTGTGCAACAAGAGAGCAAAGTCGTTTTTTGCTGCGAGTGCTGATTTTGAATCCTGAGCAAGCGAAGGATTTAAAGGCACTAGATGCAAAAAACTTTACTCTCGTGTAACACACATAACTTTTCACTTCAGCAGCGTGAACATTATGAGATAAATTAAGGCGTGTTCGGAAATAGCACCCATGATATTTTATTATTCAAAATAAATTACGTAACATTATTGAAACTAGCAATAAATATTTACAGGTTAAATATCAGTTTTATTTTCAGTAAATACTTATTTTCGTTTAAATACAACAATAAGTTAAAAATTCAATAAATTACATTAAAAGACATAATTACTTTATGGAAAATTTCTTTAGTTCGTACGAAATTCCGAACGTGTGTGTCTTTGAGGTCGAATTCAAAATCGGAACTTCGAAAGGGCTGGTCTTTGTCTCTCTCTCTTTCTAATGGCGGGAAAGAGATAGAGTATGAATGTTTCGAATTGTATGATTAACTCAAGGCTGAATAAGATATTCGCGGCTTTCTGAGAAAACAAAATTAAAAAGTTACTTTGTCTCACTCAGTGAGCAAAATCGCATTTTGCTCACTGATTTCAGGCAGCAAAACCTAAATGCTTGCGCTACTGAAGTGAAAATGTTCTTTTTATATTTGATCCTGTCTGTGTTAGAAACTTGAACTAGATAGAATTTGCAGTATTTGAGTTGCAGCTCATTTGGAGAACCATAGGTATTTCTGTGATTCACAGCAATTGTGCTTTGTATAAGCTACAGCATATTATAGTGATATTACCAAAGGGTTTGAGCTCAGGAATAGCACAAGGATATGAGATTTCTCAGCACGGTTCCAAAGTACCTACTTACGAGTGCAACGCAATATGGCGGCAGGCGTATCCTTTGTAACGAAGTATTCCTGTATTTCCGGCTTAATATTTAGGATTTAATATTTAGAAGTCCAAAAATGCGAGTTCTTTAGGAGATACTCGCGCACACACACACACTAGTAGATAATAGAAAGAGAAAGAGGTAGAGAGAGAGTCGCATGGAGGGAGCATATCTTTTTTTCTTTTTCATGACGATTTCTATCAGTTATCACCACAAGCCGCGATAAGGAGTTTCGATACATAAAAACGTTCCTTGTGTGTTATTTATTTTTTGTTACAGCGGACATAGTATATGTTATTTATTTTTTCCACTCTGGGTTAATTTCAAGTGTCTACCTATTGCGGTTCAAAACACAGAGCAGAAAAAATACAACTCTGTGACATACGGAGGCACGGACAAACACAGCGGAGCCTTAGTAATCGGGTTACGTTTTTGGATACAGAACAAAAAAAAAAGGTCTATTAAAAAAACCATATGTTAAGAAATCACTAGTCTTCACTAGTTAAGGTCACCTTTGAGCCGTCCAAATAATAACTGATCAAAATATGACCGAAATAGATACCGCAGCTATTTTTGTGGTAGGTACGAACGACTTCAGTATCGGCACATTATTGGTTGCTCTGGTCAATAAAATATATCAGCAGATGCGAGCTCTCCACTATATTTAGATCTAAGCTGCATTCAGCGGATGAGTGATCGATTTTAAAGCGCTAAATGATATCACTGTGTTCAAAATATTAAAGAATGTTGTTTATATTCAGTTTTATTCTTGCTTGAATCTAGGAGGTTCTAATATTTTGTTTTCTAGTATGAGAAATACCGCATTTCCTGTCAATTTACATTTGATAATTTGCAGTGGATTATGTAGGTATATGTCGCAGTCAACCGGTTTAATTAGCCGTTTAGTTAACCGCCTAGCCTTTTAACTATACGGCGGCCGTAACGGCCTGAATTATATTCAATTATAGTTTAAGTTGGAACTGTGACCAATCGCGAACGAGCCGAATTGGTCGCAGTAACTAAGCCAGGGCACCCCGACCAAATGGGTTAGGTTAGGTTTTTTTTTACCGCGTGCCGAGAGAGCTAAACGAGGCGAGCACCACTTCCAAAAGCCAAGCTAAATTGCAAATTTAACCAGTTGGCTGCGACATAATTATACAGTGGCTTTGGTTGAGCCCAAAAATAAAAAACAATTTAATAGGGAACATACCACATCAACATAATGGGGATTTCCATGGGGACAGGCAGAAACTACAGACGGCTACGATCCTTACATAATCCTTTTGCCTCGTTTACGTTCATACATCAGAGGGGCAATTCTCGTAATTTTAAGAACGATCAGTCTAATCTCAGTCTCAATCTGTTAAAATTACCGCTAATTTCCCTTAGATTTTGACAAGTTTTTGACATTCGTTTGTCGCCGAGATGAGACTGCGACTAGATTTTGAACGTTTTAAATTACGAGAATTGGCCTTCTGGTCATACACGTACGCCGCGCGCCATTTGCGAGTACTATAAAGTATACACCAGAGGGGCAATTCTCGTAATTTTATGGACGTTCATAGTCTGATCTCAGTCACAATCTGTTAAAATACTTCTAATTTCCCTACATTTTGACAAGTTTTTGACATTTGTTTGTCGCCGAGATTCGAGACTGCGACTAGATTTTGAACGTTTTAAATTCCGAGAATTAGTGTTCTGATCTTTCTGAAGAAATACCAATAAGGTACTTATAGACATAATAATTTAATGACGAACCCAGTTTGTTGCTAGCACAAAAGATCTTATTAGAGCACCCCGGAACTACACGGAACTGGGCGGTTCGAACTATTCCGTATGGTAACTACATATTATAATTATGGTAGCCATATTTACGGTATAATTAATTTAATTCATTTAATTTTTTTATTCATTCATTCAGTGCTGAGCACATGCGGTAATATCTTGAATTTTGCGACACGTTCCACTAATATTGTCGCTCACATTACTCTCTTGAAATCCTCAAGATGAGAGATGCAAATTATGGAGATATTTGCTGTTGAACTGACTACATTCGTGTTTTTTTACAGTCTGCCTAAAAATATATATATAGGTACATCGACAAGAATTTATTTAATTGCAGTCTCCACTCGAGTTCACTTCTACCCACTGGTCATCGAATCTACGGTTAATATGGCCGGCCCATTGCCACTGCAGCTTACTTATTCTGTGAGCTATGTCGACAACTTTGGATCTCTGCCGGATTCTATGCCTCAAAGAGATTCCAAGCATATCTCGTTCAATAGCTCGCTGAGCGACCTTGAATTTGTGAACCAGCCGTACAGGGATTGCCAACATTCCGGCTCCGTAAATCATAACAGGCAGGGCGCACTGACTGAAGCCTTGTCTTTAGACTCTGTATAATTCACGTTGCACATTGACATAATACAAATTGTAGACAATCAAATGAATTTCTTATCGATAGGTATATATTTTGGCTGACTGTACATGTTGGAATAATGCACGACATTATGTACAGTCAGCAAAGAAAATAAGTATGCAGGGTCGTCGAATATAGTTGAAGTTTAGTAAGAAACCGATTGATGTTTTCGAATAAAATTTTATTAACAGAAAACCAACAGTTCATTTATCAAATTAAATTTCATTCGAAAACATCAATCGGTTTTTTACTAAACTTCAACTATATTCGACGACTCTGCTTGCCTATCTCCTTTGCTGACTTAGTACGCACGACTACACATCAAGCTATTAATAACCAGTATTAGATAGAGGCTAGCGAGGGGCCCGTGGCTAAATAATAACAGCCGCACAGGTCGATTGATCAGGTTAAGCTACGCTTGCCGCGGTTGGTCTGTGGATGGGTGACCATCTTTACATACCGAGATCCCTCCGTGTCTCGGAAAGCACGTTAAACCGTTGGTCCCGGCTTTCATTCGTAGCGTGATTTACCTAAAATAGCTTCTTAAAGTAATTTACAGACGCCAGCACATCAAGCTACCACCTACCACAATCTGTCAAATTTCTTTACTTAATAGATTTTCAACTTTATCCCTAAAGTATAATGTTCAAAGTTGATTCGGAAAATTTGACAGTTTCGGGTAGCTTGATGTGCTGGCGTCTGTACACACGGCTACACATCAAGCTTTATATTTCCAGTTTTAGCTGACCTCGCATTGTATAGGTTTTTCGTACAATCGGTAGTCAGATTATCATCATCTGCAAAGAAAAAGGTCACCGTTATCGAATTCAATAAGTAGGACTATAAGAATCAATTTGCCTAGCCTTTTCCCAAGCATATGTTGTGGTCGGCTTCCAGTCTAACCGGATGCAGCTGAATACCAGTGTTTTACAAGGAGCGACTGCCTATCTGACCTTCACAATCCAGCAACTGGGTAACACGATATCCCTTGGTAAGACTGGTTATCAGACTTTCAAGCTTCTGACTTAGTTACGAGTATTATACTGAAACATTAAAACATACGACAGGTCCGTAAAATTCAGTATGAAGTACAGAAATTAAAACAACTTTGTTGTACAAGAGATCTAATATACTTGCACTCGTATTTTATACGGGTGTAAAGCGAAATAGTTTCCTCGGACATTTAAACAGGGACACTTAATTCTTGTAGAATTATTGTTATGTTGGACAAAGCGCGTTGGCTGATACACGTGTTTCTTGTCTTCTGTCTTTTTATTATATTAAAGTTTACCTCTATATATTCGCTACTCAAGGTGACAAACTCGTAGCCAAGTTCTGGACTGCTTATCCAGATTGTCGCAAACTGCGCATATCAACCTCTGTTTATATATTCATGTTCAACTTGATCTGAACTCCAACTTTACGAAGGTGGAGTAGTTGTTGACACGGGATGAAATAGTTTCAACAAGTATCGTGATTATGATACAAGTTTCACTCAAGTTAACATAAGTGATAGCTAGTTTATTTATGTTTTAATGATACAGAATGTTAAGGTCTTAATCAGTTAAATTAAATGAAAATTTACCAACGGTACAAGGAAATTAACATAGGTACAGTATTTTTGTCTCACGAAGAGACGCGCGTTTTACTTGTGGTAGCGCCAGTCATACAGGCGCGCGAGGACTATCGCCTCCAGACCCCATGGCGGCATTCCGGCAAGAAGGCTTGCCGCCTCTCCCGAGATCGTGCGGTACCTCCGGATCAGCCTTGACCGACATTTATGATGTTTAATTTTGTTGGATTTGTCTCCGCCCCGAATAGCAGAATAACTATGAGGCGAGGCGGTACGAAGTTCGCCGGGTCAGCTAGTCGTTTATAAAATTAAATAAACCCCTTCGTGTGTAAGCGCAGGAACCCGTCCGAGATAATGACGAAGTTCGAAATGTGTGTGTAAGTGTATGCGTGCTGACGGTACTCGTCTTAACGCACACATACACAGCATCTTTTTTATACTTGTTTCGTCAAGTAAAGCGCACGTGGCTTCGTGAGATAAAAATACTATAGGTGCTTTATGTGCTTATCTCAGTAGCAGGTCGGAGCCTGGATTTCTGCCCAGTTACGATTATACCTATCTGATCTTCACAACCCAGTTGCTAAGTTCCTGGGTCGGCCAAGTGTTAATGTGTTTTTCCATTTCTTAGTAAGAGCCCGGAGTTTGGATGTTGGCGGTGTGATACCACCGTGCCTCGGAAAGCACGTTAAGCCGTTGGCCCTGCGCCTGATCTCTCTCTGGTCATATCAGGTTGCCGTCCCATCGAATTATGAAGAGTGAGGGACAGAGAGAGAGTAAATCTGTGTCTGAGCACACACTTGTGCACTATAATATCTCCCGCGTCGAAGGCTGAGATTGGTCGCCATGACCGAAATTCCACCAGTCGGTATGTATTTAAACGAAAATTGCAGTTATTTTCAAAGCAAATGGCGTAGTGTCATCTCAACACCTGTCTTTCTTGAATTTGTATATATATTATAAGTAGATAGGTATATAGATATTATAGTAAATAGTATGTATGTTTATTTCATGATCTGCCTAGCCTTTTCCTAACTATGTTGAGGTCGGCTTCAAGTCTAACCGGATGCAGCTGAATATCAGTATTTTGATAAGGTTGTTAGACTTTCAGGCTTCTAAATACCCGTAACGATAGTCAAAGATCTACGTATAACAGCAGGGACCGACGGCGACGGCTGATTTCCGAGGCACGGAAGAGTCTCGGTATGAAAATAAACGCTTATAACAAAGCGTTGTAGGAAAGCAAAAACCGTATTTTCAAACGCCGTTCGCTCAAATTTGACATTGTATGACGTAGGTTCGTTTCAACACCAGCAGGCATTACTAAGCGTTTTCACTAACACATAAAACCTTTTAAAAAGCCACTACACGATTTTGATTACATAACTTCCATTATTTCACATACGGAAATACTAAGGGTTATCAAACAAAATGGTGGTTCGATCGTCAATACTCCATTTTGATAGAGCGAGGTCAGTGTGGGCGACCATTTCAGAAACCTAAGTATATAATTATTGTTTACGCATGGATGCTAAAACTTATTTGTTTTTATAATTTGTGTAGATAGACTAGATATGCCTGTGGCTTTCAGATATGATAACAGTCTTTCTCCCAGTGAAATTGAATTCCAATTTTTCACTTTGTTTTCTGAGGAACAAAAATGTTTTTATTAGATAGCTTTTGTATTGTAGTAAGTACAATAACAAAAGTATACAGCTATTTGCCAGTCATACACTCATCTCACAATACTGATAAGATCTTCTTCGATTTACCCGCGAACACATCACAGTCAGGCATAGCGTCCAAGAGAGCGTTGGGTGCTGAGATAGACCACGTTGTATAGATAGTATGTCAAACCTGTATGGTCCAGATGGTCTCGAGGTTGCAAGCGCGACTGCTGAGCGTTGGGTTCTGGGTTCGATTTCCAGGTCGGGAAAAAATGTTATTCGGTTTTCCATCAGGAATTTTTTAGTAACAGCCCGGAGTTTGGAAGTTGGCAGTTTAATACCCCCGTGCCTCGGAAAGCACGTAAATCCGTTGGTCCTGCGCCTGATCTCTCTCCGGTCGTGTTGGATTGCCATCCCATCGGACTATGAGAGTAAACGAACAGAGAGCACCTGTGTTTACACACACACTTGTACACTATAATGTCTCATGCGTAGGTATCTGGCTAATCTCCGCTGAGTTTGGACACCGTGACAGAAGCATGATTAGGCTTCTGTCAAACCACCTCATTTATTATTTAGATAAATTTTATCTGATGATTGAGAAATCTGTTCTTACGTAAAACTTAATACACAGACAGGCTGTCAGTAGCCGTACTTAAGCATACATTGGCTTGTTTGCGTGTGTAGCAATGACTTGGGTACACAATATGATCGGTTCTTTAAAAATATTTTGATATTTTCACTCAATGACCCCCATTGAGTGAAAATGTCTAAATATTTTCGAAAACGAAGTCACACTAATGACACGTTCATGCAAAACCATGCAGAACCTCAGCACAGTCAGTCTAGCT
Source organism: Globia sparganii (assembly GCA_949316385.1). NCBI lineage: Eukaryota > Metazoa > Arthropoda > Insecta > Lepidoptera > Noctuidae > Globia > Globia sparganii. The sequence goes on from OX438670.1 coordinate 6,875,150, forward strand.
ACAAAGCAAAATAATTTCCTATTCATATCAAGTTTATACAGTAGGTAAGCGCAATTTTAAAAAACACTTTTTGTTCTAAAACCTTCTAACATCGACCGCTTGGCCGGTGAAGCAGAAAAAGCCATCAGCGGCGCCCCGCGATGTCGACAGGAAAAATAGGGACGGATTGAAAATATGTTTCTTTCTTCTTTTTTTTGCTTTTGGCGTCAAATTAACGGACATTGAAAGGCTCATGACATGATATTTCGACCGACTACTTTGGGAAGGTGAAAAACCGTTTTTTTTTTTTCAATCTTCAATTCTTTGTACGTTTGACTCGGAGTACCTATGTTTGATCGCAATGTCAACACATATCGTTCTCGGTAACAGTGATTCATTTGTTGAGTTTTTAAATTAACGGCCAGTGTTTTCATCAACAACTAAAGTAATCAGTCAAAGTATTGACTTTTACTTGACCTTTACTGATACTACGGCAAGTGTTTTTCTTCATTCAAGTAACAGCTAAAATACTTAGTGAAGAAACAAATTTAACCGTTACTTTGACTTTTGTGACGTTACTTTGGCTGTTACTGTTGATGAAAAAAGTGGCCGTAAGGTTAGGTTGACTTTTCTTTTATTTTTTTTTGAAATCTTTGTAAATTACTTTTAGCTTGTTATTCATGGAGAAAGCAGTGGTGGCCCAGTGGTAACTGCTGCGACTTACGAGTTGTAGATCGTAGATTCGAACCCATACAGGCGCTTTACTTTGTGTAAATTATTTCATCACCATTGTTCTTAAAACGGTGAAGGAAAACATCGTGAGGAAATCGGTATGTCCTAGGACGAAAAATTCAAAGACATGTGCCATCTACCAACACGAACTTGGCCCGCTTGGTGAATTATAGCCCACTCCCAGGTAGGAGGCCTGTATTCGGGCAATGGGAACATTATAGGCTGGTTATGTTTACCTATGTTATTGTTGTCCAGCCGTAGACGTTTTTCGGCTGAAATAATGACGATGCTAATGTATTCTAGAGTTTAACTGCCCCGTGCAAGGTCTCGTGGTTGAAAGCGCGACAGCTGAGCGTGGGGTCCTAGGTTCGATTCTCTGGTGGGACAAAGTGTTATTGGGTTTTCCAACAGGAATTTCTTAGTAACAGTCCGGAGTTCGGAAGTTGGCGGTTTAATACCCTCGTGCCTCGAAAAGCACGTAAAGCCGTTGGTCATGTGCCTGTAGTGCTATTCTGTAAAAATATCACCGTGAAAACATAGGTGAAGTGAACTTATAGTGGGCTGTCGATAGTGTCAATCCCTAGCATCAGGAGGAATGACAGCTCACTTTAAGCTCACTTCACCTGTTTTTACGGTGATATTTTTACAGAATAGCACCGCTGATCTCTTCCCGGTCGTGTCGGATTGCCGTCCCATCGGATTATGAGAGTAAACGAACAGTATGCACCTGTGTTTGCGCACATACTTTTGCACTATAATATCTCCTGCGTACCTGGCTAATCTCCGTTGAGATTGGCCACCGTGACCGACATCGGTCGGGAGGCTATTATTTTAGAGTTTGGAGTTTTGTAGAACTAGGCGTAAGCTTATGTACATAGTAACTTGTAAGTTAATTAATATTATTTCATGTGTAGTGTATTACAAAGCCGGTCAAAATGAACCTTTTGCATGGCTTCATCGGGCGACCAATCATTTTTCCAATTATCATCAGAAAATAGCCAATAATAAGGCTTCCTGCAAACGCCGCAGATATGCGCCATTATATCACGTAGGAGTACATTCAGTGGTTACCGCCCACTGCACTCAACACGTAAGCAATTATGTGGCCATTTAAAATCGTATGAATAATTTTTTTTATGAATCTTGATTGAAAGCTGGATTGATTCGATATTGATTGATATGAGATGATTGATTCATGTGTCGAATACCGACTGTAGATTTGATGGGGAGTTGGTGTTACTGCTAATGTATTTTTGAGAGGTTTGAATTATTCATTTCTAGTGTGTTTGTATTTTTATGAATAATTAGCTGCGCCCCGAGATTTCACTCGCATAACTGTCGATCCCGTGGGAATATCAAGATAAAAAAAAGTAGCCTATATGTTAATCCAGGGTGTCAGCTTTCAAAATTGGTTGAGCCGTTTGAGCGCGAAGAAGTAACAAACATAAATACAAACACACACACTCACAAACTTACGCCTTTATAATATCAGTGTGATTATCCATCTTGTTTATATATTTAAACCAAAAATGTACTTACAAGTTTTAGTTTCATCGGAATTATAGAATTAAAATAACGAATATACTTTAATTTCACGTTCCTATTAAATTAAAATGCCAAAGAATACATAGCCACGAGAGCGAAGCCGCAGGCACAGCGAGGCATGAATAAAGTTGTATATAAATTTTCAGTTTATCAAACGGTATCTACTGCCTACACCACCAAGTATTAAAACTCAGATTGTTTATTTGCTGGATATCTATTACCAACATTACTTCGTTTTCGATTAGTGTCCTTTCTGAGTTTTCGCTTTTTAATCGGCTCCTAAGGGGCCTAGCGTGAAGTTAAATAGCATTTAGCCTTCCTTCACAAATTGGGCTATCAAATGCAAAAGTAATTTCAAGTGCAGAGTTCAACAAGTTATTTTTTTTTTTTATAGAAAAAAACGTTGCCCCATTTTTTTTTTTAAGAAAAAACGTTGCCCCACACTAGGAATTACTCCTGTATCGTGGGTGCGTTTACAAACATTTAAACTCACATACACAAACAGCCAGACCCGGAACAACTACTTGTAGGTCATACAAATATTTGTTCCGTGTGAGAATCGAACCCGCGACACGCAGCGCAGCAGTCAATCACTTAACCACTGCGCCAACCGTGCCGTCACTTCAATTCAATTTCCAGTCTGTACTGTGATACCCATTTAAGATCACCAGACCATCAGTCGTGTAGGTACTTTGACTCTAAAGTTAGATTAAATTAAGCTCTTAAAGTAATATACTCAAGTCAAAGTCTAAAAGATTCTGTCGGAAAGCGGACCGAAAGAGACGAAGTAACTCTTAAAGTCGCAGCTAAATATCCTGACGGATTAATCTTCAAAACTAGCTGCTCTTTTTTTGAGTCCAACGCGCGTCTTAACTATTGCTATCAAAGCTCGCTCGCTCTTAAAAAACTCATTTAAATACGAGGAGAATTTCTAGTCTCCAAAAGACGACTGTCAAAGGGAAATAAATAAAATGTTGACTTTTTTAAACAGTGGGTACCTACATATTCCAGACCGAATTTTTCAGCCATAGCAGCCTATCCGAACGGAGCCTAGCCATCTACGTGGGAGATATTATAATGCACAAGTGTGTACGTAGACACAAGAGCACTCACTATTCCATCATTCTCATCTTATTGACGGCAATCTGACACCGCGGAGAGAATCAGGCGCAGATCCAACGGCTTAATGTGCTTTCCGAGGCACGAGGGTATCACACCGCCAACTTCCAAACTCCGGGCTGTCACTTAGAAATTTTTAATGGAAAAAACACTTTGACCGACCTGGGAATTGAACCTCATGCTCAGCAGTCACGTTTGCAGCGACAAGACCATTGGGGCAGTAAAAGACAGTTAGGTACAGAAAACAATACATAATCTTTATTCGCGATTTATTTGCCAAAAATCTAAACAAATATGAATTTATGGAAAAATAACTTTAAATCCTATACAATTAAGTTCAGTTTTACGCTACAACTTCATACATTTTTATAACTTTTTCAATAGTGCTAGTCACTCTGAAATCAACTTAATTACATTAAAATAAAGTTGACATTTGTTTAACTTGAAATAATATTAATTTGAAACAGAAGTTTGAATAGACCTTAAATACATAGCTTCATGACGAACGGCGACTTTCGTCTCACCTCCAAAAGTAAAAAAAAAGCGTCTATGTTAACAAAAATCTTAAGTTGTGTTGTCAAATCAAAGTTGAAAAAATCGCATAAAAGCTTCGTATGACATAATTCACATAATTGTTTCTCACTTGAATGTAAAAACACATCTAACTAGCCTGTATTGTCTGACTGCAAGGCAAAGGGTTCCCACCCAATTTATTATAGGCGTCCCACCCAATTTATTATAGGCCTTCCACACAATTATGTCTTTTGCGAGTGTGGGCCAGTTCCTACGGTAGGAGTCAAGCTCGTCCCGCCATCTTTGTCTTGGCCTGCCGCGATGGCGTCGTGCGTTTAGTGGGACCCAATTGTCATCTGAAATACGGCTGACATGTCCGGCCCAGTCCCACTTAAGTTTAGCGGCTTTCTGGGTAACATCCGTAATCTAGGTTTTGGCACGCACTATTGTGTTCCTTACCTCAACACATAAGCGTACGATAATTGTCTGACGAGTCACCTGCAACATTTTGTACATTACCTTTCGATGGGCAAGAAACCTACTCTTCTCGTGTAAAAAGACCCGTCAGTTCTTCGCTCCGTATACTTTGTAAAAGAAAACTGTAACCAGCAATCCTAATTTTACGAGAAACGGCAACATAAAAGTACGAGTAAGTCGCCTCCTCTGGCGTCCTTTTAAGCTGATATTAAAATCTAATTCTTTCAGCATCTGAAAAGGCTACAGACGTAGAAATTATGCTTAACAACTACGTGGAAGACTGAATGGATTTAAACAGCTTTTGATGTTTTTAGTCCGTAACTATGTGAAAGACAGCTTTTATAACTTTGAGTATAAACACTTGTTGGGTTACTTTACCTTCATCAAATCACTCGTTTGAAAGAAAGAAAGAAAAATAGGTTTATTTGTCACAGAAACACTTGCAAACAAAAAGATAATTAATTCTAATGACAGCATATATATTAAAAACAAAAAAAATATATCTTTATACATGAGCACGAAGCAGAGATAGTCGACGGCTGCACGTCATGACTGTGACAAGAAGGCTTCCACTCAGCATGATGCTGTACAATTTGCAATTACCATAGTTAATTTTGATATCTAATAACATTATTATTAGATCATATCACAATTAACTTAGGTAATTAGATGAGATTAGTTGTCATAACGTCTATGAGTTTTAGATAAGTTTTTTTTTAAAAGCTTTTTTGGTGATGATTTAATAACTTAACGAAAATTTATATAAAATTAATAATAATTATAATTTCATATTTTTTATAAAATTAAATTGGTATTCAGCTGCATCTGGTTAGACTGGAAACCGACCCCAACATAATTGGGAAAGGACTAGGCAGATGATGATGATTTAATTAACGAAAAAATTATGTAAATTCTGGTATCTAGTTTGATTTTAAAAAAACCTATCACCATCACCAAAAAAATAAATGTGTCGAAGTGAGATTTTGAAATTGCCAGCGAGTCGCCGGCGATTTCAAAGTAGCACGTCCACACATTTATTTTATTTAATGGTCAACCAAGAATTGTTTACACTGTTATTTACTTTAATCTAAAGTTAGTGTAACAACTTCTTATAGGCTGTGTTATAGGTTAGCAACGCATGCCCTATACACGTAGTAATTGTGTTATAAGCACTATACTATAATATGAATAACTCTATACAAAGTTGATACGACAGAAAGGCTTTCCTTTAAACTGCTTATACTTGGTACCATTTTCAAGCTCTGTACCAAATATCATTTAAATAGAAACAGTAGTTTAGTCACAAACGACTTTTTAAGTTTTTGGCCCGTTTGAACATGATGTATTTTTCTTAACAGCTGATTATGTCTATAGGCATAGGTCATGCACCTTAAAACGATAAATCTACGATACGTTGTTGCCGCTCTTACGCAAGTCATAAGCAAATACGTCCTACAAAAGAAAGTGACAATCCCATTAGCAAAACATCACGCGCGTAAAAGAATAGAAATAGGTCAGTGTGTTGCTATTGCATCTTTGGTCCTTGCGAGGGGGGCCTCTAAAAACTAAAAAACTTGGTTTTTCAGTGCGCCAACGCTATCCTTCCGGGACGTACGTTACGTAACACCACAGTAAATAAACACGGAAGTCCTGTGCCGCTATTGTTTTGTCGAACTCGTGCGCTGACAATTGTGATTTTGTTTTGTTATTGTGAATAGGACACTTCATTCTTTTTTTTTATTGTGACAAGACACGTAACTTGCTATTATAATTATTTAGTGTTAGTGTTTTTTTTTGTGATTTACTGTTTTTTATTGTGATAGGACACGTAATTAAACTTTGGTTGTGTGTGTGTGTATACCTAATTAAAGTGTTCAACAATGCCTCGTCTAACTTACACGGCGTCAGAATACACTGACATGATTTTAATTTACAGTGAATGCCGTGGAAACGCAGCATTAGCTCTGCGAACATACAGAGAAAGGTATTGTGACAGCCGCAATTGCCCTAGGAACGCCCGCACCATACAGTTGGCAGTACAAAGATTACGGGACAATAAACGTGTAGTGCCGCAACAGGAGGGAGTGCCACCGCGGCAAATACCCGCTGCATGGGACGAACGAATATTAGATCATTTTTCCCGCAACCCGACAACGAGTCTGCACAGAGCCGCCCGGCAGTTTAGATGTTGCCATAGAACCATCCACAAGGTTCTAAAACGTAACAAACGCAAACCTTATAAATATCGGAAGGTGCAAGCTTTGTTATCGAGAGACTTACCGACCAGGAACAGTTACTGCCAATGGCTATTAAATAAAACATCCGAAGACCGCCATTTCTTAACAAATGTAATATGGACCGATGAGTGTACTTTTACTCGGAACGGCATCTGGAATCGGCAAAACCTCCGGTACTGGAGTTTGGGAAATCCACACGTGTTTCGAGAATCTGAACACCAGTACAGATTTTCTCTCAATGTGTGGGCTGGTATCCATAATAATAATATTATCGGCCCTGTTTTTATTGACGGCACCCTTACAGCGGCGAAATTTTTAGATTTATTAAGTGGTCCTGTGGCCGAGTACACTGACCAACTACCTTTAGCCGTTCATCGCAAGTTGTGGTACCAGCTGGACGGTGCGCCTCCACATTCTGTGATGGCTTCCAGGGAGCGGCTCACAGAAATGTTTGGGCAGCAATGGATCGGTCGATTCGGACCTGTTCGGTGGCCACCACGATCTCCGGACTTCACTCCCATGGATTTCTTTTTGTGGGGATACATTAAGGGTGAAGTGTATGCCTCCGAGGTAAATACAATTGTTGAACTAAAAAACAGGATTATTTTAGCATTTCACAAATTAAAGTGCTTAGCGACGGACAGTGATTTAATTAGAAAACTAAATAACAATATTCTCCGTCGGTATAATTTGTGCATTAATGTGAATGGAGGACACATAGAGAATTTAAAAATTTAGTGTTTTTGTTGTCGGCGTACTTCAAAACTATCTAACAGAACAGCCAGCGCGAGCGGAGGCCTAAGCCGCCGCCCGCGCCACCGCCGGCCGCCCGCTTCAACACGAAACACATGCCGCGCCCCGGCGCGCGTGCGACGACGTTGCCACTTTGTAAGGTCAGTCGCCAGGTCCAAGTTTCTATGAAATTTGGGTTTTTCCTTTATTTACAAAGGGTGGTTGCGTTTTACTCTGATTTGTAAGCTATTTAGTTTGTTTGAAAAAAAAAAATTCTCAATTTTGGAGCTTTTTATTTTTATACCTTATCGAATTAATACTAAACACGTATAGTATACGTAGTGTAATTTAATGCCCCTCTGTCGTATCAACTCTGTATATGGCAGTTTACACATTATGCCGCAGCGCCAGCGGCACCACCGACGCCGCGGTGCCGCTGTATTAGTCACCTTTGGATTTGTATGACCTTCTTCACACGGCGGCGGCGCCGCGGCGCTATGTGCAAGAGTTCATACAAATCCAAGGGCAACTAATACAGCGGCACCGCGGCGGCGGCGGTGCCGCCGCATCCACGGCATAATGCGTAAACGGCCTAAGTAGGGAAAACAAAAGGAACAATTTTATAGCAACGTGCATGAGATAATAACATTTTAAAAATAACATCAATAATAAAATATAATTGGACATTAGATCGATTTGTCGCTAGCGATTTCGTTTTTTTTTTTTAAACATAGCCATAGATCCAAATTATTATTGTACAGTTACATTTCAATAAAAACAGGCATGGTGGACATGAAATATTAAAACCGCTAACGAGTCGCCAGCGATTAAGTCGCTGCGCTACGAGTATACCCATAACAAATCACAGAAAACCACACAAATATATTCTCACTGCAATCGTGATTTATATAATCTAGAAGCTTAAACTTTGGGACCGCTGTATGAGAACAGCGCCCATATACAATGCTAGTAAATAATACGGTATTATATTTCCCGACCGATTCGAACGATGCGCTCGATTCCAATTTCGAGTCGCAATCATAAATTGCTGTTACAACTGGGGACACAAAAACGAAGAGAATAAAGAAGATTTATTCCATGCAACGTCCAAAAGTTACCAGGTTTGAGCAGATCAGACCTGGGAAGTATTCAATTTCTAAATTATTTGATTGGAAATTAAAAATCGCTCAGTTTTTCACAGGTCATAATTTGTAAAAATATGAATGCTTTTCAGATTTTTCTAAATTACAGTGAGAAAGAACCGAGTGTATATTTGGAGAAGTAGTCTTTTTGGCATCGCGCAGATCTATTTTTTTTTTTTGTTAGTATTTTTTGTAGTTTTGAATTATTATTTTGTTACTTTCAATTGCTACTTTTTTACTGTTTGTATTTCATGTGCGTGATCCAAATAAAATATTTTTCTTTATTTATTTACTTACTAAGAGATTGATCAGACAAATTGGCATTAAAAACCATAGTTTGCTATCATGAACTAGTGTTTTCTACGATAAAATACCAAATGGACATGTAATCCAATGGAATATGACTTAGGTAAAAGATTACAAAGAAATGCGTGTAAGCGAATTGAACGTCGAATAATTTATCGGTAGGTGCCAACTCAGGAGGCTGTAGGAACGAAAATATTGCCGGAGCGTATACTCAGCCCCAGCATAGCAGCTTTGCATGCAAATGTTTGGTTAAAATGTAAATACATGCACACAGCCTGCATCGGGACCGATTTCGTAGTAGCAACGCTCCTTTCCACGGGCAAAGGGAAATTCTACGACTAAACCCTATACATATATTGAAATCGTAATCAAGTTACTGAAAAGGAAACTCATCATCTGCCCTGTCTTTTCCCAACTATCTTAGGGTCATCTTCCAGTCTAACCGGATGTAACTGAATACCAGTATATTACATGGAGCGACTGGACTGCCTATCTGACCACTACAACCCAGTTACTGGGTAATACGATACCTGTTGGTAAGACTGGTTGTCAGACTTTCAGGCTTCTGACGTTCTTCCGTAAAGAAAGAAAGAAAAGAAAGAAAAATAGGTTTATTTGTCACAGAAACACGTGCAAACAAAAAGATACTTAATTAATTCTAAAGACTGTCATAGATTCACGAATGATAGCCGGGACCAACGGTTTAACGTACTTTCCGAGGCACGGAGGGTTTTTGGTATGTGAAGATGGTCACCCATCCACTGACCAACCGCGGCAAGCGTAGCTTAACCTGATCGATCGACCCGTGCGACTGTTATTGCTTAGCCACAAGCCCCTTACTGAACAGGAAACTAGGGAACTGAATATGTCATGATTGTTTTAGGGTTCCGACACAAACGGTGCCAACGACGGGACCCTTTACGCTGTATCTTTTGAACCGTAATAAGCAGATATGTACCTACTTGAAATTATCACAGAGTGTGTAGGTACTACTATGATCTCAATAATAAGAAATACTAAAAATAAAATTATGTTAATAGTTAAAGTGGGTACGTCCTTACAAAAGAAACATACTTTATTCGGCGTTTAAAAAAAAAGTACTGTTACATATCGTACGGTGGTATTCCCTTCGTGTGCGACTTCAACTCGCGCTTGGCCGTTTTTTTATTGGATGGGCAAATCAAAAACAACTACTGGCAGATAACAAGAGATGAGACTCTAGAAGTCAAGTTAGAACTTGGCTACCTGTTGGTCCATCTTCAAATACTGACTGTATTACAAGCAGCATCCTAACTGCGTAACACAACATCAATCACATCTGAATCATTTTGAAGAATAATTAATGTTGTAGAGCTGTGATAAACTTTTTTACAAAAAAAAAAAAACAACCTACTTCCAAAAAAGACACTACAAAGTGAAAAATAACTTTAGTTTCAGAAGTCGGCGTTTCGTTGTTTGCTACCGACTTCCATATAAAGACACTACAATAACTTTAATGTCGGAAGTCGGTGTCATTGGGTTCGCATATTCGTTCTTTACTTCCGAAATTAAAGTTATTTCACTTTGTAGTATCTGTTTTGGAAGTCGGTTGTATTTTTTTTTTTTTTTGTAAAAATGTTTTTATTTTTCTCTTTTAAGTTGTACTTACCCCACTAAAATTCGTATAACACTACTTGCTAAGTAAATATCAGTGACAGGAAATCATTATTATCATCATCAATATAAAATTATAAACTATGTGGCAAAAACACGTATTATTGAAACTAACTCAAAAAATACCCAAGCAAAGTTAATCAAATTTATATGGGACAACCCCTGAGGCATACCATATCCAAAAATAATTTTTGAAATTGTTTTACAATATCCGGAGATAAAGCGTAATAAGTAAACAAGAAAAAAAAACATAGAGTCGAATTGAGAACCTCCTCCTTTTTGAAGTAGGTTAAAAATAAAAGCCATTGCTACTGATAGTGTGTTACGCAATTATCCTGTTGTTAACTTAAGTGCTTGCAAGGCTATGTACGAATGTCTACGCTAATTGGTTACCCACTCCACTTTGTTAGGGCATTTATCCCTTCAGACCACCCATTCTTGACATCTTGTACCATTATGTACAAGAATATAGACCAAGATATAAGCGATATCGCTGTCACGCTCGGTAGCGATACTACCGCCGTCTGGTTAGTCACTTTAAACCAGCCTATCGATTCTGTAAAAATCTCACCGTGATAACATAGGTGAAGTGAGCGTGAAGTGAACTATCAATGGAGGCAATCCCTAACATCAGGTGGAATGACAGCTACCTTCACCTTAGTTTTCACGGTGTGATTTTTACAGAATAGCACTGCAGTATTGCGTACCGATTCGGTATCGCTACAGATTGCAACAGCAACATCGCTTATAATATCTGAATAAGGGACTAACCACACTTATTCAACTCTGTTCAGTTTTTGTCCATAGAAAACAACGATTTTGTATGGAGTCCGTTCAGCTTTCCGCGGCTGAACGGATGCGTACGCATCTCATACAAAATATACAGAGCTGAATAAATGTGAAGTGTGATTAGTCCTTAAGCCTTTATTCGAAAGAGTAACGTTCTTTACACTTCAGTGCCAAAGTACAGACCAAACCGCACCACTTAAAAATCATTCTTTACAATGACAAATGTGTATTGACGAGGATTTCCAACCATTTTGTTAGTCGCCACTAAATCGTTGGGACCGGTTACAAATCGTTTTCGGACTAACCTATTTAGCCGGCGACCTAAATGTCCACGGTCGTTGCAGTATTTGTTTAGCCGTTTACAGGAACGGAAGTGGTTATTTTGTTTAAATGTATTTTAGGGGAGAACCTGGGAATGCTCTTTAGTTTGTGTCTGTTTAAAGATATAATGGTAGTTTATGGTATTGTTTGCTTGTAAGAAGGTAAAGGAAAATGGACCCAATAAGTATAATAACAAGGAAGTTTAATCAGTTATTTATCGTAATGAGTTTTTTATAAATAATAGCATCTATCATCCATATCTCCGAGTTTTCTTTAGTATCAAAATAAGAGGCCAATAATCAATAGGAATTATTTCGTAGCACTCTCGCTTAAAATGAACGTGTAACTATGTGCATTTGCCGCAAAACCGTACCTCTTTCTTAATCATGACCATAAAGTGCAGTCTAATTAGGCACATTCTCATGCATGTAAGACACTTAATACAACAAAAGCAGTTATGGTCTCCTCGCAACTTCAAAATGACGGTGTACGATAAAGGGCATTTTGTTTAAATAAAACCAAGTGCCTAAATAAGCACAATGCTACATTTTAGAGCATGAACACTATTTAAATCAATTCGTTGCATAAAAATATCGCATATTCTAGATTGGCTTAGATTAGCCCAACTAATTAAAAAAAAAAACGATAGTGCTACGCAGTTAAGAACAGTTTCCTCTCCACATAATTAGCAGTACCCAAGATCTTAGCTATCAATAAACAAAACCCAAAACAGAGCGAAAGTCAATAAACTTCTTGGATTCACTCTATTGTCTGCCGCTGACAAAGGAAACTCGATTAACCTTTCCGATAAAAAACCATCGACGGACCCCACTCCTTAAGTCCCATTCTCCCCAATCCCATACATATAAGTAGTTTAATTTGACATAAGCTAGGTTTGTAATTGAAATCGAGCGTTTGGGGACAATCGGCTAATTGGACGTAGACTCAAATGACTGTGCATGGTCCACCGCGGATTAAGGCCCACTGTGATTAGGCCAAATTGACATAAATTCAAGTTTGCGGTCTCTTTGTAGATTTTAGTTAACGCGGATAGTTTGAGGTTAGTTGTTAGTGCGCGGCGTTAGCGGGTCAAATGTGTTTTACGGTTGTTGATTTGTGTCATTTTTTGATGAAGCCTGCTTATTAGGTAGGTACCTACTATTAGCAGGTAAGTCGGTACCGAATTTTGTAACTGCGGAGACAGAAGATGTTTACAATGGTACAGGTACACCAGTGTCTCTCAGGAGGACCTCTTTTATTTATAGCGTCCGGATATCTACTACCTACTTACCTACTAGATAAATTATGAAAAAGAAGAGAGATATGTTACCTAGAAGAAAAAGGGAAAATGAAAACTCCAAGCCACATGGATGACGAAGATACAAGAGGACACGGAAGATGACGCAAAAGACCGAAATAATAGGTATCGCAAGATTGGTAAAGCCGACCCCGTGTAACGGGAAAAGACGAGGCCAAAGAAAAAGAAGATAAGTTAAAGGAACCCACGAAGACCTACAAGCCTAACAGTCCCTACGCACAGTGTACCGCGTAGAACATGCTAGGTGGACAATATTATTTTATGATATTTAACGATGCTTTTATATATAAGTAGTCATATTGAGGCATTATTAATAGTTTTTGGTATGATTTTGTAATAAAAAACAAACAAAATATATCTAAACAGAAAATTTTATTTAAAATAATAAACAAACAACAAAATTGCATTAAATAAATAAATACCTACAATTCAAATTAACTTAACCTAAACCTAATCATCAGAATCATCATCAAAATCTTCTGGTGAATCGTCATCATTTTGCGGCAATGTGCGACAATATGATGACGTTTCGGGTCTTGATGCTACTATGGTCGGGCTTACAATTAAGTTTAATACCTCTGCACATATTTTTTCCGGCTTTTTTTGGGGAATCTCACGAAGGAATCAAAGGGCGAATCAAAGGGTCAGATGTTATTATTAACATGGACAGCAAGTCTCTATTCGTGGCAACACGTGAGCACTTGCGGGTGTTGTACTCCCTAAATCTGCGGCAATCTTTGTTACGTGCTTCTTGAGCCTCTTCGGAAAGCTGCCCAATTGGAAGCAATGCCGCTTTGATGACCTCAGTACTGTGTACTAATATTTTATGTACAGTAGCAGGCATATAGTACCACGAATAGAGACTAAGGTAATGTCTTCTAGTTTCAAGACAAAATTTATTAAATTCAACTAAGTTTATTTCGAACCCAGAAGACAATGTCCTCAAAATAACATCAAATTGTTTGATAATAGTAACATCCAACCCTGTGATTTGAGCGCTCATCTCAGCATTCTTAAAAAAGCGACGGGCTGTGTTTCCATCATTGGAAGAACCAAATCCTGGCTTTGGTTTATCTACAATGAGTCCCATTTCGTTCTTGAATTTCAACTTGATTTCTTCGGAACGAACCTTGATATCAGCTTTATCTTCGTCGCTTCTAGCCTGCCATTTCTTAATATTCAACTTATAGCTGATATGTAAAAGGCATTCAAAGCAACGAATCCAAGCATGAAGTGTAGATAAACCAAAGCCAAAATGTTCCTGATTGCTGTTAAACTTCGCGGGGTCATCGTTCATCGTCTTGGGGGTGGCACCACAGATGAAACACTTTTGAGATGAACGAGTTTCCGTTAAGGCGTTACATACCTTTCCGTCTGTCATTGTCAGAAGAAGTTCGTGTTTCACAGAGATTTGAGAATCACCAAAGTTGATAAGTGTTGGAAGAAGAGCATTAATTTCTTCCAACAATCTATTTGTCTCCGCTAACGTGAAGTCGTTCGTTTCCTTAGCAAATATAAATTTGATTGGGCGACAATACATAGTTGATGAAGACCGAGGATTTTGCCAAATAATTTTGGACCCATCATATAACTTAAGGGGAACGAAAGAAAATACGAAAAGAAATTCGTCCGTATCTTCAGTGTTCTCAAATTTCTGTTTGTATGTGCTGTGCCCAGAACTTCCATCACATCCCCATTTACTAACAAGTGTAAACGTTGAACTTGTTGGGAGGACACTGCTGATAACTTGATTCTGTGCTAATACTAGACGTTCCGCTGTTTTATTTAATAAGGCTTGCAAATTTATTTCAGCACGAGTTTCTGTTATAGCAATGTGCTCCTCTGCAGGGTAACAGGCCTGTTTGGATTTTACTACACTAAAATATGACGGAAACACATTATGTCCTGCCATTATGGACCACTTCCTAGTTTGTTTGTAAGCATGTGTTGTTGACTTAGAATCTATATAGTATGCTAAGGCTTCGTCACTACTTAACTGCCTAGGATCACAACTGGTATTTTTTTACTTAATAATATTATCTGGGCTCTCACTAATGTCTCTAATCACATGGGCAACTTTTCTTTGCCCTGCTGAACGCATAGCAATTTCGGCAGCAGTCACTAATTCACTGGCACTTCGAGATTCTACGAGATCCACGACTCGACGTTTCTTCGTCTTAAACGACGTTTCCTCAAAATCTTTGCGAGGTCTTCCTGCAGATGTCACAGCCTCACTCGATGTCGAAGGTTGTGGGGCTAAAGAACTCACAGTAAACTGTATGTCTCCTTCATCCAGCCATGTCTTATTTGTTATTAAAAAACGCTCCTTCGATTTTCCCGAAGCCAACCATTTGGCTCCAATCTTAGTAGAAAAGTTAGATATTTTCAGCTTTATTTCTCTTTGGCTGCTTTCAGTAATGTCACCAAAGTGAAATTTTGAAGAAAGATAGTCATAAATACGCGACCGTTTATCATTCTTTGCGTGTTTCAACCACTCTTCAAAAAAGGCTACCCTTGAAATAGAGTAAACGTGTTCTGAAAAAAAAAGAAAAAAATATGTTGTACTGAAGTGTGCTGAACAATATGTGTAATTTTACAAACTACACAGTTATACCTACAATATATCTAAAAACTAGCCCGAATAGAGGCGAATCAATGTATTTCCTGAACGTTCTAAGTTTTCTTTATGAAAAAAATTACGCTAAAATTTATGCATCAAGTTAAAAAAATGCTAAAAATTCATTTAAATAGATTCTGATAAAAATAATATATTAAGTAATAGTACATACCCTCAGTATTAATATCCATCACAAAACACTTTCACAATATCACTATAAACCACTATGAGATGTGCACAAATGTGTCGCTAAATTGCAACTGATTGCCGGAACGCTTGCATTAAACTCATTACCTGACTTCTGGACTCTATGACTCATCAGTTAAGTATTTGAAAAACAACTTTTTCTCGGAATTTGGAGTTTGGGGGTGTTGATTGTGTTATGCAATTAAGATTTCCTGGAAATGAAAACTTGAATTTTGTCCACCTAGCATGTTCTAGGCGAAATACCGTGCTACGGCCCAAACCCCTACAGCCCTAACCTTATCATATACCTAGTAAGTGATAAATAAATGTAGGAATGGAACGTTGTTGAATGGATGTGAATGCATTATTATGCGAAAGAGCTGAATGCTAAGGAATAAGTGAGACAGATGAAGTATGCCAAAGACGTATGCTTAGGATGATGTGGAAGGTATCTAAAAAGGAGAATGACTGTTGGCTTTTGAATGACAACATTAAGACGTGATTTTTTACTAAGATGTGTTTTACTATCTGTTTATATAAGAATAAACAAGTATACTACATTGATTTTACTTTTCTCTGACCTCCGCCCTTTTATTCCCACATCAATATATAAATAAGTTCAGGATGTCTACACCATGCGACCTAAGGTTACAGACGGATAGTATTTTCAACACACTCCAAATGTCATAAAACAACTATAATAGATAACATAATCTCATTAACACACAGTAACAAGTTCCAGTTTCAGGTTCTTTACGAGGCGCAGGAACCACGCAAACGTTCCATTTTGAAACAATCTAATTCCAAGTTGAATGAAATTAAGCGGCACGCGTGCCCTCATAATTATCAAGTAACAGCGCCCGACGTGGGCAACCAAGTAAATACGTTCTGAAATTTAGTGAGCACTATGTATTATGGCGTATAAATACAAACCTTGTTATGGAATTGTCTGAGTTATGGATTGTCTGAAACTCGCAAATAGTTATGATTTCCACCTAACTTATGAATTCTAATAACACAATCACATAACTTATAACTTTTGCTTCAATGGTTAAATAGATCAGTTTGTTAAAAGAAAACGTGTGCGGTCAGGAATAAACTTTTTCCTTAAGCAATAATCATTTTTTTTTTATAAATGGCATCTCGTAGTTGATCTTGACAGGTCGTGACTACTTAACCGGACTATCCTGTGGTTGCCTTAAGTAAATTCAAAGCCTCCAGCCAGGGGTGAACATACTAAGCGACTACCCGATAAGGGCACCCCCTGTGTTTTTTTTGTCGTACGAACCTCGGCTTAGGGCGTCGCTGGGGAGAGAGCAACAAGATGGGACAGGCTGGATATTATTTATAAGCTATATTATTATTTAATAAGCTTGATCAGATCAGCGTTTTGTATCTGACTACTGTGAGAAGTCTATAAGCCGAAACAAACTCAGAGGTCACAGTCGGGAATTTAAAGCTACAGGCTCAGCTAATGCGCAAGCTGGCACTTCATCGAGCACGGGTCGGGGGGGAGCAATTAGTTGGGGACGTCGCGAGGGACCTCGGCGGCGAGGTCGGAAGGATGTTTTTTTTGTTATTGTGCACTGTACTTAAACAGCGGCATTTACTGATTTTGGAGGGAGTAACCTGGCGGCCTCAACAACCATAGGGTTGCGGTGTTTGGCGGCGGTATCCAAGAAACGCATGGAAAGGCGTTTCATGAATTGCTGGATTGTGGGGATTTTGAGGTCAACATGGAGGATCTCATTTCGGACGAACCAAGGGGATCCCGTAGTCTTACGGAGGAACTGGTTTTGAAGGGTACGGAGACACATTCTTATATATTAGAATGGGACAGAGAAAGAGAGGCAAATCGTGAATATAATACGAGTTTTGAATACAGAGCCACCTAGTCTAAGTTTTAAGAAACTCTCATAAAGTTGCCGCTATCTTGGATTTTCATTTTGATCTCACTATTGGCTTGTACACCCTCGAAAATCATGAAAACTATCGCATGTAGTATGCATAGAACTTTTTCGTTATGTGTCGGATTCTACCAGTTTATTTCTTCCGCATTCTGAAAAAACTTTCCAAAAAGGCTATACAGGGTTATTGGTAAATCACTAACAACCTTGCAGGACTGAATTACTAACATCATAAACAACAACTTTTGTTTTTACAAAACATAATACATTGACCAGAAACAAACCTTTAAGATTTCGCAGTTCTATCTAAACCCAGCTCTGAATTTGCATCACGTAGAATTCGTAACAGAAAATCGAATATTTCAATTGGTTGAATTGAAATATTATTATTGTTATACGAAAGTCTGATGAAATAAAATCTGATGATTTAATAAAAGTCATAGAACAAAAGTTGTTCTTTATGATGCTATTATAGTCCTGAAAGGTTGTTAATGTTTTACCAATAACCCCGTACAATGATGGGATATTTTACTCGGAAAGAGGCTAAAAGCGATCAATGCAACTTATGTCCTATGTTAGAAGGTTTCATTTCCGCACTTAGTTCTTCTGGTGGACCATTGTGCGTGGGCCATGGCGGCAATCGGTGGTAATTCCAACCAGCCCATTTCCCTTCAGAAGTGAATTACGTCTCCTGGTCTATTAAGAATATCTGTGAAAGGTCTGGGTTCCCCGATGGTTTATGTTCTAATCCGTCTGGGTGTCACTGCATCCTATTTGCTGTATTCTGTTCTGCCATCAGAACTATTACATACTTCCTGCTGCCAATAAACCATGCTTTTAAAACTACAGATGCATGAAATTTTTATGGCTTAAAAAACCGCCTAGCTTCAGTATAGTCAATCGCTCCAAGTCACGTTAATATTTAAGAAAAAAAATAATTTTGATTGTTTTTACCCGACCATTCCGGAAGGAAAGTAATGATTTTGTTTGTCGTAACAATTGCAAGAAAAGGACCGGATATTCCCTTCCAAAATCGTGTCCTATCGGACGAACGGGTCTGGTATAAAACGGTACGTTAGAGGATATTTAATCAGAACAAAATGTCAATCACGTTGGCAGGACCCTCTAATTTGAGTCAACGGTTGGTGGGACCGGACCTTTTACCTTCAATGTGTGATCACCTTTTACTCTACCTAAATAAAGATAAGATTTGACGTTCATTTTATTGATAACTAGCTCCGTAAAGGACTCTGAATGTCTTTGTTTTTGAAACCACAGTTGATCTATTTGGTTTTTAGTTTAGATGCATGTGGTTTTATATGAGAATCATGAGAATGTGACTAGTAGAGGTTATACTTAGTAGTGGTATGCTAATAACCTATTCGACTGGTTTTCTAACAGAGAAGCAACAAGCGTTGATAACCAACCTTGGTCTCAGCGTAGTAGCAAATTTTCCGAGGACATTTAATAAGAATCTAATGTCAATCAGGACGGCAGGACCCTCTTTGAAGTCATCGGTTGGTGGGACCGGACCTTTTCTCTTCAGTGATTACCTTTTACTCTACCTGAATAAAATTAGGATTTGACGATCAGTTTATTGATTAACTAGTTCTTAAAGGACTCTGAATGTCTTTGTTTTTGTAACCGCGACTATTGACCTATTTGGTTTCAGATAGTCTTGCTTGTGGTTTTACATACCAGGATGATTATTAGAAGAAGTTTCTGCTCACAAAAATGGTGTTAATACAAAATAATTATACTTAGTAGTGTTAGAAGGAACAAGCATTTATTACCAACTTGGTCAGAGCGTATTGACAATTTTTCCAAAGACATTTAATTAATAAAAACGAATCGTTTTTATTCGTTTTCATTTTCGTTTGTGTGTGAACAAAATTCTCGTCGGTGGTGTGGACAATTAGCAATCAGTTATTATTAATAAATGTATCTATTTCACGAAACCTAAAAGCTTTCGCTTTGTACAGACTCCAGCACATCAAGCTACCCGAAACTGTCAAATTTTCCCAATCAACTTTGAACCTTATGCTTTAGCGATAAAATTGAAAATCTATTAAAGAAATTTGACAGATTGTAGTAGCTTGATGTGTGTAAGTTTATAGTAGTAGTACGTATGTCTGTACGTTTCTGCGAGAAAATAGTCGATAGCCCGGTAGTAACAGTTCCGACTTACGATTTGTAGGTCGTGGATTTCGAGCCCAGGCAGATGCTTTACTTTGTGTAAATAATTTCATCACCCGTGCTCGCAAAAGGAAAACATCGTGAGGAAACCGGCGTATCCTAGAACCAAAAACTCGAAGACTTGTGACACCTGCCATCCCGCAGTGGGCACGCGTGGTAGATTCATGGCGTTATTTCCTATACCTGTGATTACAGGCTATCCCTCTCGAAGAGAGAAAGCCTGGTCTTTGTTATCGTCACTTTTAAAACATAGTTTTGTGTGAATTTTCATCAAATCATTAATTAACCTATACTCGTAGAACTGTGCGGTTTATCTTAATTACTGGATTGATAAATTATAGCCGCGATCATGGCTTTCACGTCAAACACGTTAAAGCGTTAAGCGGTTTCGCGTTAAGTGTCATTAACACGAAACCGGTATAAAAATATTAAACACTTTATTATAATAACAACCAGCGCCTCAACCAGGTGGGTAATCTCAATAAAATAACTATTCAATGGATCGAAGGACACAGCGGTTCGCTAGGCAACTATGCAGCCGACGAGCTTGCTTCTAAACTGTCCAATGGTCGCCACGTACAGGGCAAAGTACTTAGGTGACCCAGGTACCCTCCGTGAGATAGTCAGTAACATCAACGTGTTGCTGGCCTTCCTTGAGGAGCTGAGGTGGATCGAATAATTGATTTTCCCACCCGTACGCAAAATACGCACACTGACGTGGATTTGCGGACACCCGTATTGCCTATTACCTATAATAATAATTCCAGCCTATTCAATACTCAATATCTTTATTGCTTTACCATAATGTGTTCTTAGGGGGTAGCTATATAATTTGGATCATTATGGACCCTGTAAGGCAAGTGCGTGTTTATTTAAAAAAATGCGACGTTGTCAGATTTCACGTGCGGGTGTTTCACATGAACAATCGTGACTTTGTCGAATTATTTTGTATGAAAAATTAAAACAAAAAGAAATTATAATTGAAAAATAATTCATTGTCAGTTGATTCTTTGATATGGTCTCATTCATACCCAAGAGTTATGGGATATGAAAAACACCTTGTACATAGAATGGATGGCACAAATAAGAGATACCTAAACATTATTTTGTACGAGTATTAAGAAAAAAGAAATTAATTCAGATTAGCTGACTAATGAAGAAAAATATAAAAACGTAATAAATCAGAACAGTTTTCTATGAATAATAATTATTGAAGTTATGTGACAATCCTTCGTTTAATTAATCCATCCCGGTACTCAGTTCTATTAGCGTGAGTCTAACTTAACGATATTTCAATATCGTGAAATCAATTATCGATAAATTCCGTTTAACCTTTATTTCCTATTTTATTCAATCTTTAATCAAAAGTAACAATCCGACAGAAATCCAATAAGTTAATTAAAGTGTGTTCACGGCTAGAATCTAGACCGTTTTGTGCAAACTAGACGGCAGACGCAAAGGTCAATCCAGACTTGATTGTAAATGTAGCTTTAATAATTTAAATTGCCCTATTTTTCTACTTTTTCTCTCGTGTGGAAAGGTCAATTGGCTTGGCGAAAAGATAATAATGAACTAGATTAAGAACTCGAATAGATAAAATGAGGAATCTATATAAATAAAACAAAGTCGGGTTAGTTACACCATCTAACTCAAGAACGGCTGGACAACTTTTTATAATCTTTGATTTATCGGATTTGTCTCCCCCCCGAATAGCAGAATATCTATTCAAACATGGGAAAAATCACGAAAACAGAATAATGAAGATAATTCAATTTCTCATACATTTTGTATTAATTGATTCTGAATTTCTGAGGTGGTCCGAAGTTCGCCGGCTAAGCTAGTGACTACATAAGAGAAATTCTGAAATTGGCACCGGGTAACTAAAAAGTTGTGTGGAAATCGGTTGTCATGGTATGAGCATGTGACGCAGACGAATGAGGAAAATGTCGTGAGGATGTTTTGAGTATAAATTTCGATGGTTTTAAGAGTAGGAGAAGACCAATGAAACGATGGATGGACTGTATAAATGATGACATGGGGAGCTATTCTCTAAGGATACAGCTTTGCGGGCAGCGCTGTCTCAGCGCTGAAACTATTGTTTTCACCGCTGCGACACCGCTGCCCGCAAGGCTTTATCCTTAGAGAATAGCATGGATGGTCAGAAAGGGAGTGACCATCGAGATGACTACTAATAGAGAAGTATGGAAGAAAAATATATGCTGCACCGTCCCTAAATAAATTAAGATAAGGTCAGTCGTAGTCGCGGTTCGAAACCAGTCAGGCGCTTTGCTTTGTGTAATAAATTTCACCACCACTCAAAACGGTGAAGGAAAACATCGTGAGGAAACCGGCATGTCCTAGTACCAAAAATTCGTAGACATGGCATCTACCAACCCTCACTGGGCCCACGTGGTAGATTACACCCCACTAGAAGAGAGGCCTGTGTCCCAGCAATGGGAACATCATAGGCTGATTACGCTAAGGTTGACTCTGAAAACCAATCTTTACAGCGAAGTCGGGGGGGGGGACCAGTAAAGAACTGTTCCAAGGAACCATCCCCCGACTGCAATGAAAATATTGGTTTTCAGTTTCCCACTTTTGGGCATAATGGCGGTTTAATTGGACAGTAAATATTATAATCTATTTAGTATCTATACTTACCTTGTGCCCATTCAGTACTAAAATCATTTAGCTTGTTTTTAATTTTGTAGTTCAATTTTTAATTCACTTTTTGACTAGGCAGGCGAGTTTTTTAATTATTTATTTTTTGACATTGATTTTCGCTGAGATGAGACTGCGATTAGATTTTGAACATTTTTAATTACGAAAATTGGCCATCAGTCTTGGTCATCTGTCTTGTGTTGACGTGCAAGTGTCATTCAACTCTTAAGGTTGAATGTCACTTGCACATTCATGTTAAATTAATTTACAAGGTGACTTTGCACAAGTATCGTTGCGTAACGGATCATCTTCTTCTCTCATATCAGCATGAGCTATAAATGGGTATTATATTTTATTACTTATCTAAAGTAGATTATTATAATATGATACCTAAAGAGAGAAGATTTGTTTGTATGAATTTTTGTTACGCTTTCACACAAAAACGGCTGAACGGATTTGGATTAAATTTGGCGCATGGGCAGAACATGACCTTGATTAGGACATAGGAAACTTTTTATTCCGATATTACCCCGAGATAGAGACTTATTCGGGTCAAACCGCGGGGCGCAGCTAGTATAATTATAATAAAAATATTAGCCAGGGAGCAAGATGGATAACAGGGCTGACTGCCTAAGTGACGCTGGACGTGCCTAAGCGATCTAACGTATACTTCTCTTCCCCCGAATCATCACATAAGTACCTACTATAAAATGTCAGACACTCCTGCGCTGGTTCAAATAATAGGCAGTCAGAAAAGTATTATAGAACTGTCTACGCCTATTACGACGTTACGACTTATCACGACACACGGAAATCATTTAAATTCACCCCACGTATTAAACACTACCAACGCAAACAAAACTTAAAAAAATCGAACATCAGTTTACATCCAACCACGTTGTCTGACCACATCCCTACATATATCCGGAAACGTCCACAGCGCGCGTAATATCCGTCCACCATCCATAACCTGATATATCCCTGTAGCGGTGTTTGTTCCTGCACGAACACGAAGCTTCGCCGATGATAAACGAATCACTTCGTGTGTTTCCGCCGCTCAGTGACAGCTGTCAGGCTATTGATGGCCATCCATCATTCCGATTGTTAAGTGCTGTGATTGGAGGAATGGGAAATAATCTTTGGAAGAAATGAATTAGAGATACAATACATTCAATCTGTACCTATAGTATTTGAAATTACTTATTTTAGTTTGGATCATCTTAACTTATATTTTACTAGCGGCTCGTCCCGGCTTCGCACGGGTGGGAAAAAAAAGCCTATACTAATCAGTGATAATGTAGCATTCAAATGGTGAAAGAATTTTTAAAATCAGTCCAGTACTTTTTGAGCCAATTCGTTACAAACATACATACAAATCTTTCCTCTTTATAATATTAGTATAGAAGTATAGATTATAAACCTGACCCCGCGAACTTCGTACCGCCTTAGTATGAATCATGTTTTGTTTTCGTGAATATTTCCGATGTTTTAAAAGTTTTTCTGTTATTCAAGGTTGAGGCAAATCCAACAAATCAAATATCATAAAAATCAGTCCAGCCGTTCTTGAGTTATAAATTGTGTAACTAACTCGACTTTGTTTTATTTATATAATAAATTTAGAGATGCGAAAGTGAGTTTGTTTTTGTTACGCTTTCACACCAAAACAGCTGAACAAATTTACATGAAATTTGGCACATTGGTGGACATAGACTTCTTTTTATCCGGGATCGCAGTCGAAATCGTGGGCAACAGTTCGTATTTCTATAAAGTTAAGGTTAAATTTTGAACCAATTTGGTATCTGAAATAGAAAGACTGCCCCACTTAGTCGGATTTTCTATTTCAGATACCAAATTGTTTCATATTCATTGATTGGATAAATACTTGATTGGATCATTCGAGACTGTCGTAATCATAACTGAGTATACAATAACAATGTAATATGGGTTGCTTTGCATGAAGTGGTGGTCTAGTGGTAACGGCTGCGACTTACGAATTGTAGGTCGAGGGTTAGAACCGTAACAGGCAACTTTACTTTCTTCAAATTATTTCATGTCCACTGCTCTCAAAATGTCTTAGAACCAAAAATTCGAAGACATAGTAGGTAACATTCACCAATGTGCACTGGGCCCACATGGTGGATTAAGAGCCACTCTATTTCACAGAGAGGAAGCCTGTGTCGACATTAATAAAACATTATAGGCTAATTATGCTTTCATGCTGCTTTTTGAGGTGCAAATATGCGAGACAAGAAGCAATGGCCGGTCAAAGCCTAGTCGTTAGACAATTGCCGGTTTTGCTTTAGTCTGATGCATAATCTATTTGGCTAATGGATATCAGATGGGTAAACAATTTAGGAATGGTAATGAATTTTAAACCTTCAATTGTTTCATCAAACGATACAGATGCAGTTTTCAAATTGGGAGACGAATCTTTTGCATTTAGATTTTTATTAACTTAATCTTACAACGAAGTCGTATAAACAAGTAAATAAAGTTGAAGTGTCTGTTTGTAATAACAACTCACTAAATGCACTATGAAAGTATATACGGTACTTCTACCAATATTTTTTTTCTGTCTGTCCGTTTGTTCTGGCTAATCTAAGAAACGACTGCACCGATTTTGACGGAAGTTTTTATTATAGAAAAAGAATTAGGGTTCCGCGCATAAAATCAAACCCATGAAATTTCCGCCAACCACTCGGGCGAAGCCGCGGGCAGGTAGTCAGTCATATTAAAAGTATTATCAAAAGCAGTCAAATACCATTTCCTCCATAATTTCAATACAGTAAACTATAAAATAATAATATCGTTAGTATACAGAAAACTGGAGATTAGCAGACACGAAAACAAAAGAATCAACATTATACATTATTCATTTGTTTCACACATAAAAACAATCCGAATCCCCTAATTGCGAACGTTGGTTCAATTAAATGTGAGTAATTACTATTCAATTGTAGGTAATTGCGTTCGTATTGAACGAACCCCGTTGTAAAACGAAACGAATTCATTCAGGAATTGAGAAAGAATCAGCACACCAATTTATTGGGTACTAATTGAATTACTGTTCAGATATTCAGTTGAAATACAGGTTTTTACATAACAAAATACCAAATACTTACGTAGATGCGAAATCAGTTGGTTTTCTAGTTTTCATGGACAAAATATTTGTTCTTTTTTTGTTGTAACGTATGCTTGTCTTACCTATCAAACTGTAGGGCGAAAGCCTCTTCTTATATAGAGGACATTGTCTTTGACCATTTAGCTTTTTATGGCTCTTTCTGAATATCCATATAGTTAAATAGGTATAAAGACGTTCAATGATTAACGTTTAAACGACTCTTTAAGCAAAGTTTATAAATAACCCTTATAGGTACAGTCAACAGCAAAAGTAGATGATGAAAATCAGAAATTCAATAGTAATGAACGGAGTTCGCATCAGAACTATGTGGCGTCAAAGTAGTAAATGTTTGGTATAATTTACAATCACATACTTTAGAATCACTTCGACGCCACACAGTTCTGACGCGAACTCCGTTGATTAGTATTGAATTTCTGATTTTCATCATCTACTTTTGCTGTTGACTGTACGTATAGTCGAGGTTTTTCAGGATATTTTCCTTCACGTTTGTAAAAGATGTCAGAATATTATCTAAGGAAAATAGTAGTAAGTACGACATGGCAAAAGTCGTACCTATAAGATACTGGTGCCGATTCTGTTGTTCACGAAGTAAACTAAATTTAAATTATGTGCATCTTTTTCTTTCTATTTCATTAAGAAAAGGACAGAAGATAAATTTTAGTTTAGTCCTGTCAAATTAATCAGCGATTGACGTAATTTTAATAGGCAAGTTTTTAATCACGTCTAAGCTTATTAGAGTAGTGTCAGGCGTTGATTAATTTGACAGGACTAAACTAAAATTTATCTTCTGCCCTTTCCTTAATGAAATAGAAAGAAAAATATGCATTGAACTTAAATTTAGTTTAGTTTGTGAACAACGGAATCGGCACCCCATTGGCTAGGTTTTTGAAGCCGTGACTTATATCTAATCTAAAACTAACTAGGTAGTCTGAAAAACATTGGCCACCATAACTAAGACTGTGGTAACATGCTTCTCCCTATTTCTCTTTGTTTGTATCTATAATAGTTAGTAAGTACGCTATGTTATAAGTTTATGTTTTACTCTGTATTCAGTAACAGTTACTATAAGTAATAGACAATAGTGCTAAAATAACTAGTTCAGTATCAGATCCTGGGAATCTAAGATCATTAATTATGTAGTAACTATAGTAGGTACCTTATCTTCTAGTCGAATAACTACCTACTTACTACATTTATTAAGCTGTAACAAAGCTATAAAATTACAAAATAATCGTGTGTTCGTGACTAAAGCCCGATTATATCAGAATGTCAATAAAGTGTGAAATAAATAACATAAATGATCGCCAGTTAACTAATTATAACAATATTATGTTTAGCATATTTCAAATTACTAACTGAATCTCATACTACGAACATTGCCAACGTTTTTTTTTTTTACGATTCTGACAACGTTTGCAAAACGTAGAGCTGTACTTATACACATCTAGTAGAGACATCAAGACTCTATTACATCGCATTCCTTTCTTTTCATACCTGTAAAAAACTCAGGAATAAAAATAGATAAACTTTATGATCTCGTAATGGTTTCAAACAAGCAATCTTCTCATTTTTCGTACTTTACGACGTGTTTGAACATTAACGTGAATATAACAAGGTGTCCGAACCTTGACATATATATCGCTCTTGTTTTCACACAACTTCCACAATATTAATCGCTCGAGACTAATTCAAATAAATCTTGCAGCCCGATACATTAATGAAATTCCTTCCACGCTATTTTTGTGGTACGCACGCCGAACCGCGCGGTGTTGGAGAAAAATCATAAGATCAGCTGCGAGTTGCGAGTCACAATGACCAAAATACTGACAACGACTCAAGGTTGAGCGCTCGTATAAAATGGCCGTAAGCTCGACGAATGATTGAGATAAGTCGCTGTCAAAGTTTGTGGAGGTACTCACTGTGAGGCGACGTGCTGGGGCGGGCTGCTGACTCACTAGCACTTTACGGTCTCACTTCACTATCAGGTCAACGGTATATGGCAGAGGAGAGTTACTGGCGTGTAAAATTAGCGCGGCTGAGCACGGAGCGGCATGCGTCTTCGCTGTAGCAGCGGCGGGCGGCGACTGGGGCGTCTGGCCGGCGCCCGCCCAGCCGCCGCCCGCCCCGCGCCTTATCACACGAATTAAATTTATTTAATGGATAACCGGCCCGACGATGGGATGCCCATTGAAATCTTCCCGTTTTACGACAGTTATTAATGACTTAAATGGTGTTTGGCATATTGTTGCCGGCTCAGTGCACGATTACGATTATCGTTGGCGTTTCATTGAGAATATTATGGAAATTATTGATGATAAAAGTGTGAATTTGTTAGGGTTTTCCTGTTGAATTAAATTTAGGTCACAGACTCCGGATAACCCGACGTTTTAGAAATTAATTAACATGATTTGCATATTAATAAATAGTCGATTTGTGATGTGTATAGGCATAATCAGCCTATAATGCTCTTACTGCTGGGACACAGGCTTCTTCTCTGTGAGAGTGGGCCATAATCCAACACTTCCCATGCAGTGCGGCGTGGTAGATGCCACTCGTTTTCTAATGTTTGGTTATAGGACATGCGGGTTTCCTCACAAGGTTTTCCTTAAGACTATGCCGACCGCACAGTGGCGCCCTCATCGTTTGTATAACGAGATATATAGAAACGGTAGTTTTACATTGTTTAGTTTTATTATAATCCTTAAAACGGAATATAGTGGCCACCGTTATCCGTTTTAAGGATTATAATAAAACTAAACAATATAAAACTACCGCTTCTAATAATATTAACGTATAATCTTGTGAAGCACAACTTAACGTGCTTATTTTCTGCATTTTAATTCTAAATTGTATGAAATAACCAAACAAACGATGAGGGCACCATTATGCGGTCGGCATAGTCTTAACAGTTATGAAAGCAGTGGTCATGAAATAATTTACACAAAGCAGTGACGAAGGTACCATACAACTCGATTCCCGCCGGCTTCCCTTCGAAAATTCAGAACACAACCACTCTATAGTCAATTCATCATTGAAATATTATAATGACACGGTTTCTTGGCATTTTTTTCTTGCTCCGGCTTACCTCTGTCATAAATTCGCCCTTCGCCACTGACACAAAGTAAAACGCCTGTCTGGGTTCGAACCTACGACCTGTAAACTCGTAAGTCGCGACCTTACCACGGGGCCACTACAGACTGCTCCCATTTGTGATGTGTGAAATGTCGCTAATAAATAATAAGTTTCAGGTTTTCTATCTAGCATTTTCTCAATAATGTTTGGTTCGGCTTTCAGTAAGTCAGATGCGGCTGGATGTCTATTGGTATTTTCCATGGGGTGATTGACCTCTGACCTGTATGACCCAATTGCTGGGAGATATCAAATCAAAAGTCATTTATTCAAATTAGGCTGAAATTCAGCACTTTTCGAATGTCAAAATTACAAAAAACAGTCCCCCAAAACGCCCGCCCTTAACCATTTCCTAGTGCTTTCGCGGGGAAGAAGAAGTGGCGCAACAAACTCCCCAGCAGCACAGCTGTCTGTTCAGTTAGAAAATACTTGATTGTATACACTATTAGGTTATGTAATGTAATTAACATTACAAGACACAGAACATTCACTCCAATATACCAACAAATACAATAAATACTGTATACATCTAATATATAAAATCCTCGTGTCACAGTGTTAGTTACCATACTCCTCCGAAATGTCTGTACCGATTTGTATGAAATTTTATGTGCATATCGGGTAGGTCTGAGAATCGGCTGCTATCTATTTTTCATACCCCTAATTTTTTTTTTTTTGCAAAACGATGTTTGCGGGGTCAGCTAATATACGTATAGGTAATATACCAACAAATAATTTACCTAAAGTAAAACCTGTTGTCAGACTTTTAATCTTCTAACTACCGGAATGATTGTCACTAATGTGTCTAATTAATTATGTCATCTCATCATCATCCACCCAGCCTTTTCCCAATTACGTTGGGTTCGGCTTCCAGTCTAACCGGATGCAGCTGAATACCAGTATTTTACATGGAGCGACTGCCTATCTGACCTCCACAACCCACTTACTGGGTAATACGTACCCTTTTTTTTTAAGTGGCTTGGTGTCTCAAGATTAGTACTTAGGTATCTCAGTATTAGATCCTGGGTTCGATTTCCATATCGTGCAAGTGTATCCAATCAGGAATTTCTCAGTAGAGGCTCAAGTCTACAGAATTATTTGGGTGTGCGTTTGAAGATTATATACTATTTGCACATTCTGAATCTCCTGCAAATATCTCGAGCGTGAATTCCGAGAGATCCTTATATAGAGATGCTCAACATTCCCGGAGAGTCTCGGAAAAGAACCCATTTCTTTGAAGTCGGTCCATGTCCCGGCACCGATCGGATTTTAGAACAGATCTCGTTTTCTCGGAACCTCTCGTATGAAATACGCTTCAGGGGACTTTGTGTGCTCTTAATTAGTCAAGGAGGCGTCACTTGATTATATAATAATTTAACTAGCGACCCGCCCCTGCTTCGCACAATTTTTTAAAAATATTTTTGAATTAATATTAAGCACCTAAAAAAACAATTAGTGTAAGTCTTCCGGAATAAATTCCAAAAATAATGTTGAAAATTCATCAATCTCCGTTGCGTAGTTTTGAAGAACAACGCGATCATACTGACAGACACGAAAGGTGATTTCGATGCCTTCGAAAGCACGATAAGCGGTTGATCCCGGCTGTCATTCATGGATCATTGATCATTATACTTTGTACAATACTAGCAGCGCCCCGCATTTTCATCCGCATAAGTGTCGATCCCGTGGGACAAAAACTATCCTATGTCCTTTCACGGGATTCAAACTATGTCTATACCAAATTTCATCTAAATCAGTTAAGCGGTTTAAGTGTGAAGAGGTAACAGACAGATACACTTTCAGTTTAAAGAACTTTATTTCTCATGAAGACAATCGTCACTTACATGAGAACAATAAATCTTATTACTAATTATACTAGTGCGGGTAGAAGAAAAAAAAGAAGTAGTTAGGTATCATCATTGGTACAGCAACAGGGTAGGAGAGAGGAAGCCCTGTTTTATGATAATTAGTTGTTCGTAA
This sequence comes from Globia sparganii, assembly GCA_949316385.1. Taxonomy (NCBI): domain Eukaryota; kingdom Metazoa; phylum Arthropoda; class Insecta; order Lepidoptera; family Noctuidae; genus Globia; species Globia sparganii. The sequence continues at coordinate 6,905,831 of OX438670.1, forward strand.
CGCCACAGAATCAAAAAAACCGATCCATACAAATAGTATGAAAAACACTTTTTTTTTTTGTAAATTTTCCCCATGTTTTAATAGTCAAAGATCATCAACATAGGTCAAGCCATTCTTGAGTTATAAAATGGTGTAGCTAACCCGACTTTGTTTTATACAAATAATATGAATAGATGAACTGTAATACCTCTTATTTAGAGTGCACAGGCCACAGCGGGATTGTCCGAAAGGGTTACCGCTACCTTGGAACACAAAGGGCTAAGGAAGGAACACGGGTGGGTTTTAGTCAGTAAGAGTCTGACACTCCCTTCTGCTCCACCCAGAGTGGGAGGGGGTCATTTGATGATTTCCCATCCACAAAAAAAAAGGCCTACGAAAAAGCTCATATAATTATGTGAACAGAACATCTGGCACATTTTCAACTATGTTGGAGTCAGCTACCAGTCGAACCGGATGCAACTGAATACCAGTATTTTACTTTGAGCGACTGCCTAGCTGATCTTCATAACCCAACCAGCAAGCTAATTACGTAACACACTAAGTCACAATCTGAATGATTTTGAAGGATATTGTTATTGATAATCCAATGCTTCATATGTTCAAAAAATTTGTCTACTCAAAAACGTAAATAACGCAATGAATGTTGATGAACTGTCGAAATGAAAGCCATTCCTATTTTAGTGTGTTACGCAGTTACCCCACCGGTCCATCCCTAAGTGATCTTAAACCTGGAGACGTAAAATGAGCGACCCTAAAGTTGGTTCACCGTGGGCGTATCAAAGGAGAATGTATTGTGTTATTAATATCACTGGTGACGTGATAATGGCCTTAGTTCTGTGATGTTAACATGAAGTTGAAAAGAGGTCGAAGGTGGTGATTTGACGATATTATTGTGATGCAAATGACATTGCTGATTTTTTATCATAATATTATAACCATTCATGTTTATTTGACAGAATACCGTACATTGTGTCGGTATGGTCTTAAGGTTAGTCAATGGCAGTGGCGTAGCTAGCATGGGTGTCACTCGGTGCGGTCGTCATGGTGTCCCGTGACACAGAAAGCTGGCGGCGGTGTCTGAGTGATTAGAGTGTTCGACTTCCCAGCTGGAGGTTCGGGGTTCGATCATCAGGCCGGACCCCTGAGATTCGAATTTTCTCATGTGTTGATTAATGTAATTTTTTTTTCTGAATGGGCCCGCTCTTGACCTAGATCACGCCTGATGGAAAGTGATGGATGTGGTCTATGATGGATTGAACGTACCCAGAAGATGCCAGAGCCACTGGAACTCCCACACATCGACGAAACACAGCAGGCTGCTTGATGCCGTCGCTTGAATTAATCACCGTTCGCTTCCATGGTTCGGAAAGCACGTTAAGCCGTTGGTCCTGGGTGCTATCCTTACCATCCTAAATAGTAGTCACTAAGCTAGTGTCAGATATGCAAAACTCTAACGCCTAACCAGGAATGGGTATGATTTTCCCTTCTATGTTGCAAAAGTCTAATGGCAGTCGCACTGTCTAAAAGACAGGACCCTCGTCAAAATCTCCTGGTAACCGACCCCAAGAGATACGGGAAAATACTAGAAAGACTATGATTTGATTTTTATTTATTTACATCCGGGTGGCATCCGGAGCGAGCCGTCCCCGCCGCCTCTCCCTAGATTCACCATTGGTCTATGGTATATTCGATAGATTGGTATTATTGTCAGTGGGTTTTTGAATGATTATGTAATTATTGATATGAAGTTGGATGAATGGATTATAATGTCTTGTTATGAAAATTAAATTGTGCTAAAAATGTGGGACTCTGACCTTTACTACCTTTTAAACCCATAGTACAGATGCAGCACATCAAGATACTACAATCTGTCAAATTTCTTTAATAAATTGTAATAATAATAATTAATTAATTAATAAATAATAATAAATGTTTTATTCAGTATTAAAATTGGTAAATTTATTACATAAAGTCTTAGATTTTTTTTACAAAGGTATATCTAACAATGTTAGATGTCTGTACTAGGATAAACCAGTATCACAGGCGGCATGAGTATTAATAATTAACAATTATTTAATAATTAAGTAATTAATTAAGAATTAATCTGGACCCGTATTTGGTAACACTGAAAGCGTCACTGGAAGATTTCATTAAAACATTGTTCGTGAGTAAAGGGTTTGTAGTTCTTCCATTGAAAATTGAGAATCCTTCTATTCAGACGGGTTTAGTGTCTGATGGGGTACTGCCCAACAACCGTTGTGGAACCAAATTTAGTGAAGAATGTAGCATTTTGAGAAGTTAATCTTGATTGAAACCTGCAAATTGTGATTAGCAAACAGGCACGATACGTAGTTCGCATGCAAACCGTGCCGCAACAACTGAAACGCCCTCTCTATCACGGTTATGTAAACCGTAGTCTTAGGGTTCCGTAAGGGCGGAGGGCCATAAATGTGAGATGATATTCATGTAATTCAACGCAAGTGCAAACATTTGTAGACATCACAATGAAATATCGTTAGCGGTGTACTTGTATGCGTCACAGCGATTTTATGAGAAGAGTTTGGGCTTTGATGACGTAAAAGGTAATGTTATGGGAGGAATTGGGTTACTTATATTGTTTGTTTAGTAAATTAGTCGACAATGAACTGTAATTGGCGTCTTTTAAGGTCTAAACTGGGGTAACTTTTCAAGGTTGATTTTCTTGTATGGTAGTGAGTGTCTGAGTTTTCTTTGTAATATGAAGTGTTGATATCTTATAAGTCATATAGTATACTATTCTATACTACTGTTGCTAGGCACATTGCAATTTCAGGCTGGCTGATCTTTTTGGGCTCGCTTTTAATTTGGTTATATAGGTCAACCGCACGGGTTCCGTGGATGTGTGGCCATGTTTACGTTCCGTGGTCCTTGCCTCGGAAGCCGTTGGTCCCGGCTGTCATTCGTGGATCCTGTGTTGTGGCCAGATAGGCAGTCGTTCCATGTAAAATGCTGGTACAGCTGAACCTGGTTAGACTGGAAGCTGAGCTCAACATAGTTGGGAAAAGGCTAGGCGGATTATGAGGTCGCTTTACAAAGTAGCAGGCTGCAGCCCTAGAACTATAACCATTAAGCCACCCACTTCATCTATAGGTACTTATAATAAATCTGTAGAGAGGTCAATTCTGTACATGAAATATATTTCCAAAATAACTATCAGCGGGTGATTAGTGATCGATACTGACGCCAAAAATGCAATCAGTAAAATTTTTGTCTGTCTGTCTGTCTGTCTGTATGTTCGTTATAGAAACAAAAACCACTCGACGGATTTCAACGAAACTTGGTACAATTGTTTTTAATACTCCTGGGCAGGTTATAGTATACTTTTCATCACGCTACGATCAATAGGAGCAGAGCAGTGAAGGGAAATGTTGGGAAAACAGGAGAACTTACTCCATTTTTTAACCTTCTGTCGCGTGTGCAGCCTTAATGGTTAAAGCTACACAGAAATCATGTATGACGGAAATGTTCTCCTTAAAATTATATAAAAAATATTCCACGACAGCAAATGTCTATCTTTTATGGTTGACTCGCAATAACACGTGTAACTCCCTATAGCTTAGCAGTTCGGAGCTTTCTGATTATATTTGTCTACTCTTTCGTTTATAACATTCTCACTCATCCCTAATTAAAAAAATGTTAATATTATTACCTATTTAATAAAAAAAGAATCATAGAAATCGGTAGAGAAACACCAAAGTTATACATGAAATACGCTAATAAGCCATCGCGGATTATTTTTGTGTAACGGTCGCCGCGCTCGACGCGGCTCGCGGCGGGAGGTATAAAAGGGATCCAAACGCGAACTACATACAATATTCCAATTTAAAAGAACGCAATTCCCAGTATCGGTGTGTTATGCAATGACAATTAATAAGGCTCAAGGGCAGACTTTTCGTGTTGCTGGAGTAGATCTCAGTGTCAGTTGTTTCTTGCATGGTCAGTTGTACGTCGGTCTTTCCCGGGTTAGCAGTTCTAGAAATCTTTATGTTCACGTGCCGGACGGGTCGACTTTCAACATAGTTTACCTGGAAGCTTTGCGCTGAAGTATTTTCGTTGTATAGGTACTTAAGCCTCATGTGAACGTGATCTAAACAATATTACCAATACATTGACTTAATAACACACAAGGAATTACACACTGACGGAGTTGCGGGCACAGCTATCTATATCTATATATATAAAACTCTTCCGTTACTGAGTGACTGACAGACAACGCACAGCCGAAACTACTGGCAGTAGAGAGCTGAAATTTGGCATGTGTGTTTGTTGGGAGAAGTAGGCTACCACTAAGAGAGGATTTTTGGAAATTCCCTCCCAACGGGGAGAAAAGGGGGATAAATTGTTTTTTTTCCGGAAGTCATTATTCCACGCGGACGAAGTCGCGGGCAAAAGCTAGTAGCAAAATAAAATAAAACAACATTCGCAGTTTAAACCTATTGGAGTAGCTCAATCCCAAGCCTTTATGTCCTCAATAAATTATTTTACAGTTTAATAGGCTTTTTGGCGTAATTTTCGCTTTAAAAAAGATTTGAATTTATTTAGGCTTAGTCCTCGAATGTGACTAAGAAGTTTATTATAAAAACGTATACATTGGCATTTAAACGAGCCACCTATTTTCTTGAACCTTGTTGTCGGAACATCTTTGTTCTTATGGTTCTGCAGTCTGTATGTACATAAATAGGTTGCACTCTTTTAGAGATTTTAAGTAACTAGAAGCGCCCCGCGGTTTCACCCGCATAAGTTTCGATCCGAAAAAGTATCCTATGCAGTGGTTTTTGCATGATAACAAACATAGATCCATCCATCCTCTCAAACTTTTGCGTTTATAATATGAGTAGGATAATAGCATTTCCTCTGTTCTTATAATACCTAAATGAATAATAAATGATTTATATAACAATAATTTCAGGGAGACTTTGCCATGGTATTGGCCATTTAAGTAAGTACATCTTACATCTTCTATACTTATAATAAATCTGTAAAGAGGTCAATTCTGTACATGAAATATATTTCCAAAATAACTATCAGCGGGTGATTAGTGATCGATACTGACGCCAAAAATGCAATCAGTAAAATTTTTGTCTGTCTGTCTGTCTGTATGTTCGTTATAGAAACAAAAACCACTCGACGGATTTCAACGAAACTTGGTACAATTGTTCTTCATACTCCTGGGCAGGTTATAGTATACTTTTCATCACGCTACGATCAATAGGAGCAGAGTAGTGAAGGGAAATGTTGGGAAAACAGGATTTCTTTTTAGGTGAAGTAGTAATAGGTTAGTAGTAGTTAGTTAGTAGTAGGTAAGTTTTGGTTAATTTATGTTCAGTTTTTTTTAATATTAAGTAGGTAAAAGCGTAGGTACTTTTATTAATTATAGGTATAGGTATTATTAATTATAGTAGTTATAGGTATTTAGTTTTAAGTGAAGTAGGTTTTATTATATATTATTTTATATATTAGACGTAGTTATATATTTTTAGTTATTCAAGACCCAAGCGGACGCCGGCGTCCGCCCGCTATTGTCTTGAAAAAGGCGTTGAATGAGAAATACGCGTTCTCAAGAATCGGCAGAGGAAAGAGCACATCGGTTAAACTCTATGAGAGTTAGTGCCTCAATTTCCGGAAGTCATTATTCCACGCGGACGAAGTCGCTGGCAAAAGCTAGTATCCAATAAAATAATATATTAAGTCAAATCAATAATAGGTTTATTAAGTCAAATCAATAACAGGTTTATTAAGTCAAATCAATAACAGGTTTACTAACTCAAATCAATAAGAGGTTTATTAATTCAAATCAATAACAGGTATATTAAGGCAAATCAATAACAGGTTTATTAAGTCAAATCAATAACAGGTATATTTAGTCAAATCAATCAAAATCAGCAGCAGTGATGGCCCAGTGGTAACGGCCCCGATTTACGAGAAGTGTAGGTCATACGTTCAAACCCACGTAGGCGCTTCACTTTATTTAAAACTAGCTGACACGGCAAACTTCGTACCGCCGTAAAGAATCAATAAGAACGAATATATGAGAAAATGAATAATCTTCATATTTTTTTATTTCGTAAATTTTCCCCTTGTTTTTATAGTCATTCTGCTATTCCAGGCGGAGACAAATCCAACAAATTAAATATCATAAAAATCGGTCCAGCCGTTCTTGAGTTACTTATACATGGTGTAACTAACCCAATTTTGTTTTATTTATATAGACAATTTCCTCACCACTGCTACAAATCGGTAATGGAAAACATCATGAGGAAACTGGCATGTCCTAGAACCAAAAATTCAAAAACTTGATTGCGACATCTTTCAGCTAGGCACACATGGTAGATTACAGCCCACTCCCTGTCGAAGAGAGGAGGCATGTGTCGCAGCATCCCACATTACAGGCTGATAATGCTAAATCAAAATCAAATACCTAGCTAATAAAAAATTTTTGACTGCTTTTAAATAACAAGGTATAAAATTGTAACTGCATCATCACGATAAATTAAGATCAATAATTGAACAAATTCTCTCTATTATTCAAATTCTCCTCAGCTTTCAAATAGTATTAAAAAATGCAGATTTCGCTATTCCGAGGTCTGAACAAACAGCATTGGCTGCTGCTCATGGAGGACATTATTCATACTGGCCGGCTAAAGTGGTAACTACTTATTCCAGTTGAATGTTTGAGCTACGACTACGATTCCAGTCGCAAAAGTTTTGAATGCACTTTTTGATTTAATTTTGAGAATTAATGCAGTTTAAAAACTGGATAGGGATAAAAAATATTGTTTTTCTTCATGACTAGCTAGGTACTCGACTATATAGGTACATAAGTCCTATACATGTTAGGTACATGTTAACAGTGTTAGGGGATAATATGGTATTATCTACAGGATCAATACACACACGCCACCGCCGGCTGCGAGTACTACGCATTCTGGGTACGCAGTAAGACCAGATGTATGAACGATGTATGATAGTGTAAACGAATCAACAAGAGTATTTAAGAATGGTAGCGGTGGCGTTCTATAGATTCTGCCTAACCCCATGGGGGAAGGCGTGAGTTCATTATGTTATGTTAAGACAAACGCCACATGCGAACTACGCGTCATCAGTACGTCACACAAAATCCTGCAACTCGCAAGCAGAGTTTACCGCGCAAGTAGCATATACAGGCTGTCCCGTAATCATAACTTATTCGGAACAACTGTTACTATGGGACCAAACCTGAAATCACGAAAAAACAATCAGCTCTTTCCTACATTTTGACGAGTTATGCGAACATAAATGTAGGGAACAACTGATTTTTTTTTTTACGATTTCATGTTTGGTCCGACATGAATCATCGGGCAGTTGCCCGCCAGACACAACACCCGTCTGGTTTTAGGACCCTCCCTTTGCTATAGAATGTGAGTGAACTTTACACCCTGTTCCTCATATCTCTATATGTATGTATGTATTTAAACACAACTTTGTTGATGGTTGGCAGAAAGATTCACTCTGAGCAATTTTTAGTTCCAGATTAATACCTCTTTTCGATCTGGATCAACTGTTGACACTTTCAAACTTTCCCTTATACATTCACTAGCAGCGCCCCGCGATTCCACCCGCATAAAAGTGTTGATCCCGTGGGAATATCGGGATATAAAGTATCCTATATGTTACTATGATATAAGCTGTATTCATAAGGTTTGTGCGCCCTTAGACATAACATAGCGCACTCTTTATTATCTTTTTATGCCATTATTGTACCTTTTTTTTTTTTTTTTGTGGATGGGAAATCATCCAATGATCCCTCCCGCTCTGGGTGGAGCAGAAGGGAGTGTCAGACTCTTACTGACTAAAACCCACCCGTGTTCCTTCCTTAGCCCTTTGTGTTCCGGGGTAGCGGTAACCCTTTCGGACAATCCCGCTGCCCCGGCAGGCTTCGGCCCTTTCGGGCCCCTTCCTTGCTGCTGACATCTCTTTGAGGCGCGCGTGGAACACGTACGCGCCGTCCGGCACGGGCCTGGTCCTGATCGGACGGAGAGTTTGATCGGACGGAGAGTTGCCATTATTGTACCTGTGTTCAACAAATGAATAAATGACATCGCTTACTGTAAAGTTTCATCAACATCCTTTCAGTAGTTTTTTGCGCGAAAGAGTAACAAATATCCATCCATCGTCGCAAACTTTCGCGTTTATAACATTAGTAGGAGTTTATCCATTTTTGTTACTCCACGCATCCATCTCAACATTCTCATCTTCGCCGCATGCAATCTGTTTTCATCCATCTTCTTCACGACCCAGCATTCCGGGCACCCCTATAATAACATTATAAAACTTACTAGCCCGAGAGCCACTAGCTAGCAAGAGATGCTGTCAGATGTAGGGATGCTATAATTTCTTTTGTTTAGGACAGAAGGCCAATTCTCGTAATTTAAAACGTTCATAATCTAGTCACAGCCTCATCTCACCGACAAACAAATGTCTAAAACTTGTCAAATGTTGGGAAATTAGAGGTATTTTTGACAGATTGAGACTGAGATCAGAGGGGCAATTCTCGTAATTTTAAGAATGTTCACAGTCTGATCTCAGTCTCAGTCTGTCAAAAATACCTCTAATTTCCTGATACTTTGGCAAGTTATTGACAGTTGTTTGTCGCTGAGATGAGACTGCAACGAGATTTTGAACGTTTTAAATTACGAGAATTGGCCTTCTGACTATGAAGTTCTTGAAATTACTAGAATTGCCTCTCTGATGTGTAGTCGGTTCTGTTTTCAATATTTATATGCGTTTTAGTCCAGGCAGAATTTAAAGTATGAAAAGCTGGCAAACTCTGAGAAATCTCGTTTCGCGATAGAGTAAATCAGAAGAGAACCACTAGGGCTTCTTAAAAGTTACTTAACTTTACTGCAAAAGCATTTTCCCTTTTCAAGAAGATTAGTTCGAACACGACAATTCAGCAGTGCTATTCTAACTGCAAACTAAGGTGAAGTGAGCTGTCATTCCCCCTGATGTTAGGGATTGCCTCCATTGATAGCTCACTTCACGCTCACTTCACCTATGTTACCACGGTGAGATTTTTACAGAATTGATAGGAAGTATACCGGTACCGTTCATGCATCTTGCCAGCTACCCCTTTTAAAAGGTGTGATAAGGAATGTGTTTTTTCCTCCCTCCTCCCTCTCTTTATGACTCCTAAAAATTGTTAAAGGCGTTATCGAAAGCATACGGTGCTCAGATATTCAACACATAAAACATTTACAGCTGATATGGCTGGCTCATTGCCTTGTAAGAGGAGAGTTCCCATCCGTCACTTTTTACCCGACCAACCCATTAGGAGGGTGGGTTTTTAGTTTTTCCTTACTTTCCGTTTATTAATTCTGGAAAAAACATTACTAGGAGCTTGCTGATTTGACGTTCAGAGAGCGTAGAATGACCACCATATACTTAAACGGGTTTTGTCGAAGGAGAATAGACAAAATGACAGATGGAGCAGTGGTGGCCCAGTGGTAACACGGCCGCGACTTACGGGTTGTAGATCGTAGGCCTGTTCGAATCCAGACAGGCACTTTACTTTGTGTAAATTATATATTTAATGCTAAATAATACTGCTCTCAAAAGGGTGAAGGAAAACTTTGTCAGTACACCGTCATGTCCTAGAACCAAAAATTCGAAGGCATGTGACACCTAACAACCCGCGCTAGGCCCGCGTGGTGGATTACGGCCCGCTCCCGCTCACCGAGAGGAGGCCTGTGTCCCAACAGTGGGAACATTTGAGGCTGATTATGATATACATTTTCACTGTCATTTTTGTCTATTCTTCCGTCGACAAAACCCGTTTCTATGGTAAACGTGCTACGCGTGCTGATTTTCAACCTCCTGAAATAAATTACTGTAAATTTGATTTTTTATTTTTGAAGTGAAACTTCTTTACGCACGCTTGACTTGGGGAGTAAGCTGGCGAACGCGTGACGTAAGCGTTACGAAAAGTGTGATCGGGCAAGGCGAACGGAAGTTAAGTGGGGGATATAAACAAGAGACAGCAGTGCGCGCGCACATTTTCTTTCTCTCTTCCTCTCATAGCCAAATACGTTCCGTATATCTAAGCAATAGAAGATCTATGCAAAAATATTAATTTACCAATGAAACCATGAAATAAATTTAAATATTTGTAGAAAATTAATATATGTATATGTGTATACATGTATATATTGTACACACGTATATATATATATATACATACAGATGGAGCGAAAGAAGTTTCACTTCAGTCGTGTGGTCATAAGCACACTCGTTTTTTTTTTAAATGCTGTGTTATTTCTTTTGGGAATCATCATCTGCCTAGCCTTTTCCCAATAATGTTGAGGTCGGCTTCCAGTCTAACCGGAAGCAGCTGAATACCAGTATTTTACATGAAATTACTGCCTATCTGACCTTCACAATCCATTTACTGGGTAATACGATACACCCTGGTTAGATTGGTTGTCAGACTTTCAGGCTTCTGACGACCCGTAACGACTGCCAAAGATCCACGATTGACAGCCGGGGCCAACGGCTTTACGTGCTCTCCGAGACAAGGAGGGTCTTGATAAGTAAAGATGGTCACCCATCCACGGACCAATCGCGGCAAGCGTAGCTTAACCTGATCAATAGACCCGCGCGACTGGTATTACTTAGCCACAAGCCCCTCAAAAACAAAATCCTTGATTATCTATAGGTACTTGTCTATTTTAATATGGAACGATATCATTCAAAAATTTTAGTACCTAAGTATTTTTTTCTTCTTAATTAAGTTTAAAAAGGTTTTGAGCTGTTAATATTTTCTCAGAAATATCTTATATCGAACTTTCGTTGCACCTATATATATAAAAGGAGAAACTGACTGACTGACTGACTGACATATCAACGCCGAAACTGCAAGGACTAGGAACGTGAAATTTTGCATACGGCTTCCTTTTATTGTGTAGGGGAGCACTAAGAAGGGGTTTTTGGAAATTCGACCTTTAAGGGGGTAAAAAGGGAGAATTTTGTTTGTATGAAAAATCTTATTGCTTGAGTTGATAAACTTGAAATTTGGCACGAATACACGCTGCGGGCGAAGTGCTAGTCTTAAATAAACAAAGCAATGTATAGTTTTCTGAATTAAAATGTCTAGCAACCCTAATTCCAGACATGAAGGTTGCAGGGTAAGTGCGGGTCATTCGGACCCTTTCAGCTTTATAGGCGGGTATTCAACTTTAGCCCTAACCCTGTAATGCTAACGAGCAAAACATAATCATGTAATTAATGGTGCCTCCTCCATATGAGGTCATTTCATTTTAAGTTTTTACGAATTTTTTATGCTTACGTCATCATATCGTCCTGTGAATTAACAAACGTAACAAGGTTTTGTTAAAAAATAAAATTGCAAATGCTTAGTGGACCAATTCATTGGATCGCCAGACGTAAGGTAGGAAGCCCTCAGGCTCGGCGGAGCGACGATCTTCGCAAGATATCTGGTAGAAGATGGAAGAGAGTTACCGAGAGTCGAGTTGCAGGGCGTGCAATTGAAGAGGAATATTTGTCAAGCAGTGGACTGCCATAGGCTGATGATGGCGATGATGATGATCAGATCACAGTTTGTTTACGTAATGTAGGCAGGATGCGGGCTCTTTCCTGTAGTTTTCACTTAGTTCACTCGGTTTACGACACTCACAGAGAATAGGCAGCCTTGGCCTGGATTATAAAGGACATCCAACATTCGGTAAATTACTATTAACTAGAAGATTTCATTTCTAGTAAATAACATTTTAGTTATTTTAGTCAGTGTAGTTGTTGCGTGTTTTGGTTTAAGTAGTTTCTTTTAGTCTTCTTTCGAAGAGGAAATGTTGACTCATATAATCGCAGGATACTTATTGAGTGAAGCATGACTCGATATTATAGTAAATAGTTTTTTTTTTAATATTTTTATAAAATAAAATGTCCGACTCTTCAATTTAATGGTCACAAGAAATTATTTCAATAACTTGCGATTTTTATTTACCTTTTAAAACCGCAAAAATGTAATTAAAACTGATACTAAATCATGTTACGTAGAGACTACAATTTAACCATTTTCAGAGATTATTAAGAAAAAAATGGCCGACCGCTCAATTTGTTCAACACAAAAAATACTTTAAACGACCAGTGAACTGTTATTTTGTTTTAAAACCTTAAAAACCGACCCCGTATTTAAAACCGATAGTAAATCATATTAATTTAAGTACCTAGTGACTAGATTTAATCATTATCCGACATATTTTCTAAAAAAAATACACTAACTTAGTAACCTGAAATTTTTTGTTCCTTTCAAACCCGAAAAAACCCGTCTCCTATATATTTAAAACCGCTAAATCTTAGTACCTAACCCTGTATATTTTGATGCCGTCACTACCGCATGTCGCCTCATCGTCGGCCTTGTGACCCGCCCCCTGTTCCCCTTTTGTGATGAATGGCTCTTTGCTTTATGGCCCTCTCTCCTCTCCTTGAAAAAAACTTCTGAAAATACTGATAAGGTTGTAAAAAGGCTCTCAAAATGTTGTTTTATCGTTTTAGAAGGTCAAAATAAATTGGGTCGGGACTTTGCGGGGCGAATGGATTTTAATTATTGTAGTATTTTTAGGTTATTGTTTAGTCACCACGAGTATAAAAACCTTACAGTTACGCGAAAATCAAAAGAATTTTTTTACAATGAAAATAACCAGTCAAGTGCGAGTCCGACGAGTTCAGTACCATCGTACAAGTATTTTATTTTTATTATTTGTTGTTATAGCAACAGAAAAACATACTCTTTGAAAATTTCAACTACCTATTACGATTCATGAGATACAGCCCACAGACAGACAGGTATACGGACAGACGGATGGATGGACGGACATAGCTACTTTTTATCCTCGATCGCAGACGAAGTCACGAGCAACAGCTACTTCTAAATAAATCATAATGAACATAATAGAAAGAGTATAAAAAGAGAAAGAAAGAGAAAGAGTAAAGAAAGTGAAAGAGAAAAAGGAAAAATAGAAAAAAGAGGAAAGAAAAGAAAGAAAGAAAGAAGAGGAGGAGAAATAGTTAAGAATAGAAAGAGTTTTACTACTATTTATTGTACCACAAAACAAAAGAACAGAACAGCAAGCAGAACAAAGGCCTCTTCTGATACTGAGAAGGCACGAGCACGATCAGCATGCTTGCTCTCGACGGGTTGGTGATTTCAGGCTTTATAACCGATAAGTTTAGGTTTCCACACGATGTGTTTCCATCACCAATGTCAGTATTGTCCAAGATATACTCAATAAGTACTTTTTTTTTTGTTAGCCGATATTGTGTCTCACAGCGCAAAGGCTTCCCCTTTTCCCTTCCAAATCTCTCTGTCTTCTGCGATCTCTGACCATGTTGGCCCTATAAACGTTATCAGAAAGCCAATTTCTGTAATTAAAAACGTTTACCAATCTAGTCGCAATCTCATCTCAGCAAAAACTTTTCAAAAATGTAAGGAAATTAGAAGTAAGTACTTTTGGCAGATTGAGACCGGGATTAAGCTGTGAACGTTCTTAAAATTACGAGTATTGTCGCTAAGATCATCACATTAACTTCGCCGTGGTCTATCTCGACAGCGATGTCCTCCCTCAGGGATCCAGTGAGTGACATAATTATGAATTGAAAAAGTCGCATTGGTACTTGCCCGAGTTTGAACCCACAAACACATACATGAGAGGCAAGCTCTTACTACGCAGTGGTTAAGTTCTTAACATCATGACACGTTCTACGTGTGTTACATGCGATTTATTCATTTTGAGCATGTATTCGCAAAACGTGTAAAGTTGTGGAAATATGCACGCATGAATAAAAGCACAAAAAATCTTATTCAAACGAATAAAATACAAAATAAGTAACGAGTAGGTAACACCCAATTTCACATAATTACGCTTACAGTATCATGTTGTACATGGCTACGTGACTTCGCTGAATAAGCCTTATAAAAGTGTACGATGTTCGCGTCTACGAAAATACAGGATGTTGAAAACTTGCGAGAACTTGAAATAGGAGGTGCTGTAACTTTTAAATAATCTTTATAAATTGTCACTACCCAAATCTAAACTCTTGGAAAATTCGTGTCTTTAGAATTATCTACTTGAAGGCAATAATTTAGTTTGCTACTGCAAACTAACTACTTAAAAAATTATCGTCGATCCAGTAAAAACATTTTTTTAAATCTTTATATCAATCAAGAAAATTTAAGTAAGTACCTACCAATTTTCGCGCGCGCCCGATAGGCAATCCATTCTTCGCAGAGTGAGACAAATTGGCAACGCGTATTTACCTAATTTTGACCGTTGCGTTCCTACGAAAAAGAGGACGCGCGACGACATTGCCAAATCGTTGCCTACCACGTAGGTATGTGAATCCCTTTCCTTAATGACACATGGTTTAAATTTTCTTTATAACACGAATTAGATGTTTTAATTTTACGCACCTGTTTAATTTCATCCTGTATAGTCGCGAGTCAAAGCATTTATTTCAAACAGGCACATAAAAGATACTTTTTAACGTCACAATTTACAATAAAACAAAATTAATTCTAGTCGCCCCTTCTAAAGGGTAATTTCGTATGGAGAAGAGTGGGCAAGAAACTCCATCGTTACTCTTTGATCGCGTTTATGTAAGCTTACGACTTTAATTTGTTTTAAGAAGTAATTCGGTAATCAGCAACGCTATTTTGGGTAAGTCTATTAGAAGTAAAGACACCAGCACATCAAGCTACAAATCAAAATCCTCATATTTTGCATCAGTATATACACAAAATGACAGTGTAATCTCTGACGTGAATCATTCCGATTTTTTGAAGAACTTGGATGTGTATAGCCTGAACATAACATCATTTGTCATAGAGCATGATAAACTACTGTCAAAACTAGAGACACTGGATTGTGCTAAGGGCGCTGGACCCGACGGTGTTCCACCAGCATTTATATCTGCCTGTGCAAAATTTTTGGTTGTACCTCTCTTGATAATTTATAATAAGTCTTTAAAGACAGGTATCTTTCCACATGAGTGGAAGGTTGCTAAAGTTGTCCCCATCCACAAAGGTGAAAACGATACTGTGGTGAGTAACTATAGGCCAATCTCAATCTTGTCATCTTTTGCTAAAATTTTCGAGTCATTAGTGTGCCCTTACATACAAAGCCACTTCAGAAAGTACCTCAGTGAGAGCCAACACGGATTTGTCAAAGCAAGATCAACTTGCACCAATCTGGTTGCTTTCACTGAACTTGTTACTGAGGCGTTGGACTCTGGCAGACAATTCGATGTAATCTATACGGACTTTAGTAAGGCCTTCGACAGAGTTTCACATAAAATACTCTTGCAAAAGCTATCAGCATATGGCATCACCGGTACCTTGCTATTGTGGCTAAAATCCTACCTTGAAGAACGTACTTTCTTTGTTGTGGTGAATGGTTTTAAATCTGGTGCTCGAAGTATTACGTCTGGTGTGCCGCAGGGTTCCCATGTTGGCCCGGTGCTTTTTAATGTTTTTAATAATGATTTACCTACTTGTTTTCGATTCTCCGTAAGTTTCATGTACGCAGACGACTTGAAACTAGGGAGAGTGATAGACTCAGTTAATGATACCGTGTCTCTGCAAAACGATCTCAACAGTTTGACTGAGTGGTGTGAGCGTAACGGCATGCACATAAATGGCAAAAAATGCTTTCACATCAAATTCTCAAGAAGAGTTCAATCAATTGAAGGTGTATACCGTATTGGCAATGAAATGATCGAAACAGTAGACCAAATAAAGGACCTAGGCGTAATAATTGATCGTAAGCTCACCTTCCTCCCTCACCTTGAGAGTATCATTAAAAAGGCCTCTAAAATGTTGGGCTTCGTCATTCGAAACGGAAAAATCTTTCGCAATAGCAAGCCCAAAATAGTGCTGTTTAATGGCTTGGTTAGGAGTGCTTTGGAATATTGCAGCGTGGTATGGAGACCACATTATGCGACACATTCACTTCGGCTGGAAAGGATTCAGAAACGGTTCATGTGGCATTTGGTACATACTTCTAGCGGAGTAAAGAAAAAGGCATCTTACACGGATAAATTGATGAACTTTGGCATGACTTCCTTAACCAGTCGAAGGGAATTGTTGGATTGTGTATTCATGTACAAAATTTTAAACAACATGGTAGACTGTCCCGAGTTCCTGAGTAGGATTAATTACAGGGTCCCTGCTAGATATCCCCGCACCCGTATCACCCCCCTCTACCCTCCGCGACGAAGAACCGTGTATGGAGCAAATTCCCCGCTGCCAAGATTGTGTAAACTCATGAACGAGTGTAGTGATATAGTAGATGTACATAAGGACTCACTTGGTCGGTTCCGATCTAAGCTTCTCGATCATTTGTCTCGCAGTCGCAGGTAATAATAAATTAAGTGCGATCATTTAGCTTTCTCTCTCTTCTGTTTGTTAAATATTAGGATATAGAAACACGATATACGACACGATATGAGACAGCTTTATCTGTATCTCTCTTTGTTATGTTCTATCAAAATATTGTGTAACTACTCTACTTTAAGATTTTTCACTTATTAGGTAATAATAAGAAAATGCTGTATTTACCTATAATTGTTTGTTACATTTAGTTCTGTACTTTATGTTATTTCATGTAATTTCTCTAGTGTATACGAACGTTGGTAAATCTAAATAAATAAATAAAATAAAAAATCAAATTTATTTAATAGAATTTTAACTTTATAGTTTCAGGATAAGGTTCAAAGTTGATTGGGAAAATTTGACGGATTCGGGTAGCTTGATGTCTGTAAATAACTTGATTTGAACTTTTAAAAGAAGGTATTTAGCTTAGTAGCCCGGTGTCTAGATTTTTAGGATAGGTGATTGCCTGTCCTAGGAATCTAGGCTAGGCAGATGGCTAGCCTTTTCTCAATTATGTTTGGGTCGACTTCTACTCTAACCTGATACAGCTGAATACCAATATTTTACATGGAGCGACTGCCTATCTGACCTCCACAACTCAGTTACCACGATACGTTACGTGGGTAACACGATACCCTTGGTAACACTGGATCTCTACCTATTTTAGTTATATTTTTTTTAAATCCATCGACACGCTGATATTTGACGTCATTAAAAAAGGCTCATCATCTGCCTAGCCTTTTCCCAACTATGTTGGGGTCTGCTTCCAGTATACATAACCTGATCGATCGACCTGTGCGGCTATTATTACTTAGCCACGGGCCCCTCCACCACGGGTCATTAAAAAACCTATATAGCATTTTACCTAACAATATCTAAAATTAGGTGGATAACATGGTAATGAAATACATTAAATCAAATCTAATGATGCGCGTATAATTCCAATTTCATCCAATCCGTTTGTGGTAGACCTCGCAATTAACTAGTGATAGATGACTAATAAAGCGAAATAATCCATAAATGTACTCTCTAATTAGCTTTGTTTGTTGTTTATTTTCGTATTATTTATTACTAGCTTCTGTCCGTGACTTCGTCTGCGTGAAATTTCTTGTTCCCCCGACTATTACTTCGTTTTCGCTCAGCGTTGTGTCTGTTTTTTAGGTTCGGCTCCAAAGAAAAACGTGATGTATTGAAAAGAAAAATTGGGGTATCAAATGCCAAAAGATTTTTTTTAAATCTGACTAGTAGTTCCAGAGATTAGCGCGTTCAAATAAACAAACTCTTCAGCTGTATTATTAGTAAATAATAGATTATTTTTCGATACGGCCAATCTATGTAAAAATCTTTCTGTGAAAGCACTTAGCTATACAAGAACGGCACGCGTCAACGACTCTTATACGTTAGACCGAATCTCGATATCCCAAATCACGCTATTCCGAATGAACGCTATCTCGAATCACTTTATCCCGAATAATGTGAGTCCGAAAACTGCAACTATCGTCACCGGCACTCGTTGACGTCCGCCGTAGACACATCGGTAGTTGCCGTCGACGCGTGCCGCTTGTGTTTAAAAGTGAACTCGTGTACCTCTCGTCTAACTCGTGTATCAAATAAATTCTCTAAGCTGTGGTTAAAACCGCATCAAAATCCGTTGCGTAGTATCTATATAACAACAACGCGGTCACACAGACACGACAAACGAATTTAATTTATAGTACCTATGTATAGATAAGTATAGAAACGGCGCCTCGATTCCCTAAAGATAGTGAATCGGGTTTATTATATATCCCGTTAGAAAAATATCCCACATAAGATCAACATTACAATAGTAACATAAAATAATGTCTGTCTTATTCAAGCTTAATATAACCCTTTAGCGTTCTGTGGGAATACTGCAGATAACCCCAGCTTACTGTTCGATGGAATTTTGATATTAAAGGAAAAATATATCGTTTCTAATATTTTTTCTTACACATAATCTTGACGAATTCCTGAAGGAATAAGACTACGAACAAAACATCTACGAGTATTTAAATTATTATTTTTATTTATTTAAATTCTATTCTATTTGTATCACATTTATGTGTAGAAGTAATTTTATTATATTTTTTTTTATTTAACCATTACACACATATAAACAGACAAGAAGAAAGGAACAGAAAATACGTACAAAGATGATGCTTATTTCTTAATCTCTTTCAGCATACCATTTAGTACCTATAAGTAAGGAAAATATTCCAGAAGAAAGAAGGTTTATAATACTGGTACTATGAGATACAATTTATGAATTCAAATGTGGCGTGAGTGCACATTGTATAGAAAACGGGTGTGTAATATATGGCATAATAACAGAAAGAATCATATGTTATATTTCATATAACCTTCTTTTGCTCTAATAACATTTAGTGTAACGTTCATTGCATATAACTTACAATTTGTATAATGCTCTTTATATATAGGTATAAAAAGAGCATTATACAAATTGTAAAATAACGTTCCGTTGACCTAATTTCCGTATTTACAAATTTCTGACAAAATTCTGTAAGTAATGAATAAGTAAATATCAGAAAATATCATAGAACCCAAATGATTCACCAACAAGAGACCCCTCTCTCTCATTTGGGTGGGGATCTGGCGCTCGGCTGCCGTTGCCGTGGCACGCTCGCTTCTCTCGCTCGCCTTGATTTTGAATATTATACTAATTAAATATTAATTTAAATGTGCATTATAGACAATGTTCAATAAACCATATAAAATTAGGTACAATGAAATTATATCAATAATTCATTGTATAGTTTCATCGTTATATTAAAGAAAAGTATATTAAATGAAATTAGGTCATATGATCATTAGAACTTTTGTTATTATTCCAAACGTTGCACACCCCTATTAGATACCTCTTCCTCAATATTAAAAAATCATAAATCGACGGCGAAGTGCCAATACCTCCTAACTGACATTTTACGAGAAATTCACTTTTTTATCGCTTTGAATTTAAAGGCGTTATTCGCATGTTTTAGTGAAATCTCCTAAATGTATTTTTAGTTGCAACACCAACAGCATTAAATTAAAATGTGAAAATACCTCCCAAATAAACCAATGTGTCTATTTTTGAATGTTTTTTTCAGTTGGTGTATTTTTTTTACTTTTTGAGTTAGGTGTTATTGGCACTTCGCCGTCGAAATTCTGCCTTCACCTTAGGTACTTAAAATTTTAATTGATGTGCAATTACCAGACAAACTACTTATTTATTTATTTATATAATTATACTTTATTTTACACCACAAAAAAAAAAACAAACTCAAACGCTCAAACGCGCGTCCCCTGTGTGTATGCTCCCTCACTCGTTTAAATGACTTGTAATCCACACACACTTTGCAAAGAACGAAGTTTCTCTAACCGTCTTTAACTGCCATATAATACTACTCAAATTGATTTCCTCACTCAAAGGGATTCCCAGGACGTCAATGTCTTTATTGATTAAATATTATATATCAAATTGAATCCTACTAACATGCGTGTGTTCGGAGAATCTAGGGAATTGCCTGTCAATTATGTGTCCAATTACCTTCCTATATACGTAGACAATCTATGTAGATTCTATATATTATTTTATTTTCACAATCTCTTACCTAACTATTTACACTAGGTACCTACTAAATTAAAAGAGTAACTAACTAATTATATAAATAAATACAAAAACAAAAGGATATTTTGGGCATCGAAGTACTCGTCCGCATCGCTGTCATACGTAAACGTGCCCAGAAGACTGGCAGCCTTGCCACATTGAATGACAATGCTCAATAGCTAAAGAACGACCCAGCCCTCAGCCCCAGGATAAGCAGCCTTGCAGCGGGATTGTCCGAAAGGGTTACCGCTACCCCGGAACACAAAGGGCTAAGGAAGGAACACGGGTGGGTTTTAGTCAGTAAGAGTCTGACACTCCCTTCTGCTCCACCCAGAGCGGGAGGGGTCATTGGATGATTTCCCATCCACAAAAAAAAAAGCCCTCTGGTCACGTGAAGTGTCGATTAGCCGACGAGAAATGCGTACCTGGGTCCCATGACCCGAGCGTTTCGACCCCAAACGGCTCAAAGCTGTAGTTACCCATAAGGTTATAGTATTTGCGCCATTTGAGAATCTCAGCAGCCGCAGCAGCGGCGCCAGCACAGCCCACCGTGCCAGAAACATGAGATGGCGCAAGGGTATCGACACAAGTTGCATCCCACAGCAGGGGCCTACCCACCTTCCAAGGCAACAAAGTCATGCCATCTGAGGGGCAATTCTCGTAATTTTTAAGAACGTTCACAGTCTGATCTCAGTCTCAATCTGTCAAAAATACTTCAAATTTCCCTACATTTTGACAAGTTTTTGACATTTGTTTGTCGCCGAGATGAGACTGCGACTAGATTTTGAACGTTTTAAATTAGCAGAATTGGCCTGCTGGTCTATTCCCATCGTCACGTATCTTTCCGTTTTAATACCGCCGGTACGCCAGCGGTGACAGAGGCTTAACGAATAATATCGTTGATACGTGCCGTTCTATGCGAGCTGCGCAGCTGCGCTCCTGCAGCAGGATAGGCTATAGTGCCCGAGACTGTCGACAGCTTCACCGCAGTGACTCTGATGCGAAGCAACACAAGGTGTGCCCAAGCGGAAACACGTAGCGAGCCGAAACGATGAGTCATCCATCATAGTGTCTATGGTTTATGACGCGAGTGCCTGAAGCCACAAGTCTGACTCCCACAGCCAGCAGACGGGCACGCTCAACAGTATTAGGTACGTGACGTGTTTACAAGGGTATTCCGTATAATACTGCAGAGCGGCACGTCCCACCGTCTCTGGGAGGACGGTTTGTTGAGCAAAACTGTATTGGGACAAGCCATTTTCCAAGCGGTCAACGCTTCGTTCAAACACGGTACTTCAAAATCGACCAATGAGGAAGATAAAATGTTCCTGGTTAATTTATTGGTACTGTGGATCGAGGAGAGGAAGACCGGTAAACTTATACTTGAAATTTTGCGGACGCCGAGACAGCTCAGGCGAATGAGCAGTATGGCTTGCCGCGACGCTCGGTCGTCCAGGGCCACATTTAGGATGGAAATTAGTGTATTTCTAATTGGTCTACTTATTCTAAAAGCTGTGGATGTTTCCAAAGATGAGAGGAGCGAAGGTTATATGTAAATTTTGGCCCAGAGCAACAGTATCGAATAAGTGTGAAGGCCGAATGTATGTTAATTGCAAATGAAAAGTCTTTCCGAGACATCGATGAAATTTTTTATCTTCTCCTCAATGAACGTCGGAACGGATTCGTCAAAAATTGGGGAGCCTAGGAAGTGAAGAGGGTTTCTTTCTGTCATTTTTATATTTGGTGTTATTGTATTAAATTTTGTCCCAAAGTCGTATAGCAAGTCGTTTGGGGGAGAATTTTATGTTGTTTCAAAGTCAAACATCATTTATTCAAATTAAGCTGAGAATCATAAATTATTTAACGTCTAAAATTATACGAGACAGTCACCCAAAACGGCCGACCTTTGCTGCTTCCTTGTGGTGGTTTCCTTAGCTGGGAAGAAAACTCAACACACTCAAAGTCAAATCATTTATTTCAAATAGGCACATAAGAGGCACTTTCAAAAACTACAATAAAATAAAATTGATTCTAGTCGCCCCTTCCAAAAGGTAGTGTTCGTATGGAGAAGAATGGACAAGAAACTCCGCCGTTACTCTTTTAAAATGTTTTACAAGGTTTTGTATACATTCATTATATAATTATATGTGAAGACGATACACCTGGAATAAAAATATGTCTACCACAAAATGTAAAAAGAATTAAAAATAAAGCAATGACAGGCAAATCAATTATGTGATAGATACATAATTATGGTGCTCACATATTTACAAATATTGTAAGATTTTCCTAGAAATTTAACAAGTGTGTGAGTTACATTAGTCACAGAATGTAAAAATCAATGTCATAAAAAATTAAAAAATAGAATAATAACAAAATATAACCAGCTAAATAACACAAACAGACATGTGTGTTTGTGTTAGTTAGCTGGTTATATTTTGTTTACAGTGTCTGATAAGTGGCTGGTTTATCGAGCTGCTTGACTGACTTTAAAAAGCCAAGAATCAACACATTTTTGAAATGCTCTGCAACTTTTATGTGCATTGATATTTGCTACAATTCTTGTTCCTTTTTATGGATTTGACTTTTATTTTAAATTTCTATCGATGTAACTAGTGAAAAGCCTGACTATAATAATATCTTTGTAAAATGCACGGGTATTAAGCGATTTATGATTGCCTATTAATTTACAATAAGATTAAATAAATAAATGCACTGAGGCTCGTCCTTAACAAGTAGGTGTAGCGGTTTTTTACAAGGGTTCAAAACATCAAACAAGATTGATGCCGTAACCCTTCACTCCCAGATAGTTTATAATAATGTTGAAACTATCATAACATTCCATGAAACTAGCGTCAAGGGGATAGGTAACCCTTTTTCTCGGTCACCTTTTACAACCCTCCCGGGACTCCCGAGACGGGTTAGTAATGGGATGTAGAGAATATAGGTTTTTCCTTCCAACATCGTCAGAATCACAAACATATTTCTCAGTGTAGTGTGAAAAAATGATTTGAATTATTTTATATTATTACTTAAAAACAAAGCCCTTGGCTATATAATAACAGCCGCACAGGTCGATCGATCAGGTTAAGATACGGTTGCCGCGGTTGGTCTGTGAATGGGTGACCATCTTTACATACCGAGACCCCTCCGTGCCTCGGAAAGCACGTTAAGCCGTTGGTCCCGGCTGTCATTCGTGGATCTTTGACAGTCGATACGGGTAGTCAGAAGCCCGAAAGTCTGGCAATCAGTCTTACCAAGAAGTATCGTATTACCCAGTAACTGGATTGTGGAGGTCAGATAGGCAGTCGCTCCATATAAAATACTGGTATTCAGCTGCATCCGGTTAGACTGAAAGCCGACCCAACATAGTCGGGAAAAGGCTAGGCAGATGATGACTTAAAAACAAAGTCAGCCACATACATCCATTTTCTTCGAAACACTTCCATATTCCTAATGATATTAAGGCCATTAGCCTTTTGATTTTTCAGGCGTTGAACTGCCTTTGTTACTTCATCCATGCTAATTTCCCTAACCAAAAACACACATACATACTTATTACTTATATACACAATTATTTACTTGTACCTATTTGAGCACACCATTCTATTAATTCTCTTCGTTCATTAAAATTTCACAATATGCAACTATTGAGCCAAATCCAAGGTAAACTTTCATCTGTTTACTCTGAGTGTGGGCACGGGGCAGTTAACCGTGCTGACACGAGATAGGTTTTTGTTTATATTTTAGCGCGTCGATGGCAATCTAAATGGACACGGTCCAGAATTCTGCTACGTGTTTGGCGCCATCACTAGCGTCCATCAGTTCCTTACAGACAGGAACTGATGGACGCTAGTGATGGCTACATGCAGCCGATGTCTACCGCAAAATTCGCTGCGACATTATTTGCGTCCAAGAGATCCATCGAGATAAAACCCAAAGCTGGCTACAAAGCCCTGCAGGGACTTACGCTTATCGCCAAGATCTGTCACCCGAAGCACGGTAACGAATTGTTTGCTGCTCCCGGCGTAAGTCAATCATTTAATGTCAATAATGTGTGTGTGAAGAACTCTCGTAAAGCTACATTGCCTTAATAAACACTCGTAAAAATTAAAATTATCGCTGCTGGAAAAACAATGTTATTCTATAAATTAATTTGTAAATAATAATCTGTTTTAAATTAATACGAATATTAATGAATAATAGACACTAGCACTTAAAGCAAGCCATTGGGCATATACTCCAATTGTAATCTTTTTCAAGTCAAAATGTCTGACTATGTATTAGGAACTTAATTATTGATTTCATGACACTGTACCAATGCCTATTGTAAATAAATGATTATTATTATGAACCCTACGGGAGATGCGCTAGATAGCCCACGAAATTTTAAAATTTTGTAAAGTCATATTTGTTACGCTCGCCAATCACCTTTGAATCAACAGTATTTTTTTTTTTTCTTTGGCAACTGAGCCGATGTCGACTATTCTGCCAGCATCATGTAGTGACGGCAATACAGCGAGTTGAGCCGTCGAACTTAAAACAATATTTGTTACGCTCGCGAATCACATTTGAATCAACATGACACTGACCTGCAAACTGCAAAAAACGTAAGGAATTTTGAAAGAAGAATGCTCATTTTTGACCTGACTATGTATAGAAATGAAATAAATCTTAAAATTCAGCTAATTTAATTGTATATTAATTACGCTTATCATAATGCTAAAAAAAACGCAGGAAAAAAATATATTTAAATTTTTGTTTATGCATAATATAGGTCAAGGGTAAACGTATATACTATGTTTTGAACGCATCTCAACTACTTACCCTTTTTTACGACATTCCATTTTACACACTGCTATTTGACTTTATTCAACTCTGTTTCTGAGATTTATGCATTATTTTACGTTTTATTTAATCAGTTAGTATTTCTTTATTAGTCTTTGTGTAATACTGATTAATTGAAAATAACATAATAATTAAAAAAAAAAAAATCATGCAGTATGTAATTGAGTTCGCACGACTGAAACGGATTTTTTTGACATTTGACAGTTCAATAAATACAATACAATCATAGAGAGTCTAAGCAGTGACTTGGTTGACAGTGAGTTGGTTTCTAGGAATTTACAAAGTGAAAAAGACGTTTGAGACCATAGCTAGGTATGTATTCCTATTTTAGACTAAACTTTGCAGCGTAGCGTTTGTAGCGTTTACATCGTAAAAATGACTACAAGACATTATTTTCTAAACGTTCAGGTAGTCTTTCCACTATACCCTATAACTATACATAAACTTTCATTGTCAGGTTTTTAAATGTACGGGACGTGGGTATTGTTCTTTTTCCCTTAATACCAAACTTGCAGACCTGCTCATCTTTTACATCACCACACGAGCTATTTTTTGAATAGTTTGTGTCGACTCTAAAGAAGAAACTCAAAGACTACGTGAAAAGACCCTGTTCCCCATTAGTTCTGTTCACCAACCCACTGCCACGACCTACATCAAATGTTCTCTGTCGGGAACGATAAAGCCATTAAGTAATAAAACAAGGACATGTATTCGCTCTTACATGCGTAGGCGTCAGTTGATAGTCCATTAGTTACGCGTTCATCGTTCAAATAAATATGTAATGAAGGTAATATTTATACAATGTGTTTCAGAGGGGTGTGACCAAACTTGGAGGTGTGGTACAGGCCATCAAACTGAAAAATTCTTTCTCGGGGACCAACATGGTAATCGTGAAAAAAAAAACATCAGTCGTCCCATACAAAACTCTAAAACCTACTTGGCCACGCCTATTGCCATCAAGCGGGCACAAATTCTTACTCCAGGCTGTTGCTGAAAAATTTCTAATAGAAAAACCCAATAAAACTTTACCCAGCCCGGGAATCGAACCAAGGATTTTTCCGATATTACGACACTGATACAGCCGTCTTGTGTATTTTAATAACGCACACTTTAATATTTACTTTTTTATGCCTTTTAGTTGCTTTAAAATTAAGCAGCATGCGTGATAGTCTCACTACACTGCCCTAATTCACTACGGCGAAATCCCGTCAATTCCTTAGCTTATCCCGCCAATTTCGCGTTGATTTCGCGCGGTTTCGTTCATTATGTCATAGAGAATTACGGGCCTGATTGAAATGACATTGACAGGGGGCGTTCTTGGTAAACATTATTTTGTGAAATATTGTGAAACAGAAATTGTATTGACAAAATAAGATAGTGGCGTTTGTTCCGATTTGCACCACGTGCCAAAACCGCGTAACTTTGTAACGTGTTTTATAATTAGAAAGTTTTTTATTGTTGCAGTATTATCTTATATATGCTGCAGTCAAAACTTTTAACCAGTCAAAAGTACCTACTTTTGACTAGCAAAATCAGTCAAAAGTACTTTTGACCGTATGCTTCAGTCAATAATACTTTTGACTAAAATAACAGTTAAAAGTACTTTTGCCCAATGGATCTGGGTAAAAGTACTTTTGAATAAGTGATTCCGTCAAAAGTGGTTTTGACTGGTCGTATCAGTCAAAACTCTTAAAAAGTTAAGGTGGTCGATAAAAATAACGACAAACTCACATATAAATTTTTATATTACTCATTATTAGTGGAGAACGTGCTGATAGATATTAGAACAAAAATGAGTGACTACGAAAAGAAAGAAAGCTTTTTGCAAAGAATTTTAGCGATAGAAGATATGAAAGATAGTCATTTCAATGTGATGACAAAAGAAAAATTTGAAAAGTTTGTAATGAAAAGAAAACACCATTACAGTGCAGTAGACTAAAACGCTTTAAAATCATTGAATCATCATCAAATATTTTTTTCCGGCTGAGGAAATCTGTAAAGTTATTAAAAAAAACACGTATGTTGCTTACGATGCATGAATAATGTGTAATAAGTAAAACATATATAATTTACAAGGTTCTCATTATACAATCACGAATTATGTTTTGATTTTTTAAAATTTCAATTAAAGTTAAAAATTATTTAAGAAAAGCGATTAACGTAACATAGGTACTGTATTTTTATAACCTGTGAATTTTTTGATTACCTATTTTAATGAAAATTATTTAAGTGTATGTTTTCTTTTTATTGATTGTAATGCCAAATTTTTCCTAATAAATGATTTCACATTTATTAAATATCTTTTTATTCACATCTAACGAGGTAATAGTGCTTTTGACTGATGCTTTATTGCAGTTAAATCTACTTTTGACAAAGAGCGTCAGTCAAAAGTACTTTTAACCGCAAATTTGCAGTCAAAAGTACTAATAACCAATAATTAAGATAATAGTAACTATTAAGATCTTCTTCTTCTTTGAGATCTTCTTCTTCTTAATAATTATTAAGATTGTAGTGATATATTTTTTTAGAAGTATGTAGGTTTATTTGTATGTATGTAAGTATATTCTCATAGTATGTGTTTAGTTCTTATAAGTGAATTGTTTATGATTTTATGTATTTTTTTTTTTGTCTCCTTTATTCTTTCACACGCTGTCTAAATCTCTCTATTTATTGTCTTATCGCAGGTATGCTGGAAGAGATTTCTTAAGAAATAAGCATCACCTTTGTACCAATTTTTCTGTTCTGTTTTTTCTTGTCTGTTAATATATGTGTGTACATAAATGGTAAAATAAAATAAATAAATAAATAAATTTTCAGTCAAAACCACTTTTGACCAACCTGTTCAGTCAAAATTACTTTTGACTGATTTTGCTAGTCAATAGTACTTTTGACTGGTTAAGAGTTTTGACTGCAACATATATACACAATATATACAAAACAAAGTCGGGTTAGTTACACCATTTATAACTCAAGAACGTCTGGACCGAGTTTTATGATCTTTAATTTGTTGGATTTGTCTCCGCCCCGAATAGCAGAATAACTATAAAAACAGGGGAAAAATTCACGAAATAAAAAATTATGAAGATTATTAATTTTTTCATGCATTCGTTCTTATTGATTCTGAGGCGGTACGAAGTTTGCCGGGTCAGCTAGTATTAAAATAATTTAGGAGCTTAGCTTAGCAGTCTTAAAATAATAATAAGTATAAGTATAGGTATAAAAAAGGGAGGACAAAAAAAAAAAAAAGTCGAGCATCAAAAAATTCGTCCCCATATCACCATCAACAGAAAAAGTGCCCAAAAGGCCGGTAACACTGCCACGGTGTACGAGTATGTCTAGAAAGTTGATATTGATATGTTTGGTCAATAACGGGTGTGAAAAACACATTTAACGAATACAAGAGTCACTAGTTCTTCTCGTCATTTTGTACAGGCTACACACCTCAAGCTACCCCAATCTGTCAAATTTTCCCAATTGAATACGAGCCTTATTCCGCTATAGTAAAGTTGAAAATCCATCAAAGAAATTTGACAGATTGGGATAGCTTGATGTTCTGGCCTCTGTACCTGGGACCATACCTTCTAGTTACGGAGATATTGGAAGTTGGTAAGGAAAGTTGTAACTTTTTTGAAGTTTTCTTACGAGAATATATTTTAATGTTATAACTTAACTTTGAATATTTCCACGATCCATGTAGCGATAAAAGTACCCACGAGAACAAAGTTTTGTTTGTTACATTGCGTAGTAAGCAGTACATTTTAACACACCAAAAATGAATGTAGTTTCGCAGTAATAATTTGTTGTACAGAGGCCAGCACATCAAGCTACCCCAATCTGTCAGATTTTCCCATTTGAATATGAACCTTATTCCTTTGTACCAAAGTTGAAAATCTATCAAAGAAATTTGACAAATTGGGGTAGGTTGACCTGCTGGCGTCTGTACAGTGTTAGAAAGAAAGAAAGAAAGAAAAAGTATTTATTGCGACTCGTACAGGAGGTGTTACTTCGTTTGATGTACAGAATGCACAGATAAAGGCTTCGTGATGGGTCCCTTTACACACTGTATATTATAAGGAATGATAGTCAACTCCGAATGTACTAAGAAATGCCGATATTCTAGCTAGACCTAAATTGTTGGCGTTTCACGTATCAGCACGGGTTTGTG
Source organism: Globia sparganii (assembly GCA_949316385.1). Taxonomy (NCBI): domain Eukaryota; kingdom Metazoa; phylum Arthropoda; class Insecta; order Lepidoptera; family Noctuidae; genus Globia; species Globia sparganii. The sequence continues at coordinate 6,934,931 of OX438670.1, forward strand.
CTCAGTTAATTGCAATGTGCTCTCCCACTATATTATCGTAAGATCCTATAACATTCCTGGTAAAATAACCATGTTGATACTAGACAAACTTGCATAAGTACCTCTTTGGGAAATTATTACATAAAATTATTTATTTATTTATTGAAACCACAATTATAACATCTTTACAGAATAATCCAAGGCGATGTTACAAGTCACCATATCCTTTATTACAAAAATAAAATAAAATAAAATCACCTGCCATGTATGCGAAATTGCAACAACGTTATAACGCTGTTGCAACCACGCCCACATGGCTTGAATCAATCATTGAAAAAGGTCTGTTATTATAATATCAGACCCTTCTCAATGATTAATTGAACCTTTTTAATGAATTTCAGCAGGTTTTGCCTAAATATATCCTCCGATACTGTACTAATGTTGATAATACGTGTGGCTCGTGACATAGGGGCAAACTTAAGTAGGTTTGTTCTAGCCGCTGGCACGTCTAAAATGTGCATTTGTTTCAATAGGAAGAACAATATATGGCTCAATATTAAAATAGAATAAAAGACTATATTTCAAATGGTCCAGTCCGTCTCACAGATAGATGGTCTGTATTCCAGCAGTGGTAAGGTATAATATGTTATGCATATGTATTCCAACCCAAAATATTTCCAAATCTGGGCCCCTTTTGTATGGTAATTATTATTTACCGCGTAATCTTGCCACGTGCAAGCCATGCCGATATTGTTTCTTGTAGAAACCCCTGTAATGGCAAGGAATCGAAATGTCTTCAATTTTTTTAACGAAAAAAACACGGTTTCTTCACGATGTTTTCTTTCACCGTTTTGAGAGCAGTGGTGATGAAATAATGTGTACAGTTTTGGTTTGAACCTACTCGTAAATGCGACCGTCTCTACAGGGCCATCACTAATACTCACTGAAAAAAAGACAGAATATTATTATATGTAAGCATATGAGAAAAAGTCAACCAAATACTCAAGCTAATTTTAGAGAACATAGTACCTTTTATACCTACGTAATTAACCCGAAAAAATAAACCAATATCTTCGTTTCTCTACCCCAGTACACTACACAAACTGCCTGTTTCTTCAATCCACTTAGCATTCAGCTCAGTACGGCCGTCACAATTACTCGCTAATGGTACATTTAAATGCAAAGACCAGCGGACGCCCCTCCGAAGTCGTGCCGCAACTGTAGTGCTATTCTGTAAAAATCTCACCGTGAAAACATAGGTGAAGTGAGCTGTCACTCCACCTGATGTTAGGGATTACCCATATTAATAGCTCACTTCACGCTCACTTCACCTAACTTATCACTGTGAGATTTTTACAGAATCGACCGGCAGAACATGACCAAACTGAAATCGTGTTCAAGGAAATATCAGTGAATATCTCTTATCATGCTAACCTATTGGGATAATTTTTGGGGAACTTTTTATAAGGTATAAGAAAAACTTATTTTTTTAGGGTTCCGTCCCCAAACGGTGCAAACGGGACCCATTACTAAGGCTTCGCTGTTCGCCTGTCCGTCCGTCCGTTCATCCGTTCATCCGTTCATCCGTCCATCCGGCTGTCCATCCGTCTGTCTGTCAGCGGGCTATATAAATACACACTCAAACAGAAATACACTATGAAAAGTTCAACCGTCTATTTATTACGGTTCATGAAACCGTAATAGATAGACTGTTGAACTTTTCACAGAGTGTGTATTTCTATTGCCGCTATACCAACAAATAATAAAATTAAAGGGTCTTCATACAAGAAACGCGTTTTTTTTTCTTTTTGTCTTGTGGTACGGAATCCTTCGTGTGCAAGTTCGACTCGCACTTGGCGGGTTTTGCCTTGGAAATTAATTAAGACATTGTAATGACTGTCTATTTTGGCAGCTACTCAAACAGAGGCTCCCACGATAAACCTTAAAATCTTATGTGGTTGAACGTATACCTACTATTAACAAAAAAAAAAAAAAATGTTACAGAAAAAAACAACCGACTTTCAAAAATACACTACAAAGTGAAAAATAACTTTTATTTCGGAAGTCGATGTCTTCGGATCTGTATTTTATTTTTTTGCCACCGACTTCCAAAATTGCCTACCTAGTTATTTTTCACTTCGTAGTGTTTTTTGTTGACTAAGTTTTTTTGTCACTTCTTCGATGAGCTAAAAGCGTTGTGGGTAACACTATGATTGCAGGGTGAAAGCAAAATACAGGATTTCCTGCACCTTTTTGTTGTTTTTAACCGTCTGGTCTATAGCTATGAAGTGCAGACAAATCCGTCAACTATCTTCCCGTTTTCTACGACGTTTGCTACGAACCACTACTGAAAATCATGAAGATATAAGTGAAAGTGTGGCGGCACGAGCTGTTTATACCTCTCTCGGTCGTCGTCAGCAGTCAGCCACAACCCGGTGATATACCACATTCGGTACACTGGAGCATAACGCAGCGCCACCCCGACTCACTGGAGAATCTTTGCAGACAGTTCCGACTCACCATGAACTATGCAGCACGCGGTTCTAATTCACTGGAACCTCAACTGATCCAGGATAGCATCGCAAGATACACGACCCAGCCAACCATCGACCTCACGACAACGGTCTCCGGAGGGGAGTGATGTGGCGACATCTACATCGCCACATGCGAACTACGCATCACACTGACGACACGCAAAATTCTGCATCGCGCAAGCGAAGTTTACCGCGCAAAGCGTATTTTACAACACCCTGACGTCAATCGTCGGGCAGTAATCCACCAGACATAATACCCGCCTGGTCGAAGAATCCTTCCTTTTCTATAGATAGAGGATGAGTGAACTTTACACCCTGTTCCTTATATCTCTATAACAGTAATCTACGTCCTATTTTTAGACCCGCATCACCACAACACCATTCTTATTTTCGCAGTTTGCAAACAACAAAACTTCTGAGCTCACAAAAAGAAAATCAATTTTCATTTCTCCCCAATTTCGTGAAAGGTTTCGAAGTTCCAAGTGGTCCATTTTCGTGACTCCCACGCAATAACTGTCTGTGTCCATCATTGTCACATCCGCTCTCAACTTTACAAAGTGAGCGAGGTCAGGAAGTTTAAATAAACCCTCTGGTTTAGTTCTTCGGTGCTTACTTTAGGTTCTTTTACACCCTTTCACTTTCGATTTGCGACACAAATAAGTTGATAAACATTGTTGAAAGTTGGAATTGTTTAATACTTCAAAACAAAAAAGGAAGTTGGTAATTTCAGACCATAAACAAGAGGTATTAGTTATTGAGTAATTGCATTAATTTTAGATAGGTAATTATCAATATACAGGGTGTCCTTGAAAGTATGGATCAAACCGAATAGGGGCGTGGGCAAGGTTATTTCCAAACTTTTTAACCCTGAAAACGTCGGTAAAAAAGTTATGACCAATGTTATGTTTTTTTCAATCACTTCGCATAGTGCTCAAAGAAAACAAAACTTAAATTGATAGCCCTGATAGTTTTCCGGAGGGAGGCTTAGGTGTATAATTCTTTAAGGTTTTGTGTAAATTGACTGAAATATTAATTACTTGATGATTGTTGAAGATGTCTGAAAAGTTCATGCCGACTAGAGTTACTTATATGAAAGCACTGTATTACGGAATTAATACATTGTTTACCTGAATAAACACATGGGGTACTTTTAATCCCAGTAATACGTTGCCGTGGGATATTTTCCGAAATCCACCCAGGCAAAAGCTAATCCTACTATCCTACTAATCCTACTAATATTATAAATGCGAAAGTTTGTGAGGATGGATGTTTGTTACTCTTTCACGCAAAAGCTACTGAACGGATTTTGATAAAACTTTACAGTAATATAGTTTATACATCAGAATAATACATAGGATACTTTTTATCCCGATATTCCCACGGAATCAAAACTTACGCGGGTGAAACCGCGGGGCGCAGCTAGTAAATTATACAATTATGGTTAAAAAAAAAACCGGCCAAGTGCGCGTCGGACCACGCACAATGAAGAGTTCCGTAGTTGTAATGAATTTATCCCAAGAACAAACTTAACATTGTAGATGACAACCATGTGCTCCACATTCCAACTGAACATGTAAGTTTGTACGCATAATATTGAGAGATTTATCATGTTGTTTTAAGACCACAGACTTCTTATCTTATATTTTCCTGTAATCTATAGGTATAATACTATTCTCTGTATTTTTTTTTAATTTTTGGTCCAGTTGTTTCAGAGATAAGGAGGAGAATGGTCAATTTTCGTCTATTTACTTAAGTAACTTGAATAAAATTGACTTTAAAATTATGAAAAAATATATTTGAGACCTATCACGGTAAGCACTTTCATTTGATATGTCACACTGTACATACTTATTACGAAACTTAAAAAAAAAAAACTATAAAATTTGCCCCCCAAAAATGACCCATATATTCAAAATTCATTTATTTACGTCACACGTCTGTGTTTGGGTCACAGAGATTCATATGTGTACCAAATTTCAACTTAATCGGTTTATTAGATTCGGAGCAAATTGGCTATGACAGATGCACGGGCAGACAGACACACAAGTGATCCTATAAGGGGTCTGTTTTTCCTATTGAGATATGGAACTCTAAAAAAACATAATAGATCGGAGCAAAAATATTTTCGTATTTTGAATCTATTATTAGTAACCAAACCTCTTTGGCAGTACTGAATGTAACTGGCTGGTTTTAATACTATTAAATGTTGACATTCTAAAGATGCAATAAATTAAAAAAAAAAACTAGTTCCCGCCATTTCTCAATTGTTTTTCAAGCAAGCAACATGAACGTATGTGACGAAGAAATTCGGTACATTTTAAAATTTTATTACAAAAAAGGTAAAAACGCGACGAACGCCGGGAATAAAATTTGTGCGGTTTACGGACCTAATGCGGTATCAATACGAGTAGCACAAAATTTGTGCTACTCGTATTGATACCGCATAAAATTTCCTGACTCGAAACGCTTGAACCACATTTAAAGTGGTTCAAGCGTTTCAAGTCAGGAAATTTTAGTGTGAAGGATGAAGCTCGCTCTGGACGCCCCTGTCACGGATAAAACCAGTGCCATTTTTGAAAAAGTGGAGCAAGATCGACATATTAGTAGTTATGATATTGCTGTAGAACTGGATATTGATCACAAAACAGTTTTACGGCATTTACAAAAGTCTGAGTACAAGAAAAAACTTGATATTTGGGTACCACTGATCTCACGGAGAGAAACTTAATGCAATATGTTTCCATTTGCGATTCTTTGTTAAAACGTAATAATTCCGACCCATTTCTTAAACGGTTGATTACGGGTGATGAAAAATGGATCACTTACGATAAGAATGTCCGAAAAAGATCGTGGTCGAAGCATGGACAAGCCCCACAGACCGTGGCAAAGCCCGGCCTGACTCGGATCAAAGTGATGCTGTGTGTTTGGTGGGATTGGAAAGAAATCGTCCACTATGAGGTTCTGCCGCCGGGTAAAACTATCGATTCTGACCTCTACTGTCAACAACTGATGAGGTTAAAGAAGCTATTGAGAAAAACCGGCCGGAGCTGGTGAATAGGAAGGGCGTGGTGTTTCATCACGACAACGCCAGATCGCACTCATCTATAGCCACTCAGGAAAAATTGAGAGAGCTTGGCTGGGATGTGTTGACGCATCCTCCCTATAGCCCTGATCTTGCTCCATCAGATTTTCACCTGTTTCGGTCACTTCAGAACTCTTTAGGAAGCATAAAGTTAACCTCAAAAGAACACTGTGAAAACTACCTGTCAGATTTTTTTGATAAAAAATCTCAAAACTTCTACAGCAATGAGATCATAGCATTGCCCACAAGATGGCAACAAGTCATCGATCAAAACGGCACATACATATTATAAATAAATAAAAAATTAAACCTAAAAGATTTTTTTTTTTTTTTGTATGAAAAATACGAAAATACTTTTGCCCTGAACTAATATTTGTAGTACTAGACACTAACTCACTCTAAGTATAAAGAATAGCAGTGATCCACGTATGTGCCTACTGAATGCAACAAGCTTATGTTTATTATGCCATAACAAGCGTAATAAACTTAGAATATTTAGACTTATAGTGAATTTAAAGGACATTTTAGATAGAGAACGACTATTATAGGAGCATTTATGAATACGAAATTTTATCGAAAGTTTTAAAGGCTTAACGAGCATATTAACTAATGAATGTTTTAAACCTTCTATAAGCTGTTTTATGAATAAGACTGATAGTGTTTTATGATGGCTTACCTACGGTTTTATATTTTCGTCAGCTTCAGTCAGATTCTCGGAAAATTCCCAAACATGCATGCGAAAAGGACCTTACACAACCACCAGAGCATGATACATTTTAGATGGATTTATCACACTAATATTGTAAAGGCGAAAGTTTGTGTGTGTGTGTGTATGTTTGTCTCTTCTTCACGCTCAAACGGCTAAGCCAATTTCAATAAAATTTTGTGTGGAGGTAGCTGACACCCTGGATTAACATATGAGCTACTTTTTATCCCTATATTCCCACGGGATCGAAACTTATGCGGGTGAAACCGCGGGGCGCAGCTAGTAAGGACAATGAGACCCGTTTTTCATTAAAACAGCACCACAATATAACGTCACACCTGTAATCTTCGAAGGGTTAACAGAGGTGTACCTGCAGTATACCTAACATTCACATTTCACCAGATATAGAAATTGCGTAAGGAAATCTCAGTAACACTTGGCCTCCTGGGAATAAAACCCACGACCTTAAGTTTAGCAGTAGTGCTTGCGACCACTAGACCATCGAGGCAGTAGCTTAGGAAAAGTTAGTTGTATATTAATTTAATATTGTATTTAAGCATTTCCTGTTAATTTCGTAAAATATATCAAAACCCAATTACGTTTTCGATGAAACAGTGTAGAGATTTGTGTTTCTCTGTAGAATAATTTCTCCTGTTTATTTTACGATGCGGCTGAAGTTTATTATAAATTTTTGTGAATAGTGAAGCTAAAATAGGATTATGTGCGGTGCCATTACCGCAATACGCCAATATTATATTATCTGTATTTAATTGAATTTCTCAGTAGCAGACCGGAATCCGAATTTGTGCCCGACTCGCCGTCTAGTTAACACAATCAGCCTATAATAATGTTCCCAATGCTGGGACAGAGGCCTCCACTCGGTAAAAGGGAGTGGACCGTAATCCACCACGCGGGCCCATTAGCTTGATGTGCTGCTGGCGTCTGTACCATGCTCACGCTCAGGTCGGTGACGCTGATTGGGGTACCTACATACTTAGCTCTAGTCGATTTATTTATTTATTTTATTACTTTACAGAAAGCTTACAGACTAATAATACAATTTAAAATCATTCATAGCCAGGGAAATTTGCTAATTACAAGCTTTCACATATATACATCTAGTTACAAGTACTTTGCGTTGATTATGTTAGTTGACAGCGATTTTCAAACCTCAGGAAAAACAAAAACAAATAGAACAAAAAAAATAGTTAAAAATGTTATAAAAAAAAAATGAAAATGTTATAAAAATGTTATGTTTTAGTGACTCTGAATCGTGTACCTATACTCAGTTCCAGTCGTAGCTTTCCACTTCTATCATGTGTTCACACACACACATCGTTTTTTTTTTTTCAATATATAGATATTGCAGCCTATCCTACATAATTATCTATGTCCTGATGTCTGCAATGGAAATTATCTTGATAACATCCCGCATTAAACGATACATTTACAATATTTGACATACCTATGAATATCTTGTTACCGTCACTTTATCTTATCATTATACAAGTGCATTATACTGCTATTTATTATATAAGTAGCATTGACATTAATTAGCCAAGATGTCCTTATCTGCAACAACGCTTGTACTTTGAACCTGTTAGAATTAATTAATTCTGTATTGCTTAGTAACCATAGAATAAAATAATCTGGGTGTCACTGCCACATGTACAGACGCCAGCACATCAAGCTACCCGGAAACCGAATTTTCCCAATCAACTTTGAACCTTATGCTTTATCGATGAAGTAAAAATTTATTAATGAAATTTGACAGATTAACTATAGTAGCTTGATGTGCTGGTGTCTGTACATGCCACCGTAGGGCAGAGGCCTCTTCGAAAGTGTACATACATAGGGTCAATTCCCGTATTTTTATGAACGTTCGCATTCTAATCTGTCTCAATCTGTCAAAAATACAATCAATTTACCAAATAATTTTGACAAGTTTTTGACATTGATTGTTGCTGAAATGAGATTGCGACTTGAATTGAATGACGTGAAAGCGAATCTGATCTACCGGGAATCTGACCTAAAGCGAATCTGGCGTAAAGCGAATCTGTCCTTATGCTAACAAAGGCTTGAAAAAATGATGAAAAAGTAAACGGAAACCAATACGAATGAATAAAGTTTATATAGTTAACGGTGTAGCTCAGCCTTTTTTTTTTTTTTGGAAATGGCATCTCTCAGTTCAACCTGCGGGAGTCGCTTAGTTTTGACGTGACAACGTCTTATAATTCGATGAAGCTGGCTGCACGCACGAAGAAACATGACGTCATGCGGCGTTACCTCGCTCTGAGGCGTTCCATTTAAGGCTTGAAGTGCAAGCGAGAGCGCGGAACGAGCGACAAAGAGGCCCAATCGAAAAAAAAAGAAAAAAAACAAAGAATGAAAAAAAAGATTTTTTTTTTAGTATTTTCTTATGACGTTGTCACGTTCAACTATCGTCAGTAAACCGACTTCACAGACAACCGATTTTTTTTTCTTTATATTATGGTTTAGTTATGGATCATGTCTTCAGCATTAAAGATTTTTTTTTAACTACTATTTATATAATATTTAGCTTGTAATAAATAAGCATCACCACATGCAGCTACGAGTATTCAAACCAGAGCAATTAAGACACAGATAAAAGGAGCAGCTCACACTATTTATATCTTAGTGAGAGTTGGACGCGAATAATGTCGCAAGAGCCATTACAGTATTTACCTCCAGAAAAATGGTGCGAGCTTCAGAGTGCCTTCAAGAAGGACTGGCCGAGAGGAGTTTCTGGATTCGCGGTACTGGCCATGCAGAAACAGTGGGTGGACAGAGGGATTAACTATGATTTTAAAGTTTATTGCCCTTTTGGTGACGTGCACAGTGGTATGGTTGCTGTGAATGAAAAGGTAGGTACCTAATTAAACTTTTTATTATCATTCAAAAAGCAACTTGGAAAGTAGGTATAACGCTAAAGTAGACAGTTGAGTAATTGGTGATAGAATGTAAATTATCTGTATTGTGTAAAAAAAAAATATTTAAAATTTCTAGGTATAATTTAAAGTTTCGATGTACTTAGTTTATTTTAAATTCTGGTTTTGTGTGTTTACACGTGGATATGAGAAAGGATGGGAGGTCTTCTACCTACTCGTATTTGTTAAAAACCTGTTGATTATGAAATATTTTTTTTTATTGTAATTAATATAAAATTTGGGTATCTAATTACCCAAATTTTATATTAATTACAATTAATTACTAGAGGTAACTTCGCTGTAACAATTTGTTTACCTAAATTGTGTAATACCGGGCTTAAGTGTTAGCTAGGTAGGTACCTACCGATGATTAAGTACCTACCTACCAAACGCGATTATGTATGAAATTGATAGTACCTAGGTAATCTAAAGATAATCATCCAATGACCCCGGCTCAAGGTGGAGCAGAAGGGAGTGTCAGACTCTTACTGACTAAAACCCACCCGTGTTCCTTCCTTAGCCGTTTATGTTCCGGGGCAGCGGTAACCCTTTCGGACAATGAAATCTCGCTACCCATAAATGGTAACTAACTCGACTTTGTTTTATGTATATAGATTTGTAAGTAAACTGCCATCTAGCGGTACTATTGCAAACTAATCTCTAAGCAAACTTTCTAAACAGCACGTAGATGGAACTAGTGTTCGACCAAAATATCAAAGTCAAAGTCAAATCATTTATTTCAAATAGGCACTTAAAAGGCACTTTTGAACGTCAAAATTTAAAGTTAAAAAATAGAATTGATTCTAGTCGCCCATTCCAAAATGTAGTTTTCGTGTGGAGAAGAATGGGCAAGAAACTCCACCGTTACTCTTTTAAAATGTTTTACAAGTTTTTGTATACATTCATTACCTAAAATAAAATTTAGTCAACCACAAATGGTAAAAAGAATTAAAAATATAACAGACTGATAAATCAATTATGTGATAGACACATGGTGCTCACATATTTACAACGACTGTAAAATTTTACTAGTATTTTTAAAAAGTGTGTGAGTTACATTTGTCACAGAATGTAAAAAACAATGTATTTAAAAAAAAAATGTGTATGTATAAATTAAATTAGCAACCAGTTTGATTTTGTCTAGGACCTCTTTGGACCTCATTCAGAATTAATATGTTCATTCAACATTATCAAAAGATAACATCACCCTGTAATCCCCAAATGGTTAGGCAGAGATAGTACGTTTAATAGGTACTCCCACATTTTGCTTGCTATGTTTATGTCCCATGTAACAGGGAGCAAGACTATTGCCATCAACTGGACACAAATTCAAGCTCCGGACTGCTAAATTATTCCTTTGAACTAGAAATAATTACCTACCAATATAATTTCCTACCATTATAATTAATTACCTATGTTATTTTCAAAATAAAACAAAGTCGTGTTAGTTCCATCATTTAGAACTCAAAAACGGCTGGACCGATTGTTATATGATCTCTGATTTGTTAGCTTTATCTCCGCCCCGAATAGCCAGAATAACTATGAAAACATGGGAACATTTCACGAAAATAAATTAAGATTGAAGATTTATTTTCTCATACATTTTACGGAACAGCTTTTTTGGTACAAAGTTCCGGATCTTTCAATAAATAAGTATTGATTACCATGTGTTTTTCTGTTTCAGAATGCTTTTTACGAAGTGATCATTCAATGCCCCAGCGATGACGTCACAAACCTCGGAACTGCATTGAAAAAAACAAAAATCATTGATTGGAAAAGATCAATCATTGTGCCATTTGTCCCTTACAACATAATTGAATTAATTAAGACAATTTTAGAAGACATTAATGTGGAGATAGAGCTGATATTACCTTCAGCGGCATTTATATTGGACACAAAAACACCATATCAAGATGTTAAGTAAGTTTATTTATTGGTTATTGACGAACATTCATGGCACGTTTAGCCAAAGTGGTAAGCAGATAGCATGGTTGGCGGAGTTGCTAAGCGATCAGTTTTTTCAGTGGTGGGACTGATGATAGCACAAAATAAAATAAAAATGAAAAACGGTCCGACAGAGAGTCGGCATCGCACAGGAAAGATTCCGTACCACAAAGCAAAAAAACGCCGAAAAAGAAGTTCCCTGTATGGAGACCCCCTTTAATTTTTAATTTTTATAATTTTACGTATTAAAATATTTCATGAAATACAGCCCACTGACAGGCAGACGGACGTACGGACGGACGGACAGCGGAGGCTGAGTAATAGGGTCCCATTGGCGCACTTTGGGTAGGTACGGCACTCTAAAAAGCGAGTAGGAACCCACCCACGGTCAAGGAGCGATAATGACAAACAATTTTCAAACAAATTCCTTTTCCACATAGCGGGCACATGTCACCTTTTCGAACTGTCATTTTTAATGGCAATGATTTATGGCCGGTTTTTTATTCGTAGTTAACTTAACCAATTTTTAAAAATAGCAACTACTTACTTAACGGTTACATTTTGGCAAAATGTGTTTTTTGATCAATTGTTTGTCTTTGAATTGTCAAATAATTAACTATTAGTTGACCATTAGGTAGTTACTATTTTTGTGAGGTGCAAGTCAAAATTAACTGTATAATTCCTAACAAATTTATTCCTTGGCTATACCAACATACAAAATATTTATGCAATCATGATGCAGGTCAACATCCGAGTGTGGGACAAAGTTATTTAATGAAAAAACCTTCTTAGCTATCCGGTTGCTATTTCAGATGTTAAGGAATAAATGTATAATGGTATTTTATTGTTATTTTAAGACTCTTTACATCTATTATGTAATTTTATGATCATATTACGTAGACATCTTCATACATACATAAGTTACAGTTAAACAGAATTTGCATAATGTAAAGCGTATGCTTATGTATGTAAATAACATGTTCGGATGGAGTTATGGCCACATTATACGGCTAAATATATCTAATGGCCGATATGGCTACCCAATTCTTTTTTTAGAATTGTTATAAGCTACTGTCAAAATTGCATCGTCCTACTTTATCGGACGTTATGTCATTACCTTTTTGTCCATGCATACTTATTTTTACACAGGTTTCATGATAATGGTTTGAATTTTTTAAATTACTTATAGCCGCTCGTTGTGGTGATACGCACATCTATACTAGCTTCTGCCTGCGACTTCGTCTGCATCAATCACCCCATTGCTCGTATCGTATCGCCTGCCCGTAGTATTACTTCGTTTTCATTTAGCGATCTTTCTTTTTTTTTCTTTTTTCTTGGCTCCTTTTGGTCTTAGCGTGATGTTAAGTGACCTATAACACTGTTCAAGAATTGAGCTATCAGATGTTAAGGGTTTTTTTCAAATTCGACTGGTAGTTTCAGAGATTAGCATGTTCAAACAAACTTAAAATTTCAACTTAATTATTAGTAAAAGGCATCCACTGCTATCTATATCTATACTTATAATAAATCTGTAGAGAGGTCAATTCTGTACATGAAATATATTTCCAAAATAACTATCAGCGGGTGATTAGTGATCGATACTGACGCCAAAAATGCAATCAGTAAAATTTTTGTCTGTCTGTCTGTCTGTCTGTATGTTCGTTATAGAAACAAAAACCACTCGACGGATTTCAATGAAACTTGGTACAATTGTTCTTCATACTCCTGGGCAGGTTATAGTATACTTTTCATCACGCTACGATCAATAGGAGCAGAGCAGTGAAGGGAAGTGAAGTTTGTATGTAGGGGGTCATCTCTGGAACTACTGCTTCGAACTGAAAAAATCTTTTTGCGTTAGATAGTTCATTTATCGAGGAATGCTATAGGCTATATAATATATAATATCACGCTACGACCAATAGTAGCGGAGCATCAATGAACAATGTTGCAAAAATGGGAAAAACCTTTACTAATAAATAAAGCTGCCGAGTTTGTTTGTTTGAAAGCTCTAATCTCTGGAAGTATCGATCAGATTTATAAAATCTTTTTGCATTTGATAGCCCAATTCTTGAGGAAGGCTTTAAACATCACGCTAGAACCCTTAGGAGTTGAGCAAAAAGAAAAAAGTCAGAAAACGAAGTAATAGCGCAGGCAGGCGATGCTATGCGACGCGGTGGGTCGGGGGAGCAAAAAATTTCACGTGGACGAAGTCGCTGGCAGAAGCTAGTCTTCAATAATATAGAAGATGGAAGCCTTTTGGCTATCATCGTCTATCATCATTATTATTTACTACAAAAGACATCTAAAACTGGGCATAAGGGTCCCGCAAGGATACGACAAGGTCCTGTGTTGTTCACATCCAGTGAATTCCTGCGACATCAACTCGGTTGTCATTGTCAGTAGTTCCCTAGTTTGGGGTGCCGTCTCATTTTGCGCCTTCTGTAATTACAAGACTATTTTATTCCAGAAAATCATCACTAACTTAATTACAAATTAACGTTGTTTTTTTACAGCCTTCCAGTGGATATGACCTTCAAGCTTCTAACAAACAAATACGTGGACATCATCGACTCCACATGGCCGCACCGCTATCCCTCATCCACTACGTACTTCGAACTTCTCATAGACAACAAGTATGGTTACGGCCTCTTCCTGAATAATACGTTAATCTGCTGGCTTCTTATCAACGAATCAGGAAACTTATTACATATGTACACAGTCAAGGTCAGTTAACATTTACTTTATGAAGTACTAGCAGCGCCCCGGGGTTTCACCAGCATAAGTTTTGATCCCGCGGGAATATTGGGATAAAAAGTATTATATGTGTTAGTCTGATGCCTGATCTATATTACTGTAAAGTTTCATTAAAATCCTTTGAGCAGTTTTCGCGTGAAAGAGTAATAAACATCCATCCATTCTCACAAACCTTCACATTTGTGATATTAGTAGGATTATTTTAATAACTTAATAAGTGGGACATTTTTTTTCCAGTTAATTTTTAAGGATTACTTGATAATTTGGATGCCTTATGCGCCCATCCCAAAATATTTTATTTGGTATTGTTAATTGAGTCGCCTAATCCCTTAAGTTCTGACAAAATGCATGTATGGAAAGGTCCACTCAAACCTTTGTGATTCTTTCCTCAAAATACCATCTCAGACACTAATTTGCATGGTTTTCACATGGATTGACCAGGATTATTTCTCGATTTGAAAACTGACTGTGACCTCTGAATTTGTTTCGATCTTTTTTCTCAGAGTAGGCAGATAAGAAAGACCGACCTCTTATAGTTTTAAAATATCATTTATTTTGACGTGTATCAAAAATCCTGAAATAGAACGGAATAGATTTTTCTATATTGGAATACCCAAGACTCAAACAAGATTGTTAGTAAAACTTACGACTATGTTAGTAAGTACAGACACTAAACAAAACACAAGAAATAACGGTCGGTCCCCGTTGCGACATCCCATGAGAGACGTCATGAAAGTGACCCACATATACACGGATCGCAACCATGTTTAAGACACTTTTGAAGCCGCCCCACACCCTGCGCACCAGGGAAGCGCACCTTTTACGCATTGTTGCGTAAAAGCAATCTACATGCGCATCTGCGAACATCCCTGACGCACTACAGAAACGGGGCAGCCCCACCAGTATCCTAAACGCTGTTAACATGAGGCTATCATTTCAGGAACATAGGCAGAAAGGGTATGCAGAGCTGCTTCTAAAATTGGTCAGTAACGTTTTGATAGAAGATGGTAAGATAGTGTCTGCGTACTGCTTGGAAGATAATTATAACGCTTGTAAATTGTATAAGAAAGCTGGGTTTGTTAGATCGAAAGGTGTAGCCTGGTGTTATTTGCGTAGTACAATAAATTGAATGTGTAAAGGTCTTGAAGTTTTCTTTTATTTCTTTGTAATCTTCACCATCATTCTTCTGTCCTTATTTTATTTCTTGAAAATATATTTTTTTAATATAACTTGCGCATTTTCCTGTTTCGTGTTACAGGAGCAAAATAAAACTATATCAGTCAAAGATTTATTTGCTTTTGTTTTTTTTTTATTGTTCCTGCTCTATGGTCTTGATTCACAAATGTATACATACAAGGCCCAAATGAAAACATCAAGGCGAAGTAACAATTTCCAATTAAAGTTATACCCGGTCAAGGTCGAAGATGCTCGCGATCGCGGTCGCTATCCGATAACTCGATGTCTATACTCGCTATTCTATAAGGATGGCGGTGCAAACACGTTGGTTCAGTCGCATCTGAAAGCCCAGTGAATCAGTCCTTCAGTTTCTGCTGTACTCTACACCAAAAGAACAAATTGAACCGATTTTACCAATCACGAACCAGATCACATGGATGCTTGTCGTCCACCGCGATATAAAATCAAAATATTTTGTTTTTTTTTTTGTATTGGGTAGTTCGACGTAAACCTCCAAGCAGCCCGCGATGTATCTCAGTGAGGTATCCTTGGGCATGTGCGTGTGTGTCTAGTAACATGCATTTGTTTTACATCTCCATGTAATATAGAGGTAGAGAACAAAACCGCAATCGCGAGGTATCGCAGTATAGGTATCTTCGCCATACAATGTAATTACCATAAGAGCTGTAGAAAGAGACTGTCACTTCGATATTATAATAACAGGGATGAAGCTCGAAAAAGCCTAACTTTTTTTTTAATCCCATTGTCTAGTAGTTTTTGTTTTGTATAATAGTTTCACGACCATAGTCCGGTAAAGTGGACCCTACCTAATCGGGGGCAGACCACAAATGTCCAGTACTTAACAAGGGCGCTCCCTATAGACTACAATGAACTGTTTTAGTAGAATGCCTACGGCATAATAACTCGGACGGAAGGCATTTTGAAGGCCACAGTATGAAAAGTTTGGAATGGAGGTAAATTATAATTCTGAGTGGTGTATAAATAAAAATGTACAATCCCTTTACTTAGAGGATTGTAGATTTTTACGTAGAAATAAGTAAAGAGATTGTCGACTTGACTTAGAAACATTCGCGTGTTAGATAATTTTTTTTCCCCAATAATAACAACCAATTTTATTATAATAACTAGCTTTTGCCAGCGACTTCGTCCGCGTGGAATAATGACTTCCGGAAATTGAGGCACTAACTCTCATAGAGTTTAACCGATGTGCTCTTTCTTCTGCCGATTCTTGAGAACGCGTATTTCTCATTCAACGCGTTTTTCAAGACAATAGCGGGCGGACGCCGGCGTCCGTTTGGGGCTTGAATAACTAAAAATATATAACTGCGTCTAATATATAATAGTAGATTATACAACAAGTGAAAAAAAAGGGAATTTAATTCGAGGGACTACGTTGGATCCCGAGAGCAGCGAAGGATTCTAGAATAGAATCCCGAGCGTAGCGAGGTATTCTAGATTTGAATCCTGAGCGGAGCGAGGGATACAAGGACCGAGATGAATTATTTTTTTCACGAGTTGTGTACTCTACTTCTTACCATTGACTGCGAGAAAATAAATAGTAGTATAGTATTTATCACATTTTACTATAATTGCTGCTTTATTTCGAAATGATTCCGGAGTTAGTGTCTCATTTTCGTCACTGGAAGAACTCATTTTATTATAATTTATGTTATTAGATTTTCCAATGACTTAAAACAACGATAACAGATAGAAAAGAACCTAAAATGGCGGGTTTTTTTTTTTTATTATGGAATAGCTCCGTATAGCCAGCCAGTACGTACTTTCAGCACGTTTTATTTATTTTTGTATATAATTCGTATATTCGTGCTTGTTCCAAATTCAAAATGTTTTTATTCACTCAGTGACTAAAAGAGAGTTTTATTCACTGTTTTCGATGAATAAAATGCCCTTTTTCGAGTGGCAATGGTAAAAAATAATATATAATAAAACCTACTTCACTTAAAACTAAATACCTATAACTACTATAATTAATAATACCTATAGGTACCTATAATTAATAAAAGTACCTACGCTTTTACCTACTTAATATTAAAAAAAACTGAACATAAATTAACCAAAACTTACGTAGGTACTACTAACTAACTACTACTAACCTATTACTACTTCACCTAAAAAGAAATCCTGTTTTCCCAACATTTTCCTTCACTGCTCTGCTCCTATTGATCGTAGCGTGATGAAAAGTATACTATAACCTGCCCAGGAGTATGAAGAACAATTGTACCAAGTTTCGTTGAAATCCGTCGAGTGGTTTTTGTTTCTATAACGAACATACAGACAGACAGACAGACAAAAATTTTACTGATTGCATTTTTGGCGTCAGTATCGATCACTAATCACCCGCTGATAGTTATTTTGGAAATATATTTCATGTACAGAATTGACCTCTCTACAGATTTATTAGAAGTATAGATAATAGCCTCCCCAACCGATTTCGGTCACGGTGGCCAATCTTTTTGGAGATTAGCCAGCTACGCAGGAAATATTATAGTGCACAAGTGTGCGCGCAGACACAGATGCACTCCCTCTTCCCTCACTCTCATAGTCCGATGGGACGGCAATCCGACACGTCCGGAGAGAGATCAGGCGCAGAACCAACGGCTTAACGTGCTTTCCGAGGCACGGGGGTATCACAGCGCCAACTTCCAAATTCCGTGCTGTTACTAAGAAATTCCTAATGCAAAAACTCAATAACACTTTGCCCGACCCTGGAATCGAACCCAGAACCCCACGCTCAGCAGTCGCGCTTGCAACCACGAGACCAACGGGGCAGTTATTATAATAATTGCCTCTTTGGTCTAGTGGTCGCAAGCGCTACTGATGAACGTCTTGGTCTTGGGTTCAATTCCCAAGTCGGGTAATGTGTTATTGAGTTTTTCTATCAGGAATTTCTCAGTATAGTAGCAGTCTGGAGTCTAGATATGTGCCTGGACTTGATGGTGATAGGCGCGCCCCTGTTACAGATAGCTCGCTCGTAAACTGAACGAGTGAATCGCTTACAGTACTAGTGTGCAACATTCCGTCGGTGTTTTAGTTTTTACGATACACACTAATTACCTACTTATTAGTTGGTAACAGTTCCAAAAATACATAGTTGTTAAGATTGTCGATTATAGAACATTGTTTATGACTTAGAACTATTCGTTATAGTAGTCTAAGCTAATATAAAAAACACTAATTACCTAGTTATTATTATTAATTAGTGTGTATCAAAAAAAAACAATAACTGAATTAACTGGCGATAACCACTAACGATTAGGAAGACGAGTGGGGCACGAGTGCGTCTTCGCGGATGGCGCTCTGGCATAATATGGGTGTGGGTGTAGACACCAGCACATCAAGCTACTACAATCAGTCGAATTTCTTTAATAGACTTTCAACTTTATCGCTAAAGGATAAGGTTCAAAGTTGACTGGAAAAATTTGATAGTTTCAGGTTGCTTGATGTTCAAGGATTGCAGGCGTGATGTTCTATGTTATGGGTTTGGTTTCCGCACTTAGTCCTTCAAATGGACCATTGTGCAGGCGTGATGTTATGTTTATGACAATAACACAATCTGACCAAATTCCAGTTTAGCAAGATGCGGCTGGATTATCAAACGCGCTGTTTCGTTACTAAACTCCTTAATGTTATAGTGTTCATATTATATTATTAGTGTATTTATTCAAGCACTATTGTAGTTGGTACACCTCTAGTAATACCTATAGAGATTTTTATAGACAATACAATACAGATGGCTACAAAAGAAAGTTGGTTTTACTAAGTCGGACAGAATCCTTAAATTCCTGGAGCATCTCGATGAACAAGATTCCTGGTTGAACCAAAACAGAGAAAATGCGGTCGGAGAGATTTTTGAAAAAGTCTAAGTAAATAGTCATAATTCGAGGTTTGGCTCTCACCTATTTTTTCTCCAATATTAGACAAATTTAAAAGATATTTCATAAAATGAATAAGATATATATTGTGTTTCTGTTTTTCTATTTTCATTAATAGTTGTCAAATTTGTACACTAGGCTCCTGTTGACAGTGGTTTAAATCAGTATATTCTGAGAGTTCTAGTGCTTATAAAAATAATGTATCATCAAAAAGGAAAACATAGGGACATCAAGTAGTTAATATTTATCTATACTAATATTATAAAGAGGAAAGGTTTGTATGTATGTTTGTAACGAATTGGCTCAAAAAGTACTGGACCGATTTTAAAAATTCTTTCACCATTTGAATGCTACATTATCACTGATTATTATAGGCTATTTTTTTTCTTTTTTTCCACCCGTGCGAAGCCGGGACGGACCGCTAGTTATTCTATAAAAAATCGTTGCTTTATGGTCATTAAGCAGAAAGAAAACAGGCGCGAGCATTTCTATTGAGAAAAGACAACCCGCATTTCCTCTTAACTCCTAACTCCACACTGTACCTGAAATCACACTTATAACCTCAGTAGTTTAACGTGCTCTTCTAGGCATGAAGTTTTAACCCTCCATCAACTATCCATATCTTACCTACCTACCTAGATCTTTGACGGTCGTTACAGGTAGTCAGAAGCCCGAAATCTGACAACCAGTCTTACCAAGGAGTATCGTATTACCCAGATACTGGGTTGTGGAGCTCAAATAAGCAGTCGCTCCATGTAAAATACTTGTATTCGGCTGCATCCGGCTGGACTGGAAGTCGATCTCAGTAAAGTTTGGAAAAGGCTAGGCAGATTGACTGACTTACAGCAATCACAGTAGAGGTTTGTGATGTTTTTGTTTAAATTGTGATGTTTCTGTATATATTTTGTTTTGTTCCTCAATTAATAAACAAAAAAAAAAAAAAACTACATAAATTTCATCCCATAGAAAAACAGCATTCCTCATAGCTTATTACGTCAGAATATAATCAGCGTCATCCCACTTTCTACGTCGCTCACATACCTACCCATGCATAATTAACCAGACCTGCCCTAATACTGGAATCTATTACGTCATCAAAATTTACGACAATGTCAGCGAATTGTGACACCGTAGACGATGAGAATATCAAGAGATGTGAGATTTGTAAGTAAATCAATTAGCATTTATTAACATAATACACGTGATACGAGTAGGATGTTTGTTTTTGGGAATGTTAATTAGTAGGAAATGGTTTGTTGTAAGTAATAACATATTTTGTACACACTGAAAATATTTTGCTATCATCAATGGAACGTGAAAGGATTTCAATATGTATCAATAAATATCTATTTAGCTAATTAGGTTCCACTCATTAGGATAGAGAATAAAGAGGGGCCTGGGTTTAACTCAATCAACTCGGCTTATTGCTTTCACACAACACCCCGTCCTTCTGGGCCTGGGTTACTTAATTTAAAAATGTGGGTCTACAAACCCTACATAGCCAAACAGTCTTACCTAATATTTAAGTATCTATTAAATAAAATTAGTAGTAACACTTTCAATCATACATGTTGCTTGTTTAAAACGAGCCTATTTAACATTGCTGGGATTATGCTAGTTTATATTTAGAATAAGACCTTTTTGACCTTTAAAAATCAAATCAAATCTCAATCAATCATTAGAAATGAGTTTAAGGATCATATATTACAATAAGTAAATATAAAGATTCTAATTTCAACAGTTTTTTTTTTTATTTTCACTCAATTTTCTCTCTTAAAGACGTAAAAAAAATGAAATGAAATGTAAGTGCTTCTGCTGCTGCTGTAGGTCTGCTGGTGGTGCTGCTGTATTCTTTCTGCTTTTTTATCCGAACCGTTATAAGACCGACGGCATTAAACGGTCTCAGATTCAGCAGTCCGCTAATTTTATACTTAATGCGAGAAGACAAATGTGTTGACTGACCTAATAATTCTATTAATAACAATTGAACGTGTTTTGATTTTGTTCCTATAATTTATTGGTGTCGGTTAGTATTCTATTTGTTTTTCTATTTATTAACGAAAATACTTAGATACTTTCTGAAATTATCTTGGTATTCCCAAAAACCTGAATGTTTGGCAATACCTACATTAGTTTAAAATGACAGTTCCTTATAATTACAGAAGCCCCGCTAAGAGAGGACCGTTCTTTATTTATAGAGATCAAAAAGTAATGTAGTTATACCAATATTATCATTTTGAGAAAAATCATTATTTCCCACGAATTAACATATATTACATATTTATTTTTAGCCTGCCGTGTGTGTACAATGTGGTAGATTTGGCCTATGACTCGATCGACATGCGGCAAACGTGTCCGACCCAGTCCCTTGAGTTTGGCTGCTTTTTGAGTGACGTCGGCGATTTGTGTTTTGGAGCCCAGCACTGTGTTCCTAACATGGTCCGTTAATTTGACTCCAAGAATGCTGCGCTCCATTGCTTGCTGGCAAACCTCAAGCTTGAACGTCTGCTGAACTGTCAAAGACCAGGTTTGAGCACCCCATCTGAGGATAGGGAGTATGCCCATCTCCATTAATTACCTAGGTATAGGTACGTTCAGCAAAAAAAGTCGATTAACACTTCAGTTTTTTTAATCTCAGTTATTGGGAAAAATATTTTCTCAAAATTGCAGCAGAAGTACAATGCAAAAAACAAATATTTTGCTCCATTACTGAGATTAAAAAAACTGAAGTGTTAATCGGCTTTGGTTGCTAACTGTAGGTACCTAATGTCCGTTTCATTTCATTTATAACTCCCAGACTTAGCAGAAACGAGTACCTATCCAGTGATACTAACTCTAAGAAGAAAACTACGCCCAAGAGAATTCCGTGAGTCATTCGCTGTAGTGCTAAAATGTAGTCGAGCTCCGCATGGAGTTTGCCTTACTTATTTCTACCGTCAAGCAATGAATTTACAAGTACTAAAGTGCGACTTTCGAATTAATAAACCGACTTTCCTGGAGCACCTAAGTGTGGCTGTAAGAAATTTTATATGATTTCCTTCGTGAATTTTGACGATGGCCATAAAGTATGGGAAGACCAAAGAAACTATAGGAGCTCAACTGTCACTTGAGACACATATTTAATTTTTTTATTGTTACCGATCTTTAGGAGATTTCGCGACATCGGAGTGGATAGACGGACTGTGTGAATGTTGATGTGGTTAGAAAGGGAGTGACTACCGAGATGACGACTAATAGAGAAATATGGAAGAAAAATAAATATGGCGCCGACCACAAATAAATTGGGATAAGGGGTGGAGAATGATGAGTTGGTATAGCTGGTTCGTTGGTTTAGTTAGTGGTTGGTTGGCTGCTGAGCGTAGAGTCCTGTGTTCAATACGTAGCTAAAGCAAAATGTTGTTGGGTTTCTCGATAAGGAAATTTTCAGGTGCAGCCAAAAAATCAGCTAAACAGCAGATTTTTTTTTGTCATGATTTCAGTTGGTCTCATAGTGAGTTGTTCAGTTCGATGGTTTAAAGCACCTCTTAAAGTTTGTCGGGTTAATTTTTTAACATCTTATATAGGTACTACATATGCCCCTCTGCCTCTGAGAATTTAAACGTTATGCTATGTTACATTTTCTTCGTGTGTTTCCTCACTTTGTCTTTCAATTCTGCGGAGTAATTGCATAACATTTAGGCATTAAGTCCGCCTCTGTACATTTATGTGCTTGAAGTATTAAATAAATAAACAATATAATAGTAATATAATAGTAGCAATAGGTTTCATGTTGACAGTTCAGCAACATTCATTGCGTTATTTACATTGTTGAGCAGACACACTTTTCAAACATACGAAGCAATGGATTAGCAATATCCTTCAAAATGATTCAGATTGAGATTGATAATTTGAAGGTGCAGGCTGCGGCCATAAAACGGACTGACTATCAATTTTATGGCACACGTGCAAGAGCGAGATACGATAACTATGTGCTGTAAAACACGTGATCCCGTACTATCAATGCAATGTAACTATAGCAACAATGTTGACACAAAGATTCCTTGCGAAAATCAATCCTATAAAAGTAAATATAAGAGATATTATAACTGGGTGGCAGATACATCGACACGTAACGAAAAAAAGTTCTTCGTCGGTAATTTAAAACAAAAAAGGTTTTCCATACATTTAGACGCGCAGATATTTTACTGTAAAACAGCAGATTTTTGTGATAACCAACGATATATTTCTACGCTAAGAGGTCTGCAATCATGTGCTGAATTCATGATTACAGTTTGCGCGATGTCTTTTCCACTTTGTATAATCTTTTTTTTGAGTGGGAAATTATCAAATAACTTCTGCTCTGGGCGGAGCGTGTCCTTCCGTCCGTGTTCCTTCAGTTGCCTGTGCCAGGGGCCACGGTGACTCTTTCGAATAATCCGCGACCCTGGCAGGCATTGGCCCAGGCGGACCCCGTCATTTTGATTTACTTGTCTATGAGCCACGGGAATCGCACACAGGACTTCAGCAGTAACGCTTGCGACCACTAGAACAACGAGGAGATGTACCTCCCTAAAAATATTCCGCAGAACTCATGGTGACCCCCCAAAATCTTGGGCTGCGACCGCGCCTGCGTAACCCTGTATAATTTCAAATACCATTCGTTTGTTTTGCTCACCCAGCCAGCAGTACTCCGGACTGATCGCGAAAGTGACGGCTGGGCACGCGAAAAAGTTGCTCTTGCGTTATCTATGTGTATCTATATATGTAGGTAGACAGACGAGTCCCTATAGTACATCCCATTTCGTCCCATGTAGGCAATAATAGAGAGCGAGGCTGTTTCTATCAACGGGGCAATCATACTTAAGTGTATGCATTACCGAAATAGCTACATTACCATTAATTATTCATTCAGTAAGATCCATTTTATTCCTCATAAATCATAGTAGCAGTAAAATAAAACAAACACGAAAGAAAAACCCACTGGATCTTTCATCACACCATTGAAACATCAAGAATATGAACAGTAAATGTTATCATTTTCTCACAATCTGATTTATGTATGTCATTTTACTATAAATCGGTTCGCACGGTGTAAATAACTCAGCTGTTTTACATAGTAAACGCAAAAAGGGGATAAAATTAATTGTATTAACATACAATAGGTTTGGACGTCGTCGGTATGTCGGGTGATATGGAAGGAAATATATATAATTTTATCTGAATGCTTGTGCTCTGCGAGGGGCCATTAAAATACAAACAGCCCAAAAGATCTTTTGATATTTTTTCACAGAACGCCACCTGCTACGATCCTTACATAATCCTTTTGCTTCGTTTACGTTGATACATCTGCAGCCTAATTGGGAATAATTTTAAAGGATATTGCTAATCCATTGCTTCATATGTTCGAAAAGTTACGGCCACGAATCAAATTTTGATCACTATATAAACTAATACTGACCTGCAAATTGCAAAAAACGTAAGAAAATGGATGGATTTCGCGGGCTACCTGGAGCATCCACCTTAAGTTAGGAGGATCGTCTATTGCGGTTGAGTCCGAAGAAGCCAGTGGTCGTCGGACTGAGCCATGTCGCTGCCGTGCCGCGCCTGACTCCTTAGTGTGCCGAAGGCTCGTTGATCACGCCGCGTGAGCTTGCAGAGTGCGAGTAATATTTTGTGCGATTCCCAACACACCTGACCTTTCTAAAGAACATTACCAATAAGGTCACTATGTCCTTCTAGAGCGTCCACTCCCGCGGCGTTTCCATTCACATCTGCCATGTAAATATCTTTATTAGTCGTATTTCATTCATCCTTGTTTCAATCAATTAACATTGGATTTTCATACACGTGTTGACCAATATTAATTAATATTACTTAAAAAAACACGAGTTGCCGAAAATCGAGTTGAATGGCGTGTAATAGGAGATGCCTATTTCCAGCAGTGGGCTGCTATAGTATATACCAAAACTTAATAGGATCCATTTTATTCCTATAAAAAGTTTGTTCCGACATAAAATATTAAAACCGTAACAAAATGTTTTCAAAAATTTGAAGACCACACGTGAAGCTTTGGAATGAAACGAAAATCAGAAAAATGCTGCCCAGTTTTCTGGGAAATGCATACAAATATGGAAAATCGGTTTTAATTCCGTCCCTTTTGTTTCCAAATATGCAAAAAATATATTAATATTTATACCAACGAAATGAAAAGAAACCCAGAAGACCCAGTTCTTGAAATTCGAAGATACTGTGTCTTGGGAATCTCTGGATATGGGAAACAACGTATCAGATTTGCCAAAACTTAGGGGGGTTTATTTCCAGCAATGACGTCAATGATGATGATAATCTTGAACGCAATGATCTCGGTTACCACTTCAGCTGTAGTTTGTGGTTTATCAAGAGAACTTCCGATGACGAAACTTTAGTTCATCCAGTGCCTTGTTAGTCAGTTCCACTACTAATATTACTGACGGTCGGAAATAATACCACTGGAACCTAACGGGACCCTAGACTAGGTTATGGTCCAACTATATGCCAATTTACATCGAAATTTATCAGACGGATCGACAGGCAGACATAGTTACTATCACATTTATAATATTAGTTCGGATGAGCTATAGCGAAGAGGTAGACTGTACTTTCAGATACAAGAGCAGTGTGAACCTTTTGTCAATTGCTGTATATTTTATTAATAAAAAATAGTCCCCAATTCATCGAGGGTCGTCCATTGTAATATGTTGAAAACTCGCATATTCATACACTGGGTATTGTGTCCTATAATATCGTGTAGTTTTCTCTTGTGCCAGATTTCTCGTGACAACTTTTGTTTTCATTTTCCGAGTTTTTTTCATCATACACTAATAGTTACACAGGGAAATTCAAGGCAGATTCCATCATAGCAGATAGGGTTAAAAGAAACCCAAAGAAACTAAATTTATGTGACATAATTACATAGCGCCTGTATTTAAGGATAAGCAAAAAGAAACGATTTGTAAGCATACATAATTAGCCTATAATGTTCCCATTGCTGGGACACAGGCCTATAAAGGTGTGAGGAACAGGGTGTAAAGTTCACTCAACCTCCATATAAAACGGAGGATCCTCAGAGTCCCTCCGACCAGACGGGTGTTTTGTCTGGCGGGCAACTGCTTGACAGTCCAACAACATTCATTCCATTATTTACGTTGTTGAGCAGAAATTCTTTTGTTATCTCTCTCTTTCTATTGTTATCTACTATTTTAATGACCATAACCCTAATAATAATTAAGTAATGTTTACTTTTATTCTGTTTATTTTTTAACGTCCTTTCTAAAAACTAGTAGATCTGTTTAGTAATATGTGGATTACGATTAGTTTATTTGTTACCTTTATTAAGTTCTAACCTTTGTTTAATTATTAATACACTACTGTTTGTTGTCCCTAAATAAATAAATTTTTCGAACGTATAAAAATAAAATAAAAAAAAGTTTATTCAGTTCAGAAAAAAACACGGTACAATATTAAAATCAAAACCTAGTAACAGATTATATGGAGCCTTAGGTGCTAGGTTTTTACAAATGCCCTGGAACCCACACTAGGATTACCTGTGTCGTAGGGTTCAATCCCTTCCGAGTAAGGTAAAATATGAAGCAACAAATTAGCAATATCCATTTTTTTTTTTGAGGGTGGGAAATTATCAAATAACTTCTCCCGCTCTGGGCGGAACGGGAGGGCGTGTCAGACTTCTACTGACTAAAACCCACCCGTGTTCCTTCAGTTGCCTGTGCCAGGTGCCACGGTATCTCTTTCGAACAATCCGCGACTCTGGCAGGCATCGGCCCTAGCGGACCCCATCAGTTATTGCTGACACCTCTTTGAGGCGCGCGTGGAACACAGCGCGCAATTAGGCAATATCCTTCAAAATAATTCAAATTCTGATTGATAGTGTGTTACGCTGTTAGGGTGCAGGAGGACTTCTGCTGACACTATTGTTCGTAAGTCAATAGTTTGAAAACCAGTATGTTTATCTAGAACTACTGCTCCTGAATTCAAAGCGAGCTGCCACTACAGTAAGTTAAACACATCATTCCTCCTGGGACCTAGTGGGATATGTCTCGAGATTCGATATCAGAGTCTCATGTCTCATAAATCAGAATATTGCTAGTTAGCCTGGTGCGAAGTTTAGCGGTATTGTAGCATAGAGTATTTTAGGTAATACGGGCAAACAAAACCCAGCTCACAACAAAAACCTTACGCGACGAATACACGGCTGTGTGCACACATATAGGTGCACACGTATTGATCAATACTGACACCAATATCTAGGGCAACGCGAGATTAGCAAACGCTCTATCTAATCTTAACTTGGTCATTGTGGAGCAGGGATGTTGAAAATATTTTACCTGAGAACTGAAGAAAAATCTATGTTTTGTGGTTGGTTTAGAATTTTCTAGATTGTCAGCTTGATAAGGGGAACTGATCGTGGAACCGTTATTTTGCAAGACATCCCTTTAATTGACAATAGTATTGATAAAAGACACGAATTATGGTTCGCCTGAAAGTTCCCAGTGCTGGGACACAGGCCTCCTCTCTGTGAGAGGGAGTGGACCATAATCCACCACGCGGGCCCAGTGCTGGTTGACAGATGTCACACGTCTTCGAACTTTTGGGACTAGGACATTTAAGGTTCTAGTTTCCTCACGATGTATTTGTTCACCGTTTTGAGAGCAGTGGTCATGAAATAATTATTTAGGTACGCAAAGTGCCTACCTGGGTTCGAGCCCATAACTAACAATTGTAAGACCCCACATAGGTAGACATCGACTAATTTAAAATTGTACGCCCCTCCGTTGCTCGTTTTATACATAATTGAAATGTTTGTATTGAAATTTTAGTGGAGGGCCGTGCAGTTTTATATTAGAAGATCCTACTAGGTGCCCATAAATTTATGTCATTAATTAGGAGTTAGTTGATTTACGTGGTTGACCTTATATATTTAGCAGACACTAAAAATTGTATCCTCCGCTTATCTACCCCTAAATAAATTGATATCAGAAGAACTCGACCATTCACGATAATTCCCGCGATGGTGGAACATCGGAGCAAAAAAAAAAAATTCAAAATGCTAAACTTTTTCTGTTCATTGCTATTATCGTAATTCATCCTACTTCCTATCCTACTAATATTATAAATCCTACTTCCTACTAATATTATAAATGCGAAAGTTTGTGAGGATGGATGGATGTTTGTTACTCTTTTACGCTAAAACTACTGAACGGATTTTGATGAAACTTTACAGTAATATAGTTTATACATCAAAATAACACATAGGATACTTTTTATCCCGATATTCCCACGGGATCAAAACTCACGCGGGTGAAACCGCGGGGCGCAGCTAATAATCAATATTTTAGTGCTCTATAGAGTGATGTTTCATAAATTCATTTAGTAAAATTGATCAAATAATCAAAACAACGAAATACTTAGCTGTTAAATAACAGCTATTTGCGATGTTGCCAACTTTCAAAATGCGGATCTTCATATGTATGTGTGTTAAATGATTTTATTTGTGTAAGTACGTTTTGTACAAACACTTTTATTATGTCAATCATATTTTAAGAACTGGATTAGGTCGACGTTTCCTATCTGACTACTTTGAGAAGGCAGAAAAAAACTCACATTCTCTTTTAAAATATGTAAAATATACACTATCTTAGTCATAATATCAATACTCCGTTCATCTAATTTGTCCCGAAAGAACTCGCCCTACCACAAACTCGACCTGCACAAAAATTCTCCCGCAAAGTATCAAATAGGTATGACAAAGACTATGTTCTTCCAAACAGATCTAGACGAATGCAAACCGGCGGCGGAGCGGCGGAGCAAGAACCTTCAAATTCAAAATGCCACTATTCCACCGAACTTTTCCCAGACATCAAACTTCAGAAGATGGTCAGGCCATGAAACTGTGCAGTAAAATCTGACAATAACTTGCCATATCTTTACGGCCGACTTATTTTAATGATCCGAATTGTTTCGTGTATCTCAATGGTCAATATGGAGCTAGAAGCTCGTTTATATGCTTTTTATTACTCAATCATGTCTTTTATGTTTTTACGTATAAGAATTGTACCGAATTTGTTCAGAAGGAATACTTACAATCTATAGGTACATATAATAAAATAGTCATCATAATCAGTCCCATAATTTTCCCAAGGCTTGGACACAGGCCTCCTTTCTGTGAGAGGGAGAAAGGGAAGGGGTTAATAAAATGTTATCGAAGTCAAAACTGTACATACGAAGTGTGGAACGAGTCTGATGCCGAAAATATAGTTTTTAGAATTTTTGTCTGGATGTATGTTTCGTTCTGTTGTATGTTGTGAAATTTGGCACGCAGATAATCTGTTTATAACCTGTATTAACACTGAGTACTTAATCACGATAGTACGTACCCGTGGGATATTTTCCGACAGCCACGCGGGCGAAGCTGCGGGCAAAAGCTAGTAATTGAATAAAATGGCGAAGGTTTTTGTGATGCAGCAGGACTGTGTTGTGCTGTTCCACAAACAATGGGAAACTTAATATCTTGTCCAGCGTATCTTCACATCACAGGGGCTGAAGTTGCCAAATTTTGGTTGACTCTGTTTAGATTGCTATTGAAACGCTAAGAAGAAGAAGTGTTGGCAATGTCCAATACAACAGCAATTTTATTTGTGTTCGTACTAATCATAAAATAGACAAGTAAATGGTTTATAGGTTAGATACTTACAGTGGTCCATTGATATTTTGTGGAAATAATTTCATCACCACTGCTCTCAAAACGGTGAAGGAAAACATCGTGAGGAAACCGGTACATGTCCTAGAACCATAAATTCGAAAACATTTGGGACATCTACCAACCCGTACTGAGCTCGCATGGTAGATTATAAATTACAGAAGAGGCCTTTTTTTTTGTGGATGGGAAATCATCAAATGACCCCTCCCGCTGTGGGTGGAGCAGAAGGGAGTGTCAGACTCTTACTGACTAAAACCCACCCGTGTTCCTTCCTTAGCCCTTTGTGTTCCGGGGTAGCGGTAACCCTTTCGGACAATCCCGCTGCCCCGGCAGGCACAGAAGAGGCCTGTGTCCCAGAAGTGGGAACAATATAAGGCTGATTATGCATTGAAAATTTACATATAGCGATTTTGGTAGTATGTTGTCTCTTTGTCGATCTTCAAGTACACAGGTCTTTGATATTGGCAAAGGGACTGCTTACTCTCTTTTGAGAACCTTTTAAGTTAGGTACTCAAATGAGAGTTTAAATTTAGATCAAAACATTGCAGAGTTTTTAAAAAGAAAAGCCACAGCATCCGTTTTCCCACACTTCAAATATAGAAATATTTTCCTTTTACGAATGCAACTCACATTCGTTTCTAACTAAAGCCAGTCCACGATTCCGTATATAACCAACAGGATCTTTTAATCAGTTCTCGATTTCAGGGCATACAGCGCACTCTTCCGGGAAAAATCCTACTTTTCTATTATAAAACGGGAAAGTGTGTATGTTTGTTTCTCAATCACGCTTTAACGACTTGGATGTAAAACATTTTCAATCACAATTTGAATGAAGAGGATGTACCTATTGCTAATCCATTGCTTCATAAATGTTCGAAAAATTTGTCTGCTCTTCCTGAAGAATTAACGAATCGGAACCCTCACACTCGGGTCTCAGGTCCACTCGGGTCCCTGGATTCAGTACATGAGTATATTCTGAAAAATCTCGAAAGTAAAAAAAATTGTTGTTCCATACATTTTGACCGCGTAGGACCGTATTATACATATAGTATTGCACTTTTCTATGAAACAGATTTTTTTTTTCTTTTTATAAGCTTCAAAAAAATTGAAGTAATCGCTAGGGGTCCTAGAATCATGTGCTAAATTGATGGTTACAATTTGCGCGTAGATTTCCCTGCCACCCTGTAAGTATATTTTTTAGTACGCTCCCGTGGGATAAAATGTTGTTTCCCAAGGGCGCGTTCAAGAATTACGTAACGCAATTTTTTAAAGATTTTTGACCCTCCCTCCCCCCATGTAACGCCCCGTAACATTTTTCTGTACCCCCCTAAACGTTAAGAAACACCCAAGTGAACATTTTTATTTAAAGTCACAATTATTTATTTATTTATTTTATTTATTTTAGGAACAGCTAAACAGATACAGTAAATAATAGTTTATACAAAACAAGGCCAATTACAAGTTTCCACGTGTAGTGTTTAAATTTATGTTGTGCAAGTACCGGAAAGTCGCTAAAATAACGCCAGCACATGAAGCTAACTAGCTTGATGTGCTGGCGTTATTTTTCAATTCGTCAAATTTCTATAATAAATTATCAACTTTATCACTAAAGTATAAGGTTCAAAATTGATTGGGAAAATTTGACAGTTTCGGGTAGATTGATGTGCTGACGTCTGTACATTTGTACAATACAATCGAGGGACTAGCCGTAAAACATAAACGAAAAGCATTGCCAACTTGGGAGGCTTTAATTCCCTAGTTTTTTGTTTAATTAAAAAAAAAACAATGTTACATAGCGCGCTAGTAACGCATCGTAACGTTCGTGGTAACGTTTTACAAGACCCCTTCTCTCCAATTTGCATTACGTAATACTTGAACGCACCCTAACCACTTGAGCGAAGTCGCGGGCAAAAGCTATTATTTTTAATAAACTCATGTGAATGGTGGCGCCCTCTTCCCGGTACATATTTCGTAGCAACGGATCCAATATCTATGTTCTCAGACACCTGTCGTTGCGTATATTATGGTGCTCGACATTTAATTTACTTTATATTAACTCATGGTTGTTCCGTTATGATAGAAAAAATAGAGAAGAACTTTCTCTGATATGCTTTGGAAAATGTAACTGGCGACAACAATATATGGTGCTATGCAGAATATTACCATGGTACCAGAAAAATCAGTGGGTACATGATTCTGAACCTTTTAGAAATCATCAAATGACCCCTCACGCTCAGGGTGGAGCAGAAGGGAGTGTCAGACCCTTACTGACTAAAACCCACCTGTGTTCCTTCCTTAGCCCTTTATGTTCCGGGGTAGCGGTAACCCTTTCGGACAATCCCGCTGATGATTCTGAACCTGCGTTGACACTTTTGGTTGGCTAATAAAGGAAAATTACCTGTTCAGTACATTTGACCGCCTATGTATTGTATTTTTTTTATTCCCGTGCCTTGGAATGTACCTTAAGCCGTTGGTCCTGCGCCTGATCTCTCTCCGGTCGTGTCGGATTGCCGTCCCATCGGACTATAAGAGTGAGGGAAAAGGGAGTGCACCTGTGTCTGCGCGCACACTTGTGCACTATAATATCTCTCGCGTACCTGGCTAATCCCCGTTGAGATTGGCCACCGTGACCGAAATTGTATTTTTTTTATGAAACAGGAGTATTTTTTTGATATCTGGTTAAGAATTTTTTCTCCAGGGGCTCTAGAATCGTGAGCTGAATTCATGGTTATAGTTTGCGCATCGATGCATCATGCCACCCTGTATCTATAACGAGTCCGAGTATCACTGATCAGGGGGTCTACTCCGAAGTGGTAAATTTATCGTATCGGTCTCGTACCGGCGGAATGTTCGGTCATTTCCTACTACGAAGTTCATTCTATTTAGTTCGGTCGGTCCGACCCGACTGGACTTCATTTGACATTTGTTGTATCGTTACCCCTCTCAGTCGTCAGTTTATTCAGTTTCGTTGATTCAATTCGCCAGTTTTGTTGATTAGTCAGTTTCATTGATTCCTCAGTTTTGCCGATTAGACAGTTACGTTAGATATATAGACAAGGGATTTTTTATCATTATATTTATTTTGGCAGCTGTGCATTATATGCACTATGCTAGCTTTAAGGCATGCATATAGATTCCTATAAATCGTAATCTATTTACAAAATTGTATTTTATGGAATTTCTTGCCCATTCTTCTTCATACGAAACAAACTTTTGAAACAAGAATCAATTCCATTGACTTGTAAATGTTGACGTTCAAAAGTACCCATATGTGCCTGCATAATTAGCCACCACGCGGGCCCAGTTGGCTGGTTGATGTCACATGCCTTCGAATTTTTGGTCCGAGGACATGCCGGTTTCCTCACGATGTTTTCCTTTACCGTTTTGAAAGCTGTGGCGATGAAATAAATTACACAAAATTTCAATGCACCACTTAGATACCTATAAACCATTACAACGTCTTAATGTTAAGATTAATACGATCACAAATTGCTGCTTTATTTGACATACACACTTCTTCTTAGCATGTCTATGGCAATCTAAACAGGAGTCAGCCCAAAATTTGCAAATATAAGCCCCTGTAACGTGCTTGCCTGGGTTCAAACCTACGACCTACAACTCCGAAGTGAGACCCGTTACCACTGGGCCACCACTGCTCTATTTATGTGCCATTTTGAAATAAATTATTTGACTTAGTATGTTGTCTGGTGAAAAAGGTTACCCGAAATAGATTACAGTAAAATTATGAATCTGTGTTTATTAGTGTCACTATTACTAATGCATAACCATTAAAAAATTCTCTACATAAAAATACAACGGAACATAATTAATAAAGACAGCTATGATCCATAACCAGATCAAACACAACATAAAACCGTCCAAATCTATGTCAAGCACACAATAATCATAAGAAAACTACTAATTAACATAGCGAATATTTCTTTCTGCTCCACATATTGTCCAATATGCAACAAAATTACATATGAACCACGATACGACCGACTCTTATTACATCTAACAGTAGTAAGTGTGCAATTATTATGTTCGTTCATAAAGACTATGTTACACGATTCAACCAAGATGAAACTTGGCACTTGAAAGATGTACCGGAGACTGAAAAGTTGTGTGGAAATCGGTTGTCATGATATGGGCATGTAATGCGGAGGAGAAAAATGTCGTGAGGAAAGTTTTGAGCATGTAGATCGACGGCTAGAGTAAGGGAAGGCAAAAGAAACGCTGGATGAACTGTGTGAAAGATGATATGGTTAGAAAGAGGGGGTGACCGAAATGAAGACTAATAGAAAAAAAGGATGAACGAAGAGACAAATTGTGCCGGGGTTATGGGCAAGAGAATGATATAATTGAAAGGTGCAGACTACAATTTGATGGGAGACTTTGAATAGGCAAGCGTAGGCTATGACTTCCTCAGGCTAGGTGGAGAAACGATCTTCGCAGGGTAGCTGGATGAAGTTGGCCGAACAACTTCTTGCAGTATTGTCTCTCCTTCTCGCTTTATCCATCCAAAGGTTGTCTGTCAAAAAATCGCTTATAGCGATAAAACCGCCAATTGTGTCGCCCTATGTAAAATTTCCACATTCCTATCCTATATCATTCATATGGTGTAGGTATACAATAAAAAGAACTATATCTATCTATGCTGCTTGAAAAGGAATTTAGGATAAGGCTGACATCTAATGATTCACTTTTATGTTATACCTACATATATTGTTTTTTTTATTCTTAGCCTTTAATGTGCCCCACTGCTGGACAAAGAGCTCTTGTTCCTTCCAAGCCTCCCTGTTTTAGGCGATCCCTGGCCATGTTAGCCCTGCAAACCTTATCAGATCGTTACAACACCTTTGCCGTGATCTACCTCGACGGTGATGTCCTCTCTTAGGCGTCCAGTGAGTGACGATCTTAATACCCTCTCTCCAAGTACATTCGCGCGACGTGTTCGGCCCACGCCCACACAGCCTGGCTGTTTTTATGATTCCGTACTTCAAAAAGAAAAAACGGAACCCTTATAAGATCACTTTGTTGTCCGTCCGTCCGTCCATCTATCTGTCAAGACCCTTTATCTCGGGAGCGCGTGGAGGTATCGAGTTGAAATTAAAACCATATAGGCAAGTCCCTGAAGCTGTGAAAAATCAAACTTCTAAGTTTACGTAAAATACAGATACCGCCGTTTATGCCGCAAAAAACGTTTATTTCGACACTCTCAAGGGAATCAAAATGTATAGGGTACAAGTTCCCGTTGACTTAGAATCATGAAATTGGGCAAGAAGTAAGATCATGTAGCACAAGTAAAAGAAAAAATCCGAAAACTCTAAATTTGTACATAGCTACTTTGTACGGAGCCCTCGGTGCGCGAGTCCAATTTGCACTTGACCGGCTTTTTTATCCAACATCCGCTGCTTGAGTTATGGAGCGCAGGGGTGATTCATTGGTTATTTCATTAAAATTGAAAGACAAAAGTGAACCGTGTAACTCGACCTTTAGTATGAGACGTCGGTATTGGTACAGCGGAGGTTTTTTTATCGCCATTCACATGACAATCAATATCAAAAGGTTTTTATTTAACATTACATTGTCTAGTTAAGTAATGTTTGAGTTAAGTGCTTAGTATGTGCTGATAAATCAATATACTTTATAGGGATATATTTTCGGAAAATTCTTTGTAACGAATCAATAGTGATAGTGAAAAAAATCTATAATAACAAGGAAAGTCTAATAGAAAGATTTTGTAATATTTGCGAAAGAAATCGTTTTTACTAATAAATAACCCATCATCCTTCAAAGCAAGTGAACAGGCATCTTTTAAACAAACATAAAAAATCAAATCGTTTCTCTTCACAATATAAGTTAAGAAAACTCTCCTACTTTAGTACGACATAACATTATTGAATAAGAGTCAACATAATCGTTCATTTATCATAATACTCGTAAATTTAACTTCGCAAGGACTATAAAAACTAAAGAGCTTATCCGTCGCCGTCAAATCGGTAGATCATAAATAATTCCGAACACTACTTATAGTGTATTGTGAACTGTGAACAAAGTAACAATATGAGAATAATAAATCCATATACGCAGAAGCGAAAGTTGCTTTTAAAAGCTACTAAAGTCTCAATAAAAATGTTTTATTTCGAAAAATAAACTATAATATCAGTTTATTTTCATCAATCATTGCCGATATTTGAAGTATACTAGCTGACAAGTCAAGCCGTTTCGGAGGAGTTTTGAACGTTACAAACACTGTGACACGAGAATTTTATATATTACATATACCTAGTCCTCCTTATTAGACTTGTGGATAAGTATTAACAGCCGCACGGTTGATCGATCAGGTTAAACTACGCTTGCCGCGGTTGGTCCGTGGATGGGAGATCATCTTTACATAACAAAACCCCTAGTACCGGCTGTTATTCACGGAACTTTGACAGTCGTTACGGGTCGGCAGAAGCCCGAAAGTCTAACAACCAGTCTTGTCAAGGGGTATCGTTTCACCCAGTAACTGGGTTGTTAAAGTCAGATAGGCAGTCGCTCCATGTAAAATACTGGTATTCAGCTGCATCTGGTTAGACTGATAGCCAACCCCAACATAGTTGGAAAAAGGCTAGGCAAATTGATTTTTATAGTCCTACTTATTGATTTCGATAACGGTGACCCTTTTCTTGGATGGGAAATCATCAAATGACCCCTACCGCTCGGGGTGGAGCGGAAGGGAGTGTCAGACTCTTACTGGCTAAAACCCACCCGTTTTCCTTCCTTAGCCCTTTATGTTCCGGGATAGCGGTAACCCTTTCCGACAATCCCGCTGCTCCGGCAGGCTTCGGCCCTTCCCCTTCTCTAATGCTGACACCTCTTTGAGGTGCGCGTGGAACACGTACACGCCGTCCGGCACGGGCCTGGTCCTGATCGGACGGAGAGTTGCCCATTACTCTCCGTCCGCAGCCCCGCGCCTACGGTGGCCGGGAGTCGTCACGCGGCTCCCGACGCCCGGAGCGTATAACGGTGACCCTTGAGATTATTATTGCCTAGCTTGTGCTCAAATATGACTCGGTTGATGTGTTTGTAATACCATCAGGCGACGGATAATCAAGAAAGAGTCGCGAGTAACACTTGGATGAGACTAGCACAGAGTTATCAAGTCACAAAAGAGAACAGCACTGTAATTTCGTAACACACTTCCTTTCACAAACCAAAGGATTTTGTTAGACATTTCTAATCCATTGCTTCATATGTTCGAGAAATTTGTCTGCTTAACAACGTAAACAACGCAATGAACGTGCCTGGACTGTCAAAACGAAAGGCATTGCGATCGATTGTATTTTATGTGTTAGTGTGTGTTTTAATTAACCAGCAGGGCTACACTCAGCAGTGAGTGCTTAAAATAAGGATGTCAATGATGATGAATATAACGTAAGTATGTACATTTGCGCTGAAGTACAGTATCGTTGAATTGGTAAAGATCGTTGTTTACCAATTTTTGGAAACGTCTGTAGATATCTCGCAAAAATGTCATATATATGGGTTTCATTTAAGAACTTTTAAGTTAGCACTTAAGAGTTCAGTTGCATTGTTAAATGAAAGTTAACAGTGAACTTAACTATTATTATCGCTAATAAGTATGTTGGAAATTACTACAATTCAGAGACACCTACATGGAAGCCTTCATGGGATACAAGCATAAAGTTATGTTGTATTAGAAATTCTACTTTGACAAATATAGGTGACTAGCTTCTACCCGCGACTTCGTCCGCGTGAAATTTTACTCTCAACCCATTCACCCTCTAAGGGTAGAATTTCAAAAAAAAGAACACACCCTCCAAATTTCATGTCTCTAGGACCAGCGACTTAGGCTGTGCGTTGATATATCAGTCAGTCAGGACTTTGAATTTTATATATGTAAGATGGCTTCCGAGCTATGCCCCAGAATGTAGGTCTTTAACTTCGTCATTAGCAGAAAAGACAAAGCACTATCGCTTCTACACCAATTCATAATGTTCACGGTACCTCGTGGAAGGGCGGAGTATCTCTACCTACCTCCGAGAGAGCGACTGCTTTTCATTCACAATGTTGATACACCCGTCGTAGAGTAGTGCCACGACCAGTGCCAGTGAAGATACTTGTTTTTTTTTTAATAAATAGAGGTGTTACACGTTGTATAAGACGGTTTAGTGCAAGTGTGTGGATGATCTTCTGATATGTGGAGCTTGGTGATTTTTTGTGAGTAATTTCGTACTTTTTGTAGAACTTGTAATAATGGGAAGTGGTAGACCGCGAAATTCAAATTTTATTACGTTTTTTGCAATTTGCAGGTCAGTATCAGGTTGTATCTTGATCAAAATTTGATTCGCGACTATGACAGGTACGTATCTAAAGAATTATAATCATTAGAATCATTATACATCTTCCTAAGTGAGATTTGTACCACAAACACTTTTCCATGAGAGATTTCTTCTTGTGGTACAAATCTAAGTTGGGAAGATGTATTAATGATTCTATTGATTATAATTCTTTAGATACGTACCTTTTATAGTCGCGAATCAAATTTTGATCAAGATACAGCCTGAAACAGACCTGCAAATTGCAAAAAACGCAAAAAAAATTGAATTTCGCGGTAACCACTGCGCAATCACCTTAAGAAAAGTTTGTGCTTTCGTTGTTCATTTCAGTTGAATTGCCAGGAAATTGTTTAGTATTACTTTCAAGGAAAATAAGAAAGAAAAGATACTTATGAATGCTAAAATATTGCTTTTTAACTTTGTGGGAAATAAGATCGTTCTCCGAGATTCATATTGTCAACATCTGATGACATTAGTCTGAGCCACTTCTCAAAACCTGGGTTCAAAACTTGTCCTGAAACTACCAGTTACTAAACTTAGCCGTGTTGTAGGTATTTGAATTTATTTTTTTCCTTGGTCTACCAAGTGGTTTTAAGGTATAAAGTCTCATTTGTTTCCTTCTTTTTCCGTGTTGTCATAAAACAATAAAAATTGTGTCTTGGAGGACACTGGCTCACACAACACACACCTTCAACACAGTTATAACTAGCGCAGGAGTCAGAGAATTCTATCAATTGTTTGTTACTTGTTTTCTGTCAATAAAATAATGTTTGTATTAAAGTGAAAAATATCATAAGGAAACCTGAAATAGCCAACTGTAGCAACAGTTCTGTATACATCTGTCTGTTCTGTCTGCATGTTCGTTCTGTGTAGCTATGAGAAGAAATGTTTGCTTTGAAATAGAACAGACTACAGACTAATGTTTATGAACAAGCAGCTATCTAAATCTGGAAAATGAATATGCTTAATATTAACGGCTGGCAAAACTTAATTAAAACTTGGTTTCAGTATCTCAGGCCAGGCGTCTTACAAGTTCATATTTATGATCGTGGCACATCCCGCGGCATATGCAGATGCATTAATATTGTTATTATTACACTCTCCCGAGAAAATGTGAGGTGTAGAGAGGCTTATCTTAGGATATAGGAGGTTTATAATAATGTGATAGTGAATAAACTTTTATTTATTACGAGTACTAACTCGTGACCGTATTTCGGCCATGGTGGCCAATCTCAACGGAGACTAGCCTTCGACGCGGGAGATATTATACTGCACAAGTGTGTGCACAGACACAGGTGCACTCCCTCTTGCAGAATCGTGCAGGACCAACGGTACGGTGTGATATGCCTCGGGATGAGTTAATAATAAGTGATGCACATCCTGATTATCATGAACTCTCAGCACCCCGCGGCGTTACCCTCAGAAGTTTCGATCCCGTGGAAATATCGGGATAAAAGTATCCTATGTGTTAATTCTGGTTATGAACTAGATGTGTGACAAATTTCATCCAAATGCCGCAAACGTTGCAATTGCAAAAAAAAATAGCCTACGACCTATTCTCAGACCTACCAAATGTACTTGCACAAAAAAAAATATATATAAAAATCGGTCATGCCGTTTTAGAGGAGTTCGATAACAAACACTGTGACACGAGATTTATATCGACACTTATGCGGGTGACACCGTGGGGCGCAGCTAGTATTAATATAAGGTTAAGATAACTTTATATTATTACTAGCTGACCCCGCAAACGTCGTTTTGCAAAAAAAAAAAAAGGGGTACGAAAAATAGATGTTGGCCGATTCTCAGACCTACCCGATATGCACACAAAATTTCATGAGAATCGGGAAAGCCGCTTCGGATGAGTTTAACCACAAACACCGCGACACGAGAATTTTATATATTAGATTTTAAGAGTATTACGGGTCGTCAGAACAGCGAAAGTCTGACAACCAGTCTTACCAAGGGGTATCGTATTACCCAGTAACTGAGTTGTAGAGGTCTGATAGGCAGTCTTTCCATGTAAAATCGCGGCATCTACATCATTACAATCTGCTAAATTCATAATGGTCGATCATTGGTCGGTCAATGGTCTCGTAATAGAATTGTTATATTGACATTGTCGTATTGCCATTATTATAAAACCCGTTAGTAGAAATGATTTTCGAAAAACTACTACTAAATTTCATGCTAGATTTAATTTAATATATATTTTTACATATTACGTATTTGTCATTATGTACGAGATTACCATTTTATGCCATTTCTTTCAATTGAGTGTCAGTGGTTGACCATTGGAAAGTCATAATGACGCCATTATATTAGTAGATTACCAAACTTGTCAAAATCAACAATTATGAAATCAATTACCTATAGAACATTCTGACACTATTGTAATAGCAGACTTGAGGCCCAGTTCAGCAGCATTGACAATCGATTCTCAAACTACGCAATAATCATTCAAATTAATTCTGACTGCTTAGATCTAACTCACATGCCTAAGGCAAGGTTCTAAAAACGCAATATTTACCTCAAAAAGCGGCATGATCACACGAAGGGTGCCATACCATACAATTTATTTAACACACATTTTTTATATATAAAAGAAAAAAAATAAAAAACACACGTTTCTTGTACTAGGCTGCCGTCATAACGAAAAAGGGCACAACTAACATTTTTTACAAAATTTAGTTATACATATTCGGAATCAGAAAAAAATGTGCATCTGCCAGTTTTTTTTAATATTTTTTTGTGAAAAAGTGTTAGTTGTGCCCTTTTTCGTTATGATAGTAGTATGCCCCCTTTAATTTTTCACTTTATTATATTTTTTTATGTGTTGTTATAGCGGCCACATTAGGTACCTACACACTGTGAAATTTTCAAGAAAATTTCAGCCTTAGTAATAGGGTCCCATTGGCACCCATTTGTTACGGAACCCTAAAAGCAATCAAGCCGTGACATAACTATGTTCGTATATTTATACAGCTATTACTAATCTGTGTCGAAGAAATTCCTATCACAGCCCAATATTGCACACCTTATGTAAGACAAACCTTTGTGATTTATTATTAGTCAGCCATGTCGTTAAATTAGTCGAAAATCGATAAGTATTCCATTTATATACGTAATCTGACCGTCATCTCATAAGGGTCAGCGCAGACAGAGAGGAGCGCAACGGAGAGGATTTTATTAAGGCACTCGAAAATCAAATTTAAAATTATTGGAATAAGATGCATATATGCTTGAACCTGGCTAAAAATGCTCGCGCAGTGTTGTCACTGAGTTCAAAGGAACGTGATTTTTTAAGACTTTTAATCCGAAGTACCTACGTATCGAATAGTACAATGGACGAAGAAAAAATAATATTTAGTAGCAGTCCACAATTGTTGACAAACCGCGACAAACTGGCATGTTTTGGTAGAACGGTAACCCAAAACGGTTTACTCGCGCAGGCTCGCGAGGTCCCGCGCATGCTCGAGCATACGCGATACGTCAGAAAATGCTCGAGACCGCGCGAGAATTATTCCTCTCTATCTGCGCTAACACTAATGGAAATTGTTAGTAGGTCTAGTAAGTAGGTAGGCAATTTATAAGGTCATTTAAAAGCCTGCGAGGCACTATTTGGAATATCAATCATAGTCATTAGATTTAGAATCTTAATATAACTGCGACGTTGAAGCCTATGTATAATCTACGTTGGGCGAAATGTGCAAGACGAATCATTTAAGCAAAATAATTTTTTTTTTTTTTTATATCTAAAATGCCTGGTTCAAATATGTTGTAATAATCGAGGCTCTTGATACCTAATGTAAAATTATGAATGTATACGTAAATTATAAATGTAATTTTTTTAACAAAACGTTGCAGTCTCCGCCTAAAGCCATTTGACGCAGTAAATAGGCAATTCTTATCTGAAAATTGAGTTCTCATGTCAGGCCATGGGGTTCCGTAGCAATTAATTCTCGTGGCACGTGCTTACACTGCACAGATTACTACGAAGATCCACTTTGTTGTGCTATTCTGTACAATTCTACTTGGAACCTAAACCACATATGTCATTAGTTCACAACACTACACGACAACTTACCCACTGTTGTTTATAATGCCTTCGTCCCAAATTCACCCTTCG
Source organism: Globia sparganii (assembly GCA_949316385.1). Lineage (NCBI taxonomy): Eukaryota > Metazoa > Arthropoda > Insecta > Lepidoptera > Noctuidae > Globia > Globia sparganii. The sequence goes on from OX438670.1 coordinate 6,977,177, forward strand.
AAAGGTGAATTGAGAATAGAACTGAACTTGAAAAGGTGTTAACTTCACGATCTCCGTTTGCAGTGGGGTTTAAGAGCGTTAACGACGTACGACATTTCATACAAATTTTCAAGCTCTTGTTTTTCGAAATGAATGAACCGATTTTAATGAAACTTCATATGCATAAACAAGATACAAAGGTCTAAAAACTTAGTAAAGAACATCGAAATGTCTTATTCAAAAAAGGATAACAGGAAATTTCTGTTTCTATGGAAAATTTAAAATCGGTCTAATTTGGCTGTAACACTATTTTTCGAAAATAATTTTAACTAACTTTTTAGACCTTTGTATCCTGCTTATACGTATGAAGTTTTATTAAAATCGGTTCATTCATTTTGAAAAACAAGGGCTTGAACGTTTGTATGAAATGCCGTACGTCGTAAACGCTCTTAATTAAGAAGCTAGGTAGATCGCTGCAGGTACAATTTAGTCAATGGGGGACTCCGACGAGCAAAAGTGTGACTGTACAGCCACATCACAAACGTTGCCTCACCACTAAACTTGTCGTGCCCTCTGTGCAAAAACTCCTGCACTATGGAAAACCTTTGAGAGGCCAACGCTAACGCTGTCGAAGTGGCCAAATTCTGGGCGTAACTTATACAAAAATGAATAAGAAAAGTGTTTTTTAATTGAATAAGAATATGTATTTGATAAATTTTAGGTCCTAGTGGAAAAACTGCACGGTCCGAACGCACTTATTGCGGTCAGTTCGTGACCATTCGTTATTTTCAGAGTCTTCTTCAGACCTTTCATACCGTTGAGTGAGAGCACTCTAAAATATCGTCCCCAGATATCACTTGTACTGTGTACCTACCTATTCGTACTTCACCAGTCTTTTCGAAATTGATTGAACAAAAGACTGTCAACCATTACAACAGCTTTATGGTAATTGCATGCCGAAGATGCCTCACTGCACCTCATTGCGCACCTCGCGGTCGCTGTTTAGCTCACTACTTACATGTCACTTCCATGTAAAACAAATGCATGTTACTAGACACGCACACACATGCCGAAGGATACCTCACTGCAATACATCGCGGGCTGCTTTTACGTCGATTCCTGGCATGTGCGTTTCGGCATGTAATTACCCTTCGAATACCAATAGGATATCTCCCTGAATAAGCAAGACGCTCGGTCAAAGTTGGGGGACGGCGACGTCCTATGATGGACTTTTTCATTCCTTCAACATCATCATTATATTTTCTTTGCTGCTGTATCATGATTATTATTATTATATATATAGATTATTATAATATATTTTATGTGTATATTTATTTTATTACAGACTACCTACAGTATAGTCTCTCCTTCCCCTTTTTAATCCATCCAAGCGATAAGACCGGCCATTGCGTCACCTTTTATAAAAAAAAAAAAAAACATTTATATCTGTAATTTATATGGTGTAGATAATAAAGAGCATTCTATTCTAATCTACCAAAACTGTTGTGCGGAAAAAATAACCAAGGGCATTCGCTCGTGCGATTAGGTTCCGCTCCCGATCGGAAAAAACAAGGCTAATTTTAAACTTTTGTATCTCTTCTGGAGTGGATGTTATTGTGCGGCTAGTAATTCAATAACTGTGTATTCGTGTTATCTGACAGTTATGGCCGAGTGGCCGACCAGAATCATATATGATGCAGTACCTACAGACAAATGAATGGTTGCGCCGGGATGTGGACTGGTTGGCATCCAGTCGGATTGTGTGGATGTTTTTGTTTACAATTTTGTGGCCTGCAGGAGAATTCAGATGCAAAATGACTGTGTAAATAACGGAAAGGATTGTTACTTGTGGTGGATTTTGAAAATAGCTGAATATTTGATGTTTATATTTAGGTGCCTACCTAGGTAAGTGCTTACCTATTGAAAATAATCTGTTGTCTATTTGCATATTAAGTAACTTGATTGGTTGTTAAATCTTTCAAACAATCACAGCAGCTATAAAATTTAGCAGCGTGATCATTAGTTAACGTTTTCTTCATAATTTTTTATACAGCTTTTTTTTAAGTTAGCACGGCCCTGGCTGTCATTCGTAGATCTTTGACAGTCGTTACGGGTAGTCAGAAGCCCTAAAGTCTGTCAAGCAGTCTTACTAAGGGGTATCGTGTTACCCAATAACTGGGTTCTGGATGTCAGATAGGCAGCCGCTCGATGTAAAATACTGCAGTGCTATTCTGTAAAAATCTCACGGTGACAACTTAGTTGAAGTGACCGTGAAGTGAGCTGTCATTCCACCTGATGTTAGGGATCGCCCCTATTAATAGATCACATTACGCTCACTTCACCTAAGTTATCACGGTGAGATTTTTACAGAATCGATCGGCTGATATTCGATTGCATCCGGTTAGACTGAACGCTGACCCCAACATACATATTTGGGAAAAGCTAGATTGGTTTTGTTAGGTTTAACCAGGGACATAATTTAAGGGAATATATAGTACCTACTAACACAGTGATAACTGTAAGTTAGAGCCACAATGGTGCCGAATTCTCTTGTTCACAAACTAAACTCATTTCATTTCATTAAGAAAAGGACAGAAGATAAATATTAGTTTAGTCCTGTCAAATTAAGATACTATAAAGACAAGTTTAGACGTGATTAAAAATATGGCTACTAAAAATACGTTAATTTATGTCAGGCGCTGACTAATTTGACAGAACTAAACCACGGTAATATAATAATACCGTGACTAACCTAACCAGGATGAATAAACTACTTATTTTTATCTTCAATGCTTTATTGTTTTTCAAGAAGCAATATCTGCAAGGATATTGCCCCATGGAACTTCATTAAAAAGCTGTCTTCTATACTACCTAATAATAAAGCTGAAGAGTTTTTTTTTTGTTTGAATCTTTGGTATTTATTAATAGGTCGGGGCAAAAATATTTTCGTATTTTGAATCTATTGTTAGTAATCAAACCTCTTTGGCAGTACTGAATGTAACTGGCTGGTTTTAATACTATTATATGTTGACATTCTAAAGATGCAATAAATAAAAAAAAAACTAGTTCCCGCCATTTCTCAATTGTTTTTCAAGCAAGCAACGTGAACGTAGGTATGTGACAAAGAAATTCGGTACATTTTAAAATTTTATTACAAAAAAGGTAAAAATGCGACGAACGCCGCGAATAAAATTTGTGCGGTTTACGGACCAGATGCGGTATCAATACGAGTAGCACAAATGTGGTTCAAGCGTTTCAAGTCAGGAAATTTTAGTGTGAAGGATGAAGCTCGCTCTGGACGCCCTGTCACGGATAAAATCAGTGCCATTTTTGAAAAAGTGGAGCAAGATCAACATATTAGTAGTTATGATATTGCTAAAGAATTGGATGTTGATCACAAAACAGTTTTACGGCATTTACAAAAGTCTGGGTACAAGAAAAAACTTGATATTTGGGTACCACATGATCTCACTGAGAGAAACTTAATGCAACGTGTTTCCATTTGCGATTCTTTGTTGAAACGTAATAATTCCGACCCATTTCTCAAACGGTTGATTACGGGTGATGAAAAATGGATCACTTACGATAAGAATGTCCGAAAAAGATCGTGATCGAAGCATGGACAAGCCCCACAGACCGTGGCAAAGCCCGGCCTGACTCAGAACAAAGTGATGCTGTGTGTTTGGTGGGATTGGAAAGGAATCGTCCACTATGAGCTTTTGCCGCCGGGTAAAACTATCGATTCTGACCTCTACTGTCAACAACTGATGAGGTTAAAAGAAGCTATTGAGAAAAACCGTCCGGAGCTGGTGAATAGGAAGGGCGTGGTGTTTCATCACGACAACGCCAGACCGCACTCATCTATAGCCACTCAGCAAAAATTGAGAGAGCTTGGCTGGGATGTGTTGATGCATCCTCCGTATAGCCCTGATCTTGCTCCATCAGATTTCCACCTGTTTCGGTCACTTCAGAACTCTTTAGGAAGCATAAAGTTAACCTCAAAAGAACACTGTGAAAACTAACTGTCAGATTTTTTTGATAAAAAATCTCAAAACTTCTACAGCAATGGGATCATGGCATTGCCCACAAGATGGCAACAAGTCATCGATCAAAACGGCACATACATATTATAAATAAATAAAAAATTAAACCTAAAAGAAAAAAAAAAATTGTATGAAAAATACGAAAATACTTTTGCCCCGACCTAATACTACTAGCCAGATTTGAAAAAATATTTTTGCATTTGAAAGCCCAAAAAAAAGGAAAGGAAGGTAAGAGCCGCTGCAGGTACAAAGACCCACCTAAACAATTTTAAAAGGAATAACGCCATCTCTGAACGAGTAGTGTCATGAGGAAACCCTTCATTCTCACTCTCTTGGTCAGCGTACTCAACGCTGCCGTCCACGTGAGCACTGTTTTAGCAACAAAACTTTATTTTTCCATGTGTTGATCGTCGTTTTTTTTTCCCCGAGTCATCGGTTTGGCGATTTTTAATCGACCTACAGTTTGCTTTGGCTTATGATAATTGTCTTCTGGCGGTCTAACTATACAAAGTGACTTGTAATTGAACTATGTGGATAATAGCAATAAGTGTTTTATGTGGCTTATTCCAAAAGGCAAAAAAAGAGAGAGAGAAATAGGGAGAGCTCTAAAAAGTAAAAAAATCATTAGGTCACATCAGAGGACCAAAAACTTCGGCGATGAAAATTTGTTTCCAGAATGAAGTAGATCAGACTTAGTGGTTCGTTCTGCCATTCCTTCCCCTAGTTATGGGTTATTTAAGACGCTCTCTTAGAAGCCAGTACGTATCATATACCTAATAGTGCGCAGACATCTAACGACAATTCCGATCCAGCCTGTCTCTTGCTGCCCTCGGTCCTTACTCCACAGGGGGTGTCCTTAGCGTTTAGTCCCTTAGTTTCTAAGTTTCTTAAGCCCTGGCTGGAAGCCTTACCTAATATATTGAGGCATCTACAGGCAAGCCTGGTTAAGCAGACGACAACCTCATAGTTTGAATTGCGAGATGCCAAGCCCGAAAAAAACTAACAAGATATGTCATTACGAGTATATCAACAGAACAATAGCTCTTTTTGTTACGAATGTTTTGTAGCAGTTTGCAATTGTCTATTCAACTTTAACTTCAAGTGGTCGTTGGATATTATCTACCAGCAGTTTTATACTTTTAATGTTTTTACTTCATCTTTTAATTAATATTATGTAGGTACACACGGCTACACATCAAGCTATATATATGTCGCAGCAGGAGACTGTACATTAAGAACCTAACAATTGTTACAAGATGGCGGTAGTGAGGTTATCCCATCCGTCTGTCACTTGTCACTGTCATCTGTCTGTCACTTGTCACTGTCATCTGTCTGTCACTTGTCACTGTCAAGTAATGTCAGGTTATTCCACCTGTCTGTCAGTTGTCACTGTCATTGTTTTGACGGGTGCAGGTGGGGTGGGTAAAGTGTCGGGCATTCTGTCGGGGAACGTGCGCATGAACGGATAACCTCACAACCTCCATCCTTTTCCATCACGGATATTTGTAATCATTTTGATTTAAGAGTTTGAAAAGTAATTAAAAGAAGATCAACGCTATCAGTTTGTGTTGTTATTTCCTGTTTCCTGAAGATGGAAGGCTTGCCCGAAGATAACATTCCTGTTGCCTCCCCGTCATCAGAAGTGGGATGTGATCCACGTTCTGCACCGCAGCCCACGATGAACAATAGTGAGGAAAAATGGAAATTGATATTGGAGCAACAAAATCAGAATTTTCTTGCCCTAATACAAGCTATAAAACAACCAACAACGAGTGGTAAAGTTCATCTACCTACATTCGACCCCGAGAAGACATCCGTGGACGCACGTGCTTGGTTATCGACGGCAGACATGTGCATGGCAGATCAACCGTTATCTGGAGCTCCATTGATGATAGCTTTGAGCGAAGCATTGAAAGGCGAGGCGTCGGCTTGGCTGTCCCAAGTATCTTTCCCCGGCATGACATGGAAGGATTTTCAAGAAGCCTTCACCGCTCGTTATGATATTTCGGAGACTGCTGCGTCAACGCTCATCAATCTTTATAACAGCAAGCCCAAGGAAGGTGAGTGCCTTGCAACTTACGCTGCTACTCAGCTGAATATTTTGATGTCACGTTGGAAGAAGCTTAATACAGAGCAGATTGCTATCTCTACTGTAATGGCACACATAGCTCAAATAGAACCCCGCGTCAATCGAGTTGCTTTTACCACTGAAATAGAAACTAGAACAAAACTGCAGCAGGAGTTAAGGGCACTATCTTACATGAAAAGAAAGGCGCCTACTAGTGACTACAACAATGACACTGATCCAAAGCAACGTAAGCTGATGTCGACCCCGGTTAAATGTGCACATTGTGGGAGACTGGGTCACCATGTTTCTGCGTGTCGTCTCAGAAAAGATAATCGTAGTACTGGAGCGCCTCCCGGAGAAGCAAACAAACCTGCAACCACCTCGAAGCCTGCAACTACGGACATCACATGTTTCAATTGTCGGGGCGCTGGACACTACGCGTCAAGATGTCCTCGGGCTGCCAGCACAGAAGCGAAGTCAACCGCTGTTAGTACAACTAGCAAGCCGGTAGAGCGGCGTGTTGAAGTATGCGCGGTCAGTGCACCAATGGGAGTTCTAGAACACTTCGGTGAGTCCTTTTCATTTCGTTTCGATTCGGGAGCAGAGTGCTCACTTATCAAAGAAACAATATCATTGAAATTTCATGGTAAACGACAAAGTAATTTAGTAAAGATGACCGGTATTGGACAAACTAGTGTTTACAGTACTTCGCAGATTATAGCGTCAGTTAGTATTAATGACATTGTTTTCAACATTCTATTTCACGCTTTGCCTGATGAATTTTTGTTACATGACATTATGATTGGGCAGGAAGTGTTGACTCAAGGATTAGAAATTCACGTTACTTTTGACAGAGTTTTTTTTACCAAAATGAAATCCTCAATCATTAATGCGAGTATTGTCCATGATAATAATGGCGATGTTAGCTTTGAAAATATCGACACTAGCATTCCCTTAGAGTTCAAATCCAAGTTGCTAAATATTTTAACTGAGTTTAAGGACTACTTCGTTTGTGGCACCCCATCAGGTCCCGCCAGTACTGACCCTGTAGAGATTCGCCTTATTGACCCTTGTAAAACTGTTTATCGTCGACCTTATCGTCTTAGCCCTCAGGAACGTAGTGTTGTACGTGATAAGGTGAATGAGTTACTCGCATGTAAAGTCATACGTCCAAGTTCGTCTCCGTTTGCCAGCCCTATTCTTTTAGTTAAAAAGAAGGACGGCACGGATCGCATGTGCGTAGATTATCGAGAATTAAACGATAACACCGTGCCAGATCGTTTCCCTTTACCACTGATCTCTGACCAAATCGATCGCCTCCATGGCTGTTATTATTTTACCACACTGGATATGGCCAGTGGCTTTCACCAATTGCCAATCCACCCAGATTCAATAGAGAAGACAGCGTTCATAACTCCAGAGGGTCATTACGAATACCTGACCATGCCCTTTGGTCTTCGTAACGCACCTGCCATATTCCAACGAGCTGTTACCAAGGCCTTAGGCCCTCTTGTCAATTCGTATGCTATCGTCTACATGGATGATATTCTCGTTACAGGAAACTCAGATGTTGATGAATCCCTGGCGAGAATTCGCACAGTTTTACAAATTTTGACTGAACAAGGTTTTTCTTTTAATTTGAAAAAGTGTTCTTTCATGAACAAAAGTGTGGAGTATCTTGGTTATGTAGTTAGTTGCGGCGAGGTTCGTCCGAACCCTAAAAAGATCGAAGCCTTAATTGCCCTGCCTCCTCCTAAAACGGTCATGCAATTACGCCAGTTCATAGGACTAGCCTCCTATTTTAGAAAATTTATCCCCAGTTTTGCACAAATAATGGCTCCTCTTCACGCTCTAACCAGCCCTGGTAAGGGTAACGTTGACTGGAAACCCGAACACGAAGGCATTAGGCAAACGATCATAGGGATATTGACTAACGAGCCGGTCTTAATGATTTTTGATCCTGACTGTCCAATTGAGCTTCATACCGACGCCAGTGCGATTGGTTATGGTGCCATTTTGTTGCAAACTAAGGAATTCAAACAATTCGTAGTGGGTTACTTTAGTAAACGTACCACAGCCGCCGAGTCCAAGTATCACTCGTATGAGTTAGAGACTTTGGCGGTTGTGAATGCTATTAAGCATTTCAGGCATTACCTTCATGGCAATAAGTTCACCGTCGTAACGGACTGTAACTCCTTAAAGTCATCCCGCAATAAAGTCGATCTAACCCCGCGCGTACCTACATAGATGGTGGGCATTCCTACAAGCTTACGACTTTGAGATTGTATATAAGGACGGAAAGCGTATGTGTCATGCGGATTTCTTATCCAGGAATCCTCTTCCGGCTACACCAGTTGAAAAGGTGCAGCAAAAACGAGTAGACCTTACTAGTTTACCTGAAAATTGGTTGCAAGCAGAGCAACAGCGTGACTCTGAGATTATCAAGCTAATTGAAGATCTCAAGGAGCACAATATTGATAAAAATGTTGCTAAAACTTATGAGATCAGGTCTGGAGTGCTGTACCGAAAAGTGCATCGCAACAACCGATCTCGTTGGCTACCAATTATTCCCAGAGCTTTACGCTGGTCAGTTATAAACTCCGTCCACGAATCTCTCGTGCATGCTGGTTGGGAGAAGACGTTAGAAAAGGTCTTTGATTTATACTGGTTCGACCATATGACTAAGTTTGTTCGTAAATTTGTTGACAACTGTGTTACATGCAAGATATCCAAGTCTCAGTCTGGTAAAATTCAAGCAGAAATGCATCCCATCCCTAAGACTCCTATACCATGGCATACCTTGCATATTGACGCCACTGGTAAACTTAGTGGTAAAAACGATAAAAAGGAATACGTGTTCGTATTGGTAGATGCCTTTACGAAATTCGTTTTGTTACACCATACCCTGCGTATTGACTCTGCTAGTAGCATCCAAGCTTTAAAAAGCAGCATTTCCTTGTTTGGCACCCCTAAGCGACTCATCGCTGATCAGGGCCGTTGCTTTGCTAGTGCAGATTTCAAACAATTCTGTCAAACCCATTGTATCGACTTGCATTTGATTGCAACAGGAAGTTCCCGTGCTAACGGTCAAGTCGAACGGGTTATGAGTACGCTCAAAAATATGCTCACTGCAGTTGAGACTAGTGGAGAAAAGTCGTGGCAAGATGCTCTCCCGGAAGTTCAACTAGCTCTCAACTGCACGATTAATAGGGTCACTAAGTCGAGTCCTCTTGAACTATTCATTGGAAAGGTAGCTAGGCCTCTAGAACTCATGTGTGCCAACGATTACGAACCCGAAGTGGACATTGATACTGTGCGTGAACAGGCTATTACTAGCATGGACAAAAACTCTCGATACGATAAAGTAAGATTTGATAGTACAAAGGCTCAAGTCCAAAACTATGCAGTAGGCGATTTCGTTCTTCTGCAAAACGAAGAACGCAATCAGTGCAAGCTGGATACTAAATTTAAGGGACCTTTCCGCGTTATTGAGGTCTTAGATGGTGATAGGTATGTGCTTAAGGCACTTAATGGTAACCGGACGTACAAATATGCTCATGACAGGCTGCGCAAAATGCCCAGTAGTGAACTTCCTGAGGATTTATCTGAGGATATTAATTGTGAATCCGATGGCTAAGACAGATCTAATTTGATTTTCCTCACAATTTGATGTCATTAAGTTACTAAATTTGTATTAAAAATTTATATTAATTTGGTACTAAACATGTGAAAAAAAAAAAATAATAAAATAAAAAAAAAAATAAAAACTGTGTGTGTAATTTGCCATGTAATTCGCTAATGGACTTGCCGCTGGGTAAGCGATGCCACCAGTTAGGTGATGCCGCTGGTTAAGTGATGCCGCTGGTTAAGCGATGCCGCTGGTTAAGCGATGCCGCTGGTTAAGCGATGCCGCTGGTTAAGCGATGCCGCTGGTTGAGCGATGCCGCTGGTTAAGCGATGCCGCTGGTTAAGTGATGCCGCTGGTTAAGCGATGTCCGAAGCTGACCTATCTTGGTCAGGCATGGCCGAAACAATGTAATGTACACAGAACTTCCTATTTCAGATAATCCACACGAGGACGTGTGAGGCGCAGGACGGCCGTGTCGCAGCAGGAGACTGTACATTAAGAACCTAACAATTGTTACAAGATGGCGGTAGTGAGGTTATCCCATCCGTCTGTCACTTGTCACTGTCATCTGTCTGTCACTTGTCACTGTCATCTGTCTGTCACTTGTCACTGTCAAGTAATGTCAGGTTATTCCACCTGTCTGTCAGTTGTCACTGTCATTGTTTTGACGGGTGCAGGTGGGGTGGGTAAAGTGTCGGGCATTCTGTCGGGGAACGTGCGCATGAACGGATAACCTCACAACCTCCATCCTTTTCCATCACGGATATTTGTAATCATTTTGATTTAAGAGTTTGAAAAGTAATTAAAAGAAGATCAACGCTATCAGTTTGTGTTGTTATTTCCTGTTTCCTGAAGATGGAAGGCTTGCCCGAAGATAACATTCCTGTTGCCTCCCCGTCATATACATTTCCAGTTTTAGCTGACCTCGCATTGTATAGGTTTTTCGTACAGTCAGAAGTCAGCTTATACTGGTTATGTATAGCTTGGTGTGTAGCCGTGCGTACCTATTCAAATAATTTATAGACCCGTGAACACGTGATATCTAAAAATAGTTATTAACTTGTATACCTAATTTAAGGTACCTACCTAGATTGTACAGGAATCACAAAGTTTTGTATTACCTTTAGGTAATTTTATGTATGTACCTAATTTCTAAGCAAATAAACTATCATGAATAAGCAAGTTTAAATTTACGTGTCAACGGTACGGTAGGTATTTCTAAGACGTAGTCAGACAGATTAGGTTCGGTTTCAAATGAAAGAGCAAGTCACAAAATAAATCAAAATAATAATAAAATAAAGATCTTAAAGCGAAGCATGTCCAATCATTACGAACTTCAATATTTACTCGTTCATTCAGATCGCAAACGATATGCCTATCCAACAGATAATTGGCCCATACAGAGATGCAATATATTACAGGTGTAGGTACAGTCAGGGAAATTTACATTCTACGTAAATTTGCCGTATTATAGCCATTTTTCATACAACTATTAAAATGCTAATGCTTTCGCGTTTATAATATTAATTATAAACGCGAAAGTTTGTTGGGATAGATGGATGAATGTTTGTTACTCTTTCACGCAAATACTACTGAACAGATTTAGATAGTTTATTATAACCTGGATTAACACATAGGATACTTTTTATCCCGGTACCTAACTAATACGTTGCCGTGGGATAATTTCCGACCGACACGCGGGCGAAGCAGCGGGCAAAACCTAGGACCTAAATAATAATAATGATCTTTATTATTATTTAGGTACTAGGTTTTTCCGGCGGCTTCGCCTAGTTGTACCCGGTTAAATCTAGGTGTAGCCGCACTTCGGCTATTAGCCGTAACATACTTATACACAATCATGTGGATCAACAGGACGTTTCTAGTATGGGTGAATTTCAACAAATGCCATTTTTTTTATCATATCGGTGAACTTTTTCATCTATGGTATTTTTGTATATTTTTCAGGTTTTATGTAATCTTTAGGATATTAAATATCCCCAAATTTAATATCATCAACGTATCATTTAAGACTAAGGAGAAAATTCAGTTTGAATTCTGGTTTCCACCGATATGACAAACCCGCACCGATTATTTTTTCTGTACACCGATATGATAAGTTTATCCACCGAAATGATGTACATATCCAGCGATATGATAATCTTTCCACCTTTGAACATCAAAAAGGAAATAGTACGTTTTTGCAGGTCTATATTATTTGGCTTCATCGGGATTTGTCTCACTTCTAAATTACTCTATTTGAATTTCTTAAATTCTTGATGTAGTCTCATATATCTCTTTTTGTACATCAGTTTCTCTTTATTAGCCTTTGCCAATTGTTTTTTTAAATCGCATTTTGCTGAGATTCAAATTTTTGATATTTACGAAACTCATGATTGTCTTGATTCAATTTGACTGGACTGTTTGGGCGGAATGTTGATTCTTCTGAATTTATTGAACTGATACTTGGCTTTCGTGAAGGAGATGTTATTAACAAATCTAGAGGACTGCTTGTATGCATGTGTTTATATGTATGTTGGTATCTTCCATTGTTTCTTTGTATACTTAACGAAATTACACGGGATCTACCGATATGATAAAACGACTCACCGAGATGATAAAATGATCTACCGATATGATAAAGCAATCCACCGATGTGACAAAACTGTGCGTTGATCATGAATCAAAACACCGATATTAGAAATGAGACACCGATTGATTTTTTCTTATCATTTCGGTGTAAATTATCACATCGGTGGTAGTAAAGACCACCGATTACAGCGATATGAGAACAGCGACGTGAGAAATAACACACTTTTTAGAAAATTAGAAAAAATTTATAATATCTAGGATAAATTCAAGAACAGTCAATGAAGCTAATTCACTTACTACCTCTGTTAGAACCAAACAACAACAATAAAACTACGCATTACACTAGAAAAATGCAACCACCGATAGTATAAAATAATTGTCCGGGAGCAACTGAAATGGCGTATTTACATTATTGGTGGGAATATGCAGCGATTTGACACATATCCATCCTGACTGCGCACTAGCACACACTAACAGGGGAAATAAAATTGGGGTGGGGACGCTGTCGGACTCGTCGATGTAAAGTTAGGTTTAAATTACTTTTGTCCAGCGATATGAGAACATTTTGCAGGACAAATACGTTTGTGCCTCTCAGTAATAATAATCGTTAATGTGGGGATAAAAGGTCTGAGGTCAGAGAAAAGTTTAAATCAATGTACACTTGTTTATTCTTCAATAAACTAGTAAAACTTATCAAAATACATCTTAGTAAAAAATCACGTCTTAACGTCTTTATTCCGTCATTCAAAAGCCAACTGTCATTCTCCTTTTTAAATACCTTCCACGTCATCCTAAGCATACGTCTTTGGCATACATCATCTGTCTCACTTACACCTTAGCATTCAGCTCTTTCACATAATCATGCATTCAACAACGTTCCATTCCTACATTCGGCCGTCCTGCTCTTGTGTCTGTCCCCAGACACTCCTTAACACCTCACAAATCCTCATATCATACAGTACTCGCATCACTACTTACTACTTAAACTTAAAACAACTTAAACATCTTAGAATAATAACATAACATAACAACTTATTAAATAAATTCAAACACCTTAAACCTAATAATACAACATTAAAACAAAATGAACAAGTTCTCTTAACCAACTTAAAACACCTTAAATCCAAACTTGCTCTTCTTGTGTCTTTTGTCGTATTTTCTATTCTTTTTCTGCTTATCTTTCTTTTTCTTATCAAAATAGTATTTCTTGTATATCAACATAAATGGTCTATTGTATTCTGATAATTTTTCCCTGGTAATTCCATCTTTAATGTAATCGTCAACCCGTTTTTCCATGTAAAATAATCGTCCAGACCTTTGTCCTACAGGTACATCATCTTTCAGTTCAACCCTCAGCTCCGTAGGCGCTTCCTGTACCTGGACTGGAGGACAAGTTTCTTTACACTTGAGACCTTCCCGCCTTCCTAACGGATTATGCTCCAGCAAAACTTCCTTCTCATCTGTATTACAATTCCTGTTATCTGGCCTCTCACTTTCATCTTTAAATATGGTCACACAATCTTCACTCGACCCACAGCTTGAAAAACACTGGTCTATATTAACCGTCGTCGTAGTCTTCCCTAAAGATTGCACTTGTCCCGTTAGCGTTAGATCACCCTCATTAAATTCTTCGCCACACAATTCTGCCGACATCAGATTAACGTCACTACCTGAGTCAATTAACGCATTTATTTCGCACTTATTCTCTAAATCGTCATCGAAGTTGGCGTCAGTTCCCACTGGCATCGCCATCTTGTCGCCGTCACTGACGTTGATACTCCTGTCAATGTCGTCGGTTTCAACCTTATTTTCGCCAACCGCAACCTCGCGAATGTTCGGAGTGATATCGGTCACATACATCGTTCGTCTATCTTCGTGAAAGTTTGATTTTCCGCCTCGCCGTTCCCATCCTCGGTCATGGGTCTTTTCACTTTTTTCATTCATAGACCGAATGCATTGAGTAGAAATGTGTCCAAACTCATTGCACCTAAAACACTTAAGAACTTTTTCTTTATTTGGATACTGGGACGATTGATGATCTTTTTCACCACAGCTGTAACACCTCTTGACTCCCGCGCCTTTTTCATGACTTTCCGGCTTCTTGTATCGGCTTTGACCACTGTTATCCGTCCTCATCTTCTCTTTGATCGTTTCATAAATCTTTAACTTATCTTTTAGGTCCGAGTACGTCGTAACTCCGTACAACAACATTTTATTTACTTCCGAGTCAATTATGCCGTCTATGATGTACTTGATGGCGACATAATCGGGCATCTTGCCACGTTTTCCCATCTCCTTCATGACTAGCATGTAGTCTAGACAACTCTCGTCCTTCTTTTTCTTTCTGGTGGCCATCATCTCGTGGATGGTTTTGCTATCCACTGAATCTGGAAACTCCTTAAGTAATTCAGCCTTTAATTCCTCCCAGCTTTTAAAAGGGTTTTCAGATCTGAGCCATAGCGCAGCAGTTCCGACCAAAGCCCTTCTGGCTACAATCAGAGTTTGTAGGGGCGACCACTGAAAAATTTCAGCATTGTCGTCAATGTCTTGCGCCCATCTTGCTGCAGACTGTGTTTCGTCGCGCCCGTCGAATTGCGACAACAGTTCCTCTATACCCAAATATGCCATAGTCTTGGTGGGCACTCTTCGGGCAGAATCAAACCCTGTTCCCGTCTTTTCTTACCCGTCTTTCGTTTTTTTTCTTGATCGTCAATCTTTTTTCGTCGTCTTTTTTTTCTCTGTCAGACCCCTATCCCGGACGAGCCCCCAAATTTGTGGGGATAAAAGGTCTGAGGTCAGAGAAAAGTTTAAATCAATGTACACTTGTTTATTCTTCAATAAACTAGTAAAACTTATCAAAATACATCTTAGTAAAAAATCACGTCTTAACGTCTTTATTCCGTCATTCAAAAGCCAACTGTCATTCTCCTTTTTAAATACCTTCCACGTCATCCTAAGCATACGTCTTTGGCATACATCATCTGTCTCACTTACACCTTAGCATTCAGCTCTTTCACATAATCATGCATTCAACAACGTTCCATTCCTACATTAATTATGTAATGAAATATGCTATATATTTATAACAAAACTAATATTCTATGATATAAAATAAGTTATATACTTAACTTACTTATTTTTATTAGTGTATAAGCTTTTTGTTTGTGAAAAAAGTAGAGGGACGGCACCGATTTAAAAAAAATTGAGGTTTATGTATTTATTTCTACCTTTGTTATTAGTCCTAGGCAAATTATATTTTTGCCACAACCCAATAACTACCTATTGAATACTAAAAAAAATAATACACAACAATATTCCTTTTTTCAAATACTAATTTCACCGAAGACAAAAAAATATGTCATTTGGGAAATTCACCCAACAAAACAATAACAGCTGTTTTTACACAGTGCATTACATGCACACAGTTCACCGACTACAACATTTATGTTTATTTTTTAAATTCTATCTTTTATTTGGCTTTGTTCTGCCGTCGCTCATACCTAGTAAGAAGAATGACAGTTCTGCCGGTCGATTCTGTAAAAATCTCACCGTGATAACTTAGGTGAAGTGAGCGTGAAGTGAGCTATCAATAGTGGGAATCCCTAACATCAGGTGGAGTGACAGCTCACTTAACCTAAGTTTTCACGGTGAGATTTTTACAGAATAGCACTGCTGATTTGAATATACGGATACCTACTAATAAGTTGGTAGGTAATCAATTTGATAACCTTTTGTAATTATTATTTTTATAAAATCATCGCTGTTTTAGAAACCATTGTGGAAACCAATAAATAGGTGTGTTACCTCTCAGAAAATAATTATAGTTAGGGAGGCGAGGTAGCTAAATGGCGTAATTCAACGGCGCCGTCGAGACCTATTAAAATCGAAAGATAAAATGATTTCGAAAAGAAAAGCTCGTATGGTAAAAACCATTTTAGCGGTGGGTTTGGCGTGTACGGTTTTTCAAAAATGTTAAAAAAAACAGTTACTTGGGCATTCTCGAGCGCGTCAGATATTCATACTACGTTTGCCCCAAGTGCCTCTGATAACAACGATATACTAATCTGCCGGTTTGCGTGGTGGGGGTAGGCATATAAAGTAGTCAAAAATGCAAAAAAAAAAAATTTACTCGAGCGCGTCAGATTTTCGGAAGGGGTGTTAAGTAGGCCCCAAGGAAGCTCCCTTTAAAAAAACTGACGATTTCGGCGTGACGATAAGTTGCGATGAATTTTTGAAAATGCAAAAAAAAAAAGTTTTTTTGAAATACTCGAGCGCGTCAGATTTTCATAGGGGAGGTTTATCTCGGTATCCTGAAAGCATATTTCCTTAATCTGACAAAAATGTTGGTGGGTTCTCTTAATCTGATCGAAAAAGGTTTTTTGGTTTCTTTTTTTTTTCCTTTCTTTCTCCTTGATAAAACGGGGAATTTAAGAATGACAATAAAGCGATAGATACAACCAACGTAAATGTAGATGAAATGTAGTACGAATTGTATTAATTATTGTATAAAAAAAATGAAATGAAATACAAATTGTATTATAATTGTATTGTTATGTATGACCTTTACATTTTTGCTCAATACAATTCATCAAAGTTTCCAGCACATTCGAGAAATATACCGTCGGGTCTTTTCTCTCTCTTCAATCAATAGGTCTACGGTAGGGGACCATATATATATATATATATTAGGGTGCACCGAAAATTCCCTTCTACCGCTTCTTTCCCCACCATCACTGTTGCGAAATAAAGGAAAAATACTGGTAGGACGGCATATTTCCGCGAAGCGCTCAGTCTGTATTACATGTTTATGGCAAATTCCTCTTTTTTGCTTCAATTCTTCACTTCGTTTTGCTTACGGTACGTCCAAAAAACAATTTGAGGATCAACAGGCTATTGAATAATATATATGAAACTGTACATGTTAATAATACTTTTGTATACAGATACGCGTAGCTTTTTCCGAGTCCACGAAAATTGTCGAGAAGCTTTAGAAAAAAAAAAATTGTGAGATATAATAAAAGTCACATAATTTAATTATCGTTATTTCATATCATTTTTTTTTAACACCCTCAGTTTTCGAGATATGCTCAAAATACCGGGAGTTTGAGTTTTTATGATGCTTCAGGTCAAAAAGTTTTAACTTTGGACAAAAATGTAAAGAGACCTTTTTTGTGTAATATAAAATTACCTTTTTTTGTTTATTTAAACTTTTTTTTTGTAAGATGAATCGATCGCGACTTATATGCCGCAACGCGTTTTTCGGAAGACGAAATGGCTCCTCCACACTTCTGGTCATGCGGAAACCGGCAGATTTTGTATTTTTAGTGAGTTTTAGATTATATTCTTCAAAATAAAAAATAAAAAAATCGCGCTCGAGAATGCCGGATTAACGTTTTTTTTTTACAAGTTCGCGACCCTATAACTCGGCGGCGTCAAGGACTTATCGTCAGATTAGTTAAATTTAGTCTTAAAACACTAAAATCAACCCCCAATATCTTAATCTGACGCGCTCGAGTATTTCAGACTATCGATTTTTTTTTACTAATCTGATCGTCTATCCTAGGCGCGCGTCACTACATATAGAGCTAAATACTTTACAAGGTTGTTCTATTAGGTCTAAGGTATCTTTCATATCTCAAACTGCCACGCTCGAGTATTACCGAAAATTCCCCTATTCGCCTCCCTAACTATTAAGAAAGAACACTACCAGCGGTCGTTGATCCCAAAAAAACATCAAATCTTTCTCATTTTAATTTTATCGTGTTTAGATATCGATACCCATCACGTCTCTGCAGACGTGATCAAAAACAAATTCAAGTTGAAAATTAAAATGAAAGTCAAATTAAATTACATACCTACCTAGCTACCTACCTACCGAAACTCTCGGCAATTTCAGTAGCTAATTTAATTTGATCAAACAAAAGTGTCCATCATTGAAAAGTCAATCTAAATAATCAGCGAAATATTTTCCCTTGTCAGTAGATGCTATCTTCAACCGCTGACCCAAGCAGCCCATAAAAGTCATGTTTTGTTATTAGTATAGGCTGATTTCACTGATCGACACTTTATTGACATAATCAACTAATAAAAAGTTGTTTGTCCAAAAGAAACTTGAAATCGACATAATTTTCCCATAGCACACTGACCTTCCGTCACACGCACCTAAAATTAGTCCGAATAGGTAACGATTACCTAATACTACCTAATATATTGTCAACTTTCTATCACGAGAATGCGTACCTATATTGGCCCACCGGACATTAGAACAATTTATTATAATGTATTCCTAAACTCATTCAAGAAGCTGTATGATATAACTTGCCTTTGCCTAATGAATGAAATGACTTATTATTCTTTTCAAATGACAGATAATGACAGTTCGTAATTCCTAAGAACCAATGGTCGGCGCGTGATGAATATATTTATATTGTTTATTGCAGATTGGGTGTGTACCTATACCTACGTTTAATAAATTATGATTAAGCTGTGTAATTATCAATGTCGCTGTTGAGTAATGATAGCTGTTGTTACACGACTGCCCAAAAAAAGGAGTGTTATTTTATGTTTAGCTTAATGCCTACGTTTATTAATAACTAGCTTTTGCCCGCGACTTCGTTCGCTTAGAAGTCGTAAGACACCACTTTATACTAAAATAACAGCCACATTTCCCGCCCGCGCTATGATTAATAACGTATTCGCTTTTATACTTAGTCCTTTTTGAATTTTTCTTTTTGCTCGTCTCGTAAGGGTCATAGGTACATAGCGTGACGTTAAATAGCCTATAGGCACTCTTCCTCAAGAAATGGGCTACCAAATGCAAACAGGTATTTTTTCAATTCCAATCAGTAGTTTTAGAGATTACCACGTTCAAAAAAACAAATTCTTCAGCCATATTATGTCTTTAGATTGTTATACACGTCAAGCCATTGCATAAAATAACGTAGGTTTAAAACCAAACGTAAATTTAGAAACACTTTTTTCCATCAGCAGTGCCTCTCGGAAAAAAAGTAGACAAACGCCACTGAACGAAGCAATACCTATCAATAAAACGTTCCATTCTCAAATAGTTTTGATCGGTTCCCACTTCCCGGACATAAGCCAATCAATCGCGCAATTGCTAAGCCCGAGAGCTCAATATTCGTTTTTCGAATGTCAAACAAAAGCAAAGAGATCCATCAAAGTCGGGTGAAAGTTCGCGGGTAATTATTATGATGTTGGTACTTCTAGTTTGTTTATGTTTCCAAGTAAATGGGATTGTTTTAAGGATTGTAAGTAATGGGTGCCGGTGTACCTACGATCTTGAAGATGTCGTCCTTCACTGACAGATGGAAATGTTGTCTAGAAGAGAGAAGGTATAGTCGAATAGCAACGGCAAATCAAAATGTAAAATAAACAATTTCTGAAGCACCATTGAAACTTCTTCCTCATGATTGTGAACGAAATATGCTTGAATTTTCTTCAAAGGATTCGATGTGCAACAAAAGCATGCGGAAAAGGAATGAAGTCACCGATATAGCTATGTAAGCTTGCTGGACTCGATATAAAGTAAGAAAAATGCGTTAATTGACATTGCAATTATTAAAAACACCTTAAAATTATAAAAAAAAAAAACAAAAGTATACTGCTTATAATGCCAAAAGGGCCTCAGCTCAGCATTTGGCTAGACGAACGTTTATTCTGGAGGACTGAATGTCCTTTTGAACAAATGACGACATTTTCGTCCTCTACAGTCAGAAATTGCGCTACTTACCAGCTTTACCTATTCCGTAAAACGTTTTTTCAGGAAAAGTGTCTTACGCCTCAAATGTATAATAAAAAAAAAAACAAAATAGGTATTTTATTTCAGAAAAAAGTGTCCTCCACCTCAAATTTAGGTATAGTTAAAAAAAAACAGCAAGTGCGAGTCGGACTCGCGCACCGAGGGTTCTGTACAAACCTGTAGGTATATAAGTAAAAGTTCACCCATCACGACAATCGAGTCATAGTTACCCATGTTATTTTTATTGCAAAATGAAGTTTATAACATTACAATATGGAAAGCTGTAGGAGCATAGATTAATGACAAAGGTCTTTTTGTCGTTTCAGTAATCCTTTATTTTATGTTAACACATATCATTTATTTTATAATATAATTGAAATACCTAAACTAGCCTTGCAGCAGCCTTGTAAAAAACTGCTGACGAATGAGGGCAAGCTTTTTCATCAAAGTTATTTATTTACAAAGTTTTTTAGTCACTATTTAGAAATCTGGTACAAAAATGTTAATTATGAATTAAATTTGAACCAGATCTGTAAATGGTGACTAAAAAGGTATGAATAGTACCACATTGAACATTGAAGACCTAAGTATTTGATGGCGTTCAAATTGTGAAAGAATTTTTAAAATCGGTCCAGTACTTTTTGAGCCAATTCGTTACAAACATACATACAAATCTTTCCTCTTTATAATCTGTACTAATAGCACAGATTATTGGGTTTTACAATTTTTTAAAATTACATTGTTAAATAGGTATAGGAAAGAGTGCAAGACTGTCAACAAGTACTGGTACTTTACAAAATAGAAAATGGCCGACAAATCGAAACATCTATGAGTCTACAATATGGTGGTGCATAAGAAATCACTTCCCTTAGTAATTTGATACCTAAGACCTATATTAACTCGAGGCTAAATTGGTATCAGGAGCTGAACACTCCTAGTCGTAAATCTAATCAGTTAGGATTCTCCACAAATAAACCAAATAGTTTTCCTTGTCGCTAGAGGCTATTTAATACATACACGCGACTTCGTTCGTGTGTGTGCCTTGCCTATTGCCATCAACCGAACACTCCAGACTCCAGGCTATCACTGACAGATTCCTGATGAAAAACCTAACAACACCTTGCCCGATCTGGGAATCGAACCCCATGCTCACCAGTAGCAGACTCCGTGTTACTGAGAAATTCCTGAGAAAACCTAACAATATTTTGCCCCACCTGGGAATCAAACCCAGGACCTCATACTCAGCGATAGCGCTTGCGATCACTAGACCAACGAGACTGTCAGATATCTATTTTGTTTATAGACGTACTAGCTGACCCCGCAAACGTCGTTTTGCAAAAATAAAAAATAGATAGTAGCCGATTCTCAGACCTACCCGATATGCACACAAAATTTCATACAAATCGGTCCAGCCGTTTTGGAGGAGTATGGTAAGTAAAACTGTGACACGAGAATTTTATATATTAGACTAGCTGACCCCGCAAACGTCGTTTTGCAAAAAAAAAAAAAGCGGTATGAAAAATAGATGTTGGCCGATTCTCAGACCTACCCGATATGCACACAAAATTTCGTACAAATCGGTTCGGCCGTTTCGGAGGAGTTTAACCACAAACACCGCGACACGAAAATCTATATATATATATAAAATGCTAATGTGCGTACGTAAAGACAGGATTTTCTCTATCTCCACTAACTCCAATCAACTTCCCGTTGGGTTGGTAAATACCTCTTGGTCTCCCGGTGGGAGTAAGGGAGTTTGGTCGCGGTGGGTGGAAGTGGGTGATTGTGGGTGGTGAAATTGTAGAAAAATATATATCTGCCCTCTTCTAACTCATGAGAACTTCCGGAAATGATATAAAAAACACTTAATTGTGTGCAACTGTTATAGTCGATCTGGAATGTTCTAGAAAGTTCTAAAAATTTCTGGAATGATCTAGAATGTTCTAAAACTTTCTGGAATAATCTAGATAGTTCTAAATTGTGTACAACTGTTGTAGTCGATCTGGAATGTTCTGGAAAGTTCTAAAAATTTCTGGAATGATCTAGAAATTTCTAAAATGTGTAAAACTCCTGTAATCGGTCTAGAAGATCCAGATCGAAGTAATCTACATCTGAATGTTCTAGAGTGTTCTGGTACTAGAAATTTCGATATCCGATGGTATATATGTAAACCGAAACTCAGCGACTTTTCGTCAGTTAAATCGTATTTACAGTCGAGAGAAGGTTAATCGGAGTTAAGAGTGAACAGTGGTCAAATGAATTGAAGTGATTTTGACAAGTGCAAAAGAAGGACCAGCATATTTCCAAACATTCTTATCTATACTATAATAATATTATAAAGAGGAAAGATTTGTATGTATGTTTGTAACGAATTGGCTCAAAAAGTACTGGACCGATTTTAAAAATTCTTTCACCATTTGAATGCTACATTATCACTGATTAACATAGGCTTTTTTAATTTCAAGAAAAAAAAAATGGTTAAAAAATAAATGTCCACCCGTGCGAAGCCGGGACAGGCCTCTAGATTTATATGTAAGATAGGTTTAGATCACTCTGCGCCAGCACATTGTGCCCTAAGCGTCCTTGTAACAATACCCTAGCCTGAGTAACCGTGTGAGTTATACGTCAACGAATTAGTTTTTGCTCCCAGATTACTCTAACCAACAAAAACTATGAGAACTATCTCCATAGTATTGAAGTTTGCGACACAATTGTTGAAGAAACTATGCTGGAGTGAGCTGGGAATAGTTGTAACCTATGTTTAACGAGCATTACATGGATATATGTAATGATGCCTTGTGGTAAAAGACCTCGCGTCACATGTATGAGGTTGTGGGTTAAAATCCGTACAAGTACCTAAGCACCAATGTGATTTTTTTGATTTCATAAGTATTTTCTAAGTTTATCTTAATATTGCTGAGATCAGTAAATAAAAGCATCGGGAGGAAACCTGGACTTAGGGATGATTTTACCAAAGTAAGATAAACCTTTATTTCTTTTTTTTTTTTCATTCCTCCAAACTTTTATACCTAGAATAAGTCTTATCCTTTTTTTTTTTGAGGATGGGTTATCATCAATTTTTAAACACAGCGCAGTTTTAATTTTTTTACAATCTTAAATCTCATAAAACCAAACTACCCAAACCACCACTAATATTTATTTATTTATTTTATTTTCATTTTATTAGATAGGAATAATAAACAGCAGTATATTACACAGTAGGCATACAATATAAAACTTGCAATAAAAGTAACAAATACACTACTCAAGACGTTATCCACAGATTACAATTCAGAGTAGTTAGCAGTTGGCAGAGCAAGTTAAAAAAGCACTTATTAACTATATACTAGGGCAATAATATAATATTACAGGTAGTTGTTTTTACAATCGCAGAGCTTCCAATCCTTCCTTCCAGCACTGTTCTGCTTCGTTCATTAACGTCCGTACATCTGACACGGCGAATTTTCACTCCAGAGAATCACTCCAGAGAATTTATTCAGACGGGTTCGCCTCGGAAACACTTAGCTAAATTGAGTTCGAAAGTCACGGATCGCGATAAAACATAACGATAACCGATATCGGTTTTACAGGATTTCAATACAATGTGGATTTGCTTTGTTGTGGCACTGTACAGCTTGATTTGGGTGAAAAAGCGATTGGAGTGTATGGATAGAAATGTTTGTTTGTGTATTTATTTTATAATAAGTTCCACATCACATCACGCCTGCATTTCCCGATAAGTTAGGCAAAGGTGTAACGTACCTTTAATACACCCTTACACCCCCATTTCGCCGCGTTACGTTTAAAATCCATGTAACAGGGGGCGAGCATCCCGTCGGTCTACGTTGCTAGGAATAAACGTAAACCCAAGAGCTACGACGACTATCGGTTAAAATTCTGTCATGTCTTTATCATGAATGCTGGTAAAATACCTACAAAGTAACTCATTTTCAAATCGGACCGACAGTTCACTGAGTTAATAACTATGCCATATTATAAGAGCCATGAGAAAATAGTTAATAAGAAAAAAATTCAAAAGCCTTTTTATTAAAACAAAATTAAAAAATAGTAAAAGTAAAAAGTGAAAGTCAGTAAAATCAGTCTTAAGACTTGTCCCAAAGTTGTACTTAAACTTACCTACCTCTGCCAGATTGTGAAGTAGGTACCTTAAATCAATAACACGTAAGTACTCCATTCGCTACACTCATCATCATCTGCCTAGCCATTTCCCAACTATGTTTGGATCAGCTCAGGAAGCTGACCCCAACATAGTTGGCAAAATTATTGGTATTTTACATGGAGCGACTGCCTATCTGACCTCCACAACCCAGTTACTGGGTAATACAAAACCCCTTGGTAAGACTACTCCATTCGTTACACTATGAATAGTATACAATTATGTTATAGTCCTCTTCATCGTATCCGGTGACAGCAAGCCAGACAAATTTTCTTTCCTTACTTGAGCTCTCTGATGATTAGCATAACTAAATTTGGTCTTGAAAACCTGGTCACACCGTGTATATCAGAATGGCTGGTTGCCTGTGGCTTTGGTCTATGAGAGTTGATTAGAAAATTGCTACATAATTGCTTATATTTGCTACATTTAATAAATAATTGCTACATACTCTTTAAATTCAGAAATAACATATTTTTTTTGTACAGCCATCCTGACGTTTGGTTGGCTGGTCGCCTCCTAGTTTAAAGCCAAGCATGCAGAGTTTCCCGAAATGTATTGCGTCAATAATTGCTACATATTTGCTTCATTTATCTAATTTAGTTGTATCTTCAAACATATGTTAAATATAGGATGTAGCAATTATTTTAATTATCCCAAGGAAAAGTGCCTGATAAAACAATAAAGGCAAATACTTAGTTATGTTGAATCGGTTTAATCGTTTAGGCTCTGGCAACAGCGTAAGTAATGCGATTCTTGCGTTAAAAAAAATATGTACCTACCCTCAATAATCCAATAATTATCATTATAACAATTATTCTTAGTAATTGCTAGTGCAGATATCGTATTGGAATCACAGTCTAGGCTTATTTAATTTTATTCGACAATTTAAATAGATCTATGTTATTATAAGGAACAAGTACGGAGTACCTACTTAAAGAACCAATTTTTAATAACATAAAGTAGCAATAATAGCCTCCTAAAGTAGCAATACCGTTGACTGAAGACACACTGCAACTATTTGCCTTTATTGTTTTATCAGGCACTTTTCCTTGGGATAATTAAAATAATTGCTACATCCTTTATTTAACATATGTTTGAAGATACAACTAAATTAGATAAATGAAGCAAATATGTAGCAATTATTGACGCAATACATTTCGGGAAACTCTGCATGCTTTGCTTTAAACTAGGAGGCGACCAGCCAACCAAACGTCAGGATGGCTGTACAAAAAAAATATGTTATTTCTGAATATATATAGTATGTAGCAATTATTTATTAAATGTAGCAAATATAAGCAATTATGTAGCAATTTTCTAATCAACTCTCATAGACCAAAGCCACAGGCAACCAGCCATTCTGATATACACGGTCACACCGTGTACAGAAAAGCTGCGGATGCATTCTGTAAAAATCTCACTGTGAACAAGTGAAGTATTTTCACGGTGAATTTTTTACAGAATAGACCAGCCGATCGATTCTGTATAAATCTCACCGTGAAAAGTTAGGTGAAGTGAGCTTAGAGTGAGCTGTCAAGAAAATCAATCCCTAGCATCAGGATGACACTGACAGGTCACTCCACGCTCACTTCACCTAAGTTTTCACGGTGAGATAGTTACAGAATCGCACTGCAGTATCACAACCACTCGACACGCTTGCGTACCGTATCGAAAATCAATCAATGTTATCGTAGGAGACATCTAAACGCTGTTCACAAGTCCAAAACCGGAAAATTTTGCCAGTTTATGGGCTGATATTTTCAAACGACAGATAATTTTTATTCGTGGAATAAAATTAACGTCTAACAGTTTTTGTATGGAACACTGTCAAAAATTCAAAATTATTCCTCTGATAAAATTATCTGGCGTTGGAAAAATCAGCCCATAGTCAAATAGACGACCGCTATTCTTCCGATAGTTGTTTGCTGTCAGGGTTAACGCAAATCAGCAGCCTAATTCAAGTTATTTTGACAGTTTAACAACATTGATTGCGTTATTTACATTGCTGAGAAGACAAATTTTTCGAACATATGAAGCAATGGATTAGCAGTGTCCTTCAAAATGATTCAGATTGAGATTGATAGTATGTTATCAAAATCAAAATCAAAATCAAAAGTCATTTATTCAAACTAGGCTGAGAATCAGCACTTTTCGAACGTCAATTACAAAAGACAGTCCCCCCAAAACAACCCGCCCTTCACCACTTCCTAGTGCTTTCGCTGGGGAGAAGAAGTGGCGCAACAAACTCCCCAGCAGCACAGCTGTCTGTTCAGTTAGAAAATATTGAATTGTATACAATACTAGATATGCAAAGTTATTGACGTTACAGAACACATTAAATTAAATTATTTGCCATATTATGTTAGCTTGCCACGCCAATATACCCACAAATACAATAAAAACAATACGTACTCAAGCAAAAATTTTTACACCATCTCACCGTGAAAATTTAGGTGAAGTGAGCTGTCAGTCTCATCCTGATGCTAGGGATTGGTACTCTTGACAGCTCACTCTAAGCTCACTTCACCTAACTTTTCACGGTGAGATTTTTACAGAATCGATCGGCTGTAACCATCTCACCGTGAAAACTTAGGTGAAGTGAGCGTGGGGTGAGCTGTCAGTGTCATCCTGATGCTAGGGATTGTTAATCTTGACAGCTTACTCTAAGCTCACTTTACCTAACTTTTCACGGTGAGATTTTTATAGAATCGACCGGCAGGTTATCGAAATGTGTAATTTTCGATTCGATGGCCTGTCGGATGTTTGTGAATAGCTATGAAGGTTAACATCATTACACTACCGTATACGGTATACCTAATAGTAAAAATTAAAGATCTTAAGACGACCAGCTCAGAAATGCTATCGATATCTACAGATTCAAAGCCAATTAAAATTCTCGACTGAAGTAATTTTATGAAAGCTTGCTTAATTAATCTCTTTCATTTGCCTCTTTAGTTTATTACTTTTAGTCGTTCAGTCTATCTGTCTTGATCACTTTTTATGTTTTTCAGTTTATAGCCTAGAAGTTGTACTTCATAGGTAGACGATTAACCGATATTATTGATAAATATTAATAAACTATATTTATTTCTGTAAATTAGTTTAAAAAAAATGAACACAGAAAGATATAATAATATTTTAAACTAGAGATGAGGCCATTTTAATCGATACTTCCAATATCAATGCTTATGGCATTAAGTTCGCCTCTGTACATTTGAGTGCTTATAGTAATAAATAAATAAATAATTTTTCATAGCTCCCTATTATGGTTAACCACTCTAAGGAGAGATTATTGCTAAAATTGCTGCCAGCATTATAGCAAGGGTAATTCAAGACGTGTAGGGTTAAAAATGATTACGTGGAAACGAAAGATAGTGGACCAGAGACTAAAGTTTAATCTTTCCATATTTCCAGTGTGCCTTACCATTACGTGGGCTGAAGCCCAGAATGGTCGAGGGTCGCAGCATCAGGAACACAACGGACATGGGTGGGATATTCGGCTGGCAGTTCCAGGGGAACCCGGCAGTGACTATCCCACCCTGGGCGCAATACCACGGACATCCTTCTCGTGCGCCGGTAGAGAACCAGGTAATCTTGCCTAAAGTAACCCAGTAAAAAGGCATAAACCCAGAACCCAAGCCCTAACAAATATAAAGTTTCGACAAATTGTTTTGACCTGTGTATTCTTATTTCAAGTGAAACCGTAGTTTAATTTTCACCATCTAAAACATAATCAATTTAAATTTCAGGATACTACGCAGATTTAGAAGCTAACTGTCAAGTATTCAGAGTCTGCACCGTCGGATCAACCTACGGCTTCCAATCCTTTCTCTGTCCTAATGGAACATTGTTCAACCAAGCAGTCTTCGTGTGCGACTGGTGGATGAACGTCGACTGCCAGAACTCTCAAAAGTTCGACAATAACAACAAGGAACAATTCGAAAATCTTAGATTAGGGCCGCAGCTCATGAAGGACATAAAGAAAATGCTTACTCATCCGATGCTAAACCCCTATGATAAAAACGCAATGAAGAGCAATCTCATCGTGATGCAAGATTACAAGCCTCCATTTGGACAATTGTTCCCTAACGGAGCCTTATTAGCTGGTCCAGAACGAGCTCCAAATAACGTTTATGTTCCGGCAAAACAAATACAACAAAATCTCATTCAAGGCAATCAAAACGATTTCACATATTCAGCATCTACACCTGACCCCAGATATGTACCAGCGCCTATAAATTCTAACTTTTTGCCGTTGCAAAGAGATGCAGAAATATTCCAAAGGCAGAGACAAAACGGACAATACAACGCTGCAAATGGTATTCAAAACGCTAGAGTGCAAACGACACAAACATCACAGACTGGAAATTTCATTTCTAATGGACATGCAGGCAGATTTTTACAGAATGGAAACACAAACTTAGAAAATTCCAATGGTTACTCACAAGCTCAAGTACAAGCACCACGACCAACACAAATCTCTAATAACTTCTCACAGAGACAAACAAGTTCCGTGAGCACTTCCCAATTAAGCAATGCCCAGAACACTCAAAGAGGACAAGTTAACAAACAGCGATCACAATATTCAGAACCCAGGAGATTACCTCAAACGAATAACGAAGCACAATTTGCAAAATTACAGAACAGTCAAAACAATAATCAAGGCAAACAACCGTACACATATAGTACACCTGCTTCAAACACGCCACAGTTTTCAAATAATATAAATAACCCAGCTGGTAGAGAACTAAAAGAAAATTTGGTGAGTACGATTAGAGATATTCCATCAACTGTTATAACAAAAACATTAACATATAGTAGGGTTATACAGGAGCCGAAGGTTGGCAAACCAAAGTCTAGAATAACAGTAAAAACTTGGATTGTAAAACCTACTAAATCTGCAAGGCTAATAGTGGAGCCTACTCCATACACTTACGCTAGACCCTCTGCGCGATTACCTCCATCCCCATCACCTACAGAAAGGATCATTGAAGAAAATACACCTTATGTGTATGATGTACCGACAACTTCTTCTAACACTGAGAAAATAATCTCACCAGAACTGG
Organism: Globia sparganii; assembly: GCA_949316385.1. Taxonomy (NCBI): domain Eukaryota; kingdom Metazoa; phylum Arthropoda; class Insecta; order Lepidoptera; family Noctuidae; genus Globia; species Globia sparganii. Next base: position 7,006,483 of record OX438670.1, read on the forward strand.
AATCTGAGTCATCGGAGGAACCTTATGTTTATACAAGGCCTACTCCTTCTGCCAAGCAAGTGCAAACAACTGAGATAGAAACAACACGTATCTATATTGCTCCTACAACGTTGCCGACTCGTTCTACTTTTTCGGAACGAATTACAAATTTCCCACAAACATCTCCACTCCCCACAAAAGCTTCTCGCCTGTATCTTACTCCTTCACCATTTACATCGACTGCTCGATTCTATCTGCCTCCACCTCAAAACCCAACTACTCTGCCTCGGCTATATTTACCCCAAAATGTTCAACAACCAATATATTATCAAAGTTCTCAAATAAGAGCTGCACCGACCATACCTACTCCCACTCGTGTGCCTTTTAATGAAAATTTAAACCAACCTTCATTTTCTGTAACGAAACAATCTCGCGTTAACGCCAACCGTCAGAATTTAACGTTCACTGATATTCTGACTAAAGAAAAACTTGATATAACTGTAAATGATATAGTAAAAGACACAAACGATATTTTGAAAACTGCTTCTCCTCCACAATATAGTCAGTATCAAAATCATAAAGAATTCAAATCCCTTGGTTATCCAGACAATTACTTAGCATCAAGAATGACCATCGATAGTGGTGAAACTTTGACTTCTCAAGTTCCAATACAAACTCCAACGATGTCTACAAAAAGTTCCAGAATTATAGTAACACCTGCAACAAGCTTGCAACCTCCTAACGAAAATTTTATATACCAAAATAGTAACCAGCTTTCGAATTTACCTTTCTTTAAAGAAACTGGCATACCAAACACTATAGAACGCACAGTCTCAATAAAAATAACTATTCCAGAGAGAATCGCCGCATTTCTGTTCAAAAACCGAAGTGACTCCGACTTTGATAAACTAGAAATACTAAACACTGGAAGCAGCAACTATTTAGTTATGAGTAACAACTTTATACCCAAGAAAAATGCGTTCAATTTTATTCCAATCGCTAAACTCATTGGCAATGAAAACTCAAATAACCTTTCTGATTCACAGGCGCTCGTGTATTCGTTTTTGACTGACTCTATCAACGTAGCGAGGGAATACAACAACATTGCACAGCGAGATATAAAATCTTCTACAGCATCACCTGCACTAGCACAATTTAAAAACCTGAACAACGATAAACTGTCACAAATCACGAATCAAATATCACAACTTACATCATCACAATACTCCAGTAACAATCTCAACAGTTTTGGTACTAATGCAAATATTATTTCTACCCAAAGATCTAATACTAATCAACCTAATCAATTTACAGGCAATGCAAAATACACAGATGGATCGAATCAACCACAACAAATACAAACAAACCAATTAACTCCTTCACAACAAACTCAAGGTAACTTTTACTCATCACGATTCCAAGTTCCCAGTACCCAACAAAATCTTCTTAACAGTCAAAACCAATTGTACAGTGGTCAATTATATCAATGGTCTGTTCCAGATGTAACTAATCAAGTATACAACAGTCCAAGTCCTGCAAACCTCGTTAATCCCAGCAACATTCAACAGCAGACTACACAAATGCTCAGTTTACAGCAAAACACAAATCAAAACAACGCAGTTGACAATTTTAAGCAATCAAATCCTCAATTTGAAGTTGTTAAAGCAGAAACTGTAGATTTGAATCCAGCCAAATTGCAACTCGAGCCGCCTAAGGAAACAGAACAATTTGGTAGTCAAGAGACTCTTAACAGTTTGCTAAACAGTGGAAATGGGATATCGGCACATTTAGAAGATAAAATCGTAGGCACTATACCACATCCATTAGAAGACAACAAGGTCCTCACATACAAAAAGGACCAATCATACTACCTTTACACAAAACTAGAAGACAACACCATTGGAGAAAATTCTCCAACAAACCAGCAGCTCAATACAAATACTGAACAAAATGCTAAATTGATAGAGTCTACTAATAACAATATGCCTAAAAATGTAGTATCCTTCCAACTTATACCTTCAGTGAGTTACGAAGTAGAAGATGAGAAAGATCAACAAACATTCCTTAACGCCTTTCAAATTGACGAGTTCGGTGCTCCTAGAGATATCACTAGGCCACAGAAACCAGAAAACCAAAACAATGATCAAGGACAGCAAATTATGACGTCAAGTGTAGATTTTTCTGTTGAACACCCAACAACAGCTAAACAAAATCAACAGTACAGTATAAATCCTTTATACTCTGGACCATCTTCGTATACTGCTCCACAATCATCAGTTGGTAGCTTAGGATCTAGACAGGTAGCACAAAATAGCTTTAATTCTAGACTAGAAGATTTTGATAGCAGTAATAACAAGGGCTACCCCAAAGAAAGGCCAGCGCGCCAATTTTTCCCTACATACACTAGCCAAGGATAATTATGCTGAAGTGAACCTGTAAGCCCAGGTTCGCACGGGCGCGTTTTTCCGCACTGCTTAGGGCCGAGAGTTGAAAATCCAACAGTGTGTTTTTTGACGCTCGGCTATTCTCAACGCTCGGCTCAGCACTGAGAGTTGAAAATGCTGTGCGCGATAAAATCCCGTCGCGATATTTTTACGTCTGTGCGAATGTGAGCTATGGTTGAAAAATAGTATTGTAACCGATGTAAATAAAAATATAGATGTAAGTAGAAAAGTAAGTATGTATATAAGTAAAGTTTGTATTACTTTTTATTTAGAGACTTGACTGCAACCAAAAACGAGACATTACATACCTAGTAATAAAATAAGTTAAAAAGATAAGTATATTATAAATAAAGAATTAGGTACCTAAATACTGAAATACTCGTTACGAATTTAAAATTAGTAATTTGTTGTGTAAGATGTGTGTTATGTGATAAACGATTAAAGGTAAATAAAGGAATATACATACATGAGCTGTTTTACTAATACCCCTAAAATGAATATCATTACTCTATTATATACTACAAAGAGCTAGGTAGTCAATCTTGACATACATTAAAACGGCTATTTCACTGTACTGTGCTTACCAACTATACTCAGCGGGCTATCAGCGCCCTAAGGGTCTAATATAATAACGGGTTCAGGATGTTGATGGGGCCGCCCCGTTTCTGCAGTGCATCAGGTATGTTTGCACAAGCACACGTCAATGGCTTCCACGCCATCGTCAGACAGAAATCTGCCTCTTTGCTCTGCAGAGTGCGGGAGAGCTCCAACTCCATCCTGAAGACCATAGCGGGGAGGTGCGAGTCTCCATTATTAGGCGATGTTGTTCGACGATGTATATCGAACACCAGCCTTGTGTCCAAATAAATATATAGTAAGTTTACTAACATAGGTATAAGTTGTCTTTTTGTTTACTAACCCCTAAGGATGCTGCTTATCCGAAATAAAGATTAATTTATTTTTATTTTATTTTTTATCCGTTCCACGACCGCCCTGTAAATCTGGGGTTGCAAAAGTTCGACCCCCAACAGTAAGTCAGCCGCATGCATAGTGACCGCTGGGCAACTTTCTCCACATGGTGGGTGCCTGAAGTTGAACGGCGCCGCCAAGGCCGCCCCTGGAAGAGGTGGCGAGACGACCTAGACGCGTACCGCAAGGGTTGGATCGAGGTGGCGCTAGAAAAGGATGCATGGAAGGATTTGGGGGAGGCCTTTGCTTAGCAATGGGACAGTGTAGGCTAAATAGAAAAAAAAAACAATTGAATTTGATATTTAAAGTAGTTCGTAGGCATTTTCTATAATTTTTCAAATATTTCTTTAGAAAGTAATATCTATACAAAAGATAAAATCGTGGCAAATTCAAAACTGTAAGTACAGGTACAGTACACAAGTAACAGACATTCCATGCAATTTATAAGGACGTGTAGGGATGACAAGCCAAATTCGTACCTAATGTCAGAACACACAGTCTTTGATGTTACAGCATATAAGTGGTTCTTTTCTGTAGGTTTTGCTAAGCGCAGGTAGCACGATGCATTTGATCTGGCTTCAGGAAGGTACGTGCAGAGTTTAGCGTCGATTATTGTCACCAATAAGTGATAAGTCACCCTATTACTAATACTGCACTCTGTGAAGATAAAGGCCTTAATTTCATCATACATTTGTCTTTTAAGACCAATGACAACAGCTTCGCTCTTCTTTACAAAAGTAAAGTGAACTGGACGACAATACAAAGCTGAGCATGGTCTTGGGTTCGTTCATAAAGTATTATCTCCATCTGTCAGTTTTAGTGACAACAAGGTCATGAAAATGCTTGAATCATCTTGCTCACCCTCCATTTTCTGCTTGTATCGGCTTTGGTTGGAAGCACCATTAAATCCCCACTTGGATATCAGCTACTTATTTTGCAAATCATCAGAAAGTCTGAAGGATCCTCGTCACCGTGATGTCAAGTAAAGCTTGTAGTGTAATCCTAGCCGATGAATCCGTAACTGACACTGATTACATCGGAGGGTAGCAATCAAGCTTAGCTTGTTGCACTTTATAGTAGGATGGATAAATATCTATAGCACCTGTTCAAATGGCAGCCTCTCGCAACTTAATGTATTGCTACTTAGACAGTTTTAGTGTAAGAAGCAATCCAAGCGCTTTCTCTGGCATAAATATGACTGTTTTCACGGGTTTCTTAGGACTGTGCCGACCGTACAGTGGCGCCCTCATCGTTTGTTTGGTTATTTCATACAATTTAGAATTAAAATGCAGAAAATAAGCACGTTAAGTTGTGCTTCACAAGATTATACGTTAATATTATTAGAAACGGTAGTTTTATAGTGTTTAGTTTTATTATAATCCTTAAAACGGATAACAGTGGCCACTATATTCCGTTTTAAGGATTATAATAAAACTAAACAATGTAAAACTACCGCTTCTAATAATATTAACGTATAATCTTGTGAAGCACAACTTAACGTGCTTATTTTCTGCATTTTCATTCTAAATTGTATGAAATAACCAAACAAACGATGAGGGCGCCACTGTGCGGTCAGCACAGTCTGCGTTTCATTAATTTTAACAGTTGCTTCAGGATTTTCCATCATATATAAGATCACAGATGCGATATAAAAGAAAGAAAGAAAAAGTACCTATTTATTGCGACTCGTACAGGAGGATCACAAACTAAATTAAACACAGTCTAAATTAAAATACCAAAATAAAAACTAAAAAAATTAAAAAAAGTAACAAAAAGAAAAATTAATTAAAAAGTCCTATACGAGGCCAAAAGGCTCCTATCTCAGCATGATGCTGCGATATTTAAAAATAAATATCGCCTCATGCCCTTTTTCTTTTAAACGTGCTGCAGCTGCATAAGCCAATTCACTGGAATCTTCTCCCGTATGATCATCAGATCTTCTCTTTTTCCGTTTGCTTCCCAGATCTTGGAATGGTTTTCGGGACCTTTTTGTCATTATTCCAACGAACGATGATGTCGAAGGTTCTTGAGAGACTGAGTGTGCTCTTGGTATCTCATCAACAGTTGGTTCTTGATTAACTAAAGTTTGAACTTGGCCAATCAATATTTGCTTGCAGCCAGTTTCCGTAGTATAGTCTTCTAAAATTATCAAGGAATCAGTTGGATTTCTGCCACCTCTATATAGCAGTTCGCGTGAATCGCCGACAAAATTATTTGAGAGCTACTTAAGTACTCGACCTTCGGCAGAAATGCAATCACCTATGCGGATTGCGGATTAAATGAATTACTCTCATTTTTTGAGAAGAACAAACAAGTCTAAATTGGTGATTAAAGGACATGTCTGGTGGAGCAATGGGCGATTGTCTAGGTAGTCAAAGAAAATGTTCAGTAATGATTCTTATATTAATATAATCGTCGTATTTTATAGTTTATCAATTAATAAGTTTCAGGAGTCAGGATCTTGCGAAAACTGGTCAAAATAAGGTTTACACGCTGGGCATTTTCTTATTTTTTTTTAGTATAACGCCATCTGTGAACGAATACAGGTGAGGGGTATAAAAGCAAAGGCGCTTTAGTCACAAAACGTCTAAACTGAGTAATTCTCAATTTTGTATTGCGTCGTAAGAAATTGTTATTTTTGAATACTTTATGTTATTGTTACATTCATTATGATTTTTATGTTAAGCAGCAGTAACTAGAATTAATCAAATTTACATCCATTCCATAATAATTAAGAAATACTTTAGGACTGAGGTGTGTTTGCATTTAAGTATTGGACTGAAGCATGTTTGCTTTTTACTGCTTTGGAGCGAAGCTAGTTTGCATCTCACTATCTTATTTGACAACCTGTCAAAAATGACAATGGCGTAAGGGTACTGATTGCAAAATAAAACAAGATTTTATAAAAATATGAAAATATACCTATGTATTCATTTGAAAATACAATTTCTTTTTTTAATTTATGGATATAAAATTAGAAGAAAAGAAACGGGTACATTACGTAGAAACGCAAATTTTATACTTATTTATTACGTCCTGTGTTACAGTTTTTCTTACTTAGTACTAAGAATTATGCAAGATGAAGGAGATGAAGAATGTAAGAAGTATGACTTATTTTTAAATCATAATATTTGATTCAGCTGTTGGTGGATCACAAGTAGGCTCATCTTCTTCAACAAAATAATCATTAGTGTTACTTAAAATATTTTTATAATATTCCAGTTCGTGATGATTTTCCCACTGCAGTCCATAATGTTTCTCTAGCAACTTCTTCACATCATTGATTTTTTCTTGTTTTATTACAACATTGTTTTTAGCAATTGGCAGTGGTTGGATGTCTTTAAATGATTTTCCTCTTTTTAAAATAGATTTAAATTGGGTAAAGTCCGAGGTGTAATGGAGTTCCCCTTTCACTTTGACTTTGCTACCACTCCTAGTAATAAAAAATCGCTTGCTCTGTGCAAATTGAAAGTGCCATTGACCAGGTGGCTTAATAATATCTTGTAGAGCAGCTTTCCAATCGTAAACCATCTCCATTTTCACAACTGTCCCATAATTATTAAAAATATTGTGGTATTCCCCTGGTTGTACAATGACTTCTTTCCTTTTTAACTCCCTTTCGATGTTTCCAAACACCCTGTCAGCAGGTAAAAAAGAATGCCCTGGTATTGGGAAAACAAGTTCAATGTTTTTTATGCTACTTGGAGCACTATTCAACCACACGCAACACATTCCGATGAAAATTGAATTTTTGTTTTGTGCTCCGCAACCGTCAGCCACAAGTCGCAAAGTTTGGATTCCATTCATGTCTAACAAAGTCAACCTGTGAAACACTGCAGACGCAATTTCGTTTGCTCCCTTCTTGTACTCATTTTCATTCCATGTGTATAGATTTACTGTGTCTTTATTAAGCTTTTTGCCTTCTACTGATAATACTACAGCAAAATTATAAATATAAAGCTGTCTACTATAATATGTTATTTGGTCTGGTATTTTAGGTAAGACTTGATTCTTTTGACAGTCAAAAGACAGTGTCAACATTCCATCTTGTCTCTCATTTAATAATTGGTAGAATTTTTGAGCTTTGCGTTTATGAACGGTCTTTTCAATCATATATTTGGTTTTAAGTGCTTCATTTTTTTCACTCTTAATTTGCTCATCCAATTCTGTACATTTCGAGCATACATCCGTTCTTGGATTACCAAACCCAACATTGTATTGAGTGTTGAAAATTCTTCGAAAATAGCACTGTTTGACTGGGTTCTCTGCTTGTTCATTAAACATACGCCACAATTTTCTTACATTTAATGCCGAATCCAAATATTTCCTTTCTGTAGTTGACCGACAATAGTGAGACTCTATACACTTAAAAGATTCTATAAATTTTTTGACTTCCTGTAACTTTTGGATATTTTTGTGAGATGTATGGTCTCCGCCTCTATTTTCTTTTACTAAACCACCAGTTTTTTTGTAAATTTCTGCAACTCGACGGATTCTATTACGTGGTATTTGCAATATGCCCAAAAATGATGATTGACAAACATTGAGCAAACGGGTAGAATTTTTTTTTTTAATGTATAATTTTGTTGAATAATTTGCCTGGCGTACACCCTGTGATCCTGTTCTAGGACGACGACGTTGTACATCAATTACATGACAAAACTTCAACAGAAAAGCGTCTTGGGCTTGTTTGGTTTTGTTACTATAGAAAATGTCATGAAAATGTTTAGCATCAGCCAAAGTTATGTTTTTGCATTCGTAAATAGCCTTTTTATTATGTTGGCATGCAGGTAATGCTGGTAGATATTTTGCAGAATACCTTTAAGCAAATGAAAAAAGAAACCATTACCAAAAGCATTAAAAACAGCATAGTTAGAAAAACCATTACCAAAAGCATTTAAAACAGAATTAGAAAAACCATTACCTCCCAAAAGCACTTAAAACAGCTTATTTAGTTAATCATTTTCTTTCATAACAACAACAAATAAAAAAATGCTGTAAGCTAAGAAAACTTTTGCAGACCCTACCATAATAGGCAAAATACTAGCGAATTATTCGTTACCTTTCTGCCTTTTCCCGCACTCGTCGCCACTGGTCTGCATTTCTAGCACGTTTTCTGGCTCGTCCTGAACCAGCCGGTTTGATCATTTCTTCCATTACAATGTTAATTACACAAGAAACTCAAAAAAACACAGACGCTATCTCCAGTCGACTTACTATGAAAAGTAACAGATTCGCCATCTTAAAAATTTTGAAATGGCGCCTTTTGATTGGTCGATTGTGACAGAGGCGGTTTTGCTTCTAACAAATTTTGGATCAAAGCGTTTTTGCAAGTGAACGCTACTTTTATAGTAAATTTACCATTGACTGAGGTGGATTTGCACTTTATCGTTTATGGCATAATGTTGCAGCTTTCAAGTACTACAATTTGGTTATACCAGTTTAAAAAAAATTAATTTTGGACTGAAGCGCCTTTGCTTTTAAACCCCTCAGGTACTAATTGGTGCTATGCCTTTGTAAGGTTTATTGAAACATTTAATATGTATTTTGTTGGTCTGAGATCATATTCTTCAGTTTTTTTTAATATTTCTATTTCTATAACAAAAATGTAAAACACCTACTGTTTATTTATCTATTAAATACTAAGTGCTAACTTTTTTTTTCATTTAATCTCAAAGCATTCTTATTCTTTATTGTACACATAAATGCGCATAATATGGTATTGGTATCATCTTTAATTCCGTATTTTGGTCTTTATCTTCAATACCCATACCTAATATTATTTTATTTTTAGCTACTTGTTAATAGGTAGGTACTGAATTGGGATTATAATAAATAAAACTATGTATGTATTTATTGTAAAACAAATTATTTTATTGTAGATACATACATAAATAAAATGATAAAAAAAACATTAAGCATCTTCTAGAGACACCAAAATATTGTCCAAAAATGTCGTTGTTGCTATTGGTGATAATGGAGGTGGTAGTGGTAGCGGTGGCGGTGTTGGTGGGACTAGGACGGCCTGTGGTAGTGGCGGTGTTGGTGGAAGAGACTGTGGTGGCGGCGGAGTAAGTGACAATGAACAATATCCTCTTGTAAGTCTCTTGAAGAGTCATGAATCAGGCGCCGATTCGCTCGAAACCAACAGGCTTGACATGCATAAATTGTTGCCATATCCTGAAAATATTATTACATTTTATTACATGACATGATATAACTGGCGAAATGTGGGGTGTACTACTGGTTCACCCCCCAAATCCTTTTCTTGATAGTCGTTTCCATTGCTCGTCTTTCCAGTTTTGACAGATCTGTCCAATTAATTTTACCATTTTCTTTCAAAGATCTTTCCTATTTATAAAATAAATAAAAATAATTTACCTGATAATTAATATCATTGGAAATAAGGGGTACTATATGGTTGTCCACTGCAACGGTATAGAAACGTCTGCGTCTTGGATTTCTGAGTCCGACTGAGATACCACAACCACGGCAGACCATTGTATGACCTAGTAATCTCTCATTGTCAGTAGCTTCGGTATTTATAAATTATAACAATCGTGACAAGCGTATCCATCCAATGGGAGCTGGAACAATAAAAAATGTCATTGCATTTTTCAAATTATAACACAACTGCTTCGATCAGATCGAAGCACAACCGCTCAATGTACTGACTTTACTGCATGGCTTACGCGATTGCCGTAGTTTAAAGGCGTACCTGATTTGCTAACCATCGAGCAAGTCTCACTTGCAGGAGTAACGCCAGCCTTGACATGATATGTCTGCGACTCCGCAGCACAGCGATGCCATAATTGATGCACCTCAGCACCAAATCGAAAGAAAAAGCAGAATCCTATATGAATAGTAACAGTAATCGTGTCTAGATGATGTCAGTCCGTGTAGAATAGCAATGGTCGGTAAAAGAAAATATCAAGAACACAAAATAATTGCACAGTAAGCAAGGAACGCATACGAGCTTATAACCTCAGTATATTCAATGTACTCTGTGCCTAAAACTTGGAACTGCAATGCAAGCAAAGCAAAAAATAACTGGTAATATGTCAATGTCATGTCAAAAAATTGATAAATACTTACCTTCATGTTAGGAAGTGGGTATTCAAAGTTGATGTGTTTATAAAAATATTTTAGTAATATTGTCGTATTTTATACGCAAATACGTTAATATATTACTTTGGTCTAAAATAAGAGGCTTATAGTTATTGTTCACATTTTAAAGGGTAGCTAATTACGGGATAAATGGAACGTCAAAAACATTTTAGTACTTCCCGTTAAAAAGGGCAAAGCGGAAGCCACGATTGAGTACTGTTTTTCTGAAAATTATGTTACGCAAGTAATACTGAATTAATAAATCCATAGTAATTTAAATCCAAATTTTTAAATCTTATTGTAAACTCTTAAATCATGAACATTTATTGATACCAGAATTACCAGAGGGCAGAAACTGGACATCTCCTTTCCATTCTAAGATTTTATAGTCGCAGAGCAAAGATTTAGGTTGGCAGTTACCTACACAATTGCGAACAATCTAAATTATTGTAAAGCAAAATTTTAGCCCTAATGCAAAACGTCGGTAATTAGGTACTGAACTACTTACTCTCATTAGAGTTTTAAATGATGTAAATGATGACAATTTATCAGAAAAAGGTTAATGTAGTCCATAGTTGGCATTGTTGGGCGATAACTATTGCAAATCATTTTTAATCACCCATTCAGACTTATTTTAAGATTTAAATCATTGTGTTTACTTTACTTGTTGTCAGACTCAATAAAAGACTAGACAATTTGTTATTTGGTATTTTGGTTGTATGCTTTAGGTAAATTTAAATAAACCTTTTTTGCAGTCCATTCAACTGATTATAACTTCTACAATCGTAGGCACAGATCGTAGGTATATGCATAAAGATGGCCTTAAAAGCAAAAAAGTGGTTACAATACCAACTGTTTACTGCAGCTGCCATTTGTCATGCCCTCAACGCAATAGAATTCAAAATCGGTTGAACGGACTGTAAAAAAGGATTATCTTATATTGTTTAGGATCGTGTTATTTATAGATCAATGCTTTAAATAAATTAATCTTCAATGTTTCGAATTTTTCCGAACGAAAAACGACAACAGCGCGAAAATTTGAATCGCTGTCATGTTACTTTGAAAGAAAAGTTTTGTTGCCATGGCAGCCAAAAGTTGTTGATTTCATTGTTTTATTTACTTACTTCTTGGATACCGCCAATGCTAATAACGATTGATTCTAGCTAAACTTTGATAAAATGTGTATAGAACTATGTCTCTGAATCTGTACGTAAAAAGTAGAAAATCAGTGGAAAGAGTGAAATTGTAAAGGTTAATTAAGATTCGCCGCAAACATATTTGGAGTACTTATATGGTAAGTAAAACATAATGAAATGTACTTGATAGATTAAATATATCATAAACTGCTACAGATGATTAATAATAGAGCAAAATGAGTTGTCATTGAGCTTAGTTGTGATGAAATACCTACCTACTATATTCCTTCTTCTCGAGTTCGAAGTTTTGATTTTTATGGATCAAGTTATATTTACGGCAATAAAACATGCGCACATAACTTTCAGCTTTTTCCTAATAGGATCTGATTCCTTTAAAAAGGAATAAACATGACGGACTCAGAAGCGCTCAAGTTGCCTTCTGAAGACACATCGCTCGACGATCTAGATGTCTTCCTTGACCTGTACAACGATCCAAGAGTATTATGGTTCAAGGAACGAGTCATTGCGTTCGTTGGCATGGAGGATGATAGCCTTTTCTACAATATGTTAGATGAAGGGGATGACACTAAACAGAAGTTTGCTAAATATATAACAGGAACTATAGAACCGGATGAACTGTGCCTCGATAAGAGAATGATGTATGTATCTAAGGTGATTGTTGATAAGCTTATTCATGAAGATAAGGAATTCACTGAATGGAGTAAGTTATCATTTGATTTTGGCCTGATTATCCGTACCTAACAGTTTTACTAGCAAAAGCTATTGCTGCTCCTAGTCATAAATGCTTAATCAGCTTATAATTTTCCCACTGCTGGGACACAGGCCTCCTCTCAGTGAGAGGGGAATCCAGAATTTGTCACTTGGACCCAGTGCTGGTTGGCAGATGTCATGTTTTCGAATTTTTGGTTATCTTCTAGGACATGCCAGTTTCTCCATAATGTTTTCTTTCACCATATTGAGAGCACCAATGATGAAATTACCGGCAGCCACTTTACTACTAAAGTAAAGTAGTAAAGTGGCTGCCGGGGTTCCAACTGGTTTCTTATTAATAAGTTTCAGTTATTTATTTATATAAAAGTACTTACTTGTGATTAAGTCCAAGTGATGTTTTTGAATACTTTAACTTCTAATCTTCTAATATATAAAATTCTCGTGTCACAGTGTTAGTTACCATACTCCTCCGAAACGGCTGGACCGATTTGTATGAAATTTTGTGTGCATATCGGGTAGGTCTGAGAATCGGCTACTATCTATTTTTTTTTTTTCAAAACAATGTTTGTGGGGTCAGCTAGTAAGACTATAATCCTTTATTGTTTTATCACTAGTGCGCCCAGTGGCAGTCTCCAACATATTTTTATTATAAATATAATTTTCATGTTTTGTTGTGTTCATTAACAGGAATCATACCACCGCCCCCACCACCTCCGCCAAAGCATAAGAAAAAGAAAGGCAGAGCAAAGACTCCGGAGCCTGCTCCTGAGCCAGAAGATGCAGAAAGTAAAAAGAGCATAAAAAGTATGAAGAGCATGAAAAGCATGAAGAGCATTAAAAGTATTAAAAGCATGAAAAGCAGGATGGGTATGTCTTTACTGGATACTTATAAATTAATGATTTTTCTTTTATTTAGGTTTTATGTTAAAGGTTTAAAGTATGAGGTAGGATCAGTGTCCCTGGCTGAGCCCTATGTATGTAAGGTTTTCTACGCCTTAATGCCTTACTACATCAATCTTTTTTTTATAAAAAAATTTGCAAATTCATTTTTGGTTCAGTACATTCTTATAAAACGTCTTTTAGGCATCATACTTATTTTTTTTAAATTAACAAGATAATTTTTTTTTAAAAACATAACTACAACGTGTAACGTTAAATGCACAAAACCTGAGAATAGTTTGTTCATAATTTACTACTGAATCTATTTTAGCAACTTTTACTATAGGTTCTTTTTTCTTCAAAAATTATGTATTTTGCCGTACTATCCGCCGATTGAGCTAAAGAAAATTTAGTCTTATTTTAAGGCAATAAGACTCAAATTTGAATGCATAAAGTAATGCTAGGATTTCGACTGGATTTTCTTAAAAATAATAGTTACCTAGCTTAAAAAATAGGTTGGCCACTGTATTATACTTTTAAATCAATACTCTAGTTGGGGTGTATGAGGTTTTGCGTTAATTGTGTTAAGTACACATTGTATATAAAAAAATAACTTTACATAATTAAAAAAAAAATGTATTAAGGTATAATTAAAACAAAATTAACATGCTTAAACATATGAATTGTTACAGTTAGAGATAATAATTATAGCTATGTGGTTTTTATGAACACCATCTCTCTTTATATTAGCTGCCAAAAAAATAGCATCTATAGCATATATAGCATCTTGTGAGGATACTAATAAAGTCGAAAATAAATATCTTTTTACAGATGAAAAGCTGGCGTCTACTGCTGGTAAGTAACTTTTATATAGACACCTTGATAAATTATTTTCTCTAATTTAAATGCCATAATATGTTAACTGTTTACAGATACACATGTGAAGTCATGTTTGTTGTGTTCTTGGCTCTTTGACAGTCCTTACGGGTCGTCAAAATCTCGAAAGTCTGACAACCAGTCTTACCAAGGGGTAATTGTTACTGGGTAATCTCAGTATCTGGATATTGCAGTCACATGGGCAGACGCTCCATGTAAAATACTGGTATCCAGCTGCATCAGGTTAGACTGGAAGCCGATGATGACTATGATATTTTTCTGTTTATTTAACAGAACACCAAATTGGCTGGTCTAAGGCCAACTTTTGTATTAAGAACTTTACTCTGGTTGGAATAAGGTTGAAAATACAGTAACTGGCTTGAAGGTTTGGGCTTGGATTAAAGTTAGAATGTTTTGTAATGAGACGGTATGTTTCTGTCAAAGAGCTGATTTGGCCAAAGTCAGATATCTTTTATCCATGAGATAAAATTGATATCTGACAGTTTTTGTATGGAAAAACTGTCATATAGTGAAACGACGTACAAAAAACAATTTTAGAAGCCTCCGAAGGGAAGCCATCCCCGTGTATGTTCAGCAATATTTATAGTTTAGGAGCTAGACAGTTTTTTATATTTTTTTGGGAATTTCTCACTTTGAAACTTTTAAATATTTCTGTCACGTTTTTGAAATATTTTATTTACTTATCTTAATATATATAAATTACGTGTCACGTTGTTTGTCCGCAATGGACTCCTAAACTACTGAACCGATTTTAATATAATTTTGCACACCTGCAGTTTCATCCAACTTGAAAGATAGGATAGTTTATATCTCAATTTATAATTTGTATGAAAGAAAATTTTAGAAATTTGAAAAAAATGCACCCGTGTGTAGCTGGGGCGGGCCGCTAGTAAACATATATATGCAAGATAATAATTAAATAATACTTTATTTACAGAAGTGGATGTAGAAACTATGTTGGAGGACGATGACATAGGAGAGCCTTCAGAACATGGTGACGTTCGTCTGGTCGCCGAAGACTCGTACTACTTCCCACCACGTAAGTCTCAACCCTTTCTAGCAACGTTTCAGCATTGATGTTATAGAGCATGGCAGTTGAGAGCACAACCCGCAACAGAGCAGAGATAACTTGAGACTTCACTCGGATGAAGTAAGCGCGCGATACTTTTTTTTTTTTTTGAGGATGGGAAATCATCAAATGACCCCTCCCGCTCTGGGTGGAGCAGAAGGGAGTGTCAGACTCTTACTGACTAAAACCCACCCGTGTTCCTTCCTTAGCCCTTTGTGTTCCGGGGTAGCGGTAACCCTTTCGGACAATCCCGCTGCCCCGGCAGGCTTCGGCCCGTACGGGCCCCTTCCTTAAGCTGACATCTCTTTGAGGCGCGCGTGGAACACGTACGCGCCGTCCAGCACGGGCCTGGTCCTGACCGGACGGAGAGTTACCCATTACTCTCCGCCCGCAGGCCCGCGCCTACGGTGGCCGCGAGTCTTCACGCGGCTCCCGACGCCCGGGGCGTCTCCCGCGGCGGCTGGGACGTGAGGCTCTCTCCCTCAGCCGTCCCGCCACCTCCTTTGCTAGCATGACTGCTTCGCAGAAGGAGGTGACTGCCTCCCACTCCCTCTCGCCCCGGACCATGGCTTGAACCAGGGCCGGGCGCGAGAGGTCAAGCGCGCGATACTGAGGCGTCGATGGCGAGAGCGGTAACAGCGCAGGGGTTGTGAGGGATCGCTTGGGTGTTATGTTAACTCTTGCGCTTGCGGGTTGTATGCCATACTCACTCAAATGTCTCGCTGATGGCGACACGTGTGTTGGATCATTCGGTTCTCTACAAAATGGTTGAGCTAGGTGGTGCTGATTCACGTGTCATGTTCGTGAACGTGCACCGTCAGTTATGACTGGTCATGTCTTAACTGCCAGGGCTTATCTTTTATCTTATATTTTGAATTGTTTTATATACCTACCTACAGGATGGCGCGAACATTGACGCGCAAACTGAAACCACGAATTCAGAACAAGATGTAAGACCCGTATTAACGAACGTAGAAATGTTTCATTGGTTATGAAAAAAAATCTGCTGTTTCATAGAAAAGTGCAATATCTACGCGGTCAAAATGTATGGAGAAGCATTTATTTTTTAATATCCGGCGAAAAATGTCAACGCAGGGGGATTGAGAATCATGTACCTACTAAATCCATGGTAAGAGGATGCGCGTCGATGTCCCTGTGTCAACCTGTATTTTTTTTTTTGACATTTTTTGCTACAAGAATAATGCACCCAGGATTTTGTAATATCTTAATTTAAGTATTCTTGGAGTTTCACTCCCTAGAGGGGCCTACGTTTTGGAATGGGCAACAAGCTTCAATTTTCTGACTAACTGATCGACTCTTGGACAATTCAAAAGCAAGAGTTTGATAGACCTTTTTATCTGGAGAAATTAATTGAATAATGGTAAACTGAATCTTAATACATCCAATAGTTTAGTGGTACTAATCGGATACTGAGATAAATGACGTTTTAATCTACAAATTGGGTATTGTGATCGAGTGAAATCTTTTACAAAGAAACTTATTGCATTTTTTGCTGTTCGAATTCAGTATAAATTCCAATAGGTACTGCAATACCTACATGGAATTTTAGTTTTATTCTGATGACCATACGGTTTAAAATAGATTTTTTGCAGCACCCGAGGATTTAGATCCGGAAGTCGACGGAACTTTGGAATTCTATACTATTATCGTAAGAATAATGTCACAATTCTTATCTAAAATGTAGAAGTGTAGAACATTTTATGGCGTTTATTTTAGTTCCGTAGGCAGTAGGTTTTAGTTTAGACGGTTTTTCCCGAAAGGTGAAGTCAAATGTAGTATTTAAGTAACCTGTACTCAAAGTTGTTTGTTTTGAAATAAAGTTTAAGTTTATAAATTTAAGGGTGTGGTACAGACCATCGAACTGAACAACTTTCTACATGGGACCAACATCGTAATCGAGAAAAAATTATCAGCTGTCCCGTACAAAACTAAAATACCTACTCAACCCAAATGTATGAGACGGATGGTCACATACTACACCCTAAAATTTGAACGCACCTTTCTGGTACACCGTGTATGTATGATCAGTTCCAAAAATATCTCACGGAAATGTAAACAAATGTATCAGAAAACGTACCCTTGATTGTTGTGTCACTTACAAATTGAGTGCTTTCATTGAGTGCTTTGGGATACTTAAATCCGAAATTCTAATCCCAAATAACACTATTTTTTTTATTTGACAATTGTGGTTACGTTTACTATAAAGGGGCCGTGGCTAAATAACAGCAGCACAGGACGATCGATCAAGTTAAACTACGCTTGATCTGTGGATAGGTGACCATCTTTACAAACCGAGATCCCTCCGTGCTTTGGAAAGCAGGTTGAGCTGTTGGTCACGGCTGTGATTCGTGGATCTTTCACAGTCGTTATGGGTAGTCAGAAGCCCGAAAGTCTGACAACCAATCTTCCCAAGGGGTATCGTATTACTTAGTAACTGGGTTGTGGAGATCAGATAGGCAGTCGCTCTATGTAAAATACTGCTATTCAGCTGCATGCGGTTAGACTGGAAGCTGACCCCAACATAGTTGGGAAAAGGCTAGGCAGATGATGAATTGTGGTTACCTACTTTTATAACCTCGATTTTTGTCGATGATTTTTCAATTACAATTTTATTAATGTTATTCAAACAATAATATTGTTGGATAAGTGGTGAGATAATATAAAGTTGAAACCTTCTAAATACAGATGAATGTGTTACAAATTTCCTTTAATGAGCGATTGCGTAAGAACTTCACCTGAAGGAACAGAGTTTGTTTACACTTTCACTAGATATTTTTCGAACAGACAGTAGTGTTTTTTACACAATAGTTTGTCGAGTTTAGAAGTAGTGAGACTAAGACTGAATAAGCTGCACAATCATCTTCTGAAAACTACCTTTGGACTTTGTTACAGTTTATTCGTATGAAACGCTAAGTTAACTTTGCAGTGTCGCACCGTGATCTGTGGAGCTTGTCCTAAGTTTGGTTATAGTTTTCAAAGCCTGACTGTACCACTGACATACGTCTTTGTAATTAAATATTATGCGTATTCACACAGAGACCAGTCCCCCGCATAATCCAGTACCCCAAGTTGAGTGTAGTATTCGGCGAGATGACTCCACGTATAGCAAACCGCAACCGACGATACATGTACTTCTTGAGACAGACACAAGAGGGCGTGCCCATCCATGATTGTGAGCGGTTCATCAAGCTCAAAATGTCGGAATACTTCCACTGTGGACTCCTCACTGGCCGGGTGCTTATGTCTCTTGGACAGCATTTAAAAGAGGTAATACCATAATTAGTTTATAACGTTCCCACTGTTGTGACTCAGGTTATACAGGCCTCTCTGAGAGGAAGCGGGGCGTAATCCACCATGCTGACCCAGTGCAGCTCGGTGGGGTGGAAGCCACGTGTCTTTGAATGTTTGCTTGGAAAGATAATATCAGCCAGTAATGTTATTTTGTTCACTGGAGGATAGTCTCTCGTTTTTTTTACACTCTTTTTTTTGCCTTAGTTTTACCTCAGTGAAAGTCTAATTGTATATTTTGACATGGTTAGGCTCTTGTTTGGCCAAAAGATATTGGGATAGCCATGCTATTGATGGTAAGCAACGGTGCTCGCTTGCCTAGAAACAATCTATTTACTGATGACTGAAAGATTTTCATGTTATATCTATCCGCACCCATAGTTAATATCGACACCTGCAATTTAAAACATTGTAACTCATTTTTCACTACTTTTCAGGATAGCGATTTAAAAATTCAACATATTCTCACTTTGTTCCTATAAAGTCCTAGTGTTTTCCAATTTTGTAAATATAAGTAAAAAGGGATTATCTACTTTGCTGTATGACTAATATGTTGTTTACTTATGTATTTTATATGTTTTTATGAATTACTATTATTTTTCATTAAAAAGTGAGTTACAATGTTTTATATTGTAGATGTCGATATGTTTCCGAAACCTCTTGTATGACGTACATACAAAACGTTTCGGAAATATGTCATAGTTGGAATAGTCGTTACCCGGCAGTCAGAAGCCCGAAAATCTGACCACCAGTCTTAGCAAGGGGTATCGTGTTAATCAGTAACTGGGTTGTGGTAGTCAGATACTCGTAGTCAGTCGCTCCATGTAAAATACTGGTAGTCACTGCAAGCAGAGTTAGACTGGAAGCCGAACCCAATAAAGTTGGGAAAAGGCAGATATGAAGAGTTGGAATATTCACAGAAAAAAAATTCTTCAATACTTTATCGCAGATAATTTACTCTATTAAATCACTATCACTACATAGTATAAAACAAAGTCGATTTCTCTGTCCCTTTGAACGCTTAGATCTTTAAAACTACGCAACTGATTTTGATGCGGTTTTTTTTAATAGATAGAGTGATTCAAGAGGAAGGTTTATATATATAATACATGCATGCATGTGATGTCGTAAATAAACACATTTTTTTGCGCTTACTTTTCAAACGCTGGCTGAACCCTACGAGATAGGTCAAAATAATGTACTACAGTATTATACACCTTAAAAAGGTCTACAAAAAAGTCCGCGATGGTATATGTCTATCTCTTAGGGATAACCCACAATAATCATTTTTTATCCTTTACTTTTTACGAGAAATAATGGCTTATTTACGAAGCGATTTTAAGCAATACAGCATTAATCTTTATCCAATTAAGTACCTTAAATACATTGTGCATTTAATATAGATAAATATGGCCCTTTACAGCATGTAATTTAAATGAATATTTTCGAAGATATTACAGATTTAAAATGCAGGGACATAGCGGTTGCTGCGGTACCGGCCGCGACGGCGCGTGCTGGCATTCTTGAAATACCTGTACTTAGTATCAGTATTGCACCCGTGCGAAGCCGGGGCGTGTCGCTAGTTAATAATAAATTATTACTATTTTATTATTTCTATATTTAATAGCCAGTTACTCAACTGTCTTCTTTAGCCTTGTGTGTTCTAAGTTGAATTTTGAGTGACAATTTGAAGTAAAAAAGATCTTATAAAAAATTTGTTTGCAATGGAAATTGTTCTTATAATATTGAACGTAAACGAAGCAAAAGGAGTACGTAAGGATCGTTGCAGGTGGCGTTCTGTAGTTCCTACCTAACCCCATGGAGAAAAAGGCACGATTTTGTCTTTAAAATAACTTTATAACGTTGTTTTCTTGTTCTCAGGCCGCCATCCCTTTGTTCAAGAGGCAATTCCGTGAGATCACAGTAACCCCGGAGGCGAGCCATGCGATGCTCTCGAGACAAGTCTCCTTTGCTGGTGGTCATCACAAGATGGCGGACGCCGGGTCACAGGTACGTGCCGCAGCCCTTAAAGTATTATGTTCATGACTTTGTATGTTAGATTTTTTTTAAATTATTATTAATTATTGCATATACTATACTTATTGTTCTTTTGAATGTTTTGCTCAGGTGAACTACCTTAGACCTTCGGACTACAGAAGAATGTCTAACATAGCTAGAGGAGAGAATGCCGAGAGAAGGTTAGCAGCTGTTCTTATTGCTGTGTGAATTTATAGCCTCATTTTTTGAGGCTCCTTTTTATTTTTCCTTCTTATTGTGTAGGGCAGTAGAAGACTTCGCTTCATATCACTGGAATCATGATAAACTAACGTGAGGTAGAAACCTCATGCTATTTTTAAGATATTATCCAATCGTCAAAATGTGGCGAGTGCTCTTTTAAGTACCTACCTGTCAGCACTCATTGAGGGTATTTCGGTGCTGGAGCGAGTCAAAACTGTACTTTTTTTCTTACTGACCCTTTCTGTTTTCATCGTGGGTAGAACTTGGATGAGGCAAGCACAGAGCGTCGGGATTGGCACAAGAAAAGAGAGGTGTTATTCCCAACAGTGAATCATGATCCTTTCCGATTGATTCCATTGCGGATTCCTAGACAGTTGTATCATTTCGATATCACGTCTTCGATTTTTTGGTTCTAGTACATGCCGGTTTCCTCACGATGTTTTCCTTCTCCGTTTTGAGAGCAGTGGTGATGAAATAAATTACACAAAATACAGCGCCTGCCTGGGTACGAACCCACGAACTACAACTAGTAAGTCGAGGCTGTTACTACTAAGCCACCACTGCTCTCAGACGGACCGTTACCACTAAATTTTATTATCTGTACATAGTTTTTAAAATGAGAATTATTTATTATAGAATCAAGAACATGCGCTCAGGTCCACACGAAATGATCTCAGTCCAAATGGAATCAGAAGACCCGGTATTTACTCTACATTATTTATTTTTTAATTTAAGTGCAGGTGACCAGCAGCTATAACAGAAAGATAACACAGATTAACACTACCAGTTGGCTATGATCCACAGAGCCAATCACAGGTTCTCACGAGTAAAAACAGAAAAACTAGTGGAAATCTTAGGATCACTAACAACTATTCATGATTAAGGCGGATCTCCACTACTTTTTCTGTATATACTAAAAACCTTGAATATTGGTATTCATTAAATTATTAATTTAAACTTTTAATTAGCTTAAATTCTACTAAAAACCGTAACCATTCTTTATAAATAAAGCTCTGGTCACACTGAGGTGAATTCGGCGCGTGTATGTATGACTCGATTGCGCGTTTCGATTGTTTTATGTATACTTTCAACATGAATGATGTAACCAAGATTTTTTTAACAATTTTATGATTTAAAAGAGTGTCCGTAGAGTTTCTTGCCCATTCTTCTCCACAGGTACCTACGCTTTGGAATGGGCAACTAGCTTCATCTATCTGACTGACCGACCCTTGACAATTCATAAGTGCCTATAATTGGTTTATTTTAAATAAATGCTTTGAGTTTGAGTTTTAATGATTGACAAATTAATTGTTTATAGGTGTTCACCTTATAAAGAATTTCGTTCCGCATCCCGCGGGAGATTCGCTTCGGTTTTGTTTTTAGCTTCGGTTTTGTTTTGCTTGTTGACGGCTGCCTAACCGCTCTTGCTTGTGGGTGCCTCAATAATTTAAGGCCTGAGAAAAATATTTATTGGCCAAACAAAACACGAATCTGTATCCAGTAGTCTTGCGCAGTTGTTACGATCCTATGCTAATAATTATATTTAATGTTCTAGGAAGAACCGTTGTCGACCGCTTCTTTCGGCGATGCTAATGTTAATGCAAGGTCTTCTGCCGCTGAAGTCATAACAGATATAGAAGATCTTGTTGGAATTGTTAATTGGTTTGTATAATTATTCAATTTATATAATAACGAAATGTAGGTGTACTATGGACACCTCTACTGAATCCTTAATGTAAAACAGGCGTGATGTTATGTTATGTAAAAGAGATTTTTTTTTTCTATAGAAAGTGTAACAATTAGAACCTAACAGATTTTGTTATTAACTCATTTTTCCCTTAAAAAAATTGAATGTCATTTTGTGGAAAAAAAGTCAATTTTTAAGTTGCCAGACTTTAAGAGGTATCCATAGAGGCAAACCAATAATTTGACAGTGTGTCTGGTTGGTCTGGTATTGTTGCTGACCAAGAAGTATATCGATAAAAGTGGAGCCAACACTCTGAACAACTAAGTGAAACCGACTGTGGGCTGTCGCTCTCTTTCTGAATCCATACATAAGACAAAGAAAACATATATCACTATCTCGTTCTTAAGTGCGTATTTAGAAAGAGAGCGTTAGCCCACAGTCGGTTTCACTTAGGTATTTAGAGTGTTGGCTCCATTTTTATCTAGAAGCTTCTTGTTGCTGACCAGCGGAGTAGTTGCGTTGGGTTTTCATTTTGACAGTTCAACAACATTCATTGCGTTATCGTTGTTTGAGCAGTCATTTCTGAAATAAATAAAGCAATCTATTAGCAATATCCTTCAAAATGATTCAGATTGAGATTGATAGTGTGCAGATTGATAGGGCGCTGAATTCTTGTATTTTAAAAACTTTCGCAATCTAATCTCAAAATTAGGCAGCAGTGAGCAATTTTATGACGTTAACGTCATATTGAGTTCTGTACTAAATAAACACAATGCTCTTTGACCATCCAGGACCATAGAACACATAGAAGGCGAGATCCAGCTCCCCATGCCGAACATACCAATGTTGTCAGAAGAGCGCATCCACACTGTTGAGTTTTTTGAACCTGAGCTCGTGTCGCAGCTAGAGGAGGCAGTCACAATGTGGCAGCAACACATCGACAACACTATCGCAACCTGTTTGGGCAAGGTAGGCTTCAATCAAAAACTACCAGATAGCAAGGTTAAGTACAGGGTGGTAGGTATATCGAAGCATAAATGGTATTGCACTTTTGTAGGAAACAGCTGTTTTTTTTTTTTTTAATAACCGACGATAAATTTCGACGCAGGGGGTCCAGAATGCAGCGGGATTGTCCGAAAGGGTTACCGCTGCCCCGGAACATAAAGGGCTAAGGAAGGAACACGGGTGGGTTTTAGTCAGTAAGAGTCTGACACTCCCTTCTGCTCCACCCAGAGCGGGAGGGGTCATTTGATGATTTCCCATCCAAAAAAAAAGGGGTCCAGAATCATGTACTGAATCCATGGTAGATAGTGCGTCGATGTCCCATGCCACCCCTGTATACCCGTGCAGACAACTTGAATGTACCCCACACTTAAATTTTTCGTTATAAAAGTAATATATTTAAAACTAAGAGATAAGGCTTTGTTTAGCTGTAAAGGACAGCTTTATAGTTAAAGCCAGGTTTAAAACTTCAAAGCAGTGTAGCGACACCTATGCTACTGTATTTGAACTTCATAGCCAGACAGCGAGCCATGTTTTTAACACAGATGGCGCCACATAACCCGCGCAAGGAGTTTTACTCAGGGCCGATTTTACTAAAGTCAGATATCTTTTATCCGTGGAATAAAATTGACACCTGACAGTTCTAGTATGGAAAAACTGTCAAAAATTCAAAATTTATTCTCCTTCTAAGACTTAGTCTAAGTATAAAAGTTTGGTGAAATTCGCCCTTAAACATACAAATCCCTAAGATATCGTGTAATATCACTCCGCCGCCTGCTTAAAAGCTCTCCACTTTTGTTGTTTTGTTCGTTTAATTCCTCCACAAAACTTTATTTAATTGACAGACTCGGGATGGCGACGGTCCAGTGGCAGAGTACAAGTACTGGCGCGAGCGCGACGCTGAGATATCGTTGTTGGTCGAGCAGCTCAAACAACCGATGGTCGTCAAGATACTGTCCCTACTCAAGAAAGCCAAGTCTCCCTTTCTTCAGGTATCTATTGTTGTTTACTAGATGTTTATGCACTGGTGGTATTGTGTCGGGTCTTCGAGCTCCCTAAGATGTGTTGAGCTATACGATAACTGATGCATGCGTGCTGTCTGTTGGGACTGCATTACAGGAGCCATTGGCGGCAATATCCTTCGCATTGTTCTAACTCAACATTTATGATTTATCTGAAACGTTAAAAAGAAAATATTATGTTGACTTTAAAAGAGACCTAATAACCCCTGTGTTGGTTTTGCAAGTTTTTCGCAGATGTATTTAAGTAGGAAATGTCGACACCGGGCAGTGATTGAAGAAACTTGTTAAAGTTATTCATGCATTCAATGTACAGAATAAATAATTTCGTTTCATAGTAATGGCCTAGTAGAGGGGCCCGTAGCTAAATAATAACAGCCGCACAGGTCGATCGATCAGGTTAATCTACGCTTGCCGCGATTGGTTTGTGGATGGGTGACCATCTGTACATACCGAGACCCCTCCGTGCCACGGAAAGCACGTTAAGCCGTTGGTCCCGGCTGTCATTTGTGGATCTTTGATAGTCGTTACGGGTGGTCAGAAGCCCGAAAATATGACAACCGGTCTTACCAAGGGGTATCGTATTACCCAGTAGCTGGGTTGTGGATGGCAGATAGGCAGTCGCTCCATGTAAAAGACTGGTATTCAGCTGCATCCGGTTAAACTGGAAGCCGACCCCAACATAGTTGGGAAAAGGCTAGGCAGATGATGAGTAATGGTCTAATAAAAGTCGCAAAAATTCGCTGGGTTCGGGAAGCACAGATGAGAGCAGTGATAGCCCAGTGTTAATGGCTGCGACTTACGAGTTGTAAGTCGCAGGTTCAAACCCAGACAGGCGCTTTACTTCGTGTAAATTATTTCATCACTACTGCTCTCAAAACGGTGAAGGAAAACTTCGTGAGGAAACCGGCATGTCCTAGAACCAAAAATTCGTAAAGCTATGACGTCTACCAACCCGCACAGAGCCCGCGTGGTAGATTATGGCCCACTCCCTCTCACAGAGAGGAGGCCTATGTCCCAGCTGTGGGAACATTATAGGCTGCACATCAAGCTACCCCAATCTGTCAGATTTTCCCAATTGAATATGAACCTTATTCCTTTGTACTAAAGTTGAAAATCTATCAAAGAAATTTGACAGATTGGGGTAGGTTGACCTGCTGGCGTCTGTACAAGACGTATCGTTGCGGCGATGTTTGGGATAGACCTATATCTAGCAGTAAGTAAATATATTTCGCCTAAACGTTGATGGTGAATTTTTACTAGGTTTTCGTACTAACTTATCAATCTGCCTTTAATATTAAATTTGCATTTTATTACAGAATTTCACACACTACAAAGAAAGACTAGTGGAGCAATACAATATGGCGAATGATAATCTGAAGTTCCTGTCCACCTTGATGCGTTTCTTTACTGTAAGTATAACGTTATAGTTCAATTTGATAAGTTATTGAGAACTTGCTTTTGCCCGCGGTTTCGCCCGCGTGTCGGTCGGAGATCAACCCAAGGGAACGTACAATATGCGTCACGAAAGATAAGACTTGACTTTTATCTTAAAAGCTTTATTATTTCGTAATAAGTATTATAATATTGTTAAGAATTTTAATCCAAATGTCATCGATAAATCCCTGGGTAACTATTTCGTACACGACTTACGGTCTGCGCGAGCTCCCCACTACTGAGCTCGTGAAGTCTCATCTTTCGTGGCGCGTATACTACCGAGAAAAAAAATAATAATAAAAAAAAAAGTTTATTATTGAAATAAATTAGTGATACAAAACCTATGAAGCCTCTGAAACCCAAACTAGGTGAAAACCTGTTTTTCAGATTTTTGAAAATGCGGTTTGTACTTATAAACTGCGCCGTAGAAATAATGTGTCCGTCAACAAACTTCCATAGTGATCCTTAAAATACTGATGACCGAGCCTACACACGGTGGATATATCGTAGTTATCGTAGTTTTTTAAGGCAAAAATAAAACATGTGTTAACAAAGGGCCTCAAGGTACAAAAGCGAAAATTATCCAAATATTTAAAACACAACTGCAATTTCTTATCAGACACATGTAGTGAGCTAAACAACATTTTCCTGACTACGCCAAAGTATAGCCACACATCGAGTTTATTTTAACGCATGCCAATATCCTTTCAGGTCATAGAAGACGACTCAACACTACCCCAAGTGATAGAAATCCTACCAGAAATGGTGGAGAGTATCTACATGATGTGGGTGCTGTCCAAAGGGTACCGCTCTGACGAAACCATGGTGCCTCTGCTGTCCAGGATCTCGTGGGCTCTTAACGCCAAACTGGAGAAAACCCTTGACGTGCATAAGCTTTTTGAGTAAGTGTAGAAAGCGTTGCCTTTTCTTGCTAACGAAACTGGTAACTAGTTTCGTCTCCGTCAATATTTCTTTCGGTTTGCTTTGCATTCGGTTTCATTCAACATCGCTATTATATCCACCCTGTATGAACCGTTTCAGTTTATTTAAAATAAATACAGCCGGGTTCACTGAAAGAAACAATATAAAGGAAAAGTGAAATTTATTGTGATTAGCACAGGAAGATCACAAACTAAACTAAACACACAATGATAAAAGTATATATAATAATAGCCTCCCCGACCGATTTCGGCCACGGTGGCCAATCTCAACGGAGATTAGCCAGGTACGCAGGAGATATTATAGTGCACAAGTGTGCGCGCAGACACAGGTGCACTCCCTCTTCCCTCACTCTCATAGTCCGATGGGACGGCAATCCGACACGACCGGAGAGAGATCAGGCGCAGGACCAACGGCTTATCGTGCTTTCCGAGGCACGGGGGTATCACACCACCAACTTCCAAACTCCGGGCTGTTACTAAGAAATTCCTAATGGAAAAACTCAATAACACTTTGCCCGACCCGGGAATCGAACCCAGGACCCCACTCTCAGCAGTCGCGCTTGCGACCACGAGACCAACGGGGCAGTCAAGTAAAAGTATATATACTAATATTATAAAGAGGAAAGGTTTGTATGTATGTTTGTAACGAATTGGCTCAAAAAGTACTGGACCAATTTAAAAAATTCTTTCACCATTTGAATGCTACATTATCACTGATTAATATAGGCGTTTTTAATTGCAAGAAAAAAAAAAAAAATGTTTAAAAAATAAATGTCCACCCGTGCGAAGCCGGGACAGGCCGCTAGTAAAAAATAAAAAACAGGAAGTCCTGTACGAGGCCAAAAGGCCATCATTATCATCATCTCAGCATAATGCAGCGACATTTAGAAATAAGTATAACAGCCTTGGTACACTGAACAGCACCCTAATTGCGTAACACATTATAAATCGGAATCTGAATCATTTCGAAGCAAAATGCTGATCCATTGCTTCTTAAGTGCCAAAAATTTGTCTGCTCAAAATGTAAATAACACAATGAATAGTTGTGTCATAGTTGTGTATGTATATATTTAATATATTTATTAAGATTGTAGTGATATTTATTTTAGAAGTATGTATGTTTATTTTAAAAGTATATATGTTTATTTGTATGTATTTAAGTATATTCTCATAGTATATGTTTATTCTATTAAGTGAATTGCTTATGACTCTATGTATTTTTTTTTGTCTCCTTTGTTCTTTCACACGCTGTCTACATTTCTCTATTCATTGTCCTATCGCAGGTATGCTGGAAGAGATTTCTTATGAAATAAGCATCAGCTTTATACCTATTTTTCTGTTCTGTTTTTTTCTTGTCTGTTTATACAATGTGTTAATGAAATAACCCAAAACCTGAAACTAGTTTGTTTAGAATCGGCAGCAAAATCGAATACAATAATTTTTAATATGGGTTATTATTTTTTTTTTTAATAATTATTTGTCATGCCGTGTATAATATTTTTTAACGACTCTGTACGCTACTGTCCAACGCAATGAAAACAAACAGCGCGGGCGAGGGTGAGGAGAGGGGGTGCTAGAGCTGGCGTCAAGGCCGGGAAGCGCGCCGGTGGCGATAGAGCTACGAATCTGTAAGACAACAACATTTACAATTAATATCTTTTACTATAATTTTTGAAAATAAATAATTATATGTCATATCAATTTAGTAATATAAAAATCGGTTGGGGTGTCCGAGGTTTTGGGTTATTTCATTAACACTTTGTATATGTGTGTACATAAATGGTAAAATAAATAAATAAATTAAAATGAAACCGTTTCCGATTGATAATGTGTTACGCAATTGCCTCGCTGGTGGGACCACATTTACTGGTTGATTTGACTTGCAACTTAGGGCTGCCTCAGACCTGGTGAAAAGCAGAGCAGAACAGTTGTCAACGCGAAACTACAGGGTGCATTTGATATCATGGGCATTATTTTAACCTAAGGTACTACTTATGATACTAATTGCATTAGGGCTACTATTACGCAAATCAAAAATATTATTAATGCAAGTATGGAAAACCTTAAAATGTAGTAAGTCATACAAAGTATCAAATTAGTTGCGCTTCTCGATAGCAAATGCGTAGGTACACTACGCCGTACGCGCGTCATTGGGCGTGAATTCTTTGACCCCGCCCGACTCACGTGACATTCGTAAGTTGCCAATGAATTGATTCATAATAAATTCCAATTTTCCCTTCGTACTTTGCCGGCTTAGGACGGTCAAAACTACGTCAACTAACATACATTAAAAAAAAACATTTACGTACCTAGCTTGTGGATTGTTTTGAAAAAACCTTATTTGTCGGTAAAGTGACAGAGGGTAAACGGGTGCTCTTCCACGAGCTTGTGCATGTGCTGGCACGTGAAAAGACGAAAAATCCAACAGGTTCTGAGTGGTTCTGGTGGAATGAGACCCCGTGAAGGAATAGGGTCGTTCGGGTAGCGCCGATGGAACATTTCACGAGTTCATACTAAATTTCTTGCGCGATCGTAAATTACAACCATTTGTGGGTATTGTTGGTTGGTGTACCTAGCCTGCACATTACGCGGTCGAGGCATCGTGTACACAAACACACACACAACACACAACTACTACACTAACACTTAATACACTGCAATCCAAGCACCGTATGCCGCGAGCGGCGAGTACGGCGATTACGTCACGGGATCAATAAATCAATTACGCGTCAATGCACCTGCGCAGTCGTTATGACACTGGTTCCGGGTTCGTGACTTCGTGTTGCGGCGGGAAGCATACCCCGCGCGGGGGTGATATTCGTATTTTTGCGAGTGAGGGAGTGGGACGGAGAGAGTTCAGGGAATCCCGCCGGACGGAATGTCTTGTAGCCCATTGTTATTATTACTTGTAAGGAAAAACCCGCGCGCGCGCAGGTGATGTTTGTTTACATTTCGCTTTGCGCTGTACTGCGCTTTAAGATTTTGATATTTCAACAATTATTGGCGTTAACGAAGTATTTTGTTTTAATTACTTTAAGTGTTTATTTGCAATAATAAGCCTTGTGCAATTTGACTTACTACATTTTTAAGGTTTTCCTTACTTGCATTAATAATATTTTTGATTTGCGTATTAATAGCCCTAATGCAATCAGTATCGTGAGTAGTGCCTTAGGTTAAAATAATGCCCATGACTTCGATTCCACCCTGTATAGTCAGTAAAACAAGACCTGACTTTCTGAGAACGATACCACCTAAAAATAAATACATCTTACCAAAATTCAACAATGTATACGGGATGAGGGTTGCAGAGTATTTAGTACCTTTTTATCTTAATAAACTTCCAGAAGACTTGCAAACGTTATACAAAAAGAGTTCGAAAAGTTATAAGTATAAATCAAAGCGTTTCCTTACAAAATCTTCTCATAATGTACCTATGTATTATTGCACCTAACGATTATTAGCATTGTTTAAAAAAAAAAAAAATCATGTGAACGGCTCGCCAACACGCAGATAAACCCTGAGAGGTTTTCGTTGTGTGGCTAATATATAATGTGAATTAGATTTAGTATTTTAGAAATAAATAAAAAAAAAAAAAGTTTTGTGTTCGTTGGAATGAGTAGAAAAATAAAAAAACTGACCGATCTTATTCGCGCTTTGCTTTAGTTACCTCATTGCCTAGCCTTTTCCCAACTATGTTAGGATCGGCTTCGAGTCTCACCTGATGCATCTGCAAGCAGCACTATTTACATGAAGCGACTGCCTATCAGACTTCCACAACCCAGCTACCTACTGGGTAATACGATACCCCTTGGTAAGACTGGTTCTCAGACTTTCGGGCTTATGACGACCAGTAACGACTGCCAAAGATCCACGAATGATAGCCGGGACCAAAGGCTTGACGTGCTTTTCAGAGGCACGGAGGGGTCTTGATTTGTAAAGATGGTCAGCCATCCACGGACCAACCGCGGCAAGCGTAGCCTAACCTGATCGATTCACCCGTACGGCTGTTATTACTTTGGCTTTAGTTATTTGAGTAATCACCAGCATCACCAGCGCCAGCATAAGCATCACCTTTGTACCTATTTTTCTGTTCTGTTTTTTCTTGTCTGTTTATATATGTGTGTGTACATAAATGGTAAAATAAATAAATAATCTAAACGCTCATAACAATTTTTAGCAATCCTAACGAAGTAGTCTTAGCCCTGGCCCGCAACGGACAGAAGATCATGGAGATGTGGCACACGTTATACAAGGAGACTCGACGGAGTATAGAACTGAGTAACAAAGGAGCACGTTGGGAGTTCGATCAGCCGCTGTTGTTCACACAGACTGACTATATGGGCACTGTTGCTAGGGACCTGGGGGATGTGGTACAGGTAACTATTCTGTCTATTACAATAAGGCAACTATTCCCTAGTAACAAGGGGGCGCGCTGGGAGTTCGGACGATCAGTAAATCGAACTATGGTCATTCTGTTTTTCAATGTCAAGGAAATATCACCCTTGTTAAAATTAATTAACCGAATGCTCTGTCCAACTTCATTGATAAATTTTAAAGTTCAGTTTTATAATCATAACAAGCCGCGCCCCGTGGTTTCACCCGCGTAAATTTTGATCCCGTGGGAATATCGGGATAAAAAGTAGCCTATATTTTAATCCAGGGTGTCAGGTACCTCCATATAAAATTTTATCAAAATTGTTCCAGCCGTTTGAGCGTGAAGAAGTAACAAACTTATAAACACACACACACACACACTCATAAACTTTCGCCTTTATAATATTAGTGTGATAACTCTTCCAGGTCCTAATAGACTACGAGCGTATATTCGGCCTAGAACTTAAATCGATCATCAACGATCCCACACAGATCGACGAAGTGCGCAAACGCGTCAAGAATCTCGTCTATCCGATCAGAACGATCGATTTCAGTGTGTTCGTGTTCGATAACAAGGAGAACTGGGACGTTATCATGGGAGACTTCTGGACAGAAGTCAGATATCTAGAGGAAGAGGCCAAGAATTATATCAATCAAAGTTTCGGGAATTTGAGGTAGGTTTGTGCGTTATATGTTCAATTTGTCGATTTTAAAATATTGAGACTCTCAGTCCTGCTGCATTTGACCGCTTTCTCGTAAGAATTTGAATAGTGCTAATACACATGATAAATTATCTAAATTTTGTGGGACCTGGCTCTGGACTGTGTGCTGCAAGAAGTAAGTAGCGCGACATCATCAAAAGATTGCCAGCTTGACGGAAAAGACGTGCGCAATCAATTTGTATAGTCAACCTAATAATTTGTTTTTCACCTTATACTAACCTCAGAACCACTAAGTATATTAGTATATTTTGTCCTCTCTAGATCTTCAGAAGAATCCCTGACAGTATTGCTAAAGTTTCTCGATTTCGACATTCGAGAGTCGATCAAAAAGCAACTGGCCACCAAATTCGATCTCGTCATGCGACAATTTATTAAGGAGATCACTATTATTGAGGATAAGTTTACTGTGAGTACTTTTTTTTTGTGTGTTTGGGAAATCATCAAATGTCCCCTCCCGCTCAGGGTAGAGCAGAAGGGAGTGTCATACTTTTACTGACTAAAACCCACCCGTGTTCCTTCCTTAGCCCTTTATGTTTCGGGTCAGCGGTAACCCTTTCGGACAATCCCGCTGCCCCGGCAGGGCTAGCGTTAATACTGTGATTAGTTTTTGTTCACGACTTTGCCCGTTTGGAAGTCAACTATAACAAAAAACTTAGCTTAAGACACTCGGCAATAGTGTAGCTTTCTATTAGTGAAAACATTTTTATAATAAGATCAGTACTTCCATAGATTACAATTGACAACACACAACACACAGAACACATTTACCAATTTATTATATTATAATAAAATTAAATTATTATAATATTAGTTTAGAAGTTTAGATGAACTAGACTCAAGGCTATGGTTTTTTAATTGTAAACTGGCAAAACTGCGCAAAAAATAATTATGCTTGTGAATCTAATGAGAAATATTCACAGACATAAAATGTCATGATTACATGCAAACTTTAATTTTTTCTTTAAAACGATTGTGTCTCTGTTGTTTTAAACATACCTAGTGGGAGTCTCATACACATAAATTCACACTAGCGGAAACTGTACACTGTATTTTTTCTCAGTGCTGCTAGCTTTTGCGACTAAAATTCTTAGCAGCAAGCCAAACTCTTATTCAATACTCTAACCAACTATTAAAACTTATATTCGAATACAGCGTTACCGCAAAAACCCTCCACTTCTTCGCAACCACCCACCAGTCGCTGGCGCCATCTACTGGGCGAGAGCGCTCTTCAACAAGATGAAACAACCTATCATGAAGTTCCAAAAGGTACACAAATTCATTAATTTAATCCAGAGCCTTATACACTATTAAGGGCTGATTTTACCAACGCCAGATAATTTTATCCGAGGAATTATTTTGAATTTTTGACAATTTATTCTTCCATACAAAAACTGTCAGACGTCAATTTTATTCGACGAATAAAAAATATCTGTCGTTAGAAAAATCAGCCCTTAATCGAATTGTGCGAATTTTATGTATTTGTGATTTATACAAATGTCATATCATCATCATCATCATCGTCAGCCTATAGCAGTCCACTGCTGGACATAGGTGTCTCCTATAATAATAATAATAATAAATAATAATAATAAATGTTTATTCAGTATTAAAATTGGTAAAATTGTTACAAAAAGTCTTAGAAATTATTTACAATAGGTATAATAATGTTAGATGCCTGTACTAGGATGAACCTGTATCACAGGCGGCATGAGCATATTTTATGGTAATTATAGGCCAATATAATTCTTAACAATATTTAACATTAGAAATCTTGAAATAAGGACAAAATTGTATTAATTAATATTATTTTATACCTAGTTTACTTAAATACTATTTACTTAAAGATCAAAATAAAGTCTTATATACGTAATTATTTAGTCAGCGTAAAATAGATCCTTACAGTTTAAAACTTAACTAAACACATACAAATGATTTTGCGTCAGCAGAAATTGGTAAGTGTGTTAAAGTCAATGTCGCACAAAATTAAATCACGTTCGAGGCGATTTGTTTATTCGATTTTTGCTGCGGGCGACTAATGTGCTTAAACATCAACAAAATCGAGGGTTAGTAGGCCAGTGCAGTGTTTGTTGAGTCAGCAGCAGGCATTATACACGGAAGTCTGGCCTGAAGTATGACGCTCTAGGCGCTCTCGTAGTCGATAGAATTGATGTATCTGTATTCAGCTATTTTCCTAGCAGGGCACTCAGCATCTCCCGTTTTGTGGTTATTGGGCTTTTTAAAGCGTGAGCAAGTTGCACATTTAGATGTGTCAGTTTTCTTCGCGCACTCTGACATCGAGTGTCCTTCTTCACCGCAATGACCACACGTAGACTTCAACTCTCTGCATGTTTTTGCTGCATGACCATATTGTTGGCATTTGTAGCATCTGGTGACCAAGGTGAAGTCCCTGACAGGGCATGACGTCCAGTTTATAAAAAGCCTTGATTGGGATAATAGGGCTTTACGTATGTTGGCTGAAACTTCAATGACGTAGTTACAGGTTGACGCATCTTTCTTCCCAGATTTGTGGCTTAATTTAACCACGCTCAAAAAGGACTCCATAGGCATTGCTGGAAACTTGTCTGCTACGTTCTGTTCGTAAATGCACCTAAAGACTTCAGTTTCAGCCAAAGTAGTCGGCACACCTACAACCACGATCCGAGGTTTGCGCTTGTTTGGTTCGTCGGCGGTAAGTCCGGATGTAGAGAGCTGGACTGCGTGCTTGACTTTGTCAGCATCATGTTTCGTCTCTGTACTAATAATAACGCCTCCATTTTTGGTCTTTCGGACACCACGTACATGCAGCTTCATTTGATCAGGGCGAATGATTTTTTGCACGAGGTCTTTTGTTTCGTCACTTGACTTTAATTTATCGTTGGGATAAATAGCTACAGAGCTTAAATTGTTCGGTCGAATGAAATCGTTTGCTCCCTTCTTCACCATATCGGCAAACGAAGTATTTCCCGCAGAACCAGAATCCTTAATCGTCTGCTTGAGCTCCGAAATATGTTCCGTCAGGTCGCGCTTTTCCTGAAGGGCATCAACCGCGTTATACGCCTGAATGGCTTTCTGCTTCAAAGACTGGTATAGAACTGCCATTTGTGAGGTTCCAGATCCTACTTTACGGCACAGGGTAGAAATTTTCAGTTTCTGCTCCGAGTTGAGTTTGCCATCAGCGGCAATAGAACAAACTTCATTTAAATGCTGTTCGATGGCTGACATCCATTTTTGGATCTCGGGCGTTGAAACAACATCAGCCGTGACTGACTCAAGAGCTGGCTTCTGCGTCGTCATCTTCGACGGCGAGGCGGACGTGTGCACTGGCCCCTTTGGATTAAAGGGGCTATTATCCATTTTGTATTTTTACGAGTTCACTAATTCGTGTCCATTATACGCTGAAAGTACACACTAAGCAAAATTACAATTGCATTACGTTGGTAATGTACAGACGCCAGCAGGTCAACCTACCCCAATCTGTCAAGTTTCTTTGATAGATTTTCAACTTTAGTTCAAAAGAATAAGGTTCATATTCAATTGGGAAAATCTGACAGATTGGGGTAGCTTGATGTGCTGGCCTCTGTACTAAAGGAGGTCACTATTATTAAAGTAGGTAATTATTAAATATTGCTAACGAGCACGTCTGTACACTGCGAATGACCACGACTCAATACCTATGTTACGCCATTGAACTCGATTTTCGGCAGGGTGGCGTATATCGACGCGCAATAAGCGTAAAAAAAATATTCGGTTTTCAAAAAAAAAAAAAACGTGTGGGATCGGGGGATCCCCGGCAGGAACGTAGTTCAAAATGAAAATCCAAATTTCAAAATGAGGAAATACAAAAAAAAAATCAGTTCCCCGGGCCGACATCTTGCATATTCCTTTTGACCTCAATATTAGCTTCAGCATCCTAGAAAACCATGAAAACTATCTATAATCTCTACTCTAATAAACTATAAAATAACTATATGTTATATTAATAAAAACGTTTTCATTACGTGACGATTTCTACCAGTTTACTCCCACCGCAAGCTCCTTTAAAGAACTTCGTTCCAAAAATGCTATTTCATAGAAAAGTGCAGTTTCATAGAAAAGTACGCGGTCAAAATGTATGGAGTAGCTAACTTTTTTTTTATAACTGACGAAAAATTTCGAGTTAGAATCATAATTATGCTGAATTGGTGCTAACAGTCAACGCTTCGATGTCCCTGCCACCCTGCCGGCCGATTCTGTAAAAATCTCACCGTGATAACTTAGGTGAAGCTATCAATAGGGGCAATCCCTAACATCAGGTGGAATGGCGGCTTACTTCACCTAAGTTTTCACAGTCAGATTTTTACAGATTAGCGCTGCTGTATTGTGACTTGGCGCCTTAGTAAATAAATACAATGAATATGGTTAGAGCTATGTTCTAAGATGGTGACATTGAATTAGCACAAATTTTTCACGAGAGGTATCCATGGGGCAAAACTGTATAACCGATTTACGTTGCTCCTGTGCGGTCTTATTAGAATAATATTACACTTAAAGAGGTATGAGGAACGGTGTATAGTTCACTCATCTGCTATAGAAAAGGAATGATCCTCTGACCAAACAGGGTGTTGTGTCTGGTGGGCTATTGCCCGACGATTGATGTCGGGACGTTTATATGTGCTAATTGCGCGGTAAACTCTGCTTGCGCGATGTAGAAAATTTGCGTGACGTCAGTGTGATGCGTAATTTGCATGTGCAGATGCAAATGCATGCGACTTACTGCCGCCTGAATATTCGAGAATAAGCCCAGCAATAGCTATCTGAAAATAAATATAAAAACTTCAAAAAAAAAAAAATTAATAAATAAATAATTCTAAAAACTTCCCAGGTCCCGCAACTAAATGACTGCGAACAAAAAAAGGAAGCTTTCGTGCATTACAAGACATTCTCCAAAGCAATCAAGGAATACGAAGAGGCCAAGTATAGGGAATGGGTGCGGGAAGCAGCCCCCTTTGTGGATAATATGATGAAGAAGAATGTTCTCAAGGTCGAGTTCAAGAAGGAGCCTGGTTTGTGTATTTATTTTAGAATCACAGTTTTGGTGTTGTGCATCTGAACTCCACTGAACGCAATAGGGATGAAGATATTTAAAAAAAAAATTCAAGAAAATATTGCACTATTTGTAAGTATATCTATATAATAAATATTTGCTAAAAATACTACAAAAAGTCAAAAAAATACTTTATAAAATAACTGACAGAAAAAGACGACACTAACACAGAAGTTACATCACGACTGTGTAACTTAATGCTAGCGCCATACATTGTCCGTACCGCGCGACAAGGACGGGAATAATACCCTCCAAAAACTTTTAAAGCGTGTTGCTTCTCCAAATTCCATCGATTTTTCAGATTTTTTTCGATTATCTCATTACTATGTCTTATTTGAAATTAAATTATTTGTTCGAACATTTCTTATATTACTCATGATTCTATCTCTAGTTGGGTGCATAAAATATTATCAAAACGTAAAACAAAAACAAATTAACTCTTAAAAAGTGCGATTCGATGAGTGCCGCTTTGAGTAAATGATTTTGAATTTTATTTATTTATTTTCCAAGCAAACGATAGTGATGAAGATGGTAAGATTTTCTATTTTTAATATACACTATTGTTACGTGGTCTCTTAAGGTTTTGCTTAAAACATTTGCATATGTGTATACTTAGTTCTCGAAACACTATTTATTGCTGTGAGTCATCATAATATGTTTTGTCCAAAAAAAGGATACAAGGAATTGTTTCACAGAGCAATAAAATGACGTCGTACAGTTTATTACAAAATTCTAACACCCCACAATATTTCTACAGCTGCGGCCACATCATCCGGCCGCGGTATGGAACTAACAGCGGCCGGTAGAGCGCACGTCGAACGTAAGAAGAAAGCCGGCTCTAGGACATCGTTGCAGCCCACCGACATTGTCAATAAAGAGATCGCTGAGAAGAGGAAACGTGATAAGGCTTGTAAGTATCACTGCTAACTACATAGCATAATCAGCCTATAACGTTCCGACTGGTCTCCACTCTGTCTGCTTGGCCAGACTGGCAGCGTGGGGCGGGAGCGGCGCGGGTGCGGAATGCGCGTGGGCTGCCTGTCCGCACTAGAGCGCGGCTGCGTTCTGCATGTTGTCGTGTCCAGTGTTTGTCAAAATATAATATGGATGAAGAAGACTTATTTTTACTTGAAAAAAGCTCGAACTAATTTGAGAACCCCAGTACCCACTGCGGCCACTTGTATGAACGAGATATGGCGTGAGTTGCCCGCGCACTAACCGCGCCGAGCAGACCGCGCCCCTCATTGCGCCCGCGTGCCCACTATGTACACTCAAAGGAAGTTTATATGTTTGAGTTTGCCGCGCCGCGCCCGCGCCCCAGTCTGGCCAAACACTGTGTGAGGGAGTGGGCTGTAATCCAGCAAGCGGACTCAGCGTAAATTTATTGACCGAGCATAATTTTTTTTCTAACACATGGTGTACCGAACATTCATTTGAGTATCTTCACTCGTGGAGACATTTATTTTTTTTTTTTTTTTTTTAATCTTTACTCGATAACAATACTCAACTGAATGTTCGGTGCACTCTGTGCAATTCGCGTATCAACTACCTTGCATATTTTACCGCATACGTGAAAAATCAGTAGCAGCGGTGATTCAGTGGCAGAGGTCCCGACTTACGAGTTCTAGGCCCTGGGTACGAACCCAGGCAAGCACTTTGCTTTGTATAATTTATTTCATCACCGCTGCTCTCAAAATAGTGAAGGCAAACATTGAGAACCGACATGTCCTAGCCCCGAAACCAAACATTCAACGTTCTAGAACCAAAAATTTGAAGACATGTGACATCTACCAACCCGCACTGGGCCCGCGTGTTGGATTACAGCCCAGTCCCTCTCACCGAGAGGAGGCCTGGTCTCAGCTGTGGAAATGTTATTATCTGATTATGCTTATGCTATGCTGAGAAAAATGGTTTAAATTGGGTTTCCGTCTGTTCGTCAGATTCTTATAACTATACTGCCTAAATATAGTAATGATGACGTCCGACAGAGCAATAGTTTGGTAACTGGAAAATAATCAAGTGTATTGTTGATCTCCGAAAACTACCTTGCATATTTTACCGCATACGTGAAAAATCAGTAGCAGCGGTGATTCAGTGGCAGAGGTCCCGACTTACGAGTTCTAGGCCCTGGGTACGAACCCAGGCAAGCACTTTGCTTTGTATAATTTATTTCATCACCGCTGCTCTCAAAATAGTGAAGGCAAACATTGAGAACCGACATGTCCTAGCCCCGAAACCAAACATTCAACGTTCTAGAACCAAAAATTTGAAGACATGTGACATCTACCAACCCGCACTGGGCCCGCGTGTTGGATTACAGCCCAGTCCCTCTCACCGAGAGGAGGCCTGGTCTCAGCTGTGGAAATGTTATTATCTGATTATGCTTATGCTATGCTGAGAAAAATGGTTTAAATTGGGTTTCCGTCTGTTCGTCAGATTCTTATAACTATACTGCCTAAATATAGTAATGATGACGTCCGACAGAGCAATATTTTGGTAACTGGAAAATAATCAAGTGTATTGTTGATCTCCGAAAACCTAAAACGTCGAAAGTACACACTGATCTATTTAGTATGAATAAAAATATCATCTAAACTTTATAATCCTGAAGAAAAGTGAATTAAAACTTTGCTTTCCATTGTAAAACGACCGTTCATATCCTTGGTGTCCTTATATCCTTTCTCTTTACACATAAAAATTGAATTAAGAAACATGTATAAAAAAAAACAATTTCGTAAATGACTGAAGTTGCCCACAAACTCACATCAGCATAAATTAATTTGAAATTTTGTGTTGTAAAAATAATGGTTCTTTTTCTAAACATAATAATAATAGGCCCCTGGTACGCCTTCCAAAGGTCCGGCTCCCCAGGGCTCCGAGATATATAAAAGACATAAGAAACAATAATAATTAATAATTCGTAATTCTTGGGTAAAAAAAAAAACAGTTAACTCAAGGTGATGATTAGGGAAAGCTGTTATTTTTGTTGCTAGCATCATTTTGTGTGCGATGCTTCTGATCAGACCATGCCCTTCTTGCTGGAATGCCCTAAGTGCCCATCCATCTGCACCTAGGATGGTCTAAAGAATGCCACTTATGCTGCAATCAACGTGGCCATCTACTATGGGCTCAAACTATAATAATAAAAAAAACAACGAGGAAGAATACCATCGACACGAAAAGAAAAAGAAGAAGCGTCATTCTGACTCAAATATAGCTGTCAAGCAGAGTATCGAAGGATACATAAAAAAAAATGGCGCTGTTTTGAAAATTGTGATCACATTATATCTAATTCGTTGACATATTTCAGTGATGCTGATGAGAATACCGGGACAACATTATGAGAATGTCAGATCGCCTAGTTCCACGTCCTTGCTAGCTAAAGAGGGATTGGTAAGTACAGATTCTAATACTGTTATCATATCTTCTCGGATACATCCATTCCTGAATGTGAAAAGGCCAACTACTTAAACCTTAAAAAAATATTGCAAGATGAATGTGATCGCAGTTTATTGGTATTAACTGAGGCTAGCATTTAACTATTTTAAAGCGCTGATAAATGCGAATTCAAATTGTTTATTTCAATAATATCTTTAATAGGCACTTTTGAAAGTCAACATTATAAGTAAAACGAGTTGAATCTAATTAGCCATTCTAAAAGTTAGATAATATTTACAGTATTTCCTGCCTTATCCCAATATTCCTTGACGTAGTTTTCTTCCATAATAATAATAATAGCCTCCCCGACCGATTTCAGTCACAGTGGCCAATCTCAACGGAGATTAGCCGGGTACACAGGAGATATTATAGTGCATAAGTGTGCGCGCAGACACAGGTGCACTCCCTCTTCCCTCACTCTAATAGTCCGATGGCACAGCAATCAACTTTCAAACTCCGGGCTATTACTAAGAAATTTCTAATGGATAAACTCAATAACACTTTGCCCGACCCGGGAATCAAACCCCACGCTCAGCAGTCGCATGGTCGAACGGGGCAGTTGTTTCTTCCATACATCTTTACCAGTCATCATAATCTCAGCTCTTCCTTGTTTTAACATGGTCTCTGTTTGGGTTGGTGTGTTTGGCTCTTCAATAAAAGTAGTGGACTGTATAAAAATGATGGTATAATATTATAGAACAATGCATCGGTCGGAAACACAGAAATTACAATGATGCCCGCTCGCTAGCGAGATCTAACGGTCACTGCCGGGATGCCGGACGCCGATGGCGCGCTCGCCGCATCTCCGTCCCGCGCGCCACCCCTCCCCGCTTTCGTCTGCCGTGGCATCATCGACGTTCGCGCGTGCACAGTCTCAATAAACAATTATTTCTATCTACCCAGACGGACGTGACATGGCGTGACCTCACGGTACACAAGCTGATGCAGGAGTACCAGCTCACCTTCCAGCCTAACTTCGACGACCAAATATTCCTAGTCATTCGCGAGGCTGAACTGTTGGAACAACTTGGTAAGAAAATTTAAATTAAAAGTCGTATGTATTAACAATTAAATCATATAGAGTGACTTGATTTGACAAAGAAAAGGCTTTTAGAAAATTTTGGTTACAGTTCTATAACTAGGGAGCAGTGGTGGCCCAGTGGTAACGGTCGCAGGTCCGAACCCAGACAGCTTCTTTACTTTGTGTAAATTATTTCATCACCACTGCTCTCAAAACGGTTAAGGAAAACAACGCGCGAAAACCGGCATGTCCTAGTACCAAGAACTGGGCCCGCGTGGTAGATTACGGCCCATTCGCTCTCACGTAAAGGAGACCTGTATCCCAGCAGTGGGAACATTATAGGCTGATTATGCTATTTTTTTTTCACGTTTCACAGGTTTCGACCTACCATCGTGCATTCGCGACGTAGCCATGCAGAAGGCTCGGCTATATTACGAACTGGAAGCGCTGACCATTGTGATACAAAAGTATAACAAAAGCACGCTCTCGCTCAGTCCTTCGGAAACCTTCCTCATGAAGAGACATCTTCTTGACATGGAGAGGCACATCCTGCCAGGGCTCACTAGAGTCACGTGGACTGCGCTCGGCATTGGAGAATATATCAAGGATATTACTAAAGGTTAGCTTAGGCAATAACAACATTGGTCCACAAGTAGGACAGAACTTAAGCAATGTTTTTAGGGTTATTTCAAAAGGTTCTTCATTTTGATCATCCAGTTTCTGGAAGTAGTAAAATGATGGAAAATTTTCGATTCGTATACTTATCGTATAGGCTTTTATGGCTGAAAATGCCACTGAAAAGTTAGTATTGCGGCCTCTGTTTTATAATAATCCCCCCATTGCACGAAGAAAACAGAATTTCTCCAAAGGTCCGGCTACGTGCAGCTTGCATGTGTAAACTGCCGATCGATTCTGTAAAAATCTCACCGTGAAAACTTAGGTGAAGTGAGCGTGAAGTGAGCTATCAATAGGGGCGATCCCTAACATCAGGTGGAATGACAGCTCACTTCACGCTCACTTCACCTAAGTTATCACCGTGAGATTTTTACAGAATAGCACTGCTGTTTTGCTAACTACATGATGTAGAGTCCACACCAAACCAAAAAGTTTGCACGATATACATTTTGCCGTCTTAACTTTACATGCTTGCTTGTACAAATTTAAATTTGTGCAAATATGATGGAGTGCTATAAACCACAATAAAAAAAATCAATGTCTTGTATCATAAAAACCCAGGTGAACATGCCTTACAAGCTGTGTATAAGCAACTAAAGATGGTGGAGAAAGAGATCCAATTCCTGGTGGATCAAAT
This sequence comes from Globia sparganii, assembly GCA_949316385.1. Lineage (NCBI taxonomy): Eukaryota > Metazoa > Arthropoda > Insecta > Lepidoptera > Noctuidae > Globia > Globia sparganii. Next base: position 7,049,278 of record OX438670.1, read on the forward strand.
ACAAGCCTTCGACCTGTACCCGCTCTTGAAGCCGGAGAACTATGTGGACCCTGATACCGGTATCCCTGACCCCACGTGGCTTTATCCCTGCAAGGTAAGAACCTGGAAATATTTTAAATTCTCCGTTTTTTTTTCATTGAACTTTCCATGTTATGTCTGTGCATCATTTAAAGGAAACCAAAACAGATTTTTGTAGATTTAAAAAAAATCGGTTCTTTGCAATTTGTCCTAAGATTTTCACAAAGATTATATTTGTTCCATTATCTTACGACATAATCACATGGACTCCCCAAGACAGGCTCGACCTAGTGTTGAGTCCACAAGTTAGAATATTAAAATTATTTTTCCTTTCGAACAATGATTTTAGGAGTAGTTAATTGATATCAGTTATATAGTACTTAATGTAAGAATATTTTATACACAACATACATACATAAACTCACGCCTTCTTCCCATGACGGTAGGCAGAAATTACAGAATAAGAATAAGAATAATATTTATTTGCGTAAAACATGGTATATAAGGTTGTTAAAATACATTGTAGAGCATACATGTTTTGCTTATATCATAGCATGCAAATAATATAGGTTACATTACAAAATGTTTCCCGTCAACAAATTCTTTTATACTGTAAAAATTATTATTAACCATTCAACCATTCAACCATTTTTCAACCATTTGTGTAGTTTTTTTTTTAAACAATCTAAGATCTAAGGTTTTAAAATCACTTGGAATTTTATTATATATCCGAACACACATGGCTAAACAGCTTTTACTATATTTAGTCAGTCTTGGCAAGTCACTTAATATAAGCCTGTGAGGATCTCGCCGGTTTCGAGGATACACATCCTCTGCCTTTTTAAATAAGTCTTTATGCTTTTTAACAAACATGCATACTTCATAGATATAGAGAGAGGGTAGCGGTAACAAACCAAGTTCCTTAAATATTGACCTGTAAGATTCATCAGGTCGAAGCCCATATATTGCACGAATGCACTTTTTTTGCGCAACGAATACTCTATTTTTGTCGGTACTGTTACCCCACATTATGAAGCCATAGCGTATTAATGATTCCACATAAGCATGATGGGTAGTGATAGCAGTTGTAATGTTTGTTATATTTTTAACCTTTCTGAGTGCATATACGAATTTATTTATTCTTTTAGATATATCATCTACTTGTGCTTTCCACGCCACCTGCTACGATCCTTACATAGTCCTTTTGCCTCGTTTACGTTCATACATCAGGGCCTCAAGTCTGCTATTATAGTAGTGTCAGAATGGTCTATCATTGATTTCATAATTATTGATTTTGACAAGTTTGGTAATCTACTAATATAATGGCGTCATTATGACTTTCCAATGGTCAACCACTGATACACCATTGAAAGAAATGGCATAAAGTGATAATCTCGTACATAATGACAATTGAATGACTGACTTAGGCGGTAATCTGCTAAACTTCTTATGTTCAAATTAGTTTTTAGTAGTTTTTCGAAAATCATTTCTACTATAATAACGGGTTTTATAATAATGGCAATACGACAATGGCCCCGATTCTATTGTTCACAAACTAAATTAAATTTAAGTTCAGTGCATTTTTTTCTTTCTATTTCATTATGAAAAGGACAGAAGATAAATATTAGTTTAGTCCTGTCAAATTAGATAATCCATAGACAAGTTTGATTAAAAAATTGGCTACTAAAAATACGTCAATTTACGTCAGGCGCTGACTAATTTGACAGGACTAAACTAATATTTATCTTCTGTCCTTTTCTTAATGAAATAGAAAGAAAAAGATGCACTGAACTTAAATTTAGTTTAGTTTGTGAACATCAGAATCGGGGCCAGTGTCATTCTAACACAATTATATTACGAGAGCATTGGCCGACCAATGATCGACCATGAATTTAGCAGATTACAAATTTTGCAAAATCACAATGGGATCGTGTTGGAATGACGAATTTATAAAAATAGCAGACTTGAGGCCCTGGTACGCATGGCCGGTTACGAACATTACCCACCTGCATTACCAATAATTACCAATATGGTCACTATATATCCTCCTAGGGTGTCCCCTCCGGGCGTTTCTACTCACATCTGCCTTGTAAATTATACCATAATAATTAAATATTATTATTATTTACCTTGTAATTTTACCTTTAACTTTGTCAGTCGCCTGTCATTCATGCTCTCAATATGACCAAACCATTTAAGGCGCCATCTCCACCGGCCAGAGAATCGCGCTGATTATCGTCGCGATGATATCGCCGTGTAGAGATTGATTAATAGAGTTTGAGTTTGATTTTGACGGCACGACGATAATATCGCCGCGATTCTCTCACTCGTAGAGACGGCCACTAAGCGTACTCTTTTAAATTATTATCACTACAGAAAGTACGAATAACGTTTATTACGTTTACTTCTTCTTATAAACCGCACCGTTGCCTTATCACATCATTCATGATTATTCATAGTCAATTAGTCACACCACATACGCTTCACACAAAACGCGGTTCCATAGCATTTACTTTATTTGGATAATAAACGTTATTATGATAATCATGTATTTCTCAGGCCTTCTTTGTGGAACTAGAACACGAGCGTCTAGACCGCGTCGCAGCGCTCGGGCGTATGTACGAGCGCATCGGTCCGATCCTCATGAAGCTAGAGTACCTGATCCTGGGCACATGCACCGGCACTTCGGCCATGATGAACGCGTACTACACGCACTGGGAGATGAAGATCTTCTTGTGTCTCGTTAGGTTAGTAAGGGCACAGATATAGTCCCCGGCACGTAACTTGGCAAGAGTCGTTAGATGCGTTTTTCCCTTCTTTAACTTTCTTGTAAACAGACATGTTTAAAAATAATCTATGGCAATTACCATAGTATAATGTTAAAAAATAAAAGTGTCCATTTTCTTGTTGCACTAAATGTACAGTTTGCGCTAACTTACTCTCACTACGCCAAAACCTTGCCAAGTTACGTGGCTGCGACTTCATGCAAATACAACGCTACAGGATTCTACTACTAACGCTGCCATATTGTCGTGTCAATAAAATGTATGTGGTAATTTTACACGTGTTTATCAACAACGCCCCCTTGTCAATGTCAGGCAGGCGCCAAGAGACCCTTGTACAGTCCATTGGCAATAATTTATTATTATTATTGTCAGCCATTTCTGTCCCACTGCAGGGCAAAAGCCTCCCTTCCGTCCTTCCACTTATCCCTATCCAGTGCTGTTATGCGCCAATCCCTGTGGAAAGAGTTGAGTTCGTCCCGCCATCTCATTCTGGGCCTGACGCGTTGTCGCTTACTGCTGTTTAGGACCCATTGTGTGGTTAATAATTAATAATTTATCAATAATTTACCTCCTTTTTATTTTTTTTTTAATTGCCGAATGAGCCCGCTCTTGACCTCGATCACGCCTGATGGAAAGCGATGGATGAGGCCTATGATGGAACCAGCGGGACCAGAAGATGCCTAAGGCACTGGAACTCCCAGGCACCGACGAAACACAGCAGGCTGCTTGAGCCGGACTGCGGTGGAAGAGTGGGCGCAAACCAGCGGCGGGCGTTAGCCCTACCACCGCAAGGGAAGAATTGGCCAGTCAAATAAGGTGGTGGGTGTGACTGTCCAGGATGCGCCGAGAGCTCTGTTCAGTTGAGTAACTGGCAGAACAAACTGCGCTACACGAGGAGGCTTCTTCAGGCATCCCTAAAATCTCTGATTCTGCATCACTGTCTAAATCACAGTGATTTTTATTCTCATTCTAATAAGGTTGCTGTGGGTGCTGCCACTGACAAGTCTGCCAAAATTATTGTGATCTTTATTCTCGTTACAATTAGGTTGCTGTTAGGTTGCTGCTGTCAGAGTTAAAATAACGGAGTGTAGCACTCATATTTATAAAATTGTTAGTCTTACTTTGCTAACTGTCAACTGTTACAGTCACTGACCAATAAAGGTGTCGAATGTGAGTGTATTGGATACAGGATGATTTTTTTAAACAAACAACACAAAAAGGAGCTGATCTTCATTAAAACTATATTAAAATCAAATAATATATCATTTATTCAAATTATGTTGAGATTCAGCACTTTTTTACCCTTCACCACTTCCTAGTGTTTTACCACTTCTCCACTCCTACTAAAACTGTATCATTAGATTGAATACTCAAACACCTCGTTTCAATACAGAGCTTACAAACTAATGGTCTTTTTTTTTCTAGATTGACCCTAGAAAATTTGGAAGACTTCCAACAGAACCTCAGCGGGAATGTGCCTATGTTCCAAGTTGACGCTGTGTTGGTGCCCCCTGACATCACCATGCGGCCCACTCAAACTGAAGTGTGCAACATACTCGGATATGACGCCAAACATTATCTTAACAGGTGAGTTAGAAAAGTCAGGTAGCAGATGAAGATGTATTTTTCTCTAAACGCACATGAGAATAATATGAGAAGGGAATAGGTACAGGCCTTAATTTGTTGAGGCACCCACAGGCAAGTCCAGTTAAGCAGACGACAACCTCCTAGGTCGACCAGCGAGATACCATTAAAAAGTATATTTAGGTAAACTTCAAGGACGTAACAGAGTGGATAATACCTCCCTCTGAAACTCCGTAATGAAAGTCATGACGTTTTCATCCCGGAATTTAAGCAATTATAAATTATTTATCGCACTTTGAATACATACATTCGTAGCAAAATTATTATTTCGAAGAATCTTATTAAGTTTTTAGGGTTCCGTAATAAAATTAAAGTGCCTTGTACTACACAGGCAAATGGAATCTTAAAAAGTTGTCTGGTTGTTGTGAGCATTTACGTGATTATATTGTGCCGTCCCATTGGACTATGAGAGTCAAGAAATGGAGAGTGCATGCAGTGTGTGCGCAGACATAGGCACACACTTGACTCTGTTAAGATTGGCCGCCATGGCGGAAATACGGTACGACTATGTTACGAAATGCTGTAACGCATGTACGAAACCTACCGTAAAAACTACCATCGGTCCAATTTAACCAAAATCCGCAAGAAATGTGGGTGTACCACATCTGTCTAACTCTTTTGCGAATACAGGCGTGATTTATATTGTGATTCTATCTAGGTTAACAACATTCCCTCGCTGGATGAAGAAGACCTGCCTCCCGTGCGCTCCACAGCGCATAGCAGAGGCGACCGGCAACGAGTTCTTCACATGGTCGTTCTTCGAAGACATTCTCCGGGTGGAAGCCATCAATGACATCTCGCTGCTTATACAAGACACCATCTTTAGGCTTACTTCGGATATCAGCACTTATATACTCAAGTATGGTTTTTTATTTTTTTTAAGTCATTATAATATGAACCTTATGACAATGAGCAAGTCGTACTGGGCCTGCGTGGTGGATTACAGCCCATTCTCTCTCTCAGAGAAGAGGCCAGTGGGAACATTATGGGCAGATTATGTTATTTATTTAATTTTCATAAGGTTCATATAACAACGTTCCGTTAGGTGCGCTCTATATTTACGACTAACTAAGTTTCTTTCCAAATCAATATTTTTGGCAGTCTGGTACTTATCGACAAATTATTTTGTTTAAGTAGGTTTGTACAGAGGCCAGCACATCAAGCTATCCCAATCTGTCAGATTTTCCCAATTGAATATGAACCTTATTCCTTATTAAAGTTGAAAATCTATCAAAGAAATTTGACAGATTGGGGTAGGTTGGCCTGCTGGCGTCTGTACAAACACCTTTACTCGTCAATCATATTTGAAAACTAGACGAGGTCGGCGTTTCCTTTCTGGCTACTCTGAGAATAAGAAGAGTTTAGTTGATATTTTATTCCTTCTCACAAAGTACCTAATCATAAAAACTCAACTTAGTTTGGTTCATAAGCTATCAGAAATGGTGATATCTATCGGCTTGATCCAGTAAATTAATTGAGCTGTGATAATCGTATTTTTGCCGCGTCACACAGTTCCGTGCCTTCCTTTTTTATAAGGCGTTATGTGAAATTAAACTTTCAAAAGACCTTAAAATATATAAGACAATAGACGAAAAAAACTATGGTTTGTGTACATTGTGCATTAAAAATAAATAAATAACTTCATACGTTAAAAAATTATATCGACAACAGAAATCCAATCGCTTTTCTCAATGAACTCAATACAATTACTTTTTCTAGATGGCACAAGTACTCCCACCTCTGGTCTTTCGACAAGACCCTCTCCTGCGAGAAATACGTACAGAAACACGATCAAATCTACAAATACGACGAGAAATTCTTCTTTTTCGAAGACATCATAGCCGACCTCCACGAACACGTGGATTTTGTAGACATAGGAGCTATAAGGGTGAACCTAAGGCCCATTATAAAGCAGGTACAAGACCATGCGCAAGAGTGGAAAGATATACTAGGAGCGTGCATTGCAACTAAGACCAGAACCAGCATGCATGATCTGAAGAATCAAGTTGATGTAAGTTCGTTTGTTTTTCAATCTACATAATAACAATCTTAAATCTACAGGTAGACAACTCAAAGCCTAAACAGTTGGCTCTAAAAGCTTGAAATTTTACACAAAAGCACTACGGAAGGGTTTTTGACAATGTATCTCTATAATGGGTTAAACAGAGTATAAAAGTTTGTAAGGAAGTTTGTAATTTTTACCAATGGATGGCAACCCAGTAACTGGGTTGTGGAGGTCAGATAGGCAGTTGCTCCATGTAAGATACTGGTACTTAGCTGCATCCGGTTAGACTGAAAGCCGACCCCAACAAAGGGAAAGGCTAGGCAGATGATGATGGATGGCTTATTATTGTATTATTATGCCTGTCATGCCCCACTGTAGGGCAAGAGAGAAGGGAGGCCTCACTTCTCTCCCAGTCTACTACGATTGTGGACTCATCCTTTATGAAGGAGTCCACCTCACCCCGCCATCTCTTTTTGGGCCTGCCGCGTATCGTCTCCTATTTATTGTGATCCACTGAGTGGTGGCTGTAAGAACAGGGTGACAGGGACATCGCCGCACAACCTGTTACCATGGTTTTGATAAAAATACTTAAGGAGTCTAGCAAAGCCTTATTTATAAACTTTTATTGCAGTAAGGGCTGATTTGACCAAATTCAGATACCTTTTATCCGCAGAATAAAATTGACGTCTGACAGTTCTAGTATGGATAAACTGTCAAAAATTCATTTTTTTTTCTTAGTATAAGACTTATTCTAGGTATAAGAGTTTCTTGAGATTCGCCCTTAGTAGATTATTATATTGTGCGATTACGCGTTAGGTTATAATCGGAACTAAACCTATAATGTGAAACTAATAAATGCTGTGATTGTAACTTGTTGGCAAGCACATATCTTAAAAACAGCTGTCGCTTAAGAACCAAATTGGATATTTTTATTTTAAAATGTTCGTATAGTCCGAATTAGGATTTTATGGTAAAAAAAATTAGGAAAGTCTTCTGGAAAATTTTCAAATTCGGGAAAAACTAAAAGTAGTTTTTTCTATGAGATTTTTGTATGAATTATTGGACAACGTCTGTCGAGTCAGCTAGTACATAAATAAAAGCTCATACGCTGTACTTTATCCAACCAGAATCTCCGGGCGACGGTAAACATGAACATCAAAGGTCTGGACGACTTCAAGCTGGTGATGGCTACCATAACTCTAGTGCAACAAATGACCATCACAGCTGAGTGCAAGTACCAGAATATGCAGGAGATGTTCCATATGCTGAGGCAGCATAATATTGAGGTATGTCTTGTTTATTTGTTTAAACTAGTAGCCTTCCCCTTCTTCGCATGCGCGCTATCTATTAATGTGGCGACATGTCACAACATCCCAACTTCTATGCTATAAAAATACTAGCCTATTATTGTCTCACTGCAGAACTCTTATCATACAGATAAGGCACGAGAATTGATTTGATTGACCACGTTTGCTCAGGACGGGTTCGCGACTTCAGACTTATATTAAGTATAAATCCAGATTTCCTGATCATGTTTTTCTCACGATGCCAGTACCGATGCCCAAAACAAACTTCTGAGTTTATCTTAGTAAATACGTATGAATTGAAAAAGTCACATTGGTACTGCCCGGATTTGAACCACAACCTCGTCAACCACTGCCCACTGAACCATCACGACAATCTGTGCTCTGTGCTATATTTAACTTAAAATTTAATGTATTTCACACTTACACCTTCCAGAATAATTTCTCTAAACGATGGTCAAAAATAGAGTTTAGAATAACACGTTTTTTTGCGTCTACTCTAGTTTTCACACGCTTTAATTTATACACGGCCAAATTATGTTAGCTAGCGAAACTCTGCAGACGTGATAGGTGTCGATATCTCAACAACATTGATGGCATAGAATACTTTTTATCCCAATACTAGCGGCCTGTCCCGGCTTCGCACGGGTGGACATTTATTTTTTAAACATTTTTTTTTTCTTGAAATTAAAAAAGCCTATATTATCAGTGATAATGTAGCATTCAAATGGTGAAAGAATTTTTAAAATCGGTCCAGTACTTTTTGAGCCAATTCGTTACAAACATACATACAAATCTTTCCTCTTTATAATATTATTATAGTATAGATAAGAATGTTTGGAAATATGCTGGTCCTTCTTTTGCACTTGTCAAAATCACTTCAATTCATTTGACCACTGTTCACTCTTAACTCCGATTAACCTTCTCTCGACTGTAAATACGATTTAACTGACGAAAAGTCGCTGAGTTTCGGTTTACATATATACCATCGGATATCGAAATTTCTAGTACCAGAACACTCTAGAACATTCAGATGTAGATTACTTCGATCTGGATCTTCTAGACCGATTACAGGAGTTTTACACATTTTAGAAATTTCTAGATCATTCCAGAAATTTTTAGAACTTTCCAGAACATTCCAGATCGACTACAACAGTTGTACACAGTTTAGAACTATCTAGATTATTCCAGAAAGTTTTAGAACATTCTAGATCATTCCAGAAATTTTTAGAACTTTCTAGAACATTCCAGATCGACTATAACAGTTGCACACAATTAAGTGTTTTTTATATCATTTCCGGAAGTTCTCATGAGTTAGAAGAGGGCAGATATATATTTTTCTACATTTTCACCACCCACAATCACCCACTTCCACCCACCGCGACCAAACTCCCTTACTCCCACCGGGAGACCAAGAGGTATTTACCAACCCAACGGGAAGTTGATTGGAGTTAGTGGAGATAGAGAAAATCCTGTCTTTACGTACGCACATTAGCATTTTATATATATATATAGATTACAATGGAATCGAGATTTATGTGGGTGAAACCACGGGGCGCAGCTAGTAGTTCATAATAATAAACTAGCGACCCGCCCCTCTCAATGAAACGTTCAGTATCACAGGAGTCACGTGATCCATTGTTGGATTATTTTCATCATTTATACCCTCTCATTTCACAGATACCAGACGATGATCTTACATTTGCTCAAGACCTACAGGCTTCTTGGGGGAACCTGTACCAAACAACACTGTTCAGAGCCGCGACTCTAGAAAAAACAAAAGACAAATTCTCTAAAATGAACGTCATAGAAATAGCGAATTTCTTAAAGGAGCTCGACGATTTCGTTGAGATATTCGACAACACAGGCCCCGGCACCGTCGGCGATGATATGGACAGAGGATTGCTTCTAATAGAGGTTACATATTTTTTGGTTTATATGTAAAACGGTCAACTGCGTCCGCATAACTTTCTCCTTAAAACAGGGTGGAGCTACACGACATTTAGACAGGACAACTCAAAGCTGCACAAGGCCCTTGCAGACATAGCCCTGCATTGTTAGACTCACATAAAACAATAATATAATGTTTGGACTTTAAAAGAAAGAAAAATTGTTTACTCTGCAAAAACAAAACGCACATTACAAATAAAAAAAAAAATAAAAAAAGGACAAAATATACACATACAATGTGGTCAAAAGCCTCGTACTCCAGCATAAAAATGTTGACAATTTTGTCCATTACTTGATTTTTTGAAAAGAGACCATAACATGAACTCTGGGTTTGTTTCGGCATTTCTTAGGGATCAACAACTAGGAAAAGCCGGCGCCATATAGTTTTAAAATATTGACGTGCAAAAGTATCATAAAAGATTTACTTACAGAAATAAACGTTTAATTTCGTCAATTGTACACTTGCTCTACGGAAATCGCCCTTGCTACTACGACTTTACAACGCCGTCAACGTCAAATAATTGCCACTGATGTGCGTTTCACTGTAATATTCTGTGATGATTGTTTAGACTCTGTTTATTCTACTTTTCGATATAACCTCCAACAGGAGTTCACCAAATACTTCGAAGAACTTGAAGGCCGAAAGAAGATGCTTCAAGCAGCGGAACAGCTCTTCGATAATCCTCTAGCAGACTTTTCAAACTTTAACCGCGCTAAAACCGATTTTGGTAACATGGAGCTGATCTACAAGATCTATAAGGCTCAGAAGAACGCCAGGGAAACATGGTCGAAGACTCTGTGGGTTAATTTGAATCCGCAAGCCCTTGTCGACGGTATTGAGCAGTTCTTTAAGGAGTTTAGGTAAGAATTGATTTGGGTTTGTACTATCCACCATGCTTGTTGCTTCGCTCCAGCCAGCCTGAGGGAGTCTTACCACACGCTTACCAATTCGCGGTCTTCACTCAAAAAAACGTCTACCCCTACAATAGTTTACACTAAAACTGACCCGCCTCTGGGGGCCCTACTCCCTAAGCACGAAGTCTTTAATTTTGGCCGACTTTACGGGTTATGCTACTCACTATCACCTACGGACATAACATTAGTTCGGGCGCCGAACTAAGAATAAATGACAACACCATTTGATAGATGTCCTTACACCCAATGTGTTTTAACCCGTTCGAAAAAAGTTAATAAATTGGGTGTAAGATTCACTTCGATGTTTCGAACTACTTACGGACGCGCCCAATTCTTCGTTGACATAGTTAGAGAGTGGCCCCTCTGCTTCACACGGGTGCAATTTACTATTGTACTGACATTTCAAAACATTTTTTGTATTCATAAAGCTTCCGGAATAAATTCTCTAAATAATGGGGAAAACTTCATCAAAATCCTTTGTGCAGTTTAGAAGATGTAAGTCATACAGACAGACACGAAAATTGACTTTGTTTTATGCTACATATCAATCAATCTGCCTAGCCTTTTCCCAACTATATTGGGGTTGACTTCCAGTCTAACCGGATGAAGCTGAATACCAATATTTTACATGGAGCGACTGCCTATCTGACCTTCACAACTCAGTAACTGGGTAAAATACCCTATAGTAAAACTGCTCGTCAGACTTTGGGCTTCTAAGTACTCATAAGGGGCCGTTCAAGTATTACGTAAGCAGATTTTTTTCAATTATTAACCCCCTCCTCCCCCTCGTCAGCAAAATTAACAAAATTTTCAACGTGTTCTGGTTTCTTTATTGATTCATGAGCAGCAGTTATATGCGTTTCGTTTTCAAGCATTGACAAGTAGGGTTGCCATATGTGTTCAAACCAAAATCGACAAAATTTTGTAGAAAATCCGAAAAATAAAAAAATAAATACTGCTGACGTAATCAACATCGAGACCCACCCATCCCCCATGTCATCAAAAATAAGCAAAGCAAAGACCCCCCGCCCCCATGTAGTGCTTACGTAATACTTGAATGACCCCTAACGACTGTCAAAGATCTACGAATAACAGCCGGGACCAACCGCTTAACATGCTTTCCGAGGCACGGATGTCTCGATATATGTAATGGATGGTCACCCATCCACGAATCAACTGCGGCAAGCACAGCTTATCCTTCGACCGAACCGTGCGGCTGTTATTATTTAACCACGAACCCCTTCTTACTTTATACAACACATGGTACTAATATAAATACCGTTTCTTAGGAAATTACCAAAGATAATTCGCCTGACACCGAGTGGTCAGACGTTGGATCTGAAGATGAGGCAGTTCAAGGGCGTGGTGCCGCTGATGGTGTCGCTGAAGAACGAAGCCATGCGCGAGAGACATTGGAAGGAACTCATGCATAAGACTGGTGAGAACCTTATGGTTATAATGGGTGTAAAAAGACCCATCAAACAGACGTTATCGATGCATTCTGTACATCAAACTAAGTAACATTGGCCAAAAATTACTGGGAAATATGTGAAAAATCGCTGTTTACGGCAGCGCACAATATCACGCATGCGAAACGGTACAGGTGTGGCTGTATTTAAAGTTAGTAATAATATTCTTCTTCGTGTCGATGTCGATGGAACGGCGGAGTTTTAAATTTGAAACTTTGACCTTGATTGAGTATGGTCCAGTACGAAAAAAATTATCACGATGATGGGGAGTATATGTGACTCTCGATTTCATTAAGCGCTTTTTTACATAAGTTATTGCATAGCAAAAACAACCAATACAGTTCCTACTGCTGAGACACAATACCCCTCTCTGGGAGGGGGAGTGGGACATAATCCACCACGCGGGCCCAGTGCGGGTTGGTATAGGATAATGCTGCCGGTGAATGGTTTGTTTTATGAGAACTTTATCAGTAAGAATCAGTCACCGGCAAAGCTCCGATTTTCTTGTGAGATATCTGTGAAATAAGAAACCCTAAAAATACTAAAGAAATCGATGGAAGTGTACCTAATTACAAGTTTATGGACGACTAGCTTTTACCCGCGGCTTCGCTCGCGTAGAGGTCGGACATTATTCCACAGGAACGTACTACTGGGATATAAATTATCCTATGGCCTAACCCAGGTCATGGTCTACCTGTGTTCCAAAATCGGTTTAGCCGTTAAGGAGTGAAAAGGTAACAGACAGACAGAGTTACTTCATAAATAAAACTTCAATGGTGGACTGTCATTCAGGTCAGGACTTCGATATGTCTCCGGAACGCTTCACGCTGGAGAACATGTTCGCTATGGAGCTGCACAAGTATCAAGAAGTTGCTGAGACGATTGTCAATCATGCTATTAAAGTAAGCTATACTTGAATACTTAATCTTAGATCATTTAAATGTATTTCCAGTTAATCAACTTTGAACTTTAACTTTATGTGTTCTAAGTTGATTTTGGATTGAACGTTTGTTATAGAGATCTTAAAAAATCGGTTTCAATAGGCCGTAGTCATGTATGAGTGTATGACATTGAGTTTGTGTTCCCAAACTTTGATACATATTTGGGATAAGCCGTGTGCGCATTGGGATATCCTAAATGACTTCCATGCGAAGAAAAAAGATTTTTCATCACATTTAACCCCGGATTGCTTTTTCCAAAATCCTCACAAGTTACAAGATTTGTGAAATTCTTGTGCAAAATTTTTCATGCTGGCGTGTTGTCTGTTAGTGAATAAATTAAAGGTTTTTTTTTGTTTTTTAAATAGATTCTGAATTCAAATATAACAATGCAAACAATTATCATTCACAGGAGTTAGCAATAGAACGAGGAGTGAAGGATGTTCAAGAAACGTGGGCAAACATATCCTTCACTGTAACGCGACACTTCCACCGCGGGGAAGACCGTGGGTATACCCTCAACCCGTGCGACGAGATCAGTGTGAAGCTGGACGACGACGCCATGACGCTGCAGAGTATGGCCGCCTCGCAGTTAGTATAGAAGAACTTATTTTGAAGTTTTTATTAGCTATCATTTTTAGAGTTCCGTACCCAAAATGGGACCCTGTTACTTAACCTCCGCTATCCGCCCGCCCGTCCGTCCGTCTGTCTGTCAGCAGGCTGTATCTCATGAACCGTAATAGGTAGACAGATGAAATTTTCACAGTGTGTATTTCTATTGCCGCTATAACAATTAAAGGGGGTCTCCATACAAGAAAAATGTCTGAATGTTTTGGCCATTTTTGCCTTGTGATACGGACTTTTAGGCTGACAGCGTTGCTATACAAACGTTGATCGTTATTGAGCTTATTTTTCCGTTTCGAATAAATTAAAATAACGTTTATATTGGGGCTGACTCCCTTCCACTCCTTAGGGGAAGAATCACAAATAACATCCCAAAGCTGCTATTGATAATTCTGAATTCTTTAAAAAGTTTTTTTCAGATTCATCGGACCATTCCTCTCCGTGGTGCACACTTGGGAGCGTCGCCTGTCGCACATATCGGAGGTCATCGAGGAGTGGCTCGCCACGCAACGCAAGTGGCTCTACTTGGAAGGAATATTCGTAGGAGGGGACATCCGTGTGCAACTGCCCGAGGAGGCCAAGAAGTTCGATGATATCGACCGCTCTTTTAGGAAGGTGAGTTATTTATTGAAGTTAAATAACATTGGTAACATTACGCCTGTTTTCTTTGAAGGTTTGGGCACACACGTCCTTCGTCGTTCGCTAGTTATGTAAGCCGAATCAGTGGTCTTACTGTTTCGGCTGCTGCCGTTCTGTTAGGTAGGCTTCGAAATAATGGACGTAAATACTGGTCTTCTGTTTTATATTTATACGGATTGTACAAGGTCTGTATAAATCTGATTGTATTATATTGTATGAGAAAATTGAGCGACGTCCGCGATGATGGTGCAACGACGACTCGCGGTATGGTTCCGCAGGCACGCAGGCGCAAGCGGTAGTAAGGCCCGCCGTACAAAATCTGGCGGCGGCGTGACCGTAACTAATGAAATCTGAAAACATTGCGTAAGGGGTGTGAAATTAAATGAAATGATAACGCTAAAGGAAATCGGAAAAGAAAATAGAAAGATATTGCCCAAAACTTTGCCACTTCCACGGCGCTGTTCGTGGAAACAAACAAACTAAATACTATTGATAAAAAAAAACCGACTATGGGTTTTAGCAATCAATGACTATAGTCCGCGCGGAACTAGTTGGCCGCGCCTTAGGTATGTGAGCAGTGGGACGGAGGGGCGGGGGTGCATTACTCAGTACGGACGTTCTGAACAGCCGCCTCACCCCTTTCCCCACCTCAGCGGCCAACTAGTTCCGCGCGGACTTTAGCTAAAATGACTAATCTATTGGATATTCTTTGAATGAATTTTCGTTCGCATACTGGGAACTTAATATTACAGATCATGTTGGATACAGCTAAAAGGCTAAACGTGGTGGACTGCTGCACTATGAGTGGTAGACTAGAGGAGTTCGTGGCCCTGGGCCTCGGCCTGCAGAAGTAAGTGTTTTATCCAAAGAGTATGACTAGTAAAAGAGGTATAATAATAAGACCGACCATTATACACTAGTTTTAAAAATGTTTGTTATTTATTTATGTGGTGTACAATAAAGTATTTAGTAAATAAAATATCGTGTCACCCAGTAACTGGGTTGTTACGGTCAGGTTATTAGACTGGAACGAAAAGTCTTGGCAAATTATGATGAGTTATGGGACTTAGGAATAGTAAAAGTACTGAAACCGGGCGTAAACATAATTATATGACGTCTTAGATAGAGACTGTCACAAAGAGACAGAGACGACGCACTACAAAGCCGAACTTTTAATAAGACTTGGTGTGCCATAATGACGGCTGGGTACCCACTATCGTCTACCTAGCCTTTTCCCAACTATGTTGGGGTCGTCTTCCAGTCTAAATGTCTCCTAAGACTGCGATAGACGCCACAAAGCGGTGACTACATACCGTCGAATGACGTCACTGAAACGATATTTATGAAAGTAAGTTGGTGCGTTTTCCTAGAGAGCGCTTTTTGACACAGTAAAATCAAACCCCGGTGCCATCATTTTCATGTCATCATTAATTTTTATATCATAGGAAACCAAAGCTTACCCAGATACAGATAAATGCCAGTATTTTATATAGTGACTAGCTGACCTCGTAAACGTCGCTTTGCAAAAAATAATAATAGGGGTATGAAAAATAAATAGTAGCCGACTCTCAGACCTACCCGATATGCACACAAAATTTCATACAAATCGGTCCAGTCGTTTCGGGGGAGTATGGTAACTAACACTGTGACACGAGAATTCTAACTACAGCTCAGTTACTGGGTATAACCGTCTAATGATAGCATATTATGCAATAATGGACTGCATGGCATCCTTTTCTAAAATCAGTAATGATTTCTATCCGAAGAAGGAGGATAATAATAATTACAGGTGCCAGAAATCGTTGAATGATTACTTGGACTCAAAGAGAAGAATATTCCCTCGTTTCTTCTTCATATCGACGGATGAGCTGCTTTCCATTCTCGGTAGCAGCGAGTGCAGCTGTGTGCAGGAACATATGATTAAAGTAAGTGCGTTTGATATGTGGTGGCATCTGCAACCCCACATGTGAACTACACACCACTGACATCACACACACACACACCCTCTCTCACACACACACACCCTCACTCACACACAATATACAGGATGGGTAAAAAATCGTTGATCAAAAATGTTTTTTAAATATTTTCAGTATAAAAGTGCTTTTATGACAGTTGGTACTATGATTTATCAGTATTGGCACTTTTTCAAAATCTTTTAAGTCTCACGAAACATTATTTGTAACTTTAGAACCTTACTGTAAACACTCAAATTGTCATAATAACTTTTAAGGAGATCAAGTTAGGGCTCTGCCACAGATTTTTTTTACTGCAAATAACCCTAACTGTCGCCCTGTTTCGTTTGATCCACGATTTTTTTCCCAATCTGTATACAACATCCCGACGTCATGTCAATCGTCACCCGTCTGGTCGGAAGATCCTCCCTTTTCTATGGATGATGAGTGAACTTTACACCCTATTCCTTATACCTCCATAGATAGTCAAATATGAAGTAAAATCACCATTAACAACGAACATATCATATCTTTTCTGTAATTTACAGTAGAAAAGAACTTACGGTCCAAAGGTCGATCTTGTAGTTTGAAGAAATATGGTGCAGAAATTACGGAAACTTTTTAAAGATATTATTCAGTCACTGTCAGTGAAAAAACGTGTATGGTAACTGGATAACCATTGGGCGCTGTTATAATTTTTAACGTGACGATATTATCGTGGACGCCCACGTCACCGCTTTACGATAACACAGGGAAGTAAAATGTTTAGAAATATATGGAGACGTGTTTAAATTTTCCTCCACTGGAACGTTATAACATGCACGTATTTCCTTACATTTTATAGACGCGGACTGGGACATACTATGATAAAGTCGTGACGTCAGAAACTATAAAAACTCGTTGATGGTGACGAATTTGAGTGTATTGCAAATTTACACATACTTTGTATGAGTGAGAGCAGTGGTGGTTCAATTAAAGGTCCGACTTACGGCTGGGTAAAGAAATTTTATACCGGTTGTCGTTGTATATGTCGAAGATGGATTGTCGAATCCGCTGTTTTACAAAACATATCAGTTATGTAAAATAACTGAACGATGTTTAACGGTTTTTCTTGCTTTCTGAACATTAACAAGCTTAAACATTTATTTTCTTTATATGTTTCAATCTAGTTTTAAAAGTAACGACTAGCGTTAATATTGAAGATCGGATTAAATAAGCAAGTATATTTCAGATGTTCGATAATATTCGCTCTTTGGACCTGTACGTCGATCACACCAACCGTCCCGTGGCCGCCAAAATGATATCCGCTGAAGCAGAGGTAATTCGGCTTTTTATTACTGAATCTATACTAATATTGTCGAATATTAGTATGCAGAAGCCATAAGAACTTAAGTAAAAAAAAACTGCATGCAAAAAGATTTGACTTAAGTGCAAGCCATAAGCACGTAAGTCAAATATTTTTGCATGTAAAAAAATTTGAATTAAGTGCGAGTCATATAAGCACTTAAGTCAAATATGTTTGCATGTAAAAAATTTACTTAAGTGCTTATGTCTTCCGGGTCTATTTATGTTAAAACAAGAATTCACGCGGATGAAGTAGTAGAAACTAGTGCTCTATAGAATAGAATAGTTTTTATTTACATACACCATATAAATCGCGTTGCTTGCATTTTTTCTGTTACACCTTGTATAGTGACACTTTACGGGGTTTGGTCTTATTAAGTTTTCTGTTTGCATTGATCTCAGCTATCGATTTATATAGCATTCATTCGTGGCCACCATTATGAAAAAATAAAACAAAATGGCGCGACAGTAGGTATACCATGGACCTTCAAAGCCCTTTCAACGGGTTCATGATCATATAAAGAAACCATGGTGACAGGGGATGTCCTGCCTCCTGTATAATTTTCCTCATAGCCTTGTCATTGTTTTTTAGGTTTTGGACTTCCGGCATGTGGTCTACACTGAGGGTCGCGTCGAAGACTGGATGAACCTGGTACTCACTGAGATGCGAAGCACCAACAAGTTTATCACCAAAAAGGCTATATTCTACTACGGGAGGAACTGGAAGGTGCTAAGGTGAGGAGCAGATAAAATTATTTAAGCTTAAAAAACAATTGGTTCAGTGAAAATGTATTGCCATCTATACAGTGTGTCAGGTTAAACGATGGACATACTTTAAGGGAGTGAAAATGAAAAACTTTTACTAAGAGACCAACACTGAAATCGAGAAAAAAAAAACAGCTGTTCCCTATATTTTGTTCAGTTATGCGAACATAAATGTATAGAGGGGCTGGTTTTATTTTCTCGATTTCAGTGTTGGTCTACATACAGGTCCTTGGTCGACGCTCAACTTATTACCATGGATTCAGTACATGATTCTGAACCTCCCTGCGTTGAATTTACAGTTTGCGCGTTGATGCCCCTGCCACCTTGTATAGGAGAACCTAACCTATAAACCAATCGTGATCAGAGAAAAAATGTACAATTTCTTACACTTTCTCCAGAACCGACTGGATCATGGAATACCAAGGCATGGTCTGCTTAGCCGCAAACGGCGTGTGGTGGACGGCCGAAACGGAAGAAACGTTCATACGCATTCGAAAGGGCAACAAGAGAGCCATGAAGGAACATTTGTTTCAGCAAAACGAACAGCTGGCTGTACTTGTGGTTAAAGTGAGGCAGGGTAAGTACTTCAGTAGATTTATCTTCAAAAACTGTAAAGTCATCATCTGCCTAACCTTTCCTCAACCATGTTAGGAACGGCTTCCAGTCTGACCGGATGCAGCTGAATACCCAGTATTTTCCTTCCCCAGACCTATCATCGAACGATCGCCTCAAGTTCCGTACAATCTGCACAATCGACGTGCATGCACGTGACATAATCGAAGGCTTTGTGCGTGACAACGTGACGGACGCCAGCGAGTTCGAATGGGAGAGTCAGCTGCGGTTCTACTGGCTCAAGAAAGATGATAATCTGTGGCTCCGACAGTGCACAGGTTATTATATAATTAAGTTTAGTCTATGCATAGACGGAAAAAATTATCACGACGCAAATGACGTATAGCTAGTGCAATCCACGAAAACGCGCCCCACTCTTCTTCCGAATCGTTAGTGTTTATCGCTAGTTAATTCCATTAGTGTTTTAGATACACTCTAATTACCCACTAATAATAATTCGTGTGTATTTACAAAACTAGAACACTAGCAGAATGTTGCACACTTCTGCTGTAAGCATTAGGAAAAAGAGTGGGGCGCGTCTTCGTGGATTCTACAAGGGACGAAATTCACCAAACTTTTATACCTAGAGTAAGTATTATCCGGAGAATAAGTGTTGAATTTTTGACAGTTTTTCTATCTACTGTCAGACGTCAATTTTATTCCACGACTAAAATATATTCGACTTTCTTAAAAGCAGCTCTAGATTATTATTTTATAATTATGTCAGAAAAAAAACACAAGTCGGGCTCTAGTTTTTTCATATAAAACACAAATTCGAAGACAAGAAGCTCTGAATAGGCTTATGTTTAAACACCGCCCAAAAAGTACCTATTTTACTACCAAAAAAATTCTAAACGGTTACCAAAATGGATAAATGGTCATCAATCTAACCTAACCTAACCTATAGAATTTGGTGACCGTTGATCCATTTTAGGAACCATAAATAATATTTGTGCAAAGTTTGTGATTTTTCTGATGATATTTCATTTATTTTGGATAATAATAATTATATACTTTACGGGCCTTTTAATAAAGTCAATTGATTTTTTTTTTTGAGTTGTATATTTTTTTTGCTGACCGTCTAAATCTAAATTATACCCCTCTGAATACGACCACCTCATATATATTAATATTATTTTAATATTACTTCAGTGTGGGAAAGAGATGGAGCTATATGTGTTGATATTCACAATAATCTAAATCGGAAACAGAAAAGTATTCCAAATTATTGCAGGTGTCTTTGAATACGGCTGCGAATACATGGGCTTAAACGGTCGACTGGTGATAACGCCGCTCACTGATCGCATCTACCTCACCATCACGCAAGCTCTCACCATGCAACTTGGTGGGGCGCCTGCAGGTAAAATATGGAACAAAAAAAAAATAATGCATAACTTACAACTACAAATTGCTGGAATTGCTATTGTAGAATTAAAATCCTCTTCTGTTGCACTTGCATCCTCTTCTTCTCCTCTCTTTGAGTATGACACATGGACATCTGGATCCATTATTACCTATTTTTTTAAAGCCAATTAATTCTTGTCGTCGGTCCACCTAGCGGGAGGCCTTCCTACGCTGCGTCTTCCGGTTCGTGGACGCCACTCAAGAACTTTTCTTCCCCATCGGGTATCAGTTCTACGAGCGATGTGGCCTGCCCATTGCCACTTCAACTTTCAAATTTTAAGATCTATGTCAGTGACTCTGGTTCTTCGTCGAATATCCTCGTTCCGGATTTTATCACGCAAAGAAACTCCGAGCATAGCTCTTTCCATTGCTCGTTGAGTGACTCTCAGTCTCTCTAAAAGGCCAGCAGTTAAAGACCACGTCTCAGTGCCATATGTCATCACTGGCAACACACACTGGTTAAACACCCTAGTCTTAAGGCACTGTGGGATTCCCGATGAGAATATTTCACGTAACTTCCCGAACGCTGCCCATCCAAGTTGGATTCTTCGGGCGACCTCTTTCTCAAAGTTAGACCTGCCTAATGGTCTACAACTTCGAGAGTATCGTTCCCAACAACAACCGGTATGGGTGTCAGATGGACATTCAACATGATTTACGTCTTGTCCATGTTCATTTTAAGACCCACCTGTTGGGAAACGCTACTGAGGTCGCTGAGCATAGTATTAAGGTTCTCCAACGACTCTGCCATGATGACTATATCATCGGCAAAACGAAGGTGAGTGATGTATTCGCCATTGATGTTGATGCCGAGTCCGTTCCAGTTCAAGAGCTTGAAAACGTCTTCCAATGCGTTCGTGAACAGTTTCGGAGAAATAACGTCTCCCTGTCTCACACTGTGAGAGTCGCGGGCAACCGATGGATGCAAGTGGCGGATTGTCGTTCGGCATGGTGGTCTAAGGGGGAGGCCTTTGTTCAGCAGTGGACGTCTTCCGGCTGATGATGATGATGATGATGATGATGAATTAATTCTTGATGTAAATGCTGCATTCCAACCTATGGCGCTCAGATTTGGTCTTTCACCGAGGCTCAGAAGTCCAAACTCTAGGTTTGCCAAAGAGCGATGGAGCATAGCATCCTAATAATTCAACTCACCGACCAAATTCGCAATACCGCAATACGCTCAAAGACAGGTGTCGCCGATATTGGCCCCGATTCTGTTGTTCACAAACTAAACTAAATTTAAGTTCAGTGCATCTTTTTCTTTCTAGTTCATTAAGAAAAAGACAAAAAGGTTAAATATTTTAGTATAGTATAGTTTAGTCCTGTCAAATTAGTCAGCGCCTGACGTAAATTGACTTAGTTTTAGAAGCCAATTTTTTAATCACGTCTAAACTTGTCTATGGATTATCTAATTTGACAGGACTAAACTAATTTTTATCTTCTGTCCATTTCTTAATGAAATAGAAAAAAAAAAGATGCACTGAACTTAAATTTAATTTAGTTTACAACAACAGAATCGGGGCCATTGTCGATAAGTCTGCGAGGCTGGAGTGGGACTGGGCAGATCACAACTATAGGATGCATCCAGACAGATGGACCAGGATCGTCGCACAGTGGGTGCCTGAAGACAGCCGTCCTCACCGAGGCAGGCCTAAGAAACGCTGGCGTGTCGATTTGGACTTGTTCCTAACCGATTGGACGGAAAAGGCACGGCATAAAGAAAAGTGGAAAAGTATGGGGAAGACCTTAGACCAGCTGTGAGAAAACACAGGTTAATTGAAAAAAAAAGTCTAGTCTATCATCATTATAAGTTCAGCCTGAAATCATCCTCTGCACTATAGTCTATCAAATACCGAAAACATTTACCTACGCCAACAAAAATTCTAGGTCCCGCCGGCACCGGCAAGACAGAAACAACAAAAGACCTAGCAAAAGCCCTAGGGCTCCTGTGCGTGGTCACAAACTGCGGCGAAGGCATGGACTTCCGCGCCGTGGGACAGATCCTGGCCGGGCTGTGCCAATGCGGCGCGTGGGGATGCTTCGACGAGTTCAACAGGATCGATATCTCCGTGCTCTCTGTTATCTCCACGCAGCTGCAGTGCATCCGGTCCGCGCTCTTGATGAAGCTCAAGAGATTTACTGTGAGTGTTTTTTGACGTGACTGCGGTGAAGCCCCTAAGGAAGGTACTGTTTTACTACGTTGAGGCGGTCTTTCTAATAAATATGCTGGATTTCGACGCCAGTATTGCTTAGAAGAATTCGACCTTTCGAAAAACTAGTGACCCTCATCAGTCTGAAATTTCGAGTCCCGAATGAATTAGTTACTTCTTGGTAAGCGTGTTGCATCGTCGACCGCATCAGAGCTAACCTTCTGGTGAGATAGTGGTCAAATCAGCTTCATGTAGTAGAAAGTAGTGTAGTAACGACATTATGCTAAGCTTTTCGCCTTTCCGCAGAAGCAATTGTATTATTTCTTATTAGGTGTTTTTTGTTCTGATAAATTCCAAAAAACTATCATAACAGTGGTTTTGATCACAGAACATCTTATTTTCATACATAATCTAGTGTAACACATAATCGACATGATTACAAATCAAGATTTATCTTTAGAGCCCTTTTTGCTTTCGATTTTATTTTTGAATTCAAACTCAAACTCTAAACACCACAACTTACTAAACCCGTTTAGCGCTAAACTTGTTTAAAACATAATTCTATCTCTGTCATCTTCCAACTAATGATAGTGATTTGCTGTGCAAACGGGCCTAAGTTAAATTTTGTATAAAGAACTTTATCTTAGTCAGAATAAGGTTGGAAACACTAAAACTGGCTGGAATATTTGAGCGTGAACCCAAGTAAATACTCGTTTTGTTATAAGACGGTTTTTCTCTCCCCTAGTTCGAAGGTCAAGAGATAGCGATGGACAGCAAAGTGGGCATCTTCATCACCATGAACCCTGGGTACGCGGGCCGCACGGAGCTGCCGGAGTCCGTAAAGGCTTTGTTCAGACCCGTCGTCTGCATCCTGCCGGATCTGGAGATGATATGCCAGATATCGCTGTTCTCTGATGGGTTTTTGACTGCAAAGGTAAGGGTCTAGCCAATCTTGTCAACTTATTAATTGATAAGACTTTTATCAAATGAAAAAAAGAAAAATACAGACTCATTCAGCAGCCCAATGACCAAGGTTACTTTTTAATTCAGACTTTGAAATCCATAGAATGTTAGTACAGTAGAACTTACGAAACTAGTGTTAGTACATTGAACATTATAATAATTTATTTTGTAATGTGGACGTTTAATAATTTATTTATTAAGCTTTATGCACAAGTAAAAAAAAATACTGGCTAGTAGAAAATGCCTGAGGCATTTTTTAACTGTCAGGAGAAAAATGATCGGTAGAGGAGAAAACGAATCCAGCAAATCAGCGTTGAGATGTTACGGCCAACTTATGACGGAAATGTTGACGTGCCTTCACTATTAACCCAGTGCTGGACATAACGCGGGTCCAGCCTATCTGCAATAACAGCTAGGATGCTGTTGGTGCTGGTGCGCATCCTGCCCAGCTAGCTATACTGTCTACCTACAGTATGAATTCGAAATTAGTCATAAGGGTTTAGTCGGGGTAAAATTCGCGTGTAATAAAGCTTCACGGGAGTTAGTTTAAGAGAAGTAGTTGGAAGACGCTTCGCAACTTTTGAAAGTGTAGGAAATAACTCATTGTGTAAAATAATGGAGGAACAAAGGATCTATGTTTTAAAGTTCCTGTAACTTAAGGAACGCGCGAAACCAGGAAGTATGGCAGAAAAAAGAGGAGGCTTGTTCCACGTGATGATAAAAGCAGTGGCGGGTGTGATGGCCCAGTGGTAACGGCTGAGACTTACAAGTTGTAGGTCGTAGGTTTGAACCCAGACAGACGCTTTATATTGTGTAAATTACATCATCACCACTGCTCTCAAAACGGTGAAGGAAAACATCGTCAAGTAACCGGTATGTCCTAGAACCAAAAATTCGAAGAATGTGACATCTATCAACCCGCACTGGGCTCGCGTGGTGGATTACAGCCCACTCCCTGTCACCGAGATGACATCTCGTGTCCCAGCAGTGGGAACATCATAGGCTGATTAAGGGTGATTCCGGGCTGAAATGATGATGATGGCTTAAAGAACTTTCAGACTGTCGCTGGTGAAACTGTATTTAGTCTAAATTTATCATCAGGTGCTAGCCAAGAAGATGACAGTACTATACCACGTGGCCCAGCAACAGCTGTCGAAGCAGTCGCACTACGACTGGGGCCTGCGCGCACTCACAGCAGTACTGCGCATGGCAGGCAAGCTGCGCAGAGACTCGCCCGGCCTCAGCGAGATCATGGTGCTGATGAGAGCTCTCAGGTAAACTACAGTAACTCGATGCTAAATAAGCTCTTAATTTTGTTCATCCAAATAAATCCAAAGATAATTATAATACTTTTTTCTTTCACTCCTTGAAAGAAAAAAGTATTATAATTATCTAAGGAAGCTTTCGATTACCTTTAAACAATTCTATTACAATATTCGCTGCCTAAAAATAGAATGAATTACAGACATAAAATTAAAAACTGTCGTAGCAAACAGGGACCGAAAACCTTTATAAATTACGGTACCGGTATCGAAGAATTTTGGTTACCTCTACGATTAAGGTAACCGCTATCTGGGTTACCGTTTTAATACCGGTTACCTAAAAATGACCTTGATTATGAGAAAGAAACAGAATATCGCAATGCCGACAATTTGTTGGCATTAGAAAATACATTACTAGGGAGATCGTCGTGCGTGCTGTACCTGCTGTTTATGTTTATTTAGTTCGCCTTTTTGAGGAGTATTTGATTTAAAGTAAAAAAAAGGAAATGAACAAAGGTAATTAAGATAATATTACATTGTAAATTGGTAAAATACCATTTGTTTATCTTTTTTTCTCATCATTATAAATGGGCAATCCACCGGGTTTAAACCAAAGTAAACACCCACAAAATTGGGTGCTTATGTACTTGATTTGACGAAATTGCATTAGTGATGTTAAAAAATATGTGATTTTCATTCATCTTACATCATTTTAGACAATATTGGTGGAATCAGGGAGGGAATTAAATGGTATGAGATAAAAACGAAGTTTGAAAAATCACATTTTCTATTATTAAATAGCTTGTGTGGTCACAAGTCGGCAAAGGGATTACTTAGCCTTGAAGTTGATTTAATTGATACCCCTTCATCATAATCATCATCATTTCAGCCGAAAGACGTCCACTGCTGGACATAGGCCTTCCCCAAGCACCGCCACTTCGACCGGTTCTGTGCTTCTCGCATTCAACGTGTACCTGCGGCCTTCACAAGGTCGCCAGTCTACCTTGTCCTTGTGGGAGGCCTTCCGACGCTACTTCTTCCGGTACGCGGTCGCCACTCCAGAACCTTTCGGCCCCATCGGACATCTGTTCTGTGAGCGATGTGTCCTGCCCACTACCACTTAAGTTTGGATTTCTTCGGGCTATGTCGGTTACTTTAGTGCTCCTGCGGATCTCTTCATTTCTAATTAGATCACGCAGGGAAACTCCAAGCATAGCCCTCTCCATTTCCCTTTGGGTGACATTTAGCCTTTTAAAAAGTCCATTGTGAGCGAACACGTTTCCGTGTCATAGGTCATCACTGGCAAGTTGCCAGTTATTTTGCCAGTGGCAACACGCACTGGTCAAAGACTTTCGTCTTGAGACACAGCCGTATGTGGGACGAGAAGATATTGCGTAGCTTCCCGAACGCTGCCCAGCCGAGTCGGATTCGACGATTGACCTCTTTTTCGAAGTTCGACCTACCCAACAGGAGTTGGTCCTAGGTAAACATATTCGTTCACGATTTCGAGTGTAGCGTCTCCGATTTTCATAAGAGTGGGCGTTACATGGGCATTTGACATGACCTTCGTTTTGTCCATGTTCATTTTAAAACCCACTCTTTCAGAGGCTCTATTGAGGTCATCGATCATTGTACTCAGGTCCTCCATAGTCTCAGCTATGACTGACCATATGTCGGCAAACCGAAGGTGAGTAATTTACTCGCCATTGATGTTAATGCCAGCCCCTTTCTAGTCCAGAACCTTGAAGGTATCCTCCAGTACAGCGCTGAACAGTTTCGGAGAGATAACATCTCCCTGTCTCTCTCAGAAGGATAGATTTCGAGGTCTGGTCCTGGAGTCGGACTGACATAGTGGCATTTTCGTACAGACACTTCAGCACCTCGATGTACTGATAGTCGATCTGGCTCCGTTGAAGCGACTGCAGTACAGCCCATGTCTCGATCGAATCAAAGGCTGTCTCGTAGTCCACAAACGCTAAGCAGAGAAGCAGGTTATACTCTTCGGTCTTCCGTATAACCAGTCGTTGCGTATGTATGTGGTCTACGGTGCTAAACACTTTACGGAATCCGGGTTATTCGGGACGCTGGAAGTCGTCAAACATGCGCGCGAGACGGTTCGTGATGACCCTTGAAAACAGCTTGTAGATATGGTTCGGAAGTAAGATGGGCCTATAATTCTTAAGAAGGGCATTGTCGTCTTTCTTAAAGAAAAGTATCACCACACCTCTGTTCCATGCCTGTGGTGTTTCACCCTCGAGTATGACGAAACCACGCAGCTTCTGAAGGGCCTAAAGCACGGGTTTTCCGACGGCCTTTAGAGGAGTTCGGCCGTAATTCCATCATCACTCGGCGACTTGTTATTTTTGAGCTGCTTCAGAGCCATCCTAATCTCATACAGGCTGACGTCCGGGATGTCTTCGGTATAGTGTCGGGTCAGTGTAGCTCTTGGGTCGTTTGTTAGATTCGTAACAGGGTTACTCGTTGACGTGTATAACTGTCCGTAGAACCTTTCAATCTCTCTTTAACAGCTGAGGTTTGGCAGACACGATCCCGCCATTATCAGTATTCAGTTTCGTAAGCTGACTCTGCCCTATAGTCAGATGTCTAGCAAAGACCTTGGAGCCTTTATTCTGCTCTGTCGCCTCCTTAATAAGGTTTGTATTAAAGCGGCGAAGGTCGCTTTTCAAGGACTTAGAGATCCATCTATTGAGCTGCTGGTACAGACGCCAGCACATCAAGCTACCCGAAACTGTCAAATTTTTCCAATCAACCTTGAACCTTATACTATAACGATAAAGTTGAAAATCTATTAAAGAAATTTGACAGATTGTAGCAGCTTGACGTACTGGTGCTGGCGTCTGTACTTGAGCGTATCATCTGAAGACTGCAGAATCATCTCGCGCCTCTCCTTCATGAGCTGTAAAGTAGGATCAGAGAGCCTCTTTTTGTATTCGTACGACGGGTCTTGAAGATCTTAGACCCGACCGTGTGGACAGTTTCTACGAACCCATCGTTATACTTGTCCACAAAGCTCCCTAGGCACTCGAAACGATTCTGAAGTTCAAGCTGAAAGTTCTCGGTGTTTTAGACTTGGATCGGTGCTGAGCGGAGTGTAGACTTTATCAGTCGAGATCTTTCCAGCTTGATGTGCCTCTTACCATGCGGTGATGACGTCCGGTTTTCACCGCGTTGGTCACAGAGACATCATAGAGAATATTTGCTTCTTCGTCGAAATAATGACGTCAATCTCATTTTTAGTTGCATCATCCGGGTTCTGCCAGGTCCACTTTCTGTGCTCACGTTTTCTGAAGAAGGAATTCGTCATAAAGAGACCTTCCTTTTCCATAAAACTGGCCAGGAGATGGCCCCGGTGATTCCGGCGTCCAACTCCAAATTGCCCCACTCGGAGCTCATCATCGTTTCGTTTGCCCAGTTTCGCGTTAAAGTCCCCCATGAGAACGGTGAAGTGAGTTTTAGAGCCATGCATGGCTCTATAAATATCCTCATACATGGTCTCCAGCTCATCGTCGGGACGTGGACCTGTACAACCTTCAGCGGATATTCTGAGTACTAGGTACGCCACCCTGGTCGACACACTGTCGATCTTCACCACGTTGCTCATAAGGGACTTATGGACGATAAGCCCGACACCACCTTGGGACTGCAGGTCGCCCTCCCGGAAATAGAGCAAGTTTCCAAATTTGAGGATTATCGAGTCCTCCCCCTCTCTTCGGACTTCAGATAACCCCACTATACTCCATCGTAACCTGCTCAATTCTTCCTTGAGTTCGGTGATCACCTCGTTGGCGTTGGTCCGGAGTGTACGCGTGTTGTATGTTGCTCCGAGAGCAGTCTGTTCTTTTTCTCTCCTACGATTAGGTACATAATAAAAATTAAATTACATGGGCTATAATACCTATGTACGTAATATTTATTTATTTATTATTATTGTTTTACCATTTATGTAAGTACACACATATACAGGGTGGAATCGAAGTCATGGGCATTATTTTAACCTAAGGCACTACTCACGATACTGATTGCATTAGGGCTATTAATACGCAAATCAAAAATATTATTAATGCAAGTAAGGAAAACCTTAAAAATGTAGTAAGTCAAATTGCACAAGGCTTATTATTGCAAATAAACACTTAAAGTAATTAAAACAAAATACTTCGTTAACGCCAATAATTGTTGAAATATCAAAATCTTAAAGCGCAGTACAGCGCAAAGCGAAATGTAAACAAACATCACCTGCGCGCGCGCGGGTTTTTCCTTACAAGTAATAATAACAATGGGCTACAAGACATTCCGTCCGGCGGGATTCCCTGAACTCTCTCCGTCCCACTCCCTCACTCGCAAAAATACGAATATCACCCCCGCGCGGGGTATGCTTCCCGCCGCAACACGAAGTCACGAACCCGGAACCAGTGTCATAACGACTGCGCAGGTGCATTGACGCGTAATTGATTTATTGATCCCGTGACGTAATCGCCGTACTCGCCGCTCGCGGCATACGGTGCTTGGATTGCAGTGTATTAAGTGTTAGTGTAGTAGTTGTGTGTTGTGTGTGTGTTTGTGTACACGATGCCTCGACCGCGTAATGTGCAGGCTAGGTACACCAACCAACAATACCCACAAATGGTTGTAATTTACGATCGCGCAAGAAATTTAGTATGAACTCGTGAAATGTTCCATCGGCGCTACCCGAACGACCCTATTCCTTCACGGGGTCTCATTCCACCAGAACCACTCAGAACCTGTTGGATTTTTCGTCTTTTCACGTGCCAGCACATGCACAAGCTCGTGGAAGAGCACCCGTTTACCCTCTGTCACTTTACCGACAAATAAGGTTTTTTCAAAACAATCCACAAGCTAGGTACGTAAATGTTTTTTTTTAATGTATGTTAGTTGACGTAGTTTTGACCGTCCTAAGCCGGCAAAGTACGAAGGGAAAATTGGAATTTATTATGAATCAATTCATTGGCAACTTACGAATGTCACGTGAGTCGGGCGGGGTCAAAGAATTCACGCCCAATGACGCGCGTACGGCGTAGTGTACCTACGCATTTGCTATCGAGAAGCGCAACTAATTTGATACTTTGTATGACTTACTACATTTTAAGGTTTTCCATACTTGCATTAATAATATTTTTGATTTGCGTAATAGTAGCCCTAATGCAATTAGTATCATAAGTAGTACCTTAGGTTAAAATAATGCCCATGATATCAAATGCACCCTGTATATACAGATAAGAAAAAACAGAACAGAAAAATAGGTACAAAGGTGATGTTTATTTCATAAGAAATCTTTTCCAGCGTACTTATAGGACAATAAATAGAGAGATGTAGACAGCGTGTGAAAGAGTAAAGGAGACAAAAAAAATGGTTGTCTGTAAAGTCGGTTTATGGACGATAGTTTTACGTGATAACGTCATCGTCATAAAGAAACATTGATGAATAAATGAGTCACAAGCCAACGCTTGGGCCGATCGTGCCTCTTTATCACTTGTTCCGCGCTCTCGCTTGCACGCTCGGGCTCGGGCGGAACATGACACTTTTTCGTGCGTGCAGCCGGTGTTCATCGATTTATAAGACGTTATCAAGTCAAAAAAATACATAAAATCATAAACAATCCAAGTTCTAATAAAAATAAATCAATCTTATGAGAATATACTTACATACAAATAAAGATAATTAGGTACATACTTACTTCTAAAATAAATATCACTAGAATGTTAATTTGTAATTATATCGTAATAAAAATAATAAATGCATACACAACTATGATGAAGTGGAAAGATAACAGTTCTTTTACTCTTTTTTTAAAATCTGCAATTTATACTCATCATAGAAATCAACTCGGTAGTTTTGACAAATCACACATACACAGGCGATGCGCGCCCTTTAACTAATGGCGACGGCACGTGTAAGATAGAGGTAATTTTTATTTCGGTAACCGGTATGAATACAGGTTGTATTCAATATTTAAGAATTAAGGTAACCACCTGTAAAATACCGGTAAAACAATAAAGGTTGTAACCGAAAAATACCGGTATTGATCGTACCGGTTTCGGTCCCTGGTAGCAAATAATCCAAAAGCTACTTTGGGTGGTGAGCTAAAAAATCAAATTTACTTACGTTTTTTGTTTATAGGTCAGTGCCAGGTTGTATGTTGATTAAAATATGATTCGCGACCGTAACAAATATGGGTTTACAGAATTATAATCATTCAACAATACAACTCCTTGAGTCAGAATTGCCCTCAAATGACATGATTTCATGAAATAGTCATTCAATACGATAATATGAACTTAGGTGTATGATGATTTTTATGGTATAATTGAATGAATAAATATTTGTTACGTCCGCGAGTCATAATTTAGACCAACATACAATCAGATACAGAACTGCAAATTGCAAAAAAGTAAGAAAATTTGAATTTGGCGGGCTACTCTGAGTCTTTCGCCTTACTTGATAAGTTTTTGTTCATAAAATCGCACTAACGGACAAACAGATAGCGATACGGTGCCTTTTTTAATACATGCATATTGTGAGGACCACACAAACATAATTTTAAGCTTCCTTCCTCGTTTTTCAGAGACATGAACTACCCGAAATTCGTGTTTGAAGACGTCCCGCTATTCCTGGGACAAATCAAGGACTT
Source organism: Globia sparganii (assembly GCA_949316385.1). Classification (NCBI taxonomy): domain Eukaryota; kingdom Metazoa; phylum Arthropoda; class Insecta; order Lepidoptera; family Noctuidae; genus Globia; species Globia sparganii. Next base: position 7,080,695 of record OX438670.1, read on the forward strand.
GTTCCCTGGACTAGAGTGTCCTCGCGTGGGCTACCCAGACTTCAACTCAGCAGTTACTGAGGTGCTGGAGAAGGATGGGTACATTGTTCTGGCTCATCAGGTTAGTGAACCTAGCGAAAGCGATCAACAATTTTGGATTTTATAACAATACATTACTGGGGCGTTAAAGCATCAAGTCCCCTTGTGACAATATCAATGAAATGTGAGAGCTAACGTAATGAAAATAAAATTTAAAATGATTTCCACGTACGAAAATCTTTTGGTCATGCCATGCCACGCGATGCCCCATGCCGTCTGCCTACGGAAATTCCCCCAAAAACACTGCCAGACTTGGGAATTGTACCCAGGACCTCACGCTCAGCAGTCGCCCTTGCGACCATTAGACCATCGAGAAGTCTATAATTTAAATATAAATTTACTCATCCTTCATAGAAAAGGGAGGATCCTCCGACCAGACGGGTTGTGACTAGTGGACTACTGCCCGACGGTTGATGCCTAGACATTGTATATATGCTAGTTGCGCGGTAAACTCTGCTTGCGCGATGTAGAAATTTGCGTGACGTAAGTGTCCTGCGTAGTTCACATGTGGTGATGTAGATGCCGCCACAATACGAAATAAAATAAATAAATGATACAAAATGTAAAAGAGTACATAGCTAAGTATTACTAGTTCAAGGTTTTACCTCATATTGAAAAGTATTATACCACCACAGGTCGACAAAGTAGTGCAGCTATATGAGACGATGATGACGCGCCACTGCACCATGATCGTGGGCCCAACGGGCGGCGGCAAGACGGTCATAATACACACCATCGTCAAGGCACAAGGAGTCATGGGGCTGCCCACTAAACTGACTGTGCTGAATCCTAAGGTGAGAAATACTATGGTCAGTTCTAAAAAAATCTGATAAAAATGTAAACAAACCATGCTCAGAATAAATTCTTACGCAATTACTGACTAAAGTACATTCATTAGTGTTAAAAAGGTTTCAACGGTTTCAAAGGTTTCAAAGGTTTCAACAATGAATGTTATGAAAAGTTGGTAAGATATTTCTTACCAACTTTTGTTTGAAAAACATTATTCAATTGCAATTGAAAAATCGTCGTCGAAAATTAAGGTTATAAAATTAAACTCATAAAAATGGTCGAATAAAAATAATTGACTATTTATTGAGATATTTAAAATTAGAATTCCGGGCTTAAGTATTCCAATAATCATACTAAAGCACTGCATTTGTAAGTGGCAGAATTATTCCGATCAAGATCGGGAAAAAAAAACGTTTGATCTGTCCCCCTGTTTGCAACTAGGGGACAGTTCAAACTTTTTTTGTTGAAAAAAAAAGTTGAATTAAGTCAAATCAGAAGACTGATTGTATTTGTACCTACAATTACAATACCTACTGTGATTTATGGGACTGTGGCTGATTGATAGAAAAACAAAACCAATATTTGTAATTTATTTAAATACAGATGATTATAAACCCAAACCACTAGTCTTTTATTTAATGTCATATTGCATATAATGTGTTGCAATACTTTTAAGAATTAATATTTTAAATTCTATGGGGGTTACATGTCCACCACCATCACATCTGGACAGATGAAATGTTGATGGTCGACAGTGATAGGGGGACCCCTATCACTGATAGGGGTACAGATAGGAGTGAATAAAGTTTGAACTGTCCCCTCGTTGCTAACAGGGGGACAGATCAAACTTTTTTTCCGATCTGTCCCCCTAAGGGGACAAAGCAGGGACAGATCGGAATAATTCATCTGCTTCATCACCGCCTACATTAATGAAAACTGGTCTCATATTTTCAAATGTGCGGCATGCTAATGGGAACAAAATATACGCGTTGACTTAAGACCCCTCCTTTTTTCATCGGTTAAAAATAATGACTATTTTCAGGCTTGTTCCGTAGTAGAGCTGTACGGAATACTGGATCCTGTGACCAGAGACTGGACAGATGGCTTGTACTCTAGGATATTCCGGGAAATGAACAGGTATTTATAGTTCTTACAATACACGAGCGCCCCTCATGTGACACTTATGTCTTTGTCATAAGGTATAAATTGCAATATTCGGTGCGTTCATGAAATTAAAAAAGTTTTTTTTTAAATAACAGATGTATCTACAGGATGAGTTTTAAACATAGATCACTATGTTATTGAACTGTAGTGATAGAAAACGTTGTTGATTTTTTATTCAAAAATTTTTATCAGTTTGTTCATCACATCACATCATCATTCATTCATTCATTGGGTCTCATTGGCCTAGTGATTGCTACCGCGCCTTTTGAGTATAGACAACAGGATTCAATACTATGTAGAGCAATACCTATTAAAAATAATGATGCATGAATTATGTTTTTAAGCCCAGTAAATAGCAATATGATATGGGGACTACCGAAATAAAGTTTTACCCCACCCCATCAGGGAACAAACACATATCAGCCTATAATGTTTCCAGTGCTGGGACACACACAGGCCTCCTCTCTGTGAGAGAGAGTGGGCCGTAAATCCACCATGCAGGCCCAGTCCGGGTTGCCACTATGTCACATGTCTTCGAATTTTTGGTTCAAAGATCCGCCCGTGCCGGTGTCCTCACAATGTTTTCCTTCACCGTTTTGATAGCTGATGATGAATTTATTTACTCAAAGTAAAGCGTGGGTTTGAACCTATGACCTACAACTCTTTTAGTCGCGGCCGTCACCAGTGGTACCCCTAGGCCACCAATGCTCCTCCAGGGAACAAACGTGATGTATGAATTCTTTTTGTACCAGGCCATCAGAAAAAGACGAACGTCGCTACTCCCTCTTCGACGGCGACGTGGACGCCCTTTGGATAGAGAACATGAATTCAGTAATGGACGACAATAAGCTTCTGACGTTAGCCAATGGCGAGCGGATCCGCCTTGCGCCATATTGTGCGCTACTCTTTGAAGTCGGCGACCTGAACTATGCTTCGCCCGCGACTGTTTCTAGGGCAGGCATGGTGTTCGTCGATCCGAAGAATTTGGGCTACGAGCCTTATTGGGATAGGTTTGTATATAAACTTTTAACTTACAATGATATACATATAAACAATTAAGGTTTTTTTTTGGGACGTCACCCACACTTGTCAAAAACCAAGGTGCGCGTCGAATGTTTTTAAAGGAAGCTTCTAGAATGTTTTAAAAGCTTCGACTCGCTCTCATTGGCAGAGCGGGAACGAGATGCGTTTCCGCCAGAAGCGCGTGGATTGTGGCGGGAGCGGTTAGACATAGGTTTATTAAGTATTGTTAAGTATTCCAATTCCACTAAATACGAACTTAAAATAATTTTCACACCACCTGCTCTATAATGTCAAATTATATGTCATGCAAACCTAACCTATGTAATGTAAGTCATTATAGCACTGGGTTTAACCGGTCAAGAATATTGTACTGAATTTCATAAAACGTTGGGCTGGGCAATAATGTGATTTGGATTAGGAACCTTAACTAAAAATTTACCTCATAGAAGGTGCGAAAAGTAGTGTATTTTCCTCGAGGATAAAACTGTCCTCGTCTTGGACGAGTTTGAATCCCTCGCTGCACACAGTATTCTAATATAATCGCTTCGCTCAGGAGCAACTCTGAACGTTACTCTCGGGATTCCAACTAAGCGCCCGTGTAATAAGACACTGCTTTATCCCCTTAGTGACGAATTGAATAACACGTTCGAGTTGGTGATGAATTTCGTGCAGTTAACATACCGGGGGCGTAGCTCAGATGGTAGAGCGCTCGCTTAGCATGCGAGAGGTACCGGGATCGATACCCGGCGCCTCCAAATTATAGTCATTTTTGGGGAATACTTTGTTGTTATCTTATCAATCTTAATTAGATACAAATATTACTTTGTTGTACTTTGTTGTGCTTTTTCAATTTATATGAAAAAGTGGTGAAAAGCGACACACTATCGATATCCTACTAATATTATAAATGCGAAAGTTTGTGAGGATGGATGGATGGATGTTTGTTACTCTTTCACGCAAAAACTACTGAACGGATTTGGAAGTTTGGCACACATATAGTTTATAACCAGGATTAACACATAGGATACTTTTTATCCCGATATTCCCACGGGATCGAAACTTACGCGGGTGAAACCGCGGGGCGCAGCTAGTCTTGTTATAAGGCAATGATACCTATTTCGTCTCATTACAAAATAAAGTTTTTCTTTAAATATGGCCATCGATCGTTTTGTAATGCAAACTTTTATTTCGACAATTTTTAAGTTCTAAATCCAAAAAAACTGACTTACGCACCGAGTCTAAAGCTGGATTCATTCATTTAATTTCAGTCGGCTTCTGACGCAGTGCTAGCCAATCAAAATATAAGTGATTTGACGTCGTCCTGAACAGCGGGATACTTGCGTAACACACTATCCGTAGCAATGGGTTTCATTTTGACAGATCGACGACATTCATTGAGTTATGTACATAGTCGAGCAGACAAATATTCCGAACATAAGAAGCAATGGATTAGCAATATCTTTCAAAATGATTCAGATTGAGATTGATAGTGTGTTACGCAATTATGGTGCTGATTCGTTTGATTGGTCTATAGCGAGCCACGACACAGTAATGTGTCCGTCACTTTAGTTGACAATTTTGACTTTAACATAGTCGGAATAAAGATCGCAATACAAAAAGGTTTAAACTTGAACTAATGTTTGAACAGGTTTTGTAACGTCGTGTCTTGTTGTGTTTCTTTCTTTAACTGAGACGGGCTCTGATTAACTTTTCCTCTTTCTCCATACAGATGGCTCCGTGGCCGCAACAACGAGCAGGAACGCGAACAACTGAAGGGCATGTTCGACCACTACGTGTCGGGCGCCATCAACTACATCGTGTTCGGCATGTTCGGGCTGCAGCAGCAGACGCCGCTCAGGACCATTGTTCCGCAGACGCCGCTTAACTTGGTCAGTATACAACGTGTAACGCTAAATGCGCAAAACTTGGAAATAGTTTGTTCATAATTGACTACTGAATCGATTTCAGTAACTTTTAATATAGTTTTTTTTTTTTCAAAAATTATGTATTTTGCCTTACAGTCTGCCGACTGAGCCAAAGAAATTTAAGTCTTATCTTAAGGCAATAAGACTCAATTTTGAATGCGTAAAGTATTGCTAGGATCAACACGATTTTCTTAATAATAATAGTATGTTTTAAATAAAAATAGTTTTGGTCATTGTGCTTTTAACTCAATACTCTAATTGGTGTGTAGGAGGTTTTGCGCATTTAACGTTACACGTTGTATAAAGGTCATTATCTTCATCATTCTCATACCTTTATCCCAATTTATTTGCGGTCAGGACAACATGTCTTTTTTCCATACTTCTCCCGTGCCTTGGAAAGCACGTTGGTCATGCGTCAGATCTCTCTTCTATCGCGTCGGATTGTCGACCTTGAAGACTATGAGAGTGAGGGAAGATAGAGTGCACCCTATGTCTGCGCATACACTTGTGCAGTATAATATCTCCCGCGTCGAAGACTAGTGAGATTGACCTCTATGGCCGAAATACGGTCTTGAGGGGCTATTATTATTTTAATCGTCATCTCGGTAGTCACCCCCTTTCTAACCATATCATCTTTCACACAGTCTATTCATCGTTTCTTTGATCTTCTTATGGCTGATTTTTCAATCGACAGATATATTTTACTCGTGGATTAAAATTGACATCTGACAGTTTTTGTATGGACGAAGTGTCAAAATTTCAAAATTATTCCTCCGATAAAATTATCTATTAGCGTTGGAAAATTCAGTCCTTATACTCTTATAGCCATCCACAGTATTCAGTTTATATAGTTAACAAAAGAAACGAGAAGAGTTGTCTTTGAAGAGCAAAGAGAATGATTACGCAGAAAAGGTCGAGTTCGGTTCCTTGATGTTGTAGCCTCTCATAAATCAGACATGTGTAGTGTAGACAGCTTAGAACAAACAGTTTTCTATGAAAGTTAAGGTATGTCTATTTCCACCAGAGCTAAGTGATCATAGGCATAGTAGTTTAGTTGCCAAAATATACGGCCACGAGACCTGCAAATTGCAAAAACGTAAGTAAATTTGAATTTTGCAGGCTAACTTAGCGCATCCACCTTAACCGATTTATACATTACCAGGTAGTGCAGCTATGCTACATGATCAGCGGCTTGCTCCCGAACAGGGAAGATGCCAACGAAGAGGTTAACACGTCGGTCGTCGAATGCGTGTTCATGGTGGTAAGTATAGACAATGTGCGTCTTGTGGCTTTTTATGTCATTGTAATCTATACTAATATTATAAAGAGGAAAGATTTGTATGTATGTTTGTAACGAATTGGCTCAAAAAGTACTGGACCGATTTTAAAAATTCTTTCACCATTTGAGTGCTACATTATCACTGATTAATATAGGCTATTTTAATTGTAAGAAAAAAATAAAATGTTTAAAAAATAAATGTCCACCCGTGCGAAGCCGGGACAGGCCGCTAGTAAGCTATAAATTGGAATGATTGGCGCGCGTTTCTTACTTACGGACAGCGCGGCTGTAAGTGCAAGCCTTACCATGAAGTCCATAAGTTATGCTCTTATTATGTACTTAGAGCGAATTTCACCAATGAAACTGAACGCGATATACACATCTTAACCGTGCTCAAGAGAAGCCAGTAGGTATCATCATTCTTGTGGAATATTAATACTGAAAGTTCTTGAACGCTGTTTAGATGTGCTAAATTCAAACAAATTTTGCGAACATAGGATAAAATTATACAGATGTTACATAAAAAATGAAAATCCATACTATGACTCGTTAAAAGGCATATAAAATAGCTGCGGTAATCAGATGTCCAAACAAAAAAATCTGTAAGTAGATTTAGATCAAAAGACCACTTTAGACACCAATCTACATGGTTTTAACATGATCCGACCAAGATTATGTCTGGACTATAAAAGAGATCACTATGTCCTCTGAGTTTGTTTCGGCCTTTCTTCTTAGTAGTTAGATAACAAACGCCGTAAGACCGCTTTCACACTTAGGCGACTTTAGCAGCGCGACAGTCGCGCGACCGTTGCTCAGTCAGAATTTCATATTATAAACAGAAGCGCAGCGGCAGCGTGCGGCTTCCGCGTGCGCGCAATCGGTGATGAGTCTGTGTTGCAAGCGCACTTGATTATCGACTGCACAATGAGCGAGTGACTGAACGATTAGGTCCAAACTGCGGCGTGACAGCCGCGCTGCTGTCGCGCGGCCTGTGCATCTGCTTTTGCTGCGCTACTATCGCGCTGCTAACGTCCGAATGTGAAAGCGGCCTAAGTAATGCCCGTCAGAAATGTATATGCGTTATTATATTAGTGATCCGAGCAAGATAAAAATATTTGTTATCTCTTATCAGATAATTTTGAACAAATGTTTTATTGCTTAAGATTTTCAAGGTAGCGTCATCAGTGTCACGTACTCACAATAGTAATTTATTATTATTTAACAAAAATAACATTCACTTTCATTTCTGAGTTGGTGACGACTTTCGTGTATGTAATATATCGGGGGCGTAGCTCAGATGGTAGAGCGCTCGCTTAGCATGCGAGAGGTACCGGGATCGATACCCGGCGCCTCCAAAATTATTTTTATGTTTTCGGAGTACTTAGAAATAAACTTCCAATATTTGCCTACAAACCACAATTTAAAATGTCACAAGTGTTAGGCCCGAACTCTGAAATATACAGGGTCAAATTAAACTAGCTAGCGAAACTGTGTAGACGTACTAGGTATCGATATCTTCACCCGATATAATAAAAATTAAAACGAATTGATGTTTTTTTGGGGATCAACGACCGCTAAGTGTGACCTCTAATGTTGTTACTTGAAGTATGAATTGATAAAATCTCTTTTCTTTTGTTTTATCGTATTGAGATATCTATACCCATCACGTCGTAGAAAGAAACCCAAGTAGGTTGATGAAATTAAAATACTGTAGGCGGGCAGCCCTATCGCGTGTTTACGTACCGCGCGGCTGTAGGTAATTATTTCTAGAACAGGGCCCAGTCACAATACTGTATATGTATACAACGTGTAACGTTAAATGCGCAAAACCTCATACACCCCAATTAAAGCATAAAAGCAGTTAAAAGCATAATACAATGACCAAAACTATTTTTTTTTTAAATTTAACTATTATAATTAAGAAAATCGTGTTGATCCTAGCATTACTTTATGCATTCAAAGTTGAGACTTATTGCCTTAAAATAAGACTTAATTTTCTTTGGCCCAATCGGCGGATAGTATGCCAAAATAAATATTTTTTGAAAAAAAAAAACCTATATTAAATGTTACTGAAATCGATTGAGTAGTCAATTATGAAGAAACTATTTTCATGTTTTGCGCATTTAACTTTACACGTTCTATAATATTACCGTGACTGCGCTGCGACGACGCAACGCATTGGCAACGCCCGTGTGGCATCGCTCTTATAGGGTTAGGCAGAGCTAAAGACGTGGTATAATTACGAGTTTAGTAATAATAATTCGTACTTATTTCAGTCGATGTATAACAGCCTCGGAGCCACCATTGTTGACGATGGCCGCCTTGAATTCGACGTGTACATCAAGAAAGCTTGCCCAATGATGCTCGTCGAAGATACGCCGGAGAAGAAAGCCACTACAAGTAATTATACGATGATTATGTATTGGTAATATAATGTTTGAAAATATGTTAAAAAATCGGCCAGGTGCGAGTCGGACTCGCACACGACGGGTTCAGTATCACAACACACACATCACATCTGCCTAGCCTTTTGCCAACTACGTTGGGGTCGGCTTTCAGTCTAACCGGACACAATTAGTGCCGACAACAACCTGTTTCTTGTATGGAAACTACTTTAATTTTTAACTGTATTTTATTTTCATCATTTGTGGTTATAGCGGCAATAAAAACACACTGAAAATTTCAACTGTCTACCTATTACGGTTTATGAGATACAGCTTGCTAACAGACAGAAGGACGGACACCGGAGGCTATAGGGTTCTGTTGGCACCCTTTGGGCACGGAACCCTAAAAAGCAAAAAGCCAACGTCACGCGGTGTTCCCAGGCGGTCACCCATCCAAGTACTGACCGCGCCCGATGTTGCTTAACTTCGGTGATCAGACGAGAACCGGTGTATTCAACGTAGTATGGACGTTGGCGACAACTATGCTGAAAATTAACTCCTTATACCGTGAAACAAAATTATTGAAAATAGGAATATACAGACAGTGATGTAAAATATATACAGACAGTGATGTAAAATAACTGTGAACGGACTATAGGGACTTTTTCGCTTCCGAACATGTAAACAAATATTTATTTTTGGAAAAACAACTTTAAAACCCTCTAGTTTCCGCTTCAACTTCAAACATTTCAACGACTTTTTCAATCCCATTCTAAAATCAAACAAATTCACACTAGCATACATTTTAATTTCGTTTAATGCGAAAGTTTCAGGGTAGCCTGCATATTTCGAACTTCCTTCATTCGTTTTTTGCAATTTGCAAGTCAGTATCAGATTGTATGTTGACCTAAATTTTTGGCCGTAACAAATATTTATTTATAGAATTAGAATCATAAAAATCATCAAGACAACTCTCTAAGTTCATAATACGCTATTGAAACTCTCTAAGTTCATATTACCCTATTGAATGACTATTTCATGAAATTATGACATTTTGTGTTACTGATTGTAATGCTTATAATTCTGTAAAGCTATATTTGCTGCGGTCGCGGTCTGACTTAAAAATTGCAAAAAACGTAATAAAATTTGAATTTCGCGGACTACCTTAAGTAGAAGTAACACAGCTGGCAGAATTTGAATAGACTTTAGGTCAGTAAGTGAACCTTCCTTAAATTCACAGAACACTTCCCAATGGGACACCCATCGCTTTACGACTACTGTCTGGAACTGACTACAAAGACCTGGGAAGCGTGGGAGTGGCTGGTGCCAGAGTATGTTCACGACCGAGAGATGAAGTTCCCTGATATCCTGGTACCCACTGTGGACACGCTGAGACTTACCTGGCTCATCAAGATCATGGAAAGCGTGAGTATTATTATAGGGTATTTGATATTGGTGTAAAGAAAATGTGAATCAGAGTAAGGCCACTTGTATACGTCCGTTTTTTGTCCGGTCCGTTGCGGCGAGGGGAGGCGGCGGTGCATCCGGCGTAACTTGGTCGCCGGACCAGTGTCCGATGCATGTGCACACATTCATTATAAACCATACACCACCACGAATCCGGCGAAAAAAAATGGTCCGTTGTCCGGTGAAAAAAGGGATGTAGGTATACAAGCGGCTGTAGAGAGCAGACACATCTCACAATAAAAAAAAGTACGATAATGAAAATTCTGTGAACCAAATCACAAATAGAACCTAAATACTGATTTTGAAGTGGTCGAATGTGTAATATCTGCTGATTGTGCCCTTGTTACTTAGATTAATAACAAAGCCCGCAAAATAAATAAATAGTAATAAACCGGCGCCTGGTACCAACCCGCACTGGGCCCGCGTGGTAGATTACGGCCCACACCCTCTCACAGAGAGGAGGCCTGTGTCCCAGCAGTGGGAACATTATAGGCTGATTATAAAAATGAACCGGCCATATTAGCAGTAGCATCGATGACCGTTCGCTGATGAAGCATCTATCACGTGTTTTAGAGTTGAAGCCGGCAATCGTTACGTACAGACACCAGCACATCAAGCTACCCCAAACTGTCAAATTTTCCCAATCAACCCTTATGCTTTAGCGATAGAGATGAAAATATATTCAGAAATTTAACAGATTTTAGTAGCTTGGTGTGCTGGCGTCTGTACCTACCTAAACTCTGCAATGTCTTATTTAATTATCTTAATTGTCAACAGGTAGAACGGCCCGTGCTACTAGTCGGTGAAACGGGGACATCAAAAACTGCTATAGTCTCGAACTATCTACGAGGATTACCTGCAGAAAAATATGTAAGTAATATGTATGCTTATTAGATTATCACTTGTAAGAAACACTTACCATATAAATTATATAGGGTGTTTGAAAGCTGGATGCAAAGCCTTAAGGGGGTGATAGTTTACACCATTTAGAGCATTTTGAGCCATAAATGTCTTAGAAGAAGTAAGTACTTATATTTTTTTTTTAGTTTTTACTGCAAACATTTAGTAAAAATAACATACCAACTTTAACTGGGAAAAAAACAAAAAAACATATTTCGTTAAAGACAAGTATGGCTCAAAATACTGTTCAACAAAGCTAACCAAATTTTGATAACTATCAACAATTTCAACTTAGATTTCGCCAACGTCCATACTACGTTGAAAACACCGGTTCTCGTCCGATCACCGAAGTTAAGCAACATCGGGCGTGGTCAGTACTTGGATGGGTGACCGCCTGGGAACACGGCGTGACGTTGGCTTTTTACTTTTTTTTTTACGTAAACTATATTTAGAAGAATAGGAAAAGACTATTTATGAAATATGGAAAGAAATAAACTAATATTTTTAGCCATTTTACTTGCGAATAAACCCGTACGAACAATTTTTTTTCTTCATCTAAATGAATTACGATACTAATGCTTAATATGCATGCAGTTTACAGAAAACTAATCAAGTATTTATGTATGTTGCGTAAGGACTGCAAAATTACAAGGTCACTTTCTGATAAGTCCCGCACCCTAATTGCGTAACACACTATCAATCGGAATCTGAATCATTTTGAAACAAATTGCTAATCCATTGCTTCATAAGTTCGAAAAGTTTGTTTGCTCAACACGTAAATAACGCAATGAATGTTGTTGAACAGTCAAAATGAAACCGATTCCCATTGATAGTGTATTACGCAATTGCCCCGCCGGTTAGCTTATCTGGCAGTTTTATTTTTTTTAACTTAGCCTACCCTGTCCCACTGCTGAGCGGAGGCCTCCTTCAAATCCTTCCCTAGAGATATTATCTTACAATTAATTATGTTCCACTTTTTCTGGTGGAAAAAGGATCTGATAAAATAGCCACCACAAACAGCTGCTTTTCATTTAAATAAAACAGGTCCTAATTATTTGTCAAAGACAAAGCATTTATTTCAAATAGACACATAAAAGGCACTTTTGAACGTCAAAAATTGATTCTAGTCGCCACCCCTCCCAAAAGGTAGTTTTCGTATGGAGAAGAATGGACAAGAAACTCCACCATTACTGTTTTAAAATGTTTGTCTGCTTATTGATATTACATTACAAAAGCTCGCTCAGCTATTTTTAAGCCGTCCCACTTTCACGGAAGTAATAGATTACGAAATGAAACTGGTCCTATAATAAGAACGAAGCTATCGCTCTTGAACATGAACGGCTATTTGACATTCTATTTGCAACGGGGGCGTAGCTCAGATGGTAGAGCGCTCGCTTAGCATGCGAGAGGTACCGGGATCGATACCCGGCGCCTCCAAAGTACTCTTTTTGTGTTTTAATAAAATGTATAATGTGTATGTAAAAAGGACAGAAGGTAAATATTAGTTTAGTCCTGTCAAATTAGTCGGCGCCTGACATAAATTGATTTATTTTTAGTACCCAATTTTTTAATCACGTCTAAACTTGTCTATGGATTATCTAATTTTGCCGAGTATCTTCATAAATGAGTATTATTTCAAAGCTATGGAAAATTTGTGATAGGATATTGTTCAAACACCTAGAGTCCTTGGTCTATTAGTACTTAGATTGCTATCTACATTATCAAATTTATCAATCACTCAGTGGCGTGCACAGAGATTTCAGACAGGGTATGCACAAAAAAAAACTTACCAGTTACAGCTTGTTGTACAAGTCAACAAGCTGAAACTGATAAGTTTTTTACCCTACCTATACCGCAGGCGCCATTATTAGTTTTGCATGATGTTTGTTTGAGACCACCATGAATATCTAAATAAGTGATTGATGGTACCTAACATAACAGGTCACATAAATTATATCAAAAGTAGCCTTTAAAAAGGTCTGGAGATGTTAATTTTGTTTTCTTTGCGCAAATTAATTAAAATTTAATATAAATTACTACTTAAATTTGAACTGATTACTTTTTACAAGTTAATGTTTGAATCAAATCGACGCGCCTATCTGACTAAAGAACTAATCACACTTATTCAGCTTTGTTCAGCGTTTGTCCATAGAAAACAACGATTTTGTATGAAGTCCGTTCAGCTTTCCGCGGCTGAACGGACGCGTACCTATGCATCTCATACAAAATCGTTGTTTTCTATGGACAAACGCTGAACATAGCTGAATAAGTGTGATTAGTCCCTTAAAGTTCTTTTTCGACTGTAATCAAGATAAACCTGTGAGTCTGTTTTGGCCCCCGTGTGTTTCGTAAATATGTATGAATTCAAGTACCTACTCTTTGATAAATTCTTTTTAGTCTAGAAAATGATCGTTCGTGCGCTGACTGGAATCGTAACTATTAATTTTCCTAATTTGTAAACTTCAGAAAATATGGAAGTCAAATTGTTTGAATACTTATAAATTTTGAATGCGATCGATTATGCATAATTAATTATCCATTTTTTACAATAAACTTACTAAATAATTACTTGACAGGCAATCACTTGCGCCAAGAAAAACAATAAATGGCGAAAAAACTTTGCAATTTTAGATACTTACGAAACGCTTACGAACTAATACAAAATACAAACTAATATATTACTCGGGTCATTTGGTCAATCCGACTAAAAAAGTCGACCCTCTGCAAACAACAATTAAGCGGTGCTTATACGGGTTCTCAATTTGGCCGGCTTGCAATGTAAGCTATGCTTCTAAAACTCCAACACGCGCGCACATTTTCACGCACACACTCACACTTTTACTGTGTACTACACGAGATGCGTTGAATGAAGAATAAGCAAGGCGTAGTATTGCTTTTGCTCACGCGAGCGCTGCCTGCGCGCTGCACGGCGGCGGGTGTTTGCCGATCCAACGAGTTAGTTCCAAAAAATGTAATAGATGGCGCGTTAGCTAAATTACCATGATTTAAAAAAAAATAGTTATCTAACATTTAGAGGGGCATGTATGTATGGGACTACAGGGTATGCAGAGCTTATTTGCATGTATGGAGTGCACGCCACTGCAATCACTAGCTTCTGCCCGCAGCTTCGCCCGTGTGGATGTCGGAAATTATCCCACGGGTACGTGCTACCGGGACAAAAAGTTAAAAGCATATGTCCTTCCCCATGATACCCATCTATCTCCTTGCCAAATTTTATCGAAATCCGTTCAGTGGTTTAGGCGTGAAAAGGTAACATACAGACAGAGTTACTTTCGCATTCAGAATATTAGTATGTATTACAAATATATTATATTTCTCGTATTGTTTTTTTTGAACAAATCAGCGAAAAAAAATTATGTACTTATTAAAAAAAAACTATCTTGAGTTCAACCAATAAATTAGACTAGCCAATATTCTTATCCAATCCTTTTAAACCTCTTATAAATCTGGCCCACCATTCACAGATCGTCCAACAAATGAACTTCTCCTCGCGAACATCGTCGATGGACGTCCAACGCAATTTGGAATCCGTTGTCGAAAAGAGAACTAAAGATACCTTCGGTCCCCCGGTCGGCAAGAAGATGTTGGTGTTCATCGATGATATGAACATGCCTATTGTAAGTACCTATGTTATTTGTTTAAATGGTTCAGTCAGCCCCAAAAAGATATACAAAGTTGATACGACAGATGGGCTTTCCTTTAAACTGCCTATACTAAGTATCATTATCAAGCTCTCTACCAAAAATCAATTAAATTGAAACAGTAGTTTAGTCGCAAATGATTTTTTAAGTTTTTGCACCGTTTGAACACGATGTATTTTTCCTAACAGCTGATTATGTCTATAGGCATAGGTCATGCACCTTAAAACGATAAATCTACGATACGTTGTTGCCGCTCTTAGGCAAGTCATAAACCAATACGTAGTACATAAGAGAGTGACAATCCTATTGGCGAAACATCACGTGCGTAAAAGAAATAGAAATAGGTCAGTGTGTTGCTATTGTATCTTAGATCCTTGCGACACAAAATACCGAAAGTACAGAAGTCCACGCTCGGCGGTCACGCTATGGTTGTAAACTTTGGCTTATGCACAAAAAACTATCGTGGTAGTGGCACTCGCATCTAGTTGTTTGATTTATTGATGAGAAACGAAAAAACCAATAATAACTAAAATATTTTAATTTTAATGTTATTGTTACATTACAAATTTGTCACAAAGTGCTACAAAGTCATGTTCGCTATTACTTTACGGCGCGGGACCGGGGGCCGGGGCGCTTACCTACCTACCTAACTACTGTGTTACGTTAATACAAACCATCGAAATACAAGCAAATACCGACTTACCTCTCTGAAACAACTGATAGATTAAAAAACGACAATTCACCGTTTAATGTTGAATTTAAACAACCGTCCACTGAACAGTTATAATTTTTTTTTATTGCTCCATTTTTGCACTTCATAGACGCATGTCTCAAGCGGATGGCACTTGCGCTCGCACTAGTCCCAACCAGTCCGAGATATCGTGTCCGTGAGCGGTGTCTATGTGTGCGTTGCTCGAGCGCACTTTGTATGTAGATTGACTTCTGTACTCTCTGTATTTTGTGCTTGCGATCAGTAAGTGGGGCTTCCAAAAAACTTGTTTTTTCAGTGCGCCGACGCTACCCTTCCGGAACGTAGGTACGTACGCGGAAGCTCCTGCGCCCTTATTGTTTAGTCGAACTTGTGGGCTGACAATAATTATGAATTTGTTTTGTTATTGTGATAAGACACTAAATAAGTTTAAGACAGTATTCCTTTTTTTTATTGTGACAGGACACGTAACTTGGGATTATTATTGTTTAGTGTTAGTGTTTTTTTTTTGTAATTGACTGTTTTTATTGTGATAGTTAAACTTTGGTTGTGTGTGTGTATAATTAAAGTGTTCAAAAATACCTCGTGTAACTGACACGGCGTCAGAATACACTGACATGATTTTATTCTACGGCGAATGCCGTGGAAACGCAACGTTAGCTCTACGAACTTACAGAGAAAGGTATGGTGATAGCCGCAATTGCCCTAGGAATGCCCGCACCATACAGTTGGCAGTACAAAGATTACGGGTCAATAAACGTATAGTGCTGTAACAGGAGGGAGTGCCACCGCGGTAAATGCCCACTGCTTGGGACGAAAGAATTTTAGACAATATTTCCCGCAGCCCGACGAGTCTCCACAGAGCCACCCGGCAGTTTAGATGTTGCCATAGAACTATCTACAAGGTTCTAAAACGTAAAAAACGCAAACCTTCTAAATATCGGAAGGTGCAAACTTTTTTATCGAGAGACTTGCCGATCAGCAACAGTTACTGCCAATACTAAATAAAACATCCGAAGACCGTCATTTCTTAACTAATTTAATATGGACCGATGAGAGTACTTTTACTCGGACCGATCTGAAATCGGCAAAATCTCCGGTACTGCAGTTTGGAAAATCCACAGTGTGTTTCGAGTTACTGCCCGCGCGCGACGTTGGACGTTGCCACTTTGTATAGTTATCCAAGGTCAGTCAACAGGCCCAAGTTTTTATGAAGTTTGGGTTTCTCCTTTATTTACAAAGGGTGGTTGCGTTTTACTCTGATTTGTAAGCTATTTAGTTTGTTTGAAACAAAAAAAATCTCATTTATGGTGCTTTTTATTTTTATACCGTATCGAATTAATACTAAACACGTATAGTATACGTAGTGTAATTTAATGCCCCTCTGTCGTATCAACTCTGTATAAGGTGTTAAAAAATTAACCCGACAAACTTTAAGAGGTGCTTTAGACCATCGAACTGAACAACTTTCACTATGAGGCCAACTCTGAAATCACGAAAAATATCAGCTGTTTAATACAAAACTTCAATATCTACTTGACCAAAATGTATGAAACAGCTGATTTTTTCACCAAAAATCGCAATAGTAAATACTTTGACTTTGACTTTGAACATTGTATCCACCACATACAGACCGTACAAAACAAATAGTATACAATTTATTTTACCAAAACATACTAACCATTTCGTCCAGACCAAAACAAGGTTACAAAATCACAATCACAAATACAAGGGTACCAAATCAATGGAGACAATGTTACGGAACAATGGTTGTAGACAATAAAATGGTTCCTTATCTGTGTACTTATACATCTTTTTAGGCTACGAATAATAAAAGTCAACAAATGTAACTCAAGCTCAAAAATGGCACCACGCAAATGTTTACCGCGGTGGGCGTTGTCGAAAAGGCCACCACGCACCAGAACCAATCACGGCGCTTGCCGGAATACAACGCTTTACGCGAGCGCAGCTAATTGGCTTATTTGCATGTGTGTTCTTTCGTTCGAATATTTTGTTTCGAGGTATTTTGTCAATATGTAGTGAAGCTTGTAGCCGAATTTCTCGTTGATTTTGTTCATATTACGCTTCCTGACTTTTTATTATTCGTAGTTTTTAGGGCTGACTGTTCCTTCATACAATGTGTAGAACTCGTAAATAAGGCACTTCAAGTTTTGTTCGACTTTGTATAAAACGTCGCCTCTCACAGTCTCTTTCCAAAATTCGATGTTTATCTTTACGCTCGTACTCTGGGAGTCGGTTATCGAGCAAAGATCTCAGGCCCTTTATACACACACATTTTTTTTGCCGCGGCAAACTACGGTTTAATCGGCGTGTGTAGGACGGTCGTTAGTGTTATATGGATCACTATGAAAGTTTGTTGACAGACACCTCTTTTCTCCGTCGCGGCTTATACGCCGTGCCGTAAAAAAGCCGTGTCGTGTATAAAGGGGTATAAGGATGTCTTCGGCCCACCAGTGGGCAAGAATGTATGCTCCTGTCTATCGAGACGCCGGACGCCGGACGTAAGTTTCAAGTATCATCATAAAAGAAGAAAATAATTATTTTAGAAAAAAGAAAACACGTAGTTTAATACTATGCGTGTTAGTCACGAAAATGGTGAAATTTTTTTAGAAAAATTTATATTTGGAGGCGCCGGGTATCGATCCCGGTACCTCTCGCATGCTAAGCGAGCGCTCTACCATCTGAGCTACGCCCCCAGTATGTACTATCACTATAAAAAGCTATGTTGTGTGCACTTACTACACTCACTCAATGACGAAATGACCTTTGCATTATTTCGAAAGAACTGCTGAAGGCTAATTCTCATAATTTAAAACGTTCAAAATCTAGTCGCAATCTCATCTCGGCGACAAACGAATGTCAAAAACTTTTCAAAATGTAGGGAAATTAGTGGCATTTTAGACAGATTGAGACTGAGATCAGACTGTGAACGTTCTTAAAATTACGAGAATTCGGTATGTAAAGAAAAAAAATCCTACGCTGATTCCCAAACCATTTCGAGATTTAAGGTTTCTTAACCTAATTTTCTATTTTTAGCGCTTAAAATTATAAGATGGAGTTTATTTTAACTAAAACACTTAATACCACTTGACTTTCATTTGACCTCCAAATGACGTCACAAGTAAGCAGATTGATAATACTTTCGGTGCCTCCTCTCATCATATGATAAAAAGTTAAAGTCATATAATGTCAACTATAGGGATGACCATAATAATATATGTAATGCAGTCGTGCGAAAATTTCGGCCTTTGAATCGATTCAAATCAAACATTGAAAATCTATTCACACAAAAAATCAAAATCCCGAATTCTGAATTATTGTTAATCGATCATTATAATGATAGCTTAAATAAAATGCATTCCCTTTAAATAATAATATTAAGTATAGAATCATTCGAACTATTTTGTAACCACAAAATAAATGGTGTTGGAAACTTGCAAATATAACTAGGTACTGTAGCTGCTTGTTATTGGTTTGATTTTGAAAATGACATATTAATAATACCTATTATTTAATTTAATTATTAATTATTAGTCATTTCTGTCCCACTGCCGGGCAAAGGCCTCCCTTCCCTCCTTCCACTTATCCCTATACAAAATTAATAACTGTATTAAACAAATGTTCAATCGATTATGTCGATCATTCCCACCTCTAAAACTGTCTAGTGTCATGCTTGAAGTTTCTGATGTCAAGCAAAAAACGTCAAATTTAGAATTTTTATTATTGTGTTATACGTGGCATAGATATTGAACTCTTCAGCCTACTTTTGAAGCAGAATTTAGAAAATTTATTTAAAATTAATGGCTGCTTAGAAAACCAAAATTTTGAAATTAGTTGCATAAAATAACTAAATCTATAAATCAAAAATATAAAAAAAATACCTGAAAAAAACTTTACATACCCAATTGCTCCTCTGATCAGTTATTACCTACATAATGCAGACGCCGACGCCTATGATGATTCTGCTGTTATCATAATGATACCATGGTATTCATTCGATCCCAGAAAATAATGTAGTAAGATGTTATGGAAAGGGCTTCTCCACCCGTAGTTATTGCAAGGGCACGGATAGAAAAACTTCGATAGTTCATGGCATATATAATATGTTTTATATGTTAGAGGGTTTGATTTCCGTACTTAGTCCTTCAGGTGTACCATTGTGCCGGGGGCCATGGCGGCCGTCGGTGGTTATTCCAACCAGCCCACCTCCCCCCAGAAGTCGATTACATGTCCAGTGTTTACGTTTTCTTATAAACAAAAATAAGACGCAAATGAAGAATTTTGCTTATAAACTCCACACTAGGTCGAGCTTGTCTCGTGGAGACCATGGGTGGTATTACCATAGAGAAAAAGCGCATTACATTAATACTGATGAATTGTTACAGTCTAAAGGCATATGAAGAACATCTATGTATAATCAGGGTGCCCCGAGAGTTTCCTAATCTCGGTGATACCTGTGCATTCAAAGAGCACATGCGCAATGGTTTCCTCAGTCTCCATGCAAGTCCTGCATAGAGGACTGTCCGTTATGCCTATTGTCATGGCATTGTACAAGTTTTGTCAGGGAATGTATCGGGGGCGTAGCTCAGATGGTAGAGCGCTCGCTTAGCATGCGAGAGGTACCAGGATCGATACCTGGCGCCTCCAACTGTGTTTCTTTTTGAACGGGTACTTCAGTAACTGTTTTGATCTCGTAACATTATGGGAGATTATAGTGGTCACCCGGAGAGATGGGCAAAGATAGTCAGTCTAGGTGCCTGTGAGAGGACATCGCCGGCGATGTAGACCACGACGAAGGTAGTGTCACACCTTCACAGGTCAGAGATCGCACAAGACATGGGAGGTTTGGGAAGAAAAAGGGCAGGTTTTGCCCAGCAGTGATACACAAAATAGGCTAAAAAAAATGTGGTCACCACAGTGAAAATATTGCAACTCTGCTCTTATAACACCTTCTTACGGTATAAGATGGCTGTGCGCCACGAATAAAAAAAAATATCATACGAAAAAAGTACTTACTACATTGCATTACGTATTGGCATAGGTTATTTCGTAAATTATTATTGTTGATATTACAAAACCATTTGCTTACACAGCGCTTATGAAGGTTATTTCGTCATCAAGTGAGAGTGCCTTTACTGCACTCGCTATATCATTACCTGTTATAGTTGCAGTACATATCGGGGGCGTAGCTCAGATGGTAGAGCGCTCGCTTAGCATGCGAGAGGTACCGGGATCGATACCCGGCGCCTCCAACTTTCTTTCTTTTTGAACGGATACCTATGTACTTCGGTAACTGTTTTTGCCTTCAGCATTATCAGGGAACTTAGTGGTCACCACGGTGAACAAACATAGCCATATTCACAACGCATTGCAACTTAAGTTTTGGTTTTGGTTTCCTAAGAAAGCGGCTCCGTCATACATACCTAAGTATTATAGCGGTCGTCATGAAAATATTAAGGTACTAGCTGACCCGGCGAATTTCATACCGCTATCGAAATCAGTCAATACGTTCACGAGATGTCATCAAAAAAGCCGTTCCATACAAAATGTATGAGAAAATGAATTATCTTTTTTCCTGAATTTTTCCCATGATTTAATAGTTATTCTGCTATTCAGGGCGGAGACTAATCCAACAAATCAAAGATCATAAAAATCGGTCCCACTGTTCTTGAGTTATAAATGATGTAACTAACCCGACTTTGTTTTAAGTAGGTATTTATATATATTTTCATCAATATTTCACATTACGGTGTAAAAAAAGGCTTTGTATTTGAACAGCCGTATTGTGTCTTGTTTACGAATACATGTATATGCGCGCTTTGTTCTTCTTTAATCAGTAGATCGCATGTACGCGGGACGCAGGAGGGAAGTCCGTCAACGAAGGTATCCGCTCATGTCACGATATCTCCTAAAGTTCGGTAATAATAGAAATAGTAATTGTGTCTCATTAGCAGTGGTCGGAGTAGGTAGAGCTGTTTGGGGTGAATGACCGCAAACATAGATGTTAACATGGATATGCCTCTGAAATCCCGGATTTTGAAATTGTCGATTGATTTAAGTGAGTTAATATGGTAAGTGGGCAGTTATGAGCAGGTAGTAGGTGAGCATCCAAACAGTATATACTTACTTATATACACACACAGGGATCCTGGAATGTTGTTAGAGCTAACTTCGTGAAATATGAATTAATTAAGTAAAACTGTTAGAAACAATATTAAAACTCCTATAAAAACTACTTAAACAATGTTTTTTTAATTCCGAGAATTCCCGGGATTCCGGGAAATATTGTTGTGTCCGCATATCGCAAGTAGCAAAAACAGCTCTACCTACTCCGACCACTGCTCATTAGTGACAGATGAGCTACTACGGGCCCTTCCGAAAGTAGATCGAAACTTCAGAGTGAATCCTACACCCGATCAATTATCTTTTTCGGACGGGCAATAACATATCGGGAGTAGGGACAAGTCAAATCGTGTTCTCATTCATTCTTATTTCGGGCCCCAAATAGAAGAGTAATTTTAAAAAAAGCTGTATACAGGTACTGTTTTTGTATTACCGTAGGTCATTGCGTACAACGGTATTAATTGATCAATGATTTAAATTGTTACTGTTGATATTACAAAACCATTTGCTTACACAGCGCTTATGAAGGTTATTTCGTCATCAAGTGAGAGTGCCTTTACTGCACTCGCTATAAGATTACCTGTTATAGTTGCAGTACATATCGGGGGCGTAGCTCAGATGGTAGAGCGCTCGCTTAGCATGCGAGAGGTACCGGGATCGATACCCGGCGCCTCCAAAAAACTTTTTTATGTGTGGAATATGGGCTTACGAAATGCGAAAAATAATACTGCTTTCCTCTTCTGATCATCAATTATAAAATAGCAGATTGTTTTAATTTTGGGCCGTTTCCAATATAAGAATATATTCACGTATAGCTGTAACTTTCCAGCCATATTTTTAGGGTTGACCCACCAGGGTTGCCTCTTCGCTAGCTATAATCATCATGGTTCGTCTCAAAGAAAAATCAAACCTATCATCATCATCATCATCATCAACAGCCGGAAGACGTCCACTGCTGAACAAAGGCCTCCCCCTTAGACCACCACGCCGAACGACAATCCGCCACTTGCATCCATCGGTTGGCAAACCTATACCATAGACAATAAAGCAGCAACTATCATGTCATCTTTACAGGTGGACAAATACGGCACCCAACAACCCATAGCGCTGCTGAAGCTGCTATTTGAGAGAAAGGGATTCTATGACCGCGGCAAAGACCTGAACTGGAAGAACATCAAGGATGTTGGCTTCTTAGCTTCTATGGGCAAGGCCGGTGGTGGGAGGAATGATGTGAGTTGAAATTTCATTTTATTGCTTTATATGAGAGTGGCAAAAGGAAAGGGCCTGCCTTTTACTTTTCTTCCAGTAATGGATATTACGAGCTAAATCTATAAATATATAATTCGAAGTCCTGACTGACTGATATATCAACGCGCAACCTAAATCGCTGCTCCTAGAGACCTGAAATTTGGAAGGTGTGTTCTTTGTGAAGAGTAGGTATTCACTAAGAAATGGTTTTTCGAAATTCCACCCCGAAGAGGGTGAATGGTGATAAAAAAAATCTCACCTTCCCCGGGTGAGATTTCACGCGGACGAAGTCGCGGACAGAAGTTAGTGGATAGATAAATATGAGGCGGCTAGTGGCTAAGTAATAACAGCCACACGGGTCGATCTATCAGTTTAAACTACGCTACGCCGTGGATGGACCATCTTTACATACCAAGACACCTCCCTTCGTACCTCGTAAAGCACGTGAAGCCGTTGGTCTTTGACAGTAGTTACGGGTCGTCAGAAGGCTGAAAGTCTGACAACCAATCTTAACAAGGGGTATCGTATTACAGTCGCTCCATGTAAAATACTGGTAGACTGGAAGCCGACCCCGACATAGTTGGGAACAGGCTAGGCAGATGTGAGATAGATAGATATGAGACTAGTTGGTGTCTCAGTTCCTGTTGCAATGTCTAAGACATCAATTAATTGACTGAATGACAAAAAGCCGTCAAGATATGACAAGGAACCTACCTAATCTGCGTTCGCGATTTAGTTGCCAAAAATGAAAACAAATATGAGTTAATGGAACAATAACTTTAATTCTTACACAATAAAGTTCCGCTACAACTTTAACATTTTTATAACTTTTTCAATAGTGCTAGTCAATCTGAAATCAACTTAATTACCATTAAATTATAATTGATATTTGTTTAACTTGAAATAACATCAATTGGAAACACGAATAGACCTTAGAATACTTATGTTACTGAGAGAATAAAAATACAACAAACAGTTCATAATTTTGTTTTATTTGAATTCATATTCAAAATTAATGAACTTTTAATTTACCGATGGAAGTCAAAATTAAAATTGTTTATTTTTTTTATGGCAAAAGCATGTCATGAATATGCGGTGCATTTAATATTAGCGTGATGATACGTTATGTCGTATAAAATATCTCCCATCCCTTTTTCTCACCAGGTGGACCCCCGCTTCATCTCAATGTTCTCAGTGTACAACCTGGAGTTCCCATCGGAGGCCACGCTACGCCACATCTACGTGTCGATCCTGAAGGGACA
The DNA here is from genome assembly GCA_949316385.1 of Globia sparganii. Lineage (NCBI taxonomy): Eukaryota > Metazoa > Arthropoda > Insecta > Lepidoptera > Noctuidae > Globia > Globia sparganii. The sequence goes on from OX438670.1 coordinate 7,104,729, forward strand.
CTTCGACATCTTCCCCCAAGAGATACAGCAAATCGTCGATAAGATTGTGCAAATGACCCTGGATCTATACAAGGTATGGTAACTCCATAATAGGTAATACGGTCTGGTGTCCGCAACGCCACGTCAAAGCGCGTATTTTGCGTACGGGTGAGAAAATCAATTATTCGATCCATCCCAGCTCCTCAAGGAAGGCCAAACGCTTTGTTACTATCTTACGGAGGGTACCTGGGTTACCGAAGTACTTTTCCGCCCACTGGCCAATTTAGAAGCACATGTGTCGCCGTCTCATTGTCCTTCACTCCTTCAGAGCCTGCACAGCGGATAGTTTGTGACTCCTATGACAAAGAGGAGGAGGTGTTTCTTAGTAAACTGTATGCAACTGTTGTTTAGTTAGTCGGAGCACCTGTTTCGTGAGACGGCCATCAATTGTTCTCTGCTTCCTTAGCTTGCTTGCACTCACCTTGATCCAACTATAATTTGTGAGGTTTTGGTCCCTGGTGCTTTCCCTTACCAGACTGCGTAAGTACTCGAAGGGGAGTGTCGCGATGGGTTCAGGTCCCATTGGTGCCATGTTCGACCCCTTTCTGGCATGGTTGTCGGCTGCATCGTTGTTATTCCATAATATTAGATATTCTTCTATGATGTTAAGGTCAAGATCAAGAATGGTAGCGAGGCTAACTTCTCTTATAGAGTTGGAGGGAGGTACTTATGCATTGTCACTCAACGACGCCCTTAGTAGAATTAGTCAACTAAGTGGTATTAATAAAACTTGAAATCGTGCTTTTATCTATACAACGTGTAACGTTAAATGCGCAAAACCTCATACACCCCAATTCGAGCATTGAATTAAAAGCATAATACAATGACCAAAACTATTTTTAAAGCTAACTATTATTATTAAGAAAATCGTGTTGAACCTAGCATTACTTTATGCATTAAAAATGAGTCTTATTGCCTTAAAATAACACTTAATTTTCATTGGCTCAATAGGCGGATAGTATGGCAAAATACATAATTTTTGAAAAAAAAAACCTATATTAAAAGTTACTGAAATCGATTCAGTAGTGAATTATGAACAAACTATTTTCAGGTTTTGCGCATTTAACGTTACACCTTGTATATTCCCAATTCTAAACATACAGTGCCAAGCATTTTTGTGTGTTGAAGTGGTAAAAAATATCAAAAAAATAAATTAATAATTCTGGAGGCGCCGGGTATCGATCCCGGTACCTCTCGCATGCTAAGCGAGCGCTCTACCATCTGAGCTACGCCCCCAATATATTCTTCTCTATAAATTGCTATGTAATACAGAACGTGGTCGTTTGACCATGATTAAAAATTGGGCACAATGTCACGTACGTCGACAATCTCGTTACTAGAACCTGTTTTCACGTTACTAACCCATGCTGCTGAGTAGAGGTTTAATGGTTGATGTAATTAAGATGATTGAAGCCCGAAAGTGACAACCAGTCTTACCAAGGGGTATCGTATTACCCAGTAACTGGGTTGTGGAGGTCAGATAGGCAGTTGCTCCATGTAAAACACTGGTATTCAGCTGCATCCGGTTAGACTGGAAGCCGACCCCAACATAGTTGGGCTAGGCAGGTGATGATGATGTAATTAAGATGATTAACTCGTTTAAGACCTAATTTTCTGGGGTTTCTTAACACCGTTTCAGGGCAGATTTTACCAAATCTTTTATTCGTGGAATAAAATCGACGTGTGACAGTTCTAGCCTGGAAAAACCGTCAAAAATTGAACATTTTTAGGGTTCCGTACATCAAAAAGAAAAAAGGAACCCTTATAGGATCACTTTGTTGTCCGTCCGTCCGTCCGTTCGTCTGTCTGAACGCGTGGAGGTATCCAGTAGAAATTAAAACCATATATTCATCTGCGGTCTCTTGAAGCTGTGAAAAAATCAAACATCTAAGTTAACGTAAAAAAAAAGATACGGCCGTTTATGCCGCAAAAATGTATATTTCGACACTATCAAGGGAATCAAAATGTATAGGGTACTTCTTTAGACTTAGAATCATGAAATTTGGCAACTGGTTTTTTTCTTAATCTAAGACTTATTCTAGGTATAAAAGTTTGATGAAATTCGCCCTCAGTGTGTGACTTGTTTGCCGGGAGATGCATATACAGGGTGTCCCTGGAAGTATGGATCAAATCAAATAGGGACATGGCCAAAGTCATTTCCAAACTTTTTGATCCTGAGAATGTTGGTAAATTTTTTTACGGTTCAAAAGTTATGACCAACTTTAGTTATTTTCAATCACTTTATAGTGCTCAAAGAACAAAATAATTTAAAAAAACCACCAGACTACCAGGAACTGTCAATTTAAGTTTTTAGACAGCCCTGATAGTTTTTTTTTAATGATTTTTTTTTCTTTGAGCACTATGCGAAACGATTGAAAAAAATTGATCACAACTTCTTAACCGTTCAACTACATCCAGTTAGGACTGAAAGCTGACCCTAAAATAATTGGGAAAGCCCTAGGCAGATGATAATGAGGTCAGTTGATGCAGAAAATCAAGCGTTTTGACATAACTTCCAGAAATTATCGTGGAAGCCATTTTTAAGCTATTTTAACCGACTTTAAAAAAGAATAGGTTCTTAATTTAGATGTTTATATATATATATATATATATATATATTTTAATTTATCATTCACAGATAATAATAGTAGACCTACCACCAACGCCAGCAAAGTTCCACTACATCTTCAATCTTCGCGACCTCTCCCGCATAGCGGCCGGCATGTGTCTCACGCACCCGAACTACTTCAGCGAGAAGCGCTGCGTCGTGCGCTGTTGGCGCAACGAGTTCACGAGAGTCATATGCGACAGACTGATTAGTGTACAAGTAAGTTAAGATCCGTCTATAGTAAAAATACGCAGTGCTGCACACCCCTACTCTATTTCAAGTTAAACAAATATCAACTTTATTTCAATGATAATTAAGTTGATTTCAGAGTGACTAGCACTACACACCACAGAGGGTCTATAGTCTATGATATGACTTAAGGCATAGATAAGTAATAAGGTTACGTCTGGCGCGGATTAAAAAATAAATATTTTATTTGATAATATTTTACGTAATCTATGTTATTTTTTTTTTATTATTATTATTATTTTATTTCTGTAACTGCCGGTGACACCACAGCGGGCCCTATCAGAATACCAGCGCTGCGAAATTTATTTTTTAAATATCCCAGCATCATGCTGAGATAGGAGCCTTTTGGCCTCGTATAGGACTTTCTGTTTCATTTTTCATTTTGTTACTTTTTATTTTTTATATAATTTGGTATTTTAATTTAGATTGTGTTTAGTTTAGTTTGTGATCCTCCTATACTAGTCGCAATAAATACTTTTTCTTTCTTTCTTTTTCTTTATTGAAAAAGTTATTAAAAATTTTAAGTTCTAGTGTAAACTGAACTTTATTTTGTAGGAATTAAAGTTATTTTTCCATTAATTCATATTTGTTTACATTTTTGGCAAATAAATCGCTAACGCAGATCAGTAGGCCAATTCTGGTAATTTAAAACGTTCAAAATCTAGTCGCAGTCTCATCTCGGCGACATTAAATGTCAAAAACTTGTCAAAATGTAGGGAAATTTGAATTATTTTTGACAGATTGAGACTGAGATCAGACTGTGAACGTTCTTAAAAATTACGAGAATTGCCCCTCAGGTACACCGTGAAATTATATTTTTTTTAAATACATACAGGGTGTAAAAAGAATCAGAATCAGAAATAATTTATTTGCAAGATCCAACAAGTAGCCGTTACCCGCGCATTATTTACATCAAACTAAGTACATTGAGCAAACATCATTAACTTTTATTTCGTTGTTTAGGGCAGCGCGCAATTTAACGCATGCAAAACATTGTGCACGTGCGTGCATGCATCGGTACAGTAGTTGAAAAGTTTTAATGATATGTAACTTAACTATAATATTTATATATATTATTGAACTTTTTTGATGAGAAAAAGTAAATAATAAGTTGGTAAAAGATACTGAAGATGTTCTTCAATACCATCGTAACCAAAAGGAAATAAATAAATTAATATCGACTTGAACACATTACACATACATAACTAGGTACTCTATAAAACATCAGTCCGCTACTGCCTCATTCCTGTATTTTTTAGTGATTACTTTCTATTTTATTTTATCTGAAAATGTGACATATTATAATGTAAAACTAATCTATTGACATTAAATTAACTGAGATAATAATGACATTTAGGCTCATTGCAAATGATATAAATTGTAGTAAGTATGAGATTATAATATGAAAATGATAATTTATTTATTTTATTTAGTTTATAAGAATCACATAATGTATAATAATAATTAATAATTTTTCAATTAATCTATATCAACAAATTATATGAATAATGATAGCATCTTAAATTAATTAAAACCTATCGCCTATACATTGCTGTGCCCTAGCAGGGTTCATTGTTTGGAACTATCATAATGTAACAACCTGTAAACTATCATAATGTAACAACCTGTAAACAACATGAAATGCAATAAATGAATGATTATGATTATGATTATGAAAGGTTCATATGGCCCATTACAAAAAAAAAATAATTCAATAATGGGTAGTAAAACTGATTTTTTATTTCGTTAACCGCCTTTTCATACTCGTATTATTAGAGGGAAATCACCTCTGTGAAGTTTCACTAGCTTATTTAATTTGACCTTGTAGATATGGTTAGACTTCTAGTTTAGAAAATCATCGAATGTATTGTACCCAAAATCTGAATAAATGACTTTTATTCTAATGCTCTGAAGTCATACTAAAAACAAAAACATAATTTTTCCAGTTCAAGGCAGAGACGAAGCTATACACTACCGATAGCACCGTCCCTTTTTCTGAATCGTAATAACATGAATACTTCATACGGCTTCTGTTTTTCGTTAACAGGATAACGAGCTGATGCGCAATCATATTCACGAGCAAGTGATGATATACTTCCCTGAAGAGGAACCTGTCGTTCTTGAGGAGATCGTGGTGCCCGAGGAAGAAGCCAAAGTTGAAGAAGAAGAAAACGGTATAAACCCACGCCATTAATGAAACCATTTTAAAATGGCGGCCAAATAAAGAAGCGTATCATGGCCCTTTTACTCACACAGTATAATGTTGGAGAGAAGGCATAATTATTACCGCCATTTTCAATTCGTTTATTGAAGGGGCATCCCCCATAGTAAACGAATTGAAAATGGTGGCCCGCGAAATTCAAATGTTCTTACGTTTTTTTTTTGCAATTTGCAAGTCAGTGTCAGTTATGTTGATCAAAATATGATTGGCGACCGCTTCAAACACGTATTAACAGAGTTATAACCATTAGAACCGTACAATACAACTCTCTAGTTAGAATTGTCCTCAAATATCTTGGTTTCATGAAATAGTCATTTTATGAGGTAATTTGAAGTTAGAGAGTTGTATTGATGATTTTAAGGATAATAAAATTCTGTAGATACATATTTGTTACGGTCGCGAATCATATTTTGATCTACTTACAACCTGATACCTGAAAATTGCAAAAAAAATTGAATTTCGCGTGCTACCCTGGAGTTTTCGCGACTCTCTCATCAAACATGACGTTTTGATGTGCACAGAACTCTATAAGCGCGAGTTCGACTCGCATTTTATCGGTTTTTTTACTCCTTAGATCTCCGTTATTATGAAATAAAAACATGTTGTCGAAAAAATGTTTCCAAATAAATACGTGTCATTATTATGACTACATCGTTAACGGTAGTCAGAAGCCCAAAATCGTGCAACCAGTCTTACCACGGGGTATCGTGTTATGTCGCTCCACATAAAATACTGGTATTGAGCTGAAGCCGAGCTCAACATACTTGAGAAAAGGCTAGGTAGATAATTACATCGACTTGTCCCACAGAGTTCGGCATGATAGCAGAGAAGGAGCCCTCGGAAGTGGTACCTGCTGTTACTGAGGCAGTCGAAGAAGAGGAGGAAATAGAACCCGAACAAGAGCTCACGGTAAGTACTTATGCAGTCATAGTAAAAATATGTATGTTCGTCACCTTAAAGGGCTTTATTTGTCTGCTCATTGAACAACCGACTCAGCATTATACAGGGTTATTTGTAAAACACCAGCAACCTCTTAAGAGGTCATTGTACTCATCATTATGAACAACTTTTAACTATGGGACCAAACCTGAAATCGCAAAAAAAATCCGCTGTTCCCTACATTTATCTTCGTCTATCTCGTCAAAATGTAGGGAACATCTGTAGGCCAATTCTGCTAATTTAAAACGTTCAAAATCTAGTCGCAGTCTCATCTCGGCGACAAACAAATGTCAAAAACTTGTCAAAATGTAGGGAAATTTGAAGTATTTTTGACAGATTGAGACTGAGATCAGACTGTGAACGTTCTTGAAAATTAGTAGAATAACCCCTCTGATTTTTTTTCAGACATACATTCAATACTTCTCTGTTAGTCGTCATCGCGGTAGTCACTTCCTTTCTAGCCATATTACCATCTTTCACACAGTTCATCCATCGTTTCTTTGATCTTCCTTTACACGTAAAGCCATCCACATTTATACTCAAAACAATTTTTACAAAGAATATGTCTAAATAAAATTTAATATCTTAGATTAAGGGCTGACTTTTCGATCATCTGATAACTTTATTCGAGGTATAATTTTGAAATTTTGACAGTTATTTCATACAAAAACTGTCAAACGCCAATTTTATTCCTCGAATAAAAGTTATCTGGCGATGGAAAAAATAGCCCTTAGACTGAATAGCTAAGTGTTTCAAGGCTTCCTATTTACTACTAGGTATTTTGATGTGCCCGACAGGGTCCATAATCTAATATATAAAATTCTCGTGTCACAGTGTTAGTTACCATACTCCTCCGAAACGGCTGGACCGATTTGTATGAAATTTTGTGTGCATATCGGGTAGGCCTGAGAATCGGCTACTATCTATTTTTATTTTTTTAGCAAAACGACGTTTGTGGGGTCAGCTAGTAATCATCGGGGCAGCGGGATTGTCCGAAAGGGTTACTGCTACCCCGGAACACAAAGGAAGGAACACGGGTGGGTTTTAGTCAGTAAGACTCTGACTCTTCCTTCTGCTCCACCCAGAGCGGGAGGGGTCATTTGATGATTTCCCATCCTAAAAAAAAAGCTAGTAATATATAATTTAAAGTTACCACCTATGAACACATTGTGGAATGCAAATAAAATATTGATTTTTGAATATATTGTGTCGTAAATTCTGCCAAAAAATTTTACAGTGGCCCCGATTCTGTTGTTCACAAACTAAATTAAATTTAAGTTCAGTGCATCTTTTTCTTTCTATTTCATTAAGAAAAGGACAGAAGATAAATATTAGTTTAGTCCTGTTAAATTAGTCGGCGCCTGACGTAAATTGACGTATTTTTAGTAGCCAATTTTTTAATCTCGTCTAACTTGTCTATGGATTATCTAATTTGGCAGGACTAAACTAATATTTTATCTTCTGTCCTTTTCGTAATGAAATAGAAAGAAAAAGATGCACTGAACTTAAATTTAGTTTAGTTTGTGAACAACAGAATCGAGGCCAATGACAGACTCTGACAATTAAATTTTTAAAAATATTCCATTAAATGGCCAGATTAATAAAAAAGTTTCAGGTTGATATCAACTCGACATTGGTCAAAGGTGTGTGCTACTTTGAACTTTGTTATTAACTCCCTTACTAATAAACGCTGTATAGCGTCTGTAACTATAGTTACGCAACGCTTTGTCTTCTTGTTTCGAAAGTCAAATTACTGACTACTGAAAGAGATAAATAGGTGTGTAACTATTCATCTGATTTAATACGATTATTATAGTTAGGGAGGCGAATAGGGGAATTTTCGGTAATACTCGAGCGTGGCAGTTTGAGATATGAGAGATACCTTAGACCTAATAGAACAACCTTGTAAAGTATTTAGCTCTATATGTAGTGACGCGCGCCTAGGATAGACGATCAGATTAGTAAAAAAAAATCGATAGTCTGAAATACTCGAGCGCGTCAGATTAAGATATTGGGGGTTGATTTTAGTGTTATAAGACTAAATTTTACTAATCTGACGATAAGTCCTTGACGCCGCCGAGTTATAGGGTCGCGAACTTGTAAAAAAAAAACGTTAATCCGGCATTCTCGAGCGCGATTTTTTATTTTTTATTTTGAAGAATATAATCTAAAACTCACTAAAAATACAAAATCTGCCAGTTTCCGCATGACCAGAAGTGTGGAGGAGCCATTTCGTCTTCCGAAAAACGCGTTGCGGCATATAAGTCGCGAACGATTCATCTTACAAAAAAAAAGTTTAAATAAACAAAAAAGGTAATTTTATTTTACACAAAAAAGGTCTCTTTACATTTTTGTCCAAAGTTAAAACTTTTTGACTTGAACCATCATAAAAACTCAAACTCCCGGTTTTTTGAGTATACCTCGAAAACTGAGGGTGTTAAAAAAAATTGATATGAAATAACGATAATTAAATTATGTGACTTTTATTATATCTCACGATTTTTTTTTTTCTAAAGCTTCTCGACAATTTTCGTGGACTCGGAAAAAGCTACGCGTATCTGTATACAAAGTATTATTAACATGTACAGTTTCATATATATTATTCAATAGCCTGTTGATCCTCAAATTGTTTTTTGGACGTACCGTAAGCAAAACGAAGTGAAGAATTGAAGCAAAAAAGAGGAATTTGCCATAAACATGTAATACAGACTGAGCGCTTCGCGGAAATATGCCGTCCTACCAGTATTTTTCCTTTATTTCGCAACATTGATGGTGGGGAAAGAAGCGGTAGAAGGGAATTTTCGGTACACCCTAATATATATATATATATATATGGTCCCTTACCGTATTATGGTCCCCTACCGTAGACCTATGTGCCCTCAGTATAACGACGATTGAAGAGAGAGAAAAGACCCGACGGTATATTTCTCGAATGTGCTGGAAACTTTGATGAATTGTATTGAGCAAAAATGTAAAGGTCATACATAACAATACAATTATAATACAATTTGTATTTCATTTCATTTTTTTTTATACAATAAATAATACAATTCGTACTACATTTCATCTACATTTACGTTGGTTGCATCTATCGCTTTATTGTCATCCTTAAATTCCCCGTTTTATCAAGGAGAAAGAAAGGAAAAAAAAGAAACCAAAAAACCTTTTTCGATCAGATTAAGAGAACCCACCAACATTTTTGTCAGATTAAGGAAATATGCTTTCAGGATACCGAGATAAACATCCCCTATGAAAATCTGACGCGCTCGAGTATTTCAAAAAAACTTTTTTTTTTGCATTTTCAAAAATTCATCGCAACTTATCGTCACGCCGAAATCGTCAGTTTTTTTAAAGGGAGCTTCCTTGGGGCCTACTTAACACCCCTTACGAAAATCTGTCGCGCTCGAGTAAATTTTTTTTTTTGCATTTTTGACTACTTTATATGCCTACCCCCACCACGCAAACCGGCAGATTAGTATATCGTTGTTATCAGAGGCACTTGGGGCAAACGTAGTATGAATATCTGACGCGCTCGAGAATGCCCAAGTAACTGTTTTTTTTAACATTTTTGAAAAACCGTACATGCCAAACCCACCGCTAAAATGGTTTTTTACCATACGAGCTTTTCTTTTCGAAATCATTTTATCTTTCGATTTTGATAGGTCTCGACGGCGCCGTTGAATTACGCCATTTAGCTATCTCGCCTCCCTAACTATTAGTAAGGAGATAAGTAATTAAATATTGATTTTTATGCAATAGACTGGTCAGTACCATAGCTTCAAACGGTATTATGTGTAAATTGATAAAGGAAATAATTTTAAAACTGCCGAAGGTATAAAAGACTTGATAGTTCCACGAGTACGTCATTTAAGGTCCGCCTTCTATATGTTAATTCTTTCTTCTTCTTTTGGATTCGTCGGTACTATTTTTTTAGATGGCCAAAAGGCTGGCTAAGCTCCAAAACAAATATAGCTGACGTGTCTTAAAATGTAGCCTAACTAAAAAGGAACTGGGCAGAACATGTCTGCCGCATGCCGAACAAACTGTGGGTCCTAAATAGCACAGAACTGGTGCCTTGAGACTGTGAGGCGGGGTCGTGGCAGACTTCGTAGGAGATGGCGAGACGAGCTGAATACGTTCCGTCAAAACTGGAAGGAGGATGCGCGAAAGATAGAAGGAGTGGAGGGGGAGGCCCAGGAGTGGGTCCGCGCAGGCTAGAAAAAAAAATGGCCACATTAACAGTAGCGTTAGTTAACTCCTCAGAAGTGCAGGTGTATGGACATCTGGGACATTCCAGCCAGTCGGTCATACTCTGCACCAAATCTCTCTCACATTTTGTATGTCAAACGGGTCTATAATCCCCCATTTTGCCAAGTCTACTTTATCAATAAATTAATAATTATTATTACCCATAAATAATTAATTAATTGAATGCAGATGGTGGATTACGTGTTCCGTGACCCGTTATTGTTTGGTGATTACCGCAATGCGCTGGACGAGGAGGAGATCAGATACTATGAGGATCTACTCGACTATGAAGCTGTCTACTTCCTGTTCCAAGAGGTACTGGTCTTATATTGTACTTATAATACACTACCTCCCTTGTTTATAAACGTTGCAAAATGTTAAGAGACGTTTAAACGTCAAACACATTATAGGTAAGCAGACATTAGTCATAATAACTGAACTTTAAGCAACGTTTGTAGTGAACGTGGATTTTGACAAAAAGTAAAATGTCCACAAAGATAATTATTGTATTATAATAATAATTATTGTACATACCTACTTCACCTTCATGAGACACCCTTGCCTACCCGAAAAATAGAGTAAAAAAATCAGCCGTTCCATACATTTATATTCATAAAACTCGACAAAATTAAAAACAATTTTTTTCACAATTTCTGGATTGGTCTCGCAATGAGTGTTTACTGGCTCCTGCGACACAGTTTTAACTAGCGCAGGAGTCTGTGAAATCCATAATATTTGTGCATCTTGTTTTATGTTAGTGAATAATGTTATTATTATTCTGGTAGTCATGTTTCTTAGCTCTTTGGCTAGTTTAAGTTACATTAACGAGTCCAAGCCAATTAAATGAATTATTATTACTATTTTCCTATCTATACTATACTCCTACCCACCACTCAGATCCTAGACGAGTACAACGACCGCGTGGGTAAGATGTCAGTAGTCCTGTTCGAGGACTGCCTGGAGCACATGACGCGCATGCAGCGCGTCCTGCGCATGGACCGCGGGAACGCGCTCATCATTGGCGTGGGCGGCTCCGGCAAGAAGTCTATCTGCAAGCTCGCGGCCTTCGCAGCAGGTATGACTACCTAGCCAAAACATTGATCACTTGGAGTTTGTCACATTAAACTCGTTACTCGCGATTTAGTCACCTACAACCCTACAACTGTCAAGGGGTCGATTATACAGGGTTATTGGAAAAACACCAGCAACCTCTTAAGAGGTCATTGTACTCATCATTATGAATAACTTTTATTATGGGACCAAACCTGCAATCGCGAAATAAAAATCAGCTGTTCCCAGCTGTTACATTTATCTTCGTCTATCTCGTCAAAATGTAGGGAACAGCTGATTTTTTTTTCGCGATTTTAGGTTTAGTCCCATAGTAAAAGTTGTTCATAATGATGAGTACAATGACCTCTTAAGAGGTTGCTGGTGTTTTTCCAATAACCCTGTAGGTATACGTCATTCTAAACAACTTACGCTATGAAACTCACACCAGAATTGATTAAAAAGAAACTGTTCATACATGCAACGAAATAGTCTGTCTACAGTTGCATAGGAGTTTGTTTTTGGAACGAAGATCTTTAACGGAGCTTGCGGTAGGAGTAAATTGGCTGGCGTAGCTCTCCCTACCTTCCGCGGCCTTCATGGGATCGTCACCGTCTGATGTCGGACGCGGTGGGGCCGCAGGGGAGGATTGTTGGTATTACCTTGGCCGCTCTCTCTATCCTCTGCGGCCGAAAATTGGCAGGCGGCGGGGCCAACGACCTGACCCGCCGCAAGGGCACCAAGGGTGCCCAGACACGGGGTAGTCTGGCCCATGTGCTGGTGTGGTCCCTGGGGTGGCCACGGCGTACTATGTGTTCTGGTGCGCCGATGATGGGGAGCACTCCCCAGAGGAGGGTCCGGTGACGGACCTCCGCGGCGGGTTCACGGATGAGTGCTAACGCGTGCCCGTGTTCCCGCCGTAAGCGGCATAGGAGAACACCGTGGAGTTTTAGTGGGTTACGAGTCCCACATAACTGCACTATCTCCCCGTGGTAGTGCAGAAGGCATGAGCATTTCTCCACGATATAAAAAGGAGTAACTGGCGACTGCAAACATTTTCAAATTTTCCTTCACGGGTGTTAATTTTCTCATTTTTCGACATGATCTAATTTTTGCCATCGCCGCCATCTTAGAGTTTCGTTTTGAACTCCGTTCCTGTCGGGACAACAAAAACAACGAAAGTTGTGTAAAATGACGTAGAATCACTCCTTAACGGATGCAGGTGACTAAATAGCCACCCTGTATGAATATTAAAATACAATATTTCAACTAGGAATATACTGTGCTATCATACAGGTTGTGACGTGTTCGAGATCGTGATAATGCGTAACTACAACGAGAACTCGCTCAAAGACGACATGAAGAGGCTGTACAACTTGCTGGGCGTCGATAATAAGAAGACTGTGTTCTTGTTCACCGCCGCACAGGTATTTAGAATAGAATATTATTTAATATTGGTACAGATATTTTCAAATACATACATAAACTCACGCCTTCTTCCCATGGGGGCAGGCAGAAACCACAGAACGCCTCCTGCTACGATCCTTACATACTCCTTTTGTCTCTTTTACGTTCATATATCTGGTCATACGCACCCCGATTACGAGCACTATGCACCTGATCTTTCTGAAGAACATCTCCAATAAGGTCACTGTATGTCCCCCTAGGGCCTCCCGGTCTTTCCACTCACGTCTGCCTTATAAATACTTAACAAATAAAAGTGGTAAAAAAAAATAAGTATCTCTGTAAAATTCCCCTTGGAGGCACAAAAGTAAATATGTAACTTGTTACCATTTGCATTCTTGACAAAAACTACGAGTAAATTGAAACTTCACGTAGGTTGAAACTAACTGTCATATCAGTCTTAAAGCAAAAATAGTCCCAAATGTTTGAGGGAACACCCCGCAAGCGGGTCTAATAAAAAGTCATAAGTCGATAACACGTTCGATATACCGTCTGCGGAGAGACGTAGCGACCAAAGAAATTAATCGGCCGGTATAAAGCGTACGGAGACTCACCGTCTCCGCACGCTTTGAAAATGAGCCTTCAAACCAACTGCCAAACGTGCGAGGCAGGCTCCGTATACCGTAATCGTTCCCTTTCGACTCTTGAAAACGGTTCCCTGCATGATGGCTAGCGTTACAGAAATCTCCAGCAGCCCGCATACGAACCCTATCGACCAATGAAAATGAGCCTTTAGGGTGGTAAAGCAATTAATATTTTACAAAAGGACAGACATTCGGTTTTTTTTTCAGTAAATTTAGCTTAATAACGCGTGTAAAAGTCACTTAACCAAGCCAAGTCACTTATTCTTCTCGTCATTTCGATGGCGAGCGTACTTCTCAAGTGGAGCAACAGATGGCGTTGCTTGACGCAACAGTGATATTTTTTTTTTGTACTGGATTTTACCTGGGAAAGTTCTCGATTCGGAGATATTAAAGGTCAAAGTTCCAACATTTTTTTACTTTTTCTTTACGAAATCAAGTTTTGAATGTCGCAACTTAACTTTAAATACACCGACGACCCGTGTACCGTAGCTTGCACCCATAAACACAATGTTTAGCGTGCGTTCAATGTGGCCTATCGTAAACAGTGATGTTCAACACTAATAACCGAACGGTATTTGGGCCGTAGTCTGGTAAAATAGGTCATAGACGACTTGAAAGATGAATTGTAAAAAAACCTAGGAAATTCTGAGTAATTATTTTTGTACAATTTACTTGAGTCGATATACAGAATTCTTTTTAATTGTTTTTTTACACCCTGTATTTATAGACAAATCAAGTTTAGACCAGTATCTATCCCCCTAGATCATCGAGGAAGGCTTCTTGGAGTTCATCAACAACATCCTGATGATCGGCATGATCCCCGCGTTGTTCAGCGATGACGAGAAGGACGCCATCATAAATTCTGTGCGCAATGCCAGCAACGAGGCTGGATATGGAATTGCAAAGTTAGTATGCGATACCGATTTGTACGGTTTTTTATAAAATAAGTAACAATGAATAGTAATATTAGGAAAAGTCGGCTATGGTTACAATATTTGTACATACTTGAGCACCATATTTCTATCAACATATTATTTTAATATTAGTTTAGTCCTGTCAAATTAGATAATCCATGGACAAGTTTAGACGTGATTAAAAAATGGGCTACTAAATATACGTCAATTTACGTCAGGCACTGACTAATTGACAGGACTAAACTAATATTTATTTTCTGTCCTTTTCTTAGTGAAATAGAAAGAAAAAGTTGCACTGAACTTAAATTTAGTTTAGTTTGTGAACAACATAATCGGGGTAAATATGTACCTAATTCGTCCTGACATATATAGGTATTATAATGAATTAATCTATACAAGATATTGTATTTTTTCTAAAGAGTTACTATTTATCTTATTGTTCATTCTTTTCCATATGACAATACTTTTTGACTATAGATAACACACAGTCATACAGTCTTCTCACAAAAGTTCACATATTCTGACAGTATCGTCTCCCATTCTTGTGATTTCAGGGACGCGGTATGGAACTTCTTCTGCAACAGATGTTGTGAAAATCTGCACGTGGTGCTATCCATGTCTCCCAGCGGTGATATATTGAGGAACAGGTAATATTTAGCATTAAAAAAATTTAATATCATAATCAGCTTATAACTTTCCAACTGCTGGTCGTAGCAGTTTTTGTGTGATTTTCGAACTGTGTTTTGTATGATTTATTTTAATATTTTCGATTTGTCGAACTTACTGTAGCTACCTAGATTATAAGAGAATGATGTGGTATCCTGTAATTGGAAGCGCACACTAGCATCTGTCCCGGTTTTTGTAAATTGTACTCATATTAGGTACAGACGCCAGCACATCAAGCTACTACAACCTGTCAAATTTCTTCAATAGATTGATTTTCACTTTATCGCTGAAGCAAAAGGTTCAAAGTTGATTGGGAAAATTTGACAGTTACGGGTAGCTTGATGTGCTGGCGTCTGTACTATATTCTATTCCATCAGATGTCGGAGTTTCCCCGGGCTAGTGAACAATACCACAATAGATTGGCAGTTCCCGTGGCCGAAGCAGGCGCTATTGGCGGTGGCCAATGTCTTCCTTGCTGACGTACGTATTCTTTCAACTTGCATTAAGAGGGTGCATTCTGAAAGTTGGCAACGTCGCAAATAACTGTCAAACTCTCAAGTATTTCGCTGTTATGAATTTGTTAAAACCGATGCATTGTGGGCTAAGAACAACACGCAAAGCGTCCAACGGCATCGCTGAAGACCCACGCGTAAATAGCGGGACGAACTTGACGCTTGATATACATATGAGGGATTGGTCTATATTGGCTCCGGATCGAGATGAATGGAAAAAGGAAAGGGAGGCCTTTGCATGCCTTTACTGCAGGTAAGAGAATACAGGCTGATTATTATAGTCCGTAGAGAGTTCATACAGTTAAACTGGCATCTTAATTAAGTAAACAACAACTGCTATAATAATTTATACTCAATCGGTTTTAATTCTCAGGTGGCGAAGATCCCCGAAGAGTACCGACCGATCATAGTGGAGCACGTGGTTCACGTGCACATGTCCATCGCGCATTACTCGCTGGAGTTCCTTCTGCGCCTGCGCAGAAACAACTACGTCACGCCCAAGCATTACATGGACTTCCTCACCAACTACCTCTCGCTGCTCAAAGAAAAGGACGCTTTTATTGTAGCACAGGTATATATAATTTATTTCTATATTTAAAGAGAAAAGATTTGTTTTTGTTTGTTACGCTTCCACGCTAAAACGGCTGACCAGATTTGTATGAAAGGCACATGGGTAGACCATGATCTGAATAAGGACATAGGTTACGTTTTATCCCGATATCCCGCCCACGTAAAAGCCAAATTTTTAAACCATTATTTTTCACTAGAAGTAAAAGCCAATTATTTTTAAAAGAGTAGCCGTGGAGTTCTTTTTCGGCTCTTCTCCATAGCAAAAGACCAATTTGGTACCGTGCACCAGCTTCTGATGTTTCATAAGTACCCATATAGGTTTAACTGTTTTTTTTTTTATAGTATACAATAGAAACGATGACAGCAATTTCTGAACAATCATCAGCATAATATTATTATTGTCTCAGTGCGAGCGTCTAATAGGCGGGCTGGCTAAGATTGAAGAAGCAAACGTTCAACTCGAAGACCTGAACGCGAAGCTAGCGGTGCAGAAAGTCATCGTCGCCGAACAAACCAAAGAGTGCGAGACTCTGCTCACGGAGATCACTAAAGGTTAGGTTAGATTTACCAACGTACATATTCACTATAGAAATTACAGGAAGCAACAGAAAATAAAAAACGAAAAGGAACAAACCATTATAGGTAAATACAGCATTTTCTTATTGTCACCTACTAGCGACCCGCCCCAGCTTCGCACGGATGCATTTTTTTCTTTCGAATTTCCGAAATTTTCTTTCATACAAACCTTGCCCTGGCAATACCGAACACAACAAAAAAAGAATTATCCAATTTGGTGGTGACATTCGGAAGTTATGCGCGAATAGACATTTCGGTGGCTTTGTTTTATACTATGTAAGGATTATGTGAACAATCTTAAAATAGAGCAGTTAAATTATTTGCACTAAACAAAAAAAAAGAGAGATACAGCCGTCTTATATCTTGATAATAATAAAAAATAGAGAAATGAAAATAATAA
This sequence comes from Globia sparganii, assembly GCA_949316385.1. NCBI lineage: Eukaryota > Metazoa > Arthropoda > Insecta > Lepidoptera > Noctuidae > Globia > Globia sparganii. Next base: position 7,121,766 of record OX438670.1, read on the forward strand.
ATATATACTTTATAGTAAGTTTTATATTCTTCTTAAAGATAAAAAGCACTCGTAAATTGCGTAACAGATTCAATCACCATCAAGCCGAAGTTTTTGAAGGAAATTTTTAATCCATTACTTTATAAGTTTAAAAAAGTCGTCTGCTCAACAACGTAAACGTCTGCGCAATAAACGTAGCTGAACGTGCAAAGTTAAATTCATTGCGATCGATTGTCATTTTATGTCTGTTACGCAATTACCCCGCTGTACTATTTGTTTCTCACTGAAAGCGTATCGACAATTCAACATAAAGTATAGCATATAACAGAGCGGTAATTTGCGATGATATAAATATGCGATGATAAACACTTTGCAGGACACTAAACGCCCCAGACGTAATAACAATAAAACATAAATATTGTGCCTCGTTCAGTGTCCTTTAATGGGTTATAATCCCTATTAAAGTTTCGTCCTGATTCAACCCTGCACGCCTTTGACGCACCCTTTCACCCCGTTTGACAGTAGTATGCTCCCGTGAGATATTAGATTTCCGACATCCACGCCGGCGACCGAGGGGCTTGTAGCTAAATAATAACAGCCACACGGGTCGATCAAGCAGGTTAAGCTACACTTGCCGCGGTTGGTCCGTGGATGGGTGTCCATCTTTACATAATAAGACCCCTACGTGGCTCGGAAAGCACGTTAAGCCGTTGGTCCCGGCTGTCATTCGTGGATCTTTGACAGTCAGTACGGGTCGTCAGAAGCCCGAAAGTCTGACAACCAGTCTTATTAAGGGGTATCGTATTACCCAGTAACTGGGTTGTGGAGGTCAGACCATCAGATAGACTGTCGCTTTGTGTAAAATACTGGTACTCAGCTGCATCTGGTTAGACTGGAAGCCGACCCCAACATTGTTCAGGCGAAACCGCAAGCAAAAGCTTTTTTTTAAATAATCACTACTTTTCTCAACAGCCACAACTGCAGCAGTAGCGAAGCAAACAGTTGCTTCGGAAAAATCAGTGGAGATCACAGAACAGAGCGCTATCATCTCTGAAGAGAAGGCGGAAGCTGAGGAGGCGCTGTCAGCGGCTCTCCCGGCCCTCGAGGCTGCGAGGCTCGCTCTTTCAGACCTTGAAAAGAATGATATCACTGAGATTAGATCCTTCGCGACGCCGCCTGAAGCTGTGCAGGTTAGTGGCCCACTGATTGTTTCAAAAGGTTAAGTAGAAGCCTTGATCAAGAATACAGGGTCAAATTAAATTTGCTAGCGAAATTCCACAGACTGATGTGTGTCGATAACTTTCATTTCATATTTTTTCTTTCAACCACCAATGTCTTAGATTTTAAGTTTTATTTTAGAAGACATAATTATATTTTATTTTTGTACTTATTTAAAAATTACGTGAAAGCGAATTTATTTGTACATTTTCTCAGATGACAGACAGTTTTAAACATTATATGTCATATTGCTAACTTAATTCAACTTTATGTTCGAGTATTAAGGCTGAGCTGCTGCCTCATTGGTCTAGTGGTTACAAGCGGTACTGCTGAGCATGAGGTTCTGGGTTCGATTCCCATGTCAACCAGGACAACAAATAATAAAAATAAAATAAAAGAAATAACAATTTAAGGGAAAATCACGTTTCGTTTCGTGATTTTTCGGCGTTCTTGTTTTGTGGTACGGAATCCTTATTTTGAAATGTAGTTGACTGTGATGTTGGTTTACTTATTATAAATAAATAAATATCATATCATTTACCAATCTTCCATTTCCATCCACCAGACGGTATGCGAGTGCGTGGCCATAATCCGAGGCGTCAAGGAAATCAACTGGAAGGGTGCTAAAGGCATGATGGCCGACCCCAACTTCCTGCGGAACCTGCAGGAGATGAACTGCGACCTCATCACGCAGAAGCAAGTTAAAGACGTCAAGGCGCATATGAAGAAGTGCAAGAAACTGGATACTATGCAGCAGATCAGTAAAGCTGGGTAAGCGAATTAGAGCGTAAAATGTTAGTAGTGTAAGGTCTAGTTTTGTTTGCACAGTACATGAATGTAGCAAGAATGACACCACGCAGCAGATCAGTAAAACCGTCTCTATCAACTTTAACGGATTTACAGAAACAGAACGATGTTTTTAATAAATGTTTAGCACTAAGCGTATTTAGTCATTTGTGGTCCAAGTAGGCCTAAGTTATCAACTTTACCACATTCAGAATAAGGTTTGAAATACGAAAACGGTCTCGAAGGTTTAAGCTTGGACCAAAGTTAGGCCGATTTTGACGGGACCTTCACTAGCAGATAGCTGATGTTATATGGAGTAACTCAAGCTTACTTTTATGTAAGAAAAATAATCAGGGTTAGACACAAAAAAAAGAAAACCCTTGAAATCCGATTTGTTTTCCAATATGATTGCGAAAGAAGTCACGGGCCCAGCTAGAAAATAAATATACACACATCAAAAGTGTCTAGGGATCAAGCATTTTTATGCGGATTTCTTGAGATTGAGATGTGGCTTTGTAATAAATTTATGATTTTATAAATTTATATGGATCCTTTTTGGTGCATTTCATAATTTGAATCAGGAACTGTGAATCAAATTCGAGTAAAAGATGAAAATCAGCTGTCAATATTTTCCCTATAAAAACATACAACGCATTGAAGACATTATTAGTGCTACTGTTTCCCTACTACTGATTAAAACCAACGTTATTATGGAGCGGCGACGTCATTTAAGCAGGGAAGAAATGCTCAGAGCCGTGGGAATGATAGAAGCTGGTTCCCGGCAACGTACTGTGGCTTTAGCTCTGAATACAAGTCAGAGTGTTATCAGTCGACTTTGGACACGTTACCGAAGCACTGGTACCGTGGCTGAGCGCCATGGAGGACGGTATCGCTGCACCACACGGAGACAAGACCGATACATTCAAATCTTAACTCGAAGAGCTCCAACAATAACCGCCATGATGTTAGCCGTGAGGCTTCATCACTCTTCAGGGAACTTAATTAGCGACCAAACAGTCAGAAACCGCTTGCATGAAGTGAACCTTCATTCCCGAAGACCGCTACGGGTACCACCTATAGCAATGCACAATCGTAGGATTCGATATCAATGGGCTCTTGAACACAGAAATTGGGCAGAAGAACAATGGCGTTTCGTGTGCTTTTCTGATGAGTCTCGTTTTGGTATGAGACCGGATACAAGACGTATACGACACTGGAGAACCCCTGGACGCCAACAGCGATTAAAATCCTGCCAGGAAGTCCATCCTTATAGTGGTGGAACCATCATGGTATGGGCGGGTATTTGGATCGGCGGAAGAACTGAGTTGATTTGGATCAGAGGCAACCTCAACGCTCAAATTTATGCTGAGACGATTGTATCAGACGTCATCGTTCCTCTACAAGTGCAAATCGGTCCCTTATTTCAGTTAATGCATGATAATGCACGACCGCACACCGCAAGAGTTGTAAGACAGACTCTCGCCGCAGCTAACATCAATGTCCTGCCCTGGCCTGCTCAGTCGCCAGACTTGAACCCGATTGAGCATGCATGGGATATGCTACAGAGAAGAGCTCTGCCGAATATGGAGGGTATCCAGTCGCAAGAAGACCTTTTTTTGTTGTTGCAACGAACATGGGCGGCCATTCCACAGCGTGATTTGGATGAACTCATTTTGAGTATGCCAAACCGATGTTCTTGTGTTGTTAGTGTTCGCGGTAGAAACACGGATTATTAATTGTTTAAGTTACCCAATAAAATTTTAGAGAAAACTGTTATTTCAGTCTTTTTTTCGAACTTTTGTGTTAGTGGTTCAAATGTCAAAAATCCCTTTATTAGGAAAATGGCAAATTTCTTTATTAATGCAAAGGTGACTTGGTTTATCGTTACTGTGACAAACGAAAACACTTTATTTGATGAATCCTTAAAGAAAATTTTAATTAATATCAATCAGGAGAAAAGTTATTGCAAAAATATATGTTGATCCCTAGACACTTTTGATGTGTGTATTATTACTAGCTGACCCCGCAAACGTCGTTTTGCAAAAAAAAAGGGGGTATGAAAAATAGATGTTGGCCGATTCTCAGACCTACCCGATATGCACCCAAAATTTCATACAAATCGGTCCAGCCGTTTCGGAGGAGTTTAACCACAAACACCGCGACACGAGAATTTTATATATTAGAATTATATTCTCCTTCCACAGCTACGGTCTACTGAAATTCGTTATCGCCGTACTGGGCTACTGTGCTGTATATAAAGAGGTGAAACCCAAGCAGGACAAAGTAGAAGCTCTCGAGAAGGAGTACACCGAAGCGTGCAACTACTTGGCGTCGTTGAACCGCGAGATCGATCGGTTGCAGAAAACGCTTGACGGGCTCAATAATAAATACGAAACCGCCATGTTGAGGAGGCAGGAGTTGCAAGAGGAGACTGATATTATGATGCGAAGGTAATCTTCTTTTTTGCTATTTATATTTTTAAAGGCTGATTTCAATAGTTTATCATAAGACAAATATGACGACATGACAGTTTTTTTATAGAAAAAAATGTCAAATATGTTGCCATAGTGCTTTTGGCAACATTAAAACTTTTAGATGCTCTTTTCTTAATGTGCATATATGCATCTCAATCATTCTTTTTTTGTTTTCTCATCCTTTTTTCCATTCGTTCCTACTATGAATATTTACGTTCCTACTATGATATATCTATACTAATAATAAAGCTAAAGAGTTTGTTTGAATGCGCTAATCTCTGGAATATACCAGTCGGATTTAAAAAAAAAATTGCATTGATAGCCCGATTCTTGAGGGAGGCTATTTAACACCACGATAGGACCCTCGGGAGCCGGGCAAAAAGATAAAAAATCGCTAAAGAAAGAAAGAAAAAGAAAGTACTAGCGCGGGCAGGCGATGTGATGCGACGGGGTGGGTCAGGGATTCCAGAAATTTCACACGGATGAATTCGCGGGCAGAAGCTAGTAAATAATAATATGTTGAGCGTTAAGATGACCCATTCACATGTGCATGCATCTTGTACCTTTTTGTGTTACTCCTTTCTTTAAGTAATTTAATATTCTTGCTTTCAAGATTGGTCGCCGCCGACAAACTGATGTCTGGATTATCAAGCGAACAAAAGCGCTGGACACTAGACCTGGCTGCGCTTTACGTGGAACAGTCCCGCTTGATCGGCAACTGTTTACTATCAGCTTCGTTCCTCAGCTACGCGGGACCATTCTCGTTTTCGTTCAGACAGACCATGATATATGAAGACTGGTTGGGTGATGTATTGGAGAGAGGCATACCATTGACACAGCCATTTACTATTGAGAAGAATTTGACCAATGAGGTGGAAATTAGCGGGTGAGTTTTATTTATTTATTGTTTATAAAAACGCCACAATATCAATTACATTAATCATAAATATAAAAGAGGAATCTAGAATCCGGTTTTACCATAACTCTGGATAAATTTCGGACATTTCAATGGGTAGATAATTTAATACGAATTCCGTTCCATTTCTTAATAAATCGGGTATTTTGCGTCTGGATACTGCGTGTTATATGCCTCTTATCGCAAAGTTGTTTTGATCATGCTATCATGCCTAATTTCTTTTATTCATATCTATTTGACGAAACAAGATTTTTTTATTTTCATAATTAGCACAGAAATGTTTTTAACGTACCTAATAAACTATCATCGCAAATTCGCAACACTAGTCGACGACTTTGTCGGAGTTGATTAAGACTGTGCCGACCCTACAGTGGCGCCCTCATCGTTTGTTTGGTTATTTCATACAATTTAGAATGAAAATGCAGAAAATAAGCACATTAAGTTGTGCTTCACAAGATTATACGTTAATATTATTAGAAACGGTAGTTTTATATTGTTTAATTTCATTATAATCCTTAAAACGGATAAAAGTGGCCACTATATTCCGTTTTAAGGATTATGATAAAACTAAACAATATAAAACTACCGCTTCTAATAATATTAACGTATTATCTTGTGAAGCACAACTTAACGTGCTTATTTTCTGCATTTTCATTCTAAATTGTATGAAATAACCAAACAAACGATGAGGGCGCCACTGTGCGGTCGGCACAGTCTTAAGATGATTTTTATTTATATCATACAAACCATGCACACAAACCGCAGCATAAAAACCGATTTTCCACCGGCAATAATGACGAATTTCCGTACAAACTTTCATGTCCAACCCCCTTTAGGGAATTTTGAAAAACCTTCCAGAGTGCTCATTCTCTTTATAAAAGGAGCTCTTGTGCAAAATTTCATGCTTCTGGACCTGGGCTGGGCGTTATCTTTCTGGAAATGAATTTAAGATTTTTTTAAGTAGATTTTATTAACTAACTTATATTTAAATGCCTAACAACAATTTCAGTTGGAACTCCGAAGGTCTACCTCCCGACGAGCTATCTGTCCAAAACGGGATCCTCACGACGAGAGCGTCTCGCTTCCCGCTGTGTATCGACCCGCAGACGCAAGCGCTGTCTTGGATCAAGAAGAAAGAGGCGAAGAATAATCTTAAGGTAAGTGCTATTACGTAGTGTTGCCATGTTAAAAGTAACATAACGTCGTGACATGAGCGTTTCGCTTCCCGCTGTGTATCGACCCATAGACACAAGCGCTCTCCTGAATCAAGAAGAAAGAATAATATTAAGGTGACAACAGTGACATCTGGCTTAGATATTCGAAACTATGTAAAATGAAGTCATCATGATCTGTCTAGCCTTTTCCCAACTATGTTGGGGTCGGTTTCTAGTCTGCGAATGCAGTTGAATACCAGTATTTTACATGGAGCGACTGCCTATCTGACCTCCACAACCCAGTTACTGGGTAATACGATACCCCTTGGTAAGTCTGGTTGTCAGACTTTCGGGCTTCTGACGACCCAGAACGACTGTCAAAGATACACGAATACGGCTTAACGTGCTTTCTGAGACACGGAAGGGTCCCGATGTGTAATGTATGGTCACCCATCCACTAACCGATCGCGGCAAGTGTAGCTTAACCTTCGATCGATACTTTTTAAAGAATAATGCACTTAAATTTAAAATTAATTTTAACTATATTTAAAAGACTTATTATTCATTCAGGTATTATCATTCAACGATCCTCAATTCCTACGTCAGTTGGAAATGGCCATCAAGTACGGCATGCCAGTGCTGTTCCAAGATGTCAACGAGTACATAGATCCTGTCGTTGATAATGTACTCGAGAAGAATATTAAGGGTATATATTTACTAAATGTAATTATTGTATATTGGAAAGGGCATCTGGAAAGGTGGAAGTTAATAAAACTATCCTTTATTTATATAAAAAATCATATGGTTTTCTTTGTTTGTGTTGTATTTAAAACTGCAATAAATCCGGCGGATTTAGCGACGTTAACTTGAATATCTGACAGTTTATTATTCCCCACAATAATTAAACATTATACAACTATCTCGCCGGTTTTCGACACGAGCCCACATCGTGTCGAAAACCTACTCAAAAGTCGATAACAAAAGCTATATTTAAGGGTTCAAACAATTTTACGAAATAATAGAAAAGTATTGCCTCCCTCCCTCTCCCCCTCTTTTTAGCAATAACCTAACGACCTTATTACATCACTAGACCGTAGTTCAAACCATCGAGCCATCTTTGAATTTAAAACTCTATTCCGACAAAGTCAAAGTTCTAACTATAAGCTGACGTAAAATCAGTGTGTAAGTTGTCAATTTTATGTTTAGAACTTAGCCGTGGCCTGACTAAGAAAAAGACAGCAATGGTTTACCCTGTTTTTAACACCTGTAACAGTCTGATCTACGTATGTTTCCAGTGGAAAGTGGTCGCTCGTTCGTGATGCTGGGCAGCACGGAGGTGGACTACGACCCCAACTACCGCATGTACCTCACCACCAAACTTGGCAACCCACAGTTCAACCCCGCCACCTACTCCAAGGCCGTCGTTATTAACTACACTGTCACCGTACAGGTTTGTATCCAATCAAAGATTTTATCGGAAAAAAAAAGTATTCAAGTTTGAAAAGACCTACATCATAATAATTTGGTTTTTGTAATACTATGTTCGTAACACTATAAAATATCTATCAAAACTTTAGGAGCAATCGCTTTTAATCTTGCGTAACTGTAAGGTATATTTTATGCTCCTAACTGTACGAAAATAATCAAAATCCGGTTTTGGTTATAATAATTTAAGCCGCCATTTTGAATCTAGACTCAATTTTTGACTCGAGTATTTGCTTTGTATTGAAATAGGGCTTACCTTGATTAATTTTATTAATGTCAAATGGTGATATGACCACAATCTATCAATGCAGCCATTAACATTTATTCGAATGTACTTCTCCAGGGCTTAGAAGACCAGCTACTAAGCGTAGTAGTCCGCTGCGAGCGCTCAGACTTAGAAGAACAGCGAGAGAGCCTTATTATAGAGACCAGCGCCAACAAGAGTCTACTGTCAGGTCTCGAGGACTCTCTGCTGAGAGAACTGGCCACCTCCACCGGCAACATGCTGGACAACGTCGAGCTCGTCACCACGCTGGAGAATACCAAGTCCAAGGCTGCTGAGGTAAAGAAAGAAAATAAAATTGCTGGGCCTAGGCCCAATGATTTTTGTTTTTCATTGTCATAGGAATAATTAATAATTACACAAAGTTAATATTTTATGACACAAACGGAAAATTAAAAAAAAAATATCTTAGCCGTTTTGCGTAGATGTGACGCATGCTTTCTCCCAAATTGTTAATTACATTTTTTTGTTTATGCTTATTTTTATGCGTCATGTTTGCCGCAAATAAACGTATTTTCTTTTTTTTCGTAGCATGGTGGTGCAACATTCTAAAATAAATGTTGCAACCCTGGTATTCTGATAGGGTCCGCGCAGATGCCACGGTAAAAATACTCATTTCATCATCTGCCTAGCTTTTCCCCAACTATGCTGGAGTCGGTTTCTATTCTAACAAGATGCAACCTGAATACCAGTATTTTACATAGAGCGACTGCCTATCTGACCTCCGCAAACTCACTAACTGGATAACATAATACCCCTTGCACAACTGTTTGTCAGACTTACGGGCTTCTGACTTCTGTCTGTCAAATATCTAGGAATGACAGCCGGTATCACCGTCTTCAGGTGATGGTAAACATACTTAACCCTGATTTATAATTTGCTAGACTGAAATGACAGCTGCATCCGACCGTTTTTTCAACATGACATTAATGTAACGATCCCAGCAGTCATTTTGGTCTAGCAAATTAAAAATCAAAGTTCACGTAAAACATTGTTTCAATACGCAAAAAAACGTACGAAAAGTTGAATTTCGCGGGTTACATTGATGGGATCCCATAACGTGACATTCAGCTTTCCGAAGCACGGCCACTCCGTGCTTCGAAATGCTGAATCTCTCAATATGACATTATTCTGACACACATACACTCATTGTTGTTCCCAGGTGATGGAAAAACTCGAGCTAGCAGCGTCAACAACGAAAGATATAGAAATATTACGTGACGGATACCGGCCGGTGGCCAAGCGCGGGTCCATTCTGTTCTTCGTGCTGTCAGACATGGCCGGCGTTAACAGCATGTATCAGTATTCACTGTCTTCATATCTTGATGTAAGTATTGAAGTAGTCGTCTCTCAAGTCAGTATGAGCAGCAAGCCCGACAGATCACAGAGCCACAGTGGGCCCTATCAGAATACCAGCGCTGCGAAATTTATTTTTAAATATCGCAGCATCATGCTGAGATAGGAGCTTTTTGGCCTCGTATAGGACTTTCTGTTTCATTTTCCTTTTTGTTACTTTTTTAATTATTTTTTTTTATTTTGGTATTTTAATTTAGACTGTGTTTAGTTTAGTTTGTGATCCTCCTGTACGAGTCGCAATAAATACTTTTTCTTTCTTTCTAGATCTTGTAAATTTTCATAGTGATTTAATAAGTAATCAGTGGTGTCCAGTTGTTACGAGTTGTAAGTGGTAGGTTCGAACCTAGACAGGCGCTTTACTTTGTGTAAGTTATGTCTTCACCACTACTCTCAAAATGGTGAAGGAAAACACCGTGAAGGAAACTAAAGAAAAAAAATCGAAGACATCATGACGTGACGTCTACCAACCCGCACTGGGCCCGCCTGGTAAATTGCGGGTCACTCCCTCTCACCGCGAGGAGCCCATTTAAGACATTTTACGCGGACGAAGTCGCGGGCAGAAGCTACATTAAATTTCGCAAACTAAACACGAGAACATAACAATAATTATAAACAAACAAAATAACTCTTGTTAATATAAACAGAATGCAATAAAGTAAATAAAATATATATGTATAATTATCTATTTATCTAACTTCTCACAAAATCTTAAACAACCACAACACTTCGATACACATCTAATTACCTCCCAGCAAACTAGTCACACTGGTGTAGATTTCAGAAGATTGTAAGTGTAACACATCGTTGTTACATAGATGCTGCATTAAACTTTGCAAAGACTGCTTGTTAGAATATTGCAACACTATAAAAAGTAAAAAAAAAGCAATCAAAAGTATTCATTGATAATATTCAAGCAAAAAAAGCAAAAAGCCAACGTCACGCGGTGTTCCCAGGCGGTCACCCATCCAAGTACTGACCGCGCCCGATGTTGCTTAACTTCGGTGATCGGACGAGAACCGGTGTATTCAACGTAGTATGGACGTTGGCGATAACATTGTTGAATTTCGTACTTATATACAACAACTATAGAATGAATATATGTTTAAATTTTCTTTTTTGTTCTTTATTAGGTGTTCTCGTTTTCACTGCGCAAAGCGATGCCGAATGTAATCCTAACAAAACGTCTGAGGAACATTATAGACATGCTCACCAAGAATGTTTACGACTATGGATGTACTGGTAAGCCTCTTCTCGAGATTATTAATGACCTTCTGATTTGAAACAATTCTATAAAAGGAATATACCTAGGTAATTAAGTAAAGGTAAACAAATAGGTAGTAAAATGGGTTCTTTATAGATGACACTTTCTTGTTTAAAAATACGTTACCCACAAATTAAATTTATTTTAGATTTTTACGATAGTTTCCTCTTTTATTTTAGATTTTTACGATAGTTTCCTCTTTGTAGATGTAACTCCTTAGGCACAATTTTTTAGCTAGATTTATAATAATAATATTTTGTAATCTGTCTATTGTAAAAAGCTTAAAAAACAGGTTTTTTAAACCTTTTAAAAATGCAAAGAATTAGATAACGTTGCTACATTGAAGTGACAGATATTACGTTTAATCGGTTTCTTTTGTTTTATTCAAAACATTGCCGGTTATCGTGTGAAACTTTTGAAGTTTTCATTTAAATGCCTAATTATATTATAAAATAACTTTAATAAAAGTGCGTGTGAGTAGGCTTTGATGAAATTTCGGTATTTATGCTTGTAGTCCTGTTCAATAAAAAAACAACCCTTAAAAAGGCATTCTTATTTGTCAATTCACTTGGCGTTGGTTTCTAAAAAAAATATTTTATGTTCATTGTAATAAAGTTGATATTGTATAATAACGCGAATATTTCCACAAATTCGCCAAGGGAAGTGCCAGCATATTAAGAGCCTACACTACCTCAGCTAAAATTCACTCTTTATCTCGCTCGCACGATACTGCTCGCGGACTGAGTGAGAGCGAGACAGAGTGCGGTGCTAGGCGGCAGGCAGCGCCAATAGTTTAGGTATTTGCTTTTTACGGCGAAAATAATGATAATTAAAAAAAAGTAAATAACATAAGACCTGCTTTATAGTTAGTTCGGTTAGTATACAAAGTTTCATGATCTAATTTGAAGTATTTTTTGAATACCAGCAGTTTATTGTTCGGTTTGGAGGTAACTTTGGAATTTTTTTCTATCGAGAAAATTTCATGAAATCGTGTTTTCGTCTAACATAAGACCTAGCATTAATCCTCAACTTTATTATATATTTATTTCTAAATTAATGCTGCAGTATTTTTGACATAACGGAGGATCATGCTAAGCCATTTGAGGTAGTATAGGCCCTTAATAGCCTGTGATGTCCAACTGCAGGGCAAGGGCCTCCCTACCCTCTTTCCACTTCGCTCTATTTAAAGCTGCTAAGGATCAATCCCTCTCATATAGAGGAGACCTGCGTTCCATCAGTGGGAAAATTATAGGCTGATTAATGATTATGCTAAGATCCTGTTGCAAGGAAAATGCCAGCATTAATAATAGCATATTAAATTCCAGGTATATTCGAACGCCACAAGTTGTTATTCTCGTTCCAAATGAACATAAAGCTGGAACAGAGCGAAAACCGCGTCAACCAGATGCAGCTGGACTTCTTCATCAAAGGCAACGTGTCGTTAGAGAAGGCGGCCCGCGCCTGCCCCGGGCCCTGGATACCTTCACAGGTACCGTAATAACCGTCAAAGTAATTGTTACAGTGCGACAGAACTCGCCCTGCATGCTTATGATACTTCGCCCATAAGGTCTGTCGATAAAAAGTATAAAGCCTATGCTCTTCCCCAAGGTTGAAAGTATCCCCAGTATAAGTATAAAAATTGGACCAGCCGTTTCGGCAGACAAGAAAAAGTTGTTTTGTTTGTAGGGCCGTTTTAACCGTATTGGGCGCCGGGGTGCGAAAATCAGCCAGAGCCCAATTTTTTTTGTTTGTTCTTTTATTTAATACTTTGCCGAGCAGTGAGACAGTATAAGCTAACAAAAAAAAAACTTACTTTACAATACAATTAGGTACATTTTCAAACATCACATTTAGTTTTTCCGGGTTTAAATCCGGCAAACTTTTTTATGATATCGTCTGTTTTGTAATTAAGTACTTTCAATTCGATATACTTACATAATTATCAGTCAATCTATCTTGAGTCATAGGTAACCGTAAGTAGTTTTTTTTATTAATTTCGAAGTTTGATTACGCATAGGATTTGTGTAGGTATAAGGCGATTGGCTTGCACCCCTTAGGACCCTGTGCCCGGGTGCCACGCACCCCTTGCACCCCTGGGCAAAGACGGCCCTGGTTATAATAGCTCAACAGTGGCTAATGAGACACAATTGAATTTCTATTGTTATAAATCAAATTTTGATTTTTCAATAGTTGAGCGTGTACCGTAGGTGTTTACTTTCATATTATGCATTTAGTAAAAAGCTGTTATTTTGACATTATAAACAGACACATTTTATTTATTTGTATAAGTACATGAAATTATGAATATCGCTCTGTGTGGTAATTATCTCGGTAAATTGTGGCCACGATTCTGTTGTTCACGAACTAAACTAAATTTAAGTTCAGTGCATCTTTTTCTTTCTATTTCATTAAGAAAAGGACAGAAGATAAATATTAGTTTAGTCCTGTCAAATTACTCAGAGCGCCTGACGTAAATTGACGTATTTTTAGTAGCCTATTTTTTAATCACGTCTAAACTTGTCTATGGATTATCTACTTTGACTGGACTAAACTAATATTTATCTTCTGTCCTTTTCATAATGAAATAAATAGAAAAAGATGCACTGAACTTAAATTTAATTTAGTTTGTGAACAACAGAATCGGGGCCAGTCACTCACTAGCCATATCATCTTTCACACAGCCCAGCCATCGTTTATTTAATCTTCACCTACTCTTGAACACGTTATGCTGATACATTATTTTGTACAATCATTTTTCAGGGCTGGCAAGACATAATGAAGCTGAGCTTAGACTTCCAGAATTCCTTTGCTTCTTTGCCTGATGATATCACTAGGAGACTGGAAGACTGGCGAGAGGTATGTTTTAACTACAGCATTTTAAACTTAGCATCTTATGCATAATCAACCTATAATGTTCGCACTGCTGGGACACAGGCCTCCTCTCTGTGAGAGGGAGTGGGCCTAATCCACCACGCGGACCTAATGCGGATTGGTGGACGTCACATGTCTTTGTATTTTTAGTTCTAGGACATGGCGGTGTCCTTTAAATTCGAATTTTACACGTTATTTTTTTAATGTCGCTCTCAAAAATATTAGGTATGTTTAAAGGCCCATAAGTAAGTAGGCTTGTACAAACACTTTTACACATCAATCATAATTTTTTAAACTAGATGAGTTCTGTGTTTTCTTTCTGATTAATCTGAGAAAAAAGGCCGAAACACACAGTCTCTTTTAAAGTCCAGACATAATCTTGGTCAAATCATGTGATTTAATTTAAGTTATATTTTTCTCCATCCCCCTCGGCGTGCAGTGGTTCGACAGCGACACGCCCGAATCGTCCGACATCCCGGGCGGCTACCGCGACAAGTTGGAGCCCTTCGAGATGCTCATGTTGCTGCGCTGCTTCCGCGTCGACCGCATCTACCGCGCCCTCACCGACTACATCACCGTCACCATGGGCGAGGAGTACATCACCCCGCCCGTCATAAGGTGTGTAGAAGTAGTGTCTCACTCGGACCGTTGTGCGTTCTGCAGTGCTATTCTGTAAAAATCTCACCGTGAAAACTAAAACTACTTCAGTGAGCTGTCATTCCACCTGATGTTAGGGATTGCCTCCATTGATAGTTCACTTCACGCTCACTTTACCTAAGTTATCACGGTGAGATTTTTACAGAGTCGATAGGCTGTTTCCTGGCTAACATAGCCTAGCTCTGCACAGAAGAACAAGAGCTCCCCTGGGGGTTCACAGACTTTGCGGAGCGACTTCACTGTTCCGACTATTTGTTCTCGTTGAGAAGCCACAGCCTCACATTCCAGGATGACGTAGACGGTTTGTCTATTGTTTGTCTGGAACAATTAGATTTAGCAGCAGATGCCGATGATCGAGTTTTGAGTTTGTTTGATTTTTTTTTTTGAGTTTTTGTGATGTGAAGCCTCGTACTACTTACTATACGTTGCCATTTTACTTACATGAGCTCAAAAATATACTTGAGTATTTCTTATAATATTAATTAAATAAAAAATACTTAATTAGTGTAATAAATGAATGCCCAGTAAATATTTTGGAATGTGCAGTTAGGTAAATAGTTCGGCAGTTCATAAATTCCGTGGGAAGTGACAAACCACGCGCGAGCCTAATTATTACTTAGTCGAAGTAAGTAACCCTGAGCAAATGGGTTAGAGTGGAACTGTGACCAAAGTGTGCGAGCCGAGCGAGCGCTACTTCTAAGTTAAATTTCTTAGCAAGTAATTCCGATTTGTTAACTGCCAACACGTAACTGCCCGTTAAACCATTTGCCTGCTTAATATTTATTAAATTACCCAATTAAAACTTGATATGACTCATCACTACATAGTATAAAACAAAGTCGCTTTCTCTGTCCCTTTGAACGCTTAGATCTTTAAAACTACGCAACGGATTTTGATGCGGTTTTTTTTAATAGATAGAGTGATTCAAGAGGAAGGTTTATATATATAATACATGCATGCATGTGATGTCGTAAATAAACATATTTTTTTGCGCTTACTTTTCAAACGCTGGCTGAACCCTACGAGATAGGTCAAAATAATGTACTACAGTATTGTACACCTTAAAAAGGTCTACAAAAAAGTCCGCGATGGTATATGTCTATCTCTTACGGATAACCCACAATAATCATTTTTTATCCTTTACTTTTTACGAGAAATAATGGCTTATTTACGAAGCGATTTTAAGCAATACAGCATTAATCTTTATCCAATTAAGTACCTTGAATACATTGTGCATTTAATATAGATAAATATGGCCCTATACAGCATGTAATTTAAATGAATATTTTCGAAGATATTACAGATTTAAAATGCAGGGACATAGCGGTTGCTGCGGTACCTGCCGCGGCGGCGCGTGCTGGCATTCTTGAAAGACCTGTACTTAGTATCAGAATTGCACCCGTGCGAAGCCGGGGCGGGACGCTAGTTGTTAATAATCATGGTCACCCCTAACATATGACTCTTGACGAAATATGTAGATGAGATGAGAAGCGTCATCAATTTGCCGTAGGCAATACACGCAACGGCGACAGTATGCAAACGGACGGCGCCGTATGTATAATGACGAATTATACAATCTGCCTTCGACTTATCTATGAGTTTTCTTATTGGTTAGCATATATGAAATGTAAAATCATTTTTGCAAAGTTAGTTAGGATAGCCTATTGGCACCGTCATTTCACAACAAGGATGATTGACCGTGAAGACACTGCATTCATATTCAGTTTCTATACGATACACACGCATCAGCTAATTAGCTGCTAGTGTGTCAAACCATAATAATAATAATTCTTTCGGACGCCTTTTCCCACAGGGCCATATAGAAACTATAGATTTAATTAACAGTAATTATATTATTTTCAGCTTGGATATGATATTCGAGCAAACGACTCCATTTACTCCAGTGGTGTTCATTCTGAGCCCCGGTTCGGACCCTACAGCTGATTTGATGAAGCTTGCGGACAGATGCGGCTTCGGGGGAGGCAAGTTCAAGTACTTGTCGCTTGGCCAGGGACAGGAAGGGGTAAGGAATAACTTTGCATTATTATGTCGATATTCTTGTAAGAAAAGACTTCATGCATTAACTTGGTGGACCGAAAGGACCGATAAAACGATTTTTTTGAAAAACTGAATTGATAACTTGAGAGTTTTCAATTCAATTCTCTACTAGAAGTCGATTTCAAGGAAAAATCGATTGCTGGTTTTGAAATTTGGAGGCCTCATTTTCATTCTACCAATTTAAAACTAGCCGAGCCAAGGAGTACTTTTTATTTATTAATACTTTTTCATTTTTATTTCCAGGCAGCCTTAGCTCTACTAGAAGGTGCAATCTCTCATGGCCAGTGGTTGATTCTGCAGAACTGCCATTTGCTGGTCTCCTTCCTGCGCGAGCTGGAGAAGCATCTGGAGATGATGTCTAAGCCGCACCCGGAGTACCGGCTCTGGCTCACCACGGACCCAACGCCCACTTTCCCTATTGGAATACTGCAGAGGTCTCTTAAAGGTAGGTGTTACGGACTTATATAATTACTAGCGTCTGCCCGCGACTTCGTCCGCGTAAAATTGCAACCTTCCCTTCGCGTGGGATCCGATACCAGCCCGAGCTACTACTTTTTTGGCGGTTATTATCGTTGTTTCTGACTTTTTTCATTTTGTTCGGCTCCTAAGGGTAATTGCGTGATGTTAAATAGAATAATGTACCCAAGATTTTCTAATATCTTTTTAAAAGAGTGTCCTTGGAGTTTCAGTTTTTTTTTTCAGATTTTTTTTTTCTTTATATTTTTTTCCGTAAGAACCTTGTACAGAGTATTAGAAAACTACAAAAAAAAAATCAGCCAAATCGGTCAAGCCGTTTTCATGTTATGTCGTGACAACGGAAAACGGGTTTCATTTTTATATATATAAGATGTTTTTTTGCTGGAAGCTTCGCCGCGAGAGAGCGCTGAGTTTTCGGTCAGTGGGTCATCTTAGGGGTTTTTCACTTGTCAAAACGATGACAAACGACCAATCGGTGACGAGACAAAACATCTTTAGGCATTTACATTTTTAAGTAAAGTTTTTAACACTGTGTCTACCGTATCTTTTAAGAAAATAATTAAAAAGATGGTACGTAAATAGTGATGGTAGTTTTTTGGCCATCGTTTGCCAACGTCCATACTACGTTGAATACACCGGTTCTCGTCCGATCACCGAAGTTAAGCAACATCGGGCGCGGTCAGTACTTGGATGCGTGACCGCCTGGGAACACCGCGTGACGTTGGCTTTTTGCATGAAATTAAGTTTTTCCCAACCTATTTCTTATATTAATTATTTCCTGTATGCTTTTTATCCTATAAAATATAATTATATACTAGCAGCGCCCCGCGGTCTCACCTGCGTAAGTGTCGATTCGTGGGAATATCGGAACAAAAGTATCCTATTTGTTATTCTAATGTGAGTTTATAATTAACACTAAGTAATAAATTCCTCTACTTTTAAGTACTTATTGATTTTTTATATTATTGACATAACAAAAAAATATAAACTGTAAATACTAACGAACTTTTTATTAGTGAACAATACGATAAAAATAAAAAAACTTTATATCTATTCACAGTGGTAACAGAGCCCCCTAACGGCTTAAAGCTGAACCTGCGCAACACGTACTTCAAGATGCGCAACCATGCCCTCGAAGAATGCATCCATCCGCAGTTCAAGAAGCTGACGTATGTGCTCGCCTTCTTCCACGCTGTTGTACAGGTAACTTACTCCCACATTCTAAAACTTTATTTTCTGAGGAACAATTCCCGTATTTTTAAAACCGTTCGCATTCTAATCTCAAACCTAAACTACACTACCGTGCAGTCGCGATTTATTTGCCAAAAATGTAAACAAATATGAATTAATGGAAAAATTACTTTAATTCCTACACAATAAAGTTAAGTTTACGCTAAAACTTCAGTTTTATAACTTTTCCATAGTGCTAGTCACTCTGAAATCAACTTAATCATCATTGAAATAAAGTTGATATTTGTTTAACTTGAAATAGGGTGTGCAGCTCTGCGCACTTTTACTATACTCACGAAGTTGCTTCGACGAAGTGCTGGTCGGAATTGACCGAAGTCGTACGTGCCTAGACATTCATGCTAAGAACTGCGGGACGCTTCGAGTCCTTTGACTCGAGCGCAAAAACCGACAACGCTCGAAAATCGCCCAAGGCAAGCCGAGATTGCACGAAGCTAACCGAAGTGCCCTTTTACATTATCGTATTCGCTTAACTTCGATCAACTTCGCGATTAGTGTAGTGCAGGCTTTAGTCTTACCTCATTACTAATAAACGTTATATAGCGTCTGTATAGTTACACAACACTTTGTCTTCTTCTTTCGAAAGTCAAGTTACTGACGACTGAAAGAGAGAAATCGGTGTGTAACTATTCATCTGATATAATACGTTTATTAGTGATCAGGATTTACTTACCCCGGCGTAGGTACATTTATTTCCCAAAAATGTTTTAAAAAAAGTGGGAAAAGACTAAAAAAATTACGTCGCAAAAATTTTTTTTAGTTCGTCGTTTAATTTTTTAAGCTTCCTGGTACAATACATGTTATCGATAATGATGGTAGACCGGTTTTAACACAAAAAATAGCGATTAAACTGACGTAAACAAAGCGAAAATGATTTGACAGCAGCCATCGCGCCGCTGGCGACATCTGCGCTGAGCTTTACGTGTGGATCCCCATTGACCGTCGAAAGTTATTTTTCTTTTTCTCGAGACCAGTACTTTTTTTCTGGATGAAAATTTCACGATGATCAGTTCAGTGGTTTATGCGTGAAAAGGTGACAAACATCGCGATGTTTTGACAATTCTTATAAAAACGTGCGAAGCAGGGGCAGGTCGCTAGTATTTAATAAATAAATACTAACTTAATGAAACATTTGCCAGGAGCGTCGCAAGTACGACAAAATCGGCTGGAACATATCCTACGACTTCGCGGAGTCTGACTTCACGGTGTGCATGCAGATCCTACAGTGCTACCTGGACCGGTGTTACACGGTGCACGGGCCCACGCCTTGGGCCACGCTCAAGTATCTTTTCGGAGAGGTACGTGTAAAAAAAAATACTTATATGTTTTTTTTTTTTAATCCAGTCTCCAGTCTCCAGGCTGCTGCTGAAAAATGCCTGATGGGAAAACCCAATAACATTTTGTTTTTGACCTGAGAATTAAACCCAGAACCCCACGTTCTATTACAAGACCAACTGGGGCACGAGACCAAAGAAATTAATCTACCTACAACTCTAAGTAAGCCAGAACAGTGGGGTAATTGCGTAACACACTAACAGTAGCAATGGCTTTCATTTTGACGGTTCAACAACATTCATTGCGTTATTTACGTTGTAGATCAGACAAATTTTTCGAACATATGAAGCAATGGATTAGCAACACCCTTCAAAATGGTTCAGATTGTGATTGAAAGTGTATTACGTAATTAGGGTGCGGGTCATACAGATAAATATAGATACACGGGGTTACTCTGTTACACAAGTTTCGTACTAATTCGGAAACACGAAGGCAGGCGCTTCGGTAGCGCCTGCCTTTTCTGGTTTAACTATCATGACAATTCTGTTCGGCAGGTGATGTACGGCGGGCGCGTCATCGACGACTACGACCGGCGCGTGGTCAGCACATACATGGAGGAGTACTTCGGAGACTTCCTGTTCGACAAGTTCCAGCCCTTCCACTTCTTCCACGACAGCGTGTTCGACTACGTCATCCCGCCAGACGGAGAGAAGGATGAGTATATCGGTAGAGTGTACACCTATGAACCTTGAGTTGAGCAAACTTGATGAAATGTAACGTGTAAACAATTGTAGGCTAACCTAAAATAAATAAATAAACTGAGAACTTTGTGTTAAGCTGGATTTAGTCTTACGCTGACGTCGGTCACGCGTATCAAAACGAGAAATTAATGTGACAATAACACTTTTCAAAGTGATTTACTTTAACATACTACCACACCGCTAACAACATGCTATTTGATAGCACATAATAATTCTATTAATGAACAACCAACCAGATGTATGAACGTAAACGAGGCAAAAGGAGTATGTATGGATCGTAGCAGGAACAAACGTGGTAGGAACGAGTTCTGTAGTTTCTGCCTACCCCCATGGAGACACAGCGTGAGTTTATGTGTGTATGTATAATATATATTGCTTTCAAAAGCGTCCCGCTTTTCAGAGTAAGTAATATATTATGTGCTGTCAAGAGAAAACATGTAGCGCCGATCGCAACTAGCATGAGACTAGGGCAAGAAAATTATGATGATATTATAATGTGTTTGTTGTGTATTAAGTATGGAACCCTCTGCCGGCATCTATGTTCCCTCTCCTCGTTTAACCCGTCTGCCTTCAAAGCAAGAGTGAACAGGCATCTTCTGGGCACGCTCGTTCCATGATAGACCTCATCCATCGCTTTCCATCAGGCGTGATCGAGGTCAAGAGCGCGCCCATTTAGCAATAATAAAAAATGTGCTGTCAAGTTAACTACATATTAACACTTCTTCTTAGCTGTCGACACCACCAAAATGTGGTGCATGTTAACTGACGTAATTAGTTATCAAAACGACAACAGCCAACCAAAGCACAATCTGTTTGTAGCCCTCCTCCACAGCAGTTTCTAATTTGGGAGAGAAAACACATCTAGCCAAATAGTCTTAAATTCTCATTTACCAGATGGATTTCTAGCAACCTAACATCTCTAATACTGGCACTGCATTTGGTGTGATTGCGCAATGTTCGCATTATTTTAGTGATTAAAGACAAAATGAATTTTAACCCAAATTAATGGAGTAGGTATATTTTGTAATACCCAAAGTAACGCGAATATTTTGACAAATAAAACAAGTGAAATGCCAGTATAAAAATGAGCGTAGTAGGTAACCGTACCTGTCACAAAACTGGCAGTTGTACATATAGGTACATTATAATATATTGATAAATGGATACCCACAGAATTCATCGACACGCTGCCACTTGCGAACACGCCGGAAGTGTTCGGCCTGCACCCGAACGCAGAGATCGGCTACTTCAGCCAGGCTGTGCGTGAGATGTGGGGGCATCTCATAGAACTGCAGCCACAAACAAGTTTGTATCGTTCTAGCACTCTTTGGGTTTCGACTCCAAACAAGCGAAAGAAAAGCTGAATTAAAAAACATATTTTTTCCACTTTTCCGATGACTTTGATATTATTATTAATAGTAGGCCTAACGCGAACACACGGAGTAAACGGTACTTACCTAAATTCGATTTTTTGTTTACTGGTAATACTACTAATCTATTCCAATAATCATTTTCAGACGTATGTAGGTATAATATATGAATAAAACTGAAAATAATATTGATCGAATTTCGTGTTAGGCTTACCGAAATAGAAATCCATTACTGGTCGACAACTTGGATAACCTACGCATATGGAATTCTACATCGAACCGATAATAATATCGGATGTCGGTGGAGCACCTAATGTAGCAGAATAAGAAAAACAAAAATGAAGAATGGCCATCGATCCTTGGTTTTTAAAGTGAAACTTTTATTACATCGTCTCAAACTTTTTCGTCTGTGTGTTGCATGTCGCGTGACGGTCGGCCGCGGAGTAGGGATAAAGTGAAATTTTTAGTTAAAATAATGTCTATAATGTGAAAAAAAGTTTCACTTTTACCGTGGTTTCATAAAACCACACAATCCTTTTTTTATTTATGATGTAATTATTTATTTATTAAAACTTTATGCACAAGTAAAAACTGTACAAAGGCGGACTTAATGCCTTGGGCATTTTCTACCAGTCTACCTTAGGACGATACAGAGACAGTACACAGTAGATGAAATAACAGAAAACAAATTAGAAAAAAAAATATATAACTAAAAAATATAAGAATAAATACATACTTACATACAACAAAATATATAATAAAAAAAAGTTATGAGAGATAAACAAGAAAATCTACAACAACTTAATTCTGAGACGAATCTGCCAACTACTAAATCAAAACTTCTTCTAATCTAAATTAGCTGTCTATTTTTAACTTGCTTATAATACCTATTATTTTTATATTTCCATGCGGCTTTAGCACATGTATGGAACCGTAAGTATTAGGATATGAAGTCAATACGTCTCATTCAGCATGTTTGATATTTATGTGAACTAATTTTGAATTGTTTTATTTTTATGCTGCCAGGCTTTGTCAAAAGTAAGTTTACCTGTACATTACTATTAAAATAATAATCTGTTATTAGGTCCTTACATTATAAAATTTGCGTTTTGTCGAACTGGCCATTTTGATCTCAAATAGTTTCGTTAGGAATCCCAAATTCAAATTTATTTCAGGCTTGTGTTTGTATTTTTCTAATTTAGTACCTAATTCATTTGTTTTCGCCCCGTTTTATTTTTCTTTGACATCGTACTGTTTTACACTATAGAAAACTTTACAATTATTTATGGATTTGGATAAATAATAAGGAAATGCGTTTCATATGAAGTTCGTCTCGTTTTTTCTGGGAAAATTAGTGAAGTAAATTTCCGGCACGGTTATCGCCAACGTCCATACTACGTTGAATACACCGGTTCTCGTCCGATCACCGAAGTTAAGCAACATCGGGCGCGGTCAGTACTTGGATGGGTGACCGCCTGGGAACACCGCGTGACGTTGGCTTTTTGTATTTTTACATTTTATGTTTTATGATATACATAATATAGAGTATGTACTCTAATCTATTCTATCGCCTGACTTTTCCCTCATCAGGTGAAGGTGGCGGTGCGATGAGTCGCGAAGACTTCATCGACAGCATTGCGGTGGACGTGTTGGGTAAGCTGCCGGTGCCCTTCGAGATCTGGCGCGTGCGCAAGCAGTTCGAGATGAACATTACGCCGACGCTGGTTGTGCTGCTGCAGGAGTTGGAAAGGTATAGTATACATACACGGTGGCAGGCAGATCATCATGGCACTACACTTGGTTTATATAGGTATCTAAGTATTTACGTGATTAATACAAATGCACTTCCTCGCAGATCTAGTGGTTGCAAGCGCTACTGCTGACCATGAGGTCCTCGATTCCCAGACCGGGTAGTGTTATTGGGTTTTTCCATCAATTTTTCTCAGTAGCTGCTTGGAGTTTGGATTTTTTCCCAGTTGGTAGTAGCGGTGGTTGGTAAGCAACGTCGTAAATTCGAACCCAGGCAGGCGCTTTATTTTGTGTAATTAACTTCATCACCACAGCTCTCAAAACGGTGAAGAAAAACATCGTGAGGAATGCATGTCCCAGAACCAAAAATTCGAAGCCATGTGACTTCTAGCAACCCGTACTGGGCTGGCGTGTTAGGCTATAGCCCACTACCTGTTAAAGAAGGAGACCCGTGTCCCAGCAGTGGGAACCATATAGACTGATAGCAATAGGCTCGCCCCGTGTTACATAAGACTTAAAACGTAACTGGTGAAAAGTGGGTATATTATACTATAACCTACACCTCTGCCTATCCCTTCGAGGGAAACAGGCGTGATTATGTATTAATTTTTTTTATTGCTGAATGGGCCCGTTCTTGGCCTCGATCACGCCTGATGGAAAGCGATGGATGAGGTCTATGATGGAACGAGCGTGCCCAGAAGATGCCTAAGGCACTGGAACTCCCACGCATCGACGAAACACAGCAGGCTGCTTGACGCCTGGACTGGTGGGAGGGTGGTCGCAAACCAGGCGGGCGTTAGCCCTACCACCGCAAGGGAAGAATTGGCCAGTCAAATAAGTTGTTGGGTGTGACTGTCCAGGATGCACCGAGTGCTCGTTTCCGTTGAGTAACTGGTGGAACAAACTGCACTACACGAGGAGGCTTCTTCATACATCCCAAAAAATTCGATTACGGAAACCTAACTGTCAAACGTTCCCCCCAGGTTCAACCGCCTAGTGTTAAAGATGCGCACCACTCTATCCCTACTCCGCAAGGCCTTAGCTGGCGAGATAGGCATGGATGCGGTTCTCGACAACGTGTCGTACTGCATGTTCAACGGACAGCTGCCCGAGGTGTGGCGCGACCTGGCGCCTGCCACCTGTAAGGGGCTCGGCGGGTGGATGGACCACTTTATAGCAAGGACTAAGCAGTATACTGACTGGGTATGATTTTTTGTATACTGGTGGATGTTCAGTACATTGAGCTCCTTAAGTTTTGACTTGACCTACACGATTACAGACAAATGCTTGCACTGACAGGACAGTTTGGTTTATTCCCGGCCGTCCCCGCCCCGTCATCCCCACTGAGCACGAGTAGGAAAAAAAAGTTTCGTTTCTCCGCCGTGGTGACGATTGGAACTTTTTATTTCCCACTCGTTCCGCTATAGACCGAGAGTCAAAATGCAATAATGGGGAATTTCAATAACAGATTTCACGGATTGTTAAAATGAGCCCAGTGGGGACGAAGGGGCGGGGACGACCGGGAATAAAGGGACAGGTTCACTCAAACTGATCCTCAAAAGACCATTTCAGGCATTAATTTACATGGCCTTCGTATGATCTGACCAAGATTATGTCTGGACTTTTAAAGACACTGTGACCTCATTGCCTTTCTTTTTAGAGTAGTCAGTTAGGAAACGCCGACCTTATCTAGTTTTTAAAATACGATTCACACGTGACACATTCACAGAAACTTTTTAGGTACACTTGTAACGATTCGTGAGAAAAAAGTACTACACTATGAATCGCGATAAAAAAATCAGCCGTTCCCTATATTTTGTCGAGTTATGCGAACATAACGTAACATCCCTCTCACTGAGAGGAGGTCTGTGTCCCAGCAGTGGGAACAATATAGGCTGATTATGCGAACATAAGTGTACAGAGCAGTTGATTCTTTTTCGCTATTTCAGGATTGTTTCCATCGTAAAAGTTGTTCATAATGTTGAGTACAATTATCCCTGAAGAGGTTTTCAGCTACTTCAATTACACTTTATAACTAACACACTTGTTCTCTTCTTACTGCGCAGGCGACTATAGAAGAACCAATAGTAATCTGGCTGTCAGGGCTACACATCCCGGAGTCGTACCTCATAGCGCATATACAGATAGCGTGCCGCCTGTACACGTGGCCGCTCGACCGTTCCACTCAATTCACTCGCGTCACCAAATGGACCTGCCCTGATGAGATTGAAGAGAGACCTGTCTGTGTAAGTACCTATTATTATAATGTTTATGCTTTTGAAGACCAGTGGAAAAGAGATCTCGACAGCAGGCGAGACCACCTCAAAGAGTAAGCCACCCTCCAACATACAATACCATTACCACAAAGGTGTTCTAACATGTCAGCACTGTCCACGTACATTCACACCCAAGATAGCCATGTCAGAGCACTCGCTCGTAACCTATAGTCGTCGAAAACGAAACAAAGTCACTATAGCCGAAATCAGTATCAAACGTCTTTCCTGCGGCTTCGCTCCTGTGGTATCTCCCGCAGGAGCGATCAAAAGTAGCCTATCTGTTTTATCACTCGGGAATAGTGTCGCATTCTAAAGCTTTTTTTTTTCTTTTAAAGTCTGAATAGTTTTTAATCGGATCAGTATATACAGAGATTACGTTTTACAAATATTCACTTTGTCGCTTTATAAAGTTACCTACTAGCTGACTCGGCGAACTTCGTAACGTGTCAGAATTGAAATCAGTCAATCCGTTCTCGAGATATCATTAAAGAAGCCGTTTCATACAAAATGTATGAGAAAATGAATTATCTTCATTATAATTTTTTTCGTGAATTTTTCCCATTATTTTAATAGTTATTCTGCTATTCAGGGGCTCAGGGCGGAAACAAATCCAACAAATCAAAAATCGGCCCAGCCGGTCTTGAGTTATAAGTGGAGTAGGAGTAACTAACCCAACTTTTGTGTTATACAATATACGTACAAAGTATTAAAAAAATAACCCGACAAACTTTAAAAGGTGCTTTAGATTAGATCATCGAACTGAACAACTTTCACTATGGGACCAACTCTGAAATCACGAAAAAAAATCAGCTGTTTAATTATGTTTGGACAAATAATAATCTTTATCTTTAAAAAAAAAAAAAATACATTTTGGTCAAGAAGGTATTAAACTTTTGTACAAACTAACCTATCCTCGGAATAAATGTAAATCCTTAGCATTCCACACGTAGGTACCTATTTGTTTCTACGTTTGGAAGGTACCTAAGTAAAATAACGGGTCATCCTAGATATATAGTTTTATTTGTAAAACTAGCACACTTACATAAAATATAAGTTACATCAGTGAGATCAACATTTAAAAAAAAACTAATGACAGTTTTTTTTTGGCTTCATTCCTTGTGAGTGTAAGGAAAAACTCAAAACTAAAATGGACATTTCATCAATTATTGTTTAAGTTTAATCTCACTTCTCGCGCTTTTTTTAATTCTAAAATTTCTCGTTCTATTGTGGCACTTTTTAGTTTCTCTATCTGTATTGCTATCTTAAGTGAATGTTCTTCTTCAGCCATTTCTAGACGTCTCCTGTGTTCTTCCTCTTTTAAGCGTTTTACATGGTTTATTATGCTGTCTTCGTGGTCCTGTAAATGATAACCTCGTTAATAACTAAGATGCAAGACCAACAAAACTAGCATAGGTGCTAATTTTGTTCTTACTTAGTTTAGTAGGCATTTCACGAACGTGCGTCAATCATTCTAATTTATATCTTACCAGCGGACCTGTCCCGCTGGAGAGCAGTGGTGGTCTAGTGGTAACGACCGGGCCTTACGACTTACGAGTTGTGGGTCGTAAGTTCGAACCAGCTGATCGATTCTGTAAAAATCTCACCGTGATAACCTAGGTGAAGTGAGCTATCAATAGGGACAATCCCTAACATCAGGTGGAATGACAGCTCGCTTCACCTTTGTTTTCACGGTGAGATTTTTACAGTATAGCACTGCAGACAGGCGCTTTACTTTTTTGAAGTGAAACTTCTTTACGCACGCTTGACTTGGGGAGTAAGCTGGCGAACGCGTGACGTAAGCGTTACGAAAAGTGTGATCGGGCAAGGCGAACGGAAGTTAAGTGGGGGATATAAGCAAGAGACAGCAGTGCGCGCGCACATTTTCTTTCTCTCTTCCTCTCATAGCCAAATACGTTCCGTATATCTAAGCACACTGCAGGCTTATTGTCTGTATCACAGTGTAGGAGCAAGAGAGAGCAGTGCGCGCGCACATTTTCTTTCTCTCTTTCTCTTATAGCTAGTAAATGAAATATACATACAGATGTAGCGAAAGAAGTTTCACTTCAGTCGTGTGGTCATAAGCACACTCGTTTTTGAAGTGAAACTTCTTTACTCACGCTTGACTTGGGGAGTAAGCTGGCGAACGCGTGACGTAAGCGTTACGAAAAGTGTGATCGGGCAAGGCGAACGGAAGTTAAGTGGGGGATATAAGCAAGAGACAGCAGTGCGCGCGCACATTTTCTTTCTCTCTTCCTCTCATAGCCAAATACGTTCCGTATATCTAAGCACACTGCAGGCTTATTGTCTGTATCACAGTGTAGGAGCAAGAGAGAGCAGTGCGCGCGCACATTTTCTTTCTCTCTTTCTCTTATAGCTAGTAAATGAAATATACATACAGATGGAGCGAAAGAAGTTTCACTTCAGTCGTGTGGTCATAAGCACACTCGTCTTTTTTTAATTATTTCATCACCACTGCTCTCAAAACGGCGAAAGTAAACATCGTGAGGAAATGTCCTAGAACAAAAATTCGATGACATCTGTAGGCCAATTCTGCTAATTTAAAACGTTCAAAATCTAGATGCAGTCTCATCTCGGCGACAAACAAATGTCAAAAACTGGTCAAAATGTAGGGAAATTTGAAGTATTTTTGACAGATTGAGACTGAGATCAGACTGTGAACGTTCTTAAAAATTACGAGAATTGCCCCTCTGACATCTACCAACCCGCACTGGGCGCGCGTGGTGGAATATGAACGGCCCGCTCCTTTCACCGAGAGGAGGCCTGTCCCAGCAGTGGGAACATTATAGGCTGATTGTGCTAGCTAACCCGACAGAAGTTGCCCTGTCCAAACAATAATTCATATAAAAATCCCACAGAAAAAAGGACTTTCAGTTGTTCTCGAAACTTTTCCAATTCGGACTATTTACGAATATTGGTGCCGATTCGTTGTTCACAAACTAAACTAAATTTTAATTCAGTGCATCTTTTTCTTTCTATTTCATTAAGAAAAGGAAAGAAGATAAATTTTAGTTTAGTCCTGTCAAATTAATCAGCGCCTAGCGGTAGTACTTTTTATACTACACTACTTTTGTACTGTTTAAACATTAGCTTATTCATATGACATTAGAGTCACTTGACGCGCGCTCGTGTATTGCATTATCTATCTTCTTTATTAGTAAAAAGGTACCTTTTTGTGTGTATCATTCTCGGGGATATTGGGCATTACATTTGGTTTGGGTACCTGCAAATAAAACAAAGAATTAAGAGTCCGTGCACAAAATTCCCTCGCTAGAGTTTAGGTAAATTCATTGCGATGCTATGTTTGTGTGCACCGTTCACGCACACACGCCTAAAGATCGAGCATAGTGATCGCTTATACAGTTTTGATCCTATAAATGATATTTTTTTATTCATATATGTATGGTTAAGAAATAAAAGTTGGAATGTTTGAATTACCACAATCAACATAAAAATGGTACAATTTGGTGTTATATGCATTTAGGTACCTACATATTTTAGACATTCAATAACATTGAGGCACGGTAATATTATTACAGTATTGTGACTCGGCCCTGTTCTAGAAATAATTACTTACAGCCGCGCGGTACGTAAACACGCGATAGAGCTGCCCGCCTACAGTATTTTAATTTCATCAACCTACTTGAGTTTATTTCAAGTCTTCTGATTGTATAGGTAAATATTATATTTTTAATAAAAAAAAAATAATTTCGTTATGAATGAAATAGGATGAGTTCAATAAAAAACATGTTGTATTTTTTGATTATAGTAGATTTAATAAAAAAAAAAACTTTATTCAACAGTAAACAACATATTATCCAGTACCAGTAATTACTGTCTTTTCAGAAATTGCATTGTCATCGATTTTCAATGTACTCGTAAATACTTCTATGCACTTCTAGCGCCGATCAAAAGTAAAAGCTTACAAGTTCTTGAGACGAAGCCGTACCGATTTCATTTGAATCATGTTTTGTTAGAATCTGTCTGATACGTGCCACGTTTTGGGCCTTTTTTTTGTGATGCGATTCTTTCTTTCGACCCATTATCTAAAACAAATTTCTATATTAATACCAGTAACTTATAGGCAATGTTGGGCTCAATAACTAAAACACTCCATCGATTGATTAATCAAACTAAAGCATTAGAACCATTTAAAAAAATATGTGTGTGGTCGGGGGACCTCCGTCAGGAACAAGGCTCCTTCTCACGTATGAGATAAAAACAAAAATTTCGCAGCCGCCATTTTGGATTTACATTTTGAACTCACATCGACTATAACACCCTCGAAAACTATGAAAACGATACTCATGATGAAAAATTTGATAATTTTCGCAGCCGCCATTTTGGATTTACAACGTCACTATCTGCTTTAAAACCCTCGAAAACCATGATAACGACACTGATGACAAAAAATTAGACAATTTTCGCAGTCGCCATTTTGGATTTTCAGATTAACCTCATTATCGACTTTAGCACCCTCGAAAACTATAAGAATTATACCCATGATGAAAAATTTGAAAATTTTCGCAGCCGCCATCTTGGATTTACATTTTAACGTCACTATCGGCTTTAAAACCCTCGAAAATCATGAAAACGACATCCATGACTAAACATTTGAATTTTTTCGCAACCGCCATTTTGGATTCATATGTTGACCTCACTACTGACTTTAGCACCCTCGAAAACTATGAAAATGACACCCATGACGAAAATTTAGAAAATTTTCGCAGCCACCATCTTGGATTTACATTTTGACCTCACCGGCTATCGACTTTAGCAACCTCAAAAACTATAAAAATGACAACAGCGCCAGCCGAGTCCAACTATATAGCTAAGAACCATCCAAGTGACACAATACGCGCACACCAGCATTGCTATTCTGTAAAAATCTCACCGTGAAACTAAGGTGAAGTGAGCTGTCATTCCACCTGATGTTAGGGATTGCCTCCATTGATAGTTCACTTCACGCTCACTTCACTTATGTTATCACGGTGAGATTTTTACAGAATCGATAGGCAGTATTATATATCAAAAGTATATATATCAAAAGATTTAATGTTCTTCATAAATATACAAAGTACTTACTTAAAATAAAATTAATACTTACCGGATCAATATGTGGTCGGCGTACAATTTCTGAAAATTGTGTTTACGTAGAACGCACGCGCCTGCGATGCAATACTGACGTGATCAGTTTTGCACGGTCGATAATATAGTTCATTTTGCCTTTTATTTACGAAATGAAGTTATTGTTTATTTATAAAATAAAATTTAGATTATATTAAATGGTTAGCTTAAGATTAATAGGTGTTTTTTTTAATTTTTTAAAAGTATTTCTAAGGAATAGAAAAAAATACTTATTTGTCTAGAACTTTTCCAAAAATTATGTTATTTCAACATTTTTTCCTGCTATATTTTGTATTGAAGTTGAAAAAAGTGGTTCAGCCACGTGCAAGTAGACAATATAATTGCTGATGATATTTTTTAATGTTCAAAATCAAAAGTAGTTTCTTGTAAACGGATAATCAAACATCAGTCACGCGTCATTTTTCGGAAAACTTGTTGCGAAATTTAGTGATTTTCCATGAATACTTATTTTTTTTGAAAAATCCCTTTCAGCCACATGCAAGACAAAGAACTAAACTCTTCAATCCTACTTTCGCATTATAAATGCGAAAGTTTCTGAGGATGGATGGATGTCTGTTACTCTTTTACGCAAAAACTACTGAACGGATTTGGATGAAATTTGGCACACAGATACTTTATAACCAGGATTACCAGGATACTTTATAAACATAGGATGCTTTTCATGCCGATATTCTCACGGAATCGAAACTTACGCGGGTGAAACCGCGGGGCGCAGCTAGTTCACAAATAATTTTGTTTAAATTTTCTTTCCCTTTCCCACAACGAATTAACAAAATTGATCAAAATCCGCCAATTTCGTGCACGGCCCCTTAAGATCTTAGGAAAGTTTTCAAGTTGTCGCATTGGCAAACAAATAATATAAATTCATACATACATTCTTTACTGGAATTGTACCCATATTTTTTTCCATCTGTGGAACCTTGAATATATCTTTAGAGATCTGTAAAAAATTGCAAAAGTGGACATATTATCATATTTATTTACAGGCAAACTCTGTTTTAAGTATATTTTTGTTAAGCTTACCCTTAATAAAGGAGTACATATTTTCGGATTATCCACTTGTACATCAATATTCTCAATTGTTTCTATACAGTCCTAAAAAAAGGTAGATGTGAATATAATTCTTCAGGTATTACTTTCATATGCCTAAAGTGCATTCCATCTTTTCACATATACTATTCTACCAGTATTTTACATGGAGCGACTGCCTATATGACCTCCACAACCCAGTTACTGGGTAATATGATAACCCATTGGTAAGACTGATTGTCAGACTTGAGTTTTTGACTATCTGTAAAAGATCTACGAATGACAGCCGGGACCAACAGCTTAACATGCTTTCCGGACGGAGGGGTTTCGTTACACGATCCGACCGCGGCAAGCAAAGCTTAACTTTCGATCGACCCTCTCAAGCCCCTGGTATCATATCATTTTAATATTCTGGATGCAATGGTTCCTGCAATATCTATATACTAATAATAAAGCTGAAGAGTTTTTTTGTTTATTTGAACGCGCTAATATCTGGAACTGCCGGTCCTATTTGAAATCTTTTTGTATTTGACAGCCCAATTCTTGAGGAAGGCTATAGGCTATTTTTCATTACGCCAGGACTCTTAGGAGCCGAGCAAGATGAAAGAAACTCAGAAAGAACGCGAAGCGAAAAGGAAGTGATAGCGCGGACCAGTGATGCGATGCGACGGGGTGGGTCGGGGGAACAAGAAATTATAATTTATTATTAGATATAATATAATAAACTCATCATTTATTTATTAGATGTTGTAATAGATACTTACAGCTATCTGCTGACTTTGTTGGGTAATGTTGTCATTTATGCATGTATCCACAAATGCCATTGGTTTCAAGTCCTGAAACAAGCAACCTCTATCTCACCAGGTGTTAATTATTCATTATTATTATAATAAGGGTCGATCCCGTGGGAACATCGTGATAAAAAGTATCCTATATGTTATTCTGATGTTAAAGCTATACTAGTGTAAAGTTTCATCAAAATCCATTCAGTAATGTTTTCGTAAAAGAGTAATAAACATGAATCCATCCATCCTCACAAACTTTCACGTTTATAATATTATTATAGTAGGATTTGTTGACGAACTTGGGATCTATAGAAAACAATTTGGATAACAATTGTTTGCATAATATAATTTGCAGCACATAATATAATTTGTTCCCAAAAAGGATTCTAACTTATTTACCGTATTATAATTAAGAATTTAGTGTCCTTGCAGGATGGAACTAAATTATTTAAATGTTAAAATGCCTTTTAAAGTTTCGTCCTGATTCACCCCTATTCACCCTGTTTACGGTACTATGAGGGATAAGGTCAAGAATTTGTCAAACAATTTTATCATTAAAGCCTGATTTACATGTCGCGATTTAATTGCCTGTGGCATATCATAATTTGATCAACAGTAAAATAAATAATTGCACCAAATAAAAAGTGTTGATGATGAATGATGATGCAGGTTATTGCTTCAATTTTATGAACAATAATATACAGTACTCATCATTTTGAACTACTTTTACTATGGGACCAAACCTGAAATTGTAAAAAAAAATCAGTTGTTTCCTAGTTCATAATGATGAGTACAATGACCCCTGAAGAGAAATTTCAACCTGTATAAGTTAACACTTTGCAGGATACTAAACACCCATAGACATCCTACTATCCTACTAATATTATAAATCCGAAGGTTTGTGAGGATGGATGGTTATTTGTTACTTTTTCATGCAAAAACTACTGAACGGTTGTTGATGAAACTTTACAGTAACATAGCTTATACACCAGATTAACACATACAATACTTTTTATCCAGATACACCCACGGGTTCAACACTTATGCGGGTGAAACCAAGGAGTGCTGCTAGTAATGACAATGAAACTTCAGTGTCTCATTCAGTGTTAATAAGTTGATGACTTTGACTAAAATATGTGCATTAAAGCAGAAATATTTGCTAAAAAAACAAGATATTCTCACATTCTGTTTCAACGTCTCTTCAGGATTATATAGATCTTTAATTTCAATTACTGCATCATTAGGAGTAGCTGCTGTTACCTCACCGAGTTCTCTCTTTATCTTCCTCCTTTTCCGGGCTTTTGATTTCATTGTTTTCCATTGAATTTTTAACTGGATTATATTTCGATGTCGAACATTTAACTCATTGAACCTAGTGTAGGATGGTGAAATATTAGATAGCTATAAATAATTTTTAAGGGTTTATTTATAAATTTTGTACAAAATTAAGAGACATTGAATGAAACGCCAAAAAATGTGTGGTTAAGCAGACGTTAATTTATTTATCTTGTAAGCGATATTTATAAAATAAACCCCTTCTTACTGAAAAAATCTTATATTGTGCTGATATCCAAAGCAGATTTTATCCAATTGAGCAAAAATACAAGTTAGTATGTGTGTCAATACATGTTTGGTAAAACTAGGACACTTTAATTTGTCTATTTGAAACTATCGGAAAACCAAGTAATAAATAATAAATATATCTTACTTTTTGTAGACTTCCTCCCAAGCTTTATTTTTAAGCTTGATTGTTTTGGTGTCTATCGCTTTATTCTCAATAACGTTCGCATGGTCTCTCAGTACAAAGCGAAATAATTGCTGAAACAGTAGATATTAATTATTAGGTACTTAACAATTAGTATTCCTATAGAGATAGAGAGAGATCTATCTAAGTACATGATTTACCTTTTCTTCTTCGTCCCAGTTGACGGAACGGCTGCGTTTTTTGTTCATATCAAATTATTAACGGTAACAATCCTGGTTTATTTTTCCGCACGCAATTAGATAAACAAAAGGGAGCGTACATTAATCAAGTTGTCAACAATGTCAACCTCAAAATATTAGCTGTCAGTGTCAATACGTCTGACAGGAATAAGTTGCCATTATCGCAGGCAATAATCCACGGCCGAAAGATTTGTTCGAGGTGCGACTGTGCGAGGCATTGTTTTTAATAAATAGAATGTAAAATAAAATAAACGAGGCGTAAAAATAAGTTTGATTTCCGGGATAACTTTAAACAAGATGTAACTTAAAACGCAAGACCTCGCAATGACCATAACTATTTTTTTTAACGCTTGCTATTTTTATCATGAAAATCGTGTTGACACTGGCGTTACTTGCATTTAAAATGTTGTTTTCTAGAATCGGTGATTCTTTAACCATTTTATTCCGTGATCTGTACCAAGAACCACCTAAAAATGCCAACACTAATATATTATAACCCTTGTTTCTGATCAGGGTTGCTACGTGCGTGGTCTATACTTGGAAGGGTCCCGATGGGACTTGGAAGAAGCCTGCCTGAGACGCTCGCATCCCAAGGTGTTGGTCACAGAACTGCCTATCATGTATGTCATACCCATAGAAGCACACAAACTCAAGCTACAGGTAAGTTGCTACTACTAAATATATCACCGAAAGATATTTATTTTTTAGGCTCAGACTAACCTACCAGTCGCGGGTGCAGTGAATGTACAGAGGCCAGCATTTTCCCAATTGAATATGAACCTTATTCCTTTGTGGTAAAGTTGAAAATCTATCAAATAAATTTGAAAGATTGGGGTAGGTTGATGTGCTGGCCTCTGTACAAGTATGTCCCGGGCACCCATCTCGTGGTAGTGGAAGGACCAGTGTGGTTTTAGACCGACATACCTACCTTCTCCGCTCTCCCCAGACGGAGGGTTTCCATGATGATTTCCACACAGAAGAAAAAGGCTAAGTCTAACCTACTTAGGCCTGATTTCACCAATGAAACTGAATACGATCAGCACATCTAAACCGCGTTCAAGAGCCGTCATCGTCATTATTGCTAAAGAATACTTAATGACAATGGCAGGCATCTTTAGCAATAATGACGATGACGGCTCTTGAACCTTGAACGCGATCTAGATGTGCTAATCGTGTAGGTGTGCTGATCGCGTTGTTTCATTGGTTAAATTGACATTTATTGGTATTCATGAATACTTAAAAGTACTTTTTCCCGTCTGTCTATCAAATCAATTATTGGAACTTAAAAAATGGCTAATATCTTTTTTACAGTAACAGTGTGCCTGCGGGCTTTATCGAGCAACCTTTAAAAACTAGCTAAAAGTTCTCAGTAGGCGCTTTCTCTAAAGTTGAGATAGACACAAGTAGGTGCACATATTTTATGACCACTTGCACCACGAAATATATTTTCACACCACCTGCTTGCTTACGTCAAATTTTAAGTATTCAAACCTAACTTAAAGCAAGTCATTTAAGCCCTAGGCTAGGCTAGGTAACAGTGTTCTGTACCTAGGCTCTAGCGGGGCATTTAACGGGCGGAACGTTAACTGGACAACAGAAAATCGTATGGAAACTTTAACAATAAAAAATAGTAGATTGTTTGCCAAGGGAGCAAACAGCTATTTTGAAGGCGAGTGTTTCTTTGAATCCAGAGCCGAGCGAAGGATTCTAGAGTAGAATCCCGAGCGCAGCGAGAGGTTCTAAAGTAGAATCATAAGCGCAGCGAGGGTTTCAAAGAACGTCACTCGAGCTTAACTTAAAATAATGTTGCTCCTGAGGTGGACACTACTTTTTATCACCCTCTATGAAAAAATAAGTAAGTGCATGTTAAGCACAGCTCAGCTTATCCTGTGTAGGTATTAAGTAAGTGTACGAATAATACGTTTATTTATTTACATACTATTTTGAGTAAACAATTACGAACGAAGGCAGAATGCTTTTCGCGCGTTTTTTTACTTTTACACAAACTTTTTTTTTTTATTTGGTTCGCGCGCGTTTCCCTTTATCATACTGCGTGTTACTTGTTCATACAATGGCACCGATTCTGTTGTTCACAAACTAAAGTTCAGTGCATCTTTTTCCTTCATTTCATTAAGAAAAGGACAAAAGATAAATATTAGTATAGTCATGTCAAATTAGATAATCCATAGACAAGTTTAGACGTGATTAAAAAATTGGCTACTAAAAATACGTCAATTTACGTCAGACGCTGACTAATTTGACAGGACAAAACTAATATTTATCTTGTGTCCTTTTCTTAGTGAAATATAAAGAAAAAGATGCACGCACTGAACTTAAATTTAGTTTAGTTTGTGAACAACAGAATCGGGGCCAATGTTTCATGATTGATCTCTTTGGTGATTTGAACTTTTACTAACAATATCCACATTCCAAATTCAAATCACTAGGGATTAAAGAGATATTTTAGTCTCTGTTTACGAAGAATAGGGGGGAGACCGAGGGGAGTTGAAACAATTTTGACATTTTAATTCATACATAAAATTCTACAAACACTAATCGTATGAGTTTAGTGCCAATCGATAGTTCATTTCTTACACTTTCAAATACCTGTCACAAAGAACGTGTAAGTATGATTTTTGTGGAGAAAAAAAACCTTTTTACAAAAAAAAAAAACAACCGACTTCCAAAAAACACTACAAAGTGAAAAATAACTTTGATTTCGGAAGTCAGTGTCGTTGGTTCCGCATTTTCTTTTATTGACACCGACTTCCGAAATTCGACGTATTCGATGAACAAATATACAAAAAAAAAAAACACATACAAACATCCGAACATCCTCCTCCTTTTTGTGAAGTCGGTAATGAACTCGAATGTGACAATTAATTTTGTTTCAATTCCCATCATACCGAGGTATGTTGAAACAGGGATCCAGGTGAGTTGAAACAGTTGATATTTGAGTAGAATTAAGGGTTTTAAAGTAGAAACGACGACATAATATGAAGGTATTTATTAAAATAAAACATTCTAACATATTTTTTGTCTAACATAGG
This sequence comes from Globia sparganii, assembly GCA_949316385.1. NCBI lineage: Eukaryota > Metazoa > Arthropoda > Insecta > Lepidoptera > Noctuidae > Globia > Globia sparganii. Next base: position 7,159,394 of record OX438670.1, read on the forward strand.
TATAATCTGAGTCCTGAAATATTTTGGTGTTTACCTACTGGCCAAAGTCCGGTTGTGCTGAATCCGGAAGATACATTGCGTGGTATGACTGCGATCTCAAACGATTTCTTCACTATTGCAGGAATGTCATAAATAATCACTTTTCCTAGATTAGATCGCATCCAGTTATCGCAAGTAGTGTTAACGGCTTTTTTTACCGGTCCAAAAATGGCTCTATCCATTGGCTGCAATTTATGGGTGCAGTGAGGAGGAAAAGTCTGTAAAATAATCCCAATCTAATAGCAATAAAACTTTGGTTTCCTTTGTTGATCTAAATTGGTCTCTGTAGAATGTATGAGAGTCATTTTTTTGCATCCAACCTGATATATTAACAGTACCAATTGATCGCGTAAAAAATGGTCTTGAAATCGTTTCGGGGGAAAGATGAATTTTCCTTTCATAATCAGTAGGCATACTGAAACAAAATTAACAAAAGAAAAAAACATAAACCACACCAAAACTTAAGCGAGGTGAGTTGAAACTGTCTGTTTCAAATCCCCTTAGTGAGAAAAATCCTCCCAATCTATATACAAACAAAAATCTAGAAGCAAAACACAGAAATTAGTTTTCAGAGCGCCATGGTTTCAATCGTTAGTTAATGAGCTTTCGAAACATATCAAACCCAAGCTAAAATACACACGCATTATCAAAATACTGGTATCTTAAAAAAAACGTTTAAAACTTACTTTTCACGATTTTTTCGACTTGGCAGCCACAACGACACAACCGCACGTCAGAGGCACGGACTCGAACTGCGGGGCCCGGCGCCCGGCGGATGGAGGGAAACGGCTGCTTTCTGTTGGTGCCAGCTCGTTAACGGTTTTAAATTCCGCGAAATCAGTGCTGTTTCAAAACACTGTGTCAAAACCCCTCGGTCTCCACTACACTAGCTCTTTTTTAATAAGTAGATGTGATAAAAACGTTTTTTCTATTAATGTGCAGGTTTGACCAAAGAGTTCTCACTTCATAGGTTTTAGTCGCCATCGACGAACATTTTAATGCCACCAACTGCTTCAGACTGTGTGAATCTGAATAGTGAACTATTTTTGAATCTTAGTTGCAGTCTGGTTTTGATTTTGTCATTTAATTTTAATCCGGGGTGTTACATTTTTGGAATTGTCTCCTCAAGCCCTTTATTTTAATACTTACACCACAATAGTAATGGTACTTAGGTACAATTTTTTTTTTCAAAACCTTGTTGTTGTATAAAGTCCGCCATTTTGATTTTATAAAAAGTAACATATCCTATCTATAACATTCGCGCGACGAGTCGATACACACCCCATGTTTTAAAATCTATCTGGCCGTTAAGGATGCTTCGAGGGTTTAAGGAATTCCACATACAAACATACACAGTTAATTAAGTAGGTATCGTATAAAAAAATAACCCTGTATTGTCACGTAGTCGGATAAATAGTGTATGACACTGCACATAACTAGGTATTCCCCGGTTATTTAACAGATTCATAAACTAGTACTAATTCGATAATCGAATAGGTTTTTATTACCTCGCAGTAGGTGCGAAAAGTAGAGTACCTATGTATTCTACTCATGGATATAACACCCCTTAGTGAATTAATCTACTATTGAACATAAATATAAAACAATTTTGTCCTTACTTACTTCGAACAGTTTTCAGAAATAGAACGATGTTTTAAATTTTTTAAGCGCTAATACTCGTGCGTCTTGGCCGTTATGATATACTGTGCCGAAATGTGGACGTTAGTCGTCGCTCAGCCCGCTGTGGAGCGAGCTGTGCTCGATGTCTCTTTCTAGGATAAAATCAGGAATGAAATTATCCGGAAAAGTACCGGAGTTGCCGACATAGCTTGCAGAGTAAGCAAACTGAAGTGGCAGCTGAGCCACATGTTGTATGGGACGCCCCCCAGCTAGATAGACCGACGATCTAAAGAAGGTGGCTATGGGATAGATTGGATGCGGAAGGCGAAGGGCAGAGTGTTGGGGCGCAGCCTGGGGGAGGTCTATGCAGCGACTGCGATAGGCTGAGTTGATTAAAGCACTAATCGAATTTAGTGATTTGTGGTGCAAGCGGGCCTTAGTGTCATTTTACACAATAAGGATGGACCTCCACTCTTTAAAAATTTAAACAAAAAGCATTCGCGCCTGTTCGTTCTTAAAGATTCTAGACTAGACAATTGCCCGCATTAACCTTGACTATGCGGCCCAGACGGAGACATTCCCGTTGATGACTTAACAAATTGTTTAGGTATCTACTAGGCAATCACTTTTTGTATGTAAACAATAGAAAAAAAACGTACAAAAACACGGATATTCCTCACACTGTTCGTGTGATTATTTTTTGTTCATCGATAAAGTAGGTACCTACTTGGTAGGTAGACGGTAGACGCTATGATGCAAAACCGCTTCCGAGTATTGTTTGGAATGACTGCATCTGGAATCAGTGTTGGCTTTGTTATTTTGAGTGATATCACACTACGGTAATGAATTTAGATTTGTTTTACCCACTAGGTAGGTAAATAGGTAGGTACCTATACTTACTTATTATGAAAATAATTTAAAATTAAGTGGCCAAAATCATCTAAGAACGCCAGTGTCGTGTTAAATAAAAATAACATCCAGTCTTTTCATATTTGACGAAATAATTATACCTACATAATTATTATGATAATAAAAATAATATATGATCATAAAGCCTAGTATTCACTTACCTACCTATACAGGCTGGATTTTTGAGACGGCAATAAGAGCAACAGTTTTAGCTAGAAAAACCGTCTTGGGAGACTTTCCTTAGCTTTTTGGTCTGCATTCACAGATGTTGAAAATAAGGACCTAGGTACTACTTATAGGTACACCTATTTATTAATAAATTGCAGTGATGCCGTCACTCCTCACGTCATCCTGTGCTACATTTATCTAGTTTACAATTAAGGAATCCATTCGCTGTTTTCTTTGTGGCAGTTGTTCTCTCAGGGCACCAGCTTAGTGCTAAAATATATACCTTTTAGCCTTTTGCGTAGGTAGGTACTACATATCTGTTTCTTAATCATAAGTGATAAAACGGAGAAAGAAAACATTATGAGGAAACCGGCATGTCTTAGGACCACAAACTCGAAGACATGTGACATGTAACAAGCCGCACTGGGCCCACGTGTTGGATTTTTGCCCATTCCCTCTCACAGAGAGGAGGCCTGTGTCCCAGCAGTGGGAACGATATTGGCTGATTATGCTAAGTGATAAAAAAGTGATATATTGAGAACTCATCGAACACATTCTTTTAATTGTCCCTGGTCATCTATTGAGTACCTACGCGACTTTCGTCACTTCATTGTGACTCTGTGACCTCAGTAGGTGCCGATAACCTACATTATTAAACATATTTCAAGGCCAAGAGTTTATCTGTAGTTTTATTTATAGGTAGGCAGTTTGTTTGTCCACAAACTACACTTCTTTACATCCTGTTATCTTCATTATTTTTTGGAATTTGCTTCGTGTACCTACCTATTATGATATGTTTAATTAGTCTGCGCATGTATTGATTTTTAATAAAAGTAGGTATGCTGCTGGATTTTATGGAGTCTGCACGATCCCAAGCTAGTGTACATAGAAAAAAACTAGTGTATTGTAAAAAAAACCTTCGCTACTTATAGGCCGGCCGTTTAACTGAGACGTTGCCTGAGGTAGCAGCGCGGTGCGGGAGGGGTGTTGTGACGTGATGCGAGAGCTCAGTGATTCGTCAACTTGTGACAACTATCACCCCTCCCGCACCGCGCAGCTATCTCAGGCGACGTCTCAGTAATGCGGGTGGCAGACCAAGAGCTAAGCTAAGTTAGTCTAGCTTAGCTCGCATAGCTAAGGTAATTTTTCATACTTTTACATACTTAGTTTGCGGTCTGCACACAAGTATGAAAAACTACATCAGCTAAGCGAGCTAAGCTAGACTTACTTAGCTTAGCTCTTGGTCTGCAATCTGCAACCCGCGTTATAAGCGGTCAGCCTATAGTAGGTAGATCATAATCAGCAATAACGTTCCCACCCGTTACTCTCTGTGAGAGGGCGTGGGCCATAATCCACCACGCGAGCCAAGTGCGGGTTAGTGGATGTCACACATCTTCGAATTTTTGGTTCTAGAGCGTGCCGGTTTTCCTCATGATGCTTCACCGTTTATAACAGCAGTGGTGATGTAATAAAATTTGGTTTGGTTTGTTTTGCTTTGGTTCGAATCCATAACCTACCTACAAATCGTAAGTCGCGGCAATTACCAAGACGAAAAAAAAATCTTCAGCTGCCAATAATTATTACCTACCTATTCTATGTACATAAACCTCACATAAGTAGCGGCAAAAGCACTATATAGGTAGGTCATATTGGCAACCGATTTTTTTTTGCACATTGCAGTAATCAGCATAATATTATCCCTCATGAGCAAGTCACCAGATTCTCAACTCACCAGATTCCCAACTAACCAGATTCGCAACTCACCAGATTCGCAACTCACCAAATGTACAATGAAACACAAAATCACAAAAAAAGACATAATGGGTACTTTATTCACCGAAAAAAAACAAAAGTAAATTGAAACAAAACCAAAACATTACGGAATTCTTGATGTAGTTTACTTACTTGAAAAAAACTAAACTAAAAACCTTTTACTTTTAAACTTTATTCGCCTAATTTACCTGGGTGCATCAAAATTAAGGTAGGTAGGTACTACATTAGGCAATATATATAAAAAAAAAAATATTTTATAAATAATTATGAGGCCAAAACAATACACATTTTTTGGTTAAAATGTTTACTTATGTAATGAGGTTGTCTATTACTTAGTAAATTATAGTCGGTATAATTTATTTGAAACTTATATACTTAATTACTTTGTTGTTGATACTACATTTTCTGACCAGTTGAGAATCTGGTGACTTGCTCATGGGAGAATATTATAACCTAAGTATTTTATAGTTATAATGTGCTGATTAACAGACTAATATCAAATTGTATCTAAAAATAATCAAGGAATTTTTCTATCTTTTTTTTCTAAAATTTCCAAAACGCTGCATCTTCCTGCCCTTATCCCGTGGCAGATACCTGTGGTCGGGGCAACACGCTTTCTTCCTCCATTCTCCCCTGTCAACCATCAGGCTATCATTCACTCCCTTCTCATTCGCAAAACACTTAGGTATTGATTGTATAGGCGTTATAATAATCATATAATTCTATACAAACTTAGACCTTATGAACAGTTTATATGATAACATTTTATTGATGTAAGTTTGTATAGAATTATATGATTATTTTAACGCTTACAATATTTTGAAAAATTGTCACCGCCAAAATATTAATGAACTCGACTGTACCTATAGAATACAGATACGTACACTAAGATTTTTTTTTTTTTGAGATGCATGAAGAAACCTCCTCGTGTAGAACAGTTTATTCCGCTAGTTACTCAACTGAACCGAGCACTGCACATCCTGGACAGTCACACCCAACACCTTATTTGACTGGCCAATTCTTCCCTTGCGGTGGTAGGGCTAGCGCCCGCCTGGTTTGCGATCACTCTCCCACCGGAGTGCGGCGTCAAGCAGCCTGCTGTGTTTCGTCGGTGCATGGGAGTTCCAGTGCCTTAGGCATCTTCTGGGCACGTTCGTTCCATCATAGACCTCATCCATATCGAGGTCGAGAGCGCACCCAATCCTACTTCCTACTATCCTTCCTATATTATATATTATAAATACGAAAGTTTGTGAGGATGGATGGATGGATGTTTGTTACTCTTTCACGCAAAAACTACTGAACGGATTTTGATGAAACTTTACAGGAATATAGTTTATACATCAGAATAACACATAGGATACTTTTTATCCCGATATTCCCACGGGATCAAAACTTACGCGGGTGAAACCGCGGGGCGCAGCTAGTCAGTAATAAATATAAAAAAAGTACCTAGGTATAGATACAGATCTAGCGAACAAGCATGTGACGGCCCTTGTTTTAGAGATGTCAGACATCCTTATCTATCTGATATTACAGTAATTGATCAAGTTACTGTGATACATTTCCGATATTGTCATCGCAATGTTTTCATTACATATACCTACAGGTCACGTGTTAGTGTTGTGACAGGAAGACATTACCGATAGTGTCATCGAAATCTTTTTAAAACATTATATTCATTTAAGTCATGTTTGTTGTTCATGATTGCTTCAATTGATGATGCTTTCATTTGAAACTGTTTTTTACATGGGTCCTTTGTCTTTTTTGCTAGAAATACCTGGACAAACTTTAAAACGACGCCGAAATCGATGAGAATCAAACACGACTCACACAAAAGCATTGATATATATGTTACACTAGATTAGCAATTACCTCACCACGGCGTTGCCACTAGTCTGATGGCCACAGCCATCAGCGAAGCTAACGTCAGTTCAGTGCTCTGTGTGACGCCAACTGAAGTCAACCGAGTGACATACGACAAAAAATATCGCGAAAGAGTGCGATTCAAGATCACAAAAACATAATAAATTAACCGGAATTACTTTCCACACGTAAATTAATTGTTTCTGTGTTTATATCAACGTGAAAACGCAATAAAATGTAGATTTTTGTAAATTAGGTTCAGTGTTACCACTAAAAACTTAGTTTTTGTTTCCCACATTAGTGGGAGTTTTTAATTTATGGAATAAGTGATTTTAAATATTTTTTAATAATAACAACGTAGCAGGGTGCCTAAAGATGCAGCACGCCGTGAAAAATGGGTGGAAATAATCCGATTGCTGAGAAAAGAGACTGACTGGCTACCTAATTTCATTAATAATAAAAAAAAAATATTCAAAAAGAAAATGTCTTTGTTATTTTCATTATTTATAAACTTCTATAACACATCCAATAAGAAATACATAATTCAAATATTTAAAAAATAATTTAACTTAACCTAAAACGCTTTTTATGGCTTAAAATGTTGGGTAAAATTTCGCATGGGTAGGCAACCCCATCCCGTCATTGCATGTTTATACTGCGGTCTTTGTCTAATCTAAGCGACGGTATTATTCTTACGACGTGTGTAAGTGAGACAGATATATGTTTACTTTTAAATGTTTAGTGGTTTCAAAGCTACGTCGTCGCGTTTATAAAGTGGCTACACTTTTTTGACACATTTTATTGAGGTTTGCTTCTCTAGTTATATAGCTCAATGCACAAAAGTAAAACCGTAAACATAAAATTGCGAGTCAGACGTGCACACGAAGGTTTCCCTAATAACGGCGAAAAATATTAAACATACATTTTTTTAAATACTTTAGTAACAGCCCTTTCAGTTTTTAACTTTCTTATTTTTATTTTAGAGCGACCATAGTAGTACCTACCTACCTACATACTTTATGAAATTTGAAAGTGTCTACCTAGTACCTACGTACCTAGTAAAAGGTACAGCCACAGAACAGAAGAAACAGTTTTTTTCTGTTCTGTGGGTACAGCCCTGTGACAGACAGACTTACGGACGAACGGCGGAGCCTTAGTCATAAGGTCCCATAGGCACCTTTTGGATACGGAACCCTAAAAAATTAAAAGTATCTATCTACCTACATACTTTTACCTACTTTGATTAATTAATTATGACCATTTGTTTTACCAGAACACGCTACGGACGCCAGTGTACACCACATCGCAGCGACGCAACGCAATGGGAGTGGGTCTGGTCTTCAACTCAGATCTATGGACTACAGAACACCCTAGCCATTGGATCCTGCAAGGAGTCTGCCTTATTATGAATACCGACTGATCTAGGAAGCGAATCTTATAAAAGGCGGTGATGACATCTGCGCACAACAAATGACGATTGTTTGTTTCTTGGGGGAGGAGGCCTATGGCCAGCCAGGTATACGTCTTTTGGCTGTATCACAGTGTATCATCGCGAGTTTTCCAAAGGCAATTTTGCAACGAATGGGATATTATATCTATGGCTCGCTTTAAAAATCGTGTGAGTCAGTCATCAAGCCATAAAAATAAACGAGACAAAAAGTTGTGGTTGGTTTTTTTGGGTTATGAATTTGATGCTCAGCTGTTAAGATTCTGCTGATGCTCAACTGTGTGAAGCTGCGGTTTCCTAGAAGAGCGGTGACCGCCTACGAAGCGTCCGCAATTTACCGGTGAATGACGTCACTGAAACGTTTATGAAAGTAAGTTGGTGTGTTTTCCTAGAGATCGTTGTTGACACCATAAACTCCGCTACCCAAAGATTTCAATCGCTAGATTTGTCCTCAACGTACTTACGTTGAGGACAAATCTAGCGATTTAAATCTTATCTTATCTTATGCGTGACTCTGACTAAGTAGTCACGTGTAAAAGTGTCCTTACTGGGAAGAGTGAGCCCACACATTATTACTTTAAGTAACAATACCACTAGCGGTTGTTGACCTCCAAAAAAAAAAAAATACTGTTTAGATAGGTATTGATATCCATCACGGCTGCAGTTTCGTTAGGTAGGTACCTAATTTAATTTGACCCTGTATCATAGCGTTTCCATTACAATCAAGTCGCTGCGTAAGGAGAGGTGTAAAAAAATGAAACGGAAACGCGACTACCCTTTGACGCAGTACGGTACGTATCTAAAGATTTAAATCTTTGCCGCTGTCACATTTTAATGACAGCCGTCACTATGTACGTTTGCCCCGCACGGCCCCGCTGAATTTGCGATTTAGGTGTGCACCAATGCAATGTACTCGCCTCTAGGAGTATATGTACCGGTTTCTTTTTCAATGTACCTCTGTACTTTTGAAGAAATATGCATAAAAAGGGGGCCGTGCCAGCCAAACGTTTTCAGCACGGCCCCCGTGTAACTTGAAAAATATAAAGCGTAATAAAAAGGTTCCTAAACTCAAGGAATGTACTCTATTAACACGTTATATGTACCGTAACAGATATTGTGAATTCATAATAACAAATAATATATAGACGTGGAAAGGGGGCCGTGCTGGAAAAAAAAAAATATAAGAAAATATCTAAAAAAGACAAAACAACCTTAGCCAAAAACTATTAAAATATAATTGATGTTTGGCAAGTAACATATGTACCGCATTGGTTTCTCATACAACTTGCAAAATTTAAAAAATAAACCAATTTTAGTTTATTCAGCACGGCCCTCTATAGTTGCCTATATCTTTTTAAATATGACATGTTTGTTTACAAAATTCGACTTCCTAAATTATGTATAGGAGTACATTCGTTCCCAATAAATTGCGATTCTGCTGTATTAGTACTTTAAAAGATAAATTGGATCAAAAATATCATATAATACAACTGATAGGGTGACCATGGTTCCATATATTAGGTACATATATTCTAAGGCCGCCCATTGTATGTTTTGTAGTAATAAGTGTTTTTCTTGTTATGTATTTTCTGGTGTACAATAAAGTATATATAAATAAATCACAGATATATTTCCAATAAATCACACGGATTGAACCGTACATTACAATAAAATTATAGATTCATTACATTTCACAGATTAGTTACGTTTACCTATAGAATAATCACAGAAAACTATAACTATGTGTCACTAACACTACAGAGCTTAAAAGGCTTTGAAAAATCACAGATACGTTTCCAACAATTCACATCGATTGAAGTACCTATATTACAATAATATTACTTACATTAATCACATTAATATTATTTGGAATAATCACAGGCAACTAATTCAACCTACGTAATCACAGTAGTGTTTCAAGCAACTGTAATAATTAGAATATTGTTATTATTTTTACATAATTATAAAACATCAAAGATCACTCGCGAATCATATTTAGATTAACAGACAACCTGGCGCTGACCTGCAATTGCAAAAAATCGTATGAAAATTTGTATTTCGCGGGCTACACTGAAGCAAATACCCATAAGTAACGTCATACTCATAAGTAACGTCTAATTTTATAAACGTCTAATATACCTATGGTAGGTATACGCCTATAAAGTTAGGTTTTGTGATTTAAGAATTCTAACCTTAGACTTAATCAAGAAATGATTACGCAACAAGCAATTACTTCTATTGTATACGGGTGTAAGACTTAGCACACTCTCGCTTACACTTCACTGTGCCGTGAGCGGGTGCTTCATACATTTTGATATTTTTAAATTTCATTAAATAAACCTAGTACTTAAGTAAATTGATTTTAGTACATATCAAATCCGTTTCTTAAGTACAAATAAATTATATGATTACTTTTAACTACCTGTTTATTAACATTCCATTTCCGTGCTTGAAATAGAATTCACTGCTAAACGACACGTAGAAAACACGTGAATACTGAAATGAATGGAGCAATGTTTACATTTACTGCTGTAGGTATATTGTGCGCGTAAAGATGTGACTGATCAATAAACACTCGAGCGCAACTGCGCAACATGAAGTAACCGCGACACCAACGCCACTTCAAAAATCACGGTAGCGTCAGTGAACTAATAGCGACCGCACAGGACAATTTTTAACTGATTTAATTCCCTTTAAAAGATGTCATCGCTAATATTAATTTTCAAGAAAAAAAAAACAAATTGTAAAAAAAGAATGTTTATTTCAATGTAGTCACATAATTTAATTATTTATTATTATTTATTTATTTATATATACTTTATTGTACACCAGAAAACACATAACAAAAAAAAACACTTATTACTACAAAACATACAATGGGCGGCCTTAGAATATATGTACCTAATATATGGAACCATGGTCACCCTATCAGTTGTATTATATGATATTTTTGATCCAATTTATCTTTTAAAGTACTAATACAGCAGAATCGCAATTTATTGGGAACGAATGTACTCCTATACATAATTTAGGAAGTCGAATTTTGTAAACAAACATGTCATATTTAAAAAGATATAGGCAACTATAGAGGGCCGTGCTGAATAAACTAAAATTGGTTTATTTTTTAAATTTTGCAAGTTGTAAGAGAAACCAATGCGGTACATATGTTACTTGCCAAACATCAATTATATTTTAATAGTTTTTGGCTAAGGTTGTTTTGTCTTTTTTAGATATTTTCTTGTATTTTTTTTTTTCCAGCACGGCCCCCTTTCCACGTCTATATATTATTTGTTATTATGAATTCACAATATCTGTTACGGTACATATAACGTGTTAATAGAGTACATTCCTTGAGTTTAGGAACCTTTTTATTACGCTTTATATTTTTCAAGTTACACGGGGGCCGTGCTGAAAACGTTTGGCTGGCACGGCCCCCTTTTTATGCATATTTCTTCAAAAGTACAGAGGTACATTGAAAAAGAAACCGGTACATATACTCCTAGAGGCGAGTACATTGCATTGGTGCACACCTAAATCGCAAATTCAGCGGGGCCGTGCGGGGCAAACGTACATCCGTCACTGACTCACTGTGGCTGTTATGCGCGGTCACCGCTTTTCAAGGAAACCGTAACATAAGAGAGAGTCTGGATTTATTATCAGTACACGTGACAACTTGTAATACTAATAAGTAGTTTTAATACATTTAAGAGTTTGTCCATCTTAACTAACCGCTGTGTGGAGTTACTATAAATTATTTCAATAATATACGTAGCTATAATGTAATAGAGCGCCAAAATGTCTCACCGCCTCATTAGTCAGTGTCTAGTCAGTGTAGGATTTTTATTATAATAATTAATTATGTGTAGATACCTTAGGTTTTTAATTACATGTTAATTTTTAAATAAAAGACTGATTAGAATTTAAATTACTGTTTTTATTGTTTGTACAAAATATATTTATTAAAAATTTATTTCACATACAGTCTAAGAAAGTAAATGATTTTCTGCCATTGAATAATGCACTTTATTATCAGTATCTTAAAATGCAAAGGTGCGCGCATTACCTTGCTCAAGCAGCCGTTTTAACTTCGATGTTGGAACAACTTTGCACTCTATGACACTGCCAATAAAGCATATTTTCAATATTATTAGAAAATCCTTTGCTTTGCGCTCCTCTAGGTCAGCACAGAACCTAACTCAATTTGCTTTTAGCTTTCACTTGAGGTAAACATAAATTATAAAATGAGCTACTTATAAAATCTGACAGCTGCTGCCACTTCACCCATCCTTTGTTAAAGAGAAACTCTTTTGTTTGCTCTTTTCCTACGTAATGGGGATCCTGTAAGCAATTAAATTAACAATTTGAATACACATTAAGACAGGAGAGTATCCCTGATAAAATACAGCAGGCTTACAATAAGATAAGTTTAACTCTATGCAATCAACAATTCAACCAAATATAATGGCCCCGATTCTGTTGTTCACAAACTAAACTAAATTTAAGTTCAGAGCATCTTTTTCTTTCTATTTCATTATAAAACGGACAGAAGATAAATATTAGTTTAGTCCTGTCAAATTAGTCAGCGCCTAACGTAAATTGACGTATTTTTAGTAGCCAATTTTTTAATCACATCTAAACTTGTCTATGGATTATCTAATTTGACGGGTCTAAACTAATATTTATCTTTTGTCCTTTTCATATTGAAATATAAAGAAAAAGATGCACTGAACTTAAATTTAGTTTAGTTTGTGAACAACAGATTCGGGGCCAATGATTATAAAAAAAAATTATGAAGGAGAACAAATTGTACAAACTTGAAATCTGTAAGGTAGCCATTCCATACTCTTCATTATGTGCAATCACCACAATCCATACACACAAAACATTTGCTGAATGTAATACCAACCTTGAGAAAAATATATTGTACCTATGGGTTTCCTGAAGTTCCACTTCAAAATCAATCATGATGATTGATTTTGATAGCCTAGCCTTTTCCCAATTACATTGGAATCGGCTTCCAGTCTAACCGGATGCAGCTGGACACCAGTATTTTACTTAGAGCGACTGCCTATCTGACCACCACAACCCAGTTACTGGGTAATGTGATACACAAAAATAAGTTCCACTTCAAAAAAAAACATTCTAAAATTTATACTTACCACAACTAACAGACTTGCATCTTGATGTCCAACATGAATACCCACAATTCCTTTTGAAGAGGCATCCACATCCCCACCCATCATCACAGGACTGCCGAACTTGTCAAAATGGGCCACTAAAGTGTCCACTATAGTCTTCACTTCATCTCCTTGATTCACATGAAGTATCTTGCAGGGTATGTCATACAATTTGTCTATTACCAAGCATACCTGTAATTTGATAAAGGAGAGGTATCCTATTGGTAAATTGTGAAAGTGAGATGAACAATGAAATGTGAGGTTGTGCCTTTAAGAGGAAATGCGGGTGGTCTTTTCTCCATAATCAAAATCAAAAGTCATTTATTCAAACTAGGCTGAGAATCAGCACTTTTCGAACATCAAAATTACAAGAGACAGTCCCCACAAAAAGCCTGTCCTTCACCAATTCCTAGTGCTTTCGCTGGGGAGAAGAAGTGGCACAACAAACTCCCCAGCAGCACAGCTGTCTGTTCAGTTAGAAAATACTTGATTGTATACAATATTAGGTATAGATAGAAAGACTTTTGTCTGTTTTCTTTCTGGTTAATGACCATCAAGCAATGATTTTTATACAGAATAATAATTATTAACTACTAGTATGTCCCTATGTTTTCCTCTTTTTTGTCCTTATTGCACAGCCGGACGCCGAGCTCTTGCAGAGCGACATCAATAGTTTCCTTAAATACCTCATTTTCTTAAGTCTTTTCGACCGCATTTCCTTTTAATTGAATGTACAGACACCAGCACAAACAATCTGTCAAATTTCGTTTTAGATAGATTTTCAACTTTATCGCTAAAGCATTAGGTTTAAGGTTGATTGGGAAAATTTTACAGTTTTGGGTAGCTTGATGTGCTGGCTTCTGTACATGTTGTGATGGCTTTTATGTACCGTATTTATTCTTTTTTTTATCATGATTGGCAATCTTTAAAAAAATAAATGACCATTTCAATTTCTTGTGTTGTGTTTCAGAGTAATAGAGTTTCAGTGAGCGAATTTGGCGTCGTTATTAAAAAAAACGTGCTTATTGTTTGTTATGCCTGCCATTTATATTGTAGGGCATCTAACCAACAGTCGATACCAACTCAAATAGTCGCCACTCTATCGAACTAATATCTCTAAGTAAAGACGACAAATATAAATAAGTAAATAGAAAATAACATAGTTTTTACCTCAAAACTACCAATCCATTGCCTTGAACCCAGAAATCCTTGGGGTTTGTCTTCCAGTTGTACTAATATCTTTTGAATCTCTCTTAAGGAAGGGACTTTGACATCACAGTTTTGATTATCACTCAACCAAGAACATACTGTTTGCAAAGTTCTATAGCCACATCCCCAGCCCTGGGAGTAAAATATGTATGTTAAAACCAAATACGTAAACAACATAACCTAACTTAATAAATGCAGAAGAGTTATTATTATGATCTAAGGATTAATAAAAAGCATCTTACTCTGTCATCAAAACCATCGCAAAGGTAATGATAGTATTCATAGTTTCCAGAAACTAAGTATGTTTTTCCTGAATCCTTTACAATCCCAGCACTTTCGTGGACGTTTGTCAACAAACCTGACATTTTAATGGTGGTGTTGCTATCTATTTATTCTAGGTTTTTTTTTTATTGGCCTGTTGTGCATGCATGGTGCATAAAATCAGGTGCATAAAATCATTTTGCGTGTTTATAGACATGGATTGCGGCACTCTGAGGCTGCACAGAAAAAATACAAGGGAAGAGATTTAATACATCGCTAGACCACATCGCAACTAACTACTTACCACAAAGTACCTACTATAGGTACTATAACTACTACTATAATAACTATACGAGTAATGTTGGCTTCCAATTCCTCATTATTTATTTATTTATATATATACCTACTTTATTGTACACCACAAAAAATACAACAAGTAAAGATACATCAAACACTACAAAATATACAATGGGCGGCCTTACGGCAGAAGTCATCTGCTACGCAGATGACACGGCTATTATAGTTAGGGAGGCGAGGTAGCTAAATGGCGTAATTCAACGGCGCCGTCGAGACCTATCAAAATCGAAAGATAAAATGATTTCGAAAAGAAAAGCTCTTATGGTAAAAACCATTTTAGCGGTGGGTTTGGCGTGTACGGTTTTTCAAAAATGTTAAAAAAAACAGTTACTTGGGCATTCTCGAGCGCGTCAGATATTCATACTACGTTTGCCCCAAGTGCCTCTGATAACAACGATATACTAATCTGCCGGTTTGCGTGGTGGGGGTAGGCATATAAAGTAGTCAAAAATGCAAAAAAAAAAAAATTACTCGAGCGCGTCAGATTTTCGGAAGGGGTGTTAAGTAGGCCTCAAGGAAGCTCCCTTTAAAAAAACTGACGATTTCGGCGTGACGATAAGTTGCGATGAATTTTTGAAAATGCAAAAAAAAAAAAGTTTTTTTGAAATACTCGAGCGCGTCAGATTTTCATAGGGGAGGTTTATCTCGGTATCCTGAAAGCATATTTCCTTAATCTGACAAAAATGTTGGTGGGTTCTCTTAATCTGATCGAAAAAGGTTTTTTGGTTTCTTTTTTTTCCTTTCTTTCTCCTTGATAAAACGGGGAATTTAAGAATGACAATAAAGCGATAGATACAACCAACGTAAATATAGATGAAATGTAGTACGAATTGTATTATTTATTGTATAAAAAAAAATGAAATGAAATACAAATTGTATTATAATTGTATTGTTATGTATGACCTTTACATTTTTGCTCAATACAATTCATCAAAGTTTCCAGCACATTCGAGAAATATACCGTCGGGTCTTTTCTCTCTCTTCAATCGTTGTTATACTGAGGGCACATAGGTCTACGGTAGGGGACCATAAACATATATATATATTAGGGTGTACCGAAAATTCCCTTCTACCGCTTCTTTCCCCACCATCAATGTTGCGAAATAAAGGAAAAATACTGGTAGGACGGCATATTTCCGCGAAGCGCTCAGTCTGTATTACATGTTTATGGCAAATTCCTCTTTTTTGCTTCAATTCTTCACTTCGTTTTGCTTACAGTACGTCCAAAAAACAATTCGAGGATCAACAGGCTATTGAATAATATATATGAAACTGTACATGTTAATAATACTTTTGTATACAGATACGCGTAGCTTTTTCCGAGTCCACGAAAATTGTCGAGAAGCTTTAGAAAAAAAAAATTTGTGAGATATAATAAAAGTCACATAATTTAATTATCGTTATTTCATATCAATTTTTTTTAACACCCTCAGTTTTCGAGATATACTCAAAAAACCGGGAGTTTGAGTTTTTATGATGCTTCAAGTCAAAAAGTTTTAACTTTGGACAAAAATGTAAAGAGACCTTTTTTGTTTATTTAAACTTTTTTTTTGTGAGATGAATCGTTCGCGACTTATATGCCGCAACGCGTTTTTCGGAAGACGAAATGGCTCCTCCACACTGCTGGTCATACGGAAACCGGCAGATTTTGTATTTTTAGTGAGTTTTAGATTATATTCTTCAAAATAAAAATTAAAAAAATCGCGCTCGAGAATGCCGGATTAACGTTTTTTTTTTACAAGTTCGCGACCCTATAACTCGGCGGCGTCAAGGACTTGTCGTCAGATTAGTTAAATTTAGTCTTAAAACACTAAAATCAACCCCCAATATCTTAATCTGACGCGCTCGAGTATTTCAGACTATCGATTTTTTTTTACTAATCTGATCGTCTATCCTAGGCGCGCGTCACTACATATAGAGCTAAATACTTTACAAGGTTGTTCTATTAGGTCTAAGGTATCTCTCATATCTCAAACTGCCACGCTCGAGTATTACCGAAAATTCCCCTATTCGCCTCCCTAACTATTATTTTTCATACCAAATCTTGGGATACAGTCCGCGAAAAAGCCCAAAACGGTTTAACTAATATTAAAAAATGGCTCGACCTTAACCTTCTCTCGCTTAACATTAAAAAAACTAACTACATCTGTTTCCATAAAACTCTCTCATCAGCACCAAATCTTCCTTTAAACCTTCAAATCCACCTTTCAACTTGCAACACAGCCCCCTGCACCTGTGAGGAAATTAAAAAGGTCGAATCTCTAAAATACCTACATAGGGGTTCTGCTAGATCAACGTCTTTCATTCAGACCCCATATTGACTTAGTAGCTAAGCGAATCAGAAAGCTGATTTACGTACCTACTTAATGAAAATGTTACGAAGCTCGGCCAACAAAAAGATCTTGCATCTGGTGTACCTATGTTGCATTATGCGAGTCAGTTCTTTGCTACTGCATTACTGTATGGGGTGGAGTCGGCATAATAAGTGCTAAAGGTTTTAAAGGGTGACTGGTAATTAGTGACCGATACCTAAATACGTGATTGTGCTCATGATAACAAACAACTTTTACTATGGGACCAAACCTGAATTCGCGAAAAAAGAATCAGCTGTTCCCTACATTTTGACGAGATAGACGAAGATAAATGTAGGGAACAGCTGATTTTTTTTCGTGATTTCAGGTTTGGTCCCATAGTAAAAGTTGTTTGTTATCATGAGTACAAGCACGTGTTTAAGTATCGGTCACTAATTACCAGTCACCGTATATACAGAAAACACTTTCGCTTTAATTAAGAACTGATGCTTCTTTAAACAGGTGATCTGTGGGATAAGATCACCTGTTTAAAGAAGCATCAGTTCTTAATATCCGACAGATATACATCTTGAAATTAGTAGGTAAGTACTAAAACAACACAAAATAACAATCCAATCCACACAATATCAAGAACTACTTAAACAACGAATCTACAAATGCCCACTTACCTACTGTAGTAAAAACCGCTTTTGCTCAACATATGCAGGAGTTCATGCTCAGTTTCATTTATAATAAAATTGCGAAAATCAGTGACATCAAAAATTGTAGGACCAACCAAGTAAAAAAAATTATTAAACAATTCCTGTTACTTAACTCAATCCTACTTAGAAACCGAAGCCTTCGTTCGAGTAATGTCATAATATACCTACTTATCACAAACCACTCATACCATTACTCTCACACTACCTCCCTAACCATTTCATAATCATTAATCATACATTCTTATTTTATCATCCTCTTAGACACATCCCTGCCAAAATTCAATTTAATAAATACCTAGGTACACCTACGACACACCCTATTTCAAACAATTGCTTTTAACCAAACATAAACCAAACGATTAAATTATATTAGATAGGTACTTATATTTTTTTTTCAACTATTTATTTTTGATTTTATATTGCGTTAATTTTTTAAACTTTTATGTAATAAATTTTACAATACAGTATCGACCTTGTTAATTTAAATTGTTAAAAATTTCTCAAGGACTCCACGAGACGGGCTTGACCTAGTGTGGAGTCCACAAGTTAAAATATTATAATTATGTTTCCCTTGTAACAATAATTTTAGTAGTTTATTTGTACTGTATTTATAAGGAAATGTAATAACGTGATATGGTTAATAAACGATTATTATTATTATCGCTTTCTGCGATCTCTTCCAGGCAACCTTAGGGTGGACAGTGATTTTCCTGGACATAAAATGGGGCTGTCGTTGGTGCAAATATTATGTATAGGTACAATACACTAAAATATATACACAGATATCGACGCAAGAAAGCAATCTTGTAGTATCTCGAAAAGTTGAACTTCACACCAGAGGCAAAAAACTATTTCAAAAATTCGTAACTCGTAAACTAGCTGAATCAGAGAGGTTCCTAATGAAAAACCAAATGACACTTTGCCCGACCTGCGAATCGAACCCAGGACCTTATGCTCAGTAGTAGAGAAGCGCTTGCGACCATTAAACCAACGAGGCAGTCTTTATAAAAATATATTTAAAAAACTGAAGTTTTAATTGTCTTTGTCGCTGACTATACTAGAAAGATGGTAGGTACCTAAGTAGGTACCTCATCTACGAGTACAAAAATCTGTCAATGTGTAAGTATGTAGACCTATGGATATAGCATTTTGTTGTTTTTACTAATTTAGCACATAAGTAAATAATGTTTTGTTATTTCAGCTTCATGTACATATATACATTTATGACAAAGAGCAATACCTAACTTCATAGATGGCAAAACATCGCAGTGCCAAATTACTCAAATTCTAATTAAGTAGGTACTTACAGTTTGTGCTCTAGTGTAAATACTTACTTTTAAACACAATATGTACAGATGCCGAAACGGTCAAATTTCCCCAATCAACTTTGAACTTTATGGTTTAGCGATAAAGTTGAAAATTTATTAAAGAAATTTGACAGATTGCAGTAGCTTGCTTGTAATTAGCTGTAGGTAAATACCACGGAACTGACGCAACTAGGTTTTTTAAATATTTCTTTTAGTCTTAGAGTTTATCTGATTGGATTTTTTTAAAGTGAGAACGGCAACTTTTATATAAGTTGGGCTGGACTGGATTTATTGCTGAAAGTTACTGGCAGAACTGGGTCGACATACCTACCTACCTATCTAGGTAATAAGTATGTGTACTTATTACTTAAAGGGGTAGGTAGAGGTGTGCCTCTTACCCCTTTCGAAAATAAAGGCGTGATTTTTGCACTTAGCCCCGGATTTACGACCAGAATGCCAACTCCCGTAATTAAAAACGTTGAAAATCTAGTCGCTATCTTATCTCGGCGGCAATCAATGTGAAAAACTTGTCAAAAATGTAGGGAAATTTGAGGTAATGACAGATTGAGACTGAGATCAAACTGTGAAAGTTCTTAAAATTACGAGAATTGCCCCTCAGGTAGCTTGCCTGCCTAGCGGCAGACGGACAGGGCTGGATATGAAATGTTACAGGCCCCGCACTTTTGGCTGAGCGTGCCCATATCGTGGTCATTAATGCCCGTAGGAATGAAAAAAATCTGAACGTTTCGAGACGTTGTGCTAAAAATATTCGAGCTCGCATCACTCGCTATTGCATTTTAGTTACTCTTCATTCTTAACTAAACTTTCTTGCTTAAGTCAACAAAGTAACTCCTATTACTGTGTGAATTAGTCAAAAGAAACCTAACATAACTGAGGTGGTATAATTTTCGAGCTCGCTTTGCTCGCTCTTGCATCCAAAGTTCTTTTACAGAGATCACCGTTCAATCACTGCCGACACCAACTATGCCAAATATGTAGTTTAAAAATGCTCCTTTTCACTAAAAATTATTGACAGCAAGAAATTAATACCAAAACTAAATTATTTCATAGAAATTACAGAAAACCAGTAATTCGTCTTTGTCTGTAGACGACATTTGAACAGCTGAACAATGACATGAAATTAATAGAATTTCAACGGAAAACTTTTTGGAATTATTTCTGTATCGCAACGTACCAAATATTTGAACACTTTACTATTTGTACAAAATTCGTTTGGGTCGTACTGGTTATCGGGCGTCTGACAATAAAAGAAACTTCTTAAAGTAAAAATCCGCATACGTACTTACTCGTCTGTTCATAAAGTCCTCTCATCATCTCTAAACAAAATGAGGGCATTTACGGTGAGTCAACATTGATTAAGTTTTTTTGTTTCTTTTACCGAACTATTTTCCTTCTTGGCAAAACATAAAATTACAACAAAACTTGTTTCTTAGTACTGCATAATATTCGAGATTTCTTAAGTAATTTATCAGGAAAATCATTGAAAAATTCAGATTTTGGTGGCTGTCTATAATTATATTTTTTTGTGTTTTTACATGAATGTTGGGGTTGCAAATTATTAATCAAATTTTAAAGATCGTGTCATCTCACAAACGTGTTTATTTATTGCTTACACATTTTAAAAAAAATATTATTTTCCTTGTGTTTCTTTCCTTGTCCGTTTCTTTTGGTTATTCCGTCAGATATATTATATCCGTGGAATAAAATTGACGCCTAACAGTTTTTCATACAAAAATTTTCATATATGTGTCTTTATGAGATATTTTTGTGTGATTCTAGTGTGTTGTTCCTGCGCTGCTCCTAATTTGGGGATTTTCTGGCTAATTAATGTATCTCCAATTCCTTTTTTATTGTAATACCAATGTATGATCGTCTCCAGCAGGGCAAAAGGCCTCTTCTCATACAGAGAAAGCATGAGCATTAAGGTAGAACATTAGGCCCTCGTGCGCCACGTACGCCGATCTGGACACGTCGGACCCATTTTGTATGGCAACTAGACTCGTAGGCATTGTTCAGACCAAACGTATTGTCGGCCGCTGACTGTGAGAGTGTGAGCGTTTAGTTCAAAATTTATGAATAAACAACTTCGGCCGCCGATTGACTAGCCTTTATTTTTCATACAATCTCAAAATAAAATTCATGTGCTAGTTGATTCTTTGATATGGTCTCATATGAATGAGACCATATCAAAGATAACTCTAGGGTATGAACCCTAGAGTTATGGGATATAAAAAAGCACCTTGTAAGTAGGTATATGTATGGATTTTATGCTTATCTATCTAAACTAATCTAACCAGCCTGTATTGCCTCACTGCAGGACAACGGCCTCCCTCTCCCTTTTACACACAATTCTGTCTTTTGCCAGTCCTTACGGGAAGTCAAGCTTTTCCCGCCATCTTCGTCTTGGCCTGCCGCGATGGCGTCGTGCGTTTAGTGGGACCTAATCGGTGTTTTTCTTGGCCCAATTGTAATCTGACATTCGGCAGTCATGTCCAGCTCAGTCCCTTGTTTAGCGGCTTTCTGGGTAGTATCCGTTATCTTGGTTTTGGCGCGCAGTATAGGCTAATTTCCACGATCAATAAATTGAAAATCTATTTAGTCGGTCAGTTAGATATTGGAAAATAATGGACACGTATTTTTGTTTTTGTAAATCAATGAATATTGACAAAGATAAAACGCATCAAAACTCGAGTGGAGGGCTCGTGACGTCAGAACGCGCTAAAAAATATACCAAGGTGTGACGTATTGAGAATTTTAAAAGCGTCGTATCTTCGTCAATTTTTAGGTTTACGTTTAAAAATATTTGACCCGTATTTTTTCTTTTGTTAAAAGAAAAAATACGGGTCAAATATTTTTTGATAATCTAACTGACGGACTAATTAGAATTTTTCAGTTGACAAGCCTATTGTGTTTCTTATACGGTTAGAAATTTGAACTCAATGGCTCGCTGGCAAACCTCGAGCTTAGACCTCTACTGAAGTATCAAAGACCAATTAGTTAGTCTTATCATTTGTTTTAATTTTATTTAACCCAACGTTCAAAATTGTATACTTAATTAGGCTAAAAAATCCTGGTGATCAGGGTTAAGCTTGGTGAATAACAGCAACGCACTAATCTTATCAAAAGATAAATCGATCTATATCTATCACATGTCTAAGAATCTGTCAACAATTTTGGTAATTCAGATTTATTTCAAAGTTGCATCAGTCTGGAAGTGCATACCTAAGTGTTAAAATGAAGGTGCTTTTCGTGTTCCAGGTATTCTTCGCATTTTTCGCGCTGTTCGCCATGGCTGCGGCTCGAGGAGGTTTGCTCAACTATCTATTCATATTTATTTATTACATTTAGCGATTTCGTCACATTTTATAATGTTCTGAACTTATGACTTTTATGACGCAGTTTCAGTAGCGATTGAAAAAACTTTTTTACAAAAAAAACTACCGACTTCCAGAAAACATTACAAAGTGAAAAATAACTTTAATTTCGGAAGTCGGTGTCGTTGGTTCCGCATTTTCTTTTATTGACACCGACTTCCGAAATTAAAGTTATTTTTCACTTTGTAGTGTTTTTTGGAATTCAGTAGTTTTTTTTTGTAAGAAAGTTTTTATTTTTCACTTTTTAGTGGGCCAGTTTGTAATTTATATAAGTTACAATAGCCTAATGTCAATTGCTCATCACCTTTTACAAAATATTTCTTTTCCCGATGCAGGGACGTTAATTGTTCAGGAGTTCTCCTTGTAAGAACCAGGAGAACTGGAGCTGATTGAGAAGTCACTATCAGCTCCACTTCATGATACGCATTGTGCTTAGCAACCACATTAAAGTACCTAATCGAATCGCAAACCATGAAATATTTATTATTGAGTAGTTCCGATGGCCATCTGTGGTCTTCATCATCAGTTCCACTTCACCGAATGGTGCTTTCTGAAAGCAAATGCACGAGTTACTATAAAAAATACCCAAATCGCTATAGGTGTGCCTACAAAGTTTGAGGGTTGCCCTCGATTTCCATGGGATTCCCTCATCAGATTCCAATTTGGTGACAATGGAACCACCTCAGGAGCATACCCTTTCAAACAAAAAAAATTTTGAAAATCCGTCGACAATTGGCGGAGTATTCGATGAACAAACAATAAAAAAAAACATACAATCATCCGAACATAGTACCTCCTCCTTTTTGTGAAGTCGGTAAAAAGGTAGATATCATTACAGCCGATGGATTATAAGATGATGACTAATATTTTTCTAGTATTGTCGAAGCTAGGTACCGTAGTTTCATAATGTAGGATCTTCGAGGTCATATTTAGGTACCAGGTTGTGTCAGACTTCTTCCGAATTAAATCCTACGGTTCCCTATGTTACGATGACGGGAGTACCTAAGACTAGCAAATAAACAAAATGTAGACTTGCACCGAAAAGGAATTGCTGTCTTAAATTGAAGAGTTCCATTCTCTATCTCCGAAGGTCTTCATAAGACCTAAACAAAAAAATAATAATTTACTTAGCAGTTCTACTATTCTTAAATTATTACATTATGAATACGAGAGGGATCTCGAATGCTTTTGATGGTAGTGCCATGCTTTGTTTATAACCGATCGTGTATTGTTTCTAGTGAACTTTGTCAACAACAACCCCAGTGACCCAACTGCTGGTAAGAAAACTTCCTACATTACTTATAAATGAAAATTTGTAAAAACTCACCTTAAAAAATCTGATTCATGTGAACTGCAGTGCGATTCTGTAACTCTCTCATCGTGAAAACTTAGGTGAAGTGAGCGTGGAGTGAACTGTCAGTGTAATCCTGATGCTCGGGATTGATACTCTTGACAGCTCACTCTAAGCTCACTACACCTAACTTTTCACGGTGAGATTTTTACAGAATCGATCGGCAGTTTTGGTAGCACTGCCTTTGATTAGATTGATATGTTTTATTTTGATTGGGAAATAAACAATATTTAAGTAGACATGCTGTCAGCATGTTTATTTCCCAATCAAAATAAAACATGCTGTAGCACCTGTTGCGTGTGATTTGCTGTCATATATTGAAGAGTTCCGTTCTCTATCTCCGAAGGTCTTCATAAGACCTAAACAAAAAAAGAATAATTTAGCAGTTCTACTATTCTTAAATTATTACATTATGAATACGAGAGGGATCTCGAATGCTTTTGATGGTAGTACCATGATTTGCTTATAACCGATCGTGTATTGTTTCTAGTGAACTTTGTCAACAACAACCCCAGTGACCCAACTGCTGGTAAGAAAACTTCCTACATTACTTATAAATGAAAATTTGTAAAAACTCGCCTTAAAAAATCTGATTCATGTGACCAGTTTTGGTAGCACTGCCTTTGATTAGATTGACATGTTTTATTTTGATTGGGAAATAAACAATATTTAAGTAGACATGCTGTCAGGATGTTTATTTCCCAATCAAAATAAAACATGCTGTAGCACCTGTTGCGGGTGATGTGCTGTCATATATTGAAGAGTTCCGTTCTCTATTTCCGAAGGTCTTCATCAGACCTAAACAAAAAAAGAATAATTTAGCAGTTCTACTATTCTTAAATTATTAAATTATGAATACGAGAGGGATCTCGAATGCTTTTGATGGTAGTACCATGATTTGCTTATAACCGATCGTGTATTGTTTCTAGTGAACTTTGTCAACAACAACCCCAGTGACCCGACTGCTGGTAAGAAAACTTCCTACATTACTTATAAATGAAAATTTGTAAAAACTCGCCTTAAAAAATCTGATTCATGTGACCAGTTTTGGTAGCACTGCCTTTGATTAGATTGACATGTTTTATTTTGATTGGGAAATAAACAATATTTAAGTAGACATACTGTCAGCATGTTTATTTCCCAATCAAAATAAAACATGCTGTAGCACCTGTTGCGGGTGATTTGCTGTCATATATTGAAGAGTTCCGTTCTCTATTTCCGAAGGTATTCATCAGACCTAAACAAAAAAAATAACCAATTAATTTAGCAGTTCTAACTATTCCAAATGTTCAAGTTATTATTAATAATCCTACTCGAATGCTATTTGGTGATCTTAACATGCTTTGCTTATAACCGATCGTGTATTGTTTTTAGTGAAATTTGTCGACAACAACCCCAGTGACCCGACTGCTGGTGAGCAAACTTCCTACATTATAAATAAAAATTAGTAAAAACCCGCCTTTAAAAAAAATCAGATCCATGTGAACTGCTTCGGTAACACTGCCTTTGATAAGATTGTTATGTTTTATTTTGATTGGCAATTATACCTACAATATGTAAATATGGTTTTGCACCTATTGCGGTTGAATTGCTGTCATATATTGAAGAGTTCCATTCTTTATATCCGAAGGTCTTCATCAGATCTTAACAAAAATAATTAAAAACCAATTAATATAACAGAAATTTCTATTTAAAAAAAAATCACTATATGAACACTCCCTCCCGAATGATGTTAGTCGTCGTATAATGCGTTGCTTTATAATTGTTCATGTTATCATTTTTAGTGAACTTTGTCAACAACAACCCCAGTGACCCGACTGCCGGTAAGCAAACAACTTAACTAAGTTTATAAAACAAAAATAAAGTAAAATAGCCTTGAAAAGTTAATAATATTGTGTGAAATAAGATTGGAAGCTTACCTCGGCTTGTTTGTTTTATTTTTATATTTTGAGAGCCAGTATTTAAACGATGCTCTATAGGGTACCGTGGTCTATCTCAATCAATTCTTCACTAACAGTTTCTAGTGAACTTTCTCGGCAATAAACCGACTGCTGGTGAGCAAACTTCATAAATCAAAAATACATAAGATCTTAGCTAAATGAATGTTATATTTTATTTTATTTTACTTTTACTTTTCTTTATTTTATCTTTACCCTTTAAACCTCATCATTGTTAAGTTATCACATAGGGGAAGAGCGAGACAGCTCCGACACAAGTACTTTTGTAACTTACTGGAGCTGCCTCAATTTATGTGTGACACAATGTTTAAGTTGAAATAAGTATTTTTGTATTTTGTATCTAACCATAATAGTGTAAAGCATTATGGACATAAAAAAAGAACCTGCTCTTAGTGCTCCTTTTTTACGTCGGTTAAAAACCGAATCTTGATGTGTATTTAATTTTTAAAATAATCTCTACGTTACATTACATTTTAATAAGGAAAGTTCTAATCACCTTTTTCTATTTACTAACACTATTTTCGTTAGATCTTATGTTATGGCTGCTAAACTTACATATTATGTATGTTAGCCAAAGACTACTATGTACGGCTTTGCTTTTAATCGTCATGTTTCATATTATTTCAGTGCATGTGGTAGACAACAACCCTGGACAAGGTCAGTACTGAAAGCCTCCTAAGATTAGTTTATAAGATTTACATAAATTAAGTAGATTTATCGCAATATTTATGCTTGCTACGAAAGCGTAGAGCGAACTGCCGCGCGCGTTTCTCGTCGTTTTTCGCTCAATATTTTAGTCTGTAGCGACTCAGCGTCCTGCCCTTAGCCCAATTTATTAGAGCTCGGTGCATCATGCAGTTTTCTTCCATACTTCTTTATTAGTCTTCATCTCGTCAAGTCTGTAGCTACTGCAGTCTTAAAATTACCTTTCTCATAAAGGAGTACCAAATATGTAGAAAAACCAGGTGAAAAAAAATACAGTCTAAGTATGTAATCTTTTTTGTTTTGTTTCAGTTAACCTCAACAACCGTAAGTACATAAAAAATAATTTTTGATTTACATTCTTTCTAAGTAAGTCAGCAGAAAGCGCGAGTGAGGAATTTATAGCTTCATAGCAAAAAAAAAACACATTCCTGAGCTATATTTTCTACTTCTGAGTTGATGGCGCCATGTGTAGTCTCTAAATTAAATTTAGTATTGACGCTGTTTTTCTTACCTGTTTCATTATTTATTTTTATTATTTGCCAGGTAGTTTTTATGTTATCATCAGCTAATTTTATTTTATTACTAATATAAAGATCTTTAGCTATTTCGCACACACTTTTGAAAGTTTTTGAATATACTGCAACACACTGATGAAAGCTTGTATACTTATTATTAATTTACGTTAGTCGCCCAATCATTAAAATAACTTTTAGTCTTTAGTAGAAAGTGTCGTTCAAGTGCGTGTTTTGTGGCCCGACGTGGTTCGGAGTTTCAATAGAATAATAAACATATCTACTGGTTTTTGTTACTACTGACGTGCCTACCCTATACTTACTTAACGTAAATTCTTCGGTAACATACTTATGAGAGATGTTTGTGGTTACAGCTGACCCAGCTTTCGGCCAGCCCGACCAGAGCATCGGTAAGACCATTTATTTATATTCATTTAATACTTCTTACATCCCTAATATGCGTTTTTGTAGTACATCCACTTTATACCTTCACTGAAAATAGATCATTTTTTTAAATTCTATCTATTTGTCGTAAAATTCAATAATTAAACAGAAACATTACAAAAATATGAATAGGGCTGAATCTACTTATAATGGACGTTCTTAATATTTTCTAAGGCGGCCCGTACACAGTCAATCTCTAGTATTTTCGAAGCTAGGTACCGTAGTTTCATAATGTAGGATCTTCGAGGTCATATTTAGGTACCAGGTTGTGTCAGATTTCTTCCGAATTAAATCCTACGGTTCCCTATGTTACGATGACGGGAGTACCTAAGACTAGCAAATACACAAAATGTAGACTTGCACCGAAAAGGAATTGCTGTCTTAAATTGAAGAGTTCCATTCTCTATCTCCGAAGGTCTTCATAAGACCTAAACAAAAAAAGAATAATTTAGCATTTCTACTATTCTTAAATTATTACATTATGAATAGGTACTAGAGGGATCTCGAATGCTTTTGATGGTAGTACCATGATTTGCTTATAACCGATCGTGTATTGTTTCTAGTGAACTTTGTCAACAACAATCCCAGTGACCCGACTGCCGGTGAGAAAACTTGCTGCATTACTTATAAATGAAAATTTGTAAAAACTCGCCTTAAATAATCTGATTCATGTGAACAGTTTTGGTAGCACTGCCTTTGATTAGATTGATATGTTTTATTTTGATTGGGAAATAAACAATATTTAAGTAGACATGCTGTCAGCATGTTTATTTCCCAATCAAAATAAAACATGCTGTAGCACCTGTTGCGGGTGATTTGCTGTCATATATTGAAGAGTTCCGTTCTCTATTTCCGAAGGTCTTCATCAGACCTAAACATAAGAAATAACCAATTAATTTAGCAGTTCTAACTAATTATTCCAAATGTTCAAGATTTGAATAATGCTACTCGAATGCTATTGGTGTGCTTTGCTTATAACCGATCGTGTATTGTTTCTAGTGAAATTTGTCGACAACAACCCCAGTGACCCAACTGCTGGTGAGCAAACTTCCTACATTATAAATAAAAATTTGTAAAAACCCGCCTTTAAAAAAAATCAGATCCATGTGAACTGCTTCGGTAACACTGCCCTTGATAAGATTGTTATGTTTTATTTT
Organism: Globia sparganii; assembly: GCA_949316385.1. NCBI lineage: Eukaryota > Metazoa > Arthropoda > Insecta > Lepidoptera > Noctuidae > Globia > Globia sparganii. Next base: position 7,188,062 of record OX438670.1, read on the forward strand.
GATTGGCAATTATACCTACAATATGTAAATATGATTTTGCACCTATTGCGGTTGAATTACTGTCATATATTGAAGAGTTCCATTCTTTATCTCCGAAGGTCTTCATCAGATCTTAACAAAAATAATTATAAACCAATCAATATAACAGTTATTTCTATTAAAAAAAAATCACAATATGGACACTCCCTATCGAATGCTGTTAGTGGTCGTATAATGCGTTGCTTAATAATTGTTCATGTTATAATTTTTAGTGAACTTTGTCAACGACAACCCCAGTGACCCGACTGCCGGTAAGCAAACAACTTAACTAAGTATATAAAACAAAAATAAAGTAAAATAGCCTTGAAAAGTTCATAATACTGTGTGAAATAAGATTGGAAGTTTACCTCGGCTTGTTTGTTTTATTTTTCTATGTTGAGTGCCAGTATTTAAACGATGCTCTGTAGAGTACCGTGGTCTATCTCAATCAATTCTTCACTAACAGTTTCTAGTGAACTTTGTCGGCAATAAACCGACTGCTGGTGAGCAAACTTTATAAATAAAAAATACATAAGATCTAACCATAATAGTGTAAAGCATTATGGACATAAAAAAAGAACCTGCTCTTAGTGCTCCTTTTTTACGTCGGTTAAAAACCGAATCTTGAAGCGTATTGCGATTATATTTTAAAATAATCTCTACGTTACATTACATTTTTAATAAGGAAGTTCTAATCACCTTTTACTATTTTCGTTAGATCTTATGTTATGGCTGCTAAACTTACATAATATGTATGATAGCCAAAGACTGCTATGTACGGCTTTGCTTTTAATCGTCATGTTTCATATTATTTCAGTACATGTGGTAGACAACAACCCTGGACAAGGTCAGTACTGAAAGCCTCCTAAGATTAGTTTATAAGATTTACATCAATTAAGTAGGTTTATCGCAATATTTATGCTTGCTACGAAAGGGTAGAGCGGACTGCCGCGCACGTTTCTCGTCGTTTTACGCTCAATGTTTTAGTCTGTAGCGACTCAGCGTCCTGCCCCTAGCCCAATTTATTAGAGCTCGGTGCATCATGCAGTTTTCTTCCATACTTCTTTATTAGTCTTCATCTCGTCAAGTCTGTAGCTACTGCAGTGTTAAAATTACCTTTCTCATAAGGAGTACCAAATATGTAGAAAAACCAGGTGAAAAAAAATACAGTCTAAGTATGTAATCTTTTTTGTTTTGTTTCAGTTAACCTCAACAACCGTAAGTACATAAAAAATAATTTTTGATTTACATTCTTTCTAAGTAAGTCTGCAGAAAGCGCGAGTGAGGAATTTATAGCTTCATAGCAAAAAAAAAAACATTCCTGAGCTATATTTTCTACTTCTGAGTTGATGGCGCCATGTGTAGTCTCTAAATTAAATTTAGTATTGACGCTGTTTTTCTTACCTGTTTCATTATTTATTTTTATTATTTGCCAGGTAGTTTTTATGTTATCATCAGCAAATTTTATTTTATTATAACACACTGATGAAAGCTTGTATACTTATTATTAATTTACGTTAGTCGCCCAATCATTAAAATAACTTTTAGATTTTAGTAGAAAGTGTCGATCAATTTCGTGTTTTGTGGCCCAACGTGGTTCGGAGTTTCAATAGAATAATAAACATATCTACTGGTTTTTGTTACTACTGACGTGCCTACCCTATACTTACTTAACGTAAATTCTTCGGTAACATACTTATGAGAGATGTTTGTGGTTACAGCTGACCCAGCTTTCGGCCAGCCCGACCAGAGCACCGGTAAGACCATTTATTTATATTCATATAATACTTCTTACATCCCTAATATGCGTTTTTGTAGTACATCCACTTTATACCTCCACTGAAAATAGAGCATTTTTTTAAATTCTATCTATTTGTCGTAAAATTCAAAAAGTAAACAGAAACATTACAAAAATATGAATAGGTCTGAATCTACTTATAATGGACGTTCTTACTATTTTCTAAGACTAAGTATACAAATAGTATGTGGAAAAACAAAGGAATTTCACACGCGTCGACGGAATCGGTGACGCGGGTTTTTACCGTCTGGTATAACGAATCTAAAAATAAAAATAACCTAACCACCAAAAAACCAAGAAAACCAGGGGGCCGATTCTACTAACAAAATTGTTCAAAAATCGCAATGGAACCACAGCTGAATCACGGCTGTTAAGCGTTTTCATATTCTACTAATGAACAACGATTCAACTGCGGTTACGTTTTAGTATCGATCGAAATAATTTCAAAATATATTCTACTAACAAAATCGAACATGAGCGTGCCGTTTAGTCACATTCTACTGTTATTTTAACACTTGTTAGAATCGAATGGTCTAAATATAATTTTGTATTCGAAAATACTTTCACATTCACATTTAGGTAACATTTTTAGGTTCAACTTTTTTTTCTTGGGTATTATTAATCATACTATTTGGCATTTTGGTAACACAGTTTACCCGCTGTTACGTTCCCGCTACCATTCAGTTGCGATCAAAGATTCCGATTCAGCAAGTTTAGTTTCCAGTTTGCTTAAGAAATAGTAGAATGACTTCATAAGAAACTATAGAACGGCGATCGAAATCGAACTGTTATTAAAACACAATTGAACGTGTAACGTTGCAAATTAGTAGAATCGCCCCCCAGATCATTGTTAGTATATATACAGGTACTCTAAGTTAATAATTAACTCAAGAGTGTCTAACGTCTTTTTCTTTTGTTTCAGGTATCCTCGACAACCGTAAGTACTTAAAACTATTCTTATAAAAAAGGCAAAAAAGGAAAAAAGAAACTTTTCTCTGCAGTGACATGCCCAAGTCAGGTTAACATAGGAAGCTTAGGGTAATATAATTGCGTTCTACCAAAGATGGATTACTCTACGCGACACCTAGATCAATGCTTAAGTCAGAGGCTCTCAAACTTATTTTGTCGACCGCCCACTTTGAGAATATTTTTTTTATAATGTCCCTATTTTTTTTTATTCACCATCTGTCGCGAATCTGATATTAATAGTCATGAGATAGGATATATAATTTTATCCGGGTCTTTTACTGCCCCCTGAAAATCTGTAACGCCCACGAGGGGGCGTTATGGCCCACCTTGAGAACCAAGGGCTTAAATAAAAGCGCGCTTATATATTATACAAGATCTCCCGGAATGAACGCACACGACCAAATATTAGAACTAGAATAAATAATGTCATAATCATAATACATACACTGAATTTTTACTATTATGTAAAACATTGTTTATTTATTAAATTAGTCTGTGGGAGGAAATTGTGGTCACATTAAAAATCTACGCACGTACGCAGTCGCACACGTACTCGTTTAAGGGCAATAGATAACTTCGTCCGTTTCGGGTTTCGGAAGTGTGACTGTAATTTACGTAGTTTTAATTATTTTTGGCATAAAAAATTATCTACATTAAAAAATTACAGAAATCAATTCTGAACAAACTATCACCAGGTATTGCATCGCAGCTGTTGAATCAAGCAAACTATTTTTTAGTTCTTATCTCCTATTTAAATAGTCAACAGGATGGTGCCGTGTAATCGTAAATTTCTTATCATTCCTCTTCCTTACACTATCTCCTGTGTTGTCTAATGAGAGATAAATTTTACGTTTTACAGCTGACCCAGCTTTCGGCAGGCCTACATACGAACAACCCGGTAAGATTATTTATTGATAATGAATAAAATTATTATTTATATAAGTAATGTGCGTTTTTGTAGTAGGTACATCAACATGTTTTTGATCTAAATTAACTCAAACTGAAGTCGACAAATTAACAACCATGGATTTTTATAAGTGCCTACCTACTTCTATCTAGTATATAAAACTCCTCCTAAACGGCTGGACTGATTTGTATGAAAGGAGACGTTCCATTTTTGTATGGGACTCCGGCCTTAACATGTACACTTTAGAAAACCTGGAAAACGAACCCCTGAATACAATAAAGAATGTTTTTTTTCTCTAAATAAAAACTGAAAATGTTTGACGTTTGTTATGACCATCGACCGCCAGCCATGACAGGTTGGAGAGATGACGTTTACATAACCTAGAATTTGTCAAAACTGTGATTGTTGTTTTCCGATATACAAAGCCAAAGCCGTAAGAAGTTAAAAGAAAGAAATGAAACGCAAAATAACACCGAAAGCCACGAAGTTGAAACGAACGAGACCACAACGAGACTGACAGACTGACTAATGTAATGTCATTGTCAACAGTATAAACCTAGAATATTTCGTCCAGAAGTACCTACAAATATACAATCCACAAAAGTACAAAATATATTTTAACGATGAATCGAATCGTCACACTTTCTTGTAATTAATCAAAAAAGTTGTTTTAAGATAGATATCTTACCATAATAGCAAATAAATACATGCCTTTTATCATTAAATAAATAATGTCTACGTGATATTAATATTTTATAATGTAACATGATTTCTGGACGAAAGCAGTATGCAAGTAAGACGACGCCATGTTCAATAGATTATGGCAATAGTTTGAAAAACTATTATTTTTTGTGTCGAAGTAATCAGGGGAATATTCAGAAAAGAATATGTTTCCACAATTCGTGGAATTATTTCCTATTTTTTCACTACCGTACATGTTATGGCCGAAAATGAAACATCTCCTTTATATTTCATAGGTACCCCTGTTTTTTTTTTTTTTGCAAAACCACGTTGCGAGGTCAGCTAGTACCAATATAATATAACTAGCTGACCCCGCAAACGTCGTTTTGCAAAAATAAAAAATAGATAGTATCCGATTCTCAGACCTACCCGATATGCACACAAAATTTCATACAAATCGGTCCAGCCGTTTCGGAGGAGTACGGGAACGAACATTGTGACACGAGATTTTTATATATTAGAAGATTGTGGTTCGGACAAAACTAGACGCAGATTTCGATTTCCATGACTCTTTTTGAGTGAGACAAAATGACATAGCTCCCACTCCAACAATCTTATTCGTGACTGACTGACAAATTAGATCTAACTATTGGCATGTTACTGTACAGCTATATAAAATCGACTTGGTCATTATATTTTCTCCTTCCTCAGACATTCGACCAGGCTGTGGCCCGTTCATCCGTCCCCCTCGCTACCCCGGAAAGCAATGTAAGTACAAGCCTTTTTTTTGTGGCTGGGAAATCATCAAATGACCCCTCCCGCTCAGGGTGGAGCAGGAGGGAGTGTCAGACTCTTACTGACTAAAACCCGCCCGTGTTCCTTCCGGGGCAGCGGTAACCCTTTCAGACAATCCCGCTGGCTGCAAGTACAAGCCTAGTACCCGATGGAATTTCCGAATTTGGAAAACTTACACACTTCCAGACACACTTTCATCCCCTATTTACCCTTTTAGGGGATGATTTTTTAAAAACCCCTCCCTAGTGGGCACCTTCGTTATATTTACAACATGTCCCGGAATTAACGCACACCACCAATTTTCCTAATTAGAATATTATTTTATAATCATACCTAGTTAAATACTCTGAATTGGTACTTTTATGTATAAAACATTGGCCCCGATTCTGTTGTTCACAAACTAAATTAAATTTAAGTTATGTACCTACATATCTTTCTTTCTATTTCATTACGAAAAGGACAGAAGATAAATATTATTTTAGTCCTGTCAAATTAGTCAGCGCCTTACGTAAATTGACATATTTTAGTAGCCAATTTTTTAATCACGTCTAAACTTTTCTATGGATTATCTAATTTGACAGGACTAAATTAATATTTATCTTTTGTCCTTTTCATAATGAAATAGAAATAAAAAGATGCACTGAACCACTGAACTTAAATTTAATTTAGTTTGTGAACAACAGAATCGGGGCCATTGTTTATTTATTAAAATACTGACTCTGGGTGAAAATTGTGGTAACATTACAAATCTACGCGCACACACACAGTCGCACAGGCACACTTATTAGGTACTGTAAAGGTTACAGTCTGCTAAACTAAAACCTTATTTATTTATGGCAGGCTGGCAATAAAATAACTCTGATTGCATTCGAACAATCAAGCAAGCGTAGAATGAGCTTTCAAATGATTGTATTAGGTTTTTGTTTGGATGACAATTCAAAAGTGTTTGTAAATGTCTTAATTCATCTATATGCTTTGAGTTTAAGAAAAAAGTGATCATATAGATGGGGTAACGTAAAGACGTTCACTTGGAATGAACGTAGAAAAGGACATCCTTCATTTTATAACCAAACATTAAAAAAGTCTTCTTAAGGGAAATAACATCTTGAGCATTTTTTACTTTAATTTTTGGATATAAAATATTCGACACTTGATATCTCTCCGACCCTGACAAACCATAACCCTCCTTCAGGAGAGCAATCATAGGGCAACCAATACAGTGCATAAAAACATAAAACCGTCATTCCGACCTCGCCGCAGAGGTCCCTCGCGACGCGACGTCCCCAACTAAAATGCTCCCCCCTCCGACTCTTGCTCGATGAAATGCCAGCCTGTCAACTGTGAACTTACTGCCCGGTGGCTCACACCCCTGCCTAACCCTTCGAGGATTACGGCGTGATGTTATGATTTCTAATAAACTTTTGATTTTTTTTTCAGACGACAACCCCTACGCTCGCGGCGGCTAGTAAATAACTTCACTAAACGCGTCCTTCTTACAAATAACTTCAATTAAATACCTACCCAGAATTTCTGTAACTTATGTATTAACAAATTCAGAATACTTATGAAAACTTTGATTTAAAATAATGTAACTACCTATCTAGATCCACTTCTTTGTTCAAGCTTTTCAACTTGAGTTATTGGCACTTTGTTTTTTTTTTCCAATCTGCAAAATGAGGAAATAAACACATCCTTCATTTTACTTGTTCTTTTATTTTTATGTGTCTTTATATTATTATGTATCTATAAAAATAAAAAATGAATACGACATTAATAAAAATAGGCACTGCGATTCACGTCTTATACAGAGTGGAAAAAATCAATGGGCCCTGGAGGGAAACTACTTTAAATCCTTAAGATATGTATATTATTCCGTTATATTTAATAACAAAAAAAAAACAACCGACTTAAAAAAAAAAACACTACAAAGTGTAAAATAACTTTAATTTTAATTTCGGAAGTCGGTGTCTTTGGTTTTGTATTTACGTTTTTGCCACCGACTTCCAAAATTAAAATTAAAGTTATTTTACACTTTGTAGTGTTTTTTTTTTGAAGTCGGTTGTTTTTTTTTGTTAAAAAGTTTTTATTTTTTACTTTTTATAGTCAGAGTGCATCTCATGACAATTCCAATAAGCCCAAACACGGCTAGAATACATGGTTTTATTACGAAGTTCCGGTACCTACCTACCTTCCAGCTTCATCATCAGATCGGTTTGATGGTACTATTTTCGTCAGAACCATTTATTTAAATTTGCTTTGTCATAGTCGCTTAACTATCTTAATCGATATATCTTATCGCCACCCGTGGAATACTTATTATCATTGAAGAGTTCTTGTGGCTATCTGTGGTCTCCTTCATCAGTTCCACTTCACCAAATTATACTTTTTCAATGCAAATGTTTGACATGTTGATGAAAATACCAAAATTGCTATATGTATGCCTATAATATTTGAGGAGTTCCCTCAATTCCTCATGGATCCCATCATCAGAACTGGATTTTGACAAGAATGGGACCAATCTGGAAGCATATCCTTTCAAATAAAACAAAAAATTCCAAATCGGTTCATAAATGGCGGCGCGCGGCGTACTGAGGTAACAAAACCTCCTCCTTTTTGAAGTCGGTTAAAAAGAAACAAAACTGCATTCACAGATTTCTCGACAAGCTTACCTAAACCGACAATCGAACAATCTAAAAAAAAAAAAAAACACTCGCTATGTAAGTCTGTGTTATTTCAAAAAGTAATGATAATAATGGTAATGTTATAAAAATCGCTTTCCATTGATGGTTGATCAGTGGCGCTAAAAAAATTCCTAATAAAAAGTGAGGATAATGTGTTTTGAGTGATAAAGAATGCAATTTTAGATAATTATTGATTTAAAAATGTTGATTAATACAGAGTGAGTTTCGAGTTAACCATTTTGTTCGATAGATGGCGTTGAGCAAATTTCGTCATATTCTGAATCGTGGTGTTATTGGAACGAAGTCTTGGAACGAAGTTCTTTTACAAGGCTTGAAATAAAATGGCAGAAATCGTCACGTAACGAAAAAGTGTTATGCCCCCTCCATGCGACTTTTCATTTATTTAATAGAAAGATAGAGATAGTTTACATTTTCGAGGGTGCTGAAGCTGATAGTGAGTCAAAATGAAAAACTAAGATGGAGGCTGCAATTTTTTTTAAATTTTCGTCTTGAATTTCGTTTTCATGGTTTCCGAGGGTGCTGGTGCTGAAGGCGATGGTGAGGTCAAAAAGAAAATCCAAGATGGCGGCTGCAAACATTTTTAAGTTTTTCGTCAAGGGTGTCGTTTTCATGGTTTTCGAGGGTGCTGAAACCGATATAGTGGTCAAAATGAAAAGCCTAAGATGATTGGCTGCAAAAATTTACAAATTTTCGTCATTTTGAAATTTTCGCAACCACCTTCTTGGATTTTTATTTTTAACTTCGTTCCTGCCGGGGTCCTCCGACTCCACACGTTTTTTCTTTGGTGGTGAGATTTTCCAAAGAAGGGTGACCTTCATTCGTATAGATAAAGACAATTTTAATTATAAAACTGAAATCTGATGAACTGAAACTTCTTCCACGTCAAATAACTAAATTTAACATAAAATATATCTTGTGACACTGGGCAATACTGTAGCTTTCCCTTATTGAAATAATTTTCGGTATCGGATCAGTAGTTCCTAACATTACCCTCTACATACAAACTCAAATTTTACTTTCATAAAGATTTAAAAAAAACCGAATTCCGACACTGACTGCACCACTACCTACATCACCGTCACTGATCTTGACGTAGATACCTATTACTACCTACTTGCTAATAACATACAAACATTAAGGAGATGCTAATTGGATGGAAAAAAACAAAATTCAAATAGCGTGTACTTGATGAAAATAGCATCATGCTTAGATGAAAATAACAAAACTTGTGTTTAGTTTGAAACATGCTCATTTTGAACTGACTTCCAAAAAGGAGGAGGTTCTCAGTTCGATTGTATGTTGTTTTTTGTTGCATGTTAGTTACGCGACATCATCAGAAATTGTAAATCGATTTCAGAAATTCTTTTTTTATTGGATAGGGTATGCATCTGGGGTGGTCCCATATAAATTTGATTAACTTTACTTGGGTGATTTTTGAGTTAGCTTCAATAATACGCATTTTTGCCACTTAGTTTATATTTATGATGTTATAATAATTTCCTGTCACTGATATTTACATAGAAAGTAGTGTTATATGAATTTGTGTGGGATAAGAATAATAAAAAATGTTTAAAAAGTGCTCACCTTTTGGAAACACAATTTACCACGGACCTAACGGTCTTTTAAGTTTTTTTTCAGTCATAGTTTATCGGTCTGCATTTTCAAAAACCCACACCGATTTTATGCCGAATTCCGCATTTCTCGAAGGGAAAATAGCCTCCTGACCGATTTAGGTCACGGCGGCCAATCTCAACAGAGACTAGCCAAGGACTACGCACGCAGGAGATATTATTATAATGCACTAATATTTGCTCAAACAGGTATACTCTTTAGTCCTTTACTTTCATATTCCGATAGGACGTCTATTCGACACGACTGGGTTGATCTGAAAGGTAATTGCGTAGCATATTATTAGTAGGAATGGCTTTCATTTTGACAGTTCAACAACATTCATTGCGTTATTTACGTTGTTGAGCAGACAAATTTTTCGAACATATAGAGCAATGGATTAGCAATATGGTAATGTTTCAGATTATGATTGATAGTGTGTTACGCAATTAGGGTGCAGGCCCAGGACCAACGAATGTATGTGCTTTCTGAGGCACGGGGTGTCACGCCACCAACTAGCAAACTCCGGGCTGTTAATACCTAACACTTTGCCCGACCATCGAACTCATCCGCTGAGTAATTGAGTAACACACATATATCTCAAACTCAAACTCAAAGCAATTATTTCAATTAAACCATTTACAGGCACTTTTGAATTGTCAAAATTAAATAGTCGGTCAGTTAGTCAAAAAGTTGAAGCTAGTTGCCTGTGTATAATGACAAATTATCACATTTTCTTTCATTTTGACAATGCGTACCTACCTAATTGTTTTCATTGCATTATTTACTTTTTACCTATGAAGCAATGGATCAGAAATATCCTTCAAAGCCCTCAGATTGTGATTGCAACTGTGTTACGCGATTAGGGTGCAGGACTCCACGCACAGCAGTGCTTGCGACCACAAGACCAACGAAAATATGGTCTAGGTATGTACCTACTTAAGTAACTATTATTTCTGACAACCACAAGATTGGATGTAGAAGGTAATTAATTAAAATGGTGTTCATCAAAAACTACAGCAGAGCAAACTGACCATCTTCAACTGATCTCAGAAGTACAGATGGTGTTTGATTGACAGCAAGAAATTAATAACAAACTTAATGAATTCATAGAAGTTAAAGAAAAACAATTCGTCTTGGTCAGTAGATAACATTTGAACAGATAAACGATGACATGTAATTACTGGAATTGAACAGAAAAGATTTTGTACAACTGTTTGTATACCACAACATACCAAATATTTGAACGCTTCTTCACTATTTAAACAATATTCGCTTGGGTCGGACAGGTTATCGGCAACTCGCTATATAAGAGACAACGCTAAACAAATTCGGCATACGTACTCGTCTGGTCATATAAGTAGTTCTCTCATCATCTGTGATATTATTAAACAAAATGAGGGCTTTTTCGGTGAGTCAACTATTATTAAGTTTTTGTTTAATTTACCGAAGCTATTATATTCTTGGCAAAACATAAAATTAAATAGGTAACAAACAAAACCGGTTTCTTGACGCTGTAATATTAGGCACTTGTAAATTAAATTATAGCAGAAAAACATAGAAAAATAAAAATTTTGGTGACTGTCAATTTTCATTTTTGGCGCTCTTATGTAACCTGTTGCTACAATAAATAAGAAACAGCTTACCGGTATAAATGCGGTTTGCTTTAAATATCTTTTTTTCTCAGAAACGTGTTTATTTTTTCCTATAACAATTTTAAGATACTTTCAATGTGGGAAACATTCGGAAACTCTTTGTTAGATATTTATTATTAGCGTTGATTTGTACAATGTCGATATAGTATAGAACTAGAAGTGTCCTTGGAACAAAACTGACGACTGAAACTTTTTTTTGAGCTGTCATAAATATAATTATGTAGTTGTTCTCGTGATTATCGTCGGAAAAATAAGCCCGACATTTAAATGCCTCAATATCAGGCAATATTGCCTACAGATATTTTTTTGGTGATATTAGTGTGTTGTTCTGGGGTGCGCTGCTCATGATTTGAGGTAGTTGGGCTAAATGTAGGTGTGTGGAAGTCTTAAATCAGAAAGGGCCTAGTATTGATCCCTGATGAACTCCTCAAAACGGGGCCTGAACTTTAACATTACAAGTCAATATACGCACGCTTGTACCTAAGCGTCTGCAAGATCAAGATATAACATCTGAAATAAAAATATAATTCTGACAAGTTACCTCGTAAACTAAAACCATGATAATCATACATGTAACAGGCTCAAATGGCTTACTTAAATTCATTTTTTGTTTACCAAAAATTTTGTGTCAATAAAGCTTTATTTATTATTTATTTATATTTTGTTTTTGCCAAATTTCTTAATAAAAGTTTTGTCTTTTAACGGTAAATATTTATGTCTTCAAAAAACTTTTCAACAATTTTTAAATTCTCCAATTATTACACTGCTTATAGATAAGGTGATTACTTTTATAAATAAAACAGTTTCAGTTCCTTAGTAAAGTACGATAACCCACGATAAGATTATATAGAGAACAACAAACTTGCGCAGACGAAAACCATCTACTATCCATTATAAAAGTGGAAGTAACTAGTAGTTAGTAGTAGTGTCTGTTTATTACTTTTTCATGCAACAAAATTATATTTTTAGACCATTCGATTCTAACAAGTGTCAAATAACAGTAGAATGTGTCTAAACGTCACGCTCATGTTCGATTTTGTTAGCAGAATGTATTTTGAAATTATTTCTATCGATCGTTGGTTTAAACTAAAACGTAACCGCAGTTGAATCGTTGTTCATTAGTAGAATATGAAAACGCTTAACAGCCGTGATCCAGCTGTGGTTCCATTGCGATTTTTGAACAATTTTGTTAGTAGAATCGGCCCCCAGGACATATGATACTTTTTATCCCGTTAACACGTTCCCATGTGATAAGTTTCAACTTCCACGCAGGTGAATCTGCGGTCAAAAGCCTACTACCTTATAAAAGAGTGCCTGCTCAACTTGATTACAAACTGATAACGATAATTATAATAACATTATATTTAATTGAGATTGTCTGTACCTACCTACCTATCATTATATTGTACGACATTGTCTCCTTAACTTGTGTAGGTAAATACGCAATTATTTGTGATTAATTGTTTAAGCATTGTTTACTGACCCACGTACATAGGTAAGTATTTCAATTTATGTTATATTACCATATGTGCTAGTCCGTTGGCTTGATAAAAATATCGAAATCCGTGCCTTTATTTTGTCTAGGTACATAGCTACTCCTATGAATTGTGGTAATGTGCCTAATAATTATAATGCGACTTTATTAAAATATTTATTTACCTACATAATTTAAAAACTAATAGTCTGAAAATAATAATGTGTACCTACAGGTACTTATATAAAAAGGAAAGAAAAATACAAAATTCGTCCGCATCGTTGTCAACAGGAAAAGTGCCCAAAAAGGCTGGCAGCATTGCCATATTATATGGCAATGCTGATTATTTGGCCAATAATTATAATTAGGTATTTTCATGCAAATCATCATTATTTTCATTATCTTCGTCCATACGTCACTACATATCATTCCGCAGTATCAGCGATCTTTTGCAGTTTTTCATCAACAAAAATATGCTTCGTCAATTTTATTGTTTAAAAACCACCATGTCTAAGTAATTATTTAAAGAATTTATTTATAAAATTTAAAAAAAATTAATTACTTAATTCATTATTTTTTTATTGATTTGATTTTTTTTTTGTTTGTATTTTAAGATAAAAATTTCAAAGAGCTGTGAATTTTGCGAACAATAAATAAATAAATTCAATGCCTTAACCAAATTGATCATTTTGTGGGCAAACGACAAATAAATGGTCCGGTAAACAAAGTGTGTGTTAACATATTATGTAGGTTTAAGTATTTAAACATGATTCAAATCTCAGAAACAGGTCTCATTATGCAGAAGTCCTTGACATTACAGATTCTTTGGATTTTTTGTACGTGTTTTTACCTACTAGTTACTAATCATAATTTTCTTAGTATAAGTAGGTGCTAGAATAATGAAACCTTATAAAATATATGTTTTGATTATAAGCAAGCATAGCAATCGTTATTTCTTGTTTGTTCATTCAAATGGACCTACCATCGCGTCTGGATTTTCAACTCTCGGTGTTGATGTTGAGCCAAGCATTGAGAATTGAATCGAAATAATCACCCGTGAAAACCTGGGCTTAAAAGGCGTGAAAAGGTAACAGGCAGACATACAGAGTCTTCGCATTTTACATACAATTTGTATAATAAGGAGGTATGGATTTTATTACGATTATAGGTATCACTAGCTGCGCCCCGCGGTTTCACCCGCATAAGTTTCGATTCCGTGGGAATATCGAGATAAAAAGTATCCTATGTGATAATCCTGATTATAAACTATCTATAGGCCAAATTTCATCCAAATCCGTTCAGTAGTTTTTGCGTGAAAGAGTAACAAACATCCATCCATCCATCCTCACAAACTTTCGCGTTTATAATATTAATAGTAGGAGTAGGATAGGAAGTAGGATTTATTTTAATCTTATTAATCCACCTTTCTTAATTGTTGACGTACCTATCTAATTAGGCTAAAAAATCCATGTGAGTAAGGATAAACCTGACGAATAACATTAGCAATATAGGTACCTACTAATCTTATCAACAAGATAAACCGAGTCCGTATCACATAAGTACCTATCTGTCAACATTTGGTAATTCATAATATTTATTTCAAACTTGCATCAGTCTGAAAGTGAATCAGTGTTAAAATGAAGGTGTTTTTCGTGTTCCAGATATTCTTCGCATTGTTCGCGCTGTTCGCCATGGCTGCGGCCCAAGGAGGTTTGCTCAACTATTCATAATTATTTATAAAACATATTTTAGTAGGTGATTTTATGAAACAGTAAAGTTCAGTAAAGTTTGCTAATCATTATTTTAAAGTCGATGGATTATAGGATGAAGACCGTAGTTCCATAATGTAGGATCTTCGAGATCATATTTACTAACTCGTGCTCGGTGTGGAGGTGGTGCGCTGCATGCACGATATTCATTCGCATGCACAAATATGCGGTCCGACGCTTATGCGGCTCCGGCGTCATATACAGGAACCATAACACGACAAAATGACGTAGACGTCAATCTGCTGAACAATTCTGTGGTATTAAGGTAAAAGGGGATAAGTAATAAATATTGAAAAAATGACTTATTCCCTTTTACCTTAACACCACAGAATTAATATCCCTGATACGTTATGTTCAATTATTATTGTGCAGTTGTCGTTAGACATGGTCATCATAAAGTTTCCTATTTCTATACTATTCTATTCTATAAGCCTCTTCTAAATGTTGTTCTCTTTGCATAAACACAATGATTATTTTCATCCATAAGACGATGAAAACGCTTTGCTTATGTGTGCGTATGTGTTGTTTTCAGTGAATGTTGTCGACAACAACCCTGAACAAGGTGAGTCAAGTAGTATTCATAATAATGTTTAGAGGATCTTTTTTTTTTTGAGGAAAAATTGTGATCTAGGGACAATAGAGGGTTATGTGGGATTTCTACCAACTTAAACCCCACGATAACCTCTATTGCTAAAGTGTAGACTTCGCACCCTAACGGTACAATGACGTCGTTTGAAAAAACAAAAAAAAATCTCCGATTTTTTATTTAAAAAAAGAGACAATATTAATGTTAATTAAAACTGTCAGTAACTAATAATATTAAAAAGTGAAATCCTAGTTCAAAATAAGTAGGTACCTACTTTGGGTCAGGATCCATTCTTTGCTCATTAGAAGTTAATATTCCTTGCAGTTCACTTCGTGGACAACAGCAATCCTGGCCAAGGTAAGCCAATGTGACTAACAGATAGATACCTAATCGCCAACTAACTTCTAAGTTATAAAATACAAATTACCACACCATCCTTGGGTATATATACGTATATGACTTTCGAATAAGCGCCACTTTTGCACAATTGCTTATTTATTTTCGATACACTTACCCATTACTAACCAATAACAATTTCGTCTTATTATCACACGAATACTGTACGAATTGGACGCTTAGATAGAAGGGTAATTTTCTACACCTAGTTGTTTACCCTAGGTCATTTAGGTACCTCATCTGTATCTGTAGTTATAGCATTAGATACGAGAAAGATAAAATTATCAGAATGATTTAAATACAATATTATAAAAAGGTCTGTTCATTCATTCTGAATGTTCACTTTAGAATGCTCCTGGTCATTTCACAAACCCAAATGCTTGCTTACATCAATCAAATTATTTTCAGGGAAATTTGGGGCTAACAGGCCTACACCTGGTGAGCACATTCATTAATATAAAATATGCATTTCAAATTAAAACATTCGAAACATGAATGCAAACTGTATGAGCATAAATCATTGTGATTAATAAACTATTATTCTATTTTTTTTTCACGTTGCGAATGCTACATAGTAATGCTCACGTTAAAATGCTATAAATGAACTTGCATTTGTGTTGAGCATGATTTTCTTTTTAATGATTCACAACGACGTGCAAATGCTTTGCTCATATTGGACATATTATTTTCAGTGCACGTTGTGAACAACAATAGACCAGGCAATGGTGAGCATACGAGCATTAAACATTAATTCAATTTATTAGTACTTACTTCCAATCCGTAATTTGACACTTTAGGATTTGTGTTCTAAAACTTCTTTATGATAAGCGCTATCAAATCCTGACATGGTGAAAATCAGTACCATTTAACTTTAAAGGTTTTCTCATTATCTACAAATTTTTCACAAACTTTTTTAAGTGTAGGTACTTTCACATTGAGCATTCACGCACTCAAATGCCTCCTTACACCTGAGCACACTTGCAATACTTGTAATGCTTTGCTTATAATGGGTTATATTATTTCGAAAGCACTTTTTGTCATCAAGTAGAGCATGACCATACATGGAAGAAAAAGAAAAGTGCTTATCATATATAAGCACTTTTTGAACTTAATAATTATTATAATTTCTTTCCCGCAACGCGAGCTTTTAATATCTAACCTTTTCATAATGCGATTTTATTAGATAATGTTAAACTTAACAAACAACTATAAAAAACAATTCATGTGGCAGTTCTTACTATTTAAAAATGTTCACATTATAAATGCTCCCTCTTGAATGCTCTTGGTGGTTGTACTAAGATTTGTTCATAATCGTTCATGTGTTGTTTCTAGTGAACTTTGTCAACAACAACCCCAGTGACCCGACTGCTGGTGAGCAAACCTTAACTATAAAACAGAAATAAAATAAAATAGTCTTGAAAATGTTCAAAATATTGTGTAAAATAGAATTATTTTGGAAGTTTACTTTGTCTAAAGTTTTGTTTTTCTATTTTGAGTGATATTTAAACAGTACATTACTAGACTTCCATAATCTCTGAAGGTCGTCCTAAACTGTTCATTAATTTAAAATAGTCTTGGAATTACACTTTTTAAAACACAAACTTTAAATTATGTAGGAACTAAGTTCAAAATCGGAGTCTTCCCTCTTGAAAGCTGTCGGTGGTCGTACCAAGCTTTGCATATAATCGTTCATGTGTTGTTTCTAGTGAACTTTGTCAACAACAACCCCAGTGACCCGACTGCTGGTGAGCAAACTACTTAACTATAAAACAGAAATAAAGTAAAATAGTCTTGAAAAAGTTCAAAATATTCTGTAAAATATAATTATTTTGGAAGTTTACTTTGTCTAATGTTTTGTTTTTCTATTTTGAGTGATTTTTAAACAGTACCTACATTACTAAACTTCCATGACCTCTGAAGGTCGTGATATACTGTTCATTAAGTTAAAATATCCTTGGAATTACACTTTTCAAACACAAACTTTAAATTATGGAGGAACTAAGTTCAAAATCGGAGACTTCCCTCTTGAAAGCTGTCGGTGGTCGTACCAAGCTTTGCATATAATCGTTCATGTGTTGTTTCTAGTGAACTTTGTCAACAACAACCCCAGTGACCCGACTGCTGGTGAGCAAACCTTAACTATAAACAAGAAATAAAATGGTCTTGAAAATGTTCAAAATATTGTGTGAAATAGAATTATTTTGGAAGTTTACTTTGGCTAGTGTTTTATTTTCTATTTTGAGTGATATTTAAACAGTACCTACATTACTAGACTTCCATGACCTCTGAAGGTCGTCATATACTGTTAATTAAGTTAAAATATCCTTGGAATTACACTTTACCTTAAATTATGGAGGAACTAAGTTCAAAACCGGAAGCTACCCTTTTGAATGCTGTTGGTGGTCGTACCATGCTTTGCTTATAATCGTTCATGTGTTGTTTCTAGTGAACTTTGTCAACAACAACCCCAGTGACCCGACTGCTGGTGAGCAAACTTCCAAAAAATATAAGATTATAGATTATAGTGTAAAATATAGACATTAAAAAGTTTCTAGCTAATATAAAAATAAGCGTACCTAGTAAAGAATTAAAAGAAGAAAGTTAGTATCACCTCTTTCTATTTAACACTATTTCCTTTAGATCTTATGTTTTATGGTTGCTAAACATACATTTATTATCATAGCGAGAGACTGCTATGTACAGCTTTGCTTTTAATCGTCATGTTTCATATTATTTCAGTGCATGTGGTAGACAACAACCCTGGACAAGGTTGGTACTGTTTCTAAGAAAGCCTCTAAAGATTAGTAATAAGTAATAGGATAGAAAAATTCAAATCGGAAACAGAAACATTACAAAAACCCTATTAGGTTTGTTCGAATCCAGCCGACCGCCTTCTGCAAAAATCTCAACGTGAAAACTTATGTGAAGTGTCAATAGTTTCAATCCTCAGTGACAGTTCACAGTTCGCTTCACCTAAGTTTTCGCGGTAAGACTTTTACAGAATACACCGGCAGATTCGCACCCTAATTGCGTAACACACTATTACTCTCAATTTGAATTATTTTGAAGCATATTGCTAATCCATTGCTCCATATGTTCGAAAAATGTGTTTGCTCAACAACCTAAATAACGCAATGAATGTTGTTGAACTGTCAAAATGAAACCCATTGCTACTGATAGTGTGTTACGCAATTACCCTGCCGGTCTGAACCTACTATTTTGTCGTTTATTGTGTGGTTTACTGTTTTCTAAGGTTTTTACTTTTTTATACAAATCTATTCGGAAAAACGTGGAAGATTTCCACACACGTCGACGGAATCGGTAACTCGCGTTTTTGCCGTCTAAAAATTACCTTAAGCCGAAAAACCAGATCATTGTTAATAAGTATACCTATTCTAAGTTAATATTTAACTCAATAAGAGTTACTAACTTCTTTTTCTTTTGTTTCAGTTAACATCGACAACCGTAAGTACTTAAAACTATTCTGTTAAATAAATCAGTACCCTGGTTAATATAAAAAAAAAATATATTACTCTACACAATGCTCACTGTTCAATTTTCAACGCTCGGCGCCAAGCCGAAAGTTGGAAATTCATGGTGCACTTATTATGTAATTACTAGCTATACTTCGTAGCGCCTCAGAATTTTATTTTTGTTATTTTGCCATGTTTCATAATAATTATTCTGCTATTCGGGGCGAAGAAAAATCCAGCAAATAAAATATCTTAAAAATCTAAAAAATAGCCTTCGTCCTATTTCTCAGACCTACCAATTATACAAAAAAAAAACATAATAATCGCTCAAGCCGTTTCGGAGGAGTTCGATAGCAAACACTGTATAGTTGTATATACTCACACAAGATTTTTATATATTGGATATATTATTTTTCTTCGCCTATGTGGCAGCTGTTGAATCAAGAAACCATTTTGTAGTCCATAACTAAAAAAAAATATAATATTTAAATTGCCAACAAGATAGGTTACTAGAAAGATACCGTGTGATCAGAAATTTCGTGTTACCACCTACTAATGAGACATTATTATGTATGGTTTTACAGCTGACCCAGCTTTCGGCAGACCCACATACGAACAACCCGGTAAGATCATTTATTTATAAATATTAAAATAATTATTTTTACATATTAATATGCATTATTGTAGCACATCGACTCAGTATCTATAGGTACTAATAAAAGAGCTTAATTATATTTTTTTATCTAAATCAATTGTGGTTCGCAAAGCATTAATTACGCTGCTCAAAGTGAAGTCGACAAAGTAACAATCATGAATTCAATAAGTACATATTCATATAATATTGTGGTTCGGACAAAACTAGATTTCGATTTCCAAGACTCATTTCGAAGAAGACAATATGACAAAGCCCCAAATAATCTTACTCGTGAGACTTACGGAGGAAAGACTGACAAATTAGACCTAATCATTGACGTGTATTGTAGTAGAGCTATAAGAAATCGAGTTACTCATTATGTTATCTTTTTCCAAAGATATTTCACCAGCCTGGGCCCCGAACGGCCAGCCCCCTCGCTACCCCGGCAAGCAATGTAAGTATAAACCTAGTCATCATCATCATCATTTCAGCCGAAAGACGTCCACTGATGGACATAAGCCTTCCCCAAGCACCGCCATTTCGGCCGGTTCTGTGCTGTGTCCTGCATCCAGCGGATTCCTTCACAAGGTCATCGATCCGCCTTGTGGTCGCCATTCCAGAACTTTTCGGTCCGATTGGCCATCTGTTCTGGGAGCAATGTGCTCTGCTCACTGCCACTTAAGTTTGGCAATTCTTCGGGCTCTAACGGTTACCTTGGTTCTCCTGTAGATTTCTTCATTTCTGATTCGATTACGTGGGGAAACTTCAAGCGTATCCCTCTCCATTGCCCTTTGGGTGACTTATAGCCTTCTAATAAGGGCCATATAATTATAAGCCTAATGCCCGATGGGATTTCCTAATCCGCAAAAATTACGAGCTTCCATACACACTTTCATCCCCTACCCTTTTACCTTTGTGCTCACTAGTTCCTTTAGCAGTTCCTTTGAAGGAACTTAAGGAATAGATTTTCAAATATCCTTCTTTGTTTAAAGGAACTCTAGTGCAATAGTTAATACTTCTAGATTCAGCGGTTTAGTTTGTGCGTTTTCGATCAGTAAATTATTGAATTTAAAATTTTTATTAAGTAGAATGCAAGAAGACTGGAAAAACGGAAGAGACGACTAAGCACGTCACCAGTAACATTTGAACTAAGATAAACGAATTTGTTCTTCAAAATAATGGCGTTGTCAATGTCATACTCGTATTTATTACCTTAGACGTGCAACTTACTGTACCTGAAGTACTGAAAAGAATGTTCATAAACCTCGAAGGCGACCTTAATGTTAAATTAAATTAGCTAGAGAAACTCTACTGACGCGATGGTAAAAAAATTGACGATGTTCTTTATACTTCAATTATTTATTTAATAAAATTTGAGATTACAAACAGACACTTCAATTTTATTTATTTGAAGTATGTATGTATATACATACATACTTAGATGTAAAGATAAAGATATCTAATAATCTTTTGATTTTGTTTATTTTTCAGACGACAACCCCTACGCGCGCGGAGGAAAGTAAATAACTTCACTAACCGACCTAACTACGAATAAATCAATTAAACTTATTTTGACCTTTTTGTAACATATGTGTTAACAAATTCATAATGCATATGAAACCTTTGGTGTAAAATATAACTAGGTACCTAATTCGTTGTTTCAGCTACTCAACTTGAGTTATCGGCTCTTTGTTTTTTTTTTTCCAATCTGCAAAATTATTATTAAATAAACACTTTCATTTACCTTATTCTTTTATTTTTATGAAGAAGATAGATACCTGACCTGTGTCTTTATATTATCAAAATCTAAAAGATTATGAATCTATATTAATATACTATATATTTAAGTACCTAGGTTTTTCCTCAAATTAACGCGGGTGAAACCGTGGGGCACAGCTAGTACATTAATAAAATTAATAAAGTAAGCACTGCGATGTCTGCGATTCACGTCAAAAATTCATTAATTTATACAGTTTGTGGCCGATAAGGTTATTCCCCTTGCATCGCTTGTTTGCGGTTTCATCGTAAGGAATAAGTAAGTATGCGATTTCGACTGCTGAAAATTGAAATCATGTTGTAAAAAAAATAATATTCAACGAAAATCAAGCAACTCCTTATTAGAAACTGCAAACACAAAACAATACAATAAACAAGAAACACATGTTGGTATAGGTACATAAGTGATAATATTTTTTTGAATGTATCGTTTTATTTAATAATAGGTAAAATGTAATTTGTATTAAACAGGTATATAATATAATAATGTTAATAATATTTTTAAAGAGTAATGTGAATAATGTATTTAAATTGAAAATGTTGTAAGAGAACTGCATTTGAAACGGTGACACATGCATCACTATACAATGTTATGAACACCTTTGTAAACACCATGTTTCTGGCAAATAAATGTTCTATGTTCTATAGTTCGGCACCAGTACTCTAATTGCGTAACATGTTAAGTATCATTCACAATCTGAATAATTTTGAAGGACATTGCTAATCCATTGCTTCATATGTTCGAAAAATGTGTTTGCTCAACAACGTAAATAACGCAATGAATGTTGTTGAACTGTCAAAATTAATCTGTTAGCGTGTTACGAAATTACCCCGCAGGAATTTTGAACGGCATGTACCGAGGAATGGGTACCGTATTGGTAGAAGTCGGTAATGTTGAACTATTCAAGCTGTATCAATTTTCAGTTTCGTAAAAGGCACTTTTGTAATGACTCGTAATGCGAGGCGTTTTAGAGTAAATTGAATTTTTCAATTGAATTGAAAAAAATTGAATTGAATTGATTTTTTTTTGTCAATTGATTTTTTTTTTGCCTCCTTTCTGCAACTGTTTCTATTGCTATACTCCTGCTAGTACACAGAACCTACTTAATTTATATACCACTGTACTTTTCAAAAATTAATTTAGTGCAGTAGAAACGAAAAAAACTTCAAAATATTTCTAAAAAAATCCTGAAAACATTGTAGCTTGCGAAATAATCAATTAATGAAGTATTTTTTTTTTTAATAGATCCGTTTCACCCTTTGGAGGAATCCTATTGAAAATGGCTCTTTTTATTAAAAAAAGATTAATTATAATTAACAAAAAACTAACTAATCTAATATCTATATTATACCTATCTATTGTTTTTTATACGATCCAATGAGCATTATCAGTCGTGCAATTTTGGATTATCAAAATTTTTTAAGTCTAAACTATTTCCGGATCACAGTAACTACTGCGGAGATCTAAAAATAATTAGATACCTAAGAATATCTATTGTTTAATAATGACGGAATGCGTTTTTCATTCATTTCCTATTATTTCGCAGTTTTTTTGTCGATTCATCAAATACTTACCTGAGTTAGAGCTTACTTAGATAGTTTTATGCAAAAACAGGTTTTTGAGATTTATGAAGCTACTATTTGACCACGCGACCGTAGTAACACTTTGCCCTTAATCTGGCCTAGTGCAGTACGGAGTTTCAATAGAATAAGAGGCCAGTTTACTTATACCTACTGTATTTTTTTTAAAGAAAAATCAAGGACTTTCTTTCCGGCTCTTCTCCTTGATAGGAAACAACCAATCGTAACCCTGCATCAGATTACGCCATACATACAAACTCCCAAATGGTAAAATTTGGGAGTTTGTATATATGGCGTAAATCTTTATAATATTGTACCGCTTTAGATAGTAAAAAAATCTGAAGTGTTAACCGACTTCCGACGCTGACTGTACCACTACCTATATCACTTCTACTGATCCTGATGTAGATGCCTGTTACTAACTTACCTGGTAAAGTGGGGCTAGCTTGACGGAAGGGCAGTAGGGTGTGATTGTGGAGCTATGTCACAAACCATGCTCCACCTCCTAACCTGCCCTCTGTGTTCCAAAACATGCAGTCAAAGTGATCTCTGCGCTGCCACCGATGACGCCGTGGAACTGGCAAAGTTTTGGGAAAGCAAGATTTAAAATGTAGTCGTGCCAGCGCACGAAGAAGAAGATAACAAACAATAGCGAGATGCTAAGTAGGTACCTAAATGAAAAAAAAAACAAAATTCAAATAGCGTGTATTTCATGAAAATGGCTCCGATTCTGTTATTCACAAACTAAATTTAAGTTCAGTGCATCTTTTTCTTTCTATTTCATTATGAAAAGGACAGAAGATAAATATTAGTTTAGTCCTGTCAAATTAGTCAGCGCCTGACGTAAATTGGCGTGTATTAATTCAGTTATGTCATAGTAGCCAATTTTTTAATCACTTCTAAACTTGTCTATGGATTATATAATTTGACGGGACTAAACTAATATTTATCTTCTGTCCTTTTCATAGTGAAATAGAAAGAAAAAGATGCACTAAATTTAAATTTAGTTTAGTTTGTGAATAACAGAATCGGGGACAATGGCATCGTACTTGACTGAAAATAAAAAATCTAGTGTTTAGTTTGAAACATGTTCGTTTTATTGTAGGTAAACCAAATTACATAATAGTCCGAACGGATAGGAAATATTGTATAGGTAGATTACGAAACACTCGTAGTTTAATATGGGTTTCATAGTAAAACAGCGTGAAATCGCGGTTTGAACGCAAATGGTCTGTCAAGGCCGCCACACTTGACCGTTATGTCATATAAGTGCTCGCCTGTGTACTTCCTTTTTGGAAATACAATTTGCCATGGAACTAACCAAACTACTTAGGACTTTTAAATTTTTCAGTCGGAGTTTATCGGTCTGCATTTTCAAAAACACAGACCGATAGTCTGGATTTTTGAAGTGAGAGCGGCAGCATCGTCTTTCTTAAACAAGATGTAATTTAAATGGTGTCGGACCTGAAAAGAGGCCATTATACTCATCATTACGAACAAATTTTACTATGGTACCAAACCAGAAATCGAAAAAAAAATCAGCTGTTCCCTACATTTAGACGAGTTATGAGTTATGTGAACATAAACAGGAACAGCTGATTTTTTTTCGCGATTTCAGGTTACTGGCAAAACTGGGCCGACTTACCTTCCTATGTAGGTAATATAGACCTCCACCTACCCCTTTCGAGATTACAGACGTTATATTATACTACTTAATGCTGTAAATTAGATTGTAATTAGATTTCGAAGGGAAAATATCCTGCTGACCGAATTTTGGTCACGGCAGCTAACCTCAACGGAGACTAGCAAAGTACGCAGGAATATTACACTGCAATAATGTTTGCCCATACATATCTCCTATAATTTCATAGTCCGATGGGATGGCTATTCGACATGACCGGGGAGAGATCCGCGGGGCAATTGCGTAACACATTATCAATCGGAATCGGTTTCATTTTGACAATTCAACAACATTCATTGCGTTATTTATGTGTTGAGCAGACAAATTTTGCGAACTTATGAAGCAATGGATTAGCAATTTGCTTCAAAATGATTCAGATTCCTATTAATAGTGTGTTAAACGCAATTAGGGTGCAGGTGCAGGACTTTACGTGCTTTCTGAGTCACGGGGGTGTCACACCACCAAATAGCACAAATTCCGGGCTGTAAACACATAACACTACCCGACCTGAGAATCGGACTCATCCGCTGGGTAATTGAGTAACACACTTATGATGACAATTTATCTCATTATATTTCATTTTGACAGTTCATTGCGTTACTTACGTTAACCTATGAAGCAATGGATTAGAAATTATATCCTTCAAAACTCTCAGATTGTGTTTGAAACTGTGTTACGCAATTATGCGGGTTGCAGACCAAGAGCTAAGCTAAGTTAGTCTAGCTTAGTCTAGCTACGTATACAACGTGTATATTTTTTGTCTTTTTTATTTGTAATGTGCGTTTTGTTTGTGCAGAATAAACAATTTTTCTTACTTTTTTAGGGTTCCGTAGTCAACAAGGAACCCTCATAGTTTTGCCATGTCCGTCTGTCTGTCTGTCTGTCCGCGGTTTAGCGCAAAAACTATTGGTACTAGAATATATATTTTTTTCGTCCTTCCCATAGTGTGGGATATCGTTGGATAGGTCTTTCAAAAATATTAGGGGTTTGGGAAGACTGTTTTTTGATTAAGTGAACTGTTCGTGGCTTATCAAGCTTTAAAGTACCAATTTTCGTTAGTCAAGTGTCCCCCCCCCCTCTACCAACTAAACGGTTGTAGTTAGAAATTCAAATGTCACGGCAGTAGTACTTATTTAGAACGAAGTTTAAAGGAAAACTATCACACTTAAGTGGGCTTTACAAGTTTACGAGTAATAGTCGACCAATTGTATTTGACTCGAAAATTTCGATTTTTACGATTTTTTTTTTTATTTTGCTATATAGTATCAAACACAAAGCACTCCCAGGTTGTGACGAGTGAGTAGTGGAGCTCGGTGTTCTGTATTATAATTCAAAAGACCGGCTATGACAAGTCATATCCACATCACAAAAAAAAATTAAAACTTTTCGTGCAAAATTGCCGAATCAGATGAGGATTTGTATAGGAAGTCAAATTAGGTAGGTAGTCATGTTTGGCTTTTAGTTAGAGCATGGTACGAAACTATCAGTCAGCGAATACGACCCGCACTTGGCTGTTATAAAAACTACGGAATCCTACACTGCACGTGGCCCGCACTTGACCGGTTTCTTTCTTTATTTCATCTATGATGTTTATCTTATTCATCTTCTTGTAAGATAATAATTCTGTGGTATTAAGGTAAAAGGGGATAAGTCATGACTTATCCCCTTTTACCTTAACACCGCAGAATTATCATGTGATATCTTACTTTGTGTACAGACCGCAAACTGAACAGAAGCATGGAAAATTACCTCAGATATGCGAGCTAAGCTAGACTAACTTAGCTTAGCTCTTGGTCTGCAACCCGCATTAGGGTGCAGGACTCCACGCACAGCAGCGCTTGTGACCACGAGAACAACGAAAAATATGGTCTAGGTATGTACTTACGTAACTATTATTTCTAAAAACCACAAGATTGGATGTAGAAGGTAATTCATTAAAATGGTATTCATCAAAAACGATAGCAGAGCAAACTGACCATCTTCAACTGACCTCAGGAACACAGATGGTGTTTGATTGACAGCAAGAACTGAATAACAAACTAAATTAATTCAGAGAACTTAAAGAAAAACAATTCGCCTTGGTCCGTAGATAACATTTGAACAGATAAATGATGACATGTAATTACTGGAATTGAACAGGAAAAGATTTTGTACGACTATTTGCATATCGCAACGTACCATATATTTGAACACTTCACTATTTAAACAATATTCGCTTGGGTCGGACAGGTTTTCGGCAACTCGCTATAAAAGAGACAACGCTAAACAAATTCGGCATACGTACTCGTCAGGTTTCATAGTTCTCTCATCATCTGTGATATTACTAAACAAAATGAGGGCTTTTTCGGTGAGTCAACTTTTATTAAGTTTTTGTTTAATTTACTGAAGAAAACATAAAATTGGATAACAAACAAAACCTGCGGGGTAATTGCGTAACACACTACTAGTAGCAATGGGTTTCATTTTGACGTTCACTGCGTTTTTTACGTTGTTGAGCAGACACATTTTTCGAACATATGAAGCAATGGATTAGCAATATGCTTCAAAATGATTCAGATTGAGATCGATAATGTGTTTCGCAATTAGGCTGCTGGTTCCTTGTCGCTGTAATAGGTATTAGGCACTTCTAAATTAAATTATAGCAGGAAAAACATTGAAAAATACATATTTAGGTGACTGTCTTTATTTATTTTTTGCGTTTTTTATATAAGCGGTTGTTTGTATATTGTGGATTTTAAAGATCTCACAAACGTGTTTAATTTTTACTACAACACTTTTAAGAGATTTTAAATATTTTCCCTTCGCAAATTTTTAGTTTATATTAGGGTTGATTTTTACAACGTCAATATATTTTACCCTTGAGCTAAAACTGACGACTGATAGTTTTTAAAGGAAAAAATCTGTCAATAATATAAATATATAATTGTTCTCGCGATTATCTTTATGAACATCAGCCCTTAAACATTTAAATGCTTCAATAAAAGACATTAATATATTAGTGTGTTGTTCTGGGGTGCGCTGTTCATGATGTGAGCAAGTCTAAAATCACAAAGGGCTTAGTTTTGATCTCTGAGGAACTTCTCTAAAAGGGGCCTGAACTTTAACATTACAAGTCCATATATGCACGCTTCCGGAGTCTGCCAGATAAATATACATTAACTGAAAGTTTATATACATGAGACAAGTTTCCTTGTGAACATAAACCATATCAATCATACATGTGACTGACTCAAATGGCTTATTTAAATATATTTTGTTTTTTCCAAATTCCTTTTAAAAAATCTCTAAATGGTAAATATGTCTTCAAAGAAGTTTTCTTGACGGTTTTTAACTTCTCCAGTCTTTACAATGCTTATAGATAAGTCAATTACTATAATAAATAAAACAGTTTCAGTTCTTAGGTAAAGTACTAACCTACGATAAGACAGACCATATTAAACAGAACAACAAACTTGCGCAAACGAAAGTCATGTATCTACTAATACTTGTCAATATTAAAAATATGGAAGTAGTTAACTCTTTCTGTTACTTTTTCATGTCTAAACAGTTGAACGCTTTTCGATGAAATTTAGCTCATAGCTAGACCATGGGGTCTGAGATGGGATCTGGGTCAGGACATATGATACTTTTCATTCCGGTAATACGTTCCCATGGGATAAGTTTTAACTTCTACGTAGGCGAATCTGCGGGTAAAAGCCAGTACCATATAAAAGACTGACTGCTCAACTTGATTAAAAACTGATATCGATATAATTCATTGTTTTAATTGATACTGTCTTTACCGACTTATCATTCTATTGCACCGTTGCACGACATTGTCTCTCTAACTTGTGTAATACGCAATTATTTATTGCCATTGTGTGATTATTGTTTAATTATTTTTATCTGACCCGCGTAGATAGGTAAGTTATTTCAATCTATATTATATTTCCAATGCTATTGTTCGTTTGCATTAGTGTAGGTTCTCGTATGGTATTTTCTATAGAATATAATAAATAATAGTGTTAGCTTGTAAATTATAATTGTTGTGTCTTTGTGAATAAATATGACTTATTTCTTTAAGTCCCTTTGATGGAAAGGAATAGGATAGGAAGTAGGATTATCTACATAGCTACTCCTATGAATTGTGATAATGTACCTAATTATAATTGATTTCACGCAAATAATCATTATTCTCATTATCTTCGCCACACGTAACTCTACATATTCTACAGTATCCGTGGTCTCTTGCAGTTTTTCATGAACAAAAATATGCATCGTCAATTTCATTACTTCAAAACCACCATGTCTAAGTAAAATTTCAATGCCTTAACCGAATTGATCATTCTGTGGACAAACAATGAGCGCCAAATCAAATTGTTTGAATAGTTAAATAAACGGTCCGGTAGACAAAGCGAAGGCTATGTGTTTGTTAACTTGATAAGTATTTACATATGATTTAAATTTCAGCATAAGTCCTTGACATCACAGATTCTTTCGGTTTTTGTGCATGTTTATACCTACTACTAATCATAATTTTATTTGTTTTTTAAGTACTAAATAATGAATTCTACACGATAATAATAATAATATTAGAACGAGGAAAGATTTGTTTGTTTGAATTGAATAGGCTCCGAAACTCCAGGACCGATTTGAAAAATTCTTTCACCATTAGTATCCTACATTATCCCTGATGAACATAGGCGATAGAATATTTTCAATAATTTATTTATTATTATTTATTTATATACACTTTATTGTACACCACAAAAATACAACGAGTAAAAATACATGAAACACTACAAAATATACAATGGGCAGCCTTATCGCTTTCTGCGATCTCTTCCAGGCAACCTTAGGATGGACAGTGATTAATGAATAATGTTAGGGATCCGTATGAAAACTTCGATAATGTAACCCAAGGTGTGACAAAAATACCAAAAAAAATTCTTATGTCGCGTACGCTGCGGAAAATATTGACAATAGAGCAAAGTCATGTACTACAGTTTTATAGAAGACATAAATATCTACAAAAAAAATCGGTACCATATCTCTAACTATTACAGTTTTGTCACAATAACTACTTTTTCATGTTAAAATATGCAATAGTAACGCCCGCCGGTATAAACTAGGCCACATTATTTGTACCTTGGTATTACTTAATCCTTATCTAAATTATCTTTTGTTTGTTTGACGTGTGGATCTATGTGTCTGTGTAAGTATGTATCTGTGAGTTGATGCGACATCATAGCTCCCAAACGGATGATTTTGATTGTTTGTTTTGTCAAAAGCAGACTAAAGTCTGCCAAGAGTTTGTTAAGATTTATAATTTTTAAAATTTTTGGTAAATACCCGTGCGAAGCCGGGGCGGGCCGCTAGTAAAAAATAAACTGAAGCAAGCATTGTAACTAAACGTTATTTCTTGTTTGTTCATTAAAACGTAACTACCATCGTGCTTGTATTCCTCTAAGGTAGGCTGAGACGTATAATAAACCCATTTCGTTTAAGATTTATGTTATAGGGGCCGAGCCTATATTGCCTGGCTCTACTAAGAATGTCCTAATGAATAAACCCAATAGCCCTTTCTTAAGCTAGGAATCGCACTAGGAACCCGTCTCCCACGCTCAGCCAACCAACGAGGCAGTCTCGATTATTATTTATTTAGTACTAGCTTTTAGCCGCAGCTTCGCCCACTGCGTGCAGCAGGATAATTGAGTAACACACTATCAGTAGCAATGATTTTCATTTTGACAATTCAACAACATTCGTTGACTTATTTACGTTGTCGAGCAGAAAAAAATCAAACATATAAAGTAATAGATAAAGTAATAGATTCGCAATATCCTTCAAAATGATTCAAATTTAGAATGATAGTGTATTACGTAATTATGGTGCAGGGCAGAAATTATCCCACAGTATCCTACCTGCAACCGGGATGAAACGTATTCTTAACCCAGGTGTGCTAAATTTCATGCAAATCCGTTCAGCCGTTATTTATTTATTTATTTAATACTTCAAGCACATAAATGTACAGAGGCGGACTTAATGCCTTAGGCGTTTTCTACCAGTCAACCTTTGGGTGATGCAGAGACAAACAGTGGTAGGTGCAATAATGAAAATTGAGGAATACATATTTTAAATATAAAGATACTTACGTATAAACCTATTAAAACAATGAATATAATATATACTGTAGCAAACCTTTTTTTAACGCCCCAACGCCACCTATTATATAAGAGAGACACGACAACATGCCGCTACTCGACGCTAGATGGCGCTGTCGCATTACGTCACTTTTCTGAATAAATCCTTGTCTTCACAACTGGACTTCTTTGTGCCGGCAACGGTGACCACATCCTTTTACAATACCTAATTACATAATATATATAAGCACAAATAAATATACATAAATACATGAATATACTTATTAAAAATAAATAATACAAACAATGAGAAAATATTACCGTTGTGATGATTGAAATATTGACGTTGCGTTAATACTTGAAAAGGTCACAGGCAGCCATAGCATTTAACATAATATTTTATTATAATTATAAGTTTATAATCATTTGTTACTTTTTGACGTATCTAAGGTTAAGCTTGGTGAAAAACATTAGCAATATAGGTACTAATCTTATCGACAAGATGAACCGAGTCCGTAACACATAAGTATTGTCAACATTTGGTAATTCATAATATTGATTTCAAACATGCATCAGTCTGGAAGTGAATCATCTGCCTAGGCTTTTCCCAACTATGTTGGGGTCGGCTTCCAGTCTAACCGGATGCAGCTGAATATCAGTATTTTACATGGAGCGACTGCCTACCTTACCTCCACAGTTACTGGGTAATATGATACCCCTTGGTAAGACAGGTTGTCAGACTTTCGGGCTTCTGACTACCCGTAACGACTTTGAAAGAGCCAGGAATGACAGCCGGGACCAACGGCTTAACGTGCTTGCAGTCTCGAAGTGAATCAGTGTTAAAATGAAAGTGTTTTTCGTGTTCCAGGTATTCTTCGCATTGTTCGCGCTGTTCGCCATGGCTGCGGCCCAAAGAGGTTTGCTCAACTATTCATGATTATTTATAAAACATAATTTAGTAGATTTATGAGGGGTTTCGTCAGATTTTACAGAGTTATTACTAATATTATTACTTATTTGTTTTATTTATACTTATGATTTTTATGGAGCAGTTTCAGTAAAGATTGTGATTAAGTAGATATCACGATGGATTATAGGACGAAGACCGTAGTTTCATAATTTTAGATCTTTGAGGTCATATTTACTAACTAGGCACTGTATAGGTTTAGACTACCCATTGTAATATCAGGAAACTTGATTATAAGCTAACTGAATATCAACTTAGATTATCCGTAAATTTAAACCATTTTTTTTTGTTTATGGGAAATCATCAAATGAAGGGGTCATTTGTTGGTCACTCCCTTCTGCTGCACCCGCTCTGGGTGGAGCAGAAGGGAGTGTCAGACTCTTACTGACTAAAACCCACCCGTGTTCCTTCCTTAGCCCTTTGTGTTCCGGGGTAGCGGTAACCCTTTCGGACAATCCCGCTGCCCCGGCAGGCTTCGGCCCTTTCGGGCCCCTTCCTTGCTGCTGACATCTCTTTGAGGCGCGCATGGAAGACGTACGCGCCGTCCGGCACGGGCCGGGTCCTGATCAGACGGAGTGTTACCCATTACTCTCCGCCCGCAGGCCCGCGCCTACGGTGGCCGGGTTTTCTATTCTATCAGCCTCTTCTAAATGTTGTTCTCTTGCATAAACATAATGATTATATTTTCATCCACAAGACGATGAAAACGCTTCGCTTATGTGTGCTTATGTATTGTTTTCAGTGAATGTTGTCGACAACAACCCAGAACAAGGTGAGTCAAGTAGTATTCATAATCATTCTTAAATGACCTGTTTTGTGAGGAGAAATCGTGATTAATATTCCCAGTCTGGGGACGATAGGGGGGTGTTTCGGACTTCTACGTTACGTTAAGATAAGACGGGAGTAAGACTAAGGGGTATAATTTGCACTGTAAAGGAATGATGAACGTCGTTTCAAAACATAAACTTATTTCTCCGCTTTTTAATAAAAGTGAAAAAAGTATGACAAAATGATGTTAATTAAAACTGTCAGTTCCTAACAATAATAAAAAAATACAAAGTTAAATACTACATCAAAATAACTACCTACTTTGGGTCAAGATCCATTCTTTGCTCATTAGAAGTTAATATTCCTTGCAGTTCACTTCGTGGACAACAGCAATCCTGGCCAAGGTAAGGCAATGTGACTAACAGATAGATGCCTAATCGCCAACTAACTTCTAAGTTCGGTATATATATACGACTTTCGAATAAGCCGCCAATTTTGCACGATTGCATATTTATTTTCGATACACTTACCTATTACTAATTAATAACAATTTTGTCTTATTATCACACGGAAACTGTACGAGTTGGACACTTAGATAGGAGGGTATTTTTTACATTTAGAGTTTTTTCCTGGCTCATTTACCTCATACGCACCTGTAGTAATTATAGAATTACATACGAGAAAGAAAAAAATATCAGAATTATTATATAATATAAAAAAGTGCCTTCATTCTGAATGCTCACTTTAGAATGATCCTGGTCATTTCACAAACCCAAATGCTTATTTACATCCATTGAATTCTTTTCAGGGAAATTTGGGGCTAACAGACCCACACCTGGTGAGCACATTCATTAATTAAAATATGTATTTCAAATTAAAACATTCGAAACATAAATGCAAAGTGTATGAGCACAAGTTATTGTGAATAATAAACTATCGAGTATTTATAAGTATTCCATGCAATGCTTATCAATGAATGCTTGCCCTGAGAATCTTAACTGGAAATGCTCGATAAAATGCTCACGTTATAATGCTTTGAATGATTTCGCTTGGGACCGGACGCACCGAAAGTGCTTAGCTTACGTTGTACATATTATTTTCAGTACAATTTGTGAACAACAACAGACCAGGCAACGGTGAGCATTATCTTATTAGTATTACATATATTTAATTACGTGACAAGCAGGTAGGATTTGGGACTTCGTTCTAGAAACTACTATAACTATACAATAAAATGTATAATAACATATTATATTTAATACTGTTACTATACCTATTGCAACCTATTGCAACTAGTAAATCAGTGATTTTTCGTAACAATTAACTTTGAAATGCATGGCTTATTATATTGGTGATACTATTTTCAGGCAACTTTGGGGCTAACAGACCTAGACCTGGTGAGCATGTGGAATAATTAAAACATAATCAAAATTTGTGACTTAACAATTATTATTTTGAAAAAAAAAAAACGAGTGTGCTTATGACCACACGACTGAAGTGAAACTTCTTTCGCTCCATCTGTATGTATATTTCATTTACTAGCTATAAGAGAAAGAGAGAAAGAAAATGTGCGCGCGCACTGCTCTCTCTTGCTCCTACACTGTGATACAGACAATAAGCCTGCAGTGTGCTTAGATATACGGAACGTATTTGGCTATGAGAGGAAGAGAGAAAGAAAATGTGCGCGCGCACTGCTGTCTCTTGCTTATATCCCCCACTTAACTTCCGTTCGCCTTGCCCGATCACACTTTTCGTAACGCTTACGTCACGCGTTCGCCAGCTTACTCCCCAAGTCAAGCGTGCGTAAAGAAGTTTCACTTCAAAAAAAATTGTAATTATTATTATTCAACAGTTAAGACGTTTAAAACTTTTATTCAACGAACATTAAGTAGTTTATTTAATGCTGAAGTCTACGAGCATTTATTGTTTAACACAAATAAATGTAAAAAAATATATGTGAAATAAAAAAACCGCATAAGCATTCAGCATTACCAAAATTAAACTGTCAATCGTAATAAATTGAGACCAATAGATCCACGTTTTAGATCACTCTACAGGATATTTCTTAGGGGATAATCCTTTTGAAATGCTCAATGCAACGCTCGTGTAGTGCTTACACTCTTATTGTCACCGAGAATGCTTGTTACTCACGTAGTCACGTTGCGGATGCTCGCTTTTTAATGATTCACAACGACGTGCAATTGCTTTGCTCATATTGGACATATTATTTTCAGTGCACGTTGTGAACAACAATAGACCAGGCAATGGTGAGCATACGTCATTATTAAACATGAATTCAATTTATTAGTACTTACTTCCAATCCGTAATTTGACACTTTAGGATTTATGTTCTAAAACTTGTATAAGTTATCATAAGCACTATCAAATCCTGATATGGTGAAAATCAGTACCATTTAACTTTAAAGGTTTTCTCATTAACTATCAATTTTTCACAAACTTTTATAAGTGCACTTTTCACATTGAGCGGTGACGCTCTCAAATGCTTCTTTATATCTGGGCGTGCTTACAATAGTTGTAATGCTTTGCTTATAATAGGTCGTATTATTTCGAGAGCACTTTGTAATTAAGGAGATCATGAGCATACTCTTTCCCGCAAAGCGAGCTTATTATATCTTGCCTTTTTATAATGTGATTTTACACTTTTAAGACCAATTATTATAGCAGTTCTTACTATACAAAAATGTTTATATTAAGAATACTCCCACTCCAATGGTGTTGGTGGTCGTAACTCGTACAGTCAGTGGCTAACATTATCTAACCCACTTGAGTAATAGCGAATTTGAATCTTATCGTGAATATTTGGAATACTCCGTGCAAGCATTTCGATAAATCATGTTGGTGAGCACCATGCTTTGCTTGATAATAAAATTGTTCATGTTATCATTTATAGTGAACTTTGTCAACAACAACCCCAGTGACCCGACTGCAA
Organism: Globia sparganii; assembly: GCA_949316385.1. Taxonomy (NCBI): domain Eukaryota; kingdom Metazoa; phylum Arthropoda; class Insecta; order Lepidoptera; family Noctuidae; genus Globia; species Globia sparganii. The sequence goes on from OX438670.1 coordinate 7,223,372, forward strand.
GTGATAAAACTATCTAAATATAAAAAAAAAATATTACAATGGTCCTCAAAGAGTTCATTTAATATCGTGTGAAATAACCTATACGCACGGCTATACATCAAGCTATACATAATCGGTATAAGCCGACTTCTAATTGTACGAAAAACCTATACATTGCGAGGTCAGGTAAAACTGGAAATGTATAGCTTAATGTGTAGCCATGTGTACACTAAAGAACCGGAAGTGATTACCTTAGCTTGTTTTGTTTTATTTTTATTAATCAATACATTACTAGAGTTCCGTGATCTATCTCTGAAATTCATCAATATTGATCATTAAGTTAAAATAGGACTGCCTTGGAATTGCACTTTTTCAACACAAACCTTAAATTATGAAGGAACCAAATTCAAAATCGAAGGCTTCCCTCTTTTTTTTTTTTTTTTTTTTTTGTGGATGGGAAATCATCCAATGACCCCTCCCGCTCTGGGTGGAGCAGAAGGGAGTGTCAGACTCTTACTGACTAAAACCCACCCGTGTTCCTTCCTTAGCCCTTTGTGTTCCGGGGTAGCGGTAACCCTTTCGGACAATCCCGCTGCCCCGGCAGGCTTCGGCCCTTTCGGGCCCCTTCCTAATGCTGACATCTCTTTGAGGCGCGCGTGGAACACATACACGCCGTCCGGCACGGGCCTGGTCCTGATCGGACGGAGAGTTACCCATTACTCTCCGCCCGCAGGCCCGCGCCTACGGTGGCCGGGAGTCGTCTCGCGGCTCCCGACGCCCGGGGCGTCTCCCGCGGCGGCTGGGACGTGAGGCCCTCTCCCTCAGCCGTCCCGCCACCTCCTTCGCTAGCATGACTGCTTCGCAGAAGGAGGTGACTGCCTCCCACTCCCTCTCGCCCCGGACCATGGCTTGAACCAGGGCCGGGCGCGAGAGGTCGCCGCCGCCGCCGATCGCCTCTGCGAGAACACGGCGGTGCTCCGCCCAATTGGGGCATACCGCCACCGTATGCTCCACCGTGTCCTCCGGGCGACCCTCGCAGTGGTGACACCCGGGCGTATCCTCCCGCCCGATAATGTGCAGGTACCTCCCGAAACACCCGTGTCCGGTGAGGACCTGCGTCAGGCGGTAGGTGAGGGCGCCGTGGCGCCTCTCTAGCCACTCCTCAAAGAGGGGTCTTACCGCCGCTATCGCGGCGTGCCCTGCGCTGGGTTGCGACAGTCGCTCTTTCCATGCCGCCATGAGATCGCGCCGGAGGTCAGTCCGCTCCGCTGCGATTTGCCGCGGAAGCGGAGTTTCCCCCCGGCGTAGTGCCTCCGCGCGCCACTCGTACAGGCGCGCGAGGACTATCGCCTCCAGATCCCACGGCGGCAGTCCGGCAAGGAGGCTTGCCGCCTCGCCCGAGATCGTGCGGTACCCCCGGATTAGCCTTACGGCTACCACCTTCTGGGGCGCGTTCAGGTAATGGGCGGCTCGCCGCCGCAGTGAACGCGCCCACACCGGGGCCCCATATAGGGCCATGGACCGCACGACCCCCGCGTAAAGCCTCCGGCAGGAGGCGTTTGGCCCCCTCAGGTTGGGCAAGAGCCGCTTGAAGGCGGCCCCGGCCCGTTCCAATTTGGGAGCCAAACGTCGAAAATGCTCGACGAAGTTCCACCGGCTGTCGAGGACGAGACCCAGGTACCTCATCGTTGTCTCGACGCCGATGTGAACCCCTCCTACCGTTAGTTGGGATCCCGAAGGCGGCCCATTCCGAGGCCCATGAAAAGACATGGCCTCGGACTTGTGCAATGCCACCTCGAGACCCAACTGCCGGATCCTCTCCACGACTATCGCAACCCCGCGTGTCATCGCGTCGGCCGCCGCCTGATGCGACCTCCCCTGCGCCAGGACTAGCGTGTCGTCAGCGTAGCAAACCACGCTGACTCCATCAGGGAGATCGGCTCGCAGCACCCAGTCGTAACCGATGTCCCACAGGAGCGGCCCCAGAACCGATCCCTGTGGGACACCGCACGACATCTCTCGCCGGTTCCATTCCCCGTTGCGACCGGGGTAGATGACGGCTCTGTCCGTCAGATACGCCCCGACTACTCGACGGAGGTAGGTCGGCACCCGGTGATACCGGAGCGCCTCCCCAATGCAACTCCAGGGCAGGGTGTTAAAAGCATTGGCGATGTCGAGTGACACCGCCACGACCACCCCACCCCGGGACACCGCGTCCCCCGTCGTGAGGGCCCTCACGCGCATGATGGCGTCCACCGTCGAGCGCCCCTTGCGGAAGCCGAACTGGCTGTCCGCAAGATCCGGCCCCGTCCTCACCAGGTGCCCGACGAGGCGGCCCGCAATCACTCTCTCAAAGAGCTTGCCGACCTCGTCGAGCAGCACGATGGGCCGGAATGCGGACGGAGAGTCCGCAGGGCGCCCTGGCTTCTGTATGAGGACCAGCTTCCCCGTCTTCCAGCGGAGTGGAAACTGGCCCCTCTCCATGCATGCGCTTAAGAGCGCCTCTAGTCGGGGCCCGAGAGCCCCTGAGGCCAGGACCCAGGCCTTACCCGGCAAGCCGTCGGGTCCTGGGGCGGTATTTTTGGCCTTCAGCCTATTTACCGCCACTCTCAGATCTACCCCGGTCACTTCAGGGATGTCGTCGTCGTCCGCGTGGTCCGCTTCAGGCACCGCAAGTGGCGGAGCCATGGGCGGGGGAGTATGCTCCGCCCGTGAAGGGAACAGAGCGCTCACCACCTCCTCCACCAGCTGGGGGCGGAGACTCTGCGTCAGCGGGGGGGCCCAGGTGCGGAGTTTATTCCGCACCATTTTATAAGGGCGCCCCCATGGATCTCTGTTCAGAGTCTCCACCATCTCCTCGCGGGCCACATCCTTGGCCCGCTGGACAGCCTCGCGGAGGGCGGTCTTCGCCGCTCTGTACCCCTCGTACAGCTCCGCCTCCGTGGCTTCCGCATCCGGAGGGCGGATGCGGAGCCTGCGGTGCCTGGTGTACAGGTGTCGCGCGTCGACGCACGCCTTGCGTAGCGACTCCACCTCCCGCGACCACCAGTACACCTGACGTCGGGCGCGTCCTGGCCGGACTCGGGGCATTGCCACGTCGCATATCTCGGACATGGCCTCCCGGAACCACTCCGCCTCATCGTCGATATCGGCAGGCCTGTCCGGTGATGACACCCAGGCCTGCACGATCGAGGCTTCCAGGAGGAGCTCCCGGTCCAGCTGCTTCAGCGCCCACCGCGGACCACTCGGGGCCTGTTGGACCGGCGCGCTGGAGGTCTGGGTGGAGACGTCGAACCGGATATACCGGTGATCGGAGTAGGTCTCCACCTCCTCCATGACGCGCCAGTCAATAACACTCTGTGCCAGACCGGGGCTGGCGAACGAGATGTCCACCACGGACTCGCCCCGCATCCGCACACACGTGGGAACAGAACCCCGATTTAGGACGACCAGGCCTGTTTCCAGAGCCCAGTCCTCCACCATCCTGCCCCGCACGTCCGTGTGACGGGAACCCCAGGCCAAATTCTTGGCGTTGAAGTCCCCGAGCACTAGCACGGGGAAGCGATGGTTTCCGGCGACGACGACGCTCAACTCTGTTAAAGAGTTCTGGAACTCGGCGAGAGTTCGGCTCGGAGAGAAGTACACTCCCACTACTACTATCTCTCCGAACCGTGCTGCTACGCACCCCTGTCCCTTCGTGACTCCTTCGAGGGACGGGGTGCCGGCGGCGGCCGACGAAATTAGGGCCACTGAGCCGCTCAGGTCCTCCACCCAGTCATCCCTGGGCGGGACAAAGTACGGCTCAGCGACCACGGCGATGTTAATCGACCACTGCGCCATGCTCTGGAGCAACAGGTCCTGGGCGCAGGCGCAGTGGTTGATGTTCGCCTGGAGGAGGCGTAGTGGAGCCATCACTCCTCCATTTCAGCCCCCTCCTGGGCCCCCTGCGAGGGCCCCTCCGCGGTGGCGGTGGCGGCGGTGGCGGCGGCGGCGGCGGCGATGACGGCGGTGGCGTCGGCGGCGGCGGTGGCGGCGGTGGCGGCAGCAGAGGCGGCAGCGACGGTGGTGGTGGCGGCGGTGGTGGCGGAGGGCCTCCCTTTCCTCTTGGCTCCGTCGGGTGGAACGCAGCACTTGCTCCCTGCCCGGTGATCGGCCGGCTTGCCGGCAGCCGCACATGCGACGCAGTGCGGCGCGGCGCTGCACGAGCCGGCCGTGTGTCCGGGCTGACCACAGCGGAAGCACAGAGTGCTGCGGTCCACCTCCGAGGTGCACTGGACGCCTACGTGGTGCCCCACATGGCATCGGAAGCACCTCAGAGGTCTGGGTTCCAGCAGCTTGACCTGCGCCGAAACCCAGCCGACCAGAAGCCTTTGGCCCTCCACAATTTTTCTGGCCGCCGTCACGGGGCAGCTTACCGTTACGGTTCGCATGCCCGTGAAGTCAGGACGTATGGTGCCCGCCTTCACCTGGTCGGCCAGACACCCGCCCGTCCCGACGACGGCGGCCACCACCTCTCCCTCCGTTACGGAGTCATCCAGGCCCAGGATGCGCATGTCTGCGCACTTGACGGGCCTGGATACTCGAGCCTCATCCGCATTCAGGGACGCCCTTAGCTTCTCAGCTAGGGCGTCGGCGGTGAGGCCACTCGTTGCGCCGGGGATCTCCAGCATGCGGGCGCCAGTGGCGGTCACCCTATGCCGGAGGCCCCCGGTGATCCCCAGCTCCTTGAGGTCCACCGTCGCTCTGGCCTTAGTGAGCACGTCGCAGTACGTCACGCCCTTCTTGACCGCGTCCGGCTGCAGTGTTATCACCACAGCCGCGGTCTTCGGGGCGCGAAGCCTAGCTGCGACGGCTCGCTCCTTGCGGCGCCGCCTTTGCGCCTTTTTCCTGGCCGCCTTGGCCGCCTTCTTCTTCTGCCCGACCACCTGCCATTCGGCGTCGGTCGCGGCAGAAGTGGGAGTGTTTTGTGGGCCGGGCGTTGGCTCTGGGGCCTTCGCCTTCCCTCCCCCTCCGCCCCTCTTCCGGGCCGGCGCCGGGGTTTTGCCAGCAGGAGCCGGCCTTACCGTCGCCGGGGCTCCGCCTGCAGGCACCGGTTTAGCCGGCGCTGGGGCTCCGCCAGCCGACGCCGGTTTCGCCCTCGCCGGGGCTCCGCCAGCAGACGCTGGTTTGGCCGGCACCTGAGCCCGGCCTGACGGCCCGGGTTTAGGGGCGGCCGTCGCCGCTGCGGCCGCGTACGAGGCCGCCTTCGGCCCCGGGGCCGCCGCCTTGCCCGCCAGAGGTGGGCGCAGGACTATGCCCTCCAGGACGGAAAACCGCGCCTGGAAGGCCGCCAGCTCCTGCCGAACCAGGTCCAGGACCTGGTTCTCTACCGGGATAGGCCGGCTCGGCATTTCCGCCTGCGCACTGCCGGTGCTCCGCAAGCTGGCGAGGTCTGCCCGGAGCCTCCCGTTCTCCGCTTGGAGAAGCTCCATGGCGGCCGTCAGGCGGGCAACCTCAGCCCGTAATTCGGCCACTTCGCCGGCCGAAGGGCCGACGTAGTTGGCCGCCTCCGCTGCCTCCATGATGGAGGCCGTTGCCGAGACTATGGCCCTGTTCTTCGAAGCTTGAAGCTTCTTCAGGGACACGTCCCGGATCGCGGCCTCCACGACCGCCGCAAACCTGCGCTTGCGGTCCGCACCGGGGCCACCAACCGGACCCGTCTCGTCGCCGGAGGACCCCGAAGCGACCGCGCGACCGGCCTCCGCCTCCTTTGCTGGCTCCTCCGCCAGTTCTGCCGCCTCCCGGGCAGTGAGCCCCCTCCCCTTGCCTCGCTCCCGGACTCCTCCCCGCCTGCTGGTGGGGATTTTCCGAGCCGAGGCCAGCTCCCCATCGGAGGACGACCCCTGGCCGTCCTCTGACCTTGGCCGCTTGCTGTTGGACTTTTTTCCAGCAGCAGCCATCTTCTTGGCACGGCTGGGGCTCCCTGAGCCTCCCGTGCTCGCACCTCCAGATGCGGCGTCGGACTCCGACCCCGCATCACTCCTCTCCTCTTCCGGTTTTTTGTTTTGTGTGTTTAAATTTTTTTCCATATTGTTCCCACGAGTATATTTTCATGTTGTATTGACTCAAATAAAAGTGGTTCGCACTAGCGACTAAATCAAGCTACCCATTAGCCAAGCTTAGTACCTCCCTCACGGTGCGCCGCCGCTTGGAGGTTTGGGGAATTTTTTATAGAGGTTAATCTTCCTCGCGGTCCGGGCGGTTAAGCCAAGACCCTCGACCCCCTTCAACAGCCAGAGACATGACCTTAACTGTCTCCAGGGCTACGAGATTAGCGGTGGCAGCAGGGTTACCCCTCCTGCCTGCCCGGCGGCAGGGTAAGTGCACACCGGGCCCGCTCTGACCCCCCACCACAACTGCCGCTCAGCTACTCAGAGCGGCACGTGTGGAGCGATCCTCCTGGCAGAACATTGGCATGCGGACAGCGAGATTCCACTGGGAAATAATCCCAGAGGAAAATCGCTGCCCGCACCCCGGGATGCACCGGCCCGAACACTGGTCTTCCCCCCGGACGTATCCAGAAAGGAACCCCAGTACCCAGGCACACGTGGAGGTTTTCTGCCCGAGCACCCCAAGGCTTCCCTCTTGAACGCTGTTAGTAATCGTACCATGCTTTGCTTATAATTTTTCATGTGTTGTTTCTAGTGAACTTTGTCAACAACAACCCCAGTGACCCGACTGCTGGTGAGCAAACTTCCTAAAAAAAAATATAAGATCTAACCATTTTAGTAAAAAGTAAGAAGTAGTAAAGTAAAAAGTTTCTAGCTGATATAAAGCTAGAAACATTTTATTTATTTAAATTAATTACGAAGAGGGGATTAGTCAGAAGATAATTCTTATTCGTGGAATAAAATTGACGTCTGACAGATTCTGTATGGAAGAACTGTCAAAAATTAAAAATGATTCCTCGGATAAAATTATCTGGCGTTGGAAAAATCATCCCTAAGTAGTTTTCATCGCGATAACTTACGAAAATTTGTAATTCGTGATATTCGTCATGCTGTATTAAGAGCCTACACTACCTCAGCTAAAATTCACTCTTTATCTCGTTCGCGCGATACTGCTCGCGGACTGAATGAGAGCGAGACAGAGTGCGGTGCTAGACGGCAAGCAGCGCCAATAGTTTAGGTATTTGCTTTTTACGGTGAAAATAATGGTAATAAAAAAAAAATAACATAAGACCTGCATTATAGTTAGTTCGGTTAGTGTACAAAGTTTCATAATAATAATAATAATATAGTTTCTAATTTGAAGTATTTTTTGAATGCCAGCGGTTTATTGTTCGGTTTGGAGGTAACTTTGGAATTTTTTTCTATCGAGAAAATTTTATAGAATCGTGTTTTCGTCTAACATAAGACCAAACATTAATCCTCAACTTTACCATATATTTATTTCAAAATTAATGCTGCAGTATTTTCGACATAACGGAGGATCATGTTAAGCCATTTGAGGTAGTATAGGCCCTTAAGCGGGTTCAACTTTTTTGAGAAAACATAAAAACAATTGGAAAGTCGCCTAATTTTATCATTATATTTTTGACCTAATCACCTTTTCCTATTTAGCACTATTTTCGTTAGATCTTATATTATGGCTGCTAAACATACATTTACTATCATAGCCAGAGACTGCTATGTACAGCTTTGCTTTTAATCATAATGTTTCATATTATTTCAGTGCATGTGGTAGACAACAACCCTGGACAAGGTTGGTACCTACTGTTTCTAAGAAAGCCTCATGTGATTAGTAATAAAGGATAAGATAGAAAAATTCAAATAGTCAACAGAAATATTTCAAAAACTTTAATAGGTTTGTCCGGATCCAGAGGTCTGAATCTTCTTACATTTGGTCGTTTTTACTATTTTCTAAAGCTATACAAATTTATGCGGAAAAACGTGGAGGAATTTCACACGCGTCGTTGAAATCGGTGGCGTGCGTTTAACTGTCTAAAAAAATTTACCATAAGCCGAAAAATCAGATCATTGTAAATAAATATACCTATTCTAAGTAAATAAATAACTAACGAGTGTCTGACTTCTCTTTCTTTTGTTTCAGTTATCCTGAACAACCGTAAGTACTTAAAAACTATTCTGTTAAATAAATCAGTACCCTGGTTGATGTATAATTTGGAAAAAGCAAAACTTTTTCTCTGCTGCGATTTGCCGAAATCAGGGTAACATAGTACTCTCAGGGTACTATTGCAAACTACCAGAGATGGATTACATTGCACTGTTCAATTTTTAACGCTCGGCGCTAAGCCGAAAGTTGATAATTTAACAGCACGTTTGCATATAGTTTTTTATTGCCTAGGTATATGGCAGCTGTTTATTATTTTAGGAATTAAGCAAATTATTTTGTAGTCCATACCCCCTATTTAAATTGTCAACAGGATAGGTTACTATAGGGTGCCTAAAGGTACCGTGAAATCGTAAAATCTGTGCTATAATACTAATGAGAGATATTTATGTTTCAGCTGACCCAGCTTTCGGCAGGCCCACATACGAACGGCCCGGTAAGATCATTTATTTATTAAGTATTTAAATAATTATTTTTATACAGTGTGCGCTTCTGTAGCACATTGACGAGTCCACAAAGTAACAATCATGGATTTTATCAGTACTTAGGTATTATATAATATTGTGGTTCAGACGAAACTAGACGCAGATTTTGATTTCTACGACTCATTTAGAGTAACATTAAATTGTATAGGCCACCATCATCTAAGAGCGGTGGTGGCCCAGTGGTAACGGCCCTAATTTACGAGATGTAAGTCGTGGGTTCGAACCCAGGCAAGGCACTTTATTTTGTGTAAATTATTTCATCACCACTGCTCTCAAAACGGTGAAGGAAAACATCGTAAGGAAACTGGCATGTCCTAGAATAAAAAACCGAAGACATGTGAAATCTACCAATCCGCACTGGGCCCGCATGGTGGATTACGGCCCACACCCAGAGGAGGCCTGTGTCCTAGAAGTGGGGACGTTAGAAGGTGATTATGCAATAATCTTACTCGAGAGACTTATCAAGAAAAGACTGACAAATTAGACCTAACCATGACGTGTTACAGTACAGCTATAAAAAATCGTGTTGCTCATTAAATTCTGTTCTTCCCCAGACATTTCGCCAGCCTGGGCCCCGAACAACCGCCCCAAGCAATGTAAGTATACAGCCTAGTACCAGAGGGGATTTCCCAATATGCAAGAACTACGACTTCCATACAAACTTTCATCCACTTTAGGGGACAAATTTTTAAAAATCCTTCCTTATCAAATATCTTGGCTTAGCACATGAGGTTTTTGACATGTGGAATGTCAGCTCGACTGACATTGTGCTGATTGTCGTATCGGCCAATGGCCTGATGGCCGAAAGCCTTGATCGACATCATCGATTGGATCAAGGCCGTGATTCAGAAGGCAGTATTCTTCGATGCGGCTCGCATTGTGAGGAGGTTCCTGTCTCTGGAGCCCTAACCTCCGGTAGCTTGAACCCTGCTCCGGACACGCTATCGATAGTGTCTCTGTGCGTTGTCTGACAGTCAATTATTGAATTTAGGAAATGTATTAAGTAGAATACAAGAAGAGTGGAAAAATGGACAAAGCGCTTAGGTACAGCCAACTCACGTCAGTAGTAACATTTGAACTACTATTTCATAGCACCAGACCGTTTTTCTTAGGAAACGCAACGAAATAAAGGCGCTGTCAATGTCGTTTTTGACTGCCCCGTTGGTCTCGTGGTCGTGTGAACTCTCAATGGTGGCCATTAAATTTGTGAGTTTAGAGAAAAGTGATGTTTAGTGACGAATAAATTTTCATGTATTTTTTAAAATTTTCTACACATTTTCAAAAATACATTTTTTTTTTTCTCGAATCCCATGAATTTTCGCCTATGCTTTATGGGGTGCTCAATTGTTGCAAATGGATCACACTACCACGTCCTGAAGGGAATACGTAAAATTACAAGTCACTCTGTATAACAATAATAATATGTTGATTTTTAATAATCTATTGTTTTTGTTTATTTTTCAGTCAACAACCCCCTCGCGCGCGGTGGCAAGTAAATAACTTCACTAAACGACCTATTATAATTACGAATAACTTAAATGAAACACCCAGAACTTTTTGTAACATAAGTATTAAAACTTTCTAATACTTATGAAAACGTTGATGTAAACTATAACTACCTACTTTGTTGTTCAAGCTTTTAAATTTGAGTTTTTGGCACTTTGTTTTTCTTTTTCAATCTGCAAAATTATTATAAAATAAACACATTCTTAATTTTACTTGTTCTATTATTTAACAAGCTTGACCTAAATCCTGCACTCAGGGATGGCTCCAGACGAGGGACGTCCTAAACGTTTAACAGTACAGACACTAAATTTTATCTACGCATTCATATACCATGCCCAGTCTTCTGACCCAGGATTGGCTCCATACGAGAGATCTCCTCAGCGGCCAACAGCACAGGCACGAAATTTTGTATACCTACTCCATTCAATTATGATAGCCCGTTCTAAAGTATGGCATGACTTGGATAGTGCAACTCGCGGGGTAATTGCGTAACACACTATTAGTAGCAATGGGTTTCATTTTGACAGATCAACAACTTTCATTGCGTGTTTTACATTGTTGAGCAGACACATTTTTCGAACATATGAAGCAATGGATTAGCAATATGCTTCAAAATGATTAAAATTGAAATCGATAGTGTGTTTCGCAATTAGGGTGTCGGCTGGCTTCACACCACGACTTGTGTAAAAACATGTTTTGGTTCGTTGGATATGTCTCTACAAGTACCTCTCAAGTGAAAGCTACAGAACGGATATTTTTAACAAATTCTGATGTTAAAAAGTACAAAATAAAATTTAAGTAAAAACAAAGGTAAGTAGGTAGGTAAGGTAAGGTTGTCTTTAAAAAGATCGCTCTTAGCGATAAGACCGCCCATTGTGTCACCCTGTAAAAATTCTATGTTTATATCTGTAATGTATATTTAAGATGTATATAATAAAGAGTATTCTATTCTAAGAACCTTTTTAAAAACAAGCTTTTAATGAACTAAAAAGTACTAAATAAAACTTACGATAACATAGAACTTTAATATTTTCTTAAAAGCTTGAGGCCTGAACTTCTTTCTCAAATTACTATTCCATCAATGACTACTTAAACGATAAGAATAGTTGCTAGCTGATTAACTGAAGACAATGTTTATGTTCTTTCTCCAGAATTAGCTTACTGACTGGTTATAACAGTACTTAATGTATTTTTTTTTAGTTGTCTGTATGTTGTAGTAATGAATGTATTTTTTTGTTTAGTTGTCAGTTTAAGTAATTTTATTTTAATTTATTATTGACATAATTTGAGTACATTATGTCAATAAACTCTAGGGCTCCATACCTAAAAGGTGCCATCGGTAACATTACCCTACATGCTTGATGCAACAACATTTTTCCACATAATAACACAGTATAGGTAGGTAACTATCTATACTATAATAATCTTAATATATATAAATTACGTGTCACGTTGTTTGTCCGCAATGGACTCCTAAACTACTGAACCGATTTTAATCAATTTTTGCACACTGTGTGCGGTTTCATCCAACTTGAAAGATAGGATAGTTTATATCTCAATTTATATCCACTAATTTGAAAAAAAAAATGCACCCGTGCGTTGCTGGGGCGGGCCACTAGTTATATTATAAAGAGGAAAGATTTGTATGTATGTTTGTAACGAATTGGCTCAAAAAGTACTGGACCGATTTTAAAAATTGTTTCACCATTTGAATGCTACATTTTCACTGATTAATATAGGCTATTTTAATTGCAAGAAAAAAATAAAATGTTTAAAAAATAAATGTCCACCCGTGCGAAGCCGGGACAGGCCGCTAGAATTAAATACATAAGTATTATGCATGATAATTAACGTTGCATTGCCGGATATAGGTATGATATGTTTCTAACCAGTTTATGAGTAGAGTTTGTTATATAAGTTCTAGTTTAAGTTTATTTTTAAGTGCCTAAGCATAATATAGTTTACTTATTATTGAGTTTAGGATTATTCGATTAATTACTTAAATTGTATTTATTAGACAGACATGTAGATTTCTTGATAGATAATTACCAATGACCAGACTCAGTTGGTATTTTTGTCAGTATGGACACTTTGTATCAAATGAAAAAACAATAATGGAAAAATATCGGCATTTATGATTTAATAGCTTCGTACCGCCTCAGAATTAATAAACACAATCAGTCAATCCGTTCTTGGATAGGTTCCGTTCGTTCTTAGAGGGGCCCGTGGCTAAATAATAACAGCCGCACAGGTCGATCGATCAGGTTAAGCTACGCTTGCCGCGGTTGGTCTGTGGATGGGTGACCATCTTTACATACCGAGACCCCTCCGTGCCTCGGAAAGCACGTTAAGCCGTTGGTCCCGGCTGTCATTCGTGGATCTTTGACAGTCGTTACGGGTAGTCAGAAGCCCGAAAGTCTGACAACCAGTCTTACCAAGGGGTATCGTATTACCCAGTAACTGGGTTGTGGAGGTCAGATAGGCAGTCGCTCCATGTAAAATACTGGTATTCAGCTGCATCCGGTTAGACTGGAAGCCGACCCCAACATAGTTGGGAAAAGGCTAGGCAGATGATGGCAGTCAATCCGTTCTTGGGATATCATGAAAATAGCCGTCCCATACAAAATATACTAGAATATGAATCTTTATTATAATTTTTTTCATTAATTTTTCCCATGTGTTAATAGTTACTCTGCTATTCGGGGCGGAGATAAATCTATTAAAATAACATCATAAACTCGGTCCAGCCGTCCTTGAGTTATAAATGGTGTAGCTAACCCGAGTTTGTTTTATTTATATAGATTATATCAGTGATAAATGATAAATGATTTTATTTCTGTAAGTAGGTTTGTACAAACACTTTTACACGTCAATCATATTTTTAAAAACGAGATGAGGTCGGCGTTTCCTAACTGACTACTCTGAGAAGAAAGGCCGAAACAAACTCAGAGGTCACAGTCTCTTTTGAAGTCCAGACATAATCTTGGTCAGATCATGTGGAAACCATGTAGATTGATGTCTGAAATGGTCTTTAGAGGAAAGAACCACACAGAGTAATAGACTTTATTCAAAATAGGAACAGGGTTGGCCCCAACACACTTCCGTGTGAGACGACTTATTTGTTATGCTTAAATTCGAATTCGAATAAGTATACCTTTACGATAAATAGTCCTTAGTTATGGTAGGTATGCAGACTGTTATTCAGTTATGATGATTGTAGTCAGTTTTTGCCATTGCACAACCTTTTGTTTTCAATATTTTAATATTAGGCCTTACCCAGATTTTTCTATATTAATAATGACAACAGTAAGACATATTTTCACAAGAGAGCTCTAAAAATTAAGTATAGCCTGTTACAACACAGGAGCTTGTAGCTAAGTAACAATAGCCGCACGGGTCGATCGATCAGCGGGGTAATTGCGTAACACACTATTAGTAGCAATGGGCTTCATTTTGACAGATCAACAACATTCATTGCGTTTTTTACATTGTTGAGCAGACATATTTTTCCAACATATGAAGCAATGGATTCACAATATGCTTCAAAATGATTCAAATTGAGATCGATAGTGTGTTTCGCAATTGGGGTGCAGGTTAAGCTACGCTTGCCGCGGTTGGTCCGTGACCATCACTCCTACGTGCCTCGGAAAGCACGCGGCTGGTATTCGTGGATCTTTGGCTGTTGTTACGGATCGTCAGAAGCCCGAAAGTCTGCAATACCAAGGAGAATCGTATATGTTGTGTTGTGTGACTTTAAGTTTGTGCTAAATAAATGTATTTTTTGTCTTTCTTTTTCTTTCAGTAACTGGAAGATCAGATAGGCAGGCGCACTATGTAAACTACTGGTATTCAGCTGCTGGAAGCAGACCCCCAACATACATAGGAAAAAGTGAGGCTAATGTTATAGTCTAAAACACTTTCGCACTTTTATTGACGCGCAAAAAGCATTCTCAGCTCTTTTCCTGCATTTTGAATAAATTATGACTTGTTATTATAAAAAATATTAATTTAAGAAAAGACCGAAACTAGATTTTAAAACAGATAACACCTAATTAGCATATCATCCCTGTTCGGACTGGTTTATCGATGTGCTATAAAAGACGCAAGTCTTAAGGTAAATGGACAAACATTCGTTAAGTCTTGTAGTTATCTCATCGTCTTTGATACCTAATTATTACAATTTAACAAAATGAAGGCATTTTATTTGGTGAGTCAACTATCTACTACTATTATAATTTAAGCCGGCTGCTGGTACACACAGCGACATATCAAGCTATACATCCAGGTTAAGCTGACCTCGTAAGTATTGCATAGGTTTTTTCTGTATTTCGTAGAATGAGAAGTCAACTTATACTGGAAATGATATCTCGTCGAACGTACGAAAATCAACGCAAAAATTAAATATCAGATTGTCAAGTGTAATCCCACCCGTTATGATTGGTTGAACATGTAATCTACAGCCAATTTTGATACTTGGCTGAGTAAAATTTTGACACATTGTTGATTACGTTACGTTCCAGTAACTTTTTATTTCTATTACATTTAGAATTTATTTATTTCTATCTGTCACCGTAAGATTATGAATAAGTTTATAATCTAAGTACCTATCTATATTATCACCGTTAGACTAATGCATACTGTCGAAAAATTGTGAATTGCTACTATATAATGCATTCATTATTGGTAGTTTATAATATAGGTAACAATGTTAAATTGTGAACGAACCTGCACTTATCTCAAATCTTTCTGATTTTATCACCCGTAGTGAGCCGTTGCAGTAAGTAAGCCAGGGCACTCCGACCAAAAGGGTTAGGTTAGAACTGTGACTATTTCCAAGTTGGTCGCAGTTAGGTGCAGCGCAGACGGCACACTTTTTGTGCGATCGAGTCTGCGGCGCACAAAAAGTCTGCATGGCGCGCAAAAAGTCGGTCGCGGATTTTTCACAGACTCAACGCACACGACACATATCTGCGATCATTCTGTCGGCAGAGCTGTCTGTCTTTTTGAATGTCTATCATGATATTCTGCCTTAGAAGTATCATAGTGTCCCGAAGTGCCCGAATTACACGGATTTTTTGTGCGCCGGACTTTTTGCGCGTCGTGTGCGTTACTGCATATAATTGCATAGGTTCTATTTTCACAGACTAAAAAGTACGTCACGGATAGTCTGTCGTCTGCGCTGCACCATAATTGGATATTTAGTATTAGCTCAAGGTGCGTTCCGTCGCATGTAAGTTTGACACCAGTTCACAATTTGTCGGTTTGCCATGGATAGATATAAACTATCGCAAAATTACAAAATAATGCGATTAATTGTAAATGTTTTCTTGCAGTTTAGAATTATAAACTAAGATGTCTATTCATACGGTGACATATCTTACGGAAGTTACTGCAGCGGGTTAATCTTCCTGTTAGTAAACCGGTTGTGATAAATACGTTTGTAACTTGTTATGATTTTTAATAGGTGCATTTAAATAAGCTTTCTGTATAAACAACATTGATTTTAATAATCTATAGATACATACAAATAAATACAATTGAAATATAACAGGTACTTCAATTTTATTTATTAATATGATGATATGATTTTATGTAATGTCAAAATAACAGTTTTTACTAAATGCTTATGAAAGTACATAATTATATTACATAACAAAATTTTTTTTTAGAATTTTTGTCTGCCTGTTTGTCCCGGTTTATCTTTGAAACGGCTGGACCTATTTTGATGGGACTCACTAGCAAATAGCTGGTGTTATAAAGGAGTAACATAGGCTTTTTCTCGGTAGCACGGTCCCGTGGGATCAATTCCGACATCCACGCGGGCGAAGCCGCGGGGAGAAGCTATTAATAAATAACTGATCTCAATGCTAGGTCAGCACATATCTACATGTACTGGAAATGTCGACCACCAACACAAAGGAAAAGATATTGAAATTCATATATCTATTTGTTTCCAACCTGATTTAGTCTGAAAGTGAATCAGTGTTAAAATGTTTTTCGTGTTTCAGTTCTTCTTTGTGTTGGCGCTGATCGCCATGGCTGCCGCTCTACCAGGTCAGTTAAACAAAATAACTATTATTTATTCATCACACCTTAAGAGGTAGTCTGAAAGTAGCACCAGTAACGGAAAGTTAGAAGAAGAAGTAGAGGTAGACCAAAGAAACGATGGATGGGTGACTACCGAGATCACGACTAACAGAGAAATATGGAAGGAAAAGACAAAAACAAAGAGGAAAAGACTCCTGTTCTTGTCCAAATAAATTGGGACAAGAGTAGGAGAATGATGGTAACACCTTAACTTCTGGTCAAACTGAGGCGAATCTTGCGCCGCATGCGGAACGAAATTCGCTCGCGCCGATTGTGTCAACTAACTTTTATGGAGGTGTTCAGACTGGCGCGAATAGTAGCAGCGTAACTTCTTTATCATCAAAACAGTCTAAGCCCACATGCGCACGGACGTAAAAATATCGCGGGGGGATTTTATCGAGCACTGGATTTTCAACTCTCGATGTTGAGCCAAACATTGAGAATCCAACAGAGCGCATCCTAGGAAAACATACTTTTGGATTTCAACTCACGGCGCTAAGCAGTGCGTTGAAAATCCAGTGCGCTTAAAAAATCGACACGGGAAAAACGCGTCCTTGCGAGTCCAGTGCTATTCTGTGAAAATCTCACCGTGAAAACTAAGGTGAAGTGAGCTGTCATTCCACCTGATGTTAGGGATTGCCTCCATTGATAGCTCACTTCACCTATGATATCACGGTGAGATTTTTACAGAATCGATAGGCAGGGGCTAAACGCGCAGTCATGTCCTGTGACAGGCCAACTTCATTCCAGCTTCAGTAGCAACTTTCACACACAGGAAGTAGAAAAAAAAGGAATTATAATCATTCAAATATTTTTGAAAAAACAGCCTGCCTCACTGGGGACCGAACCGATGTAATTGTTTTATTTTTCTTTGTTACAGGAGGTTTCCAATCTGGTAAGTACCAAAATTGCTATCAAATAAATATTTAAAAAATAGAACAGATAATAGAGTGAAAAAAAATGGGTTTGCACTGCGATATGGTAAATACGTAGCCTAGCTAAGAAAGATAAGGCAGAGGTAGATATGAGACGTTCAGAAATTGTTCAGCAAATTTAAAGAATATTGTTCAAGAAGTTTTGTTTACGTAAAATCTTTTAAACCAACAGATTACCAGCCTCTCTAAATATTTCATCCAGTCTATGTCATTTAATTTACAATCTTATTTTGGGGAGGACAACCGGTTGAGACTTAAATTATGATTAATAAAATTGTGGTATTTTTTTTCAGCTCACGTTCATCCCGGCTGTAAGTACCTTCCGTTTATTAATATTCAAATTGTACTTTAGCCCCATTTAGATTACGAGAGACGTTAGCTCACGATGTTTAGCAATGAGAGGCTTTTTAAAGGTGCGACAGTGCGAGACATTTGTGCTTCTTATGGTAAATGGTAAGCCACGTCTGAGATGTGAGATTAGGCAGGAAAAATGAAAATTATAAACTGGAGTTGTAAAATACGTATGTATTCCGAAGAACAAATATGACAAGAAGAAAATGTAGGTAGACTTAAAACTAATCCACAGTCACAAAAAAAAAACGCCTGTTAAAATGTTTATTGCAATAACTTGCACGAAGTTGTTTTGTACAACTTGCTAAATGTAAAACACCACGCGAGTGACACATGTGTCGATCAGGCTAGGGTATCTGATATCTTCGTTCTCCTGCCTTATCCCAATTTATTTGTGGTCGGCGTAACATGTCTTTTTCTTCCATACTTCTCTATTAGTCGTCATCTCGGTAGTAATACTTTCTAATAACATCAGACATACAAAATGCAATTGCATCGCACTGTCTGGAACTTAGACCAATTAACATCGACGTACTTTTAGGCGCTAGGCATTGTACAGTCAACAGCAAAAGTAGATGATGAAAATCAGAAATTCAATACTAATTAATGAACGGTGTTCGCGTCAGAACTGTGTGGCGTCGAAGTAGTAAATGTTTGGTATAATTTACAATCACATAACGACACTTCGACACCACACAGTTCTGACGCGAACTCCGTTCATTAATATTGAATTTCTGATTTTCATCATCTACTTTTGCTGTTGACTGTACTCTCATTTGTTCAAACTTAGGGTGCGTCTGCACTGAAGCGAAGTGATTGGCACGTTCACAGACGAGAGGAGAGACGCTATTTCAACCAAAGTTGTTGTTTTCGATTGTTGCACGTCTCCGCTCCTTTGGTTTCTGATTCAGTGGAAACGCGCCTTATCGTGTATACGATGCTTTAGTTTCTAGGGAACAAATAGGAATATACAACGTGTAACGTTAAATGCATAAAACCTCAAAAAAACTACGTGTAACATTTAATGTTAACGTTGTATGTTGTTTGTCTTTGTCTGTGTCTACAGACACGGACAAAGACAAAAAACATACCTAGTAATATTATTTGTCTCAAAATAAAGAGTACAATGCTGCATGAATCTTTTGACGCTCGAATGGCGTTGAGATGGAAGCGCTGCCGCGCTGTTGGGAAGCGTACTCAGCCTATAATGTTCCCACTGCCTAGAACGATCGTTTTTACCATAGAAATGTTTTAGCTATGAATATAAAGTAGGTAATCATCATCTTTCATATTCACAGATCCTACGAGAGCTACTACTGATGACCCGCGTCGACACCCAGGCTGTACGTATACAAGCAGAGACTATCTAATAATGAACAATACCAATAAATAATACCAGCCTATTATTAACCCGCTCCAGGGCAAACCTCTTTTCTCATACAGAAAAGGCACAAGCATTGTACACCATGCTTGCTCAAGACTAAAAACTTATTTTAACCAAGTATAAATCAAGGTTTCCTGCCAAGATAAACTCAGAAAGTACATCATCATCATCTGCCTAGCCTTTTATTTATTTATTTATTTATATATACTTTATTGTACACCAGAAAATACATAACAAAAAAAACAATTATTACTACAAAACATACAATGGGCGGCCTTATCGCTTTCTGCGATCTCTTCCAGGCAACCTTGGAATGGACAGTGATTACGTGGATATTTAAAAATGGGGTTGTCAGTGGTGCAACATAATATAGATACTATAATAGATACATAGATAATATAATATTAGAAGAAAATCAGCAGCAAGATTGGCAACACCGCGACGGGCTATAAAAGGAAGGCGGCTGGCGTCACTCGTCCATTTTGCTCATCGGTCATCGCGGAGTGCGGAAGCTCTATCCGAATATCTAGCGGTTATCGTTATTTCAAATATTATCGTTATTTCAAATATTATCGTTATTTCAAATATTGTAAATTTGTATGGCCGGAGGCCAATAAAATCTTTTTAAAAAATTAATCTGTGTGTAGGGTAAATACTTTTTCCATAGCTTCATCACATTCATCACATTATAATCTGTACATATGTATGTCGTTGCCATGGTGATTTTGGGTTGTTGACTGGAAACGTCTGTTGTGGAAAAAAGGATATTTAAGTTTTATTTGTATTTTATATTATCTCATTTATTTTCAATATACTCCTTCTGTTCTGTCTGCAATACATTTTACTATTTTTCCTAAATTGGTGACCCCGAGCAGAACACTGATATTTTAAAAAATGAGTGGTAGTGAGTCTGAGCACACCGCGTCGTCACAGCCGGCGAAACACAATACGCATAGGACGCGCCCAGCAAAGCCCGTTTCCATTGAGCACGACATTTACCGTGTGTCGTTGAAGTTGCCACCATTTTGGCCGGAAGAACCGGACATTTGGTTCGCTCAGATAGAAGCGCAGTTCGAGAATGCAGGGGTGACGAATGACGTTACTAAATTTAATTATGTGGTCGGTCACCTCGACCCACAATTTTCAAAGGAGGTGAAGGACATCATCATGTCTCCCCCTGCCACTAACCGATATGTCAAGCTGAAGACAGAATTAGTGAAGCGCCTCTCGGCCTCCCAGGAGCGGAAGGTGAAGCAGCTTCTGATGCACGAGGAGCTGGGAGACCGGAAGCCGTCACAGTTTCTTCGCCACCTGCAGGGATTGGCAGGGCCAACTGTGCCCGAGGACTTCGTGCGCACCATCTGGAGTAGTCGACTCCCCACCAGCATCCAGCCTCTCCTGGCATCGCAGCCTAATAGCACCCTGGAGGCGCTGGCCGAACTGGCTGACCGCGTCCAGGACATCGTCGCGCCGGCAAGCCATATCGCAGCAACTTCGGCAGCAGGACCCTCGGTTAGTGAGATGGCAGCCGAGATCGCTGAGCTGAAGCGCACCATGAAGGACCTGACGCTGCAGTTGCGTGACAGCCGTTCGCGAAACCGCTCCCACAGCCGTGGTCGAGATGCGCGACGGCACTCACGCAATCGCTCATCAACCCGCTCGGATTCCAGCTACCGGCAGCATCCTGTGTGCTGGTATCACGCGATGCACGGTGAGAAGGCGAAGCGCTGCATCAAGCCCTGCGACTACCGGCAGGGAAACGCCGCGGGCAGTCGATGATGGCGACAGACGATTGCCCTCGCACGACTGGTCGCCTGTTCGTCACGGACCGGAGCACCAAGACGCAGTTTCTGGTCGACACTGGCAGCGACCTCTGCGTCTACCCCCGTCGTCTGCTAAGTAACCGACGTGCGTGTACGAACTACCAACTTGTGGCCGCGAATGGGACGCCCATTAAAACATATGGTTTCGTGGAATTAAATTTAAATTTAGGACTCCGTAGAGACTTTAAGTGGCGTTTTGTGGTTGCTGAGGTAACTAAACCGATTATCGGTGTGGACTTTTTAAGTTTTTACTCGCTAGTTGTTGACTGTCGTAATCAACGACTAGTCGACAGTAATACGAATATTTTCTCTGTAGCCTCGAATGACTCAGACTCATCTCTATACTCTGTAAAAATTTCTTCTGGTGATTCGAGGTACCACAAAATTTTAGACGGGTTTCCTGACATCACTCGTCCCGCCGGTACACTACGCACTACACCACACACCACCGTACACCACATCCGCACCACCCCAGGCCCTCCAGTTTCAACTCCATTTCGGCGACTAGCGCCAGACAAATTGAAAATTGCTCAGCAGGAGTTCCAGCTGATGCTGGCCAATGGAACTGCTAGACCGTCGGAGAGTCCATGGGCATCACCACTGCATCTCGCCCCCAAAAAGGATAGCGGTTGGAGACCCTGTGGTGATTACCGGATGCTCAACGCCCGGACCGTCCCTGACAGGTATCCGATTAGGCACATCCATGACTTCTCACACAGTATCTCTGGTTGCAAAGTTTTCAGCAAAATTGACCTTGTGAAAGCATATAATCAGATACCTGTCAGTCCAGACGACATCCCAAAGACGGCGATAACCACACCGTTTGGCCTATATGAGTTTCCATATATGACGTTTGGTCTGCGTAACGCAGGCCAAACTTTTCAGCGTTTTGTGGACGGGATGACCAGAGGTTTGGACTTTTGCTACAGTTACTTGGATGACTTCTTAATTTTTTCTAGGTCACAGGCTGAGCATGAGGAGCACCTCCGCATTATCTTCGGCAGGATGAAGGATTTTGGCATGCTGGTCAACACGTCCAAGTGTGTTTTCGGTGTTCCCGAGATAGCCTTCCTAGGTTACCACATCTCCGAGAAGGGCACCAAACCGCTTGACTCCAAGGTCGATGCCATCAACAACTTTCCGCCGCCCAAAGATGTTCGTCAGTTGCGCCGATTCCTTGGTATGATTAATTTTTACAGGCGTTTCATACCCCATGCAGCTCAGATCCAGGCGCCGCTTCATAACCTCTTGATTGGCAACGTAAAGGGCTCGCAGCCTCTATGTCTTGCGGAGAATACTTTGCAAGCATTTGAGGACTGCAAGGCAAGCTTAGCTAACGCTGCTCTAATAGCTCACCCCGATTGCAATGCCAAACTCGCGTTGGTTACTGATGCGTCGGATGCCGCAATCGGCGCGGTGTTACAGCAGCTTAGCGATGATGGCTGGCAGCCATTAGCTTTCTTTTCCAGGAAGCTTAGCCCTTCGCAAACAAAGTATTCTCCCTATGACAGGGAACTGCTGGCCATTTACGAGGCCATCAAATACTTTCGCCATATGCTCGAGGCCAGGCACTTCGTCGTGTACACGGACCACAAGCCGATAAGTTTCGCATTCCACGAGAGGAAGAAAAACTGCTCGCCCAGGCAATTCCGGTACCTTGACTTCATTGCCCAGTTCACCACCGACATGAGGCACATTTCCGGCAAGGACAATGTCGTAGCTGACCCCTTATCTCGCGTGGAAGCGCTACAAGTACCAGTCAGCTTCAACACTCTCGCGGAATCGCAAACTTCGGATCCGGAGCTGTCCAAGCTACTCCAGGAAGGCTCATCGTTGGTTTTGGAGAAAGTGCAGGTCCCAGGGGAGCGTACATCTGTGTACTGTGACGTCAGTACAACGCCCCCCAGACCATTTGTGCCCGTAATGCTGCGAAAGCAAGTCTTCGATAACCTGCATTCCCTCAGCCACCCTGGTGTGTCAGCGTCTGCCAAATTAATCGCAGAGCGCTTCGTTTGGCCAGGCATTAGGAAGGACTGCAGGGAGTGGGCACGAGCTTGTCTTGAGTGCCAGCGGGCCAAAGTGAGCCGACACGTTTCTGCGCCATTAGGGTCGTATTACCTTCCACGTGCAAGGTTCACCACTGTCCACATAGACCTTGTGGGCCCGCTCCCAATTTCGCAAGGCTTTCGGTACTGTCTGACGGCAGTCGACCGTTTTACCAGATGGCCGGAGGTCGTACCTATCGTCGACATAACTGCCGAGACAGTAGCTAAAGCGCTGCTATCCGGATGGATTGCCCGGTTTGGCTGTCCCACAGACATTGTCACGGACAGGGGTCGACAGTTCGAGTCGGCCCTGTTCGAACAGTTGTCCAAATTGGCTGGTTTTCAGCACAAGCGGACAACGGCATATCATCCGGCATGTAATGGCATGGTGGAGCGATTTCACCGGCAACTCAAGGCGTCCATCACGTGCCATGCAAATGACAAGTGGACAGAGTCATTGCCGTGGGTATTGCTTGGTATACGGAGCGCATTCAAAAAGGATGTCCAAGCGTCTTCAGCCGAACTTGTATACGGCGAACCGCTAAGGCTCCCGGGTGAATTTTTCACTCCTAGTGACGAAGGAACGACCGACGTCACAGATTTCATTGCGCGTATTCGTAAATTTGCTCAAAACCTGCAACCAACTCCAGCATCCCGTCACAGCAAGACCAGAATTTTCGTTTTTAAGGATCTGCAGACCACTGATCACGTGTTCCTTCGTGAAGACGCATTACGTGGCTCGCTACAACCAGCGTACACAGGTCCTCACAAAGTTCTGCATAGGGGAGTCAAAGTCTTCAGATTATTAATCAAGGGCAGAGAGGTCACGGTCTCAATTGACCGCCTTAAGCCAGCTTTCATTTTGGCAGACAAAGCTGACCCAGAAGAAGTCACTCCACCTAGCAGTAGTAAAGAATATACCACTCGCTCTGGTCGTCATGTCAGATTTGCTGATTTTTATCGCCCTTGTCGCGAACATTCTTTCTATTTGTAACATCAGAAGTGGGATTCGAAGGCTGAAAAGCCGTTGAAACGCATTTCTGGTTTTATAAAAGAAAACTTAGTATCTCTCCACGTGGTTTGGTCATTTAATATTTGGACGGAGCTTTCGTTTGTGCGATGCCTGCCAGCGATCAACGCAACAAACGCAAACGCCGTGGGCGAACTCCTTCGCCTAATCCAATGGAGGAGATCCTGAGGAGGCTACGCGCGTTGGAGGACCAGTCCCGCGCGTCAGTAGAGACGCAAGCCGACGCAGCGACCAGCGCTGGCCCTAGCCGCGCCGTCGTCGAGCTGCCAAACACGACACCATCGGCATCGGTGCTTGGGGCGCCTACACCGCCGCGCGAGCTTGTGTCCGCTCAAGTGGGAACGCCGCCGCTGACACCACATGCTAGCAACATGGAATCAACGCAGTCCGAAGACGTGGTGACAAACGCCGCAGAGCGTCTTTTAACCGCTATCAGCTGTGCTCAGGTCAGATCCAACCGATATTTTGTCTCTGATTTTGATCCGAGTGTTCATGACTTCGACACGTGGTGCGATGAAGTAGAAAGAGCTCGTATTTCGAACTATTGGGACGACAAAGAATGCCTTGCTCGCATCGGACATTGTCTAAAGGGCGAATCTCGCACCTGGCTTAGCCAATGGACAAGCAATATTCGCACATGGTCCAGTTTCAAATTAGAACTAAAAGCGCTTTGCCCACGTTCTGTCGATGTCGCGAACATTCTTTATGATGTAATGCGGACAGAGTCCGATAAATACTCCACATACGCTGAGTATGCTCGAAAATCGCTTTTAAGGTTACGCATAGTTAAGGGCTTAAGTAACGAGCTGCTTACTGCTATTATTATTCATGGAATTGCAGATCCGCAAATTCGTGCTATGGCTACTAACGCAAAGTTATCGCCTGATTCTATAGTGGAGTTTTTATCGAGCTTTGTTAAACCTTCTAGCAGCTATAATAAGAAAGTGTTTCCTAATGGCCCCAATAGATCTGATAAGTCTATCAATAGTGGCAACTCAAATCGCAAACCGTTAAAACGTCAATATGATTCTAAAGATTCAAAATCAATCAAGTGTTATCAGTGTAATCAATTTGGTCATAAGAGTGTCAATTGTAACAAACGGTCGAATACAACCCCCAGTAATAGTGACGAAAAAGCAATCGCGTTACCGGCGACATCTCGTGGCGATCCGCCGAAGTGTACTTTTTGCAAAAAAGTAGGTCATACCGAGGTTACTTGTTTTGCTAAGGAACGCGCAAACTCACGTAATAATACTGGTGTCAATTTTTGTCGCGAAATTGCGGGTAATTATAAAAATCGTGATGTGACGACTGCTGTCATATTAGGGATACCGTTAGACGTACTGATCGATAGCGGTTCATGTGTTTCTTTAATGTCAAAAACGGTTGCTAAACATTTCCCGTGTCAATTAAAGCCTACTAACCAGTTATTACGCGGCTTGGGTGGTATGGAAATTAGATCGGAAGCGTTTGTAACGCTACCCGTTGAGTTTAGCGATATAACAATAGAAATAGATTTTTGTATTGTAGGTGGCAATAATTTGAATGTACCCGTCATAATCGGTACAGACGTACTAAACAGGAAAGGTATTACTTATGTTAGGTCCGGTAACTGCCAACGTATAGTCCATAGTGAAGTGACCGCAAACGATGTTATGCAAGTAAATTCGATTTCCTTGTCCGATCAAGTTAATACATCGGTATCCGGAAATGATAGGGACCGGTTACTAGAGATCCTTACCAAGTATTCCGAATTCTTTTTAAGCGGTACCGCTACCACAACAGTGAAAGATAGTGAGATGCATATTAAGTTAACAACCGACGTGCCCGTGTACTATAGACCCTATAAATTATCGCATGATGAAAAATTAAAAGTACGTACTATAGTAAAGGATTTACTTGATAAAAAAATTATTCGCGAGTCCAATTCAGAATACGCTAGCCCGATCCTACTAGTAAAAAAGAAGGATGGTTCTGATAGAATGGTCGTAGATTACCGTGCACTGAATCGAATAACTGTCAAAACTAGATATCCTCTCCCCTTGATCAACGACTATATAGATAGGTTAGGTAATGCTCGCTGGTTCAGCTCCCTGGACATGGTTTCTGGTTTCCACCAACTTAGGGTCGCTGAAGAGTCTATTCATAAGACCGCCTTCGTTACACCAGAGGGCCAGTATGAATATTGCAAGGTACCCTACGGTTTAGCGAACGCGCCGATTTTTTATCAGAAAACTATCTCTAAAACGCTTAAACGCTTCATCGATGCTGGAAAGGTCATGGTCTACATCGACGACGTGTTGATATTAACAGACGGGATTGATGAAAACCTAGTTTTATTAGATTCGGTTATAAAAACGCTAACTGAAGCAGGTTTTTCAATTAATTTAAAGAAATGTACTTTTCTTACTAAGGAAATAGAATACCTAGGTAGAATTATAAGAGATGGTCAGGTTAGACCGAGCAATTATAAAATCGATGCATTAGTTAGATCACCGCGACCGAGTAGCGTCAAACAGGTTCGCCAATTGATACTTTCGAAGATACATTCCTAATTACGCGATTCTTATGTTATGTACCAAAGGCATTTCGATTAAGTTTGTTACGCGTTTACCATGACGAGCATGAACACATTGGCGTAGACAAAACTACTAATCTGATCCTGCGACACTTTTGGTTCCCCGGTCTTAGACAATTTGTTGCAAAATACATCACGCACTGCGTAGTGTGCATTTCACATAAGCAAGTTCCTCGCGCACCTTTGCAACCAATATCCTCTTGGGAAAAGGCTCCAGTACCATTTGATACGATACATGCGGATGTACTCGGACCACTGAGAGAAAGCGATGGTCATAAACATGTGCTTATTGTAGTTGACGCGTATACTAAGTACTGTTTGCTTTATGCCCTACCAAGGCAAGACTGTAGCGAGTTGAAGCGCGTAATGACCCAAATAATATCTCTGTTTGGTACTTTTAAAAGACTAGTGTGCGATAGAAGTCGTATGTTCGATAACCATGAGTTTAATCATTGGATTTCAAATTATGGAGTCGAAGTGCATTTCATTACCCCTGAAATGCATCAGGAAAACGGTCAGGTTGAACGTTATTGCCGCACAGTTTTAAACATGTTAAGAGTAGAAGTAAACTATAATGAAAATGATTGGTCAAAAATATTATGGAAACTGCAATTGGTTTTAAACGTTACTAAACATAAGACGACTCAATATTCCGCATTAAATCTTCTTATTGGAACTGATTCCACTACACCTTTAATAAACGCTTTGATCAAAGATATAACGTGCGAAGGTTCAAATCCAAACCGTGACGCAATTCGCGAGATGAGACGGCAGCGTGCAGAAGGACTTATTCGCGAAAACAAGGAAAAACAAGACTCTTACGTTAATAAAAATAGGAAACCGCCTAAAAAGTTTCAAGTTAATGATTTAGTCTATGTGATTAAGAACTCTCAAAGTACCGGAAAACTCGATAGCGGTATGAGAGGTCCTTATAAAGTTACTAAGCTCCTCCCTAGTGATAGATATGAGGTACAATTGCTAGCTGGTGCCTATGGAAAGACTAGTCAAGCAGCTGCTCCATACATGGTGTTATGGAAGGGTGAATGGACACCTGAAACATGTGCTGCATTTTTTGAAGGTACTTATTGTACGATTGATGTTATGTTTGCTCTGTCAGTCAGCTTACATACTCATACCTACTAGTCTTGTCCCTATTCTTGAGTTAGATTATGTACTAAACAAGCCTGTGTTTATTGGTGTTAGCCATGTTTGTGTTGTGTTCAGTGGAAGAGACCCGTGTAAATCCTGTGCGCATGGTATTGGGTTGACCCTGACACTGGTGGTTTCGAGGGTGAGTCGGTGGCGCAACCGACAACAGACCTGTGTAAATCCAGCCCTTATTAGGTATCTGGGGTGACCTACTAGAGACTGATGTAAATCCTGCTGCGCACGCGAATATGTGCGGGGTATTCGGTTGCGTGGGAACAGACCTGTGTAAAGCCTATGTGACTTGAAACGCTTGTGTTACTGCTCATGTTGACTTGTTTGGCTAAGGTACATAATCTGACACCTCTATGCCCTATATGAATTTAGACCAACTTTTGACAAACGATTTAAATAAGTATCGTCTCATACGATGTGTGTATCTCATCCACAGAGATCAATGATGATGACGCCGAACAGCCGCTGGACGCGGAGGATGTTGCTGACCCATCCACGAGTTCCTGCTGAGGGCTTCGAGCACGCAGCCCCGTCAGGAGAAGCCGTATTAGAAGAAAATCAGCAGCAAGATTGGCAACACCGCGACGGGCTATAAAAGGAAGGCGGCTGGCGTCACTCGTCCATTTTGCTCATCGGTCATCGCGGAGTGCGGAAGCTCTATCCGAATATCTAGCGGTTATCGTTATTTCAAATATTATCGTTATTTCAAATATTATCGTTATTTCAAATATTGTAAATTTGTATGGCCGGAGGCCAATAAAATCTTTTTAAAAAATTAATCTGTGTTTCTATTTGTAACAATAATATATATACATATAAGCTATATAATAGATACATAAATAAATACATACTAAATATACATACAAACAACGAAAATAAATGACGACTACAGATTATTGCGTTACGAAAACAAGATCACAACAACAAGTAATGTTCCTTCACCAGTCTCTTAAACACAGCTAACGATTGCGCGCGTTTTATTTGAACTGGCAATGCATTCCATAAACGAGCGGCCTGAACAGAGAAGGATTTCTCGAAAAATGTTGTGGAATGCATTGGCATTTTAAGCTTTAAATTATCCGATGTTCTCAAAAACTTCGTGTGGGAGTCGCAAAGATACTGAAAACGGTTTTTAAGATAGAGAGGGGTGGAAGGGGAAAAGAGCACATTATACAATAGGGAAAGAATTATGAGCCTTTTCCCAACTATGTTGAGGTCGGCTTCCAGTCAAACCGGATGCAGCTGAATACCAGTATTTTACATGGAGCTACTGCCTATCTGACCTCCACAACCCAGTTACTGGGTACCTAATACGATACCTCTGGGTAAGACTGGTTATCAGACTTTTGGGCTTCTGACTACTTCTGCTCAACCATTCAGGGAAATCGGGCGTGATGATATGTTATATTCCTTTTTAACAAAATCTTTTTACATTACAGATGGAAACAAAGCCGGGCGTCCTTAACGTATGGGACTGAATCAAGAACACATGCCATAAGAACCTACACATGCTATAGGCCGACCGCTTAACTGAGACGTCGCCTGATGTAGCAGCGTGGTGCGGGAGGGGTGTGGTGACGTGATGCGAGAGCTCAGTGATTCATCTTGTGAGAACTACGAGTATCACCCCTCCCGCACCGCGCAGCTACCTCAAGCAACGTCTCAGTTAAGCAGTCGGCCTATATTTCTCTTATAAATATGATGTAGGTTTACATATTATGTCACGGCTAAAAGCCGAAGTGCAGCTACACCTAATTTTAGCCGGGTACAACTAGGTGCAGCCGGCCACATGCGGTTCGTGTGTACTTAGGGAGGCGACGTAAGATGCAAGTGCGAGCGAAGGGCACCCCGAGGTTAGGTTTGCTTAAAACTGGATGTAGCCGTATTTCGGCTATTAGCCGTAATATATATAACATATCCACAATGTATGATGCATATGCTTATGTACATTTTTTCATAAGATACACCTACTTTGTTGTTCAAGCTTTTAATAAATTTTAGGAAGTAGTAATGAAATTATAAAAATAAACATGTTATATATTTTTTTTGATGTTATTATTTCTTCAAATAGTAAATTATTCACATGCACGGTGAAGACGACAATAAATTAAACTGCGTAGGTATATCTAAAGACGTTCATTGTATTTGGTTGAATTTTTGTAAGCAGCATTTTTATTGTTGGGTAAATAGCCGGATGCTTTGAGTTATTATCGATTATAATCCATAAGTGTCCATTCATAGCCTTGCAATGGATGATAACCCTGCTATTAATGTATTGTTAAAAAAAAATGCTTTTATTTATTTATTTATTTATATATACTTTATTGTACACCAGAAAATACTTAACAAAAAAAAACAATTATTACTACAAAACATACAATGGGCGGCCTTATCGCTTTTTTGTTTTATTGT
The DNA here is from genome assembly GCA_949316385.1 of Globia sparganii. Taxonomy (NCBI): domain Eukaryota; kingdom Metazoa; phylum Arthropoda; class Insecta; order Lepidoptera; family Noctuidae; genus Globia; species Globia sparganii. Next base: position 7,253,260 of record OX438670.1, read on the forward strand.
AAAATCTGTGGGTGTGAACATAAATTGGGTGCGTGTACGCAGTGTGATTCAATGTATTGTTATTCTTTTTATTTATTTTCACTTTTTGTATGTGAAAAAGTGTTAATAATAAAATAAATACACATTTTTCGGGAAATTCAGTTTTGTTAATTTAGAGGTCCAGTACTATAAAAAACCATAATTACTATTGACGAATCGCTTTGTGATTTAACCATCTACCTAATTAATTACTTGATTTAACAAAGCGAGCTAAATATGTAGGTGTATGTATACCTACAAATAAATTTTAACCGATACGTAAAAATGTAAGGTACAATTAGTAAGTTACTTATTAGCTCTTTTCTGTGAATACGACGTAGGTAAATTTATTATAAACAATGGAAAATACCCGAACGGTTAGTAAGGTAATATACATACCCGCACCCCCGCCGATTACAAAGCAAAGATAACTTTTGGAAGAATCGCTTTATGTGGTCTCAAGTCGAAGAAACAGACGCCCTTAGCTGGTGGAAGGGTATTTGCAGTTCTACTAAGCTTCATAAAATTGCAGTTGCTATTTTATCAGCTCCTTACACGTCAGCATAGTCAGCAGCCTGCGGAGCGGGGCTCCGTCGAAGTAGGATGCACCTAGTTGTACCCGGCTAAAACTAGGTGTAGCCGCACTTCGGCTATTAGCCGTAGCATATATTTTTAGCAAAAAAACAACGATGAAGGCCAACCATCAACACGAAAATAAGAAGAAAGTTTAAAAAAATAACTTGTTATTTCGATGTTAGGATTTATTTTATCCAAAATAATTATCCTATTAATGCTATTGCTAGTGTTTTCATTTACTGTCGTCTCCACATTGTATACTTGATGATTTTCCTTACAGTTTTCCTTATCAAATTAATATAATTACTTATAGGTACCTACATAGAAATAGGATGTATCAATTAATTACTGACTTGAGGAATCTTGATAGACAACGCTATAGATAATTTCTCGTATCCTAGAATACCCATTGTAATAGTTGTAATCGTGTCGAGTTTTTATGCAATAATGCAATTACTGCTTACGTATTTATCCCACGGTAAATAGATCATACGCTGGTGTAGAAAGCTGATATAAAAGATCATTGTCTTGGTCAAGAATCAGTCAGTGATTAGATATATTGAAAATGTCTCGTCTTGGGGTAAGTTCTTGCTATCTTCTGTTGTTTTATTTTCTATTTTTATATCATACTACTTAGCTTTGTGCGCGTGAAGTTTCTTGTTCCCCTGTCCCACCCCGTCGCATCGCATCGCCTGCCCGCGCTCTCATTTCGTTTTCACTTAGCGTTTTTTCTGACTATTTTTCTTTTTGCTCGGCCCTTAGGAGTCACAGCGTGATGTTAAATAGCCTAAGCCTTCCTCGAGAATTGGGCTATAAAATGCAAAAATATTTTTTTTACTCCGACCAGCAGCTCCAGAGATTAGCGCGTTCAAACAAAAAAAAAATTAATATAGACTAGCAACTCGCGGTATAAGAACCAGATGAACGTATCTACAAAAAAATCAAAAAAGTTTTTTTGTAGATACGTTCATCTGGTTCTTATACCGCGAACTTGACTGCCAGCCAGTCTCGTGCCGACGCGAAACGTGAGGTGTGGCGCGGGGGGCCGGTCTCGCACCGGTGCGTGATATTTTTGATTTCTTTTTTAAACGCAAGTCTTGAAAGTAGTTTGTTCATAATTGACTACAGAATCGATTTCAGTAACTTCTTATATAGGTATTTTTTTTTTAATTATGTATTTTTACATACTAACCGCCGATTGAGCCAAATAAAATAAAATCTTATTTCAAGGCAATAAGACTCAATTTTAAATGCATAAAGTAATGCGTCAACACGATTTTCTTAATAAAAATAGCAAGCCTTAAAAAAATAAGTTTTGGTGATTGTATTATGCTTTTAACTCAATAGTCTAATTGGGGTGTATCAGGTCTTGCGTTAATTATGTTACACCTTGTATATATCCCTAAAAACCTTTAATAGTACTAAATCTTTAAAATTTGAAACGATTTTAAATCTGACTGTTGCCCTTACTTAAGATATCGGCAGTTAACCTGCTAGCTGACCCGACAGTCGTCCTGTCCAAACAATAATTCATATCTACTAAATTCCCATAGAAAAAGCACTTTCACTATCCCAATATTGTCTAATGTTTCTGGCAACTTTAATTTTTTTCTTTCCGTAGGAACCTGCAGGGTAATTGCGTAACACACTATCAGTAGCAATGGGTTTCATTTTGACAGTTCAACAACATTCATTGCGGAATTTGCGTTTTTGAGCAAACACATTTTTCGAACATGTGGAGCAATGGATTAGAAATATGTTTCAAAATCATTCAAATTGAGAGTAATAGTGGGTGGGAGATTGAGTTGTAACCCACCACGCGGCCCCAGTTCTATGATATGGCGGTTTCTTCTCGATGTTTTTCTCACACGTTTTGAGAACAGTGGTGATGAAATTATCTACACCAAATAAAGCGTCTGGGTACCTACGACCCACAACTTAAGGCTTTTACCACTGGGCCACAATGTTATAAATAAAAAAAAAAATCTTGCACCTATCTGCAATATATGAATTATTTTATTTAGTGTGCATTGCTCTGCCTTTTATAAAAGGGTAATTATATTTTTTTCAATGTAATAAATCTCCAAAAATTCTTTCCATTTTTTTTAATGACACACATTAAACGTTATTTGTTATGAATAATTAAATTATGCGGCTATCATTAATAAAGGCTTCCATGTACGTATTCTTGGCTAAGAGCTCGTCAAACCGTCGATACTGGCCAATTAATCAAATAAACTTAGTTTTTCGAGACATCGCCAAGCCGTTGGTCGATTCTTCACTTAACCAGAAGGCTGGCCTATTTTTGGCCAAATTATCAGCATCGCCATACAACGAAGCTACCAGCCTTTTGAGCAGTTTTCCTGTTGACAGCGTTGCGAACGATTATTTAAATTATGATTCTTTCACCGTTCTTTTTTTTTGTTAAATAATTAGGTATTACGTAGTTATTTATGACTCCTAATTGCAGAAAACTGTACCTATTTAGAAAAACGAAATCGATTTTTTTAATGCCTTGTGTGAGCCCGCGTGGTGATCGATACTAAAGCCTTCTCGGCGTCTCGAGGCCTTTGCCCTACAGTAGGACAGTAACAGGTGGCTAATATTATTTACTATAAAACAATAAAATCAAAAGTCATAAATATTCAAACAAGGCTGGGAATCAATACGACCTTTTGAACGTCAAAATTACATGAGACAGTCCCCCAAAACATACACCCTACACCACTTACAGCTTTAGCTGGATGAAGAATTAAGAATTAAGTTCAGAAAGGTCAGATGCGTAGTACTCGCAACCGGGGTGCGTGTGCGACCAGCAAAACTATTCACAACCGTTCGATACGCTTCCATGCCGAATCAAAGATCAATCAATGTTATCAACATGCAACAGTCCTCTACAGTCTGTTCCCAAATCAAAAACCCGAAATTTTTGTCAGTTTAAATCAAATAAAGGACCTCCGTTCTTCCGACAGCTATTTGCTGACGGGGCAAGGCAAATTAGTAATTGAAAACGTGCCATTTTCAATTCGATAACTTGCCGTAGGTATGGTTGTGAATAGCTGCCTAGCCTTTTTGCAACTATATTGGGGTCGGCTTCCAGTCTAACCGGATGCAGCTGAATACCAGTATTTTACGTGAAGCGACTGCTTATCAGACCTCCAAAACCCAGTTACTGGGTAATACGATACCCCTTGGTAAGACTGGTTGTCAGACTTTCGGGCTTCTGACTACCCGTAACGACTGTCAAAGATCCACGAAAGACAGCCGGGACCAAGGGCTTAACGTGCTTTCCGAGGCACGAAGGGGTCTTGGTATGTAAAGATAGGTCACCCATCCACAGGTTCCGCCAACCGCGACAGCGTGTAGCTTAACCTGATCAATCGACCGGTGTGGCTGTAATTATTTAGCCACGGGCCCCTACGGTGCTACAGTCCATTTACTGTCAGCTTTTTGGTACGCGTGTCCGACGGCACGCGACCAACACGGACGTCAGAGACTCAGCGTAAGAGGAATTCTGGCCTAAGAATGTTATGTTATTATGTATGTGTATTAATAATATTCCTTACTGTCTGCAACACAGATGTTCGCATGCCTCCTGATGCTGGTCGCCGTGGCCGCCTGCGTCGATATGCCACCCAACATGAAAGCTTTGGATCCACCCAAAGATGGAGCCAAGCTCGACGGTTCCCGCCTTGACCCCCAGACTCCCCCGCCCCGCCCCGAAGGCCCCGCTCTCCGGACCGACGGCAAACCCGACCTACCCAAACCTGGAACCCCGAAACCTGACGCCAAACCACCTCAAGATGGAAAGAGCTAAACGTTTACATGGACCAATGTATTAGAATGATTAGACCAAAGCAATTCAATGATTTTTTTTTTATTATTGTGTGTTTTATACATATTTGTAGAGCATTATAAAGTCAGCTGCAGCTGGAATTTTTGTTTTACTTTTAATTTATCACCTTATCTGACGTCTGTATTAAGATCCTAACACTAATTCTGTCCCTAAAGTTAGGCCTCCTCTTGCGTTATCTGTTTGGATTTAATCCAGCAGGGTAATTGCGTAACACACTATCAGTCAGTAGCAATGGGTTTCATTTTGACAGTTCAACAACATTCATTGCGTTATTGGCGTTGTTGAGCAGACACATTTTTCGAATATATGGAGCAATGGATTAGAAATATGCTTCAACATGATTCAAATTGAGAGTAATAGTGCGTTACGCAATTAGGGTGCTGGTGCGCATGGGCGTGTTGTTCCCCCGGCGATTTTTTTTTCTTCCACTGATTTTCAACGCACTGCTTAACACCGAGAGTTGAATATCCCGCAGCGATATTTATACGTCCGTGCGTACGTGGGTTTAATAAGCGTCAAGATAAACCGCGAATTTTTTTTTTCTTACGTTGTTTGATGCAGGTCTGTATCAGATTGATGTTGATCTGAATATGACTCTCGCGGCTGTATCAAGTATGTGTTTAAATAACTGTCGTATCAAAAAAGACTAGGTGGTAAGTGGAACTAGTGAACTCCGAGCAAAAAAATAACAGCAAACTGTGGTCACTTATCACCAATAAATAATTACTTATATCTTTACAGCGTAGATATAGCGATTCCTACACTAAAATTTGTGCGGTTTACGGACCTAATGCGGTATCAATACGAGTAGCACAAATGTGGTTCAAGCGTTTCTAGTCAGGAAATTTTAATGTGAAGGATGAAGCTCGTTCTGGACGCCCTGTCACGGATAAAATCAGTGCCATTTTTGAAAAAGTGGAGCAAGATCGACATATTAGTAGTTATGATATTGCTGAAGAACTAGATGTTGATCACAAAACAGTTTTACGGCATTTACAAAAGTCTGGGTACAAGAAAAAACTATTGATATTTGGGTACCACATGATTTCACTGAGAGAAACTTAATGCAACGTGTTTCCATTTGCGATTCTTTGTTGAAACGTAATAATTCCGACCCATTTCTTAAACGGTTGATTACGGGTGATGAAAAATGGATCACTTACGATAAGAATGTCCGAAAAAGATCGTGGTCGAAGCATGGACAAGCCCCACAGACCGTGGCAAAGCCCGGCCTGACTCGGAACAAAATGATGCTGTTTGTTTGGTGGGATTGGAAAGGAATCGTCCACTATGAGCTTTTGCCGCCGGGTAAAACTATCGATTCTGACCTCTACTGTCAACAACTGATGAGGTTAAAAGAAGCTATTGAGAAAAACCGGCCGGAGCTGGTGAACAGAAAGGGCGTGGTGTTTCATCACGACAACGCCAGACCGCTCTCATCTATAGCCTCTCAGCAAAAATTGAGAGAGCTTGGCTGGGATGTGTTGATGCATCCTCCGTATAGCCCTGATCTTGCTCTATCAGATTTCCAACTGTTTCGGTCACTTCAGAACTCTTTAGGAAGCATAAAGTTAACCTCAAAAGAACACTGTGAAAACTACCTGTCAGATTTTTTTGATAAAAGACGGCAACAAGTCATCGATCAAAACGGCACATACATATTATAAATAAAAAATTAAACCTAAAAGAAACATTTTTTTTTGTATGAAAAATACGAAAATACTTTTGCCCCGACCTAATATTATCTCCGGGTGTTCTCACACCTTACGAAGAGTACTCGCATAAACACAACCTTGTAGCCAGAATTATCCATCAGCAACTTTCTCTGAAATACAGCCTTGTGGAATCGAAAGTGTCGTACTACAGTTATATGCCCGACCCAATTCTCGAAAATGGAAATATCACATTGTACTGTGATCGGTGCATCATAACTGACAGGACTACTGTTGCAAATAAGCCTGATATAGTGGTGGTCGATCGATCAGAGCGGCGCGCAATGATTGTTGACATACGGTCCCGCATGACGGACACAACCTCGTGAAAGCCGAGAAAGATAAACAAATCAACTATCTTGACTTGGCTCGCCAGGTCGTCGACATGTAGGATGAGGACTCAGCGATCATTTAACAGTCAATGGCTCATTGGGCAGCTGGATTAAGGGCTTGATTCAGAAAGCGGTACGTCTGGACACAGCTATTAGTGTTAGGAGGTTCCACTCTCTGGTGTCCTGATCGCTGCGCCGTGCCGGGAGCTTGGACCATGTTCCCTATACCGGTGGGCTACTATTTTACATATTTTTTTTTATAAAGATATTTAAAAATTTATTGAATATAAGTAAGAAAATAAATTAACGAGAATTATAATAATAATGATTTTTATTTCGGAACAAAGAATCCATAGTGTAAATTATGGTAATACACTTTACATTATGACACTTTATAATATGGACAAATGAGGTGGTGGTGAGGTGGCGGCAGTGGTGGTGATGGGGAGTAATTACGATTTTCATCATGGTTTGGCTATAGTTTTTGTCTAAAGTCTTCTTTATTTTGTCGACTCTTAATGCTAATTAAACTTGGCATTTCTGGAACTAACAACGGATTCACCAAAAAAATAAACGACAGGGTAAAATGTTCAGACGCCAGCACATCAAGCTACCCGAAACTGTCAAATTTTCCCAATCAACCTTGAACATTATGTTTTAGCGATAAAGTTGAAAATGTATTAAAAAAAAATTACAGTTTGTAGTAACTTGATGTACTAGCATCTGTACCGTATTACTACTAATTACTTACAGAGTTTTTTTTACTGAAGTAAAGGAAGTGCCTAATTACTTAGTATTCATCATTTATAAATCTCAGAGACAAATTGACAAGATAAGTAGGTAATTAATAAAATGTCGAGAATGATTAGGTAATTATGAAAACCTAAGAAGAAACCGGGTAATAACTGATTATAGTCACGCAAGTCATAATTATGGGACTTATTAATAAATACCTACTGCTTGCAGAACAGATTGCCGATAGGGCCGAAAGGTTCCGACCGCGTACCGGAAGACGTAGCGTTGAAAGGCCTCCAACAAGGTGGACTGACGACGATTTAATTACGAGAATTAGATACGTGAATTAGTGACTTCAGAAACCAGCACCCTAATTGCGTAACACACTATTACTCTCAATTTGAATCATTTTCGTTGTACTAACATACTTATAAGCCATGGTAGCATGCGACCACGGTAAGGTACTTTCTTGTTTCATCCTTTTCAGTAGTCGGGTTTTAGTTTTTAAACTTATTTTTTATATTTATGAAAACAAAAAAACACCATAAGTCACTGTATTGTATGTCACACAGGCAAGAAACTTGCATCGTGTAAATGGGACTTGAGACAACAATAGAAGCGAACCTAGGTGTTGCGGAGATGCCTTTAATCCCTTAAGAAACTTCCCCCATGACTTATTAGGACATAGAATTCAGAATACTCGCCCCTATTGTACTTATAACGTAACTGGTAAATGTGGGTGCACCAGCTACACCTCTACTTTTACTTCTTTGGGAATACATTCGTCACCACCATCCATATCCACACTTCCACAGTAATATTATAAAGACGAAAGTAACTCTGTATGTCCGTAAACTTTTCACACCTTAACAGCTGAATGGATTTGGCTTAAAGGGACACTCACAGACCATGAGCTGGGTTGGGACTAGAGAATACAATCCCGAGAACGTTTTTCAATCCCGGTTTTTTGAGACTAGTTTTTGCCCGAGACTTAGTCCACGTATTTCAAAAATATAGTCCATGTCACGAAAGAAGTCTCACAGACGCGGCGCTGCAGGTATAATTTATTTATCTCAACATCATATTACAGGCAATGGGTGTGAGGGAAGGTTGTTGTAGGCAGGTTGCTAACTCATCATCATCTGCCTAGCCTATCCCAACTATGTGGAGGTCGGTTTCCAGTCTAACCGGATGCAGCTGAATACCAGTATTTTATATGAAGCGACTGGCTATAATCCTTAATTATCTATATGTCACCGGGTTGTATATTTTAAGCCTTCATTAATTATCGTATTACTTGGAGAGACCAAGTAATACGATAATTATAACAATAGCAAATATTAAAAATAATAATAGCTTATTACTTGAAAATTTGGATTGAGCCTAAGTTAACTCATGAGATAACGCGACTCGGAGGCTTAACTTGTACCTCAGTGAGCGAGCATGGTGGTCAATGATTGTTGCTTCTCTGTATGAGATGGAGAAGTTCAAGAAATATACTGGAGGTTTCGATGCTCGAGAAAATCATAGTTAAGTTAATATCTTGTTAGTTTTCCGTTGTGAAGATAGTTTGTTATAAGGTATAAAAATAAAGAAACATATGTATATGTAAGTGTGAACATTGTTTATTATTTACTATAAAAAATCGATCCCGTAAAAATATCAGAATAAAAAGTATCCTATGTGTTACTCTGATGTATAAGCTATATTATTGTCAAGTTTCATTAAAATCCGTTCTGTAGTTTTTGCGTGAAGAAGTAACAAAGATACAAACATACTCACAAACTTTCTGATAAAATATTAGTGTGATTTAGACAAAAATACAATTAATTGTCTCTTGAAGACTTTATTGGTTTTAGTAATTGCGGTGTGATCCATACAATGACCCTGTCGGATAGCCGTTTGTTTGGCCATTTTGGAGATCGTACATTTGACCATTTGGCGGCCCGTACATTTGACCGTTCTGTGGCGCGTATCCGTATATTGGGTGGGTTGGCAGCCCGTAGATTGGACCGGTCGGACCGTACGTTCCACCCGTCGGCGTCGGGGGCCCGTACATTGGGCCCATCGGTGGCCCGTACATTTGACTGCTCGATATACCGTATATTGAGCCACCCGCTGGTCCGTACATTTGACCGTATGACGGAGCCTGCATATAATATAACGGGCCGGTCGAAGGTGCATCCACTGGAGTATTCTGTGAGCTGTATGGAGTTCCGAATGTTATTTTATAAAATTGTCCGTTTGAAGGGACGTGCGAAGAGCTCGGGGTTCCGAATGATGTTTTGTCAGTTGCTTCTGTTCGTGTTTCGGTGACGCTTAATGTATGAGTTTTCGTGACTGATACTATGGTAGCGTCTTTGACGGGCGACTTGTCAAAAAGTATATTATTGGTTTCTTTATCGCTTTCTCCAGCATTCTTAGATCTAGAGTTAGTGGTGTCATTCGATGTACCATTGATGACGTTATTCGTAGAGCTATGCAATTGACTGTCGTTGGTTGCCCCGGGCGATGTAAAGTGATCATAGACCGACCTGGAATAATTATTGTAGTGTTTCTTGCTGGTGCTGTTATACAATGGGTCAAATTGGTATCCTTTGTCGTCGTGCTTCACCTTGAACCCTCTGGTGTCACTGAGGCTGTAGTCATAGCCCCAGGTGGTACTTGTCTTGTTCACTGTTGATGTAGTTTGACCTGCAATTAATAGTTACTATTATTAAGTAGTATAGGTATTTATTCGCAGGAGTACAGAAGTCTGCGTTCATTGGAAGACAGAATGTTTACTTGGCAGTGATTAGATGTGATTATGTAATTCATATAAACTTTTTAATGATAATGAAAACCGCATCGAACCCCATCAGTATTGTAGAAGTATTCAGTGAATACTTAGGCAGACGATTTAATCTAATCACTACATAGTAAAAAACAAAGTCGCTTTCTCTGTCCCTTTGAACGCTTAGATCTTTAAAACTACGCAACGGATTTTGATGCGGTTTTTTTAATAGATAGAGTGATTCCAGAGGAAGGTTTATATATATAATACATGCATGCATGTGATGTCGTAAATAAACAAATTTTTTTGCGCTTACTTTTCAAACGCTGGCTGAACCCTACGAGATAGGTCAAAATAATGTACTACAGTATTGTACACCTTAAAAAGGTCTACATAAAAATCTGCAATGGTATATGTCTATCTCTTAGGGATAACCCACAATAATCATTTTTTATCCTTTACTTTTTACGAGAAATAATGGCTTATTTACGAAGCGATTTTAAGCAATACAGCATTAATCCTTATCCAATTAAGTACCTTCAATACATTTTGCATTTAATATAGATAAATATGGCCCTTTAAAGCATGTAATTTAAATGAATATTTTCGAAGATATTAGAGATTTAAAATGCAGGGACATAGCGGTTGCTGCGGTACCGGCCGCGGCGGCGCGTGCTGGCATTCTTGAAATACCTGTACTTAGTATCAGTATTGCACCCGTGTGAAGCCGGAGCGGGTCACTAGTACTATTTATAAAACAATGAAAAAAGATAGAGAAGATATTCAATTAATAATGTTGTTCATTTTATCCAAGTAGTGCTACGCGAGTCTACGCCGCGCTACGCTGCTACGCTGGGTCTACGCGGCGCAGAACGTTGTGCTACGTCAGTCAAATTTCTCATGGTTGTTTTTCTATAGGCGTGCTCTGTGTTAGTGCGACGAAGATGGAGAAACAATTAATGTTATGAGTTGGGACCGTTGCTATCAAAGGCAAGTGGATAAACCGTGCTTAGAATTCATACTTTAATTCCGGACTTCAAAAGAGCCTGACTACTGAATTAAGGTTCGGTGTTCCTTCTCAGAGTAGTCAATTAGGAAACACTAATCTCATCTAGTTTAAAAATAATTATTAATTATACTTAAGCGTTTTTAAAAAGCAGTTTTTACAGGAACAAAATATATCATTTATCCATTACATTTGTCACACAATTTTGTCTTCATCTTAGCCGTTGCCGTTTTCGTGACGGTCAGTAGAAATGTTACTTATAATATCAAGGGCACAGGAGATACCTATTTTGATACAAAAGTAAGTATTACAATTCAAATAAAAAAAAAAGAAATAATAAAAAAAAATATAATAAAAATAAGTAAAAATAATAAATTCAAATAATAAAGAGTATTCTATTCTATTCTATTCAAATAGAAAAGTGATTTTAATCAAATTAATCTCACGTTTAAGTAGATTAATTTACATGCAGTGCAGCACTTATAATTATATAATTATTATAGTGTTAGATGACAACACCAGACGCCCCTCTCCAGCGCGGCCACGCGTATAAAAGGAAGAAGCCTGCGTGGATTCGGCCATTTTTGTCAGCTGTCGTCGACACGTCAACATTGTTCCTCTGCCCATTTCGCGCTCGAATAATTAATTCATTTTAAATTTCATGTAATTTTTGCAGTTTGCTATTAAAATTATTTTTTTTAATGTTTTTAACGTTTTATTTATAAAATCAGAAGTGGGATATGAAGGCCTTATCCGCTAGAATACCATCTCTGATTCTATAAATTTGAAGTAACTAGTTTTGTTTAGCGCGTTTTTATTTTTCTGTTGTTCATTTTACCAGTAGTTTTGAGGTTAAGTCGGGCAGGGACGCAATGCCTTCTGACAACAAGAGGAAAGGGAGACGTCGTGTACGAACTCCCTCGCCTCCTAAAGGGTTAGACGAGATTTTGAAGAGGCTTCAAGATTTGGAGGAACGGACACGTGGGAACGAGTTGCGACCTGTTCTGGTGGCGAGCCCGGGATCGTCGTGTCACGCGCTGGCCAGGCCGAGCACGCCGCCGCCGTCGGACCTGGGGCCCGCCACAACACCTGCCTGCGCACCTCCAGCGTCTACCACCCCGACGCAAGAGTTTGCTGCCACACCGTTGCCGATGGAGAGCGACGCTAAAAGCGTAGCTGAACGCTTCCTAGATGCCATGATGACATTCCCGGTGAGATCAAACCAATATTTTGTCTCCGATTTTGACCCGAGTGTTCATGATGTCGACACGTGGTGCGATGAAGTTGATAAAGCTCGATCGCTAAATCATTGGGAGGACGGTGAATGTCTTGCTCGCGTAGGTCGTTGCCTTAAGGGGGAAGCCCGTACCTGGCTTAGTGAGTGGACTAGCACCACGCGTACATGGTCTAATTTCAAGTTAGAGTTAAAAACTTTATGCCCACGGTCAGTCGATATCGCGAACATTCTGTACAATGTTATGTGTACCGAGTCGGACAAGTATGCTACCTATGCTGAATATGCGCGTAAATCTTTATTGAAATTACGTATCGTTAGAGGATTGAGCAGTGAATTATTAACAGCAATTATCATACGTGGTATCACCGACCCGCAGGTTCGTGCGTCCGCGAGGAACGCTAAATTAACTCCCGAAATCATAGTGGATCACTTGTCAAGCTTCGTAAAATTTAATGTGTCTAATTCTAATAAGAAACCTAGTGCTCATAGTGCTTACAATCGTAACGGTAATAGCCAGTTCAAACGTAAACCTTTCGATGTGTCTAAGGTACGTTGCTTTCAGTGTAGTGAGGTAGGTCACAAACGCGAATATTGTCCCAAACGACCTAAGTCAGATTCGCAAAGCAATAATTCTGAAAATAATACGAATAGCTCTTCAACAAAACCTCATCCAGACAAGTGTGGTTTTTGCAAAAAAATAGGTCATACGGAAAGTCGCTGTTTTGCTAAGGAACGTGTTAGAAATAATAGTTCCGTTAATTTTTGTCGCGAAAATGAGGGTGAACGTAAAAACTCTGATGTTACTACTGCCGTTATATCGAATATACCCGTCGATGTACTTATTGACAGCGGTTCAGGCGTTTCTTTAATAATTTCTGACTTAATCAAGTACCTTTCATGTCAAGTAAAACCAGCTTACCAATTGTTACGAGGGTTAGGTGGAATGGAGGTTATAGCAAAGTCTATGGTTACATTACCAATACAATTAAATAATATTACGTTAGAAGTTGATTTTTATGTTGTTGATAAAAGGCATTTAAATGTACCCGTAATTATTGGTACTGATGTCTTAAATAGGAAAGGTGTTGCGTACGTTCGTACCGGTAATTCGCAATATATCGTTCATAGTAGTGATTTTGTGAATAACATCGCGCAGATAGATCCATCATTGGGCTTCGAAAATATATCAACGCATGTCACCGGGCAAGATAGGGAACGGTTGTTAAAAGTGCTGAATAAATATTCTGATTACTTTTTAACTGGTACAGCCACCACCACAGTTAAGGATAGCGAAATGCAGATTAAGTTGACTAGTGATACTCCGATTTATTACCGACCATACAAATTGTCTTATGACGAGAAAATACGCGTTCGTACTATAGTTAAAGATTTATTAGAGAAAGATATAATCCGTGAATCAGAGTCTGAATACGCTAGCCCAATCCTGCTAGTGAAAAAGAAAGACGGTTCAGATAGGATGGTAGTTGATTATAGAGCCCTAAATCAAATCACAGTTAAAATTAGACACCCACTTCCGTTGATCAATGATCATATTGACATGCTTGGTAAAGCTAAATGGTTCAGTGCACTTGATATGGTCTCAGGCTTTCATCAATTGAGGGTCAGTGAGGATTCCATCCACAAAACTGCCTTTATCACCCCTGAAGGACATTACGAGTACTGTAAAATGCCCTATGGTCTTGCCAATGCACCCGTTTTTTATCAGAAGACCATCAGTAAAACGTTGAAATCTTTCATTGAATCGGGTAAAGTACTCGTGTACGTCGACGATGTGTTGTTACTATCTGATACAATCGGCGAGAACCTCATTTTGCTAGACGCAGTCCTAGAAACTTTAACAGAAGCCGGGTTTTCTATAAACTTGAAAAAGTGTAGTTTCCTAACTAGTGAGATTGAGTACTTAGGTAGGATCATCAGTCAGGGTCAGGTTAGACCGAGCAAACATAAAGTTGAAGCCTTGGTTAGGTCGCCAATACCGAGTAATGTCAAACAAGTTCGCCAATTCCTGGGTCTGGCCGGATATTTCCGGCGGTATATTCCTAGTTACTCAATTAAGACTGCCTGCATGGCTGCTTTAACTCGAAAGGGCGTTGTTTTTAATTGGAGCAATGAACAAGAAAACGCTAGGCAGGAAATTATTTCGCATTTAACTAGCGAGCCTCTATTAACGATATTCGATCCCGACCTACCTACACAGTTACATACTGACGCGAGTGCGATAGGCTACGGCGGTATTCTGATGCAAATACACAAAGACGGTTGTAAGCGCGTCGTCGCGTATTTTAGTAAGCTTACGGTAGGTGCGGAATCGAAGTACCATAGTTATGAGCTCGAGACCCTAGCCGTTGTAAAATCGTTGCAGCATTTTCGTCAATACCTTGTTGGTAAAGCCTTTACGATAATAACTGACTGTAACGCGTTAAAAATGACCCAACGCAAGAAAGATCTTCAGCCGAGAGTAGCGCGATGGTGGATCTATATGCAGGACTTTGACTTTACATTGGAATACCGCAAGGGTTGTTTAATGTCTCATGTAGATTATTTAAGTCGAAATCCGATTAATGTCATAAATGCCGTTCAGAAACCTTTTAATTGGGCGCAGATAGCTCAGGCGGGTGACGAAGACACGTTGTCACTATTAGATAAGTTAAATAACGGTGAGTTAGATTCAAGTCGCTATGTAAAACGTAACGATCTTCTATATTATAAGTACTGTGTTGAGGGCGAGTATGAGCGTTACCTGTGTTATGTTCCTAAAGCGTTTCGTTTAAGCTTGTTACGTGTATTCCACGACGAACATGAACACTTGGGAATAGACAAAACTATTGATTTGATTCTCAAACACTTTTGGTTCCCGGGTTTAAGACGATTTGTTACCAAGTATATAACACACTGCGTCGTATGTATATCGCATAAACAAGTACCCCGGGCCCCCTTACAGCCGATATCCTCTTGGCAAAAGAACCCTATACCGTTTGATACAGTACATACTGATGTACTCGGTCCGCTTAGAGAATGTAATGGATTTAAATACGTGCTCATAATAGTTGATGCGTATACAAAATACTGTTTGTTGTATAGCCTGTACAGACAGGATTATGACGAGTTAAAGCGGGTGATAACTCAAACTATATCATTGTTTGGTACTTTTAGGCGATTAGTGTGCGACCGCAGTCGGATGTTTGACAACCACAATTTTGTGCACTGGTTGACTGATTTTGGTATCGATGTACACTTCATTACGCCTGAGATGCATCAGGAGAACGGTCAAGTTGAAAGATATTGCCGTACTGTGCTGAATATGGTCAGGATTGAAGTTAATAATAACGAAAATGAATGGCCAAACGTTTTGTGGAAATTACAGCTCATATTAAATATCACTAAACATAAGACAACACAATATTCCGCGCTAAATCTATTAGTCGGCACGGAATCCACTACGCCGGTAATTAACTCTTTGATTAGGGATGTTACGTTTGAGGGTTCAAATCCTAACCGCGAAGCGATCCGTGAGCTACGTAGGCAACGCGCAGATGAATTAATAAATAAAAACAAATCTGAACAAAACGCGTATGTCAACAAAAATAGAAACCCTCCTAAGAAGTTCAATATTAATGATCGAGTCTTTGTCATTAAGAGATCACAAAGTACTGGCAAGTTAGATTGTGGCATGCGAGGCCCATATAGGGTTGTGAAAGTTTTACCTAACGATAGGTATGAACTAAAATTGATAGCTGGTTCATATGGGAAAACCAGTCAAGCAGCTGCTGGGTTCATGGTGTTGTGGCGTGGCGAATGGACGCCTGACACGTGTGCAAGTTTTTTTGAAAGTTAGTTGAAAACTTTCATTGGTTTTATTTTTATAGTATGCACCCAGCTCTTGCTTACATTCATAGACTGTATGTACAAACAATCACTGGTTGCATTAGTTTTGTTGTATGATTGAGTGCCGAGGCTCATGTAAATCCTTAGTGCACATGGTTTTGGGTGGCACTGACTGTGGACTGTACTATTGAGAGTGCAGCTCATGGTGGAGGTATCGAGGTTGATGTCGGTGGGGCCCATGCTGACTATAGACCAAGAATAAATCCTGAAGTAGGTCTCATGGTTGACCTGCTGTAACCGATGTAAATCCTGATGCGCGCATGGTATTTGGTGTGGGAATATGACCTGAGTAAATCCTACTTGTGATATGAAAAGTCGTTCCGTACGACTGTTGTTTTTGTGCAAAGTGTTTGTGTTGTTCGGTACATAAAGTCACTGCTATGCTATAACTCTTTCGCTACCTAGTGTAATAACCTTGTATGTGATCTTAACGTATGTGCACTGTGGTTACAGGTTGCGATGAAGATCAAGAATTCAATCAAGAGGACGATGGTGCTGGTCCATCATCGAGAGCTGGCGAAGGCTGCGAGGACGGTGGTGCTGCTCCATCATCGAGAGCTGGCGAAGGCTGCGAGGACGCTGCCATGTCAGGAGAGGCCGTGTTAGATGACAACACCAGACGCCCCTCTCCAGCGCGGCCACGCGTATAAAAGGAAGAAGCCTGCGTGGATTCGGCCATTTTTGTCAGCTGTCGTCGACACGTCAACATTGTTCCTCTGCCCATTTCGCGCTCGAATAATTAATTCATTTTAAATTTCATGTAATTTTTGCAGTTTGCTATTAAAATTATTTTTTTTAATGTTTTTAACGTTTTATTTATAAAAATAGTATAATCAGTAGTTTTGATAGATAAGAACAAAATAAATTAAAACAGATTTGAACTAGTACGTATAAAATATCGGACTGCCCTTTAGCGATATGATGTAGGTATCTTGTTATCACTAAGATAACGTGAAGTTGGGGTTTGAAATAATAAAAATTACGAGGTAAAATATAAATAAAAGCGTCGGACTCTCAAACGTAGGGTTCAGTATCACAAGACAAAACACGTCGAAAAAACACGTTTTTGTATAGAGATTTTATTTTTATTACATGTTGCTATAGCGGCAACAAATACATACTCTGTAAAAAACTCAACTGTCTACCTAAGATACGGCCCGCTGGCGGACAGGCGGACGGTCAGATGGACAGACGGATGGACGGACGGACGGACAGCGGAGGCTCAGTAATAGGTTCACGTTGGCACCATACGTTTAAAATAGATTTTACGGATCAATTAAAACAGATTTTATAAAAAGATAAAACAAAAAATATATTTGAAGAGTCTGCCACAATAACGGTGATAAATTAACGATTGCATTTATTACTGTAATCGCTGATAAATAATAAACTTACTATTTATTAAACTTAAATAAAAGAACAACGTATCGCAATCCAAAGCGTCACGAGTTTTATTTAAACTAGACGTAGTTAAATAAAAAATACACTTACTATCAACTTCATGATTGCGAATTTAGAAATGTCAGTCATTAGCAAATATCAAACAGCTATTTAGGAGTGAATATCGTTCGACGATGTTTTATATACGAAGGTTATCTCTCATTGAACATGACCTTAGATAGCATGCAACATCACGCTTGTCTCCCCCGGAGGGTCACTCAAAGACGTATGTAGTACACCCGCATGCCACAATTGGTACAATTATTAAAATTGACATGACAGTTAGGTACTTATCAAAGTTCCCTCGTACAGCGCTTTGCCCTCCCCGCAGCCGCCTAAGATGTTAACAGCATCTACTACTAGAGTGCATAGCGCTGTACTAGTGGATACGAGGCAACTTTGTGGTTATGTCCTGAGATGATGTGCAGGCGGGAGAGTGTTACTCACAGATGCTGTGACGCATCTCAGGACATGAGCACAAAGTTCCCTCGTTCAGCTATGCACTCCCTGCAGCCTCCTGAGCTGAGATGTTTCGCAACCTGTCATGTCCATTTTTTCCATAGAGTAACAGGTTTATTACTGAAAACCAGTGAATCAATAACTGTTTGTGTCTTTAAACGAATGTCCAAAATACTGTTGACAAATATGATTTATGGTTCTTTCAGCCCAAATAACAGCCAGGTTGTTAATTGTAGAACTATGTTGTAATAGTTAAAACATGTTCGGGATGTTATATTCAATTAAAAGTTGGTATTTTTTTAATGTTATGCTTAAAAACTTGTTCTAACCATACGATTTTTGGCATTTTCAATCTCAATTAGCAGCCGGGGGGTTAAATTTAGACTTTCGTTGTAGTAGTAAAAAATGCTCAAGATGTTATTTCCCATAAGCAAACAGTACTTTTTTTTTACTCGGCTCTTTAATTTTTGGATGAGAAATGAATGTCCTTTGACACACTAAATAATTTATTTATATAACATTATTATTAGTATTACACATGGATAGACCATGACCTGGTTTAGGACCTTTTTATCCCGATATTTTTTTTTATATTTCTGCTGGATCGAGATTTAGTTATGTGGGTAAAATCGTGGGGCGCAGCTAGTTTGTTTATAAATTACGATTGGGTTAGTCGTGTATAACGCTTTTCTCGAGCAACAAAATATCAGCTTAGCAGCAGACAACTACTGTACGTAAACATTTTATACGTACACTATTTGCGCATCACAATTTTCTTTCATTGTTGTATGCAAGTCTGAAAAATTATTGTTCATATGTTAGTGTTCGGAATCAAGAAATGGTTTTTCACCTCAAAAAGAAATCGAAATCTCTCTCTAAAATAATTGAACTTTTTAAGGTTCCGCATCCAAAAAGGTGCTAACTATTACTTGAATTTTTCGTGAAATACACGGTGTCACTGCCAGCGGCTGTTATTATGGCAACAATAAAAAGACGATAAAAATAAATACCGAATGGTGTGGAAAGAATATCAGGAAAACATGTGTCAATTAAATTAAATGTGTTTGGTTTTCAAACACATTAAATTACACATTTAATCACCCTGCAGCCGTTGCATCTCTTTCGCGCCAATACACGCAGCTGTCACGGTGCTCCCGGCCGATATCGCGCGATTTCTCCGCGTTCACTTAAACTACGATATATCTCACGAATTACACATCACAGCTCTCCAAACTTTACGTCATTGAAATTGCTATGAAATAATCTGATTATATAGAGCTTAGTACGGTTTTACCTTGTAATATATTGCTAATTCGAAGTTGAAAGTTTAGCGACTTTTCTCAGTAATTTGTACAAAAGAAACAAAAATATTTTATTTGGGACATACACATTAAATACAAATAAGTAGTTTAAAAAGCAGAAAAGGATTAAAAGACCCAAAAAAATGAGCAAAAAAAAAATGATCTGAGCGAGGCCAAAAAGGCTTCTATATCAGCATAATGCTGCGTTATTAAAAAAAAAAAATATCACACCGTTGATATTCTGATAGCGCCCACAGTCGGACATAAATACGGACATCTATAAATCTCACTATGGGATAAAAAATAATAAGAAAATAAAATATAACAATAAAAGCATAGTTTAGATAAGAACAAAATAAATTAAAACAGATTTGAACTAGTACGTATAAAATATCGGACTGCCCTTTAGCGATATGATGTAGGTATCTTGTTATCACTAAGATAACGTGAAGTTGGTAAGTTAATAGGTCCAATAGAGATAGTATCCGCTCTATGCATGGTCAAACATTCCTGTAGATAATATTTTGTCTGTTTTTAATGTTTCGGGCAATCCGACGTTGCGGTTGGCAGTTACAACAAATTGAAAGGTTAACGATAATAATTATTATGACATATTCTTGATGCGATTGTTTTATATGTAAATAACTTAATAATTTCCTCTACCTATCTTTTAAAGTGATTTGTATTACTTCTGAAAGTTGTAGGTGTCTGTATCAGCAGGCTGCAACACCAAAGGGTTATATATAGGTTGTCAACCTCTTAAATATGAAATGATGTTTTGTAAATAAAATCATTTGGTTGCTACGACGTAGCACGAGATGTACGACGACGTAGCACGGGATCGACAGAAAACATGTTCACTTCATCTCAGACTTACGAACTAACAAATTTTATCGAAAGGCAAAAGGGTAGTTTTTCGAAATTTGATTCTTCGACTGATCCATATGGCCAAAATTTAATTTCACTTTCAGCTCTGTAACACATGTTCATACGAAAATAGGTATACCAAATAACATATATTTCAATGAGGGATTCGTTTTTTTTATAGTAGTTTTCAAGATATCGACGTTCGAATATTTTATGCCCAGATGAATCAAAATTTGTTACAGATGAATCAGAAACAGAAATAAAAATAAAAAACTTTATGTAGATGGGCTGTGTATCAAAAAAATAATCATATTTTAACAACAACAATAATGTGTTTTTATGAAAACAATTATCAGTGATCATATTACCGAAAAAATCTGGTGAATTCAACAATAATTGTTGTAAAACATTTTAGAAACTCCAGTATAAGTATAAGTTATTGTATTTTATGAAAAAGCGAGAATAATGTTATATAACAGAAATTTTAACTATTATATAATATTTATAATACAACAAATTTTTAAGTACAGACGCCAGCACATCAAGCTACCCGAAACTGTCAAATTTTCTCAATCAACATTGAACCATAGACTTTAGCGATAAAGTTGAAAATCTTTTAAAGAAATTTGTCAGATTGTAGTAGGTTGATGTGCTGGCGTTTGTACTAGCAAGTTATTATGATGCTACATTATATTATTCTCTCTATTTAATTTTATTCCCTGTACAACTCCTATTTATTATACCTATTGACCTAGCTACTCGTATAACCTTTCATAATTAAAAAATGACAGGAGTTCAAATTTATACTAATAATGGTACTTTTGACACCAGTTTTAGTTAAGCAGTATTAATTATTAATTGGAGTTATCAATCACATTAGTGTATTTATTACAAACAATAAAGTAACAAAATCGAGATCAACTTTAATTGAATGGCACTTTTGACAATTAACTTCCAAATATATTTCTTTAATTTTTAATTTCTACAGAGCATAGGTACTTGTCTGGATCTTTTCTTATGTTTTCCATCCTTCTACGTTCTGTGTGTCTTTTTCTCCTTCTTTTGATCTCTAGTATGTGGCATTGTTGTTAACTACAATATTAATTAAAATAACAGAAATTAGTTAGAGACTTTGACATAAGAATAAATAGGCTTTTATGATTGTGTTAATACGGAAGATTAATGTCAGAAGCACCATTTAAATAATACTGGTCTCAATTTGATTACTTTATTTTTAGTAATAGGTAAATAGACTGTTAGTTATGATTGTTAATTCTAAATAATAATTATTAGGTAATTCATAACTAAGACTAAGACATATCAAAAATGTCATTATTAGAACAAGTTTATACTCCTGTCATTTTTTAATTATTCAAAAGGTTATAGTTAAGTAAATGATTTTTTTTTTTTTTTTTTTTATTCTAGTTTTTATTAGAGGCTTTTATCCACAGTGGCATGTCAGCCTCATCATAACTTAAACTATTCTAAACTACCTCCATAAATATATATTATTAATTAATGATGTTGAAACAAATCAGCAAGTAGGTTTGCTATCTCAGGTGAGGGCTGCGCTAAAACTTTAACATAAGGACCAGTGTCATATTCGTTTATTTTTAGTCTACTCAACAGTGTCTCTCTTTCCTTCTTTGTCTTAGTACACTCCATAAGTAGATGGTGAACATCTTCAACCGTTCCGCATGTTTCACAATTGGGAGAATTCACTTTTTTCATCAAATAACCAAACTTGCGGGATGGGTAGTGACCAGAGCGTAATCTGTGTAGCAGAACAATATGATATCTACTCATTTCCTTGATAGCAAACCAGGGTATTCGAGGAGGCTGATATTGTATAGTTTTGTACCAGATGCCCTTTTCCCTACTTCGTTCATCAAAGTACTCCTTAAACCTATCATAACAAATTGTTTTGCAATAACTTAGTTGTTCTAAATAATTAGGTAGGATACAAAATTCTTGACCTTGAATGACCGCTAATTTTGCTAGTGTATCAGCCTCTTCGTTACCTCTCAAACCTACATGAGATGGAACCCACTGCAATCTTATTACTATGCCATTGTTTGTAAGATCTATAACCTTACGTAAAATGGAGTAAGCTATCGAAATACCTCTGAACCCAGAGGCACAACGAGCTAAATGCTGCAGACCACTCTTACTATCTGTGAAAATCACAAAATACCGATCTCCCGAGTTACACGCAGAGTTAATGGCTTCGTAGATTGCAATGAGTTCCATCGTCATAATAGACACATTAGTATTTACTTTGTACATAGCTGAATTGTTTGTAGCAACATCGTAAAACGCTGCTCCCAAACCATCCTTACTCTTAGAACCATCAGTGAAATATTTATTAAAGTCCAAGTATTTATCGTGAATTTCTTTTACGATTTCAAATTTTAGAGAAGCAAAGTTTAAAGATTTTTTAGGACCTGTTACACTTTCTAAATTACATGCAATAATTTCATCTATTTTAATACTGGTTACCCACACATCTAATGAAAACATCTCCAACTGATCAGAGGAATGTACACGAAAAGATTCACATTCATTGAATACCGATACAAGTAAAGGTTTCTTTTTTTTTTGCCAAAATCTCGTCTGTATAAGATCATTTAGTTCTACAAGAAGTCGCATCATTATACTGTTTGACCAAGACATACTTTTCAGGCAGTATTTATATGAAAGAAATAATCTTCTATTATGCAAAGGAGGTAAGCACAGTTCGCTTTCCATTACATGAATGGGACTGCTTTTGATAAATCCTCCGATTATTCTCGCGGCCTGGTTCTGAATTTTATCTAATTTATATAAATGAACATTGGCACTGTTCCCGAACAAAAAACACCCATAATCCAATCTACTTCTAATCACCGAAATATATAACGTACGCAGATATTTTGGATGCATTCCCCATTTAGAACCCGCTAAGACTTTTAAAAGTTTCAAAAACTTCAAGACCTTTTCAGCTACTTCATTGATATGTTTAGCCCATAATAAGGATCGATCAAGCCACATACCTAAATATTTAAAATTTTCAACTGCATTAATTGTATGTTGATTGATTTTAACATCTAATTTGTTCCTTTTTCGACCTCTGGTAAAAATACATATTTTTGATTTATTAGGGGAAAGTTCTAAACCTACTTCATCAAGCTTAGCTATCATGTCATTAAGTGCTGATTGTAAAATGATTTCACAGAAATGTATGTCTTTGTGCTTCAAATAAAATACAAAATCATCGGCATATTGTAATATAGAAACGTCTTCAACCTCACGACAAATTTTATACGTAGTTAAATTGAAAAGCAGCGGGGAAAGTGGGTCCCCCTGAGCCAAACCCCTATTTGTCCATCTACATATTACTGTCTCCTCAGAATATATTTTCATCATTAAACATCTTGCATTTAAAAACTCCCAAATATATTTACAAATACTGGAGCCAACATTCAATTTATCTAACGTAGCCACAACACTCTCAACTAAAACATTGTTGTATGCATTATCTATGTCCAGGAAGCAAGCTACAGTAGGTGTATTATTCGACAGTCCTATTTGAATATCAGTGACAAGTTTCGCAAGGCAATCCAAGCATGATTGTCCCCTCCTAAAACCAGACGTACTCGTAGATAAAAACTTATTTCTCTCTATATACCATTCCAATCTCTTTACTAACATTGTGTGAAATATTTTGCAAACGCATGAGATGAGAGATATCGGTCTAAGCTTTGGTTCTACGTCCGCATTGCTGGTAGTTTTTGGAATGGGAACAATGCTTATTTCCCTCCATTGACGTGGAATCTGGCCAGATGTAAAAATCCTATTAAACATGTTTAATAAATACATTTTGCCTACAGAAGGTAGGTTATATAACATGGAGTAAGTTATCCCATCCTTGCCCGGAGCGGTGTCTTTTTTCTTAAAACAATGTTTCATTTCTTGTGTACTAAATGGTGATTCCAATAAACTATTACGAGATGTGAAATAAGGTTGTTTGTTTATTACTGAGTCTGGCGCTAAAGAACATAACAAATCCTTTTGTTTCGTTTCTGAAGGAAACGATTGTGAATGTTTATAGCCTTTGAACCAACGCATCTTACGCCACATTTCCGACACAGAAGTAGTCTCATTAATACTGCTACAAAATGATTTCCAATTATTTGATCTGGCATTACTTACCAAAGTGTGCGCTTCTACAGTTTTATCCTCTAAAATTTTGAGATTATCAGGAGTAGGATTACGTCTAAATGCACTTAAAGCTAGTCTTCGTTTAGCTACGGCTCTGGACAATGATGGGTGCCAATACTCCTTAGGTTTAAAATTAGCTGCCGGATTGGTACAAATCTTTGTCTCAGGTATATTCTTACTGGCTGACCAATTAATTTGATCCTCAAAATAGTCATATAACACTTGAATATCATCAAATTGATTAATTTCCGAAAATGGTTGTTGAAGATTCTCTCTATACGCTTTCCAGTCTGCTTTTTTGTAATTGCGTTTCTTTATATATTCTCTTGGTTCTGAATAGTTAACTGTTATTTTAATAATAAGATGGTCACTCCCCAGGTTTTCATTGAATACTTTCCAATCACAATTTATCGAAATATCTGACGATGCAAACGTAATATCAGGTGAAGTCCTCTTAACCAATCCGTTTACCAATTTTACCCTAGTAGCATCGCCATTATTTAAAGAAATCCAGCCTTTTTCTAGTGAAGATTCCAGTAGTTGAGTTCCTCTTTGATCTATTTTGTACGACCAATTTGTATGGTGTCCATTAAAATCCCCGGCAATCAAAGTATTGCTGAGCTCTAAATTAAACAGACTATCCCAGTCGGCAGAGCGTGTGACTACAGAAGAAGGGCAGTAAATTGATATTATATTTTTTAAACTTTTACAATTTAGAATTTTGACGTGAATAACTTCTATGCCTGGATTTGATAGATGAATAGGGCTTATTTGCGAATGCAATGATTTATGGATTATAATAGCTACTCCTCCGTAGAAATCCGGCCTATCTTGTCTAAATATATTGTATCCACTCAAATTAACGTTAACATTTGGATCAAGCCATGTTTCACTCAAAATAGCAATATGAATTTTTTCTTGACTTAAAAATGCTTCAAAACTACCTAATTTGGGCCTTAAACTTTGTGAATTCCACTGACATATATTTAACGAGATCTCTTTTCGTGTACTATCCATCAGATAAAATTTTTTTAATAACTTCTCTGTCCATAAAACTACTAAGTAAAAATTATTTAATTTCCTCACACATAACTTTCAACATTGACACTATTTTTTCCATTAGAGCCTGCTCTTCAGAGAACAAAATTTCCATAATACTTTGCCAAATTCTCTTCCATTGAAATTTTCTCTCTTTCGCACTTCTTTTTTCTTCTTCTTGATTTTGGGTAACTTCTAGACTTTCTGTAGATACCGACATATTAATATCATGCAAATTGTTATTCTTCTTTTTTGAATTGTTTGATCCTTTTTTCCGGTTTTTTTCGCTTTTTTTACTTGCTGCTGCATTATGCTCTTCGTGTTTTTCTTTTAAAATAACCGGTTCATCATCCATAGCCTGTTGTATGTAGTTTTCTGCCTGATCATCATTCGACTTTTCAATGAAATGATTATTTGTTGGACTACCCACATCCGTATTTATAACTGTATGTTCCTTTTTAGAGGACTCATTTTCGAATTCAAGTGAAACCTGCTTGGTATTT
This sequence comes from Globia sparganii, assembly GCA_949316385.1. Taxonomy (NCBI): domain Eukaryota; kingdom Metazoa; phylum Arthropoda; class Insecta; order Lepidoptera; family Noctuidae; genus Globia; species Globia sparganii. The sequence goes on from OX438670.1 coordinate 7,279,219, forward strand.
TCCTTTTTTTCTTGAATATACATGTCTAATGCGTTTTTATAAGTAGTATTTTCCAAACTCATTAGAACACGAATCCTCTTCTCTTTTATAAAAAATGGACATGTTTTATTGATAGCCATATGGGGGCCTTTGCAATTTAAGCATGTAAATGTTTCTGTCTCACAATTGATGTGTTCTTTTCCGCATTTTGGACAAAGATTCTTATTGATTGGGCAAAACTTTTTATGGTGTCCAAACTTCCAACATCCTGAGCACTGGGTTACAGGAAAAACATATTTCTCAACCCTGAATCTGCAACCATATGCATATACATACTCTGGCACAATCTGGCTTTTGAAACCTAACCTAACGGTCTCACTATCAATCCATTTACCTTCTTCATTCATCCGTTTTAGTCTTCTGACAGACACAATTTCAAATGAGGTATTGAATGAGTCTAACATTTCCTTATCTGTCATTTCTAATTCAACTCCTTTGATTAATCCGTAGGATAAATCAACCTCATCTGTGAATTGAGCTCTAATGTCTAGTTCCTTGTTTTTAGAGAAATTTAATAATTTTTCAGCTTGTTTTTTATTATCAAACTGCACGAATACCTTATAGGGGCTTTTATATTTAATTCTAATGATATTTTGTATAGACCCGCTTCTTAACCACTTCGCCAAGGCCATCTGTTTCGGTAAAATTTGTAATGAAGTCAAACATATTTCGAACGTATTATTTGTTACGTCAAAATTCTCCATAGTCGCATCATTATTAAGTTCATTACGTTTATTTAATTCGAATCTGTGTGTACTCAAGTTTCCATTTGATTTGCTTCGAATGAGTTTCTTTGGTCTTCTCCTGTTAACTGTAGTAAAACCTTCTTCACTACTATCTTCACTCTTTTCCCTCTATCTCTTCTCCGATAGTCTTACATCAATTTGTTGGTCAACATCCACCGTACTCGTCATTGTCATCATCTCACGCTCACACTCATATAAAACCTCAGTGTCGCTTTTATCGGTCAACGCTGCGTCATCTGTACTACCTCCCTCCATTCTCACTATTAGCGAGTTCACTCGCACCGAACGTGATTAATAGGTACACAAGCCGGAATGTTTTGCGATAAGCACGTGCATACATAACACCGCCTCACGCGCAACTGAAGTAAATGATAATAAATAAGACTAGAACTACTGACTTGTACACGGTCAAAAATTGGCTAAGGAGAATTACGCAACAAAAGCGCTCCTTTCATGCTGAAGAGGGGAAAAACTAATTTATTTTATGATTCATGTGGGGTTTTGACCATACGAATCAGGCACAGATGAATCAGGATTTTGCCTAAAATCATGCATAACTCAACATACATACAGACTTCATTATTGTGATTTTTCTACACGAACCTATAACCCAAAAGCATCACACGAAACACAGATTGAAGTTTTAAAACAATAAAATAAATTTTATAAAGTAGGCATTGTAATCAGAATGCCACCTGAACCAAACACAGATGAATCAGGTATTTACCTTCGTAACACCGGGATCTAAGCCAACCAGCCACACCTTCGCCTTCTAGCTCGTCCGTTGCACGATTTGCTTCCCCCCGCGCGGGAAGCCAGGCTCTCATTATAATTACCCGACCAAGTATGGTCAAGCGCAGCTTACGCCACATTAATCAGTATTATACGCCGGACACTTCTTATTTCATTATTTATAAACAAACTAACACAGTTATAACTAATACACATTTTTTTTGTAAGAGGAAATTTCATTTCCTTTCGCTATAATTATAATTTATATTGATGTATCAAAGGGAAAATGCGACATCGACCATTTTGTTCCGGAAAATGGCAAACGAACGCGTTATATGAATCAGAAGTTTTTAACTATATGAAATCAAATTGTGAGAGCTGGTGCCTGAAGTAGGTTTTTAGAAAAAAACCTCTAATACATGTCACCAGAAATTTAGTGGCATCATACAAATAAACAGACAGGTATATAGTAGACACTTCGTGTGTGTTAGTTAGTTTTTAGTGGTGTTTGTATGGGCCTTGATACCTGAAATAAATAGATAATAATAATAATAGTACGGTGGTTTGGTGGTTTACTTATTTTGTGTTTTAATTCTTTAGCAGAAATACATGTGCTTATGCTTTGTCATCGTGGTATTTTTAAGCCCAAAGTGGACGTGTTTTGACTCACATGACATTGATGATTCAATTCCTAGTCCTTATACCATCCCTATTTCGGTTCTTAAGGGCCTATACTACCTCAAATGGCTTAGCATGATCCTCCGTTATGTCGAAAATACTTCAGCATTAATTTTGAAATAAATATATGGTAAAGTTGAGGATTAATTTTAGGTCTTATGTTAGACGAAAACACGATTTCATAAAATTTTCTAGATAGAAAAAAATCCAAAGTTACCTCCAAACCGAACAATAAACCGCTGGTATTCAAAAATTACTTCAAATTAGATCATGAAGCTTTGTATACTAACCGAACTAACTATAAAGCAGGTCTTATGTTATTTACTTTTTTTAAATTACCATTATTTTCATCGTAAAAAGCAAATACCTAAACTATTGGCGCTGCCTGCCGCCTAGCACCGCACTCTGTCTCGCTCTCACTCAGTCCGCGAGCAGTATCGTGTGAGCGAGATAAAGAGTGAATTTTAGCTGAGGTAGTATAGGCTCTTAATACCTAGCCAGTGTGACGATTTATAGAGAACTAGCAGCGCCCCGCGGTTTCACCCGCATAAGTGTCGATCCCGTAGGAATATCGGGATAAATCTATCCTATGTCCTTTCCTGGGACTCAAACTATCTCTATACCAAATTTTATTTAAATCGGTTCAGCGGTTTAAGCGTGAAGAGGTAGTAGACAGATAGACAGACACACTTTCGCATTAAGAGAGTGACGGTGTTAAGCATTCGTCGAACATGTCATCCCTGTAGATTTTAGATATGTAGACCATATTTTATTTTATCAAGTACCTGGTACTTGTTGACAGGCCTACGCTGTCCTCCCATACCTACCGTAATTTAAAACATTGTAAAAGTCATTATTTTTAAAAGACTAACCGTGGAGTTTCTTGCCGCTTCTTCTCCATAGGAAACGACAAATTGGAACCGTGCAGCTTCACCGCACTGACAGCGATGTGGAGCCTCGCAAGGAGCGCCCAAACGCTGGCAGATAGCGAGCCGGAAGGTGGTATCACCCAACATAGTGCCTATGTTGAAACATAGTGCCTATGTTGGGTGACGGGAGTGCTTGAAGCCAGAGTCCCGACTCCCACTCACCCACAGCCAGTAGGCGGGCACGCTCAGCAGAATTGGTGAACGTATTAATAAGATTATTCCGTACCAACCTGCAGAGCAGCTCATACCACTGTCTCTGGGGAGAATGGTTTACGGGCCAATCTGTGTCCGGACAAGCCGCTTTCCTGGCGTTTACCGCGTCTGTCAAGCACGGCACTTCAGAGTCAACCAGGCGGGGGGCTAAAATTTTCCCGGTCAACATTTCAGTGCTTTGGACAGAAGATAGGAACGCCGGTAAACTACTTAATACTGGTAATCTTGCGGACGCCGAGGCCACCAAAACGGATGGATAGTGTGGCTTGAAACCACGCTCGGTCGTCCAAGGCTACATTTTAAATCGTTGTTAATGTGCTGCGAATAATTTGGTCAATTTTGTCTAACTGCTGTGGTTGCTAAAATTTGGGCCAAAACAACAGTATCTGATCAGGGTGAATGCCGAATGTAAATTAATTTTGGAGAGTCTAAGTATCTGAAATCTCGTTAAAATTTTAAATTTTTTCGTCGATGAAAGGAGATAAACTGTTTTCTAAAATTGGGGAACCTAGGAGGTACAAGTGAACTTTTGTCTAAAATTTTGATTCGTGGGGCTTTTTAATAAATTTATCTAGAGTCAATTGTTTGTCAGTAATATCAGAAAGGTAGTTCACATTTTGAGGGGTTCCTGCTTATGGACTTGTAGATCTTTTAATTAAAACAGTGTCTACATCACCTCCTAGCGTTCCATCGTCTAAAACCATGTCTAAATACACGTTAAATTTTGAATTTAGTTTCTGTATTATTGGATGAATAGCCAAACTGAAAATGACTGGCCCGAGAGGATCACCTTGTTGGCATCCAACTGCAGATTCCAAAACATTTTCCTTGTATAATAATTTAAAAGTAACTAAATGGAATGTATTACCTATGTAGGTATATAATAATAAGTGTGTGTAGGTCTTGGTGGGGTGGGGTGGATTATTTACTTGATTGCTTTTGTGTGAAGTTATATTATGTAAGTATCCAGGTTATAATTTTGAATAGGTCCCCAAACATCCTGAGGTGGGCATCAGACCATGCTGGGGTGGGCACGGGCCACCAACTATATACGCCTATGGTTATAAACTTATAATATTATTTTACTGACGTTTCTCAGGAATAATCTGTAAGACTACATCAGTCAGTGTATCAGTGTTGTGCCATTAGGTAGTATATGCAGGCGTTCGTTAATTTACTTAAGTATATTGATTAATTTAATAAACTGTCTTTCTACTTCCACGCGAACGAAGTCGCGGGCAGAAGCAAATTGTCAAATAAAAATAAATATTTCTGTAAACAATTTATTTATGTATTTATATAAAACGAGGGCTCTTGATAACTAAACATAAATCTCATAACTACTTGACAAAATTTCGCTTAACTCCCTCTATTTTTGGAAGAAAACGATACCCTTTTCTGAAATATTTGGGCGATGGTTCTGATGTCATTCGTCTGATATATTTCTTACAAATTATTGGTCTGGCCCTCGTAGTTGTTGTAAGGTGCTCGGTATGGGTAGCCTTCAGATTGTTGTGGGTGGTCGTTGTATTGTTGTGGGTAGCCATAGTTTTGCGGCGGGTACTGATAGCTTTGCGGCAGGTATCCATAGTATTGTGGCGGGTAGCCAGAGTGCTGCGGCGGGTGGCCATAGTTTTGCGGCGGGTAGTCATAGTTTTGCGGCGGGTGGTCATAGTTTGGCTGCGGGTGGTCAATTTGTTGTTGAGGGTTACGCTCATGCCACTTCACATCCCAATTGAGGGCACCTTCATTTTTAAAGTCCACTAATCGGCCGAGTTTAAACTGAGTCCGCCTGCCGTAATTAAATTGGCTGCTCGCAGGAAGAAGGGCTTCAAAAAACGGTGCACCTGAAATGATTATGTAATAAATAAATTAACCAAGTTTTTTACAAGCTGACTGTTTAACGACACACATGTTATTGGAGGAACAACGTGTGGTTTTAGGCAGTAAAAGTTTGATAATTTGACATGAGGGTTGTTCCCACACCAAAAAACTGTTTGATCAGGAATCGTTCTTTGTAAGGAGCGAAATCCAGCTGTATATATGGTATGTAAACATAACTGACAAAAAACGTAGGTCATCATCATCTATCTAGCCTTTTCACAACTGTGTGTGTTTCCGGTCTAACTGAAAACCAGTATTTTCCAAAGAGCGACTGCCTATCTGATCTTGACAAAAAAGGAGGTAAAAGAATAAAAAATACTTACAGTAGAACCCTTCGAAGCACACCAACACCAACAGCGCGAAAACCTGAAAGAATAAAATTAATATTCATTTTAAATCTCTGAATAGATAGATGCCTAATTGGGTATACACACATCGAAAACAATATTATTTTACTCTTTTTTAATTATTAGGGACTTTTATACAATTGTACATGCCAGTCCCATCAGACCTTATGACGTAATACTAATAATAAACGAAATTACCTAGTCTTAGAAGTCCTAGTCCTAAAAAGTTACTTACTCCTAGGAAGCCCAGTTCAGTCCTAAGCAATTACTTAGTCCTAGGAGTCCTAGACCTGAACAGTTAGCTAATAGTAGGAATCCCAGTTCAGTCCTAAACACTTACCTAATCCTAGGAGTCCTAGTCCTAAACAGTTACTTAGTCCTAGGAGTCCTAGACCTAAACAGTTAGCTAATAGTAGGAATCCCAGTTCAGTCCTAAACACTTACCTAATCCTAGGAGTCCTAGTCCTAAACAGTTACTTAGTCCTAGGAGTCCTAGACCTAAACAGTTAGCTAATAGTAGGAATCCCAGTTCAGTCCTAAACAGCTACCTAGTCCTAGGAGGCCTGGTCCTAAACAGTTAGTTAGTCCTAGGAGTTCTAGTCCTAAACAGTCAGCTAGTCCTAGGAATCCCAGTTCAATCCTAAACAGCTACCTAGTCCTAGGAGGCCTGGTCCTAAACAGTTAGTTAGTCCTAGACGTCCTAGTATTTAACAGTTAGTTAGTCTTAGGCAGGGAGTTGAAACGTTACTCAAAATAACGGTACGCGTAGTTCCAATACCGATAATTTGTACCGTTCTACCACGATTGTAAAAAAAATAATTCCTTGGCTATAACGATACAGCCTATCGATTCTGTAAAAATCTCACCGTGATAACGTAGGTGAAGTGAGCGTGAAGTGAGCTATCAATGGAGGCAATCCCTCACATCGGGTGGAATGACAGCTCACTTCACCTTAGTTTTCACGGTGAGATTTTTACAGAATAGCACTGCTCACAAACCGAACGAAATCCTAAACTATTCAGTAACAATATTATCAATATATCGTTATTAATATAACATTATTCATTTCATACTCAACGTTGCCACTGTTGCCAGTTTCATGACATAAAAGATGACGAAAAAGTATTAAGAATAACGTTACGAATGAATCTGTAACGTTTCACCTGTAACGTTATTACAAGCGGATAAGCTTAATGTAACTGATACCTATAATACCGTTACCTACCTTATAATATCGTTCTACGAAAATGATATCCTATATCGATATGTTCTCTAACGTTATTGATATTTTTAGGTTTTGTATCGTTATCGTTTTTTTATATTAAAACACTAGCTTCTGCCCGCGACTTCGTACGCGGATCCTGTTGCTTATGCCAGCGACAACAGGGTCGTCAAAATCGTCTGATGTCGAATTCTAAGAGCCCGCGGCGGGAAAACAACGGGATGCGCGAGACGATTTGAGACGTTTCAGATCTTTCATTTTTGTATGTCAACAGAAAATGCCCATCAGACTAAACAATTTTTGCTAAGACGTCATTCTTATATATATATATGTTATAGTGTCGCTGGGCTTTGGAGTTCCACAACAGGTGTTCCAGATCTTCAAATTTATTTTCACAGCAGAAAATGCTCTTCACGTTCCCCACTTGTCTTTAGAGACCTAGAAGTCGATGCGTAGATACGCTGAGAACGCAGGCGTGCTTTGCGATCCGAAGCGGTTTCCACGGAGCGAGTTGCAGCCTGATGTTCTCGAACAGCATCAAGTCTCTCCTGACGCTCTTCGGTAGATTCTTGGGATCTTATGATCCTCAATCTTTTAGCTCCTTTGGAACATTGGGAAAGATTTGACCTCTTTCTAGGCATGGTTATAGTTTTATTGTGAAAATACCTGATCAATTAAAATCTAAGTGAATGCTCCCCTGCGTTACCGGGTAGGCTACCGTGTCACGAAGATAAATGGCAAAGGAAATTAAACACTCAAATAACATAAGCCCGAAGGCATATTTATTCGATAAAATAAAAAAAATAAATGGGAGTTTTGGCCAGTAGAGTCAAATAATGATATACCATCGTCATCAAAAATCAGTCCTAAACTGTTACCGCCTTCACCGCGTGGAGGTACTCCCAGCTTATGTTATTTTATAATTATACAGTGAAATTAGTGATAGCTTTGATTTCCAAATCAGATGTTTCTGATCTTCGATTTTTATAAGTCAACAGGAAATGCCCATCAGACCGAACAACTTTTGCTAAGACGTCATTCCTTTATGTGTTATGGTGTAGCTGGGCTGTTGGAGTTCCACGACAGGTGTTCCAGATCTTCGATTTTTATAAGTCAACAGAGAGTGCTTATCAGATTGAACAATTTTTGCTAAAACGTCATTCCTATATATGTTATAGTGTAGCTGGGCTCTTGGAGTTCCACATCAGGTGTTCCAGATCTTCAAATTTATTCTCTCAGCAGAAAATGCTCATCACGTGGAACAATTTTTGTTATGGTATCATTTTTGTATCTCTTTTACTTTAGCTGGTCTGTTGCGGTTCTGCATCAGGAGTTCCATTTTCCAAAATTATAGCCTATATGTTGCCCAGACTTAATAACTATACAACAAAAAAAGAAATTCAAATCCGTCCAGTAGTTCCGAAGATTAGCGTGTACAAACAAACAGACACATTTTTTTTTGGATTCGTGCTCTATTTATTACTGTTTCTAAACCCTAACCCTATTTTTTTTTTAAGATATTCAATGTACAGACACATCTTTTTTACTGTTTTATTAAATGTATATAGATATAGATTTTAAAGAAAATTAAGAAAAAGAACCTAACCTACAAACCCTAAAATATAAATAAATGATTTAAGCAAACAGTCAGTATTCAAGTGAATCGCAATAATCGAATGCAACTATTCGCCTATACTCTCCAGGATACGTGCGTTCGCCACGAATAACTGAATCCTTATGGCAGCGGCAGTTTTTTTTTTTTTTTTGACATGACCACATGCAGTTGCAAACTGCTTAACCGGACTATCGCAGCGGCGCGGCTCTCAGCGCGCTTTATATAGCCACCTTAACAAATACCTGATAGAATACCATAACAAATGTTCGCCGTGATTCTTTAAATTGGCATAACTTTTTTATTTATGAACCGATTGACATTAAATAAACACTAAATGTTAAGTGAAGCTTACTACACTATAATAGTGAAAACCGCATCTAAATCGAATAAGCCGTTTCTGATATTAGCGTGCACAAACACACAGACAAACAGACAAACCGACAAAAAAAAATTAATTACAATTTCGGGTTCGGCATCGATATAATAACAACCCCTGCTACTTTTTTTTATATATTTCCATTGTACAGATACCACTTTTCTACAATTTTATTACATGTATATATATATATATATATATATATATATATATATATATATATATATATATATAGATAGATTAGTAGTAACGGAACGAAATTCATTTCGTTTTCAAGTCCCTGGTCTTAGCAGTCCTAGTACTTACCATAAACAGTTAGAAACAGTAGGATAACCACCCTAAAAGTTTGTACTAGCCTAAGAGGTACCAACATTTCGGGGTTTACTAAAGACATAACATGACATGACAAGCGAAAGAAGGCAAGACGTAACATGTTTGACATGGGTGCGAATGCGCGATGTCGGATTGCGCAGTAACAGTATGAAATCTGGATTAGTGCCAGGTTGATGGCAATAGGCTCGCCGCCGCCTATTACATAGAACTTGAACATAAATGGCGAAATGTGGGTGTAGGTACTGCAAGTACACCTCTGCCTAACCCTCCGTGGAAAACAGGCGTGATATTATGTTATAATAAAAGTTAAAACACTTACAAAGAACTTCATGATAGCTGATGTGTTGCTGTTAGAAGAATAGTGTAGTCACTTAAAAAGTCACACTCGTACTGTGTGCTGTGCAAACAGGCACAGCTATTTATACTAACGTGTCGGTTAATCGAGAAGTATTATTAAATAAGTTATGTGGCTGTGTGTGTAGGTATTCCTCTTGATTTTGTTGACAATAACAGAACACAGTAGGTAGCAACCTAGTTAGTAACAGTTTATATATGTTTGGGGATTGCCTAAAGATAAACGTATCTTTATCAAATGGGCAATCCCTATATATTTACAGGTCACGATCACGACCTGTCTCCCCGATAAGCAGCCATTATAAAAGTTCGGGTTTTCCCTGAAATAATAAAGTAACGATTTAATACTTTGAGTAAAAGCTTATAAATCTAACAAGCTTATCTAATAAATCAATAGATTAGCAAACCAAAATACCATAAATTTAATATAATCTAGACTAGTCTAAAGTAATCTAAACTTTATTTTTGCATACTTAAATAATTTTTGAGGTTCTCATAAAATTCACCTAAAATAATCTAAACTAACATTGGGCTGGATTTTACCTTGGCCAGAGGCTAAGCATTGCCATACAACGAGGTAATGCCGCCAGTCTCTTGGGTACAGAGGCCAGCACATCAAACTACCCAATCTGTCTTGATAGATTTTCAACTTTACTTCAAAGGAATAAGGTTTATACTCAATTGGGAAAATTTGACAGATTGGGGTAGCTTGATGTGCTGGCCTCTGTACATTACCGGTCGACAGCAATGCGGATGAATTTTTTGACTCTATATTTTAGCTTGTAAATAGTTTTAGATAATTTTGATATTTTCATTAAGTAATAAATTTAGAATTTTTATTTACTTAAATATTAACTAACATTACAATAAAGAAAAAAGATTAGATTTTTTTGTTACGCTTTCACACTAAAACGCCTGAACAGATTTAGATAAGGTAGACCATGCCCTGGATTAGAACAAAGGATACTTTTTTACCCGATATTCCCACGGGATCGAGACTTGTGTAGGTGAATCTGCGGGGCGCAGCTAGTAAATGATAAATGATATTATGATTTTATTTCTGTAAGTAGGTTTGTACAAACACTTTTACACGTCAATCATATTTTAAAAAACGAGATGAGGTCGGCGTTTCCCATCTGACTACTCTGAGAAGAAAGGCCGAAACAAACTCAGAGGTCACAGTCTCTTTTAAAGTCCAGACATAATCTTGCTCAGATCATGTGGAGACCATGTAGATTGGTTTCTGAAATGGTCTTTTGAGGAAAGAACCACACAAATTTGAGTGGACCTGTCCAGTCAGTGCACGCATTTGTCAGTAGTGTGTCTTTCTACTTCCATGCGAATTAATTCACGGGCAGAAGCTAGTTATTTATAGACACACAGCATGATGCATAACATAGCATGGTACGGCGACATTTGATTAATTAATAGATATAGGGCATAATTGCATAATCAGCCTATAATGTTCCCACTGCTGGGACTCAGGCCTCCTCTCGGTAAGTGGCAGACCATAGCTTTTCATAGGATACGAGGTCAAAAGCCTTAGAAGGGTCAAGAAAGGCAGCATATGCTGGCGTCATTCTGTCCGTATAATTGACAGTCTGCTTGAGCGCCAGGATAGTTCTCTCCGTCGACAGTTTGCTACTGAAGCCCAACTGCCCATCATTTTTTTTTTTAATCGCTTCAATGGAATTTGGTAATTGATCAATTTGCGCATATGTATCGATTGCATAAAAAATTATAATTGCAATATTGATCGTTTCAAGCTTCGTCAAACTCATACGCAACGTGGACGCTGCGGCGCTGTGCAAACGTGATGCTAAAGCTGCGTCAACCCTACGTATTTCATAAGGCGACGCGACGCTAGCACAGCGTATGCATTGTATGCATTAAATATAGCGTTGCCGTAAGTGGAACACGCCGTCAACGTTTGTGCTGTATACGCTACTTAATAACCATTAAGGGCCTATACTACCTCAAATGGTTTAGCATGATCCTCCGTTATGTCGAAAATACTACAGCATTAATTTTTAAATAAATATATGGTAAAGTTGAGGATTAATGTTAGGTCTTATGTTAGACGAAAACACGATATCATACAATTTTCTCGATAGAAAAACAATCCAAAGTTACCTCCAAACCGAACAATAAACCGCTGGTATTCAAAAAATGCTTAAATTAGATCATGAAACTTTGTATACTAACAGAACTAACTATAAAGCAGGTCTTATGTTATTTATTTTGTTTAAATTACCATTATTTTCACCGTAAAAAGCAAATACCTAAACTATTGGCGCTGCCTGCCGCCTAGCACCGCACTCTGTCTCGCTCTCACTCAGTCCGCGAGCAGTATCGTGCGAGCGAGATAAAGAGTGAATTTTAGCTGAGGTATAGTGTAGGCTCTTAAGTGTGTATTTACAACGCCATATGCGAACTTCGCCCCCTACTGACGTCACGCAAAATCTTGCAACTCGCAAGCAGAGTTTACCGCGCAACTAGCATAATATATACAACGGCCCGACATGAATCATCGCCGGACAGTTGCCCACCAGACACGACACCCGTCCGGTCGGAGGATCCTTTTTTTATATAGAGTATGAGTGAACTTTACACCCTCTTCCTCATACCTCTATTCTCGTATTTTAATGAAACATTAAAAAAAAAAATAAGAAAGCCATTTATTCTACTACCCTCTTACACTTTTTTACAAAAATGTTTGTAGCATGCGTATAAGTACTTAATTTAATAATATTAGTATATCATTACCATTTCTAACATGCAAAATTATATATATATATACATTTTTAATTCATACATTTTAAATTATTTGATAAATAATAGTATTTATTAAAGTTACTGCTTAATTGAATTTGAAAATTATTTGATTGAATTTTATATTGTTACCAGCCCTTTGTGTTCCGGGGTAGCGGTAACCCTTTCGGACAATCCCGCTGCATTGTTACTAGCTGACCCCGCAAACGTCGTTTTGCAAAAAAAAAAAATAGATAGTAGCCGATTCTCAGACCTACTGAATATGCATATAAAATTTCATAAAAATTGGTTCAGCAGTTTCGGAGGAGTATGGTAACTAACACTGTGTCACGAGAATTTTATATATTAGAAGATAATAAATAGTATTAATTAATTGAATTAGTAGTAGTCGCCTCCTTGGCGTAGGCCTCCCCCAGTTTTTTCCAGTAGTGTCTGTCTCTGGCTTTGGTCATCCAGTTCGGCCCTAGTCTTTGTACAAATAGGTCTGCCCATATTTTTCTTTGTCGTCCCCTTGACCTTGTTCTTTCTCTTGGGACCCATTCTAATTTTTTTTGGTCCATCTGTTAGCCATTCGATATAAATAACCCGCCCAGTTCCACTTTAGTGCCCTCACTCTCTCAACAATATCAGTCACTTTAGTGATTTTTCTAATTTCTTGATTTTTAATTTTGTCTGATAGTCTGATTCCCAAAATGCTTCTTTCCATTTTGCGTTGACATATTGCTAGCTTGTCTTCCTCACATTTCCTGAGCGACTAACTTTGACAGCCGTAGGTCAGACACGGTAGGATTGCTATTTCAAAGAGCTTTCTCTTTATACCAATATGTATTGATTTGTTTTTCATTATTTTCTTCAATCCCCAGTATTAATACTGGAGATTAATGAAACATTAGAAGTAGTTAAAGGCTGACGCACATTCGGGCGCCGAACCGCAACACAAAAATCCTCCTAAATCCTAAATTTTGTACGAACCATCGCACACTACCAGCGGTCTACACCAGACTTTTTTGTATCGTAAGTGTACCATACACATAAGCGACAGGCGTTTACGGCAGCCGTCGACACTCGTCGATGGCTGTAGTTGTCTCTGCCGTTGTCGCGTGTCGGTCGTTTGTATGAGCACTAATATGCTTGCCTTGTGGAGGAAATGCGGTCGGAGGGACTTTTGAAAAAGTCTAAGTAATAAAAAGTCATCATTCGAGCTCTCGCCTATTCCCTCCTCCAATAACGGACCAATTTAAAAGATATTTCATAAACTGAATAAGAAGGATAACTATATACTGTGTTCTTAAGTTTTTTTTTCATTAATACTTGTCAAATTTGTACACTAGGCCTCTGTTGATAGCGGCAATGTCCCATGTCATATGGGCTGAGCCTCCGGCCACCAACTGGATACAAACCCGGACTCCAGGCAGTTTCTGAGAAATTTCTCATGGAAAAACCTAATAACACTTTACCTAACATAGGAATTGAACCCAGGACCTCATGCTCAGCATCATTGTGACCTCCCACAAAATCTTGGGCTGCGACCGCGCCTGAACGCAGAAATTGATTTGCAATTTATCAATGGAAAACCTAGATTTTTAATGATTCTGAGGTCATTAATTAATCACGTACCAATATTGTCATAGTTAAAAAGTGTTATGTTGTGTTTAATAACAATAACCCCCCATTGTGTGAACCATACTTCAACGTGATTCGTTTTCCTCTTAGGCTTTCACAATAGAATAGAATATAGTCATAATTAATAATTCTTGATTTTTTTATTGCTTAAAATGTATAAATTATGAATCCTACTAAATCTATACAATAGTAAGTATATAATTATTATGAATGGAAGAACCCGTAGCTCTTACACAGCTCTTAACAGCCGCACAGGTCGATCGATCAGGTTAAGCTACGCTTGCCACAATTGGTCTGTGGATGGGTGACCATCTTTACATACCGACACCCCTCCGTACCTCGGAAAGCACGTTAAGCCGTTGGTCCCAGCTGTCATTCGTGGATCTTTGACAGCCGTTACGTTCGTTGTAAATACCTAGGTATATCTACCCGTGCGAAGCTGGGTCGGGCCGCTAGTTATAATAAAAACACTTACGAGTAACTTCGTAGTTTCCGAGACAGCAGGAATCAATCAGACGTATCAACTAACGTTTTATTAACTGAAAAGACTTTAAATACTTACCCCCTTACTAATAAACGTGTTATATCAGATGAATAGTTACACACCGATTTCTCTCTTTCAGTCGTCAGTAATTTGACTTTCGAAAGAAGAAGACAAAGCGTTGTGTAACTATACAGACGCTATACAACGTTTATTAGTAAGGGGGTAAGCAGTTATCTCATGTTTTATATTCTCACTAGTGATGAGAGTGTAGGTAATACGTCGTCACGGTCGGTGACAAACTTGCCATCAGAGAGTTAGAATAGATAAAACACTTATCAATGTTTACAAGCTTTTTTAAATCGCGGTCTTCCCCATTAGATGTAAGTTAGAGGGTCAGTGCCAATTATTCGAATGTCAACGATACTCATTATCGCTTGTTATTGTTACGGATATTTTTAATTTAGACCGATTTTCCTCTATTTATTACCTACTTAAATACATTGGGATTGCCCGAAACATTAAAAACAGGTAAAACATTATCTACAGGAAGGTTTGACCAGATGCATAGAGCGGATACTATTTCTATTGGACCTATTAACTTACCGACTTCACGTTATCTTAGTCATAACAAGATACCTACATCATATCGCTAAAAGGCAGTCCGATATTTTATACTAATTCTAGTACTAGTTCAAATCTGTTTTAATTTATTTTGTTCTTATCTAAACTATGCTTTTATTGTTATATTTTATTTTCTCATTCTTTTTTATCCCATAGTGAGATTTATAGATGTCCGTATTTATGTCCGACAGTGGGCCCTATCAGAATACCAACGCTGGGGTATTTAATTCTTTTAAATAACGTAGCATTATGCTGAGATCGAAGCCTTTTTGGCCTCGCTCAGATCATTTTTTTTGTTTGCTCATTTATTTAGTTGTTTTTAATACTCCTTTTTTAACTTCTTATTTGTATTTAGGTAATGTGTGTGTCCCAAATAAAATATTTTTCTTTCTTTTGTACAAATTGCTGAGGAAAAGTCGCTCACCCTACTTTCAACTTCGAATTAGCAATATATTACAAGGTAAAACCGTACTAAGCCCGATATAATCAGATAGATTATTTCATAGCAATTTCAATGACATAAAGTTTGGAGAGCTATGATGCGTAATTTCTGAGACATCGTAGTTTAAGTGAACGCGAAGAAATCGCGCGATATCAGCCGGGAGCACCGTGACAGCTGCGTGTATCGGTGCGAAAGAGATGCAACAACTGCAGGGTGATTAAATGTGTAATTTAATGTGTTTGAAAACCAAACACATTTAATTTAATTGATACATGTTTTCCTGATATTCTTTCCACACCATTCGGTATTTATTTTTATCGTCTTTTTATTGTTGCCATAATAACAGCCGCTGGCAGTGACACGTATTTCACGAAAAAATCAACTGGATAGCATTTACAGTTCTAAAGATGCAACCTTGTGGCAGACAGATATATAGACAGCATAGGGTTAGTAACAGTTAGCACCTTTTTGGATGCGGAACCTTAAAAAGTTCGATTATTTTAGAGAGAGATATCGATTTATTTTTGAAGTGAAAAACCATCTCTTGATTTCGGACACCAATATATGAACAAAAATTTTTCAGACTTGCATACAACAATGAAAAAAAATTGTGATGTGGAAATAGTGTACGTACAAAAAATGTTTAAATACATTAGTTGTATGCTGCTAAGCTGATGTTTTGTTGCTCGAGAAAAGCGTTAAACACGACTAACACAATCGTAATTTATAGACAAACTAGCTCCGCCCCACGATTTTACCCGCATAAGTCTTGATCCAGCAGAAATATAAAAAAAATAATAATAATATTATAAAGCTGAAGAGTTTGTCTGTTTGCTTGAACTCGCTAATCTCAGGAACTAATAAAGGTCCGATTTGAAAAATTCTTTCAGTGTTAGATAGCCCATATATCATATATCATCACGCTAAGACCAATAGAAGCAGAGCAGCAATGAAGAATGTTTCAAAATCGGGGGATTTTTTTTCTATTGAGAGCTTCCGCTGCGTAAACGGTTAAAGTTTCGCAAAAATCATGTATGACAGAATTGTTCCTCTTTAAAAGTTCTAAAAAAAAGTCCGCGACAGCATATGTCTATCTTTTAAGGCTGTCTCACTATAACCTTTTTTATGCTAAGTAAATTTGTTCTAAAATAATGCATTATTTGCGAAGGTGTTTTTATAAACATGATATAAGGCCCAGAGGCAAACATATAAGCACGTTGGAATAGATTTACGCCAAGAGTGTTTTTCGCACGGGCAACTATAATTATTATATGTTGCTCTATCGAGATCTAGTTCTGGTGAGAATCAATATCTACTTCTGCCTGAAGAAAACAATACTAAAAATATAGTGTACGCAGAAAACTTCTGCGTACACTATATTTTTAGTATTGTTTTAAAATAACATTAGTTTAGTTTTTTTGAGAATAACCTACAATCTACATGATATAAGATTATAAGACCCAGTACTTACTCACCTATATAAACGTTAGCGTTAGCCCAAAGTAACAATTCCACGCGGACGCAGTCGCGGGCGGAAGCTAGTAATGTTATATAAATTAATTAATATCCCAAAGGACATTAATTTCTCGCCCAAAAATTAAAGAGCCGAGCAAAAAAAAGTGCTGTTTAAGAGCCGAGCAAACCTGACGGGGTTCGAACCTACGACCTAGAACTCGTACCAGTCGCGGCCGTTACCACTGGGCCACCACTGCTCCTGTTATAACTATATGATTTCTGGCATTTTCAATCTCAAATAGCAGCCGGGGGGTTAATTGTAGACTTTCGTCGTCGATGTTATTTCCCATAAGAAAACAGTACTTTTTGAAGTGAAACTTCTTTACGCACGCTTGACTTGGGGAGTAAGCTGGCGAACGCGTGACGTAAGCGTTACGAAAAGTGTGATCGGGCAAGGCGAACGGAAGTTAAGTGGGGGATATAAGCAAGAGACAGCAGTGCGCGCGCACATTTTCTTTCTCTCTTCCTCTCATAGCCAAATACGTTCCGTATATCTAAGCACACTGCAGGCTTATTGTCTGTATCACAGTGTAGGAGCAAGAGAGAGCAGTGCGCGCGCACATTTTCTTTCTCTCTTTCTCTTATAGCTAGTAAATGAAATATACATACAGATGGAGCGAAAGAAGTTTCACCTCAGTCGTGTGGTCATAAGCACACTCGTTTTTTTTTTTCTGTTCGGCACTTTAATTTTTACGTATAAAATATCCGACACTTGAATGATGTCCTTTCATCCAAATCCGTTCAACCGTTTTAGCGTGTAAGCGTTACAAACAAACACACCAGCAATATCTTTTCTCTTTATAACGCTAGTTCAGATAATATAAAATTACCAATTGTGGAATGCGGGTATACTACATACGTCTCTGACTGACCCTCCGGGGGAGACAAACGTGACGTTGCATGCTATTTAGGATCATGTTCAATAAAAGATAACCTTCGTATATAAAACATCGTCGAACGATATTCACTCCTAGATAGCTGTTTGATATTTGCTAATGACTGACATTTCTTAAGTCGCAATCATGAAGTTGATAGCAGGTGTATTTTTAATTTAACTACGTGTAGTTTAAATAAACCTCGTGACGCTTTGGATTGCGATACGCCGTTATTTTATTTAAGTTTAATTAATAATAAGTTTATTATTTATTACCGATTACAGTAATAAATCAATGCAATCGGTAATTTATCACCGTCATTGCGATCTGACTCTTCAAATATATTTTTTGAATTATCTTTTGATGCGTTTCGTCAGGGCTTAAAATCTGTTTTAAGTGATCCGTAAAATAAATTTTAAACAAAGGGTGCCAACGGGATCCTATTACTGAGCCTCCGCTGTTCGTCCGTCCGTCCATCCGTCTATCCGTCTGACCGTCCGCCTGTCCGCAAGCGGGCCGTATCTCATTAACAGTAATAGGTAGACAGTTGAATTTTTTACAGAGTATGTATTTGTTGCCACTATAACAACAAGTAATAAAATAAAATCTCCATACAAGAAACGTGTTTTTCAACGTGTTTTGCTTTGTGCTACTGAACCCTACGCTTGCGAGTCCGACGCGCACTTGACCGCTTTTTTTATTTATATTTTAATACCTCACTACAGGCGTGCAGTTTTCTGTTACTGGTGATTCTGGAAGAATCTTATTGTGAGTAATAAAATTACTGATTATACTATAGTAATTATATAATTATAAGTGCTGCATGTAAATTAATCGAGTTAAATTACTTAAGAGCCCTCTTACATTTTGGTACACAGCGCGCATCTTATTTTTTATTTTTGGTTATAAATGGCATCTCGCAGTTCAACCTATAAGATTGTCGTCTTCGTAACCGGGATTACCTGTGGATGCCTCAATAAATTAGCAATTATTGAAGACTATTTTGGTATAAATACTATGTGAAAATGATGTAGAAGTTCGGAGATATTCAGACTCGTTTCTAGTAGAAAATTGAATTAGGTCCAGTATTTTTTTATTTATTTATAAGATATAACAAAATTGTATTCTATTATTATTCAAGTATGTTGTTAGCGACGCGCTCAAATTTCTTAAACTCATAGCTAGTAGTAATAACAATATGTATAATATAAGCATAGATCTGTATGGGCCGCTGGACCCCCACCCAACACGCCGGCAGTTCAGTCCGTGCGATCACTGTAAGCGGGTGCGTTTGTTTGTCTATAACCGTGTCTTTTAAAAATATAAGTTGCCTAAGTTTCCTTCTCGTTTTCATTTCGCCGATTACCACCTACTACAATCTACAAAGTGGTCAATCGAACCGGATCAAATAAAATTAATGTTTGTCACGCCACCAGTGAAAAGCAAGATGGTGGGCACGCGAAGTACGGTGCGGCGCGAGCGCGCGCAACGTAAGCTTTTCGAACAACAAAAGGGAGCTCAAGAAACAGATACTGAAGATTGTCAGTTTTCAACCAGTGCAGCAGCCAAAAATATGGTATTCAAAACACCTGCGGCATCGCCGAGCGTCAAAACAGAAAACACGTTGCCAAGGTCGAAAGGTCATTCCGACACATCATCGGTAAAAGCTCGAAAGGCGCAATTGCTTTTGGATGCTGCAAAACAAAAGGCACAGATACGACTGGAGCTCATAGACAAACAGCTAGAAGCGGACTTAGCTGAACTAGAGGAAGAAGAAAAATACAGTCCACACGAAGAACGCGCTCACGACGTGGAGCAATGGCTGGAACGGAGTCACCACGAATTGATACAACTGGCCCCCGATCATGGCAACCCCTTGGGCAAGTTGCATCCACCTGAGACAGAACCAGCCGCGCCTGCTAATGCCGTCCTCTTTACGGCACCAGCAGCACCACCAGGGCTAACTACGTCACCACAAAAGTCGCCACCTTCAGTGCCACATCTGCCGATGGAGTCGCACTCACACACTGTACCTGCACCGCCACCAACGGCGGAGGCCACCAGTATGCAAGCGACTATGCTAGCTGGCGCGTTGAAAGACCTGGCTTCTACGAGTGCACCGAATACCAACTTTATAACTCGATTAAGCACGCCGATGAATCTTCCAGACTTTTCGGGAGACCCACTGGAATTTCTGCAGTTCAAACAAGCCTATAAAGAGTCAACCGAGCTTTGTAAATTTTCTCCTGAAGAAAACCTGTGGAGGTTGAGAAAGTGTCTCCGAGGAGCTGCCAAAGATGCTGTCGCAGCCTTACTTATTTCTGCGAGTCCACCGTGCAAAATTATGTCAACTTTGGAGTTACGCTTTGGCAATGCTGATCTAATAATATCCAAAATAGTGCAGGATATCAAGAAATTGCCCTCAATGTCACAAAACTATCATAATGAAATCGTGCCATTTTCAGTGAAAGTGCAAAACCTTATACAAGCAGTACGAGCAGTCGAACGTGAAGAGTACTTACAAGGTATGAGCATTGTTTCAATTATATTGTCCAAGCTGCCTACAACACTGTTATCTAAATGGTCTGATTATAGTTTCCCGCTTATTACTGAAGGACAGAAATCCCGTATGGTCATTTTATCTGATTTCTTGCACGATGAGGCCGTAAAGATATCAGTCACATCAAATATCTATTTTACGAATCCTCGCACTGACCAAAATAAAAACAATCATCATAAAAACAAAGATAGTTCCGGCAATCGATCCCAAACTATATTATTACAAACAGATGATGATACTGAAAACTGCAAATTCTGCCGTACTTCAAAACACAAATTAACTGAATGTAAACAATTCAAAAAGGCGTTACGTAAAACCAGATGGGAATTCGTAAAACGTAACGGGATTTGTTATAAATGCCTACTATCGCGCCACGCACGAGATACATGCTCAGCACCGCCTTGCGATAAGAATAGCTGTGGCGAGGGGCATCACAATCTACTTCACTACGTTGGAAACAAGCCGAAAGATGACGCTGGAAGTAGCCAGGTTCCGGAGCCGAAGTCAACGCCTGTGCAAACGCCGACGCCGGCGACGTCCTCCGCCGATAGTGCACAAACAGTGACGCATATAAACGCGAGTGAAAACAAAGTGTTACTTAAAGTCGTACCTATACGTGTACATAGTGCTAACGGTGTGTTCAGTGCAAATGCCCTCCTTGATGACGGATCGACCGTCTCGCTTATCAGTGCGGGGCTAGCGAAGCGCGCGGGGCTTCGTGGCCGCGCAGAGATGATGCGAATTCGCGGAGCCTGGTCTGACGATGAACTGGTATGTGAAACGACCATCGCGAATGTTACATTATCGGGTATGGACAATAAGATGCATAATATAAAACTTCGGTGTGTAGATAAATTAAACTTACCTTTGCAACAACTTTCCGTTGTTGATGGTTATAATTACAAAAACCTGTTTGGATTAAATGATAAGTTATGTAAACATGATGTAAAACCTGAAATTTTAATAGGTCAAGATAACTGTCACTTATTGTTACCTATCAAAGTTATAGTAGGTAAATTATATGAGCCGTCCGCTACATTGACTCTCCTAGGTTGGTGCATACGGTGGCGGTATGCCCCAATTGGGCGGAGCACCGCCGTGTTCTCGCAGAGGCGATCGGCAGCGGCGGCGACCTCTCGCGCCCGGCCCTGGTTCAAGCCATGGTCCGGGGCGAGAGGGAGTGGGAGGCAGTCACCTCCTTCTGCGAAGCAGTCATGCTAGCGAAGGAGGTGGCGGGACGGCTGAGGGAGAGGGCCTCACGTCCCAGCCGCCGCGGGAGACGCCCCGGGCGTCGGGAGCCGCGAGACGACTCCCGGCCACCGTAGGCGCGGGCCTGCGGGCGGAGAGTAATGGGTAACTCTCCGTCCGATCAGGACCAGGCCCGTGCCGGACGGCGCGTACGTGTTCCACGCGCGCCTCAAAGAGATGTCAGCATAAGGAAGGGGCCCGAAAGGGCCGAAGCCTGCCGGGGCAGCGGGATTGTCCGAAAGGGTTACCGCTACCCCGGAACACAAAGGGCTAAGGAAGGAACACGGGTGGGTTTTAGTCAGTAAGAGTCTGACACTCCCTTCTGCTCCACCCAGAGCGGGAGGGGTCATAGGATGATTTCCCATCCACAAAAAAAAAAAAAAAAAAAGGTTGGTGCATACACGGTATGTTGCGAAGGCCGCACGCTCGGCACGCGCAGGTCGCCGCCAGCGCCGTCGAAGCGCACGCCACTCTGCTGTTGAGCTCGGCGGCTACCACTACCGCGGACAGGGATGAACGCATACTACGGGAGCTCCACGAGGAGGTGAGGCGCTCATTTGCTGTCAACGCCTTGGGAGTGTCAGGTAAGCCGAGAAAAAATATTAATGATACTCGGGCCGTCGCGCAGCGGGAGAAGTCCGTCAAACTCGTCAACGGTCGCTGGTGTGCGGGGCTGCCTTGGAAGGATGAGGCCTGCACCATGCCCGACACCTATCCTAACGCTCTCAAAAGGTTAAAGGGAATAGAAAGGAAGATGGCTCGTGACGATGGCAACGTGACGATGGAAGCAACTGTCAGCACCCAGGATCTGGTATCTACCCCACTTCGGGGTAGATAACCCCAACAAAAAGTCACTTAGGTTAGTGTTCGATTCTGCCGCTCCAGTTGGTGATAAATGTCTCAATGACTATTTATTCACAGGGCCGGACTTGTTGTCATCTCTGTTTGGTATAATGCTGCGCTTTAGGGAATATTCAATTGCAGTAACCGGTGACATCAAGGACATGTTCCTTAGGGTCAAAATTCGCCCTGAAGATCAACACGCGTTTAGGTTCCTTTGGCGGAACAGCCCCGACGAGCCAGTTGATATTTACATTATGACGTCACTTATTTTCGGCGCTAACTGTTCTCCTTTTGTAGCTCAGTTTGTTAAAAATGTAAATGCGCGTCGTTACGAGTCGTCATTACCAGCCGCTGTTAATGCGATATACAAATCGCACTATATGGACGACTACATTGATAGCCTGCCGGATGACGCGACGGCGATAGAAATGGTTAAAAACATAACTAAGATTCATGGCAGTGGTGGTTTCGAAATCCGTAACTGGACAAGTAATAGCATTGCTGTTTTAGATAGTGTTCCAAAGGATACCTTAGGTACCGCCAGCGTTAGGTTCAAATTTGAGCAGGAGTACCATGGCGAGCGCACCTTGGGACTCATGTGGTATCCCGGAGAAGATGAATTAGGTTTCGACGTGTCTCTGAAACGAATACCTGAAAATATTATTTTAAATAAGGATAGGCCGACTAAAAGAATCATGCTGCGAATAGTTATGTCCATTTTTGATGTATTAGGATTCTTAGCACCATTCACTATTCAGGGCAAAATTATGTTGCAAGATACTTGGCGCTTAAACATAGGCTGGGATGACGTAGTACCCGATAGTATCTACAATAAATGGTGCAAATGGATCGAGGTTTTAAAGGATATAAAACAAATACGTATACCTAGGTGCTATAATAAAACTATTGTGTTGCAAGGTGGAAGCGAGACGGGACGAAAACCGGTCGCCGAGTCTGTGATGATAAGGCCACCTTCTCCCACTGCCGCACCCGCGACCCCCGCGCTGGATTTATCTGCTACGAGAAGCTGCTACGAGACGTGTAGACCGCCTACGACAACCGCTACGTGTGCTACGCCGGCAAGTAATAATTATACATGCTTACAGCTGCATTTATTTTGCAACGCATCTGTTCAAGCCATGTGTTGTGTGGCGTACTGGCGATGGATAGTCAGTGGGAATGTTAACGTTGCATTTATAGCAAGTAAATGTCGTGTTGTACCTGTTAAACCCATGACTGTGCCCCGAGCCGAGCTACAGGCAGCGCTGTTGGCTGCGCGATTGGCTGATACCATTCTGAAGAAACATAGATTAGCGCCCGAGCGACGATATTTTTGGTGTGACTCCACCACCGTTTTACAGTGGATTAGAAATAACACACGTAGGTATAAAACGTTCGAAGCGAACCGATTAGGAGAAATTGATGAACTTACGCGTATTTCCGAATGGAGATATGTACCTACCAAATTAAATGTAGCAGATCTTGGTACTCGTGATGAATTTAATCACACAATGTTTCACAATGAATGGTTCACAGGGCCTGATTTTTTATACAAAGAGGAGTCCTTATGGCCTGCTGACGTCGTGAACTCCGACATCGACAGAGACGAAGGGAGTATAGGGTGTGTAGCTGTGATGCATGAGCCTACATGTAACTTACCAGTTCCTGAGCCGCAGCGGTTTTCCTCCTGGCTTCACTTGCTGCGAACCTCGGCCGTCATTCTGAAATTTATTGACAGATGCAGAAGACTTACCGGTGAGGTTGATTGCGATGCGATGGCTCGAGCTGAGATCCTGTTGCTAAAGAAGGCGCAGCTGGAATCGTTCTCCGCTGAAATATCTGCAATCAAAATTGGAAAACACATATCACGAGATAGTAAGCTACTTACCTTGTCACCGTATCTAGACGAAACTGGTTTACTCCGACTCGGTGGCCGCATCGATGCGGCGTCAGACGTGGACCTAGAAATTAAGAGACCAATTATATTAGATGGAAAACATGACATAACGCGTCTTCTTGTCCGGTACATTCACATTAAGGCAGCACACGGGAACCAGGAAATGGTCGTCAATAACCTAAAACAGAAATATTGGATTGTTAGAATAAGACCAACAGTTAAAAGAGTGGTTTCGAATTGTATGTTTTGCCGCATAAGGAAATGTAAACCTCAAGTACCCAGAATGGGTGACTTACCTCATGCTCGTGTAGCACATCACCAACAACCATTTTCGTTTTGTGGCCTGGACTTGTTTGGTCCGATGGAAGTGACTGTGGGTAGAGGAAGGCAGAAGAGGTATGGTGTTTTGTTCACCTGCCTCACTATACGAGCGATTCAT
The DNA here is from genome assembly GCA_949316385.1 of Globia sparganii. Lineage (NCBI taxonomy): Eukaryota > Metazoa > Arthropoda > Insecta > Lepidoptera > Noctuidae > Globia > Globia sparganii. The sequence continues at coordinate 7,304,006 of OX438670.1, forward strand.
ATCGAGCTTGTTCCGTCAGTCACGTCAGACTCTTTAATTATGGCACTGCGACGCATGGCAGCTCGGCGAGGATGGCCCTGTCATCTATACAATGGCACCAACCTAAGAGCGAGCGATAAGGAGCTGAAGCAATCCGAGCAGGCACTTAATATAGATGCTCTCAAGGCCATCGGCGCGAACAACGCCATGCAGTGGCATTTTATACCCCCTTCCAGCCCTCATTGGGGTGGGGCCTGGGAGAGGCTGATTCGAAGCGTTAAAACATCACTTCCAGTTATAATGAACGAACGCGCTCCCCGCGAAGAAGTACTGCTTACTCTGATGGCAGAAGTGGAAAACATAGTAAATAGTCGGCCGTTGACACACGTCTCCGTGGACCCTGAAAGCTTAGAATCTTTGACTCCTAACCATTTTCTTTTAGGTAGCTCATCTAACGCACCTGTCATTGGGACTTTCGATGATTCCGACATGTGTCTGCGCAAACAATGGAGAAAATCACAAGCGTTAGCGGATATGTTTTGGCGTAGATGGGTGAAAGAGGTTCTCCCTGACTTACTGCCTCGAAGAAAATGGAACGAAGATGTGAAACCTTTGCAGGTAGGTGACTTAGTGCTAGTAGCCGATCCTAACAGTCCTCGTAGTACCTGGCCGAAGGGTGTTATTCAGAAGACATGCTCAGGAAAGGATGGACGAATTAGACTGGTCGAAGTGAAGACTAAGACTGGTGTCTGGAAGCGACCTGCAGCCCGCGTCGCGCGTATTTCACTGGTTGAGGAGTGCTGAGCCAGCACTGGGGGGGGAATGTTAGCGACGCGCTCAAATTTCTTAAACTCATAGCTAGTAGTAATAACAATATGTATAATATAAGCATAGATCTGTATGGGCCGCTGGACCCCCACCCAACACGCCGGCAGTTCAGTCCGTGCGATCACTGTAAGCGGGTGCGTTTGTTTGTCTATAACCGTGTCTTTTAAAAATATAAGTTGCCTAAGTTTCCTTCTCGTTTTCATTTCGCCGATTACCACCTACTACAATCTACAAAGTGGTCAATCGAACCGGATCAAATAAAATTAATGTTTGTCACGCCACCAGTGAAAAGCAAGATGGTGGGCACGCGAAGTACGGTGCGGCGCGAGCGCGCGCAACGTAAGCACATATGTGATATTTGCAATAGGAATAAAATTGTTTTGATGGATTGTATTTAACAGAATCTGAAAATTAGAGCTCCCAAATCAGCTCTCCATGAGTTTTTGCCTAAACATGCATCAAGAGAACGATTACAGTGTATTTTTTTTGCTAAATAAATAGACAAATAATAAAAAAATAGTTTTATTATTATTGTAAAAGAGAAAACAAATTATCTTTACCAATTAATTGCTATTTCTACCAACCAACGAATAGTATTCAATTTCAACGACGAAACCATAGATCTCCGCGCATTTTTGTAAGCGAGTGATTTTTGTAAACGTGAGGTTAATTTGACTAAACGCACTTTGCTATTTGAATTTTGTAATACTTACTTTTGTATCAAAATAAGTATCTTCTGTGTCCTTTGATATTATAAGTAACATTTCTACTGACCGTCACGAAAACGGCAACGGCTAAGATGAAGACAAAATTGTGTGACAAATGTAATGGTATGATATTTTGTTCCTGTAAAAACTGCTTTTTAAAAACGCTTATGTATAAATTATAATATTTTAAACTAGATGAGGTTGGTGTTTCCTAATCGACTACTCTGAGAAGGAACACCGAAACAAATTCAGTAGTCACAGTCTCTTTTGAAGTCCGGAATTAAAGTATGAATTCTAAGCACGGTTTATCCACTTGCCGTTGATAGCAACGGTCCCAACTCATAACATTAATAAAATTGTTCCTCCATCTTCGTCGCACCAACACAGAGCACGCCTATAGAAAAACTACCATGAGAAATATGACTGACGTAGCACGACGTTCTGCGCCGCGTAGACCCAGCGTAGCAGCGTAGCGCGGCGTAGACTCGCGTAGCACTACTTAGATAAAATGAACAACATTATTAATTGATTATCTTCTCTATCTCTTTTCATTGTTTTATAAATAGTATTAGATTAAATCGTCTGCCTAAGTATTCGCTGAATACTTCTACAATACTGATGGGGTTCGATGCGGTTTTCATTATCATTAAAAAAGTTTATATGAATTACATAATCACATCTAATCACTGCCAAGTAAACATTCTGTTTTTCAATGAACGCAGACTTCTGTGCCTATGACTCCTGCGAATAAATACTTAAACTATTTAATAATAATAACTATTAATTGCAGGTCAAACTACATCTACAGTGAACAAGACAAGTACCACCTGGGGCTATGACTACAGCCTCAGTGACACCAGAGGGTTCAAGGTGAAGCACGACGACAAAGGATACCAATTTGACCCATTGTATAACAGCACGAGCAAGAAACACTACAATAATTATTCCAGGTCGGTCTATGATCAGTTTACATCGCCCGGGGCAACCAACGACAGTCAATCGCATAGCTCTATCTCATCAATGGTACATCGATTGACACCACTAACTCTAGATCTAAGAATGTTGGAGAAAGCGATAAAGAAACCAATAATACACTTCTCGACACATTGGCTGTCAAAGACGCTACCATAATACCAGTCACGAATACTCATACAGTAAGCGTCACCGAAACACGAACAGAAGCCCCTATTGCAATTGACAAAACATCATTCGAAACTCCAAGCTCTTCGCACGTCCCTTCAAACGGACAATTTTATAAAATAAAATTCAAAAGTCCATACAGCTCACAGAATACTCCAGTGTATGCAGCTCCGACCGGCCCGTTATATTATATGCAGGCACCATCATACAGTCAAATGTACGGACCAACGGGTGGTTCAATGTACGGTGTATCGAGAAGTCAAATGTACGGGCCACCGATGGGTCCAATGTACGGGCCCCCGACGGGTGGAACGTACGGTCCGACCGGTCTAATCTACGGGCTGCCGACCCGCCCAATGAACGCCACAGAACGCCACAGAACGGTTAAATGTACCGGCCGCCAAATGGCCAAATGTACATTCACCAAAATGGCCAAATAAACGGCTATCCGACAGGGTTATTGTATGGATCACACCGCCATTACTAATTACTAAAACCAATAAAGTCTTCAAGATACAATTAATTGTATTTTTGACTAAATCACACTTCCTACTATCCTACTAATATTATAAATGCGAAAGTTTGTGAGGATGGATGGATGGATGATATTTACTCTTTCACGCAAAAACTACTAAACGGATTTGTATAAAATTTGGCACACATATAGATTATAACCAGGATTAACACATAGAATACTTTTTATCCCGATATTCCCACGGGATCGAAACTTACGCGGGTGAAACCGCGGGGCGCAGCTAGTAATATTATAATGGAAAGTTTGTGTGTTTGTATCTTTGTTACTTCTTCACGCAAAAACCAATGAACGGATTTTAATGAAACTTTACAATAATATAGCTCATACATCAAAATAACACATAGAATACTTTTTATCCCGATATTCATACGGGATCGACACTTATGCGGGTGAAACCGCGGGGCGCTGCTAGTAAATAATAAACAATGTTCACACTTACATACAGGTCTATCTTATAACAAACTATCTTCACAGCGGAAAACTAACAAGATATTACCTTATCCTTGATTTTCTCGAACATCAAAACCTCCAGTGTATTTCTTTAACTTCTCCATCTCATACAGAGAAGCAACAATCATTGACCACCATGCTCGCTCATTGAAGTCAAGCCTCCGAGTCGCGTTATCTCATGAGTTAACTTAGTCTCAATCCAACTTTTCAAGTAATAAACTATTATTATTTTTAATATTTGCTATTATTTTAATTATCGTATTACTTGGTCTCTCCAAGTAATACGATAATTAATAAAATATACAATCCGGTGACAGATAGATAAGTAAGGATAGACGACGTAAGATTGAGCATATTACGTGTTACTGACTAATAATAACAGGTCATAGTTTTTACTCTTTGGATACGGACACCTAAAAAAAGTAACCTGGTGTAATTGCTTACCACTATTTATGAACATTTTCAACATCAGAGGAATCGCAGGCGTGCAGCCATTGCAGACAAAGCTGAAGTGGCTATGTTACAGCGGCAGCCATACCCCTAAAACTGGAATTTAAATACATAACGAAAAGAATACCTATAGCACATACACACATCAAAAGTGTCTAGGGATCAACATATATTTTTGCAATAACTTTTCTCCTGATTGATATTAATTAAAATTTTCTTTAAGGATTCATCAAATAAAGTGTTTTCGTTTGTCACAGTAACGATAAACCAAGTCACCTTTGCATTAATAAAGAAATTTGCCATTTTCCTAATAAAGGGATTTTTGACATTTGAACCACTAACACAAAAGTTCGAAAAAAAGACTGAAATAACAGTTTTCTCTAAAATTTTATTGGGTAACTTAAACAATTAATAATCCGTGTTTCTACCGCGAACACTAACAACACAAGAACATCGGTTTGGCATACTCAAAATGAGTTCATCCAAATCACGCTGTGGAATGGCCGCCCATGTTCGTTGCAACAACAAAAAAAGGTCTTCTTGCGACTGGATACCCTCCATATTCGGCAGAGCTCTTCTCTGTAGCATATCCCATGCATGCTCAATCGGGTTCAAGTCTGGCGACTGAGCAGGCCAGGGCAGGACATTGATGTTAGCTGCGGCGAGAGTCTGTCTTACAACTCTTGCGGTGTGCGGTCGTGCATTATCATGCATTAACTGAAATAAGGGACCGATTTGCACTTGTAGAGGAACGATGACGTCTGATACAATCGTCTCAGCATAAATTTGAGCGTTGAGGTTGCCTCTGATCCAAATCAACTCAGTTCTTCCGCCGATCCAAATACCCGCCCATACCATGATGGTTCCACCACTATAAGGATGGACTTCCTGGCAGGATTTTAATCGCTGTTGGCGTCCAGGGGTTCTCCAGTGTCGTATACGTCTTGTATCCGGTCTCATACCAAAACGAGACTCATCAGAAAAGCACACGAAACGCCATTGTTCTTCTGCCCAATTTCTGTGTTCAAGAGCCCATTGATATCGAATCCTACGATTGTGCATTGCTATAGGTGGTACCCGTAGCGGTCTTCGGGAATGAAGGTTCACTTCATGCAAGCGGTTTCTGACTGTTTGGTCGCTAATTAAGTTCCCTGAAGAGTGATGAAGCCTCACGGCTAACATCATGGCGGTTATTGTTGGAGCTCTTCGAGTTAAGATTTGTATGTATCGGTCTTGTCTCCGTGTGGTGCAGCGATACCGTCCTCCATGGCGCTCAGCCACGGTACCAGTGCTTCGGTAACGTGTCCAAAGTCGACTGATAACACTCTGACTTGTATTCAGAGCTAAAGCCACAGTACGTTGCCGGGAACCAGCTTCTATCATTCCCACGGCTCTGAGCATTTCTTCCCTGCTTAAATGACGTCGCCGCTCCATAATAACGTTGGTTTTAATCAGTAGTAGGGAAACAGTAGCACTAATAATGTCTTCAATGCGTTGTATGTTTTTATAGGGAAAATATTGACAGCTGATTTTCATCTTTTACTCGAATTTGATTCACAGTTCCTGATTCAAATTATGAAATGCACCAAAAAGGATCCATATAAATTTATAAAATCATAAATTTATTACAAAGCCACATCTCAATCTCAAGAAATCCGCATAAAAATGCTTGATCGCTAGACACTTTTGATGTGTGTAGGTGCAAAGGTGCTCATGAGCTGTGAAAGGCACGTTGTCTCTCCACCACCCGTGGTTGACTCGTAGAAAATGCCTAAGACAACTCAATTGTCCACAAAGATTTAAAAAAAGGTTGTGGGTGAGACAAAATGTTTCCCCTCCAAGGATTTTTCACCGTAACACAAGACAGGTACCAATACGTTCCAGTCATCTAAAACTGTTACAACACTTGTGTTATTATTGCAATGCGATTATTCTTCTTCTTAGCGCGTCGATGGTAATCTAAATGGACTCGTCCCTGAAATTGGCTACGTGTTTTTCGCCATTCATGCAGACGACAGGACAAACAGGATGTTAAGTGTCCCGTCATTTGTGAACAGCACCACATTCTAAGGCGGAATCGTCTCTGAATCTCTACCTGTTCAAGTTTTCTTTGCTTCAGCCTACTTGGGTTCAGAAACTGTTTATATAACTGTTATTATAGGAAGTAGGATAAGATGAATGATATGGTATGTCGACCCAGGATGACATGTCCGACGAATGCTTAACACCGTCACTCTCTTAATGCGAAAGTGTATCTGTCTGTCTGTCTGTTTATTTGTATGATGCCACTAAGTTGGGCTGGCGTCATGTAATACAGGTTTTTTTGTAAAACCTACTTCAGACACCAGCTCTCACAACGTGAATATATATATTTATATAGTTCAAAACTGTTAAGTACTACAAAAGCATTGTGAGAGAAAATAAATAAACTTATTATTATTTTAGCTATCTACATTTTACTATATTTATGTTACTGAGACTTATTGAAATACTGAAAATCAGATCGTTAAGGAAAATTTAGATATTTATATTTATAAATTCATCAACAAACCTCATTGTGGCTGTACTTAAATATCACCGTTTTCCTTAACGACACAGTTTTAGAACTTAATGCGTAATGAATACCTACCTACTGAAGTGAGTGTCACACGTGACAGTTATTATTTATTAATTAAGAATGATTTTCTGACCGCGTACTCTGTAGAATTTTCCAGAATGTCGGAACAGCGGGGTAGGTAATTGCGTAATGCACTAACGTAGCAATGGTTTTCATTTTGACAGTTCAACAAAATTCATTGCGATATTGACGTTGTCGAGCAGACAAATTTTTCGAACAAATATGAAGCAATGGATTTAATTTTTTTTTTTGCAATAAGTATCCTTCAAAATCATTCAGATTGTGATTGATTGTATGTTATGCAATCAGGGTGCCGCCGAACGAACTTTACCCGTCTCATTATAAAACGAATTCTAGCTTTGGTCCAAGCTTAAATTAGCGCGCCAGTCATTGTATTTTTTTGAACTTTATTCCAAGCAACATAAAGTTTTTAATAACAAATTGTCTACTTAGCAACAACGACACGTAGCCTTTAACGTCAGTTTTTGTAATTAAAACTTTAATTTCGTCTGAATAAACATTTAAATTAACAAATGGCTCGCTAGTTTTATTCTAGGTAGGTATATTAAACCTTTTTTTAATAAGACCGTGTGAGTATAAACCTAGCCCACTGCCCATTGCTCTGTTGAAGTGAACCGTTGAATTATTTCTAGAATGCGAACTGTGTTTTAGTAATGCATAGCTGTTGGTTGCTAATTACTTGGTGCATGCTTTCATTGTTGTAAACGATTCGATCTACTATCGAACTTTTAAGGATCGAGGCAGAACACTCTTACGTATATTGCTGAACACACTCGTCAATAATCACGCGATAGAAATGTTAGGGTAGGTTATACCTACTATTGACAACCAAAGGACCCATCAAGTCAAATCAAATCAAATCAAATCAAATCATTTATTTCTTTGCAAACATGGGTATAGTACATACCTAGTTGTTTTCATAATAAAGTTCTCCATATTTTACCGTCACATGGGCATGCAAAGGTTTACTCTTCCAAATAAAAATAAAAAAAAAACAAGTGGCAGATCATTTGAATTACAATATTACAAATATAAAATAATGTCAGCGTGGTTAAAAAAATAAAATAAAATAAGAGGATCACAATAATTATGTCAATTAGAGTAACAATATGTCAATCAGTTAGTGCATCATTAAGAAAATCGTCAATTGTGTAAGAAGTTTTCATAATTAATAATTCGTTTAGCGCCCTTTTAAATTTGAATGTAGTCATATTTTTTATAATATTAGGTACTCTATTATATATGAGTGGGGCAATACCAAAAAAACATTTTTTCAATAGTGCGGTTTTACATTTTACTTGACATAATTGATTGATGTATTTTTTTTTTAATAAGTACAAACAAGACAGGAGCATCTTGTTGATGAACTCTTTATTATACAACGTGTAACGTTAAATGTGCAAAACCTCATACACCCCAATTAGAGCATTGAGTTAAAAGCATAATACAATGACTTTTTGGCGTCTTTTTTTTTAAATAACTCCGATTTTTTTATAGGTAGGTGTTATCCTGAGTTTGGCGCTTTTGGAGTTATTCACACTGGAGTTATACACTGTGAGTACACTTTTATTATCTGGCTACTTTTTAAACTAATTGTTTTTTGTAACCGGCAGAGTCTGTAATAAGTGTTATAGAATCAAGTTTTTCTAACCGAACAGACAGCTGTGCTGCTGGGGAGTTTTTTGCACCACTTCTTTCCAGCGAAAGCACTAGGAAGTGGTGAAGGGCGGGCGTTTTGGGTGACTGCCACGTCGTATGTAATTTTGACGCTTGAAAAGTGCTGATTCGCAGCCTAATTTGAATAAATGACTTTTGATTTGATTTGTTGGGTCCATTGTCCATGACGCTACTCAAAAGTCACGTGTTACAAACTCAAATCAACAATGAGTAACCAGAATTTAAAAGTAGGTACTAGTACTTCAATGGAGGTACACGACGCAATCAATCACAACTTGTTTTTTTTTGTTATTTATTTAGAGGGTTTTGTCGCTTAGCGACCACATCGCCAAACAAACTTGTTGATGACACGTTAGTAAGTCACGTGTACGGTAACCCGATGTAAAAATATCGCGGCGGGATTTTTTCGCGCACTGGATTTTCAACGCAGTGCTTAGCGCCGAGAGTTGAAAATCCAATATTGTGGTTTTTGACGGGCTGAGATGCGCTCTGTTGGATTCTCAATGCTTGACTCAACATCAAGGGTTAAAATCACATTAAATTAATAAATATCATTACTATAATATGTGTACAAAAAGGTGTCTTGGAAAAAATAATTTAATACCCACACATAAAATATAGTTTCCGTTGAAGTTTAAGTAGAAATAGGCACATCAATTGAAAAAAAAGTAGTCGAATGTAGAACACATGTTAATTTTAGGTACTGTTTAATTTCAGGTGCACCATTGATGGGGGGTGACGAAGGAAAATATACGGAAACTCACGATGCTAACCTTGGTTTAGAAGGAGGGTTTAAAAATGATCATGCAACCTTAGGAACTAATAACCACTTCGTTGTTAACGTCGGGGGTCACAAGTAAAATCATCAAAAGGATCTTAACCACGCAATTGCTGCGGCACCCCCACCAGACAACTTCGGCTCAGGTTTTGGCTACCCTTATAGCATGCCGTATTATCCAGCAAATGGCTCGCCATACTACATACAGTATGCTCCACAACCTCCACCACAATATCGACAATTTGCACCACAGTCCGCTCCTCAGTGGCCACAGTACGCCCAGCAGCGAGCACCACAATTTGCCCCACAATATCTACCGCAGTATGGTTATGCACAGCAGTACGCCCCACAGGATTACCCACAGTACGCTCCACAATACTTTCCTCAGGGTGCCCCACAATACACCCGTCAAGGTGCCCCACAATACTCCCCACAGAATACCCCACAATACGCCTCACAGGATGCCCCACATTATGCCCAACCGAATGAAGCTCCGGACAGTTCGCAGCGAACGATTAATGAAGAAAACATACAATAACTTGGTTTCTGGTTATCGAACACCAGCTCGTTAATTCAGCAAAACCACATAACGCGGCCATCATTGTAACATCCATACATACTTATTTGAACATAATAAATAGGTAACGTGCAATATTTTGAAATGTAATTTTTTAAAGCATTAATTTCTTTGCATTTTGTTATATTGATAACTACTCGTATACATAGTTGTATAAATTAATAGCTATAGGTATTATTTACTGTCAGCATTTTCGTGTAAATGAGTTTATCTGTGTCTGTCTTAGCAAATAAAGTTTTCTAAACGTATTCTTTTCCACATTCTAGATACTACTCAATAAAACCCAACATTTTGTTGATTCTGTGGAGTTCCGATCTTCTACGCGAACTGTCTTCTTCATCTTTTTCAAGAACGTTCTCTTCACGGTCGGTGACAAACTTGTCATCAGAGTGCAGAATAGATAAAATTCTTATCAGTGTTTACAAGCTTTTTTAAATTCGCGGGGTTCCCCATTAGATGTAAGTTAGGGTCAGTGCCAATTATTCTAATGTCAACGACATTCATTATCGCTTGTTATTGTTACGAATATTTTTAATTTAGACTGTTTTTCCTGTATTTATTACCTACCTTAATACATTGGGTATGTTGCTGAAAACGCTATTACTGACATGATTCGACTAAAAGTTTCTATACAGGGTGCATTTGATATCATGGGCATTATTTTAACCTAAGGTACTACTTATGATACTAATTGCATTAGGGCTACTATTACGCAAATCAAAAATATTATTAATGCAAGTATGGAAAACCTTAAAATGTAGTAAGTCATACAAAGTATCAAATTAGTTGCGCTTCTCGATAGCAAATGCGTAGGTACACTACGCCGTACGCGCGTCATTGGGCGTGAATTCTTTGACCCCGCCCGACTCACGTGACATTCGTAAGTTGCCAATGAATTGATTCATAATAAATTCCAATTTTCCCTTCGTACTTTGCCGGCTCAGGACGGTCAAAACTACGTCAACTAACATACATTAAAAAAAAACATTTACGTACCTAGCTTGTGGATTGTTTTGAAAAAACCTTATTTGTCGGTAAAGTGACAGAGGGTAAACGGGTGCTCTTCCACGAGCTTGTGCATGTGCTGGCACGTGAAAAGACGAAAAATCCAACAGGTTCTGAGTGTTTCTGGTGGAATGAGACCCCGTGAAGGAATAGGGTCGTTCGGGTAGCGCCGATGGAACATTTCACGAGTTCATACTAAATTTCTTGCGCGATCGTAAATTACAACCATTTGTGGGTATTGTTGGTTGGTGTACCTAGCCTGCACATTACGCGGTCGAGGCATCGTGTACACAAACACACACACAACACACAACTACTACACTAACACTTAATACACTGCAATCCAAGCACCGTATGCCGCGAGCGGCGAGTACGGCGATTACGTCACGGGATCAATAAATCAATTACGCGTCAATGCACCTGCGCAGTCGTTATGACACTGGTTCCGGGTTCGTGACTTCGTGTTGCGGCGGGAAGCATACCCCGCGCGGGGGTGATATTCGTATTTTTGCGAGTGAGGGAGTGGGACGGAGAGAGTTCAGGGAATCCCGCCGGACGGAATGTCTTGTAGCCCATTGTTATTATTACTTGTAAGGAAAAACCCGCGCGCGCGCAGGTGATGTTTGTTTACATTTCGCTTTGCGCTGTATTGCGCTTTAAGATTTTGATATTTCAACAATTATTGGCGTTAACGAAGTATTTTGTTTTAATTACTTTAAGTGTTTATTTGCAATAATAAGCCTTGTGCATATCGGGTAGGTTTGACTTACTACATTTTTAAGGTTTTCCTTACTTGCATTAATAATATTTTTGATTTGCGTATTAATAGCCCTAATGCAATCAGTATCGTGAGTAGTGCCTTAGGTTAAAATAATGCCCATGACTTCGATTCCACCCTGTATATATACCTTTACCGTATAAATACCTTTTCCGAACGCAAAATTGAATATTGGTATTGACCAATATTAAGTTTTTCCTTTCGATAAAATTATTTCGTAAGTCTGAGATGAAGTGGTGCGGAAGTAGGAAAAGATCATGTACTTAACATGTTTTCCGTAGATCCTGTGCTACGTCGTAGCAACCAATTGATCTTCGTACATCTCGTGCTACGGCGTAGCAATACTGCCGACCATGTAACCTTGCCTCTCTCGGTATACGGGAAAACAATAGTCTCTTTGTTTACTTAGTTTATTGATTGATATTATATAAAAATAACGAATTATTTATTTAAGAAGGAACAAGTAGATAACAAATACATTTTAATCACAAACTGGTGGACTGGTGTCGCCTTAAATAACTTAAATTAAGGGTTTGTTTTATTTAGGAAACGTCATTTTATGTTTAACAGGTTGGCAAACTATCTATAACCACTATTTATGAACATTTTCAACATCAGAGGAATCGCAGGCGTGCAGCAGTGCTATTCTCTAAAAGACAATTTCTTGGCTGTAAGCTGCGACGAGCTCGTCGACGAGACAGCCTTGAGATCGACCGAGCGTGTAGCGCTGATTCAAACCGTATTCACTAACGTCGTTATGGTCGTCGACGAACCCAAGGCTGTAACCTCCCGTCGCTGTTTCATAGACGAACGTAGGGCTTGAAACAAATTCTATAAATTATAATCGATCAATCTCGACTGAGAGTTTTATGGGTTTAAAATATATATTAAAGGTCTATCTTTGAGTATTTTACGGAATACAGGTGAATTTTATCCAATATCACAATTATAAGAGTTTATTGCATATTTCTTATTACATTTTAAGGCTGAATGGCGATTTCTTTGCTCTTTTCGAGCAACGCAATAAAAAGCCAACACAAACAAAATACAATGCTGTCAAAACAACTTGAAGTCTTTAATTTCAGTTTCTATTTCTAATTTTTTGGGTGCATCTAATTAATTAATAGGTAGTTCCGTGACTGAGGATAAATATAAGTACGTACCTACTGACATAAGTCAAAGTCAAAGTCAAAGTCAAAGTCAAATCATTTATTTCAAATAGGCACTTAAAAGGCACTTTTGAACGTCAAAATTTAAAATGAAAAAATAGAATTGATTCTAGTCGCCCATTCCAAAATGTAGTTTTCGTGTGGAGAAGAATGGGCAAGAAACTCCACCGTTACTCTTTTAAAATGTTTTACAAGTTTTTGTATACATTGTTTATATAATTATATGTGAAGACGATGCACCTAAAATAAAATTTAGTCTACCAAAAATGGTAAAAGAATTAAAAATATAACAGACTGGTAAATCAATTTTGTGATAGATACATGGTGTCCACATATTTACAAAGATTGAAAAATTTTACTAGTATTTTAAAAAGTGTGTGAGTTAAATTTGTCAAAGAATGTAAAAAACTATGTAAAAAAAAACAAAAATGTGTATGTATAAAAATTAGCAACCAGTTTGATTTTGTCTAGACTCTAGATTGTCCTATGGATACATGTGAGTACTATTATGTTTTCACTGATAATCCATGGATATTACTATTGTATGTAGGTACCTTTAACTATAATGTTGTAACATATTATTATACCAGTACCAGTCCCTCATCGCTGCCCCGTGTGAGATCATACCAAACCAACCGATGTTAAACAAAAACTATATTATACAAACAGTTCAGGAAGAAAGAGATCAGTCAGGAGTCAATGAAGTGCGCATCTACACAGACGGCTAAAAAACACAAAAGGGACACACAGTTCGATCTTTCAATGTGAATGTGTTGCCTTAACACAAGCCGCAACAGCAGTAAAGCGCTTAGGCATCCGGAACTGCGACATTAAATTCCTATCCGACAGCCTATCTGTGCTCAAAGCTTTAGGAAACAAGCAAACTAATTTTTGAGTGCCATCCAGCTTTGGAGAGTGTATCGACGTTCAATCGTATTACTCTCCAGTGTATCAAAGGGCATATTCCCACGCACAACGGACCAAATGGGAGTCTAAGTGCGGAAAAGGTAGTTCCATCATCATATTCCCTTGGGTAATAATTCTGCAGATGAACTTGCGAAGAGAGGCTCTGATATGAAGGTGCTAGTCCCTTATCCACTTCTACCCCTGCCTTTATCACAATTTCGTGCGTGGATTCGCCAAACATCGACCGAACTCCATAACAACATGTGGTCACGGGCAACAGACTGCAGACAGTCAAAATTGGCTTTACCAATTTGATTTACCCGCAATTAACCAAAAAACTTCTCAGACTGAGTAGAAATAACCTTAGAATAATAATAGGAACACGGAGTACGTACTCTGTGAATAGGAACAATTACGGGCCATAACCCCAACAAACATCTTTATAACATAGGCGTCACAGACAGCCCCCTTTGCAGGGGCGCCGAGGAATCAGCCACCCACGTCATCCCGGAATGCGAGGCCGTGGTTTCTCAACGTGCAGAAATCCTTGGAACAATGAGGTCGCTCCGCGAAGCCTGAAAAGCCCCCAGGGAGCTTCTGTGCTTTTGGGCGGAGCTATAGGCTGGCTCTGTTAGCCAGAATCCCCACGCACAACGGACCGAATGGGAGTCTAACTGCAAAAAAGGGAGTCCCATCATCATCATCATCATACCTGGGAACCTTATGGTTACGGAGATATTGATGGTCAAAATTCTAACTTTTACTGACGTTTTTTACGAAAATGTATTTTTAATGTAATATCACAACTTTAAATACCTCCACGACCCCTGTACCCTTGCATGCACCGATAAGCACCATGTTGCGTTATATTGCGCACTATCGCAAACATATTTTTTTACACCAAAAATAAAAGCCGTATCGCAGCAATTATTTTTGTGAAATGTTACTTAGTTTGATGTACAGAATGCGTATTTGACGGCCATGTGTTAAAAACCCTTTCTTCCTTTCTTAATATTTTTACAGCCTATATGTACCTACTACAACAAAGTCGCGTTGAATGGCGTGCAATAGGAGAGACCTACATACGTCCAGCAGTGGACTGCTATAGGCTGATAATGTCATTGATGATGATGTACTAAAGTGCTACACGGGTGGCGCTTGAATGGCATTGAAATGTATAAATTTTGAAAAAAACAAGATGTCGGCGTTAATTCCGATCTTTGTAGCGCCCAAAAGATCTTTTTACCATTTTACACCGGGTTGTCACGACACGACAGCAACGAGAACAAAGATCACTCACTATGATGCAAAATAGCGGTGCAAAATAAAAGTTTTTGTTATTTACTAATATAGGATAAGCTAATACTAACACTATAAGGATCCACTGTTCTGAAATAAAGAGTTTGATTTTGAATGTATCTGTGGCACAACTAAAGATATTCTTTTCAAGCTTACCTACAGTCCTAAAAGGTGACTTCAAAGCCATGCCTTTTTTGCAATAATTTTGTAATGAAACAGAATAATGTATTTGGAAATAATTGTTAAAAACGCTCACGATTAAATGTGTGTTTTTTAACACAAATATAACTAAAACACCGAGAAGATCTCCTCTTAATGAACGACCACTGGGCACTATCCACAAAGCTTATTATTTATACAATATCCACAAAGCTTTATATATATATATATACACTACTGCAATCTTCATCGACCTGTGAACTCATAATAACAAATATAATTCACATATAGAACATAATTTTCTGCGAATTGAAAACAACAGCTCCAATCACTCATTTGTAGTCCCACGCGTTATGGAAAAAATGATTTATGTTTATATTTTTAGGATTCTGTTCTGTTTTTTTTAGATTTTTCTGTCAAGTAATTCTCAGTACGTAAACGAACTAGCTTATCAGACGAAATGTGGGTGTATTGTATATAAGGTTGCCAAGTTTTTGTACAATAAATAAAGTATATTATGTTCAAAGTGGAAAAAATGAATGGTATTTCGGAAAGATAAACAGTATAGGTATACTAAAAAAAACTATTAAAATAAAAATATAAGATCCTAATAACCTAACTAAAACTATAAAAAAACTAAAAATGGCGTCGAAGTCGATGCGGAGGAACCGCATCGCTGTCGACGTACCCAAGAGACTGGCATCATTGCCACGATTTATGGCAATACTTATCCTCTCGTCAAGGCCGCCGTTTGGCGATTTCATTAAACAAGCCATGAGAACACGTATATATTTTAATCCTAAGAAATAAATATAGATAAATTAATATATTTTAAATAGATATATAATTCATTAGTGCTGCTCGCGCAACTCATCAATTTAGCTTCAATATTGAAGGCTTCCTAAGCCTAACCAAATAGACCAAGAGCAATTTTAAATTTATTGAAGCTATATTTCAGTTGTCTCACAACTTACGAGTACCTTTAATTATTGAAAACACTCTCATTCAGTGAATAGTGAGCTGGCAGAACTAACTTCATATAATACTATTATCCAAAAGGTTTTCTGATAACAATTATCCATTTAGTACCTCCAGAAAATTCAAGACATTAACAGTTTCAGTCTGAAATTATGGTTAGCTGCATGTTCTACGTAGACGATGAAACTTTTTATTTAGGTATAGCTCTGGATATTAGTAAAAACAGTACCTATATAATTATTCATCATCATCTTATTTAGTTGTAAGACTTTATTCATATTTTTAGCAGGGCCTTCGATAAAATTCCTCATTCCATACTAATACACAAACTAGCAACGTATGGCATCACTGATCCCTTGCTGAAATGGTTTAAATCATATCTATCGAAGCGCGAATTTTATGTTGTTGTTAACGGTTTTCGATCTGCCAGCAATTATTGCATGACTTCCGGTGCGCCTCAGGGGGCTTACTCTTGAAACTAATTTTAATTCCAATGTAATGCCAATATGATTCCAATGTTAATTTTACAGTCACGTGATTCGGTACTCTTGAAAACAA
Organism: Globia sparganii; assembly: GCA_949316385.1. NCBI lineage: Eukaryota > Metazoa > Arthropoda > Insecta > Lepidoptera > Noctuidae > Globia > Globia sparganii. The sequence continues at coordinate 7,320,617 of OX438670.1, forward strand.
TATTGTCAACATTGAAATTAAAACAACATTGCTCCACCATTATTTTGATACACGTGAAGTTGGTTACGTTACGGACCGCAATAGTGTTGTTCAACTCATTACGATAAACCTACGATAGAGCTTTAAAATTCTTTATCCTTTAAATAACAACGCTAATAAATAAATATGATATAAATAGTTGTATAATTGATTATTTGAAACGTATTAAATTCATTTGGGCGTAAGAAACGATTGAAATCATAAAATTAATTATGACTTTGGCTGCATGCGGTAGGATCGTTGCCTACACTACAAAAAAAGACTGCGTATTATATTTACAAACAAGTTCTCCAATGAATTTTAACTATGAGTTTATTTAGCAATATTGTTCGCGTTTAGTTCTTTTTTAGTAAGAAATAATTACTGTCCGTTAAGTTCCTTAATTAACATCACAGTTTTATACAAGTGGTAAGAAAAGAGATAGGTAGATAACTTCATTAAATTAATGTTTTTGTAACGAACGCCGTACGTGCATGTGAATAGTGAACATGACTGAGTTAAATACCATACCAGTGAAGTGATAACAAGTTATAATAAGTGTAAAAGTGATAGGATAGGATAGCTAAGACCCTATCCGCGCTCCGGGAGTCGTTAAACGGACTATTACTGTTTTACTGAGTAAGATTTTGATTTTCTAATTAGATTTTATGTGTTTTGTATTGCTCTAATTAGCTTTCTAACTTGTTTTTATTATTACTTTTCTCATTAGAATCTGATAGGAATAATCAACAAAGAATTTATGAGAATTTTAATGTATGAAGAAAAATAATAGAATAATTACGTAACTTGAAAACGAGATTTTTTGTTTATAGGAATATTTGCTTGGTTTTAGTGTCAAATAAGAGGATTATGTTTAAAATTGATATTACCGTTTTAATTATGTAAATCGGTTCACGGGTTTTAGAGATAGAAAGAATTTTCTATAATGAAAACATGCCAAAGTCCGATTTTAGTAAAAAGTTTGTATTGTTTAGAGATAGGATTTCTAAATGTTGTTATGTGATATATGAAAAAGGAATCAAAGCCTTGCTCACTCTATAATCTGCTTTAAATTCGTATTTATTCATAGAAAACGCTTTGTCCCTAAAACGCATCATCCGACGCTCATCTCGTCTCTAACTCAATAGTTTTTTATGGGAATTAAGTAAAACACTATATATTACTGCATATCGTGCCATATTATATACATATTACCGACTGAAAACCACTTCTAAACGCAAAACAATTACTAAAAAGTTACACATTTGTTATTGAAAAAATCACAATCAACAAAGTATCCCAACGCAATATTGACGCAATACTCAGCTGTCAAAACACACTCAAGAGTACCGTTTACTCCACGCTAAGCCCGATCTCAATTCCACTTAGTTGCCCAAAATGGACACCCAATTTCAAAATTATTTGGCGCTAGCACCGAACTCAAGAGTACGAAACGTCACAATTTCAATGTCGATCTATCGGAATTAAATTCAAGAGTAAGCACCCAGGGGTCACATTTGGCTCCTATATTATTTATCATATTTATAAATGACCTTACCCACTGCTTTCACTTTTCCGAGTGCTTTCTTTACGCTGATGACCTAAAGTTTGCTCGAAGAATCGAATCATCGAGTGATTTCGCGCCTCTTCAAGAGGATCTAAACAGAGTTGTTGAATGGTGTGAGACCAACAAAACGGAACTTAATTTTAAAAAATGTTACCATTTGTCGTTTACAAACATTTAAACTGACATACACAAACAGCCAGACCCGGAACAACTACTTGTAGGTCATACAAATATTTGTTCCGTGCAGGAATCGAACCCGCGACACGCAGCGCAGCAGACAATCGCTTATTCACTGCGCCAACCGTGCCGTCATATTTAGAATGATTTTGAATTTTGAATGTAATATTTAGAATGTTTGGCTTTGTATTAGTTTCATGTAAAAACCACAAATGGTGCATGTTGTGTTAGCCTGTAAGTAATTGTTGCACTTATAAATGTATTATTTAAGAAAATATTTTTAAAATGTATTGTGTAAACAATTGTTGGCTAACCTAATTAAATAAATAAATAAATATCGATGGCGCTAACCGTGAAAAACCAAAATGCCATAGGATTGTTAGATCACTGGTTAGAAAGAAAGAAAAATAAATAATAAAGTTTATTTGGACACAGTTCGTGAAACACAAAACACAAAATTAAAAACATAAAAATAATGTTTTATACAGGGTGGAATCGAAGTCATGGGCATTATTTTAACCTAAGGCACTACTCACGATACTGATTGCATTAGGGCTATTAATACGCAAATCAAAAATATTATTAATGCAAGTAAGGAAAACCTTAAAAATGTAGTAAATCAAATTGCACAAGGCTTATTATTGCAAATAAACACTTAAAGTAATTAAAACAAAATACTTCGTTAACGCCAATAATTGTTGAAATATCAAAATCTTAAAGCGCAGTACAGCGCAAAGCGAAATGTAAACAAACATCACCTGCGCGCGCGCGGGTTTTTCCTTACAAGTAATAATAACAATGGGCTACAAGACATTCCGTCCGGCGGGATTCCCTGAACTCTCTCCGTCCCACTCCCTCACTCGCAAAAATACGAATATCACCCCCGCGCGGGGTATGCTTCCCGCCGCAACACGAAGTCACGAACCCGGAACTAGTGTCATAACGACTGCGCAGGTGCATTGACGCGTAATTGATTTATTGATCCCGTGACGTAATCGCCGTACTCGCCGCTCGCGTCATACGGTGCTTGGATTGCAGTGTATTAAGTGTTAGTGTAGTAGTTGTGTGTTGTGTGTGTGTTTGTGTACACGATGCCTCGACCGCGTAATGTGCAGGCTAGGTACACCAACCAACAATACCCACAAATGGTTGTAATTTACGATCGCACAAGAAATTTAGTATGAACTCGTGAAATGTTCCATCGGCGCTACCCGAACGACCCTATTCCTTCACGGGGTCTCATTCCACCAGAACCACTCAGAACCTGTTGGATTTTTCGTCTTTTCACGTGCCAGCACATGCACAAGCTCGTGGAAGAGCACCCGTTTACCCTCTGTCACTTTACCGACAAATAAGGTTTTTTCAAAACAATCCACAAGCTAGGTACGTAAATGTTTTTTTTTAAATGTATGTTAGTTGACGTAGTTTTGACCGTCCTAAGCCGGCAAAGTACGAAGGGAAAATTGGAATTTATTATGAATCAATTCATTGGCAACTTACGAATGTCACGTGAGTCGGGCGGGGTCAAAGAATTCACGCCCAAGGACGCGCGTACGGCGTAGTGTACCTACGCATTTGCTATCGAGAAGCGCAACTAATTTGATACTTTGTATGACTTACTACATTTTAAGGTTTTCCATACTTGCATTAATAATATTTTTGATTTGCGTAATAGTAGCCCTAATGCAATTAGTATCATAAGTAGTACCTTAGGTTAAAATAATGCCCATGATTTCAAATGCACCCTGTATAATAATAGTGTGGCCTCACAGCTGCGCCAAAAAGGTAAAAATGAGTCCACGTATTACAGATACAATACAATAAAACTGATGTAAAATAAATACAAATGTACATAAATGTTAAAAGCAACGTTACTTACCTATTACAAATCAAGATATTTTTTAGAAAAGAAACCAGTCCATGATTAAAAACGTTCAAAATCTAGTCGCAATCTTATCTCAACGACAACCAATGTCAAAAACTTATAAAAAATGTAGGAAAATTAGAGGTAGGTAGGTATTTTTGATAGATTGAGACAGATCAGCGGGATAGCGTAACACATTATCAGCACCTACCCTAGCACCGAGTTTCATTTTGTCAATTCAACAACACTCATTGCGTTATTTACGTTATTGAGCAGACACTTTTTTCTAAAATATAATAATATAATAATAATAATAAAATGGATTATACTATGGAATTTCATATTGATTCGATATTGTTTCTTACAAAACTATACTTTTTAGTTGTCCCTCGTGGCAGTGCAGGGCACATTGCTCGCAGACCAGAAGGCCAATTCTCGTAATTTAAAACGTTGAAAATCTAGTTGCAGTCTCATCTCGGCGACAAACAAATATCAAAAACTTGTCAAAATGTAGGGAAATTAGACGTATTTTTGACAGATTGTGACTGAGATCAGACTGTAAACGTTCATAGAATTACAAGAATTGCCCCTCAGATAGCCGATGGGGCCGGAAGATTCTGGAGTGGCGATTGCGTAAAACAAGACGTAGCCGTGGAAGGCCTTCTACAATGTAGACTGACGGACTTGTGAAGGCCGCGGGAATCTGCTGGATGCGAGAAGCACAGAACTGATTAAAGTGGTGATGCTTGGGGAGGCCTATGTCCAGCAGTGGACGTCTTTCAACTGAAATGATGATGATGATTGTCCCTTGTCGCTCCTACGCTATCGAAAGTACTCTAGTCAGTGGCGTAGCTTGTCCTAAAGGGGACCTATATAAAAAAATTTGGGGGCCTTTTTCACGGTTCCTATTTTTTTTTGGAAGTCGTCTGAGAAGAACGGTTGTTGCTGTCGGACTCCTACAGACAACTTCACTGTTCCTTACAGTACCAAGAGTCGGGGGCCCGGGAGATACTGGTAGATTCGCCAATTTAGATTTTTTTTTATATTTTTCTGATAAATATAGACCTATTACCCGATTCCGACTTGACGTCAACTTCTGGGAAAGCCTGCATTATATAATTATAGTTTCACTTACAAGCTTCTTAATGATGAATAAGAATTTTAGGTTCTCGATAGTATTTTATAAATTCTTGCTTATACACGTCGGCGTCGCGTCGGGGGCCCCTGTGTATAATTGATACAGCTGATACGGCGGTAGCTACGCCCCTGACTAGTACTGAGTAGTCTTGATACTATTGTCGGTAGTCGAAGTGTTGTCATTAGTCCCGTTTCGGCCAGTTCACATTCCAATCGAAGAATGAGTTCCTTTGGACGTGCACTAATTGGACGTCAAATGACCACTGCCTATCAATAGTAATCCGACTGTTTTGGGGTAAGAACCGGCCAGGATGTGGTGCACCTGTAACAACAATTTACAGTTATTTTCACAGTTTTCCGTACTAACTTTTATATCCGCCAGCTTACTTTTATCCAAGACTAGCTCGCGTGAAATTTCTTCCCCGGACCCGGACCCACCTCGTCGCATCGCGTCACCTGCCCGCGCTGTTACTTTGTTTTCGCTTAGCGTTCTATGTGACTTTTTTCCACTGACCTGTATTATACAATTACGCTGGACTTCATACTATCGATGTCAAAATGAAGACACACATTTGATTTTCGCCATTTTGGCGCTGTTAGCACCGTGAGGTTCCATGGAACTAATATTAGAGATGAGATATATCCTTCGATAAAAACGTACTTTTCTGAACTTTATCGATCGGTTTAGCCACTGAGAATAATTTATTACATAAGAGAAAAAATCGAATCACTCCCAGTTAATATATGATTAATTTTTAAGTAATAGAATAATTGCTGCAAAGGTTAACTAAAATGTCAAATTATGTTAGGGCGCGGTCAGATCGCAATCTATAAACTAGTGGATAGTGTCCGAGTAAAGTTAGATATAGCGCATGACGGTCAGATCAGTGAGCTTTATATATGAGGATAGGCTTATTATTTATCCTCAAAACTACTATGATTGAGCTACTACCTACTGAGATTGACTTAGTTGAGTCGGTGGGAAATCTGAAATTAAGTTTTAATTAAAGTAAAAATGATAAAGTATACAGTACATTATAGATGGCAAGTATTATTCCAATGTTAGGTATTTACCACGGGTATTTACTTCGGAAACAAGTAAACAATATGATATTTACCTTTTGAAATTAGAAACTAGTATTTGCTAATTTGTTTTAGCTAATCAAATTGCAGAAATTTCTGGCGACATTAATTTTCTATTTGAAAGACGTAAATTTAAAATTACTCACTGTCTGAAGAAAATTATCGACACATTAGAAAAAAAACTTTGATTTCGGAAGTCGGTGTCTTTAGATCTGTATTTTAGTTTATTGCCACCGACTTCCGAAATCAAAGTTATTTTTCACTTTGTAGTGTTTTTTATGGAAGTCGGTTTTTTTTTTGTTAAAAAGTTTTTATTTCTCGCTTTTTAGTGGGACTGTTTATAATGCATCAAGCTCATCGCCTTTTACAAAATATTACTTTTCCCGATACAGGGACGTTAATTGTTGAGAAGTTCTCCAGGTACTCCACCATCAGCTCCATTTCACCATTCGCATTGTGACGAGCATAAATTGCTTAGCAACCATATTAAAGTAATCGAATCGCAACCTGTGAAATACTTATTATTGACTAGTCCCGGTGGCCATCTGTGGTCTTCATCATCAGTTTTACTTCACTAAATTTTACTTTCCGAAAGCAAATGCACGAGTTAGTATAAATAATACCCGAATCGCTATAGGTGTGCCTATAATATTTGAAGAGTTCCTTCGATTTCTCCAGGATCCCGCTGATAATCCTGGCAGCATCAGGCCAGACTTATGTCAACATTGCATTGAACTTAAAATTTAGTCCTGTTTAAAATGAGGCCAAACACGACTACGGTGCTGTAATTTCAAGGTTCGTACTTTTTCTGATGCTCCTGGCATCAGCATCAAGTCTCTGTGTAGGTACTTCGGTGTTTCTCATTAACAGTACGTTTATCTACACATCGAGCCCTTTTCAATGAGCCTAAACACGATATATCTGCTGTTAGTTGTCGAGGAGTTAGGTACTCTGCAGACTATCCTGACTGCAGCATCAGGTCATCACTTGATGATCATGAGACCAAATGTGGCAAAGCCCTATCAAACATCAAAACAATTTACTAAAACTGTCCTTGTCTGTTCGAGTAACTTCTTACTGTTAAGGAGTTGTACCTTCCATTATCAGCTCAGCTACCTGAGATGATGACAACCATACGCAAATACATAAGATACTTCATAAAATATGCGAAAAACAATAAGTGAGCCTATAAAATTTGAGGGTTGCCCTCGATTTCTCTAAGATCCCATCATCAGATCATAACTTGGTGACAATGGGACCACCTCAGAACTATCTACTTTCGAACAAAAACAGAATTTTGAAAATCCGTCGACAATTGGCGGAGTATTCGATGAACAAACATACAAAAAAAAAAAAAAAAAACATACAAACATCCGAACATAGTACCTCCTCCTTTTTGTGAAGTCGGTAAAAATTACTCACTGTCCAAGAAAATTATCGACACATTATCGACATGGAACCGTTCACAACTTTATTTGAATTTTAGTTCCTGAGAACCCCGAGCCCCCGCGCTTTGAATCGGCACAAAAAACAACTGTAATTTCATATAGTTTATTTAAAATCCAGCGCACGTGTTTATTATAGGTCAGTGCTTTTTTCTTATTGCTGGGCTCCTAAGAGTCTTAGCGTGATGTTAAAAAGCCTTTCTCAAAAATTGGACTATCAAATGCAATAAGAAATTTTCAAATCCGACTGATAGTTCCAGAGATTAGCGCGTTCAAACAAACAAAGACACTCTTCAGCTTTATTATTAGTAAGTATAGCTATACTTTAAGTGGTTCGACAATGGCCCCGATTCTGTTGTTCACAATCTAAATTAAATTTAAGTTCAGTGCATCTTTTTCTTTCTATTTCAATATGAAAAGGACAGAAGATAAATATTAGTTTAGTCCTGTCAAATTAGATAATCCATAGACAAGTTTAGACGTGATTAAAAAATGGGCTACTAAAAATACGTAAATTTACGTCAGGCGCCGACTAATTAGACAGGACTAAACTATTATTTATCTTCTGTCCTTTTCATAATGAAATTGAAAGAAAAAGATGTACTGAACTTAAATTTAGTTTAGTTTGTGAACAACAGAATCGGGGCCATTGTTTCCTGTCCAAAAGCTAAAACGTCATTTTTATTCCTCAGATAAAAGTCATCTTACTTTTAAAAAATCGGATAGATAAAATGATGGGTCCTTACAATGGAATCCTTTTAAACATACCAACACCAAGAAGGCGAAAATCTGAAAGAATAGATGACATTGAATTAGTTTTCATTTACTCGTTGTTAAGTTTTACACTAAGGGCCAGCAGTGCTATTCTGTAAAAATCTCACCGTGAAAACTAAGGTGAAGTGAGCTGTCATTCCACCTGATGTTAGGGATTGCCCCTATTGATAGTTCACTTCAAGCTCACTTCACCTAAGTTATCACGGTGAGATTTTTACAGAATCGATCGGCAGTTTAGAATGCATTGAAATAACACCTCTACGAGGAATTTTAAAGGGTCCCCGAAACGATCAATTGCTATTGTAGTAATATTGTCAATAGCTTCAATTGCATTTGGTAAACGATCAATTTGCGCATGTGTATCGATTGCATAAAAAATTACAATTGCAATATTGATCGTTTCAAGCTTCGTCAAACTCATACGCAACGTGGACGCTGCGGCGGCGCTGTGCAAACGTGATGGTAAAGCTGCGTCAGCCCTACGTATTTCTTATGGCAACGCGACGCGAGCGCAGCGTATGCATTGTACGCATTAAGTATAGCGTCGCCGTGAGTAAGTGGAACGCGTCGTCAACGTTTGTGCTGTATACGCTGTTTAATAACCATTAAGTATGTATCTACAACGCCACATGCAAAGTACGCGTCATACTGACGTTACGCAAAATCCTGCAACTCGCAAACAGAGTTTACCGCGCAACTAGCATAATACAAGCAACGGCCCGACATGAATCATCGTCGGGCAGTTGCCCGCCAGACACGACACCCGTCCCGTCGGAGGATCCTTCCTTTTCTATAGAATATAAGTGAACTTTACACCCTGTTCCTCATACCTCTATAAGTATGTATTTTAATGAAACATTAGAAGTAGTTAAAGGCTGACCGCCACACAAAAGTCCTCCTAAATCCCTTTCGTACATTTTGTATGAACCATCGCACACTACCAGCGGGCCACACCAGACTTTTTTGTATTGTAATGTGGCGCAATTTTGAGCAGACGAGAGCGTTTCTATGGAGAAAAGACCACCCGCATTTCCTCTTAACAATTCAATAAGTATTTTTGTAACTAAATTTTAAATTAGAACATTGCACTTACAAAGAGCTTCATTATTGCAGATTTGTTGCTTATTATAAATAATGTACAGTGTAGCTTTATATACACACGAATCGATTGTATACCTACCGACTGATTAGGGGAAAATAATTACTACAAGAAGATAATATGTCATAGTATAGCAGATAAGTAATACACTATCGGGCAGTATAAAAACACTACTAACTTATCATGAAATATTTTCGAAGCCACGCAAGATAGCTTCTTGAAGTGAAAATCAACATTCAAATGTATTTAAAGACGCATTAAAAAAAACACCAAATAGAAACAAAAAAAATGTGTTATCGGGTTAAAAAGTATCTTTTGTCCTAATCCAGGTCATGGTCTACCCCTGTAAAAAAATCTAATATTTTCTCTTTATTATAATGTTAGTTAATATATTAGTAAATAACAATTCTTAATTAATTAATGAAAATATCAAAATTATCTAAAAATATACACAAACACTATAATATAGCATCAAAAAGTTCATCCGCGTCGCTGTCGACTGGTAATGTACCCAAGAGACTGGCGGCATTACCTCATTGGATGGCATTGCTTAGCCTCTGGCCAAGGTAAAAACCAGCCCAATGTTAGTTTAGATTACTTTAGATGAATTTTATAGAGAACCTCAAAAATTACTTAAGTATGCAAAAATAAAGTTTAGATTAGTTTAAACTAGATCTAAAAGCAATAGTCTAGATTACTTTAAATGTATATAGGTACTTTGGTTTATATCTATTGATTTATTAGATAAGCTTGTTAGGTTTATAAGCTTTTACTCAAAGTATTAAATCGTTACTTTGTTATTTCAGGGAAAACCCGTACTTTTGTAATGGCTGCTTATCGGGGAGACAGCTCGTGATCGTGACCTGTCAATATACAATGTGTAACGGAAAGGGTATATACATAGAAAAGGCACGGCTTCTTTGGATGATATCAAACGATATAGGAAGGGTTTTTTAATCCTATCGCTACATGTTCGGAAGTTATGAGATTTTTTAATACATTGATACCAGAAACCGAACTTTTCAAATTGAAATAAACACATCACTAGCACTAAAACAGCTGATCAGTGTCAACGAAATATTTCTAAGTAAAGATAAACCTCTTACTCCTGGTATTTCTGAATAAACGGTTCCGCATGTTTATTTTTTATTCACAAAATATTATTACTGACTTTTCCTAAACTTTGATTATGTTTGTGAACTAGCTACCTACAATACAATTAATTGGTCTAGGTATCAAAAATTAACGAAATATTTAGATACCTGCACCCTAATTGCGTAACACACTATTAATCGGAATCTGAAACATTTTGGAAAAAATTGCTAATCCATTGCTTCCTCTAGTAGCAATAGTTCGGTTGTTAGTCCGGTTGACCGAACTACTGAAACTTTCAGTTGCGATAGTTCGGTTCTAACAAAGCACCGAACTACTGAAACTTAAATATGTGCCCTCCCTTTAGTTCGGCAAATAAACTAGGCATATAATGTAAACAAACTATATCTTAATTTTATTTTTAACACGTAAAAAGAGTGACTTTGTGTATCAATACCTGTACCTATAGCAACAGTTCGACAAATAAACTATCTCTGTAGAAACCACAGAGATATTTTATATAAAGTCGCTCTTTTTGCGTGTACTTTTAAAATGTTAATACTAGTATTAAATAGTTTATTTGCCGAACTGTTGCTATAGGTTGTGGTATTGATACACAAAGTCGCTCTTTTTACGTGTTAAAAATAAAATTAAGATATAGTTTGTTTACATTATATGCCTAGTTTATTTACCAAACTAAAGGGAGGGTACATATTTAAGTTTCAGTAGTTCGGTGCTTTGTTAGAACCGAACTATCGCAACTGAAAGTTTCAGTAGTTCGGTCAACCGGACTAACAACCGAACTACTGCTACTAGAGGCATTGCTTCATAAGTTCGAAAAATTTGTCTGCTCAACACGTAAATAATGCAATGAATGATACTGAACTGTCAAAATGAAACCGCTTCCGATTCATAATATGTTACGCAATTGCCCCGCTGCTTGAATTGTCACGTATCATTTACACACTTGTTGGTTTTTTACGTAGTTGTCCTTTTGTAGAAGATTATTTTGTAGATAATTATTATCTACATAGTAATCTTCCACCCACCCCTTAACATCATACCTACAACACAGTAAATACCTAATTCAAAAACAATATTCCTGTAAATTTCCTAACATTATTTCTAACCTTTTATTTTGGTGGCCATAAGGATAAACGATTTTTTGCTTTAAATCGATTTTTCATTCGATTCATAGATCTCTTACATCGATCTTCTAAAAATTCATTCAAAAATCGTAATTAAAAAATTTTAAACAACATTTAACACATCTTTATTTTGTGACATATTTACAGTTGCCAGTCAGGTAGGTACGTCAATAATATTTCATAACCTTTCCGGCGTAATTCAATGACTTTAATTCAGATGGATGACTAATATGTTTCAATCTTCGGACAAGTTAAAAAGTGTCGGCATACTTATGTAATTGATCTTGTTTGAAATAGATAAACCTACCTATTCGCCGTTTATGATTGTCAGCACAATGCTTTGGGCAAATATGAACTTGAACTATTAAGAGCCCTTATTTACACATACGATCCAGAAGATTCGATTCACGTTACTATTGAATCGATTTGCTTGAAGATCGCATTAAAACGATTTTTTCGAAAAATCGACAGCTTGTACCATTGAATTGATCATAAAAATCGAATCAATTGCTTAAACAAACATTATTATTGCTTAAACAAACATTATTATTTGCCATTAGTACTTAGAATAGGAAAAGGATTTAGAAACCATTTTTTTGTCCAACTGAACCCAAAACATCATTTCAATTCACCTCTTCGCAACTTATTCTTCTCCTAGTACAAATAAAATCACAGTGGGTTCCGTTCATAATTTTTAAAATAAGGTTATTTTTTTACTAAATATGACGTAAACTATGTATTAGCAACAACTTAATTGTTTTTTTTTTTATTACAAAATAATACCAGGCACGCATAATTTTTGTGTGTAGGACTAACCGAAAGAATTATCGGAGCTCACGGTCTGTCGGTGCTGTTTGAGTGGTACATAGGTTTTATTAGTTTGAGCACGTTTAGTCTTTGTTATTATAATTCAAATAAAAAAATGTCGCAAAACTGCATCTAACTGTCGAAAGAAATTAATAAAAGTACTAGAACCGCATGAGTAACAGGAATTGTTATTTCCGAATTGAATATCGTTTGCTCACAGAACCCTGATTACGTCGTTACACACACAATGTAATCATCGTAGTGTGTGTAATGTAAACCTAATGGGTTAGGGTTTTAGGGTACCTGAACCAATTGCAGTCCGTGTTCATTTACTCCTGGTAAATACAACTTCTAATTCAGACTTATAACGAGATAACGCGAACCCATAATATGATCTTTAATGGATTGAAATGAATGATTTTCCGGAGTTTTGGGAGTTTCTGGGATTGCGAAAATATTCTAACGAGATAACGCAGAATGCAAGGGCAACTGAAGGAACAGGGTGGTATTTAGTCAGTAAGAGTCTAACACTTCCTTCGGCCTTCCACCCCACCCAGGGTGGCAGCTGAGTCATTGATGATTTTCCCACCCAAAAAAAAAATATGATTTTTCAATTTTGAATTCGTAATTAGTTTGCTCGGTTGTGTTAGATTTACTTAAAAGTTTAACGGAGCTTAGTTGAAATTATTATTAGTACTTATGTAAAATAATCTTGAAGTCTTGAATAATATTTTTAACAGTAGTGGACATTAATAGGACAGCTACCCTATAGGTATCAAATTTAACGAAATAATATTTAGGTACCAGGATAGCAGGGAATAGGAGCCTTATTTTTGGCGTTATTGTTATTGCTTTGCTCGTCGTCAGTCGACGTGTGTCCTGCGTCTAGTACACTCGTTTTTATCTCTGTGATAATCATGCGCATCAGGTAATTTGCGAGCTGCACGAGAACTGTACCGTCGCCATTTTATTGAGGGTAGACCAGATGCTGAGCGTCGACAGCTGCCTTCGTCGGCATGTTTTAGTTGGATCTCGGATGGTACATCGGCTTGGTGCCTCTAACCATATGTAGGTATGGCGAGTGCTGAGCAATGACAGTCAGCACTCATAGTGCGTGTGTAGTGTACGCAGTGCAGTGTGATACAAATTAAAGTGCGGATTGAAGCCGCTTTCAGGACAATAACACCAGACATGCTACGTAATGTTCGGGTGTCCATGCACAAGTGAGCGGCCTTGTGCATACAATACCAAGGTCACCACGTCGAACCCCATCTTTAAAAATGTAAGACAATTTACTAAATTAAACAAAGCTTTAAGATTTTACTGTTTACTCGGTATAAAGTAAAAATAAGGGATGAAAATAGTTAACCTAGGTACCTACCTAAACTTTGTTACGATTGTTTACGTAAGTTTTGTTATTCCAGTTTTTACGTGCAATTTCTGGCTTAATATTAACGAGTAAACTGTAAATCAATAATTAGAATTACACATTAATTTTTACATCACGGTAAAGTACGTATGGCTTATTGCGCGCGCGCGCGGCGGCGGCGGAATATTCCGTCAGTTGGCGCCGACAAAGAACACCGCCTGCGCTGCAGTAGGCTACGGTACTAGGCGCGCAGAATTACGGAAGAGATTTATCGTGATATTGGCAAGTAACTTAAAAAGTTATTGACCTACGTAGTGCGGTGACACGTTTGTTATGATTTGAATTTAAGAAACCAATGAAACCGAAAATTTGGTATCAATTCTTAGAGTATTTTATTTTGAGTTGAAATTATGTATAGTGACTCTATACCAGCTGTTATCTTTAGTGCTTATGGATAGCTATAGGGTATACGTTACACGCTGTATAGGGATTACCCATTTGCTAAAGATACGTTTATCTTTAGGCAATCCCTAAACATATATAAACTGTTACCAACTAGGTTGGTACCTACTGTGTGCTGTTATTGTCAACAAAATCAAGAGGTATTCAGACACATAACTTATTTAATAATACTTCTAGATTAACCGACACGTTAGTATAAAAAGCTGTGCCTGTCTGCACAGTACACAGTACGAGTGCGACTTTATAAGTGACTACACTATTCTTCTAACAGCAACACATCAGCTATCATGAAGTTCTTTGTAAGTGTTTTAACTTTTACTATAACATAATATCACGCCTGTTTTCCACGGGAGCTTAGGCAGAGGTGTACTTACAGTACCTACACCCACATTTCGCCAGTTATGTTCAAGTTCCTTGTAATAGGCGGCGAGTCTATTGCCATCAACCTACCACAAATCCAAAAGGAAAGGAAATTGCGTAACACACTAACGGTAGGAATGGCTTTCATTTTGACAGTTCAACAACATTCATTGCGTTATGTACGTTGTTGAGTAGACAAATTTGTCGAACATAAGAACCAATGGATTAGCAATATCATTCAAAATGATTCAGATTCTGATTAATAAGTGTGTTAGCAATCCGACATCGTGCATTCGCGCCCATGTCAAACATGTTATGTCTTGCCTTGTCTTGCTTGTCATGTCATCTCATATGTTTAGTGAACCCCGAAATGTTGGTACCTATTAGGCTAGTACAAACTTTTGGGGTGGTTATCCTACTGTTTTTTAACTGTTTAGGATAAGGAATAGGACGCCTAATACTAACTAACTGTTTAGGACCGGGACTCCTATGACTAGGTAACTGTTTAGGACTGAACTGGGATTCCTAGGACTAGCTAACTCAGCTAACTGTTTAGGACTAGAACTCCTAGGACCAAGTAACTGTTTAGGGCTAGGACTCCTAGGACTAGGTAACTGTTTCACTCGGATATGAGCTCTTCATTGTATCATTTCATTAGAAACACAATAATTGCTTTTCGATGTATACCCAAATAGATATCTACCTATTCAGAGATTTAAAATTAATATTTATTTTGTTCTTTCAGGTTTTCGCGCTTTTGGTGTTGGTGTGCTTCGAAGGGTTCTACTGTAAGTATTTTTTTTATTCTTTTACCTCCATTTTTGTGAGGTCAGATAAGTAGGCAGTCACTCTTTGGAAAATAATGGTTTTCAGTTAGACTGGAACCACACACATAGTTGTAAAAAGGCTAGACAGATGATGATGACCTACGTTTTTTGTCAGTTATGTTTTAATGCCATATACAGCTGGATTTCGCTCCTGACAAAGAACGATTCCTAATCAAGCAGTTTTTTGGTGTGGAAATGCTCATGTCAAACTTTTACTGCCTAAAACCACACGTTGTTCCTCCAACAACATGAGTGTCGTTAAACAGTCAGCCTGTACAAAAACTTGGTTAATTTATTTATATATTTCATAATCATTTCAGGTGCACCGCTTTTTGAAGCCTTTGTTCCTGAGAGCATCCGGACCAGTTACGACGGGCAGACTGACATAAAAGTCGGCGAATTAGCGCACTTCAAAAATAAACATGCGGTCGATTGGAATGTGAAGTGGCCTGAGCGTAACCTTCAACGACAAATCGACCACCCGCAGGAAAGCTATGGCTACCCGCAGCGAAGCTATGGCTACCCGCAGCGAAGCTATGGCTACCCGCAGCGAAACTATGGCTACCAACAACAATACAACGAAGACCTACAACAATATGAACAGTACCCACAGCGTGCACCTTACAACAACTACGAGGGCCAGAACCAATAATTTGTAAGAAATATATCAGACGAATGACATCAGCAGTGCTATTCTGTAAAAATCTCACCGTGAAAACTAAGGTGAAGTGAGATGTCATTCCACCTGATGTTAGGGATTGCCTCCATTGATAGTTCACTTCACTCTCACTTCACCTGTGTTATCACGGTGAGATTTTTACAGAATCGATAGGCAGAACCATCGCCCAAATATTTCAGAAAAAGAGTATCGTTTTCTTCCAAAAATAGAAGGAGTTAAGCGAAATTTTAGTAGTTATGAGATTTATATTTAGTTATCAAGAGCCCTTATTTTATATAAATACATAAATAAATTGTTTACAGAAATATTTATTTTTATTTGACAACGTGCTTCTGCCAGCGACTTCGTTCACGTGGAAGTCGTAAGACACCACAATATACTTTAGTAAACTAACGAACGCCTGCGTTCCTGCGAATTATATACTACCTAATGGCACAACACTGATAAACTGACTGATGCAGTCTTACATAATATTATTCCTGACGAACATCACTAAAAGAATATTAGAAGTTTATAAATGTAGATAGTAAACAAACGGGATTTCTTTTTAACAGTCACATTAATTTTTAACTAGCACTTAGCCCGCGACTTCGTCCGCGTGGGGAAATTCCTTAAAAAAAATTAACATCCCCTCCACCTCCCCTTGAAAGATAGTTTTCGAAAATTAATGTTTACGATCTTTATGACTTATTTAGAGAAATAAGTATTCGGGTCAATTTTTAAGTAAAACCGTTAGTACTATTAGTTTTTCTGTTGTTAAACTAAAGGAATAAGATTTTTCGTCCCGCCTTTTCACCCCCACAGTTTTATCCCCACAGGGGAGAAATTTTGAAAAAACGTTTTGCGATGCTTCCCTAACTTGACTCAAAGATTATCTGTAACAATTTTCCAGGTAATCAAGCCACGCAATAAAATACTCGTCTGTGAAATTGACTACCCCTCTTCACCTTGTTAGGGATAGATTTTCGAAAAACCCTGTTACAGTTTATTATTTATTTTTAACCCCCGACAAAAACAGTGGGGTGTTATAAGTTTGACATGTGTATCTGTGTGTATGTCTGTGCCATCGTAGCTCCCAAACGGCTGAACCGATTTTTTTTTTTTTTTCTATTTGGTAGTAGGTATACATATACACCGATTTTGTTTTTTTTTTCGTTTTGGTAGCAGGTATACAGTTTAGAGTTTATTAGATCACGGGTTAAAATTCTTCCATACAAACTTTGACACCCCCAATCTCCTTTAGGGTAGTTTATAAAAACATAAAATGACAAACTTTATAATTTTTATAAGTATTTTATAAATGCCAAGTTTTAAGTTTACATTTATTTATACCTTGTTTATTATATTTTTTCGGCACCCTATGGTTATTAGTACGGCTCTTTTCACAAATAACAAAAATATAAATCATGAACTTTCTAGTTCATGATTTATATTTATAAATGATTCCCTATCTAAATTAACACATTGGCTTACAATTAATAATCTAAAAACAAATCTTACAAAAACCCATTACATGAATCTCAAGAACAAAATCGCAAAATCAGTTCCATTATCTATTGAGTACAATAATGCAAACTAAGTGTGTCTTAAAGATGCGATTCCACCAGTGTGCTGAACTGTGCGGTACTGCAATGCACATTGTGCGACACAAATGTTTATTCTGGTCGACTCATTATAGCAAACAATAACAAATTGTGAGCGAACATTCTAGGAATGTTCGCGCACATCTGGGTACTTTTGTGCGCGCACACATGCAGGTAGTGGACTCGCGTCGACGCGTACAAAACTATTGTTCGTGAACTCAGGGGGGCGATTCAACTAATTTGCAACGTTACAAGTTCAATTGTGTTTTAATAACAGTTCGATTTCGATCGCCGTTCGATAGTTACATAAAAAGTCATTCTACTATTTCCTATGCAAACTGGAAACTAAACCTATGCTGAATCGAAACTGAATGGTAGCGGGAACGTAACAGCGGGTAAACTGTGTTACCAACATGCCAAATAGTATGTTTAATAATACCACAGAAAAAAAAGTTGAACCTAAAAATGTTACATAAATGTCACCGAAAGTATTTTCGAATACAAAATTTTATAGAAACCATTTGATTCTAAAAAGTGTCAAAATAACAGTAGAATGTGACTAAACGTCATGCTCATGTTCGATTTTGTTAGCAGAATATATTTTGAAATTATTTCGATCGATCGTTAGCTTAAAACTAAAACGTAACCGCAGTTGAATCTTTGTTCATTAGTAGAATATGAAAACGCTTAACAGCCGTGATTCAGCTGTGGTTCCATTGCGATTTTTGAACAATTTTGTTAGTAGAATCGGCCCCCAGTTTTGCTTCCGCTATCGGAGTGAAAACATTTATTTTTGTACGCGTACATTGTTAATTAACCAAGTTAAATATGGATTGAACGAATGATAAAATTATTAAATTTATTGAAGCTATTGAAACTTATCCTGTACTATGGGATTCTAGTCACAGTGATTATAAAAATAAAAACAAAAAACACGACGCCACTCAAGAGTTGGCGCAAAGTTTCAATTGTGACTCGACTGAGGTAATGAGAAAATGGAAGATTATTCTGGCTCAATACCGAAGAGAAAAGAAGAAAATCGCGGACTCAAAATCTTCAGGTTCTGGGATTTTAGATATGTTTATGCCAAATTGGTTTGCTTATGCATACTTGAATTTCATTCATGGAAGGGATGAGCCGAACGCCAGCTTAAACTCGCACGACGAAATAAATGAACAGGTAGGTACGTTTTAAATGTTTATTTTCTTACCTCTAATATTATTACTTAGGTACCTATGCTACTCGTATTTACGCTAGTGTTTCTTGCCATGGCACCATTCCGATGTCAGTTTGGAAATAATGTCCAAATTCTTCTCTTACTTATGTCTTTCGCATCGCCAGGGGGTCTTCTTCCAACATGTCTTAAAGGTAGTAAGTTTGCCATGTCTGCATCGCGCCGCCAACTTCCATCGATAGTGCAATGAGTAATTTGATTCTCAGTATCAAAAAAGCCAAGAGAAGTATAAAGTTGTGAAGACGATTTTTGTGTCATCAAAAAATTATGCAAGTAACAACATGTCAGTGTTATCAATTGTGCCTTTTCTGGAGCTAACAGAATAGGTTTCCTGAGTACGCGAAATACACCGGACATAATGCCGAATACATTTTCCACAATACGTCTCGCTCTGCTCAACCGATAATTAAATATTCTTTCTTTTGATCTTGTGTCGTGTTGACCGGGATATGGTTTCATTAAATTTATATCTAATGCAAAAGCATCATCTGCCACAATGACATATGGAATTGGTTTGTTCCTCCCGGGTAATGGGTGAGGTTCAGGCAAATTGAATTTTCCTTGCTGAAGATTAGCATAGAAACCAGTATTTTTGAAGACACCACCATCCGATATTCTTCCTTTACAACCGACATCTACGTACGTGAACTTATAATTTGCATCAACCAGTGCTAAAAGCACAATGCTAAAATCACCTTTGTAATTGAAGAAGTCGCTTCCAGTATTACTTGGAGCTTGAATAACAACGTGTTTGCCATCCATAGCCCCAATGCAATGAGGGAAAGTCCAAAGATGGTCAAATTGGCGCTCCAAGATCATCCATTCTTCTAAAGTGTTAGGCATCTGAAAAAGGAAATCTTATTACTATTTCAGGTTTCACAAGATATCCAGAATGACATAGTAAATGAAGATCAAGAATCTCTTCATGAAAGGCCAGTCGAAAAGTTTAAGGCTCCGAAGAACTCGCTTAAACGCCGTATTGTCGATGAAGACCCAAGAATTGAGCAAGCTTTGTCCATTATGAATAACGTGAACAAGCAGATGGAATCAAAAAAACCTGATGACGAAGACATTTTTGCTGCAGCCGTCGCAACGAAATTAAGGAAAATTAAAGATGAGCGAACGAAGATTTTAGTACAAAGGGATATTGATAATTTATTGTATGACGCTATTATTGGTACTGGAAAATATGTTACAACTCCAATGCCTTCACCGTATTCAGATTTGTCAAATTCTCAGAGTCAACTACCGGCTTCAAGTATTCAGGGCCGCGATAATGATTATTCAGATCTTTTACGTCAGAATGATGGCGAAGTAATATCTTGGCATGATATGTAATGCAATAAAACTGACTAAAATAAAATGGAAAGTGTATTATTACCTTAATATTTTCTTTCAACACGCTTATCAACGCCTTACAAGTCTCAGGTACAATCCGAGCAATAAGCTCTTTTGAAACTTTAAATAAGTACATTAAACTTGCAAAAGAATCTCCAGTAGCAAGATATCTTAAGGTGATTGCAAGTCTTATTGAAACAGGGACACATTTTCTGTAGTTGGTATATTGCTTAGCAATAAAAGGACTTTATAGTTACATTGACCAGCAACTCAAAGTCTTCACAAGATATACGTGTGAAATTTTTAAATCCACTCAATGGATCTATTTTTATTTCTTCTAGAAATCTATTCGTTTCTTCATTCCGTCGCTGTAGTAAAGGCCTCACCCAACACCCCGGTTTCTTTCTTCGTTTCTTTTTAAGCAGACTACATAGTAAAACACATGCTGCAGCACAAAGCACTACGTTTTCCTGCCCGTCCATATTTACTACTGAACTGTCTTCGGCAGAAACTCTGCTCAGTGAACATGTTCGCGCACAAGTGTGCTGAACTATGCGCTTACAAAAGTTACGCACAGCCTTACCAGTGGAAACGGAAGCCAAATGCGATACCAGCTTAGTATCTGCACTGCTGGAGTTTTGCACAAAATGTTTATAAGCAAATGTGCTGCACACTATTTTGGTGGAATCGTACCTTGAGGTTACAAGTACAAAATTTCTAGGTACATAAATATATTCTAATTTGTCATGGAAAACACATGTTTAAGTGTTTTATACAACACGAGGGCATGATTTTCCTATTATTGGCACAGCTCAGAACACCAAACTACCTAGTTTCTAGGCGTGTTTCTCTCGAAAAGAACAAAAATATTTTGAGCAATCAACCGTTTGACAGTACATCTCTACCACAAAACTCGGCACTCGACATGGCGATCGGTCACGCATAGGCATGATTTTGACGTCACACAAAAGTGTTGCCAAAGGAGACGTTTCATTTTTGTATGGGACTCCGGCCATAACATGTACACTTTAGTAAACCAGGAAAACGAACCCCTGAATACAGTACTTAAAGATTTTTTTTTTTTCATAATAATTATTTTTCTTTAGGCACTAAATAAAAAACTGAAAATATTTGACGTTTGTTATGACTATCGACAGCCAGCCATGACAGGTTGGAGAGATGACGTTTACATAACCTAGAATTTATCAAAACTGTGATTGTTGTTTTCCGTTAAACAAAGTCAAAGTCGTAAGAAGTTAAAAGAAAGAAATGAAACGCAAAATAACACCGAAAGCCACGAAGTCGAAACGAACGAGACTGACAGACTGACTGATGTAATGTCATTGTCAACAATACAAACCTAGAATTGTTCGTCCAGAAATACCTACAAATCTACAATCCACAAAAGTATAATATATTTTTTACTCCAAGAGCCCAGCTACACTATAACATATATAGGAATGACGTTTTAGCAAAAGGTGTTCAATCTGATGAGCACTCTCTGTTGACTTATAAAAATCGAAGATCTGGAACACCTGTTGTGGAACTCCAAGAGCCCAGCTACACCATAACACATATAGGAATGACGTCTTAGCAAAAGCTGTTCGGTCTGATGGGCATTTCCTTTTGAATTATAAAAATCGAAGATCAGAAACATCTGATGTGGAAATCAAAGCTATCGAGTACCTCCACGCGGTGAAGGCGGTAACAGTTTAGGACTGAATTTCGGTGACGATGGTATATCATTGAAAATTTGACTTTACTGCCCAAAACTCCCATTTATTTTTTTTATTTTATCGAATAAATATTCCTTCGGGCTTATGTTATTTGAGTATTTAATTTCCTTTGCCATTTATCTTCGTGACACGGTAGCCTACCCGGTAATGCAGGGAAGCAGTCACTTAGATTTTAATTGATCAGGTATTTTCACAATAAAACTATAACCATGCCTATAAAGAAGTCAAATCTTACCCAATGTTCCAAAGGAGCTAAAAGATTGAAGATTTTAAGATCCCAAGAATCTACCGAAGAGCGTCAGGAGAAACTTGATGCTATTTGAGAATCAGGTTGCAACTTGCTCCGTGGAAACCTCTTCGGATCGCGAAGCACGCCTGCGTTCTCAGCGTATCTACGCATCGACTTCTAGGTCTCTAGAGACAAGTGGGGAACGTGATGCACGACTGTCCGCTGATCGTGAGTGACATGCATTGTCTCGCGAATCGGAAACGTTTACCGATACTGAATCACGCTTGAGTTCTCAGCGTATTCGCACATCTACTAACAGGTCTTTTGAAACGAGTGATGAACGTGATGCGCGACTAACTGGTGATCGAGATTATCATACATTGTCCCGAACACGCACATAACAAAATATTCATATTCAGTTAGAAAGTGAGAGAGAAAGAATTGCTGGAGTACGGCATGAAGAGACAGAAGAAGAGCGCAACGAACGTTTGAATTCTGATCAGCTTAAGAAGATATCATCTGAAGAATCGGATGTGTCTCCTTGGGTTGATTAAGAACGGAGTGCATTTACGTACACTCCTATGATTGACTACGCGACATATTCCGCCATCGGAGGTATGGTTCAAAATTGTACTTTTTGTGAAGCTGTTAAATGGCAAAAAGAAACAAACGGTATGTGTTGCTCAGGTGGAAAAGTACATATTGAAATATTACAAACTCCTCCAGAAATATTAAGATCACTGCTAATCGGTGACCATCCACAGTCAAAACATTTCTTGGACAACATCCGTTCGTACAATAATGCCTTTCAAATGACATCTTTTGGTCCGAAACAGATTTCAGAAGGCCCATTTATGCCAACATTCAAAGTGCAAGGCCAAGTTTACCACCTTATTGGTTCATTTTTGCCTGAAAATGACCCCAACTTTCTCCAAATATATTTAGTATCCAATTATCATGATCAGGTAAATATTAGAAACCAAAACTTTCCGCAATTGAACAATAGTCTGATTTCACTGCTTCAAAATATGTTGCATGAAGTAAATCCCTACGTACACAGTTTTAAATCTGCCTTAGAATCTATCCCCCCTGGACAAAGCAACAGTTATAAATTTGTGATTGATGCTGATAAACGACCCGCTACTGGACAACGTGGCAGATACAATGTTCCAGTAACAAATGAAGTTGCAGTGGTTTTGACTGATCAAGAATGTGAGCGGCGTGACATAGTGTTATAACAGTATAACACGACGGACGACGGATGGACGAGATCAGCAGCGGAAAACGGTTACTGTTCCAGTCACTTGGAAAACTCGATCAGATGCCGTCTCGCCGCAGAGATGGAACCGAGAATATTCAAGATATCATCGATATGTTGAAGAAGACTGACCCAGACGACGTGCCAGATTTCGTGGCGAAGGAGCTAAGTAAACTGCCTCCCGTCACGTTCGATCACGTCGATGTTACGCGTCAGTTAAAGGACATCACTACTTTGAATGCGGAGATGACCAATATGCAGTCCAGAATGGAGGTATCAGAAAAACCAATACTGAACTAAGTGCAGAAATAGCATTATTGCGCAACATTGGTTCGGTAATTGGTTCACCTGAGGCCTTAAAGGTGACCACACGACGAGGGGCGCAAAATGCATCCGTCGGCAGTTTAGAATCGTCGAACACAAGTGCGTCACCAGCTGCCGATAACGCTAAGCAAGCGCCGCCCGCCGCCGCCGTCGCCCGCGCCACAACACTGGCTGCGGAAACGTCACGCGTAGGTACATCGACCCCTAAACGTGCCAACGCTGCTATTGTCACCACCAGCGGCAAATCGGATGCGTCGCAGCTTAAGCGACATACCAGAAAAGGGGACTCAGCCTGCCCTGACTGCGGTCCGTAGCTCTTTGCCAAGAGCTAGCCAAGTAGATGAGGAGGGTTTCACGAAAGTAGAAAAGAAGAAAAAGAAGCCCTGTCCTCATAACCTGTATGGCACAGCACCGAGTGGACCCAGCATGCTGCTGCGCCCTGCTGTGCCTACGACGCAGCTGTACCTTTCGCGTCTGCATCACTCCACGACAACTGAAGATATGGTGCAGTATTTGAAGGTGAAGACCAACTGGACTCTGAGGGTCGAAAGGTTGGAATCGCGCCACAACATCAACTTTAAATCATTCGTGGTACGAGTTCCAACCCAACATCTGCAGACCTGCCTGAAAGAGGACTTTTGGCCGAAAGGTGTCGCATATCGTCGTTTCCGAGGACGGTTACGCGACACCACGCAGCGAAACACGCCGCCGACAACGTTACGTGTATAATCATAGTTTTAAGGTTTTTAATATGTATTAGTTTATGTTGTTTATGACTATTTTGTGTATTTTATCTATGGGCCTTAGTTGCCTGATAATAAAATGGTTATTATTATTATTATTATTTCGGGAGTTTTTTTTTCTCAGCTCTTAGGCTGGTTTTAGCTACATTTACGGGCCAAAGCCAAGTAAATGCAGCATGTGGTGTGTATTAGGGTGTGTTTTTTTCATCTAACTGCATGAATTTCCTAACTATTCTGCAGGTGTTTAAGATAGTAGCTTTCTGTAGGTTGATAAAAACGGATTCTTCTAAGTCTATTAGTTTTAGGCTACGGAGAAGATGGTTGGGGATAACGCCAGTCGTGGAGAGAACTATAGGGACAACGAACACTTTTTCTTGTCTCCAGATTCTTGTGACTTCTTCTTTAAGCTCCGCATATTTACTTATTTTTTCAGATATGGTTTTTTGTAGGTTATGAGTATTGGGAACCGCAATGTCTATGAGATAGGTGATTTTTCTTATTTTATCCTGTAGGGTTATGTCTGGTCTATTATAGTGGATAGTTTTATCTGTAAGTATGGCGCGATCATAGTACATTTTGTGCGTATCATTTTCTAGTATAGTTTGTGGTGTGTACTTATAGTAAGGAGTGCAAGAGCTTTGTATGAGACTGTGTTTATGTGCGAGTTTTTGGTGAATGATGTTTGCAACCTGGTTGTGTCTGTGAGTGTAGTCTGTCTGTGTAAGAGTTGTGCATGCTCCTGTTATGTGTTTTATGGTTTCTGATTGAATGTGGCATATGCAACATTTATCATTTGTGATGGTAGGGTCTTTAATGATAAATTTCCTGTAGTTTTTGGTGTTGATGATTTGATCTTGTATAGCTATGATAAAGCCTTCTGTTTCAGGGAACAGGTTTCGTATTTTTAGCCACTTATTTGATGCTAATTGGTTTATGTGGGACTGCTCTAGATCATGAGGGTGCCGGCCGTGGAGTACTTTCTTCTTCCATTCTTCAATTTTTTGTTTCTGCGGGTCATCATTGGTAGTGTTTTGTTTTTCTAACTGATCGTTTAAGTTAAGTGGAGTGTAGTTGAGATCGTTTGTCACTATGGCTTTATGTATATTACTGGTGCGCGATTTTGTGTGAAAGAATGTTTTTAGTCGACTGATTTGTTTCCTGCAAATGTGCTGGATGTCGATTAGGCCCCTCCCTCCATTTTGCCGTTTGATGGTTAATCTTTCTATTGCAGATTTAGGGTGTAAATTGTTGTTTTTTGTAAGTGTTGTTCGTGTAGTACGCTCTAATTTTTCTGTGTCTGTTTTGGTCCATTTTATAACTCCGAATGAGTACGTTAATACGGGGATGGCAAAGGTGTTAAGGGCTTTAATGAGATGTTTACCTGAAAGTTGGGTCTTACAAACCGCGTTAAGTCTTCTCTTGTACTCTGTAGTTAATGTATTTTTAATTCTTACGTGATCGAGTCCCTTTAGCTGCGTGTACCCTAAATATTTATATAAGTCAGACGGTTCCATCGCTGTTATAGTGTCTGTGTCATTCACCGCATAGTTGCCGGGCCGCACTTTGCCTCTTATAATGTGAAGTGTTTTACATTTGTCTAAGCCAAATTGCATGTTAATATCCTTACTGAACTTTACTGTAATTTCTACCAATTTTTTCATATCTTTTTCTGTTTTGCCGTACAATTTAATGTCGTCCATGTAAATAAGATGTGATATTGTTGTTTCCTCTGTAGTGTGTTTGAGGCAATATCCTGCCCTACAGGCCTGCAGTAAATGAGACAGAGGATTTAGGGCGAGACAGAACCACAGGGGGCTCAGGGAGTCCCCTTGATAGATACCTTTTTTGATAGATATCTGTCGCGTTGTTACAGTACTGTGGTTGCTATTTATTTGTAGAGTTGTTTTCCACTGTAGCATTATATGGCGCATGAAATTAATTATTTTTGGGTTTATTCTGTAAATCTCTAGTATTTGTATTAACCAAGAATGAGGAACACTATCAAAAGCTTTTTTGTAATCAATATAGGTACAATGAAGATTTCTGTTTTTTGAGGTGGCGTGTTTATGAATAGTGGAATCTATGATCAGCTGTTCTTTGCATCCCATGTGGCCCTGCCTGCATCCTTTCTGTTCCTCTGCAATTATGTTGTGGTGTTCAATGTGAGAGTTAATTTTTCTTGTGATTGCTGATGTTAGTATTTTATACACACATCAAAAGTGTCTAGGGATCAACATATATTTTTGCAATAACTTTTCTCCTGATTGATATTAATTAAAATTTTCTTTAAGGATTCATCAAATAAAGTGTTTTCGTTTGTCACAGTAACGATAAACCAAGTCACCTTTGCATTAATAAAGAAATTTGCCATTTTCCTAATAAAGGGATTTTTGACATTTGAACCACTAACACAAAAGTTCGAAAAAAAGACTGAAATAACAGTTTTCTCTAAAATTTTATTGGGTAACTTAAACAATTAATAATCCGTGTTTCTACCGCAAACACTAACAACACAAGAACATCGGTTTGGCATACTCAAAATGAGTTCATCCAAATCACGCTGTGGAATGGCCGCCCATGTTCGTTGCAACAACAAAAAAAGGTCTTCTTGCGACTGGATACCCTCCATATTCGGCAGAGCTCTTCTCTGTAGCATATCCCATGCATGCTCAATCGGGTTCAAGTCTGGCGACTGAGCAGGCCAGGGCAGGACATTGATGTTAGCTGCGGCGAGAGTCTGTCTTACAACTCTTGCGGTGTGCGGTCGTGCATTATCATGCATTAACTGAAATAAGGGACCGATTTGCACTTGTAGAGGAACGATGACGTCTGATACAATCGTCTCAGCATAAATTTGAGCGTTGAGGTTGCCTCTGATCCAAATCAACTCAGTTCTTCCGCCGATCCAAATACCCGCCCATACCATGATGGTTCCACCACTATAAGGATGGACTTCCTGGCAGGATTTTAATCGCTGTTGGCGTCCAGGGGTTCTCCAGTGTCGTATACGTCTTGTATCCGGTCTCATACCAAAACGAGACTCATCAGAAAAGCACACGAAACGCCATTGTTCTTCTGCCCAATTTCTGTGTTCAAGAGCCCATTGATATCGAATCCTACGATTGTGCATTGCTATAGGTGGTACCCGTAGCGGTCTTCGGGAATGAAGGTTCACTTCATGCAAGCGGTTTCTGACTGTTTGGTCGCTAATTAAGTTCCCTGAAGAGTGATGAAGCCTCACGGCTAACATCATGGCGGTTATTGTTGGAGCTCTTCGAGTTAAGATTTGAATGTATCGGTCTTGTCTCCGTGTGGTGCAGCGATACCGTCCTCCATGGCGCTCAGCCACGGTACCAGTGCTTCGGTAACGTGTCCAAAGTCGACTGATAACACTCTGACTTGTATTCAGAGCTAAAGCCACAGTACGTTGCCGGGAACCAGCTTCTATCATTCCCACGGCTCTGAGCATTTCTTCCCTGCTTAAATGACGTCGCCGCTCCATAATAACGTTGGTTTTAATCAGTAGTAGGGAAACAGTAGCACTAATAATGTCTTCAATGCGTTGTATGTTTTTATAGGGAAAATATTGACAGCTGATTTTCATCTTTTACTCGAATTTGATTCACAGTTCCTGATTCAAATTATGAAATGCACCAAAAAGGATCCATATAAATTTATAAAATCATAAATTTATTACAAAGCCACATCTCAATCTCAAGAAATTCGCATAAAAATGCTTGATCCCTAGACACTTTTGATGTGTGTATATTGTGGGTAACCATGTAATTGGTCTGTATTGGGAAGGCTGAGATGAGCTTTCAGTTTTAGGTAGCATGTAGGATATTCCTGTTGCGATAAATTCGGGTGTGTTCTGCTGTCCTAATATGATATCTGTTAAATTTTTTGCTATAGATTTGTGTAGTGAAGTTAACTTTTTGTACCAGAAATTATGTATTTTGTCTACACCTGGTGATTTCCAGTTGTGTAATCTAGCTGTTATGTGTGTAATGTCGGACTCTGCTACCTCTACAAATTCCATTTCGTCAATAGCTCTCCATTTTGCTTCTTCTTCCGCTATCCAAGATGCTTTGTCGTTGTGTTGTACTTGCTCTTCCCAAATGCTAGACCAATATGCTTCTAATTCTTCTTTTGTTGGTGCGTCTGAGTTGTTTTTTAGTGTAGTGTCTCTGTGTGTTTTCTGTATGTTTCTATAAAATGCTTTTTCATTCATTGCAAATGTCGCATTATCATTTTTGCGTTGTTCTGCCTTCACATATCTCCTAAGCCTATGAACTTTAAGAGCTAGTTTCTGTTTTAATGTATCCAAACTCCTCAGGCTTCCTATTGTTACTTTCGTGTCTAGTGTGATTAGAATAGTTTTTAAATATTGTTTCAACTCTCTTAACTACTTTATTTGATCTGATTCCGTTGATATATTATGTGAGTCTACCACAGTCTGCTCTTAATATTTCAATGTCTTTTTCTAGTCTCTGCTGCCATGCTGGTTTGACAATACGATTTGTTTTTGTGGTTACTGTGTGGTCTGTGATTTTAAAGTTGAGTTCTTCCGATATAACTACCGCTGGGCAATATATAAGTAAATGTATGTCTATAAGTTGTGTGTCATCAGATATAAATTGTACGAGTATATTTTCATTAAATAAGTTAACTAAACGGAATAGTTTACGAGTGTATTTAAGTTTAGGTAGTTTTGGTTGAACTGCTGGATCCATCCCAGAGTATTGTGTTATTGTTGTTCTAAATTTATCCTGTATTTCTTGAATATACGTATCTGTGGCTAAGTTTTGATCTGCGATAACTAAGGTCTCGATATCATTTTCGAGCGTTAGGGTTAAGGATTCGGTCTGTGTGGATGTATGTGTTGTTACCGGGTAAGCTTGCGATTGGTTGTATGTTAGAGATTGACTATTAGGATGTAACTGAGTGAGCGATTGTGGTTGTTCTTGCAGAATATTTATGTTTGTGTTTTGTGTTAGTATGATAGTGTTAGTGTCTGCGTAGTGTTCTGATTCTTGTTGTAATTGTGTGCGTACTTCTTCTTTTAACTGATCTAATTCGACTTGTGAGAAGAGTTTATTTCTAACTATAGTTCTTCGTTGATCTAAAATCCGTTGTTCTGAAACTGAAATCTCAGGATATTGAAGTGAAAAACGTTCATGCAGTTGTTGTCTGTAGGTGGTCATGTCGGTCTCTAATTTAGTTATGTATAGATAAGTTCGCATGATGAATAGGTTAACTTCTTTGCTCCATCTCATGCGAACTCTTGTTTTTTCCAGCCTTGGTGGACGCGGGTAAGAAGGTAGATACCTCCCGCGCAACATTCAAGGCTGGAGTAGGTGAAACTGTATTAAAACTATTTACGGGAGGTGATGATGGTATTGATGGTGATGATGTTCTTGAAGGTTCGTACGATACTGTACTTGGACTATATGGTTCTACAGGGGTGTCTGTCCTGTTTGTCAGTCTATCACCATCATCAATATCTTCGGCTGTAGCATCTTTGTCGGTGGGAGCCCGCCTGTTCAACTCCTCACCGCTAACGGTTCGCATGCTGAGACACTCAGCGTCAGCTCCAAGTGTGCCCCGGCGATCGCCCCTGGGCAGCGGTCCTATACGTTTTCTTTTTGAACGAGTGTCCATTTTTAAGTGGATTTCCAGAGCCACGTTAGCCACGCCAGTCATTTCTCACTCGTGTGTCCTCCCCCCACGTGATTAGATGGTCAATCAGGACGTGTGGTTGTTTAGGGGGCTTATTATTATTATTATTATTTCCTTTATATCACTATGTACATATAAATTATATTTTTAAATATTAGGATATAAAAAAATATAAAAACATTTAAAAATATAAAAAATAGTAGCCCACCGGTATCGGGAACAGGGTCCAAACTACCGGTGGTCAGGGCTCCAAAGAGAGGAACCTCCTAACAATGCGGGTCGTGTCCAGGAGTACCGCTCTCCGAATCAAGCCCTTGATCCAGCTGTCCAACGAGAGCCTCCTTAGATGTTGGTCGAGGCTCTTGGCTATTAGCCCATTGGCTGTCACGACTATCGGCACAATGATCGCTGAGTCCACATCCCACATGTCGACAACCTCGTGAACCAAGTCAAGATACTTGATTTGTTTATCTTTCTCGGCTTTCACGAGGTTCTCGTCATGCGGGACGGCTATGTCAACAATCATTGCGCGCCGCTCTCATCGATCCACCATCACTATATCAGGCTTATTGGCAACAATAGTTCTGTCAGTGATGATGGATCGATCCCAGTACAATGTGATATTACCATTCACGAGAACTGGGTCGGGCACATACCTATAGTACGGCACTTCCGATTCTACAAGGTTGTATTTCAAAGCAAGTTGCTGATGGATTATCCTGGCTACAAGGTTGTGTCTATACAAGTATTCTCCGTTAGCTAGACGAGAACACCCGGAAATGATATGCCTGATTGATTCTCCCGGCCGGTGGCATGCCCGACAAATGTCAACCGTGCCATCTTTCACAATAAATCTCCGGTAATTGTTCGTCATCATAACTTCGTCCATAATTGCACAGACAAAACCTTCGGTTTCTCCAAAAAGGTCACCGAAACGCAGCCAGGCTACGGACGCTAGTAAATCTACATCGGGACCATGTAGGGTCCGAAAAAAGCTTCCGTGAAGCTCCTTACTCTGCGATACCTCCATGCGATCATTAGTGTCAAGTACTACTGGTTTGCGCCAGTTCTTTTTACCTAAGGAGAGCGGAGTGAGGTCCTTGTCCACCGCGACTACATCTCGATGCATCCCCACGTCGGTTTCTAGGAAATATTCCCTGACACTGCATATCTCGCGATTGTGGAGAGTCCTAGCGTTTAAAAAGCCTCGACCTCCACATTTTCGCGGGATATACAGCCTCATTACCGATGACCGTGGGTGATGCATTCGATTTGCAGTCAGCAACGTACGGACCTTCCTATCCAGGGCGTCGAGTTCGGTCTGAGTCCATTTGAGTATGCCGAAAGAGTACATCAAAACCGGCATGACCCAACCGTTGAAGGCGCGCACCTTGTTTCCGCCTGAAAGAAGACTATTAAATACTTTTTTCAGACGGCCAAAGAAGCGCTCCTTCAACGATTGCTTCATGTCAGTAACATTGATGCCCAACGCTTCCGACATACCCAAATACTTATAGGTTTCGGATGTGGAGAGGGCTCTAAGATTTGTGGAATCCGAGAGTTGGGTTCCCACGGATTCCACAATCTTCCCTCGCTTTACATGCATGACCGCACATTTGTCCACACCAAATTCCATCCTGATGGCGCTACTGAAAGTTTCAGTAATTTTCAGTAGCTCCATCAGTTGCAAATTGTTGGAGGCAAAGAGTTTTAGGTTATCCATGTAAAGGAGGTGAGATATAACCTGACCACCTCTCCTCAGCCGATAGCCTAGACCTGAATCCTCCAGCAGTGTGCTTAGAGGATTCAAGGCTAAGCACAACCAAAGCGGACACAAACTGTCACCCTGGAATATGCCTCGCTCGATCCTTATCGGCTCGCTATTCCTCTGGATATTTCGACATCCTGGATAGCGAAGGACTGTCCTCCATTGCCACATACATGACATCAGGAAGGTTGCATCTACTTTATACAACTCCAGCACCCTCATGAGCCAAGTATGTGGCACCGAGTCATAGGCCTTCTTATAATCTATCCAATATGTCGATAAATCCTTTCGGGAACGACGAACCTGTTGGCTAATGGTCATTTATTATTATTATTATATATAGGAATGACGTCTTAGCTAAAGTTGTTTAGTCTGATGGGCATTTCCTGTTGACTTACAAAAATTAAAGATCTGGAACGTCTCGAATCGTCTCGCGCGTCCCGTTGTTTTCCCGTCCCCGGCCTCTTAGAATTCGATATCAGACGTTTCAGATCTTCGATTTTGACGACCCCGTTGTCGCTGGCATAAGCAACAGGATCCGCGTACGAAGTCGCGGGCAGAAGCTAGTTAATAATAAATAATAAAATATGAGATATCAGAACCAGCCATGCATTCTGTTGTGGCACATACAAAGGAGGACTTATTTAAATGTTAATAACAAAATAAAAATTGAGTTATGGCATCAATATGCATATTTTTTTATAAATGTTTATGAGATGCTAGAAGTCATTTTTAAAGTTTGTTAACTTCTAAACCAGTCTAGAGGAGGGTTTTACTCTAGTTGAGGGCAAGAAGGGTCGATCGCGATGCAACCGCAACTATGGCGGTACCGCTCCTGGAAGCGAGGATTTTCGAGCTGTAGTGCCCACTTGCTCCCATACGTTTCACGGTTGGATCGATAGATATCGGGAGAGAAACCAAGGTCTTATCAGTGCCGAAGGAAGGACGATGCAGTAGAGCTAGACTACGAAGTTTGGCCAGATGGAGTTAGGTATAGATGTTGCAGAGAAGCATGACCAAAAGTAAACTCCCACGTGTGGTGTGATAATAATTATGTTTTTCTGATTTACCTATACTTGAGTGTATACTGAATTCATTTGTGAGTCTCTACTCTCTAAGGTTACTCTGTAAAGGTTCTTTTGTCACTAGGAATAGATGATATACCTACTTACCTATTACATATTATTGTACTATCGACATGATGTAGTGTTTCAAAAGCATTTCAAACAATAAAGATTTCAAATTGTCTGTATTTTATTTTTTTCGATGTAAAACTTATATATCTAACAAAAATAATATACGCAAACAATACATTACAGTCGACTTACGAAGAAAAACTTAAGAATCAACAGAATGTACCTAGATCGCAAGAGCGAGCGAAGCGAACGTCAAACCTGAAAATGTTAGCACCCCACCTTGAATAGTCTTTAAAGAAAGAGAACTTACTTACTTTATCGAATTATGACGAACAGTTTAAACTCGTTTTAAAGCAGCTTAGGTTTTGGAATCTTTCAAACCTTAAGTACGAGTGGGGTTCCCAATATCCCGAGTTTGCTTCGCTCGCTCTTGCATCCTAGATTCTATATTTTATAACAGGCTTTTTAAAGG
Organism: Globia sparganii; assembly: GCA_949316385.1. Lineage (NCBI taxonomy): Eukaryota > Metazoa > Arthropoda > Insecta > Lepidoptera > Noctuidae > Globia > Globia sparganii. Next base: position 7,354,025 of record OX438670.1, read on the forward strand.
AAAAACTTTTTAAGCGCGTTAAAAATCCTCTGTCTGTCTGTGTATTAATGTTTTTGTATATGCTCATCGGGATTTTCGTGGCTCAAGTACAGTTTTAAGTTTGTAATGCAAGTGAATCATTCAGACTCTCGACAGCTTGAATAATTTTGGGGGGGGTCATGACCCCCACTACCCTCCACTGCTCATACCGCGCCTGTATTGGGCCCCATCCGATCCCACAATCGATCCTTTTCTTATAGCATGTTTTTCATTATTAAACATTCTGCTCCCAAAAAGTTTCGTCAATTTGGAGAATATCCTTATAATTATACAATACTAAACCAAAATTTAGTGAATGGGCCACTGCTGGCATTAGAAAAAGCAGAGATATTTTATATAATTTTTATCACGAGACATCATTAACTTCTGACCAAGCCCTTCATAATTATGTAAGAAACTATTCTAAAATATTCCAAAGAGTCTGCGCTGAAGCTAAATCTAAATTAATAAGTAACAAAATTAGTATGTCTAATAATAAAATAAAAGCTGTGTGGCAGATAATTAACAAAGAAACTGGAAACACCAAACAGCAAGATCAGAATGAGTTGTTCCTAAAAATTTATAGGTAATGAAATCATTTCAGATAAGTTAAAAGTGGCTGAGGGAGCGTTCAAGAATTACTAAACGCAATGTGGGGGGAAGGGGGTCTTATAAAATGTTACGTTGCGTTACATGGGCGGGAGGGGGCTTATTTAAACAACACGTTACGTAACATTTTTTTTTATTTTAATAAAAAATCTAGGGAATTAGAATCTTCCAAATCGGCAACCCTTTTCGTTTATGTTTTACGGGGAATCCCTGGATTGTATTGTACATAGGCTGCACTAAAAGTATCGGGAATGGAATATTTCCACTGTTCCTGTCATATTAAAATCTTTTTAATTGAAAACTCCTTGGTTTTAAAAATCGAACACCATTTATTTATTTAAAAAAAGATTCTCGGTCTAGTCACAAGGTTTTGTCAAACTTGTTTAGTCGTTGAGAAAATGGAATTGACTCGAGAAAATTCAAGAGCGATGATTTATTATGACTTTCGAAGTGGTTTAACACAAAAACAGTGTGTTGACCAGATGATTTCTGCATTTGGTGATGAAGCCCCATCCAAAACTACAATTTATCGCTGGTTTGCTGAATTTCAACGTGGACGTGTCAAGCTCAGTGATGATCCCCGTCAAGGTCGTCGAAAAACTGCAGTCACCCAAGAAAACGTTGATGCTGTGCGTAAGCTGATTGAGGAAGATCGACATGTGACATACCGCGAAATTCAGGCAACTTTAGACATTGGCATGAGTCAAATACAAATAATCTTGCATGAACAATTAGGTGTAAAAAAGTTGTTTTCCCGGTGGATACCGCATTCGCTCTGTGAAGAGCAAAAAGCGGCTCGCGTTACTTGGTGCATCAGAACTCTCGAAAGATTCCACGCAGGATCCTCAAATGCTGTATACAACATCGTATCAGGTGACGAATCCTGGATATATGCGTACGAACCCGAAACAAAAAACCAGTCACGAGTTTGGGTGTTCGAAAATGAGTTAAAGCCAACAAAAATTGTTCGTTCACGGAGTGTTGCAAAAAAAATGGTGGCCACGTTTGTCTCCAAAACCGACCATGTTACGACTATTCCTCTTGAGGGACAAAGAACGGTTAATGCAGAATGGTATGCTAGCATTTGCTTGCCACAGGTCGTTTCAGAACTCCGTAAAGAGAACTGCAACCGCCGCATCATCCTCCATCACGACAATGCGAGTTCTCACACCGCGCACAGAACAAAAGAGTTTTTAGAGCAAGAAAACATAGAATAATTAGACCATCCGCCGCACAGCCCCGACCTAAGCCCTAATGATTTCTATACTTTCCCTAAAATAAAGAATAAATTGCGTGGACAGAGATTTTCATCACCTGAAGAAGCTGTGGACGCCTACAAAACGGCCATTTTGGAGACCCCAACTTCCGAATGGAATGGTTGCTTCAATGATTGGTTCCATCGTATGGAAAAATGTGTCAAATTTCGCGGAGAATACTTCGAAAAACAATAAATACATTTTTAAATAGTAATGTTGTGTCACTTCCTTCATTACCGAAATTTTCAGCCCGCCGCCCTCGTACGTTACTTTTATTTTTGTACAATCCGATCTCAAGAACAGAATATGTGCAACCTGTGGGATCTATTTCACATCCCAAAAGAGTGTGCAAACGCACAGTCGGTACGTGCATGGCAAGACTACCGAAAACCCTCGTGAAAGTAGAGTACGGCACAGCGACTTGGCGACTTGCTGCCAGAAGGGCAAATGAGCTGCTCTGCATTGTGCGCCATAGTGAAGCATTATCTGAGGATGCCGATTGGCTCGATGAAGACGAAGTTGATGCTATTATAATGGTAAACATTTGTGTAAATCAACTTAAATAAAAAATAGATTATTAATTGGACATGGATGGACACCATCTTTTATTCAACAGAACAAATTCCTCCTTCAAATATAATAAACATGACACCTGACAAATAGCACAAAGCAAAGACAAAGACAATAAGTATATAACCTTATCATCCCCCCTCAATTCTTATTTTCCCTATCCAGTAAGAATTGTATTAAATAATTTATCAAGACAAAAATCTAAGTCCATAAACAACTCTGAAGTAAAATTATTAGCTTTTTTACTAGGTATAATGATGATGTCTACATGTAGGTACATGGTTTTATATTGTTTAGTTTCATTATAATCCTTAAAACGGATAAAAGTGGCCACTATATTCCGTTTTAAGGATTATGATAAAACTAAACAATATAAAACTACCGCTTCTAATAATATTAACGTATAATCTTGTGAAGCACAACTTAACGTGCTTGTTTTCTGCATTTTCATTCTAAATTGTATGAAATAACCAAACAAACGATGAGGGCGCCACTGTAGGGTCGGCACAGTCTTAATGAACAAAACATACAATAACTTGGTTTCTGGTTATCGAACACCAGCAAAGCCACATAACGCGGCCATCATTGTAGCATCCATACATATTTGAACATAATAAATAGGTAACGTGCAATATTTTGAAATGTAATTTTCTAAAGCATTAATTTCTTTGCATTTTGTTATATTGATAAACCCCTTGCTCACTGTCACTGCTATGTTAAGGTCGGTTTCCAGTCTAACTGGATGCAGCTAAATACCAGTATGTTTCCGACTTCACAAAAAGGAGGAGGTACTATGTTCGGATGTTTGTATGTTTTTTTTTTTTTTTGTTTGTTCATCGAATACTCCGCGAATTGTCGACGGATTTTCAAAATTCTTTTTTTGTTCGTAAGTAGATAGTTCTGAGGTGGTCTCATTGTCACCAAGTTAGGATCTGATGATGGGATCTTAGAGAAATCGAGGGCAACCCTCAAATTTTATAGGCTCACTTATTGTTTTTCGCATATTTTGTGAAGTATCTTGTGTATTTGCGTATGGTTGTTACCATCTCAGGTAGCTGAACTGATGATGGAAGGTACAAATCCTTAACAGTAAGAAGTTATTCGAACAGACAAGGACAGTTTTAGTAAATTGTTTTAATGTTTGATAGGACATTTGCCACATTTGGTCTCATGATCATCAAGTCATGACCTGATGCTGCAGTCAGGATAGTCTGCAGAGTACCTAACTCCTCGACAACTAACAGCAGATATATCGTGTTTAGGCTCATTGAAAAGTGCTCGATGTGTGGATAAACGTACTGTTAATGAGAAACACCGAAGTACATAGAGACTTGATGCTGAAACCAGGAGCATCAGAAAAAGTACAAACCTTGAAATTACAGCACCGTAGTCGTGTTTGGGCTCATTTTAAACAGGACTAAATTTTAAGTTCAATGCAATGTTGACATAAGTCTGGCCTGATGTTTCCAGCATTATCAGTGAGATCCTGGAGAAATCGAAGGAACTCTTCAAATATTATAGGCACACCTATAGCGATTCGGGTATTATTTATACTAACTCGTGCATTTGCTTTCGGAAAGCAAAATTTAGTGAAGTAAAACTGATGATGAAGACCACAGATGGCCACCGGGACTACTCAATAATAAGTATTTCACAGGTTGCGATTCGATTACTTTAATATGGTTGCTAAGCAATTTATGCTCGTCACAATGCGAATGGTGAAATGGAGCTGATGGTGGAGTACCAGGAGAACTTCTCAACAATTAACGTCCCTGTATCGGGAAAAGTAATATTTTGTAAAAGGCGATGAGCTTGATGCATTATAAACAGACCCACTAAAAAGCGAGAAATAAAAACTTTTTAACAAAAAAAAAAACCGACTTCCATAAAAAACACTACAAAGTGAAAAATAACTTTAATTTCGGAAGTCGGTGGCAATAAACTTAAATACAGATCCAAAGATACCGACTTCCGAAATTAAAGTTATTTTTCACTTTGTAGTGTTTTTTATGGAAGTCGGTTTTTTTTTTGTTAAAAAGTTTTTTATATGAAGCGACTGCCTATAATCCTTACTTATGTATCTGTCACCGGGTTGTATATTTTAAGCCTTCATTAATTATCGTATTACTTAGAGAGACTAAGTAATATGATAATTATAACAATAGCAAATATTAAAAATAATAATAGTTTATTACTTGAAAATTTGGATTGAGACTAAGTTAACTCATGAGATAACGCGACTCGGAGGCTTAACTTGTATCTCAGTGAGCGAGCATGGTGGTCAATGATTGTTGCTTCTCTGTATGAGACGGAGAAGTTCAAGAAATATACTGGAGGTTTCGATGCTCGAGAAAATCATAGTTAAGTTAATATCTTGTTAGTTTTCCGTTGTGAAGATAGTTTGTTATAAGGTATAAAAATAAAGAAACATGTATATGTAAGTGTGAACATTGTTTATTATTTACTACAAAAAATCGATCCCGTAAAAATATCAGAATAAAAAGTATCCTATGTGTTACTCTGATGTATAAGCTATATTATTGTCAAGTTTCATTAAAATCCGTTCTGTAGTTTTTGCGTGAAGAAGTAACAAAGATACAAACATACTCACAAACTTTCTGATAAAATATTAGTGTGATTTAGACAAAAATACAATTAATTGTCTCTTGAAGACTTTATTGGTTTTAGTAATTGCGGTGTGATCCATACAATGACCCTGTCGGATAGCCGTTTGTTTGGCCATTTTGGAGATCGTACATTTGACCATTTGGCGGCCCGTACATTTGACCGTTCTGTGGCGCGTATCCGTATATTGGGTGGGTTGGCAGCCCGTAGATTGGACCGGTCGGACCGTACGTTCCACCCGTCGGCGTCGGGGGCCCGTACATTGGGCCCATCGGTGGCCCGTACATTTGACTGCTCGATATACCGTATATTGAGCCACCCGCTGGTCCGTACATTTGACCGTATGGCGGAACCTGCATATAATATAACGGGCCGGTCGAAGGTGCATCCACTGGAGTATTCTGTGAGCTGTATGGAGTTCCGAATGTCATTTTATAAAATTGTCCGCTTGAAGGGACGTGCGAAGAGCTCGGGGTTCCGAATGATGTTTTGTCAGTTGCAATAGGGGCTTCTGTTCGTGTTTCGGTGACGCTTAATGTATGAGTTTTCGTGACTGATACTATGGTAGCGTCTTTGACGGGCGACTTGTCGAGAAGTGTATTATTGGTTTCTTTATCGCTTTCTCCAGCATTCTTAGATCTAGAGTTAGTGGTGTCATTCGATGTACCATTGATGACGTTATTCGTAGAGCTATGCAATTGACTGTCGTTGGTTGCCCCGGGCGATGTAAAGTGATCATAGACCAACCTAGAATAATTATTGTAGTGTTTCTTGCTGGTGCTGTTATAAAATGGGTCAAATTGGTATCCTTTGTCGTCGTGCTTCACCTTGAACCCTCTGGTGTCACTGAGGCTGTAGTCATAGCCCCAGGTGGTACTTGTCTTGTTCACTGTTGATGTAGTTTGACCTGCAATTAATAGTTACTATTATTAAGTAGTATAGGTATTTATTCGCAGGAGTACAGAAGTCTGCGTTCATTGGAAGAGAGAATGTTTATTTGGCAGTGATAAGATGTGATTATGTAATTCATATAAACTTTTTAATGATAATGAAAACCGCATCGAACCCCATCAGTATTGTAGAAGTATTCAGTGAATACTTAGGCAGACGATTTAATCTAATCACTACATAGTATAAAACAAAGTCGCTTTCTCTGTCCCTTTGAACGCTTAGATCTTTAAAACTACGCAACGGATTTTGATGCGGTTTTTTTAATAGATAGAGTGATTCAAGAGGAAGGTTTATATATATAATACATGCATGCATGTGATGTCGTAAATAAACAAATTTTTTTGCGCTTACTTTTCAAACGCTGGCTGAACCCTACGAGATAGGTCAAAATAATGTACTACAGTATTGTACACCTTAAAAAGGTCTACAAAAAAGTCCACAATGGTATATGTCTATCTCTTAGGGATAACCCACAATAATCATTTTTTATCCTTTACTTTTTACGAGAAATAATGGCTTATTTACGAAGCGATTTTAAGCAATACAGCATTAATCCTTATCCAATTAAGTACCTTACATACATTGTGCATTTAATATAAATAAATATGGCCCTTTACAGCATGTAATTTAAATGAATATTTTCGAAGATATTACAGATTTAAAATGCAGGGACATAGCGGTTGCTGCGGTACCGGCCGCGGCGGCGCGTGCTGGCATTCTTGAAATACCTGTACTTAGTATCAGTATTGCACCCGTGTGAAGCTGGAGCGGGTCGCTAGTACTATTTATAAAACAATGAAAAAAGATAGAGAAGATATTCAATTAATAATGTTGTTCATTTTATCCAAGTACTGCTACGCGAGTCTACGCCGCGCTACGCTGCTACGCTGGGTCTACGCGGCGCAGAACGTTGTGCTACGTCAGTCAAATTTCTCATGGTTGTATTTCTATAGGCGTGCTCTGTGTTAGTGCGACGAAGATGGAGAAATAATTAATGTTATGAGTTGGGACCGTTGCTATCAAAGGCAAGTGGATAAACCGTGCTTAGAATTCATACTTTAATTCCGGACTTCAAAAGAGCCTGACTACTGAATTAAGGTTCGGTGTTCCTTCTCAGAGTAGTCAATTAGGAAACACTAATCTCATCTAGTTTAAAAATAATTATTAATTATACTTAAGCGTTTTTAAAAAGCAGTTTTTACAGGAACAAAATATCATATCATTTATCCATTACATTTGTCACACAATTTTGTCTTCATCTTAGCCGTTGCCGTTTTCGTGATGGTCAGTAGAAATGTTACTTATAATATCAAGGGCACAGGAGATACCTATTTTGATACAAAAGTAAGTATTACAATTCAAATAAAAAAAAAAGAAATAATAAAAAAAAATATAATAAAAATAAGTAAAAATAATAAATTCAAATAATAAAGAGTATTTTCTATTCTATTCTATTCAAATAGAAAAGTGATTTTAATCAAATTAATCTCACGTTTAAGTAGATTAATTTCAGTGCAGCACTTATAATTATATAATTATTATAGTATAATCAGTAGTTTTAATACTCACAATAAGCTTCTTCCAGAATCACTAGTAATAGAAAGCTGCACGCCTGTAAAAATTACGAGGTAAAATATAAATAAAAGCGTCGGACTCTCAAACGTAGGGTTCAGTATCACAAGACAAAACACGTCGAAAAAACACGTTTTTGTATAGAGATTTTATTTTTATTACATGTTGCTATAGCGGCAACAAATACATACTCTGTAAAAAATTCAACTGTCTACCTAAGATACGGCCCGCTGGCGGACAGGCGGACGGTCAGATGGACAGACGGATGGACGGACGGACGGACAGCGGAGGCTCAGTAATAGGTTCACGTTGGCACCATACGTTTAAAATAGATTTTACGGATCAATTAAAACAGATTTTATAAAAAGATAAAACAAAAAATATATTTGAAGAGTCTGCCACAATGACGGTTATAAATTAAAGATTGCATTTATTACTGTAATCGCTGATAAATAATAAACTTACTATTTATTAAACTTAAATAAAAGAACAACGTATCGCAATCCAAAGCGTCACGAGTTTTATTTAAACTAGACGTAGTTAAATTAAAAATACACTTACTATCAACTTCATGATTGCGAATTTAGAGATGTCAGTCATTAGCAAATATCAAACAGCTATTTAGGAGTGAATATCGTTCGACGATGTTTTATATACGAAGGTTATCTCTCATTGAACATGACCTTAGATAGCATGCAACATCACGCTTGTCTCCCCCGGAGGGTCAGTCAAAGACGTATCACCCGCATGCCAGAATTGGTACATTATTAAAATGGATATGACAGTTAGGTACTTATCAAAGTTCCCTCGTACAGCGCTTTGCCCTCCCCGCAGCGCCTAAGATGTTAACAGCATCTACTACTAGAGTGCATAGCGCTGTACTAGTGGATACGAGGCAACTTTGTGGTTATGTCCTGAGATGATGTGCAGGCGGGAGAGTGTTACTCACAGATGCTGTGACGCATCTCAGGACATGAGCACAAAGTTCCCTCGTACAGCTATGCACTCCCTACAGCCTCATGAGCTGAGATTTTTCGCAACCTGTCATGTCCATTTTTTCCATAGAGTAACAGGTTTAGGACTGAAAACCAGCGTCAATCAATAACTGTTTGTGTCTTTAAACGAATGTCCAAAATACTGTTGACAAATATTATTTAAGGTTCTTTCAGCCCAAATAGCAGCCAGGTTGTTAATTGTAGAGCTATGTTGTAATAGTTAAAACATGTTCGGGATGTTATATTCAATTAAAAGTTGGTATTTTTTTAATGTTACGCTTAAAAACTTGTTCTAACTATACGATTTTTGGCATTTTAAATCTCAATTAGCAGCCGGGGGGTTAATTTTAGACTTTCGTTGTAGTAGTAAAAAATGCTCAAGATGTTATTTCCCATAAGCAAAGAGTACTTTTTTTTTACTCGGCTCTTTAATTTTTGGATGAGAAATGAATGTCCTTTGACACACTACATAATTTATTTATATAACATTATTATTAGTATTACACATGGATAGACCATGACCTGGTTTAGGACCTTTTTATCCCGGTATTTTTTTTTTATATTTCTGCTGGATCGAGATTTAATTATGTGGGTAAAATCGTGGGGCGCAGCTAGTTTGTTTATAAATTACGATTGGGTTAGTCGTGTATAACGCTTTTCTCGAGCAACAAAACATCAGCTTAGCAGCAGACAACTACTGTACGTAAACATTTTATACGTACACTATTTGCGCATCACAATTTTCTTTCATTGTTGTATGCAAGTCTGAAAAATTATTGTTCATATGTTAGTGTTCGGAATCAAGAAATGGTTTTTCACCTCAAAAAGAAATCGAAATCTCTCTCTAAAATAATTGAACATTTTAAGGTTCCGCATCCAAAAAGGTGCTAACTATTACTTGAATTTTTCGTGAAATACACGGTGTCACTGCCAGCGGCTGTTATTATGGCAACAATAAAAAGACGATAAAAATAAATACCGAATGGTGTGGAAAGAATATCAGGAAAACATGTGTCAATTAAATTAAATGTGTTTGGTTTTCAAACACATTAAATTACACATTTAATCACCCTGCAGCCGTTGCATCTCTTTCGCGCCGATACACGCAGCTGTCACGGTGCTCCCAGCCGATATCGCGCGATTTCTCCGCGTTCACTTAAACTACGATATATATCACGAATTACACATCACAGCTCTCCAAACTATACGTCATTGAAATTGCTATGAAATAATCTGATTATATAGAGCTTAGTACGGTTTTACCTTGTAATATATTGCTAATTCGAAGTTGAAAGTTTAGCGACTTTTCTCAGTAATTTGTACAAAAGAAAGAAAAATATTTGATTTGGGACATACACTTTAAATACAAATAAGTAGTTAAAAAAGGAGAAAAGGATTAAAAGACCCAAAAAAAATGAGCAAAAAAAAAATGATCTGAGCGAGGCCAAAAAGGCTTCTATATCAGCATAATGCTGCGTTATTAAAAAAAAAATATATCACACCGTTGATATTCTGATAGCGCCCACAGTTGGACATAAATACGGACATCTATAAATCTCACTATGGGATAAAAAATAATAAGAAAATAAAATATAACAATAAAAGCATAGTTTAGATAAGAACAAAATAAATTAAAACAGATTTGAACTAGTACGTATAAAATATCGGACTGCCCTTTAGCGATATGATGTAGGTATCTTGTTATCACTAAGATAACGTGAAGTTGGTAAGTTAATAGGTCCAATAGAGATAGTATCCGCTCTATGCATGGTCAAACTTTCCTGTAGATAATATTTTGTCTGTTTTTAATGTTTCGGACAATCCGACGTTGCGGTTGGCAGTTACAACAAATTGAAAGGTTAACGATAATAATTATTATGACATATTCTTGATGCGATTGTTTTATATGTAAATAACTTCATAATTTCCTCTACCTATCTTTTAAAGTGATTTGTATTACTTATGAAAGTTGTAGGTGTCTGTATCAGCAGGCTGCAACACCAAAGGGTTATATATAGGTTGCCAACCTCTTAAATATGAAATGATGTTTTGTAAATAAAATCATTTGGTTGCTACGACTTAGCACGAGATGTACGACGACGTAGCACGGGATCTACAGAAAACATGTTCACTTCATCTCAGACTTACGAACTAACAAATTTTATCGAAAGGCAAAAGGGTAGTTTTTCGAAATTTGATTCTTCGACTGATCCATATGGCCAAAATTTAATTTCACTTTCAGCTCTGTAACACATGTTCATACGAAAATAGGTATACCAAATAACATATATTTGAATGAGGGACTCGTTTTTTTTATAGTAGTTTTCAAGATATCGACGTTCGAATATTTTTTGGCCAGATGAATCAGAATTTGTTACAGATGAATCAGAAACAGAAATAAAAATGAAAAACTTTATGTAGATGGGCTGTGTATCAAAAAAATAATCATATTTTAACAAAAATAATAATGTGTTTTTATGAAAACAATTATCAGTGATCATATCACCGAAAAAATCTGGTGAATTCAACAATAATTGTTGTAAAACATTTTAGAAACTCCAGTATAAGTATAAGTTATTGTATTTTATGAGAAAGCGAGAATAATGTTATATAACAGAAATTTTAACTATTATATAATATTTATAATACAACAAATTTTTAAGTACAGACGCCAGCACATCAAGCTACCCGAAACTGTCAAATTTTCTCAATCAACATTGAACCATAGACTTTAGCGATAAAGTTGAAAATCTTTTAAAGAAATTTGTCAGATTGTAGTAGGTTGATGTGCTGGCGTTTGTACTAGCAAGTTATTATAATGCTACATTATATTATTCTCTCTATTTAATTTTATTCCCTGTACAACTCCTATTTATTATACCTATTGACCTAGCTACTCGTATAACCTTTCATAATTAAAAAATGACAGGAGTTCAAACTTATCCTAATAATGGTACTTTTGACACCAGTTTTAGTTAAGCAGTATTAATTATTAATTGGAGTTATCAATCACATTAGTGTATTTATTACAAACAATAAAGTAACAAAATCGAGATCAACTTTAATTGAATGGCACTTTTGACAATTATCTTCCAAATATATTTCTTTCATTTTTAATTTCTACAGAGCATAGGTACTTGTCTGGATCTTTTCTTATGTTTTCCATCCTTCTACGTTCTGTGTGTCTTTTTCTCCTTCTTTTGATCTTTAGTATGTGGCATTGTTGTTAACTACAATATTAATTATAATAACAGAAATTAGTTAGAGACTTTGACATAAGAATAAATAGGCTTTTATGATTGTGTTAATACGGAAGATTAATGTTAGAAGCACCATTTAAATAATACTGGTCTCAATTTGATTACTTTATTTTTAGTAATAGGTAAATAGACTGTTAGTTATGATTGTTAATTCTAAATAATAATTATTAGGTAATTCATAACTAAGACTAAGACATATCAAAAATGTCATAATTAGAACAAGTTTATACTCCTGTCATTTTTTAATTATTCAAAAGGTTACAGTTAAGTAAATGATAATAAATAAGACTAGAACTACTGACTTGTACACGGTCAAAAATTGGCTAAGGAGAATTACGCAACAAAAGCGCTCCTTTCGTGCTGAAGAGGGGAAAAACTAATTTATTTTATGATTCATGTCGGGTTTTGACCATACGAATCAGGCACAGATGAATCAGGATTTTGCCTAAAATCATGCATAACTCAACATACATACAGACTTCATTATTGTGATTTCTACACGAACCTATAACCCAAAAGCATCACACGAAACACAGATTGAAGTTTTAAAACAATAAAATAAATTTTATAAAGTAGGCATTGTAATCAGAATGCCACCTGAACCAAACACAGATGAATCAGGTATTTACCCTCGTAATACCGGGATCTAAGCCAACCAGCCACACCTTCGCCTTCTAGCTCGTCCGTTGCACGATTTGCTACCCCCGCGCGGGAAGCCAGGCTCTCATTATTATTACCCGACCAAGTATGGTCAAGCGCAGCTTACGCCACATTAATCAGACACGCCGGACACTTCTTATTTCATTATTTATAAACAAACTAACACAGTTATAACTAATACACATTTTTTTTGTAAGAGGATATTTCATTTCCTTTCGCTATAATTATAATTTATATTGATGTATCAAAGGGAAAATGCGACATCGACCATTTTGTTCCGGAAAATGGCAAACGAACGCGTTATATGAATCAGAAGTTTTTAACTATATGAAATCAAATTGTGAGAGCTGGTGCCTGAAGTAGGTTTTTAGAAAAAAACCTGTATTACATGTCACTAGAAACTTAGTGGCATCATACAAATAAACAGACAGGTATATAGTACGGTGGTTTGGTGGTTTATTTATTTTGTGTTTTAATTCTTTAGCAGAAATACATGTGCTTATGCTTTGTCATAGTGGTATTTTTAAGCCCAAAGTGGACGTGTTTTGACTCACATGACATTGATGATTCAATTCCTAGTCTTTATACCATCCCTATTTCGGTTCTTAAGGGCCTATACTACCTCAAATGGCTTAGCATGATCCTCCGTTATGTCGAAAATACTTCAGCATTAATTTTGAAATAAATATATGGTAAAGTTGAGGATTAATGTTAGGTCTTATGTTAGACGAAAACACGATTTCATAAAATTTTCTAGATAGAAAAAAATCTAAAGTTACCTCTAAACCGAACAATAAACCGCTGGTATTCAAAAATTACTTCAAATTAGATCATGAAACTTTGTATACTAACCGAACTAACTATAAAGCAGGTCTTATGTTATTTACTTTTTTTAAATTACCATTATTTTCATCGTAAAAAGCAAATACCTAAACTATTGGAGCTGCCTGCCGCCTAGCACCGCACTCTGTCTCGCTCTCACTCAGTCCGCGAGCAGTATCGTGTGAGCGAGATAAAGAGTGAATTTTAGCTGAGGTAGTATAGGTTCTTAATACCTAGCCAGTGTGACGATTTATAGAGAACTAGCAGCGCCCCGCGGTTTCACCCGCATAAGTGTCGATCCCGTAGGAATATCGGGATAAATCTATCCTATGTCCTTTCCTAGGACTCAAACTATCTCTATACCAAATTTTATTTAAATCGGTTCAGCGGTTTAAGCATGAAGATGTAGTAGACAGATAGACAGACACACTTTCGCATTAAGAGAGTGACGGTGTTAAGCATTCGTCGGACATGTCATCCCTATAGATTTTAGATCTGTAGACCATATTTTATTTTATCAAGTACCTGGTACTTGTTGACAGGCCTACGCTGTCCTCCCATACCTACCGTAATTTAAAACATTGTAAAAGCCATTATTTTTAAAAGAGTAACCGTGGAGTTTCTTGCCGGTTCTTCTCCATAGGAAACGACAAATTGGAACCGTGCAGCTTCACCGCACTGACAGCGATGTGGAGCCTCGCAAGGAGCGCCCAAACGCAGGCAGATAGCGAGCCGGAAGGTGGTATCACCCAGCATAGTGCCTATGTTGGGTGACGGGAGTGCTTGAAACCAGAGTCCCGACTCCCACTCACCCACAGCCAGTAGGCGGGCACGCTCAGCAGAATTGGTGGACGTATTAATAAGATTATTCCGTACCAACCTGCAGAGCGGCTCATCCCACTGTCTCTGGGGAGAAGGGTTTACGGGCCAATCTGTGTCCGGACAAGCCGCTTTCCTGGCGTTTACCGCGTCTGTCAAGCACGGCACTTCAGAGTCAACCAGGCGGGGGGCTAAAATTTTCCCGGTCAACATTTCAGTGCTTTGGACAGAAGATAGGAACGCCGGTAAACTACTTAATACTGGTAATCTTGCGGACGCCGAGGCCACCAAAACGGATGGATAGTGTGGCTTGAAACCACGCTCGGTCGTCCAAGGCCACATTTTAAATCGTTGTTAATGTGCTGCGAATAATTTGGTCAATTTTGTCTAACTGCTGTGGTTGCTAAAATTTGGGCCAAAACAACAGTATCTGATCAGGGTGAATGCCGAATGTAAATTAATTTTGGAGAGTTGTTGAAAATTGGGGAACCTTTGTCTAAAATTTTGATTCGTGGGGCTTTGTATTAAATTTATCTAGAGTCAATTGTCTGTCGGTAATGTCAGAAAGGTAGTTCACATTTTGAGGGGTTCCTGCTTATGGACTTGTAGATCTTTTAATTAAAACAGTGTCTACATCACCTCCTAGCGTTCCATCGTCTAAAACCATGTCTAAATACACGTTAAATTTTGAATTTAGTTTCTGTATTATTGGATGAATAGCCAAACTGAAAATGACTGGCCCGAGAGGATCACCTTGTTGGCATCCAACTGCAGATTCCAAAACATTTTCCTTGTATAATAATTTAAAAGTAACTAAATGGAATGTATTACCTATGTAGGTATATAATAATAAGTGTGTGTAGGTCTTGGTGGGGTGGGGTGGATTATTTACTTGATTGCTTTTGTGTGAAGTTATATTATGTAAGTATCCAGGTTATAATTTTGAATAGGTCCCCAAACATCCTGAGGTGGGCATCAGACCATGCTGGGGTGGGCACGGGCCACCAACTATATACGCCTATGGTTATAAACTTATAATATTATTTTACTGACGTTTCTCAGAAATAATCTGTAAGACTACATCAGTCAGTGTATCAGTGTTGTGCCATTAGGTAGTATATGCAGGCGTTCGTTAATTTACTTAAGTATATTGATTAATTTAATAAACTGTCTTACGACTTCCACGCGAACAAAGTCGCGGGCAGAAGCAAATTGTCAAATAAAAATAAATATTTCTGTAAATAATTTATTTATGTATTTATATAAAACGAGGGCTCTTGATAACTAAACATAAATCTCATAACTACTTGACAAAATTTCGCTTAACTCCCTCTATTTTTGGAAGAAAACGATACCCTTTTCTGAAATATTTGGGCGATGGTTCTGATGTCATTCGTCTGATATATTTCTTACAAATTATTGGTCTGGCCCTCGTAGTTGTTGTAAGGTGCTCGCTATGGGTAGCCTTCAGATTGTTGTGGGTGGTCGTTGTATTGTTGTGGGTAGCCATAGTTTTGCAGCGGGTATACATAGTGTTCTGGCGGGTACTCATAGCATTGCGGCGGGTAGCCAGAGTGCTGCGGCGGGTGGCCATAGTTTTGCGGCGGGTAGTCATAGTTTTGCGGCGGGTAGTCATAGTTTGGCTGCGGGTGGTCAATTTGTTGTTGAGGGTTACGCTCATGCCACTTCACACCCCAATTGAGGGCACCTTCATTTTTTAAGTCCACTAATCGGCCGAGTTTAAACTGAGTCCGCCTGCCGTAATTAAATTGGCTGCTCGCAGGAAGAAGGGCTTCAAAAAACGGTGCACCTGAAATGATTATGTAATAAATAAATTAACCAAGTTTTTGTACAAGCTGACTGTTTAACGACACACATGTTATTGGAGGAACAACGTGTGGTTTTAGGTAGTAAAAGTTTGATAATTTGACATGAGGGTTTCCACACCAAAAAACTGTTTGATCAGGAATCGTTCTTTGTAAGGAGCGGAATCCAGCTGTATATGGTATGTAAACATAACTGACAAAAAACGTAGGTAGGTAAAGTCATCATCATCTATCTAGCCTTTTCACAACTGTGTGTGTTTCCGGTCTAACTGAAAACCAGTATTTTCCAAAGAGCGACTGCCTATCTGATCTTGACAAAAAAGGAGGTAAAAGAATAAAAAATACTTACAGTAGAACCCTTCGAAGCACACCAACACCAACAGCGCGAAAACCTGAAAGAATAAAATTAATATTCATTTTAAATCTCTGAATAGATAGATGCCTAATTGGGTATACACAGATCGAAAACAATATTATTTTACTCTTTTTTAATTATTAGGGACTTTTATACAATTGTACATCCCAGTCCCATCGGACCTTATGACGTAATACTAATAATAAACGAAATTACCTAGTCCTAGAAGTCTTAGTCCTAAAAAGTTACTTCAAACTCAAACTCAAACTCAAACTCAAAGCATTTATTTCAATTAAACCATTTACAGGCACTTTTGAATTGTCAGGAAGTCGGTCAGTCAGGAAAAAATGAAGCTAGTTGCCCATTCCAAAGCGTAGTAGGTACCTATGGAGAAGAACGGGCAAGAAACTCCATGGACACTCTTTTTAAATAATATTTTTACAAAATTATTAGTTACATCATATGTTGAATTTATAATATGTGAGAACGATGTAAAAAATAAATAAAAATCAAGTACGCGTTAAAAGTGTCCAGAGTACAGCAAATAGTAACAAAATAACAATCCAAAAATAAAATAATTAAAAATAAGCCGTGGCAGCTAAAAGATGACCAGCCCCAACTGACGGCGCCCGTTCACGAACATGACGCATGGATCAGCACCATCCAGCTCAACCATTTTGTAGGGAACCGAATGATCCAACACACACGCCACCGTCAGCGAGACACTTGAGCGAGCATGACATACTATCAGCCGCCAGGGCACATTCTAGTCAATGAAAAACATATTACCCGGTAAATGGTAGCTCAATAGTACATAGAACTCACATCTGTGCTATGCAGTTATACAATACAAAGGAAATTGAGTTTATACAATGCAAAGATAGTCTTACAATCTTCAGCAGCTCCAACAGTATTTTCAGGTGTTAATCAATTAGTTGTGGTTGTGGAGCAGGACCAGCATTGAGCCAGGCATTTTTATCAGCGATGTAATCTCCTAACTTATAATATGCCTGCCTACATAGTGTGCGTTTTATACATGACTTGAATTTTGTCTCATTCAGTTGAAGAATGTGGGGAGGTATTTTATTATAACATTTTAAACAGTACCCCATAAAAGATGAGTCTACTTTTGCTAGTCTGAAACCTGGTTGAACTAATAGGTCCCTATTTCTAGTACTATAATTATGTCTTTCACCTCTTTTGCTAAAAAGATGTAAATTTTTCCTTACATACATGATGTTTTCGTAGATATATTGACAAGGCACCGTCATGATGTTAATATCCTTAAACAGTTCCCTTAGAGAATCGCGCTTGCGGAGATTATATATGGCTCTGATGGCTCTTTTCTGCAGAATAAAAATAGAATCGATGTCTGCAGCCCGTCCCCAAAGTAAAATACCGTAAGACATGATACTATGAAAGTAACTAAAATAGACTAGTCTCGCGGTACCTACATCAGTAAATTGACGGATTTTTCTGACAGCATAAGCTGCCGAACTGAGCCGTCCTGCAAGAGATGTTAAATGAGGACCCCATTGTAGCCTTGAGTCGAGTGTGATCCCTAGGAAAACTGTTTTTTCGACGAATTCAAGTTTCTCCTGATTCAATATTATCTCACAATCCCTACCCTTGACATTTGGTAAAGAAAATCTTATGCACTTAGTTTTTTTCCCATTTAATACTAAATTATTAGCAGTGAACCAATTTTGGACCTGCAGTAGGGCGTTATTTACGTCGTCAAAATTTGTAGCACGTCTATTTACCTTAAAAATTAAGGAAGTGTCATCAGCAAATAACACCATTTGTGGTTGATTTTTTAATAAATGGAGTAGATCATTAATATATACTAAAAAGAGGAAAGGACCCAATATCGAGCCTTGTGGCACACCCATTTTTACTGTTAAACCAAGTGAATTGACACCATTTATTTGAACTTGCTGTTGTCTATCATTTAAATAAGAACTAACTAAACTGAGCGCAAGTTTTCCAAGTCCGTAATGTTCAAGTTTCAAAAGCAAGGTTTCGTGATCGACGCAATCAAATGCCTTGGAGAGGTCACAAAAAATTCCTATGGCGTCTTGCGACTCTTCCCATGTGTTAAAAATGTGTTTTAATAAGGTTACACCGGCGTCGGTCGTACAACGTCCTTTGGTGAAACCATACTGTTGATCGTGAAGGATTTTATTAGTGTTAAAATGATTGAGCATTTGATTAAGCATTATCTTTTCAAACACCTTGCTGAACACCGGTAACACGGATACGGGTCTATAATTGTTAGTGTCTTTACTGTCCCCAGATTTGTAAAGTGGTATTACCTTACTGTATTTCATTAAATCGGGGAAGACTCCTTGATCCACACACGAATTAAATACTAAGGCTAAATAAGGCGCAATAGTCTCAATTATGGAGGTACAGACTTTAATGGACATTCCCCAAAGATCTTCGGTCAATTTGATCTTTATTTGCTTAAAAGCTTTTATTACTGTTACGGGGTTAATATGCCTAAAGTTAAATTCAATCGGGCAGGCTGAAACATTCGCCGTTACTAAATTAAAAGCGAGCGAGGGCGAGGAATTTAAGGTTTCAGTTGTTTTGAGTGGGATACTAGTAAAGAAATTTACAAATTCTTGAGCAACTTCTTTGTAATCGCAAATGAGACCACGTGAAGTCTGTAAGGTGTAATCAGAATTATGCTTTTTGTTCCTGTTTGTTTCATTATTGATAATTTTCCAAACCGTCTTTATTTTATTGTCTGCTGATTTAACCTTATTGCTAATGTATAAGGCTTTAGCAGCCTTACAAGCGTTCTTAAATGTTCTAGAGTAAGTAGCAACATACTTATTAAAAGTTTCCGTGTTGATATAAGGCTTAAGGCCATACAGCTCGAAAAGTCTTTCCCTACTTTTCCTAAGTCCTTTAGTTGCCCAGTCACAAAATAAAAACTTAGGGCTGATACTTTTAGTTTTCTTTTTAAAATAATTATTGAATTCGGTTTGGACTACCGAAAATAATTCTTTATACAAAATATTAACATTGTCCATTGTAAGGTTCTTTTTACTTAATTTACAAACTAAAGTGCTATTGAATTTATTTAAATTAGCAGATGTTATTGGTCTGGATTGGATCTGCACTTTTTGAATTGGCATGTTGGACTCAAAAGTTACAGTTTGACCGCTGTGATCAGAAGGGAGATAATTAACAATGGCTTTATCTAAATAGTCGCAGCAACAAAAAACATTATCGATACACGTTGAAGTAGTCGTAGTTATTCGAGTTGGTTCTATAAACACATTTGACAAATTGAATGATTTAAACAAATTTAGAAATCTACTGGTATTTAAATTATTTTCTAAAATATTAATATTAAAATCACCACAGATAATTACTGACTTATTACCAGTTGCAAGTTTTGCCAAAACATCTTCCATTACTGACTCAAATATACAATAATTTTGATAATTTGGGGGTCTTAGTCCTAGGAAGCCCAGTTCAGTCCTAAGCAATTACTTAGTCCGAGGAGTCCTAGTCCTAAACAGGTAGTTAGTACTAGGAATCCCAGTTCAGTCCTTATCACTTACCTAATCCTAGGAGTCCTAGTCCTAAACAGTTACTTAGTCCTTGGAGTCCTAGACCTAAACAGTTAGCTAATCGTAGGAATCCCAGTTCAGTCCTAAACAGTTACCTAATCCTAGGAGTCCTAGTCCTAAACAGTTACTTAGTTCTAGGAGTCCTAGACCTAAACAGTTACTTAGTCCTAGGAGTCCTAGACCTAAACAGTTAGCTAATAGTAGGAATCCCAGTTCAGTCCTAAACAGTTACCTAATCCTAGGAGTCCTAGTCCTAAACAGTTACTGAGTCCTAGGAGTCCTAGACCTAAACAGTTAGCTAATAGTAGGAATCCCAGTTCAGTCCTAAACAGTTACCTAATCCTAGGAGTCCTAGTCCTAAACAGTGACTTAGTCCTAGGAGTCCTAGACCTAAACAGTTACTTAGTCCTAGGAGTCCTAGACCTAAACGGTTAGCTAATAGTAGGCATCCCAGTTCAGTCCTAAACAGTTACCTAATCCTAGGAGTCCTAGTCCTAAACAGTTACTTAGTCCTAGGAGTCCTAGACCTAAACAGTTAGCTAATAGTAGGAATCCCAGTTCAGTCCTAAACAGTTACCTAATCCTAGGAGTCCTAGTCCTAAACAGTTACTTAGTCCTAGGAGTCCTAGACCTGAACAGTTAGCTAATAGTAGGAATCCCAGTTCAGTCCTAAACACTTACCTAATCCTAGGAGTCCTAGACCTAAACAGTTAGCTAATAGTAGGAATCCCAGTTCAGTCCTAAACACTTACCTAATCCTAGGAGTCCTAGTCCTAAACAGTTACTTAGTCCTAGGAGTCCTAGACCTAAACAGTTAGCTAATAGTAGGAATTCCAGTTCAGTCTTAAACAGCTACCTAGTCCTAGGAGGCCTGGTCGTAAACAGTTAGTTAGTCCTAGGAGTTCTAGTCCTAAACAGTCAGCTAGTCCTAGGAATCCCAGTTCAATCCTAAACAGCTACCTAGTCCTAGGAGGCCTGGTCCTAAACAGTTAGTTAGTCCTAGGCGTCCTAGTATTTAACAGTTAGTTAGTCTTAGGCAGGGAGTTGAAACGTTACTCAAAATAACGGTACGCGTAGTTCCAATTACCGATAATTTGTACCGTTCTACCAGGATTGTAAAAAAAATAATTCCTTGGCTATAACGATACAGCCTATCGATTCTGTAAAAATCTCACCGTGATAACGTAGGTGAAGTGAGCGTGAAGTGAGCTATCAATGGAGGCAATCCCTCACATCGGGTGGAATGACAGCTCACTTCACCTTAGTTTTCACGGTGAGATTTTTACAGAATAGCACTGCTCACAAACGGAACGAAATCCTAAACTATTCAGTAACAATATTATCAATATATCGTTATTAATATAACATTTAAATTCATTTCATACTCAACGTTGCCACTGTTGCCAGTTTTATGACATAAAAGATGACGAAAAAGTATTAAGAATAACGTTACGAATGAATCTGTAACGTTTCACCTGTAACGGTTTTACAATCGGATAAGCTTAATGTAACTGATACCTATAATACCGTTACCTACCTTATAATATCATTCTACGAAAATGATATTCTATATCGATATGTTCTGTAAAGTTATTGATATTTTTAGGTTTTGTATCGTTATCGTTTTTTTATATTAAAACATTAGTGGTAACGGAACGAAATTCATTTCGTTTTCAAGTACCTGGTCTTAGCAGTCCTAGTACTTACCATAAACAGTTAGAAACAGTAGGATAACCACCCTAAAAGTTTGTACTAGCCTAAGAGGTACCAACATTTCGGGGTTTACTAAAGACATAACATGACATGACAAGCGAAAGAAGGCAAGACGTAACATGTTTGACATGGGCGCGAATGCGCGATGTCGGATTGCTCAGTAACAGTATGAAATCTGGATTAGTGCCAGGTTGATGGCAATAGGCTCGCCGCCGCCTATTACATAGAACTTGAACATAAATGGCGAAATGTGGGTGTAGGTACTGCAAGTACACCTCTGCCTAACCCTCCGTGGAAAACAGGCGTGATATTATGTTATAATAAAAGTTAAAACACTTACAAATAACTTCATGATAGCTGATGTGTTGCTGTTAGAAGAATAGTGTAGTCACTTACAAAGTCGCACTCGTACTGTGTGCTGTGCAAACAGGCGCAGCTATTTATACTAACGTGTCGGTTAATCGAGAAGTATTATTAAATAAGTTATGTGGCTGTGCTTGATTTTGTTGACAATAACAGAACACAGTAGGTAGCAACCTAGTTTGTAACAGTTTATATATGTTTGGGGATTGCCTAAAGATAAACGTATCTTTAGCAAATGGGCAATCCCTATATATTTACAGGTCACGATCACGACCTGTCTCCCCGATAAGCAGCCATTATAAAAGTTCGGGTTTTCCCTGAAATAATAAAGTAACTATTTAATACTTTGAGTAAAAGCTTATAAATCTAACAAGCTTATCTAATAAATCAATAGATTAGCAAACCAAAGTACCATACATTTAAAATAATCTAGACTAGTCTAAAGTAATCTAAACTTTATTTTTGCATACTTAAATAATTTTTGAGGTTCTCATAAAATTCACCTAAAATAATCTAAACTAACATTGGGCTGGATTTTACCTTGGCCAGAGGCTAAGCATTGCCATACAACGAGGTAATGCCGCCAGTCTCTTGGGTACAGAGGCCAGCACATCAAACTACCCAATCTGTCTTGATAGATTTTCAACTTTACTTCAAAGGAATAAGGTTTATACTCAATTGGGAAAATTTGACAGATTGGGGTAGCTTGATGTGCTGGCCTCTATACATTACCAGTCGACAGCGATGCGGATGAATTTTTTGACTCTATATTTTAGCTTGTAAATAGTTTTAGATAATTTTGATATTTTCATTAAGTAATAAATTTAGAATTTTTATTTACTTAAATATTAACTAACATTACAATAAAGAAAAAAGATTAGATTTTTTTGTTACGCTCTCACACTAAAACGCCTGAACAGATTTAGATAAGGTAGACCATGCCCTGGATACTTTTTTACCCGATATTCACACGGGATCGAGACTTGTGTAGGTGAATCTGCGGGGCGCAGCTAGTAAATGATAAATGATATTATGATTTTATTTCTGTAAGTAGGTTTGTACAAACACTTTTACACGTCAATCATATTTTAAAAAACGAGATGAGGTCGGCGTTTCCCATCTGACTACTCTGAGAAGAAAGGCCGAAACAAACTCAGAGGCCACAGTCTCTTTTAAAGTCCAGACATGATCTTGGTCAGATCATGTGGAGACCATGTAGATTGGTTTCTGAAATGGTCTTTTAAGGAAAGAACCACACAAATTTGAGTGGACCTGTCCAGTCAGTGCATGCATTTGTCAGTAGTAGTATATTGTGGTGCCTTTCTACTTCCATGCGAATTAATTCACGGGCAGAAGCCAGTTATTTATAGACACACAGCATGATGCATAGCATGGTACGGCGACATTGGATTAATTAATAGATATAGGGCATAATTGCATAATCAGCCTATAATGTTCCCACTGCTGGGACTCAGGCCTCCTCTCGGTAAGTGGGAGACCATAGCTTTTCATAGGATACGAGGTCAAAAGCCTTAGAAGGGTCAAGAAAGGCAGCATATGCTGGCGTCATTCTGTCCGTATAATTGACAGTCTGCTTGAGCGCCAGGATAGTTCTCTCCGTCGACAGTTTGCTACTGAAGCCCAACTGCCCATCATTTTTTTTTTTTTAATCGCTTCAATTGAATTTGGTAATTGATCAATTTGCGCATGTGTATCGATTGCATAAAAAATTATAATTGCAATATTGATCGTTTCAAGCTTCGTCAAACTCATACGCAACGTGGACGCTGCGGAGCTGTGCAAACGTGATGCTAAAGCTGCGTCAACCCTACGTATTTCATAAGGCGACGCGACGCTAGCACAGCGTATGCATTGTATGCATTAAATATAGCGTTGCCGTAAGTGGAACACGCCGTCAACGTTTGTGCTGTATACGCTATTTAATAACCATTAAGGGCCTATACTACCTCAAATGGTTTAGCATGATCTACGGCACTTCCGATTCTACAAGGTTGTATTTCAAAGCAAGTTGCTGATGGATTATCCTGGCTACAAGGTTGTGTCTATACAAGTATTCTCCGTTAGCTAGACGAGAACACCCGAAAATGATATGCCTGATTGATTCTCCCGGCCGGTGGCATGCCCGACAAATGTCAACCGTGCCATCTTTCACAATAAATCTCCGGTAATTGTTCGTCATCATAACTTCGTCCATAATTGCACAGACAAAACCTTCGGTTTCTCCAAAAAGGTCACCGAAACGCAGCCAGGCTACGGACGCTAGTAAATCTACATCGGGACCATGTAGGGTCCGAAAAAAGCTTCCGTGAAGCTCCTTACTCTGCGATACCTCCATGCGATCATTAGTGTCAAGTACTACTGGTTTGCGCCAGTTCTTTTTACCTAAGGAGAGCGGAGTGAGGTCCTTGTCCACCGCGACTACATCTCGATGCATCCCCACGTCGGTTTCTAGGAAATATTCCCTGACACTGCATATCTCGCGATTGTGGAGAGTCCTAGCGTTTAAAAAGCCTCGACCTCCACATTTTCGCGGGATATACAGCCTCATTACCGATGACCGTGGGTGATGCATTCGATTTGCAGTCAGCAACGTACGGACCTTCCTATCCAGGGCGTCGAGTTCGGTCTGAGTCCATTTGAGTATGCCGAAAGAGTACATCAAAACCGGCATGACCCAACCGTTGAAGGCGCGCACCTTGTTTCCGCCTGAAAGAAGACTATTAAATACTTTTTTCAGACGGCCAAAGAAGCGCTCCTTCAACGATTGCTTCATGTCAGTAACATTGATGCCCAACGCTTCCGACATACCCAAATACTTATAGGTTTCGGATGTGGAGAGGGCTCTAAGATTTGTGGAATCCGAGAGTTGGGTTCCCACGGATTCCACAATCTTCCCTCGCTTTACATGCATGACCGCACATTTGTCCACACCAAATTCCATCCTGATGGCGCTACTGAAAGTTTCAGTAATTTTCAGTAGCTCCATCAGTTGCAAATTGTTGGAGGCAAAGAGTTTTAGGTTATCCATGTAAAGGAGGTGAGATATAACCTGACCACCTCTCCTCAGCCGATAGCCTAGACCTGAATCCTCCAGCAGTGTGCTTAGAGGATTCAAGGCTAAGCAGAACCAAAGCGGACACAAACTGTCACCCTGGAATATGCCTCGCTCGATCCTTATCGGCTCGCTATTCCTCTGGATATTTCGACATCCTGGATAGCGAAGGACTGTCCTCCATTGCCACATACATGACATCAGGAAGGTTGCATCTACTTTATACAACTCCAGCACCCTCATGAGCCAAGTATGTGGCACCGAGTCATAGGCCTTCTTATAATCTATCCAATATGTCGATAAATCCTTTCGGGAACGACGAACCTGTTGGCTAATGGTCATTTATTATTATTATTATATATAGGAATGACGTCTTAGCTAAAGTTGTTTAGTCTGATGGGCATTTCCTGTTGACTTACAAAAATTAAAGATCTGGAACGTCTCGAATCGTCTCGCGCGTCCCGTTGTTTTCCCGTCCCCGGCCTCTTAGAATTCGATATCAGACGTTTCAGATCTTCGATTTTGACGACCCCGTTGTCGCTGGCATAAGCAACAGGATCCGCGTACGAAGTCGCGGGCAGAAGCTAGTTAATAATAAATAATAAAATATGAGATATCAGAACCAGCCATGCATTCTGTTGTGGCACATACAAAGGAGGACTTATTTAAATGTTAATAACAAAATAAAAATTAAGTTATGGCATCAATATGCATATTTTTTTATAAATGTTTATGAGATGCTAGAAGTCATTTTTAAAGTTTGTTAACTTCTAAACCAGTCTAGAGGAGGGTTTTACTCTAGTTGAGGGCAAGAAGGGTCGATCGCGATGCAACCGCAACTATGGCGGTACCGCTCCTGGAAGCGAGGATTTTCGAGCTGTAGTGCCCACTTGCTCCCATACGTTTCACGGTTGGATCGATAGATATCGGGAGAGAAACCAAGGTCTTATCAGTGCCGAAGGAAGGACGATGCAGTAGAGCTAGACTACGAAGTTTGGCCAGATGGAGTTAGGTATAGATGTTGCAGAGAAGCATGACCAAAAGTAAACTCCCACGTGTGGTGTGATAATAATTATGTTTTTCTGATTTACCTATACTTGAGTGTATACTGAATTCATTTGTGAGTCTCTACTCTCTAAGGTTACTCTGTAAAGGTTCTTTTGTCACTAGGAATAGATGATATACCTACTTACCTATTACATATTATTGTACTATCGACATGATGTAGTGTTTCAAAAGCATTTCAAACAATAAAGATTTCAAATTGTCTGTATTTTATTTTTTTCGATGTAAAACTTATATATCTAACAAAAATAATATACGCAAACAATACATTACAGTCGACTTACGAAGAAAAACTTAAGAATCAACAGAATGTACCTAGATCGCAAGAGCGAGCGAAGCGAACGTCAAACCTGAAAATGTTAGCACCCCACCTTGAATAGTCTTTAAAGAAAGAGAACTTACTTACTTTATCGAATTATGACGAACAGTTTAAACTCGTTTTAAAGCAGCTTAGGTTTTGGAATCTTTCAAACCTTAAGTACGAGTGGGGTTCCCAATATCCCGAGTTTGCTTCGCTCGCTCTTGCATCCTAGATTCTATATTTTATAACAGGCTTTTTAAAGGAAAAATTTTTTAAGCGCGTTAAAAATCCTCTGTCTGTCTGTGTATTAATGTTTTTGTATATGCTCATCGGGATTTTCGTGGCTCAAGTACAGTTTTAAGTTTGTAATGCAAGTGAATCATTCAGACTCTCGACAGCTTGAATAATTTTGGGGGGGTCATGACCCCCACTACCCTCCACTGCTCATACCGCGCCTGTATTGGGCCCCATCCGATCCCACAATCGATCCTTTTCTTATAGCATGTTTTTCATTATTAAACATTCTGCTCCCAAAAAGTTTCGTCAATTTGGAGAATATCCTTATAATTATACAATACTAAACCAAAATTTAGTGAATGGGCCACTGCTGGCATTAGAAAAAGCAGAGATATTTTATATAATTTTTATCACGAGACATCATTAACTTCTGACCAAGCCCTTCATAATTATGTAAGAAACTATTCTAAAATATTCCAAAGAGTCTGCGCTGAAGCTAAATCTAAATTAATAAGTAACAAAATTAATATGTCTAATAATAAAATAAAAGCTGTGTGGCAGATAATTAACAAAGAAACTGGAAACACCAAACAGCAAGATCAGAATGAGTTGTTCCTAAAAATTGATAGGTAATGAAATCATTTCAGATAAGTTAAAAGTGGCTGAGGGAGCGTTCAAGAATTACTAAACGCAATGTGGGGGGAAGGGGGTCTTATAAAATGTTACGTTGCGTTTGATGGGCGGGAGGGGGCTTATTTAAACAACACGTTACGTAACATTTTTTTTTATTTTAATAAAAAATCTAGGGAATTAGAATCTTCCAAATCGGCAACCCTTTTCGTTTATGTTTTACGGGGAATCCCTGGATTGTATTGTACATAGGCTGCACTAAAAGTATCGGGAATGGAATATTTCCACTGTTCCTGTCATATTAAAATCTTTTTAATTGAAAACTCCTTGGTTTTAAAAATCGAACACCATTTATTTATTTAAAAAAAGATTCTCGGTCTAGTCACAAGGTTTTGTCAAACTTGTTTAGTCGTTGAGAAAATGGAATTGACTCGAGAAAATTCAAGAGCGATGATTTATTATGACTTTCGAAGTGGTTTAACACAAAAACAGTGTGTTGACCAGATGATTTCTGCATTTGGTGATGAAGCCCCATCCAAAACTACAATTTATCGCTGGTTTGCTGAATTTCAACGTGGACGTGTCAAGCTCAGTGATGATCCCCGTCAAGGTCGTCGAAAAACTGCAGTCACCCAAGAAAACGTTGATGCTGTGCGTAAGCTGATTGAGGAAGATCGACATGTGACATACCGCGAAATTCAGGCAACTTTAGACATTGGCATGAGTCAAATACAAATAATCTTGCATGAACAATTAGGTGTAAAAAAGTTGTTTTCCCGGTGGATACCGCATTCGCTCTGTGAAGAGCAAAAAGCGGCTCGCGTTACTTGGTGCATCAGAACTCTCGAAAGATTCCACGCAGGATCCTCAAATGCTGTATACAACATCGTATCAGGTGACGAATCCTGGATATATGCGTACGAACCCGAAACAAAAAACCAGTCACGAGTTTGGGTGTTCGAAAATGAGTTAAAGCCAACAAAAATTGTTCGTTCACGGAGTGTTGCAAAAAAAATGGTGGCCACGTTTGTCTCCAAAACCGACCATGTTACGACTATTCCTCTTGAGGGACAAAGAACGGTTAATGCAGAATGGTATGCTAGCATTTGCTTGCCACAGGTCGTTTCAGAACTCCGTAAAGAGAACTGCAACCGCCGCATCATCCTCCATCACGACAATGCGAGTTCTCACACCGCGCACAGAACAAAAGAGTTTTTAGAGCAAGAAAACATAGAATAATTAGACCATCCGCCGTACAGCCCCGACCTAAGCCCTAATGATTTCTATACTTTCCCTAAAATAAAGAATAAATTGCGTGGACAGAGATTTTCATCACCTGAAGAAGCTGTGGACGCCTACAAAACGGCCATTTTGGAGACCCCAACTTCCGAATGGAATGGTTGCTTCAATGATTGGTTCCATCGTATGGAAAAATGTGTCAAATTTCGCGGAGAATACTTCGAAAAACAATAAATACATTTTTAAATAGTAATGTTGTGTCACTTCCTTCATTACCGAAATTTTCAGTGCCGCCCTCGTACGTTACTTTTATTTTTGTACAATCCGATCTCAAGAACAGAATATGTGCAACCTGTGGGATCTATTTCACATCCCAAAAGAGTGTGCAAACGCACAGTCGGTACGTGCATGGCAAGACTACCGAAAACCCTCGTGAAAGTAGAGTACGGCACAGCGACTTGGCGACTTGCTGCCAGAAGGGCAAATGAGCTGCTCTGCATTGTGCGCCATAGTGAAGCATTATCTGAGGATGCCGATTGGCTCGATGAAGACGAAGTTGATGCTATTATAATGGTAAACATTTGTGTAAATCAACTTAAATAAAAAATAAATTATTAATTGGACATGGATGGACACCATCTTTTATTCAACAGAACAAATTCCTCCTTCAAATATAATAAACATGACACCTGACAAATAGCACAAAGCAAAGACAAAGACAATAAGTATATAACCTTATCATCCCCCCTCAATTCTTATTTTCCCTATCCTATAGTAAGAATTGTATTAAATAATTTATCAAGACAAAAAATCTAAGTCCATAAACAACTCTGAAGTAAAATTATTAGCTTTTTTACTAGGTATAATGATGATGTCTACATGTAGGTACATACAACATCTTTTCATTCATCATTCTATCAAAGTGGCAGCAAAAAGTAAACGTTAACGGGGCGACGTCATCGGGTCTCCAGTTAAGATAGGCGTGCCTCAAGGCTCAATTTTCGGCCCTTTTCTATTTCTAGTATATATTAATGACCTTCCTTACATGATGGCTAACTTATCGGATAAGTATCATTTTTTATTCGCTGATGACACTTCCCTTATTTTTAAAATAGATAGAAAAGATACGGATTACCAAAGGTAGCTCAAGTGGGTCTGAATTTAAACTTGATGTCAAAAAACTAGATGTTATTACGGAAACTGTATTTCTGGGAATTACTTCAGATTCAAAATTACAATGGGGCACACACATTAGAGCTCTTTCAGGTAGATTAAGTTCAGCTGCATATGGAGTAAGAAAAATAAGGCAGTTGAAACTAGCAAGTCATTTCATATAAATAGCACCCGTTTTTATATCAAGTTGCTAAAGCCGGTTACAGATCTTAGCGATGGAAAGTTCAAAACCCTCATCAAAGGTGTCCTTATCAAAAAAGCATATTATAAGATTAAAGACTACGTTAAAGACAAGGTAGCTTGGCAATAATACCTTCTGCACATGTGGCTCCTGGCATCTCATTAACGGCATAACTACGTAGATGTTTATTATCTGCTCTCAAAATACGATTTTTATTTATTTTTTACATACTTCCTTAGCATAATCTTTTTATTATTTGACATTATATAGAGACAATTCTAATTTTCCAACTATTTTTTAGTAGTTGTAATGGAAATCATATCACATGGTTCGAATAGGTTTTTATACTTTATTTATCTTTTTTTGAGATTTTGATTTTGTAGGTGTGAGGACTTTGTAGGCCCTGTAGATTTTAGATCTGTAGACCATTTTTTATTTATCAAGTACCTGGTACTTGTTGACAGGCCTACGCTGTCCTCCCATACCTACTGTAATTTGAAAACATTGTAAAAGCCAATTCTTTTTAAAAGAGTAACCGTGGAGTTTCTTGCCGGTTCTTCTCCATAGGAAACGACCAATTGGAACCGTGCACCTAGCTTTTGACGTTTCATAAGTGCCCTTGTAGGCCTAGATGAAATAAAATATTTTGATTTGATTTGATTTAAAATTACCCTTTCCGCGGCGCGGTGTTCCGACGACGACCTGCGCCCACTTGTCATTGCATTCTGGCGCGAAATTAAAATCTACCTACTCTAGCTTATATAATTACGTTGTGTATTAGTAGATTCAATTATTTTTGTGATTTCAAAAGTAAGAGGTGGGCGTCAGACCATGCTGGGGTGGGCACGGACCACATATATATACTCGTACGCCTATGGTTATAAACTTATAATATTAATTTACTGATGTTTCTCAGGAATAATCTGTAAGACTGCATCAGTGTATCAGTGTTGTGCCATTAGGTAGTATAGGTATGCAGGAACGCAGGCGTTCGTTAATTTACTAAAGTGTATTGATTAATTTAATAAAGTGTCTTAACTTCCACGCGAACGAAGTCGCGATCAGAAGCAAATTGTCAAAAAAAAAAAATATATTTCTGTAAACAATTTATTTATGTATTTATATAAAACAAGGGCTCTTGATAACTAAACATAAATCTCATAGCTACTTGACAAAATTTCGCTTAACTCCCTCTATTTTTGGAAGAAAACGATACCCTTTTCTGAAATATTTGGGCGATGGTTCTAATGTCATTCGTCTGATACCTACCTATATTTCTTAAAAATTATTGGTTCTGGCCCTCGTTGTTGTTGTTAGGTGCACGCTGTGGGTAGCGTTCAGATTGTTGTGGGTGGTCGTTGTGTTGTTGTGAGTAGCCATAGCTTTGCGGCGGGTAGCCATAGCTTTGCGGCGGGTACCCATAGTTTTGCGGCGGGTAGCCATAGTTTTGCGGCGGGTAGCCATAGTTTTGCGGCGGGTGGCCATAGTTTTGCGGCGGGTAGCCATAGTTTTGCGGCGGCGGGTGGCCATAGCTTTGCTGCGGGTGGTCGATTTGTTGTTGAGGGTTATGCCCAGGCCACTTCACATCCAAATTGAGGGCACCTTCATTTTCGAAGTGCACTAATTGGCCGAGGTTAATCGCAGTCCGCCTGTCGTAATTAAGCTGGGTGCTCGCAGGAAGAAGGTATTGAATAAACGGTGCACCTGAAATGATTATGTAATAAATAAATTAACCAAGTTTTTGCATAAGCTGACTGTTTAACAAAACACACATGTTGTTGGAGGAACTACGTGTGGTTTTAGGTAGTAAAAGTTTGATAATTTGACATGAGGATTTCCTCACCAAAAAACTGTTTGATAGGAATCATTCTTTGTAAGGAGAGGAATCCAGCTGTATATGGTGTGTAAACATAACTGACAAAAAACGTAGGTCATCATCTTCTGTCTAGCCTTTTTACAACTATGTGTGTGGTTTCAGTCTAACTGAAAACCAGTATTTTCCAAAGAGCGACTGCCTATCTGACCTTCACAAAAAAGGAGGAAAAAGAATAAAAAAATACTTACAGTAGAACCCTTCGAAGCACACCAACACCAACAGCGCAAAAACCTGAAAGAATAAAATAAATATTCATTTTAGATCTCTGAATAGATAGATATATATATATACCTAATTGGGTATACATATATCTAAAACAATATTTTTTTACTCTAAACGAAATTACCTAGTCCTAGTCCTAAAAAGTAACTTAGTCCTAGGAGTCCTAGTCCTATACAGTTAGCTAGTCCTAGGAATCCCAGTTCAGCCCTAAACAGTTACTTAATCCTAGGAGTTCTAGTCCTAAACAGTTACCTAGTCCTAGGAGTCTTAGTCCTAAACAGTTACTTAGTCAGTTACTTAGTAATCATTTTGAAACAGATTGCTAATCCATTGCTGCATATGTTC
Organism: Globia sparganii; assembly: GCA_949316385.1. Taxonomy (NCBI): domain Eukaryota; kingdom Metazoa; phylum Arthropoda; class Insecta; order Lepidoptera; family Noctuidae; genus Globia; species Globia sparganii. The sequence goes on from OX438670.1 coordinate 7,386,368, forward strand.
GGAAAATTTCTGCTCAACAACGTAAGTAACGCAATGAATGCTGTTGAACTGTCAAACTGAAACAGATTGTTAGACAGTGTGTTACGCAATTAGGGTGCTGGTCTAGTACTTACCCTTGTACTTACTCTAAACAGTTAGAAACAGTAGGATAACCACCCTAAAAGTTTGTACTAGACTAATATATACCAACATTTCGAGGTTTAATAAAGACATGACATGACATGACAAGCAAGACAAGACAAGACATAACATGTTTTACATGCACGATGTCGGATTACTCAGTAACAGTATGAAATCAGCATCCTAACTGCGTAACACACTTATTAATCAGAATCTGAATCATTTTGAATGATATTGCTAATCCAATGCTTCTTATATTAGACAAATTTGTCTACTCAACAACGTAAATAACGCAATGAATGTTGTTGAACTGTCAAAATGAAAGCCATTCCTACCGTTAGTGTGTTACGCAATTTCCTTTCCTTTTTTTCCTTTTGGATTTGTGGTAGGTTGATGGCAATAGACTCGCCGCCTATTACAAGGAACTAGAACATAACTGGCGAAATGTGGGTGTAGGACTGTAAGTTGTGGTGTAGGTACTGTAAGTACACCTCTGCCTAAGCCCCCGTGGACAACAAACAGGCGTGATATTATGTTATAGTAAAAGTTAAAACACTTACAAAGAACTTCATGATAGCTGATGTGTTGCTGTTAGAAGAATAGTGTAGTCACTTATAAAGTCGCACTCGTACTGTGTGCTGTACAAACAGGCACAGCTTTTTATACTAACGTGTCGGTTAATCGAGAAGTATTATTAAATAAGTTATGTGGCTGTGTGTGTAGGTATTCCTCTTGATTTTGTTGACAATAACAGAACACAGTAGGTAGCAACCTAGTTTGTAACAGTTTATATATGTTTGGGGATTGCCTAAAGATAAACGTATCTTTATCAAATGGGCAATCCCTATATATTTACAGGTCACGATCACGACCTGTCTCCCCGATAAGCAGCCATTATAAAAGTTCGGGTTTTCCCTGAAATAATAAAGTAACTATTTAATACTTTGAGTAAAAGCTTATAAATCTAACAAGCTTATCTAATAAATCAATAGATTAGCAAACCAAAGTACCATACATTTAAAATAATCTAGACTAGTCTAAAGTAATCAAAACTTTATTTTTGAATACTTAAATAATTTTTGAGGTTCTCATAAAATTCACCTAAAATAATCTAAACTAACATTGGGCTGGATTTTACCTTGGCCAGAGGCTAAGCATTGCCATACAACGAGGTAATGCCGCCAGTCTCTTGGGTACAGAGGCCAGCACATCAAACTACCCAATCTGTCTTGATAGATTTTCAACTTTACTTCAAAGGAATAAGGTTTATACTCAATTGGGAAAATTTGACAGATTGGGGTAGCTTGATGTGCTGGCCTCTGTACATTACCAGTCGACAGCGATGCGGATGAATTTTTTGACTCTATATTTTAGCTTGTAAATAGTTTTAGATAATTTTGATATTTTCATTAAGTAATAAATTTAGAATTTTTATTTACTTAAATATTAACTAACATTACAATAAAGAAAAAAGATTAGATTTTTTTGTTACGCTCTCACACTAAAACGCCTGAACAGATTTAGATAAGGTAGACCATGCCCTGGATACTTTTTTACCCGATATTCACACGGGATCGAGACTTGTGTAGGTGAATCTGCGGGGCGCAGCTAGTAAATGATAAATGATATTATGATTTTATTTCTGTAAGTAGGTTTGTACAAACACTTTTACACGTCAATCATATTTTAAAAAACGAGATGAGGTCGGCGTTTCCCATCTGACTACTCTGAGAAGAAAGGCCGAAACAAACTCAGAGGCCACAGTCTCTTTTAAAGTCCAGACATGATCTTGGTCAGATCATGTGGAGACCATGTAGATTGGTTTCTGAAATGGTCTTTTAAGGAAAGAACCACACAAATTTGAGTGGACCTGTCCAGTCAGTGCATGCATTTGTCAGTAGTAGTATATTGTGGTGCCTTTCTACTTCCATGCGAATTAATTCACGGGCAGAAGCCAGTTATTTATAGACACACAGCATGATGCATAGCATGGTACGGCGACATTGGATTAATTAATAGATATAGGGCATAATTGCATAATCAGCCTATAATGTTCCCACTGCTGGGACTCAGGCCTCCTCTCGGTAAGTGGGAGACCATAGCTTTTCATAGGATACGAGGTCAAAAGCCTTAGAAGGGTCAAGAAAGGCAGCATATGCTGGCGTCATTCTGTCCGTATAATTGACAGTCTGCTTGAGCGCCAGGATAGTTCTCTCCGTCGACAGTTTGCTACTGAAGCCCAACTGCCCATCATTTTTTTTTTTTTAATCGCTTCAATTGAATTTGGTAATTGATCAATTTGCGCATGTGTATCGATTGCATAAAAAATTATAATTGCAATATTGATCGTTTCAAGCTTCGTCAAACTCATACGCAACGTGGACGCTGCGGAGCTGTGCAAACGTGATGCTAAAGCTGCGTCAACCCTACGTATTTCATAAGGCGACGCGACGCTAGCACAGCGTATGCATTGTATGCATTAAATATAGCGTTGCCGTAAGTGGAACACGCCGTCAACGTTTGTGCTGTATACGCTACTTAATAACCATTAAGGGCCTATACTACCTCAAATGGTTTAGCATGATCCTCCGTTATGTCGAAAATACTACAGCATTAATTTTTAAATAAATATATGGTAAAGTTGAGGATTAATGTTAGGTCTTATGTTAGACGAAAACACGATATCATACAATTTTCTCGATAGAAAAACAATCCAAAGTTACCTCCAAACCGAACAATAAACCGCTGGTATTCAAAAAATGCTTAAATTAGATCATGAAACTTTGTATACTAACAGAACTAACTATAAAGCAGGTCTTATGTTATTTATTTTGTTTAAATTACCATTATTTTCACCGTAAAAAGCAAATACCTAAACTATTGGCGCTGCCTGCCGCCTAGCACCGCACTCTGTCTCGCTCTCACTCAGTCCGCGAGCAGTATCGTGCGAGCGAGATAAAGAGTGAATTTTAGCTGAGGTATAGTGTAGGCTCTTAAGTGTGTATTTACAACGCCATATGCGAACTTCGCCCCCTACTGACGTCACGCAAAATCTTGCAACTCGCAAGCAGAGTTTACCGCGCAACTAGCATAATATATACAACGGCCCGACATGAATCATCGCCGGACAGTTGCCCACCAGACACGACACCCGTCCGGTCGGAGGATCCTTTTTTTATATAGAGTATGAGTGAACTTTACACCCTCTTCCTCATACCTCTATTCTCGTATTTTAATGAAACATTAAAAAAAAAAATAAGAAAGCCATTTATTCTACTACCCTCTTACACTTTTTTACAAAAATGTTTGTAGCATGCGTATAAGTACTTAATTTAATAATATTAGTATATCATTACCATTTCTAACATGCAAAATTATATATATATATACATTTTTAATTCATACATTTTAAATTATTTGATAAATAATAGTATTTATTAAAGTTACTGCTTAATTGAATTTGAAAATTATTTGATTGAATTTTATATTGTTACCAGCCCTTTGTGTTCCGGGGTAGCGGTAACCCTTTCGGACAATCCCGCTGCATTGTTACTAGCTGACCCCGCAAACGTCGTTTTGCAAAAAAAAAAAATAGATAGTAGCCGATTCTCAGACCTACTGAATATGCATATAAAATTTCATAAAAATTGGTTCAGCAGTTTCGGAGGAGTATGGTAACTAACACTGTGTCACGAGAATTTTATATATTAGAAGATAATAAATAGTATTAATTAATTGAATTAGTAGTAGTCGCCTCCTTGGCGTAGGCCTCCCCCAGTTTTTTCCAGTAGTGTCTGTCTCTGGCTTTGGTCATCCAGTTCGGCCCTAGTCTTTGTACAAATAGGTCTGCCCATATTTTTCTTTGTCGTCCCCTTGACCTTGTTCTTTCTCTTGGGACCCATTCTAATTTTTTTTGGTCCATCTGTTAGCCATTCGATATAAATAACCCGCCCAGTTCCACTTTAGTGCCCTCACTCTCTCAACAATATCAGTCACTTTAGTGATTTTTCTAATTTCTTGATTTTTAATTTTGTCTGATAGTCTGATTCCCAAAATGCTTCTTTCCATTTTGCGTTGACATATTGCTAGCTTGTCTTCCTCACATTTCCTGAGCGACTAACTTTGACAGCCGTAGGTCAGACACGGTAGGATTGCTATTTCAAAGAGCTTTCTCTTTATACCAATATGTATTGATTTGTTTTTCATTATTTTCTTCAATCCCCAGTATTAATACTGGAGATTAATGAAACATTAGAAGTAGTTAAAGGCTGACGCACATTCGGGCGCCGAACCGCAACACAAAAATCCTCCTAAATCCTAAATTTTGTACGAACCATCGCACACTACCAGCGGTCTACACCAGACTTTTTTGTATCGTAAGTGTACCATACACATAAGCGACAGGCGTTTACGGCAGCCGTCGACACTCGTCGATGGCTGTAGTTGTCTCTGCCGTTGTCGCGTGTCGGTCGTTTGTATGAGCACTAATATGCTTGCCTTGTGGAGGAAATGCGGTCGGAGGGACTTTTGAAAAAGTCTAAGTAATAAAAAGTCATCATTCGAGCTCTCGCCTATTCCCTCCTCCAATAACGGACCAATTTAAAAGATATTTCATAAACTGAATAAGAAGGATAACTATATACTGTGTTCTTAAGTTTTTTTTTCATTAATACTTGTCAAATTTGTACACTAGGCCTCTGTTGATAGCGGCAATGTCCCATGTCATATGGGCTGAGCCTCCGGCCACCAACTGGATACAAACCCGGACTCCAGGCAGTTTCTGAGAAATTTCTCATGGAAAAACCTAATAACACTTTACCTAACATAGGAATTGAACCCAGGACCTCATGCTCAGCATCATTGTGACCTCCCACAAAATCTTGGGCTGCGACCGCGCCTGAACGCAGAAATTGATTTGCAATTTATCAATGGAAAACCTAGATTTTTAATGATTCTGAGGTCATTAATTAATCACGTACCAATATTGTCATAGTTAAAAAGTGTTATGTTGTGTTTAATAACAATAACCCCCCATTGTGTGAACCATACTTCAACGTGATTCGTTTTCCTCTTAGGCTTTCACAATAGAATAGAATATAGTCATAATTAATAATTCTTGATTTTTTTATTGCTTAAAATGTATAAATTATGAATCCTACTAAATCTATACAATAGTAAGTATATAATTATTATGAATGGAAGAACCCGTAGCTCTTACACAGCTCTTAACAGCCGCACAGGTCGATCGATCAGGTTAAGCTACGCTTGCCACAATTGGTCTGTGGATGGGTGACCATCTTTACATACCGACACCCCTCCGTACCTCGGAAAGCACGTTAAGCCGTTGGTCCCAGCTGTCATTCGTGGATCTTTGACAGCCGTTACGTTCGTTGTAAATACCTAGGTATATCTACCCGTGCGAAGCTGGGTCGGGCCGCTAGTTATAATAAAAACACTTACGAGTAACTTCGTAGTTTCCGAGACAGCAGGAATCAATCAGACGTATCAACTAACGTTTTATTAACTGAAAAGACTTTAAATACTTACCCCCTTACTAATAAACGTGTTATATCAGATGAATAGTTACACACCGATTTCTCTCTTTCAGTCGTCAGTAATTTGACTTTCGAAAGAAGAAGACAAAGCGTTGTGTAACTATACAGACGCTATACAACGTTTATTAGTAAGGGGGTAAGCAGTTATCTCATGTTTTATATTCTCACTAGTGATGAGAGTGTAGGTAATACGTCGTCACGGTCGGTGACAAACTTGCCATCAGAGAGTTAGAATAGATAAAACACTTATCAATGTTTACAAGCTTTTTTAAATCGCGGTCTTCCCCATTAGATGTAAGTTAGAGGGTCAGTGCCAATTATTCGAATGTCAACGATACTCATTATCGCTTGTTATTGTTACGGATATTTTTAATTTAGACCGATTTTCCTCTATTTATTACCTACTTAAATACATTGGGATTGCCCGAAACATTAAAAACAGGTAAAACATTATCTACAGGAAGGTTTGACCAGATGCATAGAGCGGATACTATTTCTATTGGACCTATTAACTTACCGACTTCACGTTATCTTAGTCATAACAAGATACCTACATCATATCGCTAAAAGGCAGTCCGATATTTTATACTAATTCTAGTACTAGTTCAAATCTGTTTTAATTTATTTTGTTCTTATCTAAACTATGCTTTTATTGTTATATTTTATTTTCTCATTCTTTTTTATCCCATAGTGAGATTTATAGATGTCCGTATTTATGTCCGACAGTGGGCCCTATCAGAATACCAACGCTGGGGTATTTAATTCTTTTAAATAACGTAGCATTATGCTGAGATCGAAGCCTTTTTGGCCTCGCTCAGATCATTTTTTTTGTTTGCTCATTTATTTAGTTGTTTTTAATACTCCTTTTTTAACTTCTTATTTGTATTTAGGTAATGTGTGTGTCCCAAATAAAATATTTTTCTTTCTTTTGTACAAATTGCTGAGGAAAAGTCGCTCACCCTACTTTCAACTTCGAATTAGCAATATATTACAAGGTAAAACCGTACTAAGCCCGATATAATCAGATAGATTATTTCATAGCAATTTCAATGACATAAAGTTTGGAGAGCTATGATGCGTAATTTCTGAGACATCGTAGTTTAAGTGAACGCGAAGAAATCGCGCGATATCAGCCGGGAGCACCGTGACAGCTGCGTGTATCGGTGCGAAAGAGATGCAACAACTGCAGGGTGATTAAATGTGTAATTTAATGTGTTTGAAAACCAAACACATTTAATTTAATTGATACATGTTTTCCTGATATTCTTTCCACACCATTCGGTATTTATTTTTATCGTCTTTTTATTGTTGCCATAATAACAGCCGCTGGCAGTGACACGTATTTCACGAAAAAATCAACTGGATAGCATTTACAGTTCTAAAGATGCAACCTTGTGGCAGACAGATATATAGACAGCATAGGGTTAGTAACAGTTAGCACCTTTTTGGATGCGGAACCTTAAAAAGTTCGATTATTTTAGAGAGAGATATCGATTTATTTTTGAAGTGAAAAACCATCTCTTGATTTCGGACACCAATATATGAACAAAAATTTTTCAGACTTGCATACAACAATGAAAAAAAATTGTGATGTGGAAATAGTGTACGTACAAAAAATGTTTAAATACATTAGTTGTATGCTGCTAAGCTGATGTTTTGTTGCTCGAGAAAAGCGTTAAACACGACTAACACAATCGTAATTTATAGACAAACTAGCTCCGCCCCACGATTTTACCCGCATAAGTCTTGATCCAGCAGAAATATAAAAAAAATAATAATAATATTATAAAGCTGAAGAGTTTGTCTGTTTGCTTGAACTCGCTAATCTCAGGAACTAATAAAGGTCCGATTTGAAAAATTCTTTCAGTGTTAGATAGCCCATATATCATATATCATCACGCTAAGACCAATAGAAGCAGAGCAGCAATGAAGAATGTTTCAAAATCGGGGGATTTTTTTTCTATTGAGAGCTTCCGCTGCGTAAACGGTTAAAGTTTCGCAAAAATCATGTATGACAGAATTGTTCCTCTTTAAAAGTTCTAAAAAAAAGTCCGCGACAGCATATGTCTATCTTTTAAGGCTGTCTCACTATAACCTTTTTTATGCTAAGTAAATTTGTTCTAAAATAATGCATTATTTGCGAAGGTGTTTTTATAAACATGATATAAGGCCCAGAGGCAAACATATAAGCACGTTGGAATAGATTTACGCCAAGAGTGTTTTTCGCACGGGCAACTATAATTATTATATGTTGCTCTATCGAGATCTAGTTCTGGTGAGAATCAATATCTACTTCTGCCTGAAGAAAACAATACTAAAAATATAGTGTACGCAGAAAACTTCTGCGTACACTATATTTTTAGTATTGTTTTAAAATAACATTAGTTTAGTTTTTTTGAGAATAACCTACAATCTACATGATATAAGATTATAAGACCCAGTACTTACTCACCTATATAAACGTTAGCGTTAGCCCAAAGTAACAATTCCACGCGGACGCAGTCGCGGGCGGAAGCTAGTAATGTTATATAAATTAATTAATATCCCAAAGGACATTAATTTTTCGCCCAAAAATTAAAGAGCCGAGCAAAAAAAAGTGCTGTTTAAGAGCCGAGCAAACCTGACGGGGTTCGAACCTACGACCTAGAACTCGTACCAGTCGCGGCCGTTACCACTGGGCCACCACTGCTCCTGTTATAACTATATGATTTCTGGCATTTTCAATCTCAAATAGCAGCCGGGGGGTTAATTGTAGACTTTCGTCGTCGATGTTATTTCCCATAAGAAAACAGTACTTTTTGAAGTGAAACTTCTTTACGCACGCTTGACTTGGGGAGTAAGCTGGCGAACGCGTGACGTAAGCGTTACGAAAAGTGTGATCGGGCAAGGCGAACGGAAGTTAAGTGGGGGATATAAGCAAGAGACAGCAGTGCGCGCGCACATTTTCTTTCTCTCTTCCTCTCATAGCCAAATACGTTCCGTATATCTAAGCACACTGCAGGCTTATTGTCTGTATCACAGTGTAGGAGCAAGAGAGAGCAGTGCGCGCGCACATTTTCTTTCTCTCTTTCTCTTATAGCTAGTAAATGAAATATACATACAGATGGAGCGAAAGAAGTTTCACCTCAGTCGTGTGGTCATAAGCACACTCGTTTTTTTTTTTCTGTTCGGCACTTTAATTTTTACGTATAAAATATCCGACACTTGAATGATGTCCTTTCATCCAAATCCGTTCAACCGTTTTAGCGTGTAAGCGTTACAAACAAACACACCAGCAATATCTTTTCTCTTTATAACGCTAGTTCAGATAATATAAAATTACCAATTGTGGAATGCGGGTATACTACATACGTCTCTGACTGACCCTCCGGGGGAGACAAACGTGACGTTGCATGCTATTTAGGATCATGTTCAATAAAAGATAACCTTCGTATATAAAACATCGTCGAACGATATTCACTCCTAGATAGCTGTTTGATATTTGCTAATGACTGACATTTCTTAAGTCGCAATCATGAAGTTGATAGCAGGTGTATTTTTAATTTAACTACGTGTAGTTTAAATAAACCTCGTGACGCTTTGGATTGCGATACGCCGTTATTTTATTTAAGTTTAATTAATAATAAGTTTATTATTTATTACCGATTACAGTAATAAATCAATGCAATCGGTAATTTATCACCGTCATTGCGATCTGACTCTTCAAATATATTTTTTGAATTATCTTTTGATGCGTTTCGTCAGGGCTTAAAATCTGTTTTAAGTGATCCGTAAAATAAATTTTAAACAAAGGGTGCCAACGGGATCCTATTACTGAGCCTCCGCTGTTCGTCCGTCCGTCCATCCGTCTATCCGTCTGACCGTCCGCCTGTCCGCAAGCGGGCCGTATCTCATTAACAGTAATAGGTAGACAGTTGAATTTTTTACAGAGTATGTATTTGTTGCCACTATAACAACAAGTAATAAAATAAAATCTCCATACAAGAAACGTGTTTTTCAACGTGTTTTGCTTTGTGCTACTGAACCCTACGCTTGCGAGTCCGACGCGCACTTGACCGCTTTTTTTATTTATATTTTAATACCTCACTACAGGCGTGCAGTTTTCTGTTACTGGTGATTCTGGAAGAATCTTATTGTGAGTAATAAAATTACTGATTATACTATAGTAATTATATAATTATAAGTGCTGCATGTAAATTAATCGAGTTAAATTACTTAAGAGCCCTCTTACATTTTGGTACACAGCGCGCATCTTTTTTTTTATTTTTGGTTATAAATGGCATCTCGCAGTTCAACCTATAAGATTGTCGTCTTCGTAACCGGGATTACCTGTGGATGCCTCAATAAATTAGCAATTATTGAAGACTATTTTGGTATAAATACTATGTGAAAATGATGTAGAAGTTCGGAGATATTCAGACTCGTTTCTAGTAGAAAATTGAATTAGGTCCAGTATTTTTTTATTTATTTATAAGATATAACAAAATTGTATTCTATTATTATTCAAGTATGTTGTTAGCGACGCGCTCAAATTTCTTAAACTCATAGCTAGTAGTAATAACAATATGTATAATATAAGCATAGATCTGTATGGGCCGCTGGACCCCCACCCAACACGCCGGCAGTTCAGTCCGTGCGATCACTGTAAGCGGGTGCGTTTGTTTGTCTATAACCGTGTCTTTTAAAAATATAAGTTGCCTAAGTTTCCTTCTCGTTTTCATTTCGCCGATTACCACCTACTACAATCTACAAAGTGGTCAATCGAACCGGATCAAATAAAATTAATGTTTGTCACGCCACCAGTGAAAAGCAAGATGGTGGGCACGCGAAGTACGGTGCGGCGCGAGCGCGCGCAACGTAAGCTTTTCGAACAACAAAAGGGAGCTCAAGAAACAGATACTGAAGATTGTCAGTTTTCAACCAGTGCAGCAGCCAAAAATATGGTATTCAAAACACCTGCGGCATCGCCGAGCGTCAAAACAGAAAACACGTTGCCAAGGTCGAAAGGTCATTCCGACACATCATCGGTAAAAGCTCGAAAGGCGCAATTGCTTTTGGATGCTGCAAAACAAAAGGCACAGATACGACTGGAGCTCATAGACAAACAGCTAGAAGCGGACTTAGCTGAACTAGAGGAAGAAGAAAAATACAGTCCACACGAAGAACGCGCTCACGACGTGGAGCAATGGCTGGAACGGAGTCACCACGAATTGATACAACTGGCCCCCGATCATGGCAACCCCTTGGGCAAGTTGCATCCACCTGAGACAGAACCAGCCGCGCCTGCTAATGCCGTCCTCTTTACGGCACCAGCAGCACCACCAGGGCTAACTACGTCACCACAAAAGTCGCCACCTTCAGTGCCACATCTGCCGATGGAGTCGCACTCACACACTGTACCTGCACCGCCACCAACGGCGGAGGCCACCAGTATGCAAGCGACTATGCTAGCTGGCGCGTTGAAAGACCTGGCTTCTACGAGTGCACCGAATACCAACTTTATAACTCGATTAAGCACGCCGATGAATCTTCCAGACTTTTCGGGAGACCCACTGGAATTTCTGCAGTTCAAACAAGCCTATAAAGAGTCAACCGAGCTTTGTAAATTTTCTCCTGAAGAAAACCTGTGGAGGTTGAGAAAGTGTCTCCGAGGAGCTGCCAAAGATGCTGTCGCAGCCTTACTTATTTCTGCGAGTCCACCGTGCAAAATTATGTCAACTTTGGAGTTACGCTTTGGCAATGCTGATCTAATAATATCCAAAATAGTGCAGGATATCAAGAAATTGCCCTCAATGTCACAAAACTATCATAATGAAATCGTGCCATTTTCAGTGAAAGTGCAAAACCTTATACAAGCAGTACGAGCAGTCGAACGTGAAGAGTACTTACAAGGTATGAGCATTGTTTCAATTATATTGTCCAAGCTGCCTACAACACTGTTATCTAAATGGTCTGATTATAGTTTCCCGCTTATTACTGAAGGACAGAAATCCCGTATGGTCATTTTATCTGATTTCTTGCACGATGAGGCCGTAAAGATATCAGTCACATCAAATATCTATTTTACGAATCCTCGCACTGACCAAAATAAAAACAATCATCATAAAAACAAAGATAGTTCCGGCAATCGATCCCAAACTATATTATTACAAACAGATGATGATACTGAAAACTGCAAATTCTGCCGTACTTCAAAACACAAATTAACTGAATGTAAACAATTCAAAAAGGCGTTACGTAAAACCAGATGGGAATTCGTAAAACGTAACGGGATTTGTTATAAATGCCTACTATCGCGCCACGCACGAGATACATGCTCAGCACCGCCTTGCGATAAGAATAGCTGTGGCGAGGGGCATCACAATCTACTTCACTACGTTGGAAACAAGCCGAAAGATGACGCTGGAAGTAGCCAGGTTCCGGAGCCGAAGTCAACGCCTGTGCAAACGCCGACGCCGGCGACGTCCTCCGCCGATAGTGCACAAACAGTGACGCATATAAACGCGAGTGAAAACAAAGTGTTACTTAAAGTCGTACCTATACGTGTACATAGTGCTAACGGTGTGTTCAGTGCAAATGCCCTCCTTGATGACGGATCGACCGTCTCGCTTATCAGTGCCGGGCTAGCGAAGCGCGCGGGGCTTCGTGGCCGCGCAGAGATGATGCGAATTCGCGGAGCCTGGTCTGACGATGAACTGGTATGTGAAACGACCATCGCGAATGTTACATTATCGGGTATGGACAATAAGATGCATAATATAAAACTTCGGTGTGTAGATAAATTAAACTTACCTTTGCAACAACTTTCCGTTGTTGATGGTTATAATTACAAAAACCTGTTTGGATTAAATGATAAGTTATGTAAACATGATGTAAAACCTGAAATTTTAATAGGTCAAGATAACTGTCACTTATTGTTACCTATCAAAGTTATAGTAGGTAAATTATATGAGCCGTCCGCTACATTGACTCTCCTAGGTTGGTGCATACGGTGGCGGTATGCCCCAATTGGGCGGAGCACCGCCGTGTTCTCGCAGAGGCGATCGGCAGCGGCGGCGACCTCTCGCGCCCGGCCCTGGTTCAAGCCATGGTCCGGGGCGAGAGGGAGTGGGAGGCAGTCACCTCCTTCTGCGAAGCAGTCATGCTAGCGAAGGAGGTGGCGGGACGGCTGAGGGAGAGGGCCTCACGTCCCAGCCGCCGCGGGAGACGCCCCGGGCGTCGGGAGCCGCGAGACGACTCCCGGCCACCGTAGGCGCGGGCCTGCGGGCGGAGAGTAATGGGTAACTCTCCGTCCGATCAGGACCAGGCCCGTGCCGGACGGCGCGTACGTGTTCCACGCGCGCCTCAAAGAGATGTCAGCATAAGGAAGGGGCCCGAAAGGGCCGAAGCCTGCCGGGGCAGCGGGATTGTCCGAAAGGGTTACCGCTACCCCGGAACACAAAGGGCTAAGGAAGGAACACGGGTGGGTTTTAGTCAGTAAGAGTCTGACACTCCCTTCTGCTCCACCCAGAGCGGGACGGGTCATAGGATGATTTCCCATCCACAAAAAAAAAAAAAAAAAAAGGTTGGTGCATACACGGTATGTTGCGAAGGCCGCACGCTCGGCACGCGCAGGTCGCCGCCAGCGCCGTCGAAGCGCACGCCACTCTGCTGTTGAGCTCGGCGGCTACCACTACCGCGGACAGGGATGAACGCATACTACGGGAGCTCCACGAGGAGGTGAGGCGCTCATTTGCTGTCAACGCCTTGGGAGTGTCAGGTAAGCCGAGAAAAAATATTAATGATACTCGGGCCGTCGCGCAGCGGGAGAAGTCCGTCAAACTCGTCAACGGTCGCTGGTGTGCGGGGCTGCCTTGGAAGGATGAGGCCTGCACCATGCCCGACACCTATCCTAACGCTCTCAAAAGGTTAAAGGGAATAGAAAGGAAGATGGCTCGTGACGATGGCAACGTGACGATGGAAGCAACTGTCAGCACCCAGGATCTGGTATCTACCCCACTTCGGGGTAGATAACCCCAACAAAAAGTCACTTAGGTTAGTGTTCGATTCTGCCGCTCCAGTTGGTGATAAATGTCTCAATGACTATTTATTCACAGGGCCGGACTTGTTGTCATCTCTGTTTGGTATAATGCTGCGCTTTAGGGAATATTCAATTGCAGTAACCGGTGACATCAAGGACATGTTCCTTAGGGTCAAAATTCGCCCTGAAGATCAACACGCGTTTAGGTTCCTTTGGCGGAACAGCCCCGACGAGCCAGTTGATATTTACATTATGACGTCACTTATTTTCGGCGCTAACTGTTCTCCTTTTGTAGCTCAGTTTGTTAAAAATGTAAATGCGCGTCGTTACGAGTCGTCATTACCAGCCGCTGTTAATGCGATATACAAATCGCACTATATGGACGACTACATTGATAGCCTGCCGGATGACGCGACGGCGATAGAAATGGTTAAAAACATAACTAAGATTCATGGCAGTGGTGGTTTCGAAATCCGTAACTGGACAAGTAATAGCATTGCTGTTTTAGATAGTGTTCCAAAGGATACCTTAGGTACCGCCAGCGTTAGGTTCAAATTTGAGCAGGAGTACCATGGCGAGCGCACCTTGGGACTCATGTGGTATCCCGGAGAAGATGAATTAGGTTTCGACGTGTCTCTGAAACGAATACCTGAAAATATTATTTTAAATAAGGATAGGCCGACTAAAAGAATCATGCTGCGAATAGTTATGTCCATTTTTGATGTATTAGGATTCTTAGCACCATTCACTATTCAGGGCAAAATTATGTTGCAAGATACTTGGCGCTTAAACATAGGCTGGGATGACGTAGTACCCGATAGTATCTACAATAAATGGTGCAAATGGATCGAGGTTTTAAAGGATATAAAACAAATACGTATACCTAGGTGCTATAATAAAACTATTGTGTTGCAAGGTGGAAGCGAGACGGGACGAAAACCGGTCGCCGAGTCTGTGATGATAAGGCCACCTTCTCCCACTGCCGCACCCGCGACCCCCGCGCTGGATTTATCTGCTACGAGAAGCTGCTACGAGACGTGTAGACCGCCTACGACAACCGCTACGTGTGCTACGCCGGCAAGTAATAATTATACATGCTTACAGCTGCATTTATTTTGCAACGCATCTGTTCAAGCCATGTGTTGTGTGGCGTACTGGCGATGGATAGTCAGTGGGAATGTTAACGTTGCATTTATAGCAAGTAAATGTCGTGTTGTACCTGTTAAACCCATGACTGTGCCCCGAGCCGAGCTACAGGCAGCGCTGTTGGCTGCGCGATTGGCTGATACCATTCTGAAGAAACATAGATTAGCGCCCGAGCGACGATATTTTTGGTGTGACTCCACCACCGTTTTACAGTGGATTAGAAATAACACACGTAGGTATAAAACGTTCGAAGCGAACCGATTAGGAGAAATTGATGAACTTACGCGTATTTCCGAATGGAGATATGTACCTACCAAATTAAATGTAGCAGATCTTGGTACTCGTGATGAATTTAATCACACAATGTTTCACAATGAATGGTTCACAGGGCCTGATTTTTTATACAAAGAGGAGTCCTTATGGCCTGCTGACGTCGTGAACTCCGACATCGACAGAGACGAAGGGAGTATAGGGTGTGTAGCTGTGATGCATGAGCCTACATGTAACTTACCAGTTCCTGAGCCGCAGCGGTTTTCCTCCTGGCTTCACTTGCTGCGAACCTCGGCCGTCATTCTGAAATTTATTGACAGATGCAGAAGACTTACCGGTGAGGTTGATTGCGATGCGATGGCTCGAGCTGAGATCCTGTTGCTAAAGAAGGCGCAGCTGGAATCGTTCTCCGCTGAAATATCTGCAATCAAAATTGGAAAACACATATCACGAGATAGTAAGCTACTTACCTTGTCACCGTATCTAGACGAAACTGGTTTACTCCGACTCGGTGGCCGCATCGATGCGGCGTCAGACGTGGACCTAGAAATTAAGAGACCAATTATATTAGATGGAAAACATGACATAACGCGTCTTCTTGTCCGGTACATTCACATTAAGGCAGCACACGGGAACCAGGAAATGGTCGTCAATAACCTAAAACAGAAATATTGGATTGTTAGAATAAGACCAACAGTTAAAAGAGTGGTTTCGAATTGTATGTTTTGCCGCATAAGGAAATGTAAACCTCAAGTACCCAGAATGGGTGACTTACCTCATGCTCGTGTAGCACATCACCAACAACCATTTTCGTTTTGTGGCCTGGACTTGTTTGGTCCGATGGAAGTGACTGTGGGTAGAGGAAGGCAGAAGAGGTATGGTGTTTTGTTCACCTGCCTCACTATACGAGCGATTCATATCGAGCTTGTTCCGTCAGTCACGTCAGACTCTTTAATTATGGCACTGCGACGCATGGCAGCTCGGCGAGGATGGCCCTGTCATCTATACAATGGCACCAACCTAAGAGCGAGCGATAAGGAGCTGAAGCAATCCGAGCAGGCACTTAATATAGATGCTCTCAAGGCCATCGGCGCGAACAACGCCATGCAGTGGCATTTTATACCCCCTTCCAGCCCTCATTGGGGTGGGGCCTGGGAGAGGCTGATTCGAAGCGTTAAAACATCACTTCCAGTTATAATGAACGAACGCGCTCCCCGCGAAGAAGTACTGCTTACTCTGATGGCAGAAGTGGAAAACATAGTAAATAGTCGGCCGTTGACACACGTCTCCGTGGACCCTGAAAGCTTAGAATCTTTGACTCCTAACCATTTTCTTTTAGGTAGCTCATCTAACGCACCTGTCATTGGGACTTTCGATGATTCCGACATGTGTCTGCGCAAACAATGGAGAAAATCACAAGCGTTAGCGGATATGTTTTGGCGTAGATGGGTGAAAGAGGTTCTCCCTGACTTACTGCCTCGAAGAAAATGGAACGAAGATGTGAAACCTTTGCAGGTAGGTGACTTAGTGCTAGTAGCCGATCCTAACAGTCCTCGTAGTACCTGGCCGAAGGGTGTTATTCAGAAGACATGCTCAGGAAAGGATGGACGAATTAGACTGGTCGAAGTGAAGACTAAGACTGGTGTCTGGAAGCGACCTGCAGCCCGCGTCGCGCGTATTTCACTGGTTGAGGAGTGCTGAGCCAGCACTGGGGGGGGAATGTTAGCGACGCGCTCAAATTTCTTAAACTCATAGCTAGTAGTAATAACAATATGTATAATATAAGCATAGATCTGTATGGGCCGCTGGACCCCCACCCAACACGCCGGCAGTTCAGTCCGTGCGATCACTGTAAGCGGGTGCGTTTGTTTGTCTATAACCGTGTCTTTTAAAAATATAAGTTGCCTAAGTTTCCTTCTCGTTTTCATTTCGCCGATTACCACCTACTACAATCTACAAAGTGGTCAATCGAACCGGATCAAATAAAATTAATGTTTGTCACGCCACCAGTGAAAAGCAAGATGGTGGGCACGCGAAGTACGGTGCGGCGCGAGCGCGCGCAACGTAAGCACATATGTGATATTTGCAATAGGAATAAAATTGTTTTGATGGATTGTATTTAACAGAATCTGAAAATTAGAGCTCCCAAATCAGCTCTCCATGAGTTTTTGCCTAAACATGCATCAAGAGAACGATTACAGTGTATTTTTTTTGCTAAATAAATAGACAAATAATAAAAAAATAGTTTTATTATTATTGTAAAAGAGAAAACAAATTATCTTTACCAATTAATTGCTATTTCTACCAACCAACGAATAGTATTCAATTTCAACGACGAAACCATAGATCTCCGCGCATTTTTGTAAGCGAGTGATTTTTGTAAACGTGAGGTTAATTTGACTAAACGCACTTTGCTATTTGAATTTTGTAATACTTACTTTTGTATCAAAATAAGTATCTTCTGTGTCCTTTGATATTATAAGTAACATTTCTACTGACCGTCACGAAAACGGCAACGGCTAAGATGAAGACAAAATTGTGTGACAAATGTAATGGTATGATATTTTGTTCCTGTAAAAACTGCTTTTTAAAAACGCTTATGTATAAATTATAATATTTTAAACTAGATGAGGTTGGTGTTTCCTAATCGACTACTCTGAGAAGGAACACCGAAACAAATTCAGTAGTCACAGTCTCTTTTGAAGTCCGGAATTAAAGTATGAATTCTAAGCACGGTTTATCCACTTGCCGTTGATAGCAACGGTCCCAACTCATAACATTAATAAAATTGTTCCTCCATCTTCGTCGCACCAACACAGAGCACGCCTATAGAAAAACTACCATGAGAAATATGACTGACGTAGCACGACGTTCTGCGCCGCGTAGACCCAGCGTAGCAGCGTAGCGCGGCGTAGACTCGCGTAGCACTACTTAGATAAAATGAACAACATTATTAATTGATTATCTTCTCTATCTCTTTTCATTGTTTTATAAATAGTATTAGATTAAATCGTCTGCCTAAGTATTTACTGAATACTTCTACAATACTTATGGGGCTCGATGCGGTTTTCATTATCATTAAAAAAGTTTATATGAATTACATAATCACATCTAATCACTGCCAAGTAAACATTCTGTTTTTCAATGAACGCAGACTTCTGTGCCTATGACTCCTGCGAATAAATACTTAAACTATTTAATAATAATAACTATTAATTGCAGGTCAAACTACATCTACAGTGAACAAGACAAGTACCACCTGGGGCTATGACTACAGCCTCAGTGACACCAGAGGGTTCAAGGTGAAGCACGACGACAAAGGATACCAATTTGACCCATTGTATAACAGCACGAGCAAGAAACACTACAATAATTATTCCAGGTCGGTCTATGATCAGTTTACATCGCCCGGGGCAACCAACGACAGTCAATCGCATAGCTCTATCTCATCAATGGTACATCGATTGACACCACTAACTCTAGATCTAAGAATGTTGGAGAAAGCGATAAAGAAACCAATAATACACTTCTCGACACATTGGCTGTCAAAGACGCTACCATAATACCAGTCACGAATACTCATACAGTAAGCGTCACCGAAACACGAACAGAAGCCCCTATTGCAATTGACAAAACATCATTCGAAACTCCAAGCTCTTCGCACGTCCCTTCAAACGGACAATTTTATAAAATAAAATTCAAAAGTCCATACAGCTCACAGAATACTCCAGTGTATGCAGCTCCGACCGGCCCGTTATATTATATGCAGGCACCATCATACAGTCAAATGTACGGACCAACGGGTGGTTCAATGTACGGTGTATCGAGAAGTCAAATGTACGGGCCACCGATGGGTCCAATGTACGGGCCCCCGACGGGTGGAACGTACGGTCCGACCGGTCTAATCTACGGGCTGCCGACCCGCCCAATGAACGCCACAGAACGCCACAGAACGGTTAAATGTACCGGCCGCCAAATGGCCAAATGTACATTCACCAAAATGGCCAAATAAACGGCTATCCGACAGGGTTATTGTATGGATCACACCGCCATTACTAATTACTAAAACCAATAAAGTCTTCAAGATACAATTAATTGTATTTTTGACTAAATCACACTTCCTACTATCCTACTAATATTATAAATGCGAAAGTTTGTGAGGATGGATGGATGGATGATATTTACTCTTTCACGCAAAAACTACTAAACGGATTTGTATAAAATTTGGCACACATATAGATTATAACCAGGATTAACACATAGAATACTTTTTATCCCGATATTCCCACGGGATCGAAACTTACGCGGGTGAAACCGCGGGGCGCAGCTAGTAATATTATAATGGAAAGTTTGTGTGTTTGTATCTTTGTTACTTCTTCACGCAAAAACCAATGAACGGATTTTAATGAAACTTTACAATAATATAGCTCATACATCAAAATAACACATAGAATACTTTTTATCCCGATATTCATACGGGATCGACACTTATGCGGGTGAAACCGCGGGGCGCTGCTAGTAAATAATAAACAATGTTCACACTTACATACAGGTCTATCTTATAACAAACTATCTTCACAGCGGAAAACTAACAAGATATTACCTTATCCTTGATTTTCTCGAACATCAAAACCTCCAGTGTATTTCTTTAACTTCTCCATCTCATACAGAGAAGCAACAATCATTGACCACCATGCTCGCTCATTGAAGTCAAGCCTCCGAGTCGCGTTATCTCATGAGTTAACTTAGTCTCAATCCAACTTTTCAAGTAATAAACTATTATTATTTTTAATATTTGCTATTATTTTAATTATCGTATTACTTGGTCTCTCCAAGTAATACGATAATTAATAAAATATACAATCCGGTGACAGATAGATAAGTAAGGATAGACGACGTAAGATTGAGCATATTACGTGTTACTGACTAATAATAACAGGTCATAGTTTTTACTCTTTGGATACGGACACCTAAAAAAAGTAACCTGGTGTAATTGCTTACCACTATTTATGAACATTTTCAACATCAGAGGAATCGCAGGCGTGCAGCCATTGCAGACAAAGCTGAAGTGGCTATGTTACAGCGGCAGCCATACCCCTAAAACTGGAATTTAAATACATAACGAAAAGAATACCTATAGCACATACACACATCAAAAGTGTCTAGGGATCAACATATATTTTTGCAATAACTTTTCTCCTGATTGATATTAATTAAAATTTTCTTTAAGGATTCATCAAATAAAGTGTTTTCGTTTGTCACAGTAACGATAAACCAAGTCACCTTTGCATTAATAAAGAAATTTGCCATTTTCCTAATAAAGGGATTTTTGACATTTGAACCACTAACACAAAAGTTCGAAAAAAAGACTGAAATAACAGTTTTCTCTAAAATTTTATTGGGTAACTTAAACAATTAATAATCCGTGTTTCTACCGCGAACACTAACAACACAAGAACATCGGTTTGGCATACTCAAAATGAGTTCATCCAAATCACGCTGTGGAATGGCCGCCCATGTTCGTTGCAACAACAAAAAAAGGTCTTCTTGCGACTGGATACCCTCCATATTCGGCAGAGCTCTTCTCTGTAGCATATCCCATGCATGCTCAATCGGGTTCAAGTCTGGCGACTGAGCAGGCCAGGGCAGGACATTGATGTTAGCTGCGGCGAGAGTCTGTCTTACAACTCTTGCGGTGTGCGGTCGTGCATTATCATGCATTAACTGAAATAAGGGACCGATTTGCACTTGTAGAGGAACGATGACGTCTGATACAATCGTCTCAGCATAAATTTGAGCGTTGAGGTTGCCTCTGATCCAAATCAACTCAGTTCTTCCGCCGATCCAAATACCCGCCCATACCATGATGGTTCCACCACTATAAGGATGGACTTCCTGGCAGGATTTTAATCGCTGTTGGCGTCCAGGGGTTCTCCAGTGTCGTATACGTCTTGTATCCGGTCTCATACCAAAACGAGACTCATCAGAAAAGCACACGAAACGCCATTGTTCTTCTGCCCAATTTCTGTGTTCAAGAGCCCATTGATATCGAATCCTACGATTGTGCATTGCTATAGGTGGTACCCGTAGCGGTCTTCGGGAATGAAGGTTCACTTCATGCAAGCGGTTTCTGACTGTTTGGTCGCTAATTAAGTTCCCTGAAGAGTGATGAAGCCTCACGGCTAACATCATGGCGGTTATTGTTGGAGCTCTTCGAGTTAAGATTTGTATGTATCGGTCTTGTCTCCGTGTGGTGCAGCGATACCGTCCTCCATGGCGCTCAGCCACGGTACCAGTGCTTCGGTAACGTGTCCAAAGTCGACTGATAACACTCTGACTTGTATTCAGAGCTAAAGCCACAGTACGTTGCCGGGAACCAGCTTCTATCATTCCCACGGCTCTGAGCATTTCTTCCCTGCTTAAATGACGTCGCCGCTCCATAATAACGTTGGTTTTAATCAGTAGTAGGGAAACAGTAGCACTAATAATGTCTTCAATGCGTTGTATGTTTTTATAGGGAAAATATTGACAGCTGATTTTCATCTTTTACTCG
Source organism: Globia sparganii (assembly GCA_949316385.1). Classification (NCBI taxonomy): domain Eukaryota; kingdom Metazoa; phylum Arthropoda; class Insecta; order Lepidoptera; family Noctuidae; genus Globia; species Globia sparganii. Next base: position 7,408,032 of record OX438670.1, read on the forward strand.
AATTTGATTCACAGTTCCTGATTCAAATTATGAAATGCACCAAAAAGGATCCATATAAATTTATAAAATCATAAATTTATTACAAAGCCACATCTCAATCTCAAGAAATCCGCATAAAAATGCTTGATCGCTAGACACTTTTGATGTGTGTAGGTGCAAAGGTGCTCATGAGCTGTGAAAGGCACGTTGTCTCTCCACCACCCGTGGTTGACTCGTAGAAAATGCCTAAGACAACTCAATTGTCCACAAAGATTTAAAAAAAGGTTGTGGGTGAGACAAAATGTTTCCCCTCCAAGGATTTTTCACCGTAACACAAGACAGGTACCAATACGTTCCAGTCATCTAAAACTGTTACAACACTTGTGTTATTATTGCAATGCGATTATTCTTCTTCTTAGCGCGTCGATGGTAATCTAAATGGACTCGTCCCTGAAATTGGCTACGTGTTTTTCGCCATTCATGCAGACGACAGGACAAACAGGATGTTAAGTGTCCCGTCATTTGTGAACAGCACCACATTCTAAGGCGGAATCGTCTCTGAATCTCTACCTGTTCAAGTTTTCTTTGCTTCAGCCTACTTGGGTTCAGAAACTGTTTATATAACTGTTATTATAGGAAGTAGGATAAGATGAATGATATGGTATGTCGACCCAGGATGACATGTCCGACGAATGCTTAACACCGTCACTCTCTTAATGCGAAAGTGTATCTGTCTGTCTGTCTGTTTATTTGTATGATGCCACTAAGTTGGGCTGGCGTCATGTAATACAGGTTTTTTTGTAAAACCTACTTCAGACACCAGCTCTCACAACGTGAATATATATATTTATATAGTTCAAAACTGTTAAGTACTACAAAAGCATTGTGAGAGAAAATAAATAAACTTATTATTATTTTAGCTATCTACATTTTACTATATTTATGTTACTGAGACTTATTGAAATACTGAAAATCAGATCGTTAAGGAAAATTTAGATATTTATATTTATAAATTCATCAACAAACCTCATTGTGGCTGTACTTAAATATCACCGTTTTCCTTAACGACACAGTTTTAGAACTTAATGCGTAATGAATACCTACCTACTGAAGTGAGTGTCACACGTGACAGTTATTATTTATTAATTAAGAATGATTTTCTGACCGCGTACTCTGTAGAATTTTCCAGAATGTCGGAACAGCGGGGTAGGTAATTGCGTAATGCACTAACGTAGCAATGGTTTTCATTTTGACAGTTCAACAAAATTCATTGCGATATTGACGTTGTCGAGCAGACAAATTTTTCGAACAAATATGAAGCAATGGATTTAATTTTTTTTTTTGCAATAAGTATCCTTCAAAATCATTCAGATTGTGATTGATTGTATGTTATGCAATCAGGGTGCCGCCGAACGAACTTTACCCGTCTCATTATAAAACGAATTCTAGCTTTGGTCCAAGCTTAAATTAGCGCGCCAGTCATTGTATTTTTTTGAACTTTATTCCAAGCAACATAAAGTTTTTAATAACAAATTGTCTACTTAGCAACAACGACACGTAGCCTTTAACGTCAGTTTTTGTAATTAAAACTTTAATTTCGTCTGAATAAACATTTAAATTAACAAATGGCTCGCTAGTTTTATTCTAGGTAGGTATATTAAACCTTTTTTTAATAAGACCGTGTGAGTATAAACCTAGCCCACTGCCCATTGCTCTGTTGAAGTGAACCGTTGAATTATTTCTAGAATGCGAACTGTGTTTTAGTAATGCATAGCTGTTGGTTGCTAATTACTTGGTGCATGCTTTCATTGTTGTAAACGATTCGATCTACTATCGAACTTTTAAGGATCGAGGCAGAACACTCTTACGTATATTGCTGAACACACTCGTCAATAATCACGCGATAGAAATGTTAGGGTAGGTTATACCTACTATTGACAACCAAAGGACCCATCAAGTCAAATCAAATCAAATCAAATCAAATCATTTATTTCTTTGCAAACATGGGTATAGTACATACCTAGTTGTTTTCATAATAAAGTTCTCCATATTTTACCGTCACATGGGCATGCAAAGGTTTACTCTTCCAAATAAAAATAAAAAAAAAACAAGTGGCAGATCATTTGAATTACAATATTACAAATATAAAATAATGTCAGCGTGGTTAAAAAAATAAAATAAAATAAGAGGATCACAATAATTATGTCAATTAGAGTAACAATATGTCAATCAGTTAGTGCATCATTAAGAAAATCGTCAATTGTGTAAGAAGTTTTCATAATTAATAATTCGTTTAGCGCCCTTTTAAATTTGAATGTAGTCATATTTTTTATAATATTAGGTACTCTATTATATATGAGTGGGGCAATACCAAAAAAACATTTTTTCAATAGTGCGGTTTTACATTTTACTTGACATAATTGATTGATGTATTTTTTTTTTAATAAGTACAAACAAGACAGGAGCATCTTGTTGATGAACTCTTTATTATACAACGTGTAACGTTAAATGTGCAAAACCTCATACACCCCAATTAGAGCATTGAGTTAAAAGCATAATACAATGACTTTTTGGCGTCTTTTTTTTTAAATAACTCCGATTTTTTTATAGGTAGGTGTTATCCTGAGTTTGGCGCTTTTGGAGTTATTCACACTGGAGTTATACACTGTGAGTACACTTTTATTATCTGGCTACTTTTTAAACTAATTGTTTTTTGTAACCGGCAGAGTCTGTAATAAGTGTTATAGAATCAAGTTTTTCTAACCGAACAGACAGCTGTGCTGCTGGGGAGTTTTTTGCACCACTTCTTTCCAGCGAAAGCACTAGGAAGTGGTGAAGGGCGGGCGTTTTGGGTGACTGCCACGTCGTATGTAATTTTGACGCTTGAAAAGTGCTGATTCGCAGCCTAATTTGAATAAATGACTTTTGATTTGATTTGTTGGGTCCATTGTCCATGACGCTACTCAAAAGTCACGTGTTACAAACTCAAATCAACAATGAGTAACCAGAATTTAAAAGTAGGTACTAGTACTTCAATGGAGGTACACGACGCAATCAATCACAACTTGTTTTTTTTTGTTATTTATTTAGAGGGTTTTGTCGCTTAGCGACCACATCGCCAAACAAACTTGTTGATGACACGTTAGTAAGTCACGTGTACGGTAACCCGATGTAAAAATATCGCGGCGGGATTTTTTCGCGCACTGGATTTTCAACGCAGTGCTTAGCGCCGAGAGTTGAAAATCCAATATTGTGGTTTTTGACGGGCTGAGATGCGCTCTGTTGGATTCTCAATGCTTGACTCAACATCAAGGGTTAAAATCACATTAAATTAATAAATATCATTACTATAATATGTGTACAAAAAGGTGTCTTGGAAAAAATAATTTAATACCCACACATAAAATATAGTTTCCGTTGAAGTTTAAGTAGAAATAGGCACATCAATTGAAAAAAAAGTAGTCGAATGTAGAACACATGTTAATTTTAGGTACTGTTTAATTTCAGGTGCACCATTGATGGGGGGTGACGAAGGAAAATATACGGAAACTCACGATGCTAACCTTGGTTTAGAAGGAGGGTTTAAAAATGATCATGCAACCTTAGGAACTAATAACCACTTCGTTGTTAACGTCGGGGGTCACAAGTAAAATCATCAAAAGGATCTTAACCACGCAATTGCTGCGGCACCCCCACCAGACAACTTCGGCTCAGGTTTTGGCTACCCTTATAGCATGCCGTATTATCCAGCAAATGGCTCGCCATACTACATACAGTATGCTCCACAACCTCCACCACAATATCGACAATTTGCACCACAGTCCGCTCCTCAGTGGCCACAGTACGCCCAGCAGCGAGCACCACAATTTGCCCCACAATATCTACCGCAGTATGGTTATGCACAGCAGTACGCCCCACAGGATTACCCACAGTACGCTCCACAATACTTTCCTCAGGGTGCCCCACAATACACCCGTCAAGGTGCCCCACAATACTCCCCACAGAATACCCCACAATACGCCTCACAGGATGCCCCACATTATGCCCAACCGAATGAAGCTCCGGACAGTTCGCAGCGAACGATTAATGAAGAAAACATACAATAACTTGGTTTCTGGTTATCGAACACCAGCTCGTTAATTCAGCAAAACCACATAACGCGGCCATCATTGTAACATCCATACATACTTATTTGAACATAATAAATAGGTAACGTGCAATATTTTGAAATGTAATTTTTTAAAGCATTAATTTCTTTGCATTTTGTTATATTGATAACTACTCGTATACATAGTTGTATAAATTAATAGCTATAGGTATTATTTACTGTCAGCATTTTCGTGTAAATGAGTTTATCTGTGTCTGTCTTAGCAAATAAAGTTTTCTAAACGTATTCTTTTCCACATTCTAGATACTACTCAATAAAACCCAACATTTTGTTGATTCTGTGGAGTTCCGATCTTCTACGCGAACTGTCTTCTTCATCTTTTTCAAGAACGTTCTCTTCACGGTCGGTGACAAACTTGTCATCAGAGTGCAGAATAGATAAAATTCTTATCAGTGTTTACAAGCTTTTTTAAATTCGCGGGGTTCCCCATTAGATGTAAGTTAGGGTCAGTGCCAATTATTCTAATGTCAACGACATTCATTATCGCTTGTTATTGTTACGAATATTTTTAATTTAGACTGTTTTTCCTGTATTTATTACCTACCTTAATACATTGGGTATGTTGCTGAAAACGCTATTACTGACATGATTCGACTAAAAGTTTCTATACAGGGTGCATTTGATATCATGGGCATTATTTTAACCTAAGGTACTACTTATGATACTAATTGCATTAGGGCTACTATTACGCAAATCAAAAATATTATTAATGCAAGTATGGAAAACCTTAAAATGTAGTAAGTCATACAAAGTATCAAATTAGTTGCGCTTCTCGATAGCAAATGCGTAGGTACACTACGCCGTACGCGCGTCATTGGGCGTGAATTCTTTGACCCCGCCCGACTCACGTGACATTCGTAAGTTGCCAATGAATTGATTCATAATAAATTCCAATTTTCCCTTCGTACTTTGCCGGCTCAGGACGGTCAAAACTACGTCAACTAACATACATTAAAAAAAAACATTTACGTACCTAGCTTGTGGATTGTTTTGAAAAAACCTTATTTGTCGGTAAAGTGACAGAGGGTAAACGGGTGCTCTTCCACGAGCTTGTGCATGTGCTGGCACGTGAAAAGACGAAAAATCCAACAGGTTCTGAGTGTTTCTGGTGGAATGAGACCCCGTGAAGGAATAGGGTCGTTCGGGTAGCGCCGATGGAACATTTCACGAGTTCATACTAAATTTCTTGCGCGATCGTAAATTACAACCATTTGTGGGTATTGTTGGTTGGTGTACCTAGCCTGCACATTACGCGGTCGAGGCATCGTGTACACAAACACACACACAACACACAACTACTACACTAACACTTAATACACTGCAATCCAAGCACCGTATGCCGCGAGCGGCGAGTACGGCGATTACGTCACGGGATCAATAAATCAATTACGCGTCAATGCACCTGCGCAGTCGTTATGACACTGGTTCCGGGTTCGTGACTTCGTGTTGCGGCGGGAAGCATACCCCGCGCGGGGGTGATATTCGTATTTTTGCGAGTGAGGGAGTGGGACGGAGAGAGTTCAGGGAATCCCGCCGGACGGAATGTCTTGTAGCCCATTGTTATTATTACTTGTAAGGAAAAACCCGCGCGCGCGCAGGTGATGTTTGTTTACATTTCGCTTTGCGCTGTATTGCGCTTTAAGATTTTGATATTTCAACAATTATTGGCGTTAACGAAGTATTTTGTTTTAATTACTTTAAGTGTTTATTTGCAATAATAAGCCTTGTGCATATCGGGTAGGTTTGACTTACTACATTTTTAAGGTTTTCCTTACTTGCATTAATAATATTTTTGATTTGCGTATTAATAGCCCTAATGCAATCAGTATCGTGAGTAGTGCCTTAGGTTAAAATAATGCCCATGACTTCGATTCCACCCTGTATATATACCTTTACCGTATAAATACCTTTTCCGAACGCAAAATTGAATATTGGTATTGACCAATATTAAGTTTTTCCTTTCGATAAAATTATTTCGTAAGTCTGAGATGAAGTGGTGCGGAAGTAGGAAAAGATCATGTACTTAACATGTTTTCCGTAGATCCTGTGCTACGTCGTAGCAACCAATTGATCTTCGTACATCTCGTGCTACGGCGTAGCAATACTGCCGACCATGTAACCTTGCCTCTCTCGGTATACGGGAAAACAATAGTCTCTTTGTTTACTTAGTTTATTGATTGATATTATATAAAAATAACGAATTATTTATTTAAGAAGGAACAAGTAGATAACAAATACATTTTAATCACAAACTGGTGGACTGGTGTCGCCTTAAATAACTTAAATTAAGGGTTTGTTTTATTTAGGAAACGTCATTTTATGTTTAACAGGTTGGCAAACTATCTATAACCACTATTTATGAACATTTTCAACATCAGAGGAATCGCAGGCGTGCAGCAGTGCTATTCTCTAAAAGACAATTTCTTGGCTGTAAGCTGCGACGAGCTCGTCGACGAGACAGCCTTGAGATCGACCGAGCGTGTAGCGCTGATTCAAACCGTATTCACTAACGTCGTTATGGTCGTCGACGAACCCAAGGCTGTAACCTCCCGTCGCTGTTTCATAGACGAACGTAGGGCTTGAAACAAATTCTATAAATTATAATCGATCAATCTCGACTGAGAGTTTTATGGGTTTAAAATATATATTAAAGGTCTATCTTTGAGTATTTTACGGAATACAGGTGAATTTTATCCAATATCACAATTATAAGAGTTTATTGCATATTTCTTATTACATTTTAAGGCTGAATGGCGATTTCTTTGCTCTTTTCGAGCAACGCAATAAAAAGCCAACACAAACAAAATACAATGCTGTCAAAACAACTTGAAGTCTTTAATTTCAGTTTCTATTTCTAATTTTTTGGGTGCATCTAATTAATTAATAGGTAGTTCCGTGACTGAGGATAAATATAAGTACGTACCTACTGACATAAGTCAAAGTCAAAGTCAAAGTCAAAGTCAAATCATTTATTTCAAATAGGCACTTAAAAGGCACTTTTGAACGTCAAAATTTAAAATGAAAAAATAGAATTGATTCTAGTCGCCCATTCCAAAATGTAGTTTTCGTGTGGAGAAGAATGGGCAAGAAACTCCACCGTTACTCTTTTAAAATGTTTTACAAGTTTTTGTATACATTGTTTATATAATTATATGTGAAGACGATGCACCTAAAATAAAATTTAGTCTACCAAAAATGGTAAAAGAATTAAAAATATAACAGACTGGTAAATCAATTTTGTGATAGATACATGGTGTCCACATATTTACAAAGATTGAAAAATTTTACTAGTATTTTAAAAAGTGTGTGAGTTAAATTTGTCAAAGAATGTAAAAAACTATGTAAAAAAAAACAAAAATGTGTATGTATAAAAATTAGCAACCAGTTTGATTTTGTCTAGACTCTAGATTGTCCTATGGATACATGTGAGTACTATTATGTTTTCACTGATAATCCATGGATATTACTATTGTATGTAGGTACCTTTAACTATAATGTTGTAACATATTATTATACCAGTACCAGTCCCTCATCGCTGCCCCGTGTGAGATCATACCAAACCAACCGATGTTAAACAAAAACTATATTATACAAACAGTTCAGGAAGAAAGAGATCAGTCAGGAGTCAATGAAGTGCGCATCTACACAGACGGCTAAAAAACACAAAAGGGACACACAGTTCGATCTTTCAATGTGAATGTGTTGCCTTAACACAAGCCGCAACAGCAGTAAAGCGCTTAGGCATCCGGAACTGCGACATTAAATTCCTATCCGACAGCCTATCTGTGCTCAAAGCTTTAGGAAACAAGCAAACTAATTTTTGAGTGCCATCCAGCTTTGGAGAGTGTATCGACGTTCAATCGTATTACTCTCCAGTGTATCAAAGGGCATATTCCCACGCACAACGGACCAAATGGGAGTCTAAGTGCGGAAAAGGTAGTTCCATCATCATATTCCCTTGGGTAATAATTCTGCAGATGAACTTGCGAAGAGAGGCTCTGATATGAAGGTGCTAGTCCCTTATCCACTTCTACCCCTGCCTTTATCACAATTTCGTGCGTGGATTCGCCAAACATCGACCGAACTCCATAACAACATGTGGTCACGGGCAACAGACTGCAGACAGTCAAAATTGGCTTTACCAATTTGATTTACCCGCAATTAACCAAAAAACTTCTCAGACTGAGTAGAAATAACCTTAGAATAATAATAGGAACACGGAGTACGTACTCTGTGAATAGGAACAATTACGGGCCATAACCCCAACAAACATCTTTATAACATAGGCGTCACAGACAGCCCCCTTTGCAGGGGCGCCGAGGAATCAGCCACCCACGTCATCCCGGAATGCGAGGCCGTGGTTTCTCAACGTGCAGAAATCCTTGGAACAATGAGGTCGCTCCGCGAAGCCTGAAAAGCCCCCAGGGAGCTTCTGTGCTTTTGGGCGGAGCTATAGGCTGGCTCTGTTAGCCAGAATCCCCACGCACAACGGACCGAATGGGAGTCTAACTGCAAAAAAGGGAGTCCCATCATCATCATCATCATACCTGGGAACCTTATGGTTACGGAGATATTGATGGTCAAAATTCTAACTTTTACTGACGTTTTTTACGAAAATGTATTTTTAATGTAATATCACAACTTTAAATACCTCCACGACCCCTGTACCCTTGCATGCACCGATAAGCACCATGTTGCGTTATATTGCGCACTATCGCAAACATATTTTTTTACACCAAAAATAAAAGCCGTATCGCAGCAATTATTTTTGTGAAATGTTACTTAGTTTGATGTACAGAATGCGTATTTGACGGCCATGTGTTAAAAACCCTTTCTTCCTTTCTTAATATTTTTACAGCCTATATGTACCTACTACAACAAAGTCGCGTTGAATGGCGTGCAATAGGAGAGACCTACATACGTCCAGCAGTGGACTGCTATAGGCTGATAATGTCATTGATGATGATGTACTAAAGTGCTACACGGGTGGCGCTTGAATGGCATTGAAATGTATAAATTTTGAAAAAAACAAGATGTCGGCGTTAATTCCGATCTTTGTAGCGCCCAAAAGATCTTTTTACCATTTTACACCGGGTTGTCACGACACGACAGCAACGAGAACAAAGATCACTCACTATGATGCAAAATAGCGGTGCAAAATAAAAGTTTTTGTTATTTACTAATATAGGATAAGCTAATACTAACACTATAAGGATCCACTGTTCTGAAATAAAGAGTTTGATTTTGAATGTATCTGTGGCACAACTAAAGATATTCTTTTCAAGCTTACCTACAGTCCTAAAAGGTGACTTCAAAGCCATGCCTTTTTTGCAATAATTTTGTAATGAAACAGAATAATGTATTTGGAAATAATTGTTAAAAACGCTCACGATTAAATGTGTGTTTTTTAACACAAATATAACTAAAACACCGAGAAGATCTCCTCTTAATGAACGACCACTGGGCACTATCCACAAAGCTTATTATTTATACAATATCCACAAAGCTTTATATATATATATATACACTACTGCAATCTTCATCGACCTGTGAACTCATAATAACAAATATAATTCACATATAGAACATAATTTTCTGCGAATTGAAAACAACAGCTCCAATCACTCATTTGTAGTCCCACGCGTTATGGAAAAAATGATTTATGTTTATATTTTTAGGATTCTGTTCTGTTTTTTTTAGATTTTTCTGTCAAGTAATTCTCAGTACGTAAACGAACTAGCTTATCAGACGAAATGTGGGTGTATTGTATATAAGGTTGCCAAGTTTTTGTACAATAAATAAAGTATATTATGTTCAAAGTGGAAAAAATGAATGGTATTTCGGAAAGATAAACAGTATAGGTATACTAAAAAAAACTATTAAAATAAAAATATAAGATCCTAATAACCTAACTAAAACTATAAAAAAACTAAAAATGGCGTCGAAGTCGATGCGGAGGAACCGCATCGCTGTCGACGTACCCAAGAGACTGGCATCATTGCCACGATTTATGGCAATACTTATCCTCTCGTCAAGGCCGCCGTTTGGCGATTTCATTAAACAAGCCATGAGAACACGTATATATTTTAATCCTAAGAAATAAATATAGATAAATTAATATATTTTAAATAGATATATAATTCATTAGTGCTGCTCGCGCAACTCATCAATTTAGCTTCAATATTGAAGGCTTCCTAAGCCTAACCAAATAGACCAAGAGCAATTTTAAATTTATTGAAGCTATATTTCAGTTGTCTCACAACTTACGAGTACCTTTAATTATTGAAAACACTCTCATTCAGTGAATAGTGAGCTGGCAGAACTAACTTCATATAATACTATTATCCAAAAGGTTTTCTGATAACAATTATCCATTTAGTACCTCCAGAAAATTCAAGACATTAACAGTTTCAGTCTGAAATTATGGTTAGCTGCATGTTCTACGTAGACGATGAAACTTTTTATTTAGGTATAGCTCTGGATATTAGTAAAAACAGTACCTATATAATTATTCATCATCATCTTATTTAGTTGTAAGACTTTATTCATATTTTTAGCAGGGCCTTCGATAAAATTCCTCATTCCATACTAATACACAAACTAGCAACGTATGGCATCACTGATCCCTTGCTGAAATGGTTTAAATCATATCTATCGAAGCGCGAATTTTATGTTGTTGTTAACGGTTTTCGATCTGCCAGCAATTATTGCATGACTTCCGGTGCGCCTCAGGGGGCTTACTCTTGAAACTAATTTTAATTCCAATGTAATGCCAATATGATTCCAATGTTAATTTTACAGTCACGTGATTCGGTACTCTTGAAAACAATATTGTCAACATTGAAATTAAAACAACATTGCTCCACCATTATTTTGATACACGTGAAGTTGGTTACGTTACGGACCGCAATAGTGTTGTTCAACTCATTACGATAAACCTACGATAGAGCTTTAAAATTCTTTATCCTTTAAATAACAACGCTAATAAATAAATATGATATAAATAGTTGTATAATTGATTATTTGAAACGTATTAAATTCATTTGGGCGTAAGAAACGATTGAAATCATAAAATTAATTATGACTTTGGCTGCATGCGGTAGGATCGTTGCCTACACTACAAAAAAAGACTGCGTATTATATTTACAAACAAGTTCTCCAATGAATTTTAACTATGAGTTTATTTAGCAATATTGTTCGCGTTTAGTTCTTTTTTAGTAAGAAATAATTACTGTCCGTTAAGTTCCTTAATTAACATCACAGTTTTATACAAGTGGTAAGAAAAGAGATAGGTAGATAACTTCATTAAATTAATGTTTTTGTAACGAACGCCGTACGTGCATGTGAATAGTGAACATGACTGAGTTAAATACCATACCAGTGAAGTGATAACAAGTTATAATAAGTGTAAAAGTGATAGGATAGGATAGCTAAGACCCTATCCGCGCTCCGGGAGTCGTTAAACGGACTATTACTGTTTTACTGAGTAAGATTTTGATTTTCTAATTAGATTTTATGTGTTTTGTATTGCTCTAATTAGCTTTCTAACTTGTTTTTATTATTACTTTTCTCATTAGAATCTGATAGGAATAATCAACAAAGAATTTATGAGAATTTTAATGTATGAAGAAAAATAATAGAATAATTACGTAACTTGAAAACGAGATTTTTTGTTTATAGGAATATTTGCTTGGTTTTAGTGTCAAATAAGAGGATTATGTTTAAAATTGATATTACCGTTTTAATTATGTAAATCGGTTCACGGGTTTTAGAGATAGAAAGAATTTTCTATAATGAAAACATGCCAAAGTCCGATTTTAGTAAAAAGTTTGTATTGTTTAGAGATAGGATTTCTAAATGTTGTTATGTGATATATGAAAAAGGAATCAAAGCCTTGCTCACTCTATAATCTGCTTTAAATTCGTATTTATTCATAGAAAACGCTTTGTCCCTAAAACGCATCATCCGACGCTCATCTCGTCTCTAACTCAATAGTTTTTTATGGGAATTAAGTAAAACACTATATATTACTGCATATCGTGCCATATTATATACATATTACCGACTGAAAACCACTTCTAAACGCAAAACAATTACTAAAAAGTTACACATTTGTTATTGAAAAAATCACAATCAACAAAGTATCCCAACGCAATATTGACGCAATACTCAGCTGTCAAAACACACTCAAGAGTACCGTTTACTCCACGCTAAGCCCGATCTCAATTCCACTTAGTTGCCCAAAATGGACACCCAATTTCAAAATTATTTGGCGCTAGCACCGAACTCAAGAGTACGAAACGTCACAATTTCAATGTCGATCTATCGGAATTAAATTCAAGAGTAAGCACCCAGGGGTCACATTTGGCTCCTATATTATTTATCATATTTATAAATGACCTTACCCACTGCTTTCACTTTTCCGAGTGCTTTCTTTACGCTGATGACCTAAAGTTTGCTCGAAGAATCGAATCATCGAGTGATTTCGCGCCTCTTCAAGAGGATCTAAACAGAGTTGTTGAATGGTGTGAGACCAACAAAACGGAACTTAATTTTAAAAAATGTTACCATTTGTCGTTTACAAACATTTAAACTGACATACACAAACAGCCAGACCCGGAACAACTACTTGTAGGTCATACAAATATTTGTTCCGTGCAGGAATCGAACCCGCGACACGCAGCGCAGCAGACAATCGCTTATTCACTGCGCCAACCGTGCCGTCATATTTAGAATGATTTTGAATTTTGAATGTAATATTTAGAATGTTTGGCTTTGTATTAGTTTCATGTAAAAACCACAAATGGTGCATGTTGTGTTAGCCTGTAAGTAATTGTTGCACTTATAAATGTATTATTTAAGAAAATATTTTTAAAATGTATTGTGTAAACAATTGTTGGCTAACCTAATTAAATAAATAAATAAATATCGATGGCGCTAACCGTGAAAAACCAAAATGCCATAGGATTGTTAGATCACTGGTTAGAAAGAAAGAAAAATAAATAATAAAGTTTATTTGGACACAGTTCGTGAAACACAAAACACAAAATTAAAAACATAAAAATAATGTTTTATACAGGGTGGAATCGAAGTCATGGGCATTATTTTAACCTAAGGCACTACTCACGATACTGATTGCATTAGGGCTATTAATACGCAAATCAAAAATATTATTAATGCAAGTAAGGAAAACCTTAAAAATGTAGTAAATCAAATTGCACAAGGCTTATTATTGCAAATAAACACTTAAAGTAATTAAAACAAAATACTTCGTTAACGCCAATAATTGTTGAAATATCAAAATCTTAAAGCGCAGTACAGCGCAAAGCGAAATGTAAACAAACATCACCTGCGCGCGCGCGGGTTTTTCCTTACAAGTAATAATAACAATGGGCTACAAGACATTCCGTCCGGCGGGATTCCCTGAACTCTCTCCGTCCCACTCCCTCACTCGCAAAAATACGAATATCACCCCCGCGCGGGGTATGCTTCCCGCCGCAACACGAAGTCACGAACCCGGAACTAGTGTCATAACGACTGCGCAGGTGCATTGACGCGTAATTGATTTATTGATCCCGTGACGTAATCGCCGTACTCGCCGCTCGCGTCATACGGTGCTTGGATTGCAGTGTATTAAGTGTTAGTGTAGTAGTTGTGTGTTGTGTGTGTGTTTGTGTACACGATGCCTCGACCGCGTAATGTGCAGGCTAGGTACACCAACCAACAATACCCACAAATGGTTGTAATTTACGATCGCACAAGAAATTTAGTATGAACTCGTGAAATGTTCCATCGGCGCTACCCGAACGACCCTATTCCTTCACGGGGTCTCATTCCACCAGAACCACTCAGAACCTGTTGGATTTTTCGTCTTTTCACGTGCCAGCACATGCACAAGCTCGTGGAAGAGCACCCGTTTACCCTCTGTCACTTTACCGACAAATAAGGTTTTTTCAAAACAATCCACAAGCTAGGTACGTAAATGTTTTTTTTTAAATGTATGTTAGTTGACGTAGTTTTGACCGTCCTAAGCCGGCAAAGTACGAAGGGAAAATTGGAATTTATTATGAATCAATTCATTGGCAACTTACGAATGTCACGTGAGTCGGGCGGGGTCAAAGAATTCACGCCCAAGGACGCGCGTACGGCGTAGTGTACCTACGCATTTGCTATCGAGAAGCGCAACTAATTTGATACTTTGTATGACTTACTACATTTTAAGGTTTTCCATACTTGCATTAATAATATTTTTGATTTGCGTAATAGTAGCCCTAATGCAATTAGTATCATAAGTAGTACCTTAGGTTAAAATAATGCCCATGATTTCAAATGCACCCTGTATAATAATAGTGTGGCCTCACAGCTGCGCCAAAAAGGTAAAAATGAGTCCACGTATTACAGATACAATACAATAAAACTGATGTAAAATAAATACAAATGTACATAAATGTTAAAAGCAACGTTACTTACCTATTACAAATCAAGATATTTTTTAGAAAAGAAACCAGTCCATGATTAAAAACGTTCAAAATCTAGTCGCAATCTTATCTCAACGACAACCAATGTCAAAAACTTATAAAAAATGTAGGAAAATTAGAGGTAGGTAGGTATTTTTGATAGATTGAGACAGATCAGCGGGATAGCGTAACACATTATCAGCACCTACCCTAGCACCGAGTTTCATTTTGTCAATTCAACAACACTCATTGCGTTATTTACGTTATTGAGCAGACACTTTTTTCTAAAATATAATAATATAATAATAATAATAAAATGGATTATACTATGGAATTTCATATTGATTCGATATTGTTTCTTACAAAACTATACTTTTTAGTTGTCCCTCGTGGCAGTGCAGGGCACATTGCTCGCAGACCAGAAGGCCAATTCTCGTAATTTAAAACGTTGAAAATCTAGTTGCAGTCTCATCTCGGCGACAAACAAATATCAAAAACTTGTCAAAATGTAGGGAAATTAGACGTATTTTTGACAGATTGTGACTGAGATCAGACTGTAAACGTTCATAGAATTACAAGAATTGCCCCTCAGATAGCCGATGGGGCCGGAAGATTCTGGAGTGGCGATTGCGTAAAACAAGACGTAGCCGTGGAAGGCCTTCTACAATGTAGACTGACGGACTTGTGAAGGCCGCGGGAATCTGCTGGATGCGAGAAGCACAGAACTGATTAAAGTGGTGATGCTTGGGGAGGCCTATGTCCAGCAGTGGACGTCTTTCAACTGAAATGATGATGATGATTGTCCCTTGTCGCTCCTACGCTATCGAAAGTACTCTAGTCAGTGGCGTAGCTTGTCCTAAAGGGGACCTATATAAAAAAATTTGGGGGCCTTTTTCACGGTTCCTATTTTTTTTTGGAAGTCGTCTGAGAAGAACGGTTGTTGCTGTCGGACTCCTACAGACAACTTCACTGTTCCTTACAGTACCAAGAGTCGGGGGCCCGGGAGATACTGGTAGATTCGCCAATTTAGATTTTTTTTTATATTTTTCTGATAAATATAGACCTATTACCCGATTCCGACTTGACGTCAACTTCTGGGAAAGCCTGCATTATATAATTATAGTTTCACTTACAAGCTTCTTAATGATGAATAAGAATTTTAGGTTCTCGATAGTATTTTATAAATTCTTGCTTATACACGTCGGCGTCGCGTCGGGGGCCCCTGTGTATAATTGATACAGCTGATACGGCGGTAGCTACGCCCCTGACTAGTACTGAGTAGTCTTGATACTATTGTCGGTAGTCGAAGTGTTGTCATTAGTCCCGTTTCGGCCAGTTCACATTCCAATCGAAGAATGAGTTCCTTTGGACGTGCACTAATTGGACGTCAAATGACCACTGCCTATCAATAGTAATCCGACTGTTTTGGGGTAAGAACCGGCCAGGATGTGGTGCACCTGTAACAACAATTTACAGTTATTTTCACAGTTTTCCGTACTAACTTTTATATCCGCCAGCTTACTTTTATCCAAGACTAGCTCGCGTGAAATTTCTTCCCCGGACCCGGACCCACCTCGTCGCATCGCGTCACCTGCCCGCGCTGTTACTTTGTTTTCGCTTAGCGTTCTATGTGACTTTTTTCCACTGACCTGTATTATACAATTACGCTGGACTTCATACTATCGATGTCAAAATGAAGACACACATTTGATTTTCGCCATTTTGGCGCTGTTAGCACCGTGAGGTTCCATGGAACTAATATTAGAGATGAGATATATCCTTCGATAAAAACGTACTTTTCTGAACTTTATCGATCGGTTTAGCCACTGAGAATAATTTATTACATAAGAGAAAAAATCGAATCACTCCCAGTTAATATATGATTAATTTTTAAGTAATAGAATAATTGCTGCAAAGGTTAACTAAAATGTCAAATTATGTTAGGGCGCGGTCAGATCGCAATCTATAAACTAGTGGATAGTGTCCGAGTAAAGTTAGATATAGCGCATGACGGTCAGATCAGTGAGCTTTATATATGAGGATAGGCTTATTATTTATCCTCAAAACTACTATGATTGAGCTACTACCTACTGAGATTGACTTAGTTGAGTCGGTGGGAAATCTGAAATTAAGTTTTAATTAAAGTAAAAATGATAAAGTATACAGTACATTATAGATGGCAAGTATTATTCCAATGTTAGGTATTTACCACGGGTATTTACTTCGGAAACAAGTAAACAATATGATATTTACCTTTTGAAATTAGAAACTAGTATTTGCTAATTTGTTTTAGCTAATCAAATTGCAGAAATTTCTGGCGACATTAATTTTCTATTTGAAAGACGTAAATTTAAAATTACTCACTGTCTGAAGAAAATTATCGACACATTAGAAAAAAAACTTTGATTTCGGAAGTCGGTGTCTTTAGATCTGTATTTTAGTTTATTGCCACCGACTTCCGAAATCAAAGTTATTTTTCACTTTGTAGTGTTTTTTATGGAAGTCGGTTTTTTTTTTGTTAAAAAGTTTTTATTTCTCGCTTTTTAGTGGGACTGTTTATAATGCATCAAGCTCATCGCCTTTTACAAAATATTACTTTTCCCGATACAGGGACGTTAATTGTTGAGAAGTTCTCCAGGTACTCCACCATCAGCTCCATTTCACCATTCGCATTGTGACGAGCATAAATTGCTTAGCAACCATATTAAAGTAATCGAATCGCAACCTGTGAAATACTTATTATTGACTAGTCCCGGTGGCCATCTGTGGTCTTCATCATCAGTTTTACTTCACTAAATTTTACTTTCCGAAAGCAAATGCACGAGTTAGTATAAATAATACCCGAATCGCTATAGGTGTGCCTATAATATTTGAAGAGTTCCTTCGATTTCTCCAGGATCCCGCTGATAATCCTGGCAGCATCAGGCCAGACTTATGTCAACATTGCATTGAACTTAAAATTTAGTCCTGTTTAAAATGAGGCCAAACACGACTACGGTGCTGTAATTTCAAGGTTCGTACTTTTTCTGATGCTCCTGGCATCAGCATCAAGTCTCTGTGTAGGTACTTCGGTGTTTCTCATTAACAGTACGTTTATCTACACATCGAGCCCTTTTCAATGAGCCTAAACACGATATATCTGCTGTTAGTTGTCGAGGAGTTAGGTACTCTGCAGACTATCCTGACTGCAGCATCAGGTCATCACTTGATGATCATGAGACCAAATGTGGCAAAGCCCTATCAAACATCAAAACAATTTACTAAAACTGTCCTTGTCTGTTCGAGTAACTTCTTACTGTTAAGGAGTTGTACCTTCCATTATCAGCTCAGCTACCTGAGATGATGACAACCATACGCAAATACATAAGATACTTCATAAAATATGCGAAAAACAATAAGTGAGCCTATAAAATTTGAGGGTTGCCCTCGATTTCTCTAAGATCCCATCATCAGATCATAACTTGGTGACAATGGGACCACCTCAGAACTATCTACTTTCGAACAAAAACAGAATTTTGAAAATCCGTCGACAATTGGCGGAGTATTCGATGAACAAACATACAAAAAAAAAAAAAAAAAACATACAAACATCCGAACATAGTACCTCCTCCTTTTTGTGAAGTCGGTAAAAATTACTCACTGTCCAAGAAAATTATCGACACATTATCGACATGGAACCGTTCACAACTTTATTTGAATTTTAGTTCCTGAGAACCCCGAGCCCCCGCGCTTTGAATCGGCACAAAAAACAACTGTAATTTCATATAGTTTATTTAAAATCCAGCGCACGTGTTTATTATAGGTCAGTGCTTTTTTCTTATTGCTGGGCTCCTAAGAGTCTTAGCGTGATGTTAAAAAGCCTTTCTCAAAAATTGGACTATCAAATGCAATAAGAAATTTTCAAATCCGACTGATAGTTCCAGAGATTAGCGCGTTCAAACAAACAAAGACACTCTTCAGCTTTATTATTAGTAAGTATAGCTATACTTTAAGTGGTTCGACAATGGCCCCGATTCTGTTGTTCACAATCTAAATTAAATTTAAGTTCAGTGCATCTTTTTCTTTCTATTTCAATATGAAAAGGACAGAAGATAAATATTAGTTTAGTCCTGTCAAATTAGATAATCCATAGACAAGTTTAGACGTGATTAAAAAATGGGCTACTAAAAATACGTAAATTTACGTCAGGCGCCGACTAATTAGACAGGACTAAACTATTATTTATCTTCTGTCCTTTTCATAATGAAATTGAAAGAAAAAGATGTACTGAACTTAAATTTAGTTTAGTTTGTGAACAACAGAATCGGGGCCATTGTTTCCTGTCCAAAAGCTAAAACGTCATTTTTATTCCTCAGATAAAAGTCATCTTACTTTTAAAAAATCGGATAGATAAAATGATGGGTCCTTACAATGGAATCCTTTTAAACATACCAACACCAAGAAGGCGAAAATCTGAAAGAATAGATGACATTGAATTAGTTTTCATTTACTCGTTGTTAAGTTTTACACTAAGGGCCAGCAGTGCTATTCTGTAAAAATCTCACCGTGAAAACTAAGGTGAAGTGAGCTGTCATTCCACCTGATGTTAGGGATTGCCCCTATTGATAGTTCACTTCAAGCTCACTTCACCTAAGTTATCACGGTGAGATTTTTACAGAATCGATCGGCAGTTTAGAATGCATTGAAATAACACCTCTACGAGGAATTTTAAAGGGTCCCCGAAACGATCAATTGCTATTGTAGTAATATTGTCAATAGCTTCAATTGCATTTGGTAAACGATCAATTTGCGCATGTGTATCGATTGCATAAAAAATTACAATTGCAATATTGATCGTTTCAAGCTTCGTCAAACTCATACGCAACGTGGACGCTGCGGCGGCGCTGTGCAAACGTGATGGTAAAGCTGCGTCAGCCCTACGTATTTCTTATGGCAACGCGACGCGAGCGCAGCGTATGCATTGTACGCATTAAGTATAGCGTCGCCGTGAGTAAGTGGAACGCGTCGTCAACGTTTGTGCTGTATACGCTGTTTAATAACCATTAAGTATGTATCTACAACGCCACATGCAAAGTACGCGTCATACTGACGTTACGCAAAATCCTGCAACTCGCAAACAGAGTTTACCGCGCAACTAGCATAATACAAGCAACGGCCCGACATGAATCATCGTCGGGCAGTTGCCCGCCAGACACGACACCCGTCCCGTCGGAGGATCCTTCCTTTTCTATAGAATATAAGTGAACTTTACACCCTGTTCCTCATACCTCTATAAGTATGTATTTTAATGAAACATTAGAAGTAGTTAAAGGCTGACCGCCACACAAAAGTCCTCCTAAATCCCTTTCGTACATTTTGTATGAACCATCGCACACTACCAGCGGGCCACACCAGACTTTTTTGTATTGTAATGTGGCGCAATTTTGAGCAGACGAGAGCGTTTCTATGGAGAAAAGACCACCCGCATTTCCTCTTAACAATTCAATAAGTATTTTTGTAACTAAATTTTAAATTAGAACATTGCACTTACAAAGAGCTTCATTATTGCAGATTTGTTGCTTATTATAAATAATGTACAGTGTAGCTTTATATACACACGAATCGATTGTATACCTACCGACTGATTAGGGGAAAATAATTACTACAAGAAGATAATATGTCATAGTATAGCAGATAAGTAATACACTATCGGGCAGTATAAAAACACTACTAACTTATCATGAAATATTTTCGAAGCCACGCAAGATAGCTTCTTGAAGTGAAAATCAACATTCAAATGTATTTAAAGACGCATTAAAAAAAACACCAAATAGAAACAAAAAAAATGTGTTATCGGGTTAAAAAGTATCTTTTGTCCTAATCCAGGTCATGGTCTACCCCTGTAAAAAAATCTAATATTTTCTCTTTATTATAATGTTAGTTAATATATTAGTAAATAACAATTCTTAATTAATTAATGAAAATATCAAAATTATCTAAAAATATACACAAACACTATAATATAGCATCAAAAAGTTCATCCGCGTCGCTGTCGACTGGTAATGTACCCAAGAGACTGGCGGCATTACCTCATTGGATGGCATTGCTTAGCCTCTGGCCAAGGTAAAAACCAGCCCAATGTTAGTTTAGATTACTTTAGATGAATTTTATAGAGAACCTCAAAAATTACTTAAGTATGCAAAAATAAAGTTTAGATTAGTTTAAACTAGATCTAAAAGCAATAGTCTAGATTACTTTAAATGTATATAGGTACTTTGGTTTATATCTATTGATTTATTAGATAAGCTTGTTAGGTTTATAAGCTTTTACTCAAAGTATTAAATCGTTACTTTGTTATTTCAGGGAAAACCCGTACTTTTGTAATGGCTGCTTATCGGGGAGACAGCTCGTGATCGTGACCTGTCAATATACAATGTGTAACGGAAAGGGTATATACATAGAAAAGGCACGGCTTCTTTGGATGATATCAAACGATATAGGAAGGGTTTTTTAATCCTATCGCTACATGTTCGGAAGTTATGAGATTTTTTAATACATTGATACCAGAAACCGAACTTTTCAAATTGAAATAAACACATCACTAGCACTAAAACAGCTGATCAGTGTCAACGAAATATTTCTAAGTAAAGATAAACCTCTTACTCCTGGTATTTCTGAATAAACGGTTCCGCATGTTTATTTTTTATTCACAAAATATTATTACTGACTTTTCCTAAACTTTGATTATGTTTGTGAACTAGCTACCTACAATACAATTAATTGGTCTAGGTATCAAAAATTAACGAAATATTTAGATACCTGCACCCTAATTGCGTAACACACTATTAATCGGAATCTGAAACATTTTGGAAAAAATTGCTAATCCATTGCTTCCTCTAGTAGCAATAGTTCGGTTGTTAGTCCGGTTGACCGAACTACTGAAACTTTCAGTTGCGATAGTTCGGTTCTAACAAAGCACCGAACTACTGAAACTTAAATATGTGCCCTCCCTTTAGTTCGGCAAATAAACTAGGCATATAATGTAAACAAACTATATCTTAATTTTATTTTTAACACGTAAAAAGAGTGACTTTGTGTATCAATACCTGTACCTATAGCAACAGTTCGACAAATAAACTATCTCTGTAGAAACCACAGAGATATTTTATATAAAGTCGCTCTTTTTGCGTGTACTTTTAAAATGTTAATACTAGTATTAAATAGTTTATTTGCCGAACTGTTGCTATAGGTTGTGGTATTGATACACAAAGTCGCTCTTTTTACGTGTTAAAAATAAAATTAAGATATAGTTTGTTTACATTATATGCCTAGTTTATTTACCAAACTAAAGGGAGGGTACATATTTAAGTTTCAGTAGTTCGGTGCTTTGTTAGAACCGAACTATCGCAACTGAAAGTTTCAGTAGTTCGGTCAACCGGACTAACAACCGAACTACTGCTACTAGAGGCATTGCTTCATAAGTTCGAAAAATTTGTCTGCTCAACACGTAAATAATGCAATGAATGATACTGAACTGTCAAAATGAAACCGCTTCCGATTCATAATATGTTACGCAATTGCCCCGCTGCTTGAATTGTCACGTATCATTTACACACTTGTTGGTTTTTTACGTAGTTGTCCTTTTGTAGAAGATTATTTTGTAGATAATTATTATCTACATAGTAATCTTCCACCCACCCCTTAACATCATACCTACAACACAGTAAATACCTAATTCAAAAACAATATTCCTGTAAATTTCCTAACATTATTTCTAACCTTTTATTTTGGTGGCCATAAGGATAAACGATTTTTTGCTTTAAATCGATTTTTCATTCGATTCATAGATCTCTTACATCGATCTTCTAAAAATTCATTCAAAAATCGTAATTAAAAAATTTTAAACAACATTTAACACATCTTTATTTTGTGACATATTTACAGTTGCCAGTCAGGTAGGTACGTCAATAATATTTCATAACCTTTCCGGCGTAATTCAATGACTTTAATTCAGATGGATGACTAATATGTTTCAATCTTCGGACAAGTTAAAAAGTGTCGGCATACTTATGTAATTGATCTTGTTTGAAATAGATAAACCTACCTATTCGCCGTTTATGATTGTCAGCACAATGCTTTGGGCAAATATGAACTTGAACTATTAAGAGCCCTTATTTACACATACGATCCAGAAGATTCGATTCACGTTACTATTGAATCGATTTGCTTGAAGATCGCATTAAAACGATTTTTTCGAAAAATCGACAGCTTGTACCATTGAATTGATCATAAAAATCGAATCAATTGCTTAAACAAACATTATTATTGCTTAAACAAACATTATTATTTGCCATTAGTACTTAGAATAGGAAAAGGATTTAGAAACCATTTTTTTGTCCAACTGAACCCAAAACATCATTTCAATTCACCTCTTCGCAACTTATTCTTCTCCTAGTACAAATAAAATCACAGTGGGTTCCGTTCATAATTTTTAAAATAAGGTTATTTTTTTACTAAATATGACGTAAACTATGTATTAGCAACAACTTAATTGTTTTTTTTTTTATTACAAAATAATACCAGGCACGCATAATTTTTGTGTGTAGGACTAACCGAAAGAATTATCGGAGCTCACGGTCTGTCGGTGCTGTTTGAGTGGTACATAGGTTTTATTAGTTTGAGCACGTTTAGTCTTTGTTATTATAATTCAAATAAAAAAATGTCGCAAAACTGCATCTAACTGTCGAAAGAAATTAATAAAAGTACTAGAACCGCATGAGTAACAGGAATTGTTATTTCCGAATTGAATATCGTTTGCTCACAGAACCCTGATTACGTCGTTACACACACAATGTAATCATCGTAGTGTGTGTAATGTAAACCTAATGGGTTAGGGTTTTAGGGTACCTGAACCAATTGCAGTCCGTGTTCATTTACTCCTGGTAAATACAACTTCTAATTCAGACTTATAACGAGATAACGCGAACCCATAATATGATCTTTAATGGATTGAAATGAATGATTTTCCGGAGTTTTGGGAGTTTCTGGGATTGCGAAAATATTCTAACGAGATAACGCAGAATGCAAGGGCAACTGAAGGAACAGGGTGGTATTTAGTCAGTAAGAGTCTAACACTTCCTTCGGCCTTCCACCCCACCCAGGGTGGCAGCTGAGTCATTGATGATTTTCCCACCCAAAAAAAAAATATGATTTTTCAATTTTGAATTCGTAATTAGTTTGCTCGGTTGTGTTAGATTTACTTAAAAGTTTAACGGAGCTTAGTTGAAATTATTATTAGTACTTATGTAAAATAATCTTGAAGTCTTGAATAATATTTTTAACAGTAGTGGACATTAATAGGACAGCTACCCTATAGGTATCAAATTTAACGAAATAATATTTAGGTACCAGGATAGCAGGGAATAGGAGCCTTATTTTTGGCGTTATTGTTATTGCTTTGCTCGTCGTCAGTCGACGTGTGTCCTGCGTCTAGTACACTCGTTTTTATCTCTGTGATAATCATGCGCATCAGGTAATTTGCGAGCTGCACGAGAACTGTACCGTCGCCATTTTATTGAGGGTAGACCAGATGCTGAGCGTCGACAGCTGCCTTCGTCGGCATGTTTTAGTTGGATCTCGGATGGTACATCGGCTTGGTGCCTCTAACCATATGTAGGTATGGCGAGTGCTGAGCAATGACAGTCAGCACTCATAGTGCGTGTGTAGTGTACGCAGTGCAGTGTGATACAAATTAAAGTGCGGATTGAAGCCGCTTTCAGGACAATAACACCAGACATGCTACGTAATGTTCGGGTGTCCATGCACAAGTGAGCGGCCTTGTGCATACAATACCAAGGTCACCACGTCGAACCCCATCTTTAAAAATGTAAGACAATTTACTAAATTAAACAAAGCTTTAAGATTTTACTGTTTACTCGGTATAAAGTAAAAATAAGGGATGAAAATAGTTAACCTAGGTACCTACCTAAACTTTGTTACGATTGTTTACGTAAGTTTTGTTATTCCAGTTTTTACGTGCAATTTCTGGCTTAATATTAACGAGTAAACTGTAAATCAATAATTAGAATTACACATTAATTTTTACATCACGGTAAAGTACGTATGGCTTATTGCGCGCGCGCGCGGCGGCGGCGGAATATTCCGTCAGTTGGCGCCGACAAAGAACACCGCCTGCGCTGCAGTAGGCTACGGTACTAGGCGCGCAGAATTACGGAAGAGATTTATCGTGATATTGGCAAGTAACTTAAAAAGTTATTGACCTACGTAGTGCGGTGACACGTTTGTTATGATTTGAATTTAAGAAACCAATGAAACCGAAAATTTGGTATCAATTCTTAGAGTATTTTATTTTGAGTTGAAATTATGTATAGTGACTCTATACCAGCTGTTATCTTTAGTGCTTATGGATAGCTATAGGGTATACGTTACACGCTGTATAGGGATTACCCATTTGCTAAAGATACGTTTATCTTTAGGCAATCCCTAAACATATATAAACTGTTACCAACTAGGTTGGTACCTACTGTGTGCTGTTATTGTCAACAAAATCAAGAGGTATTCAGACACATAACTTATTTAATAATACTTCTAGATTAACCGACACGTTAGTATAAAAAGCTGTGCCTGTCTGCACAGTACACAGTACGAGTGCGACTTTATAAGTGACTACACTATTCTTCTAACAGCAACACATCAGCTATCATGAAGTTCTTTGTAAGTGTTTTAACTTTTACTATAACATAATATCACG
Organism: Globia sparganii; assembly: GCA_949316385.1. Classification (NCBI taxonomy): domain Eukaryota; kingdom Metazoa; phylum Arthropoda; class Insecta; order Lepidoptera; family Noctuidae; genus Globia; species Globia sparganii. The sequence continues at coordinate 7,433,386 of OX438670.1, forward strand.
CCTGTTTTCCACGGGAGCTTAGGCAGAGGTGTACTTACAGTACCTACACCCACATTTCGCCAGTTATGTTCAAGTTCCTTGTAATAGGCGGCGAGTCTATTGCCATCAACCTACCACAAATCCAAAAGGAAAGGAAATTGCGTAACACACTAACGGTAGGAATGGCTTTCATTTTGACAGTTCAACAACATTCATTGCGTTATGTACGTTGTTGAGTAGACAAATTTGTCGAACATAAGAACCAATGGATTAGCAATATCATTCAAAATGATTCAGATTCTGATTAATAAGTGTGTTAGCAATCCGACATCGTGCATTCGCGCCCATGTCAAACATGTTATGTCTTGCCTTGTCTTGCTTGTCATGTCATCTCATATGTTTAGTGAACCCCGAAATGTTGGTACCTATTAGGCTAGTACAAACTTTTGGGGTGGTTATCCTACTGTTTTTTAACTGTTTAGGATAAGGAATAGGACGCCTAATACTAACTAACTGTTTAGGACCGGGACTCCTATGACTAGGTAACTGTTTAGGACTGAACTGGGATTCCTAGGACTAGCTAACTCAGCTAACTGTTTAGGACTAGAACTCCTAGGACCAAGTAACTGTTTAGGGCTAGGACTCCTAGGACTAGGTAACTGTTTCACTCGGATATGAGCTCTTCATTGTATCATTTCATTAGAAACACAATAATTGCTTTTCGATGTATACCCAAATAGATATCTACCTATTCAGAGATTTAAAATTAATATTTATTTTGTTCTTTCAGGTTTTCGCGCTTTTGGTGTTGGTGTGCTTCGAAGGGTTCTACTGTAAGTATTTTTTTTATTCTTTTACCTCCATTTTTGTGAGGTCAGATAAGTAGGCAGTCACTCTTTGGAAAATAATGGTTTTCAGTTAGACTGGAACCACACACATAGTTGTAAAAAGGCTAGACAGATGATGATGACCTACGTTTTTTGTCAGTTATGTTTTAATGCCATATACAGCTGGATTTCGCTCCTGACAAAGAACGATTCCTAATCAAGCAGTTTTTTGGTGTGGAAATGCTCATGTCAAACTTTTACTGCCTAAAACCACACGTTGTTCCTCCAACAACATGAGTGTCGTTAAACAGTCAGCCTGTACAAAAACTTGGTTAATTTATTTATATATTTCATAATCATTTCAGGTGCACCGCTTTTTGAAGCCTTTGTTCCTGAGAGCATCCGGACCAGTTACGACGGGCAGACTGACATAAAAGTCGGCGAATTAGCGCACTTCAAAAATAAACATGCGGTCGATTGGAATGTGAAGTGGCCTGAGCGTAACCTTCAACGACAAATCGACCACCCGCAGGAAAGCTATGGCTACCCGCAGCGAAGCTATGGCTACCCGCAGCGAAGCTATGGCTACCCGCAGCGAAACTATGGCTACCAACAACAATACAACGAAGACCTACAACAATATGAACAGTACCCACAGCGTGCACCTTACAACAACTACGAGGGCCAGAACCAATAATTTGTAAGAAATATATCAGACGAATGACATCAGCAGTGCTATTCTGTAAAAATCTCACCGTGAAAACTAAGGTGAAGTGAGATGTCATTCCACCTGATGTTAGGGATTGCCTCCATTGATAGTTCACTTCACTCTCACTTCACCTGTGTTATCACGGTGAGATTTTTACAGAATCGATAGGCAGAACCATCGCCCAAATATTTCAGAAAAAGAGTATCGTTTTCTTCCAAAAATAGAAGGAGTTAAGCGAAATTTTAGTAGTTATGAGATTTATATTTAGTTATCAAGAGCCCTTATTTTATATAAATACATAAATAAATTGTTTACAGAAATATTTATTTTTATTTGACAACGTGCTTCTGCCAGCGACTTCGTTCACGTGGAAGTCGTAAGACACCACAATATACTTTAGTAAACTAACGAACGCCTGCGTTCCTGCGAATTATATACTACCTAATGGCACAACACTGATAAACTGACTGATGCAGTCTTACATAATATTATTCCTGACGAACATCACTAAAAGAATATTAGAAGTTTATAAATGTAGATAGTAAACAAACGGGATTTCTTTTTAACAGTCACATTAATTTTTAACTAGCACTTAGCCCGCGACTTCGTCCGCGTGGGGAAATTCCTTAAAAAAAATTAACATCCCCTCCACCTCCCCTTGAAAGATAGTTTTCGAAAATTAATGTTTACGATCTTTATGACTTATTTAGAGAAATAAGTATTCGGGTCAATTTTTAAGTAAAACCGTTAGTACTATTAGTTTTTCTGTTGTTAAACTAAAGGAATAAGATTTTTCGTCCCGCCTTTTCACCCCCACAGTTTTATCCCCACAGGGGAGAAATTTTGAAAAAACGTTTTGCGATGCTTCCCTAACTTGACTCAAAGATTATCTGTAACAATTTTCCAGGTAATCAAGCCACGCAATAAAATACTCGTCTGTGAAATTGACTACCCCTCTTCACCTTGTTAGGGATAGATTTTCGAAAAACCCTGTTACAGTTTATTATTTATTTTTAACCCCCGACAAAAACAGTGGGGTGTTATAAGTTTGACATGTGTATCTGTGTGTATGTCTGTGCCATCGTAGCTCCCAAACGGCTGAACCGATTTTTTTTTTTTTTTCTATTTGGTAGTAGGTATACATATACACCGATTTTGTTTTTTTTTTCGTTTTGGTAGCAGGTATACAGTTTAGAGTTTATTAGATCACGGGTTAAAATTCTTCCATACAAACTTTGACACCCCCAATCTCCTTTAGGGTAGTTTATAAAAACATAAAATGACAAACTTTATAATTTTTATAAGTATTTTATAAATGCCAAGTTTTAAGTTTACATTTATTTATACCTTGTTTATTATATTTTTTCGGCACCCTATGGTTATTAGTACGGCTCTTTTCACAAATAACAAAAATATAAATCATGAACTTTCTAGTTCATGATTTATATTTATAAATGATTCCCTATCTAAATTAACACATTGGCTTACAATTAATAATCTAAAAACAAATCTTACAAAAACCCATTACATGAATCTCAAGAACAAAATCGCAAAATCAGTTCCATTATCTATTGAGTACAATAATGCAAACTAAGTGTGTCTTAAAGATGCGATTCCACCAGTGTGCTGAACTGTGCGGTACTGCAATGCACATTGTGCGACACAAATGTTTATTCTGGTCGACTCATTATAGCAAACAATAACAAATTGTGAGCGAACATTCTAGGAATGTTCGCGCACATCTGGGTACTTTTGTGCGCGCACACATGCAGGTAGTGGACTCGCGTCGACGCGTACAAAACTATTGTTCGTGAACTCAGGGGGGCGATTCAACTAATTTGCAACGTTACAAGTTCAATTGTGTTTTAATAACAGTTCGATTTCGATCGCCGTTCGATAGTTACATAAAAAGTCATTCTACTATTTCCTATGCAAACTGGAAACTAAACCTATGCTGAATCGAAACTGAATGGTAGCGGGAACGTAACAGCGGGTAAACTGTGTTACCAACATGCCAAATAGTATGTTTAATAATACCACAGAAAAAAAAGTTGAACCTAAAAATGTTACATAAATGTCACCGAAAGTATTTTCGAATACAAAATTTTATAGAAACCATTTGATTCTAAAAAGTGTCAAAATAACAGTAGAATGTGACTAAACGTCATGCTCATGTTCGATTTTGTTAGCAGAATATATTTTGAAATTATTTCGATCGATCGTTAGCTTAAAACTAAAACGTAACCGCAGTTGAATCTTTGTTCATTAGTAGAATATGAAAACGCTTAACAGCCGTGATTCAGCTGTGGTTCCATTGCGATTTTTGAACAATTTTGTTAGTAGAATCGGCCCCCAGTTTTGCTTCCGCTATCGGAGTGAAAACATTTATTTTTGTACGCGTACATTGTTAATTAACCAAGTTAAATATGGATTGAACGAATGATAAAATTATTAAATTTATTGAAGCTATTGAAACTTATCCTGTACTATGGGATTCTAGTCACAGTGATTATAAAAATAAAAACAAAAAACACGACGCCACTCAAGAGTTGGCGCAAAGTTTCAATTGTGACTCGACTGAGGTAATGAGAAAATGGAAGATTATTCTGGCTCAATACCGAAGAGAAAAGAAGAAAATCGCGGACTCAAAATCTTCAGGTTCTGGGATTTTAGATATGTTTATGCCAAATTGGTTTGCTTATGCATACTTGAATTTCATTCATGGAAGGGATGAGCCGAACGCCAGCTTAAACTCGCACGACGAAATAAATGAACAGGTAGGTACGTTTTAAATGTTTATTTTCTTACCTCTAATATTATTACTTAGGTACCTATGCTACTCGTATTTACGCTAGTGTTTCTTGCCATGGCACCATTCCGATGTCAGTTTGGAAATAATGTCCAAATTCTTCTCTTACTTATGTCTTTCGCATCGCCAGGGGGTCTTCTTCCAACATGTCTTAAAGGTAGTAAGTTTGCCATGTCTGCATCGCGCCGCCAACTTCCATCGATAGTGCAATGAGTAATTTGATTCTCAGTATCAAAAAAGCCAAGAGAAGTATAAAGTTGTGAAGACGATTTTTGTGTCATCAAAAAATTATGCAAGTAACAACATGTCAGTGTTATCAATTGTGCCTTTTCTGGAGCTAACAGAATAGGTTTCCTGAGTACGCGAAATACACCGGACATAATGCCGAATACATTTTCCACAATACGTCTCGCTCTGCTCAACCGATAATTAAATATTCTTTCTTTTGATCTTGTGTCGTGTTGACCGGGATATGGTTTCATTAAATTTATATCTAATGCAAAAGCATCATCTGCCACAATGACATATGGAATTGGTTTGTTCCTCCCGGGTAATGGGTGAGGTTCAGGCAAATTGAATTTTCCTTGCTGAAGATTAGCATAGAAACCAGTATTTTTGAAGACACCACCATCCGATATTCTTCCTTTACAACCGACATCTACGTACGTGAACTTATAATTTGCATCAACCAGTGCTAAAAGCACAATGCTAAAATCACCTTTGTAATTGAAGAAGTCGCTTCCAGTATTACTTGGAGCTTGAATAACAACGTGTTTGCCATCCATAGCCCCAATGCAATGAGGGAAAGTCCAAAGATGGTCAAATTGGCGCTCCAAGATCATCCATTCTTCTAAAGTGTTAGGCATCTGAAAAAGGAAATCTTATTACTATTTCAGGTTTCACAAGATATCCAGAATGACATAGTAAATGAAGATCAAGAATCTCTTCATGAAAGGCCAGTCGAAAAGTTTAAGGCTCCGAAGAACTCGCTTAAACGCCGTATTGTCGATGAAGACCCAAGAATTGAGCAAGCTTTGTCCATTATGAATAACGTGAACAAGCAGATGGAATCAAAAAAACCTGATGACGAAGACATTTTTGCTGCAGCCGTCGCAACGAAATTAAGGAAAATTAAAGATGAGCGAACGAAGATTTTAGTACAAAGGGATATTGATAATTTATTGTATGACGCTATTATTGGTACTGGAAAATATGTTACAACTCCAATGCCTTCACCGTATTCAGATTTGTCAAATTCTCAGAGTCAACTACCGGCTTCAAGTATTCAGGGCCGCGATAATGATTATTCAGATCTTTTACGTCAGAATGATGGCGAAGTAATATCTTGGCATGATATGTAATGCAATAAAACTGACTAAAATAAAATGGAAAGTGTATTATTACCTTAATATTTTCTTTCAACACGCTTATCAACGCCTTACAAGTCTCAGGTACAATCCGAGCAATAAGCTCTTTTGAAACTTTAAATAAGTACATTAAACTTGCAAAAGAATCTCCAGTAGCAAGATATCTTAAGGTGATTGCAAGTCTTATTGAAACAGGGACACATTTTCTGTAGTTGGTATATTGCTTAGCAATAAAAGGACTTTATAGTTACATTGACCAGCAACTCAAAGTCTTCACAAGATATACGTGTGAAATTTTTAAATCCACTCAATGGATCTATTTTTATTTCTTCTAGAAATCTATTCGTTTCTTCATTCCGTCGCTGTAGTAAAGGCCTCACCCAACACCCCGGTTTCTTTCTTCGTTTCTTTTTAAGCAGACTACATAGTAAAACACATGCTGCAGCACAAAGCACTACGTTTTCCTGCCCGTCCATATTTACTACTGAACTGTCTTCGGCAGAAACTCTGCTCAGTGAACATGTTCGCGCACAAGTGTGCTGAACTATGCGCTTACAAAAGTTACGCACAGCCTTACCAGTGGAAACGGAAGCCAAATGCGATACCAGCTTAGTATCTGCACTGCTGGAGTTTTGCACAAAATGTTTATAAGCAAATGTGCTGCACACTATTTTGGTGGAATCGTACCTTGAGGTTACAAGTACAAAATTTCTAGGTACATAAATATATTCTAATTTGTCATGGAAAACACATGTTTAAGTGTTTTATACAACACGAGGGCATGATTTTCCTATTATTGGCACAGCTCAGAACACCAAACTACCTAGTTTCTAGGCGTGTTTCTCTCGAAAAGAACAAAAATATTTTGAGCAATCAACCGTTTGACAGTACATCTCTACCACAAAACTCGGCACTCGACATGGCGATCGGTCACGCATAGGCATGATTTTGACGTCACACAAAAGTGTTGCCAAAGGAGACGTTTCATTTTTGTATGGGACTCCGGCCATAACATGTACACTTTAGTAAACCAGGAAAACGAACCCCTGAATACAGTACTTAAAGATTTTTTTTTTTTCATAATAATTATTTTTCTTTAGGCACTAAATAAAAAACTGAAAATATTTGACGTTTGTTATGACTATCGACAGCCAGCCATGACAGGTTGGAGAGATGACGTTTACATAACCTAGAATTTATCAAAACTGTGATTGTTGTTTTCCGTTAAACAAAGTCAAAGTCGTAAGAAGTTAAAAGAAAGAAATGAAACGCAAAATAACACCGAAAGCCACGAAGTCGAAACGAACGAGACTGACAGACTGACTGATGTAATGTCATTGTCAACAATACAAACCTAGAATTGTTCGTCCAGAAATACCTACAAATCTACAATCCACAAAAGTATAATATATTTTTTACTCCAAGAGCCCAGCTACACTATAACATATATAGGAATGACGTTTTAGCAAAAGGTGTTCAATCTGATGAGCACTCTCTGTTGACTTATAAAAATCGAAGATCTGGAACACCTGTTGTGGAACTCCAAGAGCCCAGCTACACCATAACACATATAGGAATGACGTCTTAGCAAAAGCTGTTCGGTCTGATGGGCATTTCCTTTTGAATTATAAAAATCGAAGATCAGAAACATCTGATGTGGAAATCAAAGCTATCGAGTACCTCCACGCGGTGAAGGCGGTAACAGTTTAGGACTGAATTTCGGTGACGATGGTATATCATTGAAAATTTGACTTTACTGCCCAAAACTCCCATTTATTTTTTTTATTTTATCGAATAAATATTCCTTCGGGCTTATGTTATTTGAGTATTTAATTTCCTTTGCCATTTATCTTCGTGACACGGTAGCCTACCCGGTAATGCAGGGAAGCAGTCACTTAGATTTTAATTGATCAGGTATTTTCACAATAAAACTATAACCATGCCTATAAAGAAGTCAAATCTTACCCAATGTTCCAAAGGAGCTAAAAGATTGAAGATTTTAAGATCCCAAGAATCTACCGAAGAGCGTCAGGAGAAACTTGATGCTATTTGAGAATCAGGTTGCAACTTGCTCCGTGGAAACCTCTTCGGATCGCGAAGCACGCCTGCGTTCTCAGCGTATCTACGCATCGACTTCTAGGTCTCTAGAGACAAGTGGGGAACGTGATGCACGACTGTCCGCTGATCGTGAGTGACATGCATTGTCTCGCGAATCGGAAACGTTTACCGATACTGAATCACGCTTGAGTTCTCAGCGTATTCGCACATCTACTAACAGGTCTTTTGAAACGAGTGATGAACGTGATGCGCGACTAACTGGTGATCGAGATTATCATACATTGTCCCGAACACGCACATAACAAAATATTCATATTCAGTTAGAAAGTGAGAGAGAAAGAATTGCTGGAGTACGGCATGAAGAGACAGAAGAAGAGCGCAACGAACGTTTGAATTCTGATCAGCTTAAGAAGATATCATCTGAAGAATCGGATGTGTCTCCTTGGGTTGATTAAGAACGGAGTGCATTTACGTACACTCCTATGATTGACTACGCGACATATTCCGCCATCGGAGGTATGGTTCAAAATTGTACTTTTTGTGAAGCTGTTAAATGGCAAAAAGAAACAAACGGTATGTGTTGCTCAGGTGGAAAAGTACATATTGAAATATTACAAACTCCTCCAGAAATATTAAGATCACTGCTAATCGGTGACCATCCACAGTCAAAACATTTCTTGGACAACATCCGTTCGTACAATAATGCCTTTCAAATGACATCTTTTGGTCCGAAACAGATTTCAGAAGGCCCATTTATGCCAACATTCAAAGTGCAAGGCCAAGTTTACCACCTTATTGGTTCATTTTTGCCTGAAAATGACCCCAACTTTCTCCAAATATATTTAGTATCCAATTATCATGATCAGGTAAATATTAGAAACCAAAACTTTCCGCAATTGAACAATAGTCTGATTTCACTGCTTCAAAATATGTTGCATGAAGTAAATCCCTACGTACACAGTTTTAAATCTGCCTTAGAATCTATCCCCCCTGGACAAAGCAACAGTTATAAATTTGTGATTGATGCTGATAAACGACCCGCTACTGGACAACGTGGCAGATACAATGTTCCAGTAACAAATGAAGTTGCAGTGGTTTTGACTGATCAAGAATGTGAGCGGCGTGACATAGTGTTATAACAGTATAACACGACGGACGACGGATGGACGAGATCAGCAGCGGAAAACGGTTACTGTTCCAGTCACTTGGAAAACTCGATCAGATGCCGTCTCGCCGCAGAGATGGAACCGAGAATATTCAAGATATCATCGATATGTTGAAGAAGACTGACCCAGACGACGTGCCAGATTTCGTGGCGAAGGAGCTAAGTAAACTGCCTCCCGTCACGTTCGATCACGTCGATGTTACGCGTCAGTTAAAGGACATCACTACTTTGAATGCGGAGATGACCAATATGCAGTCCAGAATGGAGGTATCAGAAAAACCAATACTGAACTAAGTGCAGAAATAGCATTATTGCGCAACATTGGTTCGGTAATTGGTTCACCTGAGGCCTTAAAGGTGACCACACGACGAGGGGCGCAAAATGCATCCGTCGGCAGTTTAGAATCGTCGAACACAAGTGCGTCACCAGCTGCCGATAACGCTAAGCAAGCGCCGCCCGCCGCCGCCGTCGCCCGCGCCACAACACTGGCTGCGGAAACGTCACGCGTAGGTACATCGACCCCTAAACGTGCCAACGCTGCTATTGTCACCACCAGCGGCAAATCGGATGCGTCGCAGCTTAAGCGACATACCAGAAAAGGGGACTCAGCCTGCCCTGACTGCGGTCCGTAGCTCTTTGCCAAGAGCTAGCCAAGTAGATGAGGAGGGTTTCACGAAAGTAGAAAAGAAGAAAAAGAAGCCCTGTCCTCATAACCTGTATGGCACAGCACCGAGTGGACCCAGCATGCTGCTGCGCCCTGCTGTGCCTACGACGCAGCTGTACCTTTCGCGTCTGCATCACTCCACGACAACTGAAGATATGGTGCAGTATTTGAAGGTGAAGACCAACTGGACTCTGAGGGTCGAAAGGTTGGAATCGCGCCACAACATCAACTTTAAATCATTCGTGGTACGAGTTCCAACCCAACATCTGCAGACCTGCCTGAAAGAGGACTTTTGGCCGAAAGGTGTCGCATATCGTCGTTTCCGAGGACGGTTACGCGACACCACGCAGCGAAACACGCCGCCGACAACGTTACGTGTATAATCATAGTTTTAAGGTTTTTAATATGTATTAGTTTATGTTGTTTATGACTATTTTGTGTATTTTATCTATGGGCCTTAGTTGCCTGATAATAAAATGGTTATTATTATTATTATTATTTCGGGAGTTTTTTTTTCTCAGCTCTTAGGCTGGTTTTAGCTACATTTACGGGCCAAAGCCAAGTAAATGCAGCATGTGGTGTGTATTAGGGTGTGTTTTTTTCATCTAACTGCATGAATTTCCTAACTATTCTGCAGGTGTTTAAGATAGTAGCTTTCTGTAGGTTGATAAAAACGGATTCTTCTAAGTCTATTAGTTTTAGGCTACGGAGAAGATGGTTGGGGATAACGCCAGTCGTGGAGAGAACTATAGGGACAACGAACACTTTTTCTTGTCTCCAGATTCTTGTGACTTCTTCTTTAAGCTCCGCATATTTACTTATTTTTTCAGATATGGTTTTTTGTAGGTTATGAGTATTGGGAACCGCAATGTCTATGAGATAGGTGATTTTTCTTATTTTATCCTGTAGGGTTATGTCTGGTCTATTATAGTGGATAGTTTTATCTGTAAGTATGGCGCGATCATAGTACATTTTGTGCGTATCATTTTCTAGTATAGTTTGTGGTGTGTACTTATAGTAAGGAGTGCAAGAGCTTTGTATGAGACTGTGTTTATGTGCGAGTTTTTGGTGAATGATGTTTGCAACCTGGTTGTGTCTGTGAGTGTAGTCTGTCTGTGTAAGAGTTGTGCATGCTCCTGTTATGTGTTTTATGGTTTCTGATTGAATGTGGCATATGCAACATTTATCATTTGTGATGGTAGGGTCTTTAATGATAAATTTCCTGTAGTTTTTGGTGTTGATGATTTGATCTTGTATAGCTATGATAAAGCCTTCTGTTTCAGGGAACAGGTTTCGTATTTTTAGCCACTTATTTGATGCTAATTGGTTTATGTGGGACTGCTCTAGATCATGAGGGTGCCGGCCGTGGAGTACTTTCTTCTTCCATTCTTCAATTTTTTGTTTCTGCGGGTCATCATTGGTAGTGTTTTGTTTTTCTAACTGATCGTTTAAGTTAAGTGGAGTGTAGTTGAGATCGTTTGTCACTATGGCTTTATGTATATTACTGGTGCGCGATTTTGTGTGAAAGAATGTTTTTAGTCGACTGATTTGTTTCCTGCAAATGTGCTGGATGTCGATTAGGCCCCTCCCTCCATTTTGCCGTTTGATGGTTAATCTTTCTATTGCAGATTTAGGGTGTAAATTGTTGTTTTTTGTAAGTGTTGTTCGTGTAGTACGCTCTAATTTTTCTGTGTCTGTTTTGGTCCATTTTATAACTCCGAATGAGTACGTTAATACGGGGATGGCAAAGGTGTTAAGGGCTTTAATGAGATGTTTACCTGAAAGTTGGGTCTTACAAACCGCGTTAAGTCTTCTCTTGTACTCTGTAGTTAATGTATTTTTAATTCTTACGTGATCGAGTCCCTTTAGCTGCGTGTACCCTAAATATTTATATAAGTCAGACGGTTCCATCGCTGTTATAGTGTCTGTGTCATTCACCGCATAGTTGCCGGGCCGCACTTTGCCTCTTATAATGTGAAGTGTTTTACATTTGTCTAAGCCAAATTGCATGTTAATATCCTTACTGAACTTTACTGTAATTTCTACCAATTTTTTCATATCTTTTTCTGTTTTGCCGTACAATTTAATGTCGTCCATGTAAATAAGATGTGATATTGTTGTTTCCTCTGTAGTGTGTTTGAGGCAATATCCTGCCCTACAGGCCTGCAGTAAATGAGACAGAGGATTTAGGGCGAGACAGAACCACAGGGGGCTCAGGGAGTCCCCTTGATAGATACCTTTTTTGATAGATATCTGTCGCGTTGTTACAGTACTGTGGTTGCTATTTATTTGTAGAGTTGTTTTCCACTGTAGCATTATATGGCGCATGAAATTAATTATTTTTGGGTTTATTCTGTAAATCTCTAGTATTTGTATTAACCAAGAATGAGGAACACTATCAAAAGCTTTTTTGTAATCAATATAGGTACAATGAAGATTTCTGTTTTTTGAGGTGGCGTGTTTATGAATAGTGGAATCTATGATCAGCTGTTCTTTGCATCCCATGTGGCCCTGCCTGCATCCTTTCTGTTCCTCTGCAATTATGTTGTGGTGTTCAATGTGAGAGTTAATTTTTCTTGTGATTGCTGATGTTAGTATTTTATACACACATCAAAAGTGTCTAGGGATCAACATATATTTTTGCAATAACTTTTCTCCTGATTGATATTAATTAAAATTTTCTTTAAGGATTCATCAAATAAAGTGTTTTCGTTTGTCACAGTAACGATAAACCAAGTCACCTTTGCATTAATAAAGAAATTTGCCATTTTCCTAATAAAGGGATTTTTGACATTTGAACCACTAACACAAAAGTTCGAAAAAAAGACTGAAATAACAGTTTTCTCTAAAATTTTATTGGGTAACTTAAACAATTAATAATCCGTGTTTCTACCGCAAACACTAACAACACAAGAACATCGGTTTGGCATACTCAAAATGAGTTCATCCAAATCACGCTGTGGAATGGCCGCCCATGTTCGTTGCAACAACAAAAAAAGGTCTTCTTGCGACTGGATACCCTCCATATTCGGCAGAGCTCTTCTCTGTAGCATATCCCATGCATGCTCAATCGGGTTCAAGTCTGGCGACTGAGCAGGCCAGGGCAGGACATTGATGTTAGCTGCGGCGAGAGTCTGTCTTACAACTCTTGCGGTGTGCGGTCGTGCATTATCATGCATTAACTGAAATAAGGGACCGATTTGCACTTGTAGAGGAACGATGACGTCTGATACAATCGTCTCAGCATAAATTTGAGCGTTGAGGTTGCCTCTGATCCAAATCAACTCAGTTCTTCCGCCGATCCAAATACCCGCCCATACCATGATGGTTCCACCACTATAAGGATGGACTTCCTGGCAGGATTTTAATCGCTGTTGGCGTCCAGGGGTTCTCCAGTGTCGTATACGTCTTGTATCCGGTCTCATACCAAAACGAGACTCATCAGAAAAGCACACGAAACGCCATTGTTCTTCTGCCCAATTTCTGTGTTCAAGAGCCCATTGATATCGAATCCTACGATTGTGCATTGCTATAGGTGGTACCCGTAGCGGTCTTCGGGAATGAAGGTTCACTTCATGCAAGCGGTTTCTGACTGTTTGGTCGCTAATTAAGTTCCCTGAAGAGTGATGAAGCCTCACGGCTAACATCATGGCGGTTATTGTTGGAGCTCTTCGAGTTAAGATTTGAATGTATCGGTCTTGTCTCCGTGTGGTGCAGCGATACCGTCCTCCATGGCGCTCAGCCACGGTACCAGTGCTTCGGTAACGTGTCCAAAGTCGACTGATAACACTCTGACTTGTATTCAGAGCTAAAGCCACAGTACGTTGCCGGGAACCAGCTTCTATCATTCCCACGGCTCTGAGCATTTCTTCCCTGCTTAAATGACGTCGCCGCTCCATAATAACGTTGGTTTTAATCAGTAGTAGGGAAACAGTAGCACTAATAATGTCTTCAATGCGTTGTATGTTTTTATAGGGAAAATATTGACAGCTGATTTTCATCTTTTACTCGAATTTGATTCACAGTTCCTGATTCAAATTATGAAATGCACCAAAAAGGATCCATATAAATTTATAAAATCATAAATTTATTACAAAGCCACATCTCAATCTCAAGAAATTCGCATAAAAATGCTTGATCCCTAGACACTTTTGATGTGTGTATATTGTGGGTAACCATGTAATTGGTCTGTATTGGGAAGGCTGAGATGAGCTTTCAGTTTTAGGTAGCATGTAGGATATTCCTGTTGCGATAAATTCGGGTGTGTTCTGCTGTCCTAATATGATATCTGTTAAATTTTTTGCTATAGATTTGTGTAGTGAAGTTAACTTTTTGTACCAGAAATTATGTATTTTGTCTACACCTGGTGATTTCCAGTTGTGTAATCTAGCTGTTATGTGTGTAATGTCGGACTCTGCTACCTCTACAAATTCCATTTCGTCAATAGCTCTCCATTTTGCTTCTTCTTCCGCTATCCAAGATGCTTTGTCGTTGTGTTGTACTTGCTCTTCCCAAATGCTAGACCAATATGCTTCTAATTCTTCTTTTGTTGGTGCGTCTGAGTTGTTTTTTAGTGTAGTGTCTCTGTGTGTTTTCTGTATGTTTCTATAAAATGCTTTTTCATTCATTGCAAATGTCGCATTATCATTTTTGCGTTGTTCTGCCTTCACATATCTCCTAAGCCTATGAACTTTAAGAGCTAGTTTCTGTTTTAATGTATCCAAACTCCTCAGGCTTCCTATTGTTACTTTCGTGTCTAGTGTGATTAGAATAGTTTTTAAATATTGTTTCAACTCTCTTAACTACTTTATTTGATCTGATTCCGTTGATATATTATGTGAGTCTACCACAGTCTGCTCTTAATATTTCAATGTCTTTTTCTAGTCTCTGCTGCCATGCTGGTTTGACAATACGATTTGTTTTTGTGGTTACTGTGTGGTCTGTGATTTTAAAGTTGAGTTCTTCCGATATAACTACCGCTGGGCAATATATAAGTAAATGTATGTCTATAAGTTGTGTGTCATCAGATATAAATTGTACGAGTATATTTTCATTAAATAAGTTAACTAAACGGAATAGTTTACGAGTGTATTTAAGTTTAGGTAGTTTTGGTTGAACTGCTGGATCCATCCCAGAGTATTGTGTTATTGTTGTTCTAAATTTATCCTGTATTTCTTGAATATACGTATCTGTGGCTAAGTTTTGATCTGCGATAACTAAGGTCTCGATATCATTTTCGAGCGTTAGGGTTAAGGATTCGGTCTGTGTGGATGTATGTGTTGTTACCGGGTAAGCTTGCGATTGGTTGTATGTTAGAGATTGACTATTAGGATGTAACTGAGTGAGCGATTGTGGTTGTTCTTGCAGAATATTTATGTTTGTGTTTTGTGTTAGTATGATAGTGTTAGTGTCTGCGTAGTGTTCTGATTCTTGTTGTAATTGTGTGCGTACTTCTTCTTTTAACTGATCTAATTCGACTTGTGAGAAGAGTTTATTTCTAACTATAGTTCTTCGTTGATCTAAAATCCGTTGTTCTGAAACTGAAATCTCAGGATATTGAAGTGAAAAACGTTCATGCAGTTGTTGTCTGTAGGTGGTCATGTCGGTCTCTAATTTAGTTATGTATAGATAAGTTCGCATGATGAATAGGTTAACTTCTTTGCTCCATCTCATGC
The DNA here is from genome assembly GCA_949316385.1 of Globia sparganii. Classification (NCBI taxonomy): domain Eukaryota; kingdom Metazoa; phylum Arthropoda; class Insecta; order Lepidoptera; family Noctuidae; genus Globia; species Globia sparganii. The sequence continues at coordinate 7,448,639 of OX438670.1, forward strand.
GAACTCTTGTTTTTTCCAGCCTTGGTGGACGCGGGTAAGAAGGTAGATACCTCCCGCGCAACATTCAAGGCTGGAGTAGGTGAAACTGTATTAAAACTATTTACGGGAGGTGATGATGGTATTGATGGTGATGATGTTCTTGAAGGTTCGTACGATACTGTACTTGGACTATATGGTTCTACAGGGGTGTCTGTCCTGTTTGTCAGTCTATCACCATCATCAATATCTTCGGCTGTAGCATCTTTGTCGGTGGGAGCCCGCCTGTTCAACTCCTCACCGCTAACGGTTCGCATGCTGAGACACTCAGCGTCAGCTCCAAGTGTGCCCCGGCGATCGCCCCTGGGCAGCGGTCCTATACGTTTTCTTTTTGAACGAGTGTCCATTTTTAAGTGGATTTCCAGAGCCACGTTAGCCACGCCAGTCATTTCTCACTCGTGTGTCCTCCCCCCACGTGATTAGATGGTCAATCAGGACGTGTGGTTGTTTAGGGGGCTTATTATTATTATTATTATTTCCTTTATATCACTATGTACATATAAATTATATTTTTAAATATTAGGATATAAAAAAATATAAAAACATTTAAAAATATAAAAAATAGTAGCCCACCGGTATCGGGAACAGGGTCCAAACTACCGGTGGTCAGGGCTCCAAAGAGAGGAACCTCCTAACAATGCGGGTCGTGTCCAGGAGTACCGCTCTCCGAATCAAGCCCTTGATCCAGCTGTCCAACGAGAGCCTCCTTAGATGTTGGTCGAGGCTCTTGGCTATTAGCCCATTGGCTGTCACGACTATCGGCACAATGATCGCTGAGTCCACATCCCACATGTCGACAACCTCGTGAACCAAGTCAAGATACTTGATTTGTTTATCTTTCTCGGCTTTCACGAGGTTCTCGTCATGCGGGACGGCTATGTCAACAATCATTGCGCGCCGCTCTCATCGATCCACCATCACTATATCAGGCTTATTGGCAACAATAGTTCTGTCAGTGATGATGGATCGATCCCAGTACAATGTGATATTACCATTCACGAGAACTGGGTCGGGCACATACCTATAGTACGGCACTTCCGATTCTACAAGGTTGTATTTCAAAGCAAGTTGCTGATGGATTATCCTGGCTACAAGGTTGTGTCTATACAAGTATTCTCCGTTAGCTAGACGAGAACACCCGGAAATGATATGCCTGATTGATTCTCCCGGCCGGTGGCATGCCCGACAAATGTCAACCGTGCCATCTTTCACAATAAATCTCCGGTAATTGTTCGTCATCATAACTTCGTCCATAATTGCACAGACAAAACCTTCGGTTTCTCCAAAAAGGTCACCGAAACGCAGCCAGGCTACGGACGCTAGTAAATCTACATCGGGACCATGTAGGGTCCGAAAAAAGCTTCCGTGAAGCTCCTTACTCTGCGATACCTCCATGCGATCATTAGTGTCAAGTACTACTGGTTTGCGCCAGTTCTTTTTACCTAAGGAGAGCGGAGTGAGGTCCTTGTCCACCGCGACTACATCTCGATGCATCCCCACGTCGGTTTCTAGGAAATATTCCCTGACACTGCATATCTCGCGATTGTGGAGAGTCCTAGCGTTTAAAAAGCCTCGACCTCCACATTTTCGCGGGATATACAGCCTCATTACCGATGACCGTGGGTGATGCATTCGATTTGCAGTCAGCAACGTACGGACCTTCCTATCCAGGGCGTCGAGTTCGGTCTGAGTCCATTTGAGTATGCCGAAAGAGTACATCAAAACCGGCATGACCCAACCGTTGAAGGCGCGCACCTTGTTTCCGCCTGAAAGAAGACTATTAAATACTTTTTTCAGACGGCCAAAGAAGCGCTCCTTCAACGATTGCTTCATGTCAGTAACATTGATGCCCAACGCTTCCGACATACCCAAATACTTATAGGTTTCGGATGTGGAGAGGGCTCTAAGATTTGTGGAATCCGAGAGTTGGGTTCCCACGGATTCCACAATCTTCCCTCGCTTTACATGCATGACCGCACATTTGTCCACACCAAATTCCATCCTGATGGCGCTACTGAAAGTTTCAGTAATTTTCAGTAGCTCCATCAGTTGCAAATTGTTGGAGGCAAAGAGTTTTAGGTTATCCATGTAAAGGAGGTGAGATATAACCTGACCACCTCTCCTCAGCCGATAGCCTAGACCTGAATCCTCCAGCAGTGTGCTTAGAGGATTCAAGGCTAAGCACAACCAAAGCGGACACAAACTGTCACCCTGGAATATGCCTCGCTCGATCCTTATCGGCTCGCTATTCCTCTGGATATTTCGACATCCTGGATAGCGAAGGACTGTCCTCCATTGCCACATACATGACATCAGGAAGGTTGCATCTACTTTATACAACTCCAGCACCCTCATGAGCCAAGTATGTGGCACCGAGTCATAGGCCTTCTTATAATCTATCCAATATGTCGATAAATCCTTTCGGGAACGACGAACCTGTTGGCTAATGGTCATTTATTATTATTATTATATATAGGAATGACGTCTTAGCTAAAGTTGTTTAGTCTGATGGGCATTTCCTGTTGACTTACAAAAATTAAAGATCTGGAACGTCTCGAATCGTCTCGCGCGTCCCGTTGTTTTCCCGTCCCCGGCCTCTTAGAATTCGATATCAGACGTTTCAGATCTTCGATTTTGACGACCCCGTTGTCGCTGGCATAAGCAACAGGATCCGCGTACGAAGTCGCGGGCAGAAGCTAGTTAATAATAAATAATAAAATATGAGATATCAGAACCAGCCATGCATTCTGTTGTGGCACATACAAAGGAGGACTTATTTAAATGTTAATAACAAAATAAAAATTGAGTTATGGCATCAATATGCATATTTTTTTATAAATGTTTATGAGATGCTAGAAGTCATTTTTAAAGTTTGTTAACTTCTAAACCAGTCTAGAGGAGGGTTTTACTCTAGTTGAGGGCAAGAAGGGTCGATCGCGATGCAACCGCAACTATGGCGGTACCGCTCCTGGAAGCGAGGATTTTCGAGCTGTAGTGCCCACTTGCTCCCATACGTTTCACGGTTGGATCGATAGATATCGGGAGAGAAACCAAGGTCTTATCAGTGCCGAAGGAAGGACGATGCAGTAGAGCTAGACTACGAAGTTTGGCCAGATGGAGTTAGGTATAGATGTTGCAGAGAAGCATGACCAAAAGTAAACTCCCACGTGTGGTGTGATAATAATTATGTTTTTCTGATTTACCTATACTTGAGTGTATACTGAATTCATTTGTGAGTCTCTACTCTCTAAGGTTACTCTGTAAAGGTTCTTTTGTCACTAGGAATAGATGATATACCTACTTACCTATTACATATTATTGTACTATCGACATGATGTAGTGTTTCAAAAGCATTTCAAACAATAAAGATTTCAAATTGTCTGTATTTTATTTTTTTCGATGTAAAACTTATATATCTAACAAAAATAATATACGCAAACAATACATTACAGTCGACTTACGAAGAAAAACTTAAGAATCAACAGAATGTACCTAGATCGCAAGAGCGAGCGAAGCGAACGTCAAACCTGAAAATGTTAGCACCCCACCTTGAATAGTCTTTAAAGAAAGAGAACTTACTTACTTTATCGAATTATGACGAACAGTTTAAACTCGTTTTAAAGCAGCTTAGGTTTTGGAATCTTTCAAACCTTAAGTACGAGTGGGGTTCCCAATATCCCGAGTTTGCTTCGCTCGCTCTTGCATCCTAGATTCTATATTTTATAACAGGCTTTTTAAAGGAAAAACTTTTTAAGCGCGTTAAAAATCCTCTGTCTGTCTGTGTATTAATGTTTTTGTATATGCTCATCGGGATTTTCGTGGCTCAAGTACAGTTTTAAGTTTGTAATGCAAGTGAATCATTCAGACTCTCGACAGCTTGAATAATTTTGGGGGGGGTCATGACCCCCACTACCCTCCACTGCTCATACCGCGCCTGTATTGGGCCCCATCCGATCCCACAATCGATCCTTTTCTTATAGCATGTTTTTCATTATTAAACATTCTGCTCCCAAAAAGTTTCGTCAATTTGGAGAATATCCTTATAATTATACAATACTAAACCAAAATTTAGTGAATGGGCCACTGCTGGCATTAGAAAAAGCAGAGATATTTTATATAATTTTTATCACGAGACATCATTAACTTCTGACCAAGCCCTTCATAATTATGTAAGAAACTATTCTAAAATATTCCAAAGAGTCTGCGCTGAAGCTAAATCTAAATTAATAAGTAACAAAATTAGTATGTCTAATAATAAAATAAAAGCTGTGTGGCAGATAATTAACAAAGAAACTGGAAACACCAAACAGCAAGATCAGAATGAGTTGTTCCTAAAAATTTATAGGTAATGAAATCATTTCAGATAAGTTAAAAGTGGCTGAGGGAGCGTTCAAGAATTACTAAACGCAATGTGGGGGGAAGGGGGTCTTATAAAATGTTACGTTGCGTTACATGGGCGGGAGGGGGCTTATTTAAACAACACGTTACGTAACATTTTTTTTTATTTTAATAAAAAATCTAGGGAATTAGAATCTTCCAAATCGGCAACCCTTTTCGTTTATGTTTTACGGGGAATCCCTGGATTGTATTGTACATAGGCTGCACTAAAAGTATCGGGAATGGAATATTTCCACTGTTCCTGTCATATTAAAATCTTTTTAATTGAAAACTCCTTGGTTTTAAAAATCGAACACCATTTATTTATTTAAAAAAAGATTCTCGGTCTAGTCACAAGGTTTTGTCAAACTTGTTTAGTCGTTGAGAAAATGGAATTGACTCGAGAAAATTCAAGAGCGATGATTTATTATGACTTTCGAAGTGGTTTAACACAAAAACAGTGTGTTGACCAGATGATTTCTGCATTTGGTGATGAAGCCCCATCCAAAACTACAATTTATCGCTGGTTTGCTGAATTTCAACGTGGACGTGTCAAGCTCAGTGATGATCCCCGTCAAGGTCGTCGAAAAACTGCAGTCACCCAAGAAAACGTTGATGCTGTGCGTAAGCTGATTGAGGAAGATCGACATGTGACATACCGCGAAATTCAGGCAACTTTAGACATTGGCATGAGTCAAATACAAATAATCTTGCATGAACAATTAGGTGTAAAAAAGTTGTTTTCCCGGTGGATACCGCATTCGCTCTGTGAAGAGCAAAAAGCGGCTCGCGTTACTTGGTGCATCAGAACTCTCGAAAGATTCCACGCAGGATCCTCAAATGCTGTATACAACATCGTATCAGGTGACGAATCCTGGATATATGCGTACGAACCCGAAACAAAAAACCAGTCACGAGTTTGGGTGTTCGAAAATGAGTTAAAGCCAACAAAAATTGTTCGTTCACGGAGTGTTGCAAAAAAAATGGTGGCCACGTTTGTCTCCAAAACCGACCATGTTACGACTATTCCTCTTGAGGGACAAAGAACGGTTAATGCAGAATGGTATGCTAGCATTTGCTTGCCACAGGTCGTTTCAGAACTCCGTAAAGAGAACTGCAACCGCCGCATCATCCTCCATCACGACAATGCGAGTTCTCACACCGCGCACAGAACAAAAGAGTTTTTAGAGCAAGAAAACATAGAATAATTAGACCATCCGCCGCACAGCCCCGACCTAAGCCCTAATGATTTCTATACTTTCCCTAAAATAAAGAATAAATTGCGTGGACAGAGATTTTCATCACCTGAAGAAGCTGTGGACGCCTACAAAACGGCCATTTTGGAGACCCCAACTTCCGAATGGAATGGTTGCTTCAATGATTGGTTCCATCGTATGGAAAAATGTGTCAAATTTCGCGGAGAATACTTCGAAAAACAATAAATACATTTTTAAATAGTAATGTTGTGTCACTTCCTTCATTACCGAAATTTTCAGCCCGCCGCCCTCGTACGTTACTTTTATTTTTGTACAATCCGATCTCAAGAACAGAATATGTGCAACCTGTGGGATCTATTTCACATCCCAAAAGAGTGTGCAAACGCACAGTCGGTACGTGCATGGCAAGACTACCGAAAACCCTCGTGAAAGTAGAGTACGGCACAGCGACTTGGCGACTTGCTGCCAGAAGGGCAAATGAGCTGCTCTGCATTGTGCGCCATAGTGAAGCATTATCTGAGGATGCCGATTGGCTCGATGAAGACGAAGTTGATGCTATTATAATGGTAAACATTTGTGTAAATCAACTTAAATAAAAAATAGATTATTAATTGGACATGGATGGACACCATCTTTTATTCAACAGAACAAATTCCTCCTTCAAATATAATAAACATGACACCTGACAAATAGCACAAAGCAAAGACAAAGACAATAAGTATATAACCTTATCATCCCCCCTCAATTCTTATTTTCCCTATCCAGTAAGAATTGTATTAAATAATTTATCAAGACAAAAATCTAAGTCCATAAACAACTCTGAAGTAAAATTATTAGCTTTTTTACTAGGTATAATGATGATGTCTACATGTAGGTACATGGTTTTATATTGTTTAGTTTCATTATAATCCTTAAAACGGATAAAAGTGGCCACTATATTCCGTTTTAAGGATTATGATAAAACTAAACAATATAAAACTACCGCTTCTAATAATATTAACGTATAATCTTGTGAAGCACAACTTAACGTGCTTGTTTTCTGCATTTTCATTCTAAATTGTATGAAATAACCAAACAAACGATGAGGGCGCCACTGTAGGGTCGGCACAGTCTTAATGAACAAAACATACAATAACTTGGTTTCTGGTTATCGAACACCAGCAAAGCCACATAACGCGGCCATCATTGTAGCATCCATACATATTTGAACATAATAAATAGGTAACGTGCAATATTTTGAAATGTAATTTTCTAAAGCATTAATTTCTTTGCATTTTGTTATATTGATAAACCCCTTGCTCACTGTCACTGCTATGTTAAGGTCGGTTTCCAGTCTAACTGGATGCAGCTAAATACCAGTATGTTTCCGACTTCACAAAAAGGAGGAGGTACTATGTTCGGATGTTTGTATGTTTTTTTTTTTTTTTGTTTGTTCATCGAATACTCCGCGAATTGTCGACGGATTTTCAAAATTCTTTTTTTGTTCGTAAGTAGATAGTTCTGAGGTGGTCTCATTGTCACCAAGTTAGGATCTGATGATGGGATCTTAGAGAAATCGAGGGCAACCCTCAAATTTTATAGGCTCACTTATTGTTTTTCGCATATTTTGTGAAGTATCTTGTGTATTTGCGTATGGTTGTTACCATCTCAGGTAGCTGAACTGATGATGGAAGGTACAAATCCTTAACAGTAAGAAGTTATTCGAACAGACAAGGACAGTTTTAGTAAATTGTTTTAATGTTTGATAGGACATTTGCCACATTTGGTCTCATGATCATCAAGTCATGACCTGATGCTGCAGTCAGGATAGTCTGCAGAGTACCTAACTCCTCGACAACTAACAGCAGATATATCGTGTTTAGGCTCATTGAAAAGTGCTCGATGTGTGGATAAACGTACTGTTAATGAGAAACACCGAAGTACATAGAGACTTGATGCTGAAACCAGGAGCATCAGAAAAAGTACAAACCTTGAAATTACAGCACCGTAGTCGTGTTTGGGCTCATTTTAAACAGGACTAAATTTTAAGTTCAATGCAATGTTGACATAAGTCTGGCCTGATGTTTCCAGCATTATCAGTGAGATCCTGGAGAAATCGAAGGAACTCTTCAAATATTATAGGCACACCTATAGCGATTCGGGTATTATTTATACTAACTCGTGCATTTGCTTTCGGAAAGCAAAATTTAGTGAAGTAAAACTGATGATGAAGACCACAGATGGCCACCGGGACTACTCAATAATAAGTATTTCACAGGTTGCGATTCGATTACTTTAATATGGTTGCTAAGCAATTTATGCTCGTCACAATGCGAATGGTGAAATGGAGCTGATGGTGGAGTACCAGGAGAACTTCTCAACAATTAACGTCCCTGTATCGGGAAAAGTAATATTTTGTAAAAGGCGATGAGCTTGATGCATTATAAACAGACCCACTAAAAAGCGAGAAATAAAAACTTTTTAACAAAAAAAAAAACCGACTTCCATAAAAAACACTACAAAGTGAAAAATAACTTTAATTTCGGAAGTCGGTGGCAATAAACTTAAATACAGATCCAAAGATACCGACTTCCGAAATTAAAGTTATTTTTCACTTTGTAGTGTTTTTTATGGAAGTCGGTTTTTTTTTTGTTAAAAAGTTTTTTATATGAAGCGACTGCCTATAATCCTTACTTATGTATCTGTCACCGGGTTGTATATTTTAAGCCTTCATTAATTATCGTATTACTTAGAGAGACTAAGTAATATGATAATTATAACAATAGCAAATATTAAAAATAATAATAGTTTATTACTTGAAAATTTGGATTGAGACTAAGTTAACTCATGAGATAACGCGACTCGGAGGCTTAACTTGTATCTCAGTGAGCGAGCATGGTGGTCAATGATTGTTGCTTCTCTGTATGAGACGGAGAAGTTCAAGAAATATACTGGAGGTTTCGATGCTCGAGAAAATCATAGTTAAGTTAATATCTTGTTAGTTTTCCGTTGTGAAGATAGTTTGTTATAAGGTATAAAAATAAAGAAACATGTATATGTAAGTGTGAACATTGTTTATTATTTACTACAAAAAATCGATCCCGTAAAAATATCAGAATAAAAAGTATCCTATGTGTTACTCTGATGTATAAGCTATATTATTGTCAAGTTTCATTAAAATCCGTTCTGTAGTTTTTGCGTGAAGAAGTAACAAAGATACAAACATACTCACAAACTTTCTGATAAAATATTAGTGTGATTTAGACAAAAATACAATTAATTGTCTCTTGAAGACTTTATTGGTTTTAGTAATTGCGGTGTGATCCATACAATGACCCTGTCGGATAGCCGTTTGTTTGGCCATTTTGGAGATCGTACATTTGACCATTTGGCGGCCCGTACATTTGACCGTTCTGTGGCGCGTATCCGTATATTGGGTGGGTTGGCAGCCCGTAGATTGGACCGGTCGGACCGTACGTTCCACCCGTCGGCGTCGGGGGCCCGTACATTGGGCCCATCGGTGGCCCGTACATTTGACTGCTCGATATACCGTATATTGAGCCACCCGCTGGTCCGTACATTTGACCGTATGGCGGAACCTGCATATAATATAACGGGCCGGTCGAAGGTGCATCCACTGGAGTATTCTGTGAGCTGTATGGAGTTCCGAATGTCATTTTATAAAATTGTCCGCTTGAAGGGACGTGCGAAGAGCTCGGGGTTCCGAATGATGTTTTGTCAGTTGCAATAGGGGCTTCTGTTCGTGTTTCGGTGACGCTTAATGTATGAGTTTTCGTGACTGATACTATGGTAGCGTCTTTGACGGGCGACTTGTCGAGAAGTGTATTATTGGTTTCTTTATCGCTTTCTCCAGCATTCTTAGATCTAGAGTTAGTGGTGTCATTCGATGTACCATTGATGACGTTATTCGTAGAGCTATGCAATTGACTGTCGTTGGTTGCCCCGGGCGATGTAAAGTGATCATAGACCAACCTAGAATAATTATTGTAGTGTTTCTTGCTGGTGCTGTTATAAAATGGGTCAAATTGGTATCCTTTGTCGTCGTGCTTCACCTTGAACCCTCTGGTGTCACTGAGGCTGTAGTCATAGCCCCAGGTGGTACTTGTCTTGTTCACTGTTGATGTAGTTTGACCTGCAATTAATAGTTACTATTATTAAGTAGTATAGGTATTTATTCGCAGGAGTACAGAAGTCTGCGTTCATTGGAAGAGAGAATGTTTATTTGGCAGTGATAAGATGTGATTATGTAATTCATATAAACTTTTTAATGATAATGAAAACCGCATCGAACCCCATCAGTATTGTAGAAGTATTCAGTGAATACTTAGGCAGACGATTTAATCTAATCACTACATAGTATAAAACAAAGTCGCTTTCTCTGTCCCTTTGAACGCTTAGATCTTTAAAACTACGCAACGGATTTTGATGCGGTTTTTTTAATAGATAGAGTGATTCAAGAGGAAGGTTTATATATATAATACATGCATGCATGTGATGTCGTAAATAAACAAATTTTTTTGCGCTTACTTTTCAAACGCTGGCTGAACCCTACGAGATAGGTCAAAATAATGTACTACAGTATTGTACACCTTAAAAAGGTCTACAAAAAAGTCCACAATGGTATATGTCTATCTCTTAGGGATAACCCACAATAATCATTTTTTATCCTTTACTTTTTACGAGAAATAATGGCTTATTTACGAAGCGATTTTAAGCAATACAGCATTAATCCTTATCCAATTAAGTACCTTACATACATTGTGCATTTAATATAAATAAATATGGCCCTTTACAGCATGTAATTTAAATGAATATTTTCGAAGATATTACAGATTTAAAATGCAGGGACATAGCGGTTGCTGCGGTACCGGCCGCGGCGGCGCGTGCTGGCATTCTTGAAATACCTGTACTTAGTATCAGTATTGCACCCGTGTGAAGCTGGAGCGGGTCGCTAGTACTATTTATAAAACAATGAAAAAAGATAGAGAAGATATTCAATTAATAATGTTGTTCATTTTATCCAAGTACTGCTACGCGAGTCTACGCCGCGCTACGCTGCTACGCTGGGTCTACGCGGCGCAGAACGTTGTGCTACGTCAGTCAAATTTCTCATGGTTGTATTTCTATAGGCGTGCTCTGTGTTAGTGCGACGAAGATGGAGAAATAATTAATGTTATGAGTTGGGACCGTTGCTATCAAAGGCAAGTGGATAAACCGTGCTTAGAATTCATACTTTAATTCCGGACTTCAAAAGAGCCTGACTACTGAATTAAGGTTCGGTGTTCCTTCTCAGAGTAGTCAATTAGGAAACACTAATCTCATCTAGTTTAAAAATAATTATTAATTATACTTAAGCGTTTTTAAAAAGCAGTTTTTACAGGAACAAAATATCATATCATTTATCCATTACATTTGTCACACAATTTTGTCTTCATCTTAGCCGTTGCCGTTTTCGTGATGGTCAGTAGAAATGTTACTTATAATATCAAGGGCACAGGAGATACCTATTTTGATACAAAAGTAAGTATTACAATTCAAATAAAAAAAAAAGAAATAATAAAAAAAAATATAATAAAAATAAGTAAAAATAATAAATTCAAATAATAAAGAGTATTTTCTATTCTATTCTATTCAAATAGAAAAGTGATTTTAATCAAATTAATCTCACGTTTAAGTAGATTAATTTCAGTGCAGCACTTATAATTATATAATTATTATAGTATAATCAGTAGTTTTAATACTCACAATAAGCTTCTTCCAGAATCACTAGTAATAGAAAGCTGCACGCCTGTAAAAATTACGAGGTAAAATATAAATAAAAGCGTCGGACTCTCAAACGTAGGGTTCAGTATCACAAGACAAAACACGTCGAAAAAACACGTTTTTGTATAGAGATTTTATTTTTATTACATGTTGCTATAGCGGCAACAAATACATACTCTGTAAAAAATTCAACTGTCTACCTAAGATACGGCCCGCTGGCGGACAGGCGGACGGTCAGATGGACAGACGGATGGACGGACGGACGGACAGCGGAGGCTCAGTAATAGGTTCACGTTGGCACCATACGTTTAAAATAGATTTTACGGATCAATTAAAACAGATTTTATAAAAAGATAAAACAAAAAATATATTTGAAGAGTCTGCCACAATGACGGTTATAAATTAAAGATTGCATTTATTACTGTAATCGCTGATAAATAATAAACTTACTATTTATTAAACTTAAATAAAAGAACAACGTATCGCAATCCAAAGCGTCACGAGTTTTATTTAAACTAGACGTAGTTAAATTAAAAATACACTTACTATCAACTTCATGATTGCGAATTTAGAGATGTCAGTCATTAGCAAATATCAAACAGCTATTTAGGAGTGAATATCGTTCGACGATGTTTTATATACGAAGGTTATCTCTCATTGAACATGACCTTAGATAGCATGCAACATCACGCTTGTCTCCCCCGGAGGGTCAGTCAAAGACGTATCACCCGCATGCCAGAATTGGTACATTATTAAAATGGATATGACAGTTAGGTACTTATCAAAGTTCCCTCGTACAGCGCTTTGCCCTCCCCGCAGCGCCTAAGATGTTAACAGCATCTACTACTAGAGTGCATAGCGCTGTACTAGTGGATACGAGGCAACTTTGTGGTTATGTCCTGAGATGATGTGCAGGCGGGAGAGTGTTACTCACAGATGCTGTGACGCATCTCAGGACATGAGCACAAAGTTCCCTCGTACAGCTATGCACTCCCTACAGCCTCATGAGCTGAGATTTTTCGCAACCTGTCATGTCCATTTTTTCCATAGAGTAACAGGTTTAGGACTGAAAACCAGCGTCAATCAATAACTGTTTGTGTCTTTAAACGAATGTCCAAAATACTGTTGACAAATATTATTTAAGGTTCTTTCAGCCCAAATAGCAGCCAGGTTGTTAATTGTAGAGCTATGTTGTAATAGTTAAAACATGTTCGGGATGTTATATTCAATTAAAAGTTGGTATTTTTTTAATGTTACGCTTAAAAACTTGTTCTAACTATACGATTTTTGGCATTTTAAATCTCAATTAGCAGCCGGGGGGTTAATTTTAGACTTTCGTTGTAGTAGTAAAAAATGCTCAAGATGTTATTTCCCATAAGCAAAGAGTACTTTTTTTTTACTCGGCTCTTTAATTTTTGGATGAGAAATGAATGTCCTTTGACACACTACATAATTTATTTATATAACATTATTATTAGTATTACACATGGATAGACCATGACCTGGTTTAGGACCTTTTTATCCCGGTATTTTTTTTTTATATTTCTGCTGGATCGAGATTTAATTATGTGGGTAAAATCGTGGGGCGCAGCTAGTTTGTTTATAAATTACGATTGGGTTAGTCGTGTATAACGCTTTTCTCGAGCAACAAAACATCAGCTTAGCAGCAGACAACTACTGTACGTAAACATTTTATACGTACACTATTTGCGCATCACAATTTTCTTTCATTGTTGTATGCAAGTCTGAAAAATTATTGTTCATATGTTAGTGTTCGGAATCAAGAAATGGTTTTTCACCTCAAAAAGAAATCGAAATCTCTCTCTAAAATAATTGAACATTTTAAGGTTCCGCATCCAAAAAGGTGCTAACTATTACTTGAATTTTTCGTGAAATACACGGTGTCACTGCCAGCGGCTGTTATTATGGCAACAATAAAAAGACGATAAAAATAAATACCGAATGGTGTGGAAAGAATATCAGGAAAACATGTGTCAATTAAATTAAATGTGTTTGGTTTTCAAACACATTAAATTACACATTTAATCACCCTGCAGCCGTTGCATCTCTTTCGCGCCGATACACGCAGCTGTCACGGTGCTCCCAGCCGATATCGCGCGATTTCTCCGCGTTCACTTAAACTACGATATATATCACGAATTACACATCACAGCTCTCCAAACTATACGTCATTGAAATTGCTATGAAATAATCTGATTATATAGAGCTTAGTACGGTTTTACCTTGTAATATATTGCTAATTCGAAGTTGAAAGTTTAGCGACTTTTCTCAGTAATTTGTACAAAAGAAAGAAAAATATTTGATTTGGGACATACACTTTAAATACAAATAAGTAGTTAAAAAAGGAGAAAAGGATTAAAAGACCCAAAAAAAATGAGCAAAAAAAAAATGATCTGAGCGAGGCCAAAAAGGCTTCTATATCAGCATAATGCTGCGTTATTAAAAAAAAAATATATCACACCGTTGATATTCTGATAGCGCCCACAGTTGGACATAAATACGGACATCTATAAATCTCACTATGGGATAAAAAATAATAAGAAAATAAAATATAACAATAAAAGCATAGTTTAGATAAGAACAAAATAAATTAAAACAGATTTGAACTAGTACGTATAAAATATCGGACTGCCCTTTAGCGATATGATGTAGGTATCTTGTTATCACTAAGATAACGTGAAGTTGGTAAGTTAATAGGTCCAATAGAGATAGTATCCGCTCTATGCATGGTCAAACTTTCCTGTAGATAATATTTTGTCTGTTTTTAATGTTTCGGACAATCCGACGTTGCGGTTGGCAGTTACAACAAATTGAAAGGTTAACGATAATAATTATTATGACATATTCTTGATGCGATTGTTTTATATGTAAATAACTTCATAATTTCCTCTACCTATCTTTTAAAGTGATTTGTATTACTTATGAAAGTTGTAGGTGTCTGTATCAGCAGGCTGCAACACCAAAGGGTTATATATAGGTTGCCAACCTCTTAAATATGAAATGATGTTTTGTAAATAAAATCATTTGGTTGCTACGACTTAGCACGAGATGTACGACGACGTAGCACGGGATCTACAGAAAACATGTTCACTTCATCTCAGACTTACGAACTAACAAATTTTATCGAAAGGCAAAAGGGTAGTTTTTCGAAATTTGATTCTTCGACTGATCCATATGGCCAAAATTTAATTTCACTTTCAGCTCTGTAACACATGTTCATACGAAAATAGGTATACCAAATAACATATATTTGAATGAGGGACTCGTTTTTTTTATAGTAGTTTTCAAGATATCGACGTTCGAATATTTTTTGGCCAGATGAATCAGAATTTGTTACAGATGAATCAGAAACAGAAATAAAAATGAAAAACTTTATGTAGATGGGCTGTGTATCAAAAAAATAATCATATTTTAACAAAAATAATAATGTGTTTTTATGAAAACAATTATCAGTGATCATATCACCGAAAAAATCTGGTGAATTCAACAATAATTGTTGTAAAACATTTTAGAAACTCCAGTATAAGTATAAGTTATTGTATTTTATGAGAAAGCGAGAATAATGTTATATAACAGAAATTTTAACTATTATATAATATTTATAATACAACAAATTTTTAAGTACAGACGCCAGCACATCAAGCTACCCGAAACTGTCAAATTTTCTCAATCAACATTGAACCATAGACTTTAGCGATAAAGTTGAAAATCTTTTAAAGAAATTTGTCAGATTGTAGTAGGTTGATGTGCTGGCGTTTGTACTAGCAAGTTATTATAATGCTACATTATATTATTCTCTCTATTTAATTTTATTCCCTGTACAACTCCTATTTATTATACCTATTGACCTAGCTACTCGTATAACCTTTCATAATTAAAAAATGACAGGAGTTCAAACTTATCCTAATAATGGTACTTTTGACACCAGTTTTAGTTAAGCAGTATTAATTATTAATTGGAGTTATCAATCACATTAGTGTATTTATTACAAACAATAAAGTAACAAAATCGAGATCAACTTTAATTGAATGGCACTTTTGACAATTATCTTCCAAATATATTTCTTTCATTTTTAATTTCTACAGAGCATAGGTACTTGTCTGGATCTTTTCTTATGTTTTCCATCCTTCTACGTTCTGTGTGTCTTTTTCTCCTTCTTTTGATCTTTAGTATGTGGCATTGTTGTTAACTACAATATTAATTATAATAACAGAAATTAGTTAGAGACTTTGACATAAGAATAAATAGGCTTTTATGATTGTGTTAATACGGAAGATTAATGTTAGAAGCACCATTTAAATAATACTGGTCTCAATTTGATTACTTTATTTTTAGTAATAGGTAAATAGACTGTTAGTTATGATTGTTAATTCTAAATAATAATTATTAGGTAATTCATAACTAAGACTAAGACATATCAAAAATGTCATAATTAGAACAAGTTTATACTCCTGTCATTTTTTAATTATTCAAAAGGTTACAGTTAAGTAAATGATAATAAATAAGACTAGAACTACTGACTTGTACACGGTCAAAAATTGGCTAAGGAGAATTACGCAACAAAAGCGCTCCTTTCGTGCTGAAGAGGGGAAAAACTAATTTATTTTATGATTCATGTCGGGTTTTGACCATACGAATCAGGCACAGATGAATCAGGATTTTGCCTAAAATCATGCATAACTCAACATACATACAGACTTCATTATTGTGATTTCTACACGAACCTATAACCCAAAAGCATCACACGAAACACAGATTGAAGTTTTAAAACAATAAAATAAATTTTATAAAGTAGGCATTGTAATCAGAATGCCACCTGAACCAAACACAGATGAATCAGGTATTTACCCTCGTAATACCGGGATCTAAGCCAACCAGCCACACCTTCGCCTTCTAGCTCGTCCGTTGCACGATTTGCTACCCCCGCGCGGGAAGCCAGGCTCTCATTATTATTACCCGACCAAGTATGGTCAAGCGCAGCTTACGCCACATTAATCAGACACGCCGGACACTTCTTATTTCATTATTTATAAACAAACTAACACAGTTATAACTAATACACATTTTTTTTGTAAGAGGATATTTCATTTCCTTTCGCTATAATTATAATTTATATTGATGTATCAAAGGGAAAATGCGACATCGACCATTTTGTTCCGGAAAATGGCAAACGAACGCGTTATATGAATCAGAAGTTTTTAACTATATGAAATCAAATTGTGAGAGCTGGTGCCTGAAGTAGGTTTTTAGAAAAAAACCTGTATTACATGTCACTAGAAACTTAGTGGCATCATACAAATAAACAGACAGGTATATAGTACGGTGGTTTGGTGGTTTATTTATTTTGTGTTTTAATTCTTTAGCAGAAATACATGTGCTTATGCTTTGTCATAGTGGTATTTTTAAGCCCAAAGTGGACGTGTTTTGACTCACATGACATTGATGATTCAATTCCTAGTCTTTATACCATCCCTATTTCGGTTCTTAAGGGCCTATACTACCTCAAATGGCTTAGCATGATCCTCCGTTATGTCGAAAATACTTCAGCATTAATTTTGAAATAAATATATGGTAAAGTTGAGGATTAATGTTAGGTCTTATGTTAGACGAAAACACGATTTCATAAAATTTTCTAGATAGAAAAAAATCTAAAGTTACCTCTAAACCGAACAATAAACCGCTGGTATTCAAAAATTACTTCAAATTAGATCATGAAACTTTGTATACTAACCGAACTAACTATAAAGCAGGTCTTATGTTATTTACTTTTTTTAAATTACCATTATTTTCATCGTAAAAAGCAAATACCTAAACTATTGGAGCTGCCTGCCGCCTAGCACCGCACTCTGTCTCGCTCTCACTCAGTCCGCGAGCAGTATCGTGTGAGCGAGATAAAGAGTGAATTTTAGCTGAGGTAGTATAGGTTCTTAATACCTAGCCAGTGTGACGATTTATAGAGAACTAGCAGCGCCCCGCGGTTTCACCCGCATAAGTGTCGATCCCGTAGGAATATCGGGATAAATCTATCCTATGTCCTTTCCTAGGACTCAAACTATCTCTATACCAAATTTTATTTAAATCGGTTCAGCGGTTTAAGCATGAAGATGTAGTAGACAGATAGACAGACACACTTTCGCATTAAGAGAGTGACGGTGTTAAGCATTCGTCGGACATGTCATCCCTATAGATTTTAGATCTGTAGACCATATTTTATTTTATCAAGTACCTGGTACTTGTTGACAGGCCTACGCTGTCCTCCCATACCTACCGTAATTTAAAACATTGTAAAAGCCATTATTTTTAAAAGAGTAACCGTGGAGTTTCTTGCCGGTTCTTCTCCATAGGAAACGACAAATTGGAACCGTGCAGCTTCACCGCACTGACAGCGATGTGGAGCCTCGCAAGGAGCGCCCAAACGCAGGCAGATAGCGAGCCGGAAGGTGGTATCACCCAGCATAGTGCCTATGTTGGGTGACGGGAGTGCTTGAAACCAGAGTCCCGACTCCCACTCACCCACAGCCAGTAGGCGGGCACGCTCAGCAGAATTGGTGGACGTATTAATAAGATTATTCCGTACCAACCTGCAGAGCGGCTCATCCCACTGTCTCTGGGGAGAAGGGTTTACGGGCCAATCTGTGTCCGGACAAGCCGCTTTCCTGGCGTTTACCGCGTCTGTCAAGCACGGCACTTCAGAGTCAACCAGGCGGGGGGCTAAAATTTTCCCGGTCAACATTTCAGTGCTTTGGACAGAAGATAGGAACGCCGGTAAACTACTTAATACTGGTAATCTTGCGGACGCCGAGGCCACCAAAACGGATGGATAGTGTGGCTTGAAACCACGCTCGGTCGTCCAAGGCCACATTTTAAATCGTTGTTAATGTGCTGCGAATAATTTGGTCAATTTTGTCTAACTGCTGTGGTTGCTAAAATTTGGGCCAAAACAACAGTATCTGATCAGGGTGAATGCCGAATGTAAATTAATTTTGGAGAGTTGTTGAAAATTGGGGAACCTTTGTCTAAAATTTTGATTCGTGGGGCTTTGTATTAAATTTATCTAGAGTCAATTGTCTGTCGGTAATGTCAGAAAGGTAGTTCACATTTTGAGGGGTTCCTGCTTATGGACTTGTAGATCTTTTAATTAAAACAGTGTCTACATCACCTCCTAGCGTTCCATCGTCTAAAACCATGTCTAAATACACGTTAAATTTTGAATTTAGTTTCTGTATTATTGGATGAATAGCCAAACTGAAAATGACTGGCCCGAGAGGATCACCTTGTTGGCATCCAACTGCAGATTCCAAAACATTTTCCTTGTATAATAATTTAAAAGTAACTAAATGGAATGTATTACCTATGTAGGTATATAATAATAAGTGTGTGTAGGTCTTGGTGGGGTGGGGTGGATTATTTACTTGATTGCTTTTGTGTGAAGTTATATTATGTAAGTATCCAGGTTATAATTTTGAATAGGTCCCCAAACATCCTGAGGTGGGCATCAGACCATGCTGGGGTGGGCACGGGCCACCAACTATATACGCCTATGGTTATAAACTTATAATATTATTTTACTGACGTTTCTCAGAAATAATCTGTAAGACTACATCAGTCAGTGTATCAGTGTTGTGCCATTAGGTAGTATATGCAGGCGTTCGTTAATTTACTTAAGTATATTGATTAATTTAATAAACTGTCTTACGACTTCCACGCGAACAAAGTCGCGGGCAGAAGCAAATTGTCAAATAAAAATAAATATTTCTGTAAATAATTTATTTATGTATTTATATAAAACGAGGGCTCTTGATAACTAAACATAAATCTCATAACTACTTGACAAAATTTCGCTTAACTCCCTCTATTTTTGGAAGAAAACGATACCCTTTTCTGAAATATTTGGGCGATGGTTCTGATGTCATTCGTCTGATATATTTCTTACAAATTATTGGTCTGGCCCTCGTAGTTGTTGTAAGGTGCTCGCTATGGGTAGCCTTCAGATTGTTGTGGGTGGTCGTTGTATTGTTGTGGGTAGCCATAGTTTTGCAGCGGGTATACATAGTGTTCTGGCGGGTACTCATAGCATTGCGGCGGGTAGCCAGAGTGCTGCGGCGGGTGGCCATAGTTTTGCGGCGGGTAGTCATAGTTTTGCGGCGGGTAGTCATAGTTTGGCTGCGGGTGGTCAATTTGTTGTTGAGGGTTACGCTCATGCCACTTCACACCCCAATTGAGGGCACCTTCATTTTTTAAGTCCACTAATCGGCCGAGTTTAAACTGAGTCCGCCTGCCGTAATTAAATTGGCTGCTCGCAGGAAGAAGGGCTTCAAAAAACGGTGCACCTGAAATGATTATGTAATAAATAAATTAACCAAGTTTTTGTACAAGCTGACTGTTTAACGACACACATGTTATTGGAGGAACAACGTGTGGTTTTAGGTAGTAAAAGTTTGATAATTTGACATGAGGGTTTCCACACCAAAAAACTGTTTGATCAGGAATCGTTCTTTGTAAGGAGCGGAATCCAGCTGTATATGGTATGTAAACATAACTGACAAAAAACGTAGGTAGGTAAAGTCATCATCATCTATCTAGCCTTTTCACAACTGTGTGTGTTTCCGGTCTAACTGAAAACCAGTATTTTCCAAAGAGCGACTGCCTATCTGATCTTGACAAAAAAGGAGGTAAAAGAATAAAAAATACTTACAGTAGAACCCTTCGAAGCACACCAACACCAACAGCGCGAAAACCTGAAAGAATAAAATTAATATTCATTTTAAATCTCTGAATAGATAGATGCCTAATTGGGTATACACAGATCGAAAACAATATTATTTTACTCTTTTTTAATTATTAGGGACTTTTATACAATTGTACATCCCAGTCCCATCGGACCTTATGACGTAATACTAATAATAAACGAAATTACCTAGTCCTAGAAGTCTTAGTCCTAAAAAGTTACTTCAAACTCAAACTCAAACTCAAACTCAAAGCATTTATTTCAATTAAACCATTTACAGGCACTTTTGAATTGTCAGGAAGTCGGTCAGTCAGGAAAAAATGAAGCTAGTTGCCCATTCCAAAGCGTAGTAGGTACCTATGGAGAAGAACGGGCAAGAAACTCCATGGACACTCTTTTTAAATAATATTTTTACAAAATTATTAGTTACATCATATGTTGAATTTATAATATGTGAGAACGATGTAAAAAATAAATAAAAATCAAGTACGCGTTAAAAGTGTCCAGAGTACAGCAAATAGTAACAAAATAACAATCCAAAAATAAAATAATTAAAAATAAGCCGTGGCAGCTAAAAGATGACCAGCCCCAACTGACGGCGCCCGTTCACGAACATGACGCATGGATCAGCACCATCCAGCTCAACCATTTTGTAGGGAACCGAATGATCCAACACACACGCCACCGTCAGCGAGACACTTGAGCGAGCATGACATACTATCAGCCGCCAGGGCACATTCTAGTCAATGAAAAACATATTACCCGGTAAATGGTAGCTCAATAGTACATAGAACTCACATCTGTGCTATGCAGTTATACAATACAAAGGAAATTGAGTTTATACAATGCAAAGATAGTCTTACAATCTTCAGCAGCTCCAACAGTATTTTCAGGTGTTAATCAATTAGTTGTGGTTGTGGAGCAGGACCAGCATTGAGCCAGGCATTTTTATCAGCGATGTAATCTCCTAACTTATAATATGCCTGCCTACATAGTGTGCGTTTTATACATGACTTGAATTTTGTCTCATTCAGTTGAAGAATGTGGGGAGGTATTTTATTATAACATTTTAAACAGTACCCCATAAAAGATGAGTCTACTTTTGCTAGTCTGAAACCTGGTTGAACTAATAGGTCCCTATTTCTAGTACTATAATTATGTCTTTCACCTCTTTTGCTAAAAAGATGTAAATTTTTCCTTACATACATGATGTTTTCGTAGATATATTGACAAGGCACCGTCATGATGTTAATATCCTTAAACAGTTCCCTTAGAGAATCGCGCTTGCGGAGATTATATATGGCTCTGATGGCTCTTTTCTGCAGAATAAAAATAGAATCGATGTCTGCAGCCCGTCCCCAAAGTAAAATACCGTAAGACATGATACTATGAAAGTAACTAAAATAGACTAGTCTCGCGGTACCTACATCAGTAAATTGACGGATTTTTCTGACAGCATAAGCTGCCGAACTGAGCCGTCCTGCAAGAGATGTTAAATGAGGACCCCATTGTAGCCTTGAGTCGAGTGTGATCCCTAGGAAAACTGTTTTTTCGACGAATTCAAGTTTCTCCTGATTCAATATTATCTCACAATCCCTACCCTTGACATTTGGTAAAGAAAATCTTATGCACTTAGTTTTTTTCCCATTTAATACTAAATTATTAGCAGTGAACCAATTTTGGACCTGCAGTAGGGCGTTATTTACGTCGTCAAAATTTGTAGCACGTCTATTTACCTTAAAAATTAAGGAAGTGTCATCAGCAAATAACACCATTTGTGGTTGATTTTTTAATAAATGGAGTAGATCATTAATATATACTAAAAAGAGGAAAGGACCCAATATCGAGCCTTGTGGCACACCCATTTTTACTGTTAAACCAAGTGAATTGACACCATTTATTTGAACTTGCTGTTGTCTATCATTTAAATAAGAACTAACTAAACTGAGCGCAAGTTTTCCAAGTCCGTAATGTTCAAGTTTCAAAAGCAAGGTTTCGTGATCGACGCAATCAAATGCCTTGGAGAGGTCACAAAAAATTCCTATGGCGTCTTGCGACTCTTCCCATGTGTTAAAAATGTGTTTTAATAAGGTTACACCGGCGTCGGTCGTACAACGTCCTTTGGTGAAACCATACTGTTGATCGTGAAGGATTTTATTAGTGTTAAAATGATTGAGCATTTGATTAAGCATTATCTTTTCAAACACCTTGCTGAACACCGGTAACACGGATACGGGTCTATAATTGTTAGTGTCTTTACTGTCCCCAGATTTGTAAAGTGGTATTACCTTACTGTATTTCATTAAATCGGGGAAGACTCCTTGATCCACACACGAATTAAATACTAAGGCTAAATAAGGCGCAATAGTCTCAATTATGGAGGTACAGACTTTAATGGACATTCCCCAAAGATCTTCGGTCAATTTGATCTTTATTTGCTTAAAAGCTTTTATTACTGTTACGGGGTTAATATGCCTAAAGTTAAATTCAATCGGGCAGGCTGAAACATTCGCCGTTACTAAATTAAAAGCGAGCGAGGGCGAGGAATTTAAGGTTTCAGTTGTTTTGAGTGGGATACTAGTAAAGAAATTTACAAATTCTTGAGCAACTTCTTTGTAATCGCAAATGAGACCACGTGAAGTCTGTAAGGTGTAATCAGAATTATGCTTTTTGTTCCTGTTTGTTTCATTATTGATAATTTTCCAAACCGTCTTTATTTTATTGTCTGCTGATTTAACCTTATTGCTAATGTATAAGGCTTTAGCAGCCTTACAAGCGTTCTTAAATGTTCTAGAGTAAGTAGCAACATACTTATTAAAAGTTTCCGTGTTGATATAAGGCTTAAGGCCATACAGCTCGAAAAGTCTTTCCCTACTTTTCCTAAGTCCTTTAGTTGCCCAGTCACAAAATAAAAACTTAGGGCTGATACTTTTAGTTTTCTTTTTAAAATAATTATTGAATTCGGTTTGGACTACCGAAAATAATTCTTTATACAAAATATTAACATTGTCCATTGTAAGGTTCTTTTTACTTAATTTACAAACTAAAGTGCTATTGAATTTATTTAAATTAGCAGATGTTATTGGTCTGGATTGGATCTGCACTTTTTGAATTGGCATGTTGGACTCAAAAGTTACAGTTTGACCGCTGTGATCAGAAGGGAGATAATTAACAATGGCTTTATCTAAATAGTCGCAGCAACAAAAAACATTATCGATACACGTTGAAGTAGTCGTAGTTATTCGAGTTGGTTCTATAAACACATTTGACAAATTGAATGATTTAAACAAATTTAGAAATCTACTGGTATTTAAATTATTTTCTAAAATATTAATATTAAAATCACCACAGATAATTACTGACTTATTACCAGTTGCAAGTTTTGCCAAAACATCTTCCATTACTGACTCAAATATACAATAATTTTGATAATTTGGGGGTCTTAGTCCTAGGAAGCCCAGTTCAGTCCTAAGCAATTACTTAGTCCGAGGAGTCCTAGTCCTAAACAGGTAGTTAGTACTAGGAATCCCAGTTCAGTCCTTATCACTTACCTAATCCTAGGAGTCCTAGTCCTAAACAGTTACTTAGTCCTTGGAGTCCTAGACCTAAACAGTTAGCTAATCGTAGGAATCCCAGTTCAGTCCTAAACAGTTACCTAATCCTAGGAGTCCTAGTCCTAAACAGTTACTTAGTTCTAGGAGTCCTAGACCTAAACAGTTACTTAGTCCTAGGAGTCCTAGACCTAAACAGTTAGCTAATAGTAGGAATCCCAGTTCAGTCCTAAACAGTTACCTAATCCTAGGAGTCCTAGTCCTAAACAGTTACTGAGTCCTAGGAGTCCTAGACCTAAACAGTTAGCTAATAGTAGGAATCCCAGTTCAGTCCTAAACAGTTACCTAATCCTAGGAGTCCTAGTCCTAAACAGTGACTTAGTCCTAGGAGTCCTAGACCTAAACAGTTACTTAGTCCTAGGAGTCCTAGACCTAAACGGTTAGCTAATAGTAGGCATCCCAGTTCAGTCCTAAACAGTTACCTAATCCTAGGAGTCCTAGTCCTAAACAGTTACTTAGTCCTAGGAGTCCTAGACCTAAACAGTTAGCTAATAGTAGGAATCCCAGTTCAGTCCTAAACAGTTACCTAATCCTAGGAGTCCTAGTCCTAAACAGTTACTTAGTCCTAGGAGTCCTAGACCTGAACAGTTAGCTAATAGTAGGAATCCCAGTTCAGTCCTAAACACTTACCTAATCCTAGGAGTCCTAGACCTAAACAGTTAGCTAATAGTAGGAATCCCAGTTCAGTCCTAAACACTTACCTAATCCTAGGAGTCCTAGTCCTAAACAGTTACTTAGTCCTAGGAGTCCTAGACCTAAACAGTTAGCTAATAGTAGGAATTCCAGTTCAGTCTTAAACAGCTACCTAGTCCTAGGAGGCCTGGTCGTAAACAGTTAGTTAGTCCTAGGAGTTCTAGTCCTAAACAGTCAGCTAGTCCTAGGAATCCCAGTTCAATCCTAAACAGCTACCTAGTCCTAGGAGGCCTGGTCCTAAACAGTTAGTTAGTCCTAGGCGTCCTAGTATTTAACAGTTAGTTAGTCTTAGGCAGGGAGTTGAAACGTTACTCAAAATAACGGTACGCGTAGTTCCAATTACCGATAATTTGTACCGTTCTACCAGGATTGTAAAAAAAATAATTCCTTGGCTATAACGATACAGCCTATCGATTCTGTAAAAATCTCACCGTGATAACGTAGGTGAAGTGAGCGTGAAGTGAGCTATCAATGGAGGCAATCCCTCACATCGGGTGGAATGACAGCTCACTTCACCTTAGTTTTCACGGTGAGATTTTTACAGAATAGCACTGCTCACAAACGGAACGAAATCCTAAACTATTCAGTAACAATATTATCAATATATCGTTATTAATATAACATTTAAATTCATTTCATACTCAACGTTGCCACTGTTGCCAGTTTTATGACATAAAAGATGACGAAAAAGTATTAAGAATAACGTTACGAATGAATCTGTAACGTTTCACCTGTAACGGTTTTACAATCGGATAAGCTTAATGTAACTGATACCTATAATACCGTTACCTACCTTATAATATCATTCTACGAAAATGATATTCTATATCGATATGTTCTGTAAAGTTATTGATATTTTTAGGTTTTGTATCGTTATCGTTTTTTTATATTAAAACATTAGTGGTAACGGAACGAAATTCATTTCGTTTTCAAGTACCTGGTCTTAGCAGTCCTAGTACTTACCATAAACAGTTAGAAACAGTAGGATAACCACCCTAAAAGTTTGTACTAGCCTAAGAGGTACCAACATTTCGGGGTTTACTAAAGACATAACATGACATGACAAGCGAAAGAAGGCAAGACGTAACATGTTTGACATGGGCGCGAATGCGCGATGTCGGATTGCTCAGTAACAGTATGAAATCTGGATTAGTGCCAGGTTGATGGCAATAGGCTCGCCGCCGCCTATTACATAGAACTTGAACATAAATGGCGAAATGTGGGTGTAGGTACTGCAAGTACACCTCTGCCTAACCCTCCGTGGAAAACAGGCGTGATATTATGTTATAATAAAAGTTAAAACACTTACAAATAACTTCATGATAGCTGATGTGTTGCTGTTAGAAGAATAGTGTAGTCACTTACAAAGTCGCACTCGTACTGTGTGCTGTGCAAACAGGCGCAGCTATTTATACTAACGTGTCGGTTAATCGAGAAGTATTATTAAATAAGTTATGTGGCTGTGCTTGATTTTGTTGACAATAACAGAACACAGTAGGTAGCAACCTAGTTTGTAACAGTTTATATATGTTTGGGGATTGCCTAAAGATAAACGTATCTTTAGCAAATGGGCAATCCCTATATATTTACAGGTCACGATCACGACCTGTCTCCCCGATAAGCAGCCATTATAAAAGTTCGGGTTTTCCCTGAAATAATAAAGTAACTATTTAATACTTTGAGTAAAAGCTTATAAATCTAACAAGCTTATCTAATAAATCAATAGATTAGCAAACCAAAGTACCATACATTTAAAATAATCTAGACTAGTCTAAAGTAATCTAAACTTTATTTTTGCATACTTAAATAATTTTTGAGGTTCTCATAAAATTCACCTAAAATAATCTAAACTAACATTGGGCTGGATTTTACCTTGGCCAGAGGCTAAGCATTGCCATACAACGAGGTAATGCCGCCAGTCTCTTGGGTACAGAGGCCAGCACATCAAACTACCCAATCTGTCTTGATAGATTTTCAACTTTACTTCAAAGGAATAAGGTTTATACTCAATTGGGAAAATTTGACAGATTGGGGTAGCTTGATGTGCTGGCCTCTATACATTACCAGTCGACAGCGATGCGGATGAATTTTTTGACTCTATATTTTAGCTTGTAAATAGTTTTAGATAATTTTGATATTTTCATTAAGTAATAAATTTAGAATTTTTATTTACTTAAATATTAACTAACATTACAATAAAGAAAAAAGATTAGATTTTTTTGTTACGCTCTCACACTAAAACGCCTGAACAGATTTAGATAAGGTAGACCATGCCCTGGATACTTTTTTACCCGATATTCACACGGGATCGAGACTTGTGTAGGTGAATCTGCGGGGCGCAGCTAGTAAATGATAAATGATATTATGATTTTATTTCTGTAAGTAGGTTTGTACAAACACTTTTACACGTCAATCATATTTTAAAAAACGAGATGAGGTCGGCGTTTCCCATCTGACTACTCTGAGAAGAAAGGCCGAAACAAACTCAGAGGCCACAGTCTCTTTTAAAGTCCAGACATGATCTTGGTCAGATCATGTGGAGACCATGTAGATTGGTTTCTGAAATGGTCTTTTAAGGAAAGAACCACACAAATTTGAGTGGACCTGTCCAGTCAGTGCATGCATTTGTCAGTAGTAGTATATTGTGGTGCCTTTCTACTTCCATGCGAATTAATTCACGGGCAGAAGCCAGTTATTTATAGACACACAGCATGATGCATAGCATGGTACGGCGACATTGGATTAATTAATAGATATAGGGCATAATTGCATAATCAGCCTATAATGTTCCCACTGCTGGGACTCAGGCCTCCTCTCGGTAAGTGGGAGACCATAGCTTTTCATAGGATACGAGGTCAAAAGCCTTAGAAGGGTCAAGAAAGGCAGCATATGCTGGCGTCATTCTGTCCGTATAATTGACAGTCTGCTTGAGCGCCAGGATAGTTCTCTCCGTCGACAGTTTGCTACTGAAGCCCAACTGCCCATCATTTTTTTTTTTTTAATCGCTTCAATTGAATTTGGTAATTGATCAATTTGCGCATGTGTATCGATTGCATAAAAAATTATAATTGCAATATTGATCGTTTCAAGCTTCGTCAAACTCATACGCAACGTGGACGCTGCGGAGCTGTGCAAACGTGATGCTAAAGCTGCGTCAACCCTACGTATTTCATAAGGCGACGCGACGCTAGCACAGCGTATGCATTGTATGCATTAAATATAGCGTTGCCGTAAGTGGAACACGCCGTCAACGTTTGTGCTGTATACGCTATTTAATAACCATTAAGGGCCTATACTACCTCAAATGGTTTAGCATGATCTACGGCACTTCCGATTCTACAAGGTTGTATTTCAAAGCAAGTTGCTGATGGATTATCCTGGCTACAAGGTTGTGTCTATACAAGTATTCTCCGTTAGCTAGACGAGAACACCCGAAAATGATATGCCTGATTGATTCTCCCGGCCGGTGGCATGCCCGACAAATGTCAACCGTGCCATCTTTCACAATAAATCTCCGGTAATTGTTCGTCATCATAACTTCGTCCATAATTGCACAGACAAAACCTTCGGTTTCTCCAAAAAGGTCACCGAAACGCAGCCAGGCTACGGACGCTAGTAAATCTACATCGGGACCATGTAGGGTCCGAAAAAAGCTTCCGTGAAGCTCCTTACTCTGCGATACCTCCATGCGATCATTAGTGTCAAGTACTACTGGTTTGCGCCAGTTCTTTTTACCTAAGGAGAGCGGAGTGAGGTCCTTGTCCACCGCGACTACATCTCGATGCATCCCCACGTCGGTTTCTAGGAAATATTCCCTGACACTGCATATCTCGCGATTGTGGAGAGTCCTAGCGTTTAAAAAGCCTCGACCTCCACATTTTCGCGGGATATACAGCCTCATTACCGATGACCGTGGGTGATGCATTCGATTTGCAGTCAGCAACGTACGGACCTTCCTATCCAGGGCGTCGAGTTCGGTCTGAGTCCATTTGAGTATGCCGAAAGAGTACATCAAAACCGGCATGACCCAACCGTTGAAGGCGCGCACCTTGTTTCCGCCTGAAAGAAGACTATTAAATACTTTTTTCAGACGGCCAAAGAAGCGCTCCTTCAACGATTGCTTCATGTCAGTAACATTGATGCCCAACGCTTCCGACATACCCAAATACTTATAGGTTTCGGATGTGGAGAGGGCTCTAAGATTTGTGGAATCCGAGAGTTGGGTTCCCACGGATTCCACAATCTTCCCTCGCTTTACATGCATGACCGCACATTTGTCCACACCAAATTCCATCCTGATGGCGCTACTGAAAGTTTCAGTAATTTTCAGTAGCTCCATCAGTTGCAAATTGTTGGAGGCAAAGAGTTTTAGGTTATCCATGTAAAGGAGGTGAGATATAACCTGACCACCTCTCCTCAGCCGATAGCCTAGACCTGAATCCTCCAGCAGTGTGCTTAGAGGATTCAAGGCTAAGCAGAACCAAAGCGGACACAAACTGTCACCCTGGAATATGCCTCGCTCGATCCTTATCGGCTCGCTATTCCTCTGGATATTTCGACATCCTGGATAGCGAAGGACTGTCCTCCATTGCCACATACATGACATCAGGAAGGTTGCATCTACTTTATACAACTCCAGCACCCTCATGAGCCAAGTATGTGGCACCGAGTCATAGGCCTTCTTATAATCTATCCAATATGTCGATAAATCCTTTCGGGAACGACGAACCTGTTGGCTAATGGTCATTTATTATTATTATTATATATAGGAATGACGTCTTAGCTAAAGTTGTTTAGTCTGATGGGCATTTCCTGTTGACTTACAAAAATTAAAGATCTGGAACGTCTCGAATCGTCTCGCGCGTCCCGTTGTTTTCCCGTCCCCGGCCTCTTAGAATTCGATATCAGACGTTTCAGATCTTCGATTTTGACGACCCCGTTGTCGCTGGCATAAGCAACAGGATCCGCGTACGAAGTCGCGGGCAGAAGCTAGTTAATAATAAATAATAAAATATGAGATATCAGAACCAGCCATGCATTCTGTTGTGGCACATACAAAGGAGGACTTATTTAAATGTTAATAACAAAATAAAAATTAAGTTATGGCATCAATATGCATATTTTTTTATAAATGTTTATGAGATGCTAGAAGTCATTTTTAAAGTTTGTTAACTTCTAAACCAGTCTAGAGGAGGGTTTTACTCTAGTTGAGGGCAAGAAGGGTCGATCGCGATGCAACCGCAACTATGGCGGTACCGCTCCTGGAAGCGAGGATTTTCGAGCTGTAGTGCCCACTTGCTCCCATACGTTTCACGGTTGGATCGATAGATATCGGGAGAGAAACCAAGGTCTTATCAGTGCCGAAGGAAGGACGATGCAGTAGAGCTAGACTACGAAGTTTGGCCAGATGGAGTTAGGTATAGATGTTGCAGAGAAGCATGACCAAAAGTAAACTCCCACGTGTGGTGTGATAATAATTATGTTTTTCTGATTTACCTATACTTGAGTGTATACTGAATTCATTTGTGAGTCTCTACTCTCTAAGGTTACTCTGTAAAGGTTCTTTTGTCACTAGGAATAGATGATATACCTACTTACCTATTACATATTATTGTACTATCGACATGATGTAGTGTTTCAAAAGCATTTCAAACAATAAAGATTTCAAATTGTCTGTATTTTATTTTTTTCGATGTAAAACTTATATATCTAACAAAAATAATATACGCAAACAATACATTACAGTCGACTTACGAAGAAAAACTTAAGAATCAACAGAATGTACCTAGATCGCAAGAGCGAGCGAAGCGAACGTCAAACCTGAAAATGTTAGCACCCCACCTTGAATAGTCTTTAAAGAAAGAGAACTTACTTACTTTATCGAATTATGACGAACAGTTTAAACTCGTTTTAAAGCAGCTTAGGTTTTGGAATCTTTCAAACCTTAAGTACGAGTGGGGTTCCCAATATCCCGAGTTTGCTTCGCTCGCTCTTGCATCCTAGATTCTATATTTTATAACAGGCTTTTTAAAGGAAAAATTTTTTAAGCGCGTTAAAAATCCTCTGTCTGTCTGTGTATTAATGTTTTTGTATATGCTCATCGGGATTTTCGTGGCTCAAGTACAGTTTTAAGTTTGTAATGCAAGTGAATCATTCAGACTCTCGACAGCTTGAATAATTTTGGGGGGGTCATGACCCCCACTACCCTCCACTGCTCATACCGCGCCTGTATTGGGCCCCATCCGATCCCACAATCGATCCTTTTCTTATAGCATGTTTTTCATTATTAAACATTCTGCTCCCAAAAAGTTTCGTCAATTTGGAGAATATCCTTATAATTATACAATACTAAACCAAAATTTAGTGAATGGGCCACTGCTGGCATTAGAAAAAGCAGAGATATTTTATATAATTTTTATCACGAGACATCATTAACTTCTGACCAAGCCCTTCATAATTATGTAAGAAACTATTCTAAAATATTCCAAAGAGTCTGCGCTGAAGCTAAATCTAAATTAATAAGTAACAAAATTAATATGTCTAATAATAAAATAAAAGCTGTGTGGCAGATAATTAACAAAGAAACTGGAAACACCAAACAGCAAGATCAGAATGAGTTGTTCCTAAAAATTGATAGGTAATGAAATCATTTCAGATAAGTTAAAAGTGGCTGAGGGAGCGTTCAAGAATTACTAAACGCAATGTGGGGGGAAGGGGGTCTTATAAAATGTTACGTTGCGTTTGATGGGCGGGAGGGGGCTTATTTAAACAACACGTTACGTAACATTTTTTTTTATTTTAATAAAAAATCTAGGGAATTAGAATCTTCCAAATCGGCAACCCTTTTCGTTTATGTTTTACGGGGAATCCCTGGATTGTATTGTACATAGGCTGCACTAAAAGTATCGGGAATGGAATATTTCCACTGTTCCTGTCATATTAAAATCTTTTTAATTGAAAACTCCTTGGTTTTAAAAATCGAACACCATTTATTTATTTAAAAAAAGATTCTCGGTCTAGTCACAAGGTTTTGTCAAACTTGTTTAGTCGTTGAGAAAATGGAATTGACTCGAGAAAATTCAAGAGCGATGATTTATTATGACTTTCGAAGTGGTTTAACACAAAAACAGTGTGTTGACCAGATGATTTCTGCATTTGGTGATGAAGCCCCATCCAAAACTACAATTTATCGCTGGTTTGCTGAATTTCAACGTGGACGTGTCAAGCTCAGTGATGATCCCCGTCAAGGTCGTCGAAAAACTGCAGTCACCCAAGAAAACGTTGATGCTGTGCGTAAGCTGATTGAGGAAGATCGACATGTGACATACCGCGAAATTCAGGCAACTTTAGACATTGGCATGAGTCAAATACAAATAATCTTGCATGAACAATTAGGTGTAAAAAAGTTGTTTTCCCGGTGGATACCGCATTCGCTCTGTGAAGAGCAAAAAGCGGCTCGCGTTACTTGGTGCATCAGAACTCTCGAAAGATTCCACGCAGGATCCTCAAATGCTGTATACAACATCGTATCAGGTGACGAATCCTGGATATATGCGTACGAACCCGAAACAAAAAACCAGTCACGAGTTTGGGTGTTCGAAAATGAGTTAAAGCCAACAAAAATTGTTCGTTCACGGAGTGTTGCAAAAAAAATGGTGGCCACGTTTGTCTCCAAAACCGACCATGTTACGACTATTCCTCTTGAGGGACAAAGAACGGTTAATGCAGAATGGTATGCTAGCATTTGCTTGCCACAGGTCGTTTCAGAACTCCGTAAAGAGAACTGCAACCGCCGCATCATCCTCCATCACGACAATGCGAGTTCTCACACCGCGCACAGAACAAAAGAGTTTTTAGAGCAAGAAAACATAGAATAATTAGACCATCCGCCGTACAGCCCCGACCTAAGCCCTAATGATTTCTATACTTTCCCTAAAATAAAGAATAAATTGCGTGGACAGAGATTTTCATCACCTGAAGAAGCTGTGGACGCCTACAAAACGGCCATTTTGGAGACCCCAACTTCCGAATGGAATGGTTGCTTCAATGATTGGTTCCATCGTATGGAAAAATGTGTCAAATTTCGCGGAGAATACTTCGAAAAACAATAAATACATTTTTAAATAGTAATGTTGTGTCACTTCCTTCATTACCGAAATTTTCAGTGCCGCCCTCGTACGTTACTTTTATTTTTGTACAATCCGATCTCAAGAACAGAATATGTGCAACCTGTGGGATCTATTTCACATCCCAAAAGAGTGTGCAAACGCACAGTCGGTACGTGCATGGCAAGACTACCGAAAACCCTCGTGAAAGTAGAGTACGGCACAGCGACTTGGCGACTTGCTGCCAGAAGGGCAAATGAGCTGCTCTGCATTGTGCGCCATAGTGAAGCATTATCTGAGGATGCCGATTGGCTCGATGAAGACGAAGTTGATGCTATTATAATGGTAAACATTTGTGTAAATCAACTTAAATAAAAAATAAATTATTAATTGGACATGGATGGACACCATCTTTTATTCAACAGAACAAATTCCTCCTTCAAATATAATAAACATGACACCTGACAAATAGCACAAAGCAAAGACAAAGACAATAAGTATATAACCTTATCATCCCCCCTCAATTCTTATTTTCCCTATCCTATAGTAAGAATTGTATTAAATAATTTATCAAGACAAAAAATCTAAGTCCATAAACAACTCTGAAGTAAAATTATTAGCTTTTTTACTAGGTATAATGATGATGTCTACATGTAGGTACATACAACATCTTTTCATTCATCATTCTATCAAAGTGGCAGCAAAAAGTAAACGTTAACGGGGCGACGTCATCGGGTCTCCAGTTAAGATAGGCGTGCCTCAAGGCTCAATTTTCGGCCCTTTTCTATTTCTAGTATATATTAATGACCTTCCTTACATGATGGCTAACTTATCGGATAAGTATCATTTTTTATTCGCTGATGACACTTCCCTTATTTTTAAAATAGATAGAAAAGATACGGATTACCAAAGGTAGCTCAAGTGGGTCTGAATTTAAACTTGATGTCAAAAAACTAGATGTTATTACGGAAACTGTATTTCTGGGAATTACTTCAGATTCAAAATTACAATGGGGCACACACATTAGAGCTCTTTCAGGTAGATTAAGTTCAGCTGCATATGGAGTAAGAAAAATAAGGCAGTTGAAACTAGCAAGTCATTTCATATAAATAGCACCCGTTTTTATATCAAGTTGCTAAAGCCGGTTACAGATCTTAGCGATGGAAAGTTCAAAACCCTCATCAAAGGTGTCCTTATCAAAAAAGCATATTATAAGATTAAAGACTACGTTAAAGACAAGGTAGCTTGGCAATAATACCTTCTGCACATGTGGCTCCTGGCATCTCATTAACGGCATAACTACGTAGATGTTTATTATCTGCTCTCAAAATACGATTTTTATTTATTTTTTACATACTTCCTTAGCATAATCTTTTTATTATTTGACATTATATAGAGACAATTCTAATTTTCCAACTATTTTTTAGTAGTTGTAATGGAAATCATATCACATGGTTCGAATAGGTTTTTATACTTTATTTATCTTTTTTTGAGATTTTGATTTTGTAGGTGTGAGGACTTTGTAGGCCCTGTAGATTTTAGATCTGTAGACCATTTTTTATTTATCAAGTACCTGGTACTTGTTGACAGGCCTACGCTGTCCTCCCATACCTACTGTAATTTGAAAACATTGTAAAAGCCAATTCTTTTTAAAAGAGTAACCGTGGAGTTTCTTGCCGGTTCTTCTCCATAGGAAACGACCAATTGGAACCGTGCACCTAGCTTTTGACGTTTCATAAGTGCCCTTGTAGGCCTAGATGAAATAAAATATTTTGATTTGATTTGATTTAAAATTACCCTTTCCGCGGCGCGGTGTTCCGACGACGACCTGCGCCCACTTGTCATTGCATTCTGGCGCGAAATTAAAATCTACCTACTCTAGCTTATATAATTACGTTGTGTATTAGTAGATTCAATTATTTTTGTGATTTCAAAAGTAAGAGGTGGGCGTCAGACCATGCTGGGGTGGGCACGGACCACATATATATACTCGTACGCCTATGGTTATAAACTTATAATATTAATTTACTGATGTTTCTCAGGAATAATCTGTAAGACTGCATCAGTGTATCAGTGTTGTGCCATTAGGTAGTATAGGTATGCAGGAACGCAGGCGTTCGTTAATTTACTAAAGTGTATTGATTAATTTAATAAAGTGTCTTAACTTCCACGCGAACGAAGTCGCGATCAGAAGCAAATTGTCAAAAAAAAAAAATATATTTCTGTAAACAATTTATTTATGTATTTATATAAAACAAGGGCTCTTGATAACTAAACATAAATCTCATAGCTACTTGACAAAATTTCGCTTAACTCCCTCTATTTTTGGAAGAAAACGATACCCTTTTCTGAAATATTTGGGCGATGGTTCTAATGTCATTCGTCTGATACCTACCTATATTTCTTAAAAATTATTGGTTCTGGCCCTCGTTGTTGTTGTTAGGTGCACGCTGTGGGTAGCGTTCAGATTGTTGTGGGTGGTCGTTGTGTTGTTGTGAGTAGCCATAGCTTTGCGGCGGGTAGCCATAGCTTTGCGGCGGGTACCCATAGTTTTGCGGCGGGTAGCCATAGTTTTGCGGCGGGTAGCCATAGTTTTGCGGCGGGTGGCCATAGTTTTGCGGCGGGTAGCCATAGTTTTGCGGCGGCGGGTGGCCATAGCTTTGCTGCGGGTGGTCGATTTGTTGTTGAGGGTTATGCCCAGGCCACTTCACATCCAAATTGAGGGCACCTTCATTTTCGAAGTGCACTAATTGGCCGAGGTTAATCGCAGTCCGCCTGTCGTAATTAAGCTGGGTGCTCGCAGGAAGAAGGTATTGAATAAACGGTGCACCTGAAATGATTATGTAATAAATAAATTAACCAAGTTTTTGCATAAGCTGACTGTTTAACAAAACACACATGTTGTTGGAGGAACTACGTGTGGTTTTAGGTAGTAAAAGTTTGATAATTTGACATGAGGATTTCCTCACCAAAAAACTGTTTGATAGGAATCATTCTTTGTAAGGAGAGGAATCCAGCTGTATATGGTGTGTAAACATAACTGACAAAAAACGTAGGTCATCATCTTCTGTCTAGCCTTTTTACAACTATGTGTGTGGTTTCAGTCTAACTGAAAACCAGTATTTTCCAAAGAGCGACTGCCTATCTGACCTTCACAAAAAAGGAGGAAAAAGAATAAAAAAATACTTACAGTAGAACCCTTCGAAGCACACCAACACCAACAGCGCAAAAACCTGAAAGAATAAAATAAATATTCATTTTAGATCTCTGAATAGATAGATATATATATATACCTAATTGGGTATACATATATCTAAAACAATATTTTTTTACTCTAAACGAAATTACCTAGTCCTAGTCCTAAAAAGTAACTTAGTCCTAGGAGTCCTAGTCCTATACAGTTAGCTAGTCCTAGGAATCCCAGTTCAGCCCTAAACAGTTACTTAATCCTAGGAGTTCTAGTCCTAAACAGTTACCTAGTCCTAGGAGTCTTAGTCCTAAACAGTTACTTAGTCAGTTACTTAGTAATCATTTTGAAACAGATTGCTAATCCATTGCTGCATATGTTCGGAAAATTTCTGCTCAACAACGTAAGTAACGCAATGAATGCTGTTGAACTGTCAAACTGAAACAGATTGTTAGACAGTGTGTTACGCAATTAGGGTGCTGGTCTAGTACTTACCCTTGTACTTACTCTAAACAGTTAGAAACAGTAGGATAACCACCCTAAAAGTTTGTACTAGACTAATATATACCAACATTTCGAGGTTTAATAAAGACATGACATGACATGACAAGCAAGACAAGACAAGACATAACATGTTTTACATGCACGATGTCGGATTACTCAGTAACAGTATGAAATCAGCATCCTAACTGCGTAACACACTTATTAATCAGAATCTGAATCATTTTGAATGATATTGCTAATCCAATGCTTCTTATATTAGACAAATTTGTCTACTCAACAACGTAAATAACGCAATGAATGTTGTTGAACTGTCAAAATGAAAGCCATTCCTACCGTTAGTGTGTTACGCAATTTCCTTTCCTTTTTTTCCTTTTGGATTTGTGGTAGGTTGATGGCAATAGACTCGCCGCCTATTACAAGGAACTAGAACATAACTGGCGAAATGTGGGTGTAGGACTGTAAGTTGTGGTGTAGGTACTGTAAGTACACCTCTGCCTAAGCCCCCGTGGACAACAAACAGGCGTGATATTATGTTATAGTAAAAGTTAAAACACTTACAAAGAACTTCATGATAGCTGATGTGTTGCTGTTAGAAGAATAGTGTAGTCACTTATAAAGTCGCACTCGTACTGTGTGCTGTACAAACAGGCACAGCTTTTTATACTAACGTGTCGGTTAATCGAGAAGTATTATTAAATAAGTTATGTGGCTGTGTGTGTAGGTATTCCTCTTGATTTTGTTGACAATAACAGAACACAGTAGGTAGCAACCTAGTTTGTAACAGTTTATATATGTTTGGGGATTGCCTAAAGATAAACGTATCTTTATCAAATGGGCAATCCCTATATATTTACAGGTCACGATCACGACCTGTCTCCCCGATAAGCAGCCATTATAAAAGTTCGGGTTTTCCCTGAAATAATAAAGTAACTATTTAATACTTTGAGTAAAAGCTTATAAATCTAACAAGCTTATCTAATAAATCAATAGATTAGCAAACCAAAGTACCATACATTTAAAATAATCTAGACTAGTCTAAAGTAATCAAAACTTTATTTTTGAATACTTAAATAATTTTTGAGGTTCTCATAAAATTCACCTAAAATAATCTAAACTAACATTGGGCTGGATTTTACCTTGGCCAGAGGCTAAGCATTGCCATACAACGAGGTAATGCCGCCAGTCTCTTGGGTACAGAGGCCAGCACATCAAACTACCCAATCTGTCTTGATAGATTTTCAACTTTACTTCAAAGGAATAAGGTTTATACTCAATTGGGAAAATTTGACAGATTGGGGTAGCTTGATGTGCTGGCCTCTGTACATTACCAGTCGACAGCGATGCGGATGAATTTTTTGACTCTATATTTTAGCTTGTAAATAGTTTTAGATAATTTTGATATTTTCATTAAGTAATAAATTTAGAATTTTTATTTACTTAAATATTAACTAACATTACAATAAAGAAAAAAGATTAGATTTTTTTGTTACGCTCTCACACTAAAACGCCTGAACAGATTTAGATAAGGTAGACCATGCCCTGGATACTTTTTTACCCGATATTCACACGGGATCGAGACTTGTGTAGGTGAATCTGCGGGGCGCAGCTAGTAAATGATAAATGATATTATGATTTTATTTCTGTAAGTAGGTTTGTACAAACACTTTTACACGTCAATCATATTTTAAAAAACGAGATGAGGTCGGCGTTTCCCATCTGACTACTCTGAGAAGAAAGGCCGAAACAAACTCAGAGGCCACAGTCTCTTTTAAAGTCCAGACATGATCTTGGTCAGATCATGTGGAGACCATGTAGATTGGTTTCTGAAATGGTCTTTTAAGGAAAGAACCACACAAATTTGAGTGGACCTGTCCAGTCAGTGCATGCATTTGTCAGTAGTAGTATATTGTGGTGCCTTTCTACTTCCATGCGAATTAATTCACGGGCAGAAGCCAGTTATTTATAGACACACAGCATGATGCATAGCATGGTACGGCGACATTGGATTAATTAATAGATATAGGGCATAATTGCATAATCAGCCTATAATGTTCCCACTGCTGGGACTCAGGCCTCCTCTCGGTAAGTGGGAGACCATAGCTTTTCATAGGATACGAGGTCAAAAGCCTTAGAAGGGTCAAGAAAGGCAGCATATGCTGGCGTCATTCTGTCCGTATAATTGACAGTCTGCTTGAGCGCCAGGATAGTTCTCTCCGTCGACAGTTTGCTACTGAAGCCCAACTGCCCATCATTTTTTTTTTTTTAATCGCTTCAATTGAATTTGGTAATTGATCAATTTGCGCATGTGTATCGATTGCATAAAAAATTATAATTGCAATATTGATCGTTTCAAGCTTCGTCAAACTCATACGCAACGTGGACGCTGCGGAGCTGTGCAAACGTGATGCTAAAGCTGCGTCAACCCTACGTATTTCATAAGGCGACGCGACGCTAGCACAGCGTATGCATTGTATGCATTAAATATAGCGTTGCCGTAAGTGGAACACGCCGTCAACGTTTGTGCTGTATACGCTACTTAATAACCATTAAGGGCCTATACTACCTCAAATGGTTTAGCATGATCCTCCGTTATGTCGAAAATACTACAGCATTAATTTTTAAATAAATATATGGTAAAGTTGAGGATTAATGTTAGGTCTTATGTTAGACGAAAACACGATATCATACAATTTTCTCGATAGAAAAACAATCCAAAGTTACCTCCAAACCGAACAATAAACCGCTGGTATTCAAAAAATGCTTAAATTAGATCATGAAACTTTGTATACTAACAGAACTAACTATAAAGCAGGTCTTATGTTATTTATTTTGTTTAAATTACCATTATTTTCACCGTAAAAAGCAAATACCTAAACTATTGGCGCTGCCTGCCGCCTAGCACCGCACTCTGTCTCGCTCTCACTCAGTCCGCGAGCAGTATCGTGCGAGCGAGATAAAGAGTGAATTTTAGCTGAGGTATAGTGTAGGCTCTTAAGTGTGTATTTACAACGCCATATGCGAACTTCGCCCCCTACTGACGTCACGCAAAATCTTGCAACTCGCAAGCAGAGTTTACCGCGCAACTAGCATAATATATACAACGGCCCGACATGAATCATCGCCGGACAGTTGCCCACCAGACACGACACCCGTCCGGTCGGAGGATCCTTTTTTTATATAGAGTATGAGTGAACTTTACACCCTCTTCCTCATACCTCTATTCTCGTATTTTAATGAAACATTAAAAAAAAAAATAAGAAAGCCATTTATTCTACTACCCTCTTACACTTTTTTACAAAAATGTTTGTAGCATGCGTATAAGTACTTAATTTAATAATATTAGTATATCATTACCATTTCTAACATGCAAAATTATATATATATATACATTTTTAATTCATACATTTTAAATTATTTGATAAATAATAGTATTTATTAAAGTTACTGCTTAATTGAATTTGAAAATTATTTGATTGAATTTTATATTGTTACCAGCCCTTTGTGTTCCGGGGTAGCGGTAACCCTTTCGGACAATCCCGCTGCATTGTTACTAGCTGACCCCGCAAACGTCGTTTTGCAAAAAAAAAAAATAGATAGTAGCCGATTCTCAGACCTACTGAATATGCATATAAAATTTCATAAAAATTGGTTCAGCAGTTTCGGAGGAGTATGGTAACTAACACTGTGTCACGAGAATTTTATATATTAGAAGATAATAAATAGTATTAATTAATTGAATTAGTAGTAGTCGCCTCCTTGGCGTAGGCCTCCCCCAGTTTTTTCCAGTAGTGTCTGTCTCTGGCTTTGGTCATCCAGTTCGGCCCTAGTCTTTGTACAAATAGGTCTGCCCATATTTTTCTTTGTCGTCCCCTTGACCTTGTTCTTTCTCTTGGGACCCATTCTAATTTTTTTTGGTCCATCTGTTAGCCATTCGATATAAATAACCCGCCCAGTTCCACTTTAGTGCCCTCACTCTCTCAACAATATCAGTCACTTTAGTGATTTTTCTAATTTCTTGATTTTTAATTTTGTCTGATAGTCTGATTCCCAAAATGCTTCTTTCCATTTTGCGTTGACATATTGCTAGCTTGTCTTCCTCACATTTCCTGAGCGACTAACTTTGACAGCCGTAGGTCAGACACGGTAGGATTGCTATTTCAAAGAGCTTTCTCTTTATACCAATATGTATTGATTTGTTTTTCATTATTTTCTTCAATCCCCAGTATTAATACTGGAGATTAATGAAACATTAGAAGTAGTTAAAGGCTGACGCACATTCGGGCGCCGAACCGCAACACAAAAATCCTCCTAAATCCTAAATTTTGTACGAACCATCGCACACTACCAGCGGTCTACACCAGACTTTTTTGTATCGTAAGTGTACCATACACATAAGCGACAGGCGTTTACGGCAGCCGTCGACACTCGTCGATGGCTGTAGTTGTCTCTGCCGTTGTCGCGTGTCGGTCGTTTGTATGAGCACTAATATGCTTGCCTTGTGGAGGAAATGCGGTCGGAGGGACTTTTGAAAAAGTCTAAGTAATAAAAAGTCATCATTCGAGCTCTCGCCTATTCCCTCCTCCAATAACGGACCAATTTAAAAGATATTTCATAAACTGAATAAGAAGGATAACTATATACTGTGTTCTTAAGTTTTTTTTTCATTAATACTTGTCAAATTTGTACACTAGGCCTCTGTTGATAGCGGCAATGTCCCATGTCATATGGGCTGAGCCTCCGGCCACCAACTGGATACAAACCCGGACTCCAGGCAGTTTCTGAGAAATTTCTCATGGAAAAACCTAATAACACTTTACCTAACATAGGAATTGAACCCAGGACCTCATGCTCAGCATCATTGTGACCTCCCACAAAATCTTGGGCTGCGACCGCGCCTGAACGCAGAAATTGATTTGCAATTTATCAATGGAAAACCTAGATTTTTAATGATTCTGAGGTCATTAATTAATCACGTACCAATATTGTCATAGTTAAAAAGTGTTATGTTGTGTTTAATAACAATAACCCCCCATTGTGTGAACCATACTTCAACGTGATTCGTTTTCCTCTTAGGCTTTCACAATAGAATAGAATATAGTCATAATTAATAATTCTTGATTTTTTTATTGCTTAAAATGTATAAATTATGAATCCTACTAAATCTATACAATAGTAAGTATATAATTATTATGAATGGAAGAACCCGTAGCTCTTACACAGCTCTTAACAGCCGCACAGGTCGATCGATCAGGTTAAGCTACGCTTGCCACAATTGGTCTGTGGATGGGTGACCATCTTTACATACCGACACCCCTCCGTACCTCGGAAAGCACGTTAAGCCGTTGGTCCCAGCTGTCATTCGTGGATCTTTGACAGCCGTTACGTTCGTTGTAAATACCTAGGTATATCTACCCGTGCGAAGCTGGGTCGGGCCGCTAGTTATAATAAAAACACTTACGAGTAACTTCGTAGTTTCCGAGACAGCAGGAATCAATCAGACGTATCAACTAACGTTTTATTAACTGAAAAGACTTTAAATACTTACCCCCTTACTAATAAACGTGTTATATCAGATGAATAGTTACACACCGATTTCTCTCTTTCAGTCGTCAGTAATTTGACTTTCGAAAGAAGAAGACAAAGCGTTGTGTAACTATACAGACGCTATACAACGTTTATTAGTAAGGGGGTAAGCAGTTATCTCATGTTTTATATTCTCACTAGTGATGAGAGTGTAGGTAATACGTCGTCACGGTCGGTGACAAACTTGCCATCAGAGAGTTAGAATAGATAAAACACTTATCAATGTTTACAAGCTTTTTTAAATCGCGGTCTTCCCCATTAGATGTAAGTTAGAGGGTCAGTGCCAATTATTCGAATGTCAACGATACTCATTATCGCTTGTTATTGTTACGGATATTTTTAATTTAGACCGATTTTCCTCTATTTATTACCTACTTAAATACATTGGGATTGCCCGAAACATTAAAAACAGGTAAAACATTATCTACAGGAAGGTTTGACCAGATGCATAGAGCGGATACTATTTCTATTGGACCTATTAACTTACCGACTTCACGTTATCTTAGTCATAACAAGATACCTACATCATATCGCTAAAAGGCAGTCCGATATTTTATACTAATTCTAGTACTAGTTCAAATCTGTTTTAATTTATTTTGTTCTTATCTAAACTATGCTTTTATTGTTATATTTTATTTTCTCATTCTTTTTTATCCCATAGTGAGATTTATAGATGTCCGTATTTATGTCCGACAGTGGGCCCTATCAGAATACCAACGCTGGGGTATTTAATTCTTTTAAATAACGTAGCATTATGCTGAGATCGAAGCCTTTTTGGCCTCGCTCAGATCATTTTTTTTGTTTGCTCATTTATTTAGTTGTTTTTAATACTCCTTTTTTAACTTCTTATTTGTATTTAGGTAATGTGTGTGTCCCAAATAAAATATTTTTCTTTCTTTTGTACAAATTGCTGAGGAAAAGTCGCTCACCCTACTTTCAACTTCGAATTAGCAATATATTACAAGGTAAAACCGTACTAAGCCCGATATAATCAGATAGATTATTTCATAGCAATTTCAATGACATAAAGTTTGGAGAGCTATGATGCGTAATTTCTGAGACATCGTAGTTTAAGTGAACGCGAAGAAATCGCGCGATATCAGCCGGGAGCACCGTGACAGCTGCGTGTATCGGTGCGAAAGAGATGCAACAACTGCAGGGTGATTAAATGTGTAATTTAATGTGTTTGAAAACCAAACACATTTAATTTAATTGATACATGTTTTCCTGATATT
Organism: Globia sparganii; assembly: GCA_949316385.1. NCBI lineage: Eukaryota > Metazoa > Arthropoda > Insecta > Lepidoptera > Noctuidae > Globia > Globia sparganii. Next base: position 7,491,699 of record OX438670.1, read on the forward strand.
CTTTCCACACCATTCGGTATTTATTTTTATCGTCTTTTTATTGTTGCCATAATAACAGCCGCTGGCAGTGACACGTATTTCACGAAAAAATCAACTGGATAGCATTTACAGTTCTAAAGATGCAACCTTGTGGCAGACAGATATATAGACAGCATAGGGTTAGTAACAGTTAGCACCTTTTTGGATGCGGAACCTTAAAAAGTTCGATTATTTTAGAGAGAGATATCGATTTATTTTTGAAGTGAAAAACCATCTCTTGATTTCGGACACCAATATATGAACAAAAATTTTTCAGACTTGCATACAACAATGAAAAAAAATTGTGATGTGGAAATAGTGTACGTACAAAAAATGTTTAAATACATTAGTTGTATGCTGCTAAGCTGATGTTTTGTTGCTCGAGAAAAGCGTTAAACACGACTAACACAATCGTAATTTATAGACAAACTAGCTCCGCCCCACGATTTTACCCGCATAAGTCTTGATCCAGCAGAAATATAAAAAAAATAATAATAATATTATAAAGCTGAAGAGTTTGTCTGTTTGCTTGAACTCGCTAATCTCAGGAACTAATAAAGGTCCGATTTGAAAAATTCTTTCAGTGTTAGATAGCCCATATATCATATATCATCACGCTAAGACCAATAGAAGCAGAGCAGCAATGAAGAATGTTTCAAAATCGGGGGATTTTTTTTCTATTGAGAGCTTCCGCTGCGTAAACGGTTAAAGTTTCGCAAAAATCATGTATGACAGAATTGTTCCTCTTTAAAAGTTCTAAAAAAAAGTCCGCGACAGCATATGTCTATCTTTTAAGGCTGTCTCACTATAACCTTTTTTATGCTAAGTAAATTTGTTCTAAAATAATGCATTATTTGCGAAGGTGTTTTTATAAACATGATATAAGGCCCAGAGGCAAACATATAAGCACGTTGGAATAGATTTACGCCAAGAGTGTTTTTCGCACGGGCAACTATAATTATTATATGTTGCTCTATCGAGATCTAGTTCTGGTGAGAATCAATATCTACTTCTGCCTGAAGAAAACAATACTAAAAATATAGTGTACGCAGAAAACTTCTGCGTACACTATATTTTTAGTATTGTTTTAAAATAACATTAGTTTAGTTTTTTTGAGAATAACCTACAATCTACATGATATAAGATTATAAGACCCAGTACTTACTCACCTATATAAACGTTAGCGTTAGCCCAAAGTAACAATTCCACGCGGACGCAGTCGCGGGCGGAAGCTAGTAATGTTATATAAATTAATTAATATCCCAAAGGACATTAATTTTTCGCCCAAAAATTAAAGAGCCGAGCAAAAAAAAGTGCTGTTTAAGAGCCGAGCAAACCTGACGGGGTTCGAACCTACGACCTAGAACTCGTACCAGTCGCGGCCGTTACCACTGGGCCACCACTGCTCCTGTTATAACTATATGATTTCTGGCATTTTCAATCTCAAATAGCAGCCGGGGGGTTAATTGTAGACTTTCGTCGTCGATGTTATTTCCCATAAGAAAACAGTACTTTTTGAAGTGAAACTTCTTTACGCACGCTTGACTTGGGGAGTAAGCTGGCGAACGCGTGACGTAAGCGTTACGAAAAGTGTGATCGGGCAAGGCGAACGGAAGTTAAGTGGGGGATATAAGCAAGAGACAGCAGTGCGCGCGCACATTTTCTTTCTCTCTTCCTCTCATAGCCAAATACGTTCCGTATATCTAAGCACACTGCAGGCTTATTGTCTGTATCACAGTGTAGGAGCAAGAGAGAGCAGTGCGCGCGCACATTTTCTTTCTCTCTTTCTCTTATAGCTAGTAAATGAAATATACATACAGATGGAGCGAAAGAAGTTTCACCTCAGTCGTGTGGTCATAAGCACACTCGTTTTTTTTTTTCTGTTCGGCACTTTAATTTTTACGTATAAAATATCCGACACTTGAATGATGTCCTTTCATCCAAATCCGTTCAACCGTTTTAGCGTGTAAGCGTTACAAACAAACACACCAGCAATATCTTTTCTCTTTATAACGCTAGTTCAGATAATATAAAATTACCAATTGTGGAATGCGGGTATACTACATACGTCTCTGACTGACCCTCCGGGGGAGACAAACGTGACGTTGCATGCTATTTAGGATCATGTTCAATAAAAGATAACCTTCGTATATAAAACATCGTCGAACGATATTCACTCCTAGATAGCTGTTTGATATTTGCTAATGACTGACATTTCTTAAGTCGCAATCATGAAGTTGATAGCAGGTGTATTTTTAATTTAACTACGTGTAGTTTAAATAAACCTCGTGACGCTTTGGATTGCGATACGCCGTTATTTTATTTAAGTTTAATTAATAATAAGTTTATTATTTATTACCGATTACAGTAATAAATCAATGCAATCGGTAATTTATCACCGTCATTGCGATCTGACTCTTCAAATATATTTTTTGAATTATCTTTTGATGCGTTTCGTCAGGGCTTAAAATCTGTTTTAAGTGATCCGTAAAATAAATTTTAAACAAAGGGTGCCAACGGGATCCTATTACTGAGCCTCCGCTGTTCGTCCGTCCGTCCATCCGTCTATCCGTCTGACCGTCCGCCTGTCCGCAAGCGGGCCGTATCTCATTAACAGTAATAGGTAGACAGTTGAATTTTTTACAGAGTATGTATTTGTTGCCACTATAACAACAAGTAATAAAATAAAATCTCCATACAAGAAACGTGTTTTTCAACGTGTTTTGCTTTGTGCTACTGAACCCTACGCTTGCGAGTCCGACGCGCACTTGACCGCTTTTTTTATTTATATTTTAATACCTCACTACAGGCGTGCAGTTTTCTGTTACTGGTGATTCTGGAAGAATCTTATTGTGAGTAATAAAATTACTGATTATACTATAGTAATTATATAATTATAAGTGCTGCATGTAAATTAATCGAGTTAAATTACTTAAGAGCCCTCTTACATTTTGGTACACAGCGCGCATCTTTTTTTTTATTTTTGGTTATAAATGGCATCTCGCAGTTCAACCTATAAGATTGTCGTCTTCGTAACCGGGATTACCTGTGGATGCCTCAATAAATTAGCAATTATTGAAGACTATTTTGGTATAAATACTATGTGAAAATGATGTAGAAGTTCGGAGATATTCAGACTCGTTTCTAGTAGAAAATTGAATTAGGTCCAGTATTTTTTTATTTATTTATAAGATATAACAAAATTGTATTCTATTATTATTCAAGTATGTTGTTAGCGACGCGCTCAAATTTCTTAAACTCATAGCTAGTAGTAATAACAATATGTATAATATAAGCATAGATCTGTATGGGCCGCTGGACCCCCACCCAACACGCCGGCAGTTCAGTCCGTGCGATCACTGTAAGCGGGTGCGTTTGTTTGTCTATAACCGTGTCTTTTAAAAATATAAGTTGCCTAAGTTTCCTTCTCGTTTTCATTTCGCCGATTACCACCTACTACAATCTACAAAGTGGTCAATCGAACCGGATCAAATAAAATTAATGTTTGTCACGCCACCAGTGAAAAGCAAGATGGTGGGCACGCGAAGTACGGTGCGGCGCGAGCGCGCGCAACGTAAGCTTTTCGAACAACAAAAGGGAGCTCAAGAAACAGATACTGAAGATTGTCAGTTTTCAACCAGTGCAGCAGCCAAAAATATGGTATTCAAAACACCTGCGGCATCGCCGAGCGTCAAAACAGAAAACACGTTGCCAAGGTCGAAAGGTCATTCCGACACATCATCGGTAAAAGCTCGAAAGGCGCAATTGCTTTTGGATGCTGCAAAACAAAAGGCACAGATACGACTGGAGCTCATAGACAAACAGCTAGAAGCGGACTTAGCTGAACTAGAGGAAGAAGAAAAATACAGTCCACACGAAGAACGCGCTCACGACGTGGAGCAATGGCTGGAACGGAGTCACCACGAATTGATACAACTGGCCCCCGATCATGGCAACCCCTTGGGCAAGTTGCATCCACCTGAGACAGAACCAGCCGCGCCTGCTAATGCCGTCCTCTTTACGGCACCAGCAGCACCACCAGGGCTAACTACGTCACCACAAAAGTCGCCACCTTCAGTGCCACATCTGCCGATGGAGTCGCACTCACACACTGTACCTGCACCGCCACCAACGGCGGAGGCCACCAGTATGCAAGCGACTATGCTAGCTGGCGCGTTGAAAGACCTGGCTTCTACGAGTGCACCGAATACCAACTTTATAACTCGATTAAGCACGCCGATGAATCTTCCAGACTTTTCGGGAGACCCACTGGAATTTCTGCAGTTCAAACAAGCCTATAAAGAGTCAACCGAGCTTTGTAAATTTTCTCCTGAAGAAAACCTGTGGAGGTTGAGAAAGTGTCTCCGAGGAGCTGCCAAAGATGCTGTCGCAGCCTTACTTATTTCTGCGAGTCCACCGTGCAAAATTATGTCAACTTTGGAGTTACGCTTTGGCAATGCTGATCTAATAATATCCAAAATAGTGCAGGATATCAAGAAATTGCCCTCAATGTCACAAAACTATCATAATGAAATCGTGCCATTTTCAGTGAAAGTGCAAAACCTTATACAAGCAGTACGAGCAGTCGAACGTGAAGAGTACTTACAAGGTATGAGCATTGTTTCAATTATATTGTCCAAGCTGCCTACAACACTGTTATCTAAATGGTCTGATTATAGTTTCCCGCTTATTACTGAAGGACAGAAATCCCGTATGGTCATTTTATCTGATTTCTTGCACGATGAGGCCGTAAAGATATCAGTCACATCAAATATCTATTTTACGAATCCTCGCACTGACCAAAATAAAAACAATCATCATAAAAACAAAGATAGTTCCGGCAATCGATCCCAAACTATATTATTACAAACAGATGATGATACTGAAAACTGCAAATTCTGCCGTACTTCAAAACACAAATTAACTGAATGTAAACAATTCAAAAAGGCGTTACGTAAAACCAGATGGGAATTCGTAAAACGTAACGGGATTTGTTATAAATGCCTACTATCGCGCCACGCACGAGATACATGCTCAGCACCGCCTTGCGATAAGAATAGCTGTGGCGAGGGGCATCACAATCTACTTCACTACGTTGGAAACAAGCCGAAAGATGACGCTGGAAGTAGCCAGGTTCCGGAGCCGAAGTCAACGCCTGTGCAAACGCCGACGCCGGCGACGTCCTCCGCCGATAGTGCACAAACAGTGACGCATATAAACGCGAGTGAAAACAAAGTGTTACTTAAAGTCGTACCTATACGTGTACATAGTGCTAACGGTGTGTTCAGTGCAAATGCCCTCCTTGATGACGGATCGACCGTCTCGCTTATCAGTGCCGGGCTAGCGAAGCGCGCGGGGCTTCGTGGCCGCGCAGAGATGATGCGAATTCGCGGAGCCTGGTCTGACGATGAACTGGTATGTGAAACGACCATCGCGAATGTTACATTATCGGGTATGGACAATAAGATGCATAATATAAAACTTCGGTGTGTAGATAAATTAAACTTACCTTTGCAACAACTTTCCGTTGTTGATGGTTATAATTACAAAAACCTGTTTGGATTAAATGATAAGTTATGTAAACATGATGTAAAACCTGAAATTTTAATAGGTCAAGATAACTGTCACTTATTGTTACCTATCAAAGTTATAGTAGGTAAATTATATGAGCCGTCCGCTACATTGACTCTCCTAGGTTGGTGCATACGGTGGCGGTATGCCCCAATTGGGCGGAGCACCGCCGTGTTCTCGCAGAGGCGATCGGCAGCGGCGGCGACCTCTCGCGCCCGGCCCTGGTTCAAGCCATGGTCCGGGGCGAGAGGGAGTGGGAGGCAGTCACCTCCTTCTGCGAAGCAGTCATGCTAGCGAAGGAGGTGGCGGGACGGCTGAGGGAGAGGGCCTCACGTCCCAGCCGCCGCGGGAGACGCCCCGGGCGTCGGGAGCCGCGAGACGACTCCCGGCCACCGTAGGCGCGGGCCTGCGGGCGGAGAGTAATGGGTAACTCTCCGTCCGATCAGGACCAGGCCCGTGCCGGACGGCGCGTACGTGTTCCACGCGCGCCTCAAAGAGATGTCAGCATAAGGAAGGGGCCCGAAAGGGCCGAAGCCTGCCGGGGCAGCGGGATTGTCCGAAAGGGTTACCGCTACCCCGGAACACAAAGGGCTAAGGAAGGAACACGGGTGGGTTTTAGTCAGTAAGAGTCTGACACTCCCTTCTGCTCCACCCAGAGCGGGACGGGTCATAGGATGATTTCCCATCCACAAAAAAAAAAAAAAAAAAAGGTTGGTGCATACACGGTATGTTGCGAAGGCCGCACGCTCGGCACGCGCAGGTCGCCGCCAGCGCCGTCGAAGCGCACGCCACTCTGCTGTTGAGCTCGGCGGCTACCACTACCGCGGACAGGGATGAACGCATACTACGGGAGCTCCACGAGGAGGTGAGGCGCTCATTTGCTGTCAACGCCTTGGGAGTGTCAGGTAAGCCGAGAAAAAATATTAATGATACTCGGGCCGTCGCGCAGCGGGAGAAGTCCGTCAAACTCGTCAACGGTCGCTGGTGTGCGGGGCTGCCTTGGAAGGATGAGGCCTGCACCATGCCCGACACCTATCCTAACGCTCTCAAAAGGTTAAAGGGAATAGAAAGGAAGATGGCTCGTGACGATGGCAACGTGACGATGGAAGCAACTGTCAGCACCCAGGATCTGGTATCTACCCCACTTCGGGGTAGATAACCCCAACAAAAAGTCACTTAGGTTAGTGTTCGATTCTGCCGCTCCAGTTGGTGATAAATGTCTCAATGACTATTTATTCACAGGGCCGGACTTGTTGTCATCTCTGTTTGGTATAATGCTGCGCTTTAGGGAATATTCAATTGCAGTAACCGGTGACATCAAGGACATGTTCCTTAGGGTCAAAATTCGCCCTGAAGATCAACACGCGTTTAGGTTCCTTTGGCGGAACAGCCCCGACGAGCCAGTTGATATTTACATTATGACGTCACTTATTTTCGGCGCTAACTGTTCTCCTTTTGTAGCTCAGTTTGTTAAAAATGTAAATGCGCGTCGTTACGAGTCGTCATTACCAGCCGCTGTTAATGCGATATACAAATCGCACTATATGGACGACTACATTGATAGCCTGCCGGATGACGCGACGGCGATAGAAATGGTTAAAAACATAACTAAGATTCATGGCAGTGGTGGTTTCGAAATCCGTAACTGGACAAGTAATAGCATTGCTGTTTTAGATAGTGTTCCAAAGGATACCTTAGGTACCGCCAGCGTTAGGTTCAAATTTGAGCAGGAGTACCATGGCGAGCGCACCTTGGGACTCATGTGGTATCCCGGAGAAGATGAATTAGGTTTCGACGTGTCTCTGAAACGAATACCTGAAAATATTATTTTAAATAAGGATAGGCCGACTAAAAGAATCATGCTGCGAATAGTTATGTCCATTTTTGATGTATTAGGATTCTTAGCACCATTCACTATTCAGGGCAAAATTATGTTGCAAGATACTTGGCGCTTAAACATAGGCTGGGATGACGTAGTACCCGATAGTATCTACAATAAATGGTGCAAATGGATCGAGGTTTTAAAGGATATAAAACAAATACGTATACCTAGGTGCTATAATAAAACTATTGTGTTGCAAGGTGGAAGCGAGACGGGACGAAAACCGGTCGCCGAGTCTGTGATGATAAGGCCACCTTCTCCCACTGCCGCACCCGCGACCCCCGCGCTGGATTTATCTGCTACGAGAAGCTGCTACGAGACGTGTAGACCGCCTACGACAACCGCTACGTGTGCTACGCCGGCAAGTAATAATTATACATGCTTACAGCTGCATTTATTTTGCAACGCATCTGTTCAAGCCATGTGTTGTGTGGCGTACTGGCGATGGATAGTCAGTGGGAATGTTAACGTTGCATTTATAGCAAGTAAATGTCGTGTTGTACCTGTTAAACCCATGACTGTGCCCCGAGCCGAGCTACAGGCAGCGCTGTTGGCTGCGCGATTGGCTGATACCATTCTGAAGAAACATAGATTAGCGCCCGAGCGACGATATTTTTGGTGTGACTCCACCACCGTTTTACAGTGGATTAGAAATAACACACGTAGGTATAAAACGTTCGAAGCGAACCGATTAGGAGAAATTGATGAACTTACGCGTATTTCCGAATGGAGATATGTACCTACCAAATTAAATGTAGCAGATCTTGGTACTCGTGATGAATTTAATCACACAATGTTTCACAATGAATGGTTCACAGGGCCTGATTTTTTATACAAAGAGGAGTCCTTATGGCCTGCTGACGTCGTGAACTCCGACATCGACAGAGACGAAGGGAGTATAGGGTGTGTAGCTGTGATGCATGAGCCTACATGTAACTTACCAGTTCCTGAGCCGCAGCGGTTTTCCTCCTGGCTTCACTTGCTGCGAACCTCGGCCGTCATTCTGAAATTTATTGACAGATGCAGAAGACTTACCGGTGAGGTTGATTGCGATGCGATGGCTCGAGCTGAGATCCTGTTGCTAAAGAAGGCGCAGCTGGAATCGTTCTCCGCTGAAATATCTGCAATCAAAATTGGAAAACACATATCACGAGATAGTAAGCTACTTACCTTGTCACCGTATCTAGACGAAACTGGTTTACTCCGACTCGGTGGCCGCATCGATGCGGCGTCAGACGTGGACCTAGAAATTAAGAGACCAATTATATTAGATGGAAAACATGACATAACGCGTCTTCTTGTCCGGTACATTCACATTAAGGCAGCACACGGGAACCAGGAAATGGTCGTCAATAACCTAAAACAGAAATATTGGATTGTTAGAATAAGACCAACAGTTAAAAGAGTGGTTTCGAATTGTATGTTTTGCCGCATAAGGAAATGTAAACCTCAAGTACCCAGAATGGGTGACTTACCTCATGCTCGTGTAGCACATCACCAACAACCATTTTCGTTTTGTGGCCTGGACTTGTTTGGTCCGATGGAAGTGACTGTGGGTAGAGGAAGGCAGAAGAGGTATGGTGTTTTGTTCACCTGCCTCACTATACGAGCGATTCATATCGAGCTTGTTCCGTCAGTCACGTCAGACTCTTTAATTATGGCACTGCGACGCATGGCAGCTCGGCGAGGATGGCCCTGTCATCTATACAATGGCACCAACCTAAGAGCGAGCGATAAGGAGCTGAAGCAATCCGAGCAGGCACTTAATATAGATGCTCTCAAGGCCATCGGCGCGAACAACGCCATGCAGTGGCATTTTATACCCCCTTCCAGCCCTCATTGGGGTGGGGCCTGGGAGAGGCTGATTCGAAGCGTTAAAACATCACTTCCAGTTATAATGAACGAACGCGCTCCCCGCGAAGAAGTACTGCTTACTCTGATGGCAGAAGTGGAAAACATAGTAAATAGTCGGCCGTTGACACACGTCTCCGTGGACCCTGAAAGCTTAGAATCTTTGACTCCTAACCATTTTCTTTTAGGTAGCTCATCTAACGCACCTGTCATTGGGACTTTCGATGATTCCGACATGTGTCTGCGCAAACAATGGAGAAAATCACAAGCGTTAGCGGATATGTTTTGGCGTAGATGGGTGAAAGAGGTTCTCCCTGACTTACTGCCTCGAAGAAAATGGAACGAAGATGTGAAACCTTTGCAGGTAGGTGACTTAGTGCTAGTAGCCGATCCTAACAGTCCTCGTAGTACCTGGCCGAAGGGTGTTATTCAGAAGACATGCTCAGGAAAGGATGGACGAATTAGACTGGTCGAAGTGAAGACTAAGACTGGTGTCTGGAAGCGACCTGCAGCCCGCGTCGCGCGTATTTCACTGGTTGAGGAGTGCTGAGCCAGCACTGGGGGGGGAATGTTAGCGACGCGCTCAAATTTCTTAAACTCATAGCTAGTAGTAATAACAATATGTATAATATAAGCATAGATCTGTATGGGCCGCTGGACCCCCACCCAACACGCCGGCAGTTCAGTCCGTGCGATCACTGTAAGCGGGTGCGTTTGTTTGTCTATAACCGTGTCTTTTAAAAATATAAGTTGCCTAAGTTTCCTTCTCGTTTTCATTTCGCCGATTACCACCTACTACAATCTACAAAGTGGTCAATCGAACCGGATCAAATAAAATTAATGTTTGTCACGCCACCAGTGAAAAGCAAGATGGTGGGCACGCGAAGTACGGTGCGGCGCGAGCGCGCGCAACGTAAGCACATATGTGATATTTGCAATAGGAATAAAATTGTTTTGATGGATTGTATTTAACAGAATCTGAAAATTAGAGCTCCCAAATCAGCTCTCCATGAGTTTTTGCCTAAACATGCATCAAGAGAACGATTACAGTGTATTTTTTTTGCTAAATAAATAGACAAATAATAAAAAAATAGTTTTATTATTATTGTAAAAGAGAAAACAAATTATCTTTACCAATTAATTGCTATTTCTACCAACCAACGAATAGTATTCAATTTCAACGACGAAACCATAGATCTCCGCGCATTTTTGTAAGCGAGTGATTTTTGTAAACGTGAGGTTAATTTGACTAAACGCACTTTGCTATTTGAATTTTGTAATACTTACTTTTGTATCAAAATAAGTATCTTCTGTGTCCTTTGATATTATAAGTAACATTTCTACTGACCGTCACGAAAACGGCAACGGCTAAGATGAAGACAAAATTGTGTGACAAATGTAATGGTATGATATTTTGTTCCTGTAAAAACTGCTTTTTAAAAACGCTTATGTATAAATTATAATATTTTAAACTAGATGAGGTTGGTGTTTCCTAATCGACTACTCTGAGAAGGAACACCGAAACAAATTCAGTAGTCACAGTCTCTTTTGAAGTCCGGAATTAAAGTATGAATTCTAAGCACGGTTTATCCACTTGCCGTTGATAGCAACGGTCCCAACTCATAACATTAATAAAATTGTTCCTCCATCTTCGTCGCACCAACACAGAGCACGCCTATAGAAAAACTACCATGAGAAATATGACTGACGTAGCACGACGTTCTGCGCCGCGTAGACCCAGCGTAGCAGCGTAGCGCGGCGTAGACTCGCGTAGCACTACTTAGATAAAATGAACAACATTATTAATTGATTATCTTCTCTATCTCTTTTCATTGTTTTATAAATAGTATTAGATTAAATCGTCTGCCTAAGTATTTACTGAATACTTCTACAATACTTATGGGGCTCGATGCGGTTTTCATTATCATTAAAAAAGTTTATATGAATTACATAATCACATCTAATCACTGCCAAGTAAACATTCTGTTTTTCAATGAACGCAGACTTCTGTGCCTATGACTCCTGCGAATAAATACTTAAACTATTTAATAATAATAACTATTAATTGCAGGTCAAACTACATCTACAGTGAACAAGACAAGTACCACCTGGGGCTATGACTACAGCCTCAGTGACACCAGAGGGTTCAAGGTGAAGCACGACGACAAAGGATACCAATTTGACCCATTGTATAACAGCACGAGCAAGAAACACTACAATAATTATTCCAGGTCGGTCTATGATCAGTTTACATCGCCCGGGGCAACCAACGACAGTCAATCGCATAGCTCTATCTCATCAATGGTACATCGATTGACACCACTAACTCTAGATCTAAGAATGTTGGAGAAAGCGATAAAGAAACCAATAATACACTTCTCGACACATTGGCTGTCAAAGACGCTACCATAATACCAGTCACGAATACTCATACAGTAAGCGTCACCGAAACACGAACAGAAGCCCCTATTGCAATTGACAAAACATCATTCGAAACTCCAAGCTCTTCGCACGTCCCTTCAAACGGACAATTTTATAAAATAAAATTCAAAAGTCCATACAGCTCACAGAATACTCCAGTGTATGCAGCTCCGACCGGCCCGTTATATTATATGCAGGCACCATCATACAGTCAAATGTACGGACCAACGGGTGGTTCAATGTACGGTGTATCGAGAAGTCAAATGTACGGGCCACCGATGGGTCCAATGTACGGGCCCCCGACGGGTGGAACGTACGGTCCGACCGGTCTAATCTACGGGCTGCCGACCCGCCCAATGAACGCCACAGAACGCCACAGAACGGTTAAATGTACCGGCCGCCAAATGGCCAAATGTACATTCACCAAAATGGCCAAATAAACGGCTATCCGACAGGGTTATTGTATGGATCACACCGCCATTACTAATTACTAAAACCAATAAAGTCTTCAAGATACAATTAATTGTATTTTTGACTAAATCACACTTCCTACTATCCTACTAATATTATAAATGCGAAAGTTTGTGAGGATGGATGGATGGATGATATTTACTCTTTCACGCAAAAACTACTAAACGGATTTGTATAAAATTTGGCACACATATAGATTATAACCAGGATTAACACATAGAATACTTTTTATCCCGATATTCCCACGGGATCGAAACTTACGCGGGTGAAACCGCGGGGCGCAGCTAGTAATATTATAATGGAAAGTTTGTGTGTTTGTATCTTTGTTACTTCTTCACGCAAAAACCAATGAACGGATTTTAATGAAACTTTACAATAATATAGCTCATACATCAGAATAACACATAGAATACTTTTTATCCCGATATTCATACGGGATCGACACTTATGCGGGTGAAACCGCGGGGCGCTGCTAGTAAATAATAGACAATTTTCACACTTACATACAGGTCTACCTTATAACAAACTATCTTCACAGCGGAAAACTAATAAGATATTACCTTATCTTTGATTTTCTCGAGCATCAAAACCTCCAGTGTATTTCTTTAACTTCTCCATCTCATACAGAGAAGCAACAATCATTGACCGCCATGCTCGCTCATTGAAGTCAAGCCTCCGAGTCGCGTTATCTCATGAGTTAACTTAGTCTCAATCCAACTTTTCAAGTAATAAACTATTATTATTTTTAATATTTGCTATTATTTTAATTATCGTATTACTTGGTCTCTCCAAGTAATACGATAATTAATAAAATATACAATCCGGTGACAGATAGATAAGTAAGGATAGACGACGTAAGATTGAGCATATTACGTGTTACTGACTAATAATAACAGGTCATAGTTTTTACTCTTTGGATACGGACACCTAAAAAAAGTAACCTGGTGTAATTGCTTACCACTATTTATGAACATTTTCAACATCAGAGGAATCGCAGGCGTGCAGCCATTGCAGACAAAGCTGAAGTGGCTATGTTACAGCGGCAGCCATACCCCTAAAACTGGAATTTAAATACATAACGAAAAGAATACCTATAGCACATACACACATCAAAAGTGTCTAGGGATCAACATATATTTTTGCAATAACTTTTCTCCTGATTGATATTAATTAAAATTTTCTTTAAGGATTCATCAAATAAAGTGTTTTCGTTTGTCACAGTAACGATAAACCAAGTCACCTTTGCATTAATAAAGAAATTTGCCATTTTCCTAATAAAGGGATTTTTGACATTTGAACCACTAACACAAAAGTTCGAAAAAAAGACTGAAATAACAGTTTTCTCTAAAATTTTATTGGGTAACTTAAACAATTAATAATCCGTGTTTCTACCGCGAACACTAACAACACAAGAACATCGGTTTGGCATACTCAAAATGAGTTCATCCAAATCACGCTGTGGAATGGCCGCCCATGTTCGTTGCAACAACAAAAAAAGGTCTTCTTGCGACTGGATACCCTCCATATTCGGCAGAGCTCTTCTCTGTAGCATATCCCATGCATGCTCAATCGGGTTCAAGTCTGGCGACTGAGCAGGCCAGGGCAGGACATTGATGTTAGCTGCGGCGAGAGTCTGTCTTACAACTCTTGCGGTGTGCGGTCGTGCATTATCATGCATTAACTGAAATAAGGGACCGATTTGCACTTGTAGAGGAACGATGACGTCTGATACAATCGTCTCAGCATAAATTTGAGCGTTGAGGTTGCCTCTGATCCAAATCAACTCAGTTCTTCCGCCGATCCAAATACCCGCCCATACCATGATGGTTCCACCACTATAAGGATGGACTTCCTGGCAGGATTTTAATCGCTGTTGGCGTCCAGGGGTTCTCCAGTGTCGTATACGTCTTGTATCCGGTCTCATACCAAAACGAGACTCATCAGAAAAGCACACGAAACGCCATTGTTCTTCTGCCCAATTTCTGTGTTCAAGAGCCCATTGATATCGAATCCTACGATTGTGCATTGCTATAGGTGGTACCCGTAGCGGTCTTCGGGAATGAAGGTTCACTTCATGCAAGCGGTTTCTGACTGTTTGGTCGCTAATTAAGTTCCCTGAAGAGTGATGAAGCCTCACGGCTAACATCATGGCGGTTATTGTTGGAGCTCTTCGAGTTAAGATTTGTATGTATCGGTCTTGTCTCCGTGTGGTGCAGCGATACCGTCCTCCATGGCGCTCAGCCACGGTACCAGTGCTTCGGTAACGTGTCCAAAGTCGACTGATAACACTCTGACTTGTATTCAGAGCTAAAGCCACAGTACGTTGCCGGGAACCAGCTTCTATCATTCCCACGGCTCTGAGCATTTCTTCCCTGCTTAAATGACGTCGCCGCTCCATAATAACGTTGGTTTTAATCAGTAGTAGGGAAACAGTAGCACTAATAATGTCTTCAATGCGTTGTATGTTTTTATAGGGAAAATATTGACAGCTGATTTTCATCTTTTACTCGAATTTGATTCACAGTTCCTGATTCAAATTATGAAATGCACCAAAAAGGATCCATATAAATTTATAAAATCATAAATTTATTACAAAGCCACATCTCAATCTCAAGAAATCCGCATAAAAATGCTTGATCGCTAGACACTTTTGATGTGTGTAGGTGCAAAGGTGCTCATGAGCTGTGAAAGGCACGTTGTCTCTCCACCACCCGTGGTTGACTCGTAGAAAATGCCTAAGACAACTCAATTGTCCACAAAGATTTAAAAAAAGGTTGTGGGTGAGACAAAATGTTTCCCCTCCAAGGATTTTTCACCGTAACACAAGACAGGTACCAATACGTTCCAGTCATCTAAAACTGTTACAACACTTGTGTTATTATTGCAATGCGATTATTCTTCTTCTTAGCGCGTCGATGGTAATCTAAATGGACTCGTCCCTGAAATTGGCTACGTGTTTTTCGCCATTCATGCAGACGACAGGACAAACAGGATGTTAAGTGTCCCGTCATTTGTGAACAGCACCACATTCTAAGGCGGAATCGTCTCTGAATCTCTACCTGTTCAAGTTTTCTTTGCTTCAGCCTACTTGGGTTCAGAAACTGTTTATATAACTGTTATTATAGGAAGTAGGATAAGATGAATGATATGGTATGTCGACCCAGGATGACATGTCCGACGAATGCTTAACACCGTCACTCTCTTAATGCGAAAGTGTATCTGTCTGTCTGTCTGTTTATTTGTATGATGCCACTAAGTTGGGCTGGCGTCATGTAATACAGGTTTTTTTGTAAAACCTACTTCAGACACCAGCTCTCACAACGTGAATATATATATTTATATAGTTCAAAACTGTTAAGTACTACAAAAGCATTGTGAGAGAAAATAAATAAACTTATTATTATTTTAGCTATCTACATTTTACTATATTTATGTTACTGAGACTTATTGAAATACTGAAAATCAGATCGTTAAGGAAAATTTAGATATTTATATTTATAAATTCATCAACAAACCTCATTGTGGCTGTACTTAAATATCACCGTTTTCCTTAACGACACAGTTTTAGAACTTAATGCGTAATGAATACCTACCTACTGAAGTGAGTGTCACACGTGACAGTTATTATTTATTAATTAAGAATGATTTTCTGACCGCGTACTCTGTAGAATTTTCCAGAATGTCGGAACAGCGGGGTAGGTAATTGCGTAATGCACTAACGTAGCAATGGTTTTCATTTTGACAGTTCAACAAAATTCATTGCGATATTGACGTTGTCGAGCAGACAAATTTTTCGAACAAATATGAAGCAATGGATTTAATTTTTTTTTTTGCAATAAGTATCCTTCAAAATCATTCAGATGGTGATTGATTGTATGTTATGCAATCAGGGTGCCGCCGAACGAACTTTACCCGTCTCATTATAAAACGAATTCTAGCTTTGGTCCAAGCTTAAATTAGCGCGCCAGTCATTGTATTTTTTTGAACTTTATTCCAAGCAACATAAAGTTTTTAATAACAAATTGTCTACTTAGCAACAACGACACGTAGCCTTTAACGTCAGTTTTTGTAATTAAAACTTTAATTTCGTCTGAATAAACATTTAAATTAACAAATGGCTCGCTAGTTTTATTCTAGGTAGGTATATTAAACCTTTTTTTAATAAGACTGTGTGAGTATAAACCTAGCCCACTGCCCATTGCTCTGTTGAAGTGAACCGTTGAATTATTTCTAGAATGCGAACTGTGTTTTAGTAATGCATAGCTGTTGGTTGCTAATTACTTGGTGCATGCTTTCATTGTTGTAAACGATTCGATCTACTATCGAACTTTTAAGGATCGAGGCAGAACACTCTTACGTATATTGCTGAACACACTCGTCAATAATCACGCGATAGAAATGTTAGAGTAGGTTATACCTACTATTGACAACCAAAGGACCCATCAAGTCAAATCAAATCAAATCAAATCAAATCATTTATTTCTTTGCAAACATGGGTATAGTACATACCTAGTTGTTTTCATAATAAAGTTCTCCATATTTTACCGTCACATGGGCATGCAAAGGTTTACTCTTCCAAATAAAAATAAAAAAAAAACAAGTGGCAGATCATTTGAATTACAATATTACAAATATAAAATAATGTCAGCGTGGTTAAAAAAATAAAATAAAATAAGAGGATCACAATAATTATGTCAATTAGAGTAACAATATGTCAATCAGTTAGTGCATCATTAAGAAAATCGTCAATTGTGTAAGAAGTTTTCATAATTAATAATTCGTTTAGCGCCCTTTTAAATTTGAATGTAGTCATATTTTTTATAATATTAGGTACTCTATTATATATGAGTGGGGCAATACCAAAAAAACATTTTTTCAATAGTGCGGTTTTACATTTTACTTGACATAATTGATTGATGTATTTTTTTTTTAATAAGTACAAACAAGACAGGAGCATCTTGTTGATGAACTCCTTATTATACAACGTGTAACGTTAAATGTGCAAAACCTCATACACCCCAATTAGAGCATTGAGTTAAAAGCATAATACAATGACTTTTTGGCGTCTTTTTTTTTAAATAACTCCGATTTTTTTATAGGTAGGTGTTATCCTGAGTTTGGCGCTTTTGGAGTTATTCACACTGGAGTTATACACTGTGAGTACACTTTTATTATCTGGCTACTTTTTAAACTAATTGTTTTTTGTAACCGGCAGAGTCTGTAATAAGTGTTATAGAATCAAGTTTTTCTAACCGAACAGACAGCTGTGCTGCTGGGGAGTTTTTTGCACCACTTCTTTCCAGCGAAAGCACTAGGAAGTGGTGAAGGGCGGGCGTTTTGGGTGACTGCCACGTCGTATGTAATTTTGACGCTTGAAAAGTGCTGATTCGCAGCCTAATTTGAATAAATGACTTTTGATTTGATTTGTTGGGTCCATTGTCCATGACGCTACTCAAAAGTCACGTGTTACAAACTCAAATCAACAATGAGTAACCAGAATTTAAAAGTAGGTACTAGTACTTCAATGGAGGTACACGACGCAATCAATCACAACTTGTTTTTTTTTGTTATTTATTTAGAGGGTTTTGTCGCTTAGCGACCACATCGCCAAACAAACTTGTTGATGACACGTTAGTAAGTCACGTGTACGGTAACCCGATGTAAAAATATCGCGGCGGGATTTTTTCGCGCACTGGATTTTCAACGCAGTGCTTAGCGCCGAGAGTTGAAAATCCAATATTGTGGTTTTTGACGGGCTGAGATGCGCTCTGTTGGATTCTCAATGCTTGACTCAACATCAAGGGTTAAAATCACATTAAATTAATAAATATCATTACTATAATATGTGTACAAAAAGGTGTCTTGGAAAAAATAATTTAATACCCACACATAAAATATAGTTTCCGTTGAAGTTTAAGTAGAAATAGGCACATCAATTGAAAAAAAAGTAGTCGAATGTAGAACACATGTTAATTTTAGGTACTGTTTAATTTCAGGTGCACCATTGATGGGGGGTGACGAAGGAAAATATACGGAAACTCACGATGCTAACCTTGGTTTAGAAGGAGGGTTTAAAAATGATCATGCAACCTTAGGAACTAATAACCACTTCGTTGTTAACGTCGGGGGTCACAAGTAAAATCATCAAAAGGATCTTAACCACGCAATTGCTGCGGCACCCCCACCAGACAACTTCGGCTCAGGTTTTGGCTACCCTTATAGCATGCCGTATTATCCAGCAAATGGCTCGCCATACTACATACAGTATGCTCCACAACCTCCACCACAATATCGACAATTTGCACCACAGTCCGCTCCTCAGTGGCCACAGTACGCCCAGCAGCGAGCACCACAATTTGCCCCACAATATCTACCGCAGTATGGTTATGCACAGCAGTACGCCCCACAGGATTACCCACAGTACGCTCCACAATACTTTCCTCAGGGTGCCCCACAATACACCCGTCAAGGTGCCCCACAATACTCCCCACAGAATACCCCACAATACGCCTCACAGGATGCCCCACATTATGCCCAACCGAATGAAGCTCCGGACAGTTCGCAGCGAACGATTAATGAAGAAAACATACAATAACTTGGTTTCTGGTTATCGAACACCAGCTCGTTAATTCAGCAAAACCACATAACGCGGCCATCATTGTAACATCCATACATACTTATTTGAACATAATAAATAGGTAACGTGCAATATTTTGAAATGTAATTTTTTAAAGCATTAATTTCTTTGCATTTTGTTATATTGATAACTACTCGTATACATAGTTGTATAAATTAATAGCTATAGGTATTATTTACTGTCAGCATTTTCGTGTAAATGAGTTTATCTGTGTCTGTCTTAGCAAATAAAGTTTTCTAAACGTATTCTTTTCCACATTCTAGATACTACTCAATAAAACCCAACATTTTGTTGATTCTGTGGAGTTCCGATCTTCTACGCGAACTGTCTTCTTCATCTTTTTCAAGAACGTTCTCTTCACGGTCGGTGACAAACTTGTCATCAGAGTGCAGAATAGATAAAATTCTTATCAGTGTTTACAAGCTTTTTTAAATTCGCGGGGTTCCCCATTAGATGTAAGTTAGGGTCAGTGCCAATTATTCTAATGTCAACGATATTCATTATCGCTTGTTATTGTTACGAATATTTTTAATTTAGACTGTTTTTCCTGTATTTATTACCTACCTTAATACATTGGGTATGTTGCTGAAAACGCTATTACTGACATGATTCGACTAAAAGTTTCTATATATATACCTTTACCGTATAAATACCTTTTCCGAACGCAAAATTGAATATTGGTATTGACCAATATTAAGTTTTTCCTTTCGATAAAATTATTTCGTAAGTCTGAGATGAAGTGGTGCGGAAGTAGGAAAAGATCATGTACTTAACATGTTTTCCGTAGATCCTGTGCTACGTCGTAGCAACCAATTGATCTTCGTACATCTCGTGCTACGGCGTAGCAATACTGCCGACCATGTAACCTTGCCTCTCTCGGTATACGGGAAAACAATAGTCTCTTTGTTTACTTAGTTTATTGATTGATATTATATAAAAATAACGAATTATTTATTTAAGAAGGAACAAGTAGATAACAAATACATTTTAATCACAAACTGGTGGACTGGTGTCGCCTTAAATAACTTAAATTAAGGGTTTGTTTTATTTAGGAAACGTCATTTTATGTTTAACAGGTTGGCAAACTATCTATAACCACTATTTATGAACATTTTCAACATCAGAGGAATCGCAGGCGTGCAGCAGTGCTATTCTCTAAAAGACAATTTCTTGGCTGTAAGCTGCGACGAGCTCGTCGACGAGACAGCCTTGAGATCGACCGAGCGTGTAGCGCTGATTCAAACCGTATTCACTAACGTCGTTATGGTCGTCGACGAACCCAAGGCTGTAACCTCCCGTCGCTGTTTCATAGACGAACGTAGGGCTTGAAACAAATTCTATAAATTATAATCGATCAATCTCGACTGAGAGTTTTATGGGTTTAAAATATATATTAAAGGTCTATCTTTGAGTATTTTACGGAATACAGGTGAATTTTATCCAATATCACAATTATAAGAGTTTATTGCATATTTCTTATTACATTTTAAGGCTGAATGGCGATTTCTTTGCTCTTTTCGAGCAACGCAATAAAAAGCCAACACAAACAAAATACAATGCTGTCAAAACAACTTGAAGTCTTTAATTTCAGTTTCTATTTCTAATTTTTTGGGTGCATCTAATTAATTAATAGGTAGTTCCGTGACTGAGGATAAATATAAGTACGTACCTACTGACATAAGTCAAAGTCAAAGTCAAAGTCAAAGTCAAATCATTTATTTCAAATAGGCACTTAAAAGGCACTTTTGAACGTCAAAATTTAAAATGAAAAAATAGAATTGATTCTAGTCGCCCATTCCAAAATGTAGTTTTCGTGTGGAGAAGAATGGGCAAGAAACTCCACCGTTACTCTTTTAAAATGTTTTACAAGTTTTTGTATACATTGTTTATATAATTATATGTGAAGACGATGCACCTAAAATAAAATTTAGTCTACCAAAAATGGTAAAAGAATTAAAAATATAACAGACTGGTAAATCAATTTTGTGATAGATACATGGTGTCCACATATTTACAAAGATTGAAAAATTTTACTAGTATTTTAAAAAGTGTGTGAGTTAAATTTGTCAAAGAATGTAAAAAACTATGTAAAAAAAAACAAAAATGTGTATGTATAAAAATTAGCAACCAGTTTGATTTTGTCTAGACTCTAGATTGTCCTATGGATACATGTGAGTACTATTATGTTTTCACTGATAATCCATGGATATTACTATTGTATGTAGGTACCTTTAACTATAATGTTGTAACATATTATTATACCAGTACCAGTCCCTCATCGCTGCCCCGTGTGAGATCATACCAAACCAACCGATGTTAAACAAAAACTATATTATACAAACAGTTCAGGAAGAAAGAGATCAGTCAGGAGTCAATGAAGTGCGCATCTACACAGACGGCTAAAAAACACAAAAGGGACACACAGTTCGATCTTTCAATGTGAATGTGTTGCCTTAACACAAGCCGCAACAGCAGTAAAGCGCTTAGGCATCCGGAACTGCGACATTAAATTCCTATCCGACAGCCTATCTGTGCTCAAAGCTTTAGGAAACAAGCAAACTAATTTTTGAGTGCCATCCAGCTTTGGAGAGTGTATCGACGTTCAATCGTATTACTCTCCAGTGTATCAAAGGGCATATTCCCACGCACAACGGACCAAATGGGAGTCTAAGTGCGGAAAAGGTAGTTCCATCATCATATTCCCTTGGGTAATAATTCTGCAGATGAACTTGCGAAGAGAGGCTCTGATATGAAGGTGCTAGTCCCTTATCCACTTCTACCCCTGCCTTTATCACAATTTCGTGCGTGGATTCGCCAAACATCGACCGAACTCCATAACAACATGTGGTCACGGGCAACAGACTGCAGACAGTCAAAATTGGCTTTACCAATTTGATTTACCCGCAATTAACCAAAAAACTTCTCAGACTGAGTAGAAATAACCTTAGAATAATAATAGGAACACGGAGTACGTACTCTGTGAATAGGAACAATTACGGGCCATAACCCCAACAAACATCTTTATAACATAGGCGTCACAGACAGCCCCCTTTGCAGGGGCGCCGAGGAATCAGCCACCCACGTCATCCCGGAATGCGAGGCCGTGGTTTCTCAACGTGCAGAAATCCTTGGAACAATGAGGTCGCTCCGCGAAGCCTGAAAAGCCCCCAGGGAGCTTCTGTGCTTTTGGGCGGAGCTATAGGCTGGCTCTGTTAGCCAGAATCCCCACGCACAACGGACCGAATGGGAGTCTAACTGCAAAAAAGGGAGTCCCATCATCATCATCATCATACCTGGGAACCTTATGGTTACGGAGATATTGATGGTCAACATTCTAACTTTTACTGACGTTTTTTACGAAAATGTATTTTTAATGTAATATCACAACTTTAAATACCTCCACGACCCCTGTACCCTTGCATGCACCGATAAGCACCATGTTGCGTTATATTGCGCACTATCGCAAACATATTTTTTTACACCAAAAATAAAAGCCGTATCGCAGCAATTATTTTTGTGAAATGTTACTTAGTTTGATGTACAGAATGCGTATTTGACGGCCATGTGTTAAAAACCCTTTCTTCCTTTCTTAATATTTTTACAGCCTATATGTACCTACTACAACAAAGTCGCGTTGAATGGCGTGCAATAGGAGAGACCTACATACGTCCAGCAGTGGACTGCTATAGGCTGATAATGTCATTGATGATGATGTACTAAAGTGCTACACGGGTGGCGCTTGAATGGCATTGAAATGTATAAATTTTGAAAAAAACAAGATGTCGGCGTTAATTCCGATCTTTGTAGCGCCCAAAAGATCTTTTTACCATTTTACACCGGGTTGTCACGACACGACAGCAACGAGAACAAAGATCACTCACTATGATGCAAAATAGCGGTGCAAAATAAAAGTTTTTGTCAAAGTCAAAGTCAAAGTCAAATCATTTATTTCAAATAGGCACTTAAAAGGCACTTTTGAACGTCAAAATTTAAAATGAAAAAATAGAATTGATTCTAGTCGCCCATTCCAAAATGTAGTTTTCGTGTGGAGAAGAATGGGCAAGAAACTCCACCGTTACTCTTTTAAAATGTTTTACAAGTTTTTGTATACATTGTTTATATAATTATATGTGAAGACGATGCACCTAAAATAAAATTTAGTCTACCAAAAATGGTAAAAGAATTAAAAATATAACAGACTGGTAAATCAATTATGTGATAGATACATGGTGTCCACATATTTACAAAGATTGAAAAATTTTACTAGTATTTTAAAAAGTGTGTGAGTTACATTTGTCAAAGAATGTAAAAAACAATGTAAAAAAAAAAAATGTGTATGTATAAATTAAATTAGCAACCAGTTTGATTTTGTCTAGACTCTAGATTGTCCTATGGAGCAGGACCAGCATGTTTCCAAACATTGTTATCTTGGATATAATCCTCCAATTTGTAATATCCTTGTTTACAAAGTGTACTTTTTATATGAGTTTTAAATTTTCTTTCATTTAATTGTAATATATCAAAAGGTATTTTGTTGTAGCATTTAACACAGTACCCCATAAAAGATGTTTGCACTTTAGATAATCTGAAAAAAGGTTGATCTAATTTATCTTTATTTCTAGTATTAAAATTATGTCTATCACTTATTTTATTAAAAAGATGTTGATTTTTTCTTACATACATAATATTTTCATAAATGTATTGGCAAGGTACCGTCATAATATTAACCTTTTTAAATAGTTCCCTAAGAGATTCACGACGACGTAGATTGTAAATGGCTCTGACAGCTCTCTTTTGCAAAATAAAAATGGTTTCAATATCAGCAGCCCGACCCCACAGTAAAATGCCATATGACATAATACTGTGGAAGTAACTAAAATAGACCAAACGCGCGGTTTCTACATCTGTTAACTGTCTTATCTTTCTAACAGCATAAGCGGCCGAGCTTAGCCGCCCCGCAATAGATGTTATATGAGGCCCCCATTGTAATTTCTCGTCTAGCGTGATTCCTAGGAAAACTGTCTGATCAATAAACTCTAGTTTTTGGCCATTCAATATGATGTCACATTCGCTGCTTCTAACATTAGGCAATTTAAATTTAATGCATTTGGTTTTTTTTTCATTAAGTGCTAAATTATTTACCGTAAACCAATCTTGGACCTGAAGAATAGAGTTATTCACGTCGTCAAGATTTTGTGACCGTCGGTCTATTTTAAAGATCAATGATGTATCATCTGCAAATAACACCATCTTTGGTTGATTTTGAAGTAATTGGGGTAAATCGTTAATATAAACTAAAAAGAGGAATGGACCCAATATCGAACCTTGAGGAACGCCCATTGTCATTTCAGACCCTAATGAGTTTATGCCGTTTACTTGAACTTTAACCTTTCTATCTTTCAGGTACGATCTTAGCAAATCAAGTGCTTTTTTTCTAATCCCATAGTGCTCCAGTTTCATCAGAAGTGTCTCATGGTTTACGCAATCGAACGCCTTAGAGAGGTCGCAAAAGATTCCAATGGCATCTTGTGCTTCTTCCCAGGCGTTAAAAATGTTTTTTATTAGGGTAACACCGGCGTCAGTAGTACAACGCCCTTTGGTGAAACCGTACTGGTGTTCATGAAAGATGGAATTTTTATTAAAGTGACGTAACATTTGATTGAGCATAAGCTTTTCAAACACCTTACTGAGAACTGGCAGAATCGACACAGGCCTATAATTGTTGGGATCTTTACTGTCACCGGATTTGTTATTTGTTATTTACTAATATAATATAGGATAAGCTAATACTAACACTATAAGGATCCACTGTTCTGAAATAAAGAGTTTGATTTTGAATGTATCTGTGGCACAACTAAAGATATTCTTTTCAAGCTTACCTACAGTCCTAAAAGGTGACTTCAAAGCCATGCCTTTTTTGCAATAATTTTGTAATGAAACAGAATAATGTATTTGGAAATAATTGTTAAAAACGCTCACGATTAAATGTGTGTTTTTTAACACAAATATAACTAAAACACCGAGAAGATCTCCTCTTAATGAACGACCACTGGGCACTATCCACAAAGCTTATTATTTATACAATATCCACAAAGCTTTATATATATATATATACACTACTGCAATCTTCATCGACCTGTGAACTCATAATAACAAATATAATTCACATATAGAACATAATTTTCTGCGAATTGAAAACAACAGCTCCAATCTCTCATTTGTAGTCCCACGCGTTATGGAAAAAATGATTTATGTTTATATTTTTAGGATTCTGTTCTGTTTTTTTTAGATTTTTCTGTCAAGTAATTCTCAGTACGTAAACGAACTAGCTTATCAGACGAAATGTGGGTGAATGTATATAAGGTTGCCAAGTTTTTGTACAATAAATAAAGTATATTATGTTCAAAGTGGAAAAAATGAATGGTATTTCGGAAAGATAAACAGTATAGGTATACTAAAAAAAACTATTAAAATAAAAATATAAGATCCTAATAACCTAACTAAAACTATAAAAAAACTAAAAATGGCGTCGAAGTCGATGCGGAGGAACCGCATCGCTGTCGACGTACCCAAGAGACTGGCATCATTGCCACGATTTATGGCAATACTTATCCTCTCGTCAAGGCCGCCGTTTGGCGATTTCATTAAACAAGCCATGAGAACACGTATATATTTTAATCCTAAGAAATAAATATAGATAAATTAATATATTTTAAATAGATATATAATTCATTAGTGCTGCTCGCGCAACTCATCAATTTAGCTTCAATATTGAAGGCTTCCTAAGCCTAACCAAATAGACCAAGAGCAATTTTAAATTTATTGAAGCTATATTTCAGTTGTCTCACAACTTACGAGTACCTTTAATTATTGAAAACACTCTCATTCAGTGAATAGTGAGCTGGCAGAACTAACTTCATATAATACTATTATCCAAAAGGTTTTCTGATAACAATTATCCATTTAGTACCTCCAGAAAATTCAAGACATTAACAGTTTCAGTCTGAAATTATGGTTAGCTGCATGTTCTACGTAGACGATGAAACTTTTTATTTAGGTATAGCTCTGGATATTAGTAAAAACAGTACCTATATAATTATTCATCATCATCTTATTTAGTTGTAAGACTTTATTCATATTTTTAGCAGGGCCTTCGATAAAATTCCTCATTCCATACTAATACACAAACTAGCAACGTATGGCATCACTGATCCCTTGCTGAAATGGTTTAAATCATATCTATCGAAGCGCGAATTTTATGTTGTTGTTAACGGTTTTCGATCTGCCAGCAATTATTGCATGACTTCCGGTGCGCCTCAGGGGGCTTACTCTTGAAACTAATTTTAATTCCAATGTAATGCCAATATGATTCCAATGTTAATTTTACAGTCACGTGATTCGGTACTCTTGAAAACAATATTGTCAACATTGAAATTAAAACAACATTGCTCCACCATTATTTTGATACACGTGAAGTTGGTTACGTTACGGACCGCAATAGTGTTGTTCAACTCATTACGATAAACCTACGATAGAGCTTTAAAATTCTTTATCCTTTAAATAACAACGCTAATAAATAAATATGATATAAATAGTTGTATAATTGATTATTTGAAACGTATTAAATTCATTTGGGCGTAAGAAACGATTGAAATCATAAAATTAATTATGACTTTGGCTGCATGCGGTAGGATCGTTGCCTACACTACAAAAAAAGACTGCGTATTATATTTACAAACAAGTTCTCCAATGAATTTTAACTATGAGTTTATTTAGCAATATTGTTCGCGTTTAGTTCTTTTTTAGTAAGAAATAATTACTGTCCGTTAAGTTCCTTAATTAACATCACAGTTTTATACAAGTGGTAAGAAAAGAGATAGGTAGATAACTTCATTAAATTAATGTTTTTGTAACGAACGCCGTACGTGCATGTGAATAGTGAACATGACTGAGTTAAATACCATACCAGTGAAGTGATAACAAGTTATAATAAGTGTAAAAGTGATAGGATAGGATAGCTAAGACCCTATCCGCGCTCCGGGAGTCGTTAAACGGACTATTACTGTTTTACTGAGTAAGATTTTGATTTTCTAATTAGATTTTATGTGTTTTGTATTGCTCTAATTAGCTTTCTAACTTGTTTTTATTATTACTTTTCTCATTAGAATCTGATAGGAATAATCAACAAAGAATTTATGAGAATTTTAATGTATGAAGAAAAATAATAGAATAATTACGTAACTTGAAAACGAGATTTTTTGTTTATAGGAATATTTGCTTGGTTTTAGTGTCAAATAAGAGGATTATGTTTAAAACTGATATTACCGTTTGAATTATGTAAATCGGTTCACGGGTTTTAGAGATAGAAAGAATTTTCTATAATGAAAACATGCCAAAGTCCGATTTTAGTAAAAAGTTTGTATTGTTTAGAGATAGGATTTCTAAATGTTGTTATGTGAATGAAAAAGGAATCAAAGCCTTGCTCACTCTATAATCTGCTTTAAATTCGTATTTATTCATAGAAAACGCTTTGTCCCTAAAACGCATCATCCGACGCTCATCTCGTCGCTAACTCAATAGTTTTTTATGGGAATTAAGTAAAACACTATATATTACTGCATATCGTGCCATATTATATACATATTACCGACTGAAAACCACTTCTAAACGCAAAACAATTACTAAAAAGTTACACATTTGTTATTGAAAAAATCACAATCAACAAAGTATCCCAACGCAATATTGACGCAATACTCAGCTGTCAAAACACACTCAAGAGTACCGTTTACTCCACGCTAAGCCCGATCTCAATTCCACTTAGTTGCCCAAAATGGACACCCAATTTCAAAATTATTTGGCGCTAGCACCGAACTCAAGAGTACGAAACGTCACAATTTCAATGTCGATCTATCGGAATTAAATTCAAGAGTAAGCACCCAGGGGTCACATTTGGCTCCTATATTATTTATCATATTTATAAATGACCTTACCCACTGCTTTCACTTTTCCGAGTGCTTTCTTTACGCTGATGACCTAAAGTTTGCTCGAAGAATCGAATCATCGAGTGATTTCGCGCCTCTTCAAGAGGATCTAAACAGAGTTGTTGAATGGTGTGAGACCAACAAAACGGAACTTAATTTTAAAAAATGTTACCATTTGTCGTTTACAAACATTTAAACTGACATACACAAACAGCCAGACCCGGAACAACTACTTGTAGGTCATACAAATATTTGTTCCGTGCAGGAATCGAACCCGCGACACGCAGCGCAGCAGACAATCGCTTATTCACTGCGCCAACCGTGCCGTCATATTTAGAATGATTTTGAATTTTGAATGTAATATTTAGAATGTTTGGCTTTGTATTAGTTTCATGTAAAAACCACAAATGGTGCATGTTGTGTTAGCCTGTAAGTAATTGTTGCACTTATAAATGTATTATTTAAGAAAATATTTTTAAAATGTATTGTGTAAACAATTGTTGGCTAACCTAATTAAATAAATAAATAAATATCGATGGCGCTAACCGTGAAAAACCAAAATGCCATAGGATTGTTAGATCACTGGTTAGAAAGAAAGAAAAATAAATAATAAAGTTTATTTGGACACAGTTCGTGAAACACAAAACACAAAATTAAAAACATAAAAATAATGTTTTATATAATAATAGTGTGGCCTCACAGCTGCGCCAAAAAGGTAAAAATGAGTCCACGTATTACAGATACAATACAATAAAACTGATGTAAAATAAATACAAATGTACATAAATGTTAAAAGCAACGTTACTTACCTATTACAAATCAAGATATTTTTTAGAAAAGAAACCAGTCCATGATTAAAAACGTTCAAAATCTAGTCGCAATCTTATCTCAACGACAACCAATGTCAAAAACTTATAAAAAATGTAGGAAAATTAGAGGTAGGTAGGTATTTTTGATAGATTGAGACAGATCAGCGGGATAGCGTAACACATTATCAGCACCTACCCTAGCACCGAGTTTCATTTTGTCAATTCAACAACACTCATTGCGTTATTTACGTTATTGAGCAGACACTTTTTTCTAACATATAATAATATAATAATAATAATAAAATGGATTATACTATGGAATTTCATATTGATTCGATATTGTTTCTTACAAAACTATACTTTTTAGTTGTCCCTCGTGGCAGTGCAGGGCACATTGCTCGCAGACCAGAAGGCCAATTCTCGTAATTTAAAACGTTGAAAATCTAGTTGCAGTCTCATCTCGGCGACAAACAAATATCAAAAACTTGTCAAAATGTAGGGAAATTAGACGTATTTTTGACAGATTGTGACTGAGATCAGACTGTAAACGTTCATAGAATTACAAGAATTGCCCCTCAGATAGCCGATGGGGCCGGAAGATTCTGGAGTGGCGATTGCGTAAAACAAGACGTAGCCGTGGAAGGCCTTCTACAATGTAGACTGACGGACTTGTGAAGGCCGCGGGAATCTGCTGGATGCGAGAAGCACAGAACTGATTAAAGTGGTGATGCTTGGGGAGGCCTATGTCCAGCAGTGGACGTCTTTCAACTGAAATGATGATGATGATTGTCCCTTGTCGCTCCTACGCTATCGAAAGTACTCTAGTCAGTGGCGTAGCTTGTCCTAAAGGTGACCTATATAAAAAAATTTGGGGGCCTTTTTCACGGTTCCTATTTTTTTTTGGAAGTCGTCTGAGAAGAACGGTTGTTGCTGTCGGACTCCTACAGACAACTTCACTGTTCCTTACAGTACCAAGAGTCGGGGGCCCTGGAGATACTGGTAGATTCGCCAATTTAGATTTTTTTTTATATTTTTCTGATAAATATAGACCTATTACACGATTCCGACTTGACGTCAACTTCTGGGAAAGCCTGCATTATATAATTATAGTTTCACTTACAAGCTTCTTAATGATGAATAAGAATTTTAGGTTCTCGATAGTATTTTATAAATTCTTGCTTATACACGTCGGCGTCGCGTCGGGGGCCCCTGTGTATAATTGATACAGCTGATACGGCGGTAGCTACGCCCCTGACTAGTACTGAGTAGTCTTGATACTATTGTCGGTAGTCGAAGTGTTGTCATTAGTCCCGTTTCGGCCAGTTCACATTCCAATCGAAGAATGAGTTCCTTTGGACGTGCACTAATTGGACGTCAAATGACCACTGCCTATCAATAGTAATCCGACTGTTTTGGGGTAAGAACCGGCCAGGATGTGGTGCACCTGTAACAACAATTTACAGTTATTTTCACAGTTTTCCGTACTAACTTTTATATCCGCCAGCTTACTTTTATCCAAGACTAGCTCGCGTGAAATTTCTTCCCCGGACCCGGACCCACCTCGTCGCATCGCGTCACCTGCCCGCGCTGTTACTTTGTTTTCGCTTAGCGTTCTATGTGACTTTTTTCCACTGACCTGTATTATACAATTACGCTGGACTTCATACTATCGATGTCAAAATGAAGACACACATTTGATTTTCGCCATTTTGGCGCTGTTAGCACCGTGAGGTTCCATGGAACTAATATTAGAGATGAGATATATCCTTCGATAAAAACGTACTTTTCTGAACTTTATCGATCGGTTTAGCCACTGAGAATAATTTATTACATAAGAGAAAAAATCGAATCACTCCCAGTTAATATATGATTAATTTTTAAGTAATAGAATAATTGCTGCAAAGGTTAACTAAAATGTCAAATTATGTTAGGGCGCGGTCAGATCGCAATCTATAAACTAGTGGATAGTGTCCGAGTAAAGTTAGATATAGCGCATGACGGTCAGATCAGTGAGCTTTATATATGAGGATAGGCTTATTATTTATCCTCAAAACTACTATGATTGAGCTACTACCTACTGAGATTGACTTAGTTGAGTCGGTGGGAAATCTGAAATTAAGTTTTAATTAAAGTAAAAATGATAAAGTATACAGTACATTATAGATGGCAAGTATTATTCCAATGTTAGGTATTTACCACGGGTATTTACTTCGGAAACAAGTAAACAATATGATATTTACCTTTTGAAATTAGAAACTAGTATTTGCTAATTTGTTTTAGCTAATCAAATTGCAGAAATTTCTGGCGACATTAATTATCTATTTGAAAGACGTAAATTTAAAATTACTCACTGTCTGAAGAAAATTATCGACACATTATCGACATGGAACCGTTCACAACTTTATTTGAATTTTAGTTCCTGAGAACCCCGAGCCCCCGCGCTTTGAATCGGCACAAAAAACAACTGTAATTTCATATAAGTAGTTTATTTAAAATCCAGCGCACGTGTTTATTATAGGTCAGTGCTTTTTTCATATTGCTGGGCTCCTAAGAGTCTTAGCGTGATGTTAAAAAGCCTTTCTCAAAAATTGGACTATCAAATGCAATAAGAAATTTTCAAATCCGACTGATAGTTCCAGAGATTAGCGCGTTCAAACAAACAAAGACACTCTTCAGCTTTATTATTAGTAAGTATAGCTATACTTTAAGTGGTTCGACAATGGCCCCGATTCTGTTGTTCACAATCTAAATTAAATTTAAGTTCAGTGCATCTTTTTCTTTCTATTTCAATATGAAAAGGACAGAAGATAAATATTAGTTTAGTCCTGTCAAATTAGATAATCCATAGACAAGTTTAGACGTGATTAAAAAATGGGCTACTAAAAATACGTAAATTTACGTCAGGCGCCGACTAATTAGACAGGACTAAACTATTATTTAT
This sequence comes from Globia sparganii, assembly GCA_949316385.1. Taxonomy (NCBI): domain Eukaryota; kingdom Metazoa; phylum Arthropoda; class Insecta; order Lepidoptera; family Noctuidae; genus Globia; species Globia sparganii. The sequence goes on from OX438670.1 coordinate 7,523,281, forward strand.
CTTCTGTCCTTTTCATAATGAAATTGAAAGAAAAAGATGTACTGAACTTAAATTAAGTTTAGTTTGTGAACAACAGAATCGGGGCCATTGTTTCCTGTCCAAAAGCTAAAACGTCATTTTTATTCCTCAGATAAAAGTTATCTTACTTTTAAAAAATCGGATAGATAAAATGATGGGTCCTTACAATGGAATCCTTTTAAACATACCAACACCAAGAAGGCGAAAATCTGAAAGAATAGATGACATTGAATTAGTTTTCATTTACTCGTTGTTAAGTTTTACACTAAGGGCCAGCAGTGCTATTCTGTAAAAATCTCACCGTGAAAACTAAGGTGAAGTGAGCTGTCATTCCACCTGATGTTAGGGATCGCCCCTATTGATAGTTCACTTCAAGCTCACTTCACCTAAGTTATCACGGTGAGATTTTTACAGAATCGATCGGCAGTTTAGAATGCATTGAAATAACACCTCTACGAGGAATTTTAAAGGGTCCCCGAAACGATCAATTGCTATTGTAGTAATATTGTCAATAGCTTCAATTGCATTTGGTAAACGATCAATTTGCGCATGTGTATCGATTGCATAAAAAATTACAATTGCAATATTGATCGTTTCAAGCTTCGTCAAACTCATACGCAACGTGGACGCTGCGGCGGCGCTGTGCAAACGTGATGGTAAAGCTGCGTCAGCCCTACGTATTTCTTATGGCAACGCGACGCGAGCGCAGCGTATGCATTGTACGCATTAAGTATAGCGTCGCCGTGAGTAAGTGGAACGCGTCGTCAACGTTTGTGCTGTATACGCTGTTTAATAACCATTAAGTATGTATCTACAACGCCACATGCAAAGTACGCGTCATACTGACGTTACGCAAAATCCTGCAACTCGCAAACAGAGTTTACCGCGCAACTAGCATAATACAAGCAACGGCCCGACATGAATCATCGTCGGGCAGTTGCCCGCCAGACACGACACCCGTCCGGTCGGAGGATCCTTCCTTTTCTATAGAATATGAGTGAACTTTACACCCTGTTCCTCATACCTCTATAAGTATGTATTTTAATGAAACATTAGAAGTAGTTAAAGGCTGACCGCCACACAAAAGTCCTCCTAAATCCCTTTCGTACATTTTGTATGAACCATCGCACACTACCAGCGGGCCACACCAGACTTTTTTGTATTGTAATGTGGCGCAATTTTGAGCAGACGAGAGCGTTTCTATGGAGAAAAGACCACCCGCATTTCCTCTTAACAATTCAATAAGTATTTTTGTAACTAAATTTTAAATTAGAACATTGCACTTACAAAGAGCTTCATTATTGCAGATTTGTTGCTTATTATAAATAATGTACAGTGTAGCTTTATATACACACGAATCGATTGTATACCTACCGACTGATTAGGGGAAAATAATTACTACAAGAAGATATGTCATAGTATAGCAGATAAGTAATACACTATCGGGCAGTATAAAAACACTACTAACTTATCATGAAATATTTTCGAAGCCACGCAAGATAGCTTCTTGAAGTGAAAATCAACATTCAAATGTATTTAAAGACGCATTAAAAAAAACACCAAATAGAAACAAAAAAAATGTGTTATCGGGTTAAAAAGTATCTTTTGTCCTAATCCAGGTCATGGTCTACCCCTGTAAAAAAATCTAATATTTTCTCTTTATTATAATGTTAGTTAATATATTAGTAAATAACAATTCTTAATTAATTAATGAAAATATCAAAATTATCTAAAAATATACACAAACACTATAATATAGCATCAAAAAGTTCATCCGCGTCGCTGTCGACTGGTAATGTACCCAAGAGACTGGCGGCATTACCTCATTGGATGGCATTGCTTAGCCTCTTGCCAAGGTAAAAACCAGCCCAATGTTAGTTTAGATTACTTTAGATGAATTTTATAGAGAACCTCAAAAATTACTTAAGTATGCAAAAATAAAGTTTAGATTAGTTTAAACTAGATCTAAAAGCAATAGTCTAGATTACTTTAAATGTATATAGGTACTTTGGTTTATATCTATTGATTTATTAGATAAGCTTGTTAGGTTTATAAGCTTTTACTCAAAGTATTAAATCGTTACTTTGTTATTTCAGGGAAAACCCGTACTTTTGTAATGGCTGCTTATCGGGGAGACAGCTCGTGATCGTGACCTGTCAATATACAATGTGTAACGGAAAGGGTATATACATAGAAAAGGCACGGCTTCTTTGGATGATATCAAACGATATAGGAAGGGTTTTTTAATCCTATCGCTACATGTTCGGAAGTTATGAGATTTTTTAATACATTGATACCAGAAACCGAACTTTTCAAATTGAAATAAACACATCACTAGCACTAAAACAGCTGATCAGTGTCAACGAAATATTTCTAAGTAAAGATAAACCTCTTACTCCTGGTATTTCTGAATAAACGGTTCCGCATGTTTATTTTTTATTCACAAAATATTATTACTGACTTTTCCTAAACTTTGATTATGTTTGTGAACTAGCTACCTACAATACAATTAATTGGTCTAGGTATCAAAAGTTAACGAAATATTTAGATACCTGCACCCTAATTGCGTAACACACTATTAATCGGAATCTGAAACATTTTGGAAAAAATTGCTAATCCATTGCTTCCTCTAGTAGCAATAGTTCGGTTGTTAGTCCGGTTGACCGAACTACTGAAACTTTCAGTTGCGATAGGTCGGTTCTAACAAAGCACCGAACTACTGAAACTTAAATATGTACCCTCCCTTTAGTTCGGCAAATAAACTAGGCATATAATGTAAACAAACTATATCTTAATTTTATTTTTAACACGTAAAAAGAGTGACTTTGTGTATCAATACCTGTACCTATAGCAATAGTTCGGCAAATAAACTATCTCTGTAGAAACTACAGAGATATCTTATATAAAGTCGCTCTTTTTGCGTGTACTTTTAAAATGTAAATACTAGTATTAAATAGTTTATTTGCCGAACTGTTGCTATAGGTTGTGGTATTGATACACAAAGTCGCTCTTTTTACGTGTTAAAAATAAAATTAAGATATAGTTTGTTTACATTATATGCCTAGTTTATTTACCAAACTAAAGGGAGGGTACATATTTAAGTTTCAGTAGTTCGGTGTTTTGTTAGAACCGAACTATCGCAACTGAAAGTTTCAGTAGTTCGGTCAACCGGACTAACAACCGAACTACTGCTACTAGAGGCATTGCTTCATAAGTTCGAAAAATTTGTCTGCTCAACACGTAAATAATGCAATGAATGATACTGAACTGTCAAAATGAAACCGCTTCCGATTCATAATATGTTACGCAATTGCCCCGCTGCTTAAATTGTCACGTATCATTTAGACACTTGTTGGTTTTTTACGTAGTTGTCCTTTTGTAGAAGATTATTTTGTAGATAATTATTATCTACATAGTAATCTTCCACCCACCACCCACCTTAACATCATACCTACAACACAGTAAATACCTAATTCAAAAACAATATTCCTGTAAATTTCCTAACATTATTTCTAACCTTTTATTTTGGTGGCCATAAGGATAAACGATTTTTTGCTTTAAATCGATTTTTCATTCGATTCATAGATCTCTTACATCGATCTTCTAAAAATTCATTCAAAAATCGTAATTAAAAAATTTTAAACAACATTTAACACACCTTTATTTTGTGACATATTTACAGTTGCCAGTCAGGTAGGTACGTCAATAATATTTCATAACCTTTCCGGCGTAATTCAATGACTTTAATTCAGATGGATGACTAATATGTTTCAATCTTCGGACAAGTTAAAAAGTGTCGGCATACTTATGTAATTGATCTTGTTTGAAATAGATAAACCTACCTATTCGCCGTTTATGATTGTCAGCACAATGCTTTGGGCAAATATGAACTTGAACTATTAAGAGCCCATATTTACACATACGATTCAGAAGATTCGATTCACGTTACTATTGAATCGATTTGCTTGAAGATCGCATTAAAACGATTTTTTCGAAAAATCGACAGCTTGTACCATTGAATTGATCATAAAAATCGAATCCTTACGTGCGTCCTACCGGGAATTAATTGCTTAAACAAACATTATTATTTGCCATTAGTACTTAGAATAGGAAAAGGATTTAGAAACCATTTTTTTGTCCAACTGAACCCAAAACATCATTTCAATTCACCTCTTCGCAACTTATTCTTCTCCTAGTACAAATAAAATCACAGTGGGTTCCGTTCATAATTTTTAAAATAAGGTTATTTTTTACTAAATATGACGTAAACTATGTATTAGCAACAACTTAATTGTTTTTTTTTTATTACAAAATAATACCAGGCACGCATAATTTTTGTGTGTAGGACTAACCGAAAGAATTATCGGAGCTCACGGTCTGTCGGTGCTGTTTGAGTGGTACATAGGTTTTATTAGTTTGAGCACGTTTAGTCTTTGTTATTATAATTCAAATAAAAAAATGTCGCAAAACTGCATCTAACTGTCGAAAGAAATTAATAAAAGTACTAGAACCGCATGAGTAACAGGAATTGTTATTTCCGAATTGAATATCGTTTGCTCACAGAACCCTGATTACGTCGTTACACACACAATGTAATCATCGTAGTGTGTGTAATGTAAACCTAATGGGTTAGGGTTTTAGGGTACCTGAACCAATTGCAGTCCGTGTAGTTTCATTTACTCCTGGTAAATACAACTTCTAATTCAGACTTATAACGAGATAACGCGAACCCATAATATGATCTTTAATGGATTGAAATGAATGATTTTCCGGAGTTTTGGGAGTTTCTGGGATTGCGAAAATATTCTAACGAGATAACGCAGAATGCAAGGGCAACTGAAGGAACAGGGTGGTATTTAGTCAGTAAGAGTCTAACACTTCCTTCGGCCTTCCACCCCACCCAGGGTGGCAGCTGAGTCGTTGATGATTTTCCCACCCAAAAAAAAAAATATGATTTTTCAATTTTGAATTCGTAATTAGTTTGCTCGGTTGTGTTAGATTTACTTAAAAGTTTAACGGAGCTTAGTTGAAATTATTATTAGTACTTATGTAAAATAATCTTGAAGTCTTGAATAATATTTTTAACAGTAGTGGACATTAATAGGACAGCTACCCTATAGGTATCAAATTTAACGAAATAATATTTAGGTACCAGGATAGCAGGGAATAGGAGCCTTATTTTTGGCGTTATTGTTATTGCTTTGCTCGTCGTCAGTCGACGTGTGTCCTGCGTCTAGTACACTCGTTTTTATCTCTGTGATAATCATGCGCATCAGGTAATTTGCGAGCTGCACGAGAACTGTACCGTCGCCGTTTTATTGAGGGTAGACCAGATGCTGAGCGTCGACAGCTGCCTTCGTCGGCATGTTTTAGTTGGATCTCGGATGGTACATCGGCTTGGTGCCTCTAACCATATGTAGGTATGGCGAGTGCTGAGCAATGACGGTCAGCACTCATAGTGCGTGTGTAGTGTACGCAGTGCAGTGTGATACAAATTAAAGTGCGGATTGAGGCCGCTTTCAGGACAATAACACCAGACATGCTACGTAATGTTCGGGTGTCCATGCACAAGTGAGCGGCCTTGTGCATACAATACCAAGGTCACCACGTCGAACCCCATCTTTAAAAATGTAAGACAATTTACTAAATTAAACAAAGCTTTAAGATTTTACTGTTTACTCGGTATAAAGTAAAAATAAGGGATGAAAATAGTTAACCTAGGTACCTACCTAAACTTTGTTACGATTGTTTACGTAAGTTTTGTTATTCCAGTTTTTACGTGCAATTTCTGGCTTAATATTAACGAGTAAACTGTAAATCAATAATTAGAATTACACATTAATTTTTACATCACGGTAAAGTACGTATGGCTTATTGCGCGCGCGCGCGGCGGCGGCGGAATATTCCGTCAGTTGGCGCCGACAAAGAACACCGCCTGCGCTGCAGTAGGCTACGGTACTAGGCGCGCAGAATTACGGAAGAGATTTATCGTGATATTGGCAAGTAACTTAAAAAGTTATTGACCTACGTAGTGCGGTGACACGTTTGTTATGATTTGAATTTAAGAAACCAATGAAACCGAAAATTTGGTATCAATTCTTAGAGTATTTTATTTTGAGTTGAAATTATGTATAGTGACTCTATACCAGCTGTATCTTTAGTGCTTAAGGATAGCTATAGGGTATACGTTACACGCTGTATAGGGATTACCCATTTGCTAAAGATACGTTTATCTTTAGGCAATCCCTAAACATATATAAACTGTTACCAACTAGGTTGGTACCTACTGTGTGCTGTTATTGTCAACAAAATCAAGAGGTATTCAGACACATAACTTATTTAATAATACTTCTAGATTAACCGACACGTTAGTATAAAAAGCTGTGCCTGTCTGCACAGTACACAGTACGAGTGCGACTTTATAAGTGACTACACTATTCTTCTAACAGCAACACATCAGCTATCATGAAGTTCTTTGTAAGTGTTTTAACTTTTACTATAACATAATATCACGCCTGTTTTCCACGGGGGCTTAGGCAGAGGTGTACTTACAGTACCTACACCACAACTTACAGTCCTACACCCACATTTCGCCAGTTATGTTCTAGTTCCTTGTAATAGGCGGCGAGTCTATTGCCATCAACCTACCACAAATCCAAAAGGAAAGGAAATTGCGTAACACACTAACGGTAGGAATGGCTTTCATTTTGACAGTTCAACAACATTCATTGCGTTATTTACGTTGTTGAGTAGACAAATTTGTCGAACATAAGAACCAATGGATTAGCAATATCATTCAAAATGATTCAGATTCTGATTAATAAGTGTGTTAGCAATCCGACATCGTGCATTCGCGCCCATGTCAAACATGTTATGTCTTGCTTGTCATGTCATCTCATATGTTTAGTGAACCCCGAAATGTTGGTACCTATTAGGCTAGTACAAACTTTTGGGGTGGTTATCCTACTGTTTCTAACTGTTTAGGATAAGGAATAGGACGCCTAATACTAACTAACTGTTTAGGACCGGGACTCCTATGACTAGATAACTGTTTAGGACTGAACTGGGATTCCTAGGACTAGCTAACTCAGCTAACTGTTTAGGACTAGAACTCCTAGGACCAAGTAACTGTTTAGGGCTAGGACTCCTAGGACTAGGTAACTGTTTCACTCGGATATGAGCTCTTCATTGTATCATTTCATTAGAAACACAATAATTGTTTTCGATGTATACCCAAATAGATATCTACCTATTCAGAGATTTAAAATTAATATTTATTTTGTTCTTTCAGGTTTTCGCGCTTTTGGTGTTGGTGTGCTTCGAAGGGTTCTACTGTAAGTATTTTTTTTATTCTTTTACCTCCATTTTTGTGAGGTCAGATAAGTAGGCAGTCACTCTTTGGAAAATAATGGTTTTCAGTTAGACTGGAACCACACACATAGTTGTAAAAAGGCTAGACAGATGATGATGACCTACGTTTTTTGTCAGTTATGTTTTAATGCCATATACAGCTGGATTTCGCTCCTGACAAAGAACGATTCCTAATCAAGCAGTTTTTTGGTGTGGAAATGCTCATGTCAAACTTTTACTGCCTAAAACCACACGTTGTTCCTCCAACAACATGAGTGTCGTTAAACAGTCAGCCTGTACAAAAACTTGGTTAATTTATTTATATATTTCATAATCATTTCAGGTGCACCGCTTTTTGAAGCCTTTGTTCCTGAGAGCATCCGGACCAGTTACGACGGGCAGACTGACATAAAAGTCGGCGAATTAGCGCACTTCAAAAATAAACATGCGGTCGATTGGAATGTGAAGTGGCCTGAGCGTAACCTTCAACGACAAATCGACCACCCGCAGGAAAGCTATGGCTACCCGCAGCGAAGCTATGGCTACCCGCAGCGAAGCTATGGCTACCCGCAGCGAAACTATGGCTACCAACAACAATACAACGAAGACCTACAACAATATGAACAGTACCCACAGCGTGCACCTTACAACAACTACGAGGGCCAGAACCAATAATTTGTAAGAAATATATCAGACGAATGACATCAGCAGTGCTATTCTGTAAAAATCTCACCGTGAAAACTAAGGTGAAGTGAGATGTCATTCCACCTGATGTTAGGGATTGCCTCCATTGATAGTTCACTTCACTCTCACTTCACCTGTGTTATCACGGTGAGATTTTTACAGAATCGATAGGCAGAACCATCGCCCTAATATTTCAGAAAAAGAGTATCGTTTTCTTCCAAAAATAGAAGGAGTTAAGCGAAATTTTAGTAGTTATGAGATTTATATTTAGTTATCAAGAGCCCTTATTTTATATAAATACATAAATAAATTGTTTACAGAAATATTTATTTTTATTTGACAACGTGCTTGTGCCAGCGACTTCGTTCACGTGGAAGTCGTAAAACACCACAATATACTTTAGTAAACTAACGAACGCCTGCGTTCCTGCGAATTATATACTACCTAATGGCACAACACTGATAAACTGACTGATGCAGTCTTACATAATATTATTCCTGACGAACATCACTAAAAGAATATTATAAGTTTATAAATGTAGATAGTAAACAAACGGGATTTCTTTTTAACAGTCACATTAATTTTTAACTAGCACTTAGCCCGCGACTTCGTCCGCGTGGGGAAATTCCTTAAAAAAAATTAACATCCCCTCCACCTCCCCTTGAAAGATAGTTTTCAAAAATTAATGTTTACGATCTTTATGACTTATTTAGAGAAATAAGTATTCGGGTCAATTTTTAAGTAAAACCGTTAGTACTATTAGTTTTTCTGTTGTTAAACTAAAGGAATAAGATTTTTCGTCCCGCCTTTTCACCCCCACAGTTTTATCCCCACAGGGGAGAAATTTTGAAAAAACGTTTTGCGATGCTTCCCTAACTTGACTCAAAGATTATCTGTAACAATTTTCCAGGTAATCAAGCCACGCAATAAAATACTCGTCTGTGAAATTGACTACCCCTCTTCACCTTGTTAGGGATAGATTTTCAAAAAACCCTGTTACAGTTTATTATTTATTTTTAACCCCCGACAAAAACAGTGGGGTGTTATAAGTTTGACATGTGTATCTGTGTGTATGTCTGTGCCATCGTAGCTCCCAAACGGCTGAACCGATTTTTTTTTTTTTTTTCTATTTGGTAGTAGGTATACATATACACCGATTTTGTTTTTTTTTTCGTTTTGGTAGCAGGTATACAGTTTAGAGTTTATTAGATCACGGGTTAAAATTCTTCCATACAAACTTTGACACCCCCAATCTCCTTTAGGGTAGTTTATAAAAACATAAAATGACAAACTTTATAATTTTTATAAGTATTTTATAAATGCCAAGTTTTAAGTTTACATTTATTTATACCTTGTTTATTATATTTTTTCGGCACCCTATGGTTATTAGTACGGCTCTTTTCACAAATAACAAAAATATAAATCATGAACTTTCTAGTTCATGATTTATATTTATAAATGATTCCCTATCTAAATTAACACATTGGCTTACAATTAATAATCTAAAAACAAATCTTACAAAAACCCATTACATGAATCTCAAGAACAAAATCGCAAAATCAGTTCCATTATCTATTGAGTACAATAATGCAAACTAAGTGTGTCTTAAAGATGCGATTCCACCAGTGTGCTGAACTGTGCGGTACTGCAATGCACATTGTGCGACACAAATGTTTATTCTGGTCGACTCATTATAGCAAACAATAACAAATTGTGAGCGAACATTCTAGGAATGTTCGCGCACATCTGGGTACTTTTGTGCGCGCACACATGCAGGTAGTGGACTCGCGTCGACGCGTACAAAACTATTGTTCATGAACTCAGGGGGGCGATTCAACTAATTTGCAACGTTACAAGTTCAATTGTGTTTTAATAACAGTTCGATTTCGATCGCCGTTCGATAGTTACATAAAAAGTCATTCTACTATTTCCTATGCAAACTGGAAACTAAACCTATGCTGAATCGAAACTGAATGGTAGCGGGAACGTAACAGCGGGTAAACTGTGTTACCAACATGCCAAATAGTATGTTTAATAATACCACAGAAAAAAAAGTTGAACCTAAAAATGTTACATAAATGTCACCGAAAGTATTTTCGAATACAAAATTTTATAGAAACCATTTGATTCTAAAAAGTGTCAAAATAACAGTAGAATGTGACTAAACGTCATGCTCATGTTCGATTTTGTTAGCAGAATATATTTTGAAATTATTTCGATCGATCGTTAGCTTAAAACTAAAACGTAACCGCAGTTGAATCTTTGTTCATTAGTAGAATATGAAAACGCTTAACAGCCGTGATTCAGCTGTGGTTCCATTGCGATTTTTGAACAATTTTGTTAGTAGAATCGGCCCCCAGTTTTGCTTCCGCTATCGGAGTGAAAACATTTATTTTTGTACGCGTACATTGTTAATTAACCAAGTTAAATATGGATTGAACGAATGATAAAATTATTAAATTTATTGAAGCTATTGAAACTTATCCTGTACTATGGGATTCTAGTCACAGTGATTATAAAAATAAAAACAAAAAACACGACGCCACTCAAGAGTTGGCGCAAAGTTTCAATTGTGACTCGACTGAGGTAATGAGAAAATGGAAGATTATTCTGGCTCAATACCGAAGAGAAAAGAAGAAAATCGCGGACTCAAAATCTTCAGGTTCTGGGATTTTAGATATGTTTATGCCAAATTGGTTTGCTTATGCATACTTGAATTTCATTCATGGAAGGGATGAGCCGAACGCCAGCTTAAACTCGCACGACGAAATAAATGAACAGGTAGGTACGTTTTAAATGTTTATTTTCTTACCTCTAATATTATTACTTAGGTACCTATGCTACTCGTATTTACGCTAGTGTTTCTTGCCATGGCACCATTCCGATGTCAGTTTGGAAATAATGTCCAAATTCTTCTCTTACTTATGTCTTTCGCATCGCCAGGGGGTCTTCTTCCAACATGTCTTAAAGGTAGTAAGTTTGCCATGTCTGCATCGCGCCGCCAACTTCCATCGATAGTGCAATGAGTAATTTGATTCTCAGTATCAAAAAAGCCAAGAGAAGTATAAAGTTGTGAAGACGATTTTTGTGTCATCAAAAAATTATGCAAGTAACAACATGTCAGTGTTATCAATTGTGCCTTTTCTGGAGCTAACAGAATAGGTTTCCTGAGTACGCGAAATACACCGGACATAATGCCGAATACATTTTCCACAATACGTCTCGCTCTGCTCAACCGATAATTAAATATTCTTTCTTTTGATCTTGTGTCGTGTTGACCGGGATATGGTTTCATTAAATTTATATCTAATGCAAAAGCATCATCTGCCACAATGACATATGGAATTGGTTTGTTCCTCCCGGGTAATGGGTGAGGTTCAGGCAAATTGAATTTTCCTTGCTGAAGATTAGCATAGAAACCAGTATTTTTGAAGACACCACCATCCGATATTCTTCCTTTACAACCGACATCTACGTACGTGAACTTATAATTTGCATCAACCAGTGCTAAAAGCACAATGCTAAAATCACCTTTGTAATTGAAGAAGTCGCTTCCAGTATTACTTGGAGCTTGAATAACAACGTGTTTGCCATCCATAGCCCCAATGCAATGAGGGAAAGTCCAAAGATGGTCAAATTGGCGCTCCAAGATCATCCATTCTTCTAAAGTGTTAGGCATCTGAAAAAGGAAATCTTATTACTATTTCAGGTTTCACAAGATATCCAGAATGACATAGTAAATGAAGATCAAGAATCTCTTCATGAAAGGCCAGTCGAAAAGTTTAAGGCTCCGAAGAACTCGCTTAAACGCCGTATTGTCGATGAAGACCCAAGAATTGAGCAAGCTTTGTCCATTATGAATAACGTGAACAAGCAGATGGAATCAAAAAAACCTGATGACGAAGACATTTTTGCTGCAGCCGTCGCAACGAAATTAAGGAAAATTAAAGATGAGCGAACGAAGATTTTAGTACAAAGGGATATTGATAATTTATTGTATGACGCTATTATTGGTACTGGAAAATATGTTACAACTCCAATGCCTTCACCGTATTCAGATTTGTCAAATTCTCAGAGTCAACTACCGGCTTCAAGTATTCAGGGCCGCGATAATGATTATTCAGATCTTTTACGTCAGAATGATGGCGAAGTAATATCTTGGCATGATATGTAATGCAATAAAACTGACTAAAATAAAATGGAAAGTGTATTATTACCTTAATATTTTCTTTCAACACGCTTATCAACGCCTTACAAGTCTCAGGTACAATCCGAGCAATAAGCTCTTTTGAAACTTTAAATAAGTACATTAAACTTGCAAAAGAATCTCCAGTAGCAAGATATCTTAAGGTGATTGCAAGTCTTATTGAAACAGGGACACATTTTCTGTAGTTGGTATATTGCTTAGCAATAAAAGGACTTTATAGTTACATTGACCAGCAACTCAAAGTCTTCACAAGATATACGTGTGAAATTTTTAAATCCACTCAATGGATCTATTTTTATTTCTTCTAGAAATCTATTCGTTTCTTCATTCCGTCGCTGTAGTAAAGGCCTCACCCAACACCCCGGTTTCTTTCTTCGTTTCTTTTTAAGCAGACTACATAGTAAAACACATGCTGCAGCACAAAGCACTACGTTTTCCTGCCCGTCCATATTTACTACTGAACTGTCTTCGGCAGAAACTCTGCTCAGTGAACATGTTCACGCACAAGTGTGCTGAACTATGCGCTTACAAAAGTTACGCACAGCCTTACCAGTGGAAACGGAAGCCAAATGCGATACCAGCTTAGTATCTGCACTGCTGGAGTTTTGCACAAAATGTTTATAAGCAAATGTGCTGCACACTATTTTGGTGGAATCGTACCTTGAGGTTACAAGTACAAAATTTCTAGGTACATAAATATATTCTAATTTGTCATGGAAAACACATGTTTAAGTGTTTTATACAACACGAGGGCATGATTTTCCTATTATTGGCACAGCTCAGAACACCAAACTACCTAGTTTCTAGGCGTGTTTCTCTCGAAAAGAACAAAAATATTTTGAGCAATCAACCGTTTGACAGTACATCTCTACCACAAAACTCGGCACTCGACATGGCGATCGGTCACGCATAGGCATGATTTTGACGTCACACAAAAGTGTTGCCAAAGGAGACGTTTCATTTTTGTATGGGACTCCGGCTATAACATGTACACTTTAGTAAACCAGGAAAACGAACCCCTGAATACAGTACTTAAAGATTTTTTTTTTTTCATAATAATTATTTTTCTTTAGGCACTAAATAAAAAACTGAAAATATTTGACGTTTGTTATGACTATCGACAGCCAGCCATGACAGGTTGGAGAGATGACGTTTACATAACCTAGAATTTATCAAAACTGTGATTGTTGTTTTCCGTTAAACAAAGTCAAAGTCGTAAGAAGTTAAAAGAAAGAAATGAAACGCAAAATAACACCGAAAGCCACGAAGTCGAAACGAACGAGACTGACAGACTGACTGATGTAATGTCATTGTCAACAATACAAACCTAGAATTGTTCGTCCAGAAATACCTACAAATCTACAATCCACAAAAGTATAATATATTTTTTACTCCAAGAGCCCAGCTACACTATAACATATATAGGAATGACGTTTTAGCAAAAGGTGTTCAATCTGATGAGCACTCTCTGTTGACTTATAAAAATCGAAGATCTGGAACACCTGTTGTGGAACTCCAAGAGCCCAGCTACACCATAACACATATAGGAATGACGTCTTAGCAAAAGCTGTTCGGTCTGATGGGCATTTCCTTTTGAATTATAAAAATCGAAGATCAGAAACATCTGATGTGGAAATCAAAGCTATCGAGTACCTCCACGCGGTGAAGGCGGTAACAGTTTAGGACTGAATTTCGGTGACGATGGTATATCATTGAAAATTTGACTTTACTGCCCAAAACTCCCATTTATTTTTTTTATTTTATCGAATAAATATTCCTTCGGGCTTATGTTATTTGAGTATTTAATTTCCTTTGCCATTTATCTTCGTGACACGGTAGCCTACCCGGTAATGCAGGGAAGCAGTCACTTAGATTTTAATTGATCAGGTATTTTCACAATAAAACTATAACCATGCCTATAAAGAAGTCAAATCTTACCCAATGTTCCAAAGGAGCTAAAAGATTGAAGATTTTAAGATCCCAAGAATCTACCGAAGAGCGTCAGGAGAAACTTGATGCTATTTGAGAATCAGGTTGCAACTTGCTCCGTGGAAACCTCTTCGGATCGCGAAGCACGCCTGCGTTCTCAGCGTATCTACGCATCGACTTCTAGGTCTCTAGAGACAAGTGGGGAACGTGATGCACGACTGTCCGCTGATCGTGAGTGACATGCATTGTCTCGCGAATCGGAAACGTTTACCGATACTGAATCACGCTTGAGTTCTCAGCGTATTCGCACATCTACTAACAGGTCTTTTGAAACGAGTGATGAACGTGATGCGCGACTAACTGGTGATCGAGATTATCATACATTGTCCCGAACACGCACATAACAAAATATTCATATTCAGTTAGAAAGTGAGAGAGAAAGAATTGCTGGAGTACGGCATGAAGAGACAGAAGAAGAGCGCAACGAACGTTTGAATTCTGATCAGCTTAAGAAGATATCATCTGAAGAATCGGATGTGTCTCCTTGGGTTGATTAAGAACGGAGTGCATTTACGTACACTCCTATGATTGACTACGCGACATATTCCGCCATCGGAGGTATGGTTCAAAATTGTACTTTTTGTGAAGCTGTTAAATGGCAAAAAGAAACAAACGGTATGTGTTGCTCAGGTGGAAAAGTACATATTGAAATATTACAAACTCCTCCAGAAATATTAAGATCACTGCTAATCGGTGACCATCCACAGTCAAAACATTTCTTGGACAACATCCGTTCGTACAATAATGCCTTTCAAATGACATCTTTTGGTCCGAAACAGATTTCAGAAGGCCCATTTATGCCAACATTCAAAGTGCAAGGCCAAGTTTACCACCTTATTGGTTCATTTTTGCCTGAAAATGACCCCAACTTTCTCCAAATATATTTAGTATCCAATTATCATGATCAGGTAAATATTAGAAACCAAAACTTTCCGCAATTGAACAATAGTCTGATTTCACTGCTTCAAAATATGTTGCATGAAGTAAATCCCTACGTACACAGTTTTAAATCTGCCTTAGAATCTATCCCCCCTGGACAAAGCAACAGTTATAAATTTGTGATTGATGCTGATAAACGACCCGCTACTGGACAACGTGGCAGATACAATGTTCCAGTAACAAATGAAGTTGCAGTGGTTTTGACTGATCAAGAATGTGAGCGGCGTGACATAGTGTTATAACAGTATAACACGACGGACGACGGATGGACGAGATCAGCAGCGGAAAACGGTTACTGTTCCAGTCACTTGGAAAACTCGATCAGATGCCGTCTCGCCGCAGAGATGGAACCGAGAATATTCAAGATATCATCGATATGTTGAAGAAGACTGACCCAGACGACGTGCCAGATTTCGTGGCGAAGGAGCTAAGTAAACTGCCTCCCGTCACGTTCGATCACGTCGATGTTACGCGTCAGTTAAAGGACATCACTACTTTGAATGCGGAGATGACCAATATGCAGTCCAGAATGGAGGTATCAGAAAAACCAATACTGAACTAAGTGCAGAAATAGCATTATTGCGCAACATTGGTTCGGTAATTGGTTCACCTGAGGCCTTAAAGGTGACCACACGACGAGGGGCGCAAAATGCATCCGTCGGCAGTTTAGAATCGTCGAACACAAGTGCGTCACCAGCTGCCGATAACGCTAAGCAAGCGCCGCCCGCCGCCGCCGTCGCCCGCGCCACAACACTGGCTGCGGAAACGTCACGCGTAGGTACATCGACCCCTAAACGTGCCAACGCTGCTATTGTCACCACCAGCGGCAAATCGGATGCGTCGCAGCTTAAGCGACATACCAGAAAAGGGGACTCAGCCTGCCCTGACTGCGGTCCGTAGCTCTTTGCCAAGAGCTAGCCAAGTAGATGAGGAGGGTTTCACGAAAGTAGAAAAGAAGAAAAAGAAGCCCTGTCCTCATAACCTGTATGGCACAGCACCGAGTGGACCCAGCATGCTGCTGCGCCCTGCTGTGCCTACGACGCAGCTGTACCTTTCGCGTCTGCATCACTCCACGACAACTGAAGATATGGTGCAGTATTTGAAGGTGAAGACCAACTGGACTCTGAGGGTCGAAAGGTTGGAATCGCGCCACAACATCAACTTTAAATCATTCGTGGTACGAGTTCCAACCCAACATCTGCAGACCTGCCTGAAAGAGGACTTTTGGCCGAAAGGTGTCGCATATCGTCGTTTCCGAGGACGGTTACGCGACACCACGCAGCGAAACACGCCGCCGACAACGTTACGTGTATAATCATAGTTTTAAGGTTTTTAATATGTATTAGTTTATGTTGTTTATGACTATTTTGTGTATTTTATCTATGGGCCTTAGTTGCCTGATAATAAAATGGTTATTATTATTATTATTATTTCGGGAGTTTTTTTTTCTCAGCTCTTAGGCTGGTTTTAGCTACATTTACGGGCCAAAGCCAAGTAAATGCAGCATGTGGTGTGTATTAGGGTGTGTTTTTTTCATCTAACTGCATGAATTTCCTAACTATTCTGCAGGTGTTTAAGATAGTAGCTTTCTGTAGGTTGATAAAAACGGATTCTTCTAAGTCTATTAGTTTTAGGCTACGGAGAAGATGGTTGGGGATAACGCCAGTCGTGGAGAGAACTATAGGGACAACGAACACTTTTTCTTGTCTCCAGATTCTTGTGACTTCTTCTTTAAGCTCCGCATATTTACTTATTTTTTCAGATATGGTTTTTTGTAGGTTATGAGTATTGGGAACCGCAATGTCTATGAGATAGGTGATTTTTCTTATTTTATCCTGTAGGGTTATGTCTGGTCTATTATAGTGGATAGTTTTATCTGTAAGTATGGCGCGATCATAGTACATTTTGTGCGTATCATTTTCTAGTATAGTTTGTGGTGTGTACTTATAGTAAGGAGTGCAAGAGCTTTGTATGAGACTGTGTTTATGTGCGAGTTTTTGGTGAATGATGTTTGCAACCTGGTTGTGTCTGTGAGTGTAGTCTGTCTGTGTAAGAGTTGTGCATGCTCCTGTTATGTGTTTTATGGTTTCTGATTGAATGTGGCATATGCAACATTTATCATTTGTGATGGTAGGGTCTTTAATGATAAATTTCCTGTAGTTTTTGGTGTTGATGATTTGATCTTGTATAGCTATGATAAAGCCTTCTGTTTCAGGGAACAGGTTTCGTATTTTTAGCCACTTATTTGATGCTAATTGGTTTATGTGGGACTGCTCTAGATCATGAGGGTGCCGGCCGTGGAGTACTTTCTTCTTCCATTCTTCAATTTTTTGTTTCTGCGGGTCATCATTGGTAGTGTTTTGTTTTTCTAACTGATCGTTTAAGTTAAGTGGAGTGTAGTTGAGATCGTTTGTCACTATGGCTTTATGTATATTACTGGTGCGCGATTTTGTGTGAAAGAATGTTTTTAGTCGACTGATTTGTTTCCTGCAAATGTGCTGGATGTCGATTAGGCCCCTCCCTCCATTTTGCCGTTTGATGGTTAATCTTTCTATTGCAGATTTAGGGTGTAAATTGTTGTTTTTTGTAAGTGTTGTTCGTGTAGTACGCTCTAATTTTTCTGTGTCTGTTTTGGTCCATTTTATAACTCCGAATGAGTACGTTAATACGGGGATGGCAAAGGTGTTAAGGGCTTTAATGAGATGTTTACCTGAAAGTTGGGTCTTACAAACCGCGTTAAGTCTTCTCTTGTACTCTGTAGTTAATGTATTTTTAATTCTTACGTGATCGAGTCCCTTTAGCTGCGTGTACCCTAAATATTTATATAAGTCAGACGGTTCCATCGCTGTTATAGTGTCTGTGTCATTCACCGCATAGTTGCCGGGCCGCACTTTGCCTCTTATAATGTGAAGTGTTTTACATTTGTCTAAGCCAAATTGCATGTTAATATCCTTACTGAACTTTACTGTAATTTCTACCAATTTTTTCATATCTTTTTCTGTTTTGCCGTACAATTTAATGTCGTCCATGTAAATAAGATGTGATATTGTTGTTTCCTCTGTAGTGTGTTTGAGGCAATATCCTGCCCTACAGGCCTGCAGTAAATGAGACAGAGGATTTAGGGCGAGACAGAACCACAGGGGGCTCAGGGAGTCCCCTTGATAGATACCTTTTTTGATAGATATCTGTCGCGTTGTTACAGTACTGTGGTTGCTATTTATTTGTAGAGTTGTTTTCCACTGTAGCATTATATGGCGCATGAAATTAATTATTTTTGGGTTTATTCTGTAAATCTCTAGTATTTGTATTAACCAAGAATGAGGAACACTATCAAAAGCTTTTTTGTAATCAATATAGGTACAATGAAGATTTCTGTTTTTTGAGGTGGCGTGTTTATGAATAGTGGAATCTATGATCAGCTGTTCTTTGCATCCCATGTGGCCCTGCCTGCATCCTTTCTGTTCCTCTGCAATTATGTTGTGGTGTTCAATGTGAGAGTTAATTTTTCTTGTGATTGCTGATGTTAGTATTTTATACACACATCAAAAGTGTCTAGGGATCAACATATATTTTTGCAATAACTTTTCTCCTGATTGATATTAATTAAAATTTTCTTTAAGGATTCATCAAATAAAGTGTTTTCGTTTGTCACAGTAACGATAAACCAAGTCACCTTTGCATTAATAAAGAAATTTGCCATTTTCCTAATAAAGGGATTTTTGACATTTGAACCACTAACACAAAAGTTCGAAAAAAAGACTGAAATAACAGTTTTCTCTAAAATTTTATTGGGTAACTTAAACAATTAATAATCCGTGTTTCTACCGCAAACACTAACAACACAAGAACATCGGTTTGGCATACTCAAAATGAGTTCATCCAAATCACGCTGTGGAATGGCCGCCCATGTTCGTTGCAACAACAAAAAAAGGTCTTCTTGCGACTGGATACCCTCCATATTCGGCAGAGCTCTTCTCTGTAGCATATCCCATGCATGCTCAATCGGGTTCAAGTCTGGCGACTGAGCAGGCCAGGGCAGGACATTGATGTTAGCTGCGGCGAGAGTCTGTCTTACAACTCTTGCGGTGTGCGGTCGTGCATTATCATGCATTAACTGAAATAAGGGACCGATTTGCACTTGTAGAGGAACGATGACGTCTGATACAATCGTCTCAGCATAAATTTGAGCGTTGAGGTTGCCTCTGATCCAAATCAACTCAGTTCTTCCGCCGATCCAAATACCCGCCCATACCATGATGGTTCCACCACTATAAGGATGGACTTCCTGGCAGGATTTTAATCGCTGTTGGCGTCCAGGGGTTCTCCAGTGTCGTATACGTCTTGTATCCGGTCTCATACCAAAACGAGACTCATCAGAAAAGCACACGAAACGCCATTGTTCTTCTGCCCAATTTCTGTGTTCAAGAGCCCATTGATATCGAATCCTACGATTGTGCATTGCTATAGGTGGTACCCGTAGCGGTCTTCGGGAATGAAGGTTCACTTCATGCAAGCGGTTTCTGACTGTTTGGTCGCTAATTAAGTTCCCTGAAGAGTGATGAAGCCTCACGGCTAACATCATGGCGGTTATTGTTGGAGCTCTTCGAGTTAAGATTTGAATGTATCGGTCTTGTCTCCGTGTGGTGCAGCGATACCGTCCTCCATGGCGCTCAGCCACGGTACCAGTGCTTCGGTAACGTGTCCAAAGTCGACTGATAACACTCTGACTTGTATTCAGAGCTAAAGCCACAGTACGTTGCCGGGAACCAGCTTCTATCATTCCCACGGCTCTGAGCATTTCTTCCCTGCTTAAATGACGTCGCCGCTCCATAATAACGTTGGTTTTAATCAGTAGTAGGGAAACAGTAGCACTAATAATGTCTTCAATGCGTTGTATGTTTTTATAGGGAAAATATTGACAGCTGATTTTCATCTTTTACTCGAATTTGATTCACAGTTCCTGATTCAAATTATGAAATGCACCAAAAAGGATCCATATAAATTTATAAAATCATAAATTTATTACAAAGCCACATCTCAATCTCAAGAAATTCGCATAAAAATGCTTGATCCCTAGACACTTTTGATGTGTGTATATTGTGGGTAACCATGTAATTGGTCTGTATTGGGAAGGCTGAGATGAGCTTTCAGTTTTAGGTAGCATGTAGGATATTCCTGTTGCGATAAATTCGGGTGTGTTCTGCTGTCCTAATATGATATCTGTTAAATTTTTTGCTATAGATTTGTGTAGTGAAGTTAACTTTTTGTACCAGAAATTATGTATTTTGTCTACACCTGGTGATTTCCAGTTGTGTAATCTAGCTGTTATGTGTGTAATGTCGGACTCTGCTACCTCTACAAATTCCATTTCGTCAATAGCTCTCCATTTTGCTTCTTCTTCCGCTATCCAAGATGCTTTGTCGTTGTGTTGTACTTGCTCTTCCCAAATGCTAGACCAATATGCTTCTAATTCTTCTTTTGTTGGTGCGTCTGAGTTGTTTTTTAGTGTAGTGTCTCTGTGTGTTTTCTGTATGTTTCTATAAAATGCTTTTTCATTCATTGCAAATGTCGCATTATCATTTTTGCGTTGTTCTGCCTTCACATATCTCCTAAGCCTATGAACTTTAAGAGCTAGTTTCTGTTTTAATGTATCCAAACTCCTCAGGCTTCCTATTGTTACTTTCGTGTCTAGTGTGATTAGAATAGTTTTTAAATATTGTTTCAACTCTCTTAACTACTTTATTTGATCTGATTCCGTTGATATATTATGTGAGTCTACCACAGTCTGCTCTTAATATTTCAATGTCTTTTTCTAGTCTCTGCTGCCATGCTGGTTTGACAATACGATTTGTTTTTGTGGTTACTGTGTGGTCTGTGATTTTAAAGTTGAGTTCTTCCGATATAACTACCGCTGGGCAATATATAAGTAAATGTATGTCTATAAGTTGTGTGTCATCAGATATAAATTGTACGAGTATATTTTCATTAAATAAGTTAACTAAACGGAATAGTTTACGAGTGTATTTAAGTTTAGGTAGTTTTGGTTGAACTGCTGGATCCATCCCAGAGTATTGTGTTATTGTTGTTCTAAATTTATCCTGTATTTCTTGAATATACGTATCTGTGGCTAAGTTTTGATCTGCGATAACTAAGGTCTCGATATCATTTTCGAGCGTTAGGGTTAAGGATTCGGTCTGTGTGGATGTATGTGTTGTTACCGGGTAAGCTTGCGATTGGTTGTATGTTAGAGATTGACTATTAGGATGTAACTGAGTGAGCGATTGTGGTTGTTCTTGCAGAATATTTATGTTTGTGTTTTGTGTTAGTATGATAGTGTTAGTGTCTGCGTAGTGTTCTGATTCTTGTTGTAATTGTGTGCGTACTTCTTCTTTTAACTGATCTAATTCGACTTGTGAGAAGAGTTTATTTCTAACTATAGTTCTTCGTTGATCTAAAATCCGTTGTTCTGAAACTGAAATCTCAGGATATTGAAGTGAAAAACGTTCATGCAGTTGTTGTCTGTAGGTGGTCATGTCGGTCTCTAATTTAGTTATGTATAGATAAGTTCGCATGATGAATAGGTTAACTTCTTTGCTCCATCTCATGCGAACTCTTGTTTTTTCCAGCCTTGGTGGACGCGGGTAAGAAGGTAGATACCTCCCGCGCAACATTCAAGGCTGGAGTAGGTGAAACTGTATTAAAACTATTTACGGGAGGTGATGATGGTATTGATGGTGATGATGTTCTTGAAGGTTCGTACGATACTGTACTTGGACTATATGGTTCTACAGGGGTGTCTGTCCTGTTTGTCAGTCTATCACCATCATCAATATCTTCGGCTGTAGCATCTTTGTCGGTGGGAGCCCGCCTGTTCAACTCCTCACCGCTAACGGTTCGCATGCTGAGACACTCAGCGTCAGCTCCAAGTGTGCCCCGGCGATCGCCCCTGGGCAGCGGTCCTATACGTTTTCTTTTTGAACGAGTGTCCATTTTTAAGTGGATTTCCAGAGCCACGTTAGCCACGCCAGTCATTTCTCACTCGTGTGTCCTCCCCCCACGTGATTAGATGGTCAATCAGGACGTGTGGTTGTTTAGGGGGCTTATTATTATTATTATTATTTCCTTTATATCACTATGTACATATAAATTATATTTTTAAATATTAGGATATAAAAAAATATAAAAACATTTAAAAATATAAAAAATAGTAGCCCACCGGTATCGGGAACAGGGTCCAAACTACCGGTGGTCAGGGCTCCAAAGAGAGGAACCTCCTAACAATGCGGGTCGTGTCCAGGAGTACCGCTCTCCGAATCAAGCCCTTGATCCAGCTGTCCAACGAGAGCCTCCTTAGATGTTGGTCGAGGCTCTTGGCTATTAGCCCATTGGCTGTCACGACTATCGGCACAATGATCGCTGAGTCCACATCCCACATGTCGACAACCTCGTGAACCAAGTCAAGATACTTGATTTGTTTATCTTTCTCGGCTTTCACGAGGTTCTCGTCATGCGGGACGGCTATGTCAACAATCATTGCGCGCCGCTCTCATCGATCCACCATCACTATATCAGGCTTATTGGCAACAATAGTTCTGTCAGTGATGATGGATCGATCCCAGTACAATGTGATATTACCATTCACGAGAACTGGGTCGGGCACATACCTATAGTACGGCACTTCCGATTCTACAAGGTTGTATTTCAAAGCAAGTTGCTGATGGATTATCCTGGCTACAAGGTTGTGTCTATACAAGTATTCTCCGTTAGCTAGACGAGAACACCCGGAAATGATATGCCTGATTGATTCTCCCGGCCGGTGGCATGCCCGACAAATGTCAACCGTGCCATCTTTCACAATAAATCTCCGGTAATTGTTCGTCATCATAACTTCGTCCATAATTGCACAGACAAAACCTTCGGTTTCTCCAAAAAGGTCACCGAAACGCAGCCAGGCTACGGACGCTAGTAAATCTACATCGGGACCATGTAGGGTCCGAAAAAAGCTTCCGTGAAGCTCCTTACTCTGCGATACCTCCATGCGATCATTAGTGTCAAGTACTACTGGTTTGCGCCAGTTCTTTTTACCTAAGGAGAGCGGAGTGAGGTCCTTGTCCACCGCGACTACATCTCGATGCATCCCCACGTCGGTTTCTAGGAAATATTCCCTGACACTGCATATCTCGCGATTGTGGAGAGTCCTAGCGTTTAAAAAGCCTCGACCTCCACATTTTCGCGGGATATACAGCCTCATTACCGATGACCGTGGGTGATGCATTCGATTTGCAGTCAGCAACGTACGGACCTTCCTATCCAGGGCGTCGAGTTCGGTCTGAGTCCATTTGAGTATGCCGAAAGAGTACATCAAAACCGGCATGACCCAACCGTTGAAGGCGCGCACCTTGTTTCCGCCTGAAAGAAGACTATTAAATACTTTTTTCAGACGGCCAAAGAAGCGCTCCTTCAACGATTGCTTCATGTCAGTAACATTGATGCCCAACGCTTCCGACATACCCAAATACTTATAGGTTTCGGATGTGGAGAGGGCTCTAAGATTTGTGGAATCCGAGAGTTGGGTTCCCACGGATTCCACAATCTTCCCTCGCTTTACATGCATGACCGCACATTTGTCCACACCAAATTCCATCCTGATGGCGCTACTGAAAGTTTCAGTAATTTTCAGTAGCTCCATCAGTTGCAAATTGTTGGAGGCAAAGAGTTTTAGGTTATCCATGTAAAGGAGGTGAGATATAACCTGACCACCTCTCCTCAGCCGATAGCCTAGACCTGAATCCTCCAGCAGTGTGCTTAGAGGATTCAAGGCTAAGCAGAACCAAAGCGGACACAAACTGTCACCCTGGAATATGCCTCGCTCGATCCTTATCGGCTCGCTATTCCTCTGGATATTTCGACATCCTGGATAGCGAAGGACTGTCCTCCATTGCCACATACATGACATCAGGAAGGTTGCATCTACTTTATACAACTCCAGCACCCTCATGAGCCAAGTATGTGGCACCGAGTCATAGGCCTTCTTATAATCTATCCAATATGTCGATAAATCCTTTCGGGAACGACGAACCTGTTGGCTAATGGTCATTTATTATTATTATTATATATAGGAATGACGTCTTAGCTAAAGTTGTTTAGTCTGATGGGCATTTCCTGTTGACTTACAAAAATTAAAGATCTGGAACGTCTCGAATCGTCTCGCGCGTCCCGTTGTTTTCCCGTCCCCGGCCTCTTAGAATTCGATATCAGACGTTTCAGATCTTCGATTTTGACGACCCCGTTGTCGCTGGCATAAGCAACAGGATCCGCGTACGAAGTCGCGGGCAGAAGCTAGTTAATAATAAATAATAAAATATGAGATATCAGAACCAGCCATGCATTCTGTTGTGGCACATACAAAGGAGGACTTATTTAAATGTTAATAACAAAATAAAAATTGAGTTATGGCATCAATATGCATATTTTTTTATAAATGTTTATGAGATGCTAGAAGTCATTTTTAAAGTTTGTTAACTTCTAAACCAGTCTAGAGGAGGGTTTTACTCTAGTTGAGGGCAAGAAGGGTCGATCGCGATGCAACCGCAACTATGGCGGTACCGCTCCTGGAAGCGAGGATTTTCGAGCTGTAGTGCCCACTTGCTCCCATACGTTTCACGGTTGGATCGATAGATATCGGGAGAGAAACCAAGGTCTTATCAGTGCCGAAGGAAGGACGATGCAGTAGAGCTAGACTACGAAGTTTGGCCAGATGGAGTTAGGTATAGATGTTGCAGAGAAGCATGACCAAAAGTAAACTCCCACGTGTGGTGTGATAATAATTATGTTTTTCTGATTTACCTATACTTGAGTGTATACTGAATTCATTTGTGAGTCTCTACTCTCTAAGGTTACTCTGTAAAGGTTCTTTTGTCACTAGGAATAGATGATATACCTACTTACCTATTACATATTATTGTACTATCGACATGATGTAGTGTTTCAAAAGCATTTCAAACAATAAAGATTTCAAATTGTCTGTATTTTATTTTTTTCGATGTAAAACTTATATATCTAACAAAAATAATATACGCAAACAATACATTACAGTCGACTTACGAAGAAAAACTTAAGAATCAACAGAATGTACCTAGATCGCAAGAGCGAGCGAAGCGAACGTCAAACCTGAAAATGTTAGCACCCCACCTTGAATAGTCTTTAAAGAAAGAGAACTTACTTACTTTATCGAATTATGACGAACAGTTTAAACTCGTTTTAAAGCAGCTTAGGTTTTGGAATCTTTCAAACCTTAAGTACGAGTGGGGTTCCCAATATCCCGAGTTTGCTTCGCTCGCTCTTGCATCCTAGATTCTATATTTTATAACAGGCTTTTTAAAGGAAAAACTTTTTAAGCGCGTTAAAAATCCTCTGTCTGTCTGTGTATTAATGTTTTTGTATATGCTCATCGGGATTTTCGTGGCTCAAGTACAGTTTTAAGTTTGTAATGCAAGTGAATCATTCAGACTCTCGACAGCTTGAATAATTTTGGGGGGGGTCATGACCCCCACTACCCTCCACTGCTCATACCGCGCCTGTATTGGGCCCCATCCGATCCCACAATCGATCCTTTTCTTATAGCATGTTTTTCATTATTAAACATTCTGCTCCCAAAAAGTTTCGTCAATTTGGAGAATATCCTTATAATTATACAATACTAAACCAAAATTTAGTGAATGGGCCACTGCTGGCATTAGAAAAAGCAGAGATATTTTATATAATTTTTATCACGAGACATCATTAACTTCTGACCAAGCCCTTCATAATTATGTAAGAAACTATTCTAAAATATTCCAAAGAGTCTGCGCTGAAGCTAAATCTAAATTAATAAGTAACAAAATTAGTATGTCTAATAATAAAATAAAAGCTGTGTGGCAGATAATTAACAAAGAAACTGGAAACACCAAACAGCAAGATCAGAATGAGTTGTTCCTAAAAATTTATAGGTAATGAAATCATTTCAGATAAGTTAAAAGTGGCTGAGGGAGCGTTCAAGAATTACTAAACGCAATGTGGGGGGAAGGGGGTCTTATAAAATGTTACGTTGCGTTACATGGGCGGGAGGGGGCTTATTTAAACAACACGTTACGTAACATTTTTTTTTATTTTAATAAAAAATCTAGGGAATTAGAATCTTCCAAATCGGCAACCCTTTTCGTTTATGTTTTACGGGGAATCCCTGGATTGTATTGTACATAGGCTGCACTAAAAGTATCGGGAATGGAATATTTCCACTGTTCCTGTCATATTAAAATCTTTTTAATTGAAAACTCCTTGGTTTTAAAAATCGAACACCATTTATTTATTTAAAAAAAGATTCTCGGTCTAGTCACAAGGTTTTGTCAAACTTGTTTAGTCGTTGAGAAAATGGAATTGACTCGAGAAAATTCAAGAGCGATGATTTATTATGACTTTCGAAGTGGTTTAACACAAAAACAGTGTGTTGACCAGATGATTTCTGCATTTGGTGATGAAGCCCCATCCAAAACTACAATTTATCGCTGGTTTGCTGAATTTCAACGTGGACGTGTCAAGCTCAGTGATGATCCCCGTCAAGGTCGTCGAAAAACTGCAGTCACCCAAGAAAACGTTGATGCTGTGCGTAAGCTGATTGAGGAAGATCGACATGTGACATACCGCGAAATTCAGGCAACTTTAGACATTGGCATGAGTCAAATACAAATAATCTTGCATGAACAATTAGGTGTAAAAAAGTTGTTTTCCCGGTGGATACCGCATTCGCTCTGTGAAGAGCAAAAAGCGGCTCGCGTTACTTGGTGCATCAGAACTCTCGAAAGATTCCACGCAGGATCCTCAAATGCTGTATACAACATCGTATCAGGTGACGAATCCTGGATATATGCGTACGAACCCGAAACAAAAAACCAGTCACGAGTTTGGGTGTTCGAAAATGAGTTAAAGCCAACAAAAATTGTTCGTTCACGGAGTGTTGCAAAAAAAATGGTGGCCACGTTTGTCTCCAAAACCGACCATGTTACGACTATTCCTCTTGAGGGACAAAGAACGGTTAATGCAGAATGGTATGCTAGCATTTGCTTGCCACAGGTCGTTTCAGAACTCCGTAAAGAGAACTGCAACCGCCGCATCATCCTCCATCACGACAATGCGAGTTCTCACACCGCGCACAGAACAAAAGAGTTTTTAGAGCAAGAAAACATAGAATAATTAGACCATCCGCCGCACAGCCCCGACCTAAGCCCTAATGATTTCTATACTTTCCCTAAAATAAAGAATAAATTGCGTGGACAGAGATTTTCATCACCTGAAGAAGCTGTGGACGCCTACAAAACGGCCATTTTGGAGACCCCAACTTCCGAATGGAATGGTTGCTTCAATGATTGGTTCCATCGTATGGAAAAATGTGTCAAATTTCGCGGAGAATACTTCGAAAAACAATAAATACATTTTTAAATAGTAATGTTGTGTCACTTCCTTCATTACCGAAATTTTCAGCCCGCCGCCCTCGTACGTTACTTTTATTTTTGTACAATCCGATCTCAAGAACAGAATATGTGCAACCTGTGGGATCTATTTCACATCCCAAAAGAGTGTGCAAACGCACAGTCGGTACGTGCATGGCAAGACTACCGAAAACCCTCGTGAAAGTAGAGTACGGCACAGCGACTTGGCGACTTGCTGCCAGAAGGGCAAATGAGCTGCTCTGCATTGTGCGCCATAGTGAAGCATTATCTGAGGATGCCGATTGGCTCGATGAAGACGAAGTTGATGCTATTATAATGGTAAACATTTGTGTAAATCAACTTAAATAAAAAATAGATTATTAATTGGACATGGATGGACACCATCTTTTATTCAACAGAACAAATTCCTCCTTCAAATATAATAAACATGACACCTGACAAATAGCACAAAGCAAAGACAAAGACAATAAGTATATAACCTTATCATCCCCCCTCAATTCTTATTTTCCCTATCCTATAGTAAGAATTGTATTAAATAATTTATCAAGACAAAAATCTAAGTCCATAAACAACTCTGAAGTAAAATTATTAGCTTTTTTACTAGGTATAATGATGATGTCTACATGTAGGTACATGGTTTTATATTGTTTAGTTTCATTATAATCCTTAAAACGGATAAAAGTGGCCACTATATTCCGTTTTAAGGATTATGATAAAACTAAACAATATAAAACTACCGCTTCTAATAATATTAACGTATAATCTTGTGAAGCACAACTTAACGTGCTTGTTTTCTGCATTTTCATTCTAAATTGTATGAAATAACCAAACAAACGATGAGGGCGCCACTGTAGGGTCGGCACAGTCTTAATGAACAAAACATACAATAACTTGGTTTCTGGTTATCGAACACCAGCAAAGCCACATAACGCGGCCATCATTGTAGCATCCATACATATTTGAACATAATAAATAGGTAACGTGCAATATTTTGAAATGTAATTTTCTAAAGCATTAATTTCTTTGCATTTTGTTATATTGATAAACCCCTTGCTCACTGTCACTGCTATGTTAAGGTCGGTTTCCAGTCTAACTGGATGCAGCTAAATACCAGTATGTTTCCGACTTCACAAAAAGGAGGAGGTACTATGTTCGGATGTTTGTATGTTTTTTTTTTTTTTTGTTTGTTCATCGAATACTCCGCGAATTGTCGACGGATTTTCAAAATTCTTTTTTTTTTCGTAAGTAGATAGTTCTGAGGTGGTCTCATTGTCACCAAGTTAGGATCTGATGATGGGATCTTAGAGAAATCGAGGGCAACCCTCAAATTTTATAGGCTCACTTATTGTTTTTCGCATATTTTGTGAAGTATCTTGTGTATTTGCGTATGGTTGTTACCATCTCAGGTAGCTGAACTGATGATGGAAGGTACAAATCCTTAACAGTAAGAAGTTATTCGAACAGACAAGGACAGTTTTAGTAAATTGTTTTAATGTTTGATAGGACATTTGCCACATTTGGTCTCATGATCATCAAGTCATGACCTGATGCTGCAGTCAGGATAGTCTGCAGAGTACCTAACTCCTCGACAACTAACAGCAGATATATCGTGTTTAGGCTCATTGAAAAGTGCTCGATGTGTGGATAAACGTACTGTTAATGAGAAACACCGAAGTACATAGAGACTTGATGCTGAAACCAGGAGCATCAGAAAAAGTACAAACCTTGAAATTACAGCACCGTAGTCGTGTTTGGGCTCATTTTAAACAGGACTAAATTTTAAGTTCAATGCAATGTTGACATAAGTCTGGCCTGATGTTTCCAGCATTATCAGTGAGATCCTGGAGAAATCGAAGGAACTCTTCAAATATTATAGGCACACCTATAGCGATTCGGGTATTATTTATACTAACTCGTGCATTTGCTTTCGGAAAGCAAAATTTAGTGAAGTAAAACTGATGATGAAGACCACAGATGGCCACCGGGACTACTCAATAATAAGTATTTCACAGGTTGCGATTCGATTACTTTAATATGGTTGCTAAGCAATTTATGCTCGTCACAATGCGAATGGTGAAATGGAGCTGATGGTGGAGTACCAGGAGAACTTCTCAACAATTAACGTCCCTGTATCGGGAAAAGTAATATTTTGTAAAAGGCGATGAGCTTGATGCATTATAAACAGACCCACTAAAAAGCGAGAAATAAAAACTTTTTAACAAAAAAAAAAACCGACTTCCATAAAAAACACTACAAAGTGAAAAATAACTTTAATTTCGGAAGTCGGTGGCAATAAACTAAAATACAGATCCAAAGATACCGACTTCCGAAATTAAAGTTATTTTTCACTTTGTAGTGTTTTTTATGGAAGTCGGTTTTTTTTTTGTTAAAAAGTTTTTTATATGAAGCGACTGCCTATAATCCTTACTTATGTATCTGTCACCGGGTTGTATATTTTAAGCCTTCATTAATTATCGTATTACTTAGAGAGACTAAGTAATATGATAATTATAACAATAGCAAATATTAAAAATAATAATAGTTTATTACTTGAAAATTTGGATTGAGACTAAGTTAACTCATGAGATAACGCGACTCGGAGGCTTAACTTGTATCTCAGTGAGCGAGCATGGTGGTCAATGATTGTTGCTTCTCTGTATGAGACGGAGAAGTTCAAGAAATATACTGGAGGTTTCGATGCTCGAGAAAATCATAGTTAAGTTAATATCTTGTTAGTTTTCCGTTGTGAAGATAGTTTGTTATAAGGTATAAAAATAAAGAAACATGTATATGTAAGTGTGAACATTGTTTATTATTTACTACAAAAAATCGATCCCGTAAAAATATCAGAATAAAAAGTATCCTATGTGTTACTCTGATGTATAAGCTATATTATTGTCAAGTTTCATTAAAATCCGTTCTGTAGTTTTTGCGTGAAGAAGTAACAAAGATACAAACATACTCACAAACTTTCTGATAAAATATTAGTGTGATTTAGACAAAAATACAATTAATTGTCTCTTGAAGACTTTATTGGTTTTAGTAATTGCGGTGTGATCCATACAATGACCCTGTCGGATAGCCGTTTGTTTGGCCATTTTGGAGATCGTACATTTGACCATTTGGCGGCCCGTACATTTGACCGTTCTGTGGCGCGTATCCGTATATTGGGTGGGTTGGCAGCCCGTAGATTGGACCGGTCGGACCGTACGTTCCACCCGTCGGCGTCGGGGGCCCGTACATTGGGCCCATCGGTGGCCCGTACATTTGACTGCTCGATATACCGTATATTGAGCCACCCGCTGGTCCGTACATTTGACCGTATGGCGGAACCTGCATATAATATAACGGGCCGGTCGAAGGTGCATCCACTGGAGTATTCTGTGAGCTGTATGGAGTTCCGAATGTCATTTTATAAAATTGTCCGCTTGAAGGGACGTGCGAAGAGCTCGGGGTTCCGAATGATGTTTTGTCAGTTGCAATAGGGGCTTCTGTTCGTGTTTCGGTGACGCTTAATGTATGAGTTTTCGTGACTGATACTATGGTAGCGTCTTTGACGGGCGACTTGTCGAGAAGTGTATTATTGGTTTCTTTATCGCTTTCTCCAGCATTCTTAGATCTAGAGTTAGTGGTGTCATTCGATGTACCATTGATGACGTTATTCGTAGAGCTATGCAATTGACTGTCGTTGGTTGCCCCGGGCGATGTAAAGTGATCATAGACCAACCTAGAATAATTATTGTAGTGTTTCTTGCTGGTGCTGTTATAAAATGGGTCAAATTGGTATCCTTTGTCGTCGTGCTTCACCTTGAACCCTCTGGTGTCACTGAGGCTGTAGTCATAGCCCCAGGTGGTACTTGTCTTGTTCACTGTTGATGTAGTTTGACCTGCAATTAATAGTTACTATTATTAAGTAGTATAGGTATTTATTCGCAGGAGTACAGAAGTCTGCGTTCATTGGAAGACAGAATGTTTACTTGGCAGTGATTAGATGTGATTATGTAATTCATATAAACTTTTTAATGATAATGAAAACCGCATCGAACCCCATCAGTATTGTAGAAGTATTCAGTGAATACTTAGGCAGACGATTTAATCTAATCACTACATAGTATAAAACAAAGTCGCTTTCTCTGTCCCTTTGAACGCTTAGATCTTTAAAACTACGCAACGGATTTTGATGCGGTTTTTTTAATAGATAGAGTGATTCAAGAGGAAGGTTTATATATATAATACATGCATGCATGTGATGTCGTAAATAAACAAATTTTTTTGCGCTTACTTTTCAAACGCTGGCTGAACCCTACGAGATAGGTCAAAATAATGTAGTACAGTATTGTACACCTTAAAAAGGTCTACAAAAAAATTTGCAATGGTATATGTCTATCTCTTAGGGATAACCCACAATAATCATTTTTTATCCTTTACTTTTTACGAGAAATAATGGCTTATTTACGAAGCGATTTTAAGCAATACAGCATTAATCCTTATCCAATTAAGTACCTTACATACATTGTGCATTTAATATAAATAAATATTGCCCTTTACAGCATGTAATTTAAATGAATATTTTCGAAGATATTACAGATTTAAAATGCAGGGACATAGCGGTTGCTGCGGTACCGGCCGCGGCGGCGCGTGCTGGCATTCTTGAAATACCTTAGTATCAGTATTGCACCCGTGTGAAGCCGGAGCGGGTCGCTAGTACTATTTATAAAACAATGAAAAAAGATAGAGAAGATATTCAATTAATAATGTTGTTCATTTTATCCAAGTACTGCTACGCGAGTCTACGCCGCGCTACGCTGCTACGCTGGGTCTACGCGGCGCAGAACGTTGTGCTACGTCAGTCAAATTTCTCATGGTTGTATTTCTATAGGCGTGCTCTGTGTTAGTGCGACGAAGATGGAGAAACAATTAATGTTATGAGTTGGGATCGTTGCTATCAAAGGCAAGTGGATAAACCGTGCTTAGAATTCATACTTTAATTCCGGACTTCAAAAGAGCCTGACTACTGAATTAAGGTTCGGTGTTCCTTCTCAGAGTAGTCAATTAGGAAACACTAATCTCATCTAGTTTAAAAATAATTATTAATTAAGCGTTTTTAAAAAGCAGTTTTTACAGGAACAAAATATCATATCATTTATCCATTACATTTGTCACACAATTTTGTCTTCATCTTAGCCGTTGCCGTTTTCGTGACGGTCAGTAGAAATGTTACTTATAATATCAAGGGCACAGGAGATACCTATTTTGATACAAAAGTAAGTATTACAATTCAAATAAAAAAAAAAGAAATAATAAAAAAAAATATAATAAAAATAAGTAAAAATAATAAATTCAAATAATAAAGAGTATTCTATTCTATTCTATTCAAATAGAAAAGTGATTTTAATCAAATTAACCTCACGTTTAAGTAGATTAATTTCAGTGCAGCACTTATAATTATATAATTATTATAGTATAATCAGTAGTTTTAATACTCACAATAAGCTTCTTCCAGAATCACTAGTAATAGAAAGCTGCACGCCTGTAAAAATTACGAGGTAAAATATAAATAAAAGCGTCGGACTCTCAAACGTAGGGTTCAGTATCACAAGACAAAACACGTCGAAAAAACACGTTTTTGTATAGAGATTTTATTTTTATTACATGTTGCTATAGCGGCAACAAATACATACTCTGTAAAAAATTCAACTGTCTACCTAAGATACGGCCCGCTGGCGGACAGGCGGACGGTCAGATGGACAGACGGATGGACGGACGGACGGACAGCGGAGGCTCAGTAATAGGTTCACGTTGGCACCATACGTTTAAAATAGATTTTACGGATCAATTAAAACAGATTTTATAAAAAGATAAAACAAAAAATATATTTGAAGAGTCTGCCACAATGACGGTTATAAATTAACGATTGCATTTATTACTGTAATCGCTGATAAATAATAAACTTACTATTTATTAAACTTAAAAGAACAACGTATCGCAATCCAAAGCGTCACGAGTTTTATTTAAACTAGACGTAGTTAAATTAAAAATACACTTACTATCAACTTCATGATTGCGAATTTAGAGATGTCAGTCATTAGCAAATATCAAACAGCTATTTAGGAGTGAATATCGTTCGACGATGTTTTATATACGAAGGTTATCTCTCATTGAACATGACCTTAGATAGCATGCAACATCACGCTTGTCTCCCCCGGAGGTTCAGTCAAAGACGTATCACCCGCATGCCAGAATTGGTACATTATTAAAATGGATATGACAGTTAGGTACTTATCGAAGTTCCCTCGTACAGCGCTTTGCCCTCCCAGCAGCCACCTAAGATGTTAACAGCATCTACTACTAGAGTGCATAGCGCTGTACTAGTGGATACGAGGCAACTTTGTGGTTATGTCCTGAGATGATGTGCAGACGGGAGAGTGTTACTCACAGATGCTGTGACGCATCTCAGGACATGAGCACAAAGTTCCCTCGTACAGCTATGCACTCCCTACAGCCTCCTGAGCTGAGATGTTTCGCAACCTGTCATGTCCATTTTTTCCATAGAGTAACAGGTTTAGGACTGAAAACCAGCGAATCAATAACTGTTTGTGTCTTTAAACGAATGTCCAAAATATTGTCGGCAAATATGATTTATGGTTCTTTCAGCCCAAATAACAGCCAGGTTGTTAATTGTAGATCTATGTTGTAATAGTTAAAACATGTTCGGGACGTTATATTCAATTAAAAGTTAGTATTTTTTTAATGTTACGCTTAAAAACTTGTTCTAACCATACGATTTTTGGCATTTTCAATCTCAATTAGCAGCCGGGGGGTTAAATTTAGACTTTCGTTGTAACTAGTAGTAAAAAATGCTCAAGATGTTATTTCCCATAAGCAAACAGTACTTTTTTTTTGCTCGGCTCTTTAATTTTTGGATGAGAAATGAATGTCCTTTGACACACTAAATAATTTATTTATATAACATTATTATTAGTATTACACATGGATAGACCATGACCTGGTTTAGGACCTTTTTATCCCGGTATTTTTTTTAAATATTTCTGCTGGATCGAGATTTATGCGGGTAAAATCGTGGGGCGCAGCTAGTTTGATTATAAATTACGATTGGGTTAGTCGTGTATAACGCTTTTCTCGAGCAACAAAACATCAGCTTAGCAGCAGACAACTACCTAATGTACGTAAACATTTTATACGTACACTATTTGCGCATCACAATTTTTTTTCATTGTTGTATGCAAGTCTGAAAAATTATTGTTCATATGTTAGTGTTCGGAATCAAGAAATGGTTTTTCACCTCAAAAAGAAATCGAAATCTCTCTCTAAAATAATTGAACTTTTTAAGGTTCCGCATCCAAAAAGGTGCTAACTATTACTTGAATTTTTCGTGAAATACACGGTGTCACTGCCAGCGGCTGTTATTATGGCAACAATAAAAAGACGATAAAAATAAATACCGAATTGTGTGGAAAGAATATCAGGAAAACATGTATCAATTAAATTAAATGTGTTTGGTTTTCAAACACATTAAATTACACATTTAATCACCCTGCAGTTGTTGCATCTCTTTCGCGCCGATACACGCAGCTGTCACGGTGCTCCCGGCTGAGATCGCGCGATTTCTCCGCGTTCACTTAAACTACTATGTCTCAGAAATTACGCATCATAGCTCTCCAAACTTTATGTCATTGAAATTGTTATGAAATAATCTATCTGATTATATCGGGCTTAGTACGGTTTTACCTTGTAATATATTGCTAATTCGAAGTTGAAAGTAGGGTGAGCGACTTTTCCTCAGCAATTTGTACAAAAGAAAGAAAAATATTTTATTTGGGACACACACATTACCTAAATACAAATAAGAAGTTAAAAAAGGAGTATTAAAAACAACTAAATAAATGAGCAAACAAAAAAAATGATCTGAGCGAGGCCAAAAAGGCTTCTATATCAGCATAATGCTGCGTTATTAAAAAAAAAAAATATCACAGCGTTGATATTCTGATAGCGCCCACAGTCGGACATAAATACGGACATCTATAAATCTCACTATGGGATAAAAATAATAAGAAAATAAAATATAACAATAAAAGCATAGTTTAGATAAGAACAAAATAAATTAAAACAGATTTGAACTAGTACGTATAAAATATCGGCCTGCCCTTTAGCGATATGATGTAGGTATCTTGTTATCACTAAGATAACGTGAAGTTGGTAAGTTAATAGGTCCAATAGAGATAGTATCCGCTCTATGCATGGTCAAACATTCCTGTAGATAATATTTTGTCTGTTTTTAATGTTTCGGGCAATCCGACGTTGCGGTTGGCAGTTACAACAAATTGAAAGGTTAACGATAATAATTATTATGACATATTCTTGATGCGATTGTTTTATATGTAAATAACTTCATAATTTCCTCTACCTATCTTTTAAAGTGATTTGTATTACTTCTGAAAGTTGTAGGTGTCTGTATCAGCAGGCTGCAACACCAAAGGGTTATATATAGGTTGCCAACCTCTTAAATATGAAATGATGTTTTGTAAATAAAATCATTTGGTTGCTACGACGTAGCACGAGATGTACGACGACGTAGCACGGGATCGACAGAAAACATGTTCACTTCATCTCAGACTTACGAACTAACAAATTTTATCGAAAGGCAAAAGGGTAGTTTTTCGAAATTTGATTCTTCGACTGATCCATATGGCCAAAATTTAATTTCACTTTCAGCTCTGTAACACATGTTCATACGAAATTAGGTACACCAAATAACATATATTTGAATGAGGGACTCGTTTTTTTTATAGTAGTTTTCAAGATATCGACGTTCGAATATTTTATGCCCAGATGAATCAAAATTTGTTACAGATGAATCAGAAACAGAAATAAAAATGAAAAACTTTATGTAGATGGGCTGTGTATCAAAAAAATAATCATATTTTAACAACAACAATAATGTGTTTTTATGAAAACAATTATCAGTGATCATATCACCGAAAAAAATTATCAGTGATCATATCACCGAAAAAATCTGGTGAACTCAACAATAATTGTTGTAAAACATTTTAGAAACTCCAGTATAAGTATAAGTTATTGTATTTTATGAGAAAGCGAGAATAATGTTATATAACAGAAATTTTAACTATTATATAATATTTATAATACAACAAATTTTTAAGTACAGACGCCAGCACATCAAGCTACCCGAAACTGTCAAATTTTCTCAATCAACATTGAACCATAGACTTTTGCGATAAAGTTGAAAATCTTTTAAAGAAATTTGTCAGATTGTAGTAGGTTGATGTGCTGGCGTTTGTACTAGCAAGTTATTATAATGCTACATTATATTATTCTCTCTATTTAATTTTATTCCATGTACAACTCCTATTTATTATACCTATTGACCTAGCTACTCGTATAACCTTTCATAATTAAAAACTGACAGGAGTTCAAACTTATAGTAATAATGGTACTTTTGACACCAGTTTTAGTTAAGCAGTATTAATTATTAATTGGAGTTATCAATCACATTAGTGTATTTATTACAAACAATAAAGTAACAAAATCGAGATCAACTTTAATTGAATGGCACTTTTGACAATTAATAAGAAATACATGTGCTTATGCTTTGTCATAGTGGTATTTTTAAGCCCAAAGTGGACGTGTTTTGACTCACATGACATTGATGATTCAATTCCTAGTCTTTATACCATCCCTATTTCGGTTCTTAAGGGCCTATACTACCTCAAATGGCTTAGCATGATCCTGCGTTATGTCGAAAATACTTCAGCATTAATTTTGAAATAAATATATGGTAAAGTTGAGGATTAATGTTAGGTCTTATGTTAGACGAAAACACGATTTCATAAAATTTTCTAGATAGAAAAAAATCTAAAGTTACCTCTAAACCGAACAATAAACCGCTGGTATTCAAAAATTACTTCAAATTAGATCATGAAGCTTTGTATACTAACCGAACTAACTATAAAACAGGTCTTATGTTATTTACTTTTTTTAAATTACCATTATTTTCATCGTAAAAAGCAAATACCTAAACTATTGGAGCTGCCTGCCGCCTAGCACCGCACTCTGTCTCGCTCTCACTCAGTCCGCGAGCAGTATCGTGTGAGCGAGATAAAGAGTGAATTTTAGCTGAGGTAGTATAGGTTCTTAATACCTAGCCAGTGTGACGATTTATAGAGAACTAGCAGCGCCCCGCGGTTTCACCCGCATAAGTGTCGATCCCGTAGGAATATCGGGATAAATCTATCCTATGTCCTTTCCTGGGACTCAAACTATCTCTATACCAAATTTTATTTAAATCGGTTCAGCGGTTTAAGCATGAAGATGTAGTAGACAGATAGACAGACACACTTTCGCATTAAGAGAGTGACGGTGTTAAGCATTCGTCGGACATGTCATCCCTGTAGATTTTAGATCTGTAGACCATATTTTATTTTATCAAGTACCTGGTACTTGTTGACAGGCCTACGCTGTCCTCCCATACCTACCGTAATTTAAAACATTGTAAAAGCCATTATTTTTAAAAGAGTAACCGTGGAGTTTCTTGCCGGTTCTTCTCCATAGGAAACGACAAATTGGAACCGTGCAGCTTCACCGCACTGACAGCGATGTGGAGCCTCGCAAGGAGCGCCCAAACGCAGGCAGATAGCGAGCCGGAAGGTGGTATCACCCAGCATAGTGCCTATGTTGGGTGACGGGAGTGCTTGAAACCAGAGTCCCGACTCCCACTCACCCACAGCCAGTAGGCGGGCACGCTCAGCAGAATTGGTGGACGTATTAATAAGATTATTCCGTACCAACCTGCAGAGCGGCTCATCCCACTGTCTCTGGGGAGAAGGGTTTACGGGCCAATCTGTGTCCGGACAAGCCGCTTTCCTGGCGTTTACCGCGTCTGTCAAGCACGGCACTTCAGAGTCAACCAGGCGGGGGGCTAAAATTTTCCCGGTCAACATTTCAGTGCTTTGGACAGAAGATAGGAACGCCGGTAAACTACTTAATACTGGTAATCTTGCGGACGCCGAGGCCACCAAAACGGATGGATAGTGTGGCTTGAAACCACGCCCGGTCGTCCAAGGCCACATTTTAAATCGTTGTTAATGTGCTGCGAATAATTTGGTCAATTTTGTCTAACTGCTGTGGTTGCTAAAATTTGGGCCAAAACAACAGTATCTGATCAGGGTGAATGCCGAATGTAAATTAATTTTGGAGAGTTGTTGAAAATTGGGGAACCTAGGAGGTACAAGTGAACTTTTGTCTAAAATTTTGATTCGTGGGGCTTTGTATTAAATTTATCTAGAGTCAATTGTCTGTCGGTAATGTCAGAAAGGTAGTTCACATTTTGAGGGGTTCCTGCTTATGGACTTGTAGATCTTTTAATTAAAACAGTGTCTACATCACCTCCTAGCGTTCCATCGTCTAAAACCATGTCTAAATACACGTTAAATTTTGAATTTAGTTTCTGTATTATTGGATGAATAGCCAAACTGAAAATGACTGGCCCGAGAGGATCACCTTGTTGGCATCCAACTGCAGATTCCAAAACATTTTCCTTGTATAATAATTTAAAAGTAAGTAAATGGAATGTATTACATAAATAGGTATATAATAATAAGTGTGTGTAGGTCTTGGTGGGGTGGGGTGGATTATTTACTTGATTGCTTTTGTGTGAAGTTATATTATGTAAGTATCCAGGTTATAATTTTGAATAGGTCCCCAAACATCCTGAGGTGGGCATCAGACCATGCTGGGGTGGGCACGGGCCACCAACTATATACGCCTATGGTTATAAACTTATAATATTATTTTACTGACGTTTCTCAGGAATAATCTGTAAGACTACATCAGTCAGTGTATCAGTGTTGTGCCATTAGGTAGTATATGCAGGCGTTCGTTAATTTACTTAAGTATATTGATTAATTTAATAAACTGTCTTACGACTTCCACGCGAACAAAGTCGCGGGCAGAAGCAAATTGTCAAATAAAAATAAATATTTCTGTAAATAATTTATTTATGTATTTATATAAAACGAGGGCTCTTGATAACTAAACATAAATCTCATAACTACTTGACAAAATTTCGCTTAACTCCCTCTATTTTTGGAAGAAAACGATACCCTTTTCTGAAATATTTGGGCGATGGTTCTGATGTCATTCGTCTGATATATTTCTTACAAATTATTGGTCTGGCCCTCGTAGTTGTTGTAAGGTGCTCGCTATGGGTAGCCTTCAGATTGTTGTGGGTGGTCGTTGTATTGTTGTGGGTAGCCATAGTTTTGCAGCGGGTATACATAGTGTTCTGGCGGGTACTCATAGCATTGCGGCGGGTAGCCAGAGTGCTGCGGCGGGTGGCCATAGTTTTGCGGCGGGTAGTCATAGTTTTGCGGCGGGTAGTCATAGTTTGGCTGCGGGTGGTCAATTTGTTGTTGAGGGTTACGCTCATGCCACTTCACACCCCAATTGAGGGCACCTTCATTTTTTAAGTCCACTAATCGGCCGAGTTTAAACTGAGTCCGCCTGCCGTAATTAAATTGGCTGCTCGCAGGAAGAAGGGCTTCAAAAAACGGTGCACCTGAAATGATTATGTAATAAATAAATTAACCAAGTTTTTGTACAAGCTGACTGTTTAACGACACACATGTTATTGGAGGAACAACGTGTGGTTTTAGGTAGTAAAAGTTTGATAATTTGACATGAGGGTTTCCACACCAAAAAACTGTTTGATCAGGAATCGTTCTTTGTAAGGAGCGGAATCCAGCTGTATATGGTATGTAAACATAACTGACAAAAAACTTAGGTAGGTAAAGTCATCATCATCTATCTAGCCTTTTCACAACTGTGTGTGTTTCCGGTCTAACTGAAAACCAGTATTTTCCAAAGAGCGACTGCCTATCTGATCTTGACAAAAAAGGAGGTAAAAGAATAAAAAATACTTACAGTAGAACCCTTCGAAGCACACCAACACCAACAGCGCGAAAACCTGAAAGAATAAAATTAATATTCATTTTAAATCTCTGAATAGATAGATGCCTAATTGGGTATACACACATCGAAAACAATATTATTTTACTCTTTTTTAATTATTAGGGACTTTTATACAATTGTACATCCCAGTCCCATCGGACCTTATGACGTAATACTAATAATAAACGAAATTACCTAGTCCTAG
Source organism: Globia sparganii (assembly GCA_949316385.1). NCBI lineage: Eukaryota > Metazoa > Arthropoda > Insecta > Lepidoptera > Noctuidae > Globia > Globia sparganii. Next base: position 7,564,145 of record OX438670.1, read on the forward strand.
AAGTCTTAGTCCTAAAAAGTTACTTAGTCCTAGGAAGCCCAGTTCAGTCCTAAGCAATTACTTAGTCCGAGGAGTCCTAGTCCTAAACAGGTAGTTAGTACTAGGAATCCCAGTTCAGTCCTTATCACTTACCTAATCCTAGGAGTCCTAGTCCTAAACAGTTACTTAGTCCTTGGAGTCCTAGACCTAAACAGTTAGCTAATAGTAGGAATCCCAGTTCAGTCCTAAACAGTTACCTAATCCTAGGAGTCCTAGTCCTAAACAGTTACTTAGTCCTAGGAGTCCTAGACCTAAACAGTTACTTAGTCCTAGGAGTCCTTAACCTAAACAGTTAGCTAATAGTAGGAATCCCAGTTCAGTCCTAAACAGTTACCTAATCCTAGGAGTCCTAGTCCTAAACAGTTACTGAGTCCTAGGAGTCCTAGACCTAAACAGTTAGCTAATAGTAGGAATCCCAGTTCAGTCCTAAACAGTTACCTAATCCTAGGAGTCCTAGTCCTAAACAGTTACTTAGTCCTAGGAGTCCTAGACCTGAACAGTTAGCTAATAGTAGGAATCCCAGTTCAGTCCTAAACACTTACCTAATCCTAGGAGTCCTAGACCTAAACAGTTAGCTAATAGTAGGAATCCCAGTTCAGTCCTAAACACTTACCTAATCCTAGGAGTCCTAGTCCTAAACAGTTACTTAGTCCTAGGAGTCCTAGACCTAAACAGTTAGCTAATAGTAGGAATTCCAGTTCAGTCTTAAACAGCTACCTAGTCCTAGGAGGCCTGGTCGTAAACAGTTAGTTAGTCCTAGGAGTTCTAGTTCTAAACAGTCAGCTAGTCCTAGGAATCCCAGTTCAATCCTAAACAGCTACCTAGTCCTAGGAGGCCTGGTCCTAAACAGTTAGTTAGTCCTAGGCGTCCTAGTATTTAACAGTTAGTTAGTCTTAGGCAGGGAGTTGAAACGTTACTCAAAATAACGGTACGCGTAGTTCCAATACCGATAATTTGTACCGTTCTACCAGGATTGTAAAAAAAATAATTCCTTGGCTATAACGATACAGCCTATCGATTCTGTAAAAATCTCACCGTGATAACGTAGGTGAAGTGAGCTATCAATGGAGGCAATCCCTCACATCGGGTGGAATGACAGCTCACTTCACCTTAGTTTTCACGGTGAGATTTTTACAGAATAGCACTGCTCACAAACGGAACGAAATCCTAAACTATTCAGTAACAATATTATCAATATATCGTTATTAATATAACATTTAAATTCATTTCATACTCAACGTTGCCACTGTTGCCAGTTTCATGACATAAAAGATGACGAAAAAGTATTAAGAATAACGTTACGAATGAATCTGTAACGTTTCACCTGTAACGTTATTACAATCGGATAAGCTTAATGTAACTGATACCTATAATACCGTTACCTACCTTATAATATCATTCTACGAAAATGATATTCTTTATGGATATGTTCTGTAAAGTTATTGATATTTTTAGGTTTTGTATCGTTATCGTTTTTTTATATTAAAACATTAGTGGTAACGGAACGAAATTCATTTCGTTTTCAAGTACCTGGTCTTAGCAGTCCTAGTACTTACCATAAACAGTTAGAAACAGTAGGATAACCACCCTAAAAGTTTGTACTAGCCTAAGAGGTACCAACATTTCGGGGTTTACTAAAGACATAACATGACATGACAAGCGAAAGAAGGCAAGACGTAACATGTTTGACATGGGCGCGAATGCGCGATGTCGGATTGCTCAGTAACAGTATGAAATCTGGATTAGTGCCAGGTTGATGGCAATAGGCTCGCCGCCGCCTATTACATAGAACTTGAACATAAATGGCGAAATGTGGGTGTAGGTACTGCAAGTACACCTCTGCCTAACCCTCCGTGGAAAACAGGCGTGATATTATGTTATAATAAAAGTTAAAACACTTACAAATAACTTCATGATAGCTGATGTGTTGCTGTTAGAAGAATAGTGTAGTCACTTACAAAGTCGCACTCGTACTGTGTGCTGTGCAAACAGGCGCAGCTATTTATACTAACGTGTCGGTTAATCGAGAAGTATTATTAAATAAGTTATGTGGCTGTGTGTGTAGGTATTCCTCTTGATTTTGTTGACAATAACAGAACACAGTAGGTAGCAACCTAGTTTGTAACAGTTTATATATGTTTGGGGATTGCCTAAAGATAAACGTACCTTTATCAAATGGGCAATCCCTATATATTTACAGGTCACGATCACGACCTGTCTCCCCGATAAGCAGCCATTATAAAAGTTCGGGTTTTCCCTGAAATAATAAAGTAACGATTTAATACTTTGAGTAAAAGCTTATAAATCTAACAAGCTTATCTAATAAATCAATAGATTAGCAAACCAAAGTACCATACATTTAAAATAATCTAGACTAGTCTAAAGTAATCTAAACTTTATTTTTGCATACTTAAATAATTTTTGAGGTTCTCATAAAATTCACCTAAAATAATCTAAACTAACATTGGGCTGGATTTTACCTTGGCCAGAGGCTAAGCATTGCCATACAACGAGGTGATGCCGCCAGTCTCTTGGGTACAGAGGCCAGCACATCAAACTACCCAATCTGTCTTGATAGATTTTCAACTTTACTTCAAAGGAATAAGGTTTATACTCAATTGGGAAAATTTGACAGATTGGGGTAGCTTGATGTGCTGGCCTCTATACATTACCAGTCGACAGCGATGCGGATGAATTTTTTGACTCTATATTTTAGCTTGTAAATAGTTTTAGATAATTTTGATATTTTCATTAAGTAATAAATTTAGAATTTTTATTTACTTAAATATTAACTAACATTACAATAAAGAAAAAAGATTAGATTTTTTTGTTACGCTCTCACACTAAAACGCCTGAACAGATTTAGATAAGGTAGACCATGCCCTGGATACTTTTTTACCCGATATTCACACGGGATCGAGACTTGTGTAGGTGAATCTGCGGGGCGCAGCTAGTAAATGATAAATGATATTATGATTTTATTTCTGTAAGTAGGTTTGTACAAACACTTTTACACGTCAATCATATTTTAAAAAACGAGATGAGGTCGGCGTTTCCCATCTGACTACTCTGAGAAGAAAGGCCGAAACAAACTCAGAGGTCACAGTCTCTTTTAAAGTCCAGACATGATCTTGGTCAGATCATGTGGAGACCATGTAGATTGGTTTCTGAAATGGTCTTTTAAGGAAAGAACCACACAAATTTGAGTGGACCTGTCCAGTCAGTGCATGCATTTGTCAGTAGTAGTATATTGTGGTGTCTTTCTACTTCCATGCGAATTAATTCACGGGCAGAAGCCAGTTATTTATAGACACACAGCATGATGCATAGCATGGTACGGCGACATTGGATTAATTAATAGATATAGGGCATAATTGCATAATCAGCCTATAATGTTCCCACTGCTGGGACTCAGGCCTCCTCTCGGTAAGTGGGAGACCATAGCTTTTCATAGGATACGAGGTCAAAAGCCTTAGAAGGGTCAAGAAAGGCAGCATATGCTGGCGTCATTCTGTCCGTATAATTGACAGTCTGCTTGAGCGCCAGGATAGTTCTCTCCGTCGACAGTTTGCTACTGAAGCCCAACTGCCCATCATTTTTTTTTTTTAATCGCTTCAATTGAATTTGGTAATTGATCAATTTGCGCATGTGTATCGATTGCATAAAAAATTATAATTGCAATATTGATCGTTTCAAGCTTCGTCAAACTCATACGCAACGTGGACGCTGCGGAGCTGTGCAAACGTGATGCTAAAGCTGCGTCAACCCTACGTATTTCATAAGGCGACGCGACGCTAGCACAGCGTATGCATTGTATGCATTAAATATAGCGTTGCTGTAAGTGGAACACGCCGTCAACGTTTGTGCTGTATACGCTATTTAATAACCATTAAGGGCCTATACTACCTCAAATGGTTTAGCATGATCCTCCGTTATGTCGAAAATACTACAGCATTAATTTTTAAATAAATATATGGTAAAGTTGAGGATTAATGTTAGGTCTTATGTTAGACGAAAACACGATATCATACAATTTTCTCGATAGAAAAACAATCCAAAGTTACCTCCAAACCGAACAATAAACCGCTGGTATTAAAAAAATGCTTCAAATTAGATCATGAAACTTTGTATACTAACAGAACTAACTATAAAGCAGGTCTTATGTTATTTATTTTGTTTAAATTACCATTATTTTCACCGTAAAAAGCAAATACCTAAACTATAGGCGCTGCCTGCCGCCTAGCACCGCACTCTGTCTCGCTCTCACTCAGTTCGCGAGCAGTATCGTGCGAGCGAGATAAAGAGTGAATTTTAGCTGAGGTATAGTGTAGGCTCTTAAGTGTGTATTTACAACGCCATATGCGAACTTCGCCCCCTACTGACGTCACGCAAAATCTTGCAACTCGCAAGCAGAGTTTACCGCGCAACTAGCATAATATATACAACGGCCCGACATGAATCATCGCCGGACAGTTGCCCACCAGACACGACACCCGTACGGTCGGAGGATCCTTTTTTTATATAGAGTATGAGTGAACTTTACACCCTCTTCCTCATACCTCTATTCTCGTATTTTAATGAAACATTAAAAAAAAATAAGAAAGCCACTTATTCTACTACCCTCTTACACTTTTTTACAAAAATGTTTGTAGCATGGGTATAAGTACTTAATTTAACAATATTAGTATATCATTACCATTTCTAACATGCAAAATTATATATATATATACATTTTTAATTCATACATTTTAAATTATTTGATAATTAATAGTATTTATTAAAGTTAGTGCTTAATTGAATTTGAAAATTATTTGATTGAATTTTATATTGTTACCAGCCCTTTGTGTTCCGGGGTAGCGGTAACCCTTTCGGACAATCCCGCTGCATTGTTACTAGCTGACTCCGCAAACGTCGTTTTGCAAAAAAAAAAATAGATAGTAGCCGATTCTCAGACCTACTGAATATGCATATAAAATTTCATAAAAATTGGTTCAGCAGTTTCGGAGGAGCATACTCCTCCGAAACTGCTGAACCAATTTTTCTCGTGACACAGTGTTAGTTACCATAGGTAACTAACACTGTGTCACGAGAATTTTATATATTAGAAGATAATAAATAGTATTAATTAATTGAATCAGTAGTAGTCGCCTCCTTGGCGTAGGCCTCCCCCAGTTTTTTCCAGTAGTGTCTGTCTCTGGCTTTGGTCATCCAGTTCGGCCCTAGTCTTTGTACAAATAGGTCTGCCCATCTTTTTCTTTGTCGTCCCCTTGACCTTGTTCCTTCTCTTGGGACCCATTCTAATTTTTTTTTGGTCCATCTGTTAGCCATTCGACATAAATAACCCGCCCAGTTCCACTTTAGTGCCCTCACTCTCTCAACAATATCAGTCACTTTAGTGATTTTTCTAATTTCTTGATTTTTAATTTTGTCTGATAGTCTGATTCCCAAAATGCTTCTTTCCATTTTGCGTTGACATATTGCTAGCTTGTCTTCCTCACATTTCCTGAGCGACTAACTTTGACAGCCGTAGGTCAGACACGGTAGGATTGCTATTTCAAAGAGCTTTCTCTTTATACCAATATGTATTGATTTGTTTTTCATTATTTTCTTCAATCCCCAGTATTAATACTGGAGATTAATGAAACATTAGAAGTAGTTAAAGGCTGACGCACATTCGGGCGCCGAACCGCAACACAAAAATCCTCCTAAATCCTAAATTTTGTACGAACCATCGCACACTACCAGCGGGCTACACCAGACTTTTTTGTATCGTAAGTGTACCATACACATAAGCGACAGGCGTTTACGGCAGTCGTCGACACTCGTCGATGGCTGTAGTTGTCTCTGCCGTTGTCGCGTGTCGGTCGTTTGTATGAGCACTAATATGCTTGCCTTGTGCAAGAAATGCGGTGGGAGGGACTTTTGAAAAAGCCGAAGTAATAAAAAGTCATCATTCGAGCTCTCGTCTATTCCCTCCTCCAATAACGGACCAATTCAAAAGATATTTCATAAACTGAATAAGAAGGATAACTATATACGATGACCGGAAATTAGTGACCGATACTTAAACACGTGCTTGTACTCATGATAACAAACAACTTTTACTATGGGACCAAACCTGAAATCGCGAAAAAAAAATCAGCTGTTCCCTACATTTATCTTCGTCTATCTCGTCAAAATGTAGGGAACAGCTGATTCTTTTTTCGTGAATTCAGGTTTGGTCCCATAGTAAAAGTTGTTTGTTATCATGAGTACAGTCACGTGTTTAGGTATCGGTCACTAATTACCAGTCACCCTATATAGTGTGTTCTTAAGTTTTCTTTTTCATTAATATTTGTCAAATTTATACACTAGACCTCTGTTGCTGCTGAGCCTCCGGCCACCAACTGGACACAAACCCGGACTCCAGGCAGTTTCTGAGAAATTTCTTATGGAAAAACCTAATAACACTTTATCTAACACAGGAATTGAACCCAGGACCTCATGCTCAGCACCATTGTGACCTCCCACAAAATCTTGGGCTGCGACCGCGCCTGAACGCAGAAATTGATTTGCAATTTATCAATAGAAAACCTAGATTTTTGATAATTCTGAGGTCATTAATTAATCACGTACCAATATTGTCATATTTAAAAAGTGTTATGTTGTGTTTAATAACAATAACCCCTCATTGTGTGAACCATACTTCAACGTGATTCGTTTTCCTCTTAGGCTTTCACAATAGAATAGAATATAGTCATAATTAATAATTCTTGATTTTTTTATTGTTTAAAATGTATAAATTATGAATCCTACTAAATATATACAATAGTAAGTATATAATTATTATGAACGGAAGAACCCGTAGCTCTTACACAGCTCTTAACAGCCGCACAGGTCGATCGATCAGGTTAAGCTACGCTTGCCACAATTGGTCTGTGGATGGTGATCTTTACATACCGACACCTCCCCGTACCTCGGAAAGCACGTTAAGCCGTTGGTCCCAGCTGTTATTCGTGGATCTTTGACAGCCGTTACGTTCGTTGTAAATACCTAGGTATATCTACCCGTGCGAAGCTGGGTCGGGCCGCTAGTTATAATAAAAACACTTACGAGTAACTTCGTAGTTTCCGAGACAGCAGGAATCAATCAGACGTATCAACTAACGTTTTATTAACTGACAAGACTTTAAATACTTACCCCCTTACTAATAAACGTGTTATATCAGATGAATAGTTACACACCGATTTCTCTCTTTCAGTCGTCAGTAATTTGACTATCGAAAGAAGAAGACAAAGCGTTGTGTAACTATACAGACGCTATACAACGTTTATTAGTAAGGGGGTAAGCAGTTATCTCATGTTTTATATTCTCACTAGTGATGAGAGTGTAGGTAATACGTCTTCACGGTCGGTGACAAACTTGTCATCAGAGAGTTAGAATAGATAAAACACTTATCAATGTTTACAAGCTTTTTAAAATTCACGGGCTACCCCATTAGATGTAAGTTAGAGGGTCAGTGCCAATTATTCTAATGTCAACGATACTCATTATCGCTTGTTATTGTTACGGATATTTTTAATTTAGACCGATTTTCCTGTATATAATACCTACTTAAATACATTGGGATTGCCCGAAACATTAAAAACAGGTAAAACATTATCTACAGGAAGGTTTGACCATGCATAGAGCGGATACTATTTCTATTGGACCTATTAACTTACCGACTTCACGTTATCTTAGTCATAACAAGATACCTACATCATATCGCTAAAAGGCAGTCCGATATTTTATACTAATTCTAGTACTAGTTCAAATCTGTTTTAATTTATTTTATTCTTATCTAAACTATGCTTTTATTGTTATATTTTATTTTCTCATTCTTTTTTATCCCATAGTGAGATTTATAGATGTCCGTATTTATGTCCGACAGTGGGCCCTATCAGAATACCAACGCTGGGGTATTTAATTCTTTTAAATAACGTAGCATTATGCTGAGATCGAAGCCTTTTTGGCCTCGCTCAGATCATTTTTTTTGTTTGCTCATTTATTTAGTTGTTTTTAATACTCCTTTTTTAACTTCTTATTTGTATTTAGGTAATGTGTGTGTCCCAAATAAAATATTTTTCTTTCTTTTGTACAAATTGCTGAGGAAAAGTCGCTCACCCTACTTTCAACTTCGAATTAGCAATATATTACAAGGTAAAACCGTACTAAGCCCGATATAATCAGATAGATTATTTTTTTTTACTTCAATGACAAAGTTTGGAGAGCTATGATGCGTAATTTCTGAGACATCGTAGTTTAAGTGAACGCGGAGAAATCGCGCGATATCAGCCGGGAGCACCGTGACAGCTGCGTGTATCGGCGCGAAAGAGATGCAACAACTGCAGGGTGATTAAATGTGTAATTTAATGTGTTTGAAAACCAAACACATTTAATTTAATTGATACATGTTTTCCTGATATTCTTTCCACACAATTCGGTATTTATTTTTATTGTTGCCATAATAACAGCCGCTGGCAGTGACACGTATTTCACGAAAAAATCAACTGGATAGCATTTACAGTTCTAAAGATGCAACCTTGTGACAGACAGATATATATACAGCATAGGGTTAGTAACAGTTAGCACCTTTTTGGATGCGGAAGCTTAAAAAGTTCGATTATTTTAGAGAGAGATATCGATTTATTTTTGAAGTGAAAAACCATCTCTTGATTTCGGACACCAACATATGAACAATAATTTTTCAGACTTGCATACAACAATGAAAAAAAATTGTGATGTGCAAATAGTGTACGTACAAAAAATGTTTACATACATTAGTTGTATGCTGCTAAGCTGATGTTTTGTTGCTCGAGAAAAGCGTTAAACACGACTAACACAATCGTAATTTATAGACAAACTAGCTCCGCCCCACGATTTTACCCGCATAAGTCTTGATCCAGCAGAAATATAAAAAAAAAATAATAATATTATAAAGCTGAAGGGTTTGTCTGTTTGCTTGAACTCGCTAATCTCAGGAACTAATAATGGTCCGATTTGAAAAATTCTTTCAGTGTTAGATAGCCCATATATCATATATCATCACGCTAAGACCAATAGAAGCGGAGCAGCAATGAAGAATGTTTCAAAATCGGGGGATTTTTTTCCTATTGAGAGCTTCCGCTGCGTAAACGGTTAAAGTTTCGCAAAAATCATGTATTGTTCCTCTTTAAAAGTTCAAAAAAAAAGTCCGCAAGAGCATATGTCTATCTTTTAAGGCTGTCTCACTATAACCTTTTTTATGCTAAGTAAATTTGTTCTAAAATAATGCATTATTTGCGAAGGTGTTTTTATAAACATGACATAAGGCCCAGGGGCAAACATATAAACACGTTGGAATAGATTTACGCCAAGAATGTTTTTCGCACGGGCAACTATAATTATTATATGTTGCTCTATCGAGATCTGGTTCTGGTGAGAATCAATATCTACTTCTGCCTGAAGAAAACAAAACTAAAAATATAGTGTACGCAGAAGTTTACGCTTTAAAATAACATTAGTTTAGTTTTTTTGAGAATAACCTACAATCTACATGATATAAGATTATAAGACCCAGTACTTACTCACCTATATAAACGTTAGCGTTAGCCCAAAGTAACAATTCCACGCGGACGCAGTCGCGGGCGGAAGCTAGTAATGTTATATAAATTAATTAATATGCCAAAGGACATACATTTCTCACCCAAAAATTAAAGAGCCGAGCAAAAAAAAGTACTGTTTAAGAGCCGAGCAAACTTGACGGGGTTCGAACCTACGACCTACAACTCGTAAGTCGCGGCCGTTACCACTGGGCCACCACTGCTCCTGTTATAACTATATGATTTCTGGCATTTTCAATCTCAAATAGCAGCTGGGGGGTTAATTGTAGACTTTCGTCGTCGATGTTATTTCCCATAAGAAAACAGTACTTTTTTCTGTTCGGCACTTTAATTTTTACGTATAAAATATCCGACACTTGAATGATGTCCTTTCATCCAAATCCGTTCAACCGTTTTAGCGTGTAAGCGTTACAAACAAATACACTAGCAATATCTTTTCTCTTTATAACGCTAGTTCAGATAATATAAAATTACCAATTGTGGAATGCGGGTATACTACATACGTCTCTGACTGACCCTCCGGGGGAGACAAACGTGACGTTGCATGCTATATAAGATCATGTTCAATAAAAGATAACCTTCGTATATAAAACATCGTCGAACGATATTCACTCCTAGATAGCTGTTTGATATTTGCTAATGACTGACATTTCTTAAGTCGCAATCATAAAGTTGATAGTAGGTGTATTTTTAATTTAACTACGTCTAGTTTAAATAAACCTCATGACGCTTTGGATTGCGATACGTTGTTATTTTATTTAAGTTTAATTAATAATAAGTTTATTATTTATTACCGATTACAGTAATAAATCAATGCAATCGGTAATTTATCACCGTCATTGCGATCTGACTCTTCAAATATATTTTGTGAATTATCTTTTGATGCGTTTCGTCTGGGCATAAAATCTGTTTTAAGTGATCCGGGATCCTATTACTGAGCCTCCACTGTTCGTCCGTCCGTCCATCCGTCTATCCGTCTGACCGTCCGTCTATCCGCAAGCGGGCCGTATCTCATTAACAGTAATAGGTAGACAGTTGAATTTTTTACAGAGTATGTATTTGTTGCCACTATAACAACAAATAATAAAATAAAATCTCCATACAAGAAACGTGTTTTTCAACGTGTTTTGCTTTGTGCTACTGAACCCTACGTTTGCGAGTCCGACGCGCACTTGACCGCTTTTTTTATTTATATTTTAATACCTCGTAATTTTTACAGGCGTGCAGTTTTCTGTTACTGGTGATCCTGGAAGAATCTTATTGTGAGTAATAAAATTACTGATTATACTATAATAATTATATAATTATAAGTGCTGCATGTAAATTAATCGAGTTAAATTACTTAAGAGCCCTCTTACATTTTGGTACACAGCGCGCATCTTTTTTTATTTTTGGTTATAAATGGCATCTCGCAGTTCAACCTATAAGATTGTCGTCTTCGTAACCGGGATTACCTGTCGATGCCTCAATAAATTAAGGCCTCAAGCCAGGGCGAGCGCGCATCGCCGACGCGGTGAAATTTAGAGTATTTTTATTTTATTTATTAAAAATCAAAGTATCAATATTTGCTTTTTTTATAGATATTGTTTAAGCAATTATTGAAAACTATTTTGGTATAAATACTATGTGAAAATGATGTAGAAGTTCGGAGATATTCAGACTCGTTTCTAGTAGAAAATTGAATTAGGTCCAGTATTTTTTTATTTATAAGATACAGGGTGTCTCAGAACGATCCAACTTTTTCGAAGGATAATAAGAAAAAAATGTTAATTGTAACTATTTATTTATTGATACCAAAATGTATACAAAGAACGCAATTTTACTTTCTGAATATTACATTTGATAAATGACGACCGTTTCTTTGGCGACACTCTTCAAACCTTTTGCCAACATTCTCGAAGATTTTTTGTAGAATTTGCTGAGGAATCAGTCTGATCTTCTCTTCAATATTTCTTCTTAAATCTACCAAACTTTGTGGATTGTTCTCGTAGACAACACTTTTAAGATAAACCCACAAGAAAAAATCAAGTGGGGTTAAATCAGGGCTCCGTGGTGGCCACTCAATGTTACCCCTTTGAGAAATCACTTTTTCGGGAAACAACTCTTGCAGTGCTGCTCGCGAGTTGTTAGTTGTATGCGCAGTGGCTCCATCTTGTTAGAACCACGATTGACAATTATAGTGCTCACTTTCTCTAAGTTTCGGACCAAAAAAATTGCGTATCATCTCAACATAGCATGCCGAATCCACCATCTCCGGAAATCGCAACCAACTCGATCTTTCCAGGGGTTCTTGCTGTTCTTGGACGACCATGATGAATATCGTCTAGTGTGTTTCCAGTAACGTTGAATGCCTGGATTCACGCGAGGATAGTGGCATTACTAGGAATTTCTCCAATATTGCGCAATCCATAGTGAAGTCGAAATAACCGACGAATTCGAATGAGCGATCGATCGTTCTCGAAATATGCGCGCACGCAAAACGAGCGTTGCTCTCCTGTGTCAACTAAAAATATAAGGACAGATCTTTCAAACACTACCTCTTCCTCACCTTCACCCCGCTTTGTTTGCGTCTCGTTCACTCTCAAAATAGTTGGACCGTTCTGAGACAGCCTGTATAACAAAATTGTATTCTATTCTTATTCAAGTATGTGATATTTGCAATAGGAATAAAATTGTTTTGATGGATTGTATTTAACAGAATCTGAAAATTAGAGCTCCCAAATCAGCTCTCCATGAGTTTTTGCCTAAACATGCATCAAGAGAACGATTACAGTGTATTTTTTTTGCTAAATAAAAATAGACAAATAATAAAAAAATCGCTTTATTATTATTGTAGAAGAGAAAACAAATTATCTTTACCAATTAATTGCTATGTCTACTAACCGACGAATAGTATTCAATTTCAACGACGAAACCATAGATCTCCGCGCATTTTTGTAAGCGAGTGATTTTTGTAAACGTGAGGTTAATTTGACTAAACGCACTTTGCTATTTGAATTTTGTAATACTTACTTTTGTATCAAAATAAGTATCTTCTGTGTCCTTTGATATTATAAGTAACATTTCTACTGACCGTCACGAAAACGGCAACGGCTAAGATGAAGACAAAATTGTGTGACAAATGTAATGGTATGATATTTTGTTCCTGTAAAAACTGCTTTTTAAAAACGCTTATGTATAAATTATAATATTTTAAACTAGATGAGGTTGGTGTTTCCTAATCGACTACTCTGAGAAGGAACACCGAAACAAATTCAGTAGTCACAGTCTCTTTTGAAGTCCGGAATTAAAGTATGAATTCTAAGCACGGTTTATCCACTTGCCGTTGATAGCAACGGTCCCAACTCACATTAATTGTTCCTCCATCTTCGTCGCACTAACACAGAGCACGCCTATAGAAAAACAACCATGAGAAATATGACTGACGTAGCACAACGTTCTGCGCCGCGTAGACCCAGCGTAGCAGCGTAGCGCGGCGTAGACTCGCTTAGCACTACGATCAAATGAACAAAATCATTAATTGATTATCTTCTCTATCTCTTTTAATTGTTTTATAAATAGTATTAGATTAAATCGTCTGCCTAACTATTTACTGAATACTTCTACAATACTGATGGGGTTCGATGCGGTTTTCATTATCATTAAAAAAGTTTATATGAATTACATAATCACATCTAATCACTGCCAAGTAAACATTCTGTTTTTCAATGAACGCAGACTTCTGTGCCTATGACTCCTGCGAATAAATACTTAAACTATTTAATAATAATAACTATTAATTGCAGGTCAAACTACATCTACAGTGAACAAGACAAGTACCACCTGGGGCTATGACTACAGCCTCAGTGACACCAGAGGGTTCAAGGTGAAGCACGACGACAAAGGATACCAATTTGACCCATTGTATAACAGCACGAGCAAGAAACACTACAATAATTATTCCAGGTCGGTCTATGATCGGTTTACATCGCCCGGGGCAACCAACGACAGTCAATCGCATAGCTCTACGAATAACGTCATCAATGGTACATCGATTGACACCACTAACTCTAGATCTAAGAATGTTGGAGAAAGCGATAAAAAAACCAATAATACACTTCTCGACACATTGGCTGTCAAAGACGCTACCATAATACCAGTCAGGAATACTCATACAGTAAGCGGCACCGAAACACGAACAGAAGCCCCTATTGCAATTGACAAAACATCATTCGAAACTCCAAGCTCTTCGCACGTCCCTTCAAACGGACAATTTTATAAAATTAAATTCAAAAGTCCATACAGCTCACAGAATACTCCAGTGTATGCAGCTCCGACCGGCTCGTTATATTATATGCAGGCACCATCATACAGTCAAATGTACGGACCAACGGGTGGTTCAATGTACGGTGTATCGAGAAGTCAAATGTACGGGCCACCGATGGGTCCAATGTACGGGCCCCCGACGGGTGGAACGTACGGTCCGACCGGTCCAATCTACGGGCTGCCGACCCGCACAATGTACGGGTTCGCGCCACAGAACGGTTAAATGTACGGGCCGCCAAATGGCCAAATAAACGGTTATCCGACAGGGTTATTGTAGGGATCACACCGCCATTACTAATTACTAAAACCAATAAAGTCTTCAAGATACAATTAATTGTATTTTTGACTAAATCACACTTCCTACTATCCTACTAATATTATAAATGCGAAAGTTTGTGAGGATGGATGGATGGATGTTATTTACTCTTTCACGCAAAAACTACTAAACGGATTTGTATGAAATTTAGCACACATATAGATTATAACTAGGATTAACACATAGAATACTTTCCATCCCGATATTCCCACGGGATCGAAACTTACGCGGGTGAAACCGCGGGGCGCAGCTAGTAATATTATAAAGGAAAGTTTGTGAGTGTGTTTGTATCTTTGTTACTTCTTCACGCAAAAACCAATGAACGGATTTTAAAATGCCTAAGACAACTCAATTGTCCACAAAGATTTAAAAAAAGGTTGTGGGTGAGACAAAATGTTTCCCCTCCAAGGATTTTTCACCGTAACACAAGACAGGTACCAATACGTTCCAGTCATCTAAAACTGTTACAACACTTGTGTTATTATTGCAATGCGATTATTCTTCTTCTTAGCGCGTCGATGGTAATCTAAATGGACTCGTCCCTGAAATTGGCTACGTGTTTTTCGCCATCAGTGGCGCCCATCAGTTCATGCAGACGACAGGACAAACAGGATGTTAAGTGTCCCGTCATTTGTGAACAGCACCACATTCTAAGGCGGAATCGTCTCTGAATCTCTACCTGTTCAAGTTTTCTTTGCTTCAGCCTACTTGGGTTCAGAAACTGTTTATATAACTGTTATTATAGGAAGTAGGATAAGATGAATGATATGGTATGTCGACCCAGGATGACATGTCCGACAAATGCTTAACACCGTCACTCTCTTAATGCGAAAGTGTATCTGTCTGTCTGTCTGTTTATTTGTATGATGCCACTAAGTTGGGCTGGCGACATGTAATACAGGTTTTTTTCTAAAACCTACTTCAGACACCAGCTCTCACAATGTGAATATATATATTTATATAGTTCAAAACTGTTAAGTACTACAAAAGCATTGTGAGAGAAAATAAATAAACTTATTATTATTTTAGCTATCTACATTTTACTATATTTATGTTACTGAGACTTATTGAAATACTGAAAATCAGATCGTTAAGGAAAATTTAGATATTTATATTTATAAATTCATCAACAAATACCTCATTGTGGCTGTACTTAAATATCACCGTTTTCCTTAACGACACAGTTTTAGAACTTAATGCGTAATGAATACCTACCTACTGAAGTGAGTGTCACACGTGACAGTTATTATTTATTAATTAAGAATGATTTTCTGACCGCGTACTCTGTAGAATTTCCCAGAATGTCGGAACAGCGGGGTAGGTAATTGCGTAATGCACTAACGTAGCAATGGTTTTCATTTTGACAGTTCAACAAAATTCATTGCGATATTTGCGAGCAGACAAATTTTTCGAACAAATATGAAGCAATGGATTTAATTTTTTTTTTGCAATAAGTATCCTTAAAAATCATTCAGATTGTGATTGATTGTATGTTATGCAAATCAGGGTGCCGCCGAACGAACTTTACCCGTCTCATTATAAAACGAATTCTAGCTTTGGTCCAAGCTTAAATTAGCGCGCCAGTCATTGTATTTTTTTGAACTTTATTCCAATCAACATAAAGTTTTTAATAACAAATTGTCTACTTAGCAACAACGACACGTAGCCTTTAACGTCAGTTTTTGTAATTAAAACTTTAATTTCGTCTGAATAAACATTTAAATTAACAAATGGCTCGCTAGTTTTATTCTAGGTAGGTATATTAAACCTTTTTTTAATAAGACCGTGTGAGTATAAACCTAGCCCACTGCCCATTGCTCTGTTGAAGTGAACCGTTGAATTATTTCTAGAATGCGAACTGTGTTTTAGTAATGCATAGCTGTTGGTTGCTAATTACTTGGTGCATGCTTTCATTGTTGTAAACAATTCGATCTACTATCGAACTTTTAAGGATCGAGGCAGAACACTCTTACGTATATTGCTGAACACACTCGTCAATAATCACGCGATAGAAATGTTAGGGTAGGTTATACCTACTATTGACAACCAAAGGACCCATCAAGTCAAATCAAATCAAATCAAATCATTTATTTCTTTGCAAACATGGGTATAGTACATACCTAGTTGTTTTCATAATAAAGTTCTCCATATTTTACCGTCACATGGGCATGCAAAGGTTTACTCTTCCAAATAAAAATAAAAAAAAACAAGTGGCAGATCATTTGAATTACAATATTACAAATATAAAATAATGTCAGCGTGGTTAAAAAAATAAAATAAAATAAGAGGATCACAATAATTATGTCAATTAGAGTAACAGTATATCAATCAGTTAGTGCATCATTAAGAAAATCGTCAATTGTGTAAGAAGTTTTCATAATTAATAATTCGTTTAGCGCCCTTTTAAATTTGAATGTAGTCATATTTTTTATAATATTAGGTACTCTATTATATATGAGTGGGGCAATACCAAAAAAACATTTTTTCAATAGTGCGGTTTTACATTTTACTTGACATAATTGATTGATGTATTTTTTTTTTTTTTAATAAGTACAAACAAGACAGGAGCATCTTGTTGATGAACTCCTTACTATACAACGTGTAACGTTAAATGTGCAAAACCTCATACACCCCAATTAGAGCATTGAGTTAAAAGCATAATACAATGACTTTTTGGCGTCTTTTTTTTTAAATAACTCCGATTTTTTTATAGGTAGGTGTTATCCTGAGTTTGGCGCTTTTGGAGTTATTCACACTGGAGTTATACACTGTGTAGTACACTTTTATTATCTGGCTACTTTTTAAACTAATTGTTTTTTGTAACCGGCAGAGTCTGTAATAAGTGTTATAGAATCAAGTTTTTCTAACCGAACAGACAGCTGTGCTGCTGGGGAGTTTTTTGCACCACTTCTTTCCAGCGAAAGCACTAGGAAGTGGTGAAGGGCGGGCATTTTGGGTGACTGCCACGTCGTATGTAATTTTGACGCTCGAAAAGTGCTGATTCGCAGCCTAATTTGATTTGATTTGTTGGGTCCATTGTCCATGACGCTACTCAAAAGTCACGTGTTACAAACTGAAATCAACAATGAGTAACCAGAATTTAAAAGTAGGTACTAGTACTTCAATGGAGGTACACGACGCAATCAATCACAACTTGTTTTTTTTTTTGTTATTTATTTAGAGGGTTTTGTCGCTTAGCGACCACATCGCCAAACAAACTTGTTGATGACACGTTAGTAAGTCACGTGTACGGTAACCCGATGTAAAAATATTGCGGCGGGATTTTTTCGCGCACTGGATTTTCAACGCAGTGCTTAGCGCCGAGAGTTGAAAATCCAATATTGTGGTTTTTGACGGGCGTAGATGCGCTCTGTTGGATTCTCAATGCTTGACTCAACATCAAGGGTTAAAAATCACATTAAATTAATAAATATCATTACTATAATATGTGTACAAAAAGGTGTCTTGGAAAAAATAATTTAATACCCACACATAAAATATAGTTTCCGTTGAAGTTTAAGTAGAAATAGGCACATCAATTGAAAAAAAAGTAGTCGAATGTAGAATACATGTTAATTTTAGGTACTGTTCAATTTCAGATGCACCATTGATGGGCGGTGACGAAGGAAAATATACGGAAACTCACGATGCTAACCTTGGTTTAGAAGGAGGGTTTAAAGATGATCATGCAACCTTAGGAACTAATAACCACTTCGTTGTTAACGTCGGGGGTCACAAGTAAAATCATCAAAAGGATCTTAACCACGCAATTGCTGCGGCACCCCCACCAAACAACTTCGGCTCAGGTTTTGGCTAGCCGTATAGCATGCCGTATTATCCAGCAAATGGCTCGCCATACTACATACAGTATGCTCCACAACCTCCACCACAATATCGACAATTTGCACCACAGTCCGCTCCTCAGTGGCCACAGTACGCCCAGCAGCGAGCACCACAATTTGCCCCACAATATCTACCGCAGTATGGTTATGCACAGCAGTACGCCCCACAGAATTACCCACAGTACGCTCCACAATACTTTCCTCAGGGTGCCTCACAATACACCCGTCAAGGTGCCCCACAATACTCCCCACAGAATGCCCCACAATACGCCTCACAGGATGCCCCACATTATGCCCAACCGAATGAAGCTCCGGACAGTTCGCAGCGAACGATTAATGAAGAAAACATACAATAACTTGGTTTCTGGTTATCGAACACCAGCTCGTTAATTCAGCAAAGCCACATAACGCGGCCATCATTGTAGCATCCATACTTATTTGAACATAATAAATAGGTAACGTGCAATATTTTGAAATGTAATTTTTTAAAGCATTAATTTTTTTGCATTTTGTTATATTGATAACTACTCGTATACAAAGTTGTATAATTTAATAGTTATAGGTATTATTTACTGTCAGCATTTTCGTGTAAATGAGTTTATCTGTGTCTGTCTTAGCAAATAAAGTTTTCTAAACGTATTCTTTTGCACATTCTAGATACTACTCAATAAAACCCAACATTTTGTTGATTGTGTGGAGTTCCGATCTTCTAGGCGAACTGTCTTCTTCGTCTTTTTCAAGAACGTTCTCTTCACGGTCGGTGACAAACTTGTCATCAGAGTGCAGAATAGATAAAATTCTTATCAGTGTTTACAAGCTTTTTTAAATTCGCGGGGTTCCCCATTAGATGTAAGTTAGGGTCAGTGCCAATAAATTCTAATTTAGACTGATTTTCCTGTATTTATTACCTACCTAAATACATTGGGTAAGTTGCTGAAAACGCTATTACTGACATGATTCGACTAAAAGTTTCTATATATATACCTTTACCGTATAAATACCTTTTCCGAACGCAAAATTAAATATTGGTATTGACCAATATTAAGTTTCGCCTTTCGATAAAATTAGTTCGTAAGTCTGAGATGAAGTGGTGCGGAAGTAGGAAAAGATCATGTACTTAACATGTTTTCCGTAGATCCTGTGCTACGTCGTAGCAACCAAATGATTTTCGTACATCTCGTGCTACGGCGTAGCAATACTGCCGACCATGTAACCTTGCCTCTCTCGGTATACGGGAAAACCATAGTCTCTTTGTTTACTTAGTTTATTGATTGATTATTATATAAAAATAACGAATTAATTATTTAAGAAGGAACAGACTAACGTTTTAGCAAGTTACAAGTAGATAACAAATACATTTTAATCACAAACAGGTGGACTGGTGTCGCCTTAAATAACTTAAATTAAGGGTTTGTTTTATTTACAAAACATCATTTCATGTTTAACAGGTTGGCAACCTGTCTATAACCACTATTTATGAACATTTTCAACATCAGAGGAATCGCAGGCGTGCAGCCATTGCAGACAAAGCTGTAGTGGCTGTGTTACAGCGGCAGCCATACCCTTAAAACTGGAACTTAAATATGTAATGAAAAGAATACCTATAGCATATAGGTGCAAAGGTGGTCATGTAAGCTGTGACAGGCACGTTGTCTGTCATCTAAAACTGTTACAACACTAGTGTTATTATTGCAATGCGATCGATTATTCTTCTTCTTAGCGCGTCGATGGTAATCTAAATGGATTCGTCCCTGAAATTGGCTACGTGTTTTTCGCCATCAGTAGCGTCCATCAGTTCGTGCAGACGACAGGACAAACAGGACACGATGTTAAGTGTCCTGTCCATACCTGGGATCAGAAACTGTTTATATAACTGTTATTATAGGAAGTAGGATAGGATGAATGATATGGTATGTCGACCCAGGAAGACATGACACCGTCACTCCCTTAATTTGGAAAGTGTATCTGTCTGTCTGTCTGTAACCTCTTCACGCTTAAACCACTGAACCGATTTAAATATACAGAATTGGTATAAAGATAGCTTGAGTCCCGGGAAAGGACACAGGATAGATTTATCCCGATATTTCCACGAGATCGACACTTATGCGGGTGAAACCGCGGGGCGCTGCTAGTTCCCTATAAATCGTCACACTGGCTCGTTATTAAGAACCGAAATAGGGATGGTATAAGGACCAGGAATTGAATCATCAATGTCATGTGAGTCAAACACGTCCACTTTTGGGCTTAAAAATACCACGATGATAAAGCTTATGGCTGCAATAACTTATTTGATTGTGCTAAGTCTATGAGGAATGGATGCGGGGGAGGGAAACACATCTCGGTTCAACAGTTCAATGGGATAGATATACGCTCTATTATGTAGTTACACCATAAATATTACGGATATAAATGCAGAAAGTTTACATGGAGTAACACAATGGCCGGTCTTGTCGCTAAAAACGATCTTTTAAAGACAACCCTTGGCCCAAGTCTGGGCCCTATTTAATATTTAAACTGGCACTGCACTTTATTTAATATTTACGAAAAACTGTCCAAAATGTCATATTTTCACGACAGGTGCTGTTTAGTAAAATAGAAAACTATGGAAGAAACAATCTGTGATTTGACATAACTCTGATTAAATGTTGCTGTTTCGGCTTTTGCGTTTCAATAACCCTTTTCATCTAGCCTCAGTGTCAATCGATTTATTATAGGGGTCAGCAAGATCCATGTTAAAACTGAAACCAATGCCGTACGGGAGTTTTTTTCAGTGTCACGTTTGTTGAGTAGCGTAGCTCGAGTGTCCAAGTAGTTTCTTGCCCGTTCTTCTTCATAGGAACCTATTACGCTTTGGAATGGACAACCAGCTTAACCTACCTGACTGACAGAGTCCTTGATAGTTCAAAAGTGCTCGTATATTGGTTTCATTGAAATAAATGCGTTGACTTTGACTTAATTTGACAAATTTCGAACAAATCAATGGCTTAGTATGCAGCGTGGCACCCAGGCGTGTGTGTGGTCATTGCAATACTGAAACCATGCACTGTTCCGTTATGAAAAAGGGATAGTTCTATTTATCCTGTATAGTGCCATCTCGCTCTCACACTAAAGTAATAATAATAAACCTGATTTAATCAGACTAAAATTATGTCCACAGTGTAACAGAAAACCGGCCACCTATGTGGCAGACCACACACAATGAAGGCTTCCGTGATTGGAATGAACTTATTCCAAGAACAAACTAACATTGCAGTTGAAAAATATGTTCCCCCATATACTCCAACTGCAAATGAAAGTTGGTACATAAAATATTTCGAGATTTACCATGTTATTTTAAGACCATAGACGTCTTATAGGATTTCCTGTAATCTATAAACATAAAACTATTAAAGGTATTTTTTTTTTTTAAATTAAGTTCAGTTTTTTTATAGGTGGCGATGGTCAGTTTTTATCCGTTTTCTTAAAAACCTTTAAAACTATTTACTTTATTTTTTTTTTAAATGGAGACCCTCGCTGTAAGCCTTTTTATTTGATATGTCACACGGTAACAGTTGGCAAAAATTTTTTTCAATTTTCTTTTTTGAATCCCATTCTTTCATTCGGACGTCCGGGACCATTCGTTGTAGCATCCATTCGCCAAGGGTGCAAAGCAAACCTTGCATTATGGAATTTCGTATCAATAATTAGAATATATTACTTAGTACTCATTATCACACTACGACGACCCCTAACAGTTTATTTTGACGTTCAAAAGGGCTTTTATGTGCCTATTTGAAATAAATTATTTGACTTTAAGTTATTTCTGAAAACTCTTTCCTACGAAGACACGGAGACATTTCACCATTCAAATAAATAATACTTGTATTCAAATTCTTACCTACACATTCACCACCATCCACCTACACATTAACCACACACGCTTTGACTGCTTTTCTTGTGTTATTTTTTTCTTTCTATTGTTTTATTTATTTTTTGTATTCATTTAATTTTTTGCTTTATTTTTAGTAGAAATACATGCGTATTTCTACTAAACAATAACCTAAAACAAAAAATAAATAAACCACCATATCACCGTACCATATACCTTTCGGTTTATTTTTATGATGCCACTAAGTTGGGCTGGCGACATGTAATACAGGTTTTTTTCTAAAACCTACTTCAGACACCAGCTCTCACAATGTGAATTTATATATTTATATAGTTCAAAACTGTTAAGTGCTACAAAACCATTGTGAGAGAAAATAAATAAACTTATTATTATTTTAGCTATCTACATTTTACTATATTTATGTTACTGAGACTTATTAAAAAAATACTGAAAATCAGATCGTTAAGGAAAATTTAGATATTTATATTTATAAATTCATCAACAAATACCTCATTGTGGCTGTACTTAAATATCACCGTTTTCCTTAACGACACAGTTTTAGAACTTAATGCGTAATGAATACCTACCTACTGAAGTGAGTGTCACACGTGACAGTTATTATTTATTAATTAAGAATGATTTTCTGACCGCGTACTCTGTAGAATTTCCCAGAATGTCGGAACAGCGGGGTAGGTAATTGCGTAATGCACTAACATAGCAATGGTTTTCATTTTGACAGTTCAACAAAATTCATTGCGATATTGACGTTGTTGAGCAGACAAATTTTTCGAACAAATATGGAGCAATGGATTTAATTTTTTTTTTTGCAATAAGTATCCTTCAAAATCATTCAGATTGTGATTGATTGTATGTTATGCAATTAGGGTGCCGCCGAACGAACTTTACCCGTCTCATTATAAAACGAATTCTAGCTTTGGTTCAAGCTTAAATTAGCGCGCCAGTCATTGTATTTTTTTGAACTTTATTCCAAGCAACATAAAGTTTTTAGCAACAAATTGTCTACTTAGCAACAACGACACGTAGCCTTTAACGTCAGTTTTTATAATTAAAACTTTAATTTCGTCTGAATAAACATTAAAATTAACAAATGGCTCGATAGTTTTATTCTAGGTAGGTATATTAAACCTTTTTTTAATAAGACCATGTGAGTTTAAACCTAGCCCACTGCCCATTGCTCTGTTGAAGTGAACCGTTGAATTATTTCTAGAATGCGAACTGTGTTTTAGTAATGCATAGCTGTTGGTTGCTAATTACTTGGTGAGAGTTTTTTAAATAGATTTGGGTTACATTTCACAAACAAAGCCGTTTCCATTATACATAATCAAGACATACAGACTTAGAGTACAAACAAGACAGGAGCATCTTGTTGATGAAATCCTTATTATACAACATGTAACGTTAAATGTGCAAAACCTCATACACCCCAATTAGAGCATTGAGTTAAAAGCATAATACAATGACTTTTTGGCGTCTTTTTTTTTAAATAACTCCGTTTTTTTATAGGTAGGTGTTATCCTGAGTTTGGCGCTTTTGGAGTTATTCCACTGTGAGTACACTTTTATTATCTGGCTACTTAATAATCTAATTGTTTTTTGTAACCGGCAGAGTCTGTAATAAGTGTTATAGAATCAAGTTTTTCTAACCGAACAGACAGCTGTGCTGCTGGGGAGTTTTTTGCACCACTTCTTACCAGCGAAAGCACTAGGAAGTGGTGAAGGGCGGGCGTTTTGGGTGACTGCCACGTCGTATGTAATTTTGACGCTCGCAAAGTGCTGATTCGCAGCCTAATTTGAATAAATGACTTTTGATTTGATTTGTTGGGTCCGTTGTCCATGACGCTACTCAAAAGTCACGTGTTACAAACTCAAATCAACAATGAGTAACCAGAATTTAAAAGTAGGTACTAGTACTTCAATGGAGGTACACGACGCAATCAATCACAACTTGTTTTTTTTTTTTTGTTATTTATTTAGAGGGTGTTGTCGCTTAGCGACCACATCGCCAAACAAACTTGTTGATGACACGTTAGTAAGTCACGTGTACGGTAACCCGATGTAAAAATATCGCGGCGGGATTTTTTCGCGCACTGGATTTTCAACGCAGTGCTTAGCGCCGAGAGTTGAAAATCCAATATTGTGGTTTTTGACAGGCTGAGATGCGCTCTGTTGGATTCTCAATGCTTGACTCAACATCAAGGGTTAAAAATCACATTAAATTAATAAATATCATTACTATAATATGTGTACAAAAAGGTGTCTTGGAAAAAATAATTTAATACCCACACATAAAATATAGTTTCCGTTGAAGTTTAAGTAGAAATAGGCACATCAATTGAAAAAAAAGTAGTCGAATGTAGAATACATTTTAATTTTAGGTACTGTTCAATTTCAGGTGCACCATTGATGGGCGGTGACGAAGGAAAATATACGGAAACTCACGATGCTAACCTTGGTTTAGAAGGAGGGTTTAAAGATGATCATGCAACCCTAGGAACTAATAACCACTTCGTTGTTAACGTCGGGGGTCACAAGTAAAATCATCAAAAGGATCTTAACCATGCAATTGCTGCGGCACCCCCACCAAACAACTTCGGCTCAGGTTTTGGCTACCCGTATAGCATGCCGTATTATCCAGCAAATGGCTCGCCATACTACATACAGTATGCTCCGACTGCCCCGTTGGTCTCGTGGTTGCAAGCGTGACTGTTGAGCGTGGGGTCCTGGGTTCGATTCCCGGGTCGGACAAAGTGTTATTGAGTTTTTTCCATTAGGAATTTCTTAGTAACAGTCCGGAGTTTGGAAGTTGGCGGTTTAATACCCCCGTGCCTCGGAAAGCACGTTAAGCCGTTGGTCCTGCGCCTGATCTCTCTCCGGTCGTGTCGGATTGCCGTCCCATCGGACTATGAGAGTGAGGGAAGAGAGAGTGCACCTGTGTCTGCGCACACACTTGTGCACTATAATATCTCCTGCGTACCTGGCTAATCTCCATTGAGATTGGCCACCGGCACCGAAATCGGTCGGGGAGGCTATTATTATTACAGTATGCTCCACAACCTCCACCACAATATCGACAATTTGCACCACAGTCCGCTCCTCAGTGGCCACAGTACGTCCAGCAGCGAGCACCACAATTTGCCCCACAATATCTACCGCAGTATGGTTATGCACAGCAGTACGCCCCACAGAATTACCCATAGTACCCTCCACAATACTACCCTCCGGGTGCCCCGCAATACACCCATCAAGGTGCCCCACAATACTCCCCACAGAATGCCCCACAATACGCCTCACAGGATGCCCCACATTATGCCCAACCGAATGAAGCTCCGGACAGTTCGCAGCGAACGATTAATAACTTGGTTTCTGGTTATCAAACACCAGCTCGTTAATTCAACAAAGCCACATAACGCAGCCATCATTGTAGCATCCATACTTATTTGAACATAATAAATAGGTAATGGCAATATTTTGAAATGTAATTTTTTAAAGCATTATTTTTTTTGCATTTTGTTATATTGATAAACCCCTTGCAACTCACTGTCACTACTCGTATACATAGTTGTATTTAATTAATAGCTATTATGTTTTATTTACTGTCAGCATTTTCTTTTAAATGAGTTTATCTGTGTCTGTCTTAGCAAATAAAGTTTTCTAAACGTATTCTTTTCCACATTCTAGATACTACTCAATAAAACCCAACATATTGTTGATTGTGTGGAGTTCCGATCTTCTAGGCGAACTGTCTTCTTCATCTTTTTCAAGAACGTTCTCTTCACGGTCGGTGACAAACTTGTCATCAGAGTGCAGAATAGATAAAATTCTTATCAGTGTTTACAAGCTTTTTTAAATTCGCGGGGTTCCCCGTTAGATGTAAGTTAGAGTCAGTGCCAATTATTCTAATGTCATCGATATTCATTATCGCTTGTTATTGTTACGAATATTTTTAATTTAGACTAATTTTCCTGTATTTATTACCTACCTAAATACATTGGGTATGTTGCTGAAAACGCTATTACTGACATGATTCGACTAAAAGTTTCTATATATATACCTTTACCGTATAAATACCTTTTCCGAACGCAAAATTGAATATTGGTATTGACCAATATTAAGTTTCGCCTTTCGATAAAATTAGTTCGTAAGTCTGAGATGAAGTGGTGCGGAAGTAGGAAAAGATCATGTACTTAACATGTTTTCCGTAGATCCTGTGCTACGTCGTAGCAACCAAATGATCTTCGTACATCTCGTGCTACGGCGTAGCAATACTGCCGACCATGTAAGCTTGCCTCTCTCGGTATACGGGAAAACAATAGTCTCTTTGTTTACTTAGTTTATTGATTGATATTATATAAAAATAACGAATTATTTATCTAAGAAGGAACAAGTAGATAACAAATACATTTTAATCACAAACTGGTGGACTGGTGTCGCCTTAAATAACTTAAATTAAGGGTTTGTTTTATTTACAAAACGTCATTTCATGTTTAACAGGTTGGCAACCTATCTATAACCACTATTTATGAACATTTTCAACATCAGAGGAATCGCAGGCGTGCAGCCATTGCAGACAAAGCTGTAGTGGTTGTGTTACAGCGGCAGCCATACCCTTAAAACTGGAACTTAAATATGTAATGAAAAGAATACCTATAGCATATAGGTGCAAAGGTGGTCATGTAAGCTGTGACAGGCACGTTGTCTGTCATCTAAAACTGTTACAACACTTGTGTTATTATTGCAATGCGATCGATTATTCTTCTTCTTAGCGCGTCGATGGTAATCTAAATGGATTCGTCCCTGAAATTGGCTACGTGTTTTTCGCCATCAGTAGCGTCCATCAGTTCGTGCAGATGACAGGACAAACAGGACACGATGTTAAGTGTCCCGTCATTTGTGAACAGCACCACACTCTAAGGCGGAATCGTCTCTGAATCTCTACCTGTTCAAGTTTACCTTGCTCCAGCTTACCTGGGTTCAGAAACTGGTTATTATAGGAAGTAGGATAGGATGAATGATATGGTATGTCGACCCAGGAAGACATGACACCGTCACTCTCTTAATTTGGAAAGTGTATCTGTCTGTCTGTTACCTCTTCACGCTTAAACCACTGAACCGATTTAAATATACAGAATTGGTATGAAGATAGCTTGAGTCCCGGGAAAGGACACAGGATAGATTTATCCCGATATTTCCACGAGATCGACACTTATGCGGGTGAATCCGCGGGGCGCTGCTAGTTCACTATAAATCGTCACACTGGCTCGTTATTAAGAACCGAAATAGGGATGGTATAAGGACTAGGAATTGAATCATCAACGTCATGTGAGTCAAAACACGTCCACTTTTGGGCTTAAAAATACCACGATGATAAAGCTTATGGCTGCAATAACTTATTTGATTGCGCTAAGTCTCTGAGGAATAAATGCGGGGGAGGGAAACACATCTCGGTTCAACAGTTCAATGTGATAGATATACACTCTATTATGTAGTTACACCATGAATATTACAGATATAAATGTAGAAAGTTTACATGGAGTAACACAATGGCCGCTCTTGTTGCTAAAAACGATCTTTTAAAGACAACCCTTGGCCCAAATCGGTGAGGTCTGGGCCCTATTTAATATAACTGGCACTGCGACATATTTACGAAAAACTGTCCAAAATGTCACATTTTCACGACAGGAGCTGTTTAGTAAAATAGAAAACTATGGAAGAAACAATCTGTGATTTGACATAACTCTGATTAAATGTTGCTGTTTCGGCTTTTGCGTTTCAATAACCCTTTTGATCTAGCCTCAGTGTCAATCGATTTATTATAGGGATCAGCAAGATCCATGTTAAAACTGAAACCAATGCCGTACGGGAGTTTTGTTTGGTGTCACGTTTGTTGAGTAGCGTAGCTCGAGTGTCCAAGTAGTTTCTTGCCCGTTCTTCTTCATAGGAACCTACTACGCTTTGGAATGGACAACCAGCTTAACCTACCTGGCTGACATAGTCCTTGATAATTCAAAAGTGCTCGTATATTAGTTTCATTCAAATAAATGCTTGACATTGACTAAATTTCACAAATTTCGAACAAATCAATGGCTTGATATGCAGCATGGTACCCAGGAGTCTGTGTGGTCATTGCAATACTGAAACCATGCGTTGTTCCGTTGTGAAAAAGGGATAATGCTATTTATCCTGTATAGTGCTATCTCGCTCTCACACTAAAGTAATAATAATAAACCTCATTGAATCAGACTAAAATTATGTCCACAGTGTAACAAAAAACCGGCCAAGTATGTGGCAGACCACGCACAATGAAAGCTTCCGTGATTGGAATGAACTTATTCCAAGAACACTAACATTGTAGTTGAAAAATATGTTCCCCATACACTCCAACTGCAAATGAAAGTTTGTACGTAAAATATTTCGAGATTTAATGGTAAATCTATTTTAAGACAATAGACGTCTTATAGAATTTCCTGTAATCTATAAACATAGAACTATTATCGGTATTTTTGTTAAAATTTTAAGTTCAGTTTTTTCATAGATGGGGCGATGGTCAGTTTTCATCTGTTTTCTTAAAAACCTTTAAAACTACTTACTTTATTATTTTTTTTAAATGGAGACCCTCGCTGTAAGCCTTTTTATTTGATATGTCACACGGTAACAGTTTGCAAAACTTTTTTTAATTTTTCTTTTTTGAATCCCATTCTTTCATTCGGACGTCCGGGACCATTCGTTGTAGCATCCATTCGCCAAGGGTGCAAAGCAAACCTTCCATTATGGAATTTCGTATCAATAATTAGAATATATTACTTAGTACTCATTATCACACTACGACGACCCCTAACAGTTTATTTTGACGTTCAAAAGGGCTTTTATGTGCCTATTTGAAATAAATTATTTCTCGTAAGTTATTTCTGAAAACTCTTTCCTACGAGGACACGGAGACATTGCTCCCTTCAAATAAATCATACTTGTATTCAAATTCTTATCTTCACATTCACCACCACACCCTTTGACTGCTTTTGTTGTGTTTTATTTTTTTCTTTCTCTTGATTTATATAGTTTAAAACAGTTAAGTGCTACAAAACCATTGTGAGAGAAAATAAATAAACTTATTATTATTGTAGCTATCTACATTTTACTATATTTATGTTACTGAGACTTATTGAAATACTGAAAATCAGATCATTAAGGAAAATTTAGATATTTATATTTATAAATTCATCAACAAATACCTCATTGTGGCTGTACTTAAATATCACCGTTTTCCTTAACGACACAGTTTTAGAACTTAATGCGTAATGAATACCTACCTACTGAAGTGAGTGTCACACGTGACAGTTATTATTTATTAATTAAGAATGATTTTCTGACCGCGTACTCTGTAGAATTTCCCAGAATGTTGGAACAGCGGGGTAGGTAATTGCGTAATGCACTAACGTAGCAATGGTTTTCATTTTGACAGTTCAACAAAATTCATTGCGATATTGACGTTGTTGAGCAGACAAATTTTTCGAACAAATATGAAGCAATGGATTTAATTTTTTTTTTTTTGCAATAAGTATCCTTCAAAATCATTCAGATTATGATTGATTGTATGTTATGCAATTAGGGTGTCGCCGAACGACCTTACCCGTCTCATTATAAAACGAATTCTAGCTTTGGTCCAAGCTTAAATGAGCGCGCCAGTCATTGTATTTTTTTGAACTTTATTCCAAGCAACATAAAGTTTTTAATAACAAATTGTCTACTTAGCAACAATGACACGTAGCCTTTAACGTCAGTTTTTGTAATTAAAACTTTAATTTCGTCTGAATAAACATTTAAATTAACAAATGGCTCGCTAGTTTTATTCTAGGTAGGTATATTAAACCTTTTTTTAATAAGACCGTGTGAGTATAAACCTAGCCCACTGCCCATTGCTCTGTTGAAGTGAACCGTTGAATTATTTCTAGAATGCGAACTGTGTTTTAGTAATGCATAGTTGTTGGTTGTTGTTGGTTACTTAGTGAGAGTTTTTTAAATAGCAAATCTATTTAAAAAACTCTCACCAAGTAACCTTTCACAAACGAAGCCGTTTCCATTATACATAATCAAGACATACAGACTTAGAGTACAAACAAGACAGGAGCATCTTGTTGATGAACTCCTTATTATACAACGTGTAACGTTAAATGTGCAAAACCTCATACACCCCAATTAGAGCATTGAGTTAAAAGCATAATACAATGACTTTTTGGCGTCTTTTTTTTTAAATAACTCCGCTTTTTTTTTATAGGTAGGTGTTATCCTGAGTTTAGCGCTTTTGGAGTTATTCCACTGTGAGTACACTTTTATTATCTGGCTACTTTTTATTAAACTAATTGTTTTTTGTAACCGGCAGAGTCTGTAATAAGTGTTATAGAATCAAGTTTTTCTAACCGAACAGACAGCTGTGCTGCTGGGGCGTTTTTTGCACCACTTCTTTCCAGCGAAAGCACTAGGAAGTGGTGAAGGGCGGGCGTTTTGGGTGACTGCCACGTCGTATGTAATTTTGACGCTCGAAAAGTGCTAATTCGCAGCCTAATTTGAATAAATGACTTTTGATTTGATTTGTTGGGTCCATTGTCCATGACGCTACTCAAAAGTCACGTGTTACAAACTCAAATCAACAATGAGTAACCAGAATTTAAAAGTAGGTACTAGTACTTGTGAGTACTGGCTGGCAACCTAGTACCAAATGACACTGCACGTCGTTTGGTTTTCCTGTCGTACCTACTTTTGTTTTCACTGCTGTAATATATTTGTCAAACTATAAAAGCGATATCTTTGATCTACGTATGTTTCAATAAATAAAACCCTCACAAATTGGTAGCAGAGCGTGGTTACATTTTGCAAATATGAAAAATGGCATCAAGTACAAGTTATCGAAATATAGAACCTTTGACCAAATCGAACTATGATACGTGGTGTTTGCAAGCACAAGCTGTCCTGATTAAAAATGACTTTTGGGATATTGTAAGCGGCGAGAAAACGTTACCACCAGCTACAGATGCGGCGGCGAGATCGGCGTTCAACAAAGAGGACTTGAAGGCAAGGGCTGAAATCCTACTTTTATTGACACCATCTGAACTGAAACAAGTTAAAGTTTGCATGACATCAAAAGCTGTATGGGATAAGTTAAAGGCTACATATCAAAGCACTGGGCCAGCGAGAAAAGCTACCCTATTAAAACAGTTGGTTCTAAAGCGAATGACCACAGGAGAAGATATACGTGACCACATAAATAACTTCATGGACATCGTGGACAAACTCGCAGATATGGATATAAAGGTACCTCCAGAACTGCTTAGCATAATGCTTCTCTACAGTTTGCCATCAACTTTTGAGAACTTTAGAATAGCCATCGAATCTCGAGACACCCTGCCTAATCCTGAAAATCTAAAAGTAAAGATTCTTGAAGAATACCAAGCAAGGAGCGGAAATGATCAGCCTGAAAATTCAGAAGCTTATCATATCAAGAAAAATAGGCAAAGGTTGTACTGCAAGAGCTGTAAAAAGAAAGGCCATACTATTGAGACATGTTGGGGCAAGAAGAAAACGTTGAAGAAAGAAAATTGGGGCACTAATGAAAAAGACAACGGAAGCAAATACAATTATAACGTTTGTCTGAGCACCGTAAATTCAGATGCCGATAAAAATGTCTGGTGTCTAGATAGCGGCTGCTCATCACATATGTGCGGTGACGAATCAATGTTTTCTACCATGACCCCTGAAATTGGCACTTTAAAGTTGGCATCAGACAAATATACGAGTAGAATTCAAGGCAAAGGAAGAGTTACAATAAGCACCGATAAACACTGTTACAATTTCAATGACACCTTGTATGTTCCTGATATATCAGTAAACCTTTTATCCGTCGCCAAGATAACGGACAGAGGACATAAGGTTGTTTTTGAAAAAGAGAAAGCCTAGGTCGTAGAAAAATCCGGCGAAATGACACTGACTGCTCGAAAGAGAGATGGGCTTTACTACTTTGAATCTGGAAGAAAAGAGACTGCAAATTACACACCAAAAAATGACAGTGACATCATGGAATGGCATCGCAAACTCGGCCACTTAAACGAAAGAGATTTAAAGAATATGGCTAAAGATAACCTTATGTATGGTTTAAACTTAAATGATGAAGAAATGGAAACATGTGAAACCTGCATCAAAGGAAAATTGTCCAGGTTACCGTTCGTAAGACATAATGATCTATACACAACCGATAACCTGGAAATAATCCATAGCGACGTTTGTGGACCTTTTGAATGCGATACACTAGCAGGATCAAAGTACTATGTTACTTTCACAGATGACTATAGTCGCTATTGTCACGTCTATTTTATTAAAAGAAAGAGTGATGTATTTTACGTTTTCAAAGAATATAAAAATGAAGTTGAGACGTTCCACAACAAGAAGATAAAGAACCTGCAGACCGACAATGGCACAGAATACCGCAACAAGGAATTCGATGACTTTCTCAAATCACATGGCATCCAAAGAAGGTTGACCACAGTTTACACCCCTCAACAAAATGGAATTAGCGAGAGAAAGAACAGAACCTTGCTAGACAAAGCCAGATGTCTGTTAATCGAGGCCAAAGCACCTAAAAAACTCTGGGCGGAAGCGGTAGCAACTGCAAACTACCTTATAAATCGTAGCCCTTCCAAAGCACTTAATGGCGAAACACCGTTCAAGAAATGGCTAGGCCGAACACCATGTGGACATCATCTTCACGTGTATGGCAGGAAAACTTTTGTTTTAAAAAAAAACAAACGAGGTAAATTGACCCAGAATGCCAAAGAAGGCGTATTCATGGGGTACTCGATGACCTCAAAGGCTTACAGAGTGTACATACCCGAAGACGATGATGTAGTGATAAGCAGGGACATAAAAGTTATAGATAAGATGTACTTCGAAGAAGAAACTCAGAACTATCATGAACTTGTTAACGAAAAAGATGACTCTCGAACGTCTAAGAAGAATAAAACGGTACAACCAATAGAAATTGAAATATCAGAGAATAAGAAGGAAAATACATTACAAAATTTCAACGAGCAAGAAAATGAAGTTTCTTCGGTAGAAGAAATAGAGTCTTTCGATGACGCATCAGAAGTTTTAGAAATGCCTGAAAATGGGAGGCCGCAAAGAGAGAGGCATCTGCCCGCTTGGACCAAAGATTTTATATTGGACCAGCACCAGACTGAAGAAAGTCACCTACTCTTGGAGATATCCTACTTATCTGATGAAAATGAAGATGATGAATACTGGCATGATGCTATAAAAGCTGAGATTAGAGCACATGTTAAGAATGGAACCTGGAAAATAGAAAAGAAGAATAAAGACATGAAAGAAGTGGATTACAAAATAGTTCTAAGAAACAAAATAGGACCTGATAACAGTATCACAAAGAAAGCCAGACTTGTAGCACGGGGTTTCACTCAGCGACCAGGCGTTGATTACAATGAAACATACGCTCCTGTAGCTAAACTGAGTTCGATAAGATCTGTTGTTGGAATAGCCATGGAAGAAGGTTTGAAATTGAACCAGATGGATGTTACAACGGCATACCTGAATGGTGATCTAGAAGAAAAGATAGTAATGAAGTATCCTGAATATTTAGAAGAATATCTGACTGAAATCATGGTTGAAGAAAGTAAACAAGAAAATTTAACTTTGTACAACAAAACAATGAGTATGTTAAAAGACATAAAAAACAATCCCAAAGAGAAAGTTTGTCATCTCATAAAAGCTTTATATGGACTCAAACAGGCAGGGAGGCAGTGGTACAAGAAACTCGACACAGAGTTAAAGAACATAGGTTTCAAGGCATCGGAAGCTGACCCATGTCTATATTTACTAGAGAAAAGAGGAGTTAAAGTCATAATAATTATCTATGTCGACGATTTGCTAATTGCCTATTCGTGTCCTAGAAAGTTGAAAGAAATTCAAGACCTGTTAAATACGAAATTTGAGTTAAAAGATTTAGGAACACCTAAACGGCTAATAGGGATAGATGTTACCTATAAGGGAGATGAAATCAAACTGAACCAGGAGAAGTTCATAGAAGACATTTTAAAAAAATTCAAAATGGAAGATTGCAAGGCCACATCTACACCAATAGAACCAGGTCTAAAACTAGAAAAAGGAGGAAGAGATGAAAGGAAAGACCTGCCCTACAAAAACTTGATTGGCACACTCATGTATCTGGCAGTGGCAACTCGACCCGATATAATGTTTGCCATAAGCTATCTCTCCCAATTTAATGACTGTTACGGAGAAGAGCATTTCAAATGTGCAAAAAGAGTGCTGAGATACCTTAAGGGAACAAAAAGCGTTGGTCTTGTATTCAGAAAAACTCGCCGAGAATTATACGGCATGGCTGATGCAGATTGGGGCGCATGCAAACTTGACCGGAAATCTTTTTCGGGATGTTGTTTTAAATATGCTGGAACGGCCATAAGCTGGATGTCGAAGAAACAAAAGACTGTAGCGCTATCGACTGCCGAAGCGGAATACGTTGCCTTGACTGAAGCTGCAAAAGAGGCTATTCACTTGAAAAATCTATTCAAAGATCTTGGGGCCAACTATGAAAGCATAGTCATATTAAACGACAACCAAGCCGCACTCAAGTTAAGTCAGAATGCAATAGTCACTTCCAAGTCCAAACACATCGACTTAAAAATGCACTTCATACGAAATTGCATAATGGACGGAGCGATACAGGTCAAGTATCTGCGAACCGAAGATATGGAGGCAGATATCCTAACCAAAGCCCTAGCTGGCCCGCGGTTGTTGAGATTGCGGAGCGGCTTAGGAGTTTATTGAACTCCTGAGCACCACGACGATCCAGTGAAGAGGAGTGTGAGTACTGGCTGGCAACCTAGTACCAAATGACACTGCACGTCGTTTGGTTTTCCTGTCGTACCTACTTTTGTTTTCACTGCTGTAATATATTTGTCAAACTATAAAAGCGATATCTTTGATCTACGTATGTTTCAATAAATAAAACCCTCACAGTACTTCAATGGAGGTACACGACGCAATCAATCACAACTTGTTTTTTTTTGTTATTTATTTAAAGGGTTTTGTCGCTTAGCGACCACATCGCCAAACAAACTTGTTGATGACACGTTAGTTAGTCACGTGTACGGTAACCCGATGTAAAAATGTCGCGGCGGGATTTTTTCGCGCACTGGATTTTCAACGCAGTGCTTAGCGCCGAGAGTTGAAAATCCAATATTGTGGTTTTTGACGGGCTGAGTTGCGCTCTGTTGGATTCTCAATGCTTGACTCAACATCAAGGGTTAAAAATCACATTAAATTAATAAATATCATTACTATAATATGTGTACAAAAAGGTGTCTTGGAAAAAATAATTTAATACCCACACATAAAATATAGTTTCCGTTGAATTTTAAGTAGAAATGGGCACATCAATTGAAAAAAAAGTAGTCGAATTTAGAATACATTTTCATTTTAGGTACTGTTTAATTTCAGGTGCACCATTGATGGGCGGTGACGAAGGAAAATATACGGAAACTCACGATGCTAACCTTGGTTTAGAAGGAGGGTTTAAAGATGATCATGCAACCCTAGGAACTAATAACCACTTCGTTGTTAACGTCGGGGGTCACAAGTAAAATCATCAAAAGGATCTTAACCACGCAATTGCTGCGGCACCCCCACCAAACAACTTCGGCTCAGGTTTTGGCTACCCGTATAGCATGCCGTATTATCCAGCAAATGGCTCGCCATACTACATACAGTATGCTCCACAACCTCCACCACAATATCGACAATTTGCACCACAGTCCGCTCCTCAGTGGCCAAAGTACGCCCAGCAGCGAGCACCACAATTTGCCCCACAATATCTACCGCAGTATGGTTATGCACAGCAGTACGCCCCACAGAATTACCCACAGTACGCTCCACAATACTTTCCTCAGGATGCCCCACAATACACCCGTCAAGGTGCCCCACAATACTCCCCACAGAATGCCCCACAATACGCCTCACAGGATGCGCCACATTATGCCCAACCGAATGAAGCTCCGGACAGTTCGCAGCGAACGATTAATGAAGAAAACATACAATCACTTGGTTTCTGGTTATCGAACACCAGCTAGTTAATTCAGCAAAGCCACACAACGCGGCCATCATTGTAGCATCCATACTTATTTGAACATAATAAATAGGTAACGTGCAATATTTTGAAATGTAATTTTTTAAAGCATTAATTTCTTTGCATTTTGTTATATTGATAACTACTCGTATACATAGTTGTATAAATTAATAGCTATAGGTATTATTTACTGTCAGCATTTTCGTGTAAATGAGTTTATCTGTGTCTGTCTTAGCAAATAAAGTTTTCTAAACGTATTCTTTTCCACATTCTAGATACTACTCAATAAAACCCAACATTTTGTTGATTGTGTGGAGTTCCGATCTTCTAGGCGAACTGTCTTCTTCATCTTTTTCAAGAACGTTCTCTTCACGGTCGGTGACAAACTTGTCATCAGAGTGCAGAATAGATAAAATTCTTATCAGTGTTTACAAGCTTTTTTAAATTCGCGGGGTTCCCCATTAGATGTAAGTTAGGGTCAGTGCCAATTATTCTAATGTCAACGATATTCATTATCGCTTGTTATTGTTACGAATATTTTTAATTTAGACTGATTTTCCTGTATTTATTACCTACCTAAATACATTGGGTATGTTGCTGAAAACGCTATTACTGACATGATTCGACTAAAAGTTTATATATATATACCTTTACCGTATAAATACCTTTTCCGAACGCAAAATTGAATATTGGTATTGACCAATATTAAGTTTTGCCTTTCGATAAAATTTGTTCGTAAGTCTGAGACGAAGTGGTGCGGAAGTAGGAAAAGATCATGTACTTAACATGTTTTCCGTAGATCCTGTGCTACGTCGTAGCAACCAAATGATCTTCGTTCATCTCGTGCTACGGCGTAGCAATACTGC
Organism: Globia sparganii; assembly: GCA_949316385.1. Lineage (NCBI taxonomy): Eukaryota > Metazoa > Arthropoda > Insecta > Lepidoptera > Noctuidae > Globia > Globia sparganii. Next base: position 7,601,164 of record OX438670.1, read on the forward strand.
CGACCATGTAACCTTGCCTCTCTCGGTATACGGGAAAACAATAGTCTCTCTGTTTACTTAGTTTATTGATTGATATTATATAAAAATAACGAATTATTTATTTAAGAAGAAACAGACTAACGTTTTAGCAAGTTACAAGTAGATAACAAATACATTTTAATCACAAACTGGTGGACTGGTGTCGCCTTTATGAACATTTTCAACCTCAGAGGAAGCAGGCGTGCAGCCATTGCAGACAAAGCTGTAGTGGCTGTGTTACAGCGGCAGCCATACCCTTAAAACTGGAACTTAAATATGTAATGAAAAGAATACCTATAGCATATAGGTGCAAAGGTGGTCATGTAAGCTGTGACAGGCACGTTGTCTCTCCACCACTCGTGGTTTACTCGTAGAAAATGCCTAAAACATTAAGTACTCCTTTGCCTCAATTGTGCACAAAGATTTTAAAAAATGTTGTAGGAGAGTCAAAATATTTCCCCTCCAAGGAATTTTCACCGTAACACAAGACAGGTACCAATACGTTCCAGACATCTAAAGTCAAAGTCAAAGTCAAATCATTTATTTCAAATAGGCACTTAAAAGGCACTTTTAAAACGTCAAAATTTTAAATTAAAAAATAGAATTGATTCTAGTCGCCCATTGCAAAATGTAGTTTTCGTGTGGAGAAGAATGGGCAAGAAACTCCACCGTTACTCTTTTAAAATGTTTTAAAAGTTTTTGTATACATTCATTAAATAATTATATGTGAAGACGATGCACCTAAAATAAAATTTAGTCTACCAAAAATGGTAACAGAATTAAAAATATAACAGACTGGTAAATCAATTATGTGATAGATACAATGGTGTCCACATATTTACAAAGATTGTAAAATTTTACTAGTATTTTAAAAAGCGTGTGAGTTACATTTGTCAAAGAATGTAAAAAACAATGTATTAAAAAAAACTGTTACAACACTAGGGTGAATTTCCCAAATGACATATTTTTTTGTCTTCGGTGAAATTAGTATTTGAAAAAAGGAATATTATTCTGTATTATTTTTTTTAGTATTCAATAGGTAGTTATTGGGTTGTGGCAAAAATATAATTTGCCTAGGACTAATAACAAAGGTAGAAATAAATACATAAACCTCTATTTTTTTCAAATCGGTGCTGTCCCTCTACTTTTTTTACAAACAAAAAAGCTTATACACTAATAAAAATAAGTAAGTTAAGTATATAACTTATTCTATATCATAGAATATTAGTTTTGTTATTAATATATAGGATATTTTATTACATAATTAACGATTATTATTACTGAGAGGCACAAACGTACTTGTCCTGCAAAATGTTCTCATATCGCTGGACAAAAGTAATTTAAACCTAACTTTACATCGACGACTCCGACAGCGTCCCCACCCCAATCGTATTTCCCCTGTTATTGTTTGCTAGTGCGCAGTCAGGATGGATATGTGTCAAATCGCTGCATATTCTCGCCAATAACGTAAGTACGCCATTTCAGTTGCTCCCGGACAATTATTTTATATTATCGGTGGTTGCATTTTTCTAGTGTAATGAGTAGTTTTATTATTGTTGTTTGGTTCTAACAGAGGTAGTAAGTGAATTAGCTTCATTGACTGTTATTGAATTTATCCTAGATATTATGCATTTTTTCAAATTTTCTAAAAAGTGTGTTATTTCTCACGTCGCTGTTCTCATATCGCTGTAATCACCGATAATTTACACCGAAATGATACGAAAAAATCAATCGGTGTCCTATTTCTAATATCGGTGTTTTGATTCATGATCAACGCACAGTTTTGTCACATCGGTGGATCGCTTTATCATATCGGTAGATCATTTTATCATCTCGGTGAGTCGATTTATCATATCGGTAGATCCCGTGTCATTTCGTTAAGTATACAAAAAAACAATGGAACATACAAACATACATACAAACACATACAATATATACATACATATATACCTACATACAAACATTCATACATACATACATACATACTTACCTACATAGACTGCCAAAATCATTACCATGATACCACTGGTAGTAGATGTATAAATGTATCATTAGGGGAGATCTATATTCGGCTACGTCTACAGGCTGAGATGATAGTAAATTGAATCAAGACATTCTAATGAAGTTTCGAAAATATTATAAATTTAAATCTCAAAAAATATGCGATTTAAAAAAACAATTGGCAAAGGCTAATAAAGAGAAACTGATGTACACAAAGAGATAGATGAGACTACATCAAGAATTTAAGAAATTCAAATAGAGTAATTTAGAATTGAGACAAATCCCGATTAAGCCAAATAATATCTATAGACCTGCAAAAACGTATCCGTAAGATTGTCCTTCAGTTTTTTGAGGATGATGACGATTCATATCTTTGCCCAGGTAACAGAAAAGGCTGATGAAAGACATAATTAAACATTTTGATGTTCAAAGGTGGATAGATTATCATATCGCTGGATATGTACATCATTTCGGTGGATAAACTTATCATATCGGTGTACAGAAAAAATAATCGGTGCCGGTTTGTCATATCGGTGGAAACCAGAATTCAAACTGAATTTTCTCCTTAGTCTTAAATGATACGTTGATGATATTAAATTTGGGGATATTTAATATCCTAAAGATTACATAAAACCTGAAAAATATACAAAAAAACCATAAATAAAAAATATAATCCACTCAAAAGTGAAGTCATGGTCTTTGAGGCCAGAGGAAAAGAGACAGGTAACGTGTTTCCCAATATTACGCTTAATGGTACAGCTTTGCGTAGGGTGTCTAAATGTAAGTACTTAGGACATATTCTGACCTCTGACCTCAGGGACAATGATGACATCGAGAGGGAACGGAGGGCGCTGGCAGTGCGGGCGAACATGATGGCTCGCAGGTTTGCACGTTGTTCGACAGAGGTCAAAATTACACTTTTTAGGTCTTATTGTACATCTTTCTATACGTGCAGCCTGTGGGCCAACTATACTCAAAAGTCTTACAGTGCCCTCCGAGTCCAATTTAATAATGCGTTCAGGGTGCTGATGGGGCTGCGGCGATTCTGTAGTGCATCAGGGATGTTTGCTGTACATCGCGTAGACTGCTTTTACGCTACGATGCGTAAAAGATGCGCATCCCTGGTGCGTAGAGTTCGCGGCAGCGCCAACAGCATCCTTAGCATGATTGCTAGTCGGCTGGACTGCAGTTATATCAATAATTGCTGCGCCATTTCTCATGGAATGGCGCAGTAGTGACTGTGGTTTTTTTCGGTTCTGTTTATACATATATTTTGCTGTGGGTAGGTTTAAGTTTACTAACACTAGTCTATAAGAACATTGTTACTAACAAAATGGACACCATGGTCTGAAATAAAGTATTATTATTATTATTATTATTATTATTATTATTATTATAAATGAAAAAGTTCACCGATATGATAAAAAAAATGGCATTTGTTGAAATTCACCCACTAGTGTTATTATTGCAATGCGATCGATTATTCTTCTTCTTAGCGCGCTGATGGTAATCTAAATGGATTCGTCCCTGAAATTGGCTACGTGTTTTTCGCCATCAGTAGCGTCCTGTTCGTGCAGACGACAGGACAAACAGGACAAGATGTTAAGTGTCCCGTCATTTGTGAACAGCACCACACTCTAAGGCGGAATCGTCTCTGAATCTCTACCTGTTCAAGTTTTCCTTGCTTAAGCTTACCAGGGTTCAGAAACTGTTTATATAACTATTATTATAGGAAGTAGGATAGGATGAATGATACGGTATGTCGACCCAGGAAGACATGACACCGTCACTCTCTTAATTTGGAAAGTGTATCTGTCTGTCTGTTACCTCTTCACGCTTAAGCCACTGAACCGATTTAAATATAAAGAACTGGTATAAAGATAGCTTGAGTCCCGGGAAAGGACACAGGATAGATTTATCCCGATATTTCCACGAGAAAGACACTTATGCGGGTGAAACCGCGGGGCGCTGCTAGTTCCCTATAAATCGTCACACTGGCTCGTTATTAAGAACCAAAATAGGGATGGTATAAGGACTAGGAATTGAATCATCAACGTCATGTGAGTCAAAACACGTCCACTTTTGGGCTTAAAAATACCACCATGACAAAGCATAAGACTGCAATAACTTACTTGATTGTGCTAAGTGTGTGAGGAATAGATGCGGAGGAGGGAAACACATCTCGGTTCAACAGTTCAATGGGATAGATATACACTCTATTATGTAGTTACACCATAAATATTACGGATATAAATGTAGAAAGTTTACATGGAGTAACACAATGGCCGGTCTTGTCGCTAAAAACGATCTTTTAAAGACAACCCTTGGCCCAAGTCGGTGGGGTCTGGGCCCTATTTTATATTTAAACTGGCACTGCGGCATATTTACGAAAAACTGTCCAAAATGTCATATTTTCACGACAGGTGCTGTTTAGTAAAATAGAAAACTATGGAAAAAACAATCTGTGATTTGACATAACTCTGATTAAATGTTGCTGTTTCGGCTTTTGCGTTTCAATAACCCTTTTCATCTAGCCTCAGTGTCAATCGATTTATTATAGGGGTCAGCAAGATCCATGTTAAAACTGAAACCAATGCCGTACGGGAGTTTTTTTCAGTGTCACGTTTGTTGAGTATCGTAGCTCGAGTGTCCAAGTAGTTTCTTGCCCGTTCTTCTTCATAGGAACCTATTACGCTTTGGAATGGACAACCAGCTTAACCTACCTGACTGACAGAGTCCTTGATAATTCAAAAGTGCTCGTATATTGGTTTCATTGAAATAAATGCGTTGACTTTGACTTAATTTGACAAATTTCGAACAAATCAATGGCTTAATATGCAGCGTGGCACACAGGCGTGTGTGTGGTCATTGCAATACTGAAACCATGCACTGTTCCGTTATGAAAAAGGGATAGTTCTATTTATCCTGTATAGTGCCATCTCGTTCTCACACTAAAGTAATAATAATAAACCTGATTTAATCAGACTAAAATTATGTCCACAGTGTAACAGAAAACCGGCCAAGTATGTGGCAGACCACACACAATGAAGGCTTCCGTGATTGGAATGAACTTATTCCAAGAACAAACTAACATTGCAGTTGAAAAATATGTTCCCCCATATACTCCAACTGCAAATGAAAGTTGGTACATAAAATATTTCGAGATTTACTATGTTATTTTAAGACCATAGACGTCTTATAGGATTTCCTGTAATCTATAAACATAAAACTATTAAAGGTATTTTTTTTAAAAATTTAAGTTCAGTTTTTTTATAGGCGATGGTCAGTTTTTATCCGTTTTCTTAAAAACCTTTAAAACTATTTACTTTAATTTTTTTTTAAATGGAGACCCTCGCTGTAAGCCTTTTTATTTGATATGTCACACGGTAACAGTTGGCAAAAATTTTTTTCAATTTTCTTTTTTGAATCCCATTCTTTCATTCGGACGTCCGGGACCATTCGTTGTAGCATCCATTCGCCAAGGGTGCAAAGCAAACCTTGCATTATGGAATTTCGTATCAATAATTAGAATATATTACTTAGTACTCATTATCACACTACGACGACCCCTAACAGTTTATTTTGACGTTCAAAAGGGCTTTTATGTGCCTATTTGAAATAAATTATTTGACTTTAAGTTATTTCTGAAAACTCTTTCCTACGAGGACACGGAGACATTTCACCATTCAAATAAATAATACTTGTATTCAAATACTTACCTACACATTCACCACCATTCACCTACACATTAACCACACACGCTTTGACTGCTTTTGTTGTGTTATTTTTATCTTTCTATTGTTTTATTTATTTTTTGTATTCATTTAATTTTTTGCTTTATTTTTAGTAGAAATACATGCGTATTTCTACTAAACAATTACCTAAAACAAAAAATAAATAAACCACCATATCAACTGAAAGGTATATAGTAATATCACCGTTTTCCTTAACGACACAGTTTTAGAACTTAATGCGTACTAATGAATACCTACCTACTGAAGTGAGTGTCACACGTGACAGTTATTATTTATTAATTAAGAATGATTTTCTGACCGCGTACTCTGTAGAATTTCCCAGAATGTCGGAACAGCGGGGTAGGTAATTGCGTAATGCACTAACGTAGCAATGGTTTTCATTTTGACAGTTCAACAAAATTCATTGCGATATTGACGTTGTCGAGCAGACAAATTTTTCGAACAAATATGAAGCAATGGATTTTTTTTTTTTTTTTGCAATAAGTATCCTTCAAAATCATTCAGATTGTGATTGATTGTATGTTATGCAATTAGGATGCCGCCGAACGAACTTTACCCGTCTCATTATAAAACGAATTCTAGCTTTGGTCCAAGCTTAAATTAGCGCGCCAGTCATTGTATTTTTTTGAACTTTATTCCAAGCAACATAAAGTTTTTAATAACAAATTGTCTACTTAGCAACAATGACACGTAGCTTTTAACGTCAGTTTTTGTCATTAAAACTTTAATTTCGTCTGAATAAACATGTAAATTAACAAATGGCTCGCTAGTTTTATTCTAGGTAGGTATATTAAACCTTTTTTTAATAAGACCGTGTGAGTATAAACCTAGCCCACTGCCCATTGCTCTGTTGAAGTGAACCGTTGTTTTAGTAATGCATAGCTATTGGTTGTTGTTGGTTACTTGGTGAGAGTTTTTTAAATAGATTTGGGTTACATTTCACAAACAAAGCCGTTTCCATTATACATAATCAAGACATACAGACTTAGAGTACAAACAAGACAGGAGCATCTTGTTGATGAACTCCTTATTATACAACGTGTAACGTTAAATGTGCAAAACCTCATACACCCCAATTAGAGCATTGAGTTAAAAGCATAATACAATGACTTTTTGGCGTCTTTTTTTTTAAATAACTCCGCTTTCTTTTTATAGGTAGGTGTTGGCGCTTTTGGAGTTATTCCACTGTGAGTACACTTTTATTATCTGGCTACTTTTTAAACTAATTGTTTTTTGTAACCGGCAGAGTCTGTAATAAGTGTTATAGAATCAAGTTTTTCTAACCGAACAGACAGCTGTGCTGCTGGGGAGTTTTTTGCACCACTTCTTTCCAGCGAAAGCACTAGGAAGTGGTGAAGGGCGGGCGATTTGGGCGACTGCCACGTCGTATGTAATTTTGACGCTCGAAAAGTGCTAATTCGCAGCCTAATTTGAATAAATGACTTTTGATTTGATTTGTTGGGTCCATTGTCCATGACTCAAAAGTCACGTGTTACAAACTCAAATCAACAATGAGTAACCAGAATTTAAAAGCACTACTACCTACTTCAATGGAGGTACACGACGCAATCAATCACAACTTGTTTTTTTTTGTTATTTATTTAGAGGGTTTTGTCGCTTAGCGACGACATCGCCAAACAAACTTGTTGATGACACGTTAGTAAGTCACGTGTACGGTAACCCAATGTAAAAATATCGCGGCGGGATTTTTTCGCGCACTGGATTTTCAACGCAGTGCTTAGCGCCGAGAGTTGAAAATCCAATATTGTGGTTTTTGACGGGCTGAGTTGCGCTCTGTTGGATTCTCAATGCTTGACTCAACATCAAGGGTTAAAAATCACATTAAATTAATAAATATCATTACTATAATATGTGTACAAAAAGGTGTCTTGGAAAAAATAATTTAATACCCACACATAAAATATAGTTTCCGTTGAAGTTTAAGTAGAAATGGGTACGTACTACGTCGTAGCAACCAAATGATCTTTGTACATCTCGTGCTACGGCGTAGCAATACTGCCGACCATGTAACCTTGCCTCTCTCGGTATACGGGAAAACAATAGTCTCTTTGTTTACTTAGTTTAATCAATAAACCGATTATTATGTAAAAATAACGAATTATTTATTTAAGAAGAAACAGACTAACGTTTTAGCAAGTTACAAGTAGATAACAAATACATTTTAATCACAAACTGGTGGACTGGTGTCGCCTTAAATAACATAAATTAAGGGTTTGTTTTATTTACAAAACGTCATTTCATGTTTAACAGGTTGGCAACCTATCTATAACCATTATTTATGAAAATTTTCAACATCAGAGGAACCGCAGGCGGGCAGCCATTGCAGACAAAGCTGTAGTGGCTGTGTTACAGCGGCAGCCATACCCTTAAAACTGGAACTTAAATATGTGATGAAAAGAATACCTATAGCATATAGGTGCAAAGGTGGTCATGTAAGCTGTGACAGGCACGTTGTCTCTCCACCACTCGTGGTTTACTCGTAGAAAATGCCTAAAACATTAAGTACTCCTTTGCCTCAATTGTGCACAAAGATTTTAAAAAAAATTGTGGGAGAGACAAAATATTTCCACTCCAAGGAATTTTCACCGTAACACAAGACAGGTACCAATACGTTCCAGTCATCTAAAGTCAAAGTCAAAGTCAAATCATTTATTTCAAATAGGCACTTAAAAGGCACTTTTAAAACGTCAAAATTTTTAATTAAAAAGTAGAATGGATTCTAGTCGCCCATTCCAAAATGTAGTTTTCGTGTGGAGAAGAATGGGCAAGAAACTCCACCGTTACTCTTTTAAAATGTTTAACAAGTTTTTGTATATATTCATTATATAATTATATGTGAAGACGATGCACCTAAAATAAAATTTAGTCTACCAAAAATGGTAACAGAATTAAAAATATAACAGACTGGTAAATCAATTATGTGATAGATACAATGGTGTCCACATATTTACAAAGATTGTAAAATTTTACTAGTATTTTAAAAAGTGTGTGAGTTACATTTGTCAAAGAATGTAAAAAACAGTGTATTAAAAAAAAACTGTTACAACACTAGTGTTATTATTGCAATGCGATCGATTATTCTTCTTCTTAGCGCGTCGATGGTAATCTAAATGGATTCGTCCCTGAAATTGGCTACGTGTTTTTCGCCATCAGTAGCGTCATGTTCGTGCAGAGGACAGGACAAACAGGACACGATGTTAAGTGTCCCGTCATTTGTGAACAGCACCACATTCTAAGGCGGAATCGTCTCTGAATCTCTACCTGTTCAAGTTTTCCTTGCTTCAGCTTACCAGGGTTCAGAAACTGTTTATATAACTATTATTATAGGAAGTAGGATAGGATGAATGATATGGTATGTCGACCCAGGAAAACATGACACCGTCACTCTCTTAATGGGAAAGTGTATCTGTCTGTCTGTCTGTTACCTCTTCACGCTTAAACCACTGAACCGATTTAAATAACACAGGATAGATTTAACCCGATATTTCCACGAGATCGACACTCATGCGGGTGAAACCGCGGGGCGCTGCTAGTTCTCTATAAATCGTCACACTGGCTAGTTATTAAGAACCAAAATAGGGATGGTATAAGGACTAGGAATTGAATCATCAACGTCATGTGAGTTAAAACACGTCCACTTTTAGGCTTAAAAATACCACCATGACAAAGCATAAGGCTGCAATAACTTACTTGATTGTGCTAAGTGTGTGAGGAATAGATGCGGAGGAGGGAAACACATCTCAGTTCAACAGTTCAGTGGGATAGATATACACTCTATTATGTAGTTACACCATAAATATTACAGATATAAATGTAGAAAGTTTACATGGAGTAACACAATGGCCGCTCTTGTTGCTAAAAACGATCTTTTAAAGACAACCCTTGGCCCAAGTCGGTGAGGTCTGGGCCCTATTTAATATAACTGGCACTGCGACATATTTACGAAAAACTGTCCAAAATGTCATATTTTCACGACAGGAGCTGTTTAGTAAAATAGAAAACTATGGAAGAAACAATCTGTGATTTGACATAACTCTGATTAAATGTTGCTGTTTCGGCTTTTGCGTTTCAATAACCCTTTTGATCTAGCCTCAGTGTCAATCGATTTATTATAGGGATCAGCAAGATCCATGTTAAAACTGAAACCAATGCCATACGGGAGTTTTGTTTGGTGTCACGTTTGTTGAGTAGCGTAGCTCGAGTGTCCAAGTAGTTTCTTGCCCGTTCTTCTTCATAGAAACCTACTACGCTTTGGAATGGACCACCAGCTTAACCTACCTGGCTGACATAGTCCTTGATAATTCAAAAGTGCTCGTATATTAGTTTCATTCAAATAAATGCTTGACATTGACTAAATTTCACAAATTTCGAACAAATCAATGGCTTGATATGCAGCATGGTACCCAGGCGTCTGTGTGGTCATTGCAATACTGAAACCATGCGTTGTTCCGTTGTGAAAAAGGGATAATGCTATTTATCTTGTATAGTGCTATCTCGCTCTCACACTAAAGTAATAATAATAAACCTCATTGAATCAGACTAAAATTATGTCCACAGTGTAACAAAAAACCGGCCAAGTATGTGGCAGACCACGCACAATGAAAGCTTCCGTGATTGGAATGAACTTATTCCAAGAACACTAACATTGTAGTTGAAAAATATGTTCCCCATACACTCCAACTGCAAATGAAAGTTTGTACGTAAAATATTTCGAGATTTACCATGTTATTTTAAGACAATAGACGTCTTATAGAATTTCCTGTAATCTATAAACATAGAACTATTATCGGTATTTTTGTTAAAATTTTAAGTTCAGTTTTTTCATAGATGGGGCGATGGTCAGTTTTCATCTGTTTTCTTAAAAACCTTTAAAACTACTTACTTTATTATTTTTTTTAAATGGAGACCCTCGCTGTAAGCCTTTTTATTTGATATGTCACACGGTAACAGTTTGCAAAACATTTTTCAATTTTCTTTTTTGAATCCCATTCTTTCATTCGGACGTCCGGGACCATTCGTTGTAGCATCCATTCGCCAAGGGTGCAAAGCAAACCTTGCATTATGGAATTTCGTATCAATAATTAGAATATTTTAGTACTCATTATCATACTACGGCGACACCTAACAGTTTATTTTGACGTTCAAAAGGGCTTTTATGTGCCTATTTGAAATAAATTATTTCTCGTAAGTTATTTCTGAAAACTCTTTCCTACGAGGACACGGAGACATTGCTCCCTTCAAATAAATCATACTTGTATTCAAATTCTTATCTACACATTCACACCCTTTGACTGCTTTTGTTGTGTTTTATTTTTTTCTTTCTCTTGATTTATATAGTTTAAAACTGTTAAGTGCTACAAAACCATTGTGAGAGAAAATAAATAAACTTATTATTATTGTAGCTATCTACATTTTACTATATTTATGTTACTGAGACTTATTGAAATACTGAAAATCAGGTCGTTAAGGAAAATTTAGGTATTTATAAGTTCATCAAAAAATACCTCATTGTGGCTGTACTTAAATATCACCGTTTTCCTTAACGACACAGTTTTAGAACTTAATGCGTAATGAACTGTTCTATGACACTAGTATTGTTAATAGGTCACTGTAATTTTAATAACAGTGAGGTCACTACACGATAACCGAATCCTATATAAGTCAATCTCGCGGCTTGTAACCGTTAGTACGATTTAGAGCTTAGCCAGGTATCTACCTACTGAAGTGAGTCTCACACGTAACAAGTACTGTCTGCAGCCATGAAGTTAATTGTAAGTGTTTTTATTATTTATTAATTAAGAATGATTTTCTAACCGCGTACTCTGTAGAGTTTGCCAGAATGTCGGAACAGCGGGGTAGGTAATTACGTAATGCACTAACATAGCAATGGTTTTCATTTTGACAGTTCAAAAAAAGTCATTGCGATATTGACGTTGTTGAGCAGATAATTTTTTCGAATAAATATGAAGCATTGGATTTAATTATTTTTTTTTGCAAAAAGTATCCTTAAAAACATTCAGATTGTGATTGATTGTATGTTATGTAATTAGGGTGCCGGCGAACGAACTTTATCCGTCTCATTATAAAACAATTTCTAGCTTTGGTTCAAGCTTAAATTAGCAAGCCAGTCATTGTATTTTTTAAAATTTTATTCCAATCAACATAAAGTTTTTAATGACAAATTGTCTACTTAGTAACAACGACACGTAGCCTTTAGTGTCGGTTTTTCTAATTCAAACTTTAATTTCGTCTGAATAAACATTGAAATCAAGAAATGGCTCGATAGTTTTATTCTAGGTAAGTATATTAAACCTTTTTTAGGGATCCGTACCTCAAAAGGAAAAAACGGAGCCCTTATAGGATCACTTCGTTGTCCGTCCGTCCGTCCGAAGTAACATCTTATAGCACAGATAAAAGAAAAATTGCGAAAACCGTTAGTTTTTAGTAACATCATTAATAAAAAATATTTTTGAAAATTTTAAAGTTCCTTCTCTTTTCTCATGAACGCGTAGAGGTATTAAATACCTATAAGCTGTAACAAAATCATACTTTTATGTCAACGCAATCAAAAGAAATAGCAATTTAAGCCGCATGTTTTCAAAGTCGCAACTACTCGCTAGGGAATCAAAACCTAAAGGGTACTTCCACATAATTTTCATCCATAAACATGTTTCCGTTAATAAACACTAGCACTACACGAAGTAGTACAACTATAGATAATGTTTTTCGAACTTCAATGTTCAATGTGGTACTTTCATACCTTTTTCAGTTACGATTAACAGATCTGGTTCAAATATAATTCATAATTAACTTTTTTGTACCAGATTTCTAAATAGTGACTAAAAAAAATTGTAAATAAATAACTTTGATAAAAAAGTTTGCCCTCATTCGTCAGCAGACTTTTGCAAGGCTGCTGCAAGGCTAGTGTAGGTATTTGAGTTATATTATAAAATGTGTTAACATAAATTAAGGATTACTGAAACGATAAAGAGACCTTTGTCATTAATTTATGCTCCTCCAGCTTTCCATATTGTAATGTTATAAATTTCATTTTGCAATAAAAATACCATAACTATGACTCGATTGTCGTGATGGGTGAACTTCTACTTATATACCTACAGGTTTGTACGGAACCCTCGGTGCGCGAGTCCGACTCGCACTTGGCCGGTTTTATTTTTTAATAAGAGCCTGAGTTTAAATCTAGCCCATTGCTCTGTTGAAGTGAACCGTTGAATTATTTCTAGAATGCGAACTGTGTTTTAGTAATGCATAGCTGTTGGTTGCTAATTACTTGGTGCATGCTTTCATTGTTGTAAACAATTCGATCTACTATCGAACTTTTAAGGATCGAGGCAGAACACTCTTACGTATATTGCTGAACACACTCGTCAATAATCACGCGATAGAAATGTTAGTGTAGGTTATACCTACTATTGACAACCAAAGGACCCATCAAAACATACAGACTTAGAGTACAAACAAAACAGGAGCATCTTGTTGATGAAATCCTTATTATACAACGAGTAACGTTAAATGTGCAAAACCTCATACACCCCAATTAGAGCATTGAGTTAAAAGCATAATACAATGATTTTTTGGTGTTTTTTTTTTTTTAAATAACTCCGCTTTTTTATAGGTAGGGGTTATCCTGAGTTTGGCGCTTTTGGAGTTATTCCACTGTGAGTACACTTTTATTATCTGGCTACTTTTTAAATTAATGGTTTTTGTAACCGGCAGAGTCTGTAATAAGTAGTAAAGAATCAAGTTTTTCTAACCGAACAGACAGCTGTGCTGCTGGGGAGTTTTTTGCAACACTTCTTTCCAGCGAAAGCACTAGGAAGTGGTGAAGGGCGGGCGTTTTGGGTGACTGTCGTATGTAATTTTGACGCTCGCAAAGTGCTGATTCGCAGCCTAATTTGAATAAATGACTTTTGATTTGATTTTTTGGGTCCATTGTCCATGACGCTACTTAAAAGTCACGTGTTACAAACTTAAGTCAACAATGAGTAACCAGAATTTAAAAGTACTAGTACTTCAATGGTACCTCCATTGAAGTACTAGTACTTAATTACTTTAATACCCACACATAAAAGTACATTATGATACATGTCACATGTGTGCTATGTTGATCATTATATCCGAGGCAGTATTATTCGCGCGAGTCGCAGGCGAGCGCGATAATCAATGCATCAATCAATGTATTACCGCGGGCCGCGCAATCGGTGCGCGCGCAGCGCAGGTATAAATAAAGGCCATAGAGGAAAAATTAAACAGGCTATAATAGGTAATACGGGCTGGTGTCCGCAACTCCACGTCAATGCGCGTATTTTGCGTACGGGTGGGAAAATCAATTATTCGATCCACCCCAGCTCCTCAAGGAAGGCCAGCAACGCCTTGATGTTACTGACCGTCTCACGTAGGGTACCTGGGTTACCGAAGTACTTTGCCCTATATGTGGCGACACCTGGGCAGTTTAGTAGCACATGTGCCGCTGTCTCGTCGTCCTCCATGCAGGCCCTGCACCGCGGACTGTCTGTTACTCCTATGACAAAGAGGTATTTATTAAATGACCCGTGGCCAGTTAAAGCCTTACCAGAGTGCGTAAATATCCGAAGGGGAGTGGCATGATGGGCTCAGGTCCCACTGGTGCCATACTCGACCCTCTTCTGGCAAGCTCGTCGGCTGCATCGTTGCCTAACGAACCGCTGTGTCCTTTGATCCATTGAATGGTTATATTATTGAGGTTACCCACCTGATTGAGGCGCTGGTGACACTCGTGTATTTTTTTATTTAGCCCAGAGTCAACTGTGTAACTGTTCAGCGCTTGCAGAACAGCCATGCTGTCTGAGAGTATGCGGATTGAGTGGTCCTTTACTTCCCTAGCCATAATGGCCGAAGCGGCCAGAGAAATACCCATACATTCGGCATGGAACACTGTGTTATGGACCCCCAATGGTGTGGCTATATGTATGTTGAAGTCCTCTTAAACAGGCTATAGAAAAAATATAATAAACACAAAATAATGTTTAGACTGATCGTAGTGTTGTCGCATGTCAAATTATAGTTTAGTTAGTATGGAATTAGAAATTAATAATGGCTTATAGAAATTTATATTAGTTCAGTGAGAATCCGCAATAATAGAACGCCAGTCAGGGTATTTTCCGTTTGGTTCCGGGAGGAACCACGGAGAATTTAAGGTGAATGCGCAGTGGTAGACCCCAAAATTCAAATTTTCTTACGTTTTATGCAATTTGTTTAGTATCAGGTTGTATCTTGATCAAAATATGATTCGCGACTAAAATAGATATGTATTTACAGAATTATAGTCATTAGAATCATTGATAGGTGTATCTCTTTAAATTAGATTTATTCCAAGAACTTTTCCATAAGAGATTTGTTCTTATGGAATAAATCTAACTTAGAAAGATGTATTAATGATTCTAATGATTATAATTATATAAATACGTACCTGTTATAGTGCGATACATATATTGATCAATATACAACCTGAAACTGACCTGAAGATTGCAAAAAATGTAAGAAAAAGGGAATTTCGTGGGTCACAACTGTGTATTCACCTTAAGGTAAATAAATTTTAGTTCATTTTGGGACCAAAGACAATTCGGACTATTTAAAATGACATATATCCCGCGGATTCTTTTTGCATTATTGGTCTGAAAGCGAAAGCGGTTCATTAAAAGCCACTTTACGAGCAAGTGTGTTGAAAAATATAGTTTCCGTAGAAGTTTAAGTAGAAATAGGCATATCAATTTGAAAAAAAAGGAGTCGAATGTAGAATACATGTTAATTTTAGGTACTGTTCAATTTCAGGTGCACCATTGATTGGCGGTGAAGAAGGAAAAAATACGAAAACTGCGAGTAGTTGGGGCTACCACGGCGCTGTCGATGGTGCCATTGGTGTAGAATTAGGGTATAAAGATGGTCATGGAACCGCAGGAATGAAAACCCACGGCGGTATTGAAGTCGGAGGTTTCGTGGATCCTAACCACGCAGTTGCTGCGGCACCCCAACCAAGCAACTTCGGCTCAGGCTTTGGCTACCCGTTTGTCATGCCGAATAATCCAGCAAATCGCTCGCCATACTACACACAGAATGTTCCACAACCTCCACCACAATATCGACAATTTGCACCACAGTCCGCTCCTGAGTGGCCACAGTACGACCAGCAGCTAATACCACAATTTGTCCCACAATATCTACCACAGTATGCTTACGCACCACAGTACGTCCCGCAGAATGACCCACAGTACGCTCCACAATACTACCCTCAGGTTGCCCCACAATATCGACCGCAGTATGCTTATGCACCACGGTACGCCCCGCAGAATTACCCACAGTACGCTCCACAATACTTCCCTCAGGGTGCCCCACAATACACCCGTCAAGGTGCCCCACAATACACCCGTCAAGGTGCCCCACAATACTCTCCACAAGACGCGTCACAGGATGCCCCACATAATGCCCAACCAAAAGAAGCTCCGGAGAGTTCGCAGCGAACGATTAATGAAGTAAACCTACAATAAGTTGGTTTCTGGTTATCAAACACCAGCTAGTTAATTCAGCAAAGCCACATAACGCGGCCATCATTGTAACATCCATATTTATTTGAACAAAATAAATAGCTAATGTGCAAAATTTTGAAATCTAATTTTTTTAATCATTAATTTCTTTTCACTTTGTTATATTGATAAATCCCTTGCAACTCACTGTCACTATTAGCTGTATAATTTACTGTAAGCATTTTCGTCTAAATAAGTTTAACTGTGTCTGTCTTAGCAAATAAAGTTTTCTAAACTATAATTTGTATTCATTTCCACATTCTAGATACTACTTAATACCTAAAACTCAATATTTTGTTGAATGTGTGAAGTTCCGATCTTCGGGTCGTCGCAAACGCCTGACGCATATCACATAAAACACAGTAATTTGGTTTCGTCTTACTCATAAGTTTTCAACATGAGTGATAATGCCGCCTCGTGGGATTTGACATTTTCACGGGGGCAGAGAGAAGAGAAAATTATATATTCTATCTTACGACTACATAATACTAGACGTTTAAATACAATCGTGGCAATAGCTGTTTCAGATTCGCGACAGATGGTAAGTAAAAAAAAATGGGGACTCTAGAAAAAAATATATTCTCAAAGTGTGGAAAATACTCTATGGACTCTATCTGTTAACTTTTGCTGAATGTACTACGAACTAGGCGAACTGTCTTCTTCATCTTTTTCAAGAATGTTCTGGAAAGAATCTATACTTTATTATTAATATTATAAAGCTGAAGAATTTGTTTGTTTGGTTGGTTGAACGCGCTAATCTCAATAACTCCTGGTTCGAATTGAAAAACATTTTTGTCTTGAATAGTCCATATATCAAGAAAAGCTATAGGCTATATAAAATCACGCTACGACCATTATACGCGGAGCATCAATGAAAAATGTTGCAAAAACGGGAAAAATTATGGCTTTTGAGAGCTTTAGAATTAAAAAAAAAGTCCGCGACAGCATAATGTCTATCTTTTAAGGTTGACTCACTATAAACCTTTTTTATGGTAATCAATAATGCATTATTTGCGAAGTTTTATAAACATATTAATCCTTATCCAAATAAATACGTTACTCATCACAAATCACAATTTTGAACAAAATTGCTCTTGATTTCAATGAATATCTTAGGAAATAGTTAGGGGATAGTTTTAAAATAACCCCGCAAGGCGGCCGGTCATAAATCATAGCTTGATGTACCTTAAATAGCTTCTTAAAGTAAAGTACTAAGTAATTATCTATAATACTCTTAAAGTAGTGGAATATAATTATTTTAGTAGGTTTTTTCCTCAAATTAACACGGGTGAAACCGCGGGGCACAGCTAGTTTATTATAATAGAAGAATGCATAGGAAAAGTTATGTTTAAAGCAGGCAGGCGTGCCCCCCCCCCCCCCCCCAAATCATTGAAGCTCTCGAGAATCTGAATAATTTACTTGTCTTACTAATTTAAAACTGTAAAACTGTGAGTTACGGAGACCCCGACAGGCTTCAAAAACATTAAGAACATAGACAAACATGGGGACCACCAACAGAAGTAAAAAAAACTTAAAACTATGAAATGACATTGGGTTTTTTAACGAGCCTAAAGTTTTTACTTTAAAAAGTCTGTTATAAAATATAGAATGTAATGAATGCTCGTAAGAGAGAACGAAGCAAATTTTGGATTATTTGATATTGGGCACCCTACTCGTACGTAAGGTTTGAAAGGCATAGGTTAAGGCCAAATTCCAAAACCTAAACTGTTGTAAAACGAGGTTAAGCTTTTCGTCATAATTTGATAAAGTAGGCAAGTTCTCTTTCGGTATGATGATTAAAAGAAAACAGAACCAAGGTGGGGTGCTAAAATTTTCAGGCTCGTTTCAATCGCTCACCTTGTCTCCCTTCAACTAGTTACTCTCTTCCCGGCTTCCAGCTTATAAGAAACGACCGGTCGATTGGTGCTGGTGGTGGTGTTGCCATATATCTTCGCACACACATTCCCTTCTCAGTTGTCAATGTGTCGGCGCAGCCACCGCCATCAAGTGCACCAGCACTTGATGGCGGACTTGATGGCGAACATCTGTTTATTGAAGTGGAACTACACCATTCAAAACTACTCCTTGGCGTCTACTACTGTCCCTCTTTACGTGTCAATTTCTTTTCATCTTTTGAAAATCTATTAGAAATGTTGATCCCTTCTTACAGTCATAGTATAATCATGGGTGACTTTAATACTTGTCTTCTGAAAAAAGACCATCGCTCTTCTTCTCTGACTAATATTTCGGCTTCCAGTAATCTTTCTATTCTTCCGCTAAGTGCCACTCACCATTTCCCAAACTCTACTCCTTCGCTTCTTGACTTGATTTTTGTTTCCTCTCCTGATCACGTCGCTAAGCATGGCCAGTGCTCAGCCGATGCCTTTTCCTATCACGACCTGATCTATCTCTCATACAAAATTCGCCCGCCTAAAGCGAAAGCCAAGATTCTCATGCAACGCAATTTTGGTGGTATGAATATTGATAATCTTTGCAAGGATGCCAACAATATAGATTGGTCTGCTCTATTTGCGTCTACATCTGTTGATGAGCAAGTTAACATTTTTGCGGCTAAACTTATAGAGCTTTATGATCATCACGCACCTGTTCGAGCCGTTAAGGTTAGACATTTGCCGGCGCCGTGGCTCACAGATGATATTAAAGCAATAATGCACAAAAAAGTGACGGCAAAGTCTAAGTTTAAGAGGAGGCCTAATGACGTTAACAGGGAAAGGTATGTCTCAATTCGTACTCATTGCAATAAGGTGTGTAGGAATGCTAATCGCCATCATATTCATACTTCTGTCCAAAATGGGGACGCATCCAAAGTTTGGAAATTTCTTAGATCATTGGGGGTCGGTAAAACCCGACAAGAGACAATCCCAAAAGATTTAGACATTGATGCAATGAATAATCATTTTACTGCTTCGTCCGATTTTGATAAGACAATAAAATTTAATACACTACATTATCTGTCATCTCTTCCGACTCCCAGTTATTCTCCATTTGTTTTTGGTCAATTCTCTGCATGTGATGTTAAGAAGAGCATACTATCGATTACTTCCAATGCAGTAGGAAGTGACTGTATCAGCCGTAATATGTTAGTCCCTGTGCTGGATGTAATCCTTCCCGTCATTTGTCATATCCTAAATTTTTCTGCATCTAGTGGTGTCTTTCCATGTTCATGGAAAGATGCTCAAATAATTCCTTTACCTAAAAAATCTAATCCGTCATCCTTTTCTGAATATCGTCCAATATCCGTCTTACCATTTCTATCCAAAGTCCTTGAACGGTTAATCCATGATCAAATAAACACTTTCCTCTCCAAAAATAATCTCCTTAACCCTTTCCAGTCTGGCTTCCGTCCTGGTCATAGCACCACCACAGCGCTTCTGAATATTACGGATGATATAAGGTCAGCCATGGAAAACGGTAATCTAACGGTGTTAGCTTTACTAGATTTCAGTAATGCTTTTAATACTGTTGATTTCGATGTTTTACTTGGCATTCTACGCTCTCTTAATATATCTCCATCGGTAATTGACTGGTTTCGTAGTTACCTGTTCGGTCGCCGGCAACGTATTTGCATCGGAGAGACCTTGTCTTCCTGGAGTAATACTTCTGCCGGTGTACCACAGGGTGGCGTGTTTTCCCTTTTACTTTTCGCAGTTTTTATTAACTCAATCTCCGACGAACTAATTTCTTCCTACCACCTTTATGCAGATGATTTACAAATCTACGCACGAGCTCCTCTTGGAAATCTGTCTGAGGCTATCTTAGTGATTAATCGCGATTTGGCCCGTATATGTGACTGGAGCAAGAGGTATGGACTTATGGTCAATCCCATAAAGACGCAGGTTATTGTGGTTGGCAGTTCTAGGACAGTCTCAAGGATTGACTGGACGACTCTTCCCCAAGTTTCTTTTGATAACTCTATTATTCCGTTCAGCGAAAAAGTTAAAAACCTGGGGATATTCATTGACAAGAACTTCTCTTGGACTGCTCAGCTGCAGGAAGTTAGCCGCAAGCTATTTGCATCCGCTGCATCTTTAAAGAGACTGCGTAATTTTCTACCAACTGCCACCAAAATTGCGCTTGCACAATCACTTCTTCTACCCATTCTAGATTATGCTGATGCCAGCTATCTTGACCTTACCCAAAACCAACTCGATAAACTTGAGCGGCTTCAAAATGTCTGTATAAGGTTCATATTTGGTTTGCGCAAATATGACCATGTTTCCGAATATCGTGTGAAGCTCAAGTGGTTACCAATTCGCCTTCGCCGGAATGCTCATATTCTTTCCCTATTGTATAATGTGCTCTTTTCCCCTTCCACCCCTCTCTATCTTAAAAACCGTTTCCAGTATCTTTGCGACTCCCACACGAAGTTTTTGAGATCATCGGATAATTTAAAGCTTAAAATGCCAATGCATTCCACAACATTTTTCGACAAATCCTTCTCTGTTCAGGCCGCTCGTTTATGGAATGCATTGCCAGTTCAAATAAAACGCGCGCAATCGTTAGCTGTGTTTAAGAGACTGGTGAAGGAGCATTACTTGTTGTTGTGATCTTGTTTTCGTAACGCAATAATCTGTAGTCGTCATTTATTTTCGTTGTTTGTATGTATATTTAGTATGTATTTATTTATGTATCTATTATATAGCTTATATGTATATATATATATATATTATATTATCTATGTTTTTATTATAGTATCTATATTATGTTGCACCACTGACAACCCCATTTTTAAATATCCACGTAATCACTGTCCATTCCAAGGTTGCCTGGAAGAGATCGCAGAAAGCGATAAGGCCGCCCATTGTATATTTTGTAGTAATAATTGTTTTTTTTTTTTGTTATGTATTTTCTGGTGTACAATAAAGTATATATAAATAAATAAATAAATTCTGTAGATTCTTGAACTTTTCTTCAAAAGTCGACAAAACAAGTACTTCCTAGTCCTTTTGGAATGATCAAAAGAAAATCAAACCTATCCGAGAGTGTGTAAAATTTTCGAGCTAGCTTCGCTCGCACTTGCATTCTACATTCTCGTAGTTGCTTGGGCTTGACTACTTAAGTCGATAATGTAATTACATTACATTTTTACTTATAGCCTTCGCTCCTCTCATCTATGGAAGCATCCACAACTTTTACAAAAAGTAGACCAAATTATTAGAAACACACTAACAGACATCTTTTTTTCGGGAGATAAAAGGAAATACTTATCCATTAAAATACACACATTAAGTACCTACCTACCAGTAAGTAAAATTATTTTATAGTCTTACCTTTCAGTTTCCAGGTAATCTAAAAAAAGTTGTCTCTGGGTTAGTTATTGATGAATTCATGCAACCAAAAACAGCACAATATATCCTACTCGTCATATTAAATATGTACTTAAACTTATTTTTAGTGAAAAACCGCGCGGTTATTGTTAAAAAAACAACACTCCGTCCGTTCGTCACTGCGTCACAGTCGCGACTGTTTGCGTGCCGAGCGCAGGCCGAGATCGAGGCGCGTAGGCATAGCTCGCGGTTCGTCCGTTTGTATGAAGTTGGAATACTGTATATAATATTACCGTGACAGGACTGAGCGCGAAAGTGGCAGCTTACGATTTTTGAACGTAAGTTGGTGCGATTTTTGGCACGCGAAGTAGTTGCTCTTGCGTTATCTAGGTTTATCTATATCTGTGGGTACAATGGACTATTTTCAGGTTACACCATTTAAATTACACCTTGTTTATGGATTTGGACAGTACAACTGGCAAGGGGCAGTGATCACAGGTGGAGTAAGGCTATGACAGAAGGAAATGAAGTCGGTGTCTTTAGATCTGTATTTTATTTCTTTGCCACCGACTTCCGAAATTAAAGTTATTTTTCACTGTTTAGTGTTTTTTGGAAGTCGGTTTTTTTTGTAAAAGTTTTTTATTTTTCACTTTTTAGTGGGTCAGTTTGTAATCTATCTACGTTACAATAACTCAATATCAACTGCTCATCTCCTTTTACAAAATATTGCTTTTCCCGAAGCAGGGACGTTAATTGTTGAGGAGTTCTTCTAGTAAGAACCAGGAGAACTGGAGCTGATTGAGAAGTCACTATCAGCTCCACATAAATTGCTTAGCAACCACATTAAAGTTCCTAATCGAATCGTAACCCGTGAAATACTTATTATTGAGTAATTAAGATGGTGGTCTTCATCGTCAGTTCCACTTCATCAAATGGTGCTTTCGGAGAGCAAGTGCACGTTACTATTAAAAATTGAAAAAACTTGAGGGTTTCCCTCGATTTCCATGGAATTCGCTCATCAGATTCCGACTTGATGACAATGGGACCACCTCGAGAGTATTTCACCCTTTCAAACAAAAAAATATTTTTTTAAAAATAAATCCACAATTGACGTAGAAATCGGTGAATATACATAAGGTCGAACATACAGGGTAATCGGTGAACATACATAAAGTCGAACATAATTATTAACATATTTTACCACTTCAAAATTTTTACAGGTTGTTCTAAAAAAACAGCTGTTTCATACAAAAGTTCAATACCTACTTGACCAAAATGTATGAAACAGCTGATTTTTTTTCGTGATTTCAGAGTTGGTCCCATAGTAAAGTTGTTCATTTTCACGAGTAGAACAACCTGTAAAAATTTGGAACCGAAAAAAAATCACCTGTATGAATAACTTCCTCTTTTTTGGAAGTCGATTAAAAAAAAAATATCAGGGTAATATTTTTGTAACTTAAAATGGGTATTCTGTAGCTATGTCTAATAGGTTTCCGTGGGCATGTCATCGAATGGGTTGACCGTCGAATAGTCTGACAAGTTCTCCGAGGAGGTCTCTGCTGAGTTCGTTGAAGGTATGTCTAACGGTTTGTCGGAGATGTTTCCGGAGGCCTTGTCTACAGACGGGTATACAGTCCTGTCTGTCACCGGCTTGTTTACGGTCACTGGTTTCTCTTCAGGCCTTTCTACAGACGGGCTTACAGTCCTGTCTACGGAATCGTCTACGGCCACATCTTGAGGTTTGTTTACAGGCATCTCTATTCGATTAGTTACTGTTACGGGCTTATCTACTGCCACGGATTTGGCTACAGTTACGGACTCGTCTACGGTCACCGGCTTCTTTTCAGACTTCTCTACGGTCACGGACTTGTCTACGGTCACCGACTTGTCTTCAGGCTTCTCTACGGTCACAGATT
This sequence comes from Globia sparganii, assembly GCA_949316385.1. Taxonomy (NCBI): domain Eukaryota; kingdom Metazoa; phylum Arthropoda; class Insecta; order Lepidoptera; family Noctuidae; genus Globia; species Globia sparganii. The sequence goes on from OX438670.1 coordinate 7,624,743, forward strand.
TGTCTATGATCACCAGCTTCTCTTCAGGTTTCTCTGCGGTCACGGACTTGTCTACAGTCACCGGCTTCTCTTCAGGCTTCTCTACGGTCACGGACTTGTCTACGGTCACCGGCTTGTCTTCAGACTTCTCTACGGTCACGGGCTTGTCTACAGTCACCGGCTTGTCTTCAGGCTTCTCTACGGTCACGGACTTGTCTACGGTCACCGGCTTGTCTTCAGGCTCCTCTACGGTCACAGATTTGTCTATGATCACCGGCTTCTCTTCAGGTTTCTCTGCGGTCACGGACTTGTCTACAGTCACCGGCTTCTCTTCAGGCTTCTCTACGGTCACGGACTTGTCTACGGTCACCGGCTTGTCTTCAGACTTCTCTACGGTCACGGGCTTGTCTACAGTCACCGGCTTGTCTTCAGGCTTCTCTAGGGTCACAGATTTGTCTACGATCACTGGCTTCTCTTCAGGTTTCTCTGCGGTCACGGACTTGTCTACGGTCACCAGCTTGTCTTCGGGCTTCGCTACGGTAACAGATTTGTCTACAATCACCGGCTTCTCTTCAAGTTTTTCTGCGGTCACGGACTTGTCTACGGTCACCGGCTTGTCTTTAGAATTTTCTACGGTCACAGACTTGTCTACGGTCACCGGCTTCTCTTCAGGCTTCTCTATGGTCACGAACTTGTCTACGGTCACCGGCTTCTCTTCAGGCTTCTCTACGGTCGCAGACTTATCTAGGGTCACCGGCTTCTCTTCAGGCTTCTCTACGGTTACGTGATTGTCTACGGCTACGGTCTTGTCTACAGTCATGGACTCGTCTATGATTTCAGATTGGTCTACGGTTTTATTCATGGGCTTCTCTACTGTCACAGGCTTTTCTACGATCTTATCCACTGGCGTAATGTTTGGAATAAAAGGCGTTATACCGTAGTAGGAACCGTAATGGGAACCGTAGTGGGAACCGACATGGTGACCATGCCTCCGTTGCCATGTAGCGTGCCGGGATCCATAATGGGAACCGTACATCAAATCGGACTTTGGATGGTACTGCTGTGTACCATGCCCAAACCGACTATTGTAACGAGAACTGTAATGACCGTTGTATGTTGTACAGTGTGGTCGACCTATGTAAGATATACGTGATCTTGACGGACGAAGATTATAATGATGTCTATGTCTTCCCCTCGTTCTGATGTACGGAGCACCTGAAATCAATTGGATAACTATAGAGAATTGTATAGATTAGCTGTCAGCGTATACAATATGAAATAGCGAAAGTCTTAGGCAGTCACTTGTGAATGGATACTTTGGAAAGTACTTAATAGTGCGTAGTACGTAGTAGTGTAAAGAAATCGGACCATGACAGCCGTTATGCTAAGCCCCATATGCAGGCTATACCTTGGGCCAGACAAAAAGTATGCATACGTGAAGGAGACAAATATAATATGTATATTTCTGTTTCGTATACTCTGATTACTGGACCTAATAAGTGCGCACTTGTCTTGTTATTATCATTTAGCTTGTCTTTATACTCTGTCTATGCTACATTATATATACTTGAATTCATAATCTCGAACAATTGACGTTTTATCGCCACTTTCTTAAGTATATACATAAGAGTTATGTGTGGCTATTGGCTATATGTTATGTACTAAAAATGTTTAATGTTTTAAAATGTTCCTAATAAGCCGAAGGGGGCGTTCAAGTATTTGTGTAACGTAACGCAATTTGGGGAGAGGAGTCTTGTAAAACGTTACTATGCGTTACAAGATCGGAAGGGGGGTTCGAACAACGCGTTATGTAACATTGTTTTTCATTTAAATAAAAAACTAGGGAATTAAAGTCTCCCAAGTTGGCAACTCTTTTCGGGTAGCTTGATGTGCTGGTGTCTGTACTTAAAAAAACATTCAAATTCAATTTAAGATCGCAACGACAACCAATGTAAAAAAGTTGTCAAATCAGTAGGTAAATTAGAGGTTTTTGATAGATTGAGTCCAAGACTAGAATGCAAATGTTCATAAAAATATGGGAAATCCCCCTCCGATAAATCTGACAGTGGCGCTAATCCTGCCGAACACCAATGATACCAACATGGCATAATAGGGATGATGACTAATATTAGAAATATTCGAACAAATAATGTAGTTTCACGGAAGGCATAGTAAAACGAGATTATCGAAAAACATCAATCTATAGAAATCTATGTTAGCTTGGAGAAGCTACATGCTTTGTAAGTTTTTGGTGAGGATTACTTCCGTCCTTGTCGCGCGGTAGTGACAATGTATGGCGCTATTATGAAGTTACATAATAGTGACGTCGCTTCTATGGTAGTTCTGTCTTTGTCTAGCAGTTATTTAAAAACGTTTATAACTTGGTAGTTTTGTAGAATTGTTGATTTGTTTGCACTACTTGCAAACAAATATTTTTTTAGTTTAAAATAAAAAAAAATTGTTGTCATGCTTATTATACTAATACTACAGGGTCAACATAAATTGGTACCGAAAAGCTGTAGACGTGATGGGTCCAAACACGACAAAATAAAAAATATTAAAACTGATTTAATGTTTATTTTTTTGGGGGTAAACGACCGTTGGTAGTTATTTACTTACTTGAAGTTTGGGTAGAGAAAATATATTTTCTTTAAGTATTTAATACTTAACCGTATTCAAAAAAAGGAGGAGATCTCAGTTCGTCGGAATCTTTTATGTTTCATCGTGTTTAAATATTGAACCCATGACGATTGTGAAAATTTCACAAAAAAAAAACAGATTTTTTTAACTGATATTTCAAGCAACACCTACGGTCGATGACCCCACAAAAAAAACCATCAAATTGATTTCTTTTTGATTTTCATGTTTAGATATCGATAGCGATACCCATCACATCTGTGGAGTTTTGCTAGCTAATTTGACCCTATATACTATGTTCATGGAACTAAGCCTTAATCGGCCATGCGGCCCCAGTGCGGGTTGGTAACGACACTTCTCTTCGAATTTTTGGTTCTAGAACAAGCCGGTTTCCTTTTCACCGTTTTAAGAAGACTCGTGATAAATTATTTAAATTTACATAAAGTAAACCCCTCGTCTGAGTTCGAACCTACAACTCGTAAGTCGCGGCCACTGGGCCACCACTGCTCTCAAATGAAACACTATCTAATACGTTATCTGAACAAATTGTAAGATCACTGAATTTTGTAACTTACAGTTGTACGAGTATTCTTCTAAAATCATTACGATCAGGAGCACACAGACCTAGAAAAAATAATGGCTATGTTAGTACTCTTAAATTATATAGTACACACAATAAAATCAGATATTATTATAATAAAACTTCGAAGCCCCGAGCTGTGGCTAGCGCGCTATTTTGAACCGAATGTTCAACCTGCACCCTAATTGCGTAATACACACTATCAATCGGAATCGGTTTCATTTTGACAGTTCATCAACATTCATTGCGTTATTTACGTGTTGAGCAGATAAATTTTTCGAACTTATGAAGCAATGGAATAGCAATTTGCTTCAAAATGATTCAGATTCCGATTAATAGTGTGTTACGCAATTAGGGTGCAGTTAAGAATTTACCCGCCGCCGCGGCGCCGCGGGGCAATTTCGTAGCACATTATCAATCGGAATCGGTTTCATTTTGACAGTTCAACAATATTCATTTCGTTATTTACGAGTTGAGCTGACAAATTTTTCGAACTTATGAAGCAATGGATTAGCAATTTGCTTCAAAATGATTCAGATTCCGAGAGATTGATAGTGTGTTACGCAATTAGCGTGCCGGTAATATTCTAATCACTTGAAAAGTGTTATTATAACAGGTACAAAAAGTCACTTAAAAGAAGCCGAGAGTCACTTGTACCTACTTCCCGTTATTGTTACATTTTTTTTTTAGCACTTGACCATCCCTGAGGACCTTATAATTACGGAGATATTGAAGGTCAGAATTCAAACTTTTACTGACGTTTTTTTACGAAAACATATTTTTAATGTAATATCATAACTTTAAATACCCACACGACCCCTGTACCCTTGCATGCACCGATAAGCAAAATGTTGTGTTATATTGCGTACTATCGCAAACATATTTTTTTTACACCATAAATAAAAGTCGTATCGCAGCAATTATTTTTGTGAAATGTTACTTAGTTTGAAGTACAGAATGCGTAGTTGATGGGTATGTGAAAAACCTCAGACGCCAGCACATCAAGCTACTATAATCTGTCAAATTACTTTAATAGTTTAAACTTTATCGCTAAAGTATTAGGTTAAAAGTTGATTGAGAAAATTTGACAGTTCGGGTAGCTTGATGTGCTGGCGTCTGTACCTTCTACAACAAAATCGAGTTGAATGGCGTGCAATAGGCCTACTTATGCCCAGCAGTGGACTGCTATAGGCTGATGATGTTGTTGATGATGATGTAGGTACTACAGTGCTACACGGGTGGCGCTTGAATAGCATTGAAATGTAGTTGGTGAACATTTAGAAAGAAAAATGCGTTTATTGGCATTACAGCAAAATAAACACACCTTAAAACTATAAAAACAGAAAACAAAGATTATATAATGCCAAAAGGGCCATTTTTTTTGTGAAATGTCAATATTAAAAAAAAAAAACAAGATGTCGGCGTTAATTCCGATCTTTGTAGCGCCCAAAAGATCCTTTACACCGGGATGTCACGACTCACGACATGTCACGACACGACAGCAACGAGAATAAAGATCACTGTGATACAAAATAGCGCATTTTTTTATCTGTGGCACAATTAAAGATATTCTATTCAAGCTTACACTCATACAAGGTGACTTCAAAGCCATGCCATTTTTGAAATAATTTTGTAATGAAACAGAATAATGTATTTGAAAATAATTCTTAGAAACACTCACGATTAACTTCATAGTTGCAAATACTACTACTCTTACTGAACGACCACTGGGCACTAATATCCACAAAGCTTATTACATATACACTACTGCAATCTTCATCGACCTGTGAACTCATATTATCAAATAATACATATTGAACATAATTTTCTGCGAATTGAAAACAACAGCTCCAATCTCTCATTTGTTATCCCACGCGTTATGGAAAAAATGATTTATGTTTATATTTTTTAGGATTCTGCTCTGTTTTTTTTTTACGTTTTTCTGTCAAGTAATTCACAGTAGGTAAACGAACTAGCTTATCAGACGAAATGTGGGTGTATTGTATATAAGTTTTTGTACAAGAAATAAAGTATATTATGGTCAAAGTGGAAAAATAAATGGTATAATTTCGGAAAGATAAACAGCCAATCGATTCTGTAAAAATCTCACCGTGATAACTTAGGTGAAGTGAGCGTGAAGTGAGCTACCAATAGGGGCAATCCCCAAAATCAGGTGGAATGACAGCTCACTTCACCTTAGTTTTCACGGTGAGATTTTTACAGAATCGATCGGCAGTATAGGTATCCTACTAATATTATAAATGCGAAAGTTTGTGAGGATGGATGGATGGATGTTTGTTACTCTTTCACGCTAAAACTACTAAACGGATTTGGATGAAACTTTACAGTAATATAGCTTAAACATCAGAATAACACATAGGATACTTTTTATCCCGATATTCCCACGGGATCGAAACTTACGCGGGTGAAACCGAGGGGCGCAGCTAGTATAAAAATGTAAGATCATAACCTAACTAAAACTATAAAAAACTAAAATATGGCGTCGAAATCTAGTCGCGAAGCTGTGACAGAGTATGGCAGCACTGAAGGCATTAGATTCAGATTCAGCCCTGCATATTCACCTCATTTTGGTGGTATTTGGGAAGCTGGGGTAAAGTCATCGAAACACCACCTAAAAAGAGTAGCAGGCAACGCTGCATTCACGTTTGAGGAGCTTTCGACGTTGTTTACAAAAATAGAGGCTATCCTAAATTCACGACCCTTATCTCCTCTCTCATCAGACCCATCAGATATCCTACCCCTTACTGGACGGCCACACACATCAGTGCCGCCTTTAACCATTAATAAAACGAGACCCAACAGATATGAGAGGATATAACAACTGTGGCAGCAATTTTGGGAGAGGTGGCGTCGAGAGTACCTGGCCGAACTGCAACAAAGAACTAAGTGGAGGAGACCACAACATGAACCCAAAGTAGGCGACATGATTATACTGAAGGAAGATCACCTACCTCCATTATACATGAATCATCGTCGGGCAGTTGCCCACCAGACACGACACCCGTCTGGTCGGAGGATCCTTCCTTTTCTATAGAGTATGAGTGAACTTTACACCCTGTCCCTGATACCTCTATGAGTATTTATTTTAATGAAACATTAGAAGTAGTTAAAGGCTGACGCACATTGGGGCGCCGAACTGCAACACAAAAATCCTCCTAAATTCCTTTCGTACATCAAAATGTACAGTGAGAATCACGATGTGGGTACCCCCCTTGAAAGCACCTACGTTCGAACCCGTGATGGCCGCATCTATCGGTTTTGTATTTTATTGTAATATTTTGTCAAACAGTTTATACGTAAACAACAATGCACAAAAAATACATACAATATTTCAATAACGATTGTAACAGTTTATTTGGTCCGGAGGTTGAGGATGTTACATATTAATCCGCTGATTCAAGTTCAGTTCCGGCAGTATGATATATTTAGGTTTTTGTTGTCGTCAAATTTTATTTTTCTCTAAGTCAGAATTATTTATGCAACTTTTTCTTTTATATATTGTTATAACCAATAGGTTTATATTAAAATAAAAGAAATATAATTTATTTTAGTAAAATTTATTATAAATTGAAAACTTAACTATATACTTAACTAATAGTATAGATAACTAACTGTAACTTTAAAAAAGTTTGTATCGCTTCACAGCAAAATAATCAACATAGAACAACTACTTATAATGGTTAAAAATTTGCCTTTCAAACTAGAAGAATAATAAAGAACTACAACAAAGATTGTAGTTCTCAAGCAATTATCTATCATTTTAATTTTTTTTTTAAAACAAACACGTATCGTATGCAAAAGGTGAATCAAAACTAGACTCATTAGACGGTAAGTTCATTAGAGATTAGTAAAATGTATGCATAACTACCCTCAATTAACAAACTATGCAGTATGCATTCTCTGCGGGCTCATCTAAATCGATTAAACAGAGACAGAACTATAACGCTAAGTAGATTGTTAATTCATTGATTTACTAACTACTTGACTGGCTCAGTTTGTAAGAGCTCGCGGTAATCAATGGATAACCAATGATTCGATGGTTCGAATCTCGTCCGCCATATGAATACTTTTTGTGTTATTCTTAAGGATGTACCTATACGTTTGAATTGCAAAGTTGTAGCAAAGTTAATTTTAATACAACAGGGGTACCTAATTGATGCAGCCCACTGTACAAAAGGAATTTTGGAGGATTTTTGTGTGTGGCGGTTCAGGGGGCACACCAGACTTTTTTGTATTGCAAAGTGATGCGCTGCGGCCCGATACGCGCCTGTAAGTGTACCATACACATAAGTGACAGGCGTTTACGGCAGCCGTCGACACTCGTCGATGGTCGCAGTTATCTCTGCCGTTGTCGCGTGTCGCTCGTCTGTATGAGCACTAATATGCTTGCCTTGTAGAGGAAATGCGGTCGGAGAGACTTTTGAAAATGCCTAAGTAATAAAAAGTCATAATTCGAGGTTTGGCTCTCGCCTATTCCCCCTCCAATATTGAACCAATTTAAAAGATATTTCATAAACTGAATAAAAAGTATATATCCTGTCTTCTTATTATTTTTTTCTTTTTCATTAATAACTAGCGACCCGCCCCGGCTTCGCACGGTGCACCCCATACTGATACTAAGTACAGGTATTTCAAGAATGTACCGCAGCAACCGCTATGTCCCTGCATTTTAAATCTGTAATATCTTCGAAAATATTCATTTAAATTACATGCTGTAAAGGGCCATATTTATTTATATTAAATGCACAATGTATTTAAGGTACTTAATTGGATAAGGATTAATGCTGTATCGCTTAAAATCGCTTCGTAAATAAGCCATTATTTCTCGTAAAAAGTAAAGGATAAAAAATGATTATTGTGGGTTATCCCTAAGAGATAGACATATACCATCGCAGATTTTTTATAGACCTTTTTAAGGTGTACAATACTGTAGTACATTATTTTGACCTATCTCGTAGGGTTCAGCCAGCGTTTGAAAAGTAAGCGCAAAAAAATGTGTTTATTTACGACATCACATGCATGCATGTATTATATATATAAACCTTCCTCTGGAATCACTCTATCTATTAAAAAAAACCGCATCAAAATCCGTTGCGAAGTTTTAAAGATCTAAGCGTTCAAAGGGACAGAGAAAGCGACTTTGTTTTAAACTATGTAGTGATTGTCAAATTTGTACACTAGGCCTCTGTTGATAACGGCAATTTTAAGTAGGCGAGAGCGTTACTGTGGAGAGAAGACCACCCGCATTTCCTCTTATGTAACAATTCAATAAGTATTTATATAACTAAATTTAAAATTAGAACATTCCACTTACAAAGAGCTGCATTATTGCTGATGTGTTGCTTATTATAAACTAGCGACCCGCCCCGGCTTCGCACCGGCACGGGTGCAATGCTGATACTAAATACACTACATTATACATATAAACCTTCCTCTTCAATCACTCTATCTATTAAAAAAAACGGCATCAAAATCCGTTGCGTAGTTTTAAAGATTTAAGCATACATAGGGACAGAGAAAGCGACTTTGTTTTATACTATGTAGTGATAAAGTACAGTGTAGTTACTTTGTTAAAGGTTTTCTCGGACTGTACTATTTAAAATAGAGACAGCTTTATATACACACGAATCGGTTGTATACCGACTGATTAGGGGAAAATAATTACTACAAGAAGATATGTATTAGTATAGCAGATAAGTAATACACTGTTGGTCAGTATAAAAACAGTATTAACTTATCATGAAATATTTTCGAAGCCACGCAAGATAGATTCTTGACGTGAAAATCAACATTCAAATGTATTTAATAACGCATTAAAAAACACCAAATTGAAACAAAAAAAATGTGTTATCGGGTTAAAAAGTATCTTTTGTCCTAATCCAGGTCATGCTCAACCCCTGTGAAAAAAAATCTAATCTTTTCTCTTTATTATAATGTTAGTTAATATGTTAATAAATAACAATTATTAATTAATTAATGAAAATATCAAAATTATCTAAAACTATACACAAACTAAAATATAGCAACAAAAAGTTCATCCGCGTCGCTGTCGACTGGTAATGTACAGACGCCAGCAGGTCAACCTACCCCAATCTGTCAAAGTTCTTTGATAGATTTTCGACTTTAGCGCAAAGGAATAAGGTTCATATTCATTTGGGACAATCTGACAGATTGGGGTAGTTTGATGGGCTGGCCTCTGTACCCAAGAGACTGGCGGCATTACCTCGTTGTATGGCAATACTTAGCCTCTGGCCAAGGTAAAAGTCAGCCCAATGTTAGTTTAGATTACTTTAGATGAATTTTATAGAGAACCTCAAAAATTACTTAAGTATGCAAAAATAATGTTTAGATTAGTTTAAACTAGATCTAAAACCAATAGTCTAGATTAGATACTTTAAATGTATAGGTACTTTGGTTTATATTTGATTTATTAGATAAGCTTGTTAGGTTTATAAGCTTTTACTAAATTAAATCGTTCCTTTGTTATTTCAGGGAAAATCCGAACTTTTGTAATAGCTGTTTATCGGGGAGACAGTTCATGATCGTGACCTGTCAATATATAGGGATTGCCCATTTGATAAAGAGACCTTTATCTTTAGGCAATCCCCAAACATATATAAACTGTTACAAACTAGGTTGCTACCCACTGTGTGCTGTTATTGTCAACAAAATCAAGAGGTATTCAGACACATAACTTATTTAATAATACTTCTAGATTAACCGACACGTGCACAGCGGCTGATTGTACTCCTCGGTCTTCTGTACAATTTGTCGAACAGTATGGATGTGGTCTACGGTGCTGAAGCCTTTTCGAAAACCGGCTTGTTCTGGCGGCTGGAATTCGTCAAGTCTCCTGGCGAGACGGTTCGTGACGACCCTCGAGAACAGCTTGTATACGTGGCTCAGAAGTGAGATGGGTCTATAGTTCTTCAGCAAAGATTTGTCACCTTTTTTGAAGAACAGAACCACCGCACCTCTGCACCACGCCTCGGGCGTCGTACCCTCTTGGATGACGGAGTTAAAGAGACTCGCTAGCTCTCTCAGGACTGGAGCCCCGCCCGCTTTGAGGAGCTCTGTCGTTATTCCGTCATCCCCAGGTGCCTTGTTGTTCTTTAGCTGCTCGAGGGCCGCCCTAATCTCGCACTGGTCGATATCCGGGATGTCCTCCGTGTAGTGGCGCGTTAATTCGGCTCGATGGTCATCTGCACTATGTTCCGCTGGCTTCACCGTCTGCGTAGAGTATAGGTGCCCGTAAAAATCCTCGACTTCCTCGAGTATCTCGGACTTCGAAGTCACGGTTCTGCCATCCGCAGTTCTTAGTTTCGTCAGATGGGGCCTCCCTAAATGCTGGGCGAACACTTTCGACCCTCGGTTCTGCTCAATCGCGACCTTGATGTCGCGGGTGTTGGAGCACCGGAGGTCGCGTCGCGTCAGCTTCCTAATTTTTAGGTTTAAGGCCCTCTTATCTGACGAAGACGGCTGCATAGATGCCAATTCTCGTCTTTCCCTCATAAGTCCGAGAGTCTCCGAGGAAAGTTTGGACACCTTACTTTTTCGTTGCGATGGGAAAACTCTGCGGGACACGTCGCGTAGTGCTTTGACCACCTCGTCAGCTTTCTCGTCAATAGTGCCTGTGGTTTCCAAAAGGGCGAATCGATTTTGAAGTTCCAGTTGGAACTTTTCGGATCCTAGGGCAGTTTGGAGCTGTGTAGGTCGGAGTGTAGGCCTCATCATACGGAGTCTCTCAGCACGAAAATTGATATTTAGAGTGCCTCGGACAAGCCTGTGATCGCTTCCGGTATTAAACCTACTAATCACGGAGACATCTCTAAATATATGCTTCCTATCCGTCATGATGAAGTCTATCTCGTTCCTTGTCACGTTATCGGGGCTTTGCCAGGTCCACTTCCTTTGGGGTTTCTTTTTGAAAAACGAATTCATTAAGAAGAGCCCCTGCGACTCCAAAAAGTTGACCAGCATTTGCCCCCTGTGATTTCTACGCCCCAAACCGAACAGTCCGACTTTCGATTCGCCGGGTTCTTGTACTCCCACTTTGGCATTGAAGTCCCCCATAACAACGTTGTAGTGGGCCTTTTTCGTACTTTGCATTGCCTTGGCAATATCCTCGTACATGGCCTCCGCTGTCTCGTCAGAGCATGTCGAAGTCGGCGCATATACCTGGATCACTTTCAGGTGGTATCTGTCGGTGAGTTTCAGCACAAGGTACGCTACCCGTGTCGACACACTACTGATTTCCACAACGCTGCTAGCGAGTTCCTTGTTGACTAGAAAGCCAACACCGCCTTGGGAGAGGTGATCACCTTCGCGGAAGTAGAATAGATGGCCTGACTTCAGGGTTATCGTGTCCTCCCCCTGTCTTCGGACTTCAGATAACCCCAGTATATGCCAGTTAATGCGACCTAACTCTACCTCAAGTTCGGCAAGGTGATGGTCCAGCCTCATCGAACGTCCATTATATGTAGCCATATATAGTCGTCGTTGGTAGCCGGTGTCATTTGTGGACTACGAGAAAGCCTTCGACTCTATCGAAATATGGGCAGTTCTGGCCTCTCTGCAACGATGTCGAATTGACTGGCGCTACATCGAAGTGTTGAAATGTTTGTATGACGCTGCCACGATGACTGTCCAGATCCAGGATCAGAAAACCAGACCCATCCGACTGCTTAGGGGTGTGAGACAGGGGGATGTAATATCCCCTAAGTTGTTCACAAATGCGTTGGAGGACGTCTTCAAGACGCTGGACTGGACTGGACAGGGTATCAATGTGAACGGCGAGTACATTTCACATCTTCGATTTGCCGATGACATCGTCATAATGGCAGAGACGCTGGAACAGCTAGACCAAATGCTGCACAGCCTAAATGGAGCCTCTAGGCGGGTTGGCCTCGGCATGAATTTGGACAAGACGAAAGTCATGTACAATTCGCACGTCTTGCCGAGTCCAATTCACATCGAAGGGTCGCTTCTCGAAGTTGTGAAGGATTATGTCTACCTAGGGCAAGTAATCCAGCTCGGTAGACACAACTTTGAGAAAGAAGCCGACAGAAGGATCCGTTTGGGTTGGGCAGCATTTGGAAAACTTCGTCAAGTCTTCTCGTCGCCTATCCCGCAGTGTTTGAAGACTAAAGTCTTCAACCAGTGCGTCCTGCCCGTCATGACATATGGTGCCGAAACGTGGACACTGACGGTCGGTCTAGTCCACAAATTCAAGGTCGCCCAGCGCGCTATGGAGCGAGCTATGCTCGGAGTTTCTTTGAAGGATAAAATCAGGAATGAAATTGTCCGGAAAAGAACCAGAGTTATCGACATAGCTTGCAGAGTGAGCAAACTGAAGTGGCAGTGGGCTGGCCATGTTTGTCGAAGGACCGATGGCCGGTGGAGCAGACGAGTCCTTGAGTGGAGACCGCGTATCGGCAAGCGTAGTGTAGGACGTCCCCCAGCTAGATGGACGGACGACCTAAAGAAAGTGGCTGGAACGGACTGGATGAGGAAGGCGGAGGACAGGGTGTTGTGGCGCAGCCTGGGAGAGGCCTATGTCCAGCAGTGGACTGCGATAGGCTGAGTTGATTGATGAACCGACACGTTAGTATAAAAAGCTGCGCCTGTTTGTACAGCACACAGTACGAGTGCGACTTTGTAAGTGACTACACTATTCTTCTAACAGCAACACATCAGCTATCATGAAGTTCTTTGTAAGTGTTTTAACTTTTATTATAACATAATATCAAGCCTGTTTTCCACGAAGGGTTAGGCAGAGGTGTACTTGCAGTACCTACACCACAACCTACAGTCCTACACCCACATTTCGTTATGTTCAAGTTCCTTGTAATAGGCGGCGAGCCTATTGCCATCAACTGGGCACAAATCCAGCGAGGAAATTGCGTAACACACTAACGGTAGGAATGGCTCTCATTTTGACAGTTCAACAACATTCATTGCGTTATTTACGTTGTTGAGTAGACAAATTTGTCGAACATAAGAACCAATGGATTAGCAATATCATTCAAAATGATTCTGATTCTGATTAATAAGTGTGTTACGCATTAGGGTGCTGATTTCATACTGTTACTGAGCAATCCGACATCGAGCATTCGCGCCCATGTCAAACATGTTATGTCTTGCCTTGTCTTGCTTGTCATGTCATGTTATGTCTTTAGTAAACCCTGAAATGTTGGTACCTCTTAGGCTAGTACAAACTTTTGGGGTGATTATCCTACTGTTTCTAACTGTTTTGGATAAGGAATAGGACTCCTAAGACTAACTAACTGTTAAGGACTAGGACTCCTATGACTAGCTAAATGTTTAAGACTAGGGCTGAAAAAAAAAGGGCTCCTAGGTCCTAGGTATCCCAGTTCAGTCCTAAACAGTTACCTAGTGGTAACTGTTTAGGACTGAACTGGGATACCTAGGACTAAGTAACTGTTTCACTCGGATATGAGCTCTTCATTGTGTCATTTAACATTAGAAACACAATTGTTTTCGATGTATACCCAAATAGGTATACCTATTCAGAGATTTAAAATGAATATTTATTTTATTCTTTCAGGTTTTCGCGCTGTTGGTGTTGGTGTGCTTCGAAGGGTTCTACTGTAAGTATTTGTTTTTCTTTTACCTCCATTTTTGTGAGGTTAGATAAATAGGCAGTCACTCTTTGGAAAATAATGGTTTTCAGTTAGACCGGAACCACACACAGTTGTGAAAAGGCTAGATAGATGATGATGACCTACGTTTTTTGTCAGTTAATGTTTTAATGCCATATACAGCTGGATTTCGCTCCTGACAAAGAACGATTCCTGATCAAACAGTTTTTTGGTGTGGAAATCCTCATGTCAAACTTTTACTGCCTAAAACCACACGTTGTTCCTCCAACAACATTAGTGTCGATAAACAGTCAGCCTGTACAAAAACTTGGTTAATTTATTTATATATTTCATAATCATTTCAGGTGCACCGCTTTTTGAAGCCTTTGTTCCTGAGAGCAGCCAGATGAGTTACGGCGGGCGGACTGCCTTAGACGTCGGCCCATTTGCAGTCTTCAAAAATGAACGTGCCCTCAATTGGAATGTTAAGTGGCCTGAGCGTAACCCTCAACGACAAATCGAAACCTATGGCTACCCGCAGCGAAGCTATGGCTACCCACAACAATACAACGAATACCCACAACAATACGAACAGTACCCACAGCGTGCACCTTACAACAACTACGAGGGCCAGAACCAATAATTTGTAAGAAATATATCAGACGAATGACATGAGAACAATCGCCCAAATATTTCAGAAAAGAGTATCGTTTTCTTCCAAAAATAGAAGAAGTTGAGTGAAATTTTGTCAAGTAGTTATGAGATTTATATTTAGTTATCAAGAGCCCTTATTTTATATAAATACATAAATAAATTGTTTACAGAAATATTTATTTTTATTTCACCACTTGCTTCTGCCAGCGACTTCGTTCGCATGGAAGTCGTAAGACACCACAATATACTTTAGTAAAATAACGAACGCCTGCGTTCCTGCATATACTACCTAATGGCACAACACTGGTACACTGACTGATGCAGTCTTACATAATATTATTCCTGACGAACATCACCAAAATAATATTATAAGTTTGTGCGCGGCGTCACCGTCGACATTTCTCTAAGCTATAAACAACACGTGCTCCGATCACGCCATTGACAAGTACGTCACAGAAGTACAGAACTTCTCCCACCGCCCCGCTGCTCGACTTGTTTTGCTATCAGTATAAAGGAGCGAGCAGTGAAGCGGACCACCCCGACCCTTGCTCGAGCCAGCCCGCGCCGCTGAGCCTGTAGTTTTAAATTCGTCCCTAAATAATACCGATCCAGCCTGTCCCTTGCTGCCCTCTTCCAGCGACGCCCTAAGCCGAGGTCCGAACCCCACGGGGGGTGCACTTAGCGTGAGTCGCTTAGTTTTTAGTTAGTTTATAAGCCCTGGCTGGAGGCCTTAACTTCAAGGCATCCACAGGAAAGTCCGGTTAAGCAGTCGACAACCTCCTACAGGTTGAACTGCGAGATGCCATTTCCAAAAAAAAAAAAAAGCAGCGAAGCGGAAGGGAGACTTGACCATTGGACATCGTATTTACAACATGTCAGAAACTGTCTCGCGTTACGTATCTAGTTGTGTCATGTACCTACAGTGTGTGATCTGCTAGTGTGATTAAATTGTTTGTGAAATTATAATCTGATTTGAAGTGCCAAACCATTTTTCTATTGCGCAATAACCAACACTACCCACAGTTAGCCCACAGTACTTAAAATATGTCATAATAACACATGTCCTCAACCGACAAGTTTATAACAGTAGATTGTAAACAAACGGGATTTCTCTATGACATTCACATTTATTTTTAACTAGCACTTATCCCGCGACTTCGTCCGCGTGGGGACTTTCCATAAAAAAATTTAACACCCTCTCCACCTCTCCTTGAAAGGTAGTTTTCGAAAATTAATGTTTACGATCTTTATGATTTATTTAGAGAAATAAGTATTCGGGTCAATTCTTAAGTAAAACCGTTAGTACTATTAGTTTTTCTGTGGTTAAACTAAGATCTTTCAAATAAGCTGGAAGGCAATTCTCGTTCATGTCGCATTCATTATTGTCGTTCGATTCGAAACTTTCCGTCGAAAAAATCCAGTCGACATAAAGACGAGCGACCGTGACGATGCGTCTTGAACTAGTGTAAGCAGGAGAATTGGGCTCCTGTACCTACTCCCTTTTCACCACGACAGGGCCTGTTAGGGTTCCGTACCTAAATGGTAAAACGGAACATTGTTTCGACGCCTGGGTGCCACGCTGCATACTAAGCCATTGATTTGTTCGAAACTCAAATTCAGTCAAACTCAAAGCATTTATTTCAATATTATACCAATATACGAGCACTTTTGAAGTATCAAGGACTCTGTCAGTCAGGTAGGTTAAGCTGGTTGTCCATTCCAAAGCGTAGTAGGTTCCTATGAAGAAGAACGGGCAAGAAACTAATTGGACACTCGAGCTACGCTACTCAACAAACGTGACACCGAAAAAAACTCCCGTGCGGCATTGGTTTTAGTTTCAGCAAAAATCTTTGTTGATCCCTATAATAAATCGATTGACACTGAGGCTAGATCAAAAGGGTTATTGAAACGCAAAAGCCGAAACATCAACATTTAATCTGAGTTATGTGAAATCACAGATTGTTTCTTCCAAAGTTTTCTATTTTACTAAACAGCACCTGTCGTGAAAATGTGACATTTTGGACAGTTTTTCGTAAATATGTCGCAATGTCAGTTATATTAAATAGGGCCCAGACCTCACCGACTTGGGCCAAGAGTTGTTTTTAAAAGATCGTTTTTAGCGACAAGAACGGCCATTGTGTTACTCCTTGTAAAATTTCTACATTTATATCTGTAACATTTATGGTGTAACTACATAAATAGAGTGTATATCTATCCCAATTAACTAAAGAACTGTTGAACTGAGATGTGTTTCCCTCCCCCGCATCTATTCCTCACACACTTAGCATAATCAAATAAGTTATTGCAGCCTTATGCTTTCTCATCGTGGTATTTTTAAACCCAAAACTGGACGTGTTTTAACTCACATGACGTTGATGATTGAATTCCTAGTCCTTATACCATCCCTATTTCGGTTCTTAATAACTAGCCAGTGTGACGATTTACAGAGAACTATCAGCGCCCCGAGGTTTCACCCGCATAAGTGTCGATCCCGTGGGAATATCGAGATAAATCTATCTATTGACCTGTGCGGCTGTTATTATTTAGCCACGGGCCCCTCGCTAACCCCTAGCTTATACTGGTTATTAATAGCTTGATGTGTAGTCGTGCGTACTAAGTAATAATCTTAAAGTAATGGAATATATTTTAGGAGTTTAGTAGGTTTTTTCCTCAAATTAACGCGGGTGAAACGCGGGGCACTGCTAGTCAATCAATAAACTAAGTAAACAAAGTGACAATTGTTTTCCCGTATACCGAGAGAGGCAAGCTTACATGGTCGGCAGTATTGCTACGCCGTAGCACGAGATGTACGAAGATCATTTGGTTGCTACGACGTAGCACAGGATCTACGGAAAACATGTTAAGTACATGATCTTTTCCTACTTCCGCACCACTTCATCTCAGACTTACGAAATAATTTTATCGAAAGGAAAAACTTAATATTGGTCAACACCAATATTCAATTTTGCGTTCAGAGAAGGTATTTATGGAAACTTTTAGTCGAATCGCGTCAGTAATAGCGTTTTCAGCAACATACCCAATGTATATAAGTAGATAATAAATACAGGAAATCCGGTCTAAATTAAAAATATTCTTAACAATAACAAGCGATAATGAGTATCGTTGACCTTAGAATAATTGGCACTGACTCTCTAACTTACATCTAATGGGGAAGCCCGCGAATTTAAAAAAGCTTGTAAACACTGATAAGAATTTTATCTATTCTAACTCTCTGATGACGTCTGTATAGTTACACAACGCTTTGTCTTTTTCTTTCGAAAGTCAAGACTGAAAGAGAGAAATCGGTGTGTAACTATTCATCTGATATAATACGTTTATTAGTAATGGGGTAAGTATTTAAAGCCTTGTCAGTTAATAAAACGTTAGTAGATACCTACGTCTGATTGATTCCTGCTGTCTCGGAAACTATGAAGTTACTCGTAAATGTTTTTATTATAACTAGCGGCCCGCCCCGGCTTCGCACGGGTAGATATAGGCATTTACAACAAACGTAACGACTGTCAAAGATCCACGAATAACAGCTGGGACCAACGGCTTAACGTGCTTTCCGAGGTACGGAGTGGTGTCGGTATGTAAAGATGGTCACCCATGCACAGACCAACTGCGACAAGCGTAGCTTAACCTGATCGATCGACCTGTGTGCGGCTGTTAAGAGCTGTGTAAGAGCTACGGGCTCTTCCATTTATAATATATACTTACTATTATATATATTAAGTAGGATTTTTAAATTTCAAAGATATAATGACAATAAAAAAATCAAGAATTATTAATTATGACTATATAATATTCTATTCTATTGTGAAAGCCTGAGAGGAAAACGAATCATGTTGAAGTATGGTTACACAATGAGGTCTTATTGTTATTAAACACATACTTTTTAATTATGAGAATATTGGTACGTGATTAATTAATGACATCAAATCGTTAAAAAATCAAGGTTTTCCATAGATAAATTAATTGCAAATCATTTTCTGCTTTCAGGCGCGGGCGCGGTCGCAGCCCATGATTTAGGGGGTCACAATGGGTGCCGAGGAATATTAATAACGGAGGTACGTGTCCTCGTTGGTCCAGTGGTCGCAAGCGTTACTGCTGAGTATGAGATCCTGGGTTCAATTCCTGTGTTAGGTAAAGTGTTATTAGGTTTTCCATCAGAAATTCTCAGAAACTGCCTGGAGTCTGGGTTAGTGCCCGGTTGGTGGCAGAAGGCTCAGCCCCTATGACATGGGACTTAAACATAACTGGCAAAATGATGGTGTAAGTATTATATGAAGGTACATGCCTGCCTAGTTTTATATTTTCAAGCAGAAATGGTCGCATGGTCGGCGTTATCGCAAGATGGCGCATGTCATGACATCATCTATGACGATTCACGGGACATCGTTATCGCGCTCACGCTAATTCGGTACGGGTTAAAGCATGCTCACATCGATTACAGCGCAACTCGGAACGCGCCCTAAATCGTTACTTTTTTATTTCAGGGGAAATCCGGACTATTGTAATAGCTGCGTATCGGGGAGACAGGTCGTGATCGTGACCTATCAATATTTAGGAATTGGCCATTTGCTAAAGATACGTTTATCTTTAGGCAATCCCTAAACATATATACTGTTATCAACCAGGCTGACCTACTGTGTTCTCTTATTGTCAACAAAATCAAGAGGTAGTCAGACACATAACTTATTTCATAATACTATGATTAACCGACACGTTAGTATAAAAAGCTGCGCCTGTTTGTACAGCACACAGTACGAGTGCGACTTTGTAAGTGACTACACTATTCTTCTAACAGCAACACATCAGCTATCATGAAGTTCTTTGTAAGTCTTTTAACTTTTATTAACATAATATCACGCCTATTTTCCACGGCGGGTTAGGCAGAGGTTTACTTACAGTACCTACACCCACATTTCGCCAGTTATATTCAAGTTCCTTGTAATAGGCGGCGAGCCTATTGCCATCAACCTACCACAAATCCAGCGGGGAAATTGCGTAATACACTAACGGTACTAATGGCTTTCATTTTGACAGTTCAACAACATTCATTGCGCTATTTACGTTGTTGAGTAGACAAATTTGTCGAACATAAGAAGCAATGGATTAGTAATATCATTAAAAATGATTCAGATTCTGATTAATAAGTGTGTTACTCAATTAGGGTGCTGATTTCATACTGTTACTGAACAATCCGACATCGCGCATTCGCGCCCATGTCAAACATGTTATGTCTTGCCTTGTCTTGCTTGTCATGTCATGTCATGTCTTTAGTAAACCCTGAAATGTTGGTACCTCTTAGGCTAGTACAAACTTTTGGGGTGGTTATCCTACTGTTTGTAACTGTTTAGGATAAGGAATAGGACTCCTGAAACTAACTAACTGTTAAGGACTAGGGCTCCTATGACTAGGTAACTGTTTAGGACTGAACTGGGATTCCTAGGACTAGCTAACTGTTTAGGGCTAGGACTTCTAGGACTAAGTAACTGTTTCACTCGGATATGAGCTCTTCATTGTTTCATTTAACATTAGAAACACAATTGTTTTCGATGTATACCCAAATAGGTATACCTATTCAGAGATTTAAAATGAATATTTATTTTATTCTTTCAGGTTTTCGCGCTGTTGGTGTTTGTGTGCTTCGAAGGGTTCTACTGTAAGTATTTTTTTATTCTTTTACCTACTTTTTTGTGAGGTCAGATAGGCAGTCGGTCTTTGGCAAATACTGGTTTTCAGTTAGACTGGAGCCACACACATAGTTGTGCTAGACAGATGATGATGACCTACGTTTTTGTCAGTTATGTTTACATACCTTAAACAGCTGGATTTCGCTCCTGACAAAGAACGGTTCCTGATCAAACAGTTTTTTGGTGTGGAAATCCTCATGTCAAACTGTCAAACTTTTACTGCCTAAAACCACACGTTGTTCCTCCAACAACATGAGTGTCGCTAAACAGTCAGCCTGTACAAAAATTTGGTTAATTTATTTATATATTTCATAATCATTTCAGGTGCACCGCTTTTTGAAGCCTTTGTTCCTGAGAGCAGCCAGATGAGTTACGGCGGGCGGACTGACTTAGACCTCGGCCGATTTGCACACTTCAAAAATGAACGTGCCTTCAATTGGAATGTTATGTGGCCTGAGCGTAACCCTCAACGACAAATAGACCACCCGCAGGAAAGTTATGGCTACCCGCAGCGAAGCTATGGCTACCCGCAGCGAAGCTATGGCTACCCGCAGCGAAGTTATGGCTACCCACAACAATACAACGAATACCCACAACAATATGAACAGTACCCACAGCGTGCACCTAACAACAACTACGAGGGCCAGAATCAATAATTTGTAAGAAGAGTAATTTGTCAGACGAATGACATCAGAACCATCGCCCAAATATTTCAGAAAAGAGTATCGTTTTCTTCCAAAAATAGAAGGAGTTGAGTGAAATTTTTTCAAGTAGTTATGAGATTTATATTTAGTTATCAAGAGCCCTTATTTTATATAAATACATAAATAAATTGTTTACAGAAATATTTATTTTTATTTGACCACTTGCTTCTGCCAGCGACTTCGTTCGCATGGAAGTCGTAAAACACCACAATATACTTTAGTAAACTAACGAACGCCTGCGTTCCTGCATATGCTACCTAATGGCACAACACTTGTACACTGACTGATGCAGTCTTACATAATATTATTCCTGACGAACATCACCAAAATAATAAAACCACCCCGACCCTTGCTCGAGCCAGCCCGCGCCTCTGAGCCTGTAGTTTTAAATTCGTCCCTAAATAATACCGATCCAGCCTGTCCCTTGCTGCCCTCTTCCAGCGACGCCCTAAGCCGAGGTCCGAACCCCACGGGGGGTGCCCTTAGCGTGAGTCGCTTAGTTTTTAGTTAGTTTTTAAGCCCTGGCTGGAGGCCTTAACTTCAAGGCATCCACAGGAAAGTCCGGTTAAGCAGTCGACAACCTCCTACAGGTTGAACTGCGAGATGCCATTTCCAAAAAAAAAAAAAAAGCGGAAGGGAGACTTGACCATTGGACATCGTATGGACAACATGTGCTCAGAAACTTTCTCGCGTTACGTATCTAGTTGTGTCATGTACCTACAGTGTGTGATCTGCTAGTGTGATTAAATTGTTTGTGAAATTATAATCTGATTTGAAGTGCCAAACCGTTTTTCTATTGCGCAATAACCAACACTACCCACAGTTAGCCCACAGTACTTAAAATATGTCATAATAACACATGTCCTCACCCGACAAGTTTATAACAGTAGATTGTAAACAAACGGGATTTCTCTATGACATTCACATTTATTTTTAACTAGCACTTATCCCGCGACTTCGTCCGCGTGGGGACTTTCCATAAAAAAATTAACACCCTCTCCACCTCTCCTTGAAAGGTAGTTTTCGAAAATTAATGTTTACGATCTTTATGATTTATTTAGAGATATAAGTATTCGGGTCAATTCTTAAGTAAAACCGTTAGTACTATTAGTTTTTCTGTGGTAAAACTAAGATCTTTCAAATAAGCTGGAAGGCAATTCTCGCTTATGTCGCATTCATTATTGTCGTTCGATTCGAAACTTTCCGTCGAAAAAATCCAGTCGACATAAAGACGAGCGACCGTGACGATGCGTCTTGAACGAGTGTAAGCAGGAAAATTGGGCTCCTGTACCTACTCCCTTTTCACCACGACAGGGCCTGTTAGGGTTCCGTACCAAAATGGTAAAACGGAACATTGTTTCGACGCCTGGGTGCCACGCCGCATACTAAGCCATTGATTTGTTCGAAACTCAAATTCAGTCAAACTCAAAGCATTTATTTCAATTATACCAATATACGAGCACTTTTGAAGTATCAAGGACTCTGTCAGTCAGGTAGGTTAAGCTGGTTGTCCATTCCAAAGCGTAGTAGGTTCCTATGAAGAAGAACAGGCAAGAAACTAATTGGACACTCGAGCTACGCTACTCAACAAACGTGACACCGAAAAAAACTCCCGTGCGGCATTGGTTTTAGTTTCAGCAAAAATCTTTGTTGATCCCTATAATAAATCGATTGACACTGAGGCTAGATCAAAAGGGTTATTGAAACGCAAAAGCCGAAACATCAACATTTAATCTGAGTTATGTGAAATCACAGATTGTTTCTTCCAAAGTTTTCTATTTTACTAAACAGCACCTGTCGTGAAAATGTGACATTTTGGACAGTTTTTCGTAAATATGTCGCAATGTCAGTTATATTAAATAGGGCCCAGACCTCATCGACTTGGGCCAAGAGTTGTCTTTAAAAGATCGTTTTTAGCGACAAGAACGGCCATTGTGTTACTCCTTGTAAAATTTCTACATTTATATCTGTAACATTTATGGTGTAACTACATAAATAGAGTGTATATCTATCCCAATTAACTAAAGAACTGTTGAACTGATATGTGTTTCCCTCCCCCGCATCTATTCCTCACACACTTAGCACAATCAAATAAGTTATTGCAGCCTTATGCTTTCTCATCGTGGTATTTTTAAGCCCAAAACTGGACGTGTTTTAACTCACATGACGTTGATGATTGAATTCCTAGTCCTTATACCATCCCTATTTCGGTTCTTAATAACTAGCCAGTGTGACGATTTACAGAGAACTATCAGCGCCCCGAGGTTTCACCCGCATAAGTGTCGATCCCGTGGGAATATCGAGATAAATCTATCTATTGACCTGTGCGGCTGTTATTATTTAGCCACGGGCCCCTCGCTAACCCCTAGCTTATACTGGTTATTAATAGCTTGATGTGTAGTCGTGCGTACTAAGTAATCATCTTAAAGTAATGGAATATATTTTAGGAGTTTAGTAGGTTTTTTCCTCAAATTAACGCGGGTGAAACGCGGGGCACTGCTAGTCAATCAATAAACTAAGTAAACAAAGTGACAATTGTTTTCCCGTATACCGAGAGAGGCAAGCTTACATGGTCGGCAGTATTGCTACGCCGTAGCACGAGATGTACGAAGATCATTTGGTTGCTACGACGTAGCACAGGATCTACGGAAAACATGTTAAGTACATGATCTTTTCCTACTTCCGCACCACTTCATCTCAGACTTACGAAATAATTTTATCGAAAGGAAAAACTTAATATTGGTCAACACCAATATTCAATTTTGCGTTCAGAGAAGGTATTTATGGAAACTTTTAGTCGAATCGCGTCAGTAATAGCGTTTTCAGCAACATACCCAATGTATATAAGTCGATAATAAGTACAGGAAAAACGGTCTAAATTAAAAATATTCTTAACAATAACAAGCGATAATGAGTATCGTTGACCTTAGAATAATTGGCACTGACTCTCTAACTTACATCTAATGGAACCCCGCGAATTTAAAAAAGCTTGTAAACACTGATAAGAACTTTATTTATTCTAACTCTCTGATGACGTCTGTATAGTTACACAACGCTTTGTCTTTTTCTTTCGAAATTTAAGACTGAAAGAGAGAAATCGGTGTGTAACTATTCATCTGATATAATACGTTTATTAGTACGTTTATTAGTCTGAGTGATTCCTGCTGTCTCGGAAACTATGAAGTTACTCGTAAATGTTTTTATTATAACTAGCGGCCCGCCCCGGCTTCGCACGGGTAGATATAGGCATTTACAACAAACGTAACGACTGTCAAAGATCCACGAATAACAGCTGGGACGTGCTTTCCGAGGTACGGAGTGGTGTCGGTATGTAAAGATGGTCACCCATGCACAGACCAACTGCGACAAGCGTAGCTTAACCTGATCGATCGACCTGTGTGCGGCTGTTAAGAGCTGTGTAAGAGCTACGGGCTCTTCCATTTATAATATATACTTACTATTATATATATTAAGTAGGATTTTTAAATTTCAAAGATATAATGACAATAAAAAAATCAAGAATTATTAATTATGACTATATAATATTCTATTCTATTGTGAAAGCCTGAGAGGAAAACGAATCATGTTGAAGTATGGTTACACAATGAGGTCTTATTGTTATTAAACACATACTTTTTAATTATGAGAATATTGGTACGTGATTAATTAATGACATCAAATCGTTAAAAAATCAAGGTTTTCCATAGATAAATTGCAAATCATTTTCTGCTTTCAGGCGCGGTCGCAGCCCATGATTTAGGGGGTCATAATGGGTGCCGAGGAATATTAATAACGGAGGTACGTGTCCTCGTTGGTCCAGTGGTCGCAAGCGTTACTGCTGAGTATGAGATCCTGGGTTCAATTCCTGTGTTAGGTAAAGTGTTATTAGGTTTTCCATCAGAAATTCTCAGAAACTGCCTGGAGTCTGGGTTAGTGCCCGGTTGGTGGCAGAAGGCTCAGCCCCTATGACATGGGACTTAAACATAACTGGCAAAATGATGGTGTAAGTATTATATGAAGGTACACGCCTGCCTAGTTTTATATTTTCAAGCAGAAATTGTCGCATGGTCGGCGTTATCGCAAGATGGCGCATGTCATGACATCATCTATGACGATTCACGGGACATCGTTATCGCGCTCACGCTAATTCGGTACGGGTTAAAGCATGCTCACATCGATTACAGCGCAACTCGGAACGCGCCCTAAATCGTTACTTTTTTATTTCAGGGGAAATCCGAACTTTTGTAATAGATGCTTATCGGGGAGACAGGTCGTGATCGTGACCTATCAATATTTAGGAATTGGCCATTTGCTAAAGATACGTTTATCTTTAGGCAATCCCGAAACATATATACTGTTATCAACCAGGCTGACCTACTGTGTTCTCTTATTGTCAACAAAATCAAGAGGTAGTCAGACACATAACTTATTTAATAATACTTCTAGATTAACCGACACGTTAGTATAAAAAGCTGCGCCTGTTTGCACAGCACACAGTACGAGTGCGACTTTTTAAGTGACTACACTATTCTTCTAACAGCAACACATCAGCTACCATGAAGTTCTTTGTAAGTCTTTTAACTTTTATTAACATAATATCACGCCTATTTTCCACGGAGGGTTAGGCAGAGGTTTACTTACAGTACCTACACCCACATTTCGCCAGTTATATTCAAGTTCCTTGTAATAGGCGGCGAGCCTATTGCCATCAACCTACCACAAATCCAGCAGGGAAATTGCGTAATACACTAACGGCACTAATGGCTTTCATTTTGACAGTTCAACAACATTCATTGCGCTATTTACGTTGTTGAGTAGACAAATTTGTCGAACATAAGAAGCAATGGATTAGTAATATCATTAAAAATGATTCAGATTCTGATTAATAAGTGTGTTACTCAATTAGGGTGCTGATTTCATACTGTTACTGAACAATCCGACATCGCGCATTCGCGCCCATGTCAAACATGTTATGTCTTGCCTTGTCTTGCTTGTCATACCATGTCTTCAGTTAACCCTGAAATGTTGGTACCTCTCAGGCTAGTACAAACTTTTCAGGTGGTTATCCTACTGTTTGTAACTGTTTAGGATAAGGAATAGGACTCCTAAGACTAACTAACTGTTTAGGACTGAACTGGGTTTCCTAGGACTAGCTAACTGTTTAGGGCTAGGACTTCTAGGACTAAGTAACTGTTTCACTCGGATATGAGCTCTTCATTGTTTCATTTAACATTAGAAACACAATTGTTTTCGATGTATACCCAAATAGGTATACCTATTCAGAGATTTAAAATGAATATTTATTTTATTCTTTCAGGTTTTCGCGCTGTTGGTGTGCTTCGAAGGGTTCTACTGTAAGTATTTTTTTATTCTTTTACCTACTTTTTTGTGAGGTCAGATAGGCAGTCGGTCTTTGGCAAATACTGGTTTTCAGTTAGACTGGAGCCACACACATAGTTGTGAAAAGGCTAGACAGATGATGATGACCTACGTTTTTGTCAGTTATGTTTACATACCTTAAACAGCTGGATTTCGTTCCTGACAAAGAACGATCCCTGATCAAACAGTTTTTTGGTGTGGAAATCCTCATGTCAAACTGTCAAACTTTTAGTGCCTAAAACCACACGTTGTTCCTCCAACAACATGAGTGTCGGTAAACAGTCAGCCTGTACAAAAATTTGGTTAATTTATTTATATATTTCATAATCATTTCAGGTGCACCGCTTTTTGAAGCCTTTGTTCCTGAGAGCAGCCAGATGAGTTACGGCGGGCGAACTGACTTAGACCTCGGCCCATTTGCACACTTCAAAAATGAACGTGCCCTCAATTGGAATGTTATGTGGCCTGAGCGTAACTCTCAACGACAAATCGACCACCCACAGGAAAGTTATGGCTACCCACAGGAAAGTTATGGCTACCCGCAGCGAAGCTATGGCTACCCGCAGCGAAGCTATGGCTATCCACAACAATACAACGAATACCCACAACAATATGAACAGTACCCACCACAGCGTGCACCTTACAACAACTACGAGGGCCAGAACCAATAATTTGTAAGAAGAGTAATTTGTCAGACGAATGACATTAGAACCATCGCCCAAATATTTCAGAAAAGAGTATCGTTTTCTTCCAAAAATAGAAGGAGTTGAGTGAAATTTTGTCAAGTAGTTATGAGATAAGTAGTTATCAAGAGCCCTTATTTTATTAAACTAACTACAGTTCTCAGAATCAACAATTTAAATAATAAAATTAAACAAATGACAATACAAAAAAAAAAAAGAAAAATAAAATAAATCTATAATCTATAGCATTTTGCCGTACAACTTGACGGAGCGCTCTTGTCAGGAACGTCGCATTTCGATTTTGTAACCCCACGCGCGCGTGGTATAAAATAAATTAAAATTTAGAATGTTATATTATAATTATGAATGGTATTTTACCAGCGTTTTCGGTAAAATTACGTAATTTTGCAACCGTACACAGAATGCGTAAGAAAAATAAAGATTCACAGCTCCTCCCCCGTAGGTGATAGCGTGATAATATGTAGCCTATATGTTGACCCGACCTCTTAGTAATATTCATGCAAAATTTGAAGTAAATCCATGCAAGTACTTTTTGAGTTTATCCCGGACAGACAAACAGACAAAAATTCTAAAAACTATATTTTTGGCTTCGATATCGATTGTAGATCACGCCCCAAGTATTCTTTTTAAAAAATATTCAATGTACAGTTTTGACTTTCCTACGATTTTATTATATGTATAGATTTACATTAAAATAAGTTCTCCTTAGTATTTGCTATAGTGGAATGCATGGTCATTGCTAATTTGTCAATCGATTTGGTTATCTAAATAATTAAGTACTAATAAATTAAAAACAGAATATGACTGCTAATGTTATAAGTAAACTGATGACTACCACAATAACATCAAGGTTAATCAAGATGGAAAAGAAGAAGAGGAAGTGTGGTTGTCGTAGGGGCCATTCATTTATTACGTAAGATGATTTTTGCCCGTTTTTGACCCCCTCCCCCCCCCCTAGGTAAGAAAAAATAAGAATCGGCAGACCCCCTCCCCCCTGTTTAATATTTATTACGTAAGAATCTAAAGGAAAAATGAACACACATTTGGTTTGTTTTAATTTTGATTTTTCATAGAAAAAACTTTTATAACATTCGTTTCGTAGATACTCATCATCATTTATTTTTATAAGATTTTGATCAGTCCAGGGTCTCAAAAACGACTCGGAAAGTGGATCTCTGATTATAGCTAAGTGTCGCTTCTAGTTTGTTATTCAGGATTGTGCGGGTGTCGACGTCCACCCATTAATATCAGACCCGATGCGGCACATTACTTTTTTGCCTCGGCTTGAATATATGGCTAAAGCTTCTTCTTTTTCAATATTCGAAATTCCATGAAGTTTTTTGAAGCTCATAGGAAGAAATTGTTAAGCGGGTATGTCTACTTAACAATTTCTTCCTATGTGAGCTTATCTTGTATTGATGGACAGTAAAAATCGCAAGGAACAGTCTTGAATGTGGCCTCAACTTGGTCGGATGCTTTAACATCCTCTGCGGCGGGAAACATGAGAGAAGTTCCACACCGTAATGGAGGAAAAAACCTTTGCGAAAGGATTTTGCGAATGTCACTCTTTATATCACCACAGCAGCATTCCTTATCCTTAACAGTGCATTTTACAATTTGTAAAAAGTATTGGGACTCTTGCACATGTCTTGTAAAACAATGTTGATCATTTACTACATACATTTGTCATTTCTCCAACGTCTTCATTGTCTGGAGGCAAATATTCTGCTACTACTGATTCATTGTCTATAATAATCGAACTCCAATCTCTGACAAAGTTATTCAGCTCTTAAACAAGAATTTGTAGTTTTTCCGTTTTCATCGAGATGGTTGCCGAAAGTATCATGCGGTCGCACAAGACCATATAATGGAAGGGTCAGCGGTGCCGTACGTCATTCAACTCTGTTAAATGCACCGATGCATTTGTTGTTACAAAAACTCTAAGTTAAACTCCTTAAAATGTTATAATGCAATTAGAATAACTTTTGGATATGTACCTAGAATTTTCGTCAGGACCACCATCAACTGAAAATATAACTATTAGTTTTGAGGCAACATCTGCGAACTCTGGGAGTTGTAAAATGCGATTGAAGTCAGAATAGTGGGTTTTTGTGGTAGACGAGTGTTTCCCAGATCTGACAAACAGCGCTTTTTCAAAGTATAATCTTAACTTTGCGCATTTTTGTGATCTTACGTAAGATCTATCAAGACTCCCTCCCACCCCCTTGTAAGAAAAAATAAGACATGGTCGACCCCCCTCCCCCCCTAAATCATCTTACGCAATAAATGAATGGCCCCTAGACTGCGGTACTACACCAACCGGACCGTCCTGCTGCATGCTGTTCCAATGACGCTCTGCTGTACCTACGAGTCCCGGCTACATTACTTTACAAAGGCCCTAAAGATTCTTGGGAAATCCTTGCAAAAACAAATTTCGCTCTGAGGGTCGCGTGAGTCTCATCACAACACGAATTCAAATTTCTTTGTGTTCAAAGTGCCGCACAATTATTACATCTGTTGAAGTTCATGAAGACTTTGGACGAGAGGTGAAATGGTCCACCGATTCCTAAGCTCGCGGACGGCACGCGACTCATCCATTCGTGTAAACTAGTGATTATTATAATCTATTGTTTGCGTATATTATTTTTTTATTAAGTTTCACATCGAAAAAATAAAATACAGACACTTGAAATCTTTATTGCTTGAAATGCTTTTGAAATACTGCATCATGTCGGTGGTACAATACAACTTGCGTGCAGGTGAAGCAGCGAGATATTTTATGATCATAGAAACATTGCTTACAAACCTATATTCATGTCAGTTATGTTATACAACTTTGCTTCATTTAATTGCTACATTTATTTAGCAAACATAATCTTCTCCCTTTCACTCTTCACTTTGTTAGTGGTTTGTGTCCGTCTATCTGATCCTTCAGGTTTATTGGCCAAGAATCTATGTGATGGACCAGCTTGTGATTTTTCCATATTGATAAATACCTACATGTTCAGTCTGAAATAAAATTATTCCAATCATTACAGGGCCTTCATTCGTATTATTATTATCTATTCTTATAATCATGAAGAATAGATTTTATACTGTTTCTACTTAACATTGGCAAACTACAAATTACAGGTTTAAAAAGGTTAGGTAAACTTGGTAATTTGTTCTACAAGTTGGGGAGTAATAATTCATAAACAAAGCGATATTTTAGTCCTGAGCTGCGACGTTTTTCAGGTACATTTACTTACCGAATAAGGTTTCGAACTCCGGGTTTAGGAAAGCGGAATAGTTTCACGTTATGTATGTTCGGCTGGTGAACAGCCACATTTGAAACATTTCCTTTTATTTTCATCCAATTCACAAAGTTTCAAAACACAACTAACTGTTAAAGATCACAAAATAGAGTCACTGTCTCAGATCTCGTGGAACACGAATAACTGCACTTTACAGACACTAAACGGAAGGACGAAAGCTCAACTCGACGTTTTATGCAATACAAGTCACAGAAATACTGAATGAAAACGAAATATTCTTCTGCTGGCAAATCACACTTGAAACTCGGAAAACAGAATTTGATTTCTTGTAAAAGAAAAAAAAACCAGTCACATAGTACATACAATGAGCCTGTGTTACAACTTGAAAATTGGTATTGGGGTCCTTGATATATTTTTTAATGTTGGCAATGTAATATTTCTTGCCCTAGCTACTTCTTCTACATTATTAGCCCATACAAAGTTGATACCCCCTGCTGCTTATATTCTACGGTTGGCGCCATTTTTCAGAAATTTTCTTTGCGAGTTTTAGTTGTTTGTTGCACAAAATGAGTAATTTCGACCCTAGTTTTTTTGAATTAACACCACCTTATTTTATTAAATTGCTTCATTTTTTCGCAACTATATTAAAAATAGTCGTTCAATACACGTGCGAAACCGTCATTGCAACTTGTTCCGACTGTCAACCCTCGCCTTCGGCTGCACCTCGGCTCGGGTAGACATTTGTCGGAACTCTTTGCAATGACAACCTTTCCGCACTTGTAATGAAATATACTATATTATCACACCACACATGGGAGTTTACTTTTGGTCATGCTTATCTGCAACATCTATACCTAACTCCAGCCGGCCAAACTTCGTAGTCTACTAGCTCTACTGCATCGCCCTTCCTTCGGCACTGATAAGACCTTGGCTCCTCTCCCGATATCTATCGATCCAACCGGGAAATGCATGGGAGCAAGTGGGCACTACAGCTCGAAAATCCTCGCTTCCAATAGCGGTACAGCCATAGTTGCGGTTGCGTCGCGATCGACCCTTCTTGCCCTCAACTGGAGTAAAACCCTCCTCTAGACTGGTTCAGAATTCAACAAACTTTAAAAATGACTTCTAAGCGTCTCATAAACATTTATAAAAAAATTATGCATTATTGCTTCCATAACTCATTTTTTATTTTGTTATTAACATTTAAATAAGTCCTCTGTCCGGCTGGTTCTGATATGTCAACAGTAGGTACCAACCTAGTTGGTAACAGTTTATATATTTTTAGGGATTACCTAAAGATAAACGTATCTTTAGAAAAGGGGCACAATTCCTAAATATTGACAGGTCACGATCATGAACTGCCGATCGATTCTGTAAAAATCTCACCGTGAAAAGTTAGGTGAAGTGAGCTGTCAAGAGCATTGATATATATGTTACACTAGATTAGCAATTACCGCACCAAGGCGTTGCAGCTAGACTGATGGCTACAGCCATCAGCGTAGCTAACGTCAGTTCAGTGGTCTGTGTGACGCCAACCGAAGTCAAACGAGTGACATGTGACAAAAAACGAGTGTGCTTATGACCACACGACTGAAGTGAAACTTCTTTCGCTTCATCTGTATGTATATTTCATTTACTAGCTATAAGAGAAAGAGAGAAAGAAAATGTGCGCGCGCACTGCTCTCTCTTGCTCCTACACTGTGATACAGACAATAAGCCTGCAGTGTGCTTAGATATACGGAACGTATTTGGCTATGAGAGGAAGAGAGAAACAAAATGTGCGCGCGCACTGCTGTCTCTTGCTTATATCCCCCACTTAACTTCCGTTCGCCTTGCCCGATCACACTTTTCGTAACGCTTACGTCACGCGTTCGCCAGCTTACTCCCCAAGTCAAGCGTGCGTAAAGAAGTTTCACTTCAAAAATATCGCGAAAGAGTGCGATTCAAGATCACAAAAACATAATAAATTAACCGGAATTACTTTCCACACGTAAATTAATTGTCTCTGTGTTTATATCAACGTAAAAACGCAATAAAATGTAGAATTTTGTAAATTATATTCAGTGTTAGGTACCACTAAAAACTTAGTTTTAGTTTCCCACATTTGTGGGAGTTTTTAATTTATGGAATAAGTGATTTTAAATATATTTTTAATAATAATAACGTAGCAGGGTGCCTAAAGATGCAGCACGCCGTGAAAAATGGAAATAATCCGATTGCTAAGAAAAGAGACTGACTGGCTAACCTACTAAAATCATTAAATTTCATTAATACTATAGAAAAAATATTCAAAAAGAAAATGTCTTAGCTATTTTCATTATTTATAAACTTCTATTACACATCCAATAAGAAATACATAATTCAAATATTTAAAAAATAATTTAACTTAACGTATAACGTTTTTTATGGCTTAAAATGTTGTTTAAAATTTCGCATGGGTAGGCAAATCCAGCCGTCATTGCAGGTTTATATTGCGGTCTTTGTCTAATCTAAGCGACGGTATTATTCTTACGACGTGTGTAAGTGAGACAGATATATGTTTACTTTTAAATGTTTAAGTGGTTTCAAAGCTACGTCGTCGCGTTTAAAAAGTGGATACACTTTTTTTGACACATTTTATTGAGGTTTGCTTCTCTAGTTATTTATCTCAATGGTCAGGAGTATCAATCCCTAGCATCAGGATGACACTGACAGCTCACTCCACGCTCACTTCACCTAAGTTTTCACGGTGAGATGATTACAGAATTGCACTGCTGTCTCCCCGATAAGCAAGCTATTACAAAAGTTCGGGTTTTCCCTGACATAACAAAGTAGCGATTTAATTGAGTAAAAGCTTCTAAATCTAACAAGCTTATCTAATACATCAATAGATAAGCAAACCAAAGTACCTATTCTATACATTTAAAGTAATCTAGCTAGACCTATTGGAGATATAAGTAGTTTAAACTAATCTAAACGTTATTTAAGTAATTTTTGAGGTTCCCTATAAAATTCATCTAAAGTAATCTAAACTAACACATTGCACAGTGTGGTATTTTATTTTGCCTTAGTTGCAGACATGCTCGTTTTATGTGTTTTTAGGAAAGCTTAAAAAATCAAACAAAACTCTTTATAAAAACTCCGCCGGCTCTAAAACTACTGTTAGTTTAAGAGAAATAAATAAAATCGAGAAAAATCCTTAAAAAAACCATTAAAACACCATATCTCGTTTTTTCATGTGTTTTTGAATTTCTATAATTCATTACCAAAACCATTTTTTTCTTGAAAACTTTAAAAATCTTTGCTCACACAAGTGGGATTTTTTTTATTTTTTTCCGGCTATTCACGGTCGCGTTTTTTTTTTATTTTGTTTAAGTCTGTATGTTATGTTGACCACTATAATTACCATCACCACAAAAAAAAAATCAGTTGCAACAAGCCCAGGATTTCGGAAAATGTCGACGCAGCGTCGCATGACAACTATGCGAAGCCTGAAAACGATGTGATCGGCATCATGTGATACGGCACGGCGTGACACTTTGACATGACTATGATTTTGATGATGATGCTTAATACCTAGGTATTAGCTATCGGTTTAAATAGTGACGTGCATTGTTTACACAGTTTAAGTTTATATGAAGAAATACTGCAGAAAATCTAAATTAAAATATATAACATACATCATGTAAAACAGGACCCTATTACTAAGACTCTGCTGTCCGGTCGTCTGTCTGTCTGTCCGTCTGTCACCAGGCTGTATCTCATGAACTGTGATAATTAGAATGTTGAAATTTTCACAGATGATGTATTTCTGTTGCCGCAATAACAACAAATACTAAAAACAGAATAAAATAAATATTTAAGGGGCTCCGATACAACAAACGTGATTTTGTTGCTCGATATTGTTAACTGCAACAGGTAGACGCTTGAAATATTCACAGAATATTTAGTTATATATTCACTTCTATCTTCTTCTTTTTCTTTTATTCTAAATAAGCTGCCAAAGGAAATTGCCAAAAAATTAGAAAACAAAAAAGGGCAACAAATTAAAAACCTTTTAAAAGCCTACTTTACCGTGGGAAAGTTTGGAATGGAGGAGGCGTGTAGGTTTTTAGCCTTTAACTGTAATTATAAGTGAGCAAACTCTAAAACATGTTAATAGCGCACATAATCTTATTGTACATCAAAGATTGAGTGCTATTATAATAATGTAAAATGTTCCAGACAAGTTGTTTAAAATAAATACTTAGTTATAATTTTTTTTTTTTTAGGTACTTTAAAAACAACAGACATGATTTTTTTGCCGTTTTCATAGTACGGATCCCTTCGTGCGCGAGTCCGACTCAAACTTGGTCGGTTTTTTTTAATCACGGTTACCACACTTTCTACTAACTTCGCTGGAAGATAGGTATGACGGTCCCAAAAAGTAAAAAGCATCGCAAGTATGCGGTATGAGGTCCAGCTTACAGCAAGTGATCAACACAGTCTAAACCGTCATGCCCCGGAGGAGACTTCTTAATTTCCTTAACATTGAATCTCCATTAGCATTAGATGCTTAGGACCTCTTCAGTCGCACGCCATTTACCTCGGTCCTCGGCTCCATCATCCAGCTATAATTGGATAATGGTTTTCCCAAGTACTACAATATTGGTCAAAGGTTATCAGGAGAAGTGTAATAATTTATTTACTAAGAGGACTTGGTATCTTCCGAAAAAACCGAGTGTAGATACTCTTTTGAACCTGACAATCAAAATCTATACTAATAATAAAGCTGAAGAGTTGTTTGTTTGAACGCGCTAATCTCTGAAACTACCATTGTTTGAAAAAATATTTTTGCATTTGATAGCCCAATTCTTGAGGAAGGCTATAGGCTATTTAACATCACGCTACGACCGTTAGGAGCCGAGCAAAAACAAAAAGAGTCAGAAAGAACGTTTAGCGAAACGAAGTAATAACGCGGGCAGACAATGCGATGCGACGCGACGGGGTGGGTCGGGGGAGCAAGAAATTTCACGCGGATGAAGTTGCGGGCAGATACTAGTTGGAATAAGTGAGCGACTATACTCCATTTGTTTAGGTAATTAAATAAAGGTAAACAAAAAACCACGCGACGTGAATAACCAACTAAACGTAATACCAGTCTATTCAGTTGTCATGCT
This sequence comes from Globia sparganii, assembly GCA_949316385.1. Classification (NCBI taxonomy): domain Eukaryota; kingdom Metazoa; phylum Arthropoda; class Insecta; order Lepidoptera; family Noctuidae; genus Globia; species Globia sparganii. The sequence goes on from OX438670.1 coordinate 7,660,093, forward strand.
ACGTCACAGTTGTACTCTTCAATTTAGCAACGTTATAATTCGTCAATAAAGTTGCTAAATTGAAGAGTACAACTATGATGTAGCATGCTAGAGATGGGCAAATGCCCTGGCATTTTTGGCAGATTGGGAAAATTCCTAATAAGTGCCCATAAATTCCTGTCCCTGGGCATTTATCTGGGCATATATTTTTGTTCCATAATTAATTTACGAAATTGATGTTAGCTTTGGAAGCGGGCCTAACTTGTTGAGTTTAGTTATGGTTAATTCTGTAAAGGTGTATTTTTATGAATTTGCACATTCCATTTAATTTTATGTTTTACAAAACCATGTTACTGAACTTAAAAGTTACGAATTACCCGCGGCGGCGGCGCCATACAAACACTTGCATAGGGTGGAAGGTGCGGGGCGAGGGATGCATACACTGTTATGGTTAGTGGTTTTAATTACACAATAATATGAGTTTATGAATAAAATTTCATTTCATTTAAAATATGTCTTAAAGAACCATATTAATCGTACAGACGCCAGCAGGTCAACCTACCCCAATCTGTCAAAAATCTTTGATAGATTTTCAACTTTAGTACAAAGGAATAACATTCATATCCAATTGGAAAAATCTGACAGATTGGGGTAGCTTGATGTGCTGGCCTCTGTACAAAATAATGTCACACCCCGGACACTCCGTACAACGCGCGCAAAATAATTACCTACTACTACTACATAGCCAAATGACGTTGGTACACGTGCAAATGTGTGCGTAAACTCTAGTAGGGTTGGTTGTCGTGCGGAGCGTAAAAAAAATGGCGGGAACGACGACGACGTGACTAGAAAGGACTAGTTTGATTGTTTATCTAATTAGTCGGGTTCGTAATGAAATAAAAATAATATTATATTAGTTAAGTAATAAATGTAAAACTTTTTAATAATAACTTTAATTTCGGAAGTCGGTGTCTTTGGATCCGTATTTTAGTTTATTGCCACCGACTTACGAAATTAAAGTTATTTTTCACTTTGTACTTAGTGTTTTTTTGGAAGTCGGTTTTTTTATGCTAAAAAGTTTTTATTTCTCGCTTTTTAGTGGGTCTGTTTATAAAGTATCTAAGTTACAATAGCCTAATGTCAACTTGCTCATCGCATTGTACAAAATATTGCTTTTCCCGATGCAGGGACGTTTGTTGAGGAGTTCTCTTGGTACTCCATCATCAGCTCCATTTCACCATTCGCATTGTGACGAGCATAAATTGTGCTTAGCAAGCATATTAAAGTAATCGAATCGCAACCTGTGAAATACTTATTATTGAGTAGACCCGGTGGCCATCTGTGGTCTTCATCATCAGTTCCACTTCACTAAATGTTGCTATCCCAGAGCAAATACCCATGCAAATAAGGTACTTAGCTAAACATTGCTTACACTAAAATATTTTCGTTTAAATGACCTACTTAACTATAAATAATCGGTTATTATATCGCATGGTATTAAAATGCGATATCTTACAAACATTTATGTAAATACAAATTCGGAAAAGCATCACAATATCGAACCATCGTGATTAAAACTCAGATAAAACTTTTAAATCGCAAAATTGTGTGTTCGTGTCAGCAGTACAGTGCTGCGGTTCTTTGTGAGCGCCCCTAGCTAATGAACCGCCGATAATGTCGCGGGTGTGCGGGGTGAGGTGCGGTATCTGATGTCAGCGCGGGGTAGGGAGTGGCCATTCTGTACGAAGTACTATTAGGTATTCTGTGATAATGTTACAAATTATGCAGCGCCGGTAAAAAACAGTTGTACCAAGTGACGGGTGCGGAGTGCGGGGTGAGGGCACACCACGCCGCGCTGCCATTTTGTTGATAGTCATCCTGTGTCAGTTGCAGATACCTTACATGAAGAACTATAATATTAAATCACGTGTAACGACCCCATATTTTTATGCCCTCCGATTGGGCACATATCGGGCATTAATAAATTTATGCCCAAAATGCCGGGTTTTTTCCCAATTTTCCTGCCGGGCAGAAACACATTGCCCGCATGACAATTGAAGTGAGTGATATTACGTTTAGTCGGTTAACTAAGTCACGTGGTTTTTTTGTTTGCCTTTATTTAATTACATATACAAATTGAGTATAGGTAGAGATAAACCATATACAAACAATTGAAATGTGCAAGCAACAAGCAGTGGAGGAGCGTTCATTTTTATAATGGTTTATCTTTACTCAATGATATTATCTTATATCTATACTTATAATAAATCTGTAGAGAGGTCAATTCTGTACATGAAATATATTTCCAAAATAACTATCAGCGGGTGATAAGTGATCGTTACTGACGCCAAAAATGCAATCAGTAAAATTTTTGTCTGTCTGTCTGTCTGTCTGTCTGTCTGTATGTTCGTTATAGAAACAAAAACCACTCGACGGATTTCAACGAAACTTGGTACAATTGTTCTTCATACTCCTGGGCAGGTTATAGTATACTTTTCATCACGCTACGATCAATAGGAGCAGAGCAGTGAAGGGAAATGTTGGGAAAACAGGATTTCTTTTTAGGTGACGTAGTAATAGGTTAGTAGTAGTTAGTTAGTAGTAGGTAAGTTTTGGTTAATTTATGTTCAGTTTTTTTTTTAATATTAAGTAGGTAAAAGCGTAGGTACTTTTATTAATTATAGGTATAGGTATTATTAATTATAGTAGTTATAGGTATTTAGTTTTAAGTGAAGTAGGTTTTATTATATATTATTTTATATATTAGACGTAGTTATATATTTTTAGTTATTCAAGCCCCAAGCGGACGCCGGCGTCCGCCCGCTATTGTCTTGAAAAACGCGTTGAATGAGAAATACGCGTTCTCAAGAATCGGCAGAAGAAAGAGCACATCGGTTAAACTCTATGAGAGTTAGTGCCTCAATTTCCGGAAGTCATTATTCCACGCGGACGAAGTTGCTGGCAAAAGCTAGTATACAATAAAGACGTCTCTACTTACTTCAATGGAGATAACCTTTTTGTATATTATATATAGCTGCCCAGGGAGCATTGGGCAGTCAGTGTCTACGAACCAACTTGCAGTTAGCACATCTTCTTTTCGTATTAATAGTATTATACTACTTACTTATATATTATACTCAAAGGTATCGCCTGGACCAAGTAGATCGCAACATCAATCGCGGCATTCAGCACTCTCTCCTGTTTCCGGTATGTCAACAACCATGAAGTTATGTGTAAGTATTTCATACATACATTACTTTAAGGACTTTAGCAACATCAACATAAGTGAAGATACTTTTTTTTTTGTGGATGGGTAATCATCAAATGACCCCTCCCGCTCAGGGTGGAACACAAAGGAATCTCTTACTGACTAAAACCCACCCGTGTTCCTTCCTCCCTTTATGTTCCAGGGCAGCGGTAACCCTTTCGTACAATCCCGCTGCTCAAGTGCAGATACTTATGTTGATGATTGCTAAAATCCTCATCATGAATTCTGTTATTACTATTCAGTTTTCACCGCTAACCTTGAGGCATGTCTGAGATTTATGTTTGTATACCTACCAATAGTCATGGATAAGGGTTACATGATGCGGTGCGCACCGCAACGAATTCGCCGCACCGCAGCGGGCGAAGAGTGTTGTATACAATCTGGCAACTCCGGCGCACGGCCCGGGGTCCCGACTAGTCTCGCCTAGTATAAATCCGGTGTACGACGCCGGAACGCACGGTCTGGCATACCATGGACATGTACATGTACATGTCCATGGTATGTACATGTACTCGTATGTACATGTACATGTACTCGTATGTACGATGCCGCAGCGGCACAGCTCAGGCCCGCATGCGCCGCTCTGTAGCCGCACCGCATCGTGTTTACCGGCCCTACGGGACAATGCGCATTATCAGTCGCCTGCGTGTCGTGAAACTCGTGGACTCTTGGCCTACAATATAATCAATTCAATCTCATACCTATATATAAATAAAATATTTTAAAAATAATAAACATTATTATTCTTATTATTAATTAACATCTGGAAAAGGCTAGGCAGATGATGATATATAAATAAGACAAAGTTGGGTTACTTACATCATTTATAACTCAAGAACGACTGAACCGATTTTCATGAGCTTTATTTGTTGAATTTGTCTCCGCCACGAATAGCAGAATATGTATTAAAACGTGGGAAAATTCACGAAAAAAAACCGGTCAAGAGCGAGTCAGACTTGCGCACCGAGGGTTCCGTACCATCATGCTATTAAACTTTCATCGGCGAGGCCTATATTCGTCAGAGAATTTTAACACGGTGTAGAATATTTCAGTTTTAGGTCAGCGCTATCTCATGACCGATAGCAAAACTAATGTAATTTTTGATGATTTTTGAAAAAGTGTGCTATTTAGAGACATCGTTTTATTTTTCCTGTAATCTTTACATAAACTTCTATCACGTAGAATAATTTCAGATTGTTTTCTATGCAAGCTTCGGAAATACGTAGGGAAACGGTATTTTTTTTCTATATTTCAACAAAAGTCATAAACTATGCGGCCTAAAGGAAAAAGAAAAAACTTCAAACATTTATTTATAACTTTTTCAATAGTCCTAGTCACTCTGAAATCAACTTAATTAGGTAGGTACCATTAAAATAGTATAGTAGTATAAGTTGACATTTGTTTAACTTGAAATAATATTCATTTGAATATTATTTTGAATAGACTAAAGTATTTATATAATTATTTATTTTGACACACACCTCTTATTTCCAGATATACATTTTCCTGCTGTTGGCAGTTTTGGAAGGAATCTATTGTGAGTGAAGAACTCTAATTTCTCCTCGCTGAATTAGTATTTCACAAATATGTTCATTGTTCAGTAAATAACTGCAGTTTTGTTTAATTTCAGGCAAACCGTTTTGGGGTAGTCGCCGCAAAAATACAGAAGTAAGATACGAAAGGCATCACCAACTATCTGTTCTTGGTATGACTTTTGATACCCAAAAGCGTACCAGCAGAAACAATACTCTACTAGCACGGTTAATCGGACGGTTCGTGCCACGTGACACCAAGATTTGGCACCAAAGAGACTATAATTTCGGGATACCTAAACTATTTGAGATTAGAGGACATAAAGGCTTTGGTGTTGAGAACTACTGAATAGCTCTTCACCCTAATTACGTAACACTCTCAATCACAATCTGAATGATTTTGAAGGATATTCCTAATCCATCGGTTCGTATGTTCGAAAAATGTGTCTGCTCAACAATATAAATAACGCAATGAATGTTGTTGAACTGCCGATCGATTCTGTAAAAATCTCACCGTGATAACTTAGGTGAAGTGAGCTATCAATAGGGGTAATCCCTAACATCAGGTGGAATGACAGCTCACTTCACCTTAGTTTTCACGGTGAGATTTTTACAGAATAGCAATACAGATTCTGTACCTACTCGTAAAAATCTCACCGTGATAACTTAGGTGAAGTGAGCGTGAAGTGAGCTATCAATAGGGGTAATCCCTAGCATCAGGGGGAATGACAGTTCAAATAGCTTCTGCTTCTGCTCCACCCAGAGCGGGAGGGGTCATTTCATGATTTCCCATCCCCCCCCCCCCCCAAAAAAAGGGGGCATGACCGCTCACTTCACCTTAGTTTTCACGGTGAGATTTTTACAGAATAGCAATGCAGGTCAAAATGAAAGCCATTACTTAGCGTATTTATACGTATTATTACTTAGTTATTATTTTATTTAGTTTTTAATTTGATCACAATATATTTGTACAAACTTAAGATTATTGAAGCTTCTGGCCGCAGGACGTGGTGTTCCGTCGCTTCCGCAGACAAGTACCACAGAACTGCACAAGAGTTAGCTAGTGAAGTAGTACTGCTTTATAATAAAAATATGTATGTTTAGGTTATTATAAGCTATTTTTATTATAATTATTATGCACGGGCCTGCGTCGTGTGAAATAAATAAGTAATAATAAATAAAAATACGTTTATTTTATTTACCTTACCTTCCCTAAATATTGATGTTGGTCAGGGAAATGAATAGTTCATCAAATTATCACACTATGCCAAGTTGCCGTCCTAAAGCCTTTCCATGCAACTGTCAAAGAATGACAGTTGTGAATTGAAATAGATAGCGTACAAGGTTCTTTTGGCGCGTGGTCTAAATCTGAACCGACCCCGACAACTTGTTTTTTTACATACGAAGTGTATTTAAAAAAAACAAGATGTCGGCGAGCAAACGGCAAGATTTCCATTTTTCTTTTTTAATACACTAGCAGCGCCCCGCGGTTTCACCCGCATAAGTGTTGATCCCGTGGGAATATCGGGATAAAAACTATCATATGTCCTTTCACGGGACTCAAACTATCTCTATACCAAATCATCTAAATCGGTTCAGCGGTTTAAGCGTGAAGAGGTAGACAAACAGACAGACACACTTTCGCATTTATAATATTAAGTAGTATGGATTTCAAGTACCGAGATACAAGAACTATTACGGGAAACGAACGAACGCTTATTTAATACCTACTCTAATTAATGATGTTCCAACAAAAATTCAATCAGAATTAACAGACAGTAACTATAAAAATAAATACAAGAAATTCTTTGATTCCCTTTGAAAATGCATCATGCTGTATAGATTTTATTCAATAAGTGATTAGCATCCTCATCGTTTTGTACATTATGGTTGTTATTTACTAACTACCTCACATTTTTCTATAAACTAAGTATGTTATATTTGTATAGTAAGTAACTTAACTAAGTATTTAGTTAGTTTTAAGATTTGCTAGTGTGTCAACATCCGGACAAACCTATTGAGGTTTTTGTGATGTTTTGTTTTGTTCCATAATTAATAAACAATAAAAAAAAAGTGACATTTCATAAAACAATTACAACCAACAGCGCTCCCTGTCAACTTCATTCGAGCGCCTAAAATATCCTTGTTGCAGGATACGGGTAATTTAAGTTGGAAGTCAATTTGTTATACAATTAATTTCCCTGACTTTACCTACATACCCAAATGTCACCGTAAGTCTTTCCACTAAACCGGGGCCTACACACGTTTCGCAACTACACCATATCGCAGCTACAAAATGTGGGCAAGCAGTGGTTACGTGTCAATAGTGTAGCTGCAAATTTTGCAGTTACGAACTTACGATGTAGATGCGTTGTCGCTAGTAGTTGCGATATGGTTACGTTTTGGCTAGTATTTGCAGATAGATCGAAACCAACTGTGACAGCGTCGTTGCGTCGACGCAACGTTTTAGTTGCATTGCGGTTGCGACATTGCCATGATGTGGTCGGTGTCGCCCGCACGGTTGTTTTGACGGAAAAATGTCTTTCGTGTGAATAGACTATTGTCATTCGCTCGCTCTTGCATCCTATGTCGACGGTCAAAACGAGTGTCTGAATCTGATCAATAAATGGTGGAATTTTTCTTACAAATTAGCGCCCGTGCACGTGGTGGCGTTGTGCTGTGGTTGTGGTACATGTGATCGCGTCCAAATGATGAGTGTCAAAGAACAACATATTGTTGGAACAGTTACTATTCATGCCATAGTTTGGGCGATGTTGGACGTCCAACATTTCAAGCTTGACATTTATATGCAACGCCTACAAATATTAACTTAGCATCAAAATGCTTAGCTGTATGTTGCCATCAAAAGCATCTGGGTACGAATAGGTAGGTCTTACTCGTACGCACGGCTACACATCAAGCTACACATAACCAGTATAAGCTGACTTCTGATTGTATAAAAAACCCTATACAATGCGAGGTCAGCTAAAACTGGAAATATATAGCTTGATGTGTAGCCGTGTGTACAAAGATAAAAAAACAAAAATAAAGTAAATTCAGGGAACTTAATTGCTTAGCTTATTAACTACCAACTTAACTGGCCCCTAGGATATTCAAATCACAACTGAACTTTGACAGTTACATATGAAATGTCTATAACACGGTAACTTGACGTACTTATAGGTAGTGTGTTAATTTGTTAGGCAATCAATTTCTTTTTTGTACTATAAATTATAAAATAGGTAATATACAAGGTGTAACAGAATAAACGCAAGTACTGAAAGTAGTTTGTTCATAATTGACTAGGTACTGAATCGATTTCAGTAACTTTTAATATCTATAGGTATTTTTTTTTAAATTATGTATTTTTCATACTAACCGCCGATTGAGCCAAATTAAATTAAATCTTATTTCAAAGGAATAAGACTCAATTTTAAATGCATAAAGTAATGTTAGTGTCAACTGTCAACACAATTTTCTTATTAAAAATAGCAAGCTTTAAAAAAAATAAGTTTAGGTTATTGTATTATGCTTTTAACTCAATACTCTAATTGGGGTGTATGACGTCTTTCGTTAATGAATGTTACACCTTATTTATATTCCTAGTTATCTCTATTTCACTATACTTAAATAGTTTCTATGGTCAGACAAAGATGTCATGTATGGTATCCTAGGTACTCCTAAGGCCAGATCATCGTGACCACAGTTATCTATTAAAATAAAATGTGTTGCTCCCATAAGGCCTACATGAATTGTTTTGTTAACTGTTTTAATATTCAGTAGTCGTTCAAATAGCCTTAGAATACATAATGTTGCACGTGAAAGCCAGGTAATTATATATGTATCTATGGGAAGGTCTACTAATTACCAAGCCCACCTGTAAGGAGTCTAGAGTCTATGATTCATTATTGTTTGTATACAACAGTTTTGGGTTCAATTTGGTCAACACTGATCGTTAGAGAATGGAATATCATCAACGTTTCCCTACTCTTATGCCAATTTATTTAGGGTCGACGCAACATGTATTTTTCTTCCTCTAAGTCGTCATCGGTACGTCAGTAAGGGTTTTAAATACCATAAATTAAAAACATGGATAATTATAATCGGTGTTTGCTAACATTTAATTATAAGACAGACTTAATTGCCAATTTTTAAATATTTACATAACTTTGATCAGTCCAAAATCTCGTAAGATCTGCCGCTAACCATTTCTTTGGAAGAAAGAGAAATGGATGTAGATATTATCTGTTAATTGTCTAAGACAATAGGGTATCATCACTGGGTTGATTCACTGCTCTTTAGTGGATGATCTTTCCGCCACCGTAGCCGAGGCCGCCGAGACCGCCGTAGCCGTAGCCTCCCGCGTAGCCGACGCCGCCGCCGAGACCTCCGAGACCCAGTCCGTAGCCGCCGAGCCCGCCAACAGCGACGGCCGGGCCGGCGATCACTGCACCACCACTGACGAGTCCACCACCGCCTCCCAGCAGAAGGGCACCGTCCTGAGCTTGCCTGGCGACAGCGTCAGCAACAGCCTGCGCCTGGGCTGCGCTGGCGGCGACAGCGGCAGCCTGCGCACGAGCAGCATTAGCGATACGAGCGGCCTCAACAGCGCGAGTGTTCGCAATAGCGATAGCCTGGACGCGTGCAGCGTTGGCTAAACGTGCGGCTTCGCTAGCGCGTGCAACTTCAAGTGCGCTGGCGGCGCCGGCGCGTCTGGCGGCTTCCGCGGCGCGCGCGTTCTCCCAGGCGGCGGCCTGTGCACGCTGCACGTTGGCTACGCGGGCGGCGTCAAGAGCTGCGGCGTTGTTGATGGCGTGCGCCTGGCCAGCGCGCGCGGCCGCCTCGGTGACACGGGCGCCCTGGATAGCGGCGGCAGCCGAGTTGGCGATCTGTGCGGCCTGAACAGCCTGGGCGTTCTGGATGGCGCTAAGCTGAGCTGCTCCTACAGAGCCGGCGTTATTGAGCGCTGCACCAGAGCCGAGCGTGGGACCGGTGGCGATGACTGCCGGACCGGCGATGACTGCGGGACCGGCGACGATGCCAGCGCCGCCACCGATAGCTGCGCTCGCCAGCCCTGCGCCACCGAGCCCGCCGAGCCCAACGAGCCCGCCGTAGCCACCCAACCCGCCGTACCCACTGCCGATCACTGGCCCGATGCCTGATTGCTCCGCATGTGAATCTGCCACTTTACCTGTCAAATATAACAAGAGGTTAGTATCAATAGTTGTCAACATCAGACATTCATTAGCTCACAGATGAGGTCATATATTTCACTTACCGTCTGCAACGACTTCATACGCCACAGCGATAACAAAAAGAATCTGAAAGAAATTAAGTAGTGTTTTTTTAATATTATTTTGTATTGCAATATTCTAAATAGGTACTTAGGTGAGTAATTATATTTAGAACTTTGCAATTAAAAAACTTTTTAGTTAATTAAAATTATGTATTTTAATTTGTGATAAGACATGAGATGCCTCAACTTACCGTAAGTCGAGACATTTTTCGTAATTATTATTTGTTTATTGCTGCTCGCTACGACGCTACCAAATTGGACTGTAAACTGTAATTGTTGTAGTTACTGCAAATTGCGTGCACTTTTATACTGCACCGAAAATTATTAACATCGAATTTACAATGCTAAATAGTTGTTCGATGCCGCCCCATTTGAATATCATTAGGTACTTGAGTAAAAACTAATCGGCGAACATGCATAGTTGGTACATGTATGTTGTATGATATACACAATCGCAGCAAGCGCAGGAGATATCAGACCATGTCGAATGCGCGCGCCGCACATCCCTTGAACACACCAAAGAATGTGCACTCATATTATGTGGATAGTAAAAAAAATAATAATATACCTAAGTGTCCATCCAAATTAACATGCATAGATCTTATGGATCCATAAGTCCAGTGAACCCAATTTTTTTTTTTTAAATATCAGCATATCGTAGGAAATGTCTGCCTATTGAAATCTTAGAGAGGAATCCGGTACTGTTAAACGAATCAGATCATTTAAAAATTTTATTTGATTCTGTGAAGCCAAATCGCATTAAAAAAATCGGTTCAGCATTTAAACTAAATTAAGTCGACAAGAAGATCTTTAAAGCTGAAATTGGTGTCATTCGAACACCATTGGTCCAGTCATTACATTCGCATACATATTCATTCAACAAACAAGTTTTGCGTTTGTTTGAACGGCAACTGCTGAAAGAAACGGTTGCTTCACCTCAGATACAGTAGAAACTAAGGATTGCGATCACATCCTTTCCTGTGCCGAATCAGAAAACATTACAATATTGTGAAACAACCACCGATTATATGAATACCAATATACGTGTTTTTTTAATACATATCAGCCTTCAATGTTCCCACTGATGGGACTTAGGCCTACTCTCTGTGAGAGGAAGTCGACCATAATGCAATACGCGAGCCTAGTACTGATTGCTGAATATCATCATATCTTCGAATTTTTAGTTCTAAGTCATGCCGGTTTCCTCACGATGCTTTCCTTCATCGTTTTGACAGCAATGATGAAATTAAATACACAAAGGCCCCGATTCTGTTGTTCACAAACTAAACTAAATTTAAGTTCAGTGCATCTTTTTCTTTCTATTTCACTAGAAAAAGACAGAAGATAAATATTAGTTTAGTCCTGTCAAATTAGATAATCCATAGACAAGTTTAGACGTGATTAAAAAATTGGCTACTAAAAATACGTCAATTTACATCAGGCGCTGACTAATTTGCCAGGACTAAATTAATATTTATCTTCTGTCCTTTTCATAATGAAATAGAAAGGAAAAGATACACTGAACTTAAATTTAGTTTAGTTTGTGAACAACAGAATCGGGTCAAAGTCCCTGTCTTTTTTTTTTGTGTATGGGAAATCATCAAATGACCCCTCCCGCTCTGGGTGGAGGGGTTCGAACTTAGGACCTACAAGCTCGTAAGTCGCCACCGCTCGATCTAAATGCATCTTCTGTTAATACAATGGCATGCAAATGAAGTTCGTTTATTGGTTTATTCAGTTGAAATGAAACTGATGTAAGATATTTTGATGATTGCGTGTTTTGGCGATGCGGCAGACATTGTTTTGACTGCAGATATATTGTTTTTTTTTTCAACTGGCCTGACCTGTCCCTGAGGCGGCCTGGCCAGCAACATGTTAAACAGCTACTTGTATGATTACGTACCTACTGGCATACTGGATATATGAGTAAAAAGTCTAGTGACCGTAAAAAGTCAATCGCCGTCGCCCATCGCGTGTCATTTGTATTCTCGTTGGGTAATGCGATTTTACAGAACGGTTATTTGATAAACTGCTTGAGTGGGTAATTAACCAGTATTGATTATTAAAGATTTAGCTTTAGTGTGTTCGTGTTGACAGCTGACCTGGTTATAACATGAACGGATATAATATAATGGGTGCTACTTATAAGCTGTGTTTCAGCGGAAGATATGATTGATTATGTACCAATTGGCGAGGAGAGAGAATATGCTGAAATAGGTGTTACATCAATACTTATATTATGATGCCCCTTTGATGTCGTGGTTGCAAGCGCGACTGCTGAGCGGGGTGTCCTGGGTTCGATTCCCGGGTCGGACAAAGTGTTATTGCATTATCCATTAGGAATTTCTTAGTAACAGTCCGGAGTTCGGAAATTGGCGGTTTTTGTTTTTTATTTTCCCCTGTGCCTCGGAAAGCACATAAAGCCGTTGGTCCTACGCCTGATCTCTCCCCGCTCGTTTCGGATTAACGTCCCATCGGACTATGAGAGTAAAGGAACAGAGAGTGCATCTGTGTTTGCGCATACACTTGTGCACTATAATTCTCGTACCTATCTCCTACGTACCTGGCTAATCTCTGTTGAGATTGGCCACCGTGACCGCAATCGGTCGGGAGCAAAGAGATTTAAATGCAATGTCTTTGGTCGGGAGCCTATTATTATTACATGATAAATTGGAAGGTAACTCTATCTGTATGTTACATTATCACGCCTAAACCACTGATCGGATTTCGATAAAATTTGGCAAGGAGATAGATGGCATTCTAGGATTTTGATTTCATTCATTCATTATTCTACTAAGCTACTATTTGTCTCGGTAGCAAGTTCCCGTGGGATAATTTCCTACATCCGTCCGGACGAAGCCGCGGGCAGAAGCCAATCACACTAATATTATAAAGGTGAAAGTTTGTGAGTGTGTTTGTATGTTTGTTACTTCTTCACGCAAAAACTACTGAACAGCTTTGAATTAAATTTGGCACAGATAGTTTATAACCAAGATTAACAAATAGGATACTTTTATCCCGATATTCTCACGTGTTCGAGACTTATACGGGTGAAACCGCGGGGCGCAGCTAGTATTAGATAAAAAGTAAAATATTGATATTCCAATGTAGTATCTATTTGGATAAAACTATAGCTGGATAATTATATTCTCTACTAAGCAAAGGCGCGATTTTGTAATGGGTCTCAAATTTGTACCCTCTGGCACCCCAATTTTCCTAAAGCTAGCTGCACACACACAATAGTACTATTGACAATATTATTGTGTGTATGTGGCTAGTCTTATTTTGGCTAGGTTTATCTTAGCTAAATATTGTAAATCTTGGTGTTTGCCGAAAGCCAAAATGAACAAAAGCACACATAATGTCACAAGGCACTAGGATCAAACTAAGAGTTGTTTATTAAAAAACTGTCATATTTTTCTATTTTATTTTTATTGTAATTAGGTTCGTAGATTTAGTAACACTCCTTGGGTGGGGTGGTTGTAGGATCTACTACTAACAGGAACTAACAAATGTTCCAACAGTGTCTTCATTTCTTTCCGAATTGGAGGGTCTCCATCAGCGGTCCAAATAATTTAGGAGTCTGAAAGGTACTGGAAATAAAATAAAGATTAGAATTGACGTTGAAAGGAAATAAATCACGAACCTGTTTTCGAGGGAGAGAGCCCTGTTGAATGAGGTTATCCAGGCATACAGAATACAATACCAAAAAAAATTTACCTATTGAATGTTTAGGTGTAAGCTCAAAAGCTGGGCTGAGGCTTCTGCGCATTGTTTTCCATAAGGCTTGATATGATCTACAATATCTGATACAGTTCTAAGATTTCATTAATGTAAGAAGTTTGCATAATTTGCTTCCTATTCCCACTGCTGGCAGATGGCGTCCTCTCTGTGAGGGAGAGCGGCCCATAATGCATGGTGGACGCAGGCCCACTGCGGGTTAGTGTATATGACATGCCTTCGATTTTTTTTTTGCATGCAAAATAAAAACAGTAAAAATCTGACCCGTGAAACCCGTGGTCCTTTGTTTTAGTCATACTCACTTATAAACGAAGGGATAGTTAGCAGGGCCGACGATCTCAAAGGCAGGTGCTGGCTCGTTCACGGCCAAAACTGTCTGGCTAAGCTGAGGTGGCGCTGGGATGTCCCAGAACTGGGGCCCGACGTCCACGGCCACTGCTTTCATTGGCGGGATCTCGATTGGCACCTGGAATGCCTGGAAATAATGAAACATACATAATTAGTATTAACATAAGGTCACCTTACTCTTGCAGTAATAGGTTTGACATAAGAAAGTTATGAGCAGTTGGTCCATTCTGTAAAAATCACACCGTGAAAACTTAGGTGAAGTTAGCTTGATAGATCGACAACGCTCTTCTTTATTATGTGCCTTAGTGTGGGTGATTTTTTTGTGTGCCTTAACGTGGGTGATTTTTTTGTGTGCCTTAACGTGGGTGATTTTTTTGGGTGCCTAAATATGTGTGATTTTTGAGTGGCTTAATGTGGGTGATTTTTTTTGTGTGCTTTATTTTTTTGGAACTACTGATAACATCAAACTTCGATCACTGTATCTACTAATATTACAGCAGTTCATGGTTTGATTTTGGTACAAATTATTAATGGAAATCTAGGCCTAGTTATAAAAATATTAAAATATAATAAAGTAGTATATAGTATTGCGGCCATTGCTGTCCACTAACCAACTGATTATGCACAATTTAAACTAAGTATTGACATGACTTTTTACATAATTCAACACAATGAAGGTGAAAATATGAAGTTCACAGATAACAGAACGATTTCCCTCATTGCAAGTAGATATAGCGGATTTTCACTTCCTCGTATGAGAAACCACATATTAGTCCATGTAATTATTATGCAAATTATGATTTAATAACAATTAAATTAATGAAACCTGCGTGGTTTGCCTTTATCTAAGCCTTTAAGGTCACCTACTATAGTACCTATATAATATCTGGTTTCTGTCCTTTTATCATCATCATCATCTGTCTAGCCTTTTCCCAACTATGTTGGGGTTGGCTTCCAGTCTAACCGGATGCAGCTGAATGTCAGTATTTTTCACGGAGCGACTGCCTATCGGACCTCCACAACCCAGATACCGGATAGCACGATATCCCTTGATAAGACTGGTTGATACCTCTTTGTTTGCATGAAATCGTTCTTATAACAAATAGTTCATGTTTTAGGTCTCCAGTTAATTGGTTTAGTTCGTGGTCTATAAGTTTGAGCATTTGGGATTTTATGAAGTCCATTGCAAATATACCGACAATAGATATGACAATGTGCCTGATAATGGCGTATGAAAAGCTTTGTTATTTTTTTTATACTTAGGTTGTATAAGCTAGGGTAAGGAAGGTAAGAAAGGTAAGGTTAAATAAAGGTTGAATGTCACTTGCACATCACAAAACGATAAGGTGTATGTGCCATGTAAGTCTTGTGACAGTAAGTTTTAAACTTCGTGAAGTTTCGATTTCTTGGGAATTGATGTCAAAGAAACGATGGAGGGACTGTGTGAATGATGATATGGCTAGAAAGGGAGTGACTACCGAGTTGAAGACTAATAGAGAAAAAACGAATAAAAGAAATATGGAAGAAAAAGAAATGTCGCGCCGACCACAAATAAAGTGGGAGTAAGGAGAATGATGATGATACTGGTATCAGAAGTGGTAAGGCAAATACGAGGTCAAATATGATAGAAACTATGGAAAATGGAAGCAGAGTTTACAATGTTATCTATATAATACAAGGTGCTAGGGACCTCGATGTGCAACCTGATACCATGGATTCAATACAGACGCCAGCACATCAAGCTACCTGAAATTGTCAAATTTTCCCAATCAACTTTGATCCTTATGCTTTAACAATAAAGTTGAAAATTTACTAAAGAAATTTGTGCAGATTGTAGTAGATTGATGTGCTGGCGTATGTACATGATTCTAGAAATTGAAGTTTTTCGTGTCGATGATATTTATCGCCGATTATTAAGAAAAAGCTGTTCCATATGACGCTATCCCCACCGTGTAGGGTATATCTTTTAGTTTCAGAAATACTCACTGGGTCATATTCCATGACAATAGGCTCCGGGACTACAGCCTCCTCCAAGATAGTATTCTGCAGCACTGGTGTTTGGTACACGATGGTGGAAGGCTCGTACACCAGGGCCGGCTTGCTGCGGAGCTTGGCTGCGAGCATGTTGAGACCAGCTTTCGCGACGGTTGATCCGATGGACACTGCACCATTAATGACAGCTCCAGCCATTGAGGTGGCTGCTGACTTCAAAGCTTGACCTTGAAAGGAAGAATATGATTATAATACAAATAATTAAGTTCATTATAGCCTTTTCCCAATTATGTTCGGGAATCTAACCTAGCCTACCGGGCTATTTAAGTAATTAAAGAAATAATTTGATGTATCTTGTCGTTTGTTAAGATATATTTAAGTATCGGCACCTCTAGTAGCCATTAATTACCACGCGTGGTTGGCGATCGGTAATCGCAGTATAATTAACACCTACGAGGCACGATCAGCCATTATGAAAGTATTATTGTTATTATGTCTATACATTAGCTGTTTAGTGTCCTGAGACAATAGATGGCGCCGCATAGTTCGGGGTCCGCGGTAAAGATCAAAATGAAAATCGCTAATAGTTACAGACCAGCATCAAGTTAAGTTAATAATTATTGTAACATTGAGAAAGATGTGAAAAATGTTGGAGGTGATGACAAAACTGCTGTACATAGTCTCATTGAAGCTTTAGATAACTTAACAACCACGAATTGAGCGCAATTATAATATATACAGGGCTGTCCCTGGAAGTATGGATCAAATCAAATAAGGGCGTGGGCAAAGTCATTTCCAAACTTTTTGATCCTGAGAATGTTGGTGAATTTTTTTACGGTTCAAAAGTTATGACCAACTTTTGTTATTTTCAATCACTTTGCATAGTGCTCAAAGAACAAAATCATTTTAAAAAATTACCAGGAACTGTCAATTTAAGTTTTTTAGACAGCCCTGATAGTTTTTTTTAATGATTTTTTTTCTTTGAGCACTATGCGAAACGATTGAAAAAAATTGGTCACAACTTTTGAACCGTAAAATAATTCTCAATCATCAATCATTCTCAGGATCCAAAATTTTGGAAATGACCTTGTCCACACCCCTATTCGATTTGATCCATACGTCCAGGGACACCCTGTATATTAAGTGATATAGCGGTAAACTAAAATGTTTAACGTTCAAGAAAAACTACTAAACCATAGTTGGCGTAATTCACTGGACAAAAGCGAAGAAATAGAAAAAAAAAACACTTTCAATATCCACAAAAGTAACCATACCTTTTAGAGCAACTCCTTGAGCAGCAATTGAAGCTATATCAGAGGCAGCCTGCACGGCCGCTAACTTTTTAGCGGCTATGGTATTGGCGCCTATCGAGATGATGTCCCCTGCAGCTTGGCCGGCCACTGCCTTAGCAGCTAGCTTGAAAGACACTGCTGAAGGTATAAGACAGGCGAAGCAGGCGAACTGGGGGAAGATAAAAAGTAGTAATTAATAATAGGGAGGTAAAGTATGTTTAAATGACAAATGTTGAACCTGACATTCTTTGGAGCACAGAAGGCAAAAACCAAATGCTGCAGATTCCAATTTGGACACTACAAGTACAAATTGAAAATCTCTTAAGTCGTGTTTAACATATAACTACCTATATAGTTAAGTTAGGTTTAATTGCAAGGTGTCTTTATCGGTTCGGATAGTAAAACTTCCACGCAGATCATTTAAAAATGCTGATGACAGCTCAAAGACAATCGTTGATGTCGGCCCTCTTAAGATACAATAATTTAAGTATTAACTTACCGATAAAATGACTAGTCTCAACTGCATCTTGTAGTTTTTTTTAAAAGGTGACGAATAGACGAAATATGAATATTCTTCGATGATGAACTGCGTTCAACTGATGACCTGAGTACTTTCCATGGTGTTTTATAGTAAAATTATTGCAAAATTAAAGACAATTTGCTCATGAGACTCATTAATTAGGGTCTGGTTCACATTGCCTAATTTAACTGTAGTGAGCTCACAGGTATTTTAATGGTCTTTCAATCACATTAGCGTACTTGCGAATTCAAATGCCTGTCAACATTTTAAGGTACCTACACAGAATTTCAATTTTTTTGTTTAGGGCTTAGATACATAGGGAGCCTGGAAAAGGGACGAATATCTTCAAGAGTGTTTATACAAGTAGAACAAATAATTAGATACTTAAAAACACAGTATCTCTACCTACCTGTAGGTACCTACCTATTGTTGCGTTGTATGAAATGAACGTTGTCCCTTGAGTATTCAAACCAACCGGGGCAATAGATTTCACACAGAGTTATCTTCGTCCATTCTCTTTTAGTTCTAGGAGCCTACTCCCTGTGGTGAATATACATTCAAAAATTGTAGACTGTGTGGGAGTTCGTAAAACGGGTGTATTTTGATTAGGTACTTTGGATTTCCTTTGGACACCCGCGACAAATACTTGGTGCGTCATATGGTATGTAAAACATCCGTGGAGTCTTTGAGATTATGGGCGAATAAGAAAAGACCCATTTCGTCACTATTCCAAACTTAAAACTGAGATCAAACTTTAATTTTCAGCGATGGTATGACAAAAAGTAGTGTGATTACCATGAGAATAATGTAGTACGTCTTTATCTGGGTGTTGTGCCACGCTCACCTACGGCTCGGGGATCAATTTTACACCCGGTAAAAATGTAGGTACTACTTTGCTCCCTTGATATTAAAATCTCGTGTCACAGTGTTTGTTCTCGAACTCCTCCGAAACGGCTTGACCGATTTTATGATATTTTTTCGATTTTTATTTGATAGGTCTGAGAATAGGTCGTAGGCAATTTTTTTTGCAAAAAATTTTTCGGGTCAGCTATTATTATTATAATATTTTTTCTTGTAAATCACGTTTTCATTATATATCTAAAAAACTAAAGCTCAAAACTAAACAAAAAATCGGACTTCAGATCTAAAATCAGCACCCCGAAAATGTATAATATTACTCACTAGCAGCGCCTCGCGGTTTCAACCGCTTTAGTTTCGCTCCCGTGGGATTATCGGGATAATAAATTTTCTATGTGTTAAAATTTTCCGTACGCAAAATACGCGCATTATTAACGTGGAGTTGCGGACATCAGCCTGTATTACCTATTACCTATACTTATGTGTTATTCCTGACTATAAACTATCTGTGTGCCAAATGTCATCCAAATCTGTTCAGCCGTTTGTGTGTGATTGAGTAACAAACATCCAAACTCCTTCACAAACTTTCACATTTATAATTATTATTAATGTTACTTAGTACGCACGGCTACACATCAATATAAGTTGACTTCTGATTTTACGAAAAACCAGTGCGAGGTCAGCTAAAACTGGAAATGTATATGTCTATGCTTGATGTGTAGCCGTGTGTACAGACGCCAGCACATCAAGCTAACTTTGAACCTTATGCTGTAGCGATAAACTTGAAAATCTATTAAAGAAATTTGACAGATTGTAGTAGCTTGATGTGCAGCCTATCGATTCTGTAAAAATCTCACCGTGATAACATAGGAGAAGTGAGCGTGAAGTAAACTATCAATGGAGGCAATCCCTAACATCAGGTGGAATGACAGCTCACTTCACCTTAGTTTTCACAAAGGAATAATTTTTCCCGTTTTTGCAACATTTTTAGGTAGAATGAACAGGGAAGGTAATATGAACAGACTTGGCAGCACTAGCCTTGATTCTCCACTTTTTCAGCCATGATCCAATCTTCTTCAGGTGTTCTTGAAGTTTCGTAGATGCTCTAATCTGCGGGGCAATAGCGTAGCACATTATTAATGGGAATCGGTTTCATTTTGACAGTTCAACAACATTCATTGCGTTATTTAAATGTTGAGTAAACGAATTTTTCGAACTTATGAAGCAATGGATTAGCAATTTGCTTCAAAATGATTCAGATTCCAATTGATAGTGGGTTACGCAATTAGGGTGCTGGTATTTATCGCGGGATAGGACTGCAGTGTCATCAGCATAGGTTGCAGTAACAATTCGTTTTGAGATAGCAGTGTAGACTGTGTACAGAACAGGGCCCAGCACAGAACTCTGGGTTACTCCAGCTTCTATGGGATAGAGTGAAGATAGGCAGTCTCCAGATTTAACTTGGAACACTCGGTCCTCCAAGTAAGACTTGAGCAGCATGTATGCGGTGTGTGGTAAGCAGGTCTTTAGTTTACACAGGAGGCCCTTGTACCATACTCGGTCAAATGCCTGTTGTATGTCAAGAAAAGCAGCTGAGCAGTACCTACTCCTTTCTTTCCAAGGATTTTCGGATTGTGTGGACCACTCTGTGTATTTGTTCTGTCATTCCATGGTGTGCTCGGAAACCAAATTGATACTCTGGGATCGTCCTTTGTTCTTCGAGTATATTAAAAATGTTAAAATTCATGGTCTTCCTTTTATTTCTGACACTATGTTATTTAGCAAAAAATAATCCTTATGATGAAGGCTTTCGATCGGTATGATAAAACTACAGATTGATTATTTTTCTCGTGTAACGGGTTCTATTCGGGAATAGAACCCGTTACACGAGAAAAATAATTCTAATAATATATATATATATATATATATATATATATATATATATAATATAATAATTCTAATAATTCTAATAATAGATATTTAAATAATTACATGGTTGAACCGGGGTTCAACCATGTAATTATTTAAATATCTATGAATGCAGTTTAAATTGTTTTTTAAATTCAAATAATGTCTTCTTTCAGTAAAATGTTCCATCTACAATATTCAAGGTACTTTCCCTCCATGTGGCATACCTATCCGTGGGACGCCCTGTATAACAATCGAAACGTGTACAACAAGAATACTAAATGTAAATTACTATAACCGGTCTTGTATATTAATTACCTATTAACAATCACTTTACTAAAATACCGAAAATAATTAATAATAGCGTCAAAAATCAGTGACCAACTACGATACCAAAATAACGGCTCACTCATTAATGTTTATTTTATTTATAATTAATAATTTATCCATGGCCACAAAGTAAAATATGTATTATTTAACTATGTTTCTGACGTTACTTTGCCTCTAAAAAAGGAATTGTCCAAAACACCACTCAAAAATATGAATAATAATAAAATTCCTGTTCCGACCGGATCGGACGAAACTCAGCGGCCGAAACGCCTACAGCCCGAAATTAGTTCTATACTTCGGAGTGAATCCCACTACACATTAATTCGTTTTCGGACGGGCAATAGCAAATCGGGATTAAAGCCAACTGTCAAATCGTGTGATCGTTCATTCTTAGTTCGGGCCCAAAACGAATCTTATATTCGTAGGTGATACGAAGCAGCACCCTAATTGCGTAACACCTTATCAATCACAATCTGAATCATTTTGAAGCATATTGCTAATCCATTGCCTCATACGTTCCAAAAATATGTCTGCTCAACAACGTAAATAACGCAATGAATGATGTTGAACTGATAAAATAAATG
Source organism: Globia sparganii (assembly GCA_949316385.1). Taxonomy (NCBI): domain Eukaryota; kingdom Metazoa; phylum Arthropoda; class Insecta; order Lepidoptera; family Noctuidae; genus Globia; species Globia sparganii. Next base: position 7,681,741 of record OX438670.1, read on the forward strand.
CCAGTTACACTGTTAGTGTGTTACACAATTACCCCGCTGGTTACGCCCGTAACTTCGGCTGAAACTACGGATTTCTGTGAGTAAAAAACCTGATTCGAAGCAGTGATTCTGCAATGGATACGTAACTTATCAATCCACCTACATTTTATCTAGATATAACTATTATATGTATACATTATGTAAAACTACATATACTAATAGCCTATCGTAGTCCATTGCTGGATAGCCTTTCCCAGGGTACGCCATAACACCATAACTACGCCTTCCGCATCCAGTCAACCCCAGCACTTTCTTAAGGTCGTCGGTCCATCTAGCTGGGTGGCTTCCCACGCCACTCTTGCCGATACGCGATCTACACTCCAAGACTCGTCTGCTCAACTGGCCATCGGTTCTTCGACAAACATGGCCAGCCCACTGCCACTTCAGTTTGTTACTCTGCAAGCTATATCGGTAACTCCGGTTCTTCACTACGCTTGCCAAGATAATAATCATCCATCAAATGATCTGACCAAGATAATGTCCTAGACTTTTTAAAAGAGACTGTGACCTCTGATTTTGTTTCGGTATTTCTTCTGGTAGTCGGATCGTGAGTTCGAACCCAGCGACTTTATTTTGTATATTTATTTCATCACCACTGGTCTCAAAACAGTGAAGGAAAACATTGTAAGGAAACAGGCATTGTAAAATCAAAGGTATGTGACATCCACAAACCCACACTGGGTCCGCGTGGTGGAGTATGGCCCACTTTCTCTCACCGAGAGGAAGGCTGTGTTCCAGGCAGTGGGAACGTTATAGGCTGATTATGCTTATGCTATTAATGAATAATAATAATATAATAATAACTTTATTGATATTAAATGCTTTGTTGTTACAATAAATAGTAAATGTAGGTTATAAAAAAAATTGGTTGTAAAAAGGTGTCTGGAATGGTGGAAACCCTGCCTCCTAAACTAGAGGAAACCTGTGCCTTAGGAGACACAACTAACATTTATCAATGTAAACCCTCCAACGCCTTATCTATACAGGCTGTCCCTGGAAGTATTGATCAAATCAAACAGGGGCGTGGGCAAAGTCATTTCCAAACTTTTTGATCCTGAGAATGTTGGTGAATTTTTTTACGGTTCAAAGTTATGACCAACTTTTGTTATTTTCAATCACTTTGCATAGTGCTCAAAGAACAAAATCATTTTAAAAAAAAACTACCAGGAACTGTCAATTTAGGTTTTTTAGACAGCCCTGATAGTTTCTTCTAATTATTTTTTTTAACACCATGCGAAACGATTGAAAAAAATTGGTCACAACTTTTGAACCGTAAAATAATTCTCAATCATCAATCATTCTCAAAAAAAGTTTGGAAAAGACCTTGCCCACGCCCCTATTCGATTTGATCCATACTTCCAGGGACACCCTGTATTCTAATAGTAAAGCTGAAGAATTTGTTTGTTTGTTCTAACGCGCTAATCTCTGAAACTACCAAACGGATTTGAAAAAATCGTTTTGCACTTGATATCCCAGTTCTTGAGGAAGGCTACTTAAACGAAAACGAAGTATTTTTTATTTATATTTGGTACACCAACAGCACCACATAGCTGACACAATTGAAAACATAAGTAACTAACATAAAAGTGCTGGTCGTATGCCTATTAGAGGTAGGTGTACGTAGCATTCGACATAAAGCATGAAGACATAATGTAGTAGTCTGAGAAAACATATAAAATACAATTAGAATACAAAATAAAGTGGATATTTACATTATAGGTAGGTACAGTCGAGTTCATTAATAAGATAAGATAAGATAAGATAATTTATTTGCGTAAAACATGGTATACATAGGTGTTATTAAAGCACATGAGATCATACATGTTTTGCTTAAAAATTAAAGCATGCAGACTTCAACGAATGAACAAATTTGAATTTACAAACATTATAATTTATGTTCAAAAAAATCCTTAATATTATAGAAATTATTTTCGTTAAGCTTAATTTTGAATAACCTACAGTTTAAAATTTTTAATACATTAGGTAATTTATTATAAATACGGGTGTAAAAAGGGGGTATTTTGTTTGTATGAAAAATCTTATTGCTTGAGTTAATAAACTTGAAATTTGGCACGAATACACGCAGACGAAGTCGCGGGCGAAGTGCTAGTAATAATCATATAATTCTATACAAACTTAGACCTTATGAACAGTTTATATGATAACATTTTATTGATGTAAGTTTGTATAGAATTATATGATTATTTTAACGCTTACAATATTTTGAAAAATTGTCACTGCCAATATATTAATGAACTCGACTGTACTGAGTAAGAGTAAAATGCTTTGACGATAATTACCTATATTATGAGTGTGAGTGTGTTTAAAATGAACTTAATAAGTAATTAAAGTAATTTATTTATTGGTAGGTATACCTACACTCCCATACCTCAGAGAGTGATCTTCTAACTAAATTATTAAACCAAATAATGTATACTATAGGTACCATATCTACATTTTGGACACAACATTACCACTACCTACAGGTTGTATCGACATGAAAACCCTGGGGCTCATTTAAATTCAGGTAATACCCAAATTCATAATCCTAAATATTCAACGTTTCTATAAGTATACATAATTATACCTACCTACGTCATATTACGAGGAAGTCCTAAAAACCACAAATTAATCGCAGTGCCTATATTCAAATTCCGAGAATCGAATTTAATAGTCAACCTACCTACACATTCCACCGGAGTGAGAGTATGTTTGCCTTACAAATTATGTCAGCCATACTTTGTTCAGTACCTAGCGAAGTATGTCAGTATGTCAGTCATGAAACACAGATATATGCTAATTGGTTCAGCAAGTGATAGCGAAGTAACACTGAGTTATGGAGTCGCTATTGAAACTATTTTTTTTTTAAGTTATGAAAGAATCCGCCAACAGCGACAGGACTAAACTAATATTTATCTTCTGTCCTTTTCTTAGTGAAATAGAAAGAAAAAGATGCACTGAAATTAAATTTAATTTAGTTTGTGAAGAACAGAATCGGGGCCCAATATCTGCGTCTTTAGCTGGTTCTTTACCAATCAAATTTTGATTAACCGACGAAAAGAAGGAGGTTCTCCAGTTGACGCGTATATACAGGATGATTGGATCTGCTGTTTCATAGAAAAGTGCAATACAAAACATGGTTTTGAAACCCACAGCGTTGAAAATGTTCGTCGGTTATTAAAACAAAATTTGCAGTTCCATACATTCTGACCGTGTAGATATTGCAATTCTCTATTAAATAGCAGATTTTTTTGACAACCGATGAAAACATTTTACGCGTCTAGAATCATGTGCTGAAATTCATGGTTACAGTTTATGCGGCGATGTCCCTGCCATTTTATACAGGGTGTCCCTGGAAGTATGGATCAAATCGAATAGGAGCGTGGGCAAGGTCATTTCCAAACTTTTTGGTCCTGAGAATGATTGATGATTGAGAATTATTTTACGGTTCAAAAGTTGTGAACAATTTTTTTCAATCGTTTCGCATAGTGCTCAAAGAAAGAAAATCATAAAAAACTTAAATTGACAGTTCCTGGTAGTTTTTTTTTAAATGGTTTTGTTCTTTGAGCACTATGCAAAGTGATTGAAAATAACAAAAGTTGGTCATAACTTTGAACCGTAAAAAAATTCACCAATATTCTCAGGGTCAAAAAGTTTGGAAATGACTTTGCCCACGCCGCTATTTGATTTGATCCATACTTCCAGGGACATCCTGTATATGTCTTTTTTAATCTATGGCCACGCATGTGTTCATGTCTATAACCTACAGTCAACAAAAGTAGATGATGAGAATCAGAAATTCAATACGGAACGGAGTTCACGTCAGAACTGTGTGGCGTCGAAGTAGTAAATGTTTGGTATAATTTACAATCACATACTTTTGAATCACTTCGACGCCAGTTAATACTTACTTAGTATTGAATTTCTAATTTTCATTATCTAATTTTGCTGTTGACTGTACTAACACTAGAAGTTAAGTAAAATTGTACTAGCCTTATGGACTCCTGATGACTAAAATAAAAGTTTTCTATTCTATAACTTTTTACAAAACAGTCGGATTTTGAGTCCAAAATCCATATATTTTGTAGTTAAGTGTTAGATAACATCATACTATCATCACGCGCATAATTTTACTACCCAAAATCAGCCTATAATGTTTCCACTGCTGGGACACAAGCCTCCTCTCAGTGAGAAGGTTTGGGCCGTAATCCACCACGCGGGCCCAGTGCGAGTTGGTAGATGACCCCTGTCTTCGAATTTTTGGTTCAAGGAGATGCCGGTTTCCGCACGATGTTTTCCTTATGGCTAATTTAAAAACATTATTATTTAAAATAAGGTATAAATAATCGATATAAATGTATAAATATTATTTCATAATGATAACGGGTGTAAAAAGACACTTAACGAAGCCGAGGGTCACTTTACTCCCCGTCATTGTAATATTTTTTTTGTACTGGACCATACCTGGGAATCTTCTGGTTACGAAGATATTGAAGGTCAACATTCCAAATCTTACTGACGTTTTTTATTAACACATTGACAAGCTTTTAATGTTCCAACGAGATCCCACGAGACCCCTGAACCGTTTTCCAACCAAAAAGTTGTTTCCTGGCATTTATTTTTGTGCAATGTTATTTAGTTTGATGAACAGCCGATCGATTCTGTAAAAATCTCACCGTGAAAAGTTAGGTGAAGTGAACTTAGAGTGAGCTGTCAAAAGTATCAATCCCTAGCATCAGGATGACACTGATAGCTCACTCCACGCTCACTTCACCTAAGTTTTCACGGTGAGATGGCTATAGAATCGCACTGCTGAATGCGTATTTGACGGATATTTGATACATCTTTTTACACCCCGAATACATACACAAATCTTTAAAAAAAAAAACAAAATAGATAAGAATACATGATAACAAATTATGTACCGTTTACCTAGACGTAACATCATACAATGTCAAAGTCAAATCATTTATTTCAAATAGACACATACGGCACTTTTGAACGTCAAAAATTACAATGAAAAAATACTAGTCGCCCCTTCCAAAAGGTAGTTTTCGTATGGAGAAGAATGGGCAAGAAATTCCGCCGTTACTCTTTTAAAATGTTTTACAAGGTTTTGTATACTTACATTCATTATATAATTATACGTGAAGACGATGCACCTAGAATAAAAATTTGTCTAGAATTAAAAATATAACAATGACAGGTAAAACAATTATGTGATAGCTACATACAATTATTTAACCAATCATAATGATCATAAGTAGCCCATAACGGCCCCAATAATGACGGGAAAAATAATTAAATAACAGTAAACCAGTTATAAGAAGGCAATAATTTATAATTATACAGGGTCAAATTAAATTAGCTAGCGAAACTCTGCAGACGTGATGGGTTTCGACATCTAAACATGATAAAACAAAACAGAAATTAATTAGATGACCTTTTTGTGGGGTCAATGACCGCAGTAAGTGTGGGAGACACTTGTAATATAAGTTTAAAAATCTCAACACGATAAATAAAAGAAAACAGATTTTTTTATCTCATACTTCAAGTAACAACTCTAGAAGCGGTCGTTTACCCCAAAAAAATACTTACATCAAATCTATTTGATTTTTATTTTATCATGTTCAGATAACGATACCCATCACGTCTGCAGAGTTTCGCTGGCTAATTTAATTTGACCATGTATATTGTTTCGATCATAGGTATATTCACAGTACACATGCCTAAGATATTAAAATGACTCATGGATTATTGGCCCGTACCTACATGGACGGTAATTTATAATATGCAGTAGGTACCTAACTTGCAACCCGCCAGCTTCAACATCGACAAAACATTGAGATTTCTTTATTGTATTTAATTTTAATGCAATAATTATACGCATAAACCTTCTAGAATACATTCTCAAATGATGGTGAAAACTGATTCAAAATCCGTTGCGGAGTTTGATTTTTTGCGGATAAAATTAATAGGTACCATTTGATCCAACTATCAATTCTTTGGACGTCATCTTTTGGTCATCTTTTCGCCTTTATGCGGAAACGTCACATATACATTTCCAGTTTTAGCTGACCTCGCATTGTATAGGTTTTTCATACAATCAGAGGTCAGCTAATACAGGTTATGTATAGCTTGATGTGTAGCCGTGCGTACTTAAACTTATTTATGACTAGCTGTTGCCGCGACTTCGTCTGCGATCCAGGGTAAAAAGTAGCCTATGTCCTCCTCCAGGTCACGGTCTACCCATGTGCCAAATTTCATCCAAATCCAGCCGTTTAGCCTAAAAGCGTAACAAACAAACTTACTTTCGCATTTATAATATTAGTTAGGATGATCTATGTTTAGGGAACATGCTTTAGAGCTGCACATGACCTCTGTGGCTATGATGCTGATCATTTTTCTCAAAAAAAAACATTGTTTTAGGTATCTACTATCGCATTGCTTATTGCAAAAGCGTTTTGGTTTTTTTTTTTTATATAAATTTTATAAAACAAATCATCAGGAAAATAATTAGATGTCGACTCCCTCGGTTCTGTTCTGCATGTAACCCATTTTTATGTCAATAGGTATAAATAAGAAAGTCAAGTTCAAGGCATTTCCACTACATAAGAGATTGTTCACAGTAGCGATGAACTACTATCTCCACTGAGTTTTAGTTAGCTGTAGAAGAAAAGATTCTCAAACAGACATGGATAACTTCAGAAGAGTTTTATTAAAGGTAAGTTTTTCCTTATAAAGTTTTATTATTATATACTCGCCGTGCCGGAGTCGGTAAACAAATTTTGGATTTCATGGATTATTTTTTTTTTTCGCGGAACACTAATTATTTTTCCCTAAGTTACTCCTTACAACAACCGCTATCTGCCAGTGAGAATCCCGTCAAAATCGGTCCAGCCGTTTCGGAGGAAACAAAAAAAAAAAAAGTTTATTTTGTTAAAATTACCGCATACCTATACTTTTATATGTAATTAGTACAAAGCTGTTATATAATTATATTGACATAACAAACAGACACTTCAATTTTATTAATTTGTATACAATTAATACACATCGAAGTCGTCACAAACTAGTAAGTTATTATAATATTATTAAGTTTATTTCCATGAGGTGGATCTATACGTGTTTTGGACATTCGCCTAATCGCATGGGGCAGCCCGTGGCCTTCGCAAGTTTAAGCGAGATCAGACTAATGAGGGAGATGATATAATTAAGTATGTTAGATCACAGACGCACAGGCCATAAACATTTTTAGGGTTCTGTATCCAACGGGACGTGCCAAGGCCATCGAAACCCGCGGGGTAATTTCGTAACACACAAAGGGTAAGAATGTCTTTCATTTAACAGTTCAACAACATTCATTGCGTTATTTACAGTTTGAGGAGACAAATTTTCCAAACATAATGAAGCAATGAATTAATAATGTCCTTCATAATGATACAGATTGTGATTGATAGTGTGTTACGCAATTAGGGTGCTGGAACAACTATCTGGAGAACTAAAAATTAATATTCTAAAATTTTGGGGCACAGTAGTGCCCCGCCAAGACGAGCCAAGCGAAGAGCAAGGGCACTACCTACCTTTTCTCAAAGCGCTTCGTCGTTTTTTTGAACCCTCATAACTTGGGTTTGGTATAAAATAGAGAAACAAAATTCTCGGGATGTAATGTCAATAGTGGACTTATTAAAAATATAAAGTTTCAATTGCATAGCTCTTATAATTTAGATTTTATTGATATCCTAAAAACCCCGATTTCATCACTGACTCACTGATGATCATCAAAATTCTTAGGGTATCTACTTCCTGAAGTCCTAGAAAGCTGTTTGGTATGTAAGCTAGTAGGTATTAGTACACAAACAACAAAAAAATCTAAAACTTGGAACTTTTACCCCCAACCCCTTAAGCTAGGAGATGGCAGTTTGTATGAGACTTCAGCAAATGATGCTAGAGGTCTGAAAATTCTTCGCTACCATCACATGGGCGTTATGTGACAAATGTGTTCACTGTTCATTACTTTTCTGTTATACAACAGTTCTTGTAGTAACGAAATGGCCAAGCTTCATATTTTGACTAAGGTGTAGAGTTTGTGAAGGTACTCGTAGAATTAGGGAGTGTAGAGTTAGAAGTTTGACTCTACATGAGATCTAATAATTTTTTGACAATACGAGCTATATCGTCTTGGCAACATTTTACATGAAAATGTTTTGGTGATTTTAAGCCATAGAAATGGCAGCAGCCAGTTATTACCTACATGACACATAGTTTAACTAGGTGCCCCTAAATGGTTAGGTAAAGGTGAACCACGCATTTTTCATTAATTAAATTTTTATTAAATCTCTGTCTGTGTCATTTTTATTACAGTACAAAGGCCAGCACATCAACTAGCCCAATCTGTCAAATTTCTTTGATAGATTTTTAACTTTACTACAAAGGAATAAGGTTCATATTCAATTGGGAAAATTTTACAGATTCGGGTAGCTTGATGTGCTGGCCTCTGTACATTAAACCATACAGAAGGCACCTTCTTCCTACTGTTTCACCCACTTTTCATCTTTTAAAGTCAGTTTTTTTACATAAATATCGTAAATGATATGATCAATATTTTATTTACAGATCATCATTTTCACCTTGATTATCGTCATCATATCTGCGAGTATAGCGGACGCCAAGAAAAGCAAAAAGCAGACATCGAAAGCATCAAAACGCCATTTGGAACACTTTGAAAAATACCGTAACAAAGCGAAAAGGAGCACGTACAGCCGGAATTGGGGAAAGTCTAATTACGGCAATTATGGTCTTCCACCATATTTGGTTTATAACAGAAAATTAGGAGCTTACTATCCATATTTTAAATACCCAGAAAATACTATCAGACGAAGTATGGGGAAAACTAATTATAATTCTAGAAGATATCGCTGAAACCTGTTTAAATAATAAAAAACGAGAATGTTGCTTTTTTCCTCGAATAACAAAATGTCATTTAGGTTTTTTTTTTTTACTTTAAAACATCTTTTAATATGCTTAAAGAAAAATACTTCAAGTAGTCTAGTTTAAGATGAACAAGAAGTTATTCATCTTCTCAAAGACAGGACAAGAAAAAAACTAGGTATTACAATGTCCTACAGAAGAAACGTCGACAAGGATTGATTGTAATGTCTGGGCCACGGAGCAAAAACAAAGGTCTAGGCTTAGTTAGTAGAACCTACCTAGGTACTAAACATGGTCAGTTGCAGCCATCATTGGCCCCGATTCTATTGTTTACAAACTAAATTAAATTTAAGTTCAATGCATCTTTTTCTTTCTATTTCATTATGAAAAGGACAGAAGATAAATATTAGTTTAGTCCTGTCAAATTAGTCAGCGCCTGACGTAAATTGACGTATTTTCAGTAGCCAATTTTTTCATCTCGTCTAACTTGTCTATGGATTACCTATCTAATTTGACAGGACTAAACTAATATTTTATCTTTTGTATTTTTCGTAATGAAATAGAAAGAAAAAGATGCACTGAACTTTAGGTTAGTTTGTGAACAACAGAATCGGGGCCACTATCTTTCATCCAGTGTGTCCCAGCCACGTTTTTGATGTCGTCCGGCCATCTGGGGCTGAGCCGGAGGGCGTCCCACGTGCTTCTTGATACGCTTGATATCTCCACTCCAGGACTCGTCTGTTCCACTCCACCGGCCATCGGTCCTTCGACAAACATGGCCAGCCCACTGCCACTGCCACTTCAGTTTGCTTACTCTGCAAGCTACGTCGATAACTCCGTTTCTTTTCCGGATAACTTCGTTTCTGATTTTATCCTTCAAAGAAACTCCGAAACTCTCAAATTTTATACACACGAAAAAGGACTATCCACTCTATTAGGTTCATCTTCTAATATATAAAATTCTCGTGTCACAGTGTTAGTTACCATACTCCTCCGAAACGGCTGGACCGATTTGTATGAAATTTTGTGTGCATATCGGGTAGGTCTGAGAATCGGCTATACTATCTATTTTTTTTTTTGCAAAACGACGTTTGCAGGGTCAGTTAGTCTATTCTATACATATAATAAAATAGTAGAAAAGTGGTGTCTATACAATGGAAATATGTACATATAAAAAAAGTACCAGGGGTTGTTATTATATCGATGCCGAACCCGAAATTGTAATAAATTTTTTTTTGTCTGTTTGTCTGTGTGTTTGTGCACGCTAATAACAGAAACGGCTTATTCGATTTAGATGCGGTTTTCACTAATATATTGTAGTAAGCTTCACTTAACATTTAGTGTGTATTTCATGTCAATCGGTTCATAAATAAAAAAGTTATGTCAATTTAAAGAATCACGGCGAACATTTGTTAAAGTATTCTATCAGAGTACGTACACGCCTCGCGCCTGAGCGTCCGTGGCTATATAAAGCGCGGCTATATCAGCTGTTTCTCGCACGGTCAGTTGTATGTGGCTCTGTCACGGGTTAGCAATCCTAGGAGCCTGTATGCTTTCATCCCCGATGGCCATACGTCAAATATCGTATACAAAGAAGCATTACTGTAAAGTAAATTTTTAGCTACCCAAACGACCGTATATGTAATTCAAAATATGCTGCCCGAAAAGTCACTATTCCACGCGGACGAAGTTGCGGGCACAGCTAGTTATTAATAAAGATACATACTTAATTAAATACTCTGCAATGAGAATTGAATAAGAATGTTTTCTCTTTGTTTTTGTGCGTAATGCATTTACATCCAGTGTGCACCTTTATGTCCATGACTTGTCCGCGTGAATTCCTTGTTCCCCGACCCACCCCGTCGCATCGCATCGCCTGCCGGCTGCACTTACTTTCTGACTTGTTTCTTTTTGCTCATCTCCTAAGAGTGTGATGTTAAATAGCCTTCCTCACGAATTGGGCTACCAAATGCTCAAAGAATTTTTCAAATCCGACTAGTAGTTAGCCACCAAATAGTCCGGCTGGTGCGACGACCGACGGGTGGTTGGTGGCTGGTGGGCTGGTTCAAATAAACGCAACTATACAGCTTTATTATTAGTATAGATAGATATATTATGGAATTCTTGATGTACTTAAGTTTAGCAATAAGGAAATGACTGAGTATTATATCTTGTAGATAAGGCTCAATAATTGTATACTTATATGATACCTAGAAACATTATGTAAAATCTGTGTCTTTACTTTCTACTTAATAAAATTAAAATAAAAGAACAACTGTTTTATTTACTCAACGCAATTTCGCTCTTGCTATTTTGTAGAATGATTGATTGATTGCTATGGTCTGAATCATTGTTGAAAAAGTAGTGACATACACTTTTGAAACCTTCTAAATACATATCGCACACCTAGATCTAAACAGCTCCCTGTGCACTGAAGGAGTTTTCTGTATTGATCAATACTTTTTAAAATGCAGATAGTAGAATATGTTATAAGAATCTTGTATTTTAATCGTGTAGTGAGTTAAGGAATTCGATGATACGCATAACTCAAAAATTGAGATTTACGAGTTAGCTCTCTTTAGATCTAGGTGTGCGATATGAATGTATTACTAATTCGTTTTAGTTAGTGATTGCATAAGAATTTAACATGAACGGTTGTTTACATTTTCATTAGATGCTTTTGGAACAGACCTGAGGCTGTTTTGTTTGAGAAAGTCCAATCAACTCAGCCTATCGTAGTCCACTGCTGGACATAGGCCTCTCCCAGGCTGGGCCACAACACCCTGTCCTCCGCCTTCTACATCCAGTCTGTCCCAGCCAGCCACTTTCTTAAGGTCGTCGGTCCATCTAGCTGGGGGGCTTCCCACGCTACTATTTCTGGTACGTGGTCTACACTCCAAGACTCATCTGCTCTACTAGCCATCGGTCCTTCGACACACATGGCCAGCCTACTACCACTTCAGTTTGTTACCCTGCAAGGTATGTCGGGAACTCCGGTTATTTCCGGATAATTTTATTTCTGATTTTATTCTTTAAAGAAACTCCGGGCATCCGCTCCATAGCGCGCTGAGCGACCTTGAATTTATGCAAAACCAAGTAATAATAATAATGGTTCTCCAGCCCGTATTTCGGCCATGGCGGCCAATCTCAACGGAGACTATAGCCTTCGGCGCGGGAGAAATTATACTGCAGGGGTGTGTGCGCAGACACAGGTGCACTCTCTCAGTTCTCTCATCCCTCACTCTCAGCTCGATAAGACGGCAATCCAACACCACCGGACAGACATCTGGCGCAGGACCCACGGGTTAACGTACTTTCCGAGGCACGGACACCCAGAACCTCAGGGTACACAGATGGATGTATCACACTGCCAATTCGTAATGGAAAAACTCAACAACACGAGAATCGAAGTACCAAGACCATGAGGGGGCCAAACGCCTCCTGCCGGAGGCTTTACGCGGGGGTCGTGCGGTCCATGGCCCTATACGGGGCCCCGGTGTGGGCGCGTTCACTGCGGCGGCGAGCCGCCCATTACCTGAACGCGCCCCAGAAGGTGGTAGCCGTAAGGCTAATCCGGGGGTACCGCACGATCTCGGGCGAAGCGGCAAGCCTCCTTGCCGGACTGCCGCCGTGGGATCTGGAGGCGATAGTCCTCGCGCGCCTGTACGAGTGGCGCGCGGAGGCACTACGCCGGGGGGAAACTCCGCTTCCGCGGCAAATCGCAGCGGAGCGGACCGACCTCCGGCGCGATCTCATGGCGGCATGGAAAGAGCGACTGTCGCAACCCAGCGCAGGGCACGCCGCGATAGCGGCGGTAAGACCCCTCTTTGAGGAGTGGCTAGAGAGGCGCCACGGCGCCCTCACCTACCGCCTGACGCAGGTCCTCACCGGACACGGGTGTTTCGGGAGGTACCTGCACATTATCGGGCGGGAGGATACGCCCGGGTGTCACCACTGCGAGGGTCGCCCGGAGGACACGGTGGAGCATACGGTGGCGGTATGCCCCAATTGGGCGGAGCACCGCCGTGTTCTCGCAGAGGCGATCGGCAGCGGCGGCGACCTCTCGCGCCCGGCCCTGGTTCAAGCCATGGTCCGGGGCGAGAGGGAGTGGGAGGCAGTCACCTCCTTCTGCGAAGCAGTCATGCTAGCGAAGGAGGTGGCGGGACGGCTGAGGGAGAGGGCCTCACGTCCCAGCCGCCGCGGGAGACGCCCCGGGCGTCGGGAGCCGCGAGACGACTCCCGGCCACCGTAGGCGCGGGCCTGCGGGCGGAGAGTAATGGGTAACTCTCCGTCCGATCAGGACCAGGCCCGTGCCGGACGGCGCGTACGTGTTCCACGCGCGCCTCAAAGAGATGTCAGCATAAGGAAGGGGCCCGAAAGGGCCGAAGCCTGCCGGGGCAGCGGGATTGTCCGAAAGGGTTACCGCTACCCCGGAACACAAAGGGCTAAGGAAGGAACACGGGTGGGTTTTAGTCAGTAAGAGTCTGACACTCCCTTCTGCTCCACCCAGAGCGGGAGGGGTCATTGGATGATTTCCCATCCACAAAAAAAAAAAAAAAAAAAAAAAGTACCAAGACCAAGTAAGAAGTAAATAAACTGATCGAATGAAAGAGTACCTACCGACGATATTGGACCAACGTAACACAAAAGCTATATTAATTAAATATGTCACAAGATCGTTCAAGGCGTCATAGAAGTCAAAACGATGTAATTTGGTATTAAAATGTTAAAATTTTATCATTAGAATCCTTGATTTCTCGTTTCTTATAATTAAGGCCAGATTGGATATTCATACATTTGTCAACTTCGATAGAATAATAAGACGTCACATTCCTGTTTTAGGGTTCCGTATGTTGATACGGAACCCTAAAACCCTATGGTAAAATGGAACCCTTATAATGCGACTCAGTCTGTCTGTGTATTTTTTTTTCTGCAACAGGTACTGAAAGTGGGTCTTAAAAAATCGAAATGTAAGTAAAAAAGTACTAGGGCATGTGGGGTATCAAGAAAGAGCGCTGTTTGCACATTGTCAAACATTTTTTTTTTAGGCCGCATACTTTTGATGAAAAATGTACAGACGCCAGCAGGTCAACCTACCCCAATCTGTCAAATTTCTTTAATAGATTTTCAACTTTAGCACAAAGGAATAAGGTTCATATTCAAATGGGGAAATCTGACAGATTGGGGTAGCTTGATGTGCTCGCCTCTGTACAAAAAAATACCGTTCCCCTCCCCCTTATCTCCGAAGTACAGGAAAAATAAAACGATGTCTCAAAATAGCACACTTTTTCAGAAATCATCAACAAAAATTCTCTGACGAATACAGGCTTCGCCGATGAAAATTAGAAACAATTGATGGTACGAAACCCTCGGTGCGCGAAGTCCGACTCGCTCTTGACCGGTTTCTTGAGGCTCGCCCCCTTACATGGGACTAAAACATAACTAGCATAATGTGGGTGTAACTCCTATAAGTACGCCTCTGCCTAACCCTTTAGGGAATACAGGCGTGATGTTACAGAAATGTATTAAAGATAAAAAATTCATAATATTAGTTTTCTCCTTTACACTTGCTAATTTTAACTTGTAGAGAACGCCTAATAAATTACGGTAGGTATCTTAAGACATGACACGCTTTTGCAAATTTTGGTTGAAAGAAAGATATTTTTTTTTTATTTGGGACACAGGAATAACAAAAAGTTAAAAAAGGAGCATTTAAAACTAAAAAAATGAAAAACAATTAGAAATAACCAGAGAAAAAAAATACCTGTGCAAGGAAGGCTCCTATCACAGCATAATGCAGAGATATTTAAAAAAATAAATACCGCAGCGCTGCCGCATGCCGCTTGTATTCTCGTAGGTCCTACACATCCGTCCCGAAGTTAGTTGCATATAGTTGCTATTTGAAAACTGAATAGAAACGCTATATAATAAAGTTGCATCAAGTCAAGGATATTGACCTTCAGACAGGCTTGCACAGAATTCCTTTATTAAAGAACAAGTTTTACTGGTAAAAATATAGTACAACTAGATACCTGTAGTAGGTACCTAGTCTAACTAATGTTATTAATAAACAAGGAGAGCGACAGCGAGTGTGTTTTGTCTTTCCTTTTGCTCTTGGGTTCTGCCCAGGCGCAGTCCAGCCTTTTATATCTTTAAAATGTACGATCTTGATCTATCCTTATGAGAACGGCGCCCCCGCTAGGAACTTTACGAGAGCACTAGAAAACAGGATAATGTCAGTAATATAGAAGCTAGGTGCACGATTCTTATTTAATGTCCCACACACCCCATTTGTTAGCTGCAGAAAAGAAAAGGCGTGAAACTACAAACTCAAATATTAATTATGACACACATGCAAGTTACATAGTTATTACATACAAAGAGTCCAACACAACATTGTCTTTTAAACATTCACCCACATTATCAGCATTGCCAAACAACGTGGAATTGCTGCCAGCTTTTTGGGCAATCACAAGGAAGGGGCCCGTAAGGGCCATAGCCTGCCGGGGCAGCGGGATTGTCCGAAAGAGTTACCGCTGCCCCGGAACATAAAGGGCTAAGGAAGGAACACGGGTGGGTTTTAGTCAGTAAGAGTCTGACACTTCCTTCTGCTCCACCCTGAGCGGGAGGGGTCATTTGATGAGTTCCCATCAACAAAAAAAAAAAAAGCTTTTTGGGCACTTTTCCTATTGACAGCGATGCGGACGAATTTTTTTATACCCTCCCCATTTTTTGTATACTTCATATTATAATTATTATATTAAGACTACCTATTAACTCTTATATTATTAAAATATTTTCAGTTAGGTACCATTAAGAAAGAAGAAAAAAAAAATCTTTCTTTTTACCTACCTATTCCAAATGGCTATTATAAAGAAGCGATATTTCATCAAATTAATTCAACCTGAGATTCTTCTTACTTTGAGATACTTAAAACATTGGTGTCCGGAACCCAGTTTCTAGTGGCAGCGTTGTTGTCGACGTCAACCAATGAGAAAAAGCATCAAGTTTTGTTGATTTATTTACAACACAGGATGGTCCAATAAACCCGAACAACCTGTATTTCTGCTAGACATACCTACCTACTTATAATTTTAAAAATATATACGAGTATTAACATAACCTGACTCGTGGTGTTGTCTTTCTTATGTTGCGATGTAACAATAATTCTGAGAGTTTTAGTGAATGCCTACACCGCGCAATATTCGGTGGGCACGATATAAATCGGATAGGGACAGTCTTTATTTTCCCAAGCACGCAAAAGAACTTGTAAACGTCACTTCTGCTTAGCCATCAAATGCCCTATGTCGACAAGAGAGCAGTCGATCTTACAAAAATGCGTGTACATGCATGATTTCCTCGTTGAAATTAAATACTATTCCTTGGTTGATATAAATAACAATTAATTGGTAAAGATAGTTCGTTTTGTCTTCTACAATTATAATAAAAGGTTTTTTTTTATTATTTATCTATTTATCTGATGCATTTTTAGGCAAAAAGTCATGGAGAGCTAATTTGAGAGCTCTAATTTGCAGATTCTGTTGAATAATTATAATCCATCAAAACAATTTTTCTCAAATCACAAAATATCATATACTTTTGTAATAATATAATACATTTTTGTTATATGCCTTATAAATAAAGAGAAAATGACTAGACCTACGCCAAGACGAGCCAAGCGAAGCGTAAAGGCACTACCTACCTTTTCTCGAAGCGCTTCGTCGTTTTTTTTTAACCCTAATAACTTGAGTTTGGAACACAATTCTCGGAATATGATGTAAATAGTAGACTTATTTCAATTGAATAGCTTTTATACTTTAGAGTATAATGATATCTAAAAAACTGCGATTTCATGACTGACTGATGATCATCAAAACTCTTGGTACTTCCTGCAGTCCTAGAAAGCTGAAATTTGGTATATAATCTAGTACTTACCTATTAGTACACAAACAACAAAACAAATCTAAAACTTGGAACTTTTACCCCCCAATCCCTTAAACTAGTGAATGGAAGTTTACATGAGACTTCCGCAAATTTTGATGCTAGAGGTCTGCAAATTGATATAGGGACTCCTTGTTATAAATGATAAAATAAATATTTCAGGATTTTTAGTAAATCACACACAAACAAAAATTTTTTTTTTTTTAATTATGCTAAGTACTTACAAAAAGAAGTGAAATCCCACGAAAAACATTTTCATAGTAAAATGTTGCCAAGACGAGACCATAATTATGGCTCGCACTGTCAAAAAGTTATCAAACCTCATGTAGAGCCAAGCTTCTAACTCTACACGCCCTAACTCTACAAGCCCTAACACCTTAGTCAAGATATGTGGCTTGGCCTTTTCGCTACCATCACATGGACTTAAGGTGAAAAATTGATTCACTGTTCATTACTTTTCTATTATTATACAATAGTTTTTTGTAGACGAAACGGACAAGCCTCATATTTGCACCTAGAAGTTGATGACATCTGGTCTGGTAAGAACATCTGTGAGAGATCTGGATATCCAGAGGGTTACTGTCCTAATCTGGGTGATGCTTGTGCAGCCCATGCTACTTTCCGTTATGCCTATTGTGTGGAAGTGTTTGCTTAGCACGCAGTGTCTCGTGATGGTCCCCGTCACCAGGCGCAGGCCGTTCCTACCCAGGCGTAGTATACGTCTGGCCGGTGTCGAGGTCCAACAGCTCTCCGCTTGTGTGTGGGTGAACCTGCGTAGCTAGTTCAACAATACCTATTCATTGCGTTATTTACGTTCTCAAACAAACATATAAAGCAATGGACTAGCAATTTTCTTCAATATCCATTGGATTGTGAAAAAAAATGTGTTACGCAAATAATTGGTGTGCAGAACCGAACTAGATGTTTTTCCAAATGCTCGATATTAAAAGCAACAACAACATTCTACTATCCACAAAGGTAATTACGATGTATACCTACGGACGGGTCCAGCTGATCAAGCAGTTTATACCTCGTTCTCTTGAACTCTAAACGAGTATATAAGAGATGCCCATCTCGCGAAGGACATAGTCGTTGGTTTATCGCGTGTTTTGTTCGTTAATAATATGGCTAAGTTTGCGGTGAGTATTTTATATTAAGTGTGAAATTATACGTAATACAGTGGTGTGGTTTGTTAAATTATTGCTGGTGCTTTAAGGCAACTGTTCTAACTTCATCTTTCTGACTGACCAATCAACAATCAACTCAGCCACTGTCCACTGCTGGCCATAGGCTTCCCCCAAGCTGCACCAGAACAGCCTAACTGACCGACTCCTTGACAATTCAAAAGTACCTGTAAATGGTTTAATTGAAATAAATGCTTTGAGTTTGAATTTCATCTATTAAATTGCTAATCATTCAGAGTAAAAGAGACTTTTTTTTTAAATTCATTTAAGAGTTCTAGGGCTCCTAGGATCTTCAACTTTCCTCTTGAATCGACGAAGGGCTGAGCGCCTAGTGTCGTTGTACATAATTACTTGGATTTAGTGCTTACTTGGAGGGTTTCTACTTGTTAAGAAACTAGGCTAGTTATACCAACTCCTTATGAAATGTGAATCAGCACCGGCAAACAACAAAATATCTAAGTAGGGTGTGATTGAACACATAGATTAGCTTTAAAAAAATATTATAGCTACCTCGAGACGATACGAGACATACCGAACAAATTCTCAAAAGTTTCTAAGATCTTCGGCAAACATTACGAACTCCCGTCAAAATAAACAATACAAACTTTCATCCCATATTTTAACCCCTTTAGGATGACTATTTAAAAATACTCCCCCTCCCCCTTACATTCTTAATAAGGAAATATTGAACTATTGTTTTTTTTTTTGTTGGGGAGTAGGTATTTGTTTCTTTTTTTATTCTCACCGTGAATACTTAGTGTAATTGCGCAGTGGTAGACCGCGAAATTCAAGGTCAGTGTCAGGTTGTATCTTGATCAAAATTTTATTCGCGACTGTAACAGGTATTTATTTACAGAATTATAGTCATTAGAATCATTAATACATCTTCCTAAGTTATATTTGTACCACAAGGCGAAATCTCCTAGGGAAAGTGCTTATGGTACAAATCTCACATATAAAGATGTATTAATGTTTCTAATGATTAGGTAAAGAAAAGAGTAGAGCACAAAAAAAAGAGTAGGGCACGGCCCGGGTATGTGTTCATAGACTTTAAGGGTTCTGTTTTTCCTTTTGAGATACGGAACCCTAAAAACATGTAAGTAAGTAGAGTGTCACTCTGTCTCTCTTCAACCGATCTGATAATATTTTTCTATTACAGCTAATCACTCTGGCGCTAGTCGCAGCCTTGGCAGCTTCAGGTAATTACATGAATATGTTTTTCTTACGAATACGTTCGGCCTGTTTCTGTCTATAATCGGCCAGCACCCTAATTACGTAACACAGAAACACACTATCAATCACAATCTGAATCATTTTGAAGCATATGGTTAATTCATTGTTTCATATGTTCGAAAAATTTGTCTACTCAACAATGTAAATATTGCAATGAATGTTGTTGAATTGTCAAAATGTCAGCCATTCCTACTGTTAGTGTGTTACTCAATTTCCCCGCTGGATTTGTAGTAGGTTGATGGCAATAGGCTCGCCGCCTATTACAAGGAACTTGAATATAACTGGCGAAATGTGGGTGTAGGTACTGTAAGTAAACCTCTGCCTAACCCTCCGTGGAAAATAGGCGTGATATTATGTTAATAAAAGTTAAAACACAAAGAACTGTTTAGAATATTCTTCCAATACCGCACCCTCTTATAAACTTGCTGAGCCCGCTTTGTTCACTTTTATGTAAAAGATTTTCTTCTGAATTTAGCAGATAGGGCCTAAGATATTCTATGCTATTCTGCTATCCACTGTGTGGGTGACGAGATGGCCAGCTCAAGTGAGAAAATCTAGATTTCATTAAATTTGACGAAGGCGACTTAAATTCTACAAAAAAAATGTTTTTAATGCTATTCATTAACTTTTACAGCGTACGCCAAACCCGGTGGCTATGGCGGATATGGAGGCAGCAAAGGTGGCGGCTACGGCCATCATGGCCATCACGGTCACGACTTTCACGGCCACGACAAAGACGATTCCAGTGAGGAGAAATGGGACTACCATAAGGAAAAACACGACGACGAGAAACATGGACACCATAAGGGAAAGCACGAGCACAAAGATGATTCCGATGAGGACAGCAGTGAGGAGAAATATGGAGGACACCACTGGGACAAACACGAAGGCCACAAAGAACCATATGACCATCACAAGAATCATGAGCATCACGAGGATAAACATGAATACAAGGAGCAACGCAAACCTACCATTCATAAATTCGATGGATCTAAACCTACTGAAATCAATGACGCTATTGCCCAAGTGTTCGGCGGTCCAACAGGACAACGAACTGGCGTCGCAAATGGCCAAATAGAAGTGTACACCAAACCAAATGAAGGCCAGAAGCCAGAAAGTAGCTACGGTCACGAACACGGTAAGGAACACGGAGCATATGGAGGACACGAAGATTATCATGGCCATCATGAGCATGGATACGGCTACCATTGAAGCTAACCGAAGTAGATTAAGGCCTGTATTACAGAACCTCACTCAAAACTCAAGCATTAACTACTTAAAACTCGTTTAAAGTCTTTTGATTGATATAACCCAATTTTAAGTAATGTTCTGTAAGACGATTATACGACCCTAAAAGTTTTAATTAAGTAAAAATTTTTTGCTCTTTAGGAATTAAATATTTATTGTAAGTAATAGTGGGTTTTATTTCTATTTTTGATATTCCTTCCATCTATTCATCCTACTATATTATTAATTATTAATATTAATATTATAAATGCGAAAGTTTGTGAGGATGGATGGATGTTTGTTACTCTTTCACGCACAAACGGCTGAACAGATTTAGATGAAATTTGGCACACAGATAGTTTATAATCAGGAATAACACATACGATACTTTTTATCCCGATATTCCCACGGGATCGCAACTAACGCGAGTGAACCCGCGGGGCGCTGCTAGTTTGAAATAAAAGGTTGAAGTAGTAATTAAAGGTAGTCATTCTTAATTACTACCACAGGGTTGGCCATGTGCAATTTATACATACACATTTTTTTTTTTTATAAATACATTGTTTTTTACATTCTGTGACAAATGTAACTCACATACTTTTTAAAATACTAGTAAAATTTTACAATCTTTGTAAATATGTGAGCACAATGTATCTATCACATAATTGATTTACCAGTCTGTTGTATTTTTAATTCTTTTACCATTTTTGGTAGATTAAATTTTATTTTAGGTGCATCGTCTTCACATATAATTATACAACGTGTAACGAAATGGGTATATATATAGAGAAGGCCCGGCTTCTTTGGATGATATCAAACGATATAGGAAGGGTTTTTTGATCCTATCGCTACATGTTCGGAAGTTATGAGATTTTTTAATACATTGATACCAGAAACCGAACTTTTCAAATTGAAATAAACACATCACTAGCACTAAAACAGCTGATCGGTGTCACCGACCTATTTGTAAGTAAAGATAAACCTCCTACTCCTGGTATTTCTGAATAAACGGTTCCGCATGTTTATTTTTTATTCACAAAATATTATTAAGTACTGACTTTTCCTAAACTTTGATTATGTTTGTGAACTAGCTACCTACAATACAATTAATTGGTCTAGGTATCAAAAGTTAACGAAATATTTAGATACCTGCTTGAATTGTCACGTATCATTTACACACTTGTTGGTTTTTTACGTAGTTGTCCTTTTGTAGAAGATTACTTTGTAGATAATTATTATCTACCTCGTAGTAATCTTCCACCCGCCACCCACCTTTCCATCATAATAATAATAATAATAATATTCCACAACTATCACACAACGCCATCTAGTCCCAAGTTAAGCAGAGCTTGTGTTATGGGTACTAGACAACTGATAAACATACTTATATATTTCTAAATACATAAATATTATAGATAAATTACACCCAGACACAGAACAAATGATCGTGCTCATTACACAAACATTTGTCCTGGGTGGGAATCGAACCCACGACCTCATCATACCTACAACACAGTAAATACCTAATTCAAAAACAATATTCCTGTAAATTTCCTAACATTATTTCTAACCTTTTATTTTGGTGGCCATAAAGATGAACGATTTTTTGCTTTAAATCGATTTTTCATTCGATTCACAGATCGAATCTCGTGCTCTTCTTACATCGATCTTCTAAAAATTCATTCAAAAATCGTAATTAAAAAATTTTAAACAGCATTTAACACACCTCTATTTTGTGACATATTTACAGTTGCCAGTCAGGTAGGTACGTCAATAATATTTGATAACCTTTCCGGCGTAATTCAAATGGATGATTAATATGTTTCAATCTTCGGACAAGTTAAAAAGTGTCGGCATACTTATGTAATTGATCTTGTTTGAAATAGATAAACCTACCTATTCGCTGTTTATGATTGTCAGCACAATGCTTTGGGCAAATATGAACTTGAACTATTAAGAGCCTTTATTTACACATACGATCCAAGAGATTCGATTCACGTTACTATTGAATCGATTTGCTTGAAGATCGCATTAAAACGATTTTTTCGAAAAATCGACAGCTTGTACAACCATTGAATTGATCATAAAAATCGAATCCTTACGTGCATCCTACCGGGAATTAATTGCTTAAATAAACATTATTATTTGCCATTAGTACTTAGAATAGAAAAAGGATTTAGAAACCATTTTTTTGTCCAACTGAACCCAAAACATCATTTCAATTCACCTCTTCGCAACTTATTCTTCTCCTAGTACAAATAAAATCACAGTGGGTTCCGTTCATAATTTTTAAAATAAGGTTATTTTTTTACTAAATAAGACGTAAACTATTAGCAACAAGTTAATCGTTTTTTTTTATTACAAAATAATACCACGCACGCATAATTTTTGTGTGTAGGACTAACCGAAAGAATTATCGGAGTTCACGGTCTGTCGGTGCTGTTTGAGTGGTACATAGGTTTTATTAGTTTGAGCACGTTTAGTCTTTGTTATTATAATTCAAATAAAGAATGTCGCAAAATTGCATGTAACTGTCGAAAGAAATTAATAAAAGTACTAGAAGCGCATGAGTAACAGGAATTGTTATTTCCGAATTGAATATCGTTTGCTCACAGAACCCTGATTACGTCGCTACACACACAATGTAACATCGATGTGTGTGTAAACCTAATGACTTTTAGGTACCAGGATAGCAGGGAATAGGAGTTTCATTTTGGGCATTATTGTTATTGCTTTGCTCGTCGCCGTCAGTCGACGTCTGTCCTGCGTCTAGTACATTCGTTTTTATCCCTATGATAATTATGCGCATCAGTAATTTGCGAGCTGCCCAAGAACTGTACCGTCACCGTTTTATTGAGGGTAGACCAGATGCTGAGCGTCGATAGATGCCTTCGTCAGCATGTTTTAGTTTGATCTCGGATGGTACATCGGCTTGGTGCCTCTAACCATAGGTAATCAGGTACCTATGGCGAGCGCTGCGCAACGACGGTCAGCACCCATGTGCGTGTGTAGTGTACGCAGTGCAGTGTGATACAAATTAAAGTGCGGATTGAGGCCGCTTTCAGGACAATAACACCAGACATGCTACGTAATGTGTGTCCATGAACAAGTGAGCGGCCTTGTGCATACAATACCAAGGTCACCACATCGAACCCCATCTTTAAAAATGTAAGTCAATTTACTAAATTAAGCAAAGCTTTAAGATTTTACTGTTTACTCGGTATAAAGTAATAATAAGGGATGAAACTAGTTAACCTAGGTACCTACCTAAACTTTGTTTCGATTGTTTACTTAAGTTTTGTTATTCCAGTTTTTACGTGCAATTTCTAGCTTAATAACGAGTAAACAGTAAATCAATAATTAGAATTACACATTAATTTTTACATCACGGTAAAGTACGTATGGCTTATTGCGCGCGCGCGCGGCGGCGGCGGAATATTCCGTCAGTTGGCGCCGACAAAGAACACCGCCTCGCGCCTGCGCAGTAGGCTACGGTACTAGGCGCGCAGAGTTACGGAAGAGATTTATCGTGATATTAGCAAGTAACTTAAAAAGTTATTGACCTACGTAGTGCGGTGACACGTTTGTTATGATTTGAATTTAAGAAACCAATGAAACCGAAAATTTGGTATCAATTCTTAGAGTATTTTATTTTGAGTTGAAACTATGTATAGTGACTCTATACCAGCTGTTATATTTACTCCTTCAGGATCACTACAGCGTTTAAATTACACCCTGTATAATGAATGTATACTAAAACTTGTAAAACATTTTAAAAGAGTAACGGTGGAGTTTCTTGCCCATTCTTCTCCACACGAAAACTACATTTTGGAATGGGCGACTAGAATCAATTCTATTTTTTAATTTTTAATTTTGACGTTCAAAAGTGCCTTTTAAGTGCCTATTTGAAATAAATTATTTGACTTTGACTTTGCCCTAGCAAGTGTTGCACCGAGCTGGTATGTTAATAAGTTCTCAGGGCTCATATCCATGTGCTGATGGTTGGTCTTATCCCCGAAAGCCGGGCGCCTTTTGTAGGGCTCCCCTCGTCGAAAATCAAAAATAAAGACATTATGAATGACTAAAGATGATTATAATAAGTAACAGTAAAAAGCCGGGCGCCTTTTGTAGGGTTCCCCTCGTCGAAAATCAAAAATAAAGACATTATGAATGACTAAAGATGATTATAATAAGTAACAGTAAAAAGCCGGGCGCCTTTTGTAGGGTTCCCCTCGTCGAAAATCAAAAATAAAGACATTATGAATGACTAAAGATGATTATAATAAGTAACAGTAAATAACTTAATGTCTTTGATAATAACATATTATATTTTATAATTAAGGAATAAATAACAGGTGAATGTCAATGTAAATGTTCCCTGTTGGAAGTATTTATTAGCTGCAGCTTGGCCGTGCCCTGGACAAAATTAGAATAACAAACAAATCGCACCCAGTCGGATAGTAGGCTACATCATAAAAACCTTGCTATAAAACCTTACTACATAGACTACCCCTTTTGAAATAAAAACACCACCAATAAATTAAAAAAATACTGCTTAATTTTTTTTCTGTTCCTTAGACAAAATTGAAAAACAGGAATCAGTCAAAGCAACGGCGCTTATTCTTCAGTATAATTTTAAAACTCATTATAAAATCATATACTTTTATAAAATCGATAAAAAAAAAATCTACGTTTTAGAACCAGTTTAGAACCACTCTCTCTAAATTTTAAGCCATAGCTTCATGAGTTTCTATTATAGTATTTTAATAACTAATTATTATAATATTATTTCAAGATGTTCGGTTTCGGAGGTAAGTCGTTATTTCCTATAAATTTAGTAGTCTCCAAACATCAGCTGACTGGTGAACCTCGACAAGCAGGGAAGTGCTAACGCCGATATCGAGACGCTTCACCTACTAGAGTTAATTTTTATTTCATTCCTTAACCCTTTGACCGCCACGGTCATGTATAGACGACAAATGAAAACGTGCCCAACACGCCAATGCCGACAAGAAAACACCATGTTTTAAGTATAAACTTAGAAAACTGAATTTAGTTTATTTATTTTGTACTTAAAACATGGTGTTTTCTTGTCGGCATAAGCCGACGGTGGCGTGTTAGGCACGTTTTCATTTGTCGGCTATACACGACTGTGGCGATCAAAGGGTTAAACACGCGACACCGGAAAAATATTGGAACCTAAAGCCACATGCTTGCATTCGCAACTGGTGCAAACGTATGCGAGTGTCTTGCACGCCGATGTGCCGTAACAACTTCTGATTGGTCACTGGCACAATGGCTTGCAAGCTAGTTGCATACTATTGTAACAAGCATTTGTATTAGGGGCTTATAGGCATTGCAATTAATTGCGATCAATTCAGTAGGCAAGTGAAAGTGCCGAAATACAACATGGTTGGATCAACGACAGCTACGTGAATATGCTGCATACTGCAGTTGCTTTACGTCGAAAATAAAATTATCACTGTTCTCGTTAGATGCCGACTAAAGGCAAAAATGCACAAGTGAAGCTTCTATCTGCTTTACAGAGGAGCGAGCATAAGCGAAAATGATGTACTTTGCTTGGTACTGGTACACACAGCGACACAAAAGCTATACATCCAGTATTAGCGGACCGCGCATTTGCAGGTTTTTCGTACAATCGGGATTCAGCTTATACTGGTTATGTAATAGCTTGATGTATAGCCGTGCGTACCGTGTTAATCTGGCTGCTTATCAAATTTACATATTTAGCATATTCATTGGCTTGTTTCTTTCCCGACCATTTTGTTTCACCAAATAATGCTAGGTTCATTTTAATTCCATAGGTAACGGCGGATTCGGTGGAGCCCACGGATTCGGCGGAGCCCACGGCTTCGGCGGAGCCCACGGCTTCGGTGGTCCCCACGGCTTCGGTGGTCCCCACGGCTTCGGTGGTCCCCACGGCTTCGGTGGTCCCCACGGCTTCGGTGGTCCCCAGGGCTTCGGTGGTCCCCAGGGCTTTGGCGCAGGCTTCGGCGGGCAGGGCTTCGGACAAGGATTCGGCCAAACAATGCAAGGAATGCAAGGTGGATTCAGACCCGGCTGCATGGCTAACCAAGGCGGTTATGGAGGAGGATCATATAGTAGCGGCAACCAAGGAGGATTCGGCAGTGGTCAAGGCGGCTACGGCGGAATGCAGAATGGCATGCAAGCGTCAAGTCAAGGCCAAGATCAAGGCCAGAGTCAGAGCGGCTACAGCAGTCAGCAGGGAGGCTATGGAGGCCAGTCGGGCTACGGCGGAGGCAGCTACCAAAGCAGCGGATACGGCCAATAGTCCCAGTGTGGTCCATTGTGCAGCGTAGTTTACCTAAGTGTAACAAGTTTGTGATTTGTCATGTATTTTGAAATAAAATGTTTTTAGTTGAGTCACGAATGTTTTTGATTTCCATTTACTCACATTCACTGCCGCATATATTTGGTACAACACCTCTCAACGCCTGTTTCCTTATTACATACAACTACACTGGAGTTTCCTTCCTTCAGATTTGCTCCTCCCTCATAGGAGAGAATATTATTTCAAGATGTTCGGTTTCGGAGGTAAGTCGTTATTTCCTATAAATTTAGTAGTCTCCAAACATCAGCTGACTGGTGAACCTCGACAAGCAGGGAAGTGCTAACGCCGATATCGAGACGCTTCACCTACTAGAGTTAATTTTTATTTCATTCCTTAACCCTTTGACCGCCACGGTCATGTATAGACGACAAATGAAAACGTGCCCAACACGCCAATGCCGACAAGAAAACACCATGTTTTAAGTATAAACTTAGAAAACTGAATTTAGTTTATTTATTTTGTACTTAAAACATGGTGTTTTCTTGTCGGCATAAGCCGACGGTGGCGTGTTAGGCACGTTTTCATTTGTCGGCTATACACGACTGTGGCGATCAAAGGGTTAAACACGCGACACCGGAAAAATATTGGAACCTAAAGCCACATGCTTGCATTCGCAACTGGTGCAAACGTATGCGAGTGTCTTGCACGCCGATGTGCCGTAACAACTTCTGATTGGTCACTGGCACAATGGCTTGCAAGCTAGTTGCATACTATTGTAACAAGCATTTGTATTATGGGCTTATAGGCATTGCAATTAATTGCGATCAATTCAGTAGGCAAGTGAAAGTGCCGAAATACAACATGGTTGGATCAACGACAGCTACGTGAATATGCTGCATACTGCAGTTGCTTTACGTCGAAAATAAAATTATCACTGTTCTCGTTAGATGCCGACTAAAGGCAAAAATGCACAAGTGAAGCTTCTATCTGCTTTACAGAGGAGCGAGCATAAGCGAAAATGATGTACTTTGCTTGGTACTGGTACACACAGCGACACAAAAGCTATACATCCAGTATTAGCGGACCGCGCATTTGCAGGTTTTTCGTACAATCGGGATTCAGCTTATACTGGTTATGTAATAGCTTGATGTATAGCCGTGCGTACCGTGTTAATCTGGCTGCTTATCAAATTTACATATTTAGCATATTCATTGGCTTGTTTCTTTCCCGACCATTTTGTTTCACCAAATAATGCTAGGTTCATTTTAATTCCATAGGTAACGGCGGATTCGGTGGAGCCCACGGATTCGGCGGAGCCCACGGCTTCGGCGGAGCCCACGGCTTCGGTGGTCCCCACGGCTTCGGTGGTCCCCACGGCTTCGGTGGTCCCCACGGCTTCGGTGGTCCCCACGGCTTCGGTGGTCCCCAGGGCTTCGGTGGTCCCCAGGGCTTTGGCGCAGGCTTCGGCGGGCAGGGCTTCGGACAAGGATTCGGCCAAACAATGCAAGGAATGCAAGGTGGATTCAGACCCGGCTGCATGGCTAACCAAGGCGGTTATGGAGGAGGATCATATAGTAGCGGCAACCAAGGAGGATTCGGCAGTGGTCAAGGCGGCTACGGCGGAATGCAGAATGGCATGCAAGCGTCAAGTCAAGGCCAAGATCAAGGCCAGAGTCAGAGCGGCTACAGCAGTCAGCAGGGAGGCTATGGAGGCCAGTCGGGCTACGGCGGAGGCAGCTACCAAAGCAGCGGATACGGCCAATAGTCCCAGTGTGGTCCATTGTGCAGCGTAGTTTACCTAAGTGTAACAAGTTTGTGATTTGTCATGTATTTTGAAATAAAATGTTTTTAGTTGAGTCACGAATGTTTTTGATTTCCATTTACTCACATTCACTGCCGCATATATTTGGTACAACACCTCTCAACGCCTGTTTCCTTATTACATACAACTACACTGGAGTTTCCTTCCTTCAGATTTGCTCCTCCCTCATAGGAGAGGGAGTGTTCGCTTCCTCACCGGAAGTGTTTCTCATTCCCTGAGGGCGGGGTATTGCTCGATCCCTCCGAAGGGTGTTGCTCGTTCCCGTCGAGGGGTAAGTTGCTCGTTCCCTCCGAGGGGTGTTGCTCGTTCCCTCCGAGGGGTGTTGCTGGTTCATTCCGAGGGGTGTCGCTCGTTCCCTCTGAGGGGTGTTACCTTGTCCCTCCGAGGGGTGTTGCTCGTTCCCTCCGAGGGGTGTTGCTCGTTCCCTCCGAGGGGTGTTGCTCGTTCCCTCCGAAGGGTGTTGCTCGTTCCCTCCGAGGGGTGTTGCTCGTTCCATCCGAGAGTTGTTGCTCGTTCCCTCCGAGGGGTTGTAGGTCGTTCCCTCCGAGGGGGTGTAGATCGTTCTCTTCGAGGGGGTGTAGGTCGTTCCCTCCGAGGGGGTGTAACTCGTTCCCTCCGAGGGGGTGTAACTCCTTCCCTCCAAGGGGGTGTAACTCCTTCCCACCGAGTGTTCCTCATTCCCTCCGATGGCAGGGTGTTTCTGATTCCCTCTGAGGGCAGGGTGCTTCCTCATTCCCTCTGAGGGCGCGCGCAGACGACGCGAACGCGTTAAGGAAGCCCGCGAAATTCAAATTTTGGCCGCTTTCACATTAGGGCGTTAGCAGCGCGATAGTAGCGCGGCTGAAGCAGATGCCTTCACATTATAAGTACAGCCGCGCGATAGCAGCGCGGCTGCCGCGCCGTAGTTTACATCAATTCGTTCTCAGTGTCAAACTCGCTCCCGCTTGCAATAATCTCATCACCGACTGGTCGCACGCGGATGCCGCGGTGGCCGCGCGCGCCTGCCGCGCTTTTATTTTTAATATAAAATTCTGACTGGGCGACAGTCGCGCGTCTGCCGCGCGACTGTCGCGCTGGTAAAGTCGCCTAAGTGTGAAAGCGGTCTTAAGCCGATAACGCCCTAAGCGCGGCGTCGTCGTCGCGACGTCGACGTCGCCTAGCCGTAGCCGAGTCGAAAAAAAAATAAACTTTTTATTTTTACTTTGGCCGAAAAATAAGTTGGTTTTTGTTTACTTTTGTTTTGCAATTAAAGTGATAAGATCTATTTAAGTTCATAAAGTGCAGATGCCATATCTATAGGTACGTAGGCAGTACTATTGGGAACAGTCTCACTAGTACCACTATTATTGATTAATATGGTGGTACTATAGAGAACGAGAATTCACGCTAGTATCACCGGTGGTTGTTCGGTAGTACTAGTGGGAACAAAGGTTATAATATTAGTTTAGTCCTGTCAAATTAAGATATCCATAGACAAGTTTAGACGTGATAAAAAAAATTGGCTACTAATAAATAATACGTCAATTTACTCGTATGTCGGGCGCTGTTTTTGAACAAGGGAATCGGCGCCAATATATATATATATATATATATATTTTAATTAACTTCTTTTAATCCATATTAATATTTAAAATATAACCACCTTAAACAAAAAAAAATACTTAAAAATGTCAATCCCGCAAATCCCGCGGATACGCGGGATTGATGACCCCAATCCCGAAAGTTTACAGGATTACGATTTTAATGCGGGATTGGATTCCCTAGTACAAAATAAAACACCAAAAGTCATAAAACAATAGTATTTATTTTTCATTGTATTACATTGTTTTCTATCTGCATTTGTCATAACTTCCGACATAACGAGTCGCGTCTCATTCGATCAACTAAAGGCAACTGAAAATCAAGCACAACGTTTCTTTATATAAATCTATCACGTATGAGAAAATCTACGTTCTGTTTATAATAGAAAAATACACGTCCCCAGTGCTTTTTAACCACCTAATCTATTTCGAACGCACCACCAACCTGAAGAAAGACGTAAGTCCAAATAAAACTATTCTCTATAAATACCACGCCCAATTTAAAGCTACAAACTAAAGTGATTAAAGGGGATTGAAGATTTTTATATGGAGCCTGGCATACCTACCCGACCGCCATTTTGATTTCTTTCAAAATGGCGGCCACTCTTGAAACCATATAAATCGATAGCTGACATCAATGCAAACAGAAAACAAAATAGGACCAAACCCCGTAAAGCGTCACGTTTCCGAAATATTAAGGTCCAAAGTTGATCACGTAACATCCATATCTTTTTAACTAGCTTACATCTTGTTGCATTGATGTTTGAAATAATCACTCTGAATGTTTAAAGTTTCGATTGATGTCAGCTATCGTTTTATATAGGTCTCAAGCGTGGCCGCCATTTTGAAAAAAAAAAGAAAATGGCGGACAAAGGTATGCCGCGGATCTTCAAAGCCCTTTTAACATTTGCAGTTACGACTTTCTCCAGCCTGCAGGTATAATTTATACTTTTTTATCGTTACACTGTGCATATTAATTAGACTGTGATCATAAAATTACTTTATAACAAACGCACCCTCATAATGATGTTCTATTTTTCCATTATTAGTATCACTATAATTTAAATCTTACTTCTGTCCAAAATAAATAAAAAATCCAAACATCTAAATAAATATCTTTAAATTCTACTATTTACAACTCTAACAATTATATACACAGATCAATAATTTATATTATATGTAATAATAAAACGAAAAAGCGTTTTTTTATCTATATCTCAACTAACATTAAAGCATTATAGAAGGCGAATAAACGAACACTATTATTACAATCATAATTATTACAAAGCCCCAAAACACGATGCAAGTTTCTTGTCTGTGATACACAATAAAATTGAAGCAACAGCTGACTCAGCATATAATGTTCCCACTGCTGAGACAAAAGCCTCCTCTCTGTGAGGAGTGGGCCGTAATCTACCACGCGGGCCCAGTGCGGGTTGGTAGATGTCACATGTCTTCGTATTTTTGGTTCTAGGACATGCCGGTTTCTTCACGATGATTTCCTTCACCGTCACAACTGACTTGCATCGTCTAAACACTACTAATATCCCTTTTACATTTATTTTACCTCTGACAGCAGCAACTGAATAGCAACTTTATGGCAATGAAAATAAAAATCATTGCGATTTTCACAGACTTCGCAATGGCAGCAACTTAATAGCAACCTTAATGCCACGACAGTAGAGATCACTGTGATTTTGACAGTGATGCAAAATCAGAGGTAATATAACTGTGACGGATATAGACGGGTTTAGACGGCGAAATTTTGATTGTTGTTTCAACGTATGGTATGCCTCAGGCAATTAATTCGCGCCGTGTAACTCAGGCTTAAGTTCGAGATAATCTCACCACCGCACATCGTAATCAAACGTAACCAATGGTAGAATAGAATCAACATTTCGCACTCTTCAATCATTACCCTGTCGTTAAGCGATATACAGGGTCAAATTAAATTACCTAGCGAAACTCAGCAGACGTATCGATATGTTAACACGATAAAATAAAAATCAAAAAGATCTGATTTTTTTTTTCTTTGTCTTCTTGAAGTTTGAGTTCAGAAAATCAGTTTTTTATTGTTTTATCGTGTTTAGATATCGAAACCTATTACGTCAGTAAAGTTTTCACAAAAAAGTTTTTAAATCTAATATTCCAAGTGACTACACTATGAGCGGTCGATGACCCCACAAAAAATCATCAAATTAATTTCCTTTTCGCTTTATCATGTTTAGATGACACCCATCACGTGTGCGGTTTCGCTAGTCAATTTAATATGACCCTGTATAATGAAAATAATTTAGTAACAACTACGTCACATAAAGATTTTTATATTAATAACTTGTATTAGATACATCTGTTAGTTATATTATGATTATGAGCAATAATTATTAGAATATTAATTATTAACGGCCATGAAACAAGCGGTTTTAGTCGCTCAGGAAGTGTCAATAGCCTGCCGTCAACAAACTAAATGACTGTTCCTTCTATTCACTAATTATTGCTATCTATATTCTTCGTATATCTGAAGGCTAATTCTCGTAATTTATAATTATAACGTTCAAAATCTAGTCGCGGTGTCATCTCAGCGACAAAAAAATGTCAAAAATGTAGGAAAATTGTAATCACTGTTGACCTCTTTAAGGGGTCATTGTACTCATCATTATGAACAACTTTTACTATGGGACCAACCTGAAATCGAGAAAAAAAAATCAGCTGTTCCCTACATTATATACTTTCTAAGTTTATCTTGGACATCACTAACATCGGTGAAGAAAAACATCGTGAGACAACATGAACTTGTAGTCAATGGCCCCGATTCTGTTGTTCACAAACTAAACTAAATTTAAGTTCAGTGCATCTTTTTCTTTTTATTTCATTATGAAAAGGACAGAAGATAAATGTTAGTTTAGTCCTGTCAAATTAGTCAGCGCCTGACATAAATTGACTTATTTTTAGTAGCCAATTTTTTAATCACGTCTAAACTTGTCTATGGATTATCTAATTTGACAGGACTAAACTAATATTTATCTTCTGTTCTTTTCATAATTAAATTGAAAGAAAAAGATGCACTGAACTTAAATTTTGTTTAGTTTGTGAACAACAGAATCGTGGCCATTATAAGCCTGAAATCGCCAACCCGTCTCGAACAAGCATGGTGATCAATGTTCGTGCCGCGTCTGGAGGTATTTTTGACAGAATGAAACTGAGATCAGACTGTAAACGTTTTTAAAATTACGAGAATTGCCCCTCTGTTTTCATTACATCTTACGACTTCACTTCAAACAATAAAAAAAAAAACAATTATGGACAATACAATACGGTATGATATAAAAAAAAAATGCAATATCTGTGTCTTCGATGCTCATTTTGAGCGTATCAAAGACGTAAAAAAGAGACAGTATGAGCGCCACTCAAACTGTCTTGGTAATCGCTTATTTCATGGCCCACTCCCAACTATTGCTTAAACTCAGTTTAAATGACGCGACCAACAATAGTTTTAAATTATTGTAAAACTATTATTTGTGAAGTCATTAAGCCTCATAATATAATGCAATGGTAATATTCAACGCGCATGTTACAACACTCATATATCTGATAATGAATAACCAATTATAAGGAACCCTTAGGATTTGTAAATATACCGATATGAATATTATTTAATGCTCGAATAACCATCCTCAACAGCTGCGCAATAACACATTCAATGTGTATAAACTGCCGTTATATAAATCAATTACAAACTGCAGCTAGCTGCAAATAATACTAATAATTAAAAAAAGAAAAACTTGTGCATTCATAATAACAGTATAACATGTCAATTTAAATAATACTAAATAATGATTAGATGTAAGTTGGCAACCCGAAAGTTTCGATGACGTCATAAGACTGTTCTATATGTAGGTGGGGCAATGTTCTAGACTAGTGCCGCACGCGTCGCACACCTTTGCGTCTCGCTCATTCACGAGCGTGCAAGCGGGGCATTCACGCCCGCCAGACCTTAGCGGCTGTATTTCAGGTCCTCTCTTCGATTTACCACACATCTCACACGCCTGCATACTTCCCCTATTCAAGTACGTGCAAGTCCCGCATTCCCATTTATCTCTTTTCACCTCATTGGGTCCCGTATCTGGGCTCTCCCTCTCGCTGTTGTGTTGGCTCGGCGTCCTGCTCACGGGTCGCTCTCGTTCGCCATTTTGTTGCAAATGTTTCGGCGGGGATCGTCGAACGTGGTCCGCTTCGTCGAGTGATACTATTAGTTGTGCTTTTAGATCGTAGCTCGATGGGTGTGTGTTTGTAACTGAAATGTAGAAAAAATACGATAAATTACTAACATTTACAAAATAACCAACTATGAACAAAATCAACGAGAAATTCGGATCCAAGCTTCACTACATTGACAAAATACCTCGAGTATTCGAACGAAAGAACACACATGTAAATAAGCCAATCAGCTGCGCTCGCGTAAAGCGTTGTATTCCGGCAAGCGTCGTGATTGGTTCTGGTGCGTGGTGGCCTTTTCCGCAACGCCCACCGCGGTAAACATTTGCGTGGTGCCATTTTTGACCTTGAATTACATTTCTTGACTTTTATTTTTCGTAGCAGACACATAAACCTTCCGGAATATATTCTCTAACATAATGGTGAAAACGTCATCAAAATCCCATGCGTAGTACGCAATCACACAGACGAAACGCGAATTTAATTTAAAATAAGTTTAAATGGCCACTCAAAAATCAACTTAGACAACATAATGCTAAAGTCGACAGTTGCGTAGGTGGCAATGTATGTAAATTATAAGATTCTGAATTGAAGTATAGTATTATGTTGAACCAAAACTCACCTGGATTACTTTTGGAACTGTGCGCCGTACTATGAACTCCATTCTCCACCGCCTTACTCTTCGGCTTATCTGCCTCAATAGCTACCAGTTTCAAGGGTTTCTTAACTTTCTTAACTTCAGCGGTATTAGGTCCCGCCCCATTCACTGTGGTCTGCTGCTTTATTACATCCTTCCTTTCTTTTATATCCTTCTTGCTGAGTAGCTTCACCTTATCTGGTGCAACTTTTGGGGTTATTAACGCATCGGCCTTGGGGTTTGCCACCGGTTCTGGTACTTGTCTCCTGGCCTTCATCTCAGCTTGCTTTTTCGCCAACTGTCTCGCTCTCTTTATTTCTTGCTCCTGTTTCATCCTCATTAGGTTCTCCACCTTCGCTGTTCGGTAGACCTCTTCGTCGTAGGACCGGTCGAGGTTCAGAGCTTGTAAGCCGTCTTCTAGGTCCAGAGTCGTCGGCTGGTACTTAGCTCTCCTCTCCTCTCTGTCTAGCCTGTCGAGCGTCCTCGAATCTCTATCGAGTGACGGTGAAAACCGACTTCTTCCGTCCCCCTCTTGTTCTTTGCTCGATAAATTCCTAAATACGTAATCCCAGCTCTCGTAAGTCCCCATTCCATCCTCCCTTGCTTTGCTAAGAGCTGGTTGAGTGTCGGATCGCGGTAAACTTGGTAATGAAACGTCACTGAACCCAGATTTCGACGTGCTATTTCTTCGAGAACTTTCCGGATGTCGCTTCTTATGAATTCTTTCTTCGTCTTTGTACCTTTCGAATTTGCCGTTTTCGTAAACTGATGGGGTGTCTAGTTCGATGAGTTGCGCGGTCGGGACAGCGGGGTACCTGTACTGTGCCATAGGTGGGTACCCGTTGACAGGTACTGTAGCTGCATGTTTGATAGGTGCGTACACTGGGGTGGGAAGCATGTAGGGGGACTGTACGGGGTAATAGTAGGGGACTCCGTAGGGGGTCATCATTGGGATGGAGCTGCACTGTGGAAGGGTGACGGGCACGTCGGGGTGAATGTGTTGTGGGAGGGGGTACATCATATGGGGTAACATGGGGGGAACCATGTAGGGGGAACATTGAAGCACTGGCTGTATTTCTTGGTCTGTTTCGTCGCAGATGTGGTTACAGTGCTGTGTGCCGTGGTACCTGTCGTCGACAAGTCGGCTTCGGTAAGCGTCGGAAGCAATCGTTGTTGGTATGTTCGAGTATATTTCTGAACCTGGAAGTAAAATGTTCAATTTGAACTTATATTCGTTTTAACCCTTTGACCGCCACGGTCGTGTATAGACGACAAATGAAAACGTGCCCAAAACGCCACCGTCGGCTAATGCTGACAAGAAAACACCATATTTTAAGTATAAACACAGAAAACTGAATTTAGTTTATTTATTTTGTACTTAAAACATGGTGTTTGCTTGTCGGTATTAGCCGACGGTGGCGTTTTGGGCACGTTTTCATTTGTCGTCTATACACGACCGTGGCGGTCAAAAGGTTAAATTAATTTTTAGGTTACAATAGGCTTGTCAACTGAAAAAATGTAATTAGTCTGTCAGTAAAAAAAATTAACCCGTATATCTTCTTTTGTTACGTAAACCAAAATTGACGAAGATACGACGCTTTTAAAATTTTCAGTACGTTACACCTTGGTATAAATTTTAGTGCGTTCTGACGTCACGAGCCCCCACTCCCGAGTTTTGATGCGTTTTATCTTTGTCAATATTCATTGATTTACAAAAACAAAAAATACGTGTCCATTATTTTCCAATAATCTAACTGACGGACTAAATAGATTTTCAATTTATTGATGGTGGAAACTAGCCTATTGTGTAGATACAGTCACGAGCATAAATTTAAAAGCAATTATCTCCTTAAATATATAAGAAAGAAGAAAAGAAAAAAAAGTTTATTTGGACACATTTCGTGAAACACAAAACACAAAAACTAAATAAAAATAATGTTGCAAACAACAATTGTGTGTGCCTCACGGCTGCGCCAAAAAGTTTCATTTCAGTATTAATGCCAGACAGATGCTGTCTGACGCTGGTTTTCTAATGAACCTTGGTGTTTCGAGCATTGCATTTTTGAAACCAGACTATTATGAAGTATATATAGGTCTTTCTTTTCTCAAAGTTACAGTCCCTGTTTCACAAGAAAATCGCTTTTGAATTTGGCGTAATTGTAAGGTATTTATGCTCGTGACTGTACATTGAAGTCCAATAGTATCGAACGCGACCGACTCGCGGTACTGCAGTCGTTGATGAGGACGACGGTTATACACGTGGAGAACAGCCCGGAATATCTTGAGATAACCCTATTTGTGACATAATATCTGTGGCCTGCTAAAAGGGCCAAAGTCCGTTTTTATGAGAAGTGTGATTTTACCACCAATTTTTTTTTTTAATATGATATCTATGTGTGCTAAAAGGGCCTAAGTGTAACAACAATATTTAAAAAATAACATTATTTCGTTACACTTAGGCCCTTTTAGCACACATAAATTTAAAATTATTACCCGTGGCTAAATAATAACAGCCGCACAGGTCGATCGATCAGGTTAAGCTACGCTTGGCGCGGTTGGTCTGGGGATGGGTGACTATCTTTACATACCGAGACCCCTCCGTGCCTCGGAAAGCACATTAAGCCTTTGGTCCCGGCTGTCATTCGTGGATCTTTGACAGTCGTTACGGGTAGTCAGAAGCCCGAAAGTCTGATAACTAGTCTTACCAAGGGGTATCGTATTACCCAGTAACTGGGTTGTGGAGGTCAGATAGGCAGTCGCTCCATGTAAAATACTGATATTCAGCTGCATCCGATTAGACTGGAAGCCGACACCAACATAGTTGGGAAAAGGCTAGGCAGATGATGATGATGATATCATATTCAAACAAAATGTTGGTGGTAAAATAATACTTCTCACAAAAACGGACTTTGGCCCTTTTAGCAGGCCACAGATATTATGTCACAAATAGGGTTATCTCAAGATATTCCGGCCCGTTCTCCACGTGTATAACCGACGCCCTTTTAGCACTAAGCCAAAGATATAAAATAGTACTCACTGTCGCTGTACACACACTTGCTGGTCCGCTCGGCGTGCGGCGCGGCCAGTCGCGCGGCCGCGGCGTGCGGCGGCGCGGCGTGCTGTGCGCGCTCGTGCCACACGTCGCGCCACGACACGCGACAGCCGCGCGACCACGACTCTTCCCAGATGTGGGACATTATCTGGATAGAACCATCACATATTGGTTAAAGCCGCGTTTAAGGGGCTGCGCAAACGTAGACACTTTTTGTTACCGACACGGCACACCATCACAGGAAACCGAAGTTTAAACGCGCAGGGAATGGCTCATTTCATACTGATATATAGAAATCAAATATTCATTGGTAGCTTGTATCCGACACAAGACACAAAAGTGTCCACGTTTGCGAAGCGCCTAAGGCTCGGCGTAAACGGGCCACCAACAAGCAGTTCACACGCTTTTTCATACATTTTGTTGAAACTCGCCGCACACCGCCACTTGTGGTCGCTGCGGGCCACACAAGACGCCGATACGCGCCACTGTCGCGGCGTCGTCTAAGTCGTCTGCGTATTAACAATAATGCGAGCAAACTTTCCATGTCGGAGTCCTTCGTAAGACTGCGCAGCTGAGAGCGGGTTATAAAAGGCTTCCGAACACCAGTGGCTGTCGCTCGCTTCTGACACTGTTACAAAAGTGGCGGTAGCGCGCGACAGCCACCGGTGGCTGTGGTTGGTGGCCCGTTTGCGCCGAGCCTAAAAGTATACAAATTGGTTGAAGCTGCATTTACACGTTTCTTAACTGTTGAAACTGTCTGTGGTGAGACTGAAGAGTTTGTTTGAACGCGTTTTTCTCTGAAACTTCCGGTTGCATTTGAAAAATTGTTTTTGCATTTAATAGCCCTACTCTTGGGAAAGGCTATATATAAGGCGTAACAGAATTAACGCAAGTCCTGACAGTAGTTTGTTCATAATTGACTACTGAATAGATTTCAGTAACTTTTAATATAGGCATTTTTTCAAAAATTATGTATTTTTTCATACTAACTGCAGATTACGCCAAATAAAATTAAACCTTATTTTAAGGCATTAAGACTCAATTTTAAATGCATAAAGTAATGCTAGTGTCAACACGATATTCTTAATAAAAATAGCAAGCTTTAAAAAAAATAGGTTTTAGTCATTGTATTATGCTTTTGACTCAATACTCTAGTTGGGGTGTATGAGGTCTTGCGTTAATTACGTTACACCTTGTATAGACTATTTAACATCACGCGATCACGCTAAGAACCGAACTAAACGAAAAAAAAAGAGAAAGAATGCTATGCGAAAATTAAGTAATAGCGCGGGCAGACGATGTGATGCGGCGGAGTGGGTCATATTAATCAATGAAATGACGCTTTCGTTAAGTTTTGAAGTTACAACGGTTAAAGTAGCTATCCACGAGGAGCAGTACCCATTTCAAATATGAAAACTGTAGATTATTTACTTCCTGTATTTTTATCTCACGACAAGCTGTGAATCTGTCCATGAAGACGAGTACATAACACACACACACACTTTCGACTTCGCCATTGTCTCGGTCGGTACCTAGAGTCCTGCACTTACACACACATTCGCAGCGTGTTTGTACACTTGGTAACCTCAAGTAAAGCACGTGTCGCTTCGTGAAATAAAAATACTGTAACTACAAACGTACAAACTATCAATTGTTAGACGTCTAGAACAGAAAATAAAAATTACTACGCATTTTATAATGGCAGGAATTGTAAATAAAAATCAACGATCGTACATTATTTGAAAACCGTCAAATTGTTTCATAGAAATATAATATGTATGACAGTGCCACAAATTCATAATGCACAATATTACACATGTTTTGTTAATAATAATTCATCTATGTAATTCACCTTACTATTGGAAGTAATGTGAAAAAGGACTAAATTATTCACATTTAACCTTAAATCATGGATTTGGCAATAGAACATTGCTGAGAAACTTTTCGTGAACAAAAAAGAACAAACTTTTCGTGAAAAAAAGAACATATTTACTATGTGACCAACCCTGAATTCAAAAAATCAGCTGTTCATATTTATCCATACTGATATTATAAATTCGAAAGTTACTCTGTATGTTAATTTTCACGTTTAAACCACTAAACGGATTTCGATAAAATTTTGCAAGGAAATACATGGCATCCTGGGCACAGAATACTTAATGGTACTACGTACAGAACGGACACTCCCTACCCCGCGCTCATATCAGATACCGCACCTCACCCCGCATTTCGAGGTATTCGTCGCCGACTCTTCAGCTAGGGAACTCGCATAGAACCGCAGCACTGTATTGCTGACACGAACACGCAATTTTGCGATTTAAAAGTTTTATTTGAGTTTTAATCACGATGGTTGGATATTGTGTAGCTTTTCCGTATTTATATAAACTGTTTGTAAGATTTCGCATTTTTAATACCATGCGATTTAACAACCGATTATTTATAGTTAATTCATTAAGACAAAAATATTTTAGTGTAAGGAATATTTAGTTAGGTACCTTATTTTGTCATAGATTGAATAAATAAACCACAAGGTAACTAAACTTTTTAATAATGCACACGTTCGGGCAGCCAGCGCCTTCGTCGTTCGGTTCGCCCGACGAGAAACGCTGCAATTTCCGCATTTTTTTAAGCTTCGCGTGACGTTCAACCCTTCGCACATTCACGCACACATTTGCACGTGTACAAACGTCATTTGGTTATGTAGTAGTAATAGGTAATTATTTTGCAAGCGTTGTAAGGAGTGTCCGAGGTGTGTCCTGGGGAAGGACATAAGCTAGGTCCCGGTAGCATGTTTTCGTGGGATAATTTTCGACATCCACGCGGGCGAAACCACGGGCAGAAGCTAGTGCTCACATAAATTCACACAACGTGGGTTGGCCCCTTAGTAAAAGTTCATAATGATGAATTCAACTACTCCTTTTCATGATTTCAGTTATTTCAATAATACAGGCAGACAGGTAGACAGGTAATAAACAAATATATTTGATTACGTACTTGACATTCGCACTGCGCGATAAGAGCATCCCTAGACACCGCGGCGACCATGTCTGGGCAGATGGGCGCGTCCAGTTCGAACCGACCGGCGCCCGACGACTTGTAGCCCATCGCCTGGAGAAGGGTCTCGGCCCCCACCATGTTGGCTTCTACTTCGTGTTTGAAGTAGCCGCAGTATAACTGGAAAACATGTATTTATCTTTTTCAGTAAACATGCACAATATTTTACAGATCAATCCAAGTTATTGCAGTTTCAATAAAAAATATAAGTGATTACGGTGTTGGTCCCATGGAGAAAGTTTTTTAGTATGATAGTCTGTACCACATCCTTAAATTTGGCTGGTCATTGAAAAGTAACCCTGTATATGGCACAATTTGATTCAGGGCTGATTTTTCCAACGCCAGATAATTTTATCCGAGGAAAAGTTTTGAATTTTTTACAGTTATTCCATACAAAATATGTCAGACGTCAAATTTGTTCTACGAATAAAAATTATCTGTCGATTGAAAAATCAGCCCTTGGATAACAGCAGATATTCAATTCGATCATTTTCCTTCTAAAAATTTCCGAGTTTACGTTACTTCTAACTCTAAAACCAGTTCGTCAAACTCACCCGTATGACTTTATACTCCTTCCTCCAAGGCTGGGCCAACAAGTTGGCCGCATACCTGGCCAGCGCCGCCCAGCCCAGCCCAGCTCGATACGCGCTGAACTCCGTCAACTCGTTGATCGTCTTTTGGAACACTTTGCCAGTCTCCGCAAGCCCGAACTTGCACTCATGAGGCACTAATGATAGGTACTCTATTATGTAGTCTGAAAGGGAAAAAGAAAAAGCTTTTAAAACACGCACTGGGCCCGCGTGGTGGATTACGGCCCACTCACAAAATTATAGGCTGATTATACATACGTTTCAGCATTAATAGGAGTAGAGAGATCTATGAATAGCAAGCAACCTTGATTTTTGACGAAGACTTTAGTTTAATGAAAAAACTAGCACTCTTCTTATTCTTAGATCCAACCCTCTAAACCTAGCCTAAAACTTCGAGCCAGTTATTGTATTTTGAACTTTATTCTTACAAACGTAATGTTCTTAATGCAAAATTGATAACGTAGGCTCGGGTTTCATAATAAGAACTTTAACTTTGTCGGATTACAGTTCGAAATTTAAAAATGGCTCGATGGTTTATACTTGGGTCTTTTATAGATAAACCTTGTTTTCTAATAAGGCCGAATTACATTTAACTTGGTTCTAACCAAAACAGTCCCCGGACCAGTGCTATACCCGGCCTTAATAAATATGATCTAAGTAGTCCGGCTTTGTTGACAATGCTTTTAGGATAGTGGGCCACAAATAACAATGCACAATAGTTGCTATGCACCGTCTATTAGATAGTTGGCACATAACTTGCTGCTTTTGTCATTATAACTGTCGTCACTGTAACTATTATAAACGCCAGCAAACTACAGGGTCAAATT
The DNA here is from genome assembly GCA_949316385.1 of Globia sparganii. Taxonomy (NCBI): domain Eukaryota; kingdom Metazoa; phylum Arthropoda; class Insecta; order Lepidoptera; family Noctuidae; genus Globia; species Globia sparganii. The sequence continues at coordinate 7,724,386 of OX438670.1, forward strand.
TAATTAGCTAGCGAAACTCCGTCGTCGTTATGGGTATCGACATCTAAACACGATAAAACAAAAGAAAACAGATTTTCTCAAATCATACTTCAAGTCACAACACTACCAGCGGTCGTTAACCCCAAAAAATTCTATCAAATCATTTTATTTTATTGTGATTAGCCATCGATACCTATTACGTCTGCAGAGTTTCTATAGCTAATTTAATTTGACCCTGTATAGTAAGTTATTGTCAAATCAACATCATAATTTCTGGACATAGGCCTCCCCAAACCGACGCCACATCGACCGCTTCGTGCTTCTCGCAACCAGCAAACTCCGACCTTCACCAGCTCATGGACCCACCTTGTTGGGGGCCTACCACCCTGCTTTACTGCCACAAATCAGAAAATCTTACTCCCACTAATAATTAAAAAAAAACTGTTTTACCAAAAAAAACAACCGACTTCCAAAAAAAAACACTACAAAGTGAAAAATACTCGTAACTTACATTTCGAAAATCGGTGTCGTTGGATCCGCATATTCGTTTTTTGACACCGACTTCCGAAATTTAAGTTATTTTTCACGTTCTAGTGTTTTTTTTTTTGGAAGTCGGTTGTTTTTATTCGTAACACAGGTTTTTTGATAAGTTCAAGAACATAAATTATCAATTTGGTTTTTTGACACCGACTTCCAAAATTAAAGTTATTTTTCACTTTGTAATGTTTTTTTTTTTTGGAAGTCGGATGTTTTTGTTCGTGAAACAGGTTTTTTGATAAATTCAAGAACATAAATTATCAATTTGTCATCTAACAATTTTTCAGATTATTTGTAACTAACTAAGTATTATTATTATTTTCCAAATGATCGCGAACAAAAGCTAGTTTAAAAATAAAATCAACAGCTTCTCTTTTACCTTCGAGTTTCTTCTTCTGTTCCAACTTTTCTGGGCTGTCATCGGTCTCGAGGTAGCTGTAGTGAGCGTCCTCGATGCGGCGCCACAAGGTGGGCAGCCGCTCGCGAAGAACCGCGTCACCCATGCCCGACGAGCACGTCATCACCATCACAGAGGTACCGGTCAGGGGTCAACTGGAAACAAAGACGAAGATGTTAATACTAATAATAAAGCTGAAGAGTTTGTTTGTTTGAGCGCGCTAGTCTCTGGATCCACCAGTCGGATTTGAAAAAATCACTTTGCTTTTGATAGCCTAATTCTTGAATTTAACATCCCGAAGGCACCCTTAGGAGCCGAGAGAGAACACTAAGCGAAAAGGAAGTAATAACGCGGGCAGGCGATGCGATGCGATGCGACGGGGTGTAATAAATTTCACGCGGACGAACTCGCGAGCAGAAGCTAGTGGGTAATAATCATAAAAAAGTGATCTTATAAGTTCCGTTTTCCCTTTTAAGATTGGAACCCTAAGGCCCGTATTAGAGAACGTCACTCAAAACTCAAGCATTACTTAAAACTAGATTCAAGCTATTTGATTGGTTGAAACTAGTTTTAAGTATTGCTTGAGTATTGAGTGATGTTCTGTAATACGGTACTAAAAAGCTTTTCATTCACTAGGGGTCTAAAGAAACTCTGAACAAACCCAAAGGTCAAGGTTCCTTTTATAGTCCCGACATTTCTTAAAAGATCCAATAATGTTAGAGTGTGATGTGTCTTCTAGGGGAAGACACATAGATTTCACTGGACCTATCTCTTCTATAGTTCACATACATAGGTGAATAATTAAATATGAATCAATCAAGTCATCGACTAGTGTAGTGATTGTATTTATTTGTTCACACGGCGTACTTCCCGTTTCATTGTTTGCCTTATAAAAAGCTATGAAAGTGAAGTGATGAGGTGGACTTCCAATACGTGACACTACTCGAAACCAGGAAGAACCATAGACACCAAACTAGCACGTACGGATGAGCAAATTGTTCGAAATACCGACGGCAGTTGGGTTTCCCCTATGGCGACTAGACGTTCCCTTTGAGTTGTTGTGTACTTACTGACAATTCGGTGGTTTTACTATAAACCCCAAGCACCTAATAAGTGACTCTAGTGAACACCACAAATACTAACTCCCAAGTGTGCACACACACGAGCTACAAGCGTCAACGGCTTTTTTTTATTTTGAGGATGGGAAATCATCAAATAACCCTTCCCGCTCTGGCTGGAGCAGAAGGGAGTGTCAGTCTTACTGACTTTGAGGGCTAAGGAAGGAACACGGGTGGGTTTTAACCCACCCGTGTTCCTTCCTTAGCCATTTATGTTCCGGGGTAGCGGTAAGCCTTTCGGACAATACCACTGCCCCGGCAGGCTTCGGCCCTTACGGGCCCCTTCCCTATTGCTGACATCTCTTTGAGGCGCGCGTGGAACACGTACGCGCCGTCCGGCACGGGCCTGCCGATCGATTCTGTAAAAATTTCACCGTGATAACTTAGGTCAAGTGAGCTATCAATAGGGGCGATTCCTAACATCAGGTGGAATGACAGCTCACTTCACCTGAGTTATCACCGTGAAATTTTTACAGAATAGCAATGCTGGTCCTGATCGGACGGTGAGTTACCCATTACTCTCCGTCCGCAGGCCCGAAGAGTCAACGGCTAAGGTGACTGGGCCATCGACGAGTGTTGACGACTGCAGTTGCCTCTACCGTTGACGAGTGTCGCTCGTGTGTATGAGCTCTAAGAAGGGAAGCGGAGCGTAGAACAGCCCTTCCTATACGAACTGCCAATCTTGCGAGGATCATTTTGATACTTATCAAAGTGAAATTGTAACTTCAACTTTATTTCTAGGCAGTTTCGGTTTTCTGTTTCCCGCGTGCCAACTGCGCTCAAACTTGGCACACAGAACAATAACGAAACCACAGCAGATAATGTCGGTAGGTGAGTAAATCATTGAAAACTAATGACTGGTGTAGAGTTCAACCTACATATATTTCAGTTAGTGCAATCCAGTTAAATATAGCCTCGGAAATAGGGTACTGGTACTTCGCATTTAAAAAGCTAAAGCGCTCCAGATAGTATGTCTTACGACGTAGGAAGCTTTTAGTTCTGTGGTTCCTAGTTTCTAGCTAAGATTGTTTTCATTAGTGGCGAAATGTGGGTGTACTATAGATAGGACACTACCTAACCCGTCGAGGAATACATGCGTGTGTTGCATGCTTATGTTATTATTTTCATTACAATGTCGTACCCAGGGGGGCATTTCCAGCTTCGTGCATTCAATGCAATATGAATCGAATCCGTGACTGTAGCAAGACTGTAGCGCAGAAACACAAGAAAGCCGTAATCGAGCCGTAAGCTGTGATTGATTATTTCGGGTATAACTACGCTATCTAAACTGTATTCAGATGGAGTTCCGTCTCACGACCAGAAGCAGGCAAGCGACGGTGCCTCAACTCGATGGAGTATGCTTACGCAAAGCGGGAGTAGGTACCTATAGCACCATAGCACTCCGGTGACATATACTTGAAGTTATGGTTTCTAAACGATTTTAGTGAGATTATAAAATCGATTTTAGGACCAGCTTCAGCAAGCTCACGAAGACATGACTGAGGACATCGCAATGAACCGACCTCTGGGACTACCGAATTTTTTAATCGTAATGTTGATAATAACAGGTTTGTTAATACTATAGCATAGGGTTCAAGAGCTCAAGTTGTTAGCAGGAATTAGGGCAAAAAGCCAAGGAAATACTGCTGATGTTATTGCAAATGATCGCAATCGTTTCTTTACGGTAAGCAATCCAACTTGTACCTAAACAATATAAATTGAATACTTTATAGTCGTAGTATTATTCGAATCAAAAGTAAAGTCGGGACATAAGTACCCGTTATATCAGATTAAAAATATTCCAGTCACATCTGGAATCGCTCTGAGCACCAACATTATAATAAACACATTCACTAGTCACTACAATGTAGCGGTACCTACTATTATTTACTGTTGATACCTAAACAATTAAATCACGCACAACCCGTGTTATCAGAACAACAGAATCGACGGGTACTGGTGTATCCATGACAACAAACATTGTTATCAAACAAAGAACGCAATCGAAAAAGTCGTAAGCAACTGTAATGCAAAGAGAACATTAAAAACTGCTTCGCCATATACTACAACACGGGATGGCATGCAATGTAATATTTTGATTATAGCATAACATACTTTAAAACTACTTCAACAGGGTTCAAATTACAATGGCAAATACTAAGGTCTCGCAGTCAGGGTCAAGGCACACTGCGACAGAAACGTTTCGCGTCATTGTGGCATATATTTCCATTTAATTTTGCTCTTTCTACTGCATTGATCGCAGTCTGATCCATTAAGCCTAAAACTACATACTAAACACTAGGCGACACCTAAATAAATCTAATATAAAATTCTCGTGTCACAGTGTTAGTTACCATACTCCTCCGAAACGGCTGGACCGATTTGTATAAAATTTTATGTCTAATATATAAAATTCTTGTGTCACAGTGTTAGTTACCATACTCCTCTGAAACGGCTGGACCGATTTGTATGAAATTTTGTGTGCATATCGGGTAGGTCTGAGAATCGGCTACTACATATATTTTTTTTTGCAAAACGACGTTTGCGGGGTCAGCTAGTGTCTAAATAAAAGCATAGCGGTGTTGGATTTTCAACACTCGACTCAGCGCCGAAAGTAGAAAATCCAACAACGCGCTCACGAAGCAAACTGGAAATTGTAGCAACTTGATTTTACCATACCACACCATACCTTACCACAACAATAGGATGTTAAACCTCGATGAGTACTCAAATTGCGTACCTATCCTTTGTCTTGAAAAAAGTACCGTGCCGTGCTCCGGTAGATACAAAGCATAATAAGAGGGGGTAAGCAGTCAATCAGCTATTGAAGAGCGTTTCACACAATACGCGAGTGAGTCATGCAATTGTTCAGCAAATACATCGATGGTTCATTCATTCATGACAATGAATTGTGTGGCTTGATGGGTCAGTTTATGCGTTTTAGTATGTTGGTGTAGTATTTCCAATGATATGATAATATTATATTTGTCATCCTTTGAACTTTGCACAGATGTTTATTGTTGCATGTTTAATGCATGACTAAGGGGTCAAAGTTAGGTGATAGGACTATTACATTATACAAATCATAGTTATGCCAACCCCAACATGGTTAGGAAAAAGGCTAGGCAGAAGATGATGAGTTAGTCATGCTAATATTATATGATAAAGCATTTTTCAGTGTGGGAATTAAAGTCTTGACTTTCAGATGTAGCTTTTTACATGTTCTAAGGAACAGCTACATAGATAAATATAAATCAATAACTACTTTCTACAACCTGTATTAAAATATTTTTCTAAATCCTCAAGCAATATATTAAAAAGATTGTACCGTTTGAAGTAGAGTGGACAATGCAGCCAGTCTCAGGGATGAAGGACAATTATGATGTAAATAACAAACTACTGTTTTGTTCAAATATTTTACCATGAATATTATAACCAAATTGCCCAGTTAAGGCAGGAAGGTACTGGACGATTATGGAAGGCTATGGGTATAAGTTATATGAAAAAATATCTGACCACGACTTTATGATGTCCTTAACAGACAATGTAAATTATTATTGACAAAAATCATTATCAGTAAGTAGAACTTTGAGTGCCAGAGAAAGAAAGTGACTATTGACAGTCATCATTCTTCTGCCCTTATAAAAGTTTATTAAATTTTTTTTTTTTTTTTTTTTTATTATTTTTTTTTAACATAGACATGTTGTACCAACCTCAAATAAATTTTCTTCCATACTTTTCTATGAGTCGTCATCTAGGTAGTACACCCACATAAAGCAATACACACCCACATAAAGTCTAAGCAAGTTAGCAGTGTGTGACTAGACCAAGAGAAAGACTAGCTCAAAACCAGACAAGTTGGCCAAAAGCGTCTAATCAGTGAGTGAATGTGAGCCCGATCAGTGGTGGATCCAGGTGCTAAGGGGCACGAAAACACCCTGTGCAACCTAATGCGCCAGGCCCTGAAAATAATAGAGAATTGGTGTGGAAAACACCAACTATCAGTGAACCCCACAAAAACCGATTTAGTTCTCTTTACAAAAAAGAGGAAATTGACAACACTAAAACTGCCAAGTTTCTTTGGTACAACCCTAAGCCTATCAACTGAAACCAAATACCTGGGCATATTCTTGGACAAACAGCTGAATTGGGCAAAACATACCAACTACATTACTACGAAAGCCAGCATATCCCTGTGGCAATGCAAGCGTATGCTTGGCAAGAATTGGGGGATAAGCCCCAAGGTCACTCACTGGCTATACACCACAGTCATCCGACCAATCATTACATACGGCTCATTAGTCTGGTGGCCCAGAACAGACCTGAGCACAGCACAGAGAGATCTCGAAAAACTGCAGCGGTTCGCGTGTGTGGCAATCACTAGCTGCATGAGAACTACACCCACTGCTGCCCTACAGGCTATGCTTGGGCTGCCGCCCCTACACCTCATAGTGCGGGAACAGGCGGCCCTGGCTGCCTTTAGGCTCCATATATCAGGTACCCTAAGCAGAGATTCTAGGGTCAAACACACACGTCTAAAAGAAGATGCGATCAAATGGCAGCCAATGATGGCATCACCCTGCGACAAGGCCCCGAAACAATACTGCTCTCAAAAGCATTACAATATAGTGCTTAAAGAGGAGCAGTGCGACTACTCAGGCCCGAAGGAACTGAGAATTTACACTGATGGTTCAAAGACCGACTGCGGAACTGGAGTCGGAGTCTTCTCACACGACCTCAACATAAAAATATCCAGACCGCTGGGTATGCTCAACACTGTCTACCAAGCGGAGTGTGTGGGCATAATACAAGCGGCTTATTCCATAGCAGCCAGGAGAGTTACAGATGCTCGTATTCGCATACTCTCTGACAGCGCCTCAGTCCTTCAATCCCTAGGGAAGGAATGCATCACATCGAATCTAATACTAGAATGTCACAATGCGCTTGAACAGGTAACTGTTCTGAACCGCAATGTAGTGACGCTACAATGGATAAAAGGACACAGCGGATCGCTAGGTAACGACGCAGCTGACGAACTGGCCAGAAGAGGTTCCAGTACGTCAGTTTGTGGACCGGAACCTATCGTGCCCATCCCCTTCAACCAACTACGCAGGTGGCTACAGGAGCACACCCATACACAAGCAGAAAGTTGGTGGACGTCGTCACCAGGCTGCAGGCAGTCCAAGGAAGCTATGCCATCATTAGATGGCAGGCTAACCAGGCGCTTATTGCGACTGGACAGGAAAGGCTTGCGCCTGGTGACGGGGACCATCACGGGACACTGCTCGCTAAATAAACACTTCCACACCATAGGAATAACGGACAGTCCCCTGTGCAGAGCATGCATGGAGGCTGATGAAACTGTTGCGCATGTGCTCTTTGAGTGCACAGGTGTCACCCAGATTAGATCAGAAACCCTCGGGACACCCAGATCGTACACAGATGTTCTAAACAAACCAGGAGACCTAATCAGCTTCTGGAGGGAGGTGGGCTGGTTGGAATAACCACCGACGGCCGTCATGGCCCACGCACAATGGTCCAACTGAAGGACTAAGTGCGGAAACCAAACCCATAACATAGAACATAGAACAGGTGCTAAGGGGCCTCAAGCCAAATTAATGAGTTCTTCCATGACAAATCTTAAAGTGAACTCAATATTATTCTAAACTTTTTAGCAAGCATTAGATACCTACACCACCTAAGGTACAATTCTCATCAATTATTCTTAACCCGCATGTTTCTGAAACAATTTCTTCTAGGAAAGCCAGTAAAAGGTAGCCTTTTAAAAGGCCTGTCGTTATGTCGGGGTTGTATGCATGTTGTACATATACATTTTTGGGTTTTTCAAAAATCCTGTCACAGTATCTGGGTTAACTTAATAAGTATTGTTTTCAATTTTCAACTGTTGAAAAATCTAAATTTGATTTATAACAAAAAACTTTAAGAATATAAAAAAAACGAAAAACAAAATAAACATTGAAAACTGTAACCTGTCTTTAGAAAACCAGACAAAACTTCAAATCCCTATATTATTTTTATTTGGATTCCGTAAAATTGTTATCAGTCAATGAGCTGATAATGGCTCCACCTTGATAACAAATGAAGAAGTCAATTTGTTAAGAACATTTATAATTGTATGATAAGATAACATCAGATAGGTATATCATGTGTATGATATGAGTCATACACTATTACTTACTGTTTTTGTATTATGTACTTCGATTACTCAGTAGATTATGTTGATCTAACTGTAAAACATTGATGCTTTTGGTTTCAAATAAAATTATGAGAAAATAATTTCGTTTTTATTTCCTAACTTTATGTGCAGTTTATTTTATACATATTTGAAAGGTTATGAATTTGATTTAGGTATTGTAAAAATCTGTTTAAATCAATATCATTGAGTGATTGATACAAAACATTCCATGCCATTTTTGTAGCTGAGTTTCATGAAAAGGAAATTTAACAATGTAAGTAAATAATAAATAAAAACATTAGCACCATTTCGTATTGTTTGCTTAGCATTTCCTAACAAATGATTTAGTTCACAGGTAAATGCAATATTATGTTAATATAAAACAGAGTCCTGAAAATATGTGTAATTGGGATCTGACTTAAGATTTCTTATTTAAGTAATAGTAAATAAATTGATGGTGATTTCAAGGAAATCATTCCAAATGTTTACAAATTTACACAGATAATAAAGAAAACAATTAGATATATAATAAAGTGTGTAAATTAGAGAAGATACGGCAGTAATTATCGCGTTAAAAGAATCCAAGAAAGCGACGTCGCAGCAAAAAATATGCTAATGATCATACTCCCACGCGAAACACCAATGTGCGATTCACACAAGATTTAACCTAATTCTAGGCTACAGCTGTTATCTATAATGTATACTAGGGTCCAACGAACTTACCGTACAGGAAGAACATTCTTTTCCTGGATGTCAAAATTTATTCCAATGCACCGAAACTAGAGCGGACAAAAATAGTTCACCCAAAATAAAAGCGACCGCTGGGAACTGATTTCCAATTATCACAAACAAATATTAAACACATTTCATAATCACAGCTTAGACAAATTTACAATAAAAGCGATAAATCCCCAGTAAATATCAAAGAAATAAAAAAATAGTAGAACAAAATTTTGGGATTTTGTTTTGACGTTTATTACTACCTGGCACAGATTATCAATGAAATACGATTTTGACGTAATTCTAATTTATGCTACAATAATGTTTCGATATTCGGTTGTGGGTTGTCTATAGCTACGGTGCGTTCCAAGTGTGGTTCCGAATTGCGCTGCGCGCTGTAATCATTTTGAGCGTGCTTATTCCCGTTCAAAAGGCCAATTCTCATAATTTATAACGTTCAAAATGTAGTCGCAATGTCATCTCGGCAACACAAATGTCAAAAACTTGTAAAAATGTATGGAAATTGACTCTCTCTGGATTAACGTGAGAGCGATAACGATGTCCCGTGAATCGTCATCTTAGAGCAACGTTGTTAAACCAAAGTTGGTTTAATGCTCTAATATCTTCATAGATGAGGTCATGACATGCGCCATCTTGCGATAACGCCGACGTCGCCGACCATGCCCTAAAATAATATCAACGCGAGCGCTGTCAAAAATGACAGTGTGTGTGTGTGTCAGTGTGTTTTGTTTTGAGTTGCATCATATCTTTAAACTAACGTGGCATTTTCGAGCTTCTGCTGACAATCGCCACCTATCCAAAGAAGAAGAAAAATGTGGTGTATGTAAGGTGTTTCAAAATCAACTCTACAAACTTTAAGAGGTGCTTTAGACCATCAAACTGAACAACTTTCACTATGAGACCACACGAAAAAAAATCAGCTGTTCAATTCATTTTGGTCAAGTAGGTATTGAACTTTTGTATTAAACAGCTAATTTTTTTTCGTGATTTCAGAGTTGGTCCCTTAATGAAATTTGTTCAGTTTGATGGTTTATAGCACCTCTTAAAGTTTGTACAGTTGATTTTGAAACACCTTATACATATAACGGCGAAGGTTCCATTTATGCCACTTCCCACCGGCTTACCTTCCACTCTATAGTCAATTCATCACTGACATATAATCATATCATAGTGTAGGTATTTAATAAACCATAAAATTATGTAAAACATTGCAAAACGCCTACATTAAATGTTTTATCTTTCTTTCGCGTGCGGCTTGCGGTGACTTCAATATCTATAGAAAACAAAGTAGTCATGACGTCACTTCAGAGGGGCAATTCTCGTAATTTTTAAGAACGTTCACAGTCTGATCTCAGTCTCAATCTGTCAAAAATACTTCAATTTTCCCTACATTTTGACAAGTTTTTGACATTTGTTTGTCGCCGAGATGAGACTGCGACTAGATTTTGAACGTTTTAAATTAGCAGAATAGGCCTACAGGTCACGTGGCTTGCTATTTTTTGAGCGCCCGGGAAGCCGTAAAAAGTCAAGTTATGGACAGAGACAGTACATAGAAAATGCATGCGCGTGAACGAAATGGAGCAATATTCACCTTTCGGTCGTATTCGCATTCAAGGTCGCCGGTCGCAGACTCGGTAAATATTCATGTGTGTTGTGTAGAACATTATTTTGATGTAATAATATTCTTTACATTTGCATTTTGTTCGTTGTATTCATTGAATTTAGTAGTATAACAGTTGGAAATTGTATGTAAGTAATATAAAAACTTTTTCACAAAAAAAAGAACCGATTTCCAAAAAAGACACTACAAAGTGAAAAACAACTTTAATTTCGGAAGGTGTCGTTGGTTCCGCATTTTCGTTTTTGATACCGACTTCCGGAAATAAAGTTATTTTTCATTTTATAGTCTTTTTTGGAAATCGATATTTTTTTTTTGTTGTAAAAAGTATTTATTGTTTACTTTTTAGTTGTAGGTACAGAGGCCAGCACATCAAGCTACACCAATCTGTCGAATTTTCCCAATTGAATATAAACCTTATTTCTTTGTGGTAAAGTTGAAAATCTATCAAAGAAATCTGACAGATTGGGGTAGCTTGATGTGCTGGCCTCTGTACCTACTACACACAAATTCATATAACACTACTTGCTATGTAGGTAAATATAAAATAAGTGGGAAAAAATCCCATTATTGAACACATCTGCGTAGTACCCCTTTAGAGGGTACAGGCGTGATGTTATGTTGTGTGATTGCGTAAACAATGCATACGTATGCGATAGCAGCAATCGCGGTTGATTATCTGGCATTTATTGAAGAGTTCTGTTGTCTGTCTCCGAAACTCATCATCAGATCTTTACTTTAAATGGGACCATTTCGGAATACACATCTTTCGAACAAAAAAATAATTTTCCAAATCCGTATTAAGGTGATTGCGCAGTGGTTACCGCGAAATTCATTTTTTTTTACGTTTTTTGCATTTTGCAGGTCTGTTTTAGGTTGTATCTTGATCAAAATTTGATTCGCGACTATAACAGGTACGTATCTAAAGAATTATAATCATCAAGAGATTTCTTCTTGTGGTACAAATCTAAGTTAGGAAGATGTATTAATGATTCTAATGATTAGAATTCTTTAGATACGTACCTGTTATAGTTGCGAATCAAATTTTGATCAAGATACAACCTAAAACAGACCTGCAAATTGCAAAAAACGTAAAAAAAAATTGAATTTCGCGGTAACCACTACGCATTCACCTTAAATATGACGGAGTTATGCTCAAACAAACATAAAAATTGTTTTGAATAAAAAAACTTTTGAATTAAAAAGTGCTGTCTTGAACGTTGCAGAGCACAAACTAGTTAAAACTTAGACGATTAAAATAAAAATGGTTTGATGGTGGCTGATAAAGAGGCAATTTTTTCGAGAGTAACCTTGAAGGCTTCAAAAAAAGTAATAAAAAATATATCTATTTTTGTTTATGGCAATTAGTGCTAATAAGGAGGTTACAACCAAGATAGAAGCAGCAACGTACCAATCACATGGACCCGGCATACCTACAAGAAAAGCGTGCATACCTACACTTTACTGATAGGATAAAATGGCGGCTAATAGAGCAGCCCCTAATCGATATTTCTATAAAATACTCCAAAATAAGCAAATTACTCTAAAATTCACAAATTATATCCACAGCTCAAGAGCATTTGACAATTGACGTACCCAACTTTGGTACCAAACAGTGAGAGTATAAAATGGCGACCGGCCGCAAATCACTGACGTACCAATCACATACCTACAAGAAAAACGTGCATACCTACACTTTACTGAGAGGATAAAATGGCGGCTAATAGAGCAGCCCCTAATCGATTTTTCTATGAAATAACATCGATAAAAGATTGTGAGAATGTTTTCTTAGTGTCACGGACTCACGGTACAATATCTACTGGTAAAAATACCCCAAGTTTTCTAACTTAGGTCTTTCATTTAAGTTATTTGTAGGTTCGTAACATCTTCGTTTCTTCATTCTTCATCGTTTCACAGCTAAGCCGTAAGACGTGTTACCGTCAATAGACCGCTGATGATAATTGATAATAATTTGAATAATAATAAAAAAAATTGTAACAGGACTGCAATTTGGAAAAAAATGAAATTTTGAATTTCACGGGATATAATGACGGAACTAACATAATTAATATTTTTGAAATTTAGATGTTAAGTTTCCAACACCTACCTTTTCTAAGTTTTTGACATTTGTCCTTTAATTCTCTTAATAAATCTGAAACAAATAAAATATAAGTAAGCTTTAATAGATATTGAAGACAAGCGAGAGATATCTCCCACTCTGTCTCAATTACTTTATTCAGTGTCCGGTTGAAACTAGATTCTTCAAAGTGAAGAGAACAAAATATGAATTGTTTTTGTTGACATCTCTAAATTTTCAACACCGATTGTTTCCAACCAATAAAGAACCATAAAATAGCATTATCGATAAATATAATAATGTCAAATGCACTACTCTATCCCTACAATAACAATGAAAATAATTTCATGAAATACAACTTGAAAATAAAGAGAAAAGGGAAAATATGAATGCTTTGCTGTTGAAACTCTTCAACGAATGCATAATCTTTTGTTTATTATCTAAATCTAATGATATTTCAGCTGAAATTAAGTATACATACTGGTGCTGGTTGTTTTCGGGTGATTTCTGCTTCTTTTGATGCCACATCCGATTATATTGCAATTGGGCATCTTCCTATTGACGACTTCCACTATAGAACCGAGTTCAAACACAATAACACAGCAAATTACTCCAAAATTCACAAATTATATCCACAGCTCAAGAGCATTTAACAGTTGACGTACCCTACTTTGGTACCAAACAGTGAGAGGATAAAATGGCGAACGGCCGCAAATAGGTATTTTGGTGACGCTAGGAATAAAGGATTGCCATTATAGTCACTGTCAAAAACACTGTTATCCTTTTTCACATATGCAAAATTTAAGAAAGTTAAAAAGGGATGGCAATATTTATATGATTTTGGCGTCGATAAGCCTCATATTTGTATAACTGTGTTTTTCTTTAATCAAACATTTCATAAGATATAATCTAAGACTGTGCCACACTGATATATACGTCATTACGTCAGTGTGTGACACTGACAAATGACATTGGCCACGATTCTGTTGTTCACAAACTAAATTAAATTTCAGTTTAATGCATCTTTTTCTTTCTATTTCATTATGAAAAGGACAGAAGATATATGTGTCGTCTAGAATCAAACGCCGCCACATCCATTTAAAAAAAAAAAAAGTGTTTGGTCTCTATGGAATTGTTTTGTAATTTCTAACAAACCCAACTAAATTCTTCTAGGCCTAACCCCGCTACATCCCGAGTAATTTGAATAAAAAATATGGATTTCGTTCCAAACTCCGCTACATCCATTACTACTCACTATCACTCGCCGCCACATCCGCATTGACCAATCAGAACGTTTTATTTTGAGAGATAACTGTCATGGCGTAGTTGTAGCTTGCAATGGCCGTCAAGGCGTTTGTTCCGTAATTTTGTTCTGTATTTTTGTGAATAATTAAGTAAACAATGACTGATTTAACAAAAAAAATTGAACCCGTTGCTCCTGAGTATGCAAGGAAACGGGGTGTAAACAAAGAAAACTGGAAAAAGGAGAAAAAACGAAGAGAACTGTGAGTAAAATTCTTAATGAATTCGCTATACAGGTTGTTTGTTTACAATGTTGTCATTTTACGTACCTACTAACATAACAGTCGACAATGATTTGTGTATTGTTATTATTATTGTGCATTTTTATTTACTAGTATCGTTTGTGTTCGAAATTAAAGTAGATAAAGAAATTGCGTTTTGCGTAGTGTTACTTTTTAGGGTTCCGAACCCGAAGGGTAACCAACGGGACCCCATTACTAAGCCTCCACTGTCCGTCTGTCCGTCAGCGGGCTGTATCTCATGATCCGTAATAGCTAGACAGTTGACATTTTCACAGAATGTGTATTTCTGTTACCGCTATAGCAACAAATAAAATTAAAGGGGGCTCCCCTACTAGAAACGTGATTTTTCCGCTGTCCGTCTGTCTATCAGCGGGCTGAATCTCATAATCCGTAATAGGTAGACAGTTGAAATTTTCACAGAAACCCCTACTAGAAACGTGTTTATTTTTGTTATTTTTCTGTTTTGCTCAATAATATTAGTACCTACCTACATGTATTAAACCGAGTCCAACTCGCACTTGGCCTCTTTTTAAGAGTATTTAGCCGTTGCTTGAGTTTCATTTTTTATTTTTTATTTCAGATATTCTTCAAAACGCTTTCCAAGTGCTCCAAAATGCAATCACAAAAATAATACAACTTTTACCTGTTCGACATTAAAAATGCAAGATATAGCTCGTACGCACTGCAAGTTTTTCAAATTAAAAAATAAAATAGATCAAGACAACTTCATACTACAACACTGTCGTTTCAACAAGTGTGTGAGAACCAGACTGGTAAATCAATCTAGAGGCCCAAAAAATGTAAGCGTTGAATACTATATAACTATACAAAACCCTCACAAACAGGTTAGAGTGTGCAAAAATACATTTTTAGGAATACTAACGATAGGAAAAGATAGAGTCACAGGAGTTATTCAAAGATCTTTTAAAGATGGAGGCAGTATCGCCAAAGAAAATCGTGGTGGCAGCCACAAAATAGCACTTTACGGGGAAAAACAAGCAAGTGTGCAAACATTTATTGAATCCTTCGAAGCAGCTGAACCACACTATTGTAGAGCTAAATCGGCGGTAAGATTGTATTTACCACCAGAATTAAACATAAACAAATTATGGATATTATATCAAGATAAAGTTCAAGGTACACCTCACTTGCATGTAAAACAGTCTTATTTTAGGAATATTTTCAATAGAAAGTATAATATTGGTTTTGGTTCGCCCCTGAAGGATACATGCTCTCGGTGCTCTGAGCTGACAAGAAAAATTGACACTGCCACTACAAGTCAGGATAAACAACAATTTCAAACAGAGAAACGAATACATACATTAAAAGCCAAGGCATTTTACAATCTATTAAAAACTGAGCCTGAAGATACTATATTACTATCATTCGACTGCCAAAAAAATTGCGCACTGCCAAAATTGCCGGATCAAGCAGCTTATTTTAGCCGACAATTTAATATGTATAACTTTACTATCGTCGTTGGCACTTCTAAATCCGCTTTGACAACGAATAACGTGCATTCCTATTACTGGTGCGAAAATGAGCATTCAAAATCGTCTAACGAAATAGCAAGTGCTGTATTTCATAAATTGACTACACTGGATATTCCAGAAAATAAAAACAAATTGAAACTTTTTGCTGACGGCTGCGGGGGCCAAAATAAAAACACAACTCTTGTAGGTATGTGCACTAAATGGCTCTTTTCATATGCACCACCGCAAGTAAACAGGATTGAAATCGTTTTTCCAATGGTTGGGCACAGTTTCTTACCACCAGATAGAATATTTGCGAAGATTGAAAAAGAAACCAAAAAACAGTCCATAATATGCGACCCACAAGATTATGTGGATGTTTTCAAAAAACATGCGACTGTTTACCATTTAGGAGAAGATGTTGAAGTTTATAATTGGAAGGATGAAGTCTCCAAAGTCATCAAACCTCCAGGGAGTTGGCACTTTAGATTTAATCCATCTAAACGATTTCTAATGAATAAGGGACGACAGAATGTGAGCATTCAAGGAGAAGAAAATTATCGGAACGAATTTAATATAGCAAAATATGTGACTAAAAGAGGAAAAAGATGTTCAGAAATCGAGCCCGCAATCATACGAAAAGGTAATAAAGTGAACCAAAGCAAAATAAAAGATGTCACTAACCTTCTGAAAAAACATTATGGTGAAGATTGGAGGGCTCTGGATATTTTAAAATATTACAAAGACATTGAAGAAAGCAATGACAATTTTGAAGAACATGAGGATCTGCAATGTGTTCCATTGGAAGAAAATGAAAATTTCGTATAATTTGGTTCAACATTTAAATAGTTTATATTATTACTGTTAATAAACGTACTTCTTCGCATTACATATTAAAACAATGTTTTATTACTTTTAAGAACATCCTGTACAATCATTGAGACTATGGGGTCGTGAGTACCAATATCCGCCACATCCATCACTCTGTGTATCAAAAACCGCCAGATCCATATCTCAATATCAAAACCCGCCACGTCCTTATTTTTTTGCCAAAAATTGATTTATATTTCCGAGACTAAGAACAAAATAATGTATTTAATTATTATAATCGGTCTTACTTATTTTATTCCAAATTAACAACAGAAAATTACTTAAGTAACATATAATGAGGAAAAAAGTTTATTATTGAAAAATTTGGCTTTCTGGATTTAGCGGAGTTTGATTCTAGACGACACATATATTAGTTTAGTCCTGTCAAATTAGTCAGCGATTGACGTATTTTTAATAGCCAATTTTTTAATCACGTATAAACTTGTCTATGGATTATCTAATTTGACAGGACTAAACTAATATTTATCTTCTGTCCTTTTCCTAATGAAATAGAAAGAAAAATATGCACTGAACTTAAATTTAGTTTAGTTTGTGAACAACAGAATCGGGGCCATTGGCACTTGATCTCGGTCAGATTTTAGTTTTTTGGCCAATTTTGGCAAACTACCCACGCAGAGATTATAATCGATTATGTCTTTGCCCACCCGGCTATGACCGGCGCGGCGCGTAATTCAAATTATTAATTCCGATATCTCACTAGCAAAATTAGAATAAGCTTTGGCAATGGACATTTTATTCGTAGATAATGCAAGACAAGATGAAATAGAAACATTTTATGAAGTAAGTGCCGTAAAAATACACTACAGTATTTTTGTTTTGTATTAATTTGGGTGAGGAGATCGGATAGTCAGTCGCTTCATGTAAAAATACTGGTATTCAGCTGCATCCGGTTAGATTGGAAGCCGACCCCAACATAGTTGGAAAATACTAGCCCTATGATGATTAATTTGGGTTGATAATAACGGGGTTATTGCATTTTACAGTCCTGCCAGCGCCATAGGGACTTCTACCGAGGATATCCCAATGCTCATCACCCTCTAATTTACTTCAGGGATGCTGAATATATGTGGCAATGTCCTCAAGAAATGACTCCGTAAGTACTTCGTGCTAGGTGCTACAGTATCTCTTTCGAACAACCTGAGACCCTAGCAGGCATCGGCCCTATAGCGGACCCGTCAGTTAGTGCTGACATCTCTTTGAGACGCGCGTGGAACACACCACGTCCTCGACCCAGGCCTGCACCCTAATTCACAACCATACGAGAAGCTATCGTATCGAAAATGAAACATTTCAATAACCTGATTTGCCTTACCCCGACAGCAAACAGCTGTCGGTAGAATATTGGTCGTCTATTTGATTTAAACTGACAAAATTTTCGGGTTTTAGACTTGTGAACAGTGTTTATAGGACTCCTACGATAACATTGATTGATGTTCGATACGGTACGGAAGCGTATCTAGTAGTTGTGAATAGCTATGCTGGTCCTTACCGGACGGCGAGCTGCCCATTGCTTGCCGCTCGCAAGCCCGCGCCTATGGTGGCCGGGAATCGACTGCCGATTCCACACCCATCACTCCTTGCGTCGCGATCTTTAACTTGTATTTTCTATCCTTAATTTGTTTTATGTAGTTCTGGCTGGCGTTTGTCAATCCCAACCATTTTGCGGTATCATTTATTTACTAATGCTTTGGTGGACTCAACCTAATATCGATATACCTAGGACAAAGTCAAGCAGTAGTTATATCAGCCCAAAGACTTTCACAGCTGTACACGGCCTCCCCCAAATATAGCCACGAAATATCAACTTTATTTAAAAGCCCTTTCATCGGCTAACTTGCTGTTATCTTTCCCCAGTGTATACCTCTCGTTCCCGATGTACCATGTGAAGTACAAGCAGCCGGCCATGCTGCCTAACAACCTAGGCCGTACCTCTGGGATGCCGTCGTTGCCGGGCCGCACACTCGCCGGACGCTTCAATAAGGCAGCATGCAAAGCCTTCGTAAGATAAACTGTAATGGTAGGTACCTAGCTGTTTTCATCTATATCTATAAAAATTAATATAATTGAAGTAGGTACCTGTCTGTTTGTAATGTCATATTAACAGCTTTTTACTAAATGCATAATTATGAAAGTATATAAGTAAGGTACTTATAAAAAAGAATCGTTTTTATAATTTTTGTCTGTCTGTTCCGGCAATGTAATCGTAATGTAATCTCCGAAACGGCTGGACCGATTTTGACTGGCTTTCCACTGGCAGATAGCTGATGTTTTTATAAGGAGTAATAAAGACTACTTTTATTTTAGAAAAAAGAATTAAGTAGTAAAGAGACACATTATTAAACATGCGCCTCATAATATTTTAGTAATCACCACGGAAGGAAGTTACCATGCTTACTTTCGTAAGCATATTTCACCTACTTCCACTTCGGAGGTTGTAGTGGTACTCATAGATCTATGGGTATGAGGAAGCCTTCCTTATCACCTGATTTTCAACATGACAAAATAATTCAGTTTGACAATATCATTACTTAAAGTGGAACTAGTCGCGAGCTCGAACTCACTGGTGGTCATGTCCAAAAAGCTCGCTGTCTCACCTGGCTTCGTGTCGGACAGAGACAGTATCAGTGATGACTTGATGAGCAGTTAGTCGCTAGTCTACACGCACCGCGTCTAGTTCTCACGCGCAGGAACACCGTTCCGAACTGAAAGGCGCGTAAAAAAATTCGAAAAGTGCTTTGGAAAATCGAGTTTTATGAAAAAACCACTGCTTAAATCAATTACAAATAGTTTATTGAACTCTTCGATAACTGAGCTTTGTCAGCACCGACTTTGTTTTGATGATTTTACAGTTCTTTTATTACTTACTTATTCACACCCAAAGTTCGTTAAAAAGCAAGAAAAACTAATCTTTGTTGGCTCATAACTTTTTAACGGCTTTTTATTTTACTATTCTGTTTCTGTACAGACACAATTAATAATAAATGCACTCTGTTCAAACAAACAAGAAGGCGTATAAACTACACGAGTATTCTGTGGCCGCGCAAATCTTTGAAACGTGTAGGAGGACTAATACCTCATTTACATTCAGCCCCTGCCGCTGCCCCTCGCGCTGCCAGCGATACTTCCCTAAATACTGCCGCAGCAGGATCGAGAGAAGTGTGTGTTTACATATTGCCCTACCACTCACTTCGCTTTCAAGTTTCGCCGGGCAGCGCGAGTGGCAATGGTAGTGGCATGAGAAGTATCGCGTTTACACACTCGTCCTGCCCACTTCCCTGCTCACTACGACTGAATGTAAATGAAGCATTAGACAACACAATGCTGAGAGATGTGTAAACGTGCATAATATATTAATTCTTTGTCCGGCTTCTCTGTAAAACAGCCAAGTTTTGATGTAGGATTTCTTATAATAGGTACAGACGCCAGCAGGTCAACCTACCCCAATCTGTCAAATTGCTTTGATAGATTTTCAACTTTAGTACAAAGGAATAAGGTTCATATTCAATTGGGAAAATCTGACAGATTGGGGTAGCTTGATGTGCTGGCCTCTGTACGTTGTGTGTTGACAAAAGTTTACATTCGTAAATCGTATTATGCTTACAGCCGTTTGAAAGTATGGCGTTTTGAAGAAACCAAGACGCCAGTGAATGAAGAAATCCTCAAAGATAATTTAGTGTACGTATCAAATAAGCATGATTTAATGTGCTTGCTGAATGTTGCTCGTAAAAGTGACACTACATGTGGTGTAAGTGTGTACGGTCATTTTATAATTTTTTTACATTTTGATTTGTTTCTTTCAGTACACAGAGTACACACGGCTACACATCAAGCTATACATTTCCAGTATAAGCTGATCTCACATTGTATAGGATTTCCGTACGATGCGAGACCAGCGTAAACTGGTTTTGTATAGCTTGATGTGTAGCCGTGTGTACACAACCAAGAACATAATTATGCCCGTGTAAAACCAAAATTCCGCTTAGAGGCCACCTACAGTATTCCTAGTACTAGCACAGTGACAGCTGACTGAACCTGTGCTTGAACCTTTAGAGACTAATTCGCGGTATAAGAACCAGATGAAAAAAATACGTATGTAGATACGTTCATCTGGTTCTTATACCGCGAATTGGCCGGAAGCTGATCCTGAAACTGATTCATTTCAATTGACTGTGGAAGCTGTTCCAAATAAATGTTTATCGACCTGAAGCATGTAATTGTGTGGGCATTCCAATTGGAAAGACACCGAAATATGTGTGAATCTTCACAAATTGAATTTGTTAGTGAGAGACTTGATGGATTTCGAAGTGAATTAATTTTCAAGTGCAGTAGGTATGTGTGGTAAAGCGTGGAAGCACTGTACGGAGAGCAGTAATAAAATAAATACTGCATTTGTGTCGGTAACAGTGACTGCTGGTAGCTACTACACTCAATCAGCATACATAACAAGTCTCATGGATATTCCAACAATGTCAGCTAATAAATTTCACTGTGTAGTAAAAAAATTAGGCAAGTCATAATATTACATAGATAAAAGAAAAATATTTAAAAACAAAACTACTTGCCAAATACATTTTTCAGATTTTCTCAATGTTTTTTTGAATGCCTATAATTTTTAAAATACACAATTTTAATTTTATTGTTCTGATAACATTCTACTCCCATGTAATTATGCTACGTGGGGTCGGCGCAATTTGTTTTTGCAACTGATTAAAAGGACAAAACAAAAAAGTCCGTTGATATTAATTACAGGTATCTATAATAATAATAATGAATTGATAAGTATACAATCGATTAACATAAATTTTAATAGTTGTTTATATTTTACAATCTAAAATAAAATGACGATGGGAACTCTGGTAGTCTAGCCATAATGAGTTTGAATTCATTCAGTCCGATGCCTCCACTCTTGTCTAAATTAATTTCATCTAATATCTGCGATTAAAGAAAAAGACATTGTTTATGTCATCATTATCTCAAAACTATAAATAAGAGTCATGCATGAGTCCTCTTTCATAGATCTCCTCATATTATTGCCAGCCTCTAACTATCACACTGCAATGGATAATTTCGAAGCATATCATTCGTCCTTTATAGCATAACAATCAGCCTACAATGTTCGCATTGCTAGAACACAGCACAGGCCTCCTCTCTCTCCCCCCCGGTGGGTTCCCACATTGTCGAGGCGTAGGGGCTCAGTAGCCGTGGCTTGGTCACCCACGGTGAAGCGAAGAGGAACCCGAGGAGGGGCCGCTCGTCAGAGCTTTTGCCTGTAAGCCGACGACGTAGCGGCCAACAAGTAGGTTGCGGTGCCGCTTGGGCGATATCGCAACTGAGGCGGACCGCGAAGTCGTATGGAAGGCATCGTGGGTGAGAGTTGGAGGCCGCTGCGCGGCGGGAAAGGAGTGCCGGTATTGCGGTGCGCCGCTCTCCTTACCTTCCGCGGCCTTGACGGAGTCGCCACCGTCTGATGGCGGACGCGGTGGGGCCGCAGGGGAGGAGGAGTGTTGGTATTACGTTGGCCACTCTCCCTATCCTCTGCGGCCGAAAATAGGCAGGCGGTGGGGCCAACGACCTGACCCGCCGCAAGGGGACCAAGGGTGCCCAGACACGGGGTCGTCTGGCGTCCATGTGCTGGTGTGGTCCCTGGGGTGACCACGGCGTGCTACGTGTTCTGGTGCGCCGGTGATGGGGAGTACTCCCCAGAGGAGGGTCCGGTGACGGACAGCCGCGGCGGGTTCACGGATGAGTGCTAACGCGTGCCCGTGTTCCCGCCACAAGCGGCGGAAGAGGACACCGTGGAGTTTTAGTGGGTAAGAGTCCCAAATAACTGCACTATTTCCCCGTGGTAGTGCATTATGCATGAGCATTTCTCCACGTTAAAAAAAAAGCCTCCTTTATTCGAGAGTGAGTGGGCTGTAATGTATTCTACCACGCGGGCCCAGTGCGGGTTGATAATATTAATGCCTTCGGATTTTTGGTTCTAGGACATGCCGGTTTCCTAACAATGTATTCCTTCACCGTTTTGAGAGGAGTGGTGATGAAATGATTTAGATATATACAAATTAAAGCTCCTACCTAGGTTCGAACCCACGACCTATGACTTCTAAATCTGGGCCACCACTGTTCCTTGATACCTATTGGCAAAATAATTGTATTCTGAAATGGAATCGAAAGTCCAGCCGTAAGTATGGAGTGGGTATAAAGAACTAGCTAGTCTTCACGAATGAGATGATCTAAAATAGCGGCGAACAGCTGCAATGAATCTGATTTTAGCAATACAAATGAACCTGTGACGTATCCGCTTTTAGAAATGTGGACTCTGTGACATTTTGTTAATCTCGATAATATATTTTGTTAGATATGGTTCTCCCGGTATCCAGGGCTTGCACAACGTTCACAAAATTAGCTTGTTCCCTCGGCATTTATGCTGTGCCGTGATAAAAATACAAGTCAGTATGGTGGTAGCAGCGGTATAAAACCAGTGGTGAACTGACGACCCAGTGAAAATGGCCCCGACTTACACTTTGTAAATCATAGTCTTGAACACAGACAGGCATTTTATGTAAATTATTTTCGTGAGGGAACCGAACTAGTGTGTCCTATTAGGCTATTACCGGAAATTCGAAAACATGTGACGTCCACCGACCCGCACTGGGCCCGTGTGGTGGCGGCTCGGTCCCTCTCATGCACAGTGTAAACATTATAGGCTGATCATGCTGTAATATGGTAAGGTGGTAGCGATCACCACCTGGTACACCAGATACGTGCATAGGTATAGGTAAACATATGTACCACCTATGTTAGGTACCCCAAGTTCAAAATCAGCCATCGCAACAGTAGCGTAAAGGGAATTGAAGATTTTTTTTATGGAAGGCTCCATACTATTGTCGTCACGACATTTTGCTTTTTTTTTGTCGTCACGCCATTTTGTTTTTTTTTTTTTCAAAATGGCGGCAACGCATGAAACATATAAATCGAAAGAAAACATGGAACCAAACCCCCATAGTTGGTATGGATGTCACGTGATCAACTTTGAACTAATATCTCGGAATCGTAACTCTTTACGGGGTTTGGTCCCTTTATTGTTTTCTGTTTGCATTAGTATTATGTCAGCTATTTTATATAGGATAGGATACATGCGTGGCAGCCATTTTGAAATAAAAAATCAAAATGGCGCGAAGGTAGTTATTCCACGGAACTTTAAAGCCCTTTAACTTGTACCATTTATTCTGTGCCTTTAGGTATACTTACTACTTTAGCAATTTTAAGCTTAGAGTCCCGATCGATGTGGTTATCCGCCATTATAATACGGTTATCAATGACACTCCAAGTCAACCGGTCCACGATCCGGCTGATATCCTTTTCGGTAATCTGACCGTCTTCATCGAAATCTGAAAATGTTATTCGAATAAATTAGTGCAAAATTGTGATGAATTTTCTATCTAAAAAGCGGACAAGTGTGAGTCGCACACGCAAACTAAGGGTTCCGTACCTACATACCATACATAAGGGTCGAATATAGAACCTCATTATTTGATGTCGGTTAAAAAAAACACGTTTTTATATGGGGATTAAATTTTATTTAAATCTTTATTTTTATATATTTTTTAATTTTGAGGCCATAGTCTAGTACGGAGTACCTACACACGGCTACACATCAAGCTACAAATTTCCAGTTTTAACTGACCTCGCATTGTGTTTTCCGTACAATCTAACGTCGGCTTATACTGGTTATGTACAGCTTGATGTGTAACCGTGCGTCCACACTCTGTGAAAAGGGCTTTGAAGGACCGTGGCATACCTAACGTCCGTCCGTCTGATTTTTTTTTAAATTGCTCCTTTAAAAATCTGCAATCCCCTTTCAAGTGTATACCTATCACGGTTCTAGAGAGACAAGAGGCCTAGTGAGAGACAGACGGATTTAGTAATAGAGTCCGTTGGCACCCTTTGGGTACGAAAGAATCTGAGTAAACAGCAATGTCGTGTCGTATTCTGAAGCTCATTGCAATTTGTCACTGATCGTCATACCTTAAGACCATACAACATTCTCAAAATAAATAGTAATTTTGCAAGTAGGTAAAATTAGCAGAATTGGTAAGTGGGACCGACCGATTGATAGTTGTATTCAAATAGTAAGTACCTAAGTTGACTAAAGCATTACCGTGCTAAAGGCACTTTTCAGAGTTTTTGTCCTCGAAATAAAATTTTATAGGTAGGCGTGTGATGTTTATTTCTATCTTATTTTAAACTAGCTTCTACCCGCGCCTTCGCTCGCGTTGATGTCGGAAATTATCCGGTTTGAATTTTTTTGCGCTAATCCTTTTTGTTAAATAAAAGCATTGGTGTGATTTGGGTGATGCGCCTGGTAATTAAAAAAAATCGTTTCTTTGTAAAAGTTGTTTGTTATGATGAGTACAATCATGTGTTTATGTATCGGTCATTAATTACCATTCACCGATACTAATTTACAACAAAAACTAATACTTATGTTTTCAGATTTTCTCACATAAACTTCAAAACTCCAGCCCTCTACGTGCCATCATGTACCTACGTCATACAATAAAATACCTACCAAAAATCCTGAACGCCCAAGCAGCCTTAACTTCGGCAGGACAGCCAGCGCTCATGGCCGAACATAAGTCCACCATATCTTCGAACGAAAAACAATCATCGTCTTTCGAGGAGAACACACTAAATATCCTGTCTTGAAACGGATTGTTCTGAAAATTTACGTGTTACAAAATTGTGTAATAATTTGGCAACAATAAAAGATGTCAAAAGCTTTTTCACTTAGGCCTGAATTCACCAACATTTAAATCAACCGATTAAATATTTAATCAGTTCTATATTTAAAATTTCCTTAGGAAATTTGACATATACCAAGTTTAAATATTTAACCGGTGGTTTGAATGTTGGTGAACTTAGGCCTTAGTGTTACCTTTAGTACGCAAAACCTGTTCACAATATCCTCTCTGCTAAATCTGTGATGGTAGTTATTTTTGATCATCACTGGATCAATGGAATAAAACTTTTTCATCAAGCTGAAAAACGTGTAGGTATTATTTGCTTAGACTGGTGGAATTCGATGGAATCGCCATAACAAGAGAAGTATGAATCACTTACTATAATATTTCTCCCTTCGTCAGATAAGTCAAGGATGCATAGTCTTCTAGAACATCCTGGGTCAATCCCGGGTAGGATTGTGCACTACCCATTATTTTATTTGTTTTTCTTTTATTTCCGTGTAATCACTAACACTCACTGCTTGGGTCGGAAATTCTAGTGTATACTAACAAACCTTATCGCTCTATAAAAAATGATCTTATCAGGCCTATTAACAGTAATTAAAAAACAGATTTTATCGATTTAAAGGTTATTCCTATATTAGTTTGTGACGTCACCGCGTCAGCAGATGCCAATTGGTCAAATGAAACTGCGAATTATATTAAGGAAAAATAATTTATTGTTTAAAAATAACACCCGAGATCATACTCAGCAATAGTAACGCATACATACACGAAAAGTCAATGCAATACAAACAGCAATACAATGCTCCACTCTACAATTTACTTATACCAGGATAATGTCGTTGCTACTAGTTGCTAGAAAGTAGAAAGTCATGCACAACGAAATAAATATATGAGACAAAACAATATATTGTAAACTTGCAATTAAGGAAGCGTCTACGATATGAGAATGACTAAATAGTGGTTGGTTCAAAAATTACTAGAAAAGCTTTCTACAATGTGGAGAAAATAATACGACAGTAAATAAAAACACTGGCACCGCAATACTAAGGCCCGGACTCCACCAAAGCGGAGACGTGCGGAGCGGAGCGGAGACGTGCAGGAATCGACCAATCACAATGGTTGAAATCCTCATCGCGTCACTCGTCTCGTTTGTGATTGGACGATTCCTGCACATCTCCGCTCCGCTCCGCACATCTCCGCTTTGCTGGAGTCCGGGCCTAATGCTTAAGAGTATTTTGGAACCATCAAATAAATCCCATCATCTTCTAGATTAAAAAAGGGATTTTTTCAAACAAACTAAATAGGGCAGACTATGGGTCCAATCTGGCTATAGTGACTTAAGGCCCTATACTACCTCAAATGGCTTAGCATGATCCTCCGTTATGTCGAAAATACTGCAGCATTAATTTTGAAATAAATATATGGTAAAGTTGAGGATTAATGCTAGGTCTTATGTTAGACGAAAACACGATTTCATAAAATTTTCTCTATAGAAAAAAATTCCAAAGTTATCTCCAAACCCAACAATAAACCGCTGGTAATCAAAAAATACTTCAAATTATATCATGAAACTTTGTATACTAACCGAACTAACTATAAAGCAGGTCTTATGTTATTTACTTTTTTTTTAATTACCATTATTTTCACCATAAAAAGCAAATACCTAAACTATTGGCGCTCCCTGCCGCCTAGCATCGCACTCTGTCTCGCTCTCACTCAGTCCGCGAGCAGTATCGTGCGAGCGAGATAAAGAGCGAATTTTAGCTGAGGTAGTGTAGGCTCTTAACTATTAGATTTTATTGAATTTTCTTATGCAGACTGGGAACACATTAGATGATATACGCAATTTAACTTATTGTCGTCTCCACATTGTATATTCGAGAAAACCAGGTCATAAGAATTATATCGTCTTCACTAAAGTTTCAGATGATTCCACTTGCACTTATGATTGTCAGTAATATTTACAAAACGTCGGTATGGTTTGTCGTTTTCAGTTGCGTGATTAGTCTTACAGCTGAAAATTTGACGCTTTGCGCCTGCACATCACCTTTTTGGGAAGTCAACATTGTCAAAACTTATTTGGCGTCGCGCTCTCATTTTAGCTGCTTCTTCGAACGAAGGCATGGAATTGGACTTGAAGAGGGGGAGACTGGACTTGTCAAGCATGCTGAGTCCACTGCTGCTATTCGAATTACTATCTATATTCACTAGTTTGTCTTGTAGGATATTTTTGGAGCAACTTTTTGGTTGCTCCTGTTTGATTCCGATACTGTGCGTGTTTTCTTTGATTTGTGAGGTGAATGTACTGGGTATGGCCTGCCGGGCCCTCATCTGCTGGTAGGCACTGGCTGAGATGTAGCCTGATATTTTGTTGTTGGTTTCGTTTGCGATTTTCATCTGTTCCTCTTGGAAACACTCGTCGACCGTACGACCTTGTATTATTGCGAATACGTACTGACGCGCTAGCCTGTAAAAGACGTTATGACGTGTAAATATAAATGGAAAACAGGAGATGAGATGAGCTTATTCGGGACAGAGAGTATATGCATGTTTCTAGTCGTAAATTTCATAATGATTGCAGTGTTACGACATGTTACTAAGATGAGCCCTGCGGGGCAGCTTATAAGCAGCGCAAAAAGTGTCTGTAAATAAAGATCCCATGTCATATTACAGAACTGGTGAAATATGGGTGTACTATACTTATCTGCCATTCCCTTTTTGGGAACACAAGCGTGATGGTTTTCATAAAATTTAAGCAAATAGTCGTATACTCACTTAAGCATAGTTTCAGAAGTAGATAGTTTAGGCGCGGCCAGTTTAGCGGCGTGTGGCGGTAACGATAACAAGCGGCGCGTGAGTCGAGCTAGTGACGACGCCTTCTCGCGGAAACCGGGCGATGACATGCGCCAGCCGTGCACGCGCAGAGCCTCTGATACTGCCCACAACAGTTTCTGTAAAAAAGATTAGACAAGTAAGTTAAAAATAAACTTTAACTATAGGAATAATATGTTTGACTTTTTAGGTTTTTCTATTAGGAATTTCTCAGTAGCAGCTTGAAGCCTGGAACTCAAGCCATACGACGCCGACGTGTCTAAATAGGTATGTCGCTTAATCAATTAGCCACAAGGACAATTTGAAGCGTGGATGTTTCTGGTTGATGGCAAAACACTCCCTCCATAATACGTGAAGTCACTGGCGAAATGTGTGATAACAATACACCTATGCCAACCTGTCTTTAGGGATACCAGGCGTGATGTTATGTGTTTATTTTCGAAGCCGAGTTTATTTTTTAACGTAAACGACATACAAAATGACCAACCTTCTTATGAGTCTCATTTAATTCACTGGAGGTCCTCGTACCAAACGCCTCAGATGCCCGGCGTGCGAATGTAAGTTGTGAATGCGAATTCCCAATACTATCACCTCCGAACGACAAACTCTTTGCAATCTTACTCCTTCCATTATCAGATTCATCATCAAATGGATCGCGCTTTCTCTTCAAGAAATTATCACTTTGTGTGCCATCCATGCTTTTTGTCTCGGCAGTTCGGACCGGTGACCCGAATAATGCTCGTTTGGATTTCATTGCCTGAGCTGGTACTGATGTGGAAGAAGCTTGAGGCATAGGCCTTCGGGTTTCAGGGCTAAATAAGGCTCTTTTGAGAGTCTCTCGAGCAGGCTGAGATCTGGTTAGATGATCGGAATCCATGAGCAATCTTCTCATTGCTTTTTTCTTGCTAGAGCCGCCACTTCGGGTCTTGGGAGTTTTTGCTGGGGTCTTCTTGCCTGGAGTCTTGCGAATTGGTGTTCTTTTGCCCGGAGTGCGTCGTGTGCGGGGACTCTTTCTCTCCGATGAGTTGACCAGCTTCCTGTGCGGGAAGAAACTTGGAAAGATTTCGATATCAGTACTGAGATAGACAATTACATTTATAGAAATCATCAACATCTGCCTAACCTTTTCTTAACTATGTTGGGGTCGGCTTCCGGTCTAACCGGACGCAGCTGAATACCAGTATTTTACAATTTAATATAGAAAGAAGTACTAACAATACGTCCTACATTGTGAAGAAGATAAGGTGCTTCTTATAGATCAGAGAGTTTTAACAAACATCCATGAAATCCTATCCTACTAATATAATAAACGCGAAAGTTTGTGTGGATGGATGGATAATGTTTTTTACTCTTTCACACAAAAACTACTAAACGGATTTGGATGAAATTTGCCACACATATAGTTTATAACCCGAATTAACACATAGAATATTTTTTGGCTCGATATTCCCACGGGATCGAGACTTATGCGGTTCAAACCGAGGGGCGCTGCTAGTAATCTATACTAATAGTTAGGGAGGCGAATAGGGGAATTTTCGGTAATACTCGAGCGTGGCAGTTTGAGATATGAGAGATACCTTAGACCTAATAGAACAACCTTGTAAAGTATTTAGCTCTATATGTAGTGACGCGCGCCTAGGATAGACGATCAGATTAGTAAAAAAAAATCGATAGTCTGAAATACTCGAGCGCGTCAGATTAAGATATACGGGGTTAATTTTAGTGTTTTAAGACTAAATTAAACTAATCTGACGAAAAGTCCTTGCCGCCGCCGAGTCATAGGGTCGCGAACTTGTAAAAAAAAAACGTTAATCCGGCATTCTCGAGCGCGATTTTTTATTTTGAAGAATATAATCTAAAACTCACTAAAAATACAAAATCTGCCGGTTTCCGCATGACCAGAAGTGTGGAGGAGCCATTTCGTCTTCCGAAAAACGCGTTGCGGCATATAAGTCGCGAACGATTCATCTTACAAAAAAAAAGTTTAATTAAACAAAAAAGGTAATTTTATTTTACACAAAAAAGGTCTCATTACATTTTTGTCCAAAGTTAAAACTTTTTGACTTGAAGCATCATAAAAACTCAAACTCCCGGTTTTTTGAGTGTATCTCGAAAACTGAGGGTGTTAAAAAAAATTGATATGAAATAACGATTATTAAATTATGTGACTTTTATTATATCTCACAAATTTTTTTTTTCTAAAACTTCTCGACAATTTTCGTGGACTCGGAAAAAGCTACGCGTATCTGTATACAAAAGTATTATTAACATGTACAGTTTCATATATATTATTCAATAGCCTGTTGATCCTCAAATTGTTTTTTGGACGTACCGTAAGCAAAACGAAGTGAAGAATTGAAGCAAAAAAGAGGAATTTGCCATAAACATGTAATACAGACTGAGCGCTTCGCGGAAATATGCCGTCCTACCAGTATTTTTCCTTTATTTCGCAACATTGATGGTGGGGAAAGAATCGGTAGAAGGGAATTTTCGGTACACCCCATATATATAGGTATATATATATATATGTTTATGGTCCCCTACCGTAGACCTATGTGCCCTCAGTATAACGACGATTGAAGAGAGAGAAAAGACCCGACGGTATATTTCTCGAATGTGCTGGAAACTTTGATGAATTGTATTGAGCAAAAATGTAAAGGTCATACATAACAATACAATTATAATACAATTTGTATTTCATTTCATTTTTTTTTTATACAATAAATAATACAATTCGTACTACATTTCATCTACATTTACGTTGGTTGTATCTGTCGCTTTATTGTCATTCTTAAATTCCCCGTTTTATCAAGGAGAAAGAAAGGAAAAAAAGAAACCAAAAAACCTTTTTCGATCAGATTAAGAGAACCCACCAACAATTTTGTCAGATTAAGGAAATATGCTTTCAGGATACCGAGATAAACCTCCCCTATGAAAATCTGACGCGCTCGAGTATTTCAGAAAAACTTTTTTTTTTTGCATTTTCAAAAATTCATCACAACTTATCGTCACGCCGAAATCGTCAGTTTTTTTAAAGGGAGCTTCCTTGGGGCCTACTTAACACCCCTTCCGAAAATCTGACGCGCTCGAGTAAATTTTTTTTTGTTGCATTTTTGACTACTTTATATGCCTACCCCCACCACGCAAACCGGCAGATTAGTATACCGTTGTTATCAGAGGCACTTGGGGCAAACGTAGTATGAATATCTGACGCGCTCGAGAATGCCCAAGTAACTGTTTTTTTTAACATTTTTGAAAAACCGTACACGCCAAGCCCACCGCTAAAATGGTTTTTACCATAAGAGCTTTTCTTTTCGAAATCATTTTATCTTTCGATTTTGATAGGTCTCGACGGCGCCGTTGAATTACACCATTTAGCTACCTCGCCTCCCTAACTATAATATTATAAAGAGGAAAGATTTGTATGTATGTTTGTAACGAATTGGCTCAAAAAGAACTGGACCGATTTTAAAAATTATTTCACCAATTGAATGCTACATTATCACTGATTAACCTTTTAACCGCCCGGCTTCTTATCAGTTGTCGTGCCCCCAGCGCCTGGCAGTGATTCGAAAAAAAAATTTTTTTTTTTTTCGAATAATCTAGTAGAGTAGGTAGGTACAGCGTAATTAATAAAAAAAAAACAGAGTAAACGAGCTGTGGTATTTAGTCGTAAATATACGACTCCGGCGAAATGGACACGAAAATATTTGTCGGATTAATCCGACGTAAGCGGTTAAAGGGTTAATATAGGCTTTTTTAATTGCAAAAAAATAAAATGTTTTAAAATTAAATGTCCACCCGTGCGAAGCCGGGACAGGCCGCTAGTAACATAATAAAAGACGTCGGTTATTAACAAAATTCAACCAAAACTCTATGCCAGTTGATAGAAAAGTCGTGTTTCTTTGAAATAAATAGTTTTTCATTAGACATTTCATTCAGATTGAGCCTTTAAAATAAACATATCTGACCAAATGTAAACTACCTTCGCCAACGTCTTGGAGGAATAAAGATGTTAGGTATGTCCACAGCTAGGCAAACGCCTTGCTCCATTTCCTTCCATTAGCGTGCTATTATTTAAACTGCCCCGTTGGTCTCGTAGTTGCAAACACGACACGACTGCTGGTCGTGGGGTCTTGGGTTCGATTCCCGGGTATTATTGGGCTAGTAGCTAGGAAGTATTATTGGGCTATCCATTAGGAATTTCTTAGTAACAGTCCGGAGTTTGGAAGTTGGCGGTTTAATACCCCCGTGCCTCGGAAAGCACGTAAAGCCTTTGGTCCTGCGCCTGATCTCTCCCCGATCGTGTCGGATTGCCGTCCCATCGGACTATGAGAGTAAAGGAACAGAGAGCGCATCTGTGTTTACGCACACACTAGTGCACTATAATATCTTCTGCGTACCTGGCTAATCTCCGTTAAGATTGGCCACCGTGACTGAAATCGGTCGGAAGGCTATTATTATGTAATTTTTATACAGATGTGATGGTATAATGTTAAATTGCGTACTTACTTCTTATCAATGAGCACCATTTTAGCGGTGGATGCTTGCGCCTTCTCGTTGATAGTTGCTGCGCTGGCGAAAGCTTGCCGTCTACGAGCTAAGTGCGATAAACGACGGCCAGGCGACTTAGCTTGAGCCATCCTGTAAAAAAATATATTCCTCTTACTAAAACAATAAAGATCGCGGGGCCAGTTTCATGCTTACAGTGTCAATGAGATAGTACAGTGTCAGTGCTCTGCATTACCGGACCCCTCTTATAATGAAGAAAAGGGGTTGGGTTGTGCAGATCACTGATTCAAGTTCAAGATCAAGCAGTAGAAATGACAGGAAAGCCTTTCTTTTTTTCCAGTGTGACAAAACAGAAAATAAATAAATACGTCATTACCTACAGTTGAAGGAGTACAGCTCCTTCAACAAGATCTGGTCCCTAGCAGCTTTAATCAGAGTAGTGGAAAGAAAATCGTGAGACCTTTGCCCAGCAGTGGGACATCATCACAGGCTTTTAATAATAATACACTTGCATGCAAAAAAATTGGCCCACCCCATGCTCTCCATTTGTGACATGATATCTAAAAAATTGTAATGAATATAATATTTTATTATTTTATATTGTGTAAAAAAAACTGTACCTTATCTACCGATAAGGTACACTTTATTTGAATATACATTATATTTTGATAAAAACAATATTCTTGACAGGATCATCTCGATTCTTCAGATGTCCTTATCACTCATTTTTGCTCGGAAAAAGCGTGACTTTTTTTGTCAATGAAATTGACAAACGTTAATTTTTTTTTTTTTTAAATTGTTTATTCATCATGAGTCTCCTTTTTGCTTCGCCGTAGTCGGATAAAAATTTAACTTGATTTTGTTAACGGACTTCAAGAAAAAAAGCTTCTACAACACCCATATTTGTAAGTTCGCGATGTTCTCAAAAACTAATGTATAAGTTTTGATAATTCGTTCACTAATGTAATCTAGATATTTTCAGGAAGGTTATAATATACAATATATTAAGTTAATGTTAGTAAAACTTGTTGAATTATATTATTTTAAATCAAAGAGTATGGAGTGTGTTGATTCTCTGCACGCAAGTGTAGTTACCTACAATAATAATGAGACATGTGTAACACAGTTTACGAAGCAATAACTTCCTTATTTACAAACTCATTTTTTTTCTGCTTCCTATGCAAGCAATGTTTCAATGATTAATTAGTTAATGAGGGCATTAGGTTAATGCTGACTAGTATAAAAGTTATAACACAGGGTAATTGCGTAACACACTATCAGTAGCAATCGGTTTCATTTTGACAGTTCAACAAAATTCATTGCGGTATTTACGTTGTTGAGCAGACACACTTTTCGAACGTAAATGAAGCAATGGATTAGCAATAAGCTTCAAAATTAGTCAAATTGAAAGTAATAGTGTGTTACGCAATTAGGGTGCTGGGTAAATGTAATGTACGCACGACGACATAGTCAAGCAACACATTTCCGGTATAAGCTGAATTTTCATTGTACGAAAAGCCTATAACAATACGAGGTCACCTAGAACTGGAAATGTATAAGCAGCTTGATAATTATGTCATTGTGTGTACTATGCACTTCTACCTAGGCTACCCCTTCGAGATATATGAGCGGGACGAATTGATGTTGTTAAATAATAGTGTGGATGTCCATATTCACCTAAGCATGGTCTGGAAGGACTTATGATACTCAATACTCAGTATATTTATTGCCTCCACATGTGGACTTAGGTGGAAGGTTTTACATAATATGATCATTGTGGACCCTGTCGGGCACAGCAAAAGATACTGAAGCGGTTCGGCCGTATTTTAATACTGGACCAGGTGAAAGGTGCTCAAGGCAGATCACTGGCAAGATGGTTAGACGCGATCAAGAAGGCTGCTGGAGGCAGCATCTACCAAGTGGTCCACACTGCTGAAGACCGCATAACTTGAGAGATGCGATCCATAGCATCGAGGGGACGACAAAGAAGATAGATGTCTTCTATGATATACATACTTGAGCCTCATTGCTTTCCTCTTACTAGCGCTGTTTGGAGACTGCAGGCCTCCAGAGTAAATGTTTACACTTGTATCAGTCTGGGCTCCAACATATCTCTCTCCATAGCGTAACGCAAGTAATTCTAGCTTCTCTGAATGCTTTGTCACATTGTAGCTGAAAAAGATAAGCACAAATAACATTAGAATATCTACAAATAGTATGAAATAAAGTCGCCCAGCCATGTATGCATATTATTAGGAGAGAAACCTCGAAATTGCTTGAATTTTGATTCAATTTATGCATCAATAATTGGGGATGTTTTAAAGCTCTAAAACTAGGCTGCTAACCTGGAACAGGTTGCCTGATTGCTTGAAATAGCCTGTGACCCATACAATAAAATTTGGCTATTTGAAAGTGAATGTTAAGGTATGATTCCGATCTCGGCAGCACGCAGCAGTGCTGCCGCAGCACTACTGGTCCCCATATATTCTCTATAGGTTTATTTGAGAAATCACATTCCGAGCTCCGCAGCAATGCCACGCGACATTGCTGCGTCACATTGCTGCTGTGCTCGGAATGTAAAACTATAGAAAATATATGCCCACCAGTAGTGCTGCGGCAGCACTGCTGCATGCTGCCGAGATCGGAATCATACCTTTAGATAACTTTCATAATATCCATGTCTACTTCCTCAAACATTGCTTGAAAATGAGGAAATAATTTTTGAGGAATATTTTGGCACAAAATAATAACAAAAAAGTACAAGGTCAGAATCAAGCAACACAGCAAGTTTATAAAAGAATACTTACTACACATCATAGTATCTGCATTTTACCACATCTGGCCACACCGTCTCAGCTGCCTCAATTTCAGTACACATTTTCAGATGTATACTCTTATCGTTAACACTAGTATCTAACTCAGAAGGCTCATTAGATGTAGAACTCTTAGATTTCTCCCCATTCGAACTTTTACTAGTACTTTCCTCAGTATCAAGAGTTTTCGAGATTTCAGGGATTTCTACGAATGACACTCGTTTCGTAGGTGTTGTAGAGTTTATTTCAGGCACAATAACTTTTGCTTCTTCATCAAACATAGGTAGATAAGAATAGTACTTCTTGAGCATTTCTGTCACATCAGTCTTTAGCATTGTTACTGAGGGTGGAGGTAAGACTCCTTGAAGAGTTTCCTGTTGGAATATTAAGTTGAATAAACAAAGGTTAGTAACTGTAATGTATTGTAATGTTATTTTGTTTTACTTATATTGTGTTATAATCTAGATTATTGCGAACGTTGGACGAGACTGGCTAGCCACCGCGTCAGATAGAGAAAAGTGGAATTCTTTGGAGGAGGCTTTTACCCGAAGGGTGTCCACACACTAACATTATTTTATTATTATTATCACAATTATTTTATTTTAATCGAAATTAATCAATTAACTTATTAGAACGCATGATTTAATAATAATTAATTTAATAATTTTAGGTAAGTTATTCAAATTCAGGATGCAAATTTTATTTGTTGTATTAATTTTGATTTAACAATATTGTAATTTCTTATTGCTTTTTTTTTAATTGTGTGGAATCAGTAAAGCTTTATTATTATAATTATATTGTGTTATCATATTCCAACCTCTGTACAACATCTTTGCAATAAATAAACTGATTTGAAAGATGAAATAGCCACATTATATTGAAAAAAAAAAGGGCTTTTGAAGTTATATGATCAGGAAACTTAATGTTACTTTAGTAGGCTGTAGGTTATAAAGGAATTCCAAAAATAAAGTTGTTTATATTAATTTGTTTCCCTGTAAGAGAGATTGTGCTGCTAAATATCTTTGTTTACATTTTTTATCATAAATATTTACATACATATTGAGTAAGAAGCCTTGTTTACAAATTAGAATTAGATCATGGCCAGCAGAAGACTGAGATTGCAGTCAAAATATATGAATGTTACTCTAAATTTTACTTTTCGAGATGCTTAATATTCAGAATAAATGTTGACTATTATATAACTAATT
The DNA here is from genome assembly GCA_949316385.1 of Globia sparganii. Taxonomy (NCBI): domain Eukaryota; kingdom Metazoa; phylum Arthropoda; class Insecta; order Lepidoptera; family Noctuidae; genus Globia; species Globia sparganii. The sequence continues at coordinate 7,761,071 of OX438670.1, forward strand.
AGTTGTGTAAGTACTTCGTTTTTAACATGCTTATCTAATAAGAATTAAATTTAAAAAAAAAAAATATTAATTCAATTTAGACACTAGTAGTTGATATAAATTAAGGTAGTTTTCTTTTAATTTTTTTTTTTCTATCGTACATACAACTTTCGTTTTGCATGCTGAGTTTACCTTTAAGTGATTGTACACTATTGTTTTTCTGTTTTTCCTTGTTTTTATGTACATAACTGGTGTAAATTGGATTTGTCTTACGTAACAGCAAGGATTTTAAGAAAGCGTCTACTAGAATTAAATTATTTAACACACTGGTTCGGCCAATACTTGAATACAGCAGCCAGGTTTGGAATCCTCACTATGATATATACATTAAACACCTTGAAAGTGTCCAAAGACGTTTCCTATATCATCTTTGTTACAAAGATCGTTTAGCTAAAAAAATCATCAGCTACAAAGACAGATTAGGGCACTACAAAATGGTCTCACTTGCAGACAGACGGAAAACGGCAGATCTGATACTACTGCACAAGCTATTCAATGGAGTCATAGACTGCAGCGAACTATTAGGTAAACTGCACATGAACGCGCCATCTCGTCTGCCACGGAAAAGCAGCTACAACTTATTTTGCGTCTCAGGATCTAAAACTAATCTGAGACATTTCGCCGCTCTCCCGAGACTCTGCAGGCAGTACAATGAGTTGTCAAAGCGTTGTGACCTGGACATAACCCTGCCCATATCAAAATACAAAAAGAATTTAGCCAGCGCAAAATAACAAAGTATGTTAATTTTCTCCGAAATGTGAAGTAATTGTAATTATTATTATATTATTATTAAACTAAACAATTGTAATATTAATGCTCAATCTCGACATGTTAATTTTTATTATTTTCCTCAAATTGGTTCAATGTCTTTTTTTTTCTCTCAATTTTAAATTTTAAATTTTTATTTTTATTCTGCCTACACCATTTGTTATATGAATGCTCAATCTGGACTTGTTAATTTTATATTGTTCGTTCTATTTTTTACAATTTATGTTCTCTATTTTTTTTTGTATAGGTACCTAGTTATATGTGCATGCTGTGGTCTCCTGTAATTGAAGGAGCACACGTGGAAGAACCTTTTTTATAATTGTAAATCTGTATGGTATATGTGTATCCTTTATTGGAGATCATCAATAAATAAATAAATAAACAATCGTTGGTAGACCAATAAATAAATAAATAATAAGAATACTTATTGATACAAAAATAGTCAAATGTGACAAAATGAGGTCATTGAACATGTAAGTAATAATAACATTTGGGTGCTAACCACATAATGTAATGCTATAAAACTCACTAACAAAAAACATCATTTTTTATTCAACAGTGAACTGTGAAACATGCAACTGATAAATACTCGATACATAAAGAGATAACTAATGAAAGGTGCATAAAAGATAGAAGTAGAAAGATTTATTTTACAGCAATATAATAATAAGCAGGTTTACAGGTTAATAGCTAGTTGAGATGATATAAGTAGCTTAAAGTACTACCAACAGCTAGGTTACAACATTTTATTTGCCAGTGAGCCCCAAACTAGGCAGTTCAGATCACATGGTAACTCGTTGTTACTGAGAATAAAATTCATGACTGTAACAGTACATTCTTTAGAAGTAATTCTATTGCAGTCATCAAATAATAATTTATGTTGAGCAAACAGAATGCGACGAAAGCAGGTTTGCAGGTTATTATGTCACAAAGGAGAGGTTAAAAATAATGTTGCCATTCTGCACTATCTATGCTTACCTCAATCTTCCTGACTTTTCTTTTCTCATGAATTTCAAATTCTTTGAGGAAACTCCAAAAAGGTTCTGGCTCTGGAGGCAGGTCATCATCATCATCGTTTTCAGAGAACATATCTGGAGATCTCACTCCACTGTCAAAAGATGCCTCGAGAGATGAATAACTTTGCTCTGAATTCCACTTTGCTGTGCTCCCATCATCATTTATATTTGGACAGTCCTTCTTACTGTCCTCATAGTGAGAGTCTCCGGTACTCTCCAAGGTCTTATCTAATCTATCACTAACATTGTCTGATGCATCACTAACTCTCAGCTCACAGTCGTTACTCTCAATAATTGACTCTGCATTATCATTATTACTTGTGTACATCCCACAACTTTCATCTTCACGTTTATGTTCTACATTATCTAAACTGGTTCTACAACTCATTGCCGAGAGAGGGTCTACGATAGGTTTCAACTTTTGAACATGCTTAATTGTACCATTAAAAGATAGTTCACTTATGGGTAGCTTGAATACGTTTTCTGAAGGCCCCACATCTCTAAACATAGGCACACTGTCTACAGCATTATTACTGTTTTCCATAGTAGGGGTTATGAACATGGGATGTTTAACTATTTCAGTTCTTGAATCCTCGGACGTCTGAAGGTCGGTTTGGTTAGATTTCTCGTTTATAAGACTGGTGTCGATCGTAGCGAAAGAATTCTCAAGTAACGATGCCGCAAGTGGTGAACAAGGAGAATTGATTTTCACACACAAATCTGTATCTAAACTAGATCCTTTGTCAGTCATATGATCACGAACAATTTGATTTAGTAAATTGCTCTCAGTTTCAGCTGTTTCGCAATGTTTATTTTTAACATTAGTTGATGTTACGGTAGATAACTCTATGTTACCTCTACTATGCGAACTCTCAGAATCACAGCGGTTCGAAGATAGACCCTCGTTTGGTTCACGTTTTACACTTTCTTCTATCAAAGGATCAACAACATTAAAACTTCTCAAATAGCGTTCGTACAAAGAAAAACTATCGCTCATGGAGTGACAATTCGAGTCTTCAAAGGATTCCATCACCACTTCATTCTTATTTGAGAAACGTTGTTTTAAGGACTCATGTTTTTAAAAGTTCTCTATTTAATATTGCAAAAACACTATACTATGCATAGCTCTTCAGAGCTTAGTGCTTACACAAACGCGCCATTTACGCCATATTGCTAAAACTAAAACTAAAAAAAACACAATCTGTGGTCAGTAAAGTCAAGGAAACAAGAGTGCCAGGATGAAGGAACCAAAAAGGAACCAAACGACTGCCATTTTCAGTCTATGGTTCAGGGTTTAGTCGATTTCTGATTTGGTATCCATTACAATCCATTATCATAAGTCATATCCAGAAGCATTTTTTTTTTTCATTTTTTATAGCGAGCTATATATAACTTGTCGAGATAAAATTAATCAGGTCGCGAAATTCAAATTTTCTTACGTTTTTTGCAATTTGCAAGTCAGTGTCAGGTTGTATCTTGATCAAAATTTGATTCGCGACTATAACTGGTACTTATTCACAGAATTATAGTCATTAGAATCATTAATACATCTTCCTAAGTTAGATTTGTACCACAAGAAGAAATCTCCTAGGGAAAAGTGTTTATGGTACAAATCTCACTTATAAAGATGTATGAATGTTTCATAAGATTATGATTCTGAAAATACGTACCTGTCATAGTCGCGAATCAAATTTTGATCAAGATACAACCTGACACTGACTTGCAAATTGCAAAAAACGTAAGAAAATTTGAATTTCGCGGTCTACCACTTCCCATTCACCTTAAACAATGTTGTGAAACGCACGGCCGCGGCCGCACGGGCATGCAGCCTAGTGGATTTAAGTGACATCCGCGTCGTCAAATATTTGGTTCTAAATGTATTCTAGGACACGAGAGAACAAGAAGCCACTTTCCTCACAATCACGTTTTTCTATAACGCTTGTTGTTATCGAATTGTTTTGAGAGCAGTGGTAACGAAGTAAATTGCACAAGTATAAGTTGAGGTCCATACTAAAACAGTGGCACTTGGCCCAGAAGTATCGGAAAATGGAGGCAACACTCTAAATACCTAAGGGCCTGTGCACACCACGTTTTTTAAACGCACCGTTGACGCGCGTTTTAGAAACGTGCGTCGACGGCGCGCTTTTATCCTACAGAATGTCTACAGGCTGCGTCTGACTCGCGTGCGTATCGCGTCTGTATCTGTTAGTAGTTCTACCCAAGTCCCACTAGCGTACAGAGTGCATAGAATAATGCGCAATGCAGGAGATGATGATAAACGATAGAAAAATATAAGTTAAGATAAAAACATATATTTTTCGTTTTTTTCTCATTGACAACTCGAATGACAATATACAGGGTGCATTTGATATCATGGGCATTATTTTAACCTAAGGTACTACTTATGATACTAATTGCATTAGGGCTACTATTACGCAAATCAAAAATATTATTAATGCAAGTATGGAAAACCTTAAAATGTAGTAAGTCATACAAAGTATCAAATTAGTTGCGCTTCTCGATAGCAAATGCGTAGGTACACACGGCTACACATCAAGCTATACATTTCCAGTATAAGCTGATCTCACATTGTATAGGATTTTCGTACGATGCGAGACCAGCGTAAACTGGTTTTGTATAGCTTGATGTGTAGCCGTGTGTACACTACGCCGTACGCGCGTCATTGGGCGTGAATTCTTTGACCCCGCCCGACTCACGTGACATTCGTAAGTTGCCAATGAATTGATTCATAATAAATTCCAATTTTCCCTTGGTACTTTGCCGGCTTAGGACGGTCAAAACTACGTCAACTAACATACATTAAAAAAAAACATTTACGTACCTAGCTTGTGGATTGTTTTGAAAAAACCTTATTTGTCGGTAAAGTGACAGAGGGTAAACGGGTGCTCTTCCACGAGCTTGTGCATGTGCTGGCACGTGAAAAGACGAAAAATCCAACAGGTTCTGAGTGGTTCTGGTGGAATGAGACCCCGTGAAGGAATAGGGTCGTTCGGGTAGCGCCGATGGAACATTTCACGAGTTCATACTAAATTTCTTGCGCGATCGTAAATTACAACCATTTGTGGGTATTGTTGGTTGGTGTACCTAGCCTGCACATTACGCGGTCGAGGCATCGTGTACACAAACACACACACAATACACAACTACTACACTAACACTTAATACACTGCAATCCAAGCACCGTATGCCGCGAGCGGCGAGTACGGCGATTACGTCACGGGATCAATAAATCAATTACGCGTCAATGCACCTGCGCAGTCGTTATGACACTGGTTCCGGGTTCGTGACTTCGTGTTGCGGCGGGAAGCATACCCCGCGCGGGGGTGATATTCGTATTTTTGCGAGTGAGGGAGTGGGACGGAGAGAGTTCAGGGAATCCCGCCGGACGGAATGTCTTGTAGCCCATTGTTATTATTACTTGTAAGGAAAAACCCGCGCGCGCGCAGGTGATGTTTGTTTACATTTCGCTTTGCGCTGTACTGCGCTTTAAGATTTTGATATTTCAACAATTATTGGCGTTAACGAAGTATTTTGTTTTAATTACTTTAAGTGTTTATTTGCAATAATAAGCCTTGTGCAATTTGACTTACTACATTTTTAAGGTTTTCCTTACTTGCATTAATAATATTTTTGATTTGCGTATTAATAGCCCTAATGCAATCAGTATCGTGAGTAGTGCCTTAGGTTAAAATAATGCCCATGACTTCGATTCCACCCTGTATAAGCAAAAGGTAGAAAAATAATTTTATATAGAACAAAAAGGATTGATGTGAAAACGCAACACACTCTTTTTATTCTAACAGTATCGCTACAAACGCGCGTCAACGGCGCGTTTAAAAAACGTGGTGTGTACAGGCCCTAAGTGAAACCAACTGTGGGCTGACGCTCTCTTACTAAATACGCAATTAAGAACGAGACAGTGATATAGGTTTTCTTTGTCTTATGTATGTATTCAGAAAGAGAGCGACAGCCCACAGTCGGTTTCACTTAGGTTTTCAGAGTGTTGCCTCCACTTTTATCTTTATACTTCTTGATGCTGTTAGACTTGATTCTGCAAAATAATATCAGTCTGTGGAACCGTGTTGAATTGTCAAAAATGACATAATAGATGGTAGAGTTGTACACATCCGTTTTCATAAATAATATCGAAATCACTCGCAATATTATTCTTCGCTAGAAACCATGACTCTAAATAAAATTAGACCATCTTAAATCCCACTGATAATTACTACACTATTTTAGTGTATCTCCTTTATTTAATTAAATACTTTTATAAGACATACAAAATGAGTTATTTTTAAATATTTTCAGTAAGTATTTATGACCTCTTATCAACAAGAATTTGAGGTTTACGATAATATTTTACTCCCCTGGAGGCCCCTGTAACCGGAAGGCCCCATATCATTGATATCGCTAATGCGGCGGTACCTACAACTCTGCCTGCCCTGACGTGTAGCCTCTAATTAGGCAAGCATACATGTGCCACTGCCGTCCATAGTTTCTATCGCCAGCTAGCGTCATCGCCGATTATGACAACAAAAAGCGTAAAATGAACATGAGACAAAATCATCAACGCGAGATAGTAGTTGATTGAAGTAATACAATTGTCGGACACGAACAAAATGTTAATTTCATTCTTTATCGATACAAATCCACATGTGGATGGACATCTCTACATGATCGGACAAACTTTATTGAATGAAAATTGTGAACTTGTGAAACACAAACAAAATCCCGGTGTTGAAAATAAATCATATTGGTATGTAAAATCAAATATTTTTATTAAATCCATTGTTATTAAAAGTGGAGAATCCTTTTTAAACTGCATCTTTACGTACTAAGAAAGTTTAGAAAGCATTTGTAAGTTTTTATCACGCAATCAATTAATTCGATAGGGAATTAATGCTTTCGGCTTTGTAGTGTAATATTCATATGTGATACTAGTTACTACTGACTCAAAGGAGGATGCATTAATAAATGGTTAGTAAGGGTATCTGCCTTAGAAATGTGTTACCTACTTTGCTTCGCCGGTATTCTATTTATTTGGTATTTATTAGGTAGGTACCTACCAAATTGTATCATTTTTATGTTCTAATGTATGTTACATTAGCCATACTTTGTTCTGTTTATCTAATTATAAGCGTAATAGAAAAATCAGTTAGTAACTTTATTTTTAGATCCACCTACCTGCATTATATATTTTTAAAATTTTCGAGAAAACTAATACCGACTGTAATCTGTCGGCCTGATGGCATTTCTCAAAACCGGTTCCTCTGCACCAATCTATACACTCTCCAAACAGATAACACAACACGCTTAACAATGTTTAGAAAGCAGATCTTAAAAAAATTAAATAACATTATATAATGGCCCCGATTCTGTTGTTCACAAACTAAATTAAATTTAAGTTCAGTGCATCTTTTTCTTTCTATTTAATTAAGAAAAGGACAGAAGATAAATATTAGTTTAGTCCTGTCAAATTAGTCAGCGCCTGACGTAAATTGACATATTTTTAGTAGCTAATTTTTTAATCCCGTCTAAACTTGTCTATGAATTATCTAATTTGACAGGACTAAACTAATATTTATCTTGTCCTTTTCATAATGAAATAGAAAGAAAAAGATGCACTGAACTTAAATTTAATTTAGTTTGTGAACAACAGAGTCGGGGCCAATATCACTTTCTGTAATCATCAAGTATATCCATGAAGCCATTCATGATTCATCATCATCATCTGCCTAGCCTATTCCTAACTATGCTGAGGTCAGCAAACTAAATGTTTGGATCTCTACTTTGCATTGTGTAGCTCATAAGGCTATGTTGTCACTTGTCATCATCGTCTGTCTAGCCTTTTCCCAACTATGTTGAGGTCAACTTCCAGTCAAACCGGATGCAGCTGAATACCAGTATTTTAAATAGAGCTACCGCCTATCTGACCTCCACAACCAGTTACTGGGTAATTTTGTAATGACAGACATAGAACAAGGAAAGCTATGGGAAAATTCTTAAAAAAAATGCCATGGAAGCAATTTTTGTCTAACCAAGTTGTATCAGCATAGAATAGGCTCCTGGGAAATGTTGTGATGGCTTCCACACTGAACTGCTTCAAGAATCGACTGGACAGACTGAATATCTCCAAGCTATATGATACACACGCATCAGCTAATTAGCTGCTAGTGTGTCTAACCAAATAATAATAATAAAGAATGTCAGCTGGGACCAACAGCTTAACATCTTTTCGAAGCACGGAGGGGTCTTGATATATAAGGATGGTCACCCACCCACAGACCAACCACGGCAAGTGTAGCTTAACCTGATCGATCAATCCGTGCGGCTGTTATTACTTGGTCACAAGCCCCTCATTCATGATAGTCATCAGGATATCTTAAGTGAAAAGGAAAAGTTCATAGCTTCAAATGAATAAATCAATAGTTCAGTCTGAATCATTCAACGTCCAAGTCTCCTCTAACTTATTTGTAAATGGATAAAATCAATATTAGAAGTCTTAAGTTAAACAAAGTTTTAAGTAAATACCAGGTATTGACTGTAATCCAGTACCTACTTATGTATAATTATATTAATGAACAATTAACACACATAAGTACATATGTATAACATATTGGTCATGTAGTAAATAAAATCATACAGTACTGTTATTAATAATTTTATTGTGATATCGATATAAAATTGTAACAGGTAGTTTGCATGTTGGTTTTCTGTTCATATAATATTATTATGTATTGTACCAGACATACTGATTACATCAATATTTCCATCTTTATTAAGAAATTATTATCGTCATCATTTCAGCCAAAAGTCGTCCACTGCTGGAGATAGGCTGCTGGGCACATCCACTTTGACCGGTTCTGTGCTTCCCGCAACCAGTGGGAAGTAAATATTGAATTTATTATGTTGTTAAAATATGATTATTGAACTACCTCTTTGGTCTAGTGGTCGCATGTGCTACTGCTGAGCATGAGGTCCTGGGTTTGATTTCCGAGTTGGGCAAAGAGTTTTTGGGTTTTCCATCTGGAATTTCTCAGTAGCAGCTCGGTGTCTGGATTTATGCCTGGTTGATAGCATTGGGTTTGCCCCCTTTTACATGGAACTTAAACATAACTGGTGAAATGTGGAGGTACAGTAGGTAGGTACACCTCTGCCTAATCCTTATGAGAATACAGGCGTGATGTAATGTTACATTTTTATATTATTAATATGTATTGTACAGACGCGGGAAGCTACTACAATCTGTCAAATTTCTTTAATAAATTTTCACTCTCCTGACAGTTCATTTTGTTTTTAAGTATGTATGCATCTATCTATGTATTAGTATTTATTTTTGTATTTTATAGTCATTTCCTAGCTATTTATCTCGTATGTTGCACCTGCCATGTTTTTTCTCTGCATCACCCTAAGGTCCGTGCTAAGGTTGACTGGTAAAAAATGCTTCAGGCATTAAGTCCGCCTTTGTACAGTGTTTTTTGTTACTTGTGCATAAAGTTTAATAAATAAATAAATAAAGCATTAGGTTCAAGGTTAATTGGGGAAAAAATAAAACTCAAATATTATCCGCCACAGAACACGTTTAAAGAGTTACGGAATCCGCTATATTGTGTGCTTTAAAACTTCTTAATTACAAAAAATATAATAAATTATTATATCTTACTGAATGGAGGAAATCACAACCATGAAGTACATAGGTGGTCCTAGAAATAAGACTAGTCACATTATAATGAAGAAAAACTTCAGACAGTTTCGGGTAGCTTAATTTGCTGGCATCTGTTCCAAGTTTTGTAGCAAACATACTGATTACATCAATAATTTCATCTTTATTCAGAATGCATTAGGTTCAAGGTTAATTGGGGAAAAAATAAAACTCAAATATTATCCGCCACAGAACAGAACAATATAGCGGGTTCCGTAACTCTTTAAACGTTTAAAGAGTTACGGAACCCGCTATATTGTGTGCTTTAAAACTTCTTAATTACAAAAAATATAATAGACCGGTAATAATGTATTTTAAAGCACATAATATAGCGGGTATGATACCTTTTAAACGTGTTTTGTGGCGGAGAATATTTGAGTTTTCTTTTTTTCGCTACAATATGGGGAATTTAAATTACAGGGGGTCAAATTTAACGTAAAAATAACATTCCTTATGGCAAAATGTTAATGGTAGTTTAGAAATTACAGAGGAAATATTTAAGGATATCTTCAATAATAAATTATTATCCTGTCAAATATTATCTTAATCAAGGTTGAAAGTGGTAAAAAAAATCCATTATTTGTGAAGGAATAATTTTCAATCAAATATTTTAGCTGTACTAGCGTACAACTAAAATATTTGCTTCATGTAAGCATCATCAAAGTCAAACCATTTATTTCAAATAGGCACAACAAAAGGAACATCAAAATTTACAACAAAATAAAATTGATTTTAGTCGCCTCTTCCAAGCAGAGGTAGTTTGGCATGGCGAAGAATGGGCATGAAACTGCACTTTTACTCTTAAAATGTTTTACAATATTTTTATTCATCTAATATATAAAATTCTCGTGTCACAGTGTTAGTTACCATACTCCTCTGAAACGGCTGGACCGATTTCTATGAAATTTTGTGTACATATCGGGTAGGCCTGAGAATCGGCTACTATCTATTTTTTTTTTTTTGCAAAACGACGTTTGCGGGGTCAGCTAGTTAAATATACAAATTATAAATGTGAACAGGATGCACTTAGAATAAACAAATTGGAAGCGTCAAGTGTGAGAGGAATTCCGCTCAAAATGTTTAAAGACTACCTCACAAACAGGAAGCAAAGGTTTAAGGTGGCAGAACATTAGTTATGATGCAAATGTCACATTCGGAGTCCCTCAGGGAAGTGTGCTGGGCCCTACGTTGTTTCTGCTTTACATCAGAGGGGCAATTCTCGTAATTTTAAAAACGTTCTCAGTTTGATCTAATCTGTCAAAAATACCTATAATTTCCCTACATTTTGACAAGTTTTTGACATTTGTTTGTCGCTGAGATGAGACTGCGACTAGATTTTGAATGTTTTAAATTACGAGAATTGGCCTTCAGATCTCTGCAACCTTAAAATCAATAACGCTAGTGTTTTCTTGTGTTGACGATAGTGCTGTAGTATTTTCCGGGAATTCTTGGCCTGAAGTTGGCAGAAGTGCTGAAGCCGGTATGACCCAAATAGCTGAATAGCTCAAAAATAACCTGCTCTCACTTAACATAGCTAAAACTAATTACATATTTTTCAGTTTGACACACAGAACACAACCAAATATAGATTTCAACACAAGAGTACATATGTGCGATGATACAAATCAATGTCAAAGTCCAGTACTAGTCAAAGTGTCACAATCTAAATATTTTGGTGTTATTGTTGATCAGAGACTATCGTGGTACCCCCATCTTGAACAGCGGGGCAATTGCGTAACACATTATCAATGGGAATCGGTTTCATTTTGACAGTTCAACAACATTCATTGCGTTAGTTACGTGTTGAGCAAACAAATTTTTAGAACTTATGAAGCAATGAATTAGCAATTTGCTTCAAAATGATTCAGATTCTGATTGATAGTGTGTTACGCAATTAGGGTGCAGGTCACTAACAGAATCAGGAAACTAAGCTGGATATTCTAAACGTTGAGGTATATCGTATCAAATAAGTACCCACAAATAACCCCCGAAACCTACTCAACGAAATATTCGTAGCTTTAGTACAGTTGGTCCTAATGTACTGTATCACCATTTGGTTTCTAAGACTAAATTCATAGACCTTGCTTTGACACCGGGCTTTAAGAGTAAACCAGTCGCGAGCTCGAACTCACTGGTGGTCATGGCCAAAAAGCTCGCTGTCTCGCCTGGCTTCCTGTAGTATCAGTGTACACAAACAACGTCTAGTTCTCACGCACAGAAATACCGTTTCGAACTGATAGGCGCGTAAAAAAAATCGAAAACTGCTTCGGAAAATCGAGTCTTATGACAAAACCACTGCATACATCAATTACAAATAGAGTTTATTGATCTCTTCGATAACTGAGCTTTGTCGGTACGGACTTGGTTTTGATGATTTTACAGTTCTTTTATTATTCATTTAAAAATAGCAAGAAAAACGAATATTTGTTGACTCAATGGCTTTTTATTTTACTATTCTGTTTCCGTACAGACAAAATTAATAATAAGTCAAAACGATATCATGTTTAGCTTTGAATGCACAATGTCAAACAGTGGAGTAATATTCTCCTGAAATTTGAATAGAAAAAATATCGACAAGTGGCACCTTAATAAAAATGTAAGATGTAGAATGTATTCTAAAATCTACTCTTTTTTTATTACTTATATTTTTTTATACGATCAAAGAGCATTATGAGTCTTGCACTTTTGGATGTTCCAAATTTTTTCTTCTCCTATTCTCTCTTGTCTACCGTTATGCACCCCTTTCTCTTCCATATAATTCCTCACACAATTCATACATCTTTTTTAGGCCTTCCACTCCCTCCTCGTCACATCACAGAAATAGTTAAGCATAGCAGTAACTAGTAGACAATAATAGGTGTACAAACAATTTATTTACGTTTATGTAGTCACCCCCTTTCTAACTATATCGTCGACCGTAGGGTCAATTGAGGTAAGGGACATTGGGTATCTTGTCCCTTACCTCAATTGAACCTACGGTCGACGATATCATCATTCACACATTTCATCCATTGTTTTTTTGATCTTCCCCTACTCTTATAGCCATCGACATTCATACTCAAAACTCTCGTCACGATATTTTCCTTATTTCTCCGTAACACATGCCCATACCATGACAACCGATTTCTATGAAACTTTTCAGTTACCGGTGCCACTTTCAGACTTCCTCTTTGTACAGTCAGCAAAGGCGATAAGTATGCAGAGTCTTCGAATATAGTTGAAGTTTACTAAGGACAAATTGATGTTTTTGAATGAAATTTAATTTGATAAATGAACTGTTTGTTTTCTAGTAATTAAATTACATTTTATTCGAAAACATCAATCGATTTCTTACTAAACTTCAACTATATTCGACAACCCTGCACACTTATCTCCTGTGCTGACTGTACCTACTCAATTCTTATTCTATCCGTTCTTGTAACTTTTACTAAGAACTTTAATCATTATCTGTTCAATTTGCAGTGTACTTGGTCATTTAGATTAATCATTTATATCTTTAAATCTCTGATCGCAAAAATGAGGCATATTTGTGGTTTAAAAAGAAAAACCTAAACCATAGGGTTTTATTTAAAAAGTTTACCAACAGCTTCTGTTTATTATAAGGTAACAGAAGCCTCGGACTTACTACAATCGCCGATTACAGGTTAACCAGTATTCTCAGAAAGAAGTTTAAATAATTATAACATATAACTAAAAATTAATTAATTAAATTTAGATTGTTCTTAAGTTCTAATTATTACAAGAATGTATAATAAAGACAAAAAAGGCATTCTGTGATAGAATAAATGAATAGAATAGCTAAATCGATTGTTACAACACAAAATTATAGGAGCAAAGTCGTAGAAAATCACAAGTGATTAGATATATTGGATATTTATTATATGTATAGATTTGTCTCACTGGCCTCACGGTATCTGTCTATGATTGCACTGACCTCTGCCCTCTGCGCCTCTTTATCTATAAGGTATAAAGAAGTCAAAATGATGTATTCACTCTGGCTCCTGCACTCGTTACCAGTGCCTCAGTAAAAATAAAAAGATAACGGTGCATTCTACTTTTTTTTCGTTTAGCGCACATCCGCTTAGTGAATTATATAACATAGTTTTTTTCTACATGGTAATCGACTTAGATTTTTTCGCGGAAATTGTTAAGGTAATGTTAATATGTTAATGGCGAATTCCTCCAAACTTTTATACCCAGAATAAGTCTTATCCTGAGAATAAATTTTGAATTTTTATCAATGTTTGCATACTACAACTGCCAGCCGTTAATTTTATTGAACGGATAAAAGATATCTGACTTTGGTCAAATCAGCCCTAAGTAGTATAGATAATGTCTTAAATAGTTTTTGTTATGAATTTGTTTGTCCTCTGTGATAATTTCGGGGATAAGCAGCGATGCGAGACTGTCGCTTGTGATATGGTGGTGATGCTTTAGTTGTTTTGCTGTCACGTTTAAGGGTGCGCGTGAGTTCCAGGAGCTTTTATTATTTCTATTACTGTATTAAATAATAGTTAAGTACCTGTTATATTTAGGTAGGTATAAACAATTTCCCCTTTATTCATAAACGTTGCTTAAAGTTAAGTAGTGATTAAAGCGACTGTTCAACCATACATTTTTGACGTTTAAACGGCACATAACTTTAATCATCGTTTATAAATAAACCCTTTACTCTTTACAGTATTTTCGGTTCATTACCTACCTGTTTAAATACTCATTCTTTTATTTCTTGTAAATTAGTCTGATGTGTTCTTATTTTCCAATAATTAGCGATCACGAAATGGATACAATTTTTTTTTTACAATAATTTTATCACAAAAATGTTTGTCATGAATGATTTAATTGCTCCAATTACTGATTCTAAATTAATTAGGTACACAATCTGATAAATTACCATAATATAGTATATTGTCGTCTAGACACGGACGCTGTAATGTCTATATTTATGTTGTTTACATCTTCACAAAATATCTGCTTGAAGTACTTATTATATTTACTTGCCATTGGAATTTGAACTGGGAAGTAGGTAGCTTATTTGTGATTCCGTGTGCTATGCCGCTATTTGACCGAAAATATACCTTATTTTAAACCAAGTAGGGTTTATTTTGTAATAGCGAATTAACGGGAATATTTGTACAAAAACGCCAAGTGTACTTGACTAATAATTATCTCTTTCCTTCCCTTTCCCTTTTTTTTTGTTTTTTTTTTTTGTGGATGGGAAATCATCAAATGACCCCTCCCGCTCTGGGTGGAGCAGAAGGGAGTGTCAGACTCTTACTGACTAAAACCCACCCGTGTTCCTTCCTTAGCCCTTTGTGTTCCGGGGTAGCGGTAACCCTTTCGGACAATCCCGCTGCCCCGGCAGGCTTCGGCCCTTACCCTTCCTTACCCGGCCTTACCCTTCCTTATTGACATCTCTTTGAGGCGCGCGTGGAACACGTACGCGCCGTCCGGCACGGGCCTGGTCCTGATCGGACGGAGGGTTACCCATTACTCACCGCCCGCAGGCCCGCGCCTACGGTGGCCGGGAGTCGTCACGCGGCTCCCGACGCCCGGGGCATCTCCCGCGGCGGCTGGGACGTGAGGCTCTCTCCCTCAGCCGTCCCGCCACCTCCTTCGCTAGCATGACTGCTTCGCAGAAGGAGGTGACTGCCTCCCACTCCCTCTCGCCCCGGACCATGGCTTGAACCAGGGCCGGGCGCGAGAGGTCGCCGCCGCTGCCGATCGCCTCTGCGAGAACACGGCGGTGCTCCGCCCAATTGGGGCATACCGCCACCGTATGCTCCACCGTGTCCTCCGGGTGACCCTCGCAGTGGTGACACCCGGGCGTTTCCTCCCGCCCGATGGTGTGCAGGAACCTCCCGAAACACCCGTGTCCGGTGAGGACCTGCGTCAGGCGGTAGGTGAGGGCGCCGTGGCGCCTCTCTAGCCACTCCTCAAAGAGGAGTCTTATCGGCACTATCGTGGCGTGCCCTGCACTGGGTTGCGACAGTCGCTCTTTCCATGCCGCCATGAGATCGCGCCGGAGGTCGGTGCGCTCCGCCGCGATTTGCCGCGCCAGCGGAGTTTCCCCACGGCGTAGTGCCTCCGCGTGTCATCGCGTCGGCCGCCGCCTGATGCGACCTCCCCTGCGCCAGGACTAGCGTGTCGTCAGCGTAGCAAACCACGCTGACTCCATCAGGGAGATCAGCCCGCAGCACCCAGTCGTAACCGATGTCCCACAGGAGCGGCCCCAGAACCGATCCCTGTGGGACACCGCACGACATCTCTCGCCGGTTCCATTCCCCGTTGCGACCGGGTTAGATGACGGCTCTGTCCGTCAGATACGCCCCGACTACTCGACGGAGGTAGGTCGGCACCCGGTGATACCTGAGTGCCTCCCCAATGCAACTCCAGGGCAGGGTGTTAAAAGCGTTGGCGATGTCGAGTGACACCGCCACGACGACCCCACCCCGGGACACCGTGTTCCCCGTCGTGAGGGCCCTCACGCGCATGATGGCGTCCACCGTCGAGCGCCCCTTGCGGAAGCCGAACTGACTGTCCGCAAGATCCGGCCCCGTCCTCACCAGGCGCCCGACGAGGCGGCCCGCAATCACTCTCTCAAAGAGCTTGCCGACCTCGTCGAGCAGCACGATGGGCCGGAATGCGGACGGAGAGTCCGCGGGGCGCCCTGGCTTCTGTATGAGGACCAGCTTCCCCGTCTTCCAGCGGAGTGGAAACTGGCCCCTCTCCATGCATGCGCTTAAGAGCGCCTCTAGTCGGGGCCCGAGAGCCCTCGAGGCCAGGACCCAGGCCTTACCCGGCAGCCTTCCCTTGTGTACACTTTAAAAAAGTTTGTAAACTAAAACCCGACTACTGTAAAGGATGAAACAAGAAAGTACCTTCCTGTGGTCGCATGCTACCATAGCCTATAAGTATTTTAGTACAGCAGTATGCGACCACGGGAAAGTACTTTCTTGTTTCATCCTTTTCAGCAGTGGGGTTTTAGTTTTTAAACTTTTTTTTTCATACTTTTTATAACCGATTTCAATAAAGGAGGAGGTTCTTAATTTGACTGTATGTTGTATTTAAGAAAAAAAATTTTTTTAGGGTTCCGTAGTCAACAAGAAACCCTTATAGTTTCGCCATGTCCGTCTGTCTGTCTGTCTGTCCGCGGTTTATCTCAAAAACTATTGGTACTAGAAAGTTGTAATTTGGCATGAGTATGTACAGTACTAGCGACCCGCCCCGGCTTCGCACGGGTGCAATGCTGATACTAAATACACTACATATAAACCTTCCGCTTTAATCACTCTATCTATAAAAAAAAAACCGCATCAAAATCCGTTGCGTAGTTTTAAAGATTTAAGCATTCAAAGGGACAGAGAAAGTGACTTTGTTTCATACTATGTAGTGATACACGTTAATGACGCCGAAAATGTAGTAAAATAAAATTTTGAAAAACAATTATTTAGGGTACCTCCCCTAGGTACATGTAAAGTGGCGATGATTACTTTTTTTTTTCGTCCTTCTCATAGTGTGGGATATCGTTGGATAGGTCTTTCAAAAATATTAGGGGTTTGGGAAGACCGTTTTTTGATTAAGTAAACCGTTCGTGACTTATTAAGCTTTAAAGTACCAATTTTCGTTAGATTCAAGGGCCCCCCCCTTTACCAACTAAACGGTTGTAGTTAGAAATTCAAATGTCACGGCAGTAGTACCTATATATAACGAAGTTTAAAGAAAAACTCACACGTGGGCTTTACATGTTTACGAGTAATAGTCGACCAAATTTCGATTTTTTCGTTTTTTTTTTTTATTTTGCTATACATATAGTATCAAACACAAAGCTCCCCCAGATATAGTAAACTACTTCCTCAATTTAATTTTTTTTTGTGACGAGTGAGTAGTGTAGCTCTGTGTCCTGTATTTTAATTCAAAAGACCGGCTATGACAACGACAAGTCTTATAAAAATCTCAAAAAAAAAAAAAAAATTACTTTCCGTGCAAATTTGTCGGATCAGGTGAGGATTTGTATAGGAAGTCAAATTAGGTAGGTAGTCATGTTTGGCTTTTAGTTAGAGCATGGTACGAAACTATCAGTCAGCGAATACGACCCGCACTTGGCTGTTATAAAAACTACGGAACCCAACACTACACGTGACCCGACACGCACTTGACCGGTTTTTTAATGGATAGATAGGGTATGCCTAAGGGGTGGTCCCATATAAATTAGATTAACTTTGTTTGGGTAGTTTTTGAGTTAGCTTCAAAAATAATTTTGCCACTTAGTTCCTGCCACTGACATTTACATAGCAAGTAGTGAGTGGTTTACGAATTTGTGTGGGGGAAGTACAACTTAAAGTGAAAAATAAAACATTATAAAAAACTACTTCCAGAAAGTCAAAAATATCTTTAATTTTGGAAGTCGGGGACAAACAACGAAAATGCGAACCCAATGACACCGACTTTCAAAATTAAAGTTATTTTTGACTTTGTAGTGTCTTTTGGAAGTTGTTTTTTTTTTTAAAGGTTTTTAGGTAAATACTGCTAGTACAACGCGTTACCAACTTGGTTCATGTTGTGAACTCTGTGATGAATAGATTGCTTAACGGGTGCGCGCTAAAATTGATACTTTAATTTTCTAACATTTTTGATATTTTTTGAAAAAAAAAAAACTGAAAGACGATAATTCGTGTCTACTTCAAGACAATAACTTAATTTGCACTATTTAGGACGATAATTACACATTTTTTTTAACGATTATGTAGCCGTTAGGTACCTTCACCACCTTTTCAATTTGTTGCATGTTTTCAATTTCATCCTGTATTATTAGGTGTCTCAAGAAACAAGTCTTTACTGATTTTAAGTGCTGAATTTCTTGTTCTTAGTCTATAATTTCTAAGTTCGAACATCATCATCATCTGCCTAGCCTTTTCCCAACTATGTTGAGGTCGGCTTCCAGTCTAACCGGATGCAGTTGAATACCAGTATTTTACACGGAGCGACTGCCTATCTGACCTCCACTACCCAGTTACTGGGTAATATGATACCCCTTGGTAAGACTGGACCAAGTTCGAACATGTTACTAACAATAATTATTATTACAATCGCGTCAGCTTTTACAACTTGCACTCGGGTCAGATAGGAGATGTTTTGTTTTCTTTTACTCTGAGGAGTCATCGTTAAATCATGACATGATTTGTTTATCAGTAACAATTAATAATAACAATAACAATTTAAATTTAATTTTAAATAATTATTATTAATTATTATTTATTTTAATTTTTTTAAGTCAATTTAATTTTTTAGTAACAATTTTATCTTTAATGTAGAATTATCGCATTTAAACCAACTTGCAGTTTGTATACTACTATACTTACGCGGTCTAGTGAAACTAAGGCCTCATAAGTGTCTATAAAGGCAGGTGGCAAAAAAAAAGAGAAAGATAAAAAAGAGCAAAGAAAAAAAGAGAAAACAAAGAAAAAAAGAGAAAGAAAGAGAAAGAAAGAAAAAAGAGAGAAAGAGAAAAAGAAAGAAAAAAAGAGCAAAGTCTCTCCAAAGAGCCTCCTGCCTCCTCCTCCTAAGTCTCCTGCTTGCCGTGTATTCGTTCATATCAACCCACTAGCGGTCCGTCCCGGCTTTGCACGGGTGGAAAAAAAAAAAAATTGCCTATATATATATATATATAATGTAGCATTCAAATGGTGAAAGAATTTTTAAAATCCGTCCAGTACTTTTTGAGCCAATTCGTTACAAACATACATACAAACCTTTTCTCTTTATAATATTAGTATAGATAATAATCCCTCTCTTGGGACACAGGCCTCCTCTCATCGAGAGGAAGTGGTCTGTAATCTACTACGCAGGCCCAGTGCGGGTTGGTAGATGTCACATGTCTTCGAATTTTTGGTTCTAGGACATGCCGGTTTCCTGACGACGTTTTGAAGAGCATCAGCAATGAAATTATTTACACAAAGTAAAGTGCCTGCCTGGGTTCGAACCCACGACCTACAACTCGTAAGAGCAATATATGGCCTCCGCAGGCGCGATTCTCTAAGGGAACTGTTTAAAGACATTAATATCATGACAGTACCTTGTCAATACATCTATGAAAACATCATGTACGTAAGGAAAAATTTAAATCTTTTCAGTAAAAGAGGTGAAAGACACCTATGGGACTAGAAATAGGGACCAATTAGTTCAACCAGGTTTCAAGTTGGCTAAAGTAGACTCATCCTTCATGGAGTACTGTTTAAAATGTTACAATAAAATACCCCCCCACATACTCCAACTCAATGAAACGAAATTCAAATCTTGCATAAAACGCACACTATGCAGCCAAGCATATTATAAGTTGGGGGATTACATCGCTGACAAAAATGCTTGGCTGAACGCTGGTCCTGCTCCACAAGGGCGCATAAACTAATTAATTAGCATTCGAAAATATAGTTGGAGCTGCTGAAGATTGAAAAACTATCTTTGCATTGTATAAATTCAATCTCTTAGTATTGTAAAATTGCATAGCACACGTGTGAGCACTATGTACCTAAACTATAAAGCTACCATTTACTGGGTACGTCTTTAATTGACTTGAATGTGCCCTGGCAGCTGAGAGTATGTCATGCTCACTCAAATGTCTCGCTGATGGTGGCGTGTGTGTTGGATCATTGGGTTCCCTTCAAAATGGTTGAGCTGAATGGTGCTGATCCATACGTCATGTTCGTGAACGGGCGCCGTCAGTAGGGACTGGTCATCTCTTAGCCGCCACGGCTTATTTTAATTTATGAATTGTTCTTTTTAGTACGGACGCCTTTAACGTGCACGTCTTTCTGCATCGTTCTCACATGTATAATTTCAACATGAATGATGTAATCAAGATTTTTGTAACAATTTTATGATTTAAAAGAGTGTCCGTGGAGTTTCTTGCCCGTTCTTCTCCACAGGGATCTACGCTTTGGAATGGGCAACTAGCTTCATCTTTCTGACTGACCGACCCTTGACAATTCAAAAGTGCCTATAATTGGTTTATTTGAAATAAATGCTTTGAGTTTGAGTTTGAGTAAGTCGAGGCCGGTACCACTGGGCCGCTACTGCTCTCAATCGTGAATTCTTTCGCCTTTTCGCATCTTGACGAAGTGCGCCCGTTCTACGTGCGTAGGTACATCATACATCATGCGGACGGACGCATGATTCGCAATCGCAATTTTTGGTTTGCTGATCGCTTTCAACATTGGCACAACGAAAATTATCCATCCGGTTGTGTTTTGTCCTCCAGATTGCCTATACCTACCGCGATCTGGACTGCACGTCTGCATTGTCACCTAATTTAAAGATATCGTCACTTTGTACCAAATGTTCACTTGCATATTCAACTGTTTCAGATATGGAGCTGGTCTCTCTGGCTAAAGAAGTGTTCCAGACTACAGCGGAGCATGCGGCGAGCTACCGACTGGGGCAGTCTGCTCTAAGGCATCTCGACCGAACGCTGTGGGTAGTTGAGAAGTGCGCGAGATGGGCTGTTCCACCGCCTTGTTAGTATTTTTCTTTACACGTGATCAGCCTATAACCTCACTTCTGAGACATAGGCCTTCTCTCTGTGAGAGGGTGTGGGCCATAATCCACCTGAGCCCTGTATAGCTATTCACAACCATCCGACAGCCTATCGTAACGAAAATGACTCATTTCGATAACCTGATTTCCCTTGCCTTCGACAGCAAACAGCTGTCGGAAGAATAGCCGTCCTCTGTTTGATTTAAACTGACAACATTTTCGAGTTTTGGACTTGCGAAAGGCGTTTAGAGGACCCCTACGATAACATCGATTGATTTTCGATACGGTACGGAAGCGTATCGAGTGGTTGTGAATTGCGATGCAGGTATTTTTCTTTATGCTTAGATTTTATGTCTGATTCTAACTTTATCGTCTTCTTGGCTAGCACTATAATCAACAACGAGATGAATTGCTGCTTTTCGAATCGGCTACTCTCGTGCCTATCAGTGACTAGGCTGGCATGAATCACACTAATATTTTAAAGGCGAATGTTTGTGAGTGCGTTTGTATGTTTCTTACTTCTTTACGCACAAACGGCTGGACCAATTTTGAAAAAAATTGGTATGGTAGCTGACACCTTAGATTAACACATAGGATACTTTTGATCCGGATATTCCCACGGAATCGAAACTTATGCGGGTGAAACTGCGGGGCACAGGTAGTAATTAATATTTAAAATTAAACGGAAATGGCAGCCGTAAACGTGACTTGCGCTTGAGGCTTTCCCAAGTACACACTTGGCCTTGTAAGTCCAGTGCTATTTGTTGAATATTTAAACAGAACTAAGTACTCATAATCGTTTAAGAGCATGTCTATGCATTTCAAGGCCCAGTATGTTATAATAAATATGGCCAGTTTTGAATCCTGATTGAACGCTGACGGATTACATATTAATTTCAACTAAAATCTAATTTTAAAACGCGGTTCATCTATACTTCTATACTAATTATAAAGAGGTAAAATTGTTTGTTTCTTTGTAAGATTGTATGTATGGGGTAAGCTCTAGAACTACCAATCGGATTTGAAAAAAACTTTTTGCACATGATGGCGTAATTCTTGAGCAAGGTTATATGCCATTTAGCATTACCCTACGACCCTTAGAGGCCGATTCTACGAGCGAGAGAATCGCGGCGGTATGTCGTGCCATCAAAGTCAATAGAAACTCTATGAATCAATCTCCACCCGGCGACTATCGCCGCGATTTTTCCGCTCGTGGAGATGGCGCCTTAGGAGCCGAGAAAAAGGAAAAAAGTCAGAAGCGTTCTTTCTCACTTATTAAGCGAAAACGAAGTAGTAGCACGGGCAAGCGATGGGACGCGATGGGATGGGCTGGAATCCACGCCGACGAAGTCTAGTTATTAAATAAAGTTCTAAAATATGAACCAGCAGTGCGATTCTGTAACCATCTCACCATGAAAATTTAGGTGAAGTGAGCGTGGAGTGAGCTGTCAGTGTCATCCTGATGCTAGGGATTGATACTCTTGACAGCTCACTCTAAGCTCACTTCACCTAACTTTTCACGGTGAGATTTTTACAGAATCGATCAGCTGATTCGTCAAGATTTCGTCTCGTTCAAACAAAATTAATCAACGCATCAGCACCCTTACTTAGTTATACGTTTAAAGTCCATTTTACCATTTCCTCTTTAGATAACAGAAATAGATAAAAAGCTGAATGGAGACTGCTCTCTAATTTGTTTAATTTTTCTACGAGATAAGTTTATCAGGCATTAGCTATGTTTTTTTTAAATCATGCAATCAATCTGTTCACATTATCTGCGTGTGTGAATCATGCGCATAATAATGGTCGTCTAATGATTGCGGCTTCGTCTGACTAAATATTAAGGCTAGATTACTTGGTACTAAGCTAGGAAGCTGCAGTGGTTCATGACTACTGACACTTATGCGTAGCTCAATCAAGTACTATTGAAACTTATAACACTTACTAGCACTTTGCCCGCGACTTCAACCGCGTGGGTTTCGTACTTTCCTCAAAAAAATGTAACACCCTCTCCAGCTCGTCTTGAAAGGACCTAATTTTCGAAAATTAATGTTTACTATCTTTATAAATTATAGCTTCTGCCCGCGACTTCGTACGCGTTAAATTTTTTGTTCCCCCAACCCACCCCGTCGCATCGCATCGCCTACCTACGCTATTACTTCGTTTTCGCTTAGCTAAAACTTCTGACTTTTTTTCTTTTTGCTCAACTCCTTAGGGTCCTAGCGTGATGTTTAACAGCCTATAGCCTTCCTCAAGAATTGGGCTATCAAATGCATAAAGATTTTTATAAATCCGACCGATACTTCCAGAGATTAGAGCTTTTCAAACAAACAAACTCTTCAGCTTTATTATTAGTATTATTTTAAAACTATGATATCTCTTATGATACTCATTTAAATCAAACGATGTCAATTTTGTTCAAAATTAAATACTTGTGATGAATAACGTGTTTATTTGGATAAGGATTATTATCATGTTTATATAAACACCTTCGCAAATAGAAAAAAATTGATTACCATAAAAAAGGTTACGAAGAATGTCTTATCTATAAACACACCATGAGGTATGTCAAAAACCTCTTTCACTTTCGCAGTGGATCAAGACGAGCGCCCTCAGCCGGAGTTGGTTCGGCCGCTGCCGTGGGTGTTCTTCCTAATGATGATAGTGATGCTAAGGATCACTCGCGAGGGTATATCGCTGCTCAACCTCGTCATGGGGAAGCCGCCGTTAAGATCTGCTGATGTGGTATGTAGCATATTCCAGAATGTTCATTATGAAACTGAAAGTAGCTATGAATAAAATAATATCGTTGCATTTTCACATCCATTACGTTGTGAACTCGTCGGGCGTGCTTTTGAAAAATTTCAAGAGATGTAACAGAGCGTGGCTACTTAATTTACCTTGCTGTAGACACGCTGATCCCTAACCTGTACATTTTTTTTTAAATTAATAAACACTAAGTATCAATCTGGCAATTGATATTCTTTTGTGATGAGATGACTAGGCCAATGATCAAAATAAATTCTCTTGAAGAATTGTCTTAAGTGTCCATATAAGCTATAATCAAAATTTTTATCCACAGGTAATGTACATACAAAGCAAGAGACGCTACCTCCGTACGCTAAAGTACCAAGGCAATAGAATGATGCGTGCACGCACAAGCACTGCCGTCGCGCCGCGCGAGTCCTGGTCCAACGCGCTCCACTCCATCTTCGAGTTCACCATGTGCTTCCGCCGCCAGTCGCAGCACTACGGCAACAACAACACGACGAGCGTCAGTAACAACGACGAAGTATTAGTAAGTCATAAGTAAAGTGTTTCCGGTTAAATTATGGCGCCCGGCGAAAACTACCGTGAGGCGTGAGCCGCTGAAGATCAAAAGAAGTTGCCATACCTTAAGATAAAATAAATAAATATATATACTAATAATAAAGCTGAAGAGTTTGTTTGTTTTATTGTTGGAACGCGCTAATCTCTTTAACTACCGGTCGGATTAGAAAAAATAATTTTGCTTTTGATAGTTCAATTCTTGAATAAGGCTATAGGCTATTTAACATCATGCTGTGGCCCTAAGGAGCCGAGCAAAAAGAAAAAATGACAAGGTATGGAGGTAACTGACACCCTGGATTAACACTTAAGCTACTTTTTATCCCGATATTCCCACGGGATCGAGACTTATGCGGATGAAACCGCGGGGCGCAGCTAGTATATAATAAGTTAATTGTACAAAGAGAAACACATGCTTAAAGTTAGTCATACACTAACTAAACATGATTCTGGGTATAAGATCTTCTTTGTAAATAAGCTATTCTTTTTAGGGTTACGTACCAAAATGGTAAAAAGGAACCCTTATGGTGCAACTCTGTCTGTCTGTCTGCCCGTCTGTCACAACTGGATATCTCAAGAACTACTAATGCTATCAACTTGAAATTTGGAATAGTTTTAGATGACGTTTGCCCAACTATTTTGCAAATAAGAAAGATTTTTTTTTGCAACGGACTGAAAGGGGTTCTTAAAAATTCGAAGTAGGGCTACTAGGGCGCATGTGGGGTATCTTAAGAAAGAGCGCTGTTTGGACATTCTCAAACATTTTTCCTTTTTTTTAGGCCGCATCGCTTTCGACTTGATGAAAAATGTAAAACAATACCGTCCTGACAATACCAACAATACCCTCCGTCTTCGGAGGAAAGGGGGGGAGGGCTTTTCTCCGAAGTTTGCATAGAGAAAAATCTGAAATTATTCTATGTGATAGAAGATTTTGTAAAGATTACAGGAAAAATAAAACGATGTCTCTAAATAGCACACTTTTTCAGAAATCATCAACAAAATTGCTTTAGTTCCACTATCGGTCAAGAGATGGCGCTGACCTAAAACTGCAATATTCTAAACCACAGTGTTAAAATCTTCTGACGAATAATGGTGCGTTTACACTGACGCGGAGCTGGGCGGAGTGGAGCGGAGACGTGCAGGAATCGACCAATCACAATGGTCGAAATCCACATCGTGTCACTCGTCTCGTCTGTCGTTGGACGATTCCTGCACGTCCCCGCTCCGCTCCGCTCAGCTCCGCTTCAGTGGAAACGCACCCTTAAGGCCTCGTCGATAAAAATTTAAAAATATTTCACGTTTCTCAATACGGAACCCTAGGTGCGTGAGTCAGACTCGCTCTTGACAGTTTTTTTATTATTATTTATGTGTACAATAAATAATACGAATAAGTTTCAAACAGTCTCAATGCAACGCACTGTGTTCACTGATAACCACGAATTATAATATTAAGAGCCTACACTACCTCAACTAAAATTTACTCTGTATCTCGCTCGCACGATACTGCTCGCGGACTGAGTGAGAGCGAGACAGAGTGCGGTGCTAGGCGGCAGGCAGCGCCAATAGTTTAGTTTGCTTTTTACGGTGAAAATAATGGTAATTGAAAAAAAGTAAATAACATAAGACCTGCTTTATAGTTAGTTCGGTTAGTATACAAAGTTTCATGATCTAATTTGAAGTATTTTTTTAATACCAGCGTTTTTTTTTTCTATCGAGAAAATTTTATGAAATCGTGTTTTCGTCTAACATAAAACCTAACATTAATCCTCAACTTTATCATATATTTATTTCAAAATTAATGCTGCAGTATTTTCGACATAACGGAGGATCATGTTAAGCCATTTGAGGTAGTATAGGCCCTTAAGCAAATATTATAGCTGCTGTGCTTCCCAATGGTGGTGGTGAAACCCCGCATCATTTAACACAAGTACCTAACAGGAAATACGGGCTGGTTTCCGCAACTCCACGTCAAAGCGTGTCTATTTCGTACGGGTGGGAAAATCGATTATTCGATCCACCCCAGCTCATCAAGGAAGGCCAGCAACGCGTTGATGTTACTGAAGTACTTTGCCCGGTACGTGGCGACCACTGGCTAGTTTACAAGCACATGTGCCGCTCGCTGTCTCGTCGTCCACCATGCAGGCCCTGCACAGCGGACTGTTTGTGACTCCTATTTATCTATTTGTTTCAGGCATCAAGGCCAATATAAACACATACAATACAATATTAATATAACTTAAAAATACTATAAATACATACACCATTATAATTACACTAAAAAACTAACTAACACACACAAAGTGCGTCGTGTTTCGCTGACTGGCGTCATGTAGCCGGCCACGAAACCGACGGTACACAACAGCCTGCGGCCAGAACTCTTTCTTGAGAAACTTCTCGAGATGATGTCTTGGAACACGCACCACGAACGACTTGAAATTCGTGTTGTGATGCGACTCCAACTTCTCTCGACCCTCAAAGTCCAGTGACAAAGCGGTGTTTATTAAATGACCCGTGGCGAGTTTAAGCTGCTGTAACTACGCAACTGTACATTTGACATGCCATCTAATCTGTTTTCAACTGTAATCAGATTTATAGAATCCAGGGAACTGTCTTAGGAAATTTTATACAATATCAAAACCTATATGTTTGTTCGTTTCATAATTTGCAGGTTGTGAAGCGAAGTAAGCGCGGTCGTGAGCACGCGAGCCCGGCGGCGTCCACGAGCGAGACCACCATGGAGCGGCTGATCGAGAAGATGATGGTGGACCTCGATGCTGACTCGGATGAGGACTCCAGTTTTACGGTATTTTACAAATACACATACATAAACGAATGCCTATTTCAAAGGCTTAGCTCAGAATGCCATTTGGAACGATCTTTAACCCTTCGTAGCCGGAACATGGATCCACGCGAGACACAATGACTTCTTGTTTTCGTAATTATGGCATTCAACCAGTTTTAAATACAGGTCTACTTGGATGTTTTGGCGTTTGAATGGCATTGCAAGGGGGGCGCCCTCGTTGCAATGTCATTCAAGCGTTAAAAATGTTGGTAAACATTGGTGTTTTTTTTTTGTGAAATGCAATATGGCGATGTTTATTTCGATTTTGGCCTCGCCCCACTATATCTTTGTACAGTTATACTCCTTTTTGCTTCATTCGAGGTTATACCAGGGTCTTCGTACACGCGCGCCGGTTGAGATTTTCTTATAAATGGTATAGGTGGTGGGTTGTTCAGAATACAAATGTTGATGCTTTGCATGTTGCAGCTGAAAAGTTCTTTTCAAACGTCATGCTATTGGCCCCGACACAGATTCACAGTCGATGAAGTAATTCTACTTTAATGATAATTACGTCTTATAACTGTACGACTTGACAATAAAAAGTATACTGTTACTTACCTATGTATATGTACTAAGTAATTAAAATTAGTGCTTTACAACGGCTTTATAGAACATAGTTTATTCTACTCAGTTTTCATGATATTAGACGTAATATTTGTAGTTAAAATGTGACCTAACTTTATTACAGTTAACCAACGTGACAAGTCCAAAGAGCGACCGATCAGACTTCACGACAGAGTCTGACCAAGACACGATATACTACAACAACGTCCCGAACAAACCAGCCGAGGAAAACGGCCAACAAATAGAGTCCCCATTTTCACCCAACATGTCCGAAGCACCCTGTTCCACCCCCGAAAAGTCAGAAGTACTAACACCAGACCCTGAAACACCCCATATATGGGAGAAATCAGAAGAAACGGTTTTAGAGCATGAAGTCTTATCTCCTAAAGAAGAAACGCAAAAATTCATACAGCAAGAGGTCGTGACGACGTCAAAAATCCCAAGAACTCCGAATAACGAACAGAAAATCGGTACGAAATTAAAGATTTGGTCTATTAAAATGAAAGAGAAATTCTCTAAGCAAAATCATACATCACTTGGTACGTTGGAGTATTGATCGAGTTTGTTTTTCTTTGTTTTTCAGCGAATGGGCGAACGGTTAAGAAAGTGCCCAGCAAAAAGAAAGGTATTCTGATGATTTTATGGCAGATGCTTGATTTATCATTCATCATTTGAAATGCCGCCTGGTGGATTATGGCCCACTCCCTTTCACAGAGAGGAGGCCTGTGTCCCAGCAGTGGGAACATTATGGGCTGATTATGCATGTATTATGCATTTGAAATGCGATCAGTAGGCCAATTCTGCTAATTTAAAACGTTCAAAATCTAGTCGCAGTCTCATCTCGGCGACAAACAAATGTCAAAAACTTGTCAAAGTGTAGGGAAATTTGAAGTATTTTTGACAGATTGAGACTGAGATCAGACTGTGAACGTTCTTAAAAATTACGAGAATTGCCCCTCAGAATTCTTCATAATAATTTGCTTGCTACAAATTAACAATACTTTCACTCTTTTTTAAAAGCATGATTCATTTTTTTTTTGTGAATGATTACGTCTTTAAAAACATTTAAAAAATACAATTTATCTGTCTCCGCTGATAAAAAAACGCCTTTCATATTCGCCTTATCAATTTCATTGCTATTTCTAAATGTTTTTGTAGCTCAGTGATCCGTAAAAATCATTAACGTTGCATTAATTAAAAATCATCATTAAACCAGATTTTTGCGATAAAACTCATTGTTACGGCCTTCTTTTTTACAAACAACGTTGTAAAAACGGCTTTGCATATGATTGCTTGCTTTATATATCACACTTACAATAACATTAGTAATAATAGTTCATATTATTTTTACACACAGACTTTGATAAAGATATTTTCTGGCAGAGGTTACATGTATTATCGTAATCACTTCTTCAAAAAATACTATGCCCTACCCTACTCGAAGTCATTATGAGGAGTAAACTTTTGACTATCCTAATTAGAATTTTGCACATTCATTCCGACACTATATTCGATATCAAAGAGCTAACTATAAATCTTTGTGATTTGCGGGGGTTGTTTCGACAATCTACATATTTGAAGACTGTAAAAGCATTTTATAGTTAAAAGTTTACTTAAGATTTTGTGATATTTTATCATGCATTTCATTGCCTGATTATTTTGACATCATTACTTTTATACTGAAAGCTCAGCGAGAATTAAAAAGCACGAAGTTTGTCGTATTAAAACTAAAGTAAAAAAAATAATAATATTAGTTTTGATTCCCTAAATTATCATCATCTGCGTAGCCTTTTCCCAACTAGGTTGGGGTCGGCTTCCAGTCTAACCGAATGCAGCTGAATACTAGTGTTTTACATGGAGCGACTGCCTATCTGACCTAATTAGTGTTCCCTGTTATTTCCAGTTCTCTATTGTTTACATTTTAATAGTATAGTAATAACACTATTAAAATTATGTTCAATAATGCAACCGCATATGGAACTTATCACGCATTGCATAATCATAGTGTTGGTCTACCTCATTCATTGTCTCGATGCGGTCTTCGAGTGCAAACAATGTACAGTTAAAAAATCCATTTGTTGTCGCTTTTATGACCCATTGCCCTTGAGTGTTTATTTGTCTTGTTATGGTTAAAAATATGATTATACTTATCAGTAAATAATTTGTTAGGAAAATAAATAACATTTTATATTACTGTAAAAATGTTTAGGTATGATGAATTTGAATGAAAGTGTCCATTTTAATGAGTGTTGCATATTCATGTATATAGGGTGACTGATAATTAGTGACCGATACCTAAACACGTGCTTGTACTCATGATAACAAACAACTTTTACTATGGGACCAAACCTGAAATTGTGAAAAAAAAATCTGCTGTTGAGTCATTTATGTTCGCCTAACTGGTCAAAATGTAGGCACTGCAGCAGATTTTTTTTCGCGAATTCAGGTTTGGTCCCATAGTAAAAGTTGTTTGTTATCATGAGTACAATCACATGTTTAGGTATCGGTCACTAATTACCAGTCACCCTATAGATAGGGAGGGACACTTATAACCATAGGTATATATGTGTTATATCCATTGAATGAAATAAATAGGAAGGAAAATTCAATATAGCTTGTTCATATTATTCATCATATAAAAAATAACTTTTATAATGCCTGCTCCATACTTCATAAAAGCCATATCTGCACACATATCGCTTTTCATACTTTTCCTTTGTTACTCAGGGTCGCCGAAAGTGGATAAAGATACACGAACCTCAGATGGCAAAAACATAACAGGAAATAACACCATGTAAGGAGGATATAAAGGTAACACTGACATTCTCTATTGATGAAATCTCTTTCCTTGTAAGATATTCGATTGTTTTGGGTTGTTCCCTAAGCTGGGTCAAGACATTGGGTAGCTAAATAACTGAACGTAAGCCCTATCTTTTATTTTCTTTATTTATTTCTTGTATTTTTAGTTATATGTTGAAAAATCTAAATTCAATTATGTCTAATTAGCTACAGTTGAGCCACTACGCTTGTGTATTTACAATGTTTCACTTTTGAAAGTAAGTTTAATTTAATTCCCATATCAAAGTGTAAACAAATGAAGTGGCCACATATTACATGAAAACGCGCAGTTTGTGAAAACTGTAATAGTCAAAGATAAATGAATTTTATATCAATCGGTATGATTTTAATTGACCATTGTAATAATTTGTTTATACAGTGTAAGCATTTAATCAACCTTTTACTGAGAACTGTGTCCACAAAGACATCAATATTTTTTTATCATCTTTAGAGGTTATTATGTAACTTCAATCAATTATTTGGCTCAAGTACCTTTTTTATGGATGGGAAATCATCAAATGACCCCTCCCGCTCTGGGTGGAGCAGAAGGGAGTGTCAGACTCTTACTGACTAAAACCCACCCGTGTTCCTCCTTAGCCCTTTATGTTCCGGGGTAGCGGTAACCCTTTCGGACAATCGCGCTGCAGGCTCAAGTACCCTTAACCGTACCCTTAATTTCAATTCATCTTGTAGGTATTAATAAAGCGTCACAACACAACTACATTCCTCGAAGGTTTGCGCACAGGTGCACCGGTAGTAAAACCACATTTCGCCTGTTATATTTAAGTCCTATGTAACAGTGGCTACAGATAGTGCAATCCACGAAGACGCGCCCCACTCTTCTTCCTAATCGTTAGCGGTTATCGCTAGTCAATTCTGCTAGCGTTTTAGTTTTTCCGATACATACTAATTAGCCGCTAATAATAATTAGTGTGTATCGACAAAACTAAAACACTAGCGGAATGTTGCTCACTTGTGCTGTAAGCATTACGAAAAACTTTTTTTACAAAAAAAAAAACCGACTTCCAAAAAGTTTTTTTTGTAAAAAAAAAGTTTTTTTATTTTTCACTTTTTAGTGGGCCCGTTTGTAAATTATCTAAGTTACAATAGCCAAATGTCAACTGCTCATCACCTTTTACAAAATATTGCTTTTCCCGATGCAGGGAAGTTAATTGTTGAGGAGTTCTCCTTGTAAGAACCAGGAGAACTGGAGCTGATTGATAAGTCACCATCAGC
This sequence comes from Globia sparganii, assembly GCA_949316385.1. Taxonomy (NCBI): domain Eukaryota; kingdom Metazoa; phylum Arthropoda; class Insecta; order Lepidoptera; family Noctuidae; genus Globia; species Globia sparganii. The sequence continues at coordinate 7,792,959 of OX438670.1, forward strand.
TCCACTTCACGATACGCATTGTGCTTAGCAACCACATTAAAGTACATAATCGAATCGCAAACCGTGAAATATTTATTATTGAGTAGTTCCGATGGCCATCTGTGGTCTTCATCATCACTTCCACTTCACCGAATGGTGCTTTCTGAGAGCAAATGCACGAGTTACTATAAAAAATACCCAAATTGCTATAGGTGTGCCTACAAAATTTGAGGGTTGCCCTCGATTTCTCCAGGATCCAATCGTCAGATCCTGACTTGGTGACTATGGGACCACTTCAGAAGTATCTCCTATCGAACAAAAAAAGAATTTTGAAAATCGGTCCACAATTATTGGCGGAGTAATCGCGTAACAAACAGACAAAAAAAAACATACCGTCGAATTGAGAACCTTCTCCTTTTTTGAAGTCGGTTAAAAAGAGTGGGCTGCGTCTTCGTGGATTGCACTATCTGTATCCACCAACCCGCACTGGGCCCGCGTAGTGGATTATGGCCCTCTCCCTCTCACAGAGAGGAGGCCTGTGTCACAGCAGTGGGAACATTATAGGCTGCAGGGTAATTGCGTAACACACTATCAGTAGCAATGGGTTTCATTTTGACAGTTCAACAACATTCATTGCGTTATTTTCGTTGTTGAGCAGACACACTTTTCGAGCTTATGGAGCAATGGATTAGCAATATGCTTCAAAATGATTCAAATTGAGATAGTGTGTTACGCAATTAGGGTGCTGATTATACTCAACAATCAACCGGGCATAAATTCAGTCTACTTTCTAACAAAATTATTAACATAAGTTATATGTATAATATTATAAGTACTTGTATTTATTTCTATTTTCAGTTAATCTCGCACAGTCAATCATCAGAGGCTGCCGTGCAGTTCTTCACTAGTTTAAGTTTATGTCTGTTGTATCGTTTATAATTTTATTATTATCATCACGGTCACTTTGCACTATAGTCCACGCGGAACTAGTTGGCCGCGCCTTAGATATGTGAGCGGTGGGACGGAGGGGCGGGGGCGCATTACTCAGTACGTGCGTTGCGAACCGCCGCCTCACCCCTTTCCCCACCTCAGCGGCCAACTAGTTCCGCACGGACCATAAGCGATAGGTAAACTGAAAGTCTAATAGCCCGTTTAATACACACCTTTTGATAAATTCCGGTGAAATTATCTGGCAGATACGTTCGTACAGCAACTTCTCCAATTTTGTGTTTATCTGGTGGATAGTTTCTATATGGTTATAGTGAAACAGACCCTAAATGAGTGACTTTGTTTGCGGTCTGTGGAATTAAGTGCCTTCATTGTATGTAAAATGAATGATTGTTACATTATATAATGCACATTGTATAGACGCACTTTAAAGCTAAATTGCTAAAGCATCTACTACTATTTATCTGCATACAAACATTTGCAATACAGGCAAGTTAGTCGAATGCTCACTTTGCATACAGATTTTTTTGTCAAATGAGTTTCCTTATGAACTTTTATGTACCTAATGTATGTCTATTATATTTAATGAAGAACATGTAAAAGAATCTGTATACTTTATGGTCTTTATCAGAAAGAAATACGATAATCTGCCTGTATTGTGACGCATTCCGTTTTCGACAAGACGTTAAGGTCTGTATACACTCTAATTAGTGCAACACATCAGTAAATTAGCATAAGACATGCATACACTATTACAAGCCATTATCACCACGTTACGATAATGAGTTATGCGCGATCAACTTTCACGTTTTCTATTTATCAAAGTGTAAATAGACCTTTAGATGATGTGTGAGTCTGGAAACCGTTGATGCTGTATACAGGGTCAAATTAAATTAGTTACTGAAACTCCGCAGACGTGATGATTGGGTTGGGTATCGATATCTAAACAAGGAAAGAAAAAAAAATCATGTAAGTATTTTTTTTTTGGAGTCAACGACCGCTGGTACGACGTCTGCTAAGTTTCGCTAACTAATTTAATTTTACCCTGTATAAGCGTAATTTGTATGATATAATCTTATTATGTTTTCTAAAACGCTAATTATTTAGAATCTCGTATTGGGTCATTTTTATTACTTTGACAATATGTATTTAACTCCCGGGGAATCAGAATAATAGATTTTTTATATTAGGTAGGTAAGTATTTTTCGTTATTAAGGTATTTGTTATATTATTTTTTTTAAGTGTAAAAACAATTTTGATTAAACTACAATCTGTTCATTTGGCTCGGTTTTCATGCTATCAGTGTTGAGGTAAACAATCACTATATTTTATTTATAGTAAGTACTATGTAAATATGTCTAGGAATCAATTTTCATTCTTTCTGCAATATATTTTTTTTTTGTACCAAAAAAGAACTTTGAAATTTATAAAACAATGACAATATTCCTATCTTCTAGAGAACTAAATAATTCTTTGTTTTCCCCGGGAGTAATCGCATCATTTTGCCGCGTGAATTTTATTGCTAGATCTTTCGCAAAAAGTTGTAATATTGAAGTCACTTGCTCGTATAGCTGTTGTATTTCACGACCCTGCATTATTCATTGCATTTTCAACCTCATAGCAATGACATAAGTCACGTGACACGCTTGCGATTTGCAACGACTCTATCACAAACATGGCTGTTTTTAATTGGAGTTCCTTACGTAATCGTTTTATGTTATATACCATTTTAAATATAAGTTCTAATAGTATAAGGCTAATTAATGTAAGGAGGCAAAATTTATGATCAGAGATAAGTTTTTTTTTTGTTTCATGGTAGAGGTTGCAGAAGTCCATAATAAATGTAAAATACAATAAAAACATATCTATTCCGTAAGACTAAAAAAATCATATCAATGAAAAATGTACGACTTTTGTACATTATTTTCCTTGTTTTACATAATAATAATATGCACAGTAATGCTCGACTAGAATACTCAAATTTAGTTACATTTGAACGATCATCGTCTTTAACAGATCAGGTACGGGAGGGCCCGGCCGTCTGCGGCTCTCTCTATCGCTAATTAACTATATTTAAATGTTCCTTGAGGTCATAGCACACAGTCATATCAACTCCGAAAGGGATCGTCACCGTATCGCCTTTCGCCTCGCCGTCAAACAGGCGTCAACCTAACGTAAACACGTAACCAAAGCGGATCAGCAGCTCCGATACGTCGAAACGGCTACGGCTAGACGTCCGCGTCGCCGCACTTACGGCTCGCCGACCGCGACCGCTGGTTGGTGGTGCTGCAGGCAGACCGCGGGAGGGGTGAGAGGGGCAAGGGTGGACGAAGAGACGTATAGTCGCCGGCACGTAATTTGGCAAGAATCGATAGATGCGTTTTTCCTTTCATTAACTTTCTTGCAAACAGACATGTTTAAAAATAATTTAAGGCAATTACCATAGTATAATGACAAACAATAAAAGTGACCATTTTCTTGTTGCACTAATTGTACTTGCGCTAACTTAATCCCACTACGCCAAAACCTTGCCAAGTTACGTGCCGGCCGGACTCAGCTCGGGTACGGAGAGACGTACGGGAACTGCAAGATGACCACGCACCGCACCGCGGTTCGTGAGCTTGTCCCGAGGCGAGGCGATTACGTTAAGATTCCGATTAGTGTGCGTTGCAGTAGGGAGTTTCATACAAAGAATACTGAATGGCTTGAGTTGATACGGTTACGATCCCTTTCCGAGTTGATATTGTGCAGTTGATACCTTTAAGAGGAAAGCGCCAGGGATACAACGCGAAATTAAAATTTTCTTCCGTTTTTTACAATTCGCAGGTCAGTATCGTGTTGAATGTTGATTTAAATATGATTAGCGAGCGTGAGAGCGTAAGACTTTACAGAATTATAATAATTATAATCGTCAATACCGCTAGCCCTCTAAGTTCATATAATCCTATTGATTGATATTTCATGAAATAGTCTGAACTCAACAAGATTGTATGAACTTACAAGAGTTGTATTGATGACTTTAATGTTTATAATTCTGTAAATACATACTTGTTACTCTTGCGAATCAAATTTTGCTCAACATACAACGTGAAACTAACCAGCAAATTGCAAAAAACGTAACAAAATTTGAATTTCGCGGGGTACCTAGCAGATACCCCCTAACAAGTGCAATTATTACCCTATTAGAATACTCTGTAGAAATTAAATCAAGAAAATTATTTATTATTTTTCATATTTCCAAAGATTTGGCTGTGTACAGATCAAATAATATAAAAGACTGATGAAATTGTAACAACTATTATTATTATAAATGTTTTCGTTTCAAATTATATAATCTTATTTTTTTTAAAATTTTGATACGTTGTAAATTATGAAATTATTGTTACAAATATATCTTCAACAATATTGCCACTGGTTTTATTAAATTCCATGTATTTTATCATTCAATTGCAGATTTAATTTACGAACAAAATGAGTTCTCGTAATATGATACGAAGTTAATTTTGCATCATTCGCTTGACAATCGCTTATTGCAGCAAACTTGGCCTTGCTAATAATCATAGTTTTTTAAACGTAAAGTTTCAAGGCGAACATATTATACTATGAGCTGTGAAACTAAATCAATTTCAACAAATATTTAATAAAATAATCATTTTTCAGATGTTTCTTGTCAGCCCCAGTCAAAAAAGCGTGAAGATAAAAATGATCAGCTAAAAAAAAAGTAAAAGGACATTGTTTCCGCCCGGGATCGAACCGGGGGCCTTGTGCGTGTGAAGCACACGTGATAACCGCTACACTACGGAAACTTAGTTTACAGACTTAAAATTACTGTCTACTCTCTGACTTGAAACAAACTTACAAAAATGTCGAAGTATTTGACAAGAGTTGTTTATAACCAAGCAACCTGTCGCTCAACGCTAACCCCGGAGGCAAAACGAGGTAATTGTTGCGTCTGACCAAAATAATATAAAAGCATTCTTACAAATAATAGTGAGAGCGAGCTCTCCGCATCCCAGTCTCGCGGCAACATCGCCCGCGGTTAGTCGCGGACGCGCGTCACCGTGTCACGCTATTGTCGGTGTTTAGTTGTGCAAATAATTGATAATAACCCGTGAAATAAACTAAAATCTAACACCATGGATCCCGAAGCCTTCTTGGACCTGGCCAACCAGGTCATTAAACTAAAAATGTACCCATATTTCGACATAGCTCATTCTCTATTATGCGCTCTTGCAGTCAGAGAGGATTTAGGATCCGGTAAGTGGTATTTCATTTATTTTAAATGGAACCCGCCAAATTAATGGGGTTTATCGTCACACTTCCGCATCCTATAATCAATTTATGCTCGAAAAGTGATTTGTGCGGAACGTTCTAAAATAAAATACACCTAAACGCGTTTATAAATAGATCGTTCCCGTACCATCCAGACCGAATAGCTTCTATAACGACTAATGTTAACTGAACACAATATATTTGTACTAACATCGAAGTATGAAAGAACATTACAGTATCCATAAGTACTGAAATTAAAAAAGTATAAATAAATAATTTGGGAAGTATCATATTTATTTTTTATCAAATGAATGATCGCTTGATCTTATCACTGACGTGAATACTTGTAACTTGTTTTAGAAAAAATATACTATTGATATATCTTTGATTCAATAATATTCTATGGTGCGCTGGTGAGGTTAGGTTTTAGATAAGAACCTTACCTTTCCGTCATAATTATCTAAAGCTTGAAGACTAGCGACCTTCGTCTTTTTATACTTGGCAAATAGATGGCGTTAAACTAAAAAGTAATTTCCCAAAAAAATTAAGAGAAAAGAATTGAAAGCTCGATTTCGTGATCTAAAAGTGATTTCTCACGGGCTCGTCCGGGATTTGAACCCGGGACCTCTCGCACCCGAAGCGAGAATCATACCCCTAGACCAACGAGCCATACTACTCGCTGTCGAAATTACTGATTAGTTTCCACGAACATCTACGTCATCAACAATGTTTCATTTCAAGCTCAAAAAGGGGAAAATTAAACCAAAATATTGATACTAAACTTGTTGCTTCATTTATTATATACTTACATGCGCATTATTGTATCCTTATTGTGCCGTATAGCGATAGCGCTTGTATGAAATCAAACAAATCATATTATGTACTGTACTTTTCAAAATAACAGCGTCATGCTAAATTTGGTACCTTATTACAGGACTATAGCCTTTTGGGTGTCTTTTTCTTTTTATCTTTAGAGCACTATAACCAGTGTCGTTGGCACGGTAGTGACATCTATTTATGAGTTATTTATCAAAATATAAAGGTAATTAATTGTACCTAATAGTGTGCAGTTACTCCAACGAAACAAAGAAATAGCATTCAGTCTATTCTTCTAAACTATACACTAGAGTATCAATTCAGGAAGGTTTTTAAACTTTGCGCAAGTGAGACTGTGTTCAAGTGATCGAGCGATCCTCTCTGACCCTCTGCCTCTTTCTGCTGCACTGCGTTGCATCTGCGCATATATGCAGTGTACTGCAGAGCCTGAAATGCACTCATAAGTTTTCAACATAAAACCTAAAGAGATAAGGTTCAATAATAAACGCCGAAGCCTGGTAGATGTCACAGTGTCAACGGTGCCTTTACAAAATATAAGAGCAATGCTTCAAACCGCACATTAAATTGGTTAACCGTTACAGACCACGTGGAGATAACCTGCGGTAAATGCCAAGAGTCAGGTTGTTGGCCTGAAGCCAGCAAACACAGTTGTCTCATGAAATCATGACAGACGCGAGACCACTGGCAATTTTTTAATACATTATATTTTTTTCGTGATTAATTTTGCCTTCCTAGATTAGCATAGGACGCAATGTAGTCACTTAATTTAATATGACGTATGTTCATAATATGACCGATTTGTAAACTATAAAAAGCAGCTATATAAACGATAATCCGGGTCGGGAAACACGCACATCCGCCGATGTCAAAAAGCAGGGGAATTTCTATAAAATCATGTGTTATACCTACTTAACTGTGGAATTGGTGCTCCGAACGCTCTAAAAATACATTCTTGCCCCTTGTCATGGATACTTTGTTTATAAAGGGCGCACAGTGGACACACTTCGACCGTCTCTAACCAACTGACTCTAGGTACTCTATGGTTATCACCATAGGCACGAGGTTGCGGATTCAAATCCTGGCAAGTACGCGTGGCTATACATCAAGCTATACATAAGCAGTCTATGCTGACTTCTGATTGTACGAAAAACCTATACAATGCGAGGTCAGCTAAAACTGGAAATGTATAGCTTGATGTGTCGCTGTGTGTACCAATGTGACTTTTTCAGTTCATATATTATGTACTTTCTGAGTTATCTTGAACAATACTGACATCGGTGAAGGTAAAACGTCGGGAGGAAATTTGAACTTTATAGTTAACTAGCGACCCGCCCCGGCTTCGCACGGGTGCAATACTGATACTAACTACAGGTATTTTAAGAATGCCAGCACGCGCCGCCGCGGCCGGTACCGCAGCAACCGCTATGTCTCTACATTTTAAATCTGAAATATCTTCGAAAATATTCATTTAAATTACATGCTGTAAAGGGCCATATTTATCTATATTAAATGCACAATGTATTTAAGGTACTTAATTGGATATGGATTAATGCTGCATTGCTTAAAATCGCTTCGTAAATAAGCCATTATTTCTCGTAAAAAGTAAAGGATAAAAAATGATTATTGTGGGTTATCCCTAAGAGATAGAGATATACCATCGCGGACTTTTTTGTAGACCTTTTTAAGGTGTACAATACTGTACGACATTATTTTGACCTATCTCGTAGGGTTCAGCCAGCGTGCAGCGTTTGAAAAGTAAGCGCAAAAAAATGTGTTTATTTACGACATCACATGCATGCATGTATCTATACTAATATTATAAAGCTGAAGAGTTTGTTTGTTTGTTTGAACGCGCTAATCTCAGGAACTACTGGTCCGATTTGAAAAACTCTTTCAGTGTTAGATAGCCCCTTCATCGAGGAAGGCTATATATATAAGGCTATATATCATCACGCTAAATCCAATAGGAGCGGAGCACCAATGAAGAATGTTTCAAAATCGGGGGATTTTTTTCCTATTGAGAGCTTCCGCTGCGTGCGCTGCGTAAACGGTAAAAGTTTCGCAAAAATCATGTATGACAGAATTGTTCCCCTTTAAAAGCTTTAAAAAAAAGTCCGCGACAGCATATGTCTATCTTTTAAGGTTAGCTCACTATAACCTCTTTTATGCTAACCAAATTTGTTCTAAAATAATGCATTATTTGCGAAGGTGTTTTTATAAACATGGTATTAATCCTTATCCAAATAAATACGTTATTCATCACATGTATTTAATTTTGAACAAAATTGCCTCTGACATCATTTGATTACAATGTATATCTTAGGAGATATCATAGTTTTAAAATAACACTAATAATAAAGCTGAAGAGTTTGTTTGTTTGAAACACGGTTTGAAAGCTCTAAATCTCTGGAAGTATTGGTCGCATATACAGGGTGCATTTGATATCATGGGCATTATTTTAACCTAAGGTACTACTTATGATACTAATTGCATTAGGGCTACTATTACGCAAATCAAAAATATTATTAATGCAAGTATGGAAAACCTTAAAATGTAGTAAGTCATACAAAGTATCAAATTAGTTGCGCTTCTCGATAGCAAATGCGTAGGTACACTACGCCGTACGCGCGTCATTGGGCGTGAATTCTTTGACCCCGCCCGACTCACGTGACATTCGTAAGTTGCCAATGAATTGATTCATAATAAATTCCAATTTTCCCTTCGTACTTTGCCGGCTTAGGACGGTCAAAACTACGTCAACTAACATACATTAAAAAAAAACATTTACGTACCTAGCTTGTGGATTGTTTTGAAAAAACCTTATTTGTCGGTAAAGTGACAGAGGGTAAACGGGTGCTCTTCCACGAGCTTGTGCATGTGCTGGCACGTGAAAAGACGAAAAATCCAACAGGTTCTGAGTGGTTCTGGTGGAATGAGACCCCGTGAAGGAATAGGGTCGTTCGGGTAGCGCCGATGGAACATTTCACGAGTTCATACTAAATTTCTTGTGCGATCGTAAATTACAACCATTTGTGGGTATTGTTGGTTGGTGTACCTAGCCTGCACATTACGCGGTCGAGGCATCGTGTACACAAACACACACACAACACACAACTAATAAACTAACACTTAATACACTGCAATCCAAGCACCGTATGACGCGAGCGGCGAGTACGGCGATTACGTCACGGGATCAATAAATCAATTACGCGTCAATGCACCTGCGCAGTCGTTATGACACTGGTTCCGGGTTCGTGACTTCGTGTTGCGGCGGGAAGCATACCCCGCGCGGGGGTGATATTCGTATTTTTGCGAGTGAGGGAGTGGGACGGAGAGAGTTCAGGGAATCCCGCCGGACGGAATGTCTTGTAGCCCATTGTTATTATTACTTGTAAGGAAAAACCCGCGCGCGCGCAGGTGATGTTTGTTTACATTTCGCTTTGCGCTGTAACTGCGCTTTAAGATTTTGATATTTCAACAATTATTGGCGTTAACAAAGTATTTTGTTTTAATTAATTTAAGTGTTTATTTGCAATAATAAGCCTTGTGCAATTTGACTTACTACATTTTTAAGGTTTTCCTTACTTGCATTAATAATATTTTTGATTTGCGTATTAATAGCCCTAATGCAATCAGTATCGTGAGTAGTGCCTTAGGTTAAAATAATGCCCATGACTTCGATTCCACCCTGTATAAAAATATTTTTGCGTTTGATAGCCCAGTTCTTGACGAAGGCTATATTCTATTAAACTTGACGCTAGGATCCTTAGGAGTTGAGCAAAAAGAAAAAAAGTCTGAAGTTTTCGTCAAGCGAAAACGAAGTAATAGCGCAAGCCGGCGACACGTTGCGAGGGGGGGGTCGGGTAAACAAAAAAAATTTACGCGGACGAAGTCGCGGACAGAAGCTAGTTATATATATAAACCTTCCTCTTGAATCACTCTATCTATTAAAAAAACCGCATCGAAATCCGTTGCGTAGTTTTAAAGATCTAAGCGTTCAAAGGGACAGAGAAAGCGACTTTGTTTTATACTATGTAGTGATACTTATAAATATTTAAATTTGAAATCGCCAACCCGTTTTGAGCAAGCGTCTATCACTGCTATGGTGCCTTCTCTATATGAGAAGAGGCCTTTTCCCTGCAGGTAAAAACCTACCTACCTGCGTTATGTACTTCGAACTACTTACGTACCTTCCACAATCATAAATACTAACTAGCTGACCAAAATTAATACAAAAAAAATCAGTTGAACCTCATCCGTTTTTGAACCATTTGAACGACGTGGACGCGCTATGGTATATTTTAGTGATAGCATATTTGCCAGACACACAGCCACGTACTGTCTCGGTGTCGTAACTTAAAGGTAATGTTTATTTACGTTTCTGTGGCTCCGACTGAAAATCAATCGGTAGACTTTGTTTACACTGAGTTGGTAGGTAACACAAATAGCCTGTCACTTAAAACAGTTATAGCTGTTTTGATTACTATCGCACCGCATTATTGCAAGCCATAATTGTATGGCAGCCCCATGAGCATGAGCCACATACAGCTACCTAACATGATTGCGAGACGTTAGAGCGTTAGACGTTACAGTGTCGATTATTTGCCAGCGTATATGTAACGAGGCGATTTGGGAACGTGCTCTCAGCGGCACTCTAAGGGACTAACCACACTTATTCAGCTCTGTTCAGATTTTGTCCATAGAAAACAACGATTTTGTATGGAGTCCGTTCAGCTTTCCGCGGCTAAACGGATGCGTACGCATATCATACAAAATCGTTGTTTTCTATGGACAAAAGCTGAACAGAGCTGAATAAGTGTGGTTAGTCTCTAATTGCGCAACACACTGGCCCCGATTCTGTTGTTCACAAACTAAATTAAATTTAAGTTCAGCGCATCTTTTTCTTTCTATTTCATTATGAAAAGGACAGAAGATAAATATTAGTTTAGTCCTGTCAAATTAGATAATCCATAGAAAAGTTTAGACGTGATTAAAAAATTGGCTACTAAAAATACGTCAATTTACGTCAGGCGCTGACTAATTTGACAGGACTAAACTAATAGAAGGATATTGCTAATCCATTGCTCCATATGTTCGAAAAATGTGTCTGCTAAACAACGTAAATAACGCGATGAACTGTCGAAATGAAACCCATTAGGTACTCGTACTACTGATAGTGTGTTACGCAATTACCTCGCGGGTGCAGAGCGAGCTAGCTGCGACCACGCGACGCGTTCTCCGCGTTTTCACAATATTTTACACTCGCTTGTACACTCACGTCAACCGCTCTCGTTCCGCTAACGTGGTCAACACGTTGAGCACACGTAGCGAGCGCTGTAAACAATCACCTCGCTGGGAACACAGTCGCAAATCGCCATCGCCAGTGTGATAAGGCCGTGTAATAAGGTAGTAGGTATAATGCCAGAGCAATGATTATAAGCCCATATCGTTCGGTTCTTGATTAAAAATACGACGTCTCGATTTGCCCATGGATTTTAAATTATGGCAGCCAAATCATTAGGCCCGTAGGTATTAGTAATTTAGTATAGGTCTCTGCTCTGCAAGAGTTAAAATCATGTAAAAAATGCGGAAACTAAGTTTCTAGTAAGTTACAGAAAACAAAAAAAAAACTGTGAACAGTCCCATACAAAACTTCAAGACCTACTAAAATACTAAAATATTTTTATTTATTAATTATCTATTAATAACCAACTATATACAAAATATAAGCTCACATATAAAATAATAATATGTACAGAGGCCAGCACATCAAGCTACCCCAATCTGTCAAATTTTCCCAATTGAATATGAACCTTATTCCTTTGTAGTAAAGTTAATAATAATAATATTCCACAACTATCACACAACGCCATCTAGTCCCAAGCTAAGCAGAGCTTGTGTTATGGGTACTAGACAACTGATAAACATACTTATATATTTCTAAATACATAAATATTATAGATAAATTACACCCAGACACAGAACAAATGATCGTGCTCATTACACAAACATTTGTCCTGGGTGGGAATCGAACCCACGACCTCCGGCATAGCAGTCAGGGTCACTAACCACTAGACCAACAGGCCTGTCATTGAAAATCTATCAAAGAAATTTGACAGATTGGGATAGCTTGATGTGCTGGGCTCTGTACATGTATATGAAAAAATAAGCAAAACAATCATAGGGCGTCGAAAAATTCGTCTGCATTGATGTCAACAGGAACAGTGACCAAAAGACTGGCAGCATTGCCACGTTGTATGGCGACGCTAATTCTTTGGCCAAGATATAGGCCAGCCCTCTGGTCACGTGAAGAGTACCTAAACTCGAACTAAATGCATGGGACGGCTAATTACCTATTTATATTTTCGCGATTACAATGATGGTCCCATGGAGAAAGTAGATAAATTTGATGGTGTGTAGTACCTACCACTTGTTTAAAAATATGACCATACCTTTATGATACATGCTGCAGAGACTGCAGAATTCCCAGAGAAGAAGTTTCAATCTAAATATAGCGTGGGTGTCTGGGTGCATGACTAAGGTACTCCAACGATAGGGTAAGATGTAAGTATAGAACTGTAGGGAGGGACATTATTATGACCTACATTGCCGAAGCCTAGTTCCCTAGTTTCTCTGCGCCCTGCGGGCAACGGATGGTAGAGGTCAAACGCTAGTCGCTCTACGTTAATCTGGGTCACTGAATTGAAGCCTCAACAGGTAGGTGTTACGTAAGTTATTATCACAGACGAAGAATCGTACCCTTACAGTCGCTATATTAGTATAATTAATGAGATTATGTTTGTGGTCTACGTGGTTATGGTGGTTTAGATCATACAAACGTACAACCAGAACAAGAGCATTATTTTCTTAATATTCAAGACATAAGTATCGTTAGACCAAAGAAAGATTGCACCATCCCTGTTAAAACAAAAAGAATTTGGTGGAGTGGGGAAAGAATGTGCATTCGCACGTTTGGTGCAAACCGACCTTTAATCAATGGACGTAGAGGTCTTCATGAAAGGGCGCAGCCTAGAGTAGGTGCTGACGTGCTAAACCAGCACACTATTTCTACCATCGTGAGATTGTAGGAACAGATCTTTATGATCTTGACTTAGGTCTAAATTTCAGGTTCCGTGGCTGTAGTAACCAACTTCCATCAAGTGCCCGGTTTGCCAACCTATAAAAAATAGCGTTTTAGACTGATCAACAGGCTGTGATTAACACTTCGTGCTTACCATTTCCAGGTGCGCAAGCGTTCTCTCGGAAGCACCCCCTGTCATGCTGGCTGTCCACTATGCTGGTGATCTTCGCGGGCGGCATGGTGGTCAACGGGCTGCTCGGGGAACCTATGCTGGCACCTCTCAAGAACACGCCGCAACTCGTTATTGGAACTGTCACATGGTATGTATGTTATTTCCACTAAAAAAAATCACACGTCTGTGTTTTCAATGTATGCATAATTGGCAGGAACATCGACGTGCAAACTGTTAGGTACCTTGGATTCAGTAGGTACATGATTCTGAACTCTCCTGCGTTGAAATCTTTCGTCAGTTATATAAAAAAAATACTGTGTCACACAATCATTTAGACCGCGTAGAAATTGCACTAGAATCATATGCTGAATTCATGACAGTTAGCGCGTCGATGTCGATGCTACCCGGTATTTATAGGTGGAGAAAAAACATTTAAAGTACAAATGAAACTATATATACTTTTAGCTATAACAGACACAGTTGCACTCTCATACTCCCCTAGTCATAGTCCGTGGTAGTCGTTTGAGCAATAAGTAGTCACCTATCTACTGACTGATATTCATAAAAATATTCAGAAAGATATCTGACGCTGGTTTTCTAGGGACAAGTGACGGGGAGTACACACATCTTCAATTTACCTAATACATAGTTACCTACGTTATTTTTTTTTGGTGATATGGTTACCTACTATTAAATCAGTAGTAGTGAAAGGTCGAGGATGATTAGAACTTGTTTGAGTGTAACAATTCATAAATAGCTAAGCTAACTTGATACAACCAGTTTTGCAGTCAGAATTTTAGTCACAACTGCTGGCCGTTTATCGATGTCATAAAATTTATGGGCATCATATCATGACGCTACGCTATTCATTGCCTTAGGACACGTTATTAGAGTAACTATTGCCACTAATTACGGAAGGCATTTTTTATTAAGTAACTGATTATGATTTTAGTATTGACGCAACTACCTAAGTAATTAAATTGAAGCGTTCTTTATCATATTATTATTATTTTATCCCTTAGTTTATTTTTTCATTTAATACGGTTTCTGTAGAAACCTTAGTCCGCTTTTCAACATAGGAAACCGGTCTCCAACGAAATTCGAATTGAGTATCTTGGGTTCGACATTCTACGTTCATCCAGAAGTTTATTGGACACCTTCGTCGGCCCCGGGATCCGGGACTCTCAAAGTCCCTGGCGCCCATTTATTAAAAGTAAATAACATACATAATAACTGGAAGGTTACCTATACCATAATATTGAAATTTATATTTCACTAGCTGACCCCAAAAACGTCGTTTTGAAAAAAAAGGGGTATGAAAAATAGATTTTGGCCGATTCTCAGACCTACCCGATATGCACACAAAATTTCATACAAATCGGTCCAGCCGTTTCGGAGGAGTTTAACCACAAACACCGCGACACGAGAATTTTATATATTAGACTATCTGACCCCGCAAACGTCGTTTTGCAAAAAAAATATAGATAGTAGCCGATTCTCAGACCTACTGAATATGCACACAAAATTTCATACAATCGGTCCAGCCGTTTCGGAGGAGTTTAACCACAAACACCGCGACACGAGAATTTTATATATTAGATTTAATTTAAAATTTGAAACAGTACTTGGTTTTTCTCCAACTCCCCAAGACCATAGCTCTTTCTACTGGAATTTAAGCTGGCTGGCAATAATAAGAGATAACTACCTATAGTTATTTATTTATACGTTACGTTATATGTTTTTATAAATAAACGATATTGGAGATAGTTTGTTGTTTTCTTATCTTTTCCTAGAGGGAACAAATCTAAAATATAACAGTGGCAAGAACAATCATCTGATCTCATCTCAGCTTATCGCAGTCCGCTGCTGAACATAGGCACGGTAATATAATTATACCGTGATATTGGGCTCCACCAGTCTACGCCACAAAGCCCTCGCCCGTCCTCCGCCTTCCGCATCCAGTCTGTCCCAGCCACCTTCTTCAAGTTGTGGGGTCGTCGTCAGTATTTATCACATAATTCATATTACACATCAGCACGACCGACGCGCGACGCCTGACATTTGGCGTTTAAAATACCCGACTACGACGAAACAAAAAGGAGGGTTATTAACAAAATGTACTTAGCAACAAAACTTGCAATGGACGATGGCCAAAATTGTAATTTAAGATTTCGATATTTATGGATATACTCGTAGATTAGGATGTATATATTAGGAAGGATATAATATGTTAATTGAAGCCCGAAAGGACTCTTGTCACAGTGCTCTTGTCGACTTGACCTTGGTTAGGCGAACTTCAAGAATAATATAGGTAGGTACAGGTTGAAATTTTAATCACCGTTTTCCATTTAAGGGGTCATTGTACTCATCATTATGAACAACTTATACTATCGGGCCAAACCTGAAATCGCGAAAAAAATCAGTTGTTCCCTGCATTTTGACGAGTTATGCGAACATAAATGTAGAGAACATTTGATTTTTTTTTCACGATTTTAGGTTTGGTCCCATAGTAAAATTTGTTCATAATGATGATTATAATGACCCCTTAAGAGGAAATTCACCGTGTAGGTATGGATATTAGACAAGACAGGATACAGATTAAGGGAGCTCTATACTTAGATAAACATAATAGGGGCTCTAGTTCTCTGCTAATGCATATCTCAAGGTCAAGCGTGTTCATGTCAAACCATGGCATGGCAGTGCAAATACTGCAAGGATGATAAAATATTATTATTATTACTTGCTACTTTCCACCTCGAAAACCGACAGTAGCTACAAAGAGTACCGTGCGGTCAAGAACTCAAGACGTATAATTGCCTGATATATTTAACTATTGTTTTTGCTTAGTTATGCTAGGTTTATGATACAGTTGAAGAAGAGCATCCCTTACTCTACCTTACTTTATAGGAATCAAAATCAAGTTGGTCACTAGTTCCCAGGACCAGATTTCAACTTGTCCTATATGTATTAACGTTTTGGCATTATGTTTCCAGGTACCTAGTTTTCTACACACCATTCGACGTGGGGTATAAAGTGGCAAAGTTTCTACCTGTGAAGGTAGTAGCGTCAGCCATGAAAGAAATCTACCGCGCAAAGAAAGTGTATGACGGAGTCAGCCACGCTGGTAAACTGTACCCCAACGCTTACGTTATCATGATTATAGTCGGTAAGTGAGATATCTGTGCCAATCTGGTAGTCTGAATTCTGATAATGTTTGGTTTCGCTAAATAAATGTTTTAATAAGATAAGGTGTATTGATAAAATATGTTTTTACCTCTTCTGGATAGGTATCTAGTACTTAGATATAGGTTCTTAAAATATGACGGATTTCGCGAAACTTATCTATCATACCTAAAATATTGGATTTTTGGCCCGTTTAAGACCTTAAAAGCCAAGGCCACAGCATCATTTAGAATCTAATCTACCCGTAATTAGGGAGGTAATTGCGTAACACACTAATAGTAGGAATGGTTTTCATTTTGACAATTTAACAACATTCATTGCGTTATATACGTTGTTGAGCTTACAAATTCTTCGAGCATATGAAGCAATGGATTATCAATATCCTTCAAAATTATTCATTTTGTGATTAGTGTGTAACGCAATTAGGTTGCTGTAATGTCCCACTGCAAGCCTTCCCTCGCCCTTTTTCACACAAGTCTGTATTTTTGTTGACCGGCCATTTAGGTTATGCATATAAATCGTATGAACCGCAAAAACACATTCTAGAGATTAATTTCAATCATATTTCGCCACTTCAGAACTTAGTTCATCTTAATCTTTGGTATTTCTTTGAAGTGTTCGAAAATATTTTCCCTTTTACTGAAACTTTAAATCAATTTTTCAGGTACCCTGAAGGGCAACGGTGCAGGCTTCACCAAGTTGATAGAGCGACTCATCCGCGGAGCCTGGACACCAACTGCCATGGAAACCATGCAGCCTAGCTTGTAAGTACCTATTGACACTTCATGAATTTCAATTAACGGTTTTTGGGTTGAGGTTCAGTATTTTTTGGCTGGTATCCACGCGTTTTATTTATGAACTTAGGGGTTGATTGAAGCTGCAGACTGTCTGGAGTCCTATAACAGATAACTGTGACAGCAGCAACCCCACAGCAACAGCAAAATATAGATCCCTGTAACTTTGACAGTATTGCAAAATACGTGGTAAAATAACTGTGAAAGGAATGTTTAGTACATTTACTTCCACAGTGTTGTCAGCCCAGCTACCTTCTTCCTCCCTATCTAATGTTTTTACCATGGCCTGATCTATTTTATGTCTCTTTGAAATGTTGTGCAGATAAAAGAGAATCTGATCTTGACCTTTCGCTGTAGCTAATAATTGACTGCCTTCTCTTAATCCACCTGAGAACTGTCACATCAAATAAAAACAATACCTTCTGGCTTTCTGAGTTACTTTACTGCATGCGGGTCCATGCTGAACCACCAAAGGTAACCCTTTTAACCCTCACTAACCATAGACAATAACCTCGCCTTTTAACCCGGGGCAACCACGCGACATGAGGGTAGTGCAGGGATAAGCTGCATGTTCTTATTTCAATTCTTTTGTTTTCTTTTTCAGCTACACGAAAGCCTCTTTGGTTGCGTCCATTATCTTCGTGTTGGACAAGAAGACTGACCTTATTTCTGCGCCGCATGCTCTCGTCTACTTCGGCATAGTGATATTCTTCGTTTACTTTAAGGTACGTAGTATTGTTTTAGAAAAATATTATTGCCAGCAATAAAAAAATGTTTAGTTGTGATTGTGAGTGACGTTTTGCAATAAAACAGAAATTTTAATTCTGCTCAGAAAACACCGTGCAAGAACAAGTCTTCTAATAAAGTTTTTATAACAGCCAAGTGCGGGTCGTCGCTGACTGATAGTTTCGTACCATGCTCTAACTAAAAGCCAAACATGACTACCTACCTAATTTGACTTCCTATACAAATCCTCAACTGATCCGACAATTTTCGAGCCAAATAGGTCGACTATTACTCGTAAACTTGTAAAGTCCACTTAAGTGTGATAGTTTTCCTTTAAACTTCGTTATATATAGGTACTACTGCCGTGACATTTGAATTTCTAACTACAACCGTTTAGTCGGTAGAGGGGGGGACACTTGACTCTAACTGAAATTGGTACTTAAAAGCTTGATAAGTCACGAACGGTTTACTTAATCAAAAAACGGTCTTCCCAAACCCCTAATATTTTTTAAAAGACCTATCCAACGATATCCCACACTATAAGAAGGACGAAAAAAAAATTATCATCCCCACTTTACATGTAAGGGAAAAAAAACATTTTTTTGAAAAAAAAAAACGTACCCTAAATAATGTTTTTTTTCAAAATTTTATTTTACCACTTTTTCGTCGTCGTTAACGTGTATACTAATGCCAAATTGCAACTTTCTAGTACCAATAGTTTCTGAGCTAAACCGCAGACAGACAGACAGACGGACATGGCGAAACTATAAGGGTTCCTTGTTGACTACGGAACCCTAAAAACCGGAGGTAATGTAACATCCGCACTGTGCCCACTCCCTCTCACAAGGAAGTAGCGGTCTAAGTCCCCGCTAATGTAAACACTATAGGCCAATTATGCAACGTTCAGCCATGCTATTCTCTAAGGATACAGTTTGACAGTTGCGACAGCGCTGTCCGCAAGGCTGTATCCTTAGAGAATAGCTCCCCAGTTCAGTATGGCTGTAGACTGTTGAGCCTTGTTCTGGCTTCATTGTCCACAGCTGGACATACGCCATCTCTCGAACTACTCTCACCTTTGATAATAACTGTATTTATTTCCCTCAGCTATCATCAATTCTCCTGGGCATCCACGATCCCTTCGTGCCCTTCGAGAACCTATTTTGCGCGCTGTTCTGCGGCGGTATCTGGGACTCTCTCGCCAAGCTGCTTGGCAAGGGGCAGCCCAAGGAGGAGACTAAGGATACTAAGAAAACTAATTAGGCAATACCATAAGGTACGTATCAGGTACATTTTATACTTCTTTTAACTATATATGCATATCTGATGGGCGTTAGAAGAGCTCTACGAGTGACCATGCTCAAGTACCATAGATATAAGAATATTTCTAGATCAAGTACCTACCTACGTTCTGCAAATTCTGGACAGGTATAGGTCCCACAGCGAAATCGCCGCGCCAGCAGCATCTCCGTGTTCTGTGAAAGGTCCTGATACAGATCTTGTTGAATGGCAATTTTTTTACTGCAGCGTGTGCTATTTAATTAATGAATCAAGTTATTTCGCAGAAAGAAGACCATAGTACACACGGCTACACATCAAGCTATACAAAACCAGTTTACGCTGGTCTCCCATCGTACAGAAATCCTATACAATGTGAGATCAGCTTATACTGGAAATGTATAGCTTGATGTGTAGCCGTGTGTACCTATTTTACTTTGCATTTTATTTACAGGCGTCACAAACATTTTGGCGTGGCGTGGTCAATAATTCTAACCAAATTTGTATTGTTTTCAGGTCGCATTTTATACTCTGCAATATTTGCGCTACGTAATCAACTGACACCGACAATACAAAATGCGACGGCTTTATTGATAAGCAGTAAAATAATACTATAAAAAGGAAAAAATAAAAAAAATAGTAAAACCCTTAAATCCTAAAAAAATGGCACAACGACCAAAGTTTGATTTCATTAGTTTTAAGATCCACTAGTCTTAAAGTTTATAAATGTTTTATTTAATGACGTGGTATATTAATGACGTGGTATAATGAGTTTTTGTTATGTACTTAGAGGTGTAAGTAGTTGATATTTAGTTATTCAGTTCCTGCAAGCAACTCTGCCAAAAATTGTGATACATTTAGTATTTACCCACAGTATCAACTATGCTATAAAAACTTGCCATAATAATTTATAATACCTATCAATATTATAATGTAAGCATAATAAAATTTGTAAAAAAATCTGATAGGTGCTTGGTACCATACATACCATATAGTATACCAGTGTTCCCTGAGTGAAAAAAAAAATAAAACCATCGAGCATTGTAATTTTATTTTTATATTTTAGTTCACGAAACGAAAATCGACTAAGCCGACTTCCTTTACATTAAAAAAAATAAACAACTGGGAAAATGGCTACTATTTCCCTCGCAAAAATTGAGTTAAGTTTTAGATTTATGAATATTCTGACCGATTCGCGTGGGTGCACGCGATGAGGAGCATTTTATTCGTGTACAAATAATATCATATCAAAATAAAATAAATTATTTATTAGAATATAATTTGAATTGTGATTGTAGTTGAAAGGTCTGACCGAGTTGCTGGGTGCATTGCAACGAGGAACACATCTTTCAACACATTAAATGTTTCATGACATGATGCTATTATTATTCAATGATATCTGGGTATGCTAAAGGAAGCAATAAATTGTTTTTATTAATTTTGTAGTTTTTTTTAAACCTGCTTTCGTTCCCGTTTGACAACAGAACGGCCCTAATATCAGCTTAAAATAGACCTGAATCTCGGGGACGGATTTTCTGGCGAGCGCCGAGAGGAAAAAAAGTTTGAACTCTATACTTAACCGATTGCACTATGGTATGGAGGTGATCTTACATTGTCCATAGCCACAGCCTACTTAGACATACTACGTATTGCAGAGCGTAGCCAAGCCAAACCAAATACTGTGGCAACAAGAAGTCAAATGCATCGAGAACCTAATGCTAGAAGATAATATAGGCCGCCTTTATTTCCTGCCATAGTACTTACCTACTACACGGTTACGTGCGTCCCCCGTCTTTAGGCGGATACACAGTTTGCAAGGCGTGTGGCGCATCGCATGCGAAGCACATGCCTCGCAATGTGCGTACTTGCATTTTAATAGACCTAGCAAGTAAGTAACTTGCGACGCATGGGCTTCGTAAGTCCAAATTGTGTATCCACTAATCCACCTTTTCCTGCAATAAAAATATTTTCTTTCTCTCTTTGACGTTGTCGTCAGCCAAACTCGCTTTCAGACGTCTCATTGCAGGTTTTTTTAAACGATCCTTGACCATCATTCGGTAAAACTGTAATGTTGGGGTCGGCTTCCAGTCTAACTGGATGCAGCTGAATACCAGTATTTTACATGTAGCGACTGCCTATCTGACCTTCACAACCTATCTACTGGATAACACGATACCCCTCGGTAAGACTGGTTGCCAGACTTTCGGGCTTCTGTCGACCCGTAACGACTGTCAAAGATCCAAGAATGACAGCCGGAGCCGAGGGCATAAGTCGAGAAACGTATTAAATTTAAAATGATCCTGCGGGGTAATTGCGTAACACACTATCAGTAGCAAATGGGTTTAATTTTGGCAGTTCAATAACTTCATTGCGTTATTTACGTTGCTGAGCAGACAAATTGACGAACACGTGAAGCAATGGATTAGCAATATTTTTCAAAATGATTCAAATTGAGATTGATATTGTGTTACGCAGTTAGAGTACCGCACTGTATGATCTTATTGACTGGCATTTCACCTACGTAACCAAGCCGCGAGGACACGGCGTGGCATACGCTGGTTGGTTGGCAGCGAAGAGTCCTGGGTCGCGGTGGTTTCCTTCTGCAAAACAGTCGTCTCGCGGAAGGAGGCAGCAGAAAAGGGAGAGGGAGATCTCATCCACTCACCCGGCCCGCAGCAGGCACACCGGGCGTCGGCAGAGGACGGACAACGCCCTCTTCCAGCCCCCCTAAATAGATTCGGGGACGTCCGTCGCACCCGACCCGTCAGGACCCGAGGTGGTTGCGCGTAGTGTTCCACGCGCGCCCCTCTTGGACGTCGCGGGGGGCGTCAAACATTACCACCCCGGAAAAAAGGTAACCAAGCCACAAAGTTAATTGTCACCAGACTATTGAGCTCCAGACAGCAGTGGTGGCCCAGTGGCAATGGCTCCGACTTACAAGGTTATGAGTTCGAATCTAGACAGGTACTTTACTTTGTGTCTATAATTTCATAACCGCTGCTCTCAAAACGGTAAAGGAAATCATCACGAGGAAACCTGCATGTCCTAGAACCAAAAATTCGAAGACATTTGACATCTACCAACACGCACTGGGCCCGCGTTGTGGATTTAGCCCACTCACTCTCACAGAGAGGAAGCCTGTGTCCCAGCAGTGGGAACATTAATAGGCTGATTATGCTCTTGAGTTTGCAAACCGGACCCTGACACAAATAAACAGTGATTCACTAGCGCTTTGAAGGGCGATAAAATAGAAAGAAAGATATTCTGATAATAATTTAATGATTGGGAATTTTAAAGATAAACATTAGAAATAATGTTTCAGGTAAAATAAATATCCAATAAGTTAATTGGATGAAGGATAAACACAAATTTTAGGTATTATAATTAACCGATAAAATCATTAGGCAGGCGTAGTCATTATAATAACAATATAACCCTACCGACAGAAAGAATTGAACATCAGCGGGGTAATTGCATAACACTATGGGGTTTATTTCTAATAACTATTAAAGTTAGGTGTTTAACAGTCGCTATTCACTACTTAACTTTATGCAACGTTTATGAATAATGGGGAGTATACTGAAACTCCCCTTTATTAAATGAAAGCCATTGCTCAGTAGCAATGCAGGGCCGTAGCTAGTGGGGGGGTGGGTCATCGTGGGGCAATGCCCTTTAAACACTTATGCTCTACCTTAAGAAAACACCACCAACTAGCTATGACGGAAAAAAAATACTACCTAGCTCACAATCTACACTCATAATATTTTAATTCTTTATTCTGCTCATAGATGGCATTTGAAATATGTGTGCGAGATTTGTTCGTATTGCAGTCTATGGAACGAGGAACCCCATAGCCTCTAAAATTCGAGGAAGGTCGATTTTTTTTTCGAATTCTATGTTGGTCCATGTTTTTTGTTGTCGCATGTTTTTACAGTCAGCCTATATGTCACCCCCAGCAATTAAGTATTAACTGACACATAAGTCAAGAAAGCCACAAATCGATTGACCAGAACAGGGGGCCGATTCTACTAACAAAATTGTTCAAAAATTGCAATGGAACCACAGCTGAATCACGGCAGTTAAGCGTTTTCATATTCTACTAATGAACAACGATTCAACTGCGGTTACGTTTTAGTTTAAAGCCAACGATCGATCGAAATAATTTCAAAACATATTCTGCTAACAAAATCGAACATGAGCGTGACGATTTTGACACTTGTTAGAATCGAATGGTCTAAATATAATTTTGTATTCGAAAATACTTTCGGTGACATTTAGGTTTTGACATTTGACATTTTTTTTTTTTTTTTTTTAGGTTCAACTTTTTTTTCTTGAGTATTATTAAACATACTGTTTGGCTTGTTGGTAACACAGTTTACCCGCTGTTACGTTCCCGCTACCATTCAGTTGCGCTTCAGCATAGGTTTAGTTTCCAGTTTGCATAGGAAATAGTCAAATTCAAAGCATTTATTTCAAATAAACCAATTATAGGCACTTTTGAATTGTCAAGGGTCGGTCAGTCAGAAAGATGAAGCTAGTTTATAGTATAGGAAATAGTAGAATGACTTTATAAGTAACTATCGAACGGCGATCGAAATCGAACTGTTATTAAAACACAATTGAACGTGTAACGTGCAAATTAGTAGAATCGCCCCCCAGATCAAGTAACATTTTTACTTCCGCCCTACTTGTAACAACAGCTGCCCAACCTTAAATTCAAGTCTAGCGGTCCTGTAGCAATGGCTTTCATTTTGACAGTTCAACAACATTAATTGCATTATTTACGTTGCTCTATCCTTCAAAACTTGTGTTACGAAATTAGGGTGCAGGGCACTCCACTAACCACAGTAAATTTTGAAGTTCTTTCTAATGGAAAAGGTACCTACAGATATATAATGGTTTAAATACTACGATTAATACGGTCTTTTGCTTCTATTTGTTTTAATACACCTACATACGAGTATGTAGTAGGTACACACGATAGGTTTAAGGGAAATAACGTAGGTTTTACAGCACGACACTAAGCAGATTGCTTTTGATTATGCCTAATCATGAGTCAGCGAAACTCCGCAGAGTTGATGGGTATAAGATGTATGTATGTATGGTATGAGTTGATATTTAATGACGATAGAACACAACACAGTGTATTTGTATTTTTTTATACTTTAATACAAAGGGACAAAGACAAGCAGTCATTACATTTAGATACCCATCACGTCATCGAAGTTTCATCCATCAGCTAATTTTGCATAGGTAGGTACTTAAACATATAAACATCCTGAATACCTTTTTATTTTCTATTGGTCACCACCACAGATAAAGATTAAGGAACTCCTTTGGAACTTTTTCACAACCTCGCATTAACGCAGAGTGCGTATAAAACAACGTAAGAAAATATAAAAAAAAACGTTTTACAAATTAAATAAATACACACATCAAAAGTGTCTAGGGATCAACATATATTTTTGCAATAACTTTTCTCCTGATTGATATTAATTAAAATTTTCTTTAAGGATTCATCAAATAAAGTGTTTTCGTTTGTCACAGTAACGATAAACCAAGTCGCCTTTGCATTAATAAAGAAATTTGCCATTTTCCTAATAAAGGGATTTTTGACATTTGAACCACTAACACAAAAGTTCGAAAAAAAGACTGAAATAACAGTTTTCTCTAAAATTTTATTGGGTAACTTAAACAATTAATAATCCGTGTTTCTACCGCGAACACTAACAACACAAGAACATCGGTTTGGCATACTCAAAATGAGTTCATCCAAATCACGCTGTGGAATGGCCGCCCATGTTCGTTGCAACAACAAAAAAAGGTCTTCTTGCGACTGGATACCCTCCATATTCGGCAGAGCTCTTCTCTGTAGCATATCCCATGCATGCTCAATCGGGTTCAAGTCTGGCGACTGAGCAGGCCAGGGCAGGACATTGATGTTAGCTGCGGCGAGAGTCTGTCTTACAACTCTTGCGGTGTGCGGTCGTGCATTATCATGCATTAACTGAAATAAGGGACCGATTTGCACTTGTAGAGGAACGATGACGTCTGATACAATCGTCTCAGCATAAATTTGAGCGTTGAGGTTGCCTCTGATCCAAATCAACTCAGTTCTTCCGCCGATCCAAATACCCGCCCATACCATGATGGTTCCACCACTATAAGGATGGACTTCCTGGCAGGATTTTAATCGCTGTTGGCGTCCAGGGGTTCTCCAGTGTCGTATACGTCTTGTATCCGGTCTCATACCAAAACGAGACTCATCAGAAAAGCACACGAAACGCCATTGTTCTTCTGCCCAATTTCTGTGTTCAAGAGCCCATTGATATCGAATCCTACGATTGTGCATTGCTATAGGTGGTACCCGTAGCGGTCTTCGGGAATGAAGGTTCACTTCATGCAAGCGGTTTCTGACTGTTTGGTCGCTAATTAAGTTCCCTGAAGAGTGATGAAGCCTCACGGCTAACATCATGGCGGTTATTGTTGGAGCTCTTCGAGTTAAGATTTGAATGTATCGGTCTTGTCTCCGTGTGGTGCAGCGATACCGTCCTCCATGGCGCTCAGCCACGGTACCAGTGCTTCGGTAACGTGTCCAAAGTCGACTGATAACACTCTGACTTGTATTCAGAGCTAAAGCCACAGTACGTTGCCGGGAACCAGCTTCTATCATTCCCACGGCTCTGAGCATTTCTTCCCTGCTTAAATGACGTCGCCGCTCCATAATAACGTTGGTTTTAATCAGTAGTAGGGAAACAGTAGCACTAATAATGTCTTCAATGCGTTGTATGTTTTTATAGGGAAAATATTGACAGCTGATTTTCATCTTTTACTCGAATTTGATTCACAGTTCCTGATTCAAATTATGAAATGCACCAAAAAGGATCCATATAAATTTATAAAATCATAAATTTATTACAAAGCCACATCTCAATCTCAAGAAATCCGCATAAAAATGCTTGATCCCTAGACACTTTTGATGTGTGTAGTTAACATGTAGGTAACTGTTGTTTCTGAATCTATTTATTATGTGTTCCTACACCATATATATTTTTATCGTGAAAAAGCTCGCAATTTTGTCTTCAATTCCATATTATCAATTTATTCCAAAAAGCATTTCGTCAGTTTTTCCTAGAACATTGAAAGCTAGGAAAAACGGGCTCGTCCGGGATTTGAACCCGGGACCTCTCGCACCCGAAGCGAGAATCATACCTCTAGACCAACGAGCCACACTGACATGAAGAAACAACCCTTATTTACCAACCCCTAGCTTTGTTAAATAAAATCAATACTCTCTTCTCTCACGTCGGCACGAGCTATGAATAGCTATAGGTAGGTCTGTAAAAATAAAAAAATGCTCGGACGCACGGGCTCACAGTATGCCGAATGTACCTACCTACTTGCCCAGTATTGTCGTAGAATCCACTATTAACTTTTATTGAGTTAGCATTCTGTAAACACTGACAGAGAATTTCTATTCACCCATTTTGAGGCATTTTGTGGAGAGGATGGCCAAGTGAGAAACTTGTAGGTACCTTGCTCGGCCGTCTCCCGTGACGGCAAACTTTAAATTCCTATTCATCTTACTAAGATATTACTAACATTAGCGATCTTTGAGGTCGGAGTAAATAAAAATTTTGATTTGATTTTAAAACGTAAATTGCTTTTTTTTTGACTAAGCAGCAGAGATAATCAAACTGTAGTTACAAGTAATATCTACATATATTGTGAAAGGGTATTGAATAGGTACCTGTGTATTTAAGGTAACTTAAAATAAAAAGCTGAACCAGAGGGGGAAATGCCTATGGCATTAAGTCCGCCTCTGTGTAAAATAAATAATAAAGCGCGAAATTCAAACTTTCTTACGCTTTTTGCAATTTGCAGGTCAGTATCAGCTTGTATCATTTAGGTATGTTGAACAAAATATGATTCGCGACCATAACAAGTAAGTATGTATAAGAATTTTAATCATTAAAATCATCAATACAACCCTGAGTTCATATACCTAATAACCCCATTGAATGACTATTTCATGAAATATCAATCAATAAGGTTATAAACTAACCAGCAAATTTCAAAAAACGTAAGAACATTATTTGTAATTCATGGACTATTTCAAAAAACGTAAGAACATTAAGTATTTGTAATTCATGGACTATTTCGGGTAGCATATGGCAATGGCAAAAAGAATTTGCATTAGTGCGTGCGTGCACATACCGCATTATGGCGTTCATAACTACTGAAAATCAGCGTAGCGATGATTTTCAGTAGAGCTGTGGGTCCCAGTGCCTTTTTTCCCACAGTCATGACGTGCAACTGTTAACTATTTCTGTTTTGTGCTCGTGATTCTAACTATAAATCCGATTTTTTTTCTGTAGGTACCTATCATTAGAGTTTTTGTGCCAAATAAACCTATTTTTTTTTTCAGAAAGTAAAAAGAGGCATTTCTTTTCAGAAGGAAAACACGCGCAGCCTGACAGGTGTTTAGCCGGAACTCCGGTAGTGGTTATCGTACGTTCGATTACGACTACATACTTAGTTACTTTAAAAATCACAAATAGATTATGGACAGATAAATAAAATCAAGATTACTGTTATCAATTAAGTAAATAAGTAGGTTCACACCTTCTAGAATTTCTGATTAGGTTGTTAGTCAACGACTTGGTTTATGAAATCAAAGAAAATCTTATGAGAAAATTGTAAGCAGGTAGTTAGGTACGGTCACCAAAAGAGATAAGTACCTAACCAGGGTCGTCGGATATAGTTAAAGTTTAGTAAGCAAAGGATGGATGTTTTCATGATAAGTTGATAACTTACGTTAACATAAAGACAGCAGCACAGATTCCATCGATCGAGGTCAAGGACGTGTAAAAATTGGGTACCTATGTTCGTATTCTACCTCCCATATCGAAGGGACCGCTTTTTTGAGGCTAAAAATTGCCGCAAACATGGTAGCTCCTAGGTACCTATGTCGTAGGCTTCAGCACTATAGCTTCTGCCTGCAACTTCGTCCGCGTGAAATTTCGGCAAGGTTCGTAGCGTGATGTTGGAGTCTTCCTCAAGAATTGGGCTATTAAATACAAAACAATAATTCTAATCCGACTGGTAGTCCCAGAGTTTAGCGCGTTCAAACAAACAAACTCTTCAGCTTTATTATCACTACATAGTATAAAACAAAGTCGCTTTCTCTGTCCCTTTGAACGCTTAGATCTTTAAAACTACGCAACGGATTTTGATGCGGTTTTTTTTAATAGATAGAGTGATTCAAGAGGAAGGTTTATATATATAATACATGCATGCATGTGATGTCGTAAATAAACACATTTTTTTGCGCTTACTTTTCAAACGCTGGCTGTACACCTTAAAAAGGTCTACAAAAAAGTCCGCGATGGTATATATATGTCTATCTCTTAGGGATAACCCACAGTAATCATTTTTTATCCTTTACTTTTTACGAGAAATAATGGCTTATTTACGAAGCGATTTTAAGCAATACAGCATTAATCCTTATCCAATTAAGTACCTTAAATACATTGTGCATTTAATATAGATAAATATGGCCCCTTACAGCATGTAATTTAAATGAATATTTTCGAAGATATTACAGATTTAAAATGCAGGGACATAGCTGTTGCTGCGGTACCGGCCGCGGCGGCGCATGCTGGCAGTCTTGAAATACCTGTACCTACTTAGTATCAGTATTGCACCCGTGCGAAGCCGGGGCGGGTCGCTATTTATTAATATAAAGACATTAGGTTTTCAGTAACGAAGTTTATTTCAGCAGCCTTTTCCTTATACTTAAATAAATAAAACTAAATAAATAAATAAATACTTATAGTCGACCAAAACAAAAGTGACAAAGACACAGTTATTCAGTAAACAAATTTATCAAAAATATATATCATCCCACTAATCTACCGGCTTTTTTTTGCGACAGCAAAAACGATGAATGATGAATGATAGCTAGATAAAACATTTTTTTGTGCCCAGTTCCGTTCCGTGACGTGACTATATTAGTAGGTAACGAAAGATTTTTTAATCTCGGATGTGGGAACGATGAGACCAAATGAGACAGTCAAGTTGTGAGGTAACTTACGGTATTCTGATGTTATTAGCATAAATAGATTGTATGTATAGCTCGTTATGAGGTCACTGTCGCTGGCTAGTGGGCCGCAGTCACACCGGCACGAGCGAGGCCTTTCTTTTAATGTGGATTTATTGACTTTCTCGCAGAAAATCCACTAAGTGAAATTATAACTTGGTTGTCCCGTTTATAATGTGATATTACTCAAATAATTTGTAATGGACTAAGTAGTAACTTTAGAAAGCTCTTGGACTAAGTAGTAACTTTACTACTTTAGAAAGCTCTTGGACTAACTAGTAACTTTAGAAAGTTTTATCTTGGCCTAAAGTTCAGGTTAAGTTAATTTGAAGGTTTTATCGTCATGTCTTGTTATTACTTTCAATCGTAGAAATCTTAAATAAATTATGGTAAATTGATAAGTATATATGACTTCGCTAGGGTATGTTTTGTTTAGGTACAGCCACATTACAAAAATCTGCAGCCGTGCTATTCTTTATAAAATCTCACCATGAAAACTTGGATGAAGTGAGTTTGAGGTGAGTTGTCAATTCACACACAGCTAATTCAGCTAACAGCTAATTTCACGTAAGTTTTCAAGGTGAGCTTTATAGAATAGCACTGCAGGATTTCTATTCAGTGAGGTGATATGGTGGTTGGGTCAATCAATCACTGAGCCCGAAAGCCGGGCAGATAGGAAAGCTGACCCACAGACGTCAAACGATCGCTAGGATAGTGCATGATCTAATACAATTCACCATAAAAACCTTGTTATCGATTAGAAAGTATAAACGCCCAGTCGTGCACTCACACCTATACCTAATTAAATAATACCAGCCTATTACTGAGCCACTGCAGGGTAAAGGCGTCTTCTCATAAAGAAAGGCATGAGCACGCTTGCTCGCTTGTCGCAGCATCATGCTGAGATAGGGGCATTTTAGCCTCGTACAGTCAACAGCAAAACTAGATGATGAAAATCAGAAATTCAATACTAATGAACGGAGTTCGCGTCAGAACTGTGTGGCGTCGAAGTAATTCAATAGTATGTGATTGTAAACTATACCAAACATTTACTACTTCGACGCCACACAGTTCTGACACGAACTCCGTTCATTAGTATTGAATTTCTGATTTTCATCATCTACTTTTGCTGTTGACTGTACAGGACTTTGTTTTTTTTTACTTTCTTTTTATATTATTTTTTTTTTTTTTTAGTATTGAATTTCTGATTTTCATCATCTACTTTTGCTGTTGACTGTACAGGACTTTCTGTTTTTTTTTTACTTTCTTTTTATATTATTTTGTTTTTTTTTTATATTAGCGTGTTTAGTTTGTGATCTTCCCTAAAATTCATATTGGTACGTGCCTGGATTTAAGCCCACAACCTCGAATCACACCCGTAACTGGTACCTACCTACTTATTAACTTTTTTGGTATCATCACTGAAGTCACCACGTCTGATATTCGCACTGATAATTCGGTGTGATTGCAATCAAGCAGGTTGCAAACTACACTACAGTGACGTCGACCGAGACGTCCGAGACACCGAGTATTGCGCGGCCGCGGCCCTCAACCCGTCAGATGCGCGAGCGATCAGACTTGGACTGAACGCGCGCCTTATATTTTAATAATTTTAATTTAGTTTAAGCTTAGTTTTAATGTAACATAGTGTTAAAATTAGTGTAAGCATCAATTAATGGGAATAGTTAATTAAAGGTGAGTGTTTGATTTAATTTTTTTTTCTAACGGTGCAGTGCTCGAAAGTGAACGGCGATTTCTGTGAAAACAGTTAGATGGGATTCTCGTGCGGGTGCATGCAATGTGATCACTTGATCAGTTTCTTTCTCCGATTGTTTGTCGTATTGGCATACGTACCTAACTTAAAATAATGCCTTCAGTAAAGTCCCTTTTAGTATAGTTTACTTATTTCATTTACTGTTTGTGACTAGGTAAATATTTTCTGTCCGGGTGATTGACATCCTTTTGCGAATCGTATTTTCGATTAAATAAACATATATTATCATCATCATCAAACATAATATACTCCCTCTATTATTTGGATGGGGTTGGGTATCTAACAGGCAGGCAAATCAATATAATTAGACAGCAAAAGTTTGATATGCAATCAATACTAAATGATCTTTGGATTCCAATATTTCCATTACCTACACCAATAGTCATCAAGTTACGATAACATTCTAATCGCAAACTTATTCTTTTGGAATATTAGTCAGCAGTGAGCATTTAAATTGCTTTGAGTTAATTAACACATCTATTTGTAGAGAAACCATTTCTAGTTTAACTAGCAAAACGAAGACTGTTAAAACGGAACATGTATTTTGAACAGAAATTTATATTTTCTTTTTCACCTGCATTCCGTATAGCTCTATTGTGCTTTACGATCTTATTAAAGAAAGAGCTCTAACTAGTTTAACGATAATGTGGTGCATGTGGGCTAATTAACTCAGGACTTTACTAGCTATTAATTACTAAGTATTCTGCAGTGCCTCCGGCGGGGTGATTGTGTGTGATTGTGCACTAACAGTAGCAATCGCTTTAATTTTGACAGTTCAACAACATTCATAGCGTTATTAACGTTGTTGAGTAGACAAATTTTTCGAACTTATGAAGCAATGGATCAACAATATCCTTCAAAATTATTCTGATTGAGATTGATAGTTTGTTACGCTGGGTGCAGCTTGTTTTGTTGGGAATAAGATAGAATATAATCTGTGTCTTATAGATAACTAGCTTTTGCCCGCGGCTTCGCTCGCGTTAAATTCGGGGTAGGTAACACGGTTGAAAAAAAAAGTAGCCGACACAAAACAAACAAACAGACAGACACACACATACCTACACTTTCACATTTATAATATTAGTACTTATGGATGAACTTATGGTCAGTCCAACCATGCTGCATGCTTGTTTAATATTTGGCTTTTCCCGAAGGTCCTGTACCCCTGTCTTTGGCCCAGCATCACTTTTGACCACTGCGGTAAAATAAAAAAAAAACATAAAATTTTAAGAAATTAGGAAGATACGGATAACTTTTACTTTATTCTACAGAATGCTAACACTTTTCAGCATCGTCGAAAAATTTAGTTAAGTACAACATTTTGGTCAATTACCTACTCAAGTTTGGATAAACAGTCCGCTATGAAACATTTACAAGCAATTATTTTAAGGTCGTCTTTTAAATCTTTTGCTCTTGTGTGTGGCTCATCCGCAATCCGAATTATAAGCTTTCATTCTGTGTATAGTCCTTTTTGTGACCTAAGTGATGATGAATTCGCCCACAGAACAGAAAAAAACAGAAACCGCCAGATGTTTTTGATTGACGGCCAACTTCTTCGTAATCTCCGCAACTACAACCCAGTTTGTGGGTAAACCTTTTTATCTCCTGACAACATGTCACCGCCATAGGATCACCGAAAAGATCATTTTTTACCTGCTTGCACTAACCAGTCGATAAGTCCAGTAGCTATAGGTGCCTACTAACTTTTGCAAATTGGCCGGCTGTTTTGAGCCCAAAGATTCACCCCTTCATTCAGCTTGCAATTATAAAACAAACATGTTTCATCGTCGATATAACTACACGATATTTCATCATGTAAAACCACAAATACTTGTCTAATAAAAAAACTGCATCGTGTATCGTGAGTCAGGCCGAACGGAAGCATCCTAAGTAACAGACTTGCCATATGTTATAAATTATTCATATATCATGAAGGCATGGACGTTGGTTTAGACTTCGGTCATCCTATTCCTTTTCTGGGAAGGGATATTTGTGGTAGGTCTGGATTTTCAAAGTAATTCTGTAGGAAGTGAGTGTCAATCTAAGCCGCCCGTAGGTATCTGCCACAACGGTCTTAGAAGTTCATGAAACAGAGGACCGGACTCCCAGAGTCCCAGGGTTCGCTGTTTCATAATCTACGTTTCCGAAATAAATTCTATGTATTTAATAAAGACTTCAATATTCTTTGCAAAGAGTTCTCATTTGACCGAACTGTGTTTCCGAGGGACGGACCGCGGCAAGCATAGCTTAACCTTCTAATGACCCGTGAGGCTGTTATCATTTAGAAATCATTACCTCATTTTTCAGTGTTTTCCCCAAGTTATAGAGGCACACAAAAATTCCCATGCCTTTCCTTAAAGTTAACGGATTCGTCACATCACGTAAGACAAAAGGTGTTGACTGCTGAATGTCGGTTTAAATAAATTATGCTAATAAACGAGATCAGCATAATACCTTACAATTTAATATCTTCGGTTTTAAATGTATTGAACGAATCTAATAAGATGGATGGATGTTTTTGATAAATATTTCGACCGTTTTGCTTCTGCCACGCCACGGCAGGCAGATGTCACCACGGAACAGAAAAAACAGCTGTTTTTTTGTGTTCTGTGTATGTCACAAGGAAAATCATTCAAGTAAAATGAAACAATCGAATGCCAGAATGTGTTAGAAAAATGATGACAAAGAGAGTTGGGTAACCGAAAACACATACGATACGAACGATAAAGTTGGAGAAAGTATTTTCCCTAAGTACCCATACGAGCAACTGCAGCTGTATTTTAATGCAATATTAGCTCCTGGCTGCATATCTGTATGCGTTTGGGGTGCATGAACTCTTAGGTACTCGGCAGGACAGGACGTTGTAAAAAGAGCACTGCAACATTCTTTAAACCCTTGCTCCTTGCAAGCGTGGCTAGTAATTATGGTTAACGTTACTTAAATTATGGGTTTTTCTCGTTCTTTCCTTATTTTGAAGACGTTTAGCGATGAGCCGTTTCGTCGAATTATGATTAAACTCTATTCGAGAAAATTGGAGGCCAAATACACTCTTTTTTTTTGCAGGATAACACTCTCAACTTCCTGCTTTTTATAATGTAGGCACTTAGTAAATTGCATTTGGAGAGCTGTGCTGAACGTGGGCATCGGCCTCAGTTTCGATAAGTTTTGTTTAACGAGTGAAATTGACTGTCGAAAATCGATAGATAACACGATACAGCATCTAAGTACATACCTGCTATAGGATGATTGGGATGTTGTTCTTGCCATCGTTGAGTTGTTGAAGTAAGTAGGTATAGATAGTCGGTCTATGTAAAAAGCTGATACTCAGCTGCATCCGGTTAGACTGGCAGCCGACCCAATGATCAGGGTTGGGAAAAGACTAGGTAGATGATATTTATGGGATGTTATCATTCTTAAAACTCTTCAGGGTCTAGGAATAAACGCAAAATGCACGAGCTAGAGCAACAGAACTTTGCACTTTGTGAACGGATCCATGGAACTAAAGAAATGCAGCCTTCACAGGCACTTACTTACTTGCTTACATGTAGCAAGTAGCTACAGGGTTATTTTTAATGACGTAATTGCGGAAAAGATTCTAAGAAAATAACATTTACCTACACGACTCTGGTTAAAGATAAATCTAAAAGCCGTGATTGATAAAATGTTTAGCTCATCAATTTCATAATTGACGAAACGGTGAACCGCCACGCATCCGTATATCTGATAAAGTACTTAATTATAATTACACATTTTAATACTTTATCACGATTTTGACGGTAGGTATCGTGATTTCGTGGTGATTTCTGTTTAATTGTTGTTACAATGACGTAATTACTAAGGTTATCGAGTAGCATCCTTTTTGGATTATGACTTGAGTGCTAAATTAAGAAACTGTTTATAAAAATACCCTTCTCCACATTCCTGATCCCTGTCTCATGTCTGCTAGTATATAGGAGACGATGTCTACAACAGCTGCTTTGGGTAGGTACCATAGAAATATTAAAAAAAAACAGTAGATATACTGAATTTCAGCTAAAAGATCTTATGTCAACAGCTTTTATCTTCACTGGAACCTTTGTCGCAGGGCTAGCCAGAGGGGCTCTCGTGTCTAAATAATAACAGCCGCACGGTTCGACCTGCAAAGTTAAGCAACGCTGCCGAAGTCGGTCCGTGAATGGGTGAGCATCCATTACATTCCGAAACCCCTCCGTGTCTCGGAAAGCACGTTATGCAGTTGGTCCCGGCTGTCATTAGAAGATCTTTGACAGTCTTTACGGACAGTCAAAAGCCTGACAACCAGTCTTATTCAGGGGATATGTTTATGAAGGTCAGAAAGGATAGGCAGTCGCCCGATATAAAATACTAGTTTTTAGCTGCATCCGGTTAGACTGGAAGCCGACCCCAACATAGTTGGGAAAAGGCAGATTGATTGGACTTTTGCTGGCATGCTACGTAGAGGTGCTAACTTAGTAGGTGGCCGTAAAGTCAGGCAGACAGTAAAAACCCTTTCATTTAAACACGACCGTGGCTTAGAAATGAAATTGCAACAAAATACGACCATCTTGGTGAAGTAGGTAGGTACATTGTCCTTTGTAGTTGTGCAAGCGCAACTTTGATGAACAGCAGTCTAATTGTTAGTTGACAACGATCTGGCAACATCTTGCCTCCTAGATATCTGATTCTTTAGAATGCTATTAATGACGTTGACTTTAAAACCAAATCCTAAGTAGGTAAGTACCTAGTTACAGTAGTTACCCAACTAGACAAGTATTTCGTCTTAGAAGTGTTACCTAGAACGATGACAATATATACGCTATACGTCAAAGTAGCTAGCAACAAAAGCTGAAAACCCTCAATGGGTGACCAAATTATTGTTTGAAAAATTAACGAACTTTTGCCTTAAGCAAAAGTGATGGACATCGGGAATAATCGGCTAAAAATATGCATAATGTACTCATATCATATGCCTTTAAGGTCGATTGATTAAGGAAAAAAAAAGCTTCCACGCGCACTTAACGCCTTAACGACCGGTGATCGCAAATAATCGAGCGTCGACCTTAATAAATCATTAATTTAACAAACAGACGATCAAACGTAAGGAATCGGAGTGAAACGTGATCTTACTAAGGATGTTTTTGAATGACTCACGAAGACACAGCTGGTTAATAGCTCATTGTTTTAGATCAATAGAATGGGTATGAGTAGGTACATAATGCATTAGGAAGTGGGTTATATGCCTGCGGATGCAAATTGCGAATCTGCCTTTAGATTTAGGACGGTTGCAAATTATTATTGTGGAGGTTTTAAACTGTCTAGGAGTTACACGGTAGATAACCATAACCAACATGTTATTAATGTAACGTTCGACTTGGAAGAAACAGACGGCTATTAGACGGGAGGAAGAAAGAAAGAAGTAGAAAAAACGGATTGCTAAAAACTATCATTCAACCATTCATAGGCTCAAAAATGTGAATAAGAAAAAACATTCTAAGTACCTACTGACAAAACACA
This sequence comes from Globia sparganii, assembly GCA_949316385.1. NCBI lineage: Eukaryota > Metazoa > Arthropoda > Insecta > Lepidoptera > Noctuidae > Globia > Globia sparganii. The sequence goes on from OX438670.1 coordinate 7,829,613, forward strand.
CATTACCCGTTTTCTAAATTAAATACTTACTTACCTATAGAAATATAACGTGTATCTATTCATAGAAGAAATATTTTAAGAGAAATTTCTATAGGTGGTAAAGAAGCTATAGTGCCAACGAAATCGGTTTTTTGTTTACGTAATTATTATAATTTTAAAATTATACCTGAGTTGAGACAATAATAATAATAAGTTTTATTGATTCATAAACAAGTGTTACAATATTGTGGTGACACTGGATCCCGCACTAGGATACCCTGTGTCGCAGGATCCAGTCTCTTTCGACAGATAATGATTGACTTAAGATATGTTAACAAATACAACGGTTTCAGTACGTAGATATAATTAATTAATTAATTTAAACTTAGAACTAAAAGGTAACCAAAAGTATGTGTGTACAAGTGCATAAAATCTTTAGTCCGCTTCAATAACTGTAAATACTACGTAGAGTCGTAGAGTAGACCCTAGCAGGGCCGTCTTAACCATATTGGGCGCCGGGGTGCGAAAATCAGCCTGCGCCCCCTTGCCAACAAAAAAAAACAACATTTTTTTTTACGTCTGCCCAAAAAATTAGTGTTATGTTTTCAGGGTTTATGTATGATTCATTATTCCACCATAACTTCTAAACGGCTTAACCAATATCAATGAATGTGGTATCGTTAGAAGCGTTGCGTAATTTAAAAAATATAATATTTTTAAATTACGCACTTTTTCAACTTTTTGCATCGCTATATCTCCGAAATAGTGATTCTTAGGAAAAAAAAGTGTAAGAACAATTTTTGTAGATAATTGCATGATGAACAATTTTTAACAATTTTTTCGTACCTTTTTTATGATAAACCATATGTTTAGCTGAAAAATGCAAAAAACCGATTTTTGCAATATTTGACCTTGAATAAAAATTTTTGAACGCTTCGGATCGATGGGGACATTTGAAAATTTATTTTTAATGGTGTTTCCAACCTTCATACCAATTTTCAGCTTTATGCGAATTAATGTAAACCTTGAATGTCTATTTTGACCACTGGGCTATCACCAGGATATGCAGATATTTTAATTTTCTGTTTCCATTTTCTGTTATAAATAATCTTAATTTATTAGGTATTGTTTGTGTGCAGAGAGCAGGGTCATTCGCGATATCTTCAGAAAATCGTGCATCCGATGACAGACGCCAGCACATTAAGCTGCTAGAAACTGTCAAATTTCTTTAAAAGATTTTCAACGTTATCACTACAGCATAAGGTCCAAGATTGATTGGAAAAATTTGACAGTTTGTTGCGTCTGTACCCAGCTGCACATTAATTTTATTATGTTATTCAAGGGACGTAGCCCTTACATGTCTAGGGTTGTTATTTAAGGCGCTATCAAATGACAGCGACCTTGCGCGAGTGGGAGGAGCTAGCGACACTCCCCGCGACCCCGCAACTGCACACACGTAGGGCGCGTTCCGAGTTGCGCTGTAATCGATTAGAGCGTGCTTTAACGCGTACCGAATTAGCGTGAGCGCGATAACGATATCCCGTGAATCGTCATAAATGACGTCATGACATGCGCCATCTTGCGATAACGCCGACCATGCCTTTTATTAATATCACCGTGAGCGCTGTCAAAAACGACAGTGTGTGCGTGTGTTTGTGTCAGTGTGTGTTTTTTTTTTAGTTGTATCTTATCTTTAAATTAACGTGGCATTTTTGAAATTGTGCTTCTGGCTGACAGTCGCCACCTAACCAAAGAAGAAGAAATATGGTGTTTAAATAACAAAGAAATACATAGTTATCGTTTTGACATTGAGTAAGCATTGTGAGCGCGTTCACGAACATTCCGAATTGTTGACAGCTCTCAGCTGTCATAATCGTAATATTTAAATCGGAACGCATGTGAGATGATGTGAGTGCTGTGAGCGATTATAGCTAATTCGGAATGCGGCCGTAATTTCGTAGGGTAACCACACATTTCAGATGGTGAGCATAAACCTACCTGATTTTTTGATCATCCATTTTTATTTCAATGTAGTGTTTTTAAATAAGGTATTTTGAAAATTGATTAAGATTGTAATCATATTATTTTAATAATAATATGTATTGAATAAGTTGGTTTATATAAGTGGACTATTTCTTGATCTTAACATTCTCTTGTATTGATAATTAATTGTTCTTTTGCGATATTTTCGTTATCTTGTCCGTGTTTTATAGAGTGGATGTGTCCTATCGACTCTCAAAATATCTTTTACTAAATTGCAGCAACTTACGTCATTGCGTCTTTTCGTCACTATACAAATTTTTATTTATACCCTAAACGCGTGGACCGATTTAAATGACTCAAACCGGTAAAATGGTTTTAGACCTAGACCTTTAATTTGACACAAAAATCGTTAAGATATCTCAACAAACAAAAAATCACATTTTCAAGTTGCTCTCGTAATTATCTAACATGTATGAAACGCGTAACAATTATTTTAAAAATTTCTATTTGAAACTTATTTATAACATTACGCAAGCGCGAACTCTGCGCGCGAGCGGTGACAACCGACTGGCGGAGTGGCGACGCCACCACGCGAAAGTGTAGACATTTATCGCTGTAGGACGGCCGAGTGAAGGAGGCCTGCCACAACTATGTCAATAATAGCATTCAAGTATTTTTTTAAACTGATCCGGACTGTCCCTACAATGATGCAGTATGGTTATACTACATTACAATAATTAACTCGTATCTGCATTTACGACTTGAGAGTCTTCGTTATTTGGTATTCTCCTAAAACAAATAACACAATTATTACAAATAAAATAAAAGTATGTTTACTATTTTTTTATTTAGGTACAGACGCCAGCACATCAAGCTACCCGAAACTGTCAAATTTTGCCAATCAACTTTGAACCTAATGCTTTAGCCATAAAGTTGAAAATCTGTTAAATAAATTTGACAGATTGAGTAGCTTGATGTGCTGGCATCTGAACACTAAACTTTCGATAGAGATTAATGATAATTTTATTTCGATTAAAATACGTTACTTGTCTCAATAATCTATTTTTTGCAAGTATAAAGCGTTTCTTTTTTAGTCATTTACATATTTTGCCAGCCATTTTCAGCACGAAACTCAAAAGCGAATAAAACTATGTTTTAATTGCTCCGAGCGATAGCGTCCACCCGTGACAGTGGTCAGCGATGCACTGCCTATTGGTATGTTAATCTATGGCACTGCCGCCCGTCGCCCGCAAGAGTCCCCGCTTCAACGCGCACTAAGTTTATTTGAAAAAAGAACCCACGTTGTTTTATTAAACACAAAACAAATAAAAACCGTATACTAAAATTTAGGAAATTAAATTGTCTTTTAGATGGTGTAAGTTTTATGAAAATACACCCGATAGTGTTTGCGTGATTACCGTTTTTTTGTCCGCGTTAGACATTACTTCACAAATTAAGACGCTGAGAAGACCGAAATAGGCTTGTCTCAAACAATTTTTTAGCCAAATCTGTACAGTTTGTGACGGCGAAAAAAATATATGTTAATCTTGAACATATTTCTGAGAACCTTGTTGTTTTCAAAACACGTTTTTGAAAAGTTTTCTCGATACAAAAAAATAGTAAACTAACCTCTTAAAATGATCTTCTAACAAAAATATCTGTATTACTCATCAACGTACGTTGGTAAAATTTATAACAATAACGTATCATATTTAAATACAGAACTTGGTTGTTTTTTATTTTTGAATACTCAACTTATATAAAAGTAATTAATTATTTTATGATATGTATAAAGTTAGGAGCGTCGCGTCATCGCGCTTCTCTTTCTTATGTATGCAGTTCGACAGTGATCGCATAGACGCGCTGCTAGACGGACGTATGTCGCTTTGCCCCGCAGCCCCGCAGTCCCGCTATCCGTTCGTTTAATATTTTGTTGTTTGACAACTTATTTTATTATGTTTTTATAACTACAATACATTGTAAAAATATTGGCACGTAAACATATTTGTATAGGATATTTTATAAGTTGCACATAATTATAGGTCTAAGTTGTGTAAATATTTTCTGTGCAAAATGGGAAGCAAACAAAAATGCCGAGGCCAGCAAAAAAAGCGCTTTTAAGCAAATAAACAAAAATATCTCAGTGAAGTAGTAAAATAAGTAATTTTTTATAATGTAATATTGAAAAAACAAGTACACGAACAAAAATGAAATTATAATTAAATAGGTACTTTAAAGGCTATTTTGTACAATCCATAGCGCAAATTCATCAACAACGAGAACGCATGGTTGGTCTAGTGGTATTAGCATAGGTTCTGGCGAACTAGTTTAGAGTTCGTAACCAACCCAAGTCTTACAGAATTTGAATAAGGATCCATTTTTTATTTTGTAATTTTAGGAAATTCATTGTTTTATTTTTATATTAAAAAAATATATACATTTATTCAGTAAAAAGAGACGTTTGGTGAACAGTTCAGAAGTAGGTGAAGCTTCGGAAGTTGTTTTTCACCAGTAAGTTTGTAATAAGTACAGATGCCAGCACATCAAGCTACCTGACAGTGTCAAATTTTCCCAATCAACTTTGAACCGTATGCTTTAGTGATAAGGTTCTAAATCTATTACATTACATTTATGTTTGCATAACTCGTCAAAATGTAAGGAACACCTGATTTTTTTATTCGCGACTGCAGTTTTCGTCCCTTTACTAAAGTTGTTCATAATGTTGAGTAGTACAATCTCCCATTTCGTTTAGTCACATGTTTTCAATTTCAACCTGTATAAGTATGTACAGACGCCAGCACACCAAGCTACTATAATCTGTAAAATTTATTTAATAGATTTAGAACCTTATTACTAAAGCATAAGGTTCAAAGTTGATTGGAAAAATTTGACACTTTCAGGTAGCTTGATGTGCTGGCGTCTGTAATTATTACAAACTTACTGGTGAAAAACAATTTCCGAAGCTTCACCTGCTTTTAAACTGTTCGACAAACGTCTCTTTTTACTGTAAAGAAAATTAATAATTAAAATATTTATATGTATATATATCTTTTTTATATAAAAATAAGTATAAAAAATTGAAAATTTCCTCAAAATTACAAATAAATAAAAAAAAGAAACCATTTCAAATTTGCTAAGAATTCTCCTGGATACGAACTCGGAACTCGCTCTTTAGAACCTAAGCTAATACCACTAGACCAACCTAGCGTTATCATTGTAGTCGAATTTACGCTATGGGTTGTACAAAAATTTAATTTTTGTTCTCGTACCTATTTTGTCAATATTACCACGGTATAATTATATGCAGTGTTCTATCTTCATACAAACGGACGATGCGCGAGCTATGCCTACGCGCCTCGATCTCGGCATTCGCTCGGCAGGCAGACAGTCGCGACTGTGCCGCAGTGACGAACGGTCGGTGTGTTGTTTTTTTAACAATAACCGCGCGATTTTTTCACTAAAAATAAGTTCAAGTACATATTTAATACGACGAGTAGGATATATTGTGCTGTTTTTGGTTGCATGAATTCGTCAATAACGCATCCAGGGATAACTTTTTTTAGATTGCCTGGAAACTCTGAAAGGTAAGACTATAAAATAATTTTACTTACTAGTAGGTAGGTACATAATGTGTCTTTTTAATGGATAAGTATTTCCTTTTATCTCCCGAAAAAAACGATGTCTGGATTAATAAAGTGAATAGAGTAAAGGAAAGTGATTGACAAGAGTGAAATAGGTAGTTATAGGCGGTTCATGAATCATGATACGGTAGGTACTTACGCTTGTGTTAAAAACCTCGGGGCATGTGTGTTTTGTTTTGTTAGTTTGTATAATTCAAAGTAAAGACGTGGTATTTTATTATTAATAATAGTTGTTTATTGTACTGTGTGTATGAATAATACTAGAAAAAATAAATTTGACCGTCTGTCTGTCACTAGATAGTTGAAATTTTCTCAGAATAAGTATTTCTGCTGCTGCTATAACAACAATTATACCACTAAAAACCGTTTTTTTTTTCTCGGTATTAATAACGACAACAACAGCTAGACTCATGAGATATTCACAGAATATTTAGATATTTGAGAGGGTTGTGATTTAAAACATTCGTAGCCAGCTGTGCAGCTTGGCATTGGTGACCAAAGAATGTTTGTTTCTATTCAACTTCCTATTCAATTCACAAAGTACTTATTTTATTTTTTTATATAAAATAAAGTATATTTACAGTCACAAAACTAAATGGAAACACAAAGTAGGCAAATGTAATTCAAATGCTGGAGGCGGGCAGCCCTATCGCATGTTTACGTACCGCGCGGCTGTAGGCATTTATGTCCAAGATACGGCCGAGTTACAATACTGTATATAATTATACTGTGATATTACATTATAAAAATTACTTACTTTACTACTTCCATGAGATGTTTTTGTTTATTATTATAGAAGCGCTTTTTTGCTGGCCTCCGGCATTTTTTTTGTTTCCCATTTTACATAGAAAATATTTACACAACTTAGAACTATATGTACCTGTATAACTTACTACGTGCTAATGCTAATATTTTTACAATTTATTGTAGCTAAAAGAACAAAATAAAATAAGTTCTCAAAAAACAAAATATTAAATGAAACATAAGAAAGAGAAGCGCGATGACGCGACGCTCGTAACTTTATACAAACCAAAAAATAATTAATTACTTAAAAATAGGTTGAGTAGTCAAAAATAAAAAACAACCAAGTTCTGTATTTAAATATGATACGTTATTGTTATAAATTTTACCAATGTACGTTGATAATTAATAGAGATATTTTTGTTAAAAGATCATTTTAAGAGGTTAGTTTACCATTTTATTGTATCGAGAAAACTTTTCAAAAACCTGTTTTGAATACAACAGGGTTCTCAGAAATATGTTCAAGATTAACATATATTTTTTTCGCCGTCACAAACTGTATAGATTTGGCTAAAAAATTGTTTGAGACAAGCCTATTTGGTTCTTGTCAGCGTCTAATTCAGTGTAAATAGTTAAAAAAAAATCACTGTAAATACTTAAAATAATTTTAAAAAGGGGTAAAAATATTCATTTGTTTTTTTAATCGCCTTGTCTAATTTGATTTTAGCACTTCATACAGAACAATAAATATATAAGAGCGCCCTCTATTGGTTCATTGGTAATTATTATTGACCGCGTCACTTTGTTTCATCCTTGGTAGTTCGCTGTATCACATCCTTTTAAGAATGGCGCTAGGATATCGGAGAAATAGTGGGCGTGGCTAAAAATACCTAAACATCGGAGCTCAATATTGGTTTTCAGCGTCTTAATTACACTATGTTAAAAAAATATAATTTCAAATATTCACATATCAAATTACGAAGAAGATTGTCTAGTATAACATATTTTTTTTTTCAAAGAAATTAGTCTGGTCGCTTAGACGTGATGTTGAATTTAAAATCATTAGAAGTCATATGTCTGCGCCTTAATAACGCTGCCAAATTGGTTGTATGTAACAGAACGGCAAAGTATGTAGGGTATGGAGAGCGAGCGGAGCGAGCACGAAAATTTTAACAACCCGTCTCGATTTGCTCAGGTTTTGTTTTATATTTTCAAACAGAAATAGGATTTACATTGTCTACTTATGCAGGCAAGCCCAAAAAGCAACTAGCAGAATGTAGAGTAAGAGCGAGCGTAGCGAGCTCGAAAAATTTGAACACTCCTATAGGTACGATTTTCTTTCGATTATTCCAAAAGGACTAGGAATTACTTGCTTTATCGACTTCTAAAGAAAAGTTCAAGAATCTATAGAATGTAAATCGCAAGAGCGAGCGAAGCGAGCCTAAAATTTTTAGCACTACACCTTGAATAGTCTCTATTTGCACTTAACCATCATATAGAAAGAGAACCTACCTTATCGAATTATGACGAAAAGCTTAAACTCGTTTTAAAGCAGTTTAGGTTTTGGAATCTGGCCATAATCTAAGTCTTTCAAACCTTACGTACGAGCGGGGTACCCAATATCCCGAGTTTGCTTCGCTCGCACTAGCATCCTAGATTCTATATTTTATATCAGGTTTTTTAAAGTAATTACTTTTTAGGCGCGTTAAAAACCCACTGTCACTTCATAGTTTTAAGTTTTTACTTCTGTCAGCAATTGCCCATCGGGGTTTTCGTGGCTCAAGTACAGTTTTAAGTTAGTAATGCAAGTAAATCATTCAGACTCTCGGCAGCTTGACTGATTTTGGGGGGGGGGGGGTCATGACCCCCACAACCCCCCCTCCCCTCGGACCGCGCCTGCCCGATAGTTTCTCTTTACTACCCGCTGATTCTGCCATCTACTACAGGTATTTTTATAGGTATTTTTTAGGTATCTTTATATAGATAGGTATTTTTTAAAATTCTGGTAAAGATTTTTTGCGATAAACCGGTCATGATTTTTGTTAAAAACTTACTTTATTTCTGCAGTACATTTTTACTGCATCACTTTAAAAAAAATAAAACTAGCACATCCCCCATGCGTTAGGTAGCACGCAAAATTCAAAATTTCTTACGTTTTACGCAATTTTCAGGACAGAGTCAGCACAATTTTGAACAAAATATGATTTGCGACTCGCGAATCATACGCGAGCGTAACAAGTACTCGTTAAGTTCATAAACTCCTATTGATTGATATTTCATGAAATAGTAATTGTTTCGCGGACTTCCCTGGCGCTTCATCCTTAAAATTTTTAAATTGAAAAAAAAAACTTTTCTTACCTCCCTTGACAACGTAAAATTAATTTCCACAAAACAACAATTTTGCACTCCTTACACATAATTAGCATTTCACTACACGAATTAAGTAAATAACTTTTTTCATTACAAAATAAGTAGGATGCCAAACGATGCCTATGGTCACTTAGGTAAAGTTAGGTACTATATTGGCTCATGGCTGTCGCAATTTTAATGGTAGTTGTAGACTGAAACTTTTGTTGACACAATTTTTATTGGTAACTAGATACCTACCTTCAAGCGGGCGGTGATATGTCAAAAGGCGGGCGTCGTGTATCAAAGGGCGCGCGCGCACTTGTAGCCGTAAGCTCTCTTTGAATTTGCCGCGTGTGTTTGTTGGAATATAAATTTAATTTTTTGTACTAATAAGATCTAAATTGGCTTGCACATTGCAAGTCAGCAAATAAATAATGAATATTTGTTAAAACTGATTTTGATTACGCATCACGCATGGTTTGGGTAAGTACGTATAAGGCTAGCGGCCAGCGCTTCCTAAGACCCTGCGCCGGGGTGCCACGCACCCCTTGCACCCCCGGGTAAAGACGGCCCTGGACCCTAGCGCAATTGATGTAAAAAATAAGGAGCTAGTATTTAGTGTGTGTCGAGTAATTTTATTTTTCATGATGTACTTAAATATATAAGGTGTTAAAAAATTAACCCGACAAACTTTAAGAGGTGCTTTAGACCATCGAACTGAACAACTTTCACTATGGGACCAATTCTGTAATCACGAAAAAAAAATCAGCTGTTTAATACAAAAGTTCAATACCTACGAAAAAAAAATCAGCTGTTTAATACAAAAGTTCAATGTATGAAAGCTGTTTTTTTTTTCGTGATTTCAGAGTGGGTCCCGTAGTCAAAGTTGTTCAGTTCGATAGCCTAAAGCACCTCTTAGTTTGTCGGGTTAAATATTTAACACTTTGTATATAGTTTTTCCGTTTCTAGGGCTTCTTTACCACCTAAAATATTTCGTGCATGAATAGATACACCTTATATAATATGTTTAATGGTATAACGAAGCCAATAAATTCTTCAAAGGGCAAACTGAATTTATGCCCCACCTGTCTGTGTCTATAACACGATTAAAAGGGTTGCGTGTACGGTGCTTGCACCTGACTTTGAAATTAATATATTTACCTACTAGACTAACGGCTCTTGATCATTGCCATCAACCATATTGGGGACCTATAACTAATTAACTTGCAGCCCTCACACAGGCAGATTGGCTGAAACTATTAAAATAAATGCTGTACCTACTACTTAAGCCCATTCACATACTTATAGTACGTCTATTTAGTGTGGAGAAAGTGAAGATACCCACTTATTTTTAGCAGTAGACGCTCTAAAAACACAAACGAAAAAAAGTTATCACTTTTACAGAACAAAACAATCAAAATGTCGCGATTCAAGACGATCCTAGTAACTGGTGGCGCAGGCTACATCGGCAGCCACTGTGTGGTAGACCTCCTACAAGCTGGCCATGACGTTGTGGCTGTAGACAACTTCGCCAACGCAGTGGGCGATGATGATGGCTCACCAGCACTACAGAGGGCGGAACAGATCACTGGCAAGAAGATACATTTCTACAGAGCAGATTTGCTGGATAAACCACAAATTAACGATATATTTGATAAGGTGAGTTAGATTTCATATCTCTTTTACCGGTTGTCAGACTTTCGTCTTTCTCCTTTCCCCCTGAGCTCTGCCATGATTCACGGTGACGACATTGCGGGTCCTGAGAGGCATGAAGCCTGGAGAAATCTTGATTGCTTGATACGGTTACTCTAATTTCAATAGAACGAACAAAACGAATCGATCGGCGCAGGAGTTTTGTAATTTGTAATTTAGAGTCCGACCTAAGTTATTGTTGTATATACCAATAATACAATCTTGTCTCCAGCTATCTACTATTTTGCCCAGTGTAAATGCTAATATATCAGTTTGATTCCAGCACCAAATAGACTGCGTTATCCACTTCGCTGCGCTGAAGGCCGTCGGGGAGTCCATGCAGCAGCCGTTACTGTACTACCAGAACAATCTGCTTGGTATGCTCAACTTATTGGAGGTGAGAATTATCCACGTACCTACCTATAGTTCACAAATCGGCAATATGGAGGCTGCATAGCTGAAGAATGCAAATTCTTTCGTTAAGGCTTTCTGTATTGCCAGACTAAACCATTTAAAGAGGTTCTCTAGGTAGGTAATACAGAACATCACACCACCCCCCCCATTTCCGATCAGGTCGTTTCGTCTGTGTTAGTGCATCATTATTAACACGATAGACAAAGATTCGTCGGATATGGTAGGTATAAAGCTAAAAGCGGCATACGAATAATTACAATATTACACGTGGGTATAAAAGCCACTCTAAATAAAAGACATTAAATTATTTAAAGTATATTTAAATCTCTTTGATAGATATACTTAGATGAAAAAAAAAAACATACAAACATCCGAACATAGTACCTCCTCCTTTTTGTGAAGTCGGTAAAAATATCCGCCAAATCTTTATCGCGATCATGGTGTACGAACCGGCATTAATATTAAATGTTTCGATTATGTTACACACTGAGTAAATACAGTTGAAAGATTCTAATCTGTTCAGATTTTAAATATTGATAGTGATAATATTCCAAATTGATATTTGGTGTAGTTTTTTATCGTAGAGAAATTCACAGGCCGATAATTAGGTAGGTTCCTGCTTACATTATATTATTTACACAGGTTTTTATAATATTTTTCTTATCAACTTTGTGTCATTGCTTATTTGCTTATTGCATTTTTCACTTTCTTATCAACGTTGTGGCATTGCTTATTTTAATGTGTGATTCATTATCGACTTCAATGCCCTCTTTTAAAAGAGGAAAGAATACCTTAAAAATACCTTATGAAGTTGTGACTATTCCGCGACGTGTTTTTTATGCTTTTATGGAGTCCTAATTATTCAAATGACCAACCTGACTGTCTTTCCGAGGTATTTTATGTTCAAAATTAAAGACATTAACCGGCTTCGCCACTACCTACCGCTCCATGTCAAATTTTTGGATTCGGCAACCCCAACTATCTTCAATCAGAGATTCCCCTCTTGTAAAGTCTATAAGCCATGACTTATTGGAGAACCGACACACACAATCTAGTTTAGCGAAGTGTACTGGTTCAGTCGTACTGATTGCTTGCTAGGTTTATCTAAACCGCCGTCCGCACTCTGACGCCGTTACCAATATTACAATGCTCCAAACATATTATTACGTTTACCGTTGCTCGGAGTGAGCATACTGCGAAAACTCTGTATCTAACAAATGGGAAGATAGGAGTTTGTCCTGCACAGGCTGCACAGAATTGCACATAGGTACTATGACTCACTTCCTTGTAGATTTGAATCATGCTATCGAACGCCAAGAAATATACCTAAGTAGGTAGTTTTTGCCAAAACCTTCCTAAAATATATGTCCCTGGTCTTCCCATTTCAGATAATGCGATCACATAACTGCTATCAAATGGTGTTTTCTTCGTCCTGCACGGTTTACGGCGAGCCGGAGTACCTGCCCATCACTGAGACCCATCCTACTGGCAGCATCACCAACGTGTACGGAAGGACCAAATATTTCATCGAGGAGATGCTCAAAGACCTTAGTGCTGCTGATGAGGTAAATTTTCTGTGCAATCTTTAATATTACTTAACTGTTACAGAGGTTACGACGTTGCGTTTGGTTAATATTGGGCAGTTTCATCATGCATAATATTTGCATACGATATGGCGGTAGTTTTCTCCAAGAACTTATTGCATTTCCATAGAAGTTTCTACCTATTTTATAACCGTAAGGAATCTTTTAGGGTGAAATGACTGTAAACCGCCAAGCTAGTCGCGTACCCATAATTAGTGTATTTTTTTTTCTGTTCAATATGACTACATAAACGTTATTATCCAAAAATTTTCATCGAGGTTGGTCAACAAAATGCTCATACCAAAGTTCAGCATAATTAGGATTATCTTAAAAGCAGTTCAGGATCTATGTGGGATTGGTTTGGTAGCACAAGATTTCTTATAAACAACCAATTCCGAATTTGTTACAGAAGGACCAATTTTTGTGACGATAAGTATTAAATGTTTTCTAGTAAACAGCCAACTGGTCAATGAGTACACTTTCTATATGACATGCCTAGCCGGTGTGATTCAATACCGGTCTGGTTGGCCCACTACCACGAATGCCAAGGTCGAAAGACACCTACATAATCGAATGATCCGCGTAAATTATGTCATTTTAATTATTCCAATCACATATTTTTTATAATACTCTATTTCATCTACTCACTCTATTTGCATTCATTTATCAATCTGTCGAGAAGATAATTATTTATTATTACATAATTAGATACATTTTTCAAGCTACATTAACTGGTTTATATGCTGCTCTTCAGAGTAAACTAGTCGCGAGCTCGAACTCACTGGTGGTCATGGCCAAAAAGCACGCTATGTCACCTGGCGTCGTGTCCGACAGCGCTTGTATCAGTGATGAGCAGTTAGATGTTAGTCTACATGAACAACGTCTAGTCCTCACGCACAGAAACACCGTTCCGAACTGATAGGCGCGTAAAAAAAATCGAAAAATACTTAGGAAAATCGAGTTTTATGAAAAAACCACTGCATAAATAAATTACAAATAAAGTTTATTGATCTCTTCGATAACTGAGCTTTGTCGGTACGGACTTGGTTTTGAAGATTTTACAGTTCTTTTAATACACCCAAATTTACGTTAAAAATAGCAAGAAAAACGATTCTTTGTTGGCTCATAACTTTTTAATGGCTTTTTATTTTACTATTCTGTTTCCGTACAGATACAATTAATAATAAGTCAAAACGATATCATGTTTAACTTTGGCTGCACAATGTCAAACAGTGGAGTAATATTCTCCCGTTTGTATAGAAAAAATATCGACAAATAGCACCTTAAACGTATGCTTGCGCAATTTTATGAAAAATAGTTCTTCCTAAAAAAGTTAACAGAAGATGCGAGAATAACTTCGATTAGTATGTTTTTAGGGTTCCGTAGTCAACAAGGAACTCTTTTAGTTTCGCCATGACCGTCTGTCCGTCCGTCCGTCCGCAGCTTAGCTCAGATACTTTTAGTACTAGGAAGCTATAATTTGGCATAGATTTTTTTTTGGGTACCTCCTCTACATGTAAAGTGGGGGTGTTTTTTTTTTTCTCGTTTGGTCTGGGTGTGGAGGATCGTTGGATAGGTCTTTCAAAAATATTGCGGGTTTGTGAAAACCATTTTTCGATTTTTCGAAATTTTTGTTAGTCAAGTGTCGCCCCCCCCCCTCCCCCCCCCCGCGCTAGCTTAATGGTTGCTATTGGATATGTGAAAAAAATGTAGTAGGTACTAACTAAATTAAAAGGAAAAATACCACAGCTAAGTAGGCTTTACGAGTAATAGTTGACCAACTTAAATTCGCAGTTACAATGTATGGGAGACTACAATGTTAAGTTTGTTCTTCGGATAAATTCATTCCAACTACGGAATCTTTCATTATGCGTGGTCCGACACGCACTTGGCCGGTTTTTACTTCTAGTAATAATAATGCAGTCGATATCAATAGGTGATAATGTTTGTAACTGCTCTGAAACTTATGCAAAGCCACAAAACGCTACATGGCACTTATTTAATTTTCCCAGAAATGGAATATAATATGCCTCCGCTACTTCAACCCAGTGGGCGCGCATCCTTCGGGCCTAATCGGTGAAGATCCGACCAAGGAGTTCTCCAACCTGATGCCATTCATGGCACAAGTGGCCCTCGGCAAAAAACCTGTGCTAACAGTCTTCGGAAACGATTATAATACGCCTGATGGAACTGGTAAGCAGATGTTTATATAAAAGGGAAGAAGTGTCCTGTCTCAATCTTAACTCTTCTGCGCTTGCGCCTGATATAGAAATATTTTTAAGTCATCCCTGTTTAGTCAAGATTCTGAATCATCTTTGCTTTTGATAACAACTCAAGCGCAAAAGAGTTGCAATTCAACAACAGAATTGTGCCAGTTCATCATCATCTTCATCTGCCTAGCCTTATCCCAACTATATTGGGGTCAGCTTCTAGTCTAATCGGATGCAGCTGAATACCAGTATTTTACATGAAGCGACTACCTATCTGACGTCCACAACCCAGTTTCTGGGTAATACCCCTTGCCTTGGTAAAACGGTTGTCAGACTTTCGGGCTTCTGACGACTGACGGACTTGCGCCAGTTATCAGAGAGAAAAATCTTTTACCTTTGTTGTGGTTTGGCCAGTCTGATCATTCAGAATTCATTACCGAATTTGTCTTTGCTCATTTTGTTCGCTTTGCCTTTGATTACAGGTATTCGAGACTACATTCACGTCATGGACCTGGCAAGCGGACACGTCGCTGCACTGAACTTGCTCGGCAACAATCACGTTAAACTAAAGGTAACTAACATAATTGATTAAATCACTCAATTAATGCCCTAATTATGCGATTTGATCGATGAGTGGAGCGGTGCTTCCGACCACCTGTCAGGTGGTTGGGTACAAGAACCGCTACACCCTAATTTGTTGACTTCTGAGATTGTGCAGCGGATAACGGAGATTCCTGATTAACCTTCTATAGTCATAGATGTATCTGGGGCTAACTGAACATTTGCTATAAAAGCGAAAGTAGACAAGCAGAGTTTGAAGCTCCACCGACATTTGAAAACCCAAAAAAAAAAAACAATCATCAAACGCCTTGAAAAACCTTTTCTTTATGACAATACCTTTAATTTGTAGGTCTACAACCTGGGCACTGGCAGAGGGGTATCAGTCAAAGAGCTGGTGGACGTGTTTGAAAAGGTGACGGGTACTAAGATACCTCTGAAGTACGTGGCCAGAAGACTGGGAGACATCACAGCTATGTGGGCGGATGCGACGCTGGCGAAGGAGGAGCTAGGCTGGTCGACCAAGTTAACCGTAGAAGAGATGTGTAAGTATAAAAATATAGGACTTTTCAATCAAATTGCGAACATGTTTCTAGTTGATCACGAATCAATAATAAAAATACCGAATACAAACGCTATATCTGGTAAAACTGGGCCTCAATAGAATTTTCAAAATTTTATGATCAGAATGAATAGTCGGTAGGTATCTCGGAACTCAACAGACAATAGTTTATTTTGATGCAAATGTGCAATGACAAATGGTCACACATATCAACAACGTTTTTCAAAACTCTTGCAAGGAAAAATTAAGAATATTTCTCTGGCGGTCTCGGCGGGTTAGAATTCTCAACGGGCGGCAATAAGAGTCACTTTTCGAGCAAGTGTGTTGAAAAACAGTTGGTTTTTAAAATAAATTTCGTCATAAATATCTATGGTCATCATAACGGTCTAGACAAAACGTGCAATTTCATATAAGCTTTTGCATCATTTCTAGGCACTGACTTTTGGCGATGGCAGACGATGAACCCGGACGGCTATCCCAAGAAGAGCAAGAAGACGAGTGTCATCGTCAACGTGAATGGCAACAGTTAACATGCATTTCATATCCATTCTTATTATTCATAGTTCATTATTAAATAAGTATCCCGACTATTTATAACACGGTGTTTTATTGCCATGATACCTCTGTGCTTATCTCGTTAAGTCGTAGTCGGAAGTTTACTTTGGTCACATCATCTGCAGACTACGAAAAACTGACGGTATTAAAGAATAGGCTTGTCAACTGAAAAAATCAAATTAGTCCATCAGTTAGATTATAAAAAAATATTTTACCTGTATTTTTTCTTTTGTTACGTAAACAAAAATTGGCGAAGATACGATGCTTTTAAAATTCTCAATATGTCACACCTTGGTATAATTTTTAGTGCGTTCTGACGTCACGTGCTCCCCACTCCCGAGTTTTGATGCGTTTTATCTTTGTCAATATTCATTGATTTACAAAAACAAAAAATACGTGTCCATTATTTTCCAATTTTCTAACTGACGGACTAAATAAATTTTCAATTTATTGATGATGGAAACTAGCCTATTGGTAAGCGAGGCAATTCGTCATGGATGCCTTCACTCAAGGGGTTGAAGAGGGTTATAGAATATGGACCTTACGACCCTGCCACGATAGTCCTCTAACCAGCGCGTTAATTGTATAACACACTATCAGTCAGTAGCAATGGCTTTTATTTTGACAGTTCAACAACATTCATTGCGTTATTTAGGTACGTTGTTGAGCAGACCAATTTTTCGAACCTCTCAACTATGGGAAAATCAAAACTTGATTTATTCAGTGACTGGGCAACTAAAGGAATCAGGAAGAGTAGGGAAAGATTATTTGAACTGTATGGCCTTAAGCCGTATATTAACACGGATACTTTTAATAAGTATGTTGCTACATATTCTAAAACTTTTAAAAATATTTGCAAAACAGCTAAAGCTTCCTTCATTAGCAACAAGGTTAAATCAGCAGACAACAAAATAAAGACAGTTTGGAAAATTATTAACAATGAAACGAACAGGAATAAAAAACATAATACTGATTACACACTGAACACTTCCCGTGGCCTTATTAGCGATAACATCGATGTTGCTCAGGAATTTGCAACTTTCTTTACCAATATCCCAATTTAAATTCATCGCCCGCACTTGCTATTGAATTATTAAGAGCGAATGTCTCAGCCTGTCCTGTGGAATTTAAATTTAAACATGTAAACCCTTCAGTAATTATAAAGGCATTTAAGCAACTTAAGATCAAAATGACCGAAGATCTGTGGGGCTTGTCTACTAAAGTTTGTCAATCCATTATTAAGACAATTGCACCCTATTTAGCTTTAATATTTAATTTGTGTGTTGATCAAGGGGTATTCCCGGATTTAATGAAGTTTAGTAAAGTTATTCCACTTTTCAAATCTGGAGACAGCAAAGACACTAATAATTATAGACCCGTATCGGTTTTGCCAGTTTTCAGCAAGGTGTTTGAAAAAGTAATGTTAAATCAGATGCTCAATCATTTTAATCGTAATAACATCCTACACGATCAACAATATGGCTTCACCAAAGGACGTTGTACAACCGACGCCGGTGTCACCTTATTAAAACACATATTTGACGCATGGGAAGAGGCACAAGATGCAATAGGCAGCTTCTGCGACCTATCCAAGGCATTTGATTGCGTGAATTACGAAACACTGCTTTTGAAACTTGAGCATTACGGACTGGGTAAACTCGCTCTTAGCTTAATAAAATCATATTTAAATGATAGGTTTCAGCAAGTCCAAATAAACGGTGTAAATTCATTGGGTTTAAAAGTCAAAATGGGTGTACCGCAAGGCTCAATATTGGGGCCGTTCTTATGTTTAGTATATATAAATGATTTACCTTACTTACTGGAAAACCGACCACAAATGGTGTTATTTGCTGATGACACATCACTGATTTTTAAAGTAAGCAGACGTGAACAGGAGCTTGACGACGTAAATAACGCTATGCTTGTGGTGCATAATTGGTTTACTGTAAATAATTTGGTATTAAATGAGAAAAAAACTAAATGCATTAGATTCGCTTTACCGAGTGTTAGAAGTAGTGAATGTCACGTTGTATTGAATAAGGAGATACTTGAATTCGTCGAAAATACGGTTTTCCTGGGGATCACGCTTGACTCAAAGCTGCAGTGGGGTCCTCACTTAACATCACTTGCAGGGCGGCTAAGTTCAGTCGCTTACGCTGTTTGGAAAATCCGTCAATTAACAGACGTGGATACCGCGAGACTGGTCTATTTTAGTTACTTTCATAGCATCATGTCTTACGGTATTTTGTTGTGGGGACGGGCTGCAGATATTGAATCTATCTTTATTTTGAAAAAGAGGGCTATCAGAGCTATCTACAACCTCAGCAGACGTGAATCTCTAAGGGAACTGTTTAAAAAAATTAACATCATGACGGTTCCTTGTCAATATATATATGAAAACATTATGTACGTTCGAAAAAATCTACATCTTTTTAGTAAGATATGTGACAGGCATCATTTTAACACTAGAAATAGGAACAAATTAGATCAACCTCGTTTCAGATTGTCTAAAGTAAAAACTTCTTTTATGGGTTATTGTGTAGAGTGTTATAATAAAATACCACTCGATATTCTTCAACTAAATGAGAAGAAATTTAAAACATGCATTAAACGCACACTATGTAGACAAGCATACTATAAGTTGGATGATTATATCGTAGATAAAAATGCTTGGCTAAATGCTGGTCCTGCTCCACAGACACTTGGGCTCACTAGTTAAAATTTCAATATTTGGAAGACATGCTTCCCTTATTTTTCTTTTTTTTTTTTAAAGTGTTGCTGACATTCGAACTTAATGTGTATTTTTAATTCAATCAAGTTTTAATTGTTACTTTAATATCATATACCTCTTTCTAGTAAAATTTTATTCATCTCATAAATAAATTGGAAACTATAGTTTTGTATAATTTAGAAGCATTTTTTTTATAAATTTTGTAAATGTAAGAACCATGGATCCGTTTATTATAATTTTTTTATATTGACTTGAAAGAGCATGGCAGTTGAGAATGTGTCATGCTCACTTAAATGTCTCACTGATGGTGGCGCGTGTGTTGGATCATTCGGTTCCCTTCAAAATGGTTGAGCTGGATGGTGCTGATCCATGCGTCATGTTCGTGAACGGGCGCTGTCAGTTGAGACTGGTCATCTCTTAGCTGCCAGGGCTTCTTTTTAATCTTATACCTATTATTTTGAATTGTTTCTTTATAACATTGTTCTCACATATAGAAGCAACAAGAATACTGTACTCATGATTTTGTAATATCTTAATTTAAAAGAGTGTCCTTGGAGTTTCTTGCCCGTTCTTCTCCAAGAGATCTACGTTTTGGAATGGGCAACTAGCTTCAACTTTCTGACTAACTGACCGACTAGTTAATTTTGACAATTCAAAAGTGCCTGGAAATGGTTTAATTGAAATAAATGCTTTGAGTTTGAGTTTGATTTATAACAATAGAAAAAGTAAACTCGCGAAGCAATGGATTAGTAAAATCCTTCAAAAGGACATGTCCAGTTTCTGCCCTCTGGTAATTCTGGTATCGATAATGTTAGGTTTTACGGAGGCAGGTAGGTTTTATGGAGGAGGTCTGCGTGGAGGTTTTTTGCCTGTAACGGTAATTATAAGTGAGCCAACTCTTAAATAACTTAATAGCGCACATAATCTTATTGGATATTCAAGATTGAGCGCTAGTATAATATAAATTGTTCCAGACAAGTTGTTTGAAATAAATAGTTATAATTTTTTTTTTTTACATTAAGATTTTAAAATTTTGTTCTAAATTACTATGGATTTATTAATTCAGTATTACTTGCGTAACATAATTCTCAAAAAAACAGTACTCAGTCATAGCTTCCGCTTTGTCATTTTTAACGGGAAGTACTAAAAATGTTTTAGTAACACTTAGTATTTAATAAATAAACAATAAGTGCTTTACATTTTTGTTATACAAATAGAAATATCCAAAAAAACCGAAGAATATGATCTCAGCTCAGACTAACAAAATATTAGACGTTTCATTAGCCTCACAAAGGCATTTCAACAATAAAAGATAGTTTTGTATACCTGTTTTTTAATTTCTATTCATGTTATATCTTCATACAAAGAATCATGTTGCCATTTCAACGGTTCATAACCGACACTAGTTGTATTCGGTAGTAGATATCTTGCAAACAGTTCTAGGGTCTGAGGATTTTCTGACGTCACAAAGGGAGATAAAATATCTGGAACAGAAGCATAAACAAGGATTAGTTTGAAAATATTGGTCCTTACAGATACACCTGGTCAATACAGATAAACCATTTATACGAGGCTTATGAGGGGAGGTTATCTCAGGGAAACCACCTTTTTCAGAATTAGAGTATATTTGAATGAACACAAAAGTTAGGTAACAGTTAACACTTTTCTATTATTCTGTAAGTAAACATTGGGAACGAAGACCCTTAATAATTATATTTCGCGTAACAATGGCGACACGAGGGAGGCACGTGGCGACTGGCGCGGTACGATAAATACGCGTCTACGCAGTATACGTGTGGGCAGCGGACTGGCGCGAGTGGCGCGCATAACGCATAGAATAGAATACTCTTTATGTACACCATATAAATTACAGACATAAATATAGAAATTTAGCAAAGGGTGACATAATGGGCGATCTTATCGCTAAAAGCGATCTTTTAAAGGCAACCTTTGGATGGATTAAAAAGGGGGAGGAGAGACCAATACTGTAGATAGTCAGTGGTGTACCAAAGCATACCACGCGGCTTCATCGCAACGGCCCGGTGAGGGAAAGAGAGCTTATTCTCTATATCGTGCCGGAACGCGACCGCGGGAGGCTCGCATTGGAAGACATTGTGTATGGGTTAAACAATCAATAAACAGTAGCCTTCAATCCCATCCTACAAGCCCGAGTCAAACATTATGGCGGCTCTGAAGTGCGCTACTCGCTGCGCAGTACCTCACCCCTCACACCCGCTGACACGTTAATTTGTTACTGCGCAGCGACTCGCCTCATGTTCCGAGCCGCCATAAAGTTTGAATCGGGCTTTACTTATGTTACAAAAATTCGTCGGTATGTTTTTTTATTTTTTATACGGGTACATGGAGTCGTTTCTCTTAGGATGTGAGTGAAAACCGCCAGAGGTTTAAAAATAAATGGCCCCTGAAAAAATTAAACCTTCAAACAGTTAGCCTTAAAAGCAAACAACATTTTTACCTAATAACGGCGGTTTATGTGAATGCAAAGCACTGGGCACACTGACAACCAATTGACAATCCGGCACATCCTTTACATCTCCAACTCTTCCCAATATTATCCTCTCATAAGGCTGCTTTTTACTGCCAGTTCCAAAGCCACATAAAGGCTGCAAATCTACTGTCACTTTCAGCCAATACCAAGTAGCAACATACTCCACTCCCCATTTTGGAAATATTATGTTTTTGACTGCGGCAATATTGCTTGGTGCATTTGTACACCATACTGCAACTAGGCAGTTTTCTGAAAGGAGGTTTTGTACCGGAATTGCTGCTATGTCTTCGTTATACATCATTGAGTAACTGAAAAAAAAACAAATGAAAATTATCTTGTAAGCATGAATTGCATCACTGGTGAGCTACGTAATGGGCATGGGTCCATTAGGTAGCTTAGTAGCCTATAGTTATATGCAGAGTTAATACTCAAGAAAAAATTGAGTAATAATTGTATAAGTTTATCTCATCAGACCAGATAAGTTTATCTATATCGACCCCCCTGGTCAATACAGATAAACTTATCTGGTCAATATAAAGGAACTAAAGGACCAGGTTTTTCCAACAAAAAACAGGTGTAAAAAGATACTTAATGAAGCTGAGAGACAATTGTACTCTCAATGTAATAAATTTTTTGTACAGGACCATACCTGGGAACCTTCTAGCTACGGAAACTTTGAAGGTCAAAATTCCAATTTATACTGAAGTTTTTTTACGAGACCAAGTTTTTAATGTTAAAACAAAACTTTGAATACCCCACAACAAAAAAAAATATAGTACTGTTGTATGCACCCATATGCACACAGATTTGCGTGTGGCATATTGCGCACTACCGAAGACAGCAAATTTTCACACCAAAAATAAAAGTTGTTTCCCAGCAATTATTTTTGTGCAATGTTAGTTTGATGTACAGAATGCGAAGTTGATAGCTATGTCATAGGTCTTTTTAGATCCTGTATAAGCATCTAGGGATTAGCAATCAGAAAAGTTTTTAATAGTTGTCCCAATAGAGAGAGTTCAAATGTTTCTGGACCAATTATTCTGATTTTGTTTTCAGTTTTTAGCTCTACTAAGATAAACTTAGGGTCAATACAATATGGGCAGGGTAGATTTTTTTTACCTCAACTTATCATTAGCACTCTTCAGCCTCCTTATGTACTTGTTCCACCAGGGCGGATCTGCCACAAGTATGTCAAACTTACTATCATCTAATTTCAGGCACTGTTCCTTCACACATCCACAGTAAAATCTGAAAAATTAAGGAAAACACTTTATGCACTCTTTAAAATGTAGAAACAAAATAAAAATATTGTAGGAAACCAATTTACTTTTTAAATATTTAGTTGTATCTGTTATGAAAGAGTCTATACATTTTAGCAAGACTACCATTGAATTTAAAAAAAAAAAGATATAAAGTAAAACAATTCTTACTTTTATTCAATACCTTGAATTGGGTGGTATTAAGAAATTATTCTCTTTCACCCTACATTTCAAAGAAGTCTCAGCATTATTGCCACCCTTTAGATCCATTAGGTCAAAGATGGTGGATTCAAACAATTGTTTGGATAGATCTCTGACATCTGATGTGTCTAGTAATTTGTATTTCCTGATCAAGGTCTCTTTTATCTTTGAAGGCACTTCTTGGAAGAATCTTTCATAAATTCCTTTCACTTTTGCTGTCTGAAAACATAAAAGAATATGTGAATTAAAGTCAGGAAATGAAAACAAACTGCAGGTAAGTTAAATATTAAGTACAACAATAAAATTAAACATTTGAGGGGCTTGTGACTAAATAACAATAACTGCATGGTCATTTTCTAGGTTAAGCAACACTTGCTGAGGCTGGTCTGTAAATGGGTGACCATCCAATAAATACTCCGTGCCTCGGAAAGCACGGTAAGTAGTTGGTCTCATCTTCCATTAATAGATCTTTGAAAGTTGTTACATAGTCAGAAGCCTGAAAGTCTGACAAGTCTTAGTCAGATGCTGATGAAATAGGAGTAATGAGCAATAAAACACTTACAGAAAAAATACCAAGGAGTATTGTATTACACAATAACTGGTTTGTGGAGGACAAATAGGCAGTCACTCCATGTAAAATACTGATATTCAGCTGCATCGGGTTAGACTGGAAGCCGACCCCAACATAGTTGGAAAAAAGCTAGCCAGTAGACTGCTAATGTCTGGTGATGCGCAAATATATTTCAAACGAAAACCAACAGTTTAGTATAATTAGAATTACCTCTTCTTGCAAACTGTCAGAGTTGTGTGTCCTTTTCCTGTTGCTTTGGTTTTTATCAACATTTATAATGGAGAACAGTTTTGCTAATATACTTAATGATTTTGATTCATTTCCGTTAGAAGTATTTTTATAAACGTTGGTGATAAATTCTCTGTGATCAATCAAGTAATAATCACAATTCCTAAAGATTAAAGCCATTTTATGTTTTTCTAGCTATACAAGTGCAAACTTCTGTACAATACATATAAAATAAGGATAAGGGATCAAATAAGGCCAACACAAAACTGTAACACTTTCAGTCGTAATCTTATTGATTTGGCTTAATAAGTTACGCTTACGATCAGCTGGATGATTACTTTTCTCTATGCTGGATGCACTGGAAAATGGAAATTATTGGGTATTGTCAATTTTTTAGTGACATTTCTTTTATTTTGGTTCATATCCTGCTCACACTACATTCAACGTTCTGATTCTCTGTCCTTGTCTAAAATTTTAATGATACAACTCTTTCAAAGATGACAGTAAACGTTAAGATTGCCAACAACAGATCAATTATGGTAAATGGTGAAATAAAGTAATAAACTATTACAAACATTTTCTCTGCAATTGCATATTTCTCTTACACACGTCCTACCTAGGTAGATTGAGTGATTTCGGTTTAAAAATTCACAAGTATAACGTAGACTACAACTATAAAAGCTAAACTTCAAGTTTAGTTAACATCCGAAATGAGGCAAACGGCATGGTGAACTATACTATTAGGTACCGTAATTATGCTGAACATTGTTCACGGCAGCAGTATCATAATATTTATTCGTAAAACATTAGGTCAATTGAAACGACAACAATCAGTGACAGTGGATGGAGAGCATTAAAAATATTTTTTGTTTGGTAGATTTTATTTTTTAGTGCTCAAAAAGACCCATTATGTTGCTGTCAAGTTAACTGTCAAAACGAGAAATCAAGGAAGGAAGACTCGATCTCGAATTCTCGAATCTAAAAGCAAATCAAGTTGGAAGATTCACGACGATCGCTTCCTACGCTAATTCAACAGTTTGTTGTATATATTCAGTTAGCACGAAGTATAAGAATTTGCAATCACGCGCATTTTACGTGATCAGATTTGCTGAATAGCTGTTTAACTCGGAAGTTTGTTTTGAAATAGAAATAATCATTTTTTGAAGAAGTTGATGACGATGTTTTGTATTGCAGGATCTTTCATTTAGATCATGGCTGTTAATAAAGGTAAGTCTCTTTTATACTTTTGCTATAACTTAATTTCTTACTTTGTATTTTTTAGTAGTAAAATGCTCAATATAGGAGACGGCCTTGCTACTCAAGAACGCCGACTCGGTTTTGTAAATAACTATATTTTATAAAAAATATAGCCTTCCGGCTTTTCCGGTTTACCAGTGACATAACTAAGTTGTATTAGATTACATTCATAATAATATTATTTACCCTTCTTTTCATTGATGTCACCATGTTAGGAATAAATCTAATTAAAATATTAACTTATATTGAGTACTCTTTAGAAAAAATACTCAACTATTACTCTTGTTACTTAAATACTTATTTTTAAGAGTTCACTTTCATAAGATTGAAAAACTTAAATTCTATTTATTTTTTTCTATAAATAATGAAAGTAGTGACTATCCAATTAAAATGAACAATCCAGAGGGTATGAAAGTATTAACTAGTTTGTTTATTAGATTATTAATAAACCTAAATTAGTATAAGTTTATTATAAACCAGCAGGGCAATTGTGTAATACATTATCAAAGGGAATCGGTTTCACTTTGGCTGTTCAACAACATTCATTGCGTTATTGATGTGTTGAGCAAACAAACTTTTCGAACTTATGAAGCAATGAATTAGCAATTTGCTTCCAAATGATTCAGATTGATACTGTCTTACGCAATTAGGGTGCTGGATATATTTAATTTATCAGGAAGTAGGAAATAATTTGTTACTTGGGATAGGTGGATACTAATCTATCTAATATAAATAAAATTCATTTGTCACAGTTTTAGTGTTTATACTCCTCCAAAACGGCTTGACCGATTTTGATAAAATTTTATATGTATATTCGGTAGGTATGAGAATAGGTTTAAAACTATTTTTTTTAATATATTTTTTTTTGCAAAGCAATGTTTCCAGAGTCAGGTAATTATTTTATATATTTTATAATAATGAAGACAGATTGCTGGTTGTTACATAATTAAAAGTGATGCAGAATATTCATAATTATGAAAAATGTTGGGAATATTTAACATTACCAAACTTGGCCATTCTGTCCTTAAAAAAATGATTCAATGATCAGAGTTAGTAAAATTCTAGTTTCAGCTTAAATATTAGGTTTTTATGTGTCATGTCCTATGTGGTGGTAGTGGTTTGGTTCTGGTTCTTGCTTTTGTTTGTGATAAAACCTAATAATTTAACTTTTAAAAAATGGTTTTATAAAATTTTTGAAAAATTGTAAGACTACTTAAAAAGAACGTCTAGAATATATTTACTGAAATATTAAATTAATAATTTAAAAAAAAAATTACCTAACCCTATAAGGTACCTAACTTTTAATTCTAATTATTAAGCAACATATTTTGTGAAAATGGGCAATGATGATTGATTTGCAACAGTGCATGAAAACTTATTAAAAATAATAGGTAAACATAAATATAATTTATATAATATTTAAAAATAGTGCACCTAACTATACATAACAGTAAACAACAAGCAATCAGGAAAACAGTTTCAGAAACCTAGATATAAAATGATACAAATTATTTTATACCTTTTTATTATAGGTACATGTTTTGTGTTTTTTTACGCATAAAGGCATTATAATACGAGTATGCAGGACCATATTTTTATCATTGTTTTTCTGTGACAAATTGATAAAAATTCATAGTGTCATGCCTATACTAAATATTCAGTACCCCATTTACTTTCAACTCTTACATTATCTTATCAGTACATAAAGAGCTGACACCATCAGCCTGGGGATTACTTCTCATTTTATCTCGAAGCTGATAAACAATAAATTTAAAACAGTAGACTGATACTTATTAAAATAACGAAATATTTATGAGCAATGAAACTCAACATTACATAATAGTCGAGACAGTTGAACCCTTTCAGCATTACAATTGCGCCATCTAAAGTACCCTCAACAAAAAGGTAAAAAAGTCGCATTCATATTTACAAGTCCCGACACAGAATATTGAACACTGTTTCATTGAAGGGAACCATAAAAGTTGTACGAAGTGGAGATCGGGAGCGAATATTGATTAGGGGTGGTTGCGCGCGCGAGCGGAGCGGCGGGGGGAGCCGGCTGCGTGCGCCGCCGCCCGAGTGCGCCCATGTGGTGCCACCGCTGCGACCCTCCATTGCCATCCAAATTATACACTAATGTTAAATTCTACCAAATATCAAAATTCCTGCCTTATCCGCCCACGACCGTGCCACTCCATCATGTGAGCCGGACCGCGGCCGCGGCCTAACGCATCCTAACATATTGCGAGCGACAACGTAAAAATCAATAAATCTAGTGAAACTTGGATATTGCATTTTCATATGAACAGTGGCTGTAATGTAGTCGCGCAACGGTGTGGAGTGTGTTCCAATAGTGTATTTGTATTTCAGTGAAGATATAAAAAGTTACCGATGTTCAATCACAAGTTACCGACTGACTTTCCAATGCAAACCCTTCGTAAGAAAACCAGCCCTTGCAAATGTGAGTCCGTAACGCTAACGTTAGATCGAGCAGCTTCACGATCACCATGTTTTTCTATACTTTTGATATTACGGTAATGCGGTGTTATTAGATAGCGCTAAATGTTCCCGACCACGTTATTCGCATATCTTAGCTTTATTATATGTTGCGGTTTATGTTGTAACCTGCATGGATCGGCTCAGTACTATCACCCTACTAACTAAGAGGTGGACTCAGCAGCGTGTAGCCGAGTGGCGTATTAGTCCATGTCATAATTAGTGACCCCCATGGTGTTTTGGACAGAGGGTGTGTTGTGGGCCCGTGGCGGATGTGGAGCGGCGGTGCGTCGGGGGGACTAACTCCATAACTTGCTATTTGTCGGTTTGTACGGGAATTATGCAGGTGTGTCATTTCCAGCACCTCTTGCGGCAGTTCGGTGAGTACATCTGTCCTTAGATTCGACAATCATGCTTGTGTGCTGTGTATCTTCGTATATACCTTTGTATCAATGTCATCGCATGTAGTCACTCCTTTATTATTCCTGTTGTCTGCTTCGTTTATTATTTTTAATTAATGCCGCTACAGTATTCGTTAAAAACGTTGCCCGCTAAATTATCTTACGTATTAATTTAGAATGAACAGGCAATGTGTGTACGTCTAATATATTTTTCGGCAACGATTTAGAGCACATTCATGTGATGACTTTGCTGATGTCCCCTCTGTTAATTTTATATGTTTATCGCTCTATGTAACAATATTAAAAAAGAGTTCGGTGGGTCAGTTAAGAATTAAAGGATAGGCTTAATATTTACGCTCTCTATCTGCACTCGCTGCGATACCAGTCAAATCTACAATGTTATCGTATTTTAACTGCCGGTTGTAGCTGAGCATATAGGTTTAGAAACAAAATGCCGCTCCTACTGTTTGGTAATACTCAGCGAATAGAACTTCAATAATATAACATCGAATTCCGCGACTAGACTAACATCTTATTCTCAATAACAAAGCATGCTCTTTTGTAAATAACATAATTACATTTACATACCTATATCTATGTATATCGATACAATGATTACGCAGTTTGCATACAACATTCTTGAAGTATTTCTGTCTCCTCACACTTGTGAAAGAGAATATTAAAAACATCACTGTGAATCTTCCGTTCAAAGAGGTCACATCCAACAGGTACCAGCCAGTGCGACACTCGTGGTTCTAAATTTAAAAACAGGATATTCAATTAACTGGGAATGGTGGACCGTAAACAGGGGCCAAAATAGGACACCCGCGCTCAATTTTATTTCGCGCTGAACTTCAGCAGCGGTGTTGTGCTCTCGAAAAAAAAGTGTAAAAATAAAACCATGACGTTGAAAAAGATTGAATCAAAAAGTTTAATTAGCAAAGGTGTGCAAACTACTGTTATGTGTGTGCACTTGTGCTCGACTAATGTGCTTTGTTATTTTAGATCGCTGGTTGACTTGCTTAGTTAATAACTGTGGTACTATTTACGATTGTCTTTACGCTGCTTTTATTTACACGACCTATGGGTAATCGGCTGATTATGCCGACTGTCCAAGTAGTCCTGGGGAGCTATTCTCTAAGGATACAGCCTTGCGGACAGCGCTGTCGCAACTGTCAAACACACCGCGACAGCGCTGCGACAGCATTGTCCGCAAGGCTGTAATCCTTAGAGAATAGCATGGCTGATTTATTCTGAAAACAATGCAATGTTGAACGACATTGGCAAAGTTCAAGTCATCAGCCCTTGTAAGATATGAGTGTCTGTTTTGTGTGAGTGTGTGTGTCTTTGAAACCGTTTTTGTGTACGTCGAGAACTAGCAACGGGTTCTTCATGTAGGGTCAGCACGTAGACCGAACCCGTGTGTCAGAGAACTTTAAAATAGTAGCGACTGCAGGAGAGTAAGCCCTATATTTTGTGACAGTCCTCTCTAAACTACGTCATTATAGTTCAATATTCCCTGGCAAAGGTTTTCTTCTTTCTAATAATATTTCAATATGACTTTAAACAGACAAGAACGAGCCGGGCCGGTTCTTAGGCGAAGGCGTTTCATTTCGCGCGAAGCTGATCGGGGTACTAGAAGTACCCGAGGCCCGGGGCGACAGGATGTGCCAGGAAGCCCTGGCTGACCTGAAGATGGCTATCAGAGCCGCTGGAGAGCATAAGCAGAGGATACAGGTCCACGTCGCTATAGATGGGCTGAGGCTGCGCGATGATAAGACTGGGGTAAGTTATATCAAATTCACTGACAGACAACACACAGATTGAACGCTGGCTCTCTAATAACCGAATGGCTTAGTGGCTAAGCACATGACTTACTGCGTTACGCGCATCGCAGATTCGATCCTACCCATAAGTATCTACTGAAATACGTGGAAACATATTATTACTGAATACTGAATGGGAAGTTGAAATCTGCAATACCTACTAATCTTTAGTTTTCCGGCTAGGCGTTATTCTGTCACGACAATACGCCGTCAGTACACTGATGCGTTCCCCTGAGATACCGGCCGGCCCGAAACCCGAAAGACTAGGCTGGTCTTAGTCTTTCAGGTAACCCCTAATTGTGTCAATCACACACTATCAATCACAATTTAAATCATTTTGAACGATATCGCTAATCCATTGCTTCATATGTTCGAAAAATTTGTTTGCAACGGAAATAACGCAATTAATGTTGTTAAACTGTCAAAATGAAAGCCATTGCTATTGTTAGTGTGTTGCGCAATTACCCCGCCGTATCCGAACGTCATTCAAGACTGTAGGTACTTAAAACTAACTTCCATATTGCTTGAGCCTTGAGTGAGGTTTTGTAATACGGGCTAAAGACTCCAACTATTTGATACATTTTGGTCATTGGTCTATAATATTTTCGCTTCTATATAGCTAGAGCGTTGAGTAAAGTTTTGTAATACGGGCCAAAGACTCCAACTATGTCATACATTTTGGTCATTGGCCTATAATATTTTCGCCATCGCATGCCTTTGCCGGCAATGTACCTACTAAAGACATTATAATGTAGCGACCTATGTCCATGTTATTTTTCCTATGTCCTATTTACATGGCATGTAACATAGATGGCTAAAACATGTGTGGCGCCGACGCTATTAAGGGATTAGGTCACGAGGATACAAAGTAGGACTCATGTGTGTTCTAATAAAAATAAATGCGAGTTATCCGTTCGCCATTTATGAACTTAGGTATAAATCCAACAAAAAAAAAATGATTGACGGCTGTAAAGTGATTGATGATTAAAACATGATGATCCAAATATTTTTGATGCGTGTGAATGAGAATCCAAGTGGATACTTTGGCGCAACCATGTGATATAATATTCAAATGTAGAGTGCAAGTACCTACTTATATGTAATCTAGGTTCGTCAAACTGAGCCAACATTGGCTCACAATTCATACAGATTTATCCAATATTCCAAATGATGTTTCGTTAATCCACACACCGGCAATGTTTGGTCCAATAGTTGGAATCAAAGATCAAGTACTTAATTGTAAATTATCCACTAGGACTCTCTGTAACTGCCCCATTGATTCCGTGCTTGTAAGCGCGACTGCTGAACGTGGGGTCCTGGCTTCGATTCTCGGCCCGGGCAGTCTTATTGGGAATTTCTCAGCAGCCCAGAGTTTGATAGTTGGATATCACATAAAGCCGTTGGTCCTGCGCTTGATCTCCCCAGTTATGTCGGATTGCCGTCCTATGTGATCGGACTATGTGAGAGTAAAGGAACAGAAAGTGCACCTGTGTTTGCGCTTACACTTGTGAACTATAATATCCTGCGCAGTTTGCTAAGCACTGTTGAGATTGGCCTCGGAGCCCGAAATTCGGTCGAAAGAATTTATTTATTTTTATATTTTATCTATTAGGACTCCCTGTATCACCACCCGGTCCACAAGATATCGTTCATCGCTCAAGACATGACGGACTCCAGGGCCTTTGGCTACATATTCGGCTCTCCCGATACTGGCCACCGGTTCTTCGGCATCAAGACTGATAAAGCTGCTAGTCAAGTAAGTTAGCCATTAAGCATTATCTTTAAATCCTTAGGGCGTATTCTACCAAAGTTTTAAACCTAGAATAAGTCTTATCCTGAGAATACATTTTGAATTTCTGATATTTTTTCTTTCTTTCATACTAGAAACTGTCAGATGTTTATTCCACGAATAAAAGATAAGTCTTGGTAAAATCTAAAAAAAAAGACTGTTAAAATCTAAAAAAAGACTGGTAAAATCAGCCCTTAGTCAAATAAAAAAATAGTAATTTATTCGTATTAAGGGATTCTAAGAAATCATCCAAATAAACACAGTAATAAAAACAAAACAAAATGTCACTCAGCCTATTGGACATTGTTATACCAGCGGGGGAATTGCATAACACATTATCAGTAGGAATGGCTTACATTTTGACAGTTCAACAACATTCATCGCGTTATTCACGTTGTCGAGCAGACACATTTTTCGAACGTATGAAGCAATGGATCCTTCAAAATGATTCAAATTATGATCGATTGTGTGTTACGCAACTTTTGTAAAAACAAAAGTTGTTTCTAGCGTTCGGCCAACTTGAAGGAGAGCGAAAAGCTTTTCATGAGCCTTGTGCATACCTCATTCATACACGACTAGACACAGGTTTAAAGAATTTTTATTTCTCACTAGCTATGCCCGCGGTTCCGCCCGCGTAGAAGTCGGAAATTATCCCACAGGAACTCACAAACGGGATAAAAAGTACCCTATATGTTAATCCAGGTTATAAATTATCTTTGTGCGAAATTTCGTCCAAATCAGTTCTAACTCTTTTCCCAGGCTACCTCGAGCCAGCGCTCGCCAGCAGGGTAATTGCGTAACACACTATCAGTAGCAATGGGTTTCATTTTGACAGTTCAACAACATTCATTGCGTTATTTGCGTTGTTGAGCAGACACATCTTCGAACATATGGAGCAATGGATTAGCAATAAGCTTCAAAATGATTCAAATTGAGAGTAATAGTGTGTTACGCAATTAGGATGTAGTTCAATTATGAATTAAATTTTCACATTTTATGTTCAAACGTTTCACTTCGAGTGGAACCAACCATTGAAAGGCAAAAATGAACAAAAAGTGAAGTGTCTTGTATCGGCCTATTGGATTGCAAGACATCTTATCACATCATATCCTTTAAAAAATCTGTTATAGGTAGTAATAGCGATGAGAGACTTATTCCAAGTAGTATTCGAGCTCAAGAAGAAAGAAGTGGAAATGGCGAAGCAGCAGTTGGAAGGGAAGACAGTCACCAGCAGTTTAGTTCGCCACGCGACCACCGCCTCCACTGAAAGTAAAACTAAGGTAATTTTTGGCACTTGGAACATTCTTAGAATTATTAAATAACTTGTATACTGACGTTTGGGTTTTTTAAACTTCTTATATACTTTTCACTATGAGAGTTTCTCGAAAGAAGATTAAAAAGTTGACTCGTGTGTACATCATATTACGCACATTATCATATTATCACATTATATCTCTCAAATTCTATTTGTATTGTTGACATTCTTTTTTAATAATTAACTAGCAGCGCCCCGCGGTTTCACCCGCATAAGTGTCGATCCCGTGGGAATATCGGGATAAAAACTATCCTATGTTCTTTCCCGGGACTCAAATTATCTCTATACCAAATCTCATCTAACCGGTTTAAGCGTGAAGAGGTAACAGACAGACAGACACACTTTCGCATTTATAATATTAGTATGGATGTAATGATTTGCACGCCGTAAGGTAAAATGTAGCTGATCTCATTTATTTATGTTATTAATCTTATACTGTACCTACATTTAGAGCAAATAAAATTCTGATTCTGATACATTTCGTACTATAATTGCATATCGAAATGCGAGTGTCCTTTAAAAACCTGCGGTCGTGGAAAGGCATTCTAAGGAATTTGAAGCTGTCAAATCACAGTTCGAGAAAATCGTATGGAGAGGCTAGTAAGTAAGTAATCTTATCTAGTTTTTGTTTCTCGGCTGATTGTGAGTCTAAACAAATGAATGCGATAAATCGTCTGTCGGTTCTCGCCTACTAGTCCCTCGTGATTATCTTCGCCTTTCGACGGTCGAAAAACTCTGCTCGTGTAAATGCGGCATACGTGTGTGCTGTTATGAGGTCGCGAACCGAACGTTTGGATCACTACTTTGCTTCGTGTAGCTCATAAGGCTACGTTGTCACTTGTCATCATCGTCTGCCTTGCCTTTTCCCAACTATGTTGAGGTCCGCTTTCAGTCTAACCGGATGCAGCTGAGTACCAGTATATTACATGGCACAGCGATGAAGCGACTGCCATTCCATTCCATTTTGTTCTTAGCGTTCCGTTGCTCGGTTTGTTGGCGTGAGACCGCAGCATAACGTAAGCGTTCTAAACTATACAGGCATCCCCGAAACATTCACACTTACGAAGCCGATTATTTAAAACTCAAATATAAGTTAACGTTCCATAGATTTCTAAGCGGCTGTTTTGAAAACAATGTTGGTTTCAAAGGAAAGTAGCACGGAGTTGTGGATTTTAGAAGGAAAATATCTAACTAGACTTTTCATGTGTTTGGAAACCGCTAATGCTAAATTTAACATACTTTACATTTCGCGGTGTGTTTAGCTAACAACTTCATCTAGAAATATGCTTAAAATTTTCTTAAAGGGGCTCATCCAGGCGTCGATATTTTATTAAAATTAAAATAAGATTTTCCTAAGGGAAATTTAATATCCTATACATTTTTACGATTTGTAAAGTCTAGGATTAACTCCAAAATGTAAAACAAAATTAAGATTTCGGGTAATTCCGAACGGCATGTATTTAATTGAACTTCGGATAATTCCCATTTTGGTTATCTAAAAATATTATTGAACACTTTAATATAATGAATGCGCCTCTTTTTGTAAACCTCAAATAATTTTTATTTTGGGGTCCTAAAAATTCTAAATAGCCAAGAAACTTGCCGGCTTCCGCTGCACCGCTGGCTTCACTTGCTCGGCTCTCGCGCGGTTGGTCACAGTTCTGACCTAACCTTACACATTTGGTCGGGGTGCCCTTGCTCTTAGTTACTGCAACCAATTCGTCACGCGCGTGGTTGTTCACAGTTCTTACTAAGCTAACCTGTATGGTCGGGGTACCCTAGCTTAGTTACCGCAACTAACTGTGGGAAAAGGCCAGAAAGTTATAAAGTGGCTCATTTATTTTAAAAGTGTGCATCATTAGGAGCGCGGAAAGTTTTTAGAGGTCCATTAATTTTGAAAAGTGTTCATCATTAGAAGGCCAATAAGTTTTTAGACAAACAGTCAAATATTCAACCCTAGTTAACTTGGGTATTTCTTGTGATAATACAGGTTGAAATTTTAATCACTGTTTTCCTCTTAAGGGGTCATTGTACTCATCATTATGAACAACTTTTATTATGGACCCAAACCTGACATCGCGAAAAAAAATCAGCTGTTCCCTGCATTTTGACGAGATAAGCGGTTATTAAAACGGTTATTAAAATTTCACCCTGTAGTAAAAAATGTTATACTATTTCCCGTAAGAATCATTTTATTTCAATACGGCTCTTCATTTTTTTCAGTTCTACTACTTCTAAAATGCTTAGTCAAACAAATTAACAATACTATGACGCAAGCAATCATCATCAAATTATCATTGTGTAGTGACGCGCAATTGATTGTTGAACCGATTCGTCAAAACATCGAATAACTTGGTCAATCAACAATCAGCATTGCCCAGTTCACATAATATGTGCATTACATTACTGGCACAAAATGATCGTGAAATGTGAATATGGAGAAGTGGCCTCTTTATACCGACTTGGTTTGTCGAAATTAATAAAAAGGTGCAGTGTAGACTTTCGGATGGTTTAATTTTACTGAGATTTTAGCAGGATAGATCGACACCTCCATGCAATAACATCGTAACTCACTTTTTGTGATTTTACAGGAGAGCGATTTTAAAGTTTGAAAAATTATAGCAAACTCAAAACACCCCGTACAATTTTTGAAGCTGGCTCTATTTAATATAGTTTAGGCGGACTATAAATAGGTATGGTTAAGTTGTAAAAGAAAAATTGTTTTTTTTTTCAATTATATTGTTGATAAAAAATATTTTTTGGATTAGTTACAATACTTTGACGTTGGTTTATTTTTAGAAACGAAAGGGAATAGAATTACAATGATAGTGCAGAAAAAATGCATTTTTTTTTACATAACAATGCCGTTGTAACTAAATTTTTGGAAAAAAGTGAGTTACGATGTTATTGCATGGAGGTGTCGAGATACAGAAACTGCATCTGTGTTTTCAATATTGGTGTTTCATGCAATATTCTTTTTAGGGCAGTGTGTGGGAAGGCCATGTTCGGTTGTGAGCATTTATTCTTGCTCCCTATACTATGGTGTTTAAAATACATTGAACTACCTATTTCTGTTACAGAAGTTGTATTTTATTTAATAACGCTTTTTATTTGATAGTGAGAAAAATGAAACGGTCAATACGGTGTTACAAGCGATTTATTTATTTGTAAAATGGTTTAAAAACTAAACACAAACAGTATTAACCCAGCTTTGTCGGAATATAGATCTCGCATGTATCTAAATTATACGAAAGCACGGCACTATCAATTAGCGTACTAGAATATTATACAAAAAACTAACAACATAAGTATTCCATTTGGTTTAATATTGAGGTTTTAACAGTCATCTAAATCCATCTGTACCGAAATAAACATTAGATGGCAATGAAAAACCTTCGAAAAATCATAATTCCAGTCGTTTAAAAATCTAAACAAATTCATAACTTTTTTAATTCTATCCGTTTCCAAAACAAACACAGACAGGTTACGGTCGATCAATGTCATAATGCAAAAAAAAGGATAACTCTATAAGTTAGAGCGAGAATAAAAACAAGAAGAGCTAATAAAGCTCGTTCTTTCAGGACTCAAATGACGTAACTACCTACATTTATTTAAATAACAGTATTGATCGTATTTGAAGACACTTTCTCTCTGAGTCTGGAAAGAATAGATCGGTGTTAATTATAACCAAATATGTACGATGTAATCAATGTTTTTTTGGTTTAAAACGGTTTATTTACAACTATAGTGATAAGTTAATATACTGTACCTACTGAGAGCAGTGGTCCTAATTACTTGTGGATATTTTTTCCATTACCACTATTTTAAAAACGGTGAAGGAAAACACCTTGACGAAAGTGGCATGTTGTCTTAGAACAAATAAATCAATAAATTCGAAGACGTATCCTGGCGTCTACCAATCCTCCATGGGCTGGTGTGGTGGACTACGGCTCATTCCCTCTCGCAGAGAGGAGGCCTCAGTCTCAAAGTCCTGTTTATGTAGGTAAATACTATGCAATAAATATCATGCAAATAACTGTTAAGCCATCGCCTACGCTATTCGTCAATCTCCTCTAATTTATATCTTGGTTCTAATAGTTGACCTTTGCTGAATCATTCATTTCTAGTTCTATTTCAAATGGACATTAGATACTTCTCTTTTTCTATCGCGTAGGGTAAAGTTCAGACAAAATAATAGTTCGACTCGTTAAGATTCTGTTTTCTCGAAGACTTGTTAATATATTCTGAGCTGTCTGTGGTGGTACTAAAAGTCGTAGGATCGATGTTCGAGCTACGTAATTTATTTATGTGACCTACAGACTGTTTGTTTTGACTCTGAGTCGGCACCTATATGTGATTTATGTACCTATGTGATAATTTTGACGTGGACGAAATATTGCAAAAAACTCATGCAGGAAAACACCGCGTTGAATGATTTTTAATCCTGCAGCAGAAATTATAATTCGGAAAATGTAGACTGGAAATGAACGTGCTTAATTTATAGAAAGTAATTTAACTCAACGGCAGTTTGGTTCGCAAATAACTATTGTAACATTGTCATGACAAATTCGCGAATAGCTAGCAGTGTATTAGTATTCACGGACGATAATTTTTATATCTCACGCGATTTGTTGTAAACCTTCGGCATCATGCAATATCAGTTTCGGCATTTAACTGGTAGATTTTTAGTCGATAAGTTATAAAACCTATTCAGTTCATTTTGCTGTTAAATTGACTACTTGCTGCAGTCAATTTAACAGCAAAATGAACAGAGTTTCAATATAGGTATTCGTTTTATGTGATAGTTTAAAAATTAAGCCAAGTCCTGTTATAATTTTCAAGGATACACTGCTTATGTACCCTCACCAGGCGTATCGTGTTTCTCTATAACTTGGTTGTGGAGGTCAGATAGGCAGTAGCTCCATGTAAACTACTGGCAGCTGATCCCCAATATAGTTGGGAAAGGCTAGGCTTGATATTATGATTTGGCCTATGCCAGTGTATCCTTTCAAGTCATTTTTTTGCGTTGCAGTCTCGCAGCATAAAACCCCGCAATGCTGTGGAATCTAGCATGACTTGATTTTCACTATCACACTATGTTTATTTACAAATACTTATAACTACATTATTGCGCGGGGTAATTGCATAACACACTAATAGTAGGATTTTTTTTTGGATGGGAAATCATCAAATGACCCCTCCCGCTCAGGGTGGAGCAGAAGGGAGTGTCAGACTCTTACTGACTAAAACCCACCCGTGTTCCTTCCTTAGCCCTTTATGTTCCGAGGCAGCGGTAACCCTTTCGGACAATTCCGCTGCCCCGGAACAGTAGGAATGGCTTTTATTTTTACAGCTAAACAACATTAATTTTTTTATTTACCTTGATTAGCAGACAAATTTTTCGAAGATATGAAGCAATGGATATGCAATATCTTTCAAAATGATTCAAATTGTGATTGATAGTGACCCACGGAATTAAGGTGACGGGGCAAGTAAACGTGGGTATCTATTGAAAGGTATATTTTTTTTTAAAGGAAGGAGGGAGGGGGTATAAATTGGGATAAGGGCAGGAAAATTATGATATTTAAATAAACGGTTCTCAATCATTATGCATTCTACTGATTCTGCATTTAAAATGTTAATATAGGTACTCCTAATTTGCGGTATTGCAATCCCTCCATCAAAATAAAAAACAACTCACCATAACCAGAATCCGGGGCAAGAAATTGATATTAATTAAAAGATTAATCACCTCATTAAAGGTACTAATGAGTTATAATTAATTACCTTTAATTATATCACCCCCCACATCCTTCCAAGATAGCCAGTATCAAACAAAAGGCGATCAACCTGTTATCACTCCCTGTAGTCGTTTCTTTGTACCCGACACATTCGCGTTGTATCCTTAGGTCGTGGTGTCAAGGTTTTATCATATCTGGTGCAGGATATTGTTGTGTAAGATACCAACGACCGCTCCCGTCCTTGTGCGATAAGTGAGAACCCTTTTGTAATTATATTTATTTTATTACTAGCTGCTTAGTTCGCATGCACGTCGGAATCTCTTAAATCAATTTAATTTAATATTTTTATAAAATTAAAGCAAGTTCAATTACTCAACAAAGTGCTAACAATGGTTTTTTTTTTGTTTCAATCAAACTCAAAGTATTTATTTCAATTAAACCATTTACAGGCACTTTTGAATTGTCAAGAAGTCGGTCAGTCAGAAAAAATGAAGCTAGTTGCCTATTCCAAAGTGTAGTAGGTACCTCTACATGTGGAGGAGAACAAACAAGAAACTCCATGGACATTTTTTTTTGTCTTATTCGTTTTCGACATCGATACCCAACACGTGAGAAAAGTTTCGCTAGCTAATTTAATTTAACTCTGTAGATGGACTTACGATATTCGCACTGATGTTTTGTTGAAAAAATAAATGAGAGTCTGGTGAATTTTTTTGCGGTTTGGGTGACTTGAGCCACCGCAAAAATAAAGTTGGCTGACATCCAAATTAATTCCAATTTGAAATCGAATATAAAATATAGAACCTAGTCTCAAACAATAGTAATAACCCGCGTCCATAGAAAAAGAAATAAAACTTCGTATAGAAGCGTAATTCCCGCTCCGAAATCGCAATATATTACCCTGTTTATTTTAACAGTTTTAGTGCGCAGGATACTTTCATCCAGTCAGAATTGTACCGGGTACCACACAAAATCCTACGAAAATGTTGGTCGCTTTTGGACTTTGTCTTGTTTGTTTGTCTTTGATTGAACACATGTGTATTACGTTTTTGTCGCATGTTTTTCTTTCTTGTCATTTGCATCGTATGGTATGACAAGATTGTAACTATATGGTCGTGATTTTCATATGCACAATCTTGGCTGGTCGGACTTCGCTTCTATACGAATTATTATTACCTTTCCATACAAAGTCCCACTATAGGAACTGAACTACTTTCCAAAGACGTAAATAATTTCAAAGATAGTATCGCAATCTTCCTCAGAGTATCGCTTCGGCTGGTGAGACCAACTCATCCACATCCAAGGTCGTGGATGTTGGGGCAGAAGGGGGCGTGGCCGAGCTGGTGGATTTGGAACAGGAGCTCAGTTCCCTTAGGAGAGGACTGACCCAGGTCGAGGGTCTGACTCCATCTAACGACCCATTTGGAGACTCCTTCACGGCTTTGCCTTCGCAGGTAAACTTGGGATCTACGGCAACTTTCCCACCGCCGACGAGGAAGCGACTAGCTAGGTATCGACTATTTTCTCGCTCAAGAAACGTACAGACGCCAGCACATCAAACTACCCGAAACTGTGAAATTTTCCCAATCAACTTTGAACCTTATGCTTTAGCGATAAAGTTGAAAATCTACTAAAGAAATTTGACAGATTGCTTGTTTGCAGATAGCTTGATGTGCTGGCGTCTGTGTACAATAGAAAAGTGCTCACCGGCAGTGTGAACAGTCACTGATCACTATTAATATACAGGGCGGCTTGAACATCCATGCGCAATGTTACCATGTGACCAACAGCTGATTTGTTTAGTAGTAACCGACGAAAAATTAAAATCCAGAATAATTTACTGACTCAGTGACAACAGTTTGCCGTTAGTCGATGTCCCTATGTATCTCTTTAAAACTGTCACGGGATCTACATCTCGTAAACGTTTATTGAAAATAGTCGATAGCTAGTCGCTTCCTCGGAGGCGAGACAGGTGCCCACAGTGTAATTAGAGCCTGTTGCACGATAACCGAATAGCCACTAGTCAATACTTAGTCGAATAAATTTAAAACAAATAAGGTGGTGAAACAGGCCCTTAAAATATTAGAAAAAATATTAAACAGATGAGTGAGTTGAGAGTGGCCCAGTGGTAATGGCCCCCGACTTACAATTTGTAGGTCGTGGGTGCAAACACAGGCAGGCGCATTACCGTATTGAAATATTTTTTTACAGCATTGCTCTCAAAACGGTGAAAGAAAACATCGTGAGGAACTAGAACCAAAAAATCGAGGACATGTGACCACTAAGCCCGTGTGGTAGATTATAGCCCACTCCCTCTCGAGGAGAAGAGGCCTGGTAGTAAAAAAAAGGAAAAGATTTGTTAGTAAAATGTCCACAGCTGAACTTGGCTTTTCCCTTTATTGTTAGGTCTTATAAAGATTTTGGCATAGCGCCACTATTGTCACGCATCGAAATTGGCGTAAAATATGAAAATTACCATATTCTTATTGTTTTAGGTACACGAAGTCACATAGTAAAATTTTTATTTATTCAGTTACATATACTTACACAATTGTTATGGGTAATATCTAATTTAGAAGTCTTGACTCTTTCAAATTAATCAATCACAAATGCATATACCATTTTCATTTTTCATCATTATCGAAAGCAAACATCGTTCGAACCACCGAGCACAGCCAATAAATCCGTGGTTTATAAACATTTTTGAAATTTCCAACTGGGGCCGTATTATGAAAGTGTTAAAGCCGTCATCGTTCCAGTGCGAGGGAGAAATGGAGGACATACAGGACGTATAGTAATATATTCCCTAGGCTAATATATTCATATCATAATCTAACATAATGCTCCCTTCTTTCGTTTCCAGAAAGGCCTCCTCCCGCCCCCGCCCTCGGGCGCGTCCTCCCGCGGCCGCAGCACGCCCGCAGCCCCTCCCTCCTCGCGCGGCGTGTTCAGCCCGGGCAAAGCGGCACCCCCGCTACCCTTCGACCTCGCCACTGTTGCCGCTGAGTTTGAACCTACGCCAGCTCTAGTCGACAATCTTAATGATACACCGGTTAGTACTGAAAGCTTTAGATGTAATACAAAGATGTACTCTAATGTAGGAAAAGAAATATTACTTTCTATGGAAGTGAAACTGGGCGTTTCTTGCTCCCTGAATCTGCAGGCTGCTTAGAGCTATAAGATCGCACATAGTAACAAGCTATTTAACTTTCAAATTTATTGTATTTTATGTGGTGTATAGTCGACCTCGTAATTGCTTTACCACTTTTCCAGTAGGTATTTTGAAACTACTAAGATTGAAAATATCCAACTGTCACATAGGCAAATAGACCTTGTAGATAAATGACGTGCAAATGGCATTCAACCGATTCATTTGTTGTACCCAGATTATACGTGAACGATATGGTATCCTATGATTGGAAGCGCACACTAATGTTTGTTTCGAATCTTGTATACTTGCATGTAATTGTGTAGCTTCTGCTGTAGATTCAATAAATAAATAAACTTAGTGTGATTAAGCAATTACGAGTTTGACTATACAATAAATAGTTACCAATCTATTCGTAGTCTTATAGCGCATTTTGGAATGCGTTTTACGCGAGAGTTTCGCTACCATATGTTACAGTATTTCATTTTCTATGGCCCCTTTAAGGATTTAGAATCGTGTGTGTATATTATAAACGTTTTATAACTCTCTGTCCTCGTCATTTGCATGTCAATGAATTGAGATAGCAAGAGAATATTACCCCGTTTCACTTATAAGACGTTTGTAATGCCGGGTACAGGTTGCTGGAAAATAGCATGAATTCTAACACAACAACAAGGCGAAGATGTTTAAACATATGTTACATTTCATGTTACGTTTCACCAATCTGTGCCACATAAAGCTATGAAAAGTGTATAACTCTACACAGTCGGTTTCAGCTAAGTAATCTTACGATTAGAAATGATCAGAGCTAATGTTCTAAAGAACATCAAATACTGCACTGACTTAGCAACCGTTTTTAAAGATAAAACTCACCCCCCAGATCCAGGAAAATGCCTAGTTTCGGGGACACCGTCCAATCTATTCTTGTAGAAATTATGGAAGCTGGTCCTAGTACCAATAACAACCAGACATATACCATTTAGTTAGGGATTTTATTATAATACAATAACTAATATGGCGGCTCATTTCAAATCGATGTGTGAAAAAGTTATGGCGATTCGTATGACTGATCTGGACGCTAGATAACGGAACCCTTGCATAGTTAATCAATTCTAGTAGAATTTACTAGTAGTTAAAGAGTTCCGTTGTATTGCATCTAGGTCCATTGTTAGGTCATCATCAGGTAAAATGAACAGTACTCGTTGAGACGCATCTAATGAGCGAAGGGTTTCCTAGTAACCATTCAAGGGTTCCGTTATTAAGCGTCCAGCCGGTCGATTCTGTAAAATCTCACCGTGAAAACTTAGGTAAAGTGAGTTTGTTTTTTCTAGGAATTGACACTATTGACAGCTCACTCCACGCTCACTTCACCTAAGTTTTCACGGTGAGGTTTTTACAGAATAGCACCGCAGGTCTATCATCTGACCAGCTCGATGGTATCATATTATTTAGTTATCATCGGAATGCCTATATTTGCGAATAATCAAACTAAAACCACTAGAAGTGATTAACTATTCAAATATTCCGTTACCTACCGTCCAGTAGGAAATATCGCCATATCTTTCTTCACACAGCGATTTGAAATGAACCGCCAT
The DNA here is from genome assembly GCA_949316385.1 of Globia sparganii. NCBI lineage: Eukaryota > Metazoa > Arthropoda > Insecta > Lepidoptera > Noctuidae > Globia > Globia sparganii. The sequence continues at coordinate 7,872,947 of OX438670.1, forward strand.
AGTAGTTATTGCTCTATATTAAAATGCCTATCTAATGACATATGTTTGGTTATCATGGTTGTGGGGACCATTTTTTCCGGTCCTCCTTTGACATTTGAAGTGTAAAAGTATCCGCAAATAATAAGCAATAAACCGCTGTATGGAGTTAATAGTTATAGCGAAACATGACATCACTTGCGTATTAATATTTTGGAAACATTTATTATTATTACGGATTTTGTAAAAGTATCAAAATACACTTTGTACGGTAGTGGTGCCATTCGTTTCACAGTTGTATACCCAATTGGAAAGATTGTCGTAAAAAAAATATTCTCAATGACTAAAGATCCCAGAAAAAATATGCGCTTCGGCAATCATCGTCTATCTTCGCAAATACGAACTCTCTATAATGAGATCTAAGAGATGTTGCAATCATGAAATTTCTTACCTATGTTGTTTTACTATGGTTACAAAATTACAGATTAAAAACTCTATGCAATTCCAAAAAAGCTACTGAAAATTAGTGGCAGATGACGAGGTGCGACCAGAGTAGCTGGTAACCCAACAGAGAGAAAGCTTTATACAAATGCGCAATGATTCAAAGCGCGGCAGTACAAAACTTAGAAGCTTTGCGCAGGGTAATCTCCTACAGAGTGTCGTTTATACTCATTCGGAAACATGAATATTTCCGAAGCGCATATCTTTTATATTTTAACTGTAGTACTCTTTACCTATAATATGTATTCACGTGCGTTCGTGACCTCAAGTGGCTCGTACCAGAAGGTGCGCAAACGCAACGTTGGCAACTTGAGGTTGCGAATAAAACTGAAACCCTGTTTCACCACTCGTTGATAAATCCTCATCTAGTTTTAGTTCAAATATACACACATCAAAAGTGTCTAGGGATCAACATATATTTTTGCAATAACTTTTCTCCTGATTGATATTAATTAAAATTTTCTTTAAGGATTCATCAAATAAAGTGTTTTCGTTTGTCACAGTAACGATAAACCAAGTCACCTTTGCATTAATAAAGAAATTTGCCATTTTCCTAATAAAGGGATTTTTGACATTTGAACCACTAACACAAAAGTTCGAAAAAAAGACTGAAATAACAGTTTTCTCTAAAATGTTATTGGGTAACTTAAACAATTAATAATCCGTGTTTCTACCGCGAACACTAACAACACAAGAACATCGGTTTGGCATACTCAAAATGAGTTCATCCAAATCACGCTGTGGAATGGCCGCCCATGTTCGTTGCAACAACAAAAAAAGGTCTTCTTGCGACTGGATACCCTCCATATTCGGCAGAGCTCTTCTCTGTAGCATATCCCATGCATGCTCAATCGGGTTCAAGTCTGGCGACTGAGCAGGCCAGGGCAGGGCATTGATGTTAGCTGCGGCGAGAGTCTGTCTTACAACTCTTGCGGTGTGCGGTCGTGCATTATCATGCATTAACTGAAATAAGGGACCGATTTGCACTTGTAGAGGAACGATGACGTCTGATACAATCGTCTCAGCATAAATTTGAGCGTTGAGGTTGCCTCTGATCCAAATCAACTCAGTTCTTCCGCCGATCCAAATACCCGCGCATACCATGATGGTTCCACCACTATAAGGATGGACTTCCTGGCAGGATTTTAATCGCTGTTGGCGTCCAGGGGTTCTCCAGTGTCGTATACGTCTTGTATCCGGTCTCATACCAAAACGAGACTCATCAGAAAAGCACACGAAACGCCATTGTTCTTCTGCCCAATTTCTGTGTTCAAGACCCCATTGATATCGAATCCTACGATTATTGTGCATTGCTATAGGTGGTACCCGTAGCGGTCTTCGGGAATGAAGGTTCACTTCATGCAAGCGGTTTCTGACTGTTTGGTCGCTAATTAAGTTCCCTGAAGAGTGATGAAGCCTCACGGCTAACATCATGGCGGTTATTGTTGGAGCTCTTCGAGTTAAGATTTGAATGTATCGGTCTTGTCTCCGTGTGGTGCAGCGATACCGTCCTCCATGGCGCTCAGCCACGGTACCAGTGCTTCGGTAACGTGTCCAAAGTCGACTGATAACACTCTGACTTGTATTCAGAGCTAAAGCCACAGTACGTTGCCGGGAACCAGCTTCTATCATTCCCACGGCTCTGAGCATTTCTTCCCTGCTTAAATGACGTCGCCGCTCCATAATAACGTTGGTTTTAATCAGTAGTAGGGAAACAGTAGCACTAATAATGTCTTCAATGCGTTGTATGTTTTTATAGGGAAAACATTGACAGCTGATTTTCATCTTTTACTCGAATTTGATTCACAGTTCCTGATTCAAATTATGAAATGCACCAAAAAGGATCCATATAAATTTATAAAATCATAAATTTATTACAAAGCCACATCTCAATCTCAAGAAATCCGCATAAAAATGCTTGATCCCTAGACACTTTTGATGTGTGTATTTCTTTTAGACATTTAAGAGCGTTCATCCAGCGCGGGCTGGCAACGTCGCATTTCTAGTGGATTTTCGTGATTATTTTATTAAATTTAAACCTAGGTTTTTTTTACAGCCAAGTACTCGATCGTTGTTATATAATATAAATATATAATTATTTTTATCATTTACTCTTAAATAAACATATTTAATCGTAAGTACTGCACATGCGACGTTGCAAGCCCGAGCGGCATGAACGCTCTTAAAGTGTTTTTTTTTTTTTAAACCAAACTAAAGAAGAAAAAGATTAATCTGTCCTTTTTTCACTTTATTTTATACTAGCTGCGCCCCGCGGTTTCACCCGCGTAAGTTTTGATCCCGTGGGAATATCGGGATAAAAAGTATCCTATGTGTTATTCTGATGTATAAGCTATATTACTGTAAAGTTTCATCAAAATCCGTTCAGTAGTTTTCGCGTGAAAGAGTAACAAACATCCATACATCCATACATACAAACTTTCGCATTTATAATATTAGTAGGACTAGTTATAACCTCAGAAACTTTATCGCGTAGTGGTGAAACGCATGAACAATAATATGAATGATCGTATATACTCTATATTTATATAAACTGATAATAATTATGCCTAAATATATCTTAATTTATGTTGTAAAACGGCCGTTTGGACAGATGTAATAATTATTTATGAATTAAAGTTTTCCTTGTAGTTGTGTACTTATTTTGGCAACGCTGTGTACTTTATGTTAATGTTATGTGTAAGTGATATATACTGTTCTAGTACCCTATAGTGCATGATTTCTTTAGTATTGCTTGAAAAATACTGGTGTGGGATGTTATTGCGAAAAAAGTTGAAGAAAATTCTGTAGTTGACCTCGTTCTTAGTCAGTTTTGAGAGGGCAGATGGTTTTTTTTTTTTTTTTAAGTTGTGAATTACATTAATTGAGGCTATATTGACCGATATCACTCTACCTAATACCATCAGCGGAAAACGGTAGACACAGTAGAATTCTGCCATTAATAATACGGCGTACATAACATAATCAGCTTATCCTATTTCCCACTGCTGGGACACAGGCCTCCTTTCTATGAGAGGGAGTGGGCCGTAATCCACCACGCGGGTCCAGTGCGGGTTGGTAATACGGCGTGATGGCTGTGAATACCTCGTTGACTTTATCTTTAGTTAAAACATTGTTCGCAAAAACATTTCAGTCAGTAGTAGCTCCCTGTGCTGTGACGTCTGGTCTGTATGCTATAAGACTGAATTATGTGGACGTGACGCTTAACTTTACTTTACCGAGAACCGTTTACCTGAAGCATGACGCTACCTCGCGAGTCGCGGTGTCAGTATGGCTGCCGAAACTACCGTCGAGTATCCTAAGCTAAATGAACTACCCCGCACGACTCAATCTCGCCCGGTTTACGTTACGCACTACGAAACGCACAATCTACGGTTATGTGTTTAGACGCACGCTTTCATCATTGTAGAACGAACTTTTTGTTTATTAAAAATTTCAAATGTTTTATTAAAATCCCTGGATTACTTGCATCGCTAACGATCGAGTAATTCTTGAACTGTTGAACTATGAATGCGCTCCACGTCTGCATATACTTAGTGTTATGGTGACGGCTGTGTTACAGGTTTGCGTGCCCGGCGCGTCCACGACGCAGTCGCTCAGTTACGACGTATTCACGGAACTAGACCCCCTCGGCACCGGCCGGAGTAAACCTTACGTTGACAAAAAACTCTTCTTTCAGGAGCTCAAAAATCCGCCAAAGAAAGTGCTCAAAGACCTCGTGTCCACACAGAGTATAATATCAGACATATTGCCGGTCACCACAGACACTAAGATAGAGCATTACGGGCCGGCGACGACGATGACGTCACTGTCGCGGCACTCGGGCGGGTCCGTAGCGATCGTCAAGCCGACGCAGAGCGCTCTGTTCTCGGGGAACTTGTTCTCGTCGGATCCGTTCGCGGAGACGGATCCTTTTGATAACACTGATCCGTTCTCGGATTCATTTAAGGACGATCCGTTTACGAGTATGCAGGAGTTCCCGAAGTCGAGTGCATCGCGAGTGGATGAGCTTAAGAGCAAACTGAGCAGGGAGGCGACTGTTGACAAGCCGGAGGTGGTGGAGAATGGGAAGAGCGTGTTCAACGGACCGCTGCAGGTTAGCCTGCCGCCGGAACCCGCGCCCAAGTCGCCACGGCTGCATAGACAGGTAGGCATCCTAGATGTAGAACTCTGCTGAAATATCTGTATCTGTATTGCAACAGACCAGAGTTAGGAAATCTACAGATATTTTCGCAGATTAATCCTAATCTAAGTTCCTTTTGCACAATTTCTCAGTAAATATTACATTTAGCGCAAATGGTGCAAATGGACTTTATACCGTACCTGCCGCGCTAAACTCTAAGCTTTTCCTGATGGCTCTATTTCTTACAGCAAATATCCAAACGTTGAGAATGACGTCATTGCAAATGACGAGCGCGCATCAACGTTCAATAAAATCAAAGAATCATAACGCGCTTGTGATTTGCTTTAACTGTCAACCTTACATTCGCAGAGCACAGAGGGCAGCACAGTCAGAAAGCGGCCTCAAGCGCACAAGCTAACTTCAGACAGCGCCTCCCCGCCGCCGCCCTTGCCTCCCAAGAAGATAGCCGACCTGCCCAGCACCAGGCCTCCACCCAGGCCTCCGCACGATCACGATGATGATGATGTGGGCCCGCCGCTACCCAAGCCGGCTATGAGGAGGGAACCGCTGGTGAGAAAACTTGAATGACCTATGGCGCTGGTCTAGCAACCTTTACCATCTGTAACTAAGAGTCGAGAGATTTCTTGTCGACGGTACTTTGGTTCAGAGTGGCAGGTACATCGACGCGCAAATTCAGGCCCCCTTTTTTTTTGGCGCGCCTTGGAAATCCTCATGGACTTCCTCCATCGTGGGGGTGACAGAGTGGCATGCCGGACTCTTATCGGCTAAAACCACCGCGACGTTCCACCTCTGCTTATGGCCGGGGATGCGGTATTCGCTATACCGCTTCCCCGACAGGCCTCGACTCGCTGTTTCTCAGCGGGTCCCACTTCTTGTGGCCAAAGAGAACCCGCGTCAGCTGGAAGCTGAGGGCGCCATGCCGCTTCTCAATCCACGCCTCCATGACGGGTCTTACTGCCGCTATAACGGTGTGCCCGAATTCCAGGACACCCTAGCGCAGAAATTTTTGGTCGGTAATAAAAAAAAACCCATAGACAACTGACCTAAAATCATAGAAAAGTGCCCTACGCGGTCAAAATTTATGGAACAGCTAATATTTTCAGTTCATAATCATGTACTGAATCCATAATAGCAGGTTACCCGTCGATGTCACTGCCATCCTCTATACTGTTGAGCCCAGTAGTTTATTCCTTTGATGAAAATAAATGAATTTCATTAAAACTTTTGCCAATATCTTTTATCTGTCTCTCACTGTTGGTCACGCATCTGCACGGCCCATACTCCACACCGACCAAGCGGCCTCGCGAGTCGAGAGGCTGCTTCGATAGCCGATAGGGCAAGCGCTAAGTCGACGTGCATAGCGTTTCTTCATTCATTTGTTTTGTGAAGTGGCCAAGCCGGTCTAGACCCCGCTTAGCCAGTGTACCTAAAGAAATTTTATTGTGCAGGCGGATCGCAGCATGAAGCCACGCCTGTCCTCAGCCGCCACCAACAGCAGCGAGGACGAGTACCTCACGCCGGCGCCACCGCCGCTGCCCACGGCGCGGCGTTTCGACATCACGCTCAGCCAGCTGCTCACCTGCACCATGGACGAGCTGGCGCACAGGTACCAACCAGCAACACATTCCACAGATCGGCACCGAATCCACGGACCTACCTCGGATAGTATAACAAACGACGCGTCATTGGCAATCTGCGTTATTGGCTCTTGGAAGGCGTCACCGACATAAATTGTCCATAAAGGGCAAACTTTCCGCGTATCGATATGCACCCGTACTCGATGCTTACGTCCCGAGAACGCGCGCGCAGTTACGTAAGCGATGCGTTCAGAAGCGGGTAGAAAGTATTGGGTGGCTGGATGATTGTAACAAACATCCAAACTGGCAGAATCTGGCATACATACCATTCATTAGAGCAGAGCAGCTGTGGCTCAGTGGTAACGGCCGTGACTTACGAGTTCTAGGCCGTAGGTTCGAACTAAGACAGGCGCTTTATTTTGTGTAAATTATTTCTTTACCATTGCTCTCAAAATGATGAACGAAAACATCGTGTGGAAACTGGCATGTCCTAGAACCAAAAATTCGAAGATATGTGACATCTACCAAACCGCACTGGGCCCGCGTGGTGGATTACGGCCCATTCCCTCTCACAGAGAGGATGCCTGTGTTCCAGCATTGGAAACATGAAACAAAAAGTACCTATATTTGTATTTTTCTTCCAGATTACGAGTTCCTGCCGCAACGCTGTCTTCTATGACTTTACCTCAACTCACCGACTACCTCAGATCGTATTTAGCTGCCGATAATGATAGAGCGGTATGTCATTTATTACATAACACTGTTTAAGTCGACTTGTTTCAAAATCTATATCTATACTATAAAGCTATAAATGATAAATTATTTATTTTCTGTAAGTAGGTTTGTACAAACTCTTTTACACGTCAATCATATTTTTGATGATGAGTTCGACGGTTCCTATCTGACTATTCTGAGAAGAAAGGCCGAAACAAATTCAAATGTGTAAAATAAAAAAAAAAAAAACTTACCAAAACCACCAAATGTTTATTAGAGAGATTTGGATAAAATCTCTCTAATATACATTTGGTGGTTAAGGTGATTGCGCAATGATTACCGCGAAATTCAAATTTTCTTACGTTTTTTGCAATTATCTGGTCAGTGTCAGCTTGTATCTTGATCAAAATTTGATTCGCGACTATAACAGGTACGTATTTACAGAATTATAATCATAAGAAACATTCATACATCTTTATAAGTGAGATTTGTACCATCAACTCTTTTCCCTAGGAGATTTCTTCTTGTGGTACAAATCTAACTTAGGAAGATGTATTAATGATTCTAATGACTATAATTCTGTGAATAAGTACCTGTTATAGTCGCGAATCATATTTTGATCAAGATACAACCTGACACTGACCAGATAATTGCAAAAAACGTAAGAAAATTTGAATTTCGCGGTAATCATTGCGCAATCACCTTAACCACCAAATGTATATTAGAGAGATTTTATCCAAATCTCTCTAATAAACATTTGGTGGTTTTGGTAAGTTTATTTTTTTTATTTTTAGCTGGTTCGATTCCCGGTTTAGGTAAGCTTATCGAGAAATCTGTGAATGCAGTTTTGTTTCTTCTTAAAAATAAATGAATGTAGGAAACATTCATTTATTTTAAGAAAAATAATTAGTTTCCCTACAGGGCCCATTGATTTTTTACACCCTGTATATAAAATTCATCAATGTCAATGTGTATATAAAAATCCGGACATAATCTTTGAGGACCATGTAGATTTGTGTCTGAAATGGTCTTTTGAGGAAAGAACCACACAAATTGAGTGGACTAACCAGTCAGTGCACGCATTTGTCAGTAACCGTGTAGCTCAACTCAGAACTAATCTGAAGAGTTCGTTTAAACGCGCTAATTTCTGGAACTACTATTCATAGCCCAATTCTTGAGGAAGATTATAGGCTATTTAATAAAACGCTAAGACCCTTAGGAGCCGATCAAACAGAAAAAAAATGCAGAAAGAACGCCAAGCGAAAACGAAGTTATAGCAGGCGATGCAATGCGACGGGCTGGGTCGGGAGAGCAAGAAATTGCACGCGGGCGAAGTCGCGGGCAGAAGCTAGTATGTCATAATTTTCAAAAAAAAACCACTACTCATGATAGACCTCCTTAGTAACGATCAAAGATGAAATAATTGCCATAATCACTTAGTGAACGAATTTAGTTATTACATTATTAGCAGGTAGAAAGACACTCCCATCAACTTTAGTGATCCCTTAGTTTATGACAACCATTGTTACCTTTAGTGTTAGTACTTAACCTTAATTGTTTTTACAGCATATACACGTAGAACCAACAACAAAAACGGAAAAAGAGAAACCCTTACCAACGGTGACAGCAATACCTGGGTTATCAGCACCAAGCGCTATCCTCACCAAGCCCGAGAAAATAAAAATACAGAACAACTTCAAACCTGAATTCGAAGACAACTTCACACCGCCTGCAGATATCAGTGACACTTTCGTCGCTAACTTCGACGATTTCGACAAGAAAGCGAATCCTTCGTACGACAGATACGCAGCTTTTAGAGAAATTCAGGAAGAAGAGTTAAAAGCAAAGTCTATTTTAGACCCTATTGACGCTTTGGAATCCGAACCGAAGCAAGACTCTGACGAGAAAGAATTAACAGCCATAGATAATTTAATAAGAGCCAATCAGGAGCGAGAGATTGAGAACAAGGAGACTGCGCGTAGTCCTTTGAAAACTTTGGACGAGTTGACTTTAGATTCGTTCAATATGTTTAGGAACTCTGTGAGTCCTAAACCATCGCAGATCGATGCGAAGATCGAAGATATCAAGTCTGTTATGAAGACGTTGCAGATTGAGAAGTCTAAGAGGAGCGTGTCGCCGCGAGATAATGGACATATTGATGTTAAACATGAGGATACTAATGATAGGTATGTAGCTTATCTTTGTACGCTTAACTTTGTTTTCTGTCTTTGATTCTATCTACGTTTTTCCTCTCTTTGATTGATTTTAATTTATTTATTTTTATAAACTGCACCATTTTATGATCTACTTAGAAATATTTTCCAGTAAAAGTTTATGAAATTAAAGATAAGATATCTATTTAATTTACTTCAAGAACTTTCTGTAACTTCTTTACGCAATAAATGATTTTGATTTTTATATGCCTTGAAGTTTTGGTCCAAAAATGGTAACTATAAAACTAAAATGAATTTCATCCCGAATGTCAGCACTATTTTTTATCCGTTATTTTATTTTTGTTTCATTACACTAATATAATTCAATTGAATTCACTTCAATTGCAGCATCCTTTCCAATACTTCCAGGTATGCAGCCTTACGCGAGATCACAATAACAGAGCCACCACACGATGAATTCGAGTCTCTACCACCTGAGCTCCCGAAGGAACGAAAGAGGTCCGACGAGAAATCGGACGGATTCGACAATTCAGACTTTTTCGACTGCATTGACAATAGCTCCCTCTCTTTTACACACGTGGAGGACGCGTTTAGAAAGAGTCCGGTTGTGAAGGAGAGAGAGAGGGAGGAAGAGAAGAAAGTTGATGAAATAAAAAAGGAGCCTATTATTGAGATTGTGCCGTTACCTGTGAGGGATTTAGCGCCACCTACTAGATTGTCTACGGGGTCTATTAGTGACGTCGTTAGCGGGTCTTCGCCTGATACTAAAGGTATGTTAGTAATAATTTGTTTTTGGTTGTTGATCATTTTTTGGGAGGTAGATGTTGTATGCATCAACTATCAGTTAGATGATCGGAGTCACATTCGATCGGTGGTTTATCATGCGTTATGTTTTTGTTTGTTTAAATTAAATCATTTTGTATTTACTTTCGTGGCTAAGAATAAATACGTTTCAGTTAGGTCAACCTGAAATAACAAACGAAACGCTTCAAATAATTTTTTACTAATATTATCTTAAATGCAAACACTGATTAGCTCAATTTTATGAAGTTTAACATTGCCCACAGATAATTAAAGTATTTTGCAACTGATGTTTAAAGGATGCGTTTCTTTTAATTTTCAGAAAAAATAGGCGGCGCGGTAGTGGGCGGCGCGGGCGGGGCCCCGGCGGGCGGGGGCCCGGCGGGCGGCGCGCGGGCCCGCTGGGCCGCGCTGGCGCCGCGCGCGTCGGGCGGCTCGTCGGACTCGCGCGACTCCGAGCCGCGCGTGCGCCTGCGCCGCGCCAGGCACCACGAGGCGCCGCCCAGGCCGCCCATCGGTACGGCACTTATCATCTCATAAAGGAAAGCACAAATCATCTATATTCCATCGCCATTCAAATAAAGCCGTTTCCCAAATATCTTGAGGTAGGCTGCCAAGCCCGACCGGATGCAACTGAATACCATTATTTTTATTTTACTGCCTATCTGCCCCCACAACCCAGTTTCGGGTAATACGATACTAACAGACTTTCGGGCATCTAACTAAATTTAAATGTTATAGTAATTACCTGATATAATACATACGAGAAAAAAAATATAAAAAAAATATATAAATTAAAAAAAAATTAAAAAAATAAATAACCTCGTATAAACCTTGTTCTAAATGACCTCTACACCTCTCAAAATTAGATGATGACTAATAACCGACGTCTTATAAAATGTTGAAGAAAAGTCCTATACCAGAATTCCCTGACATTATCATAAAAGTCATAACGTAATAATTTACAAAATATCATAACCTATTTCAGTACAAACATCTTCATCGTCCCGCGACGTATCTCCGTGGGATGAAGAACTGCCCCCCGTTACCAGACTGCAGAGACCTCCGTCACATAGAGAAAGAGATTCAAGGTAAACCAAATACGTTATTTGCGTTCGCGATTTAAGTGCCAGAAATGTAAACAAATATGAGTTAAGTCCTACACAATAAAGTTGAGTTTACGCTACAACTTCAAACACTTTTATAATTTTTTCAATAGTGACACTCTGAAATCAACTTAATTGCCATTAAAATAAAGGACATGTTTCATTTTCGGCCATAAACTGTACGGTAGTGAAAAAATCCTATAATACTTTGCCTGACCTGGACCTAACCCGGGTCTCACGCTAGCGTTAGCGTGCGACTGCTAGATTAACACCGCAGTAACTTTATACTACTCACTTACTTCTACCCGCGACTTTGTCGGCGTGAAATTTCTTAGTTCTCCGACCCACCCCGTCGCATCGCATCGCATCGCAAGGCCGCGCTATTACTTCGTTTTCGCTTAGAGTTCTTTCTGACTTGTATCTTTTTCGGCCCTTAGGGTCCTAGCGTGATGTTAAGCTGGGCTATCAAATACAAAGATATTTTTTAAAATCCAATTGATAGTTTCAGAGATTAGCGCGTTCAAACAAAAAAAAATATAGTGTAAAGTCTAATTATTAATTCACTGGAGTAATCTGACGTTTACGGTGTTACCATCTTCTGATGAAAAGAAAATAGTGTTGTGACAAGAAGATTGACTCACTCATTCAATCTCGTTACGTTCTAAATCAAATCACATTTTAGATAAGTTGTGCATGTGAACTAGCACTATTAAAAGAAACATAGTAAAATATTGACCAAAGAGTTCGACTACTATATCTTATTAGTCCAATGCAATCAATAATAATAATATTGCTATCCAATTGTAATTTTAATAACTTTAATAGAATCATAACTTAATTTTTTTATCGATTTCTTGTATTATTAATTATGAACATAAATGTTTGCATGCCACAGTAATGTGACTAAGTGTTAAGGATCCATAATAATAATATTATAATATGTTAAGACCGATATTGTACCAACACTTATCGCAAATAAATTTATTTGATATGAATCTCTTTCAATAAACACTTCTTCGTTATAAAATTACAGGCACAACTCATCCGGCTCAAGAGAATGCCTCGACTCAGGCAGCGGCCGGGAAAAAGACAAACTCCGAGACAAACGCGACATGAGGGACAGAGAGAGAGATATGAGTCGCGACAGCCGGGACTCTGCACGGGACCGCCGGGACTCAGCTCGGGATTCTGGCAGCGGCCGAGACCGCCGTGACGTCAGCAAAGAACGGGACCATAGAGATCATAGAGACAGGAGGGATAGAAGGTCCAGAGACCGAGAGAACGATTCGTGGGACAGGGACAGAACGTATAGTAGAGAGAGAGAGTATAGGGACTCGAGGAGTAGAGAGAGACTGCCCAAAGACTACAGAGAGAAGGACAGGGATAGACATAGGAAGCCAAGGCATTCGTATGATGAGGATGAAGAGTAAGTTGATGTTATTAATTTTTGTAGTCATTGTGTTTTTATTAAAGTACTTATACAAGTGGCAGGGATATCAACGCTCAAACTGTAACCTTGAATTCAGCTCGTGATTCTAGACCCCCTGGCGTAGAAATTATTCGTCGGTTATAAAAAAAAATCTACTATTTCATAGAAAAGTGCAACACCTGTGCGATTAAAATGTATGGAACTGAAAACTTTTTTATTTGTTTCTGACGAGGAATTGCAAATCTGGGTTTAAATCAAGTACTGAATCCATTGCCACAGGTTGCGCGTCGATGGTGCCACCCTGTATAACAAATTATTGAAATTCAAGCACCAAATAAATGCAGCTTGAATATTAACGATGTAATGCTTTACCAGTTACAGTGATGGCTGTGGCTCGGGACGATCATCACCCAGAGACCGGTGGCCGGACCAACGGTGGAGGAGAGATGGTTAGTGGTTGTGTTGTTATGTTGTGTGCGTGTGTGTGTGTGTTGTTTGTGTGTGTGTTGTTTGTGTGTGTGTTGTTTGTGTGTGTGTTGTTTGTGAGTGGTTGTTTGTGTGTGTGTGTGTGTTGGTTTTGTGTGTGTGTTGTTTTTGTGTGTGGGTTGTTTGTGTGTGCGTGTTGTTTGTGTGAGGGTGTGTGTGTATTTGTTTTGTGTTGTTTTTGTGAGGGAGTGTTGTTGTAAAAATACAACGCATATAGGAAGGCTACTTTTCATTCTTACATTAATAAGGGCCGGCTGGCGCACACCAGCCAAAGCATTGCGCAGTTATTATTGGCAAACATAACTGTATATCAACCTTACGCAGATCGCTTAAAAATATTCCTTTCATTTACTTTCAGAGAGAAATTACGGGTCACTCGGTTGGCGAGAGACGAGGCGTCGAGCTGAAATGAGACAAAGTGAAGACTCTAGTGAGAGAAGGTTTGTGAAATTTTCGATTGAATCGTGGTTTGGTGTGAACTAACTACCTACATACAACAACTACCGGGGTATCTGTCAACGACGAGAAAACCCCAAATACTTAGTTTACCTACGGACCCACCCACCTTTTTTTCATTCCCATTTCATTTACTGTCTATAATACACTACTTATTAATCACCACACACAACGTGTAACGTTAAATGCGCAAAACCTCATACACCCCAATTAGAGCATTGAGTTAAAAGTATAATGAACTATTTTTTAAAGCTAACTATTATTATTAAGACAATAGTGTTGATCATAGTATTACTTTATGCATTCAAAATTGAGTCTTATTGCCTTAAAATAAGACTTAATTTTCTTTAGCTCAATCGGCGGATAGTATGGCAAAATACATACTTTTTTGAAAAAGAAACCTATTTTAAAAGTTACTGAAATCGATTCAGTAGTCAATTATGAACAAACTATTTTCAGGTTTTGCGCATTTAACGTTACAAGTTGTATATTACAAAAGCCAATAAATAAACCCCTGTTGTCTTCTAGGTATGGCTCCACCTTAGGCTGGTCGTCTCGTCGCGCGGGCACACGTCGCGAGTCTTCCCGCGAGCGCGACGTCGCACGCGACAGTCGACGTCGCGCACGTCGTGACGACACGCGGCGCCCGCGCGACTACCGCTTCTCCAACGACTTCTCGCCGCGCGACAGAGAGCATGCGTCGCCCTTTGATAACGACTTCCACGACACTCCGACGCCGACAGAGAAGAAGAAGAGGGCGCCTGCGCCGTATGCTAGTTTGGAAGGGACAAGGTATGTGTTTTTATGTAAAAACTAGCTGTGCCCGCGAATTCGTTCGAGTGAATGTCTGAAAACAAATGGAATTTCATTTTTTTGCGCGGAACCCTACTTAGTTTTCTAAAATAAAATTAGCCTAAGTTAATCCTTATAACAGCAGCTATCTGCCTGTGAAGGTCTCGTCAAAATCGGTCCAACGTTTCCGAAATTAGCTGGAACAAACGGACACAAAATTTTGTTACTGTTGTCGTATATACTTTGGTAAAACGCTCTGATTTTGACATTACTAACAGGCACTTCAATTTTATTTATTTTTATAGATACATGTACTTACAAAATAAAGTGTCTTTCAAAAATACATAAGTTTTACAAAAGGTCTCATCTTTATAATATAGGTACCATGTCTTCTTTTTTCTTTTTCGTTTCATCGGTACATCTATTGTTGCTACGTCAGAGGCGTTGTTCAGATTGCCAAGGGTGGAGTCTACTATTAATCAAACGCTGAAAGCCTAGTCAAGTCTCTGAATGCCTAGTTACAAGATGTCTAGTTGACTGATGAAAAAAGCAACAAAATTAATTCAAGTTGAGACAAGAATTGACTTTGACGGATCAAAATTAAAATTATTCTTCTATTTTAAGATTTTAAACCTAATTGAATTAACACATCGCTCTTTTTCATCAAAATCATCACCAAATCTTACTATTCCAGATTCGCATTCGAACCAGAAGACGCAACAGCCTCCCCGATCTCCGTAAGCAGCGCCCGCGCCAGGGACAGCGAACAGAGCGCGACCCGCTTCCGGTTCGACTCGGACTCGATGTCGCCGCGCTCCATGTTCGAGGACGACTTCGGCGCGCCGCGTGCGCGCACGGCGTCCATCGCCGAGGAGGACGAGGCCGAGCTGCCGCCGCTGCGAGCACGCCCGCCTGCACCCGCCAGGGACATCCGCAAGTCCGACTCCATCAACATCTTCACTCGAGAGTCGGACCCGTTCGAAGGGGATGCCTTCTTTGCTTGTACCGGCTCGGACCGCGCCGCAAGACGGGAGAACTGGCCAGGTGACTTTCAAGGGTTCGAAAACGCGTGAGTTCGGATCCGGTTCGTCCAATGAGAATTAACAGGTTTTTTATGAGAAGGGTAGTGGGAGCGGGGATGAAAGAGGGTGGGGATTTTTTTATAGTAGTAATAAAAGTGTTTTTATTAGTGAATTTCAATTTGATACTGTTGGAATGGCTGCTTATAGGATTTGCGAATCTGACAGCAGTGTGACATTCCATTTCTCCCTTGTTCCCATTTTTTGACCTCTATTTGCACATTACCGTACTAGTTTTTGACACGCTTTTAAAAGTTCCTAAAATTATGTCTCGCCGCGAGACTGAATTTTCATGAAAATGCTTTTCTTCGTATTTTATTAAGTTTAGATATAAAAACAGGATGAATGATAGCATTTCCAATTTCATTGTTACAATACAAAATATGCTTATAATAATGAAATAGTGTATAAATTGAAGTATTAAAATACGGTAGAATGCAAATAGAGGTATTGGGTAGTTTCCGTAAAGGTTGTTAAAAGAAGCATTGATAATGAAATGAGTCTTGCCATAGAAATTAAGTATTTTTCAATGAATCTCGTGTACCCTGTGCGATAGACTCCCAGATATATGTCTAAAATAATCTCACGGTCGTTTTCAAATTGAAGGCCTTTTCACAACATTACGCGCCAATTTTTATAAAATTCTCGAACTTTTGTGCATGCCATAGACAATAGTCCACTTATTACAAGGAGGTGCGTTATGATGTAAAGAGGCTTTATGTTAGATATCTTAGCTTTAAGATTACATGCCGCTATTGATTACCTAGTGTAATACACTTTAACCACTGACCATTGCCTCCCTAGTATTATGTATAAAATGTTGAGACATGTACAGAGAAGAGATGCCTCATGCCTGTATGTGTCTTTAGACGCAACCTGTGATATATATAAGCAACGCCCTTTATGATTTTTTTTAAATTTCTACGCGTTCCCAATATGTATTTTATTGTTATTTTTACCTCAAGTAACTGTCACAACTCTAAAAGTAGTGTTGTATGAATTTCTAAATAGTCGTTTAGCTAAATAAGTTTTTACAATACATTCAATGCAATGCATTTTAGTATATTTTTTCTTTACAAGCAATGGAATCAGTCTTTTTATACTTTTGAACGCTTATTCTCTTTAAATATTGTATGAAGTGCCGATTGGCAGAAATTATGTAATGGATGCAATCAAAATGATTTTTAATACTTTTCGAGTCGTGAATAAATACAATTCGCTTGAGTATAATAATATGTGGTATTTATAAATCCTTTATTTAGAAGACTGCACATATTCGTAGACATAGTGGATGAAATATGTAATGTAACTTATTTTAATAACGAAGCAATCATTCCGATTTTATATTATAATATCTATGCTCCGCGGTGACCGAAATTAGCACGGATTTATTAATGATATTGTAAAATACACTTTATCTACAGTGAAATTAAGTGCTTAATTGAATAAACATCAAACGGTCCGGTTCCTCTGACTGACGTCTTAGAGAATGTCCGCAAGGGCTCGTTTGCACTTTATGGTACTAATCGTAAAGTTTATTATACAATGTCCTATGGTCATTCGGTCTGCAATGAGCCGATAACAATGATATTTATTTTAGTATATTTTGGACTGTAACGGCTAGTAAGTCAACACTATGGAATAACAAAATTCTAGGTATGGAATGAAATCGATGAAAGTTTGGGCACAAATCTGTACAGTTTCTAATTGGTATGTAAATAGTTTGCTACAATGCAACCATGTGCCGCTGTGTAAAATGTAAATAATTAATATTTTGTAAATCAATTGAAATATATGCGTCGACGACTGTACTTGTTAAACTATTTTTGAGCATGTAATAAAAACTAAAAAAAAATAAATTTTTGAATAACTGAAAATTGAATAATTTTCGAAAGTGATAATGTATATAATTTTGCCGATCGTACCTTCTTTATTAATTGTAATTTATTTCGTATTATTAAAACAATGCATTTTTCTTATTCTACGTTACAGTACAGTATTTTAAAGTAGTCGAAAATTTTGCACACATTTTGATATAATAAAAAAAAACGCATTTTATGAATATGTTGTACGTTTTCAAAGTCTGATGCATTTTGTGAATTAATTATCTATCTCATTAATTTAATAAAATGTCATACATTGTAATGCTCTATTATAGTATAATTAAAAGTTTTTTTTTTTGTGATAGAATTACTCTGTAAAAGCGCTCTTCTATAATATTAAGCGTCAATTGTGCTTCTAAGATATTATGGAAATTTATGTTTAATGAATCATTACTGTGATAATTTTAATTTATTGTGATTTCGCGGAAGTCTTTTTTACTTAATTTTTATGCACTTGTTTCTATGTCAAAATCAGCATAAACCAATTAAATAATATTCTAAATGCAAAAGTCTATTTCTAACATAATAATTAATACTTACCTATTAAAATGTTGACTTACAATATGGAATACCTATAGCATTAATCAGTCAGAAATATAACAGAGTAACTGATCTAAGATAACCTGAAAAGTTACTAAACGAATCGGTTAAACTGTTGTAGTTCCGAGAAAGAATAATGAAATGCTATCTGATAATTTTAATGAATGTACCTACAATATAAACCTAACGATCCATAATCATTTTATAGCGACTATAACGAATGTATTCATGTAAACTAATGTTACCTATAAACTAGTGATGACGTCGGTTTTCTATTAATGTATTTTTTGTACATAATGTAGCTAGAGGAAATTAATTATGTGCGATTACTACCACCTCTATGGCGCAATACCAAAGGTATTTATGTTCTGTAACTGTTGTGTAAAATACTCGGAGTTATTAAAATTATAACGAAATGATCGAAAACTATTGCTTTGATTTTAATTTATTTACCCTAGCAACCTAATAAACCTAAAACTGAAAAGCTACACAGGGTGGCATGTACAGAGGCCAGCACATCAACTACTCCAATCTGTCAAATTTCTTTGATAGATTTTCAACTTTACCTCAAAGGGATAAGGTTCATAATCAATTGGGAAAATTTGACTTATTGGGGTAGCTTGATGTGCTGGCCTCTGTACATCGCCGCGCAATCAGTTACCATCGATTCAGTATATGATTCTGATGACCCCGCGTAGACATTTATCGGCGGTTATTAAAAAAAAAAAGTTGCTGTCCCATACATTTTGACCGCGTAGGTATTTATTTATTATTTATTTATTTAATACTTCAAGTACATAAATGTACAGAGGCGGACTTAATGCCATAGGCGTTTCCTACCAGTCAACCTTTGGGTGATGTAGAGACAAACAGTGATAGGTACAGAGGCCAGCACATCAAGCTACCCCAATCTGTCAGATTTTCCCAATTGAATATGAACCTTATTCCTTTGTACTAGAGTTGAAAATCTATCAAAGAAATTTGACAGATTGGGGTAGGTTGACCTGCTGGCGTCTGTACAGTCATTAAAATTGAGCATTTGATTGGTATTGCACTTTTCCATGAAACAGCTGATTTTTTATTGATAACTGACGAAAAATTTCTACGCTGGGGGTCTAGAATCATGAGCTGAATCCACAGATATAGATAGACCTAGATTTAAACGCAAGTATCACGATCTGTATTGCCTCGTTTACATTCAGCCCCTGCCGCTGCTCCTCGCGCTGCTGGCGATACTTCCCTAAATACTGCCGCAGCAGGATCGAGAGAAGTGTGTGTTTACATACTGCCCTACCACTCACATCGCTTTCTAATTTCGGCAATGGCCGACGTCGAAATAATTACAGCGTCCGCTCTGTGTCTTCTTACAATACATAATTATGTTCTTATACATATAATTTAATAATTATATAAAATTAAAAAAAGAAAATTCGTCGTCGTAGAAGATGGTAGATGATATCTATCCATCGTAATAGAACTCTGTAAGTACCTACCTAACCACCTACTTAACTGATTTTTGGCGCTCGGCGAGAAGTGAGCGACGGAGCTGAATGTAAACACGCACTGCCGCTCGCGCTGCCCGTCCTTTGACTTCCGCACAAAAAACCGCTAATTTTGGGAGCGCCGGGCAGCGCGAGTAGCAGGGGCAGCAGCAGGAGAAGTATCGTGTTTACATACTCGTCCTGACCACTTCCCTGCTCACTTCGGCTGAATGTAAACGGGGTATATGAAAAGCAAGCGTGCTAATTTTTGGCTACCTACTATGACATCACAAGCACTATTTAGTGATGGGAAAATCAAATCGCTTCAAAGACGCCGCCGCGCGCGGCACCCATCACGCCCCACCCCCTGGGCCTAGCTCCAGCGCTCACGCTCACCCAGCCAGCAGTACTCAAGACAGCGGTAAAGTGGCAGCTTACGATTTTTGTACGTAAGCTGAGCACACGAAGTAGTTGCTCTTGCGTTATCTTGGTGTATCTACATATCTGTGGCTGAATTCATGTAACCATGAATTTAGCCAGTTTGCGCGTCGATGTGACTGCCACCCTGTGTGCCTATTAAAGTAAACAAAGGCATTCTTTATCGATCGGTTGTCAGCTTATTCTCCTAATGTTTGGTCTAAGCCACGAAGTGAAAATACTTAGTGGAGTAAGCAGAAGACCTTGTGTAATGCTGGTTTTGGCATTCCTTGTACCGTCAGCAGAAACATTACGCACAGCATCTTTACTTACAACCCGCAAGAGTTAATTTGAGACTTCGCTCGGATGACGTAACCGAGCGATTCTGAGACATCGATGGCGAGAGCGGTAACAGCGCGGTGATCCGGGGAAGGGACCGTTCGGATCTCAAGTTAGTTCTTGCGGATTGTATCTTCGTTCTAGGTCCGTATAGGTATAAAGTTCGTTCGTATTATCTTTTCTTAGGTGCATAATAAAATGCTATCTACATAATTATTTATTATCAACCTCAGCCCGAGTCACGCTCACGACTCACTGCTACGCACGAGCCTCATTCTAGTCTGTTCCGCAATCGTGCCACCGCGCCGGTGCCATTACACTTATCATGAGGGGAAAAATGTCGCCGGGCAGTGACCAATAATGATGATCGTCGTGGCAGCCACAACAAGCGTTTCGTTACGACATTTTTTAATATTATTAAATTCACGTACTATGCCCTTAAAAAGTGGCCCATTTTCAGGTATATAGGAATTTCATGGCCACATTTATGGTGATGAGGATATGGAAATACTGAATAAACCATTACGCGAGACAGACTCGAAAGCTTTATTTGAAAAAGATCTAAACTGAGTTTGCGGAACTCTTGGCTAGGCGCCACAAGGCGCCACGTTGTAGCTATTGCAACAGAACGAAAAATAATAAAAAATAGATTAATCGTTTTGCTTAAAACTTTTAATTCTGGCAACTTTAAGCCTTACGTCATAGCATAAAATGGTAAAAATGTAAAAATAGCTACGAAGGCTGCATTCCGAATTATGCCATAATCGCTCTCACGATTATGACAGGTGAGACCTTTTAACAATTCGGAATGCTCATGAACGCGCTCACAGTGCTCGCTCAATGTCAAAACTTTATTCGTTTGAATACTCATGGTTGGTTAGGTATTTCTTTATGTATACACCACATTTCTTCCTTGGTTTTGGTGGCGACTGTTAGCCAGAAGCACGAAAATGCCACGTTAGTGTAAAGATATGATGCAACTCAAAACAAAACGCACACTGACACACAAACACACACACTTTCATTTTTGACAGCGCTCACGATATTATTCTAAGGCATGGTCAGCGTTACCGCAAGTTGGCGCGTGTCATGACGTCATCTATGACGATTCACGTTATTCACGGGACATCGTTATCGCGCTCACGCTAATTCGGAACGGGATTAAGCACGCTCAAAAAAATTAGAGCGCAACTTGGAATCGGAACATACCGTAATAAAAGTTGTCGTCATTGACGTCATTGTATTGTACATCATTTGTATTGTACTTAGAGATGGGTTGTAACAGGTTAAACACGATATCTGTTATCACTGTTACTGTTACACAAAAATAACAGATCCAAATACCTGTTATTAAATAACAGCCTGTTATTTTTGTACCGACGATAAATACGTATTAAAATATCAATTGAATATCTTCTTTATTTCTTTTCCTTTTAAGTCGAAAATTGTTTCCGAAACATTGAATAGGAAGGAATGACGGGGTAACATGAAATCATAAAATTACGTTTATTCATTTTTTTTTTTCTAGACATCCGTTTAGTCCGGAAGCAGATCCTAACATTACAACAACAACGTTGTATATGGCAGAAGGCTAAGCAGATTGATTGACTATTTTGTTTAGTAAATTCCAAACTGAACACTTTCCATCATACTTTATCATAGGCTTTAGGACTGTCAGTTTAGTATTAGTATAAATTTATTAAATTACGACGTAATTAACGTAATTGATGACGTTTCTCAAACTGTCGTATATAAAGTGTTCAATTAATTTTATGTACAGACTCCAGCAGGTCAACCTACCCCAATCTGTCAAAATTCTTTGATAGATTTTCAACTTTAGTACAAAGGAATAAAGTTCATATTCAATTGGGAAAATCTGACAGATTGGGGTAGCTTGATGTGCTGGCCATCGTACCTACATGACTATTTACATTATCACTAATCTATATTTACATATTCCATATTTATTTAATTTGATTTAGAAAAATTAGTTGCTGCAATGGGGCCGACAACTGTCAAAGTGGCGCTAGCAGCGCACAGACCAATAAAAAAGCAGTTTTTGTATGGAATTAGTAGTGAATTCATAAATAAAGACAATTATTGAGGAAATGCCTGGATGTTGTGTACCAAATTGTAAAGAAACTGGAGGGTACCTGTTTCCTCAAGATGAGAAACTTGAAAAAATTTGGTTCAAAGCGATAAGGCTAGTAAAGTTTGAGCCTAAAAGCGGGGCGAGAGTGTGTCATAAACATTTCAAGGAAAGTGACTATTAAAAGATTGGTAAATACTTAGGTGTGTATTAAAAATGATTACTTTCAGTTTAAGTAAGTCATCAAAAACTATTTGCTCCTATTTGTATTTACGGAACTGTAAGATAATGCGATTTAATAAACGTTAAGAAAGCAGACTGCCCATAATACATAAATTATTTGTTTGGGATCATAAACCAGCGCAAAATGTTGAAAAAGTCTGCGATATCTTCAATGTTTCCGTGGAATATAAAGCCAGCCTCTACATTGAGAGCAGAACGCCTGAAAACACCTAATTATAGAAAAAGCTTGTTTCAAGGAGAGAACTCAACTACTCAGAGCTTCAGTAATATCCAGCCACTTGAAGAATTAGATGATGTAAATGTCTGCGTGTGTAAATGTTTATCACAGAGTAGAATAATAAAATTTAAAATTTATCTAACTCTAATTTTATATAAATGACAACTAAAATGACATTGACAAAGGTTCGTATAGTGGTGGCGCCATCTGAGATCAGCTTTCACTTGCCAACCCCATTTCTTAACACATAAAAAATTTAAAAATATCAACAAACAAACCAGCCAAATTACTTTCAATTGAATATCATCTTTATATCGCTATTAGAATAAAGCCGTAGGCACATGTTTGGAAAGTTTTGCGACCAATCCCGTCAAACGTCAAACCAAAGACAATATGGATAAATGGGGTCCGTACACGATCACTGTAATTATTTTTGGTTATGGTTGCAACACTTTCCAAAAAAAAATTAGTTTTTAAGTCAACACTAATAAACAATCCAGGCAAATAATTACTCTCAATAAAATTGATTTATTTTATCAAAAAAATCGTAAATACCTGGAACATTTTGCGATGAATTCCGTCAAACCAAAGATAGGCATTAAATTTTTTTTTGTTGCATCACAGAAAAATAGAATTAAATATTAAGTTTTTTTTAAAATTGGTAACATACTAACAAGTAACAGGTAGCTAACACGACCTAATTTAGGAGTCACTTTTTCGTGTAGGTTGGTTCTTGTTAGACCACCAACTGTATTTTAGGGATAATAAATACTAGGAGCTTCTCTTTTTAGCGTAGCTTAACCGCTTTAGTAAGAGTGAGAAGTAAAGTAAATAATAGGTGCTTCTCTTTTTAGCAAGGGTCATTCCCTAATGAGGAAGAGAGAGAGATTGATAACCTTGTTATTTTCCTTTCTGTGTGTGCATGTGTATGAAAGTAAAAATAATAGCCGGGGTAACAGTCTTTGAGCCTGTGTGTGTCGGGATTGAATGAATTTAAGGTGATTGCGCAGTGATTACCGCGATATTCAAATTTTCTTACGTTTTATGCAATTTGCAGGTCAGTGTCAGGTTGTATCTTGATCAAAATTTGATTCGCGACTATAACAGGTACATATTTACAGAATTATAATCATAAGAAACATTCATACATCTTCCTAAGTTAGATTTGTACCACAAGAAGAAATCTCCTAGTGAAAAGTGTTTTTGGTACAAATCTCACTTATAAAGATGTATGAATGTTTCTTATGATTATAATTCTGTAAATATGTACCTGTTATAGTCGCGAATCAAATTTTGATCAAGATACAACCCGACACTGACCTGCAAATTGCAAAAAACGTAAGAAAATTTGAATTTCGCGGTCAACCACTTCCCATTCACCTTAATGAATCATCAGTAACAGCCGTGTTAACAGCTGTTATTTTTAGTACAGATTGATTGACTATTTTGTTTACTAAATTTCAAACTGAACACTTTCCATCATACTTTATCACAGGCTTTAGGACTGTCAGTTTACTATAAATTTATTAATTACGACGTAATTAGTAATTGATGACATTTCTCAAACTGGCGTATTTAAGTGTTTAATTCATTTTATGTACTTGACTATTTACATTATCACTAATCTACATTTACTTATTCTATATTTATTTAATGATTTAGGAAAATTTGTTGCTGCAATTTCTTAAGGTGAATGCGAAGTGGTAGACCGCGAAATTCAAATTTTCTTACGTTTTTTGCAATTTGCAGGTCAGTGTCAGGTTGTATCTTGATCAAAATTTGATTTGCGACTATAACAGGTACGGATTTACAGAATTATAATCATTAGAAACATTAATACATCTTTCTAAGTGAGATTTGTACTATAAGCACTGTTCCCTAGGAGATTTCTGCTTGTGGTACAAATCTAACTTAGGAAGATGTATTAATTATTCTAATGACTATAATTCTGTGAATAAGTACTTGTTATAGCCGCAAATCACACTGCGCAATCACCTTAACTCCTAAAAAAATTTAAAATGTCAACCAACAAACCAGCCAAATTACTTTCAATTGAATATCATCTTTATTGCTATTTAGTTAAAGTCGTACACTTATGGAACATTTTGCGACCAATCCCATCAAACCTCAAACCAAAGACAATATAGATAAAAGGTCCGTACACGATCACTGTAATTATTTTTGGTTATGGTTGCATTACTTTCCAAAAAAAAAATAGTTTAAAATAGTTTAATAGTTAGTCAACATTAAATAAACAATCCAGGCAAAGAATTACTCTCAATAAAATTGATTATCATCTTTATTGGTTTATCAAAAAATCGTAAATACCTGGAACATTTTGCGATGAATTCCATCAAACCAAAATTTTTCTGTGATGCAACAAAAAAAAATTCAATGCCTGAATTTTTTTTGTTGCATCACAGAAAAATAGAATTAAATATTAAGTTTTTTATATTGGTAACATACTAGCAAGTAACAGGTAGGTAACACGACCTAATTTAGGAGTCACTTTTTCGTGTAGGTTGGTTCTTGTTAGACCACCAACTGTATTTTAGGGATAATAAATACTAGGAGCTTCTCTTTTTAGCGTAGCTTAACCGCTTTAGTAAGAGTGAGAAGTAAAGTAAATAATAGGTGCTTCTCTTTTTAGCAAGGGTCATTCCCTAATGAGGAAGAGAGAGAGATTGATAACCTTGTTATTTTCCTTTCTGTGTGTGCATGTGTATGAAAGTAAAAATAACAGCCGGGGTAACAGTCCTTGAGCCTGTGTGTGTCGGGACTGTTATATTGAATTAACAGTAACAACCGTGGTAACAGCTGTTATTTTAAGTAACAGCTAAGTTATATTGCTAGGAACAATTGTTATTTGTTATTTTTAAATATCTGTTATATTTAACTGTTACAATAAATATGCCTCACTCCTAATTGTACTCATTGTCATTGTCAAAATTGTCAAGACTGAGTGAATCAACAGCTGTTTTACATTTTTATAGCTTTAAATTAATTAAAACTGAGTTTAAACAGGTAGTTTTGTATTCCTTATTCAGGTCATGGTAGATTTTATTAGAATTAGTGTTGTATTTGAACATGAAACAAAGGTAAGTGTAGCAAAAAATGAGCGAGTTTAATCGTGTTAAAATGTTGTTTACGTGTTACTGACAAAAGTGTTTGTTTGTGAAGGGCTCGCCCAATGCAAGGCGGAGATGACATGGTGGCTTACGCCATGGGGAAGAAGGCAGACGACCTTGCTGACCACACTGAAATACAACTGCATAGAATAAAACCCTTGGATCATTTTATAGAAGCGCAAGTTCAAGAGGGGGACTCTTTACAAGCTATTGCGTTGCGATTTTATTGTTCTGTAAGTTAATATAATTTATTGTAACTAATAATAAGTACTTCACAAATAATTTTTTGTAAACAATAAAATAAAGTACTTTGATGTTTCAAATTGAATATATCAGTAACTTCCTGTTATCATTGTTATCTGTCTTGTTAATAAATCGTGTTTTAAACACATTTTAGATATCAGAGCTCAAAAGGATCAACCATATACATAAAGATAATGAAATATTTGCCAGACGGACTATAAAGGTGCCAGTTACACCATACTCAGTACTGACAGAGCTAATACCAACACAGAACCCGGAGCCTGTGGCTTCAACCTCAAACAGTTCATCTCATTCAGTCCTACAGGAACTGTTAAATACTAATAATTACAATGGACCTATAAACCAAAATAATGTATCAATAAATGCACCTCCCAAAGAAGATGGCGAGTGCTCCATAGATTGTAACTCAGTTGTGATGAACAGCACACTGGCGCCTTCTGTTGCGCCATACACAGACTCGGAGCAGAACGAACAGCTACTAGCTACAGAAGATACTCAACTCTTGCCAAGTAATAAAGAGAAGATATCTGTTGAGTCAGTTGTGGTGAAGGAACTGACGTCACATGGCGCTGACTTTGGACTGAAATGGTTCCATTTAGTGTGCTGTATGCTCATCCTCGGTGTTGTGATACCTCTTGTCTATGTTCTGTTTTATCTAGACAAACATGAACATTCAGAAATTTCAGATCTTCCACCATTACACTCAAATCGATGACTGACTGATATAACTCGATCTGATGGAAAAGCTTTAAGTTGTAATGGTATACATTATAAATCAATTTTATATAACACTGTAAGGGGACGCAATGTGATTCTTTTAATAAAATTTATCATTGTAAATACTATTACAAAACTGATTTTATTTCAACACTAGCTGTGACCCGCATAAGTGTCCATCCCGTGGGAATATCGGGATAAAAAGTAGCCAATATGTTAATCCAGCGTGTCAGCTACCTCTATACAAAATTTTATCAAAATTGGTCCAGCCGTTTAAGCGTGAAGAAGTAACAAACAGAAACACACACAAACTTTCGCCTTTATAATTTTAGTGTGATGGTTCTGTAAACATTTTTAAGGCTTTTGTATAGTAGGTAAATGTCCAATGATTAAATATACTTATCATGTCACTTCAAATAAATTTAAAATATAAATCCAGCTTGTTTGTGTGTTTCAAAATGAAATTTTCTAAACACATAACAAAAACCCTTTGTGGATTTTGCTCCTTTAAGCAAAACCAAGGTTCAGTACAATATAATCTGTGTAAAATGGGAATTGGGACTACTAAAGAAGTGACTTATATGGCAGATTTTTGTTTTTTTTTATCGATGTTTCGGCGTTGCTTCGAACCCATTCACCTTGTAAGCTTAGGTACCTACTTATCTAATGGCTTTAATACCCATTTTCACTGACACTAAGCGACACCTAAAAGCCAGCGCACACCGGGGGGCGGCATCGAGGAGGATTTGCCGCCAGCTAGTGTACACTGATGATTTGCGACGCCGCCAGCACTACTGGATGCTGTGCCATGTCGGCAGCATCCGGCGGTATGCCACAAGGCGTGCTCGTTAGGCAGTCCCTCAAGTTTACTTAGTGACTACACAACGCGGCAACGCACTCAAAAAATTTGTCAGCGAAGATTTGTAAAATTGTAATCTATACCTATCTTGTTACTATTACCTAGATACGTCCGAATTCACGTTGGTATATTTTATAAAATACTGCTTTTAAAGCGGCGCTGCTGGGGGAGGCCTATGTCCATAGGCGCCGGCAAGTTTATTTTCAAGGGGGTGCATCTTCAGCTCAACGAAGCAGTTTGCACTTTACTTATGATGTAGTGGATATGTTAGATTAGGGTCAATTTATACTAGCGCAGAGTCGAAGCGCATCGAAGCGTCTATCCAAAACTGAACATAACAAATTCAACCTTAACTCCACACCGTAACGCACACATTACTTCTGAGATTAAAAAAAAAAGCGCGCATTCTTCGGAATTCGCGCGAATGCGCGTGAACAACGCTGATTGGTGCGCGCGCATTCTCGCGTATCCATGAGCCCACTAGCGAACCTACGCGTCATCAGTCGGTAATTGGCCTGCGTCGGTATTGATCACGATGGACTCTTGACGAAAAATTAATTTACCTGATACAAAAATATGAATGCCTATTTAATCCAAAATATAAAGTGACAAAAGTTAGCGGGGAAATGAAATTAACTGTTAAGTAATTTGAAGAATGCGCGCGTATTCTAGCGAATACGCGCGCATTCGTGCGGCTTCGCTTTAGTTGTAAAGATTTTGACGCTTCGACTCTGCGCTAGTATAAATTAACCCTTAATGTTTGTCCATACATACGCACGGCTACACATCAAGCTATACATAACCAGTTTAAGCTGACTTCTGATTGTACGAAAAACCTATACAATGCGAGGTCAGCTAAAACTGGAAATGTATAGCTTGATGTGTAGCCGTGTGTACAATAAGTCATTTTGTCGGCTTAAGTCGATTAGATTTTCGGAAGGTACTTTAAGGAGTTCGGTAGGTACTTTGTTGACGAATGCACGTAAGGTTTATAATTGAGAGATTGCAGAATACAATCGAACATTTTAGGATCTGACCTCAAGTGGGTTGAGTTCAGTATTATTCTATTAGGCGTAAGTATTCGGGTATTTTTAGTTCCTTGTAATCATCCTACAGGCATAATTCTTACTGTTTTGGAAATCTTATTTTAGCATCTGAATCAGAATTTATATGATTTTTTTAAATGAAAAGTTTAACTTTAAACTGTGTAAATGTAAAGTTAGTCCCACCCATGTTGCTTAGTCAATTTTGCCTTTCATTTAAGCGTCGATTTTATTTTGAAGCCAGCGAGGTGCAAGATGCACTCTCTTGCACCCCACTCCCGGCGCCCATGCCCTATGTCCAGCAGTGGACGTCTTTTGGCTGAAATGATGATATTTGGATGCCCTACTGTCCTCTACGTTCAACCTACCTGTTTCTATGATAGTTTGCAGGGTGGACAAGCCGAAACAATACTACGGCCACGAGATCCTAACGCACAGCGGCGGCGATTCCACGACAACTTGACCCGATTACTCCTATAAAGATTAATGGATGACCTGTTGACCTTTGTCTAATATTTTTGGATTTATATTGTATGAAGCTATGTTAACATTCGGCAATATATGCTTATGTCGGGTAATTCTAAACCGCCTCTTCTACTTGGCTGAATTTGGTCAGGTGCAAGGGTGTCGTCAGATGTATCATGGCCAAACCAAAGTACGACCTAACTTCCAAGGCATTAAAGTCATCCTGTCTGGTCTCTACCCATCGTCACTTGCCAAGCTATTGGGTTCTAGAACAGCAGACACAGCGACGGTGACAAGAGCACGACGGATGATGATGCTGGTGTGCTGTGCTATCTGGCCTGCGCTACTTAAAAACTAGTGTTAGTACTTACGACTACCAGAGAAACACCACAATCTATTTACTACTACGCCACAGTGGCATGTAGACGTATCCAATGTCCCAGTATGGGGCTGTCCCGCCTATCTGATACTGACTGTTTTGTATAGTGTTTTTATTTAGCCTATTATTATTAATTGGTTAGACACTAAGCTAATTATGTTCTTTTGAGAAATAAAGATTCTTTAAACCTAATTAGTTGATGCGAGTGTATCAAATAGCTTGGAAATATTTATTATGTCCAGTCGATTCTTGAAGCAGTTCAGTGTGAGAGCCCTATTAAAACTTGGTTATACAAGAATTACTTCAAGGGCTTTTTTTATAAATTTTCCCATAGCTAAGTATAAACTAGCATATTTTGATGATACCGGAAAACATCACTTCAAACCAGTTTTCAATCTAGTGACCTACTGTTTTGTAAAAACAAAACAAGGTTAGTCTACACTTTAATAGACGCTAACTAATTTTGGTCGGCACCGTGCTGCGTCACCAGTGTCTCGAATTTAGCAAAATTTTTGAAAAACTTATTTTAGATCAAATGCAAAGATTTTTTAATAAACATAAATTACTACATAACAAACAGTTCGGTTTCACAAGGGGTCGTTCGACTACTGATGCCGGTGTTGAACTTTTAGAACATGTTTATAATGCATGGGAGGATAAATGCGATGCTTTGGGCATCTTTTGCGACTTGTCCAAGGCATTCGATTGCGTTTTTCATGAAACATTAATCAGGAAACTGCACCACTACGGAGTCCGGAATGCCGCTTTAGATCTTCTTACTTCATACTTAGGTAATAGGATTCAGAGAGTTGATGTTAACGGGAAAAGATCACCCGGATCAATTGTAACAATGGGGGTCCCCCAGGGGTCAATTCTTGGTCCTTTTTTGTTTCTTATTTATATTAACGACTTGCCTTACCTCATAAAGGATAATCATGATATAGTGTTGTTTGCAGATGACACTTCACTTTTATTTAAACTCAAACGTCAGCAGCTGGTTACTGACAATATAAATAGCGCCCTCGATAAAGTAGTTAACTGGTTTAATGTTAATAACCTACTTCTTAACGAGAAAAAAACTAAATGTATTAAGTTTACCATACCTCACGTTAGACAAGTAAAAACTAGTGTGCTTATAAAGGATGAAGTGTTGAATCCCGAAGATACCACCGTATTCTTGGGCATAACTTTAGATGCCAAGCTTCAATGGGGCCCCCATATAGATAAATTATCAAAAAAGCTTAGCTCCGCAGCATACGCCGTTAGAAAAATTCGTGACTTAACTGATTTAGAGACAGCCCGTTTAGTATACTTTAGTTATTTTCATAGTGTGATGTCGTACGGTATTCTGTTGTGGGGAAATGCCGCCGATATTCAGATAATATTTGTCTTACAAAAAAGGGCAGTTCGTTCAATTTATAAATTAAGTCCCAGACACTCCCTCAGAGACAAATTTAAAGAGATTAATATAATGACTGTGCCTTCTCAGTATATTTATGAAAATCTTTTGTACGCACATAAAAATATTAATCTGTTTAAAAAATACAGTGATATCCATAATATAAATACTAGGAACAAACACAAATTCGTTGTTCCTACAACCAGGCTTAAGAAAATAAGTGGCTCGTTTAGATGCCAATGTATACGTTTTTATAATAAACTTCCTAGCCACATTCAAGATCTAAGCCTTAATAAATTCAAATCTTCTATAAAGCGGAAACTATGCCAGAAAGCCTTTTATTCTGTTAAAGACTATATTGAGGATAAACATGCTTGGGATTGAGCTGCTCCAATAAATTTACACAGTGAATCTTGTTTGGTTTTTTTTTTTTTTTTTGCTTATTATTTATTTTATTTTCTCTCTTTATAGACGTGAATATTTACTTTGTAAAGTATAATATTATTTTAATTGTCGTGAAAGTGAGGACTATGTGGGTCTTTTCTATCTTTTTTTTATGTTTTCCTTCTTAGTTAGTTTTATTCATGATCTGGCAGTTTGAGTAATTTACGCGGCCTACCTAAATGTCCATTCTTTGGTATTGTTTGTCGAATCGTTGAGCTCCTCAAGTTCTGAGTTGAGCTGCACATTTTTTTTTTTGACAAATGGGAGCACTGACTGGACAGGTCCCCTCAATCTGTGTGGTTCTTTCCTCAAAAGACCATTTCAGACACCAATCTACATGGTCCTCAAAATGATCTGACCAAGACTATTTCTGGATTTTTATATACACATTGACATTGATAAATTTTACATATACAGTGACATGAATATTTACATTGTAAAGTATTATGTTATTTTTAATGACTGTGAATGTGAAGACTATGTGGGTTAATTTTAGTTTGCCTTTGTTTTTTTCTCAGATAGTTTTAGTCATGGTCTGGCAGTTTGAGTAATTTATGCGATAACCTACCCAAATGTCCTTTCTTTGGTATTGTTCGTCGAATCGTTGAGCTCCCTAAGTTTGAGTTGAGCTGCATGATTACTGACAAATGCGTGCACTGACTGGACGGGTCCACTCAATCTGTGTGGTTCTTTCCTCAAAAGACCATTTCAGACACCAATCTACATGGTCTCCACATGATCTCACCAAGATTATGTCTGGACTTTAAAAGAGACTGTGACCTCTGAGTTTGTTTCGGCCTTTCTTCTCAGAGTAGTCAGATAGGAAACGCCGACCTCATCTCGTTTTAAAAAAAATATGATTGACGTGTAAAAGTGTTTGTACAAACCTACTTACAGAAATAAAATCATTTATCATTGAACACGGTATAGGAAATACGCCAAGTCGTAGTTACAAACATAATTATCCTTTATTGACAGACCTAGTAGTTTATTTAGATCAGCCATGACATTGAGCATGAATTGACCAGTATATTTATCTAAAGATCTGCGGTCGTAGTTATCGATGTTGTTAATTAGTTTCTTGTGTAATATTCACATACGTAATTAGTATCAATATCTAAACATGATAAAACTATTTTCTCAACTCATACTTCAAGTAACAATAATACCAGAGGTCGCTGACCTCTATAAATCTTTATTTTTTTATTTTTTACGTGTATAACTACGAATAATAAAATACAAATAATAAATATCATCGATACTCATCACGTCTGCAGTTTCGCTACCAAATTTAATGTATATTATATAGATTGTGTGAGTATAGAAGCAACCATAAGTGTGTGATTCCATGCGATGAGAACGTCTTTTTACTTTTTATCTTACCTACAAAATGAAGAAGGCATTTGTAATAGAAAAAAACATATTTCACAAAATAAACGATTTATTTTCCATTTCTGTTTGCTATCACTTAAAAATACATCGATGTAACAAAGAAATCGGTAAATCCATTGACACAATCTTAGTTAAAACTCTTTTAACAATTATTATTAATAAAATGATAAATGCATTCTTAAATAGCTAAAACCCGACCAGAGAAATAATATTTTTATATTACACTCTTGCATTGCAAACGTAAAGGATATTGCAAATAATATATGAAAAAATACAGCCTATTGTTAAAATAAAAAAAATCAAGTTCAAATTCAAGACGACAAGGTAATTTACATTAAAATGCCACAAGTGCGACTAATTTGTAAAGTATTTATTTTCCTGGTAAGGCTTAGTCACTATGTACAGATATATAATAATAAGGTGAGCCTCACAGATTGATACTGTATAAAATGAATGACGTGATCTGAGGTGACTAAAGTAAAGCTTTTAATCAGTTTAACAACGCACTTCGCGATTGCGGCAGCAATCAGAAGTTTCCACGACCGCCGAGATTCGGGTTACTCTCGTGCACGCTGTGAAGAATAAAGGGAGTATTAGTTATTATTTTCTTTGCCCAAGGCACGTAATGTGCAATTCCAAAGACGATTAAGGACCGCCAAGAAAACTTAACACGGTCATTCCCGCCCGATGATCTCGTAAAGACTGCGGGGTGAATGTAAGGCTCAAAATACTCAGAAATAGCGTAAAATAAACTCATCTTATATCAGAATATAGGTGGGCTACTCAGAAGTGGGTAGACTTAGTTTTAGTTGTAGCATTTTAAGTTTACTTGGTTGAGTG
Organism: Globia sparganii; assembly: GCA_949316385.1. NCBI lineage: Eukaryota > Metazoa > Arthropoda > Insecta > Lepidoptera > Noctuidae > Globia > Globia sparganii. Next base: position 7,906,339 of record OX438670.1, read on the forward strand.
ACGTTTATGACTCTGTTATACGATTCTAATTAAAATAATTAAATGACAAAATGCTACAACTATGAATATAGAAGTTAGGCTGTACAAACACAGTAAAATACAAAAGCACACAAGAAAATAGACATGGTTAGTATTACAGAGAACAGCAACACAGAAGATTATCTTGATCCGAAGAGCGGGCCAGCGCTTTGTAGGGAGATTAGTGATTTATTGTTACCCAAATCAAAACAACAAAATCACTAGTCTTCCATACAACGGGCGGCCGGTGGCTGAGGCCCATTAGTTGATGAACACCTAGAAATGTTAATAACCAAAGGAGTTAGTCACAATAAAGGTTAAAATGAGTTAGAACATACAGTTGTGATGGGTGATCGTTTCTAAGATACACTAGAATTAGGCTGTACAGCGAGAATAATACAAAAATGGTAGGTACATGTGTGAACACTCTCGAAATGTCTACGCTCCCTCTACTAACAAGTGTGTGCACATTACCTTAGCATCACAACATCGACGTCACACAGTCAAATCCGTTCAACAAACTCTACTTAATCTTAGTTTGGTTTGGTGCCAACTCAGGGAATTCTTCAAACATTCTATCGTCAAAATAACATTGTGTTAGTGATAATATTGAATTATTGTGATAGCTGTCTCAGAAACTCCTCAACCAAATAAAATGTTAACAGCACAAATTAATCAGTTTGACTCGCAATATTAGCAATGATACAGTATGGTAGTTATTGAAATTAATGTTGACATGCTTTCTTTTATTTTGATATGAAACAATTCACATGATGAAATTGGAGCCTAAATTGGGCATCAAAATTTATTTTCATTTCATCTTGTGATCTCACATCTCGAAGTCAGTTTTTGATTGTGTTTACTAACGTACACAGACAAAGAGGTCATTGTATTCATTGGAAGAACGTACCTCTGTTGCAGGAGATATTGCGCCATCTGTATGCGCTGCTGGGTGCCGGTGATGGTGATGATGCGGTCGGTGGAGCCGGGCAGCGGCTCGGCGATCTCGATGCCGGCGCCGCTCTCCGCGCGGATCTTACGTATGCGGGACCCGGCCTTGCCTATTATCGCGCCGGCCAACTGGAACGGAAATAATAGTGTCACATTTTATGTACCGGTCTAGTTAAATCCGACTAGATAAGTTATCTTGGATCGTGAAATTTTGCTTTGTAGGTTAAAATGATGATGAGCCACACTAACGTCTTTGGGAATGGTAACTTGCGTGCTGGTGTCTTGCTGGTTGCCGCCATTGTTGCTGAAGCCACCTCCCCCTCCCCCCACGCGGCCGCCGCCCCCGAAGCTCCCTCCTCCGAAGCTGCCGCCGCCGCCACCGCCGCCACCTCCGAAGGCGCCACGCGGTGGACCGCTGAAGCTGGGTCTAGGTCCGGGGCCACCGAAGTCGTTGAACGAAGCTCTAGGGCCGCCGGGTGGACCATTGCGACCTAGGGGCGGTCCTCGCGGCGCGGGCCCCCGGCCGGCGGGTCCCATGGGCGGCATGCCGCGCGGCGGGCCGCGAGGAGGCCCGCGGGGCCCACCTCGGGGCCCGGCACCACCGCCGCCGCCCGCGCCGCCTCCCTGCCCGCTACCGAATCCTCCGTACTCATCAGCGTAGAAGTCATCGTAATTGTGCGGGTCGTAATTTTGTACTGCGCCTTTTACGGGAACCTGCAATTTTACAAGCAGTTCTAGAATGGTGAATGTGTCAATATCAATAGCAATAAAAACCTCGTAAAGAAAAAAAAATTGTTTTTCTTTTTATCTATTTGTTGTGTAGAAAACCTCATCATTTAGGACAAACGTGCTCCTGCAAAAGCCAAACAAGCTTGTAATGCCTTATACTGATGACAATAAGAACCTGGAGGACGTCAATGACGGCAATTTTTAACCCCCGACGCAAAAAGAGAGGGGGTGTTATAAGTTTAACGTGTCTGTCTGTGTTATCGTAGCTCCCAAACGGTTGAACCGATTTTCGTTTAGTTTTTCAGATAGTTTTTATATTCCCTTGTAAAATTGTTTATTGCAATCAAGAAGCTTCACTTCACAGCAAAGATATGTCGAAGGAACCAATGAACAAGAAGAAATCTATTCAAATTGGACGAACAAATGAAAATATGTCATACAAAAAAAAAATCCTGAATATATTCTTTACCTGTCTAATAAGGTCGAGCACCTCCTTGACGCCGGCGGCGACGGCGTCGGCCTTGCCCACCAGCTGCACGACGCGCTCCGTGCTCTGCGGAGCGGGGTTCGAGAATATCTTCAGACGAGCGCCCGTTTTCTGTAAGAATCCAACCCTTTTGTCAGATATTGTTAAGACAGGTTATTTTTATCGGTATTGGCATATTACGAAGGATATTTTAAAAATTTATTTTGCTATAAAGTTAAAGAGTTAATAATATACCGATTTCTAAATGCAGCATAATTAATAATTTTAACTAAAGAATATTCAGAAAATCATTTTTTGTTGGCAGCCAACCAGAAAATTTCTAGTAGTGAACGTCTAAAAGTGTTGTAGCATTAGCTTTCAAACTAATTTTAACAATAACCATTTACTTAACAATTCATTAATGGTAACCTAATTCCGACCAAGTCTAAATCCAACGCCCTAATTCCAAAACAAATTACATAACACACATACTTAGTTGAGTTGTTTACAGAAATCTGTCGCGACATCGTCGGGGTGTTATAGAGTGGCATGAGAAATCGATGTATGATCAATTACCGATATTAGATAACGTCAGAGTACGTGTGTGGTGTCGATGACGTTTGACAGGAGACAGGGCGCATGCGCGGCCACATCGACCGGCGCACGTGGCTGCCGCCAGGTCACGCACAAACAACCGCTGAAACCCGCCCTCGGCACATGCGAGCGACGCACCGCCTACTACGAGCCATTGCTCAATATTGACGCACGTCAATTGAACTCACTTCACAGTTCTTCAGTTACCAAGCACTACACTGTTCCCTAGACCCAAAAACTATTTATCCAACTCAAGTTATTATGAAAAAAATAGAACACTTCAATTAAAATTATTCTGAACGCGTCGAACGAAGTATAAAGTCGACGGTACAATGTTACGCGAACAAGGAAGCGGGCGGAGCGACCATCCCTCGAGGGTGGTCGGACGCGAATGAGCGGGCGACCGGCGGCGCGTGCAACACCTGCCCGACTCCCCTCCTTGCACTTGTGGGGCTCCGCGGAAAGCTCGCACGCGCCACGCCTACCACATGCCACTAAGTAATGGACAGATAGAATTCTCATTCTGAACCATACATACGCGAAATTAGGGCAGTCTGTCTACCGGAATCGTGGACAGAATTCTGCCAATTCAAACTGCTTTTGTTTATGAGCTCAGCAATGTATACTTTTGAGAAAGGAGTAAGAACTTTCTGTATATTTCACTCGTATTCAGCATACAATCATCCATCACAAAAGTAAACCACTTCAGATCCTCGTCACGAACGCGAGTCTGAGACGTCACTCAGTCTGAAAAGGATCCCTTGGCGAAACGTCTGCGACATAATTTATCAGCATAGTCTGAGCTTATATCCACACGTAAACTAGGACGCTGAAGTATAGAGACCAAAACTGCTTCGTGACTCGATTTTCAAACTTTTATTGGAGCAGTAACAAAATAAAGTTGACTATAAATCATGAACATACCAGACTAATATAACAACATACTGAACTTACAACAAACCCTCAATCAATCATAAAGTTCGCTCGTCTAACCATAAAAGCTGCTGCAAATATTTGAACACAATTTGTCTTGATCAAAAGTGAAGCGGTCTTTTCGCTGGAGAGCTAAACCGCTAACCGATAGGGTGGTTTACTTCGTTCAAACCTTTTGTCTAAGTATATTGGTGCAATTTGGAACAGTTCAGTGGCAGAATGCATTTTGGCTGAGTTGATAATGGTATTGATGAAGAAGTGCCTTTAGAACGAAAAAGATTGCCTAACCAAAGCCAAACTAGGTTACCAAAAAGCTAATCAATAGTAGGGCATTTCGTAAATAATTAATATTATCCACAGGCATATTTTAGTACACACAGCAAGCCCAAAATGTGTTGCTGGCAAGATATTTCCCCTGAGAGCATGCCGCTAATCAGCTACTGAGCAATTCGTAATATTTCTAAACACGCCGCGTTAACATTATTCAGATCAACGCTAGTATTCCCCGAACCACTAAACAATGTAGAAATGGGAGAATTTCCGAAAATGTTGACACAATTAACTTCGAAATTAGAATACGGATCAATAACCATTCATCGATCTCTTGTAGTATTGATCCGAGCTCTCGAATTTTACCTGTTGCTTGTTAGGGGTTGAGCTTTTTCTAGGGGCTGAACAACTTTCAAAATCGCTGAAAAAGGGGCCATTTAACCCAAATATTTAAAAAAACATTGGTGTACAGGTCGATACGATTCAAAGTAAAGAAGCCGTATGTGAACCGGTGCGGTTCGATCGGAAACGGAAGCGGCTAGCTCGCGTGCTGCCGTAGCCCGTAATTGTCGGGGACACCGCCACAGGCCGGTGTCACCCGCACCTAATTACACCGACGACATATGCGCGCCGGCTGCTATCTGTCTAAATGTAAATAGCATTCCCATTGTATACCTAAAAGCTGGTTTAATTGGTTCACAACTTGGTTCAACCCCCAATAACATTGTATTAATAATTGTGGTACTGTCATGAGACCGGTTTAAGTTTAACATATCCGCTGTAACATGTTTTGTGGTGTACAGTGTACATAGAGGATGTGGAGGAGGTTCACAAAAAGTTTCCTGCGTCACGTGCGCGTAGCTCCGGTAACCCGACGCCGGCGCCGCGCGCATCCGACGGATGAAACCCTACATGTGATATTACCCTACGGCCATTTCACAACTCAACCAAGAACCGCGATTTGATAACATGTAGCACGGGCCTTAATAAAATGTATTGTTTCAACTTCCAAGTTTAAAAGTGAAGCCAAACGATTGAATGTTTACGCAAACTGAAGAAACCAGACGGGAGAAGTTGCGCTAATAAGGCTCACAGTTTATTCATCAGGGGGGGTCGTCTCATTGGGCAAACCTATGAATGCCTACGGGGGCTAGACCTGTGTTGCCAAGTTCTTCTCTATTATGAGAGACCTAAAAACTTCGGTCTCTAATAATGACGTTTCCGATGATGGCAACATAAGTAAAACTGTAAAGTTGTAGTAGCTTTTATAAAGCTACCATCTGGTAGTTTTAGTGACATTTTTGTTTAAATAGTTATCAACAAATTAGCCGATATAATATTTCGGCTAATTTATTGTGTTAATATTATTAAAACTGAATAAATATAAATATAATTAATGCAGAATATAGTAGATATACTTTCGTTTATTGTAGTTTTTAACTCTAAAAACAAAAGAGTGACCAATAAAGCCAATAAATAAATAAATAAATAATTTAAGTTACTGCAATGCATCGGACAGAGGCTACCTACTTAATTTATAAATTGATTAAATTCACAAAATTAGTTGGGTAAGCTTTTGTTTAATGTACCTGGCAACCCCACAGGCCCTACTTCACAGGAAAAAATGTCTATCGGCGAAAGCTCGAGCGAATTTTATTTCATGTGTTCATGCTCTGTATCTGCTTTTCTTTTTGCAACGGTAAGTGTTATGCTTGCCATTAACGACGTTGAGTAGAGCTTAGGTTCAAAGTTATAGTTTTAGTTCTTAGTTTTTTTAAGCTTTGGCTTTACAAATAAACCACAATCTTATGATTTTTGACAAAATTCAAAGTTTTGTATACTCCTATTCATCTTTTAAGTTATAAGCAAGCAAGTAAGGCTGCTTGACCACCAAAACGGAGCTGGAAAATTGTAACCAGTGAAACTGCACAATAATTTAACATCGTTTACAGTTTCCCAGTTCTGTTTTCGTAGACAAACCTTTAAATAAATATCTCAAATAAATCCGATTTTGAATTTCTCGCTTACGCTAGTTTTAGGGGGCGTCCACCAGGTGGCGCCAAAACCCTACCATTTTATTTCTACGAACTTGATATTCTTCTCCTTAGAGTAAATATGTTCCTTGCTATTTATACTAGAAGACCTCAATGGGCGATGTTTGAAATAAGTCCGTCCTCATTGCCGTAAATGCAACGCATTGTACAAAGTTTACCTGCACAATTCAATCAAACCTAGGAGCGGCGGATGCCGTACCATATGTTCGAAATTTCTATTTATGTAAGAGAGGAGGCCTCCGAGGGGCGAGGAGCATTGTGCAAGTAGGTACGCTGGGTGAAGCCCAGGTGCGCGCGAGCTTTTTGTGAGGCCTTCCGGCGGCTGCGCGCGCACCTGCCGCCCCAGTGACGGCAGCTGCCGCCCGCGCACGCGCCGACCCAGGGCCCGCGACAACAACACACTTCAAGAAACTGCTGCCCTAGGTACAGTTGATAAACTAAGGTCGGTAACCTCTCATTAATTCCACCTCCAAGCACATGTCGACTTACTTGCGTTCTGAATAGCGCCAGTAATAATAGCATTTGCGCGAAAACACAATGTTACCTTTGTCATAAAGACATCTCCATTCATCGTATTTTTTATTAAGACAGTATTTCTTTGGGGATATTGTTAATTCTACTCTATAAAGAATTCTGTGTCTTGTTAAACTGAGGCCGTAAAGTAAATTGAACAAAGGAGTTGCGAGAACAGCTGATCGAAAGCAAAAAAAAAAAAAACGCAAAGAAAAAGGGAGCAATATAGACTCAGCTAGATCACGATCGAGTTTTTAAATTGTTTCCGGAGAAGATCAACATTGATGCATTCAAATGCATTGTTCGTCAGAAATAGGCAAACTCGTTCATAGAGACACCCCGAGACATCGCGCCGCTACTAGCCACGTCTGTAGCATCAGCCCTCGTTACTTAAATCTCCGGACAAACATCAGCTAACTAGCTCGAGTTATGAAATGCAACACCGCTAATAGCTAGATTGCAAAGTTGTCGGCGTCCCGTCCAGACAACGGCGCACGTACGCGTTTTATAACTTCCAGCGAAGTTGCTCGAGTGGTAATTGATCCTCCGCGATGCACTCTGCAGTTATGCAGGACGCTTTGCCTTGTTTGTTCGACTTGTCGACAAATTATGACGTCTACTGTAGCTTTTGTGAAAGGCGATGCATTTTAAGTTACTTAACTATTTCCGACGTCGATCGCGATTTAATCGACGAGATTCCACGAACAAAGGAGTCTACTTTTTGTTACAGTAACATTATTAAGTGTGTCTAAAAATTACATTGTCGATAAAGAGATAAAAGGCTCGGGATTCGGGGCGGCAGCTGCTTTCACATCTGCCTTGAAGCCCGTGCAGGCACCACGTGGTTGAATGCCATCGGTGTTTACACGATAAAAAATCCTTAAGTATAACTGCACCTTCGCCCGGCAGATGACTGCTAACAAGTCGTAAAAGCTCGTAGCATCTGCTCACCTCAATTACTGGCTGTAGATACAGGAATAAGAACGGGATGCATTTAATCGCAAAAGATATGTAGGCGACACTAACAGACATGAGCGGAAATTCTGCAGTTGAAAACGAATATCTATATGTATTGAATTAGATAAAGCTGAATGTTTGTTTTTTTTTTTCTTTGAACGCGATAATCTCCGAAAATTCCAGTCCTATTTAAAAAAGCCTTTTTGCATAGGCTAATTCTTGAGCTTTAACATCACGCTAAGTCAATGTCAAAGCATTTATTTCAAACTAGCTTTTGCCAGCGACTTCGTCCGCGTGGAATAATGACTTCCGGAAATTGAGGCACTAACTCTCATAGAGTTTAACCGATGTGCTCTTTCTTCTGCCGATTCTTGAGAACGCGTATTTCTCATTCAACGCGTTTTTCAAGACAATAGCGGGCGGACGCCGGCGTCCGCTTGGGGCTTGAATAACTAAAAATATATAACTACGTCTAATATATAAAATAATATATAATAAAACCTACTTCACTTAAAACTAAATACCTATAACTACTATAATTAATAATACCTATACCTACCTATAATTAATAAAAGTACCTACGCTTTTACCTACTTAATATTTAAAAAAAACTGAACATAAATTAACCAAAACTTACCTACTACTAACTAACTACTACTAACCTATTACTACTTCACTTATAAAGAAATCCTGTTTTCCCAACATTTCCCTTCACTGCTCTGCTCCTATTGATCGTAGCGTGATGAAAAGTATACTATAACCTGCCCAGGAGTATGAAGAACAATTGTACCAAGTTTCGTTGAAATCCGTCGAGTGGTTTTTGTTTCTATAACGAACATACAGACAGACAGACAGACAGACAAAATTTTACTGATTGCATTTTTGGCGTCAGTAACGATCACTAATCACCCACTGATAGTTATTTTGGAAATATATTTCATGTACAGAATTGACCTCTCTACAGATTTATTATAAGTATAGATAGATAAGCACATAAAAGGCAGCTTTGAACGTCAAAAATTACAATAAAATAGAATTGATTCTAGTCGCTCCTTCCAAAAGGTAGTTTTCGTATGGAGAAGAATGGGCAAAAAACTCCACCGTTACTCTTGCGGGCTCAGCTAGTTATTATATAATAATAATGTGAAGACGAAGCACCTAAAATAAAATCACTATACCACACTAGGTAAAAGAATTAAAAATGAAACCATGACATATAAATTAATGAACTGATAGATACATTGTGCTCACATATTTACTAACATGGTAAAAGTAGACGATTACCATTAAAAAAGAAAAAAATACAAGTGATAAGTCAAAGTGTGAGTTAAATAAATTACAGAATGTAAATAAATGTCAAAAAAAAAATTTTAAATTTTACAATTAAATTAGCAACCAGTTTGATTTTGTCTAGACTCTAGATTGTCCTATGGAACAGGACCAGCATGTTTCCAAGCATTCTTATCTTGGATAATTATAATCTTCTACGTACGTACGTACGGAATAAGAAATTTCACGCTGACGAAGTCGCGGACAGAAGCTGGTATTACATACAATACACCCTTATTTACACGTGCTAGCCAAGTTTATCAACATTAGTCCTATTGGAATTATATCATCCAGTGTTCAATAGATATTGTGATTTGCTAGAATATAAACAAGTTTGCTTCCCGAATGTTTTCGGGCGAGACCAATCCCAGTGATTGTTGCAGGGCAACGACTTATTGACTTTCGACCGCGCTGTTGTTGTGGCAAATTGATGAAAGATTTATAGCGTTCGAAATTCACCGTATTTTTGCGCGAAAACCATTGGCGATTATTTCATCCGTTAACTTATAATCCTAAGTTATTTTATGAATATGCTTACCTCTCGCAACTCTTTAATCTTGGCCCCTGCCTTGCCGATGACGCAGCCGGCGCGGCTCTGGTGGATCAGTAGGCGGACATCCAAATCTTCGTTACTGCTCTTTGGACCTCCCTAATGAATAATTTTTGTTTGTCATTTGAATACCAACTGTTTAATACGCATTTTGTAGATTTTATAAAGACTTTTCTTGTTAATGAGATGTAAAACTTCTAACTTGATTGATACTACGAAGGAGAATATAATTTCTCATAGTAATACATGAAAATGTTGTGTGTGTGTGTGGTTGGGAAAATGACTAGAAATTACTTCTACGAAAATAATTTTCTCAACTTAGTATCAAAACGAAAATCAGGCGTAACATAAAACTTACATCAGCCAGACATGGCAGAATTTCTTTTACGATTTCCAGAATCGTGTCGACATCCGGCGCCGTTATCGATAGTACCCTGAAAAACAAGTATCATTAACGCAAACAATTTTTACAGTTCGTGGCAATAAAATCACAGCACAATATTGAATAACGATACAGACGTATCAACGGTCAGGGAGGTCTGGACTCATAAGTAAACTGAAGCATGATGGCGATGAAACTTGATGTCCGTATGTGTCGTACTCAGTAAGTAGATGCCTTCCAGCGCGGACGGAAGTTAGTCGAGTGAGAGGATTCAGTCCTAAGGAAACAGACTTAGCGGCTAATGAGCGAGATGCGAGGACACCGAGGTCGTGAAAGTAAGATCAGAAGCCGTCCAGTGCGACACAGTGCATCCTGCGGAGGTGATGAGGACGGGAGCTCGAGATACGGAGTTAAGCGCCTAACGCCGGGAGCTAATGATGTTTTACAAGATTCCAACTCCTGACTGTTGACGAGTAGAGTGCAAGAGCTCCACTCGGGCTGTATTAAGATTTGAGAGTAGATGTTGGCGATATAGTTTACCGTTCGGGGCCGGGGCAATCTGGGACTGTTATAGAGGCTTTGTACTGCGTGGCGGGGCGGCGGGTGCGGGGCAGCGGCGTCCAACGGGGCGGGACCGGCAACCAAGACACGCTGTAGCGGCGCACCGGGCGCCTACACTCATTCGCCCTAAGCGCGCTTTGACCATCTTCAACTCTTACTAACACTTACGGAACTCTGTCAGTAAGGCGAGTTGAAAGTGGCCAACGGCGTCAGTATGAGTGTAGGCGCGCGGCGCGTCGCGCTACTAGCCACAGGGGCGTCTCGGGGGCGCTAATGACCTGCAAACTGGCTGCCGGGGGGTTATTCTGTCTATAAGTCTACGGACTCGCCGCTGTCGCAAGACTCGATGCCGAGGTTAAACATCGAATCTCACAGTCTTCTTCGTTCATTTTAGTTCTGTTTGCTATCTACAAGACAGACTAGAATAGCGTAATTGATTAAGCATAGAAGATTCGGATCTGACAGGTTTTTGTATTACCCAATAGAGGCACAGAGCAGTACAGTTTTAGAGTTTATAAGATTGGTAGACGTACCTGTGGCGAAAAAAATGGTTAAAAGTTAAATATATAAACTAAAAAAATATTCAGATAGGCATACAATGAAAAAATTAAACAAAAAATGCGAATATAAACTTACTAATGTAACAAAATAAAACTTTTTTTATTAAGATTGGTTTAAGCAACTTTAATCAGTACCTTGTAAATACCTGCTATTGCTTGAAAGCTTACAAAAATACATTAATACTGAACGAAGAACTAGATTAGAGTCCTATAAAGTAATACTTTATGGTTCAAGCTGATTTATTGAACGAGTCTACTCGCAACAATTCGCTACTTACTTCACGTGTAGCTGCAGACATTATTGTAAATACTGACCTGATTTCTTAGCTTGGAAATATTTGCGCCTCCCTTCCCAATAATCGAGCCGGCCACCTGATGACAATGAATTCATTATGGAAATTGGCTCTTCACACCATATCGGTTCATATGAACAGATACAACGAACGTTATTGATACATGAGCATTTCCATTCTAAATTTTACCATTATCAAGAAAATCCTTGCCGATTCTAGCAGTTATATTTGAGGCAAGATTTGTCATAGCTTCTAAACGTCATAAAGTCATGGAAATACGGAATAACATAACAATACTTATACCGTTTTATGTAATCCAAGTAAAATTCTGTCTAGCTGTCACCACGTTTTAAAACCACTTCTACTCTTCGAGGTCCAGTTTACACGTCCAAATGCGAAGCAAAAGCTTCCATTCATAAATGTAATCCTGAAATAGCTACAAGTGGAAATAGCCGCCTATTACAGCCGGAGCTAATATGCTAATACAAATGTTCAGCAAACTGTACATAAACACGACCCGCGACCTCACAGGCTTGAATTGATTTTATGCAATTTTAATGACATCGCTGGCGACGGTTTGCTTTAGCCTTTAGGCACACAACTGTAAACTTAACATGAAATCCTGTTTGTGCGTTATGTATGAAATTGACTGTTTTACAAGGCCTTAATTGAATTGTATGTAAATTAGTAAAACATTGTGTACAATACAATAAAATATCGAATTGTATTTTATTGCAACTTTGAGAAAAGTGGAGGGGTCCTGAGCCTTTTGTCCAGCACCCTAATTGCGAAGCACATTCGGAACAAGAATCCCTACAACTAAATCCAATGCTCAATATTTTTTTATTTAATCGTCTGCCCGACGATAAAATAACCACACTTACTGATAATGTTGAGTTGTCAAAATTAAATTAAAGTAATTGAAATTCCGAGTACCTGGCGCAATTACCAATGTTCAGGACTGGGTCCAATCAATTTAGGCTTTTTATTTGTACCTAAAAATCCTTTAATGGGCTCCTAAGGCTAAATGAACGAAGCTACAATAAAAATCCTCGTTGTCTAGTGGTCGCAAGTGCTAAGTAAGACTAAGTGTAAGTGTAAGACTGGTTGTCAGACTTTCGGCTTCTGACGACCAGTAACGACTGTCAAAGATTCACGAATGACAGCCGGGTCCAACGGCTTAACGTGCTTTCCGAGGCACGGAGGGGTCTTGGTATGTGAAAATGGTCACCCATCCACGGACCAACCGCGGCAAGCGTAGCTTAACCTGATCGATCGACCCGTGCGGCTGTTATTACTTAGCCACGAGAAATTCCAAATACCTATGTTGCGCAATTACCTAGGGGTTCAAGTCTGGGTCAATTTAGGGTTTTTATTTATGCCTAAATACTCTTTAATCAGCTCCCTCCCTAGGCTTAATAAAAATAAAAATACCTTGCTCGGTATCAGAAAGGTAACTTCGTCGTCGGTTTGCCGCGGACGTTTCTGTATGGGCCCCCCCTCGTCTCCATATGCGTCTCGCTTCATGTTACCTGTACAACAAAACAATTTCAAGTTAATAACATAATTGCTAAGCTTCGTCATTATCATTAGTCAAACACTCAAGACGAAAGATGTCCATTGCTGTACATAGGCTTTCCCCAAACATCGTCACATCGACCGGTCCTGTTATTATCCCGTTCAATGGATCCCCGCGACCCTTACCAGGTCATCGGTCTACCTTGTGGGGGCAGTAGTTTAATGCAGCTTCAACTATTTTTTGGAATAAAGGTGACTACAAGTTATTTTTAAAGCTAATAGATGCACTTCATCGCTGTCAATATAAACAATCGTAAACAAAACCAAAATCGTCAATAGAAACGTCAAAAATATTTAGTATTTTCCGGAAAATATTAGGTCCTTACATATGAAATTAGCGTTTTGTCGTACTGACCACTTTGATCTGAAATATCTCCTCTTTGGTTAAGAATTCCAAATTCAAATTTATAAATTCATTTAGCTGATACATTTGAGTTTTGAAAACAGTCATTCAATTGTTTTTTCCTCATTATTTTTTTCTTTGGCGTCACTACCGCACAATGGAAAACATGAAATATCGGTATATTTACGAGTACGAGTTCTACCGTGGCACCAGTGCTGCAGAAACAGCTCGAAGGATTAATGATGTGTACGGCGCTGGTGTCGCAAAAGAAAGCACGGTACGTTTTTGGTTTCAACGTTTTCGTTCTGGAAATTTCGACCTTCAGAACCAACCCCGTGGACGGCCGGAGACCAAAGTGGAAAATGAAGAATTAAGGCTATTGTGGAAGCGGATCCATCACAAAGCACTTCAGAGATAGCTGCAGGCTTCGGGGTAAGTGATAAAACTGTATTGATCCACTTGAAGCAAATCGGGAAAGTAAAAAAACTTGAACGATGGGTACCTCATGAATTGAGTGAATCGAACTTGCAAACACGCTGTGTTACTTTGCTCAACCGACACAATAATGAAGGGATTTTAAATCGAATCATTACTTGTGATGAAAAGTGGTTACTGTACGATAATCGGAAGCGCTTGTCGCAATGGCTGAACCCTCGAGAACCAGCCAAATCCTGCCCTAAACGAAAATTGACTCAGAAAAAGTTACTTGTGAGTGTTTGGTGGACTAGCGCCGGTGTCGTTCACTACAGCTTTCTAAAATCTGGCCAAACAATTACGGCAGATATCTATTGTCAGCAACTGCAAACCATGAAGGAAGAACTAGCTGCTAAACAACCGAGATTGGTCAATCGCTCTAGGCCACTGCTGCTTCACGATAACGCAAGACCACACACTGCACAACAAACAACCACTAAGTTAAATGAGCTACGAAATGAAAGCTATGGAATGTCTGCGACATCCACCGTCCTCCCCGGACTTTGCTCCAACAGATTACCATTTTTTCCGGAATTTGGACAACTTCTTACAAGGAAAAAAATTCAACTCCGATGCGGCAGTCCAAACCGCCTTCAAAGAGTTCATTGATTCTCGCCCCCATGGTTTTTTTAGTAAAGGGATCAATGAACTACCTATGAGATGACAAAAGTGCATAGATAACAACGGTGCATACTTTGATTAATTAAATATATTTTACAAAAAAAAAATTTACTTTATATTCCTCCCGTACAAAACGCCAATTTCATATGTAAGGACCTAATATTAGGTCAATTACGCACCGGACAACTAACTGAATAATGTACCGTAGCGGGTGTATCCACGTTCGGCTATTGACTCGGCAAACGTATCCATCTCTTCGTGTTGCTTTAAAACGCCCAAAGAATTGCATGTGCGTGTGAACTGAGGACCACACTGGGAATTCGCGAAATGAAAATCATAGGATTTAGTAGTAGACTTAAAACAATTGTAGAATGAATCTGGGAATTTGTAAACAAATATGTTAAAAACTACGACCCATAAAGTGTGGTCCCTGAGTTCTCACAGACGATCAGCCAGATCTCGGAAAGCATTTTAAAAAAGAAGGTTTTGTGAATACAGACATTTAGTAAAGAATTTGTAAAGAACTTTACTAAATAACAGACCAAAAAGCATTAAAGATAAAAAAATATAACGACTGAACTGTGGTCCCTCAGTCCACATAACAAAGATAAATATTTTAGTTAATATTAATAAATAAAATTAATAAAACCGTTCTTTTTCCACAGAAAGTTTTAGTAAAAGTCTTCAAACATTTTGTAAAAAAGAAATGGAGCAAAAATATCGAAGCATTTTGAAGATAGCGATGATTAAAACTGCACCCTAATTGCATAACGCACGATTAATCATAATCTGAATCATTTTGAAACAGATTGCTAATCCATTGCTGCATGTGTTCGGAAAATTTCTGCTCAACAACGTAAGACGCAATGAATGTTGTTGAACTGTCAAACTGAAACAGATTGTGATTGATCGTGTGTTACGCAATTAGGGTGCTGGTCCCTCAATCCTCTCCTCCACTGACATATGTGCGTGTGCTAGCTGCTAGACGAGAGGAATATCAGAAAGTCTAGTGTACTTAACTTTTAGTAGTAAGTTTCTACTAAATAATAGGTATCTAAAATTGTGTATTTCTTACCTCTTAGCTGAGATAATATTATTTTTTTAATCCTACGAAAATAGATAGAGCAGTGTGACCATACAATAAAACAAAATGTAGACAGTATTTACTATTATACTTTATTTAATATATAATTATTTAGACGAAACGAAAACAATGTTGTATGGTTAATTTAACAACATGGCATTATGTGTATTTTGTAAAAAAGTAGATTGGACAAATTCCCAGATTCATTCTACAATTGTTTTAAGTCTACTACTAAATCCTATGATTTTCATTTCGTGAATTACCAGTGTGGTCCCTCAGTTCACATGCACATAGAATTGCTGTTTTGTGTCCAGCCCTGTTTAAACATTCTTTGAATTGAACAAACGGTACTTATGCTTCGTTCACATCGTCGCGAGAATTTTCCACGTGCCCATTACTTTGCGACTGCTGAATAACTGCATACAAATCGAATCAAACTTTATGAGGGTTCGTATCGATTTTAAGTGCGTATTGATTGATTACTTACAGGTCAACAAGTTTTAAATGGTTATTTTATTATTATAAGAATCGATTTCAATAAATTCAGTTATGTACAACATGGCGTCCTTTTGTTTTTTATTTGCATAATCAATTATTTGGTACCTAGTGTAAATCTAAATTATAACATTCAAAGTCCTGACTGACTGATTATATATAATTATCTACGCACAGCCTAAACCGCTGGTCCTAGAGACATGAAATTTGAAGGGTTTGTTCTTTGTGAAGAGTAGGTATCCACTAAGAAAGGGTTTCTCGAAATTCCACCCCTAAGAGGGTAAATGGAGGGAAGGTGAATTTCACGCGGACGAAGTCGCGGGCAGAAGCTAGTTGTTATATATAGGTCAGCATTACCTGCTATAGACACTATCATAAATCAATATTGGACCAAGTAAGGGAAATAATAAAATTATTGTTTCAGAAATACAATTTTTTTCTGTGGTAGTGTAGTGTTCAGACATTGATTGTAGTAAGTATTTAGAAAAAATGGTAAGTAATAAATATAATGTTCATAGGTGTAATAAGGTTCCGATGTAACTAGATTATCTGGATAATGAGACTGGTTTGACCTTAGTCCTGGGTACAGGATGTGGACGTGACTTGGCGAGGCGGAAGGATGACCTACATCCTCTCTGGACCCCTATTAACCTTCCTTGCGAATAGATTACAAATGAAGTACTACACATACGTTTTTTATTCATACGTTATTTTAAAAGTCTTTGACTTGAAGCCAAATTCAACTTAGACTAGATAAGTATTTTATCATTTATCATTTAATAATTATTTATTTCAAAAGTGGGGTACATACAGTCTGTTACAAAATAATTGAATCTGGCGTCCTAAATAGGTTACAATATGTTAACCTTAATACAGGTTCGCCAGCCCAGGTTCCCATTTGTTTTGAAATTCAGAAGAGCGACTTGATACATAGATAAAATAAAGTAATTAAAGATGTTTACGGGAAAGGATCCTTATTAGCTCAGGAAACCTATAAAATCATTAATGATCATAAAATACTCCAAAAAAAGCGTACATCAAGCGAAACATTATTTAATCTGCCTCATTGATACGCCTACGGAAAAGCTTAAAATAAAATACCTACTACAATATTTTTCCAATATATCGGATAATTCATACATGGTTTCAAAGTTAATTAGGTAATAAATGCAATAAATAACATAATTTGACCGAAATAATGTTTATTTTTGGTATGAATTCGTTTTCTACACTAATATTATAAAGAGGAAAGATTTGTTTGTTTGAAATAAATAGGCTCCGAAACTAATCCTTTTGTGTTAGATAGTCCATTTATCGAGGAATGCTATAGGCTATATAAGATCACGCTACGACCAATAGGAGCGTCGCAGCAATGAAACATGTTGCAAAAACGGGAAAAATTATTCCTTTTGAGAGCTTTCGTTGCGTGCGCTGCGTAAACGGTAAAGTTACGCAAAAATAATGTAGGTATGACGAAATTGTTCCCTCTTAAAAGTTGTAAAAAAGCGTAGACTTTTTAGAACTTTACAGCATATGATTATCTTTTATGGTCACTAGAACCGTTTTTATGATAATCAAATTTGTTCTAAAATAATGCATTATTTGCAAAGGTTCATTATAAACATGATATTAATCCTTATCCAAATAAACACGTTATTCATCACAAGTATTTAATTTTGAACAAAATTACACTTGACATCTTTTGATTTCAATGAATATCTTGGCAGATATCATAGTTTTAAAATAAATCAGCACGGCCGCCGCGCGCCGTTAACTGTGCGAGGTTTACTATAATTCCACTCTTACTGATCATAGCGTGATGTACCTAAAATAGCTTCTTAAAGTAATATACAGACGCCAGCACATCAAGCTACTACAATATGTCAAATTTCTTTAATAGATTTTCAACTTTATCGCTACAGTATAAGGTTCAAAGTTGATTGGGAAAATTTGACAGTTTCGGGTAGCTTGATGTGCTGGCGTCTGTACACACGGCTACTCATCGAGCTACACGTTTCCAGTTTTAGCTGAGCTCGCATTGTATAGGTTTTTCGTACAATCAGTAGTCAGCTTATACTGGTTATGTATAGCTTGATGTGTAGCCGTGCGTACTAATTAATAATCTCAAAATAATCCTACAAATATTATAAATGTAAAAGTTTGTGAAGGTGTTTGGATGTTTGTTACTCAATCACGCACAAACGGCTGAACAGATTTGGATGAATTTTGGCACACAAATATTTTATAATCAGGAATAACACATAGGGTACTTTTAATCCCGATATTCCTACGGGATCGAAACTAACGCGGCTGAAACCGCGGGGCGCTGCTAGTGTAATAATATTTTTCTTTATACTAATAGTTACGTTTCCAGTTTTCCGTTCTGACGCGCGTGCGGAAACCGTCGCGTCGGTCGACGTCGCATCGGCGATAGGTGATTTAATTATGATAGGAATCTAGAATCTAGTCATCTGCCGTCCGTTTTTTTATTGAAAAATCCGGATTAATAAAATTATGAGATGTATTAATAAGTTAAAAATAAATAGTGATTTCGTAGAAAATTAACTAAATAAACCCCAAGCTATCCAACCCTATAAGAAACAGGCATGTTTGTTGTAAGTTGTAATAGTGTTGTTTGGGGGTCAGTCGCCTCGAGGGTAGCCAGTACACGTCAAGCGTGTCTAAATTGGCGTTCATTCAGATGTATCTTACCCGTATGGGGGATAAAAACTGGTAACGTGAATAAAAAATTAAATTAATACGTGAATAACATTTTTAGAAGTTTTGAAAAATTTTTTTTTGTGTTCAGTTTCAATAATTATGTTAAGTCGTTCAAGGGAAGCTTCGAGAGTTAATGAACTGAAGTAGCATTTAAATACGATTTTGTTTTCATCAGAAGTAGTAAACATGGTGTAATTCTTTAAAGAATAATAAATAATTTATTTATTCATTGTTACAAAGATGACCTTATAATTATTATGTAATGATTTTATCAGTAACTACAATCTGTTTATTTAGACGGTGGTCCCCAAACTAGGTAGTTGACCTGTATCTTGGAGACCTAAAAACATCGACAAGTCGTTATCGAACTCTTAATTAATTTGCACGTCTGAACAACACAACATCTTAATGGTTTCCGAAATAACGAGCGACTTGGGGTTCCGGGAAAATATGTATGCAATAATAAGAGCGTTTCAATACCGAGTAATACTCATTTATAAGCAGAAATTTCTCAAAAGACCGAAGGAACGTACTTTATATTTTCTTCTTTTATTGTTACTTGTGACATCCACATAGAATTTAATTTCGTTCACAAAGCCCTTGCCTGTCTCAAGCACTCGACTATTTTTCAAGCTAACTGTAGTTCGTGTTAAAAGTTTGCTGGGAAACTATTAGAAACAGGAGTTGGCGTGTCGAGGGCTGTAGAGTGATAGCAAATGAAACTGCAGTGGCAAAACGGCACTCCATTCCATACTTAAATAATGTATGTATAATAATGCACACCAAAAGATAAATAAACAAAGATTTATATTGTGTTAAAAGTTAAAATGAATTTAATTAGTAATTTTAATTTATTACGTTCGCAACTCAGCTCCCTTGTTAATGGACATAAACTTTTCTTTTGTAATTGTAGACAAGCTGGAATAAAAAAATTCTATTTAATTTTTCATAGTTGATTAAGTGTTTTTTTTACTATTTGAAAACGGGACACCGCGCCACCGAGATGTATTAGAAATTAAAGTGGTTAGGTTATTTGAATTTAGTAGTTAATTAAAGTTTAAATTAGTTCGTAGTTTTTAAAAAATACAAAAAAATAAACCGCCTCTTTACATTTTACAATTATACAGGGTTACAGAAAAACAAAAAAAGTTGTAAAAATTCTACGCCGGAACCTTAAACCCCTACGCATTTTGTGAGCGCAGATAAATGGATAGAACCAATAAAAACGGAGGTCTGAGAATTAGTCTAAGGGTGCAGATGGCACGTTTAGCCCAGCGTATGCTAATGTGACCGTCTGCCGGGCAGCAGGTGAGCGAGGTCACTGACACCCGCAGGTGCACGCCTACATTCGCAAGTCGCGTTCGCGCCACAAAGGGAGTACCAGTGAGTGTTCCAAATTGCCAACTATCAACCATCGACAAAGCCTTCAACTTTCTTCATTTCCTGCGACATCGCTTTTAGAATAGGTACAAAATATAGGAAATACCCGTTTAGCCGAAATGTTAGTTCCACATAAGTAGTTTTGGAATATTTGATGTCGCGGACTTGACTAGAATTAATTTACTATTTTAAAATTAAATTATATTTTTTTAAAATAGCAAGTCTGTTTATTTTTTGCGAGCTAAACCCGAATTTCCCCCGAATCTTGTTAGAAAACGCAGCTCAGAAACTGTTCCTAAAAATATCATAGTACAACAATAGTATGTAAAAATAAATGTACAAAGAAGTCGCAAAACTCGACAAAATAGAGCGGTAATATTTATTATAAGTACAAAGAACAGCAACGAAGAGTTTCTGGAATTAGAACCAGGTTAAGGACGATCAAAAGTATAATCGAATGCGTGAATAGAACAGGCGGGAGTGAAACGGGGCCCGGAGCCCGGCAGGTGTTCGACGCACAAAGGCCGACATACCGGTACCTAAAAACTTAAAGACCAACTCGCGCAAAAAATATTATAAAATAAAACCCTACAGCCAACCGCCGTTCAAAATGTCACTACCAGCTGTCCCACCTCACCTGTGAACCATTCCTTTAGCTAGCCAGCCCTCCGACTTTTACTTAATAACCTAATAAACATAATGGATTCTTAAAGTCATCGTTCCCTTTTAATATATTTATTTTTCTTTTAGGCTAAACGAGAACGGCGACGCGACGCAGAATCAAAGAGTTATAAATTAATTGTAGGTCCAATCGAAACTGACACGCGACCTTAGAAATTAAAAGAAGCTTTGGAAAACAAGCGATAACGAAAGAAATTGAAACCCAAAATGAAGAAACTCACGAAGTTAAACTGGAAATGCGGAAAACCTAGAACAACAAAAAACGCGGAAACAATATACTCACCGATTTTTAGGAGAGATTAGGCCACGGCGATTTGCACGTTAAACCAAACATGAGCCTTTTAGATTTAAGAACGAATTGTTTGATATTCAAATCTCAAAATGCGAAACAAATTAGAACGGTATGTATTGACTTAGTAAAATAAAGAGCGCGTGTGGCTTCATGTTGTTGGGGTTGATTCGCGTCTACTTGTGAAGACGTCCGCGGGTAGACTGACATCGTTTGTGTTCCGACGGGCTTTTAGTAAAGCACCCCCGAGACGCCGGGGCGCCGGAGGTGCACATGCGCGCCACCCGCCGCCCCGTCAATAACACCCTGCCTCTCATTGTGCCCCGGAAACGACGACTTAACGAGTCACGCCGCAAGACGACACCCTGTTCTATGTCTAAGCCTACCCAGATAGCTTTAACAATGTAACTAAGATTAGTGTTGATATCAGTAGAAAAAGTGTTCTGGTCTTCTAAACCATGTGACTGCTCTACTGTTTTGTGCGAGCTTTTGTGTCAGTCGGTTAGACCTTGCACAAAGGTTCCGCGTTTTGGCTAATTAGATAGCTTCAGTAACTGGGACTATGAGGTCAGATTTATATTATAATAAGACACAATACTTAAAATGGAATAGACAGAGAACAATAATCGAACACAAAAGAAACTATAGTGAATTTTTCCCAAAAATTCCAATAAGTACCAAGGAAGACCCAATTAGAAACACACTATAATTTCACTAAAGAGCGTAAAATATTATTATTTCGTTAGGTAACAAGCTCTTATTAGATGAGAGTCGGAGCAATCTACATAATAAACATCCTAGGTGGCAACTCTTGCATGCGACACTGTCGTTACGAGCCACTAATGTCCACCTACGACTTCACTTAACAAATTGACCACAATAAATGTCCACCTCAATAATAGTAACATTAATAATGTTTTAGTTAAACGCAATTGTGCCTAAATCAGTGACTTTGGGAATGATGAAGCGATTAACATCTGGAGGCCAGATCTTTATTAATTTGCAATCATGACAAAAGACAGGTATGTTTTCCAAAACTTGTTCCTCCACCATTCACAATTTAGAGGACAAAAAAGATTTATTCAATGTTGAACCAAAGACAAAAGCTTATAATCAGTATTTTACATAATTTACATTATCTGGATATGTCAAAATTCTATGTTCCTAATGACGGTGGATAGTAAATTACTTCCACTGCGGACAGAAGATCAATCAGACCATCCAAATATTCGTGCGATCGAAGTCCGATATGTGTGTTTGGACTACATTTCATAAATGTATGTATGCATACTAACATTTAATGTTTGTAGTTATATGTCAATAGCTAATAGCCTACCGATGAGCCACGTCGAAGACAATCGTTACCTAGGCGACCTAATGACAACAAAAATGCGCACTATATTATTATTCTGCTTAAGTCCAGCAGCAGAATATTATGGTCACCAAGTAGCAAGAGATATTGCGCAATGATGAAAAACTGAAAACGAAACAATTTATAAATAGCATAAAGATTAACCGGCTATATTTGGGCTTTCCTATTTTCTGAAAACTTGATAAACCACGACTAATATTTTCCTGATGAGAAATCAGAGCAATAATCATTTAATACTTTACACGTGGCGAGGTGCGCCCTTTGATAAGGTGTCCGACACAGCCACATGGACGGGGCTCGATAAATAACTTTCATTGAATTTTTCCTATCGGAAAAGTCTTGTAAGTAAAACACGAAATTGTCACTGCCTTTGATTAAATATTAACGTGGGATAAAACACGTGCTCCGAAGGTAAACTATAGTTCACTCGTGAGAACCGACGGCTGTTGGGACAATCATGTGGCGCTGACCTAATTGTAGCTCGCATTTCTTCTAGCGACATTATTTCAAACTTGTAATTGTAGCAAAGGTCTGAGGGCTGAAGTGAAGTCTGTAATTTACCTGACACAGGATGCTAAAATATTCAGCGACAATGGGAACCTGCCAGGCGCCACCGACCACCACCCTGAGACTGGACACATGATGTTTCTAGGCTACACCACAACCACCCCATATCATTAATTCCCTCCTTCAAGAGAATATGCAGGTGTCTTTGAGGCCACTTCTTTATAATACAATTGGCCGTATTTACACATCTCGATGTTTCTTGTGCATTTTAAAGTGAAAATGCACGATGTAAAACTGTCTGATTGAAACTGTTTCAAAGGAAATTTCTTGGTGCATGTATTTTCAATACTATAATAACGTGGCTTCATCGAATACTGCGTGGCTGGTATCATAGGCAACATTTTATACTATTTCTACTCTTTGAAATGGCACACATGCGACAGGTGAGTAAGGAAGGAGTACATATACGCCTGTCTCATATATTTTGCTAAAGCGATTCTGAAGCTATATGTTTGGGGACGTTTAGAGAAAGAGGTCCGCGCAAAGGTTCATAAGGACCTAATCTATTATTGATAGAGGCTTTGGCAGAAGCCTTTTGGCCAAGGGAAAATTGGATTATGGATGATGTTGTGAAACATCTTGCTACTTTTAGTCATTTAATATAGACTAAGGAAAAAATACATTATTCATCAATCATGAAGGATAAAAGTATTTTTAAAACATTTTGCCCTAAACCTACTCTGCACGTAGCAGTGGCGAAGGGTGATATGACATAGGTAAGCCGGAGCAAAAAAAAGTCATTAAAACGTTTCATTATATTTCAATGATGAATTGACTATAGAGTGGTTGTGTTCTGAATTTTCGAAGGCAAGCCAGCGGGAATCGAGTTGTATGGTACCTTCGCCACTGGCACGTAGTCGGCTGAACGCTGACTTTTCAAAAGTGCATAGTGCTTACCTATATACCTTATCTATGTATTCTTTTCTATCGTGCTTGTTAGAGATCCTAAGATTTCTACTAAATTTTCTGTTTTTACCCGCGAGAGCCTTTAATTGGCTTTATGTCCCATATACAATTGTTATGCATATGTTATTGCTGTAGGTTTTCCTTTAAATAAATAAATATATAAATAAAGAGTAGTACAGTTAAATGGAGAATAGAAGCATGTTAGTTGTACAATCGCAGTGCGCGGAAAGTCCAGCGCTTTTTGCAAGTTAACGACAAAGCTGTTCTCCCCTTGAACAAATTGTCATATGACCCAGTAGATCTTATTTCGTAGTTTATTCCTTTGCTCGAAATAATGAATTTTCAATCAAGCTTTAGGCAGAAACAAATCCAATCCACACACCACACAGTTAAATAAGAAGAAGTAACATCAGCATAAACGCACCGTTGTTTTTCTCCCTGATTACATTACCACTAACATTTTTCGTAAATCGTGAAAGGATCCACTTAACCCTCTGAGATTGACGACTAGGATTTGATCCGTCAGCGTTCATTTATTCATAACATCACTAAGTCCCGTATTACAGAACGTCACTCAATACTCAAGCATTACTTAAAACTAGTTTCAACCAATCAAATAGCTTGAATCTAGTTTTAAGTAATGCTTGAGTATGAGTGACGTTCAGTAATACGGGCCTAAGCGCTCAGATACGTCGTATAATAAAATCTACAAAATATTTTGGCAAAATCATAGTAGCGTTGTACTCATATGTCGTGATTGCCACTTCATACAAAGCAATAGCACTTATTTCACGCTCGAGGTCCCACGTTGGGCGCCAGTGTCTGTCGTATCCGCTTTAGTATAATGTGTAACGAACCATGAAAGTATTACAACCTTACTTACGACGTTGCCAGGCTAATATTCGCTACGTTTACAGCTCTCTGCGAGATAAACGATCTTGTAAGTGTAAACCTATCTGAACAAGAACTTAATTTGGATATGTAAATCACATAATATAAAAACTAGGGTAGGACAATGGTTAGACCTTTTGTAGCTAATCTCGAACATAATAATAATAGAAAGAGCCCTTGAAGGTTTCAGCATTTACTCTAATAAATATTCCGCTCGGTTTCAGGAGTAACATGGCTGTATTATTTTAATTAGGTATTGTTGCAAAGCCTAGCAATCAGCACAGTTCTACTCTTCATCTTCGGGCGTTTAGTACTTCAATACTGCTGTGTCTCAAGCCCCACGCTTATCATTTTATGGGATTATTGGGCATCATCAAATTAGCAGCGAACATGAGTTTTCAGTGGTTACATTGCCAAAAACCAGATTCATATTTTTTGCTTCCTCTAACATGAACAACCTGGGAGAGATTAAGTGGAGCTAAAGTCACGGTAAACAGTATTTTATTTGCGGTACCAGTCCCTTTGCGGCCAACGGAATCGAAAACAGTAGAACGAAACGTAGTCGAAAATTAAATTTATCGCTTATTCAGCTTCAAAATCTGATTCCAAACAACTTGGATGCGTCCAAGGGTTTGTAATTTAACATGAGTTCTAAGATGTTCGAAAGCATCGATTGGAGTTGTCGCGCCCATTACCTACCAGTACCAATTCCTAATTATTGCTTTAAAATGTTAAGAGCGCAGTTAAAGAATTGCTTCTATTTGAAGAAAACGTTCAAGTAATTAGGAGAAAGGGGCAGTGTGGAGGGCCAGGGCCTCGGTCGCCCCCTGTGGCCTTTCAGACAACGGTTATCCATTTCGTTTCCTCGCGGGCCGGTGTGCGTGAATATTTGATGTTTCTATCGATCATAACTTCTTTGCGGGGCTACGAGGTACCGAAGAAGGGCCTCTACAGTAGCAACTGTTTCAGAATTCTATCAGGCTGCATTCACTTGAAAAGACACATCACATTGCATTTATATTCATATCAATTTAGGACAATTTTATTGTAATTCTGCTACAATAGAATCCCCTGCAGGGTAATTGCGTAACACACTATTAGTATGAGGGCTGCACTAAAAGTATCGGAAATGGTATATTTCCACTGTTCCTGTCATATTAAATTATTTTTAATTGAAAACTCCTTGGTTTTAAAAATCGAATACCAATTATTTATTTAAAAAAAGATTCTCGGTCTTGTCACAAGGTTTTGTCAAACTTGTTTAGTCGTTGAGAAAATGGAATTGACTCGAGAAAATTCAAGAGCGATGATTTATTATGACTTTCGAAGTGGTTTAACACAAGAACAGTGTATTGACCGGATGATTTCTGCATTTGGTGATGAAGCCCTATCCAAAACCACAATTTATCGCTGGTTTGCTGAATTTCAACGTGGACGTGTCAAGCTCAGTGATGATCCCCGTCAAGGTCGTCCAAAAACTGCAGTCACCCAAGAAAACGTTGATGCTGTGCGTAAGCTGATTGAGGAAGATCGACATGTGACATACCGCGAAATTCAGGCAACTTTAGACATTGGCATGAGTCAAATACAAATAATCTTGCATGAACAATTAGGTGTAAAAAAGTTGTTTTCCCGATGGATACCGCATTCGCTCTGTGAAGAGCAAAAAGCGGCTCGCGTTACTTGGTGCGTCAGAACTCTCGAAAGATTCCACGTAGGATCCTCAAATGCTGTATACAACATCGTATCAGGTGACGAATCCTGGATATATGCGTACGAACCCGAAACAAAAAACCAGTCACGAGTTTAGGTGTTCGAAAATGAGTTAAAGCCAACAAAAATTGTTCGTTCACGGAGTGTTGCAAAAAAAATGGTGGCCACGTTTGTCTCCAAAACCGGCCATGTTACGACTATTCCTCTTGAGGGACAAAGAAGGTTAATGCAGAATGGTATGCTAGCATTTGTTTGCCACAGGTCGTTTCTGAACTCCGTAAAGAGAACTGCAACCGCCGCATCATCCTCCATCACGACAATCCGAGTTTTTAGAGCAAGAAAACATAGAATTATTAGACCATCCGCCGTACAGCCCCGACCTAAGCCCTAATGATTTCTATACTTTCCCTAAAATAAAGAATAAATTGCGTGGACAGAGATTTTCATCACCTGAAGAAGCTGTGGACGCCTACAAAACGGCCATTTTGGAGACCCCAACTTCCGAATGGAATGGTTGCTTCAATGATTGGTTCCATCGTATGGAAAAATGTGTCAAATTTCGCGGAGAATACTTCGAAAAGCAATAAATACATTTTTAAATAGTAATGTTGTGTCACTTCCTTGATTCCCGAAATTTGCAGTGCCGCCCTCGTAACAATGGGTTTCATTTTGACAGTTCAACAACATACGTTATTGAGCAGACACATTTTTCCAACATATGGAGCAATGGATTAGAAACATGCTTCAAAATGATCCAAATTCAGAGTAATAATGTGTTACGCAATCAGGGTGCAGGTTTTTATTTTTTTAATTCGTGTTAAGAAATTTTTTTCATTTTAAGAGCCCTCTTACATTTTGGTACCCTGCGCGCATCTTTTTTTTTATTTTCTACACTAATATTATAAAGAGGAAAGATTATTTTTGTTTGTTTGAAATTAATAAGCTCCGGAACTGCTGGACCGATTTGAAAAAAATCTTTTTGTGTTGGATAGTCCATCTATCGAGAAATGCTATATGCTATAACATCACGCTACGATCAATAGGAGCATCGCACCAGTGAAAAATGTTGCATGTCTACCTTTTAAGATTGACTCACTATAACATTTTTTATGATAATCAAATTTGTTCTAAAATAATGCATTACTTGCGAAGGTGTTTTTATAAACATGATATTAATCTTTATCCAAATAAATACGTTATTCATCACAAGTATTTAATTTTGAACAAAATTGTCCTTGTCATCTTTTCCGCACGGCCGCCGCGTGCCGTTAACTGTGCGAGGCTTACTATAGTTCCACTCTTACTGATCATAGCGTGATGTACCTAAAATAATATGTACACACGGCTACACATGAAGCTATACATTTCCAGTTTTAGCTGACCTCGCATTGTAGAGGTTTTTCGTACAATCAGAAGTCAGCTTATACTGGGTTAATAGCTTTATGTGTAGCCGTGCGTACTAAGCAATAATCTTAAAGTAATGGAATATACATATTTTAGTAGTATAGGTAGTAGGTTTTTTTCTCAAATTAACGCGGGTGAAACCGCGCACTGCTAGTTTAATGATTTAAACGTTTCTGCTATCGTGCTTATCTAGCGAATGTCGCGCTACAATTTGTCTTCCAAATTGAACACAGTGGTAATCAATTTAACCGCCATTCTTACTGAATATCTAACATTATTATTGGATATAGTAATAAAATGGATTAGTCAAATCCAAATTTTTTTTTATTAATTGCTGGTCAGTCTAAAAGAGGCTGTAATGAATTCCGTGAAAATGATTAAGTAGCATAATAAGTCTATAATGTTCCCATAGGTGGGACACAGGCCTCCTCTCTTCTAAAGTGGGCTGTAATCTACCACGCGGGCCCAGTGCGGGATGTCACATGTCTTCGAATTGTTGGTTCTAGGACATGCCGGTTTCCTTACGATGTTTTCCTTCACCGTTTTGACAGCAGAGGTGGGGGGAAGTTATTTACACAAAGTAAATCGCTTGCCTTCGAACCCACGACCTACTCGTAAGCCTTTACCTCTGGGTAACCACTGCTCTAATTATTAAGTGATCAGTTGATATTTTATTTCTCCATTTCAAGTCCAATTCTAATTACATTATTACAAGCAACATCATTCATCATTCGGCAAATGCAGAATACTGTATTTGCCGACATAACGGCCTACGATTAAGTGGCGACGGAGCTACAATTTTCTTTTCGAAGCAGACGGACAAGAAAGACTGCATTTAATATGTAAACCATAATATCCCTTTACACAATTCCGTATGGGACATTTGCGTGCAAGTCTATAAAGTAAAACGAATATCAAATGATGCATTTAAGGGCGTAATGGGGTTGTCTTCATGAGTTATGGAGGCGACGTGGTGGTTACGAAAAAATAGTCTAGAATAGTAAGAAAGGTATCGGACGGAGTTTCGTGAGTATAATTGGAGAGGTTCGTGGGCGTGCCGCACGCTACGGCGGCGCAGCCGGGCGGGAGATATCTTGTATGTATTTGCCTCTCTAGTAATTTCCCCGTCCGTCCTTGTATATTTAAGCGGCGGCGTCGTCGTCGTCCGAGCCGCTCTCATGCATATGTCATGAGCAGTTGCCGCGCGACGGTTTGTTGACGGTCGAGCCGCGGGAACCGCTACCACCGGCCCCCAGCCCAGGTCCACCAGACCCCACCACCGATAATTATTGCGTTCTACTTTCGATTCCGGTTACTATCGGCGCCACCCTCACCGCTCTGTGGTGGAGCCACCACGACCAAAGGGATGAGGCGACAATTAGATCCCCGTTTTCTCCAATAGTGTATTGCATGTACGGTCAAATTAAATGGTAGGCACCGTATAAACAGTCATAAGTCCGGTCCGGTGTGCACACGCGAGGCAATAAATAACTATTTAATGTCCCCGTGGGCAAACAGCGTGGATAAGTTATTGAATAAAATCATTAAACATTTTTATGTCCTACTTAAATACTCTCGCCGGAATCAATTAGTTACTTGGGGAGATTTTTATTTACTGAATTATATTTCGAAAATAGTATAATAGAAATGTATATAACAACCGAGCCCCGACGGATCCATCGCTTTCCTCGAGATAGATTACTTAGGAGATTTCATAGATGTTTGACTTTGTGATGGATGGCCTCGGAACCCCGCTACGTTTTAAGGGCGAGACCCGTCAGTCATTAATTAACCACTACTGTTAGAAAGAGTTACTTTGTATTATGAGAAAATGAGGCCAATGGTTTTTTTTTTTTAATATTTCTCTTTCAGGCTATTTCACTGCCAGCTTTTATTACGTTTACATAGCTGTATTAGACACGACGCACTTTGCGTTCTCCAAAGATAACGTTATCTAATCTAAATTGGTACAGTATTAGTTTTGACTTTAATTTCTTTTGGAAATCGGCAATTTTTTTATTGTTTTGAAATTAAAACATGCATGATTGATTTTTTATTATGCACTAAGATAAAAACCCGCGCAGGAATATAACAAATACATTAGGTAGGTATAATTATTTATCAAGAAATAATATGCTGCCTATGTAATGTATTTGACATTAAACAAATTGATTTGATGTGACTGACTGCTTGTACAGACGCCAGCACATCAAGCTACCCAAAACTGTCAAATTTTCCCAATCAACTTCAAACCTTATACTTCAGTAATAAAGTTGAAAATCTATTTAAAAAATTTGACAGATTGTAGTAGTTTGATGTGCTGGCGTCTGTACGTGAAGTTATTAATCAAAATGGTTTTAATTTGATTGGTTATTAGGTATTCAATTAAAATAAACGACTGCAGTTCCTGAAGGGTAGGCAGAAACGAACTATTATGTCAATGGTATTTGGTTCCATAATGGGGTGAAAAACTTAATACATTTAAATTTCTAACTGCGAATTTTGCGCGAATGGATAAAATTCGAAATTAGTAGGTACATTAGAGGAAGTCCTGAGAGTGGCACCAATGACCGAAAAATTGTGTGGAAACAAATTTCATGGTATGGGCATGATATGCACAGGAATGGGGAAAATGTTGAGAGGAAATTTTTGAGTATGAATATGGGAAGACCAAAAAACCATGGGTGTACTGAGGATAAGGATTAAAGGATGACAGAGAAGTATGGAAGTACACAAGTTACACTGACTAAGGCAAGATAATGATGACGATTTCTAACTGTCAAGGACAATAATATAGCCTAATAGAAAATCCCAATTGCCTAGTTGGGAATTCAACTTAAGACCGCTATGGATAAATCTAGTGTTAACATACAAAACTTATACTTATGCAATGGGATGCTACAGCTCACTTAAAAGTGCATTATGGTAATTAGATTCATAAAAAGAGACTAGGAAACCAAAAAATAAGGTCTATGTATTGTCATGACAGACAAGTTATTTCCATACTTTGTATTTAATTTGTGTACAACTAGTCATACCAAAATCCTGAAAAGCTCAGACAGTTGTCTTATTCTGTCTAAATGCAGAAGACAAAAGCAGTTTTAAAATACAAGGTAGATTTCTAATAATATCCAACAGTGGATCAGATTAATGGGACTATGATATAATGTTATATCATATTGCTGAAATATTAAGTACTATTAGCGCCCCGCAGTTTCACCCGCGTTAGTTTCGATCCCGTGGGAATATCGGGATAAAAAGTATCCTTTGTGTTAATCCTGGTTATAAACTATCTGTGTGCCAAATTTCATCCAAATAGATTCAACGGTTTACGCGTGATTGAGTAACAAACATCAAAATCTCTTCACAAACTTTCCCATTTATAATATTAGTAGGACAATGCAGAATGTTTATCAATAAAAATTATGTATCTCATTTGTTGTTTCTATTTATTGTGTACCAGAATTCCAACAATGTAACAAATATCAACATAATAGTGAGTTCTGTTTACTGTGAATAACTCATTTGTGTTATTCATACTTTTCATTCAAGTCTATACTAATACTATTAATATTATAAAGAGGAAAGGTTTGTATGTATGTTTGTAACGAATTGGCTCAAAAAGTACTAAACCGATTTTAAAAATTCTTTCACCATTTGAATGCTACATTATCACTGATTATTATAGGCAATTTTTTTTTCCACCCGTGCGAAGCCGGGACGGACCGCTAGTTATTCATAAGAATTAGATTATTGACCTTTGGCAGTAAAGAACTTGGCCAAATTTTAGTTATAGTATTGATCTAAACTCCATACATAAATGGAACAAAGAATAATCATGGTATTTCTCAATTTATCATATAAAATGTATGACAAATTTCCCTATACGGCTTGAATTTTCATTAATTCAAACTTGACAGTAGAGAGCAGAGGTGGCCCAGTGGTATAGCCATGATTTATGAGTTGAAGATTGTAGGTTCGAACACAGAAAGGCGCTTTAATTTCGCCAGATTTTGACACCACTGCTCTAAAAACAGTGAAGGTAAAAATTGTGAGGAAACTGGCATCTACTAGAACCAAAAATTCAAAGACATGTGACATGTAACAACCAGCACTGGGCCCGCATGGTGGATTATGGCTCACTCGTTCTTACAGAGAGGAGGCCTGTGACCAAGAGCAGTGGGAATATTATAGGCTGATTATGCTTATGACAACGGTTCACAATTCCACTAACCATAATGGTATGTGGAGATTGTTTAACTATTATGCCTGCTTAGTGGACAGTGAACTTCCTATCTGGGCCTCAAGTCTGCTATTACAATAGAGTCAGAATGGTCTATCATTGATTTCATAATTGTTGATTTTGACAAGTTTGGTAATCTACTAATATAATGGCGTCATTATGACTTTCCAATGGTCAACCACTGACACTCTATTGAAAAAAATGGCATAAAATGGTAATCTCATACATAATGACAATAAAATATATGTTTATTGCTATTTACGAACTTCTTACTACTTCAGATTGCAAACATTAATACATAATATGTAAAAACATATCGTCGACCGTAGGTTCAATTGAGGTAAGGGACAAGATATTCAATGTCCCTTACCTCAATTGAACCTACGGTCGACGATATATTAAATTAAATCTAGCATGAAAAGTAGTAGTTTTTCTAAGACCATTATCCAACCAATGATCAACCATTATGAATTCAGACTATGAACTTTTAGCAAAATGACAATGGGATCGTGTTGGAATGACGAATTTATAAAAACAGCAGACTTGGGCCCCTGATCTATTTCTTGCTAACAATACTAATTTGCTAGTTTTATGCACCATGTGTCAATAATTCAATACACTTACACAGTCTTTTCTTTTAGGAGACAATACAATATCATTACATTTTACATAATTGTTTGACTACTTTCCAACAATATTACAACATTTTAAATGTATCTGCAGCTTAATTTGAAAAGCTTTCGTATTTTACATGTTCAATTATGTTATAATCAACTTCATGAAAAAATTTAAGTTAAATTCAATTTTAAGCATTCTGATGTATATGGATTTGAATTTGTTAACTTTAGTTGGTTTAGAACTTAATATGAACACCAATGTGCCAGCTTGTTTAAGGGGCAGAGTCATTGTTCATTATTTTATCATATTAGTTTCTTGTTCCTCATAAAAGAAAGAAATATGAACATTCATAATTACGGAAATTAACATTAATACAAGTCAGATTTTACTCTTAATATGATGGAGATGGAGCCTACCGAAAGACAAGATGGCAGTGATAAGTGAGAGACTAACTTAAAAATAGGTCTAAAAACTACTTTAGGCTTATCAGAATCTCCAAACTTCATACATTTGTACGGATTTTACAGAACGCTGTAAGCCAATGTTTTTTACATTTTAGTGAGCACCAATAATATTGTAATACGTGTAATAATGTAATGTTCATCAGAACAAGATTCGGGGGCCAAATCCTAATGCTGAACATGACTACCCACTTCGTTACGAATTATCGAGTAAACAATTGCTTGAAACTTATACAATTTCAGTTTTACCGTAACTTTAGCTCGCAAATTTCAACGATAAATACAAGCCGTCATCTTTCATGCGTAAATATAAATAATTGCAACTAAATCAACGCCGGTTGCAAATTAATCGATAACATGACATGACGGTCGTGACTTGAAAAACTATCAAGCGATTATAGTAATTAAAAATTGACGTACCTTTAGTAGACAAAATGCAACAATTAATATCTTCTGCACAAATACCTATATAAGTAACGTCAGTTGAATTAACTTGAAGTAATAACATATAGTATAGTAATAGATGATTAATCAAATAAATTGCGAAACAGGAGAACCATAAAAAAAAATGGCGGCAATGGTAAAAAAAAGATGTTTGGTTTTGGTAGGTTTCTTGTTGTATTACCACACTTTTTAATTATCTACCATTTTGTTAGTCAATTGAAAACCAAAGAAATTAAATAATGAATATTCATTTAACTGTCTAAGTTAGTGGGCGATGGGCAGTCCTTTCATAACTTAGTAAATTGCGTATTTATATTAACTTTACTACTCAAACCAGAATTATTTAGTTGTAGTAAAGTATGTTAGGCGGGTGAGAATGTCTGCCTATTCTTGTAATAAAGGTTACTTTTGCCCCCACCGTTCGTTTGTAAAGAAAAAATGAAAAAATAATGTCAAACAAAACTGTCAAAAATGTGTGATTGGGATAAATACGATCAGAATTATTTCGCGAGAAAATTTAGATTTGTTACAAACTGTGTGTCTATTTAAAATTCACTCTATTTTTGTTCAGTGTAGTTTGTGTTTAGGAAGACGTTTACCATGAGGAATACCTAGTGAAAGTACTACAAAACATAATTAAATTACCATTTCTGAATTCCAAGAAATGAAAAATGAATAACAGCTCGGATTATATTTACTGGTCTGAGCTACATTGCTCAAAAGATGCTCTTACGGATAAATATGGGTGGTTCATGCAGTTCCTGTTGGCGGTTTTGGCGTTTACTTGTCTCGTAGGTAAGAAGTTGGGAAATACAGGCCAGAGTTCAAGGTAGTTTGATAGCGATACCGATATTGCGTACGTTTCTTCACTACGTTGCTCAATGCGACTCGGTGCATTTGTAGTCATTTGGTATGATGTTTTTAAAAAAAAAATCCTAAAATCTTATCACCCTCAAAGTAATATGTGATTAAACAATATTGATAGTTTTAAGATAACTTATCTCAAGTCTGACACTCCCTTCCGCTCCACCCAGAGCGGGAGGGGTCATTTGATGATTTCCTATATTAAAAAAAAAGTGTACTGTACTTAGACAATAAATTAATCATTATCATTATCATATAGTGCACTGTGTTGTCCTATTTATATTATTATTAAACAACTACTGTTTGTATAGTAATGACAAGATTAAATATTTTCATTGAAGGTAAAAGATTTTGTGAGCCACGGTATGCACGGAGGCCGTGGCTTATTTGGTTCTACGACACCTCAAAGCAAGGATTGGGAGCACTGATTATACATGCAGCTAATGTGTGGCTGTCACCGCACCTCACTGGGAACCCATGCACATGGTACGCAAAGATAATGAAACAATAATAATTATACTTACCAGGTTGTTACTGTCCCAATGCAGGGCAAAGGCTTCTTCTCATACAGAGAAGGTTTAATTACATTGAAAGATTTTTTGATATTAAAAAAAAGTATTATACTAATTTTTAATATTAAGGCACAACATAAGGGAAAGTAGAAAAATATGTGAGTGACCTTTGCCTAGCTGTTGGAAAACATAGGTTATAGAAAAAACTTATTTTTATAAATGTTATTGTATCAGCAAAGGAAGGGGCATTCAAGTACATCTATACTTCTATACTAATATTATAAAGAGGAAAGGTTTGTATGTATGTTTGTAACGAATTGGCTCAAAAAGTACTAGACCGATTTTAAAAATTCTTTCACTATTTGAAATTTTGAATGCTACATTATCACTGATTAATATAGGCTTTTTAATTGCAAGAAAAAAATAAAATGTTTAAAAAATAAATGTCCACCTGTGTGAAGCCGGGACAGGCTGCTAGTAATCTTATATTTTAAAGTGTTTCTAACTAACAGAGTACTAGCTCTATGAGTTTAAGCACCACTATTTCTTCATTGCTTTAGTCAGTGTGATTACTAAAGCCATCTTATAAGATGGCAATAATGGGTATAATTTACTTGGAAAGCATCTAATTAAGTTGACTGGACAAACATTGTCTTGTTTCCTAGAACTCAATCACAGCGCACTACTGCAGCACCTTCTGTGTCCAATCGTCGAAATCTAAATCATTCAGGGACTCACTCAAACATACACCAAAAATTTCATCAAAATTGTTCCAGCTGTTTAGTATGAGTTCAGTGACATATACTCATACAGAAGAATTGTACAGGTTGAAATTGAAAACATGCGACAAACCGAAATGGGAGATTGGATTGTACTCATCATTATGAACAACTTTTACTGAGGGACTATAGCTGCAATCGCGAAAAAAAGTCAGCTGTTCCCTACATTTCGATGAGTTATGCGAACATAAATGTAGGGAGTAGCTGATTTTGAATTGAGTGTAGAAAGGATTGGCAGAGCTATACTTGATATGAATTAAGGACTGAGAAAAATAAATTTAAAACAGTATGATCATTGAACATGAATTATAAATGACTATCAATACATCAATGTACAATAATCAATTGTGAACCTTAAACTATAGCAGTCAAAGATCAAATATTCCATGTTTCTTTACTGAAGCCTGTAAAGTACTGTAACCAACATATGTTTATTCTTTGCCATGTTTTAAGTATACAGGGCAAAGACTTCCACGCGCGTAGATTCAGTGTATGATGAACCCCTGCGATTAAATTTTTAGGCTGGTAAAAAAAATTCTCTTCCATACATTTTAGCTGGGTAGATGTTGCACTTTTCTATAAAACTGCAGATTTTTTTTAGATAACCAACTTATAATTCTAATGCTACGGGGTCTAGTATATTTTGCTGAATTCGTGGCTTCAGTTTGCACAACTAATGTCCCAACCACATTGTATAAAGCCTTTGTTAAAGTTAATGTAATTCTCTTAACAGGTACATAGTGAACTTTATGCTGGATTCCACACTGGGCTTGCTAATAATATGGGCAGGCATCAGATTAGCTCAGCATTGTGCAAGAGCTTATGACATACCACTCATTAATTTTGGTGAATATGGTAAGTGTAGAATAGTAATTATAATTAGAATTAAAATTTAAGTGATTGCACTTCACGAGCGCCCGTCATTGCAATTAGAATCTTACGTCGGTGACTTTAAGGCAGTGCTTCCAGATCCCAAAAGTAAAATTACAGTGGTGCGAGCTAAAAAATACAGGAGTTTCTAAAAACAATACAGTAGATTCCAAAATCGATTACAGTAAAATTACAGACAAACTTTGTTTACATATTGATAGAAAAATAAGTCTAAAATACAGTAAATCTACTGTAATTACAGTGAATCTGGAAGCACTGCTTTAAGGGTCGGTTGACATCTGTCGGAAAATGCGTTGGGTATTATCGGTCGTGTAACGGCAGAACAGACAATTATATGATAAAACATTCAACCTTTCACACTCAACCGACGATGCGTTAGTGCGAATAGACGCGATCGATGATACGCTCGGTGCATTTTTCGTCAGATGTGAACCGACCCTAAAGTCACATGAAGCCTACTCGCAATTTGCCATAATTATTACTTTATCGTCTTTATAACCATAATTATACTGCAAACCTAACCAAGCCTTTTCAAAGCAGTAAAATTTTAAATTAAATAGGCATGATATGACAAGAAATTACAGTAAGATTGAAACTGTGAGATGAGCGTTAGTAAAATGCTAATTAGACCATGCCTGACAGACTCTCAAAGTCACAGATTCTGACAAGATAGCTTATGAAGCTACACCAAGCTTACCGGTCCGGCACGAAATAGCTCAACAGGCCGCACGAAATAGCTCATCGGGCCACACGAAATAGCTCGACAGGTCGCACGAAATAGCTCGACAGTCCGCACGAAATAGCTCGACAGGCCGCACGAAATAGCTCGACAGGCCGCACGAAATAGCTCGATAGGCCGCACGAAATAGCTCATCGGGCCACACGAAATAGCTCGACAGGCCGCACGAAATAGCTCGACAGGCCGCACGATATAGGTCGACAGGCCGCACGAAATAGCTCGACAAGTCGCATGAAAGCTCAACAGGCCGCATAAAATGTAGCAGATAGACATCCTGTTATCCCAATATTTACATTGACATCTCTTATTTTTTATCAATCAGGTAAACCTCCCATGTGCGCAGCATGGATATGCCAGTGCATACTATACGCAGCTCTGGCAACGTTCGCGAAGTCAGTGCTAGCCCTGGTGCTGCGGCTACCACCAGTGGTCGCTGTGCTGTCCACATTGAGATTGTCGCCTGTCTCCGACCCTCGACTGGAACTGGCGGTCGTCATGCTCATTATACCCTTCTTTGTTAATGTAAGTATTTTTTACATTTAACAGATTTGCGCGAGATAAAGAAATCTCTCTTTTTAGATTTTTTGAATTTGACTTTATGACTTTCTAATTTGCGAGTATAAGTTTATCTGTACCAAACGATAGTCGTCACAAACAAAGAATGGCTGGCGGGTGGGAATATTCCCATTGCGTGCGAGTGATTTTCCATTTGAAAATATTAATTAATTATGGTCAATCTAAAAATAACTCATTCGATACTTCGAGATTTTTTGTTAAGAAAATTTATAATTGGTTGAAAAAAAAAATGAAGACATGTAATATCTACCAACCCTCAGTGGGCCCGCGTGATGGATTACAGCCCACTACCTTTCACCGAGAGGGCTGTGTGTGTGTGTGTGTCTACCAGCAGTGGGAACTATAGGCTGATTATGCTTTTGCTAATCGTAGAAGCGAGATCTTACTACGTATTAAATTCTTACGCATTGATATAATCTTGAAGCAGTTCGTTTACACATAATATACTTACGTGTAATCGGGCGATATTTACTCGTCTCGCGCGATAACGACTACATTATACATACGTAAATGTTATACATTTTCCATCACAAAAAAAAAAAAAACAAATTGGCCACAAGCTATTAGGGTACACTTGAGTAAACAATTACTTTTCCTTAATAAATATTCGTCACATGCAACGTGGCTATACCAAGTAGGTAAATCAATAATATTAAAGTCAACAAGACGACGCAGGCCATATATAATATTTGCCTCAGTCACTAAGTAATTATTAATGTCTTGCTCTACAATTTACATACATACCCACACGCCTTTTTTCGATGGGGGTAGGCAGGAACTACAGACCGCCATGTACGATACTTACATAGCTAGGTTCCTGTAAACAAGAACGAATCCATTTGTTTACCAGTGGTAGCATTTTTTGTTGCCAAACTGGGCATTTATATAGGTTTTTGAGCTAATTTTACCTGAGATAGGTACTTCCATATTCTATAGGGAGGGTCTACTATGCAAAGCTCTGCTTCATTATTGGTAAAGATACAAGAGTCTTAATTTTAACCAATAATGTTACGTAAATTATACGAATCGACCATACTCACGCCATTCGTCCACGATGCCCCGTGTTAGTGTGCCGCCAGTACTTTCCTTACCAGTCTCACTAACTAATTCAAATACATAGGTCGTTGAAAATGCTCCTCCAACTTATCGACTTGAGAATTTAGTTTCCCTTTTTACCTTTGGTTTTTCCGTTTAGACAAAGAACCCTCGACTGTTATCCTACTTTTAGCGCAGAGAGACATGCATTCGTTCACAGCGCTACCTATAATCACGCATTTATTACGGAACGTTTGAATGTGATGTAGGTATATTTCTCTTCAAGGCTGAAATATATGTATACGTCTACATCACACAAGACATAATTGTTTAAATACTTACGTAAATGACACAAAAAATTTAAAGATTATTTTACAACGATTGTTCGACTTGGACTCGTTATCTTCAAAAGGCCAATAACCTCGTCATTGAGCATACAATAAGATAAGAAGTTTTAAAAGCTAATTGCGGTTCAAATAAAAACTTATGTTTTGAAGAGCGTAATATACCTTAAGGGCCTATAGTACCTCAAATGGCTTAGCATGATCCTCCGTTATGTCGAAAATACTGCAGCATTAATTTTGAAATAAATATATGGTAAAGTTGAGGATTAATGCTAGGTCTTATGTTAGACGAAAACACGATTCCATTAAATTTTCTCGATAGAAAAAAAATCCAAAGTTACCTCCAAACCGAACAATAAACCGCTGGTATTCAAAAAATACTTCAAATTAGATCATGAAACTTTGTAAACTAACCGAACTAACTATAAAGCAGGTCTTATGTTATTAACTTTTTTTTAATTACCATTATTTTCACCGTAAAAAGCAAATACCTAAACTGTTGGCGCTGCCTGCCGCCTAGCTCCGCACTCTGTCTCGCTCTCACTCAGTCCGCGAGCAGTATCGTGCGAGCGAGATAAAGAGTGAATTTTAGCTGAGGTAGTGTAGGCTCTTAACCATTAACTTATTGATTAGCCCCCCGGGGGTCGTGCAACTTGTCTCATCAATTAGTCAAAGCTAGTGTAAGGCCACTACAGCATGAGCATAATCAGCCTGTAATTTTCTCACTGCTGGGACACAGCCCTCCTCTCTTCGAGAGGGAGTGGGCTCAATCTACCACGCGGGTCCATTGCGGTTTGGTAGATGTCACATGTCTTCGAATTTTTGGTTCTAAGACATGCCGGTTTCCTGACGATGTTCCACTACAGATGAACTCAGCAGCTACTGCGTACTTAGCTACGTCTTCTTCTTTTTTGCGTGTAAATGGTTTGTTGAATGACTCGTTTTGAATAGGAAATACCAATTCAATAATCAATCAGATTATTGAATAAGAAGTATGTCCAATTCCAATGTACAGTCGAGTTCATTAATATATTGGCAGTGACAATGTTTCAAAACATTGTAGGCGTTATAATAATCATATAATTCTTTACAAACTTAGACCTTATGAACAGTTTATATGATAACATTTTATTGATGTAAGTTTGTATAAAATTATATGATTATTTTAACGCTCACAATATTTTGAAACATTGTCACTGCCAATATATTAATGAACTCGACTGTACTATTTATTATCACAGCCTCGTTGGTTAGTGGTCGCAAACTCTCAAGTGTTACTGCTGAGCAATGAAGTCCTGGATTCGATTCCAGGGTTGGGCAAAGTGTTATTGGATTCTTCCAAAGTCGTTTATCGCACTTCTGTGAAAAAAAAATCACTGAAAAAAAATCACTGATATAAAGCTACATGCACACTATAGCTGAGTGCCATAGGTCATGTTTTATGGTTGACTTCAACTAGGACGGAAAACGCGAGCAGAAGATTGTTAATAATAATATACAGTCTGTTTGTTCCCAGCAATTACGTAATAAATGGATTTCTATATCTAGGTTGGTATTGTATGAGTATGAGGTCAATGGACAAAGAAAAGTGCGGATAATCCAATTTAACTACGCCGGTTGACCATCGCTAGCTCACTCGCTAGAGCTCATCTTTATTTTCGAGATAGATCTATCTTCTTCGTGTCGCTGACATGACTGTATTTTAGATCTTGTTGGCCCAATACTTCGCCACTTCCACGGCGTCGTCGGTGGCAGCGCAGAGGTCACCATGACTGCATATTTTGGGACACAGAGGGCAGGATAGGAGGTGGAGCATGGTTTGTGACATAGCTAGCTTGCACATCCACATCCTGCTGCCTGTTCGTCGAAATAGCCCCACTTTACCTGGTTAGAGTTATATTTTCCCACGGTTTCCACAGGGGAAAAGGCTAGGCAGATGAGTTATATCATCCCACTTGTGTCCGGAGGCGGTTCAGTGACTTCCAAGTCGACCACCCTAGGTTACACCCTGCAGGGAGGTGCTCCTT
The DNA here is from genome assembly GCA_949316385.1 of Globia sparganii. Taxonomy (NCBI): domain Eukaryota; kingdom Metazoa; phylum Arthropoda; class Insecta; order Lepidoptera; family Noctuidae; genus Globia; species Globia sparganii. Next base: position 7,947,551 of record OX438670.1, read on the forward strand.
ATGTGGCAGATAGTAGTAAGAGGGGGAAGAGTATCCTGCCACAGTTTGCAACGGGGGTCGGCTGGGTTTCCTGGTAGAGACGCTGTCGAGATAGATAAAAAAGATAGTTTTTTTACGTCGCCCCGTCGCGCGTCTTGGTGACGTAGGTTTATTGGTTCCGGCATCGTCTGCTTATTAGCATTAGTAATTAAAATATTGATAATAATATATCAGTGAGTGAAGGCGACGATGTTGATCTACCTACAGATGTACCGACCTACTCAAACTCAAAAGCATCTATTTCAAATAAACCAATTACTGGCTCTTTCGAATTGTTAAGAGGTCGGTCAGTCAGAAAGATAAAGCTAGTTGCCCATTCCAAAGCGTAGTAGGTACCTATGGAGAGGAACGGGCAAAAAACTCCACGGACACTCTTTAGCTAAAAGATGACCAGTCCCTACTGACGACGCCCGTTCAAGAACATGACGCATGGATCAGCACCATTCAGTTCAACCATTTTGCAGGGAACTTAATGATCCATATTTATAGGTAGATAAGTAATCTTCAAAAGAAGCTATTGCATAACAAGATATTGTTTCAGATATTAATCTTCTGGGTGACAGACAACTTCCTCATGTATCATCCGCGAGGAGTCAGCTCAAAACTAAAGACTAAGGTAATATACATCATCATTCATAAATCATAAGAAATAACGTTGATAATGTATAAAGCAACCATGCTGCATTGCATAGAGCCCTCGCAAATGCTGAAACCATATCTGGGTAAGCCATTTTGGCATAACACTTGTCTAATAGTCATCGAAATGTATGTGCATCCTATTTGCCTTACATGCTTTACCTATGCAAAAGTGACCACTTTATAAAACGTTGCCATGACAAAAATCTATCTAGCACTTTCAATGGCCCATACATATTGCATGGGATAATGGGAACAGTTTACACATTGTATTCTTTATTAATTTCGCAGGTGAGATATCAATCCATCAAGAAGGAGAAGTCAGGTTCTGAGGAAGAGAGGGACTCAGCGGACGAACGTCTTTTAGGAGCCAGCGTATGACCCTACAGGAAGCCCAGTGTATTTCGGGCTTAAATCGTAATCTCTTAGAGTAGGACTAGCCATCCTAGTATATTAAACAACTGTCTGTTGTGACGTCAACTCCGAATATTTGACGGATTAACGGTACTAAGTTAAGACCTGAGGAGGTAAGTGGAGGGAGGAGGGGTGGGGGCATTACACCCAATTGTTTAATTTTCTCGGACGTTTAGTTATAGAAACCACTGGCTTGCCATACCGTTGTCCTCAGTCATTGATTCACGACTCTCCGACCAGCCTTCTTCTAGTCGGTCAGTAGTCCGCTTACGATAATGAAATATTGAAAATCAATTAACGATACGTATTTGACTTTTGATCAAATAATCGTTAATCGATTATGAATTTCTCACTTCCATTTTATTCGAATTTAATCGATACATGTAAAATTGTATGTTTTGTATATATTATGTGTAAATTAAAGGTATCTATATTAGTGGGTATGGCAAGTTATGTAGTACTTTGCGATCAAAATAGGGGTGAGCTTAAGCCATGTTGTAACGAATCAGGGGGTCTCTCTCTACAGGGTGCAATTGAAATCATGGGCATTATTTTAACCTAAGGTACTACTTATGATACTAATTGCATTAGGGCTACTATTACGCAAATCAAAAATATTATTAATGCAAGTATGGAAAACCTTAAAATGTAGTAAGTCATACAAAGTATCAAATTAGTTGCACTTCTCGATAGCAAATGCGTAGGTACACTACGCCGTACGCGCGTCATTGGGCGTGAATTCTTTGACCCCGCCCGACTCACGTGACATTCGTAAGTTGCCAATGAATTGATTCATAATAAATTCCAATTTTCCCTTCGTACTTTGCCGGCTTAGGACGGTCAAAACTACGTCAACTAACATACATAAAAAAAAAACATTTACGTACCTAGCTTGTGGATTGTTTTGAAAAAACCTTATTTGTCGGTAAAGTGACAGAGGGTAAACGGGTGCTCTTCCACGAGCTTGTGCATGTGCTGGCACGTGAAAAGACGAAAAATCCAACAGGTTCTGAGTGGTTCTGGTGGAATGAGACCCCGTGAAGGAATAGGGTCGTTCGGGTAGCGCCGATGGAACATTTCACGAGTTCATACTAAATTTCTTGTGCGATCGTAAATTACAACCATTTGTGGGTATTGTTGGTTGGTGTACCTAGCCTGCACATTACGCGGTCGAGGCATCGTGTACACAAACACACACACAACTACTACACTAACACTTAATACACTGCAATCCAAGCACCGTATGACGCGAGCGGCGAGTACGGCGATTACGTCACGGGATCAATAAATCAATTACGCGTCAATGCACCTGCGCAGTCGTTATGACACTGGTTCCGGGTTCGTGACTTCGTGTTGCGGCGGGAAGCATACCCCGCGCGGGGGTGATATTCGTATTTTTGCGAGTGAGGGAGTGGGACGGAGAGAGTTCAGGGAATCCCGCCGGACGGAATGTCTTGTAGCCCATTGTTATTATTACTTGTAAGGAAAAACCCGCGCGCGCGCAGGTGATGTTTGTTTACATTTCGCTTTGCGCTGTACTGCGCTTTAAGATTTTGATATTTCAACAATTATTGGCGTTAACGAAGTATTTTGTTTTAATTACTTTAAGTGTTTATTTGCAATAATAAGCCTTGTGCAATTTGACTTACTACATTTTTAAGGTTTTCCTTACTTGCATTAATAATATTTTTGATTTGCGTATTAATAGCCCTAATGCAATCAGTATCGTGAGTAGTGCCTTAGGTTAAAATAATGCCCATGACTTCGATTCCACCCTGTATACCCGAAATCCGTAGTTTTAGCTGAACTTACGGGCGTTTCCTCTGTATCACCTACGGGCACATCTATGTCCGGAGCCCGAACTAAGAATGAATGACAACACGATTTAACAGTTGTCCTTACTGCCGATGTGTTGTTTTGTTGCCCGTCCGAAAAAGTTAAATAATCAGGAGTTGGGTTCATTGCGAAGTATCGAACCTTTGGACGGACCCGTATCTTCGTTGACGGACCTAGAGAGTAGGCCCAGGCCCTCAGCTGTCAAACGTTGTTTTCAACGCTAGCGTACAAAAAATCGCACCTATATATCCATGTGAAGTCGGGGCAAAGTCAGTCCTATTTTTATTTTGATCGCAGGGTGGGTAGTTAAACATGGTGTATACTATATTGATAATGTAACATGGCACCTATTATAAAAATACATATTTAGACATTTCAAAATTACCTATAATAAAAACTTCCTTATACTATAACATAAGTAATATCGAATCACAATTATTTTAGTTTTTATAAATGCTTATTGTATAGATAAACATAAAATTATTGTAAAAAGACTTTATATTGATATTTTTGCTTGTTTTGAGGGCAAGACTTGGTATTTTGGGGGATACTGCTAGCATAGTATATTTGCTATGTATAGAGTGGCCATAATTTTAAAAGATTGTTTTTTTGTTGTATTAAAATGAGGTATTTGTACCCTGTGAGATGTTTGGGAGTATTAATAAAGTTTGACGACTAAAGAGAGTTCCAGAACGAAACATGTTTGGAATTGAGAGGTCGCTTTAATAATTGAACGCTAAAATAAAAGTATATCATGTACAAATATGCCATTTTGCTTCAAACAAATTTTATATTAAATGAAAAATATATTTTTATACGTTTTACTTTTGAAAATATGATAATTTTAATGTTCCTACACGGTATAGTACTTAGATCCTCATAGTAGTGCCATGTATTTTGATTTTTTTATATATTATGTACACCAACATCGAATAAAGACTGAGAAAGTCGTGGGAATCATATCTTCCTATTAAATTCCATTTGAATTCCACTTGTTTAAGGTAACTGTACACTTGTTTAGTATTACATCTACATTACGTTACACTTCATGGCATTTGTGAGGCGACCTGCGCGTGCGCTTGTTGAATAAAAATAAATAGTGTGTATATTGCCATTTCTAAGCTGATTGGCAACTATCTAGCAGTTAAGAGCTCATATCTTCGTTCAAGTATATTTGATCGAAGGCTACGTGCAGGGTAGCTAATTTTGTATATTTTTCTGAATTGTTAAATTAATTGACTATTTAAAACATACTTATTTCTCATTGAATAGAAAACTAATTAGTCACACTATTAACATTTATTAAATACCTATCTGACTACGATCTGATTTCATTCAACAAAAAATAAAATGATATTACTTGTCTTAATATAATACCACTATTTTATGAAAGCAAAAATCATCTATGATTGTGATGTAATGTACATATTGATAATAAGGACAAGTTTTATAAAAACTATGCTGTATATATTGACCCATTATGATATATAACATACATTACAACATATTTGTGCATCTGTTCATTGTTTGTGCGAATATAATTCACCTACGTGTTCATTGTGGTTTTATTTTTAAATAGTTATTTTTATGTAAAGTTTACCCGGTCGGCCGTTAGTCACCCGTCCCACCGCCGGCGATTAACGGAAAGCGCGTAGAGTTTTCATGGTAACAGCGGGGCCATTGTAACACACTATCAGTAGCAATGGCTTCGATTTTGACAGTTCAACAACATTCATTGCGTTATTTACGTTGTTAAGCAGACAAATGTTTTAAACATAATATAGCAATGAATTAGCAATAGCCTACAGATTAGTAATATGTAGCAAGCTACAATAGCCTCCATAATGATTCAAATTGAGGGGCGGGGACATCCAGGAATCGACCAATCACAGACGAGGCAAGAGAAGAGATGTGGATTTCAACCAATGTGGTTAGTCGATTCCTATATGTCTCCGTTTCAGTGGATACGCACCCTAAAACCAGACCTTGAAAAGATTTTAACTCATCAGCAACCAGCAAGGTTGGCACTTTGATAGTTTGGCTTATTGACTTGAAAGTTCCTTTTTAATTTAAACAGGTCTTCATTATTATCATTTAAGTAGCTGAACAACCTCTACTGCTGGATACGGGCCTCTTCAAAGCATCGTCGCGCGTCGCAACGACTGGTCCTGTTCGTCCAGTAGAGTACTTCCACGAACTTCTCCAGATCATCGGTTCACCTATTCACGCTGCGCCATACGCAGTCGGCATTGCAGATGATTGTTTTCTGCCATTCGGCAAGCCAGTACCTAGGAATCTTTTGATTATACAGGTACGTAAATATGTATTACCTAATAGTACAGGGTCAAATTAAATAACCTAGCGGAACTCTGCAAACGTGATGGGCATCGATATCTTTAGATATCGATACCCATCAAACCAGTTTCCTTTTTAACCCCCGACAGAAACAGAGGGATGTTATAAGTTTAATGTAAGTATGTGTTTGTGTATCTGTGTGTCTGTCTGCACATTCGTAGATCCCAAACGGCTGAGCCAATTTTGATATTTTTTGTTTTGTTTGAGAGGTGACTTGATCGAGTGTTGTTAGCTATGATTCAAGAAAATCTGTTTAGCCGTCTGAAGATTATCAGCTCTTTTCTAGTTGATGAATAAAAGTGAGCATATATGTATCCACCCACTCACATATATCGCATATATGTATCGATCCACTCGATCAGACTCATAAGTCTGATCGAGTGTCGAAATTGAGTATTTCGTTAGTTCAATTATATTATAAGATCATAGTAATTTTGAACTGCTGCTGCAGCATCACCTGGAATTTGCAGGATATCCAACTCCCTAACTTACAGCAGAGGTATCGTGTTTGGGCTCTTTGGAATGATCTCAATGGATAGGTTATAGATAGATGGTGATCAGCATTGCGATTCTGTAACCATCTCACCGTGAAAATTTAGGTGAAGTGAGCGTGGAGTGACCTGTCAGCAATGATATTATATACAATAAAGAGGTAGATAGGGCACTAGCGCGCGCAAATTGTTGCAGTCAAATTCAGACAATTGTCGTAATTTCGTTTAGTCGACATACTTCAAGCGCAACACACTACAGATAGCTATCTCTTTCTATGTCATACGTTCCGTATTATCTGTCGCAGTCGTAGTTGAAAACCACTATCCCAACAACACAAAACGTCGCTCAGTATGAACGTAGCATATCATTCCTTTATAATATCATTGCCTGTCAGTGTCATCCTGATGCTAGGGATTGGTACTCTTGACAGCTCACTCTAAGCACACTTCGCCTAACTTTTCACGGTGAGATTTTTACAGAATCGATCGGCAGGGCTGATGATGGAGTAGGAAAGAGAAATAAGGATAAAGGAGGATCGGACAAAATGCTCCCCACGACCAATAACAACCAAACATGTCATTATTCATGTGGCGGACAAGTGCCACCGGAACGCACAAAGACATAGTGCAACTAAGTGATACTAACATAGTTATTAAGTTTTATTTACTAACAAAGTTGTTACTATATTAGAATAGAATAGAATAGAATACTCTTTATTATGTACATCATTATAAATTACAGACATAAATATAGAACTATACTACTATTATTATTATGTATACTTAGGTTAAGGTATGTATCTATGGGTCTTTGTTACCTGAAATAAATGGTTTATTATTATTATTATATAGGCATTTTAATAAAGAGTAATAAATACTATGACAATTCAGTTCAATCCATTTGGACTAAAACCCTAGTGTTTATCATTAACCAGAGAGAAAACAGAGGAATACGTTAGTATTAAGGAATATACTACTCTCTACAATAGCAATAGCATGAGGTTAGTCTGGTACTTAGATTATATATAATCTAAGGTCTGGTATGACCCCAACGACAACGTGACCACGTGTCGTCTTCGGATGCGCGCGCCGCACATCCCTTGGACACATCAAACAATGTAAGTACTTACACTTTTATTTTGTAGACTTACTTGTTGGAATGCTTTAGATAAATAATTAATTTAATTGCCTACCATAATTTAGGGTCAGCGCAGACAGAAAGGAGCGCAGCGGAGAGGATTTTATTAAGGCACTCGAAAATCAACTTTAAAATTTTTGAAATAAACGCGCGCGTGCCTTCCCGCGTATCCTCGAGGACGCGCGAGCATTTTTGGTTCAAGCATATATGCACTTTATTTCAATAATTTTAAAGTTGATTTTCGAGTGCCTTAATAAAATCCTCTCCGCTGCGCTCCTCTCTGTCTGCGCTGACCCTTAGATTTAACTAACTTTTATCGTCTTTAGACCATCTCGACTATTCACGAACCATCACGTCTGCAAAATTTTCTCAAAAAATAAAACAGATTTTTTAACTACAATAACTGCGGTCGATGACCCCTCAAAAAACCTATCAAATTAATTCCTTTTTTTTTTCATGTTTAGATATCGATACCCATCACGACTGCAGAGTTTTGCTCGCTAAATTAATTTAACCCTATATACGGGCTGTGTCCCGTGAGGCGTCCAGGATGGGGAAAATTTTCTTCCAAACATTTTGACGGCCCAGATGGTTTGCCCTGACCTAGGACAGTGTAGATAGAGCCTTATATAGGTATCTATCTATGCCCATACTATCCCGACTATCCCCTAATATTTTATTTCGTTCTGTTTGTTTATTATCTGCATAAAAACAAAACGGTTGCCATGGTATTATCGAGTTCCACATTTAAACGTGACATCAATTCACTGCAATAAGTCAATTTATGTGTCAGAATGGCTTTTGTTGCAATGATTTATTTTTGTTAAAAACGATATTTTGTTACAAAGAATTGTTTTATACATTTAGAAACTGTCAAAATGGACGAGAGGGATTTAAGAAAGCTGCTGACGACGAAGAATGGGTGTCGTGTGCCATTGATGCGGCCTATACCCGATGTACACCAGATGGACAAACTGCCGTTCGTACCGCTACCGCCATATAACAGAATCAAGGTAAAGCTATTGATTTATTGCAGAATTTCATGTCCCCAAGCGTCTTGGAACTATTAGAATTTAGACGTTCGACGACCTAGTTCAGAGTTCGTCCACGAATAGGTATAACATAATGCTATGTGTACGATTTAGTACTAAACCTTTAGAGGTAATTATTGGACAGATATACATATACGAGGTTGAATAAGACAATATGACAAGCTCTGGGTTCGATTCCCAGGAAGGTCCCCCTACGGTAAAGTTTACTGTGTGTGTTACCGCTGATATTTACTTACTGGTCTGAAATCTATTTAGTAGTTTTATTGTGACATGCATCGATGGGCACAAGAAGCCCCGTACTGCAGGTAGTTTGGGGGAGGCCACACGCTGGTATGGCCAGCAGTGGACATCTCTCGGCTGAATTATGATGAAAAGTGCTTCTTTTTTAACATTCTGCTTCCCGCGTAGATAACACTGTAACATTGAGCACCTTACCTTCATGTGCCTCCGGCCTATAATTGACACTAAACCATATATACATCCTTACACTAGCGCTAGGTTTTTCAAAAGCATTATTTATTTTAGGACAAACAACAATACTTCCGCAAGATCCTCGAGGAAAAGGCTACCGAGAGGAAAGTAGAGATAGCTCGGCCGCCGCCTCAGCGCAGAGAACGAGACAGGTTAGAAATATCACAGTCACGACACATCGCAGTTTTGCGAGAATGCGCACAAAAAATACAACCGCCACCCATGTCTAAAGATTGGGAGCGAAAAATTTGCAACTTGGTCCCCGTCAAACTACGAAACATGTTTCCAATTTTGATGGACGAACTGATCAGTGAAAGCAAACTCGAATGGAACAAAAATCTCCACGGCCTCGCGGTTAAGACCATCATCAAAGATGAACCAGGAGTTTCTAGGATAAGGTATCAAGAACCTTACTTTAAATATAGTGGCGTTACAGAAAATTATGAGAAAATGCTTATGTTTCGTAAAAAACTAGTTGATGGTGCCCTTATATTACATCCTTTTATAAGGCTAGTACTGGAGTCTTCCGAAAGAATGTTTCCCGAATGTATCATTGACTTAGCGAAGTATAGGGCACGGGGTGCTTTAAAATTGAATGAATTTCTATCAAAAGTTTTGGAAGAAATCAAACGCACTGAGTATCTTGTGTCTAGCACATGGTATGGAATCCTTGTTAACTGGCTCAAAAATCCTAGGTGTCTCCGAGGAATGCGTCGTAAGAAAATACCAGATTTTGTGAGATGTGCGACCAAAATGATAGCAATGCAGATTCAAGAGCTTATGCGAAGATCTATTGAGGCTATTATAGACGGGCTTAAAGATCCAGAGACGGTTCTTATTCTGCATTTAGATCTAGATTTTGACGGAGACTTTATTTACGATCCAACACTGGAACGTGTTTACGAAGTTTTTCATAATATCGCAGACACAATATGCAACATTTCGCAGAGACTCATGCCTATAGAGCAGTATCTTAGATTACCATATAACTTTGACGCATTACCAGTGCGTTACAACGATTGGCTACACAAAGACGGCCATAAAAGACTACAACAACAATTAGATATAGTATTCGAACCACTACTTGTTTATTTAGACAAGTTACGAGTAGATTACAGTATGCTATACGGTTCGCCAGCGAAGGAAGCCTTGCTCAAATTTATTCAAGCAGAAGAAAAATTCGAAGTGTGTCGGAATAAGATTAAATATTTCCAAGAAATAGATTCCGAAATAACAGGTATTTTAGAAAACGAATATTTTTATTGTGCAACCGTTCGTCAGGTCAGAATGGTGGACGGTTTGAAACGGAAAGCTTTGGAATTTGTCAATGACTTAATAGCGGGTATTATCTGCGCCCATTTAAAAGAAAATGATAGCATATGTGCTGCATTTGAAGATATAAAAGCTAAAGCTCTTAGAGATCCAGAAAATGCAGCAGAATTAATAGAACAAGGAATTTATATTTTACACGCAAAAACAGTTTTAGTTGAAGCGTTAAAGGAAAGAATTTTGGTACAAATTAATATTATATCCAATCTTCTCGAGATGACTTCGCTAACTGAAGAACACGTAGCATCTAACACACGCACCGTGAACTGGCTCAAAGACATTAAGCCCATATTTGAAAGAAACGCTGCAGCATATGAATCCCACAAAGCAGAAATGGAAGAACACTTACTTGCTAAAATTGCATTCCTAAACAATGAAGTTCTTGAAATGATACCGTATTTAGAGCTGTTAGATAACATGGACGATGTTAACCACACACTTGAATACCTTGAATACTTGAGAAAACTTGTGCATCGATTAGACGATTGTGATAAACTCGTGACTTGGATTAATGCCGAAGAAACAACTTTTAAATTTCCAAACACGAGCTATCCAGATTTAGAAGAGTTGAAAGATTACGTTAAACCTTTTCACAATCTTATATTCTTAGTTCATAAATGGAAGCGGAGTTATTATACTTGGATGGATGGACCTTTCGAATATATGGATCACACTCAAATAGAATTTGACCACGATTTTTATTATAAGGAGTTCCTAAAGCTATCAAAGGGTTACAGAAATAAGATAAAGCAACAAATTGCTGAAGGCGTGGAAAAACGTTTCCAGGGACTGGTAGATGATCCTGATGTCAACAACCTTCCGGCTCCAATGAAATTATGCGCTCAAGCTGTTGCCGAATTAAAAGAATGGAGGCCTAATGTACAGATGTCTCATATAATGTGTAATCCAGCCTTAGTGCAGAGGCATTGGGATGAAATGTCTACCATTGCTGGTTTTGATTTGACTCCTACGGCGGGTACTACGTTGCGAAAGATCATTAACTACAATCTCTGGGAGGACATTGACCAGTACGAAATTATAAGTGTAGCAGCAACAAAAGAACTCGCTTTGGTAACAAATCTTAATAAAATGATGGCTGAATGGACAGACATATGTTTTAAAACGAATCCATATAAAGACACCGGTATAAATATACTCACGGCACTTGACGATATTCAATGTGTTTTAGACGATCATATCGTTAAAACTGTTGGTATGAGAGGTTCTGCATTCGTTAAACCTTTTGAAAGTCAAGTTAAATCATGGTACGAAAAAATTGTGAGAACTAACCAAACCATCGATGAATGGGGAAAAGTACAAAGTCAGTGGTTGTATTTATTGCCCATATTCTCTTCTAAAGACATAGTTGCTCAGATGCCCGAAGAAGGAGTAATGTTTGTTGAAGTTAATAATACATACCGTAGATATATGACTTGCGTGGAAAAAGACCCTCATGCGCTTGAGCTTGCAGGTGCGGTCAGTGTGTTAGAAGCTTTTAAAGTTGCAACAGGACTACTGGAGAAAATTAACGATGGCGTTAATAATTATTTAGAAAAGAAAAGATTATATTTCCCAAGATTCTTCTTCTTATCGAATGACGAAATGTTGGAAATTCTGTCCGAAACAAAAAATCCTCTTAAAGTTCAACCTCATTTAAAGAAATGTTTTGAAGGAATAAATAAACTAGTATTCGATGAAGAATTTAATATATCTGCCATGATATCTCAGGAAACTGAACAAATTGAATTCCTTGAAATTATTAGTGTTCAAGCTGCAAGGGGGTCTGTGGAAAAGTGGTTGGTTCAAGTCGAGGATCAAATGTTAAAAGCCGTTAAATCGGAGACTGAATTATCTTATTACGACTATCCAAACATAAACCGTAATGAATGGATACTTTCTTGGGAAGGTATGGTAGTGTTAGCTATATCTCAAATTTATTGGGCCATTTATGTGCACGAAGCTCTGCAAACACATAAAGTAAGCGAATTAGAAGCGTTTCATCGTTTGTTAACTAGACAACTGAACGAAACTGTTGCCGTAATCCGACGTACTGATTTAACTAAACTAAATAGTGTTACAATAAAAGCTCTCATTGTAATCGATGTGCACGCCAAAGATGTAATATTTGATTTAGTAGGTAAAGGTGTTATTGAAGTTACAGATTTTCAGTGGCTAGCACAACTTCGTTACTATTGGGAAGAGGAGAAGGTATCTGTGAAAATTATAAATGCTGTAGTGAACTTTGCATATGAATACTTAGGTAATACCGATCGGTTAGTGATAACACCTTTGACTGATCGATGTTACCGAACTCTTATAGGAGCTTACTATCTCCATTTAAATGGTGCTCCCGAGGGCCCCGCGGGAACGGGTAAAACTGAAACAACAAAGGACTTAGCCAAAGCATTAGCCGTTCAGTGCGTTGTATTTAACTGTTCTGATGGATTAGATTACAAAGCAATGGGTAAATTTTTTAAAGGGTTGGCTTCTTGCGGCGCCTGGGCGTGTTTTGATGAATTTAATAGAATAGACGTTGAGGTACTTTCTGTCATTGCTCAACAAATATTATGCATAGTTCAGGCCATTAGACAACATTTAGACGTCTTTGATTTTGAAGGCACGACATTAAATCTAAACCCTGCTTGTTATGTTTGCATTACTATGAATCCAGGTTATGCAGGTCGTTCTGAGCTACCTGACAATCTAAAGGTATTATTTAGAACAGTTGCAATGATGGTACCAGATTATGCAATGATAGGTGAAATTTCCTTGTATTCTTTTGGCTTTGTTGATGCTAGAAGTTTATCAGTAAAAATCGTCACTACATATCGATTGTGTTCCGAACAGTTATCTTCGCAAAATCACTACGACTATGGAATGCGAGCTGTGAAAACTGTTTTGTCGGCTGCAGGTAACTTGAAAAGAGCTTTCCCTAATGAAAGTGAGAGCGTTTTACTCCTTCGGTCTATCACAGATGTCAACTTACCCAAGTTCTTGTCTTGTGACGTACCTTTATTTGAAGGCATAATATCTGATTTATTCCCCGGGATTACACTACCGAAGCCGGATTATGTCATCTTCTTGGATGCATGTCATGTTACATGTGAAAGAAATAATCTTCAACCAATGGATTGTTTCCTTCTTAAAGTAATACAGATATTTGAAATGATGATCGTGCGGCATGGATTTATGATAGTAGGTGATCCTTTTTCTGGCAAATCAATGACATTAAAGATATTATCAGAATCACTAACATTGATGGAAGAGAGGAATCAACCTAATGGATGTGCATGCACGTACAAAGTGTTAAACCCTAAAGCAGTCACCATGGGTCAGCTTTACGGTGCGTTTGATCCAATTTCGTATGAGTGGACTGATGGTATTGTAGCAACAATTTTCAGAGATTTTGCTTCAGAGGATACTCCTGTCAAGAAATGGATCGTCTTTGACGGCCCTGTAGATGCAGTTTGGATCGAAAATATGAATACTGTTTTAGATGACAACAAAAAGCTTTGTTTAACGTCGGGTGAAGTGATGGCAATGACTAGTGTTATGTCCATGATATTTGAGGTTTCGGACCTAGCTCAGGCCTCGCCCGCTACCGTCTCTAGATGTGGAATGATATACATGGAATCAGTCTCACTTGGATTCAGACCATTCTATACATCCTGGGTGAAAACCCTAAATCCTATATGGTATGAAGAAAATGAGGAATACATTTACACAATGTGCGATTGGCTATTTGATCCATTAGTTTATTTCGTAAAAAAATACTGCAAACAATTGGTGACAGGTGGAGACGTCAATTTAGTAGTAAGCACGCTCAGACTTGTGGTCATGTATATGGATAGCGCGATCGAAGGTGAAGAAGACACAAGGTATACTAGAACTTGGTTTACCGCTGCGTTGATGAGTAGTTTAATTTGGGGTGTTGGCGGTATACTTAATACCGATTCTCGTGAAAAATACGATGTTTTAGTTAGAGAGTACTTCAGGGGCGAGAAGGGTTTGCCACCCTCGATAGATCGCATCGATGTATCTGTTCCCGCAGAAGGTATGCTTTTTGATCATTATTACATGTTTAAAGGCAAAGGATGTTGGAAACCGTGGACAGAAGCTGTAAAATCAGTCGCTGTGAAGGAACAGATTAATTTACTTCAAACTGTTATTCCAACGTTGGAAACAGAAAAATACTATGCTCTGTTAGAATTACATACTCAGTACATGCAGCCTCTGCTTTTTGTTGGACCCACGGGTACCGGGAAAAGCTTCATAATCCAAAATTATTTGATGAATCGCATTTCTATGGACCTTTATACTCCAGGATTCATAACTTTTACAACTACAACCTCTGCCAATCAAACACAAGAGTTAGTTATTTCAAAACTATGCAAGAGAAGAAAAAATAATTACGGTCCATCAAAAGGAAAAATAGCTATCATATTTATTGATGATATGAACATGCCCGCCAAAGAAACATATGGTGCTCAACCAGCAATAGAGTTATTAAGATTATATTTCGATCAGAAACATTGGTATGATCTAAAAACAACGGATAAATTGTACATACATGACACCTTCTTCTATGGGGCTATTGGACCAGTTGGTGGTAGTCGACAACTTATATACCCAAGAATGCTAAGACATTATAATATTTACTCAATTAATGAGTTTTCAAAAGAGAGTATGACTAAGATATTTACTACTTTGTTGCAATTGGGTTGGAGAAGAAATGGATTTAGTCAAGACACACAGCCCATTATAATAAACATTATTGCTGCTACAATGGACGTATATGATAATGCTATGGAACAATTAAGACCAACGCCTGCTAAATCGCATTATACCTTTAACTTAAGAGACTTTTCAAGAGTTATCCAAGGGTGTGCATTAGGGTGGTCCTTATTTTTCAACTTTCGAATTATCCTCCGGGCACTTTCTTATTTGATTATATACCTCTAAAAACGAAATAAATGTTTTTTTGTTTTTGATTTTGTTAAGATTTAGAGGTCGCTACCAGCTGTCAATTTTTTACAAAAAGTGTTCAAATACAGCTTAAATGGTGATTCCATTAATTTAAAATTTAGGTACATAACATGTTACGTGCGAGTGAAACTAGCATAGACTATACCTTCTAATCCCCCTCCCCCCTCTCCGTTCCTCGACCCCCTCATTTGTACTACGATCGCCCCGCACTTCAGTTCTGTTAAGCAACAAGAGCGCACGTGTTGTTTTTGTAAAAGTTACAGTGAAGTGTTTCAATTTGCAATGGCGTCTACTAGTAGCGGATTCAGTATAACTACTAGAAATCAAAGTGAGATTTGGCTTATCGGTCAATTATTATCTGAATTAAGCCAATCAACCTTACCATCCATTGGCGAAGTGTTGCGATATTTTTTCTACTACAAAAATGAAGAAAAGAAAAGTATTCGTGAATCTGCGACTTTGACGGCTTGTGGGGTTATTAATTTGTGGGAAAAAGCTGGCATACCTATTCAATTAAAAAAACATGTCATCAGCAAAATTGAAAAGCTGTTCAAAGAATGGCAGAATCTAAAAAAAAATAAAGAAAACAAGAAAAAACGTTCAGAAGCATTGAAAACAAAAGAACAAAACTGGCAACAAAAGTTAGAAGATTTATTTGACATCGCTCATCGTGATGCTTTAAATATTATGACTTTAGAAGAAGATAAACAGTTTTTGTTAGCAGTGCGGCAAAATCGACGCCAATTTTTGATTGGTTCAGTCGACAGAAAAAGTTTAAACAAATGTAAGAAAATAAAAGAGAAAAAAGAACGGCTTGATAAATTGCGCGAGCGTGAAAACAAAGATATCTCGTCTATAACAGAAAAATGCTCATTGTCTTCATTATCATTTATTTCGTCATCGTCTGCCACAATAAGTGGGGAAGAAACTCCATCTGACTCCGAATTTATATCAAAATTGACGAAGATGCAACCACCTCAAAAACGAGCTCGAAAAGGTATTATTAACAGTCAATTAGCTTCCAGTCTTGATGTTTCTAAATTGAGTGACAGAAAAGCAACTATGGTCGTGACATCTACTTTGAAAAGCGCAGGCTGTGATCCATCAGAATTTAATGTCAATAGATCTTCTATTCGTCGGCAGCGTGTCAAAAATCGCAAAGCTGTTGCAGAGTCGCTCAAAAGCGAGTTTAAACCTAGTTCGTCTTTAACAATTCATTGGGACGGTAAACTTATAGAAGATATTACTGGACACAAAACTGTAGATCGGCTGCCAATTTTGGTATCAGGACATGGAGTCGATCAATTACTCGCCGTCCCAAAATTAGAACGTGGAACAAGCGAAGCTTGTGCGTCGGCTGTCTACGACGCTATAAATTCATGGAATTTGAGCGATAAAGTAAAATGTTTGTGTTTTGACACTACTGCTGTAAATACCGGCTTAAGAAGTGGAGTATGCGTTCTCTTGGAGCGCAAAATGGATAAAAATATGCTTTGGTTTGCTTGTCGTCACCACATAATGGAAATTATGTTGTCAGGTGTAGTGGATCAATCGCTTGCCCCATCTAGTGGTCCTGATATACAATTATTCAAAAGATTTAAGAACAGTTGGGACTCTATTGACCAAAGCGACTTCAAAACAATAACAGATGACGCTGAGGCAAATATTCTTGCAGAAGTGGCCGCAGACAGGATTTCTTTTGCCAAAAAGCAACTTCAAGTACATCAACCTCGAGATGACTACAAAGAAATGTTAAATCTTACAATCATATTCTTAGGAGGTGTTCCTGAAAAAGGCGTTTCATTTCGGAGACCTGCTGGTCTACATCGAGCTAGATGGATGGCAAGAGCCTTGTACTGTTTAAAAATTTATTTATTTAAGCATCAGTTAAAGCTAACGAAAAAGGACGAAAAGGCTGTGAGAGAAATATGTATTTTCACGGTGATGATTTATATCAAATATTGGTTTCAAGCCTCTACCAGTCAGTCAGCACCAAGAAACGACTTACAATTATTAAAAGACCTTAAAGCTTTTGAAAGTGTTAACAAAAATCTAGCTACTATTGCGCTGAAAAAGATTTTAAATCACTTGTGGTATTTGTCGGAAGAGCTGGTTTCGCTTGCATTTTTCGATGACGAACTTTCAGTCCAAGAGAAGAAAAAAATGGTAGAAGCACTCAAAATTGAAGGCACACATGATTGCTTAAAACGAATAAACCTTGACATGGCGACCATCCACGAAAAAAATATAGAAAACTTTGTGAGCAGTAATTCTTTAAAATTCTTCCAGGTCCTAGGTATCTCATCAGATTTTTTTTATAAAGACGTTGAAACCTGGAACGAAGACCCTGATTATATAGCTGCCAAAAATATTGTTCATTCATTGCGTGTAGTGAATGATATAGCTGAGCGTGGTGTTGCTTTAATGGAAGAATACAATAAATTAATTACCACAAATGAAGAACAAAAGCAATATTTGCTTTTGTTGGTAAAAGAGTATAGAAAAAAGTATCCCAATACTAACAAGTCAACCCTTGCATCTTAAAAGTAAATCATTCAGATTATTTTATTTCATAGCATCAACAAAAATTGTGTAATATTTTTAAGACCTGGTTAAAAAAAATAAAGGATTCTGAGAAAAACAAATTTTGGCTTTTTATTTAAAATTTAAACCTTGGTAGCGACCTCTAAATGTTATTAAAAAAATTCAAAAAAATTACTGTAATATTTTCTTAAGGTATATAACCAAATTACGTGGTGCCCCCCGAAATTAAAGAAAAAAAATATTTTCCTTAAGAATAAGGACCACCCTAGTGTGCATTGTTAAGAAAAGAATCTGTTGATAATAAAAAAACATTCGTAAAGATTTGGGTTCACGAAATTTTACGCGTATTTTATGACCGACTTGTCGATGATGAAGATCGTTCTCGATTTTTCGAAGGTCTTAAAAAAACCACCAAAGAATTCATGAAAGACACGTTTGAAAACGCCTTAGATGTCTATCAAAATGAGAAAGGGGACGTAACTTGCGATTCGATCAAAGCAATGATGTTCGGTTCTTACCTAGACACAGACAGTCTAGAAGGTGAACGAAGATATGAGGAAATGCCGTCAAAGGAAGCTGTATTGAACTTAGCACTCTCAATGCTAGCAGAATACAATGCATTGCACAAAGCAAAAATGACTATTGTACTATTTGACTATGCTTTAGAACATTTATCAAAGATTTGTAGGCTTTTATGCATGCCTTCAGGAAATGCCTTACTTGTTGGTGTTGGTGGTTCTGGACGACAATCTCTTACACGTTTAGCCAGTACTATATTGGGTCAACAAGTATTTCAGCCAGAGATAACAAAAGCTTACAGCGTAAAAGATTGGCACGACGACGTAAAATTGGTCCTTCGTGAATCAGGTGGCTTGAATAAAGACACTACTTTCCTGTTTACTGAAGGTCAAATAAAAGAAGAAGTGTTTATACAGAATATAGATAGTTTACTTAACTCTGGTGAAGTACCTAATCTGTATGGCTTAGATGAACAGCAAGAAATTCTTGAACTAACGCGTTTAGCAGCACAAGGAGGTAACAGGAATCTTGACATAAGTCCTTTACAGATACTGGCTTTCTTCGTTGGGCGCTGCAAAGCAAAGCTACACATTGTATTGTGTTTCAGCCCAATAGGAAGTGCTTTTAGAACAAGGCTACGACTTTATCCATCTCTGGTTAATTGTTGTACTATTGACTGGTACGACAGCTGGCCCGAAGACGCTTTAGAAATGGTTGCTCATCATTATATGGTTAAAGTTAATGTACCCGATAAAGTTAAAGCAGCTGCCGTAATAGCTTGCAAACAATTTCATGTAGACGCTCGAGTCGTATCGGTTGAATTCTTCAATACACTTGGGAGGAAGACCTATATTACGTCAGCGTCTTATTTGGATTTAATCAAATCTTTTACCTCGTTAACTAATAGAAGGCAAAGAGAATTAAGAGCAGCCAAACTTAGATATACCAATGGTTTAGATAAACTTATGCAAGCAGCAGATGCAGTAGCAATAATGCAGCGTGATTTAAATGCTTTGAAACCTCAACTTATGGTCATGGCTGCCAAATCAGCTAAGATGATGCAAGAAATAGAAGTAGAAACTGCAGTTGCCGATAAAGCTGCCGCTCAAGTAAGAGAGGATCAAAAAGTTGCAAATGTTCAAGCGGCGGCTGCACAAGAACTTAAAAAAGATTGTGAAGCTGACTTAGCTCTCGCATTACCAATCTTAGAAGACGCTATTGCAGCTTTAAATACTTTAAAACCAGCTGACATAACGATTGTAAAATCTATGAAGAATCCCCCATTTACTGTAAAGTTAGTCATGGCAGCAGTGTGTGTGATTAAAGGTATCCAACCTGATAAAATCCCAGATCCAGACAACCCCGGAAAAAAAATGTTAGATTATTGGGGCCCTAGTAAAAGAATACTCGGAGACATGAGCTTCTTGGAGTCTTTAAAAAACTTCGACAAGGATAATATCCCTATTTCTGTTATGCACAAGATTCGAAAAGAGTATCTTTGTCATAAAGACTTTAAGCCTCATATTATTGCAAAAGCTTCGACAGCTGCTGAAGGTTTATGCAAATGGATTATTGCCATGGATATGTACGATGCTGTAGCTAAGGTCGTGGCCCCTAAGAAAGCAAAATTAGAGGCTGCTGAAAGAGAATTCGCAGAAACAATGGCTATTTTGGAAGAAAAGAAAGCATTAGTAGCTAGATTAGAAGCCAGGTTGGCAGAATTGAACGAAGCATTAGAAGAAGCTAATCTTAAAAAGAAAGCACTGGAAGACGAAGTACAGTTGTGTATTGATAAATTAGCGAGGGCTGAAAAGTTAATCGGTGGCTTAGGTGGCGAAAGAGTACGTTGGACACAGGCTGCTGAAAATTTACAGACGTTATTTGATCATTTAGCTGGGGATATTCTTGTGTCATGTGCCATCATGGCTTATTTGTCACCTTATACGTTGCCTATTAGAATGAGGATGGTTGACCAATGGCGTGACCTAGTTATAAAATTACAAATGCCACATTCCGACCATTTCGTATTCAAAGATATATTAGGCACCGATATCAAGATTCAAAATTGGTGTATAGCCGGCCTACCCAGAGATTCGTTTTCCGTCGATAATGGTGTCATACAAGACAATTCAATGAGATGGTCTTTAATGATTGATCCGCAAGGTCAAGCAAATAAATGGATAAAAACGATGGAAAAAACTAACGATTTGCAACTACTTAAATTTACTGATGGTAATTACATGAAAGTTATAGAAACTTGTTTAGAATACGGGAAACCTGCCCTCATAGAGTGTGTTATGGAAGAGGTAGATGCTCCATTAGATCCAGTTCTTTTAAAAAATACATATATTCAGGCAGGCAAAGAATATATTGCACTTGGAGATAATGTAATAGAATATCATCCAAACTTCAGGCTTTACATGACGACAAAATTAAGGAATCCACATTATTTGCCCGAAGTTTTTAATAAAGTAACGTTAATAAACTTCGCGCTTACTAAAGATGGATTAGAAGATCAGTTGTTAGGCATAGTAGTAGCTAAAGAAAGACCAGATTTGCAAGAGAAAAGAGAAAAACTAATCGTTCAAAGTGCTGGTAACCGAGCTGCATTAAAACAAGTAGAAGATGATATCTTACGTACTTTACAAGAAACAAAAGGGGATATATTGGAAGATGAAAGTGCTATTGAAGTTTTGGACTCTTCGAAGACTTTAGCTGTTGATATTATGAAAAAGCAGGAAGCTAGCGTGGAGACCGAGATTATAATTGAAAAATTCCGTCTTGGTTATAGACCGATCGCTTCACATTCTGCTGTATTATACTATTGTGTCACGGAATTGCCTAACGTTGATCCTATGTATCAATATTCCTTGGTCTGGTTTATAAATCTTTACATCATTTCAATCGAGAACGCGAATAAATCTAAAGATTTGGACAAAAGATTAAAGTTTTTGAAAGATACTTTTACTTATAATTTATACAGCAACGTATGTAGATCACTTTTTGATAAAGATAAGTTGATGTTTTCTTACGTGATGTGCTCTAAAATGCTACTTTCTTCAGGTGAAATGAACATAGATGAACATATTTTTCTTATAACTGGAGGTATAGCTATTGAAAATCATTTAAAAAAACCCGTTGAATGGTTACCTGATAAAAGCTGGGACGAAATATGTAGAATAAGTGACTTAGCCAGTTATACTGGGTTTCATGACGACTTTGTAAGGAATATAAAAAACTGGCAAGAAGTTTATGATGATATGGAACCACATAATAGACCACTGCCCGGAGCGTGGGACACGAAATTGAGTCAATTTCAAAAACTATTGGTTGTAAGGGTTTTGAGACCTGACAAATTGACGACAGCAATATCAGATTTCGTGGAAAAACAAATGGGC
This sequence comes from Globia sparganii, assembly GCA_949316385.1. Lineage (NCBI taxonomy): Eukaryota > Metazoa > Arthropoda > Insecta > Lepidoptera > Noctuidae > Globia > Globia sparganii. Next base: position 7,968,759 of record OX438670.1, read on the forward strand.
AAGAAATACATAACGCCTCCGCCGTTTGATATAGGTAAATCTTTTGGAGATTCAAACTGTCTTGCACCTTTAGTATTTATATTGTCTCCCGGCTCAGATCCAATGGGAGCATTGATAAAATATTGTGAACGAATGGGATATTCACATAGATTCAACTCCATATCGTTAGGACAGGGGCAAGGCCCAATTGCGCGAGCAATGATTGAAAGAGCCCAACTTGAAGGTGGCTGGGTATGTTTGCAAAATTGTCACTTAGCAGTTTCGTGGCTCCCGACTCTTGAGAAAATTATAGAAGGTTTCGATTTAACGAACACAGATTTAAGTTTTCGATTATGGCTGACTAGTTATCCATCTAACCAATTTCCTCAATCTGTTTTACAAGTAGCGGTTAAAATGACAAACGAGCCACCAACGGGACTTCAACATAATCTAAATCGATCTTATATTTCAGAGCCTGTAAAAGAAACTGAATTTTTCGAAGGATGCCCTGGCAAAGATAAACCTTTTAGCAAACTTTTGTACGGCATCAGTTTTTTCCATGCTGTGGTGCAAGAAAGAAAAAAGTTTGGTCCGTTAGGATGGAATATTCAATACGGCTTCAATGACTCTGACTTTCAAATATCAGTTATGCAGTTGCAAATGTTTTTAAATCAATATGAAGAAATTCAATTTGTAGCTATTAAGTATTTGACTGGTGAATGCAATTACGGTGGCAGAGTGACTGATGATTGGGATCGTCGTTTAATAGTTACAATATTGGATAACTTTGTAAATGCTGGCGTCGTAAATGACCCAAATTACACGTTTTGTGACATTGGCCCACAATATGGCTTGCCGCGGAGATGTGAATATCAAGATTACCTAAAGCATATTGAAACTGTTCCCGTAAATCCCCCACCTGAAGTTTTCGGACTGCATATGAATGCAGGAATAACTCGTGATTACACTACTTCCATGGAATTAACGGCAGCTTTGGTTCTCGTTGAAGGTGGCGGCAGCGGCGCAGAGGGTGGAAATACAGAAGCTATTATCATTCAAATGGCCGAAGAAATTATTTCTAAGCTACCACGTAAGTTCGACTTGGAAACTGCGCAAAAAATATATCCTGTTGATTATAATGAATCTATGAATACAGTTTTAATTCAAGAGATGGAACGTTTTAACAAATTGTTAGGTGAAATAAGGAGTTCTTTACTAGACATGCAAAAAGCAGTCAAAGGTCTTATTGTGATGTCCGCATCATTAGAATTACAGTCCGTTGCGATGCTGCTTGGAAGAATTCCAGACAACTGGCGTAAAGTTTCCTATCCAAGTTTGAAGCCACTTCCTAGTTATGTAACAGATTTCATAGAACGTTTGGCTATGCTGGACGACTGGTATAAGAATGGGAAACCACCGACATTTTGGCTGTCAGGGTTCTTTTTCACTCAGGCGTTCCTCACCGGATCTGTCCAAAACTACGCTAGAGCTAAGAAAATTCCTATAGATTTGCTAATATTTGACTTCGAAGTACATGATGTTGATTATGAAACCAGCCCCCCAGAATCAGGAGTGTATGTGCTGGGTCTATTTATGGATGGAGGGCGTTGGGATCGGAAGGCTCATGCAATAGGCGAACAATTCCCTAAATTATTACATGATAATATGCCAGTTATATGGTTGTATCCCAAAATGAAACAAGAATTTCAAGAGGGTTCAAGATACAAATGTCCCCTGTATAAGACTTTGGAGAGGAAAGGAGTATTAGCTACAACAGGTCATTCATCTAATTTCGTATTAGCGTTTTATCTGCCGTCTGATAAACCCTCAGCTCATTGGGTTAAACGAAGCGTGGCCTTACTGCTTCAGCTCGACAATTAATAGCTATGGTTTTCAACGTTTTCTTCTTTCGTGTCGACGCTAATTTTATCGCGCTTTTCCTTGCTGAGTTGCTAAGGCTTCTGTTGTATTATTCGAAGCCTTTGTCAGCTCATGTGCATTTGGATTGAGTGATCTTTTTTTATTTCGTGACAAAATCTGATTGTACATTTAGTCAAAAATAGTCAAAACTGATAGCCCAAAGTAAAAAATTTGTCACTCTCAAGGGTCTTCAGTTATTGTCCAAAATGTGGATCACTCAAATCAGACATTTTGCAAAAACGGCTATGAGCTAAATTTCAACAAAAACTTACTCTACTGACTAAATTTGTACCTCAAAAATTTGTTAACAAATTGTCACAATATTTTTTAAAACCATCAAGCCATTTAAAGCTACTTCCAGGTATCTATGACAGTAGATTTTTAATTTTTTAAAGAAATTGAGTGTTGTAGGTTACATATGATTTTAACTTTTAATGTATATATTTAAATGTTTCATATTTTATTGTTATTAGCTGCGTCGCACGAATAAATTACAATTTCGAGCGGCTATTGTTGTTTACATCTTTGGCAAATTTTGAGACGTCGGACCCTAAATAAATACGTTCGGTACTTACATTGTTCTTGCATAAAACAGGAAAACCACTGATACTGTCACTATCACGTAAGCTCACTTATGTGCACTAAATGTCGTACAAAAATAAATGAAATGTGCGACTAAGTAAATAACAATAAAATATGAAACATTTAAATATATACATTAAAAGTTAAAATCATATGTACCCTACAAGGCGTAATTTCTTTAAAAAATTAAAAATCTAATATCTCGTAAACTAAGCCGTCTATGTAAATAATTTTTATGTAAAACTTTAGTCATAAAGTTGTACAAAAATTAATCGTAAGTTGTGTAAATCAATACGAAACAGGTAGTTACCTATAAGTATTCATAAGGATCACTCAGTTCAGCAAATTTGAAAACATTTAATTACTCATAACTTTTTAACAAAAGGTATTTGTGTTATGATATTTATTGTACAAATATATTCGGAACGTACATTTTAGGATTAAAAAAAAGATGTGTAGAAAAAGTCAACCTAAGCCTTATTACAACGATCTCTCAGACAAAATGGTGTCTGTACTGAGTGATCCAATGATACTGTCTTAAATACCTGGAAGTAGCTTCAAATGGCTTGATGGTTTTAAAAAATATTGTGACAATTTGTTAACAAATTTTTGAGGTATAAACTTAGTCAGTAGAGTAAGTTTTTGTTGAGATTTAGCTCATAGCCGTTTTTGCAAAATGTCTGATTTGAGTGATCCACATTTTCGGCAATAACTGAAGACCCTTGAGAGTGACAAATTTTTTACTTTGGGCTATGAGTTTTGACTATTTTTGACTAAATGTACAATCAGATTTTATCACGAAATAAAAAAAGATCACTCAATCCAAATGCACATTGTCAGCTCCTAAACCCACCGGCGCGTCGTCCTTCAGGACTGATTGCAAATTGAGATTATAGAAATGGCATTTCAGTGGCATTTTCATTTCATTTCATCGTGAAGGAGGTAATTTATTATACGTACACAAAAGAAACGATGTCGCTATGAGGATTAGATTTTTTTTCTTCTAAGTAAAGAACTAAAATACAAAACAAGGTTTATGTTAGAGGTTCAAACCTTTGAACCAGAAAATAGATCATATTATATATTCTCTACGGTAAAATCCTTTTTCGATAGGTAATATCTTAAAGCCGATTTTTCAATCGTCACTCGTCAGATAACTTTTATCTGAAGAATTAATTTTGGACATTATTTTCTACAGAAGCTGTGAAACTGCAATTTTTATTCCTGAAAGTTTTCTAAAGCTTGCAAACTTTGTTTAAGAACTGTATTTTTTTGCGACCACAATATAACTGTCTCACGCAGAGATGTAACTTAAAAATAACTGGCCATATCATTACAAGTTGTGATATTGTACCTAAGTTTTAGTTTAGTAGATATGGCGGGTAGAATGACCCTATTGGCGAATGCGTGACTAAATCGCCAGCCTAGCAAATAGTAAAGGACTCAAAATACTGCCTTGTGGGACACCAAATTATTTATCATTTTCATTATCTGATTCATAATTATATTATTATGATTTTATTGCCTCTACTGATGGTTGGGCAGTCCCTAGATTTAACAAATTACATTCTCACTTTGTCTAGTAAGTAGGTATGTACTAAGCAAGCACGAATTTATGTAACAAAAAAAGTCGCCTATTATGTCGGGGTTACCTTATTCACTGTCATTAGTTTTATTAATAAAACTGTATTCCGGTTAGGGGTCATCTTCTCCCCTCCCAGAATCACGTATTAATTATTGAAAAGATCAAGTATTTTTTATTTAGAATCTGTTTATATTTTACACGTCCCAGATTAAATGTTATATTTTCGTCGCACGAAAAAATACACGTGATTGTCACATTATCGTGATTTTTTTTTTCTGACCCCCCGATTATTCTGTAATATTGGTACTTACGTAATTTAATTTATTTATTTAAGTATGTTGTCGCATGGTGGATTATGGCCCACTCCTTCTCACAGAGAAGAGGTCTGTGTCCCAGAGCAGTGGGAGCATTATAGATTGATTATGTATATTATTATGTTATGTATATTGTAGTCCAGCAGCCTAATTGCGTAACACACTATCAATCTCAATCTAAATCATTTTGAAGGATATTGCTAATCCATTGCTTCATATGCTCGAAAAATGTCTACTCAACAACGTAATTAACGCAATGAATTTTGTTGAACTGTCAAAATGAAACCCACTGCTGCTGATACTGTGTTACGCAATTACCCTTCTGATACTGCATTACAGACGTACCTATGCTATTTACCTAACTAAATGCTTTGTCCATTGTTATGTTTTTTACTATAGTTAAAATCAGCTATATTCGTCTAAAGTTGCGAGCGGCATGTAATTTGTTTTTCTACCTAAGTTTCCCCGCGGCTGACTAAGTAGGAAGGTACCAGATCTCAGGGATTCTCAAACTGAAACCATGAAATCGGCTGTTTCATAGAAAAGTGCAATACCTACGGTCCTACGCGGTCAAAATGTATAGAACAGCTATTTTTTTTTTTAATAACTGACAAGAAATGTCAACGCTGGAGGGTTCAGAATCATGTACTGAATCCATGGTAACAGATTGCGCGACAATACCGATGTCCGCCACTCTGTATAAAAAAATACCTTTGTAATCTAGCACTTGCTTGCAACTTTAGAGGAAATTACTTGTTTGGTGCAATCTAAACCTTTAATCATGGTATTAAAATAAATAAATGATATAATTTCGCATTTGTTTTATTTAATTAGTAAAATAATACGTTGTGTATTATTTAATTAGTCACATTTTCATTGTTGCTGTTCATCTGCGGAGCGTTTCGCTTCATGACTTCGCGTCTTGTGTTTTCAGCCTCGAGCAATCTTTTTCTCAACTTCAACATTATGGCGTTATTTCTTTTCTGAAAACGTGCGCTTTTATAATTTCTTAGGTATCTTAACTATATCGTGGACGTCCATGTCCAAATCCATAAAATGTATGGAAATAGTGTACTACATTATACGTATACGCAATGGCAATAGTCAAGCTAGTCTAGCTAAGCTAGCCCTTATCAGATGGTCGCCTTTGATACATCAAAGTTTGGTGTAACGGAGGCGCAGTAGCAGTGTCGGACGCTACAAGTGGCCGACCGCCCGTCCGGCCTTCTGCTAATTTTGCACCGTAAAATTGTAAAGTCGTAAGCAACGTTTTAGACAAAATGTGTTGAGGAAGTAATTTATCAGGCCTTCGAAATTCTGGGCCTAGTCGGCTTTATGGAAATTTCGCCTTTACTTCAGAAAAAGTGGCGTGTCCCGCGTGTTCCTATCAGATGCCAGCACATCAAGCTACCCGAAACTGTAAAATTTTCTCAATCAACCTTGAACCTAATGCCTTAGCGATAAAGTTGAAAAATTTTAAATCTATTCAAGTTTGATAGATTGTAGTAGCTTGATGTGCTGGCGTCTGTACAAGCAACTTTTGGTCAAAATCTGAAATAACACCGCCACCTGGTTTTTTCAATACATTGCACTACGCTTTACACAATGTTTACCAACAACGCCCTCTGCCAAGTCAAAGTTATTTGGGCGCCAAAACATACCTTGTAACTATGAATAATAAAAAGTCAGGATTTCAGGAAGCGTAACAAACCCATAGGGGATTATATGGAAAATTTGTTCATGAATACTCGACTGTTTGTTCGGTGACATATACCTAGGTCAGGATGCCGCCGACACTTCGGCTCGAGGCTAGTATTTTAGATGGAGTAAAATCTAAATAGCACAAGCACTTAATTACTTTTAGCACAGCGCACTCTCGTTCAATAACTTCGCATTCTTCTTCAATGGCAGCTGTTTCTCTCATCTGCCGTTGGTTTTCTTCAACTATCTGTTTCTCTTTCTGACGCAAATCTTCTTGTAGTTTAGCTTCTTTGTCTCTTTGTTCCTTTATACGCTGCTCTATTTCTCTTTGATCTGTAATTATAGTACACACGACGTCGCATTAATCTATTCATTTCCAGGATTCTTTGACCACACATTGTATAAGCTTTCCCTATAATGAGAGCTTAATGGAAATATCAATATGTGGTGTGGTGTCTATGTGGTGTGGTGTGTGTTATGTTGGGATCGGTTTCAAGTCTAACCGAATATAGCTGAAGTGAACACCACTATTTAACATGGAGCGACTGCCTATCTAACCTCCAGAATCCAGTTACTGGGGGTAACACGATACCCCTTTCGTAAAACAGGTTATTAGACTTTTTAGCTTCAACTACCTGTAACGATGAAAGCCGAGACCAACGGCTTAACATGCTTTCTGAGGCACGGAGGCTGTGACGGCGGGGTGTCGATATGTAATTGATGGCCATGGCCATCCCATTCACGAACCGACCGTGGCAAATACTTTTTTTTTGTATGGGAAATCATCAAATTACAACACAGTCCCGCTGCCCCGGCGACCGTGGCAAATAACTACTGGAAATATCTTTAGCAGCTAATTTTTAATAAAAATACTGTTTTTTTTTTTGTTAGTTAAAGTGCCTGTCCAGGTAGCTATTGTGAAATAGGTATCACAATCGATATCACAAACCTCTGTCGAACAGTTTTTGAAATCCTCCCAGGTGGTCATTTAGGATATCAATGTGCGTTTCTATCTTCAAATCTTCAGATGCCATGCACATATCGATCATTGAAATCTGGTGCTTACTCTGGGTTATTTGATTCTTCAGGAGCTGGATATTATGCAACGAAATATTAATCAATCTAGCCAGTCCATAAACAGGGTCAAATTATATTAGTTAGCGAAACTCCGCAGACATGGTAATTGTTATGGATATCCAAAAATGACAAAACGAAAAAAAAAATCTTATATCATACTTCAAGTAACTAAACTATCAGCGGCCGTTGACCATATAATATACAACGTGTCCCAAAGTACAACGATAAGCCCTGATCATGGGTACTCGAGAAAAAAAAATACCTAATGAAAAAAAATGTCTAGGTAACTAATTACAAAGTGGACTGAAAATAAAAATCATGGTGGTCATGGTAGTTAAAAATATGCTAAGGGGTATAAGTTTTCGAATATTTCAATGTATTTCTTATAATTTCCAAAAAAAAATAGATTTTTTTTTTTCATTATTTTTTCTCGAGGTAATCATGAGCAGGTCCACCCTCTGGTTCCCGCTTATCGTTGAATTTTGGGACACGTTGCATGGCAGCCACTCAAGACTGCACCAGCCCTCATCGCACCGGCGATTATTCAGGCGCGTAAGCAAAATGCGTTTGGCATTTTTTTTTAAATCTACGTATGGTGTCGATAAAAAAGCGCGCTCTCGTCCAGTGCAAACAGATGTACGCACGGCGACCTATCAAGCTATACATGATACATTTTCAGTATAAGCTGATTTCTCATTGTACGAAAAGCCTATAACGCGAGGTCAGCGAAAACTGAAAAGTTATAGCTTGATGTATCGTCATATTCATATTGTGTACCCACCGCTTTAAATAAATAAACTAAATTCAGTTTTCTGTGTTTATACTTAAAACATGGTGTTTTCTTGTCGGCATTAGCCGACGGTGGCGTAGGTATTGGGCACGTTTTCATTTGTCTGCTATACACGACCGTGGCGGTCAAAGGGTTAAGGGCTGATTTTTCAATCGACAGATCATTTTTATTCGTAGAATACAATTTTATTGACGTCTGACAGATTTTATTTGGAAGAATCGTCAAAAATTCAAAACTAATAATCCTCGGATAAAATTATCTGGCGTTGGAAAATCAGCCCTTAGTGAAGTAATTACCTCCAATTGGTCTGTTAAATGATCTACTTCGGCTTTGGTCGTATTGAGTTCGTCTGCAAGCGATCTTTCTTTGTTGCGTAGTTTTAATACTTCTCTTTCTTTTGATAACTTCTGCTTGGTCACTGAAATAATATCGCAAGTTCTAACTAAAGGACATCGTTGCCGTTGCCACGAAGTCTGCTATTGAATGAAGTATTCTGGTGTAATCTATACCTACTAATAATATAGCTGTACCTAGAGCTAATCACTGAAATTAGCCGGATTTTAAAAATGTTTGCTTCTTATAGCCCAATTCTTGAGGAAGGATGTAGGCTACTTAACTTCACGGTAGGAGTTGGAGCCGAGCAAAAAGAAAAAAAATCAGAACGAATGCTAACCGAAAACGAATTAATAAATAATGCAGGCAGGCGATGCGATGCAACGGGGTGGGTTAAGAAATGTCACGCGGACGAAGTTGCGGGCAGAAGCTAGTTTGTAATGTATCGTGTAATGTAGTTAATGCAAATACCTATTGTGGACGGCATACAAAATCAACGCGAGTCATATAATTAAGAACGCTAATAGGGAAGATTTTTTTAAACTAACATGCAACTATTCTCTTGATTTCTCTCGGTATCGCAAAAATTTTGCATATTAGCGGCGGTACCTACATTCGTTGATACACATGATTGGCTAAAAATAAATAGATAAACTTTATACATTAGATCTGAACCTAGTCTTACTTAAGAACGCAAATTTAAGTAGGGAGCACTCTGTGGCTTTTGGTTGTAAGTCACTATTCGTATAATTTTGGCGGCATTTAGTTCTGTAAAAGTCATAAAGGTGATTGCTTCGTAAGAAAACAATGAGTAAAATAAAAGTTGTGATAAATGTAACAAAGGAAGTAATAACTAATAAAATTTTGCGAGAAGAATTGGTCGTATAAAAAGATCCGACCATCTGCAATGCTCAAAAACGATGGTTTTCCACGCTGTGAAGCATTTTGCCACGTATCAAACTACTTCAAATGTTCCGCGTCTACACCTAAACAGAAAAAGTCATCTCGTCGAGATGATCGAAATATCGTTCGTTTGGCAAAACAAAATCCTTGTACAGGATCTAATGAGCTGAGAAAAGAATACTTTGGTGAAAACAACCCTTTAGCGATCTCGGCACGCATATCGAAGGCTTTTGGTAGAAGGAAAGTTCCACGGAAGGATGGCAAGGAAGGGGCCCATGTTGAAACAGTGCCATAGGCAAGCCCGACTTGCATTTGCAAGAAGGTATGAAAACTGGGGCCACAGTTAAGACAGTGGCAAAATGTTCTTTCTTCCGACGAGACAAAAATATACAGGGTATGTTCTGATGGAAAACGATAATTTTACGACGCCCTCCGAATAAAGAAAAAGACATTGAAGCATGGTGGGGGAAATGTGAAAATTTGTGGCTGCTTTTCTGGACAGCGTTGGATCTGTTAAGCTAATAGAAGGAAACATGGATCAATTCCAATACAGAAATATACTGGAAGAAACTATGTTACCTTATGCTGAAGACGTGCTTCCGGTTATTTGGACATTCCAGCACGACAATGATTCAAAGCATACTCCACGCACCGTTAATCAATTTCTGTCTTAGATTGGCCAGCTAACAGCACAGACCTAAACCCAATAGAGCATCTTTGGTGCGAAGTCAAGAAAAAGGTTTCAAATCGACAGTGTGACAATTTAACTTAGCTATTCACAACTAATCGATACGCTTCCGTACCGTATCGAACATCAATCAATGTCATCGTAGGAGTCCTCTAAACGCTGTTAACCAGTCCTAAACCCGAAAATTATATCATTTTGTCAAATCAAATAGACGACCGCTATTCTTGCGACAGCTGTTTGCTGTCGGGGGCAAAGCAAATCAAGTTATCGAAATGTGTCATTTCCGATACATCGTATTGATTTGCTTGTCGGATGGTTGTGAATAGCTATGCTGTACGACGTTTTCTTAGAAGAATATATGGAACCCTATCTCTCAAAAATTGATAGAGTCAAATAGAGCTAAATGTTAAAAATTGATAGAGTCAATGCCTCGCCGGTGTAAAGCAGTAATTAAAAACCGTGGACATGCTTTAATTTTAGTTTAAAATGTGTTAATTTGCTTTTTTTCTTTAGGTACGTACTTCACATTAATGTGATTTATTTAAGAGGCCGCTTACAAAAATGCGCGATGCGCGCTCGCCCTGGCTGGAGGCCTTAATTTATTGAGGCATCCACAGGCAATCCCGGTTAAGAAGACGACAATCTCATAGGTTGAACTCCGAGATGCCATATAGAACCAAAAATAAAAAAAAATGTGAAAGGGCTCTTAATATTTATAAATTTCAAAACAACTCTCGAGCAGTTTATTAAGTCATTATTAATTATTTGTCCAGCTTCATTACTATTTGAATTTGTTACTATATAGAATAAAAACAAAATTTGTAAAAAAAAGTAGCGATGTTATTCTATATTTATAATCCCGTTGGTCGTTTGCTCTATTCATATGGCTATTTCATAACATAACTAGTTATTTCTAAGAAGGAATACTTACATAACTACACATGACATGATTTAGATGAAAAAATCTGGAACTTCAAATCGTTCTTAATTTTATGACCACAACTGTATGTGTTCGAATGCGAGAACCTTTTGTGTTCGCGCTAAAGACCAGCTGATGGATCAGCGCGAGCACTCTCTGTTACGTGGAACGCTCTTGCTCGTAGTCCCGTCTCCATACGCAGAATTAGCGTTACATTACACAATAAATTATATTACACTTGTCTGTACATGCCTTTACGCATCATTACGTATGATGGCGTAACGTGGTCGCATGAAACCCGTCGCGAGCCTCCGCAAACATAGGTACCAACAGAGATGTACCAGAGGCATCCTGAATGCCTACATTATAATAAATTTTATGTATGTTTGAACTTACCAGATTTCAGTCTTAACTTTAATGACTCAAGCGTATCATTGTCACTGAACATTTTTGAGGAGTGATTTTCTTCCAAGCAGATTGTTTAAGTTGACCAAAATCGTATTTGCCGCCGGCGCCAAGTTCTGTTGGTTGGTTTGAATTATCACAATTACACAGAGTCATTAAAGTTCTGTTCATTTTTTTTTTTTTTGTGAAGACCCGGTTACACGTTCACAAAAAATTGATCTCACTACTAAATTGAAAAGAAACACTTTTCTGCGCTATCCAAGTATTGCTAAAGAAAACTGTAATCAAAATCATAATAGCTATTTATAAAAAAAATATTTATATCTTACGGCGGCAGTGTCAAGTTTATAACGGAAATATATGGAAAAAAGTGTCCGATAAGAAAGATTAAATCCAAATATTATTTAAATAGTTGAAACTTGTTTCGGTTCATTAAATAATTTTGAGGGGATTCAGAAGATATTTCTCCCCAAACTGGGGAATTTAATTTAGATTATTGGGGAAATTGATAAATTGGTATTGGCAACCCTGCTCTATAGTTTGGTCAGCGTTGCCAGATGTATGATTAAAATCGTATTCATACGATTTTTTAGACTTATTTTGCGTCAGCACATCAACCTACTCGAAACTGTCAAATTTTCCCAATCAATTTTGAACCTTATTCTTCAGTATTAAAGTTGAAAATCTATTAAAGAAATTGGACAGATTGTAGTAGCTTGTGCTGGCGTCTGTACGATCCAAAGACGAAAATCGTATGTAAAACATACGACTTTTTCATAAGTCAAAATCAAATCATTTATTTCAAATAGGCAAATATTACGACTTTTTTTTTACCCATCGTACGATCACTAATTCAAAAGATCTGACAACACTGAGTTTGGTTTCTGAATTGGTTTCAGATTCTGATTCTGACGTTTCTGTTTTATCTGTGGAAAGAAAGCGTGCGGTGGTTTGCGAAAAATATTTCACGAAAGTTCTTTCATGTAAATTACACAAGATGTAGAATCAAAATAGTTTCTAGATACAGCTAAACCTCATATTTAAGTTGTAAGTGTTCGTCATTTGTAACCTTAATGTGCAAATCGTCGAAAATGGTTTCGGGCAGCACGAGGGTGATTCAAGTCACCAACATCGCACCCCAGGCCACCAAAGATCAGATGCAAACACTCTTCGGGTATTTGGGAAAGATTGACGACATCAGATTGTATCCAACTATCAGAGACGTGTCCTGCCCAGTGCAGTCTCGAATATGTTATGTAAAATATTACGATTCAGCAACTGTAAACGTCGCCCAGCATATGACCAACACTGTGTTCATTGATCGGGCACTTATAGTGATTCCTATGCAATCAGGAGAGATCCCGGATGAGCACAAAGCTTTAGAAATGTCTAGCAACGGGACCTTAGTGCCGGGATTGAGCACAGTGGAGCCGCGTCTACCGGCGCATATTATCAACGCCCTGGATGGCGTACCTCCCAACCAGGTAATCCAAAGTCACGACCCTAAGATGATTGCGTTAGGGTTGCCGCCATATCCGCCGCTACCGGCTGCCTACGACTCCAGAAAGATAGAGGAAATAAGAAGGACAGTCCTAGTTGGTGATGTGGACAATTTAACTTCCCAGCAGTTAATAGATCACTTCTGTCAAGCTGGGGAAGTGAAATACATGAGATTTTGTGACCGGGACATAGACAAGCAAAGGTATGCTCTGATTGAAATGACAGAGCAGGAAACTATCATAAAAGCACTGCAGTTGAATGGCAGCCTGGTTGAAGGACAGGCCATCAGGGTGAGATATGAATTTTTAAGTAGTTTGATATCTATCTAGTCTAGAATTACTGACTAGAGGTGTTTTTAGTATCTATTTCACTTTAACAACACCCAATAATGGTTTATTTTCAATGTCATTTATATTTTGTACCTTTTTCAATGGTGTTCTGTTGGAAATTTATTTAGTGAAGACATAGACATATGGCAGGCATTAGGTCTACCAGTTATGCATCCTAATTAAAGTACTAAGTATCACTATAAAATAACCTATAGCATAATCAATCTACAATGTTCCCACTGTTGGGACACAGGCCTCCTCTTTGTGAGAGGGAGTGGGCCATAATCCTTCATGCGGACCCAATGCGAGTTGGTGTATGTCATATGTCTTTGCATTTTTTGTTCTAGGATAAGTCGGTTTCCTCACGATGTTTTCCTTTACTATTTTGAGAGCAGTGGTGATAAAATAAATTACACAAGAAAAGGACCTGCTTGGGTTCAAACCCACAACCTACACTTCGTCCATCAATACACAACACTGCTCTGTCAATTATATCTTGTACCTTTTTATTTTTTTATTGAATAATTTATTTATCGAGAGTGAAGCCATAGACACATGGCAGGCATTAGGTCTATCAGATAAACATCCTATTTAAATTACTAATTATTACCAATAAGAACCTACATGATTTGTTTACAATAAGTGATTTTGAAAAATTTCATATTAATTTCACAATATTACAGGTGCTCCATGCAACACAAGCTATTTGCAAGCCACAGACGAAGAGCAATGAGGCGGCTCAACGAGAGATTGAAGAAGCCATGTGCCGAGTGAAGGAAGCACAGAACTTGATCTCAGCTGCTATCGACCCTGTCATAGGCCTTCTGTCTAAGGATAAACGGAGGTTAGATTTGGCTAGCTTATTGCATAAAGATTTAATTTTATTTTATCTATTTAGATCATTTTTAGCGGGCATGTTTTAATGAAGTCATGTTACTTAACATAATGGTAATTATTGTTCTTAAAATTCCCAGATAAGCTAATAAAAACTACAGATTTTTTTGTTTTAGTTTGGCTAGGAATAGGAACCATTACAAAACAATTTTTTTTTAAGGCTTTGCAAGTTGCAGCTACATTTCCTACCATTATAGTTGGGTATTTTTAAGTAGATACTAAAATGCCTGTCTTAAATAGTTACAAAAATATACATAATGAAAGACAGATTGTAAAATATGACTGGTTGATGCATTTTAGAGTATTACTGACTTAGCTCAAAGAAACAAGGGTTTGATTCCTTCATCTAAACTTAAACTACCATTGATTTCAGGACACGGTCTCGCTCCCGGTCGCGAAGGCGGTCTCGGTCACGCTCACGCCGCTCGCGGTCGCGCCACCGCTCCAAGCGCTCCCGCTCTCGCTCCCGACACCGCTCCCGTCGCTCAAGGTCACGTCACAAGCACCGCTCTACCAGGTCAGTTTTAACCGATTCAATGGTCCTTCACTTTCCGAGTCTGTTGAAACGGCTGAAACTGCTTGGTTGGTGGGAATCGGGAATTTATTAATTTAATAATATGTTAGGATTTAGATATTAATTCTCACAGTTTGGCCTAAGACAGCAATAAGTGGAAAGAGGATAATGCCTTTGCCCTGCTCAGTGAGACACTATTAGCAAATAATAATAACCATGGAGCCAAACATGGATTGGATCTATCTTTACAAATCGTCCTTAGGCACGGTCGGGCGGCCTGCCGATTTTAATTACATTTAATATCTGGTAAATCTCATCACTAACTGGCCTATCTATGATGGCGATCTATATTCTTAATGACTGCATTAAGAACATCATAGATCGCAATTAATTGCACTGCACTGAGTATTTGAGATGCTGATGATTGGGTAGCTGTGCAAAATCACCTTTTAGTAGATGCACCTTTTAGTCAAAAACTGAAGGAAGTCCAAAATATTCGAGGTTTTTGGAGCACCACTGCACTACGCAGTTAGCAGAGGTCTTCTGAAGTTACAAACTTGGTTTTACACTAATGGTATCTATCCTAACAATTCAGTGCAATTTTTGGGCGACCTAACGCGTTTTTTGTGTTCCTCTGATAGGCTTTTTAGCTGTGATGTTACTATTTGAAAGATATAATAATATTTCTGAGATACTATTTTTTCGAAATCTACTAGTTTGGCAATAATATCTTTGTCGTATCTTTCGTTTTTATCTATACTATCCTTGTAAATATATTATTATTATCAGCACATATGGAATAAACAAAAATGTGTTTTGTGCTGGACATAGACCTCTCCAATTGCATGCCATTTAATTCGATCTTCGGCTACTTTCATCGAGCTACCAGCCACACAGACAAGATTATTGCTCCACCCAGACTAAAGTTTTTAAAAGTGTCTCAAACACATATTTTTTACATTGTTAATAATTGAATATTTTCATAATACAGATCTCGTTCTCGCCACCGCAGCTCCCGGAGGTCTCGCTCTCGGTCCCGGCACCGCAGCTCTCGCTCCAAGCGCGACCGCTCGCGTGACAAAGACAAGGACAAGGATAAAGACAAAGACAAGGAACGCAAAGAAAAGAAGGAATCTACTGAAAAAGAGAAAAAGGAAAAATCTAAGACTCCTCCCAAAGAAGTAGAAAAAGAGGAGAAAGAAGAAATTAAACCAGAACCAGTTGTCGTCGAAACCAATGGCAACTCTTCTGACGTAAAATCCAAGGCGTCCACGCCAGCAGACGACAAACCAGAAAAGGAAGTTGAAAAAGAAAAAGAGAGGTCACCGTCAAAGAAACGAGAGCGGACCAGATCTCGTGATAGAAAGCGCGACCGCTCCCGGTCTCGGCGCAGGTCTCGTTCACGGTCTCGCAGGAAACGCTCGCGTTCCCGCCGGAGGTCGCGCTCTAGAGGAAAGAGATCTCGATCTAGGGAACGGAAGAGGTCTAGGTCGCGAGACCGCAAACGTTCTCGCTCAAGAGACCGAAAAAGAACTAGATCTCGGGATAGAAAACGATCTAGATCGAGGGACAAAAAGCGGTCTCGATCCAGAGATCGCAAGCGTTCCCGGTCGGACAGTCGTCATTCTAAGAGTCGCTCGCATAGGGACTCTAAAACGCCTCACGGTCGAAAATCGCGAGATCACACTCCTAATCTTTCTGTTATAGAAGAAAAGGATATTTCTGTTCTAGAAAATAAGATTTCTGATGTATGTGACGAAAAGAATTCTCCTGATAACATGGACATTTCCAACTCTCCATAATTTGTTATGTGCACCTCAAACATTCTATTGTTAATCTAGTAACTGATAAACTGTTTTTTGTTTCTAATACTGGATTATTCATTTATAATTTTCCAAATACCGCAATGTAATTCGAAAGTACATATTTCAATCAACTTCGTATTTTATTAAATTATTCTGCAGACATGTTATTTTTGACACAAGATGTAAATTTTGCTGTAAGTATAAAATCTCTTAAAATGTTAGCCTATCTGTTCTTTGATCAATTAATTGCCTCGGGCCTTGACTTTTCATCAACAATAAAATGTGTTAGTAATAGTTTATTTTTAAGGAGCAATAAAGAATTATCCACATTATTATTATTTTTTTTGTAATAGTAGGTACCTATTCAGATATTTCCAATCTATATTATTGGATGCATTAATCTTTGTGTGTTAGTGCTGGTGGACTAGTGAGAATGATCCAGTTTTTGAGCCTCCCAAATGCTCTGAATAATTGGTTGAATACGAGATCTCAATTTTGACTCTGGAAGCGGAAACGGAAGCCTCAAACCTACTTGAACAGAACCAATAACATAGCAAACAACACAGACGATGGATCTCCATCCTGTGGAGTTTCACTAGTTAATTTAATTTGATCCTGTATAAGTATGACTAATTCTCCTTAATCTTATGCCCGTATTACAGAACCTCACTCAATACTCAAGCATTACTTACAACTAGATTCAAGCAATTTCATTGGTTGAAACTAGTTTTAAATAATGCTTGAGCGTTGAGTGACGTTCTGTAATACGGGACTTAGTCACAATATTGTGCAATAGTCCTTCCTATCTATAAGATTATTTAACAGCAACTAAAATGAGAAACGTCAAGTGTCCCCCACTGGATACTAATAATAAAACTAATACCAACACAATCTTACGATAAACTGCTATAGTTACATACAATACGAAAAATGTGAATTACATATTCGCTTGCAGTTATGTAGATAAGTGAAAAATAATTCACATTATTATACAATAAAACAACGTAAGTAATCTTTGATTTAAGTAATTATTTATTTCTTTTGACGAATCCGTATCGTCGCCACACTCTCTCTTATTTATTATAATAGTTATAAATAAAAAATCTGCAGGTTATTTTTATCAAAGAATCTATTAATTGTTCATTATGTGTTGAGAATTTTATGAATGAAAAGTCTGCAGCTACAAAAATTATTAATGTTGCTAAAACAGTCGCCACATCTTTCCATCATAGTTTCGAAGACCATCTAACAGATATTTTTTTTTTAACTCCTAATGTAGTTAGATTAGATTTTTTTTTTTTAATTACGTCACTACAATTCGTATTATAACTTCGATCTTTAAAATACAGCGGGTTCTATTTCTTGTTTTATGCGGTCTATTTTTTTCACGTGGACGTTTTGGTTGCAACTAAAATTTAAACTCGTTGCGTTGCAAAATTAATACAATATATTTTATTAAAAACCTAAAGCATTTCCTAATACCATAGTTTTATGTTTATAGTTTGTGTCAAGTTTTCTCCCGGCCCTTTTTTTTGTAATTTCAACCTTTTAATAATATTTTGATATTTTTTTGTATTCGGACTTTCTACATAAATTAAACGTGACAGTAGTGAAGAATCTTTTTTCGTTTCCTTTTTTCGCTACAATTATCACTGATTAATATAGGCTTTTTAATTGCAAGAAAAAAATAAAATGTTTAAAATATAAATGTCCACCCGTGCGAAGCCGAGACGGGCCGCTAGTCTTAAATACTCGTGCACACACAGCCCTTGAATACCTTGATTATCTCTACAAATTCTTGTTTCGCGAACTCGCAATGTTTGTACAAACTCCTCCGAAACGGCTGGACCGATTTGTATGAAATTTTGTGTGCATATCGCATATCGGGTAGGTCTGAGAATCCACTAACCTCTATTTTTCATACCCTTTTTTTTGCATAACGAATTTTGGGGGGTCAGCTAGTATTTTATGGAATTAACTAAATAAAAAGATTTGGCAGCGGTGGGATTCGAACCCACGCCTCCGAAGAGACTGGTGCCTTAAACCAGCGCCTTAGACCGCTCGGCCACGCTACCACTTACTGCTAATTTCAAAATAGACCACCAAATTGCGTTTATTAGACACTGCACTGAAAATAGGTCAAGTTGGTTACAACATAAGCCGGAAGTACAGACGCCAGCACATCAAGCTAAGTACCTGAAACAGCAAAATTATCCCAGTCAACCTTGAACCTAATATTTTAGCGATAAAGTTGAAAAGCTATTAAAGAAATTTGATTAAGTATTTGATAGATTATAGTAGCTTGATGTGCTGGCGTATGTACCTACACTAATATTACACTAGGCCACAAAGAAAGCGGGTCGTTATGAAAAATGCAATATAGGTAGGTATTTAACTAAAATAGGTAAGTATTTAAGTACCTACCTACTTATTTGAACAACAGTGGGGAATTCCAGTATTTTTATTGCGCAATATTGATGCAATAACTGCAATGATTTTGCAATAATTGCATAATTTATGAAATTATTGCTCAAGAGAATTACATAATATTAGATAATAAAAATGAATATAAGCGGGATGCTTGCGGGTCTGTCATCATTCTTACAGGAGAGTCATTACAAGTAAGATACCTAAGTGATACTACAACAACCAGTCATTAACAAAGCAAACAGTTCTGCTTAGTCTGTTACAGATATCGGAGACTTCATAAGGATGGAAGCAGTTGTCGTTGGAGTTCACACGCACAGAAAAGGAAGTTCTGAGATTCAAGAATTAGTTAGTACAGTAGTACAAGAGGATACGAGGTGTTCTCGCTGCAGAGACCGCTTTAGAGATCGTTCGAGAAGTCGTGATCTATCACGAGGTAGGTCTAGGGGACGCTCCAGGGGAAGGTCTCGCGGCCGCTCCAGGGGACGATCCCGTAGCCACTCTAGAGACCGATCTCGTGGCCAGTCTCGGGGAAGGTCTCGAGGAGCATCAAGAGATAAATCTGTAGACCGGACAAGAGAAATGTGTGGATCACTGCGGGGATAGGGGACGAAAACGAGAAAGATCCAGGGGACGGTCTAGAGGAAGATCCAGGGGACTGTCTAGAGGAAGATCGAGGGCGCACTCCAGAGGAAGATCTAGGGAGCACTCCAGAGGAAGATCCAGGGGGCAATCCAGAGGAAGATCCAGGGGACACTCTAGAGGTAGATCCAGGGGTCACTCCAGAGGTAAATCAAGGGACCGTTCGAGAGGAAGATCCAGGGGCCATTCTAGATAGAAAATCAAGATAACGCAATATTCTTGAAGTGTGGTGTTACAAAAAAAAACAACAAAGTATATCCAAAAAGAAATACAATAAGTACAAATAGCACAAAAAAATACATAATCAAAATCCCAAAAACAAACATAAGTGTAGGTACTTAACTATAAAATAATGTATAAACAAAATAAAATGTGAAGTGTCTGTTGAAGAGGAAATGTAGGAAAACAACGAGGATCGCAATATGAAAAGTGAAACACAGTGTGGAAAGGTGTGACAATAAAAAAAAATACCATAATTATGTATAGTTAGGTAAAATCAAGGACCTTGTCCTTTTGTATAGCTTTTAGCTGTCCTCATGGAGGACTGGATGTTATTTATATAGTAATAAATAACTTACCTGGGTAGGTATAGGTAGTACTTAATAGATTTTTTTTTATAAAAAAAACTTAAACATGTGTAAAAAAAAATGTAGGTCTACCCATCCCATAATAAGATACCCATCTAGATAATAAGAACAATTATTCCGTGATTATATATGAACGTAGGGACATTTAAAAGTTACAGGATTTTGTTTAAGTATTTTATTTTATTATTTGTGTACACACAGTAAAATACATAAGGATACGACATAATTATAATTAATTAATTATTTTATTAATTTTGATAAGTAGTTCGCAATGATGATTGTTATGTGTATAAATAGCGTGCGTATTTCAGCCTACAATGTTCCCACTGATAGGACACATGCCTCTGTTTATAAATAAAATTTTATCAAGTATCATTTATTATACTTACTACCCTTTTTTATTAGGACAGATAAAGACTACTTTCAAAAATAAAATTAAACAAACACCCTGTTTATTCTTCCTACACTTTTTACTTATTTTATTATTTATGTACACACAGTAATATAGGTACATAGCTCATATTTTTCTGGAAATAAAGACTGGGATTTGTTTTATCAAAATACAAGAATATCAAATAGTTTGATTGATGTTACATAAAAACACTATCACAAATACCTAGTATGACTGACTGCATTGTAAAATAAGCGTGTCTGATAATAACAGTATACCTAAGGACTGCTATCAATAATGCCGATCCATAAAATTCACTCTGAAGTTATTGACATTCCAGTAAGTACTCCTGCATACATACATCACGCTTGTATTAACTGAACGGCGTATACAGAGGTATGTTCCCTAGCACCTAGCGGACTTTGGCAGTCTGTCGCCTAAACAAACTTAGGCCCTAGACGACGTAATTCCTCTAAGGAGGAACAACAGCCATCCTTCAAAGAGCAGAAGCGTTGTTCCAGTTTGCTTATTCCTATAAAGGGTGAAATTAGATTACTAGCTAGCGAAACTACACAGTTGATATGGGTATAAATATTTTCAAGCATGATGAAACAAGAAAATAAAGATTTGATGCTCTTTTTTAGGATTAACGACCGTATGTACTGTAGTTACTTGAAACATCAATTAAAAAAAAGGTTGCCTGGAAGACAACCTTTTGTTAATTGTTTTTTAATTTAATATTTTTTTTGTTATATGTAGTAATAATTGATTTTTTTTTGTTATTAATTTTCTGGTGTACAATAAAGTATATATAAATAAATAAATAAAAATCGTGATGGATATCGATATCTCAACACGATAAAACAAAAAAAAAAATATTCTCTGAACTCATTCTTCTAGTTACCACAAAGCATGTAACCTTTTCTAGTTACTATGCTACCAACTGTCTTTAACCCCAAAAAAAAAATAACACCTATTTTTTTTAATCTGCGGATCTCGTCTGCGGAGTTTCGCTAGCTAATTTAGTTCGAATAGAAGTATCAGAACACAGATTCTTCCACTCGACTATAATATTGTATTCCAATTCCAGGGATTCTTTACAATCGCTGTTTACATTCACTATTTCATACCGGGCAGTCTTAAAATCCAGACGAAACTTTACACAGTGCGTTTAGGCCACCTTCGGGAGTTGGTAGATGACCCCGTATATGACCGTCTGCGTTTTATGAACACAAGAAGATGGTTGCCTAAAGGTGAAGCGCCTTACCCGGGCTATTGTAGAGCACCCGGAAGTGGAACGTGTATACCCGCCCTTTGTGACTGCCAGAAACTCAAAGAACGATGGAACCTTATAGTCTTGAAAAAAGCAGAGGAAAAGAAAAAAACTATCAAATAAAAGGCCTTAATTTTGGACAATATGTTTATTGCGATTATACAATGAAACGTAATTTTCATTTGATTATCTTACACAGCCTTTTTACAATAAAATTTGTGGAGTGCGTTTTTATTTTGTCTTTTATATTCTTCTAGCGACCCGCACCCTAACTGTATAACACACTATTAATCTCAATTTAAATCATTTTGAAGGATATTGCTAATCCATTGCCTCATATATGTTCCAGAAATGTGTCTGCTCAACAACGTAAATAACGCAATGAATGTTGTTGATCTGTCAAAATGAAACCCATTGCTACTGATAGTGTGCGCAATTACCACGCTGAATCATTTTGAAGGATATTGCTAATCCATTGCTTCATATGTTCGAAAAATATGTCCGCTCAACAACGTAATTAACGCAATGAATGTTGTTGAACCATCAAAATGAAAGCCGTTACTATTGATAGTTTGTTACACAACTAACCCGACGCTCCTGTTTCGCACGGTTTTTACGAATTAACGATACATGTTAGAGATCTCATTACATGTAAGTTTAATACTAATGTATTACCTATACATATAAACATTCCAGAATAAATTCTCTAAATTAAGGTGAAAACCGCATCAAAATCTGTTGCGTAGTTTAGAAGAACGAAAAAGCGACTTTAATTTATAATATGTATAGATGTGGAGTATAAAACATCGATAACGATTGTTCATAAAAGTATAAATTGTTTTTGGTTGTTAAGATTAAAACATACTATCTACAGGTATATTACAATACCCTAATCTTTGATCCGTCTCCAAAAATACAGGGTCAAATTAAACAAGCTAGCGAAACTAGAGAAAACGAAAAAATAAAGAGGTTTTCTAAACTCATATTTTCAAGTAACTGTAGTGGCTTGGGATTAGGATTTTTTTTATCGAGTTTAGATATCGATAACCATCACGTCTGCGGTGTTTCGCTAGGTAATTTAATTTGAAACTGTTTTAAGAACAAAATTCTCAGTAAAAGGCAATAAATATACTTTGCCATTTTAAGCTGTTTGTCTTTTCACGTATCACTGTGACAGTCTTTGTACTGGCAACACCATGATTTCACTCAGTAAGACAGGATATCATGCATCGCGTATCGCCAAGTCCAGTTCCTCGCGAGGGTCTCGAAGCGCGCCCTGTCTCGTACATACATCTCGCCTAGTTCGGGCTCCATGCATACCTGGTGAACAATGATGCTTGTATTCTAATATATAATAATAATATTCTTTTTTTTTTGAGTCTCTCAAAATTCATCCTTATGCAAATAATTGCTAAGTTCATTTCAGAATGACAAAAATGTGAAATGGATTTTGAGTCTCAGATGTTTTAGAGCTATGCTAAATTGGCCCCGATTCTGTTGTTCACAACTTAGCTACTAAAAATAGGTCAATTTACGTCAGGCGCCGACTAATTTGACAGGACTGAACTAATATTTATCTTCTGTCCTTTTCATAATGAAATAGAAAGAAAAAGATGCACTGAACTTAAATTTAGTTTAGTTTGTGAACAACAGAATCGGGGCCAATAGCTTATTTCTTATTTTATTTTGCCCCTCAGGTCTGAGCATCGTAGGTTAGGACGGGCAGGATACACAATTCAATATACAGTACGATCCTTCAATCGTAGACCTGTTTTCGCTTCAGGGAAATCGGTAGATCGCCCTTCATTAGAGTCTTCATGGACCAGCTTAGCTTTTCCAAACATTTTCGATGCGGCGACGGACTTCCTTTTCTTACCCGTTTCGAAAGAAATTAACTGGCCCAAGTAGGTATACTCATCGAAATAATGTATTTCCTGCCCATCTAGGCTAAGTTTAGCGCATGCGTCTCTTGTAACACACTTAAACATGCCTCAAACGCAATTTGAAACACAAGAACGCACAGTACCCATGCGTAAATAACACATTGAACTTTTGGATGAGACAATCACACAAAATTAAATGACAGAGAAACTCAATGTGTCATATTTACAGCCAGGTATTGAGAGTACACGGCATTTATTATTATACAGGGTCAAATTAAATGAATAGGCAAAACGCAGCAGGAATGATGGGTATTTATATCTAACAGTGATAAAAAAATTGATGATATTTTTTATGGGGTCAAAACGACCGCAATATCTACATATAGTCGATACCCATCTCGTCTGCGGAGTTTGGCTAGCTAATTTAACATGACCCTGTGTATCGGGCATATCCTGAGTACGCTCCTTCAATCGTAGACTCAGTTTTCCACCAGGCGAAATCGAGGTCAAGAGACATCAAGAGCAGGTTACTTTTAAAATTAATAATAATTTAAAAAAACATGGAATCTAGCTACGCCCATGCTAGAAATGCAAGTTTGCTTACACTCACCGCGGTGTATGGGTCAGTCAGCAGGCTTTGTATGGAGATGAGAACCTTGCTGATGGTCAGCGCCAGCGACCAGTTGTGGTGCACGGAATCTATGCCCACGTCGCCGTGGCGGGAGATGTTCGGGTGTAAGATGCGTGTGAGGAAACGTACCACTGGGGGACTCATTGGGTATCTGTGGGGATAAGTATTATTTAGACGTTTTCAGTCCTGAAGTGGAAGAGTGTCCTAAAGAAGGACCGATGAAATAAGGACCGGTTATTTCAAACGTTTGGTTAATATAACGTACGTATGTCAAATAATAACGAGTACGTAATCGTAATTATTTGACTTAAGTCAAAACCATAATTTTGTAATAATAATAAATTTTAATTTGAAACAACGCTTTTTTTGGTTTAATACGCGTGTGTGAAGTAGACGTGAAATAACCGGACCTTAGTAAGTCCTTTGTTACAGAAAATCAAAAAACTTCGCATAGAAGCAAAATAGGGCGTTTTATTCGCCCTGAAGTTGAAAAATTGAGTTTTGCTTCTATACGAAGTTTTATTTTATTTTTTATGACCTTACTCTAAACAGGACACCCTTGACTCGAAACTGTCCAATAGTGTGACCTTAGAATATACCACATACTTGTTAACGCCTTTTCTGTCGATATACAAAACATGAACGAAATCGGTCGCGAAAAAAAAATCAGCTGTTCCCTACATTTATGTTCCCATAACTCGTCAAAATGTAGGGAACAGCTGATTTTTTTTGGCGACCGATTTTGTTAATTTTTTGTATATCGACAGAATAGGCGATAACAAGTATGTGGTAGAATTTGTTGCATATAATATGTGGTTTTCATACTTTATACAGGATCACAGGGACATCGAAGCGCAAACTGTACCATGAACGCAGGGGGGGGGGTCCAGAATCATATGCTGAATTCATGGTTACACTTATACTCCATCGTGGATCGTATATTTTAAAGAAAAGAATATTGTTATTAAACTGTAGTTAATACTAAATCGGGCACATCCTTCAGCTCAGGTAACGGTAAAATTTATAATTTTACTTGTACATATGCTTACACATTTTGAAGTAACAGGCGGCACGGCGCGGCCTGGCATAGCCAAGGATTTTTATATGCGGAAATGATTCTGAATCTTATTTTCATACATTTAACAATCACATTTCGTTGATATCGTCAAAAGGGGACTTGAGTATACCGTGGGATTCGGGAAGCCGCAGAAGTCTTCGGCACACAAATTTTAATGCTTTGCCATGCCACCTAATGAGTCGACCTTAACACGCAAGTATTGTGTAGTAGTATTTCTACTTACGCATACGGCACTTGTATGTAGAGATAAAATACGCCTCCCTCGTACGGCGAGCCGATGGGTCCTGTGACGCTCGCCTGCCAGTGACAACACTTGGGGTCCAGCGGGGTCGCCGCTATTCCCTCCGGGGGGTCGTTACGCAACATCTGGGGATGAAAGTAATGAGATGATCTTTATTTTGGGTCATCTTAGTTTACTAAGAAATAAACATCTTTATTTTACCTTTAAGGCAATTATTAATTATAATGGATGGCGGTACTGTAAGATGACATACATCATCAGCCTATAATGTACCCACTGCTGGGACACAGGCCTCCTCTCTGTGAGAGGGAGTGGGCCGTAATCCACCACGCGGACCCAGTGCGGGTTGGTAGATGTTACATGTCTTCGATTTTTTGGTTCTAGGTCATGTCGGTTTCCTCACGATGTTTTCCTTCACTGTTTTAAGAGCAGTGATGATGAAATTATTTACACAAAGTAAAGCGCTTGTCTGGGTTCAAACCCACGACCTACAACTCGTAAGTTGGGGCCATTACCAATGAGCCACCACTGCCAATTATAATTGATTGAATCGATAGGCTAGATTTTTATAATTTTTAAGGTCTCACAGGCGCAGGCGCCACCGTACCGTGCCACTGGTTTAGTAAACACGACTGCATTTATTGGTTAGTCCCTAGTATAGATAGTGCAATCCACGAAGACGCGCCCCACTCTTTTTCCTAATGCTTACAGCACAAGTAAGCAACATTCCGGTAGTGTTTTAGTTTTGTCGATACACACAAATTATTATTAATGACTAATTAGTGTGTATCGAAAAAACTTAAACGCTTGCAGAATTGACTAGCGATAACCGCTAACGATTAGGAAGAAGAGTGGGGTGCGTCTTCGTGGATTGCACTATCTGTACTGAGGTATTTCAATGCGTGAGGAGTATTTAATGGCCTGAAACACAGGTTTATCATAAACCTAGATCAGGTAGGTCTTCATTACAGTTACAATTTAACTTTCCTCGATTTTAATTAATGCAAATCATAATTTTACTTTACTTTATCACACTAATATTATAAAGGCGAAAGTTTGTGTGTGCGTTTGTGTGTGTGTGTGTATGTTTGTCTCTTCTTCACGCTCAAACGGCTGGACCAATTTTGATAAAATATTGTATGGAGGTAGCTGACACCCTGGATTAATATATAGGCTACTATTTTATCCCTATATTCCCACGGGATCACAACTTATGCGGGTGAAACCACGGGGCGCAGCTAGTACTTCAATAAATCTTAATAAATAAATCTTAAAAAAAAAAATAATGTGTACAATTCATGTATACACACTGCATTAATTAAATAAATAAATATAGAGAAAGAATCCGTCGTCTTGCACAAATTATATTGTAACGCGACAGTACACGATCAACATCATACAACATTATATCATTACTCATTCATACAACATTTATAATTATAGCATTAGTTATGTGGTAATTAAATATATTCAATAAAACCATCATCTTTGTCTACCCGTGGCTTATCATTCAAGCTAACAATCAAGGTGTGTGCGACTCATTCAGTAGCGCATACACAATGTACAGACGCCAGCACATCAAGTTACCCGAAACTGTCAAATTTTCCCAATCAACTTTGAACCTTATGCTTTAGCGATAAAGTTGCAAAATGTTTTGAAGATTTTTTAGAGATAGTAGACGCCAGCACAGGACAGTGGAGGACAGGGTGTTGTGGCGCAGCCTGGGAGAGGCCTATGTCCAGCAGTGGACTGCGATAGGCTGAGTTGATTGATTGGAGATGCCAGCACATCAAGCTATGATGTGCTGGCGTCTGTACATAATATCGTAACTGAATCCGATCTAGCCTATCCCTTGCTGCCCTCCCCTACGCCCGACGCCCTAAGCCGAGATCCGCACCTTACAGGAGGTGCCCTTAGCGCATAGTCGCTTAGTTTTTTAATTTTTAAGCCCAGGATGGAGTCTTTAAATTAATGAAGCTCTCACAGGCAAGCCCTGTTAAACAACCGACAACCTCATAGCCAGGTAGACATGTAAGAGGCCATTAAAAAAAAAACGAGTTTGCTTTAGACCACACGACTGAAGTGAAACTTCTTTCGCTCCATCTATATGAATGTATGTTTATATATATGTATAATATATACATATATATAATATGTAATGTATTGAACGAAATGTTAATCTATAACATTGTTCAAGAACGAAATGAAATTACGAAGTAATCAAGAAATCACCGTTCGCGTAACGCTAGCAAACTCGCAAACGAACTACTGACTGAGATACATATATATTTCATGCACTGGCTATAAGAGGAAGAGAGAAAATGTGCGCGCGCACTGCTCTCTCTTCCTCCTACAGTGGGATACAGACAATAGGTCTGCACTGTGTCTTAGATATACGAAACGTAACTGGCTATGAGAGAAAGAGAAAGAAAATGTGCGCGCGCACTGCTCTCTCTTGCTCCTACAGTATATGAAACGTAACTCTCTCTCCATCTTCAATAACTAATATCTCCATCTCAACTTCCGTTCGTCACGCCCGATCACACTATTCGTAACGCTCTCGTCACGCGTTCACCAGCTTACTCCCCAAGTCAAGCGTGCGTAAAGAAGTTTTACTTCAAAAATGTGTAACAGCTATAAAAGACAAGGGCTCACTGAAAACGCGCGTTTCTATAAGCAGGCGTTATATCGATATATAACGCCTGCTTATATCGATATTCGATATCGTAGACTATGTCTTCTGTTGCAGCTTTTCGGCTCCTTACATCAACCGCGCATGTGTTGTCAAATTGTTATAAAAGACATGTTTCTTATTTGTAGTTTTCTGTATAAAAGAGTTGGAAGGAGTTTTTTGTTCTTAATATACCTTGAGTTCGATCCGCAGTCGGTTCCGGCGCCACGCGTTCTCTTCGCCGGCGGGCTGCGCCTGCACACACATCTGCACCAAACAGTTGCGGCAGAAACACGACTCTACCAGGCATTGGTATTTCTGAAACAACAATAAAGATTTGCAAATACACTCCAGGACTCTATGCTTTGTATGGGATTACACGTCTCACGTAATATTTGTAAAACACACCTTCCAATATACATATACAGTGTCCCTGGAAGTATGGATCAAATCGAATAGGGGCGTGGGCAAGGTCATTTCCAAACTTTTTGATCCTTAGAATGATTGATGATTGAGAATTATTTTACGGTTCAAAAGTTGTGACCAATTTTTTTCAATCGTTTCGTATACAGGGTGGAATTGAAGTCATGGGCATTATTTTAACCTGAGGCACTTCTCATGATACTGATTGCATTAGGGCTATTAATACGCAAATCAAAAATATTATTAATGCAAGTAAGGAAAACCTTAAAATGTAGTAAGTCATATTGCACAAGGCTTATTATTGCAAACAAACACTTAAGTAATTAAAACAAAATACTTCGTTAATGCCAATAAATGTTGAAGTATCAAAATCTTAAAGCTCAGTACAGCGCAAAGCGAAATGTAAACAAACATCAAATAATAGTAATAACTAGTCATAGAGCGGCCGACGCGCGCGTGCGGGTTTTTCCTTACAAGTAATAATAACAATGGGCTAAAAGACATGCCGTCCGCCGTGATTCCGTGAACTCTCTCCGTCCCGCTCCCTCACTCGCAAAAATATGAATATCACCCCCGCGCGGGGTTGCTTCCCGCCGAAACACGAACGAACCCGGAACCAGTGTCATAACGACTGCGCAGGTGCATTGACGCGTTATTGATTTATTGATCCCGTGACGTAATCGCCGTACTCGCCGCTCGCGTCATACGGTGCTTGGATTGCAGTGTATTAAGTGTTAGGCCTCTGCCTCGAATCTTGCGGGCAGCGGCGGCGGCGCGGGAGCGGCAGGATCTTATGCGTACATTTAAATGGACCGGTTCTCGAACACAGCGGCGCGGGAGCGGGCAACGTGCGGTGCACTCCAGTCAAGCGGCGATCACCCGCGCGTCTGCTAACTGCTTTGCAGTGTTGTGCTATTTATTTTTGTGACGTATGGAAATGTCCTCGGACGTGCAAGAGCAAATTGTTATACTTACCTTAGCGTCAAGTATAATTTTTCTGCTGGAGATATGTATATGCTGTATTGTTTTGGATTAATTTCAGACTCTAAATCGCCTTTGATAACTTCAAGAATATAGTCAAAAGTTTCTACACTAATTCTGGTGTAGCCGTAGAATTTGTCGGGACATTGCCTCTGTTCATTGTAATTTCTAAATCATCACCGCTACCCGAACAACCCTATTCCTTCACGGGGTCTCATTTTAAGAACCATTCAGAACCTGTTGGATTTTTCGTCTTTTCACGTACACACATGCACATGCACAAGCTCGTGGAAGAGCACCCGTGTTTACCGTCTGTCACTTTACCGACAAATAAGAAGGGTGTTAGCTACTTTTATGTTTGGAAACTGTTAAACTTAAACAGTTCTGGCCGGTAC
Organism: Globia sparganii; assembly: GCA_949316385.1. Taxonomy (NCBI): domain Eukaryota; kingdom Metazoa; phylum Arthropoda; class Insecta; order Lepidoptera; family Noctuidae; genus Globia; species Globia sparganii. The sequence continues at coordinate 7,998,620 of OX438670.1, forward strand.
CCATTCCACTTTCAAAAGGTGCAAGAACTAACATTGGCGGATTCGGTGATTCCAACTTTTTAAATACGCCAAAACTACAGGAAATTAACTTTACCTAGGTACGCACGGCTACACATCAAGCTATACATAACCAGTATAAGCTGACTTCTGATTGTACGAAAAGCCTATGCAATGCGAGGTCAGCTAAAACTGGAAATGTATAGCTTGATGTGTAGCCGTGTGTACGTAAACGTTTTTTTTAATGTATGTTATTTGACGTAGTTTTGACTGTCCTAAACCGGCAAAGTATGAAGGGAAAGTTGGAATTTATTATGAATCAATTCATTGGCAACTTACGAATGTCACGTGAGTCGGGCGGGGTCAAAGAATTCACGCCCAATGACGCGTACGGCGTAGTGTACCTACGCATTTGCTATCGAAAAGCGCAACTATTTGATAATTTGTATGACTTACTACTTTTAAGGTTTTCCATACTTGCATTAATAATATTTTTGATTTGCGTATTAATAGCCCTAATGCAATTAGTATCATGAGTAGTGCCTTAGGTTAAAATAATGCACCCTGTAGTGCTCAAAGAAAAAAATCATTAAAAAAAACTATCAGGGCTGTCTAAAAAACTTAAATTAACAGTTCCTGGTAGTTTTTTTAAATGATTTTGTTCTTGAGCACTATGCAAAGTGATTGAAAATAACAAAAGTTGGTCATAACTTTTGAACCGTAAAAAAATTCACTAACATTCTCAGGATCAAAAAGTTTGGAAATGACTTTGCCCACGCCCCTATTTGATTTGATCCATACTTCCAGGGACACTCGGATAATAGACGTATTACTGAAATCCTTAGAACGGTCTTTTCTTTTGGTGTCCCTTTTAACCTTAACAACAAAATCGAGCCACCGTGAATATGCACGGTAGCTCGATACATGTAAGTATAACGGTCTAAAACATCAAACTAATAATGAGTAAATTTTTTTTTGTGCAGTTTTGAAGCCGAGATACTGGCCATTATTTTGGTGTCATCGTTTTTGGAACAATGATGGCTTTGATTATTTATTTTCCGCTAATCTGTCCATCATAAAAAAAAAAATTTGAACTTTTTTTCACATAATATGTATGGAAGTTTTTTGCGATTTCTGACTTTTGTAGCACCTCAGTTGGTACAACAGAGATTTTTCATCCTTAAGAAACAAGATCGATTGTCAAACTGCCCATATTCTTGCTGACTGAATCATTTCTTTCAAAATCTATGAATGCAGATCAAAATGTCTCAAAAAGTTAAGGTTTGTCTCCTAAGACAGTTTCCCTGTATCTACAACAGTTAAGGTACCTGCCCTTACTGCCCCGTCTCAAAAATCCATCCTGTAATAAATCTAAGTTTTTTTTTTTTAATTTGGTATTAAATCAATATTTTTGTATTTTTTTGGTATATAATTATATGAGTAGTAGATTCCTAAGTCCTGGTTCTGTATTTTGAGAAGACATGTTACCTTGTGCCAGTCGATGTTGGAGAGCAGGGGTCGGTAGAGAGGGAAGCGCTTGTTGGTGAAGACGGCCCAGCGAGGTGGGGCCACGCGCGCACGCACTAGGCGCCACCAGCGCGCACACACGCACGCGCACGCGCATAGGGACAGGTCGTCCAAGTAGCTGAATATGCACAGCAACACTGAAAACACACGTATGACTGTTAGAAGAAATTACTTGCTTGTCTTTATATCAAGAAACTGACCAACAATTTTATTCTGTGGGAAAGTGTAATTTCAAAATGTAAAGTGAGGTTTCTATAGTATACTTTGGGAATTCGAATAAAGAAAAAAAAAATTAATAAATTATTAATATTTGTTATAATTATCTAGATTTGAATTCATTAATGAATCGCTTCTTTGAAAAACGATTTTTAATTTTTGGAAAGATATTAATTTACCTGCCTAACAAAACCTGTTTTAAAGTATTCCAATAAAGAAATACCTTCAGAAGGCAACTGCTCCACAAGTCCAGCGGCTAGATTGTCAGGTGGCCTAGGCGTTGACAGCGCCTGCAAGGAGCGCGCGAGGCAGGGCGGGTGCGGTGGTGGCCCCAGACCAGCTCGATCGTCACAGGCCGGTTCAGGCCTGTCTGCGGGGCCCAGGGCCGGCCCCTCACCGCGCATCGGTGTATTAGCATGGGGCGGATCATCTATGAAAGCGGCGACGTCGACTCGCATGGAGCCATCAACACGAATTGGCCCGTCGGGACGCAGCGCTCCATCAATACGCATCAGGCCATCGGGACGCACTGGCCCATCGGCGCGCCCCGGCACATCAGCGCGGCCTGGTCCATCAGCGCGGCCTGGGCCATCAGCGCGGCTTGGTCCATCAGCGCGGCCTGGCCCATCAGCGCGGCCTGGGACATCGGCGCGGATTGGTCCATCAGCGCGACCTGATCCATCGATACGGACTGGCCCATCGGCGCGGCCAGGTCCATCGGCGCGGCCCGGCCCATCGGCGCGGCCTGGTCCGTCAGCGCGACCTGGGCCGCCATTACCCCCAACTCCGCTGCCACATCCACTGCTGCTTGCGCCTGCACCTGAGTTACTTGCCCGGCTTGCTTCGTCTTCTGGACTTGTTTCACTATCCATTGAACTCTATAAAATAATAGATATAATTATATGTCCAAGTTTTAGACCTAAACTGAATACTTATACTCAAACAAATATGCTGTGGTCTCCTATAAGTGAAGGAGTAGCTTGACTTCATACCATATAGTGAATATGTTAACAATTTTTAACCGACTTCTAAAAAGGAGGAGGTTCTCAATTTGGATGTTTATATAAATATATACTATATATTTTTTTTTATTCGAACTTATAATAAGGGGCAATTCAATAGATAATGACAGGACATTTATTGTACAAAAAAAATGTGTAATAAAAACTATCGAGTAAATACCGAATGTGAGTACGGAACTCACATTCGGTATTTACTCGATAGTTTTACTCCAAAACGAGTAAAAATCAAGGTGTGGACCGCAAAACTCACAACTCGAAGGCTCGCATCGCGCCGGCTCGATGGAATTAAATAAAAGTAATTTCCTTCACACGTACTCGAAGCGAGCCGTCGAGCTTGACTCGAGAGTATGTGCGTGTTTGCGAGTAGACCGTCAATCCGCCATTGTTGATCGTAGTTAAAACATCGTTTGGCTCGAACGGTTCGGCGAATATTCAACATCCCGCGGCACTCGATAGATGAATGCTGAATGTGTGGACGAAAGCCCGTGCTGAGGTTTTTACTCGACATGTTTGCTAGATCGAGTAAAACCGTATGTGAGTACTTAGCTGACCTATTGGCGGTGTTGGTCCACTTGAGTCTTGTTGGCCTTTAATGACCTTGTCTCCGCTCATTGTGTCACGCCTTGTAAAATTTCTACATTAATATATGTATTTTTTTTTAACTGCCAAAATCACCAGGCTCTCGGAAGACTGGGAGCTATATCTACAAAGAAAACCAATAACAAAAAGCAAATCAGAATCGCCAGAAGGACAGCTTGGCGGAAATTCTGTGATTCCATCAAAACCAATAATGAAGCCGCAAGAGTAAGGAAGATCGTATCAGCTGATCAGGACCGAACCCTCGGCGCATTGAAAAAACCCGACCCCTCATACACACTATCGGACCATGAAACCAGCAAGGTCTTTTTCGAGCCTCACTTCTCAGACTGCAAACTCCTAGAGGACAGGACCTAGGAGGCTGTACCAAAATGGACCCCAACGGATCAGGATTGGTCCAGAGCCCATAGTTTAGTAATAGAAGACCAGTTTAAATGGGCCATCAACGTGTTCCAGCCATATAAGCCCGCAGGACTAGATGGCATTTTCTCAACCCTACTACAATGCGGGGTTGATCATCTTACACCATGCCTGGTGGAGATCTATCGGGCCTGCGTAGCACTCAGATACATACCCCTAGCCTGGCGCGAAGTGAAAGTCATCTTTATACCCAAACCTGGCAAAACCGACTACACACAACCCAAGGCTTTTCCACTAAAGACCCTAGAGAGACTCTGTTATCGCCACATCCGAGATGGGGCTCTTCGGACAAAGCCACTCCACAAACAACAGCATGCGTACTCCATAGAATCCGCGCTGCACAGCGTGGTATCCAAAATTTAATGTGCAGTGGACTACAAATGGTCAGCACTTCATTGACATCTTTCGTCTTCGTCGTCATCGTCTTTGACAAAACCACGTTCAAAAGCATCAGCACGGCCCTAGACAGATGCAACATAGACCCGTTTCCGAGCAGCTAGATTATCAATATCGTCGGCTAAATATTCTAAGTTGCTAACTCCATTTTGGCTAAACTGACTTTTTGGTATCAAATGAAAGAGAAAAATATTTTCTCTTACCAAAGTCAGTTTAGTCAAACAAGCTGCTAAGGCGGATCACCCACTGCACCGCTTCACGCGACGGGACGCAAAAAGTCAGTTTAGCCAAATTGGACTTGGCAGCTTACAATATTTAGCCGACGATATGCTCAAACAGAGCTGTACAAGTGACCGTAAACGACACTACAAAGGCCATCGTGACGAAAGGCTGCCCACAAGCGGGCGTCCTCTCGCCGCTTCTGTGGAAACTGGTCATAGACAGCCTAATCAAAGCACTCAACCTTTGTTAGGTTACTTCACCTAACAAAGGTTGGTTGGCTACGCCGACAACATAACCATAATAATAAATGAAAACTACCCACAAAAACACCCTGTGCAACTTCATGCGCCAAGCCCTGAAAATAGTAGAGAATTGGTGTAGTAAATACCAACTACCAGTGAACCCTACGAAAACCGAATTGATTCTCTTCACAAAAAAGAGGAAACTGACACTACAACTATCAAGATTCTTTGGTACTACCCTACGCCTATTAACTGAAACCAAATGTCTAGGCATCTTTTTGGACAAACAGCTGAATTGGACAAAACACACCAACTACACCACTATAAAGCGAAAGGCAAGAATTTGGGGATTAGCCCCAGGGTCACTTACGGGCTATACACCAGTCATCCAACTATTATTACATAAACAGTGGCCCAGACCAGACCTAAGCACAGCCCAAAGAGACCTCGAAAAGCAGCAGCAGTTTGTTTGTGAAGAAATCACCAACTGCCGCCTCTACACCCCATTGTACAGGAAGAGGCCGCACTGGCTGCCTTCAGGCTCTATACATCAGGAACCCTTAGCAAAGACTCTATAGGGTCAAGCACATAATTATGCATAAAGGAATATGCAATAAAACAGCAGCCAATGATGGCATCACCCTCTGACAAAGCTCTGAAAAAATACTGCTTTCAAAAGCATTACAAAATAGTGCTTAAAGAGGAGCAGTGCGATTACTCAGGTTTCGGGCCTGAGTAATCGCACTGCTCCTCTTATACACTGACAGATAAAAGACTGACTGCATCATTACTGTTTTTTTAAATAAATTACCAAAAAATGCTAGAGAATATACTCACCATTTCAATATTTTAGTGTTAAACTGCGAGGTGCGAGATGGTTAGTATGAATTTCTTGTAATTCATTAGAATAATTTATGCAACATGTAGAAAAATTGTTATTGTTAAAAAAAAAGTTGTTAAGTAAATAAAAATTGTTATTTTAAGGTTGTCTTGTAACTTATACTAGAAAATAGTTGTTTTACTAAAGTAAGTACCTAAGTAGATAAAGGTATTACAAATGCATAACTAATTTGCATAAATTCAAATATTATATCAGTAAGTGAGGACAACTAAACTAATGGTAATAATCATAGTAATGCTTCAAATCTTGGATTGTAACATTACAGGCAAATGCGCCTGGCGAGGGAGTGGCTCTAGGCTGTGTGCGATCTTACAGTACAAGAATTTGAAAAATAATGAAATACCTCTATCTTTTATTTCTTTACTGTTAAAACAAGGCATACAAAGTATCTTTCAATGTTTTCACCACTCCTTACCTTGGGCATTGAATTTTATAAATATATCTGAGAAAAGCTATTTAGTTTTTGTCTAAGCACAAACATGTACAGATAATCGTAATAAATGAAAGGGCTAGCAATAAGCTATTTAGTGTTTATATTAAAGGAAACTTACTCTGTAATACCACCAGGCAGGTACTGTAGCGCAGGCTCTGTTTACTTTACGTTCAGAACTATAATTCAAATCTGAAGGCTCATCATTCCCTGAGTCACAATCATCTGTCTTTTCACTGTAGAAATACGAAGAAGGCAAGTAGGATGGGAAATCCGGGAAGAGAAAAGCATGGCAAGTGACACAAACTGGCTCCCCGAAGCTAGGACCGTAGTACCCATTGCACACATGACAAGTAGAATTCTGTAACAAATTGATCACACTCTCATACAATACAACTGAATATTTGTCACTGATTTTTCTACTATTTCGATGTTCATCATACGTACATCAAACTCAAACTCGAGAGGCTGCTCACTTGGAGTACTACAAATAAGTTTATCACCATTTTCTTCCAGTTTCTTCATAAAATGAAAAAACTCGGGACCCATTGCAAACATGTTTACTTTCCAGGCCAACAGTTTATTGATAGATTTGTTTTACAATTATTTGTACATCATCAGATCAGTTAAAAACATTTATGGTCCAATTTTCATTACTTCATGGAACAAAAATAAGGAACACCACAGCATTTGTTTCAAGCAGTCATTGCAGTAAAAATTAATAAGTATTAAAATCTGAGAAATCCTCAAAATCCTGAAATCAAAAGACAAGACAACTGTCAAAAGTGTCAAAAAGTATTTTGACAATGGACACTTTGGCCGCATTCCGAATTAGCTATAATCGCTCACAGCACTCGCATCATCTCACATTCGTTCCGATCTAAATATTACGATTTTGACAGCTGACAGTACCCTCTTCTACACCGCACTCGCAAAGCGAATTATTTCTAACCCGTAGTTTAGAAAAAACACTGTATGATGCGACTCAAAACAAAACAGCACAACTCATTTTTGACAGCGCTCACACTGATATTATTTTAGGAGCATGGTCGACGTTATCGCAAGATTGCACAAGTCATGACGTCATCTTGACGATTCACGGGATATTGTTATCCCGCTCACGCTAATTCGGTACGGATTTAAGCACAGTCAAATCGATTACAACGCAACTCAGAACGCACCTTAAGATATTTTTTGTTGCTAGTGTAAAAAAATAAAAATAGAACTGAGTGAAATTCAAGTTGTCTTGTTAGTTCCTACCATGGAATTAGTATATACACAACGTCCCTACTACTATCTAAGACACAATGAACCATAAAGCATTAAACCAACCGGAGACGCCATTGTCAGGCGTTCCCCGCTGCCAAAGGTACGAGACCGCCGGTCATATCAGTCATATAAAACTAGTTGCCGCGCGTTCCACGTCATTCAGCAAATCACACTAGCGCGGAACGAACGTAAGAGAAAAATGCCGAATTACAGTGTTTTTTCGTGTAAAAATAGATCGGAAACATCTAGTAAACAAAAGGATAACCTTACTTTCCATCTGTAAGTATTATTTTGTCTTATTAATAACATAAAATGCAATAAATTTGCAAAAAACCAAAAAATATTGTCGCTCAATAAATGTTGCCACTAAATCGTACAAGACCTCATTTAGTGTAATTTTTAAAGTTGTAATTTATAAATAGTGACAATTATTTCAAACTTCTATTTCGCATTTGTTATTCTTATTACTGTTTACAACTTATTTTGTTACTTTATAAGATTTTTTTACTAAAGCCTTTAAAAAATTGCTATTTATTATCAAATAATTGATTAATGATATCAAACTTATGTTCCATAAATCTCTTACAATTTTCTCATATCGTTATTCTTCATTACTATATAATATTTGCGGGTCAAGTTATCCCGAAAATATGCAATTTTTATATTTAAAAATAGGCCACACTGTAACAAAATGAGGGCTGTGACAGCATAGAAACAAATATCGATATCGACTTTATGAGTATGTTATTCCAGGAACTGAAAGCGGTTACGGTTAAAGGATAAGATACCTCAAAAATATAACGGTACCGATTTAAAATAGAGGTTGAGCTATACCGGTACCCATATAAATAAAGGTTAGGATAAATTGTTATTTAACCGTTATACGATTTCGGTACCGAAAAACATGGTGACGACGCGGCGCGGGTGCACGGGGGTGTCTACAACAACTTGCTGCAACTTGACCTTATGTTTGTTGTACTAGTGGTAGGCAGTTAGCGCGTGAAGGACATGGAGTGATTTAACAATCGCTAAGGACAGAAACAGACAGAGTGGCGAGGCGGTGTGTCAAAGAAAACCCTTATTTAAGAAGGTTAAGGTATTGGTACTGATATTATTAAAAAGGTTATGGTGCTTCTACTGAAATATACCGGTATGAATTTCTTAAAAGACGGCTACTTTAAAAAATAACGATATCGTTATATTTCGGTTATCGTTATTTAACGGTATGACGTCATAGCCAAATTTAAAGGTACCTTTATTTTTGGGTAATTCAGTCCCTGTGTTATTCTATTAATTTTTCAGATTTCCAAAAGATGCAATGACTCGGGATATTTGGATTTGGGCTTGAGCAAATCATGTTTCGTGGACTCCTAAACGTACTAGTACAATTTGCTCACAGCATTTTGAAGCTTCATGTTCTAGAATACAATCTAATAACAAGAGACTCCGTGCTGCTACTGAGAAATTCCTAATAAGAAAACCAATAACACTGCCCCACCCGGGTATTGAACTCAGAACGTCGTGTTCAGCATTCATCCTTGCGAACACTAGACCATCGAGGCAGCGATACTATTCTGTGAAAATCTTACCGTGAAAACTCAGGTGAAGTGAGCGTGGAGTGAGCTGTCAATAGTGTCAATTCCTAGATAAAACAAACTCACTTCACCTAAGTTTTCATGGTGAGATTTTTACAGAATCGACCGGCAGTATTTATAAATTACAACTTTAAAAATTACACTAAATTAGGTCTTGTACAATTTAGTGGCAACATTCAATGACCGACAATATTTTTTGGTTTTTTGCAAATTTATTGCATTTTATGTTATTATTAGGACAAAATAATACTTATAGATGGAAAGTAAGGTTATCCTTTTGTTTACTAGATGTTTCCGATCTATTTTTACACGAAAAAACACTGTAATTCGGCATTTTTCTCTTACGTTCGTTCCGCGCTAGTGTGATTTGCTGAATGACGTGGAACGCGCGGCAACTAGTTTTATATGACTGATATGACCGGCGGTCTCGTACCTTTGGCAGCGGGGAACGCCTGACAATGGCGTCTCCGGTTGGTTTAATGCTGTAAGTACCGTGGCAATGCATCCTTATAGACTAACTTCAAAATCTAAATCCTATGTTACCTATTAAAAAGAATTGATCTGCATTGAAGATCAATTTGATAAGTAAATATGAAAAAACCATTAAATAAAGAAGAGCCTTTTTTATCACAACTATTGGCTGAACTCATCGACAGCAAAATATCGATAGTGTCAAGCACTTTCATCGCTTACACAAAAATGACGTCATCCCGTACACTGACAGGGCGTCTCTGTGTGAGTTAGTACATGTGTGCGTATAGTTTATGGTTGTGTTCGATAATTTTTTCGTGTGCGTGAGTAACAACGCGATCGAAAATGCATTAGTGATTTAGTGTGTAATCACTATTTGTGTGCGTTGCCTCGTCCCCCGCGATGAAAGTGACAGACTTTTCGCATAGATATTAGTGCTCGTTGTGTCTCCGGTTGGTTTAATGCTTTAAGCAATGAACAGAACCGCGCAAAATTGGCGGGATTTGTTTAGGAATTGACGTGGTTTTGAAGTAAGAAGTGGTCATAGTAAAATTAGGGCCCAAAATCTGCAGTGTAGCTTGACAATAAGAAATTTCAAATCACGTCAAGGTATAGGTGTGTTGGTGTGTATACTTAGCATTTCTTCAATGTACAGAGGCCAGCACATCAAGCTACCCCAATCTGTCAAATTTTCCCAATTGATATGAACCTTATTCCTTTGTGGTAAAGTTGAAAATCTATCAAAGGAATTTGACAGATTGGGGTAGCTTGATGTGCTGGCCTCTGTACTATTTAGAGGGCTCTACATTTCTTAAGAGTCCGTCCCAGCCCCGTGGCAACAAGGTGCAACTTTTAAACACATACAGGATGAAATTTTAACCACCGTTTACTATGGGACCAAACCTGAAATCGTGAAAAAAAAATCAGCTGTTCCCTACATTAATTATTATGTTCGCATAACTCGTCAAAATACAGGGAACAGCAGATTTTGTTTTCGCGATTTCATGTTTGGTCCCGTAGTAAAAGTTGTTCATAATGATGAGTACAATGATCCCCAAGGTTAAAATTTCAACCTCTTTATAGTTAGTATCATTCCTATCACACACCTTTCTCTGTTTAAGAGGGATGCGCTGTGTAGTCTGCGAAATTCAAATTTTCTTGTTTTTTTCCAATTTATGACAGTTTGTAGATTGTATGTTGACCAAAATATAATTCGCAGGCGTAACATGTATTAAGACTGTAATCATTAAAAATCATCAATACAACCCTCCAAGTCCATAGAATCCTATCATTGATAGTATTATGAATTGAGGGTAGTATATGAATTTCGGGGGCTATCCTAGCGCTTCCCCCTTAAGATGTATATTTGATTAATCAGTGCCTGTAATATAATGTCGAGATAAATATAAATAAAATATTTACGTCTCTGTCGCATGTCTATAGCGCCGCGTCTGCGGGACTTCTTTCGTGGATCTGATTCTAACCGGGAAAGCGTCCTGTGTGCGAGACACGTGACGATTTCATGAGCTCAATTCACTTATCGGTTTGTGTCCTACGCTGTCAAGCTCGTCCATTTCACCTACTATGTATTGTACTCACTCACAAATCTGAAGTTTGTGAACTTTGTACAGATGTGTTACTCAATTATTACGCAGGCTGAACAGATTTGGATGAGAATTGGCACAAGTTATGAGATGTCCATGATTGGTCCATGGAGCACCGTCTGGGTAATATAGTTACACGTAAAATAGAACTTTTTATTCGGGTAGTTCTTCCGGATTTGAGTGAAACCTTGCGTGTTGGCAACATATAGGCTAATTTAGTTGCTGTGGGTGATCTTCAGTAAAAGAAATTGAGTAATGGCCTGTGCAGACGACGGATTTTTGTCCGCGGACTTTTTTTTCCGCTAAAATAGATCGCTTACAACTGTATCGAGTAACGCAAACGAGGGATTAAAAGTACCGCGTACAGAAAGTCCCCCGAATAACCCAGGACATGCGGAGAGCGTACCGGACAAAAGTACGGGGGAGTCCCCGAAAAAAATAGAACTCGTGTGACTAGGCGAAGCAAGGCACATGGCGGACTTTAGTCCACGTTGTGCGCTCGAGAGTGATGTACGTATGCCCGTATTTCCGGGCAACAAATGATCGCACGCCGTGTGCGTTGAGTTCGCGGTAAATCCGCGGCGTACTTTTTATTCGCGGAGCGTACTTTTTTCTCCGCCGCGGAGAAAGTCCGCCGTCTGCGCAGGCCTTTAAGGCGACAATAACACTGCACCGCGCTACGTTGCGTAGCGCGGGGGGCCGGGGCGGCAGATTTAACATTGTATCAGTTTGTATGGAAAACGCAATCTGCACGCGGGCCGCGCTCACACGCGCAGATTGTTTGCTATGGCCACCCCGCGCTACGCGACGGAGGGCAGTTTAGTGTAGTAACCGCCCTATGTAAATTAAATGAAGTGAAATAAAACAACAGCATCATTCTTAAAATTATTCTTAAATTAATCTTTTTTCCGTTTAGTTCTTTCTTTCGAGCTTTTCAATGTGCCATTTTTTTATCAATATCTTTTGAAAAAGAACACAAAAATTACATATGCCTAAGATAATTATATCATACGCGTACATTGTACTTTATAATTAATTGATAAAATCCGAATTTCTTTTTGTATAATAAACGAGCATAAACAAATTTCTGCATTTCTAACTTTTTAGTAATACTTTTACTACCTTTTTGATGTTTCAAAAACGTAATAGTCAATAATAAAAATTTACCTAAGTGGTGTCGACGAATACGAACTAATACTACCATGAAAATACTATTACACACAAACATAATTATTTGAGTTATGGAATCTTATCCATAAATAAACACAATGAATGTAGGTACAGTCAAATAATAAATTATAACAATTCTTCGACACGAGTGTAAATGTAAGTAGCTATTTTAATACATAATTTTAGCTAAATTAGACAGCCGCCACCTTATATTTAGCTTTTCACAATGAAGCTGTCCCTACGTGCAGCTACGAGGCGGCGCGGTCCGTGCACGGTGACGCGAACACTGTTCGACCAAGTTGCACGTATAATTAACAATATTTACCAACCGTACAGCCTTTAAAATACTTCATATTGCGACTTAACTGTATACTAGCATTTCTATCGGCCTATGCAGCACTCACAACGGCTACAATACGACCCTTACCTTAATCTAAACACCTAGACGCGATATGAACAATGATTGCCAAAATAGTATTCACAACATAACTAAAGACATCTTTAAGGCGAATATAATACAAAATTTGTGTAAAGAAAATATTTCAACATTATCAGTTGTGTGGACATATAATCATGCAGACATTCAGGCGGTCAGCAACGGAAGTCAACATCGTATATTTTTATGATATATTCGCTAGACTTATTTTATACACATCGCCCTAAACGAGTCCCAGGAAGTTTTTTTTTTGTTCACAATCAGAAACAGCACATTCAAAACAGTCACTTCATCTTAGTAATCTTATACAAATTAAAATAAAATCCATATTTCCATAACGCGATCCGTCATAAATACACCGGAGTCCGTATATTTTCCTTATCTACATAATCGTAACCGACGACGTTTAGAAAGTAAAGGTAAAAGGTAGAGCTAGAGTCCAGTGGCGCAGGCGAGCAGCTCTAGTCGAGTCGACGTCGCGGCGTCCACACACTAACTTAGCTATACCGCACACTCGCACTAAGCTACCGCGCGGCGGCCGGGGGGGCCCCTCTACCGCACTCAGTACGGAGAGTAATACATGCCGCGCCTGTAACCTCTGTAAACAAGGCACGCCGTTAGTCACTACAGCTACGTGCTACACGTTACAGACACAACTACCGCTACGCGCTACGCACTGCCATGCAAGCTACGTCCACGACGAAGGAGGGGCGCCGCATTGAAAATACTCAGTTTTCTATTACAAACTTTATTTGTAAAAATGTGTATAAATATTGTCTTTCTTTTGATCAATTTACATCAGTTTGTACCGAATTTTACAACAGTGTCTACTGTCTACAGAATGTTTCATTGCTTAAGATGTCACAAATCTAGTTAGCGTCAATATTCAATTGACTAAAATCCATCCACTTCTAAATCTATAAAACAGAAGTAGAACAAGTGAGGAGAGAGGTGACATCTTCCACAAGTTTAGTGTAGAAATTGGTGTAATTTGCAACTGTTAATGTATTACAATAATTGGTACCAAACTTCGTCTCTCATTAGTGTCACATCAAACGGCGTATGCTTCTTTCAACTTTACTGATATTGGAGCCTAATGTTATTTCAGACTTGTTGATTGCACATAACATGACTTATTGATTCATGATAATAATGACAATACCTTGCAGTATGTTTATATGGAGGTAATAAGATGCGTTGTTTTATTTAAATAAATAAGAGATGAGATGAAAACAAAATGACAAACAAAAATACCTATTCACATGATAGGTTTAAGGTTTAAATAACAAAAATAGATCCTAACAAAAAATAAAATAATTTCTTATTTCAGGGATGTAGTATTTAAATGACAGGAAGTCATCCTAAGTAAAACAATTGAATTTATTTATTTTGATTTATATTTTGCCATCAATTTTAAATGACTACATATTTGCATTTTACAATTTTTGTTTGTTTGAACAAATTAATAAAAAACATAATTTTTTGGACAGAATTTAAGCTACAAATATTGATAGTCATAAAACACCAAATAAGTCACAAGTCTCTGACATATTTTCTTCATAAAAGTCAAAAATTTTACAATCTGTTTCAATAAAGAGATGATGGTCTCTCAGTAAAATTATAAAAGATTGTTCTGCTATCGGTTTTTACAAACTGTCGTATTATACTAATATCCTGCTGGCCTTTCAGGGACAATGTCTTGAGATCGTATTATTAAATATTATAATTATAATACACTAAAGATAAGTTTTTATTATCCAAGGCTCATACAGAGACAATTCAAAACAGTTTTTGCATAAAGATCGTTAGCTACAACACTTTGTGTGGCAAAGTGTTGTTTACAGGACAATTTCATTCTCGTAACAGTTGCAAATTATGTAACAGAGTAAAAAAAAAACCACAGAAGTTGAAGATGTAGACAGTTTTAATATGGATTGTACCTGCCGCGGCGCATGGGCCGGTAGCCGGAGTAGTACGGGGAGAAGCCGCCGCGGAACGAGCGGCCGCGGCCCCGCATGGCGCGCGGCGGCCGGTTCGTGGTGGACAGGCCCGGCTTGTTGGTGCGCTTGGGCATCACCTGCGCACACACAACGTCATGCTAATGAGGCGGATATCAAACTCATCATCTGCCTGGCCTAACTATGTTTGGGTCGCATTCCAGTCTAACGGGATACAGTACCAGTCAACTCAATAGTAAATTACGCTGCTTTGAGGATGATTTATGTTAGACCATGAGCACGAGCTGTGCCAAACTTCACGAACGTTTGATATGAAGCACTTCATGCTACACCATGCAGCGTCCGCGTCCCGACCGAGTATCGTTCCCTACAAATTCTATAAATTGAGCAGATAGGGACGCGGATCGCGCCCGAGACAGTCTAGCATAAATCATCTCTAAAAAAACTACAATCAACTATTATGGTTTGGCCACATTAAGAAATAGTATACTCCTGGCAGAAATGGATTGAATTGAAGGATCAGCTGCTTTTCAGCAGGCCACATCCTAAATGAGAAAAAAATGCATTCCAATCCTAGTAAAAATTTGTGATACAATTTATGAAGATCACATTATAGGTTATTTCAGTAAGGTATACTACAGAAATTCCTCAGTAAGTCACAGATTAATGATCCACTTGGATAGTCCTCTTCTAAAAAATAATTCAAAAACGTACCTTAATTTGACGCCCTCTAAATAATGATTCGTCCATAGCCATTGCAGTCTGTACACTGTCTTTGTCGCCGAACTCTATGTAGGCGAATCCCTTTGGGTGGCCGTCGAACTTATTACATAATATTGTAACCCTGGAAGTTAGCATGATTTTGGATTACAATAAATAATATTTTCAATATACCAGAGATTTTAAGATGTTGAGACATTTTGGCCTCATTTTATTGTAGACTAGCTTCAGCCCACGGCTTAGTGTTGCGCGTGGACGTCGGAAATTATCCCACGGGAACGTGGTACCAGGATAAAAAGTAGCATAAATGTCCTTCCCCAGGATGCCATCTATCTCCTTGCCATTGTATCGAAATCCGTTTAGTGGTTTTGGCGCGAAGAGGTAACATACAGACAGAGTTACTTTCAGAGTACTACGGTTTTATAATATTAAGTAGAGATGAATGCCCGGTTCTCATAACAACGTAGGCTGTCGCGTGCTTCCGCGACACGCACACGCACGCTTTCAAAACAAAGCAATCGTCTAGACTTTTCAAGGCAAAAATGGTAACAAAAGTGGATCTAACATTAACGTTTTCAATAAACAATTTCATTTCAACGCATGGTTTAACAGTAGGTCATCATCTGCCTAGCCTTTTCCCAACTATGTTGGGGTCGGCTTCCAGTCTAACCGGATGCAGCTGAATACCAGTATTTTACATGAAGCGACTGCCTATCTGACCTCCACAACCCAGTTACTGGGCCGGCTTAACGTGCTTTCCGAGGCACGGAGGGATCTCGGTATGTAAAGATGGTCACCCATCCACAGACCAACCACGGCAAGCGTAGCTTAACCTGATTGATCGACCTGTGCGGTTGTTATTATTTAGCCACGGGCCCCTCTTGGTTGGTTGGTATGGTTTAACAGTACGTATATTTTTTAATATTATGTTTTAGTAGGTATACTAGCGACCCGCACCTGCTTTGCACAGCTTTTACGACTTGACAAAACATTGAAATTTCTTTATTATTTAAGCTTAATATATTATACATATAAATCTTTTGGAATAAATTCCCTAAATGATGGTGAAAACCGCACCAAATTCCGTTGCGTAGTTTAGAAGAACAACGCAGTCACACAGGCAGACACGAAAAACGATTTTAACTTAATATGTATACATTTATTTTCTTTAATTAAAATGGTTCAAAACCAAAATTACAATAATTTAAGACACAGTTTACACAGGTTCAAATGAATTTAGCTAGGCAAACTGTACAGATGCGAAGTTTATCGATATAGTAAATACGATTCTTACCTATTAATAGATCCACATCCATGGAAGTGCTGTTCCAGCTCCTCAGCTGTGGCACCATAGTCCACGTTGCCAACGTACACCGATCTGTTGTCTGCCTCTATCTTCTCCTCAATCGACATGTTTAGCGGACTTGCTGTGAAAACAGAAAAAAAAAACAAGTGGAGAAAAAGTTTGTTTTTAAAAAAATTATAAGTTATAACATTCATTTTATTTTTGTATTACAACAAATATGTGCAGTAGGCGATGTGTCGGGAGCACGGTTATACAACAGAGTATTTGTTAGTTTACAGAAAAAAGTTTCATACAAAATGATTAATTTATTTATTGATGAAATAAACAATCTTGTACTTTTATACTGCAAAACTACTCTATTTCTTCAAAGTTACTCTAAATTCCCACAAATTCAAAGTTACTCTAAATTCTTGCGAATTCATAGCTCTCCCAAACTCGCGTATTGCACAGAGAGCATGTCATTAGAATACAACATTTGCATATGCGCCAAGCCTCCCAAATGAGGGAAAACACCCAATTTGTTAGGCCTCTTTTCTAAAACCGAAAGGAAGAGACCCTTCATCTAGGTTTCCAAACAGGTGTAAAAAGATGTTTAAAACTAAGCAGAGAGCCACTTGTACTCTCAGTCATTGTGATCATTTTGTATACAGGACCATACCTGGGAACCTTCTGGTTATGGAGATATTGAAGGCCAAAGTACCAACTCTTTTTAACTTAATTTCACAAAAACATTTTTTTTTTTTTTTAATAATTATAACTTTACTTACATACACCCAAAACACGTGTACCGTTGCATGCACAATGTTTAGCATTCTTTACATTGCACACAAAACAGCAATCTAATATGCTAAAAAAAAATCTTTTCCCAGCAACAGTTTTTACTCAATACTTAGTCCCGTATTACAGAACGTCACTCAATACTCAAGCATTACTTAAAACTAGTTTCAACCAATCAAATGGTTTGAATCTAGTTTTTAGTAATGCTTGAGTATTGAGTGATATTCTATAATACGGGCCTTAGTTTGTTATTCTTCTACTCTTTTTAAACTCTGAATAACAGAGAGATGAGTTAAACCGAGGTTCCTATGAACAGCGAGGCGCAAATGTGAATGTCGTAAAAAGTAACATCAATCATGCAAACCCATTTTTTTTTCTTTCTCAGAGCACCTTGTTTTAACAGAAGTTATTTTATAGTTTACCAGAACAGATCCTTAATATTTTGAAGCAAGACCTTTGGATAAAAAAACATTAAGAGCAAATAGTTTGGAGTATACTAAAGGCTTTTAATGACACCATTCCTAACTATTCTTGTTCTAAGGGATGGTAAACCTGTATTTTCTGTACTAGTCTAGGAACATAATTGCTAAACAAATTGAAGTTACCAACTTAAAATGTCTGTATATTCAAATTACAACTGTTATTCTTTGACAGTTGTTTAAAATAGCTATCTAGCACGACAAATAGATGTAAGGTGTACATTTGCATAACAATTAATTTCCCTGACTGTACCAAAGATTTATAAATACAAGAAAACTAAGCTAAATCTAGGTGAATTAGGTACCTAACATAACACTCAAAATATTGGTTGACTACAGAACTAGTGAATGGATTATGCTGTGGCTGAAATTTTTATACAATGCTATTTATCCTGTTTCTTATTATCCGTGCTGGGCAGCACAGTGGCAACCAATCTAAATAAATATGTTTAAAGGAAACAGGATTTTTCAAGATATGGCTGTTATATTGGACTCATTTACAGCATAGTTTCTAGAGCTCCTTCTTTGGTTTTCAAAATTTCATGTTGTACTGCCAAGCAGGACAAAGCCTATTTCTATTAACCTACAGTCTAAGAGGAGGGTTTTCTTTGTACAGAGCTCTGTGGGTTGTAATAAGGTATAGAAACAAAAACTTACTAAGTCCTGGTGGGCTACCCATACTCATCTGCTTGTCTACTTCAGTTTGCATCTGTTTTAGTTTCTCAGCTTCCTCTTCCATTTCCCGTACTCTTGCCTTGATTGCGGCCAGGTCTGGCACTTCACCACCAGCGGCTTCATCACCACCCTAATCAACAATTTGTAGATAGATACATACTCTGTATTGTATGTAGACCTAATCAATAACAAATAGACAACAATATAACATATCATCACACCTTGTTTCCCCAAAGGATTGGGCAGAGGTGTACCTATAATACATGCAAATTTCACCAGTTACAAATATACAGGATGTCCCTGGAAGTATGGATTAAATCGAATAGGGGCATGGGCAAGGTCATTTCCAAACTTTTTAACCCTGAGAATGTCAGTGAATTTTTTTTTACAGTTCAAAAATTATGCCCAATTTTTGTTTTTACAATCACTTCGCAATGCTCAAAGAAAAATAATCATTAAAAAAAACTACCAGGTCTACCTAAAAAAATTAAATTGCCCTGATAGTTTTTTTTGGTGATATCTTTTCTTTAGCAATTATGTACAAAATTAACCTAAAACAATCAATAGTGAAAAATGCTTTATACAGTAATAAAACTCGAGGCCAATTCTTGTAATTTAAAATGTTCAAAATCTAGTCGCAAATTCACCTCAGTGACACACAAATGTCAAAAACTTGTCAAAATGTAAGGAAATTAGATGTATTTTTGACAGATTGAGACTGAAATCAAACTATGAATGTTCTTAAAATTATGAGAATTGCCCCTCTGGTGTTTGGTCTAATAACTGTTGAGTTTTGTAAAATTTTCAGTATTTGAGTAATAATTTACACTTTATTTTGGATGTATGTATGTTAGATGGTCCATGTCTTCATGGAAGAGTTAGTCTAGCAAAATACCAAGTATCTAATTACAAAAAAAAACAAATCAAATATAAAATCAATGTAGAATGTAGAGAAAATGTTTGATCTGCATATTGATAAACAAATGAATAAACAATAAGCCCCATTCAACATGATTTCTAAAGCTTGGGCTTGGGTCTTACAAAACCATATCAAATTATGTTTGTTATGTTCTATGTTTATCAATCAATGATAAACACTATAAAAAAATGCCAAGAATTTTCATTAATTGCACAGTTATGATTACAAAAAAGTTATGTTACACGTACGTCTAATCGATGATTTACAGGTTAGCTTTGTAAACCAGTCGTGTAAAGGCCGATTACCGTTAATACTCAGTAAGTGTAATATTTCACCTCGGAATAACTGTTTCCTTCTCCTGCTTACTATTATACCGTGTTCGTACATCTTTATACACAAGCGTTATGTTACTTTAGACGAGAGAAAACCAAGAAATACTCACTCCAAGACTATTGTCAGTCATGTTTAAGGAACCGTTGGTCCCGTCCAAATGATTGTTGTCAATCGTCTCTAAATAGTCATCATTTTCTGCCATGGCCATTATCTGAATCTTTCATGAATTCAACACTTAGAACTTCACACTTCACTAAATCCCTGAAACAACACGTAATTAGTGAAACTCTACGTTGGAATAATTTTGATGATTACGAAGTTACTCTGACGTACCGGTAACCAAATCCGTTAGGACGCAAATGGCCTACTTTTGAAATACTATTCACTTTGACCGCTTAGGGTCATTGGCTTTCACTGAAAAAGTTGGAATATCATGAACATCCTATTATTCCTTGGATATTTACAGATTCGTTTCGGCCAAAATACCTACAAATTAAACGCCAAACCAAACAACTGACAATGTGACCATACTAAAAAAAACTTAAATAAAAAAATTGCCTCATTTTAATTTTCGCGTACTATTTAATTCGTACAATTTTAATGAAGAAGGTTCAAAAGTCTGATTATATCTTGCAATGTTCCATGTTGACGACGCCCAGGGGGTACTCGTTTCTTCCCAATATCGTCCATTAAAATTATAGCCCTGACTCTGAAGCTAAGGCCGCATTCCGAATTAGCTATAAATGCTTTATTCGCTCACAGCACACATTGCTCCATGCTCACATCATCTCACATGCGTTCCGATTTAGATATAATGCCTCGTTTACATTCAGCCCCTGCCGCTGCTCCTCGCGCTGCCGGTGATACTTCCCTAAATACTGCCGCAGCAGGTTCGAGAGAAGTGTGTGTTTACATACTGCCCTACCACTCACATCGCTTTCGACTTTCGGCAATGGCGGACGTCGAAATAATTACAGCGTCAGCGTAAACTAAATTCTAATTACCTATACCCATATACATATACAAGATGAAATATATCGTCTGCTCCTGCTCCAGATCGAATGGATTTTTTTTTTTCAAAAGAGGCCTGAATGTGGCCATCAGAGACTTCTTTGATTTTAACTCCTCAATAGGAACATCTTCAAAAGCTACACTTATTCTTTTCCAGGCATCGTGAACTTTGTGTTTTAGCCTGTGGTTTTTATCATTTGATATCCTATATTACTTTTTCACACTCTAGTAGTTCTAAAAATTTTATAGTATTTTGATTACTCCACGCGAACGTCATTTTGACAGTAAGAAAATAAGGCGGCACGCACGTCCGATTCGTTCAGGCGCTCGACGAGAAGTGAGCGACGGAGCTGAATGTAAACACGCACTGCCGCTCGCGCTGCCCGTCCTTTGACTTCCGCACAAAAAACCGCTAATTTGGGGAGCGCCGGGCAGCGCGAGTAGCAGGGGCAGCAGCAGGAGAAGTATCGTGTTTACATACTCGTCCTGCCCACTTCCCTGTCCACTTCCCTGCTCACTTCGGCTGAATGTAAACGGGGTATTACAATTATGACAGCAGAGGGCTGTCAACAATTCGGAACGCTCGTGAACGCGCTCACAGTGCTTATGTGCGTATTTAGAAAGAGAGCGTTAGCCCACAGTCGGTTTCACTTAGGTATTTAGAGTGTTGGCTCCATTTTTATGTACTTACAAGCTTCTTGCTTGGAAGCGACTCAAAACAAAACAACAAACTGTCATTTTTGATAGCCCTCACGGTCATATCATTTTAAGGCATGGTCGGCGTTATCGCAACTTGATGGCTCATGTGATGGATGACGTTATGTATGACCATTTACGGGACATTGTTAACCGCTCACGCTAATTCGGTATGGCGGCACTCAAATCGATTATGACGCAACTCGGAACGCACCCAAACTAATCATGTTGACATTCATTGCATTTCATTATTTTCATTGGTTAAAACATCTGACAAGAGGGCTCTATAAAATTCACACATTTCATATTTTCATGCTGAGACCAACAAATTTCATTTCATTTTTATAATAGTAATCTATGGCTGAAGCTCAAGCTGAACATCAGGCTTCGAAAGGTTTTTAGGTTGATAAATAAAACTTCTATCATAATACTATCAGAATACAACTTTAGTTACTTCTTTAGATTACACTGATGGTGTATTCCAGCTTATACAAAATATTGGTTGCGGTAAGTACGTACGTAAACAAAAATCCT
Organism: Globia sparganii; assembly: GCA_949316385.1. Classification (NCBI taxonomy): domain Eukaryota; kingdom Metazoa; phylum Arthropoda; class Insecta; order Lepidoptera; family Noctuidae; genus Globia; species Globia sparganii. Next base: position 8,020,543 of record OX438670.1, read on the forward strand.
TAGAAGTATCAAATATTCCTACCATGTCTGTTTGATGGTTTCCTTTGTAAAATAAATTGTTTGTTCATTTAACAACATGATAGTTTGTTGTCTAACTAATTTGTAAAATTCCAGGTGTTTGTCTGTGTCTGTTGGTTCCATGCAATATATCTGAGTTGGAGTTTATCACCTGTTCTGAAACATGCCTCTCACAGCTGATGTGGCTGCTCAACAAGTGCAGGTACACAATACAGTAATAATCTTTAATATGATATACATTGAAAAGAATTCCTGAAAGGATTTGGGGGAGGCCTTGTCTTGCGGTGGAATAGTTGGCTAACAAAAAAAAATATATATTTACTGGCTTAGATTTGACCTCTTCATGCCAGTATAATGATTGTTTGCTTTTTATTACCTGACTACCCCAGAAGGAGAGTCATGCTTTTTAATAACATGCTTAATTAGAGAGTGTTTCATATTTATGCTACGCTAAAACAAGTCATAAGTTAGTTCAATTAATATCAAGTAATATTTACAATATGTTAATTTTTCTTGTCAGGAGCGTCTCAGATCCTTGCACAGACTGATTTATGACATTGAAGCAGAGAGATCTCGTAATGAGCAGTGTATAGACTCAATATTGAGAGCAGAGAAGGCTGTGGAGTCACCTCCTTCCAATGAGGACTCTTCCAGTTCTTCACAACAGGTATATTTTAGTATGTTCTTTTATAACACCAAATTATTTGGCCAAGAGACAGTGAACATTTGTATTTTCAATTTAGATTTTAACCCTCATTTTGAACTGTTCATTTCATCTGCATTGTGGCACTGCATACAAGTCTCGAGAGCAGTGGTGGCCAAGTGGTGACAGTTGTGACTTACGAGTTGTAGGCTCAATCCCAGACCGGTGCTTTACTTTGTGTAACTTTTTCTCCACCACCACTCTCAAAACCGTGAAGGTGAAACATTGTGAGGAAAACGGAATATCCTAGAACCAAAAATTCACAAGACATGTGATGTCTACCAACCCGCACTGGGCCCACATGGTAGATTATTGCCCACTTCCTCTTGCCAAGAGGAGGAGGTCCCAGCAGTGGGAACATAACAGGCTGATTAAGCTATACAAGTCTCAGAGTTATTAAATGTTGAGAAGCACCTGCAGCAACCATAAATAATATTCTATTCTTATAAACCCTGAACTACCATAAATAATTAAGTTATTCTTCTTCATTCAATGTCTTATGAATATGATCCTAATGGACACTGATTATTAAATGGGTTTTGCATCCTTGTCTGATAAAAATATGGTATGTTACAGATGCAGTTGAAAAGCTTATATAAAGCTGGTTTGTCAGCAGCAGAACAAGAAGAGAACCTGCTGCGGAAGGCCTTATCGCGTATCTACGAGATTCGTAGCATCAAAAATGAGAGAAGAATACAGGTACAATTAATTAACCAAAGCCATTGTTAGACTCTGTGCTCTCCAAGACAAATATTATCATTATATAAATGTGCTCTCCACTGAAAATAAATAAAATAAGTTTGGTAGGTTAGTTGTAAGACCTTGCCTATAAAATACTAGCTAATAAAACTTGTGCAGTATCACACCTTATGTGAATGAATTCATTTACTTAGTTATTTTCTACAAAAAATCCATCTATTCTAAAAGTATCTAAAAAAAGTGTAAACAAACCCTGTTCAGCATAGCTATTCACAACCACTTGATGCGTTCCGTACCATATCAAACATCAATCAATGTTATTGTAGGAGTCACACTTCGAATTGTTTTCAGGCGCGTTACGCAGGTAACAAAGAGACAATCGGTTGCGGAGCCCTAATGAAAATGTTGTTAAGTGCGGCACAGACGTTGCCCCTACACGTGGGCCGTGTGGGCGAACGTGCGCCTCCACTGTGCGGGGCCGTGCCGCCAGATTCTGGACATGTGGCGAAGGCCGGGGACGCTGTTGCTGCACTCGTCAGGGTGTCGGAGAAAGAGGAGAATTGGATATTGGCTGAGGTAGGTTCATCATAATTCTCTTGCCCTTATCCTAATAATTTTTAAGAACATTCTCAGTCTCAATCTGTCAAAAATACTTAAAATTTCCCTACCTTTTGACAAGTTTTTGACATTTGTTTGTCGCCGAGATGAGACTGCGACTAGATTTTGAACGTTTTAAATTAGCAGAATTGGCCTACAGTACTGTAGTCATTCGGAAGTTATGCCACAGATTATGCGCGTACAGACATTTCGGCGACTTTGTTTTATACTATGTAAGGATTTTTATAAGGTCAGATTGTTAAAAATTGTGTTTATCAAGATTTCCCACATTACAAATGCCTAACCGTGCCTCGGGCGATCTCGATGACGCGCGTCAACCTATGTTTGCGCCTAACATCACTAAGATTGTACAGACGCCAGCAGGTCAACCTACCACAATCTGTCAAAATTCTTTGATAGATTTTCAACTTTAGCACAAAGGAATAAAGTTCATATTCAATTGGGAAAATTTGACAGATTGGGGTAGCTTGATGTGCTGGCCACCGTACAGAGGCCAGCACGTCAAGCTACCCCAATCTGTCAAATTTCTTTGATAGATTTTCAACTTTATCACAAACGAATAAGGTTCATATACAATTGGGAAAATCTGACAGATTGGGGTAGCTTGATGTGCTGGCCTTTGTACGAAGCAGCATCATATTATGAAGTGTATTATATTTGAAGCAAGCTCGCAAAGAAGGAAGCGTTCTCTTGCTCCTCTAATAAACGTGGATTAAAGTTATGCAAAAATAATCTTGAGTAATGTATGGTTATACTTGTTTTTACCTTTGGGGGGAATTAATGTTTTGCTTTATTAAAACAGGTGGTAAGCTGGCTGCCTGCTCAAGGCAAGTACGAGGTTGACGACATAGATGAAGAACAAAAGAACCGTCACATCCTGAGCAAACGCCGGGTAGTCCCTCTTCCTCTGATGCGCGCCGACCCACGCGTTGACGAGCATGCTTTGTTCCCTAAAGGCGCTGTCGTGATGGCACTGTATCCACAGACAACTTGCTTCTATAGAGCTGTGGTGAATAGACTACCGGCTAACGCTGCTGATCCTTATGAAGTTCTGTTTGAGGTAAATTAATAATGTTTCTAGTACTTAATAATTTCTAATAATTAATGCAAAAACAATCATAATCATTAATCATATTGTATTTGCCAACATTATTCCTTGGCGTGCTAGCAGTAGGGTATTATTCTACACATCACACACGCGACTGTTCAATGCTCTTGACGGACGATAGACTCTCATGTAAACGAGCCTTTATTTGTCTATAAATATCCTGAATCTATACCACGAAGTAATCTTTAGTCATTTTTGTCAGCTGTTATTGGTGGTCAATTTCTATCAGCAAGGCCTCTAGCTTGCTAAACTCATGTAAAATTGGTTTTAGGACTCATCCTACGCAGACGGCTACTCCCCTCCGGAGCGTGTGGCGCAGCGCTACGTCATTGCTATCAAAGAGGGCAAGGGCCGCGCCACCTGACCTTCCGCCGCCGAGCGCCCGCCCTCCAGCCGCTCCGATGCCACCTCCAGCGACTCAATGCTGTAGACTCTGCTGGACTATTCTGTAAAAGTCTCACTGTGAAAACTAAGGTGAACTGAGCTGTCCACCTGATGCTTGGGATTGACAGCTCATTTCATCTAAGTACTCACGTTTGTTACGGAATGGTTCGATTGGTACATACGCCGATATTATAATGGACTTATATAATGCTATAGGGCGAGCAAGTGATTTCGAAGATGTTAGTTTATTTGTGACGATTGTAGGTAATTTTGTAGTGTTATTTAATTTACCTGTGCGGTGTAAATTCCTTGTGTGGTCATTTGTTTTTACCCGCGTATCCCTTCACCCACCTTGAGGAAACCGGCATGTCCTTGAACCACAAATTCAAAGACATGTGACATCTGCCAATCTGCACTGGCTCTGCGTGATGGATTACGGCCCACTACCTAGAGGAGGCCTGTGTGACCTGTGTCCCAGCAGTACGAACATTATAGGCTGATTATGCTTCCCTTCACCCGCTGGGACAATGGGACTGTCACCATCGAAACGGTCAACCTATAGTTCAGTAGATCAACGTGGCCACCTACTGGGCTTAAGTAATATAAAATATCGAAGAAGAGTACCATCGACATACAAATAAGAAGTTCAGTAGATTAATGAACACCCTCAGCCACCAAGCGCCCGCCTTCCGACAGCTCCAACGCCACCTCCAGCAACTATGCTGTAGAAGTGTAGCTACACAGGCCAATATTACATGGGCTTAAGAGGTGTTAGCGAAATGTGGGTACTATAGGTACACACCTAGCCCTGCGGGGAACACAGGCGTGATGTTATGTTGTCATTTAATAAAGTGATTAGGGCGGGTAAGGGGTTTCAAAGACATAGTTTATTTAAGTCGATTGTCATATCATACTCCATAGAAAAGGGAGGATCCTCCGACCAGACTGGTGTTATGTCTTGCGGGCAACTGCCCGATGATTCATGTCGGGCCATTATATTCTAGTTGCGCGGTAAACTGCGAGATGCAGGATTTGGCGGCGTAACGTCAGTATGACGCATAGTTCGCATGTGGCGCTATAGATACCGCTACAGTGTAATTTAAACGTAGTGCAAATTTAAATCAATTGGTGGAGTTGGATTATGTTTAGTGCAAGATTCATAGATCGCAAAGAGTTCTATACGAATATAAACCTTGTTCGTATGCACATAACGTTCATATTTGTTTTCGTATGCGATGCTTACTTAGAAGTAATTTTGTTTACGGTTTCGTTTATCTACGGAAGCGTCACTAACCTGTAAAGGGTACGAGTGATAATAGATGCAAAAAATTGGGGCTGTTTGATATATTATTGTATGAATGTGCTGCAGAGTAGTATAGAAATTCAGTTATAGAGGCGCATTTCCGAGCTGAATCTTCCGAATTTCTTTACTTGTAATATTGTATGTGTGTTTACTTGATAGATAGTAAATACGTAACTTTGGACATTGTATGTGTATTAAATATTTTGCTTTGCTATATTCATAAGACTTATTTCTGTAAAACAGTATTTTATAGAATGTATTTTTTCCATATTTAATTATAAGCTAGTTCATTATCGAAAATTCCGGTTTGGTGTTAAATTAAAACAATGTGTTGGATACAATCTTTTATTTATTATCTAAGGTTAAAATCTAATAGAATACATGATATATAGCGCTTAAGTCCGAAATATACAATCATTTAATTTTGATTTGTAGTTAAAACAAATGGATTTTATAATTTTCTCTGATTACTTACAAACTAAGGAATAATAATACAATTAATGGAAGAAACTAAAATAATGTCAGATTTTAATAAACAAAATTTACGAGGAACTCTGTTTTAGGTACAATGCAATACCTACAATACGAAAAGTCTATGGAATAAAAAATAAAACATTTGCTTGAAGCAAACCATTCAGTCATAATCATGGTATGATGGAAAATAAAAACTCAATTAACCTAAGTAGGACGAAGTAAGTTAAATTATGTAATCTGGTAAATAAAAACAATTAAGTGTCCTTGCCTCAGAAACACCAATTCATTCCGACACAGCCGTTGAAGACTCTCTTATTATTATAACTTAAATCTTACGTAAGCAATGAGCAAAATTCAAGTTATGGCATATCAATACTATATTATGTATATCAACATAAATAAAAAATGAGATCAATATGTATTTTTCTCAACATTATGGGCGCTAAGTACGCGGGACACTGCTTCCGGGTGGCGTGCAAGCACCACTTGTAATACAAGTTGTGACAAGTTAAACATTAGTCATTACGGTCAACCTTAACAAAATTGATTTCACATTTACATATTAAATTCATCAAATAATCGAATCATTTTATAAAGGAAAGATGACGGCTAGAGAGCTAGAAGCGATTTTTGGTACTAAGTGAAACGAAATAAATATGACTAAGAATTTAAATAGACTCGAATGTTAATTTGGATGGAGTTGGTTGAGTCTGAAAAGAAAGAGAAACGAAATATTAAATAAAGACTAGGGTTTTTAAGATTCAATAAGGTATAGCAGCCAGGCGTTATATATCACACATCAACCTTTAAAAAGACAGTTACACAGGTATCAGACACAAAACAACGCTCTACGAAGCCGAACTTTTGGACACAAGCTGGACCAAGCATTGACACATTGACCGGGTCTGTCTTTCCATCTTCCACGCTACAATTCGATGTGCCATATTTACGGCCGTTTACATGGTAGTCTTTATATAAGGAATCATGGGTTTATTTATAAACGTTGCTTAAAATTAAGAGACGTTTAAACGTTATAAACTGTATGGTTGAACAGTCGCTAATCAGAACTCAACTTTAAGCAACGTTTATAAATGAAGGGGTCAGGCGTTACTTAGCGGAAATTCATGACAATAAGTATGTTATATGTAAAAAATATTTTGTTTTCATTCTTTAATAACTAGATCCAGGCTTGGATGCACTTTGCTCCACCGCCGACCTGCCACATGCATCAAACCTACAGGTACAGTATAGGTTATACAAGTCTGAGCACTTGGATCTAATTATTGCAGAATTACAACGAAATATTTTTACATAACATTGTCTTTCAAAATCGCTACAACATAGCCAGCTACCTCCTCTAGACAGCCTGCCGGTCGGTCATGAGCCCCTGCAGCTTGCGCGCCACGTGCGCGTTGGCCAGGCGCGCTCGCTTCACCACGTCGCCGCCCACCTCCGCGCCGCGCTTCACGCCCAGCGCGCCCAGCGACGACGTCAGGCCGCCCACCTCGCACGAGACCATCGTGTTGATCGCGTGCAGGTCCTGGGAATAAATTTAAGAAATTAAATTAATGTGGTAGTTAGACATGCAGGCTGAACATTTTTAAACTATAAGGCGTATCACCCACTGCAACGTTTCACGCGACGGAGTGCGGGAAACGGAGCCAAATTCCCCGCGCGGAAGCGCGTTTTTATTGAATTTGTATGTAAATAATCACGCGCGGTGGCCCGTTATCTGCGTACCGCCGCGTGAAGCGGTGCAGTGGGTGATGCGCCTTAAGGGCGAAATATTATTCTGCGTTTTTTTTTTGTCAGTTTTTCCTTAAAATCCGCTAATGTCAAAATTTTATTTACAGAATTAGACTTTTACTAGGTATAAAAATTTGTTCGAATTCGCTTTACGAGTATTAAAATATGGCAAGCCGAGCGTTCAGTCTTGTTGAAGGCACCGCCACTGGTAGTGGGTAGGGGGAGTAAGAAGTTACCTTGGCGGGACTGCGACTGAACCGGTACGTGAGGTGGTGGTGCGGCGGGGGCGGCGTGGTGAGCGGCTTGACGTACAGCTGGTGGCGCTCGGACACGCGTTGGCCGGCCGGCGACCACGTGGCGTCGCCGCGCCCCGCCGGCAGCGGCGACAGGCTGCACTCCTGAACAACAAATGAGTATAATAATAAATTATTCACTATGGGGATAAAGAGTGTCTTATGCCACGCGGGGGCTAATATACCTCCAAGCTAGCCCAAGACACCATTATTTCCGAGGAGAATTCTCTACTTTTCGCACCTACAGCAAAGTAATATAATGTTATTCTATTTTAGTATATATTTTTAGTAAAAGTTTTCATACGAATTTTTAGTCGAGGTTCCAATTCAAATCATATTATTTACCAGGTTATTATGATGGTATTTAGTTCAATATTGTTACCCGGTTAGAACTTAGGACTATAATGGCCCCGATTCTGTTATTCACAAACTAAACTAAATTTAAGTTCAGTGTATCTTTTTCTTTCTATTTCATAAAGAAAAGGACAGAAGATAAATATTAGTTTAGTCAGTTTAATTAATTAATTAAATTAATTAATTTAACTGACTAAACTAATATTTATCTTCTGTCCTTTAATTAATTAAATTAATTAATTATAAAATAATTAATTTATTAATTATTTTATTTATTAAATTAATTAATTTTAATTAGTCAGCGCCTGACGTAAATTTACGTATTTTTAGCTTAGAGCATTAAACCAACCGGAGACGCCATTGTCAGGCGTTCCCCCCTGCCAAAGGTACGAGACCGCCGGTCATAGCAGTCTTATAAAACTAGTTGCCGCGCGTTCCACGTTATTCAGCAAATCACAGTAGCGCGGAACGAACGTAAGAGAAAAATGCCGAATTGAAGTGTTTTTTCGTGTAAAAATAGATCGGAAACATCCAGTAAACAAAAGGATAACGTTAATTTCCATCTATAAGTATTATTTTGTCTTATTAATAAAATAAATTTGCAAAAAACCAAAAAATATTGTCAATCAATAAATGTTGCCACTAAATCTTACAAGACCTAATTTAGTGTAATTTTTAAAGTTGTAATTTATAAAGCTTGACAATTATTTCAAACTTCTATTTCGCATTTGTTATTCTTATTACTATTTATTACTGTTTACAACTTATTTTTTTACTTAATAAGATTTTTTAACTAAACCCTTTAAAAAATTGCTATTTATTATCAAATAATTGATTAATGATATCAAACTTATGTTCCACTAATCTCTTACAATTTTCTCATATCGTTATTCTTCATTACTATAAAATATTTGCGGGTCAAGTTATCCCGAAAATACGCAATTTTAATTTAAAAATAGGCAACACTGTAGCAAAATGAGGGCTGTGACAGCACAAATATCGATATCGACTATACGAGTATGTTATTCTATTCATTTTTCAGATTTCCAAAAGACGCAATGACTCGGAATGTCTGGATTTGGGCTTGTGCAAATCATGTTTCGTGGACTCCTAAACGTACTAGTACAATTTGCTCACAGCATTTTGAAGCTTCATGTTTTATAATACAATCTAATTACAAGAGACTCCGTGCTGCTACTGAGAAATTCCTAGTAAGAAAACCAATAAGACTGCCCGACCCGGGTATTGAACTCAGAACGTCGTGTTTAGCATTCATCCTTGCGTCCATCCACCATCGAGGCAGCGGTGCTATTCTGTGAAAATTTCACCGTGAAAACTTAGGTAGAGTGAGCTGTCAATAGTGTCAATTCCTAGAAAAAAACAAACTCACTTCACCTAAGTTTTCACGGCGAGATTTTTACAGAATCGACCGGCAGTTCTTGTACCGTGGCAATGAATCCTTATAGGCTGACTTTAAAATCTAAATCCTATGTTACCTATTTAAAAAGAATTGATCTGAATTGAAGATCAATTTGATAAGTAAATATGAAAAAAAAATAAAAATAAAGAAGAGCTTTTTTATCACAACTATTGGCTGAACTCATCGACAACAAAATATCGATAGTGTCAAGCACTTTCATCGCTTACACAAAAATGACGTCATCCCGTACACTGACAGGGCGTCTCTGTGTGAGTTAGTACATGTGTGCGTATAATTTATGCTTGTATTCGATTATTTTTTTGTGTGCGTGAGTAACAACGCGATCGAAAATGCATAAGTGTGTTATTACTATTTGTGTGCGTTGCCTCGTCCCCCGCGATGAAAGTGGCAGACTTATTCGCATAGATATTAGTGCTCGTTGCGTCTCCGGTTGGTTTAATGTACACGGTGCTAGTTTCTTGCTTGTGGCACACCATAAAATTGAAGCAACAATTGACTGGCATCACCTAAACCACACGTACAATTTTATTGTTACACGATACGGACAAGTTAGTTGCCGTTCAAAACTTGTAAAGGTATAAAAGGCGCATACAATAAAATCGCATTAAATATTCGAATCAATTGTACAAGGACGTGCAACTCGGTGTTTAGACGAGGCAAAACTAGCATGCAATAATCGCCTTGCAATAATTGCCTTGTTGCAAACAAGTGGTATGCATATTATTGAATGGCAAAACTTTCATTCAATTATTGTATGCTATTTTATGGAAATCGCACGCGTGTAAATCCTTGCATGCAATTCTTGAACGCAACATGTAAATGGGGCTTTAGAATTGAGTTTGCATGACATATAATTTGACATTGTCTAGCAGGTGTTCTGAAAAATATATGATTTGGATAAAGCGGCGCTAATCATGTCCTTTTACACGCACATGCAAAACAGAAATAATTTGCGAGTGAGAAACCATGATTGGTTTTACTCCTATTAATCATAGGTTGAAAAAAAGGCGCAGCATAAGTAGTGAAACTTTTGAGAGGCCTTTTTCCTACAGTGTCTTTAAACTCATATAATGCTGTTCTTATGCCTATCATCAGCATAGACAAAAGCGAAAATAAAAAGTTATATGATGATACTTACGTCTTTATGTTTCCCAGTAAACCTCAATGCGAAGTTTTGCATACATTGCACATAAACTTTATTATAGAAATTAATCAAATCGCCTCTCTCTGGTGAACCTGAAAATAAATAATAATTACCATGAAAACCGTTTTGAAACTAGTCATTATTATTTTGGTTGCAATGAGTCGAAACTAGCTGTAAGCGAGTTAGTAGTAAAAATAATTGAAATATGAAAACCAGCGGCGGAATTGCGTAATACACTACCAATTGCAATGCCTTTCTTTTTGGCAATTCAACAACATTCATTGCGTTATTTACGTTGTCGAGCAAACTAATTTTTGACACTTATGAAGCAATGGATTAGGATTTTTTTAAATCAAATTCTTTAGGATTGTGTTGTGAAACAAATTGGCAAGTTTACAAGGCGAATCATTAGCATGGACGTGCGATTGACACGTCAACTCCTTTGCACTAGTTTCTATTTATTTGAATATCATAAATTGCAACCGGTTAGCGACCTAATGGACTACAACATGATAAACTTTGTAAAGACAAAAGAAAGCTACTCACTCTCTCCTTCACTCTGTTTAATAAGAACAGATCTGTACACATGATTGTCAGCTAAAGGTCGCTGTCTATAACAGCGCATGATTTCTGCAAACGTCCTCTCTACTTGATTTGTAGGATTGTTTGACACCTGAAAAAAAAAAACAACGAATTTATTTGGAAAATAATCATAATTAAAATATGAATGGCGCGCAATGATTGTTGACATAACCGTCTCGCATGATGAGAACCTCGTTAAATCCGAGAAAGATGAACAAATCAAGTATCTTGACTTGACTCGCGAGGTTGTTGACATGTGGCATGTGGACTCAGCAATCATTGTGTCGGTAGCCGTAACAGACAATGGGTTAATAACCAAGAGCCTCGACCAACACCTGAGGAGGCTCACGTTGGGCAGCTAAATCAAGGGCTTGATTCAGAAAGCGGTACTTCTGGACACGGCTCGCATTGTTAGGATGTTCCTCTCTTTGAAGCCCTGACCGCCGGCGCCGGTAGCGTGGACCCTGTTCCCGATACCGGTGGCGGTGGGCTACTACTTTTTTTTATATTTTTAATGTTTTTATATTCTAATATTTAAAAATATAATATATAATTATGTATTTTTTAATTAAAGGAAATAATAATTAAAATATTACTTTTACGGTAGATTTTTAGGCAACTTGTACAAAACGAAAAACTTAAGTGTCGAAACTGAGCGTACCCATAAGCCTCGAATTCAACCAATCAGAACAATTGCCGTTACAATGCATGTACTGGCCGTAATTAGCGTAGGTCTTAAAAGGAGAAGATTTTTTTATTTCCACTCAACAGCAAGTACTGTTTTAGCTTATAAGACCGCCATTTGTACTGATCCATTTGACTGAAGTATGTTACGTCTAGTTCTTCTGCCCAGTGCAACAACAATAATATCTATATGTATGTAATGTACAACTGAACTCACTCTACATATAACATATACAGCACACATGAGAATTTGGTCGAGGTGGCGATCCTTCATGAGCTGCGTTTGATGCATGATGGAGTACTCAAGACAGGTCCATATCTTGCGCTTTAGTTCCTCGTCGGTGAGGCGCAGTCGGGTGCACAGGTCATTTATACGCACTACTGCTAGGCTGTAGAACTGCAACAAAAAAATTGTTGTTATTCATTACTGAGGAAACCTAGATTTATAGTTAATGTAAGTTAGTAAAAAAATCGCCAACCCATCTTGAGGAAGCGTGGAGATCAAAACTCGTGCCTTTAGACAATTTATTATGTGGCAAACAAAAGTAACTAGCCTACACAGCTACAAATAGGATTTCTTTCTTAGAATGTTCTTTGAATCTTTCCTTCGATATAGTCCCCTTCCTGACTAAATTCTGGGTTTATTAAACAGCTTGCCAGCTATCAACTCGAGGTTCCGAGTCTCGGTACGTTCCGACAAAATCAAATCTTACTAGTTTATAGTTCATAATTTAAAATATGTTTACTACTTTTGACTGAAAGAACTCAAAATGGCTTGGTTTTTCCCTAAATTATCAATTTAATCAACAAGAAATAATGAAATGTTCTCTGGTTGAGCCCTTTTACATGATTGTGGCAACTTTTATAGCCAGAAATTGTAAACAATTTGAGCCTTTTCAATATAAATGTAAGACTTGAAACAACTTACTTTTCTAAAGAACAGTATTAACGAGTTATTAGTTTTCTTAGGTGTGGTCGTGTTGCTGTTCGTTTCGCCGTTCGAACAACTCGGTGTGGGCTGTGACGTACTAGACTCTTGTCTTGCCGGCGTATTGTTTGTGGCAACTGAAACAATACAATAAAAGATTTTAGGTGAAAGTTGAGACTTGCATTGGCTCGTGCGCTCGTGATATGCAATGCAAAACCAATGCCAAATTACTGCCTCTCCCATATTTTAACAAGGCTTAGAGCCAATTTAAGAGAAGTAAAAGTATGCATTAAAATATTGAGTACAAGTTGTTAACAAACCTGTCTTACCTAATAATGATTGGCCAGGTTTGATAGGATCCTTGAATAGCTGCTTTTTCGCCTGGTCGGCCATTGGTGAGAGGTAACGGTCAATATCAGCCGAGACAGGTGATTGAAGACCGTCTGTTAAAGAAGTATCTGATGTAATATATGCAAAAGTAAATACAGAGCAATGTTATGCTATGTTCCTACATCAAAACAATTACCGCTGTGCTGCTGGGGAGTTTGTTGAACCACTTCTTTCCAGTGAAAGTACTAGGAAGTAGTGAAGGGCGGGCGTTATATGGCACTGTCTATGTAATTTTGACGTTCGAAAAGTGCTGATTCTCAGCCTAGTTTGAATAAATAACTTTTGATTAGCTTGGTTTTTTGTTCACTACATTTGAGTCATTTCCCGCGGCGTTTACGAGTAATATTATAAAATTACTAAATTAAATCTTGAAATGGTTGTTTATTTTCTAACATTGACTCAGTAAAATCAGGAACAAGTTGGATGGTTATCAAAAAAGAGATATACCAAAGAAAAGCTGGATGGATTGTATGAAAGATTACATGGCTAGGAATGAATTTAACTCTGAAATGATGGCTATGAAAGACTTACGGAAGAACACGCTGCGCTGACCCCATGGGATAATGGCAGGGAAATAAGTTACTTACTGGACCTACGATGCGGCGAGTCATGAACTCTGACGTCATTGGACGGTGGCACTGGCGTTTTACTGAGTTGGTCCCACAATGGGCTGTCTGATGTCCATACCAGAGACTCCAATACTTCTTCTTCCACCTGAGAATAAGATAAATTGGTTTCGATATTTCTTCACATTTGTAGCTACATAAATAAAATACATTGAAGTAGTACAGTATCTAGGGAGCCATGTTACGTAAGCACTAAAGTGGTATGGGGGAGATTCTTTGCGTTGTTTATTTTCGATGACATGGATGGTGATTACGTCACCGGTTTTAGAAAAATTAAATTAATTTGGGCATCAAATTTCTTATAGTCTACTAGCTGTTGCCGCCACTTCGTCTGCGAACCAGGATGAAAAGTAGCCTATGTTCTTCTTCAGGTCATGGCCTATCCATGTGAAATTTCATTCAGCCGCTTTAATGAAAGCGTAACAAACTTACACATACATAACACCTCACGATACTGATTGCATTAGGGCTATTAATACGCAAATCAAAAATATTATTAATGCAAGTAAGGAAAACCTTAAAAATGTAGTAAATCAAATTGCACAAGGCTTATTATTGCAAATAAACACTTAAAATAATTAAAACAAAATACTTCGTTAACGCCAGTAATTGTTGAAATATCAAAATCTTAAAGCGCAGTACAATGCAAAGCGAAATGTAAACAAACATCACCTGCGCGCGCGCGGGTTTTTCCTTACAAGTAATAATAACAATGGGCTACAAGACATTCCGTCCGGCGGGATTCCCTGAACTCTCTCCGTCCCACTCCCTCACTCGCAAAAATACGAATATCACCCCCGCGCGGGGTATGCTTCCCGCCGCAACACGAAGTCACGAACCCGGAACCAGTGTCATAACGACTGCGCAGGTGCATTGACGCGTAATTGATTTATTGATCCCGTGACGTAATCGCCGTACTCGCCGCTCGCGTCATACGGTGCTTGGATTGCAGTGTATTAAGTGTTAGTGTAGTAGTTGTGTGTTGTGTGTGTGTTTGTGTACACGATGCCTCGACCGCGTAATGTGCAGGCTAGGTACACCAACCAACAATACCCACAAATGGTTGTAATTTACGATCGCACAAGAAATTTAGTATGAACTCGTGAAATGTTCCATCGGCGCTACCCGAACGACCCTATTCCTTCACGGGGTCTCATTCCACCAGAACCACTCAGAACCTGTTGGATTTTTCGTCTTTTCACGTGCCAGCACATGCACAAGCTCGTGGAAGAGCACCCGTTTACCCTCTGTCACTTTACCGACAAATAAGGTTTTTTCAAAACAATCCACAAGCTAGGTACGTAAATGTTTTTTTTTTTAATGTATGTTAGTTGACGTAGTTTTGACCGTCCTAAGCCGGCAAAGTACGAAGGGAAAATTGGAATTTATTATGAATCAATTCATTGGCAACTTACGAATGTCACGTGAGTCGGGCGGGGTCAAAGAATTCACGCCCAAGGACGCGCGTACGGCGTAGTGTACCTACGCATTTGCTATCGAGAAGCGCAACTAATTTGATACTTTGTATGACTTACTACATTTTAAGGTTTTCCATACTTGCATTAATAATATTTTTGATTTGCGTAATAGTAGCCCTAATGCAATTAGTATCATAAGTAGTACCTTAGGTTAAAATAATGCCCATGATTTCAAATGCACCCTGTATACCAATGTTTACGTAAGCATAGGAGTGGCGGGGGGATGGGGGTTAAGGGCGAGGCCACAACACTGCGTTGCGGCGTCGTATCGCAAAAACAACGTCACACTGCAATACAAAGCGTCATAGATTTTTTACGATGCGACGCCGCAACGCAGTGTTGTGGCCTCGCCCTAAGACCTTTTCTTGCTGACAAGGTCATTTTAACCCACACCGGGTTAAAATTACTTTAATTCTGCTTACTCGAATGGCCCCTAGGCGGCAATAACCACTTATCACCAGGAAAGCCGACTGCATGTTTGTCATCCAATAAAATATTATTATTATTATTTAATACTTCAAGCACATAAATGTACAGAGGCGGACTAAACAAACAAACTAAATATCACATACGAATTTACTTACAGCATTCAGATGTTTAATAACATCCCGACTGAGTTTCTCGACGACTGCCTGTACTACCAGCTCGATAATCTTGTAAAAATGGAAGGCACTAAGTCCGTATATCTGTAAAACTCTCGGAAACTTGAGAGAGTGAACGCCGTACGCGTGTAGAACTATTTCTGTGCAACACGCATATACTGCTAGCTGGTATGTTTCTTGATTGAGCAGCATCTGTTGGGTAAAGTTTTTGTTTTTAAACACAGTCCCAAAAAGGTTTTAAGCAAGCAGGTTGCTGTGCTGGGGAGGTCGTACGAGGCTATCTCAGTATAGAGATGCCGTATGGCTGACTGCCGCGAGAAACAAGGCCTGAATGTAAGCCGTTTATATGAATGTAACAACAAAAATGTAATATTTGGATGCAGCAACCAAACGGTTGTTACAGGGCTAGTGATAAAACCCAAGTTTTTTGAAGTAGTTTCTTTTTTTTGTTCAGTTTTTTGAAGTAGTAGTTATTGGGGAATTAATACTAAATATTTTTACTTACATTTTACTACCAGGAATTTTCGCCAAATAACGCCTTTATTTTTTTGTTTTAGCTATTCTCGGAATCATTTTGCACGACTCATAATGCGAAGCATTAGAGTGCTTTACGTTCGAAATTTTTTTTCAAACGTAAACGTAAACAAACTCCATGCTTACTTACTCTTTTAAAAATAATTGTCTTTTACAATGTTTTCAAATTACAGTGTTAATAGGTAGTGGAGGACAGTGTAGGGCCTGTCAACTGTTGTTTCAATTAAAATACGTTTACCACTTACATTCAAAGACACTTGCGGTTTTTTCCTGTGCTCTTCTCTGATGATGTGTTCAAAGACTTTGTAATACAGACACGTGACCATATTGCACCGAAACCTGATTGTTTCGTTACTGGAAGTACTGTTAGTCTCCCTCAGACTGCTTGCGAACTGTTCCATCCAATTGTTGCATGGCTGCACGAGATTTGTGTTTATTGCATCCATGTTGACGTTGCAGTCACTGTGGATAAGAATTACAAATTCAAAATGGAGGTAATACTTAATGAAAACAAAATAATATTTTATATTCAAATAAGGACGAGAATAAGCTTGTTTTGTACTTCAAATTAAAAGCATAACAGTACCCAAAATATTAACCAAGCGGTAAACGGGTCAGAGCGGGCCCGGTGTGCACTTACCCTGCCGCCGGGCAGGCAGGAGGGGTAACCCTGCTGCCACCGCTAATCTCGTAGCCCTGGAGACAGTTAAGGTCATGTCTCTGGCTGTTGAAGGGGGTCGAGGGTCTTGGCTTAACCGCCCGGACCGCGAGGAAGATTAACCTCTATAAAAAATTCCCCAAACCTCCAAGCGGCGGCGCACCGTGAGGGAGGTAGTAAGCTTGGCTAATGGGTAGCTTGATTTAGTCGCTAGTGCGAACCACTAGATTTTTGAGACGATATAAAGTTTATTACTCGTGGGAACAAACATGGAAAATTTAAACACACAAAACAAAAAACCGGAAGAGGAGAGGAGTGATGCGGGGTCGGAGTCCGACGCCGCATCTGGAGGTGCGAGCACGGGAGGCTCAGGGAGCCCCAGCCGTGCAAAGAAGATGGCTGCTGCTGGAAAAAAGTCCAACAGCAAGCGGCCAAGGTCAGAGGACGGCCAGGGGTCGTCCTCCGATGGGGAGCTGGCCTCGGCTCGGAAAATCCCCACCAGCAGGCGGGGAGGAGTCCGGGAGCGAGGCAAGGGGAGGGGGCTCACTGCCCGGGAGGTGGCAGAACTGGCGGAGGAGCCAGCAAAGGAGGCGGAGGCCGGTCGCGCGGTCGCTTCGGGGTCCTCAGGCGACGAGACGGGTCCGGTTGGTGGCCCCGGTGCGGACCGCAAGCGCAGGTTTGCGGCGGTCGTGGAGGCCGCGATCCGGGACGTGTCCCTGAAGAAGCTTCAAGCTTCGAAGAACAGGGCCATAGTCTCGGCAACGGCCTCCATCATGGAGGCAGCGGAGGCGGCCAACTACGTCGGCCCTTCGGCCGGCGAAGTGGCCGAATTGCGAGCCGAGGTGGCCCGCCTGACGGCCGCGATGAAGCAGCTCCAAGAGGAGAACGGGAGGCTCCGAGCTGACCTGGCCGGCCTGAGGGTTGCCGGCAACGCGCAGGCACAACCGCTGAACCAGCCCGTCTCGACGGAGAGCCAGGTCCTGGAACTGGTTCGGCAGGAGCTGGCGACCTTCCAGGAGCGGTTCTCTGCCCTGGAGGGCATAGTCCTGCGCCCCCCGCTGGCGGGCAAGGCGGCCCCAGGGCCGAAGGTGGCCTCTTACGCAGCCGCAGCGGCAACGGCCGCCCCTAAACCCGGGCCGTCCGGCCGGGCTCAAGTGCCGGCCAAATCGGCGTCCGTTGGCAGAGCCGCGGCGCCGGCGAAACCAGCGTCGGCTGGCCGAGCCCCGGCGCCGGCCCGGAAGAGGGGTAGAACGGGACCGGAGGCGAAGGCCCCAGAGCCTACGTCCCGCCCACAAAACTCTCCCGCTTCTCCCGCGACCGACGCCGAATGGCAGGTGGTCGGGGAGAGGAAGAAGGCGGCCAAGGCGGCCAGAAAAAAGGCGCAAAGGCGGCGCCGCAAGGAGCGAGCCGTCGCGGCTAAGCTTCGCGCCCCAAAGACCGCGGCTGTAGTAATAACTCTACAGCCGGACGCGGTAAAGAGGGGCGTGACGTATTGCGACGTGCTCACCAAAGCCAGAGCGACGGTGGACCTCCAGGAGCTGGGGATCACCGGGGGCCTCCGGCATAGGGTGACCGCCACTGGCGCCCGCATGCTAGAGATCCCTGGCGCGACAAGTGGCCCCACCGCTGACGCCCTAGCTGAGAAGCTAAGGGCGTCCCTGAATGCGGAGGAGGCACGAGTATCCAGGCCCGTCAAGTGCGCAGACATGCGCATCTTGGGCCTGGATGACTCCGTAACGGAGGGAGAGGTGGTGGCCGCCGTCGTCAGGGCGGGCGGGTGTCTGGTCGACCAGGTGAAGGCGGGCACCATACGTCCTGACTTCGCGGGCATGCGAACCGTAACGGTAAGCTGCCCCGTGACGGCGGCCAGAAAAATCATGGAGGGCCGAAGGCTCCTGGTCGGCTGGGTTTCAGCGCAGGTCAAACTGCTGGAACCCAGACCTCTGAGGTGCTTCCGGTGCCATGTGGGGCACCACGTTGGCGCCCAGTGCACCTCGGAGGTGGACCGCAGCACTCTGTGCTTCCGATGCGGTCAGCCCGGACACACGGCCGGCTCGTGCAGCGCCGCGCCGCACTGCGTCGCATGTGCGGCTGCCGGCAAGCCGGCCGAGCATCGGGCAGGGAGCAAGTGCTGCGTTCCACCCGACGGAGCCAAGAGAAAAGGGAGGCCCTCCGCCACAACCACCGTCGCTGCCGCCTCTGCTGCCGTCGCCGCCGCCGCCACCGCCGCCGCCGCCACCGCCACTGCCGCCGCCGCCACCGCCACCACCGCCACCACGGAGGGGCCCTCGCAAGGGGCCCAGGAGGGGGCTGAAATGGAGGAGTGATGGCTCCATTACGCCTCCTCCAGGCGAACATCAACCACTGCGCCTGCGCCCAGGACCTGTTGCTCCAGAGTATGACGCAGTGGTCGATTAACATCGCCGTGGTCGCTGAGCCGTACTTTGTCCCGCCCAGGGATGACTGGGTGGAGGACCTGAGCGGCTCAGTGGCCCTAATTTCGTCGGCCGCCGCCGGCACCCCGTCCCTCGAAGGAGTCACGAAGGGACAGGGGTGCGTAGCAGCACGGTTCGGAGAGATAGTAGTAGTGGGAGTGTACTTCTCTCCGAGCCGAACTCTCGCCGAGTTCCAGAACTCTTTAACAGAGTTGAGTGTCGTCGTCGCCGGAAACCATCGCTTCCCCGTACTAGTGCTCGGGGACTTCAACGCCAAGAATCTGGCCTGGGGTTCCCGTTGCACGGACGTGCGGGGCAGGATGGTGGAGGACTGGGCTCTGGAAACAGGCCTGGTCGTCCTAAATCGGGGTTCTGTTCCCACGTGTGTGCGGATGCGGGGCGAGTCCGTGGTGGACATTTCGTTCGCCAGCCCCGCTCTGGCACAGAGTGTTATTGACTGGCGCGTCATGGAGGAGGTGGAGACCTACTCCGATCACCGGTATATCCGGTTCGACGTCTCCACCCAGACCTCCAGCGCGCCGGTCCAACAGGCCCCGAGTGGTCCGCGGTGGGCGCTGAAGCAGCTGGACCGGGAGCTCCTCCTGGAAGCCTCGATCGTGCAGGCCTGGGTGTCATCACCGGACAGGCCTGCCGATATCGACGATGAGGCGGAGTGGTTCCGGGAGGCCATGTCCGAGATATGCGACGTAGCAATGCCCCGAGTCCGGCCAGGAAGCGCCCGACGTCAGGTGTACTGGTGGTCGCGGGAGGTGGAGTCGCTACGCAAGGCTTGCGTCGACGCGCGACACCTGTACACCAGGCACCGCAGGCTCCGCATCCGCCCTCCGGATGCGGAAGCCATGGAGGCGGAGCTGTACGAGGGGTACAGAGCGGCGAAGACCGCCCTCCGCGAGGCTGTCCAGCGGGCCAAGGATATGGCCCGCGAGGAGATGGTGGAGACTCTGAACAGAGATCCATGGGGGCGCCCTTATAAAATGGTGCGGAATAAACTCCGCACCTGGGCCCCCCCGCTGACGCAGAGTCTCCGCCCCCAGCTGGTGGAGGAGGTGGTGAGCGCTCTGTTCCCTTCACGGGCGGAGCATACTCCCCCGCCCATGGCTCCGCCACTTGCGGTGCCTGAAGCGGACCACGCGGACGACGACGACATCCCTGAGGTGACCGGGGTAGATCTGAGAGTGGCGGTAGATAGGCTGAAGGCCAAAAATACCGCCCCAGGACCCGACGGCTTGCCGGGTAAGGCCTGGGTCCTGGCCTCGACGGCTCTCGGGCCCCGACTAGAGGCGCTCTTGAGCGCATGCATGGAGAGGGGCCAGTTTCCACTCCGCTGGAAGACGGGGAAGCTGGTCCTCATACACAAGCCAGGGCGCCCTGCGGACTCTCCGTCCGCATTCCGGCCCATCGTGCTGCTCGACGAGGTCGGCAAGCTCTTTGAGAGAGTGATTGCGGGCCGCCTCGTCGGGCACCTGGTGAGGACGGGGCCGGATCTTGCGGACAGCCAGTTCGGCTTCCGCAAGGGGCGCTCGACGGTGGACGCCATCATGCGCGTGAGGGCCCTCACGACGGGGGACGCGGTGTCCCGGGGTGGGGTGGTCGTGGCGGTGTCACTCGACATCGCCAACGCGTTTAACACCCTGCCCTGGAGTTGCATTGGGGAGGCGCTCCGGTATCACCGGGTGCCGACCTACCTCCGTCGAGTAGTCGGGGCGTATCTGACGGACAGAGCCGTCATCTACCCCGGTCGCAACGGGGAATGGAACCGGCGAGAGATGTCGTGCGGTGTCCCACAGGGATCGGTTCTGGGGCCGCTCCTGTGGGACATCGGTTACGACTGGGTGCTGCGGGCCGATCTCCCTGATGGAGTCAGCGTGGTTTGCTACGCTGACGACACGCTAGTCCTGGCGCAGGGGAGGTCGCATCAGGCGGCGGCCGACGCGATGACACGCGGGGTTGCGATAGTCGTGGAGAGGATCCGGCAGTTGGGTCTCGAGGTGGCTTTGCACAAGTCCGAGGCCATGTCTTTTCATGGGCCTCGGAACGGGCCGCCTTCGGGATCCCAAATAACGGCAGGAGGGGTTCACATCGGCGTCGAGACAACGATGAGATACCTGGGTCTCGTCCTCGACAGCCGGTGGAACTTCGTCGAGCACTTCCGACGTTTGGCTCCCAAGCTGGAACGGGCCGGGGCCGCCTTCAAGCGGCTCTTGCCCAACCTGAGGGGGCCAAACGCCTCCTGCCGGAGGCTTTACGCGGGGGTCGTGCGGTCCATGGCCCTGTACGGGGCCCCGGTGTGGGCGCGTTCACTGCGGCGGCGAGCCGCCCACTATCTGAACGCGCCCCAGAAGGTGGTAGCCGTAAGGCTGATCCGGGGATACCGCACGATCTCGGGCGAGGCGGCAAGCCTCCTTGCCGGACTGCCGCCGTGGGATCTGGATAGTCCTCGCGCGCCTGTACGATTGGCGCGCGGAGGCACTACGCCGGGGGGAAACTCCGCTTCCGCGGCAAATTGCGGCGGAGCGGACCGACCTCCGGCGCGATCTCATGGCGGCATGGAAAGAGCGACTGTCGCAACCCAGCGCAGGGCACGCCGCGATAGCGGCGGTAAGACCCCTCTTTGAGGAGTGGCTAGAGAGGCGCCACGGCGCCCTCACCTACCGCCTGACGCAGGTCCTCACCGGACACGGGTGTTTCGGGAGGTTCCTGCACACCATCGGGCGGGAGGAAACGCCCGGGTGTCACCACTGCGAGGGTCGCCCGGAGGACACGGTGGAGCATACGGTGGCGGTATGCCCCAATTGGGCGGAGCACCGCCGTGTTCTCGCAGAGGCGATCGGCGGCGGCGGCGACCTCTCGCGCCCGGCCCTGGTTCAAGCCATGGTCCGGGGCGAGAGGGAGTGGGAGGCAGTCACCTCCTTCTGCGAAGCAGTCATGCTAGCGAAGGAGGTGGCGGGACGGCTGAGGGAGAGGGCCTCACGTCCCAGCCGCCGCGGGAGACGCCCCGGGCGTCGGGAGCCGCGAGACGACTCCCGGCCACCGTAGGCGCGGGCCTGCGGGCGGAGAGTAATGGGTAACTCTCCGTCCGATCAGGACCAGGCCCGTGCCGGACGGCGCGTACGTGTTCCACGCGCGCCTCAAAGAGATGTCAGCATAAGGAAGGGGCCCGAAAGGGCCGAAGCCTGCCGGGGCAGCGGGATTGTCCGAAAGGGTTACCGCTACCCCGGAACACAAAGGGCTAAGGAAGGAACACGGGTGGGTTTTAGTCAGTAAGAGTCTGACACTCCCTTCTGTTCCACCCAGAGCGGGAGGGGTCATTGGATGATTTCCCATCCACAAAAAAAAAAAAAAAAAGCGGTAAACGCATAACATAGTTTATCCTAGTAGGTATTTAAGCTGGAAAGGTTTTGTTACTTTAAGCATTTTTTTTTGTTAGCCTATTTTGTGTTCCACTATTGGGCAAAAGCTACCCCTTTTTCCTTCCAAACCTCCCTGTCTTGTGCGATCTCTGGCCATGTTGGCCCTGCGAACGTTATCAGATCGTCACACCGCCGTGGTCTACTCGTCTTTAAAACATTATGAGGTGATAAAAAAATTATATAATAGTAGTGATCGACCGAACCTCCGACTTTGGCTTCGCCCACCTTCGGCCAAAACAGGTTTCTAGAAAGCGCCAAAATTAAACGAACTGTTACGAATGCGCGAGAGCGCAATGGACGAGGAGACGCGCGGGGCCCCGGTCATACTGGATTGCGGCGACCGGCCAACATCGCTCAAGTTCAACAAGACAACAGCTTGCATAAACTAAAAAAATATTTTATTCACTTTTACCCAATCTTAAACTGAATTTGTTAGGGTTATTAAACCTTCACCTTCGGTCGAAGGCAGCGGCGATAGTCAATAAATCGGTTTCGGCTTCGGAAATCAATTTTCGGTCGGATACTACATAAGAGTGTACTAAACATGGATTTCTTGTTATTTTGTAATGAAAAATATGAAGGGAAGAAACCTCTTACTTAACGAATTCAAAAACTTCATGTGGCACTCACTATCAGTCAACACGATCACCGACCAATAATGGTCATATCAGTATTTCACACGCGTCAATCATTCCAATTTATAACAAAAAAATAAAATAAAAATCGTTTATGTTCAGGCGTCGAAGACCCATAGCGTGTTAAGTATAAAAAAAACTTAAAAACTATATTAGTAGTAACACTTACCTACCTACCTACCCCCTATACCTTATTACAATGACATAAGAGTCACACGACGCGTGCCCGTAAATTGGATCATCTATACTAGTAGCTACATATACTTACGTGAACAACTTCAAGAGATCTCTGGAGGGCTGCGGCTTGGCGTTTCTCAGGTACGCAGCAAGGCGTGCCAGACTGTTCTTGGCTTCAGACACCGGCGTCAGTTCCTCTCCACGTCTCGCTAAGTAGCGCCTCCCGGTGAGAGGAGTCTCGTGGCATGCGCGACCACTCTGATAAGAATAATACATAATCACAATATTAAACAATTTAATTTCAATACAAGCCCGTTCCACATTGGATTTTCTGTACAAAGAGAGGTCAACGTATCCTGTAAACTGTAAAGATATAGCTTGATTTATATCGTCGTGCGACCCCAGTGGGTTCAGGTCTATGGGTGCCACATAATGATCTTAGGTTTGATGGCGAGAAGTGCGTCAAAATCCATTGTTTAGTTTAGAATAACTAAGAGAACACACCCGAAAAGCGAATAGCTGGGTCCACACCGGACGCTCCAAATTTGGATTGGAGGTTCTTTCGCACGTTCCGATTTAGGAAACCCGCGATCCGGCCGTCTGCTCGGGCTGATCCACATTTTAGCTGGATTAACGTTAGTTGAACACACGCTCGATAAGGATTGCCCGATCGCCCGATCCATACACAACCGTCCACACCGAGCGCGCCAAACAACTGAGGCGCCTTTGGTCATTATCAAAAATTAGCATTAGCAAGATGTTTCATTATAATATAAATAAATATCATGGTCATGTTAAAAAGGATGAAATAATAATCCAAATGCAGTTGCAAATGTGTTGGAGTTAGGTGGTCAAATAACTTCAATTGGACATTAAAAATGTACACATATAGTAAAACATAAATGTATTATATAGTCCACTTTCACCGTGTCTGGAGACAGCAATGCAATATTTTTTTTATTCAGTAATAAAGAGAGAGTAATACAGACTGGGTTGTGGAGGTCAGTCAAAGTGGCTGGAACGGACTGGATGAGGAAGGCGGAGGACAGGGTGTTGTGGCGCAGCCTGGGACAGGTCTATGTCCAGCAGTGGACTGCAATAGGCTGAGTTGATTGATTGAATACTCACAGGTCCAAAAGTAGCAATAACTTGTGAAATCTCATCCCCAGACACTTTGTTTGAAGTACCAATTTGTTCATTTGCATGTTCACCTAAAATTAATAGCCATAAAATTCTTAATATTATTGACTATAAAAGTGATTAATTTTTTTTAATTTGCAATAATGTTTATGGTTAGATATGATATAATTATTGTTAAATAACATTGATATACCTTCATAATCTACAAAGCAAGTTAAAATTGGATTTAAATAATAAATATTCAACATTTTTGCTACACAAGCTTTGAAAGTGACTTAATTTTTTTTTAATGAATCCTTGCATTTTGTTAGTGGTCAGTAAGACACATTAAAACCTTATTTTATCGATTTTTACATATTATCATTTGCTGGGGACTTTAAAGATGTTTCCTCACTGGCAGTCTTTGTCTATAATGTAACAGTTCAGATATAATGCTCGAAGCATTACATCAGTGAGTGAGGAGAACTGAGGCAATGGTAATAATAGTAATGCTCAAAATCGAATCTTGGATTATTACATTATAGGCAAATGCACTTGGTGAGGGAGCACCTTTACAGGAATTTCGTTACTTTACAGTTTTACACTATTGTAAACAACTAAGGTAACTCACCTAAGAATATACGTTCATCAAATTCACCAACACTGAGCACATAAGTTTCATATAAATTGTTCAATGATTTTAGATTTTGGTCAAAAGTGCCGATTTCTAGGACTCCATTAAGTTCGTCAATATCACCTTTCAGGATCTAAAAATAATATTTAAAAAAAATATACAAGAAGATTACAATATATTGCAAACGGAGATCCTGTCAATATGTATACTGAATGCAATGGCCAGTAAATGAGAATATAATGGTGAATACGGGAATACCGATGTATTAAAGCAAGATAAACCTTAACCTATTGACTGCTTGGTATTATATCAATTGCCGTGCCCCCCGCGCCCAGTTAATAAGTAAATATCAACAGAGCCGTGTAACATAAAACTGCGCCCGGGGCATAGCCTCATTCTAGCGCCCCTACACACAACACACACACTCGACAGTCGTCATTTTATTTTTTTGATTTTGCCGTATTTACTTTTCTCGGTGATTGTGTACACCTTTGTGTAAACCTAGGTAAGCTGCTAATAACCCAATATCATATATATATTATATATTGATTATTTATCGCAAGAGCGAGCGTAGCGAGCTCGAAAATTTGAGCACCTTGACTTGGATAGCTTAGATTTTCGGTGTGATTTTACTAAATTAATGAAAGAGCTTGAGATTTGGACCACGCCTGTAGATTTAACATTATTTGTTTCTGTTAATTTTCATTAGGTTTTTTACTCATTACAAAAAGAATTTGCTGTTTTAGAAAATATTTTACGATTCATTGATACGTCGCAGCGGGGGGCCACTGCAGTTTTGGCTAAAGCGCACAGGGCGGCTCTGAATATCAATGACGAATAGGGTCTTGCAATTAAATAAATAACAAACCCTATGTATTTCACTGAGTATTCATAAAGAATGAAATAAATAACGAACAATTGGTTAACCCCCTTATTAAAAAAAGCGGAGTTAAGTTATACCAAACTTAAACTTCGATAAATGTATGGTTAATCTGAAGTTGGTGACCACTAGGGGTCAAATTTTAACATGACAACTTACTTGTTTTTCGTAAAATTTCTTTAACGCTGGCTTCCAGGTGTACTCTTTAGAGGCTGCAGCATCTACTAGCAGTCCATTTTTGATTTCACATAATACTGACATAATGCAGGGTGCCGTTGATGGCATTTCGAAATCCTCTTTTAACCAGTCACTGGGCAAACCTAAAAAATAATATATAAGTTGATGTTTTTTTTTTTTGTTACAAGCATATTATACAATTTTTTAATAATAATTAAGAACAAATTCTTACATCACGAGTTATCTACACTAATATTACAAAGAGGAAAGATTTGTTTCTCTGTTTGTTTGAAATGAAATAGGAACTACTGGACCGATTTGAAAAAATATTTTTGTGTTGGATAGTCCATTTATCGAGGAATTCTATAGGCTATATAATATCACGCTACAACTAATAGGAGCGTCGCACCAATGAAAACTGTTGCAAAAACGGGAAAAAATATTCCTTTTGAGAGTTGCGTGCGTGCGCTGCGTAAACGGTTAAAGTTACGCAAAAATAATGTACGACGGAATTGTTCCCCCTTAAAAGTTCTAAAAAAATCCAGCATATGTCTATATTTTAAGGTTGACTCACTATAACCTTTTTTATGATAATCAATGTTGTTCTAAAATAATGCATTATTTGCGAAGGTGTTTTTATAAACATGATATTAATCCTTATCCATATAAATACGTTATTCATCATAAGTATTCAATTTTGAACAAAATTGTCCTTGAAATCTTTTGATTTCAATAAATATCTTAGGAGATATCATCGTTTTAAAATAAATCAGCACGGCCGCCGTGCGCCGGTAGCTGTGCGAGGTTTACTATAGTTCCAATCTTACTGATCATAGCGTGATGTACCTAAAATAGCTTCATAAAGTAATGTACTCACGGCTATCAAGCTATACATTTCCAGTTTTAGCTGACCTCGAATATATTTTAGTAGTATAGTAGGTTTTTTCCTCAAATTAACGCGGGTGAAACAGCAGGGCACTGCTAGTATGTAGTATACCTTGCATTAAAAATATGTAACAAAGTTTTTTACTTGTACTTTAACTTTTGTGAGTTAGTTAACATAAATTTCAAAACTCTTACCCATTATAAATATGTAATTAAAATGGCAAAATGTAGTAAGAAAATACTCAATCATTTGGTTAACAAACCTTTAAATGCAGGATTAATTAAATCTACCCTTCTGTCCATGAAGGCATTTGCAAAGACGAAGTCTAAAGATGCAAGCAGCAAATGGTACATGTCCACAAGATCATGAGCTGACCTGTGGTGCTCCCCCTTCACACATATGTACAAACACCAGGTAAACTCAAACAGAGCATTTGTAGTACATGGTTGAGTCCTGTATGGGGAAAATTTTCATGGTATTATAGCCTTTATTGTAGCATTGATGGGTGTGAGACAAAGAAATTGTTCAGGAAAGCCAGAAGATGTGATAACACGCCTGACCACAATATTTGGTTAATTCCAATTTTCTGTACCTTAATTTTCTTGCCTTCCAAAAAGTTTAAACACCAATGAAATCACCAAAATTACACTGATACTGATGGATAGACACTGGATTACATGCATTTGCATATGTAGTAGCATATTTTAGTCCTTTTTCAGCAGTTTTGCCAATTTTATCTAACATCTAATGATGATGCACATTTCCGCTATATTTAGGTCTGGTATTTATTTGTGGGGTAGTTAATGAATGAAATCTAACATTGTTGCAAGCTAAACCATAGATTTATTAACTAGTTACTATATAATATATAAAATTTTTGCCTACAAGACCATCCATACCTACTGCTATAACAGCCACTACTGCTGCATGCAAAATTTTATATTGCTCAGTTACCTCAGAGGATGTGGAGCAATCCCTTTCCACTTATAAAAATTGTGAGTAATCGAAAACACAATCTAACTACCAAACATTTAGAACAGTACCTGGTTCTTGACATTTACAAGAATACAAACAAAATGTTAAATAATTGTTAATTTTATTATCATTGATATTGATATATAGTTTACAACTGAGTCATTGCTTAAATTGTATACTGATTGAAAATAAATAATCTGAAACTAACTTTTTTATTATTTATTAATTTTGCATGTTTGACAATTTTTATGTATACCATATTTTAGACATTTTTCATGCATATTTCAAGGTTTTTATGTTACATAATATAATCCATTCTTTACTGATGACAATCAAGTGAATTCACATTTTAATTTTATGGTTGAAAATGAATGTACAAAGAACTAAACTGGAAATATAATGTGAAGTCTCAGAACGTTAGATTCAGTTGACTAGTAATCAACAATCATCAAACAAAACAATGACGAACATCCTGTTACCTATTGATGTGGAATAGTTTTTGGTAGTCTGAGTTAACCCAGACAAACTAAAGTAAAACTAGCAAGATTTGGTGATCATCAGAATATGATCACCAAATCTTACTAGTTTTACTTTAGTTCAAGCAGATGATTGATGGATCAAATTAAAAAGATTCTTGTTAATTTGATCCACCAATCATCTGCTTGAAAACAAATGCAATATATAAATTACTGCTTAAATGTCTTTTTAGTTAATGTATGAGCTGTGTTACTCTTATGCTGAAAAAAGTATGAATACCTATAATATCTATCTACAGGAACATAAGTAAATCACTTACTTAGGTCTTCTTTTAGTACTAGTTTTCAAAGGTTCATTTGTTAACCCAGAGAAGATCTCCTGGAAGATTGGCTGGAAGTTCCTGTATAGCACAGTGGACACTGCAAACTTGTGCTCCAAGTGAGATATCCTATCTCTGAATTCAGTTGACATTGAAGCCATCTCCATCCAATTTTTTATTTTTTTGAAGAACTGGATTAGACTGTGGAGCAAATAAAAAATCTATATTATGATTCCAATGTTTTTTTTTTTAATAGAGTGGCTAGATGCTGAAACAAAAAATAAATAAAGAATAATAAAAAGCTGTTTGAACAATGAAAATATAGTTACCTTATGTTGCATAATCTCAGGAGCTTGGTGAGACTGACACAGTTCCCTTCCACAGCCTTCCCAGACTGTACTGTAGGAGTAATAGAGGTTCTGCATGCCACATACAGGGCACAAGCCATCCAGTGCAATGTATCACCCTAAAGAAACAAGACATGTGTAATAAACATCATATGATTTGAAAACATTTTTGTTCTATCATGACTTATTTTTTCAAACAACACAAATTGGTACTGTAAACAAAACTATATGGAAAGTGATTACTGCAAATACTGTCTCAATTTTTGTGTCATTTATGGAATGCTCTTTTCCATGATAAATGATTACAGTCGGTGAGCATCCTTAGCTATGGGCCTCGTGTGGGTTAAGCTAGGTGAAAGTAGTTTCAGGTTAAAAAAATCACAAAGACACGAAGTAACATCTGCTATACTATGGACAAGAGTTATTACACGTATTTAGCAGTCTCAATATAGAACCTAAATATAATAACTAAGTACATTTGGAAGCACTAGTGATCGACGTAGGAAAGGAGTGATGCTCAAGTTTTTGTAAGAAAATCTAAACAATTACGAATAGAGGAATATTAATTGCAGTAATATTATGAATATACTAGTTTATAATACTTACATCTAAAGAATAATTTCGTTTTATCTCTAAAAAGGACTCCTTGGATTTTTGTGCTGCAACTGGGTCGACATTTAAATCTGAACAAAGACTGTCCATTTTAGCAATGCAGTTTTCTTCACTGTCTTCTAATATAGACATTTTTATAGTGAATTCACTATTGATTTAAATAAAAAATAAAAATAAACAACCTATCACACGTAAACTTATCCCGATTTTTGACAGATATTTGGCGGGAATACCACGACTCCTCCCACGCGCGGCAATATTGTCTTTGGTTTTAAAACATGGCTGCCAAAAGGTTAGTCTCACTCACTCTCTAAGCTTTCTTTCTCTATGGAGTATGGACGAATCTGGGCCACTGGACTAGAGATGGGAATATACCCGGTAAAAATGGGTATAAATGGGTAAATACCCATTTATACCCATTTTTAATTTATGTTGTTTATCATTTTTAATTCTGATAATTAAACTAAACTTTTATCCGTTTGTATTCCTCGTAAATATTTGCTGTGCAACCCAAACATTAGAGCATTAAATGCTATAAGACCTAAACATATGACACACGAGCTGTTAGTTTGCACAGGTTAAGCAAACTAACAGCTAGCTCACTAGCTGTGCAGCACAGCTGGATCCAGCTACTGTAATAAGATTCATCAGTGGATTGCACTGAATTCTACTTACTAGTTCCATGATAGTGCTTGACATTGACACTTGACAGAAACAGAACATCAAACTGTCAAACACGTCAGACAGACATGATTTCGAAAAAAAATCCCTTCCAAAATTCCAAATTCAAAGATTATCCGTGCTCTCATTTATTTTTGGTAACGAGAGACATTATACTCTTTGAAGACATTATTATTTCGAATTTATTGTTTATGTGTGTGATTTACGTGTCTTCTCTGCATTTTTAATAAATTGATAGTATCATAAAACCTTAGAATAATTTAATAATCTTACATCTTGTTATGAAAATGATATCTTATCATCGACTTTACCATGTTTCCTGCGTAGCTCTCAGTTTCAAAAAGCAAGGGATAAAACTATGTAAAATGGTGAATCCGAAGAGTAAAAGGTGATTGTCTTAATAGTATTATTGTAATGTTCTTTTAATAATGTTATTGTATTGAGGTTATATTGTTGTTGTTTTGATGTTTTCTTAGGCAGTGGCATCCAACTCAAGCATTCGCAGTAAATACTCTGCCTTCAGTAAAGAGTCTAACGCAACAGAAACATGAACCTGGCAAACGTGGGCAGCGCAGAACTGCCATGCTGAACAAAATGTTTATGAAACAGATCACTGACTTGATGTCTACTGGCACTGCTGCTTTGGATATTGTTGGAAGAGGCATTGAAATCTCTAAAGTCAGTCATCTCATTTATTAGATCTGGCTAACATCTCTGGCAGATAATTAATTTAAAAAAAAACGAATTTGATTTGAACTGGTCTGTGGAATATTTTCTTTTGTATAATGTAAAAGATATTATGATTTATAATCATGACAAAGATTGTGGGTTTATGCTATGTATGTATTTAGTTGTTTCTATATAAATAAAGGCCAAGAGGCCTTGTTCAACCTGTGTGCTAGGTACCCAGAGGATAAGATATAAATTAAAGCTTGTTCCCTAGAAAGATGCACATACTTGAATCTCAATAAAAAAAATAATGACTTTGTTTGCAGTTCATTTGCAACAAAATATTCTGTTTTAAGACAAGCCCTTGGCAGACTGTCTAGAATATGTGACAATTGCATCAGAGATATTATATTATTCCTATTTACAGGTTAATGTGACCCCAGACTTGAACACAGTGAATGTGTTCTGGGTTTGCAAAGGCAATGCTTCAGATGATGAGACAGAGAAGGTGCTAAACAAAGTAGCCGGTGGTCTGAGGCATGAGCTGTCTACACTCCGGGTTATGGGGGAAATACCTTACATTGTTTTTGTTAAAGGCAAGTTACAATATAATAGGAGTCAATTGTTCAACTGTCACAACTATTATCTGAAGATAAATTTGGTGGTGTGACATACATATTTCGTAGACAAAAGCACACCACAATTTTTATTCCTCAGTTAAAAGTTATTAGATTGCAAAATTGGCTCTAAGTTTGTCAATGGTCTGCCTGGTCTATCAGCAGCTGCTGGTTTCACAAAACCATAAATTTCGTTGACTATTTTGTGGTAGATGTAAAGAGAAAGAAACCGTCTTGAGCAAGTCGTGATCAATTGTGCTTTCTTTGTATGAGAAGAGTTCCTTGCCCTGCAGTGGGTCAATAATAGGCTGGTATAATATTTTTACGCAATACCTAGAGAAAACTGTTCAAGCTGAATTGCATTTTTAGCATGATTTGTTAAACAGGCATTTTTTTTTAGGTTTCTTTTCTGGTCTTTTTAGTAAAGTAGTATTTAGTAAGGTTGGTGTTCAATATATTTTCCTATGTATATTTCGGATGATAAAACGGCGCCAATCTAATCCAAGTCAAGATTGAATGAACCATTTGAATGTTGAAGTAGCTATATCAGCCCTGTTATCACTTGAAAGAAATAAAATCATCATTGTCCTCCTGCCATTATTTTAGGCCAGGGCAGTACTACTCATTCTTCGAATCATATCAGTACATCATACAATGTATTAAAAGATTCAAAAATGTTCCCAGATAAACAAGAAGCCCATATTGTAGACTTGGATCGTCGCTTAGCAATGGCAGATTATGGCAAGAACTATGTGCCTACTGATATGGGACATCTACTCAAGTCAGAGTTCACCTTAAACACACAGCTTTCACCTGAAGTGAAGGTAAGCATTGTATAATAATAACTCATTTACGTAAGGCCGACAATGTTTTGGCGCTTGTCTGTTATACGACGCTGATAAGAAAGGAACTGGTGATAAGTGCGGCCGTCATAGTCTGTTTGTCTTGCTAAAATATATATTAATAAATAATATCCTCCCAACTGATTTTGGTCACGGTGGCCAACCTCAACAGAGATTACCCAGCGGCCCAGGTACGCAGGAGATATTATAGTGCAAAAGTGTTTGCGCAAACAGGTGCACTCTCTGTTCCTTTACCCTCATTGTCCGATGGGACGGCAATCCGACACAACCGGGGAGGGATCAGGCGCAGGACCAACGACTTTACGTGCTTTCCGAGGCACGGGGGTATCACACTGCTAACAACCAAACTACAAGTTGCTACTGAGAAATCCTAATTGAAAAACCGGGTGTACAGGGTTTGCAATAATATAAATTTTGTGTTTTCTTCAGGCAAAAATAAAGAAGCTAGAAGAAGAGTTACCCATATTTGAAGAACCACTCCCCGAAATGACCCACAATGTCTTCGGTCTGGATCACTCTAGGATAATGAGCAGACTCCTTGCTGCTAGGAAGAAGACCCGCGATGCTTGGAGCACCCTGAACACAGATAGTGACATCATATCGTATCGTGTGACACCCAATCAAGTACCTGAGCCTGTTGGCAACCACAGGAAAGAACTGGCTGAATTCTTACAGAAGAGACAGGTTAGATTTTTTATAGTACCTTGTTGGTTTCAATGCGTGATTATAAACTTGAAGTTTTTTGGGATCTAGTTGGTGAAAAAGCCGAACTTCCAGCTTAATCATCAGTTGATAGCAGTCAAATGCTAGACATGTTTGTACCATGTTCTGATCGTTGTTTGTTCATGCACTGATCGTTGTTTGTACCATGCTTCCCCGGTGTGAGCGAGTTTTATTTAGGTCTTATCCGCGATCTTGGTCGACACTCCAATTGCACGCCAGTGAACTCGACCCTCGGACATTCATCATTCAGCTTCTCGTCTTCCCACAAATTCTGCAGCAGGAGTAAGATGCATAATCTTATTGTTTTAGCTACCTTTATTATAAACTGTATTCGATCTATGCTACTCTGTGGTTCCTAGGAAAGAAAATGGCCAAGCTTTTCCGATCTTTTTCCGTTACTGTTAGCCTGAATCATCCCACTGTTGGGCAAAGACCTCTTCCCATGACTTCCAACTCTTTCGATCTAGGGCTAAAGTGGACCACTGGTCGTTTGTTTTCTCCAGCTCGTCCCGCCATCTTTTCCGTAGGTGTCGTAGAATGTAAAGACCGGCTTGCATCGCCATAATGCACTATAATAACGTCAAATACTAATCTGCTTGCGATGATTATGATTATATTTTCGTAACGTCGTGATGCCTGGATAAAGTGCTTGTCTTTCTTCATTGCCAGTCGCATAGCGAGTTCAAACCTCGCTTTCAACGACAATTGGTGTGGCCCACGTTTGTTTGGTTACCTGTCATAGAATGTCACACAGATAAGTCAAACATTACAAAAAAAATTAAACAAATCCTTTCGAATTTTCCAGATCGAGCAAAAGCGTCTACACAAGCGCATGAAAGACTCTCGCCAAGACTGGCAACTCTGCGAAAAAGCGGAGGGCACTGAAGAAATAGATGAGGATGACGAGTATGAAGACGAGGATGAGGAGAGCTACAACTATTACACTGGACCCAGGGAACTATCCGAACTTGTTGATAGACAACCTCAACTGTAGCTTAGTTATAACGTAGACAGATAAATTATTGTAGAATTTATTTATAGTTTGATTTCTGTGTAGACAGGTGCCAATAGATTTGCTTATTTTGACGACGTTTAGTAAAAAGATATTGGTTTAATACAGGAAATTTGAAATGTAATAAGCAAGCCTGATGGCACTTTTAGAATTAATTGTAGTAATTAGTATGGAAAAAATAAATTTTGTTGATGGGTGACTCATTTAGGCAAATCAGTAGGCCTAAGTGCTCATCCACATGAGCGACACGCGTCATCTGTCGACGAGTGTCGACGGTTGCCGTCGACAATATGCCGGTCGTGTATTTGAGCACCGTACTCAAATAGGCGAGTGGCACGTTGCGGCTGCAGTTGCCTTAGCCGTTGACGCGCGTCGCTCGTGTGTACGCAAACTAAAAGCGGTTACAGAAATCATTAACTAATTTGTACGGTGAAGAACTGAATATAACATTGCAAAACTTGAAAAACCGTACACTATCTTAATTTTGATGATATCTATACCGTATTATATCATAAATGAACACTCTTCCTAGGTAGGTTGCATTATATGAGCCTACGTCCACGAATTTAAAGGCTTGTCTTCATGTCCATTTCATGACGTATGGTTCAGGTTGATTATTTAACTATTTTTTTTGTCTACTTTGTGGACAATGGAAGTGTTGATTAACATAAGCTACTGTCATTGTATTTTTCGCAGAAATTGTTAGAGACGAGTGCTGTTAAGTATCATTTATTTGAGTTACTTTTCTTGTTAATATGCACATTTCACGTGTTTCTAAGTCAAATATACCAATTTTTCTTTCTTTCCACTGTCGTAAATTATGTATAACAAGCAAGGATTTTTTGACAGTGGATACAATTTCATAAATAAACTAGCTGCGCTCCGCGGTTTCACCCGCATAAGTTTCGATCCCGTGGGAAAATCGGGATAAAAAGTATCCTTTGTCCTAATTTAGGTCATGGTCTACCTGTGCCGATTCCGGTCGATGTGCCGGTCTACAAAGTAAAAAATAACTTTAATTTCGGAAGTCGGTGTCGTTGGTTTCGCATTTTCTTTTATTGACACCGACTTCCGAAATTAAAGTTATTTTTCACTTTGTAGTGATTTTTTTGGAAGTCGGTTGTTTTTTTCGGTAAAAAAAGTTTTTTTCAAAATCATTGTTGGTAATAAAAATAAAAGTTTAAAGATTGAAGTCCAGGTCTTTTTATAAGGTACTTATTATGCAGTTTTCGTTGGCATAAAGAAATAAAGCGTATTTCGTTATATTTGCTGAAAGTAATCCTCCCTAGCCGCGCCACATACTTTAAAGACTAATTAATCAAAATGAATAGTTTCTTGAGAGAAAAAAAGTATCAACGAAGAGTAAAGAAAAGGTACTATTATATAAATTGATTTATGGATAGTTAATATTAAATATTGCAAAATTGACTTGCTGCAGAGTATACCTTCCAGCCGGACCACACCCTACGACCAATAACTTCTTAACTAAAGGGGTTTATTGGACCATATTTGTCTTATGCAAGGTACTCTTTAGGTAGTTTTTTTCGGGATAATTGATTTATTAATAGTTCATTATACTCTATTTAATTTGAGGTGGCGCGGCCAGAGAGCACTGCCTGGCGGCCCGACCACATTAATTGTTAATTAAAAAGATATCTCTTGAGGTACTAAAAATATATAGGGTGACTGGTAATTAGTGACCGATACCTAAACACGTGATTTTACTCATGATAACAAACAACTTTTACTATGGGACCAAACCTGAATTCGCGAAAAAAAAATCTGCTGTTCAGTACCTACATTTTGACCAGTTAGGCGAACATAAATGACTGAACAGCAGATTATTTTTCGCGAATTCAGGTTTGGTCCCATAGTAAAAGTTGTTTGTTATCATGAGTACAATCACGTGTTTAGGTATCGGTCACTAATTACCAGTCACCATATATATTCCGATGAAAGTAGACTTTAGGTAGCTATTATTTCGAACTATATAGCATCTGAGTACTAAATTGTGGTCCGGCCACAGAGGAACACACCTTGCTGCAGAGTATACCTCCCAGCCGGACCACACCCTACTATCAATAACTCCTTAACTAAACGGGTTTATTGGACCATATTTGTCGTATGCAAGGTACTCTTTAGGTAGTGTTTTTCAGGATAATTGATTTATTAATAGTTCATTATACTCTATATTTGAGGTGGCGTGGCCAGAGAGCACTGCCTGGCGGCCGGACCACATTAATTATTAATTAAAAAGATATCTCTTGAGGTATAAAAATATATATATATTCCGATGAAAGTAGACTTTAGGTAGCTATTATTTCGAACTATAGCATCTGAGTACTAAGTTGTGGTCCGGCCACAGAGGAACACACCCATCAATACACTGTAACCTGCGGTGCTATTCTGTGAAAATCTCACCGTGAAAACTTAGCCAACCCAAGAAGGTGTTACTTAACGGGAACACAGCGTTCTGTTGAGTTACATTGTCAATCAAAGGGAAAAAAATGTGGCTTTTAGTTACAGTGCTACTAATCGGTAATTTTTTTCCCAATGGGTAACAGTGTAACACAAAATGGTGTAACTCAATGGGAACAAAGCTTAGTAATAGGCGTCAAAATAAAAATGTTTTATTTTACTCATTGTTACCAATCGCGTAGGTACCTATGTAAAGTTTATACAAAAAAAAAACTGATTTTCTAAGCTCTCACTTCAAGTAACGAAAAAAAAAAACCTGCAATCATAGTCCTAAAAAAAAATCAAATCATTTCTTTTTCTTTACCTACCCATTACGCATTACGTCTGCGGTATGTCCTGGTTAAAAAAAATGTAGCCTCCCCGACCGATTTCGGTCACGGTGGCCAATCTCAACGGAGATTAGCCAGGTACGCAGGAGATATTATAGTGCACAAGTGTGCGCGCAGACACAGGTGCACTCCCTCTTCCCTCACTCTCAAAGTCCGATGGGACGGCAATCCGACACGACCGGAGAGAGATCAGGCGCAGGACCAACGGCTTAACGTGCTTTCCGAGGCACGGGGGTATTAAACCGCCAACTTCCAAACTCCGGACTGTTACTAAGAAATTCCTAATGGAAAAACTCAATAACACTTTGTCCGACCCGGGTATCGAACCCAGGACCCCATGTTCAGCAGTCGCGCTTGCAACCACGAGACCAACGGGGCAGCAACAAGACAACAAAGTTAGTAGTGAAGCTGCCTGGGTGCGCCGGATGTACTTAAGTATTGCCGCTCGTGGAGGATAATGTCACGGATAAATCCTCTCGACAATATTAGTCAAGGAACAATTTGCCATAGACTGATTAGTGCAGGCACCAAAGGGTCACGGCATCTATCGTTTATGAGATTTAAAAGCCATAAGTGGTTTCACTGGATGGAAATGACGGACCACTAGGTTTTTGGCGTAGATACGCGCGGATTTTTTCGTTTTAGGTTATTCACGTTCTTGAGGGCTGGCTAAGTAATAACGGTTCGGTTGGTCTGTTGATGGATGACCATCTGTACATACCAAGACCCCTCCATGCCTTAGAAAGCAGGTTAAGCCGGTGGTCCCAGCTGTCATTCGTGGATCTATGACAATCGTTACGGGTCGTCAGAAGCCCGAAAGTCTGACAACCAGTCTTACCAAGGGTTATCGCATTACCTAGTAACAAGGCTGTGGAGGTCAGATAGGCAATCGCTCCATTTAAAGTACTGGTACTCAGCTGCATCTAGGTAGACTGGAAATCGACTCTTAAATAGTTTGGAAAAGGCTAGGCAGATGAGATGATTATTCACGTTCTTGAAACTTGTACGGATTGATGAATTTTATGGGACCAACTTCTTTTATGAGTTAGAAACATGTGAGAAGTTTTTGAAAGGTGGTAGGTATTGTTAGGTTCTACCTATGAAATTGCCGTTTCATATAAAATGAAACATTTTTTTGTAATGGAAATAATCAATCAATAATCAAATAGCGCGCAATTCCGGTTTTTCCATGGTTACAGAAACAGCGATATTTAAAAAAAATCGGTTCGTCAGGAGAACAAATAACATTGGATTATGAAAAACAAAATGTCATGCTATATTATAATTTGAATTTGGAATTCTAAATATAATGAAATAGCCAGTATCAAAAATCGGACATTTCATAGGTAAGGACCTAAAAATGTCCCAGTACTCATGCAGATGATAAATGAAAGTAGAATGCTGTATAGTGGAAAGTTCCTTACGAAGTGTCTTTGATAGATTAAACACTTTTTTTTGAGGGTTGCATTGCAGTGACAGAAAATTAAAACAGTACCCACTTTCAAGGAGTTTATAGGTATATTAATTGTCACTGATAAGATAAAAGCCCCCAGTAAAAGGTCTAGTACGTTTTATTGAACGAACGTGGACGAATAAGAATCGTAACAAGTGGCGTTCTATTAGTTTCTGCCTATCTTCTGTGGACGAATATAGCGTGAATATTATGGATGCTTGAATGTGTTTTCTCTAGTTTCATTTCGCACTGTCAGTCAATTTACAGAAAATAGAAAATGATGCCAATACAAGCGGATGAAAGTTAGGTACTATTGCCCACGATTGATAAACTATATCGTTTTAGTGATCCGGATAAGAAAATTGGCAAATAATCTTATTTGCCAATTTTCGTCCACTTATGGATTCACTCCTGTGTCTCTCTCTGTCCCAGATGTCTCAGTCGAAAGCTGTCAAACTAATCTACGCCGATTAGTTAACTTTAACAGAAATCTATGTACTTGGCGCGAGTAGGTACAATCATGAGCACAAATACACTGAGCAACTTTCAATAGCGATTTTTTCATGAAATAACGATTGCAACTTTTGAAACACGACCTATTACATAAACGGTTTGAAAATACTATGTTGTAACAACATAAAATTTCCATTAAATAATTAAAGAGAAAATCGCTTTTGAATTTAGCTCTAGTTACCGAACCTACGACTTGCACTTAGCGGCGGTGTTCCTGATCAGTGATAACATATCCTTTAGTTTTCAGGAACACCAACATTTAGCCTAATTGTATGCGTTACCAATGAATCATGTAAGTAGTTCATTGAGAAGCTTACTAAAAACCGAGTGTCTCGTTATAACTCTAGAAACCTGAACGTTATCAGTAATGATAATATCAGTCCCTCGTTGTACCATTTATTTACTTACGAGGCAGCTCGATGCTCAGCGGAGGACGTTTCCTGGCTGTTATGATGATGACAATGACATAAATGCCGACAACTTAACATCCACGCAAATTGTGTTGGTGAGTTGCAAATCTGGTGGCTTGCTCATGAGTCATGAGGGTGTGGAGTTGTTGGAGTGATATACCTAGTAATATTTGCATTAATTATGTCGGTGGCAGGAAAACATCGAGGCGTAACCTATACCATGGATTCAGTACATGATTATTGACACCCCTGTGTCTTTTTTACAACTATTTGTGATCTTCAAACTGGTTTTCTCACCTTCATGGTGTACTTTTAAAAATACTTAACCCATGCTTCATCTGATGAGATAACACTTGTATGATTTTTTGACATGAGTGATTTTATGATTTAAATTACATTTTGGATACGTATTGTGAATGATGATTTGATACGATTTTAGTTTTAACGAAGTACCAACTTAATATATAGTTTTAAGCTAACAATTATTATGGACAAAATAATTAGTCCGAAATAAACGAATTTAATTTTATTTTAAAAGATATGCCCCATTAAAAAAAAATTATAAAACACTTGTCTCTTGGTAACTAATAAAATGAGCCTTTAACTTCCGCAGTATGGTGGCACTATTTCCTTCTTTGAATACAATTTTAGCATTATTCCAGTAAAAAAATAGCATTATCAGAATGGCAAAAAATCCATAGTAATTCCATTCCATTGTAATATAGTACACTTCATTTCATGACGCACCAAGAATCCACGTGGAGCTTATCAGTTATCACAAATCTGATAAGCTTGTGGAAATTGACTGCATTCGGCATTCTTCGGCCTATTGTTTGGGGCCGATGGCGATGACGGGTCCAGTCACGATCATAAAAACCTTGCATAATCAGCCTACATGTTCTCACTGCACGGACACAGGCCTCCTCCGAGTGAGAGGGAGTGGGCCGTAAATCCGTAATCCACCACGCGGGCCCAGTGCGTGTTGGTAGATGTCACATGTCTTCGATTTTTTGTTTCTATGAAATACTGGTTTTCTCACGATGTTTTCCTTGACCATTTTGAGAGCAGTGCCAATGAAAGAATTTTGAAGAAGAAGTATGGATCAAATCGAATAGGGGCGTGGGCAAGGCCATTTCTAAACTTTATGGTCCATACTTCCAGGGACACCCTGTATATGTATATACAGGATGTCCCTGGAAGTATGTATCAAATCCAATAGGGCGTGGGCAAAGTAATTTCCAAACTTTTTGATCCTGAGAATGTTGGTGAATTTTTTTATGGTTCAAAAGTTATGACCAACTTTTGTTATTTTCAATCACTTCGCATAGTGCTCAAAGAACAAAATCATTTAAAATTCGATTTGATCCATACTTCCAGGGACACTCTGTATTATGTATGTTCGGACATAACTCCGTCATATATAGACGGATTTGCAAAATTCTTTCTTTGTTCGAAAGAGGTGTATTCCGAAATTGTCCAATTTAAATTTTGTAAAGATCTGATGATGAGTTTCGGAGACAGACAACGGAACTCTTCAAAAATGCCAGCAAAGCAACTGAGATTGCTGCTATCGCATATGTATGCATTGTTTACAGTGGCGGCGTAAAGGGGGGGCGGTGGGGGCGGTCCGCCCCGGGTGCCAAGCATCAAGGGGTGACAACACGGTGACAAAGAAATACCAACTCTGTCACGCAGATAGTAGCCGCTGGCGCATCGCGGGCGGAAGGGGCAACTTATTTCGGTCCCTCCCTCCCCCACCCGTGTCCGTTGCCGGCAACGGATGCCGGTCGCGAAACAATGACAATTAGTTGACGACAGTTGGTCAGTCAGTGTTATTGTTTATAACCGTCGCGTCGCGTTGCGTCACATTAATTCAAACGAAAGTCAATAAATACTAAATATTGTGTAATAAAGGAGTGAGTGTATTGGCGGATAGTACACAGAGTTTAAAAGGTGAATTTTATTTGAACTATACACCTATTTTTTCCCACATTAATTATATATGTATCTAGTTAAATTATAGGTTTCGGCCGATCTGAATTTAACATTCTGTTGACAGTATAAATTGTACGTATAATTAATTTATCACGACGATGTAAAATGAGCAGTATAACGTTATATTAATTCATGCATACAAATGGCCGAAACCCGCCATAATAGGCCGCCGCCTATATAGTTCCTCGGTATTTCTCTCTCTTTAGCTGCGTATCCGCACTTAGCGCATTTACTTTCACTTGTAACAAAACTAATTGATTCCTATAACAAGGCGTGGATGGTGTTGGTATTCTTTATTGAGAGACAGTCAATGGTGAAAAACAGTACGAGAATATTATATTAACAAACTTTTGGCGGGAACGAGCGAGAGCCGCGGTCGTTGCGATTGGAATTTTTATGTTACGTACGCTCGTTGGAGCGGCGCGCGACTGACTGGGTTGCGGGAGGGGCTACGCAGGCGGCGCGCGTGCGGCGCAGCTACGTGACGCGCATGCGCGGCGCGCGGCCGATGCTTTACTACCTCTGCGACCGCGCCGTACCATACCGCGTTCCGAACCCAAAATGCGTCTGATAGTCTCCCCCTCTAACCCTAACGAACGTCCTCGCGTTTGGGTTAGCTCCTACGAGGCCTCCCCCTCTTACGTTTCTCTTGTACCGGGGCTTGGATGCGACCAACGAAGGGAGTCAGTGCAGAGGCATGGTACTTACCCAGTACCGTACCGTCGCTGAGGCGCTCGAGGATGTATGTTGTGGGACTCACCACAGCTCGGATCTTGTATGGCCCGTCACGGCGAGGGATAAATTTTGATGTCTGCCCTCTGCCAGTGTCATTAGCCCCTTGAGTTTTCAATAGCACTAGATCACCAACCTTATAATCTGGAGCTGGTCGACGATGTTCATCGGCGTACTTCTTATGTGCCGCCTGGG
This sequence comes from Globia sparganii, assembly GCA_949316385.1. Classification (NCBI taxonomy): domain Eukaryota; kingdom Metazoa; phylum Arthropoda; class Insecta; order Lepidoptera; family Noctuidae; genus Globia; species Globia sparganii. The sequence continues at coordinate 8,063,084 of OX438670.1, forward strand.
CACTCTCATAGACGTCATGAGCATCTAAGAGTACTGACGAAATCTTCTTAAGAAAATTAGTGATGTCACCTACATAATGATCGCTTTCGATTATGGTGCGCATCTCGGACATGACATCTGCTGGCGCGCGCATGTCTCGCGCGAAGTTTAAATAAGCGGGTGAGTAACCGGTTCCTGATGTGACTGCCGAGTTCATAGCGAATCGGACAGCAGGTAAGTGAATATCCCACGTCTCATGGTTTTTACCTACCAGAATCGCCAGTTGCGGCTTGAGGTCCCGGTTCTTACGTTCCACCGGATTCGCCTCGGGGTGGTAAAATGAAGTAAGTGATTGTGTAATCCCCATCGCATGACAGGTCTGCTGCATTACCTCACTTATAAATTGAACACCGTTGTCACTAACAAGGCGCCTGGGGACTCCGAACCGTAAGTATACTTCCGATACAAGTACCTTTGCGCATTCTTCACTGGTAGCTGAAGTAAGGGCGAACAGCTCCACCCAGCGCGTGCAGGTGTCCTCGACTATCAGGATCCATTTGTATCCTTTCGCTGTTTCAGGAAGAGGGCCGAACAGGTCCACGGCTAACACCTCAAACCGCCGTGCAGAAGCGGGCGTCTGCAACAACCCAGACGGTTTCCTAGTGTCTGCCTTATAGCGTTGGCAAGGTACACAATTTTTAACGTACTGCGTAACGTAGGAACGCATTCCCGGCCAGTAGTACTTACCGATCAAGCGTTGCAGCGTACGTTCCGCGCCCATGTGACCAGCGGTGGGTGCATCATGATATTCGGCCAATACTTTGGCACGTTCTTGTTCTGGGACTACCAGACTGGCGTCATCGTGCTCCTCGTTCTCAGGGCAATATCTATATAACACGCCTTCGGCGAGCACATACCCTTTGTTTGACCATACCCTCCCCCTAGAGGGGTCGTCGGACTCCAGGGCCTCGACGATTTTACTCACCTCTGGGTCCTTTATTTGGTTCTCGCGCAGGTCCCTCAGACTACGAGAGGGCACGTCGACCACAGCGCAGCACAGGTCACAATCGGCGTCTTCGGCGCACGCCGGACGCGACAGAGTGTCAGCTATAACATTGGCCTTACCTGGTGCATATTCTATTTTCAGGTTATACTCCTGAAGGCTCAGGGCCCACCTTGCTAGGCGACCGCTCGGAGACTTCATACTCATCAGCCACCTAAGCGGCTGATGGTCCGACTTTATCACGACTTCAGCGCCATCTACGTACCCCCTGAACTTGGAGACTGCCCAGACGACGGCTAGAGCCTCCCTCTCCGTCGTGCTGTAGTTCTTTTCAGCGGCGGTCAAAAGTCGACTGGCGTATTCTATTGGGCGCTCGTCGATCCCCTCCCCCTGGAGGAGAACCGCCCCTAGAGCATACCCACTGCTGTCGGTTCTGAGGACGAAGGGTAACGTCGCATCAGCCTGACGCAGGATCGGCGCCGATACTAGCAGTTGCTTGATCTTCTCGAAAGCTGCCTGCTGCTCCGGGCCCCATTTCCATATACTTGCCTTTTTTAGCAGCATTGTCAACGGTTTGGCAACCTCTGCGTAGTCAGGTACAAAGCGCCTAAACCAGCTGGAGGTCTGCAGGAAACATTTCAAATGTTTTATGTTCCGAGGCGTCGGCATGTCCGCGATTGCTGCGGTCTTCCCTGGATCGACGTGGATACCACCTGGTAAGATAATGTGCCCTAAGAACTTTACCGATTCCCTCGCGAAGTGACTCTTCTCGCGGTTTACCCGCAAGTTGAACAAGGCGAGTCGATCGAACACGGAGGTGAGGTCGGCAAGGTGCTTCTCGAAAGTCTCATCGGACATTATCAACAAGTCGTCTAAATATGCTAGAAGAGTAGTACCTGGCAAGTTCGACTTGCATCTGTCAATCAGCCTCTGGAACGTAGCGCCTGAGTTGCGCAAACCCATTGGCATGCGTTTAAATCTATAAGTGCCGAGCGGTGTCGTGAATGCTGTCTTGTCCCTATCGTTAGGGTCGACGTTCACTTGAAAGTAGCCAGCTCGGAGGTCAAGGGTTGTCATGTACTTAGCTGTTTTTGCGTCATGAAGAATGTCCTCAATCCTTGGGAGAGGGTACCGGTCAGGCTCAGTGACAGTATTGAGCTTGCGGTAGTCAACACACAGTCTGAAGCTGCCATCCTTTTTCTTGACAAGAACGACATTCGATGCCCACGGCGACTCGCATTCCTCAATGACGTCAGAGTTGACCAGTTTGTGCAGCTCCTTCTCAAGTGCCTCTCTCTTAGGCGGCGACAATCTAAAGGGAGGAGAAGCCAAAGGTTCCTGTGTCTCGCTTACCTTTATCTTATGGACGGCGAAGTCCGTGGGAGGCCCCGCCGAAGCGAACTGAGCGACTCTGCCTTGCAAGAACTCGTTGAGTGCGGCCCTGTGCTCCGGTGGCAAACTCGTACCTTCATCTTGGCGCAGTGATACATCGCAGACCTCTGCTTGCGCCACGGCCGCGCTGTTCAGTACATAAGATTGCAAAAAGGGGTACCGGTCTCCTGGACTATCTGCAAAATGCCATGACTCCTGAGCTATGTCTAGAACAATAGCCGCGTTAGCAATAAAATCACGACCTAAAAGTGTTCTGGTGTCATCACCGGGGAACACCATAAACTCGGTGTCGACTCTTCGACTATCTAGGGTGACAGGTACCGTAGCGATCCTAACCATTTTCCTATGACACGAGCCGTCGGCGAGCCCGATATAGCGCTCCATTTCGTGGAATTGAACGCCGTTATTTACTAACAACGAATACAATAATGGGCTAGCAACACTGTGCGTGGCCCCGGTATCGACTATCGCTACCCCTTCCTTACCCACTACGCTTATTGCTATCAAAGGATGCGACGTCGTCGATGCGAAGAAGTCACCTTTTACTACGTTAAAATCGGACGGTTTGGTGGGCGCGGGTTTAATCGAACAAGTTTCACACTTTGACTTCACCACCCCTGGCTGACCGCATCCATAACAACGTATCGGATTAATATTATCTTTATCACTAGTACCTACTTTATTACCCTTATTGTCATTATCAACTTTATTAGCCTTACGACATTCGTTAGCTGCGTGACCGAACGCTTTGCAAAACGAACATCTAATGCGATTACGTTTCGAGGTATTCGAGTTAGAGGTGAGTTTGGAACCGGTGGTTGCGCTCGGACTCATAGTACCGCGGTCGGGAACGGTAGGTACATTCGGGTTATTCGCGGAAACGATCGAGTTTTTTAATTCCGTTATCGAATCTTCCACGAGTCTCGCTCTCTCTAACAAATGATCAATATCGCTAATGGTGTCTCGCGACAAACGTTTTCGTATTCGACGATGTAGTAAGCCGTACACAATATCCACTATCATCACACATGGCACAACATAGGGTAATTGAACTAATAATGATCGTACCTTTGATATAAAAACTTCCGCGCGTTCACACTCACTCTGTTCACGCGTGAATACTTCGCGCAGTAGTCTGTACGCGGGCTTTTGCACGCCGTAGGCAGCGCGCAGGCGCGCGAGCGCGTCCGGCCACGAGCCGACGCAGGCCCGGGCGCCGCGCCACCATACCGCCGCGTCGCCGCTCAGCAAGATGGAGAGGCCGCGTAACGCGTGCTCGTCGGACACGCCGGCGCACTCCTTGTAGACCTCCACTGCATCGATGAACGCCTCCAGTACCTCGGTGTCGTGTGACTGCCCGTCAAACCTCGCGGTGCACTTTGAAAAGTTACCGCCGGAGGTGGCGGGCGCGTTCGCCGTGGGCGATGCCGCCGGTGTCGACGCGACTGGGTTCCACTGGTTGCCTTGATGTAAAGACCGTAGGGTTTCCACCAGAGTGCGGTTGGTCTCCGCCTGCATCCTGGCGAATGACTCCATCATGGTGGACAGTAGCCGTTCGGTATTCAGCGCTGCGGCGGGTGCGCCGGTGTGGGCCCCGCCGAGCGTGTGGTCGAGGGCGGCGCCCCCCTGGGCGCGCATCTCCTCGGCCGCGTCGGTTGAGTCGCGTGCATGGGTGGTAGCGCTAGTAGCGGCGCCGGCATGGGCGCGTAGCTCCACCACTGAGTCACAGTCCGCGTCGGAGTAACCGTCGCTTCCTTGTTCTTCCACCTTGCGGTCGATTGCTGCTCGGGTTGCCCGCGTCGTTCGTGGCATTATAATGTCTCTGTAGTCACTGACTGTTAACCACACTTCACTGGGTTCGTTTAGCGTTTAGCCGTTGTTAAAAGTTGAAACTTAACATGGCCGCGAGTTGGGCGTCACTATAACAAGGCGTGGATGGTGTTGGTATTCTTTATTGAGAGACAGTCAATGGTGAAAAACAGTACGAGAATATTATATTAACAAACTTTTGGCGGGAACGAGCGAGAGCCGCGGTCGTTGCGATTGGAATTTTTATGTTACGTACGCTCGTTGGAGCGGCGCGCGACTGACTGGGTTGCGGGAGGGGCTACGCAGGCGGCGCGCGTGCGGCGCAGCTACGTGACGCGCATGCGCGGCGCGCGGCCGATGCTTTACTACCTCTGCGACCGCGCCGTACCATACCGCGTTCCGAACCCAAAATGCGTCTGATATTCCTTAATTTTTTAATTTTCAATCCTATAACCGATCAATATTATACGATTAGTTTTTAGTTTTGTTTTGAGTGTACAGTAAATGCGCTAAGTTCGGAAAGCCTACTTCAGAGCGGCTATCGTAAAATAATCGTACAGTACGTACGGACTTCAATTTGTAGGTATAACGTTATGTCCAATTGTGTATAAAAAAAAAGAAAAAATAAGTATTTTTTAAACATGATTTAAAAATGGTTTTGCTTAATATTTTTATAGTTGAACTAAGAATTCAAATTCATCCAACATAATTTGCACTATTATTATTATTTAAAGAAAAGAAAAATACACTGCCGATATACTGCTTGTCTTACTTCTACTATGGTATAATATGATAATGAGCGAGAAAAAACTGACAAAATTAACAAGTATTCCTTTATCGATCTTTACAGAATATAACTTTATTATGAAGAGAAATAGACCTAGTGGATTTCAGCAAAGAAAAATAAAAAAATCAAAAGAACTTGCACGTGAATCGTTATCTGGATCAATTTTGAAATTTGTAGCACCTTCGGCTTCTCTGGTACCAAATACATCACAGCAAAGTGTTGAAAGTGACCTTCTTGATGTAACAGATGATGAAGAAACACGGAGCCAAGATGCATTAGATGAAGGGACGCTGGGAAGAGAGCCTGACAATTTTGATACACAAGATGAAAGACAAGGCGAAGATCAGCACCAAGAAGAATATGACCAAGAAAAAGGGCGAAATAGCGACAATGAAGAAAAATCCCAGCAAATTGAAAACGATGAAGAAAAGGTGCATGAAACTACTCATTTCGATGTTGCTACTTGGCCAACACCAATGCCTGATGATCTGAGAGTTGAAATCGTTAAAGCGGGAAGTGAACCCTATCAAAACAGAGATGGTCCATTTGTAGACACTGTCCAAAGATCTGGAGATAAAATAAAAGGAAAGAGCCGACATTTTCATTCAGAATGGTTTTATAAAGCGTTACCAAATGGAGAAAAAGTACTCAGAAAATGGATGGTATACTGTCCAATAAAAAAAAGCTTATACTGTTTTTGCTGCAAACTATTCACGCACCATGAAACAAAACAGAGTTTCGTTAACGGTTTTAATTCATGGTGGAAACTAAATCCTAAAGTGTCTGAACACGAGAATTCTGAGGGCCATCTCTCCTGTTTTGAAAAATGGAAAATCTTGGAGAATGGATTGAGGCTGCAAAAAACTATCGATTATGAGCATCAAATGGTCTTAGACCAAGAAAAAAAGAAGTGGCGTGACATTTTGAGTCGCCTTTTGGATATCATTCTTTTCCTAGCACGCCAAAATCTTCCTCTAAGAGGACATAGAGAAGGGATTTCATCAGACAATAGAGGGAACTTTTTAGAATTAGTTAATCTATTGTCAAAATATGATCCAGTGCTAAAAGAGCACAAAATTAGAATTGAACATGCTATCGCCTGTACAAAAAGTAAACGGGTAGATTCTTATTTGTCTAAAGACATTCAAAATGAGTTCATCAGTCTTTTGGGGAGAGAAGTGAAGAATAACATTTTGGACGACATAAAGAAAGCTAAATATTTTGGAATTATTTTCGATAGTACACCAGACATATCACATGTTGATCAGATGAGTTATGTAATCAGATATGTTCATATTGAAGGCGATCAAGTTGAAGTGAAGGAATCATTTCTAGGTTTCTTCCCTATAGCTGGAAAGACTGCAATCGAACTTACGGAAAACATCCTTACGCAGTTAAAGAGTGATAACTTGGACATTCATCTATGTCGGGCTCAAGGATATGATAACGCTGCAACCATGGCAGGAGTTCATGGTGGTGTGCAATCTATCATTAAGGAACACAATCCTAAAGCTTTGTTTATGCCTTGTGCTAATCATTCGCTAAATCTATGTGGGGTGCACTCTTTCATGAGTGTTAGTTCAAGTGTAACATTTTTTGGAACAGTAGAAAGAGTTTACACGTTCTTTTCGTCATCCACACATAGATGGGAAATTCTAATGAAAAGTGTAGGCGTATCGGTCAAAAGACTAGTAGAGACAAGATGGAGTGCTCATCACGATGCTGTTAAGTCATTGAAGAATAATTTTGAGAAACTTGTATCAACACTCGAAGAGATGTGTGATCCCAGAAGCAGCAGAGAAAACGTCGATACAAGAGAAGCAGCATCCACACTCTTACCAGCTTTATGTGACTTCAGTTTTTTATGCTACCTCTCTTTTTGGTGTGAAATCCTAGAAGAAGTTAATCAGACACAAAAGTATATCCAAACATCTGGACTATCGCTGGAAAAGTGTGTTATAAAAATTAAAGCCCTAAAAATTTTTCTTCAAACTCAACGTATACAAATAGTGGAAAGAGCTATTTCCTACGCAACTGAGAAATGTGAGGACTTGGATATCTCCGTTGAAAGAAGAGGAAGGAGGAGATTCCGAAAACGAATGCCAGGAGAAATGTCCCAAGATGTTGGACTAACATTGCCAGAAGAGTTGCATAGAGCTATGTTAGAATGTCTTGATAGATTTTACGAAGAACTAGAGCATCGCTACAAAGCAATGGATGATATTCTCATAACATTTGGTGTTGTTCAGTCTGAAACTCTACTTACGTCAACAGAAGAAGAACTTCGTGATAAAGTTCCAAATCTTACAAAAATCTATGATGAATTTTCTGCAGAGGACATTATTTTGGAGATTTTACGACTGAGGCGCCACTTGGAAGCCGCCAGCATTTCTCTTCAAGAAGCGATCCAATGGACTTCCTTGGAGCTTCTGAAATTTATTGTAAAATGGGACTATTCTGAGTCTGTTCCAAGTCTAGCTCTATGTCTAAGATTTTTTTTAACTATTTGTGTTTCGGTGGCTACTTGTGAAAGAAGTTTCTCAAAATTAAAGTTAATAAAATCTTACTTAAGATCTACAATGAGCCAAACACGACTTTCCAGTCTATCCATATTGTCCATTGAAAAGGAGAGGAAAGTAAATTTTGATAATGTCATTGAGTATTTTAGCAAAATAAAGTCACGTAAACACGTTTAATATTTGTCGTTTTATTTTGAGGGTGCTCGATAGAAAGTCGCCCCGGGTGCCAACCTATGCTACGCCGCCACTGATTGTTTACGCAATCACACAACATAACATCACGCCTGTACCCTCTTAAAGGGGCACGCAGATGTGTTCAATATTAGGAATTTATTCCACTTACTTTATATTGATGATATTTTAATAGCTTTCTGTCACTGATATTTACATAGCAAGAACTTAAGCAACTAAAAAAGTAAAAAATAAAAACGTTATTACAAAAAAAAAAAAAAACAACCGATTTAATTAAAACTACAAAGTGAAAAATAACTTTAATTTCGGAAGTCGGTGTCAAAAAACGGCAATGCGGAACCAACGACACCGATTTCCGAAATTAAAGTTATTTGTCACTTTGTAGTTTTTTTTAAAAATCGGTTGTTTTTTTTTGTAAAAATGTTTTTATATCACTACATAGTATAAAACAAAGTCCTTTGAATGCTTAAATCTTTAAAACTACTCAACGGATTTTGATGCAGTTTTTTTTTATAGATAGAGTGATTGAAGAGGAAGGTTTATATGTAGTGTATTTAGTATCAGCATTGCACCCGTGCGAAGCCGGGCCGGGTCGCTAGTCTATATATATAAAAGGAGAATCTGACTGACTGACTGACTGACATATCAACGCACAGCCGAAACTGCAAGGACTAGGAACGTGAAATTTTGCATACGACTTCCTTTTATTATGTAGGGGAGAACTAAAAAGGGGTTTTTGGAAATTCGACCTTTAAGGGGGTGAAAAATAAACAAACAAAATTCCCCCGAATTTTGTTTGTACGAAAAATCTTATTGCTTGAGTTAATAAACTTGAAATTTGTCACGAATACACGCAGACGAAGTCGCGGGCGAAGTGCTAGTACTTAATAATGTGGTTTCGAAAATACAATGTTCGTAACACAATAAATCTATCAAAATTTTATGAGGAAGTCGATTTTTTTAAATCTTGCGTAAGTGTAAGTACTCATCCGACTGTACGTCATAGGCTTCAAATTTAATTGAAACTTCATGGGAGGTTTATAAAAATAGCGCCTTACTTGATTGCTTAAGCCCCTCTGCTTTGCTTACTCGTTTAAAAAAACAGCATATATTTATATATTCTATCTATCATGAACTGATTTTAGTCATATCAGCCGGTTTATTCAATAAAAATGTCACCTCTAAAACTCAGGTGAAGTGAGCTGACATTTAATTTTCACCTGATGCGAGATTGACACACTAGTATCTACTGACAGCTCACTTCAAGCTTAATGGCTGATCTCTATATTAAGTTAGAGCTAAATTTATTATTAGTCTATTAGGCTAGATTGTAATCAACTATATACAGGGTGCATTTGAAATCATGGGCATTATTTTAACCTAAGGTACTACTTATGATACTAATTGCATTAGGGCTACTATTACGCAAATCAAAAATATTATTAATGCAAGTATGGAAAACCTTAAAATGTAGTAAGTCATACAAAGTATCAAATTAGTTGCGCTTCTCGATAGCAAATGCGTAGGTACACTACGCCGTACGCGCGTCCTTGGGCGTGAATTCTTTGACCCCGCCCGACTCACGTGACATTCGTAAGTTGCCAATGAATTGATTCATAATAAATTCCAATTTTCCCTTCGTACTTTGCCGGCTTAGGACGGTCAAAACTACGTCAACAAACATACATTAAAAAAAAAACATTTACGTACCTAGCTTGTGGATTGTTTTGAAAAAACCTTATTTGTCGGTAAAGTGACAGAGGGTAAACGGGTGCTCTTCCACGAGCTTGTGCATGTGCTGGCACGTGAAAAGACGAAAAATCCAACAGGTTCTGAGTGGTTCTGGTGGAATGAGACCCCGTGAAGGAATAGGGTCGTTCGGGTAGCGCCGATGGAACATTTCACGAGTTCATACTAAATTTCTTGTGCGATCGTAAATTACAACCATTTGTGGGTATTGTTGGTTGGTGTACCTAGCCTGCACATTACGCGGTCGAGGCATCGTGTACACAAACACACACACAACACACAACTACTACACTAACACTTAATACACTGCAATCCAAGCACCGTATGACGCGAGCGGCGAGTACGGCGATTACGTCACGGGATCAATAAATCAATTACGCGTCAATGCACCTGCGCAGTCGTTATGACACTGGTTCCGGGTTCGTGACTTCGTGTTGCGGCGGGAAGCATACCCCGCGCGGGGGTGATATTCGTATTTTTGCGAGTGAGGGAGTGGGACGGAGAGAGTTCAGGGAATCCCGCCGGACGGAATGTCTTGTAGCCCATTGTTATTATTACTTGTAAGGAAAAACCCGCGCGCGCGCAGGTGATGTTTGTTTACATTTCGCTTTGCGCTGTACTGCGCTTTAAGATTTTGATATTTCAACAATTATTGGCGTTAACGAAGTATTTTGTTTTAATTACTTTAAGTGTTTATTTGCAATAATAAGCCTTGTGCAATTTGATTTACTACATTTTTAAGGTTTTCCTTACTTGCATTAATAATATTTTTGATTTGCGTATTAATAGCCCTAATGCAATCAGTATCGTGAGTAGTGCCTTAGGTTAAAATAATGCCCATGACTTCGATTCCACCCTGTAGTTAAAACACTTGATACCTAACAAAAAAACTAATTTACCAACATAAATCGCGATTTAAACTAGATTTGACTTGAGATAAGACTTTTCAATCTGTTAGTTTTAAATCGAGATTCAAAACTGACCATTGTTCTAGAATAAGGACGTTAATAACTGTTTTACGGTGAGAATATTTATTTATATTCAATTCTATCATAACATCACGACTGTGTATTCCCGGAGGGGTTGGCAGAGGTACATGGTGCACCCGTCATATCACCAGTCATGCTATACGTCCCTTACAATAGGGGGCCAGCCTATTGTCATTAACCGGGCACAAATCTAGGCTCCGGACTGTTACTAAGAATTTTCTAATGGGAAAACCCAACATATTGTTCAGTCCCAGAAAGGGAAGGGAGGGTCGAACGGTCGAACCCCACGTTCAGTAGTCGTGTTAGCAATTAATAGCACCAGTTCAGGTGGAAGAGTCAGAGCAGCTCGCGAAATTCAAATTTTTTTAAGTTTTTTGCTATTTGCTGGTCAGTATTAGCACCCTGATTGCATATCACACTATCAATCACAATCTTAATCATTTCATAGGACATTTTTGCTTCATAAGTTCGAAAAAATTGTCTACTCAACAACGTAAATAACGCAATGAATGTTATTGAACCGTCAACATTTAAAGCCATCGCTACTGTTAGTGTGTTACGCAATTACCCTGCTGATTGATCAAAATATGATTAGCGAAACCTGTAAATTGCAAAAAACTTATGATTTTTTTTTTGTTATGTTTCGGACTTCCTTAGCGCATCCCCCTGGATATAATTGTTTATTTAGTATCAAAATGAGCGTTAAATAGAGAAGTTTCTAGAAATCTAGACCATTAAATTTGGTCTGAGCAGAGTAAATCAAGTTGGTCCAATCAAGTAAGTGGCTCCGTCAATCTGTAGGTACTGTCGTTACTATATTAGGTGTAATTATCTTGATTAGTGTTCTGTGCTTGCCTATTCTTCCCAATGTACTTAATTAATGCAATTTTTGCTAGCCCTATGTCTATTGTAGCCAGGTTAATTTTAGTTTAGTATATTTTGGAGGAGTTTGATGCAGCTTTTGCTAGGCCTATGTCTATTGTGGCCATATTAATTTTAGTTTAGTATATTTTGGAGGAGTTTGATGCAGCTTTTGCTAGCCCTATGTCTATTGTGGCCATGTTAATTTTAGTTTAGTATATTTTGCAGGAGTTTGATGCAGCTTTTGCTAGCCCTATGTCTATTGTGGCCAGGTTAATTTTAGTTTAGTATATTTTGCAGGAGTTTGATGCAGCTTTTGCTAGCCCTAAGTCTATTGTGACCAGGTTAATTTTAGTTTAGTATATTTTGGAGGAGTTTGATGCAGCTTTTGCTAGTCCTATGTCTATTGTGGCCAGGTTAATTTTAGTTTAGTATATTTCGCAGGAGTTTGATGCAGCTTTTGCTAGCCCTATGTCTATTGCGACCAGGTTAATTTTTAGTATATTTTGGAGGAGTTTGATGCAGCTTTTGCTAGGCCTATGTCTATTGTGGCCAGGTTAGTTTTAGTTTAGTATATTTTGCAGGAGTTTGCTGGGTGCGGGAAGTTCAGAACCGGTCAAAGTGGCGGTGCTTGGGGGAGGCCTATATCTAGCATGTGGTCGTCCGCTGTTTTCGGCTGAAATGATGATGATGATATTTTGCAGGAGTTTGTGGGTTATGTCCCAGGAACTGTAGAGGATAGTCTGTTGAAACTGCTGATTGTAAATATTTCTTTGGGTCACCAATTTACCATAGTCTGAAATTAACTTTGTTATGGAATTTCTCATTTCTCAATAACAAGCCAGAGTCTGCAGGTTCGTGGCAATAGGCTCGTCGGCTCGTCCCATATGGCCTACCCCTAAGAAAAAAAAAACGGCGTAATGTATATTATCCATGGTGGTATTAAAACTGCCAGTTTTTCAAAACTTATAGTTGACTAATTTTGTAGGTGAAATAATAATGGAATTCATCATCTGCCTAGCCTTTTCCAAACTATTTTGGGGTCGGCTTCCAGTCTATTCGGATGCAGCTGAGTATTTTACAAGGAGCGACTGCCTATCTAACCTCCACAACCCAGTTACTGGGCAAATAATAAAGGAATTCCAATTAAAAAAATAAATAACCAAAAAAGTGATCTTAAAAAGGCTCCGTTTCACCTTTTGAGGTCTGATCTGATGATACTCAGCTGTGTATCTAAAAATAAAATGAACAAGTAATATACCTGTGTAGAAATATTTCTATTTAATCAATCTGTCAGAAAAAAAAACTATCTTAGACATTTTAGGGTGGTTCCCCTATGATAATTATGCTCGTTCTTTCAACCCTGACTCACCCTGTATTCTTGGAATGTAGTGTTATAATAATGTAGGAATAACTTTATCTAAGAGCTTTGGATAGGTAGTGATAATTAGGTAGGTCTCAACAAGTATCACAAATAGTTATTTGTTCTGACAATTAATGACTTTATTATTGTACATACATTGTAAATTTGTAATATAATATAATATCATTATTACAATGTTTACGCTTTCATCACCGAAGGTCGCTTTGATAAAATTAACAACCTCATTTTATCACATAAACAATGCGTTAATAACATTTGCAACATAACAAAGGCGAAGCAGTCCACAGGCATATCGTGTCGACTGTACTTAATATATGAACCGATATATGACTTGAATAAACAATGAAAATATTTGCTTTTATTGGATTAACTTTATCAACGTTAATCAACAGGTTGCCTTTAGACTCATGTATGCTGTCTAATGAGGGTACTTGGACCATTTTGTTATTGCTAGCTTCATCTACGTCTGTTCCTGCCTAGCCTCGTATGCTCGCAGCACATTGGTCGGCCACGGTCGCTCAATAGCACCGACATAATTATATGCAACTTTGCTCGCAATAAATTACAATATCGATCCCGTTGCCAAGTCACGTTCAGGGTTTGTACCTACTGTTTCGGGAGGTGTCGATTCGAGGCTACAGAGCGTCTACTCGGTGGACCAGTACATAACTAATACAGCTTTTTATATCGACCTCCGTGCAATAAAGTTAATCCAGGTCCTGTGTAGTGTAATATCGGACGGGGGGCTGCGGGGGGGTAAACCGGCCGGCGCGGTGGCCACCTGTCGCCGCGCGGTGGCGCGCGTCTGCCCCCCGGGCCGCCGCGCCCCGGCCCCCGGGCCCCGGGCCCCGCGCCCCGCGCCCCCGGCCCCGCCCGCGCCCCTGCACCCTCGACGCCGCTGCGCGCGCTTCTCCCTTCTCTCGAATCATTCGTTTCGCGACGCGTAAACTTGCCGGCCGGCCTCCGTTGCACTCGCCCGGGCTCATTCCCATCGCGTCCGCTCGCTGCACCGCTCCGATCGCACCACCTAGCCGAACACCTCGCCATCATGACGGAGAGCACAGAAACCCCTGCGGCAGCTGCGGCTGAAAAGACCCCTACTGAGAATGGAACTACCGAGACCCCGCCCGAAGAGACTCCAGAGAAGGCAACCGAAGAAAAAGAAAAGGAGACTCCTCCACCCAAGGAGATGCGCGCTGTCGTTCTCACTGGCTTCGGCGGACTCAAAACTGTGAAGATTCTGAAGAAGCCTGAGCCCACTGTCGGAGAAGGCGAGGTCCTCATTCGTGTAAAGGCGTGGTAAGTACTCCTTACAAATCCTTACTTAAAATCAGCTTTAATATGTAGAAAAAAATAGTTTCATACCAACACTTCGACAGATTAAAAGACGTTGCGTTTGAATATTTCTTCGTTCCATGATTTAGCAGCCATTAAGTTGTGAAATATAATGTAAACGACCCTTGTTAATCTACAATCACGTTGATCTTGAAGAACGTGTTATTTTTTACACTCCATCGTTTTTTTGTTCATCGTTTTGGATGATATTTTTTGGGCAGCCGGTGTTCTCCGTGTAGTGTACCCACTTAGCCGGTGTCTTCGCGGATGGGTCCCGTTCATCCGTCGCTCGCCGCGTCTCGGGCTCTCGGCTGCCTCATTAACATCTGCCTTCGTCGAGATGCACAGCTCATGCACCCGACCGATTGAAATTTCTGCACGCACACTGGCACCCACTCCCGATCGTGCGACGTGCCCTAAAGAGGATTTACACTTCGTCGGCCGCCCGCCGTCGGCGTCGATGCGACGACCAACTACATATTATGTTTATGTGCTTGTTTTAGCCTCTCTCTTACTTGATGTACAATATGTCTACATAGCCGTGTTATTTCATTCGATTTCGCCAGTTTATTTATTCAATAGGCTATGGAAATTTGTTTTCAATCGACATCGGAATAACTGCATGCATGTGCGCACCGGAGCGCGTCGCTGCGTGGACGCTGCGTCGCCGACGGTTGTAACAAATTAATGTTATTTTGTCATTCGAAGCCCGAGCGAGCCGAGTTCGTGCGAAAGGGAGTTGAGCGCCTACTGACATTGTTCTTTGTTCGTTTTTATCGCTCCACTGCTTCAGATAATGCGCGGACGAGTCGCGTCAACGTGCTACTTGCAACCGCGACACATGAGTTATCTGCCACTTTTCTCGTTAACCTTAACTGCTTCGTTAGAGGCTTAACAAAACACTCACTTAACTGTGAAGTATTTGTTTCGTTACACCACAAACGTTTAGTCATGAATGAGATACTTTTTTATGAGAGGCTACTTTGATAAGGCAGGCAGTTTTTTAAATTTTTTGTTTACTTCAAATGTTATCAGGAATTTTATCAACAATTGATAATACATGCTCTTGGGTTCCAAGAAGAATTTCTGGTGGAAGAATTTGAACTATATAAGAAGCTTTTAAAGGTTTGTAATCCTATTGTCATTTTTAGACGTATTGTCTTTAGAACATGGACAAAAAGATTTGGCGTAGAATTGAAGTTAGACTTAGGTTCACAAGAAATAATTGTTACGAGGAAACTGCAATGTGCAATAGAATGGTACGGAGGCGTATGACTATGAGAGAGGCAAGGGAGGAATGGAGACGAGATGTGTAGGTGCAGTGCGAGGTGCGAGGCTGGGTCGGCCAGGGCGCATCCCCGCGCGTGCTAAATATAGCGCGCTTATCGTCGACTTACTATGTAAATGACCGCGACATAGCCGACGCCATCTGCCGCAAAATATTAACTGACTGGTTGAGTCCCGGACCGGTACCAGTACAAGTTTGCTCTCTAGCTTTGAGCCGCAAAAACGTGTGAGTTCCGCCTACATGGCGACCGAACAATCCAAGTTTAGCGGTTTACAGTCTGGCAGCTCTGGGGTCATTCCTTTCTGAGAATTTGCAAGATCGGTCATTTTGAACTGATTACCACAGGAATGTGCAAAATACTGTCACTGTCTGAATGTGCAAAATACTGTCACAAGTTTGAATGATATTAAATGGGAAAAAGACACAGACAGATCACACAGGGGACAAATTTCAAAAGCCATTAAATAATTCCGAAGAAATGTACAAAGAAATTCCAAACACAGATTGATTCCAACTATTGATTCCTGGTATTTCAGGATACGGCCAAAAGCTTCACAGCAAAGTTCTCGTCAAAATGAACACTCTCTAGAGTCCAGTGCGATTTGATACGAAACTCGTTTCACGGATGACAGAGGTCCAATTTCTACATTCCTTGTTATCGTTATCTTCGAAACCGTTTAGAGTTCTTTGCGATTACAATGGATTTAATTGTACGAGTAGTTGTAATCTAAATTGTATAAATAAACACACTGAGGCTTCTGTAGAAAGGTTTTGAGTAAATCTTGTCATAGATCACGCAGACAGTGAATCCACAAATGGATATCAAAGACTTTGTTCGGAGTCACGCGCAGACACATCAATTTTATTTGTCTTTATAGTTACTAGTTGGGTACCGAAGTTTAAACAGTTGGAAGATTATATGGTACCTATATCAGAGTGTGTTGAACCGCTATTAAGGAGTCGTTATATCACATCAGTAGTTTAAAACTATACCAGTACCTATTAAAGTCACGCAGTCGTTACCCGCTAGGGTCACCAAAATAAAGCTTTCAAAGAGACATCCCGTTTAAATACCGTTAAGTGATGGTAAATATTTTTTTTTTTTTTTTTTTTTATTCTAGTTTTTATTAGAGGCTTTTATCCACAGTGGCATGTCAGCCTCATCATAACTTAAACTATTCTAAACTACCTCCATAAATATATATTATTAATTAATGATGTTGAAACAAATCAGCAAGTAGGTTTGCTATCTCAGGTGAGGGCTGCGCTAAAACTTTAACATAAGGACCAGTGTCATATTCGTTTATTTTTAGTCTACTCAACAGTGTCTCTCTTTCCTTCTTTGTCTTAGTACACTCCATAAGTAGATGGTGAACATCTTCAACCGTTCCGCATGTTTCACAATTGGGAGAATTCACTTTTTTCATCAAATAACCAAACTTGCGGGATGGGTAGTGACCAGAGCGTAATCTGTGTAGCAGAACAATATGATATCTACTCATTTCCTTGATAGCAAACCAGGGTATTCGAGGAGGCTGATATTGTATAGTTTTGTACCAGATGCCCTTTTCCCTACTTCGTTCATCAAAGTACTCCTTAAACCTATCATAACAAATTGTTTTGCAATAACTTAGTTGTTCTAAATAATTAGGTAGGATACAAAATTCTTGACCTTGAATGACCGCTAATTTTGCTAGTGTATCAGCCTCTTCGTTACCTCTCAAACCTACATGAGATGGAACCCACTGCAATCTTATTACTATGCCATTGTTTGTAAGATCTATAACCTTACGTAAAATGGAGTAAGCTATCGAAATACCTCTGAACCCAGAGACACAACGAGCTAAATGCTGCAGACCACTCTTACTATCTGTGAAAATCACAAAATACCGATCTCCCGAGTTACACGCAGAGTTAATGGCTTCGTAGATTGCAATGAGTTCCATCGTCATAATAGACACATTAGTATTTACTTTGTACATAGCTGAATTGTTTGTAGCAACATCGTAAAACGCTGCTCCCAAACCATCCTTACTCTTAGAACCATCAGTGAAATATTTATTAAAGTCCAAGTATTTATCGTGAATTTCTTTTACGATTTCAAATTTTAGAGAAGCAAAGTTTAAAGATTTTTTAGGACCTGTTACACTTTCTAAATTACATGCAATAATTTCATCTATTTTAATACTGGTTACTATTTAACAAAGCTGTTAATGAGCTCTAAATTCTAACACGTGGTGATTTGGTTTACACGGAGTACTACAATATTTGCATGTATTGCGGAAGTCCCTTGACAAAGCCGAGCTCAAAGTTAACAATTGTGTTTTTTTTTTCTAATTCTCCAGAATGTGGTCAAGTTTATCGTACACAAAAACGTTTTTTAAACAGCGGTCTAAAATAAATGATACGTTACAATTTATAGAATGATGAAATTCATCTTATTACGATACGGACGTGAGTGGCCCCAGTGCCTACAGGGATCGCTTTCGTGCAGCCGCCTTTTCGGCTAATATGTTTTGTAAGACATCATAAGGGATCCAATGAATAACGCGTCATTATTTTCAATTAGGTCAAACCGGTGTCAGTAAGAGACGTCTTCCAAGAACAATGGTTGTACTCACGCCTCGGATAAGTGGCTTTCTTTTTGTATGGAGAGTGCTTAATTGTATGTGGAGATGATGGGAAATGTGATGGCTGGACTTTTGTTTTTTGTTTCGTCCATGTGCTCTGGGCGTCTGGCCTACATCATTTCGAACACGAGTTTATTTTGGGGTCAGGGATATCGTAAATATCAAGGATTCCACTGTGTAGTTATCAGTATAAGATCGTGGTACTTTTTGTATCGAAAGTGGAGTGTTAATTGCTCACATCCTTTCCTTTGTTGGCGTATCAATTTAAAACCTAAAAATAACATCTGCCCCTCGAGTACAGGGGCCGGGCTCTATGGTATAAAGTGCAGTATTGTGCATTTTAATGGGCTCCGAAGCCGCATAAGATGGGAGAGATGAATTTGTTTATTACCCTCTTCCTTATTGAGAGCGTCTGCGCGAGATAGCTCTCTTCCTATGAGTCACTAGAAAGTTATGTTCTTGAGCTAACTCGATTCAAATAACTTGCTGTGGTACCTGACTGGGACCGAGTGGGTGGATTCGCTTGCGATTCAGTACCGTACTGGACACTATGGCTTGTTTGTGTGTTTCAGTTGATACCCCCTGCCTTCAGACGTCTGCCTTCTGGTTTAACAACTCTCTTGTATTCAATAAACTGGAAAGGTTATTTTCATTGCTTTTAACTTTTTAAGTTAAGTAATATAAAAGAACAATTTATTGTTATTATGCGCCCATTGAAGTCAATTTGCTAATGGGGGTATATTGTGTTCTTTTATTAAGTTGTTATTCATCATAATGGTAGTTTTATCAATTGATCATAATTTATTAATCTCGATGAAGTGGTCATTGATAAGTGATTTCAGTAATTTAAACTGTAACACCTATCCAACTCGAACGTTCAACACAAAGTATAATTTGTGGTATAATAATAACAATGCTTATTATTATATTCGTATTTTTATAATAACATGTTATCGTTAGCTTGACCTGTGGGATACGGTCCATCCATCAATCAAACATGACGAGAGACGGTGTTGCTACACGTGCATGTGAAAGCTTCACATCAAGCTTCAATAGTTTGTTGTTTTAACATTATTTCATTTGCTGAATAATTAGTGTGTATGAGTGCTGTGATGCGTCACGACCTTATTCCCATATTACTTGCACAGCCAACTTATGCAGATGAGTCAGAGCAAGTTAGGCTATCACGACTGACTCACTTAACAACATAAATACGGAGTTAACAACGTTATCCGTGATTTGTAGGTGATCCTTTCAATTAGGGCACTTGATACCACAAACAATTTTGACCTTCACCAGTTTTTGGCTTACTTACTCTTCTTGCATAAATGTGAGCGCACTGAGATATAATTATTGTGCTGCCAGTACAACTACACATGCGATTAGTTTTGAATAAGGATAATAATGTTAAAATTAATAATCTCATTAAAATAGAAGATTCATTATTGCTAACTTCTGTCGTGTGTGGTGACTAGGTTTATATTGCACGTTAAGGAAAAGCGCCAAATCAGAACAAATTGAAGTAAACAATGTTATTAATTCCTGCATATTTTGTGATTTAACAAATTCCTGTTTGCTTTCAATTTTGTAACCAGGGAAGTTACTTAGTGTTGACACGTATGTTCGGTCATTATATTCATATTACTCGAAAAGTTGTACTTGTCGGAAGCTGTAACATAATATTATGCTGTCTCTTTAAAATCCATCGTCGGACAGCAGATGCGGCAGGCGGGGTCGCGCTGGCCCAACCACCGCCCGCGGGCACATTGTTCGCGGAGTCAACGAACTTACGAAAATGCTCCTTCGCTTATTGTGCCCATAATCGAATCAAGTCGCTACTGTATATGGTAGTAAACACGTCGCATACTTTTATCTTTTTGACAAATAAAACACTCGTGACAAGATATACAACTGTAGAACATTCGGCAAGCTTTTCTGGAAGCAACAATCCTCTTGAATACCTTATTGAATCTTAATCTGTAATCAATTTGTGGCGAGAAAGTTTCGCCTGTATGGTTTTGTCCATAATTTTGCCATCAAAGAGAGTATGCCTATATCAATCTCGTTATTTATCACATTTTCTATCCATTATGATCTCAACAGCCGATGCTTGTTCTAGATTGCTTAGCAAATTGAATTGGAAAATCCCGTGACTCGATTCTGCATGAAAAAGGGGTGTGGTTGCGTTATACTCGGGTGTCGGCTAGATGGTGTGCGTCGGGCTCGGGGGTGGGCGGAGGGCGCGGGGGTGAGGGTTGCGAGTGCTTCTGTAATGTCTGACGAGCCCGGGGCCCGGGGCCGGGGCACGGGGCGCGCGCCGGATCAATACGGCGCGTCCCCTACTCGCGCCATGCCGCCCGACCAATCTCCGCAGGCCCTACCTCTTTCGACGCCAGTGCTTGTTTTTTTATAGCTCCCATTAACCATGCTCTTCGATAAATGAATAAAAGCATGTGTTGGTATTTTTTCTAACCACGACTAGCGGTACTAGTGTTCTTATTATTTTGACTTATTTCACGAGTACTGTTATCGCAGTCGTCTTTACTCCTATTACCTACGAACTTTCTGAACTGTTCCCACATGAACTTTAAAAAGTAAGCAGCGCTTAGGTACTTGCATTTGTTGTCTGCAAATAAATTTTACATCAATTTAAAATTGAGGATACAGTATACAACAAAAAAAGATGTTAAATACCACAATTCCTGTCTACTCAACTACCCTAAGGTTACCCTAATCCATAATCCGAATTACGTTTCCTTATTGACCTTAACCTAAATATTTTTAAATTATAAATCATAAAATATAAGCCACCAATATAATCAGGTCTGGTTGATAGATAAACATAGTAACAATGTATTATCGGAATCGTGACAAACTGGGAATAATTCATTTGTAACGTTATCTGTCCCAAAAAACAATAGACAGAGGAGGTTGAGTTAGTGGTAGTTCCACAATAATCTGCTCAAAGCCAGTGGGCCGTGGGTACATCGCAGACGTGTTTAGAGTACAAATTCCTGTAGCGGAGTCGTTGCGGATCTATATTTAGTTAGGTAGCAGTAAGGGCACCCTCTCGTACAGAATCGACGCACGCCCTAATATGCTTCGTTCCGACACCTTTTTGCTTGCCGACTTTCGGTTCGGCCACTATACATATGATATTTCGTTTATTACCCTGCGAGCGACGCGTCACGCTGTGTAGATGACTTTTTTGCCGACCCGCATATGTTCCATATGAGGGTCTGCTACATTGATTTCGGTTATTATAGCTTTGTTAAAAGTTATACGGTTACCGTAATGTGGGAGGCTCGGTTTGTTTGCTTTTACTTTCATGTAACATTTGTTTTTATTTGAATGCGGGTTTTATTCGTAGCCATTTAAGAAGATTTCTGTTTAGAATCAAATCGTAATTGTATAGCAGTTCTTACGAATTTGTTATTGTCAGAGGGGTGGCCAACGCAACAAGTTTTATTAGTCACATCCGAAATGTCTGCTATTTGAACTTGAAGTTATTCTTATTTGTTTTCTTTATCGTTCGATCTTCGGAAAACAAGAAAGAAGATAGTTTTTTATAGACAAGAAATGATTCATGGAAAGCTATTGTTATATTTACCGATGTAACAAAGATGTGGAAAGCAAATAAGACCAAGACAGACACAATCTTTGAACGAGATGAATTTTTGAGATATAGTACTGTCTGATAAACTCTCTCATCGACTATCGCAATAAAATGAGTCTTGATAAATAAATAAGCACGAAGTATAAAAGCTCCTTACACCGAAACGAAAGCCAACTTTCGCTCACGTAGCTTTTCTGTAGCTCCAATGAAAATTACCTATCCAAGCTTTAACAGTAGATACGAAGGCAGCTGGAAGTACAAAATCGAGAGCTATTATCAGTAATTGTGTAACTCACATTTTGAAAGCGATAATTGCAGTTCTGTATCGAATTCTTGTCTGTTTTATAGAGCACGGCAGTGCGTGGCTAATGCGTGTGCTTAATGTGGAGTGGGCAACAATTTATGAAATGAAATAGATGCTACACGACGTACGAGACCGGAGAGCCGCTTAATGACGGCTCAATTGAAATTATTTAGTCACCCTAAAGTTAAACGTTGGACGTTCAGCCATCTGCGGAATGCAAGTTCACTTCCTGAGTCGACAATTAAAGCCGATGACTGACGTACGGACCGAAACATCGTTGACATGGTTCACCATTAGCATAAAACTAATGAGGTTGCAACTACTTGCACATTACAATCAGCTCCGTCTACCATAACATCATGTAATTTTATGCAAGACAGATTTTTTAGTTTATTTATTCGTGGCTGTATTTATTAAATTCATGTAAGTAAATTAAATTATTTAGTGAGTATTTGCTTGGTCTTGTGGATTTCCATCTGTTTGTGAAGTAACTAGCCAAAGCTATTAGCCATATGTTGCGGTTATTTCAATATGTTTCAATCTCCCGTAGGAATAGATTTCAGGGAGTTTCAGAACAATATGCTGATGTTGAATGTGAAAGAAAGCGTTTTAAAGTCAAAATGTTCATTTTTGCCCAATTCGCTTCAGTTAATCCTGCGGTCTTCTCATAAAAAACTTTCACTCATTAACGTGTGTTCGCTGTTTGTAAACGAAAAGTAAACATTAATTAGAAATATAATTTAAACTCAATTTGGGGTGCATCTATCAGCCTAGCAATAACACCATCAGCGTTAATTACAGCCGTAATAGTAAAGCGGGTGTCACACGCGGCTGGCTTGCATTCTCGTCATAGCCCTGATCGGAAGTCGATAGCTTCGTCACGCGTGTCATGGTGTATTCATTCTGGTCAGCGTTACGGCCCGCTGGCCGGATATTAACGCTTTTTTGAACCACCTCAATTATTCCTTCCGAGCCTTTGATAACCTATGCGTCCCCACCGAGTAATTTTGCAGTTATTCGGTCTCATTCGTTTCCTGAGAGCACTGGTGGCCAAGTGGTAACGGCCACGATTTACGAGTTGTAGTTAGTAGGTTCGGACCCAGTCAGGCGCTTTACTTTATGTAAATTAGCTCATCACCAGTGCTCTCAAAACGGTGAAGGAAAACATCGTGTGGAAACCGACATGTCCTAGAACCAAAATATCGAAGATATGTGACATCTGCCAACCCGCACTGGGCCCGCGTGGTGGATTACAGCCCACTCCCTCTCGAAGAGAAGAGGCCTGTGTCCCAGCAGTGGGAACATTATAGGCTGATTATGTCTATTTCTTTGTTTTGCTGAAACCCTTTTTTATTCCTTGCGTTTTGGTACGTCCTATAACTAGCTTCTGCCCGCGGCTTCGCCCGCGTTAATGACGGAAATTATTTCCACGGGGACTGGTTACCGGGACAAAAAGTAGCCTATGTCCTTTCACAGAATGCCATCTATCTCCTTGCCAAGTCTTATCGAAATCCGTTCAGTGGTTTAGGCGTGAAAAGGTAACATACAGACAGAGTTACTTTCGAATTTATCAACTCTGCTGACCAATCATAAGTCAAATCCGTCAAAATCAAAGGATTGGTCTTATCATGATGGGCATGAATTCAAGATTAGACCAATCATAAAAAAAATTATAATTTTTTACAGCGATTAATTGACACTACGTAGATATAAGTATGGCCTAGTTCCAACAATTTATTGTAATTTTTCCTTTGTTTAACTGCATGTTATGCTTACTTTCATGCGGTTTGTTTCTAGATATAAAACAAGCGCCAAACATAGGTTTTAATTAAATAAGGTCATATTGTGTGTCACGCTAACTAAGCATTGTGGCATAAATACCTTATTGTGACCCTATTTAATTAGGTTCTATAATTTATGAAACTAAGTGCTAAGTTACCACACGGCATATAAGCAATCTTAGGGAGGCTAGTTAATTATTATACCATGTTTTTTCCCCTTGGTTTTAGTTAGAGCCATGCCCACCGTAGGTGCTCATGCGAAAACCTGGATTCCGCAAATTAGTATTCGTAAGTTCACTGCAGCAAATCAGAACGATTCTCGTTTTTTTTCCCTTTATTTAATTAAGAGACCATGTCTTGGGAAAATACCAAGATGAAAGGAATAATTTCTTTGCGGTAAATCGGGAAAAATACAGGATGAAAATGATTTAAATTATAACCTATTTGTGCACTGGAATTTCAAAGACCGCATATTCAACACCATATATATATATGAATATGACCTACTGAATAAACATTGTCTTAGTACATAATAAATAACGACAATTGTTTTATAATTATCATGCAATGAGTCCACGACCACATAGATGCGTCAGGGCTTAGGTTCAGGCGGATTGAGCGATCGATCCAGCCAGCTCAACTTCCGGTGCCTATTTTATATGTTATTTTATTATAACTTGGATAATGTGTAGGTATTAACTCGGCAACTCGACGTCGATTCATGTCAGTTAGGAATACAAATGAATCAGAAAGCACGCGAATAAGGAAATTCCATTCGGTGCAGTCGTACTAGTGGAGGCACATGTATGATGATAAACTAATAGTATGAGCTATTCCTATTCACAAGTCGTAGTCTTTGTACGGGCTGGGAGGTTGTGAGTCACCGCCATAGCTGGCACATCTACACAGTAGTAATAACACCCTTAATTAACACATTTGTATGTAATGAAGAATGAGCTAATATTTGTAATCTTAGGCAATGAAGCGTTTTGGAAGGTCGGTTTCTCGGGAAGGGCTTTTTATTTGGAGTTTTTGTAGTTCGTTGTATGTTTGGGAATAGGAATCGGGATCCCAAATCCCGGATTTAGTTTTTGTCGTGTTGCCTGTTGCATTCGGGGACAATGTTTTGAATTGGTGAACTTGCCACGTTTCCGGAAACCCAAATCCGGATTAGCTCATTTATTGTAGGTACGTTTTTGGTTATCGTTGACTCAGGCAGACTCGAGTCTGTTTCTTTTTTTCGCGTCGGCAGCGGTACTTACACAAATAATATTTGGAAAGGAAAGTGAGGAGAGAGATGCGTCTTCCTTCATAGCTCTTGATAAATGTTTTATGAAAGATTCACCAACCCCTTTAGGTACCACTTACATTTTCTGTGTGTAATAAATGACTGACCACATTCATAACGTGACTGTTCCTAGAGAACCCCCATAGTCTTATCCATCAGATATCTGTCATATTCATATCCTATAACGATATATTCTGATGAATGGTTTCTCGCCGTTGACAAACCCGTAAAAAAACAAGTGAAACTCCTCTTTTGACTCGCTACAATATAATACACCAAGCAATAAACATCTTCGTGAAAGACACAAGTTTGACGGAGTTGTAGTCGAAGCGATAACAGTCACTTCCACTAGTTCCAGTATCGTGAACACGTTCGGAACATGAAACATGAGCGCGGGCGGAAGGAGAGTTTAACTTATACGCGGTACATACGCTGAATTACAATGATGTTCGCGCTCTCAAGTTTTCGTAGGAAACGCTAGACGCCGTCGAATCGACCGTACGTGGTTTTATGTTCTTTGATGTTTTGATAACACGCTAGACTAGACATCGTAGAAGGTTTACTTTGTAGGAATGTATATATGAGTAGGTATCATTTTGAACATAACAGCACCTGAAATTGTCATCGCGGGTTTCCCAATAACGTAGTTATCTGAAAAGGAGGGAAGTTTCAGCGGTTTCAGCTGTCCATTAATATTTTTTCTAGAAATGGTGTGTTGTGTCCTTCTTGGTCATTTGGATGGGTTTTATAACCTTTAGCACCTGAAAAATTGAAATCACGGGTTTCCTCAAACGTAAATCTGAAAAGGATCATTCATGAATTCAGGCCACTGAAACTTCCTTAGTTTCAGTGGCCTGAATTCATGAATGATTATGAAAATCTGCGTCATCTGCGTCATTTGTCATTTGGACGGAATAAACAATCTATCGATTTTTCGAACTTGTACAAAGTATAGTCTAGCTGGAGCCAGCCAATTTTAGTTTATTTAACTTGGCAGGTGGGTTGAGTCGTAAAAACTACACTACAATGTCTAAAATTGCAGACGGAGCAAGCGATCGATTCGTTTCAGCAGTTTTCACTGTCGCACGATGAAAACGAAAGTGCAAAGTTCAGAAAACCAATTTCGTTCGTGTAAGTTAAGTGCGCGCGGCGTGGATTTCGCCGAAGTGCACTGGAACGTGACGCCCGACATCCTACTTGTGCAAGTTCCTCCACTGAACTGAACGAGCCACGAAACGTTGCAGATTGGAACAATCATTCTGTTTACGTTCCTACTGAAAATCGATCGAGTAACGAGAACTCCAGAACCAGAACGTACCTAGTAAACGAATGTTTTCTCTCAAGTCATAAAAATTACAGTCTAGACATCTAAGCAGTCGCCCGCACTAATGTTAATGAACATGAATTTCTTATGGCAAAACTTTCCCTAGGTTGTGAGCATTTGTAGTAGGTAGGTACCTACTTACCTACGTAGGTACCTAGAATGGTATAGGTACTTGGTATCATAGCATGTTGGAAGCCGTCGCGTCGACGCCGTCGGCGACCCGACGCCTGACGCCGCCGTCGCCGGTCGGTCGCGTCATACCACCGCTAACCCCGATGCAATTTTTAAATTACCCCGCACTGAGGGTGTTCATTCGTTCATTTTAATGTCCATTCTAAATGATCGTGCACACGTGAGGGGGCGAACAGCAACGCAAATAATAACATAATTATTCAAAATTATTCTCGACATATCATTCTGCTAGTGTTCAATAAACCGTGAAGTTATTTGAATTGCGTGAATAGAAATTGTATGCACCGCAACGCATTAATCGCATTAGCACTTTGCTGGGGTTGTGTACGTGCGAATAGTGAAGACCCTTTCAGTAATCCTGAACTTCTACGTGATCCAATTTAATTGCCGCAGGAGTTACTGCGGCCGTGTCGTTGTCAATGCTATAACATTACAATATTTTATACGCACATTTCCTTATTAAATTCCATGTATTACAGTTGCCTTTAATTACGAATGTTATTAACCTAGGTTAATACATACCTACGTGACTCATGCTGAGTTATAAGTATTTAAAGTTAACATTAATTGTTTAACTCGTTTATCTTCAAATTTGTGGAAATGGCTCCGTAATTAAGATAATCGAAGGAGGGCAGGGTTGATGACTCGCAGTTTGGCCTTTCGGCGGTGCGACGTCGTCGGTTTTATCGACCCGGGGCCTTGACATAAGGAGTCTGAAACACGCGACTGGCAACAACACTTGGAAACAATGTTCTAACATAATAATTTATTCAAGTGCCAACCACCCTAACGCTATTACCTACATGCTTTAATAGTGTGTAACAATTAAACCTCGCCAACTTTAAACGCTAACCGTGCGTAGGTTCCAAGAATGTTTCATCAGGGAACACTTAATCGTCCTGAACGTAGACTTCGCGTTATTTATTTTCAAGTAGTGCAAGCGTCAACAAAAACTAGTCTACCTGCGTATAACGTGCTCGTAACGAACTATTGTTGTAGAAGGAAGCCTTTCAATGAATGTTGAATAAACGGTCAGGTAGCGTGCGTAAAATTCGATACGAGCGACGGTCGCCGGAGATTATCTCAGATTAACATTCCGACCCTTGGGTCCCAGGATCGTCGCCTATGGAGGACCAATGTAGGAAATCTTTTTCTATAATGAAACCGTAGAGCCCGCGCCCAATTCACCCAATAAAATGTATGCGGGTGACAGACGTGCGACAGCCGACACCGTGGCGACGGGCGACTCATCCGACTCCCATGTCGCACTAATTACCCCGAATTGAAGGCAGTATGCATTCATATCATATGATATGCTACGGGCACAACAATTTTTCTTTAACTCCTTCATGCATGATACAATGTTATAAATTGCATACAAAGATGCGAATGAATCATCACTTCAGTGTTTTAACAAAGTCGTACCTAATATTTATAGAGAAATTATTCACCGAGATGATTAATTTCCTTATTTGTTTATTGTGCATAATAGCAGCTTAATTAATCAATCGAGGAAAGGGCCTAACAACGCACTACTCATAGTCGGCCATTGATAGCAAGTTAAGGACAAAAGTCCATTAACCCTTTCAGGATCATTAAAATGTAGGATTACTTAAGCAATTTGAACAGTAATAACTTAGACCATGTAGCAACATTTAACGAATTCGCAGCGTAGATTATCGTAGGCGAGGAGGGTTACAATATTATAGCTACGCCTACTTACCGCAGGACAGACAGCAACTATAGATCACTCCATACATTTACATAATACGCTTCAACTTTATAATTTCCGACTAGTCAATGAACCGTGATTGAATTGTAAACATTTGGCGAGAAAATAGGAAAAGCCTGGAGAATGAGTAACCTGAACAAAGGTCCAAAATTATAAGTTGCGATTTACAGGTACTTAGTCTAATACCGTCGGCGCCGATGACAAACGATATCGAATTTCCGCTTTCACCACAATGCATCGATACTGGGAATGGGGTAGACGATGACTCATGAAAACACTGAAGGGACGTAGACAAGGGGAGGGCACTAAATTACAGTGTTTGCGTGTAGGTATTGCCTACGGTACTATATCTACGTTAGGGCTACAATTTGGCTAGATTTAATCAACAAAATTGATTCAAAACAATTGGTTAAATATAGACTGTGTTCATGTTCATGTAGGTACGTGTGAAACCTCTCGTATCCACATAATACTGTTGCTAGGTAAACTATGTTCGTTACCGTAATACGAGTTCGGAGTTTTCCAGCTTTCATTGTTTGTTGTTTCGTACTTACGGATATTTTCGGACTTCTATTAGCCGACCAATGGCATTTCCTTGTTTAGTCGTAGAGGTACACACGGCTACACATCAAGCTATACATTTCCAGTATAAGCTGATCTCACATTGTGTAGGATTTCCGTACGATGCGAGACCAGCGTAAACTGGTTTTGTATAGCTTGATGTGTAGCCGTGTGTACAATAGGCATTTGGAAAATTAAGCATTCGGTTGTTTTAACACAGCAGAGCAGACGTTTATTACTTTCGTCTGTAAACTGTGGAACGATGTTACAATAAACAAGAGTTTCTGGAAGAGTGCTTGTAGAACAGAAAATGGACTTTTTGTATCGATTGTTTTTAACATTACATACCGCATGTAATGTTAAAAACAATCGATACAAAAAGTCCATTTTCTGTTCTACAAGCATTGTATAAAGTGATGAAATTAACGGCGAAACCGCAAAAGTTATAGGGGTTTCGAATATCGGATTTTTTCAATACCGGTATTAATACCGCATAGAAAATTTCTAATACCGGGAGCCCGGGATCCCGAAATTAGACTCAATATTATTTCAAAAATGATTTTTGAAATTAAATAACTAATAAGTTTCACCACAAAACAATAAAATACCGTTTTAACCGACTTTAAAAAACGAGGAGGTTCTCAATTTGGATGTATATATATTTTATGTATGTTCGGGCATTTACTCCGTCATATATAGACGGATTTGCAAAATTCTCTATTTTTTTATGGATAAAGTATGGCCTCAGGGCTCTCATGTAAATTTTATTAACTTTGTTTGGGTAGTTTTTGAGTTAGCTTCAATAATAGGATTTTTTCCACTTAGTTTATAATTTATATTAGCTTAGGTACTGTCACAAGCAACAACATTTACATAGCAAGTAGTTTTGTGAATTTGTGTGGGATAGGTACAACTAAAAAGTAAATAATAAGCTCTCTTTCACAAAAAAAACTGACTTTAAAAAAAAAACACTACAAATTGTAAAATAACTTTAATTTCGGGAGTCGGTGTCAAAAAACGAAAATGCAGAACCAACGACACCGACTTCCAAAATTAAAGTTATTTTTCACTTTGTACTGTTTTTTTTTGGAAGTCGGTTGTTTTTAAGTATAAAATCACTTTTTAACATAACTATACTATAGGCCAGTCACCGTAGACACAAAAATCGTGTTAGGTCGCAAAAATTGCACTGTACTGATTTTTTGGGATGTTGTTAGGATAAATACCAATAGTGAAAAACCAAGTTTGCAGCTTCGAAAGCCTTTAGCGCGAGGGAGCACCCCCCTGTCCCCGCTGTTCCCCTACCTTCTTCTTACCTCAGGAATCTCAGGATCGTACTTCTATTGGTCTAAGTATCTCTTGTCTTGACCGAGAGGCAAATAACAAGACTACCATTTTGTATCCCATTCTTTATCTGTGCAAGTAGTAGGTAGTACATACAGATAGTGCAATCCACGAAGACGCGCCCCACTCTTCTTCCGAATCGTTAGTGTTTATCGCTAGTTAATTCCATTAGTGTTTTAGTTCTTTCGATACACTCTAATTACCCACTAATAATAATTAGTGTCTATTTACAAAACTAAATCACTAGCGGAATGTTGCACACTTCTGCTGTAAGCATTAGGAAAAAGAGTGGGGCGCGTCTTCGTGGATTGCACTATCTGTAGTTTAACTGTATAAATAAACCACGAGATAATTAAAATAAGCAGTTTTTAAAACTTACCCAGATAAAAAAGCAGTTGGAAATATAATGTGCAATAGAACGAAATTGAGTCACTGTCGTCGTTTGTAACTTTGTACTGAAAAAAAAAATAAAAACACCAATACCGGGATCCCGGTACATATTGGATATTTCAATACCGGTATTGAAAAATGACAAAAAAAAACTTGCTTACCTACATTTTACAATAAGTAGCTGAAAATATTACTTTCAATCAAGTCCTATAAATGTTTATGCAAGCAAATGAAATGGCTGTGTATGTACAGAGGCCAGCACATCAAGCTACCCCAATCTGTCAGATTTTCCCAATTGAATATGAACCTTATTCCTATGTGCTAATGTTGAAAATCTATCAAAGAAATTTGACAGATTGGGGTAGGTTGACCTGCTGGCGTCTGTACGTAATGTATTGTAGTCAGTATCTATAGGTACTTCGGTACTTCAGGCAGCTCCATCGAGACATATCGATCAGGGACGAGTAGGTAGGACGCCCGCAGTGACTGGATGTAGTATGGCGGCGTGCAATATTGTAACACGTGTTTATGTCTTCGCAGTATTCTGCTGGTATAGCAACGTTTTGTTAGTTTATGTCTTATCTGACAATATTGCTGATCTTCATTTGTTTATTAAACTTCCGTGAGATACTGTTTTCAGTTCAATATCATCGAGTTCTTTGTCTGTTCTTTTTGGTGTAGCTATCACTTTCATGTTTATATTTTCTTTCTGTTTGTGTTTTGTATGTTCGAGTTTAGAGAACCAGTCGTCTGTTATACTGTCGTACGATATGTGGTTCCGCAGTCTCAAACTATCTTTATGGCCCATTCCATTAACTATTCATCTTTCGTCCAGATGGGAGACCTCGTAAAATTGAGCTTTCAATAATAAAAGCGAAACTTTTTTATCGTACGCCACTGCATCACCAACTTTGACATTGGGAGTGAGCAGTGACTTAAATTAACCTAAATTATAGAGTCCTATATGTGTAACAATAGTGAGGCCACCTATGTCCTGCCATATTCATATTGATTGGTTCGTCAACACGTTTAAAAATTTAAATGCAGGCTTCTTTATTCTGTACGCGTGTTCTAGAACATAACAACAAATGGCTGCCGCATTCCTGACTCCAGTCTTATATGATTAAGTAACTACCTACCTACGCACTTGTGTATTGATATCGTTCACGACAATAAACTTGAATGATTACTTGAATGAGATTTATAAATTCAAATTGTTTCGGTCGATAGCTTCAGTTGGTGTTTCGACAAGATTAAGATTTGTTTGCATTCAGTAAATTAGCGCTTTTCAGTCTGAGAATGGATACTAACTGGTAGTTCTATAAGGCTGTGTTGAAGTTCTTAATTTTTAGACTGTACACGTCCATTCTTTACTCTCCAACTCTATCCACTGCTGGGACACAGACCTCCTTTCTGTGAAAGAAATGGGCCGTTAACAACCACGCGGGCCCAGTGCGCTAAAAATAAATTCTTATCAATATTCTGGATGGGCAAGAATGAATGATTCTTATGCAAATTCTGAACATCATGGAACATTACTCATCAACATCAGACGAAATACGTCGATAGCTGAACGTAGGCCTCCCCCTGGCATTGCCACAGTTGACATTACTCATGTCGAACCCAAACTCCTTAAAGTATTAAATTAACTTTACCTTTATTTGTTCCAGTGGCCTGAACTTCCAAGACCTGATCGTGCGACAGGGCGCCATCGACTCACCTCCTAAGACACCGTTCATCCTCGGCTTCGAATGCGCCGGAGAGATCGAGCAGGTCGGCGAGGGCGTCACCAACTTCAAGGTAACCAGGGAAACATATTTGAAATGAAACAACTACAAATAACGGGCTTGATTTACGTAATGACCACCACGCGTGGGCGACGCAAAAGGGACGGGTAAGGATAGTACCACGTGGTGTTTTGTAGTTTCTGTCTAGTCGTATTTCCATAATTCCATTCTCAAAATAGGTATGTATAGTATATAGCATGAAGCAGCTAATAGTTAATAATACACACCTACACAATCTCAGTCTTTTGTTTCTGTAATTTCCCCTTTGTACAAAATTCCGGAGACGTTGCAATCTCACCGCATTTTCCGCCAAGCCATTTCATGAAATTCTCGGGACATTCGGGCAACCCTAATCTTAATTAGTTTCTCCAATACGTCTCCTTGTGTAATTCCTCACCAGACTATGTGAAATTTCACACGCCTTCAGAATATTAATTCGGTAAT
Source organism: Globia sparganii (assembly GCA_949316385.1). Lineage (NCBI taxonomy): Eukaryota > Metazoa > Arthropoda > Insecta > Lepidoptera > Noctuidae > Globia > Globia sparganii. Next base: position 8,095,764 of record OX438670.1, read on the forward strand.
GAATAATACAATTAATGTGCAGAACAGAGTCCCTACTGGCTGGGAAATTATTTTAATTAAAATTTCTTCCTGTCCTGTTGATGTTTTTTCGCAATGATAATTTAATTACTCTTCATTCACTGTCTTGTTTGATAGTTTTGCTCAAAATAAATCGGTCACGGGCTCGTGGTATATCGCAACCGATTGCAAATGCCGCTATTTCTAATTTAAGTTAAATTAGTTTTAATTGCAATGTCTGTGGGTAAAAAACTTCCGTTTCTATAGTTGTAATAAGACCTAGCAGCTAGCTCTGTAATAATTCTCAATTTGCTACATTAAACAGCTTAAACTTTTCATCGTTAACATTATCATGCCATAAACGTCACTGTTTGAAAGACCAGAGAAACGATGGGTGGACTGTGTGAAAGATGAAGAAGTGTGAAGAAGAAGAAAAAGAACAGCTGATCGATTCTGTATAAATCTCACCGTGATAACTTAGGTGAAGTGAGCGTGAAGTGAGTTATCAATAGGGGCGATCCCTAACATCAGGTGGAATGAGTGAATGACAGCTCACTTCACCTTAGTTTACATGGTGAGATTTTTACAGAATAGCACTGCTGATAGAGAAATATGGAAGAAAAAAGAAGCAAGTAGATTGCAAGCAAGTAAGTAAATTGGGATAAGGGCAGGATAATAATGAAACGTCCACTGTTGATGTTGATATGGGATCCTTAGCTCATGGGACAATCTTCATCATTAACTAGTCTCTTTCAAAAAGTAACTTGATCTATAACACTTTCATAATCCATGTTACCCCATCTGACTCCATCCGGTTGTAAATCAAAATTTTAGTTCATCAGTCGGGCAACAAAATGTACCACCGATTAATCTTCTACGAATATGTGAAATCTACATCAAAGCTTTGTAATAGACGGCCCTATAAACACTTCTCTTTGTTTCCGTGCCTAGTAATACATTGTTATTCTTATACGATTTAGTGTTATGGGTGGAATGCATAACTAGTTCCAAATGAATAAGGGCACCGTTTCCTTAATCGACTAATGGTTAGCTTTATCGACTAATCTGTCAATGGGTATTTTTTGATAAATCAGTAGTCTTTTTGTATTCTTGGACATTCTATCTTGCTATCCTGAATACCGTCAATTCGTTAACTGATGATTCCCGACTGGCTCTGTGATCACACAACCGCTTTGCCAGATTATGTGATATTGTTGGTGACGATGATGACATCTGTTGGATATTATTTTGAGCTTATGTCCTAAACTTACTAACATTTGCACTCAGGTTGGCGACCAAGTCGTGGCTCTGCCGGAGTACCGCGCCTGGGCCGAGCTCGTCTCAGTGCCAGCCCAGTATGTTTACGCGCTGCCAGAAGGCATGACTGCTTTGGACGCGGTGGCAGTCACCACCAACTACGTGGTAGCCTATCTGCTGCTCTTCGAGATGGCTAATCTGACTCCTGGCAAGAGCCTGCTTGTGCACTCCGCTGGAGGCGGCGTGGTAAGTTATTGTTGTTTTATTTTTTATGTTTTCATTTTAGTAATATCTATGAATAGAGTTTAGAAGAGGGTTCCTCTTCTACTATATCAATAAATTCCGGTAAGTAAAGACTATTGACAGTCGTTTAGGCTATAAGAAATTCAACAACTATGGATAGCAAAAAATGCATTTCAAAAAAACAGGTATGTATTTCTAGACGACTGATAATTTTTTATCTGTGAAAAAAGTAATTGTAAAATATTATCTAAGTACTTACTCCACACAGACTACAGTATAACATAGGGACCTACTCCACAAGCGTATCTTTAGAAAATGAAAGTGAAGTTCAAGAGCACGTCGTTTTATCGACCATAAAAACTGACTCACGCCCAAAACTCATGAATGCAAAGCTAAAATTAAGTTTATTCAGAACTTGACAAATAGCGAATGAAATCGAAAATACACGCGGTAGCATTGACCCTTGAGTCTGTGCACACAGCACGCTTCACACACTTCTGTGTACTTGATAATTACTGAGCAAACAGACTAACGAGATGTCTAATTGTTGCTCTAAATAGTTCACAAAATATTCATGTTTGCTCTGGAATTTTAGTTTCCATATGAAGTGACCGACCACCCTCGCGTGTCGGCGACCGGTAATTCGAAGCTCGGTCGCTGGGCGGGGTGACAATGCCAATTAGTTGACATTTATTAACAAGGGAAACCAATTTACAGGCCTACGAGTATGCTAAGTATTGATGATAATGTGATGGTAAATGTGGATATCATTTTAGTTTCATTTTGGCTGAAAGCTTTGAGAAACTTGGGGCGATGAACTTGTCTATATATTCGATTGGATTTTCTTGTATTATCTACATAGTAATATTGCTTGTAAGCGGCAAGTTTCTATAGTACTTACAATGGATTGTTTGAAGACAATCTGTGACTATTGATATTGACCTCCAATAGTTTGTCTTTGTTCGACGTTCGTATCGAAAACAAAAACGATTTCCTTAGTCGTACTTAATCGAAAATCAAAGTTTCATATTTGATACTGCGAAAACTTCAAAAGGAGTATCGACTAGGCGTTTATCTAGACATCTTAGATTTAATTAGTTGGATGTAGGAACCAGTCTAGGTACATCTCCTAATATACCTATTTCCATTCTAGGGCCAAGCAGTAGCTCAGTTGGCTAAGACTGTAGAGAACGTGACGGTGTTCGGCGTGTGCTCGAAGACCAAACACGAGGCTCTGAAGGCCAACAACAACAACATCGACCATCTGCTGGAGCGCGGCAGCGACTACACCAGCGAAGTTAGGAAGTAAGTCAACATTTTCTTATTCAGCTGTAAAGATGGGCGTCAGAACCGAAAGTATGATAGATAGAGAAAAGTTGTGAAAGGAGTCATGAGCTTGATTTTAGAGAACAGTAAAACAGTATTTTTTGTTTTTTCAAAAACCCCCTGGTTTGACCAGGAATCGTACTTACTTTTCTTGTAGAAAAACAACACCTTGTAATTTGTATACTTGAAGGTACTTAGTGATAGTTTGGTTGGTAGGAATCAAATTCTATTTAGAAATTTTGTGTGTTATACATACGACAAATACGCGCATTGACGCGGAGTTGCGGACACCAGCCCGTATTACCTACCTATTACATACAGTATACGACCTTTTATAGAGTAACATTATACAGGTACAGGTACATTCAGCACTTATACCAACAATGTGATAGGTAGACGAAACCCACTCCTCCCACTTGCAAATTGGGATTATCAGATTGCTAATCTCTATTTGCTCATATCTCATTATCTATTATAACGTATCCGCCTTTCAAAGGATATCCACTTCCACTATATGTATATAGGTACGCCCACACTCTTTATAAAAACACCACACATTGCCACCATGTTACAATTAAGGACTTTCATTTTTGTCACAAATCAATGACGGATCAACCATCCAGATATATAAAGAATTACTTGGTTCTATATCAACATTAGCCCTCAGGCAAGGTGGTAGTACCCAAGGCCAGTTATGCTATAAGCTGACGATGTTGGTAGATGAGCAATATTTATTGAATCATACTGAACAATTTCAATAAATACTTAAGTGTGTTGTTCGATGGTTATGTTCTTCAGAAAAGCCAGGGATCACACGTCTCACGTAATACGTATTAGTAAACACACCTACCAATATACAGGGTTACTTTTCAATGACCAGCCAAATTTAAGGATGTGGTGCAGACCATCAAACTAAACAACTTTCTACATGGGACCAACATCGTAATCGCGAATAAAAATTCAGCCGTCCCATACGTTTAGGTCGAGTAAGTATTGAAGTTTTCTATGGGATAGTTGATAAATTTTTAGCGATTACGATGTTAGTCCCATGGAGAAAGTGGTTTAGTTTGATGGTCTGTACCACATCCTTAAATTTGGCTGGTCATTGAAAAGTAACCCTGTATAAATAAAAGGATAATAAACGTATTATTGAAATCCTTAGAACGGCCTTTCCTTTGGCGTACCCCTTTAACCCTAACAAAGGTGCTTATAGTACCTACTCGCTACCGGCGTGGGCAGATAACTAGGTGTATGAACGTAAGCGAAGCAAAAGGAGTATGTAATGATCGTAGCGTGGCGTAGCGGTGGCGTTCTCTAGTTTCTGCACATCTCCAGGGAAAGAAGGCCTGAGTTTGTGTGTATGTTCAGTAAATTACTAACTACATTCCACATTGAGGTAGGAGTACCTCCTCGTCCTTGCGTTCTTTCACAACACGATCTCTCACGATATAGGTATCGAATTTTAAAGTTCATATCAAGAATTCGGTGAGATCATCAATAGTTTGAATGGGCTTCGTTGTGCTTTGAACACGTGCCAAAGTGAAAATATCAATGCGATACCGCCCCATTTATTACGACTTTATTAGTGATCGGTCTTTCGCTATTACCTACCAATCATAATCGTGGTACCTACTATAATCTCTTAATAATCGGCATTTCTTGAAACAGTGACGCGTTAGGTGATAAAATGAATGTAAAGCCAACCGTCATGAATCATACGAACATTAATTTGTTCAGCAATCATGAAGAATTCGAAAAATGAAGGGAAGGATCGGATAATTCGTGATATCACTGGGCTAAAAATATCCCGTTCAGCGGCCCTTCATCTTACTAATAATACCTTTGTTTACGTTACACACACCAAATGTTGGGTATGCGAGGATTTTTATGCCCCTGTATTCCTATTATTGTCACAATAAATTCTGGCTAGTTTCGGCAATTTATCCGTTAATTTTATGGCGGCGTTACATAAATCTCTTCCGGATTCCTTAGGGTTATAATCATCTGGCACGTCATTTAAGAATTCAAAGTTGAATCATTGATGTTCTACTTCGCGACACTTCATAGCTAAAGTATGTTGTTCCCAATCCCATGCTTAGTTAATTGGCGCTTATTACAATTACATATTTCAGTGCGAGTCCTCCTCGTGTGATATGTGCAGTACCAGTTTATGAAGACCTCTCCCACCCCCCTAGAGCTTTTATTAACGGTTTAAAATAGGGAACTTAATAGCTGGAGTCGAGGTCTGGTTAAGTTGGTGTCGTACCACGTTAATTGTTCGCTTTATAACCCGCTCCTTAGGGCAGCTGCTTCGTAACAAGCGCGTTATTTAATTCTCGTAAATAGGCAAAGATATTTTTATATCTGGTGAGCACTTAACTGCGTAAACAACGAGCCACACTAGTTCAGTGTAAATAAATAGTCGGTTATCTACTGCGCGGAGAAATGCTCTTACAATGTATTGATCAACAATATAAAGTGTGGAAATATGTATGATTTCTAGCATCCTTTGTTTAAATAAAATTAAAAACTGAATTCCGCTGTGGTTATTATAATAATCACAAGTACCTTCCTAGTTAACTGCAGACTATTAGTAAGAAATCCCATTACCTGCGTTTGATTTATTATCATTAAGTATCGACTACCGTTATTTTACATAAGTTTTCTGAAAATTAATAGAAAACTTGTAACTGCTAACTATCTTAACCTTGGGATTACTTGGGAAACACTTTACCTACATTTCTTTATTTCAATATAATGAAATGTTTTATTAGCCAATAAAATGGCGGATAGTAAGAAACGCGTTTCCTGTAAATAATAGGTTGAGATGATATTATAATAGATTCCTTTAAAAATACTCTATGCCGCTCCTCTATTAGAAAGCATTTAATTTGCAAGGTTTCGCATCAGAATGCCAACTCCCAGTTTCCTGAAAACTATTTCCACTAGTTGCGTAGAGTGCCTAAATGTTATTGATATATAGCTATGTTCTCGAAAATGTTGAATAAAGCGAATTATTTTTTTCTCCTTTCGTACTTCGGCGGTGGAACGTTGACGTTCTGCCTTCCCTTCCCCTACTATTAAAATAATTTCTATATTATAAGTAGCTGATATGATCCCAAATAAATTAGAATTTACGGCAAGTGAATGATAATGATGAAATTTTTGAGCAATAGCCATGTCCAAGCTGCTATGTTCCATTGATTAGTTTGTCTAACGTCATGTGATGTTACCAGGGTTTCTGCCGATGGTGTCGATATCGTGCTGGACTGCCTCTGCGGTGAGGAGTGCAACCGTGGCTACCAGCTGCTGAAACCAATGGGACGATACATCTTGTATGGTATGTATTGGTTTTATTTATTCAAACTTCATGTGCAGTAGTGGTGCATAGTCCTAATGCCATAAGGCATTCTCTACCAGTCAATCTTTAGGTTAAAAAAGACGTATACCTACTTTTTTACGTAGTTTTGAAAATGTTAATTGTTAGGAGGCATAATTTAGAACAGTTTTTTGCTGTTATATAATGTTAGGCCCATATTCTAGAACGTTGCTCAAGTATATATGCACTTATCTAGTCTAGACCCTAATTCAGAAAGTCATAGCAGCTTCATTTCTAAACTCTTAACAAAAATCGTGATTTATGCTTGATCCTCGTATCAGAATATATGCTGACCTTACAGATTAATGCTTGATTATCAATCAATCCATCTAAACTCTCTCTTAAACTTTCTAAAATTAACAAGATATTATTCCCTTTTTGTATAAACTTTATTAGTTAATTTAGTAAACGTGATATCCTATTGAGTGTGTGTTTAAATAAGTGTTAGTAAACAATGGCGTGTATCACAGGATCATCTAACATCGTGACCGGCGAGACGAAGAGCTTCTTCAGCGCCGCGCGTGCTGTGAGTACTCAATGACTAATTATCTGATTGTACTGGGCTGAGGTGCGTGTACACAGGACCTAATAAATAATACTATGATCGGTTCAAATGAGATTGTGTGCCTTTTGTTAGAGAATACTTCAATGAGTATTTTAGAACATTTTTAGAAGTAGGTACTGGGGCTTAAAAACAATACTTTTTAAATTATTTCGCCTTGCCTATATTATACAATCGTGAATAAGTCTTAATTATCAAGAAAAGTAAACTATTTTCTTATTTTTTTTACCTGGCATAAAGTTTGGTCCCAATAGTGCTAGTTTCGTGAATCGCGGTATTTCAGTCGCGAATGTTCGCCACATATACCTCGATCTTGTAGCATTTGCATTGCATGGAAAGTTCTACGGGGATGCTATCTTAAACTATAATTTTATTTCGGACTGGATTCTCAGGTTTGACAAGTTAAGCACCGACCTGTACCCTAATTCACAACCATACGACAAGCTATCGTATCGAAAATGACACATTTCAATAACCAGCAGTGTTATTGTGTACAAATCTCACCGTGAAAACTAAGGTGAAGTGAGCTATCATTCCAAGGGATTGCCTCCATTGATACTTAGTTCACTTCACGCTCACTTCACCCACTATGTTATCACGGTGAGATTTTTACAGAATCGATAGGCTGATTTGCCTTGCCCCCGACAACAAACAGCTGTCGGAAGAATTAGTGGTCGTCTATTTGATTTAGGGCTGATTTTTGAATATTCTGATAACTTTATTCGAGGAATAATTTTGAAATTTTGACAGTTATTGGTTATTTCATACAAAAACTGTCAAACGTCAATTTTATACCTAGAATGAAAGTTATCTGGCGACGGAAAAATCAGCCCTTAAATTGACAAAATTTTCGGGTTTTGGTCTTATGAACAGTATTTAGAGGACTCCTACGATAACATTGATTGATGTTCGATACAGTACGGAAGCGTATCGAGTAGTTGTGAATAGCTATGCAAATTCATTTGGCCTGCCTTTCGAAACTTGAAAAAGTACTTCATATAAAAATATTTCCTTAATTCCAGTGGTGGCAAGTAGACAAGGTGTCCCCGATCAAGTTGTTCGACGAGAACAAAAGCCTGGCGGGTCTAAACCTGCGGCATCTGCTGTTCCAACACGGCCGCGCGGAGTACGTGCGACGTGCTGTGGAGCGCGTGTTTGCGCTGTGGGGAGAGGGCAAGGTCAAGCCGCTGGTCGACTCCACCTGGGCGCTTGAGGATGTAAGTGTCTTGTTTTACTGGATCAATTTCTAGATGGCGCAAATTGGAGAGCTGGTCTTAAGGTATTGCTGATAGAACAGTTGAACTGTTCTGTTCTGGTCTACTTCATGAAACGTTGTTTGGTTGGATGGGTTTCCCCCTAGAAAATACTATTGAATTCAAGCGAAAATTGGAAGGCACTTATCCATTAGAATGTTTGCATCTAAACACATTACTTGTCAGCAGCATACTTGCGACTCTCAATTCAAGCTGTTTTAATTATTGCTAGTTCCTGTACTGTTAAATACTGGCCTCATTAATTGTATGTACTGTAAAATTAACATTCAATCCCACCATCAGGTCGGCGAAGCCATGCAGAAAATGCACGATCGCAAAAACATCGGCAAGCTCGTGCTCGACCCATCATTGGAGCCGAAGCCCAAACCCGCCACCCCAGCCAAGGGCAAGTCAGGCAAGGAGAAGAAACCAGCCAAAGAGAGCTCCGAAGACAAGAAGGACAAGGAAACCAAGGAGGAGGATAAGAAACCAGCTGAGAACGGTGAGAAGAACGGGGAAAAGAACGGTGAAAAGAATGGTGAAAAGAACGGTGAAGAACCGCTCACTAACGGTAACAGTGACGAAGGTCAGTCTCGAACTATTGTGACCAGGCATGCGTAGTGCGAACAAGCTTTGACAGCTCCATTTTTGAATTGCCTGTGACGTCATCCTGTGTGGACCCCACAGTTGAGGCTGCGGTGTAAACGGGGCATGAATTTCATAGACAATTCAATAGTGTGGCTACAAGTAACGAGTATTTATTCATTATGCGGGTGAAATAAACAGCTGTCGGTATGATACTTATATGGCTTCTGAAATTATAATGCACCCTACGAAATAAATTGATATTGATGACCTTTTCAACTCTAATTTGTCTATCAATTTAAGAGATCGCTTTTTTATTCAGATACCAATTAAAGCTTGTTGACCGCAGTTGTGCCTTTCATCCTATTATTATTTTTATTATGGCTTTTATTTTAATTAACTACGCACGCATTTATTGGCTAAACGCATATTTTGGCTTCTTGCGGAGCCCTATATTTAAAGATATTCAAGTATTTGTACAGCCTTTAGACTTGCTAGTAGCATTTATTTTTAAAACATTTTGCTTTCAACAATTTTAATCATAGGTACTGGCCATATTATTATGAATCACGTGCGATTCCAGAGTATAGATTATAAAACTGATTCAACACATTCATTTACAACTTTTTTTCACATTTTATATGCTTTTTTTTTAAGCTTTTGAAAACATAGCTAAAACAATAGTATGTTCTAGACATTTGGAATGCACTTATATTTCAATTATAGCTGCATCATATACGGTTGAGTGGAGTTTTGTTTATAATAATCAATATTGAATTGCATATCATTCAAATCCTGTACAGTCAGTACCTTTATGGCAAAGTATAACCTTCTTATTTCAAAATAAGCTCTTTAGACCTAGCCCACCTTTAAGCCAGTTACTGTATCTTGAATTTTATTTCGACAAACGTAAAGTTCATAATGCAAAATTGACAACAGACTCGGGCTTAACCTCAGTTTTGGTAATAAGAACTTTAACTTATTATATACATAGTTCGAAATTTAAAACCTGGGTCTAAAGATAAACCTTGTTTTGTAATCTAATAAGGCCGAAGTGTTTTCTGATCATGTGAATTTTATGCAAGTGCATAACTTTCCCAATTTTGGCCAGTTTCCAAAAAATTACATACTTCTTCTTTCTCCAAAAAAGTGGTAATTCGATTCTTTATAACGTCTCCAACAAACCATGTCTAAGGGCTGTTTAATGACTGGAAATATATACGTTTAGCCAGCTTGGTCATAAAAAGTCGGGTCTGAGTTTTCTAGGATTACATATAAGGTGAAATTGAAAACATGCGACAAATCGAAATGGAAGACAACTTTTACTATTGGACCAAACATGAAATCGCGAAAAAAAAATCAGCTGTAGCCTACATTTATGTTCGCGTAACTCATCAAAATGTAGGGAACGGCTGATTTTTTTTTCGCGATTTCATAGTTGGTCCCTTAGTTAGGAAAAGTTAATCATTATGATGAGTACAATCTCCCATTTCGGTTTGTCGCATGTTTTCAATTTCAACCTGTATAGGTTTAGAGATATAGATAGAATTTACTAACGATTATTATAATAGCTTTAGCATTTGTTTATGAATAGTGTGCGGTTTATAGCATATTTTTATGCTTATAATTATATTTATGTAAATCGTATTGATGCTTATAATACATGAGCATGCTTTTTGAAATAATTAGAGAGCGAATAGATTTTAAATGACTGAAGATGATCACAATGTCTTGAAGTCCATTTAACTTGGTTTTGGACAGTACCGAGGCTGTTCAAATATGTAGGTATTTTGAAAATATTAGTTAAAGTTACAGGTATTTTCAGTCTGTAAAACAATCTTATAATTTAAATCTCGGAGCGCACCCCATGTGTTGGTTCGTTACCCATCGTTTAATTTGATTCACTCTTGAAACTTTGCGGGTGCCTATTAAATTTTAATGAGCCATCCCAAACTTATGCAGGATACAGACTTATGAAATGTAGGCGCTTACATGCCGCACCGACACATGTGGGGGATCTGTATCTTGTGCAGTCAACTACACGGCCATGGTAATAACTTAACTTTGACAGCGCCTTTATTTCGCGGCAGTAAGGGCGGTTTTCGTAGTTCAAGTGTTAACTGACGTGTTGTTGACCGTACCAGTAGGTAAGTATGCATTGCAGCATCCGATCTTGTACTTATTACGTTGTTGTTTCTCAACTTGCAGAGTCAAAGGAGAAGGAAAAGGAATCTAGCTGAATTACTTCCCTCGAGGACTGAACCTGATAAACCACCGCCAATTGATTATTTTAGAGTTGAAGCTGTCCCGAGGACGCCGCGCCTCGCTTGCTCCGCCGGCGCTACTATATGTTGCCTCACCTTCTTATCTTGTAAAAGTCTGATACCCGACATCCTCCGATCGCTCATCCTATTTATAAAATAATGTTCTCCATCATTGTAATCATTGTAACACGCGATCGAACGATGTCGCACGCTAATTTTAGTTTTTAATTATTCGATTTATTGTCTATCATCACATTTCCTAGTTATGAAATTAATCGTTGAAAACGCGACAGCGAAACTACCTACAATGAATTTATTTTTTAATCAATTATTTCTTTTATAAATTAATTTCATAATTTGGCCTAAGTTAAGAAGAATCGTCTCAGATAATACATACAGTCTTTTTTTTATTATAGTTTAATGTTTAAGACTTTATTTTTAAGACGAGATATTTTAATCTGCAGTTATTTTGAATGGCTATTGTATATCTAAGGTGCAGAGATGCTTAATCTTTATGTATGTTAAGCTTTAATATTTTATTAGTAAATGTTTAAAATTTGGCCCACGAGACCCACAGCAGCACCCGCCCGGGTCGCGTCGTCGCACGCGTCGCGCTCGCCCGTCGTCCGACTGTCTGTTGTCAGCGACTAACGAATGAAAACCTTACGTGTGATATTTTGTGGTAGGTATGCTAGATGTTTTGCAGTATTTTTATGCTGCCTTTACATGACATATTATTTTATTACTTTGATTTAATAAAAAAACTATTACTTTATATTTTTATACTTAACGTTTTGTAAATTATTTTCTAGTTAAGAGGAGATTTCACAGAGTTTATTTTGAACGCACCGGTCATTGTGTGACAGACACGATCGTCCGCCTAGCTAGAGTCTTCTACTGCTGAACCTAACTTAGGACGAGCTTATAGTATTCCAAATGTGAAATATTTTTGTGGCTAAGTTCATACGAATCAACATAATTATGTAATCGATGTCACCTACGATGTAAGTAATATTTTTATATTCCAATAATAACGACTACCGCGGTCTCATCTCATATAATGAAGCTTTTTATGTATCTTTCACACGATTATCACATATCTACTCGAACATACACATTCACACGATGTATATTAGGATTAATATTTTGATACCAATATTCACTGCATTTCTTTTGATATAACTAGCGTATTGTATTTGTCTACCCCTTTATTTCTTAAGGTTGTAACATTTTCGGCCATATAAATGTACAGTATGGTTGTAGGTAAATGTACCCAGTACTACTTAAATATTTTATCTGTAAACACATATCATGCGGATGTAAAATGTAACTCTCAGAGGCTGAACGTAGTCCGGTGCGCCGGAGTAAAACATCCACTGCATCCACACTGCTCAAAACTCTCACCGCGCTCTATATCTACTAACGTGAGTTCATACTACCGCCGACTTGTTTAACAGACTTGAATTTTTATAAACTTTTACCCTTTTTGAACATTTTTGCAAAAGCATAGTTTAACATGAGCGCGTGTTGTTATCCGACCGATAGTATCGCTTCCAGTATCCGGTGATCCGGTGCGAAGTACCGACCGCCGTAGGTTGTGCTGGCTGCGAGTAGCATGGCAACACCGGAGTGACGCACTCGGACTCTCTCTAGGTAGCTTTTGTAACGGTAACAGTAGTGGCACACGAGTGTATGACGCTGCTTTGTTCGTACGGTGGCTTGGTGCTAGTTTCGTATCGCACGCGGATACAACTCGCTTCAGTGTCTCGGACCAATATCCTAAAGCTACTTTAGTCTTCTTATCAGTAATATTCTTCGCTTTGTGTGTCAAATATGTGCGAATTTCTTGTAATGTAAACCTATATTAATTAAATCTTGTGTATATCGACCTGTATAATGGTTTAGAATTATCTCTGAATTTTCTTCTATAAGGATATTTGATGAAATTCAATAGTAATAGAGCTGGGGTGACTGCGCCGTTTGTGATTGTGTCCAAATTGTTGTAGGTTAGTATCGGAATTGATGCCAATATTTATTACCTTGGGGATGGGTTGAAAAGAAAGGTGAAACTCGCGCGGTCACGCCAGCAGGCTCATAGCAGACTGGGTCGTTATTGTATTACACATTTATTTTTATAAGGGCGGGCCAGTGTGATATCTATACTATGAAATAAATAAATAAATATGTATGATCTGTAAAAATGCTTACTTATGTCTTTTATTTCAAGATTCCTTCTTTTTAGTTTGTGCCACACTAGCTGGGTGTCTGGCGTTCTCAAAATTGATATTCATGAAGTTTTCAAAGGTGGGGATTGTTTGGTGAAGGACACGTAGCTGGCATACTTTATTGCTCGTCGTAATCTTGCACCCTAAATCAAAGTTAATTTAGAAGTTTCTGGAATAAGGCATATCCACAGACTACAATTTGAAATCTATTTGACAAAGGCATAGCAGAATTGCCACCCCAAATCCAAAAAGAAACTACTTACCTACACAAATAATGGATAGACCACCGGGTACGGTGGGTCTGCAGTGAGATATTAGATATAAATCGAATAGGAGGGGATTAGCGCCATTAGAAGGGGAGAAGAAAAGGTAACCTTACTTTATTTCAATATAGTACAGTCAACAGCAAAAGTAGATGATAAAAATCAGAAATTCAATACTAATTAATGAACCGAGTTCGCGTCAGAACTGTGTGGCGTCGAAGTAGTAAATGTTTGGTATAATTTACAATCACATAATGACACTTCGACGCCACACAGTTCTGACGCGAACTCCGTTCATTAGTATTGATTTTCTGATTTTCATCATCTACTTTTGCTGTTGACTGTACCCACCATAATGATAATCGCTAAGGTTCCTCTTCTCTTTGATTGCATTTGAATTAATGGGTTAGTACAGACCCCAGCACATCAAGCACTACAATCTGTCTTTCTTTAATAGATTTTCAACTTTAACTATAAAACATGAGGTTCAAAGTTGATTGGGAAAAATTAGACAGTTTCGGGTAGCTTGATGTGATGCGTCTGGTCTGTACCTACCTGGGTATTATGATAAATCATAAAGTTTCTGTGAAACTTTAAATCGCCTCTAGTAGCAGTAGTTCCGTTGTTAGTCCGCTTGACCGAACTACTGAAACTTTCAGTTGCAAACTTGCGATAGTTCGGTTCTAACAAAGAACCGAACTACTGAAACTTAAATATGTACCATCCCTTACACGTAAGTATTTGGGGCAATGTCAAAATGTAGGGACTTGTGAGATGGGGTTGAGTGAGATGACTCGAAGATGAAGAGCTGCAATAAAACAAATCTTATTTACACAATGAATACGCGTTGTTGGAGATTCAGTTTTACGATTTATTACATTTTTAGTCTAAATAAACTCCATAGACGACGACATTTGCAAAAATATGGGGGTTTTCATAATTGTACGAGGCGAAGGCATCCCGTTCGTGGTCCCATAGGAATGTGTGAAACACGTGAACGCTCTGTTGCCGACGTTGTCCGATACACACACTTACAATGATTCTGTACCTGCGAAGACAAAACGGAAACATGGAAGAATTTCATCTCAATATAATAACATTGGACAGAGATGAGAATTATTATGAGATAACTGTCGTTCTGAACCCTTTTACGATTAATTATTTTTACTGCACATCTTACCGAGCTGGAAGCAAACCTCAGCTATGTTAGCGCAGACCGCCGACTAATCGACTTGCAACAGGAGACGTACCTATTTATTAGATGTGATGATGATTGTCCACAAACACAACTTGGGGAGTCCCTCAAAAATATCAACGAACATTGACCTTACGACACCCAACGTCATCTAGGCATCATAGATCTATGAGGCACACACATACTAATTACACATGATTTAGACAATTTACAGCTCAGCATCGACTTCTTCGAAAGCAGCAGCAGTAAAAACACGAGAATACCGAGAAGCCGGCCAAGAGCGGCAAAATATACATCATGGTAATAATATCGTGCACATTGTCCCAAGATAAATATTTATTTATTACAAGATAATCATGAATTATAGTGTCTTTCCAATTCCAATATTGATGAATCTACCTTTTTTATGATAAGATGAAGTATTCTGTCAATATTTACCTGTCATAGTTTTCTTCTTTCACGGCGTTACGCAACGTTTCTGCGAGGCTCAAACACAGATCTGGAACTATTTTCTCGCTATATTCTATTTCCACCAACTCTGCGTCCACCACTCTCTTCAGGACTTTTTGTATTTTCTCAGCATCGAAGCGATTCTTTGGGTTGAGGCGGTAGGTTGGTTGATAAATTCGGACCTGTTTAGGTTGGCTTTCTTCAGTCATTTTGTTGAATCGATACAAAAATACACGCGGAACATAGCAACATGACTTGTATTACGTTACTATTACTATAGGTGTTTTCTACTAACTGGGGGTCAGTGTCAGGACTCTCAGTTACACTTACAACACTACCCCGTTACATTACCCCTCACTCACCCTCAAATGTCTTGAATGGATTAGGACTTAGTACAGAGGCCAGCATATCAACCTACCCCAATCTGTCAAATTTCTTTGATAGATTTTCAACTTTACTACAAAGGAATAAGGTTCATATTCAATTGGGAAAATTTGACAGATTGAGGTAGCTTGATGTGCTGGCCTCTGTACATACTAACTTTGTAGTGTGATGAATGTTCATCACTTGGCAAAGTAAAAATCTAGGTAGGTACCTACTACATTTTAATGCATTCGGTAAAGGTATACTGCTAAGAGGAGCTAGCCGTTCGATAACCGTTTGAGACCGCTGCCAATAATCTGAAGGGAAGTATATTCCCACTATCACCTATTTTGTCAGCCAAGTTGATACGCCAGGGGCAGATGTCGCCGATTATCGCAATGGCGTACCGGTCTACGCGATGACAGTGGTGGCGGTTGCCACAAACATTTTAGACTAAAATAACCCAAGCTCAGGCTTTGCAAATATTTTACCGCTTTGGACCTTCTGAAGCTGACGTATCTGCCTATTACTGTACTTGTTCTACCCACTGAATATCTCAATTCACGAGACATTTTTCAATATACTTTTATGCAGCCTACTCGTTTTTAATTAGGTCATTCATTTTAAAATAGGAACCTCATTCAAGTATTCTATAGTTACTTTACCTACAGTTTATTGATTTACTTAGTCCAAACCACGTATTGAAACTTTCGTATGACGGAGGGCAGTGAGATTGCATTTTTGATTGCGACTACTGCGAACCATGCGAGTCAAAGTGTGTATTGCGAGATTGAAACTTTCATCTTTAGAATAGTACTCTATGATTGAAACTGTGGACATAATCTATACTAATATTATAAAGCTGAAGAGTTTGTTTGTTTGTTTGTTTGTTTGAACGCGCTAATCTCAGGAACTACTGGTCCGATTTGAAAAACTCTTTCAGTGTTAGATAGCCCATTCATTGAGGAAGGCTATAGGCTATATATCATCACGCTAAAACCAATAGGAGCGGAGCACCAATGAAGAATGTTTCAAAATCGGGGGATTTTTTTCCTGTTGAGAGCTTCCGCTGCGTGCGCTGCGTAAACGGTTAGTTTCGCAAAAATCATATATGACAGAATTGTTCCTCTTTAAAAGCTTTAAAAAAAAGTCCGCGACAGCATATGTCTATCTTTTAAGGTTAGCTCACTATAACCTCTTTTATGCTAACCAAATTTGTTCTAAAATAATGCATTATTTGCGAAGGTGTTTTTATAAACATGGTATTAATCCTTATCCAAATAAATACGTTATTCATCACATGTATTTAATTTTGAACAAAATTGCCTCTGACATCATTTGATTTCAATGTATATCTTAGGAGATATCATAGTTTTAAAATAATACTAATACTAAAGCTGAAGAGTTTGTTTGTTTGAAACACGGTTTGAAAGCTCTAAATCTCTGGAAGTATTGGTCACATATATAAAAATATGTTTGCGTTTGATAGCCCAGTTCTTGAGGAAGGCTATATTCTATTAAACTTGACGCTAGGACCCTTAGGAGTTGAGCAAAAAGAAAAAAAGTCTGAAGTTTTCGCCAAGCGAAAACGAAGTAATAGCGCAGGCCGGCGACACGTTGCGACTGGGTGGATCGGGGAAACGAAAAAAATTTACGCGGACGAAGTCGCGGGCAGAAGCTAGTAATCAATAATATTCATAATAATATCAAATGATTGCACCTACTACTGTTTGTCTCTGCATCACCCAAATGTTGACTGGTAGAAAATGCATGTGGCATTAAGTCCGCCTCTGTATATGTATGTGCTTGAAGGTTCTACAGTAACTCCACGTGATATAATGATAGTCTTCCAGTAGTCGCTACTAAATCCTCTAATAAAAGTCTGGATTGCCTTTGTAAGACGTCTGGTTGTCTCCGACTGTCAAAGACCCACGAATGGCAGACGGGACCAACGTCTTAACGTGCTTTCCGAGGCACGGAGGGGTCTTGGTAAGTGAAGATGGTCACCCATCCACGGACCAACCGCGGCAAGCGTAGCTTAACCTGATCGATCAACAGCCCTTGCAGTGCAGCTGTTATTACTTAGCCACAAGAACATCCACCACCACCACAACCACGGGAAGGTAGGTACTTTCTTGTTTCATACTTTTCAGTCGAATTTTAGTTTTTAAACTTAAAAAAATGGATGAATTTTAATGAATTTTCATCCTCTCAGTGGTTTTATCGATCGATAAAGTTCAAGTATGTACTTACCTGTACTTACCTATTTTCTAATATTAGTTCCACAGAGCTCACGTTGCTATCAGCGGCAAAATGGCGAAAATTAAATGTCTTCATTTTGTCTTCTATCTATTCAGTAATCTGTGCTTCTATCGATAGTATTCGATCGATAGTCTAAGGATAGTATGTGGAATTGTGGATAAGCGTCAGTGTGACAACAAAATCGATGTAAAAATAAAACGTAGTTACAATTTTGGGAAAATTGTATCCCACAAAAACATTTCATGTTAAATGTTGCCAAGACGAGACCATGTAGCTCGCACTGTCAAAAAGTAATATCTCATGTAGAGCCAAGCTATAATTTTGGCTAAGGTGTAGTTTGCGAAGTTAGGTCTTGTAGAGTTAGGGCGTGTAGAGTTAGAAGCTTAGCTCTACATAGGATCTGATTACTTTTTGACAGTGCGAGCTACATGGTCTCGTCTTGGCAACATTTAACATGAAATGTTTTTGTGGGATTTCATTTCTTTTTGTAAGTTGCTTTACTTTTATCTCGTAATGCAAGGGTTTGAGGGATGTTTTTTTTTAAATTATGTTTTAATTTGTAAGAAGAATGTACAGAGGCCAGCACATCAAGCTACCCCAATCTGTCAGATTGATTGATTGATTTCCCAATTGAATATGAACCTTATTCCTTTGATCTAAAGTTGAAAATCTATCAAAGAAATTTGACAGATTGGGGTAGGTTGACCTGCTGGCGTCTGTACTTGTTTAATTTTCAAATCTCAAGCATGAAATTAACTTTGTATGGGAAAACCGAAACAAGTCATTTCTTAATTTAAAGGGTAGGGGATGATTTACTAAAAATCCTGAAATACATATCTTATTGAAGTGAAACTTCTTTACGCACGCTTGACTTGGGGAGTAAGCTGGCGAACGCGTGACGTAAGCGTTACGAAAAGTGTTATCGGGCAAGGCGAACGGAAGTTAAGTGGGGGATATAAGCAAGAGACAGCAGTGCGCGCGCACATTTTCTTTCTCTCTTCCTCTCATAGCCAAATACGTTCCGTATATCTAAGCACACTGCAGGCTTATTGTCTGTATCACAGTGTAGGAGCAAGAGAGAGCAATGCGCGCGCACATTTTCTTTCTCTCTTTCTCTTATAGCTAGTAAATGAAATATATATATATATTTCAGTCAGTAGTTCGTTTGCGAGTTTACTAGCGTTACGCGAACGGTGATTCTTTGGTTATTTTTCGTAATTCTATTTCGTTTTGAACAATTTTATGAATTAATATTTTGTTCAATACATTCAATATTCTACGTTTAAAGTGAATAAAACTGTAAATTCATTTTAGAGTTCATGTTTTGTGAATTTTCGGGTAAATAATAACAAATTATGGAAAGAA
This sequence comes from Globia sparganii, assembly GCA_949316385.1. NCBI lineage: Eukaryota > Metazoa > Arthropoda > Insecta > Lepidoptera > Noctuidae > Globia > Globia sparganii. The sequence goes on from OX438670.1 coordinate 8,114,753, forward strand.
GTGACACAGACTCTGAGTATGAAAGCGATGCTAGAAAAGGAAAGAAAGAAAGAAAAAAGAAAGAAGTTTCACTTCAGTCGTGTGGTCATAAGCACACTCGTTTTTTTTTTTTATTTATAACAAGGACCCCATAAATAAATTTTCAGACCTCTAGCATCAAAATTTACGGAAGTCTCATACAAACTTTCACCCCCTAGTTTAAGGGGTTAGGGGGTAAAAGTTTCAAGTTTTAAGATTTTTTTGTTGTTTGTATTACTAGCTTACATACCAAATTTCAGCTTTCTAGGACTTCAGGAAATACCCTAAGTGTTTTGATGATCATCAGTGAGTCAGTGAATCAGTGACGAAATCGGGGTATTTTAGATATCAATAAAATCTAAAGTCAAGTAAGCTATGCAATTAAAACTTTAAGGTTTAATAAGTCAACCAATCTGGAATAATCCAAACCCAAGTTATTAAGAGCCCCTAGATCTTCCGCAACCGTAACTTAGATTATAATATTATATACCTCCGTAATAATTTTCTGTGAGCCTAATTCCAAAACTGACTCAATTGCTGGTCCGTCTGTCAACTGTCAATCTGTCTAGTTTCTGTCACTCAAGGTTTGCTGGAAAATTATAGTACATACAAAGCACTGTATAAATTTATTGATAGCACTGGTTGGGCAATTTGACCGATCGGGGCGACTTTTAAGGATATGACCCGGATATGACCTTACTTCACAACATGATTATGACAAATACACGGCTAAGACATCATATTATTTTGATTTTGACTAACGAATGATATACTAAAGACGTGGCTCTGGCCTGAAATAAATTTAAAAACAAGGTATAAACTACTAAGGACGAGGCTGTGGCCTTATTTACTTTTGGACAAGAAGGATTAAACTTAAGACGTGGCTTCGGCCTTACTTAATTTTTAAACAAGAAGAATAAAACTGAAGACGAGGCTTCGGCCTTACTTTTAGTCAAGAAGGACAATAATCACTGAAGACGAGGCGGTATGGTCCAAGACCTTAGCCTGCCCGAGAAGGGCAAAGGAAAAAAAAAAAAAAAAAAAAAACTAGTTTCTGTCAGTGTCAGTCAGAGTCAGGTAGTCACTGTCACTGCCAAAATTGGCTCGGTTATGCCGCGAAAACGTGGCGGAACGGCGAAGCGAAGAAAACAAAGAATTTCCACTTTCACAACAACAACTCGTGATTTCGTGAACGTGATGGTAATGGTGAAAATTAAGCAAAGGGTCGTATAGTAATTGTAAAATCTTGAACGTGTTTCCTCCTTGTGAGCTGAAAGCTCACCAGGCTACCTAACATACCACAATAGTCCAGTACAAGTAAAGTACCCAGGCTTTCTATTCTACGGCAGGTGTCATCAGGTGTGGAGCAATACAAGGTACAACTTTGACACTCGTACATTCATAACGTACGTAACGTACTCGTACATTCTGATCTCTTGATCTTTTGTCAGTGTAAGTATATTTTGTATTATTCGATACAAAGTATACCTACTGGTCAGTGGGACGTCCGGGCGCTCTCAAAATGAGTCGACAATCTACATTAACGAACTATTTTCAATCGAAATCTTCGCCAAGCCCATTGACCATGAATAGTAAAAAACGTAGTTTGAGCCTTAGGAGAACTCCGAGCAAGTCACCCAGTATAGGGGGTGAGCCACCTAAAACACCGATGATTTCAACCACAACACCGAAAATGTCATCCACAACACCAAGCAAAGAATTGGTAGAGGTGAAAAAGGAAGAAGAAATAGTAACTTTGTCAAGTGATAGTGAACATGAAGCAACTCCATCAAAAAGACGGGTGGCTAGCATCTCTGTTAGAAGTATAGAATCACTACGAGACAGGACACCAGTGCGTAGTACTCAGCAGCAGTCACCGGTGGAATTAGGAGCCAGTGCTGGTGCTTCAAATTCCTCTGTAGAAATAATGGAGTATAATGTGTCTCCTGGGGTGGTATTGGGCCCATCATCAAGGACTCCTTCATCTCAAGGTTCAAGTACCAATGGTTTCTACTCTCCAACTAAAAAAAGAGTTGTGAAAAAGAAATCTCCAGCTAAGAGAAACTTGGCAAGTCAGTTCAATGAAAACTTTTCTCCAAACTCCTTCTTCGAGAACAGAGCTTTTGCTCAGATTGTTGAAGATAGAGATGACAAAAGTAAGTAAACATTGTTTTATTGAAAACATAAGATCACTGGAATTAAATAAAATGTGAATTTATAAAAATAAAGGGCCAAAAAAAGTAAAATTTTACTAAATTGTTTGTGTATTCTTTAGAGGCAAGCTGTGCCATGTTATTATTTTTCTTCATGAACAATGGCAAGTCCTTTACTCAAAAATTAAGTTTCCTGATAGCGAACTGTACAAGTGTACATTTTACTTTATTTGCTTTTGATAAGAAATAGAATGAAGTATTGAGCTTGATTTAGCTGTGAAAATAATTATCAAACAACAGTTATTTGCTTTGTAATTAATGATTTCTAGAATATTCTAAATTGGACATATCTTAATTATACTTACATTTGAAAAAGTAGGTAATTAATTTAATAGGTTAAGACATTACTTGATTTATAATCAAATTAACTGATGTGATACACAATTTGCTGATTTCAGCTGGATTCCTTCTATCAATAATAGACAAATACCTCAAGTCTAAAACTCTGAAGCCGTTATTAGAAGAAGATTCACAAGTGCTTCTAGGAAAATGCATGCAAGTGGTGAAGCCTGGTATGAAGCTGATGTGCCGCTTATACTGGCGCAAGCCTGGCTGGTACTGCATGGAGGAACTTGGGCAGATAGCCACGGAGAAGAAGAATGATGGTGACAAGGTTGGGGGAGGAATGAGTAGTCCAGACCTCCGAAACATGATGTCCTGTTTGAAAGGGTTTGGTTTGATCACGCAAGCTGGAACTGATGGTGAGATCCTCATGCTCCTTACACTTATAGCTTCACTGTCTTGTAATACATTTTAAGTTATTTAGGATCCTCTCAACATTATATTAGACTATTTTTGTACCTGTATTATTTTATACAAATAATGAAGCTGACAAGTTTCCTTGTTTGTTTGAACATGTTAATCAATGAAACTACCAATTGAATTAGAAATTTCTTTTTTGTGTTTGATAGCCGTTTTCTTGGGGAAAGCTATTGGCTATATCATAAACCTAGGACTTTTAAGGAATCAAGCAAAAAGAAAAAAGAGAGATTGCTAAGCAAAATCGAAGTAATAGTGGCAGGCGATGCGAAGTGTTGGGTTGGGTCAGGGGAACAAGACATTTCAGTTGGATGAAGTCGCTAACAGAAGCTAGTGCTGTTATAATTACCAAAATAACAAAAAAATTACTTGTACAAAAATAATCCTCAATACAAACCAAAATTCATTTCAGGTGAACCAAATCTACAGTTTGATGACTATGTGAAGCTGCTGAAGAGACCAGATATTCTGCAAATAGCCAAGGCGCTAAAGTTAAAGTTCCAGTCCAAACAGGATGCTGTGGAAGCATTGAGGGCATACTCCAAGTGTGCACCCATCGCTAACCACTTTTCTGAAAACAAAGTCAGTAATAATAGTAACAGAGTCTTGGAAATGTAAGTTTTAATTTTTAAATTTAATTTTGTTTAATCTGTATTGACCCTCTGCTGCTGGGCATATGTCTCCCTCATAGACTCTTCTCCATGTTTTGCTTTCTCCGTAAATGTAAGTTTAGAGTCATGTAATTTACCATTTATGTAATAGTTGTCCTAGCAGCTATCAACTCAATTCACTCAAATTTAGACAAATAGCACTTATTAACGTTGTTAGTGAAGACATAATCAATAATATCAAGCTGATAAGCTTGTCTAATAAAATAAAATTAGTTATTACAACACTTCATCTATTAAATCTATTGTGACATTTATCTACATTTCTAATGCAAAAACCAAATATCACTTCACGAACTGTGGATTGAACCTAGAACCAAGTTCAGCAATCGCGACATACAAAGTCAATGAGGCAAAGTATTTTAAATAAAATCCTTTTTTTTTAGATTAAAATCGAAAACAGGCGATTGTTACAAGATGTCAGATCTGGCGCGGACTACATTCTACAATTTATATGTCTTGATGTATTTGGGAATTGATTACACAATCATAAGGGAGAGGAAGCTGGAGTTCATGCTTATACACGAAAAAATTAATAGGGAGACTTTCCCAGTAGATAAACAAATGGTTGTTGACGACGCAAGTGTTGTGTTCCAAGACAGGAAAGAATTTTATAGGTAAAGTGCATATTTTTAAATTAAGTTAATTAAATTAAGTTAATAGGACTGCTTTTTTCTTGTACCTGATTTGAGAGTTACAACAATGTGAATGTCACAACACTTATTAAAGAAATAATATTGAAATTGCAATGATTGCCAGAAATGTTCATGAAATGCAAGACCAATCATTTAAAATAGAATTGAAACTGTATCCTCTGCTATACAGGGTGTCCCTGGAAGTATGGATCAAATCAAATAGGGCATGGGCAAAGTCATTTTCAAACTTTTTGATCCTGAGAATGTTGGTGAATTATTTTATGGTTCAAAAGTTATGACCAACTTTTGTTATTTTCAATTGTTTTGCAAAGAATAAAATCATTTAAAAAAAACTACCAGAAACTGTCAATTTAAGTTTTTTAGACAGCCCTGATAGTTTTTTTAATGATTTTTTTTCATAGAGCACTATGCGAAACGATTGAAAACAATTGGTCACAACTTTTGAACCGTTAAATAATTCTCAATCATCAATCTCAGGATCAAAAAGTTTGGAAATGCCATTGCCCACGCCCCTATTTGATTTGATCCATACTTCCAGGGACACCCTGTATAAGAAACAAATTTAAGTACAAACTTTAATTTTATTAGCCATTAATGTCCCACTGCTGAGCAAAGGCCTCCCAACTCTCTTTCCACCGCTCTCTGTCCAGAGCTGCCAAGGACCAATATTTTTGAAAGGAGTCCAGCTCATCCCGCCATCTCCGTACAAAAATAAAATAAAAACCACCTAACAAACTTACATTCTTTTGAGAATCTCTGTAATATTTTTCAGGTATCTTCACGCTCAAGTGGTTTACGAGAAGTATGAGGAAGAGACTGACCTAGATAAAAAGTGTGAACTAATCGAACAAGCGCACAACTTGTTCAAAGGAGTTGAAGAGGAGCATATGTCACAGTAATAATAATTTATTAAAATCTTTGTAGTCATATTATTCATAATCATTCATATATTGAGTGGAGTCGGGTGCCGTAATTATGTATCTCATGAGGGTAAACTTCAATTCAACTTTTAAAACATAATTTATTTTTGATGTGTAAAAGTGTTTGTATAAAACTACTTCTACAAATAAAATAATTTAACATTTATTTGTGTTAATTACACAAACAGATGATAAATGATTTTGATTATTTTTCATGTACTTACTAAAAAGTCGTAAATTGACAATTATACAGGATGTCCCTGGAAAAATCGAATAGGGGCATGGGCAAGGTAATTTCCAAACTTTTTGATCCTGAGAATGATTGATGATTGAGAATTATTTTACAATTCAAAAGTTGTGACCAATTTTTCCCAATCGTTTCACATAGTGCTCAAAGAAAAAAAATAATTTAAAAAAACTATTGGGGCTGTCTAAAAAACTTAAATTGACAGTTCCTGGTAGTTTTTTTAAATTGATTTTGTTCTTTGAACACTATGCAAAGTGATTGAAAAAACAAAAGTTGGTCATAACTTTTGAACCGTAAAAAAATTCACCAAAATTCTCAGGATCAAAAAGTTTGCAAATGACTTTGCCCACGCCCCTATTTGATTTGATCCATACTTCCAGTGACACCCTGTATTTGTTTATTAGTATAAGAATGCCTTGTCTTCCATTAACCATAATAATTTTCACTTGTAGTTACAAATCATTACCGACATGGCTACGTAAATTCACTCCACCAAACGTTTACGTAAAAATCCTGGAGAGTGGTGTACAAGAACTAAAGAAACAGAAGGAAGAGGAGTATTACAAACTCGCAGTGGACATGCTTGACACTTTAATTGGGCAGATAGGGTTCAGACAGCACAAGAAGGCTAGCTGGTATGCGGAAAAGGCACTCATACTGCACAAACATTTGGATAGTTCTGAAGAGGTAATGTTTATTACCTAAACTAATTTATTTCACATAATGGGCACTTATGTATGAAATATCAGAAACTAGGTACACGGTGCCAATTTGTCATTTCCTATGGAGAAGACCTGGCAAGAAACCCCACGGTTTCTATTTTTTTATGTCAGCCCACATAGGCACGAGCGCTTTATTAACGTGACGTTTTTTTATATGTATTGTGCACTGGAATTCCAACTGTCGATGTTGGGAAGAATTTTGAGAATCCAACAGAGCGCGGGCGGTCAAAAAGTGCACTGTTGAATTTGAAATTTTGGCGCTTAGAAAAGCGCTCGTAAAAGTGACGGCTGGTGTTGGATAAAATATTAAATTCCATAGAAATTGGAGCAACTAGCGGTCAGTAGTTTTGGAAAACTCTGGAAAAGCAAAATTTGTGAACATTTGACCATTTTAAAACGAAAAAAAATATATATCTTCCCTTATCAAGTCTAGTGTAAGAGTGAGACGGAGCTATATATGACCGATAACACTATCTCTTTTTAGGACTGGAATCATGATGGCATTACACCGTCATAGTACGGCCCCAGCATACACTTAGTTGTAATGCAGATTAGGTATCAATCTAAAAATATTATAGGTAGGTTAATATAATATTATTGATATTCTTTCACTTCTACGGCGTAATCGGTGGCAGCACAGAAGTTACTTTAGCTGTATAATTCATGCCGTGGAAGTGACAAAGTTTTGGGCCAAAAAAATTTGAAGAACTTTCGTACCAGCGACACTAAAAAGAAGAATTGATGTTCTTGGTCTTCATTCCATTTTGAGTCTTTGTTGTCCTGAAATCTAAAATGTCTTTCTTTTCCAGGCTGCAAAGAGTTTGCTAGCAGGATTCAGATCAGAAGATATTACAGAGGAGATGAAAGACGAAATGCGGCCGCGCGCACTAAAGATCGCCAACCAGCAGAATATACTGTTGAAGGAATCATTGAGGGAGGAACTACGAAACTATGCAGATAAAGAGACTATACTTGAAAGAACACTGTCGGGCGACCATATTTATAAACAACCAATGGAGTAAGTGATAGATAAATCAGGACCATAAAAATTATTATATTATTATATGACTCGCCTACACTCCAACTGCTAAGCTAAAACCTCCCCCAAATCCTTCCATACATCCTTTTTTAGAGCCACCTCGATCCAACCCTGGCGTTACGCGTCTGGTGGTCTCGCCACCTGTTCCAGCCGATCGATTCTGTAAAAATCTCACCGTGAAAAGTTAGGTGAAGTGAGCTTATAGTGAGCTGTCAAGAGTATCAATCCCTAGCATCAGGATGCCACTGACAGCTCACTCCACGCTCACTTCACCTAAGTTTTCACGGTGAGATGGTTACAGAATCGCACTGCCGGTATCGGCGGCGCCGTCTATCCTCAGACCTTATTCAATTAGTACAATTTTAAAGCAATTTTCATTGAAGTACTTATTGATTGAATTTATAACGCGGCATTACACACATAGTCTTTTTCAAACCCATCTAAAAAATCTCACTTAGACCCATCTAAGAAATCTAACTTTATGTTCTTATGGTGATTGCGCAGTGATTACCGCGAAATTCAAATTTTCTTACATTTTTTGCAATTAGCAGGTCATTGTCAGGTTGTATCTTGATCAAAATATGATTCGCGACTATAACAGGTACTTATTCACAGAATTATAGTCATTAGAATCATTAATACATCTTCCTAAGTTAGATTTCTACCACAAGAAGAAATCTCCTAGTGAAAAGTGTTTATGGTACAAATCTCACTTATATAGATGTATGAATGCTTCTTATGATTGTAATTCTGTAAATACGTACCTGTTATAGTCGCGAATCAAATTTTGATCAAGATACAACCTGACACTGACCTGCAAATTGCAAAAAACGTAAGAAAATTTGAATTTCGCGGTCTACCACTTCCCATTCACCTTAAGAAGTTCCATCATCGCCTGCTAGATATAGGCCCTAAACGTTGTCACATGGACGGGTATTGCGTTGCCCGCACCCATCGGACTTACACTATTATTTTGTTGCAGTAACTACAACCAAAGAGGCAAACTAAAATTTAAAGTGCATACTAGAGAAGGAAAGTCTACACTAACGTGTGAAGAATATTGTATTGCCCACTATATCAATAATGGGCAGTTCACGAATGGTATGTAACTTATGTATATGTACTTCCTTTCTTATAATCGAATATTTATTATCTTTATCTTTTACTAGCGGTCCGTCCCGGCTTCGCACGGGTGGAAAAAAAAGAAAAAAAAATAGCCTATAATAATCAGTGATAATGTAGCATTCAAATGGTGAAAGAATTTTTAAAATCGGTCTAGTACTTTTTGAGCAAATTCGTTACAAACATACATACAAACCTTTCCTCTGTATAATAAGTATTTATCGGCTCGCAAAGATAAGTGTCGCAATAACAAGTAAACATAGAAAGAGAGAGAGTAGAGATTTGATATTTGGTTCATTAGAAAACTAGCATCAGACAGCATCTGTCTGGCATTAATGCTGAAAAGAACCTTTTTGGCGCAGCCTTGAGCTACACGCTATTGTTTGAAACATTATTTTTTTTAAATATTTTTTTTTCACGAACTGTGTCCAAATAAACTTTTTTTTTTCTTTCTTTCTAGATTTCTTTAGCAATAAGCAAAAACTTTGTACAGAGGGCAGCAAATCAAACTACTCGAAACTGACAAATTTTCCTAATCAACTTTGAACCTTATGCTGTAGCAATAAAGTTGAAAATCTATTAAAGAAATTTGGCAGTTTGTAGTAGCTTGATGTGCTGGCGTCTGTACGTATTTTTCTGTTAATTTCTTGTTTGTTTATGTGTGTGTAAATAAATGGTTAAATAAATAAATATAATTATAGTGGACATATCAATTCTTGATTTGTATCTACCCCCTTAGACTCTCCTTGGTGGTTAAAAGTTCCTGGCATTTAATCATTTACAGTCTATTCGAATCTTTGTTTTCAATTGATATTATTTACATTTAATTTCATCATTTCAACTTTATGGTAATGTAAATTAAGTTGATTTTAGAAAAATTATAAATGATTATGATTATATTTCTATACTTTTAAATTGGTTTAAAAAAAACTTTTTTAATTAATAACATGTTTTTAATACAATAAATAACTTTAATTACTACTCATAAGGTAGTAAAAATTGGCTAGCTTGATTGGTTAGCTTGTTCATTTTGTGCTGCAACTTCAATAACTTGTATGAGTTTTGGTCAGTGTTACTTCTCAGAGTATTCAGATAGGAAACATAGGCCCCATCTTGTATTAATTTTTTTTTATAGACATATTAGCACTACTATTAGAGAGACACTATTCAATTTAATTTTCCATTACAGGCGAACACTGGGAAGGCCGCATCATCTCCACAATATTCTTCCTACTATTCTGGGACATTATCTACAGCAAGCCGCGGGGCGTCACCGGTATCTTCATGAGCCACTTCCAGCGACATCCCCTGGATATGTTCTCTGAGAGCTTCTACCTTAACCGGAAGACGCTGATCGATGAAAGACTGATGTTCATACAGGAATGTACTGAGAATATGTTGTTAGTGCTCATGCAAACTAATTGGGATGGACGGCCTGAAAGTAAGTATACTTGTGACATTCAAGTATATAAATGATCAACCACATGACAGTGGTAACACTGGAATTATGAAAACTAGCTTTACTTCTATGACATGAGGGTACCAATCACCAATGTCAAATTGTTACCTTAGAAGTGCGTTTGAATGTTTCCACTAGGGGGATATTCTCATGGATGCACTCTATCTGCGAAGAACAGGGTTTCAAGCATTTGCTGATTGCTGCAAACTTGGTACAGAGGCCAGCACATCAAACTACCCCAATCTGTCAAATTTCTTACAACACTACCCCGTTTCATTACCCCTCACTCACCCTCAAATGTCTTGTATGGATTAGGACTTAGTACAGAGGCCAGCATATCAACCTACCCCAATCTGTCAAATTTCTTTGATAGATTTTCAACTTTACTACAAAGGAATAAGGTTCATATTCAATTGGGAAAATTTGACAGATTGAGGTAGCTTGATGTGCTGGCCTCTGTACATGCATATTTTTTTTTTTTAATAGTTGTCAAAAAACTTTAATTTCTGCATTCAAACTTTGGTTTCAAAATCATGCTGAATCCATGGTAACAGGGTTGCGCGTCGGTGTCCCTGCCACTTCTGTATCTGGACAGTTGGCTTTTATCTATCTTGCTGGCACATTCTTGAATGACAGACAAGTTTTTAGGGTTCCGTACTTCAAAAGGAAAAACGTAACCCTTGATCACTTCGTTGTCCATCTGTCTGTCCGTCAGTCGAGACTCTTTTTCTCAGTCACGCGTGGAGTTATCAATTTGAAATTAATATCAAATACTCAGTAAATTTAATTTTAATTTAATTTTTTAATTCGGCTGCAATCCCTTGTAGCACTGAAAAAATTAAACTTCTAAGTCAACGTAATCAAAAGATACGGCGTTTATTTTCCGAAATCAAAACCTATAGGGTACTTCCCGTTGATCTAGAATCATGAAATTTGGCGAGAAGCAATGTCATGTAGAACAATGAAAGGAAAAAATCCGAAAACCGTATATTTGTAGTTACATTACAAAAATAATAATTTTAAAACACACAGTACAAATTTGTACGGAGCCCTCGGTGCGCGAGTCCGACTCGCATTTGACCGGATTTTTTATCAACCAACTAACAGTTGTGAGAGCTGATGGTTCCTTTTTCTGAATGACTGCAAATAGACAGACTGCAGCTTAATTTATCAATACTCTGTTTTTAATCCTAGGCGAGCTATCCGAGATCCAGCGCAGCATAGGCTGGGAGTCAGTCCGCGAGGTGACGTCATGCCTGGGCGCACGCGGCGTCGCGGCCGTGTGTCGCCGGCTCGCCAGCAACTACGGTTACGCCTGTAGTGGCTTCCCTGACCTTACGCTGTGGAATGTACATACTAAAAAGGTATTTATTACTTCATTTATTTACATTTTATATAATGTCTTTTCAAACTTATGATCCAAATTAATATTATTTCAAGTTAAACAAATATCAACTTTATTTTAATGGTAATTCAGTTGATTTCAGAGTCACTATTGAAAAAGTTATAAAAATGTTTGAAGTTATAGTGTAAACTGAACTTTGTTGTGTAGGATTTAAATTAATTTTTCCATAAACTCATATTTGCTTACCTATTTGTCAAATAAGTCGCGAATGCAAATTAGTAGAGCTTTGAAGAAGCGTGCGAGGAAGTATTACCACTATATTACCAGCATTTGCTGTGCTCCGGTTTGAAGGGTAAATGGGCGCCGGCCTGATTTCAACTTTGTCTCTAGAGGTTACAACTAAAGTCTATTCAATGCTTGTTGCCAGTAGGGGTAAAAACTGCCATTTGCTCATTACAGATGTCGCTGAGTTCCAACGTCCAAGAATTTCACAGCTAGCTGTCACTATCCATGCATTTTTAGTAAACAAGCGACTTCTTTTACGCATAATTAATTAATATTCGTTATGCAAAGTACGTTTTTATTGTCTACAGGCATTTGTAGTGATAAATTATAGTAAATGTGTGTGTGTGTGTGTGTTTATATTATCAAATTAGATCAGTGCTTTCAATAATTTAAAATCCAAGGGACAATTGAATGTGGGTAAGACTTAAATTATACTCGTAGTCATCCTTTTTATCTATCTACACAGATAAAGTTCGTAGAAGTAAAGACTGACGCAGACAAGCCATCAATCAAGCAGCTGCAGTGGCTGCAGTATCTCCTGGAGCACGGCGTCGACGCCGGCTTCTGTTACGTGGGTGTCAACACCACGCGCTCAAGATCACGACCTTCGAACGACCTCTGAGGAGCTCTGACTAGTGCAAAGCTAATTATAGAAAGATACATTTCCCAAGGCGACCGCAACCGCAAACCGCAGCGGCAACCACAGGCCGCAGCGGCACAACTGGTTTCTATGGAAACGCTTACGAAGATATTGCGACATACCCCGTCACCGTTTCCATAGAGGCACATAGAATACAGTCGTGTCGCTGAGGGAGACCTCAGCGACACGACTGAGAGATCATAGCGATTGGGCGACGTTGCGGCTGCCGTTTGTGACTGCGCTCGCCTTCGGAAGATTACTTTACTTAGGTTTAAGAAGTAAAATAACCGTTAGGTTATACGACGCGGAATTTCGTGTCAAATAAACACGCCCCTAGGGTGACTTATCATGAAGCTATGTTGTGCTGTGCTGTGGTCCATTTTGCTAATTCGCTCTTAGGTTTTTATGACTCTAAAAACCATCGAGATTTATTGTATGCAAATTGTAGGTGTGTTATACATGTAAACCTTCCGGAATAAATTCTCTAAATGATCGTGAAAACCACATCAAACGCGGTCACACAGAATGACACGCAACGCGACATTATTTTGTAATATGTATAGATAATGAAGAAACAAACAAAACGTGATGCATTTTGCTTGCGTTTCGTTCAAGCATGGTAGAGTAAATCAGCTTTCTGTAGTATTCCATTCGAACGGCACACCTCGGGCAGCGCACAAAACGGCACGGGAAAGAGAACTTAACCTAGCACAGCGCAGCATAACTTAATATGTTGAAAAGTCACCCTAGTAGTTTTTCGTGCCTTCCTACAAAAGATTCTGCGCACTCGTGACTCGGTGGCAGCTCAATTTTTTTACGGATACATAAATCCATAAAGAATTTATTTCTAGTCTGATTAAAAATAATTGTTCACAAATTCGATATTGCTTAAAATGTAAGCTAAATTATACTAGACTAACGGCCCGTCCCGGCTTCGCACGGGTGGACATTTATTTTTTAAACATTTTATTTTTTTCTTGCAATTGAAAAAGCCTATATTAATCAGTGATAATGTAGCATTCAAATGGTGAAAGAATTTTTAAAATCGGTTGAGTACTATTTGAGCCAATTCGTTACAAACATACTCACATACAAATCTTTCCTCTTTATAATATTAGTATAGACTAGATATTTCGTTATTTTATGGACACACGATTTTGTTGTTCACAAATTCCTGACTCAATTTTAAATAATCCCTAATTTTACTGGAAAGTTGGAAACATGATTGAAATGAGTATGTACTCTAGATTAGTCTGTCAAGCTTGGAGATTAACAAAATATTTTGTCAAATCACCATGCTTGGTGATCTTAGCAGGTATTTTATTAGAAGACGACCTAGGCCCTGTACCACAAAACTTTTCAACTACAAGTTATAATTAAAAAAGTATTGGTACTCAGCTGCATCCGGTTGGACTGGAAGCCGACCCCAACATAGTTCGGAAAAGGCTAGAGAGATGACGAATTAAAAAAAAATCTTACAAGTTGGGTATACCACAAAACCTTATGGCACACAATTGTAACGGAAATACCTTAGAAATATGTAAATATTGTAATGACAAGTCTTCAATTTATAATTTTGTAAACTAATGAATCACACTTTCCATCACAATCCGAAGAATTTTGAAGGAAATTCATAATCCATTCTAGCATATTCTTGCTTGCTCGTGTGGCATACTTAGTATAAAACAAAATCGCCGAAATGTCTGTACGCGCATAATAACTTCCGAATGAATGCATCAAATTGGATATTTCTTTTTTTGTTGTGTTCGGTATTGCCAGGACAAGGTTTTTATGAAAGAAAATTTAACAAAAAAAAATTTAATCCGTGCGAAGCTGCGGCGGGCCGCAAGTACCTTATAAAGTTATAATTTTTAACTTGGTGATGGGTCAAATACCTTATAAAGTTATAATTTTTAACTTGGTGATGGGTCAAATGAGTAGGTATCGAAGTATCAATACGCCATTTTTGAATAGTACAGTGTTTTTTGATTTCTTATTGTATTGTTGTATTAGACCTGTCCGTCGCTAAATTACGTATTGCATAAAATTTATGTTTTTACTAACATTAGGATAATAATATTATGATTATTATCACGTTTTATTATTATTAGGCAAAAAATATTAACCAAAGTGATTGTTTGATAAGTGATCTCAAAATTCGGAAATTACTTGTTTGGTTTGTTCCATTAAAATATGTTTAGACATCTAATTAATGACGACTGAAAGAAAGAAATCGGTGTGTAACTATTCATCTGAGATAATACGTTTATTAGTAAGGGGGAGCCCCCTAGTAATTTGATTTTCGAAAGATGAATACAAAGCGTTGTGTATGTATACAGACTCTATACAACGTGTATTAGTAAGGGGGTAGAGTCAAGTGCACATCAGTGGGTAAAACTTTTGACATTGGTGCCGATTCCCTTGTTCACAAATTAAACTAAATTTAAGCTCAGTGCAACTTTTTCTTTCTATTTCATTAAGAAAAAGACAAGATAAATTTTAGTTTAGTCCTGTCAAATTAATCAGCGATACGCCATTTTTGAATAGTACAGTGTTTTTTTGATTTCTTATTGTATTGTTGTATTAGACCTGTCCGTCGCTAAATTACGTATTGCATAAAATTTATGTTTTTACTAACATTAGGATAATAATATTATAATTATTATCACGTTTTATTATTATTAGGCAAAAAATATTAACCAAAGTGATTGTTTGATAAGTGATCTCAAAATTCGGAAATTACTTGTTTGGTTTGTTCCATTAAAATATGTTTAGACATCTAATTAATGACGACTGAAAGAAAGAAATCGGTGTGTAACTATTCATCTGAGATAATACGTTTATTAGTAAGGGGGAGCCCCCTAGTAATTTGATTTTCGAAAGATGAATACAAAGCGTTGTGTATGTATACAGACTCTATACAACGTGTATTAGTAAGGGGGTAGAGTCAAGTGCACATCAGTGGGTAAAACTTTTGACATTGGTGCCGATTCCCTTGTTCACAAATTAAACTAAATTTAAGCTCAGTGCAACTTTTTCTTTCTATTTCATTAAGAAAAAGACAAGATAAATTTTAGTTTAGTCCTGTCAAATTAATCAGCGCTTGACGTAAACTGACTTAATTTTAGCATTGACTTCGCCAACATTTAAATCGACTGATTATAGTAGATAATTCGCTAAGGGGATAAAGTAGTGTCTTAAGAGCCTACACTAATTCAGCTAAAATTCACTCTTTAACACGCTCGCACGATACTGCTCGCGGACTGAGTGAGAGCGAGACAGTGCGGTGCTAGGCGGCAGGCAGCGCCAATAGTTTAGGTATTTGCTTTTTACGGTGAAAATAATGGTAATTAAAAAAAAGTAAATAACATAAGACCTGATTTATAGTTAGTTCGGTTAGTATTCAAAGTTTCATGATCTAATTTGAAGTATTTTTTGAATACCAGCGGCTTATTGTTCGGTTTAGAGGTAACTTTTGATTTTTTTCTATCGAGAAAATTTTATGAAATCGTGTTTTCGTCTAACATAAGACCTAACATTAATCCTCAACTTTATCATATATTTATTTCAAAATTAAGGCTGCAGTATTTTCGACATAACGGAGGATCATGCTAAGCCATTTGAGGTAGTATAGGCCCTTAATGTCGCGGGCGCTATTTTGAATCCTGAACGCAATGAAGGATCCTATTCTAGCTCAGAGTTGGTTAACTGAGCGAAGGACTATACTAAAATTTATCTTCTGTCCTTTTTTAATGAAATAGAAAGAAAAAGTGAACTTAAATTTAGTTTAGGTTGTGAACAACAGAATCGGCACCATTAACTGCGCCTTAAGTTATGTCAGCATAGCAGCAAAATAACTGTGTGAACGGACTGTCCGTTCACCGTAGATAGCCGTTCACAGTTGTTTTAACTCTGCACAGCAGCAACCTCAGAGCAACCTTCTAAGCTCAACGGTCACTAATAAAGTAGTGAGACACAATTATTTTTACTATTGTTACCGATCTCTAGATTTCTTGACAGTTGTAACAAGAATAAAGATCACAATGATTTTGACAGACTTGTCAGTGGCAGCAACCCAACAGCAATCTTATTCGAATGAGAATAAAGATCACTGATTCGGATAATGATGCAAAATCAGAGGTAACTTAAATGTGAAAGGATTTTAGGGCGATTTTCGTAATGCAGGTGTTTCTACTGATATGCGGTTGACTCATACCTATTGTTAATAATTAAGAAATAAATTATTATGTGAATTGGTGCTAATCGCATGAAAGAAATTATTAAATTTTATTTTTTGATATCTTGTTTCATTTGAATACTCAATATTACTTTACCAACGCCGGATAAGTTCCGGTTACCTCAGAAGAGATGTGAGACGAGGACGGAACGCAGACGCGGCAATAGTGTGCAGATGGAAAAGGGACGCGTCTGCGTCTTGTTCTTTCTGTATGTTTTGTGTGACAGAGAATAAAGATACGTATAATGAACGCCGCGTCTGCATCCCGTCCTCGTCTCACTTTCTCTTAAGTATGGCTCGCGCCTTACCTGGCATTTAATTGTATACAATTAATGTTAAATTTTTTACCAGCTATATAATTATTCATAGATACAGTATAATCAACCGCACGTCTACCTTAACGGGTAAATGGTAACAAATAGCGCCCCGTTTTTTTACAAATATCGCGATAACTAGATGTCCTACGTCAAAAATAATGAAATTTTCATCTCGCCCCTTTTTTTTTTTTTTTTTGTGGATGGGAAATCATCCAATGACCCCTCCCGCTCTGGGTGGAGCAGAAGGGAGTGTCAGACTCTTACTGACTAAAACCCACCCGTGTTCCTTCCTTAGCCCTTTATGTTCCGGGGTAGCGGTAACCCTTTCGGACAATCCCGCTGCCCCGGCAGGCTTCGGCCCTTTCGGGCCCCTTCCTAATGCTGACATCTCTTTGAGGCGCGCGTGGAACACGTACGCGCCGTCCGGCACGGGCCTGGTCCTGATCGGACGGAGAGTTACCCATTACTCTCCGCCCGCAGGCCCGCGCCTACGGTGGCCGGGAGTCGTCTCGCGGCTCCCGACGCCCGGGGCGTCTCCCGCGGCGGCTGGGACGTGAGGCCCTCTCCCTCAGCCGTCCCGCCACCTCCTTCGCTAGCATGACTGCTTCGCAGAAGGAGGTGACTGCCTCCCACTCCCTCTCGCCCCGGACCATGGCTTGAACCAGGGCCGGGCGCGAGAGGTCGCCGCCGTTGCCGATCGCCTCTGCGAGAACACGGCGGTGCTCCGCCCAATTGGGGCATACCGCCACCGTATGCTCCACCGTGTCCTCCGGGCGACTCATCTCACCCCTTGTGTCACAAATTGATGCCCGCGACTTCGTCTGCTATCCATGATGAAGAGTATTACCTTACCCAGGTCATGGTCTATCTGTGTGCCCATCCAAATCCATTCAGACGTTTTAGTGTGAAAGCGAAACTAAACTAATAGTGAGTTTGTTTGTTTAACAAACTCACTTTCGCATTTATAATATTGTGATCGTTGATTCACACAGCATTAATCTTTCAGGCGGAAACTAAATCAGCAAAATATGAGAATAGCTGAGTTGAGAATTTGAAAGTCAGAATTTTTTTTACTGTATCAATGTGAGCAATTGAAATTGTCAACTTTATGTATGACACGTAGCGTTGCAAAGCCTGGGAACAAGGTGGACCGATGACCTGGTAAAGGCCGCAGGAATCCGCTGGATGCGAGAAGCACAGAACCGGTCGAAGTGGCGGAGCTTTGAACGACTTTCAGCTGAAATGACGATGTAGGTATGACAGCTTATCATTAGGTATGTCATGCCTAAAGCTCTGGATGCAGAGAGGTGAATCCCGGGCGGGATGTGTGCGTCAATTCTTTATATGCTAAGTAATTAACGTGACCAATTTGAACACCTCCATACAAATTAGTTGACGCAATCCGCGCGAGTGGATTTCGTCCCACATGAGCGCGGGTTCCGCCTGTTTTGCCAGAGCCTTTAGATCTAATCCATTCTATTGTTCTCTATGCAAGTTGCCGATTCAGATAAAAACTTTTTGTTCAAACTTTTCATAAACTCTTTTCCAAAGACCACGTGCCTTCAAGTCATTACTGTCAAGAGTTTTCATAGCACATAATGAATATGATTTTAAAATTTATACAAGATTATTGGAAAGATCCATACGGTGTGGATTAGGCAATGTTCCCGATGTATGTTCCACTGCTGGTCATGTCTGCTGTATCCGCCGCCTCGGTGATATTCCTGTACTGCAAGAACAGAGGCAGCAGCCGGCAAGGCTACATGGACGTGCAGGAGAAGCCCTCGGACGGTGACTGAACTACTTTAGTGATTATCTCATTTTATTAGTTATAATTAATGATACGCGTTGATCTTTTTGTTTTGGGCCTTTGATTGTGTTGCTGAAAATAGGCTAGTTGTGAGTTTCATCTGTGTGTGGGGTTGTAATGATATTTCTTTATCATAAATAACTGATTATACCACTTTGTTCAACTGGGTAAAAATGCATTTACTCAATCAGAGAAGAGTGCCAAATTAGCATGTCCAAATAAATCTACAGGCACGTTACTGTGTCGTGTTGTATCGTGACTCGGGATACGTCAAATCACGAGTTTTGATTTGCTTACACTGCGCCAGAAGGAGTCACGACATGACCCAACACAGTAATATGAATCCGGCTTTACATTCAGTTAAACAACTACTGTACCTACTCACGGAGCACACCTCTTTATAAGTGTGTATGATAGAATGACGTTATCTGTGCTCAGATCTATGTTTCGCATGCTCCTGACATGTTCGCTTCAGCCGCTCCTCACGCCCACAGTGGTACCCGGGAATAGCACGGACAAATAAATAATACAAGCACATTTTTTGTAACATTATTTATTAAAATATATTCTACTAAAATTCATAACATAGTATGTACATTTTCAACAGTACACCTCAATAGGACAATAAGGCACCTATTTCTTAACTTACATGACATAAAAACTACGACTTTTAAAACCCATAAAATAATTCATGACAATAATTCATACGCAAGAGCTTTCACCACATAACAGTATACACCAATCGAGTAACAAAGAAATATAACATACCTACTTTGAGCATTTATTAACAAATGGTTCATCTACATTATAAACTGCGCCCACACAATATAATATGTAGACACATTACAAAAATCACTTCTCTAACTTGTATAGATATAATTCTATTTAAATATAATCGAGATAAAATGCCTATAAATCATATTTTCACTCCTACGTAAACTTTCAATAACGATTTCTAGTGATTTCTTACAATACCATCACCTACTTGTTACTATTGTGGTAACTTACATATTCCAAATACTAGAGCGAAATACATAGTGTAGTGCTTAATAATTTTGACTTGACACCGAATAAATTAAGATATAATCTAGTAAACAGTACAAAAATCCAACAAGTGTATACTCCGTTGGTTTAGGTAGTCAACTAAAGGTAAACAAAAAAAAAAAAATCGTGATTCATGGATGCTAAACCTTTCGTTACAAATTTTATATAATGAACATGGCTACAATCCTAAATATTGAAATTTCATCAAATCCTATTGACACGCACTTTTATCGTAGTTATTTGATAATATAATTAGGCATTCTATTTGAAAATTTCAAAAGTTTCACATGATAACCGGTTTTTTTTTGTTTGGCTTCTCGTAGTTGACCTTGAGAGGTCGTGACTACTTAACCGGATTATCCTGTGGTTGCCTTAAGCGAACTCAAAGCCTCCAGCCATTCACACACACTCACTCACTACAGTAACGCTACGGCGCGGGCTGACACTTCGTCGAGTGAGGGTCGGGGGGGGGGGGGGACAATTACGTTGGGATGACGGTTTTCTATATAGCACTGTACTAGTGGCCCTACTGCTCTCCTAGAGAAGGGTTATGGGATAATCAGGGTCGGTGAGAACATGCCTTGGATGGCGACTTTTATTGATTTTGGAGGGGTATGTCTGGCGGCCTCGACAACCAGAGGGTTGCGATGTTTGGCGGCGATATCGAAGAAATGCTCTTTACAATAGACATATTACAAAATATTATTATTATAAATCTAACTAAAACATTTTGTCCAAGCAGTTACATCTACGAAGAGTAGTTTATGAATAAATGATTAAAGTTTAACACACTAATAAAAAGTGAAGCTTTCGTCAATATCGAAAACAAATTTAATCATATTTTGAACAACAAAGTGTCATCTATGAAAAAACCCTGTTTACGATTTGTTTACCTTTAGTTAATTACCTAAATCAATGGAGTATAGGCATGTAAATAATTTAATTAACTTTGCTACAAAGTTACACAGCCGAATGGATGTACAGCACTTGTAGAATCCAACACCTACTCTTAAAGTTATAAAATGTTTATATAAAAATTGGCAAACGCTCTTCCTACACCTACACACAAAAACAATTATATAAAATACAGGCACAAACAGTAAGTCTAATCACCTAGTATATAAATATTTCATAAAATTGTTTGATCTTTTATAAAAGTTACATAATGTTCTCATTTTATATTGAATAATAATATCTATGGCTAAATTTTTTCTCTTTTATAAATCATTGCATTTCCCACAATGTCCTTATCTTTAAAGCTGCAATTTTAACTCTGCCCAATATAGCGATATGCTTGATTATTTTGATACGAATTCTTATTTACAAATTGGTTAATTCAGGCATAATACTTAATCTAATAAACGAAAGAATACGACAATTATTACGTAAAAAACGACCAAAACAAAATAACCAATGACTTTGGTTCCCGGGATTAGCTACACAATTTCAACACACGAATTGAAATCATCACTAAATAGGTGAAATTTTAAAACAGTCAAGCAATTCGACACATTCAAATAATTATCTCAAGATATTTCATTTCAGTTTTGGATATAACCACGGTTATATTTTTTGTAAAATGCATATGCATACCGCGAAGAACTTTCATTTCTTTTCCGCCACGGGAAGAACCCTAGGATGTTTCCATTCTTTTATAAAAGCATTATATTGTGTGCGTGACAGCGTGTGTTTAGATATTATAACAACGTAATGTCGGCAGTCTTCAGCATTGTCGAATCGTGTACGGGGCTCCTGGTCAAACAATAATGATAATTATCTACATGTTTTATAACATCCTTAGCCAGAATTAGAAACTAATGACCACCGTCGCCCAACCATCACGATTTACATAAGATATTGTTAGTTATGATAATTAAGCTAAATTAGTATTTTAATGATTTAGCATGTAAGCTTGATTTCTATACGGTATAAAAATAGAGAGAGCACAATTTGCAATGCTTTTGTACGTCATAGGGTCTCGTATTATATAAAATGAAATAATTACCTATTAAGTTTCAAATTACTGCCTTGCGCACATCGACACAAGAAATAAATCATAATTATTGAAATTACGAAATCTTACACATACTGAACATTGCATTTTTGGACTTATATTAGCTAAACGTTAATGGCCGTTTATAGGGGAAAATATTTCAAATTATAATTTGATATAGCTAGATGCTAAGTAGGTATCTACCTGGCATTAAGGAGACTAATCTATTTATATAATGAGATCTATTAGCAATGCGAAACATGAATTATATGGTCAAGACATTTCCTCGGGAAGGCAACAAGTATCATACTGAGACGATTTTATTGTCGTAAATAAGATTATAAAAACTACATTTCATAGATATAAAGGTAGTACACCGCCTATTCCCTGTTCATTTCATGATTATTTGCACGACACAACTTATTTTAGAGCTGATCAGTATATTATCGATATTTTTTGGACTTGTTAGTTATCGATATCGATTGAACGGTAGCAGTAAGCTACGAAATAAAAACCTATATGGTTGTTGCTAGACGTGTCATGCAAATTATCATAAGGGAGTACGAAAACGACCTTGTAAGTCGGACATTTTGTCATTTAATACAGACATTCCACAAGTCGGTCATACAAAAAAAGTCCGTCAAAAATCGGTCACTGACACCAAGCTGTAATATGCGTTTCCGCCAAAAGGTTTACCCTCTTATTAAAAAACGCGGAGTAAAGTTACAAGCAGTATTAACTTCAGCTAAACTATACATTTTGCGAGGTTTCAATTTGGCTTTACTACGAGTTTATTACCAAGGCCCACTTGCACAACAAATCATGAAATGCATTTAGCGCTAATCTTACATAAAATATCGTTCTATTTCTGAAAACCGTTTGAAGATGGCAAAGAGAGAATGAAGAGACGCTACTTGCGCGATGCAGGATGTTAGGTGCTGTCAGTATGATGCGTAGTTCGCATGTGGCGATGTAGATGTCGCCACAAGCTTTAAATGCATTAAGTGATTTGTGGTTGCAAGTGCTTGGAGGGTTAAAGAATAGCTTTTACAATAAGGCACTAATTATTCGATGATGAACCGGAGTTCGCTCACATGTTGGGCTCCTGCTTGAAGGGCATGGGCTCGAGGAAGCTGGGCTCGGGCAGCGGCAGCTGCGGCACGAGCGGCGGCGACTCGGCGGCCGACATGGGCGACGTGCCCGCGTCCGTGGCCGGCTCCTCTATTGCCGCTTCTGTTGACGCCCCTGCGTGATACATTAGTTGAAGTTACGAATGTAAGGGCACAGATTGTGAGTTAGGTAAAAATTGTAAGGAGTTGTTTTAAGCCGATAAGATGGTGTGAAGATGATTATAGGCCATTTTGTAAGTAGACATTAAGCCTAGGTCGCTTTGGATTTCCAACTCACGGTGTTGAAGCGAGCATTGAGAATCCAACAGACTGCATACCAGCACGTCAAATAAACACACTGTTTGATTTTCAACTCTCGGCGCTAAGCAGTGCGTAGAAAATTCAGTGCGCGATAAAAAATTGCCAGTGAGCGCGATATATGAATATGAAAACTCGCGCGATGGTCGCTTTCCTTTAGGGCATGGGGTAAGTTTAAAATACTAAAAAACCATATGACATGGTGACCGACCTCCAAGTAGCATCTCCTGCAGCAGACTATCCACATGGGCGACTCCGAACAGCTTGGCGAACTGTATCTGCTCGATCATCTGCCACGTGATGCTCTGTAATGGCGGCAAGCATAGAAGGAGCTCTCCGAAGCGGCCGCGCCCGTCGTACTGGCGGTCGCTGATGTAATCTTCTAAATTTATCTGGATTTGGTAGCGGAGTTGCTTGATTTTTTGCGGCTGAGAGAGGCCTTTCGCGTCTGGAAAGATGGGGTTTTTATTAATACTTTGTTACATAAGAATATTGCGTTTGCCGGGAAAATAACCACTACCGTACGGCCTGTTTGCAAAAGAAAACAGGAAAATGATGTTCAGTAACAATCTGACAAAACATGACAAGATTTGTTAGGCAACACACAATTTTCAGAGTATTGACATCGAATTATCAACCTTATTATAATTGCCATAAAGAGCAAATGACACCCACACTACGTGCTCCAGGAAGTTTGAACAACGCTTTTGATACTTGCATCGGTATTCGTCCAACTTTGCACTTTATGACCCTAAACATAAAGTGCATTTTACGTAAAGGTATACTTACTAGGGTCGAAAAACACGATGGCCTTGAGACACGCGAACTCTGTGTCGTCGATGTCGATCTCTCGCAGCGGCTTCACGATCTCGTCCATCACGCGCATGCCGATCATACTGATGTCTATGTCCATGCGGCCGTCTGTGAATAAGCAAGGTAGGTTATGAGATAAGTTTCAGTTATCTGGTAGATAGTAAATATAAATTGTTATCGGATCGTTTGTTATTATCGTCATTCGATAATGGCCCCGATTCTGTTGTTCACAAACTAAACTAAATTTAAGTTCAGTGCATCTTTTTCCTTCTATTTCATTAAGAAAAGGAAAGAAGATAAATATTAGTTTAGTCCTGTCAAATTAGTCCGCGCCTGACGTAAATTGACGTATTTTTAGTAGCAAATTTTTTAATCACATCTAAACTTGTCTATGGATTATCTAATTTGACAGCACTAATCTAATATTTATCTTCTGTCCTTTTCATAATGTAATAGAAAGAAAAAGATGCACTGAATTTAAATTTAATTTAGTTTGTGAACAACAGAATCGGGGCCAATATCTGCTAAACAGATATCTTAATTTACCTACCCAACTCAAAAAGCATAGATTCAGAGATAGTTAAAAATTTTTTGACACTATAAAAAAACTAACGTCTATTTTTGACCTAATAGCAGATTTGATATTAGACTTACAGATGGCAGTGTTTTTTTACGCAGATTGCCTTGCTCTTCTAGGCAAATTTTTGGACAAGTGACAAGTAAATACACACCAATGTTATGCTTGGTGATGATACAGTTGTTGCCAAGTAGCAGGATGTCGTTGAGGTGTAGAGAGCGGCGCGCGCAGCCTAGTAGCAAGTGTTCACCTGCGTGTGCGCGTAAGAGGGCCACCTGAGAATATGACAGATAATAATAAGAATCACTTGTCAATCATTGTTATAGCTTCTAGCACAAAAACAATTTTTGTATAAAATACGAGCACTAATATGTCAACACTTGGGAAAGTAGCCAAGTGTTGACATATTAGTGCTCGTATTTTATATAAAAATTACAATTTTTTCGTGAAATAACGAGTGCAACGTTGAAATACGGCACTACATAAACCTATGGGTTCGTAATAACATAAAATTTCATTAAAAAATAAAGGAGAAAATCGCCTTTGAATACAGCCAAGTGTATACATACTTATGCTCGTGACTGTAAAAATTAAAAGTAGGGGAAGACCAAAGAAACACGGATGGACTGAGTGAAAGATGATATGGTTAAAAATGGGGTAACTATTGAGATGACGACTAATAGAGAAGAATGGAAACAGACATGTTGCTCTGACCCCAAATAAATTGGGATAAGCGCAAGAGAATGACAGACATGTTAAGACTATGCCGACCGCACAGTGGCGCCCTCATCGTTTGTTTAGTTATTTCATACAATATATAATGAAAATGCAGAAAATAAGCACGTTAAGTTGTCCTTCACAAGATTAACCGTTAATATTATTAGAAACGGTAGTTTTACATTGTTTAGTTTTATTATATACTAATAATATTAACGGTTAACCTTGTGAAGGACAACTTAACGTGCTTATTTTCTGCATTTTCATTCTAAATTGTATGAAATAACTAAACAAACGATGAGTGCGGTCGGCATAGTCTTAAAAGTCGATCTGAGAGTAAAGATTTTCTTATGGTCTAGAGGTCACATCCGCTACTGTTGAGCGTCGTGTAGTTAATTCTACCTACCTTGTCGGGGTATACTAGCGTATTATTGTCATGTGTTTCTTACCTGATCATCTAGATGCAGCTCGGTGAAGGCGGGGATGTACTTGGCCCACTCCACCAGTATGAGTAGCTGCTGTTTGATGGAGTCGCACACGTCGTTGATCTTCGCGAGCTTTCGGTTGTTTATCTCTGCGTCCGTTACGTTGTTCGTCTGTGGATCAAGGTGTAACATTGAATTAGGTGATTTTATAGGAAAATAGAAAGAGCGTATTAAAAAAAACATTCGCCGTATTTGATGACGTGTTTTAAAAATGGTAGGGTTTTTATATTACTTTCCATAACCGCGAATTTATGATAACGTAGGTATCCTATTACTCATCATTGGGGCGTAATTAAAAGTGCTGTTAATTTCAATAATAAATCTAGCAAACTACAGACGTATTGCCTTCAGTATTTTATGTGAGATAAAGTGTTTTTTTTTTTTTCGTTACTGTCCAGTCAACTTACTTTGCATAAAGAATAAACAAAGTTTCTTTAAAATATGTAGATTAAAACTAAAGTTAGTGATTTTTTAATAACAGTTTTACAATACTTCTAACACTCGTTTGAGTTTAAACTCTTTGACATTAGTCAAAACGAATCGTTATCGTAAACGTGCTTCATTGATTCGGGGTCGCAAGCACTTCTGTTGAGCATGCGGTCTTGGGGGCTGTTCAAGTATTACGTAAGCAGATTTTTTGCAATTATTATCCCCTCCTCCCCCTCGTCAGCAAAAGTAAGCAAAGCTCTTACCCCCTCCGTGCTTACTTAAATATTGGTACATGCACTTTTCAACGTGTTCTGGTTTCCTTATTGATTCACTAGCACTTCGCCCGCGACTTCGTCTGCGTGTATTCGTGCTAAATTTCAAGTTTATTAACTCAAGCAATAAGATTTTACAAACGAAATTCCCCCTTTTCACCCCCTTAAAGGTCGAATTCCCAAAAACCCCTTCTTAGTGATCCCCTACATAATAAAAGGAAATCGTATGCAAAATTTCACGTTCCTAGTCCTTGTAGTTTCGGCTGTGCGTTGATATGTCAGTCAGTCAGTCAGTTTCTCTTTTTATATATATATAGATGAGCAGCATTTTTATGCGATTCGTTTTCAAGCATAGACAAGTAGGGTTGCCATATGTGTTCAAATTCAAACCAAAATCGACTAAATTTTGTAGAAAATCCGAAAAATAAATACTGCTGACGTAATCAACATGGAGACCCCCCCCCATCTACCCCATGTCATCAAAAATAAGCAAAGCAAAGACCCCCGCCCCATGTAGTGCTTACGTAATACTTGAATGGGCCCTTAGAGTTGATTCCCAGGTTGGGCAGTGTTATTTTGGGGGTTTTCTATCAGGAATTTCTCAGTAGCAGCTCGGAGTCAGGGTTTGTGCCCGGTTGATGGCATTAGGCTCGCTCCCTGTTACATGGGACTTAAACATAAATGGCGAAATTAGAGTGTACTATGTAGGTCTGTAGCAGGCGCGGTCGGAGGGGAGGACATGGTGATCGTGAACCCCCCCCCCCCCAAAACCATTCATGCTCTCGAGAGCCTGAATGATTAACTTCTGTTACCAACTTAAAACTGAACATGAGCCACGCGAATCGCCCGCAGGACCTCAGCAGTAACGCTTGCTGCGACCACTATACCAACGAGGAGATGTACCTCCCTAAAAATATTCCTCGGAACTCATGGTGACCCCTCCAAAATCTTGGGCTGCGACCGCGCCTGGTATGTAGTCTGTAGTCTGCCAAACCCGTCGGGAAAAATTGACGGGATGTTTTGTTATGTTCTAAAATAAAATTTGCGATGTTCACTGACCTCATCAATAACCTTCCTGCTGAGTAGCTCGGCGTTGAGTAGCGACACGACTGACAGCCCGTTAGCTTGCGCCGGCTCTTCATAAGATGGCCGCCTGCAGTTGATGCGATCCCGCTCATTTTGTACCGCTGAAATAATACATGAAAACTTATTATACAGAATTATAGATATAGCTTTCTAATACAGAGTGGCATCATCGACACGCAACTTGTTATCATGGATACTTTATTCTGAACGCCCATGTGTTGAAAATTTTCGTCGGTTAAAACATTTTTTCGATCGTAAAGCACTCAAATGCTTCGCATTTATGCAAAAAAAAAATGCTTTTCGCGTAGATATTGAAGTTTTTTATGAAACAGTTGTTTTCTTTTTGATAACCGACGAAAAATTTATACGCTAGGGGGTCCAGATTCACGTGTTGAATTCATGGTAACAGGTAGCAAGTGGATGCTCTTGTTACGCTGTATATGAATGAATAAAGGATCTTCCCACACAGAGAAAGAATGAGCCTTAATTACCAACTCAGCCTAAGCCGATATCACCGATATCAGACGCTTCACTCGAGTGAATGTTCATTTTTGTTTCATTCCTCGTTCACACGACACTGACAAAATTACATACGAATGAACGTTCATCTGCTCATTTCATTTTTCATGTTTCAATCATTCGTTTGTCGAGTGCCGATAACCAACATCGTTGGACCGGCTCACTACTGAATTAATTTTTCACTTTTGATTCATTTCGTGTTCAGACGAGTGAATGATGCTGATTAAAAGACGAAAATGAACAAAACTTGAAGCGTATGATATATCCGCTTTACTGCATATTTTAATATGGAGAAGGAACGATATTTGGCACTACACTTGTTCATTACGTGTTAGCCAAAATGTCTCTACTCATACAGTGAAAGGATTAAATAAGCATTGATCACTCTTTCTCTCTGCATGTTGGCGATTTGAGACTTTCATAGCTATTCACAACCGTCCGATACGCTTTCGCGCCGAATCGAACATCCATCAATGTTATCAAAAGAGTCTTCTAAAGGCTTTTCACAAATCCTAAACCCAAAAATGTTGTTAGTTTAAATCAAATATACAACCACCATTCTTCTGACAGCTATTTGGTGTCGGGGGCAAAGTAACTGAAAATGTGTCATTTTCGATTCTACAACCCGTCGAATGGTTAAGAATAGCTATGCTTGAATAGTTTTAAAACCAGTGTTTTTTAAAAGCATGCTTTGTAATTCTATGCTTAAAAACTAGTTTCTCGTCTGCTCACGTCTTCTAGATACTTAATTACTTAAATAAGAATTTCATAATAATTATTATTGCATTACTTTTATTTTTATTTAGTTAGGTAAATATTGGGTCGAGGGGAGTTACCTTTTACCCAGACTAAAAATTACTGTCCAGTAATATTATCAATATTAATTTCGTGCCAATTAATTTAAAACCCAAAACAGTTACAACTATTTCATTGACCTATGCGCATACGTAGTACGTAACACAAGGAAAATAAATAAAATTACATATTCCTGAGTCTGCACGTCATTAATTATTCCTGAACTGTTCTGTATCACCATTAAGTCTGAAATATGCGGTTACTTTATGACGAAAAACGGTAATTTGAATAAATTGAATGAATTAAGCGTATAAATATCCATTTATATTAGCTTCGAATGAATCTGTTTGCGTAGAAACGATAGTAGAGACGCCAGCAAATCAAGCTACCCGAAACTGACAAATTTTCTCAATCAACTTTGAATCTTACACTTTAACGATAAAGTTGAAAATCTATTAAAGAAATTTGAGAGATATAGAGCTTGATGTGTCTGTACCTACGATGAATAATAAGTTAATTATTTGTGATGTTGAGTCTGTCTCTTTTATGCATTTGTCATTCTGTTTAGGTATTTAAATAAAGACCGCAAAATGAGAATCTAAAATTAATTGTAACTAGCTGTTGCCCGCGACTTCGTCTGCGTATATTTTGTGTTTCATTATAAAAATGAAATTGCTCTCAAAACGGCAAACGACATGTCCTAGAACCAAAAATTTCAAAGGCATGTGTCATCCACCAACCCGCACTAGACCCGAGTGGTGGATATGACCCTCTCCCTCTCACAGAGACGAGGCCTGTGTCCTAGCAGTGGGAACATTATAGGCTGAATAAAATGTGTTATAAAAATTCGAGATAAAAAGTAGCCAAGTCCTTTACCAGCGGGGTAACTTCATAACACACTATCAGTAGCAATGGGTTTCATTTTGACAGTTCAACAACATTCATTGCGTTATTTACGTTGCTGAGCAGACACATTTTTCGAACATGTGAAGCAATGAATTAGCAATGTCCTTCAAAATGATTCAGATTGGGATTGATAGTGTCATCCAGATCAGTCCATCATTTACTTAATTTTTATCGAAATCTGTTCAGTGGTTTATACGTAAACAAGGTAACAGACAGATAGGCCGGATTCATATTATTGTGTTGTGTTGTGTCGTGTGGTGACGGCTTCTGACGCAGTGTCTGCCAATCAAAACTCGGGTTTTGACGTAGTCCTGAACAGATTCGTTTGAGTGTATTTGGTGTAAGTATCCCGAGTGACGACACAACACTACACAGTAATGTGACTATCGCATTTATAATATCAGAATGGATATCTGATGCTTCTGCAATAAGAGAGAGAAGGCACTTTTAGTATCATACATACGTACCTAAATTGTTCAATAAATGAGGTAATTAAAGTATTATCGTCTGCGGAAGATAATATAGGTTGGCGACCTATCCACTGGTTCCGAGAAGCAATGAGGACAAACAAACAAATCGTATTAATATTATGAAGGAACATACGTCTGAACTATTAGAAGGCTAAAAGATTAGATTTGATTTTCCCGAACCGAACATTTAATTATTTATCAACTCCTTAAAAAAATATAAAGTGTCTGTTTTACATTAGTGTTGTTTTAAGTGTTTGTTTTGTATTATATTTTTTTGTAAACAAACAGCACATTTTTGTCTTCGATGTGTTCGAGGTTCATAGTCAACCTCATAATTGCTTTATCACCCTAAGGTTGGCTGTCACTTGCATGTAATGAAACAACAAGATCTATTTGTCTATTCTTCTTAGCATATCGATGGCAAAAAGTTCAAAAGTCTTCGGCCCAAAATTCACGATGGCGAACTCCGCTCACTAACGCAGTCATAATATCATTAAGTGCGCAGGTGACAGGGCAAATATTTGTCTGTGTGGCAGTTAGATAGTTTCAACTTTAGTAGTTTCAATTTACTGGGAATCGTTGTCAAAAGATGCCCCCGGGTTGGAGGCCACGTTACGGTAAGCTTAATATGCCCCCATATTACGTCCCCAATCTAGATGAGTTGATTGTTGTCCAAAGTGGCAAAGCAATTACGTGGTCGACTACATACATACATAACTAGGTGTTTATAGTAAAACTTCTTTTTAAACAAGTTTCCAATTTATGTATGTAGGTCATAGTTTAAGATGATATAAATGTTTTTGTATTTTTTAAAGATGACGTCAATATTTTGTCGATCAATATTTTAAAAACTAGATGGCTCCGGCATTTCCTAGCTGACTGATCCCTGAGGAGAAATGCCGAAACAAACATAGACATCATTGTTTCTTTTAAAGTTCAGACATTGTTTGTTTTTTAAGCCCTGTATTGATTAAAGTCTTAAAACACCCCTTTCGCTTCAGCCAAGTTCCTTAAAGTATCACACAGAAAAGCATGCATTCGTTTTGATAACATCGGTAGGTACCTATCGGCTTAATGTTGTATTTCTCACCTTCTTTCTTCATGCCCGCCTTGAAGCACTT
This sequence comes from Globia sparganii, assembly GCA_949316385.1. Taxonomy (NCBI): domain Eukaryota; kingdom Metazoa; phylum Arthropoda; class Insecta; order Lepidoptera; family Noctuidae; genus Globia; species Globia sparganii. The sequence continues at coordinate 8,145,864 of OX438670.1, forward strand.
CCTTAGCCTACAGTATCTGCACTGGTTTCTTTTGTCTTTGTCCACCACACAATTTCTGCTGAACCTGAAACAAGTAAAAAATCATACTTTAATATTTACATAACAGAATAGCACATGGCATAGAATAGCATGGAATAGCACAGGGCGGGTCACGTTGGCCACATACACAGTGACCGCTGGGTAACCATACACAGTGACCGCTGGGTAACCACACACAGTGACCGCTGGGTAACCATACACAGTGACCGCTGGGTAACCATACACAGTGACAGCTGGGTAATAGTTTCCACACGGTGATTGCCTGAGAATGGATGGCGCAGTCGAGGTCGGTCCAGGGAGAGATAGCGAGACGACCTAATCTGCGTTCCCGATTTATTTGCAAAAAATGTAAACAAATATCAATTAATGTAAAAATAACTTTAATTCCTACACAATAAAGTTTAGTTTAAGCTACAACTTCAAACATTTTTATAACTTTTTCAATGCTAGTCACTCAGAAATCAACTTGATTGTCATTGAAATAAAGTTGATATTTGTTTAACTTGAAATAGTGTTTTTCCTTTTCAAGTACGGAACCCGAAAAAAACATCACACCTGTAATCCCAGAATGGTTAGGCAGAAGTAGACTTTAGTCTCCCTTAGAATAGGCGTGTCTATTGTCGTCAACCGGGCACGAATCCAAACAAGTAGTAAACAAGTATGAATGAACACAATTATCGAATCGTTAAATAATTCATCATCTGCCTAGCCATTTCACAACTATTTTAGGGTCGGCTTCCAGTCTAACCGGATGCAGCTGATAACCAGTATTTTACATGGAGCGAATGCCTATCTGACCTCCACAACCCAGTTACTGGGTAAAACGATACCCCCTGGCAAGACTAGTTGTCAGACTTTCGGGCTTCTGACTTACCTACCGTAACGACTGTCAAAGATCCACGAATGACAGCCGGGACCAAGGGCTTAACGTGCTTTCCGAGGCACGGAGGGGTCTCGGTATGTAAAGATGGTCACCTATCCACAGACTAACCGCGGCAAGCGTAACTTAACCTGATCGATCGACCTGTGCGGCTGTTATTATTTAGCCACGGGCCCTTCTTAAATAATTATTGTTGTTAATATTAAAATTGTAAACTAGCGCAAAAACGGGACACACCTAGTTAATTATGATGGTAAAATGATGTGCGGCTACTGAAAAATATCCATAAGTACATATTGGCCTCGATTCTGTTGTTCACAAACTAAACCAAATGTAAGTTCAGTGCATCTTTTTCTTTCTATTTCAATATGAAAAGGAACGAAGATAAATATTAGTTTAGTCCTATAAATTGGCTACTAAAAATACGTCAATTTACGTCAGGCGCTGATTAATTTGACAGGACTAAACTAACATTTATCTTCTGTCCTTTTCATAGTGAAATAGAAAGAAAAAGATGCACTGAACTTAAATTTAGTTTAGTTTGTGAACAACAGAATCGGGGTCATTATGTACTTTGTCAGACCGGCAATTTTAATAAATCCAAGTCGAGTGTCCTAGTACTTAAACTGGTTTGTTTATGAATATTTAATTTTATAACATTAATAACAGAAAGGCATCTAAATAAAAACCACCAAGGTTAAGTATACATATTATTTGCATATTTTATTTAGTTATGTCAATAGAAGCGATAGAAAGCTTGTAAAAATCTTGTTTATACGGTTTTTTTTGCCATACCTACGATTTAATATTGAGATGTTATTTTAGCATATTCATGGTCCTTTAAATAGACATTACATCAAATATGTAAAAACAGGGGAAGTTTCTGAGATATAATCGCAGGGTTATAAGCAAAAATAAAAGATAAATATGGTCAAAGTTGGATGATAGTTGCCGAAAATCGAGATGAATGGCGCGCAATAGGAGAGGCGTGTGCTGCTGTAAGTTGATGATAATGATAAAAGTAATCCTAATCTCGATTTTTAAAATAAAACTTTAGTACAAAAATAGTAATTTAAAAAAAAAATGCCTTTAGTCAAGACATTATTCTTTAAACTGCGATTTTGTTCTATTTTAAATGAGGAAGAATCCTATTGACTAATAAATTCACCTTTGAATTCAATTCCCAGTAATACATTTATTGTATTATAAATGACCTATTAAGTGCACCAACAATATTACGTCCCATAAATTAACTTCTTGGATTTCGTCTTACAAACGAGCAGGTAATAATCATCCACCATATAGGTAATTAATGACGTAAACAAACTGACACAAAAACACGGTCATATTTAAGAGGAAACATGTTTCTCAGTCATGGTAAACCGCATTCTACCTACTTACAAACGATTTTACTGACGTAATACTATACAAATAATACGTAATAAAAAAAACATCATGCTGTATGGACGTCTGAAGCACTGGACACTTCATTCAATTTATTTTGACCAAGACTGCGAAAATGTTTGAATTGCGAATTCACTCATTCGCAGAGTGTTTTCGGTACTACGGACGTAACTGATAGTTGGTTAACACGGTTACTTTTACCTAAAAGCTAAATTGTTTTTCAATGCCATTGCAAAAGTCAACTATTTGTGTTGTTTTAATGTTACATACCTATTTCTTAAAATTTTGTGTGACTCGACGCTGGCGGTCGGTACCTATTTACCTGCAATGTTCAAATCGTGAAATGCGGAATGGCTCTGAACTAATATTGAAAGTATGAAGTCGGAATAGGAGCCTGGTCTACTCTTGCCCAATTTCTAAAACATAACCCTTCCATCATCATCTGCCTAGCCTTTTCCGAACTATGTTGGGGTCGGCTTCCAGTCTAACCGGATGCAGCTGAATCCCAGTGTTTTACATGACTGCCTATCTGACCTCCACAACCTAGTTACTGGGTAATACGATACCCCATGGTAAGACTAGTTGTCAGACTTTCGGGCTTCTGACTGACCCGTAACGACTGTCAAAGATCCACGACTGACAGCCGGGACCAACGGCTTAACGTGCATTCCGAGGTACGGAGGGGTCTCGGTATGTAAAGATGGAACAAAACATAACCATGAATGGATGGATGGATGAAAACATAACCCTTCCATAGCTGGCTTTATCGTTGTCAGGTAAGTGTAGTAAATCCAAGGTCATATTTATTCAAGTTCTTTTCTTTTCCAACTTATACAGGGTTACTTTTCAATGACCAGCGAAATTTAAGGATGTGGTACAGAACATCAAATTAAACAACTTTCTCCATGGGATCAACATCGTAATCGCGAAAAATTTATCAACTTTCCCATAGAAAACTTCAATACCTACTCGACCTAAACGTATGGGACGGCTGAATTTTTATTGGCGATTACGATGTTGGTCCCATGGAGAAAGTTTAGTTTGATGGTGTACCACATCCTTAAATTTGGCTGGTCATTGAAAAGTAACCCTGTGTACGGGGCGCCACTTAAAGGAGTTTACTCAGGGTGTGTGTTGGTCTAAAATAGACGCAACAACATGCGTTCCATTAATTTAAATAGACCAACACACACCCTGAGTAAACTCCTACAAGTGTGTAATTTCCAATTTTTAATCAGTTCGCACTCCCGCGCTGTCTAACTTGCGAATTATACCTGACAAGTGTGAGTAGTCCTTATTTGGCGTGCTCCCAGATTCAGCTAAGGTTCCACCGATGCAAATGAAGCGAATACCGTAGGCGTGCCAACTTCTATCATTCACCAGTTTCACAAGTGCTGTCGTGAATTCACAATTAGTGGTCAACGTAATGGGATCATATTTTGTTAGATAATGTTTATCAACAAAAATCTGCTGCTATTTCATGATTCAGTTTGGGAAGAGACCAAAGATACGATGGAGGGACTGTGTGACGATATGGTTAGAAAGGGGGTGACTACCGAACCCCACCACCACCACTACTACCACCACTACTACTACTAATAGAGAAGTATGGACGAAAAAGACATGTTGCGACCACAGATACAGATACACCTAGATAACGCAAGAGCAACTACTTCGCGTGCCAAAAATCGCAACAATTAACGTTCAAAAATCGTAAGTCGGCGACTTTCACGCTCAGTCTGTGTACTGCTGGCTGGGTGAGCGTGAGTGAGAACGAGCGCTTGTGGAGTTGTGACATCATAGTAGGTTGTCAAAAAATGGCACGCTTGGTTTTCATACAGATCGTGATACTTGCGTTATGCTAGGTCTATCTATATCTGTGGTTCCAACGCTCTCAAATAAATTGGGATAAGGCCAGGAGAATGACGATTTCATGATTCAGTTTGTTATTCATGGTCATCTGATTATGGATAAATTTTTTTTTTTTTTAAATACGTCGTGAACAATATCCCGTGTGACTCAAGTTTACAATAGTTTTTTGACATTTCATCATTTTTATACAGGATTTTTTTATAGCACCGTGTTTTATGTTATGAAAATGTTTGTGATGAATGAAAAATGACATTTAAACCTCCCCTACCAAGTTTAGTTACTGTCTAGAGTCTAGATATTTACAATATTTTGCTTCGCATGTTAAAAACGCAAAAACGTGAAATAAGACACTAGTGACACTAGCTAAATACACTCTACTATCAGAGTGTAAGACAGTAGACGTATAAATAAGCCTGTCCTAATGGGCTGTGACAAATCAAGATGGATAACGTCTTCAACTAGCGCCTGTACCGACTTAACCAATATTGATCATGGCACCTCCAGTTTTAGCTGACCTCGCATTGTAAAGATTTTTCGTTCAATCAGAAGTCAGCTTATACTGGTTTGTGTTTTGTATAGCTTGATGTATAGCCGTGCGTACATTACATTAATTTTGATGTTTTCCTCTGCGTTTATTAACCAAACTATTTCAATGTATCAGTGATTATAAAACCATGACCTTGCCTAGTGGTACTTATCAAAAACATGTACAGTTTGAGTTGATTATGATCCTTGACATAATATCGTTGGGTTTCCGTCTCCTCTATAATAGTAAATATTATTGTAAAATATTATTGTAAAATAATATTATAGAATAGCACGCACTACTGTGCAAGAGGATACACGGCACGTGTCTTATTGTAGCGCTAGATTGAAAATCAAGCAAAATTTTTATAGTCCATTGTGCATTGAAATAAACCACCACCGATCCATCGACCGTCAGTCACCGTGTACTTAATGTTTTTTTTACGTTTCATTACGCTATTTCTATTTCTTTGACCCTTATTCCCTTGTCAACCACTATACTGTGGTTTATGGCCAATCCCACAGGGCACGGACACACCTCGGCGGTCGCAGCTTAAGGCGTCATTGTCAAAACTTTCCATACAAAATTACAAATCACCACAAGACACTACGACACAAATGACGTATAGAAGCAGACGGCGGTCTCTGACAGAAGTTTTGTCCTCAACGCATTTCGTATAACGGGTTGCAGGGTAATTGCGAAACACACCTATCAGTAGCAATGGTTTTCATTTTGATAGTTCAATAACATTAATTGCGATATTTACGTTGTCAGATAAATTTTTCGAACATGGATTAGCTATATCCTTCACAATTATTCAGATTGAGATTGTTTAGTATGTTACGCAATAAAGGTGCTGGTGTCCGCAATTTCACGTCCAAGGGCATTTTGCTTAAGGCCTCAATGCACTTTCGGTGCAACGTATTTTATCAGTAGATACTGGCGTCTCTAGACGTTCCAGGTGCGGCGCTTCCGTGTTCTGTGGACGGCCCCTTTTTTATGTTTTTTTACCTGCATGTGTATAAATGGTTTTTCCTGACGCTTCTTCTGAAGAAGCCTTTGCAGCCGTCGCAGGAGGAGGCCCCGTAGTGCTTGCCGGTGGCGCGGTCGCCGCATATGGCGCAGTGCTGCGACAGCGCCGCGGAGGACGCCGCGCTCGCCTCGCTGCTACTCGTTTCCAGCTGCATGTCGCTGTCTAGAACAAGAAGATACAAGAAGAATTATATATTTGTGTGGTATAACAATGCTCAGCAGTGAGGTGTTACAGGCCAGCACGCGTAGCACGACCACCATAGATACGGGTTTTGTCGACGGAAGAATAGACAAAACGACAGATTGTAGGTAGTCTTACAGGATACAATTTTATATAATAATTATTACACTGATAGGTCTAGGATATCGAGAAGCCTACACAAGCTAACGCAGCTCGTGCTGCATACAAATTGTCCGCCCAAAAGCTTCTTTTGCACAACAACCTTGCAGTGTTGGCATGTAGAAGTATTTGTAAACACGTTTACGTACAAACAGAACGCATTTCCTTCTTCGCCTCAATACCACAGCTCACACCATATTATGTTCCCTCTGCTGGGACACAAGCCTCCTCTCTGTGAGTGGGAGTGGGCCATAATCCACCACGCAGGCCCAGTGCGGGTTGACGGATGTCACATGTCTTTGCAATTTCGTTCTAGGACGGATGTCACATGTCTTTGCAATTTCGTTTCCTCACGATGTTTTCCTTTACCTTATGAGAATAGTGGTGATGAAATAATTTACACAAAGTATACTGCCTACTTGGGATCGAACTCGCAACCTACAACTCGTAAGTCGCGGCCGTTACCACTGGGCCACCATTGCTCACTGATACGTAGCGCGTATTTACAAATTATCTGTCCAAAAGTTTCTTTAGCACAACTCGAACAAGGTGTTGGCATGAAGAAACACGCATGACCTTATGATCAGGACACCGCCTTAAAACTCAGCAGTTGACATAACATTAGCATAGGGTTCCATCGATATTTTCCAGTTCATGTGTTGTAAAGAAAATATTTACCCTGGGTAAAAACCAAACCTAAGTATGACCAGAAATAACCACATCAAAGACGTCAGACAATGTAGCTACACGTCATTTATCGCTTCATTATTCAGGCTGCACGTGTGTACCTAAGTTTGGTTAGTTATTGAAGGAAACAATAAAATAATATCGTGAATTTATACAATCTTTGTTAATACAATCACAATTTTTGTAAATATGTGAGCACCATGTATCACATAATTAATTTACCTGTCCTTGCTATATTTTTTAATTATTTTTATCTTTTGTGGTAGACTAATTTTTATTCTAAGTGCATCGTCTACACATATAATTATAATTAATTAATGTATGCAAAACCTTGTAAAACATTATAAAAGAGTAACGGTCTTGCCCATTCTTCTCCATACGAAAACTACCTTTTGGAAGGGGCGACTAGAATCAATTCTATTTTTTTTTATTGTAATTTTTGGCGTTCAAAAGTGCCTTATAAGTTCCTATTTGAAATACATGATTTGACTTTAATTTTGAATAGGTACCTAATTATTACAGAATACTGAATACGTCAGTAATCAGTATATTAAGGAGTTACTAGACAGGCTATGTGTAGGTATAATTAGTACATAATGCGTTCAGTTTATTTGTATAATGATTACATTACATGGGACATAAAGATAACTGGCGAATTGTGGTGTACTAGGTATAGGTACAACTCTTTCTAACCATTCGGGGTATACAGGCGTGAAGTTATGTTATAATGTATAATGATGTGAGTTCCTTTCATGAGTCGTAAAGCACGTTATGCAGTTGTTCCCAGCTGTCATTCGTAGATCTTTGGCAGTCGTTACGAGTAATCGGAAGCCCGAAAGTCTGTCTTACCAAGGGGTATCGTGTTACCCAGTAACTGGGTTGTGGAGCTCATAATTAGAGGCAGTCGCTTCATGTAAACTATTGGTATTCGGCTGCATCGGGTGAGACAGGAAGCCGAAAAATATATTGTTGGAACCAGCAGCCTATATTATAGGTACATATAAAGAAGCTGACTGCAGTTATTAGTATTTAGTAGGTAAGTACCTAAGATAATTTCAGACAAGCGGAGTTTAAATGAATTGATAACCTTTTCTTTAGTAAATTAACTGGTGAAAGTACGTACCTACTAATGAATATAAACCACTTTTATCCTATTCTCATCATCATCATTTCAACCGAAATCCGTTCACTGCTGGACATAGGCACCTCCATTTCGACCGGTTCTGTGCTTCTCGCATCCAACGGGTTCCTGCGGCCTGCTCAAGGTCGTCGGTTCACCTTGTGGCCTTCCAACGCTACGTCTTTCGGTACGCGGTCGTCACTCCAGAACCTATCGGCCCTATCGGCCATCTGTTCTGTGAGCAATGCCCACTGTCACATTTTTCGGGCTATGTTGGTTATCTTGGTTTTCCTGCGGATCTCTTTATTTCTGATTCGATCATGCAGGGAAACTCCAAGCATAGCCCTCTCCATTGCCCTTTGGGTGACATTTAGCCTTCAAATAATGGCCATTGTGAACGACTACGTTTCAGTACCATAGGTCATCACTGGCAACACACACAGGTCAAAGGCTTTTCTCTTGAGACACTGCGGTATGTGGGACGAGAAGATATTACGTAGCTTCCCGAACGCTGCCCAGCCCAGTCGGACTCGACGATTGACCTCTTTCTCGAAGTTGGACCTACCTAGCTGGACAATCTGTCCATCCTATCCGGTCCTATTACTGACTCTTAAATAGCGAAGATTCATAATAAAGATTTAAGTTAGCAGTTATTGAAAAAATAGAGATAAAGTATTTTTATTATACAGTTGATTAAAAAAAAAAAGAAAAAACCCGTAAAGAGAGTTGCAGATTCTTTAAATAAGCCAGTTTGACCAAAACGAAAAGCAGTACACGAAAAAACGAAACTTCTCTTTTTATCATTTTAACCGACTTCATAAAAACGGGTTCTCAATTCGACTGACATGTTTTTTTTTTGTATGTTTGTTACGCGATATCTCCGGCAATTGTAAATCTATTAAAAAAAAAAAAATTTTAAAGGTTAGATTATGCCTCAGGGGTGGTCTCATATAAATTTTAAAATTTGGGCTTCTAGATGTCCTTATGGATATAATTAAACAGACGTAGTTTTATGTGTTTACGTTAAAGAGGTTTTGAGTTATAGAAGGGTCAAAAGTGGCACCAAGTGGTTCGTGTAATATTACACTCGGCGCTGGCTAGCCAGTTCCTTTGCTTGTTCTTTTGCTTTCGCTCCCGCGTTTCAAGATTAAATTTGCTTGGGTAGTTTTTGAGTTAGCTTCAATAATAATAATAATAATTAATAATAATTTATTTATCACAAAATATATGTTACAATTAAACAGATATAGGACAATTTAATTTTTTCTTAGTTTTATAATGAAGGCATCTGTGTCTGAACTAGATAAAAATATCTGTATCTCAGACATCAGCGCTCTTCCTTATGATGATCATTATAATACTAGCTTAATTGAACAATTCTAATATCATTACATTACATTACATTACACAGAAAACAAGTTTAAAATAAAATAAAATAAAAAAAGCAAACGGGTATGTGGAGTGGTAACCTCTCGGTGAGTATTGTATGAAAGTGTGTGAAAGAGTGTGAGAGGGTGAGTGTAAGAGAAAGGTATTATTGTTAATTTCTATTTCAATATTTTTAATAAGTTTTCTGTCTCTTCATATGTGAGTTTACTAATATATTTAAAGAGTATACTTTTACATAATTTTTTATTTAGCGGGTATATTTCCAGGGTGTCATTAATCTTATTATATAAGTACGGTCCCAGGAAGCAAAAGTATTTGTTTACGTAAGCATGTTTGAAAGAAGGTCGGTTAATATTACTAATAACATTTCGTCTACCAACTAGATCACCTTTTGAGAATTGTAGTAAAGAGTGTTGCTTCAGAACTACAAGAAATACAAACAACTGACGAACTGTCAGGACCTCACACGACTGATAGACAAGATGGGTTGGGTACAGATAAGGACGAAAAGTACTAACTTTTAGAACGGCCCTCTGGGCTATTTCTAAGGGCTTTAATATAGTTTTATGAGCACCTCCCCAAACTGTGATACAATATTGGAGAATGGACTGTACAAGTGCTAAGTATATTTGTTTTACTAATTTTGGGGGTGCAACATGTCTAAGGTTCTTGAAAACGTAGATCAGTTTTCTTGTTCTAGATGTGAGCAGGTGAATATGATCTCTGAAGGAGAGATTACAATCCAAAATAATTCCAAGATATTTAATTGACGCTGTCTTTACTAGTGTTGGGCAAGAGCATACCAAGCTATTACAACAACTATGTACTGTAATCGAGGGGGTATAAGGTAGCTGATTATTTTGAGTACGCATCGAGAATATCATATACTGGGTTTTATCGGGATTAAGAGTCAGGGAGTTATTCTGAAGCCAGTGGGTCACAACATTGAATCCGTCCTGCGCCTCCTTATACACTTTGTCCCAGGTATCAGCAGAGAATAACAGAACTGTGTCGTCTGCATATGAAATAATTTTACCTCCTGAAAGGTTTAGATTACAGAGGTCATTCAAGTATACAAGGAAGAGTGTCGGTCCCAAAATGCTCCCCTGCAGGACTCCATAAGTGATTGGCAAGTCACTGCTGATACTGTCATTAATCTTAACGCACTGAAAACGATTAGAGAGGTAGTCCTTTAGAAGTTGTAGTTGAATTCCTCGTATTCCGAGGCGTTCCAATTTCTGAAGCAGCAAAGGCGTAGAGACCGTATCAAATGCCTTGGCTAGATCAAGGAAAATGCCTATTGTCTTTTTACCTGAATCGATATTCTTCACCACATAATCTTGGAGCTCGTGGACTGCATCACTAGTAGACTTGCCTGCTCTAAAACCAAACTGGTTGTTGGATAAGAGTTTATTTGATTCCAGGTAATCAATCAGTCTACTATTTATAATCCGTTCTAGCAGCTTGGAGATCGAAGGCAATATGGAGATGGGTCTATAATTAGTGACACGGTCTCTATCACCCGACTTAAAAATTGGGTGTACTACTGACTTCTTTAAGCTCGTAGGAAACTGACCTTTAGCTAAGCAGAGGTTAAAAATGTAGGTTAATGGTCGGATTAAAATGTGTCTGTATCCTTTGAGAAAATGATTTGGTACAGAATCCCAACCAACAGAACACGCATCTTTCAGGTTCATTATTAAACGCTCCACTTCAGATTCATCGGTTTCCAGCAAAACGAAGGATTTGGAAACCCGTTGTGAGGGCGCTTTATTTAAGTTACTATGGGAAGGGTTTGAGCAGGAATGAGTATCATCAGCTAGCTTTTTGCCAATAGATGCGAAAAAATCGTTCACCTTCTCTACAGACTCTTTAGTATTTGATGGATTTAATAATTCCGTAGCGCTATGTTTTATTTTAGTTGTATTTGTTATTGTTTTGATCGCTTTCCATATTTCTTTATTGTCATTTCCCGCTTTTGTTAATAGGTCTCTATCGTACATTCGTTTGACCTTTTTTAATAGGTTATTGCAATGGTTTCTACACCTGGAGTAAATAATTTTAATGGTCTCATTATTAGGTGATTGTCGCATTTTTTTATGAAGCCTATCTCTATGTCGAATACACCTTAACAGCCCAGGAGTAATCCATGGCTTTATAATTTTATGACGTCTTGTATATTTTATTACAATTGTATTTAGTAATATAGCCCTTTGGATTGACATGGAGAAGTACTCCATAGCGAGATTTGCATCGGTTGACGTATAAATAGGTGCAAAATCGATTTTTGTGAGATCTGAAGTTAGCCCTTCAGTCTCCAACCGGTTCATAGAGACATAAGTATAGGTTCTCTTTTGTTTAAGACGCAGACAGAGTAGAACTGCATGATGGTCCGTGATTGTCGAGTTTAATACAAGTGTGAGAGCTGATTTTTGTGTTTTTAGCATAACATGGTCAAGGCAGGATCTATTTTGTCTAGTCGGGAGAGAGTGTGCTGGTAAGAGGCCATGGAATGAACACAGATTCAGATAGTCCAGCGACCTTGCCTCATGAGACTCAGGGCAAATATTAATATTGATGTCTCCAATAATGGAGATGTTCTTGAAACTGCTTAACGTATTTAAAATGTTATTTAAAGAGTGGAGAAAGTTGTCAACATTTCTATTTGAAGGTGACCGATAAATGGCCAAGATAACAGTTTCAGTACCAATCTTTATTACTAGACAGTTAAAGTCTCCACATTTAGGCTCTTCGCAGGTAATACCAAGATTTGATTTACAAAAAACTGTAACTCCGTCGTTTTGGTTAGCGCAATATTCTGTAATGTGATGACTATAACCATCCAATCTCGGCGCCACGGGGTTGCACGATAGCCAACACTCAGTTAGGATAATAATATCACAATCAATCTTTAATCTACTCAACATTGCAACAAAGTCATCAATATTTCGTGATATACTTCGAATATTTTGAGTTAATACCGTCAAGCAATTAGAAGGGCTTGTTACTAAATTGCTACAATCCTCGACGTCGCAAAACCGAGATTCAGAGATAGATATACTATCAATTTCGGAAGCAAAATCAACCATTTTTATTATAAAAAATTATCGAAGTACCTTGTAGGAGTGGACTAGAAGAGCTATATTTAAACATTAGAGCAATATGAATTAAGCGATTGTCATGAGATAACAATAAATACGTATTTTTACCACTTAGTTTATATAGATGGTGTTATAATGACTTCCTGGAGCGGGATTGTCCGAAAGGGTTACCGCTGCCCCGGAACATAAAGGGCTAAGGAAGGAACACCGGTGGGTTTTAGTCAGTAAGAGTCTGACACTCCCTCCTGCTCCACCCTGAGCGGGAGCGGTCATTTGATGATTTCCCATTCACAAAAAAAAAAAAAAAATAATGACTTCCTGTCACTGATATTTACATAGCAAGTAGTGTTTATATACGAATTTGGTGGGGCAAGTACACCTTAAAAGTGAAAAATAAAAACTTTTTAGATAAAAAAATAAGCAACTGACTTCAAAAATAGACACTACAAAGTGAAAAATTACATTAACTTCGGAAGTCGGTGGCAAACAACGAAAATGCGAACCCAACGACACCGACTTCCGAAGTTAAAGTTATTTTTCACAACCGACTTCAAAAAAGACACTGCGTCTGTTTTGAAGTCGGTTGTTTTTTTAAAGATTAACTTCGTTACTTATAGATACCAACGAAGACAGATAGGTAATGAATTTTCAATAACTGATTCATTGCATTCACTTGATTACGCTTTCACATAGGTACCTAAAGTAAAAGGTACGTTGCTAGGTAGATAGTGACCTAGAAAGATTGATATACATAATTTCAAATGTTTATTGAGAGTAAGAGGATTATCTTTCTTTAACCCTAGCTGATAGCACTGAGTTGAATTGACCAAGTTGAATTGACCAATCAGACTAGGGCATATCACTGTACCTATTTCAGATCTACACTCAACCTGTAGCAGTTCGTACCGTGTAGGTCTAGCTAGAAAGTATAGGTCAACCCATTTGCACCCGCGGATTGATCCGAATCATGTTGAAGGTATGGGTCGTTGCGTGGTCTGTTTGCGAATAACAACAAACTGCGATGACTAATTTATTGAGACTACGAAACGTGGTGCCATGTTGTTCGGACAATATCGTAACTATACCTACAGGGTGGCACTGGCATACATCGACGCACAAACTTTAGCCATGAATTCAGCTCATGATTCTACAACGTGTAACGTTAAATGCACAAAACCTGAAAATAGTTTGTGCATAATTGACTACTGAATCGATTTCAGTAATTTTTAATATAGGTTTTTTTTTTCAAAAATTATATATTCTGCCATTCTATCCGCCGATTGAGCCAAAGAAAACTAAGTCTTATTTTAAGACAGTAAGACTCAATTTTGAATGCATAAAGCAATGCTAGGATCAACACGATTTTCTTAATAAAAATAGCTTTAAAAATATAATTTTGGTCATTGTAAGTATTATGGTTTTAACTCAATGCTCTAATTGGGGTGTATGAGGTTTTGCGCATTTAACGTTACACGTTGTAAATCCGCGAAGAACTGTTTCATCGGATATAAAAAAAATAATCAGCTGTTTTATAGAAAAGTGCGATACTATGCGATCAAAATGTGTCGAACAGCTTTTTTTTTTAAATAGCCAACGAAATATTTTAACGGTTGGGGGTTCAGAATCATGTACTTACTGAATCCATGGTAACAAGGCTGTGGTTCTATTAGTTACGATATTGTCCGAACAGCATGGCACAGGAGGCCTACTTACTCAGCAGCCAGTTGAATAAGGTTGCCAATGATGATGGAGACTAGTGTCCGTCACGTAAATCCTGGCCAATCACCATGTTTGGCAAGAATTATGTTAACGTAATTCCAGAGTTTTATTGAACACAACTTGTAAACCCGCACAAAAATTGGGAGTAATTTTATTCTTTGATTACACTATATTTAAAACATACTATCATTCTATTGTTTACCACTGTAAAGAAAAGCGAATAATTACGCCGTGTTCTATTAAGAAATCCGAATTCTATTGTTGTGATTGCATCGTATGCCTACATCTACATGATAACGTACAAAACTGTAATTAAACACATCAGTCTTTATGAGGTGTCAGCTGTTATCAGCATAGATTACAATAAGCAGCTGAAAACACGATAAAAAGGAAAAAATCGTCCTAATATTATATTCAGTCGTGAGTTCAGGTACCCACCAAAAACATTTACATGTAAAATGTTGCCAAGACGAGACTATTCTTTCCGAAGTTAAAGTTATTTTTCTACTAAACAATAGTTCCTGTAGTAACGAAACAGCCAAGCCTCATATTTTGACTATGGTGTAGAGTTTGTGAAGTTAGGTCGTGTATAGTTAGAAGCTTGGCTTCACATGAGATCTGATAACTTTTTGATGGTGCGAGCCTTATGGTCTTGTATTGGCAACATTTTACATGAAAATGTTTTTGGTGGGATTTCACTTCTTCCACACAAAAAAAAAAAAATGTGTGAGTGGTTTACTAAAAATCCTGAAATATGTATTTTATTATTTAAATAATCCGTTCACAATAGCAGTAAACAATTATAAGTCACTAACTGACCCCGCAAACGTCGTTTTACAAAAAAAAAAAAAATAGATAGTAGCCGATTCTCAGACCTACCCGATATGCACACAAAATTTCATACAAATCGGTCCAGCCGTTTCGGAGGAGTATGGCAACTAACATTGACACGAGAATTTTATATATTGGATAACAAGGAGTCCCTAAATCAATTTTCTGACCTCTAGTATCAAAATTTGCGGAAGCCTCATACAAACTTCCATCCCCTAGTTTAATGGGTTGGAGGGTAAAAGTTCCAAGTTTTAGATTTTTTTGTTGTTTGTGTACTAATACTAGCTTACATACCAAATGTCAGCTTTCTAGGACTTCAGGAAGTACCCTAAGAATTTTGATGATCATCAGTGAGTCAGTGACGAAGTCGTAGTTTTTTGGATATCACTAAAACCCAAGTTATGAGGGTTTAAAAAAAAGACGAGGCGCTTCGATAAAAGGTAGGTATAGTGCCCTTGCGCTTCGCTTGGCTCGTCTTGGCGGGGCCATTACCGTTCCCCCAGATTAATAAACGCTGATAAATCGCAAATTTCTTTACCTAATTGTATGCAAATGTCCGACTCACCAATATTAAACGGCTAATGTGTAAATAAAAATGTGATCACTAAAGTGTGGTGTCAACAAACCTTCGTTGAACGTCATGACAGGCCGCGCCTCCTGCGGGGGACTGCGTACTACGGGCCCGTAGTACGGCGTACTGGCGTGCTTCTCCCACTGCGGCTGTACACCCATCATGTAATCCACCGCGCTGTACATCGGACACAACTCCTGTGACGTCATCTCGTAACCGAGCACCGGCATCTTCCAGCCGGCTACCACTCAACAACACCCACGTCCAACTGTTATCCACTAATCGAAGTAACGCAACAGACGATGACCCCGATAATGCTCCACATAAACACAATTAATCAACAGGTGGTTTAATCAGACCAAATAACACAACCCCTTATCACGGAAAACTTTACGAAACATGGATCATAATAAATATTATGTTTATCACAGCAAATATTGATCCAATAATGAGTTTGGAGACAGCTACTGCACCGCTTCTGGCTAATGTTTTCGTTTTTATCACAGTAATTGTGTACCAGTTCTCGATAGTGTTGTTTATAGAGAATCACGCCGGTCTCGGGTGACCAGCTGTTGCACACGACGCGACCTTCCCCGCTCGCGGTGTAACTGCGACTGACGGCCGCGGTCGCCATCACACCTAACATCCGCTTCGCCAATTTGCTGACAGCACCTATGAATGACCCGCTCAATGTGTCCAAGTCAGCAAATGGTAGCGATTCGCGGCGCGCACCCGACACCGCGCTGACTCACCCGTTATCGGAAATGCAGCGGATGTGGAATCGAATGCGGCGCCCGAGGAGTCATTCGGTAGCAGCTGGCTTACAGAGCCTTTTGCCATAACCGTCATGAAGCAGTAAGTAAACAAACTTGCTGGTGACTAATTAGTTGTTACACGCACTGGGGCTTTGTTCGCATGCTCCTTTGTTGCTATGTGTGCATCTATTGTGTGGGCTGTTATCTATCAGGATTCTGATAATGTTCGTGGAGATGATTTATCTCTGAGATGATAAGGAGTAATGACCGACACGACACATATCGAATTCTGTCATTGTCACTCATTTCACACAGATAACAAAGTTTTTTTTTTTAAACTGCTGTACTTTTGACTAACTTTATTGTTGTAAGACAAAAACTTGACAAGCATAACAAAATAATTAATATGGGTACCTATGTATAAACAGTCGACAAGACAAAAACAACTATCAAGCACTCATTAGCCAATTAGTCTAAATTATATAGTAAGTTCTTATGATCCTTGATAAACAAAGCTAATAGCCGTCTGAATACTAATAACATACTAATGCAGTGATTTGGTATTAAAACGTAATAAATAAGATGTAAACAGAGCAGCATTGGCGGCATTCTGGAGCTATCGGCAGACGGGGCAAGTCGGGGTCGCGATATCTCGGCCGAGCGACGATGCCGATACTCCTGCCATAATAACCCCTTCTATCGTAAAACTCGACTTTTTAGATAAACGTTCGTTGAAATCATTGTAAAATAGTAGATAAGTATGAAATGTTTAAAAACTATGTTAGAAAAGTATGGAAGGACATCATTGACATTTTTGTTGAAACCGGGAGAGGTTTGGGAAATCTAGAAAAACTTTCATTTTCGTACACGGAAGAATATTATTCGATAGGATAAACATAGATTCTACGACTTTGTAACTAATTTTTTCGTATTCAAGAACGCTTTGCAAACTTTGCCTCTCTCTTTAAAAATAAATAACAGCATTTTAGCTATCCATAGATTTTAGCATAACCGGTAAAATAAACTTTTTTTTTAAACACTTGATTAAAAACTTAACAACACATGTGACAATATTTTTATTTATGAGCCAAGGTTGTATTTCCTTAAACATTTTTCAAAAATAACCGTGCCCTTAATAATAAAACAAACTTATACGGAAATCTGAGAGGTTAAGTACCTAGTCACATAATAATTACGTATGCATGTTTTAATTAACTACTTATATATTTTCAAGGCAAGCAACTACAGACGCAGTAGAAATAATTCACTTTTACCAGATCATGGTGAATGTTAGTCATCAACTGAATAAGGCGCCTCCCCGACCAAAACGCCGCGCAAGCCGTTTTAATGCAGTTTTTTTGGAGCTATTTACTTGTTATTTAAAAGAAATATCAACTAATAAAAAATACATTAAATTTCTACATAATCTTGACTCCATAACTGTGCTTTTATTTTTTTTTCTTAATGAATATATCTTTAATAAATCTCCTTACAACGAAACCCCAGAAATGAGAAAAAGTGATTGATAACATGCATCTCCTCGTAAATTAAACATTTTTTAATTTTGGTACTAACACTAATGGATAGACAATTTAATAATGAACATTTTGTATCGAATATTTTTTCCAAAAGACCAAAATTTGATTTTATACAGATTTTATTCTAAAATATGGGCGTATTCACTACTGTAACTCATGCGCTCCGTATCGGATTCAGTGTGCCACAGGCTCTCGAGGGTGAAACCCGTGCCGTTTGTCACCGCGTCGCCGTCGGTTAGCGCACTTGCTCACTTACGTCGCATTATCAGTAGTGATAATTATTAGTTTATCGAAGGTTGTTTTGGTTATTGTTATTTACTGCGAAAGGACGCTTTGTGTGTGTATTTAGAACTGTTAAGTTTTGCGAAAGGACGCTTTGTGTGTGTATTTAGAACTGTTAAGTTTTGCGAAAGGACGCTTTGTGTGTGTAATTGTGTATATAAAAACTGTTGAGTTTTGCGTAAGAACGCTACTGTTGTGTACAAACACTCAAAATGCCAAAGTGCAAGAAAGCTGTGCGATTAGGACGTGCAAAAATAGCAAAGATGAACGAAGTTCGGTAAGCTGTCTCGTAGTTATATTTATATACCTATATATTATACATAATTAAAATGTTACACAGTGCAAATTATTTATCAATCTATTTTTTTTGTAGCTGGGCTAAAACAAAACGAAAAAATAGTTATGACGAAACACCAACAACATCTACACATAGTCAACAAAATTACGTAGATGACGGGTATGTACCTAACTACTATAAACCTACTAAGTATTGGTCTAAGATGTGAGTATTTAGTAAAGTGATAAACATCTGTCATACTTACCTATAGTATTTTATCAACAAATAAAAATGAATCTTCGTTATCATGCGTGTGCCATAAAGTTATGGACCTACACACATGAACATTCACATTGATTCAGTACTTAGGTACGTGGTTCAGTGCTAGTCATGTATGTAAATATTTAAAATTTTATGTACCTACCTATTTTAAAATAAATAATCTTTTTTAGGTTAAAAGATAACCAAAGTGACGCACCTCTAATGGAAATTTCTAATATACAACCGATGGAAATAAGCAATAATGAATCAAAAATCAAAATCAAAATCAAAAGTCATTTATTCAAACTAGGCTGAGAATCAGCACTTTTCGAACGTCAATTACAAAAGACAGTCCCCCCAAAACGCCCGCCCTTCACCACTTCCTAGTGCTTTCGCTGGGGAGAAGAAGTGGCGCAACAAACTCCCCAGCAGCACAGCTGTCTGTTCAGTTAGAAAATATTTAATTGTATACAATACTAGATATGCAAAGTTATTGACGTTACAGAACACATTAAATTAAATTATTTGCCATATGTTAGCTTGCCACGCCAATATACCCACAAATACAATAAAAACAATACGTACTCAAGCAAAAATTAAAAATGTAAACAAAAACTTGCTACCTAAATAAAAGCCTCCAGGTATAAAGGGCGTGACAGCTTACATATGTATGCAATACTGGGTTCAGTTCACATAGCTGTGAATGGTAAACTAGGACCATCGAAGTAAAATAAATTTTAAAAAGTTATTAGTAATAACAACAGTAAAACCAAGGTCAGCAAGACGACCAGTCACCACAAGCAGCACCCGTTCACGAGCATAACGCAAAGATCAGCCATTACCCCCCTCGCCATATTTGAGGGAAGGAGGCAACCCGACCCCCGACGCTACCGCAAGCAGTGACATCTAAGGGAGCATGACGAACTTGCTGCCGGTTGCTCAGGCAAGATAAATGTGATCAATCGTAGAGGTCGCTAGCTAACCACATATGTTGCAATCAACTCATTAGAAAACATTGAAATGAGTAGATTATGTCAATAATAAATTAAAATAAAATTAAACTGAATTGACTTATAAAGTCAACTAAAAACAGAAAAAAAAAAAATATATGAACTCATATAACCTGTCAGTAAGCTAATTCTGGAGAAAGAACATAAACATTGTCTTGAGTTAATCAGGGCGACCAACTATTCTTATCGTTTAAGTAGTCGTTGATGGAATAGTATGCCTTTGAACAAAGGTTAGATTTTACTTGAGCTTTAAACGCATTAAAAGGCAAATCTAGCCAAGAAGAAGGTAGCTTATTATAAAAGGCTATACCAAGCCCAACAAATGAGTTATGAACCTTATGAAGCCGGTGAAAGGGAGCACGTAGTTTGTCCTTGTTTCTGGTGTTAACATTGTGAATATCACTGTTTTTAGTGTACAAGTGTATATTTTGCCTAATATATAAGATGTTGGCTAAGATGAACTGTGATGCAACCGTGAGAATACCAATATCTTTAAAAAAATCTCTTAGAGAAACTCTAGCACCTAGCTGGTAAATTGCTCGAACAGCTCGTTTTTGCAGGACAAATATATTTTGTATATCAGCAGCTTTGCCCCATAGCAGAATACCGTAGGACATAACACTGTGAAAATAACTAAAATAAACTAAACGAGCTGTATCAACGTCAGTGAATTGTCTTACTTTCCTGACGGCGTAGGCAGCCGAACTGAGCCTTCCTGCTAGGCTTGATATATGTGGTCCCCACTGAAGTTTGGCATCTAATGTTATTCCAAGAAAAACTGCCGAGCCCACAGTTTCAAGCACCTCTTTATCTAAGACGATGTTGGGTCCTAGATTTCTAACATTCGGTAAGGCGAACTTTACACATTTCGTTTTCTTGGCATTGAGAACTAGGTTATTTGACGTAAACCAATCCGTAACAATAGAGAGTGCACTGTTTACGTCGTCAAAATCTTGTCTATTCCTGTCTACTTTAAAAATAAGAGAGGTATCATCTGCAAACAGTACAACGTCACAGATGCCCTTTAAATAGAAAGGTAAATCATTAATATATACTAAGAACAAGAATGGACCCAGTATTGAGCCTTGCGGTACACCTAACTGAACTGGTAGCCCAGAAGATTTCACACCATTAACATCTACACATTGGAACCTATTATGTAAATAAGAATTTATTACGTTGAGAGCTTCGTTTTGGACACCGTAATGACGTAGTTTACGTAAAAGTGTGTCATGGTGCACGCAATCAAAGGCTTTGGAGAGATCACAGAAAATTCCAATAGCATTTTGCGAGTCCTCCCATGCATTAAATATGTGTTTCAGCAAAGCAACACCCGCATCTGTAGTTGAACGACCTTTTGTAAAGCCATATTGTTCATTATGAAGGAGGCTATTTAAATTAAAATGAGTAAGTATAACATTTATAATCCTTTTCTCGGTTACGTAACGTTTACAGGGTAAATTTCCTTTTTAGCAAGCTAAAGTACAATAAAATTTTAATACATGTCATACTAATTTTTAATTGGAGTAGTATGTCATACTAAATTTTAATTGGTGCGGGCGGGAAATAAGTACTTGCAATCAAATTGTAAAAGTATTTGCTAGTCGGGCGCGAGCAAAGCTGGAACACAGAAATACCTACTTGCATAGGAAATCGATCCATGTCTTTATATAAATAAGGAGCACAATCGTATTTGCAAAAAAATACTTTGAACTTCCAAATTTTATTTTTTCGCAAAAACGATTGTGCTCCTTATTTGTACAGGAACACGGATTGATTTCCTATGCAAGTATTTTCATCTCTGGAAGCCGAAGGCGCGGGGCTCGTGGCGCGGCGGTCGGCGGAGTTAGTTGCGAGTTCGGGGCTGGCTGACCGTGCACGAAGTATTCCGAAGCTGCCCGAGTGCGGCGAGATTACGAAATTAAATCTGTGTAGGTACTTCGCGCACGTGCGAGTCTGTCGAGTCGGGAAAAAGTTGGCATGTATCTATCATAATTATCATCATCATCATCATCATCATCATCATCATCATCATCAGCAGCCGGAAGACGTCCACTGCTGAACAAAGGCGTCCCCCTTAGACCACCACGCCGAACGACAATCCGCCACTTGCATCCATCCACTGTATCATAATAAGGAACATAATTGCATAAACACAATTGCTTCTTCGTAACTAGCTAATCGCCCCAACTTCTTTTAGACTATTTCGCGCCATTTATTCTCAGTTCTATACAACAATATAATTTATATATACTTTATTCTATACTAGCGACCCGCCCCGGCTTCGCACGGGTCCCATACTGATTGTTGTTTTCGTGGTTTTAAGGGTACTAAGGCTGATAGTGAGGTCAAAATGTAAATCCAAGATGGCGGCTGCAATTTTTCGTCATGGGTGTCGTTTTCATGGTTTTCGAGGGTGCTAAAGCTGATGGTGAGGTCAAAATGAAAATCCAAGATGGCGGCTGCAATTTTTCGTCATGGGTGTCGTTTTCATGGTATTCGAGGGTGCTAAAGCCGATAGCGAGGTCAAAATGAAAATCCAAGATGGCGGCTGCGGAAATTTTCAAATTTCTCGTCATGGGTGTCGTTTTCATGGTGTTCGAGGGTGCTAAAGCTGATGGTGAGGTCAAAATGAAAATCCAAGATGGCGGCTGCAATTTTTCGTCATGGGTGTCGTTTTCATGGTATTCGAGGGTGCTAAAGTCGATAGCGAGGTCAAAATTAAAATCCAAGATGGCGGCTGCGAAAATTTTCAAATTAATCGTTATGGGTGTCGTTTTTATAGTTTTCGAGGGTGCTAAACCTGATGGTGAGGTCAAAATGAAAATCCAAGATGGCGGCTGCAATTTTTCGTCATGGGTGTCGTTTTCATGGTATTCGAGGGTGCTAAAGCCGATAGCGAGGTCAAAATGAAAATCCAAGATGGCGGCTGCGGAAATTTTCAAATTTTTCGTCATGGGTGTCGTTTTCATGGTGTTCGAGGGTGCTAAAGCTGATGGTGAGGTCAAAATGAAAATCCAAGATGGCGGCTGCAATTTTTCGTCATGGGTGTCGTTTTCATGGTATTCGAGGGTGCTAAAGTCGATAGCGAGGTCAAAATTAAAATCCAAGATGGCGGCTGCGAAAATTTTCAAATTAATCGTTATGGGTGTCGTTTTTATAGTTTTCGAGGGTGCTAAACCTGATGGTGAGGTTAAAATGTAAATCCAAGATGGCGGCTGCAATTTTTCGTCATGGGTGTGGTTTTCATGGTATTCGAGGGTGCTAAAGCCGATAGCGAGGTCAAAATGAAAATCCAAGACGGCGGCTGCTAAAATTCTCAAATTTTTCGTCATGGGTGTCATTTTCATCGCATTCGAGGGTGCTAAAGCCGATAGCGAGGTCAAAATGAAAATCAAGATGGCGGCTGCGAGAATTTTCAAATTTATCGTTATGGGTGTCGTTTTTATAGATTTCGAGGGTGCTAAACCTGATGGTGAGGTTAAAATGAAAATCCAAGATGGCGGCTGCAAGTTTTCGTCATGGGTGTCGTTTTCATGGTAATCGAGGGTGCTTAAGCCGATAGCGAAGTCAAAATGAAAATCCAAGACGGCGGCTGCTAAAATTCTCAAATTTTTCGTCATGGGTGTCGTTTTCATCGCATTCGAGGGTGCTAAAGCCGATAGCGAGGTCAAAATGTAAATCTAAGATGGCGGCTGCGAAAAATAAAAAATAATAAAATTTTTAATTATATTCATTTTTTTTTTATGTCTCGTCTTCGAATTTTTGGTTTAGGGACATACTTAGTCGTACTTGGAAGCGTTTTGAATTTTACGAGTATATCTCATCCTTATCACTAATCTCCCGAACCTTAAAAATCTGTCATCATTATGCAAAATATTTTTCTTTTGCAGTTTACGAGAGGCCTTTACAGGAGACTTGGCGGAAGCTGAAAACACTGGAGTAACCAGTAAACACATTGAAGATGTAAGTTTCTGATACCTTTCACGTGTTTTCTGAACTTCAATGAAAGTTAGAAAGGGTAGTCCATTTATATTTGAAAATAGAAAACCTATTCTACTTCAGATAAAAAAAAATTCGTGGATTATTCTAGTACGATTGTTTTTTTGGGTACATAATAAAAACTTTTTTTTATTATTTTAGTTTCAAATTTCGTATGAAGAGGAAGCAAAACCTTACGAAAAAATAATAAACAGAAGAATTATTGATGTCAGCCACTTCCTTTCCGAATTAAAACGCATTTCAAACCATGGACCACTTGGATGCAGCTTCACAGAACTTGACCTCGTAGCTGAAACACTAATTGGTCTACAGTCAAAATTTACATTTAAATGTCGGCTTTGCAATCAAAAGTTTGTTATAAATGGAGACAATTGCAGTGACAACTACTTAAATATTAATACGTGCGCTGTCGCAGGTACTATTGCTATAGGTGGGGGGCATGCACAGTTGGATGAACTTATGTCAGCAATCAACCTCCCGTTATTATCAGAAAAGACGTATTCAGACAACCATGACCTTATAAGTAACAAATGGGAAGAAGTTTTAGTAGAATCCATGAATCAGGCTGCAGAAAGAGAAAAACAATTCGCAATTTCTAATGGCAGGGTGAACAAAGATGGGATTCCCATAATAGATGTCATTGCTGATGGTTGCTGGTCTAAACGTAGTTATAAAAAGAATTATAATGCTCTTTCGGGTGCAGCTGCCATAATAGGTAAACATACAGGAGAAATTCTATTTTTAGGCATTAAAAATAAATACTGCTTCATCTGTGCCCGTGCAGAAAACAAACATGTTGATCCGTCAGAACACAAATGTTTTAAAAATTACAGTGGTCCATCCACAAACATGGAGAGTGAAATAATTGTGGAAGGATTTAAAGAATCCATAAGAATGTATAATTTAATTTACGGAAAACTCATATCTGATGGTGATGCTAGCACTTACTCCAAAATATTACAGGCTCGCCCGTATCCTGACCTAACTGTTGAAAAAATTGAGTGCCGGAACCACATTTTAAGGAATTTTTGCAATAAATTACAAACACTCACCACAGACACTAAATATAACATAAAATACCGAAAATTCGTAACAAAAAAAGCTATACTACGAACACGATTTACTATTTGCAAATTAATTAAAAAACATAAGTCTAACTCTGATGTTCAACTTCTGTTTGATGACATATTAATTAGCCACCTCCATGGCTTCGGGGAACACACTAAGTGCCGATCATACTTCTGTGATAGCATCGGCAAAACGGACCTGCCAAATGATTTTATTTTAAGCCCTTTGTGGCAAAAAATATGTTTTATTACCCAAAATGTTGCAGGACATGCTCGAAGTTTAATGTATGACGTTGATAGCAACGTAGTTGAAAGATTTAATAGCGTGGTGGCTAAATTGGTTGGCGGCAAAAGAATTAATTTTTCTTTAAAAAATTCATATCAAACCAGATGTCATGCCGCTGCCGTAGGTTTTAATGAAAAAAAAACGATTTCTCGCCTATATAAATCAATTAATAATGGAAACAGCCCTCAAGGCAAAATAAAAAAGCTAGAAAACAAAAGAATAAATAAAAATGCGAAAAAAAAGCAAAATAAGCAACCAAAAAAACGAGGCGGCTTGTTCTTAGAAAAATCGAAACAGGACCACAATTATGGTCAAGACTGCACCAAACCCGATATACCAATCGATGTTTTTAATAAACTTAAAGAAAATTTTATGAAAAATTTAAAAAAAACTAATGAGGAAAGAAGTATAATCGAACGGACAACCGTTTTACAAAGTGAATGCAGCGAGTGGCTAGAGTTGCGTAGGTCATTGTTAACTGCTTCCAACTTTGGAAAAGTTGTAACACGGCGAAGTGACACGAGTTGTCATAACTTTGTAAAAAATTTATTGTACAAAACTAACACTGAGCATGTGTCGTCAATAAAACATGGCAAAGATAATGAAAAATTTGCTGTCAAGCAATTAGAGAGGCAAGAAAAAATTAAAATTGAACCTTGTGGTCTATTTATTGACGAAGAGTTGCCATTTTTAGGAGCCACTCCGGATGGCTTATGTAGCGACGATACTATCGTAGAAATTAAATGCCCGATAACGGCATTCAAATTGGGTTTAGAAGAAGCCATAAAAAAAAGAAAAGTGACCTTTTGGAAAACAACAAAAAAAGGGCTGGAAATCAATAAAAACCACCAATGGTACTATCAAGTGCAAGGGCAACTACACGTAACTAAACGATCAAAGTGTTTATTTGCAGTTTGGTCAAACGAAAACTCTTCAATAAAAACGGAATACATTGAGAGAGATGATACATTCTGGAAAGAGAAGATGAAAGAAAAGCTAACATCATTTTATGTAGATTGTATGTTGCCAGAATTAATCGACCCCCGCTTCCCTCGAGGGATGAATATAAGAAATCCTGCATACGTTGAAGAGGCAATACGAAAAAAAAGTAAAGAAAATGTTGAACCTCAATTAAATGACGATATTGAGGCAGATGTAGATAGAAGAAGTGAAAGTGACGAAACTACATGTACTCGTTATTTAGATTTTAGGGATATGTAAACTAGATGATGATAAAATAAAGACTACCTGGCAAACAATAAATAATGAAATAGGTAGGAAAAAACAGCGTAATACTGAATTTAATTTAGAGACTGCAAATGGCCCCATCAACTCAGAGTAGAAATAGCTCAGGAATTTGAAATTTTTTTTTGCGAATATTCCCTTTAAAACTACTGAAGCTTTAAATTCATCCCCCACACTTTCTGCTGCCTTGCTTACAAAGAATGTAAAGCCATGCCCTTTGGAGTTTAGGTTTTAGCATACAAACCTTCAGGTTGTTATAAAAGCTTTTAAAGATCTTAAAATTTAATCAACAGAAGATCTCTGGGCAATGTCTGTAAAAGTATGTAGATCTCTCATCGAAACCATTGCGCTTTATTTAGCTTTCATATTTAACACCAGTGTTGATCAAGGAGTTTTTCCGGATCTTATGAAACATAGTAAAGTAGTTCCATTGTTCAAATCCGGTGACAGTAAAGAACCCAACAATTATAGGCCTGTGTCAATTCTGCCAGTTCTCAGTAAGGTGTTTGAAAAGTTGATGCTCAATCAAATGTTACGTCACTTAAAATAAAAATTCCATCTTTCATGAACACCAGTACTGTTTCACCAAAGGGCGTTGTACTACTGACGCCGGTGTTACCCTAATAAAGAACATTTTTAACGCCTGGGAAGAAGCACAAGATGCCATTGGAATCTTTTGCGACTTCTCTAAGGCGTTCGATTGCGTAAACCATGAGACACTTCTGATGAAACTAGAGCACTAGGGGATTAGAAAAACAGCACTTAATTTGCTAAGATCATACCTGAAAGATAGAAAGGTTAAAGTTCAAGTAAACAGCATAAACTCTGAAAACAATGTTTGAAAACATGCTGATCGTGCTCCATAGGACAATCTAGAGTCTAGATAAAATCAAACTGGTTGCTAATTCAATTTATACATACACATTTTTTTAATACATTGTTTTTTACATTCTGTGACAAATGTAACTCACACACTTTTTAAAATACTAGTAAAATTTTACAATCTTTGTAAATATTTGAGCACCATGTATCTATCACATAATTGATTTACCAGTCTGTTATATTTTTAATTCTTTTACCATTTGTGGTAGACTAAATTTCATTTTAGGTGCATCGTGTTCACATATAATTATATAATGAATGAATACAAAAACTTGTAAAACATTTTAAAAGAGTAACGGTGGAGTTTCTTGCCCATTCTTCTCCACACGAAAAAGGGGCGACTAGAATCAATTCTTTTTTTTATTTTTATTTTTGACGTTCAAAAGTGCCTTTTAAGTGCCTATTTGAAATAAATGATTTGACTTTGACTTTTGATTTTAGAAAATAGTTAAATTAATAATCATTTATAAATTTGTACCTCCTTTAAAATAATAAATGATAATAAAATTAACTTTGTTGTTTATTTATTATTTTTCTACTTTTATCACTGTCTGAACAGATAACTCACCTTCAATCTAAAAAATATACACCGCATAATGTTTCTTATAAAGTATCATACACATATATATAAATACATATTCTTGCCCTACTTTAGCTAAAGTTGTCCATTTGAAATACCTAAGAGTCACTATTGACTCCAACCTAAATTTCTGTAAACATATAGATCTACTATCTATATATTTATATAATATATATTATATTTTTGGTGGCGCCATCTTGAATTTTGATTTTGACCCCATAATCTTTGTCAGCGTTCTCGAAAACCTTGAAAATGACATCCATAACGAAAAATTTGCAAATTTTTGGAAGCACCGTTTTGTATTTTGATTTTGACCCCATAGTCTTTGTCAGTGTCTTCGAAAACCATGAAAACGACACCCATGAGGGTAAAACTTTGAAAATTTATAGTGGCGCCTTCTTGAATTTTGATTTTGACCCCATAATCTTTGTCAGTGTCCTCGAAAACCTTGAAAACGACACCCATGACGAAAAATTTGCAAATTTTTGGAAGCGCCATTTTGTATTTTGATTTTGACCCCATAATCTTTGTCAGTGTCCTCGAAAACCATGAAAACGACACCCATGAGGGTAAAACTTTGAAATTTATGGTGGCGCCATCTTGAATTTTGATTTTGACCCCATAATCTTTGTCAGTGTCCTCGAAAACCTTGAAAACGACACCCATGACGAAAAATTTGCAAATTTTTGGAAGCGCCATTTTGTATTTTGATTTTGACCCCATAATCTTTGTCAGTGTCCTCGAAAACCATGAAAACGACACCCATGAGGGTAAAACTTTGAAATTTATGGTGGCGCCATCTTGAATTTTGATTTTGACCCCATAATCTTTGTCAGTGTCCTCGAAAACCTTGAAAACGACACCCATGACGAAAAATTTGCAAATTTTTGGAAGCGCCATTTTGTATTTTGATTTTGACCCCATAATCTTGGTCAGTGTCCTCGAAAACCATAAAAACGACACCCATGAGGGTAAAACTTTGAAATTTATGGTGGCGCCATCTTGAATTTTAATTTATACCCCATAATCTTTGTCAGTGTCCTCGAAAACCTTGAAAACGACACCCATGACGAAAAATTTGCAAATTTTTGGAAGCGCCATTTTGTATTTTGATTTTGACCCCATAATCTTTGTCAGTGTCCTCGAAAACCATGAAAACGACACCCATGAGGGTAAAACTTTGAAATTTATGGTGGCGCCATCTTGAATTTTAATTTATACCCCATAATCTTTGTCAGTGTCCTCGAAAACCTTGAAAACGACACCCATGACGAAAAATTTGCAAATTTTTGGAAGCGCTATTTTGTATTTTGATTTTGACCCCATAATCTTTGTCAGTGTCCTCGAAAACCATGAAAACGACACCCATGAGGGTAAAACTTTGAAATTTATGGTGGCGCCATCTTGAATTTTGATTTTGACCCCATAATCTTTGTCAGTGTCCTCGAAAACCTTGAAAACGACACCCATGACGAAAAATTTGCAAATTTTTGGAAGCGCCATTTTGTATTTTGATTTTGACCCCATAATCTTTGTCAGTGTCCTCGAAAACCATGAAAACGACACCCATGAGGGTAAAACTTTGAAATTTATGGTGGCGCCATCTTGAATTTTGATTTTGACCCCATAATCTTTGTCAGTGTCCTCGAAAACCTTGAAAACGACACCCATGACGAAAAATTTGCAAATTTTTGGAAGCGCCATTTTGTATTTTGATTTTGACCCCATAATCTTTGTCAGTGTCCTCGAAAACCATGAAAACGACACCCATGAGGGTAAAACGAAAATTTATGGTGGCGCCATCTTGAATTTTGATTTTGACCCCATAATCTTTGTCAGTGTCCTCGAAAACCTTGAAAACGACACCCATGACGAAAAATTTGCAAATTTTTGGAAGCGCCATTTTGTATTTTGATTTTGACCCCATAATCTTTGTCAGTGTCCTCGAAAACCATGAAAACGACACCCATGAGGGTAAAACTTTGAAATTTATGGTGGCGCCATCTTGAATTTTGATTTTGACCCCATAATCTTTGTCAGTGTCCTCGAAAACCATGAAAACGACACCCATGAGGGTAAAACGAAAATTTATGGTGGCGCCATCTTGAGTTTTGATTTTGACCCCATAATCTTTGTCAGCGTTCTCTAAAACCTTGAAAACGACACCCATGACGAAAAATTTGCAAATTTTTTAACTATGATTTTGACTCCATTTTACATAACGGCAATTTTTGTTAGGGACGAAGTCTCGTGGAGTCGCAAAACGCTTTTTTCGTTCCAAAAATTAGAAAGAATTGGAAAGTAAGTATTCATGGACGTAAGTATAGTCACTGAATTTATGACCAAAATTATTTAGGCGCACAGTTTCTTTCATCCATAGATTTTTTTTATTCAATACCGTCTCTGTTTATTCTAAGGTCTGTGATTTTTACTAGTCGCAAGTTTATAGTTCGAAAGTTGTTCGCCAGATGGCGCTAGTAATTTTTACGAAGTATTGTAGAGGTGGGGTGCGGCAAAGAGGGAACGAAATGCTCAAGGTTATTTGCTCAGGGTACGGCCTTCTAAGTATTTTAGTTTCTACCCAACTAATAACATATCTTTATGGGCTGTCAGAGTATTTACTAAGATTTGTAAGTGTTATCTAAGTGTCGTTTACTTAGTATTTCACATATTTAAATATAATCATATACTCGTAAATGATGATTTCCACAAAACGACTTGCATCGCATCGTATCGGAACGGATTTTACAATCTTTAAACGATATTAAGTCGTGTACACAGTATTTAAAGTCTTACCAAGACGCGCACAGCAGCTTTACCGCGGGCGTCTTCCGCGAAGCGATCGTAGATTTTTGCCATAAATCATCAATCGAAGCATTGCACCCGTGCGAAGCCGGGGCGGGTCGCTAGTTTTCAATAATTAGAAAACGTCAACACGGTAGGAATGAAACTATTTGACTAGGCCTAATTGCGTAATACACTATCAATTTCAAAGTGAATAATTCTGAAAGATATTACTAATCCTTTGCTTAATAAGTTCGAAAAATGTATCTGCTCAAATCCGCAACAATCTGCTCCGATGCGAAGCGAGCCGTTTGGTGTAAATCATCCTTAACTTGCATAAATAAACCACAGACTAGAATTCACAGATATTCAAGACACGCTAATTTCTAAATAAAATGAAAATAATATTCGTAAAAAAATTCTTTACTATTCATACTGATCTAACATTCATGAATAAACATCGTGATCAAATGCTATTCGCCAAATAATTATTTACCATTTTTTAAATCATCCATCACAATATAATTTTTACCTAATTTATTTTCATTGCAAAATTA
Organism: Globia sparganii; assembly: GCA_949316385.1. Taxonomy (NCBI): domain Eukaryota; kingdom Metazoa; phylum Arthropoda; class Insecta; order Lepidoptera; family Noctuidae; genus Globia; species Globia sparganii. Next base: position 8,176,901 of record OX438670.1, read on the forward strand.
CGTATTTTTGAGCTTATTTCGTATTAATAGCTTACATTTCAACTGACCTAACAATAAGATTAATATCTTCGTTATAAAGGTAATGCTTAAACAAAAAGTTATTAGATTGTAAAAAAAGTTGACATCCCACATATCGGTTTCCGTAAAGAAGAAAAAAAATATGAGGAAAATCCGGTTCGAACTGAGCGTTTCTTACTAAGACTAAGAAAATTATATGATGAGTCGTGTTATTATTGAGTTGTTTAGGTCTAGCTTGGCGCTTAGGGTATCATTAGCTACGTTGTAGGTACTCAACATAGCTTATTAAGTGTGCTCAACTCCCATATTTATTATTTAGATAAAATTTATCGAAGAAAACTACGCAGGTGTTAGAAGAAATAAGCCCAGTGAGAAAACTTATAATTTATTGTTTTTATTAGATAAGTACATACCTGTATTTTATAATAACAATAAAAACTTTTAAATCTAAATGATAACTTTTTATAATTATGTACTTTTACAAATTATAAAAATAAAAATTTCGGCCCCCGACCCACCGCGTCGCATCGCATCGCCCACCCGCGCTTATACCTAAGCCTTCCTTAAGAATTGGGCTATTAAATGCAAAAACATTTTTTCAAATTCGACTTGTAGTTCCACAACACGAAGATTGGACATCCTGTATGCATTTCAGATATTATCTGAAATCATGCATAATAGTGGCGACTTTACTTAAATCATGAATTATTTTAAATCTTAAAGTAGTTTTTTGTATACCAATTATAAACGTTAAGTGCACATTATAAAATAAAATCAGGAGTTTATTAATATAAATGAAACGCTGGTAACGTGCGAATAATAACAATTTTCCGTTTTCTTACTTACGTCACTTTACATACTCTTAGTGACCCATACCTTGACATCAACTTGTAAAACACATAAGTAAGTACTTGAGCGAGCTAACAATAATATGAACAATTGACTTACGTAAATCAGTATTTTGCTAACATAGTATTATTGGCGTCATTGTAGACAAGATTTTAAGACTGTGCCGACCGTACAGTGGCGCCCTCATCGTTTGTTTGGTTATTTCATACAATTTAGAATGAAAATGCAGAAAATAAACACGTTAAGTTGTGCTTCACAAGATTATACGTTAATATTATTATAAAAGGTAGTTTTATATTGTTTAGTTTCATTATAATCCTTAAAACGGATAAAAGTGGCCACTATATTCCGTTTTAAGGATTATGATAAAACTAAACAATATAAAACTACCGCTTCTAATAATATTAACGTATAATTTTGTGAAGCACAACTTAACGTGCTTGTTTTCTGCATTTTCATTCTAAATTGTATGAAATAACCAAACAAACGATGAGGGCGCCACTGTAGGGTCGGCACAGTCTTAAGAAAATTCTACTTAGTTTTCTGCGTTTTTCATCCAGAGGTTGATAAGGCTAGTGGTTTATTTTATAGAAGACGTGCACCCTTTTTTTTTTGTGGATGGGAAATCATCAAATGACCCCTCCCGCTCTGGGTGGAGCAGAAGGGAGTGTCAGACTCTTACTGACTAAAACCCACCCGTGTTCCTTCCTTAGCCCTTGGTGTTCCGGGGTAGCGGTAATCCTTTCGGACAATCCCGCTGCCCCGGATGAGACCAACCCTGAGGCAGAACTTATCCATAAAAAAAAAATATCCGGAAAATAACCGAAGTTATGGAAATAACTTGCAGAGTAAGCAAGCAGAAGTGGCAGCAGGCTGGCCATGTTTGTCAAAGGACTGATGGCCGGTGGAGCAGATGAGTTTTGGAGTGGAGAGCATGTATCGGCAAGAGGGACGCCCCCGAACTAGATGGATTGACGACCTTAAGGTGCCTGGGACAGACTGGATGCGGAAGGTGGAGGACAGAGTGTTGTGGCACAGCCTGGGAGAGACCTTGATTGATTGATACCTATTCGAATCCCGTGAAATAAATTAGAAGAGGATACAGCCTTATTTTTTGTAATGTTCCACCTGGCCCATTTCTAGACACTGTAGATGCAAATCACCGGATATGTAGCGACGCACACGAATCAAGAACGCATACAACGTTCATTGAATGCAATGTTCATGAAATCCCTGGAAGCGTCTAGACACCAGTGTTTATAATTTGGCTTCGGTACCCGGTAATGTGTAAGTTAAACCTAGAGCTACGGCTATTCTGCTATAGAATAATCAGCCTATGATGTTCCCAATGCAGGAACACAGGCCTCTTCTCTGTGATAAGAAGTGGGCCATAATCCACCACGCGGACCCAGTGCGGCTTGGTAGATATCACATGTCTTGGAATTTGTGGTTGATGTTTTCCTTCGCCGTTTTGAGTGTGGTGAAAAATAATATACACAAAGTAAAGCTGGGTTGTAAATTCACCATCATTTAGGTACAGGGTACTACTAGCAATCCAGACAGGCGTTTTACTTTGTGTAAATAATTTCATCGCCACTGCTCTCAAAACGGTGAAGAAAAAAAAAACTTAATATAACATAATTATCAGACAAGCTGTCCTTGAGGTGGTGTGTAAAAAAAAACCATAAAAAAAACATAACTTTAATTTCGGAAATCGGTGTCGTTGGGTTCGCATTTTCGTTGTTTGCCACCGACTTCCGAATTTTTTTTCACTTTGTACCTAGTGACTTTTTAGGAAGTAGGTTTTTTGTTTTGTAAAAAAAGTTTTTATTTTTCACTTTCGTATAACACTACTTTTTATGTAAATATCAGGGACAGGAAGTCGTGGCAAAAATACGTATTATTAAAGCTAACTCAAAAACTACCCAAACAAAGTTAATAAAATTTATATGAGACCATACCTAAGCATACCCTATCCATTAAAAAATAATGTTTGAAATCGATTTACAATTGCCGGAAATATCGAGTAACATACAAAAAAAAAACAACATACAGTCGAATTGAGAACCTCCTCCTTTTTGAAGTCGGTTAAAAATACCTATAAATAAGGTAGGTAGACATGATAATAATAAGTGAAAATGATTACATAATTGACTTCTCTTATTGCTGCGCGGTAAAACTCCAGTTGTACTTGTTTATCAATTGATTAGTTAGGTACCTATAACGCCAATTATGCCAATTTATAGGTAAATTCCGTGAGACGGCTCGATCACGCGGTGACTTGCGTAATCTATATAGACTCATTAATATTATAGGCTGAAGAGTTTTTTTGTTTATTTGGTTGAACGCGCTAATCTCAGGAACTACTGATTCGAATTGAAAAAATCTATTTGTGTTGGATAGTCCATATTTTATCGAGGAAGGCTATAGGCTATATAACATCACGCTACGACTAATAGAAGCGGATATCAACGAAAAATGTTTAAAAAACGGGAAAAATGATTCCTTTTGACAGCTTTCGTTTCGTACGCTACGTAAACGGTTAAAGCAAAGACCATGATTGTATGGCGGAATTGTTCCCCTTTTAAACTTCTAACAAAAAGTCCGCGACAGCATATAGTATAGAAGTATGAGGAACAGGGTGTAAAGTTCACTCATACTCTATAGAAACGGGAGGATCCTCCGACCAGACGGGTGTTATGTCTGGCGGGCAACTGCCCAATGATTCATGTCGGGCCGTTGTATCTATGCTAAATGCGCGGTAAACTCTGGTTGCGAGATGCAGGATTTTGTGACGTCAGTATGACGCGTTGTTCGCATGTGGCGTCGTTGTTGTAGATACCGCTACATCACTCACCCCCGGAGACCGGAGGTCGATAGTCGGCTGTCTTGTATCTTGCGATGCTTGCCAGGCCAGCTGAGGTTCCAGTGAGTCGGAACCTGTTGTCGCATAGTTCACGGTGAGTCGGAACTGTCTGCGAAGATGTCCCCAGTGAGTCGGGGTGGCGCTGCATTATGCTCCAGTGCGTCGGATGTGGTACAGCACCAGGTTGCGGCTGACTGCTGGCGTCGACCAGGAGACTAATTAAGAGGTCTTCTTGTTGACCGGCCGAAAGCGCAGTGTGCTGTGCCGAGGTTGCTGATGAGGCTGAGGGTGATGACCAGGAATGCGCGGTCGCTGCATGCTGGTGGTCAGGATACCCGTTGAAACCGTGGGTGCTGGCTGGCTGGGTGACTCGCCGCTAAAGCTTGCGGGAGTGATGATGATGACGTCACTGGAGTAGGTGCACGAAGGCTGCGCTGACGTTCATCACGTCGGGGTCACCAGTATAGAAGTATGAGGAACAGGGTGTAAAGTTCACTCATACTCTATAGAAACGGGAGGATCCTCCGACCAGACGGGTGTTATGTCTGGCGGGCAACTGCCCAATGATTCATGTCGGGCCGTTGTATCTATGCTAATTGCGCGGTAAACTCTGCTTGTGAGATGCAGGATTTTGTGACGTCAGTATGACGCGTTGTTCGCATGTGGCGTCGTTGTTGTAGATACCGCTACAAATTCACTATAACCTTTTTTAACCCCCGACGCAAAAAGAGGGGTGTTATTAACCGTCGACGCAAGAAGAGGGGTATTATAAGTTTGACGTGTCTGTATGTCTGTCTGTGGCATCGTAGCTCCTAAACGAATGGACCGATTACGAGGCTTTTTTTTTTTGTGAAAGCTGACGTGATCGAGATGGTTCTTAGCTACAATTTATGGAGATCTGTTCAGGCGTTTCAAGGTCAACAGCTCTTTTTGTTAGCTGCGGTATGGTATGATCTTAGACGCATAATCGGTATCAAATTTTTTTTTTTTTGCGGTAATCGCCGCGTCGTCGGGGACCGTACTTCGTCTATAACGTGCGGTAGCGGTCCCCCGACGATGTGGCAATTAATAGGTTCTTTTAATGAAGTTAAAAGAGCGAGAGAAAAAAAAATACTTTTTAGATTTTTTTTTTTGTGTCGGGGGTTACTTAAAAAATGTTTAATTTAATTTTTTACTCAGAGATGGATGAGAAAAGAAAATTAATTTTTTGGAAGTCGAAAATAATCTAGTAATGTTTTCTTTTTTTTGTTATTGAATTTTGTCTGGAAGATCCGGTTCACACGGAGACGATCGATCAGTACGGTTTTTATCGGTAAAAAGTTGGGATCACACTTCAACATCCCGATGTTTATACAGTTAAAAACAAATGCAGTATTAAACTGCTATGTGATCCCAAAATTATACAGTTAAATATTGTATTGGGTTCATTCCAATGTAATCCACAGCCAAGTCAAGTTCAAAACACACAGGTTGCAAACTGTCCATTCAATAGTCCGCCAGGCTCGGCTGCTTGCAGCGTATTGTGCGATGAAATTACAGTGCACGGATTAATAAATTATTATGACAATGTCTTGTGTTGTGTTGGAAGTCAGGCATCGTTTAAAACAAGTTTTTTTGTTTTGACTCTTTTCTAAAATTTCTTTGTTTGGTCTATCATGCGGCCGTCTCATTTATTTATTTATCAGTATTTTTTTGCAATGTTACTCAATATCACACTATTTATACATATTATTCATTATTGTTCTTATCTGACACAATGTATTTTATTTATTTAAGCATGCATACACACGTCACGTTGCAGTATAAAACTGATTTACATCCGTCACCTCACACATCAGGTCCAGTTGAAAACCAACGTCAGGCACTAGTCTGGCATTTTTGCTGAACTGGGCCTTTTTAGCACAGCCATGAGGCACACTTTCCTGCAAATTTTTTACATCGGAGTTTACACTTTTTTATTTTTATTTGATTGTATCTGATGTATGTCTTTTGGTCTGTGGTAAATAAATGTATTTTCTTTCTTTTCTTTACTGATCGTCGACGTGTGAATGGACACTAACATATTTCATAGCAACACAGTGGAGGGAAAAGAACCCTACTTGCTACACACACACACACTACACTACTAAGAACACTACTTGCTACGTAAATATCAGTGTCAGGAAGTTATTAAAACATTATCAATATAATTTTAAACTAAGTGGAAAAAAATCGTATTATTCAAGTTAACTCAAAAACTGCACAAGCAAAGTTAATCTTTATATGAGACCACCCCCTTTTTTTTTTTGAGGATGGGAAATCATCAATTGACCCCTCCCGCTCTGGGTGGAGCTGAAGGGAGTGTCAGACTCTTACTGACTAAAACCCACCCGTGTTCCTTCCTTAGCCCTTTGTGTTCCGGGGTAACGGTAACCCTTTCGGACAATCCCGCTGCCCCGGATGAGACCACCCCTGAGGCAGACCTTATCCATTAAAAACAATACATAGATATAAAAAAGCTAAGGTGCATTGAAGAATTGAAGACACCGACTAGTAGAATCATCAAAATTCGCATAGAAATGCCGGCGATGCAGTACATTTATGCATAAACTTCGTACCTAATGAATAATTACCTAATGTATTATATACTAAAACCTTCCTGAAAGTATGTAGACCACGTTAATGAAAGAAATATCAAAATTATTGAATTAGTTTTTGTGAAAATCATGTAATATAACTCATGTAATGTAATATACATATGTGAAAATCATGTAATGTAATATACATACGGGTCGAATACAAAACCTCTTTTTTTGAAGTCGTATAAATACGACCACTTTTAGAGATTTACGCAATCTGTGGTTGGACTTTGGACCTCCATTATCTACAGAGGCCAGCACATCAAGCTACCCCAATCTGTCAAATTTTCCCAATTGAATATGAACCTTATTCCCTTGCAGTAAAGTTGAAAATCTATCAAAGAAATTTGACAGATTAGTGTAGCTTGATGTGCTGGACTAGAGTCCAGCACATCAAGCTACACTCCAAAGTCCAATTTACCGATTGCGGAAGTTGGGTAACCACTAGCGAACTAAATCACTAGCGAACGAGAACAATAGATAGTTGAATTGAATGTTTGCTTGTTTGTGCATTATTATAAAAAATAAATATTAAATAAAAAATTTGTTTTACGGTATGAATTTATTTATATACTTTTAAAAATAATTTTATAAATTATTTCTTATAAGTATTTTTAAAGATTATTTTACATAATATAATACCTACTTATATTTCTATAATGAAAAAAAATATTACTCGTACTTATACTAAGTCTTAAAGTGTAAGAAAAGGGTTGCCTATCTTTGTTCACCAAGTGTTGGTTAACGTATGACCTGTTCATACAATAATCATATACACACGACCCAAAGGTCACTGTGCAATTACTAATAAACTTTTGCAACGAACTAACAATAACATAATGAGTCTCCTATTTAGGTACTATACGGTACCTAATATAATTTTCTGCATGTAATAATACTGAGTAACAAGGCGTAGAGTCCACTTACTGTACAAAGTCTATTTCTACATAATGTATCGTATCGACTAAAAACTGTATAGACGTGATTATTTACATGTGCATGTTATATTTAACTACTGTTACTGTCAGCCAGCATCATCCCACTGCTGAGCCAATGTCTCTCCCCATCTGCTGCTCTTTCGATCCAGGGCTAAGTGGACCACTGCCCACTGGTCGTTTATTTTGTCCAGCTCGTCCCGCCATCTTCTACGCGATCTGCCGCAACGCCATCTATGGTTGTGTCAGGGCTCCATTATGTGGTGATTATTTTGGCCCACAGCTCATTTGGCATACGGCAGACATGGCCAGCCCAGTCCCACTTCAGCTTAGCGGCTTTTTGAGCAACGTCAGTAATTTTAATTTGTGTTTTGGAGCGCAGTGTGGTGTTGCGAGTTTGTCAATTTGACACCTAGGATATTGCGCTCCATTGTACGTTCGTTGGCAAATCTTGAGTTTCGATTTTTGAATGTTTGTCAAATACCAAGGCTGGGTGGGACCCATAGGTCGGAATGCAAAGGCAAAGGCAGATTTCTTTCCTTCAAATACCTTCTGGAACTTCGGAAATTATCCCGCGGAAACGCTACCGGGGGAAAAAGTAGCCTATGTCCTTCCCCAGGATGCAATCTACCTCCTTGCCAAATTTATCGAAATCCGTTCAGTTGTTTAGGCGTGAAGACGTAACAGACAGAGTTAATTTCGAATTTATAACTTTACTATGGGTAAGGCAATTTTAATAGGGTGCTGCATGTATAAGAACGTTAAACGGATTAAAATGAAAATTTGCACATACATAGATAGACTAAATATGACCTGGACAAAGCGAATTCTTTATCCAGATGAAAAAAATAATTTCTGAAAGAGCATCTGATACGAAAAACATCCGAGAAAAACCGTGAACAACACATAGTTGAATAAAAAAAAAAACGTTATGCAAGAAGTGGTCGTCCGATCGTACGATGACCTAAAATAGCTAATAGCAGCTCATAAAAAACATGCAAGTTAGGTAACATTACAATCAAAAAACTCCATTATCAAGCTTGGATTTTAATACTTAAATATTAATTAGCTTCAGAGCTTCAAGTGTCCACCATCCACGAATGATAGCCGGGACCAAGCGCTTAAGACTGTGCCGACCCTACAGTGGCGCCCTCATCGTTTGTTTGGTTATTTCATACAATTTAGAATGAAAATGCAGAAAACAAGCACGTTAAGTTGTGCTTCACAAGATTATACGTTAATATTATTAGAAGCGGTAGTTTTATATTGTTTAGTTTTATCATAATCCTTAAAACGGAATATAGTGGCCACTTTTATCCGTTTTAAGGATTATAATGAAACTAAACAATATAAAACTACCTTTTATAATAATATTAACGTATAATCTTGTGAAGCACAACTTACCGTGCTTATTTTCTGCATTTTCATTCTAAATTGTATGAAATAACCAAACAGACGATGAGGGCGCCACTGTAGGGTCGGCACAGTCTTAACGTACTTGCCGAGCCACGGAGGAATTTCGGTATGTAAAGATGGTAAACGCAGCTTAACCTGATTGATCGATCCGTGCTGCAATTATTACTCAGCCACGAGCCCCTCCGTTTATTAGGTGCAATCTTAAAATTATAACAATAAGCAATACCAGGGCTCCAAAGTCCAAATAAATAATAACAAACTGAAAGCTAAAGTGAACTTGACCTCCGAATATTTTGTGGATAAACTTTAGAAGGATGAGTCACTTATACATAACCAATCTGAGTCAGGACTTGTTAAGGAAAATAATTGTAACAGGATTCAGGTCTTAACTAGTTAGGTACCTATAATGGCCTACTCGATTACTAACGTCAATGACCCGTACGTTTCAACAGCTAGTGTTACAGACGTAATTATTTTATTATGAGTAAGTACATATTTAATTATGTGCAATCTTGCAAAATTATAACAATAAGCAATACAGGCGTCCAAAGTTCAAATAAATAATAATAAATTGCAAACGAATGTGACCTTGACCTCCAAATATTTTGTGGATTAACTTTAGAAGGATGAGTCACTTATAAGACAATGAATTTGAGTCAGGACTTTTTAGGGTGATGCGCTAACGTAGCCCGTGAAATTATTTATTTTTATTTTTTATATTGTAAATGGGCTGCTCTTTACCTCGATCACGCATGATAGAAACGAGCGTACCCAGAAGATGCCTTTTCACTTATTTAAATTTATTACGTTTTTTGTAATTTGCAGGTTAGTGTCAGGTTGTATGTTGATTAAAATTTGATTCGCTACCGAAACAAGTATTTATTTACAGAATTATAAACATTAAAATCATCAATACAACCCTCTTAAGTTCATATGAGGTGTTAAAAAATTAACCCGTAAAACTTCAAGAGGTGCTTTAGACGATTGCACTGAACAACTTTCACTATGGGACTAACTTGGAAATCACGAAAAAACAATCAGCTGTTTCATACATTTTGGTCAAGTAGGTATTGAAGTTTTGTATTAAACAGCTGATTTTTTTTTGTGATTGACTAGGTATTTCATGAAATACCTAGTCATTTTGTTGTCAAAAATATGTTTCGACTAAGTCGCGGGCCGGAGCTAGTTTATTATGAATACATATTTATTAGGCGTAATTATGCAAAATTAGAACAATAAGCAATAATAAAAATACTTTGTGGTTTCAAAACAAAGTGCCTACTTGAGTCACTCATTAGTCAGCCTAAGATAATCCAAGGATGTTATATAAAATATAACCAGATATAGAAATAATTATCTTTTTTAGTAACAGCAGCACTGTCACGATGACTGGGCAAGAAACGGCTATAATTATTTACTACTAAGAAATAAGCCGCAATTACTGATGGCACTGGGTTTTTATTGGAAAATTCCTGCTTGACATTCAACAACAAAATTATGCCGATGAGGCGAACAAAAATAAAAAAGCATGCATATCAAAACTGCAGGGTAATTGCGTAACACACTATCAGTAGCAATGGGTTTCATTTTGACAGTTCAACAACATTCATTGCGTTATTTACGTTGTTGAGCAGACACACTTTTCGAACGTAAATGGAGCAATGGATTAGCAATTAGCTTCAAAATGATTCAAACGCAATTAGGGTGCTGAATAATTTCGAATTTTTGTTTTTTTTTTTATTATGCTAGGGAAAAGTTAAAAATGTTGTGAATATCTTGGTAAAAAAAAACTTGATAAAAGACTACTAAATATTTCGGAAAATATTTAGTATAGTGGTCTTTTATCAAGTTTTTTTTTTTTTTAATGATAAATGATAAATGATTTTATTTCTGTAAGTAGGTTTGTACAAACACTTTTACACGTCAATCATATTTTTTTTAAAACGAGATGAGGTCGGCGTTTCCTATCTGACTACTCTGAGAAGAAAGGCCGAAACAAACTCAGAGGTCACAGTCTCTTTTAAAGTCCAGACATAATCTTGGTGAGATCATGTGGAGACCATGTAGATTGGTGTCTGAAATGGTCTTTTGAGGAAAGAACCACACAGATTGAGTGGACCCGTCCAGTCAGTGCACGCATTTGTCAGTAATCATGCAGCTCAACTCAAACTTAGGGAGCTCAACGATTCGACGAACAATACCAAAGAAAGGACATTTGGGTAGGTCGCATAAATTACTCAAACTGCCAGACCATGACTAAAACTATCTGAGAAAAAAACAAAGGCAAACTAAAATTAACCCACATAGTCTTCACATTCACAGTCATTAAAAATAACATAATACTTTACAAAGTAAATATTCATGTCACTGTATATGTAAAATTTATCAATGTCAATGTGTATATAAAAATCCAGAAATAGTCTTGGTCAGATCATTTTGAGGACCATGTAGATTGGTGTCTGAAATGGTCTTTTGAGGAAAGAACCACACAGATTGAGGGGACCTGTCCAGTCAGTGCTCCCATTTGTCAAAAAAAAAAATGTGCAGCTCAACTCAGAACTTGAGGAGCTCAACGATTCGACAAACAATACCAAAGAATGGACATTTAGGTAGGCCGCGTAAATTACTCAAACTGCCAGATCATGAATAAAACTAACTAAGAAGGAAAACATAAAAAAAAGATAGAAAAGACCCACATAGTCCTCACTTTCACGACAATTAAAATAATATTATACTTTACAAAGTAAATATTCACGTCTATAAAGAGAGAAAATAAAATAAATAATAAGCAAAAAAAAAAAAAAACCAAACAAGATTCACTGTGTAAATTTATTGGAGCAGCTCAATCCCAAGCATGTTTATCCTCAATATAGTCTTTAACAGAATAAAAGGCTTTCTGGCATAGTTTCCGCTTTATAGAAGATTTGAATTTATTAAGGCTTAGATCTTGAATGTGGCTAGGAAGTTTATTATAAAAACGTATACATTGGCATCTAAACGAGCCACTTATTTTCTTAAGCCTGGTTGTAGGAACAACGAATTTGTGTTTGTTCCTAGTATTTATATTATGGATATCACTGTATTTTTTAAACAGATTAATATTTTTATGTGCGTACAAAAGATTTTCATAAATATACTGAGAAGGCACAGTCATTATATTAATCTCTTTAAATTTGTCTCTGAGGGAGTGTCTGGGACTTAATTTATAAATTGAACGAACTGCCCTTTTTTGTAAGACAAATTTTACTGCTCCTTAAAGAGGTTTAAGGGGTAAGTGGATAACTATCCCGGAGGCCTAGTAGTAATGGCCGCGACTTACGAGTTGCAGGTCGTAGGTGCGAACCCAGACAGGCGTTTTACTTTGTGTAAATTATTTCATTAGTACTGCTCTCAAAACAGTGAACGGAAACATCGTGAGGAAAACGGCATGTCCTAGAACCAAAAATTCGAAGTCATGCGACGTATCTACCAAACCGCACAGGGCCTGCGTGGTGGATTTCGGCCCACTCCTTCTCCCCGAGATGAGACCTGTATCAGGCTATGTACCAGGGAAAATTGTAGGCTGATTATGCTAAAAATTCAGAGAGTTAACAAAAACGAAAAAAGAAACCAACTTGTATACTTTTTTTTTCTGATAGAATTGAAATATTAAGTAATATACAACGTGTAACGTTAAATGCGCAAAACCTCATACACCCCAATTAGAGCACTGAGTTAAAAGCATATTACAATGAACAAAACTATTTTTAAAGCTATTTTTATTAAGAAAATCGTGTTGATCCTAGCATTGCTTTATGCATTCAAAATTGAGTCTTATTGCTTTAAGATAAGACTTAATTTTTTTTGGTTCAATCGGCGGAGAGTATGGCAAAATCACGGACATATATTAAAAGTTATTGAAATCGATTCAGTAGTCAATTATGAACACTATTTTCAGGTTTTGCGCATTTAACGTTACACGACGTTGTATACCAATTAAATGATGTAAGTAATGAATACTATTGTAAATATATTGGAAACTACATGTTTGTAATGAAGTGAGTAAATTATCAGTTGTTTGTTTGTCCTTAACAGTTATTAAGATAATAAAGTCAAGGGATTTTGAGTAGGTAGTCAGAAAACGATTTGTAAATATTTGCAGTTAATTATAGGAAATACTAATGATAGCCGCATTCTTGAACATCATAATATTTTTAGATACGAAATTAATTATATTGCTTGCATGTCGTTTTTTTATGCCTTCAAACTAGATTTGGTTTCAGCTGTACCTATTCGGATGTTCTAGGGTTCGATGCTGGTGTTAGTTAAATCGATTTTTAGTTATAAAATTGCGTCCAATGTTATCACAAGATCATAAGAAGTACACCCCGATTCAAACTTTATGACGGCTCTGAAATGCGCTAATAGCTGCGCGGTACCCCATCCCTCACCCCCGCTGACACGTGAATTTGTTAATGCGCACGCGCAGCGACTCGCCTCATGTTCCGAGCCGCCATAAAGTTTGAATCAGGCTGCTGTAAGGCTCGACAAATGGAACATAGAAGCGCACATGTGCGCTGGGGTGGGCTGCAGCGCCGCCAGCGCGCCGCATTGCAAAAATGCGCCTAAGCACATTAGGAGCTGAGGCGAACTGCACCGCAACGCAGTCATTGTTTCAGACACATAATTTAAATTTGAACTCTATCCACTCCAGTACAACGAGACTCGCGCACATATGGCCGGCACCCTAATTGCGTAACACACTATCAGTAGCAATGGGTTTCATTTTGACAGTTCAACAGCATTCATTGCGTTATTTACGTTATTGAGCAGACACACTTTTCGAACGTAAATGGAGCAATGTATTAGCAATAAGCTTCAAAATGATTCAAATTGAGAGTAATAGTGTGTTACGCAATTAGGGTGCGGGTCGCCACAACAAGCAACGCAACGCATGCAAAAAAAAACTCCTAGATCACTTTTGTACATTTTGTATATACAATCGCACACTACAGGTGCCTTTAAAAGTGCCTTTCCATGGCTACAAGGAAGAGGGGGGATGAGGAAGACCTCAAATCATATGGATGAAGAACATCAAAAAGGACATGAGGGAGACGGGACTTAAAGAAAGATGACGCACAAGACCGAAATAAATGGCGTCGCATGATTGGGAAAGCCGACCACGTAACAGAAAAAGGCGAACCCAAAGAAGAAGGAGAATCGCAAATTACAGGTGAACCGCATCGCAACGCAAAACAGCAGCCGCATGAATACGCCTAACGAGCGATCCGCTGGTGAGTTGCGAGGCCCGCTCAAATGTGCGCGATCCTTAAAAGTAAAATGGTTTCTAACCGACTTAAAAAAAAGAAGAGTTTACTACTTGGACCTCCTATATCACTCTGAGCTACTTTATTCAATAAACAATTAATTATTCCTTTCCTCAATTATCTGTCGTCAAATAAACAAAAAAAAACTCAATCAATAATATAAAATAATTGATAAAGTTTTTAAAATATGTTTGTAGCTACATGCGATAGCAACAATAAATGGGCTGGCATTCAATTGGGTCTAGTGGTGCAAGCTTACAATTGAAACTAATTGTGTCCTTAGGCCGCTGCTAAATGCACAATGCTCATACATCACTGCAATTACCTATTTGAGCTTCATTTTAACATCCAAGCATGTAATAATTCACCTTTCATGATGGTTTATGTTGCAATGAAGTTTTTAAAGTTCAGACAGACAGGCTCTCTTTTGGAGAGTAACATTTTATTCTGTAGGTAATTCATTCAAAATATATTATATTATAATGTGCATAAGCTTATTTAATTAACAATTAATTGGCAATTAGAATAAACAGAAAACAAAAATCTGTTTAAAATCTGAACTTTTGATTACCGTTTAGAAAAATTATATTAGAGCAGTTGGGGTGTCGGTTGAAAGCACACCACAACAACAAGTAGAATTATTTTTAACTGAAAACATAAAATAATTGGTCTGCTGTAACCATGACTATGAGCCGTGGTGGCCCTAACGGCCGCGATTCACGTGTTGTAGTTCGTAGGTTCAAATCCAGACAGGCGCTTTACTTTGTGTAAACTATTGCATCATTACTGCTCTCAAAACGATGAAGGAAAACATCGTGAAGAAACCGTCATATCCTAGAACCAAAAATTCGAAGACATTGACAACTACCAATCTGCACTGGGCCCGCGTGATACGCCCCACCCTCTCTCACCGAGAAGAAGCCTGTCCCAGCAGTGGGAACATTATAGGCTGATTACGCTAACCATGAATGCTGTTACCTCCTAAAGTATTATTCCGCAGATCCATTGCAAATTGTATAACATACAATATAAGGTATTAAACATTACTAGGTAATTTTAAAAACATATTATTCCTTTCTTAGAAATAAGTACAGGAATGAGCTGTTTAGTTTCCATAAGGAAACCTAGTTGTTTGTCATACTGTTGTGTTTTAGCTGGGTCATTGTGAGACATAACTTGTTTTACCGGTGTGGTAAATATTATCTTGTTATCTCATTTATCTTTATGTTACATACTTATGATGAGTTTTTTATGTGGATGTTTGTACCCAAAACTGAGACAAGTTGTTGAGTTTCTTTTAGATTTTTGAATTTGCAGTCTTTTGGAATACATGTAGGTGTACTTCTGCCCTCGATTTCGCCTGCATGGACTTCACAATTGGGTCTAGAGAGAATTTAAATTAAATTACTCATGAATTATGCAACTACTTTTCTATTAGTTTCAGGCTTGTAATCTCGACCAAAATCCTCAACCATCCAGTACATTATGTATTATAAAGCACATTCAAATAGCTTCATCATAAAAAGATCCAAGGTTGTAGTGGCATTTCAACATACCTACATAATTGGCAAGTAATTTATCTAATATCCAGCTAATTTCAAAAGGCTGTAGGAAGATAAAGTCAATGTCAACAAAAAAAAGTGTTTAACACTTACAATTTAACCATCCTTGTTTTTTGAAGTTGGTTAAAAACTAAGATAGGTAAATACAACATCTGTAACAACAGATTTTTAATAAAAAAAAAAAAGTTTTGAGTATCATAATTATCTCTTTTAAAAAAAATATCACAAGTTACATTTTATCAACAAAGATAAAAATAATAGCTGCCTGGTCTAAATATCTAATCACATGTCAGATAAGCTGATTATTTAAAATGTTGAGTAAAATAAATATTTTAGTTACATCATGTGTTTATCAATACTGAGCATCCAGTAATAGGATGCAGGCTGTAAGAGTGATAAACAACATTATCATACATACCTACATAAAATATATTAATATGTAAATAATTACATGCTGCATGAGGAGAAATTCCTTTGTCATCTCTACTGTAATTACTGGTGATTAAAATTTATAATATCTATGTACAAATAAGTAAGTACTTCTAAGAGCTGATTATTCCAATGCCAGATAATTTAATTGGAGGAATAATTTTTGACAGTTCTTCCATACAAAGTACTGACAGACATCAATTTTATTCCAGGAATAAAAATTATCTGTTGATTGAAAAATCTGCTCTAAAACTACTATCAAATCAAGATCCATTATCAAAGGATTATTATGATTTATAATAATAATACTAGCCTATGATTACAACCAATACATAATATGGAAGAAAAAAAAGATGATAATGCATCATATCCTAATAATATTTAAGAGGCTACTAGCTTTTTAACCCAGATAATTTTTAACAAATAAATTTAATGTAATTTACAAATTACTTTTACTTTCTATCATGAGTGTACACATTTTAAAAATGACTTTTTGCTAAATAGATGTTCTGTTAAACAGACCATCTGATAGCTGGATGTTTTGCTACATGGACATTTTGCTAATTAGACTTACTGCTCATTAGACGTTTCGCGTTTTTGGACATTTAGCTACTTAGAACTTCTGATTAGGAGGGAAATAAATAGGGAAATGGGCAGGAGAATTTTGACTATAGGCTGACCGCTTAACTGAGACGTTGCCTGAGGTAGCTACGGAGTATGGGAGGGGTCACAAGTTGACGAATCACTGAGCTCTCACATCACGTCACCACACCGCACTGCACGGCTTCTTCTCATATAAAGAAGGCACCAGCATTAATGACCACCCTTGCTCAAGACGGATTGGTGATTTCAGCCTAGTATTAACTATAAGTCCAGGTTTGAACATAATGTTTTCCTTCAATGATGAAAGTAACATCCAAGATAAACTTACACTATGTCAAAGCCGTACTTGAAGCAAAGGCAGGTTATAGGTAATGAATGCCCAAGTATGTTAAAACTACTTTATTGACCTACATAGTTAAGTAACAGATAACCCAATAAACATAAATTTTTAGTTTACAAACGTTGTTAGTTTGTTACCCAATGGGTAACAAACTAACAACGTTTAGAGGTCAAACCTGTTCTCGCACATATCCGCGATCAAATCATGAAACCACCACACAAATATCGTAAGTGTTACGGCAAACACATTTAACTAAACAAACGGAAAACACGTCGCGAAGGAATCAAGTTGTACAACGGCGTAGTACTGCATAGGGCAGTTATCAATAACATGTTCAAATTCATCCTATGGCATTATAGAATCGATTAACGCAAGAAATTATACATAACATACAAGGCATGTGCTCTAGAATCAGTAAGATATATTGATAGTAATTAATTTGTTTACTACTAGTATCATGTTATCATCAATTACTCGGTAATATGATACGTAAAAGTGTCCTACCTTCGTCGCAGAGTCCCATTGTCGAGTCAATCTTTACGTTTATAAAGCAATCCTTGGATTAAATAACGAATTCTTCGATTTTTCACTTTTAATAATATTTCATTGCTGATTAATTCTCAATAATTGTGACAGCTGTCAGATTCAATTGCCAGGACGGGACTTTTGTGATGGCGGAAGAATGAATGAATGATAAACAAAACCTGTATACAATTTAATACAGCGACATCTATGTTTTTATATATCTATATCAAAAATATGTTTTACATTATTGTCACTAGATAGAGCTACCTACTTTTCAAACAAAATTGATCAAAATGTAAAGCAAATAGTAATGTAGGTAACAACTTGGTCAGTGGGTCGTCTTAAGAGCGGAATTAAAAATTATAAAGTTATCCACAGTATTTTCGATTTATGTTATAGAATACAAGCACTATTTTTTTTATGATTCGCCTTCATTTTGGAAACTATTTTTTTTTGCCATGGAGAATTCCAGTGTCCAGTGTGTTTGACTGACTCTGTATTCTTCAATTATGATGATACTTGAACACGTTCAACTACCTACCTCTGCCGCCTGCCGGGGTAAATGAGCACTACCGCATTTCCTCTCGGTCCTCCGGCAGGTATTAATAAACGTTTTTTTTATTTTCAGAAACACATTTTTTTCATTTCATGACCCTCAGTGGTTGTCACCCTTCGTCAGTGTAGACGGCCGCTGAAATTCATTTCAGTACCTGCCTACCCATCGCATTATAGGACTGTATTTCAAAAATCAAATGTAGTCACCAATGTTTCACAAGCAGGTTTAGGGCACCTATCGTTCGTAGGGTTGCTCTATATTTAGTTTTTATACAGAAACCGTACTACCTACCATAGGCAATAATTAAAAAGTTTTTGCAATTTTTTGCGGGTTTCAATACCTGTAGGTATGAAACACAGCCTGTGCTGCTAAACTGAGAGACAGTTAGCACTTTGGCACTACGAAACACTCAAATGTGTTTTCAGTTATGTACAAATTTCAGGCACGGATACAGACATAGGCTGGATCAGAGGTACTCACACGTAAGAAACCGCGGGAAATAGCTATACCTAGTTGGTATTTAGAACAAAATGCTACACTGAGAAATCGGCGACTTTGAATTGAAAATAGATAGTCTATTTTCGTGCTGGTTTCCATCGATGATTATATAACTGAAGGTATTATAAAAATTTAAAAGAACAGAAAAACTTCGTAGCAAAACAAACATTTATAGATATAGAATGTGTGTCAAGTACGGCGGCGTTATAGACGAATTTGTCAGATTAGATTTTGTTGCTCCAATGGCGAACCGTGACTTTTTGCGTCTCTCAGACGAGGGTCAGTAGGAAGTGATTATTTTACCTATAATTACTTCATTTTGTAATTTGCTAATCATCTCTATATTCTTTATAATGGCTGTGCTGTGTACCAGACTAAAATGACAAGGTGCAATCGACTTTTTTGTCAGCATTTTGGTCTGGCAAATTAAAAATCAGAGTTTAGAGTATTTGATCAGAAAACCCTCCAACTCGGTTGAGGTTCTCATCTAACAGAATAGAACTCGAATGACAAATTGGAGCTGTTTGTGTAACCAATCTCAAAACCTCTGAAATCAAACATAAGTAGGTAGCTTTTGTCCTAGGTTCCTACTTAATGAAATGTTAAAATTTCTGTAAAACTATGCTAGCTGTACCTATGTTTTTATTTCCATCTGGGTTTTACTATTACGCTTCCAATATACTTACCTAGTATAATAAAGTAGGTACGTATTACACAATGGTATTACAATTCTCTTTGGTATTACATAACATATAAATTCTAGATTACTTAATTGTAATTATCTTGATTGTTATTTTTTTGTTGTTTTTCTTTATGTATCTCTCATCATCATTATGTTAGACTTCCTCGACTTCACGTGGCTACTTCGGCTCAGCATGCGATTCTGTAACCATCTCACCGTGAAAAGTTGGGTGAAGTGAGTGTGGAGTGAGCTGTCAGTGTAACCATTATGCTAGGGATTGATACTCTTGACAGCTCACTTCACCTAACTTTTCACGGTGAGATTTTTACAGAATCGATCGGCTGATCTCAAGTGCGTATGCGGCACCTCCCCATAATCACAGACAATGGCCAATCTTCCATCCTGCGCCGCATGCCCAACGGGTAATTGCGTAACACACTATCAGAAGCAATGGGTCTCATTTTGACAGTTCAACAACATTCATTGCGTTATTTACGTTACTAGCTGCGCCCCGCGGTTTCACCCGCGTAAGTTTTGATCCCGTGGGAATATCGGGATAAAAAGTATCCTATGTGTTATTCTGATGTATAAGCTATATTACTGTAAAGTTTCATCAAAATCCGTTCAGTAGTTTTCGCGTGAAAGAGTAACAAACATCCATACATCCATACATACAAACTTTCGCATTTATAATATTAGTAGGATTGAGCAGACACATTTTTCGAACATATGAAGCAATTGATTAACAATATTCTTAAAAATGATTCACATTGAGATTATTAATCTAAATCTGAATCGTTTATGTATGTTACATTGATATATATGTTACACTAGATTAGCAATTACCGCACCAAGGCGTTGCCACTAGGCTGATGGCCACAGCCATCAGCGTAGCTAACGTCAGTTCAGTGCTCTGTGTGACGCCAACCGAAGTCAACCGAGTGACATAGGACAAAAAATATCGCGAAAGAGTGTGATTCAAGATCACAAAAACATAAATAAATTAACCGGAATTACTTTCCACACGTAAATTAATTGTCTCTGTGTTTATATCAACGTAAAAACGCAATAAAATGTAGAATTTTGTAAATTAGGTTCAGTGTTACCACTAAAAACTTAGTTTTAGTTTCCCACATTAGTGGGAGTTTTTAATTTATGGAGTAAGTGATTTTAAATATTTTTTAATAATAACAACGTAGCCGGGTGCCTAAAGATGCAGCACGCCGTAAAAAATGGGTGAAAATAATCAGATTGCTGAGAAAAGAGACTGACTGGCTACCTACTAAATCATTCAATTTCATTAATAATAAAGAAAACATATTCAAAAAGAAAATTTCTTAGTTATTTTCATTATTTATAAACTTCTATTACACATCCAATAAGAAATACGTAATTCAAATATTTAAAAAATAATTTAACTTAACCTAAAACGCTTTTTATGGCTTAAAATGTTGGGTAAAATTTCGCATGGGTAGGCAACCCCATCCCGTCATTGCATGTTTATATTGCGGTCTTTGTCTAATCTAAGCGACGGTATTATTCTTACGACGTGTGTAAGTGAGACAGATATATGTTTACTTTTAAATGTTTAGTGGTTTCAAAGCTACGTCGTCGCGTTTATAAAGTGGCTACACTTTTTTGACACATTTTATTGAGGTTTGCTTCTCTAGCTATATAGCTCAATGGTATGTTACATAATTAGGGTGCTGTCACCAGTGCACTTGATAATCTTATGACTGTGTCAGTGAGCGGAGTTCGCGATGCTGAATTTCGGGCCGATGTTGAACTTTTTGCCATAGATAAGAAGAAGATTAACTTCTAAATGATCGCAGTTCCATAAGGAACTTGCATGTTACCCTGTATCTGACACAACCATGTCTATCTCCAATATAAGCCACAGGATCTTTAAACGGCATGGTGAGAGAATACCCACTGTTTAGTGACACATGGCACTAGAATTCCGTGTGTAACTATATTCAGTTGACAATATTCACGTATTTCGAGCCACATGTCGTTTAGCGACACAAATATAATGAAATATGCACTAAAACTGGCTCACTGTCACGACTAATTTACGATATAGGTACGGTTCACAGCGGTTCTATGTGGCGACTCATAATACTGACACAAAAATTGATTTGCACCACTTGTAAAATGAATTTGACTTGAAAATAGAACCACAAAACATCTCGCTTGTTTCCACAAAGGCTGCATACGCAGAGGTGTTCAGTCGGCAGAGGGGAGACCACAATTTCGGCAGTTACGTTTAAAGGGGCGAGCGTATTGCTAAATGAAATAACTTTTCCCAACTATGTTGGTCGGCTTCCAGTCTAACCGGATGCAGCTGAATATCAGTATTTTACATGGAGCGATTGCCTATCTGACCTCAAATTGTAATAGTTATATGAAATAACTATTACAATGTTGGCTTATTTTAATTTTCATAAAAAAAATCAGGTTTGATTTTGAGCCACTTTGTTCTAAGTTAAAACATTAGATCATAGTTGCGGCTTTTGCATTGCAATCCCATTTCAAAAAATCACGTAATTATCTAAAGAGAACCTAGTATTATCAATATAACTCTGGCGCTGCTGTAGTAGTGCCACTGTACCTTTGTGTAGATACCGATTTAGTGTTTGTACACGCTTCAATAGAATACTCTTTAAAAGCTTCGCTTCAACTTTTACGTAACCTTTTTGGAGTGCAACTCTTTTGCCGGTTGGCAAAGTTCCCATGTCAATGTTGAACTAAAAATGGACATTCTAACACTTATAAAAATACCCAATAGTAACGCCGGTGCATCATGTGGTAATTATGCAACAGTCTAATTATAATGAATCATGATTTACACCGCTACGTCACGCTGAAGTTGGCAGGCTGTGGACAACGACTTGGCAGCAGCACTTCGGTCGTTCAATGACATGGTTCCTATAACAGAACCATGTCACAGTTCAGAACGAGGCGATCCATTCATACCTTGGATTAAGGTCAGCTAGTTTATGATCCTTGGCTATAACCGTCGTTAAACGAGGGTTCATTGACTTGCTCTGCTGAAAAGAAACCCACAGTGGTCGAGTTTTCGTCGAGTGGAGGTGTTATGTGCTTGCTTGGCAGACGAATCGGTGATTGTAGTGCCTGTTTTGTTATGCAGACATACAGTTGGACGCTTCTGCAGCCGATCCGTTTGGATCCCTTGATTGATAAGTTGAAGGTATTAAACTAAAGTACCTACTTCAAAGTTCCATGTAAAAGAGTTGATCTAGCAAGTGAAGCAATTTTAATAAATAAGCACTCTACCAATGGTACCACCACCACCATGATCAACCATTGTTGGTAGGGTGCTTAATTTTTTTTGTTAGTTAATATATGTAGACTTACCTACTTACTTTCTTAGAAGTAGGTAATCTGCACAGTTGTTCTAGATTGTAGGGTGACAGTTAAATTACGACTTATATCTAACACTTTATCGCTTAATATCATTATAGTTTTTAGTGGTCTAGGCGGCATCGATAGAAGTAACTTCTTACCTCAAATAAATAGTCATGTTTTATGTTTAGATAGATATGATCAAAAACCATAATCCGTTAATCTCTTCAATGAAATAAATAGTATGAGATAGCATGTGCGAGGCAGCACCGACCTTCTGAATACCATATAGGTAAGCGGCTGTTCATTTATTACGTAAGACAATTTAAACCAATTTCTGACCCTCCCTTCCCCTACGTAAGAAAAAATAAGACTTGAATGAACCCCTCCTCCCCTTTGAATCTTATGTAAAATGCAGTATCTACCAAAATTGCAAGGAAAAAGTAGCAATTTTTTCTAAACTTATAATTTTTGCTTAGTTTTGTGAACTTACATAAAAATAATCTAGACCCCTCCCACCCCCATGTATGAAAAAATAAGACTTGTTTGGACCCTCACCCTCCTCAAATCGTCTTAACGTAATAAATTAACAGTCCCGAAGGGTTGATTGCTCGGTTTTAAGGCACTGGAATACCGTCCAGATCATTGCGTTATTTACGTTGTTGAGCAGACAAATTTTAAAAACATACGGACAAGGGCGTGATTCAAAAGGCAGTAAGTACTCTTCGATACGCGCGGCTCGTATTTTGAAGAGGTTCCTGTCTCTGGAGTGTGGAGCGTTAACCACCGGTAGCTTGGACCCCGCTCCCGACATCGGTGGTTCACTATTTTTTTATATTTTTAAAATAATGTTTTTTATAAGTACTTACTTATTTTTTTATATTTTACAAAATATTTAGAAAAGTAATTAGGTATGTAAATAAATAAATAAAGGAAAAAATATAAATAAATCATTAATAATTTTATTCTGAAATAGGAAAAGTGATTATAAATAATTGGTTTGAAACAGGTGTATTTTTAGGTAACTCTATTATTCAAGATGGTATTATATGATACATGACATATAGCACCATTGACACCAATGACACCTCTGAACAAGCAAGATCAAAAAATGTGCTGCAAGGATCTTAATGGCACTCGAATGACATGACAGGAGGGCGCTGTTGAGCCCCCCTGTCAACGTCATTCGGGGAATGCAGTGAAATAAGTGTAAGAACACGATATGGCGGCGTTAGTTTCCTTTCACAAGATCCTTGCACAGCACAGCTATAATAGCTTAACCATTTTGATGACACGCCCAAGTAAATAAAAATGCTCTCCAAACCCCCGGGGGTTAAAACATAATGATCCAGCTCCCGATGCGCGATGCGCTTCCTGAATAGGTACATGCACTGAAGAAATAGTAGCTTCATACTAGATAAGAGTTAGCTACACTACAGCCCTAAATAATATAGATACCTACTGAAAAACACTGGGTAAAACTGTCAGTACCTACTTATGATTTTTTTTAAAATATGGC
Source organism: Globia sparganii (assembly GCA_949316385.1). Lineage (NCBI taxonomy): Eukaryota > Metazoa > Arthropoda > Insecta > Lepidoptera > Noctuidae > Globia > Globia sparganii. Next base: position 8,200,989 of record OX438670.1, read on the forward strand.
ATTTTAAAAAAATTGTCATAAGTACTGACAGTACTGATGGTCTGTCAGCTACGAAATTCAATGTTTTGAGATTTTTTTTTATTAATCTCGAAACAGAGTTAAAATAATTAATTAAAATACGTACTATGTCAAAGAGTTAGACAGATCATGTGTAACCAACACCCACATTTCGCTAGATAAGTTTTTAAGTCTCATGTAATAGGGGGCGAGCTTATATTGGTATCAACCGGGCACAAATCCAGACTAATTTAAATTTACTTATATCAAACATTTTATGTATTATATTTAAACACCGATGAAAAATTCATGAAAAAAATTTAAGCTACGTAATTAGCCGAAGATTGTGCTACGAAATTGATCGTTCTTCAGAATGATTTTTTCTTGTACCATTAACGATGTTTTGGTCTCTGATTGACAAGGCTATATCTCAGTGATCGTTATTTTGTAATTACCTTGAATTACCTTTAATCACATAAAGGTACCTATACTAATGATAGTAAGTACCATTGATCATTAACATTAAAGAAATATTACAGTACAATACAGCAGTGCTATTCTGTAAAAATCTCACCGTGAAAACTAAGGTGAAGTGAGCTGTCATTTCACCTGATGTTAGGGATTGCCTCCATTGATAGTTCACTTCATGCTCACTTCACCAATGTTATCACGGTGAGATTTTTACAGAATCGATAGGCAGGGTACCATCGGGCGGGAGGAAACGCCCGGGTGTCCACTGCGAGGGTCGCCCCGAGGACACGGTGGAGCATACGGTGGACGTCTGCCCCGCGTGGGCGGAGCGCCGCCGTGTTCTCGTAAAGGCGATCGGCAGCGGCGGCGACCTCTCGCGCCCGGCCCTGGTTCAAGCCATGGTCCGGGGCGAGAAGGAGTGGTAGGCAGTCACCTCCTTCTGCAAAGCAGTCATGCTAGCGAAGGAGGTGGCGGGACGGCTGAGGGAAAGAGCCTCACGTCCCAGCCGCCGCGGGAGACGCCCCGGGCGTCGGGAGCCGCGTGACGACTCCCGGCCACCGTAGGCGCGGGCCTGCGGGTGGAGAGTAATGGGTAACTCTCCGTCCGATCAGGACCAGGCCCGTGCTGGACGGCGCGTACGTGTTCGACGCGTGCCTCAAAGAGAAGATATCAGCAATAAGGAAGGGGCCCGTAAGGGCCGTAGCCTGCCGGGGGAGCAGGATTGTCCGAAAGGGTTACCGCTGCCCCGAAACTAAAGGGCTAAGGAAGGTTTTAGTCAGTAAGAGTCTGACACTCCCTTCTGCTCCAACCTGAGCGGGAGGGGTCATTTGATGATTTCCCATCCACAAAAAAAAAGGGTACAGACGCCAGCACATCAAGCTACTACAATCTGTCAAATTTCTTTAATAGGTTTTCAACTTTATCGCTAAAGCTTTGGGTTCAAGGTTGATTGGGAGACGGTTTCGGCTAGCCTGATGTGCTGGTCCAATTACAATCTAAAGCAATTTGAAGGATATTGCTAATCCATTGCTTCATAAGTTCGAATTTTTCGAACTGTCTGTGTCTGCTCAACTACGTAGGTAAATAACGCAATGAATGTTGTTGAACTGTCAAAATGAACAATGAAAGCCATTGCTACTGATAGTGTGTGACGCAATTACCCCGCTGTACATGCCCCATTTCCAAAAACACATAGGTATTTTTAAGTACGCGTTACCCAGGCTGGAAGCAAAACACAGAGAACCTTGGACAGTGGAGCAAATGGAAGAGGCCTATAAATAAGTCCAGCAGTGGACTGCAACAGCAATAGACGGATTTTCTTGTTAGGTACCCAGCTATGGAACTTAAAACCGCGCTATCTACCATTCTACTTTACGGATGTAAAGAACCACAGCTGATTTACCTACTTGAGGTAATTACTGTGTTTTTAGCACCATCCACTTACGTATTTATTTCAAGGTTGAAACCTGTTTGAATCGTAGGTAAACACAGTTCTTGTAAGGCCTTGATGATTATACAATAATTTGAATCCAAACTCATTTTTACGGTTGCTTACTAATCTCGAGGAAACACGTACCTACTGCAAAAAAACTGCGGGGTAATTGCGTAACACACTATCAGACTTAGCAAATGTAGCAATGGCTATTATTTTGACAGTTCAACAACATTCATTTACGTAGTCGAGCATGCAAATTTTTCGAACATATGAAGCAATGGATTAGCAATATCCTTCAAAATGATTCAGACTGAGATTATTAATAATGGCCCCGATTCTGTAGTTCACAAACTAAATTAAATTTAGGTAAGTTCAGTGCATCTTTTTCTTTCTATTTCATTATGAAAAGGACAGAAGATAAATATTAGTTTAGTCCTGTCAAATTAGACAGCGCCTTACGTAAATTGACGTATTTTTATTAGCCAATTTTTTAATCACGTCTAAACTTGTCTAGGGATTATCTAATTTAACAGGACTAAACTAATATTTATCTTCTCTCCTTTTCTTAATGAAATAGAAAGAAAAAGATGCACTGAACTTAAATTTAGTTTAGTTTGTGAACAACAGAATCGGGGCCAATATGCGCAATTAGGGTGCTGTCACAGCACTTTATGACTGCGTCAGTGAGCGGAGTTCGCGATGCTGAATTTCGGGTCAAAGAAGTTTGAACTTTTTTAGACAAGTTTTGACCTTTATTTTACTCGCGGTTTCTTCAATTTCCTCTCTGTTCTTCCGTATATGGGCAGTGGGACTACCACTATTCATTCTTCGAGGATGTTTTATAAATAACAAAGTAGTATGTGATTAAAAGAAAACAAGACGTTTGTATCTTACGTAAATTAAAGGTCAACGCGAGTAGACCTGCGGAAGTAAGCCAGACGGATAGACGCTCCTATTACACTACAGTAGTACCTACCTACTATAGTATTTCTACATATAGGTACTTTGGAAATATCTACCGGCATAGAGATGAGACTAATAGGATCATCATTAAGTACTTAATGATTTCTGGAAAGTTTTTGTTAACCCTAGGACCCACCCAGGGTAAAAATAGCTTGCTCATTAATTAGTTAGCTCTTAACAATAGGTACCTATATAAAACTTACCCTTATGTATGTAACATACATATAAGAAAGAAGGTATGTAGGTACTTACCCCCTTACTAATAAACGTTGTATATTGTCTGTATAAAGTTACACAACGCTTTGTCTTCTTCTATCGAAAGTCAAATCACTGGACTGAAAGAGAGAAATCGGTGTGTAACTATTCATCTGGATATAATACGTTTAATAGTAAGGGGTTAGTGAACAAGTCTATGGTCGGCAGACTAAAAAAAACATACGTCAGAAAATCACACTTTTCAGAACTCAACTTATGTTTTTTAGAACGTCGCAAGATTCATGCGAATCAAGAGGTTGAAAAAGGACGCCACTTAGATTCGAGCCCGAGCCCGTACATGCGAACATGACTTACGTGCTTTAGTCTGCCGATGTGTTGGTTTAAATTAATGATTTAGGTACAAAGAAAAAATAAAGCAATTTGTGCTTTATTCCGCCGACCCGACAAATATAATAATAGGTAGGGTTACATTTTAAAAAAGTCGTTCCTACTGAATCTGAAACGGATTCTCTGTAGCTCGTTTATGCGCTGGGTACAGCTCAGGGAAGTAGGCTGGAAGTAGGGTGCGCTGTACACACGGCTACACACCAAGCTATACATTTCCAGTTTTAGCTGACCTCGCATTATATAGGTTTTTCGTACAATCAGAAGTCAGCTTGTACTGGTTATGTATAGCTTGATGTGTAGCCGTGCGTACACTGAAATAATAGCTTTTAAAGTGTAGGACATTATTATATCTATCATCATCATCATGTACGTTTGCCCCGCACGGCCCCGCTGAATTTGCGATTTAGGTGTGCACCAATGCAATGTACTCGCCTCTAGGAGTATATGTACCGGTTTCTTTTTCAATGTACCTCTGTACTTTTGAAGAAATATGCATAAAAAGGGGGCCGTGCCAGCCAAACGTTTTCAGCACGGCCCCCGTGTAACTTGAAAAATATAAAGCGTATTAAAAAGGTTCATATACTCAAGGAATGTACTCTATTAACACGTTATATGTACCGTAACAGATATTGTGAATTCGTAATAACAAATAATATATAGATGTGGAAAGGGGGCCGTGCTGAAAAAAAAACATATAAGAAAATATCTAAAAAAGACAAAACAACCTTAGCCAAAAACTATTAAAATATAATTGATGTTTGGCAAGTAACATATGTACCGCATTAGTTTCTCATACAACTTGCAAAATTTAAAAAATAAACCAATTTTTGTTTATTCAGCACGGCCCTCTATAGTTGCCTATATCTTTTTAAATATGACATGTTTGTTTACAAAATTCGACTTCCTAAATTATGTATAGGAGTACATTCGTTCCCAATAAATTGCGATTCTGCTGTATTAGTACTTTAAAAGATAAATTGAATCAAAAATATCATATAATACAACCGATAGGGTGACCATGATTCCACGTACACATACATACATAATCAGCCTATAATTCCAACTGCTGGGACACAGGCCTCCTCTCTGTGAGAGGTAGCCGTAATCCACCACGCGGGCCCAGTGCGGTTTGGTAGATGTCACATGTCTTCGAATTTTTGGTTCTAGGACATGCCGGTTTCCTCACGATGTTTTCCTATGATTCGTGATTCCACGTGAGAATGGATAAAAAACTTCTGCATAATTTGAGTAAATCTTTAGTAAAATCAAAAATATCGTAATCTGTATTAACGATAACTATAATAGTAGTAAGTAATAGGTCGCAAATCAACAAGTTTCGCTCAAAAGGCTTAAAAAAATCACAGATATATTTCCAATAAATCACACATATTGAACCGTACATTACAATAAAATTACAGATTCATTACATTTCACAGATTAGTTACGTTTACCTATAGAATAATCACAGAAAACTATAACTATGTGTCACTAACACTACAGAGCTTAAAAGGCTTTGAAAAATCACAGATACGTTTCCAACAATTCACATCGATTGAAGTACCTATATTACAATAATATTACTTACATTAATCACATTAATATTATTTGGAATAATCACAGGCAACTAATTCAACCTACGTAATCACAGTAGTGTTTCAAGCAACTGTAATAATTAGAATATTGTTATTATTTTTACATAATTATAAAACATCAAAGATCACTCGCGAATCATATTTAGATTAACATACAACCTGACGCTGACCTGCAATTGCAAAAAATCGTATGAAAATTTGTATTTCGCTGGCTACACTGAAGCAAATACCCATAAGTAACGTCATACTCATAAGTAACGTCTAATTTTATAAACGTCTAATATACCTATGGTAGGTATACGCCTATAAAGTTAGGTTTTGTGACTTAAGAATTCTAACCTTAGCCTTAATCAAGAAATGATTACGCAACAAGCAATTACTTCTATTGTATACGGGTGTAAGACTTAGCACACTCTCGCTTACACTTCACTGTGCCGTGAGCGGGTGCTTCATACATTTTGATATTTTTAAATTTTATTAAATAAACCTAGTACTTAAGTAAATTGATTTTAGTACATATCAAATCCGTTTCTTAAGTACAAATAAATTATATGATTACTTTCAACTACCTGTTTATTAACATTCCATTTCCGTGCTTGAAATAGAATTCACTGCTCAACGACACGTAGAAAACACGTGAATACTGAAATTAATGGAGCAATGTTTACATTTACTGCTGTAGGTATATTGTGCGCGTAAAGATGTGACTGATCAATAAACACTCGAGCGCAACTGCGCAACATGAAGTAACCGCGACACCAGCGCCACTTCAAAAATCACGGTAGCGTCAGTGGACTAATAGCGACCGCACAGGACAAGTTTTAACTGATTTAATTCCCTTAAAAGATGTCATCGCTAATATTAATTTTCAAGAAAAAAAAAAATTGTACAAAAAGAATGTTTATTTCAATGTAGTCACATAATTTAATTATTTATTATTATTTATTTATTTATATATACTTTATTGTACACCAGAAAATACATAACAAAAAAAAACACTTATTACTACAAAACATACAATGGGCGGCCTTAGAATATAATTATGTACCTAATATATGGAACCATGGTCACCCTGTCAGTTGTATTATATGATATTTTTGATCCAATTGATCTTTTAAAGTGCTAATACAGCAGAATCGCAATTTATTGGGAACGAATGTACTCCTATACATAATTTAGGAAGTCGAATTTTGTAAACAAACATGTCATATTTAAAAAGATATAGGCAACTATAGAGGGCCGTGCTGAATAAACTAAAATTGGTTTATATTTTAAATTTTGCTAGTTGTATGAGAAACCAATGCGGTACATATGTTACTTGCCAAACATCAATTATATTTTAATAGTTTTTGGCTAAGGTTGTTTTGTCTTTTTTAGATATTTTCTTATATGTTTTTTTTTCAGCACGGCCCCCTTTCCACATCTATATATTATTTGTTATTACGAATTCACAATATCTGTTACGGTACATATAACGTGTTAATAGAGTACATTCCTTGAGTATATGAACCTTTTTAATACGCTTTATATTTTTCAAGTTACACGGGGGCCGTGCTGAAAACGTTTGGCTGGCACGGCCCCCTTTTTATGCATATTTCTTCAAAAGTACAGAGGTACATTGAAAAAGAAACCGGTACATATACTCCTAGAGGCGAGTACATTCCATTGGTGCACACCTAAATCGCAAATTCAGCGGGGCCGTGCGGGGCAAATGTACATTCATCATCAGCCTATAGCTAGGCCTCTCCAATTGCACGCCAATCTGCTCGATTCTCGGCCAGTCTCATCCCGTTGCTACCAGCCACCCTGCGAAGATTGTCGCTCCACCTAGCCTGAGAGTCCATATTTATATTGTGCTACGTCCTAACTTACGTTTGCCGATTCGCGGTGTCCACTCAAGAACACTTCTACCTCAACGGTCGGTTCTAACCATAAAATCGATCAATAAATTATCGTAAAATAAATGGTAATAACATTCAAACGGCTACGGACAGTATTACATAAAACAATTAGTATAATATCTATAGGTACAGTCGGCACGTAATTGGCACATTGGCATGCAAATGAAAAATGAACGTCACCAGCCCACGATTGACGTTTTAACGACAGATAATTTCCTACTAGACACGTAAATAATTAAATCATTTGAATTATTTAATTCATTATGTTCGAGCCGTTTGGGGTTGAAACACAAGGACATGAGAGGCCACTTGGTTGGATGGCAACGTTACCAGAGGGCTGGCCTATTTCTTGGTCAAAGAATTAGCACCGCCATACAACGTGGCAATGCTGCCAGCCTTTTGGGCACTGTTCCTTCCTGTTGACAGCAATGCGGACGAATTTTTTGCTTATTTTTTCATGTACAGACGCCAGCAGGTCAACCTACCCCAATCTGTCAAAATTCTTTGATAGATTTTCAACTTTAGTACAAAGGAATAAAGTTCATATTCAATTGGGAAAATCTGACAGATTGGGGTAGCTTGATGTGCTGGCCACCGTACATGTACGTACATACATATTATTTTAAATGTTAGCTTATATTATCTTGATTGATAAAAATAATTTTAATTCGTGAAAATACACACATCAAAAGTGTCTAGGGATCAACATATATTTTTGCAATAACTTTTCTCCTGATTGATATTAATTAAAATTTTCTTTAAGGATTCATCAAATAAAGTGTTTTCGTTTGTCACAGTAACGATAAACCAAGTCACCTTTGCATTAATAAAGAAATTTGCCATTTTCCTAATAAAGGGATTTTTGACATTTGAACCACTAACACAAAAGTTCGAAAAAAAGACTGAAATAACAGTTTTCTCTAAAATTTTATTGGGTAACTTAAACAATTAATAATCCGTGTTTCTACCGCGAACACTAACAACACAAGAACATCGGTTTGGCATACTCAAAATGAGTTCATCCAAATCACGCTGTGGAATGGCCGCCCATGTTCGTTGCAACAACAAAAAAAGGTCTTCTTGCGACTGGATACCCTCCATATTCGGCAGAGCTCTTCTCTGTAGCATATCCCATGCATGCTCAATCGGGTTCAAGTCTGGCGACTGAGCAGGCCAGGGCAGGACATTGATGTTAGCTGCGGCGAGAGTCTGTCTTACAACTCTTGCGGTGTGCGGTCGTGCATTATCATGCATTAACTGAAATAAGGGACCGATTTGCACTTGTAGAGGAACGATGACGTCTGATACAATCGTCTCAGCATAAATTTGAGCGTTGAGGTTGCCTCTGATCCAAATCAACTCAGTTCTTCCGCCGATCCAAATACCCGCCCATACCATGATGGTTCCACCACTATAAGGATGGACTTCCTGGCAGGATTTTAATCGCTGTTGGCGTCCAGGGGTTCTCCAGTGTCGTATACGTCTTGTATCCGGTCTCATACCAAAACGAGACTCATCAGAAAAGCACACGAAACGCCATTGTTCTTCTGCCCAATTTCTGTGTTCAAGAGCCCATTGATATCGAATCCTACGATTGTGCATTGCTATAGGTGGTACCCGTAGCGGTCTTCGGGAATGAAGGTTCACTTCATGCAAGCGGTTTCTGACTGTTTGGTCGCTAATTAAGTTCCCTGAAGAGTGATGAAGCCTCACGGCTAACATCATGGCGGTTATTGTTGGAGCTCTTCGAGTTAAGATTTGAATGTATCGGTCTTGTCTCCGTGTGGTGCAGCGATACCGTCCTCCATGGCGCTCAGCCACGGTACCAGTGCTTCGGTAACGTGTCCAAAGTCGACTGATAACACTCTGACTTGTATTCAGAGCTAAAGCCACAGTACGTTGCCGGGAACCAGCTTCTATCATTCCCACGGCTCTGAGCATTTCTTCCCTGCTTAAATGACGTCGCCGCTCCATAATAACGTTGGTTTTAATCAGTAGTAGGGAAACAGTAGCACTAATAATGTCTTCAATGCGTTGTATGTTTTTATAGGGAAAATATTGACAGCTGATTTTCATCTTTTACTCGAATTTGATTCACAGTTCCTGATTCAAATTATGAAATGCACCAAAAAGGATCCATATAAATTTATAAAATCATAAATTTATTACAAAGCCACATCTCAATCTCAAGAAATCCGCATAAAAATGCTTGATCCCTAGACACTTTTGATGTGTGTAATTTAATTTTTATTTCAAATTTATTACCTATTATTGTTTTCCGTACTTTTCAACTAGTCAAAACTTTTTCTTCCGATTATCAATTTTGACCTAAGTAAGTAAGTACTCCCCTTGTCTGTTAGGCAAGATTATTAAGTTCGGTAACAATAGAAAAAGTAATTGTGTCTCATTAGTGGCAATTGAGCTCTTAACCATATTATCAACTTTAACCACAGTTTTTTTTTTTTTGAGAATGACTTCTCGTAGTTCAACCTATGAGGTTGTCGTCTGGTTAACTGTGGATGCCTCAATAAATTAAGGCCTTCAGCAAGGGCTTAAAAAAACTTAAAAACTAAGCGACTACACACACATCCTGCAGTGCGATTCTGTAACCATCTCACCGTGAAAACTTAGGTGAAGTGAGCGTGGAGTGAGCTGTCAGTGTCATCCTGATGCTAGGGATTGATACTCTTGACAGCTCACTCTAAGCTCACTTCACCTAACTTTTCACGGTGAGATTTTTACAGAATCGATCGGCTGTGGGGTACGGACCTCGGCTTAGGGCGTTGTTAGGAGAGGGCAGCATTGTTACTGTAGATGTAGTTATAAGCTTTTAGGCAATGGCTTTGCCAATTCTGAAATCACGAAAAAAAAATCAGCTGTTCCTTGCATTTTGACGAGTTAGGCGAACATAAATGAGGGAACAGCAAATTTTTTTTTCACGATTACAGTGTTGGTCCCATAGTGAAAGTTGTTCAGTTCGATGGTCTAAAGCACCTCTTAAAGTTTGTTGAATAAGCTTTTAGCAAACAGCAGGGTAATTGCGTAGACACATTTTTCGAACATATGAAGCAATGGATTAGCAATATGCTTAAAAATGATTCAAATTGAGATCGATAGTGTGTTTCGCAAATAGGGTGCTGTTCAACAATATTCATTGTGATATATTTATTTGTTATTGAGCAGACACATTTTGTGAATGATATGAACTACCTAATGAATGAGCAATATCCTTCAAAATGAAACAGATTGAGACCGATAGCGTGTTAAGAAATTAGGGTGCTGTTTTCAATAATAAATTTATTATTGAAAACAGCACCCTAATTTCTTAACACGCTATCAGTACAGTAGACAACACCTAAATTAATGCATACGCTTAGTAAAAGCACGTTGTCGGATTTACAATTATCGAATAAAAAAAAATTGCATCGAAAGTTGAAAAAATCAACATTTAAGTGTCGTATTGTGTGTTCATATAAATAGGTACTAAGAACTTTAGTTCTTATTAATAAAGAAGAAAAATATATATGTAATGTACCTATATACGGGCAGCGGGATTGTCCGAAAGGGTTACCGCTGCCCCGGAACATAAAGGGCTAAGGAAGGAACACGGGTGGGTTTTAGTCAGTAAGAGTCTGACACTCCCTTCTGCTCCATCCAGAGCGGGAGGGGTCATGGATTTTGGATGATTTCCCAAAAAAAAAAAATTACCTATATACAGGGTTAATGGAAAAACACCAGCAACATCTTAAAAGGTCACGGTTTTGACGAGATAGACGAAGATAAATGTAGGGAACATCTTTTTTTCGCGATTTCAGGTTTGGTCCCATAGTAAAAGTTGTTCATAATGATGAGTACAAAGACCTCTTAAGAGGTTGCTGGTGTTTTTCAAATAACCCTGTATATAAATAGGTAACAGAATGCGGCCTACTGGTATTGGCCCAGACTTATGAGTTGTAGGTCGTGGATTCGAACCTAGCCAAGCGCTGTACTTTGTGTAAATAATTTCATCACCAATGCTCTCAAAAACGGTGAAGGAAAACATAGTAAGGAAACCGGTATGTTCTAGAACCAGAAATTCGAAGACGTGACATCTAACCTGCACTGGGCCCACGTGGTAGATTACAGCTCATTCTCTTTCGAAGAGAGGAGACATGTGTCTCATAAGTGGGAACAATATAGGCTAATTATGAAGCTTGTGTAATAATTATAAACGGGCAATCGTTTTTGTTCTATTTCAATATACATAAGACAAAATCAGTATCACAAGTTTTGTCCACAGGAGTGAGTGCTAGCTAGGTCGACACTTGCAGGGTTATCAAAGAACCAAATATCAAGCATAGCTTTCAACTTATCACTAGGTATAACTCAAAGAGGGCGTTGAGCCAATAATTTATACGGCCGATAACGTCTGTCCCTTCCCATACAACCATTTCGGTTGTAGTGTAGAAACTGTTACTTGTTTATATTGCTACACAGGTAACACATATAGTAGCTGTGTCTACCTAGTGTTGACACCTCGACAAAAAGTGGGGAAGTTAAGAAACATAAAAATGGTTACATTTTAGAAAAGATGTTTCATAACATTGTAGTAACATTGTTACCAGTTTGTTACAGTTTTGAATGAACGATAATCGAATCATTGAACGATTAATGCAACTTAAATCTTACATCCATTTTACTTTTATGTCAGTGTCATCAGCCATTACAAAATAATAAAATTATTTATTGTATGTTAAGGTAAGTTTTTTATAATTATTATAGTTAGTTACAAAGTGCGCAAGTTCGTTTGTCGAAGGAATTTGGAAGATAATTCCAAATAATATAGGCGCCGGCGATTTATAAAGAAGTAAGGTAAAACATTTACATTTTTGTTAATTTTGTGATAAGAAAAATTAATATTTCTTAAGTGTCATTGTTGCTAATTAGAAAGTTTAAATTATTTAGATCTAATATTTATTTTAGGATACAATAATGATTGCAAAACATGTATTTATTTTGTTTTGATTTCAACTTAATTGTTTTTGTAAGGCTATCACAATGTTTAGTTACTAAGTCGACACAAAGTGTACTTATTGCTCGATCCAGTAACAAAATCTATTATGGCCGACGGAATAATCCGATGCCAGTGGTTCCACAAAAGTGGTGGTTCCTAACATGTATCAAGTAGGTATCTATGTGCAGTACATTAGGCAAACATTTATGTGATGAGCATTTGTGTTTGCCTTGTTTCTAGATGTTTTTTATCCTTTGATTATATACTTGATTTTATCTTTGTATACCTACAGGGTTATTTGAAAAACACCAGCAACCTCTTAAGAGGTCATTGTACTCATCATTATGAACAACTTTTACTATGGGACCAAACCTGAAATCGCGAAAAAAAATCAGCTGTTCCCTACATTTTGACGAGATAGACGAAGATAAATGTAGGGAACAGCTGATTTTTATTTCGCGATTTCAGGTTTGGTACAATAGTAAAAGTTGTTTGTTATCATGAGTAAAACCATGTGTTTAAGTATCGTACACTAATTGCCAGTCACCCATTATGTGTGTTAAAAAATATTTTAAATACCTAATGTATGAATCTGTGATTTACTTACTGATCTGAAAAACTACTAAGTGATTATAATCAAAAATAATAAACTACTACATAAAATAAAAAGTTTTATTAATTTCCACGTTTATTTCCTATAGGTACTATACTATGAGTGATAATAATAAAGGTAGTGCAAGGATTTTACAACGTCTGTAGTGGTTGAACATTTGATGTTGTATTTCTAGTGGTTGATGAGCCAGATTGAATTGAAATTGGATCCGCAGATGTCGAAGTTCCATGATTCTGCTCCTTTTCTTTAACTGCATGGAGTCGTCGGTAATAAGTGGTTGTATGTCCAAAAGGTTTACTCATACTGTTAATTGTTAAAACGTACAAGCACTCAATTATCAGATAAATGTTTGAGTAACACTGAACTTTTTCAATGGGAATCAAATATTCTAGAGCTGTGTACTATTTTCGACTATGTTACAAAACTAAGTTAATTAGTGTGCACATTTACTTGTAACTATTTATACACAAAGTTTAGTAACATTCTAGTAACAAAAATGTTGTCACAGTGTAAGCACTTTTGGATGGTTTTGTTCTTCATGTCATAACGTAGTAACAGTGTGGATATATTTACGAAACATTGTTACCAAAAGTTAGTCGGACACATTTTAGTCGCGAAGTGTATACTTTGTTACAATATTTTGAGCCTTAACTTCACGCAGGCACAAAGCGTAGTAACAATTACGACATTGCGACCAGCCGATTATTTTGTTACCGAAATTTTAGTCACCGCGACCGGATTTGGTTGTATGGGTTGTCCTCTTTAATGAGCAACATTACAATACAACACCTCTTGTAAGTACAGATCAATGAGGATCTATCAGTCTTAGAGTACCTCACTATAAATTATTGTCTCAGAGTGGGTACCTACATCATTTAATCCCCCTCACGTGGTATACCGGTAAATAAAGGTCTCCCTTTCATCTTGTACTGTCCATTTGACATCTGCTAAAATGCTGTTAAAGAAAAGTGGTTCATTAGTTTCTGAGAAAATCGCGGAAATAAATACATACATACATACGGGTCAAATACAGAACCTCCTTTTTTGAAATCGGTTAAAAATAAGCAAATTTTGCAGATTGAAGTTGAAGATACAGTCCGTTCACAGTTATTTTACCTGTAACAACAGAAATCCAACAGCAACCTAAGTGTAACGAGAATAAAGTTAATTGTGATTTTGACAGTGATGCAAATTCAGAGGTTAAATAACAGTAAATCGGATACAGTCCATGATTGATGATGATGATAGAACGCAAGCAGAGTTCAAAGCTGTCACAGAAACAGCTACAGACACCACAGAGACCACAATTCAAGAAGAGAAGAAGAAGTTTAAGGGTCAGCAGCGTCCTTCTGTCTGATAACAAGCACCAGTTCTCTGACGCTCCACATCAAGCATCAACACTGCTTCAATCAAACACATTTATTGGCTGGATGTCAACGAAATTAACGGCTCAGTTCTCTCTCAAAGAGTCTCTCGACATATTGACGATTTGTTTGACTGCTCTATAGTAGCGTCTTATAAATACGTTACAATTAAGCTTTATGGGGCCATCTTAAAAGAGTTATAATACTCGCACAAGGAATACAAACAAAATTTTCGTTTATCACCCAACTTTATAGGATTTTTTTTTAACAGTTGTCAAAAATAATCGGCTGTTTTTAGGGTTCCGTACCAAAATGGTAAAACGGAACCCTTATGGTGAGACTCAGTCTGTCTGTCTGTCACAGCTGGATGTCTCAAGAACTACTAATGCTATCAACTTGTTTGGAATAGTCTTAGGTGACGTTTGCCCAACTATTTTGCAAATAAGAAAGATTTTTTTTCATTCATTTCGCTACATTCACATGAGCGTAAGGTGAAAAACTCTCATACTGTTATACAATGGTTCTTGTAGTAACGTAACGGCCAAGCCATATATTTTGACTAAGGTGTAGTTTGCGAAGTTAGGCCTTGTAGAGTTAGGGCGTGTAGAGTTAGAAGCTTGGCTCTACATGAGATCTGATTACTTTTTGATAGTGCGAGCTACATGGTCTCGTCTTGGCAACATGAAATGTTTTTGTGGGATTCATTGTTACAGTTTGCGCACTGATATTTTTTTCCTGTATAATGGCAGTTGTTTCCAGAAACTTAAGACATTTAGTGACGTGCTCTGCGTTATCAATATCTTAAATTCTTAACACCTCAGTTATTCATAACTCAGTATCTTAGGTTGGGGTAATCTGTGAAAAATTACACTTCATCACTTTTATTTATATCTACGTTTGTCTGTATGCAAACAGAATCACGCTGCGGCGAGCTGATCTTACGGATGTAAATAAAACCGTGGGTAGTACCTACGCAACTCCGTATCTGTGTATAATCAAGTAAAGATAAATCAGACATACGTGAGCTTGTCACAGGCCTTGACCTTGCACTTGACCTAACCGGGCCACAAGGACATAACAATTTACTTCTGTAAGAAACGTCAAAACAAAACTCGTCACAACTCCCGTTCGTGTGCAATAAACGCGATAATCCAGAGAGAGAAAAAACAGAAAAATTGTTGGCAAGTCATCTTAAAATTCTAACATATGTTACTGACACAGTAAATATAAGTGCATACCTACTTGAGTATTCGCTTGTTTTCAGATTCGATGTGTACCGATTCAATCTTTTAATTAATTCAATTAGATGACGCCACACATTATCCCGTGGAATTTCTGAACTCCCTGTCAGCAAGTGGACTTCCAGCGTATACCATCATGCTGAAGGTCGGTGTTCCGATTATGCTTCTTCTGAACCTATCTCCTCCGAAGTTGTGTAACGGGACCCGCCTTAAAGTCATCTCGCTCCACAGACACACCATTGAGGCGGAAATTCTTACGGGTTGTGGCGTCTGCGAGGCAGTATACCACGCATTCCCCTCATACCTCATAACTTACCGTTCCAGTTCAAGGGCGTACAGTTCCCCGTGAGTGTTTGCTTCGCGATGACCATCAATAAGTCGCAGGGGCAGACACTGAGGGCAGCGGGTGTCGACCTCAGGACGAGTTGCTTCTCACAAGGGCAACTGTACGTCGCTTGCTCCCGCGTCACCAGGCCTAACTCTCTTTACATTTTGGCTCCTGGCAGCATAACTAGCAACGTAGTTTATAGGGAATTGTTGCAAGGTATGATACCTTTGTACGTATTTTTACTCTTTTGTGTCCTGGAATGTATTCCTGCATTATTTTCTCTATTTCCTTCAGTCACATCTTATGACTGAACTCAGCAGGATTCCCATATAACTCTTCACTTGCTTCGCTTGCAAAAAGAACTTATATTTTAAAAGTTGTGTACTTATAATGCTATAGCGACACTGGCATCTTAGGTATTTTTAGTGCTGTAGAGCCTTCACGCAGACGACGTCGCGGGCAGCAGCTAGAACGAAATAAGTTGACTGCCGAAGAATTGTGTATAGCATATCTAATATAACTTTTGAAGTACTTCATAATTAAATAGTATTATAGTTGGTCAATCTTTTTATTGACATTGTTTTATCTTTATTATTATGTACTTAGCATCTCTAATGTATTTTGTATTTTTGCATGCCTTCCGGTTAAATATGGCTGTTTGCTAATTATATTTTTTAAGTCACCGTGTTTAGTACCCATATTTGCAAAATAAACAATTCAATTCAGTGCTACGGGATCCCACATTACAACGCGTCACGCAACGGGAAGCAGATAACGCGCTCCCCGTGCCGCATATTATTTTTTACATACAAAGTCAATAAAAACAAAACGCATTCCGTGGGGAATTTGGCTCCGTTTCCCGCGCCCCGTCGCGTGTCCCGTTGTAGTGTGCGATCCGCTTATAAAGTGCTCATACACACGAGCGATACGCGTCAACGGCAGAGGCGACTCCAGCCGTCGACGAGTATCGACGGCTGCTGTCGATAACTACTATGCACACTAAAAAAGGTGAGGTGATGATGCTATGAAAGGCCACAGCGGATTTCGTTCTGTGGCCTTCGCTTTCGTCATGGTGATTTCGGGTCTATGAGTATGGGTTTACTAGGTGTGTTTCGCGATTTCAACCGCCATTTTATATAGAAGAAATTGGATTAAGTATTTATAAATTATTTCGTTTTCGCTATGCGGTCTTTCTGATGTTTTTATCTGCTCTGCTCGGCTCCTAAGAGTCGAAGTATGATGTTGAGTAGCCTCTAAACTTCCTCAAGAATTAGGCTATCCAATGCAACAAGAAATTTTCAAATCCGACAGGTACTTCCAGAGATTAGCACGTTCGAACAAAAAAGCAAACAAACAAACAAACTCTTCAGTATTATTATTAGTACTTATAGATAGATGTATATTATTAAACTCTTTTCAACACAAGAAGCCCATGTTTGAGACCTTCATCTGTTAAATTTAACGGTTAGAAAATAGAAACTATAATATTATAGTATCGTTAATTTATCATTAACCTCTCGTAAAGATGCTGCAGTGTGGTTGTAACATTTTTTGTAACATTGAAAATAATCATATTATACGTTGACATGACCTCGAACACAAAAGGTTTTTTCATCAGTAGCAGTACCAAGTATACTTAGCAATTATTTCATTATTTTATTTGTACACATATGTACATTAGTTTTCAAGCTACTGTGGACACTCAAATAAGGCCGTCAAAATTTTAACGATTAAGTAGACACCGCCCCGATAGACCTTAGCTTGCTGACTGTTTAGAAGGACCTTATTAATTATAGCCCTAAGTTTCAGAAGTTTGACCAGTGGGGTAGTTACGTTACACACTATCACTAGCAATGCTTTCATTTTGACAGTTCAACAACATTAATTGCGTTATTTACGTTGTTGAGCAGACATATTTTTCAAACATATGAAGCAATGGATAGGTATCCTTCAAAATGATTCGGATTGAAATTCATAGTGTGTTCCGCAATTAGGGTGCTGGAATTCAGATTGGTGGAAGTTTTTGGGGAAATCCCAAACTAATCAAGACATCACTGTAGCGGCCAAGATTCTCCCATAAAACTCCATTAAAACTATTCTCCCGTCTCTAGAGTTGGGACGATGCCATCCAAATTACTGTCATTATATTAACGCATTCCGGAAGTGCTCTCGGCTTTAAATATAAGGCGCTTGCGTTACATAAATAGTGCGTCTCCAACAACAGCGTGCGCGCACGCATTGGTGCGGTGTTTGACGCGCCTCCTCCGTCGCCCGCGCTGCTCGCTCCAACCGATGTATTGGCATAGGTTAGGAACCCACTGGCAGCTCAACGGCGTGCCTTTCCCGCTTTGAACTGGCTTGGCTTTTTCCGTTGACACCGATTTATGCATCTATGAACATAATGTCAGCTGAGATAATCCTACGACTGTAGAACACATGTAAATAATTCTATTATGATTCAATGTGAAACCGCACTAGCATACAATAAGTGTAAGCATAATATTTATTAATAACCAAATAACAACTAAAACCTAAATAACAAAATGAAGTCCTAACTCCATTAAAACTATACACAAGCTAAAATAATAGCGTCGAAAAAATCATCCGCATCGCTGT
The DNA here is from genome assembly GCA_949316385.1 of Globia sparganii. Taxonomy (NCBI): domain Eukaryota; kingdom Metazoa; phylum Arthropoda; class Insecta; order Lepidoptera; family Noctuidae; genus Globia; species Globia sparganii. Next base: position 8,219,106 of record OX438670.1, read on the forward strand.
CCACTGGTAATGTACCCAAGAGACTGGCGGCGTTACCACGTTATAAGGCAATGCTTAAAATTGAATGTTTATTAAGTAGGTAACAATGTTTGTGTGCTACTAAAAGTCGTTCAACTCTGCATCTTCATTACTTATGTCCTTCAACAGATCATTAGCTGTATTTTATTACAGCTTCACACTTGTACGTGTTCGCACTAGTTCACACTAACTACGTTGTCTTTAAGATGTAAAATAAAAAGCGAGATAGCGAGAGACCTAGCGGATATCCTATAGGTAGGTATAACTGACAGTTTTTGGGTTAATAATATACTGACACAGTGTGCCTATAATCCTCAAAAGCTTAGCGTGGGAAGAATGAACCTCTTCAATTCTCTACAAAAAAAAAATCTGGATTAATTGACTGCACCAGACCAGAGGCTTTCCAGCAAAACCAAAGCAACGATTTTAAACATACCAATTAACGAGATATTACCTATATACATCCAGCGGCATTACAAATTGTCAATTATATAATAAACCCTACATGTAATAATTTAAGCCGTGATACGAGTAGTCATGTAAGATCAAAATTATACGGTCACAGACCGTCATGATTCGTTAACAGCCACGTCCAAAAATAAGTCATCGGCCTGGCCTTGGTATGAACTGAACACAACAATATTATGCGCACTCCGATGCACGATAATTGTACAACAAAATATTATAGACTTGAGATTTATAGCTTTACTGAAAGGTAATAATCATATTTTACAAATTTTATAACGAATAAACAGGTAAATATATAAATAAAAAAGAATTTGGTATTAAAGTAGCGAAAGACGAGTGATAGTAAAATAGACATATCCTACTAATATTATATTAAAATATATTATTATTATTACAATTTATTATTTTATTATTATTATCCTATCCTACTAATATTATAAATGCGAAAGTTTGTGAGGATGGATGTTTGTTACTCTTTCACGCAAAAAGTACTGAACGGATTTTGATGAAACTTTACAGTAATATAGTTTATACATCAGAATAACACATAGGATACTTTTTATCCCGATATTCCCACGGGATCAAAACTTACGCGGGTGAAACCGCGGGGCGCAGCTAGTATTATAAATGCGAAAGTTTGTGAGGATGGATGGATGTTTGTTACTCTTTCACGCAAAAACTACTGAACGGATTTTGATGAAACTGTACAGTAATATAGCTTATACATCAGAATAACACATAGGATACTTTTTATCCCGATTTTCCCACGGGATCGAAACTTACGCGGGTAAAACCGCGGGGCGCAGCTAGTGTACCATAAACATGTATGGACCGACGACGCGGCGACGTACGCTTCAACAAAAAAAAAAAAAAAACACAAAAATTCAAATTTATCACATTAAACACCCAGTGTTCTTCCTCCTCTCTCCTACTTGATCTATGCCCAAAATTTTACTGTGATTAATATCATTATTTCCTTACCAACTACATGATACATTATGGTACGCAATAAAGAATTGAGAACTGCGGTGCTATTCTGTATAAATATCACCATGATAACTTAAAGTGAGCTCACTGATACCTTTAGTGCTATTCTGTAAAAATCTCACCGTGATAACATGGGTGAAGTGAGCTTAATGTGAGCTGTCATTGAAAATTTTCTAACGCGTCTAGTGATGTTAAATATCTTAAAAAATAGCATTTTTTTTTCTTATTTCATATCGCTTAATTGAATTTTCAAATAAAGCCAGGAAAAAAAAGCAATGTTTATCATACTCAATAGACTTTTGGAAACGGAACGTGTTTTATACACGTTCCATTTTAAGTATACAGTTGATTAAGTCATACAGTTGACAGGCTATGCGTAAAACGAACTTCTTTAGCTGCAACGGTATCAGGTATGTGAATGACAGACATGCTGTCATTTTTTTGACGTTTTGAAGTGGTTCGTTTGCTCTTGCTACATAATGTACTGTGCGATTTTGAATTTTCTGATACCCTTACAACTTTTGCATTTTCCACGGACTTCGATACCTACCACTTACGATTAGTTTGGCCTGCGTCATACGGATACCGATTTAGTGCTTTGTGATTACTATTAGGATCTAAGATGTCGTCGGCAGGATATTACGAGAATTTAACTGGTGTTTGCGACCGCGCGCCGATTTGATGATGATGATATTACATTGAAGATATTACTATACTCTATGAGGGATTTATTTCTGAGTGATTGTTACTCTCTCAGGGATTAAGAAACAATTTGATTTTAATTATCGTACAGTTTTTGAGGTTATAACAGCTGTCAAACTATCTGACTGCAGTTATAACCTCAAGAACTTATTTATATAATAGCATTTTTTCTTGGCCGCTAAATGAAAAGATGATTAACTAGTTATTGTGTTATTATAAACGATCATTGTTTTTATACAACACTAGTTGGAGGTAGACGCGACCTGTAAAACAAATCAAGTGACAGGTCAATCAATGTATGGAAAGTGGGCATGTTTCTTTAGTTTTATTTTTTGAACAACAAAATCGGCACCATTGTGTAGCTATAATAGGTACCTACCTACCTACCTATTTTAATCTACTCTATGTAGGCAATGAGCATATATTATTTTAATGACTGACTGACATCCCGCCGATAAAATAGATTTTCCATTGACGATATAAAATAACAAATGATAACCTTCATAATCTGTTCAGTACAAAAGATGATGTAGGATTCCATCTTATCGTTAAAAATTACGGGTTTAAGAACTGCTAATACTGACTGAGGTTACCTATATATACTAATGTACTAATTACTAATATACTAATACTAATAATATTATAAAGAGAAAAGATTTGTATGTCATGTATGTTTGTAACGAATTGGCACAGAATGTACTGAACCGATTTTAAAAATTCTTTCACCATTTGAATGCTACATTATCACTGATTAATATAGGCTTTTTTAATTGCAAGAAAAAAATAAAACGTTTAAAAAATAAATATCCACCCGTGCGAAGCCGGAAACAGGCCGCTATATAATAATAATAATAAAGAGGAAAGAATTGTATGTATGTTTGTAACGAATTGGCTCAAAAAGTACAGGACCGATTTTAAAAATTCTTTCACCATTTGAATGCTACATTAGCACTGATTAATATAGGCTTTTTTTTCCTACCCGTGCGAAGCCGGGACGGGCCGCTAGTTTAAAATATTTAAGTACTGAAAGTCCTATAGAGTTAGTGAAAAGTCGAAAACATAACTTCAAGCCAGTTTTCTTCGAAAATTTCGCTGTTTATACCTTCGGGCACAGCACCTATAGGACCTACCTACAACCTCATTTTAGCTCGACTTGAAAATCGAACACAGGACCTCACGCTCATTCCAGTCTGATCCCCTGAACCCCCCTACCTGGATCCCCCGCTAGTTCTCTTCTGTTTCAAACTCTGTCTTATCCACTATAAACGTTCTCATTCCGGTCTGATCCCCTTCCTCTTTTGTTTTTATTCCTGGAGGATCGTCAGCATCAAAATATACGTACCTACAGGGTTTATTGAAATTTCGTTATTATTTTAATTTTGAAAAACATGAAACGTTTATTTTCACTTTACTGTACTTACCTGTCAAAAAAAAATCAAAATCAAAAGTAATTTAGTTAAACTAGGCTGAGGAATCAGCACTTTTCGATCGTCAATTACAAAAAACAAGACAGTCCCCCAAAACGCCCGCCTTTCACCACTTCCTAGTGCTTTCGCTGGGGAGAAGAAGTAGCGCAACAAACTCCCCAGCAGCTGTCTGTTCAGTTAGAAAATATTTAATTGATACTAGGTATGCAAAGTTATTGACGTTACAGAACACAGAACATTAAATTAAATTATTTGCCATATGTTAGCTTGCCACGCCAATATACCCACAAATACAATAAAGACAATACGTACTCAAGCAAAAATTAAAAATGTAAACATAAACTTGCTACCTAAATAAAAGCCTCCAGGTATAAAGGGCGTGACAGCTTACATATGTAACCTAGACAGTGTAAAAAGAGTAACCTATATAATGTGGATAAGACAGAGATTAAAACAGAAGAAGAACTAGTGGGGGATCCAGGGTGGGTCAGGGGATCAGGTCGGAATTTATTCTCAGCAGTAGCAATTGCGACTATGCGACCTGCGACCAACGAGGCTGCAGAAGTGAGGTTGACAACAAATTAATTTCACACTTAGGCACATTGAAAGATGAGTAATTATAAAAATAGTATATCTGCGGATTATTTTCTATCCACGAGGTGGTTTGTCAGGATGTTTATTGGCGAGTTATTCTTTCTATATATGACTTAAGAGGGAAGCGCAAAGGTAGCCAGCGAAATTCAAATTTTCTTACGATTTTTGCAATTTGCAGCACCCTAATTGCGAAACACACTATCGATCTCAATTTGAAGCATTTTGAAGCATATTGCTAATCCATTGCTTCATAAGTTGGAAAAATGTGTCTACTCAACAATGTAAAAAACGCAATGAACGTTGTTGATCTGTCAAAATGAAACCCATTGCTACTAATAGTGTGTTACGCAATTACCCCGCTGGTCAGTGTCTGGGTGTACGTTGATTAAAATATGTTTTGCAACTGTAACAAATCCGATGTATTCACAGAATTATAATCATTAGAGTGAGTAATACAACTCTTTAAGTTAGTATGATCCTAAATATCAAGATTTTATGAAATAGTCATTCAATAGGATTACTTGGTCTTAGAGAGTTGTTTTGATGACTTTAATGATTATAATTCTGTAAATACATATTTGTCACGGTCGCGAATCATATTTTAATCAACGTACAACTTATTGCTGACCAGTAAATTGCAAAAAACGTAAGAACATTTGAATTTCGCGGGCTAGGTACCCTGGCGCTTTCGCCTTAATACAGCTTCGTATTTCTTCTTTAGCGGTATTTTTTTTCTTGTTTATCTCTCATAACTTTTTATTTTTTTGTTTTATATTTTGTTGTATGTATGTATTTATTTATTCATATATTTTAGTTAAGTATAAATATTTTCTAATTAGTTTTCTGTTATTGCTCCTAGTGTGTATTGTCTCTGTATCAGCCTAAGGTGGTAGAAAATGCGTACAGTTTTTACTTGTGCATAGTTTTAATAAATAAATAAATATTTTCAGATCGTGGTGTAGAGCTTCATTCGGTACAAACAATGACTACTTATACAACCTCTTTGGGTTTTATTCTCTTTGGATACAACCCATGGGGCGTTTATGATCTCTATGTTTGAGTGTGATGCTGTTCCCCATAACTGAATACTATAGCCTTAAATATGCTTGATTATAGCTTTGTTTATGAGGATTTTATTTTCCAGGTGTAATTGAGACCTCGGACTGGTGAACAGGTATCTTTTCTTCTTGTGAATGTGACATTTAGTCCACTTCTTCAGCCAGAAGGCTATGACGTCGAAAAATATATGCAGCACAGTTGATGCTACTTTATGATCAGAATGGGATACCAACACAACTGTGTTACCCTCAAATGTTTCTGTGGTCGCTAAATTTGATATTGTGAGGTCATACTGTTATGAATAAAATATAAAATCGGTCCAAGCACATTGCCCTGAGGAACCCCAGCAGTAATAGTGTGTAGTTTTGATGAAGCTTCGCCATTCTGTACAAAGAAATACCTATCCCTCAAGTATACATCAAAATTAGGAAGATGTTGCTTGGGAAGCAGTATCTTATTTCATAGGGAGACTTTCGTGCCAAACTCTATCAAAAGCCTGACACATTTCAAGGAATGCAGCTGCACAATATTGCTTATCTTTAAATGTATTGTGAATTTTACTTATGGGCCTGTGAATTGATATACTTTATGATGCAAATTAAGTATATTTATTTTTTGCATGGCTTAACTTCAAGGATAGTCTTGGTCCTAAACTGCTTGACTATCGAAACGGTTTTGATAAAAGTAGTTTGAAAAAATAAATATAACAACGCTTTCCTGTACATGCTACGCGTAATTATAATTAATCCCGTAAATTAAATACTTGATAAGTTTAGGACGGCACAAGCGAGCAGAGTGGTGGGGCACACACACGGTAACAATATTTTTATTAGCCTACGCGGTCCCACTCCTGGGAAAGGCCTCACTCCTCTCCTTCCATCTTTCGCAACCCAGGGCGTTCTCCTTCCATTTTTGGCGGAGCCTAGCTATCCAGCATATATAGAGATCCAGCTCGTCCCGCCATCTCTGTGGTCTGCCGCGACCACACTTCACTGTCTCAGGGCACCAGTTCTGTGCCATTAGGGCCCACAGTTTCTCCGGCATGCGGCAGACAAATTAATTACTTACATAATGTAATAGTACACATACGGCTCCGATTTTGTGACAGGAAGAACATACTTAGGAAGTTTTTACAAGTTTTTTTTATTTTCACAATAAGAAACAACATATTTATTTAATCAATATTCTGTAATAACCAGTTACATGACCCTTCCGCATTTAGATTTCTTAACAAATTACATTAATTAATTGCTAATAGTTTTTTTTTAACAAAGTTCACAAGACTGACCTTTTATAACGTCTCAAGGTATCAGCTTGAGAAAAATATAAACAAGTTAACTTTTAAATTGTAGCCTCGTATTTTATTATTATTCTTTTGAAGTTTGAATATAAATAAAAACTAAATTACACTGTAGTTTCAGCAATTATTTTGTGATTTAACAATGCTAATTATATTCAACTAGTTACTTATCCATTCGTGTCGTGTCGTACGTTACAACTCGTAGACAAGAGCGCTCAATTACTTATTTTACAATTTTTCAAGGTGTAACTTTAGTTTATCTACCTATTACCAGTGATGTGACTTATCTTAGATAAAAGTATCTGAAATACAGATACAAGATACAAAATACGTATTTACATCTTGTATTTGAAATACTTTTTATTTATTTTTTTATTTTGTATCTTTTAATTAGATACATTTTCCTGGTATCTTAGTATTTTGAAGATACTTTGTTACCTAAGATACTTTTATTATAATGAACTTCGCAGTTTTTCTTTCCGAACGCAACTATGTTTGAGGAATTAGTTTTACACAAATCTCAAATAAAACATAAAACGTGTCAATTTTAATACCTTCATATTTTGTATTGTCACATTTGCCTGATCCTTGTTAGCAACGCGATCTATTCGAAAATTGTTTTCTCGAACAAATAAACTTAAATTCAATTAAATGTTGTTTTCTTTCAAAAGTATTTTATCTTTAAAAAGTAGTTAAGTAGCACCTGAAGCCAGTAGTCTGACTCCCACTCACCCATAGGCAGAAATCGGACACGCTCAGCAGAATTGTTGAACGTATTAATAAGATTATTCCGTAACAACCTGCAGAGCGCCTCATCCGCGTTTCTGCGGAGATGGGTTCACGGCCCGATCTGTATCCGGCTACGTCATTTTCCTGGCATTCACCGCATTGGTCAAGCATAGTTCAACCAGGGAAGGGGCAATTTTCCCGGTCAACTTTTCAGAACTGTGGTCTGAGGCCTAGGAACGGTGTATGCTAATACTAGTAATTTTACGGACTCCACCAAAACGCATGGGTAATTGGGTAGTGTGGCTTGAAGTTACGCTCGTTCGTCCAAAGTTTGAAAATCTTTCTGCGCAGTTAATTATTATCATCAAAATTCTCAGGATTTTTCACTTAGTTATATATTATCGTTAGGATCAGTCAATAATTTTCCTATTTTTACGGCACAGTAGTTTCTCGTAGCTTTATAAATAACATCACTAGCTGTAACTCCGTCTGCGATCCAGGAAGATAAGCAGCCTATGTCCTTTTCCATGTCATAGTCTACCCATGTGCCAAATTTCATCCAAATACGTTCAGCCGTTTTAGCGGGAATGCGTAACAAGGAGACAAACTTACTTTCGCATTTATAATATTAGTTAAGATCATAGTTAGGGTCATCAAATTTTTCATCTTTTCACATGGTCTTCCTGACGTGCACATAATCAATTCCCAATATTTTTCAGGATTATTGTTGGTACTATTTACATATAATATGGAACAGTCGATAATTTTAAAATTTTTCTGGGCTCAACTTTAGCTCTTTTAAAGTGTAAGTAGGTAAAAGTGATTGACCGTTAGCAGACGTAGGTATGTTTGTATATGTACCTACAAAGAAATCTAAATAATAAGTAGGTACCTACCTACCTATTAGACTATTACATTACATATTACATTCACTGTTTAGCATTTTCAGTTACTTGTAAGGTCATGGGGTCAGCACCTCAGGACCCTCATTGTTCTTCCAATTTTATTATTCATCCTTCTTGTCGCAGACTTAAGTTAATTCTATGTTCGTTATTGGAAAGTATTTGAATTCGACGTACAAAGTAAATCCATACGTACTCAATACTCTTGAGCCTATGTTTTTTTCCAGTGGTCCTACGCCTGCGGTACAGTCAACAGCAAAAGTAGATGATGAAAATCAGAAATTCAATACTAATGAACGGAGTTCGCGTCAGAACTGTGTGGCGTCGAAGTGTCGTTATGTGATTGTAAATTATACCAAACATTTACTACTTCGACGCCACACAGTTCTGACGCGAACTCCGTTCATTAATTAGTATTGAATTTCTGATTTTCATCATCTACTTTTGCTGTTGACTGTACTTGCGTAATACACTGTTAGTAGCAATGGCTTTCATTTTGACAATTCAACAACATTCATTGCGTTATTTACGTTGTTGAGCGGACAAATTTTTCGAACAAATGAAGCAATGGATTAGCAATATATTTCAAAATTATTCAGATTATGATTGATAGTGTGTTTTGTTCTTTCTACATGTACTCGATCGCAAACCATACAAATACAGTGTTATCAAGAATAGGATAGGTCCTTAAATTTTCGCCATAATATTATAAGTTAGCTGTCAAACTAATTTCAGCATGATAATTTCGTAACACATATTCAATGGGATATTATAAATTGCCTAACAAATAAATAATCGCCTATCAATACATGTGTATACTCATCATTTATATTCTTTTTTACATCAAATAACTTACTTCACTACAAATAAACTAAATGTTTAACAAAACTCAAACTGCAGATAATTCGAAATTATACATATATGACATTACTTTTTTCCTCATAATGCAATACAGTTAAATTTATTTTTGTACAAAAAAACTACATACATAGTATAAATACTGACTGCACAGCTAATTTTCCATATTTTATTTCAAATTTCAATTTAATTCGCATAATACTAAACGACGTCAGGGGCACCCCGAGGTTCGGTTTGGTTAGGTTCCTTTAAACCCTGCAGACAGAAATAGGAGCCCCGCGCAGCGGGGCTCCGTCGACCTGACGTAAAAATCGCTGTACGCTGCGAAAATAAATTGTAGTGTGTTTAGTGATATTTTGAGTTGAATATTTTGCTGTGCAATCAGTAGTTTTGATGGGAATTCGGAATCTTATTGCATATAAAAAGGATATTTTTTTATTTGCGTTTAAATACTACCCATAGGTATTCAATTAGTCTATTGCTAAGGATACCTATTGCTAATCCATTGCTTTATATGTTCTTAGAATTTATATGCTCCACAACGTAAATAACGCATTGAATGTTGTGGAAATGTCGATATGAAAGTTATTGCTACTGATTGATATAGTGTGTTACGCAATTACACCGCAGTTTAGTCGATTTGTAAATCTGCTCATTCATCATACTGACGTTACGTACGACTCTTCAAGGCTAGTCCTAGTTATTTGATAGCATAGTATAGTATCTATATTTCTAGGAAGTTATAAAAGCAATTAATTATTTCTCGTAATTAGAAGACACGTATAGCATCAACATGCAAATAAGTGGAATTATATATAGTGATACTTTATCCGTAACCTTTGGAAATGTCGCATCATCGCATGAATGAGTTGTGGAAACGGAAAATATTAGATCTAGGCTTTATAACTAGGTATTAACATTGGAGGACCTGGGCACGTAACGATCACGGGGCCCCTGTTTAGATAGGTAATAAATTCATCAAATATTTTGCTACAAAACTAATAAAAGAAGTATAATACTAAAATTTCATACGTTTGGTACTAGAATCATTTCTGTAAATCTTACTGCAAATCAATTATTTTGTCACTGCATGCGTAGAATGTAACGGCGGCTGCAAAGAATTATTTTTTTGATGGCAGGCCGTCGATCGCGATGTGTTGTTGTGTGTTTTCCAGACTCCAGAGTGCCCAATGGAACGTTAGTAGGGGCTTGGGTCTTAACTCTGAGAAGATTATCAAATAAGTAACATAAAAAAAACTTTAGAATAAAAAAAAAAAAAAAAATAAAAACTTTAGAATTATCGAAGGATTTGTGATAAAAATATTATATCCCTACTGGACTACTTAACATATTTTTTAATGAAACCCCGATAAATTCTGGGACTAATTAAAAAGTTTGTTACTTACAACTAACATTCTGAACAGAGGAACAGAGTTCCGTGACTTGGGTCCACATAGGTGATATGAGTCCAAATGTCCAATTCAAGTTTTCCAGAGCATTCATTGATTCAAATATATTTATCCCCGTTACCCGAAATAAGCAGGTAGGTACGCACGGCTACACATCAAGCTATACATAACCAGTATTTTTTTTTTGCGGATGGGAAATCATCAAATGACCCCTACCGCTCTGGGTGGAGCAGAAGGGAGTGTCAGACTCTTACTGACTAAAACCCACCCGCGTTCCTTCCTTAGCCCTTTATGTTCCGGAGCAGCGGTAACCCTTTCGGACAATCCCGCTGATATATAACCAGTATAAGCTGACTTCTGATTGTACGACCTATACAATGCGAGTTTGTAGAATTGTAAAAACCTATACAATGCGATGTCAGCTAAAACTGGAAATGTAGATATAGCTTTATGTGTAGGTAGCCGTGTGTACATAGGCATATAGAAGCTCTCTATGCCTAGCTAGTAGGTACCTACCTGCTTATTGCTATGTTAATGTAATATTATGTTCTATATTAGAACATCTACCAACACGATTACAACATCCGTGAGTGGTGATAACACTGATAGTAGGGCGCAACGACCCGGATATTTATAAGAAATTACGTAAACATAAGTAATTAAGAACTTACAATATCGAGGGCCTCGTCATGTCTCGTGGAAAAACAGCTGATGCGTAAAGTAAGAAGTAGGTAGGTACCTAAGAGAAGAATATATCTATCTATAGCTTAATTTATTATGTATTCTCGTGTCGAGACAAGCTAAGTATACGATAACTTTATCGTGAAATGATTAGTCAGTTAGCAAGATTGTATTAAATTGATAGCAAATAGGATAGGTACCAAGTAACAACCTAGTATCATTATCTAACTAACGCATGTTACAGGAACTTATGGACAATAGTGACGGCGCTAAATTCTCGCCTCGATTTAGATTGACAGCAAGAAGAAGTTTGTAAGTCCAAACGGTCCAAACTAGCGATCATCTTAAGACCAGCCGATCGATTCTTTAAAAATCTCACCGTGAAAAGTTAGGTGAAGTGAGCTTAGAGTGAGCTGTCAAGAATATCAATCCCTAGCATCAGGATGACACTGACAGCTCACTCCACGCTCACTTCACTTAAGTCTTCACGGTGAGAGTTAAAGAATCGCACTGCTGATTTCAGTGACATGCCACAGAGTAATAATTAGGGAACTAAAACTAGTTTTAGCATTTTATTCAAATCCGGTGACAGTAAAGAACCCAACAATTATAGGCCTGTGTCGATTCTGCCAGTTCTCAGTAAGGTGTTTGAAAAGCTTATGCTCAATCAAATGTTACGTCACTTTAATAAAAATTCCATCTTTCATGAACACCAGTACGGTTTCACCAAAGGGCGTTGTACTACTGACGCCGGTGTTACCCTAATAAAGAACATTTTTAACGCCTGGGAAGAAGCACAAGATGCCATTGGAATCTTTTGCGACCTCTCTAAGGCGTTCGATTGCGTAAACCATGAGACACTTCTGATGAAACTGGAGCACTATGGGATTAGAAAAAAAGCACTTGATTTGCTAAAATCGTACCTGAAAGATAGAAAGGTTAAAGTTCAAGTAAACGGCATAAACTCATTAGGGTCTGAAATGACAATGGGCGTTCCTCAAGGGTCGATATTGGGTCCATTCCTCTTTTTAGTTTATATTAACGATTTACCCCAATTACTTCAAAATCAACCAAAGATGGTGTTATTTGCAGATGATACATCATTGATCTTTAAAATAGACCGACGGTCACAAAATCTTGACGATGTGAATAACTCTATTCTTCAGGTCCAAGATTGGTTTACGGTAAATAATTTAGTACTTAATGAAAAAAAAACCAAATGCATTAGATTTAAATTGCCTAATGTTAGAAGCAGCGAATGTGACATCATATTGAATGGCCAAAAACTAGAGTTTATTGATCAGACAGTTTTCCTAGGAATCACGCTAGACGAGAAATTACAATGGGGGCCTCATATAACATCTATTGCGGGGCGGCTAAGCTCGGCCGCTTATGCTGTTAGAAAGATAAGACAGTTAACAGATGTAGAAACCGCGCGTTTGGTCTATTTTAGTTACTTCCACAGTATTATGTCATATGGCATTTTACTGTGGGGTCGGGCTGCTGATATTGAATCCATTTTTATTTTGCAAAAGTGAGCTGTCAGAGCCATTTACAATCTAAGTCGTCGTGAATCTCTTAGGGAACTATTTAAAAAGGTTAATATTATGACGGTACCTTGCCAATACATTTATGAAAATATTATGTATGTAAGAAAAAATCAACATCTTTTTAATAAAATAAGTGATAGACATAATTTTAATACTAGAAATAAAGATAAATTAGATCAACCTTTTTTCAGATTATCTAAAGTGCAAACATCTTTTATGGGGTACTGTGTTAAATGCTACAACAAAATACCTTTTGATATTACAATTAAATGAAAGAAAATTTAAAACTCATATAAAAAGTACACTTTGTAAACAAGGATATTACAAATTGGAGGATTATATCCAAGATAACAATGTTTGGAAACATGCTGGTCCTGCTCCATAGGACAATCTAGACTCTAGACAAAATCAAACTGGTTGCTAATTTAATTTATACATACATTTTTTAAATACATTTTTTTTACATTCTTTGACAAATGTAACTCACACACTTTTTAAAATACTAGTAAAATTTTTCAATCTTTGTAAATATGTGGACACCATGTATCTATCACATAATTGATTTACCAGTCTGTTATATTTTTAATTCTTTTATCATTTTTGGTAGACTAAATTTTATTTTAGGTGCATCGTCTTCACATATAATTATATAATGAATGTATACAAAAACTTGTAAAACATTTTAAAAGAGTAACGGTGGAGTTTCTTGCCCATTCTTCTCCACACGAAAACTACATTTTGGAATGGGCGACTAGAATCAATTCTATTTTTTCATTTTAAATTTTGACGTTCAAAAGTGCCTTTTAAGTGCCTATTTGAAATAAATGATTTGACTTTGACTTTGACTTTGATTGCGCTCATCACTCATAGAAAAGTGAAAAGTGCCAAATAGCAACAATGTTACCGAAGATGTTGCAAGCTTTCAGCACATTTACCAAGTTTCTTTTTGGGAGACAGCACCCAAACCCTTTAAAGCCGAATGCAGCACGGACGAGGACCTAAAGCACGCATCGAGGCTCCTGTGTTCCTCGGAGAGCACCAGACGTGAAGACGTGATACGATACCCGTGTAGATACCATATTCAATTTAGGTTAGCCGAAGCTTTCATAGACCTATAAGCGATCTTAGATTTAGTTTGGTCATTTAATTAAAAAAGAAGCTATGATACTGATTACATCAGAAGCCCAAATATTTTGGCAAGCGGTCTACATTAAAGAATCACTAACTAGTAATATGTCACACAGGTCAGATGCCAACAACTTCGTTTTATTCAGTCACATCAGCCCTCGACGTATTTTATAGATATCGCAATAATACCTATAATGATAACTTCCATGGACGACTTCTTTCACACATAAATAAATAACAATTATCTTAATTTTCGTTTCGCTATGGTCGCGCTCTTGGGTTGCTGCTGTTAGACGTCAAGTACCTAATTGTGAAAGGAGTGTAGAACTCTTTGTGAAGGAGCTCGTCCAGGGAAGAGATACCGCGTACCATAACTATTTCTGCCGACAAGCTGAAGCTTTCAGCTTTGCCTCGAGGATGGCAGTTGTGGAAAGACATTGAACAATTATCATTAGCCAAGCCTTCGGCTTGTGTACCATCGAGTAACATCCTTATCCTTCCTTACCATACATATCATAAAACAAAGTCGCCAAAATGTCTGCACGTGCATAACTTCCGAATGACTGCACAAAATTGGATAATTCTTTTTTTGTTGTATTCGGTATTGCCGGGACAAGGTTTGTATGAAAGAAAACTTCGGAAATCGAAAAAAAAAATTGCACCCGTGCGAAACTGGGTCAGGCCGCTAGTTATAAAAACAAACAGAATCATATTCTAGTGGTGTGGTGTCTTATAACAAAGTCAGAAAAAAGAATGAAAGAAAATACATTCATTTGCACTAAACGTGACACGTAAAGAAGAAAATAAAGCACACAAACACAAAAAGAACAAGCTGGGGGAATATAATATGCATCACATTCACGCAAAACGGCCATCGCTCAGCATTAGTTCTCAAAACTGCACTGTAATTGTACGTAATTACAGTGCAGTTTTGAGAACTAATAATTCAGCAATCCAATCCTAATCATTTTGAAATATATTGCTAATCCATTGCTTCATGTGTTCGAAAAAATTGTTTTCTCAACAACGTCAATGATGCAATGATTGTTGTTGAAGTGTCAAAATCAAAGCCATTTCTAAGGTAGTGTGTTATGCAATTATCCCGGCTGGTTAGACTGATCGACTAATTCCAGAGTTATGTGTGCTAGCTAATACGCATAATCTATTCCATATTGATTCGTTATCAGAGCATACTGTTTTTCAAGAGACTAATTAGTCGGTCTAGACATAAATAGCACAATTAATTGGCACTCAACGACTTGAACTACTTTATATACATCCACGAGACATCCATCTTGCATCTTGATGTGAAATGAGGCAGGGCTTATCTCACGACATGTAGTTCCGGCTAACATTAATATTATGTATTATTGAATGACTCATTATGTAACTCATTACATATTACTTAATATGTGAAAACTCCAGCAATAGATACTGGCGTTATGGCGTTGTCCAAAACGCATCGTTTTCCGTATGAATCGCATTTGGTGCATGCCTGACTGGGCCTTTTAAAATTTTCAAGACTATTTTGTTGTATTGTTGTGACATCTAATATATAAAATTCTCGTATCAGTGTTTGTAACAAAACTCCTCCAAAACGGCTTGACCGATTCTTATGAAATTTTGTGTGCATATCGGGTAGGTCTGAGAATCTGCCAACATCTATTTTTCATACCCCTACTTTTTTTTTGCATACGACGTTTGCGGCGTCAGCTAGTATAAATATAGGTAGATAAGTAATAAGTTAATGAGAAAAATGTAGAATGAAGTGCAATTGTGTAAATCACAGTACAGCAGTGCTATTCGGTAAAAATCTCACCGTGAAAACTAATGTGAAGTGAGCTGTCATTCCACCTGATGTTAGGGATTGCCCCTATTGATAGTTCACTTCACGCCCACTTCACCTATGTTATCACGGTGAGATTTTTACAGAATCGATAGACAGGATGGCACATGATGGGACATCGACGCACAAACTGTCACCAGAACATGATTCTGGATTTTAGACTAGGTATTATAGCGTAGAAATTTTAGGGCGCTTATCAAAAAAAAAAAAACTGCTGTTTCATAGAAAGGTGCGATATTTATGCGGTTAAAATGTATGGAACATCTATTTTTTTTAATAACCTACGAAAAAATGCAACGCAGGTGGTGGTTCAGAATCATGTACTGAATTCATGGTAACAGGCTGCGAGTCGATGTCCCTGCCATCCTGTACAGACGCCAGCACATCAAAGTACTACATATTTTCCATTTTATCGCCAAAGCATAAGGTTCAAAGTTGATTAGAAAATTTTTCAGTTTCAGATAGCTTGATGTGCTGGCGTCGCGTCTGTACAATGCACAGCGTTTAATGTAAAAGGTAGGACCCACAGATATAAGTACACCTAGATAACGCAAGAGCAACTACTTCGCGTGCCAAAAATCGCACCAACTTACGTTCAAAAATCGTAAGCCACCAGTCCGCCACTTTCGCGCTCAGTCCGCTGGGTGAGCGTGAGTGAGAAAGAGCGCTTGTGACGTCATAATAGGTAGTCAAAAAAATGCCACGCTTGGTTTTCATACAGATCGTGATACTTGCGTTATCTAGGTGTATCTTTATCTGTGGTAGGGTCTTAAGGCCTTGTCTTAGACCCTTTTTTTCAACGAATAGGAGGGATATATATATATATAGATTGTTGGGTTGCACCCGTCTTTGTTACCCTACTTTGTTAGCTTGACTGGTATCATGATATTCCAATGTGTCCCATCACTATGTGTGTCCACAGAAACTGGAGCCATAAGAAATTACATTGATGCATAAAGTATGCCAGTTTTTACTAAATGAACGATCTCTGAAATTAGACAAACTACTTAGAAACACCTTACACAGCTGATAAAGTTTCACTATCTTTTAACTATGGTTTTATCACCTACTTACGAGTGATATCGCAATCTAATCTGCCAAATGTATTTACACTGTCACCTGGGGGCGGCGCCCTCTCTGTACAAGGAGAAGGACAAACATTTTAAACATTATGATAAGGGTCTTTAAGTGCGAGTCGGTAGTACCTAATTGCTGAATATTGAGAGACCGGCTTAGATGAGCTTCTTTACAAAAAAAAACAATGTAAATTGTCTATATCAGCATCAGCGCGGTTATTTCAATCGTAGTACTTACCTAAAATATCAAAGTCTCTATCAAAAGTTTGATGTTCTCTAAACTACTTTTTGAGTTGAAATAAATCAGAACGTTTGTCTTCCGGACTAGACCATTTGTATTTGATATACTTACAGAATGCTTGACAAAGTCGTGATAATATTTAACGTAAATAACGCGTTCTGGTTCTGGCACCTCGTTCCAGATATTTTTGTTTTGCCACTGCTCTAAAATATTTACAAAATAAAATTTGAACAGTACAAACAACAGTATTACTTCTGCGGGGTAATTGCATTAAACTATCAGTAGCAATTGGCTTTCATTTTGGCATTTTTCAACAACATTCATTCCGTTATTTAAGTAGTTGAGCTACACAAATATTTCGAACATATGAAGCAGGATTAGTCATAAAATATATCCTTCAAAATTATTCAGATTGAGATTCATAGGGGTTACGCAATAGCATATCAAGCTACCGGAAACTGTCAAATTTTTCCAATCAACCTTGAACCTAATGCTTTAGCGATAAAGTTGAAAATGACAGATTTTAGTAGCTTGGATGTGCTGGCGTCTGTACACAAATTAAAAGTCAACGGTAAACAAGTTATCTTCTCAGGCGGAACAAATATAGACGGAGAGCTATTAAAATAATGATGCGACCGACTTATGTTGTTTCATAATGTCATACGTAAAAATCTGAAGTAAATATAGGTTTTTGTGTCGAATCATTGTTTCCGATGATAAAAATAACAATAACCAATTACGCGCATATTTAATATGGACATAATATTGATTGTTAAGGGGGATGCGAAAATCATCGATACAACCCTCTAATTTCATATTTAAACCCATTGTTTGATATTACATAAAATAGTCATTCAATAGGATTATAAGAAGTTAGAGGGCTATATTGATGACTTTAAGACTATGCCGACCGCACAGTGGCGGATAACAGTGGCCACTATATTTCGTTTTAAGGATTATAATAAAACTAAACAATATAAAACTACCGTTTCTAATAATATTAACGTATAATCTTGTGAAGCACAACTTAACGTGCTTATTTTCTGCATTTTCATTCTAAATTGTATGAAATAACCAAAAAAACGATGAGCCCGCCACTGTGCGGTCAGCAGTCTTAATGATTATAATTCTGTAAAGTTATATTTGTTGGGCTCGCGAATCATATTTTAGTCAACATTCAACATGGCACTGACCTGCAAATTGCAAAAAACGTAAGAAAATTTGAATTTCGCGGGCTTCCCTCTTAATAGATTTCGGTCATAATCATAAATTGTCATTGGTAGCCTTGTTACCTACTAAGTTATAGAGGGTGATTGATAATCACTGTGTGCATTCCTTGAAATGGGTAACACTAGAGCTATTTTGCAGCATTTTTGACCCCGATACCTTGGGGACTGAAATTGGTTGTTTTGGAGATATCGAATTCGAGTTTTTTTTGGAAATTACCCATCGGCATGTTTTTCAGTCAAAACTCTTACCATTTGCGCTGCACTACCTACCATCAACACACCACGTCTGGCCGAGTGACATACTTGCTAGATAATTAATCGAATCGATGATTTGCATACCCATGTGACGGTACGGAGGACACTTAAAACAAAACATCTATATACTAATAACACATGTTTGCCAACCAATAAATGATTTTATTTGAATCCCCATCGAATAGAACATAAGGTCTACAAACTTCGTCTGTTCGCGACTACGTGAGGTGTCTGCACTCTTGAATTGTCCCCTCCTCATCATTCTATGTGTCATTGCATCACATTAGCCAGGTCAGGGGCAATTTGAGCAGTAGGCGGCCGCAGTATGAGCTTAGGGCCCTAATCTTTACTACTTCCTCGTTTACAGAGTACGATTTGTGCCGTTTCAAAACAACTAACATCTGAGTGATCATTTGATCAATTTATGAATGATTTCGAGAATTTCTAATAAGGAAACTGTGATGATAAAATAATATGCTTTACAATTTTGCTGTTACGTAATTCTATGTAGGATTTATATTCTGAACATATAATTATGGTCTCTATATGGAAAAAAAGACAAAATTAAATGTCTGGAGAAAGAAAATACAGTGAAAAATTCTTATACTTATAAGAAGAAAACTCACCAGAAGAAAAGTCATTTGGATGACCAGAATAAGTTAAGGGTTTTTGTAAATTAATAAATTTGGGTTATCGGTGGTTAGGGAGAGGTGTTACTGTGGGGTAATTGAGTAACACACTATCAGTAGCAATGGCTTTCATTTTGACAGTTCAACAATATTCATTGCGTTATTTACGTTGTTGGGCAGACAAATTTTTCCAACATATGAAGCAATGGATTAGCAATATCCTTTAAAATAATACCTACATATTGTGGTTGACACTATGTTATGCAATTAGGGTGCTGATCGATATAATTATATAGGCATGCTATGTAGTATTATGAAATAATATCGCGAGTCACGACATAATGACAAAACCACTAACAAAATTCACAACAGTTAAAATAGACATTCCTAATTTTACCTATTTCTATTTAGTTTATCGCACGAAGAAGATTAATATGTTTTTAAGTTGAAAGATATTGGATGTTATGCCAGGCTTATCTTACGGAAATTTTGCGTATCTATATTACGAAATATTGCGGGCTATAAATCTAGAATAATCTAGCGAATATTTTTTATCAGAAATATCCCAATAAATGTGACATGATAGTAGTGTTATGAATTAGGCAATTTTAATGTAGGTGTCTTAAGTTAAACTTTTTGAATTGTGTCAGAAACATACACAACATTTCATTCAGTTTGTGCATACCTACGTATCTGGATGAAATTTGATTGTAATAAAATTATGAATGAAGTATTTTTTTTTTAATTGGAAGCAAACTCAGACAGTCGGAAACGAACAGCGGGGTAATTGAGTAACACACTATCAGTAGTAATGGTTTTAATTTTGACAGTTCAACAATATTCATTGTGTTATTTACGTTGTTGAGCTGACAAATTTTTTCAACATATAAAGTAATGGATTAGCAATATCGTTCAAAATGATTCAGCAGAAGCTAGTAGTTCCTCTGAAATTGTTGCGGTTCTTTATCATTAATTCGTGTTGCTAACCCGTAGGTATTTGCTATCACAGCCAATTTATTGTCTGTTAAGGTGATTGCACAGTGATTACCGCGAAAGTCAAATTTTCTTACGTTTTTTGCAATTGTTGTCAGGTTGTATCTTGATCAAAATATGATTCGCGACTATAACAGGTACTTATTCACAGAATTATAGTCATTAGAATCATTAATACATCTTCCTAAGTTAGATTTGTACCACAAGAAGAAATCTCCTAGTGAAAAGTGTTTAAGGTACAAATCTCACTTATAAAGATGTATGAATGTTTCTTATGATTATAATTCTGTAAATACGTACCTGTTATAGTCGCGAATCAAATTTTGATCAATATACAACCTGACACTGACCTGCAAATTGCAAAAAACGTAAGAAAATTTGAATTTCGCGGTCTACCACTTCCCATTCACCTTAAATGCACTTGTTTAGTAATTTACAAGCAGACGGATCTTATGTAATCTTTGGTCACATCTTCCTGCCTATCGATTCTGTAAAAATCTCACCGTGATAACTTAGGTGAAGTGAGCGTGAAGAGAGCTATCAATAGGGGCAATCCCTAACATCAGGTGGAATGACAGTTCACTTCACCTTAGTTTTCACGGTGAGATTTTTACAGAATGACACTGCTGTTCACCTTAGACAATCATTTGTATTTTCCCTCTGTATTTTACCCTATTAGTCCAGTCATTATAGACATTCGAAATCGAAAATTTAATTATAATTCCAAAAGTTTTCAAACTTCGGTAAAGTGAATGGTACATTGGGACGACCATAAATCTCATTTTGCAACCTTGTCCGCAGTCCGGAACATTGTTAAAATTGCAATTAAATTAATTTTTGCTGTATGATCGTGAAAAAAATTCCAAAAGTTCTGCAAACTTGGGGAAGTTTTCGATATAATATTTCATATCACGTATTTAATTTGCAACCAATCTAAGTGTACGGAACATTTTTTGTTATTGAAAATTAATGTTTTTTTTTATTAAACTGAATGAAAACGTTCCAAAAGTTCTGCAAACTTGACACATATATCGGAAAAATATACCGAACGGTTGTATAAATTTGCAACCTTTTTCGTTGACCGGAACATGTTTATTATAATTCTTTTTAATTCGTGGTCATTTTTTCGAGTAAGGTGGTCTCGGAATAATTACAAAAGTTTTGAAACTTGGTTGCAAACTTCGAAGACATCTATTCTGATGCATTTACACATTTGCAACCTCATACGCGATCCGGAACTTTATGCAATTTGCAAAAATGTAATTTTTTTATTTTTTCACCTTCAAGAAAATTTCAAAAGTTCTGCAAATCGAGGGGACTGTTTAATTTTGGGATTAATGTCAGTATTTGAATTTGCAACCTCTCACGCAATCCGGAATCTTGTGTGATGTCGGAAATTTAACTTTATGGCACTTTTCATTTTCGAAAAAATTTCAAAAGTTCTGCAAATCGAGGGGACTGTTTAATTTTGGGATTAATGTTAGTATTAAAATTTGCAACCTCTCACGCAATCCGGAATCTTGTGTGATGTCGGAAATTTAACTTTATGGCATTTTTCATTTTCGAAAAAATTGCAAAAGTTTTGCAAATCGAGCCAATGATTGTTTCTTTGAGGTGCATGTCAGTTTTAAAATTTGCAACCCCGCATGAGATCCGCAACTTTGTGTTCTTTGCAAAAATCGATTTTTCGCATTTTGTTATCCTTGGAAGAAATGCAAAAGTTTTGCAAACCGAGCGGATGGTCTTATTTTGGGATCGATACCACTATTCAAATTTGCAACTACGCACGAGACCCGGAACCTTGTGTTATTTGCAAAAATCTACTTTTTTAATTTTATTACCGTCGAAAAAATAAATAGACATAATAAGAATTTCAAAAGTATATATATGAATGTGATTAAAAAATATTTCCGTATTCCGGATATGGTTGCAAATTCAAATACTGACATTAATCCCAAAATTAAACAGTCCCCTCGATTTGCAGAACTTTTGAAATTTTCTTGAAGGTGAAAAAATAAAAAAGTTACCTTTTGCAAATTGCATAAAGTTCCGGATCGCGTATGAGGTTGCAAATTTGTAAATGCATCAGAATAGATGTTTTCGAAGTTTGCAACCAATTTTCAAAACTTTTGTAATTATTCCGAGACCAACTTACTCGAAAAAATGACCACGAATTAAAAATAATTATAAATAAACATGTTCCGGTCAACGTAAAAGGTTGCAAATTTATACAATCGTTTGGTATATTTTTCCGATATATCGGTCAAATTTGCAGAACTTTTGGAACGTTTTCCTTCAGTTTAATAAAGAAAAACATTAATTTTTAATAACAAAAAATGTTCCGTACACTTAAATTGGTTGCAAATTTGACACGTGATGTAAAATAATATTTTTAACACCACTCCAACTTTGCAGAACTTTTGGAATTTTGGTCTGAAGAACTGAGCAAATTATCATTTATTGCATTTTTAACAATGTTCCGGACCGCAGAACAGGTTGCAAAATTTTATAGTATGTTTTAATACCATTCCCGACCTTACATCAAAATTTGAAAACTTTTGGAATTATAATGAATTAATTGTCTTGACTGACTGGACTATATAGGACAAGATGTTAATAATTGCAAGGTAAATACTTTTTGTTGCCAACAATGTCTTTGATAGGTTATCAATACTGATAATAAGTATAATAATAAGCTGAAGGGTTTGTTTGTTTGAACGCGCTAATCTGTGAAAATTCTGTTTGCATTTGATAGCCACATTCTTGAGGAAGGCTAAGGGCTATTATTATCACGCTATGACCCTTAGGAGGCGAATAAAAGAAAAGAAGTCAGTAAGATCGCTAACCGAAAACAAAGTCACACTGCGGGCAGGTGACGTGATGCGACGTGGTGGGTCGGTGGTACAAGAAATTTCACGCGGACGAAGTCGCGGGCAGAAGCTAACAATTAATAATAGGTACTTACTATACTCTGTTTATTACAGATTGGCGTCGTGGTCAAGATGAATCGTTTCGCAAATGCACTAAGTTCCTATTTGGTGGACAATAATGGTGTACAGTTTTATTTACAGGACGTAAGGTACGCCAAGCATGCAGCATTAGAAACGTAATACTTAACAAAAATCTATATAGCTTTGTAATAGACTGTAGTATTTTAGTTGAAAGACTAAATATCTATAATCTATTTAAGTGTTCTTTAAATCCTTATTGATATTCACTGTATGACCTGCGGGGTAATTGTGTAACAGACTATCAGTATCAATGGGTTTAATTTGTACAGTTCAACAACATTCATTGCGTTATTTACGTTGTTGTTGAGCAGACACATTTTTCGAACATATGAAGCAATGGATTAGCAAATACTTCAAAATTATTCAGATTGAGATTGATAGTGTGTTACGCAATTCGTCGCCAACGCCGCAAAGGGGAGAACCTCATATAAACGGTCAAAAATTAGTTTAGTAGGTATACAAAAATGCTCCATTTGTCGACTCTATGTCGTCACAAAAGAATGAAGCTCTAAGACTAATAGAAAAGAAAAAAGATTGACGGCGTATCTCAAAATCACTTCTATCGAAATTTTACGAAAAGACGACACTCGAAATTTGCCTTTTAGCGGCGACATCTCGCGAGTAATGCAGAAAGCCCTAAAATCGGGAGAAAAAAATCGTTTATTGGCTTTCCTGTAAAATTTTCTCATTTGAGGTTCGCCCCTTTGCCGATGTGATTGTGACATTCTATTTTCCTTTCTAAGTAGATACTTATACTTAGTTCTATTTCTATTCTCATGTATAATATCTACATATATTTTAGTCTGTACAATGCGATGTTTTGTCCTCAATTCCGGTTGTGCCTATAAATACAAAAGTAAATAAATCTTAGACTATTTATATATTAGGTTCAACTAGTGTCTATTAACCTTGGTGTAGGCGCGTGTCACATCACGGAAAATGAACAAGCGCATCGTTTCGAACTCATTGGTATAAACATTGAGTTTTTCTATACACATATTACTATAAAGTTGTAACAAAAAGAGTGTTGGAGTTTCTTGCCCGTTCATCTCCGAACCTACTACGATTTGGAATGAGCAACTAGCTTCATCTTTCGGAATGACCGACTACTTTGACGATTCAAAAGTGCCTGTAAATGGTTTAATTCAAATAAATGCTTTGAGTTTGGGCCCATATTTTTTATACATCTGTATTATTAAGTTTATGTAAATCATTCGCTTAGTGGTGTCACCGCAATGATTTTACAGCCTATCGATTCTGTTAAAATCTCACCGTGATAACTTAGGTGAAGTGAGCGTGAAGTGAACTATCAATGGAGGCAATCCCTAACATCAGGTGGAATGACAGCTCACTTCACCTTAGTTTTCACGTTGAGATTTTTACAGAATAGCACTGCAGTTTACACAGCAGCAGTGCGATTCTGTAACCATCTCACCGTGAAAACTTAGGTGAAGTGAGCGTGGAGTGAGCTGTCAGTGTCATCCTGATGCTAGGGATTGATACTCTTGACTCTAAGCTCACTTCACCTAACTTTTCACGGTGAGATTTTTCCAGTAGTGCTATTCTGTAAAAATCTCACGGTGATAACTTAGGTGAAGTGAGCGTGAAGTGAGCTGTCATTCCACCTGATGTTAGGGATCGCCCATATTGATAGGTAGCTCACTTCACGCTCACTTCACCTAAGTTATCACGGTGAGATTTTTACAGAATCGATCGGCAGTTCGGAAAAAGCGCTATGATGATTACCTAAGTATTTAAAATATTAGAATAGAGCTCAACTATGAATTTTGTCTTGATTTTTACATATAGAATGTCATGTTGACAAAAAAAAGGTCGATCGCAGTTTTCATTTAGTCTAGCAAATAAGTAAAAAATATGAGTTTAGACGACGAGTTTCTCCGACGTCTACTATCTACAATGAAACGCAAGTTCCTCAGACGCAAGAACAGAGAAATACTCAAATCAACTCATCAACAATAAATTTGACAGTAAATGTACCAAACAAAAATGTAACTCTCTCTGTCAATAATTGGACCAATGTTTCAAATGTTAACTTTTACTTTTAATTGTCATTATTTTTAATAAATGCTTATCTCATATTAATATTGTGTAAATTTTTTCGCAAATGGTACGAAAATTAGAGTATTTTCCTCGGTGATAAAGCTGTCTTAGTCTTGGGTGAACTTAAATCCCTCGCTACACTCAGGACTCGTCTTAAATCCCTCGCTTCGCTCGTGATATAAGTTTTTAACACATGTAACTCTCTCTGTCAATAATTGGACCAATGTTTCAAATGTTAACTTTTACTTTTAATTGTCATTATTTTTAATAAATGCTTATCTCATATTAATATTGTGTAAATTTTTTCGCAAATGGTACGAAAATTAGAGTATTTTCCTCGGTGATAAAGCTGTCTTAGTCTTGGGTGAACTTAAATCCCTCGCTACACTCAGGACTCGTCTTAAATCCCTCGCTTCGCTCGTGATATAAGTTTTTAACACCCTCGCTACGCTCGGGAGTAAACCTCGAGTCCTTCGTTACGCTCGCGATTTAAATCGTCATCCGCGACAGACGACACTGCTTTATCCCCTTGGTTAATAATCTACTATTTGACAAAGTTTAGTCCACTATCGAAGTTTAAACTTATGTAGTGTTATTCTATTCCCTTATACTTATTTATGAAATTGCCAATTTTTGATACTGGCTATTGTGATAATCGATATATCTTTAATTCTATTTAGAATTCCGAATTCAAATTAATTTTATAATTTATCATGACATTTTGTTTTTCAAAATCAGTTGTTAATTTGTTTTACCGCTGTTCATTTTTTTTAAAATAAGTAATGCTGTTTCTGTGGCCCTGGAAAAATCAAAAATGAACGACGAGTATAATTGGACATGGTACGGCATGTGAACACACGGTACGTCTTTTGGTTTGATTGCTTCCGTTCTGGAAATTTTGAGCCCCATGGCCCGCCGGAGATGAAAGTCGATAACGATGAATTGAAAGCCATAGTTATTGGAAGCAGATTCATCTCAAACCACGTTGGAACTTGCAAAGTGATAAATCCATACTTATTCTTCAAATTGGTAAGATAAAAAAGATTGGAAAGTGGGTGCCGTATGAACTCTCTGAACATGCTCTGAAAAATGACAACAAAATCGCGTCGAAGCACCGCACAACGGACAGTCTCAAAACTATAGGAGTTCCGACTGGAAACTGCGTCACCCACCATACCCACCAGACCTTGCTCCAATTAATTTCCATTTGTATTTGGAACATGGATACTTTTTACAGGGGAAAAATTTCTAATCCAACGAAGCGGTAAAAACGGAGTAAATCGATTGGCCCCAGGATTTTTATAGTAGAGCCATCAACGAACTTCCACTAAAATGGCAAAAGCACATGTTCAATAATGGCCCATATTCCTATTAATTAAATAGGTATATAACTTTCGATATAAAAAAAAATACCTAAGTAAAACGGCAATTTCATAGGTAAGGACCACAGAATATATAGATAAACCTAGATAACGCAAGTATCACGATCTGTATGAAAACCAAGAGTGCCATTTTTTTACTACCTACTATGACGTCACAAGCGCTTTTTCTCACTCACGCTCACCCAGCCAGCAGTACACAGGACTGAACGCGAAAGTGGCGGCTTACGATTTTTGAACGTAAGTTGGTGCGATTTTTGGCACGCGAAGTAACTCTTGTGTTATCTAGGTGTATCTATATCTGTGGTAAGGACCTAATATGTATATTTATTTTCTAATATTTATTTAATAATTCAAATTACATATGTAAAGAGAATAAATAAATAAAACGAGTAATTCGAGTGGGTGGAACGACGTGACTAAAATACTAGTCGCTATTTTATTAAAATTTGGCACCTAGAATACAGATTAGGTTAGGTCAACGGACCCATAATCAAGTCGACGTGTGATTTTAATTTGAATATTAATAAAGTTGGAAAATGTAAAATAAGGGTTTTAAGTAGTTATATATTTGTATCTATGGTAACCATTTATTATTTTGGTAAGTATAAGCAAGATAAACAACGTGCGTGTCAATTTCTAAATAAAAAAAAAACAATATCGACCTACTTTTTTATGGTTCCATACCCAAAGGGTGCACACGGGACCCTATTACTAAGCCCCGCTGTCCGTCCATCCGTCTGTCTGTCAGCGGTTGTATCTTATTAACCGTAATTACAGTTGATATTTTCAGTCTGTATTTCTATTGCCGCTATAACAACCAGTGGCGTGCACAGAGATTTCAGACAGGGTATGCACAAAAAAAATACCAGTTACAGCTTGTAGTACAAGTCAACAAGCTGAAACTGGTAAGTTTTTTTACCCTACCTATCTGATTTTTACTGCAGGCGCCATTATTAGCTTTGCATGATGTTTGTTTGAGACCACCATGAATATCTAAATAAGTGATTGATGGTACCTAACATAACAGGTCACATAAATTATATCAAAAGTAGCCTTTAAAAACGTCTGAACATGTTAATTTTGTTTCCTTTGCGCAAATTAATTAAAATTTTATATAAATTACTACTTAAATTTGAACTGATTACTTTCTACTAGTTAATGTTTGTAAATCAAATCGACGCGCCTATCTGACTAAAAGTCGATTGTAATCATAGATAAATCCTACTCTTTGATGAATTCTTTTTAGACTAGAAAATTATCGTTCGGTCGATGTGCTGAGTGGAATCGTAACTATTAATTTTCCTAATTTGTAAACTTCAAAAAATAGTCAAATGGTTTGAATATAAATTTTGAATGAGATCGAATAATTTATGCATAACTATCCATTTTTACAATAAACTTACTAAATACCTAATTACTTGACAGGCAATCACTTGCGCCAAGAAAAACAATAAATGGCGAAAAAACTTTGCAATTTTTAGATACGAACTAATACAAAATTACAAACGAATGAATTACTCGGGTCATTTGGTCAATCCGACTAAAAAAAGTCGAC
Organism: Globia sparganii; assembly: GCA_949316385.1. Classification (NCBI taxonomy): domain Eukaryota; kingdom Metazoa; phylum Arthropoda; class Insecta; order Lepidoptera; family Noctuidae; genus Globia; species Globia sparganii. The sequence continues at coordinate 8,247,196 of OX438670.1, forward strand.
CCTCTGCAAACAACAATTAAGCGGTGCTTTTACGGTTTCTCAATTTAGCCGGCTTGCAATGTAAGCTATGCTTCTAAAACTCCAACACGCGCGCACATTTTCACGCACACACTCACACTTTTACTGTGTACTACACGAGATGCGCTGAATGAAGAATAAGCAAGACGTAGTATTGCTTTTGCTCACGGGAGCGCTGCCTGCGCGCTGCGCGGCTGCGGGTGTTCGCCGCTCCAACGAGTTAGTTCCAAAAAATGTAATAGATGGCGCGTTAGCTAAATTACCATGATTTGTTAAAATTAGTTGTCTAACATTTAGAGGGGCAAGTATGTATGGGACTACAGGGTATGCAGAGCTTATTTGCATGTATGGAGTGCACGCCACTGATAACAACACAATAAGGACTCACCCAGTCGCACCAACACACACCCTCACTCACACACACACACTACGTAAAATTACAAAATTACATAAAATTAAACAAAATCTCTTTTAATTCCATTTGGTATAGATAGTGGTCTCGTCACCGACATCTACATATATAAATACTTAAAATTTAAAGAGCCGAAAGAACACGTTTATTGCATGGGGGCTCCCATGCAATAAACGTGTTCTTTCGGCATTTTTTACCTTGTGTTACGGAACCCATTGTGTGCGAGCCCGACTCGCACTTGGCCGCTTTTACCCCCAACCTTTCGCGTTACATACACGTCGTTTAAGTTCGTAACACAACAATTGTTTGTGACAATCATTTTCAATGTTCATGAAAACAATAATTATCTGCTGTCTGTTATTGACGTAACAGAAAATTATGCATGTTGTCATTGAATCGCATGTGCATAATTGCTCCGGCTGAGGGCGCCACAAGTTCAAGGAGTAGCACATGCACTCGACTTGCCCTTCTCTTGTTAATTCTCAATCAAGGAAACGCTCTTGAAGTCTCAAATATTAAATAAAGCAACAACTTGATGCTGTAGGTACATTTTCGCACATATTGTTGGAAAATGCTGCTCTCATTGATAATTTGATGTTGTTCAGAAGTTTAGTGTACCCTAATAGTATTGTTAAATCTTGATATAGTAAAATACATATTAAAGAAGCTAACTCAAAAACTACCCAGTAAAGTTAATAAAATTTATATGGGACCACCCTTGAGCCCCTAAGGCATACCCTATCCTTAAAAAAAAGAAGTTTTGAAATCGATTTACAATTTTATTGTCGGATATATCGCGTAACAAACATAATAAAAAAAAAAACATACAGTCGAATTGAGAACCTCCTCCTTTCTTGAAGTCAGTTAAAAAAGTAGTAGGTACATACTGGACTAGTGAATGACTCTGCACAAACAGGGGTTTGACATAAATCATTTAGTACTTAAGTCATTTTATCATACTTATATAATCGATTTCAAAAATCTTTTTTGTTCCGTCACAATAATATCTAATATATAAAATTCTCGTGTCACAGTGTTAGTTACCATACTCCTCCGAAACGGCTGGACCGATTTGTATGAAATTTTATATGCATATTCAGTAGGTCTGAGAATCGGCTACTATCAATTTTTTTTGCAAAACGACGTTTGCGGGGTCAGCTAGTAAAATTATAATTGGTTCCCTCAAATATTCTTTATGTTGGGATGTGGTATATGTATATCTAACCCCACAAGATCTACATTAAGTTCAACTGGATGGATTTTTTTCTTTATCATTTTTTTATTTTTTTTTATTTTGCACACTTGCTTTTCCAATTCACTTTTGACATTGGCAGAATAGTCGACATCGGCTTTATTTGCCATAATTAAAAATGGAATAGACTATAATAGAGTTATCCGTAATCATTTATTAGATAATATATGTACGTAATGTGCTTATACAAGTATGTTTATACGATGATTTATGACCTTCGGGTTTTTGTCACCATCCGGATTCATTTTTTTTTTTTGGTTTACTAAACAAGAAAAATAGTAACAGTTTCTATACATAGTAAATAAAATAATAAGTAATAATAAATATAATAATAATATTATAGTAAACCTACTTTAGTGATACTGAGTAGATTGACAGATCTGACCAAATTAGCGGGGAATTGATTATCGGACAGATTGTGAACTCTGTCGGTACCTAAGTGCAGGTTCATTCCCAATTTGACGGTTTAGCATGGATATTTTTTACCATTGAGATTCACTATTTTTTTTTTGTTTTCATAGGTACTGATTTTCATGTTTTCACTGAGACAAAATCTGTAGATACAGAATAAACGTTTTTTGACATAATCGTACGCAGAAAACTATCCGTTATCTGCATACGATTCAGTCAAAATACTTTGTTGAGACAAAAATTAAAGACTAAATTGTATGTCAAGTTATCACTTGCATGCATGTGTGGACACTTACCGAGTATTTGCAGAAAGCTGTCCTCAAGCCTCATCGTAGAGGAGAGAAGGTAGTCAGTCCCCTCCAGCTCGCTCGGTGCCAACATGTCGCTCCTCATTTTCACCTTATAACCACTGCACAGAGTTCAAATTACAACAGCTCGAGTTTCTAGAAAGGAGCCATAATTTGTTTATATCCTATGAATTATAATCCTTGGCGGAGCACTACACTGTATCTTCGTTCACACGCGTTCGACTGTTGCGTAACAAATGCTTGGTCTTATGTTTTTTTTTTTTTAAATTTGATTCACAATAAAAACACTGAGATGAAGTTACGTTACTTGAAGTCACTTTTAAGTTGAGTTAATGATATTTTCAGTCAGTTCACTTTGACGTGCCTTGTAATTGTGCGGGCGGTGAGTAGTCGGGTAAACAAGGCAGCGAAGCCGGTTTATTGGTGGTTCACGTGTATATTATTTGGTACGATAACGCAGATAGTGTCGGCGCGGCGTGTGCGCAGGATGTGCGGTGGGTTCGCGCGCGCGGCCGCGACTCGCGCGCAATGCTGCGCGCTGCTCCATCAGCTGATCCACTATACCACTATAAATAATACTGGGAATTGTATGCAGTTGAATACGCTCTCCTATGTGGTCGTTATAATGATTTATTATTACTTTACGAGTTTATGACCCCCTATCGCTATGCTAACGGTTACTAGATTAAACGGAAACTGTATTTTTAGGAATTACTTTAGATTCATAATTACTATGGGGCGCACACATTAGAGCTCTTTCAGGTAGATTAAGTTCAGCTGCTATGCAGTAAGAAAAATAAAGCAGTTGATGGAGTTGATATATAGCCACAGCTAGGTTAGTATACTTTGCTTATTTCCGCAGTATTATGTCTTATACTGTTCTGCTGTGGGGATCGCAGCTGACGTAGATTCAATTTTCATTTTACAAAAGAGGGCAATCCGTGCAATCTATAAATAGGTCCTCGCGACTCTCTTAGAAACAAATTCATTCTCGTTATACCTTAGAAAGTAGGTACATATTTTGTATGTTCGCAAAAACTTTTCAAAATAAGAGGCGATAATATAAATAGGTACACGTAGTAAAAACGAAATTGTAATGCTTACCTATTCACTAAAACTAGCAAGTCATTTCTTATAAACAGCATCCGATTTTATAACAAGTTTCTCAAAGCCGGTTAAACTTAGCGATGGAACGTTCAAAACCCTCATCAAACGTGTCCTTATCAAAAACGAATATTATATGATGATGGCATAATCTTTTTAACCGACTTAAAAAAGGAGGAGTTTCTCAATTCGACTGTATGTTTTTAAGGTTCCGTACCAAAATGGTAAAACGGAACCGTTGTGGTGAGACTCAGTCCGTCTGTCTGTCTGTCCGTCTGTCACAGCTGGATATCTCAAGAACTACTAATGCTATCAACTTGACCAACTTGGGAATAGTTTTAGATGACGTTTGCCCAACTATTTTGCAAATAAGAAATAAGTAGGTAATTTTTTTTTTCAACAGGCACTGAAAGGGTGTCTGAAAAATTCGAAGTGGGGCTACTAGGACATGTGGGGTATCATATAAAGAGCGCGGTTTGCACATTCTCAAAAATTATTTCTTTTTTCTTTAGGCCGCATATTTTTTGAAATTTGATGAAAAATGTAATAAAAAAAATACCGATCAATAGAATTAGCATAAAAATATTATTAAAATCTCGATTATGATTGTAAATGTTTGCTTGGCCAATCTCTAGTATGTGGGATGACACTGACAGCTCACTCCACGCAAGTTTTCACGGTGAGACTTTTACAGAAAAGACCGGCTGATACTTGTTGACAGACCCACGCTCTCCTACCTCTACTGTAATTTGAAAACATTGTAAAAGCCTAGTAATATAGGTATAAGTTAATGGTAAAAAAAGCTAATAAATAAATAAAAGGACAATTAAAAAAAACAACAACATGTAAAACAATTAGTCAAATAACCCGCCCCTAACTGCCGAGCCGAGCCGATCGATTCTGTAAAAATCTCACCGTGAAAAGTTAGGTGAAGTGAGCTTAGAGTGAGCTGTCAATAAGAGTAGCAATCCCTAGCATCAAGATGACACTGACAGCTCACTCCACGCTCACTTCGCCCAAGTTTTCACGGTGAGATGGTTACAGAATCGCACTGCTGTTCCCGGCGCAAAGGTGCCCAAAACGCTTGCTGCATTGCCACGTTGGATAGCAATGGCTAACTTTTGCACCAAAAACGAGCCGGAGCGGGAGTCACCCGTTTTAAGCTAATTATTTTTAAAAAATAATCGTGGATTTTCTTGCCGGCTGTTTTCCTTAAGAACCGATCAATTGGAACCGTGCACCCAGCGTCTGAAGTTTCATAAATGCCCAAGTAGGTTTATGTGAAATAAAATATTTTGATAAATCTTTGACAAAACACACATCGTAAAAATGTATTTATGATCAGTGTGACAAACGCTATACCATTTACTGACGGTAGATATTGGTGGGTTTAGATAAAATCTATCCGTTAATCCTACTATATTTTTTTTATCGATAGGCGCCTTCCGCTATTTATGCTATGTCCGTGTATAGGTACAGTTACTTACTTACCAAAAATTAATTACACATTTGGACAATAAAACTAAATTGAATATGTGACGGGAACCAATACAATTTATTCAATTAGAATAAACAATATTTAAAAGGAAAACTAGTGAAAAATTAATTATGGTACAACCGCTTCGCGATGTCTCGAAATACTAAGTGGGCACTCGGGCCCCATGGCCCTAGTGTTTCTACCCCAAACGGCTCAAACAAATAAGTTCCAAAGAGATTGGAGTATTTGCGCCGTTTGAGGTTTTCCGCACCTGCAGCAGCCGCCCCAGCACAGCTCACCGTACATGGAAGATGGGATGGCGCAAGGGTGTCGACACACGTTGCATCCCACACCAAAGGCCTACCCATCTTCCAAGGCAATATGGTCATTCCGTCTGGTCTCTTTCCATTGTCGCGTGCCAAGCCATTGGGTTCTAAAACAGCTGGCACCCCGGCAGTGACAAGAGCACGACGGATGATGTCATTGATGCTGGCATGCCGTGCTATCCGGCCTGCGCTTTTACTGCAGGATAAGCCATGGTGTCCGAGGCAGTCGACACCTTCACCACATTCCATTCAAAGTGGCAATACTGCCAGCCTTTTGGACACGTTTCCTGTTGACAGCATTGCTGACGATTTTTTTGATGCTCATTGATTTTTTCCCCTTCTTTTTATATACTTGTACATATTATTATAAGTGTGTTAGATAAAAATATCTGTTAATAAATGAAAAAGAATAAAGTTCTATTATGGTACAAAATAAAATCAGTCAGAAACAGAAAATAATATCACCCATTTTATAAAGAACTAGAAGAATCTGAACCTAGAAGTGCCAATGTGCCATAATTAATTAGCCTGGTGAGATCCTTCGATTACTTCGGCACCTGACTGTACAGACACGGAAAAAAAATTATCTTGTAAGATAATCTAAAATATCATTAATTAAGTTCGGTAACAATAGAAAAATTGTGTCTCATCATTAGTGACAGACGTGACACTTGAGCTCATCCGGATCGAAAAATTGTAGTAATTTGTGGATTTTAAAGATACCTAATCCATACACTAATCAGTGGCGTGCATTGCATAAAGGCATAATTATAAGCAGTGCCTACCTCGATAAATCACCATATAAGCCTGTTGTTTACATTTTAGTGTGTGTGCCCCCACAATTAAGAAACTCACTAAATTATCTTAGGCGGGTAAGAAAATAATTTGAAAAAATAGATACTTTTGTTTTATATTTCTGATTAGTGACCGCGTCTGCCTAGATAGTGCCTGTCTACCTATTCTGAAATTATTATATTTATTATAAGTAGGTAATATATTAGTGTCACTAATATAATATAATAAATTCGAAAGTAACTCTGTCTGTATGTTACCTTTTCACGCCAAAAGCACTGAATGAATTTCCATAAAATTTGGCAAGGAGATAGATGGCATCACATTCCTGTGACAATTTCCGACACATTGCTCGCAGAACAGACGGCCGATGAGGCCGAAAGGTTCTGGAGTGGCGACCGCGTACGGGAAGCATAGAACCGGGCGTCTTTTGGCTGAAATGATGAATCCCGTAATCCACGTCGCGGGCGAAGCCGCGGGCAGAAAGCTTAGGTACTGATATAATTTTACACCCGTATAAAAGGTACCTAGGTGTGTTTATTGCACCTTGTTATCATCCTATATAAATAAAACAAAGTCGGGTTAGTTACATATATAACTCAAGAAGGACTGGACCGATTTTTATGATCCTTGATTAGTTGGATTTGTGTCCGCCTCGAATAGCAGAATAACTATTTAAGAAAAGGAAAAATTCACCAAAAAAAAAGATACTTAATTCATTTTGTACGGAACGGCGTTTTTGATGATATCTCCAGAACGGATTGACTAATTTTGATGGCGGAACGAAGTACCTATAGGCTACACCGGTTAAGCTAGTATTATAATACCACAGACTACATAGAGATTATAATTTAATATTAAGAATTTTATGGGTCAATCTAACATTTATTACATACGCATAACATGACGCCTGTATTCCAAAAGGATTAGGCAGAGGTGTACTTATGTATAGATGCCGGCACATCAAGCTACTACAATCTGTCAATTTCTTTTAACAGATTTTCAACTTTATCGCTATAGTATAAGGTTCAAAGTTGATTGGGAAAATTTTTCAGTTTCGGGTAGCTTGATGTGCTGGCGTCTGTACATCGGCCACATTTTGCAAGTTAAGTTCGAGCCTCTGTAATAGGGGCCCACAAATACATGTGTGTGCGGGGTTACATAGTTAGATTCGCATCTCTGATCAGGAGTAGTCAGATAGGAAATGTCGACTCCATCTAGCTTATTTTTTTTTATATGACCTGTGTGAATTTGATATCATATTTTCAGAATAAACAACAAACTTGACCGTCTTCCCAATAACTGCATTCGATTCGTTTTCAATCTGCGTAAATAGGATCATGAGAGGCATGGTCGCTTCTAAAGTGGTTGCCCATACGCCAGCGCTGAGAGCTAAGGGCGCTGACCACCTTGTTCTCATTTGTTGATTCTCCCTCTTCCCCTGGTTATCTAGCCCCTCACTTTCAGTAGGTACATTTGCGCCAACCACAATAGAAATCTACGTTCATCACACAATCGTCTTCTCCAATGTAACTCACCGCACAGACTTCATTCACTCTTCCTTCTTCGTTCAATCTATCTCTTTGTGGAATGTGCTCCCCCAGGCAGCGGCGGCCTTACCCATTGCGAGGCTCTGGGCGGCAGGTATTTGCGAGGCTCTTTGTCCTTCGTAAAAGTATGTGATGCGAAAGTAGGGCTAATTGTTTGGTTTAGGTATTTGTCATGTTTGACGAGAAATGCTAATTATATACTAGAAAAAAAAAAAAAAATTATATTGAAAGATTAACAAATACAGAGATGAAAAATTTTAAAATATATGTTTACGGCTTTTCCTAAAACTAAAATCTTTAATTAAAGCACAATAATCTAACGAATGAGCTACGTCATTTTCGATTGAAAGAATAGCCTGAAAGCCGATCGTGTCATCGAATTCCTCAAATACCTATGTTTTAATAATTAATTTTAAGCCTCGAAAAACTCCTTTCAGCAGATGCAACTGTAACAGGTGTGGTGGCAATCATTCTCAGGACTATTTTGATAGTGGGGTAAACTTCAGTTTTTTTTTTTTATTAATTAAGGATCAAAATCAAAAGTTTTAAATTTAAAAAATCTATATTTTTTAAAATTTGCTTGGGTTGTTGCGCGAGGCCTCTGCAAGAGCGAGGCCCCGGGCGATTGCCCTGTTCGCCACACCCTAAGGCCGCCGCTGCCCCCAGGAAATCAGGATGGCAACCAACCGATTATCCTATAAAGTTAATGTTCGCGAGCACTTTCGCAAGAAGCTGGCAGTATCATCACAACGATAATGTTCATCATCATATATTATATATTATATTATTATTTATATTCATTGTTTGTCTTATTCCTTTTTTATAATATTTGTGTATCTACATAATGTATATTTATTTGTGCTTAAGTATATATGTATGTAATTAGGAATATATTATATTTATAGTTTTAATTGGTTTATGCGTATCTTTATAGTTAAAATATTTCTTCTTCAATTTTCATGATTGCATCTCCTACTGTTTGTCTCTGCATCACCCAAAAGTTGACTGGTAGAAAGTGCCTATGACAGCCTAGATGGCATTAGTCCGCCTCTGTACATTTATGTGCTTGAAGTACAGTCGACTTCATTAATATATTGGCAGTGAAAAAGTTTGAAATAACATACCTAAGCGTTAAAATGATGATCATTTTAAAGGTTATAATATTTTGAAACTTTAAATGTATGTTAACATTTTATTTATGTCTAAGTTTGTATAGAACTAGAATATTATCATTTTAACGCTTATAATAGGTATTTTTAAAATTTATCACTGCCAATATATTAATGAACTCGACTGTACCTAGATATTAAATACCTAAGTAAACAATTCCATTTCATTTATTTTCGTGCTCTAAAAACATGAAATACATTTATTTCATGTGGGGAATTAAATACATTTCATGTGGGGATTAAAGCGTTCCCCTGACCAAACATCCTTGAGCGTTCGCTCCCTCCTTACCGCACCCCACCTCTACAATACTTCGTAAAACACTACTAGCGCCATCTAGTGAACAACTTACGAATACAAGTAAAAATAACAGACCTTGGAATGCACAGACACGGCGTTTAATAAATAAAAAAATATTTCTTTAAAAGAATGAAAGAGGTGATAAATAAATTTGATCATGAATTCAGTAACCAACGTCCATGAATACTTTCAACTGTAATAGAGTTTTCATGGTAGTCTATAATAAACATTGTGCGGTGTTTACTTTTTAGATTGAACGTGAGTTACCTGTTACTCAAAAAGCATTGAGTTAAATAACTAGAGAAGCAAACCTCAATAAAATGTGTCAAAAAGGTGTACCCACTTTATAAACGCGTCGACGTAGCTTTGAAACCACTAAACATTTAAAAGTAAACATATATCTGTCTCACTTACACACGTCATAAGAATAATACCGTCGCTTAGATTAGACAAAGACCGCAATATAAACAAGCAATGACGGGATGGGGTTACCTACCCCTGCGAAATTTTATCCAACATTTTAAGCCATAAAAAAGCGTTCTATGTTAAGGTAAATTATTTTTTAAATATTTGAATTATGTATTTCTTATTCGATGTGTAATAGAAGTTTATAAATAATGAAAATAACTAAGACATTTTCGTTTTGAATATTTTTTCTTTATTATTAATTAAATTGAATGATTTATAGGTATAGGTAGCCAGTCAGTCTCTTTTCTCAGCAATCGGATTATTTTCACCCACGGCGTGCTGCATCTTTAGGCACCCTGCTACGTTGTTATTATTAAAAAATATTTAAAATCACTTATTCCATAAATTAAAAAAAAACTTGAGAAGTGTCAAGGGACACCCGGATGGAACGAAGTTCCTTTCGATTAATTAGTGAAGGAATTGTAATAAAATTTTATTTTTTTTAAGTTATAATAATAAATAATGTAATGTATTGAATCTTGTATAAAATAATTATATTAATAATTATATTCAATGCGAAATAGAAATGAAAATATCTGGCTTGCTTTCTATAAGAGAGAGAGACAGACAGAGAAACATGCGACGCCGCACAGCTTACAATAGCTTACTATAGCAAAAAGTGTCGTGACAACTTTTCGTAAGAATTTTTTCCGTCTAGCCCCCTTTCACAACGCGCGATAAGGAACTTCGTTCCAAAACTCCCACAAATGTGGGAAACTAAAACTAAGTTTTTAGTGGTAACACTGAACCTAATTTACAAAATTCTACATTTTTATTGCGTTTTTACGTTGATATAAACACAGAGACAATTAATTTACGAGTGGAAAGTAATTCCGGTTAATTTATTATGTTTTTGTGATCTTGAATCGCACTCTTTCGCGATATTTTTTGTCGCATGTCATTCGCTTGACTTCGGTTGGCGTCACACAGAGCACTGAACTGACGTTAGCTACGCTGATGGCTATGGCCATCAGTCTAGTGGCAACGCCTCGGTGCGGTAATTACTAATCTAGTGTAACATATATATCAATGTCAAAAAGTGATAAAAGTAGGAAATAGTAGATTATACAACAAGTGAAAAAAAAGGGAATTTAATTCGAGGGACTACGTTGGATCCCGAGAGCAGCGAAGGATTCTAGAATAGAATCCCGAGCGTAGCGAGGTATTCTAGATTTGAATCCTGAGCGGAGCGAGGGATACAAGGACCGAGATGAATTATTTTTTTCACGAGTTGTGTACTCTACTTTTTACCATTGACTGCGAGAAAATAAATAGTAGTATAGTATTTATCACATTTTACTATAATTGCTGCTTTATTTCGAAATGATTCCGGAGTTGGTGTCTCATTTTCGTCACTGGAAGAACTCATTTTATTATAATTTATGTTATTAGATTTTCCAATGACTTATAACAACGATAACAGATAGAAAAGAACCTAAAATGGCGGGTTTTTTTTTTTATTATGGAATAGCTCCGTATAGCCAGCCAGTACGTACTTTCAGCACGTTTTATTTATTTTTGTATATAATTCGTATATTCGTGCTTGTTCCAAATTCAAAATGTTTTTATTCACTCAGTGACTAAAAGAGAGTTTTATTCACTGTTTTCGATGAATAAAATGCCCTTTTTCGAGTGGCAATGGTAAAAATAAAATGTAAATAAGTAAATTTTATTGTCATTTATTATTTTAATGTAGGTACTTGCAGGGTCAAATTAAATTAGCTAGCGAAACTTTGTGTATACTTCACAGGCGAAGGCTATCGTTATCTCAACACAATGAAATATATTTTATCAACTCACACTTCAAGTAACAACACTACTAGCGGGAATTGACGCCAAAAACAAAATATTCAAATCTTTTTATTTTTTCGTGTTTAGATATCGTTACTTAAAAGTTCAAAATAAGATCACTTTCAGTTCAATCTCAAATTTTATGCTTATTACTTACGCTGACATCATCCTCGTCCAACGGAGAGACACACTGCCAATTATTTATCCCGCTAGGAGTCGCGTTACCGCTGGTGTTATTTACCTGTTAGACATCTTTATTATGTTGAGAGTGCGTTTACTTTTTATTGTCTCTACCCTTCAACAAATAGACAGATGACGGTTACCAGCGATAGTGGCGTTATCTATATTTAGCTTTGCCTGTCCCTCCCCACTGATTGATGGGGTTAAACAAAAAAAACACGTTTTGTTTATTCATATTCTTTCTTTATTTCTACACAATTATAATTATTTATACATATTTATAAAGGCTATGATTAAATAAGGCCGGTAAAAAAATAAGAAAAATAAGACGACAATAGGCGTAATACTCTAATAGTGTAAAGGAATGGTAATACAAGATGCCTGTCTAACATTAAACACTATACGTAAAAATGTTAAATACCGACAGAGGTGTGCGTTACCCCAGCCAGTAAATGTCTAAAATCGTCATCTAAGTGCAATAGATAATTTGATATATAGCTGCTGTAATTGGTATGCAGATTTTTTAATTTGGTAAACTAATAGTTTTTCAAGTATTTTATAACAGTTCCGGCTGGAGTAAAAAGTAGTATTTTCATGATTGCACCTAGCACTGTTTGTCTCTGCATCACCCAAAGGTTGACTGGTAGAAAATGCCTATGGTATTAAGTCCGCCTCTGTACATTTATGTGCTTGAAGTATTAAATAAATAAATAATAAAAAGAAAAAAGAAAGAAAATAGTTTATTTGCGGCAAACATGACGCATAAAAAAATAAACACAAGCAAAAAAACCAAAAACGAAATAACAATTACCCCAGCCAGATCTTTTTTTTCTAACGGGTATGTTGAAATAAATGTTATCTTTTTCGTGCATATTTTTGCGATAATATTGGAACAAAGGACCTGCCAAATGATTTCATGTTGAGTTCCATAGGGCAAAAAATAAATCTCGTTGTTCAAAACGTCGCTGGTCATGCTTGCAGTCTTTTAAATGATCTTGATAGTAATTTAATAGTCGAAAATAAAAAAGTTGTTTTCCATTAAACAACTAGAGGAACAAGAAAATATTAAAATAGAACCCTGTGGTTTATTTTTAGATGCTGAGTTACCGTTCTTAGGTGCTACTCCAGATGATATTTGTGGTAGCGATACGGTTATAGAAATAAAATGTCCTATAACAGCTTTCAAATCAGGCTTAGACGAAGCTATTAAAAAAAATTAAAATAACCTTTTGGACATCTACCTCCTACCCCGGCCTAGAAATCAAAAAGAACCATCATTGGTACTACCAGATCCAGTGGACAATTGCATATAAATATAATGCAACGTTCAAAATGCTTATTTGCAGTTTGGTTTAGCGAACAAAATGAAATTTGAAATTTTGATTAATTTCAAAAAGAAGCGGCTGACGTCAATTTTATCCTTCTTCTAATTCTTTTTTCAATGTTTTTTTTTTCAGCCTCACAAGATATTTGTAACTGCAAAAAAGAAAACTATGTATAAGTAAATGAATCAGTAATATACAGGGCGTCCCACGGATATGCCACATGGAGGGAAAGTACCTTGAATATTGTAGATGTAACATTTTACTGGAAGAAGATATTATTTGAATTTAAAAAACAATTTAAACTGCATTCATAGATATTTAAATAATTACATAGTTGAACCGGGAATCGAACCCGTTACACGAGAAAAATAATCAGCCTGTAGTTTATCATACCGATCGAAAAGCTTCATCATAAGGATTATTTTTCGCTAAATAACATAGTGTCAGAAATAAAAGGAAGACCATGAATTTTAACATTTGATGCGCAATTTTGTTCAGAAAAATGAAAAGCTGACATTGCCGTAATTAGTCTGAAATATCAATAATAGTTATTTGTGCAACAAGAGAGCAAAGTCGTTTGTTGCGAGTGCTGATTTTGAATCCTGAGTGTGGCGAGGGATTCAAAGGCACGAGATGCAAAAAACTTTGCTCTCGTGTAACACACATAACTTTTCACTTCAGCAGCGAGAACACTATAGGAGATAAAATATATTACGTGACATTTAGGTATCTATATTGAAACTAGAAATAAATTAAATATCAGTTTTATTTGCAGTAAATACTTATTTTCGTTGAAATATAACAATAAGTTAAAAAATCAATAAATTACATTAAAAGACATAATTAGCTTTTTGCAAACTTTAGTTCGTACGAAATTCCGAACGTGTCTTTGAGGTCGAATTCAAAATCGGAACTTCGAAAGTGTCTCTCTCTCTTTCTAATGGCGGGAAAGAGATAGAGTGTGAATGTTTCGAATTATTGTATGATTAACCCAAGGCTGATTATGATATTCGCAGCTTTCTAAAAAAAAAAAAAATTAAAAAGTTACTTGGTCTCACTCAGTGAGCAAAATCGCATTTTGCTCACTGATTTCAGGCAGCAAAACCTAAGTACTACATGTTTGAGCTACTGAAGTGAAATAGTAGATTATACAACAAGTGAAAAAAAAGGGAATTTAATTCGAGGGACTACGTTGGATCCCGAGAGCAGCGAAGGATTCTAGAATAGAATCCCGAGCAGGGCCGTCTTTACCCGGGGGTGCAAGGGGTGCGTGGCACCCCGGCGCTGGGTATTAGGAGGCGCTAGCCGCTCGCCTTATAGGTACCTACCCAAACCATGCGTGATGCGTAATCAAAATCAGTTTTAACAACTACGAGTATTTAACAAATATTCATTATTTATTTGCTGACTTGCAATGTGCAAGCCAATTTAGATCTTATTAATACAATAATTAAATTTATATTCCAAAAAACACACGCGGCAAATTCAAAGAGAGCTTGCGGCTACAAGTGAGTGCGCGCGCGCCCTTTGACATGCGACGCCCGCCTTTTGACATATCACCGTCCGCTTGAAGGTAGGTATCTAGTTACCAATATAAAATATAAAAAATGTGTCAACAAAAGTTTCAGTCTACAACTACCATTAAAATTGCGACAGCCATGACCCATTATAGTACCTAAGTGACCATAGGTATCGTTTGGCATCCTACTTATTTTGTAATGAAAAAACTTATTTAGGTACTTAATTTTTACGTGTTATGAAATGCTAATTATGTGCAAGGAGTGTGTTGTTTTTTGGAAATTAATTTTACGTTGTCAAGATAGGTAAGACAAGTTTTTTTTTTTTCAATTTAAAATTTTTGAGGATGAAGCGCCAGGGAGCCCGCGAAACAATTACTATTTCATGAAATATCAATAAATATGAGTATATGAATTTAGAGGGTTGTATTGATTATAATTCATTAAATATATACGAGTATTTGTTACGCTAGCGAATCATAGGTATTTTGTTCAACATTATCCTAACACTGACCTGAAAATTGCATAAAACGGTTTTTGAATTTCGCGAAACGAAAATTTGAATTTCGCGTGCTACTTAGCGCATGGGGGATGTGCTAGGTTTATTTTTTTTTAAGTGACGCGGTAAAAATGCACTGCAGAAATAAAGTAAGTACTTAATAAGTTTTTAACAAAAATCATGACCAGATTATCGCAAAAAATCTTTACCAGAATAAAAAAACAAATACCTATCTATATAAAAATATCTAAAAAATACCTATAAAAAAATAACCACGAAAACCTCAATGGGTATTTGCTGACAGAAGTAAAACCTTAAAACTATGAAGTGACAGTGGGTTTTTAAGGCGCCTAAAAAGTATTTACTTTAAAAAGCCTGTTATAAAATATAGAATCTAGGATGCAAGAGCGAGCGAAGCAAATTCGGGATATTGGGCACCCCGCTCGTACGTAAGGTTTGAAAGGCTTAGATTATGCCCAGATTCCAAAACCTAAACTGCTATAAAACGAGTCTATGCTTTCTTCATAATTCGATAAAGTAAGTTCTCTTTCTATACGATGGTTAAGAGTAAACAGAGACTATTTAAGGTGGGGTGCTAAAATTTTTAGGGTCGCTTCGCTCGCTCTTGCGATTTACATTCTGTAGATTCTTGAGCTTTTCTTTATAAGTCGACAAAGCAAGTAATTCCTAGTCCTTTTGGAATGATCGAAAGAAAATCGTACCTATCCGAGTGTGCAAAATTTTCGAAAGACAAAGTAACTCCTATTTCTGTTTGAAAATATAAAACGAAACCTGACCAAACCGAGACGGGTTGTTAAAATTTTCGTGCTCGCTCCGCTCGCTCTCCCCACCCTACATACTTTACCGTTCTGTTACATACAACCAATTTGGCAGCATTATTATATAATAACCCCAGACATGTAACGGCTATGTCCCTTGAATAAAATAATTAATGTGCAGCTGTAGATGAACAGACTCAACAAACTGTCAAATTTTTCCAATCAACCTTGGACCTTATGCTGTAGTGATAAAGTTGAAAATCTTTTAAAGAAATTTGACTTAATGTGCTGGCGTCTGTCATCGGATACAAGATTTTCTGAAGATATCGAATAGCGAATGACCCTGCTCTCTGACACAAATAATACTTAAGATTATTTATAACAGAAAATGGACCATTGCAGGTTAAAATATCTGCATATCCTGGTGATAGCCCAGTGGTCAAAATAGACATTCAAGGCTTACATTAATTCGCATAAAGCTGAATATTGGTATGAAGGTTGGGACCACCATTAAAAATAAATTTTCAAAAGTCCCCATCGATCCGAAGCATCCAAAATTTTTTATTCAAGGTCAAATATTGCAAAAATCGGTTTTTTGCACTTTTCAGCTAATCGGTAAGTTTTATTAATAATAATATTAGAAAGTGATACGAGAAAATTGTTCATCATGCAATTATCTACAAAAATTGATCTTACACTTTTTTCCTAAGAATCACTATTTCGGATATATAGCGATGCAAAAAGTTGTGTTTTTCTTAACCCTCATTATATTTTTTAAATTTTCAACTAATATTACGCGGGATTACGCAACGCTTCTAACGATACCACATACATTGATATTGGTTAAGCCGTTTAGAAGTTATGGAGGAATAAAGAAACATACATAAACCCTGAAAATATAACTTCCTTTTTTTGGGCAGACGTGTAAAAACAAAAATGTTGTTTTTTTTTGTTGGCAAGGGGGCGCAGGCTGATTTTCGCACCCCGGCGCCCAATATGGTTAAGACGGCCCTGATCCCGAGCGTAGCGAGGTATTCTAGATTTGAATCCTGAGCGGAGCGAGGGATACAAGGACCGAGATGAATTATTTTTTTCACGAGTTGTGTACTCTACTTTTTACCATTGACTGCGAGAAAATAAATAGTAGTATAGTATTTATCACATTTTACTATAATTGCTGCTTTATTTCGAAATGATTCCGGAGTTAGTGTCTCATTTTCGTCACTGGAAGAACTCATTTTATTATAATTTATGTTATTAGATTTTCCAATGACTTAAAACAACGATAACAGATAGAAAAGAACCTAAAATGGCGGGTTTTTTTTTATTATGGAATAGCTCCGTATAGCCAGCCAGTACGTACTTTCAGCACGTTTTATTTATTTTTGTATATAATTCGTATATTCGTGCTTGTTCCAAATTCAAAATGTTTTTATTCACTCAGTGACTAAAAGAGAGTTTTATTCACTGTTTTCGATGAATAAAATGCCCTTTTTCGAGTGGCAATGGTAAAAAATAATTTAAGTACCTACTCCTTTACGCGAAAAATGGAATATGCAAGAAACAATTGCTTTTATTTTTCTGTAAAAAGGTGAAGTGAGCTATCAATAGGGGTAATCCCTAACATCAGGTGGAGTGACAGCTCACTTCGCCTAAGTTTTCACGGTGAGATTTTTACAGAATAGCACTACAGCCTATCGATTCTGTAAAAATCTCACCGTGATAACATAGGTGAAGTGATCGCGAAGTAAACTATCAATGGAGGCAATCCCTAACATCAGATGGAATGACAGCTCACTTCACCTTAGTTTTCACGGTGAGATTTTTACAGAATAGCACTGCAGTTTTCAGAATGGGTCATTTTTTTTGTTAATTTGAAGAGTATTATCGCCCCTGAAAATATTTAACACTCAGTACCTACTTATTGTTAGGCGTTTCATTTCAGCGATACAGAATATGGGCGTCGTAGGTATTGTCTTTAGTATTGAATAGTGAATTGCATAACGTACCCGTGTTGTCTAGGGCTAAACATAGGCTACCTGAAAATAGATGGATTCACTGACGAGTTGAGAACTTCAGAGGGCATCAGAGATACTTCTTTTAAAAGATTAATTAGATTATAATCATTATGATTTTTATAATCAGCCTATATTATCGTAGTTAGTGTAAATACGATAATATGAAGATATTGTCATGTTTATTAGGTGATATTTTCTTTCACTTATCTGTTTGTACCTACTTATAGATATTATCGAATAGCGAGGTAGGAGGCTATATCTAATCTTGCTAACTTTTTAAGAATGGCAATCGGTGGGGTAACCTACTTCTGGCAACCGCGGCCATAATCTTGGTTGTACCTAATTGCCTTTTTAATATTGTGGCGGCATCTACATCGCCACATGCAAACTACGCATCACACTGAAGTCACGCAAATTCCTGTACCGCGCAAGCAGCACCCTAATTGCGTAACGCACGATTAATCATAATCTGAATCATTTTGAAACAGATTGCTAATCCATTGCTGCATGTGTTCGGAAAATTTCTGCTCAACAACGTAAGTAACGCAATGAATGTTGTTGAACTGTCAAACTGAAACAGATTGTGATTGATCGTGTGTTACGCAATTAGGGTGCAGTTTACCGCACAACTAGCATTATTTATAAGGTGTTAAAAATTAACCCTACAAACTTTTTAAGAGGTGCTTTAGACCATCGAACTGAACAACTTTCACTATGGAACCATATCTGAAATTGTTCGGCAGTTGGCCACCAGACGCAACACCCATCTGGTCGGAAGATCCTCCCTTTTCTATGGAGGATGAGTGAACTTTACACCCTGTTCCTCATACCTCTCTAGCATTATGCTATCATGACATCGGTGAATATGATTTGTAGGGAAGAGTGAATTTGTAATTGAAGTTACAGTTGATATGTATGTTATCGCCTCTTGATAAGCCCAACAATTCATTTTTTTAAATTTAATAGTTAAAACCGCCGTGACCGATTTTATTTTTCCAAAAAACGTAATTTCTTTTATGGGTGAGTACCCTCAAATTTGCTCTCAAATTTGTGTGCTCTCAAATTTCAGCGAAAACGTGACGACACGACGATATCACTCTTTCAATTTTCAAGATAACACATTATTGAAGCAAAGAAGCGTTATGTTGGGGTAAGTTCGGCGCTGGGATAAAACCGTACGTATCAAATTCTGCGCCATTTTATTCTGTCCCAATAGTCGGGGCAGAGTCAAAAGGCTTAGAGCACAATGTTGTCAGCATTAAAAAAACATTGCCAAATTAGCCGAGAGTTTGATGCTTACGGTCTGATCCCAGCGCCGAACTTATCCCAACATACTCTACACAGATGACTGAAGATAAATTACTAACTGAGGAATGATGAAGGCCACGGTGCGGTTAAGAGGATGTAGTGACAAAGATTGAAAAGAGTATGCTTAGCTTAGATGGTTTGTTCCTGGACAAGGCCAAGTATCGGGCAGTCCTGGTCACAGAGTAGGTACATTGTCCTGGTGAAGCGCCGGGAGGGGGGACAACCTATGAGAATAAGTGCTGTTCTTCACAAAGGTCAGTTGCGTAATACTCGCAACAGGCGTGCGTGTCTGACCAGTGCCTTATTTATCAAAACAAGTCTACAAGTTCACAAGTAGTAATACTTTACAAGAAAGTTTGTGTTGTTTTGTAGCTTTCGTTAAACTCATAGGTCATTTGCATATGACCGTAGTCAATTATTTTTTATATGTTCTCGGTTCCATATTTCTAATATTTTCCTCATCGCTCGAATCACTTGATAACATTTAAAAAAAGAAAATGGAATTTAAAAAAAGGAAATGGAATTTAAAAATTGGTTGCGGTATTAAGCACGGCACTTTGTAAAATTGTAAGACGGAATGGAGAGTCGCCGAACACTCAGGATATACCATGATTTTCCACAAGTTGTAAACTTTCTTATAAAGGATTTTTTGATCAACAAAATCACAAATACAAGTGTAAAAATATACTTATTAAATAAATAACGACACTTGTAACCCGCAATTTACACGTTTTGATAAACACATATTTGTAAAACTGAATTTTTTTACAAGAAAAATGCTTGTAGGTTACAATACATGGCTTGTAAGTTTTGATTGGTTTTGATAAACGGCACCGATGTATGAACGTAAACGAGGCAAAAGGAGGATCTTAGCAAGTGGCGTGGTGGTTTCTTTATATTTATTTTTTCTTTATTTAATGGCTTTTTATTTTACTATTCTGTTTCCGTACAGACAAAATTAATAATAAAACAAAACGATATCATGTTTAACTTTGGATGCACAGTGTCAAACAGTGGAGTAATACTCTCCCGAAATATGTATAGAAAAAATATCGGCCAGTGGCACCTTAATTCCAGTACCTATTATATGCGCATCAGGTCTAGATTTTTATAGTGGATTTTTTTATTTCTTTACTTTTTTTTGTTAACATTTTGTTAGGTCGGGTCACCGTCTGGTTTAAAAGTCAAGAAAGGATTTAAACTGCACTTAATGGTCGCTTCAAGAAATTCTAATGAGGCCAGGGCCGTCTTTACCCGGGGGTGCAAGGGGTGCGTGGCACCCCGGCGCTGGGTCTTAGGAGGCGCTAGCCGCTCGCCTTATAGGTACCTACCCAAACCATGCGTGATGCGTAATCAAAATCAGTTTTAACAACTACGAGTATTTAACAAATATTCATTATTTATTTGCTGACTTGCAATGTGCAAGCCAATTTAGATCTTATTAATACAATAATTAAATTTATATTCCAAAAAACACACGCGGCAAATTCAAAGAGAGCTTGCGGCTACAAGTGAGTGCGCGCGCGCCCTTTGACATGCGACGCCCGCCTTTTGACATATCACCGTCCGCTTGAAGGTAGGTATCTAGTTACCAATATAAAATATACAAAATGTGTCAACAAAAGTTTCAGTCTACAACTACCATTAAAATTGCGACAGCCATGACCCATTATAGTACCTAAGTGACCATAGGTATCGTTTGGCATCCTACTTATTTTGTAATGAAAAAACTTATTTAGGTACTTAATTTTTACGTGTTATGAAATGCTAATTATGTGCAAGGAGTGTGTTGTTTTTTGGAAATTAATTTTACGTTGTCAAGATAGGTAAGACAAGTTTTTTTTTTTTCAATTTAAAATTTTTGAGGATGAAGCGCCAGGGAAGCCCGCGAAACAATTACTATTTCATGAAATATCAATAAATATGAGTATATGAATTTAGAGGGTTGTATTGATTATAATTCATTAAATATATACGAGTATTTGTTACGCTAGCGAATCATAGGTATTTTGTTCAACATTATCCTAACACTGACCTGAAAATTGCATAAAACGGTTTTTGAATTTCGCGAAACGAAAATTTGAATTTCGCGTGCTACTTAGCGCATGGGGGATGTGCTAGGTTTATTTTTTTTTAAGTGACGCGGTAAAAATGCACTGCAGAAATAAAGTAAGTACTTAATAAGTTTTTAACAAAAATCATGACCAGATTATCGCAAAAAATCTTTACCAGAATAAAAAAACAA
This sequence comes from Globia sparganii, assembly GCA_949316385.1. Classification (NCBI taxonomy): domain Eukaryota; kingdom Metazoa; phylum Arthropoda; class Insecta; order Lepidoptera; family Noctuidae; genus Globia; species Globia sparganii. The sequence continues at coordinate 8,268,443 of OX438670.1, forward strand.
ATACCTATCTATATAAAAATATCTAAAAAATACCTATAAAAAAATAACCACGAAAACCTCAATGGGTATTTGCTGACAGAAGTAAAACCTTAAAACTATGAAGTAACAGTGGGTTTTTAAGGCGCCTAAAAAGTATTTACTTTAAAAAGCCTGTTATAAAATATAGAATCTAGGATGCAAGAGCGAGCGAAGCAAATTCGGGATATTGGGCACCCCGCTCGTACGTAAGGTTTGAAAGGCTTAGATTATGCCCAGATTCCAAAACCTAAACTGCTATAAAACGAGTCTATGCTTTCTTCATAATTCGATAAAGTAAGTTCTCTTTCTATACGATGGTTAAGAGTAAACAGAGACTATTTAAGGTGGGGTGCTAAAATTTTTAGGGTCGCTTCGCTCGCTCTTGCGATTTACATTCTGTAGATTCTTGAGCTTTTCTTTATAAGTCGACAAAGCAAGTAATTCCTAGTCCTTTTGGAATGATCGAAAGAAAATCGTACCTATCCGAGTGTGCAAAATTTTCGAAAGACAAAGTAACTCCTATTTCTGTTTGAAAATATAAAACGAAACCTGACCAAACCGAGACGGGTTGTTAAAATTTTCGTGCTCGCTCCGCTCGCTCTCCCCACCCTACATACTTTACCGTTCTGTTACATACAACCAATTTGGCAGCATTATTATATAATAACCCCAGACATGTAACGGCTATGTCCCTTGAATAAAATAATTAATGTGCAGCTGTAGATGAACAGACTCAACAAACTGTCAAATTTTTCCAATCAACCTTGGACCTTATGCTGTAGTGATAAAGTTGAAAATCTTTTAAAGAAATTTGACTTAATGTGCTGGCGTCTGTCATCGGATACAAGATTTTCTGAAGATATCGAATAGCGAATGACCCTGCTCTCTGACACAAATAATACTTAAGATTATTTATAACAGAAAATGGACCATTGCAGGTTAAAATATCTGCATATCCTGGTGATAGCCCAGTGGTCAAAATAGACATTCAAGGCTTACATTAATTCGCATAAAGCTGAATATTGGTATGAAGGTTGGGACCACCATTAAAAATAAATTTTCAAAAGTCCCCATCGATCCGAAGCATCCAAAATTTTTTATTCAAGGTCAAATATTGCAAAAATCGGTTTTTTGCACTTTTCAGCTAATCGGTAAGTTTTATTAATAATAATATTAGAAAGTGATACGAGAAAATTGTTCATCATGCAATTATCTACAAAAATTGATCTTACACTTTTTTTCCTAAGAATCACTATTTCGGATATATAGCGATGCAAAAAGTTGTGTTTTTCTTAACCCTCATTATATTTTTTAAATTTTCAACTAATATTACGCGGGATTACGCAACGCTTCTAACGATACCACATACATTGATATTGGTTAAGCCGTTTAGAAGTTATGGAGGAATAAAGAAACATACATAAACCCTGAAAATATAACTTCCTTTTTTTGGGCAGACGTGTAAAAACAAAAATGTTGTTTTTTTTTGTTGGCAAGGGGGCGCAGGCTGATTTTCGCACCCCGGCGCCCAATATGGTTAAGACGGCCCTGAATGAGGCATTTACATTCTAAATTAGCTGTTAGCATGTATATTGGAAGTAAGTATATCCGCAAGCTTGACTGTTGTAATTGTGCATTAAAATAAATTGAAACCGAAGTTTAAATAATTTATGAAACAATGGTGCCGATTCCCTTGTTCACAAACTAAGTTAAGACGTAATTAAAAACTTGCCTACTAAAATTACGTCAATTTACGTCAGGCGCTGATTAATTTGACAGGAATAAAATAAAATTTATCTTCGGTCCTTTTCATAATGAAATAGAAATAAAAAGATGCACTAAATTTAATTGTATAATTGTGAGAACATTTTTGTAGGTATATTTCAACTTGTTTCTTTTAAAAACTGATTAGAAGTCGCGTTGGTAGTTTTATGTTTCTGAATTTCGTATGGAAGAAATAATCGCTGCCCGCACAACTCGCGTTAATGCAGTTGAACAAGCTAGCGTAATTATTACCAGAATAGAAGTTTTAACGGTTTAAGATAATTTATTTCACTCCAAAAGAATATTTTTAATTTTGACAATGACATCGAGTAATTTTGGCGTCACCTAATTTTTTTTAAAATAAAACCAGCCTTCTTGTGTTTTTCACCATCCTGAAGCTAGTTTCCTTAAATGAGCGGTGGCCGCCACATAACGGCCGCAGTGAAGACTGTCATAAAAATGATGGCAACGGGGTTTGTCTTTACGGTGTAAAAAAACGTTCTCTAGGAAAAGACACCAACTTACTTTCATAAATAACGTTTCAGTGACATCTTTCGCAGATAAATTGCGGACGCTATGTGGCGGCCATCGTGTTTTATACATTAGTCAAGTAAAATTTTAATAAAACAAAATTAAACTATCATGATCCATATAAAAATATTGTTTATTACAATTCACAATGTTGACATCAAAATATAAACTGTGTATGAACGATAAAATACATCAAAAAGGCACTTATAATAATTAAAAGTACTAATTATGGCGGCAAAAATCCAAGATTCAGATATAAATCTTATTCCGATTATAATAAAAAAAAAATTAAGGCAATGTTTCCACAGGTTGAAAACTATCGTTCTGAATTAAATCAACCAAAATGGCAGTCCTTAATTCAACGTCAGTTGACTAATAAGTTATCTTTTTTCTGGAGAGTGATTGATTAAAATCAGAATAGCGGTATATAAATATGCAGGTTTTTAAGCCTGTTATCTTATTGAAATGGTGTCTATCCTAATATCACCTACTGACATTGCTGAACCCGGTTAGACTGGAAGCCGACCCCAACATAGTTGGGAAAAGGCTAGGTAGATGATAATGACATTACTGGTACCTAGAGTCCATTCACAATCCTTTTAAACGACAGCGACAGTGTTTTTTTAACGAGTTTTTTTCATTATGGAGATTATATTTGCTGATTTAAAATAAGTTCATTTATTTTTCGTCATGTAAAAAGCGCGAAGTGGAAACAAAGCCTGGTAATAAATAAACATCGCCTTATTATGGCTCCTACTCCAAATTACGTAAATATTAAAAAGTAATGGCATTTTTTGTATAAGCAATACATTTGGCACTTTGAGATTCGTCCTCTCAACAGTATAAAAATATAAAATAGCTTACATCTAATTACTAAGTGTACGTAAACATATAGGCGTTGTTAATTTCATCAATATTCTTGGTAAACAAATGTTGAGAACAACTTTTAATGTTGGGTAACAGCTGTTGTTCAACATACATTGTTGATAAAACACTTTAAATGTTGCTGAAACAATGTTTCTACAACATTTCCTGCCCAAACAGTCTGCATGACACTGGCAACTTGTCAACATGCTGCTAGCAACACTGAAACACGTTGTATTGCCAGCAAATAGTAAAATCTTGCTGAAACAGTACTGCTCAACATTTTGTTTACCACAGAACACGCAGCTTAACTAATTCACTAGTTAAAATGTTAGGGACGGAAGTATAATAATAATGCTTAGAAAAGATTGAGAATCTTTTTGTATTACTAACGTTGTTGTGTTTTCAGTACTTGATTTGTTCAAATATTATAATCATAATAGTATTGTTCGACAATGTATAAGCTTAGAGTAGTTATAAATATATTTATAGCACTGTGTGACCTAAACCCGCAATGAAGTCACGCTTTTCTGTGACTTAACTAGTTTTTTACACAGAAGTGTGACTTTAGTGCGAGTTTAGGTAACACGAGCTATAAAAATAATAGTATACGATACGTGAGACTTAAGTAATATATTGATGCACGGCGTTTGGAACGCCGTGTAATAATGGACTACTTAAGTCACATGTGTATGTACTATAATTATTACCACTGGAAATAAGAATAAAGGTACAAAAGATACAACTATCCCCCAATACACACTTATGTACTAACGACTGATATGAAGCTTAAGACTACTGATGGATTACCTCATTTATTTATTGTTTATTTGCCTAAGGGCTGATTTTCCATCACCGGATAACTTTTATTCGAGGAATAAAATTGACGTTTGACAGTTTTTATATGAAAGAACTGTCAAAATTTCAAAATTATTCCTCGAATAAAGTTATCACATGATTGAAAAATCAGCCCTTAGCCCAGATTCGCACTGACGCGATTTTTAGAGGCGATTTTTTTTTCGCGCGCTGGGTTTTAAACGCACTGATTAGCGCCGAGAGTTGAAAATCCAACATTTATTTATTTATTTATATATACTTTATTTTCAAACTTTACAACATTGTGTTTTTTGACGCGCTGGTGCTCTGTTGGATTCTCAATGCTCGGCTCAAGACCGTGAGTTCAAAATCCAGTGCGCGATAAAATCTCGCCGCGATATTTCTGCGTCCATACGAGCGTGGGTTTAAACCAGGGCCTCCAGTCTGCTATTACAATAGTGTCAGTATGGTCTATCATTGATTTCATAATTGTTGATTTTGACATGTTTGGTAATCTACTAAATAATGGCGTCATTATGACTTTGGTCAACCACTGACACTCCATTGAAATAAATGGCATAAAATGGTAATCTCATACATAATGACAAATGAATAAATGTAATGTTTATTGCTATTTACGAACTTCTTACTACTTCAGATTGCAAACACTAATACGTAATATATAAAAATATATATTAAATGAAATCTAGCATGAAAGGAGGATGCCCAAAAAAACCCAGAGTCGATTGAAATAATTTATGAACACCAAAGTAGACCTTAAATAAGAGGTCGCAAATACGCTACTCGTTTCGCAAAAAAACTATAACCAAACAGACCAGCATCATACAACAATTCTGTATGTATAGCAGAGCGCGTTGAATAACTGGTTCATTGTTTTGTTATTGTGTTTGTTATGATATGACGCTACTATATTAGAGTAGTTTTACAAACTTCAGTACGTAAATGAAACACGGCACAGCTAGGTTTTTTTGGTAATAGTGTCTTGGAACATAATTTATATATAGCCATTTTTTTACCCCAAACTGAGATTCCATGCTTTCACATATAAAAGTGATATATTTATATATATAAATATTATTATATAGGTAATATACAAAGTGTTAAAAAATTAACCTGACAAACTTTAAGAGGTGCTTTAGACCATCGAAATGAACAACTTTCACTATGAGGCCAACTCTGAAATCAAGAAAAAAAAATCAGCTGTTTCATACATTTTGGTCAAGTAGGTATTGAACGTTTGTATTAAAAACCTGATTTTTTTTCGTGATTTTAGTGTTGGTCCCATAGTGAAAGTTGTTCAGTTCGATGGTCTAAAGCACCTCTTAAAGTTTTTCGGGTTAATTTTTTAACACCTTAATTACCTTAATTATATAGTACCTAGACATGTATAATGTACTTTACTCTCAAATCTCTCTCAATATTACGCACAATTCGTTACAATATCGTTTGTAAACCGCTCTAAATATTATGGATTTAAAAAACTATAGTCAATTAGTTAATTTTTTTTTAGTACTTGGCGATTGTTTAATTGAAAACAATTATTGGATTTGCGATATAATATGTTTACTCTAGCTTGCCAAACATAAATCGTTTTAATCGATTCTGGGTTTTTGGTCCATACATTTTTGGCCATTATCCTTTAGTAGTTTTTCTCAGACCATTGACCGACCAATGATCGACCATTATGAATTTAGCAGATTACGAACTTTTAGCAAAATGACAATGGGATCGTGTTGGAATGACGAATTTATAAAAATAGCAGACTTGGCCTCAGATCACACACGTTTTTCTTGCTTTGAAAAACTACGGTAGATTTGCCATTTGTAGGCTCGGTCGTCAGTGTTGTATGGATCGCTATGGAAGCTTGTTGACAGACACAGTAGCACTACGGTACGGCGCTATAACCGTAGTGCATATAAAAGCTCGCACGATTTTTCTACAGCACGGTTAACACGCAGTACCGTAAGGAAACCGTGCCGTGTACAACGGGCTTTAGGGCGTTTGCGGGCCGGGGCAGCGGGATTGTCCGAAAGGGTTACCGCTACCCCGGAACACAAATGGCTAAGGAAGGAACACGGGTGGGTTTTAGTCAGTAAGAGTCTGACACTCCCTTCTGCTCCACCCAGAGCGGGAGGGATTATTTGATGATTTCCCATCCTCAAAAAAAAAAGGGCGTTTGCGGGCGGTAATTTTCGGTTCTTATCGATGATTTTACGCTCTTTCAGACCACCCACTTTACATTCACTCATTCATATTCTGGAAATGAACGAATACATTTTATTATCCAGCATTGCAAATGAAATCACTGGGACTATCCGTCTTGCTAGCGTGATATTGGCAAGGCTAGATCTTTGCCGGCATTTGTTTTAGTAGCTTGGGTTGGGCAAGCCTGCATCTGACCAGTTCGATGGGTGATCACGAACATAGTAGTTCTTACCCACTGATTTTTAATTTGCTAGACCAAAATGACAGCTAATATACAGGTTGAAATTTTAATCACCGTTTTCGTCTTAATGGGTCATTTTACTCATCATTATGAACAACTTTTACTATGGGACCAAACCTGAAGTCGTGAAAAAAAATCAGCTGCTCCCTACATTTATGTTTGCATATTTCGTCAAAATGCAGGAAACAGCTGATTTTTTTTTGCAATTTCTGGTTTGGCCCCATAGTAAAAGTTGTTCATAATGATGAGTACAATAAACCCTTAAGAGAAAAACGGTGATTAAAATTTCAACCTGTATAAAAATAAATAAAATTGAACTGTCTACTAAATGAAAAACTTTTTACTAAATGAAAGTGAAAGTATACATAAGAGGTACTTATAACAAAAATCGATTTTTGTCTGTCTGTCTGTTTGTTTGTTCCGGCTAATCTCCGAAATGGACCGTTTTGATGGGACTTTCACTGGCAAATAGCTGTTATAAGGCTCACTTAGGCTTTAGAAAATGAATTATGGTTCCGCGCAATAATAAATTAAAATCCATGAAATCCAATGTTTTCTGACATGCACGCGAACGAAGCCGCGAGCACAGCTAGTACTAAATAATGACTAGTAATGGCATAATGGTGAGCGATAGCCGTTTTGCGTGGATGTGACGCATGTTTCCCCTACCTTTTATTTATTTTTTGTGTTTATATTCTTTTTTGCGTCATATTCACCGCAAATAAACGTATTTTCTTTCTTTCTTTCATGTTGTTGAAAAGAGGTCGATCACAGCTATAATTTTAGTCAGCAAATAAAAAAATCTGAGTATATGTAGGTTAACATTATAGGCTGATAATGTAATGTAATGTTATGTAGATTTACATTTTCTAGGGTCATACTTCTTTTAAGTGATTATACCAGTCGTTAAAGCATTAAAAGATGATAAATACAACAATTGTCGTCGACGAGCGTGATTATAAAATTTTAAATACACTGTGGCACGAATACAACATCTTTTCTAATACTACGATAGCGGACGTTTACGTCATTATAATATTAAAATGTCCAATCTATAGAAATAATTCAGAATGCAGTCTGGAAGCATCAGATTTTACGTCGTAGGCTTAAAACTTGTCAACAATGATTCGCTTTTGTCTAAAATATAGAGCTAAAGTCTATTCAAATGTATGTTTCCAATTGATGTTATTTCAAGTTAAACAAATATCAACTTTATTTTAATGGTGTTAAGTTGCATTCAGAGTGACTAGCACTACTGAAAAAGTTATAAAAATGTTTAAAGTTGTAGCATAAACTGAACTTTATTGTGTAGGTATTAAAGTTTATTTTTCCATAAACTCATATTTGTTTACGTTTTTAGCAACAAAATCGCAAATGGCAAACGCAGATTAGATTGATGCTCATTAAATCTGTTAATTACTCTTGGAAATGGAATGAGGATAAGTGTATATTTATTATTTACTTAGCTATCACTATTTTAGCATTCTCTAAAGCCGCCCATACTGCCCTGATAACAAAGAATGCAGTAATCGACATTTTTGAGATTTTCACTTTTTTCCAGAAATGGCATCCCAAGAGGTTCATGTACATGAAAAAAATATATTTTCATAAAAAAAATGACTCGAAGTATGTTTTTTATGTAATGATTTTCGCCCTACTTGCATAAAAACTGCTTCAATGATAAGAAAAAACGCAGTATTAAACATGGCCTAAGAAAGAATGCAGTACTTGCAAGAATACCCTAACAAAAATTATTATTAAATATTTCGAACCGGGACACACGTTTATGTCTGCAGACAATTTTCATCATCAGGTTGAAAATCAGCTTCAAAAAGCAAAAAAAGTATATGATTTTTCCGATTTTATTGATTGCGTACAGTTAGCAAATTCAGGTAAAGTTAATGTAAAGCCCATGGAAGTTTCAGATTTTATTCAATACAAAGATCACTCATCTCAGTATAAATTAAAAAAGTGTGAAGAATGAACCTATTTAGAAGATATAGAAGACAAGTCATGATGGAAATACGTCGGAAATAGATTTTCTGAAAACTAAATTAAGAAAAGAATCTGCTGTACCTGAGCCAGTAAGAAATCAAAACCCGCAAGGAATAACATTGGAGAGAAAGACTGGTATACTTAAAAAACTAGCCAACATAATACCTGAAAACAGACTGCTCTGTAGATCTCACTGCAAATAGAGAGTCTGCAGAATGAATATTTATTATTATTATTTTTTTATAGGATTTTTTTCTCTGGAAGTTTTTTTAAAGAGTCAAACAGTCGCATTAGGTAGGTCCAACTTCAAGAAAGAGGTCAATCGCCGAATCCAACTCGGCTGGGCAGCGTTCGGAAAACTGCGTCACGTTTTCTCGTCCAAAATCCCTCAGTGCCTCAAGTCGAAAGTTTTCGACCAATGTGTGTTACCAGTGATGACTTATGGCACTGAAACGTGGTCTCTTACTATGGGCCTCATTCAGGATCGCGCTGGATGCAAGCCGCTTCCAACCGGTCCTATTGGAAATCTATAGGGGAGGCCTATGTTCAGCAGTGGACGTCCTGCGGCTGATATGATGATGATGATTTAAAGAGTCTGATTTTAAGAAAGCGCTAAATGGTTCGTAGATGATGCCAATATTGTACCTACTTAATTAATGTTAATTAACAGTCTGGCTGAATTTTGTTATTTTTAGTTATATCATGTTGTGATAATTATTTTCTTATTAAAACTGAATTTGCAAAAACATGTTTTTTTATTTCACGCTAATGCTGCAATATAGAACATGAAGTAGGTTTTTAACATCCGTATATTTTACTCAATACTTTATTTACATTCCACGATGTAAAAACTTAGGTCGTAGCTAAGAGACTAAAGAAACTTTAACCTTAAAATGCACCTATATAAGTCCTTGAGAAGACGCAGTACACTTCAACTTAGTTCCGAGCATATAATAATGGCAATAATTACTAAAAAATAATGCAGTAATCGACTTGTGCTAAGACATAATGCAGTAATACGCGCAAGTGCTGCATTTAGTTTTAGTATCCTGTGACTCGGAAACTATCTGATACTAAACCGAAACGCAGTAATACGTATTATAATTGCATATATTAGTAAATTAAATAAAGGAAAATTATCTTGTAAAAGCTTGATTTTTTTCCGAATTTTTAGATATATATTATGACCAATAAAATACGAACATCTTGCTCAGATGATATGAAATGTGTTTTTTGCGTTTATCTCGTAACCGCCATTTTGCGATTACTGCATTCTTAGTTATGACGGCAGCATACGTGTGTAATGTAATGTAATGCGAATCGTTTGGATGGCATACAAACTCAACGCGAATTGAGCACTGCAAGAGCCTTTGTGTTCGCTCTAAAAACCGACAGCCGATGGAACAGCGCGTGCGCCAGCCCGAGCGTTACATGTAATGCTCGAAGTGCCGTCCACACGCAGATTTCGCGTTACGTTACGTCACACAAGTTTGGACCCAGCGTTAAGTTGTTGTTGTTTAAAACAGTAAAGACCATAGTCCAATCCATGCCATAACTCAAATACCACACGAAATACATAATTATCCGCTCGAAAAAGAAAATAAATATGATTTGAAACAAATACCAATGGTATTAGAAAATTAATTATACCAATGGTATTATAATTATAAAATCTACTAATTCAGGAATTCCTCCGTCATCTTAGAGTTCTGGATGACATCAAACTAAACATTCATTTGTTTCGAATTCCAATCAATTCCATTGCAAACTCGAAAGATGTCGGGAGTACAGTCAAGTCCTTGCACAGTTATTTTATCTGTGATATTTATCGTAGTAATAAGCAAGTTCTCAAAATCACTGTGATCCTTATTCTTGTGACAATAAGGTTGCTATTGGGTTGCTGCCGTCAGAGGTAAAATAACTGTGAAAGGAATGTTTTCCTGCGCCTGAGTTACACAAGACCAAAACGCGAATCAGTGCTAACTAAGTTATAACCTATTTCTACACCACTAACTACATAAAACAACATGTTATATGGATTGCGTTTCAACCTCTTCGCCGTAGTCAAGATCGTCGTAGGTCAACTCTTCGTCGAGAGAGTTCACCGTGGTCTCCTTGCCGCCGGGGCACGCCAGACATCTGTAAATACGGAGAGTAAATATTATGTAGCGTGTTTGTTTTAATGTTAGAAATGCATAGATATGGTTAGCACATCACGATCGAACAATATTGAGACAATCTGCACGGATAAGAAATGCATGCACATGTAGAATATTTACATATACTGAATACTTTAAATCTTATTGATTGGCTTTCAAAGTCATTTGAAAAACTACAAAAGCGAATCGATCTGCAAACAATTGTTGCTTATGTGTAACTTTTATTTCTATTTACTAACGTAATTTTAGTAGGCAAGTTTTTAATCACGTTTGAGTAGTGTCAGACCCTGATTAATTTTACAGAACTAAACTAAAATTTATCTTCTGTCCTTTTCTTAATTAAATGGAAAAAGACGCACTGAACTGATATTTAGTTTAGTTTGTGAATACGGGAATCGGCACCATTGTCACAATGCGTACTCAGTCAATGCTTTGGCATTGAGTACGCCAGTACCATAGGGAAGAGCACTCGGAAAAATTACATAACACCAATAAAACCACTCCTACACACTATCCACATTATTGATATATCTAGTTAATAAATTATTAAAACATAATTCGGATAATACCAACGCAAACATTTCCGATTAATTAATAGTAATTGATTGGCAACACCTGTTCGTAACTCGATACGTCTTCGGCGCAGGTCAGCGCTCAATATTATAATATGCTAATGTCAAGTCGACCTCGTTACGCAGGTGTGCCTTCGCAATCTTATCAACCTTTCATATTATTTCTCGCTAATATTAGAATTTACTATCTGAATACTTAGGGAATATTCGAATTTATAAATGAGTATACTGAATATTATAAATCTTTATGATTGGCTTAGAAGTGATTGAAGGAAAAAATAACCAGTCAAGTGCGAGTCGGACTAGCGCACCGAGGACCCGTACAAATTTGTAGGTATGTAACTACAAATTTACGCTTTTCGTATTAATTCCTTTAATCGTGCTACATGACATTGCTTCTTGCCAAATTTCATGATTCCAGGGATTCAACAGGAATATGCGGAATAAACGGAAAATAAATGGCCGTATCTTTTGATTGCGTTGACTTAGAAGTTTAATTTTTTCAGTTTCAAGGGATTGCGGCCCTGAGTATTTGATATTAATTTCAACTTGATAACTCCACTCATTCTTGAAAAAAACAGGGTGTTGATAGACGGACAACGAAGTGATCTTATGAGGGTTCCGTTTTTCCTTTTGCGGTACGGAACCCTAAAAAGTGATGAGTGATCAATGCTGATGCCTTCTCTGTATGAGAAGAGGCCTTTGCTGTGCAGTGGGACAGTTAAAGGCTGGTATTATTATTATTCGAATTTACTTGAGTAATGACTGAAGTACCCGTAATGACGGGTAGTCGGAAGCCCAGAAGTCTAACAACCAGTCTTCCTAAAGTGCATCGTGTTACCCAGTAACTGTTGTCGAGGTCAGATAGGCACTCGCTCCATGTAAAATACTGGTATTCAGCTGCATCCGATTAGACTGGAAGCCGACCAAAGCCAAACATATTTGGGGAAAGGCTAGGCAGATTATGATTCGATTAACTTAGGTCCTTATTGGTTTGGTTAAAGATTTTATCGTGTGTGGCGCTTATGATGTTAAAAATCTTTATCACCCAAAGGTTGGCTGGTAGAAAATGCCTATGGCATTAAGTCCGCCTCTGTACATTTATGTGCTTGAAGTATTAAATAAATAAATAAAGTAATGATAATTAAAAAAAAAATAAATAACATAAGACCTGCTTTATAGTTAGTTCGGTTAGTATTAGTATACAAAGTATCATGATCTAATTTGAAGTATTTTTGAATACCAGCGGTTTATTGTTCGGTTTGGAAGTAACTTTGGAATTTTTTTCTATAGAGAAAAATTTATGAAATCGTGTTTTCGTCTAACATAAGACCTAACATTAATCTTCAACTTTACTATATTTCGACGTAACGGAGGATCATGCTAAGCCATTTGAGGTAGTATAGGCCCTTAAGCCGTTAGATGAAATTTGGTATTGAGATAGTTTGTGTCCCGGGAAAGGACATAGATAGTTTTTATCCCTATATTCCCACGGTATCGACACTTATGCGGGTGAAACCACGGGGCGCTGGTAGTTAGTAAATACCTGCTCTCGTTGATTCCGTAAGATAAACATTTATCTCCGACGCATTCACAGCATCCATCGTGGAACCATCTGGAATATAAAAACAATTAAAATTAGTAAAAATTACATTACACAGTCTCCATACGGTGGCTCTAGAAAAGCATGCCTGTAAGGATTTGGGAAGGCTTTTGCTCAGCAGTGGGACAGAGTTGGTTAATTAAAAAAAAAACATATGTTTTATTACTAGCTTCCACCATCCAGGTCCAATACAACGCTCTGTGAAGACGGTTTACCAACTGGTTTAGGGTATGTAGCTAAGGGTGCTTACATAAAGAAGCGGGTTTTCGATCCCGACTATCGGTACAGGTCTCCGCAGGTTGATCTTCAGAAGGAAACAGTTACATGTTTTACCTGTTTCTTTATGTGTGAGAGCATAAGTTAATGTGGGACTATTTCACCCGCGCCAATCGGTACCGACCCGCACAGACTCGCCTGCACTGGAAACCTGTTTCTTTATGTAAGCACCCTAAGACTGGCCTACACCTCGTAGCACTGTCTGTCAACTAGATCCTTAAAACAAACTGTGTTTATATACAAATCCGACTACCAATTTTCTCTTTGACTGTACGTTGGGACTTGGGAGGCTGGCGATTTTGCATTTTGCAGGTTAGTAGGTATCAGGTTTTATGTTGATTAAAATATGTTTCGCGACCGTAACAAATATGACTTTACAGAATTATAAATAATTAGAATTAGCAATATAATTTCTTCAGTTAGAATTGGCCTCAAATGTCATGATTAATTCATGAAATAGTCATTCAATAGCGTAATGTGAACTTGGACAGCAGTTGTAATGATGATTTTTATGATTATAATTCTATAAATAAATTAATTTCGCGGCCTACCCTGACTGTTTTGCTGCTTGAAGTATCACAGCACAGGAATAGAGCTATCCCTTTAATATCGACGGTCGAACGGAGCGGAGCGCTCACAAGGCATGTCTGGCAATATTCCGCAATATAACCATTTAATGGACTTGGAGACTGATTGCAAGGAAGCCAGATGAATGGCTATCTTGATCCGCTCTGGGGGCCTTCTTTCACAGTCCGTCAACGAAGATACGGGCCCTTCTTAAGTAGTAACATCGGAATCACATCGGGAGTAAGGTTAGCTGTCAAATCGTGTTGTCATTCATTCTTTGTTCGGCCCCAGAACTAAACTTATTTTATGAAGGTGATACGAAATAGGAAACGCCCGTAACTTCGGCCGAAACTACGGATTTCGTGCCTAGAGAGTAGACCCCCTGACTCTTGCAGTGACCTTTAACTGTTATAGTTTAGAACCTGCTAATATTACTAGAAATAAGCTGTTGTTTAAAATACTTTACCTCAAGCTGTTGGCGCCCATAGACCGGCAGGAGGCTCGGCACTTATCGCAGGACATACACTGCGACATGTAGGCGACCGTGCAGTTGAGGGTGACCACGTCGCGGCTCACCGGCTCTGATTCTTGTTCTACGCTCTCTGTAGAGTAAAATGTACACAATATTGGCTTTTAGACACGCGTGTTGGTTCTTTTAGAATCTTTTTTAACTTAGGGTCAGCGCAGAGAGCAGCAAAGCGCTCGTACGTGTTGCGAACATGCTCGAAAACGAGCCGCAGGAAATCGTCTTTTACAGGCTACTTTTAACTCCCTTAATCAAATTATTTGTAGCAAACATACGAAAAACGATGGATCTCAGAAAATAATGTCATTTAATTCAACTAAACTTTGTAAGTTACAATTTCGGCCGAAACTAGAAAAGGAGTCGAAGGTTCGGTTATGGTTATGTTTTCGGTTTCGGCTGAATATCGTGTGTCGATCGGACAGTCTAGTTTCAAGCCAAGTAAGATCTTATTAACATTATGGAACGCAAATAAATATGTTTAGAAATATGAACTAAGTATACTAATTGATTACAAAGTTCCAGAAGTAAGGGACGAAAGACAGACCATCCAATGCCCAATATAACATTGATCGCAAGCAAACAAAGCCATCTCATGTGCAGGTAGTTGTTTACATTCCACGTTAATGAATCATGCGCATCTCTCTGTGGGACGCCACTGACGATGACGCCTGCGTCGGTTTTGCTTTTTTTTTACCGAGTACTTCGTCAAAAATTGAATGAGACATAATTGTCGGCGAGGATTATGTAATTGTCTTGAGAAATGTGACTTAACAGTACTTAAACTTTTGTTTCCTACTGCTAACTGGATTTGTCGGGGAAATAAGTAGGCATACATAATTATAGTTAACGGTTATTTTTGGGATAGTTTACTGATGTTAGGTACCTACTTGTTTTGTTTGCGTTTATAAAATAAATGTCGAAGGCGAAGTCTTATCTATAAAGAAAATACCTACCTAGATTGGCAAAAATGCGTGTTTTGAGGTCTAGTTTTAGGCTAAGCGGGCAACACGAAAAATATTTGTGATAAAAATCGCCAATCTGTGAACAAGAGCCCGCGCACTGCGGTAAAAAATGGCTGGGAAAAATTATATTATAATTATATAATAATACAGTAAGCAGAAGCAAAAGTAGCTGATTATTTCGGAATTTTGATTTTTAAATTATCAAACCTAATAGGTCTCTTAATTTTAGTTACACGGAAAAACAATAACCAAACGCGTCAAGAACCACAGGATGTGCTAACTTCCACATGTTTACAGGCGCCGCAAACCACACCTGCTGCATGCAGCAACGCAGTACAAAGCCAAATCCAAGAAGGTCGGCCGACCTATTTACGCGTGGACTGACAACTTAAAACAGGACAGAAGAAGGTACTTCGACAAGGGAATCAATTTTTGGATGGATGCGAAAGACAGAAATAAGATCAACATTGCTGCTATTGAGATTTACAAAAACCGGATACGAATAGTAGCGAGACCTCCGACGATGACATTTTAAACAGCAATATCTAACACTACGTAACACAGCAGAGCAATGACATACAAAAGAACCGAGAAAGCAGTAGAACCCCGCCAGACTCACCGATGAAGCTCGACCTGAACCAACCTGGCGGCAAGGTCGTTAAAACATGCCCATCCATAGATAATAATTACCCATCTCTCCACTAGTCCAATGCTTACTCTAGGATGCCTATCCGGTAGATTCTAAAATCCTTCCCTATCCTAAAGGCACGTCTTCCCTACCATTACCGCGCCCTCTGGTCTATTCCTTGATAGGCAATGGTCCCTGTAGCAGCATGAACATGAGGCTACAGGAGTTAGTACGAATCTTGGGCTTCATTCAATTAATCGAGTCTGTATGTTGTGTATGTTTAACCACGCTGGGATCGGTGCAATTCATTCACTAAATTTCAAATCTAATCACAGTTTTAATTAAATCTATTATACTAAGCTTTCAAATATTCTCCAATGATTTGTTACAATCAAGTTCTTAGTAATTAGCAAGTTTTCATTCCTAATATGTCTTCTGCAACAGTACCCTAATTTGAGTAACACACTATCAATCTCCATCTCAATCATTTTGAAGGATATTGATAAGCCATTACTTCATATGTTCGAAACATTTGTCTACTCAACAATGTTAATAATGCAATGAATGTGTTGAACTGTCAAAATAAAAGCCATTGATACTATCACCCGCTGGGGTAGTGTGAACCAACTTTTTTGACATGTGTACTTCTACATTTCCATATCATTAACAAGCCACCTGGTGATGTCCTACTGTGTCAAATTAATTAAACATGGATTTGAAGAAACATAATACACGGTAAACACTGGTAATTGGATACGATCAATATTTTAATATACAATGCAAATTACTGAGAAGTGCTAATGTAGATAAAGCTCACAAATAAATTAAAATCTTGTTGTATGAGTCATGTCACTTGTTTACTTGATCTTACATGATTTTATTGTTAATTAAGAGAAAAAAAAAGTTCTAAGAATCTGCATTGTCATCCAATGTGGCAACGCTGCCAGCTTATTGGGAACTTTTCCCACAGACATCTGGATGATTTTTTTGATGCCCAATGAGCCCTTTCCTTTATATACTCGTACGTAGGTACATAATAGATGTATTTGTTGTTTGTATGAGTGTTAGGTTGTATGTTGTATTTAAGATTTCTTGATGTAAATGGAAAAGCTACATTTCAAATGGTAAAAATGCAGTATGGTATTGTTCATAGTCATACCATACTGCATTTCATCACTTTGACTTTCATTAGGAATTTACAAGAGAGGTACAAATGGCAGTCTTGTATATTCAGCATTATTGACATAAATAAAATCTCATTATGTGACTGGGTTTAGCACCTATGCTTTGATTGTTAATAAAATAACCTGGATATAAAATAGGGCTCTAGATATTTTCTAGGAATTATTTCTTATATTTTTAAAAGAGAGGAGCTGTGGAAAAGTAATAACAGCCACATGGGTTGATCAATCTACTACATTAGCAGTGGTTAGGCCATGGATGGGTGACCATCTTTAAATATCAAGACCTCTCCATACCTCGGAAAGCATGTTAAGCCATTGCTCCCGGCTGAAATTTGTCATTGGCAGTCATTACAGGACCATCAGAAGCCCAAGTCTGATAACTAGTATGACCAAGAGGTATTGTATTACCGAGTAACTGGGTTGTGGAGGTCAGATAGGCAGTCACTTCATGTAAAATACTGTTATTCAGCTGCATCCATATAGACTGGAATCCAACCCCAACATATTTGGGCAAAGGCTATGCAGATGATGATTTATAAAAGATACTTACGTAAATGGAAAACAACTGTTTTCTCTGGAACAGCTCTGTATGCAGACAGATCAATGTCTACTGGGTAGGTGATAGACAACCACCTCTGCTGCGGGTCTGGGTCACTGGTGAGGGCAGCAAACAGCCCAGGAACACCGTCTGCTAACTCTTCTACATATGATGTCTTAGATAATTCTGTCTGTGTGTCATTTGGTTTCGGACACATGTCTGTAAGGAAAATGAAATGGTCAAGTTAACAGTTTTAGAGATATACTTACATTGTATTCGTGAATGAGTGTATTGTTTGATTAATCTTGTTTTCCTGAATATTGCTTACTGTGGTGGAATAATATAATGTAAGCTGCTTTGTATGTGGGAGAAATTGACTTTTTCTAATAAAAGGCATATTTTGGTCAGTGGGTCGTCTTAGGGGCGGATTTTTATTCTAGGTGTGTTTCCTATTACTAAAACCTTGGATAGAGATACGTCTTCCATGGAAGGAGTGCATTATATATAAGAACTTTCCTAAAACTATATTAACGAAGGATAATCATTAGCAAAGAGTAAATAAATTGAATGTACTAACCAACACAACTGCAGCATTCGCTGTACAAATAGCTGAGGCAGTTGAAACAGTCTTTGCAGCACGAACAATCCTTTAAGTCACACTTACAAGATTGAGTCAGCATACATTTTGATACCACACTGGCACAAATAGCTTCATTACAAGCGTATACTATTGGCACTATGCATATTAGAGCTACGACGAAGTAGAATTTCCCAGCCATTGCCAGAGTTGTAAACACGACACTCGAGGAATTTACAAAGTTGTAAAAATAAACAACACAAATACGTATAAATGTTCTCAGTAACAGGAACTTTCACAAGGCACAAATTTGCAAAAAAGACTTGGCAGTCTAGTTATTTATATAATACATGTAATAATCATGCAAGGAACAAACATAAAATAATTAAATACGATTTTTAGAAAAAAGTTCAGCGTCAGCCACTCATAAAGTTTACTATAATGAATGAAGAGAACGAATGATTTTAGAGTTGAACACAGTCACCAGTCCACAGATGATGAATGAAAATCAACAGGTTCTACAAACAGCAATATTACTAGTCTCCTAAGAAATAAAAGTAAATCGATTCGGCTACGGTTTAATTGAGATGAATGTCTACCAAATAGCGGACATTTTGTACTGTTGTATTGTATTTTTCATAAAATTACCATTGAATGACACATACAAAACTATACTTATGATTTTTCTGTGTTGGCAACATAAAGATAGAAACAGAAAGCGGGAAGGAATAAATCGTCGAAATGACAAATCAAAGCTTTTGGTGTAAAATGAGAGCTTTTATTGTTAGAGTTACGTGAATTCATTGCAATAATTATAATAGGTACCTATAATTATTTACTTGCTGCTACGTCGTCACAAATAGAGATGGGCGTCGGATAAATAACCAAAGGGAAAATATCCAGGTGAATTCCTATTTGGGTAAAAACCAAATCTTGGGTAAATATATTAACTAATATGATAGGAGATGTGCACGTGTGTGTGTACCTACTTCTATTTCTCAAACTTCGACTACCTATATTAAATTAACTAGCTTCTGCCCGCGACATCATTCGCATGGAAGGCGTAAAAAAAACACTATAATTATCATCATCATCTGCCCATATCTGCCTAGCTTTTTACCAACTATGTTGGGGCTTCCAGTCTAACCCCATGCAGCTGAATACCAGTATTTCACATGGAGCGACTGCCTATCTGACCTCCACAACCCAGTTACTGGGTAATACGATACCGCTTGGTAAGACTGGTTATCAGACTTTTGGGCTTCTGACTACCCGTAACGACTGTCAAAGATCCACGAATGACAGCCAGGACCCAGGACCAACGGCTTATCGTGCTTTCCGAGGCACTGAGGGGTCTCGGTTTGTAAATGGTCACCCATCCACAGACCAACCGCGTAAAACACCACAATCTACTAAAAAAAAACAACCGCATTTTTATAAAACTATCCTGTAACCTACGTTTTTAGAACCACAATGTTTTCCGTACCAAAATGGTAAAAAGTAACCCTTACGGTAAAAATTCCAAATAAACAAAAAACTACATTGGCATTCAAGTAGTTTTTTTTTTATTTGGAATTACATATATCGAAAATCCCTTAAAATTCAAATATCTCGAAAACTTGAATTCCGGCCATACATTTATGATTAGTTCAATTTGTTACATTTTGGAATTATATACGTCCAATTACAAGTAATCAAAAGATGAAATAAGCAAGTAGTGGTCGTATGTTACCATATCTTATAAGTATGTTAGTACAGCGGCATGCGACCACGGGAAGGTACTTTCTTATTTCATCCCTTTCAGTAGTCTGGTTTTAGTTTTTACCCGAATACGGAGGGTCTTTTCTGTTTCGGATGCTATCATTGTTGTTACGACACACAGAGCCACGAGTGACAAAATTTAGAACTATTTCTTTATAACTATTTATTTAAGTTCAGTAATTATGGAAAACCGCTGAACGTTGTTCAGTTGTTTTACATAATGGAGCTGTTTTGTAAACTAGCGGTTTTGTAAGACAACGAATTCTATAATTCATCTGCGACATGCACAGTTAGTTGAAACTATCTGACTGTCACTTAAAAAAATTAATAATTAGTCCTTTTTGTTTTACTACGGGCTAGTGATTATATTCTTCAGGTTGCTAAAGTAATAGCGATGTTGAGTAGATATACCTACATATTTAAAGTCCTCCAGACCGTATTTCGGCCACGGCGACCAATCTCAACGGAGACTAGCCTTCGGCATAGGTCCACTCCCTCTTCCCTCACTCTCATAGTTCGATGGGACGGCAATCCGACACGACCGTAGAGAGGTCAGGCGCAGGATCAACGGCGTAACGTGTTTTCCGAGACACGAGGGTATCACACCGCTGACTACCAAACTCCGGGCTGGTACAAAGAAATTCCTAATGAAAAAACTCAGCAGATATATTACTAAGTAGGTACTGTATGTAGGTACCACTCTTCGATCAATAATCAATAACAAAATAGGATAATTTTAAGCTGATAAAAAGCCCTGGCCGCACAGCAGGGTATCTAATTATCGATTAATCCGTATAATCATATTATTTCATATTTCGCAATTATCGCGATAATACCCGAACGAACGGAACGGTGGTGGTGGTAGAACGTATTAGGTACATGTCATGGAGTGGGATAATTACTTTGCCTTGTTTATCGATAAATAATAATTACATTCACTAACCACTGATATATTGTATGTAGGTACTCATTGTGTTCAAGCGAAGCATATTAGTTAGTCTTCGGGTGCAACTAATTTGATAAGGTCGCGGCAAGATGGTAAGTCCGGACTTCCGCTCTTACCTATGTCATAAATTCGTTTATATTACCTATTATTGAAAATATTATTACTATTATTGATCGAAGGTTTTAACAAAAAATATAGATATTACTAGCTGACCCCGCAAACGTCGTTTTGCAAAAAAGAAAAAAAAAAAATAGTAGCCGATTCTCAGACTTACCCGATATGCACACAAAATTTCATACAAATCGGTCCAGCCGTTTCGGAGGAGTATGGTAACTAACACTGTGACACGAAAATTTTATATAATTAGAAGAAGATTCGGCAATACTGTGGCTTCCCATTAGTGAAAGAATTTTCGGATACGGATCAGGCATGATGTCACAAAGGTACGATACGCTACCGTTTCGACAATGGCACTTGTTCGATAACCTGATTTATGAACCATGCACAGGTACGCACAGGCCCGACTTTTCCATTGGGCATTCTGGGCAAGTACCCAGGGCCCCGCGATCTTCGGGGGCCCCGGCCTGCTCAAACTCATAAAAACATTCTTTGCAGCCGTCGTTCCATTCTACGCATTATTATTATACTAGCTGCGCCCCGCGGTTTCACCCGCGTAAGTTTTGATCCCGTGGGAATATCGGGATAAAAAGTACCTATCCTATGTGTTATTCTGACGTATAAACTATATTACTGTAAAGTTTCATCAAAATCCGTTCAGTAGTTTTTGCGTGAAAGAGTAACAAATATCCATCTATCCATCCTCACAAACTTTCGCATTTATAATATTAGTAGGATATTAGTAGGATAGGATTACCCGATTCAATTACAAAATAAGTGATTTGCAGTGCGATTTACATTAAGTGCCCCACAGTTATGAAGTATTAGCTCTTATTGTCTCTTATCTACAAAGGGGCCCCGTGATCCTTATGTGCCTAAGGCCTCCAATAGGTTAAAGACGGTCCTGGGTACGCACGGGCGATTTTTTAACGCAACATCGTTTTATCGGGCACTGGATTTTCAACTCTCGGAGCTAAGCAGTGCGTTGAAAATCCGGTACACGATAAAAAATCACCCGTGGCTACCAGGGCTAACACGATACCCCTTGGTAAGACATGGTTGTTAGCCTTTTGGGCTTCTGACTATCCTTCAGAACCGTCGTTGAATAGAATAGAATATTGTTTACTGTTACTGCAGGATTCTTACATTTTTTGTAATTTGCAGGCCAGTGTCTGGTAGTATGTTGAACAAAATATAATTCGTAACCGTAACAACTATGTACCTACCTGTTACTGTTAGCCTGCATCATCCCACAGCTGGGCAAAGGCCTCTCCCCTTTACTTCCAGCTCTTTCGGTGCAAGGCTAAAGTAGACCACTGGTCGTTTGTTTTGTCCAGTTCGTCCCGCCATCTTCTACGAGGTCTGCTGCGTGCGACGCCTTCTAGCTATGTAGGTACAGAGGCCAGCACATCAACCTACCCCAATCTGTCAAATTTCTTTGATAGATGTTTAACTTTACCACAAAGGAATAAGGTTCATATTCAACTGGGAAAATTTGACAGATTAAAGCTTGAAGTGCTGGCCTCTGTAGCTATTAACAGAACTAAAATCATTAAAAAAAAAATTTACAAAAAAAAAACAACCGACTTCCAAAAAAACACTACTAAGTGAAAAATAACGGTGTCGTTGGTTCCGCATTTTCTTTTATTGACACCGACTTCCGAAATTAAAGTTATTTTTCACTTTGTAGTGTTTTTTTGGAAGTCGGTTGTTTTTTTGTAAAAAGTTTTTTATTTTTCACTTTTTAGTGGCCCAGTTTGTAACTTATCTAAGTTACAATAGCCTAATCTAAACTGCTCATCACCTTTTACAAAACATTGATTTTCCCGATGCAGGGACGTTAATTGTAAAAACCAGGAGAACTGGATCTGATTGAGAAGTCACCATCAGCTGCACTTCACGTTACGCATTGTGCTTAGCAACCACATTAAAGTACCTAATCGAATTGCAACCCGTGAAATATTTATTATTGAGTAGTTCCGATGGCCATCTGTGGTTTTCATCATCAGTTCCACTTCACCGAATGGTGCTTTCTGAGAGCAAATGCACGAGTTACTATGAAAAATACCCAAATCGCTATAGGTGTGCCTACAAAATTTGAGGGTTCCCTCAATTTCCATGGGATTCCCTCATCTGATTCCGATTTGGTGACAATGGGACCACCTCGGGAGCATACCCTTTCAAATAAAAAATAATTTTGAAAATCCGTCGACAATTGGCGGAGTATTCGATGAACAAACATACAAAAAAAAAAAAAACATACAAACATCCGAACATAGCTCCTCCTTTTTGTGAAGTCGGTAAAAAGTCTACAACATCTGAAATCTTGTTGAATTTCTAGGGTTGGCAGTCAGTACTGTGCACGCTAGTGCTGGTGGCCACGGTCGCCAACGCCTACAAGAATCCGTACTACGCGCCTGGAAGGTCTGTGAACGTGCACCTTTTTGAGTGGAAGTGGGACGACATTGCTGATGAGTGCGAGAGGTTCCTTGGGCCTAGGGGCTTTGGAGGCATTCAGGTGAGCAAAATTTTGAGAAAAAGTAAAAAAAATATTGCGGGAAAATAAAATAGTAGTAGAAACGTGATGTTTGATGACCATGCAAAGGTCCAAATCGCTTTAGACTTCCGCTAATTAAAACATGCGAATAGGGGATCTTTTGCATTGAAAAATATAAAAGTGAAAGTTACTTTTTCTCTCAGATTTCACCACCCAACGAAAATGTGGTGCTGTGGGGATATAATCGTCCGTGGTGGGAGCGCTACCAGCCGATGTCGTACAAACTGGTCACCCGCTCCGGCAACGAGCGACAATTCGCCGACATGTTGCGAAGATGCAATGCTGTAGGCGTCAGGTGCTTATTATATTTATAGAAATATAGACGGATTTGCAAAATTCTTTTTTTGTTCGAAAGAGGTTTATTCCGAAATGGTCCCATATAAATTTTATTAATTTTGCCCGGGTAGTTTTTGGATTAGCTTCAATAATACGATTTTTTCCACTTATTTTAAATTGATGATGTTTTAATAGCTTCCTGTCACTGATATTTACATAGCAAGTAGGGTTTTAAGAATTTGTGTGGGACAGGTACAGAGGCCAGCACATCAAGCTACCCCAATCTGTCAAATTTCTTTGATAGATTTTCAACTTTATTGCAAGAGGATAAGGTTCATATTCAATTGGGATTTCACAGATTGGGGTAGCTTGATGTGCTGGCCTCTGTATAACTAAAAAGTAAAAAAATAAAAGCTTTTTTACAAAAAAAAAAAAACAACCGACTTCGAAAAAAAAAAATACAAAGTGAAAATAACTTTTATTTCGGAAGTGGGTCGGTGTCAAAAAACGAAAACGCGGAACCCACGACACCGACTTTAAACTTATTTTTCACTTTTTAGTTTTTCTTTGGAAGTCGGCTGTATTTTTTATTTGTAAAAAGTTTTTTTCGTTAAAAATTCCAGGATCTACGTAGATGCAATAATCAACCACATGACGGGCGAGCCTTCAGAGAACGTCGGAACAGCCGGCAGTACTGCTGTCTTCCACGACTGGAATTACCCCGCCGTGCCCTTCAACCGCCAACATTTCAACTGGCCGCACTGCGTCATCGATGGCGCGGACTACGGTAATAACGCCTGGAGGGTAAGTAGCTGCATTACCTTAGTTTACGAAAGTTGACCGTATTTGAGAATGTAAGGACCGAAATCACCGAAAGTTGTTAAGGTAGCCCGCGAAATCCAAACTTTCTTACGTTTTTTGCAATTTGCAAGTCAGGTTATAATTATGATGATCAAAATTTGATTCGCAACTGTAACAAGGATGTATTTACAGGATTATATTCATTAAAATCATCAATACAACTCTTTATGACCAGGTAATCCTAACATCATGGAATTTACGACAATTCCATGATGTTAGGATTACCTGGTCATAAATAGTTGTATTATTTATTAATTTTATTTATTTGTAAAACATCAACAACTGAAATCGGTATGCAAAGTATTTATTTTGTTGTAGGTACGTAACTGTGAGCTCGTCGGACTCAAAGATCTGAACCAAGGAGATGAACACGTGAGGAACATGATTGTCAACTTTATGAACGAACTCATTGATTTGGGTGTTGCAGGATTCAGGTGATCTTTTGGTTCATTACTTCCATGTTCATTCATCCGAAACACGTCCACTGCTAGATCTAACTAACATATTCTCTTTAGCTGGACCTATATGCTTCTCCCAAACATTCCAATTCCCCAATTTCCGTGACATCCTTCTTTCTGCCTTAAAGATTGTATCAGACTATTTATCTTCTAGTAATTTGTTTTAATTTCTCAAAAATCCTCAGAATTGATGCAGCCAAACACATGTGGCCTCATGACCTCCGCGTGATCTACGACCGTCTCAACAACCTGAACACACAGCACGGCTTCCCCGCTAACGCAAGACCTTACATCTACCAAGAAGTCATCGACTACGGCACTGAAGCTATCAGTCGCGACGAATACACTCCTATAGGAGCTGTCACAGAGTTCAAAGTGGGATTAGAACTGAGTAACGCATTCATAGGGAATAACCAACTTAAATGGCTGTCTACCTGGGGTCCTCAATGGGGATTGCTGGCCCACGAAGACTCTCTAACCTTCATAGACAACCACGACAATGAAAGAGGCCATGGCGGAGGAGGTGGCATCCTAACGTATAAACAGCCTCGTCAGTACAAGGGAGCTATTGCGTTCTTGCTTGCTCATCCGTATGGAGAGCCTCAGATAATGAGTAGCTTTGATTTCTGGGACTCTGAAATTGGACCACCTATGGATAACAATGGGAATATTATTTCACCTTCTATAAATTCCGTAAGTGATTCATTTGTCATTAAAAAAATAGTAATATTTATTATAATCAGGAGATAATTCAGAGCTCAATCGTATGGAAGCACGTTTTTAAAAACATTGCATAATCACCAAGATACTACCATTATTTGATTCATTTGTTTATTATTCCACTTATTCATTTAAATCCTTACGCTTATTTATATTTCCATGTCATTATTTGCGTTATTATCACTATACAACTGTCCATTTCCGCTGAATCTATGTTCCATCCATTGTTGCATCCACATCATCATCTGCTTAGCATTTTCCCAACTACCTATGTTGGAGTCGGCTTCCAGTCTAACCGAATGCAACTGAACACCAGTATTTTACATGGAGCGATTGCCTATCTGACCTCCACAACCCAGTTACTGGGTAATACGATACCCTTGGCAAGACTGGTTATCTGACTTTTGGGCTTCTGACGACCCGTAACGACCGTCAAATATCCACGACTGACAGTCGGGACCAACAGAACCGCTTAACGTGCTTTCCGAGGCACGGAGAGATTTTGGTGTGTAAAGATGGTCACCCATCCACGGACCAACCGCGGCAAGCGTAGCTTAACCTGATCGATCGACCCGTGCGGCTGTTATTACTTAGTCATAAGCCCCTTCATCCATTTTTGCATCCATCAATGGTTATTATTCTTTTTTTACATCAGGACGGCTCCTGCGGCAACGGCTGGGTCTGCCAACACCGCTGGCGCCAGATCGCCGCAATGGTCGCCTTCAGGAACGCAGCTGGCAACACTGGCCTCAACGACTGGTGGGACAACGGCTCCAGCCAAATCGCCTTCTGCAGGGGAGGCAACGCTTTCATCGCTATCAATAATGATTATTGGGACCTTAACCAGACTCTTCAGGTTTGTGATTATTCTTTACAATTCTGGGTTTATTTTATCCAGTCTTACGATACAATTTTGGTAGCCTTTGAGAATATAGCTAATGAAGTTAGTATTACCGTCAGTTTGGATAAAAGCTATTGAGGGAATCTACTAATTGTAGGCAGCGCAAAATCAGTGATCTTGGTGTGGCTATTCTTTGGTGAGGCCTATACTGTACTGTCCAGTAGTGAACGTCTTTCGCCTGAGATAATGATAAATGATGGCGGATTGAACAACAAGACTTTGTATCTGAAAGTCTCGAAATACGTAGGTCTCGCTGTTTTTTATGATAATATTTTTTGTTTTGAATTATTTGTTCTTAATTACACCTTTATGTTCTTCTAGTTAGAAGGATATGTTCTATTTTATTTTCTTCTTCCAGACCTGCTTGCCTGCGGGTAGATACTGCGACGTGATATCAGGCAACAAAGTGGGCTCGTCATGTCAGGGCAAGACGGTGACTGTGGGCAATGACGGACGAGCGCATATTACTGTTGGGGCCAACGACTATGACATGATGTTGGCAATACATGTGGGCCCTGAGGTAACTGTCCTGGAAATATTTATTGTTAATCAAATTGATTTTATTTACGACTTATTTAAATAGGAAAAATTTATTATTAAATTTATTATTTATTTTTACAGGTAATATTAAAAATAATATAAAAAGTAAGCTAGATGGAGTCGATATTTCCAATCTGACTTACCTTTGAGAAGAAATGGTAAAACATACTCAACTCACTTACATCACAAACCAACACAAAACTTTCTCCATTTCAAAATTCAAACAGAAACATTTTCTTGTTTCATGCTTTTCAGTTTTTTTTTAGTAAGTAGTCGGGTTTGAGTTTTTCTAGCGAGATACCCATTTTAATTTGACTTGTTTGAAGTACCCACTTTAATCTGACTTGTTGAAGGTAGGTATATACCTCCTTCAACAAGTCAGATTAAAGTGTTAGTACATGGAGGTGATACCTCCATGTACTAACACTGGCAACTGTCTAATTAAGAGTTGGTAACTATATAGTTTTTCATGAGACTCCATTGTTCACAGTGTTCTTTGTTAAACCAATTTATTCTCCATACACCTTCCTAATAAATGCTTTACATTATTTCCTGTGTTATCGCTCTGCAAACCTCCCCAACATGACTTTTATTTATATTTAATTAAAAATGCCTATTTTTGTTTCAGAGTCGACTGTAAATGGCGTAAAAAGTACAACAAAAGAGAAGAACGTTCTCTATATCTTCATGATAGGATTCCATATGTATGTTTCTGTGAGACTTTAAATTAAAAGCTACCGAAATCGTTAATGTTTATAATTACGGTAAACCTTCATAGCCCTCTCCTTTGGGCTTTGGGTGACTTTTAGCCTTCCAATTAGAGTTACAGATACCTAACCGAAATAACCCATAGAATTGCCGCAGAACAGATGGCCGGTGGGGCCAAAAGGTTCTGGAGTGGCGATCGCGTACCGCAAGAAGCGTTGGAAGGCCGCCTGCAAAGTGGACCGATGATCTTGTGAACGCTGCAGGAATCCGCTGGATGCGAGAAGCACAGAGCCGCACCCTTGAATAATTTTGTAGGATATTGCTAACTCATTGCTTCATAAATGTTCGGATAAATGAGCAAAAACGTAAATAAATACAATAATATAGGTAATAACAATAGGAAATTAAATTTATTTGCAAGAATTATATCTAGTACCTACGATTGCAGGTGGTCGGGTTTTTTTAAACAGTTTCTAAACAAATCGCTAAAACTAGCATGCGAAATTATTGGTTACATGAATTAAATAAATGCAGCTAAATTACTACTTTGAGGCTACGGCTGTGGCAGCGGGATTGTCCGAAATGGTTACCGCTACCCCGGAACACAAAGGGAAGGAACACGGGTGGGTTTTAGTCAGTAAGAGTCGTGACACTCCCTTCTGCTCCACCCAGAGCGGGAGGGGTCATTTGATGATTTCCCATCCACAAAGAAAAAAAAAAAAAGGCTACGGGTGTCGACCTCAAGACAAGATAGATGACGTAAGTATATCAGTTACTAGAATTGTCGCACTGACACCCCTGACTGGTGGTCCTGGGGAGCAATTCTCTAAGGATACAGCCTTGCGGACAGCGTTGTCGCAACTGTCAAACCCACCGCAACAGCGCTGCGACAGCGCTGCCCGCAGGGCTGTATCCTTAGAGAATAGCATGGCTGAGTTCCGGACTGGTGTTAGGGACGCATTCTCTCGACGACGGTCGGACTGTAATATTATATTAACATATTTTAGTAAAGTAATCTCGATGTGTTGTCAAGTCGTAAATCGTTTAACGTGGCCCAACTAAGTCATAATCATAACATGGACATAAATCGATCGATTTGAAGGATTCGATATGTTTGAATCGTGTTATTTACGAAGGTATGACGTAACGCGTTCGGTGGCTTGGCAATAATATTATGTATGTATATATTAATTATGTATTATATATATGGAGATAAAACGTCCTCTTTGACTGTTATACTCGACTGACGAATTTGTTGACTGGGTTTTGTTGGCTTTGTCTTGATGGGGAAAGCGAAATCGCGTCGCGTCTCCTGCCTATCGATTCTGAAAAAATCTCACCGTGATAACATAGGTGAAGTGAGCTATCTATGGAGGCAATCCCTAACATCAGGTGGAATAACAGCTCACTTCACATTAGTTTTCACGGTGAGATTTTTGCAGAATAGCACTGCTGATCACCGGTGATGCTGGTTGACGTTGCGTCAACGCAACATGGACGCTGCTAGCGTATCGTCACGTAGACGTGGTTGTATACGTATCGTAACGTTTGAGGAATTCCTAGGCATGCTAGATGCGAAAGGTTCAGCAAATCGGTGTTTATGAGAAGAGTTGAAGACTTCAATTATTTTTATATTGCTGATTTGCGATTGAAGGGAGCCCAAGTCCTTGGCGCCTTAAACCCTATAATGAATCGCAAAAGTAAATTAAGTAGCAGTACTAAATTAAGAATTTATACTACCTACGCTTGTCCGTCCGTGTATAACTTACGCCTGCCCTGTCTGGAGTAGCACATGTTTTTCAAATCATCAACTTCTGCAAGTTATCCAAAATAAAGCAGTAAAAATATCCTATAAAACCAAATTTAAAACTAATCTTAAGAAATTACATAAACAAATTAAACTTCCCTTATTATTCAATCACGTAATTAAAATATCATCAAGATTTTATCATAAAAACAAAATTAATACTACTAACCCGTTCATTTCAAATTTGTGTTCATTAACCTTAGACAAATTACCATATATCGATATATACGGCACTTACCGTCTACCGCATCAACCCCCGAGTGGCTCGCTGCCGCCCCGGCCCCGGCCGCAGATACACCAGAGCGCGGGCGGCAGGGAGGCTCCGTCCGCTGATCATTCACTGGTCGCACGGTTGCTAGTATTTTACATTCGAAATCGTGCGATCAGCAAATTAGTTGAATAATTGTTTGTTATACCTTGCAATCAGTAAATTATAACTAAATAATTTGCATAATTCTCATCATGTACCTATGTTTATTGTGTTTAAAGTGTATGTTGTAAGCAGTTAAAAGTAAATATTATGTGTTATAAGCTTTGAAAGGTGAATCACTAGCCTCATAAAGTGCCTAAATTATAATGAGTTAATGTAACTTAGGGTAAGTGCATTTTGTTTATTGTTCCATTGGTAAATAAAGATATTTGAAAATGAATGAATGAATGAATGAATGAAGACTTCAAAACAAGAAAACTGCTTTCAACAAATCGCATAAAATACATTGACCAATTGCAAATATCAGGTTCCTTGAGGCAAATATACAAAGCGGAATGACAATACAACATTATGAAAAAACACTAGCAATACTAATGCATATAGTATTTAGGAACCATCAAATACTTATAACCTAATGTTGAAATTAAAAAGTGTTTTTTTTTTACATATTATTAGTTAAATAGCAAAAAAGTGTAAACAAAAAATAACACACTTTAAATATTGAGCCAACAAACATGTGGCCGAAACCTGAAAAATGGTTATAGGTCTGTGTGACGGGCACCCCTTTTTTTCAGGTTTGGAACAAATTAAACATTTGGAGTGCGTACGCTATTACAATAGTGTCAGAATGGTCTATCATTGATTTCATAATTGTTGATTTTGACAAGGTTGGTAATCTACTAATATAATGGTGTCATTATGACTTTCCAATGGTAAACCACTGACACTCCATTGAAAGAAATGGCATAAAATGGTAATCTCACACATAATGACAAATGAATAAAGGAGATGGCTAAATGACTGCCCCAAGCATGAATAGGAATCTCACATTAACTCGTAATATTTAAAAAATCATTCATGAATTATTTAGTGTTTAATAATTTCCTAGAACTTTCGTAAACTGTTAAACATAAAAAAGTATATTAATTGTTTTTTTGATTAAACATGTCAAGTTCAAGGGGAAATAACACTACGGCAAGCTAGGGAGGGGGTCATATCGCTTTTCCAGAATGTCAAATGAAACTGTACAAATCGATTTTTGATAACAGGCATCATAACAATTTATTTTCGGTTTCCTTATGTTGTTTGTTATTATGTTTTCACAGGGTTTTAATTCGGAAAATGGGGCTGTTTTTAAAGTGACAATCGATTTTACTCAATTCCAATGTATTATAATCAAAATCAAACAAATGATAATAACTAAAAGCTTCAGACTGTGCTTGTTCGTTTAATCTTACTACCTACTTACTTATTTTGTGTCGAAAAATAAAAACTGAATAGTGGTCGATAAAACTTATTAATATTCTTTTTTTTCTTTCAACCTACTCGATTATTCTGATGATTCGGTTATACTTGAAGTTCAATCTCTTCTCTGTGAAAAAACAAACGTCAGATGCTAGTGTATTATCTATGGTCAGATGTTATGACTTATCTATGGTCAGATGTTATGCATGTCAGACCATAGAATTAATAGGTGACAGACAACAGACGCCGTTACGCTCTCCCGTTTTCTTGTTCGTTGTGCTATTTTATTTTGGATTTTCATTGACCCTCGCTTGTTTATTGGACTTCTTGTGTGTGCTCGCCTATCTACTGACCTCTCGCTACTCAAGACGGACTTGAAATCAAATCATCATGCGATGCATAAACTGCGGTGTGGCCACACAAAGACTGCGGCGGCATATTAGTTAGGGAGGCGAGGTAGCTAAATGGCGTAATACAACGGCGCCGTCGAGACCTATCAAAATCGAAAGATAAAATGATTTCGAAAAGAAAAGCTCTTATGATAAAAACCATTTTAGCGGTGGGCTTGGCGTGTACAGTTTTTCAAAAATGTTAAAAAAAACAGTTACTTGGGCATTCTCGAGCGCGTCAGATATTCATACTACGTTTGCCCCAAGTGCCTCTGATAACAACGGTATACTAATCTGCCGGTTTGCGTGGTGGGGGTAGGCATATAAAGTAGTCAAAAATGCAAAAAAAAAAAATTTACTCGAGCGCGTCAGATTTTCGGAAGGGGTGTTAAGTAGGCCCCAAGGAAGCTTTAAAAAAAAACTGACGATTTCGGCGTGACGATAAGTTGTGATGAATTTTTGAAAATGCAAAAAAAAAAAGTTTTTTTGAAATACTCGAGCGCGTCAGATTTTCATAGGGGAGGTTTATCTCGGTATCCTGAAAGCATATTTCCTTAATCTGACAAAAATGTTGGTGGGTTCTCTTAATCTGATCGAAAAAGGTTTTTTGGTTTCTTTTTTTTCCTTTCTTTCTCCTTGATAAAACGGGGAATTTAAGAATGACAATAAGGCGATAGATACAACCAACGTAAATGTAGATGAAATGTAGTACGAATTGTATTATTTATTGTATAAAAAAAAATGAAATGAAATACAAATTGTATTATAATTGTATTGTTATGTATGACCTTTACTTTTCTCTCTCTTCAATCGTCGTTATACTGAGGGCACATAGGTCTACGGTAGGGGAACGGGGTACGGGGGGGGGGTCGGTAGGGGGTAGGGGGGGAGGGTATATAGGTATATATATATATATATACATATATACCTATATATAGAGTGTACCGAAAATTCCCTTCTACCGATTCTTTCCCCACCATCAATGTTGCGAAATAAAGGAAAAATACTGGTAGGACGGCATATTTCCGCGAAGCGCTCAGTCTGTATTACATGTTTATGGCAAATTCCTCTTTTTTGCATCAATTCTTCACTTCGTTTTGCTTACGGTACGTCCAAAAAACAATTTGAGGATCAACAGGCTATTGAATAATATATATGAAACTGTACATGTTAATACTACTTTTGTATACAGATACGCGTAGCTTTTTCCGAGTCCACGAAAACTGTCGAGAAGCTTTAGAAAAAAAAATAATTGTGAGATATAATAAAAGTCACATAATTTAATTATCGTTATTTCATATCATTTTTTTTAACACCCTCACTTTTCGAGATACACTCAAAAAACCGGGAGTTTGAGTTTTTATGATGCTTCAAGTCAAAAAATTTTAACTTGACAAAAATGTAAAGAGACCTTTTTTGTGTAAAATAAAATTACCTTTTTTGTTTACTTAAACTTTTTTTTTGTAAGATGAATCGTTCGCGACTTATATGCCGCAACGCGTTTTTCGGAAGACGAAATGGCTCCTCCACACTTCTGGTCATGCGGAAACCGGCAGATTTTGTATTTTTAGTGAGTTTTAGATTATATTCTTCAAAATAAAAAAATAAAAAATCGCGCTCGAGAATGCCGGATTAACGTTTTTTTTTTACAAGTTCGCGACCCTATAACTCGGCGGCGGCAAGGACTTATCGTCAGATTAGTTAAATTTAGTCTTAAAACACTAAAATCAACCCCCAATATCTTAATCTGACGCGCTCGAGTATTTCAGACTATCGATTTTTTTTTACTAATCTGATCGTCTATCCTAGGCGCGCGTCACTACATATAGAGCTAAATACTTTACAAGGTTGTTCTATTAGGTCTAAGGTATCTCTCATATCTCAAACTGCCACGCTCGAGTATTACCGAAAATTCCCCTATTCGCCTCCCTAACTATATCGGGCGAGACACCAGAACACATTATCAGCTCCGGCTTCATTTTTAAATAATGTTCTTGTAAGAATCACAGAATAAATAAATAAATCGTATTTTTGTTGTTTTATTTCAATATCTTATAAGTCCTTGTCAGTGCCTAAACTAGATAACGTAGTTTAAGCACGATTTATCAATAACCACATACCTACTTACTAAGCGCTATTTCAGACATGCGGGAACCGCGCGTTCACTTATCGCGCGGTTTTTTGTGATGCTTGATTAACCGCGCGGTTGTCTGAATGATTACTTAATACTCATACAAATAAGACTCGCGCGATTTCCATGCTATTCTGAAATCGCGCGGTTCCCGCCGTGTCTGAACTAGCTCTAAGTCCCCCTGGCGCGTTTGTCTGTCAGCCTGTCTGCCTACGGATATATCAACAAACAGATTGATGGGGTTGTCACTAGTAGATTGATTGGTTCTTTCGGAAGGTTTACTGTTTAGGCATACTGGTTATGGCATATAATGAGTTGAAATAAAGACAGTTTTCACAGAAAATATATAAATAGGTGGTTGAAATGATGAACGTATTTGAAAAAAAGGAAAACAATTCTCCTAGGTAGGATAGATTATTATTTAAACACGCGGGCGGGAGTGATTTTTGCGCAGATTGTAGAAAGCCCGTAATTACCTCTTTGTAGATATATACTCAAGTACCATCGTGCGAAACCGGGGTGTGTCGCTAATCAAAAATATCGTAAATCGTTGCAGAAATATCCAAACGCCTAGGTAAAAGTTCATAGCAATATGTCATTTGTTTGCAGTTTTTTATACCTATTGATGTAGGAGTTACACGAATATATTTTCAGGATTGCAAAGATATGAAAAGTTCCTAAAACTTTTTTCATATGAAATACTAATATTCAGCTATTCAGCATTACATATTGCAAGGTTTCATGTTTATTCTTTGCTGGGGTAGTCGTCCATACTTCTGTTTAGCCATCTCCTTTAATGTTTATTGCTATTTACGAACTTCTTACTACTTCAGATTGCAAACACTAATACGTATTATGTAAAAATATATATTAAATGAAATCTAGCATGAAAAGTAGTAGTTTTTCTCAGACCATTGTCCGACCAATGATTGACCATTATGAATTTTAGCTGATTACGAGTTTTTAGCAAAATGACAATGGGATCGTGTTGGAATGACGAAAACCTGTCGGAGCTGGCTTGTTAACAGATACATCATGTAGAAAATTAAAAAATATGAATGATAATGTCAAGTGACTAAACTTTGGATATATTTGATTGAATTTTGTATATATGTTATGGTCTAAGTGATTAATCGGGCATTATTCATAATGCCCGGGCAATATGAATAATGCCCAATAAGAGTGGGCAATGTGATTATAACCAATCAATTTATCACATTGCCCGGGCATTATGAATAATGCCCAGTGTCTATTGAGCAGAGTGATGTAAAGCATGTTTAATACTTTCAAATGAATACTTAGATAGACCGAGCATTACAAGTATTGAAATCAATTATCGGGTAGAGTAAGGGTAGTATTTAAACGCAAATCAGAAAATATCCTTTTTCTATGCAATAAGATTCCAAATTCCCTTCAAAATTACTGATTGCACAGCAAAATATTCAACTCAAAATATCACTAAACACACTACAATTTATTTTCGCAGCGTACAGCGATTTTTACGTCAGGTCGACGGAGCCCCGCTGCGGGGCTCCTATTTCTGTCTGCAGGGTTCAAAGGAACCTAACCAAACCGAACCTCGGGGTGCCCCTGACGTCGTTTAGTATTATGCGAATTAAATTGAAATTTGAAATGCTACTAGGTATAATAGTTTCCGGCGCTAGAAAACTTAACAATTTCAAATTTAAAAAAACTAATCACATTGCCTGATCATCATGTAGCCATATTCATAATGCCCGGGCTATGTGATGAATAGGTGAGTTTAGATTGTGATTAATCACTTGACCCGATATGGCTGGGCATTATTCATACTGCCCGGGCATTATGAATACTGCCCGCATTAATCACTTGGCCCATAACATATAGACTGGGAACGTCATTAGGTAGGTATACGAAGTTTAATTTATTATTGTATTGTCATCTCCACTTTGTGTTTATACCCAATATTAATCACCCAAAACGTAACATAAAACAGGTGAATCCGTTCATATTTAGAAAACGCCATGGCAGCGCAAGAAAAAACACTAAAATAAAACTACATTAAACCGCCAGTCTCTCCAGTCAGGTATAACCGTATAACCACAGTGCAATGAAAACAAAATCATGTTCGAACACACGAAACAGAACAACCTGCGTGACTGGTCTGCTAAAGAGTTGAACGTCGCCCGCATCGCACCGGCCCGCGGCGCGGCGGCCGCGCCCCCATTCGACGCGATGGCGCTACGCTCGCAACTCCTGCGCAACTGTGAGTATTTACACAATAAAATATTTCTAAAATTATTTATATTTTTAAGCGTTGCCTTAATTTTTTTTTAAATAAAAGTGTTTTTATGTGATTGTATAGTGTGACAAAAAATAGGTGAGCAAAAGTATCAACAAGATTTTTTTTGTCACCGCGACCTTGTAGCGTCATTTTTTTTTTGGTGCTAAGGATTACAGGTTTTTGATAGACATTGCAATTGTTTTTCGAAGCTTGAGTTGAGAAATCTTCGATTTGATGACATTTTCAAATACTAATGTTAATTACAAAATGAAAGGTCTTTGTGATGAGTGGTCGCGTGCGAAATTAATTAGTGTTTCCAAGCATTGAGTAGGTAGAGATGATAAAATTATGTTTAACAACAGACTTATGACTGAAACAGACTGTTTGTTCATTCGATAGTGAGGCCCGATGTTAATGCCATACGTTTTGTTAAAATAGTGGATTATTTATAAGTTATTTAGTTACGTTTAGTTCGTTGTCCTATAGCTTTTTTTTTTTGTGGATGGGAAATCATCAAATGACCCCTCCCGCTCAGGGTGGAGTAGGACTGTCAGAGTAGAGAGTATTATGTTCTGTGGTCAGAGTCTTACTGACTAATACCCCCGAATGTTCCGGGGCAGCGGTAACCCTTTCGGACAATCCCGCTGCCTCGGCAGTTGTCCTATAGCTACCATCTGTATTTGTCGGTACTCGCCATAAAAGGCTATCTATCTAAGCAGACCTTGGACAAAGAAATTGCATTGTAATTGGTTGAGCCGTATGAATAAAGATAGCCAGTTATTTGCTCTTGCCTAAGTGTGACATTATATATTATGACAATTGTTGGATACTACATATTATGTTAGTAGGTACCTACTGTGCGATGAGCACGATCATGATTATAGTCAGATAAATACGACAGCCTGCACTTTACTCTATCATGCGTGTTCTGTCTTAGAGTACGTAAATATCACGACAAAATCATCCCATTAA
Source organism: Globia sparganii (assembly GCA_949316385.1). Taxonomy (NCBI): domain Eukaryota; kingdom Metazoa; phylum Arthropoda; class Insecta; order Lepidoptera; family Noctuidae; genus Globia; species Globia sparganii. The sequence continues at coordinate 8,305,572 of OX438670.1, forward strand.
TTTGTAGATTCCCTGATTGATGTTTTTTGTACAGAGGCCAGCACATCAAGCTACCCCAAACTGTCAAATTTCTTTGATAGATTTTCAACTTTAATACAAAGTTTAGGGTTCATATTCAATTGGGCAAATTTGACAGATTGGGGTAGCTTGATGTGCTGACCTCTGTACTATAAGGTACCTAACTTGACAACAATAAGTAGAGACCAGAAAATTATCAACAAGAAAAAAAAAAGAAATTTTCCAGCAGGGTAATTGCGTACCTAACACAATATCAGTAGCAACGGGTTTCATTTTGACAGTTCAACAACATTCATTGCGTTATTTACGTTGTTGAGCAGACACATTTTTCGAACATATGAAGCAATGGATTAGCAATATCCTTCAAAATGGTCCAGATTGAGATTGGTAGTGTGTTACGCAATTAGGTTGCAGACCTTATGCATCAGTGCATAGAAAGAACGGTAAAAAAGTTGCGTACCTTTTCATACCCTGACGTCTGACGAGTAGGTACAGTCGTCGGCGTCGGCGCGTAACTTGGCAAGATTCGTTGGTTGCTTTTTCCTTTCTTTCTTTAACAGTTAAAAAAAAATGGCATTAAAAGGACAAGCAATAGAAGTGACCATTTTTTACATGCGCTAACTTACTCCCACTAAGCCAAAACCTTGTCAAGTTACGTGCCTGAACTTTAGACTATAACAAACTATAACGACCATGTACAGAGGCCAGCACATCAAACTACCCCAATCTGTCAAATTTCTTTGATAGCTTTTCAACTTTACCACAAAGGAATAAGGTTCTTATTCAATTGGGAAAATTTGACAGATTGGGGTAGCTTGATGTGCTGGCCTCTGTACTTTAAAAAAAAAACCTGTTCTATTCAATGGCCCACAGTAACTACCCTACTTCTTCCAGGTGTCAATGGCACCCAGTCTCGTCAGCTGCACGGGCTACACAAGGAGCGTGCAGGAGTGGCTGCACTGCGAGATTTGCTGGAAGATCGCTTGAGGGACATCAAGCGAGCCAAGACCTGGAAACATGAGAGGGTCCTCACTTCCCCTCAAGATACTAAGGTATAATAATAATACATTCTGGTACTTGTTGACAGGCCTACACTGTCCTTCAATAGATGTGTTTAACAACATTTAAATCAACTGATTAAATATTTAATCTGAGGGGCAATTCTCGTAATTTTTAAGAACGTTCACAGTCTGATCTCAGTCTCAATCTGTCAAAAATACTTAAAATTACCCTACATTTTGACAAGTTTTTGACATTTGTTTGTCGCCGAGATGAGACTGCGACTAGATTTTTAACGTTTTAAATTAGCAGAATTGGCCTACTGTTCTTTATTTTAAATTTCCTTAGGACATTTTACATAAACCAACTGTTTAAATACCTAACCGGTGATTTGAATGTAGGTGAACTCAGTCCTAACACTGTTATTTGAACCGTGAATTTCTTACTTCTCCGTAAGAAACGACAAATTGGAACCCTGCAAGCTTCTGATGTTTCATAAGCGCCCATGAAGTAAAATATTTTAAATTAGAAAATTCTTGAATGCGAATGCGAAGCTTCTTGGCCTTGCGAATTACGTATAACGTTAGTAAATAAGATAGGACGGGACCTACTTCAGCACTCCGATTGCGAATTGCGTAACAAACTATCAATCAGAATCAGAACAATTTTGAAGGATATTGCTAATCCATTGCTTCATTTGTTCGAAAAATATGTCCGCTCAACAACGTAAATAACGCAATGAATGTTGTCGAACTGTCAAAATGAATGCCTTTCGTACTGTGTTATGCAATTACCCAGCCAGGACCTAGATCCTTCGGAATTCTTGGAGAAGTTCATGATTATGTCATAAAAATATAAGTGATAAAAATACAGTAAAATACTTATAGCTGTTGACATAGAACATGGAATAAATTCCAAACACGATTGTTGGTCGACAAAAACATTTGACACACAGCACACCATTATGCTAATTTAATTAGATGTGGCTTCTTCTAGTAGGTGTCCGAAACTTGACTTGTGTTGATATACATGTAGAGACAAAATCTGCGTGGAAAATGTTTTATATGCACTCTCGCAATCGCGAGGAATAGATTTCATCTTACCTATTTGAAAAATACAAGGTCAAACATAATTAACGCTAGACCTCATACACCCCAATCAGAGTATTGAGTTAAAATCATAAAATAATGACCAAAACTTATTTTTTTGAAAGCTTGCTATTTTTATTAAGAAAATCGTAGCATTACTTTATGCATTTAAAATTTAGTTTTATTGCCTTGAAATAAGATTTAAAATTTGATTTGGCTAAATCGGCGGATGGTATGAAAAAATACATAATTTAAAAAAAAAACACCTATTAAAAGTTACTGAAATCTATTCAGTAGTCAATTATGAACAAACTACTTTCAGGACTTGCGTTTATTCTGTTACACCTTGTATAATTATATTTCATCGTCGTAGTAGGTATCGAGTATGAGCCATTGACCATTACTATTTATTTATAGGTATCAATGACCCTATTATAAATATATATTAAAGGAATGGAGGGGCTTATGGCTAAGTAATAAGAGCTACACGTTTCGATCGATCAGGGTTAAGTTACAGTCTACACTTGTCGCGGTTGGTTTGTGGATGGGTGACTATCTTTAGGTACTACATATCAAGACCCCTCTGCTTCGGAAAGCACGTTTCGTAGACTCAGTCGGCAGTCGTTACGGGTCGACAGAAGCCCGAAAGTCTGACAACCAGTCTTACCAAGGGGTATCGTATTACCCAGCAGCTGGGTTGTGGAGGTCAGATAGGCAGTCGCTTCATGTAAAATGCTGGTATTCAGCTGCATCCGGTTAGACTGGAAGCCGACCCCAACATAGTTATCTAAATGGAGGATGTATGAAAGGTGTTATTGTGTAAAATTGTGTGAAAGATGTTATGGCTAAGTGTCTATACTCTACTGAGATGTTGGCTGATAGAGCTGCAAGGGAAAACTTGCCATATTTACTTAAATTGAAATAAGGGCAAGCGTTGGTGTAAATCAGTAGGTATTTTACCATAGCCATAATTTGCAAAAGATCCTTTTCTCTATTAAAATATTCACGAGCAGTCGACCTTACATAAACTTTAACAAAGTTCAGGGAAAACATGTGGGATTGATTATTTTCGCACACAATGCTCCGATTGCGAAATAAAGCGTTTCACTTATCACGTCGTCCTCGGACGGATGTGTACATTCGACTCATTCGAGTGTACTGTATAACCGTAGACAGAATGGGTAAATAAACTGCGTCGTGCGATGAAGCAAGTTTATGGTATGAAGTGTTTTGGCGAACTGAGAGCGCTCAAAAGTGTAAACAAAGATTTTCTCACGCCATTCAGGAGCTAGAGAAGTTTGTAACAAGAAGACTGTTATTGATTACGTTACAAAAACAACGCTATCTTACAGTTTTCACTATAACCCGCATCTTAGTTTTGTGTACCCTACATGAGGGTTCCGATAAAGTTGACGACGGAATCGGAGTCGGACATGGGTGAATATTTGACTGAAATCGAGTTTCCTATTACCTACGCACGGTTACACATCAAGCTATACATAACCAGTATAAGATGACTTCTGAGTGTACGAAAAACCTATACAGTGCGAGTTCAGCTAAATCTGGAAATGTATAGATTGATGTGTAGCCGTGTGTTCAAGGTGGGTCCAAATTAATGTCATAATGAAGAATTGGCTGCCTTTTGGTAGAAAAATTGGCTCTGTTTTCATGAAAAGTTTATTTAAAGGTTTAAAATTTTGCGAGTTTTTTAATCGACAGATAATTTTTATTCGTGGAAGAAAATTGACGTCTGACAGTTTTCGTATGAACTGTTAAAAATTCAAAATTATTCCTCCGATAAAGTTTGGCGTTAGAAAAATTAGCCCTAAGTGGATAAAATTGTATCGGTCAAACGACCACCTTCTGAGGAGAGTTTTTGCTCGCAAAACATCCTCCAAATTGCTGATTTCTCCTTCAATTTTGGCTTTCAAGACTTGCAAGGTTTGTGGTTTGTTGTGTTAAACGCGAGGTTTCAGAAAGCCCCAAAGAAAAACATCTGGTGCCGTCAGATCTAGCGATCTGGCCAGCCAGTTCAAATCGCCAAAACGGGATATCACACGGCCCCGAAATTGATGTTTCAAAATCTCCATCGTTGCATCTGTGTGACTGTGTATCGCTCTATTGCATTGTCCAACTATTTTTTTTATCTGTCTACAAATCACAATAACATTATAACGCCATTAGCAAAAATTATGGCACATTCACATTATGACATTAGGTTCTTTTGCCCCACCTTGTATTAGGTGACCAAGAAATCTCGGCGACGCCGCGACGTTACCAAATCAAGTTTAGTAAATAGACTGATGATGATGGGTCACTTTATACAAAGGCCATAAGATTAGACTCCGCAATAAACAAACGAAATAGTCCCCCTCTCTGTATCAAGCGAAGTAAGGGGTAATTGCGTAATACACTATCAGTAGCAATGGCTTTCATCTTGAGAGTTAAACAACATTCATTGCGTTACTTACGTCATTGAGCAAACAAATTTTTCGAACATTTTGAAGCAATGAAAAATTAAGAAAATAAGTGGCTCGTTTAAGAAAATAAGTGGCTCGTTTAGATGCCAATGTATACGTTTTTATAATAAACTTCCTAGCCACATTCAAGATCTAAGCCTTAATAAATTCAAATCTTCTATAAAGCGGAAACTATGCCAGAAAGCCTTTTATTCTGTTAAAGACTATATTGAGGATAAACATGCTTGGGATTGAGCTGCTCTAATAAATTTACACAGTGAATCTTGTCTGTTTTTTTTTTTGCTTATTATTTATTTTATTTTCTCTCTTTATAGACGTGAATATTTACTTTGTAAAGCATAATATTATTTTAATTGTCGTGAAAGTGAGGACTATGTGGGTCTTTTCTATCTTTTTTTTATGTTTTCCTTCTTAGTTAGTTTTATTAATGATCTGGCAGTTTGAGTAATTTACGCGGCCTACCTAAATGTCCATTCTTTGGTATTGTTTGTCGAATCGTTGAGCTCCTCAAGTTCTGAGTTGAGCTGCACATTTTTTTGACAAATGGGAGCACTGACTGGACAGGTCCGCTCAATCTGTGTGGTTCTTTCCTCAAAAGACCATTTCAGACACCAATCTACATGGTCCTCAAAATGATCTGACCAAGACTATTTCTGGATTTTTATATACACATTGACATTGATAAATTTTACATATACAGTGACATGAATATTTACTTTGTAAAGTATTATATTATTTTTAATGACTGTGAATGTGAAGACTATGTGGGTTAATTTTAGTTTGCCTTTGTTTTTTTCTCAGATAGTTTTAGTCATGGTCTGGCAGTTTGAGTAATTTATGCGACCTACCCAAATGTCCTTTCTTTGGTATTGTTCGTCGAATCGTTGAGCTCCCTAAGTTTGAGTTGAGCTGCATGATTACTGACAAATGCGTGCACTGACTGGACGGGTCCACTCAATCTGTGTGGTTCTTTCCTCAAAAGACCATTTCAGACACCAATCTACATGGTCTCCACATGATCTGACCAAGATTATGTCTGGACTTTAAAAGAGACTGTGATCTCTGAGTTTGTTTCGGCCTTTCTTCTCAGAGTAGTCAGATAGGAAACGCCGACCTCATCTCGTTTTAAAAAAATATGATTGACGTGTAAAAGTGTTTGTACAAACCTACTTACAGAAATAAAATCATTTATCATTTATCATTTAATGGATTAGCAATCTACTTCAAAATGATCCAGACTGAGATTGATAGTGTGTTACGCAATTAGGGTGCTGTGCCATAGGTCTTTCGAGCCTTGTTGTTATGCGTTTGCCTCTGTATTCTGACAAGTCGACAATTAATTAACCATTTTATTGTCTACAACCATTGTTTCATAATTGTATATCCATTTAGATTTACAAAACATATCTATTAGTATATAAATGAGGGACCCGTGGCTAAATAATAACAGCCGCACAAGTCGATTTGCCGCGGTTGGTCTGTGGATCTTCACATATCAAAGACCCCTTCTTGCTTCGGAAAGCCTGTTAAGCCGGTGGTACCGGCTGTCATTCGTGGATCTTTGACAGTCGTTACGGGTCGTCAGTAGCCCGAAAGTCTGACAACCAGTCTTACCAAGGGTTATCGTAATACCCAGTAACTGGGTTGTGGAAGTCAGTTAGGCAGTCACACAGTCACAGTATTCAGCTGCATCCGGTTAGACTGGAAGCTGACCCCAACATAGTTGGGAAAAGGCTAGGCAGGTGATGATGATGACCTATTAGTATTTAATGTAGTTTCTTATTTCACCAAAACGAATAATAAAACCTTCTTCAACACAAGCCGTATACCTAATTATCGAAAAATGATAGGACCTATTTACTGCATACGACAATATATCCAATAGTAGATATAGATACGAAGTATATTATATATCTAGTCAAAGATTGGTAAAATCTATAGTTGGTCCCTCACTAATAGTAGTTAGTAAGTATTTAGTTTGTTGGAAAAAAACACTTTTGATTTCGATGTTAGGATTTCTTTGATAGTTCCAAAATACTCTTTTAAGCATTAGTTGTTTTCATTTATTGTTGTCTTCACATTTGTATAGATGCGACGTATCCTTCCTGTCCACTAATTGACTTATATTTTCAGGTGACAGTCCAAGGCATCGAAGGAGAGTTCCTGAATTTCTGCGCTAACAACTACTTAGGACTTTCTGTAAGTTTACGTATTGCTTAGGATGCAAGACACAGCAAATAACTTTATTTTTTTGGAAGAAGGTTGTTTTATGTGTAAAAACAGATATTATTTTAAAAAAAAAATCTCATTTTGCAAGTTGCTATGTAAATAACAGTGACAGGAAGTTATCATCAACCAAAGACATTAAATTATTTACTATCACATCTAGTCATACATCAAGTGGATTAAATACGTTATACCTACGTATTATTGAAACTAACTCAAGAACTACCTACCCAAGCAAAGTAAAAAAAAATATTTACCTATAGAGGGTGGCCAAAAAGTCGTGGATCAAACGAAATAGGGTGATAAAGGAGGTCATTTCAATTACCCTAAAAGTTAAGAATATTTTTGTTTTCCTTAAATGCGTTACCAAAAAATGTTTCTCAGCAGCATGCAATACCACATTATCGCATCCTTGTGTCGATTTAACAATTCCTTCTGTTAATAGTTCCATTATACCATGTAAACAATTTGTAAACCATGATATTGTGTTATTTTGTGATGAGATTGGAAAGGACTTAGGTCACTTGTTGACAGATGAATATCCAGGACACTCAATAATAAATTACTGTATGCCTGGTTGTTCATTATTTGATATAATGAATGAAATTATTAAATGTAACTTTAAGCAGGAAACAACTTTATTAATTTTCATGGGAAATAGGGGTAATTTAAATAAAGGAGAATTGCTCCAATATCATAGAACATTGTGCAACCTTAGCTTAAAAAAAATTGTGTTGTTTACATTCCCCTATAGTAACAGTTTGCCACAGGAAGAAAATAACTTAAGATTTGATATAAACATGACATTGCACAATTTGACATATAATGATAATCGATTCCACATAATTGATACTAACTATTATGTTGGTAATAATTTATATTTGACAAGAGATAGATTTAATATTGTTAAGTACTATCTTTCTAACTATCTAAAAAGACAGATAGCTGTGTTGCTATCATACTATTTTTCTATTTCAGCCAAAAATTTGGCTAAACAAATTGCTCCTTTTGAGCAATGCAATGACTTTTTGAACTTATCTGTCAATAATTTGGTCAAAATTAATGACATTAATCATCATTTAAATTAGAAATTAGGACAATAGAGGCAACCTCTTGCGAAATTGTAAATAAAGCAAATAATAAGTCAAAGGAAAGTGTAAAAAAATTAAATAGTATCAATCTGGTGCATCAAAACATTCAAGGTTTTTTAAACAAAGACTTAGAAGTAGAATTATTCCTGAATTGTAACAATATAGATATTCTTTGTATGACAGAACATTGGCTTAAAAGCCACCAGTTCATGTTCAATTTTAGTAATCACCAGGTTGGTAGTTCATTCAGCAGAGTAAATGCTATACATGGTGGCTCATTAATTTTAGTAAATAACCAGCTTAAATTTAAAGACCGAAAGGATATTGTGAGCCTCTCTGTTGAGCGTACAATTGAAATAGCCTGTATAGAATTGGAGCAGTTCATTATATTAAGTGTGTATAGACCTCCTTCAGGATTGTATGATTGTTTTGAAAAAGTTATGGATGAAGTGTTGCACAAACTCTGTAATACAAACAAGTCCATCATCACTTGTGGTGATTTTAATGTTAATTTGTTAGAAAATTCTGGATTAAGTACTAAAATCATAAGTTTGTTTCAGTCATACAATCTTGCTAAACAATTTCTGGAGCCCACTAGAATAACTCCTACTAGTGCCACATGCCTAGATAACATATATACAGATGCTATACCAACCCGCAAAGAAATTATTAATTCAATAGACTCAGATCATTGCGGACAATTGATCACTATTCCAAATTTAAACAAAAAGGCTACTAAAAAAGATATCACTGTAAACCCAAAAACAACTAAACGCTTGGAAACATTTAAGACTAAACTTCTGAGTAAATTACCACTTTTGTTGACTAATGATGACCCTAATCAACAATTTAATGATTTTTTTAATATGTATTGCACACAATTTGATAATACATTCATTCCAAAGACATTATCGGTTAATAGTAACGCTACCTTCAGCGACTGGGCCACCATTGGTATACATAAAAGTAGAAAACGACTTTATGAATTATATGAAGAACGGATTTGTATAAACACTGCTGAATTTAATTTATATGTTAGAAATTATTCTAAAATATTTAAAAAAGTTTGTAGTATTGCCAAGTCACGTTACTTGAGTTCAAAAATTAAAAATAGTAGTAACATTATTAAAATGACTTGGAATGTAATTAATAGCGAAACGGGAAAGTCATGCAACCGAAGTAGTGACTACAGCCTTGCTATTAATGACAATATAATTAAATCAGATTCTCAAGTCGCCGCGGCCTTTGAAAATTTCTTTGCAGAGATTCCCGTATCAACTACTAGATCTCTAAACTCATCACCCACTGCTGCAGAGTCTTTGCTTAAGGAAAATGTTCCAGTTTGTGATTCTGAATTTCACTTCGAATATGTCACCTGTAAAGATATAATTAAAACCTTTCACACATTAAATGTTAAAAAGACCGCAGATCTTTGGGGTAATTCTGTGGATGTTGTTAAGTCGATTATAAACATTGTAGCACCTACTTTAGCTGTTATATTTAATAATTGTATCGACCGTGGTGAGTTTCCTGATCTTATGAAAAACAGTAAAATAATACCATTGTTTAAATCGGGTAGTACATCAGATCCTACTAACTATAGACCTATTTCAGTACTACCTACCTTTAGTAAAATTTTTGAAAAACTTATTTTTAACCAAATGCAAAGATTTTTTAATAAAAATAAATTACTGCATAACAAACAGTTCGGTTTCACAAGGGGTCGTTCGACTACCGATGCCGGAGTTGAACTTTTAGGACATATTTATAATGCCTGGGAGGACAAATGCGATGCGTTGGGCATCTTTTGCGATTTGTCCAAGGCATTCGATTGTGTTCATCATGAAACATTAATCAGGAAGCTGCACCACTACGGAATCCGTAACGCCTCCCTGGATCTTCTTACTTCTTACTTAAGTGATAGGATTCAGAGGGTTGATGTTAACGGAAAAAGATCACCCGGATCTGTAGTAAGAATGGGGGTCCCCCAGGGCTCAATTCTTGGCCCATTTTTATTTATTATTTATATTAATGACTTGCCTTACCTCATAAAGGATAATCATGATATAGTGTTGTTTGCAGATGACACTTCACTTGTATTTAAACTTAAACGTCAGCAGCTGGTTACTGACAATGTAAATAGCGCCCTCGCAAAAGTAGTTGACTGGTTTAATGTTAATAACCTACTACTTAACGAAAAAAAAACCAAATGTCTTAAGTTTACGATGCCCCATGTTAGACAAGTCGAAACTAGTGTTCTCATAAAGGATGAAGAGTTAAAACCCGAAGATATCACAGTATTCTTAGGCATAACATTGGATGCCAAGCTTCAATGGGGCCCCCATATAGATAAAATGTCAAAAAAGCTTAGCTCTGCAGCATACGCCGTTAGGAAAATTCGTGATTTAACTGATTTAGAGACAGCCCGTTTGGTTTACTTTAGTTATTTTCATAGTGTGATGTCGTACGGTATTCTGTTGTGGGGAAATGCCGCCGATATTCAGACAATTTTTATTTTACAAAAAAGGGCAATTCGTTCCATTTATAAATTAAGTCCCAGACACTCCCTCAGAGACAAATTTAAAGAGATTAATATAATGACTGTGCCTTCTCAGTACATTTATGATAATCTTTTGTATGCACATAAAAATATTAATCTATTTAAAAAATACAGTGATATCCATAACATAAATACTAGGAACAAACACAAATTTGTTGTTCCTTCATCAAGGCTCAAAAAAATAGGTGGCTCGTTTAGATGCCAATGTATACGTTTTTATAATAAACTTCCTAGTCACATTCAAGAACTAAGCCTAAATAAATTCAAATCTTTTATAAAGCGTAAACTATGCCAAAAAGCCTATTATACTGTAAATGACTTTATTGAGGACAAAAAGGCTTGGGATTGAGCTGCTCCAATAAGTTTAGACTGCGAATGTTGTTTTATTTTATTTTGCGATTTTACACTTCTTTTTTTTTTCTTAATATCTATTTACATAAACAATGACATGAACATTTACTATTTACTGTGTAAAGTATTATATTATTTTATTTATTGTGAATGTGAGGACTATGTGGGTCATTGTTTCCGTTTTAATCATGGTCTGGCGGTTTGAGTAATTTATGCGGCCTACCCAAATGTCCTTTCTTTGGTATTGTTCGTCGAATCGTTGAGCTCCCTAAGTTTGAGTTGAGCAGCATGATTACTGACAAATGCGTGCACTGACTGGACAGGTCCACTCAAATTTGTGTGGTTCTTTCCTCAAAAGACCATTTCAGACACCAATCTACATGGTCCTCAAAATGATCTGACCAAGACTATTTCTGGATTTTTATATACACATTGACATTGATAAATTTTACATATACAGTGACATGAATATTTACTTTGTAAAGTATTATATTATTTTAATGACTGTGAATGTGAAGACTATGTGGGTTATTATTATTTTTTTTTTTTTGCCTTTTTTTTATTTTCTCAGATAGTTTTAGTCATGGTCTGGCAGTTTGAGTAATTTATGCGACCCACCCATATGTCCTTTCTTTGGTATTGTTCGTCGAATCGTTGAGCTCCTTAAGTTTGAGTTGAGCTGCATGATTACTGACAAATGCGTGCACTGACTGGACAGGTCCACTCAATCGGTGTGGTTCTTTCCTCAAAAGACCATTTCAGACACTAATCTACATGGTCTCCACATGATCTGACCAAGATTATGTCTGGACTTTAAAAGAGACTGTGACCTCTGAGTTTGTTTCGGCCTTTCTTCTCAGAGTAGTCAGTTAGGAAACGCCGACCTCATCTCGTTTTAAAAAATATGATTGACATGTAAAAGTGTTTGTACAAACCTACTTACAGAAATAAAATCATTTATCATTTATCATTTATCATTTATCTCACTTTAAAAGCACACTGTGAAAAAAATAATTACTACGGAAAAGTGACCCTGTATCAGAAAAACTGGTTTATTCCCAGTCGTCCCCACCCCGTCGTCCCCACTGGGCACGAGTGGGAAAAAAAGTTTCGTTCCTCCCCAGTGATGACTATTGGAACTTTTTATTTCCCATTCGTTCCGCTATAGACCGAGAGTCAAAATACAATAATGGGGATTTGAAGAAGAGATTTCACGGATTGTTAAAATGTGCCCAGTGGGGACGATGGGTTGGGGACGACCGGGAATAAACCGAAAAACTTGCTGATTTATTGCCGATTCAAATGAAGAATGTAACACATCACTCTTTGTTTCTTAATTCTGGTTTTATGATCGTTTTTTCATATCAAGGTGCAAATTTCAGTAGATTAGCTTATTTCAAAATAATGTTGAAGTTAATCATGCTGCTAGTTAAACTGTTAGTAATAATACAACACCGTTTATTTTGTTGTTTTAAGTCACATTTTTTTTATAAATTAGTCTAATTGTAAAAGAACTCGGTATTTTATTTCAAGAAAACAAAAATATTCATAACTTTTAGGGCAATTGAATTATGGGCATGCAAAGAGTTTTTGTTGGAAATGGCCTGCTTTGTCTCCCTATTTCGTTTGATCCATGACTTTTTGGCCACTCTGTAGGTATATGGGTCCACCGCGTGAGTTTTCTCTACGGCCTCTACCAAAAAAGAAATGAGAATTTTCAAAATCGGTCCACAATTGTTGCAAATAACGATGACAATATATAAAAAAACACATAAGTACAAACGAACATAGAACCTCTTTTTTTGAAATCGATCAAGTCGTTTAAAAAATCGGTTGTCTGTAAAGTCGGTTTACTGACGATAGTTGAACAACGTCATAAGAAAATACTAAAAGAAAAAAAAAATCTTTTTTTTCATTCTTTATTTTTTTTTGTTTTCTTTTTTTTCGATTGTGCCTCTTTGTCGCTCGTTCCACACTCTCGCTTGCACTTCAAGCCTTAAATGGAACGCCTCAGAGCGAGGTAACGCCGCATGACGTCATGTTTTTTCGTGCGTGCAGCCAGCTTCATCGAATTAGAAGACGTTGTCACGTCAAAAATATATGTTATAACGAGGCTTACGCTGCAAAGGCACATAACTTGAGAGTTTACATACTTATAATGTTTTATTTTTAATACAGAACCATCCGGAGGTGGTAGAAGCAGCTAGAGAAGGCTTGAAGAAATATGGTGCAGGACTCAGTTCTGTTCGGTTCATATGCGGCACGCAAACAATACACAAGGTAAGTTATCACAGAAAGCGATAAGGCCGCCCCTTGTGTGTTTTGTAGTGATGATTGTATTTTATGTTTTTTTTTCTGGTGTAGATAGGTACATTATAGTATAACCATAGATAATTATAATACTTTGTATAACTAAATAAATAAATATGTATATTTTTATGGATGCCTCGTTTGGATGTAAATGCGACTTTTGACAATCTTAATATTTAATACAACCGACCTAGCAGCGGGTTCTATATGCAATTACTCCATACGCACTATGTGCTACAAGACATGGACAAGTGTCCTGTTACATTTTTTTTTTTTTTTGAAAGCCTGTTTTATTTTGTGCTGTCGTGTTTATTTTTTTACTGCGTTTATTTTGCATGGTAAGGAGGTAGGGATAATGCAAGCAGTATCCTTGTTCTTGCATTCGTTTTGCAATTTGTTTACATGCGAACAAAAGTCGTCTCGCTTTTGGTTTACGAGGTCACTTGAAAAGTCCTTGCAAAAATCATCTTAAAAAACTATTCAAGTACTTTGTTGAACAAAAAATGAAAATGTTCAAAATGAAAATGTCTATGTAACTCAGTTCAGCAGTGCTATTCTGTAATAATCTCACCGTGAAAACTAAGGTGAAGTGATCTGTCATTCCACCTGATGTTAGGGATTGCCTCCATTGATAGTTCACTTCACGCTCACTTCACCTATGTTATCACGGTGAGATTTTTACAGAATCCATAGGCAGGTCTTAAAAAAGTTATAGAATTACATTTGGTAGCAATTATTTTTTTTTCACATACTTAACCATATATTTCTATAGGAGCTAGAGAACCGTCTGGCCAAGTTCCATGATCGCGAGGATGCGATCCTGTACGCGTCCTGCTTCGACGCCAACGCTGGTCTCTTCGAGTCCATGCTGACGCCCGAAGACGCCGTGTTCTCCGACTCCTTGAACCATGCCTCCATCATTGACGGCATCAGACTGTGCAAGGCGCAGAAGTTCCGGTATCCTCATAGAGATCTGAACGGTTAGTTGTTAAAGACCAGCCTGTGTACTTAGATGCTTCGAAAACATAGTTGTTTAACGATTCTATAAACTTTATAGAAAGACTGATATTTAGTGCTATGTTCTTCATATTTCTTATATCATTCTTGCTGTTACATTTTAAATAATCGTTAAACTTGATTGAATTCCTTTACGAGCGCACGTTTGAACCCAAATTCCGACTTTCGGATTCTCTTGTAAAACTTCTGACATATCACACACCATTTTACTGCCATCAAGTTCACTTTTTATTAGTTGTAGATACCCACACAAATTCAATGAACACTAGTGCATTGAAGAATTGAAGACACCGACTAGAAGAATAATTAAAATTCGCATAGAAATGCCGGAGATGCAGTATATTTATGCATATAATTCCGTACATAAGAATAATTACCTGATGTGTTATATACTAAAACCTTCCTGAAAGTATGTAGATCACATTAATGAAAGAATTATCAAAATTAGTTCATTCGTTTTTGACATACATACGGGTCGAATACAGAACCTCCTTTTTTGAAGACAGAAATAGTCTCCGTCAGGAATATTTTAACATCACAATCAAAATGCATAACACTTTCCTAGGAATAATCCTGAGCTATTTCACGCACGGACTATCCACTTTCGATATCAACAGAATCGCACGCAAAAGGCGAATTTAATGTCTCACCCTGAGATTTCGTGAAGTGATCAAATATCCATAGGTCTCCGACGTGGTATATACCTTCAAATCTAGCTTTTAATGTTTCTTTTAATGTTGTTTGACAAAACGAAAACATCCAATTGAAATTAGGGTTGAGATTAGCACGAGCTGAGGGAGCGAGCTAGTTCTGTGCTGTGGGTAAAGTCAATCTGAGAACGATGATTAATTTAAATGAGATTTGACATTCTTTACACTTCCTAATATTCCAATATCTCTATTATACAGAACTAGAGCACCTCCTAGCTCATAGCGAGGCTCGGATCAAGCTGATCGTCACCGATGGCGTGTTCTCAATGGACGGCACCGTGGCACCGATACAGGGACTAAGGGATTTGGCCGACAAATACCGCACCTTACTGGCTGTGGATGACAGCCATGCTACTGGATTTTTTGGGGAGACTGGCCGGTAAGTTGTTAGCTGTAGATTCACAGAATATGACGTTAGAGATCGTTTACTTAAAACTGCACGCGCCTCACTGCTTTTTCAAATGTTGCCCCATTTGAAAAAGCAGTGAGGCGCGTGCAGTTGTAAGTAGTAGTAGTAAGGTTTGGTTTGTTTTATTAAATGACGAGATGTAGGTATCTATCTTGCTATTGCTAAACCTAATAAATTCAATTCTCAATAATTCAAACTGCAAGAGCTTTCTGAATTCGCATTGCTGTCGAAAGTCGAAGCAACTATTAGGATGTCCCAAATTACGTTCCATTGCTACGAAGGTTTAATCTAAACAGCGTCAATTTAAATTAGCTAGCGAAACTCCGCAGACGAGATGGGTATCGATATCTAAACAAGATTAAACAAAAAAGAAGTTAATTTGTTGACTTTTTGTGGGGTCATCGACCCCAGTTAGTGTTTTGAAAGGTACTTGAAACGTCAGTTTAATTTTTTTTTTTTGTTTATACCTACTTACTTCACAGGAGTATCGATAAAACACGATAAAACAAAAGAAAACAGATTTTCTCAACACATACTGCAAGTAACAACACTCACAGCGGTCGTTGACCCCCAAAAAACCCTTAAAATATTTATATTTAGATATCGATACCCATCGCGTTTGTCGTTTCGCTAGCTAATTTAATTTAAACCTGTATAAGATAAGATAAGATAAGAAATTTATTTGTAGAAATATGAGTATACATACAAGGCATGCAGGTTGTTCATATACAAAAAAGATCCGTCATGTTCGGCCTTTTTGGCATACAAATATAAAAGAAAAGTCATTCGTTGGTATTTAAACAAAGCCAAAAACATTATTAAATTTTCACACAAACTAAAAATAAAATTTAAAATAGGTAATGTTTGCAATTTTTTTATAAGTACAGTTTAAGTATGACGATCTCAGCTCCGCAGAATTTCTGGATATGTAACCACCTAATTAGTTTTGATCGACGCGTTCTTATCGCAGAAAATGCATAATAATTTTAATTCGATGCTGCGTATTGTACTAAGGTTGACTGACTATCGTTTTGAATTCTTATCCTAAGTTCGAGTTCAGGTTAATAATACCGCACACAAGTTAATAAGATGGAATTGGAGCACTCAACGATTTTCCTTCTTAACTGAACGGCCAAAACCGGTAAATTGTTGCGGTTTAGTGCCAATACCTTTGCTACAACATAGTTTGTCGGTAGTTAACAATCAAAATAATCTCCTAAATACCTACTGCTGGGCAGCGGGATTGTCCGAAAGGGTTACCGCTACCCCGGAACATAGAGGGCTAAGGAAGGAACACGGGTAGGTTTTAGTCAGTAAGAGTCTGACACTCCCTTCTGCTCCACCCAGAGCGGCATCATTTGATGATTTCCCACCCACAAACAAAAAAAAGATACCTACTGTTGTCAATATAAACAGTCGTACTGTCAACCGCACGTCAACATAAGCCCTGGGTTCGCAGGGGCTCGTTATTCCCGTTCCCGCGCCGATTTTTTTTCGCGCACTGGATTTTCAACGCTTGATGCCGAGAGTTTGAAATCAGTAGTGTATTTTTGACGCGCTGGGATGCGATCTATTGGATTCTCAATGCTCGGAGCAACACCGAGAGTTGAAAATCCAGTGCGCGATAAAACGTGGGCTAACACTAAATTGCGCGTAGGCGAAAACCGCCCTTACTACTACGACATAAAGACGCTTTCAAGGTGCTACCGTTGACAGCAGTTGACCATAATAATACTGATCGTTTATACAAAATTGCTCCGTTTGTATTCATTTTGTACATAATTCAAGGTCTGTTCGAGACCGTGGCATTGTCTGAATAAGGAGTTTTGCTCTTGTCAATAAAATGTATACATTTTCCTTATTGCAATCGTATCTACACGTGTTCAGCTGGTCCGACAAGCATATACATGGACTTTTTTGTATATTTACTTAAAAATACTTGGTTAGACCTTCACTTTTTGTAGAGCCTATACACCTACTGCTAATTATGAAGCTAGGTGCTAGGTACCAGAGGGGCAATTCTCCTAATTTTAGCAAAGTTCATAGTCTGATCTCAGTCTCACTCAATCTGTCAAAAATACCTTTAATTTCTCTACATTTTGACAAGTTTTGACTTTTGTTTGTCGCCGAGATGAGATGCGACTAGATTTTGATGTTTTAAATTACGAGAATTGGCCTTCAAGTACTTGCAAATGCAATCTCAGTTCAATACAAACAAAAATGGGCAAAACTTTTGGGTAATTATATACCTACCGAAGGTGTCTCACTGCGATACCTCGCAGTCGCGTATGTAAAACAAATGCATGCTAAAATCAGTGGCGTAGCTTGTCCTAAAGGGGCCCTGTATTACATTTTTTGGGGGCCCTTTTCACGGTTCCGTTTTTTTTTTGGAAGTCGTCTGAGTAGAACGGTTTGTTGTTATCGGACTCCTACCGAAAACTTCACTGTTCCTTCCAGTACCATGAGTCGGGGGCCCTGGAAATACTGGTAAATTCGCCAATTTAGATTTTTAAAAATATTTTTCTGATAAATATTATGACTTGGTCTTTTACCCGATTCCGGCTTGACGTCAACTTCTGGGACACCCTGTATTATATAATTATAGATTCACTTACAAGCCTCTTATGATCAATAAGAATTTTAGGTTCTCGATAGTATTTTACAAATTCTTGCTTACACCTCAACGTCGCGTCCGTATAATTGATACAGCCTATACGGCGGTAGCTACGCCCCTGGCTAAAATACATGCACGCACGTACCGAAGGATACCTCTCTGTGATAAATCGTGGGCTGCTAATAAATAATGCTGTTAGAATGTTCCACCACACCACCTCTTATTCTGTGCCATCTCTAGATATTACTCAGGGATGGCCCACAACCCACATTACGCTGTTAGATTAACATGTGAAGTAGATATTAATTTAACACACAAATACTCTTCTATTTTTTATAATTAATCTGGTGGATAAAACCTTTCCGGGCATTGTTTCTCTGAACTTGATAAATTGAATTCTGCAATCTTCAAAAAAATTGACGCCCTGCAAACAAAGCGATTACCTACGGACCTCATCTAGATTAGTCTGAAGTGACATTTTCTTTCTTCCAGGGGTACAGAGGAATACTGTGGCGCCCTGGGCGCGGCAGACATAATCTGTTCGACCCTGGGCAAGGCAGTGAGCGGGGCAGCCGGCGGTTACACCACGGGGCCCAAAGAACTCATCACTTTGCTGAGAAACGTATCCAGACCATATCTGTTCTCTAACTCACCACCGCCGTCTGTGGTCTGTGCTTCCATAAAGGTACGGAGATCTTGTTGTTTTGTATGTTTTTAGGTATACCTACAGGGTCAAATTTAATTAGCTAGCGAAACTGTACAGGCGGGATGGATGGGTTTCCTTTATATCTATGATAAACAAAAAAAAAACATGATTTCTTCTTTTAAACGACCGCACTTTCAATATCAGTTTTAAAAACAGTTTTTTTTGTGTTAAGTTTGTTTCGGTACAGCCGGGAGGCCTAAGCTGAGCTTTGCATTTGTGTGAGTGCACATACATAGTGTAGGTGTGACGGCGGCCTAGAGCGCGACGCGTCCTTTGTTTGGTTTAAACCGGTTTATACTGCTTTTTGGCAATCGGCCTGAGGCGCACTCACACAAATGCAAAGCTCAGCTTAGACCTCGCGGACTGTGCCTAATTTAATTTGACCTCGTATTTCGCGATTACAAAAAGGCACTATATGGAATCGATACTCCAAACATATCACTAAAATCTTTTATATTCCCTCCTGTCTTGCACCAGCTGCGGCTGTGGTCAAAGGTTGTCTGACGTCAAATAATATCTGCATGAAGTTTTTTTTTCCACTACCCTCGAAGAAGTCGATAACGAAGTAATGAAGAAATTCCGTCAAATTTCATTTTTTGGCTACCTAACGACTTCTTTACACTGACGCAGAAAAGCGAATTTTGAGTGTTCTAATCCCAAAAAAACATAAACTGACGATAATGTCCCAAGTATCTCGAAAGATGTAAAAAAAACATTTCAAACTTGACGTAATACTTTACCTTCTTCTATTTCAGTCTCTAGACCTCGTAGAACAAAGCCGAGAGCTCCGCCAACGTCTTCGAGACAACACCAAATCCTTCCGCGAAGGTCTGAAGTCAGCCGGACTGACTGTGGCGGGCGACGAGCATCCCATCTGCCCTGTCATGGTGGGCGAGGCGCCGCTAGCTGTGGAACTTGCTTCTAACATGCTTAGTAAGTAATCTACCTAATCAATAAAAAACCGGTCAAGTGCGAGTCGGACTCGCGCACCGAAGATTCCGTACAAACTTGTTGGTATGTAACTACTTACGGTTTCCGGATTTTTTCCTTTACTTGTGCTACATGACATTGCTTCTTGCCAAATTCATGATTCTAGGTAAACGGGAAGTAGGTACCCTACGGGTTTTGATCCCCTTCGAGTGTCAAAATAATTATGCGGCATAAACGGAACATAAACGCCCGTATCTTTTGATTGCGTTGACTTAGTTTGATTTTTTCACTGTTACAAGGGATTACAGCCCTGAGTATTTGATATTAATTTCAACTTGATAACTCCACGCGTTCCTGAGAAAAAGGGTCTTGATAGAGGGACAACAAAGTGATCTTTTAAGGGTTCAGTTTTTCTTTTGAGGTACGGAACCCTAAAAATCTTAAATTAATTCACTTGTAATTATTATTATAACATAACATTAAGCCTAATTGTATCCCCGAAGGGTTGGGCAGACCTAGTACTCCCAAATTTCGCCAGTTATGTTTAAGTCCTATGTAAATAATAAGGGGCGAGCCATTGCCATCAAATCCAGACTCCGCGCTACTACAGAGAAATTACAGATAGAAAAACCCAATAACACTGCCCGACCAGGGAATCAAACCCAGGACCTCATGCTCAGCAGTAACTTGTCTGGAATTGCCAATCCGTCTTGAGCAAGCGTGCTGATCGATGCTCATACCTTCTTGCTATGAGAATAGGCCTTTGCCCCGGAGTGGGACAATGGCCCCGATTCTGTTGTTCACAAACTAAATAAAATTTAATTCAGTGCATCTTGTTCTTTCCATTTCATTATGAAAAGGACAGAAGATAAATATTAGTTTAGACCTGTCAAATTAGATAATCCATAGACAAGTTTAGACGTGATTAAAAATTGGTTACTAAAATACGTCAATTTACGTCAGGCGCTGACTAATTTGACAGGACTAAACTAATATTTATCCTCTGTTATTTTCTTAATGAAACAGAAAGAAAAAGATGCACTGAACTTAAATTTAGTTTAGTTTGTGAACAACAGAATCGGGGCCATTAATAGGCTGATATTATTATTGAATTACACCCTTTATTCTCAGTTATATGAAGTTCAAATAAGCTCCACATATGATTTTTCCTAAGAGGGGCCCGTGGCTAACTAATAACAGCCGCACAGGTCGATCGATCAGGTTAAGCTACGCTTGCCGCGGGTGGTTTCTGGATGGCTGACTATCTTTACATGCCTAGACCCCTACGTGCCTCGGAAAGCACGTTAAGCCCTTTGTCCCGGCTGTCATTCGTGGATCTTTGACAGTCCTTACGGGTAGTCAGAAGCCTATCTTCACGTACTAACATTAGCATTTTTTAAATATATATAGATTTAGATTGACGACTGTCAAAGATCCACGAATGACAGCCGGGACCAAGCTAAACACCGAAGCACGGAGGTGTCTCGGTATGTAGAGACCCCTCCGTGCCTCGGAAAGTCTTGGATCTTTGACAGTGTCGTTACGGGTAGTCAGTAGCCCGAAAGTCTGACAACCAGTCTTACCAAGTGGTATCGTATTACCCAGTAGCTGGGTTGTGGAGTTCAGATAGGCAATCGCTCCATGTAAAATACTGGTATTCAGCTGCGTCCTGTTCGACTTCCAGTCGAACAGGATGCAGCTGAATAGATGCAGCCGACTCCAATATTGTTGGGAAAAGGCTAGGCAGATGATGATATGATTTTTCGTAGACAATGGATATTCGTCGTGGATGTTTTTCTAGATTTCAAGTTATTAATCCTTTTTTTTATGACAATCTTCTTTTCCAGAACGAGGTATCTACGTGGTAGCGTTCAGTTACCCGGTAGTACCGAAGGGCGCCGCGCGCGTGCGCGTGCAGCTGAGCGCGGCGCACACAGCGGACGACGTGCAGCGCGCAGTGCACGCGTTTGGAGAGGTCGCGAGGGAGATCGGCATTGTAAAGAAGTAGACTTGTGGAGGGCAATCTCGAGAACTGAGAGCCTACCATCACCTCTCAGTATTTTTGTAATCTTTCTTCAGTGTGGGAAAGAGATGCATTCCCTATAGCGCCATCTCTTATAGGAGCTGGCGGTAGGCCCCTTGTGGGGTAATTGCGTAACACACTAATAGTAGCATTGGCTTTAATTTTTGAGAGTTCAACAATATTCATTGCGTTATTTACATTGTTGAGCAGACAAATTTTTCGAACATATGAAGCAATGAAGTAGCAATATTCTTCAAAATGATTCAGAATGAAAATGTGTTACGCAATTAGAGTGCTGGATTTCTAGATATAAAATCAATGGATGTTAAAAAAAGTGTCTAAATAATTACGTAAAGCTGACTTTGACTAGTGACTTAAAAATCGGTATATTTGCCTATTCCTTTGGTACTTAACTGTTTAGTAAAACAACAAAATATAAGCAGTTAGCCCAGGTTCGGACGGGCGTGTATTTCCGCAGAGATTTTTTTCGCGCACGGGGTTACAGCGCTGCATAGCGCCGAGAGCTGAAAATCCAACAGTGTGTTTTATTGACGCTGTTGGATGTTCAATGCTCGGCTCAACACAGATTTGAAAACCCTGAGCGCGATATTTTTACGTCCGTACGAACGTGGGCTTACAGCTGAAAGCAAATTCGAGCAAATGATGATTTATTCCAGTCTTACTGCGTTGACTCATTTTTTTTTTTTTGACAAAAAGTTTAAACTGAAAGTGTTTAAATGACAATGTTCTTGAGATCTGTATCTTTCATCTTGTCTAGGTCAGTACGAACTCGTTATGTATGTAATATTTGTAAATATTATCAAAACGATTGCTTATGTTTGTGTATGCATGGAAGGGACTGAATCAATAAATGTTTTTACTGTTATTGCATTATTTTTACTCTTCAAAACTTCACTACCTATCAATCTAAATCACCATCATCTGCCTAGCCTTTTCCCAATTATGTTGGGGTCGGCTTTCAGTATAACCGGATGCAGCTGAATACCAGTATTTTACATGGAGCGACTGCCTATGTGACCTCCACAACCCAGATACTGGGTAATACGATACCCCTTGGTAAGACTGGTTGTCAGACTTTCGGGCTACTGACTACCCGTAACGACTGTCAGATCCACGAATGACAGCCGGGACCAACGGCTTAACGTGCTTTCCGAGGCACGGAGGGGTCTCTACATACCGAGACACCTCCGTGCCTCGGTGTGTAGCTTGGTCTCGGCTGTCATTCGTGGATCTTCGACAGTCGTCAATCTAAATCTCATTATTTAAAAAATGCTAATGTTAGTACATGAAGATAGGGTTTTCTCTATGACCATCAACTCCAATCAACTTCCCGTTGGGGTGGTAAATACCTCTTGGTCTCCTGGTGAAAGTGAGTTTGGTCGCGGTGGGTGGAAGTGGGTGTTTGTGGGTAGCGAAAATATGAAAAAAAAATATATCTATCCTTTTCTAACTCATGTGAACTTCTGGAAATTTTCAGAACAAATTTCTGGAATGATCTAGAAAACTCCAAAATGTATGCAACTAACAATCGATATAAAAACTTCTAGGTTCTAAAAATTTCTGGAAATTCTTAAAAAAAAAATTGCTCCCGTGCGAAGTTTTGGCGGGCCGCTAGTTCTTTTATAATTAAGAATAGCTTCTGCCCGCGACCGCGAGAAATTTCCTGCTCACCCACCCTGTCGGATGATAGCATAGATAATGTACAAGTATGATAGTATCGCATCTCCTGCCCGCATTACCGCTTCGTTTCCGCTTAGCGTTCTTTTTAATTATTTTTTTTGTCGGCTGCGTGATGATAAATAGCATATCTGCAGGTGAAAGCTAAAGGACCTTAAGTCCATTTTTTGTGATTTTTGTATTTTCAATGATTATTATTCAGTATACCCATAATCATACTTTTTATTCTACAACGATACACTATTTACTTTTTATACACGGTCGATTTTAATATCATCTTTAATGAGCTTTACTGAAGTTTGTTTGAACGCGCTAATTTCTAGAACTACGAAACTCTACTAACAAACTCTTCAGCTTTATTATTAGTATAGTTTTCTGATTACAATCACAAGAAAGGTATAAATGAAACAATACAGTGTAATAATAACTGATCTATTAACAATAATTTATTACAAGTAATAAAACTCACACTCGTACTGACATAATGACACACAGTGCGGTCGCGTGTATAACTACACTCATTTAAACTATTCATTACAATTAAATATTTACATTGTATCGTAATGAATTCTCACTTGACGATATTGCATTGCTGAATCGCATCCTTCGTTGACACATTTAATGCAAGACGTACACAATTAAAATTAAAACATAGAAATATCTGTCCAGAAATAAAATTAAAATAATTATCTTCAAGTCCAATAAAACACGTAATATAAGTACAAATACTAAATATAGTACACTAATTAATGAAAAATTAGAATGTCACAAATTGGGTTGATGGAATTTATATACATTGAGGCTGAGTCCAATAAAAAATATTAAAAATACTGACTGAAATATATGGCCGAGTCAAAAGCACGTCCGTCCCGCCCGAAGGTTCGTCGTCGAATGCGACATTAAAATCCTTATTATATTTGGAGGGTATCCGTTCCCTATGTCTCTCGGTTACGTCTACGTATGTATATTTGTCGTGTGGACGTATTGAGATCAAGACTGAGCGTTTCTCTCGCCATCCGAGTTCGGTTCACGAGTTTTGAATATGATGGGTTTTGGTATACCTCATTGTAGCACAGCGGGTTTCCCTGTAACAAAAGTTGTTAAGTATTATGAACAACAAAAAAGGAACGGAATGAAAATAAAAGTGCTAACATATCGATATTTGGATCAAAGAGTACAACCGCAAATATCACTGGCTCAAAATGTACTGCCTGGCTGGACAGTCAACAACCTCGCAACAATCTTGTTCTACGGTAAATACTTTTAGTAGCGGAGCTGACAATACTTGGACACACGTAAACTTACAGAGAGCGATCGTAAAGTCGCCAGATGGCGCTAACTATACTAATATGCTAGGATATATGACTCTATTACCAAAATATTTGGTGATAACAAAGTTGACCTGTGCCTTTCAAAGATTTGTAAGATTTCTTCGTCACACAAGACATATTTTGTTCCTTCTAACTTTTGTTTTACCATCTACATAAAAAAAAATATTTCAAAGATCATATCCTTACCTGGCGGTAACGTGGACGTGGAGGTGGCGTTGACTGCGGCTGCCGTGCTAGCCACGGTCGGTGCCGTCGCCACCGTCGGCGCTGCTGTACTTACAGGTTTCTGAAAATACAGACAATATATTTATTAGTAAATCTTACGATATTCTTGAATTGACGCGTTACTCTAACTTTAAGAACCTTCTCTTGCTGATCTAAAGAAGTTGACTGATTTGCCTAAAAAATAAGAGTAGCGTTGTATGGTGTCAAGAGTCAACGGTCTGGAGACTATATTGATTACTACATAATCTGCATTCGCGACTTATTTGCCAAAACTGTAAACAAATATAAGTTTATGGAAAAATAACTTTAATTCCTACACAGTAAAGATCAGATTACGTTACAACTCCAAACTTTTTTATAACTTTTTCTAGAGTGCTCGATCTGTAATCAACTTAATATCCATTGAATTAAAGTTGATATTTGTTTAACATGAAATAACATAAATTTGAATAGACTATACTACTATAGGTTGGTATACAGAGTGGAAGGGGGAAAACACTGACGCGCAAATTGTAACCATGAATTCAGCATATGATTCTAGAGGTAATTAAATTTTCGTCGGTTATACAAAAAATAATCAGCTGTTTCATAGAAAACTGCAATACCTACGCGGTGCAAATGTATGGAACAACTATTTTTTTTTTTAACTGAACTAAAGTTTCAACGCAGGGTTCGGTCGTTCAAAAACATGTTACATAATCCACGGTAACATGTTGCGCGTTGTCGCTGCCAACCTGTATATATGTAGAAGGGTATGATTACCAGAACCTCTCAAGTTAAAAACAAGCTGGACAGACTGATGCTTGCCTATTACTGCGCTGAAGAGGTCAGAAGCTAAGTGCAAATACTACTATCGGTTTTGTCTGGCAAGACAGTGAGGCGATCTCAACATATTCAGGAATAGGCTAGCTAGTCTACACAAATTAGCATAATTACAACGGAACTGCGCAACTTCTACAGTCAGTGCAATTTACCATGTAATATTTTGATCTTATCAGTATGAATTGATTTAGCTTTTATAATACTACATCGCATTGTATTGTGATTAGATATCTAGCGGAGACCCAACTTTGCACATTGCCGGCGAGCAAGAATTAAAGTGATTAATTTAAGAACTACATAGTTCGCGTTGACAATTCTATCTGGCGAGATGGAAATTATCCTTTCTCCTCTTGAGTGGCTATTTGAAAATAAAAGCCCAATGAGCTATGAAAAGGTGGTGATGTGAAGGTTTAATGAGGCCCTTACTCTAGAACGATGATCATGAATAATTTGAATATAGACTTGACTAATATGGAACCGTCACTGTCATTCTGTATTTGAGAGTCGCGATTCATTCTGGAGCAAAGTTCTGGAAGCGCCTTAGACCATTTGTACACGGCACGGTTTCATTACGTTACGGCGTATAAGCCGCGCCGTAGAAAAAACGTGTCCGTGTACAAACTTCTATAGAGTATTATATAACATTGACGAACCGTGCCTACACACGGCGAATAAACCGTAGTTTTGACAGCGACGAAAACGTGTGTGTAAGGGCCTCAGAGTACAGACATTACGTAAGATTAAAAAGTAAAATGATAGTAGCAACACGTTTACTCCTCTGGGGCTGTTCAAGTATTACGTAAGCAGATTTTTTGCAATTATTGCCCCCCTCCCCCACGTCAGCTAAATTAACCCTTTAACCGCCATGTCATAATTCGCGTGGAGTGCATCTAGCGCCAGCAACGTTTAGGTACAATTTTGCATAGTGTTGTAAAATATAGTTATCGATAAACTAATGAAATAAATAAAACTTAAACATTTTTAATCAAAGGTTTTCTTTTTGAAGTAGTACCGCACATAAATCAGTCTTCAAACATCCTACGTTAATCAGTCTTCAAATGTACGTTAGGTAATTAGTCATAAAAAACTAATATTCTGTTAATTCTTCATAAAAAATTAATATTCTGGAGAAGGACACGGGCTGAAAGTCCCTTGATTTTTGTTAAGTCTAATGGCCTGCGCAGACGACGGACTTTTCTCCGCGGCGGAGAAAAAAGTACGCTCCGCGAATAAAAAGTCCGCCGCGGATTTACCGCGAACTCAACGCACACGGTGTGCGATCATTTGTTCCCTGGAAATACGGGCATAAGGGCATGCAAACCGGATACCCGGATAACCGAAAAAACCGGATAACCGACTGATTTGAAACCCCGGTTTTTTTTGGATACTAAAACCGGGTTTTTCGGTTTTTTCGGCTTTTCTCCTATTTGATTTAATAATACAAAAAAATATTAAATTTTATCACTGACAAACGTGGACAGGACGGCGAGGCGGCGTTAGTTCCTATTTCGGCCACGTTAATTTTTATCCTTGTCGCACTACTATGCCACGCTGCCGCCATTTATTTTTCGATTAGTCTGTGGCTAGTGAAGTAGTGAGTGAGTAGTGACTAGTGACACGAGTGCACGTGTTGTGTTAGACGGTGGTTATATTGCAGATATTATTTTTATCAAAGTAAGTTTAATCACAATCTTTCTCATATATTCTGCATTGCTAATATTTCATGAAGTGATGAGTGGTGGTGTGTTGTGTCAGCAGAGATAGTTTGCATGTTTAATAGCTTTCATTAATTAGGTTATGCCAGCCGCACGTTTTTATTTTTGAAAATATGTAATGTGCCTGTATACAAGAGCCTATTTTTGTTTGTAGTAGTTTGAGCTGATCACTAAGCACATTGCTACTTTCAAACTTTAATGTTTTGATTGCGTATGTTAATAGTGAAGTAAATTTGAATGGTTTTGGATAATGTCAATATTGTGAATGTTTAAAATAAACTAATACATAGGTTAGGTAAGGAGACTTATGTAGAATTCCTTTTTTTTGTTTAAATATAGTGGTTAATATGGCACAAATGAAATGTGCTGTTTTTTGCTTTTGTGTTTAAATAGACTACGTCGCGTAAAAATCCCTTCCAGTTGTCCGTTATTTATTTTCAAGATTATGATCATGAAAGATTGCTACAATAGCTCTTAATATTTACAGCAAAAAACATCATGAAGAGGGCTGGCGATGTAGATGATGCCGATACAGCGAAGACAAAATACGTGGAAAATAAAAAATCTGCTGGTGATAAATCATCAGTATGGTTTTATTTTTTACGTGCCACAGACGGAAACACTGCAAAATGCAAAGAATGCAATAGAATATTAAAAGCGGCAGGCAGTTCTACATCAAGCTTACGAAACCACTTGCGCAGTAAACACTCAATAGACTTAAAAGAAAATGCCAAACCTACAGCAGAACCAACACCAAGCACAAGTGTAGACCCATATGTTTTCAAAGATAGTCAAGATACACAAATGGACCCTTCAAAACCAAAAAAACAGAAAATTACACATTTTTTCACAAAATTACATTCTGTTGAATATGTCGTATCAAAGATGGCTGCTTTGGATGGCCTGCCCTTCAAAACATTTTGTTCTTCCGAGGAGCTTAGAAAACTTTTTAACAAAAGTGGATACAAATTGCCAAGCTCACCAAATAGTATAAAAAATATGGTCATAAAGGCAAATAATGAGTTAAGGAATTCAATTATAAAAGAATTAGAGGAATTGAAGTCAGATGGAGTGAGATTTGCCTTGACCTTAGACGAGTGGACGTCTATCAGAAACCGGCGATACATAAATATAAATTTATTTTCACCGTATTTTAGTGACAATGCTGGCTACAAAAACTTAGGGCTTGTGAGAATCAGTGCAAAAGGGACTGCGCAGCATTGTTTAGAAATTTTAAAAAAGAAACTGTCAAGTTTTAAACTTTCGTTGGACGAAGATATCGTTTGTTTGACCACTGATGGGGCCAGCGTTATGTTAGCCTTAGGCCGGGCTGCTAGGGCTAACCAACAACTTTGCCTAGCACATGGGATTCAACTAGGCATAATTGATGTGCTATACAAAAAAACTACTGAAGCGACTGAACTTGGAGAACCGAGTGAAAATGAAGGAGAAGATAGCGATAACTCTGAAAACAGTGATGATGAAGATGGTGGTTTTGAGTTTGATGTCAGTGTTGATCGACGTAATTTCGTGCAAACATTATTTTATAAAGACATTATAGACAAAGTCAGAAGTGTTGCAAAAATGTTTAGAAAATCACCAACCAAAAATGACATTTTCATCTTAAACTTATACTGGATTGCAAGACTCGGTGGAGTTCGATGGCGGACATGATTTCGCGTTTTTTAAAAATAAAAGATGCTGTATCAAAGGCTTTAATAGATCTTAAGTCAAATATTCAATTTAATGATGCAGAGTTACTGATTCTCGCCGAATTAGCTGATTCTTTAGCTGTCATAAAAGCTACTGTAGAAGCTTTATGCCAGCATGATGCTAATTTAATTACAGCAGTAGTAGCAATAAAATTTATGCTAAAAAAATTGAAAGAAAATTCCACTTCAATCAGCACTCAATTGGCAAATTCATTAGAGTCAAGAATAGAACAAAGATTGACAAATCTTGCCGGGATTCTTCTATATTTGCATAGCCCAGCTACATACTACAAAGATCTTTCGGATGGCGTAATAAATAACGCGATAGCCCTCGATAACGAACAAATTCGAAGTTTCATAGTCAACATTGTATCTAAGCATTTTTCAACTGATACACACACTGCGACGACAACAGAGGAAAACGTAGATCATACAACAGTTATTGTTCCTCAAAACATTAAGGACCAACTTGGTCAAGAAATAAAGAAGGCGCTAAAACAACATACTTCTTCTGCAAGCCCATCTGCAGAGCTCGATTTAGACACGAAAATCAGGGTAGAAATGGCTCTTTACGACGGTGGAGGAAAAATGGGAGAGCACTTAACAAAAGTGTATAAAGCTTTAAAATCTATACCTCCAACTAGTGTGGAATCGGAGAGAGCCTTTTCATCAGCGGGTCTCATGTGTAATAAAATCCGCAATACTCTAAATGATGACTCCCTTGATGCACTGGTATCTTTACGGTCTTTCCACCAAAGCAAAAAATAGTTATTTGTAGTTTATCTTTGTAAGTTTAATTTTTAGTTATATCTATAAGATAAAGAATGACTGATTTATTTTGTTTTGTAAATTAGAAATAAGAGGATTATAAGCAATATTTTTATAATTATTTTAATCTCATTATAAGTCCTGTTGATTTTGCCTGTTAGTATTTTATGACCGTAAACTTGTTAATTGTAATATTCTGTGATTTTAGATCTTTGTATAACTACCAAATGTTCCTATTTTTATTATTATATTCCTTGTAATAAGCTTTATTCTATGTCAAAAAATATTTTAGTGTAAGTGGTAAACTGGCACATTATTTTAAAAATAAGTCAGATAAATGTAAAAGATACATATTTTGATTAGACTTCAGCATTTTCACTTCTTTAAACACATATTTCTCATTTCCTTAGTAAAAACTGAAAAAAACCGAAAAAACCGACTTAACCGGTTTCACCGGTTTTGTAAACAGGAAAACCGAAAATGTCGGTTTTTTTAATCAACCCGGTTTTTGCATGCCCACTCACTACTCATCACGCGCAACGCGGATTAAAGTCCGCCATGTGCGTTGCTTCGCCTAGTCACACGAGTTCTATTTTTTTCGTGGACTCCCCCGTACTTTTGTCCGGTCCGCTCCCCGCATGTCCTCGGTTATTCGGGGGACTTTTTGTACGCGGTACTTTTAATCCCTCATTTGCGTTACTCGATACAGTTGTAAGCGATCTATTTTAGCGGACAAAAAAGTCCGCGGACAAAAATCCGTCGTCTGCGCAGGCCATTTAAATTTGATTTGTTTAATACGATTAATGTATTGAGTGTTAAAATATTGGGATACAAATAATATTAATTAACAACAAATATAATAACTAAATTACTTTAATTTTTCTTTATTATTATTATCTAGCTGTCTTTTTGATTGTAGGATAAATATACAGACTTGAAAAACAAAAGAGTGATTTACCGATTCATTATCGCTATCCGTTGAACTGCCACTACTACAAATATCATTGCTCGATTGCTGCAATATATTTAATAGTTCTTCGTCGTCGTATAACATCATCGACAACTTCTCGATACTAGCTTAGAACTAATAATAAAGAGAGCACGTGTTATCACGGCGATGGCGCTAGCGCAACTGACGTTTATTCAAAATATGACTTTAGTTGACCTTGAGCCGCACGTAAAATTACGGCGACGGCGTTCGCGGATCGCCTGTACTAGTGACGTTCTGGAATAAGTCGATAATTTATATCTGTTGTTTTCTACATATTATTTCACTAAAGCTTATTGGGTTTTGAATAAATAATTAAATCTCTACTTACTAATATTATAAAGAGGAAAGGTTTGTATGTATGTTTGTAACGAATTGACTCAAAAAGTACTCAACCGATTTTAAAAATTCTTTCACCATTTGAATGCTACATTATCACTGATTAATATAGATTTTTTTTAATTGCAAGAAAAAAATTTTTGGAACGAAGTTCCTTATCGCGCGTTGTGAAAGGGGGCTAGACGGAAAAAATTCTTACGAAAAGTTGTCATGACACTTTTTGCTATAGTAAGCTATTATAAGCTGTGCGGCGTCGCATGTTTCTCTGTCTGTCTCTCTCTCTCTTATAGAAAGCAAGCCAGATATTTTCATTTCTATTTCGCATTTAATATAATTATTAATATAATTATTTTATACAAGATTCAATACATTACATTATTTATTATTATAACTTAAAAAAAAAAAAAAATTTATTACAATTCCTTCACTAATTAATCGAAAAGAACTTCGTTCCATCCGGGTGTCCCTTGACACCTCTCAAGTTTTTTTTTTAAATTAATGTCCACCCGTGCGAACCCGGGACGGACCGCTAGTCGTTAATAAACTATGAAATTTTAATGAATGTGTAGTTGATAGATTGCTAAAAAAACAGGATCTTTTTTATTAATTTAGCATCAGGAGTTTCATATGTGGTACAACACTAGTCTGCGTGAAATCACGGGTTCGGCGAAGTAGGTTGATATTTAGACGTATCACGAACTGCGAATCATTACTTATTTCATTCAATTAGCTAAAATATGTATCTAGTACTGTCAAAAATAAAGTAATTACACGAAATATACTAAGATTTAGTAAGCAAATTCAACATTTATTGTACATTTTTTAAATGACAGGACTTTTACGTAATCTTCCGACGTGGCGTGTGAGGCAACATTCTTACAACACGTAATATTACGGCGATGGCGGTTAAAGGGTTAAGCAAAGCTCTTAACACCCCCCCCCCTCCCCCTCCCCTATCCCATGCTTACGTAAACATTGGTACATATGCATTTTTCAATGTGTTCTGGTTTCTTTATTGATTCATGAGCCGTAGTTACCGTTTTCAAATAAAAATCGACTAAATTTTGCAGAAAATCCGAAAAAGAAATCACCATCCAGATCCTACCATCCTCCATGTCATCAAAAATAAGCAAAGCAAAGACAGCCCCCCCCCCCCCGCCTCCCTGTAGTGCTTACGTAATACTTGAATGGTCTCCAGACGTCACCAATTAAGGTTTAAGCTGTTAATCTTAGGCCTTAATTTACGTCGTGTGGAAAGAAGTAAAATTTTAATGTTTCGCAAATATTGTTCTAAGCTTAATCTCTGTTTGATATTTACTCATGTGATTTTAATTCCAATGAATCGGGAGGCTGGTAATGGGTGTGCGCTGATTACAATCAAACGTGTCACACTTAATTATCGTTCACATTAGTTTACTTTACTTTAAATGAGCACAGATGTAGGCTACGTATTGAATATTGTTCTCGGTAATTAATGTTTTTAAAAACATGAAAGGTAATAAATTCTCAACCTTACAGCATTCACAATTAGGTTGGAAATTTGTTATTTTATCATTTGAAAACAAAAATGTAAGTTTAAGAAACATACATAAAGATGTACGTTTAATTAAAGTATGTATTACTAGCACTTCGCCCGCGACTTCGACTGCGTGTATTCGTACCAAATTTCAAGTTTATTAACTCAAGCAATAAGATTTTTCATACCCCCCTTTTCACCCCCTTAAAGGTCGAATTTCCAAAAACCCCTTCTTAGTGCTCCCCTACATAATAAAAGGAAGCCGTATGCATAATTTCACGTTCCTAGTCCTTGCAGTTTCGGCTGTGCGTTGATGTCAGTCAGTCAGTCAGTCAGTTTTTCCTTTTATACAGGGTGTAATTAGAACGCTTCCGTAAACAAAGGCAGGTGATAGGGCTAGTGATTCTCGATACGATACCATCAAAAAAATTGAAAAAAAAACTATCATTTTACCTATTTTTTTTTAGCATTTTTCGTACACTATGCTGTGAGAACAGTTAAATGAAACCATTATTTGCGATTAAACACATTTTTTTTCTTTACAACTCTAACAAGCAATGTATTCGTAAATAATATCATCTGACGCTCGCGCATGAACTCGAGTTCAATGTACGCGCGCGCTCGCCGACAGTTGTGCGGCCGATGACCTCAAGGCCATACGACGCGCGACGCGACGTCTGGCTAAGTCGTGCGGCGGTGACATGTGATCCTACTGAGCTCCTAACCTTTTCTCGATCGCTTGAAGCAAATGTCTTTTCAGTAACTGTTCACTTCTACCTAGTTGTGGGATATCTGCTTTCGGATTCCATTCACGCAAGGATCGTAATGATTTTCTCCTTGAACAGGGTTACAATTTTATTTTGATCCAAATATTCGCAAATTTTGCTTACAAATCAGAAAAATCCAGTTTACTTTGCTTAACCTTGAAAACTATCGAAAGTACTTAGATACCTACTGTGATCGGGAAAGAAAAGCATAAAAAGTTGATTATGTACAAAGCCATTGACTTTACTAGCAACTTTTTTAATTCGTTTATTAAAATTTTGCACAACAACAAAATTGAAATGTTATTTATTAAATTAATAAGCATCCTTTGTAAAGCGCCGCCAAAATAAATAAAAAGAAACATTACAGAGGCGTCAACAGTTTTAAATTGATGCACTATGTCGTGAATTTAATAACAGTTTTGTATGCCAGTCGATAATCGATAGTGAATTAAATAAAGTAAAAGATCGCCTACATCAGCTGTGATTGACTAAAAAATTTTCAGCGCGTGAACAGGTTGAAGCAACTAGCACGCGTAAATCAATTGAATTTGAACCTTATGACAAAGTAAATAGTCACACGCGCTCGTTCATTCCAATAACTGTATCCTTCATTTAGTAAGTAAACCCAATCAATTTAAAGTGGATAATTAAATTAATTTAATCACCTGATCTTATTTAAAAGTTAGAAAATGAAAACAGTTTGTAATAGAGCATAAGTACAATTTCTTAAAGATTAAAATTAGTTGGTTTTTGATTTCATAATTATTCTTTTAACATTTTCTCCTCTGTAATTTGTTGATCTTTGCACATAAAAAGACACCGCTTTGTGATTCTTTGTCGGCGGCGGCGCGGCTTATGCGCGGCGGTATCGTTTGTCGGCCGGCACTGCACGCAGGCGGCATGTTTGATCTTCATAGTACTTCTTTAGTAATCTAGTTTTAAGAATTTAGAAAAAAATATTTTTAAATTTCTCTGAAGTTGCAGCTAACACTAGTTTATCTAGTTACTTATTAGTACTTAGTAGTTAGTTCCTTTCCGACTCGGTTCGTGAGCGAATGTGCGTTACGTTTACTCGATCGATAGAGCTATTGAATCGTATTTTAATACTGTTTTGTTAGTTTTAAATTTGTGTTTAGTTATTATTTTTACGTTTTTAGTGCTGTTTTATTGTTTTTTAGTTATTATTTTTGTTGTTTTAAATAATGCCTAGTGCATACCTGTACAGTGCTCGTGAATACGGCAACATGTTGATGTGTTTAGGTGAAGCCCGCGGCAACGCTTCTCTAGCGTTGAGAATTTATCGAGACAGATTTCCGAACGTCCGGCATCCGTCTGATTCTCGCATGATAACGGCAGCTTTTCAGCGAGTATTAGAAAATCGGCCAATTGCTCCGATGGCGGCAGGTGGTGGACAACAAGTGAATGTTCAGACCGAGGAGCGTATTTTAAATGTGATTCGCGAAAATCCACGCCTGGGCACACGAAGTGCGGCGAAATTATTGCGGCGCCGGGGCGTACAGACAGTCTCTCACTGGACAGTTCACAAAGTCTTGCGCCGGAACAGAATGCGGCCCTACAAAATACACAAAGTACAAGCTTTGCTACCCAATGATCGCGTTCGTCGTCGTGCGTACTGTCATTGGTTGCTAGATCGACAACAACGTGCGCCTGGCTTCATTGAGCACATTATCTGGACGGACGAGTCCACGTTCACCAGAAACGGGATGTGGAACAGGAGGAATGCCCATGTATGGTCAAACGGGAACCCGTTCGCCACTCAAGAAACCGGCCATCAGACCAGGTGGTCTGTCAACGTATGGGCTGGTGTTTTTAACGGACGAATTTTAGGACCAGTGTTTCTACCGCAGCGCCTCAATGGGTCAGCATATCTTAATTTTATAAATGGACATTTAGATGATATGCTAGATAATGTATCGCTGGCTGAATTTCGTCGAGCATGGTTCCAGCACGATGGCGCCCCACCGCATGTTACGCGTCCCGTCCGCGAGCGTCTCACTGAGCTTTTTGATGACCGCTGGATTGGAAGGCTGGGGCCGCACGCCTGGCCGGCTCGTTCACCCGACTTAACACCTTTGGACTTCTTTTTGTGGGGGTATGTGAAAGAAAGAGTGTTTGATCGGGAATGTGACAGTGCTGATGAAATGCGGGGCAGAATAGTGAGCGTTTTTAATAAACTACGTGCAGAATGTGTTGAGGATCCTACACTATTGCCTCGTGTTCACGGGTCGACACAGCGACGGGCCCGGCTTTGTATTGAAATGAATGGAGCGCAGTTCGAGCCAAACCTCATAAGATCGCAAAGGATTTAGACAGGTACGTAAAATGCCACTTTCAGCTTTAATGTTTAACAGTGGACCACGAATGCGATTAAAATTCATAATTTTGTGAAGTGTTGTAGGGGTAGGCATTTTGAAAGTGATGTTTGTAAATTCTGTATAAATCCCGTGACTCGGCCGCACGGACCGCTCGGCGCGCCCGCGAATGACGGGCGCACGGCCGCACAACGTTGCCTTGCGTGTCAGTGACCTCACATTTTGTACGGTTTCCATTGCGTGCTTACGAAATATGAAATCTTGAAAATGATCGATTTAAAGCAAAAGGTTATTGGTATCTGTTTGCATATAGGTTGTATATAATCTACGTTCTGGCTTAGAAAGCGTTCTTCTTACACCCTGTATATATAGAAGATTGGGTAAAAGTGGCCTTCATATACAGGGTTACAGGTTAAGTCAACCTAGATCCTTTAAGAGGTTGTAGTTTCCATCATTCCTGATTGATTTGACTATGAAACACCGTACCCCAAACTTAACCATTTTCTAGATATTGGACTTTGAAGTTTAAAAAAAAATGGTTTTTTGCCTATTGACCAATTTTTTTTTTTTGTGTTTTGCCTCTAATTTATTTGTGTTTGCGATTTTTGTGTAGTAGATAAGTTGCTTTATTAGTAGCTTAACTGACACCTAAAACAAAGTAATGTATTTGAATGCCCTAAGGTTGAAATTCACAGTTTAAAGTGACCTGTCATCATGAAATGCCAACTCGTTTTCCTTTTTCGGCAATTATTCAACTCACTTATTCACCTTTATTGAATGTAAATTTCAACGTCGCATTGAAATTCAAGGTACCAACATGTCCCGGAAATACCTGCGTTGATAACTTAAGTACTGATTATCCTTAAATTCAGAACCTAGGCATATGATGAATGCCTAAATAAAAGCGCGCTGTCGGATTTTCAACTTTCGGCGCTGAGCCGAGCGTTGAAATTCCAACAACGCGGCATAAGACTTACAGTGATTTCCTGTATCCTGTTCTGCAAGGCTTCGACTTTGCTCGTGAGCGTCGTGTTAAGTGTTCCGATATCTGATCGGATTTCTTCGTCTCTCTTCGTGTTTGCTGAGACGTTTGCGATTGTCTCGTTCGTCTTGGCTTCGAGCTGGTGTAGAAGGGTCCGTACTTCCTCGACCCCCGCCACTGCTGCTAAAGCCTGCTTGTGGGTCGAACTTATCGAACTGTCGAAACCGTTGATCTGGAAGAAGAGAGAAGACGGGTTAATTTAAGTACTGGGAATCAGAATAGCGGTATTAGAAATATAATTTAGTTGTTGAGCTCTAAAGATCCGAATTAACCTACACGATGACCTGGCAAATGAGTGCACTGAGTGAGCTTGTTTACTCAAATCTGTGTGGTTCTTTCCTCAAAAGACCATCTCAGACAGTAATCTGCATGCTTCTCAGATGACCTGATCAAAATTACGTCTGGACTTTAGAGACCTCTAACTTTGTTTCAGTGGTTCTTTTCAGACTATTCGGATAGTAAACACCCCTTTTTTATTTGAGGATGGGAAATCATCAAATGACCCCTCCCGCTTTGGGTGGAGCAGACGGAATTTCAGACTCTTACTGACTAAAACCCACCCGTGTTCCTTCCTTAGCCCTTTATGTTCCGGGGTAGCGGTAACCCTTGCGGACAATCCCGCTACCCCGGCAGGAGTAAACACCCCTCGTCTATTTTTAAAACATAATTTATTTGTAGTGAAATAAATATCATTCATCACAGAATACTTCCCTATTAGTCATCTAAAGCTCGAAAAATATATTATGTCTTTTTCTGGTTAAATATTTTGCTTGCCTTCCGTGGTCCACTTGGAAGTCTCTGAACCGTCTTCGAACACAGTGGGAAGACGTAAGTCGAACCTGGTAAAGTGGGGTTACCTTGACGGATCGGCAGTAGGGTGTGATTGTGGAGCTATGTCACAAACCATGCTCCACCTCCTACCCTGCCATCTGTGTCGTGTGTCCCAAAACATGCAGTCTTAGTGACCTCTGACAACGCCGACGACGCCGTGGAAGCGGCAAAGTTTTTGGAAAACAATATTTAAAATACATTCGTGTAAAATACACACAAAGAAGAAGAATGTTTTGCTAAATTTAAAGTCCAATAAACAATGACTTTTATTTTAGGATGTTCCGACGACGCTATCAGACGAAGTGTTATCTCTTAGCGATTCTGTTCTATGCGATAAAGTGCTATCGGCTATGACGTGTTTTATTTGCACATATAACAAAGACAAATCCTATCGCAGTCTCAAAGAATCTAGAAAACAGCTATTTATAATGTTGTAACCGATAACTGAAGATAATCCGGTTTAAGACACTAGGGCCGTCATCGTTGCATGCGAGATAGCGATTAGATTAAAAATATTGACCTACATATACCAATAACAACATTATGTATGCTTTTGATCATCATAATACTCCGATAATATCAAGAACACAAGATAAAATTATCTGGAAAGACCATTTTGACCCCTAATAAAAGAAAATAACATTAAATTATGTGAAATTCAGATATAAATTACTTTTACAGGCCACGTTCATGATATATTATAAATTATTAATACGGGGCTTATAAGCTATTTTAAACCAAAACGTCTCATCACTAGAGTTCAAATTCGTGTGTATAAGATTTTTGTTACTAAATATTGCAGCTAATAAAAACGTCGGTTTTCCCGAAGAATTGATCAATTTAATATCATGAAGACACGAGATAAGAACATTGGAAATACCATTTGACCCCTCAAAAGAGAAAACATTTTAATATTGTTCAATACTGATGTTTACCTACTTTTTAACCGACTTCCAAAAAGGAATAGGTTATATGTTGGACTTTATGTATGTTTTTTTTTTATGTATGTTCACTGATTTGTCCGTCAATTGTGGACCGATTTTCAAATTTTTTTTTTATTTGAAAGGGTATGCTTCCGAGGTGGTCCCATTGTCACCAAATCGGAATCTGATGAGAGAATCCCATGGAAATCGAGGGAAACCCTCAAATTTTGTAGGCACACCTATAGCGATTTGGGTATTTTTTATAGTAACTCGTGCATTTGCTCACAGAAAGCACCATTCTGTGAAGTGGAACTGATGATGAAGACTACAGATGGCCATCGGAACTACTCAATAATAAATTTTTCACGGGCTAAGCACAATGCGTATCGTGAAGTGGAGCTGATGGTGACTTCTCAATCAGCTCCAGTTCTCCTGGTTCTTACAACGAGAACTTCTCAACAATTAAGGTCCCTGCATCGGGAAAAGCAATATTTTGTAAAAGGTGATGAGCAGTTGACATTAGACTATTGTAACCTAGATAAGTTACAAACTGACCCACTAAAAAGTGAAAAATAAAAAACTTTTTACAAAAAAAAAAAAAACAACCGACTTCCAAAAAAACACTACAAAGTGAAAAATAACTTTGATTTCGGAAGTCGGTGTCAATAAAAGAAAATGCGGAACCAACGACACCGACTTCCGAAATTAAAAGTTATTTTTCACTTTGTAGTGTATTATTGGAAGTCAGTTGTTTTTTTGGAAAAAAAAATTTAAGTAATGACAGATTCTGATCCCAGGCCACATTTAGATAGAATTATTAATACAGAGCTTTTGTGCTATTTACAACCAAGGCTTCATATTAATAGAGTTCAAATTCGGGTGTACATTTTCAAGATTTTTGTTAACATATAATTGCAGTATATTAAAAGCTTCGATTTTCCCGAAGATCTGAACAATTTACATCAAAACAATCCTTAGGTTCAAGGCTGTCAACAACGTAACACTTTGAGTGATAACTCATTTAGTAATTTTCTAAGATAAATGTGGTCTGGAGAGTTTATTATGAGCTGATAACTATTTTAACCTCGCATGCAACGCAAGTCGGTAACCCCGTTATTGGCAGTTACTTTCTGCGCGTGTATATGCATAAGCATAATCTGCCTATATGTTCCCACTGCTGGGACACAGACTGGGAGACTGGGAGTAAGCTGTAAATTACCGCGCGGCAGTGGTCTCGAACCTACCGATTTTTCGGTATTTCTACCGATATGGGACGTTCTTATTAACGTTTTATAAAAATAAATGTAATCTTCAATAGAGTTTTGTTTCTACCTACCGATTTTGGGTACGAATCTACCGATATTTGTGAGCAACTACCGATTTGGCCTTTTGACGTTCGAGACCACTGCCACGCGGGCACAGTGCAGGTTGGAAGATGTCACATGTCTTCGAATATTTTGTTCTGGGACATGTCGGTTTCCTCACGATGTTTTCCGTCACCGTTTTGAGTGCAGTGGTCCACAAAAAGTAAAGCATCTGCCTGGGTTTGAACCCACGACCTACAACTCTTAAGTCGGGGCCATTACCACTGGACCATCACTGCTCCGTGTAACGATGTCACTTATATGACAAAGAGTATACCGGATGCATGTATCAAAAAAGCATGGTTATATTTATTAAGGGTATGGTCCATCACACTGAACAACTTTCTTCATGGGACCAACAGCGTAATCACGAAAGAAAAAATTGTCAGCCGTCCCATACATTTAGGTCCAGTAGGTATAGAGGTATGAGGAACAGGATGTACCTACAGTTCACACCTCCTTAGAAAATGGAGGATCCTCCGACCAGACGGGTGTTGTGTCTGGAGAGCTGGGACGATAGCTGTCGGGACGTTGAATATTAAAGAAGCGACGTTTTTATGGTGGAATAAAGTCTTTATTCCACCATAAAAACGTCGCTTCTTCGCTTCACTTAAAAGTGCGTACCTTTTAGTGACCCTCTATGATCGTAACTCGATTTCTTAGATTTTTGAGTTAGGTCACTACTATTCTGAAGGTGCGGTATATGCTTGTCGCGCGGTACACTCTGCTTGCGCCGTGCAGGATGTTGCGTGACGTCAGTGTGTTCCGAAGTTCGCAAGTAGCGATGTAGATTTGTACAAACTTTTCGAAAACTTTTACGGAAGAAATAAAGGAAATTAAGCATGTATGTAACATGAAGTTTTTAGATAGAAATGAATATGTAAAACCGAGCGATGTTAGCTTTAGATACATTAAGGTGACCTCGTCCGAGGTAGAAAAGGTCATAAGAACATTTTCCTGTGAAAAAGCACCCGGCTCAGATGGGATACGGGTGCAAGACATAATATATTTACAGAAACAAATAAGTCCTGTTCTAGCTGCATTGGTGAATATGTCCATAACTAGTGGTATTTATCCAGACCAGCTAAAAAATGCAATTATACGCCCTATATACAAATCAGGAAGTCATTTAGAATATGGTAATTATAGGCCTATCGCAATATTATCAGTTATAGATAAAATAACCGAAAAAATTATTGTAGGACAGATTTGCGCGTTCTTAGAACAACACAACATATTATGTGACACTCAGCACGGTTTCCGGAGAGGACGCAACACTGGCTCTGCCTTGTTAGGATTCTCAGATTATATTAATGACTGTTTAGATTCTGGCAAACAAATTATAGCACTGTTCATTGACTATAAAAAAAGCGTTTGACACTTTGGACCATGAGATCTTGTTACAGGCAATGGACGAATGCGGAATACGCGGTCCCACAAATAACTGGTTTAAAGATTACCTCACAAATAGAAAAATAAGCACAGTTATTTCCCGTGTGGCTGGGAAAGAGGCAGATGTCGATTTGGGTGTTCCTACTGGATCGGTGTACGGCCCTGTAGGATATATAATGCATGTGAACAGTGTGGCAAATGTCGTAAGTAAATGTGAGGTGTTCATGTATGCTGACGATATGTGTCTTGTTTATGCCTCCAAAGATATTGCTGAGGTACAAAAGTGTATTCAAGGTGACTTTGAAAATATTAGCAAATGGGCACACGATAATGGCATTATATTAAACCTTAAAAAAACTAAATGTATGCACATACACTCGCCATATAATCGAAATGCTAAATCTGTAAGTGATGAATATCTCACTGTGATAGGACATACATACGAATGTTTGCATAGAAATAAATGTAATTGTAATTGTGCAAAATTGGAGTACGTAGATAAATTTAAATATTTAGGTCTAACAATAGATAAGAACTTAAATTGGAGATTACATGTAAATGACGTTTGCAATAGGCTAAGATCGGTGCTAAGTAAGTTTTACCAGTTAAAAAATGTATTAAACAAACAGACGTTAAGAATGGTGTATTTTGCACTTGCCGATTCGCTGATAAGCTATGGACTCCTGGTGTATGGGCGAACCTTTATTACATATTTAAGAGATATTAAAGACATACAAATAAGATTGTTAAAGTTTCTGGTTAGTAAAAATGTTACAGATAAGTGCAACAAAGAGTATGATAAGTTATTTCCCATCTGTAAAATTATACCCATAGATAAAAAAATAGATTATTTGGTAGGTCTGGAGTATTATTATACTGATGATTATAAAGATAATGTTAAAAATAAGTACAACACACGTAGGGTTAGAGAGAACAAACTGGTTCAACCACAGATAACAAATTATTATGGTAAGATAACATCTAAGTATTTGGTACCTAAAGTGTTTAACAAAATAGATTTATTAAGAGAAAAAGTAAAAATTAGCAAAGGATCACTTAAGACAAAATTGAAAAACATTATACAGGATAGCAAACAGAACTAAATACATTGTGTATGAACCATAACAATATAATATTTAAGTCATAGTTATGTAATAAGATGGTGCATTGTTATTTAAAAGAGCGCTTCTCGCCATCAAACGTAAAAGTTTGGCGAGTTTAGAATTAAGTAACACCTCTGTACTAAAATATCATTATATTAAATTACAAAAAAAAAAAAAAAGATGCCGCCACATAGGTTTTGAAGTTTGTATGGGATAGTTGATATTTTTTTCGCGATTACGATGATATACTACTCCTTATTTCTGGGGTATGCATTTTTTGGCAAGAATTATACGCACAAGCGTACAGACTTCGCACAACCCGCAAACACATATATTACACCCGATGCCACGTCAATTGTTTACTGGTTAAATGACGAAAAACGGCTTCATGACATAAAATGTACCCAATCCAATGAACACGAAGTCATCTGCGATGGCGTGTTCTAAGCATGTTTCTGCCCCTGTAATTAATTATATGTAAGCACCGCGAGGCTACAGTGTTTACATATTATATTTCAGTTTGGGGTACATTAAATTAGCCAACTCGAGTAGCGATACTTGAATGTACAGTCAAAGAAATGGCTGATTTCATATAACTGTAAAAAGAATGACAGTTGTGATTTGAATATACGGACACAAAGTTGGAAGACAATTTGTTTACCAATTAATTTCCCTGACTTGTCCGGCATACCTTGGGCAGTCAGCCTCGGTATCACCTTGCTGACTGACAAATATTTTTACCACAGCATTAGGCTCTATTCTTATAGTTCCGGCCGACACGAGAGGTGAATAATAGACTTCAGTTTTATCAAGGCCCATCTTTTATGTCTGGGTATACAACGTGTAACGTTAAATGCGCAAAACCTCATACATTAGAGCATTGACTTAAAAGCATAATACCTACAATGAACAAAACTATTTTTTTTAAAGCTAACTATTTTTATTAAGAAAATCGTGTTGATCCTAGCATTGCTTTATGCATTCAAAATTGAGTCTTATTGCCTTATAATAAGACTTCATTTTCCTTGGCTCAATCGGCGGATAGAATGGCAAAATACATAATTTTTGAAAAACAATATTAAAAGTTACTGAAATCGATTCAGTAGTCAATTATGAACAAACTATTTTCAGGTTTTGCGCATTCAACGTTACACGTTGTATAGTTGCATTGGAGAGTATCGATCTTTATTCCCTGGCTGCCGCTAATAATAGAATAGAACTCTCCAAGGGCTACGAAACCGTTTATACTATGTAAGTATATAAAATTAAGGCGTATTTTTCTCTATTTTATTGAATCGTCTCATAATTTAATAT
The DNA here is from genome assembly GCA_949316385.1 of Globia sparganii. Lineage (NCBI taxonomy): Eukaryota > Metazoa > Arthropoda > Insecta > Lepidoptera > Noctuidae > Globia > Globia sparganii. The sequence goes on from OX438670.1 coordinate 8,349,287, forward strand.
TCTATAGTCGACTGTTTGTCCTCTAATCTATACTAATATTATCTATACTATAATATTATAAAGTGGAAAGATTTGTATGTATGTTTGTAACGAATTTGCTCAAAAAGTACTGGACCGATTTTAAAAATTCTTTCACCATTTGAATGCTACATTATCACTGATTAATATAGGCTTTTTTTTTCTTTTATTTTTCCCACCCATGCGAAGCCAGGACGAGCCGCTAGTATGTTATATAGTGCAGTCAGAGTAAGTGCATATTTGCGAAAATTAAGACCGAAATGTAATTATATTGCGGTGGCGATAGCTACATCGGAAGCACAGGACCGGTCGCTGTAGCAACATTTGGCAAAGGCCTACGTTCAGCAGTGGACGTTTTTCGACTTCAATCATGATGATGATGATGCCTACATCTGTACGTCTTATGATCATAAGGGTTTTTGAAGATTTAAATTCAGAGATTTAGATGTAGTAACAAAAATTTAAAACAGCATGCTTAGATGATTTGGTCAAATTCTTTCAATTTGACCAAACCACCGAAGCATGCTGTTTTAAATTAAAAAAAAAAAAATGAATGAAAGGCGACTAACAAAATGTTTTCAGATGTGAGTGGAAACGCCGGGAGGGGACGCCCTAGGTGTATATACACGGTGTAACAGAATAAACGCAAGTCCTGAAAGTAGTTAGTTCATAATTGACTGCTGAATCGATTTCAGTAATTTTTACTTAGGTATTTAAAAAAAAATATTTTTTCAATACTAACCACCGATCGAGCCAAATAACATTAAATCTTATTTCAAGGCAATAAGACTCAATTTTAAATGCATAAAGTAGGTAATGCAGATGCTAGTGTCAACTTTATTTTCTTAATAAACTTATTTTCTTTTAAACTTTGCTATTTGCATGCTTTAAAAGAAAATAAGTTTTCGTCTTAACTCAATACTCTAATTGGGGTGTATGAGATCTTGCGTTAATTAATTAATTAACACCTTGTATAGTGAACTGGTGATGAGCTTCAGAAAGGTTAGGTGCGTAGAACTCGCCACCGGCGTGCGTGTATGACCAGATGTATGAACGTAAACGAGACAAAAGGATTATGTAAGAATCTTAGCAGGTGGCGTTCTTTAGTTTCTGCCTATCCCCATGGAAAGAAAGCGTGTGTTATAGGTATGTACGTAAATTGAGTAACTCTAAGTCTCCAACGCACACATACCTAAACGGGTGTTTACAACTTTGAGAATGAGAATACGGATGTTATTATTGAATGAATTCCTTCATTCAATAATAACGTTATTAATAAGTTGAATTATACCTGTGAACCAAACGTAGCGACAGTTCTCTGTAGCTCGGCGAGTCTTCTCGGTGTGTCAGCTAACTTGGGCGCTGCGGACAGCTGCTCCGACACGGCAGCCAACTCCTGGGCCGCCTGCGCCACTTTCTGTGTCAACTCCTTGTGTTCTAGGTCTAATGCTGTGAACTTGTCGCTTAGCTCGCTGGCGTTCGCCCGCAATTCTTTGGCGGTTGTGTGGCATACTTGTAGGGCGTCGTCGACAGTGTTGCTGCTTCTTGATACTGGTAAAGGAAGATAATATGTTAGTCATTTTTGCTCCAGTTTAGATGCTGGACTTGTGTAAAAAAGGTTCTTACAATAATGATAAAAATTTGTTGAAATGTGTTATAATAGTACTTATGTTATTATACACTATCAAGTCGTTTTTGATACCTTGAGCTGGCAACAAGACAGACTGTAGGACTTGTACATAGAATTTCTCCAAGGAAAGAGTACATAGAATTTCTCTAAGAGTACATAGAATTTCTCCAATACCTAGAATAAGTCTTGTCCTAATATTTTTTTCACAGTTTTTCCATAGTTTTTACATGTCAGACGTTTATTTTATTCCACGGATAAAAGATATCTGACTTTGGTAAAATCAGCCCTTAGTGGCAATCGCGACAACAACAAGGATATCTTATTTTTGCGGAGAATTTAAATAATAAAGCTTGGCAAGAGCAAAAACTGTAGTAACCACTTTTAATAGTTTAAAAAGTGCAGATATTCTGATAATAGGTACATATATATAACGACCAACTATAACTTATGTTGTCAAGAATTATCTACCTAAACCATAACCACGGTAATACCGTGCCATAACGTTATTTTTATCAGTGCCTTGTTACTAAGGAATAATAAAAACAATGTGTCTCAGCTGTTTATCGTTTTAGACAGCTTGGCTCGTTGGCCGGAAACATGTGCAAAGGAAGCGAGTTTCCTAATGCAGCTCACATGTCTAAGATTGGCAACATGCCTCGGATTTCGCGGGATTATCAGGTCTTTAAGACGAATTCGTGATAAAACTGATCATGGAGAGTTAAAAAGATAATGCTCATTGGGTCCCATTTGCTTTGATAACCTTTAAGCCTCTTTAAAAATATCCTCACTTTTGTAAAGTAGTAAATGTCTAGACAAGCACGTACTACACTTCTATCAAACCAACAAATTCAAGTCTGCATTAAGCAAACCCAAATGTACAATAGCGCCCAACAAAAAAAGTACCGACATTGTCGCTCGAATAGTCCCAGAGAAATTATTGAACAGACTTGAAACCCGCGTCAAAATGAATCCAGAAAGAAAATTGGAGGAGCAAGAAATAAACAGAATTAAGGAAATAACCGTGTTTATTAAAGAAACCTCGATTCAGTAAACAGAAACATACAAGCGGATACCTACCTACAACTTCAGCGAATCAGTAAATGTTTTTAACGGAACTCGTCCAATCAATCCATTACGAAAGGAGATGGCTAAACAGAAGTATGGACGACTGCCCCAGCAAAGAATAAACATGAAACCTTGCAATATGTAATGCTGAATAGCTGAATATTAGTATTTCATATGAAAAAAGTTTCAGGAACTTTTCATATCTTTACAATCCTGAAAATATATTCGTGTAACTCCTACATCAATAGGTATAAAAAACTGCAAACAAATGACATATTGCTATGAACTTTTACCTAGGCGTTTGGATATTTCTACAACGATTTACGATATTTTTGATTAGCGACACACCCCGGTTTCGCACGGTGGTACTTGAGTATATATCTACAAAGAGGTAATTAAGGGCTTTCTATAATCCGCGCAAAAATCACTCCCGCCTGCGTGTTTAAATAATAATGTATCCTACCTAGCAGAATCGTTTTCCCTTTTTTCAAATACGTTCATCATTTCAACCACCTATTTATATATTGTCTGCGAAAACTGTCCTTATTTCAACTCATTATATGCCATAACCAGTATGCCTAAACAGGAAACCTTCCGAGAGAACCAATCAATCTACTAGTGACAACCCCACCAAAATCTGTTTGTTGATATATCCGTAGGCAGACAGGCTGACAGACAAACGCGCCAGGGGGCCTTATAGCTAGTTCAGACACGGCGGGAACCGCGCGATTTCAGAATTACATGGAAATCGCGCGAGTCATATTTGTATGAGTTATTAAGTAATCGTTCAGATATAACCGCGCGGTTAATCAAGCATCGCAAAAAACCGCGCGATTCGTGAACGCGCGGTTCCCGCATCTATGAACTAGCGCTTAGTAAGTAGGTATGTGGTTATTGATACATCGTGCTTATACTACGTTATCTAGTTTAGGCACTGACAAGGACTTTATAAGATATTGAAATAAAACAACAAAAATACGATTTATTTATTTATTCTGTGATTCTTACAAGAACATAATTTAAAAATGAAGCCGGAGCTGATAATGTGTTCTGGTGTCTCGCCCGGTATGCCGCCGCAGTCTTTGCGTGGCCACACCGCAGTTTAAGCATCGCATGATGATTTGATTTAAGTCCGTGTTGAGTTGCGAGAGGTCAGTAGATAGGCGAGCACACACAATAAGTCCAATAAACAAGCGAGGGTCAGTGAAAAAATAAAATAGCACAACGAACAAGAAAACGGCAGAGCGTAGCGGCGTCTGTTGTCTGACAGTCTGACATGCATAACATCTGACCATAGATAAGTCATGACATCTGACCATAGATATATTTTTTTTTTTTCCTTTGCCCTTCTCGGGCAGGCTAAGGTCTTGGACCATACCGCCTCGTCTTCAGTGAACTGACCATAGATAATAAACTAGCATCTGACGTTTGTTTTTTCATAGAGAAGAGATTGAACTTCAAGTTTATCCGAATCATCAGAATAATCGAGTAGGTTGAAAGAAAAAAAATAATTTTAGTAAGTTTTATCGGCCACTATTCAGTTTTTATTTTTCGACACAAAATAGAATAAGATTAAACGAACAAGCACAGTCTGAAGCTTTCAGTTATTTTTATTTGTTTGATTTTGATTATAATAAATTGGAATTGAGTAAAATCGATTGTCACTTTAAAAACAGCCCCATTTTCCGAATTAAAACCCTGTGAAAACATAATAACAAACAACTAAAGGACACCGAGTTAAACGCCTTAGTTTCGGAAAATAAATTGTTATGATACCTGTTATCAAAAATCGATATAAGTACAGTTTCATTTGACATTCTGGAAAAGCGATATGACCCCTCCCTAGCTTGCCGTAGTGTTATTTCCCCTTGAACTTGACATGTTAATCAAAAAAACAATTAATATACTTTTTTATGTTTAACAGTTTACGAAAGTTCTAGGAAATTATTAAACACTAAATAATTCATGAATGATTTTTTAAATATTACGAGTTAATGTGAGATTTCTATTCATGCTTGGGGCAGTCATTTAGCCATTTCCTTTCACACTTACGACTGCTGAAGAAACTCTAAACATCTTTTGATATGTTTCCTAGTAGATAAGAAACGATAGCATAATTGCAGACACAACTGTCTAATTAGACAACTATTTTAAACAAAAAAAAAAAAAAAGGTTCGTGGCTAAATAATAAAGGCCGCACGGGTCGATCGAAGGTTAAACTACGCTTGCCGAGGTCGATCCGTGCATGGCTGACCATCCATTACATATCGAGACCTCTCCTTATCTCGGAAAGCACGTTAAGGGCCTATACTACCTCAAATGGCTTAGCATGATCCTCCGTTATGTCGAAAGTTGAGGATTAATGTTAGGTCTTATGTTAGACGAAAACACGATTTCATAAAATTTTCACAATAGAAAAAATTCCAAAGTTTCCTCCAAACCGAACAAACAATAAACCGCTGGTATTCAAAAAATTCTTCAAATTAGATCATGAAACTTTGTATACTAACCGAACTAAATATAAAGCAGGTCTTATGTTATTTACTTTTTTTTGATTACCATTATTTTCACCGCAAAAAGCAAATACCTAAACTATTGGCGCTGCCTGCCGCCTAACACCGCACTCTGTCTCGCTCTCACTCAGCCCGCGAGCAGTATCGTGCGAGCGAGTTAAAGAGTAAATTTTAGCTGAGGTAGTGTAGGCTCTTAAGGGCCTATACTACCTCAAATGGCTTAGCATGATCCTCCGTTATGTCGAAAATACTGCAGTATTAATTTTGAAATAAATATATGGTAAAGTTGAGGATTAATGTTAGGTCTTATGTTAGACGAAAACACGATTTCATAAAATTTTCTCGATAGAAAAAAATTCCAAAGTTACCTCTAAACCGAACAATAAACCGCTGGTATTCAAAAATACTTCAAATTAGAACATGAAAGTTTGTATACTAACCCAAATAACTATAAAGCAGGTCTTATGTTATTTACTTTTTTTTAATTACCATTATTTTCACAGTAAAAAGCAAATACCTAAACTATTGGCGCTGCCTGCCGCCTAGCACCGCACTCTGTCTCGCTCTCACTCAGTCCGCGAGCAGTATCGTGCGAGCGAGTTAAAGAGTAAATTTTAGCTGAGGTAGTGTAGGCTCTTAAACATACGTAACCTCGAACGTCTGACACCCATTCTTATCAAGGGGTATTTTATTACTCAGTAACTGGGTTGTAGATGTCCGATAGGCAGTCGCTCTATGTAAAATACTCGTATTCAGCTGCATCCGGTTAGAATGGAAGCAGACCTTAACGTAGTTGGGAAAAGGTTAGGCACATGAATGAGACATCTTTTTCAATAATTCATCTTTGAAAGTGATGACAGCCAGACTTTGAGAGTATTACGAATAGAATATTCTTTATTATGTGCACCATATAAATCACAGATATAAATGTAGACATTTTACAATGTCATTTTACAGCAAGAAGCCAAGACATCTTGTCGAATTTAGAATAACCTCTCAGGTAGCTTTAACCACAGAATAACTAATACCTAGTACTAACTCCTGCTTTAACTAAATTGAAGTTTATTTTCGGAGGGAAAAACTTTTTCCGTTGCGCAAATTAAGAAGTATGGAAACCACGTGTAAATGATTTTGAAGACCCTCCCAGGTCCCACGACCCATGGCACGAAAACTGCGCGGTAATTCTTTACAGTACGGGAAAGGTTTGCCATTTTTCCATGGAATTTTCTATGATGGGGAATAGGGACTTTAGTTAGGTGTTTTACAGTTGTTTACTTTGACACCAGTCACGCGCAAAGCAAGTCATAGATCTAATGGCCTCCTGCCCATGAACACTTTCCAATGGCCTTTAGCTTTGATTTTATAATAATAATATAATAACAAAGAACATTTGAATGTAGGACTTGTAGGTTATTACTTCTATATAATTCGTTTCTGCCTTTACGTTTATTAGTTTTAGTATGAGTCGATTAGTAAACAAGTTTTTATTATAATGGTTGTAATGTAAACCTACCTGTGAATGCATGACATAAACGTAACTGTATATTAATTAAATTTTTGCCTATCGCGCTTCTAACATATTCCTTGTAAATTAAAAGGACTGGCTCTTGCGATACAGGAACTTTTATAAAAAGAGTCAGGGCTACACAGATGTTTGTGTCTTGAAGTGATTTTCTTCTTTTTATATGCTGTAAACTTTCCTTGAATCATTTTACTATCGACAGACTAACTTTCTTTTCAAGATCGTTTGATGCAGGTGTTCATGAGATAACTTCACCCAGCCTGACCCAGCAATAGGTTTTCGCGGGAGTTCTACCTAGATAGCATTTTTTGCTATAAAGAACTTTAATAATAACTAAACTGATGGTAAATACCACCCGGATCTAAATGAATAACTAATAATTTATGATAAAATATAACAGGCGTACCACAAGGTCCTATATTAGTTGCCAATCTGATCTTAATTTTATTAAGACGTTTGATTAGTTTCCTGTTATTTAAAACTTTTGTCTTTTGAGTAGTAAATATGGTAAACAGGCTTAACAAATCAAACAAACCGTACCCTTTGAGCAGGAAGTTGCATAAAGCCGTAACTAAATAATTACTTTTTAGGGGACATAAAGGTATTGTTAGTTCCTTATTTGTTTGTCCATTTAACTTGATTCAATGTCAAGGCAAGATGATTAGCGTGGCTGACACATAGATTGCTATAATTTCTTGTCGAGCGATCATTATAAAATGTATGTCAATTATAGCCCATAAAAATTGATATACCTATATGGCACGATGTGCAGTAAACTGAATAGTTCTACGCAGACTATGAACTCTTATACGGAAACGTAGAAGACTAATTGCATACAAAGTAAATACTAAATGGTCCAAACAGTGTTGTTCATTGCAAGTTTGTATCGTTTCATTTCAAATATATGAAACGCCGTGTATGAATATGACAGAAGAGCAGATTTCGGGGGACTGTAAGTTAATTTTGTTCCTAATTTAACCATGACACATGAAGTCAATTACGAGAAAAGTAGAATTAGGGATATTAGGACGTTATCGATATCGTTAATGACAATGCAATAAGTGCTATAATGCAAGGTAACACAGCCATTGAGGAAAGACAATACGAAGATAGTGCCAAGTTTTTGGAATCTAAAATTGGATCTGAAAGAATCGACATGGTATTCTATCCACATTACACATTAGCTAACGTCGTTGCATCAAACTACAATATTCATTACATAGGCGTTGCAGAGTCTAACACTTACTATTCTGACAGTATGATTTACGACGTGTTACATACAATCTATAAAGCTGAAGAGTCTGTTTGTCTAATCTCTGGACGACCAGTCGGATTTGAAAATTAATTTTACATTTGATAGCCTAATTCTTGAGGAAGGCTGTTAGACTAGTTAACATAGGACCCTAACATAGGACGCTAGGACTGGGGGCCGAGCAAAAACAATGTTAAGAAAGAAGGCTGAGCGAAAACGAAATAATAGCGCGGGCAGGCGATGCAATGCGATGGGGTGAGTCGGAAGCCGAAACTTTACGCGGAAGAAGTAGCCGGCAGAAACTATGCCTCTATAAAGTTATTACACAGTCTTACTTGAAACACATCAATACACTTCAATAACATAGTGTAGATACTATGTTATTGAAGTGTATTGATGTCTTTACGAAATATAGTTATTTACTTTGAAGTAAACACTATCGTCTCGCTATGAAAGGAATATAATTGTAAATGCAAAATAGACATCGTACTGCGTAGGTGTGACTGCATTGTTAAATATTAGCATTGTATGAGAATCCAAGTAACAACACGCGAAGTTGACTTTATGTACTAAACGAGATGAATTTCCGCCCACGCTTTGACGTTCATCGCTGTTATTATTCACGGGAACCACTACAAGTATAATTTGATTAAAATTTCAAAGGAAAAGCAACTGTTTGGGATGAAAGATGGTGGCTAAGTTTATTTATAAACGATGATTAGGTAAAGTTACGTGTTAAACGTCAAAAATGTATGGTTAAACGGTCGCTAATCACTAATTAACTTTAAGTAACGTTTATGATTAAAGGGGATTGTTAATACTGAGAAGACGACTGATACAGATGTATGGAAGACGTGCTATTTTGACCCCAAATAAAGTAGGTTAGGAGCTGGACGATGATGGATAATGTCAACGAAAAAGCAATTTCAGAAACAGTTGGACTAACCTTAACCCCAGTGTATCCAAAGAATTAAACAAACATTCTGATGTTTGTTTAATTCTTTGGATACACTGGGGTTAAGGTTATTATAAGTATCTGTACTTATAATATTGAATTTGGATTAAAAATAATCTTTTAGCGTGACTTTGTATACACGTTTAAAGCTTGTTTTAAGCGAATGGCCGATTATAGGGTCTGACACAATTCGAAAGCTTTTTCTAAGAAAGTTAGACCTTTAAACTTAATTATGTTGATTGTCTATATATTCAAGGTGAACTAATTTAACGACTAGAGTTTTACGAAACTTCAGGTTTCGTAGATAACTATTATCTAACACACATCTGCCTAGCCTTTTCCCAAGTATGTTGAGGTCGGCTTCTAATCTAACCGGATGCAGCTGAATACCAGTATTTTACATGGAGCGACTGCCTATCTGACCTCCACAACCCACTTACTGGAGTTACTGGGTAGTACGATACCGATACCTCTTGGTAAGACTAGCTGTCAGACTTTCGGGCTTCTGATTACCCGTAACGACTATCAATGATCCACGAATGACAGCCGGGACCAACGGCTTAACGTGCTTTCGTGCGTTTCGGTATGCAAAGATGGTCACCCATCCACAGACCACGGCAAGCGTAGCTTAACCTGATCTAACGACCTGTGCGGCAATAACTATTATCTAAATGAAAATTAATTCTACACCGTGACGAACTTAGATGCAGACTCAATTCTGATGCATGTAAATACTTCATCTATTATATAAAAGGAGAAACTGACTGACTGACATATCAACGCACAGCCGAAACTGCAAGGACTAGGAACGTGAAATTTTGCATACGGCTTCCTTTTATTATGTAGGAGAGCACTAAGAAGGGGTTTTTGGAAATTCGACCTTTATGGGGGTGAAAAGGAGGAATTTTGTTTGTATGAAAAATTTTATTGCTTGAGCTAATAAACTTGAAATTTGGCACGAATACACGCAGACGAAGTCGCGGGCGAAGTGCTAGTGAATAATATAATTATGTGTTAACTTCTAGCTAGCCAAATTGGTAATTGAATTATATTTGTAAAACCGAACCTCTGTCCATTTCGATGCGTAGGGAAGCAATCTGTCGCCTGACGTCAACGAAGAGCCAGAGGACGGTGGCAGCTGAGACAACGCACACGCAGAAGGCAAGGGCTGCAGCCAGGCGAACGAAGGGTCTGGAGCGACGACGGCGGGATGTGCGGCGGCCCCAGGGCTCTCCTTCATCACTGGAGGCAGATAACAGTCGACCACCCCGGGAACCTCCACCGCCCACAAGAGCATCCAGCTCCCGCCTCTTCCTCATCTTCTTGCCCACCCGCAGCGGCACGGCCGCATGCACCGCACTCTCCATAATGCACCACAACGCTACCGCAAACGCATCCGCACACACCCGCAGCACACACTCACTTTCACGCCACAGACGATCGAAAACTCTGAAAGGTCCGACACGTGTGATCCGCACCGCGGTGACTTGCCGAATGACCGTCAATGATACTCAGCATATGAAATTACGATTTGTAGTCTACTTATTTCTTAGACACTGGCTATTAAGAATATGTCCGAGATGCAATGTTGTGCAAATTGCGACTGCTGTTTGTCTGTGTGTTTCATAGCAACGTGCCTACGTTTGGATAGTACACTTTCAAGTTAGGTGATAGTCTGAACCCTGATAGTTTGTGGATATATGCTTGCAAAACGAGTCTTGGTTAGCTTAATTTTATCGCTTTTCAGTGACGATTCATTCATAACGACCGATAACAGCTAAGTGTTTTATGTTGCTTATTCATGCATAGATAAAACCAATATCTAAAAACATTGTACCATGTTTAAAAGAAAAAGGTATGTTTAAAGCTGTGCCATAGCCTTGAGAAGTTCTATTTGATTAGTTTGAATGGTATTCTTAAACAAGTTTGTATATTTGGCGACAAAAATCTCCAGATTTACACAATTAATTAATAAAATGACGTAATAGGTATTTGATTTGAAGGCGGAGAAACGTGATCACGGAGACAACGTGGTTGAACAGTTTGATCACATATGCAAGTACATTAGCGCTATTAATTCTAAGAGTATAATCAGCTCACGATGCAACTTAGACGTCTAGGACAAGTCTCGTTTCTTTTCCTTCTAGACGAGACGAGAGGAAATTTCCTAAGACATTGGCACTCAACCTTACGAGTCGTTTTTATTGAAAAGTGCATCATCTTTCGCGAGTGGCGAAGCCACCTTCCTGGCTAGTTATAGTTAATGTTTTTACAGCGGGCAGAATGAAGTATTCTCAAATAGTTAGTGCCAGTACGAAAAAAGAAAGGAATTAATTCTTTTATACAGAGTGTAAAAAGAACTCTTCACGAAGCCGTCATCTACGCATTCTGTACATCAAACTAAATAACAGGGGCAAAAATAATTGCTGGGAAACGACTTTTATGTTTAGTGTGAAAATTCACTGTTTATGTAGTGCGCAATGTTACGCACGCAACACATTAGGCATAAGGGTGCGTGCAACAATACAGGTTGTTGAGAGTATTTAAGGTTATGTTACAACTTATTTTTGTAAAAAAAAAGTCAAATATAAGTAAGTAGTTGGAACTTTGACCTTCAATATCTCCGTAACCAGAAGGTTCCCAGGTATGGCCCAGTACAAAAAAAATATCATAATAATGGAAAGAACAAGTGTCTCTTGGCTTCGTTAAGGGTATTTTCAAACGGTTTTATTAAAGGGTTTTATTTAGCTTGCCCTTCAACATAAAATCGTGGGGCGTAGCGTAACCTGAGTAAATATGTAAATGGCATTTATAATGATATGAGCGGTTGACTGTTTATAGAAATTTCACGCGCGAAAGTGGTGTGATGACTGGTACCTAGGACCTACCGAATTATTTTTTAGCTTTTAGTAGGCAAATTATCTACATCATTAATTATGTTAATTAAGACCGTTTGATTTAATTTTTTTTTTACTTGTTTTTTACATACGTTATTATTGATGTTCGTATTATCTAAAAACCGGACTTACTTTAAACTTTGGACCAAGACTACTCATGAATTTGTTTCGCATGCAGACTAACTACTATAAAAAAGTATTCAATTTCCGACCTACCGGACTGCGACCTTTCTGCTCGAGCAACAATGATCTAGGGACCTATCTTAGTCTAGACTAAGACGTGATCACGTAAGACGTGTGAAGTACGGTCAGCATAATAACTCGAACGTTTAAGGTCGTTTATACGTTGACATTGGACTGGTATAAAATTATGTCTTATGCTGGCGACCTTGATCTTGTGGATTGAGCCTGTTATTGTAAATTACTTTGCATAATGACAATCTAATGTAGATTTATTAAGATTAGATTGACTGTTTTGAACGTTTTAATAGAACTAGATTTTTCAAGGCAGCATAAGTATATTAGCATAAGCAGCCTATAATGTTCCCACTGCTGGGACAAAGGCCTCTTCTCTATGAGATAGTGAGCCGTAAACCACTCGGCCTAGTAGCAAGTTCTAACGCAGACATAGGTCTATTTAGATTTCGATACGTAGGTATCACACTATCACACTAATATTATAAAGGCGAAAGTTTGTGTGTTTGTATGTTTGTTTGTTACTTCTTCACGCACAAACGGCTGGACTAATTTTGATAAAAATTGTTATAGAGGTAACCGACACCCTGGATAAACACATAGGCTACTTTTTATCCCGATATTCCCACGTGATCGAAACTTATGCGGGTGAAACCGCGGCACGCAGCTAAGAACACAAAAAAACAAGATGAAGGTTATATTTTCTCTATATGTTAATTAACTGCTTGTTTTTAAATAAATTAATAACATGAGCAATTTACCGAATACAGTGGTGTAGGGACATCGACGCGCAATCATGGACGCAGTACATGATTCTGAAAACCCATCGTCGAAATTTTTCGCCGGTTAATAAAAAAAACTGCCGTTTCATACAAAATTGTAATACCTACGCAGTCAAAATATATGGAACAGCTGATTTATTTTCTCTGCCACCCTGTATTTTTTATATTCGTTGATAAAGGGAAGGGAAGAATAATAATAATTATTCATAAACATAATTATAGGCATTATCTATTGGTATTGGGACTTTCTGTATCTACATAATCAATCAATGATTAAGGTAAGCAAATAATTGCGTACTATCAAATGTAAGTAGGTACCTATAATTTTTCCTGTTGAATATTTATCATTATAGCTTCTGGGTGGAACTGATCATTGCTACCGTTCATCGATATAAATAATTAATAAGCCATTAAGATGAACCAATCGGCGGTTTTAATTTCCTCTTCGATTCAAATAAATTGGTCTATCAAAATACACTAAAGAAACACGAATAAGCATGTTATTAAAAAACACATCATAAATAATTTAATGTGAATGACCCTGAACCTACCTGCTGTCATATAAAACTAGTACCAATAATTAGGCTGACTAACAGGCCTAAAAAACTAGCCCTACATTTGCGCACTGACCACTGACGTCAAAAGTCACGATAAGACAAGAGCATAGAGGTGAGATAATATTATTTACGAGACAGTACTGTGGCATTATCGACCTACGGGCCAGTCGGACGCGGTGAATGAAAGTCGAGCATGCGCAGAACAGCCCGCGACTTGCGACACCATTGTATTCGAAACAATACTCAAATATTTTAATATTAAACTAGCAGGAGAGACCACACCACATGTATATTATGATACCTATAGAAAAAAGGCCAAGCAACTTGATAAAGTTACAAGAATTTAGCACCAAAACACATAGACAAACAGACGATAAAAGACAATTGCTATACAAAACTGACTGTACACTGATCAATAAAATGCACAAATCAACACAGAATTTAAAAGGAATATACGAATATTCTCATAAGACACTGTACGCGGAGGAAATGGAAATCTTTAACAAATCCCAGTGGGGTATTGTAAACTGTGTATAACGGAGCAAGGGTCCAGGGCGACGGTGGGGCTAGAACTGTTCGTGACGTCACCCAGGCGCGGCGACGCATGCGTACAGAAACCACCGCATCAGATATAGAGAGATACTAGATGGTTAAGAGAAATGTGTAGATAAAAGAAAAAAAATAACTCCGTCAACGCAAACGGGGTTGCTTGTTCGATTAGCATAAGCATAATCAGCCCATAATGTTGCCACTGCTCGGACACAGGCATCCTCTCGGTGAGAGGGAGTGGGCCATAATCCACCACGCGGGCCCAGTGCCGGTTGGTAGATGCCACATGTCTTCGAATTTATTAGTTCTAGGACAAGCCGGTTTGCTCATGATGTTTTCCTTTACCATTTTGAGAGCAGTGTGCTTGTTCGATTTGGGGTGGTGAAAAAAAAAATATGGGCATTCAGAGATGATCCGAAATATTTTTCCACGAAGGAGCTGGTAGCTGGTGGCGGTGGTGGTGATATCGATATTTTTGAGATAGAGTTGATCAATTTCTGAAGACCCATGCTGGTTGAGGACAGACAATCAAATACAGGGGATGTCATACCATCGCATCTTTTGTAATTTGTCTAGGAATTTCAGAACAGAACATTAGTACTTCAAGCTGTAATTGGAACACATCGTGTTCTCTAAAATCAAATGGATTTTGAAAGATCTGAAAGTATGTAATCGCATCTGTAATTCTAACTTTATCTCTCTCTTCTAGTCCAGCGGTAATTGCGTAACACAGTAACAATATGAATGGGTTTCATTTTGACAGTTCAAGAACATTCATTGCGTTATTTACGTTTTTGAGCCGACACATTTTTCGAACATAGGAAAGCATTGGATTAGCAATATCCTTTAAAATGATTCAGATTGAGATTCATAGTTTGTTACGCAATTAAGGTGAAGACTCTTAAATGGTGACGGAATGTAGATGAAGATCATTGTATGTTTCTCGATGCACTTCACACTTAAAACACGTAAGTAAGCAGTTTTCTGTCTTATTCGGCAGCCATCTTCGATTTCAATAAACAATTACCACTTATAAACTCAGGTTTCACGTTTTCAAAACAATTTACACGACAAAACATTCTAGATATAATTTTCCGACACTATTTTACATCCGTGTTTACTACGTTAGCGTAGCTGGTGTCCTAATTTGTTCTACATTAATTACTCAAGAGCGCAGTAGCCGTAAATTGAACAATATTTAATTAATTCGGTGAACTGGCCCGGAATTATGGAAGCCGCGTCCCATTAGTCGTCAGAACTGTTTTTTAAATCATTCTTTTGTTGTGAGGCGCTAGACGTCTTCTGAAATTTGGCAATATTTTGACAGTAAAAATAAATACTAGTGGGCGAATTCTGGCGTATGTATTCTTCATAATGAACGAACGGTTAGGTGGTCGCAGTTCCTATGCTGGTAATGACGGGAGATGCTACTTCTTCATGAAATATTGCGGCTTGATTGTCTAGTCTTTATCCAACATTTTCGGGAGTAGCCCGGTTTAAAGCCCTATCATATAATTGAGCGAAAACGTGGTTATATTGAGCAAAAATACAAAAATAGCTCCCCAAACCGGGTCAAATTCTGTGAATGGACAGAGGTTTACGTGCGTAAGAGCCGCCATAGAATCTAGATTGTAGTAGTAAATAAAATATAAGTTATAACAGTCACGCAAAGAGCCGTCACTGGCATGATTTAAATTAATTAGAGCGGCATAGGTGTTTAGACTTCGAAGTTCCAAAGAATACTGAGATAGGCTGAGTTGGACCTAGACGTCAAAGGATGCCGCAGCCTGCCGGGAGCCGGGGCAGCGGGATTGTCCGAAAGGGTTACCGCTACCCCGGAACATAAAGGGCTAAGGAAGGAACACGGGTGGGTTTTAGTCAGAGTCTGACACTCCCTACTGCTCCACCCAGAGCGGGAGGGGTCATTTTATGATTTCCCATCCACAAAAAAAAAAAAACTTCAAAGGATGTAACGTTACGCAGTGTTATATGTATAGATACGATAAATATAAGAAATAAGTTTTATATTTTCTTGTTTTTTTTTTATATTTCTATGATAGGTAATCGGCGATTTAAGATTAGATTAGATTAGATTTTTTTAGCAGCGAGACTAAATGAGACAGTATAATATAGTTTTCAGATATATCAATAGGTATTCACTCTACTCGCACGTTTTAGTGCCGCGGCTGCCATGAGTGCTGGCGTTTAGTATGGCCGAAGACACGAGCAATAAATATGAAGCCCACCAAAAACAGTTCATGTAAGGTTGCCAAGTCTTACTTTCACTGTTAAAAAGTTATCAGATCAAATGTAGAGCCAAGCCCCTAACTCCATAAACTAAGGTTTATGGAGAGGCCGCGAAATGGCCAAGTCGTACATTTTGACCAAGATGTAAATGTACGACTTGGCCGTTTCGCGGCCGTCGCGGGACACTCCTATGGGCTTATGGTAAGAAATTAAGTCATTGATATTTAATGTTGTGTCACGCAACAGTTTAATGGATCTCTTTAGATTTGCTCTCTTGTATTATCCAGGCCGAAGCATGAGGGTTTGAAAATATGACGGAACGCTTCGAGAAAAGGTAGGTACTTAGTGCCCCTGCTTTTTGTTTATGGGTCGTCTTGGCGGGAGCACTACCGTACCCAGATATACGCGTTATTCTTTCCACGATTATTTGGACAAAATAATGCGTATTTCTGGGGGATTTGCGTATTTGATAAGCTATTCTGTTTTTGTGGTCTTGTCATATTTTACGGAATTAGTAAATAATTGAAAAGGACCACATTCACTCAGGATTGAATTGAGTGGAAGTGGAAAGGGAGACAATACAGGCTCATTATTATTATGTACTGAAAATGTGTTAAAGTCAAACTTATGTAGTGAAGGCTGGCAATAAAATAACTCTGGTTGGATTCGAACCTTCAACCGAGTTTAGAATGAGGTGTCAAATTTTTGTATTAGATTTTTGTTTGGAAGAAAACATAGGGGGAATGATTTAAAGACGTACGCCTGGAAGAAACGTTTGATTTATTAAAGTACCTATCACAGAATTTTCCTGACATAATTCTGATACGTCTTTTACAGTAAAAAAAAATTAAATCAAAGATATCTGTATCGCGTTACACGTCATTTTACGAGTTGACTACCTATAATGTATTATAATAGGTACCTACTTAGGCGTGTATATTTAATAAAACACAAGGTCCTAATTAAAAAAAAATGTATCATAATGAATGCTTGTTTGATAAAGAGTTTTTATTATTCCTGTTAAACTAGTTAAATAAATGTTTTGCTGTAGCGATTTATTGACTACTAGCGGTCCGTCCCGGCTTCGCACGGGTGGAAAAAAAAAGAAAAAAAATAGCCTATAATAATCAGTGATAATGTAGCATTCAAATGGTGAAAGAATTTTTAAAATCGGTCCAGTACTTTTTGAGCCAATTCGTTACAAACATACATACAAACCTTTCCTCTTTATAATATTAGTATAGATTGAGTAAAGTACCTACCTAATGAAAATTATTTTATTATAATTATGTAATGAATAGGGTTTACTTATATTTCGCATATAAAAAATCGAAATTTTGCAAAAATATAAACTCAAAATGCAAAATTTAGTATTTATTCGCCAAAAAAAATCACTAATTTATTTGCATATTCATTACAAGAACAATGTATTTAAATAAAATATAACAGCTAATATTGTGGCTGTTTTTATGTTTTCCTGCTTAAGTTTTTGCCTTTGGTCATTTATGACAATATTGTAGATCAGATAGGTACTAAACATTTTTTCAGCATATTTACACTGTTGACTGGGCTTTTTAGTTACTTAGGGGTACTTACCTACGTCACGGGATTGTTGAGTTTAAAAAATGTTTTTCTTAAAAATTTCTTGGCAAAGTAAAAAAAAACACAATGTTTCGCACTAATTAGTAAACTTTAAATTTCGCATTTATCGCAAAATCGCAACTATTTCGTAAAAACGAAAATTACGTATCCCTAACGATTCTCTTTTTTCATGTTCGTGTTTTAGCCTTTTTGAAGGTTAGATAGACATGCTTGATAAGACTTACACTTACAGTCATGACTCATGCTGTCTTTTTTAAAGAAAAACTTTAATATAAATGTGTAGTACTTAGTAAACAAAACTTGAGTGTGCCAACCCAAGTTTTCTTTTGACTATTGGCTGCAGTTATAGACTGCAGCCAATAGTCAAAATTCTTTCAAAATATTTTTCTCATTATAGTGAACACACTGCAACACAATATACCTACTTAGTTGCACAAGCTTTTTGCATAACACAAGTTCCAGTTGCAAAACTAATTGCTGTCCTTGCTTTGTTTGAAGCATCCTACTAATATTATAAATGCGAAAGTTTGTATGTATGGATGTATGGATGTTTGTTACTCTTTCACGCGAAAACTACTGAACGGATTTTGATGAAACTTTACAGTAATATAGATTATACATCAGAATAACACATAGGATACTTTTTATCCCGATATTCCTAAAGGATCGAAACTTACGCGGGTGAAACCGCGGGGCGCAGCTAGTAAAATAATAAATGTATATTTAATTAATTACTTGTGGTATAAATAACCCATACATGAGCATGTACAATTTTAAATTGCAAACAAAGATTTGATTAATGGTGTACTTAAGTGCTTTCACACACAATCATTCTTACAATATTTTGTCAATATACTGTATAATTAGCTCAACTTCAAACCTCATTGTCTGGCTGATCTATTAGCCCTTCAATCAACAATAGCACTAATTAAGGATTAGGAACAAAAACAAATCACTCAAGTGGCTATGCTTATAAACAACTTAATTATACACCTTAACTTGCAAACATAAAGTTTATTACTGTTTTATATTTACTTCTTTGATTGAAAAGTAAACATATTTTTAAAATAACAACAAAGATATTTTTGGAAAAATAAAACAATTTCTAAGTAATAAGGTTGAAAAAACTATACTGCAAAATATGATCACAACAGTATTTGTGGTGTTATTTTTCATCTCATCAGAAATCTAGTACTATTGTTGATCGAAGTATTAGCCAAGATTTGCCTCACTTGATTTGAGATGGTCATTGCAGACGGTTTAAATTTAAACTAGGAGAGAAGAATAGGACAAATGCAATTTAAACCAACTCTTTAAAAGATCACTTTTAGTAATAAGACAATCTATTGTTTCACCCTATGTAAAATTTATACTTACATTTATATCTGTAATTTATATGGTGTACCTACATAATAAAGAATATTCTATTCTATAAAAATGGCTACATACCTAGTCGAATGTCTATACGCATAGTCGAGACTTGGTCATAGAGGGCAGCACAAATCCATGTGAGCATCAGCAGCCATAGTATGAGAGTGCCTCTCACGGCCCAGCGGAGAGCACATTGCACTTCAGCACCAATGTTGTGCTCTAAGGGTATATAGGTGGTGTTGCGGCTGCGTTCACGCCTGGAAGTTTGCAAATAGTTTTTTTTAATAAAAACTTTTTGAATGTTACAGTTGCTAAAGAAATCACAGGAATACTTGAAGAATTTCTTAATATGCAGTGTCATTTAAAACTTACTCAAGGATAAAAAAAAAATATATTTGTATAGTACACTGTACTGAATCTATCTTTAATCTAACAAACCATTTTTTTACACAATAATTTGTGTGATTGTTCTAATGTAATTACCGAAAATAATTAATGGGATTCATAGAAGCAGGAAAAAAAATGCTATACCTACTATTTGGGTAACAACCCTGAGAAACCATGTTTCACATGGTGTGAACAGGAACGAAATGGATGACTATCTTTATGAAAAGTCATGACTAAAAGCATTATTTTCTATACTATGTTAACTATATTCAGCTTCAAACTATTTTAATACCAGTCTCTAGTATAGCAATAGGCAGTATTTATGCTGATATTGGTCAGTGGGTTGTCTTAGGGGCGGATTCTGATATACATACTACTACGAACCTTGTAATTTTCTTCTTTCTGCTGGGAATGATTTCTAGCTGCAAATCTTCTGACTCTTCGTCGCTAGACAAGTCCAAAAGACGGAAGTTTTCCTTGTTGACTTTAGATGGTGCAGACATTTTAGATTCGGGCTCATACAACACATGCTATTAGTTACTTTCAGGTGCGATAGACATCAGATAGATATTCCACTGTATTTATTTACTTCAATCATAAATTCTCTTCAAGGTTATAAAAGTTTGAAAGTATTGAAGATACAAAAGCTTACCGCAATTCTATGGTTATGAATAAAGAGCAACTAGCCTAATTATGGAAAGAGCAGAAGTAGAGCTAAGTAAAAGATATGTAATAATATTGCTTTAGCGTTTCGATAAAAACTACGTTGGTAGCAAATAGCAAAAGAAATAATGAGAATTAAGAAACGTCAAAGTCAAAATTAGTTCTCTTCGTCTATCTTGGCATTGGTAGAAAAAAATGAGCTTGTCTATGTAAAGGTGGACAGCATGGAAATCGTATGAAAATCAAGAAAATAATAAAAATAGTGGAGACTTCTAAAAAAAACCTAGCTCTTGGCCTAGCATGTTTTGTTTTACAGTATTGTCTGTGCTATTTGCTCTAGCTAGCCGTAAATTAAATTGTCTGTGCTATTTGCTTTAGCTAGCCGTAAAAAACATTAAAAATAAATTGATTTTTCTTTGGCTATGCCATTTCTTATTCTATTTTTATTTATGGCAAGTAAAGCCGATGCCAACTATTCGGCCCTGCCAATGTCAAAAGGAAAATGCCATTTCGTAAACGTCAAAAACGATCTGTCAAACTGTCACTTCAATGAAGTGACAGTTCAAATTGTCAATGGCAAAATTTTGTAAATGCAATGGACTGAGCACCGATTTTATTTAATTTTAATATTTAGATGGAATATAAAAAAGAGTTATTTTCTTTAAACAGTTACAACCATGAAAGAAAAATGGAATTTTGTTTTGTATTTAGTTTGGTTTGCCTACTTGGTTCTGTCAGCGGTTCTCATGTTCGGGCATGGATTCCTGTTATCTCGTAAAACTCTGAGCGATGTTACTGAATGTGTGCCGCTCGATAGATTTGGATGTGATGGACGTGAAAATTTTACAGTGGAGGGCCACTGCACTGAGGATGAGAAGATCCGTCGAGTTTTGTCTGTGCCTGGTGGGCCGCTGGCGTGCGTCCCGCATCGATCTCGTGTGGTGTTTTTATTAGTGGATGCGTTACGGTATGATTTTACGGAGTATGATGAGAGTATTGAGAAGCCGTTACCATATCAGAACCGGTTGCCGATAATGCGTGAGATGCTGGACCGCTGGCCGGAGAGCGCGCGGCTTTATCGCTTCATGGCAGATCCGCCGACCACTACTCTCCAGCGTGTGAAGGCGCTCGCCACTGGATCGCTGCCGACCTTCATTGATGCGAGCGCTAACTTCGCTGCTATAGAGTTGCAGGAGGACAATATCATTGATCAGGTCATCTTGTTTTACAATTTTACATTTTGAACTATATTTTTCCCTGAAGTTATGGTGAATTTTATCCCTATCCATGTCTTTCTCAATTACTTTTACTAATAGTACTTATTACTATCAAATTGATAAAATTATTAAAAATTAGGTGACAAAGAACAACGGACATGCGGTTCTCCTTGGAGATGACACATGGTCTCGTCTGCTACCAAAACGCTGGCTACGGTCTCATGCTATGTACTCATTTCACACCTGGGACTTGGATACTGTTGATTCAGGTTAGTACCTTACAATAACTATAACTGATGACATATCTGAATTTCGACCAAAGCTCAAGTGGCTTCCCATACGTCTTCGCCGGAATTCTCATATCTTGTTTCAGCTCTAGACAGTATTTTGTTTAATCCTAAAACCTGCTCTTATCTCTAAGAACGTTTCAAGTCCCTTCATGACACACATAATAGATATCTGAGGTCATCGGAAAACCTGAGACTAGTGATTTGCATTCCACCAATTTCTATGACAAATCTTCTACTGTTCAAACAGTACAGTTATGGAATGACTTGCCAGTGTCGGTAAAGTGTGCTCAATCTTTGTCCACTTTTAAAGATATGATAAAAAAGCACATTCATTCTCCTTAAACATCATCATTTTATTTTCTTTGCTCCCGTTATGTTTATTTATTATTATATGTATGTATTTATTTATTTAGATTAGTATAATATACTTAATTTATGTATGTATTTATTGTTTTATGTAAATGGTACACCACAGACTACCTACAGTATTTGTCTCCTCCCCTTTTTACAGTATTTGTCTCCTCCCCTTAAATGCATGTAACTGTGTTACTTTATTGTGCAAGAGAAGAAAGGCGTGTGTTTATGCATCTGTTTAAGTATGTATGTGTATTGTGGCATTTTATTGTATTTTTATTTTGAAAAATTGTTTGCTCAACAACATAAATAACGCAATGAATGTTGTTGAACTGTCCAAACGAAAGCCATTCCTACTGTTAGTGCATTACGCAATTACCCTGTAGTAGGCGAACCTATAAGAAAGAAAGTACTTAACAATGAAAAGAGATTGAATTCCCTACTACCCTGATAACAGGTTCACTGCCGATATCTTAAGTAAGGGCGACAGTCAGGGGCCATTTTTGTTTGTGTTTTATTTGATTTAAAATCGTTTCAAATGTTAAAGATCTAGTACTACGAGGGTGACACTGAAAGTTCTTAGAAAATCAAAAACTAAACAAACTAGCAAGTTATTAGTTTTATTATATCTTTTCAAAATAGTGTCCATTTACATCAATATATCGCTGCATCCGCTGGAACCACTGAGAAAAGCACTTTGCCCACTCGTCCTTAGGGGTCTCTTCGACTGCATTTTGAAACGCAGCCACTGCTTCCTCGGCGTCCATAAAACGTTTTCCTCGAAGTTTTTCTTTTATTTTCGGAAATATATAAAAAGCGCAAGGTACGAGGTCGGGGCTATAGGGCGGGTGACCCAGTAATTCCACGTCTGACGTCACCAAGTAGTCGATTGTTTGCCTGGCGGTGTGCGACGAGGCGTTGTCGTGGTGAAGGAAGGTCCTATTGTGAGGTCGTTTTTCCCGAACTTTTTCCAAGACAAGTGGCAAACAATTGTTAGTGTACCACTCTGCAGTAACTGTTTTTCGATCCTCTAAAACAATTGTTGCGTAATAACCTGTCCTTCCGAAGAACGAGGCCACCATCTTTTTTCCCACGCTTCGACCTCTCTTCACTTTAGTTGGTAACTCCTCGGAAGGAAACACCTAGACAGCAGACTGTCTCTTAGTTTCAGGATCATAACAATAAATCCAGCTTTCGTCACCCGTAAGTATGTCGAACACAGCATTTGAGTCATCCCCGTTAAATCTTTGAACTATTTCACGACATCAATCAATACGACGGAGCTTTTGGGCCTCTGTGAAATTATGAGGTATCCACCGGGCACAAAGCTTCCTGACCGCTAAATGTTCATGGAGGATTTTGTGAACTTGACTCATACCGATGCCTAAGCTTGTCCGAATCTGCTGGTAAGTCACTGTTTTGTCAATCTCTATCATACGCCGCATAACACTGATGTTATCTTCAGTCGTCGCCGTAGAAGGCAGTCCCTCACGCAGATCATCGGTGAGATTAGTGCGACCCCGTTTAAACTCATTAAATTTGTTGTAAACAGTGGCACGAGATGGGGCTTCATTGTGAAAGGCCAATCGAAGTCTATCATAACTTTCTTGTTGACTTAGATGACATCGAAAGTCATAAAAAATCATTGTACGAAAATTTTCTCTCGTTAAATTCATGCTGACGTGACGCAGACAATTTTGAATTTGCCGCCAAATCGTAAACAAATGACAAATGAATAAAATAAATACACAATAATATTGGCAAAGAGTTCCATTTTCAAAATTTGAACTTATTTTTTTATCATATCGTTTACAAGTGGCCAGTTCTAAAAACTTTCAGTGTCGCCCTCGTATTAAAGGTTTTTAGGGATATATATATTAAAAAAAAAGAAATTAAAAATATCTCGTACCGGTGCGAGACCGGCCCCGCGCCAGACCCCACGTCTCGCGCCGGCGCGAGACCAGCAGTCGAGTTGTTAACATATTTTGAATATAATTTCTAAACCACCATTTCCACTCCTTGCAGAAGTTGATTCGAAAATATACGACGAACTAAGAAGAGATGATTGGAACCTGCTAGTGGCACATTACTTGGGGGTGGACCATGCTGGCCACAGGTATGGGCCCAACCACGCCGAGATGACTAGGAAACTAGACGAAACCAATGTAAGACTGAAGAAAATAATATCTATGTTGCCACCAGATGTACTGCTCTTTGTGGTTGGAGACCATGGAATGACTGAAACAGGTATGTGATAGTGTGTCAAAGCATTATTGTTGTGGAGAATAATAATTTAATACTTGAATATTATATTGGCAAGATTGTGTAACTAATTTATATCGTTAATCATAATTATGTATATCTTGCCACTCAAATATCATTAATTTCACTACTGCAGAAGTAATCAGTTTTTGTTCATAAGTGTAAAAGTCAGGATCTATGTATTTTAACCGTCACCATATAAAAATAATACAATGTATTCTAATTTAAATATGTATAAGTATGATCTTGTGGAAATATCTGAGGACAAGTCATCTACTTCGCCAATTAACAGTTTTGAGAAAGCGTCGTGCTAATTACGTGACGCACCTTCAGTTATGTGGTGATCTAGTTTTCAAACTGTCCAAGTTTTTAAACTTATGGAGCAATGGATTTTGTTTTGTTGACAAAATAAAAGGGACTATCATTAGGGGTGTGTTACACAATTAGGCTTCCTGTAGGTACATGACGCCGGAGCCGCACCCCCGGCCTGGGGCCCAAGTCTGCTTTTTTCATAAATTCGTCATTCCAACATGATCCCATTGTCATTTTGGTAAAAGTTCGTAATCTGCTAAATTCATAGTGGTCGATCATTGGTCGGACAATGGTCTGAGAAAAAATACTACTTTTCATGCTAGATTTCATTTAATATATATTTTTACATATTTCGTATTAGTGTTTGCAATCTGAAGTAGTAAGAAGTTCGTAAATAGCAATAAACATTAGGTAAATTTATTCATTTGTCATTATGTACGAGATTACTATTTTAAGCCATTTCTTTCAATGGAGTGTCAGTGGTTGACCATTGGAAAGTCATAATGACGCCATTATATTAGTAGATTACCAAACTTGTCAAAATCAACAATTATGAAACCAATGATAGACCATTCTGACACTATTGTAATAGCAGACTTGAGGCTCTGAACACATGATTGTGTATACGAATAAATATCGCGCATGCACCGTAACGGCGCCGCCGCCAGAACTCGATCCGCGTGTACACCGCGTTGATGCCGAGTGAGTACAAAGTATAAAACAAAGTCGCTTTCCGCAGTCTGACTGTCCCTATGTATGCTTAGATCTTTAAAACTGCGCAACGGATTATTTTGATGCAGTTGCTTTTTTTAATAGATAGAGTGATTCAAGAGGAAGGTTTTTATGTATAATATATGCATAATATAGTAGAGAAACACTGATAATTAATTTTAGAGGTTTCTAATGTGATGTCGTAAATAAACACATTTTTTTGCGCTTACATTGCAAACGCTGGCTGAACCCTATGAGATAGATCAAAATAGTTATAATACAGTATTGCACACCTTAAAAAGGTCTACAAAAAGTCCTCAGTGGTATATGTCTATCTCTTAGGGATAACCCACAATAACCATTTTTTATCCTTTACTTTTTACAGGAAATAATGGCTTATTTATGAAGCGATTTTAAGCAATACAGCATTAATCCTTATCCAATTATGTACCTTAAAACATTGTACATTTAATATAGATCAATATGGCCCTTAACAGCATGTAATTTAAATGAATATTTTCGAAGATATTACAGATTTAAAATGCAGGGACATAACGGTTGCTGCGGTACCGGCCGCGGGGACGGCGGCGGCCCGTTAAAAAAAAATAATTAAATTTTAAAATCTATACTAATATTATAAAGCTGAAGAGTTTGTTTGTTTGTTTGAACGCGCTAATCTCAGGAACTACTGGTCTGATTTGAAAAACTCTTTCAGTGTTAGATAGCCCATTCATCGAGGAAGGCTATAGGCTATATATCATTACTAAAACCAATAGGAGCGGAGCACCAATGAAGAATGTTTCAAAATCGGGGGTTTTTTTTCCTATTGAGAGCTTCCGCTGCGTGCGCTGCGTAAACGGTTAAAGTTTCGCAAAAATCATATATGACAGAATTGTTCCCCTTTAAAAGCTTTAAAAAAAGTCCGCGACAGCATATGTCT
Organism: Globia sparganii; assembly: GCA_949316385.1. NCBI lineage: Eukaryota > Metazoa > Arthropoda > Insecta > Lepidoptera > Noctuidae > Globia > Globia sparganii. The sequence continues at coordinate 8,375,578 of OX438670.1, forward strand.
ATCTTTTAAGGTTAGCTCACTATAACCTCTTTTATGCAAACCAAATTTGTTCTAAAATAATGCATTATTTGCGAAGGTGTTTTTATAAACATGGTATTAATCCTTATCCAAATAAATACGTTATTCATCACATGTATTTAATTTTGAACAAAATTGCCTCTGACATCATTTGATTTCAATGTATATCTTAGGAGATATCATAGTTTTAAAATAATACTAATAATAAAGCTGAAGAGTTTGTTTGTTTGAAACATGGTTTGAAAGCTCTAAATATCTGGAAGTATTGGTCGCATATGTAAAAATATTTTTGCGTTTGATAGCCCAGTTCTTGAGGAAGGCTATATTCTATTAAACTTGACGCTAGGACCCTTAGGAGTTGAGCAAAAAGAAGAAAAGTCTGAAGTTTTCGCCAAACGAAAACGAAGTAATAGCGCAGGCCGGCGACACGTTGCGACGGGGTGGATCGGGGAAACAAAAAAAAATTACGCGGACGAAGTCGCGGGCAGAAGCTAGTTATTTAATAAAATTTATTAAATTGCATTGCACCCGTGAAAAGCCGGGGCGGGTCGCTAGTTAAATATAAAGCAACGGTCATGGTTCAGTAAAGAATTGCTTTACTGTTTAAAACTCTGCAACAATGCGGTACATTCACGATTCCGGTGGTTCCGACCTCGCCGCCGCCGCGCCGGTGCAGCTCTGGCGTCATGTACGTACAGGAAGACTAATTGCGTAACACACCCCCTAATGACAGTCCCTTTAGTCAACAAGACAAAATACATTGGCCCCGATTCTGTTGTTCACAAACTAAACTTTTAAGTTCAGTGCATCTTTTCTTTCTGTTTCACTAAGAAAAGGACAGAAGATAAATATTAGTTTAGTCCCGTCAAATTAGATAATCCATAGACAGGTTTAGACGTGATTAATAAATTGGCTACTAAAAGTACGTCAATCTACGTCAGGCGCTGACTAATTTGACAGGACTAAACTAATATTTATCGTCTGTCCTTTTCTTATTGAAATAGAAAGAAAAAGATGAACTGAATTTAAATTTAGTTTAGTTTGTGAACAACAGAATCGGGGCCATTGTTCCATGCGCTTAAGAACTTGGTTGGTGCAGCTTCGGTGTCATGTACAGGAAGCCGCAGGTGCAGGTGACAAAATAGGAAGTGTGAGTGGAGAAGCCTGTCCACAGATATATTCACCAAGTATTATTGTACTTGTAATATTAAGTAAAGGTGCAAATTTTTCACATTGTTTTAGACTCACATGAATGGACCAACTCTGATGGTAGGTATTCAATAGTATTGCTTGCAATGTAGAAGATTTTCGTGTGTTAATAAATATAATGCTGTATTGTTTAGGCTAAATTTGCTGCTATTTGTGTGTGATTCTAAAGCATTTTTGTTAGAATTTGTGTCTATGGTAATAGATTGTAGTTAGTTTCATTATTTTCGTGAATAGTCATGTGATTTTTAATTTGCGTTCTAAGTAACAAAGCCCTTACTTGTGTTGTTTTTTATAAGACAAAAAAACTAAAATATTCCGTTGCTCTAACTAACAATTAGGAGAATCCGTGTTATTTATAATTTAATTGAATTTAAAAAAATACATCATCTAAATCTTATGTTGATTTTTGTATCAGCTGTACAAGTTCTGCATGGAAATATGTCTTTTAACATGTAGATCTACAATCATAAAAATATTCTCTCGTCCCTTAACCAGGCGATCATGGCGGTGAAAGTAAAGCTGAACGCACAGCGGCATTCTTCGCGTACCGGGGCGCAGGCCTGGCCGGGACTGAAGAGGACATAATGACCGGCAGAGAAGTACAGCAGACAGATCTTGCGCCTACCCTTAGTGCGGCGTTAGGAAGACCGCCGCCAGCGCCCTCTCTAGGACATCTGTTGTTGCCCGTAATGCCTAAGTCTAGCAAAAGTCATACTTTGCTGCATATGACTAATAATTTGAAACAGGTGAGATGAACCAAAAGTATAGGTACCTTTCATTATCTCTCATTGAAATCTAACGCAGCATCGTTTTATTTTTTCAACCTAGTTTTAATGTAAATTTTATCTTGTGTGCCTAACGTTCTGCAGTGGCACTAATGCTCATTATCTGTATAAAATATTCAGCATATTTAAACAAAATAATTCCACCGACAGATAACACAATACATGATTCGTTATGGAGAGGAATCCCAACAAGTATCTCTCGACCGACTCGCTGACCTTATCAACGCGACGAGGGAACAGTTACAAAAAGCCGCCTCCATTGAAACTGATGACGAACTCAACAATTACGTCGCGGATGTCAGGTAATGCGGAAATTATGTAAACAAACGAATTTGAATGTTGGTGTAATGTAATAAAGTTTAATTTTGTTTCAGGGCTCTGGTTGACGACATACGCAATGTTTTCCGCGAGGTCTGGGTCGAGTTCGATTCTCTGTCTATGCTCAGAGCTCTTCTACTTCTTCTCTTGGCGATATTTTTCAATTGGTTGATAACTGAAGGTCTTCCTATGGAAAGGCTTCCGGCTGTTTTCGCTAGCACCTTCGTCCCGACTGGACTTATTTCAATGGCTGTTTGCATGGCCGTATGCTATACAGCTTTCTACCTCAAACTTTTAGAGGATCTTGAACACGCGATTATCTTGAGTACTGGATTAATATCGGCCAGTATAATGTGTGTTTTAATAATCATGCACTGGGATGGGATTGCTCAGAGGTGGTATGAAGGACGTTCGCAATTCTACGAACGTTTCGCACGCGCGGCCTTAGCAGCTTCTGCAGCCATTTTAGTATCAAATAGCTATATCATAGAGGAGGGGTCTACCCTCGCGTTCTTGTGTATGACTGTGTTGGGACTGATGGCTTGGAATGCATCGAATATAAATACTTTATTGTATTGGATCGCATGTGGAGTTATATTTGCAGGAACGAGGTTGTATCGCGGTTGTAGGGAGGAACAAGGGGATTGTTGGACGGCGGGGGCGGGGGTGTCCTCGGGGCAGTCATCACGGCCTGCACTAGTTCTAGGCATGGGCAGTGTGGCTGCTGTGGTTGCTATCTGCAGGCGACATGTGGGCTGGCGGGGCTATTGCACCGTAGTAGCGGGATTATTGGCCTGTTCACATTGGGCTACGGGTTATGGGTCATTAGGATCTCCGAGTCGTGCCAAATTGTTAGCGCGGGCCGCTTGGCTAGTCATTGTAGTGATGATGTGTGTGATATGGAAGCGTGAGGGCCGCGGCGCTACTCTGCCGCTGATGGCGACTAGTCTGATGTTCTTCGTCGCTAACGCTCTAGTACTTGGTGTGTCGTACGCTCCGGGCGCAGTCTTAACTTTTATGCTGGGATGTTTAGCCCTGAATATTGTTGCAAATTTAAAAAGTGATGGTTCTACGAAGTTCTGTAAGTGTTTTACTCTTTTGGTTGAAATTGGAACTGATATCGTTTTAATTTATTTTCATCCCTTGCTCTTTTTCTTCAGCTCTGGTAACACGATGCAACTCAAGCGTGGCTTGTATGTGGGCGTTGTTGGCATCTTACGCGTTCTACGCCACGGGCCACCACGCTACGCTGGGCCACGTCCGATGGGCGCCTGCATTCCACGCTGGAGACCCTAACTATACAGATATTGGACCGCCCATCACTGCCTCTTTGGTCTTACTGGAATTGTTCGGTAAAATTGTTCAAGTTATGTAATAAATTGCATAGAAAAGTGAGTGCTCAAATACCCGATTCGATCGCTTTCAGATGATACATCTGAAGTAATCATTACCTCCGAAAAATGTTAGTACCTATATATATGAAATTCAAACTCCTGACTGACTGATATATCAACGCACAGCCTAAACCGCTGGTCCTAGAGACATAAAATTTGGAGGGTGTGTTCTTTGTGAAGAGTAGGTATCCACTAAGAAAAGGTTTTTCGAAATTCCACCCCTAAGAGGGTGTATTTTACGCGGACGAAGTCGCGGGCAGAAGCTCCATAGTATTAATTACCATCATCATCATCTGCCTAGCCTTTTCCCAACTAAGTTGGGGTCTGCATCTAGTCTAACCGGATTGTATGCCGCTGAATACCAGTATTTTACAGGCGAATTTCATTAATACGGACGAGAAATCTTTGACGATCATTTAATCAAATTTTTATGAAAGCTTTCCTTTTTTCGTGTCCAAATTCGTTACACTCCCGAATTTTGACCAGCGGGAAATATGATTTTAAACTAGTTGTACCTACATTTTATTTTTTACCTTTATAATGATTTTGTTTGTCAGGGTCTCTATTGGCATTCGGCGCGGCAGTGCCCCTGTTAGCGCTATGGGGTGAGAACGGCGCGGGTCGAGTTGGCCCTCGCACGCAGCTAGCAGCCGTCTTCTCACTGTGCCTCAAGTTTATGCTCTGCTTCGCTATTAGGGTACGTACTGTAGCAGGAGCATGTGATAAAATCATACAACGGTATATTTTCTGCGTTTATTCAAAGCAAACATCTTTAAATCACACCGGCTGTATTATCAATCTATCTTCCAAACAAAAAACCTAATACAAAAATTTAAAAGTTAACCGTCGGCTAAATATTCAAAGCTGCTAACTCCATTTTGGCTAAACTGACTTTTTGATATCAAAAATGAAAGAGAAAAATATTTTCTCTTACCAAAAAGTCAGTTTATATGGAGTTAGCAGCTTGTTTGGCTAAACTGACTTTTTGGTATGAGAAAATATTTTTCTCTTTCATTAGATACTAAAAAGTCAGTTTAGCCAAAATAGAGTTAGCAGCTCAGAATATTTAGCCGACGTAATTCTAAATTCGCTTGACTGTTCTAATGCAATTAGAGTTATTATTTTTTTTACATAAGGTCGACTTTAGCAGACCTTTCTTATCAGATGGATCACAGAGGAATCACCGCACCGGCAGCATCTAGCTATAGGCCGACCGCTTAACTGAGATGTTATCTGAGGTAGCAGCGCGGTGCGGGAGGGGTGTGGTGACGTGATGCAAGAGCTCAGGGATTCGTCAACTTGTGACAACCATCACCCCTCCCGCACCGCGCAGCTACCCCAGGCAACGTCTCAGTAAAGCAGTCGGCCTATAGAGGGGGCAGTTCTAATAAAATTCCTGGCGCCGTAAGTTGAGCGCATTCAAAGCCTGACTTGAAATTGCAATTCCTAAATGCATGTCGTAAAGGGAGCAAGCCCAGGGGGGTAATTGCGTAACACACTATCAGCAGGAATGGCTTTCATTTTGACAGTTCAACAACATTCATTGCGTTATTTACGTTGTTGAGCAGACAAATTTTTGGAACTTAATAAGGAATGAATAATGAATTAGCAATATCCTTCAAAATAATACAGATTGTGATTGATAGTGTGTTATGTGTTAGGGTGTTGGTGCTTACGGACGCATTTTTCCCGCGGCGATTTTGTTTTTCGCACACTGGATTTTCAACACACTGCTTAGCGCCGAGAGTTGAAAATCCAACAGTTGACATGCTGGGATGTGCTCTGTTGGATTCTCAATGGCCGGCTCAACACCGAAACTTGAAAATCCAATGCGCGATATTTTTACGTCCTTGCGAACGTGGGCGAATACCGCCTCTAGCAGCGGCCGCCAAAGCGTTCTCCGTACTCTGTGGAGATGACAGATAAAACCGTTCACACTTCATTAGTATTGCGCCAAGGCCCCGCCAAGACCGCCAACGCCACCGTGCGGTTTTGTCATATACAGGATGGCCAAAAAGTCGTGGATCAAAAGAAATAGGGAGATAAAGGAGGGCATTTCCAACGCTTTTAAAGTGAGAAATAATTTTTGGTAATGCTTCAAATTTTTTGAAAAAATATGAATTGCTCTTGTTTGGTACCCAGAGCCGCAACAGAACTTTTGTAGTACTGAATGTGCTGATAAATTATCTAGTAATAATACAACACCGTTTGTTTTATATCACATTTTTTTTAAATTAGTCTAATTATAAAAGAACTCGGTATACAAAAATATTCATAACTTTTAGGGCAATTGAATTATGGCTGTGCTGTAGAAAGATTTTTTGTTGGAAATGACCTCCTTTATCTCTTTATTTCGTTTGATCCACGACTTTTTGACCACCCTGTGTAAGCCACATCTGATCCTGACAAAACCGCATGATACATCAAGTTGGATGAATAAAAATGCGTCTTAAGAAGTGGTAATACCGTAATGCTACGGCTACATTGTCGCGGTAAAGCTAATTACACTGCGCGCTCTCTATTTACAACGAGACGTCGAGCGGTGTGCGAGAGAGCGCGCGCGAATTGCAGTTCGCCTTATCGCGACAATGTAGCCGTAGCATAAGTGGTGCAGCTGTCTCGCCTTATTGCATATTTTCCAGGCCATGCCCTTGTTTAGTTCAATACCAGCCTTTGACCATTATATGTACCAACTTACACTCCGATTCAAACTTTATGTCGTACTAGCAGCGCCCCGCCGTTTCACCCGCATAAGTGTCGATCTCGTGGCAATATCGGGATAAAAAGTATCCTATGTGTTATTCTGATGTATAAGCTATATTACTGTAAAGTTTCATCAAAATCCGTTCAGTAGTTTTTGCGTGAAAGAGTAACAAACATCCATCCATCCATCCTCACAAACTTTCGCATTTATAATATTAGTAGGAAGTAGGATAGGAAGTAGGATTAGTAGGAAGTAGGATATTAGTAGGAAGTAGGATATGTAATGCGCTACTCGATGCGCAGTACCTCACCTTTGCTGACACATGAGTTTGTTCCTGCGCAGCGACTCGCCTCATGTTCTGAGCCGCTATAAAGTTTGAATCGGGCTGTATCTACCTTCATTATATGAAAATCAAGTTTTCGACGACTCGACGTTTGTTTTTTAATTATAACCCCTATACCTATTGCTCATCAGGTATTCGCGTGCGCGATCTCAGCTACAATCCACTGCCGCCACCTGATGATTTGGGGCGTTTTCACACCGAAGCTGTTGTTCGAGGCCGGCGCATGCGCGGCCGCGCTAGTCGGCACAGTGTTCGGCGCCACACTCGTCGCGTGGCACTTGCCCACGCAACACCGCTCCAGTTGACACAAGCGGACGAATTAGATCGTATTTTTATACGGACTGGAATAGTGGGGGCCTCGGATTTTGAGTGAATGGAGTGACAACTAGAACTGCAAATAAAAACAATGCGTTTTGATTGTTAATTATTACTTGTTATAAACATATAAAGGACGTTCATCCACACATATCAGGATCTGGGTAAACTGGGACATCCGGACGTATGCACAGAACACTTACAGCCAAGAGACCCAGAACTGTGGATAGACTTTTATAATTATATGTTCACAAACTTATCTATTGAGGATTCGACTTTCAATATAAATACCGTGTTATTTCCAAGGCTAGATAAATGCATACTACATTCATGACTTGGTGCCGTATTATGATGGCTTAATGACATGATTCCAGTGTAAAAGAGAGACGGCGCTATACTTGACCAATAGCACCATCTCTTTTTCGCACTGGAATCCTGATGGCATTAATACTTTGTAATACGGCCCTTGAATAGATGATAAGTTTGTGGCTCCACAAAATTGTGTATCAGAACCTCTAACTTCATTGATGTGAAAAGGACAGCTAGTGTTTAAACGATTAATTAATGATATTTTTATGAAAAGGTTTTATTTTCTATCTTGGCACGAATTGAGGGTTTATTCTCAGTCGTCCCCACCCCGTCGTCCCCACTGGGCACTAGTGGGAAAAATAGTTTCGTTCCTCCCCAGTGATGACGATTGGAACTTTTTATTTCCCACTCGTTCCGCTATAGACCGACAGTCAAAATACAATAATGGGGATTTGAAGAGATTTCACACGGATTGTTAAAATGTGCCCAGTGGGGACGATGGGGTGGGGACGACCGGGAATAAACCGAATTGAGTCACTCCCAAAAGAAAGCTCAGTTCCCGCCAAAATTGCTGTTGTTCGTAAGTACTGCCACCTGCTTTATATTACGAGTTGTGTCTCCTATTGTTTGTAATAGGGCTGGTCCACATGAATTTTTACACGCCCATAGTGCCATCTAAGTTTAGTGTGGACCAGTCTTTAGAAGCTTTATACTTTCTGGCTATGACCAAGTATTTATCCTAGATTTTTAAAGGCCAAAACTAAATGCGCTGAGATTAATTGTCTAGTTACGAGGGCCTTACATTATTACGCTTGGACAGACTGTTGTAACTAAAATAATCTTATTGTACTGTTTCGGTTGAGATTTTATGGAAATTATATAGCATCCGAATGTGAAAGACATTATTATAATGTTAAATATTATTGGAATGTTTTATGCATGAGTTGCGAAGTTCTTTTACGAAATTACGGGTTCATTTTGTGCTTAATGGTTGTATTAATTTTAATAGTTTTATAATTATGACGTGATGTCTACCTAAAGCATTTTAAATATAGATATTAAAGATGTATTTTAAATATAATTTATTGTATCTGAACAAAAACTGCCGTAGGCTGTATCGTTATTATTCAAAATAATATTTAGAAATGTTATTGAAATATAAATGAACTTATTATAGATTTAAACAAATATCAGTATTTTTGTTCTAGTTGAAATACATTAAATTATAGTTTTAGCAATAATATCTATCTAATTATGAATTATAAATCGCCATGATATGAAGAGTAGAATCGACATTTATTACTTATTCCATTGGCATTATGGTTTTGGTTTACAATCAATATGATTTTTTTTATAACAATAAATATTTTTAGCACACTATTGGGTTTCAATAAAAAATAATTTGAAACGTATATATTATAACATTTATTTTCTAGAATACTATGACGTTTTAATGTCAATGTGAGGAGAATATAGTTTAAAATAAGATATAATCAAATCTTGGAACCCTAGAATTGTAGAATTGTGGTCACATAGCTAGCATACTCTAAAACTTAAGCTTGTGACGAATAGCACCTTCACTCACCAATATAACTAATTTAGAAACGAATTATTGAAAATGGATATAAAATTCATTGCACTGAAATACACGCACATATTATAGTTGTTAGGTGTGGAAGCGGGCAAGTCACGTGGCGCGCGCGGGCGGGGTGTATGGGTTCAGGAGATACTCAGAGAACGAGTTCACAGCCGACGCGCCGCGCACTTCCTTATCCAGAAGAGGTAGTTTGGTAACGTGGAAGTCTTCATACAAGTCTGCGATTTGTTCGAGATACTTTTCCTGGACTTTGTGTCTCGCCGCGCACAGATCGCACGGTGCTGATGTCCTCAGTAACAGCTGGTTGACGATAATGTTGTGCGTGTCGATGCCGCACCGCGTCAGCTCCTGCACTAGACGCTCAGTCTCATAGAGTGACAGGAACTCCGCAATGCAAACACATACGAAGGTGGTCTGGTTGGGGTCCTTGAACTGGGTGTTGACTTGTCTGATAACTGAAAGCATTTCGTCCATTTTGTTGCTGAACATGTCTGAGTTGAACTCGGCCAGGCCAAACAGTGTCGCTACTTGGTTGATAAATGGGGCCACCTGAAAAACAAAAAGAGGATTGTCAACTGACCTTAACCTAATTGACTTTAATTGTGTCAGTTATTTTTAATTGCTAATTAGTGTGAAGTTTTAATTCCATCTTGTGTGTTGTCAAAATAAAACTATTTTAAAGTTATAAACGCAAACTCATGCTACACCAAACACCAAAATTCGAAGCCGGCGAGGTCAGAAGACGTAGGAGTGAGGTGACAATATTACTGAATATGCACCGTCCTACTTACACATTTTGTGACTGCGACTGCCGCGAGTCTTGACGATTAATAAAGAGATCATAGATCTATGGTAAAGATGGACTATGTGTTTGAACTGAAAAAGGTACCTTCGACTTCAGTCGCATAAGTTTTCCAAGACCTCGTTCGACGACCTGTGGGAAAGACAGCAGACGCAGAGTGTGTCCTGTGGGCGCAGTGTCGAACACCACGGCACTGAAGTTCATGCCCTTCACCAGCTTCATCACCTAGAAACAACAAACCAGTTTATTTAATGAACTGCTGTCAAATAAAATGTTCTTCTTTGTTTCTCTATTATGAAGTGAGTGATAGTCTGTCTATGCGTTTTTACATAAAACGAAAAACAAAATGTGAATTTGTTACCAAGCGTAGTTGCGCTGATTACATATTAGGGAAAAACTGGGATAATTTGATTAAAACAGGTATGTTCAATAATAAAGAGATGAAAATGTTTGTAAGTTCGGGTGTACGAGGTAATCTCCGAATGTCTGCACCAAATTGGATAATTCATTTTTTGTTGTGTTCGATATTGCCAAGGTTTGTATGAAATAAAATTTCGGTAGGTACTTCGAAAAATAAAATTGCACCCGTGCGAAGCTGGATAGTGTTATTATAAGGTTAATTCATAAATTGATAAAATATCGTCGACCGTAGGTTCAATTGAGGTAAGGGACATTGGGTATTTTGTCCCTTACCTCAATTGAACCTACGGTCAACGATATGACTAATCTAATAAATACAGGGTGGAATTGAAGTCATGGGCATTATTTTAACCTAAGGCACTACTCACGATACTGATTGCATTAGGGCTATTAATACGCAAATCAAAAAAAATATTAATGCAATTAAGGAAAACCTTAAAAATGTAGTAAGTCAAATTGCACAAGGCTTATTATTGCAAATAAACACTTAAAGTAATTAAAACAAAATACTTCGTTAACGCCAATAAATGTTGAAGTATGAAAATCTTAAAGCGCAGTACAGCGCAAAGTGAAATGTAAACAAACATCACCTGCGCGCGCGCGGGTTTTTCCTTACAAGTAATAATAACAATGGGCTAAAAGACATGCCATCCGGCGGGATTCCCTAAACTCTCTCCGTCCCACTCCCTCACTCGCAAAAATACGAATATCACCCCCGAGCGGGGTCCCGGAACCAGTGTCATAACGACTGCGCAGGTGCATTGACGCGCCGCATCGAATCGCCGTACTCGCCGCTCGCGTCATAGGGTGCTTGGATTGCAGTGTATTAAGTGTTAGTGTAGTAGTTGTGTGTTTGTGTACACGATGCCTCGACCGCGTAATGTGCAGGCTAGGTACACCAACTAACAATACCCACAAATGGTTGTAATTTACGATCGCACAAGAAATTTAGTATGAACTCGTGAAATGTTCCATCGCCGCAACCCAAACGACCCTATTCCTTCACGGGGTCTCATTCCACCAGAACCACTAAGAACCTGTTGGATTTTTCGTCTTTTCACGTGCCAGCACATGCACAAGCTCGTGGAAGAGCACCCGTTTACCCTCTGTCACTTTACCGACAAATAAGGTTTTTTCAAAACAATCCACAAGCTAGGTACGTAAATGTTTTTTTTTAATGTATGTTAGTTGACGTAGTTTTGACCGTCCTAAGCCGGCAAAGTACGAAGGGAAAGTTGGAATTTATTATGAATCAATTCATTGGCAACTTATGAATGTCACGTGAGTCGGGCGGGGTCAAAGAATTCACGCCCAATGACGCGTACGGCGTAGTGTACCTACGCATTTGTTATCGAGAAGCGCAAAGTACTATTGTATTTGATACTTTCTATGACTTACTACATTTTAAGGTTTTCCATACTTGCATTAATAATATTTTTGATTTGCGTAGTAGTAGCCCTAATGCAATTAGTATCATGAGTAGTGCCTTAGGTTAAAATAATGCCCATGACTTCAATTGCACCCTGTATATACAGGATTGCAATTGCAGGGTTATTTGTAAAACACCAGCAACCTCTTAAGAGGTTATTGTACTCATCATTATGAACAACTTTTACTATGGGACCGAACCTGAAATCGCGAAATGAAAATCAGCTATTCCCTACATTTTGACGAGTTACACGAACATAAATGTAGGGAACAGCTGATTTTTTTTTCGCGATTTGAGGTTTGGTCCCATAGTGAAAGTTGTTCGTAATGATGAGTTCAATGACCTAAGAGGTTGCTGGTGTTTTACAAATAACCCTGTATAAAATGCTAATGTTAGTACGTGAAGACAGGGTTTTCTCTATATGACCACCAACTCCAATCAACTTCCGTTAGGGTGGTAAATACCCCTTGGTCTCCTGGTGAAAAGTAAGGGAGTTTGGTCGTGGTGGGTAGAAGGGGGTGGCGAAAATGTGAAAAATTATAAAACGTGTAACGTTAAATGCGCAAAACCTCATACCACATATACAAATAATATGAGTTCCCTGGATACGTTTTTAAGTTACAATAAATATGATTTTATTATTGAAATGTCTATTTTTATGTAGTTTCTCCTTTTTTTCTGCATATGATTTTATGTGAAATAATGTCTCGAAGTATGTGGTCAATTTATGCACTCTGCCTGTTGAGAGTAGCAAAACTATAGTAACTTTTTCCATTAAACCTACCTACTTTTGATACCTCCATCGTACAATGATAAGTGCTACGATCTATTTATACAGGTCCTTATCATACTAGCGGTTTGGAAGCGGCTGCGGGGCGGAGCGGACGCGCAGCGAATGCGTCGCGAACACGCCGCGGCTCCGCAGCGAGGTCTTCGCGCACGCGTGGCAAATACGTTACGTTTTCGTGGTATGGGAGTGGATCGTCTGATACTTAGTATCTCTGAGTAGTCTGTGGTCCTCTCACATTCGTGTTTCGTTACGGTCTGATGTGAGTTGGGGCGGACGGGCTGGCGTTTGTACGAGACAGTACAAAATAGTGCCCACTTTGCTGTTCGCGGCGATCCCGTTGCGCGTCCACAACGAATAGCTGCGCATGCGCGGCGTGTTCGTTGTGTGTCCGTAACGAATTCGTTGCGCGCCCGCTCCGCTTTGATGACGTTCGCAATCCGCTAGGCCCATAAAGTTGCATGATTTTGACGTTTTTATGCATTGTACTATATCGACTTTGGAGGTGACTTATAAAAGAATAGTGGAAACAGAGTCTCAGACAACATAGGTTCACAAAACGGACAGAGTGCATATTTTAACAACATGTTTTTTTTAATGATTTAGGATTATTTTTGCCCATTGTGTATTCTGCATTGCTTTACGGACATCAAACTGTATTTAAATTCTACGTGGCATATCTGTATGTGTGGGGCCCGGATTAGGGTTAAAATAAGACTTAATTTTCTTTGGCTCAATCGGCGGATAGTATGGCAAAATACATCATTTAAAAAAAAAAAACCTATATTATAAGTTACTAGCCGCCTGTCCCGGCTTCGCACGGGTGGACATTTATTTTTTAAACATTTTATTTTTTTCTTGCAATTAAAATAGCCTATATTAATCAGTGATAATGTAGTATTCAAATGGTAAAAGAATTTTTAAAATCGGTCCAATACTTTTTGAGCCAATTCGTTACAAACATACATACAAATCTTTCCTCTTTATAATACACACATCAAAAGTGTCTAGGGATCAAGCATTTTTATGCGGATTTCTTGAGATTGAGATGTGGCTTTGTAATAAATTTATGATTTTATACATTTATATGGATCCTTTTTGGTGCATTTCATAATTTGAATCAGGAACTGTGAATCAAATTCGAGTAAAAGATGAAAATCAGATTTCCCTATAAAAACATACAACGCATTGAAGACATTATTAGTGCTACTGTTTCCCTACTACTGATTAAAACCAACGTTATTATGGAGCGGCGACGTCATTTAAGCAGGGAAGAAATGCTCAGAGCCGTGGGAATGATAGAAGCTGGTTCCCGGCAACGTACTGTGGCTTTAGCTCTGAATACAAGTCAGAGTGTTATCAGTCGACTTTGGACACGTTACCGAAGCACTGGTACCGTGGCTGAGCGCCATGGAGGACGGTATCGTGCACCACACGGAGACAAGACCGATACATTCAAATCTTAACTCGAAGAGCTCCAACAATAACCGCCATGATGTTAGCCGTGAGGCTTCATCACTCTTCAGGGAACTTAATTAGCGACCAAACAGTCAGAAACCGCTTGCATGAAGTGAACCTTCATTCCCGAAGACCGCTACGGGTACCACCTATAGCAATGCACAATCGTAGGATTCGATATCAATGGGCTCTTGAACACAGAAATTGGGCAGAAGAACAATGGCGTTTCGTGTGCTTTTCTGATGAGTCTCGTTTTGGTATGAGACCGGATACAAGACGTATACGACACTGGAGAACCCCTGGACGCCAACAGCGATTAAAATCCTGCCAGGAAGTCCATCCTTATAGTGGTGGAACCATCATGGTATGGGCGGGTATTTGGATCGGCGGAAGAACTGAGTTGATTTGGATCAGAGGCAACCTCAACGCTCAAATTTATGCTGAGACGATTGTATCAGACGTCATCGTTCCTCTACAAGTGCAAATCGGTCCCTTATTTCAGTTAATGCATGATAATGCACGACCGTACACCGCAAGAGTTGTAAGACAGACTCTCGCCGCAGCTAACATCAATGTCCTGCCCTGGCCTGCTCAGTCGCCAGACTTGAACCCGCTTGAGCATGCATGGGATATGCTACAGAGAAGAGCTCTGCCGAATATGGAGGGTATCCAGTCGCAAGAAGACCTTTTTTTGTTGTTGCAACGAACATGGGCGGCCATTCCACAGCGTGATTTGGATGAACTCATTTTGAGTATGCCAAACCGATGTTCTTGTGTTGTTAGTGTTCGCGGTAGAAACACGGATTATTAATTGTTTAAGTTACCCAATAAAATTTTAGAGAAAACTGTTATTTCAGTCTTTTTTTCGAACTTTTGTGTTAGTGGTTCAAATGTCAAAAATCCCTTTATTAGGAAAATGGCAAATTTCTTTATTAATGCAAAGGTGACTTGGTTTATCGTTACTGTGACAAACGAAAACACTTTATTTGATGAATCCTTAAAGAAAATTTTAATTAATATCAATCAGGAGAAAAGTTATTGCAAAAATATATGTTGATCCCTAGACACTTTTGATGTGTGTATTAGTATAGAAGTATAGAAGTACGAGTATAGACTGAAATCGATTCAGTAGTCAATTATGAACAAACTATTTTCAGGTTTTTGCGTATTTAACGTTACACATTGTATACTTATCTGTCCTTTTCTAACTCATGTGAACTTCTGGAAATTTCAGAACAAATTTCTGGAATGTTCTAGAAAACTCCAAAATGTATGCAACTGTAACAATCGGTCTAGAAATTTCTAGAAGGTTTTAAAAAAATTCTGGAAATTCGTAAAAAAAAATTGCTCCCGTGCGAAGCTGGGGCGGGCTGCTAATATATATTTAAAATTTATTATAATCTGCGGTGGTAGATAATATGTTAAATTATTATCAAAATACATTTGCTTATCGTCAGGGAAATTACATTTAAATAAAAATTGCCTTTGACACAACATTGTTTGAACATGTAGTTTAGATTTTACGATCATGTTTTGCAATTTGTAACACACTGAACAGTTGTGACCGTTCGGCTGTTTTTTCTATCTAAAGACTTACTAGGTCGTAGTAAGTCTAAAAATTAAAAAAAAAAAACGATATGGAGAGGTGGAGCAGAAGGGAGTGTCAGACGCTTACTGACTAAACGCTTACTGACGGTAACCCTTTCGGACGATCCCGCTGCCCGGACAATCCCGCTGAACGACGGGTTTTCGACAATTTAACCTATATGAAGAGAAAAGGAAGGATTTTTTTTGTATAAAAATCTTATTCCTTGGGTTAACTTCGTTTCAAGTTTAGATTCTTTGACACAAATATTTGTCTATTCTAATATAATAAAGAGGTAATTATTAGTAAGTTTGCATGTAGGGGGTAATCTCTGGAACTAGCAGTCGGGCTTAAACAAAAGTTTTTGAATTTGTTAGCCCAATTCTTGAGAAAGGTTAAAGTCAAAGCATTTATTTCAAATAGGCACATAAAAGGCAGTTTTGAATGTCAAAAATTACAATAAAATAGAATTGATTCTAGTCGCCCCTTCCAAAACATAGTTTACGTATGGAGAAGAATGGGCAAGAAACTCCACCACAAGACACTCATATTATTATGTCACATTATTTGATAATATACCACAAAACATTATTTATATCTCAATATTGATATTTATGTGGATAAACATATGTTTTGTATGTTCAGCTTCAAAGTTTACCCTAACAAGAACAAACTTGACAGAAAACTACAATTTGAATTGCCTTTCCCAAAGTGACAATCTAATCAAAGTTTCTGGGATTCACCAATTAACATGCAAATATGGTTAGTTTTTATTGAAATTAAAACGTACATAAGTTATGTTAATAAGAATAATAAGATATTTCCCTATAGTCAATATATTAAATTTTAAGGGAATCCCCTTACACATACCTACAGTTCGAGTATGTTTTAAAATTTTGTCATAATTTTATTTTGTTAAGTATTGTCTAAGTAAGCTGATTACTTTTTAACAAAGATTAATTTTAAGATGATTTCCCAATCACTTGTATTGTAGCACAACAATCATTGGTATTGTAGCAACGGAAAGACTAAAGGATGTCTTTAAGTGTTGAGTTAATTTATAAAATTTATCTTACCTCTGCATAACTCATAGCCTCATCAATGCCAGGGAAGGCTCCCACTATTTCCTGCATCACTCCCTTGCCCAGCCTCATAGCTTCTGTTTCCCCTTCAAAATATTCCTCAGGCAACTCTGTGAGCCCAACATTGGGATCAATTTCCATCGCAAATAGATTATTGAAGCCTTTTACTTTGGTTGGCACCTGAAATGTGAATAAAATCATACATTATTGTAGTGACAACAACAACAATAGAAATGTTGTTTTTATTTGATTTTGGGTTAGAAAATAAAAACCAAAGTACTGGTTGTGTTTATCTTTCTCCTTCTTCAAAGTTATTTTTCTAAAAAAAAAAATGGTTAAGTATCTACAGTGTGTAATTTTATTGTTTGTATCATAGCACATAACATTGCATGTGACCTAGATGTTTAGTGATAAATAGATACTTCGATGAAAAAGTTATTAGATTGCAAACAATTGATTTATGTGAACACACAAAGAGCAGGTTAATAAAAATAATTATTTCATCAGCCACTATTTTGGCAATTCTGTCAGCCGCTTTTCCGTAGAAATCGTGGTTCCGACTTCCGAAATTGTTTTCAGTGCAATAATTTATACTTGCGCTTAGAGAAAACATAACCTACCTTGGAGAACTTTTGATCAAATGCATCAGAAATGTTATGCGCTGGATCAGTCGAAATAATGAGGACAGACTCCCGGACCTTGGCTAGTTGGATGGCCAAGCTGCAGCTAAAAACAAATAACACTATTGGATTCAATTGGATCTCGATGATATTACTCATTTTTGTGATAAATTGCATACCTGCACGTAGTTTTACCAACTCCACCTTTCCCCCCAACGAAGATCCACCTCAGGGATTTTTGGTCAATCACATTTCTCAAGGAAGGTTCTAAGATGTCCAAATCTTTGCTTTCTTCCATTTTTGCAGAGTATTAACTTAACGAAATTAATTAGGTTCTCCAAAACAGCTCAACTCGAAAATCGTAAACGTAAATTTTTTTGACGTAACGTGACGTGACATGCGCGAAACTGAAGATTCGATGTGATTGTCAAAATTTGTCACCACAGAACAACGAACAAAAACTCTATCAGCTACAAAGAGTACTAATCAGCTCTATGATGAATGAACTAACGTCGTGGGTAAATAAAACAAATTGTTATTTGGTCATTGGTGCTTGGTGCAACAAGAAATAAATAAATCCTGCGTAGTAGAAAAAAAAAATATCATTGGATAGGCTTTATCAACAGCTTTCTCACAGACTGTAATGTTGGATTTTATGATCTTTCACAACAACATTATTTCATAAACGTCAAAACAATTCGGTCATCTGTCAAGTTAAAATTGTAAAACTGAATTCGATTTTCGATCAAAATAAATAATTGATGTAATGTAATGACTGAAATGTGCAAGTTTATAAATGAAAATAATGCTCTATCGACTTTTCCGCGGTCGTTTAACATTCAAGTTCTACATAGTGTTCACAATAATTGTAATCGCTTCGATATGTTGTTACTTTTTTCCACCGATTTATCCTATTGCCCCAGTGACTGTGCCACCAAATCCTCTACATCCTCGTTCGTCACGCCACTTGTCTAAGTTAATGACTATAGTGTTCCGTCAGTTTGAAGATTTCGAAAATGACATCGCTGATAGCGTGCAGTCGTTTATATCAGCGTTTCCTAATATGCCTGTGGTGGTAGTATGTGAAAATACTCCTTATCCACCGTTCCCTTTCTCTGTAACGAACGAGACCCTACGAAATGTTAAAGTACTGTCATTGGAACTGAAGCTTAGTGCATCGCCGCAAGATTTCAATCCATTAACGCAAATATTTACTGAGTATGTATTGTTTGTGCCTGATTCAACGCGAGTCTCGCGTCGGGTGCTGCAACTCGCGATGGCGGCGGCTGCAGCAAGTCCCACACAATCTGTAGCTATTGGTGTTGGTAACTCTCACTTGATATGCCAGCATCTGCAGTGGAACTACGCAGACTGGACGCTGCACTACAGTAAAGATGCTTCTGGAAAGATCTGTGATGCTGTACATGGTCAGCACGCACTGCTAATTAGAACTGCTGTTCTGCAGAAAGTACCACAACCCTTTGCTTTACCTTTTCCCGAGTCTCTTTATCTGCAAACTGCAGTCAAAAATGTTAAGGTAGGTATGATTATGTGTAAACTGAGGTGTTCCTAAATCAACTCTACAAACTTTAAGAAGTGCTTTAGACTATCAAACTGAACAATTCTTTCACTATGAGACCAACTCTGAAATCACAAAAAAACGAGTGTGCTTATGACCACACGACTGAAGTGAAACTTCTTTCGCTCCATCTGTATGTATATTTCATTTACTAGCTATAAGAGAAAGAGAGAAAGAAAATGTGCGCGCGCACTGCTCTCTCTTGCTCCTACACTGTGATACAGACAATAAGCCTGCAGTGTGCTTAGATATACGGAACGTATTTGGCTATGAGAGGAAGAGAGAAAGAAAATGTGCGCGCGCACTGCTGTCTCTTGCTTATATCCCCCACTTAACTTCCGTTCGCCTTGCCCGATCACACTTTTCGTAACGCTTACGTCACGCGTTCGCCAGCTTACTCCCCAAGTCAAGCGTGCGTAAAGAAGTTTCACTTCAAAAAAATCAACTGTTTCATACATTTTGGTCAAGAAGAAGAACTTTTGTAAACAGCAGGTTTTTTTTTCGTGATTTCAGAGTCAATCCCATACTGAAAGTTGTTCAGTTTGATGTTCTAAAGCACCTCTTAAAGTTTTTAGGGTTAATTTTTTAACACCTTATTTAGATCATTTTTTACTCAGAATATTGAAGATACATTTATAATGTTTGTATTTTAGGTCCAAATATCAGATGGCAAGCTAGGTCCAGGTCGTGGAGTGCTCAAGACTCCAGGGGCAAAGCAGAGAGCATCTCGTCACATGCGGGACTACAGGGTTGCTCTGTACAAGCAGCTGGGAGTGAAGGCTGTTATTAGAGAAGATGGAAGAGTGCAGTGGTTTGGCTGCAAGAGGGAGACACAGGTATATTTTATCACACATGTTTATTTTATGTTTTTCATGAAATTATATCATTATTAAGCCAATCTTTGTCTGAAGTGTGCAAGAGTATTTTATAATGTTCTATAACTTTGTATAAAAGAAAGAAATAGAGGATCCAAGGGAGAGAAGGATAATATTAGTTAAGGTTGATTAAAATAGATGTGAGTGGGTGCTAGTCATCTGCCTAGCTTTTTCTCAACTATGTTGGGGGTCAGCTTCCAGTCTAACCGGATGCAGCTAATCACCAATATTTTACATGGAGCAACTGCCTGTTTGACCTCCACAACCCAATTACTCGGTAATACGATACCCCTTGGTAAGACCGATTGTCAGACTTTCGGACTTCTGACTATCCGTAGCAACTGTCAAAGATCAATACTCAATACTCAATACTTTATTGCATTCCATAATGTGCACATATAACAGTTGGTATGTCAGAACATCGAATCAATTATGGACCCTGTCGGGCACAGCAAAGTTAAATTTAATAGGAGAGAGGATGAAGGCGTTTTTTGTTAAGAAAAAAGATAAAAATAAATAAATATTAAATTAAAATAATACGTATCATTTATTTATTATTATTATATTTTTTATTTTGTTTTGTTTTTGTATTTATATTTTATATAGGTAAGGATTTATTTTGGTTTTAAATTATATTTATATATTTTTATATATTGCATGATTTACATTATTAGCACAATAAATTATAATACTTAAGCAATTTTGTTGAATTTTATAGAATATTATTATTAACTGTGCACTGTTTATCATATGAATTCTAAATTAACAGTATTTTAATGCTTTAAAATAAATGTATATTTAAAGTGAAATTTAAAATTAAATTTAGGTATTTTGTGAAACTTGTTTTTCATGTTGTTGAAATTTATCGCTAAAATATTCGTTAATAGTGTAGTAGCTTTTTATTATCAGAAATTGTTTTAATTTATTGAAGAAGATATTATTTTTATTTATATTTTTTATGTATTCCGGTAACTTTTTAATGGACATAACAAATGTACTAGACGAATGCATTTTTAATCGTGAAGTGGGTATGTTTAATCTGCTTTCATGTCTAAGTGTAATTTTTGTTTGGATATCTCCTCTTTTGGTATAGAATTGCGGATATTTTCGTACAAATTTACAAATTCCAAGTATGTAGAGGCAGGGCAGGGTTAATATTTTTAGATCTTTAAAGTGGGGTTTACAGGAGTCTGTATCTTTGATATTTATTAAAATTCTAATCATTTTTTTCTGTAGAGTGAATAATGTAGGCGCGTCTGTACTATTTCCCCATAGGATAACTCCATATTTGAGCCATGCAAATGCGTACGCGTAATATGTTACCAGTGCTGTTTTGAGGTCTGTTGTTTTCTTGATTTCTCGGAGAGCGTATGAAAACTTGGATAATTTCGTTCTTACTTTTTGAATATGCGATTTCCAATCTATGTGTGAATCTATGTCTATTCCTAAAAGGGTGAATTTATTTACTGCTTCTAATTTTGATCCATTGTATTTGAAACTTATACTTATAGGTATTTTTTGTCGGGGGTGGAAAGTTATTATTTTTGTTTTACTGTAGTTAATTTCAAGGTTGTGTTCATTCATCCAGTGTGTTGCAGTGTCAAGTATAGAACTCAATTTTTGGTTTAAATTTATATTATTTTCACATGATGTTAAGACAGATATATCATCGGCGAACAATACACATGACTCATTGATGTGGTTTGGGAGATCGTTTATGTAAACAAGGAATAGCAGGCACCCTATCACACTTCCTTGTGGTATAGAAGCGTTTACGGGTATGTTTTGGGATCGAATTAACTCTATTTCTTTTGATTTATGATTGTAATGTTCTATTTCTACAACTTGTTCTCTATTTTTTAAGAAAGATGTGAACCATTCATAACTTTTCCCGCGGATACCGATGTTATATAGTTTATTTAATAATATATCAAATTGCACCTTGTCATAAGCTTTTGTCATGTCTAATAACAATCCTACAGCGTATTTTTTATTATTAATTATATTGAGGGCTTCTTGTATATATTTATTATACTGCGTGCTTCGTTCTCGATATATGTTACTTTACCATGCAGCTTTCTCGAGTCACTCGGCAACTACGCAATTTTCAGAGCTAAAACTAAACGTAAGTATTAGTGTGCGTTATCTGTGTCCTAGCGCGATCCGTCATTCTTTTCGTTTGCGCGGCAACTGATACTGTGTTCTTAGAAATAACTGAGTAAATTTGAGTGTTTAAAAGTGAAATTTTGCTTAAATTTAACTACTTATCCATAAAAGACGCCATGAAGAAAAAGATTTACAATAGTACAAGAAGTATATAAGAAAAATTTAATGAAAAATGAAGCGTCGTTGTCGTGGTCGGAATGACTACGAAAGTGATACCCAATTTCTAGTATTCCAGGTAACAAAAACGTTGTCTTGTGATTCCTATTATACCGGTACGGCTACTGGCTTTAATAGCAGTTAAGGCCACAAGGTTTACATAACCTTTGTACCGGTTGAGACGGGTGGTGTACGAGATACATCGACGTGCTCATTGGACTCTGGTCGTATACGAGATATACGGACGAGATCCTTAGATTCGGGGCGTATACGAGATATACGGACGAGATCTTTAGAGTCTTATGTGAAGTCTGTGAGGCTTCAATAAGCAGTTTTTAACAATCACTTGTACAAATTTTCCGTGGTATGTTTATCGTTTTTTCTTTCAGATTACAGTAGTGATAACACTTCGAACGAAGTAAAAATAATTAAAACATTACCATGAGGTATGTCACTAGAAGCTATGACAGATCCGGTTCCAGAAGAACCTGAACCTCTCATAGTAAAAAATCCTACCTCGTCTCCAACGGTTGATCCTGAGCCTACCTCAGCAACACCAACTATAAGTTCAGAGGCACTTTTAGCACTGGGGATCTTATGCCAGACACACCTGTGTAAGGTCCCTTTATAAAGTCCCTTTATAAATAGTGACTTGGCTCATATTTGAAGCAACAGTTTAAAAAAGAGACAAAAACAAAAACTAATAGAACAACTGATTTCAAAATGCCCTTTATTAAAGGCACCAAAGCTCAACCCATAGATTTCTGCTTCGGTGAGCAACATTACTGTCAACAGACACAAAAAGATAGAGTTGGAACAAAACCAACTAGGCATTGGGTTGTCTATAAGTAAGTAATGCAATTTATCATTGTTGATAAACAATGATACAGTGGACTGATTGGAATGGATCTCACTACTTAGTGGTGCTGGAAGGATATTGACAGAATTACATTTTGTCCAAACAAAAACCAAGGAAAACATTGATCTTCCCTGTGATTGATAAAAAGTTTTTGAATATTATTATAGATGTTGAACGAGATGAGTTACAAGTTTTGAACCCTACATTTAATCAGCATACAGTAAATAAGGGAAACTTACAAGGTCCCCCTCGCTACAATCCAAGCCCAACAGTAAGGTATGGGCACAAGAAGACCCAGTCCTCGATACAAGCCCGGGAACGTCACGGACACTATTATCAGTCCACGGCCAAAAAAGCCAAAAGCCTCACAGGGAGAAACCTCTTGCTTGCACATAGAGGTAAGTCATGCTGGAAGGCTCACACAATTTTTACTGTGCTGGAACAAAATTTGCAAAGATGAATTCATAATTAATTATTATCAAAGGATACTCAATTACCTTTGTAAACAAACCTCATCAGAATTTACTGCCACTTCCCCTTTCAGAAAAATCAGCTGTGAAAAATGCTGATATGCATACTGCTAACATCAAATTATTAAAATTGGGGGCTATATCCCCTTTCAAGCCTTGTAAAGACTAAATTATCTCTTATAAATTTTTGATTCCAAAACATATGGTACAAAGAGATTCATACTAAACTTGGTCATTGAATTAATATGTAAAAATATCCCATTTTAAAAATGGAGAACAGCAATAGATTTACTTTCTCCAGGCCATTACATGGCAAAAATTGATTCGAAAGAATAATAGTTAAAAAAAAAAAAAAAAAAAAAAAAAAAAAAAACCATATGCTTGAAAATACCTATGTTTTTTCAATTTAATTAAATAAATTATACGAATTTCATGCCTTCCCTTATGAAGATAGTTGTGACACGTCTAAGAGAAAAAGGGTACAAGTCAGTTCAATGCTTAGATGACCTACTAAGTATAGGATCTAGCTATCAATCATGTTTGCAGAATGTTACAGAAACAATAGCCCTTTAAAAGTGTCTGGGATTTATTATAAATTTTGATAAAAGTGTAATAGTACCATCACAGCCTTGCAAATTTTTAGGTTTTGTGTTTGATACAAAACATATGACATTACAATTGCCCATAGACAAAGTATCAAATATCAAAATGTCAGTTCAGAAATACTTAGATCTAGAAATGAATTGGGATATTAATTGCAACTTGCCCAGCTTCCACACTTATGGTTGACTTTACACTAAATTTTTAGAACATCATGAGTACCTATAAATATTTATCTATAAATTATGATGAAAGTACCTTCAAATAGACTGACACTATGATATAAAATTAGATCTACAATGATGGGCTAATAAATATTAGTACAGTATGTAAAAGTATTGCCTATCATAAACATGATATTGAATTGTTCATGGATGCCTCCATGAGTAGATAGGGTGCTGCTTACAAAAACAAGAGCCTATGGCTTCTGGAGCAAATATGATAAAACATACCATATTAACTAGTTAGAATTACTTGCAATATTTATGGCATTTAAAGGTTTTTTTGTAAAGGATAAGCAATACCTTAATATTCTGTTGCGTAGATAATAAGACAGCAATATCTTATTTAAACAGAATGGGTGGTATTCAGTTCCCACAATTAAATAACTTGGCCAGATCCATAAGGCAGTGTGAAGAGAGACATATTTGGTTCTTTGCCTCCTACATTAAGTCTAGTAAAAATAAAGAGGCTGATGAAAAGTCCCGAAAAATATATCCAAACACCGGAGTAAAACACTGGGGCATTTCAAAAAAAAAAAAAAAAAAAATTGTATCTGAGCTGGACCGGTGCACCTGAAATTGATTTAAGTACCTATGTGTCCTGGAAACCAGATCCAGAGGCAATAAATATTGATGCTTTTACTTTGACCTGGACAGAATATTTTTTCTATGCTTTTCATCCATTCAATTTAATATTAAAATGTTTACAAAAAATTAAAAATGAGAAGGCAACAGGTATCATGGTCATGCCCCAATAGCCTTCACAACCTTGGTATCCTTTAATGCAGACTATGCATGTCTCAAAGCTAAGTAATATTTTTTTAAACCTCAAAAAATATCTTCTATATTCTTCTTTCAACCACTATCAACTTACTCTGATTGCAGGAATATTATCAGGCAAGCATGGTTAATAAAGGGCTATTCCCCCAATATCAATATATGTCATGTTTGTAACCGTAATACACTAAAACAATATAATGTCACATACCTTTTGCCAGGAGCATGGTATAAACCCATTCCATTATTTCTTAACAAAATTATTCGACTCTGGAGCTACCTATGGGACCCTAAACTCTCATAAAATCAGCTCTATCTTTGATAATAGGCTCTAAAATTGGGGAGGGTGATCGTATTAAGAGGTAATTTAAAGGATGCTATAAGTCAAAAACCACCGTTAGCAAAATACCAAACAACATGGGATCCAAATAAAGTTTTAAGTGTACCACACAACTGAACTCCCAATATGACATTAAGTTTTGAACATATCTCAAAGAAATTGGTGGTTTTTTGCTTGCACTAAGCACAGCTCAACGGACACAAACCTTAACATTAATAAAAATATCTAATATATAACACTGAGGAAAGTTGTGTTATATTACCATTACTGATTTGATAAAAACTTCGGCTGCGGGACAAACCCAACCTAATCTTTTCATATCCTTTTTTGAAAAAACTGAGATTTGTCCAGCCAAAACATTGTATGATTACATGAGATTGACTAGAGATATAAGAGGTCATAATGACTACTTGTTTTTGTCACTTAAAAACCCCATAAACCAATTTCGGTTTCTACTACTGGTAGATGTATTAAAAATACTCTTACAGACTGCGGTATTGATACGCGCGTCTGCTCAGGTCATAGTACACGACACGCCTTTACATTCAAGCCTAAGTCTTAAACAATATCATTAAATGTCATCAGACAAACTGCTGGTTGAACAAATAATTCATTAACATTTACAAAATTTTATAGGAGGCCAATTCCCAATTCAGGAGTTTGCCTAAGCTGTGCTTATGCTTAATGCAGAATAATATATTCTTAGTTTTTAGTACTTACACTATTGTCAATAGAATATATACTATGTACATATATGTATATTGTGATCTAAATTAATGTGCCATTACCTATTAGTTGATAAATAAGGGATGGTTACCTATGTAGCGAATAAGGCTGTATAATTGATTAAGTATTAATATGATTACTGATTGTTAATTATGTTTAATTATAGAGAAGAATTTAAGATGTCTATAAATGAAAGTGTTAATTTCAAAAAATAAAATAAAAATTATTTTAAAGGACATAATGACCAATGAGTCAGGCTTATCTCAAGTTTACCATCTCTATAAACATCTGCATGGTAAAGTAACATATATCGAGAACGAAGCACGCAGTATAATAGATGATCAAACGAACTTACCTGTGTGAAGTTCGATCATTATTATACGAAGTGCTTCGTTCGAAGATATATGTTCCCTACCCATCCCACCCCGGTAAAATTGAGATAACCTTTCAAGAATCTAAAAAGAATGACGGATCGCGCTAGGACACAGATAACGCACACTAATACTTACGTTTAGTTTTAGCTCTGAAAATTGCGTAGTTGCCGAGTGACTCGAGAAAGCTGCATGGTAAAGTAACATATATCTTCGAACGAAGCACTTCGTATAATAATGATCGAACTTCACACAGGTAAGTTCGTTTGATCATCTATAAACAGCCAAAACGGTAGATCGGTTTTTGCGAAAACCATTTTGACTATCATTGAATATATTATATTTTTCACAAAATGCATAAACACGATCGCACATGGCTTTCTCAAATATTTTTGAGGCTGTTGGTAAGAGAGCAATGGGACGGTAGTTGTTTGGGTCGGTTTTTATGTTTTTCTTGTGGATCGGTTTTATAAGAGCTTTTTTTAATAAATCGGGAAAAACGCCTTCTTCAAAAGATTGGTTAAGTAGTATGTAAAACGGCAAGGTTAATTCGTCAGCGCATTGTCTTATTAGAGCGGGTGGAAGTTCATCAATTCCATGGCTTTTTTTGTTTTTTAAATTCTTAATTATTGTATTTACTTCGTAAGGATCTACTGGGCTAAGATATAATGTATTTTGTGTAACTGAAATCGCCGGGAGCCCTTTTGGTTTGCTGCCAGTAGGTAATGTGCTGTCCCCACCAATAGAAGCAAAAAAACTATTAAATATGTTGGCTACCTCTTGGGGTTTTGAAGTTAAGCTGTTATTAATTTGTAGGGTTATGTTGTGTTTCTCACTTTTTAGTTTCTTGTTTGTGCGTTCATTGATTATTCCCCACATTGTTTTAACTTTATTGTTAGATTGCATCAACTTATTTTTAAAGTGTAGTTTTTTTGCAACTGTGACAGTTTTCTTCAATGTTTTTTCATACTTTTTATAATATTTTGATAATATTGGATTTTTTGTTTTAGTTGTTAATGTCTTTAATAGTCTTTTATTTAAACAAGATTTTTTTATACCTGAAGTAAGCCAATATTTTTTATATTCTGTTTTTAGTTTAATTTTACGCAACGGTATACATTGGCCCCGATTCTGTTGTTCACAAAATAAACTAAATTTAAGTTCAGTGCATCTTTCTTTTTCTATTTAATTAAGAAAAGGACAGAAGATAAATATTAGTTTAGTCCTGTCAAATTAGATAATCCATAGACAAGTTTAGTCGTGATTAAAAAATTGGCTACTAAAAATACGTCAATTTACGTCAGGCGCTGTCTAATTTGACAGGACTAAACTAATATTTATCTTCTGTCTTTTTCATAATGAAATAGAAGGAAAAAGATGCACTGAACTTAAATTTAATTTAGTTTGTGAACTACAGAATCGGGGCCATTGATTAAGAATAGAGATGAGTGTGTCATTAAATATTTTATAATTTATGTTAATGTTATTATTGGTTTTAAGAATATCATTCCAATTAAGTTTTTGTATTTCCTCTTTGAATTTTGTTATATTTGTGTTATTAAATAGTCTTTTCATTGTGTACCAGTTAATTTTTTCTGATTGTTTAGGTATTTTTAAATGTAAAATTGTACTATGGTGGTCGGAAAAACCTAGCTCTTCTGTAGTTGTGTACATGTCTTTGTAGTTAAAGGTTGTGAATATTAGATCTATGCACGTTGCAGTGTTTGGTGTAATACGTGTAGGGCTTTTTACATGTTGAGTAAAATTGTGTTCCTGCATAAGATTTAAAAATTGATTAGTTTTTAAACTATCTGAAATTATATTAACATTAAAATCGCCGCCTATTATTATATTTAGTTTGTAGTATTTGTTGTTCTATGAATGACAGCCAGGGCCAACAGCTTGACATGCTTTCCGAGAGTGGGTGCTATGTATACCAATTGCATTGTAGCATGCTGGCTGCCACTGCAAGCTTCATGCTATGATATATTTGACCCTTTGAAGCTGGTATAGTTACGCAGAGTGCATTGGAGTATAAATAGGAAATAAACCGGATACTGTGGGCCATCAAATGCTTCCGAAATCAGGGTTTATTTGCCACAAATATTAAACGATAGTATATTGTGTAACACATAATATTGTATAGCAAAATAAACAAGAGATACAAGGAAGTAAAAAACTTAGTTAATCATTTAAAATTTCTAGCGCTGCTACCCATCAGTGCAGGGCACGCCATCCTACATGCTGTCGGGGCGCAACACGCCGCCTTGTTGTCGCCGCAACATGCGCCGCGTCGCGGGGCACGTGTTGCGCGCGTTGTTGCAAGCCGGGGCGAGGTGCTGGCTCGAGACGACGTCGTTACTGGGGGCTGTTATGAGGTATACTTTGGTTGCAACTTCCAATTGATTAGATGGGTTTGCTCACAGGTCCTAGATAACGCAAGTACGTATCAATAACGTATCACAATCTGTATGAAAACCAAGCGTGCCATTTTTTTTGACTACCTACTATGACGTCACAAGCGCTCTTTCTCACTCACGCTCACCCAGCCAGCAGCTCACAGGACTGAGTGCGAAAGTGGCGGCTTACGATTTTTGATCGTAAGTTGGTGAGATTTTTGGCACGCGAAGTAGGTGCTTTTGCGTTATATAGGTGTATCTATATCTGTGGGTTTGCTTTTGTGGAGAAGTCAACACTATTCAGCAATGTCACATTATGGTAGAAGACCTTTACAAAGAAAGTTTATTCGAAATCAACTCAGTCTGTCGCAGTCCAGTGCTGGACAAAGGCTTGTCTGTGTCCGCGCAACGACACACTGTCCTCCGCCTTTCGCATCCATTTGAAATAAGAAAAACATAATATTATATTATTTTGCTAGCGGCCCGTCCCGGCTTCGCACGAGTGGACATTTATTTTTTAAACATTTTATTTTTTTCTTGCAATTAAAAAAGCCTATATTAATCAGTGATAATGTAGCATTCAAATGGTGAAAGAATTTTTAAAATCGGTCCAGTACTTTTTGCGCCAATTCGTTACAAACATACATACAAATCTTTCCTCTTTATAATATTATAGTATATAAATAGTATATAGTATAGATAAATACATTGCCGCTCGTTTCCTTATTTTACTCAATGCTTATTTTATAGTATTTTTCGCCTTCATATAAGCATCTCATCAATCTTTTATAACACTCACCAAAAACTTCCAGAGGTGACATTCTACCATGGGCAGAATACGTCGAAGTAGGCATCCACGCTTCCGACGTTTCCCGCGTTTCTTGGCTACAACGAGGCGGCGCGGACGCCGACGGATTCGTATGGGAGCGCGCGACCAAAGGACATTACTACAGAGTCGCCTACTCCGCGGCCAATCGCGTCTATGTGCTGATACTGCCGTTTACAGCCAGGAATGGCACCATGTGGCCAGCTGACTGGGTGTTGGCACATCAGAGGGAGTTCCCTGAGAGGCACTTGCATCCACTTGCACAGGTAATGTTACTTATGAAATATTTTTTATAATTAAACCAAATCTGCCGTTTAACTAATACCCTTGGATCGTCAGGTAAAACATTATTGCGAGAATTACGTTATCAACTGTTAGAATTGAAATTTTGACTACTTTTGCATAGTTTTGCTTTGCTTCGCAGTAGGATAAGCAATTCTTCTTTTTTTTTTCTTATTTATAGGATCACAATTGGTGATACTTTGTTCACATTACTTTCTAGACTATTAGTTTATATCTTCTATATAGTTTATAGCTTCTGCCCGCGACTTCGTAACAAATTTTACCTCTTTATAATATTACCTTTAAATATAACTTAAACGGCTAATCTCACTTATGAAGTGAGATTAGCTGGAAGATGAAGTTATTAGTAAGCTAAATAATTGCTGTCATCTCTAATAAATTAAAATGTATGGTCTTACAGATCACCTTTGCGGGTCGCCAAGCGCCTGCTCCGAACGACGCCAGAGCGTTCCTAGATCTGAAGTTAGGCGCCAACGCAGTGGAGCGCTGCGACAAACTTGGACCTAAATTACTTTATCCTTAGGTTTAAAATTATTTACACCTGTTTCTGAATTGAGAAATTGAAGTTGAGAACTTTCCGAACTCCACTTTAGCATTGATTAAGGTACCTAACTTTAATGTAGCCCACGGGCAAAAACAAATTGCAAGAAAAAATTGAATTTTGCGAGCATTCGCCTTAAATAGTGCTAAATTAAAGTTCATCAAGTTCTCAATTCAGAAATCGGGCGTAAAACCCATAAAAACTTCAGCATAGCTATTCACAACCATCCAACAGGCCATCGTATCCAAAACGACATATTTCGATAGCCTGATTTGCCTTGCCCCCGATAGCAAACAGCTGTCGGAAAAATAGCGGTCGTCTATTTGATTTAAACTGAGAAAAGTTTCGGGTTTAGTGACTTGTGAGCAGCGTTTAGAGGACTCCTACGATAACATTGATTGATGGTCGATACGGTACGGAAGCGTATCGAGTGGTTGTGAATAGCTATGCTGAGCATAGGGCCTGAAATACAAGGACTTCGGGAAGGTTTAGCTCATTATTAGATGGCAGACAATTCACAGCACTCTTTATTTGTCCGTTATAATGAACTAATGTTGCACCATATTAAGTCAGTTGCATTAGAATTTTTGTTTCCATCACACATGCTCCACAGCAGAGCTTTTGTTCACTGTTGCCTCGATCGCATAATGTTTGTTGTCTGCGATTATTTATAAGGGCCTGGCTACTATGAAACAAGAAATATCATTTTTATTTTAAGTGCAAACAAGAAATGTAATTTTTATTTTAAAATCAATACTTTTATTATTTTTGAGTGAGATGTTCAAATGTTCATGTAATTAATACTAGTCAATAGTTAAGAAGTCGGTAATTAGGGAGATTCAGGTAAAGCTGTGTTCTGTTTGTTATTAATAAATCAAGGAATGTAGAGAATCTGTATTTATTATTAATATTTCTTCTCAATACGTTTAAATTCTTAATCCAATCGTGTATAAATATTGCGTCATATTATTATGACTCTTATGTTATTGTCGTAAGGTATACATTGCATTAACGTGCTGAAATGTACCAATTCATTACACGAATGCGTCAGTTATTGCAATTTATACCTTATAACAATGACATGACGCACACTTGTGAATTGCTTGTTGCAAGGACTATGCTAGATGTGTAGATAAGAAATCATAGTGAAGAGTTAGATTTTTTTAAAATTGAAACTTCGGTACATCTTTGCATGTAAATACCATTTATATTAGTATTTAAACATTTTGAAAGCAATCATCACTTTAAATTATTTAATAATATTTTGAAATATCAATAAATAAGAATTGGATTAGAAAGAAAAAAAATCTAAGATGTATAATAATTGAATCACAAAACATTTAAAAATAAGTAATAGTAGTAAAGTTTTCATCGTAATTTTAATAATAAGAAAATTTTAAATATTCATTGTGATGTATTAGACTAGTCCAACTGCTTGTTAAATCCTAAAAAAATAAGAATTTAGTGATCTCACACTATTCTAGTCGACAAAGTATTACTTCTTACGGCACATAATAATTATACAGAATGGCCCATTGTGGCCCTCCAATGGGTACTAACTAGCCCGCCAAGATAGGCAACTGGGTGGAATGCGGCCTACAGTTCATTCACAGTTATATTTCCTGTGACAGCAGCAACCGAACAGCAACCTTATTGCTATGATTATAAAGATCACAAATTTTGACAGTGACGCAAAACAAACGTAAAATAACTGTAGAAGGACTGTACTCCCCTGCTTGCCGCCTCAAGTCTGGCTGCTCTATTCGAATATAGCGTTGAATATGTGTAATATATTTTTTACTAGCTGACCCGGCAGACTTCTTACTGCCTCAATCGATAAATAAAAGACTTAAACTTTTGTATAAATTAATTTTAAAACAGAAAACGAATCCGTATTTAATAAAAAACATTTTTTGAATGAAGCATGAAGTGTTATTATTATTTTGCAGTAAAGTTCAAATTGACTACATTTTGTTTAGAAAATGTTTGTATGGGAAATAGAAAAGGGCTGTTTTAAGGGTTTTCCCGGGAATTATTCGATTTTTTCTCACCTTTTAAACCTTCCCTAGACCTCCACGAACATTTCAAGACCAAGATAAGATAAATCCGTTCAGCCGTTCTCGAGTTTTAGCGAGACTAACGAACAGCAATTCATTTTTATATATATAGATTACTTTCGTCCTTGTCAAACTTATTGTACCTCGATGTGCGTGTGGTGTGAGGGCCACTTTGTTAAAACTCTTTGAAAATGTGTTTGTGTTTTTCGATTATAAGCGAATGATGTGGTCTCCTAATATATGTTCTGATTCTTACAAACTTTTATGTAATTGTTTCGCCTCTGTTGGAGATCCAATAAATGAATAATATAGTGACCCTGGGTCGATTTTTGACAAATGCAATCTAGTCCAGCGTCCTGTATCCAGCGCTAGATTTAAATAGCATAAGCATATTCAGCCTATAACGTTTCAACTGCTGGGACACGGATTTCTCTGTGTGGCAGTGGACCGTAATCCACCACGCGGGCCCAGTGCGGGTTGGTAGATGTCTTCGAATATGTGTTTCTAGGACATGCCGGTTTCCTCACGATGTTTTCCTTCACTGTTTTAAGAAATAGTTTTTAATAGAGCAGCTGCTAATTGGCGATCCAGTGCTACTGTATTCAAACACTGGATTGACATACTGGATCAATGTAAAACAGTCTGTAAACTACCTGATAATGGTGGGAAGATGGTAAATATGAACAGGCTAGATCATCACATGGCATGCTCTCGTGTACAGGCCATTAAAAAGATGGCGACCATTCAAAATGGAGTTGTTTTGTTTTTGAGAGTTTATAAAATGCATTTTGTATTACGTGCCTTTAGCTTTCTAGGCGCCTTTCATTGTATTAGTAATAAGTTATTATTTATTTATTATTTCAAAGCTTTATATTAGAATAATTATACAATTACGAGTAAAAAGTGTTTTATTTATTAAGATTAGAATTAAAATTAGTTGTCGTCCTCAAACTTCTCATCCACGACGCCCGTTTGGAAGGGCGGATCACGAACCAAGCTCAGCAGTTTGTCCAGTTTCATAATCTATGACACAAAAAAAAAACAAAATTATAGTCTGGCCGTACGTACAGTACGTCGAGATCTACTAACAGTCCGTTCACATTTATTTTACCTCTGATTTTACATCACTGTCCAAATCATAGTGATCTGTATTCTCATTTTAATAAGATTGCTGTTAAGTTGCTGCCATTGACAAGTCTGTCAAAAACTGGTTGCTGCTGTCCGAGGTAAATTATCAGTGAACGGACTGTATGCAAAATATTGTAATTCATATACTTAATACATAGTTTTGTTACGTCGGTCGTGAACTTGTGGCTAAACAATGTTTTATCCATTTTTATGAGTCATCATTCGGATCCGAATGACTTAATTCCATGATAGAAAAAAAAAATATTATAATAAAAAGAAAATGAATACGATACTTGTAATGTCCGTTGTTCAATTCCTTGAGATTTTTTGGGCGGTTTACACATTACTCTCAAATTCGGCGACAACTTCAAAACATGGCATGTTCCTCTAAAAAAGAAACGATATTACCATTGAAAATAATTCAAAAAACGACAGAAAATCATAAAAAGTTGAATCATTAAAAGTCAATGATCTGATGCCCCCAGAGAGATTTGAACTCTCGACCCCTGGTTTACAAGACCAGTGCTCTAACCCCTGAGCTATGGAGGCTATGTGTGGAGCGACGAAATAGGTAATCAAATGTTACGACCAGAATGCTAGAACAGGACAGCAATATTTGATAGCATTTTCCACGCTTTTATACATAATTAGGTGTGCTATCGTAGTTAATTATCTAATTTAATAATGGACTTCACAGTAAAATTTTATAGTAGAAAACAGGTTTATACAACAATTCTGGTTGCATAAAATTCGACATACTGAAGGCAGCCGATTTTTTTTCACGATTTTAGGGTATGTCCCATCCCATAGTAGGTAAAACTATTTCCTATTGACAAGTAGGTATGTACTTACCTACCAAAGAATTTCAATAACACTGTATAGATATGAATATCTATGATTAACGTTATTTGTTTATGATCTTTAAAAGTAAGTACCTGCTTACTCAAAGTACTCAAGTTTAGTAGATAAGATAGCAAATTATAATTAAATTAATTGATTTTGTTAGGTGTTACTTGGTATCTCCGCAGACGATGACAGGCAGTTTCGCGTTGAAGTCTAGTCTAGAGAGTTTCTTGGTCTTCTTGGAGACCACAGCCTGCACGCATATCGGCCGGTATTTATCTACGTTCAGGTCGTATACATACACCTGTGAAATGATGCGCATAGATAAGTGGATTCAACTTTTTAAGAGGTTTTGTTATCAAAGGACACAATTCTTAGCAGCTACATAAATGTAACATCCCAACTAACATTTTGGTGTTAATAATAAGTGCTACGTGAGCTGTTTAAGAGAATTTTACGAACCTAAGGTTCTATACAGGCACTAAAATTTGGTGATATAGCGCGCTTTAACTGTCTTATAACCCTGATTTGGGCCCACGATTTTAGAGCTTATAGTGACATAATAGTTATAGAGTAGTGTTAGATCAGTGACAATAAAGAGCTACAATAGTGCCATTGAAGCAGTGCTTACCACTTCAAGTGTATTGTAAGCTATACTCAGGTTACAACTGCAAGCTAAAGTAGTAATATAGTTATGAAATCTACTCTAATAACTTTTTTAGTAACATATTAGTGCTTCTTCGATACAATATATACCTTGAGAATATATTGTAGGTATTTAGTAGCAATGATCATCACCCAAAGCGCCAACCTTTTCACCTCTTTTCATATATTTTGTGCTTTTGTTACCGTCAACAGCGTTAAAATATTTAGCAGTACAGATTTAATGATATAGCCTAGTTTATAGTATTTGTAAGTGACTTTATGTTTAATAAAACAGGTAAGTCAATGTATTTTAGATTAGGTACTAGGTGTTATAATTATTAAAACTCACTGCTATGGTAAGTTTTCTGTAACAATGTATATATGTTTTCATCTCAATTTTGATACGCCTCAAAAATAAACTGCTTTTGATGATATTATATAGAAAAAAAATACTGCCTCAGTTATTTTTTTGTTTCAATTATGGTGAATAATAGTTTCTGGTACTGTCTATAGGTATGTTAATGGAAAACTGACAATAATATAGTAAATAAGTGGAGCAATAATGATTAGAAAAAGTTTTTTTCTTTTAAATTTTTATACTAAGTATTTATTTAATGGCGTCAATATCTAAATTACTTAAGGATCCTGATAACTCTGTTATTCCTAACGTAGTGCTTAAAGAGTGATTGTTAGCACTTCTATGCCATTTGCAGTTCTACAATATGGTTTTAAAAGTGAAAAAATAACAACTTTATAGGTTCAGTTTGCATAATGGTTCTATGTGAAGATGTAAACTAAATATTTTCAGGGTTCTGTTATTGTTTTAATAAAACCTTTACGTAAAACATATTTGAATGAATAAATCAAATAATTAATG
This sequence comes from Globia sparganii, assembly GCA_949316385.1. Classification (NCBI taxonomy): domain Eukaryota; kingdom Metazoa; phylum Arthropoda; class Insecta; order Lepidoptera; family Noctuidae; genus Globia; species Globia sparganii. The sequence goes on from OX438670.1 coordinate 8,411,512, forward strand.
TCTATTATTTATAATAATTATGCAAAATGGAAAAGCCTGTGTGTGTGTATTTTTTATTTGTTTTGAATGTTATGCGTTGTCTTTACTATAATAGTTACTGAACTTTTTTTGTATTTTTTAAACTAACTTTTAGAAGCTTCTATAATTATATTATTTATTTTAGATAGTTAAAAGTGAAAGTTATAGGTATCAATGAGGATTTTAGAACTACCATCGTTTTTATTAACCTGAATCAGTTCAATGAGCAAAATTCAACGATCATGGTGGTCGATGAGTTTTTGCTATTTAGGTGATATAAAATTCTATAACTCTATGTAAAGTAATAATTAAGAGTTATAATCTATGCACATATTGTTTGCCGCCATATAGAAGTATTTCTAAAAACCATTGTATTGACTAAGATTGACCAGTAACCCCATTATATAATCATTAGTTATTTAAAGGTAGTTTCTGACTCTTGCACCATCTAGCTCTACAGGATTTATAATGAACACTTTTATGACACTAATAGCTCTCTTGCTAACTCTTAGGGCTCGATAGAACTCGTTAAGTGGTACAAAGTATTTCAGTGACTCTATTTAAGGACATCAGCTGTTAATAAGTGTTAGTAGACACCTTACAATTACTTACAGTGTTTTACGTTTCTTAAAGCTGTTATGGTAAGCCTTAAGGTGTTACAAAGCATCTAACTAAATGTGTTCAAAGACATCAGCCGTTAGTAAGAGTTAGTAGACACTTTACAATAGCTTTCAGTGTTTAACGCTTCATAAAGTTATAAGAGAGAGCTATACAATGTTTCCTACCAACTCCATGCTACCGCCTTAAGTTATATTTTTTTTCTTTTTAACTGTTATTCCTCTTGAAGGTTTAATTATTTATCCTTAACACCACAGTAGAATCTAATGTCACTATCGGAGCTCTTATCTAACATTTATAATACTATGAGAGCTAAAAAAAGGTTGCCCTTAGCGCCTAAATGTTTGTTGGGATGTCTCGGAATAAACGCACGAAACCAAATACCCCAATATGATTAGAATATCATGTTATACCTATACTACACGTCACGCACAATGGTCCAACTGAAGGACTAAGTGCGGAAACCAAACCCATAACATAGAACATAGAACATATACCTATACTACTAGCTGACCCCGCAAACGTCGTTTTGCAAAAATAAAAAATAGATAGTAGCCGATTCTCAGACCTACTGAATATGCCTATATTTCATAAAAATCGGTCAAGCCGTTTCGGAGGAGTATGGTAACTAACACTGTGACACGAGAATTTTATATATTAGACTAGCTGACCCCGCAAACGTTGTTTTGAAAAAAAAAAAAAAATAGGGGTATGAAAAATAGATAGTAGGTAGCCGATTCTCATACCTACCCGATATGCACACAAAATTTCATACAAATCAGTCCAGCCGTTTCGGAGGAGTATGGTAACTAACACTGTGACACGAGAATTTTATATATTAGAAGATTATGTATAAAATATAGTTTGTTTATTAAATTAGACACTGATTGTAGGAGAAAATTGTGGTCACATTTCAAATCTACGCACGCACACGCAATTCATTTTGGGATAGAAAAAATATATATTAAAAATTACAGTAAATCTATTCGGTCGGGTCGGCACATTCGATTCGGCCGTAGGTATTTGTTGAATAACAAAGGCGACCCGAATCAATTATTACTCTTATTCGGCTCTTGCAAACGTCGTTCGTCATACCTATACCTTCGCTGAATCATTTTTGGTTCGTCACGGCACAGTTCGAGCTAAGCCGAGAACCTTTTCCTCAAACATAATTTACCGGATAGTCTCACTGAATGCAGCTGAATACCAGTATTTTACATGAAGCGACTGCCCATCTGACCTCTACAACCCAGTTACAGGGGGGGGGGGGGACGATTGGTTGTCAGACTGTCGGGCTACTGACGACCCGTAACGACTGATCTACGAATGACAGCCGGAACCAAGGGCTTAGTATGCTTTCCGAAGCACCGATGGGTCCCGGTATGTATGTAAAGATGGTCACCGATCCACGGAACATCCGCGGCTAGCGTAGCTTAATTGCTGATCGATCGACCCGTACGGTCAAACAAACATAAATCATCTACGTATATTCGTTATTGCCGTTCGGCTGTGCCGAATCATGCCGACCTCTTTATTGAGCCCCGACTTCCCTATAGTGACGAGTGACAGCTTGATATCCTTCCTTACAACAGGAGAGTTCTAAAAGTAAAATCACCTGCCATTAAATGGAGAGTATATTAACCTACTTGTGAGACATAAATCGATCAGTCCAGCCGGATATAGTGATGTGTGATGTCGGTTTAATGGCAACGTCGTATGGGATGTTTTATTTTTAAACGGTGGGGACATTTCCAAAATATACCATTGTATTTATTCTGAACGTGGTAGTGGAAGTCAGAGACAATAGTGCCTAAACCTAAAATTACCTGTGCTCTATTAGATAGATTATACAAGGTTATTTGTAAAACACCAGCAACCTCTTAAGAGGTCATTGTACTCATCATTATGAACAACTTTTACTGTATTGTCATGGATAGACCATGACCAGACCCTAATTGTGTAACACACTTTCAATCACAATCCGAATGATTTTGAAGGATATTGCTAATCCATTGCTTTGTATGTTCGAAAAATTTGTCTGCTGAACAACGTAGATAACGTAATGAATGTTGTTGAACTGTCCAAAAAATGAAAGCCATTGCTACTGTTACTGTGTTATGCAATTCGGTATGTAAAGAAAAAAAATCCTACGCTGACTCCCAAACCATTTCGAGATTTAAGGTTTCTTAACTTAATTTTTCTATTTTTAGTGCTTAAAATTATAAGATGGAGTTTATTTTAACATAAACACTTAATACCACTTGACTTTCATTTGACCTCCAAATGACGTCACAAGTAAGCAGATTGAGAATACTTTCGGTGCCTCCTCTCATCATATGATAAAAAGTTAAAGTCATTTAATGTCAAGTATAGGGATGACCATAATAATATAGGTATGTAATGCAGTCGTGCGAAAATTTCGGCCTTTGAATCGATTCAAATCAAACATTGAAAATCTATTCACACATAAAATCTAAATCCCGAATTCTGAATTATCGTTAATCAATCATTTTAATGATAGCTTAAATAAAATGCATTCGCTTTAAATAATAATATATTAAGTATAAAATCATTCGAACTATTTTGTAACCACAAATGGTGTTGCAAACTTGCAAATATAACTAGGTACTGTAGCTACTCGTTATTGGTTTGATTTTGATAGTGACATATTAATAATACCTATTATTTAATTTAATTATTAATTATCAGTCATTTCTGTCCCACTGCAGGGCAAAGGCCTCCCTTCCCTCCTTCCACTTATCCCTATACAAAATTAATAACTGTATTAAGTAAATTTTCAATCGATTATGTCGATCATTCCCACCTCTAAAACTGTCTAGTGTCATGCTTGAAGTTTCTGATGTCAAGCAAAAAACGTCAAATTTAGAATTTTTATTACTGTGTTATACATGGCATAGATATTGAACTCTTCAGCCTACTTTTGAAGCAGAATTTAGAAAATTTATTTAAAATTAATGGCTGCTTAGAAAACCAAAATTTTGAAATTAGTTGCATAAAATAACTAGATCTATAAATTAAAAATATAAAAAAAATACCTGAAAAAAACTTTACATACCCAATTACCCCGCTGGGTTTGGACAAGGGATACTTTTTTATTCTGGTAGTACGTTCCCATGGGATATCATTGATTTCCGACATCTACGTGGGTAAAGCTAGTAAGTTATATTGGGTACCTTTCCATCAGCAGTGCAAGCTGCGAACACGGTGCTGGAGTATGGCGCCCATTTCACGTCGCCGACCGGAGAGCCCAGCTCGAACATGAACAGGGGTTCACTGGCGTAAGGAGAGGAAGATTAAATTTAATAAAAATATCGATGGCCTTGTCACATCTTTTGATCTTGGCTTTGGTTGGATAGTTCATGCACCATTTTAGATTTTTTAAAATTATTATCAAATTGAAACAAGTTAAATTAAAATACATTTATCACGTCACTTTCTTCCTATCTACTAATCCTATTTCCTACTAATATTATCCTACTTCCTACTTCCTATCCTATCCTACTTTCCTACTTCCTATTTATATTATAAAAAACGAGAAAGTTTGTGAGGATGGATGGATGCATGTTTGTTACTCTTTCACGCAAATACTACTGAACGGATTTTGATGAAACTTTACAATAATACGGCTTATACATCAGAATAATACATAGGATATATTTTATCCCGATATTCCCATGGGATCGACACTTATGCGGGTGAAACCGCGAGGCGCAGCTAGTATATTATAAAACTAAGCTTCCCCGCCGCGTCTGTCTGTTTGTTGAATAAACGAACAGATTTTCATACGGTTTTCACAAATTTGATTAAGGTTTTGTGAAAATTTGGCTGAAATATGATGATGATTGTTGAAGATGTCAGCAAAATAATGCCGACTGGGAGCGTTATAGGCGTGCGTGTTCCATAGTAGCATTCGAGGCTATCATAGTTCACTGTGGGACAAAACTTGAACATACTGTCTTGTTTGTAGGTCTAGCAAGAAAGACTTCATTAACTGCAGGGTAATTGCGTAACGCACTATCAGTAGCAATGGGTTTCATTTTGACAGTTCAACAACATACATTGCGTTATTTGCGTTGTTGAGCAGACAAATTGTTCGAAACAATAGTGTGTTACGCAATTAGGGTGCTGGTTTTTCAGTTGAAGTTCTAGACAGCCAGAAGATTAAACGAAAAGCTAAACACTCACTCCCTCCCATCCTCCCATATCTTAACCCTCCAATCTCCTGAGCAGGAGGCGTAGATGCTGTTATTAAACTTGTTGTATCGGATCCTGTAGACGGGCATGTGGTGGCCTTGGACGGAGCGCACGTAGTTGCGATTGTACTTCAGCGAGCAGGTGTGGATCATGCCGTCTTCGGTGCCCACCATGAAGATATCCGGCTTCTCAGGGTGGAAGCAGATGCAGCTGCCGCAACCTGTGTTGGAAGTAAATCCATACTAATATTTTAAAATGGAAAAGTAAGTTCAAGTTTACGTCTTAATGGCTAAACGGATTTCGATGAAATTTTGCACACAGGTAGGCCATGACCTGGATTAGGCCTCAGGATGCTTTTTTCTGGCAGTACGTTCCGTTGTGTACACAATCACAATATATAATCTGCAGCCTATGACGTTCCCATACTGCTGGGACACAGGCCTCCTTTCTTCGAGAGGGAGTCTACGCGGGCTCAGTGCGTGTTAGTAGATGTCACATCATCATCATCATCAGCCGAAAGACGTCCACTGCTGAACAAAGGCCGCCCCCTTAGACCACCACGCCGAACGACAATCCGCCACTTGCATCCATCGGTTGCCCGCAACTCTCACGATGTCGTCGGTCCACCTAGCGGGAGGCCTGCCTACGCTGCGTCTTCCGGTTCGTGGTCGCCACTCAAGAACTTTTTTCCCCATCGGGTATCAGTTCTACGAGCGATGTGGCCTGCCCATTGCCACTTCAACTTGCAAATTTTAAGAGCTATGTCAGTGACTCTGGTTCTTCGTCGAATATCCTCGTTCCGGATTTTATCACGCAAAGAAACTCCGAGCATAGCTCTTTCCATTGCTCGTTGAGTGACTCTCAGTCTCTCTAAAAGGCCAGCAGTTAAAGACCACGTCTCAGTGCCATATGTAATCACTGGCAACACACACTGGTTAAACACCCTAGTCTTAAGGCACTGTGGGATTCCCGATGAGAATATTTCACGTAGCTTCCCGAACGCTGCCCATCCAAGTTGCATTCTTCGGGCGACCTCTTTCTCAAAGTTAGACTACCTAGCTGAACAATCTGTCCAAGGTAAGTATAATGGTCTACAACTTCGAGAGTATCGTTCCCAACCACAACCGGTATGGGTGTCACATGGACATTCGACATGATTTTCGTCTTGTCCATGTTCATTTTAAGACCCACCTGTTGGGAAACGCTACTGAGATTGCTGAGCATAGTATTAAGGTTCTCCAACGACTCTGCCATGATGACTATATCATCGGCAAAACGAAGGTGAGTGATGTATTCGCCATTGATGTTGATGCCGAGTCCGTTCCAGTTCAAGAGCTTGAAAACGTCTTCCAATGCGTTCGTGAACAGTTTCGGAGAAATAACGTCTCCCTGTCTCACGCCTTTCTGCAATTGGATTGGTTTTGTGCTCTCTTCCTGAAGTCGGATGGACATGGTGGCGTTTCTATACAAGCACTTTAACACTTCGATATACCTATAGTCGATATGACATCGTTGGAGGGAGTGCAATATTGCCCAGGTTTCGATTGAATCAAAGGCTTTCTCATAGTCCACAAACGCTAGACACAATGGCCGATTATACTCCTCTGTCTTCTGTATAATCTCGCGGAGCGTGTGTATGTGATCTATGGTACTAAAACCTTTTCGGAAACCGGCTTGTTCGGGAGGCTGGAAGTCATCAAACCTGCGTTCGAGATGGTTCGTAATGACTCTCGAGAACAGCTTGTATACATGGCTCAGAAGTGAGATTGGTCTATAATTCTTCAATAAGGTGTTATCACCCTTCTTGAAGAAAATAACAACCACACTCCTGTGCCATGCTTCTGGCGTAGTACCTTCGAGTATGACGGAATTAAATAATTTCTGGAGGACCAAAAGTACCGGTTTTTCACTCGCTCTCAGAAGTTCTGTCGTGATTCCGTCCTCACCCGGCGCCTTGTTGTTCTTGAGCTGTTTGAGAGCCACTCTAATCTCGTACAGGCTGATGTCTGGGATATCCTCGGTGTAGTGTTGGGTCAGTTTAGCTTGCGTCCCGAGCTGTACTGACAATGGGCTGTCGTGTCGAGGTGTATAACTGCCCGTAAAATCTCTCAAGCTCTCTCAGTATCTCCGGTTTTGACGAAATAATACTGCCGTCCTCGATCCTCAGCTTTGTCACTTGGCTTTGCCCAATAGACGAATTCTTTGCGAACACTTTTGAGCCCTGGTTCCGCTCGATTGCGTCTCTGATCCGTGCCGCACTATAGGCACGCAGGTCGCGTCGCAGTGATTTAGAGACTCGTGTATTGAGTTTGCCATATTTCGACATATCAGCTGAAGATTGCAGTCTCATCTCGGTACGGTCTTCCATTAACTTAATGGTTCCTTTCGAGAGCTTTTGTGGTTTGTTCCGGCGTGGGGTCTTAAAGAACTTGGACCCCACTGCTTGGACAGTTTCCACCAACCCATTATTAATCTCGTCCACAGTTTTGCATTCGGTTAGGCACTGGAAGCGATTGTGCAACTCGAGTTGGAAGTCTTCGGGGTTCTGGATTTGGGCAGGACCAGGACGGAGCGTGGACTTCACTAGACGTGACCTTTCAAGCTTAACATTGATATTCAATGTGCCTCTGACAATACGGTGATCGCTACCGGTTTTCACCTTGGCGATCACAGAGACATCACTGAATAATCGCTTCTTGGTCGTCATGATGAAGTCGATCTCATTTGTGGTTGAACCATCGGGGCTTCTCCACGTCCACTTCCTGGATCGCCGCTTCTGAAAGAAGGAGTTCATCAAATAGAGTCCCTCCTTTTCCATAAAGTCGACCAGCCTCGAGCCCCTATGGTTACGCTGCCCATATCCAAATGGCCCCACTTTCAACTCATCGCCATTGCGCGGATATCTCCTCATACAAAGCCTCTACTTCATCATCGGAATGCGTCGAGGTCGGCGCATATACCTGTATGACCTTCACCGGTAGATGTCACATGTCTTCGAATTTTTGGTTCTATTACATGCCAGTTTCCTCAAGATGTTTTCCTTCATTTTCCTCACGATGTTTTGAGAACAATGGTGATGAAATTATTTATACTAAGTAAGCGCGATGTCTGGGTTCGAATTCACGACCTACAACTCGTAAGTCGGAGCTGATACCACCGGTCCACCACTGATCTGGTTAGCTGTAAAGTTTATAAAAGCTCAGCTTACTGTTAACAGTGAGCATCGTGCCATCAGGGCCAGGTATGGGCGGCACATTGGAAGTCAGGGTGATGATGGTGGTGGCCTGCAGTTCTCCCGGCATCACAGCCCATTGGACCACGCGACCATCGCCAGCAATGGAGAAGAATGATGGCTCCCCGTCGATTAGGCGACGACCCCAGCGGATCTTTGGGAGGTAAGAGAAAATCAATCATATTTTTTTAAACTAGGTGAGGTCGGTATCTCCTATTTATTTATATATTAAAATACACGAACAGCTTCTATGTATAATTTATCTTAAGTACTATAGATCGCAATAGTCTAGGTCTTCCTATCTGACTACTCTGAGAAGAAAAGCTGAACTGACAAACTCACAGTTCACAGTCTCTTAATTCCAGACATAATCTTGGTCAGATCATGTGAAGGCTATGTAGATTGGTGCCTGAAATGGTCTTTTGAGGAAAGACATGTCCAGTTAGTGCACGCATTTGTCGGTAATCATCCAGCTCAACTCCGAACTTATGGAGCTCAATGATTCGACGACCAATACCAAAGAAAGGACACTTGGGTAGGCCGCATAAATTATTCAAACTGCCAGACCATCATTTAAAACTAACTGAAGGGAATAAAACAATGACCCAGATAGTCCTCACATTCACAATAATTAAAATAATATTATACTTTACAAAGTAGGTAAATATTCACGGCATTGTTTATGTAAAATGTAATCGCTTTAAATTTGTATCTGGGGGAGTGTGTGGGACTTAATTTATAAATTGAACGAATTGGTCTTATCTAACAGACCTCAAAAAAGGAGGAGATTCTCAATTCGGTTGTATTTTTTTTGTTTATTACCTCATTTATAGATCGATTTGGAATTTTTTTTTTTAATTTAAATTGACATACTTCTAGATTGGTCTCATTTTTGTCAAAATCCAGTTCTGATGATGGGATCCTGGAGAAATCGAAGAAACTCTTCAAATATTATAGACATACCTTTAACGATTTGGGTATTATTTATAGTAACTCGTGCATTTGCTCTCGAAAAGCACCATTTGGTGAAGTAGAACTGATGATGTAGACCACAGATGACCACCGGAACTACTCATTAATAAGTATTTCACGGGTTGCGATAGGATTACTTTAATATGGTTGCTAAGCAATTTATGCTCGTCACAATGCAAGTGGTGAAATGGAGAGCCTGATGGTGGAGTACTAGGAGAACTCCTCAACAATTAACGTCCCTGCGTTCCCTGCGTCGTCTTCATCATCAGTTACATTTCACCAAATGGTGCTTTCCAAGAGCAAATGCACAAGTTACTATAAAATATACCCAAATCGCTACTTATAGTGTGCCTATAATATTTGACGAGTTTCTTCGATTTCTTCAGGATCCCATCATCAGATCCTGAACTGATGTCAATGCGACCACCTGGAAAGTATACCCTTTCTAACAAAAAAAAAAAAAAGAATTTTTCAATTCGGTCCAGCCGTCTTCGAGTAATCGGGGAAAATACATTTAAAAAAAAGATTCCGACGAACTGAGAACCGCCTCCTTTTTTTTAAGTCGGTTAAAAATAAAAAAAAGTGTTTAATGCTCTCACCTCCCACACAATGTTGCTGTGTTTGTCCCGCACAGAATTAGATTTGTACTGATAAGCAGACTCCAGTGATAACTGAGCGTTGTACACGCAAACGTTGCCGTCATACAGTCCTGTGACAAACAGAAGGAGGTACCTATTGGCCCAGATCCTGTTGTTCACAAATTAAACTAAATTTAAGTTCAGTGCATCTTTTTCTTTCTATTTCATTAAGAAAAGGACAGATGATAAATATTAGTTTAGTCCTGTCAAATTAGTCAGCGCCTGACGTAAATTGACGTATTTATAATAGGCAATTTTTTAATCTCGTCTAACTTGTCTATGGATTATCTAATTTGACAGCATTAAACTAATATTTTATCTTCTGTCCTTTTCGTAATGAAATAGAAAGAAAAAGATGCACTGAACTTAAATTTAGTTTAGTTTGTGAACAACAGAATCGGGGTCAATAGGTTGCCATACCATGGGTTGCTGTGCGTTCAGAAATAACTATGTCAAGCAAGCCAATCCATAAATATTCAAATAATTTGTTAACAGATACAGTTTACACTACAGTAAGTGTGTATTAGGTTACTGATACTATTGGGCCATTTATACACGGCACGGTATATACACGGTACGGCCATAAAAAAACGTGTCTGTCTACAAGTTTCCATAATGATCCATACAACACTGACGACCGTGCCTACACACGGCGAATAAAACGTAGTTTTTTACGGCAAGAAAAACGTGTGTGTACAGCACATCAAGCTACTACAATCTGTCAAACATGAATAGATTTTCAACTTTTTCGCTAAAGTATAAGGTTCAAAGTTGATTGGGAAAATTTGACAGTTTCGGGAAGCTTGATGTGCTGGCGTCTGTACATAGCTCTCTCTATGACTTCTCGTTCTAGCTTAATTCAGGGCTAATGTGGATTACAGGGCTAGTGGGTGGTGGTGCTAAGTACTTTCTTTTAAACTATATCCGATAGCAAAGTATTTGAATCTTCATAAAAAATCATGGAATATCTAAACCGAACAAAAACATAGTAATCTAGTGAGTCATCGATAAATGGGCAATTCTCCGAAATATGATGTTTTTGTATAATTTATCTGGCATAATTTTATTTTCTATTTTTTGCTAATTCGTCATGGTCACATCATAGTGGTTTTAGAAAGAAACATAACAATAGTAAAGGCACCCAAATAGCTGCATTGGTTATTTAAATATAACGGATTGAAAAATTTAAGTACCAGGTGAATGAGATGTGGCCAGATGAATGAGAAGTAGGATACATGTAAATTAGAAAGATGTGGAAGGTGAATGAGATGTGGCCAGATTAATGAGAAAAAGGTTACATGTAAATTAGAAAAATGTGAAATAAGTCCAGTATTTATGTTTTGGCGTTTAATCAATAAATCACAGTCAAGACTAATTAGGGAATTTCACCACAATCATTTAAAGGTAATTTCTATATAAAAATTAAGTAGGTACTTATATCTAGTAAAATTCTTTAAAAGAATTCAACAAAATCAGTTCGTTTCTTAATTAAATAAAAATATATTGAATCTTTTAAATTTCTTCAGGAATGAGCTTAATTTTAAACTATTAAATCTAATCATAAAAAGGGCTAAAGTTAAATGTTAAAAATAATCAACATGAGGTTGACAACCATTTTGTAAAAATATTAAAAAAAGAAACAAAAGCAGTTCTCCTCTTATTTCAACAGAAAAATATTATATTTTTTTAAAATAAATGAGATAATTTTAAGGTATATCTAAATTTGTACCCTTTGACTATTGAGAATCTAAATCTAATCATTAACAGCATCACAGTTTAATAGGAACGTTTAAAAGTAACAAATAATTAACTTGAGGTAGACAATTATTTTCTAAAATTATCAAAAAACAAAAACTAACAAAAATATATTTTGTCTTTGATATTTCTCCTTTACCTTACTTTCAAATATGATTCCAACTACGATTCGATTTAGAAAATTAGTAAAAAAATGATTAACCCCCGAAATCGAATCATGAAATGAATCACAGTATAATAGTCCACGAAAAAATCAAGTTGACAGAGTAAAGTATTAGGTAGTAAAATAACTACAAATAATAACAAAGACAGTGTAAACACATTAAAAAATATTTAAGTCGTCATCTGAATCCTCTCCTTTCCATGGAGGAATGTCCATTAAGTTCTCCAGCATTTCAAAGTTTGATAAATTTTGTTCATTTGTCTGTTTATTTTCTTTTTCAACAGTTTCTTCTATCATCAATAATGTATTATCTTTCACAGTATTTAAAGCAGGTTTAATTAATATATTGGATAAAATGTTAACTTTGTTTTCTTTACATTTAGTGTTTATTAGGGAAGCACATGTTTGTGTCCCACTTGCACTCGGTGTATTGGCCCAGCCCTGTTCTCGCAATAAATTAATTTTTCTTGTAGATTCTGATAATGGTAAAACAGCATCAACCGTGTTCCTAGATGGCAATGTATAAAAACCGAGATGTTTTCCGTGAGGACACAAAATAGCTTCTTCAGCGCATAAATTATCGGTACAGCTTAAGGTCCGAGCAGCAATTATATTTGAATCGAAGGTCCATACAATTTGATGCATTTTCATGCTACCAGGAAAGTTTTTTACTTTTTGGGGAAATAGTAAATCCTTTTCATAAACGTCGTATTCTGTTACTGGCTTAATAATTACGTTCTGAATGGTCTGAGAAATTATATTCTTGAAGTCATCAAAGTCAGTGATATCCATACCACAAGATACTGCTCGATCAGCAGCTTGCTTCATCGCAGCTCCAACTCCATCGGGCGCTCCCTTTCCGTGACCTGATTCGGTATAGTTCCATGTGATTGTGCGCAGTGATTTAACATATTGGTTAAAAGAAGATATTACATGGAAAATCTTTTTGTTTCTATATTGACTTGAAGGTGAATCGGATATAAAATGGATACACTGCAGGTTTGGGCAGATTTCTTCTAATATGTACTCTAAAATAGGGACGATATGGGCCCAGACAGCCGACACATCATGCCTCGGACACTCACTGATGGTACAAAATGATTGATGTTTAAGATCACCTCCATCAACATCCCTGTAATAAATAACTGCAGTGTGTAAAGTGATTTGCTTGCGGCTTCCGCCAAAATGGTAAGACTGTATCTCTTCATTGCACTTTACGGCATAATTCTCGCTGAAGTCTATATGTATAATACAACGGTTTTCCGAAAGACTATTTTTTAAACATGTGATAGCTCGATATTGCCCAGATATATTGCCGCAGTGTATGAAGAAATCTGCAAGGAGTGAATGTAATTCAGCAATGACGTCCAATGGTAGATTCCGCATTTTAATTTTTTCAGTAACACGCATTTTTCTTTGAGTATCTCTTACGTTTTGGATTTTAGTCTTCCACTGCCAATAACATATTTCTTGATCATTACTGAATTCTAAGTATGGCACGACCTTACGCTTACAGTTATTGCAATTTCTATGTAAACAAGTGACGTTGTAGGGATCACAGCAAGTTTTAGCCAATAAATCACGATAACTGTTCACAGTTGTTATTTTTCGTTGCCATAATGCTTGAATTATCAAATTTACATTAACATGTAGTTTACATAGGCAGGTCTCTCTGGAATTTATATCCGGAATCAGAATCCAGAACGGCCTTAGTCTACAAAAAGCTGGATAACTGATTTTAACATTCTTTTCCTTTATATATTTTTCATGCAAATTCTTTAAAGTATCCGATAAGTATCGTTTTTGTTTCTTTACTTTATTCTTCACAATGCATTCTTTCTTGCCTGCACAGAGACGACTATGCCTATCTTCTCCTAAAAAGCCTACAATATCTTCTTTGATATCTGCTGCTATACCTCTCGTCACTACACGTGCGTGTTTAGTCTGATTCCTAACTATTGTCTTTGTTTTTTCTGTACTGTTGCATATGTTTCTCATTCTCGGAGTCAAACGACCATTGAAAGAATTTCTCTCAATTTGTTTTCTATATCTTTCATTAATTTTTCTCAGATTGCGTATTTCAGCGTTTAATTTAAATATGTTTTTGTCTTTTTTGTAACGTAAACGTCGTTGAGCCGAGCTAGAACATGGTGTAACTTGTTTTATAATATTAATAGGTGAGGTACATACCATAAGGTTTTCATCGGACAAAATTGAATGTGACGACGGTAAAACCACATCATTTTGTCGAACATGTTCTTCACCTAAATCGTATTCACTCTCAGGGGGAGTATTATTTGCCAGTAAAAGAGCAGTTCTTTTTTCTTCTTTTTTTCTTGAATAATAAGCGTTGAAATTCTTTCTCCATCTCTGTCTCTGTGCTCTCTGTTGCCTTGGGGACATTTCTCTGATACTCAGTTGTTTCTTGTCTTCTATACGTTTAAGATATCTAAGTTTATCTTTCTCTTGTTTTTCTTTCCACAACTGTTCGTCATTTTTAATACGTTCATACCTTCGTCTCTCTGCTAACCGTTTTTTTAAAAGTCTTTCTTCTCTAGTCTGTTTCTTTATCTTCCCCATTTTTAGTACCTTAAAAGATATTGGATTATTTGTTTACAATATGTATTATTTTACAAGAAGATAAACAAAAAACCCGTCTGCATAAAACTTTTTTTAAAGTTGATATAACCAGTACCAGTCTAACAAATAAGACAAATATAACGACACTCGCAAGTGAAAATCCATTAAACTATTAAAGCTACAGAGCGTGCCAAAGAAATATACATACATAAGTACCTAAATATACTTGAAAAACAGTACTCCTTTTGGCGTAGTTGGGTAAAACGTCCAACATTACTTAAAATCTAATTTATCTGGATTCTATCTAATTCATCTGGCGCAAATTCGCCAGAGAAATCCAGAATAATTAGAACCAGATGAATTAGATTTATTTACTAAAACTGATTTGTCTCGTAAATTTGATACAGTTCGTGAACAATAAAAACACTTCAACAATATAAAACTTCTTCGATTTTATATGATTTATTTAACAAAATATTCTACGTATTATTGTTTAAGAAAATATGACCATATAAATGAGATAACATACCTTACAAAACCCAATCTCGACGCCGATATCGTGTATAATTTTCTATGCGGGCAGCGAGGACACGTCCACACTTCACCTAAGCACGGCGGCGTCTGACAGCGGGCGGGTGGGAAGCCGCGCCAAGTATTGCGTTGACGGTTTATTGTAGGTAGTTAACGGAAGGACGAGCCAGATAAATTATGCTTATACCCTTGGACATTTTTTAATCTTCTATAATTATAATTTTTGATTATGTAATTAAAGATTTCACACATGAAATTACAGGTAAATATTTGAAGTACTTTTACAAATGTTTAAATTAAGTGAATGTGTAATAAATTTACATATTTTTAATGTTCAGTTTTAGTCATAACGCGTTAGGACGCGCCATGTAAATTAGATTTTGGACGTACTTTAATTTTTTATAATTTTTTTATAATATTTTTTGCGGTATAATCTATAGGCCTTAATAGATAACAAATGCATGGGTAATAATACATATACATCTAAATAAAAAGTGCTCATTAACTAACGTTATCTGACGAAAAACCTGTCTAACTCACGGTTCAGAGAATTGCCCAAATACACAAGCGTTTATACAATCGATTAAAATTACGAGATATACGATAAACCAATCACCGCAGTGTGTTTTGTGTAATGCTGTAAAACTGTAATGTGAAGTTATTTTTAGGTGACAACTGTTTTTTATCAATTTAGCAAAGTAACACTATAATATCTCCTGGCTAATCTCCGTTGAGATGGACCACCGGGACTGAAATCGGTCGGGAAAATACTATTATTATACTGTTCCCACTGCTGGGAAACAGGCCTCCTCTCTGTGAGAGGGGAGGGTTGGTAGATGTCACATGTCTTCGAATTTTTAGTTCTAGGACATGCCAGTTTCCTCACGATGTTTTCCTTCACCGTTTTGAGAGCAGTGGTGATGAAATAATTTACACAAAGTAAAGCGCTGGTTAGGGTCCGAAACTGTGACCTACACTCGTAAATCGCGGCCGTTTTCACTGGACCACCACTGCTTCTGGACCACCACTGCTTCATGTAAAATATTGGTTTTCAGTCGCATCTGATTAGACTGGAAGCCGACTCCACCATATCGTGAAAAGCTTTAGTCCACGGTTTCGCCCGCGTGGATATCGAAAAATAACCCACGGGATCATTCTACCGGTATTAAAAGTACCGTCCAGCCTAAGCAATGTATTAATTTCGTAATACATTGTTTTCTTTTAAGGCAGACAATGATGACCTAGTTTTACGTAAATGAAAATACTCTATAGAGACGGGTAACAGCTGGTTTTAAAATATGAGGCCTAGTAGAATGTGTGAACCAGGTGCAATAACTCCTGCTTTAGTAGGTGAAATTACCCATAAATATGAATACATTTTATAACGGGAGCTGCTATGAATTGTAAAAAACAGTTGTTTCATACATTTTACTTATAAATGTATTATTCTTTACTATAACTTCTTTTTATGGTCCCATACGTCCGAATGTAAAAACGGAACCCTTGTAGCTCGTGTGTCTGTTTGACCGTCTGTCACAGCAAACTTGCACCGAATTTACTGGACCAATTAAGTTCGAAGATACACACATGAATTTCCGTCGCATAAACGGACATGTAACGTAAATAAATTAATTTGAATATGAGGTCACTTTTGGGTAGGAAATTGGAAAATTAAAAAAAAGGGAAATTGAGGAAGGATTGATTGGAGGGGATACCGTGTGACATAGGTATCTAATGAAAGGGCTTGTTGTGAGGGTCTAATTTTTTTTGAATAATTTTTAAATCAATAATTTTAAAGTTACATATGTATTTAAGAAAAAATATGAAACCGTCACTTTCCCCCTCTAACAAACTTACATTTGCAGTTAAGTCAAAAAAATTTATCCCATATATCCCTGTATGGGATAACAGGTTTTTCAACTACATACAATGTTAAGTTTTTTCTTTGGATAAAAAACATGGTACTTAAATAAGATATTCATCGTACGGAACCCTAACTACGCGAGTTCAATTCGCACTTGTATATTTATGCCTTTATTCACGGTAACATCTGAAAGAAATTAGGGCATTCAATTTTATGCGTAGATTTTCCGAACAGAGTACTGGGGGGCAATTCCCGTACATTTTAAAACGTTCAGTAGAATCTCAATTTCAAACTGACAATGAAAGTAGGTACCTACTTATTTGACAACGACATTGGTTGTCATTGAGATGCGATTGAGATTTTAATTTAAACGTTTTTTGAATACGAGAATTGGACTGCAGCACCCTAACTCCGTAACACGCTTTCAATGACAATCTAAATCATTTTGAAGAATATCATCATCATCATTTTTTATTTCGAGCAACAAGACTCATAGTGTTAGTAACAATATACTTACAAACTATGTTAGTAATACACTTACAAGGACAAAAACAAAAACTAAAAACAGAAAACAGATTGTGAAATCACTGCTGCAAGGCGACAGGCCCAGTCGAAACTTTGCAGCAGTGGTTCACAATCACACAATCAAGCCTGCCTGCTTTCATAGATAGGATGCTGTTGGCGCCGCCCCGCACCCTACGGACCAAGGATATGCGCACCGCTTCCGCATCACCGTGTAGAAGCAGTCCACGTGAGCTTCAGCGAACATCCTTGAAGCGCTGCAGTATCGGGGCAACCCCAACAACACCCTGTTGGCTTATTTCCATCATAATGTTCGAAAAATATGTCCGCTCAACAACGTTAATAACTTAATGAATGTTGTTGAACTGGCATAAAAATGAAAGCCATTGCTACTGTTAGTGTTACGCAATTACCCCGCACGGTACTTACCAACACAAATTAGGTAAGGTATTTCCCGGTACACATCGAGGCATATGACAGGTGACTCCGTCATCACGGCGTACTCGGGGTAAGCAGGGTTCTTGATGCTGTACAGGCACAGGCACCCGACCTTCTGCTGGCATGTGAAGTCCACTGTTGAACAAATATTTGGGAATAAAATATCCTAGGTTATGTTATTCTATCAGTTGAACGAGAAGCCAATTCCCGTAATTAAAAACGTTCAAAATCTAGTCGCAACCTCATTTCAGCGACGATCAATGTCAAATACTTGTATAAAAAAGTAGGGAAATTAGAGGAATTTTTCGCAGACTGAGACTGAGATCAGCACAGATATACCTAGATACATCTAGATAACGCAAGAGCAACTACTTCGCGTGCCAAAAATCGCACCAACCTACGTTCAAAAATCGTAAGCCGCCACTTTCGCGCTCAATCCTGTGTACTGCTGGCTGGGTGAGCGTGAGTGAGAAAGAACGACGAAAATTTTCAGAATCGAAAATGTTCTAGGGAACATTTTCAATTCTGAAAATTTTCGTCAGTTATCATAAAAAATCAGCTATATAAAAAAAAAGTTCAATGCCTACGTGGTCAAAATGTATGGCGCAGCTAATTTTTTTTTTAATAACCGACTAAAATTTTAACGCAGGAGGGGTTCAGAATCAATGGTTAAAATTAAAATTTAATTTTAATAAAATACAACAAAATTGTTTTTTATTTAAAGTTAAAATTTTGGTTTGCAGTCCATGGTAACATGTTGCGCGTCGATGTCCCTGCCAGTTTGACGTTTGTATACATCATAGGAATGGAGAAACTGTTCTAAAAGATACATTTTCCCAAAGTTTTCACGACGCGTCGTCTGCTGGCCCAGCTTTACCAAGACCACTTTTCCCGTCGGAAACTTGTCAGTCTGCGGTTGAACTCGAATCAGTGCTATCCTCTAGTGGTTGAACCGTTCCAACCACTAGACTCGATTAGATGATTACTCTTTCGGCAAGCTGTTACTTTCAATTGAGGAAAATGTGCTCGAACCCTCCACCATTTTGTTGTGCTAAAGCCCGTATTATAAAATCGCCCTTGTTTTGGCACTAGGGACATTGAAAGGAGTTAAATGATAAAGCAAGGACAGAAGTAGAGATAATAATACCAGCCTACTATTGTCCCAATGCTGGGCCTCTTCTCATATCTACAGAGAAGGCACGGAGCATTGATCATCACGCCGCGCTTGCAATTATCCAAGTCCTAGGCCTCAGGTCTGTTATTACAATAGTGTCAGAATGGTCTATCATTGATTTCATATTATTGTTGATTTTGACAAGTCTGGTAATCCACTAATATACTGGCGTCATTATGACTTTCCAATGGTCAACCACTGACACTCCATTGAAAGAAATGGCATAAAATGGTAATCTCGTACATAATGACAAATAAATAAATGTAATGTTTATTGCTATTTACGAACTTCTTACTACTTCAGATTGCAAACACTAATACGTAATATGTAAAAATATATATTAAACGAAATCTAGCATGAAGTTTAGTAGTAGTTTTCTCAGACCATTGTCCGACCAATGACCGACCATTATGAATTTAGCAGATTACGAACTTTTAGCAAAATGACAATGGGATCGTGTTGGAATGACGAATTTATAAAAATAGCAGACTTGGGCCCCTGGTTTCCTCACGATGTTGTTTCTTCACCGATGTTAGTAAACGCAGACGACGATGGCGACAAACGCATGACGAAGATGATGACGATGTAGATAAACGCAGAAAGTACATGTGAATTGAAACAGACACATTGGTACTTGCCCGGATTTGAACTCACAACTTCGTGCATGAGAGGCGAGGCCTTCCACTGGGCCATCACGACAATAGAAATAGAAGTAGGTATAGATGGTGTAAATTAAAGTTGGTTTTAACCAGCAATGATGTATTGCTATCTGTGGGTGATTTCCTAATTCAGTGTTTCCAAAATAACGCACGCAACCTCATACACACACCCCATTTCCACATACACATACATACATGATAATATACCCTACACTACACCTCATTAAAGTACAAAATTGTATAGAATCTGTAGACTAATTTAACTTTAAGCTGTAATATGTTGTAAGAAAATAAAATCTATTCTATTTGAAACTAAGGGCGATGTGTCACTCTACGTTATTCTAGAGCATGCTACATAACAAATTGACAGTTTCACAACAATATCTCACGGTCAGTAAACTTTTTAAAAGATTAATGCGTTGGATGCGACAGACGGTTAAAAAAAGACGGGCTTACGAGTACAGAATATGTATATTCCACAAAAACATTTCATGTTAAATGTTGCCAAGACGAGACCATGTAGCTCGCACTGTCAAAGAGTACAGATCTCATGTAGAGCCAAGCTTCTAACTCTACACACGCCCTAACTCTACAAGGCCTAACTTCGCAAACTACACCTTAGTCAAAATATATGGTTTAACCGTTTCGTTACTACAAGAACCATTGTATAACAGTATGAGAGTTTTTCACCTTACGCTCATGTGAATGTAGCGAAATGGCCAAGCCATATATTTTGACTTTTTTTTTTTGTGGATGGGAAATCATCAAATGACCCCTCCCGCTCTGGGTGGAGCAGAAGGGAGTGTCAGACTCTTACTGACTAAAACCCACCCGTGTTCCTTCCTTAGCCCTTTATGTTCCGGGGTAGCGGTAACCCTTTCGGACAATCCCGCTGCTATATAGTTTGACTAAGGTGTAGTTTGCGAAGTTAGACCTTGTAGAGTTAGGGCGTGTGTAGAGTTAGAAGCTTGGCTCTACATGAGATCTGTAGGCCAATTCTCGTAATTTAAAACGTTCAAAATCTAGTCGCAGTCTCAACTCGGCGACAAACAAATGTCAAAAACTTGTCAAAATGTAGGGAAATTTGAAGTATTTTTGACAGATTGAGACTGAGATCAGACTGTGAACGTTCTTAAAAATTACGAGAATTGCCCCTCAGATTACTCTTTGACAGTGCGAGCTACATGGTCTCGTCTTGGCAACATTTAACACGAAATGTTTTTGTGGGATTTCATTTCTTTTTGTAAGTTGATTATGATATTTGTCCGAGTATTTTTTCTGTTGTTCAATTTTTCTTGTGTTAATGTGGGATCTTATTATTTATAACAAGGACCCCCTACTTATATAAATTTTCAGACCTCTAGCATTAAAATTTACGGAAACGTCTCATACAAACTTTCACCCCTAGTTTAAGGGGTTGGAGGGGGGTAAAAGTTTCAAGTTTTAAGATTTTTTGTTCTTTGTGTACTATTACTAGCTTACACACCAAATTTCAGCTTTCTAGGACTTCAGGAAGAACCTTAGAATATTGATGATCATCAGTGAATCAGTGACAAAATCGGGGTATTTTAGATATCAATAAAATCTAAAGTATAAGAGCTATGCAATTGAAACTTTATAGATTTAATAAGTCAACCACTGATATTATATCCCGAAAATTGTGTTTATCTGGTATTATCCAAACCCAAGTTAAGAAGGTTCAAAAATACGACGAAATGCTTCGAGAAAAGGTAGGTAGTGCCCTTGCGCTTCGCTTGGGTCGTCTTGGCGGGGGCACTACCATGCCCCCAGATTTTTAACGTGTTGACAGTCCCCATTACATGAAACCGTAGACTATATTGTGTCTCCCGCTAAAAGGTGTTTAAAAAGCTGCCCACTTCATTAAAAACAAATTACAAACAAACGAGGAGCCAAAAATACACATGTTTATATTAAAAGCGTGGTGGAACGTGACCCGAAATCGTGTAAGATCGGCAATTTTCGGCCACCTTCGGGTCTCATTGTTGCCAAAGCGGCGTTCGTAATGGACTCGAGTGTCGTCGGTGTTCAGCACCTATTGACTAACCGGTGTCATCTCAATTGCTTCCTATTCAAATTGTGAGGCGAACTGTTTTGGGACAATGTGTGAGACAAATGGTCTTGAGAGTTACATGAATGCATATGTATATTTGAAAGTGCTAACGAGAAGGGAATAATTTGATAGATTTTGTAGATATATCTTTGATGGTGAGAGTCAATGATTCTTTAACGTGAATTGGGAAATGAAGTGGGGTTAAGTATTATTTTTGTCTGTTTATTCATTGCCTGATGGTTACCAATGAATCTGTTTAACCGTAATCTTAATTGCGGTTAAACAGATTGGTATAGTTCGATTCAAAGTTTATGGCGGTACTGAAGTGCGCAAGTACCTCACCTCCCCACACATGAATTTGTTACTGCGTAGCAACTTGCCTCGTTTTCTGAGCCGCCATAAAGTTTGAATTGGGCTGCAAGCTACACGTTCTTCTACACGTTGCGTTAACTTACAGGATCCGTAGGCAACAGTAAACAAGTCCTGGTAATGTGGGTTCCACTGGATGTCACAGACAGCATGGCTTCTCATAGGGTCGAACTGGAACTTCCACAGAGGCAGCAAAGATCCCATGCCTTCACGAAACTCGTCTGATGGATCGTCCCAGTAACGGTAGTCTTGAGCTGGGTACGAAATGAAAATTGTTAGAAACATGATGTACTTAAATAAAATATACAATTAAAACTGTAGGCCAATTCTCGTAATTTAAATCGTTCAAAATCTAGTCGCAGTCTCATCTCGGCAACAATCAAATGTCAAAAACTTGTGAAAATGTAGGGAAATTTGAAGTATTATTGACAGATTGAGACTGAGATCAGACTGAACGTTCTTCAAAATTACGAGAATTGTCCCTCTGTTGTCTTTTGGGCATTTATGTAATCTGTCGGCGTCTGTGTTCGGGATTCCCGGGAAAGGGGAAGTTGTGGGGGGGAAAGATCTATATTTATGTCTGTGATTTATAATGGTGTACATAATAAAGAGTATTCTATTCTATTCCACATTTAATCCGCCTGCCTTTAAAGCGAAAGTGAACAGGCATCTTAGGCAAAATATTTGTTCAAAATTGCATTGTACTTCTGCTGCAATTTTGAACAAATATTTTGCTCAATAACTGAGATTAAAAAAACTGAAGAGTTAATCGACTTTTGTTGCTGACCGTATATACAATAAAATTTGTTTTCCGTAAAATAGAACTAGGAAGTTCTTTAGGCTCAAAAAGTGATGGCAGTAAGACACATATTTTCCTTCAGTTTAAATCTCGTTTCATGTCTAAGAGTAGAAATTTTTATTGCACAAAAAGCTATGATACCGATGTCATCGTAGATGTTCTGGTTGACGAGTCTCTCGAGGATGGCCCAGGCCTCCCGGATCCTCTGCGCCAGGTTCTCGTCGTGGATCTGTTGCTCCGTCTTCGCATGTTTCGCTTTCTTCTTGCGCAGCTGTGGTGGTTACAAACAATAATATGAGAAGAGAGGTCATTGATAACCGCGTCTGCAATAGACAACTTGGAGAAAAACTAGCATAGTATCCAATTCACATCCAATACTGTCGTGATTGATGCCCTAGCGCGATGATCTATAGGCCGACCGCTTAACTGAGACGTTGCCTGAGGTAGCTGCGCGGTGCGGGAGGGGTGATAGGTGTCACAAGTTGACGAATCACCAAGCTCTCGCATCAAGTCACCACACCCCTCCCGCACCGCGCTGTTACCTCAGGCAACGTCTCAGATAAGCGGTCGGCCTATAGTTAAAGGTGAAATTGGTCTCTTTTGGATAGGGTCAGGTACAATTAATAGAATATATAGAGATATTATCTAACTTTTCGCTCTAGGAGGACAAATTAGTCGCAACCGGCGCGCGGCGTGCATGTAGGTGTGACGAGATGTATGAACGTAAACTAGGCAAAATGAGTATGTAAGGATCGTAGCATGTGGCGTTCTGTAGTTTCTGCCTAGCCCCATAAGAAGAAGGCGTGAACTTATGTATTTTCTAACTGGTAGATTTTTCTAAAATAGCACTGGAAATCGAATGTGTCTTAAACTAGAAAGATAAGGTATTTTTAAACCGTCTTGAATAAGCAAAATCAAAGAATATAATAGCATTATTCAACTGATTATTTAACGTACGTACATAAAAAAATCCGCGAAACAAATCAAGAACATAAATGAGATTACCCGTTTAGGCTTTTCATCCTCCTTTTCTTTTAGTTTCCTGGCGAAGTCTTCTTGATAGTAGTCGAAGATGATGCACTGCAGCGCCGTGGCCCCGTAGTTGGCTCTCGGTGGCGGGACAGTCTGTGTGTCCACCGACTACACACAACACATAAAGATTACGTCTTGTTCAGATGTATTTGTGGAGCAGCGTGCGCGGCGGCCGCCCCACAGTGTACCGCGTAGAACATGCTAGGTGGACAATATTATTTTATGATATTTAACGATGCTTTTATATATAAGTAGTCATATTGAGGCATTATTAATAGTTTTTGGTATGATTTTGTAATAAAAAACAAACAAAATATATCTAAACAGAAAATTTTATATAAAATAATAAACAAACAACAAAATTGCATTAAATAAATAAATACCTACAATTCAAATTAACTTAACCTAAACCTAATCATCAGAATCATCATCAAAATCTTCTGGTGAATCGTCATCATTTTGCGGCAATGTGCGACAATATGATGACGTTTCGGGTCTTGATGCTACTATGGTCGGGCTTACAATTAAGTTTAATACCTCTGCACATATTTTTTCCGGCTTTTTTTGGGGAATCTCACGAAGGCTATTAATCAAAGGGTCAGATGTTATTATTAACATGGACAGCAAGTCTCTATTCGTGGCAACACGTGAGCACTTGCGGGTGTTGTACTCCCTAAATCTGCGGCAATCTTTGTTACGTGCTTCTTGAGCCTCTTCGGAAAGCTGCCCAATTGGAAGCAATGCCGCTTTGATGACCTCAGTACTGTGTACTAATATTTTATGTACAGTAGCAGGCATATAGTACCACGAATAGAGACTAAGGTAATGTCTTCTAGTTTCAAGACAAAATTTATTAAATTCAACTAAGTTTATTTCGAACCCAGAAGACAATGTCCTCAAAATAACATCAAATTGTTTGATAATAGTAACATCCAACCCTGTGATTTGAGCGCTCATCTCAGCATTCTTAAAAAAGCGACGGGCTGTGTTTCCATCATTGGAAGAACCAAATCCTGGCTTTGGTTTATCTACAATGAGTCCCATTTCGTTCTTGAATTTCAACTTGATTTCTTCGGAACGAACCTTGATATCAGCTTTATCTTCGTCGCTTCTAGCCTGCCATTTCTTAATATTCAACTTATAGCTGATATGTAAAAGGCATTCAAAGCAACGAATCCAAGCATGAAGTGTAGATAAACCAAAGCCAAAATGTTCCTGATTGCTGTTAAACTTTGCGGGGTCATCGTTCATCGTCTTGGGGGTGGCACCACAGATGAAACACTTTTGAGATGAACGAGTTTCCGTTAAGGCGTTACATACCTTTCCGTCTGTCATTGTCAGAAGAAGTTCGTGTTTCACAGAGATTTGAGAATCACCAAAGTTGATAAGTGTTGGAAGAAGAGCATTAATTTCTTCCAACAATCTATTTGTCTCCGCTAACGTGAAGTCGTTCGTTTCCTTAGCAAATATAAATTTGATTGGGCGACAATACATAGTTTATGAAGACCGAGGATTTTGCCAAATAATTTTGGACCCATCATATAACTTAAGGGGAACGAAAGAAAATACGAAAAGAAATTCGTCCGTATCTTCAGTGTTCTCAAATTTCTGTTTGTATGTTCTGTGCTCAGAACTTCCATCACATCCCCATTTACTAACAAGTGTAAACGTTGAACTTGTTGGGAGGACACTGCTGATAACTTGATTCTGTGCTAATACTAGACGTTCCGCTGTTTTATTTAATAAGGCTTGCAAATTTATTTCAGCACGAGTTTCTGTTATAGCAATGTGCTCCTCTGCAGGGTAACAGGCCTGTTTGGATTTTACTACACTAAAATATGACGGAAACACATTATGTCCTGCCATTATGGACCACTTCCTAGTTTGTTTGTAAGCATGTGTTGTTGACTTAGAATCTATATAGTATGCTAAGGCTTCGTCACTACTTAACTGCCTAGGATCACAACTGGTATTTTTTGACTTAATAATATTATCTGGGCTCTCACTAATGTCTCTAATCACATGGGCAACTTTTCTTTGCCCTGCTGAACGCATAGCAATTTCGGCAGCAGTCACTAATTCACTGGCACTTCGAGATTCTACGAGATCCACGACTCGACGTTTCTTCGTCTTAAACGACGTTTCCTCAAAATCTTTGCGAGGTCTTCCTGCAGATGTCACAGCCTCACTCGATGTCGAAGGTTGTGGGGCTAAAGAACTCACAGTAAACTGTATGTCTCCTTCATCCAGCCATGTCTTATTTGTTATTAAAAAACGCTCCTTCGATTTTCCCGAAGCCAACCATTTGGCTCCAATCTTAGTAGAAAAGTTAGATATTTTCAGCTTTATTTCTCTTTGGCTGCTTTCAGTAATGTCACCAAAGTGAAATTTTGAAGAAAGATAGTCATAAATACGCGACCGTTTATCATTCTTTGCGTGTTTCAACCACTCTTCAAAAAAGGCTACCCTTGAAATAGAGTAAACGTGTTCTGAAAAAAAAAGAAAAAAATATGTTGTACTGAAGTGTGCTGAACAATATGTGTAATTTTACAAACTACACAGTTATACCTACAATATATCTAAAAACTAACCCGAATAGAGGCGAATCAATGTATTTCCTGAACGTTCTAAGTTTTCTTTATGAAAAAAATTACGCTAAAATTTATGCATCAAGTTAAAAAAATGCTAAAAATTCATTTAAATAGATTCTGATAAAAATAATATATTAAGTAATAGTACATACCCTCAGTATTAATATCCATCACAAAAAACTTTCACAATATCACTATAAACCACTATGAGATGTGCACAAATGTGTCGCTAAATCGCAACTGATTGCCGGAACGCTTGCATTAAACTCATTACCTGACTTCTGGACTCTATGACTCATCAGTTAAGTATTTGAAAAACAACTTTTTCTCGGAATTTGGAGTTTGGGGGTGTTGATTGTGTTATGCAATTAAGATTTCCTGGAAATGAAAACTTGAATTTTGTCCACCTAGCATGTTCTAGGCGAAATACCGTGCGCCCGTCTAGATACTGTAGCGTACGAAATTCCCGGTTTGAACTGAAGTAGAGTCGGGAAGAAAGTTTTGACAAAAGAAAAAGGATTTTGTTGTGTTTGTGGTGTTCAATAACTACGGAAATGGAGATGTTTTAATTAAACGTGAGTATACAACTAGTCTGAAATGTATGTAGGTGTAGTATTTTGGTGAACGTTTTGTATGTTCAAATCTATCTACGATCTATCTACGTAGCAAAGTGTGTTATTAATAAATACGCAATATGTCGCTCGATACGTTTACTGAAGATAATGTTATCTTTTGTGTGTAATGTAGGTACCTACTTATCTAATGAAAATGAAGTTAAAAGATAAAGTTTTATGAATGACGATTAAAAAGGCGCCATAGTAATAGAAATAGGTATATAATTACTTTTCGCTGTAAGTGGCGTGGAAATGAAAAATATAAATAGTGCGTATTAGTAAACAGTTAGTACCTATATAGGTGGCTACATTTTCCCTTTATATAATAAGAATATGTTACACATTGTATGTAAGTAAGTAATTAACACATAATATAAGTACTTAAAATGGGAAACTTGTATGGGGAAATGCGGTCATTGCTATAAATATTTGTAATAATAAGAGGTAATTTATTCTATTATCAAAATTAAATTTAGTCAGTAGGTATTGAGTGGAGAGCCAACATGCAACAGTCTGAAAAATCAAATAAAAATTAGATTGACATTATTTTACAGCAGATATTTAATCCTGCAGTGATAACGATAAACAATATATATATATATATATTATTTTCGCTTTCATGAGTGGTGCCAGACAAAACGCAGACATGACAATAAGAATAAGAATAAAAAGCTTAAGAAAAAACTTAACGCACTTTTTCTCGTTACACGTTTTAGTTTTATGGCACCGACTTCCGAAATTAAAGTTATTTCATAATTTTAAGTTATTTCTTTTGAAGTCGATTTTTTTTTAAATTACTTTTTAATTTTTAGTTTTAAGTAAAAACTGGAATATTTATTAGTAATAAATATGTCATAATTTTGTTGTAAATATTGCACTAGAATTTGACTAAGGTTTTGAGATGTTTTTTTCCCTTTGACATCCACCAGTAGCTCGTATCAATAAGCCAAGCCGTCACACTTACAAGTATTAGTCCATATCTTAAAAACTACTGAGTCGATTTTGATGCAGCTTACACTGTTCCCTAAGTTGAAGTAAATATAAGCCAATAAAAAAAAATGGTTACAATCCGATCAATAGTTGCGGAGAAATGCTTGGACAAACATACATACATAAAATTTTGTACATTTGTTTGGAAGCCCTAATAGATTGTCATATGTATGTATGTACTCGTATAATACAGTTCCAATAATATTACATACATACGTGTCGAATTGATAACCTCCTGTTTTTAAGTCGGTAAAATAGAAGTAAGAATAGGCCCAGAAGGAGGTGGTGGGGTGAGCTAGACTCCTTTTTATTATTAAAGGCCTGGTCTAAAATTGCATTAGAGCGGGAAAAATTAAAAGAGGGAAGGGAGGTATTTGGTCTGTACGGGGACAATATGATTAGGCTTTGTAATAATTATAAAACCCTCCACAACCGCGTGATTTGCAGTCTCAGGGAATATGTCCTTCAAACTGGCGTGAAGATGCACCGAGATTTGCTCGCGGCGGACAAGGGCCTCACCCCGCTCTCCTTGGCGAAAGAGGACTGATAAACCTGCAGTACTAGATACTAACGATCATAAGGAAGTATGGCAAGGCAAAATAGCTTCACGGACCCTTTTTTCGGAACCCACATGGGTCCGATGTTATTTGGCGTATTGTTTCCTGGTTGCGTTGCGGCGACCTCTTTGGGGAAATAAAAGGTTTTGTCTGTGCGATTGTGGATGAAGTTATCACGAAGAATAATTATCGGAAATACATTGTCAAGGACGGTACGGTTGACATCTGTAGTGGATGCCACCGTCCCGGTTAATCAATCCAACATATTGTTTCCGGTTGGTCTCGTCTTGCTAATGGCGAGTACGTTCCCAGACATAATATATACATAACTAGCTGCGTCCCGCGGTTTCACCCGCGTAAGTTTCGATCCTGTGAGAATATCGGGATAAAAAGTATCCTATGTGTTATTCTGATGTATAAGCTATATTACTGTAAAGTTTCATCAAAATCCGTTAAGTAGTTTTTGCGTGAAAGAGTAACAAACATCCATCCATCCATCCATCCTCACAAACTTTCGCATTTATAATATTAGTAGGATAGTAGGAAGTAGGATAACACAACTGGCCTTGCAGTACAACCTTGTGGAGTCCGAAGTACCATATACTACAGGAATGTTCCCGACACAATTTTCGAGAATGGTCACGCCACATTGTACTAGGATCGATCTATTATCACTGACAGGACTATTGTAGCCAATAAGCCTGATATTGTGGTGATAGATCGACGAGAGCGCCGTGCAATGATTGTTGATATCGCTGTCCCTCATGACGAGAATCTCGTGAAAGCTGAGAAATATGAAAAAATCAAGTGTCGATCTAACACCACAATATTAGGCTTATTGGCTACAATAATCTTACGGTAATCGCCTAATAGCGGAGAATATTGACCAACAACTCAGGAGGCTCTCATTGCGCGCCCGCATAGTGAGGAGGTTCCTCTCTATTGATCCCTGACCACCAATAGCTTGGACCATATTCCTGATACTGATGGGCCACTATTTTTTTATATTTTTAATATCTTTTTAAATGTTTTTTAAAACAATATTTAAAAATGTAATTATAATATGTAAACATAATAAAGGAATAATAATATAATAAGTCCTACGTACTCATGATAGATTAGCGCACCGCGGCATGACTGTCGATGTTACCATTATGCATGACGAGAACCTCTTGAAAGCTGAGAAAGAGAAACCGATACCTCGACTTGGCATACAAGGTTCTCGACATTTGTAGGGTCGGCTCCGGTATCATTGTGCTGATTGTCTTAATGACCTGATGGCCGAAAGCCTCGATCAACATCTCTTGAGGCTCTCGTAAGGCTGCGATTCCACTGAGGCGGAGTGGAGCGGAGAAATGCAGGAATTATCCAATCACAAACGAAACGAGTAACGCGATGATGATTTCAACCATTGTGATTGGTCGATGCCTGCACGTCTCCGCTCTGCTCTGATCCGCTACGCCTCAGTGGAACCGCATCTGGCGTATGGATCAAGGGCCTGATTCAGAAGGCATTGTGAGAAGTTTCCTGTCTTTGGAGTCCTATATTTAAAAAAAATAAAAATATCTAAAAATGTAATTTAAATGTGTTAAAATTAATAGATGAGAATAATAATAAAAGAGCAACTGACTCGTCTAGGATAGTTGTAGGTGAGAGCCGCTCGTTCGCAGAAGTTGAACTGGTTGGCCAGCTTCTTGATACGCGGCTTGATGTGGAATACCTCGTCGTCCATGACTTGAGGCTCCTCCTCCTCCTCTGAACATTTACAAGATATATTATAATAATAATAATAAATAAAATCGTTTATTTATAAAAAAAGGGCGCAGATTTACTATAACATACATATCTTGAAAATTATTATAGAGAACACAGTTGTTCATTTGCCTGAACTAGGTAGAACCTGTGTTTCAGGCTAAAAAGGTGCTTATGATTTTAAAATATGAAATTAAAAACGGAGAAGACTAATTAAAAACTATTATTAACATAAAAAACTAACATGTTTTATTTACAGACAACGAGTAAATCCTCGGTCTCAATGTATTCTATACATATAATGTTATTTTATACATATATAAAAATTGCAGAATGATCTTTTTACAGTCGTAATTATTTAACTTATATACAACGTGGCGCCACAATGGTGACATTAATTTAACAAACATATACGTTTTCACATTTTCGTTTCATTTAGAAATTATATTTCTATTAAACGTTATTATTTACGGATTTATTTTAAATTTTAGAAAATGGCATCTTAGAGCAACCTGTATTTAAAGAACTGTCGCGCAGCGGTCATTTGGCGGGGTCACGGATCATAACATCGCATCAATGAAATTAGAACGAATAAGCAATACTATTAGGATGAAACAAATGCAAAGAGTACCCAATTGAAGGAAAGAGATAGCCCTTTGTCGGCGAGCGGCGCAGGCGACGCGCGCCCTCCCTTCCACCCGCCGCCGCACCGAACTCGAATTCTTTTTTTGAATTTCTAGTGATAGCCGAACCCGTGTCCTTGATACACTTCTTCACACTACGGTGTCTAATATTTTTTGCTTTATTTATTTATTTTTGTGTAATTAGATACTGCGATAAAGACGCTTTGCTTTGTTTTCGTTTTGTAATCTAGTAGGTACGTTTACATCTCTTGCGATACGGACGCTTTTATTTGTGTTATTTTATTAATGCTTGTGTAAACTTGTGATCGTGATGGCAAATACACATCCGAACTACACAGCAGCTGAATATGCGGACATGATCCTAATTTTCAAGTCCATCACAGAGCCGTCCATAGGATATTAAAGCGCGAAAAGTGGCACCCATTCAAATTTAGAAAAGTGCATACTCCGTTAGACACTAAGCACCTCCGCTGTAGGTACCACTTGCGTCGCTCGGTTTCTTTGATAAGCCGTCAAAGAATCGGACCGATCACGAGTAGGTACATACAAGACGCGTTGTGCGATTGTTAGCGCGCGAAACGACGCGTTGCCGCTCCGAGTTAACGTAAGCCAGCAGCTATACACCTTTTTTACAGCTTATTCAACCGATTTTGACTTCTATTCCGTAGGAATAAGGATGGCATTAAAAGCAAAAAAAGTGCTTACAATAACAACTGTTTGCTGCTTTTAATGCCATCCTTATGCCTACGAAATAGAAGTCAAAATCGATTGAACCGACGGTAAAAAAGGTTTGTTTAAATTTCTAATCTTATTGTAAATGGAGTATAGGTAAGTGATTTCATGAATGAATTTTTGCAAGGGTGATCCCAATTTTAGTTACTTTTTTATTATTTAGTTTGTTTGAAAACATTTTTTTTTCAATTTACGAATTATTTTAACCTATCAAAATTTATATGATTAATAGGCACTAGCTCTACCCGTGTGTTAAATTAATGTCGCCATTGTAGCGCCACGTTGTATATATTTAATTTTATATTTAATTTATTGTACAGAAATGGGCCTAAAATGTATAAAATCTGTTTACAAAGACATAATTAGAGGATGCATTTGACTCACATACAAATATCATTCCGTCTCTTATTAGTAGGTACTTTCAATGTTATAGGAGAGCATGGTGTGCTGTTTTAATACCAAGTGCGTTATGAAAAGCTGGCGAACAGTCATTATAGCTTTCGTGTGACACAATATTGTGCTAATTTACGGTTTTACCTTCAATCACATCGTAAAATTCTTATATAATTAGAAATAAAAAATAGTACCTTAATGACAGTCTAATCCATATTAAATTAAAATATTTTATTATAAAACTTCGAACCTCACCATGACTTTAAGACAAAAGCCTCATACCATGCTCATACAGGACTGGTCTATTTATCACCTGTCTAGTCTTTTCCCAATTATGTTGGGGTCGGCTTCCAGTCTAACCGGATGCAGCTGAATACCAGTATTTTACATGGAGCGACTGCCTATCTGACCTCCACAACCCAGTTACTGGGTAACACGATACCACTTGGTAAAGACTGGTTGTCAGACTTTTGGGCTTCTGACTACCCGTAACGACTGTCAAAGATCCACGAATGACAGCCGGGACCAACGGCAAAATGACAATGGGATCGTGTTGGAATGACGAATTTATAAAAATAGCAGACTTGGGCCCCTGGTTTGTTGTATGGGAGATTTATTTTATTCTGTTTTTAGTATTTGTTGTTATAGCGGCAACATAAATACATCATCTGTGAAAACTTCAACTGTCTAACTATCACGGTTCATGAGATACAGCCTGGTGACAGACGGACAGACAGACGGACGAACGGCGGAGTCTTAGTAATAGGGTCCCGTTTAACCCTTTGGGTACGGAACCCTACCAATCAACGTTTGTTGCTCTTGTGAAAAAACCGACGAAGTGCGAGTCGGACTCGCACACGAAGGGTTCCGTACAACAACCAAACAACAAACCCAACAACAACAACAAAGCCAAATTCGCGAAAAAAACACATTTCTTGTATGTATAAAAATTAAATTAAATAAAAAAAACCCTTCCATTTTTAATTTAATTTTTATTATTTCTTGTTGTAGTAGCAATAGAAATACACACTGAAATTTTCAACTGTCTACGTAGGTATTACAGTTCATTAGATACAGCCCGCTGACAGACAGACCGGACAGCGCGTAGTAACAGGGTTCCGTTGGTACCCTTTGGGTACGGAACGCTAAAAACTAACCGAAGGATCGTTCATAGGCTATCGTAGGTAAGACGACCATATGCCTGGTAGATCATCGATTATCACAGAGCGGCTGGTGGTAGCTGGATGAGAGTATAGCCGAAGCCAGAGTTGTATGGTTCGATTGCAGAGGCCAATGACGAGGTACCGTATTATGACGATTTAATGCGATCATGATCCAGTGTAAGAGTTAGACGGAGCTATACACGACTGATAGCACCATCCCTTTTTAGAAATGAATTCATAATAAGGCCCCAGCGGTGGAGAAGCCCTGCCGGGGCAGCGGGATTGTCCGAAAGGGTTACCGTTACCCCGGAACGCAAAGGGCTAAGGAAGGAACACGGGTGGGTTTTAGTCAGTAAGAGTCTGACACTCCCTCCTGCTCCACCCAGAGCGGGAGGGGTCATTTGATGATTTCCCATCCACAAAAAAAAAAAGCGGTGGAGAAGTGCAAGAGGGTCATTACCATGTCGTTACGCTTTCTTATACTTAATTTATTATGAAATCAGCGAAATATTATTTGAAAGTAGAACATGAAAACACGCAACGTCTAAAATTGTCATACGCTTAACTTTTCAAATTAATTTCGTGCTCAATCCAAGAATCTTTAGCTATTCTTGACATAATATTTCCATTACGCAGTCGGTGACAAACTTTTGTTGGAGTTTTTCTAAATATAGATTTGTCCAAGATGGTAGAAACAGGTACAAAACTATGTCGCAGTAGCTTCTAGTTTTAGATTTATTCATATTTACATAGAGTCCTGTAATCTATATATTTCGAACTCTTTCTAAGCTGAAGGTTGTATAAATGCTTATAAACACAAGCCGTATATACATAGCTGCAACTGTCCGAAAAAAGAAACGAAAAAGTCAGATCTTTGATCTTCAATATTGTTATATATAATCAGAAGGTTCCCAAGTATGGTCTAGTACAAAAAAAAATCACAATGACTCCCAAGAACAAGTTTTACCCTCGGATTAGTTTAGCATCTTATATTACCCGTTATAATATGTCTGGACTTACTTTCTTCTGCTCCTTCTTGCGGTTCCTCGCCTTCCCCTTCCCCTTCTGCTTTTTTCTCTGCATCTTTAGCAGCAGGTTCTTCATCTTCTTTTGCTTCTGCAGGTGCTGCTTCCGCGGGCTTTTCTTCTTCTGCTGCACGGTCCTCTGATACAATAAGCCATACAATATTATTTTAACGTGAATTCAGATTTTAGAAGAATAGAATAGAATATAATACTTTATTATGTACACCATATAAATTACAGACATAAATATAGAAATTTTACAAAGGGCGCTCTTACAGCTTAACAGCGATCTTTTAAAGACAACTAACTAACTAACTTTTACTTAATTGGGTACTAACATCGCATCGTCGTCGAGAGTATCCACAGTAACCAATTCCGCAGATAAATATGGAATTTGTCGAACCGTGCCGCCAATGGAGACGGTCTGTCTACAGCCCAGTCGTTAAGCCGTCTAAGGTTTATTGGACATTTATTGAAATCGTTGAAGGGTTTGCAAATTAGATAGATTTTCCCTGACATAGATACGAAGAAGGAATGATCAAAGTTCCATTTTCATGACCATACCAACAACAAATGAAAGCTGACTTGTGAATGTCATTACGGGCAAGCAATGGCTCGCGTTACTCAATTTTTCAGTCATTAATCCACAAGGATGGAGGCACACGAAAAAAGGTCCACCGTGTGTAAGGATGAATAAATGCCGGCACTCCACAGCCAAACTCGATACAAAGGTTGCCCTAAATCGATTTCGGAATCTCTATAAATATTCCGAATTCAATAGATTATCGTGTCAGAAATCAACAAGAGCTTACAAGGGTAAGCCGAAACGGTATTACAATGACTTATCATATGAAGATAGTTACATTTGTATTCTGAATAGAAACGCATGGAATCAAACTACCTTGTGATTTATTCACGTTTAGAAGGATTTGTTTCTTTATTGTGTTTAGCTGAAAGAACAATCAGTTCTGTTTCCTAATAATCCCAATATTTCGATGTGTCTAAGTGCCCGAACACATGTGCCAAAACTACACGACGTCTCAGCGACAAAATGTGGGCGAGCGGTGTTTGCGTTTGAACAGTATCGGTGCAGCTTCTTGCAGTTGGGTTGTGGTAACTACAAAATTTCAATGTGGTTGCGATGTCGCTAGTAGTTGCGATGTGGTTACGCTGTAGTTATTGTTTGCAGACAGACAGATCGAATAAGCCTGTGACAGTGACGTCACATCGACGCAACGCCTAGTGTTTGCGATGTGGCCAGCCGTTCTTGCGCGGTTTCGCTGGTGGTTGTGTTGTGGCTTCGACGTGGCCTTGATGTGGTCGATATCGCTGGTTTTGACGGCCACAATTGTGGTCCGTGTGAATAAACTATTCATTTTCATACAAATTAGCGCCTGTCCACGTTTTGTCGGTGTGGTGTTGTTGTGATACGTGATCGAACCCTATGAGCTGATTTATACAATGTCAGACATCCTTTGTCCGTGAAGTGAAATTGTCATTTGACAGATTTTGTATGGAAAAATTGTCAAAAATTCAAAATTATTCAAAGTCAAAGTCAAAGTCAAATCATTTATTTCAAATAGGCACTTAAAAGGCACTTTTGAACGTCAAAATTTAAAATGAAAAAATAGAATTGATTCTAGTCGCCCATTCCAAAATGTAGTTTTCGTGTGGAGAAGAATGGGCAAGAAACTCCACCGTTACTCTTTTAAAATGTTTTACAAGTTTTTGTATACATTATTTATATAATTATATGTGAAGACGATGCACCTAAAATAAAATTTAGTCTACCAAAAATGGTAAAAGAATTAAAAATATAACAGACTGGTAAATCAATTATGTGATAGATACATGGTGTCCACATATTTACAAAGATTGAAAAAATTTTACTAGTATTTTAAAAAGTGTGTGAGTTACATTTGTCAAAGAATGTAAAAAACAATGTAACAATGTAATTCCTCAGATAAAGATATCTGGCGTTGGAAAATTCAGTCCTTCGGGTGGGTTTAGGGTTAAAGGTAACTTCAAGAAAATAAAAGAAGGACGAAGTAAAGACACATATAAGATGTGTCCTGACAATCTTATCTGCGTCTGAAAATCCTGGTGTTTATAGTATTTCAACTTTGAACGTTACTTTAAGTGGCAATAACTGCAAAGACCCATCTGCTATGATGAAGGCTGTGTTTATTAAACAATTTCACATTAACGACCTAATAAAATTTAGTAGTAGTTTTTCTTAGACCATTGTCCGACCAATGATCGACCATTATGAATTTAGCAGATTACAAACTTTTAGCAAAATGACAATGGGATCGTGTTGGAATGACGAATTTATAAAAATAGCAGACTTGGGCCCTTGTTTTTGTGTTCACAGCATAAATTATTATTTTAAGTCTATATGTAAGACTTTGTAAAATTTGGCTTTCGGGTGACTATGGTTTCCTTTTTGTTTGTTTTTATTAGCTGTAAGTCCTCCATGTACTAAAATAAATAATTAAACGATGGGACGTAAAATTGCGCCGGAAATTCTCTCTCAATGAATGATACAGGAATTATGAACCTACACAAATCCATTCTATTATTAGAATTCTATTTATATTGCAGTAAGTAATAAAATTTGTCAAGGTGATAAAACCTACGTAAATGAGTCAGAGGCGACTCATATAGTTTGTAAAATTTGATGCAGAGCGTGTATCTAATGTATTTAAAAAAACATATTCTTACTACATTATTTATTTACTCGGTCCACTTAGGTTTATTAGAGATACATCTCGATAATTTAAACATTTACAGTAAATTTTTTGCACGTGTAGAATCACGTGCGATAATATTTATATGTTGAAGTAAAGAAGTGAGATGAAGAAATTTATTTTTCAATTTTTATGACTCCTAAGGTATCAATGTTTGTTCCTTCTTTGTTTGAGAAGAAGCAAAAGTTTGTATAGATGTCCTGTGATCAATAAGCTACTAAAAATTCGAAGTGTTCGTACGTCTACCATCCTGCATTGGGTCCGCGTGCTGTATGGTGATACCAGCAGCCCTAGCTCTCTCTCACTAAGAGAGAAGGCTGTACTTTTAATCAGAATGAGTCCCAGTATATGGAAACATTATAAGCTGATTAGGCTGCAGAGATATGTTCTCGTTTGATCATTACTCTGTAGCTTTGGGAAAGAGTTTAGCAAACCTATATTTTTTACATACGCGTAAGTATTTCATACCAAACCTTATTCGTTCCGCTACACCACTTAGCCCAGGTTTGTACCGGCTGTTTTCCCACAACGACTTTTTTTCGCGCACTGAATTTTCAACGCACTGCTTAGCGATAAGTTCCCGCCGTGATATTTTTACGTCCATGTGTACGTGGGTTTAGCTCTCGTGAAAAAAGTCACATAGCGCTTAGTTACTACGCCATCATTATGTATCAGTAAACCACTAGTCTGTTATACCTTCAGCTTTAGCCTCCTCAGGCGCTGGCTGGTCAGCTTCAGGTTCCTCTTCCTCCTCCTCCTCAGTTTTGCTCTTCTTAACCTTCACACGCTTTGGTCCAGCGTCATCGAAGCCGACCATCCCTGTAACAAGACGATTGTCATAAGATTTCATTCGAAATTTCTTGAATTTGAGTACTTATATTGATTCTTTTCTTCATTCCAATGGTTATTAGTTACGCATATTTAGGTCCATATTTTACGAATGCCTCGAACAATATCAACGTACAAGTTTTATGTTGCCACTTAAAACCGAAGTCTATTATTCAAAAATGTAAAGAGTATTTTAAATATTTATTCCTCAATTTTCATGATTGCATCTATCACTGTTGTCTCTACATCATCTAAAGGTTGATTGGTAGAAAATGCTTAAGGCATTAAGTCCGCCTCTATACATTTATGTGCTTAAAGTATTCAATAAATAAATAAACTAATTTTGTTCTTCCTAACTAATATTATAAACGCGAAAGCGCGGCTTTATTTGTTTATTACTCTATTCGCTAGAACGGCTGAACGAATTTGGATGAAATTTGGCACATGGGGAGACCATTACTTGTTTTAAAAAACAGGCTACTTTTTACCCCGCTAATACGTTCCCGGGGGATAATTTTTAACCTCCACGCGGGCGAAGTCACTGGCAAAAGCTAGTATAATTATAAACCAAATTATAGTCCAATACATCATAGAATGGTCACTTACCATATCCAGCGGCTATCTGCGCCTTGGCTTCTTCAGAGTCCTTGCGTATAGCAGTGCCCTGATATATGTACAGCGGGTACGCCTTCCCAAAGGTCGGTTTAGGCTTCGTCACGAACAGCCCCTTGCCATAGTGGTACGCCACTTCATCAGCTATCCACTGAGGGTTGATTGTGGTCAGACAACGACCAACCTCTTCTTCGAGATCCTGAGGAAGTACGGTGACTTAGTTTTTTTTAAATTGTGATTAACTTAATATGTTAAGATGAGCTTTTATGAAGTTCAAGAATTATGCCCGTGTTCCTTGTAGAGGGTAGTCAGAGGTGTACATTTTGTAAAATATTAAGACCCGGATCACAAACCCAAATTTCCTAATGGAACGGCCTAGTTCTGCAATTAAATTAAACTAATTGCTATTTATAGCGTCAGCATTACAAATTAGAAATGAAAGTTTTTTAGCAGCAGTTGTTGGCAATTAACAGTTTGTAGGACCCTAGAGGTTGTTTAGGTACTTCGATTATGTATTCCTACGATGTACGCATGCGCCAATTAGCTTTCGAGATTTGTCCTTTACCTTCAGATTTAATATCCGCAAATCTGTGCGCTACTTTACTTTTACTAAATGGAGACCAAAATAGGATGAATTGTGAACGACGGATGATATGAACGAAAAGAGAGTGAATGATAACGTATCAGCTGCTGCTAACAGGGGAGAATGGAAGAGGGAAACATTTAGCGCCGACCTCAAGTAACACGGGACAAGGGCAGGAAGAAGAAGAAGAAAAATCTACTTTATTTTTAATTTTAGTAGTTAAATAATTGTAATATCTCACTGCATCGGGCACTTCCTCCTGGTCGTCAGGTTTGATAAGAGTGCGCGGCTTGAGCCAGTCTAGGGCCTCGTCATCAGCTATTTTCCCGCGGGACCCACCTCCTCCCTCTTTCTGCTAAATAACACCATTCAACATTAACAAGTACATACTTAAACAACACCCAACACCTTAGCATGATGCGTTACGTACATCCAAGCACTGCAACGTTTTGTTTATAAGCACTTTTTCCTCGGTGACGTTAAGAGCGCGTTTTATCATAGCCTTCAACATTTTGCTTAATTTTTTTGATTCACTTTCAGAAACAAAGAAATACGCAAGCACGCAAGCGATGTCTGACAGCAAATGAAACACTGGTTAGTTTTCTAAACGGTTTAGAACTCCAAGCGGATTTACGAGTAAATATTCTAGAGACATTTGCATATTGTTTGATAGGTCTTTATTGGAGACGATCATGTAATTCGACTATAAATAATTCGGGGCACTTTTAGCTAAGCGAAGCAAGCGTAAACAAACGATTAAACCGTTGCGTGCCCGAGGAATGCTGGATTGTATCTTTATTCATAATAATTTGTGTTTAAGTCCCAAGTTTATGGTCCACGCAAAAGATTTTATTATTATTATTATTGGCCATTAATGTCCCACAGCTGGGTAAAGGCCTGCCATTCAAAAGTTTATCGTTGATTTTACTTACGTCAAAATCATCATCGGATTTGGAAGACACATGTGATAATACCGATTCAGTAGATATAGGTCCTGTTTCAGAAGACATTTCAACCAAAATTCGCGGTTTAAAAATTGCCTTTATCATTGGAAGCGCTAATCAGTACTGCAGTGTCTTATAGCCTGTAGTTCTCACCCAGATACTAAATGAACTTTGACCGAAGAATGAACTAAACTGCATTAGTAACCACAGTCACTAATGTACCTAGTACAAGCTAACTACCAATGCTAAGCGAAATACGAATTATTTTATTTGTAGCACGCGAAACTGTAAGTTTGATTGTAATGAGTTTGTTATTTTTATTGATATTGCCTTGTATTCAGTTATAATGGGAACGAAATTGAAACATAAAGAAATTGTGAAATCGAATAATTTTAAAGACTAATTATCGGTTTCTTGCAAAATATGTAACGGTTTATAGGATTCCAGAAATGGATTACATTGTAAAATAGGCTAAATCCCCCCCTTGGCCAAACCGTTTTAAGTGGCTAATTCTCAAGTTATGAATGGGAAATAAATTAAAGGCAATCGTTTTAATCGGCTATAAAATGACCTAACGGACGTTTGAGCCAGGGCGGAGCTTATCCCAGATTTAAATACGGATACAATGTTTCATTACCATGAAATGGGTGGATATGTACGAATAATTTACGACTTTGTCTTTCAAGGAATTTCCTATTTCATAGCAATGTGTGTTAGTATCTTTTCAAGTACGAGTACTACTACTTCTGTATTTTCCATACTTTGTGATTTTCTTTCGTTTTTATGCTTCTATGGTTCTACTTTTTACTTCCTTGATCATATTGTTAAAATATTTCATATCTTGCATCATCGCCATCAGCAAAAATACATCTCATAAAGATTATTCGTCTACTTTGTTTAATATTATGAACAATTTGTTTTCTAGATTATATTTTTATGCAATCGGTACAAAGTTTGTAAATTACTTCCCTAGGCAGGGCGTGTCACCAAATTCTAATTAGTCTCCGTGTCTGGCATTAGCTAGTACTGGGGGGTTGA
This sequence comes from Globia sparganii, assembly GCA_949316385.1. Classification (NCBI taxonomy): domain Eukaryota; kingdom Metazoa; phylum Arthropoda; class Insecta; order Lepidoptera; family Noctuidae; genus Globia; species Globia sparganii. Next base: position 8,452,378 of record OX438670.1, read on the forward strand.
ATCACGATATCGCGACAATGGTGAGGGTAGATTAACATTCAGTTCTCTTCGCACAGTCCTAGGTGAACATTTTGAGCTTGACTCCTTGGTTTGCCGAGGATTTGAACCATAATGCAGATGGAATCAGAAAGTTTGATTTTATAAAATATTGTGAGATAGGGTTCTATGGTGAGTCTTTATTTTAAATTTCTTTGGTAATATTTTCGAGCTTGAAAACTCGAAAGCTGCGCCTGATGATGAAGACATTTTTAATAATAATTTTTTTTACTATTTCTTGATATTAATTATGCTTTATATTTAAACTTTTCGCACACAAAAAAAGTATAAAGGCGGACTTAATGCTTTAGGCATTCTCTACCACTCAACCAAGGGTGGTGAAGAGATTTTATGGCAAGTGTTTTGGTTGAGAACAATAATGATATAAAAACTATTTGTTAAGTTACTTAAGTAGGTAAATTAATAAGCTGTAGCTGTATTTTATAGGTTTTACTTTTTTACAGCAATCTATCTCTTAATGCAAACGGATTCGATAGCAAAACAAATCAATTTTATGATGTATTTTGTGGCAGAGCTTTATTGTTTTGTGTACAAGACTTTGGTAAGAAGGTTTTATGGGCTCCTTAGTACTTAGATTTAGTGCTTCGATATAAAGCACATAAAATTTTGTCATGTATGCTCGAGTCTTATAAGCCAGTGAGTTTTCTAAGTACCTCAGAATAACGTGTGATTTTTACGTACTTGGAGACGCCATAAATGTGTATAAGTAGGTAACGACCCTAAATTCGGTTTAAATTGTATAATGTATACCTAATACAGAAGAAAGATCTGAAGTTCTGCAGAACTTGTTGTACGTTCGGTTCACGTGGAGATCATTTCATACCACTGTTAGTCTATGTTCGCATTGGATATTCAACTCTCGGTGTTGAATCGATCATTGCGAATCCAACAGAGCGCATTCCAGCGCGTCAAAAAAGACACACTGTTACTTAGATTTTCTATTTTCAACTCTAGGCGCTAAGCAGTGCGTTCAAAATCAAGTCAGCGAGAAAAAATCCGCGGTAAAACACGCTCGCGCGAACCTGGACTTAGTCGGAGTAACTAATAAATTGTTCTTTTTGAACGTCAAACTACTAAAAACGGCCCCCATAAGCACTAAAACTTCATATCAGTCATAACTTTTATCAAAATGCAGTGACTTTTCGTAATTTTGTTACCGCTTTCTACAAGACGGATTCCGCGGCGGATGATCCGCTTGAGGTTTAAGTCCCAATGCGTAACCACTGACATGATATGAAACTGAAATAGTTTTCACAGATCAAAACCAAAATTGTCAACTTGAATTTATATAGGTAATCAACTATGTAGTTTATTATTAGTTTTGAAGCAACATAGAGCCTACTCCAAATCTATTCTAGTGCATTGTTTAACATTTATATCCGAGCCAGGGATGGTATACCTCTGTAATGGGCCAACTCTATTATTGTATATCAACATCATACGTCAAAAAGCAGGGATTGAGAACTCATGGCACGCGTGCCATAAGAGTGGCACGCAACAGGGTATTATGTACGGCACGCAAGTCATTCAGATTCTAGAAAAATTAAGGTCAAAATCAAAGCAGACGGTTGTTTTTCTTTCGATGGCATAACGTTGCAGGATTCTTATATATGCTTTCGATGACGAAAAACAAGTAACTAGGTCGTGTTACCATATACATGTGGTCTGCGACAAAATATGGTATCTATATCCTATGTATAGGTATACCCACTGAATTTGACACATATATTATTTTATCAAACGTACTTTGCAAACCGCGTAGGTACTTATTGCATTACTTGCGTAGCATCATAGCAAGTAAGGACCCCTTTTTAACTTCTCTAAATCTCTAGTATGAAAACTTAGGAAAAGTGAGCTGTCATTTTACCAGGATAGCTAGGAATCGACACTATTGACAGCTCACTTAGGGTACCTACGCACTATGCGGTTAGCCGGAATGCGGTCAACCGTCCTGCTGAAGAACTGCACGGACCGTCCGGCATCACAGTGCGGATAAAAACTACTTACTCGTACACATTGGCTGACCGCATTCCGGCTAACCGCATAGTGCGTAGGTACCCTTAGAGTAAGTTTTTTTTTTACATTTTTACAGAATACATTATTGATTTGCGCACCCCTAAAACGAGCTTTCAAAATTCACATCACATTCAATTTCGGCCATTCTAACTTATAAACAGTAATAACCATAAAGTTTTACGATATTTATTTCCGTTATGCATCAGGTTCGCGTGCTGGATTCGGAATGATGATGTTCGATCGATGGAACATAGGACAGTATCTGATAGCGGTTATCGTGATAACCAACAGTTCTGACAGATTGCCTTTGTTAATTCTTATGAGGGAGCCGCAGTGATGAGTTAGTTGTTAGTTCGAACTGTCGTGGTGACACAGAGCTAGATATTTTAAATGTTGCAGTGTTGAAACAGTTTTGATGGCGGATTCTGGGTAAGATTTTATATTAGTTACCTACTGTAGATTTTAATTTAATTCTACGAATCTTTTGCTGTGCTGTATATTCTGTAATAAGAGCTTCTATTCGAAAACAGTTTAGACGCTTAAAAGTTGTTTAAAAATATCTATTTACGACCTGTAAAGAGGTTTCTACATCTTTTAAAATATCGAACGATTAGCGAACGGTCTATGTATAAATGTATGATGCTGTCATACGCAGCGGCAGATTATTTTCACGTAATTCTCCAATTCATAACAGATAAAACGCACTTTTTATTAAATGTGTTAGGACTAAACTACTATTGATTAAAGCATTGCTTTTAGCGTTCAAAGCAAAATTGCAACTTCACTATAATACCTCACGAAATATAGAGAAACATGGGATTTATACGAAGACAGGGTCACAAGGCGTGCAATGGACATACACATTATGGTTATTGTTCCACAAATAAATTATATATTCCAAGATAATGCAGTGATTTATCCAGTGAGGTGCCTTAACACACAGTATGTACAAACATGAGCAGCTTTTTGGCTTCAGCATATCGTCCAATGTTGGTAACAGGATTGGCCCCAACATTTCGATATGCTAACACCAATAAAGTAGGCGAAGACGGTCACAAACGGCAGCCAATATTGGCCAAGACAGACACAAACACAGGTACAAGGTCGTATTTACAATGGAGTGACGCACACGCATGCTGTGTCCTAAGGACCGTTACTCACTCTCAACCGCTTTAGTAGTGCCAATCCTATGGATTTCTCCTTGGACTTACTTCGCCAGAGTTCTGGCAATTTCTTTTTCATCCCTTTCGGGCTAGGAATCTAAATCAGGCAGCAAAGGATTATTACAAGAATTCACGGTATATGTGAATGTATGTGTTGTGTTTCGTATATGAAATGCCTGTACCTGTAGTTTGTGATGTTGGTTTTCTTTAGTTATACCTATGTGTACATAATGTCATGTATATAATTACTTTGATACTTACGCTGAACTCTGTAAAATAATCACTTATAAAATCCAGTAACAATATTAACGTTGTCTGAAGTTTTATGTGCAGCTGTTTAGGCGTTTATTTAAATATTCTGATGCAGTTCAAGGAGAGTTTTCATAGTGAGCTTAGCTGTGTGATATCATCTTTTGGAATCTAGAACAGTTTCTGTTTCATGACTGTTTTACTAGTCCAAATATTCTTTTGGCATTAAACTGACAACCTTGTAGATAAGTGCTTGAGATCTCTACTGGGGCCAGATTTGTTTCTGTATCCATTATTTGTCATGTAAATCAGTCTGAACTCAGATAATTTGCTAATGTTATTCGAAACAAAATGTAAATAGTTGGAAAAGTTTGCGAGGAGCAAATATCCGTCGATGGTTGTAGCGTTTGTGTTTGATCAATGATGCTACTAACTTACATAATAATTTAAACATAACTATTTTCGTAGTATTTATTACACTTATCACTCAATAAATAATTTTTATGAGTTCATAACATTGTAATTTGAACACAATTTCTATTATGTTTGTACAATAAACAGGTACCTAATAAATTATTTTTAACATTAATTTTCAAGTTTCGATTTATGTTTCGGAAACTTATTTTTATGTTTGAAACAATTAAAGAGTATTGCTTACCTTCTTAGGAGCCATGGTAAGGCACTCGCATAAATTAAACTAGACAAATTCTAAGTAAATACAATAGCTATACTTTAAAAATCTGGACGCGGAGAAAAAGTTTGACAAAACGTAAATAAATTTGACAGTGTGTCTTGAGTAACGCGGCTGCGCGCGCAGACCCTCGTTGCCATGGCAACGGGGCGGAGCGCCCCTCATCCCTAGTTGGGCTGCAGTACCGTGTAGTTTTGACGTGTTTTGCCTGCTACCGGCATCATCTGGTGCTCTATCCAACATAAGGTAGCTATTTAGGCTTCCGTATATAATCTAGTACTATTTATCCTTGTAGATACGGCATAACAGTCGCTTGTTGTCAGTTATTTATAGACTGTGGTCACGGTACTGACTGATAATGGGAGTAGGTGACCGTTATGCCCTTTGCGAGCGGCGTAGGTGTCCAATTAGTTGAATTGTGTGTAGTGTTAATGCCACGGGGGTCGAATTAACAACACATTACTCTAAGTGAAGAGTAATTCGTAGTGCACGATATAACGTAGTCACAATTCATTGAGACAATTACTGGAAATAATGGTGTAAGCTAAACAATGGACGGATAAAAGCTGGTACAATTAATTGTTAATATTTTATGAATAACCACAGAATTTTCATAGGATTTTGGAAAGTATCCGTGTAGTGTGTAAAATAGAATTCTTTCTTTAAATTATGTCGGGAAAATATGAACATTAATTTATTAGTGGTTTCAGCATGAGAGTTGCATATTTTAAGGCATTTATTTCCATTCCATCTTCAAGAAAATGTATTAATAAACTGCGTATTTATTTTTAAACGAAGTGCAAAATGTTTCTAATTACTACGTTTTCAGTTATTTCCATCTTGCCTGAATGCCTGACCTTTACAAATCCGTTTATAGTCGACGCATTCCGTTCCTCTCGAGCCGTTTTCAACGTTCAATAAATCTGATTTATGTATTTTTAGATCGTTGCATTAAGTAGCATCCATCATTATTCTAAGCTGGATAGAGTTGTTCTATTTATGTTTACACTCTAATACTTGTTATTGTGTATTTCGTTTTATAGTGTTGTTTACAGCAGTTGAAAATGATTGGGTTTGGCAGATATCCGAGATATCGCAATAATCACCAACACAAATTGTGATTTTTATGAGCACGTGTCAGAGTTATTGTACGTGTAGTTACTGTATGTACGAATAATTGTTGAAGCCCTGTAAATGAAGCCTTGACGTCACAGTCTAGACATATATAATTTATTTATTTATTTATTTATATATACTTTATTGTACACCACAAAAATACAACAAGTAAAGATACATCAAACACTTCAAAATATACAATGGGCGGCCTTATCGCTTTCTGCGATATCTTCCAGGCAACCTTAGGATGGACAGTGATTTTCCTGGACATAAAATTTGGCTTAGCTTTAAGCCCCGCCTAATGTTTCGCTATTATTGTTTCCAATAATTCAATTAACACAATGGAATTGATTTGCCTTAGAACAGTGTAGCACTTTTGACGAATGAGCATGCCATGAGCACGTAAATTCGCTGAGGGGCCATAATACACGTGCTTACCTAAGATATTCTTGATCACTTGAAATGATGGTATCATTTCGAAAATTAATTTGTAAGATCAAACGAATTTCATCAAAGTTTGTTATCCCAACGGTACGTATTGAAAACTAATGTGTTTAATTTTGACTTGAAACTGTCCAAGCATACAGGGTGTGTAACATCGATGCGCAATGAACAATTTCAACGCAGGGGGTCTAGAATCACCTGCTGCATTTATGGTAACAGTTTTCATGTCGATGTCCCTAACACCGTGTTTATGGAATAGCCTTTATTTCAATCTTCCTTCAAAATTCCAGGAGTGTTCAACCGAGTTCCCAGACAAACCGTGCAAGCTGGCGGCTGAGGGCGACCGAGGTGGCGGGTTGCTGATCCCAGCCCGAGAGCCTGATGACAGCGGCATCGACAGCGACGACGCTGTGCGGAGGCTCATCCTGGCTCATCAGAGGCTACCGGTAAATATAAAACAAAATGCATTTTTCCCCGATTATTTAGACAGAGGTGTAGCTACAGTACACCAACATTTCCCCAATTATATGCCTATCGCCATAAACCGGGCATAAATTCGGACTCCGGGCTGTTAGTGAGACTGAGAAAGTCCTGATGGAAAAATACAATATCATTCAACTATAGACTTATGACGTTGTAACGGCCGCGAGTTACGAGTTGTCGTGAGCTTGAACCCCAGGCAGGCGCTTAGCCCAACCCGAACTGGGCCCGCGTGGTGGATTACGGCCCATTCCCTCTCACAGAGAGTGGGGTCTGTGGCCCGGCAGTAGGAACGTTAAAGGCTGATTATGCTAGAGTCCAAGACCAAATCTTCGAGCTCCTTGTTGTATTCCAGACTTTATTCAGAGCACTATAAAAGAGTCAATACAAAATTGACAATCTAAAATCGTGTTTATTGTCAGTTTTTGTAATTAGAACTTTAACTTTGTCGGAATATAATTCGAAATATAAAATAGCTCGATGGTTTCAATCTGGGTCTAAAGATTGAGCTTGTTTTGTATTATGGCCGATGAGCTTTTTTCTCTATGTAACGCCTCTCATTAAATTAGGCTCATGGGCACTGGGTATTTTAATGAGCAAGCGGATTGGGGAACGTAGGTGTGTCGCCTAGATGACAGAAAATTGAGGTGGTAAAGGAAATTCTGTCACTCTGATATTAGAGCCGACGTTAATGCAAACGTGACGTGACGTTAATGTGGTGGTATTTATTCAGTTATAGTGTGGCGGCATCTATATCCCCACATGCGAACTACACATAACTCTGACGTCACGTGAAATCCTGCATCGCGCAAGCAGAGTCTACCGTGCGACTAGCATATACAGGCTGTCCCTGGAAGTATGGATCAAATCGGATAGGGGCGTGGGCAAGGTCATTTCCAAACTTTTTGATCCTGAGAATGATTGATGATTGAGAATTATTTTACGGTTCAAAAGTTGTGACCAATTTTTTTCAATTGTTTCGCATAGTGCTCAAAGAAAAAAAAATCATTAAAAAAACTATCAGGGCTGTCTAAAAAACTTAAATTGACAGTTCCTGGTAGTTTTTTAATATGATTTTGTTCTTTGAGCACTATGCAAAGTAATTAAAAATAACAAAAGTTGGTCATGACTTTTGAACCGTAAAAAAATTCACCACCATTCTCAGGATCAAAAAGTTTGGAAATGACTTTGCCCACGCCCCCATTTAATTTGATCCATACTTCCAGGGACACCTTGTATACAACATCCCGACATTAACCATCGAGCAGTTGCCCACCAGACACTATACCCGTCTGGTCGGTGGATCCTGCCTTTTCTATGGAGAACGAGTGAACTTTACACCCTGTTCCTCATACCTCTCTAAGATAAGATTTATTTACAAGCGTTGAATTTGTATGAGCTTTTGAGGCTGTCATACGAAAAAGAAAGAAAATACATATAATTACACTAAATGTGATGCATAAAGAATAAAAAAAGCACACAAACACAATAAGAAGAAGTTGGGGGAAAATATGCGTCACATCCACGTAAAACGACCAACGCTCAACATAATGCTGTGACATTATGCGAGATAGAGTCACAGCTCTGGTTATCAGCGACAGCCGGCGTTGACGTGATAACGTCAACTAGTAGAAGAAGAAGAGATACCTAAAAGAAATGAAAAACGAAATAAAATTAATAAATATACACACAACGGAATAACTCAAATAAATAAATCTATATAAACTAATCAAAAGCTGAAGAGATTGTTTATTTGAACGTGCTAATCTCTGGAACTGCCTGTCGGATTTAAAAAAATCTTTTTGCATTTGATAGCCCAATTCTTGAGAAAGACTATAACCTATTTAGTATCTCGCTTTGACCCTTAGGAGCCAAACAATAAGATAAAAAGCGAAAACGAAGTGATAGCTCGGGCAGGTGATGCGATGCCACGGGTTGGTTCGGGGAAACTAGAAATTTCACGCGGACGAAGTTGCCGGCAGAATAAATAAATCTTCTAATAAGTCTTTAAATAAATCCAAAGCCCAAATAGAGAGACCAAAGCTGGTACAGGAGAATCATATTAAACCTTTCTGATTTCAGTTCAGTGATGAGAGCAGCAGCGATGACGAGCTGCAAATCCCCTCGCCAACTACAAACAGGCATAGAAATGAGCGGCGGGCTAGTCTGGTAAATATGGTAAATTTGAAAACATTGTTAAAACCAATTATTTTAAAAGAGTAACCGTGGAGTTTCTTGCCGGTTCTTCGCCATAGGAAACAACCAATTGGAACCGTCTTCTGAACGTTTCATAAGTGCCCTTGTAGGTTTATGTGAAGTAAAATATTTTGATTTTGATTTTTGATGCTTTGATTTTTGATGCTTTTAACTAAAACTAGCTGCGTTCCACCCGACGGAGCCAAGAGGAAAGGGAGGCCCTCCGCCACCACCGCCGCCACCACCACCGTCGCTGCCGCCTCTGCTGCCGCCACCGCCGCCACCGCCGCCGCCGACGCCACCGCCGTCACCGCCGCTGCCGCTACCATCGCCGCCGCCACCGTGGAGGGGCCCTCGCAAGGGGCCCAGGAGGGGGCTGAAATGGAGGAGTGATGGCTCCATTACGCCTCCTCCAGGCGAACATCAACCACTGCGCCTGCGCCCAGGACCTGTTGCTCCAGAGCATGGCGCAGTGGTCGATCAACATCGCCGTGGTCGCTGAGCCGTACTTTGTCCCGCCCAGGGATGACTGGGTGGAGGACCTGAGCGGCTCAGTGGCCCTAATTTCGTCGGCCGCCGCCGGCACCCCGTCCCTCGAAGGAGTCACGAAGGGACAGGGGTGCGTAGCAGCACGGTTCGGAGAGATAGTAGTAGTGGGAGTGTACTTCTCTCCGAGCCGAACTCTCGCCGAGTTCCAGAACTCTTTAACAGAGTTGAGTGTCGTCGTCGCCGGAAACCATCGCTTCCCCGTACTAGTGCTCGGGGACTTCAACGCCAAGAATCTGGCCTGGGGTTCCCGTTGCACGGACGTGCGGGGCAGGATGGTGGAGGACTGGGCTCTGGAAACAGGCCTGGTCGTCCTAAATCGGGGTTCTGTTCCCACGTGTGTGCGGATGCGGGGCGAGTCCGTGGTGGACATTTCGTTCGCCAGCCCCGCTCTGGCACGGAGTGTTATTGACTGGCGTGTCATGGAGGAGGTGGAGACCTACTCCGATCACCGGTATATCCGGTTCGACGTCTCCACCCAGACCTCCAGCGCGCCGGTCCAACAGGCCCCGAGTGGTCCGCGGTGGGCGCTGAAGCAGCTGGACCGGGAGCTCCTCCTGGAAGCCTCGATCGTGCAGGCCTGGGTGTCATCACCGGACAGGCCTGCCGATATCGACGATGAGGCGGAGTGGTTCCGGGAGGCCATGTCGGAGATATGCGACGTGGCAATGCCCCGAGTCCGGCCAGGACGCGCCCGACGTCAGGTGTACTGGTGGTCGCGGGAGGTGGAGTCGCTACGCAAGGCTTGCGTCGACGCGCGACACCTGTACACCAGGCACCGCAGGCTCCGCATCCGCCCTCCGGATGCGGAAGCCACGGAGGCGGAGCTGTACGAGGGGTACAGAGCGGCGAAGACCGCCCTCCGCGAGGCTGTCCAGCGGGCCAAGGATATGGCCCGCGAGGAGATGGTGGAGACTCTGAACAGAGATCCATGGGGGCGCCCTTATAAAATGGTGCGGAATAAACTCCGCACCTGGGCCCCCCCGCTGACGCAGAGTCTCCGCCCCCAGCTGGTGGAGGAGGTGGTGAGCGCTCTGTTCCCTTCACGGGCGGAGCATACTCCCCCGCCCATGGCTCCGCCACTTGCGGTGCCTGAAGCGGACCACGCGGACGACGACGACATCCCTGAGGTGACCGGGGTAGATCTGAGAGTGGCGGTAGATAGGCTGAAGGCCAAAAATACCGCCCCAGGACCCGACGGCTTGCCGGGTAAGGCCTGGGTCCTGGCCTCAGGGGCTCTCGGGCCCCGACTAGAGGCGCTCTTGAGCGCATGCATGGAGAGGGGCCAGTTTCCACTCCGCTGGAAGACGGGGAAGCTGGTCCTCATACAGAAGCCAGGGCGCCCTGCGGACTCTCCGTCCGCATTCCGGCCCATCGTGCTGCTCGACGAGGTCGGCAAGCTCTTTGAGAGAGTGATTGCGGGCCGCCTCGTCGGGCACCTGGTGAGGACGGGGCCGGATCTTGCGGACAGCCAGTTCGGCTTCCGCAAGGGGCGCTCGACGGTGGACGCCATCATGCGCGTGAGGGCCCTCACGACGGGGGACGCGGTGTCCCGGGGTGGGGTGGTCGTGGCGGTGTCACTCGACATCGCCAACGCGTTTAACACCCTGCCCTGGAGTTGCATTGGGGAGGCACTCCGGTATCACCGGGTGCCGACCTACCTCCGTCGAGTAGTCGGGGCGTATCTGACGGACAGAGCCGTCATCTACCCCGGTCGCAACGGGGAATGGAACCGGCGAGAGATGTCGTGCGGTGTCCCACAGGGATCGGTTCTGGGGCCGCTCCTGTGGGACATCGGTTACGACTGGGTGCTGCGGGCCGATCTCCCTGATGGAGTCAGCGTGGTTTGCTACGCTGACGACACGCTAGTCCTGGCGCAGGGGAGGTCGCATCAGGCGGCGGCCGACGCGATGACACGCGGGGTTGCGATAGTCGTGGAGAGGATCCGGCAGTTGGGTCTCGAGGTGGCTTTGCACAAGTCCGAGGCCATGTCTTTTCATGGGCCTCGGAACGGGCCGCCTTCGAGATCCCAAATAACGGCAGGAGGGGTTCACATCGGCGTCGAGACAACGATGAGATACCTGGGTCTCGTCCTCGACAGCCGGTGGAACTTCGTCGAGCACTTCCGACGTTTGGCTCCCAAGCTGGAACGGGCCGGGGCCGCCTTCAAGCGGCTCTTGCCCAACCTGAGGGGGCCAAACGCCTCCTGCCGGAGGCTTTACGCGGGGGTCGTGCGGTCCATGGCCCTGTACGGGGCCCCGGTGTGGGCGCGTTCACTGCGGCGGCGAGCCGCCCACTATTTGAACGCGCCCCAGAAGGTGGTAGCCGTAAGGCTGATCCGGGGATACCGCACGATCTCGGGCGAGGCGGCAAGCCTCCTTGCCGGACTGCCGCCGTGGGATCTGGAGGCGATAGTCCTCGCGCGCCTGTACGAGTGGCGCGCGGAGGCACTACGCCGGGGGGAAACTCCGCTTCCGCGGCAAATCGCAGCGGAGCGGACCGACCTCCGGCGCGATCTCATGGCGGCATGGAAAGAGCGACTGTCGCAACCCAGCGCAGGGCACGCCGCGATAGCGGCGGTAAGACCCCTCTTTGAGGAGTGGCTAGAGAGGCGCCACGGCGCCCTCACCTACCGCCTGACGCAGGTCCTCACCGGACACGGGTGTTTCGGGAGGTACCTGCACATTATCGGGCGGGAGGATACGCCCGGGTGTCACCACTGCGAGGGTCGCCCGGAGGACACGGTGGAGCATACGGTGGCGGTATGCCCCAATTGGGCGGAGCACCGCCGTGTTCTCGCAGAGGCGATCGGCGGCGGCGGCGACCTCTCGCGCCCGGCCCTGGTTCAAGCCATGGTCCGGGGCGAGAGGGAGTGGGAGGCAGTCACCTCCTTCTGCGAAGCAGTCATGCTAGCGAAGGAGGTGGCGGGACGGCTGAGGGAGAGGGCCTCACGTCCCAGCCGCCGCGGGAGACGCCCCGGGCGTCGGGAGCCGCGAGACGACTCCCGGCCACCGTAGGCGCGGGCCTGCGGGCGGAGAGTAATGGGTAACTCTCCGTCCGATCAGGACCAGGCCCGTGCCGGACGGCGCGTACGTGTTCCACGCGCGCCTCAAAGAGATGTCAGCAGCAAGGAAGGGGCCCGAAAGGGCCGAAGCCTGCCGGGGCAGCGGGATTGTCCGAAAGGGTTACCGCTACCCCGGAACACAAAGGGCTAAGGAAGGAACACGGGTGGGTTTTAGTCAGTAAGAGTCTGACACTCCCTTCTGCTCCACCCAGAGCGGGAGGGGTCATTGGATGATTTCCCATCCACAAAAAAAAAAAAAAAAAAAAAAAAGGGTGCTAGCATAGTTTTTCAGATGTCATAAAAACCTAGATCAGAGTTCGATGACACTAGCCCAGAGCCTTGTTACTAGACCCTAATTCCATGATTTCAAAACAAGGTCTTTCTTGAGGTCAAAGGGCAATTCTCGTTCGTATTCTAATCCCAGTCGCTTTCTGTCAAAAATACCTCTTAGTTTACCTGAACTTACATACATTTTTGACAAGTTGTTGACACTGATTGTCGCTGAGAAGAGTTGCAAAAAACGTTTATTATTTATTTATTTATATATACTAATTACGAGAATTTGACTATAGGTAAATTAGCTAGGTAGGTATACCACCGAGCCAGTTTTTAAATTAAGAACCCAATATTTATAGAAATACACTTCTTTATACCAAACTGAGAACTTAGTTCAGTGCTAAGTAGACATTTTTGTATTAAAAACATCAAGGTCAAAATAAAGTTCGAAATGTAAAAACTGGTTCACAGGTTAAGGCTAGAACTAAAGTTACCTACGCATCTCGTTTTGTAAGGGTAGTATTTAAACGCAAATCAAAAAATATCTTTTTTCTATGCAATAAGATTCCTAATTCCCATCAAAATTACTGATTGCACAGCAAAATATTCAACTCAAAATATCACTAAACACACTACAATTTATTTTCGCAGCGTACAGCGATTTTTACGTCAGGTCGACGGAGCCCCGCCGCGCGGGGCTCCTATTTCTGTCTGCAGGGTTTAAAGGAACCTAACCAAACCGAACCTCGGGGTGCCCCTGACGTCGTTTGGTATTATGCGAATTAAATTGAAATTTGAAATAAAATATGGAAAATTTGCTGTGCAGTCAGTATTTATTCTATGTATATGTAGTATTTTTGTACAAAAATAAATTTAACTGTATTGAATTATGAGGAAAAAAGTAATGTCATATAGATGTATGATTTCGAATTATCTGCAGTTTGAGTTTTGTTAAACATTTAGTTTATTTGTAGTGAAGTAAGTTATTTGATGTAAAAATGATGAGTATTGTATTGATAGGTGATTATTTATTTGATATGCAATTTATAATATCCCGTTTTGTAATGAAACGATGTAAGGACTGACGCTGCCATTACTGGAACAGTGCAAAGGCCTTTTGAGCTTGTGTAGTAGATTTGATGCTTAGAAAAGCACATTTATTTCGAACTCATTTTTACGACACCCAAATCAAACCTAACTAAAACCAACTACATTTGAATTTCAGAAAAACGTAGACGAGGACCACGATCTAGTCATCATGCAGTGGCCTCAGGACCAGTACACCAAAGATCAGAACACGACGCGAGAGACCAGCCCCGACCGGTCCTCACCACCGCTCTATGAAGTAGAACTAACGGCTTCCGACGAAGACGACGATGCTTCGGTCCTGGAGCTGGTCATACCGATGCACTCGTCCAGGTACCAAAGGGTCCCAACCTCGTCTCCAAAGAAAACCAAACCAAAAGTAGTGAAGAGATATTTCTGCAGCATGATCTGCTGTGGACGTAAGTAAGTTTTTTTATGATCTTGATGTTATCACTTTTAAAGTAAGATGGAAGTTTGTGGTTACTTGATTATTTATAGATCGATTTAATGATGTTGTTAAATATTATATGTAAAACAATGAGGAGTATTTGTGTTAGTAGGTGGTAGGTACTGATTTGTCTGCAACAATATCAATGAAAGACCATTTATCTAAAAATGGCTGAGAATCAGAATGTTTCCTGCGTTAAATATGTCTGAAAAGAACTCTATTATGCCCAGAGTGTACCCATTATATGTTTGACCTATTCATTATCAGTAGGCTTTTTACTTGTCAGAATCCTTGAATCTGAATATAGGCTTCTGTCTTATAAGTAGGTAAGTGCACACACACATGAGCGGCATGGGTAAACGTGCGTATCGCTCGAGTGTATGAGCACTAATGGCTAAAAAAAATTAAGACAAATTATAACTTATTTTATTTACGATAATGTCTCAATTATGCTTCGTCGAATTGTCTCATGGAAAAACTACAAAATACTTCTCATTGATTTAGTCATAATCCAAATAATAATAATATTTTTATTTAATTTATTTATACAGATATTTGAATGCCTAACTATTTTAAGTTTAGTCTAAGAAAGAAAAGGTAGAACTATGTTGGAGGACTAATATTTACGCTTAACACACCTTTCTGGGGGTTTAACACGATGAGTGAGCCATAATGCATTAATTTCAGGGGTTTACAGCCCTGTGGGGTAATTGCGTAACACACTATCAGTAGCAATGGCTTTCATTTTGACAGTTCAACAACATTCATTGCGTTACTTACGTTGTTGAGCAGACAAATTTTTCGAACGTAAGAAGCAATGGATTAGCAATATCCTTGAAATTGATTCAAATTGAGATAGATAGCGTGTTACGCAATTAGGGTGCAGGTCCTGGCATTTCCAAGGATTAGTTTTATGAATAGTTCTTTGTACCCGGGAATTTCCTACAAAATGTTCTTGTGTACTCTGGCAAGTTCTAGAAAATGTCCAGGGAGGCTACACTGCACTTGATATTTCCTAGGACTAGGGCAGTGATTCCTAGGGAGTATTGTATTAATTTAATATTATTTTTTATGAAGCGGAACATTTTGAATGTTTTAAAATTGCCATAAATTTAGGGCGGCCCCTACACAGTCAATCTCGATCACGATCCGCGATCAAAATCAATGATCGCGATCCACGATCCGTACATTCACGATTCGTACATTATCAATCTGGATCGCGATCATTGATTTTGACCGCGACTGTGTACGGGCCGCCTACGAATGAAAATCTAAACGACGTCAATTTCAATAGTTATTATTTGTAAAGTTTTGATTAAGTGAGAATTATCTAAGTGTTGGTCAATTAAGTGTGCATTAAAACAATATATCCGTTCATTGATATTTATTATATATGTTTGTATTTTAAATTCATTAAATGCATGCATTTTAATTTATTACATGCACTATGTGTTAGTTCCTTTTCTAAGTTAGTTCACTATTATAATATGCCTAATTTTGCCAAATCGAGTTGTACCTAACATGGAAAATTTAATATCAGGCTAAAAAATAGACGATTGTTTTCATGCTTGCTTAGTGCAAAAGTTCTCAAGAGATAAAAATATGTGGAGACAAAATTGATATTTTAATATCGTATTTGAATTTGAATATCTAATCGAATTTATTCTTCTGAAAATTATATTATCAAGTTCATTGGTTGGCTATTAATATTTCGCTCAACCAATTACAACTGTCAGTATTATATTTTTGATAGCAGATTTAATGTCTTAATAAATAAATAAATAAATAAATAAATGTCCAGTCTTGATCAGCAACTTTCAATCAGAATCCGAATGATTTTGAAAGATATTGCTAATCCATTGCTTCCTATGTTCGAAAATGTTGTCTGCTCAACAACGTAAATAACGCAATTAATGTTTTTGAACTGTCAAAATGAAAGCCATTGCTACTGATGGTGTGTTACGCAATTACCTTGCTGGGTTTAAGAAACCGGCTGGGACGTTATATCGCACCTTCAGAATAGTAGTGACCTAACTCAAAAATCTAAGAAATCGAGTTACGATCATAGAGGGTCACTAAAAGGTACGCACTTTTAAGTGAATATTAAAAAAGCGACGTTTTTATGGTGGAATAAAGTCTTTATTCCACAATAAAAACGTTGCTTCTTCGCTTCACATAAAAGTGCGTACCTTTTAGTGACCCTCTAAGATCGTAACTCGATTTCTTAGATTTTTGAGTTAGGTCACTACTATTCTGAAGGTGCGATATATGTTGTTGAGCAGACGAAGTTTTTCAATCAAAATGAAGCAATTTCCTTTTATATCTTTGTGATTGAGTGTGCTATTATAGGGTGCAGGTGCCATTGCTTATTAATTTACTTGCAATTAAACTCTGTATTTAAATGAAGACTGAAGAAAACAATGCGATGCCAAGTTGCTAAACTAAAAAATAATAAAACCTTGAAAGTTTAAAAATACTTTTTATTAGTATCAATACATTGTGTAGCTTTAATTTTCATTTTATGTGAAAAATATATGTTTGAAATTTTATTCAAATTGTATTTTTGTAAGTAGGATGTACTAATATTTTATAAGTATTTTCTTATGTAATATTCTTCATTCATTATCTATTGGAGTAGAATAATAATGACTAAGTATCTACGTATTTATTATAAAATACCTAATACACGCGTGGATATTGTCATTGCAGTAATAAGAATTTTATCTAAAATCTAAACAATGTAGGTATTGACCTACTAATGTAAGTAGAAATAGTCTAATTTAGGTGCAGCGCAGACGACAGACTATCCATGACGCACTTTTTAGTCTGTGAAAATAGAACCTATGCAATTATATGCAGTAACGCACACGACGCGCTAAAAGTCCGGCGCACAAAAAATCCGTGTAATTCGGGCACTTCGGGACACTATGATACTTCTAAGGCAGAATATCATGATAGACATTTAAAAAGACAGACAGCTCTGCCGACAGAATGATCGAAGATGTGCGTCGTGTGCGTTGAGTCTGTGAAAAATCCGCGACCGACTTTTTGCGCGCCATGCAGACTTTTTGTGCGCCGCAGACTCGATCGCACAAAAAGTGTGCCGTCTGCGTTGCACCTTAAAATTACACGCCCATCCACTAAAATTTCTATACAAACATTTAAAATGAGCATGCAACAAGCAGATTAGCGAGCATCCACCAACCCGCACTGGACCCGCGTGGTGGATTATGATTACTCTCTCTCACAAGAGAGCAGACCTGTGTCCCAGCAGTGGGAACATTATAGGCTGATTGTGATGCAACAAGTAATGGAGGAGCACGCAATTTTAAATTAGACGATCTCTAGGTACAGTGGAGTTCATTAATATATTGGCAGTGACAAAGTTTCAAAATATTATAAGCGTTAAAATGGTGATTGATCATTTTAACGATTATAATATTTTGAAACTTTAAATATATGTTAACATTGTATTTATGTCTAATTTTGTATAGAAATATATGATTATTTTAACGCTTATAATATTTTGAAACTTTGTCACTGCCAATATATTAATGAACTCGATTGTACCTACCCAATACGTGGAAAATATTAAAAGCGTTTAAAAATAATATAATAAGTTGAATTGAGAAAGATTTCAACTCTCCTTACAAAGTAACAAGAAACATTACGGTTTAAACATAAACCACAAGTTAACTAAAATAACGGTCTAAGTATCTAAGTGGATTGTGATTTGTGGATAGTTAAATATTATCCTTACCTTTTTATCTCTAATAAATAACGTGCACATCGCAACTGGTTTTATTTTATTTATATAAGGTGTTAAAAAATTAACCCTACAAACTTTAAGAGGTGCTTTAGTCCCTACGTACAGTCAACAGCAAAAGTCGATGATGAAAATCAGAAATTCAATACTAATGAACGGAGTTCGCGTCAGAACTGTGTGTCGTCGAAGTAGTAAATGTTTGGTATTATTTACAATCACATACCTACTTTCGAATCACTTCGACGCCACACAGTTCTGACGCGAACTCCGTTCATTAGTATTGAATTTCTGATTTTCATCATCGACTTTTGCTGTTGACAGTACCATACATAGGTAATTGCGCACTGGCGTAATCGGGGCAGCCACTTCCACTTTGACGAGCGCCTAACATTTTAACCAGTGGATGAGCTATACAGGGTGCATTTGATATCATGGGCATTATTTTAACCTAAGGTACTACTTATGATACTAATTGCATTAGGGCTACTATTACGCAAATCAAAAATATTATTAATGCAAGTATGGAAAACCTTAAAATGTAGTAAGTCATACAAAGTATCAAATTAGTTTCGCTTCTCGATAGCAAATGCGTAGGTACACTACGCCGTACGCGCGTCATTGGGCGTGAATTCTTTGACCCCGCCCGACTCACGTGACATTCGTAAGTTGCCAATGAATTGATTCATAATAAATTCCAATTTTCCCTTCGTACTTTGCCGGCTTAGGACGGTCAAAACTACGTCAACTAACATACATTAAAAAAAAACATTTACGTACCTAGCTTGTGGATTGTTTTGAAAAAACCTTATTTGTCGGTAAAGTGACAGAGGGTAAACGGGTGCTCTTCCACGAGCTTGTGCATGTGCTGGCACGTGAAAAGACGAAAAATCCAACAGGTTCTGAGTGGTTCTGGTGGAATGAGACCCCGTGAAGGAATAGGGTCGTTCGGGTAGCGCCGATGGAACATTTCACGAGTTCATACTAAATTTCTTGCGCGATCGTAAATTACAACCATTTGTGGGTATTGTTGGTTGGTGTACCTAGCCTGCACATTACGCGGTCGAGGCATCGTGTACACAAACACACACACAACACACAACTACTACACTAACACTTAATACACTGCAATCCAAGCACCGTATGCCGCGAGCGGCGAGTACGGCGATTACGTCACGGGATCAATAAATCAATTACGCGTCAATGCACCTGCGCAGTCGTTATGACACTGGTTCCGGGTTCGTGACTTCGTGTTGCGGCGGGAAGCATACCCCGCGCGGGGGTGATATTCGTATTTTTGCGAGTGAGGGAGTGGGACGGAGAGAGTTCAGGGAATCCCGCCGGACGGAATGTCTTGTAGCCCATTGTTATTATTACTTGTAAGGAAAAACCCGCGCGCGCGCAGGTGATGTTTGTTTACATTTCGCTTTGCGCTGTACTGCGCTTTAAGATTTTGATATTTCAACAATTATTGGCGTTAACGAAGTATTTTGTTTTAATTACTTTAAGTGTTTATTTGCAATAATAAGCCTTGTGCAATTTGACTTACTACATTTTTAAGGTTTTCCTTAATAATATTTTTGATTTGCGTATTAATAGCCCTAATGCAATCAGTATCGTGAGTAGTGCCTTAGGTTAAAATAATGCCACTGACTTCGATTCCACCCTGTATTTATTAGTTTCATTCGTGGCGATACGAGAAGAAAAGAAGGAGAGCGATAATGTAACCCATTTGCATGCATCCAGCACCCCATAAGGCTTCATTCAGGTAAACCCAATGTTTACGTATTTTTGAAAATTCCCTATAAGTACACGTCCTAGAACGAATTCGTCAAATTACGAGTCATTCTGTATGTCGGATTTCTTCCGAAAAACATTAAAAAATAATAATGGACGCTTCTTGTTTCTTATGGTGTGCTTAATTTTTATTCGTTATTAGGTATGCGTCACTTTTAGTGAAAATAAAATAAAATGTTTCTTCTTTTTTTCTTTCTTTTGGTGGCTGCGTGTAGTTGTTGTTGGGCTAACGTCGCCTGCATTCGTGCAAGATGGAAAACTTTAGGAGCAGAAAGGGTAGACTTTTGTCTGAACATTAATTTATTACATAAACTAGATTTTTAGAAGTTCCTAATAAATCAACAAGGTGGCAGAGGTGGCGGTTTTAGTTACTATGAAACTGGGTAACTTCGTTTGATTCAGAGTTGTCAAATTTGAATACTACCGCTACTCGACAACAGATGGCGCTAATTACAACTTTCGTTTCACGAGTAGAAAAATACAGCTAGACATAATATCGGGAAAGAAAGCACTGGAGGCACGTTTCTATGATTAAGTTCGTCGTAGCGAAAACAAAGGAGAAGTAAAGCGGGGCAATTGTGTCCGTTCCGAGTTTGAGAAGCGTGGGCTTGACACCTGCGGCCCCGAGACGTAGGTTCGTAATGCCTAGGGGACGTAGGGGGCAAAGTTAAAGTCAAAGTCAAATCATTTATTTCAAATAGGCACTTTTGAACGTCAAAATTTAAAATAAAAAAATAGAATTGATTCTAGTCGCGCCCCTTCCAAAATGTAGTTTTCGTGTGGAGAAGAATGGGCAAGAAACTCCACCATTACTCTTTTAAAATGTTTTACAAGTTTTTGTATACATTCATTATATAATTATATGTGAAGACGATGCACCTAAAATAAAATTTAGTCTACCACAAATGGTAAAAAGAATTAAAAATATAAAAGACTGGTAAATCAATTATGTGATAATACATGGTACTAACATATTTACAAAGATTGTAAAATTTTACTAGTATTTTAAAAAGTGTGTGAGTTACATTTGTCACAGAATGTAAAAAACAATGTATTTGAAAAAAAATGTGTATGTATAAATTAAATTAGCAACCAGTTTGATTTGTCTAGACTCTAGATTGTCCTATGGAGCAGGACCAGCATGTTTCCAAACATTGTTATCTTGGATATAATCCTCTAATTTGTAATATCCTTGTTTACAAAGTGTACTTATAATATGAGTTTTAAATTTTCTTTCATTTAATTGTAATATATCAAAAGGTATTTTGTTGTAGCATTTAACACAGTACCCCATAAAAGATGTTTGAACTTAAGATAATCTGAAAAAAGATTGATCTAATTTATCTTTATTTCTAGTATTAAAATTATGTCTATCACTTATTTTATTAAAAAGATGTTGATATTTTTTACATACATAATATTTTCATAAATGTATTGGCAAGGTGCCGTCATAATATTAACCTTTTTAAATAGTTCCCTAAGAGATTCACGGCGACGTAGATTGTAAATGGCTCTGACAGCTCTCTTTTGCAAAATAAAATCGATTCAATATCAGCAGCCCGACCCCACAGACATAATACTGTGGAAGTAACTAAAATATAAATATTAAATAGTAGTATTTTTATACACACTACACACAACGTTATAATTATACGCGGCGACTTGAGAACCTCCACCTTTTTTTCATCGGTTTAAAAGGACAGGTCGTTATAAATTATGAGGAAGTGGAAAAGCTTTTTAGACATTGTCTCTGGTCTGATACATAGATTTTACTCTTAGATAATTATTGCAATTAACTCTTTTTTCAACAGTCTGGTAATTTTTATTCGTGGAATACCAGCTTAAATACAGGGTGGAATCGAAGTCATGGGCATTATTTTAACCTAAGGCACTACTCACGATACTGATTGCATTAGGGCTATTAATACGCAAATCAAAAATATTATTAATGCAAGTAAGGAAAACCTTAAAAATGTAGTAAGTCAAATTGCACAAGGCTTATTATTGCAAATAAATACTTAAAGTAATTAAAACAAAATACTTCGTTAACGCCAATAATTGTTGAAATATCAAAATCTTAAAGCGCAGTACAGCGCAAAGCGAAATGTAAACAAACATCACCTGCGCGCGCGCGGGTTTTTCCTTACAAGTAATAATAACAATGGGCTACAAGACATTCCGTCCGGCGGGATTCCCTGAACTCTCTCCGTCCCACTCCCTCACTCGCAAAAATACGAATATCACCCCCGCGCGGGGTATGCTTCCCGCCGCAACACGAAGTCACGAACCCGGAACCAGTGTCATAACGACTGCGCAGGTGCATTGACGCGTAATTGATTTATTGATCCCGTGACGTAATCGCCGTACTCGCCGCTCGCGGCATACGGTGCTTGGATTGCAGTGTATTAAGTGTTAGTGTAGTAGTTGTGTGTTGTGTGTGTGTTTGTGTACACGATGCCTCGACCGCGTAATGTGCAGGCTAGGTACACCAACCAACAATACCCACAAATGGTTGTAATTTACGATCGCGCAAGAAATTTAGTATGAACTCGTGAAATGTTCCATCGGCGCTACCCGAACGACCCTATTCCTTCACGGGGTCTCATTCCACCAGAACCACTCAGAACCTGTTGGATTTTTCGTCTTTTCACGTGCCAGCACATGCACAAGCTCGTGGAAGAGCACCCGTTTACCCTCTGTCACTTTACCGACAAATAAGGTTTTTTCAAAACAATCCACAAGCTAGGTACGTAAATGTTTTTTTTTAATGTATGTTAGTTGACGTAGTTTTGACCGTCCTAAGCCGGCAAAGTACGAAGGGAAAATTGGAATTTATTATGAATCAATTCATTGGCAACTTACGAATGTCACGTGAGTCGGGCGGGGTCAAAGAATTCACGCCCAATGACGCGCGTACGGCGTAGTGTACCTACGCATTTGCTATCGAGAAGCGCAACTAATTTGATACTTTGTATGACTTACTACATTTTAAGGTTTTCCATACTTGCATTAATAATATTTTTGATTTGCGTAATAGTAGCCCTAATGCAATTAGTATCATAAGTAGTACCTTAGGTTAAAATAATGCCCATGATATCAAATGCACCCTGTATAAATGATAGTTCGGCAGATTTTGTATCCTTACATTACTTAGTATAAAACGAAGTCGCCGAAATGTATGCGCATAACTTCCGATGACTGCACCAAATTAGATTTTTTTTTTGTGTTCGGTATTGCCAGGACAAGTTTTTTATGAAAGAAAATTTCGGAAATTCGAAAAAAAATTACACCCGTGCGAAGCTGGGGCGGGCTGCTAGTAGAAAATATGACAAACTGTTTTATTTGTTCTTCAAATAAACGTTATCTGACTATTGAAAAATCTGCCACTAATCATTGTATCTTATAGGCTAGTTAGCCTACTCTTTCAGCTAAAGCTGGTCGCTTCTAAGAGATTTTTATTTGAAATGATAAGGTACCTCCTACCTACAGAAGATAGCCGTTAGTTCAGAATTGTATAATGCCTAGGCGGTCTTTTTAGGGTTCCGTAGTCAATAAGGAACCCTTATAGTTTCGCCATGTCCGTCTGTCTGTCTGTCTGTCCGCGGTTTAGCTCAAAAACTATTGGTACTAGAAAGTTAATGACGCCGAAAAAGTGGTAAAATAAAATTTTGCAAAAAAAAAAAAAACAGTTATTTAGGGTACCTCCCATACATGTAAAGTGGGAACTATAATTTTTTTTTTCGTCCTCCCCATAGTGTGGTATATCGTTAGAAAAGGTCTTTCAATAAAAAAAAATCAGCTGTTCCCTACATTTATGTTCGTGTAACTCGTTAAAATGTAAGGAACAGCTGATTTTTTTTTAGCGATTTCAGGTTTGGTCCCATAGTAAAAGTTGTTCATAATGATGAGTACAATGACCTCTTAAGAGGTTCCTGGTGTTTTACAAATAACCCTGTATATAACGAAGTTTAACGGAAAACTATCACACTTAAGTGGGCTTTACAAGTTTACGAGTAATAGTCGACTAATTGTATTTGACTCGAAAATTGTCGGATCAGTTGAGGATTTGTATAGGAAGTCAAATTAGGTAGTTAGTCATGTTTGGCTTTTAGTTAGAGCATGATACGAAACTATCAGTCAGCGAATACGACCCGCACTTGGCTGTTATAAAAACTACGGAACCCTACACTGCGCGTAGCCCGACACGCACTTGACGGGTTTTTAAATAATTACAAAGGAAAAAAGACCAGCACCTTTATTGCATTATTTAACACTTTCTATCATAATCTGCAGGATTTTGAAGGAAATTCGTAAGCCATTGCTTCATATGTTTGAATAATTCGTCTGCTCGAAAGTGTAAATTTGTAAATAATGCAATGAATGTTATTGAATTTACAAAATTAATAGAATGCACAATGGCACTATCAAAAGCTACTGTCAAGGTTGTTATGATGATTTGCGTAAATAAAGGATTTTTTTTTTAAAACAACTTATATGTTGAACTATGCAGTTTCTGCCCGCGACTTCGTGAAATTTCACCCTCCCCCATTCACCTTCTTATGGGT
This sequence comes from Globia sparganii, assembly GCA_949316385.1. Taxonomy (NCBI): domain Eukaryota; kingdom Metazoa; phylum Arthropoda; class Insecta; order Lepidoptera; family Noctuidae; genus Globia; species Globia sparganii. Next base: position 8,476,335 of record OX438670.1, read on the forward strand.
GGAATTTCGAAAAACCTTTTCTTAGTGGAGCCTACTCTTGACAAAGAACACACCCTACAAATTTCATGTCTCTAGGACCAGCGGATTGGCTATGCGTTGATATATCAATCAGTCAGGACTTTGAATTTTATATAATGTAGATGAGTCTTTGAGCGGGGATTTTCTTTATATAGAATTCTAGTAAGATCGGCTATGTAGGTCGCGATCGTTACAGCTCCCTTGGTTTGTCTCAACTGGGCTGGGCCCCGTGGTTTCACCCTCATACGTCTCGATTCCGTGCGAATATGGGGACTAAAAGTATAAAGCCGAAAGACGTCCACTTCTGAAAATAAGCCACTGTCCACTGTTGAAAATAGGCCACCTGTAAGCACCTCAACTTCAACCGGTTCTGTGCTTCCTGCATCCAGCGGATTCCTGTGGCCTTCACAAGGTCTGCGGTCCACCTTTTGCGTGGCCTTCCAACGCTACTTCACCGTCTTCCGATACGCGGTCGCCACTCCAAAACCTTTCGGCCCCATCGGCTATCTGGCTGGCTGGAACGGGCTGAAAATAAATAGAATTTATTTATAAATCTTAGATGGGAACGTTTTCATTGGTTTCAAATATTCCAAGTCAAAGTCAAATCATTCATTTCAAATAACCACCTATTAGACACTTTTGGTCGTCAAAATTTAGAAAAAAAAAAATAATTGATTCTAGTCGCCCCATTACTGTTTGCCAATGAGATTATATATTTTTTAAATAATTATTTATTCTGACAATAAACTATCAATGCCTAAACAACACAAACTGTCAAATTGTACTATAATTGTAAATGATAAATAAATAATAAATGATATAAACTAGATGAGGTCGGCGTTTCCTGTCTGACTACTCTGAGAAGAAAGGCCGAAACAAACGCAGAGCTCACAGTCTCTTATAAAGTCCAGACAAAATCTTGGTCAAATCATGTAAAGACCATGTAGATCGATGTCTGATATGGTCTTTTGAGGAAAGAACCACACAGATTGAGAGGACCTGTCCAGTCAGTGCACGCATTTGTCAGAAATCGTGCAGCTCAACTCAGAACTTAAGAAGCTCAACGATTCGACGAACAATACCAAAGAGAGGACATTTGGGTAGGCCACATAAATTACTCAAGCTGCCAGACCATGACAAAAACTAACATAGTCTTCACATTCACAATAATTCGGTATGTAAAGAAAAAAAATCCTACGCTGATTCCCAAACCATTTCGAGATTTAAGGTTTCTTAACTTAATTTTTCTATTTTTAGTGCTTAAAATTATAAGATGAAGTTTATTTTAACATAAACACTTAATAACATTTGACTTTCATTTGACCTCCAAATGACGTCACAAGTAAGCAGATTGAGAATACTTTCGGTGCCTCCTCTCATCATATGATAAAAAATTAAAGTCATATTATGTCAACTATAGGGATGACCATAATAATATATGTAATGCAGTCGTGCGAAAATTTCGGCCTTTGAATCGATTCAAATCAAACATTGAAAATCTATTCACACATAAAATCTAAATCCCGAATTCTGAATTATCGTTAGTCAATCATTATAATGATAGCTTAAATAAAATGCATTCTCTTTAAATAATAATATATTAAGTATAAATCATTCGAACTATTTTGTAACCACAAAGTGTTGCAAACTTGAAAATATAACTAGGTACTGTAGCTACTTGTTATTGGTTTGATTTTGATAGTGACATATTAATAATACCTATTATTTAATTTAATGATTAATTATCAGTCATTTCTGTCCCACTGCAGGGCAAAGGGCTCCCTTCCCTCCTTCCACTTATCCCTATACAAAATTAATAACTGTATTAAGTAAATGTTCAATCGATTATGTCGATCATTCCCACCTCTAAAACTGTCTAGTGTCATGCTTGAAGTTTCTGATGTCAAGCAAAAAACGTCAAATTTAGAATTTTTATTACTGTGTTATACGTGGCATAGATATTGAACTCTTCAGCCTACTTTTGAAGCACAATTTAGAAAATTTATTTAAAATTAATGGCTGCTTAGAAAACCAAAATTTTGAAATTAGTTTCATAAAATAACTAAATCTATAAATTAAAAATATAAAAAAAATACCTGAAAAAAACTTTACATACCCAATTATCAAAATAATATAATACTATATAAAGTAAGCAAATGTCAGTGTATATATAAAATTCATTGTCAATGTGTATATGAAAAAACAACAAAAGAAAAAAAAGCATTGAAAATGTAAAAAAAAATATTGTAAGCAGCTCCATCTTGGAGCCTTTTTGTCCTTAATATAATCTTTAACGCTGTAAAAGGCTTTCTGGCACAGCTTACGTTTAATGAATGATTTGAATTTATTAAGGCTTTAGATCTTGAACGTGGCTTGGATGTTTATTATAAAAGCGTATACATTGGCATCTGAACGAGCCATCTATAATTAAATAGGTAGAAGTAACACGGCTATGCGGCTTCGAAGGATCGCTTCTAGAAATTGTGAAGGATTATGCCTACCTAGGGCAAGTCATCTAGCTCGGTATATACACAACTTTGAGAAAGAAGCCAACAGAAGGGTCCAGTTGGGTTGGGCAGCATTTGGAAAACTTCGTCAAGTCTTCTCGTCGCCTATCCCGCAGTGTTTGAAGACTAAGGTCTTCAACCAGTGCGTCCTGCCTGTCATGACATACGGTGCTGAAACGTGGACACTGGCGAATGTGCTGGTCCACAAATTCAGGGTCGCTCAGCGCGCTATGGAGCGAGCTGTGCTCGGATTCTCTTTGAAGGATAAAATCAGGAATGAAATTATCCGGAAAAGAACGAGAGTTACCGACATAGCTTGCAGAATAAGCAAACCGAAGTGGCAGTGGGCTGGCCATATCTTTCGAAGGACTGATGGCCGGTAGAACAGACGAATCCTGGAGTGGAGACCGCGTATCGGTAAGCGTAGTGTGGGACGCCCTTCAGCTAGATGGGCGGACGACCTAAAGAAGGTGGCTGGGTAGACTGGATGCGGAAGGCGGAGGACAGGGTGTTGTGGCGCAGTCTGGGAGAGGCCTATGTCCAGCAGTGGACTGCGATAGGCTGAGTTGATTGATTGAACACGGCTAGGTCGTGGAAAAAGGTTACATTACAGGGGACTGCTCCTGGTAACGGAGTGCCTTATTGTGTCACCCTTTACCGAACCGAACAAAGACCACGACGCTCGACGCTTTTTTACGACTTGATATTGCAAAGAAACGAGCCAATTTACGTAACATTTCATCGAGCAAAGACTGCCTGACGGAACCTGTGGATCAGAATCCGATATTTCAACGAAGAATAAACGAAAAAAGGAATGTTACAGGTAAGTGCATTGCTTCGAACATCGTGTCGAGCAATCGCAGGAGGGTGATTTTCAAAATTTTTAGCTGATCCGGCGAACTTCGTACCGCCTCGGAATCAATAAGAACGAATGTATGAGAAAATGAATTACTTAGGTATCTTAATTTTTTTTTTCGTGATATTTTCCCATGTTTTAATAGTTATTCTGCTATTCGGGGCGGAAAATAATTCAAAAAATAAAAGATCACAAAAATCGGTTCACCTGTTCCTGAGTTATTAATGGTGTAACTAACCCGACTTTGTTTTATCTATAAAGATTACCCATTAATTTGATCTGAAATGTAGAAACCAATCAGAAAAAAGTACCTATTGTTCAAAAATAATAAAACTAACTAATTTGATTGCTTTAATGTGTTTTTTCTGGACAATATTCACGTGGACGTTTTTACAGAACAAAATGTACAAAACATTTCAAATCACCCAGGAACGTTACATTACATAGAAATGCTTTTCTAAGTCGAGCTTTTGCTTGAATTCTATTTTTCGTATGAACGTTAGGTACATAACATTAAAAAGTTCGAAAAAATCCTGTTGTGGATACTATTCTTTATTTTCTGCTCAACTACGATGTGAAATACCAATTATTTGTATTTTTATTTTTTTTTTCTTTGATGATCTAGTTACAGTGGCGGAACACTTAACCTGTAAGTTGATATTCCTGGTCTGTTTCCTAAAATAGATCTAAAAACTACCGTTAACATTGTTAAATAGTTACCTTCTGCATGGTGTTTGAACATTTTATTTTTTGGATATAATAACACCCTAAGTTCAGAAGAAAATCCCAGAATTTCAAAACAACATGACGACTCAAACGGACCCATTGTACCTACTATAGATAAGTAAATATTATATGATATAACCTATCCTGCTGGTCTCAATTATCTCTATACACTACCAAGCAGGCCAGTTAACGGCCTGCGCAGTCTACTTGCAAAGCCCTAGCCGTTAAAGCGGAATCTTGGATTGCTGAGCTCCTTAAGTTCTAAGTTGAGCTGCACGATTACTGACAAATGCGTGCACTGACCGAACATGTCTACTCAATTTGTGTGGTTCTTTCCTCAAAAGACTACTTCAGAAACCAATCTATATGGTCTTCACATGATCTGACCAAGATATCTAGACTTTAAAAGAGAGAGTCTGATGAAGTCTATTTATTTAAAAAATATAATTGACGTATAAAAGCGTTTGTACAATTATGGGCTGATTTTTCAATCATCTGATAACTTTATTTGAGGAAAAATTTTGAAATTTTGACAGTTATGTCATAACAAAAACTGTCAAACGTCAATTTTATTCCTCGAATAATAGTTATCTGGCGTTGGAAAAATCAGTCCTTATAGAAATGAAATCATTTATCATTTGCATAAGAGGTGCATACTCTCGGTGAGGTAGCAGCACCTTTAGAGCGGCTCAATATTTTGTAACAAGTAAATGCTCTAGTCTATATTCACCTTTATAGAGTAACATTGTTGTTGAACTGAAGACTACAGATCCTATTAATTCCACACAATTTCACTATGACATGGGTACTGCGATCAGCAAGCGTTGCCAAGCGTTGTAAGTGCTGTAATTAGGTAATATTCCCTAACGAGCGATCGCTTGCTGCCTATTACGACGGTCATGTTCTACAGTGGATATATATAACAAGTACCTACTGTTTATTATACATATTTTAGTTTATTACCCATTTGTGTAGAAATCTTTAAAGATGACACTCGGGTGACCACTGAAAACACTGATCAACAAAATTTTGTAACAAGAAATGTAAGCAGTAATTTCGAAATGTCTACCTAACCTCTCCACAAAATCATACGTATATTAATTTGATTACGAGTAGGACTAGTTTCCGGGTTCCGGCACTTATCAGTTTTAATATTAATTGTTTTTTCCTTATTATTTTTTTAATTCCGTGTTTAATTTTGTTGTTTTTTTTGTGAATGGGACAGTAGGGATAGGAAGAACCATTACGTTAAGAAAAATTGGCGCAAAAGACGATCTCTTACTCCAGGAATAAAAAATGGAAAACATGCTCCATTAGTACAACCTAAAGATATATTTTTACCACCTCTCCATATATAAAACTTGGCCTGATGAAAGACTTTGTGACAACAATGGATAAAAATGGCGTTGGATTTCAATACCTAAAAGAAAAATTCCCTAAAATCAGTGACGCCAAGATTAAAGAGGGTGTGTTTGTAGGTCCTCAAATCAAGCAAGTGATAAAAGATGATATATTTAAAGAAAAACTATTCGTATCTAAAATTTTAGATTACTAATTTTACTCTACTTGACCTTATTCCTAACAGAATCAGCCAAAATGTTACTTGTTACACAGAAAAAAAGTTTTTTTGTTGATCAGTGAAATCAGCGTTGTGCTATGGGTCCCCCATAGCATAGCATCACGCTGAGTTAGAGTCTCTTAAGATACAGGTTTTCCTAGTTTAAGAGGCAGGGTTATAATACTTGACTACAGATTTTAAGATAGAACCACATGTCATAGATTCTACAGTACCCATTTCATAATGAATCGCCTAGGTTCTCATCCGTATTGTTTTTGGGTGTGTAATGTTTGATATAATAACAAAAGCTCTAATGATCATATGACCTAATTTCATTTACTATACTTTTGTTTAATATAACGATGAAATGATATAATGAATTATTGATATAATTTCGTTTTACCTAATTTTGTATGGTGTAATGGACATTTTCTATAATGCACAATTGAACTAATATTCATTTAGTATCATATTCAGTTACTATAATATTCAAAATCTATAAGTAACGTTTATTTTTTGTTATTTATTTAAAGAGCCTTCTTGTCACAGTCATGACATGCAGCTGCCAACTATTTCTGTTCCGTACAGCGTAGCCTAATCAGCCTATAATGTTTTCAATGACACAGGCCTCCTCTCGGTGAGAAGGAATGGGTTGTAATCAATGGTTCTGTTCTGTGCTTGAGATTAGTATCTATTTTATTTTTTTTATTATTTTTTTTTGAGTAGGTAGCCGATCTATTTGTATGCACGTGTTTCTGTGACAAATAAACCTTTTTCCTTTCTCTTTTACGGGTTGTCATGCATGAGTTCACGTAACGTGGGGAATACCCGCGGTTTATTTATCGTTAAAAGTCTAATAAAGTTGCCCAATGAGTATTGTTAGATGCTTTTTTAAAATAATAAAAAACAATTGGTTATAATTTATTTTCATAAATTATTTACTTGTCATAAGCATTTTGCCTTAAAGTCCTCAGAAGCCAGGTCTTTAAATTCCCAAAAAAAGGAATTAATATTAGGTATTCTTTACAAGAATTTAGGTGTTTATTCAGCTGGTAACGTTTTTGTAGAGTTGTGTTTTTCGACACTGGCAAATTATGTAGAAAATGAAAAATATTATTCCATAATCAATTTATTAAGTTGTTAGCATTTTCGTTTATAACGAAAATTTTAAAGTTGTTGTTCTTAACATTTTATCTCGTCGCGTTTTTTCGGTTAGCGGACAGTCTTGTTTGCGTTTCCTTGTTGTTTGTTTGAGATAAGCAGAAGCGTAATATTGTACTGTAGTTAAAGTGAATTAAACTAATTATCCGTAATAATATTGTTTACCAGTGATCTAACAGTAAGTATATTGATGTAAACACATCAGATCCGATATATAGTCCAAGTCGTAAATCGAATTAAATAAATTAGGTATGTGTTTGTGTCCAATATTGATCAATTGTTTATTAATATACTTAGTAGGTAATGTTACCCTTAACTACATGGTAGAGTAGCAGAGGTAAATAATACCCTACTTAAAGTGTAGATTACTGCGCTCGAATAAAGCGATACGTTTGCTTATTCAACGACGATAAAGACTAGTCTAGACTGTCTAACAATACCTACCTATTCCAACACTTCTAATGTAAATTCCAATGAGTTAATAAGCCGGTGTACACAGGATGAATAATTGCAAGAAATCTGTGCCCCTTAATCTCTAAACGTAACTTGTATAGGTGAGGTTTATTAGGCGCGCTTTTAAAGCGTGAGTCGCACGTGAAGGCTGTTTAATCGTGTCTGGGTGGAAGGCGGCGGCGCCCCGCGTGGCTGTGGCGCGGGGCGGCGCCCGAACCGCCGCCAGTCGCGCCACAAGCCCCGGAGGGGCTGCACGTGTCCTCGCTCCCGCCAACCGACTTATGTAACCATCCGCACGGTGAGTCCGCAGCCTCCGTGCCCCTTCCTCCCCGACATCGACCCCGCGATTCGAACCCACGCGCTCCGTCACACGGCCGCCTCCGCGGTGCGAGCCAACGCGCGACTGTACCTCACCTCGGATACGCTCGTACGTAGTGCTTTACCGTCAGCTGAGAGGTGACATAATCGATGCAGTAAGTACCGGTGTCCGGTGAGTGCGAGTATTCGCGGAATGCAGGTGCGTTATGTAACGGGAGTTTCGCGGAGCGGGCCAGCCTGCTCCGGCTGCCGGCAGTCCGCTCAGCGAGTAACAGACGGTTTACGCGGCAGGATGTGACGCTGTTGAGGCACCGCTTTATGGAGATCGTCGCTCGCATGCCTCACTAATGACACTCGTTATCGCAAACAATTTCTCATCTCAAACGCTTTCGACGATCACGTGGAAAACGCGATATGGTTATATTATCTCGAGACTCATTATACCAAACAGTTACTGGAAATTATGTGTCAGCCAATTATGTGCTTGTGCTTAAATAGGCACGTTCTTAACTTTCTTAAGTAGGAGTATAATAAGAACGTGAGTTAAGAGGTTTCTATAGAGGCTCGCCTAATTGGAAGGTCGGAGCCACATAAAAAATCCATTCAATCGTGGAAAATTTGTTGCCGGGATAAGCGTTCTATACCTCTTGATTTATAGAATTATATTCTATGGAATCAATATGAGTTAATTCTTAGATCAATATAGGTTAATATGAGTTCTTCTTAGTTTAATGAGTTGTTTCGGAGTCCAACACATTATGTACTTAGATTGTAGACCCTTTCCAAATTGGTACCTATTAAAAGAAATTGCCTGAATAGTTTCCAATCATAATATCCTTAACAAGAAATCTATAATGTTTATAGACTATGATATAAATATTGTATAAACTGTGTCTCGAGGGGACAATTGAAAGCGCTAAGATACCAATCTTTTCTTGAGAGAACGTCGTTTGAGACAAAAAAATCTGTCAAGCAGATGACCATTTATCATGATACTGCTTGTGACATTTGGGCAAAAGCGTTTTATCTGAAGACTTATTATTGTAGATAACTTTATAGATGAGAAAAATATGTTATTAAATTGTATCACAAAATTAGGTTCGACTTCTTCCACCTCCATTAATTTTTACCGTAATTTAATTTATATATCCTTTACCAAAAAAGTGTATATTGTTTATAATATTTCTGTCGAAATCTGTTTACAGGTAATGGGTTAACCATTACTTATATTTGTTGACGTCAGAAAACGAATCAATCATGACGTCAAGGTGATATATACCTGACCCACCTATTCACGTATAAAATATTTGAACAAATATATAATTATAATATAGAGAATAATACCTATATTGCTATAAATGTATTATTTAGTATTGCACTTCGGAAGTGATTAATTATAACAATAGATTTATCTAAGAAGTATTTAATTTGATCCTTCTTAACAACCACAACATTTGAATTGGAAAAGTTTGAGATTAATGGAACGAGATTTTAAAGTTATTGAATTTGGTTTTGCAGTCTAAGAACAGAGTTGGATATTTCATTCATTATTTTGTACGCATGTGCGGTCTATTCTACTTTCTCAAAGATTTCGATCTAAATCAAACCAAACTATATAAAAACACTATGGTTGTTTTCGTATAGATACCATAATGAAATAAAGAGATTTTTTTAAACATTGTCCATGTTGTGTAAAAAATTTTGTTCAATAGTTCATTATAATATATTAAAAAATTTGTTCATTAGTATATAATTAGAAGTTCACAGCAATTCGACCTTTCATTTTAAAATTCAAGCCGTCTTTGCTCTTAGGGTGAATTCCCTTCACGCTGGTTTGGGCACACAAAAAGCATTCTGCTGTGAAATTTAATTGAAATTGGCAGTTATTGAAGGAACTATTAGCTTCCAATATACGGACGGACATAACGGCATTATGAACGGCCGGCTATGCGTAACGATTCATAAATCGGGCTGCTGTAAATGTAACAAATATTGTGTGTTATTTGGTGGCATTTTCCGGAAAATTGTTACAGGTGTTCAATTACCTCCTTTCTGGTTTCTGATTTAAAACGTCATAGTTTGTTGACCCGATTTTTTTTACTCCATTTATTATACTTATTAGTGGCCAACCAGTTCCATTTTATAGGACTCATAAACCAACAATAGTTGGATAGAAAAATTTAACATGTCCGTCTAGAAGAAAATCAAGTTATCCTAATATCCATTTTTCCAAGTTTCATCACTGCTAGATATAAATGAAAGCTTCGTCTCTTTCATCTTTTTCCTGAAAGGTGTTAGGTGCCTGTTAAGGTAAGGTGTTAGCCTGTTGAATAAATATGGTTACATGTAATTCGTAATATTTTGAGTTAAAATTCTCTAACACGCAGGTAGATTGATAGATTGTCGTAATTTTAACTAATTTCGAAGAGTTTTTGAAAGTGTCCGTATATTGGTAACTAGCTGCGTCCCGCGGTTTCACCCGCATAAGTCGCGATTCCGTAGGAATATCAGTATAAAAAGTAACCTATGTCCTAATATAGGTCATGATCTATCCTTGTGCCAAATTTCATCTAAATCCGTTCAGTAGTTTTAACGTAAAAGCGTAACAAACAAACATACAAAAAAAAAAATCAATTCTTTTCTCTTTAAAGTATTAGATTAATATCAAAGACTTTTTGAAAGTTTATGCATTTTGGCATAGTGATGCTTTTAAGCGACAGACTATAGTACGTATGCTAAGGAGCTTAAAAGTTAAAAATAACACGTCACCTACATTGTTAGCCAGTTCACTGAACAGAAAAATGTTCTGTGTTAAAGTCTGATTTTTAATTCGAAGTAATTCTGACAGGTGTAATTTTTTGACACTTCAGATATCATAAACCTTTTCTGTCTTGTACTTTTTCTAAGTCATTTAAAGACTAGAATTTTTTGGATAAAATAACAAAAAATATGAAAGAGAATGAGATCAAGTAAACTATATGACAATATAAATAACAAACAAAACGTAACAGCAAATAAAAACTCAACAATAAATCGCAAGAAACACAGTGAGCATATGCGAGCATTCAGAGTAGAAGCCGAATATCATGCATGACAATGACACATTATAATGATTATTTGTCCCGAAGAACAGCCTAAGGAATCCAGGCCCATACCGCCAAATCTGTAGTTACAAGAAGCGAAGATTTTACAATCAAAAAGATTTTCCTAAAAAAGGTTTGTAACCCATGGATTAGTGGTCAGGGATTCCAGTGAAAGAAAAATAATTACCTTACTAATTATTGTAACTTCATTATTTTGATAACAAAAAATCTGATTACCATTTTAAAATTATCAGTAAATTTAAAAATTTACTGTTAGTAGTTTTAGTTTTTAGTTTTTCTAATTGAAACCTTAAATACAAGAAAGATTTTTTTTTTATTTCACTTAAATGCGTTCCGTTTTTAGTAGGACCGCTTTATTATTGGCAACACTTCGGAAATGTCAGAATTCCTTCGAATTAAAAATCAGACTTTAGTTATATGTGCATTTGATATTGTTTTGATAGAGGGAAAACACTTTTCTCTCTTGTTGGAAGACTATTTAGGTAGTAGCCGTCTGATGGCTATGTTAGGTATATGGTTCAACCTGTCTAACCAAATTGATTCATTGATTAGAGAATGAATGGAGAAACCATCAGTCTCTTAATAAAGGTAAGGTAAGGTTTTACTCTATCAATCAGCCTAGCCTTTTCCAAACGATGTTGGGGTATTATTTATTTATTTAACTAAATACTGCATATTTACAATATTAAGTCCGTATGCTTCCAGTCTAACCGAATGCAGCTTAATACCAGTATTTTATATGGAGCGACGGTTTATCTGACCTCCACAACCCAGTTACTGGGTAACACGATATCCCTTTTGGTTGTCAGACTTTAGGACTTCTGACTATCCGTAACGAATGTCAAATATCTATGAATGACAGTCACGCCGGAACCAATGGCTTGAGGTGCTTTCCGAGGCACTGGGGGTTTCAATATGTAATGAATCGTCACCCATCTATGAACTGACCGCGGCAAGCGTAGCTTAGGTCTGTCATTACAATATTTTATACTATAGCTCGGTAATACGACCCCTGTCTTACAGGGTGTCCTAGTTCAGGGGTCGAAACCTCACTGATGTAACGTGTACCTACTGATGTTTCGGAAACAAATTACTATTATATTATAAACTAGCTGCGCCCCGCGGTTTCACCCGCGTAAGTTTTGATCCCGTGGGAATATCGGGATAAAAAGCATCCTATGTGTTATTCTGATGTATAAGCTATATTACTGTAAAGTTTCATCAAAATCCGTTCAGTAGTTTTCGCGTGAAAGAGTAACAAACATCCATACATCCATACATACAAACTTTCGCATTTATAATATTAGTAGGACTTTTATCTTTGACATATCCTAGACCTTTAAAAGGCGTATTAGCGGCCGAAACCGACTCGGCCCCTTAGACAATAATAAATCATGTTTACTCCTACTATAGGCTTGTCAACTGTAAAAATCTAATTAGTCCGTCAGTTAGATTATCAAAAAATATTTGACCCGTATTTTTTCTTTTGTTACGTAAACCGAAATTGACGAAGATCAGAGACGCTTCGACGAAATTCTCAATACGTCACACCTTGGTATAATTTTTAGTGCGTTCTGATGTCACGAGCCCCCACTCCCGAGTTTTGATGCGTTTTATCTTTGTCAATATTCATTGATTTACAAAAACAAAAAATACGTGTCCATTATTTTCCAATACTCTAACTGACGGACCAAATAGATTTTCAATTTATTGATAGTAGAAACCTATTACTAATAATTGTCAAATATTTTAAATCATAGACTATTAAGTCATTAATGCTCGATCAATTTTCACAAGGGAATTTCATTCTACTGTAAAGTGTGTCGATCAGACATGATGAATGGAGTTATGAGGCGTCATAAATACTACACTTGGCGAGCGGTTTGGCCGTCTAATCAATATCGTATGTGTGGATACCAGTACGAACACAGTACCTACGTTTTAAGGTTGTCTATAGGTGTGATTCAATGAAATTGAGCAGTCTGGATGATGTTAATGATTCTAGTGGAAAGAGTAACGTGTAAACGTCAGTTTTTTGATGTAATAAACTAGATAACTAGGATATGGAAGTAAAAACGTTGTTTGCACGGAGAAGATTTTTATAATCAAGTATTTTTCCAATAGAATGACACAAGTCATTATAAAAATACACACATGTTCGAATATCAATTTGAAAACATGTTGTCAACTAAAAAGTTTCAACACTTCCCCTCAAACAACATCCATCATCAGATATCCTCACATCACACCACACCAGACACACCCAAACTCAAATCGCGCACACATTTATTAAATGCCACACGACCTAATGGTTTTGTCAGCACATCTGCTGGGTTATCTTCCGTACACACATAGTCCAGACGTACAACATTCTTGACAATGCTATCTCTGACATAGTGCGCTCTTATGTCTATATGTTTCGTCCTTCTATGCACTACAGGATTATACGCAAGTTTAATAGCACTCTGATTATCTACGAAAATGCAAATAGATACAAGATATTCACCTCTTATAAATGCATTCAGCTGTCGCAAATGAACTGCCTCCTTGGTTGCCTCCGAAAGTGCAATATACTCGGCTTCCGTTGACGACAGTGCCACACACGCTTGTTTCCGGCATTCCCAGTTAATCAAAGAATTTCCGCATCTAAAAATAAATCCTGAATAAGATTTCCTATCTTTGACGTTCCCTCCCCAGTCAGCATCTACGAATCCCGTGATGTCCTGCACCGGCGACTTGAGAAATATCAAACATAGATCCTTTGTACCCTTAAGGTATCTCAAGATATGTTTAGCAGCTTTCCAATGATGTTCTTCACAACATGAGTTATACTGTGCCAAAAAATTGACCGCAGCCGCAATATCCGGGCGTGTGTTACAAGCCAAATAGTTCATCGACCCTATGAGCGCTTGATAACTACGAGAGTCTTGGCAGGATAGCTTACCTCCTTCCCCTTCCGCCAAGACTTTATAGAAATTCATTTCCATCGGAGTTTTCACTGGTTTGCAGTCAGACATACCATATTCATCCAAGATCTTCGAAATAAGTCTCTCTTGATTCAAATATATTCCAGTATCCGTCTTATGCAAAGACATACCTAAAACTTGTCTCGCTTCCCCTAAATCCTTAATCTTGAAATGTTTACAAAGATTGTCTAATAAAACTTCTTTCTGCTGTTTGTCTTTGTAAAATAATAAGAAATCGTCAACGTATAAAGCGATATAAAAATTATTATTTTTGTAAAGACAGCTATCAAAGTCACAGCGTTTGAAGTTCAAAGACAATAACACTTCATTTACTTTATCATTCCAAGACCGTGAAGCTTGTTTGAGGCCGTATATCGCTTTTTCTAGTAAGCAAACTTTTTCCTTCGAGTTTTCGTCTATGCAACCCTCCGGTTGTCGCATATAAACTCTTTCATGCAAATCACCATTCAGAAAGGCGGTGTTCACATCGAAGTGACTGATGAACAAATCCTTTTCAACAGCTAACGATAGCAGCAATCTAATTGTCGATCTTCTCACGACCGGTGAATAAGTTTCGAAGTAGTCGACCCCGTAGGATTGAGTGAAACCCTTCGCCACAAGTCGAGCTTTATAGGTCTTGTTACCATCTGCATCAAACTTGTACTTGAAGATCCACTTGTTTCCCACGACTTTAGCTCCACGTGGCTTATCGACGAGCTTCCAGACTTTGTTCTCGTGCATCGCATCCATTTCTTTCATCATGGCTTCCTTCCAGTTATCCTTATCGAAACGACTTAAGGCTTCCTTAACTGTCAAAGGCTCCTGCTCTTCTGTACAGCATGCAAGTCCATGATGATTTCCTTCTCGGATTCTACTACGTAGAGGATAACGACATTCACCTTCGTTTGACTGTCCTCTATTAATACTTTCTTCAATATTTTCCACCACGACATTTTCTTCTCTGCTATCACCCGTTTCTCCCAAATCCACTTCCGCGTCTTCATATACTTCAGCTTCACCTGAGGAACTCGACCCTTGAGAAGCTTCTGCACTACCAGGTGATGAACCTGACTGGCCTTCTTCATTTGCAAGTTCCCAGATTGCTTCAGCACCTTTGTCACCGCTGCCTACGAGCTGACTAGGATCCTCTGAAACCGCTGCTGTAGAGTCCTCCAAGAAAACTACATCTCTTGCTCTAACTATAACGCGAGGATTACTGGGATTTATGAAACGATATCCCTTGGTTTCTTCACAGTAACCAACAAAAATATGTTCTACCGCTTTAGGGCTCCATTTCTTCCGAGTTTCCTTGGGCACGTGCACAAACGCTTTAGTTCCAAAAACTCGGAAATGATCGAGCGACTGAGTCTTCCCTGTCCACAATTCCTCAGGAATCTTACCATTATTGCCACTGTGAGGCAGCCTATTTTTCGTATAAACAGCCGTATTACATGCCTCTGCCCACAGTTTCACACTTAGACCGTTTTCAGCCAACATAGCACGAGCCATCTCCACAATAGTGCGGTTTGCTCGCTCCACTACGCCGTTCTGCTCTGGAGTGTAGGGAACGGTCAACTGATGTTTTATACCCTTTTGACGTAGAAAACCATCAAACTTCCTGTTTACAAATTCTGTTCCATTGTCCGTGCGTATGCACTTTACCTTCAGCCCGGTTTCAACCTCTACACTAGCTATAAAAATTTTAAAATGATCTAAAACCTGATCTTTTGATTTAAGGAAAAATACAAAGGATTTTCTTGTAAAATCATCTAAAATAACTAGCATATACCGAGATCCACCGTACGAGGGTTCAGACATTGGACCACAGATATCTGTGTGAATCAGTTGTAGTCTCTCAACTGCCCTCTCAGCCTCACCAACTGGAAAAGGTAAACGATGTGCCTTACCCTTAATACAGGCGACACAAGGCTCCATTACACTCTTTCCAAATTCCATAATCGGAAGCTTACGTAAATCTCGTTCATTTACGTGTCCAAGCCGCCGGTGCCATAACATCAAAGGATTACCTGCCTTCACTGACGCCAACGCAGTCCCATCTACAACCGCCTGACAACCTTCAAGCTTGTAGATCCCTGAGACTTCACTTGCGATAGCCAGAAGCTTTCCCTTGAAATGGCCTGGAACCAAATGGTGAATTAACTTGCAACCATCTCTGTCAAAACTTACCTTCCATCCTTTCTCTACTAATTTAGACACTGATAACAGATTAACACGCAAACCAGGTACATACATGACATCCCTCACAGCAAGTATTCGGCCTTTCAAACTCACCATGATATCACCTTTACCTTTGCATTCAATCTTATCATTGTTTGCACATGTCACATCACTCATACCAATATTCATAACCAAATCTTTAAACCAATGTTTCTGGAAAGACATATGTGAAGATGCCCCGCTGTCTATGTACCACTCCGTCGGATTGAAGGAGTCCCCGGTGTTGAATGAAGACAGGCTCATGACCGCAACTTCACTTAGTTTTGAGATCAAACCCGCTTTCCTTCCTTCAGGACAGTCCGGCTTCTTATGTCCTCTTTTTCCACATTTAAAGCATTTAACTTTGGTAATATTCAAATCTTTGTTCCCATTCCGCTTCTTACTCACAGCCAATGCCGAGTCCGCTGAAGACGATGTACTACAACCTTGACGTGAATCCTCCTGTAGTAACTTCTGCCGTACGTTATCTGAAGTCAACTTCATCCCAGAGTGTTCCAGTGCCATTCGCATAGGCCTGTACTCTTCAGGTAGTCCTCTTAGTAACACGACAGCTACAAGATCATCGTCAAATCCGGTGGCAATATCCTTCAACTTTTGAGAAAGAGACATAACTGCAGCAACATATTCGTGCATCGACGAGTGTCTCTCTAGCTTTTCATCCATCAATGCGTTGATGAGGGTGATCCTGCGATTTACGCCTTTGTCCTCAAATGCTTTCGCTAAGCTATCCCAAGCATCTTTGGCATGCTTTGAATCTTGTACATACGCATAAAGTGTAGGTTCCACAAGAAGACAAATCAAAGCTAGTGCTTCTTGGTCCTTCTCAATGGCGGTAGAGTCTTTGGAATCCGGGTACTTTGAAGTATATGTGAACAACTTTTCTCGTATGAGAATCATTTTCATGGCGAATTTCCACGTAGAGTAGTCATCTAGACCGCAGAGGTTCTTGATAGAAAATTTAGTAACTGGGTCCATGACCTTTTGATGTAATAAACTAGATAACTAGGATATGGAAGTAAAAACGTTGTTTGCACGGAGAAGATTTTTATAATCAAGTATTTTTCCAATAGAATGACACAAGTCATTATAAAAATACACACATGTTCGAATATCAATTTGAAAACATGTTGTCAACTAAAAAGTTTCAACACAGTTTAAATTTGTCTGTTTTTCATTGTGGAGTGTCACATTTAGACAATGCATATTATAACGGAGTGGGCCGTGAAATGAGGTCCAAAGACAAAATTTAGAAGCCTCTCTCCAACGGCTTCCCGAAACACATACCTACATACATAATCAGCCTATAATGTTCCCACTGCTGGGACACAGATCTCTTGTCTGTGAGAGGTGGTAGGCCGTAATCTACCACGCGGGCCCAGTGCGGGTTGGTAGATGTCACATGTCTTCGAATTTTTCCTTGACCGTTTTGAGAGCAGTGGTGATGAAATAATTTACATAAAGCAAAGCTCCTGTTTGTGTTCGAACCTACGACCTAACTAAGTACTAAGTACTAGACCTAAGTACTCGTAAGTCGCGTTTTAATCCATATTAGGTAGGTCGTGTTCTTATCTAAACCTAGATTTTTCTAAGCAATTTCGTAAAGGAAATAAAGTAAACAAAATTACTTAGCTATATTTAAAAAAGCGGTTTAAAAATATTCGCATAATAATAAACCTAGGCAAAGTTAGAGCGCTTCCGACACATGTTTTTATTGAAGCGAAATAAATATAATTTGCACTTACTACAAACTTATAATTAGGTAAGTAGGTATCTACAGGCATGTACAATATTCATTCTTGCTCCCACGCGATTCAAGCCAATGGGGAAGATTAATAATAATAATAATAATATATTTTATTAAATTTGACAACATTGGTCCACTGGTTAGTATAAAGCAAACTTATCAACTAAGTGTTAGTATTTATTAACTAAGTACGTGTATTTTTCACCCCTGCCACACTAGCAACCGAACAAAGTGTTTCACTAAGGGTGCATCGTGCTGTTCAGCTAGGGTTTTTAATGTTGGTAGACTGCAATTTAACTTTTTGATAGTCTAAAATTAACTTGTTAATAAAAGAGCTACCAACCTTCAAATAAAAAAGAGTATTCAAAAAAGAGACAACTTACACTGTTCCATATTTAAATATTGCAGCAAAAATATACGGTAATAACGCTAGTGGCACAAAAGCAAGGACGGGCTCAGAGATCAAGTTTTGTATTCAAAACACTTCTTTTTTTCTACTATACAGTACCGATCGTGTGAACTCTGGATAATATGTGCATTGTTTATTCTGCTCTGCAAATATCAAGGTCAGATTTTTTCAATAAAGTTGTTTGGGTTCATGACGTAATCTGGGTAAATTTATTTATTTATTTATTTATATATACTTTATTGTACACCAGAAAATACATAACAAAAAAAAAAAATTATTACTACAAAACATACAATGGGCGGCCTTATCGCTTTCTGCGATCTCTTCCAGGTAACCTTGGAATGGACAGTGATTACGTGGATATTTAAAAATGGGGTTGTCAGTGGTGCAACATAATATAGATACTATAATAGATACATAGATAATATAATATATATATACATATAAGCTATATAATAGATACATAAATAAATACATACTAAATATACATACAAACAACGAAAATAAATGACGACTACAGATTATTGCGTTACGAAAACAAGATCACAACAACAAGTAATGTTCCTTCACCAGTCTCTTAAACACAGCTAACGATTGCGCGCGTTTTATTTGAACTGGCAATGCATTCCATAAACGAGCGGCCTGAACAGAGAAGGATTTCTCGAAAAATGTTGTGGAATGCATTGGCATTTTAAGCTTTAAATTATCCGATGATCTCAAAAACTTCGTGTGGGAGTCGCAAAGATACTGAAAACGGTTTTTAAGATAGAGAGGGGTGGAAGGGGAAAAGAGCACATTATACAATAGGGAAAGAATATGAGCATTCCGGCGAAGGCGAATTGGTAACCACTTGAGCTTCACACGAAATTCGGAAACATGGTCATATTTGCGCAAACCAAATATGAACCTTATACAGACATTTTGAAGCCGCTCAAGTTTATCGAGTTGGTTTTGGGTAAGGTCAAGATAGCTGGCATCAGCATAATCTAGAATGGGTAGAAGAAGTGATTGTGCAAGCGCAATTTTGGTGGCAGTTGGTAGAAAATTACGCAGTCTCTTTAAAGATGCAGCGGATGTAAATAGCTTGCGGCTAACTTCCTGCAGCTGAGCAGTCCAAGAGAAGTTCTTGTCAATGAATATCCCCAGGTTTTTAACTTTTTCGCTGAACGGAATAATAGAGTTATCAAAAGAAACTTGGGGAAGATTCGTCCAGTCAATCCTTGAGACTGTCCTAGAACTGCCAACCACAATAACCTGCGTCTTTATGGGATTGACCATAAGTCCATACCTCTTGCTCCAGTCACATATACGGGCCAAATCGCGATTAATCACTAAGATAGCCTCAGACAGATTTCCAAGAGGAGCTCGTGCGTAGATTTGTAAATCATCTGCATAAAGGTGGTAGGAAGAAATTAGTTCGTCGGAGATTGAGTTAATAAAAACTGCGAAAAGTAAAGGGGAAAGAACGCCACCCTGTGGTACACCGGCAGAAGTATTACTCCAGGAAGACAAGGTCTCTCCGATGCAAATCCGTTGCCGGCGACCGAACAGGTAACTACGAAACCAGTCAATTACCGATGGAGATATATTAAGAGAGCTTAGAATGCCAAGCAAAACATCGAAATCAACAGTATTAAAAGCATTACTGAAATCTAGTAAAGCTAACACCGTTAGATTACCGTTTTCCATGGCTGACCTTATATCATCCGTAATATTCAGAAGCGCTGTGGTGGTGCTATGACAAGGACGGAAGCCAGACTGGAAAGGGTTAAGGAGATTATTTTTGGAGAGGAAAGTGTTTATTTGATCATGGATTAACCGTTCAAGGACTTTGGATAGAAATGGTAAGACGGATATTGGACGATATTCAGAAAAGGATGACGGATTAGATTTTTTAGGTAAAGGAATTATTTAATACAACTACTTGCTGTAGTGGTATCATATGGGTATAATTATGTATTTAACTATACGTACCGCGATAACAATCCGTTATTAGAAGGCTCATATCACAGTATAATTATATACAGTATTCCATCTTCATACAAACGGACGATGTGCGAGCTATGCCTACGAGCCTCGATCTCGGCATTCGCTCGGCAGGCAGACAGTCGCGACTGTGCCGCAGTGACGAACGGTCGGTGTGTTGTTTTTTTTACAATAACCGCGCGATTTTTTCACTAAAAATAAGTTCAAGTACATATTTAATATGACGAGTAGGATATATTGTGCTGTTTTTGGTTGCATGAATTCGTCAATAACGCATCCAGGGATAACTTTTTTTAGATTACCTGGAAACTCTGAAAGGTAAGACTATAAAATAATTTTACTTACTAGTAGGTAGGTACATAATGTGTCTTTTTAATGGATAAGTATTTCCTTTTATCTCCCGAAAAAAACGATGTCTGGATTAATAAAGTGAATAGATTAAAGGAAAGTGATTGACAAGAGTGACATAGGTAGTTATAGGCGGTTCATGAATCATGATACGGTAGGTACTTACGCTTGTGTTAAAAACCTCGGGGCATGTGTTTTTTGTTTTGTTAGTTTGTATAATTCAAAGTAAAGACGTGGTATTTTATTATTAATAATAGTTGTTTATTGTACTGTGTGTATGAATAATACTAGAAAAAATTAATTTGACCGTCTGTCTGTCACTAGATAGTTGAAATTTTCTCAGATTAAGTATTTCTGCTGCTGCTATAACAACAATTATACCACTAAAAACCGTTTTTTTTTTTCTCGGTATTAATAACGACAACAACAGCTAGACTCATGAGATATTCTCAGAATATTTAGATATTTGAGAGGGTTGTGATTTTAAAACATTCGTAGCCAGCTGTTCAGCTTAGCATTGGTGACCAAAGAATTTTTGTTTTGAGTAGTTGCGAGTTGTAGGTACCTAATTTATAGAGACGTTAATAAGCTGAGATAAAAAGTTATTAAAATTATTCGTCAGCTGTTTCTTGCATTGTAGTTGAGTAGGTAGGTGTTGAAGTTTGTAAAGATTGGAGTTCTCCACCTTGTCCATGTTTCCCAAAACAATTTTTAATTAAGCTTTATATTAGAATGCGGATTTTTTATACTTTAAAATTTAATAATAAAGCGTTTCGTACGTCTCAGTGAAGGCGCAAATATTCTTCGGTCGCAAATTTATAAGACCGATTTGTTATTCAAACATAAACATGTTTTTTTAATTAAATCTACCAATCAAAAAACAACATGCATTTTTGTTGAACAGTTCCTATTCAATTCACAAAGTACTTGTTTTATTTTTTTATATAAAATAAAGTATATTTACAGTCACAAAACTAAATGGAAACACAAAGTAGGCAAATGTAATTCAAATGCTGGAGGCGGGCAGCCCTATCGCGTGTTTACGTACCGCGCGGCTGTAGGCATTTATGTCCAAGATACGGCCGAGTTACAATACTGTATATAATTATACTGTGCTCATATGTTGTGTCTATGAAGCGACGTGATGTAACAGTAGTGCTATCCTGTAAAAATCTCACCGTGAAAGCTTAGGTGAAGTGAGCTGTCACTCCACCTGATGTTAGGGATTGGCCCTATTGATAGCTCACTTCACGCTCACTTCACCTAAGTTATCACGGTGAGATTTTTACAGAATCGACCGGCTGGTCCCTTCAAAAATCTTCGAGAGTTTTCAAATGTTTTAGGTATTTCCAATGTTTAAATTCAGAAAATCTTTCATGGCAAAGAACAAGTCGAAAGTTAAACACAGGCAAACTGATTAAAACAGCATCCATAAAAGTCTGTCACCGCGAAAATTTTCTCCAGGAGCGCAAAATATTTTGCAACATTTTCTTCCTGACCATTAAACCGATTTTCCGCTAAATTATTCCGAATCAATATTGTCGTCTGTACGTCATGTTTCTTCGAGTTCAACATCAAATCTTGTTATTTACGAAACGTTTATTATCGAGATGGCTTAACAGTTCATTTCACAGATTATTATTGACTTTGAAACTAATATATTTAAACACGTAATGTAACTTTAATTCTGTAATACTTCGCGACTGTTTAGTTAGTACCTATTTATTTATTTTGTGATGGCTCGGTCACGTTTTATGGTCTATTTGGAGGTCCGACCCAGCGTGTTATCTGGTTGTAATTCACGCAATTAAATTGCAAGTCGTATCATTTTGTAGACTATACATTTAAAGAGTTATAGGGCAATTAATTCCTGGAGAAGCAAGCGCCTTGAAGCGATATCGTTTTTAAACGCCCCGTTTAGCGTCAACATTGTAATAATAATTTCACGGTTAGCCTTGAAATATCACAATCGTTTAGTATAATAAGTTTTTGTTATAAAAACTACCGGCAGTTTTTTACCGTTCCTATGAGATTCTTAATATAGTTTCATGATTCATACCTAATACATATAAAAAATCTACACCTGATACTGTCATGAATATCGTTACTATATTTATTACCGAACGTTAAATAAGTATTAGGAAAAGTAATCTTTTCCTAATATAAATAATGTTAGTTTAGTTAGTTAGTGAATTAAAAATACGAGGACTGGCTAATTAATTAGTAATAAACAAAACTTTTCTTCAGAACATTACTTTATATTTTAGTATCTAAAATGTTTTTAGGGTAAATAAATCACAATATTTTTAACAAAAACTTTGCAAATCAAAACATAATCTGGGTAGATTTGCTTTCAACTGCCGTTTGGCCAGTAAACTTAATCAAAGTTTTTTTTTTTGTTTTGATAAAAATAAGTAGGCAGCTTAAAGTTTTTTTAATTTTGTCAATGGTACAATCAACTATTAAATCAGTACAGTGCTGGACATGACCTCTCCCAATGCACGCTAAGACACCTGAAGGCCAATTCTCGTAATTTAAAACGTTCAAAATCTAGTCGCAGTCTCATCTCGGCGATAAACAAATGTCAAAAACTTGTCAAAATGTAGGTAGGGAAATTTGAGGTATTTTTGACAGATTGAGACTGAGATCAGACTGTGAACGTTTTTAAAAATTAAGAGAATTGCCCAACTGGTTCTCTGCCTTCCACATCCAGTCTTTCCCTGTCACCTTTTTCAGCTCGTCGTTCAATCAACCCGTCAATTTTCCTAATTCCTGCAAAAACGTTAACATTCTCAGATTCTCAAAACATGTTATTTCGACACGTGCTTATTCTGAACGTAGTTTTAACTATCGGCTATTGAAAGTTTTCCTTTCATTACCGCTTCACATGCAGTAAGTTATACCTTTACGATAGTACCCCATTCACTGGCTTTCACAGAAACATTACCCATTAGAATAAAACCTATTTTAACTTTCAGACTTTATGGTTTAAAGTTTATTTTTCTATTTTACATGGCTATTATCTTTTTAACAGGAATAGTCGATAAAATATGTGGACTACTACGTGGATACTTTGGTTTTAAACGAGACTGCGATGTGAAAAAATGGAAATATATATTTGTACGTTTCATCTGATGCATTTTCGCTGTAGTAGTAATGTAATTAATATCGGAAAGTGACCTCGTAGCATATTTCTCATTCATCAATAGTTTTATTATTTTTAAATTTCCATTCATATAGGATGGAACGGTATATAACCTGTAATTTTTAGGCCTTTTTGCGTTGATCAGTAAGGTCGTTTCTAGCACGGTATAAATATATATAATTATACTGTGTTTCTAGTGTCATGAGTATTTGCCCGCATGTGGGATTGGCCGCGAGTACTCATGATAATAAAACAATAAAACACCCTAATTTCGTATGCATAATATGTATGAATTATTATCTTTTTCTCATTTCCAAAGTCGCTTTTATTGTAGTTCTAAGAAACGTTTTTTTCAGACCTAAAATTTACAGACGCCAGCACATCAAGCTACCCGAAACTGCCAAATTTTCCCAATCAACTTTGAACCTTATGCTTTAGCGATAAGGTTGAAAATCTATTAAAGAAATTTTACAGATTGTAGTAGCTTGATGAGCTGGCGTCTGTACGATGTATAAACACGTGCAAACTGCGTGGCAGCATGCACATTAGCTACGGATTATGCGTTTACTATTTATCTAACAAAGAGATCTGCAATTAACTGCAATTTAATAAAACAATCCTTTACATCAACCCTAATCATTTAAAGTAATCATGTAGGCATACCACAAATAGTTTAATTTAGATGGCCAAGGCCATGATGATTGATGATTCATTAATTATTAAATAAACCGCCATCGTTAAAATACCTTCTCCTTCACAAACAAAAACTGTTAGCCCTTGTTATGTATGTTATTTTCTTAACGAAACGATTAGGTTGAATTGAATCTTGATTCTGTTGTAATAGACGTGTTATTTAAATTTATGGGCTTAATGTAGTGTGTTTTTAAAAAAATAGATGTAGTTTAACTTAAATATTTGAGAGTAGGGACATATTTTGCACCATGGCTTATTGTTTTAAATAGAACCAAAAAAATATAAAAAAAATCTTTTCTTAAAGCTGTAAACCAAATTGAAAAAAAAAAATGTTTGCTATCCCTGTAACAACGCAGACCATGATTGACATCACACACAGTATTAACCAAATGAAACAGCCCTCAATATTGAATTATGGCAACACCCGTACCAAAGAGTTATAGAACACATGACATCTTTGTTCGATAATAAATCATTTGCCGCCTAAAGTGTCAGTATAGTGTCGCGGGTTTTATACGAGCATTTTGGCACAAAGGCTGCGCGACAAAAGCCTACTCGCGTCCCATTGAAGCCGATGACAGCTCTGGCAAATATTTCCAATTCAAACGTTTTGATATCGGATGCGTTTGAACGTAAATGTGTGTGTCATAGATTTTGTATAGAGTTTTTGAAAAAGCGATGTCATTATAAAAGTTCGTCATCGTTCTTTTGCCCTGCTGATCTTTTCTGTAAAAATCTTACCGTAATAACATAAGTAGGTGAAGTGGAGCTGTCAATTTACGCTGTAGTGCCGATCTCCAGCATCAGAAAGATAGGCCAATTCTGCTAATTTAAAACGTTCAAAATCTAGTCGCAGTCTCATCTCGGCGACAAAAAAATGTCAAAAACTTGTCAAAATGTAGGGAAATTTTAAGTATTTTTGACAGATTGAGACTGAGATCAGACTGTGAGCATTCTTATAAATTACGAGAATTGCCCCTCAGATGGAATGCCATCTCACTTCAAGCTCATTTTATCTGAGTTTTCACGGTGAGATATTTGCAGAATAGACCGGCGCTGCAGCATGTCGTCCTTAATATTTCTCGTCTTCTCGATCAGCTGTTATCCCAACAAATCTTTTGGAAAAAAAAATGGTAATGACTGTTACATCCGATTTCTAAAAGCTTATAATAATAATTATATTTCATGTACCTGTTTTTTCTTAACCAATCACAACTGTTTACTGGAAATCTAAAGGATATTAATTAGGCTCTCAGAAACCGAGGATTATCACTTTCTCTATATTTTATTTCTGAGCAAAAAGGTAGCCACCATTTTGTCCATTAATTTTCATGAAAAATAGATTTGACCGCTATGGTTCCACCAGGGAATAATTATATTATTGATATTAGTTTTTCCTTCGCTCACGGGAAGGTATTGGCCGATCGATCCGACCGATATTGCATTCATGAACTAGGTATCAAATCAGCAGTGCTATTATATAGTTATTTATTTAGACTCAAGCGGTGCACGTGGCTTGGACTCCTGCCAACTCGGTTAGTGTTGATACCGCGTGGAATTCAGTGCACTCCATTAGGGTAGATGAGCATAAACATATTGATTCGAACGAATACCTGAGGTTGGGAGACTGATGTCGTTGTTGGAGATCTTCTACGGTTCTCTTGAAAGCTAGCATAATCAGCCTATAATGTTTCCACGCAGGCCCAGAGCGGGTTGGTAGATGTCACTTGTCTTCGAATTTTTGGTTCTAGGACATGCCGGTTTCCTCACCATGTTTTCTTTCTCCGTTTTGAGAGCAACTTTTGCGCAGCAGTTGTTTAAAAGATGATAATTAGATGATCTTAATATGATTGAAGCCGGACAATAATCCCAAATCTTCACCAGTTAACCAGCAGTGCGATTCTGTAACCATCTCACCGTGAAAACTTAGGTGAAGTGAGCGTGGAGTGAGCTGTCCATTGATATATATGTTACACTAGATTAGCAATTACCGCACCAAGGCTTTGCCACTAGGCTGATGGCCACAGCCATCAGCGTAGCTAACGTCAGTCCAGTGCTCTGTGTGACGTCAACTGAAGTCAACTGAGTGACATGCGACAAAAAATATCGCGAAAGAGTGCAATTCAAGATCACAAAAACATAATAAATTAACCGACATTACTTTCCACACGTAAATTAATTGTCTCTGTGTTTATATCAACGTAAAAACGCAATAAAATGTAGAATTTTGTAAATTAGGTTCAGTGTTACCACTAAAAACTTAGTTTTAGTTTCCCACATTAGTGGCAGTTTTTAATTTATGGAATAAGTGATTTTAAATATTTTTTTAATAATAACAACGTAGCAGGGTGCCTAAAGATGCAGCACACCGGGAAAAATGGGTGGAAATAATCCGATTGCTGAGAAAAGAGACTGACTGGCTATTCAATTTCATTAATAATAAAGAAAAAATGTTCAAAAAGAAAATGTCTTAGTTATTTTCATTATTTATAAACTTCTATTATACATCCAATAAGAAATACATAATTCAAATATTTAAAAAATAATTTAACTTAACCTAAAACGCTTTTTATGGCTTAAAATGTTGGGGAAAATTTCGCATGGGTAGGCAACCCCATCCCGTCATTGCATGTTTATAATGCGGTCTTTGTCTAATCTAAGCGACGGTATTATTCTTACGACGTGTGTAAGTGAGACAGATATATGTTTACTTTAAAATGTTTAGTGGTTCCAAAGCTACGTCGTCGCGTTTATAAAGTGGCTACACTTTTTTGACACATTTTATTGAGGTTTGCTTCTCTAGTTATATAGCTCAATGGAGCTGTCAGTGTCATCCTGATGCTAGGGATTGATACTCTTGACAGCTCACTCTAAGCTCACTTCACCTAACTTTACACGGTGAGATTTTACAGAATTGATCGGCAGTTCTATCTCATTGCTGATAGTAGATCGCTTCTAACAACAAAAAACTCAGCCCTCATCCAGTCTAGATACTGATAATCACCAGTTGCCGAAAATAAGAAAACAAAACACGTCATTTGCCTTGCAATAGTTAAAATTGCCAAAAATATAAATAAACAATACGTTTTTCGTCCTAGATACTTGTTACTGATTAAGCATATAAGCATAATTAGCCTTTGATGTTCTTGGTACTGATTATATTACCCTAAAATCCTACACACAATTCTAGAAAAACTCATTCGAACTAAAAAGCAATGTCACAATCCACGGTTTTCTGGTAAAAATGTTAAAGCTTATAATTTTGAGCACGACTTTGACTGATTCGAACTTAAAAAACCATTCCTTTTACCCCACGAAATGGACACGAACTGGCATGTAATCTTCGATTTTCGGCTGTTATTCTGAGAATGTGAACCAATTTCCATGTTTCTGTGTTCGAAGGTTGTGAGGTTGAGCAGCGGGTATTAAGGCACTTAGTGGCCTCGCCTCCGGGCCCGACGTGGATTGATTTTGCCCACTCGGCGTGTTTGTGTGCACTACGCATTACTTCGACTCACTGGAAATGCCCGGGCGAACTCCGAGGTATTTTTGT
Source organism: Globia sparganii (assembly GCA_949316385.1). Taxonomy (NCBI): domain Eukaryota; kingdom Metazoa; phylum Arthropoda; class Insecta; order Lepidoptera; family Noctuidae; genus Globia; species Globia sparganii. Next base: position 8,504,118 of record OX438670.1, read on the forward strand.
GAGTCTGTAACTCGAGTCTTTAAACTCGTTTGAAAAATAAAGGAAGGCTTTTGATGTTGAACCAACTCGCTATTTTGAAATTGCAGTAGGTATTCAATAATATGTGTAGCCAAATGAGGTTCACATTAAGCTAGATGTGACAGCTAGCGACCAAAATCAGAGTTTCGATATTAACCCAAGTAATAGTGGTTTTACGCTGACGAGCAGAAAATTACGATAGAGCTGGAATTTAAATCGGAGCTCGCAAATGTTCAGCCACAGCCCGAATTCTGGCGTAAAACCGAAGTAGCCGCTAGTTTATTATTTCAGAGCTCTGGTATTCGGAACTCACATTAAAATCATTTGTCTGGTCGCCGCCGGTATGTAGGTCCCTGTGGTGGTTGCTTGCACAAGAAAATCAGTAAGATTGTGTTTAGTTAAACTTGGCTAAACTTAGCTGGCAGGGATTCTCCTTAAACGGCTACAACTTTCAAATGTAAACTCTCAAGGTTTCATCTTTCCAAGTTTGTAATTTATACAGACTTATTACGTTGTAAACGAGTATGCTAATATTATTTCAAATTTTGTTAAAATTTTAGACGCGCAAGAAAGGATTCCTTGATAATTGGAAAATTCTAAGTATTTTTCTTGTTCATTTGAAATTGCTTTTTTTTATCAAGCCTGCTTCTTATTTTGTTGTAATTACTTTCTAACTAAACCGTAAATATGACATTAAAACTGCTCTACACAGCTCTAAACCCAACCTAACGTTGACTTCCATAAGGCGTCGCATCAAATTTCCGCCAATGACGTGGCACTTCCAGATGTATCGCACCCCTGTGTTCACCTTCCCTGCCAATTTGGCGAGGCTCGTCCCTCGTTACGACCAGTAGCAACCGATGTTCCTCTTGTTATTGCCACGTTTTTACTACGCAATTTTATTTCTAGCCTGTTTTGGGCAAATAACTGACACAAAATATTAACATGGACTGCTTTTGATACTGATAAGCACTTGCTTCAATTAATCTTTTTAAATAAAACAAAATCGGGTTAGTTACACCATTTATAACTCAAGAACGGCTGGACCGACTTTTGTGATCTTTGATTTCTTGGATTTGTCTCCGCTCCGAATAACAGAACAACTACTAAAACATGGGACAAAACCACGAAAAACAAATCTGAGGCGGTACGAAGTTCGCCGGGTCAGCTAGTGTTAAATAATTTTGATGAGATAAGTACTGTTTCTATTTTTATTATATACTAGCCCGCGACTTCGTCGGCATGGAATTTCTAGCTCCTCCGACCCACCCCGTCGCATCGCATAGCTTGTCCGGGCTATGACTTCGCTTCCGCTTAGAGTTTTTTCTGATTTATTTTCGTTTTTCTCGGCTCCTAAGGGTGATAGTGTGATGTTAAATGATCTGTAGCCTTCCATTGATTTTGGCTATCAAATGTAAAAAGATTTTTTCAGATCCGGCCGGGAGTTCCAGAGATTAACGCGTTTAAACAAACAAACTCTTCATCTTTATTATTAGTATAGATAGAAGATGTGGATACAGATAGATAGTTAACCAAAGTGGCATTTGAAAAAAGAAAGGGATACTCATACGAGAAAACGTAAAACCTTTACTTTGTGCGTTTTGTTGGGTACAAAAGGGTATTGAAACGTTGAAAGGCAAACAAGCTCCGGTCCTACATACCGCAGTGGATCGCGATCACTGACAATGTTTGCGGAAACGGCTCGTTCGTTATCGAGCAATGAGCGAATAAATTATCGTGATGTTGGTATAAATGCGGTGGTGGCCGAAAGCCGGATGGAGTAGTTGGCGACAAAAGGTCATTGGCGGATCCTTCGGTCTTTGAGATTGGGTTCGATAAAGCGGTGTATTCGTGTACTGTAGTAGGGTCGTAAGCTTGTGTACTCTGAACAGCGAAGTAATTGCGTAACATACTAACAGTAGAAATGCTTTTCATTTTGACAGTTCAACAACATTCATTGCGTTATTTATGTTGTTGAGCAGACAAATTGCTCGAACATCTGAAGCAATAAATTAGCAATATACAAATTGAGATTAATAGTGTATTACGCAATTAGGGGGTTGGTCTTTGTAATGTCGTTAGAGAGTCGCGTGTGTTCTTAGAAGGTATGATATCCAAAGTAATTACACTTACATTATTTTATAATTATGAGAGCTTTCCGCGTTCTAAAGGATATCAGAGATATGTTTTCCGAGAAGTTATGGATACAGAAATCTCAGTATGACGTAAGACGTTCCGTTTTCTTTTTGTTTCTGACCTCCTACGCTAGACCAGACCAATGATTAAAAGTTAGTACTCAATAATATTCCTTATTTTACTGCCATCTTTATTCACAACTAGCTGTGCCCGCGACTTCGTTCGCGAATCGGATATCGGAAAACAATAATGTGTCGCTCAGGAAAGGTGTAATTACCACTCCTTCATTGTAAAAGAAGAATCTTTAGACCTTGCCTGGTGGGAAATGTTACCTGGGGTTCTCTACCACAGCACTTTCGACTGCAGTGATGCGGTCACTGCGTTTTCAAGGTTCATAATGTAAATGCGACGAAGTTTCTTTGATTTGAACTTTGATTTTTGAGAATAAATAAAAATGAAAGCGCTTTGTCGAGGCTCATTATCTGACCAAACAGCCATTATGTCTATAAGCCTCAATTTTTTTGAATAGCTGCAGTGATTTTCAGCTTATTTTTTTTTCTCTCTCACTTTTTAATTGCAAACACAAGTGGTTATTTTAATAGTTTTAACTATTAAATATAGTACAAAGTAATATGTTACTGCTTGTTTGTACTCAACACAAATTCTATTATAAGTCTAAACGCGAGGACTTGTAATTGGCTTTCTGTCGACTATCGTTTTCTTTTATTCTGTTTTTTTAGCTGTAGGTAAGTCTTCCATGATGTAAATAAATAAATAAAATAACTTTGATTTGGCCAAGATAAACTTTGCTAAAGAGTGTAACAAATTCAAAATAGTTTTTAAAATACGGTCTTCAGCGCTGCTTTTTACTTTTTTTTAATTCGAATCCATTTAGAACAAACTAAATCTTAAGTACGTCTAAGATAAATGCTACTAACGCCTTTCTGAACAAAGAGTTAAAAGAAATAGTTAATAGAATTATGAAGAAAGACTTAAATATAATTTAAGAAGCCAAATCACTTACATAATTCGTTCATAACTCAGACTTACTAAAACCATAAGTTTTTTCTTGTATTTAACTAATAATATCATGGATTTAACGCCACTTTGAGAGTTTGAGCTGTACTAAGTATGAACATTATTAGTTATTAATTTTGTTTTTCATTTTAGGCTCTATTCTTTTTTCCAACGTACCACGAAATATATCACACATACATATTGAATAATTAATTTAAAGTCGTTTTTTTTTTGTAAATATTTAGGTAGGTATTTAAAACTTTTCTCTAATTTATAATTTTTGAAACTCATCAGTTTTATAAAAATGTCTGTTACCACCAACCATATGTATTTATATACTTCATTCATTGATGGCGCAGAATACAATGGAGATGAACTAAATAAAAGTAACTTCTAAACTAGATTAACATTTCTTGTGACCTACATGTTAACAAAGCAAAGTCTTTCTCAGAAATACGTAGAACAGTGAGACTCATAAAAGCTAGCTAAAGTTAGATTTCGTCCCATCTAAATAATAGATTTATTTTATTCGAAAGAATTCTCGAACTGTCGACCGACAGGACTCGTTGTTATTGTTCGCTCTTACGGAAATAGCGCTTTTTTACATACCAGTTAGGTTTTTGTAAAAAAGCGGCTAGGTTCGAGTCGGATTCACACGAAGGGTTTCGTACCTCTGTACGATATTTAACTCTACATAATTATATCTTTGTTTAACTTTAGCATAATGACGTTTCTTGTATGAGGACCTCTTTCAATTTTTAACTTTATTTTATATAAATTTTTTCGTTGTTATTGAGGCCATAGTAGAACACACTCTGTGAACACTTCTTCAAGTGTCTACCTAATACGGTTCAAAGATACAGCCCTATGACAGACGGACGACAGCGAAGACTTAGGGCTGATTTTACTAAAGTCACATATTTTTTAATCGTGGAATAAAATTGACGTATGAAAGGTCATTGGGCATATCTGACCCGCTTTACGAAGAGTGGCGGACATTAACCAAAATAGTTTTAAACTAAGGGGAATAACATGACCATTCATTGCATATAATTATTTAATTAAAAATCGATGGAGAAAAATGTTCAGGATCGTTTAAAAAACAAAAAAACAAACGGTTTCAGAGGATTTTATTTCATCTTTTACAGGCATAAAAAGAATTTCGATACCATACAGCATAGTGCACGAATGAGCCAATGTTCAGAGGTATGTATACGCTGTCTCTTTCGCATATTAGACAGGTAGAACAAGTTTTGTTGCGCTCGCGCACTGTCTCACCGCCCTCCGCGCAGTCCTTCGTTAGCTAACGTTCGTTATCTATTGTTTTATCGACTACATTCGCGAGTTTCATGGACTCTGGTTATTTGCTTTTGGATTGGATTTTCGTTGATATGGAAAGACAAAACAGTTATATGTCGTGCAATCGATCTGTGTTACGTCGAAGAAAACACAGTCTTAATGCAGTATTTCTCAAAAGGTACCGGGATTTCGTAGTGTTGTTATTACACATATTACAAGAAAATCATGCCACGCGAGGCACGTACTCTGTCAGTACACCGTCTATAATATCTATTTACTAAGAAAACCGTAAGAAGCGAGTCTTTGACGACCAACCTATTGTTTATTTATTTATGCTTTTTTTACACAGTCTGTACAAAAGCAAACGGAATAGAAAGCATTTCTGAAATGGATTTTAAAAATATTGAAACAATTGATGACAACCACTTCCATTTTTGGACAGTTTTAACTAAAAATCAGTATTTTAGAACAAACACCGTCGCTTCGTAACAGGTCTGATAGTCCTGCTACCACTTTAGGAATTTATTTGACTAAAGTAAGAACTGGTCAATCTGATGAGCGCTTAGCTACGAAGTTTCAAATATCCAGAAGCAATTACAGAGGAAAATTAAAGAGGAAGTTAAAAATAGCGAGAAAATGCTTAACTGAAGATTTTGTTCCACGTTACCTGGGCTTAAATCATACAACCAGAGATGAAGTGGTGGTACGGAATCTTCGTATCCCAATCCATATTTTTGGTGGTAGCGAAAATGAACCGGCAGCCATTCTTATGTCCGACGGAACATACAGAGTTGATACGACCGAGGGGCATTAAATTACACTACGTATACTATACGTGTTTAGTATTAATTCGATAAGGTATAAAAATAAAAAGCGCCAAAAATGAGAATTTTTTTTTTTCAAACAAACTAAATAGCTTACAAATCAGAGTAAAACGCAACCACCCTTTGTAAGTAAAGGAAAAACCCAAATTTCATAGAAACTTGGACCTGGCGACTGACCTTACAAAGTGGCAACGTCGCACGCGCGCCGGGGCGCGGCATGTGTTATTTCGTGTCGAAGCGGGCGGCCAGCGGTGGCGCGGGCGGCGGCTTAGGCCTCCGCTCGCGCTGGCTGTTATGTTAGATAGTTTTGAAGTACGCCGACAACAAAAACACTAAATTTTTAAATTCTCTATGTGTCCTCCATTCACATTAATGCACAAATTATACCGACGGAGAATATTGTTATTTAGTTTTGTAATTAAATCACTGTCCGTCGCTAAGCACTTTAATTTATGAAATGCTAAAATAATCCTGTTTTTTAGTTCAACAATTGTATTTACCTCGGAGGCATACACTTCACCCTTAATGTACCCCCACAAAAAGAAATCGATGGGAGTGAGGTCCGGAGATCGTGGTGGCCACCGAACAGGTCCGAATCGACCGATCCATTGCTGCTCAAACATTTCTGTGAGCCGCTCCCTGGAAGCCATCACAGAATGTGGAGGCGCACCGTCCAGCTGGTACCACAACTTGCGATGAACGGCTAAAGGTAGTTGGTCAGTGTACTCGGCCACAGGACCACTTAATAAATCTAAAAATTTCACCGCTGTAAGGGTGCCGTCAATAAAAACAGGGCCGATAATATTATTATTATGGATACCAGCCCACACATTGAGAGAAAATCTGTACTGGTGTTCAGATTCTCGAAACACGTGTGGATTTCCCAAACTCCAGTACCGGAGGTTTTGCCGATTCCAGATGCCGTTCCGAGTAAAAGTACACTCATCGGTCCATATTACATTTGTTAAGAAATGGCGGTCTTCGGATGTTTTATTTAATAGCCATTGGCAGTAACTGTTCCTGATCGGTAAGTCTCTCGATAACAAAGCTTGCACCTTCCGATATTTATAAGGTTTGCGTTTGATACGTTTTAGAACCTTGTGGATGGTTCTATGGCAACATCTAAACTGCCGGGCGGCTCTGTGGAGACTCGTTGTCGGGTTGCGGGAAAAATGATCTAATATTCGATCGTCCCATACAGCGGGTATTTGCCGCGGTGGCACTCCCTCCTGTTGCGGCACTACACGTTTATTGTCCCGTAATCTTTGTACTGCCAACTGTATGGTGCGGGCGTTCCTAGGGCAATTGCGGCTGTCACCATACCTTTCTCTGTATGTTCGCAGAGCTAATGCTGCGTTTCCACGGCATTCACCGTAAATTAAAATCATGTCAGTGTATTCTGACGCCGTGTAAGTTAGACGAGGCATTGTTGAACACTTTAATTAGGTATACACACACACAACCAAAGTTTAATTACGTGTCCTATCACAATAAAAAACAGTAAATCACAAAAAAAACACTAACACTAAATAATTATAATAGCAAGTTACGTGTCTTGTCACAATAAAAAAAAAGAAAGAAGTGTCCTATTCACAATAACAAAACAAAATCACAATTGTCAGCGCACGAGTTCGACAAAACAATAGCGGCACAGGACTTCCGTGTTACGTAACGTACATACGTCCCGGAAGGATAGCGTTGGCGCACTGAAAAACCAAGTTTTTTAGTTTTTAGAGGCCCCCCTCGCAAGGACCAAAGATGCAATAGCAACACACTGACCTATTTCTATTTCTTTTACGCGCGTGATGTTTTGCTAATGGGATTGTCACTTTCTGTTGTAGGACGTATTTGCTTATGACTTGCGTAAGAGCGGCAACAACGTATCGTAGATTTATCGTTTTAAGGTGCATGACCTATGCCTATAGACATAATCAGCTGTTAGGAAAAATACATCATGTTCAAACGGGCCAAAAACTTAAAAAATCATTTGCGACTAAACTATTGTTTCAATTTAAATGATATTTGGTACAGAGCTTGAAAATGGTACCTAGTATAAGCAGTTTAAAGGAAAGCCTTTCTGTCGTATCAACTTTGTATATTTACCTTCAGAAGAGTGCGAATTTCCTTTTCCAAAGAAAAACCTACTGTCTTCACAAATTCCGCAACCTGGTAAAGCCTTTTCTGATCGTATGTACAGACGGCTATATAATAGAAGTCGTAGGACCGTATTCAGCGACTACTTCGGATGCAACTATTATGCACAGTCTGATGCGAGAAGACTCAGCTTGGCATTGGTATCTGACCTAACGACGTGTTTCTATTGGACCGTGGCTTTCGAGATTCGATTCCTGCTGTTAAAGAAAGTGGATATAATCCCTGCATGCCGCCAACTAGAGGAAGGGGAGAACACCTGACTCCAATAAGTCTCGGTTAATTACAATGTGCCTTTGGGTGATCGAAACAATTAATGGACGATTTCAGAAAGATTTTAAAATATTTCGACATACATATTTTAATGTTGCGATGCGAAATATGATGACTGATTGCCGCCGAGTAGCGTTCAATCAGTCATCATATTTCGCATTATGGACAGACAGTATGGCCGCCGCACTGTCGGGAGTTGCGCCTATATCGCTAGCATAGTTTATTATCTGTCTTGTGCCAGACATCAGGAAGCAACAGACGCACCCGTTGCCTTTTAAAATGATTTTATGCTTGATTTGGATCAAATTCAATAAAAAATATTTCAATGAATTAACATTTTATTCATATTCCATAAATCAGTTTATATAACACTTGAATTTTTCGAGATTCCCGTGGCTCACATTAATGTGACTAACTCCAAAGTAAATCAGAGTCATAAATCAATACACTCTGCTATATTTCGTTTGTGTCCGCCATGGGTATGGTTTCCATACTAAGGTGCCCAATGACCTTTGCTTGTCTAGAATTTTTGTTTTATAATATTGTATCAATATGTAGCTACAAAACATTACACATTGGGTGCTTTGTAGTGTATATTGAAACTGTATATTTAAAAAAAAAAAATTGTACATGATCAAATGAATTCTTGTCGATGTGTAGGTACATCTTTTTGAGGCTGCCTGTACCTGACCTTACTGTTTTAGAATGTGAAGGATGTATTGTGTACCTACAACGCTAAGTGTTTTATAAATATTAATTTCATAAAGTGTTCTGCTCCATTTCACACTTAATTTTTTTGTCCATTTTATTTTCCTGAACGCAAGTAGAAAATGCAATCGGTTTCAATGAAAAAAATATTTTATCAAAATTCCTCGAGGACTCGAGATGTATTAAAAAATCAAACTTCAACTCAAACTTAAAGCATTTAGTTCAATTAAACCATTTACAGGCACTTTTGAATTGTCAAGGAATCGGTCAGTCAGAAATATGAAGCTAGTTGCCCATTCGCAGTAGGTACCTATGGAGAAGAACGGGCAAGAAACTCCATGGACACTCTTTTTATTTTTGCACTGATTATACTCGCACTTTAAAAGTACCTACTACCACGACAACACGCTAAGATCGTACTATACGTACCTACTAAACGCAAAAGGCAAAGGAACTCGAATAAAAAAATAAAAACTTTTCACATTCCCTAGGAGTCAGGCAGGTCGTATAGGTTACCAACCTGCTTTTACGCGTGACTCCGTCTTTTTCACCACTTTTTTTCTTTGTCGCTGCGTAATGTGGCAAATGCATGGAATTAGTATGTACTATAAAGGTGAATGTACGTATTTTATGCCGGCTTTATTTATTAAATGACACCTTTTTATTGCATTCGTGTTTTTCTACTGATAAGTGTAATTATGGTCTTGTTAGATTGCCTATGTTATTAGTTGTTATCTGCTCTAATATGACACTATCGCATGGATAGATAAATTTATTTTATGACCTTTCGCTTTTTGTTAATTTATATCTGTCCACTATGGACGCTAGCTATGTTATCTATTCCATGGATAATAGATAGATATAGTTAGCGTCCATAGATCCTAAGGGATTAAATGTTGTGTTCCTTCCCATAGGCAGATATTTTAATTACACAATCTATAATACTGTACATTATTCTTCTTTTACACAATTGGCGGGCCTTTGAAATGCACTCCAAAACCAAAGAAAACTAAAAAAAAATGCCACAATGTCCAACAATCTCTCAAGATTTCCCCTTTATATTAGGTCGGGGCAAAAGTATTTTCGTATTTTGCATACAATTTTTTTTTTCTTTTAGGTTTAATTTTTTATTTATTTATAATATGTATGTGCCGTTTTGATCGATGACTTGTTACCATCTTGTGGGCAATGCCATGATCCCATTGCTGTAGAAGTTTTGAGATTTTTTATCAAAAAAATCTGACAGGTAGTTTTCACAGTGTTCTTTTGAGGTTAACTTTATGCTTCCTAAAGAGTTCTGAAGTTACCGAAACAGGTGGAAATCTGATGGAGCAAGATCAGGGCTATACGGAGGATGCATCAACACATCCCAGCCAAGCTCTCTCAATTTTTGCTGAGTGGCTATAGATGAGTGGGGTCTGGCGTTGTCGTGATGAAACAACACGCCCTTCCTATTCACCAGCTCCGGCCGGTTTTTCTCAATAGCTTCTTTTAACCTCATCAGTTGTTGACAGTAGAGGTCAGAATCGATAGTTTTAAGCTCATAGTGGACGATTCCTTTCCAATCCCACCAAACACACAGCATCACTTTGTTCCGAGTCAGGTCGGGCTTTGCCACGATCTGTGGGGCTTGTCCATGCTTCGACCACGATCTTTTTCAGACATTCTTATCGTAAGTGATCCATTTTTCATCACCCGTAATCAACCGTTTAAGAAATGGGTCGGAATTATTACGTTTCAACAAAGAATCGCAAATGGAAACACGTTGCATTAAGTTTTTCTCAGTGAGATCATGTGGTACCCAAATATCAAGTTTTTTCTTGTACCCAGACTTTTGTAAATGCCGTAAAACTGCTTTGTGATCAACATCCAGTTCTTCAGCAATATCATAACTACTAATATGTCGATCTTGCTCCACTTTTTCAATAATGGCACTGATTTTATCCGTGACAGGGCGTCCAGAGCGAGCTTCATCCTTCACACTAAAATTTCCTGATTTGAAACGCTTGAACCACATTTATGCTACTCGTATTGATACCGCATTAGGTCCGTAAACCGCACAAATTCTATTCGCGGCGTTCGTCGCATTTTTACATTTTTTGTAATAAAATTTTAAAATGTACCGAATTTCTTCGTCACATACGTTCATGTTGCTTGCTTGAAATACAATTGAGAAATGGCGGGAACTAGTTTTTTTTTAAAATTTATTGCATCTTTAGAATGTCAACATTTAATAGTATTAAAACTAGCCAGTTACATTCAGTACTGCCAAAGAGGTTTGATTACTAACAATAGATTCAAAATACGAAAATATTTTTGCCCCGACCTATTATTTCAATATCAAAAACAAATAAGTACAATCTTCATAGCTGCAAATCTTATCTCTCTCGATATTAAACTAACAGCATATCCTATAGGAAACCCGTTTACGAGCATCTCCGGGGCTTAAGCGTAGACGCGTAGTGCATTTATACTTACTACACTCGTTAGAAAAGGGACACAGAATATATAGGTACAGGAGGTCAGCTACATGCAGCGAGCGAAAACGTACGCACACATAAACATGCGTTTACTTACAGCGTTTGCAAGTGCACTTGCGATTGGCATTTGTTTGTCATGACATAGATAATATATAATAGGTACTCTTAATTGCACACCAAATATTGGAAAAGAAAATCAAATTAATAATATAATCCTAATAATTAGTATATTTTTATAAATGTGAAAGTTTGTGTATTTAGATGTTGTTGTTGATGTTTGTTACTCAATCACGCAAAAACGGATGAACGGATCGGGATGAAATTTAGCATATAAATAGTTTATAACCTGGATTAACACGTAGGTTACTTTTTATTCCGGTAGTAAATTCCCCTTGTTCAATTCCCGACATCCATACCAGCGAAGCCGCTGGCAAACGCTACTTGTAAAATAAGAATTAAGTCGACCTAGGAGTTATACGCAGTTTTACCTCAACTTTAAGTACGTGTGCCCATGTCGGCCCGTGTGTATGTGTGCCCGTGCCTGATCTCGTTTGTTGCCTCTGTACGTATCTATTCTGTGACAATACTTTCCACAGTCGTTAGGAAGGGTTGAGACTTGCGTGGCTAAACGTTTTCCGGTACACGGCTTTTTGTGGCTTGGCCGTCTTTTCAAGAACTTTCGTGGTAGGCAAGCTTTGTTTCCTATGCTGGCTATGTTAAATGTTGTATAAAATTATTGTCGTACCTGTACCTGCGTATTATTGTCGTGATGAACCTTACTGTGTCATACATGATGTTCAACTGTATACATCTTAGTTTCGATAAAGAATACCAGTATTCAGAGTTGTTACTTAAAAAAATCGAATTCATTCATTTATGAGGTTTTGATGAAATTAGTGATTTTTTGTTACAAGTTGCAGGGTTTGTGCTCAAGTAGGTAGTGGAGATTTCCGACACCTTTTCCTTGTGGAAAGTAAGAGAATTGGGATTTTTAAAAAGTTTAGTGGGACTTTAAGCTTCGTACCCAGAGTCTGATTTTCTGAGAAACCTGCTCTTGAATAGGCATGCGTGTGACTAATTATATCGTTAGCGCCTCTACGCAGCCTGTTTCTTAAACCTGATTGGGCCAAACCTGAATGTCTAGGCTACACTTCATATTTATATATGTAATTACGACCTACGTTAATAATTATTTTTATTGGTTTAACGACTCCCAGGAGTGTAAATTGGTGTGTAGTTCAACCATGTGTTATCTGGGTTATTCTTATAAACTACTTACATCATCATCTGCCTAGCCTTTTCCCAACTATGTTGGGGTCGGCTTCCAGTATAACCGGATGCAGCTGACAGTGACCAGTGACCAGTGTTTTACATGAAGCGACTGCCTATCTAACCTCCACAACCCAGTTACTGGGTAATACGATACCCCTTGGTAAGACTGGTTGTCAGACTTTCGGGCTTCTGACTACCCTAACGACTGTCAAAGATCCACGAATGACAGCCGGGGCCATCGGCTTAACGTGCTTTCCGAGGCACGGAGGGGTTTCGGTATGTAAAGATGGTCACCCATCCACAGACCAACCGCGCCAAGCGTAGCTTAACCTGATCGATCGACCTGTGCGGCTGTTATTATTTAGCCACGGACTACAATATATATTATGTATATATATAATATAATTATATATATACATAATCTACACCTACAAAACGCTAAAAAAAATCAGCAGTACATTTTGACGAGTTGTGCGAACATAAATGTATGGAATGATTTTTTTTTCACGATTTCAGGTTTTGCCTTATAGTAAAAGTCGTTCATAATGATGAGCACAATGACCCCTTAAAAGGATAACGGTGATTAAAATTACACCCTGTATATGTTAACAGACTAAAAATAATTTTAATAATAACTAGCTTTTGCCAGCGACTTCGTCCGCGTGGAATAATGACTTCCGGAAATTGAGGCACTAACTCTCATAGAGTTTAACCGATGTGCTCTTTCTTCTGCCGATTCTGGAGAACGCGTATTTCTCATTCAACGCGTTTTTCAAGACAATAGCGGGCGGACGCCGGCGTCCGCTTGGGGCTTGAATAACTAAAAATATATAACTACGTCTAATATATAAAATAATATATAATAAAACCTACTTCACTTAAAACTAAATACCTATAACTACTATAATTAATAATACCTATACCTATAATTAATAAACGTACCTACGCTTTTACCTACTTAATATTAAAAAAAACTGAACATAAATTAACCAAAACTTACCTACTACTAACTAACTACTACTAACCTATTACTACTTCACCTAAAAAGAAATCCTGTTTTCCCAACATTTCCCTTCACTGCTCTGCTCCTATTGATCGTAGCGTGATGAAAAGTATACTATAACCTGCCCAGGAGTATGAAGAACAATTGTACCAAGTTTCGTTGAAATCCGTCGAGTGGTTTTTGTTTCTATAACGAACACACAGACAGACAGACAGACAGACAGACAAAAATTTTACTGATTGCATTTTTGGCGTCAGTAACGATCACTAATCACCCGCTGATAGTTATTTTGGAAATATATTTCATGTACAGAATTGACCTCTCTACAGATTTATTATAAGTAGGTATAGATATAGATTATGTACAAGTTTAGAAAAATGAGGGAAAAGTATCATAAGACATCAAAAAATTCTTCCGCATCGTTGTAAACAGGAATAGTGCCCACAAGACTGGCCGCATTGCCACGTAGTATAGCGATACTGATTCTTTAGCCGAAAAATAGGCCGGCCCTCGAGTCACTTGAAGAGTCGACCAACCGTTTGGCGATGTATCGAAAAAGTAAGTGGGTACTCGGACCCCATGGCTTTAGTGTTTCAACCCCAAACGGCTCGAACATAATTATAACTCCCAATAAGATTGGTATATTTTTGCCCTTTGAGGTGTAGGTACTTGGATAAACGAGTCACAGTCTACACTGCAAAAATAAATCTAAAGGACGTAATGTGTCGATTTAGGCTGTTTGAAATACAAAGGCTTACGTTACAATAGTTTTAAAAGCCAGCATTTCCAATGCAATTTCGTGTGACTGACTTCTTAAAGCTTTAATTCGCTAGAAAGGATTACTCCGCACTAGATGTTACAGCGAAAAAATCCAGCGGTAACATAAAATTCTGCTGCGCTTTTTGCGCTTAATTAATATCGTATAGTTTTAATTTGTATATCGAGTGTGCAGACACTTCTGTGAAGTACCTACCTATTAAAATTCAACGTTTTAGCTCTCGTTCATAGTTAGGTGAACAATTTTTTTTTTTAGTTTTTGCTTGAAATATTTTCGTGCGAACCTGAGTCTTTTCGCGGGCGTACGTACCATAAACATTGTACTAACACGTGAATTAGAATAGTTGGTGAGTATTGAAGATATCTTTCCGTTAGAAGTTCCCCTGTAAAGTTCTGGTTTCTTAAGAAATCGGTGAACGGCCAATCAATGATGGCTGTCAAACGGCGTTCCACCAATATTTGACAGCAAGGTATCAAAAACGCTCTTTATTTGACAAGGACGCTATTTTGTAGTGAAATAAAAATGAAAATTCAGCACTATAACACGTATAATAATTTAATAGTATTTGAAGTAGGAAATAAGTGAAAGATATTAATATGATTAACAAAATAGTTGCGAAAACACGTAATTTGACTTAAATTAAAAGAAAAAACCAGAAAACTTTAGGTACAGACGTCAGCACATCAAGCTACTACAATCTGTCAAATTTCTTTAGTAGATTTTCAAGTCAAATTTCTTTAGTAAAGGTTCAAAGTTGATTGGGATTTTTTTTCAGTTTCGGGTAGCTTGATGTGCTGGCGTCTGTACACCGGATGGTAAGAGCGTTTTTTTCACCTTGCTGTCAAATATTGGTGAAAATGACAGATTTTCATGACGGCCAATAAACTAATGTGACGGACCGTAGGTACTTTGGGCCGAGATTTATAAACGTTACTAAACTTATCTCGAACTTTGGCAAAGCGTTTTTCTGTCAAACTACAAAGTAGAAGTTAGAGACGGAAACGCGTTTAAGGGTTGATTTTTCAATCATCTGATAACCTTATTCGAAGAATAATTTTGAAATTTTTACAGTTATTTCATACAAACACTGTCAAACGTCAATTTTATTCCTCGAATAAAAGTTATCTGGCGATGGAAGAATCAGCCCTAACATGCGCTAAGTACCGTTTATAGATATCGGCCAAAGATATCGATGTGTGCTTTAATTAGGTCTTGTAGAAAATTGGAGCTCACATAATGATGATCATATAGAATTTAGCGCAATAGACTGCAGCGTTTCAGATAAAATACCGGCTGACTTTTCGTCTGGACAAAAACAAGGTCTATAAGGTTTTTGAAAAAAAAAGAGGTTTCTGTGCCATAAGGATCTACTCCGTTCACCTTTTATACCCTGTTTTTGTCCAGATTGTTAAAAAAGTCAGCCGCTGTAATCGGAAATTGATAAAATGAATGATTATTACGTTTCGTTTTTGTTTTTTATTTTTACGTTTATTACATTTTTATATTTATATTCATGACATCGCTTGTCAGCTAACTGACTCCGTTTGTTTTATCTTCCATTCTAAATACAAACCAATGCTTGTCTCGTAATTGTGTTAACTAGTATAACGGACTCGCGGAGGTTGCATGCTACAACCAGAGGGCAACAGTCTGATCTCAGTCTCTCTCAATCTGTCAAAAATACCTCTAATTTCCCTACATTTTAGACATCGATTGTCACTGATATGAGATTGCGACTAGATTTTGAACGTTTTTAATTACGGGTATTGGACATCTGCAGTGCTATTCTGTAAAAATCTCACCGTGAAAACTAAGGTGAAGTGAGCTGTCATTCCACCTTATGTTAGGGATTGCCTCCGTTGATAGTTCACTTCACGCTCACTTCACCTCTGTTATCACGGTGAGATTTTTACAGAATCGATAGGCTGGTTACAGCCTCTTCACTTATTCAGTACATAAAGCCCCTTTACTCGATACAAGTTTCTTGCCTGTGGTATAAAATAAAATTTAAGCAACAAATGACTTGCATAGTCTAAACATGTTTAGAACTTTAGACAGTGCAACATTTTGGAACACGGTTTACGGAAGGAATTGACAAGTAGAAATGGTCAAGTATCTTAGGAAAAGGCGTTATGCCCCCATGGTACTTGCTCTCTTTCTCTGTCTGTTTCTATTATAACGAGTGTGTGTGCGTGCGAGTATCACGTAAGGAACTTTACTAGCCATCATTTTAATTTGTTTGATTATAAAAATAATCAATGAGTTTTTACCTCCATAAGAAACAAAGACTTGATTTTTATATAATACTTATGTTGTGCGTATCTTATTTTTAAACTGATGGGGATTTGTGAACTTTTTCCCACAATTCCCCATTGTGAGCTCTATGAGACTACGACTTAGTGGAAGAAAAGTTCACAAATCCCCATTGATGGGGATTTTTAATTTAATTAGTGGAGTAACGTCGTTCCTGAAGGGGGTCCCCTGACTCAACAACACTTTTTTACTGTTGCTTCAACTTCTGGTGTGCCACAGGCAATTAATTAAATCGGACGGAGTAAATCAGGCTTTTCAATTTTGCTTGCTAACAGTCCAACAGCCTGAAAAGAGTATTCTCTCAAAAAGATCTTGGAATAAAAAAGGGTAGGTATTTAGCCGGAAATAATTTATATTATTATAGATACCAAAGCTTACAAAATGACCAAACATAAGGCTATACATAGGTACCTATAATTCATGTTAATGCCCTGAGAAAGACAAGTATTCTGTGCTATAAGTAAGGTCACACATGTTCCTCAATACCCTTTTAACAGCACTAGAGTTCACTTGATATTTCTAGAATAAAAAAATCTGCCCAGCCTTTTCCCAACTATGCTGGGGTCGGCTTCCAGTCTAACTGGATGCAGCTAAATACCAGTATTTTACATGGAGCAAATGCCTGACTTGACCTTCACATCCCAGTTCCTGGGTAACACGATACCCCTTGCTGATGGTCAGACTAATGGGCCTAATGGGGGACTAATGGGGGACTAATGGGGGACTAATGGGGGACTAATGGGGGACTAAAGGTAGGGTAGTCAGAAGCCCATAAGTCTAACTATCAGTCGTGATCTACGAATTACAGCCGGGACCAACGGCTAAACGTACTTTCCTAGGAACGGAGGTGTCTCGATATGTAATGGGATGGTCATATCTACAAACCAACGGCGGCAAGCGCACCTTATCTTTCGTTCGACCCGTGCGACTGTTATCATTTAGCTACGAGCTCCCCACGAACAGTTTTTGTTAAAAAAAACAAAAATTTAACATTTATTGAATGTTCGCAAGTACTTAAGTATACGAAATTATTAGGCCAATCCTAATTTAGGAATGGCCCGAAAGGAACATTGTAGCAACCTTTTTTAAAGTACCAACGTTATATTAACTTTCTTAAATAAGGGGAATGTCTCGTCTAGTCGGTCTTAGGGCCATTTGGGAATAAAACGGGTAGGTAGAGCTAAAGTAATTTTTCTAGTTTTAGCAATATTAATTATTTTTAAAGAAGCTTTAACAATATTTAATTTTGTCACTGGTTTTCGTTACGAAATCGAATTAGACTTTCAGACGAAATCGAATTAGTCTGTAGCAAAAAATTCTG
The DNA here is from genome assembly GCA_949316385.1 of Globia sparganii. Taxonomy (NCBI): domain Eukaryota; kingdom Metazoa; phylum Arthropoda; class Insecta; order Lepidoptera; family Noctuidae; genus Globia; species Globia sparganii. Next base: position 8,521,711 of record OX438670.1, read on the forward strand.
CTACAGTGGTACTGAACGCACCAGGCCGTTAGAAATGAAAACACATTCTGCAATTTTTTCAGTTGAAAAATAAAATTATGCTGTCAAACTATCAGCACAATAAAACCTATTTATAAATGGTACTCCAATATTTTATATCTTAATAAAACAACATTTGCTAGCTTCATTCTTTGTATAGATGGCAAAATGTTCAAATATCTTTGACTCAAAATTCAGCTGCGTGAAATCCGCCCACTAACGCATCATGAACATCTCATGGTCCCCTGCTATAATATTCATGATCTTATACCAATAACTCAGTGTTTATCCGAAATACATTAGGTACTCTGGACAGATCACTTACCTGCAAAAATAACTACAAAATGTAAAACTTCTCATAATTTTATTGTGAACTAGCTTTCGCCCACGGCTTTGCCCTCGTGGTATGTCGATAAAAAGTATAATTATATAGCCTATGTCCTTCTCCAGGATTCCGAGTATCCCCATACCAATTTTCTTCAAAATCCGTTCAACCATTTCGGAGATTAGCTGGAACAAACAAACAGACCTGACAGATAGACAAAAATCCTCTTTTTTTTGTTATATGTATATAAAGTTTATAGTAAAAAGCTGTTATTTTGACATTACAAACAGAAACTTCAATTTTATTTATTTGCGTATATGTATAGATTTCTAACACATGTAAGGTTTCCTCGAACTTTAATAAATGAAGCCTGATATACAGGTGTGGGCTGAGATCCAATCTCAAGTTAGGTACACAACAACTTGGCCTAGTCAAAATTGATCAGCTAATTGGTATCGGCGCGGATGCTGCGGTCTTAATTACAGCAAGATGGAATCGGAAGGGTTAGGAATGAAAACTATGTGGAATAGCATATGTAAGATTGTTTCTCGTTAATCTTTTTACGAGTCCAAATCGTTAAAAAAGCTAATTTATCATGGGTGTAGCAAAAAAACTAAATTTTATTTTAAAACTTAACACACAACATCGGAGGTCAAAGGAAAGCGCAACAGCATTTTAAGAAATGTATTTAATTTCGGGTTATCTATTTTAAGAAAATTATCATAAGCCAACAATGAAAAGGTTCCATACATACATTCCAATTCGTAGTTGCGATTGTATTTTTTTTTAATTTTAGCTGTACTCCGTGGTTTTGCCTGTCTCGCTCGGCTCCTAATAGTCGTAGCGTGATGTTAAATAGCCTTTCTTAAGAATTGGGATATCAAATACAAAAAGAATTTTCAAATCCGTCTGGCAGTTCCAGAGTTGCGCGTTCAAACAACAAACTCTTCAGCTTTATAAGTTTAAGATTAGTCACGTCAACAGCCTATAAAAAAAAAAATTGTTTTGCGAGATCTTCTCGACTCCGGTTCCTAGGTCTCGTTTTTCATGACATTTCACGATAAATCACTGAAATTGACAAATTGGCCTTCATTGGATATCAAATCATACTATCAGTCACAACTTCCAGTCAGTACTATTTTAGGAGACCTCAAGGTTGTTTTCCGGAAATTCAGAGGCGACTAGGTAATGGCACCTCCTACCAAAATACTCTTCCAGAATGACAAGGTCTTTAGAACTTATGACTGAAAGTTTCTGAATGCTTATTTTATGAAAGACTAGCCACGCAGCTTCACCCTCGTGGATTTCAGAAATTATCCCACGGCAACGTGCTACCAGGACAAAAGTACGAGTACTATGTGCCTACTTATAGTTCTAACATTAGCTATCTGCCAGTGAAAGTTCCGTCAAACCTAGCCGTTTCGAATTGTCATAAGTACTGAATATACTTTCATAACCATTTAGTAAAAAGCTATTATTTTGACATCACAAAAAGACACTTACATTTTTGGAACGGAGCTTGCGGTAGGAGGAAACTTGGAGAAATCGTCACGTAACGAAAAATTGTTGAAAAACCCTCCATGCGACATATAATAAAGTCAGAGAAAGAGAGATAGTTTTCAGGTTTTCAAGGGCGCTGAAGCCGAAAGTGAGGTAAAAATGAAAATCCAAAATGGCGGTTGCGACATTTTTCAAATTTTTCGTCATGGGTATGGTTTTCATGGTTTTCAAAGGTGGTAAAGCCGATTCGCTGATCGAGCCGATTTCGCAGCCACCATCTTGGATTTAAATTTTGAACTTCGTTCCTGCCGGGGGTCCCCCGACCCCACACGTTTTTTTTTATTTGTATAAGTAGATAATAATAATTATTATGACAGGAGGCCTGTACTCAGCAATGAGTGGAACAAGGCTGCCAGTCATGATGATGATGATGAATTATTATTATCATAAATGCGAATGTGAACTACATTTCCAAATCCATCACCGCAATCCATCGCAGTCCACTCCTGGACATTGGCCTCTGCCAGGCTACGCCACAACACCCTGTCCTCAACCTGGTTTCCAAAGGAAAAATCAGCTGTTTCCTACATTTATCTTCGTCTATCTCGTCAAAATGTAGGGAACAGCTGATTTTTTTTCGCGATTTCAGGTTTGGTCCCATAGTAAAAGTTGTTCATAATGATGAGTACAATGACCTCTTAAGAGGTTGCTGGTGTTTTAAAAATAACCCTGTATACTGCTACCGTGATTTTTTTCACATTCCCAAAAACAACCATTTAGGGGGAAGACTTGACTTTAATAAAAATTAGCACTGTATAGCTTAATATTTCACAAACCGATCCCTGAATCGAAAAATAGTTTTCACAATCTGGAATTATTTGTGAAAGACCTATCCAACGATACCCACACCACACCATGGGGTAGACGAGAAAATAAAACATCCCCAATTTACTTGTAGGTACTTACCCTAAAAAAATTTTTTCAAGATTTTTTATTACCACTTTGTCAGCATGATTAATATGTATATCCGTGCCAAATCATAGCTTTCTAGTACTAAGAGTCTCTGAGCTAAGCCGCGGACGTACTGACGGACATGGTAAGACAATAAGGGTTTCGTATTGCCTACGGAACCCTAAAAACGATATAATATATTTTTTCGTGTTATTTTTGCCATCGACATGCTAAGAAGATTACGTACCTACATTTCATCCCAAAAAAATGAAATCTTTACAAAGAAACAAGCACAGTTAGTTCAACATAACCCCTTGAAACATTTTGCAATAAACATAATAATCATTGTTTATTTCAGCTTAAATATTCATTGTTAATATAAATTAGCGTAATAACGAGCTACTTTCGGGAATTGCGGTAGTTCGCCCGCTATACGCTAACGTTAGCGCATAAACTGAATTAGCAATGTTGCTTACCTCTGTTTTTCAATTTCCCTTATAAATATAATCAGCCTATAATGTTCCCACTGCTGGGACACAGGCCTCCTCTCTATTAGTCTCTATGAGAGGGAGTGGGCCGTAATCCACCACGCGGGTTCAGTGCGGGATGGTGGATGTCACGTGTCTTCGAATTTTTGGTCCTCACGATGTTCTTCATTTGAGAGATAAAAAAAGTAAGCACTTGCTCGGGTTCGAAGTCACGACCTTATAACTCGTAAATCGGGGCCGATACTACTAGGCCACCACTGCTTAATTTACTTTGTAAACGAACGGAGAATTTTACACAGGAATAACCGTTTTTAATTTTTCGGTTAAAATATTGGCTGTTATTTTTCAATATCTCTCAATACACAATGTTAAAATTATAAGCTTCAGATAAGACGATTTGCTATTTTGATTTGTATTCATTTTATTTAAAAGCTTTTTTAATTCATTCTTACTTTATTCTGTTTTTTTTTTTTAGGTAGGTATGTCAAATAATTTATTTATTAATTATATCTATACTACTAATAAACAAACTTTAACTTTATTCTGTTTATATTTTACCATCAAAGCGCAGTCCGCTTTTGTTTTCTTCTTCAGTTTGGATTTATATTCAAAATCTTTTCCGATTCTCGCTTTTGAGTGTGGTGGTGGTATGTCTTCAGATAGTCATTTGTTTTTATATAAGCCAAGTCAAGCACGACTGGTCGGAAAATGTGTTATTAGGTTTTGTCCATTAGGAATTGCTCAGTAACAGCCCGGACTTTGGAAGATAGCGGTGTGATACCCCCGTGCCTCGGAAGTTCCTGCGCCTGATCTCTCTCCAGTCGTCTCGGATTGCACTATATGTCCCGCAGAAAAAGAAGAAGGCTAGTCTCCGTTGAGATTGACTGCCATGATCGAAATTCGGTCTGGAAGACAATTATTGTTAGTTTTCCCACGTGCTCGTTTAGGTTAATATCGAGATCGTACACTGCTGGATATACCTAGGTATCTCTCAAAGATGTCTACAAAAATCTTTCTTTCTACCCATGCCAAGAACGATTGCCCATCGTCTCCTTTGTTGTCATTATTATCGCAGCGCTATAAAGCTTACCTGTTCCCACTGCCTTTAGCTTTCTTTTTCTATGCTGAAAATATAACAGTAACCTCTATTCCTTCACGATGTTCTTCTTTTCTAAATTTGTCTCGTCGGAAAACTTGATGTTGTTTCCAAAGGTTTCTTTGTTTTTTTTTTTCATGCAGTTTAAAGTGATCTGCCATCATTATTTCCCTGCTTTTATCCCAATATCTTTTTCTTCCATACTTCTTTATAGTCGTTATTTCGATTGTCACCCCCTTTTTAGCGATATCATCTTTAGCACAGTCCATCCATGGTTTCTTTGGTCTTCTTTTGCGTCTTATGTTTTTTTGGTTTAAAGTGATCTGCCAGCTAAATCAAAATGTTTTGCGACCGTGGGTAACATTTTCCAAACTGTACCAGTCAAACTCCAGCTAAATAAATAGGCAGCCATTACTTACACTTCATTTACGGTAGTACGTTATTACGATAAATGTGGGTAGGCTGGTGCCAACTCCCATGTTAAATTTATTCCCTAAGTTAAAAGCCTGCATACTCGTAATTACGTGCTCCTGGTTTATTTTAACGAACTTTTAACTTTAGAGGCTTAAGGCTATGAAGAGTGTATTTGAACCCGAGTGAACTTAGTCTGGGTTCCAAGAGTGAAGGAAATTCCACATTTTCTCACTGTAGGGTAAGAATTATGTCAAGCGGATTAATATTATGGATTCTCAATTATTTTGCAAAGTGTGGTTGTTTATTGCAATAACACATAATAATAATAACATAGCATTATAACCAGTCTTTTCTTTTGCAATATTTTCCTTCTTTGGTTCGCTGGCACGACTTTTCTCAGATTTTGTTGGCCCAAAACTTCGCCACTTCGATGGTAACGTCGATGGCACCGCATTGACTGCAGGTTTTGGGACATAGAAGGTAAGACAGGAGGTGGCGCATAGTTGCGACATAGCACCACATTCACACCCGTTGCTTCCGTTCCGTCGAGGTAGCCCCACTTTAGCAGGTTTTACCACTTTTTTGCGATGGTTATATTAAATTGTGCTGGGTGATGATCAGTCGAAGAGGATTTAACTCCACGCGTAGTAGGTTATACACATGTGAACAGATAGATGAAACACACAAGTGGATTATCCAGGATAAGTCTTTTAACCTCGCAAGTCAATTAAAAGAATCGCCTTAATTCGTCGTGGTTAATGAGTGTTTAGGTACAACCTGTTATTATTATTTAAGCGGAGGCTAGCACAACGGCATAAACTGCAGGGTGATAATAATAATGTTGAATTTTATCTTGTCATCTGCCTAGCCTTTTCCCAACAACGTATGTTGGATCAGCTGCCAGTCTAACCGGATGCAGCTGAATGTTAGTATTTTACATGGAACGACTGCCTATCCGACTTCCATAACCCAGGTATTGGGTAAAAAGCAAAAATTTTGGGTTAAGTGGAAAAAGTATAATAACATATCAGACTATGAAGCATTCGCCCTGCATAGAACAAACTTTAAAGATTTGTGTGACAAATGTTTCACTACGTATATAAAGTCGATTGAGGACAGTTTACGCACTAATGTTAAACACTTTTGGACATATGTATCAAACCGAAAGGACAAACCAGTTATTCCAGCAAAAGTTCACTATAATAATACAGAATCCAACAAACCAGAGGTTATTTGTAATATGTTCTCTGATTTCTTTTATTCGGTGTATGAACCTGCTTCTCCATTGCTATCACAATGGCAACCGACAACAGAAACTTCTTTAACTAGCGATATTACTACTGACTTACACTTTAGCGAGGAAAAGGTGTTGGAAGAACTCAAGTCATTGGATCCTTTCAAAGGGCCTGGACCTGATGGAATACCAGCACTTTTTCTTCGAAACACTGCAGCTTACATTTATAAGCCGTTAAGTATTATTTACAATAAGTGTATTACCGAGGGCGTGTTTCCCAACCGGTGGAAATACGCTAATATCACACCTGTACACAAGAGTGGTCCCAAATATAACGTTGAAAATTACCGTCCAATCTCCATCCTCTCCACCTTGTCAAAGGTTTTTGAGAAACTTGTTCATAACGAAATATATCCATTGTTGCATCATGTCATTATACAGGAACAGCACGGCTTTGTCAAACATAGATCTACTACCACAAACCTTCTATCTTTCTCTAGTTTCTTGTTTGATAGCATTGACGCTAATGAACAGGTGGACACTGTGTACACAGATTTTTGCAAGGCCTTTGACAAGGTGGATCACGAATTATTACTCAATAAAATCGCCTTCAATGGGATCAGAGGAAACTTATTGCGTTGGTTCTCATTGTATATCACCAACCGCTGCCAGAGTGTCGTAATCAACGGATACAGGTCGAACATTACCAAGTTAACATCTGGTGTTCCACAGGGCTCTATCCTTGGGCCTTTATTATTTAATATATTTGTCAACGACATAGGGAAATGTTTTCAGCATACTCAGTTCCTTTTGTACGCAGACGATCTGAAGGTATATAAATCAGTGAGAACTGTTGATGATTGTACTCTTTTCCAGCAGGACCTGGACCGACTGTCCGACTACTGTACCAGTAATAACCTCAAGTTAAGTTTACCTAAATGTAATCTCATTACTTTCACCAAAAAAAAGAACATTATTAATTTTGCATACACCCTGTATCACATACCACTCGCTAAATTGAATTCTATTCGGGATCTGGGTGTTATATTTGACTCGACACTCTGCTTAGACCTCCATATCGACAAAATTGTAAACAAAGCTTATCAGATGTACGGATTTATTATGCGTTCCACCCTTAACTTCAAAAGAACCTCATCTTATTTATGCCTGTATAAAGCCCTAGTTCGGTCTCAATTGGAGTACGCGGTTTCGATATGGAACCCCTTCTATAAGAAATACACGGAAATTATTGAAAATGTACAATACAAATTCCTACGAACTATGCACTACAGGTGCCACAGATCTTACCTACCTTATGCCCAGTTACTTAGTAAGTACAAACTTTTATCGTTAAACTGTCGTAGAAAATACCTTGAAGCTGTCACGTTATACAAAATTGTTAGAAACAAATTCAACTGCATAAACCTTAATAACAAGATCTGCTACGCAATACCTAGAACCTTCCACAGGCGTCAGGTGTCAGGCACGCTGTTTGCAATACCCTCCTGGCGAACCAACTCCGGCCTGCGCTCACCCATCCGCCGCATGGTTGACTTGTACAATAAAACTTTTGTAAATATTGACATCTTCAACAGCACAATAGGAAAATTCAAAGGTCTTATCTTCAAAACTCTTAAAAATTAATACATAATATAGATGTAATTTTCAAATTATTGCTTTTAATCTGTCCTGGTTGTATACTTTTTATTTGTCATCTTTCTTTTATTTTGTTTTATTACTTTTTAATAATTTTTTTTTCTTCACCCCTGGTGATTATTGTTTTAAATATTATTATGATAACCCGTGGACAGTGTTGTGGGTTACATTATTAGCAAAATGAAAATATTGTTATACTAGTTTTAAGTTTTCATAATGTAACTGTTTGCTGTTCCTCTTAATAAAAATAAAATAAAAAAATAAAATAAAAGATACTCTTGGTAAGACTGGTTGTCAGATTTTCAGACTTTTGACGACTCGTAACGACTGTCAAAAATCCATGCATGACAGTCAGGACCAAGGGTTTAACGTGCTTTCCGAGGCACGGAGGGGCTCGGTATGTAAAGATGGTCACCCATCCATGGAGCAACCGCGGCAAGAGTAGCTTAATCTGATCGATAGATCCGTGCGGTTGTTATAATTTAGCCAGGAGCCCTTTATGTGTTGAATTTTATCTTTTATGTTTATGTAATCTTGGTATATTTTTTACAAGTTTACGATGGTCATCATAATGGGCTCCGGTTGAGTTCCAAAAATAGTTGGTTGATATATCCCGCAGAACAGCGGTGGCTCAATGGTAACGGCTGCGACTTTTTAGTTGTAAGTTCGAACCCAAAAAGGTACTTTACCTTGGTTTAATTTATTTCATCACCGATGCTCTCAAAACAGTGAAGGAAAACATCGTGAGGAATCCGGCATGTCCTAGAATCAAAAATTCGAAGACATGTGAGATCCGCCAACCCGCACTGGGCCCGCGTGGTGGATTACGGCCCAGTCCTTCTCACAGAGAGGAGTCTTCAGTAGTGGGAACATTATAGGCTGCTTATGCTATATCCCGAACTTGTTCCGGCAACACACTCACTACTTATTCAAGTTAGGCTCTTCTAAAGTACGAAGCATGTTTCTGTATCATTTAATCCCGGCTCACATTGTTGAAAGGGTTTACAACTACTAAATGATCCAAGGCTCAAGTACTTACTCACCTACATAGGACCATTTATCTCAATTATGGTTCATTAGGTAAGTGAGACGAGACGTTTTCAGAGTTGATATATTTCCTCCTCACACAATTGTTTATTTTACGATATTTTCCCACTGTTAAAAAAAGATCTTTTTTTTGTATTAAATTCACAATTCTTTAAAATCGAAATAATTAGAGATGTTAGTTATGATCCGAGGGACCAAGGGACAACTGAGTTATGGTGGTCACATATAGGCAGTTGCTCCATGTAAAATACTGGTATTCAACTGCATCCGGTTAGACTCTAAGCTGATCTCAACATAAACAATTATGTTGAGGTTAGCTTAGACTGCTTAGAGAGTCTTTGAGCCTTTTTACAAGAAAATGTTAGGCAGATGATGATGAAGAGAACGATGGTTGTGTGCCTTTTTCCACAACTACCGATTTTTAATGTACATTATTTCCACTACCTCTAGTGTTAATGGCCTTAATTATCTATAGATCAATAGAGCCAGACCCGCTAGACCACTGATAGTTCCAGAGATTAGCGCGTTCAAACAAACAAACAAAAAAAAACTCTTCACCTTTGTTAAAGTATAGATATATGTATAAAAATATTAGTGTTAGGGCTGATTTTTCAATCATCTGATAACTTTACTCGAGGAATAATTTTGAAATTTTGACACTTATTTCATATAAAAACTGTCAAACGTCAATTTTTATCCTCGAATAAAAGCTATCTGGCCCACGCACAATGGTCCAATTGAAGGACTAAGTGCGGAAACCAAACCCTTAACATAGAACATAGAAAGTTATCTGGTGATTGAAAAATCAGGCCTTAGTATAACTGTAGAATTAATAAGAATTTTATTTATTCTACTTCAAATAAATTCCTTGGAAGTTTAAAAAAGGAACTATGAAATGCATTGAGCTATATAACTAGAGAAGCAAACCTCAATAAAATGTGTCAAAAAAGTGTAGCCACTTTATAAACGCGACGGCGTAGCTTTGAAACCACTCAACATTTAAAAGTAAACATATATCTGTCTCACTTACACACGTTGTAAGAATAATACCGTGGCTTAGATTAGACAAAGACCGCAATATAAACATGCAATGACGGGATGGGGTTGCCTACCCATGCGAAATTTTACCCAACATTTTAAGCCATAAAAAGCGTTTTAGGTTAAGTTAAATTATTTTTTAAATATTTGAATTATGTATTTCTTATTGGATGTGTAATAGAAGTTTATAAATAATGAAAATAATTAAGACATTTTCTTTTTGAATATTTTTTCTTTATTATTAATGAAATTGAATGATTTTAGTAGGTTAGCCAGTCAGTCTCTTTTCTTAGCAATCGGATTATTTCCACCCATTTTTCACGGCGTGCTGCATCTTTAGGCACCTTGCTACGTTGTTATTATTAAAAAATATTTAAAATCACTTATTCCATAAATTAAAAACTCCCACTAATGTGGGAAACTAAAACTAAGTTTTTAGTGGTAACACTGAACCTAATTTACAAAATTCTACATTTTATTGCGTTTTTACGTTGATATAAACACAGAGACAATTAATTTACGTGTGGAAAGTAATTCCGGTTAATTTATTATATTTTTGTGATCTTGAATTGCACTCTTTCGCGATATTTTTTGTCGTATGTCACTCGGTTGACTTCGGTTGGCGTCACACAGAGCACTGAACTGACGTTAGCTACGCTGATGGCTGTAGCCATCAGCCTAGTGGCAACGCCTTGGTGCGGTAATTGCTAATCTAGTGTAACATATATATCAATGATGAAATGAGTCTCCAGTGAACTCTATTGTGAATTTTTGTCAAAGTTTGGGAATGTCGACAAATGACGTACAAGTTTGATGAGGATGGAGTAGGTACTGAAGGTAATTCGGACGGGTCAGGCCTTTCAACTTTGTTATCACCTGACCGCACCGTCTGTTCGAGGTGGCCAGTTATCCCCCATCTAGGGCTGCCAGGCGTTTGGGAATTTTTGGGTTTGGCCTTACAGGATGTGGCAATTTATTTAAAGATAAATTTATTTGGAATAATAATAGAAGGGGTCAAATTAAAGATACGAATGGGTAAATTAAAGCGGTGGGTAAATAAAAATAGCAATAACTATAATATGAGTTTAAAAAAAACACCACAACACATAAAGTATGTCGTGTACCATGTACCTAATAGTGCCGTTAATGTAGGCATATTACCATCTAGTATGGGAAAATAATACCAAAAGATACTTAATTTTTTTTTGCTTCCAAAAGATAGAGGAGAAGCATTGCTTTGCCAGAAAGTTTTTTTTAAAATTAAGTTGTAGCAACCCTTCGTCTATCCGGCAAAGTTTTGCCTGATATTAGAACAACGAATGGGCTCACTTTAGGGCTATAGGTGAAGAACTTATCAAATTACTAAGTAAATAACAAATATATATTGATTACTCCACGGTACTAGACTTACGATAATTAAGTAACTTAATCGTTGGCGCGCTAAAGTTTACGGTCAATAAAAGTTTGTACTTAATGAGCTGTAGGTACTGTCTGTTCAATGTCATAATGGATGAACTTCCATTAATTTTGGTCTATTAGAAGACACCAATGATTTACTATAAAAAATAGGATATCAATGGCGTCAAACACTTTAAATTACAATCTGAAGGATATTGAAGGAATTTCCTAAACTGTTACTTGATATGTTAACGTAAATACGGCAATGAATGTAGTCGAACTGTCAAAATTAATGGCACTGCTATTGTACAGATGCCAGCACATCAAGTTACCTGAAACTGTCAAATTTTCCTAATCAACTTTGAACCTTATGCTTTAGCGATAAAGTTGAAAATCACTATAACCTTTTATACGGTAATAAAATTTCTTATAAAATAATGCATTATTTGCGAAGGTATTCTTATAAACATGATATTACCTAATCTTTATCCAAATAAATACGTTATTAATTACAAGTACCTATTTAATTTTTAACAAAATTGCCCTTGACATCTTTGATTTCATTATATATCATCTTTTTAATCCTCACGACCGCCGCGCGCCACCGCCGCTAGCTCTTAAGAGGTTTACTTTACTGTTCCACTCTTACTGATCATAGCGCAGCGTGATGCACCTAAAATAACTTCATAAAGTAATGCACTAAGTAATAATCTTAAAGTAATGGAATATATTTTAGTAGTTTAGTAGGTATTTTCCTCAAATTAACGCGGGTGAAACCACGGGGCACTGCTAGTTGTAAGATAAACTTCCAAAACTAGTTATTTTAGCGAAGCTTGTGGCTAAGTAATAACAGCCGCACGGGTGGATCGATAAGGTTATACCACACTTGCCGCGGTTAATCCATGGATGGGTGACTATCTTTACATACCGAGACCCCTCCGTGCCTCGGAAAGCACGTTAAGCCGTCCTGGTACCGGCTGTCATTCATGGATTGTTGACAGTCGTTACGGGTCTTTAGAAGCTCGAAAGTCTGACAACCAGTCTTACCAAGGGGTATCGTCCCTATTACCCAGTAACTAGGTTGTGGAACCAGATAGGCAGTCGCTTCATGTATAATACTGTTATTTAGCTAAGTACAGTATTATACATGAAGCCGACTCCAACGTAATTGGGAAAAGGCCAGGCAGTCAATAAGACTCTCCATACAGGTTTAACAAGACTCAAGAATCTAGCTAGAACATCATAATCAAGTAGATTGGCACAAGGATCTAAATGCGAATGTAAATCATATGAAGAACATAATAAAGAATCTAGTACGTACTACTTATATAACAGTGCATTGTAATCAAATAATTACATGCGATTATGTCTATTGTGATGCTAATGTAATAGAGGCGAAGGTCAATGTCAGAGCCAGAACTGTGTTCTAGATGACGTGGCTTTAAACAAAACACTATTATCTTGAGTAATCAATCAACACGGCCTTTTGTGGTTCATTGCTGTGGCATAGACTTGCCTCAAAGATGGTTAGGTACCAATGGTGTCACAGGACACGATTCTCGACTTTTTGCATTGTTGAAGTTTACTGTAGTGTCCTTCATCTACTATTTTTATTTATTTATAACACATCTGCTCGTAAAGGGTCTCTTATTTCACCAATTTCAATATCGTAATGTATGTCATTACGTACTTGTGCGTTATTGTAATGTAAAACGCACGAGTTTATTTTTAATAAGGTAAAACGTAAGGTTTATCAAGATGCTCCGTATAAAACGAACGGTACTTTTTTAAATCTTAGCAAAGAGTTTTTATACCAGAAAAGTGGTCAACATTTTACTTAGAACATTAAACCAAAAAATAAACATTTAATTCTTTAATTTAATTAATTTTGACAATAAAAGAAAGTCCGAGTTTTATTTATTTCCTCGCAAATATGTTATAAAACGTCGTATGACATACGTGCGCTTTGATAAATACAGCCTCTGTTTTAATATCGCCTCGGCTGTAATTTTTAACTTACCGCAAATCATAACTATTATCTTAAATTCAGGGACGTTATCCATCATTGTGTTTGTATTACTAGTTTAATTAACTAAAGGCTTATTTTACAACGCTGAATAATTTTATAGGATTTTGAAATTTTGACAATTCTTCCATACAAGAACTGTCAGACGTCAATTTTATTCCACGAATAAAAATTATCTGTCGTTTGGAAATCAGCTCTAAGACAAATATAATGTGAACAGCAGTGGTGGTCCATTGGTAACTGTCGTGACTTAAAGGCTGTAGGTCGTACGCACGGCTACACATCAAGCTATACATAACCAGTATAAGCTGACTTCTGATTGTACGTAAAACCTATACAATGCGAGGTCAGCTAAAACTGGAAATGTATAGCTTGATGTTTAGCCGTGCGTACGTTCGAAACTAGACATGCGCTTAATTTTATGTTAGCTATTTAACCACCACTGCTCTCAAAACGGCGAAGGAAAATATTGTAAGGAAACCGGTATGTCTTAGACCCAAAAATTCGAAGACATGTGACATCTACCAACCCACACTGAGCTTGCGTGGGGTTAACGGCCCACTCTCTCTCACAGAGAGGAGGTATATGTCCCGGCAGTGGGAACGTGATAGGCTGATGTGGATTATGCTATCGTTTTGAGTAATCAATCAACACAGCCTTTTGTGGTTCATTTCTGAGGCCTGCATAGGCCTCAGCAATAAATAAAAGAGATAACTCTTAATTAAATATTTTGTAAAACATAAAACATTTAATTTCTTTTGACTGTACTTACCCGTCAAAAAGAGTAACCTAGATAATGTGGATAAGACAAAAAGTCTAAAACAGAAGAAGATTTAGCGGGGTATCCAAGGGGGGGGGGGGATGGAGGGGGGGCTCAGGGGATCAGACCGGAATAAATCTGCTCAAAGATGGTTAATAATGGTATCACAGGACATGGTTCTTAACCTTCAGCATTATTTTAGTTTACCCTAGCTTCCTTCGTCTACTATGGAACACCCATCCATGACTGGCGATAAGGCCGCCCATTGTCTCACCCTATGAAAAATTTCTACGTTCATATCTGTAATTTTTATGGTGTACCTACATGTAATTAGCTAATAATGTTCTCATGTAGGACACAGGCCTCCTCTCAGTGAGAGGGAGTGAGCCGTAATCCACCACACGGGCCCGGTGTGGGTAGGTGGATGTCACAAATCTTCGAATTTTCGGTTCTACGACATATAATAATAGTATATTTCATTACAAGTGTGGAAAGGTTGTCATTGCAAAGAGTTCCGACAAATGTCTACCCGAGCCGAGGTGCAGCCGAAGGCGAGGGTTGACAGTCGGAACAAGTTGCAATGACGGTTTCGCACGTGTACTGAACGACTATTTTTAATACAGTTGCGAAAAAATGAAGCAATTTAATAAAATAAGGTGGTGTGAATTCAAAAAAACTAGGGTCGAACTTACTCATTTTGTGCAACAAACAACTAAAACTCGCAAAGAAAATTTCTGAAAAATGGCGCCAACCGTAGAATATAAGCAGAGATTTTTTTTCTTCACCCATTCTGATAGGCAAAGGGAACTATGCCCATACAGCCAAGTTTTCAGTAGAATTTTTTTATTGATATGAAATGAAAATGAAATTTAATGAGATGAAATGAAATAAAACCTAACCTAACTTATTCAATCAAATCATTAAATCTGATATTGAAACATATTAGTAGCTTCTTCTTCGAAACATGAAACATGAGATGTTTTCGTACGTCACAGGAAAAATAAACAAAAACGGATGGAATAGCATATATGAACATATCCTGGCTAATATAATGGTGGACTACGAATTATTTAATAATCAAGACAATCCACAAGAAAGTTCCATGGCACATAGAATTAATGATACTGATACTAGACCTTTAGATACTGATACTAGTCCTATAAATAGTAATAATTTATTTCGTCTATAACTATATACATGTGTTACATCAAAATATTGCAGGTTTAATTGGTAAATCAGATATGTTAACAGTCTGTTTGAACACTTTTATTTCTAAAACTATAGACGTATTGTGCATTACTGAGCACAATATGATTAAAGATGACATCCCACGACTTTGTGTACCATCATATAAACTAGCTTCAACATTTTGTAGAAATAACAGAAGTGGAGGTTCTTGCAATTTGGTCAAAAATATTCACTCATATAAAGTACTTGATGATGTAGTATCACTTTCAGTGCCTAACGTAGTTGAGTGTTCAGGAATTGAATTATTACAACATAAAATAATTATCATATGCCTATACAGAGTTCCAAAAAATACTTCTAGAGACTTTGACACTTTCTTTCGGATTTTACACCAAATTCTTAATAAATATAGATCTAAAGATAAGAAAATTATAATTGCAGGAGACCTAAACATTGATATTCTTAAGACTAATAACATAACATCTGAGCTCATTCACTCACTCGCATCCTATAATTTGCGACTTCAGTTTGACAGTCCAACACGATTGGTTAGTGGCACGTGCCTGGATAACATAGCTCACAACGTCAAAGGCTGTAAAAGCGAATTGGTTGAGTTGGCCCTATCAGATCATATGGCCCAAATTCTTAAATGCCCGGTAAAAAAGAGTTGCTCCATTAAGTACTGGTACGTCCAACGGCGAGACTATTCAAATGAAAACAGAGATAAATTTATAAAATGTCTTAGTAGCCTAAGTTTTAGTGAAGTTTATGAAACAGATGACCCTAATAATGCCTTTTCTCAGTTTCATAATACGTTCACATTGTTTTATAATTTATGTTTTCCTTATATTAAAGTTAAAGTTATGGTAGACAAAAGACCAAAATGGGTCTCAAAAGGCATTGGTTTGTGC
This sequence comes from Globia sparganii, assembly GCA_949316385.1. Classification (NCBI taxonomy): domain Eukaryota; kingdom Metazoa; phylum Arthropoda; class Insecta; order Lepidoptera; family Noctuidae; genus Globia; species Globia sparganii. Next base: position 8,537,761 of record OX438670.1, read on the forward strand.
AGTAAACGTAGACGAGAACTCTTATGGAAGTATAGAAAATCCCCAACAAACAAAAACAAAAGTAATTTTAAATTTTACTCAAAAAGATACAAATCTGTTCTCAATCTTACCCAAAAATCTCAAAATAACCATTACATTAAAACTTCTGTTAACAAAAGTAAAGCTACATGGCAAATTATAAACAAAAACAAAAATAATGTTCTCAAGGAGAACATAAATAAAGTGAAAAATGATAATGGTAATACAATTTCAAATCCGAAAGAGATAGCTCAATTATTTAACGATTTCTTTTTAAACGTAGCTAACTGTGAACGAGCAAACACAATACCACATTTAACGGGTAAGAGTCAACCTAACTCTATTTTTATGAAACCTGTAACTCCTAATGATATCTTTAAAATAATTAATTCTTTAAAAAATGTACGCAGCACTGGTTATGACGAGATTACAGTTAGAGTTGTGAAAGATGCAGCTCATATAATTTCTACTGTTTTAAGCTATACTATTAACCTGAGCATAGAACACGGAGTTTTCCCAGATAAACTTAAGTACACCATTATAAAACCTATGTTTAAGAAGGGTGATGTTGAAGATCTCAATTGTTACAGACCTATAGCGTTAATACCTATCTTCTCGAAAATTTATGAGAAAGTTATATATACATCGTTGTACTCTTTTCTTGAAACCAAGAACGTTCTTGCCCGCGAACAATATGGCTTTCGTAAAAGTCAATCAATAAATAATGCGATTTATAATTTCATATATACAGTAATGACCAATTTAGATAAAAGTAAACCAGCTGTAGCCATGTATTTAGACATGTCAAAAGCTTTCGACCACGTTCGTCATGACATTTTGCTCCAAAAATTAAATTAGGGGTAATGTTAATAATCTAATAAAATCCTATTTAAGCGATAGACACCAAGCTACTCAAATAAATAGAGTATGCCCAATATCGAAAGAAGAAAAAGTATACGAATCTCGGTTCACTAATGTCCGTTTTGGGGTACCACAAGGTAGCGTATTGGGCCCATTACTCTTTATTGTATATATTAATGATTTACCATCCATAACGCACCATCAGATGACGCTTTTTGCTGACGACAGCACAGTTCTGTTTGATGGTGATAATTTGCACTCTAGCATTAATGCGGAGATTGATATGTTTTTAACTAATGCAACTGAATGGCTATCATCTAATAATTTAAACATAAATCTGTCAAAAACAAAAATTATGAAATTTAGACAAAATTTTCTAGCATCGCCAAATTTAAACATAACATTCAAAGATACAAATATTGAAGAAATAGATGAAATAAAGTTTTTGGGGCTACATATTGACAGAAGACTTAACTGGAAAAATCACATAGATTATGTCTGTAAACGCTTAAATCAACAGTCATATGCCCTTTATAAATTAAGTAAAATAGCAGACAAATCTGCTGTTCTTAGTGCGTATCATGGTTATGTCTCTTCCATTTTGAGGTACGGTCTTATGTTCTGGGGCAATTCGACCAACAAAGACCTAGCTTTTAAGGCGCAAAAGCGGTGTATCCGATCAATCGTAAACATTGATTCAACGGACACCTGTGTTCCACATTTTAAGAAACTAAAAATACTACCACTTCCCTGTATGTTTATTTACGAATGTGCCATTTTCGCTAAATTAAATATTCACCGTTTCAAATTTAGTAATAGAGCCAGACATAAAGACAAAATGACACGTGAACCCCACAAAACTGCTCTTTTCCGCAAAAGTGTTTTTTATGTAATACCTGACATATATAATAAACTGCCAAAGACAATTAGAGATTTGGATTTGCATAATTATAAAAAGAAATTATTTCAATTGTTATTAGACAAATGTTACTACACTCTAAAGGATTATCTCGATGATGTCATTTAACTTTTATTGTTCCCCTGATGAGTAAAATGTGTATACTTTTTAATTTGTATTATTTAATTCTAACTGAATTTATAATTTATGTCTCGTTATTTTAATTGCTGCCTTGACATGTAAAAATCTTCGTTAATTCTAAAGTGCTGCATATTTAAATTCGGTATGTAAAGAAAAAAAATCCTACGCTGATTCCCAAACCATTTCGAGATTTAAGGTTTCTTAACTTAATTTTTCTATTTTTAGCGCTTAAAATTATAAGATGGAGTTTATTTTAACATAAACATTTAATACCACTTGACTTTCATTTGACCTCCAAATGACGTCACAAGTAAGCAGATTGAGAATACTTTCGGTGCCTCCTCTCATCATATGATAAAAAGTTAAAGTCATATAATGTCAACTATAGGGATGACCATAATAATATATGTAATGCAGTCGTGCGAAAATTTCGGCCTTTGAATCGATTAAAATCAAACATTGAAAATCTATTCACACAAAAAATCTAAATCCCGAATTCTGAATTATTGTTAATCGATCATTATAATGATAGCTTAAATAAAATGCATTCCCTTTAAATAATAATATTAAGCATAAAATCATTCGAACTATTTTGTAACCACAAATGGTGTTGGAAACTTGCAAATAAAACTAGGTACTGTAGCTACTTGTTATTGGTTTGATTTTCATAATGACATATTAATAATACCCATTATTTAATTTAATTATTAATTATTAGTCATTTCTGTCCCACTGCAGGGCAAAGGCCTCCCTTTCCTCCTTCCACCTATCCCTATACAAAATTAATAACTGTATTAAATAAATGTTCAATCGATTATGTCGATCGAATCCCATCTCTAAAACTGTCTAGTGTCATGCTTGAAGTTTCTGATGTCAAGCAAAAAACGTCAAATTTAGGATTTTTATTATTGTGTTATACGTGGCATAGATATTGAACTCTTGAGCCTACTTTTGAAGCAGAATTTAGAAAATTTATTTAAAATTAATGGCTGCTTAGAAAACCAAAATTTTGAAATTAGTTGCATAAAATAACTAAATCTATAAATTAAAAATATAAAAAAAATACCTGAAAAAAACTTTACATACCCAATTGTTATTATTTCAATTTTCTATTTGATTGTGCTGTGTTTATGTTATAAAATGTTACCTACCTTAAAATGATTGTACGCCATTATGGCGGGTCATAGCTGTGTACAATTTCGGAAACATGTAACAACTTATTGCTTACCTATGTACCACAATAAAGAATATTTGTATTTGTATTTGTATTTCTTTTTAGAAATATACGTATTTGCATGAATCATAAAAACTTCTATGAATTTTTTTAGTAAAAACTTCATGGTTGGTTTTTCATAGACATGATTTTGACAGTTGGGAAAGAGAACGCACGAGTTCGGGAAAGGTAAAAAAAAAGCACGAATATGTAATAGCCCACATCCCGAACGCTATACGTCCCTGCAATACGCCACTTTTTGAGCAACTGTATTAAAAAGATTTTTTCCATCCATGACTACCTACGTATATATTTTGACACAGAATTTCCTTCAGTGATTCATTTTGAGCACCAACGTCTTTATAGAAGACTCGAGTTCCTTATTGTAAAGCATAACTCTTAAAGAAACCTGGGCCATGACATAAAATAACCCCGTTATATCAGAAAAAGTGGGTGAAATCGGTCCATTAACCCATTTACTATTACTACGACTGACATTTTTTTCCGTACCCCGATCAGATATAAACGGTCCGGTCTCAGCCTCCTATAAATATCCGAGAAACATCTATGAAGCATCAAATCGACGCCGTGAACTTTAAAAATGGCACGCCTGCTTTCTCTACTTCTATTTTCCGATCCAGATATTTCTTTAAATATTTTATTTACAAACTTAGTTTTTGCCAGCGAATTCGCTCCGTGTGTGTCGGAAATTATCCCACGACAAAGTACTATGAGGATAAAAGTATTCTTTGTATCCATCCCGGTTGTAAACTATCTGTTTGCCAAATTTCATCCAAATCCGTGCAGCCGTTTATGCGTGATTGAGTCACAAACATTTGGAACATACAAGGTGGAGAGGACAATACAACAATAAATTAAACTGCTTATATCTAATGGCGTTTCCAGTCTGCATACGAAAATCCCATCTAATATGAATCATTTATTCAATCAATAGTCTGTATAGCTAGTTATAGAGTGTACTGTTCAGTTTGAAAAACTCACTTTTTTCATTTCGTTGTTAGGATATTTTTGACAGATTTTGCATTCATATTGCCAGTCTTTTCATTTATTGTTATATTGTTGTCTCCACATTATATAAATATATGAACTTTCACATTTATAGTATTATATATAAAGTAGGATCCTAGGATCGGTGTTACCGCGAACGTTTTGGGATGTATGCAGTCAATGCACAGCAATTTGCTGGAGTGGAGTTTGAGGTTATATAGGTACATACACGGTACATAATAGCACCACAGACGAATGGCGACGAATCCGCGTGTACAATGCTACGTATTTGGGCCGAGACGAGGACCGCGAAAATAGACTTAGTGAAAAATCGATATAGCTAGAGGTGCCAGCGTACTTGCGCGCTCTTTAAAATTGTGTCAAGTTATATTACTCTCTCTCCGTATTGACGTAAGGGGGTTTAGTTTTCTTTGACTAATTAGTGAGAATGTTTTAGTTTGTGTATGTTCGGTTAAGACAATTTTGGATTTTAAGTCATACTTAAGTCAGTTATTCATTTGTTTAACGTAAGTAAGTACAATCATAATGGTATATAATACAAAGAGTGTCACATGTTATGCCAGAGGGCGTAAAAATGATTGGAATCAAGTAATCAAGCCAGCCAAGTCTCTATAATTAAATAAAATAAGCCTGGACAATAAAATGCAATAACACAGAAAAAGGTAAAATTATTTTAATAAGGGAAGACGACTTTTTGAGCTGCGAATTGTGTATTTTTTTTTGCAGTTTCTAGAGTGGTTCGTCTAGGGAATCGAGTCCCCAAAAGGAAAATTACCTTTCAGTGTAGGCCCTACGATATGTCCTGCGGGGTAATTGCGCGACACAGTTATAATGGTTATACCTTTCATTTTGACAATTCAACAATATTCATTACGTTATTTAAGTTGTTGAGTAGTCGAATTTATACAACATGTGAAGCAATGTATTAGTAATTTCCTTCAAATATTTCGGATTGGGATTAAAAGAGTTTTACGCAATTAGGGTGCTGATTTATGCGATAAACCGTTCATTTAAGGGATCATAACAATCTATAGGTAGTAAAAGTGCGCAGTGCTGGCTCACCCCTACCCTATTTAAACTTAACAAATATCAACTTTATTCCTATGAAAATTAAGTTGATTTCAGAGTGATTAGCACTATTGAAAATGTTGCAAAAATGTTTGAAGTTGTAGCGTAAACTGAACTTTATTGTGTAGGAATTAAAGTTATTTTTCCATTAATTTATATTTGTTTACATTTTTGGCAAATAAACCGCGAACGCAGATTATATCAACTGCGTATCCCTAGCATTTTACCAAGCGTATTTTATAAATGCCTAATTGAGTTACATAACAAAAAAATGCAACGCACATAAGATAAGGTACCTACTGTAGATAGATTACAGTCTCCAAAATCGCAAAATAAATGATACAGTCATCAATACAAACTAGTTAGCGTCAAGTTTCGTAAAGTAACCCTAAGTTTAGTGAAGCCGCTAAGTAAGTACACATCGCTAAGTGAATTTTGAAGTGTAGTTCATGTGGGCGTCTCTGCCGGGTCATTAATCAAGCAGGGTTGGTGCGAATCAATCATCGGTAACGTCGCCATTGATTTACAGGGCTGTGGATGTATTAGACAAATGTTTTAGGTTTTTATAGAGGATAGTGCTAAAGTTGGTTTAAAGGTACTGAGAAAAGCAGTTATAGCTTTCAGATTTTAAAACTTTTGTTAGTTGTAATTTTATTCTAACACTCTAACTGGCTGACCCGACAGAAATTGTCCTGTCCAAATTTCATAATTCATACAAAATTCCCATAGAAAATGCACTTTAAATTTTCCCGATTTTTCAATTTTTTCAAGTAAGAATCTGAATCGGACTTAAAATAGCCAAATCGGTACGAACAGTACCTATTTATTTTTTACTATACAGATTAGTTGATATAATTTCTTACGCATTTTGGCATTTCCCTGACTGTACCTACATAGAGATATTATCAAGCAGACAACTCTAAAAAGCGTAGGCTCAATTCTTTTTGGGTAACATTTAATTTTAAAGAATACTCGTTAATAAAAATTGGGCTCCGAAATTTTTAACGTTTCGAAACTTAGTGAATTTATTTTATTTATTTATTTATTGGATCGCCAACAGAGGCTACACAGTTACTTGCATGTTAACATGAACAGGGACAAATACAAGTGTGCGCTTCCAATTATAGGCGACCACATCATTCACTTATCATCTAGGTAGGTAACAACAAGTTTGACAAGAAAATAACTATGTCAGAATTATGAATATGTGTGTGTGTGTGTGTGTTATTATGTGATTTATGAAAATAACTATGTCAGAATTTTCTGCAACACAATAAGTATTATTAGTAGCAGTCGCAAAATACGCGCATTGACGTTCAGTTGCGGACACCAGCCCGTATTACCTAGTAGCAGTCAAAATCTGCTACTAAAGTAAGTCAGTCGGAGTGTCAGACGTATTAAGTTCAAATTAACTCGTAACTAGTTATTGCGGTTAAACCATCTCTAACTTCATAATTGCGTCCAAAATGCGTTCTCGAAAATCCTGAAGGCATCGCTGACAGGCGCGACGCGACGGTGCGACGCGATTGTGGTTCGAATTTCCACAAAGTTTCCATAGAAATTGTTTTACTAGAGTCGCGTGGCGCCTGTCTGCGGTAGCTTAAATGACTTGTAAACTGTTTATCTTAGTTAATCTTTGATTATGAATAATATATTTGCTTAAGTAAATCAACAGTAATAACTTTGGAATAAATGATGAGTAGGTCTGTGCTGATGGGTTCTGTCAATTAATTGATAAGTATGTACATTACATTCGTGCATTAGATAAAAAGTACCTATTTTATACAGGATATTGCGCCTATGTTATGTTTGTTATTTTAATGACAAATTGTTGCATAAAACCTTGCCCGCTTATTATTCTTAGTGTGTCGATGGCAAAAATATAGATTTTTTTTTCTTAAATTTGTTTGGCCCAAAATTCAGCAATGCGGATAGCATTCGTTGACGCAGCCAATAGGTCCTCACGTGTGCAGGTGATAAGGCATGCAGTGCAAGATGTGAGGTGAGCCATAATTGCGGCTTATTAATAAACTCGGAGTTAAATTATTTCAAATAGAAAAATCCAAAACTGTATGGTGAAACTGAAATAAATACTTGTGTTTTACACCCGTATGACTAAAAATTATCACAGTTTTTGCCATTTGTCTAAGGAACAAAGGGAAAAAAGGGAGGAAAAAAGGGTAATATATGTAGGTATTATGAGATAAAAATATAATAATAATATAAACGAAACGGTAGAATCACTGACAGCTCACCTTAGTTTTCACGGTTAGATTTTTACAGAATAGCACTGCAAGAACGTTAAAACAAAATGGCCCGAGTTACTTTTGTTTAAAACAGAGAACGGTAATTTCCACTGCATTATTGAATTGTTTTCCAAAGTTCGAAAAGCGTTGGTTATTAATGTGGAGTTGGCAGTTGTTTACAACAAAAAGTTAATTTATGTTCGATATCAGTCGTACGCGGGATTAAAACAGGCTGTAATTAGGTTGTATGTTTTACGGTAAGTTTGTTAATTACACTTTAATGTGTGTTTAACATAGGTTTCCGTGTAATCGCACGCAATTTGTATTACGTTATTTTGTTGTTGGATAGCTCTTGAATGATTAATTTTCATAAAAATAAATTTTGATGAAATCATTTTGACGACCGAATTTTCATGATCCCAAACGAAACCCTCGTCTGTGCCCTCGTCTACAATATTTAGGTACCGGTACATATTGAGATACCGTGACGAGCTTATAGATTTTATTTAACATCCATTTATCAATGCTAGGTAGACCGCGAAATTCATACAATCCTGTTGATTGATATTATGTTGTATTTTTATGAAATAGTCATTCGGTAGGATTATATGAACTTAGAGGGTTGTATTGATGATTTTAATGATTATAGTTCTGTAAAGTAGTATTTGTTACGCTCGCGTATCATATTTTAATTAACATACCACCTGTCACTGACCTGCAGATTGCGAAAAATATAAGAAAATTTCACGGGCTACCCTTAAACATTTATATTTAGAACAAGTCACCTTCATTAGGCTGAATGGTTTTCAAATTTAAAAATCTATTTTTTTCGTTTCTGTTTCTGAGGGGCAATTCTCGTAATTTTTAAGAACGTTCACAGTCTGATCTCAGTCTCAATCTGTCAAAAATATTTCAAATTTCCCTACATTTTGACAAGTTTTTGACATTTGTTTGTCGCCGAGATGAGACTGCGACTAGATTATGAACGTTTTAAATTAGCTGAATTGACCTACTGGTTACTGGCCAAAAACTGTATAAAAAAATCTACAGCAGGTTCTAATTTTGAATGTGGCGAACCTTTTACGTCGGAGGTGAAAAACGTGCGACATGACAGCGGGGCACTAGGTACAGTCAGCTTCAAAAAATGTATATACCTACATCGTCATGATTTCATTTAGTTGTTCACAGTCTGTGTTCAATAATATTATATCAATGTGTAGCTATTATTAGGTATCCAATGTGTAATGCTTTGTCACTACATATTATTACAATATTATGGATCAAAGATTACAGACAATCAAATGAATTCTTGTCCTTAGACATCTTTTTTAGGGCTGACTGTACCTATTTTTTCCTTACGCAACGCAAGCCTCAGACATGGCATTATGTTGGTGTCATATTCCTGACAGACAGACGGATGAACTGGGTTAACATTTCATACAGAATTCGGTAACCCATCTGTCGCCTTCGGTGATTATGACATTCTGTCTGGGATTGCTTTTTGTGCTGAATTAGGTAAAGGTCAGGCCTTTGGGTGGGTGGGCCGTGGGTGGAGGATTTCTTTAGTTAAATGTTAGGTCTACTGAGGTTGCTTTTAAACCAGCTAAAGCTGGTTTAAAAGCAACCTCAGTAGGTACAAGTAAGGAATATAAATAATTTATTATAGTTAAATACTTTCAGATGAAACACGCCTCGAGACAGTTTTGTTTTATGAATTTTTAACATATTTTCAACGCTTTTTATGAGATTAAGAAAGTACTTGGCTGTTATTATTTTTTTTTTTAAAGTAAGTAGGTACCTAGGTTTACACGAAAATAAAACCAACAGTTAAGCCACCGGAACCTGATTATGTCGTGTTTTGTCGTGAATCAAACATACGTATCAGGGGGTGTACTCGCTAAGCAGGCTCCATAATTTCGGCCGAAGATACGGTCGTTTCGTACTCCGTATCACCTCCGAACATAAGATTAGTTTTGGGCCGAATTAATACAACACGATTGAGAGTTGTCCTTACTCCTGATATGTCCAACTGTCAACTGTTTCGGGCCAACCTTTTAAGGGAGGCGCCTCTGAGGCATGCATTGCGCACGCTCAACCTCATAACGAGTGGGACAGACTTATTCTGTTGTTCTCTGAGTGAATTCACAAGGAATGCGTTATTTATAATAAGTTATAGATTTTAGTAATTTACGTTAGGATAAGCGCATTTACCGCATTGGGTATATTGTGTAATGGTAAATGTAAATAGATAAATAAAATAAATAAAGTTTTTGCCCGTCCGAAAAATTTAATTTGTCAATTGTTTGACGGATCAACTAGTACCGGGCACGTATCTTCGCTGACGAACTTAGAGAGTTGTTGTCCCCCAGTTCAGGACTACACCAAATCACAAGGAGTTTTTAATTGTCTAACACATGATCAGAGGGCATCACGACACGACACAACAATGTTAATCCAGGTTTACTATACCGCAATGGGAAACCTCAAAAAAAAAACATCATTGACTGACGAATCACTCTCCAACCGTGGTGATTGGAGGACCGACGGACGCTGTTGCCCATCTTTGTGACTTCATCTCTTTGCCGCCAGTTACCTTTGAAGAGTGGAAAAAGAGAGTTAGCTTTTCACAACCATGAACCGCACTCACGCATACAAATTTCAACAAAGTTTAGAAATGTTTTGAATATTATAAATAACAAATTCATGTGATGTTACGAACACTTTAGGGAATTCTACTCGGCTCCCGAACTTTACTAACGAGTGAAGACATGTTGGTAACTTTAACTTTCCTACTTTGTTTATACAGCTGGTTGTACTTGAATACCTGGAAATGAAAGAAAAACTTGAATAACGTATGGCTGGTCGTAAAGCGCGACGCGACTAAAATGAAACCTAGTTTATTCAAAATAGGCTGTGAATCAGCAATTTTCGAAGTGAAACTCTAGTAGAACTAAGTCCATGAAATTTATATACAGGGTGAAATTTTAATCACCATTTTCCTCTTAAGGGGTCATAATTATGACATGAACAACTTTTACTATGGGACCTAAACTGAAATTGTGAAAAAAAAATAGATGGTCCCTACATTTAGGTATGTTCGCATAACTCGTCAAAATGCAGGAAACAGCTGATTTTTTTTTCGCGATTTCATATTCGGTCCCATGGTAAAAGTTGATAATAATGATGAGTACCACCGCCACCGTTTTTTCTCTTAAGGCGTCATTACACCTTAAGAGAAAAACGGTTATTAAAATTTCACTCTGTAGAAATTGTTCTACTCGGCCAAAAATGTATGGAGCGGCTGATTACTCTATTGGTCCCGTGAAAGAAGTTGTTCAGTTTGATGGTGTTACACCCTTAAATTTAACCACACCTTTGTAACACATGCTGTGTAGGCGTTTGCTGTTATTTTCTATTCTCTCAACTTGTTCTCCTTTAACGAAGCTAAAGAACAAATAACTTTTTTATCCATATCTCTAACTCCATTCTTGGTAAAGGCACCTTGTTTAGAGGCAAGCTTATCCTCCCTCAGGAAAACAAACGATTTGCTCTCATACCAAGACTTTCACCTACAAGACTTTCATCTTCCTAGAAATGAAATTATAGCATTTATCTCAAGCTCGCTGCTAAATGAAATGAAGCGCTTTTGTACTGTGAGCGCTAGTTTTTATACAGCTCGGAGTTTTACTCACCCCGTCATAAATAACGAGCGTGAAACAAAACAAATCCTTGAGAACAATATAGAAGCTCAAATGTGGGTAATTATAGCGTTTAATGAGCACAATTATTAAACTACACTGCAGTGCAAATAATTCCAGCTTTTGCGCTCTCTCAAAGGGGGTTGAAAGCCTCAAACACAGCGCATGTAAATGTAGGTATCTAGGTTTGAAATATGTTGAGAGGTACCCAAGTGTTGGAAGCGTAGTTATTGAATACTTGTGAGTAATATTGTCCTGATTTGTAAAACCTATATTTTTTGTTCACAATAGTGTTAATTTAACATTGGAAGTAAATGGTCTCTATTAGCAATAAATAAGGCTAGAAATATTTGACCCCGACTAGGGCAAAAAGCATTAGTAGTTCAGTGGCAAAGGTCGTGATTTTCGAGTCGTAGGTCGTAGTTTCGATCCCAGACAGGCGCTTTAGTTTGTGTGAATTATTTCATCTCCACTGCTCTCAAAACGGTGAAGGAAAACATCGTGAGGAAAACGGCATTTCCTAGAACCAATTCGAAGACATGTAACATCTACAAACCTGCACTGGACCCGCGTGGTGGATTACGGCCCACTCCCTCTCACCGAGAGGAGGCCTGTGTCACAGGAAACTGAAAATTATTTAACACGAAAATATTCCTATCGGAAATCCCAAGCTTCTCTATACCGCAGATGGATAACTAAACGAATATCAGGAAAATTCATTCATCAAACTACATTATAAGTACGTTTAATGAATTAGATGTCGGTCGTTCAATTTGACCGGCTCAATCTGAACGGGCGGCCAAGCGGGAATTAGCAATGGCCGCCACCAAGCAATCTGTCTCCGGTTGGACGTATAACACAGCGACATTAAACTTAATACACATCACATGTTGTCTAAGACACATTTTACAATGTAGTCCTGTGACAGGCGTTTCAGAGCTCCTTATTCAAAGAATAAACTCTTTTATAATTTAGCTTTTCATGATCGTCTGTCATTGAAATTGAGTAAATTTTAACGGAAAAATCTTTGACTAAAGTAGGTACCCACGTATTGTTCAATCCATTCATAATATCACGTTTTTATTCCTAGAAGGGTTAGGCAGAGGCCCTATTAATAATAAATCTTTATTTCAGACACGAACACATACATGATCAGTCCATAAGTTGTTTAGTAATGGGTTAGTAACAAAAAGTACTTATAGTCTAGCTAGTCTACTAGTCTACTAGCTGCGCCCCGCGGTTTCACCCGCATAAGTTTCGATCCCTTAGGAATATAGGGATAAAAGTAGCTTATATGTTAATCCAGGGTGTCAGCTACCTCCATACAAAATTTCATCAAATTTGGTCCAGCCGTATGAGCGTGAAGAAGAGACAAACATACACACACACACACTCACAAACTTTCGCCTTTATAATATTAGTGTGATTACATGTGACTTAGAGGGGGGATTAGGATTAGAGGGGCCGTACAGGTCCATTGATCAGGTTAAGCTACGCTTGCCGCTTGGTCTGTGGATGGGTGATCATCTTTACATACCGAGACCCCTTCGTGCCTCGGAAAGCACGTTAAGCCGTTGGTCATGTCATTCGTGGATCTTTGACAGTCGTTACGGGTAGTCAGAAGTCCGAAAGTCTAACCAGTCTTACCAAGGGGTATCGTATTACCCAGTAACTGGGTTGTGGAGGTCAGATAGGCAGTCGCTCCATGTAAAATGGTGGTATACAGCTGCATCCGGTTAGACTGGAAGTCGACCCCAACATAATTGGGAAAAGGCTAGGCAGATGATGATATCATGGGACTTAAATATAACTGGCGAAATATAGGTTTACTAGGTGTTGTGTTGGTACATTATTCAATTCGTTGTTACAAAAGCGTTTGAATGATCTGGAAACATATTTTTCCTACGCTTTTCATGTTTCTGTTGACAGCTCGACTTCAAGTAAGTATAGGTAACCGTTTTCGCTTAGCGCTCTTTCTGATTTTTTTCTTTTTGCTTGGCCTTTAAGAGCCCTCTTACATTTTGGTACTCTGCGCGCATCTTTTTTTTTATTTTTGGTTGTAAATGGAATCTCGCATGTCGCAGTTCAACCTACGAGATTGTCGTCTTCTTTACCGGGATTGCCTGTGCATGCCTCAATAAATTAAGGCCTCAAGCCAGGGCGAGCGTGCATCGCCGACGCAGTGTTTAGAGTACTTTTATTTTATTTAAAAATCAAAGTATCAATATTTGCTTTTTAAAAATTAATATTGTTGAAGCAATTATTGAAGACTATTATTTTGGTATAAATACTACGTGAAAATGATGTTGAAGTTCAGAGATATTCAGACTTGTTTCCAGTAGAAAATTGAATTAGATCCAGTAATTTTTTCTTTATTTATAATGTATAGAACAAAAATATATTCTATTATTATTCAAGTTTAAGATATTTGTCATATGAAAAAAATTGCTTTGATGGCTTATATTCAACAGAATCTGCAAATTAGAGCTCTCAAATCAGCTCTCCATGAGTTTTTGCCTAAACATGCATCAGGGGAACGATTATTGCTAAATAAATAGACAATTAATAAAAAAATCGCTTTATTATTATTGTAGAAGGGAAAACGAATTATCTTTAGCAATTAATTGCTATTTATACCAATCAAGGAATAGTATTCAATTTCAACGACGGAATCATGCATCACCGCGCATTTTTGTAAGCGGCCTCTTAAGGGTAGTAGCGTGACGTTAAATAACCTATAAACTTCTTTGAGAATGGGACTATCAAAAACAAATAGATTTCGGCTAGTAGTGACAGAGATAAACGCGTTCAAACAAACAAAAACACAACCAAACTCTTCAGCTTTTTGTATACCTATAGGTAGAAGATCACTGCCAACCCTGAATGTGATGTGTTTGCGGATGAATGGAGTAAAATTATGCGAATAGATGTCTGGTGTTCTGTGAGGGAAAGTATACAAGGGAGCCCACTGTTCCATGTTATTTTTTAATTAAAATTTATGTATATACAATATTTAATTTTTTATCAACATTTCTAAGTTTCTATGTTAATTAATGTTATTGGTGATAAATGATAATGATAAATGATAAATGATTTTATTTCTGTAAGTAGGTTTGTACAAACACTTTTACACGTCAATCATATTTTTAAAAACGACGGTGTTGCACAGTTTCAATTAATTGTAAGTAAACAAATTAATTTATGGAAATTAATTTAAGGCTGTATTCATATGTTTCTGTCAATAGTTTGAAGATTGATAATTGGGTAGGCGAATGATAATTGCAATGCCTGTAAAAGGCTGCTAAGTTATAAGTACTAACATAACATAACACCAACATTGTAAACTTAGTTCGCATTAAACGTTTTGACTTTGATTACAGAGACGGAATGATGTTTCAAATACCTTTAGAGTTAAATTCACTTAGTGATTTGTGGTGCAAGTGGTAATTGTATATTATTATTATATTGTTATTATTATTTATTATTAATTGTGCTAGTCGCAATTTCTAATTGCAATTTAAATCAAAATGCTATTGAATACTTACAAACGGGGTGAATAGAGATGTAGGGGTGAATCGGGACGAAACTTTAAAATGGATTTTAACGTTGAAATAATAAAGATTTTTGCCAACAACTTAATCGTTAATTTATAGTACAGTAAACACATTCGAATCCTTTTTTCCAACAAACTATATTAATTCAATATTAAAATCCCTTTTTAAGTTTCGTCCCGATTCACTCCTGCATCTCCGTCCAGCTTGACGACAGTTGAATTTTCGATTAAAAATCGTTCGAGTTTAAGTAACGTTTACGGTCACACTTTCGTGGCAGGCCCACGTACCGAAGGTTCAACATGGGCGTAAACCGTGATCAGCTTTACATTACAAACTGCCAGTTAGTATTCCCGTGTCGCCTGCCAAGCTAATTTCAATTTTAAATTTTGAGCTTTATGAATATTATTTATTAGCATAATGCTTATTTATTAGAACAAAATAAGAGGTTTTGCAGCAGTGGTAGCCCGGCCGGTGGTAACATTTTGAGTTTGAACCCAGCCAAGCGCTTTACTTTGTGTAAATTATTTCATCACCACTGCTCTCAAAACTGTGAAGGAAAATATCGTGAAGAAGAAACCGGCATGTCCTAGAACCAAAAAATTCGAAGACTTGTGACATTTACCAACTCGCACTGGGCCCGCGCGGTGGATTAGGGCCCACTGCCCCTCAGCGAGAGGAGGCCTGTTTCTCATTGGGACCGCTATACGCTGATTATGCTAAGTGACGCTAACGACATATCAGTCTATGATAGATGGTAATGATGAGATTACTTATGTGACATATAAACTCGTAGATTGCCTGCCCGATTTTAGGCTAGTAAGCCATGTCACGTCACCTAGACTTAGGTCCGCATCATATATCATCAAATGCGTTCAGCGATAAACATATTTTTAATATGTGCGTTAAACATATTTAGTGAGTCATGGTGCAAGCGGACCTTACAGCACTGTTACAGTTATTTTACCTACCCCTGACAGATGCAACCCAACAGCAACCTTATTACAACAACAATAAAGATCACTGTGATATATTGACAGTGATACAAAATCAGAGGTAAAAAACTGTCAATGCTGTAGCTCTGTGTAACCAGACACTCATATCAAAGTTAAAATAAAAAAATAATAACATCGTATCAGAACTCGAAAGCTGAAGAAGTAAAAAAAGCTGAATAAAAAAATAGAAAATTATTATGCCATTTGGACTTTCAATAAAACGTTCTACTTTGTTCTCGTAATTAGGACAGCGAATATTGAGCTGGATGGGAAATAATTTAAAGTCGCAACAAACGAACAACTCCGATCTCATTCGTTAATATTAAACCATAAGTATTTAAATATAAATGAGAAAAGTTATCGCTACGGCAATAATTAAGAATTAATATCACAGAGTCAAAGATTCATTGAAATAATTAAGTGTTCATGACATGAACATTGATTAATTAAAAGGAAATTGATAATTAAAAAGTAAAAATTTCATAATTGTGTGACGCGCGTGATAATCTGAAAAAATGTCAATAGCAGTGTTGCCACTCGGAATAAGCAAATTAAAAGTCGCGGATCAAGTTTTAATGAAATAATGGGCTTATCGCTAATGTTGCCTGCTGTCTCGAACATTTGTTAAAAACGTCACGAAAATATTCGGCTCACATTTTTGTTTTAGTATTTTTTTTTCGTTTCGATGCGGCCGGCAATCTCGAAGTTTCTTTATTATCCGCCGTTCATCTCAGTTCATAATCAAGGATATACCGAGATGTATATAAGCCACTAGATTTATCTCGAGATTTCTTTCTTATACTTCTATGTGAAGTATTTTGTAGTCTCCCGTAGTTTCAACTAAATTAACTTTTCCTTTCTGATAAATATCTACTTGAAAAGTACATTAATAAGTTTTTTAATAACAAACCGTGGCTCCAACAGAGTTCGTTGTTATAACCACACAAGTTACATTATAAACAGAGCACGCCTGTTCGAAGTGTACGGATTAGAAGCTTTCAAAAGATTAACTGGGGCAGACCTCCATCTGACCATTTCATTAAAACTTCCTCACGCCTGGCACCCTAATTACATTCAAAACAAAAATCATTCCGTGACTCAATTAAATGTACGTGTAACTCATGAGTCATCCAAATGTACGGATTAATTGTGACACTAACATCCGTTCTATACATTAACGACTTACATTTACGCGTATCTACAGTAAGTACGTCGCATTACATCAACGTTGTTCGTATCGTAAAATTAATTTGGACGCACTGATTCGATTACCGCGGGGTCGATCCATCGTAATTTCCTCTCGATTCATTCTGATTCCGAATCGCTGCTCTAATTATGAATTTTGTTTGTTTCAGATACTACAACGGGCAGCAGCGCTAACCTCACAAAATAATAATTAATTAGCATAATATTACAAATTTATCGAATAAACGACGAAGCGCCTTCAATTTTCCAATTACGCATTAGCTAGCTTAATAAGAATATAAGATAGTTTAGCTTAGAAGATAAAGTTGTGGTTGTGAGGCGCGAGGTGTCGCGCGTAGTGGTCGCGTCGGTCGCTTGTGTCGCGAGGATCAATGCGTGTGTATCGTGTCGCACGCGTCGTGTGGCTGTCGGCGTGAGAGAGTCGCGCGCGCGTGCGCGTCGGTCCAGCAAGATTGAGGTGGTGGCCGGGTGCGGGTGGGGCAGGCGCGCGCGCGTGCGGCCGCTGCACGCGCTGGGCCGCGCGGCCGGAGTGATGTTGGCGTCGCAGCGCTCGCAGTCCTGTAACGAAGAGGGCGCGTTCTTCGGGGCGCGTGCGCTGCGCCGGCCGCGCGGCAAAGGCAGCGGGAGTCCGACCTGCTAGGGGTACGCCATGTCGCTGCGCAGCCTGCACCGGCGGCTGTCATCCGCCAATAACACGTGAGTTGCATTTGCTTGTTTTTGTAGTGCTAATGTTAATATTCATGATTATGACGGTAGGTACCTTCAAGGATTTTAACTAAACCAGGAGAACCGCTAGTGATATAATCAACCTTCTAAATTGCTAATCAGGCGCGGGCGCGAGCTTGATTGTCTGTAACTGCCATCGTACAGTTATCATCTTACATGCATGATAGTTGAAGTGATACAACATTCACCTAACGAGAGACTCTATCTAATCGACATGCACTTAATTGCATTGATTGGGCACTTAGCCCAATAAATGAAACGGTTCGATTTAGAAGCTAACCCATTCATATTTATTCCAATCTGAAAGACGCTGCAATGTACTCTACCGACAAGTCATCAAAATGTCGAACGGTCGACCATCGGGATGTGAATATTCAATTACCGAACCTAAATCCAGAGCGCACTGCCATAAATCCAGCTTGAGTGAGCAAAAATGAACCTAATGCCATTAGGACTGGGTTGGTTTTAGTGTGTGATAGAATCTATATCGGTTATAACTTCTAGCGGGCACAATTAGGGGTGATAATCGCGGTATAATTTATGCAAAATTGTGGATGCATAGGCTATACGTAATGTCGGTTTTCTGGGTAAGAATGGCCGAATTCATTAATCCAAAGTTCCAAAGAGCCTGGCTGATTACACAAAACCAAGAATTTGGACTTCAACTAGCAAAAAGCACTCAGCGCGTTACTTATTATGAGTTATCAAAACACTGCCCAAATAGCAAGAAATACAAAAAAAAAATCACGATATCGATTCCAAAAGCTTCCAAAGATGTACATAAATCATGTTGATGGACGTATGAAAGGGTCGTGACGTTACAAGGTCATGGGACACGATTGTGCCCGACTGCCATTAGATGGCCAATGTTATAATACATTGTATGGGCAAGCGTTCAGGTTGGCACGCACTGTGGACGTTCAATGGGCTGGACATTTGCAATAGTTTGCATTCATCAATGACGTAACGGAAAGAATTGTGTTATGATTAGAGTAGTGTATTGTACCTTTGTCTTCCCGTATTGATGTGTAAATAGTTTTGAGCTTTGTGTTTGCGTGTAAGCGTAGGCTACAGGGAGACTTGTCTCTGTACCCTACTTTTACTATACTTAGATAAGGAAGAATTCAAAGAATTAAGATTCTTATCTAGTTATTTAGGAAAGAAAAAAAAAATATTTGTCACAGATACAAGGGAAAACAAAAAATTAAGATAATAAAAAATACAAAGCAGATGATTCTGTGCTATGGGATTTTGGAATTGAAAATTGGAATTGGAAAACTGCTGGAAAATTACTAATAATATTACCTACTAGGCTATTAATAATTTCGTGGAAAGCAAGAAATTATAAACAAAAAGTTGATGTAAAATAACAATTAGCTGAAAATTATAATCAAATGAAAATACGATAATAGTACATATATGATACATGTGTGCTATGTTACCCGAGGCGGTATTATTCGTGCGAGCCATAGGTGAGAGTGATAAGGGAACCGAGTGTGTAATGATCAATGCACATGCGTTTCATACGACGTTTTTCAATACAGTACCGAGGATAAAAACAGACTTGTATTATTTATTTAGCAAATATTAATGGAAAATGGCGCACTGGGTTTCTTTTTCCGTGCGCTGCGCTAGCGATGCGCGCGTAGGTGTAAATAAAGGCAGTGGCAAAATCGCTAAGCAGCCTATATAAAAAATATAATAAACAAAAAATAATGTTTTGACTGATCGTAGTATTGCCGTAGGTACGTCAAATTGTAGTTTAGTTAGTATGGAATTAGAGAGTAATATTGGCATAGAGAAATATACATTAGTTCCGTGAGAATCAGCAATCATAGAAAGCCAGTCAGGGTCCTTTCCGTTTGGTTCCGGGAAGGATCGCGGACAATTTAAGAAAATTAAATTTAATAATTTAAAATAATTTCATTTTATTTTTTTAAATTTAATTTAATACATTTTGGTTCATTTTGGGACTAAGGACAATTTTAGTCAGACTATTTAAATGTGAAATATGGCCCGCGGATTCCTTTTGGCATGAAGTCTCTTTGATGAGATTAAAAAAGCGCACATGTCCGACTAGTAAATATCTGTGGCGTTACCGCACTAGTACGATAATATAAAGTAGAAAGCACGCGTGTTTAATACACTGCATTATGAAACTAAAAGCGGTTTATTAAGAGCCACTTTACGAGCAAGTGTGTTGAAAAAATATGAAAAGCTTACCTTTTTATTTTATTTGCATATCAATAACCTTCTTTAAGCATAATATTCCGTATGAAGTTCGTACCCACATAAAGGGCGGCAGTATTTCCCTGAACCACGGGTAAATCATTGTTCCCCTTTTTATGGGTAATCCAAAGAAAACAATGATTGGCTTTTATGCTCGGAATCTACGGTTTTATGAGTCGGTATGGCTGATTTATCTTATTATTTATACTTTTTATTAAAAGTATTCGAAGAATTTCAGTGAAAATGTTGGAGGAATTTTCTCGGTTTACAGTTCATGAAGCCAAATATTTTATGAGAAATAAAATTCCATTGTTTATGAGAAAAAAAAAATGAAAACCTGTTATTAAATAATATTTAGGTAAGTAAAGAAAAAGAAAGATGATACATGTGTTTTGACCTAGATTAAGGAACACTATATTCACAAAAAATAAAAAAAAAAACAGAAAAACAAATTTTATTTGCCAAAAATGTAAGCAAACATGAGTTTATGGAAAAATGACTTTAATTCCTACACAATAAAGTTAAGTTTACGCTACGACTTCTGGCATTTTTATAACTTTTTCAATAGTCATAGTCACTCTGAAATCAACTTAATTACCATTAAAATAAAGTTGGTATTTTTGTTTTACTTAAAAACACCAATTGGAAACAATTTCAATAGACCTTATCTCGATGACTGATTAAGTTTAACAGTTTGAAGCAATATTATAATGTATACTTCTTGCTTTGGCATAAATATTTCTAATTTGTTCGTGAGTCTTTTGTGGATAAGTCTATAATACTGAGTACACAAAACACAAGCTTTGTTTATAATTTTGAACGCTAAGTTATTAATCATGTTTACAATTAAATAATTGTAAACTAAAATTGATAAAGCCAGGCGCCACAGGTCTAGCGATAAACTAGCTTATCAACACTTTTTCATAATTGGCTTTTTTCTTTTGATCTAGATAACTCAATTTCTAGATATTTATATTCTAGATATTATAGACTTGTGCACATTATTATATTTTTAAGCCTTTCTTTGGTAGGCATACGAGAGGCCGAAGCCAACTTTCAGAGGTCCCTTAGACTCTATAAAAAAAAGGAAATGAAGCACAAACCGACAGTTATCCCTGTATGCACTGTGCAATTATTATTATTTTAAGACTAAGTATTAATTTATCTAAATCTCATCCAGAAATAAATAAAATCATTTCTAGGTCAGTATAGAAATTGACAAAAATATTTTTATTAAAATGATCTCTTACTAAAAACACTATCTTTTCGTAGTCGGGTAATCAGATATGTATAGGTAACACGGGCCAGCGTAGCACACAAGAATTTGGCGTAGCTTGAAACTCCGTAGAATTTCGTAGCAACGGTCTACGGCGTAGACCACTTGTTTGTCGATAAATCTTTAGCTTTACGTTCATAACAAGACGGTCGAAATTTGCATAACATATTGCTCTTGCTTATAGCTCTTAGTCAGGGTACAAGGGTCACACCACATTTGCAAACCGCGTAGAATGTATTTCCGCCCTTTACGAACATAGTCATGGTATGTGTAGCCTGTGGCTGTAAAAGTGCTATTGTTTAACCCACTTAGCGAATATCTAGCTGGAATTAATAAAGAACTTTATTTTTTGTGTTAACACGAGTTTAATATAGTATCTGTGTATGAACGAGATTTAGTGACACAAGCGGAATTGTTGTAAGTAAAATATTGTGGACACAGAGGCTGAATGCAGGCAATATATTGTTAAAAAAAAATATACTGTGCCACAGAGATACAAATGGCGACATTTTTGTGCGTGGATGAATCGGGCCTAACTACGGCTGTAGTAGAACGTGAGAGGAATCAGAGCCCGATGTTAGGATCTGTCCTTTTCCTCTGCCACCGTTTAATTTATATGCCCAAGCCGTATGATTCAACAATATACATATAATATGTGAAACAACTATGGGTATTATTATCTTAAGTTTTTTTCCAACCTAGCGTTGTCATTGGCAAAGTCTGATACACTAAAGCGGGGTTTCCTAAGACTGCGGTGGCCGCCACATAGCATCTGCAAATATCCGTCGAATGACGTGACCGAAACGTTTTTAGAGTTCCGTACCCCAAAAGGAAAAACCGGAAACCTTATAGGATCACTTTGTTGTCCGTCCGTCCGTCCTTCTGTCAAGAAAGGAAACGTGTGAAGGTATCGAGTTGAAATTATATATCGGTCCCTTGAAGCTGTGAAAAAATCAAACATTTAAGTTAACGTAAAAAAAAGATACGGCCGTTTATGTCGCAAAGAACTTATATTTCGACACTCTCAATGAAATAAAAATGTATAGGGTACTTCCCGTTGACTTATAATCATGAAATTTGGCAAGAAGCAAGGTCATGTAGCACAAGTAAAGGAAAAAATCCGTAAATCGTAAACTTGTAGTTAGATATCTACTTTGTGCGGAATCCTCGGTGCACAAGTCCAACTCACACTTGACCGGTTTTTTATAAAAGTAAGTTGGGTGTTTCCCTAGAGAGCGGTTTTTGAAACAGTAAAGGCAAACCCCGGTGCCATCATTTTCATGACAATTAAATTTTCACTGCGGCTGTTATGTGTGGCCACAGCCCGGTAAGGTACCTATATTCCTATTTACTCAGTAGTATGGGAGGGGCCCGTGGCTAAATAAAAACAGCCGCACAGGTCGATCGATCAGGGTAAGCTACGCTTGCCGCGATTGATCTGTGGATGGGTGACCATCTTTACATAACGAGACCCCTCCGTGCCTCGGAAAGCACGTTAAGCCGTTTGTCCCGGCTGTCTTTCGTGGATCTTTGACAGTCGTTACCGGTAGTCAGAAGCCCGAAAATCTGAAAACCATGAGTCTTACCAAGGGGTCTCGTATTACCCAGTCACTGGGTTGTGGAGGTCAGATAGGCAGTCGCTCCATGTAAAATACTGGTATTCAGCTGCGTCCGGCTAGACTGGAAGCCGACCCCAACATTGTTGGGAAAAGACTGGGCACATGATGACTCAGTAGTATGGATACGTATTGGGAAGTTTCATTCTCTATACATACCCGCATAGAAACCCATTGTCGAGTTTACATCTATTTTTACAGTGAAACACAGTTTTTTCCCTTGAAATGCGAATACAGAAGTGAGTTTGTAAAAATAGCTAGGCTATAACTGGGATTTTGTATGCGTATGTTTTGTCCTGATTTTCTGCAGACAATCGACCCCGTTCCTAAAATATAGTTTTACAAGAAACTGCTTAAAAAAATACATTTTATTTTATTTATTAGGAACAATAAACAGCTACAATATGTGTTGTAATAAAGAAAAGATAATACTTACAAAATATTAACAATATTGCAGCCTACTACATTATCCGCATATTAACAAAATAAAATATTATAAAGAGTGCCACTAGATAGGTAATAAATAATTACATCACATTGATAATAATTAATTACATCATGCAAAATATCAATTGTAATTGATTGCTTGCCAACAGAGTAATAATTAACACTAAAAACGAATAAATGATAAAATCTAGACTAGCTTACATTCCTAATAACATTATGGGTTAATAATAATTTTCATAACATTACACTTATATTTGGATTTTGAGCATACAAAATTATATTAATATAAGATTCAACCGTTCGACGGATAGGGCAGCGCTAACCAGAATAAGTACCTGCACGGATACTACGTTTATTAGAGTGCGTGAACCACATACTGTTTTCCCGGTACAGTCAGCAACAAAAGTCGATTACCACTTCAAAATATTTGTTCAAAATGCAATTTTGCGTATTTTTGTTCAAAATACCATACAGTACAGAAGCCTCTCGATACTTCTAGATACTACATTCCATGTATCATACATAATGTTATTAAGGACGAAGATAATTAATAATATTATACTGCTGCATATTTTCAGCGTTATAAATATAGCTTACTATCGAATGACAGTGAAATTGCCGCGTTTTCATGACGTTACATATTTTATTACTTCGCTAAATAATACACGAACGACACGTGGTCATGGATGAAACTTTTATGTGAATTAAAATTAAATTGGACGCAAACGTAAATAGAGGTATTATTTAACAATATTTGATTTGGTAGTAGTATTTTAAAATAGAAAGGGATATAGATGAAAAGAGAGAAACTAACCTGAAAACTAACCACATGTCGCGCGCCAAGAAAAAATGTTCAGGACCATTCCATGCGACGTCACGCGAATAGCGGGACATGTCAGTATAAGCTAGTGATATATATACAGGGTTATTTGTAAAACACCAGCAACCTCTTAAGAGGTCATTGTACTCATCATTATGAACAACTTTTACTATCGGACCAAACCTGAAATCGCGAAATAAAAATCAGCTGTTCCCTACATTTATCTTCGTCTATCTCGTCAAAATGTAGGGAACAGCTGATTTTTTTTTCGCGATTTTAGGTTTGTTCCCATAGTAAAAGTTGTTCATAATGATGAGTACAATGACCTATTAAGAGGTTGCTGGTGTTTTTCAAATAACCCTGTATATTTTTTCATTTTTTTTTAGCTAGCTGGTGATATATATTTTAGAAGTATGTATGTAAGTATATTCTCATAATGTACCTATGGTTATACTTAAATTGGAGAATTGTTTTTTATTTTATGTATTTTGTTTTCCCTTTTACTCTTAGACACGTTCTACGTCCCTTTTTATGTACCCTCCCATCGCAGGTATGCTGAAAGAGGTTAAATAAGCTGATTCTATCTTTTTTTCAAACTCCTTTTTGAAAAAGAAAAGATAAAACTTAAACAAAAATATAACCTTTTTCGTGAACATTGTACTTCTAATGAAAGAGGACAATCCTATTTCGAAATACAAGATTAAAACTAGCTCGTTATGAGTGGAAAAACAAAATGGGAAATGGGCTAGCGTAGAATTGTCCTAGGTTGAGCTCGGGGAATGAAAAAAGTACCTAAGTAATGAGAATTTGTACAGGAGAATGAAAAAAAGTTGTTCGTAAAAAAGATTTGTGGGGAACAGCAGATAACACCCGCATACCTCACAGGAATAATATTTCAAGGGATACTTTTTAAAGTTGTAAAAATTTTACTCAGTTTGAAGGTTTCCTCGTTGGCATGAAAATTATTCTGCAATCCTTGAATGTACTGTATTTGGACAATATGTCTAATTATTTCAAATATGATTTCTTAAATTAAGGTCATCCACCAATTTTTTTTAAAGAAATCGAATTACTAATCAGTCTATAATATTCCCACTGCTGGGCCACAGGTATTCTCTCTGTGAGAGGGAGTGGGCCGTAATCCACCACGCGGGCCCAACTCCACTCGATTTCTTTTTCAAACCAACTCGGGTTTGAAAAAGAAATCGAGTGGAGTCGTGGAAAACATGAAAAAGTTACTACAATACAAACTTTACCGTTTCTAATACTTAAGTAAGTATCTCAACAGAAAAGTTTCAGGCATTATAAATCCGATACACAACTATTTCTGCCTACTCAACCTTTAAAACACCTGACAGCGTAGAATCAATCCACAGACACCAAGTGAACGCTAATCTTAGTCCCACACTAACGTCTAAACAGGAGGCTACGTCATAAGGCAATTCTTGAAATAGCACCAAAGGACAGAATATGTACAGAAGTTCAGCATCATACAACGAGCACGCACGTGTGTAATTATTAATATTTGTAGGAAATTATCTGATTGTTTATTGATCACATAATATTGATGTCCATTCCCAGTTATTTACTTCTGATTTTGCATCACTGTCAATATCACAGTGATCTTTATTGTTGTTGTAATAAAGTGGCTATTGGGTTGCTGCTGTCAGAGTTAAAATAACTGTGAAATAACAATAAAAACATCGCCTTTTGTATGACAGCTGACATTGCCGTATGGTAACGTTCCATTTCAACAATAGTCTTTGTATTCAACGTAAATTAATAGTTTGTGAATGGAAAGGTTGTTATAAGTACTTTCATACACAGTAAATAACCAGTAACCATTCTGACACTCAAAGTTTGTTAAATATCTAATGGCAAACAATTTTCATCCACTTTCTAACACACACACACATTGAAACGTTTCACGTACAGTAAAGAGCATATAATACCTTGTAGTCACGCAAAGTTCAAAAGTGATTTTTTCGTGAAATCACGATTGCAACTTTGAGAGAGGTCCAGAATGGTTTCCAAAATGTCTGTCACTAGTTTAGGAGAAAATTGCTTTTGAATATTTAAAGAAAGAAAAATGGCGTTTATTGCCATTACAGCAAAACAAATATTTCTTAAAACTATAAAATAAACTGTATACAATGATTATATTGCCAAGAAGACCTAACCTCAACATAATGTCAGATTAAAACACAATATGTACCACCTGACGCTGATTTTGAACTGTAAGCCGCGAGTGCCATACGCTAGAATATTAACTTTCGAGAAGTGAGTGTCCATTATAATAAATTAAGAGAATAAATTAAAAGTGATAATATAAAAAAAATCACATACAAAATAAAAAAAAAATTGTGACATACATGTATGTGTGTGTATTTATGCTCGTGGTTGTACAACGAGTGTAAGCTTTACTAGCATTCGAGATCTCCTCTCGTGTCTATGTGTGCGTGTGTTTTCACTTATTGAACTGAACATTTCTTGGTTTCGCGTCATCGACATGCTAATGTTCTATATTTATGTCTGTAATTTATAATGGTGTACATAATAAAGAGGATTCTATTCTATTCTAATGTTAACAGTATATGTGTAACTATGAGTATGTCGTTTTGCGCTTGACGTTGCGCGATAGATGTGAAAACCAGACTAATGTTAATAATTTTTATTTACAAATTATGAAATCTGAATTTGCAGTACCTACCACAATTATAAGAAAATTAAAAAAAATAACACTATTATTTCATAGTTTTAAGTTTTCACTTTTTTTTGGCAGTCCCCATGACTGCCTGTTTTTTTTTCTGTATGGAGCCAACCTTCTGTACCTACCTGTCTATCCCGTGGCAACTCTTCAAATAGCTCCAAAGAGACGAAATAGAGAGATGTTTGCTGATGTCATGGCACTGACGTCACGCGACCTTGGCTTGGGCCCCAAAGGTTCTAGTTTGAATATCTCGTATTACAATATAGATTGTGATCACGGAAGGGTGGAAAGGGAACCAAGGTGCTCGGTCATGTGCCTTTTGCAAGGAAGCGCTAGGCCCATTGTACACACATATTTTTATTGCCGTGAAAAACTACCGTTTATTCGTCGTGTGTAGGCACGGTCGTCAGTATTTTATGGACCACTAACGAAGCTTGTTGATAGACGTTTTTTCTACGGCGCGGTTTATACACCGTACCGTGAAGAAACCATTCCGTGTACAAAGGGGTACGTATCAAAATCCCGAAAGTTCATAATACCTACGATTGAAATACCGACATCCAAAACACCGAAATTCAAAATACCGAAAGTTTTAAATGCCGATAGTCGTTATATCGAAACACAAAATACCGATGTTCAAATGCCCGAAAGGACGAAATCCCGAATGGACAAAATTCCGAATGGACGAAATACCGATGGATGAAATCCCAAAGAGCGGCAACGTAGCTTAGTTCTCGCGATTACTGATTATAGATGACTCTAAAGCACAGCTATGACGGTGGGCATTCTGGGTACGAATTGCAATATCTAAAATTAAAAGAACTAACGTAAAATAACCTATGTTCAAAATCCCTTAAATATAAATACCTAATGATTGTTTCACTTATATTCAAAATACCGAAAGCTTAAAATGTCAATTGGATATGTTACTGAAGTGCATAAAGCTAAAACTTGAAATTCCTAAAGTTCCTTAAATTGGTTTTCTTCAACGTTAACCCTGATTTTGTCTATTTTTGTGCTTTTCAACCAGAAGAAGACTGTCGACGCCAGGGGCACATCGAGGTTCGGTTTGGTTAGGTTCCTTTAAACCCTGCAGACAGAAATAGGAGCCCCGCGCAGCTCCGTCGACCTGACATCGTTAGAACTAAAACGAGCGCGCAGTATTAATAAGCAGTAGGCGAGTCGTTCATTAGGTATTTCATACATGGTTGAAATATCCAATATCTTAAACAATCGTTAGATTAATCATCAAATGTTGGTGTATCAAACTTAGGTGTAATAAATGTTGATATTTTAAACATTAGTTATTTAGTCCAATCGGTATTTTATGTTATTGGTATCATACATACCTATTATGTTAAGCTCCTTTTTTGTCATTGTGTTAGGCTTTGGGATGTAATTTCGGGATTTTGAACATCGGGATTTTAAACTTCGGGATTTTAAACTTTCGGGCAAATGAACTTTCGGGATTTTAAACTTTCGACCAAACAACCATTCGGCGTTTCAATTTTCGGGATTTCGTCCATCGGTATTTTAAAATTCGGTCTTTTAATATTCGGGATTTTGATACGTACCCGTACAAAGGCAGCTTATCTGATCTGAATAAAATTAACGCAGAGATAAATATTTGGTGGTTTTAAGAGATGGTTTATGATTATGGGTTTTTCTAGCCAGATTCTAGCACCGTCTCCTTACAGTTTAGACAGAATTTTTGATCTGTGATTTTCAGATAAACTGCTTCTCAATCCACGACTCTGATTCTCACTTTTCAATAATTTAGGTTTATTATGAATGGTCTGTTTCTGAATTAACCCTGTATACTTGTACATAATATATACGGTGACTGATAATTAGTGAACGATACTTAAACACGTGCTTGTACTCATGATAACAAACAACTTTTACTATGGGACCAAACCTGAAATAGTGAAAAAAAAATCTGCTGTTCAGTCATTTATGTTCGCCTAACTCTGGTCAAAGGTACTGAACAGCAGATTTTTTTTCGCTAATTCAGGTTTGGTCCCATAGTAAAAGTTGTTTGTTATCATGAGTACAATCACGTGTTAAGGTATCGGTCACTAATTACCAGTCACCCTATATATATTAGTGTTATCTAGTATATTGTATTTACGATTTGTCATAATGAAATGAATGGAGTCCGCCTTTGTACATTTATGTGCTTGAAGTATTAAATAAATAAATAAATGAACACTTACTATTTCATATACCAAATTTCATCAAATTTAGAACTCCAAACATTTTATACACCTTTAAAACAAAATGGCGGTCAATTTGGCACAGATACACAACGTATTCACGAACGGACCTACATGGATCTAATTAGGGAGTTGTACATACCCGGAGGACGAAACAAAAACTTCGACGGTACACTAGTTATTGTTGTATTCGCAGAAAATTATTAATTAGGCCAACGAGGCTTGCTTACCGACGCAAAAAGTTTTCTTTGACAAATATTTAAGAAGAATTGTTTGCTTAGTATTACGTGAATGTTGATATAGTTACAGTACCAATGTTCTTATTGTTCTTGAAGGAATTGAGAATGGCTTTTTGTCCTAACAAAAAGCCATTCTTCAAACGGTACCTATAGCGTTTTGTTAAATAGGCTCTATGCCTAGGTTGTTTTGCTGATCACCATTATACTTTTTTTTTTTTGTCGATGGGAAATCATCCAATGACCCCTCCCGCTCTGGGTGGAGCAGAAGGGAGTGTCAGACTCTTACTGACTAAAACCCACCCGTGTTCCTTCCTTAGCCCTTTGTGTTCCGGGGCAGCGGTAACCCTTTCGGACAATCCCGCTGCCCCGGCAGGCTTCGGCCCTTTCGGGCCCCTTCCTTATGCTGACATCTCTTTGAGGCGCGCGTGGAACACGTACGCGCCGTCCGGCACGGGCCTGGTCCTGATCGGACGGAGAGTTACCCATTACTCTCCGCCCGCAGGCCCGCGCCTTCGGTGGCCGGGAGTCGTCTCGCGGCTCCCGACGCCCGGGGCGTCTCCCGCGGCGGCTGGGACGTGAGGCCCTCTCCCTCAGCCGTCCCGCCACCTCCTTCGCTAGCATGACTGCTTCGCAGAAGGAGGTGACTGCCTCCCACTCCCTCTCGCCCCGGACCATGGCTTGAACCAGGGCCGGGCGCGAGAGGTCGCCGCCGCTGCCGCTGCCGATCGCCTCTGCGAGAACACGGCGGTGCTCCGCCCAATTGGGGCATACCGCCACCGTATGCTCCACCGTGTCCTCCGGGCGACCCTCGCAGTGGTGACACCCGGGCGTATCCTCCCGCCCGATAATGTGCAGGAACCTCCCGAAACACCCGTGTCCGGTGAGGACCTGCGTCAGGCGGTAGGTGAGGGCGCCGTGGCGCCTCTCTAGCCACTCCTCAAAGAGGGGTCTTACCGCCGCTATCGCGGCGTGCCCTGCGCTGGGTTGCGACAGTCGCTCTTTCCATGCCGCCATGAGATCGCGCCGGAGGTCGGTCCGCTCCGCTGCGATTTGCCGCGGAAGCGGAGTTTCCCCCCGGCGTAGTGCCTCCGCGCGCCACTCGTACAGGCGCGCGAGGACTATCGCCTCCAGATCCCACGGCGGCAGTCCGGCAAGGAGGCTTGCCGCCTCGCCCGAAATCGTGCGGTACCCCCGGATTAGCCTTACGGCTACCACCTTCTGGGGCGCGTTCAGGTAATGGGCGGCTCGCCGCCGCAGTGAACGCGCCCACACCGGGGCCCCATATAGGGCCATGGACCGCACGACCCCCGCGTAAAGCCTCCGGCAGGAGGCGTTTGGCCCCCTCAGGTTGGGCAAGAGCCGCTTGAAGGCGGCCCCGGCCCGTTCCAATTTGGGAGCCAAACGTCGAAAATGCTCGACGAAGTTCCACCGGCTGTCGAGGACGAGACCCAGGTACCTCATCGTTGTCTCGACGCCGATGTGAACCCCTCCTACCGTTAGTTGGGATCCCGAAGGCGGCCCATTCCGAGGCCCATGAAAAGACATGGCCTCGGACTTGTGCAATGCCACCTCGAGACCCAACTGCCGGATCCTCTCCACGACTATCGCAACCCCGCGTGTCATCGCGTCGGCCGCCGCCTGATGCGACCTCCCCTGCGCCAGGACTAGCGTGTCGTCAGCGTAGCAAACCACGCTGACTCCATCAGGGAGATCGGCCCGCAGCACCCAGTCGTAACCGATGTCCCACAGGAGCGGCCCCAGAACCGATCCCTGTGGGACACCGCACGACATCTCTCGCCGGTTCCATTCCCCGTTGCGACCGGGGTAGATGACGGCTCTGTCCGTCAGATACGCCCCGACTACTCGACGGAGGTAGGTCGGCACCCGGTGATACCGGAGCGCCTCCCCAATGCAACTCCAGGGCAGGGTGTTAAAAGCGTTGGCGATGTCGAGTGACACCGCCACGACCACCCCACCCCGGGACACCGCGTCCCCCGTCGTGAGGGCCCTCACGCGCATGATGGCGTCCACCGACGAGCGCCCCTTGCGGAAGCCGAACTGGCTGTCCGCAAGATCCGGCCCCGTCCTCACCAGGTGCCCGACGAGGCGGCCCGCAATCACTCTCTCAAAGAGCTTGCCGACCTCGTCGAGCAGCACGATGGGCCGGAATGCGGACGGAGAGTCCGCAGGGCGCCCTGGCTTCTGTATGAGGACCAGCTTCCCCGTCTTCCAGCGGAGTGGAAACTGGCCCCTCTCCATGCATGCGCTCAAGAGCGCCTCTAGTCGGGGCCCGAGAGCCGTCGAGGCCAGGACCCAGGCCTTACCCGGCAAGCCGTCGGGTCCTGGGGCGGTATTTTTGGCCTTCAGCCTATCTACCGCCACTCTCAGATCTACCCCGGTCACCTCAGGGATGTCGTCGTCGTCCGCGTGGTCCGCTTCAGGCACCGCAAGTGGCGGAGCCATGGGCGGGGGAGTATGCTCCGCCCGTGAAGGGAACAGAGCGCTCACCACCTCCTCCACCAGCTGGGGGCGGAGACTCTGCGTTAGCGGGGGGGCCCAGGTGCGGAGTTTATTCCGCACCATTTTATAAGGGCGCCCCCATGGATCTCTGTTCAGAGTCTCCACCATCTCCTCGCGGGCCATATCCTTGGCCCACTGGACAGCCTC
Organism: Globia sparganii; assembly: GCA_949316385.1. Taxonomy (NCBI): domain Eukaryota; kingdom Metazoa; phylum Arthropoda; class Insecta; order Lepidoptera; family Noctuidae; genus Globia; species Globia sparganii. The sequence goes on from OX438670.1 coordinate 8,569,631, forward strand.
GCGGAGGGCGGTCTTCGCCGCTCTGTACCGCTCTGTACAAAAAGCCATTCTTCAAACGGTACCTATAGCGTTTTGTTAAATAGGCTCTATGCCTAGGTTGTTTTGCTGATCACCATTATACTTAAAGTCTGTCTAGAGGATGAAAGAGCAGTCAAAAGACTACTAATTATAATTACGTTATATTGGGTAGCAACCCAACCACAGCCTTATTGTAACGTGAATAAAGATCACTGTGATTTTGACAAAGTAGTCAGTGGCAACAACCCAACAGCAAAATTATTGTGACGAGAATAGTTGACAGTGATGCAAATTCAGAGATAAAATAATAGGACTGTAAGGTCATTATACCTGTCAATGTCGCACAACTGTGAAGCTACAAGTGTAAGATAAAGACGGGAATATGTCTTCAAAGCACGAGCTAAGTAACGTTTATAAATCATGAGATCTCTTATCAACGACCTAAGAGTCCATGGCCTCTTCTAAAAAGGAAGCTTCGTTATTAGCACTATACATCGCACAATCGATTTAATTCCTACATTAACTGCTTATTAGATAAAACAATAATGATATGAGTGAAAATTATAGCTGTATAATTGAGTTAAACTAATTTCCTCTATTTGGAAGTTTTGGCAGCACCTCCGAAATATACGTCACGCTAAGGTGATTTGAAAACTTATTAGACAGCTCCAAACTACTGTTTCCTTGTTGTCGTACCGTTCAGTATGATATTCTAACGTTGGTGTTCGTAGGTAGCCGAACAAAGATCTATTGGCGCGCTGGCAAAATTAGAACGAATGCCGCCATTTTGTTTTTTCAATACATTTCACAAAAAAAAAAATGCATAAAATGTTTACTAACAGGGGCCCTGTCAACGTCATTAAAGCGTCAAAGGATCCCTGCAGCAATGTGGTACAGTCCATTCATAGTTAATTTATCTCAGATTTTGAACCATTGTCAAAATCACAGTTATCGTTATTCTTTCTTATAAGGTTACTATTGGATTGCTGCTGTCAGAGGTAAAATACTTGTGAAAATACTATACCTACATACTCAATCATTGGCACTGTCACTATCATACATATTAAAAAGACATAAACATACAAAACAATAATAAAACCGAATATAGAATATATGTTATCATCTTCCATAAGCACACAATACTTGCCAAAATGACAAGGATTTAAAAAGTTGCGTTTTCAATTTACTTCCCACGATAAAAAGTTAATCAAAATCGTTATATCACACGTAAAAACATGCTCCTACAGGAGTAATCTACCAACAAAATTACATAAAGGTATATGTTAGAGGGTTCGGCAAGAAGCAAACATCGAAAGAGACACGAATGTAAAAAAACCTACGTGTTAGAGCAAGACAGGTAGTGTTATTTGGCAAGCAAGGTTAAGGGGACATCTTGAGGTGAGCGCTCACTCTTGATACACTGAGGTTATTTCATAATACACACGTATTACAGGATTCAGATCGATCCCAAGGCTGGAATTAGGACAGATGGGCTACGATTTAAATAGATACAAAAGTAATTTAGCGAATAAATGGTCAAAACAAAATAGATGAGCTAGGATAGAACAGTTATTTTGTCATTTAAATATCAAAGCTCAACCAGCGAAGTAAATTTAAACACGAGTCATTTCTGTCTGTAGGTAATTGTCCTGACGGTTACTGAAAAGAAGTCTATTCTCTTATCGTATAAAGAAAGAAAGAGCACTTGACCACCACTCCATCAGGTATCTTCACAACGTTTTCCATTACCGTACCAACTCGTTAGTATTTTAGGTTAATTTAAAAATAACCTGGCATATGACTATCTAGGTACCAAGACATCATCATCAGCATATAGGCTTTTTTCAACTATGTTGTGATAAACTTCCAGTTTAATCGGATGCAGCTGAGTACCAGTATTTTACATGGAGCGACTGCCTAGACCTCCACAACCCATTCACCTACTGAGTAATGTGATACCCCATGGGCAACACTGTTTGTCAGGCTTTCGGGCTTCTGACGACCCGTAACGATGATTATTTATCTAGACATACATATACATTTTTAAGCAAACAATAGGTCCTACAGATGTAGACTGAATGCCTAACGGTGCTTACATAAAGAAGTGGGTTCCCGGTAAAGACAAGTCGGTACCGACCGGTGCGGGTGAAAGAGTCCCCGAGAGAGAGAGAGAGTTAACTTATGCGCTCGCACATAAAACATGTAACCTTTTCCTTCCGAAGATCAACCTGTAGAGATCTGTGCCGGGAGTCGGGCCCGAAAACCCGCTTCTTTGTGCAAGCACCCTTACGCATATTTTTTCAAGACACATACAGGTTACCAAAATGATTTGTCCCTTTTGAAACCCACTCTAAAACAATATACCCGTGAACCTGTTAAAATTCTAATTATAAATAGTTCTATATAGAAAGCACTTTTAGATTACAAATCGCTTATTATCAACCGGGCAGCAAAAATCAATTGAATCGGGTTGGACCGTAATCGGAGAACAAAAAACAACGGCGTCCTATTAATGAGTTTCCTTTAATATTCAGTTACGAGTTCCGGGGATCCCTTCAGATATTAGATAAACGCTGAAGTTTTCAACAGTTTCAATTATTCATTTGTGAGTGTTTGTGTCTGTTAAGGTTTTAATGGGGGGAATTTGCTTGGAGTCTCTTTGAAGGATAAAATCAGGAATGAATCCGGAATAGAACCGGAGTTACCGACAAAGCTTGCAGAGTAAGTATGCAATCTGAAGTGGCAGTGCACAGGCCATGTTTTTCGAAGGACCGATGACCGATGGAGCTGACGAGTCCTGGAGAGGGGACCGCGTATCGGCAAACGTAGTGTGAGACGCCTCCCAGCTAGATAGCTAGATGGAACGACGATCTGAAGAAGGAGGCTGGAACAGACTGGATGCGGAAGGTGGAGGTTAGGGTGTTGTGGCGCAGCCTAGAAGAGGCTTATGCCCACTAGTGGACTGCGATAGGTTGAGTTGTTTGATTGAGGGGAAATTTGTGGTTCTCTAGTGTATCATTATTCTGTCTCTGAAGTAGGAAATAGGTATGTTTAATAAAGGAGACGGGCGAAAGTTCATAGGAAGTTGGGCCTGACGTTACAGTAACGATTACTGCATTATTTTATTTAGATACTAATACCATTTAAAAAAAACTAAAAAGTTTACGATTTCTCCATGGTAGAAAAAAAATATGGGGTGTTATTGGTTTTATACAGAAACAACATTCTTGCTTATAAGTTATTCTTACACCGAGCTCTCACATTATTATTTGATAAAATAATTATCAGACTTTATTGTAGACTAGAATTTAACAGGTTTCATCGTAGGAAATTCACACATTGCGACCCACCAACTAAATTCTAGAGGTTTGAGAAAATTATAAAAAGGAGCGGGAGTATGAATTAAAAATACTTCTTTTAATAGTTTATTCACTTCGTTATTTACTATTGAAATATCGTATATGAACTGTGCAGGCAGTAGGTACCTATTGCATTGCTGTATAACTGAAAAAATGCCTCGTCTTCTATTTGATGTAATCCTATAGAAGGATTACGCCACCAAGTAGCTATGCCGCAGTTGTTAAAATGACTATTTTGATCACTCATTGTATTTTTCTTAGAAATCCAGTACATGAGGCTGAGCCTGCTGAGGTAAGTCGAGCAGGCCAGATAGTTTAGTCCGTTGTAAGAAATGCGTGGGTCGTTCGTCTAAGTAATACTTACCCGTCAGAATCCTTTATACGTAGCCAAAGTCGCAAAAGAATACTAATCGAATAATAACTACTACAGCACACGAAAACACGACAGAAAATAAAATATCCACTACCACCACAAACTCCTGAGTCTCCTGTGAGCCAACCGAACAAAGCAAATTATTGTTTAGTTGACGTTTGTGTTTGACGTGACATTGACATGATTGACATGAATTCCAATGTGTTGCCTGAATATTAAAACAAATGATGATCTATTGTGAAATCGATTTACAATTATTTATTCTTACGATTTTTTTAGAAACGTTGTTGTGTCACTGGGAAACCACCAATATTTAAAAAAAAAATGTTTTTTTTTTAAACTTAACTAAAGAAGAAAACACTGAATCACTTTTTATTGTTTTTTTATTCTATTTGTATTTTTGAATATCGATTAACTTACCTATTTCACCTGGCAACATTGTTTAAAAGTGAAAATAAGGGAAGTCAGTATTTTTTCCAATAAATATTTAATTTCTTATGCCATGATAAAACTGCTTAATATTTCATGATTAACTACAAAAAAACTGAAAAAAAATTGTTGATAAATGTTTCATTTGTGTAACGTCAGGCCCAGATTCGCCCGTCTCCTTTAACATCCGTTATGTTATGATTGAGTCAAATTTGTTACATATTTGTACGGAACTCTCGGTAGAAAAGTTTAATATTTGGTGAGTTTTGTGAATGAATTGAACGCTAGCGGCGGCCCGCATATAGCTTCTAAATATTCATGGGTCCGGCGAATGAAAACCATAAATATCTGAAAGTGCAAGCGAGTTGCGGAGACTGCGGCCGCTCGCAAAAGTTAACGAGGTCCACTTACACACACGACGGGTTAAATAAAAAAACATTAACGATATCAGAAACGGAATTTGCAACGAGCTTTAATTATCAATAAAGTATTGGAATGTATAAATAATATTTTATTCTATAAAAGTTTGTTTGCGACATTCGCAGTTTTGTTCGAAAAGGATTAATTAATATATCGAATTAAGTATATTCGTTAAACTTGTTTATTTGGAGCGTTCATTCGCAACTGATACAATGGATGTGTTACAAATTGGACTTGGTGGTATCGCTTTTATTTCGAAATGCATTGGTTAAAAATTATTTATCATGTCGAACCTCGATAAATGTAGAGCAGGGAATTGTCAGTCGGAGTCGCTATCGAGCATCGTTGTTCGCGCAATCTGTGATTTGATACACTGTTCTCTACTTCTTCTCTAATTAAACCGTTTTTCGCGCAGCCGTGAGGCACACTCTTCTGCTGATTTCCTACATCGGACTTTACACTATCTATTTGTTTTTTGTTTGTATCTGATGTATGTACCTAGCTGTTTTATTGTGTGTCTTTTAGTCTGTGCTAAATAAATGTATTTTCTTTCTTCTTCTTTATCACTTCTCTAGACAATAAAAAGTTAATAAATAAAATAGTTACTTTAATTTTTATCTCACGAAGCGACGTGCGCTTTACTTGTGATAACCAAGTGTACGAAGACGCTGTGAATATGTGTGTAAGCGCAGGACTTCTCGGTACCGCTCGAGATAAGTGAGGGTGTGTACATGTGTGAGTCATGTGCTGACAATACTTGTCTTCACGCACACATTCACAGCATGTTTGTAAAGTATATCTATAATTAAACGTAGCATACACTTTGATTTAATCCTACTTAGGATATATTTTAACCATAAAAATTCACATATATTACCCTATTTAACAATTATTATCCAAAAACATTAAAATACACAGTACACACCCAAACATACAATTTGAAGATAAAACGCAGAACAAACAAAACTTACGCAACCACGGAACAGTGGCAATGTAAACATCGGAGGGTACAACGAACGAATTACGCAATGTATGTGCACACAGTTGTTTGGACCGCCTATTACAGTGGTAACTGGATGGAAAACGAAATGGCAAGCGAATCGATAGGCTGCAAAAGCAAATTATTGTTGAACTAGTGACAGCGAGTTTTGACATTCACAAAGAGGTACGTTATGGAGTAAACTGTTTACATATTATTCTTTGTTCGTGATGATTATTTGTTTGGTACTTAGTAAACAAATTACAATTATCCATCATCTCTAATCATTTTAGAGCCCTCTTACATTTTGGTACTACTTTATTTTTTGGTTATAACTGGCATCTTGCAGTTCAACCTATGAGGTTTTTGTCTTCATAGCCATTATTGCTAGTGTATGCCTTAATAATTTAAGGCCTCCATCCAGGGCGACCGCTCATAGACGGCGCAGTGAAATTTAAAGTACTTTTATTTTATTTATTAAAAAATCTAATTATCAATATTTGTTTTTTTTAATGATGTTATTTAAACAATTATTGAAGATTATTTCGGTATAAATACTACGTGAAAATGATATAGAAGTTCGAATATATTCAGACTTGTTTCCAGTAGAAAATTTAATAAGGTCCAGTAATTTTTTTCTTTGTTGATAAGGCATATAAGAAAAATGTATTCTATTATTATAAAAAATACTTATATGATATTTGTAATGTGATTAAAATTGTTTTGATGGAATATATTCAACATAATCTGCAAATTAGAGGTCCCAAATCAGCTCTTCATGACTTTTTGCCTAAACATGCATCAGGAGAACCATTATTGCTAAGTTCTGTTTACGTTTTATTTTTTGTTTAAAATGGGAATATTATTTACGAACTTCTGCCCGCGACTTCGTCTGCGTGCTATGTGTTAATCCAGGGTGTCAGCCCACTATACCAAATTTACCTACATCCATACCAAATTTTATCAAAATTGATCCAGCCGTTTGTGAGTGAAGAAGTAGCAAACATACAAACACAGTCACAAACTTTCGCCTTTATAATATTAGTGTGATTAGTATTAATTAGTATAGTTTTAAAAAAAGTAAATTTAATCCTCTTTATGTTGTTGTAGAGTTGATATACCAGTTTTTCTTATAAACAAATAGGTACCTAATTTTAGCAAAGATTTTATAGGAGAACAAAATATGCGAACTTAGTTTATCTCTTCTATTTAAGTGTCTAATTTTTCAACCTTCGGCTTTTCTGAACTTGATGAGGGTCGGTAGGTTTTAGACAAATCATTAGGGCTTTGGCGTTAATATATCAAGGGAGTTGTTGGCCTGTCTCTAATCTTTGAACTTACTTCTACTAGATGTATTAAGTAGCCGAAAAATCTGTGAAATTCTTGATCAATAATAATTTTCCAAATGAAAATTGACCGCGAATTTTTTTCGGTAGGTAAGCAATAAATAGTACTTATTCTATCTATATCCAAATTATGTTATGTATTTTATCTGACCCACAACACCTCCTAGAGTCCTAGGTCACATCCTAGGTAAAGCACAAAGTCTGTCATAATTACAAGCACAGCGCGGATCGACCTGGCTGCAATTCTGCAATTCGAACATGACATAGGTACATACACACATCAGCGGCATGTCCAAATTATCACTGGTCGTTATATTACGAGTGTAAACCAGCCACTTGATTTCATTCGCGAATATCTCCAGTTGGCATCGCTCCAGAACTTCTTATTCAATCAATATGTCACCGTTTATACAAGGGTGGATTTTGTTTTTTATTCAGTTGACTATATACGAGATAATGTGCGGCTTGTTATTGATCAGAATGTAAAAGAGGGCTATTAGGTCATTGGGAGTGGTATGAATCTTGCTTCAAGCAGCTCTGACCGAAATGACAGTTATGAGAAGTATTGTACAGACGCCAGCACATCAAGCTACTATATCTGTCAAATTTCTATAATAGATTTTCAATTTTATCGAGGTTCAAAGTGATTGGGAAAATTTTACAGTTTCGGGTAGCATGTTGTGCTGGCGTCTGTACTTCTAACAAACTGTACATTGTGTAAATTATTTTATCACCACTGCTCTCAAAACCGGTGAAGGCAAAAATCAAGAGGAAACCGATATGTCCTAGAACCAACAATTCGAAGACATGTGACATTTACCAACTCGCGCTGGGCCCGTGTGGTGGATCATGGCCCACTCTTACTCACAGAGAGAAGGCCTGTGTCCCAGCAGTGAGAACATGGTATAGGTCAGTGTGCCCGGCACACCATTTTTTCAGGTTTCGGTAACAAAGCGAAGAAGAAACAAACAAACTATTACCATTCATCCCTTTCGCACATACTTAATTTTCGATTGACATGAGTGCGTAACATTTGTACTAATTACTTCCGCATGCATGATTTTCTTATCTAATTCTGATGACACGCTTTATGCCTCTTATGTCTCAAGCATAAGGAATTAAATTTAAGGAAAAATTTGGTGAAGGTTATTGAAGTAGCGAGCTGGCAACATGTGTTTATACTGCAGATCTCTTTAACCTGTTGGAACGTCATTAGGTATAAATACGAAGTTTAATTTATTGTTGTATTGTCATCTCCACTTTTATATTACTTACTAATTACAAATTGAATTCATACTAGCTCTTCCCGCGACTTCGTTCGCGTGCATGTCGGAAATCAAATTGGATTTCATGGATTTTATTTATTTTGTACGAAACCCTAAATCTTTTTCCAAAATCGGTCCAGCTGTTTCGGAGATTAGCCGGAACAAACAGACAGACAACAATTTAAACAAATATGTTTTTTTGTTATAAGTACCGTATATACTTTCATATGCATTTAGTAAAACGCTGATATTTTAAAATTACAAATAGACACTTCAATTTTATTTATTTTTATATGTATATTTGGATGTATAGAAGATTTGTATAGATGAATATTCAACCAAAAATATATCGTCGGCTTATTGCAAGAAGTCATTATGTGACATATTCCCTATTCTGAGATAAACGGTATTGTATTTCGAATTAGTTAGTGGTTATGTTGATTTGCCCATATTATCATAAATATAATTACGGTAAAATTGACTGGATAGAAATTAGTGAGTTTTTGCATAATGTAGAATGTGTCAAAAGGAGTCCAAAAAAACGTATTTAGTGATTTTTTGCAGTTAATGAGTTCTTGCAATAAGCCGACGATATAGGTATAGAAATCTAGGTATTTCGGACCGTATCATAATTCATTCATTCTTTTAACTTCAAAATAACGCAAACGATTGTGATAATACACCCCTCCGAGGGAATGGCTACGTAAGGCTGATAACGCATCAGGTAGCCAGGTTGTAAAGACAGGTGCGATAACTAATCTGATGGCCTCGTCCGACTGTGCCACTCAATTCTATGCGCCATGTCTTCTTCGGGTTACTGAGCGGGTTGCTTTGAAAGCTGTTGGTGTATTTCCAGCCTTATTTTATACGGGTGTGTAAATTATTGTGCATTTATTTCAGTGATTAATGTGTAACCGATAATATTTTGTTGACCAGGTTGTTCTTTATACGGCGGAAATATGTTTTTTGTTATCAACATATCTGTCTGTTAACTTCTTGTTCATTGAATGTATTTATGAAATATACATATTTTTATATAAACCTGAAGAGTTTTGTGTGTTTGCTTGAACGCGCTAATCTCGGAAACTACCAGTCGGATTTGAAAAATTCTAACCCATTTTTTGAGGAAGGTTCCTATACTTAACCTTCCTCAAGAATGATCATAATAATCTATTTTACGTCACGCTACGGCCGGGGGAGCCGAACAAAACGAAAAAAGGTTAGAAAGAACGGTTAGTGAAAACGAAGTAATAGCGCCAGCGGGCGATTCGATGCGATGCGGTGGGTCGGTGGCCGACGGGAATAAATCGAAATTTCACACGGACGAAGTCGCTAGCAGAAGCTAGTACGTCAGTAATAAAAAAAATGTTCGTTATTTCCTCATAACAGCGGCCAAAAAACAACTTGTAACTTAAACATAACAAAAAAAAAAAACTTAAAAATTCTGATGACCTATGGAATGACCCAAATGTTAAAAGCTGGCGGCAAGCCAGAATGTGTTATCTACTATGGAGTGAAATACTAGCCGATCCCAATTTTCACTTTTTAATTACCAAACTCTTGACTTTGATGTTTGACAACGGTGCATTGTTTAATTATTATTTTTTTCGGTGCTGTAACCACTTGACCCGGTTATCAAGAACTTTTTCAATTGATGCTTGAGTGGAGAGTTTTTGGGATTCATTTTTTATTTAAAACTAGCATGGTGTAAGATGAAACGAAATAAAAATACAAAAAAATCTTGAAGCGATTTTTGACATCAGAAAATGGAAAATGTGCCGATTCTTGTTATGAATCTCAATGAAAAGCTTTTTAGCAATTTCATTTTTATCAACAAGGAATCTATTTTAGGTATTACTTTATAAAGAATCATAAATGTAAAACGTATCCAATATCTATTTAGGTTTCTAAAAATAAGATACTTTCAGAAATCCATTTTAAGTATCTATTTTCCTACAGATTTAAAACCAACCAACTGAATAGGTACAGTCAGCAAAGCAGAAGTACGCAGGGTCGTCGAATATAGTTGAAGTTTAGTAAGAAACCGATTGATGTTTTCGAATAAAATTTAATTTGATAAATGAACTGTTTGTTTTCTATTAAATAAATTAAATTTTATTCGAAAACATCGATCGGTTTCTTACTAAACATCAACTATATTCGACGACCCTGCATACCTATCTCCTTTGCTGACTGTACCTAGATAATCAAAACCCCTATAACTGTAATAGCATAACCTTGTATCAACACCAATAAAAGTTTTCCCAAAGCCCGTTATTATTCGATGTTCATGACACAATTGCGAATTCGAATCCCGTTTACACACGTTTATTCCTAAGCTACATACACACATTCGGAAACGCTCACAAAACGGGCTTAAGGTGTGTTCAAATGAATAAAAATGCGGAAAAAATAAAATAGGGAAATAGGGCAGGCGCGCTCTATTGCTCCTTCCCACGAAATCATAATCCATCGCTGAGCTCTCTCTATATAAATTTATTAGTGCGCCACTTCCCCTTAGCTTTTGTATTTTAAATCACGGGGTATTGTTAGAAAACATCAGCTTTCCTATTATGTATAGATTGTAGGATCTTTGAAGAATGGAACCGTTGTTTGTTTAATATTGAAAGCAATACAAAGGAATAAAAAAACCTTATCATTGTTATAATTTATAATAAATCTTATTTTACTTCGCATTTTGCGTCTTACTTTCTCCGGGTAGGCACCTACCTACCCATTTGCCTGTACCTATGTGATGTCCTAGTTGACCAGGACAGTAGACAGGACAGAGAGTAGTAGACAGGGATTCGAAGAGGATATTACTAATCGAAGTACTTACCTAATCTCCTAACCTCCTGGTCAAGAAATACCCAAGCATTTTTAACCGACTTCAAAAAAGGAGGTCTTCTGTATTCGACCTGTATGTATGTATGTTTGTATGTCCGCGATTTTCTCAAAAACTAATGAATTAATTTCGATAATTCATCAATCAATTAATTAATGTGATCTATATACTTTCAGGAAGGTTTTAGTATACAGGGTGTCTCTGGAAGTATAGATCAAATCGAATAGGGGCGTGGGCAAGGTCATTTCCAAACTTTTTAACCCTGAGCATTTCGGTGAATTTTTTACGGTTCAAAAATTTTGACCAATTTTTGTTTTTTGTTTTAATCACTTCGCTTAGTGCTCAAAGAAAAAAAAATTAAAAAAATATCAGGGCTATCTAAAAAAATTAAATTGACAGCCCTGTAGATTTTTGAAATTATTTTTTTCTTTGAGCATTATCTGAAGTAATTAAAAAAAAACTAAAATTGGTCATAACTTTTGAACTGTAAAAAAAATCACCGACATTCTCAGGGTTAAAAAGTTTGTAAATGACCTTGCCCACGCCCCTATTCGATTTGATCCATACTTCCAGGGACAACCTGTATAATACATTAGGTAATTATTCTTATGTACGAAATTATATGCATAAATGTACTACATCTCCGGCATTTCTATGCGAATTTTGATGATCTTCTAGTCAATGTCTTCAATTCTTCAATGCACTAGTGTTAATTGAATTCGTGTGGGGTATTTAACAACTAAAAAGTGATAAAAAAAACTTTTTTGAACTACAAAGTTATGCCTATCATATATGAAAGTAAATACAGGCAACCTACATGCAGTTTCACACTCCTCAATAGCTTTATAACATAGGATTGAAAGAAAAATATCGGCTGTACTTCCCGCACGAGAATCAAGTGGATCCAAAGAAAATGGGTTAATACGGCACTCGAAGGCGATGGGCTTACACGCTATTGCCAACTTTGTCATTCAAGTATCGCTTTTAAGCTTCGTTTAACACAATAACCAGCACGTTTTAAAGGGACGTTTAATTTTATCACACAGATTAGAAAATTTCTATAAAAGTCGATGGTAATCACGATAGGTGATAGGATCTGGTAACGTAGATTTTGTTGATCCATTTATTAGTGTGCCAACTGTATTATGTATGCTGCGCTGTTATTCTAGATTAATTTTAGAGAATTCGAGGCGGAGTTAGTGTATTCAGCAGTGCTATTCTGTAAAAATTTCACCGTGAAAACTAAGGTGAAGTGAGCTCACTTCACCTTAGTTTTCACGGTGAGATTTTTACAGAATCGATCGATAGGTAGATAGGTAGAACACTATTTATTTTGTACACCATAAAATCTTACAGATACTTATAAATGTAGTTTTGCAACGGGAGACATAATAGCCGGTCTTGTCACTAAAAGCGATCTTTATAAGACAACTTTTGGATGGATTAAAGGACAAAGGAGAGACAATATTGCAGATACTTTGAGGTGTACGATTTACATATATACAATAAACACATACATACATAAAATATATACTTATATATATAAATAGACATATACAACATTAGTTTTAGTACACGTGTCTAGCATTTTTAAGTAAATAAAGAATTTATGTACCTACAGAATTTCAAAAGCTTATAACTTTGTAATTTTTCATGATACAGCATGAAAAATTAAAAACTTATAAGCTTGTTATATTACCTAATAGTCCGTACAAAAACATACTCACCTCGCGGTGCGCGGCGTCCCCGCGCCGTCGCCGCCCGCGCATGTAGCGTCGTCGTCTAGCGCTCGATAATGATTACGTAGTGTCGCTCGGTGTCCAACTTGTAACCTTTTTAAAATATTTTTGGGACAAAATATAACATGGTGTAAAAAAATATTGGAATCTATTCAATTACTTATTCTGAAAAAAAAAAAATATGCGCGACGAATTGATAACCTCCTTCTTTTTTTTGAAGTTACAAACTATATTAGGTTTCGCATATACTAAAAATAATGTTGTATAATAATAATCATAAAACAAGCACAAATAACATAAAAAAATGACCACCCAGATGATCTAACTTTGAGTTAAATCATGACGAGGATGATAATAATTATGCAAACTTGTGAGTTATTACGAACCCAGGTTACTGTGATCTGGTTTATTTTTTCGGAAGTAAAACCTTCGAAGAGTACATGGCTGCCGGCGTTTTAAAAATTGGACGTGCTTACAGCTCCTCAATTGTTTCTCTCAACACTTCAACCTTTTGTCAGGATCTACTATATGACAGAGTACTCAGCTGTTTTGTAAACTCTTTTGTTTTAAAATTTACTCGAGATTTCGTTTAGGTGAGTATACACTAGAGCATTGTCTCGAGCATCTCCATGAAATGTAACGTTCTTATGAATGGTATAATACAGACAAAAGCTCAGTTTCAAATATCATATCCATGTAATGTAACGTTCCTGCGAATGCTCGACGCTGCGTTCGATGTAACGCTCATGGCGAGTGAGCATTTACCTGTAACATTTATTAATTTCTACCTTGCGTTCATTGTTGATGATTGTACCTCAACGCCTGAACGCTCGTGCCTTTGGTCGATAACATGTTTCACCAATACGCTCGTTGGTTTTAAAAGTTATAACCCTTGTATCAAAACATCGAGCGTCGTGTTCGAAGTGGGATTCGATAACATTATAAAACGACAAATGCTCGATGTTCTGTTACAAGTAAATACTCTGATATATGAGTGTACTCAACTTTTGAAGACTGTAGAATAAATTCACGATCGAAATAGATACTACGTTTTTTCGCAAATCCTGCAGAAGGCACTGACCGGAGCTGACTCACGTAGGTACTCCATCTTATTTCAATAAAACCCAATTTACATAAATGAATATATTATTGTATCCACCTACACAAAACACCTACATAATCAAACAAAAACCGGTCACCTGTATTATTTATCGTTTATATGGACACTTGGGGCAATACATCTTTGGAATCTTATAATTATAAGCTTCTTTTGCCGACCAGTTAATGATCGAGTTAGCTACTTAAATGATTCTATCCCTAGTCAAGATATGTTGTCAAAAACTTGTAGTCCTGGAAGTAAAGAGGTTGACTCTTTTGGGTACTACGTCCATTGCTGAACGTAGGCCTACCCCAAAATATAATCTCCCCTCGGCAAGATATATCGTCAAAAACTACTTATCGTCTTCGAAAAGAATTCGCCCTCTTCTGTATATGGTAAAAGACAACATGGTAAGTCTAGGAGATCCTAAGAGTATAATCATAATACCAATAGTGATGTTTGGTAAAGGATGATGATGCCTTCTAGCCGATTTCGGCCATATTTATAGCAACCAATGACTCTTTAGGGCGGTTGAGAGCTTAGATAAAGCATAAATGGTTGCATAAAAGAAGGCGACTCAAAAATTTAACGTGCAAAAAATAAAAGAGCACCATAAATAACCATATTTTCTTTAAAAACATGTGCATTCATTGCAGCCTCTAGATTGAGGTTCGAATTTTTGAAGTAAGCTGCAGAATAGCACAACAATACAACGCGAACTTTATAGTCGAGTCGTGTCCTTGATCTATGAGTAATAGATATTGTGTCCCACACTGACGTGTTCGGCAAGCACTCCATTAATCAATTCGCGATACACTCGCAGCTTCCTCGACTATTCATTACACGGATTTGCATTTCATACATGTATAGTGTGTATATTATAGAACTTGATATTCGATTAGAATTGTACAGTGGGATGCGAAAAGTGAATAAGTGTGCATCTAGATATGCATTTTCTAAAGAGACCTTATCAAACTCTAGTATCCTTTAATGAAGTCCGTGAAATTCAAAACTTCTTAAACTTTTGTCAAAAAAAAAAAAAAACAATGCATCTAATGTCGCGCCTAGCTTTTTAGTATTAATTTCTACGTTGATAATATTACTTTAATGTACTTAAAAAGCTTTGATTCTTTTTGTTTTATTTTTTGTGGGCAGTGATGAGTTGTTCACTGTTCTGTTTAAATAATTGAAGACTTATGATTGGCTAACAGTTACATGTACTGTTTTTATTCTAAAGAGTTTAAATAAATAAATAATTATTGACATAGAGAACCTGATTGTGTGATTGCGGTACCTGCATTAAACGCATCAATTTCCTTTAGAGAATTAGAAAATCTTTCATCCAATACCTTATTGCATAGATATTATTAAATGTGAGCGATACTGAGGAATAATGTTTTATTTCATATCCCGGGAGGAGCATCGGGCTATTCGCTATAACAGATTCCTTATTTCTTTTCCGAATGCGTGATTTCTTTGTGCTAAATTTCATCACCACCTGTCACATGTCTGCAATAAGATTGGGTCACAAAGTACAGCAGAGTTTCAGAAGGTTTTTTCGATACGGAAATGAATGATTAATTTTTTTTATATGACCCAGAATAATATGATTTCTCATGGTGAAATTGAAACAGTAATTTAGTCTTTATGAAAACTATTTACCTATGGGTAGTTTGAAACCTGAAAATGAGCACTATTTTCTCAGATTTTATTACTTTTATAGTACCTAATATATAATTAGCGTGAAAATAAATCCACTTGCTTAATTATTGTTATAAAGAAATAAAATTGAAATTTCTGTTTGTAATTTCAAAATAACAGTATGTTACAATATGCATATGAAAGTATAAACGGTATTTGTAACAAAAAAAAAGACAATTTAAAAAAAAAGTTCGCTTGCCTGTTTAAAAACGACTGAACCGATTTTTACTTCACTTTCATTGGCAGATAGCTGATGATATAAGGAGTAACTTAAGCTACTTTTATTTTAAAAAAGAATTAGGGTTCAGAGCAAAATTAAAACCCATGAAAACTAATTTGTTTTTTATCATTCACGCGAACGAAGTCGCGGTCAACAGCTAGTATAACATAAAACCTAAAGTACTGTCATAAACGAGTAGTAACAAATACCTTATTTCAAAAGCGTATATAAAAAAATTCGAATAAACGAATGAAATCATTGTCTACATCCCATTGTATGTTAGACACTTAACTTATTAAAACAACAGAGCTACAAAAGCGTACCAATTTCACGAGCGCTGTAATCCATATTGACCTAAATAGACGCCCTTCGCATTCCAACCTTTGGAGTTTTGCAATTAAGGAAAATGATGCAACAACATACAGAGCATACTGATGGTACTCACATCCGCATATAGAAAGGCCGAATTAAAATATACGCGGATTAATATTTCTGTGATAGTTCTGTATTTTTGAGATAGTCTCATGATGCCTTGGCCCGTATCCTAGTACTATGCTTGAATTCTTAGTGAAGATCGTTATTTTTTAAAATTTAATCTTCACGAAAATCGGACTTTAAGAGTTGAACACTTTTCATTCTTCTGTAAATTAATTCCCGATAAATAAGTCGATAGAGCAGTGGTGAGTTGGTGACCCAGTGTTAACGGCCACGATATACAAGTTGTCGGTTGTAGGTTCGAACCCTGATAGGTGCTTTATTTTAAGTAAATTATTTCATCACCACTGCTCTCAAAACGGTGAAAGAAAGCATCAAAGACATGTGACATCTACCAACCCGCACTGGGTCCGCGTGGTGGATTACGGTTCACTCCCTCTCACAGATAGCAGTGGGAACATCATAGGCTGATTATGCTAACTCGATAGAATAAAGTTAGTAGGAAAAAAATTATGTGAAAACGGCGCTGGTCCGTAAAAACAAGTCTAGTCAGAGGTATTCCACTCAGAGCACTGATTTCAAACGCATTTGGACGAACCGCACCTGAGCACTTCCACTAATCGCACTGAAACAACATTTTGTATTGTGCGGTTCGGTGGAACAATTTATCGTTATTTTCAGTGCCCGAACGGCAACTATGTTCAGTCCTGAAATAGCACTTGGTTTTTGATAGTTCGGACTTTTTTTTCTAAAAAACATTAAACTTCTTAGTACAATTTTGGGTTTTCATACAAAGTAGGTATTAATTTAACGTTGAAACTGCTTGAAGACTTCACCATGACCCATTTCAGTTAAACTGGCATGTATCTACACCTCAACATTCATTTATCGGCTCGATATCACGCCGGTCACGTTTGGTATTGAGACTTTTAGATTAATTGCTGTACATATGTAGGAGAGGGGTTCGTGGCTAAATAGTAACAGCGGCACGGATCGATCGTAGATTACTACGCTTGCCGCGGTCGATTCGTAGATGGTTGACCATCCATTACTTATCAAAACCCCTCCGTGCCTCGAAAAGCACGTTATGCCGTTGGTCCCGGCTGTTATTTGTAAATCTTTGACAGTCGATACGGAGGGTCAGAAACGATGCCCTTGATAAGAATGACAACCAGTCCTATCAAGGGGCATGTTTTACAGGCACTTTTGAATTGTCAAAATAAAATAGTCGGTCAGTTAGTCCGAAAGTTGAAACTAGGTGCCCATTCCAGAACGTAGATCTCTATGGAGAAGAATGGGCAAGAAACTTCAAGGACATTTTTAATCAAGATATTAAAAAATCCTCGGAACATTATTCTTGTTGCTTCTTTATGTGAGAACAATGTAAAAAAAAAAGCACAAATGAAGAAACAATTCAAAATATAAGATTAAAAATAAGCCCTAGCATTTAAGAGATGACCAGTCTCAACTGACGGCGCCCGTTCACGAACATGACGCGTGGATCAGCACCATCAGCTCAATCATTTTGTAAGGAACCGAATGATCCAACACACGCGCCACCATCAGTGAGACATGTCACATTCTCAACTGCCATGCTCTTTCGAGTCAACATCAAAAAATCATAATAAATGGATCCATGGTTCTTATACTTAGGCAGTCGCTCCATGTAAAATACTGGTACTCAGCTGCATCCGGTTAGACTGAAAGCTGACCCAACATAGTTGGGAAAAGGCTAGCCAGGTGAATTTTGACATTTATCTACATACATTATATTTATTATAGTATAGCGTGTTGTTGGATGAGTCGATTCTGATGAACCAAATTTTGGTCTTTCAAATAAAAATTTTGCTCGGTGCAACTTGTGAGCAGCTGCGATTTTTCTTCGTTCTTGTACTTACTCACTTTTCTGTTTGTTATTCTATCGTTACCTCGCATTAAAAATTAATCATTGCAAAAACGTAATAATGATAAATTGATTGAGATGAATAGACAGGGAAATACCGCTCTAAAAACAATTTGAAGCGGTATTTCCCGGTCTATTTTTTGTTATCATTTTAACTAACTGGCCTTCTTACGCCAAGTAAATAATAAATGGTTAAACGCTTACCTTTGTGTTATCCTCAAGTTAGTAAAGGATATCAGTTATATAGCAAATGACAACCAACAATTGAAAGTCAAAACTGATAACAATTCAATTTATTCCTTACACCTTTCCCCAACGAGGAAAATACGAAACCATAAACGATTCAGCCCACGCCGCACAGTACAGTCAACGATAAAACTATAAATTAAATTACTCAACCAGCCAGTACCTCGCATCCCTTCCACTTTAGACAAGACTAAGTTGATTTAAACCTTAATAACATTCAATTGTTTCGAAGCACTGTCCTGTTCTGGTTTGGAGTCTTTGGACTGGAGCCAGTGACTGGTCGTCCAAAGTTGAAGACTCGACCGCATCTTGAATATCGATCGGAGTTATGCAACAACAGATGGTGGCAACTGTGGTGGCAACTGCTGTGTCAGTATTGAATTTTGTTAAACACTTTGTGGGGGAATGAGGAGAGCTTCAAGATTGTGAGATGTTTTGTTGTAAGGAATCGTGGCTGTAGTAAATACGACGCCCTATTTTGTGTAGTTTCATAAATATCCTTTGATAGTAAATAATCCCTTTTTCGAAAATTTCACTTTTGCACTGAGTAGTGTGTTCATCATAGTCTATATATAATAATCTATCTATACTAATATTATAAAGAGGAAAGGTTTGTATGTATGTTTGTAACGAATTGGCTCAAAAAGTACTGGATCGATTTTAAAAATTCTTACATCATTTGAATGCTACATTATCACTGATTATAGGCTTTTTAATTGCAAGAAAAAATAAAATGTTTAAAAAATAAATGGGCACCCGTGCGAAGCCGGGACAGGCTGCTAGTATTGAATAGGAGGCAATTTTCTGCAGGCATGCTTGTTTATTTTTATCATTAACACATTATGTTATTTTATGGTAACTATCAAATTGTAAGCGTACATCCTAATAATTTTATAACTTGTCTAATATGGAGAACATGTCATGGGTACAGACGCCTGCACATGAAGCTAGTAGGTACAATCTATAAAATTTCTTTAATAGATTTTTAACTTTATCGCTAAAACATAAGATTCAAGGTTGATTGGGAAAATTTTACATTTTCTGGTAGCTTGATGTACTGGCGGCGTCTGTACATACATACGATACATTTACTCACTCTATAGCCCAAATTTTGTGTAATATTGTAACGTGTAATCGTAATATTGTAACGTGTAACCAAATAAATAAAATAAAATACAAAATACTTACTTACTTTACAATTGAAACGGAAATTGGGAGAGAAGGATTGAAAATGTTTCAGTCTCTTCCAGACTCGAGTAGGTTCATCTGGATTATCAACGATCTCGATTCGATATAAAACGTCAATCGATTTTGCCGACGTCCGTGGTAGACGAAGACGTAACTTGCAGTAAACAAGTTTTCAAACTTGTCATGTTTGAACCCAGTTTGTCGAATAAAAAGCGAAAAAAGAGATTTCTTTATGTGGACGATTTGATCGGGAAGATATAAGTAGGATTTAGATACGACTGCATTTGAGTGGTTGATTGTTAGTGTCTATTGTTAAAAGACAATGCCAGATCCTGCCCAGCAATTTACAGAAAATGTAAATAAATGAAAATAATTGTAATGAATATAGGACCTTATCATAACAAATTGTTTATCTTTAGGACCTGCGGATTACAAATCAATGTTAATTGGAATTCAAAATTCCTTTTTGTTATTTCCGAAACAAACATTTCAGAAACCGCTAGTTCTACAGGCATTAGGAATAATGTTTAGTTATCAGGAATACAAAAACAATAAGATGCTGCATATTGCATGGTTGTAAATGAATAATTGTATTGAATGTGGCAAAGTTCTATAGAGTTTCTGACATTGTTCTTTGAAAATTCAACTTTTCCTCAACATGTGTTCGAATTTTAAACACATTAGTACAGGCAGGAATAGTGGATCTATGCAGATTGCAGTTTGCATGGATTTAGTATGTACTATAAAAACTCTTTGGTAGTTTGATAAACTAAATATGTTTATCAAACTATAGTTTGATAAACAAAATATGTTTATCAAACTACCAAAGAGAAAAAAATGTAATGTTTAAATGGAATATAATGAAATATGTATACATGATTATTTGTAAAACACCAGCAACCTCTTAGGAGGTCATTGTACTCATCATTATGAACAACTTTTACTATGGGACCAAACCTGAAATCGCAAAAAAAAAATCAGCTGTTCCCTACATTTATGTTCGTGTAACTCGTCAAAATGTAGGGAACAGCTGATTTTTTTTTTAATGAGTTCTTAAGAGGTTGCTGGTGTTTTACAAATAACCCTGTATATAAATTTCGAATAGGTATAAAAGGACATGCAAAATCTAATACAGAGTTACTTGATGGATTTTCTATCTGAGTGATTGATTATAAGATAAAGAACACTTATTTCTGGTCTTATCGATGAGTTTTGTAGAATAAAAAAAAAACATATCATATTATTTATTTATTTATTTATTGAATACTTCAAGCACATAAATGTACAGGGGCGGTTCTTTGTTGCATGAGAATGAACCAACGGAAGCATAGGTACTTATAATATTAGGAAATAGCCATGCCCTAGTAAACGGTAGTATAAATAGGTAAAAAGCTGTAGGTAAACACAAAGCTGAAGGTAATATATCGTCGGTCTAATTATCAGAATTCGTAAGTCCATTTGAGGAAATTTTACAGGAGCCACAATAAATAAATATAATAAATAAAATACTCCGTAACATGGCATTGAAAGTGATTTTTAAATTTTTTTGGAGATACGAATTCTGATAATTAGTCCGACGATATAGACAAATTAATAAATGCCCATAATGAGCTTACCGTTCAACACAATATCAGATGATTTACAACACCTTAATGCGCCTTTGGGCGAAGTGAAGAAGCATTTTTGATAGAGCAAGGGCGGGGCAAAAATAATGAAGACAAAGGGGGTTATTATGGACAAATGGCAGGCGCCTTCAATTTCCCTGCCTCAGCCAACTTTATTTGATAAATTAAAACACAAGATGAGATTTCAACACAACGATAACAAACATATAGAAAGAATATTAAAGGTGTTTACATAATTTAAAAAAAATTTAAGAAGGTTTTAAGTTCGTTTGTTTTTTGAAGCGTTTTCATAATGATGAGAAATTCTTCCGGTGGTTCCCATAGATGTTTTTATCAATTTTCCGAAGAATGTTATGCAGATGAAACTTATGAAAATATACACAACATACATCTGATTTACCAAATACGTCCAGTCGTTATGAGTCTTCAGAAGCCCGAAAGTCTCACAACCAGTCTTACCAAGGGGCATCGTATTACCCACTAACTGGGTTGTGGAAGCCAGATAGGCAATTGCTCCATGTAAAATACTGGTATTCAGCTGCATCCGGTTAGACTGGAAGCCGACCCCAACATAGTTGGGAAAGGGCTAGGCAGATGATAGATCAGAAGGCCAATTCTCGTAATAAAAACGTTCAAAATCTCATTTCGGCGACAAACAAATGTCAAAAACTTGTCAAAATGTAGGGAAATTAGAGGTATAATTTTTGGCAGATTGAGATTGAGATTTGACTGTGAACGTTCTTAAAATTACGAGAATTGCCCCTCTGATCTCATTTACCAAATTAAAATACAGCAACTTTTAAAACCAAACTGTTTCTCTTTACTGTTGAACATTCTAATTTTGACGACATAAAACGTCCCGCTCAATGACGTAACTGCATTCCAAGCCACAGGATCAAAGGAATCAAAATCTAGTTAGGTTCACAACCGATTCTTCCCTATCGGGAGCTATAACACCGCTCCAGTAGAGACACAGTCGAATGAATATAATGTCATTTTTTTCTTCTGTTTTATTTCATTTCGTCCGAAGACGCCGCTTAGTAATTGGAGACAATAACTTCGAAAACCTTTGCCTCGACTACCCGAATAACTCATCAAATTGGTTTGGAAATATCTTCGAATCTAGGTAGGATTTTAAGAGTTTTGTTTTGGAAAGGTGCTATTTTTTGGGATGTGGTCTTGTTTCTGTGGCAAATAAGGTCACTAAGAAAACGGATACAGATTAGGATATCAAATTAGTGACCTTTTTCATTTCATATTTTGTGAGAATAAGGAATTTTTCGCAAAGGTGGCTATTTTCATGTTCGTTAACATTGCAAATGTTTAAAAGAACAGTCAGTAGTGGACGAAACCATAGTGTACCTGTCTACTACCTTTCACGAGTGTATACAAGCTACCTTTAAGTCTTGTCGTAGATACCAGAAGACCTGTTGTCGTAATTTAAAACGTTCAAAATCTAGTCGCAGTCTCATCTCGGCGACAAACAAATGTCAAAATGTAGGGAAATTAGAAGTATTTTTTGACATTGAGACTGAGATTAGACTGTGAACGTGCTTAAAATTACGAGAATTGCCCCTCTGGTCAAGAAACCAAGACACTTTCATACGAAAAAACAAGACCCACTTAGGTGGTTTAGCCTTGAAAGCGTAGCAGACAGACTCACTCCACATGTCTAAGTGGATTTAAATCAATTTCATCCCACACAGAGTCGAATCTATTCACCATATAACTAGCTTGTTAGCTAGACTATAACAAAGTATAAAGCCGTCGCGTCGTCTCGTCTGGTTTCGTTTTGTTAAAGAAAATGTCAGTGACAGGTTAGACTTTTATAAACCGGCTTTTTTTTGCGAGCAATGGGGTACTTCATATAGTGTAAAGCGTGTCTTGTTTGCTTGCACGTTACAGGAACTGATGGACGCTACTGAAGATGTTAAATTCATAGCTAAAGGCTGACTGGACTCAAAAAAAGATAAATTATAAATAAAGAAAAATGATAAATAAAGATTTAGATTGCCATGGACACGCTAACAAGGCATCAGATTTTCGTCCACTAGCCAGCAACCTTCCTTTTACCAAGTTATCAAGTATAATGTTTAATTAAATATAGGCAGAGCCAGCTAATAAGCCAAAGTAAAGCCTACTTAAGGAAATTAAAACCTTTCCCCTTTGGCCCGACACTTCACTCCAAACCTGGCACAAATCAACGTTATACATTTTATCCAATTAGTTGAAAAGGAATAGTCTGCGAAGAAATAATGTAGCATTAACTGTAAAGAAAGATAAAGGAGATTCACCCTTTTACCATTGACTGAATGATGTTGGGTGATTGCAGACACCTGTGTGTCTTTGAAGACCTGTATCAATGGTTCCTCTAAAGATTGAGATCAGTCTCGTTGGTCTAGAGGTTGCAAATCTTTTTCTTCTTCGGAGCGTGTTGCTCTTGGTATTGACTTCTAAAATGACCAATGTTTTTTTTAACTTTTTCATGGGTAATTTCTTAGTAGCAGCCTGGAATCTGGTTAATGGCAATGCAATAGGCTTTTTTTTTTTTTTTTTTGTGGATGGGAAATCATCCAATGACCCCTCCCGCTCTGGGTGGAGCAGAAGGGAGTGTCAGACTCTTACTGACTAAAACCCACCCGTGTTCCTTCCTTAGCCCTTTGTGTTCCGGGGTAGCGGTAACCCTTTCGGACAATCCCGCTGCCCCGGCAGGCTTCGGCCCTTTCGGGCCCCTTCCTAATGCTGACATCTCTTTGAGGCGCGCGTGGAACACGTACGTGCCGTCCGGCACGGGCCGGGTCCTGATCGGACGGAGAGTTACCCATTACTCTCCGCCCGCAGGCCCGCGCCTACGGTGGCCGGGAGTCGTCTCGCGGCTCCCGACGCCCGGGGCGTCTCCCGCGGCGGCTGGGACGTAAGGCCCTCTCCCTCAGCCGTCCCGCCACCTCCTTCGCTAGCATGACTGCTTCGCAGAAGGAGGTGACTGCCTCCCACTCCCTCTCGCCCCGGACCATGGCTCGAACCAGGGCCGGGCGCGAGAGGTCGCCGCCGCTGCCGATCGCCTCTGCGAGAACACGGCGGTGCTCCGCCCAATTGGGGCATACCGCCACCGTATGCTCCACCGTGTCCTCCGGGCGACCCTCGCAGTGGTGACACCCGGGCGTTTCCTCCCGCCCGATGGTGACAGGTTAGACTTATATAAACTGGCTTGTATGAATATTGCAAACGATGATCTGCATGTGTAGAGGGGCTTGTGGCTAAGAAATAACAGCCGCATGGTTCGATCGATCAGGTTAAGCTACGCTTGCTGTGGATGGTCCGTGGATGGATGACCAAACTGACCATATTTACATACCAAGACCCCTCCGTGTCTCGGAAAGCACGTTAAGCCATAGGTACCGGTTGTCGTTCGTAAATCTTTGCCAGTCGTTACGGGTCGTCAGAAGCCAGAAAGTCGACAACCAGTCTTACCCAGGGGTATCGTATTACCCAATAAATGGGTTGTGGAGGTCAGATCAGCAATCGGTCGCTAAAAAAATATACGGTACATAATTAAAAAAAAACAGTTTTATTGAATTTTGAGTGGCTGTCTGACTGTTTGTTCCGACTAATCTCCGAAACGGCTGGACCGATTTTAACGAGACTTTCACAGACAGATATCTGTTGTTATATGGAGTAACATACATAACTACTTTTTGTCCCGGTAGCGCATTCCCGTGGGATAATTTCTAATATCCACACGAGCCAATCCGCGGGCAGCAGCTAGTAGATACATAGTATATTTGGCACGCAAGATATTCTTTAAATTAGAGTTATCAGAACTTCGTCCTAAGTTCGACTCTTAGAATATCTCAGAAGGTGGACTATTTACCTATTACTTAATAGGTAGAAGAGTATGTAAAGTCAGCAAACGAGATAAATATGCAGGGTCGTCGAATATAGTTGAAGTTTAGTAAGAAACCGATTAATGTTTTCGAATAAAATTGAATTTAATTATGTTTTTGTTTTGTTATTTAATTTAATTATTTAATTTTGGTTTGTGACATAGCTCCACAACACAGATATAAATAGACCTAGATAACGCAAGTATCACGATCTGTATGAAAACCAAGCGTGCCAGTTTTGACTACCTACTATGACGTCAAAAACACTATTAAGTGATGGGAAAATCAAATCAATTCATTCGTGTGCGGTACCCGTCTCGCCACACCCCCACCGGTGCCTAGCGCCAGCGCTCACCTAGCCAGCAGTACTCGAAAGTGGCGGCTTACGATTTTTGTACGAAAGCTGGGCACGCGAAGTAGTTGCTCTTGCGTTATCTAGGTGTATCTATATATTTGCTCCATAATCACACCCTACTGGCGTTCCGTTAAGGTAGCCCCACTTTACCTGGTTGGACTTGCAACTTCCCACTTCATGGGGAAGATAATATGAACTAATACAGGATTGCAGGGACATCGACGCGCAACCTCTTACCATAGATTCAGTACATAATTATGAACGGTTTTTTTTATTTGAAAACCGTCGAAAAAATTAAACATTTTCGTCGGTTATCAAAAAAATGTGTTCTTTATACATTTTGACCGAGAATGTATACACTTTCTATGAAACAGCACAGTTTTTTTATAACCTATTAGCTGCACCCAGTTCACCCGCATAAGTGTCGATCCCGTGGGACTATCGGGATAAAAGGTATTCTATGTGTTATTTTCACAAATAAGCTATATTACTGTAGGTTTCATCAAAATCCGTTCACTAGTTTTTGTGTGAAAGAGTAACAAACATCCATCCATCCATCCTCACAAGTTTTAACGTTTATAATAATTATTATAGTAGGCTATAAAAGTAGGATAGGAAATAGGATGACAAATTCCTACGCTAGCACTAGTTCGGTCTAGAATATGTGCATAACCCTGTATAAATCGCGACTGGCCTTCACCCACTAAAATTGATAGGTAACCTTAACCGATATATTTATTAGACGAATCATCTATTTCTGCTGATGCTTGTATACATCTCGCTTTAATAGTATCCCAATGTGTATCTACAAACACGATAACAGTGTAAGAATAAATATACCATCAATACAGATTACTTTATCTCGAGATTCTGAGTAACTCTCTATACAAAATGTAAGTCTTTGTAAGTGTTATGGCGAATGTATGTATTCAATGGGGCTGGGGGTCTAAAGTACCCCGTTACGTACAACATGCCTAATAATGTCATACTCACTGCTGTGAATGAGTATCCCATATACATCATGCTTGGCAGACATTTTGTTGATTGTCTTTTGTTTTTGTTAGCACTAAGACGCCCCGTTGATCATGCATTTGTCGTATTTCAATAGTCATCTTTTACAAATTCCAGATTCGTAAAAACTGTTGGTATCATCAACAAGTATTGAGATAATTCAAACTCAAACTCGAACCATATAACAATTAAACCACTAAAACACATGCACTTTTGAATTGTCAAGGGGTCGGTCAGTCAGAAAATATGAAGCTAGTTGCCCATTCTAAAGCGTAGTAGATATTTGAAAATTATGATTCAAAATGAGACCCTGACGCCTACGTCATACTCCACCCAAAGCGATTTATAGTCATAAGTCAGCTCAGTCATAAGTCAAAGCAGTCATAAGTCGTAATTAGTCAGGGTAGCGATCCGCGGGTGGCTCGCAATTAATCAATTATTTCACTTCATTAGCCCACTCGGATTAGGCTCATCCCTGATGGGGTAACGGGGTAAGCATTTTAACCGGGGCACGTTGGATTAATTAAATTGTGAGTTTAACAGTTTGTATCCACGGATTAAGAGGAAATGCGGTCGGAGAGACTTGAAAAAGCTTAAGTAAAAAGTCATAATTCGAGGTTTGTCTCTCGCCTATTTCCTCTACCAATATTGGACTAATTTAAAAGATATTTCATAAACTAAATAAAAAGGACATATACTGTGTCCCTATACTTTTCTTTTTTCATTAATAGTTGTCAAATTTGTACAATAGGCCTCTGTTGACAGCGGTTTAAATCGGCATTTTTGAGGGTTCTAGTACTTATAAAAATAATGTATCATCAAAAAGGAAAACATAGGGATATACTTACAAGTAGTTAATATTTATTATTCTGTAAACAATCATTCCTTTATGGTCATTAACCAGTGTTTTCTCCATAGAAACGCTCCCCCCGCGTTTCTATGGAGAAAACACCACCCGTATTTTGAAAATAGGTTACAAAATGTTGATATCATCCCCTCCGGGTTGCAGCCGGATTGTCCGAAAGGGTTACCGCTACCCCGGAACATAAAGGGCTAAAGACTCTTACTGACTAAAACCCATCCGTGTTCCTTACACGGATGGGTTTTAGTCAGTAAGAGTCTGACACTCCCTTCTGCTCCACCGAGAGCGGGAGGCGTCATTTGATGATTTCCCATCCACAAAAAAAAAAAATCCCCTCTGGGTTGCTTTGCTGATTGCTACTTTTTTGCCATTTTGGAAAGTATGTTGAATATCTAGGTACCTACTGTGGGACCGGGTTTTCAAAACGATATTCGGTCTAACGATCCATTTAAAGGCACGCACAAGGAAGTGATTTCGAATGGTCGCTGTTATTAAAATCGATAGAGAGGACTATACTATACCTATATAGATATACTGTGTTTTTTGATCGTTATTAGCTACCTAGGTACTACGCTTTGGAATGGGCAAAAGTGTCTTTATAAACAGAAAATATTTAATTTTTTATATGTTTTTTTTTTTTATTTATCTGAACGGATTTGGATAAAATTTGGCACATGGGTAGACCATGATCTGTAAAAGAACAAAGGCTAGTTTTCATCCTGGATAGCAGGCGTAGTCGCGGGCAGCAGCTAGTTTCAAACTAATATATCGTTATAAGATTATTATTTAGTATCAAGCACTTTTATATTATAAAATACACCGCTGTCAGTCATCGGAGGTAACTGTCGGATTTTTTTTTCTGTATTCTAAATACCAAATTGTGTTTATCTATAAAAACGTATTTGTGGACATTGGATGACAAAGCCTAGTACTGTAGAGGTTTTAACCTGCACTCTAATTGCGAAGCATACACAATCGGAATTATTTTGATGGATAATACTAAACCATTGCTGCTTATGCGTTAGGTGAATGAGCTGTCATTCCACTTGATGCTTGCATCAGATTTTTACAGTCTATTCTCTCTGTCTGATTAAGTTCGTTTAATCCAAAGAATGCTGTTTTTTAATACATTTCCAGCCCTATTCAACTTGATCCATTAATTATTAGTGAACAACGTTTGCTATTACTAAAGAATAAATTAACATTGGCTTCGGCTATCGCAACTGAAATATTTGACTCGTTGTTCTCATTAGCAAATACATCGGCTTTTTCCTTTGATATATTCAGTTTTACGTAGGTCTGACCCTCTGAGAACAAAACAGGTTTGCAAACCTGCTTTGAAAGATGGTAAATGTCACGCAGGTTTATAAAAGTTTACTTAATTATCCACTACTGAGACATAGGCCTCCTTATCTGTGAGAAGGAAAGGGTCGTAATCCACCACGCGGGCCGAGTGTGGGTTGGTAGATGACTTCGAATTTTTGCACATTCCGGTTTCCTCACGATATTTTCCTTCACCGTTTTCGTGGATCTTTGACAGTCGTTACGGCTAGAAGCCCGAAAGTCTGACAACCAGTCTTACCAAGGAGTATCGTATTACCCAGTAACTTGATTGTGGAGGTC
Source organism: Globia sparganii (assembly GCA_949316385.1). NCBI lineage: Eukaryota > Metazoa > Arthropoda > Insecta > Lepidoptera > Noctuidae > Globia > Globia sparganii. The sequence continues at coordinate 8,598,556 of OX438670.1, forward strand.
AGATAGGCAGTCGCTCTATGTAAAATACTGGTATTAAGTTGCATCCGGTTAGACTGGAAGCCGACCCCAACATAGTTGGGAAAGGGCTAGGCAGATGATGATGATGATGTTTTCCTTCACCGTTTCGAGAGGAGTGGTAATTGAAATAAATTACACAAAATTAAGCACGGGTCCAGATTCTACATACAACTCGTAAGTCGGGTGCCGCTACCACCGGTACACCCCTGCTCGGCCAGAAGGTCACTTGCGAATAGCAAAATCCTTCATTGATAAAATGAGCATACCGATTACTTAGAGTACAAAATTATATAATAATGTTGGAAACAATGTTGCATGCTATAACAGCCAACGAGCATGTAGGTAATTAAATTAATATTTTAATCAGTTAATGGACAATGGCCGTATGATTATGATTTGTTACCTATGTGGGATATTAACTAGGTAAATACGGTCCCGTTGAATAATGATACATAAAATATTACCTTGTAAACTGATGTTGTGAATCAAGTTGTACTCGTAATAGTAGTTATTATTTTGATGTCATGGTATTTTATTGGCTCAGTTATGTTCGTTGAGGAAGGTCATGTCGATGCCTTAGTTCACAAATGCACTAACTACAAAATTTTCAATTTTTACTTTTTTAATTCCAAATACACTAAATTTCATGCTCTTTCGTTTCCGCGCATCGAAATACCGTTATTCCGTCTCTTTCTACCAAAAACGTGGGTCACAGTTGTATTAAGTGAGTTCGTTTAATGTTCCATGAATGTGGTATTATACTAATAATCTTTATTTTTGTAAAACCAATCAATATAGATGGAGTAAAAGGACTAGCCTTATGAATAGATGCATATTTTTTTGTTATTTTACTTGGATTTTCTACTGTTCTCGTCTAAACTTTAAAAAACTTTAAAGCCCTCTCCTCAAAAATGTAAATTTCGTAGTTAGTGCAATTGTGAACTAAGGCATCGATGTAGTCTCTTAGCTGATAACATCATGGGTTTCTACAACAAAAAATAAGAGCATTAGATACATTGGTCGGACTTGAGAATAATGCCTTTTAGCTGGACGAATTCTTGAAAATTATTTGGATGTAGACGTTATGATTTTCTAAAATTTAGTCGTAAAAACTAAGCCATAAGGATCATTTTACAACCACTTCTAATTTTCGTTATTATTTCGCACTCAGTTCTTTCCTTGACAGAAAAAATTATCACAATTTTCACAGTCCCGGAACAAACAAAAAGATTGGTAAAAACGTGGCGCCAAAGCGTTTCTGTAATTGTAACACATTTTTTTCGCTCTTTACAACAATTTCCGCATCTCAACTCCCATCTTACTTACAAAATGTCCTATCAAAAATCAAGAATATGCCGAGAATTCTGAATCTTAAGTTACTTAAGTAAAACCAAATCTTGTCGCTTATTTAGTATTTTTAGTAGGTATATAAGTACTTAACTGTTGCATAATTTATTCATTCCTTTGTTGGATCTCCCCCATATTCTTGTACTTAGGTAAAGATAAGATAATGATTTACTTCACAATATACATATAAGTGCATTTTCAAATGATCAAGAACAATAAAAATAATGGTTTTTTATGTGGTACTGTGTGATACTGGTGCCTATTAACCTAGGCTTAAAGCCTGTATTTCAGGACACACACGTCTCCGCCTCTTCAGAAGCAATTATATTTATATCGGATTATAATAGAATAGAAATACTCTTTGTTATGTACACCAAAAATATTACAGATATATAGAGTTGCACAGACCACTGAATCGCGTTACCGTGGCAATAGCGGTCATTGCCCCACCTACATTTTCTAGCATTCTTTATTTCAAAAAATTAAATGAAGTCCGCTATAGTCCTAAATCAATATTTATCGTGATCTTCAACATGTTCTTATAATAAAAAAAACATTTACTTAGTTGATGGTTTCAGTTCATACGGAAAAATATTAGGTAAAGGGCAATGACCGCTATTGCCATGCTAAAGCGACTCGGGTATATCCATTATATCATTCACTATCGTACAATTTGTGCATATGTGTGTTTCTATTATTATTTTTATTTACCACCTGTAATTGTACATTGTGGATTGCAATAAATGATTTTGATTTGATTTGATTTGATGTATAAGGTGTTAAAAGGTGTATAAAAAAAAATCTGCTGTAAACAGCTGATTTTTTTTCGTGATTACACAGTTGGTCCCATAGTGAAAGTTGTTCAATTTGATGGTGTAAAGCACCTCTTAAAGTTTGTCGGGTTAATTTTTTAACACTTTGTATATCTGTAATATGGTGTACATAATAAAGAGCATTCTATTTATCTATCACTTCACACTGTACACATTGCTGCACTTCTTTTTATTCCAAAAGGCTAGTATGAACTCCAAAACGACATATAAATTATCATCCATAAGCTGCTGGACATAGGCCTCTATAAACGTAAGCTCAGTCCTCGGTTCTCACCCAGCTACTACTACCACACCCTGCGAAGATTGTCGCTCCTCTTAGTATGAGAGTATTATATTCTACTATCTAGCTGTTGCCCGCGATTTCGTCTGCGATCCAGGATGAAAAACCTACGTCCTTCTCCAGGTCATGGTCTACCCATGTGTCAAATTTTATCCAAATCCGTTCAGCTGTTTTAGCATGAAACCGTAACAAACAAACTTACTTTCGCATTTATAATATCAATTGGGATGTCAGCACCCTAGTTGCATAACATACTACGAGTATCAATCTCAATCTGAATAATTTTGAAGGATATTGCTAATCCATTGCTTCTTAAGTTCGAAAAATTTGTCTGCTCAACAACGTAAATAACGCAATGAATGTTGTTGAACTGTCAAAATGAAAGCCATTGCAGCTGTTAGTGTATTACGCAATTACTAAACTGGTTTGTTGATGTTAACGCCATAATTATTTTCAATATTCTATTCTATTTATCAATTTGTCGTCACAAGTTTTTCCGCTCACTCCCCGTGGCAAAAAAGTTACTTATATCTCGACTAAAGGCATAAATGTTCATTGCCAATGAACGGACAAAGGGGAAATTGCCTTAATCACGCCGTTGGTAGTTTGTTGTTATTAGCAGACACGGAATCACATCCCATCTTCTTGACATATTTCCCCTCGTCCCTTTTTACGACTAAGATTTGTACAAGGTAAGTATAATTATTGTTTGTTGAGCACATTAGTAGTAAATAGTTAATAATACAAATAGGGAGTATTTTATACAACCAGCATAAACATCAGATTGATCATATATTTTCAACGTGTAATCCCACGTCCGCACGGACTTAAAAATATTGCGGCGGGATTTTATCGCGCACTGGATTTCCAACTCTCGGTGTTGAGCCGAACATTGAGAATCCAACAGAGCGCATTCAAGCGCATCAAAAAACACTGTTGGATTTTCAACTCAGTACGCGAAAACAAATCGCCGCCCGCCGCGGGGAAAAACGCGCTCGTGCGTACTTGGGTTAAGTTTTCCAAGTTTGGTTTTACTCAGTCTTTATTAATAATACGGTATTGTTTAAATGTAATATTTAAGCAATATTGAACAGAGAAATAGATTAGATAAAAATAATGAAAATCGGTTCAGCCGTTTGGGAGCTACGATGGTACAGACAAACACACAGATACACATATACACAGACACACAGATACACACGTCAAGCTTATGACAACTCTCTGTTAATACCCATTGTCGGGGGTTAAAAATACTACTTACTTTCTAATTCAGGTCGAATTACATATCAATGAAATCTACTATAATTAATACGTAACTTTCCCGCCAAAAGATATATCTCGATTTTAAGGTGCCACTGGTCGATATTTTTTCCATACAAATTTCAGACTCCACTGTTTGACATTGTGCATCTAAAGTTAACATGATATCGTTTTGATTTATTATTAATTTCGTCTGTACGGAAACAGAATCTATACTAATATTATAAAGCTGAAGAGTTTGTTTGTTTGTTTGTTTGTTTGTTTGAACGCGCTAATCTCAGGAACTACTGGTCCGATTTCAAAAACTCTTTCAGTGTTAGATAGCCCATTCATCGAGGAAGGCTATAGGCTATATATCATCTAAAACCAATAGGAGCGTAGCACTAATGAAGAATGTTTCAAAATCGGGGGATTTTTTTCCTAATGAGAGCTTCCGCTGCGTGCGCTGCGTAAACGGTTAAAGTTTAGCAAAAATCATATATGACAGAATTGTTCCCCTTTAAAAGCTTTAAAAAAAAGTCCACGACAGCATATGCCTATCTTTTAAGGTTAGCTCACTATAACCTCTTTTATGCTAACCAAATTTGTTCTAAAATAATGCATTATTTGCGAAGGTGTTTTTATAAACATGGTATTAATCCTTATCCAAATAAATACGTTATTCATCACATGTATTTAATTTTGAACAAAATTGCCTCTGACATCATTTGATTTCAATGTATATCTTAGGAGATATCATAGTTTTAAAATAATACTAATAATAAAGATGAAGAGTTTGTTTGTTTGAAACACGGTTTGAAAGCTCTAAATCTCTGGAAGTATTGGTCGCATATATAAAAATATTTTTGCGTTTGATAGCGCAGTTCTTGAAGAAGGCTATATTCTATTAAACGTGACGCTAGGACCCTTAGGAGTTGAGCAAAAAGAAAAAAAGTCTGAAGTTTTCGCCAAGCGAAAACGAAGTAATAGCGCAGGCCGGCGACACGTTGCGACGGGGTGGGTCGGGGAAACAAAAAAAATTTACGCGGACGAAGTCGCGGACAGAAGCTAGTAGTAAAATAAAAAGCCATTCAAAAGTTATGATCCAACAAAGATTCGATTTTCTTATTACTTTTAACGTAACTTTGGGTGTAAATACGTAAATAAAAGAACTGTAAAATCTAAAACGAAGTCGGTACCGACAAAGCTCAGTTATCGAAGAGACAAACGCGATAGACTTTATTTGTTTTTGATTTATACAGTGGTTTTTAGGCATAGGTCTCGAAACCATACAGCCGGTACGTGTATTTTTTTTACAATTGATTTGAAGCGAAGGTATCATAAATTCAGCCTACTTAAGTTGAAATTATTCCAAACATAGGTGTAGTTATACACACTACATTATGTATTCTTGTTTGTTTGCGGGATTTCAAGGGAAGTCAGGTAGGGTCTAGTCTGTTGTAAACAGGGTGCGGAGCAGTTGACCTACTTACGATTCCTTTCGCCCCTATATATCAACGATGACTGTAAGTGACAAGCAACTGAATTAAATGATAGGTCTAGTGTGGAGATATCTGGCGATGTTTCCTACATGTTCATTGGTCCGAATACTGTTTTTTTTTTCTTCTAAGAACGTTGTATGTAAGTCAGTGATGTTGGTGACAGTCGATGTTAGAGGAGGTTTTACATATATTTTACAGTCAACAGCAAAAGTAGATGATGAAAATCAAAAATTAAATACTAATTATTGAACGGAGTTCGCGTCAGAACTGTGTGGCGTCGAAGTAGTAAATGTTTGGTATAATTTACAATCACATAACGACACTTCGACGCCACACAGTTCTGACGCGAACTCCGTTCATTAGTATTGAATTTCTGATTTTCATAATTTACTTTTGCTGTTGACTGTACTAGCAGCGCCCCGCGGTTTGACCCGCATAAGTGTCGATCTCGTAGGAATATCGGGATAAAAAGTAGCCAATATGTTAATCCAGGGTGTCAGCTACCTCTATACAAATTTTTATCAATATTGGTACAGCCGTTTGAGCGTGAAGAAGTACACACACACACTCACAAACTTTATAATTATATTAGTGTGAATGCGTTGTTGTGTCAGATATGAGCAGTAGAATTAAACTTTGCCCCTAACTTAATCTGACGTTTTCTTATACAAAGATTTGAAAAAAAAAAATGTCACAGACAGAAATTACTTAATTCTTACTTGAGAATGATATTACGTTTCTGGAAATATTTGTTTACTTCATAGGCACTATGAGCTCTCTACGAGATCATGGTGGTACCAGGATGAATAAATTAAATGAGTTTGTCGAATAATTTTGATAATTATTCCTATAAACGGTTAATACATTTTTTATATTATCACATAAGCTTGTCAGCTAATCTGACTCATCCCGTTTTTATGCTTTGTGCTTTCTGTTTTTGTCTAAACATAAATCAATGTTTGTCTCCCAATTATGCCATCGACTTATCAAAATATTCATAAATTTACATTTAAGCACCAAATAGGCTATAATCTGTAGAGATTATAGCCTATTTATGCGCAAGTACTGTAAGCATCAAAGTACTGTAGAGTACTTTGATGATTGCGTATTCATGTAAGAAAATACACATACCTACTTTATTCAGCGTTATATAAAGGTGAGTGTACACTACAGCATTTTCCCGAACATATCCCTGTAATGTAACGTTCCTTCGAATGGTAAAATACAGGCAAAAGCTCAGTTTCAAAAAACGTTTCCATGTAATGGAACGTTTCTGCAAATGCACCGTAATAATAATCTATTTAATAATAATAATTTATTCCAATGTTACAATAACACCTTATAATTAACTTAACGTCGGTCTGTAATAGTTAGCGACTGTCATTTGGATCTATGCGGCGGTCCCCAAGCTAGGCTGTATCTTGGGGATCAGAATAATGCTCACGTTTCTACCCCAACATTTCCACTGTTAATGTGGACGAGCAATGGGGATTTAGATTGCCATGGACATGCTAACAAGGCATCACCTTTTCTTCCACTAGCCAGCAACCTTTCTTTTACCAAGTTATCAAGTATAATGTTTAATTAAATATAGGCAGAGCCAGCTAATAAGCCAAAGTGAAGCCTACTTAGGGAAATTAAAACCTTTCCCCTTTGGCCCGACACTTCACTCCAAACCTGGCACAAATCAACGTTATACATTTTATCCAATTAGTTGAAAAGGAATAGTCTGCGAAGAAATAATGTAGCATTAACTGTAAAAAAAGATAAAGGAGATTCACCCTTGTACCATTGACTGAATGATGTTGGGTGATTGCAGACACCTGCGTGTCTTTGAAGACCTGTATCAATGGTTCCTCTAAAGATTGAGATCAGTCTCGTTGGTCTAGAGGTTGTAAATCTTTTTCTTCTTCGGAGCGTGTTGCTCTTGGTATTGACTTCTAAAATGAGCAATGTTTTTTTTAACTTTTTCATTGGTAATTTCTTAGTAGCAGCCTGGAATCTGGTTAATGGCAATGCAATAGGCTGGCCCCTTGTTACAGGGAGTTAAGACCTAATTGGCAAGATGTAGTCGTACTTGCTAATACTCTGCTAACCCATTCGGTGAATACGGGCGTAATGTAAAACCCTAAAAAGCAAATTTTTGCACATAAAACACACAGAAATCAATTCTTCTTCTTAACGTATCGATGGCAAAAAGCTCAAACATCTTTAGCCCAAAATTCAGCTGCGCGAATTCCGCTCACTGACGCAGTCATAAGATCATCAAGCGCATAGGTGAGATGCGGAGCTAGATGGATGGGCCTTGGATGTCTGTGGGGAGGTGCCGCACACGCACTTGAGATCTGAGCCGTCCGTAAACCCCCATCTGTGTAGATTGTCTTTGCTTCAGCTGAATTGGGTTCGAAGTGTAGTTAGAGATTTCCAAGTTGACCACGGTAACGCGTTTAGAAAGCATTTCATTCGATCTATACGCGCATTGATTTTCGTCTTCCACTAACCAAGCTGTAGTAAGCTCAATTTCATTCCCCTTAGATCATTGTCAGCCTCTAACAGAGAGTCAATCTCGAGAGACTAATAGGATTAATACAAATTGGGACAGATTGGTAGCATTCAATCTGTGAGGAGCCCGAGAACACAATGCAATAATATTGGTAAATATGCCTCGGCCAATACCGCTCACGGTCCTATACAAGCGGAATGAATAGTGATAAGGCTCCGGCTGGGGTATACATGAAGCAAGGTCTACAAAGATATTGGTGCTTGATTGTTAAATAAAATGGAAATGCGTGTATGACCAGCGAGGTAATTGCGTAAAACACTAACAACTGTAATGTCTTTAATTTTAACAATTCGACAACATTCATTCACAATTTCCTTCAAAAGCCTTCGCATTAGAAAGAAAGTGTGTTACGCGTTAAAAGTGTACCTACTGGAGCGCTGTCGGTGTCTTGCCTTGAACAAACCTGGAGAAATGAAATTAAATGAAATAAGGGTTTACTTAACATTTCTATATTCTCTATGACACAATGAACGAATGAACGTGAGATTGGCGTGATCAGCTAAGAATCGACGTGGTTTCGAAGTAAGGAATCTTTACGTGGTCATAGTGAATTATGGCCGTCGGCATTATTTTATTTTACGATGCACTGTTTTCACAAAATCACGCCTTGTTTCCCTGAAGGGTTGAGCGAAAAGGTAGCATCTACTTTCATAATTTTTTTTATTTACAATAATTTGCTACGAGAAGGTACCTAAGCTTGGTTAAAGGAAATCTCAGTCTGAGCTGCATCCACGCATAGCTTAAAGTGGAGTTTTCCAAGCAAAATGTTAATTCAGAATAATTTCTCATCTGCATCTCTCGTCTTTCGAGAATAATAAAAAACGTATAAGCTATTAATCTCTTGGTCGAATGCAAGAGATAAACTCGGTAGATACCTAGTCATTCTCTTTCTGAAGAAATTATGTAACGACGTTTACTATTACATATTTATTTATATTTATATTCATATCTGAATATTACTCACAAAGTTACAGGTAATGCATCACTTTGAAATTGTGATGTTGCTATTTCCCAACTGATGCATTTCTGAACGGAACTCTGTGTGAATCGGAGGTAGATCCGTAGATTTCGGATATAAATTCTATGCAAATTCGGGATGGTGTCAACTCTATTTGCTTCGGCTTCTTAGCAACGCACCGGGAATGCAACAGGCTTTTCCGAAAATCTGTTTTATTTCTTGTCAGGTATTTTTCTGAGGCCTGCTAAATCTTTTGTTAGAGTAGTTTCTAGAGTTGACACCATCCCGAATTTGCACAAGAGTGCAGGAAATAAAACAAAATAGTAAAAAAATTATACACAATAAGTAAAATAATTAACGCAAAACCTCATACACCCCAATTCAAGAGTATTGAGTTAAAAGCATAACACAATTACGAAAATTTATTTTATTTACCCTAGCATTACATTATATATTTCATTGAGTCTTATTGTCTTTACATAAGGTTTAATATTAATTCACAATTTCCTTCAAAAGCCTTCGCATTAGAAAGAAAGTGTGTTACGCGTTAAAAGTGTACCTACTGGAGCGCTGTCGGTGTCTTGCCTTGAACAAACCTGGAGAAATGAAATTAAATGAAATAAGGGTTTACTTAACATTTCTATATTCTCTATGACACAATGAACGAATGAACGTGAGATTGGCGTGATCAGCTAAGAATCGACGTGGTTTCGAAGTAAGGAATCTTTAAGTGGTCATAGTGAATTATGGCCGTCGGCATTATTTTATTTTACGATGCACTGTTTTCACAAAATCACGCCTTGTTTCCCTGAAGGGTTGAGCGAAAATATACAAAAAAAAAAAAGAAAAAAAATGAATTGAAAATTAAATGTGGGTTTACTATACATACACCCACATTTCACCAGTTATGTGTTTGTCCCATGTAATAGGAGCGAGTCTATTGCCATCAGCCGAATATCATAAAAAATCATAATACGAGTATCTGCCTTCTTGGCCACACAACGGATTTTATAGCACTAACCTAAACCCGCACTTAGGGCACGCTTTTCTATGCAAAAATGGACTACTTAAGTCACAGAAAAGAGTGACTTAAGTGCGGGTTTAAGTCACACGAGCTATAAAATAGTATACGATACGTGTAACTTAAGTAGCATATTAATGGATGGCGTTTAGCACCCTCGCTATAATGTACACGTATCGTAATGTACTATTATAAAATTTCCTTCTGTTTTTTAGCCAGCTTGTTCAGTTTTACAAGTGTGTACTGTACTGTAATGCTTGTAAAACTGAACAGGCTGGCTAAAAAACCTAACAGTTTACAGTAATATTACAATACTATAAGTTTACAGTAATATTGAAATACTAACAGCTTACATTAATATTGAAATACTAACAGTTTACCAGTAATATTGAACGGTTAATGCCTTTTGATGTTACGAACTGCTGATGCCTAAATTAATTATGTTTATGCTGACCAGTCTCATAACTTCTTGTTTTATTGCTTGCAATCTTTATGTTTATGAGGGTGCGGTATAGGCAGAATAATTTACTGGTGCTTAATGTCGGAACTTCCTCGTCAGGGTAATTAGAGAATACGTACTGGTGACGTCTAGGTGACCGGTGATAAGGGCAATCAGCTCGTTATTGAGACAAGGCCTAGAGTTTACTGAGAGTAAGCATATTATGATAGACTTATAAAATAGAAATTTAATCAATAAAGTTTACCTTACAATCGATCTATTAATTTAGCTTTTAATGTCCCAAAGGCCTCCATTTCCCTTCACAATCATGGTCGTAAAACATAATGATCATATTAAACTAGGCATCGATTGCAAACTATAATCAGGTAAATTCTTTATTCAGATCATTAAAATAGCATAATCAGCCTTATAATCTTCTCACTGCCGGGACACAGGCCTCCTCTCTGTGAGAGGTTGCTAGAGGTCACATGTCTTTGAATTTGTTGGTTCTAGGATATTCCGGTTTCCTCACAATGTTTTCCTTTTTGAGAGCAGTGCTGATGATATAATTTATAGACGCCAGCACATCAAGCTACCCGAAACTGTAAAATTTTCCCAATCAATCTCGCACCATATGCTTTAGCGATAAAGTTGAAAATCTATTAAAGAAAGACAGTTTGTAGTAGCTTGATATGCTGGCGTCTGTACACAAAGTAAAGCGCCTTGCAGGGTTCAAACCTACAACTCGTAAGTCGTGGTCGTGCCCACCAGGCCACCTGGCGATCCTTAAATAATACAAAGAAAATTAGACGGACTTTAATCAATTCAAGAATTTAAATAAAGATTACGACTGCCTGAAAATTCCTACAAAGTTCTACGTTTCATCGCAACAAAAAAGTAAAACAGATGCGACGCCCACAGACGACGAAAAAGGACGAGAATAACCGATCAAAACTCAATTTACGGCAAAATGAAAGAAGACACTTGATTCCAATCCAATCATGATACGGTGTAAGTCGGCGCGCGCACACTTACCCATAGCGATTGTCTGCGCCACCGTCACTTAAAGACTCTTCCATACAGGCGCGATTTGACATGCGATTAAAGGCTACCGTATATGGAGAGATCAATGTGAACTGACGAGATTACGGCAAATCGAATCAAACTCATCAGTGTAAGTTATTCGTTTCAGGAAGTGCTCTGCCCAAATCAACGTCGCATGGTACAAATTTAATTTGAGCAGACAGATCTGGATGTACCACTGACCAGAAGTCTTTAGATATTACGGTTCCTTCTTAAGACACACCGCAACAAGTCGCGCCTGTGTCGCGCTAGGAATGTATATTATATCTTAGGGGCCAACTTCATTAATGAAACTCAATGCTCTTAGCACATATAAACTGCGTTCAAGAGCTGTTAGTGTCAATATTTTATAATAACTACGAGACTGGCAGCTCTTGAACGTGGTTCAACACATCTGTGCACGCGTTCAGTTTAATTTGTAAAAGTCGCCCTTAGTCTCGTCGTGAAGTCGCGACGCGCCTATTAGGGGGGCCTTAAACGCTTTCTTCGCGTCCTGATATTATTGCCTGATACTATTGGAAGATAACGTGTGTTGTATAACCATTAAGGGGTTTTGGAGTAGTCGTTGACAATACTTTGAATTTTTATCAAAAAATCAAAGCAAATCGTTTTGGCTAACAATAAAGTAAGCGTTAAATGTTTGCGTCTCATTTCGGGGTATTATCTAAAATGAATAAGGAGTTGTATTCTTTTAAATGGATATTGGGTAGCATCTACTTTCATAATTTTTTTTATTTACAATAATTTGCTACGAGAAGGTACCTAAGCTTGGTTAAAGGAAATCTCAGTCTGAGCTGCATCCACGCATAGCTTAAAGTGGAGTTTTCCAAGCAAAATGTTAATTCAGAATAATTTCTCATCTGCATCTCTCGTCTTTCGAGAATAATAAAAAACGTATAAGCTATTAATCTCTTGGTCGAATGCAAGAGATAAACTCGGTAGATACCTAGTCATTCTCTTTCTGAAGAAATTATGTAACGACGTTTACTATTACATATTTATTTATATTTATATTCATATCTGAATATTACTCACAAAGTTACAGGTAATGCATCACTTTGAAATTGTGATGTTGCTATTTCCCAACTGATGCATTTCTGAACGGAACTCTGTGTGAATCGGAGGTAGATCCGTAGATTTCGGATATAAATTCTATGCAAATTCGGGATGGTGTCAACTCTATTTGCTTCGGCTTCTTAGCAACGCACCGGGAATGCAACAGGCTTTTCCGAAAATCTGTTTTATTTCTTGTCAGGTATTTTTCTGAGGCCTGCTAAATCTTTTGTTAGAGTAGTTTCTAGAGTTGACACCATCCCGAATTTGCACAAGAGTGCAGGAAATAAAACAAAATAGTAAAAAAATTATACACAATAAGTAAAATAATTAACGCAAAACCTCATACACCCCAATTCAAGAGTATTGAGTTAAAAGCATAACACAATTACGAAAATTTATTTTATTTACCCTAGCATTACATTATATATTTCATTGAGTCTTATTGTCTTTACATAAGGTTTAATATTCATTCACATAATCAGCGGTCAGCATGGCAAAATACATATTTAAAAGAAAAAAAAACCTATATTAAACATTACTGAAATTGATTCAATAGTCAAATATGAACTGTTACACCTTGTATTTAAGTAGGTTTTTTTACACATCTAATAAGTTTTGACATAATTTTGGGTTCTACCTGAATATTTTTCTTCAAACACACTAAAGCGAAAACGTATTTTTCCATACACGAATTTAAAAGTGATATTATTTTATAAATGTTTACTCAATTACGTCGACGTGTCACGATTTTTCGTTTAGAAATTTCGTTTAGCTTCGAACAACGTTTTGTTTGTCATTTTTTGCGTTCATAATTAAGTTATGGTGGTCGCCGTGTCGATGTGTAAAAGGTTATTTTCCCATGAAAACAACTTTTGGTTTTAAAAATTTGAACCAACCCGATCACGCTCTGAATCTGCGAGTAGGTAGGTATATTGGCGAATTCACAGGTAACAATTTTTCCGTCATATTGACAAAAAAGGGAGGATATTCTGTTCCAAAATCTTGAATAAATTCAATGTCTCATTCCACATGTCTATAAGCACCCTAGAAACAAAAACCATCCACACAAAGATAGCCCCATTACCAACACAAAACCTATCCAGGGATACATAACTGAGGAAACAGACTGTTAATAGAAGTGTTCAACTAGTCAGTGGGATAAGCGGACCTTAATTACGGCCAGGGGCGGCGGGGGCCGAAGAAATGGATGGCGTCCGGTTCCGCAGCCCTTAAGTTCGGTAATTTCAGTTAGCAGCAAATGGGGGTAACTTGGACGTGCCTAATGTGGATTGGGGACACTCCATGTGACCAGAATATACATCGATTTGAGGCAAGACTAAGTGACCTTATGGTTGGCTAGCTGACTTTTTTCTTTATTGATTTTGACCGTGGCTGTGTCTACTGTTGTGCTATTCTAAATAATCTCACCTTGATACTGAGATGAAGCGAGCTTGAAGTGAAATGTCGTCCCATCTGATGCTATGGATTGACACTATTGACAGCTCATATCACCTAAGTTTTCAAGTGAGATTCTTACCGAATAGATAGACAAACCATTTCTAAAAAGATCGGAAAAAGATATATACACGTAAATCTAGTGCTTTCTGCTTTAAAGCGGTGCAGCACTTTCTAATTCTGTTTATTCCATTTTGATAAATAGAAAATATTTCAAGATTTTTTGTATATTTAACGGCTTTACGAACTGAAGTCGGCATCAGTTAATATTTCCATAGTTACAACTCTTATCAAAATCCTTTTAACTATTATTAAGAACAGAAAGTTGATTTCTATATTGAAAATATAATCGCTCCATTTATAACAGTACCTACAACTAGGATAAAACTTGGCTAGCAGTGAAAAATGAACTGGTAAAACGAGAACGATTCTAACACCCCCGATAATATCACAATGTCCGGAACACGTACAGTTTAATATTTTAACTTACGTGACTCCTGTTATTTACTGGAACTGACTCCTTTAAAGCCTGCTGGTTAGCAACGTTTTGTTGCAAAACATTTGTTGCTTCTTTGATCAACATATTTTTGGCAACGCTTGGTTTTTCTTCGGCGAAGGTGTCGTTGAGTGTTTACCCGTATTATTGCGAGGTATTCCACTTACAGCACCGATTTGAACGACACTTGACCGAATGGCCTAAGCTATTCCACTTAAGGCACCAAAATGTGGTTAAGTGCAGTTTTGCTATTGTGTGGCGAAAATTTATTTTGATCTTGTCTCGTGACGGCACGAGAATAGCTGATGGCATAGTGAAGAGATTAGCCAGTCAGCAAGATTGGTAGAGGGCTGTTTAGAATGCGCTGGACGAAGTATCGTATCGGAAAATATACCTCCCGGTAGCAGCATCATGTCATGGTGCCAGCGTTGCGCGACGTTATATATTCAAATTCTTGCAAAGTAATCTGTTGTGGATACCCGCCAATCTATTCTGTAAAAAATTCACAGTAAAAACTTAGGCGAAGTCAGCTGTGAGCAGTGTCAATCCCTGACGTCGAGTGAAATAACAGTCTACTTCAAGCTCACTCCACCTAAAACACAGTGTGATTTTTACAGAACATACCTATTGATCTTAATACAACATCTTAATAAATGGGTATTTTTCTTTAAGCGTCTTTACAAAACGTTGTCTCCCAAGAAAAATATATTTAAAAACTTTCCCGTTGTAATCACAACTTAATTATTTTACAACAATGGTCGACTGTTTTAAGTAACTCTTTGTGTTTACAGAGTAATTGCTGTTAATTTTAAGCCATAATTTTAAGTTGCCATAATTTACAAAGTTCTGGCAGCATACCTTCACCTAGGTACTTTCTGAGGAGTTTATCTTACGCTGCGACGCTATGTTGGGTAGGTACCTTAATTTTATAAAAGAGATTTTTTTTAAAGGGACATTTATACCATAGATGTAGCCAAAGAGAGACATTAATTACATAGGAAGGCTAATACTATGGAAAATAATTCATTTAATAGGTTAAGTGTGACAAGTGAATAAAAGTCATTACGATAATATAATAATAGCCTCCCGACGGATTTCGGTCTCGGTGGCGATTTCGGTCTCGGTGGCCGATCTCAATGAAGACTACTCAGGTACGCAGGAGATATTATAGTGCACAGGTGCATTCTCTGTTCCTTTACTCTCATAGTCTGATTGGACGGCAATCCGACACGATCGGGAAGGCATCAAGCGCAGGATCAACGGCTTTTCGTGCTTTTCGAGGCATCACTCCGCCAGCTTCCGAACTCCGGGCTGTTACTAAGAAATTACTAAAGGAAATTCTAGTAACACTTTGTCCGTCCCTGGAATCGAACCCAAGACCCACGCTCAGCAGTCGCACTTGCAATCAAGAGACCACGTGCCAATCAAAACAGTTTTTATAAGTCATTACGATATTATCACAGCAATAAGTATTTTAATAACCTTTAGACCTCGATTAGGACCTTTGAGCACTTCTATGGAATCTGTGACGGAAAGTTCGACATGCTTACTCACGCTTGCAATGCACTGCTCCCTAAGAACGAATCTCATAGTTTTGGCCAAAGTTACGGGCCCTTCCTACTCCGTATCACCTACGGATAAGATCAGTACGGTGCCCAAACTTAGAATGAATGACAACACGATTTGACAGTTGTCCCTAATTAAGATTGGTTTTTGCTCGTCCGAAAATTTGAATTTGTTACTTGTTTTGCCAGATCAACTATACTCTTTTGGACGGGCCTGTATCGTCGTTGACGGACTTCGAGAATAGACGTAACCCATTTATGTTTGCGTAATTTGTATTAAGAACATTAACGTTCGTTTTGTTCGCTCCATTAAGACTGTGTTAAGACTCCATTAAGACATTAAGTTGAGCAACACACTAGCAGATATAATTCCAAAGCTTAACCTCAATTGGACCTGGAGAAAATCTCTTGAATAAACTAATACGGTTAGGTATATCTATTATTAAAATGTAATGCACTATGTATTGGTATTCATGAGTCTATATAGACGTAAACTCCTTAAACACGCTCGGTCATGCATTATGTATGGGATTGGTACTTTCACTCCCCTTACTGAATGACAGATAGGTAAATAAGTACTTAGGCACCACATCTAAGCTAACATATATGTCATGTAGGAAGGTGCTATTGTATAAAGACTTTGATTAAGATAAGAAACGATAAAATCGAAAAAACATTACAAGCTTTTTTTTCAGCCTGTGTTTTCCTGCTCCTGGATAAAGGAACCACAGCTTTCCACTCTTTCCTGTGAGGCAACACACAGGGAAGAGTGGAAAGCTGTGGTTCTCTGGCCAATCTCCCGACAATCATAAGCTTTAAGAAAATTGAAAAATATACGGCGTTTGTAAAAAGTCGATATCTAACACGGGAATTACATCTAAACTAACTGCAGTTAAAGAGCTTAGGGAACTGGTTTAACCTCTGTAATACTGACTCTAAAAACTAAGACTAGAAAACAACTCTAAAATAAGTAAAAATATACTATAGAGATGTTGACCCAATTGTAGTAACACTACCCAAGACGAGTACAAAATTCAATGCAACACTAATGCCACCTACACACGGTCAGCTGCGACAGTCAGGAAGCAATCTACAGACCGCTCCCGCTGTTCATGATCCACACATCAATCACTCTAGGACACACAGTCGTGTGGACAAACGGGCGCGACCCGAACTGAAGGCTGTCAACAGTTTCAACCCCAGCTGGCAATCTCAGAAATTTTAATAAGATATTATCGTGTTTCCTGCAGTAATCTTATAATGGAGTTGGTTTCTTGACTCTTTCTGGATCTCACATTAATGTTAGACTAAAAGCACCTAGCTTTTGGGAACAGGGCCTACACAGACGATATTATAGAACTAACTTACAAAGATGTCAGAATAAAATTTAATGCAACTCTCTCAGGCCGCCTGCACGCGGTCAGCTGCAACAGTCACGAAGCAATCTACAGAACGCTCAAGCTGTTCATGATCCGCCCATCAATCACTCTCGCACACACTGTCGGGTGGAGCTGAAGGCTGTCAACAGTCTCAACCCCAACTGACAGTTTTTAATAAGTTACTATCGTGTTTCCTGCACTATGCTTAGATTGAGGTTGGGTTCTTTGTCTTTCTCACATTAATATCCTACTTCTACTAATATTATAAATGTGAAAGTTTGTGAATATGTTTGGATATTTGTTAATGAATCACGCGGAAACAGCTAAACGGATTTGGATAAAATTTGGCACACAGATAGTTTATAACCAGTAGTAACACATAGGATACTTTTTATCCCGATATTCCCACGGGATCGAATGCGGATGAAACCGCGGGGCGCTGCAAGTTAGTTCCAATGTTCCAAATTAATGCAAATCTTTTATGGCTTTGGTGAGCTGTGGTGGCCCAGTGGTAACGGCTGCGACTTACGAGTTTGTAGGTCTTAGGTTTTAACCCAGTCAGGCGCGTTATTTTGTCTAAATTGATAATTAACCACTGCTCTCATAACGGTGAAGGAAAACATCGTGAGGAAACCGGTATGTCCTAGAATCAAAAATTCGAAGACATGTGACATCTACTAACCCGCTCTGGGCTAACGGCCTACTCCCTTTTACTGAGAGGAGGCCTGTGGCCCAGCAGTGGGAACATTATAGGCTGATTATGATTTTGTGGCTTTGTTGCTAAACGGAGAATCACTGACTCCTAAGTCACAGGAACTTACAACTGGCATAGGAGTCCAAAGTATTTAAATTTTGACATTTGTATTATGCCTTTTTATTGTAGAAAGACTTTTAGTGAAACAAATAAAATGATTTTCTTTGGTTTTATTTATTTTTCGCGGGTCTCTAAATCTTTTTCTAAAATATAAGTAGCCTAAGTTACTCCCAGTTTACAGCCCAACCCCAATGAAAGCCCCGAATCAGAATCGGTCCAGCAGTTTCGGAGATTAGCCGGAACAAACACAAACACTGATAGACAAAAATAAAAATTTGATAAGTCCCGTACATATACTTTCAATACATTTAGTAAAAAGCTGTTATTTTGACATTACAAACAGACACTTAAATTGTATGTATTTGTAAGATTTTTATTATTAATAGAATCTACACACGGTCACACATCAATCATTCTAGCAGACACAGTCATGTGAAGCGGAAGGTTGTCAGCTGTTTCAACCTTTGTAGTTGAAAAATGTTTCGTGAGCTGAAAGTGGACAACAAATTCGAGACTGACATGTAGGGTTGTGTTAGAGAAAATTGAAAAACTACATAGTTATTTGATGAAATAGCCAATTTTTGACGTGATAACGTCTTATAAATCGATGAACTCCGGCTGCACGCACGAAAAAGTGTCACGTTCCGCCTGAGCCTCAGCGTGCAAGCGAGAGCGCGGAACAAGCGATAGAGAGGCACGATCGGCCCAGCCGTTGGCTCGTGACACATTTATTCATCAATGTTTCTTTATGACATTATCACGTAAAACTATCGTCCGTAAACCGACTTCACAGACAACTAATTTTTTTCAAAATATCCTTTCACAGGATTTACATCAGTGCCCATGTGTCAACCTCATGTGGTGCGATTTCTATCTATGTAGGTAAACCAGCACCCTTATTGCGTAAGACACTAAACAATCCGAGGGTTTAATAATAATGGTAATCCATTGCTTTATAGGTTTGAAAAATTCGTCAGCTCGAAAACGCAAATAATGCAATTATCAAAATGAAAGGCATTGCAATTGCTATTGTGTTACGCAACTACCCCACTGTTCTTCGACCACTTTACTCTATTGATCACTTCAATCTCAAAACACTCATCTTAGACATTGTTCGAATCTTTCTAATAGGGATCGAATGTTATTCGGACTCAATTTAACGGTTAATTCGACTTTGATTTTCAAATGTGTTTGAACCTAAAAATCGTTAGTGAATTGCGTTTTTTTGGATCTCTTTCATGGCGACCGCGGAACTAGCTATCTATTATTAAGTCAGGCATACGTGACAACGGCAACGGGCAACAGCGCAACGCATTTAGGGGAGGTCAGCTCAAAGCGGCCACCTTAACTTTAAATTAAGAAAAAACCTATAAAACGATTCATTTTTGAAAATAATTTTATACTAATAGGTAGAGAATTTATTTAATTTTGTAATTTGCAATTTAAATTTCGCGCAAATTTAAATATAAGCCTTAGATTTGTAGATTACAAAAACTTGTCAAAAAACCGCTTTGCCCGAGGGCTCGCCCAAAGCGGCCATGGTGGTAAGGGCATAGAGGCCACCTCAAAAATTCTTCGGAAATGTTTATTTTTTGTTGAAATATATCGTGCTAGACAAAACAAAAATCAAAAAAATATATTAAAAACATTATTTATTATTATTAAACATATTTTTTTTAAAAATAATCAACATTTTCTACCCGTTTTAATCACAATCAGTCTTAAAAGTAATTTGACTGAAATTTAATATTATAATTAGGTATTTAGTTTGAAAACTTTTGAACTAATAGGAACTTTGATTCAGATTTAATTTTTGTTAATATTTATTGATTTTAATCATTAATCAACAGTCAGTAATCTTACTTTAAGTCTTCCAACAGTCTTAAAATATTGAAATAATTAATCCTCTAAAACTTAAAAATATTTCATTAAAAAACCATTAAAATAAAATAAAACTTTTTGTATAAAACATCAATATTTTCTGCTTTATCCTAATTAATAATCACAATCGGTCTTAAAAGTAATTTAATTTAACTTTGTAATATTTAGTTTAAAACTTTAATTAAAATTTTAGGCACTACTAAGTATTAGGTTGATACTTGACATTTTTATTAATCACAGTTACTTCTTTCAACAGTCTTTATCTTTTATAAAAATTAATCCTCTTTTTTAAATAAAACAATTAAAATTAAATTATAACAACAGAGATCAGATTTCTTGACAGTTATCACAGTAGTAAGCTCCAGTTCCGGAATATGTCGTACACGATTCATGAGCCCATAACTGGCAGTCATCATATCGTAACTTCATTCCAAGACGCCTGGGTAGTTTTACGTTTGTAATCGTTGACCATCTAAACAAAATAACTGAGAATTATCAATCGAATAATAAAAATATTTTAATAAGGGCAAAGCGGTCACCTGGCCACTTTGCCCGAGCCGCTTTGCCTTTATCGCCCATTTTGTTATAAAAATTCACTACTCCCACATTATTTATCAAATTTTGGAGCTAATACTAAAGACACAAAGCCAAATAAACATGTAATGAAAGCATTTAAACTTAAACAGGTTTGACCAAAACAAGTTAAACTTACCTTGTATTATTTTAACAAAAGGCGCGAAAACGTATTTTTCGTCATAAGAGCCATCCGCTCAATCCCACCGCTACCGAATGACTGATCAGTACGGGGCGGGAGGTTGCGCGTGCAGAATGGTAACGTCGCGCTATCACTTCAAATATCCGAAAAATTAATCGTGGCCGCTTTGCCTTCTATGGCCACTTTGAGCTGACTTCCCCTATATACAAAAAAGTGCGGTGCGGCCCGAAGGAGGATGCGCTAAGAAATTAAAAAAATTACTTAGGTTTTTTGACAATTTGCAGGTCAGTATCATGCTGTAAGGTGTTGATTAGAACATGTTTCGAGACCGTACCAAATATGGTTTTAGAATTACCTATAGTCAGCGCAAACAACTTCTTATTTTAGAATTGGCCTCAAATGAATAAGGTACTAATACAATAGAACTGATGTACTTATTGATGTTTTTATGATTATAATTCTATAAATAAATATTTGTTTCGGCCGCGAATCATATTTCGATCAACATACTTACAATCTTATACCGACTTGCAAATTGCAAAATACGTAAGACAATTTGAATTTTGTGGGCTAACCTGACGCTATCGCCTTCAATGACTTTAACGTCTACAGCCCGATTTAGTTGCCATCAATCCAGTCGTATATATAAACCTTCCATGGCGAAGTTGATCGATTTTATTAGAACAACACCATGTGCTCAGCCTTGATATCATTGTTGCGTGATGGGCTTATATTAATAAATTATAAGCTTATGCTAATTAAATTGTATATTTAAAAAAATATATGACATTGAGTTTTACATTCCGTGACTACTGTAACACACACACTTGTTAAAATTCTAGGAAAATCATCTACTTTTACAATATTTGTAAACATGACCTGTCATTGTTTTATTTTAATTTTTTTTTACCTTTTGTGGTAATTTTATTCTAGGTGCATCGTCTTCAAATATAATTATAAAATGAATGTATACAAAATCTTGTAAAACATTTTACAGTAACGGTGGAGTTTCTTGCCCATTCTTCTCCCTATGAAAACTACACACATCAAAAGTGTCTAGGGATCAAGCATTTTTATGCGGATTTCTTGAGATTGAGATGTGGCTTTGTAATAAATTTATGATTTTATAAATTTATATGGATCCTTTTTGGTGCATTTCATAATTTGAATCAGGAACTGTGAATCAAATTCGAGTAAAAGATGAAAATCAGCTGTCAATATTTTCCCTATAAAAACATACAACGCATTGAAGACATTATTAGTGCTACTGTTTCCCTACTACTGATTAAAACCAACGTTATTATGGAGCGGCGACGTCATTTAAGCAGGGAAGAAATGCTCAGAGCCGTGGGAATGATAGAAGCTGGTTCCCGGCAACGTACTGTGGCTTTAGCTCTGAATACAAGTCAGAGTGTTATCAGTCGACTTTGGACACGTTACCGAAGCACTGGTACCGTGGCTGAGCGCCATGGAGGACGATATCGCTGCACCACACGGAGACAAGACCGATACATTCAAATCTTAACTCGAAGAGCTCCAACAATAACCGCCATGATGTTAGCCGTGAGGCTTCATCACTCTTCAGGGAACTTAATTAGCGACCAAACAGTCAGAAACCGCTTGCATGAAGTGAACCTTCATTCCCGAAGACCGCTACGGGTACCACCTATAGCAATGCACAATCGTAGGATTCGATATCAATGGGCTCTTGAACACAGAAATTGGGCAGAAGAACAATGGCGTTTCGTGTGCTTTTCTGATGAGTCTCGTTTTGGTATGAGACCGGATACAAGACGTATACGACACTGGAGAACCCCTGGACGCCAACAGCGATTAAAATCCTGCCAGGAAGTCCATCCTTATAGTGGTGGAACCATCATGGTATGGGCGGGTATTTGGATCGGCGGAAGAACTGAGTTGATTTGGATCAGAGGCAACCTCAACGCTCAAATTTATGCTGAGACGATTGTATCAGACGTCATCGTTCCTCTACAAGTGCAAATCGGTCCCTTATTTCAGTTAATGCATGATAATGCACGACCGCACACCGCAAGAGTTGTAAGACAGACTCTCGCCGCAGCTAACATCAATGTCCTGCCCTGGCCTGCTCAGTCGCCAGACTTGAACCCGATTGAGCATGCATGGGATATGCTACAGAGAAGAGCTCTGCCGAATATGGAGGGTATCCAGTCGCAAGAAGACCTTTTTTTGTTGTTGCAACGAACATGGGCGGCCATTCCACAGCGTGATTTGGATGAACTCATTTTGAGTATGCCAAACCGATGTTCTTGTGTTGTTAGTGTTCGCGGTAGAAACACGGAGTATTAATTGTATAAGTTACCCAATAAAATTTTAGAGAAAACTGTTATTTCAGTCTTTTTTTCGAACTTTTGTGTTAGTGGTTCAAATGTCAAAAATCCCTTTATTAGGAAAATGGCAAATTTCTTTATTAATGCAAAGGTGACTTGGTTTATCGTTACTGTGACAAACGAAAACACTTTATTTGATGAATCCTTAAAGAAAATTTTAATTAATATCAATCAGGAGAAAAGTTATTGCAAAAATATATGTTGATCCCTAGACACTTTTGATGTGTGTACCTTCTAGAAGGGGCAACTAGAATCAATTCTATTTTATTGTAATTTTTGACATTCAAAACTGCCTTTTATGTGCCTATTTGAAATAAATCATTTGACTTTGACTTGAATGGGTGACGATCTTTACCTATCTTAGTCCTCCGTGCCCCGGAAAGCACGTTGAGCCGTTGGTTCCGGCTGTCATTTGTGGATATTTGACAGTTGTTACGGGTAGTCAAAAGCCCGAAAGTCTAACAACCAGTCTTATCAAGGGGTATCGTATTACCCAGTAACTGGGTTGTGGAGTACAGATAGGCAGTAGGATAGGTATCCGGCTGCATCCAGTTAGACTGGAAGCTGACTCCAACATAGTTGGAAACAGGCTAGGCAGATGATGACTTAGTAATAGTAAGTATAGTATTTATTTATATATACTTTATTGTACACCACGAAAATACATAACAAAAAAGTTTATCGCTCTTATCGCTTTCGGCGATCTCTTCTAGGCAACCTTGGGTTGTCGTTGGTGCAATAATATACTAAAATAGGTACACAGATATATAGATATACATATCCTAAATAATAGATACATATACATACAAAATATATAAGCAACGAAAGCAAATGAAGACTATAGATAATTACAGTTTCGAGAACAAGATTACAATGACAAGTAATTTCCTTTACGAGTCTTTTTATCTCAGCTAGCATTGCGTTCCACAAACGAGCGGCCTGGACAGTAAAGGATTTGTCGAAGAATGTTGTGGAGTGCATAGGTATAGCTTTGAGTTACTTATCTGATGACCTTAAAAATTTCAAAGAAACTGAAAATGTTTCTTAAGTTAAAAGAGGGGTGGGTAAAAAGGGAAAAGAGCACATTATACAAAAGGGAAAGTCTATGAGCATTCCGGCGAAGGCAAATTGGTAACCACTTGAGCTGCACACGAAATTCAGTAACATGGTCATATTTGCGCAGACCGAATATGAACCTTATATAGAATGCTCAAGTTTATAGAGTTGGTCTTGGGTAAGGTCAAGATAGCTGGCATCAGCATAGTCAAGGATGGGTAAGAGAAGTGATTGTGCAAGCGCAATTTTGGTGGCAGTCGGTAGAAAATTACGCAATCTCTGCAAAGATGCAGCGGATGCAAATAGCTTACGGCTAACTTCCTTTAGCTGGGCAGTCCAACATAAGTTCTTATCAATGACTATCCCCAAGTTTTTGACTCTTATATAGTAGTAGTTATTAATATTGATCTGTGTTTCTTCGTGTCGTCACGAACTAAGTTGTACATATTATAAGAATAGCTGACGGGACATACTACTCAAATTACTAACCGTTTTGTTGTACATTTAAGTATAAATCATGTTGATTACTTTGCTCCTTAAAATTAAGAACAATATCATCAAAATCACGTATCTCCATCCTTTCCCCGTCGTAAAAAGTCGTATGACATAATGATCCAGATTGAAGGCACCTACCTACCTATATAAATACGTACGAAGCAGAAGTTTTTTCATAAAGACGGGGAGGCGCCATAGGGCCATACAATATGTTAAAAGCGCTGTTCTCACAAAATTATATCGTGTCCCGCGAGCTGGTTCTTTCAGTAATGAAGTGTAGCTTGCGTGCTCATTACTATATTTTGTGAAGCATTTGTGTGTGGCAGTGTACTGTTATTATAAAATGCTATTTACTTAATTAAATTAAATTCAAGGTGTTAGAAGAAAATAGCATTCTCATTGTATCAAGGATCGGGTTGATAATTTCGAAAAGTATAATTAATTTCTGTTTTTGGGACTTTCTATGTTGTGAACGATTACCCAATTATTAAACAATAAACTGAACTAAAATCTATTTGTTTTAGAACTCCATTTAAGTTCTAAGTTCATGATTATTGACAAATGCGTGCACTGACTGGACAGGTCCACTCAATCTATATGGTTCTTTCCTTAAAAGACCATTTCAGACACCAATCTACAAGGTCTTCACATGATCTGACCAAGATTTTGTCTGGACTTTAAAATAGACTGTGATCTCTGAATTTGTTTCGGTCTTTTCTCAGAATAGTCAGATAGAAAACGCCGAGTTTTTAAAATATGATTGACTTGTAAAACTGTTTCTACAAACCTACTTACAAAAATAAATCATTTGTCTTCTTTTTGTAAGTCGAATTCTTAACGGAAGGAATCTGCAATCATTTCTGTGTGACACCGTACAATCCCTTACACGGAATCACTCGTGTATGACAGTGTACGAGCAAGCCCTTTTATGACTGAATCAGAAATAAATTACGGAATTCTTTACCCATAAATTTCACGCTCTATAAATTCATGAGGACATTATTTTCTTCTTAATTTTGTCGACGCGTTATTCATAAGTTTGTAACTTATACCACCCTGAATTTTATATTTCCTTGAGATTTTTGGCATGTAAAAAGCTGAAAAATAAGTTTTTTTTATATTTGATCCAAGCTGCCCATTTAAGAAAGGAAATGGCTGACAATATGACTTAAAGGTCTGTTGGCTAGTAGGTTCACGAATTTACATGAAAAGCATTCAGAAAAGCATCACCATCTTAATCAACTATGACATTTTCAATGCCAAATGAGTAAAATCTAACTGACTCTAAAATTGCCACAGGAGCGACCGCATCCTCCATGCTCATTATTTGTCTGTATGAAGCTCTATTTTTGCGTTACCCTAGAATGGGACATTTCGACGCCTGCAATTTAAAACATTGTAACTCATGTTTCACTACTTTTCAGGATAGCGATTTAAACATTCAACATATTCTCACTTTGTTCCTATAAAGTCGTAGCGTCTTCCAATTTTGTAAATATAAGCAAAGAGGGATTATCTACTTTGCTGTATGACTAATATGTTGTTTACATATGTATTTTATATGTTTTTATGACTTACAATGATTATTCATTAAAAAGTGAGTTACAATGTTTTAAATTGCAGGTGTCGATTTACGCACTTAACATTTTTTAAACAAGGTATCTAGAAAGTGGTGAGTATCAAAATGTTGACTAATGGAGAAGTATGGACGAAAAAGATATGTTGCTTCGACCCTAAATAAATTGGGATAGAGGCAGAAATGGAGGACCTTTTAAAAATTAAAAAAAAAAACAAAGAGCAATCTTTGTACACTTTCACAAGTTATTCCGGTCTGCACACCCTATGAAGTAAAGTGTTGTTTCTGGCAGGTGACACGGTGCACACGCTCGGAGCTGTAGCCCGAAACTATACTGTTGTGTTACGTGTACGTAACGTCTAGTAGAATGAAAGGAAATCCTTGTTTTATTGCACGTGTTTCCAGAAATGTGTACTGTTGTTTAAAAGTGACAGGGTAATAGAGACTGTTAGGCATTGATATATATGTTACACTAGATTAGCAATTACCGCACCAAGGCGTTGCCACTAGGCTGATGGCCACAGCCATCAGCGTAGCTAACCTCAGTTCAGTGCTCTGTGTGACGCCAACCGAAGTCAACTGAGTGACATGCGACAAAAAATATCGCGAAAGAGTGCGATTCAAGATCACAAAAACATAATAAATTAACCGAAATTACTTTCCACACGTAAATTAATTGTCTCTGTGTTTATATCAACGTAAAAACGCAATAAAATGTAGAATTTTGTAAATTAGATTCAGTGTTACCACTAAAAACTTAGTTTTAGTTTCCCACATTAGTGGGAGTTTTTAATTTATGGAATAAGTGATTTTAAATATTTTTTAATAATAACAACGTAGCAGGGTGCCTTAAGATGCAGCACACCGTGAAAAATGGGTGGAAATAATCCGATTGCTGAGAAAAGAGACTGACTGGCTATTCAATTTCATTAATAATAAAGAAAAAATATTCAAAAAGAAAATGTCTTAGTTATTTTCATTATTTATAAACTTCTATTACACATCCAATAAGAAATACATAATTCAAATATTTAAAAAATAATTTAACTTAACCTAAAACGCTTTTTATGGCTTAAAAGGTTGGGAAAAATTTCGAATGGGTAGGCAACCCCATCCCGTCATTGTATGTTTATAATGCGGTCTTTGTCTAATCTAAGCGACGGTATTATTCTTACGACGTGTGTAAGTGAGACAGATATATGTTAAATGTTTAGTGGTTTCAAAGCTACGTCGTCGCGTTTATAAAGTGGCTACACTTTTTTGACACATTTTATTGAGGTTTGCTTCTCTAGTTATATAGCTCAATGCTGTTAGGTATCAAGATTGTTCGGGTTAATGTTGCTATGACTTGGCAGATGGGTGGATACACAAAGTACTTTTATAAAACGTGTAACTTTAGATGCGCAAGACCTCATACACCCAAAATATAGCATTGAGTTAAAAGCATAATACAATGAACAAAATTATTTTTTTAAAGCTATTTTTATTAAGAAAATCGTGTTGACCCTAGCATTGCTTTATGCATGCAAAATTGAGTGTTATTGCCTTAAAATAAGACTTAATTTTCTTTGGCAGATAGTATGGCAAAATACAATAATTTTTGAAAAAAAAAAAAAAACAATATTAAAATTTACTGAAACCGATCCAGTAGTCAATTATGAACAATTTTCAGGTTTTGCGCATTTAAAGTTACATCTTGTATATGGTGGGTAGTAGTAGTGTTTAGTTATTCGCGAATTAACCGATCAATCACCTCTAATGAGCCACAATTGATTTTTCTATTTTAATGGGCCTTTATCGTGCCATGCTAGCCTTAACCGATTAAAGGATGCTGCTGTCAGTTCAATTTACACAATATTCGTCGTCTTCCGCGGCAACCGCAGCTATAAGTTTACGCAAGTGGAAAACGGTTTGCATATTCTGTACCCAAATTCACGTGAACTTGGGGTCGGCTTTCAGTCTAACCGGATGCAGCTGAAAACCAGTATTTTACATGGAGCGACTGCCTTTCAGATCTCCACAACCCTGTTACTGGACAATACGAAACCGCTTAGTAAGACTGGTTGTCAGAATTTCAGACTTCTAACCTGTAACGATTGTCAAAGATCAACGAATAACAGCAGAAAATAACAGCTTAACATGCTTTCCGAGACACGGAGGGATCTTGGTATGTAAAGATGGTCACCCACCCATCCACAGAAAAACCGCGGCAAACGTAGCTTAACCTGATCGATCGACCCGTGCTGCTGTTATTACTTAGCCACAAGCCACGTACTGATGGACGCCCAAAATAACAATTATCTCCATGTTTGTGTCTTGTATGCAAACAAATGGAGCACTGCATCAAATGTTTAAATTAACCCATACGCAAAAGCGCAACGACATTGGAAATGTTGTCTCGTTGTGCTTTCGCGACATGTACTTAAAATTAACCTACCTACTTAAAATTCCTCTCTAACCAACCACACTCACATAAACAACCCCATCACCCCACATTAAGTCCTATTAAAACGCAAAAAAAAAAAATTAAAAACATACCACCAGTACCAGGCTATCATAAAAATTAAGTTTACGATATCCGCGCGCGTCAATATAAAGTCCCATAAAGACGGCCGAACGCTCCACCAGCGTTTAATTACTCGTCCCAATGATGTGCCTGACAAATTGCTGACAAGCTGAGTGCGGCATATTGTTGTTATGTGGTCCGCTTCCTCCGTTTGTATTAACTGCTGGATCGATTTATGTTGCCTTGTTGTACATGGCTGGTCGGGTCATTGTTTAGATATTTTGGGGTCAATTTATTGGGCTTTGATTGGATTGGTGTGGCAGTCTTGGGTGCTGTTAACCATAACAACGTTATCCTCCTTTTGAGCTTTGCTCCAGTCGGGCTGATAACATTTGATTAATGGAGAGCTTATAAATTTGTAAACTACGGTTATGATTTCCCGGGAAGCCTTGTTTTCAGTAGCGGGTATTAAGATCCTAATATTTAAATAAAAACTTAATTTAACTGTTTAAGGACTGGATAGAAATGGTAAGCCGGATATTGAACGATATTCAGAAAAGGATTAGTTTTAGGTAATGGAATTATTTGAGCATCTTTCCATGAACATGTAAATAACTCACTAGATGCAGAAAAATTTAGGACATGGCAAATGACTGGAATGATTACATCCAGCACAGGGACTAAACATATTAATGTTTACAGTTCTCAGAATAAATCGTTGTTCGTTTTAGTATTTTAACCAAATTTTTGGTCAAAAGGCCTAGTAATTACTGGTTTAGCCAATCTTCCATGAACGATATAATTATGCCGGTCATACACATTAGCGGTGGACCGCCCTCGTTTTAATCGTCAATTACAAGGTTTTGTTGTCCCTTCGTTTCCAGATTACTGTGATTATACACGACCAAACTAACACCTCTCTATTACGAGAATAAAAAAAAAACAGTTTCTAAAATATTCTCGAGGTTTTTCTGTACATATACTCTCAAGTCGAGTGTAATAACACTACTATACATGAATGTATTATACAGACGCCAGCACATCAAGCTACCCAAAACTGTCATTTTTTTCCAATCAACTTTAAACCTTATCTTCAGCAATAAAGTTGAAAATCTATTAAATATTGTAGTAGCTTGAAGTGCTGGCGTCTGTACAATGACTTACATTATCTTGTTGTGAGTTCATTTTCCTTTGAAAAGTATTCTACTTTTATGCATAGTAAGATAAGATAATGTTTATTTGCCAAAACCAGTGCTTAGGTTTCCTTAAATTCTATATTAATAGGTAGATTAACAAAGAAAAAAAAATAAGACTAAGGAAGCATTTTCTCGCACTAGGTCGAGCCTGTCTCGTGGAGTCCATGTGTGTGTTCCAAGATTATCTGATGAAAATTTCAACAAAAAATGTATCGGAAATGTACCTTTAGATTCCAACTTGTATGCTCATGTACAAATTGGGTGCTTTGATTTGAGTACTTTAATAGACCTGAAATTCGAATTTTAAATCACCATAAAGATGTTTTTCATTTGACAATTAAGGTTTATTTTATAATTTTCTTAAGTTATTTTTCAATTAGATACCATTTAATAATATTATTGAAACAATAAACTACTAGAAAAAGTGATGAGATATAAACTTGAAACCTTCCAAATACAGACAAATTTGTAACTCACTTCCTTTATTACTGGCTTTGTTTACACTGTCATCGTATAGTTTTGAAACAGATCATAGGTAGTCAATGAAATGGACACTATTCAAACTACCCCCGTTTCGAGCCTTTAACACACTCACCTTTCCACCACAAAGTCGGCTCGGGTGAAGGAAACTGACATAGAGTTCGAATGGTCACTGCTGAGTGCTGACGTATCGAGTGCAATCGATTCAGCGAACTCATAGACACTTGCCGACTGACACAGCCGTGATTCAGCTCAAATGTTTTGTTGGTCTAGGAGATTAATCTCGTGGACTTTCTGACCACTACGCTATAACAATATCAGCAGGTACTTATGCTTTTTAAGTTTGTAACGTCGCTATGTAATTAGGCATATCGCTGCTTTTTGAACACTGAATGAAACTACCTCTGATAATCGAGGTTATTGTGTTTTCAAAGGTAATATATATTACATGCATAATCAGCCTATAATGTTCCCACTGCTGGGACACAGGCCTCCTCTCAGTAAGAGGTAGTGGGCCGTAATCAACCACTCAGGCCCAGTGAGGGTTGGTAGATGTCACATGTTTTAGGTTTTTTTTGGTTTTAGGACATACCGGTTTCCTCACATACCATTTAAAAACTAAAAAAAAAAACATTAAGAATAAAGATATTAGTTTTTTTATGAATGCTGGATGGTAGCTTAAAAATAAAGATTCAGTTGATTGAATAGATTTTGATTAATTTCAGTTACCGTAAAAACTCTGGTAGTTTTCCCTTAGAGGGACGACTTACGCAGAACAGGGCGTTTCAAAACAATTTCGAGCTAGCAAATATAATAATAATAATAATAATAATAATAAGCCTTTTATTCGGACAATAGATATACAATTTTTTTTTTTTTTTTTACACTACTGAAATGTTACATATTTTTACACAATTAAAAATTTTCGCGTATTTGGTGCTTCTTAACTTTCTGTAAGTCCGTTTGCCAGTTGGCAAAGGCCTCCTCCAACCTATTCCATTCTGATCTCACTCTGGCTACTCTACTCCATGTTATGCCTGCAACCTGCTTGATATCATCGTCCCATCTTTTCTGTTGCCTACCTCTTTTCCTTTTACCTTCCCTTGGGTACCATTGTGTAACTATTTTGCTCCATTTTTCCTTTCCTCTGATCATGTGTCCCGACCACTTCCATTTTAGCCTTTTTATTTTTAGGGTTACGTCCTGTATCTTTGTCTGTTTCCTAATGTTGATGTTTCTTATTCTATCCCCCCTCTTTACTCCAAGCATGCTTCTCTCCATTGCTCGTTGGCAAATGGCAATTCTATTGGTTGTATTTTTTGTTATGGCCCATGTTTGGCTTCCATACATTAAGATTGGTAGAATGCAGACATTGAATAATTTGCTCTTTGTTGATATGTGCAGGTTTTTGTCTTTCATTACTTCCCTTAGACCCCAATACCTTTTCCAACTGTTTGCTATCCTTCTTTCGATTTCTTTGTTTATGTTATCTTTAGGTGATATCAACTGACCGAGATATATGTATTCTTCAACATAGCTAATTTGTGATTCGCCTACATTTATGCTGCTTTTGTTTCCATTGGTCATTACTTTTGTTTTTTCGGGATTTAATTTTAGTCCTACTTTTTCACTCTCTGATGCAAGTTCGTTTAACATTCTATTTAGGTCTTCTGGCGTTTTTGCGAATAACACAATATCATCGGCAAATCTTAAGTGTGTTAGTGTGCGGCCGTCGATATTTAAACCCAGGTTTTCCCATTCAAAGCTTCTGAAGATCATTTCCAAAACAGCGGAGAAAAGTTTCGGAGAGAGAGGATCTCCTTGTCTTACTCCTTTTTGTATATTAAATGTATTTCCTTTCTTTTCTAGCTGAATGCACGCCGAGCTGTTTTTGTATACATTTCTAATC
Organism: Globia sparganii; assembly: GCA_949316385.1. NCBI lineage: Eukaryota > Metazoa > Arthropoda > Insecta > Lepidoptera > Noctuidae > Globia > Globia sparganii. The sequence continues at coordinate 8,630,787 of OX438670.1, forward strand.
AATTTTATATATTTTTGTTCTATCCCTTGTTCTTTTAACGCCTCCCAGATGTTTGTATGTATTAGCGAGTCGAACGCCTTGCTATAATCGACAAATGCTAGATAGTATATGAGTTGATATTCGGCATATTTCTCAATGATTTGCCTAACAGCATGGATATGATCAAGTACTGAGTAGTCTCTTCTAAAACCTGCCTGTTCTATTGGCTGTTGTTCATCGAGTTTTCCTTCCATTCGCTTGAGTACGATCCTTGCAAATATTTTGTACAGGTTGGACATCAAACTTATGGGCCGGTAGTTTCCGATATCGTACTGATCACCTTTTTTGTACAGAAGGATTATATTAGATTTTGTCCATTGCTGTGGAATCGTTTCTGTGTTGATGATATCATTGAAGATTTCTTTGAGAATAGGTGTTATTGCCTGTTTCGCTTGTTTTAGTACTTCGTTGCTTATTCCGTCGGGTCCTGGAGCTTTATCGTCTCTTTGGGTTTCTATAGCAAATTCTATTTCTTCCTGCATGATGTTGGGTACGGATGAGATTTCTAACAATTCTATTTCATTTTCTGCTATGTTACTTTCATATAGTTTCTTGTAGTATGATGTAGCAATTCCTAATATTCCTTGTCTTCGATTCTCCTTCATTCTATTATTGTCTTTCATCTGTACGATCCAGTCTTTTTTGTTATTTAACTCCTTATATGCCTTTTTTATTCCTCCTGTCTGTAAAAAAAATAGCAAATATACACTTCTGTATAAGACTATTGTGTTACTACGTTAAAATAGTGGTACTATTACATCCGTAATAAAGTGATCCCAGTTGATCCACCCTTTTGTTAAATCTGTGAGACAATGGTGCGATGACAAGCGGACACAGTTGTTCTATGAGCAATGTGAACACTTTACAATGAATGAGAGTACTCAGGCGTGTTTCAGTAGCTAGGATTAGCCTTTTGTGTCGCTGCATTGATGCGCTGGCAATAAAACAAATGAGCGCTACCTATATGGAAATCGGTGAAGGAAAACATCGTGCACATGTGACGTCCACCAACCCGCAAAGGGCACGCGTGGTGGATTACGGCTGATACACAGAGGAGTCCGATGACCCAGCAATAAGAACATTATAGGCTCATTATGTATATATGGAAATATCAATCTGGGCAGATGATCCTGCGCCAAATCATTCTGAGCGAATGCACATAGGTATAATCACGAGCACTAATATTTTAAACACATAACCATTTTCAAAACTGATTTTCTCCTACTGTATTAATTATAATGTTGTTAATTAAAACATAGTATTTTGGAACACAGAATTATGAAACAGGTCTTATCTCTCAGTTGCAATCGTTATTCTACAAGAAAACAACTTTTGCTCGTGACTGTACTCGAAACAATCTCATCAATTTAAACAATTTGCTTCAAGGAGTAATCGCTCCGGCGTTATAGCCGTATAGATCTTGAGACAAACACAAACGCTTGCGATTTTGACGAGGTTCTACGGACTTGAAGGTAGATCTGACCATGAAATACGTGGTCAAATCTACCTTCAAGTCCTCGAAAATTCATTTTGAGCATGGCCTGTAGGTGTAGTGTATACCAATTCGCAGTTAAGCTACATTAATTTTGAAGCCAATAGGTTTGCAAACCAGCTGCACTTTACAGCCTGGCTTCCGAAGCCTTGATAATAAAGTTCCTAAGGCTGGTTTCTGGAGTACTAAAAGATCTCGTACTGGTGCCATTAAACCTTGCTTTGTAAGGAAGTAGGTGTTGAAATATATCATTCTTCATTGCACTTCGTTCGCTGTGGTAACATAATTGAGTAACACTGTGACAAATTGCTGCACCCATCCTTGCTTATAATGTTATTGCACGACTCACTGAAAAAATAATTTCTTACTACACCACATTGAAGTGATTTCATTAAAAATTTACTGACTTTATACAGTAAGAAGAAATGTTTGTAAAACAATAAAAGACAAAATAGTAACGTTTAATGATTGAACATGCCATTTACTGAAAAAGACGTTAAAGTTAAAACGTTAAAGTTTACTGTCATGACGGTAACATTTTGCCTGAAGCTTTAACTGTTTTCGGATCAGTAAAAAATACCGTTTTGAACGTTAGGCTCATACGGAACTGTTTAAAGCAGTTCAGATCAATGTTTTTTTCATTTTTATTTACTGCTTATTTCTTTCAGTATATCTATTTTATAACTATTCCATACTTCAACGTTTACGACCAGAAAATACTGATTAATAATTTAAGATAATTACTATACTATCCAGAAGCTGTGCTGATAGGTAAAGATTTCCCATAACTCCATACTCGTACACACGAGAAACACGCGTCGATCTGAGAGCTTTGGGTGTTATTAATACATTTGTTTGGGTATTGATGTCAATGAGGTGGGAAGATGCAATAATAATCTAGCATCCCCTTGTTAGAAACAGAGAGCCTAGGATATTATATAAAATTGTGCGGATATGCATTCGTAGAAGATAGTTACTCATATACAGGATGTGTCTGGGAAATCGACAAGCAAACTGTAACCATGAATTCAGCGCATAATTCTAGACCAAATTAGGCTAGTTTTTTTAAATACCTAACCTACTAAAAGTTTCAGAATCATGTACTGAATCCATAGTAATAGGTCGGGGCAAAAATATTTTCGTATTTTGAATCTATTGTTAGTAATCAAACCTCTTTGGCAGTACTGAATGTAACTGGCTGGTTTTAATACTATTAAATGTTGACATTCTAAAGATGCAATAAATAAATAAAAAATAGTTCCCGCCATTTCTCAATTGTTTTTCAAGCAAGCAACATGAACGTATGTGACGAAGAAATTCGGTACATTTTAATGTTTTATTACAAAAATGGTAAAAATGCAACAAACGCCGCGAATAAAAGTTGTGTGGTTTACGGACCTAATGCGGTATCAATACGAGTAGCACAAATGTGGTTCAAGCGTTTCAAGTCAGGAAATTTTAGTGTGAAGGATGAAGCTCGCTCTGGACGCCCTGTCACGGATAAAATCAGTGCCATTTTTGAAAAAGTGGAGCAAGACCGACATATTAGTAGTTATGATATTGCTGAAGAACTGGATGTTGATCACAAAACAGTTTTACGGCATTTACAAAAGTCTGGGTACAAGAAAAAACTTGATATTTGGGTACCACGTGATCTCACTAAGAGAAACTTAATGCAACGTGTTTCCATTTGCGATTCTTTGTTGAAACGTAATAATTCCGACCCATTTCTTAAACGGTTGATTACGGATGATGAAAAATGGATCACTTACGATAAGAATGTCCGAAAAAGATCGTGGTCGAAGCATGGACAAGCCCCACAGACCGTGGCAAAGCCCGGCCTGACTCAGAACAAAGTGATACTGTGTGTTTGGTGGGATTGGAAAGGAATCGTCCACTATGAGCTTTTGCCGCCGGGTAAAACTATCGATTCTGACTTCTACTGTCAAGAACTGATGAGTTTAAAAGAGGCTGTTGAGAAAAACTGGCCGGAGCTGGTGAATAGGAAGGGCGTGGTGTTTCATCACGACAACGCCAGACCGCACTCATCTATAGCCACTCAGCAAAAATTGAGAGAGTTTAGCTGGGATGTGTTGATGCATCCTCCGTATAGCCCTGATCTTGCTCCATCAGATTTCCACCTGTTTCGGTCACTTCAGAACTCTTTAGGAAGCATAAAGTTAACCTCAAAAGAACACCGTGAAAACTACCTGTCAGATTTTTTTGATAAAAAATCTCAAAACTTCTACAGCAATGGGATCATGGCATTGCCCACAAGATGGCAACAAGTCATAGATCAAAACGGCACATACATATTATAAATAAATAAAAAATTAAACCTAGAAGATTTTTTTTTTTTTGTATGAAAAATACGAAAATACTTTTGCCCCGACCTAATAAAAAGTTGCGCGTAGGTAATGTCCATGCCACCCAGTTTATGAACTGTATTCTGTTTCCAAAATATTATAAGAAAGCCTTACGAAGCGACTTATTTCTTTTAATAAAAGTAATCTGGCGATTTTTCAATTGCCAGATAACTTTTATTCGAGGAATAAAATTAACGTTTGACAGTTTTTGTATAAAATAGCTGTCCTCGAATAAAGTTATCAGATGATTGAAAAATTAGCCCTAAGTCTTGTTATGCAAGCTCCTTCAATTAAAATTTATTTTAGAACATTTTTTTTTTCCTTTGCGCGCTAGTGTTAGTCAGTGTTCTTAGCTGCACTTACTAGAAATGGGTTCAGTTTACTACTCCGTCGAGAAACATAAACTTAACAATATTACCTAATATTTTCTCTCAAATCCCAGATCGGGGATGCAGAATTATACTCATAAGTAATATTACTAGCTGAACTAACGCAACAAGCTCTCGAAATACACAACTGAAATAAACTGCAATTTGCAAATAACATTTTGATATTCATGGATTTCGCGAATATGCTTAGCAGTGTGGTTATATGGGCAAAATAGGGATAGAGAATATCGTTGTGAAAATGGTAATTTTCGACGATATTGTATGGATTATTTGTTTCTGGTTTATGTAACACGAAGGACATGAAAATAAACCAATTAATCTGCCTAGCCTTTTCTTTTGCGGCTGCCTATCTGACGTCCACAACCCAGTTACTGGGTACCATGGTAAGACTGGTTGTCCAACTTTTGGGTTTCTAACTACCCGGAAAGACTAAAGATCAACGAATGACTGCCGGGACCAACGGCTTAACGTGCTTCCCGAGCCACTGAGGGGTCTCTATATGTAAAGGATGGTCACCCATCTACGAACCGACCGCGGCAAGCGTAGTGTCGATTGAAACGTGCGGCTGTTATTATTTAGCCACATAATATGGTGTTTATTTATTTAAACTTTTCGCACAAAAAGGTACAATGGCAGACTTAGGTAATGCCTACTGTCGTTCCTGGGTTTCATGCTGAGTAAAGTGTGAGTAAACTTGAGTCCGGAAGAAGATACGTAAGTAAATTAGGTTTTCAATACTGTCATAATAATGTTTGATAAACATTGAATTTCCAAGTAAACATTAAAAGGATATTACCGTGAACGGAACGAACATTTCTTGTACCTACTCATTATACAGTTTGAGTTGAACAGGAGTTCAGCAATACTGAATATCATTAATATTACAAAAACAACAAAAGACTAAAAACAACACACGCTACATAATAATCTGAGCATAATTTAATAGAATAATAAGGTAAATTGAGTTACGAGGTGGGAGGATCCCCGAGAATGAATGGAATGATTGATTGAATGAACGAGTGGACTTTGGGGAGCTCGGTCATTTCCACAGTGTTATTGCCCGTGCATAATCGTGAGGAAAATTAACGATGAATTTTATGAGCGCTGTCAAATATTTTATACGTATTTTGTGTAGCGATACTTTATATTTTAAACGGGTGATCTTCAATTGGGCTTATTCTTGTTGAAAATTTTATGAGTGGTTATTATGGTCTTTGTTTCGCAAGGAGGAAAGTGAAACAATATCGTTTTCAAAGATATTTTATTCTTCATTTCGGGTTTCTAGGCAGTTTCATCATGGTACAATATACAGGCTAACACTAATATACCTACAGGGTGAATTCTCCAAGTGGGAGTGGATGGCCAAATTCGAAACTATGAGGAATAGAGAAAAGTACTCAAAGGAGTCTCGGGCTCGATTTTGATGAAAACTAAAACAACATTACTGATTTTTTGAAAAATCAACATTTCTAGCCAGAAATCGAATCCGTTGATTTTGATTTTAAAAAAAAACACTGTATTATTACACCATTCGATAGTGTCCCTAATAAGGATCAAATTCTGGGATGTAATGACATACGGCAAACTTAAGCAATTTAAATACTAGAATTTCTTTCTTAATAATTAAGGGGTACGTGAAAAACGAAATCTACAAAAATACGTAGTACAAGTAATGCAATTAATGGCTTGAAATGATCTTTGGAATATATTCTAAATGAAATCAATAATATTGTAATACTGAATGCAGTACAATCCTTGAGACGTCGAATCCAGCTATGTATTGAAAACAATGGTCAACATTTTAAACAATTAATCAGTTATGGTTTATTAGGTAGGTAACATAAGAAAAATAAAAAAAGTATTTTGTTAAAAATGAGCTCTTTTCTTTAGTTTGCCATGTGTTATTACTTCCCAAAATTCGATCCTTATTAGCGACACTATCGAATGGTGTAATAATACAGTGTGTGGTTTTTTTTTCAAAACCAACGGATTTTATTCCTGGCTGAAAATATTGAATTTTCAAACATCTAATGAGGCAAGTTTTAGTCTTCATTAAATCGAGCACGAGGCTCCTTTGCGTACTTTTCGCTATTCCTCATAGTTTCGGATTTGGCCAACCACGTCCTCTTGAAAAATTCACCCTGTACCTACAGATAGTGCAGTCCACGAAGACGCGCCCCACTCTTTTTTTCCTAATGCTTACAGCACAAGTGAGCAACATTCTGCTGGGGTTTTAGTTTTGTCGATACACACTAATTATTATTAGTGGCTAATTAGTGTGTATCGAAAAAACTAAAACACTATAAGCGGAATTGACTAGCGATAACCGCTAACGATTAGGAAGAAGAGTGGGGCGCGTCTTCGTGGATTGCACTATATGTATAGGTATATATATAAAAAAAAGAGGAAGCGCTCATTGGGTATAAAAAAAATTCGTTCGCATCGCTGTCACTTTAACTGAGTGTACTGTCGCAAATGCTAAGAAAAAAAAATGGTAGGAAAAAATCTACTACTACAGCTACCCATAATAGCCCTACTCGCAATGCATCAATAAATTAAACCACCGAACCACTTTCAAAAACCGCGTCATTTAACCATTCAAAATCCAATTGATATCGCCACACACAGCACACAACTCTATTACACACCACCGAAAAAAACAATCACAACCACTCTCAAACAAAATCTAGCAGCAAAACGATTTACAAAAATAAAAACGTATCAAGTGTGCCATGCCAACACGTATCGCGCCCGTTTTACACTAGACTGGGAACATTCATCACTTCTCCCCCGTTTGACAGCGGTGTCAAACTAAAACTCGACAGCATCGGTATGTTCCCGTCCGAATATTCCCACTGGCTCTCCTGTTTATTAAAACCACAAATATTTGACGAACAACCGCCGAAAATGTTACGTTCTCATAATCACGAAATTAGATGTTGTGTTGTTACTTCACTGGCTATTTATTTTTGAGGGTCAATGAGTTGGCTTTGAGGCTATTTTTAGAAGTTGTTAGTGAAATAAACATGAGGGTTATGTTGTTGAAACTGTTTTGAGTTTAGAATGGATAATATATTGAACATCGTTTTGCTTTTCCCAGTGATGTTCAGTTCAGATTCCGGTACAAACTCATAATCATACTCATAACTTAGTTAACATCTTAATTGGAAATACAATTAAAGCAAGTAGAGCTAAGAATAATAATTTGTAACTACCTGATAAGCAGACAATAAAATATACAGAAAGCTTCAGGCATCTATTTTTGTTCATTTTTTTTAAATTAGGGCCTTTTATAACCGGAACGCCATATGACAGTCTTATCATAACCTAAAAATAAACACTGCTACGCATCATATTTGTGCCATGTATCGGAAAAATGAAATGAATGAAAAATGGAACGAGTTTATTCACAGAAATATTTTTTTATAAGACATATTATTACCTTTGACATAGCTCCTTTGTTGTACTTATTAACTTTTTTTTTATAATGATTCTTTTTCACATATGTAGAGGTTAATAAAACTACTTCTTCATTAAAGTAACTCGTTTTCTGAAAAATAACTAAGGCCTAATAATCAATTCATCCTTTGCTCTGACAATATAAAACAGGAGAAAACATGTAGAAAATATGAACCAAAAAAGTGCCTTGTAGCAACATTTGCTACAACTAGTACACGACAATAGCCTTATTTGTATTTATCTTTCCCACGGTAGACCTCCAGCAAAATATACAAACAGAAACATCTCTATCTAATCTCGGTGAGTCGAAGCCTGAGCCTCAATTTGCAAAAAGGTAGAAGTTTCCTCTCCATTTCGTCGCTTCATAAGATTGTGGAGGGAGGGAGAGCTTATTTGTTCCGCGAAATATGTATGAAGAATAAAGGTTTGCTTCCACACCGTCAGAATTTCTTTAAACATTTTTCAAAACTTTATCTTGGATGTTAATAACCACCAAGTTATTGCTAATTGTGAACCTGTTAGAATGCGATTATCTATTAGAAGTAAATTGATATTAGAATATCAACGACAAGTTACTGTATAGTTGGACCTCCCAAGAAAATTTTTGGAATATAGAAACTGAGGATAAACTGAGGTTAAAAATACTAGCCTTCACTCAAGAATAAAATCAGTGAAAAACATTTATCAAAAACAAGGAAACAAGAAAATAAAAAAACTTAATGGCGTTTTCCAATTACTTTGACGCCCAGTGGCCAGTATTTTGAATTAATACTATTAACTATTAAAAAAGTCGTATTTGAAAGAGTCCCAAAAATAAATTCACGTAAGATTCGAGCCATTTAAGTAACAACCTTATGAACAGAGATATAAAAAGATAAATGCGAATGAAGATGCAGTGGAATGGAGAAAAATAACGTACCTACCGAGGGTTACGTATCTGAGGGAGGGAACAAAATTGTTTTCTCGTGTTTTGTTTTTGTTTTTACAGCACCGCTTTTATATATTTTTATTTGTTAAAAATTGAAGTACTTACAGGGAACACTTTCCTAATATCTGTACTCTTTGCTGATTGGAATTTCGTGTGAAATGTTTTTAAAATGGTTTCTTTTTTGTCTTTTGCTCTTGAATTAAGAATAAATGGAAAGCTGTGTGCTCTCTGGAATTATCTGGCTGGATATTCTTTAAAACAGCAAAACGTGTCAGGAAAATGCAGCTGATAGTTATAATTTTACATCCCGAAGTAGGTAAGTTTATTAGCAACATACCAAAAGGTTTCGAAGAAAATAATTAATAAGGCGCAATTCGTCTCCTGCCTTTATCCCAATTTATTTGGGGTCGGTTGCAACATGTCTTTTTCATCCATACTTCTCTATTAGTCGTGATCTCGGTAGTCACCCCTTTCTAACCATATCTTCATTCACACAGACGATCCATCCATTAAAAAGGCACCAAAACAATAATGTTATTCCATCACTAATTAATCAATCACGATGAAAGGCACCGTGTTCTATTGTAAAACACTATTGTTCAACCCAAATACCATTACATTCCACGCTCCTAACATAAACCTACCCTACAAAGGAACGGCTCAAACCTTCATCAAACTAATTTGACGCAAACTATTCAGCTAATTCAGCCACAGCGGCTTGAAGCAATTCTTCTAAACGGCCACATAACATCTTGGAATGTTTTACACCGTCCGGCCATCGGTCACTGTCACGTGCTCTGAATAGTTGATGCTTGCCGTATCGCCCACCTGCCTGCAACCTTTATAACGTGGCTCCAGAGAAGTTTGTTCAACCAAGATAGTTAGAAAAATGACCATATTTTTGAAGTTTTATGCAACGTTTTCTTTATTTTTAAAGAGGAATTTTGTAGGATATTCTACATTCTACTATTATGTGATTATGTCCCTGGTGGCTCTGAGTACCTGAGCACCTAATCTGCATTCGCGATTTATTTGCCAAAAATGTAAACAAATATGAGTTTATTGCAAAATAACTTTAAATCCTACACAATAGAGTCCAGTTTACGCTACAACTTCAAACATTTTTATAACTTTATTCAATAGTGCTAGTCACTCTGAAATCAACTTTATTGTCAATAAAATAAAGTTGATATTTGTTTAACTTGAAATAATATTAATTTGAAACATGAGTTTGAATTGACTTTAGGTACTTACCTACCTACTTGCTCTATATGCGTTGGATCTTAACGCGCCTTGTGCCCTTTTTGTAGTATGAAAAAACCTAAAATTAAGTGGAACTAGGTTTTTAAAAATCAGCCATAAATTTAGTACTTGGTTTCATCATAGAATGCTTACTCGATGGACAGGTGATTTGACGAATTTCATTCACAGAAAAAAACCAATCTAGGTACTCGTAGCAATTGCTAAGAACAGGGTAGAATGACTCATCATGTTTTATGTTAGTACGAGCCAATAGGGATAACGGTATGCACATCAGTTATAACTATGGTATTAAATTCATCTAACTGTCACATTAGGCAGCCCGCCAAAAAGTTATGTGACTTTTGCATTACATATTATTATACGAGTACAGTGCGGTTATCATTATATTTTCAACACAATACTTTACGACTAAAGTCTGTTGTAAGCCTGGCTGGCCTTATCGATATAACTATCGATTACTTATCGAGTTTAACTATAATGAAAATATAGGTATAGAACTAGCTTTCACCCGCGGCTATATCGATAAAATGTATAATGTTCTTCCTTAGGGTTCAAAGTATCCCCATATCTACCAAATTTTATCAAAATCGGTCCGGCCGTTTCGGAGATTAGCCGGAAAAAGCAAACAGACGGACAAAATTTAAAAAAATATATTATAAGTACTCTATATACTTTCATATGCATTTAGTAAAAACGCTGTTATTTTGACATTATAAAAAGACACTAAAATTTCATTTATTTATTGATTTTCACAGGTTTAACTCATAAATCCGTATAAAAATATACCTATCCCTCGAACTCACCCACCAGTACTCTTGTCTACTCCAGCAAATGTAAACGCGCCCTCAGTCGATTCCAGTGACGTGCGGCCATGTTGTGACCTATGTTCGTGCCATGGACAAGTGCGATTCATTCAAGTCAACCGCTACGAAACCGAGTGTCTTGCACTGATGAATGAAGCTGGGTGTAGTCGGAGAGCGGGAGCCAGCGGCACAGTTGCATCCAAGTTTTACTGGAAGGGACAAGTTTAGATTGTGTGCAGCTCTTATAAAGTTGTCGACACTGAAAGTATTTTAACTTGACTTTTAAACTAAGAATAATAGAACTGCGGGGTAAAGCGCAGAGATCGATATTTGAATCAGAGGGGCAATTCTTGTATTTTTTAGAACGTTCACAGTTTGACCTCTGTCTCAATCTGTCAAAAATGCCTCTAAATTCCCTACATTTTTGACATTGATTATCGCTGAGATGTGATTGCGACTAGATTTTGAACGTTTTAAATTACGGGAATTGGTCTTCAGGGTAGAAAACGGTCAAGCGTTCTGTGATTGACACGCATTCTATGGCGTTTCTCCGAAAAAATCGGGATTCAAAGAGAAGTTCTCGAAACGTCATCGAGTCGAGATTTTTGACAATAGGTACTTTGAGTGACGTTGAGTGGAGTTGAAGAATTTTTCATGGAAATAATTTAGAAAACGGGGGTGAAATTCATTTAGTATTTTGAGAGCTATGTTTATCTATAGTTGTGCGTTGTCGAACTTGTTTTTTTTTGCTGCTCTCTGATTTGACATTCTATTTCTAACCTACAATAAATTTAAAAATTCTACGGTCCTTTTTACAGTTTCTTTATCTGTGGCAGCAACCCATTAGCAACCATATAACAACGAGAATAAAGATCACTACAATGCAAGATTACGGGTAAAAATAATAACTGTTGGTTGAATTATTGAAAGCTGTTTACTGAATACCATGGAGCCTCGTTTCAAACTGATTAAATCCATTTCCTATATCTGCTGTTAATTAGTTGGTGGCGGTGGTTATAACTACCGGTGATTTAATGGAACGATGAGGAATTAATATCTTAATTAATTCAATATAATCTACCTGCTATAGTATGCTCCATTATGTAATTATATCTTCGAAAATTAGTTTAGTTGCCTTTAATATTATAGTAATACCGGTCCTGATTCTGTAATGCACGGAGTTAATATTAAAGTTACAGTTATACTGTCACTTTCTATAAGGCAGAGTGAGAATAGTATAAGTATTACGATAATATGTGACCCGTTCCTAAGTTACGCTTTTCTGTGTAAAAATTCACCATTTAAGTCACAGGAAAGCGTCACTTAAGTGCAGCAGTGCTATTCTGTAAAAATCTCACCGTGAAAACTAAGGTGAAGTGAGCTGTTATTCCACCTGATGTTAGCGATTGCCTCCATTGATAATTCACTTCACGCTCACTTCACCTGTGTTATCACAGTGAGATTTTTACAGAATCGATAGGCTGGTTTAGGTCAAACAGTGCTATAAAGAATAGAATTATTTTTATTTTACAACTTGATGTACACATATTATATGTTAACACGTCTTTAAGGTAATGTATCGTGTAATGCAAGGCTGTACAACCCCAGGCTCGCGGGCCACCAAGTGGCCCGCCAATGCATTTGAATTGACTCGCTAAAAGCTATCAGCTGGCAATAGTCTTGAGTAGATTTAAAATATTTTGCTTCTCATGAACCTATGCTCAAATAGTCAACAATAAAACATATTTTCAGACTTAATTTTACTATAGACCTCAGATTTGGCGCCAAATATATGTTTTTTGCATAAAAACCTCATCAATGGTATCAGTGAAGTTTTTTTCTTAGATTATTAACAATTTAAAGCTGAGAAAGTTTTGCTTACAAGATGGCCCGCTGACACGTAATCAAAATTATGGCCCACCTTCAAAATTGGTTAGGCAGCCTTGGCCTAATGTAATGCGAATAGTGTGTATAAACTCAACGCGAATCCTGTATATATGAGTTCGACTGAGAGAGCCTTTGTGTTCGCTAAAAACCGACAGCTGATGAATCAGCGCGAGCGTTACATGTTATGCTCGCAGGAGACTGCGTCCACACGTAGAATTCACGTTATATTACACGATATATTTCATTACACATTACACGCGTTTGTACACGGCTTTAGATGTTAATTTATGTATACGCACCCACGACACAACTTTCGAGGCAACGTTTCATATAAAAAATGTCACCTTCAACAGGCTAAAACTACCAAACTCAACCAAATACATTGTTTATTCTGAGCCCCAAGACCCATAAAGTTTGATATATTGTACCGTTATCAGGATATTAAAGTTTATGCCTCTTAAAGATATTAATAGCCCCTCTGTGCGACAACAATGCTCTCTAAATACCAAGTAAAGGGCAAGCCCCATGTGGGCCCAGGGCCTTGACATCGCTACACATGGCAGAATTTTTGAGAAAAATATAGCGGGCTTTACCTACATGTTCATATACATCGCTCTTATAATCTAGGAAATTGAGCAGAATATACGTTACATTTACAGTTGGACAGTCAATTAAAATAAAATAAAATTGTTTATTCTTTATATAGTATAGCGGAATCACTTTTACACGTCATATTATAAAAAAATAAGCGACATGGAGTCGACATTTTCTAACTGGCTGAACTGAGAAGATATCAATGGCGAAACAAACTCAGGGGTCTAAGACTATAAAGAAGGGGCTCGTAAGGGCCGTAGCCTGCCGGGGCAGCGGGATTGTTCGAAAGGGTTACCGCTACCCCGGAACATAAAGGGCTAAGGAAGGAACATTTTAGTCAGTAAGAGCCTGACTCCCCCTCCCTTCTGCTCCACCCTGAGCGGGAGAGGTGATTTGATGATTTCCTATCCATAAAAAAAGGGGTCAAAGTCTATTTTAAAGTCCAGAAATAATCTTGGTCAGATCATGTGAAGACAATGTGGATTAGTGCCTGAAATGGTCTTTTGAGGAACTGCCAGTCCAATCAGTGCAAACATTTGCCAGTAATCATGTAGCTCCACTCAGAACTCGAGCAGCTCACCCGATGATTGATACCAAAGAATGGACATTTGGCGGTAGGCCGCTTAAAGTACTCAAACTTGCAGACCAACATAAAAACTAACGGAGAACGAAAGAACAAAAAATCAACTCACATAGTCCTCAAATTCACAATAATTAAAGTAAAATAATGTTTAACCTTACTGACGGTTTATGTGACCGAGGCAGCCAAAGACAATAATTAAATATAGTTGGTATCTTAAATCGCTTTGGAGACAGTCAACTTAAATAACAACCTTCCTCACAGTCTCTTATATTTCTACATAGGTATAGTGTATATTATGTAGATACATTTCATATCGTTAAATATATCTATAACAAATCATAAATATATACATCCCGCCGACACGAGAGAAGAAAAGCAAGTAAAATGCCAAAGGCATTAAGTCCGCCTTTGTACAGTTTTTACTTGTGCATAAAGTTTTAATAAACAAATAAAATGTTGTAAAATCTTTAGTTTCTGAATTGTCTTTTGCCATTACATATTATGTCCATATTATGTCTTTATCCACATATAGGCATTATCTGCCACCACATAGACTAGCTATAAGACGTTCCGCAGTTCGGTTTAACAAATTTATCGACCGACACCGCAATTCTTTCGAGAATTATGTCGAAGGCAGGCGACCAGCTCCCCCATTCGCGTAATGTTATAGCTGTCGAGGGCACTCGTGCGCTACCTAATGATCGCACGTTTTGTTCCTTTGAACGAAACCGATATAGTCCATTGGAAGAATTCGCTTATTATTCGAGAAACTCAACGACAAAGTAGTTTTTAATAGTACCTACCTATCTTTCCATCGGCCATGCTGGACCACGAACATTATGGAATTCTTGGAGTGATTAACAGGAAGCTTTAACGTATGAATAGTGCAACCTACTTATGCTAAAATATTTTATTTGGGGCAAGCTCAGGAAATACAATCAGTAAAAAAGGGGCATTTGAAAATAACAAAATTATATTAAAAACAACAAAAAAAGACATGTGCGAGGCTTCTATGACAACATAATGATGCGATAATAAAAAATACTGCAGCGCTGATAACTGAAATGTAACTAACCATCATTTGCTAAAACGTCATTAAACAGTCAACAGCACAAAAATTTGCCTACTCCTCCGCAAAATACAGGTGTAACTATACCCTCATAATGATAAGACTACACTCTTATAATGCAATTTAAAATTTTGTATGTGTCACATGTGCAGAGCTTTGAAACTTATTACTTTGGCAGAACGAGCTTGTCGCACAAAATTGATATTTGATCGTTCGATACGAGCGGAGCTTGCGCTAAGTTTTATTATAATTCCTATCTGCTTCAGTTGAAGATAGTGGTTGCAAGATAAGGTAAATTTAATGCTGTTTTGGGAAGATAGGTAGTCGTGACTTCAAAAAGGAGGAGGTTCTCAATTCGACTATATGTTTGTTTTTTTTTTTTTTGTATATTTGTCAAGCGATATCTCCGGCAATTGTAAATCGATTTCAATTTTTTTTAATGTTTGGTGTATGCTGTAGGGGGCTCTCATAAATTTTAAATTAACTTTGCTTGGGTAGTTTTTGAGATAGCTTCAATAATAAGTATTTTTGATACTTAGTTTATATTAATGATGTTATAATGACTTCCTGTCACTAATATTTACATAGCAAGTAGTGTTAAATATGAATTTGTGTGGGGTAAGTACAACTTGGAAATGAAAAATAAAATCTTTTTACAAATTAAAAAATGCAGACTCCCAAAAAAGACACTAACAAAGTGAAAAATAACTTTAATTTCGGAAGTCGGTGGCCAACAACGAAAATGCAAACCCAACGACACCGAATTCCGAAATTTAAATTATTTTTCACTTCGTAGTGTCTTTTTTCGAAGTCGGTTGTTTTTTTTTGTAATTATAGACACCAATGAATGAAGGCGTCCAAACATATTTCTAGAAACTTTTATTTCTCACAAACTGTGGTTTGCTGATTAGTGTATTGAACGGACGATTAAACACTAAGCTAGATAGTCTTAAAAAGTCTAGTGTTTGTGATCCACTTAAGAGAAAAATACAAAGTAACAAGTCGTTAGAGTCGTCCGGGAGACATATTGCTGTTGCATTGTTGGATGGTCGGTAGGGCTGGAACAAAGCTTTTGCATTGTAGCAATTGTTGTACACTGG
This sequence comes from Globia sparganii, assembly GCA_949316385.1. Classification (NCBI taxonomy): domain Eukaryota; kingdom Metazoa; phylum Arthropoda; class Insecta; order Lepidoptera; family Noctuidae; genus Globia; species Globia sparganii. The sequence continues at coordinate 8,646,759 of OX438670.1, forward strand.
TGCCGATTCTGTTGTTCACAAACTAAACTAAATTTAAGTTCAGTGCATCTTTTTCTTTCAATTTAATTAAAAAAAGGACAGAAGTTAAATATTAGTTTAGCCCTGTCAAATTAGTCAGCGCCTAACGTAAATTGACGCATTTTTAGTAGCCAATTTTTTTATCACATCTAAACTTCTCTATGGTATGGAGTATTTGACAGGACTAAGCTAATATTTATCTTCTGTCATTTTCCAAATGAAATAGAAAGAAAAAGATGCACTGAACTTAAATTTAGTTTAGTTTATGAACAAGGGAATCTATATAAAGATAGTTGTATGACTTTTATGCATGTATTTAGTCATGCTTTGGCGGTAATCGTAAATGTTAATCCCTATTATCATAATTATAGCAACACTAGCTGCGCCCCGTAGTTATATCCACATAAGTGTTAGTCCCGAAAATCACTCAATACTCAGGTACTCGTATTACTTAATACTAGTTTCAACCAATTAAATGGCTCGAATCTAGTTTTAAGTAATGCTTGAGTATTGAGTGACGTTCTGTAATACGGGCCTTAATCGCGTGGGAATATTGAGATAAATAGTATTCTATGTTCTAATCCAGGTCATGGTCTACCTATGTGCTATATTTCATCCAAATCCGTTTAGCCGGTTTAGCGTGAAACCATAGCAAACAAACATACAAATCTTTTCTCTTTATTATATTACTAGCTGCGCCCCGCGGTTTCATCCGCATAACTGTCGATCCCTTGGGAATATAGGGATAAAAAGTAGCCTATATGTTAATCCAGGGTGTCAGCTACCTCCATACAAATTTTTATTAAAATTTGTCCAGCCGTTTGAGCATGAAGAAGTAACAAACATATAAACACACATACACACTGACAACCTTTCGCCTTTATAATATTAGTGTGATGTGATTAGTTTAGTTACATAATTGGTAAATTAAATTTCACAACTAAAATAATACCTAGGACCACACAACGTTTTGTTATGTATTTATCTAATTGTTAGTACCGATAACAAGAATCTGATAAAAATAAATGATGATACTGATAAAAATAAATGATGATATTATATCATAATTTATCTAGTCGTAGCAAAAGTGCTACGGGCTACGGGGCTACGCGCTACGCTCGTAGCATAGTGATGCTTATTAATCCAATGAACCGTTTGCGTTTCGACACTACCGCATAAATTTTAAAACCACTTTTTTATTCTGTACGTTAACTCTCTAGTTTGTTTAGAATAAAAAAGTACAAAAAACGATGTGTAAATGTATTTTTTTTATTCCAACCGTTTAGCCAATATTTATTTTAGGTGTAGTTGCGCAAAGAGTGGATGTTTGCGAGATAAACTCGATTAATAATTCGATGACTGATAGTTTTATTCATATTTGTGAAACACCACACGTGGTTAATGGATTGGTGACAGCAGTATGCTGTCATTTTAAAACTCAACTCATTGTTTTATAGCATTGAGTCTACTTTAGCAAGACATGTAACTGCTAAATACAGACAGGGATATTAATTGTTAAGCAAATTGACACTTAACGTCAATTTGCCGTGTTAAAGCCACTTCATAAAACTATCAAAGAACGACACTGTTTGTGATTTGAATATACTGACAATTTAAGTTGGTAGGTAGTCAATTTTTTTTTGTAAATCATCATTCAATTTTATTTTAAAATACACGTCTTTTAAAGCAATAATTTATTCATAAAATACAGCATGTTATTAGAAACATAAAGTCAATTTGAATAACAATTAATTTCCCTGACTTTACAAAAGCTAATAATTTACTAATTTTCTTTGAAAATTTTGCACATAGTAAGTGTATTGGCAAGTCAGACTTTCTTAACACTCCATAAATGTAGATTCTAACTTGAAAATTCGATTGGAATGCAAAAATGTTCTGTGTTGCTAAGGAGAGAAGAAACAATTTAAATAATACGAAGTTGTTTAATATACAGGGGAATTAGCATTACAAATGTATCTTCAGATATTTTACCTTTATTTTACACTTAGTACTCGCGGGATAAAAATACACGTTATATTGATATGTCTGCTTAACCCGGGTATACATGCGATATTTTAGGTTATGATATTGATATCCCTTTTTTACTGTTATAATATGCCTGTGTCTATGTTTTGACAAGCGGACTGTTGTTATGTAACATTTTCAGGTAGCACACATGCAGGGAGACAGGGAAATTTGACGTATTCCTTGAAAGGGGTTATACTACGAGGTCATTAGCAACAAATTTAGCCCAGATAAAAAAATATTATTATTAATTTAATTAGTTTACTAAAAATGTTTGCTGCTAAGCACCTCTTATTACTGATATTATGCAGGTTTTGGGCCAGCTTTTTTTTCAAAATGAACACTCATTTTTCATCTTTTAGAAAGTATCAATGAAATGTTTAGGGTGGAGAAGTTTTTTCATAGTTTTTGGTAACAAGTCAGAAAATTTATAAAAATCAAAGAACCGACACAGTTTGGTAACCATCCAGTTATAGCCTTTATTTAATTTGTTGCTAATGATCTCTAGTATAACCCCTTTCGGGGAATACGTCGAGTTTCCCTGTCACCTTGTATATATATATTTTTCGTACCACATATATATATTTTTTATGTTGTTAACTGGATTATATTATAGGTCAGTGTCCAATTCGTGAAAAGTTCAATTTAAATTTGTTTTTTTTTCATATAGAGAAACCATTTTATAAGTAGCTCTGAATTCGTTTCATCATCAGCCTACAGCAGTCCACTGCTGACTGCCAGTTGACTTCCCCGTTTGTCTCGTGGTCGCTAGCGCGACTGCTGAGCTTGTGGTCCTGGGTTCGATTCCTAGGTCAGGCAAAGTGTTATTGGGTTTTTCCATTAGGAGTTTCCTAGTAAGAGCCCAGAGTTTGGAAGTTGGCGGCCTGATACTCCCGTGCCTCGGAAAGCATGTTAATCCGTTGGTCCTGCGCCTGATCTCTCTCTCCGGTCGTGACAGATTGCGTGCCGTCCCATCGGACTACGAGAGTGAGGGGAAAGAGAGTTCACCCACCTATCGCCCGCGTTGAAGATTAGTCTTGATTGGTCGAAATACGGTCTGCAGAGCCATTACAGTAGTCTACTGCTGGAAATTTCCTCTCTAAATGCATTTAGATTCTCGGCAACTCTGCGTGAATTCTAAGCTATAAATTCCTGTACCTACATAAAGACGTATTCTTAAAAATGTCCATGTTTCACTTCAAATATCGCGACAAATTGAAAAGACAAACTTTAGTGTTGTATTCATAAAGAGCAATTCCGGACCAAGTATGAAATAAACTCCGTCGTATTTTAATACAGTATTTTTACGAGAAAACCAAAGGAAGCACGTTTCACTTTTAAAAATACTTTTTTATATCAACAGACACTGGTGTCTGGAAAGTTTATATCACCACAAAACTATAGTATTACACTTCCGACAACCGAGGAATCCAGGCCAAGCACTCGTATTTTAAATGAAAACATCACGCGTTCTTGAGAACAATTTGTATTATTTATTCACGCCATTATTTATATAAAGTTTTTTATTTTGATGCACTGTAGTGTTATACAAAACTAGCTTCTACCCGTGACTTCGTCAGCGTGAAACGGCCCCCGACTCATCGCGTCGCATACAAATAAAAAAAAATTACCTCTAATATTAGTACTTACAGATAAAAATTGACGTTAAGCCGTTGGTCCCGGCTGTCATTCGTGGATCTTTGACAGTCGTTACGAGTAGGTAGTCAGAAGTCCGAAAGTCTGACAATAAGTATTACCAAGGGATATCGTATTACCCAGTAACTGGGTTGTGGAGGTCAGATAGGCAGTCGCTCCATGTAAAACACTGGTATTCAACTGCATCCGGTTAAATTGGAAGCCGACCCCAAAATAGTTGGGAAAAGGCTAGGCAGATGATGATGAGATATAGATACTACAAGTTGCAACTATCACATTTTTGGGCTTTTAAGGGTGCTATACTCTTCTTCGAGTCGGCACAATTCATTCGGCGGTATTTGTCGAAAATCAAAGCCGACCAAAAGCAAACTACAGATAATTTTCGGCTATCAATCGACTCGCGTCAGTCGGCAAATTCCGTTCGACATCTACCCTCGCTGAATCATGTTTAAATCGGCTCGACACAATTCGAGCTAAGCCGATTTTTTTCCCTGGACGTAATATCTAGAATTATTTGATTTTGCCGCCCAGTTATACCGAATCATGATAACCCGAAGAAGTGTGTGTGTCTACCCTAACCCTCTTTTTTTCTCATTTTAAATTCTGTGAAAGATATTATAATGGTTAATTTGTCTTTTATTTGGGCACATAGCGTGTGTGAAGGTAATAATACATATACCGTAACATGGTTTTATTTACAGTGTGTGCATGAAACTTCATGGAATATTTAAAGTTATTCAAAGCAATCGTAACATGCGTGCATGCAACGCTTTCATGCTTGTATTGTCGTCGATATGAATAAAACAGCAATGTCTGTGACTTTAGTATAACGTCAAGAATATACCGTATTAGGTACAGTCAGCCTCAAGAAGATGTATGACATCGACCAGAATTCATTTATTTTTCTACAATTTGTGTTCCTTATTCTAATCTAAATCTAATCTAACTATCCTGTATTGTCTCACAGCAGGGCAAATACCTGACTCTCCCTTTTTCACACAATTCTGTTTTTTTGCGATTGCCGGTCAGTCCTTATTACTGTATAAACATGTAGTACAATTAAATACCCAATGTATAGTATGTTTTGTGTGTAAAAGAGCATTAAATCCAGAACTTATGATTTCATTCATCATTTGGATCAAGAAAGCAACCCTGTAATACCAGAAACTCAAATGCATTGATATGATAATTTATGGCCCAACGAATGTAGACATTTGGGGCGCTTGTCCATGAAAACAACTTTTTGAGGCTGACCCTATATATCAGGTAGGTATGTAATGTATGAGTTTACACAGAGAGTATATTGGAGTAGCCATATATAAATAAAACAAAGTCGGGTTAGTTACACCATTTAGGATTCAAGCACGTCTGGACCGATTTTTATAAATTTCGATTTATTGGATTCGTCTCCACCCCGAATAGCAGAAACTACTAAAACATGGAAAAAATCACGAAAAAAAATATCATCATCTGCCGAGCCTTTTCCCAACTATGTTGGGGTTGGCTTCCAGTCTAACCGGCTGCAGCTGCATACCAGTATTTTACATGGAGCGATTGCCTATTTGACCTCCACAACCCAGTTACTGGGTAATAAGATACTCCACGTAAAAAAATATAATGAAGGTAATTCATGTTCTCATACATTTTGTATTTATTGATTCTGAGGCGGGTACGAAGTTCACCGGATCAGCTAGTTTTTAATATTAATCACAATCACTTGAGTACATTATATTTCTGTATACCAAACCAAATTAAGCCTACGTGGCAGTTCCCGCCTGTCTGTTCAGAAAATAAAATACACAGCTCAAATCAAAAGAATAGCGGAGCTCAGTTAATTCAACTGGTTTGCGGAAAGCCTGCAGGCGTCGTATTAAAAAATACATAACATCATGAAAAAGATAATATTTTATTCACGACGTTTCTAGGACGTTTTTAATTTATGAAATTAAGATTTCCCGGGAGTCTGTGCTTCGAAGCGCGGATATATTTTATTCGGTATATATGCTTCAGTTTTCTGTTGTACAGACGCCAGCACACCAAGCCACTACAATCTGTCAAATTTATTTAATAGATTTTAAACTTTATTGTTAAAGCATAAGGTTCAAAGTTGATTGGGAAAATTCTGGGAAAAAAAAACTTCTTCGTTTGTTTCACAATATTGCTAAAATCGTCTTCAATTGTTTCACTATATTGCTAAAATCTCCAGAATGCATTGTTTGTTGGTATACTTATTGGAATCACTGAGCTTAATGTTCGGTAAGAAACAAAGAGCTTACATAAGAGGACTGCATTCTGCAAAGCTCATATGTAACTATGTACTTATAAAATCTCTAGACAGACCACAATAGGATGGGCTTAAGGAGATTTCTACGAAAACCTTGTATCATAAGAGAGGGCAGTTTATGGTACGGTAAATTATTATTTTCTGAAATTATTTACAACTAGCTGCGCCCCGCGGTTCGACCCGCATAAGTGTCAATCCCGTAAGAATATCGGGATAAAAAGTAGCCTATATGTTAATTAAGTGTGTGTCAGCTACCTCCATACAAAATTTTATCAAAATTGGTCGCGCCGTTTGAACGTAAAGAAGTAACAAACATATGTATAAACACACACACTCACAAACTTTCACCTTTATAATATTAGTGTGAAGTGAGATAGTATTATGTCCATACTATAATTCTCATGTTGCTTGCACTCAGCCGTTCCAGCGCTCTATCCCTTGGACTGTTAACAATCTTGTACTCGTAATTATAGATAGTGTAATCCACGAAGACGCGCCCCACTCTTCTTCCGAATCGTTAGTGTTTATCGCTAGTTAATTTCATTAGTGTTTTAGTTCTTTCGATACACTCTAATTGCCCACTTATGATAATTCGTGTGTATTTACAAAACTAAAACACTAGCGGAATGTTGCACACTTCTGCTGTAAGCATTAGGAAAAAGAGTGGGGTGCGTCTCACTATCTATACACTCAAATACATACAGTCACAACTCTTTGCTATAGTAGGCAGAACCTACAGAATGTTTACTTCTTTCTTCCGATCCTTACATACCTATTTATTTTGTTTTAATTGAAACAACGACCAGTCGAACAAGCACGGAGTTCTCTTGCAGGTATAATTCTAATGATATATTGCGAATCCTCTGAAATCAGCGTAATTTTATTCCTCCCATGTTATAATTTAATGGCGGTCAGAGTTTTGACTCCTATTAGAAGAGACCCCGAGGATCCCGAGCGTGTAACCCATGATGGTAATTATTCGAAGTCTTTACTGGCAAAATTACCATTAGAAACGTATCGTTTGAAAACGATCCCATGAGAGCTGAGGGCCATCATTAATAATACCACTGGCAGTTCATTCATCCATTACTTTATAAATTTTACAGTAAAAATACGGCACTAAGATGTATTTACAAAGTAATCCATAATAATTTCAATAAATACTTATTTATTGTACTTAGTAGATGAATGAAATAAATTCTTTTCGGTGAGAAATTAAATAAATATTTACGCCTTTCATTCTTCTCCCCAGTGTGAACCTGAAACAAAGAACAGGTAGAAAAACAAACAACAAACCACACAAAAAAAAATATCTCAACGTTTTCAGAGCCGGGACTAAAACTCAATAGTAAAGTTTACACACAAAAGTCACAGAAACAACACAGGCAGATGTAATATAAACTTACGTTAACACGTACGCACTTACGTTGTGCATTCAAGCAAAGCACATTTTAATATACTTACCTATTATACAAATAGGTAATACCTACATTATATGTCGACCTTTCAGTCTTTCCTTAGTAGCGCAGGTCCGATATCGATATCGAACTATCAGGCTCTGTAGTCCGGTCGTATTGCATCAACGAACTATCGAGACGAAAAGTCCGGGACCGGACTAAATAACCGAACTACTGAGAACATCCAAACGGCCGTGACAGCCGCTTTACTTTGTGTAAATTATTTCATCATTACTGCTCATAAAACGGTGAAAGAGAAGATCGTGAGGAAACCGAAATGCACAGTCAGCAAAGAAGATAAGTATACAGGGTCGTCGAATATAGTTGAAGTTTACTAAGAAACGGATTGATGTTTGCGAATGAAATTTAATTTGATAAATGAACTATTTGTTTTCTAATAATTTTATTCGAAAACATCAATCTAAACTTCAACTATATTCGACGACCCTGCATACTTATCTCCTTTGCTGACTGTTCAAGAAACAAAAATTCGAAGACATGGTGACATCTATCAACCCGCACTGTGCCCGCGTGGTAGCCCATTCCCTCTCATCGAGAGGAGGCCTGTGTCCCTGCAGTGGGAACAATATAGGCTGATTATGTATACAAAAAGGTAGTACCTACATTAACAAAAAACCCACACAGGTGTGTAGGTTTATGTATCACTTTACTACCCAAATTCAAGCAAATAAATGATTTGATTTGACTTCTTTCGGGTTAGAAATGAGATTAACTTTACTACTAACACCTTCATACTTTTCCAAAGAAATCAGCAAAAAGCAGACTACGAATCCACAAAAAATCATGTAATATGAACTTCATCCTTCATCCTACCAAGAAGTGGAACTCAAAAGTAAAGTTTAAACATCAACACGAGCAGATGTAATATAAACTTTCGATAACAAACTTAGAAATCACTTCTATTTCGCTAAATTAGATAACAAGGCTAAACAATATGTAAACTGTGAACTCGTTGCCTTATTGGTGTGTACTGAAGCATGACGATGCTCGAAAATGGAAAATACTTATATATTATGTAGGATGCTTCTACATTAAATTAGAACATCTTTGTGAAGCGTAATTTATATGCTATAAAATATTTTTTTAATATTTTATTATTTAACCCTGACATTGGTACAGCGGTGGTTTTGTTTAATATAAGTTTTTTTTTATTTTTTTAAAAAATCAGTTTATATGCATGTATTGAATCTTTAAACATACCACATAAACCATCGGGGGTTTAACAGCGGTATGGCCAGACACAGCAACTCGGTGACAATACATAATTATTAATTAAGAACAATTAGGTTGGCATTAAATTAAACTATGGTAAAATACGAATATAGCAAATGAAATATAACAAAAGAAATGAAAGAATAATGGATGGTGAGAAATGGAATATAATGAATATATAGATGTTAACTTTTTAGGTAAACATGAAAAAATGTAGTAAAAAATCGCATCTATGTTATAATTTTACGCTTGACGCTTTACTTATAGAAAAGCCACTATAATGAACCCCTTTAATATCTAAATTAATATCATAAAAAGATTCGATATATTGTATGTTTTTTTGTTACGATTCCACCCTAAAACGGCCAAACGGATTTCAATGTTTTGGACGTGGGTAGACTTTGGCCTGGATTAGGACATAGGATACTATTTAACCTGATATTCAGTAAGAGTGTCCCGTGGCTAAATAATAACAGCCGCACAGGTCGATCGATCAGGTTAAGCTACGCTTGCTGCGGTTGGTCTGTGGATGGGTGACCATCTTTACATACCGAGACCCCTCCGTGCCTCGGCAAGCACGGTAAGCCGTTGGTCCCGGCTGTCATTCGTGGATCTTTGACAGTCGTTACGGGTAGTCAGAAGCCCGAAAGTCTGACAACCAGTCTTACCAAGGGGTATCGTAAGTATTACCCAGTAACTGGGTTGTGGAGGTCAGATAGGCAGTCGCTCCATGGAAAATACTGATATTCAGCTGCATCTGGTTAGACTGGAAGCCGACCCCAACAAAGTCAAAGTCAAATCATTTATTTCAAATAGGCACTTAAAATGCCTTTTAAGTGCCTACTTTAACGTCAAAATTTAAAATTAAAAAATAGAATTGATTCTAGTCGCCCATTCCAAAATGTGTTTCGTGTGGAGAAGAATGGGCAAGAAACTCCACCGTTACTCTTTTCAAATGTTTTACAAGTTTTTGTATACATTCATTATATAATTATATTTGAAGACGATGCACCTAAAATAAAATTTAGTCTACCAAAAATGGTAAAAGAATTAAAAATATAACAGACTGGTAAATCAATTATGTGATAAATACATGGTGCTCACATATTTACAAAGATTGTAAAATTTTACTAGTATTTTAAAAGTGTGTGAGTTACATTTGTAACAATGTATTAAAAAAATGTGTATGTATAAATTAAATTAGCAACCAGTTTGATTTTGTCTAGAGCAACCAGTTTGATTTTGTCTAGAACATAGTTGGGAAAAGGCTAGGCAGATGATGATGATTTTAATAGCGCGTAAGTAATACGATTACATTGTTAACTCATGTGTCTTCGAACGACGGTAATGCCTCGATTACATTAGCCGATTACTCGGTTGGTATGATCGCTATTCAGAATAACGATTATTACTGCATGTTCTTAGTTTTAGTTAATAGAAATAAAGAGAGTTAGTACCGTATTTAGGGAAGTTAAGCGTGGGCAGTCGCTTCTCTGACGATTTACTAAACTTCAGATATAACAACGCCTCAAACCGTTACAAAGCATAACATCATATTACTCTCTAAAGTAATAGTTATAGAAATAGAATACATACACCTACATTGCAGTAGATATGTTGGAATAAAGGACGAGCCTAAATGCCAATAAGCGGACACAAATCTAGACCCCAAATTGCTATTGCGCTTTTTTGTCTCGGAGATAGGACCCAGCATCCTAATTGCGTAACACACTATCAATTACAATCTAAATAATTTTAAAGGATTTGCTAATCCATTGCTTCATATGTTCGAAAAATGTGTCTGCTCAACAGCTTAATAACGCCATGAATGTTGTTGGAATGTCAAAATGACAGCCATTGCTACTGACAGTGTGTTACGCAAATACCCCGCAAGACCTCATGCTCAGAGAGAATTCGACCATCGAGCCAGTCATTTCATTTTCAGCAAAGTACTAACTGATTACACAAAATAAATAACAACACACTGTGTTTGCATTGCGCCGGATTTGCCATCAAAACACGTATGCTCTCTCCCTAATGCTAAGTTAACACAATAAGCAGGCATATCTTGTTATTACTATTATCTGCAGTGTATATTTATTTAACAAAATTACTTCAGAGATCAAAACGGGTCTCTTGTGTCAACATTTTTATTTCGAATGGTTTTCAAAGAGAGCGAATGTGTAGATAATATTAAACTACATTGCTGTAATTAAAAACTGCTATTATCAAGAATCTTAATCTATCTGCGTGTTCTCATCAGCAATTTCTCAGTAATAGCCCGCAGTCTAGATAAGTGTCCGGTTAATGGCAATAGGCTCGCCCCAATTACATGGGGCTGAAACATAACTGGCTAAATGTGGGTGTACTATATGGATATGGATGCAGCTTATCCGAATTAAAGATTTTTTTTTTTTTTTTAATATGTACAGACTACTGCAGACCCACCGTACCCCTGGCCGTACCCCTGGTGGTACGGTGGGTTTTTTAAAGTTAAATGATAGCACTGTATGAAGTGAACGTAGTGCTGTGTTGATGAAGATAAAGGATTGAAAATGATAAACGGTTATCTCGCATATTAATGATTCATTAATTAGTTAGGTAGGTACATAATTGATGCGGCAATAATGCATGTTAAGTACTGCGCAATTCTAACTCTTTAGTTAAACCGTACATATTACATAACGTTCATGACAATTGACATTTACACTCGACTTAAAGAAACATATACAGGGTGCAATTGAAATCATGGGCATTATTTTAACCTAAGGTACTACTTATGATATTAATTGCATTAGGGCTACTATTACGCAAATCAAAAATATTATTAATGCAAGTATGGAAAACCTTAAAATGTAGTAAGTCATACAAAGTATCAAATTAGTTGCGCTTCTCGATAGCAAATGCGTAGGTACACTACGCCGTACGCGCGTCATTGGGCGTGAATTCTTTGACCCCGCCCGACTCACGTGACATTCGTAAGTTGCCAATGAATTGATTCATAATAAATTCCAATTTTCCCTTCGTACTTTGCCGGCTTAGGACGGTCAAAACTACGTCAACTAACATACATAAAAAAAAAAACATTTACGTACCTAGCTTGTGGATTGTTTTGAAAAAACCTTATTTGTCGGTAAAGTGACAGAGGGTAAACGGGTGCTCTTCCACGAGCTTGTGCATGTGCTGGCACGTGAAAAGACGAAAAATCCAACAGGTTCTGAGTGGTTCTGGTGTAATGAGACCCCGTGAAGGAATAGGGTCGTTCGGGTAGCGCCGATGGAACATTTCACGAGTTCATACTAAATTTCTTGTGCGATCGTAAATTACAACCACTTGTGGGTATTGTTGGTTGGTGTACCTAGCCTGCACATTACGCGGTCGAGGCATCGTGTTCACAAACACACACACAACACACAACTACTACACTAACACTTAATACACTGCAATCCAAGCACCGTATGACGCGAGCGGCGAGTACGGCGATTACGTCACGGGATCAATAAATCAATTACGCGTCAATGCACCTGCGCAGTCGTTATGACACTGGTTCCGGGTTCGTGACTTCGTGTTGCGGCGGGAAGCATACCCCGCGCGGGGGTGATATTCGTATTTTTGCGAGTGAGGGAGTGGGACGGAGAGAGTTCAGGGAATCCCGCCGGACGGAATGTCTTGTAACCCATTGTTATTATTACTTGTAAGGAAAAACCCGCGCGCGCGCAGGTGATGTTTGTTTACATTTCGCTTTGCGCTGTACTGCGCTTTAAGATTTTAATATTTCAACAATTATTGGCGTTAACGAAGTATTTTGTTTTAATTACTTTAAGTGTTTATTTGCAATAATAAGCCTTGTGCAATTTGACTTACTACATTTTTAAGGTTTTCCTTACTTGCATTAATAATATTTTTGATTTGCGTATTAATAGCCCTAATGCAATCAGTATCGTGAGTAGTGCCTTAGGTTAAAATAATGCCCATGACTTCGATTCCACCCTGTAGAATTGTAAAAATAAAAATTTCATTTATTTGAATTATTGTGGAAAAACCTATAATGGACGATACTGAAATAAATTTCTTCCAAATAAATGGCGGAACTGTCCTTCTTTTTTAACTTTAAAACACCCACCGTACCATCAGGGGTACGGTGGGTGTTTTAAAGGGTACGGTGGGTCTGCAGTGGTACAGACGCCAGCACATTAAGCTACCCGAAACTGCCAAATTTCTCAATCAACTTTGAACCTTATGCTTCAGCGATAAAGTTGAAAATCTATTAAAGAAAGACAGATTGTAATAACTTGATGTGCTGGCGTCTGTACACGTCTCCAAAACCCTTCGTGGAAAATAGGACTGATATTAAATTATGTTACTCTACCTAGGCAAGCTTCACTTCCGAAAAAAGATTACATTTTTGTGCTTTGTGTAAACGACTAAGGGCTGATTTTTCAATCAACCGATAATTTTTGTTCGTGGAATAAAATTGACGTCTGACAGTGTTTGTATGGAAGAACTGTCAAAAATTCAAAATTATTCTTCCGATAAAGTTATCTAGCGTTGGAAAAATCAGCCCTAAGTTAAAGCGCTGCATGACGGTAGCACCCGAGGAACTCGTATACACGTGCAGCCAGCATCTTTAAATGCTTATGTTACTTACGTGGTGAAAGTACTAACGCCTCCATTAATAGGTCACCACTCTTCTAAGTTATTTTAATTCATGACGGGTATAGGTAACTACCTAGCCGATCGATTCTGTAAAAATCTAACCGTGATAACTTAGGTGAAGTGAGCGTGAAGTGAGCTATCAATAGGGACAATCCCTAACATCAGGTGCAATGATAGCTCACTTCACCTTAGTTTTCGCTATTGAGTTAAATAACTAGAGAAGCAAACCTCGATAAAATGTGTCAAAAAAGTGTAACCACTTTTTAAACGCGACGACGTAGCTTCGAAACCACTAAACATTTAAAAGTAAACAAATATCTGTCTCACTTACACACGTCGCAAGAATAATACCGTCGCTTAGATTAGACAAAGACCGCAATATATACACACAGAGCACTGAACTGACGTTAGCTACGCATATGGCTGTAGCCTTAAGTCCAGTGGCAACGCCTTGGTGCGGTAATTACTAATCTAGTGTAACATCAATGGTTTTCACGGTGAGATTTTTATAGAATAGCTCTGCAGGTCAGTATGAAGGAGGTGACTACCTAGATGGCGACTAATAGAGAAGTATGGAAGTAAATTAAACGTGTTGCGCCGACCCAAAATAAATTGCCATAAGGACAGGAGAATGATGACCCAGTTCAGTTCACTTCAGATCTACACAGTAAAACCTAACGTTATCACTACATTTTAACTGGCAACACATTAGTATGCGTCCTCACCCAAGTCCTTGAGTCTATATCACTAAACTAACCTCACTTATAATAAACGTGTCTAGCCTGACTTTGGAACTTTTTGACGTTTAAGGCCTATAGAGAATTGTAGAACAATTTGTCGTTTCATCTAAATTGGGAGATGAAGTTATATGTGTGAAAACTTTAGGTGTCAGATATGGTGGTGCGGTTAGAAACTCTCAGATTCGACGTAAAGAGCCTCGACTTAAAGGGAACCATTCTATTATTTCTCGTAAAATAGTGTCTGTTAATGTATAAAAACACACACAAAATATATTGTAAAGTTTTCGAGGTAATTATTAAAGGCAAATTAAATTAAATTAAATTCTTTTTTGTGTGGATATGTAGCATATAATCAGCCTATAAAATTCCCAGAGTTGGGACACAGGCCTCCTCTGGGTGAGGTGGAGTGGGTCGTAACCCAACACACAGGCCCAATGCGGGTTGGTAGATGTCACATGTCTTCGAATTTTTGGTTCTAGGCCTAGGTTCTATATTTTCTTTCACCGTTTTGAGATCAGTGGTGTTGAAATAATTTACACAAAGTAAAGTACCGGTCTAGGTACGAACCTACGACCTACAAACTCGTAAGTCGTGGCTGTTACCACCGGCATGCAGTGGTGCTGCATATGTGTGTGTGTGTGTGGATATGCAAAAGCTAAAATTAATCACTCACAAAAACTAACTACCTATTCATCTTTTTAGGTCGCCAATCCTATCCTACTAATATTTTAAATGCGAAAGTTTGTGAGGATGGATGGATGAATGTTTGTTACTCTTACACGCAAAAACTACAGAACGAATTTGGATGAGGTTTGGCACACATATAGTTTATAACCAGGATTAACACATAGGATAATTTTTATCCCGATATTCCCACGGGATCGGAACTTACGCGGGTGAAACCGCGGGGCGCAGCTAGTAGTACATATAGGTACTTTATTTGTTATCTCGAGTAGTATTGAACCCGCATGGTACCTACTGTAGCACACAAAACGATCAGCTGTTGCGCCTAAAAAGCCTCTGATAAAAGCATTCCTTTCTCCCTTTGATGTGTTTCCCTTTTATTTATAAAAAGCTACCAATCCGAAAAGAATAGCAATGAAATCATTTCCTTTGCGCACCGATCAAAGAAATAAATTCCCGGCGCACTGGAACGTCACTAATGTGACAGTAAAATAGTGTTGCACAGTATTTATTTACGCTCGTCATTGGATATTTTAATCCCGGAGACAGAGTTATAATATTGGTTTGTGAGAAGATTTTTTTTCATCGGTAATTTAAGTACTTAAATAATTATGATTTAAAAAAAAATTACTGCCTCCTTGGTCTAGTAGTCGCAAGGGCTACTGCTGAGTATGAGATCCTGGGCTCGATTCCCAGAACGGGCAACGGGAGCTGGTTTACTGGATTTTCTATCTGGGTTCTCTCAGTAGCAGCCCGGGGTCTGGATTTGTGCCCGGTTGATGGCAACGGTTATTCCGTTTATCCACCCCAGTAAATCCACGCTTTTTTTTTTTTTTTGAGGATGGGAAATCATTAAATGACCCCTGCCGCTCTGGGTGGAGCAGAAGGGAGTATCAGACTCTTACTGACTAAAACCCACCCGTATTCCTTCCTGAGCCCTTTGTGTTCCGGGGTAGCGGTAACCCTTTCGGACAATCCCGCTGCTTTACAGCAGCGGGATTGTCCGAAAGGGTTACCACCTTAGGGTGGATTTACTCCACCGGGGCGTATCCACCTTAGGGTGGATTTACTCCACCCTAAGGTGGATACGCGGAAACGCACGTCCGAGAATCCATCTTAGGCCTAGTTGGATAAATGGAATTTAAAGGCTTAGGGTGGATTCTCGGATATGTGTTTCCACGTATCCACCTCAGGGCGGATTCTGTGGGGTGAATAATATAAACGGAAAAGCCGGATTTTCCATCACCAGATAACTTTTATTCGAGGTATAAAATTGACGTTTGGCAGTTTTTGTATGAAATAACTGTCAAAATTTCAAATTTATTCCTCGAATAAAGTTATAGAGAGAGAGTTATTTAGTTAAGATTGAAAAATCACCCCTATCTAGCACAAACTAATTTTGTCAGTGCAATTATCTCGTTTCCATTCTAATCTTGAATGAGTTAAAATTAAAAGAGACTAGATATTTTTATAGGAAATTTTATATTACTAACACGGAGTAGTTGCAAACTATTCTGTTCAGCAAAGTAGGTAAACACAAGAACGTCAAGGTGTCGTGGATGAAAACTTTAATAAAATTATTCGCAAACAGGAAAGGGAGTTTGTGTTTGTTCTATGTAATATAATCATGATTTTTTCATCCTGTGATTCTTTATTTATATTTTTTAATAATGAATAATGCCTTTTAATGCATGCTACTACTACTACTTGAATTAGGTTCAATTTTAATTCGGTAGCATTGTATTTCTCCCAGGGACCGCGGGGAATACATGGATTTTGAACGTTCGTTTTGAAAGGCCACTAAAATACTAACTAAAGCTACGGTTGTCATGACATACGATGCTGACACGTGGACACTGACGGTCAGGCTGGTCAACAAATTCATAGTCGCTCAGCGCGCTATGGAGCGAGCTACGCTCGGAGTTTTTTTGGAGGATAAAATCAGGAATGAAATTATCCAAAAAAGAACCGGAGTTACCAACATAGCTTGCAGAGTAAGCAAACTGAAGTGGAAGTTGGCTGGCCATGTCTGTCGAAGGACCGATGGCCGGTGAAACAGACGAGTCCTGGAGTGGAGACCGCGTATCGGCAAGCGTAGTGTGGGTCCCACTCCAGCTAGATGGACGGACGACCTAAAGAAGGTGGCTTGGGTAGACTGGATACGGAAGGCGGAGGACAGGGTGTTGTGGCGCAGTCTGGGACGGTGGGAGTGGCCTATATCGGTAACGAAAATGCGAACCCAACGACACCGACTTCCGAAATGAAAGTTATTTTTCACTTTTTAGTGTATTTTTTGGAAGTCGGTTGTTTTCGTATGTAGACTCGGAACATCATTAGGTTTTTTTTTCTTGTTAGCCTTTTTTGTGTCCCACTGCTGGGTAATCGCTTTTCCTTTTTCGTTCCAAACCTCCTTGAATTTTCCTCGTCAATCACTGGACGCCTGAGGGAGGACATCGCCGTCGAGGTAGACCATAGCGAAGGTGGTGTGACGATCTGACAAGATTTTCATGGTCAACATGTCCAGAGATTCACAAGATCATTAGATATACGCAGTTTAATTTATTGTCATCTCCGTCTTGTATTTAATAACACTTCAGTTTGTACACAAATGTAAATAAGTCCATAATCTAAACTAAACCAACATAAAACAAATCTACAATATCCCACGACCGATTTACACCAAAATCGTAAATAAAAAGGCGTATTCTGGAACCTCAAAATCTCCATGTCTATTGCGAGCTATCTCGTACGATTGTGACATAATATCCTTAGAGAGGCGGTGTGATTTAAAATACAGGCGACAGATCCCGAGGGTCGCTCTCGACACCTCGTGTCAAGAATTGTGAGAAGAAAAAGTCTATTTATGGCGGCGTATGTGTGATTTCTAATAGAGTTGTTAGTTGTATTGTTTTGTATTGAAGGGGTAGGGATTTTATACTAGCGGTGCTGTAATTACTTAAAGACAATAATCAAGCATAAGGTTTTTTTTTTCAACAGCAGGATTTTCGCCTATGTCAATCACTCGGGTAGGCTCAGCGGGGTAATTGCATAACACACTAACCCCCATAGTAATAAACGTATTATATCTGATGAATAGTTACACCCTGATTTTTCTCATTCAGTCGTCAGTAATTTGACTTTCGAAAGAGGAAGACAAAGAATTGTGTAACTATACAGACGCTATACAACGTTTATTAGTAAGGAGGTAACAGTAGAAATAGCTATCATTTTGACAGTTCAACATCATTCATTGCGTTATTAATTTTTGCGTTGTTGTTGAGCAGACTAATTTATGGAACTCATGAAGCAATGGATTAGCAATATCCTTCATAATAATACAAGTTGTGACTGACAGTATGTTATGCAGGTGCAGGTATTAGAAAATATTACGAGCCAGCACAATGAAATTGTTGGTAGTGGACTGAAATATATACCTGAACATTACATAAGAAAGAAAAAAGAAATAAAGAAAATTATTTGCGGGTAATTTATTTGCGGTAAACATAACGCAAAAAGATTTAAAAAAAAACAAACCAATACCAATAGCAATACCTCTCTACTCTTGGAGGCTCTTTTAATTAATATCCAATTAGGTGCATGTTTCTCGTGTTTATAAAAAAGACTTCCTAATGTTGAAGCATTAATGAAAAATTTAAAACACCCACAATTTCTTCCATGACAACAGAACTCGTGGTCAGCAATTTCGCATATAGGATGTGGAAACAAAAAACAATACAGTTGTATGTAACTCAAAACCTACACAGAAGAGGATTACGGGATGAATATTCTGACGCACTGGCCTTTTTAATGAGGCAGTAAAGCATCGTTAGTAATTCTCGGCTTGCGGTGGTATCGATACCTCGCCTAGAGGGCAGAGCTCCTCATTATTCGTTTTTTCGACGAAGCAGCGGAAGCGAACTGCGACTAAAGCGCTTAATTGTAGGGTACTTCACTGTGTCTCTTGATTTTTATAATGATCCGTTTTTTGATAGTGATATTTAATTAAGGATCTAAGAGGAGTGATTTTTTTTAATTTCGTGTACTTGAATGATTTTCTGTAATTTAATTGTATATTTATCTTTTCAGGTAAGTCCCGTTGCCTTTATTACTGTCGCCTGGATTTTGTATGTGAGTAAATAGTATTTTTACTTTGTTGGTAGTAAAGCCAATTCAAACTTGCAACACTTATTTTATTACAGTAACTAGGGAGGAGGAAAACATTCGATAAACAACATAAAGCAAATAGAAACAAAAAATATTTTTTCAAACATCGAACACAAAAACTGCCATAAACAATTAATCGAACTATTTTTCATTAACTTGCAAGTAATTTCATTATTCCAGACTCTAGAATCTAGACTCTAGAAAGTGAAAATCGACAAAAACAGACGTGATGTTTACTAGGTTTGCACTGTAGAACAATTATGTAGTCCATACGGCCATATAGCGAGCGTGAGGCCAATTTGGAAGCCAGCCAATGAGAGCACGTTCTCGATAACTGAATATGCAAGTGGACACAACTGACATTAGGGCTGTCAGTAACGTCGTGTTCTCGGTAACTGAATCACGTTTAGGGAGGATTGTGTACGCGATTTTTCGTGGATGCAACGAGAATTTTAGAGAAGGTTGATTTATTTTTGTCACCAAGGAGATATTCAGACCGCCCATTGTGTCACCCCTTGTTAAATGTCTACATTTATATCTGTAATTTTTATGGTGTACATTATAAAGAATATCTATTATGTATTATTATACCTAACTATCTTTCTGTAAGCGAAAACGATAATGGAAAAACCTAAGTTGTGTAGGATTGACCAATCCTGTTGAAAATCCTTCTAGAAATATGAAACGCTTTGAAATTACCTAATTGCTACTTGTCTATTCCCTAGGCCAGCACCATAATTGCTATCAATCAAAATCTGAATAATTTTGAAAGATATTCCCGATCCATTGCTTCTTATGTTCGAAAAAAATTGTCTACTCAACAATGTAAATAACGCATTGAATGTTGTTGAACTATCAATATGAAAGCCATTGCTACTGTAAGTGTTTTAGGCAATTACCACGACGAAACGTTTTGAAAGTAATTGCCACTTATCTCAGCCCTCAGGCCTGTAGGTAGGTAGGTACATGAGACGCTGAAATCTGACTTTTAAATGACCACAGATGTCAGTTTCCACTTACCATCAGGTAGTTCGCCTGGTTGATTGCGACTAAATTACATAAAAATACTCGTATCTTGCAATTAACTTTGCCTTTCACAACCCACAACTTTACAGAAGAAACTTGATCTCTAAATGGCCCTTACATAACCATTTTAGTTAAGAAGGCAAATCAAAGGTCCCACGATTCCTTTGTATTAAGTACAAAGTCAAACTTAATTTCAGCAGTTCAATATTGCGAGTTCGGCACAGGTTACGGTATCGTATGTAGCCTAAATCAAATTACTAAGAGTTGAATTTCCACAGTTCTTTAGTTCAGAAATATTTGTAAGTTATCCGGTGTCAAACAAATTCAAATCCCATAAAGTCCCGACCAGAAGTTCTTCAGCACTACTCCTCCACATTTATTATGTGCATGGACAAAGTGTGGAACTCTCTGCCAGCGTTTGTGTTCCTTTTCGCGTATAACCCGTCAGCTTTCAAAGCAAGAATGAACCTAGGCAGGCTCGTTTCTCATCTAGGAACGCTCGTAGACCTCATCCATCGCTTTCTATCAGGAGATCGAGAGTCTATTTCCCAATAAAATAAAAAATTGTCTGTACTGTTAACCGCTAAGGAGTACCCTTGATGAGCACCCAGCCAACCCTAGGTGCAGCAGCCAGGTGGGCATCATAAAAATGCATTGTCTTTAAAACAGAATCAGAATTTAAAATTTCAACTCCATAAGATAAGAGGAAGTGGTTTTAATGCAGCTTGCAAGATTTGTCACATACAAAATCAAAAAAATTATCAAATCAAGCTAAGCAAATCATCTATAAAAGCTTGTAAAAAGTCTCAAACAGCAGGAAAAGGTAAAATGTAATCCTATTTATTCTAAACCTCTCTGTATTGTTTCCACATTTGTGCTACAATTTGGATACAATAAAGTTAGGCGTTGTCCAAACTTATGCACTTACGCGTAATTGCCGCGCAATGGGCGGGAGGCGGCCTCCTTCGAACACGTTAGAAATGTCACCTGAGCACGATTACAATTAGCTCCTGTGTTTCTCTCGGAGCCTGAGAGTATGTACAATATCAGTAGAGCGTTTATTTACCATTTTTTTTTTATTTATGTACATACAATAAAACACAAAGTAGCAGCAGTACATACAGATTGTTTATTCAGTTTTTAAGAGAAAACATTTTTAAAATTCCGGAAGGTGTAAAAAATGGGACCGGATTGAAATTTATTAATCACGAAAAAAAAATACGTCACGTCTTTCGCATGACAACTCTTGTCGATTCTTTTCTATTTTCTTTTGACGTACAAAGTTTTTACTTGACAACTTCAGCTGTATTTATCGATAGCTGAAAACTAACTAACCATGTTACCTAAGTCTAGATATTTCGACCAACTTAGAACTAAATTGACAACCATATTGCCTGCTGCTCACTTTAGCAGGTCACGCTTCCGTAAACGTTCAGTAGCTTGTCTAATTCCTACTCTAAGGTTGTAACTATTGTCTCTTGATTTCTGAACTGGAGCAAACTCCGGGCAGTAGTTATTAGCTGAGTACATATATTTAGTAGATGTCGCCGAGGCTCCAATTTACAGATGCTTGCTTGCCGAACTTAAGATTGTTGTCTGAATTTGAGTAAGTGATAGTTTGATTTGTATGCCGTTTGGCCCCGTTTTGGTTTCGGGGTTTATCTAAAATCTGTGACAGTTTATCGAGATTTCGTGATTTATGAAGGATTTAGGCTTTTGTAGGTAATATGAAAAGCTGCGATTTCCTGTCCAGTATTTTCTCAATTTTACCCACTGTCTGTTACTGATTTCTGGTATGCATCTTTGGTAATAGTTAAAAAAAAAAACCTTTAATTGATATCTGTGTACATTTTTACTTTTTATTCTATTGGAATAGCATAGGTAGGTATAATATAAAGCTTCTCACCGTATCCGATACATGACAGCGACCTCACAAATTTTCCTTCCTTTCGTGAACAAGTGTACCAGGAATATGAATATAACGGTGCAAGATAGAGATTTACCAGAAGTGGTCATTTATGATCATCAGGATTATGCCGGAATATAGCAGCTCGTCGTGGACGTGGTACGACAGAGGCTCCCCTGACATCATCTGTCATCAGAAGACAGTCGCCATGCAACCATAGATACGACGCTCTGCTAGAGTGATAGTCACTCTTATCTTATCCGACCTCTTCAGTGATTCCTAGTAACATCGTAGCAAAAATAGACGGTGCCACTCGCTGCGCCGTCAAATATACATAGGTACAATAGTTAATATTTATAACGAACCTACAATAAAGGCAAAATATTTCCGTTCGTAAAATAGAAAACAAACCAATAAAAGGTACAAAACCCATTCCGCATGAAACGTTCTATTTGCTAATATTTGACACAGTGTAGTTATTTCAGCCTAAAAATATTCCAACGGCGGATTTGTTAGGCTGGGACTCAGCTCTGGGGGTTGGCTTAGCGCGACAGTCAATCTTTTGAATTTATTTTATTTACTCGACTGTCCGCCAAACGGTGGACATTTTGCATTTTTATCTAGGTCTCTATTGGAAATAAAATCACATTCTTTGTTGGAGTTTTGTTAGAATATTTTCGATATTTTTATTCATAACTGAAGTTTTTGTTGAGCTAAACTTAGGTAGCATCGCAACAATTATTTTCCGATTAATCTTTCATTCTTAAAGTCATGATCATTTGCCTAGCCTTTTTCCAACATAGTAGGGTTGGCTTCCAGTCTAACCGGTTGGAGCTGAATACCAGTATTTTACATGGAGCGACAGCTTATCTGACCCCCACAACCCTGTTACTGGGTAATACAATACCCCTTGATAAGACTGGTTGTGAGACTTTCGATTGTGGTTGTTTGCCTTTTTTTTAATTCTTAAAGTATGCTTGAGATAATAATTATACTTCTTTATATATTTTTTTATTATTTTATATATATTATATTGTATAATTAATGCAAATTAAATTGACAAAACATAAAATAAAGTCTGCTTCACAAGAATTACTGCATAATAAAGAAATGAAGTACATTCTCTTCATTTCTTTATCATTTAAGCGGGAATCTAATTTCAAAGCCAGAAACTTAATACTTACCCTGATAGTTCATCCTTCCTGTGCACCACAGATGCTTGCTCTCCCATAAACATTCAAGAATAGAAAAATGGAATAACCGACCACAAAAAATAATCGCTACGGAATACCTGTATGTTATGACTTGTCAATGGTCATTGCTCCAATACAAAATACAGCTGTGAAATCACCTGTTCTCTATGATCTTCTTTTGTAACATTGACTGCTACATCTATCACAATAAAAACGAGTCTCCAATTAAAATGCAATAATATCTTGTTTCACTCCATTTTGTTAATCTGTGGTATTCCGTACAAATCTATCTGGCGTAAGCCTTATATGGGGCGATGCGCGGTCGCGCGTCGTGGTGTGGCGAGCTTCCAGCGCCGACGACTTACGGCACACATTACTGTCGAAGACACACTTGCTGTGATCATTTCAGGCCTCTTGGCTCGCTGTACGTTGCTTAGAATGTTCGTGAACATCTGAAATTTTTCCTAGATGGGTGAGAATATTGTTTTTGGCTTGCGTTCGGGTCGTTTATGAGTATACTCTTTTAGTAGGCTGTGTTACTTGAATTGATTTAGAAGTCTTTTTTTTTACATTTGGCTGGAGCGCAAATTATTATCTGTTGCGTTTATATTATACAACCAAGATTTGCCGAAACTTTCATGAAAAGGTCTTTGATAGTTGAGATTAAGTTCTGTGTCATAATAGTACATTATGATTGCGGCTCGCGCGAATAATACCGCCTCGAGTATAGTGATCAATGCACACGCGTTTCATACGACGTTTTTCAACACACTTGTGAGGAAAAAAAAAAGACTTGTATTGTTATTAACTTTATAGAAAATGGCGCGCTAGTTTTGTTTTTCCGCGCGCCGCGCTAGCAATGCGCGTGCAGGTGTAATATTATTTTTGGATGTAATTATAAGTACAGTTTTAAATTGTACGTACTTAAGTTAATTTTAAGACCTCACTATCGCATTAGGTATACACCTGTAATGATAGTGGTAAGGGAGATTTTGATAAATAAATAATAACCACAAAATAATGTTTAGACTGATCGTAGTGTTTTCGTATGTCAAATTGTAGTTTAATTAGTATGGAATTAGAAAGTAATAATGGCATAGAGAAATATACATTAGTTCAGTGAGAATCTGCAATGGAACGCCATTCAGGGTCTTTTCCGTTTGGTTCCGGGAGGGACCACAGACAATTTAAGGTAAATAAATTTTAGTTCATTTTGGGACCAAGGACAATTCAAACTATTTAAAAAATCATTTTGGCATAAAGTCTCTTTGATGAGATTTAAAAAAGCGCACATGTCCGACTAGTAAATAGTTTTCTGTGGCGTTATCGCACTAGTGCGGTAACATAAACTAAAATTCACGCGTGTTTAATACACTGCATTATGGACATAAAAGCGGTTCATTAACAGCCACTTTACGAGCGTGTAAGTGTGATGAAAAAGTTTTATTTCCATTGAAGTTAAAAATCAGATCGGTGACACTATCACTCGATCAAAATTTGTCATAAATATAAAAAAAACGCAGTCAAAATTACAATAGCTTTTCTGACCGACATTTCTTTAAAATATTCATAGTTTCTAACACGTCCGACCAAAAACCACAATGTATCGCGTCTAGTTTAATATTTGACGAGAAATGAGGTTTTCCTAAACGTATATTCCAAACGAAACATTATACCTACGTTTAAAACAAACAGGAAAATTTCAAAGCACTAATTTAGGAAATTCAATGAAGAGTTTGGAGTATCTTTTCCGCTTTAAAATATTTATGCGAATAAAATTCAGCGGGCGTGGGGGCTGTTTCAGTAAAATTGTCTGAAACGACGTGTTGACTGTTATCGCAATCTCTGGATCTCCATTTAGGAATGTAATGCTGTAGAATGAGACCGGCAATGACTGTACAAGGATGTTCGAAGATAAAGGAATTATGGCAGGTGGTTTTTGATGTGTGTCTAACTAGATATAAAGCTCTAGATAACCAGCGCCCTAAATTGCGAAACACACTTTCAAACACAATCTGAATCATTTTGAAACATATTGCTAATCCATTACTTCCTATGTTCAAAATATTTGTCTGCTCAACAACGTAATTAACGCAATGAATGTTGTTGAACTATCAAAATAAAAGCCATTGTTACTGATAGTGTGTCACGTAATTACTCTGCTGAGGTGACACTCACGCCGGACGCGGAACACGACTGTGGATTGTTTTAATGAGAAGTCACGCGACTATTCGCGCCAGTTTATCTACCTCCGTACAAGTTAGTCGACATAGTTAGCGAGAGTGAATCCCGTTTGTCCAGAGCCTTAATCAGGGGGTCTACTCTTTAGGGGCTGGTTTTTTGATCCGTGATTAACTCGACCAATTGTTAAAATAAATAGTAACTAATGGTCAACTGGGTCAACTAATAGTTAATTATTTGACAATTCAAAGATAGACAATTGATCAAAAAACACATTTTGTCAAAAACCATTACTTAGTTAGGTACTATTTTTTAACAATTGGTTGAGTTAACTACGGATCAAAAAACCGGCCCTTAGTCCGGCAACGAAGATACGGGCCCGTCCGAAAGTAGTTGATCCATCAAAACAAGTGACAAATGAAATTTATCAGACGGGATAAATCTTGATTAGGGAAACTGACAACTGTCAAATCGTGTTGTCATTCATCCTTATATCGGGTACCGAACTAATCTTATCTCTGTAAGAGATTCAGAATAGGAAAAACTTACGACCAAAACAACGATTATCGTGCTTACGGAGTAAACCCCCTCAATGTTTTATTTTCTTTTTTTTTATTTTCCGTTCATCACTGAACTGAATTCCAGCATCACCAGTAGGTATCGTTCTGATTTTCTTTAGAACTTAGACGTCGAAATTGAAGAAAATAAGGCACAAAGGAATCCTGATTTCGTTTCAAATTAACTGGACTCAAAATTGTAACGAAATTTTTTATTAGAATTAAGTAGAATAAGATTCAATGTTGTCTTCACCTGATTGAAAGAACTTTCATGAATTAAGTAAAGTTGAAATCGAAAGAAATTTTGATATCGTTTCAATATTCGCAGAATTTAGCAGTCACTTCAGTTAAATACAGATGCCAGCAGCCATAATTTAAATTCTAAATTGACGTCGTCTCAGATATTACATTTTTGTGCGATATTGCGAAGTGTCACGTCATGTAACGTGTACGTAAATAACGTTATTTTCAGAAGAAGTTAAATTTGTCGCGGTTTTCATCATAAGGGAAGCTCCTGATACATAAAATCTGCCTATATAACGTTCCCAATGCTCGGACACAGGGATTCTCTCTGTGAGAGAGAATGGGTCGTAATCCACCACGCGGGTAGATAAATGTCACATGTCTTCAAATTTTTGGCTCTAGGGCATGGTTTCCTCACAATGTTCCTTCACCGTTTTGAGAGCAGTGGTGATGAAATAATTAAAGAAGTACAGCTCCTGTCTGCATGCGAAAAAATTGAAATGGAAGTGGGCCGGCCATGTAGCTGGACTCCCAGATCAACGCTGAACCGGAAGAGTGACGTCATGGTAGGGTCCGATCGGCAAAAAAGGCAAAGGAAGGCCCATGAGTAGATGGGACGATGAAATTAAAAACGTCGCCGGTCCACACTGGATCGAAGTAGCCCAAGACCGAGACAATTGGCTAACTTTGGAGGAGGCCTTCACCTGTGAAAACGGGGTTCTTGCTAACAAGGATAATCCTATCCTATCCTACTTCCTACTAATATTATAAATGCGAAAGTTTGTGAGGATGGATGGATGGATGTTTGTTACTCTTTCCCGCAAAAACTACTGAACGGATTTTGATGAAACTTTACAGTAATATAGCTTATACATCAGAATAACACATAGGATACTTTTTATCTCGATATTCCCTCGGGATCGACACTTATGCGGGTGAAACCGCGGGGCGCTGCTAGTAAATGATAAATTTAATAAACTAACATTAGAATAAGCAAATTAACACAGACTAACAACCAAGAAAGTAATTGTAAAGTGCACGCAAGAAATAAAAGGCTTTTTATATTTAGGTTCGAACCCAGACAGGAGCTGTATAAATATAATTTATACAGCTCCTGTCTGGGTTCGAACCTACGACCTACAACTCGTACGTCGTAGCGGTTACGACCTAACGCTGCTCCTTGGGCCTCCATAGGATCCTTATAACAATGGTGCAATTTCGATGAGGAGAGGCATTGTCATTTTGCCTGCACTAATTAATTATTCGACATAATTATGCTTTGAAAATACAATGCCCAAATTACCCTTTTACATTTTATTGTACTTAATTTGTTATTATTTTATTTTTTTTTATTCGGGAAAATAAACGGTTACATTAAACCGTAAACGGTTACCTTTACGGTTAAATATTATATTACATAAAATATGAGCTACAGAGTGAATAAATATAACCCACGACCAGTGCTTCCAGATCCCAAAAGTAAAATTACAGTGGTGCGAGCTAAAAAGTACAGGAGTTTCTAAAAGCAATACAGTAGATTTCAAAATCGATTACAGTAAAATTACAGACAAACTTTGTTTACATATTGATAGAAAAATAAGTCTAAAATACAGTAAATCTACTGTAATTACAGTGAATCTGGAAGCACTGCCCACGACTAATATAATAATAGTGCCCTAAATTCGGTATAATTATGTAGCTACCTTGCTTATTGCACTCAATCATCATAATCAGTCGTTCACCGTCTGCTAGAGCTGTGCCTCCCAATTAAGGATAATGAACGGCCAAAAAGAAGAAAATTGTGCACATACAAAACATTGTTAATTTTAATGAAATTGTGCTCATCGTAGTATTACGCCTGTATCTCCCAAAGGGTAGTGCAGAGGTGTATATTTGTGTGAATATCATAACCAATAAATATTCCTTAAAAGATCGTAACATCTTGAACATAAGTTTATCAAAAACTTAAAGGATTGCGCTGTTGCTGGAAAATCGACCGTAAAAATAAACCAACAATTTTCCCAGCCATATATCAATGATCAAAGTCTTATTTACGTCCAAAAGCAGTTGGTAGCAAACCACGAGGCGGCCGATAGTATATAAAACTTTTTAGCGTCTTCTTGGCAAGCAGCACCATCTGTTCGGGCAATTTAGCAAACTTTAAAACCAATACACCGTATTTCCTGTGGAATGGAACCTGTTGGCGGTATTATATGTGCGAGACAATTGCCAGATTCAACAAATAAGAAACAGCGTTTGTTTACTATAGACGGGCTCGCTTCTCCACTGTCACACCTGCACTCTAATTGCGAAACACACTTTCAATTGCAATCTGAGTTGATCCTTCATATTGCTAAACCATTGCTTCATTTGCTCGAAAAATTTGTCTGCTCATCATCATCTGCGTAGCCTTTTCCCAAATATGTTGGAGTCGGCTTCCAATCTAACCGGATGCAGCTATAGCAGAATACCAGTATTTTACATGGAGCGACTGCCTATCTGACTTCTACAACTCAGTTACTGGGTAATACGATATTCCTAGGTAAGACTGGTTGTCAGACTTTCGGGCTTCTGACTACCCGTAACTACTGTCAAAGATCCACGAATGACGGCCGAGACCAACGGCTTAACGTGCTTTCCGAGGCACGGAGGGGTCACGGTATGTAAAGATGGTCACCCATCCACAGACCAACCCCGGCAAGCATAGCTTAACCTGATCGATTGACCTGTACAGCTGTTATTATTTACACACGGGGCACCTCAATTTTTTTTTTAATAAAAAATAATAATAATTAATAAAAAAAAATTGTCTGCTCAACAACGTAAATAACGCAATTAATGTTGTTGAACTGTGTGTTTGTCAAATGAAAGCTACTGTTAGTGTGTTGTGATGTGCTACCCAGAGAGAATTCTAGTCCCCTCCTCGTTATAATATTATGCTCTTCTGTTACTATATTCTTGTTCTACGATGAAATAGGAATAAGGTAATGAAAAAAAGAAACTACCGTCATTATTTCTACGCCACGCGTCATTATTTGCCTGCTTGTTCACAAATATTAATTACTACACTAGCCCACGACGTCGCCCACGTGAAATTTTATGTTCCCCTGACCTACCTTGTCGCATCGCATCGCCTGATTGCGCTATTATTTCGTTTTCGTTAGCATTCTTTCTCTCTTATTTTCTGAAAAAAAAAACTTTTTAACAAAAAAAAATAAAATTAAAGTTATTTTACACTTTGTAGTGTTTTTTTTTTCAAGTCGGTTGTTTTTTTGTTGTTAAAAAGTTTTTATTTTTTACTTTTTAGTTGTGAAAAATCATTTATAGTCAGAGTGCATCTCATGACAATTCCAATAAGCCCAAACACGGCTAGAATACATGGTTTTATTACGAAGTTCCGGTACCTACCTTCCAGCTTCATCATCAGATCGGTTTGATGGTACCATTTTCGTCAGAACCATTCATTTAAATTTGCTTCGTCATAGT
Source organism: Globia sparganii (assembly GCA_949316385.1). Taxonomy (NCBI): domain Eukaryota; kingdom Metazoa; phylum Arthropoda; class Insecta; order Lepidoptera; family Noctuidae; genus Globia; species Globia sparganii. The sequence continues at coordinate 8,676,268 of OX438670.1, forward strand.
CGCTTAACTATCTTAATCGAGATATCTTATCGCCACCCGTGAAATACTTATTATCATTGAAGAGTTCCTGTGGCTATCTGTGGTCTCCTTCATCAGTTCCACTTCACCAAATTATACTTTTTGAATGCAAATGCTTGACATGTTGATGAAAATACCAAAATTGCTATATGTATGCCTATAATATTTGAGGAGTTCCCTCAATTCCTCATGGATCCCATCATCAGAACTGGATTTTGACAAGAATGGGACCAATCTGGAAGCATATCCTTTCAAATAAAAAAAAAAATTCCAAATCGGTTCATAAATGACGGCGTACTGAGGTAACAAACATAAAAAAAAAATACAACCGAATTGATAACCTCCTCCTTTTTGAAGTCGGTTAAAAAGGGAGAAAGACACATTCATATTACAGACAGACATATTTAACTCATGACTCAAGAGTCATGAGTTAAAAGTCGTAGCGTGATGTTAAATGGCCTTCCTCATAAATTGGGCTATCAAATCCAAAACGACTTTTTAAATCCGATTGGTAGTTCTAGAGATTTGGGCGTTCGAAAAAAAAATTATATTAACTAAATTTATTTACTTATTTTATATTAGTTAGTATTAGTATGAAGATAGATTAGTATAGATAGATAAGTGAGAATTCTTGTCATATTACCTACATGACTTAATTTACTGATGACCAGAAACGATTGTGAGGCATCGCTATAATTTGAGAAGTTTACATAAGCATACAGCTCTTTCATTCATCACATTTATTAATTTACAGCACTTCTTCTTCTTTTCTTTTAAGTACAACAACGTTCAAACTCAAGACTTGTAAAAATAAAAACGGAAAACTTTCCCTCGATCAAAAGTTTAACATTTTCTATGTTCGTGTTAGGCCGCACATGATCATATGAAAATCAACGGCTCTAAAGATCACTTTATTGTTGTCCCTTTTTTTTTAATCTCAAAGTGGACTCCTGACCACGGGACTCTTATGTGAAACTTTGCAAATATATTTTCGGTGTTCTCTCTTCCTGCCGCACCTACTCAGCTATCAACTTTTCGCCCTGCATATGCTGGCTTAAAAACCCTCTGGGCTCCCCTACCACTATGTTCAGTACCCGAATAGGTTACAGAAAAAATACGAGAGCTTCAAATTGTTAAGGGTTTAATTAAATGAAGGCTTTCACGAACCAATCGGCTGGGACATTCCACCTGTTTTTACTGGAATTTAGAACCGTACGTAAACAAAGGAAGGGTGAAATTATGGTGTAATCTATCCCACCACCAGCGATTAATAAGAAGCGAGTGGAGCTAGCAACTAAAAAGGAGTCAGCGAGCAATGATCAGCGAGTGCGCGATGGCGTCGAGCGATTACTCGCCAATATGCGTAAGTACCAAGCGAGTGAGGAACTCGTGGCGTGGCTAAATAATAACATCCGCGCAGCTCGATCGATCAGGTTAAGCTTGCCGCGGTTGGGTCGTGGATGGGTCATTTTCACATACTAAGACCCCTCCGGGCCTCGGAAAGCACGTTTTAAGCCGTTGGTCCCGGCTGTCATTCGTGGATCTTTAGTAGTCGTTTCGGGTCGTTAGAAGCCCGAAAGTCTGACAACCAGTCTTACCAAGGGGTTTCGTATTACCCAGTAACTGCGTTGTGAAGTTCAGATAGACAGTCGCTCCATGTAAAATACTAGTACTCACCTGCTTCCGGATTAGCTGGAAGCCGAGCATAGGCAAAAGGGGAAAAGGCTAGGCAGATGATGATGCGTATGTACAGACGCCAGTGACAGTTTCAGGTAGCTTAATGTGCTGGCGGCTGTACCAAGCATGAGTCTCCCACTCCAGTACTCTCCCGTCGCTGCAATTAACGAGTACTCGTGTGTACAGTCAGCGAGCAACTATTAATTTATATCATTGCATTGGGCATTATAAAATCAATATAAGTTCTTACAAGATGATTCTTATGACGAGACTGCACAGTACAACAATAATAGATAACTTATAGGTATCTTAATATTCTATGTGGTTTAAATTAACATAACTACAAAAAGTAGATTATAATTATGTCAATGACAACGAAAACAATCTTCCTGTTATACCACCATGCAAAAGAAGATGAGATTTTCTGCGCGAAAAATAAAACATAAAAACACGAAAGAAAACCAACGATTCATGGCGGAAAAAACGAAGGGGCAAAAAGACCTATTGTTCGGGTAATTACCTATACTTATGCAGAATGGTTTTGGGAAACTGAAATTTCCTCCAGAATGCTTTTATTTGTCGTGAGAATATTTTTAATGTTCTTGAATAAGAATTATGTTGGCGGCAAAAGACAAAGTGTTTTGTAAAGTTTATTTATGTACTTTAAAATGCTTTAGCCAGAACGCAGTCTGTTCTGGCTTCTTGTGTTTTAAATTCTATGAATTTTAAAGTAAGGTAAATAAACGACTTAGTAAAAAATACTCTGAGGAAATGATGCTTAATTTTATTTGGCCTCGGCTTTTTGGTGGATCGTCACTGAAATCGGTGAAGGAACACCGAGGAAACTTGTGGGTCAATTCTCGTAATTTTAAGAAAGTTCACAGTTTGATCTCATTCTCAATCTGTCAAAAATACCTCTAATTTCCCTACATTTTTGACAAGTTTTTGACGTTTGTTTGTCGCCGAGATGAGACTGTGACTAGATTTTGAACGTTTTAAATTACGGTAATTGGCTTACAGGACTTCTCTATTTATCTATACTAAGCTATATAGATATCAGATCAGGTTAAGCTACGCTCGCCGTGGTTGATCTGTGGATGGGTGATCATCTTTACAAACCGAGACCTCTCCGTGCCTCTTAAAGCACGTTAAGCCGTTGGTCCCGGCTGTCATTCGTGGATCACGGGTAGTCGGAAGCCCGAAAGTCTGACAACCAGTCTTACCAAGAGGTATCGAATTACCCTGTAACTGGGTTGTGGAGGTCAGATAGGCAGTCGCTCCATGTAAAATACTGGTAATCAGCTGCATCCCTTTAGACTGGAAGCTGACCCCAACATAGTTGGGAAAAGGCAGATGATAATGACATGACATGTGGAAAATTCAGTAAGATTGCTTATGTTCTATGGCGTATTTCTAACCTAACAAGTAGACAAGCCACATTACAGGCTTATCATGCATATGTTGGTTCAATGCTGCGTTATGGTATACTGGTATGGGGAAACTCGGTGCATCTCGGAAGAGCTTTCATCGCACAAAAGAGGTGTATACGTGCGATTTGTATTTGAAACCCACTCACATCCTGTAAACCACTATTTAAAAAACTTATAATACTTGCATTAACTGGTATTTATATTGAGGAAATGTGTAAATTTGCCAAATCTGACCCTGAGATGATTGAAAATCTGGGAGATAAATGTAAGTTTAAAACTAGATATCCTAATAGATTAATTATTCCTGGAACGAAAACAGAACTATGTATATAGACGAAGTTGCTATCCTATGTGTATTCAGATTCCTAACCAAATTAAAGAACCTCCAATGGTCCGCCTCAGAAGGGCTTTACACGAGAATCCCTTCTATACTATAAAATAATTCCTTCAGTTTAAATTATCTAACTGTACCTATACCAAAAATTTGCATTTTATTATGTTGTGATTGAATATGTTAAGCTACTATTATACTACCGTGGTAAGAACTTTTGTAACCATATTTATCTGCAAATAAATCTTTTACTTTGAACAATCTTAATCTTCAAACCCTGTATGTATTTTGTATAAGTATTTCACAATAATCGAGAAATGAAAATAGCGACGCTAAACTCGCTGTAACTCAATATTTGTGCCTGACAACACAGCTTCTAGTGTTGCTGTCGTCATTATCGACGCGTAAATAAAGTGCTGTTGCTATACCGACAACTCTATTCACTAGTGATGTGGGTTCGATAACAATTGGGGTGTATCGGTTTTGCCGTACTTAACTATCGCACAATTACCATTTATAGTTTTTAAAGGATTGAAAACAAAACATAAATACTATATGTTACCTACCTAGTTATTTAGGTAATAAATCTGTAACAGCTGGGACCTAAAACACTATTTAACAGCGATTTATGAAATTTTACACGTGCTTTAACAATAATTATCAAAAAACTGCTTTATGAAACGGTAAACGCTGTGGCTAAATTGTTCACAATGAAATATTATTTGATATCACGTATATTTTGTTACAAAATATGAAACAGCGTGTAGCTCAGCGGTTCGTTGGGTTTATTCGCTATGTTTACACTTTATTTAACCTACATTATGTATTTACATTTCCCTGCGAGCGGGAATTCTTAATAAATGTTGGTTACGAATGCACGCATGGAATAATTAATACTTAACAAGGCGTGATGTAATTCAGCGTTTATTAAATGCAACCACATTTAAAATCCTTGTTTTCAGATACTCACTGTTTTTTGCAAAACAAATCGATATTTATCGATATCCAAAAAAAAATACTGATACAACCCTAAACCGTGTGAAGGATCTCCAGATATCGAGCACAAAAAGGATTGTACATGGGATGTTAATTGGAACAACTAACAGTTATATTGGAACAGAATTTGGATTAAACTGTAGCGGTATCTACAACGACGCCACATGCGAACAACGCTTCAAACTGACGTCACAAAATCCTGCATCTCGCAAGCAGAGTTTACCGCGCAACTAGCATAGTTACAACGGCCCGACATGAATCATTGGGCAGGATTGGGAGGATCCTCCCTTTTCTATGGAGGTTGAGTGAACTTTACACCCTGTTCGTCATACCTCTATAAAACTATTTTGTTAAAAACGTCGTTTCTTGAATCATAGCATAATAGACATACATAAGTATATATATAAAGTCACGCCTTTTCTAATGGGGGTTCGCAGAAACTACAGAACGTTACCTGTTACGATCGTTATACAGCGTGCTGCTTTAATGGCCTCATTCATTTAACACACGTTTTTGCGCGTTTTCGTTTTATGAATATACTAGCTGCGCCCCGCGGTTTCACCCGCATAAGTGTCAATCCCGTGGGAATATTGGGATACAAAAATAGCCTATATGTAAATCCAGGGTGCCAGATACCTCCATACAAAATTTTATCAAAATTGGTTTAGCCATTTGAGCGCGAAGAAGTAACAAACATATAAACACACACTCACAAACTTTCACCTTTATAATATTAGTGTGATTTTATTTTCATTGACGTTATTATTTACATTTTCTAAAATAGTTTCATTCTATTTGTCATCGAAACAAAATCCTGAATTAACTTTACTTACAGCCTTCTTTGTACTAGGTACCAAACTTACCTATAACTTATTAGTAGGTGCTAAAGTTCCCACTGCTGGGACACAGGCCTCCTCTCGGTGAGAGGGGGGCTAGGCTTATGTATTTTTAAAATATGTTGCGAAAGTTAATCAGAGACGTCAAAATGTGTATGGTTACGCATATATTAATCATCACCTTAACTACATCAGGATTAAAATTGGTCACCGAAACCTCACAGACGAAAAGATTGTCGTTACATAAACACGACAAAACAAACAAAATATTTTCTCAGCTCATATTTCAAGTAACTACACAACCAAAAGAAAATTTCATCAAATCATCGGCTGCGGAGTTTTGCTAATTTAATGGAGCCTTTTTAAGCAACATTTATAAATACGTAACCTCCATTCTTGTTTTTCTTCTTTTATTGATAAAAAATAAGGCAGTAATAGTATTTTCAGTTGCATTGTCCTTGGAACAGGCAAAGGCTTAAAAATAAACCAAAACAAAACTATTAAAAAAAAACGTAACATTAATTCAAATGAAACGCTCCACCTTCTACAATTTTTAAACAAACGTTGCGTACGTACGCACCCTAGAGACTCGCCCTGCATTCGCACGAACACCTTTAAATAATCTAGTGATAACATTAATTCCATTTTCAATGTACCCGAACTGTTCCCAAAAGGTTGGAGCAATTGTGGTGACAATTCCGTTGATTTTATCACTTATTTGCTGAATGAAAGGTGACAGAATAAAGTTGTAGCGAGGTATACTGTGTAAGTTTGACGTTGCGATAGCCGTATCGCGGTGTAAACAGAGTATTATAGACACGCGAGGTCCAGGACGCTTGTCACGCGATTCTTACGTACCTAGAACTGTATTATTCACCAGCGTTTTGGTGGGATATAAGTGATGAGAGGTTTACGGTAGCTAAATATTTTTGTTCCGCTATATCCTGCCTGCGGCGGTAGAATAATACACGAGCCTACGAATAACATCGCAGGCGGTTATGATAACGTGGGAAAATTCAAATAGGTTTCAAGATTGTATCGAAAGTTTTGTTTACGTTATCGGCAGATATGTAAAGACTTTATCGGAGAAAATATTTGACATAGCATCGTAATTTATATTAATAATAAAGCTGACGAATTTGTTTGTTTGTTTGAATGCAGTAATTTGTGGAACTACCAGTCCAATTTGAAAAATTATTTCTGCATATTTTGATAGCTCAATTCTTGAGAAAGGTTAAAAACTATTCAACATTACGCTACGAGCAAAAAGAAAAAAAGTAGTAAAAAACGCTTAGCGAAAACAAAGTAACAGGGGGTGGGCGGGCAATGCGAAACGACGCGATGAGTCGGGGCCGAAATATCACGCGGACGACGTAGCAGGCAGAAGCCAGAGGTGTTAGCTAAGCTACTAACTATCCCCGTGAATCATGTAATCTTTATAAAAAGCATCTAAACTTCAGGAAAAGACACGATATTCTTCAGGATTATTTCATCAAACGACCTCCTTATAACACTAATGGACAGTGAACTTAATAATAATCTTAACAGTGGACAGTAACGATATAATGACGATGAAATAAAATTTAAGCTGCATTTAACTTTAAGCTGGAGGTAAAGAAGCGAATAAAGCTAAACTGCTGTAAAGAGCTTAGACCGGGTTATGCTGCTTCTAGGATTCAAGATTAACTTAATAAAATGTTATTCTTTAAATTAACTTAAAATATGCACCATTCTAAGTTAATTTTCATAACTTGCATAAAATAAAAGGTTTTACTTCAATGAGCAATGCTTTTTGTAACTTATTAACTTGAATGTACAATTGCACATACTTATAATTGGTTGGCGGTGGGTCTGCTTTTATTTCATTTAAACTGCAAACTTGAATAAACAATTAATTGTAATAATTGGATCCTTTCCAAATACAATTGCATTTGAAACCATTTTCAAAACGAAAATAGTGTTTATCAATTCTTTCATGTTCTGCTGTGGAATGAAGAATAGCATATTTTCATTATTCGCCATTTGGCAGGATCCGCCAGCTCTATACCCCAGTCTTCTTCTTAGCGTGTTAATAGTAATTTAAATAGAGTCAGCCCGGAATTTAGTTAAGAGTTTGGCACCTTCAGTAGCGTCCATCAGTTCCTGTAGCGTGTAGGCGACAAGACACGCCCTTAAGTATCCTATCATTTGTGGAACAGCACCACATTCACACTCCAGGGCGGAGTCATCTGTGAATCTCTACCTGAGCAGATTTTCCTTGCTTCAGCCAACCTGGGTCTATTTTAAGGTGAATGCAAAGTGGTAGACCGCGAAATTCAAATTTTCTTACGTTTTTTGCAATTTGCAGGTCAGTGTCAGGTTGTATCTTGATCTAAATTTGATTCGCGACTATAACAGGTACGTATCTACAGAATTATAATCATTATAAACATTAATACATCTTTCTAAGTAAGATTTGTACCATAAGCTCTTTTCCATAAGAGATTTCTTCTTGTGGTACAAATCTATCTTAGGAAGATGTATTAATGATTCTTTTCTTTTTTTTTTCTTTTTTTTCAAGCCCATCTGTTTTAATACATCCTAAACGTATGAGCAGTTCTATAACGATTCGTTTGGGTTAATTAAATTCGTGTCAGAGTTTCGGTACTAAATACTGTCAAACTCCCTAAAACAAATACAAATATACATAACCAGTATATGCAATACGCGATACGTATGACTAAGTTAGAGTAATTTCATGAAACTCAATTTTATTTCCATCATAAAGTTATATGTGGTGCGAGGGTAATTCTAAATTCATTGCGTCGTCGTCGCCTCAATAATAATATACAACAGGATACGCGCTTTATTATCAAATCATTTGTTTATTTTATGGGAATAAATAATATGGTTTTCTTTCGTATTTCTAGTTGAGTAGGATGTACACTACACGTGGAGTTTGGAGTGCCAAGTTCTTATACGCATAACTTATTGAAACTGTTTTTATTAATTTATAATATGGGCCGCGAGGCCTACACAGTGAACTTGTAAGTTTGACTCACCTCGACGACTATAACAAGATTCAGGAAACAAACATAAATGGTATCATAGTTACACGTTACAATTTGTGAAAAACAAATTCAAAGTTGGTCCAGAACCCAATAGGTAATTATAATCGATATTATTGTTCTTATTTCCACAAATTTATTAGGGGCTCGTAGATAAATAATAACAGCCTTAGGGTCAATCAAAGGTTAAGCTACGCTTGATGAGGCCAGTTCGTGGATGGGTCCATCCATTATACATCGAGACCCCTTCGTGCCTCGGAAAGCACGTTAATTGGTCCCGCCTGTCTTTTGTAGATCTTTGACAGACGTTACGGGTACTCAGAAACCCGAAAGTCTGAAAGAAAAAATAACCTCCGCAATCCAGTCTTACTAAGGGTATCGTATTACCCAGACTGGGTTGTGGAGGTCAGATAAGCAGTCGCTCCATGTAAAATACTGATATTCAGCTGCATCCATATTCAGCTGCATCCAGGCGCGGTCGCAGACCAAGATTTTGGGGGGGGTCACCATGGGTGCCGAGGAATATTTTAAGGGTACATCTCCTTGTTAGTGTTGTGGTCGCAAGCGTTACTGCTGAACATGAGGTCCTGGGTTCGATTCCTAGGTCGGGTAAAGTGTTATTAGGTTTTTTCATCAGAAATTTGTCAGAAACAGCCCGGTGTATGGATTTGTGCCCGGTTGATTGCAGTAGGCTCGCCCCCTATAACATGGGACTTCAACATAACTGGCGAAATGTGGGTGTAAGTTATGTTAATGTTCATGTACAGACGCCAGCAGGTCAACCTACCCCAATCTGTCAAATTTCTTTGATAGATTTTCAACTTTAGCTCAAAGGAATAAGGTTCATATTCAATTGGGAAAATCTGACAGATTGGGGTAGCTTGATGTGCTGGCCTCTGTACATCTCCAGTTCCACATTACTTATGATGTTCCGGGACGCAGCTTTTAGTGGGGGGGGGGGGGTGTTATTTAATAATGCCGGCAAATTGGTCGTATGTATAAGAACGGTAGATAATTATGTAGGGTGGGAAGAGCGAGCGAAGCGAGCTCGAAAATTTTAACAACCCGCTTCGGTTTGGTTAGGTTTTGTATGATACTTTTATGCTGATATAGGAGTTACAATTGTCGATTTATGCAGGCAAGTCGAAACAACTAAGAGAATTTAGATTGCAAGAGCGAGTGAAGCGAGGTCGAAAATTTTAACAACCCGCCTCGGGTTGGTTACGTTTTGTTTAGTATTTTTATGCTGAAATAGGAGTTACATTGTCGATTTATGCAGGCAAGTCCAAGAAACTATGAGAATTTAGATTGCAAGGGCGAGCGAAGCGAGCTCGAAAATTTCAACAACCCGCCTCGGTTTGTTTGATATTTTTATGCTGAAACAGGAGTTACATTGTCGATTTATGGAGGCAAGTCGAAGCAACTATGAGAACTTAGATTGCAAGAGCGAGCGAAGCGAGGTCGAAAATTTTAACAACCCGGCTAGGTTTGGTTAGGTTTTGTTTAATATTTTTATGCTAAAATAGGAGTCATATTGTCGATTTATGCAGGCAAGTCGAAGCAACTAAGAGAATTTAGATTGCAAGAGCGAGCGAAGCGAGCTCGAAAATTTTAACAACCCGCCTCGGTTTGGTTAGGTTTTGTTTGATATTTTAATGCTGAAATAGGAGTTACATTATCGATTTATGCAGGCAAGTCCAAGCAACTATGAGAATTTAGTTTGCAAGAGCGAGCGAAGCGAGCTCGAAAATTTTAACAACCCGCCTCGGTTTGTTTGATATTTTTATGCAGAAATAGGAGTTACATTGTCGATTTATGCCGGCAAGTCTAAGCAACTAAGAGAATTTAGATTGCAAGAGCGAGCGAAGCGAGCTCGAAAATTTTGCACATTCTCGGATAAGCTCGATTTTCTTTCATTCTAAAAGGACTAGGAATTGCTTGCTTTGCCGACTTAAGAAGAAATGCTCAAGAATCAACAGAATGCAGATTGCAAGAGCGAGTAAAGCAAGCCTGGAAATTTTAGCACCCTACAAAAACAGAACTTAATTCATCGAAATAGGACGAAATACACTCGTTTTACAACAGTTTATGCTTTAGAATCTGGCCTTACGAACGGGGTGCCCAATATCCCGAGTTTGCTTCGCTCGCTCTTGCATCCTAGATTCTACAGGATGAAATTGAAAACTTGCGCCAAATCGAAATAGGAGGTCCAGTAACTGCTACATAATCATTAGGTATAAATTGTCATGTCACAAATGAAAATTCTTGAAAAAAATCGTGTAAGTAATTATCGTATCTAATTGAAGGCAATAACTTAGTTTGCACTATGCAAACTAAGTTATTGCCTTCAATTAGATACGAATAATTGTTGATACTTACGGATTTTTTTTTTCTAAATTATCAAAACAAATAAGAAAATGAAAGTGTCAATTTTAAGCAATCTAGTCATCGCAGAAATCACAAGTTCACAACATGAATCAATTTGGCGAACCTCTTCAATTTCAACCAGTATATTTTACAACAGGCGTTTTGAAGTAAAAACTTTTTTACCCACGTTAAAAAACCCACTGTCATTTCATAGTTTTAAATTTTATTTCTGTGGCAGTCCCCATGTCTGCCTATGTTCTTACTGTTTTTGTATATTATGCCCATCGAGATGTCCGTGGCACAAGTTAAGTTAGTAAAACAAGTAATGATTTTGGGGGGGGTCATGACCCCCACAACCCCCCCCCCCCTCGGACCGCGCATGGCTGCATCCGGTTCGACTGGAAGCTGACATCAACATAGTTGAGAAAAGGCTAAGAAGATGATGGTTTCCTGCACAAAGTTATCCTTAAACCCTGTCATGCACTACACGTCTTGTAACTTACACCACACCCACCGATTAATTCAGTTACAAAATGGGTGCAGTCAACAAGCAGAACACACAAAAGTATGTTTGTACACCACTTTTACGCGCCGTCGACTGTACTCGCATTGTGGGAATGTGTCGCCTACAAGTTTGTACGACGCCTACTTTTTTATGCTTTTTCTCTCATTTTCCGCTGAATGTTCTAGGTTTTGTTGTTTAATAAACATGTTAATATGTTATAGAGGGTTTTTTTTTGTTTGTAGGTTATAGAGCTTTTCGGATTTAGCATAATCAGCCTATAGTGTTCCCACTGCTGGGACACAGGCTTCCTCTTGGTGGGGTAGATGAGGCCGTAATCCTCCACGCGGGTCACATGTCCTCGAAGCTTTGGTTCCAGGACATGCCGGTTTTCTCACGATGTTTTCCTTCACCGTTTTGAGAGTGTTATGAAATAATTTACACAAAGTATAGAGCCTGCCTTTTTTTTTGTGTATGGGAAATCATCAAATGAAGGGGTCCCACTCAGGGTGGAGCAGAAGGGAGTGTCAGACTCTTAGTGACTAAAACCGACCCGTGTTCCTTCTTTAGCCCTTTATTTTTCAGGGTAGCGGTAACCCTTTCGCACAATCCCGCTGCCCCGGCAGGCTACGGCCCTTACAGGCCTCTTCCTTATTTCTGACATCTCTTTGAGGTGCCTGCCTGGCCTGCCTGGGATCGAATATATGAACTATAACACGTAACTCGCAGTCGTTAACACTGGTTACCACCACTGATCTGCGCTGTCGGGTTTGGATGATATTTATTTTCTTTGTATGGTTTCTGTGATTTTTATGACGGATATTTGGTAGATCTCAATTGTATGGATTTTTTCTATTTGATCAGCTACTCTCTCATAGCCTTTGAAGGTGCTGATGCTATCGTAAAGATCATCAGAAAAATTCAGTAAGATTGGTAATATTAAAGCTAACTGCAGAGTGTGCAAGATCTTAATAATTTCACGTATAAAAAAGATAACGTATTAGGTACCTACCTACTTAAATCTCCATTAAAATTTACGTTGACTTTTTTAGCTATGCCAATCGCCATGTTTTAATTACTATGAGGTAGTTAAGTAATATAATCTATGGAAATGAAGTCCCGGGAGAGCGCTAACCATAAATTAACACCATGTCCCGTCCAATTACTTTGATAATTGCTAAGCTATCAAGTTTTATTATTTGACTATCAGAGCATGTAAACTAAATTGCTCAGTACCTATAATATGACGTTTTTATAGCACTTAACTAAAATGTTATTTGCTTTATGTTTGTCATCGGTGCATGTGTTGCAAGGAATGCATAATTAGCCTATATTGTTCCTCTCTGTGGCTTGTGGCTAAGTTATAACTGCCGCACGGGTCGATCCATCAGGTTAAGCTACGCTCGCCGCGGTTGGTCCGTGGATGGATGACCATCTTTAGTCTTTACATACCAAGATCCCTCCGTGCCTCGAAAAGCACATCGAAAGCGTCATTCGAAAATCTGATAACCAGTCTTACCAAGGGGTATCGTATTACCCAGTAACAGGGCTATGGAGGTCAGATAGGCAGTCGCTACACGTACGCACGCATGCATGTATGTACTGGTATTCAGCTGCATCCGGTTAGACTGGAAGCCGACCCCAACATAGTTGGGAAAAGGCTAGGCAGAGGAATGTTCTTCTCTGTGAGATGAAGTATGCAATAATCCACCATGCAGACTCAGTAAGGGCTGTTGTCACATGTCTTCGACTTTTTGGTTCTAGGACATGTCGGTTTTCTCACATTTTTTTTATCATCGTTTTGCTTGCTTGGATACAAACCCACGACATAGGTACATACAACTCTTAAGTCATGGCAATTACCACTGAGCCACCACTCCTCTAAAAGGTGCTAAGAAATGAGGATACTTTTAATAAGCATTTCTTGAAATCCCTACGAAACATAGAAGCATCGTTTTCAGAGTTCCATACTCAAAGGGTAAGGGTAAAACGGGATCCTATTACTAAGACTCCGCTGTCCATCCGTCTGTCCGTCTGTCAGCAGGCTGTATCTTATGAACCGTGATAGTTGACAGTTGAAATTTTCACAGATGATGTATTTCTGTTGCCGCTATATCAACAAACACTAAAAAAACAGAATAAAATAAATATTTAAGAGGGCTCCCATACAACAAACTTGATTTTTTTTGCTCGTTTTTGCTCGATATTGATAACGGCAACAGGTAGACGCTTGAAATATTCAATTATTCACAGAATGTTTAGTTATAAAAGTTCATTTAAAAAAATAAATAATTAAATTAAAATAAAACAAATATTTAAGAGGGCTTCCCATACAACATAACTCATAAGCCATAAGTCATTTATTTCTTAACAAAATTCATTGTGTAGAGATGATTTTTTGCCGTTTTGTTTGATCGCGAGTCCGACTCGCACTTGGCCGGTTTTTTAAATAAATAGACTACTGATATGAACCCAGAAATTATTACTACTAGTTTTAAGCACACTTTGTAAATTAACCTGTGTAGTGCTTTCCTCAAGAGACCACTTCAGACACCCCCTCCGCTACACATAAATTGGGGATGTTTTTCTCTCGTCTACCGTTGGGTGCGACGCGTTTGTGAAATATTAAGTTTTAAAGTGTAAATTTTTTTTAGAGTCAAGCTCCTGCCAGCTAAATGGTTGTTTTTGGAAATGTGAAAAAATTTACGGCAGTAGTATATATAACGAAATTAAAAGAAAAACTATCACAGCTAAGTAGGCTTTACATGTTTACGAGAGTCTACCAACTTACATTTGCAGTTGCAATATTACACTATTACATTTTGATTCCCTTGAGAGTGTCGAAATATACGTTTTTTCGTATCTTTTTTAGTATCTTTTTTTACGTTAACTTAGAATTTCGATTTTTTCACAGCTTCAAGGGACCGCAGACTTGAATATATGGTTTTAATTTCCCGAGATTTGAGGTACGGAAGCCTAAAAAGAAAAAAACACACCGAACCCAAGTCGAGGGTGTTTTGCTGAAATCTCTCACAATTACCTATTATCCGACAAAATTGCCTTCCGTATATAAGACTTGGGAGATCACAGAGGTGAGCCGAATATGGCTCGCTAGGTGACTGAGAAACATTGAGGTACAGGACAGAGAAATGAGACATATGTGCTGCTTAGCTGTGTAGATAGGTAAATATGCTTAAAGCTTGATTGAATATGTCAAAATAAAAAGTCATTTATTCAAACTAGGTTGAGAATCAGCCCTTTCCGAACGTCAAAATTACAAAAGACAGTCACCCCAAAACGCCCGCCCTTCACCACTTCCTAGTGCTTTCGCTGGGGAGAAGAAGTGGCGCAACAAACTCCCCAGCAGCACAGCTGTCTGTTCAGTTAGAAAATACTTGATTGTATACAATATTAGGTATGCAAAGTAATTGACGTTACGGGACACAGAACATTAAATTAAATTATTTGCCATATGTCAGCTAGCCACGCCAATATACCATGAATTACAATAAAATAAAATGTCAATCTGCGTAGCCATTTCCCAACTTGGGGTCGGCTTCCAATCTAACCGGATGCAGCTGAATACTAGTATTTTACATGGAGCCACTGCCTATCTGACCTCCTTATTCCTGTTACTGGGTAAGGATGGTTATCAGGCTTTTGCTTCTTCAGCTTCTGACTACCCGTAACAACTGTCAAAGATCTACGAATGATAGAAGGGACCAACGGCTTAACTTGCTTTCCGAGGCAAAGTTTTAGATATGTACATAGGTACTGAGCTACATATAAGTAGGTAAATATATGTTTCTGCCACTATCAATCTCAAACTGAATTATTTTGATGGATACTGCTAATTCATGGCTTCATAATTATGTTAAAAAAAAAAATCTGCTCAACAACGTAAATAACGCAGTGTATGTTGTTGAACTTTCAAAATGAAAGCCATTGCTATTGTTAGTATGTTATGCTATTACCCCGCTGGTCCTAGTGTCCCTACCAACTAGTGGATACCACTACCAATATCTCTTTCATAACTTAATTTTATCTTTTTACTTACAGCAGTGTTTCACAATGTTGCCAGGACTCAAACGCGAAAACAATTATTATAGCTATTAAAAGAATTACTTATATTCAGCAGTGGACTTTAGTGAACCAATTAAAATGAGTTAATCAAGTGTTTCGCAATGCGGGTACAGATCCTTCTTATTTTAGAAATCCTGTAATTGTGTTCACAAAAATATGTTACCTACAGGATGATTCCTAAAGCTATGGTTTCCTAAGATAGCGGTGAACGCCCCTTGCATACTTTCTCTCACAGAACACCAAACTTAAACGCATAATTTTACTCCATTCATCCGCAAACATTTCACATTCAGGGTTGGCAGTCAGAAGGACATTTAGCACTTTTAGCGACTGAGGATTCGGCTCTGGCTACAGTTTTAGATGGCAGTTGCTCAAACAGATTGTGCCGACGGCTCTGACGGTGTCCGATGTATTTGTTGGGCACAAATAGCCGGCAGAAAAGGCCATAGAGCTTTGGGCAGTCGATACGTCCCCGTAAGATATACATCGATCTTATATTTCGATCCGCCTTCACATATATACAAGGTGTAACATAATTAACGCAAGACCTCATTACGGGGTGTAAATAGAGTATTGAGTTAAAAGCATAATACGATGACCAAAACTTATTTTTTTTAAAGCTAACTATTTTAATTATCTCAGGATCATGAGGTCCCGGTCCTTTGGAAGGCGTACGAGGGGCCGAAGCCAACTCGCAGAGGCCCCTTGGGAAATTTTAATGAAATGCGCCACCAACCGACGATTATCCCTGTATGCACTATGAAAGTGCACGCAAGGATAGCCCTCGGCTGGTGTAGGACTATTGCAGAATATAGAAAAAAAAATATTACTATGGGTTTGGGTGGCTAAAGTGGACTGGTTACCAAGAACTATGGAAGAACTATGACCCCTGCCTGATCAATGTTTTATACAGGATTATTTGTAAAACACCAGCAACCTCTTAAGAGGTCATTGTACTCATCATTATGAACAACTTTTACTATGGGACCAAACCTGAAATCGCAAAAAAAAATCAGCTGTTCCCTACATTTATGTTCGTGTAACTCGTCAAAATGTAGGGAACAGCTGATTTTTTTTTCGCGATTTCAGGTTTGGCACCATAGTATAAGTTGTTCATAATGATGAGTACAAGAGGTTGCTGGTGTTTTACAAATAACACTGTATATACACGGATAAATTGCAGGGGGTGACTTGCACACTCAATAATCGGCCCCCTGAAACGACGAAAGCTAACTATTATTATTATAAAAATCGTCGGTCAGTATGGCAAAATACATATTTTAAAAAAAATACCAATATGAAAAGTTACTGTAATGGATTCAGTAGTCAATTATGAACAAACTACTTTCAGGACTAGCGTTTGTTCTGTTACACCTTGTATAATATATCTCCGAATCCAAATGGACGCCTTAATAAAAATAATGAGTTATATGTGTAACTGCTATAGAAATACGTCAATAATATTGTTCAATGCAGGGGACCCCGGGGGTGACTACCATCACGTACTGAATCCATGGTAATAGGTTGTGCGTGGATGTCCCTGCAACCACCCCCCCCCCCGTATTTGCTTACCTAAATGAACTCTTCATGTACTAAAACACAGTAAATTTTCGACATAAAACGCTACAAAAATTAAGAATAATAAATTGTCCATAAAGGATTTACCAGTCCATGAGTAATGGTCATTATACACGGATTATATCCCTCATTCTCTCAATTTAATGTTCAACGTTTACAGTAGGTATATTGGACATAATTATTCATTCATTTCATTCACGTACTATTAATATGTATGATTTTTAATTAAGCTACTGTCAGTCGAAAGTATTTATTTGAGGTTAGTGGAGCGACATTGTGTTTTCTGTTTTGTATGGATGATGTGAATAAAACTGGTTACTTATATGAAAATAAAATATCCCACGACTTACTTTGGGATAAAAACGAATGGTAATGGAATAAATATGGATGTTCTGTAATGGATGGTGTAGTGTATCTATTTAATAGATATATAAACAGTGCTTTTTTTTTTTTTTTTGTGGATGGGAAATCATCCAATGACCCCTCCCGCTCTGGGTGGAGCAGAAGGGAGTGTCAGACTCTTACTGACTAAAACCCACCCGTGTTCCTTCCTTAGCCCTTTGTGTTCCGGGGTAGCGGTAACCCTTTCGGACAATCCCGCTGCCCCGGCAGGCTTCGGCCCTTTCGGGCCCCTTCCTTATGCTGACATCTCTTTGAGGCGCGCGTGGAACACGTACGCGCCGTCCGGCACGGGCCTGGTCCTGATCGGACAGAGAGTTACCCATTACTCTCCGCCCGCAGGCCCGCGCCTACGGTGGCCGGGAGTCGTCTCGCGGCTCCCGACGCCCGGGGCATCTCCCGCGGCGGCTGGGACGTGAGGCCCTCTCCCTCAGCCGTCCCGCCACCTCCTTCGCTAGCATGACTGCTTCGCAGAAGGAGGTGACTGCCTCCCACTCCCTCTCGCTCCGGACCATGGCTTGAACCAGGGCCGGGCGCGAGAGGTCGCCGCCGCCGCCGATCGCCTCTGCGAGAACACGGCGGTGCTCCGCCCAATTGGGGCATACCGCCACCGTATGCTCCACCGTGTCCTCCGGGCGACCCTCGCAGTGGTGACACCCGGGCGTTTCCTCCCGCCCGATGGTGTGCAGGAACCTCCCGAAAATATAAACAGTGCTCATTCTAACAATTAGTAAGTTAGCTGTCATTAATGTCATCTGTCAGTCACTATGAATGGCGGGAAAATAAACAACAAAGTGAACAGTCCTGGACGAGATGCTTGCGTGGTATTGAGCGAATGTTGTGATATAATCAACTTAAAATACGGAACCTACAGAATTCTACAGATGGTCTGAAATAAAGTTATATAATACATATATCAAAAGGATGATAGCCGAAAGACTAACACGTCAGACTTGCAAGTGCATGGTAGTAAGTTCAAAGCCTACTAGTTCCTAGTTCAATGTCCATATTGACGTGGAACACCAACTACAATCATGATTATTAGAACTAGATTAGTATAAAGTAGAATCGCTTTTCAGGAATAACAAAGCTTAGAAGCGCAAACCTTTTCTAATTTACCTATACTAGTAAATGCTATATAGTTGAGAGTTTCCGTACTTGGTTCAAAAATTTTATTGCATTTCTATTTTATTATCTTTTAACGAGTACCTATAATTATCCCAAATTGTTAGTAGATAAAGCAAACAAAGTTTGATGTCAAAATCTGTATGTGTAAATATAGGATTTTTATGTTACTACCCGGGTTACAACCCCAAAAAATAAAAAGTTCTCGTAGCAACAACGGCTCTCCTTTACATTCAGAATGTGGAAGTATTTAGGTATATTATTACTTATAATTTACGCACGTTTTCCTCAACGTGAGATCCCCGAGTGGAATATTAATATAAAAGCAATAAAAACCGACTGTATTCATAATTCTTACGAACAACAATAGCACGTATATGCAAGGCTTTTAACAAAGTACACAATATAAGCATTTCTTATTATATTTGGATGTTGATTTGACTTGCACGCTGATAATTAATTTAAACAAATACTGTAAGCAACCTGCTGTACCTGCTGTACTGTAAGGCTTCTCGTATTGCACGCCTTTCAACTCGATTTTCAGCAACTCTCATCCAGCTGCTACCAGCCAACCCGCGAAGATCGTCACTCCACCTAGCCTGAGGGCGTCCTACTTTAGTTTGCCGATTGGCGGTCTCCACTCAAGAACACCTAAATTAAAAAATAATGATGATGAATGACCTATGAACGAGATTTTCAATATTTTCAATCAATCAACTCAGCCTATCGCAGTCCACTGCTGCACATAGGCCTCTTCCAGGCTGCGCCACAACACCCGCCTCACAGTTCCAACCGGATGTTCCACGACACGGTGCCGTGGAACACCCGGTTGGAACTAAGTTAAGCTAAATGAAAAAGTCGAGAGGTGCCACCGCTCGACTTTTTTTACATTGAAGTCATAATTTTAACTTAACGAAACGAAACCATAACGTTGTAACGAAATCCTACGTTATCTATGATGTAATTATTGATCGATTCTTGTCGCCATTTATCCATGGGCTTACTTGGTCCGCTACCTACCTACGGGAGGTAAGTCTTTAAGATTACTCGGAGGTCCTTAAAAGATTTCCGGCTTACATGACTTGGCTTCACTGGCTTAGTGAAGTTTACCACTTTGCAATGAAAACGCGAAACTGAGCATTTCGTGAGAATAACTAATATTTATTTACTAATAAGTACTTAAGTAGGTTAATCTACTAACTGCCTCCTTGGTCTAGTTGTGGCAAGCGATACAGCTGAGCATGAGGTCTTGGGTTGGCTTCCCAGGTTGGGCAAAGTGTTATTGTGTATTTTGCAGTAGCAGCTTGGTGTCTTGATTATTGTCCGTTTCTTCCTATTATATGGGACTTAGACATAACCCGTTAAATGTCGGTGAACCTACTAGAGATGCACCTCCGCCTATCCTTTCAACAAGGCGTGATGTTATGTTATGACTATACTAACTCATATTAATCTAGGTCTTGGAATTGAATTCATGCCGTGTAATGTCGGTATTTTTGTTAAAATCAGTTTGGGCTTTACGAGGGGTGAACTTGGAACGGGAAAATGGCATGTCTTAGAAACAAAAAATCGGAGACATGTGACATCTACCAACCCGCACTGGGCCCGCGTGGTGGATTACGGCCCACTCCTTCTCGCTTAGAGGAGGCCTGTGACCCAGTAGTGGGGACATTATAGGCTGATTATGAGAAAATTTAATGTAATGTTTGTTTAAAATAATATAATTAATGTTTAATGTTTAGTTTAATGTAATGAATGTTTAAAATAAATAATATAATTAATGTTTAATGAAATTGTATACTTAGGATAAGTTAGTCTATAAGTCATTTTTATCCTATAAAATAATGTATTGTGCTGTGCCCTACAGGGTCCACAATTGTGTCAATACATTTATTACTACCACCTATTAATGTACATTGTGGAATGCAATAAACGAATTGAATTGAATAATTAGAGAACCTGCATACATTTATACTTAATCCTTTCTCTCTCGCGTAGTCCGGTAAAAGTAATGTGTGAACATTACTTTTACCAACTCAATACAGATTGTATTTATAGGTAAGCCGGATTTATATTACGAAACTAGTTGCGCAAACTTAGTTATAGGTACATTAATAGTTTCACGAGTAAAGCCGATTACAGACGTAGCTATAATATACAGGGTCAAATTAAATTAGCTAGCGAAACTCTGCAGACGTGATGGGTATCGTTATCTAAACACGACAAAATAGAAATATTAAATATTTGATGTTTTTTTTGCTTCGGGGTCAGCGACCGCTGGTACTTTGTTACTTGAAATATGAGTTGATAAAATATGTTTTATCGTGTTTAGATATCGATACTAATTACGTCTGTGAAGTTAACACAAAAATAAAAAAAAATATTTTTAAAGTGATATTTCAAGTGAATACACTAACTACCTTAATGACTCCACAAAAACAAATTAAGTTCTTTTCTGTTTTATCAGGCCATCAAACTGTACAACTTTTTCCCGGGGACCAACATGGTAATCGTGAAAAAAACATCAGTCGTCCCATACAAAACGTCAATACCTATTTGAAATAAAAAAACAGGCGTCCCATACATTTGTATGGGACGCCTGTTTTAATTTTTCACTATTACGATGTTGGTCCCCGGGAAAAAGTTGTTTAGTTTGATGGCCTGTACCACACCCCCAAGTTTGGTCACACTCCTCTGAAACATATTGTATATTATAAGCTGTGTGTGTGGTCACTCAAAGATAGCTATGATTATATTAATATATATTATAGCTACATCTGTGATGGGCTTAAATAATTTCCTATTTACACGTAAGTTTGGGCAATGAGTTTAGTAATGTAAATCAGGCTTTATAGGATGTAATTAATCACCATTCTCCTTCCTACCACCTAATCATTTAAATAGACAAGTACAACAGTAGGTAAGTACCTACAACTCTGTCTACCCCCCCCTGGGAAATATGTAACGTTGAATGAAAGTATTTATACACGGCGAGACTCCATAAAATGAAGCACTGCATATCTATACTTATAATAAATCTGTAGAGAGGTCAATTCTGTACATGAAATATATTTCCAAAATAACTATCAGCGGGTGATTAGTGATCGTTACTGACGCCAAAAATGCAATCAGTAAAATTTTTGTCTGTCTGTCTGTCTGTCTGTATGTTCGTTATAGAAACAAAAACCACTCGACGGATTTCAACGAAACTTGGTACAATTGTTCTTCATACTCCTGGGCAGGTTATAGTATACTTTTCATCACGCTACGATCAATAGGAGCAGAGCAGTGAAGGGAAATGTTGGGGAAAACAGGATTTCTTTTTAGGTGAAGTAGTAATAGGTTAGTAGTAGTTAGTTAGTAGTAGGTAAGTTTTGGTTAATTTATGTTCAGTTTTTTTTAATATTAAGTAGGTAAAAGCGTAGGTACTATTATTAATTATAGGTATAGGTATTATTAATTATAGTAGTTATAGGTATTTAGTTTTAAGTGAAGTAGGTTTTATTATATATTATTTTATATATTAGACGTAGTTATATATTTTTAGTTATTCAAGCCCCAAGCAGACGCCGGCGTCCGCCCGCTATTGTCTTGAAAAACGCGTTGAATGAGAAATACGCGTTCTCAAGAATCGGCAGAAGAAAGAGCACATCGGTTAAACTCTATGAGAGTTAGTGCCTCAATTTCCGGAAGTCATTATTCCACGCGGACGAAGTCGCTGGCAAAAGCTAGTAGCATATAAAGTACTGGTAGTACCAGGAATTCGTCTAGCACAGTGATCTATCCGTTGCATCTATACCTGGAATTCTATCTGGAAAAGGGCTGAATCTGTTGTTTACAGATAAATGGATTCTCGAACATGATAGTAAACTAATCACTAACGGTTTGACTAACTACGGTACTTCAGTACCTACTACGGATTCCGGAAAGATGGGTTGTTGTTGTATAATTATTCTGAAAAATTAATGAATGAAAATGTTTTGCAATTTTTAGTTTTAATATTATAGAGGTATGAGGAACAGGGTGGAAAGTGCTCTCATCCTCTATAGAAAAGGGAGGATCCTCAGACCAGACGGGTGTCGTATCTGGTGAACTACTGCCCGACGATTGAAGATGTCGGGACGTTGTATAATTCTAGTCGCGCGGTAAACTCTGCTTGCGCGATGCAGAATTTTGCGTGACGTCAATGTGATGCGTAGTTCGCCTGTGGCGATATAGATGCCTCCACAATATCAGCCTGTATTTATAGAAAGGTAGGTATATTATGTGTAAATAGTGTATGACATAGTTAGTTTACACATTTTAACTAAATACGGATTTGGTTCCATGTTACATAAAGAAGGCGTACCTTACAAGTCTGAAGTCCTGATTGATTTATCCACTCTATCTATACATACTGCAAGAATCGCCCAGAGGACACGGTGGAGCATACGGTGGAGGTCTGCCCCACTTGGGCGGAGCGCCGCCGTGTTCTCGTAGAGGCGATCGGTAGCGGCGGCGACCTCTCGCGCCCGGCCCTGGTTCAAGCCATGGTCCGGGGCGAGAGGGAGTGGGAGGCAGTCACCTCCTTCTGCGAAGCAGTCATGCTAGCAAAGGAGGTGGCGGGACGGCTGAGGGAGAGAGCCTCACGTCCCAGCCGTCGCGGGAGACGCTCCGGGCGTCAGGAGCCCCGTGACGACTCCCGGCCACCGTAGGCGCGGGCCTGCGGGCGGAGAGTAATGGGTAACTCTCCGTCCGATCAGGACCAGGCCCGTGCCGGACGGCGCGTACGTGTTCCACGCGTGCCTCAAAGAGATGTCAGCAATAAGGAAGGGGCCCGTAAGGGCCGAAGCCTGCCGGGGCAGCGAGATTGTCCGAAAGGGTTACCGCTACCCCGGAACACAAAGGGCTAAGGAAGGAACACGACACAGCAGACAGAACACAAAATAGTTCAATCACATTACGAAAAGTATTTAAACAAATATTTTCCTAACCCAATCGGATCCCAACTACACAAAAAAAAAAAACACCAAATCAACACACTTTCCTATCTGACCTTACCTTATACCAAACGATGCTAAGCCGAAGTACGGTCGGCAGCAAAGGTTGGCAGCGGCTTATGATAATGGAACTAGTAGTGTCCTACATTAATTACTTAGTAGACTCGAACATTCCTGACAGCGCGGATAAGCCCATATTTTTATAGATTAACTTTTACAAATCTATTCAGGAACGTCGTATTTTTGCATGTTATTTGTTTATTTGAGGAGGTTTATCGGATGAAAAATAGTTTTGTAACTATCGGGATATTGTTGTCTACTGATAACCAAAGCAACTGTAGGTAGCTAATTGAATACCCATATATTTTCTACCGACAGCCCTTGTTGGTGATTTAATTGATATTAATTTTAAGACTGTAAATATTTAGTTATCTATACATATTATAAAGATATAGTTAGATATTTCTGGTAAATTTTGGTAGATATTTATTTATTTATTTAAGATTCCATGCACAACATTACAGAATTGAATCCCAAGAGGATGTACAGAGCGCGTTGTGCGTTGAGTTAACGCGTGGTATAGGCGGATCTTTGTTAGTGAGCTGAGGAACAATGGGTGGTCAACGTATACATCCTACTAATATTATAAACGTGAAATTTTGTGAAGATATTTGGATGTTTGTTACTCAATCACACGTAAACCGTTGAACGGATTTGGATGAAATTTGGCACACAGTCTATAGTTTATAACCAGGATTACATAGGATACTTTTTATCCCGATATTCCCATGGGATCGAAATTGACGCGGGTGAAACCACGGGGTGCTGCTAGTAATAATAATAATAAACCTGACGACCTAAGTCAGACACTTAAAATAGTTTGATAAGTCATCATCATCATCAGCTTACAGCTGTCCAGTGCTGGACATAGGCTTCTCCAATTGCATGCCATTCAAATCGATTTTCGGCAACACTCATCCAGCTACCACCAGCCATCCTGCAACGATCGTCGCTCCACCTATAATCTAGAAAAACGACTTCGTGACAGAGTATGTTCTAGAACTCCCTTAAAACTCTACACAAATGGTTTATTGGTAATTGTTTTTATAGTGTAAAATATTTTTTTTATAAAAAAGTAGCAAGTAAATATAAGATATAATGCTGAGATTTAATTATATTACTTTATATACCTATTATTCGTATGTGTTCAAATAGATAAGAAACCCTATTAACCAATGTTATTAAAAATATATATAATTTTAATTTAATTAACAAATTAATGTGTTAAATTTGTTACATTTAACATGTTTAAATATTTGTATGGCCGGTCCATGGCGAAACATGTAAGATCATAACTTTATTTATAAGACCTTAATGTACCATGTTTTAAAGCAAATAAATATAATATTCTATTCTATTACATAGAACCAATTACAGTATTTATTTTTATCCCAGTAAAAGCTTCTCAAGGAAATAAATTTCCCAAGCGATGGCCTACAAAGAATCTGTATCCAATCCTAAATTAATCGAAAAAGCTAATGACAAAAACAAATATATCTCTCTATATTTATGTTTTGACATTTTCACTGTGTATCCTCGTATCTCAAGAAAGGATAGTAGATAATAATAAGGGTAATACAACCGGACTCAATAATGAAGAGGGCAGGAAGTTGCTAACCACGATATATTATTTACCTATTGTTCGGTGAAGGAATAAAGGTCACGATTTGTGTTTGGGTAATTTTCTACAACTGTGTCTGTAGATGAGGGATAATAGCATTTTATGGAACGGAAAATTTCATTTGTTAGGTTTTATTATTTTGAGAAGAAAGATCACTGTAGCCTTCTGAGTCTTATAAGTCATAATAATTGAAACCGTGCACCTAGCTTCTGACGTTACACAAGTGTCCATGTAGGTTTATCTATACATTAGTATAAATAAAGCTAAAGAGTTTGTTTGAACGCGCTAATCTCTGAAACTACCAGTTGGTTTTGAAAAAATATTTTTTCATTTGATAGCCCAATTCACGGGAAGGCTAGGCTATTTAAAATTACGCAAGGGCTGAGCATGCAGAAATGTCACATCACAACATGCAGCCGCCGTGATGCCGTAGTCGCGCTACATCCGCTACGCGTAACGTTCGTTTATGGCCCTATTGTATTCTTGAAGCCGATTTTTTCTCGGATCAGTCGCGTTACAGCCGTTCTATCTAAAACTACACTCAACGCCAAAAGTGCTTTTAATTAGAAAAAAAACAGATCAATAAATTAAATTAACCATGGTACTAAGCGAGCAGACTTGATACTCTTCTAGCTTTGAGTGTACTTTTAGGTAGAACGGCTGTAATGATAAATGATAAATGATTTTATTTCTGTAAGTAGGTTTGTACAAACACTTTTACACGTCAATAATATTTTTAAAAACGAGATGAGGTCGGCGTTTCCTAACTGACTACTCTGAGAAGAAAGGCCGAAACCAACTCAGAGGTCACAGTCTCTTTAGTCCAGACATAATCTTGGTCAGATCATGTGGAGACCATGTAGATTGGTGTCTAAAATGGTCTTTTGAGGAAAGAACCACACAGATTGAGTGGACCTGTCCAGTCAGTGCACGCATTTGTCAGTAATAATGCAGCTCAACTCAAACTTAAGAAGCTCAACGATTCGACGAACAATACCATAGAAAGGACATTTGGGTGGGTCGCATAAATTACTCAAACTGCCAGACCATGACTAAAACTATCTGAGAAAATAAATAAAGGCAAAAAAAAATTAACCCACATAGTCTGCACATTCACAGTCATTAAAATAATATAATACTTTACAAAGTAAATATTCATGTCACTGTATATGTAAAATTTATCAATGTCAATGTGTATATAAAAATCCAGAAATAGTCTTGGTCAGATCATTTTGAGGACCATGTAGATTGGTGTCTGAAATGGTCTTTTTAGGAAAGAACCACACAAATTTGAGTGGGCCTGTCCAGTCAGTGCACGCATTTGTCAGTTATCATGCTGCTCAACTCAAACTTAGGGAGCTCAACGATTCGACGAACAATACCAAAGAAAGGACATTTGGGTAGGCCGCATAAATTACTCAAACTGCCAGACCATGATTAAAACGGAAACAATGACCCACATAGTCCTCACATTCACAATAAATAAAATAATATAATATTTTACACAGTAAATAGTAAATGTTCATGTCATTGTTTATGTAAATAGATATTTAGAAAAAATGAAGTGTAAAATCGCAAAATAAAATAAAACAACATTCGCAGTCTAAACTTATTAGAGCAGCTCAATCCCAAGCCTTTTTGTCCTCAATAAAGTCATTTACAGTATAATAGGCTTTTTGGCATAGTTTACGCTTTATAAAAGATTTGAATTTATTTAGGCTTAGTTCTTGAATGTGGCTAGGAAGTTTATTATAAAAACGTATACATTGGCATCTAAACGAGCCACCTATTTTCTTGAGCCTTGATGAAGGAACAACAAATTTGTGTTTGTTCCTAGTATTTAAGTTATGGATATCACTGTATTTTTTAAATAGATTAATATTTTTATGTGCATACAAAAGATTATCATAAATGTACTGAGAAGGCACAGTCATTATATTAATCTCTTTAAATTTGTCTCTGAGGGAGTGTCTGGGATTTAATTTATAAATGGAACGAATTGCCCTTTTTTGTAAAATAAAAATTGTCTGAATATCGGCGGCATTTCCCCACAACAGAATACCGTACGACATCACACTATGAAAATAACTAAAGTAAACCAAACGGGCTCTCTCTAAATCAGTTAAATCACGAATTGTCCTAACGGCGTATGCTGCAGAGCTAAGCTTTTTTGACAATTTATCTATATGGGGGCCCCATTGAAGCTCGGCATCCAATGTTATGCCTAAGAATACTGTGATATCTTCGGGTTTAAACTCTTCATCCTTTATGAGAACACTAGTTTCTACTTGTCTAACATGGGGTATTGTAAACTTAATACATTTGGTTTTTTTTTCGTTAAGTAGTAGGTTGTTAACATTAAACCAGTCAACTACTTTTGCGAGGGCGCTATTTACATTGTCAGTAACCAGCTGCTGACGTTTAAGTTTAATTTATACAAGTGAAGTGTCATCTGCAAACAACACTATATCATGATTATCCTTTATGAGGTAAGGCAAGTCATTAATATAAATAATAAATAAAAATGGGCCAAGAATTGAGCCCTGGGAGACCCCCATTCTTACTACAGATCCTGGTGATTTTTTTCCGTTAACATCAACCCTCTGAATCCTAACACTTAAGTAAGAAGTAAGAAGATCCAGGGAGGCGTTACGGATTCCGTAGTGGTGCAGTTTCCTGATTAATGTTTCATGATGAACACAATCGAATGCCTTGGACAAATCGCAAAAGATGCCCAACGCATCGCATTTGTCCTCCCAAGCATTATAAATATGTCCTAAAAGTTCAACTCCGGCATCGGTAGTCGAACGACCCCTGGTGAAACCGAACTGTTTTTTATGCAGTAATTTATTTTTATTAAAAAATATTTGCATTTGGTTTAAAATAAGTTTTTCAAAAATTTTACTAAAGGTAGGTAGTACTGAAGTAACGCGACTGATCCGAGAAAAAAATTTCTTCAAGAATACAATGGGGCCATAAACGAACGTTGCGCGTAGCAGATGTAATGCGAATTCCTCGCCGTGATTACAGGTCTATTTTGTTTTTTCCATCATTAGTTATTCGACACGTTAAACACGTGCTTATAAAATGGTTAGATAACTTATCTTTTTGTATGCACGTGTTTCTGTGACAAATAAATCTATTTTCTTTCTTTCTATCTATTACTGCTATAACTTTAAAAAATTAAAAAAAAACAGTAATAACTCAACATACAGGTTGTTTAAAAAAAACTATCCGTTTTTCGGAAGAGATGTAGGTAAACCGTTATTTTCTGGCGGGATAGTGTCTGGTCTGTCGTCGTACTAATTAGACGAAGCCACTTCACCCGAGGGCCCTCGCTCTAAGGCAAAAGAGTTTCTTTGCGGGAGTAGATACACGACGCGGTCTACTTAATTTACATGCATTCTGTCATCTATGCTGAGATCGAAATGAAAGAGGAAGTGAGTTAACTACCGCTTATGTGTGGAGTGGATTGAGAGATGTGTTGTATTTGTGTTTTCTGATAATTTTTTTACTTTTAAAAGTCTGTATTGGAATTATTGAAATACAAGCCGTGTGCTTCACACGATTCCCCAATACTACCTTCCAGTAAAACTCCCGCCCCTATATAACCCCTTTAGGGGATGAATTTTCATATATAGTGCTCACCTCAGTCATATAAGGAAGACGCGTGCAAAATTGTAAGCTTCTAGACACAGCCATTGAGGCTGTGCTTTGTCTGTCAGTAAATTTAAGTGTTTTATCTTCAGTTTTTCCATATATTTGTCTGGTTTTTACAGGTAAAAAGAATCACTACTTTCGTCATAAACACTTATGAAGTTCTAGCAAGTATAATCAGCCCATAATGTTCTTGCTGCTAGGACACAGGCGTCCTCTCTTCGAGGGAGAATGGGCTATAATGTACCACACGGGCCCAGTGCGGGTTGATAGATATCACAGGTCTTCGAATTTTTGGTTCTAGGACATGCCGGTTTCCTCACGATGTTTTCCTTCGCTGTTTTTGAGAGCAGTGGTGATGAAATTATTTACACAAAGTAAAGCGCCTGTCTGTGTTTGAACCCACGAACTATACAACTCGTAAGTCGGACCGTTACTACTGCTAATACTCTTAAAAGCTTTGTCCGCAAATTAAAAAAAAATCCTGTAACTCTTTCACCTAAATCAAACTCAAACACACAAGCTTTAGAACGTGTACTATCTTAATTCCCCTATTGAAAACGTTGTTTGATAAAGCAACACCCTGTTAATGGCACGTTAGCTGATTAACTTGGGGGATTGCGTCGGGGACGATGGCATCCGCGAGTGAGACACGTCTTTATAACGTTATTTTACATAATTATTTATAAATTCATTCAGTTTTCTTACGCGTTTTCTAGGTCGATAATGACGACTAAAATCTAAATTTTATTGATCAATAGTCTCAGTCATTTACAAATTCTGCCAATTTTATTTTGATATAACTAGCTTCTGCCCGCGACTTCTCATTTTGTTGCTCCGACCTACCCTGTCGCATCACATCGCCCGTCCACGCTATTACTTGGTTTTAGCCTAGCGACAATTTTTTTGTTTTTGCTCGGCTCCTAACTTTTTTCTTTTTGCTCGGCTCCTAAGGTTCCTAGCGTGCTGTTAACCTATAGCCTTCCTTCCTGACTGGTAGGTCTAGAGTTCTTGTTACCCCAAAGAGTTGAGTATAGGTACCTATAGTACGTATTAAATTAAAAAATCACAGTGACAAAACACAATCGCAATTGAAACTATACATATAGAGTAATCTAATTGAATACACGCTTTGTACCGTGTCAACCTGTAAATGGAATGTAGCTAATTAACTAGGGGTGCGGGGTGCTGGGGTGCGGGGGCTCTGTAGATGATACGAGTCGAAACTGAACCACGACGCAATTTATGAGGATACCTCTCTATTCAGGAATGGTGATTTATTGTATAACGTTTTTGTATTCACGTTCATTTATATCTAACACTTAATCTAATTACAACGTATTTTTTTGTTATGTATTGTCTGAGAAATAAGCAAAGTTTTTTTTAACGGATTATTATTAGAAGTATGGCATAGGTGTAACTATAGTTCACCCACATTTCGCCAGTAAAGTTTTAGTCCGTGCGAACCTATTGCAATTAACCGCGGACAAATCCAGACACCAGGCTCTTCCTGAGGTACACCTCTTCCTAACTCTCCAGGAATTAATTACAAGCGTGATCTTAAGCTATGTGTGTCAAATGAAACATTGTTTTTATGAAAGCATTATTATGTAAAGCAGTTAAAACCAAAATGAAAACATTAAAAGCTACTCAGAAATTAATAATTTTAAAACAGAAACTGTTTCGTAATGTTCTTTCAGAAATGGCGTTTTCGGTTTTATTACTGTTTTTATTCTCTCGTTATTGTAGTCGTTTACTCGACAGTTAATTGTAATAAGCTGTCATAATGTCGGAAAAAAATAAAAATAAAATTAACGCTGTGAAGTAGCTACCTAATTTATTCCTTCAAAAAAAAAAGGGTGGTAACGTTTCAAGCTAGTTTACCTAGACTCCAAAGAATGTAGGTTTGTTATAGGAGTAGCTTCTGCCTGCCAGCGACTTCTTCCGCTTAAAATTTCTTGTTCCCGACCCACCCCTCGCATCGCATCGCCTGCCCGCGCTATATTCATTCGTTTTCGTGGTCTTTTTTACTTTTGTTATTATTTCTCGGCTCTTAAGAGTCCTAGCGTGATGTTAAATAGCATATAGCCTTTCTAATGAATTAGGCTATAATAATGCAAAAGATTTTTTTTTAATCCGACTGATAGTTCTATAGATTAGCGCGTTCAAACAAACAAAAAACCTCCCCAGCTTTATTATTAGCAAGTTTTGAATATTTATTGAAAAAAAAAATACATTAGCAAAATCTGTAAGAAATTAAAAGAATGTCCTCTACTCATAAAACCAAAAAAAAAACGAACATCAAAATAAAATGGTCCAATTTTTTCGATCGACTCAGATTCAATTTCGAACGATGATAGCCAATTGCTTGCTAGCAAAATGTTCCTTAAAATAATCTCATTTTAATTCGCTGCTCAAGGCGCCGTCGTTGCTTATTTATTCAAGAGTGGGGGTGGCCTTCCCGTCCTATAATTTCGGATATTACGACATTATGCCTCTAGGCCCGTCCTTCGAGTTCCCTCAATCCATGTGAGTTATAGGGACACTAAGCTAACGATTCGAGTGGCAAAAAGCTGAAAAATATTGGCTTTATATCCTTTGGATTTCCTGGGGCAAACGAGCTTTTATATGTTTTATATCGTACGGGAATGTTAATTTATGGCTAGTAGGGTTTTTGGCCTAGTTAGATGGGCCAACGACCTTGAGAAAGCGGCTAGGATGGTCAGAATTCGGAATAAGCAAAACTGCGTGATGACATGTGACGCAACTTCGGGGAGACCTAAAGTCTATTCAAACTTATGTTTCAAATGAATATTATTTCAAGTTAAACAAATATCAACTTTATTTTAATAGTAATTAAGTTGATTTCAGAGTGAGGCACTATTGAAAAAGTTATAAAAATGTTTGAAGCTGTAGCATAAAATGAACGTTATTGTGTAGGATTTCAAGTAATTTTTCCATAAACTCATTTTTTTTACATTTTTGGCAAATAATCGTGAATTCGGATTATGTCCAGCTGTAGATTACGATAGTTTAATTTTATGGAAATGTTACGACATGATATAGTGAAACTATTTTGGTGAAATCTGGCCAATAGGAAGCTAGATTCCCAGAGAAGGACATTTAGACCTGAGTTCACCAACATTCAAACCACCGGTTAGGTATTTAAAAAATTGTTTATGTCAAAATTCATAAGGAAATTTTAAATATAGAATTGATTAAATATTTAGTCAGTTGATTTAAATGTTGGTAAAACATAAGGCTTAATATGTTCCAGGCCAGTTAACTCAAAACTCCATCGTCCAAACGGGGCACATCTGCTTCAATAACTAGATAAAAATAACCAGATAAAGTAAGCATAAACATAATCAATCTAAACGTCATACGTATCCACTTTCCCACAGCTGGGACACAGGCCTCCACTCGAGTGTGGGAGTGGGACCTAATCCACCATGCGGGCCCCGTGTGAGCGGGTTGATAGATGTCACATGTCATCGAATTTTTGGTTCAAGAAGCTGCTGGTGTCCTCACTATGTTTTCCTACACCGTTTTTAGAGAAGTGGTGATGAAATTAAAAACCGTATGATCTTACGAAACTTGGGAGAATCCTGTGTCTATAGAGACAGGGATATTTTGAGTTGATGGAAGTGTTTCGCGATGGTAAATGAAACTATTTCGATGAAATCTGGCAGATAAAAAGCTAGATTCTCAGAGAAACCATATCCAAACGGGGCACATCTGCTTCAAAATATAACCAGTTAAAGTTGGCATAGTATTTATTTAACACTCGACACGAGGAGTAATATCAGGTGGAGTGGGTTGCCGTTGACGCAAAAGTATGTCGCTAATGACTCTCTACTACCAACATGCAACAATTGTGAATATTACTCCCACCGTTTTAAATTACTTGTTCCATACTTCTTTTTAATTGGCACCTGGGTTTATGAAAGCTCGTAATGTTTGTTTTAAATTTTTCTAGTCACCTTTTTTATTTTATGGTTTTTGGTTACAACTAACAACCACAAACACAGGAACGGAACAGGTGGTATAGGAACGGTTTCACGACTCAGGTCTATGGTTTTTAATGAAAGTACTTACAGATATTTTCTTCATCAAAAAGTTAATTAAGTATACGAACATTATAAAGCTAAAGTTTCAAAGACGAAGACAAAGATATTTATTCCTTGGATATAGTGTTACAGCTATTACAATTTAACTAAAAATAAAACTGATTAGTTGTTTTACACAAAGACACTTTATATAGCCATTTTTCAAACCACACGACACATGTCAGTAACTTTTGTTTTTTATCGAAGAGGTCGCACATTGTAAGCATGTTATGCAACCTTAATATCTTCTCTCAATGAAGACCTATTAATTTCAAAAGCTTCAATAGCCTTGGTCTAGCTAATGCTTTTGTAAAAGTATCTGCAAGTTGATTTTCTGTTGTGATCTTGCTTACTTTTAGCTCTCCACTTGTTACCATCTCCCTAACAAAGAAGTGTCTAATCCGGATATGCTTAGTACGTTTGTGGTACTCCGGATTTTCAGCTAGCTTGATCGCAGCTTCATTATCTACTCTCAGGATAGGCACACCCTTCAGTTTTGTCATATCTCCAATGACTCTGGACAGCCAAATTGATTCCCGAGCGCCTTCACTGGCAGCTACGACCTCTGCTTCAGTTGTAGATATAGCCACGCTTGTCTGGCGTTGGCTTATCCATGACACGGCACCTCCAGCATACATGCACAAAACACCAGTGGTTGAACGTCCTGTGTTCAAGTCACCGCCATGATCTGCATCACTGTAGCTCTCAAGAATACCTGTCTTGAAATCTCTTTTGTAGAGTATCCCTTTTTCAGGAGCATACTGCAAATACCGTAGTATTCTCTTCAGTTTGACACAATCCGGTTTTTTAGGATTTTCGAGGGTCCTCGAAACGACGCTGACTGCATATGCAATATCTGGCCTAGTTCCAATCATTAAATATGCCAATGCACCAACCACTTGTCTGTAGTTATTCAAAAAATTGCTCACATCGCATGAGTCTTGACCCTGACATTGATCCTCTTTTACAACTGGTGTCATTACCGGTCTGCAATGTTCCATGCCAAATCTTTTAAGCACTCTCTTTGCGTAAGATCCCTGAGATATTTTGATTCCATCATCAGTCTTCTCTATTTCAATTCCAAGGAAATATGTTGCTGCCTTCGTCGTTATTTTAAACTTAGTTTTCATCTGTACTATGAACTCGTTTATTAGGTCCTGGCTCGTTGCAGCCACCAAACCATCATCAACATATAGAACAACTATCAGTTTACCTCCAGACGGCGTCTTCCTTATGAATAAACAAGGATCTGAGTCACTAACTTCGAATTCAATCTCTTTGAAATAGTCCAAAATCCGCTTATTCCAACACCTTGGTGCCTGTTTTAAACCATAAAGACTTTTCTTTAACAAACAGATGCGACCAGAGCCGTCGTCATAGCCTTCGGGCTGTTTCATGAAAATTTCTTCATCAAGTGATCCATAAAGAAAAGCTGTTGAAACGTCGAATTGTATCAATAACATGTTCTCATTGGCTGCTACAGCCAATACACTCCTGACTGTTGCCATTTTAGCCACGGGACTGAAAGTTTGATCATAATCAACCCCTTTCTTTTGACTAAACCCCTTTACAACAAGTCTAGCTTTATACTTGTCTACCGAACCATCAGCATTCAATTTCACTTTGTATACCCATTTGCATGGTATAACCTTCCTGTTATTAGGAAGAGACACAAGGACCCAAGTCTTATTCTCCTTCAAAGAATTCATCTCGCAGTCCATTGCTTTTTCCCAAAGATTCCGTTCAGAGCTTTTAATAGCTTCTCTATAACAACTAGGTTCTTGGAGACAGCTAGCCATGTTTAAAACATAGTCTTTGAGTTTAATAGGTGGACGAAGTAATGATCTATCTCTGAGAATCCTTCCACCATGTTCCATGATTTCCTGTTCAGGCATTACATCTCTGGTATGAATTTCTGTCTCATCTTCATTTACTTCCCTTATCTCTCCCCCTAACTCAAAACTTTGTTCAGAAACATAACTCCTAGCGTCATCAAAATCATCCAAATTTTCAACTAGAACATCTTCTCTACCAATGAACTCAGTGTCCCCAATTTCAGTACCAACACCTTCATTGACATT
Organism: Globia sparganii; assembly: GCA_949316385.1. Taxonomy (NCBI): domain Eukaryota; kingdom Metazoa; phylum Arthropoda; class Insecta; order Lepidoptera; family Noctuidae; genus Globia; species Globia sparganii. The sequence goes on from OX438670.1 coordinate 8,711,164, forward strand.
ATCATTATTGTTGATAGTTCTATCACTGTTTGAATTTTCTGCATTCTGAGTAACTTGTTGTTGACTCTCTGGATTCAATGCATTATTCTCATTACCATGCAACTGTGGCAATCCTAAAGGTATTGCAAATTCAGCTTCTGTAGAAGCTTTCACTGGAGCTTCTGCACCCAAGGGCTTTTCATCAAAGGAGACATCCCTTGATCTCACCAGCGAATTATTTTGTTTGTTCCAGAGCCTATACCCATCGTCATTATCATATCCCACTAAGATACATTTCACTGCTTTCTTGTGCAGTTTTTTCCTGGTTTGCTTTGGCACATGCACATAACAAGGTGATCCGATAATCCTCAAGTGCTTAATTTGAGGCTTCTTACCAACCCAAAGCTCAAATGGAGACTTGTTTTCTACTGTTGTTGGACCTGTCCTGTTTAAGAGATAGACGGCAGTATTCACCAACTCAGCCCACAATATCTGAGGCAATTCCTCATGCGCATGCATCATAGACCTCGCTGCCTCAACAATCGTGCGATTGTCCCTTTCACTACAGCCGTTTTGTTCTGGCGTGTATGGCATAACAAATCGTTGCTTTATGCCTTTATCCATCAATACTTTTAGTATCTTCTGATTGTTAAATTCTCCGCCATTATCACTCAATACTTCTTTAACAGTATGACCAGATACTTTGGCAGATGCCAACATCTCTTTCAGCTTTTCATGTACCTCCGACTTCTCTCGAAGAAAGTACACAAATCTGTAACGCGTGAATTCATCTTTGAACAATACAAAGTAGCGATACTTGGATATGGACAGAGGGAATGGACCACACACATCAGTGTGTATGCGTTCTCCAGGCTTAGTGGCCTTTTCCCGTACACCAAACTTCTGTCTGTGGGACTTTCCAAATATACAGCCTTCGCATAACTCTCCAGTTTCCTTGGTTTTAATACCGAGTTCCCTCTCGATTAGACTTCTCATATGCCTTTTATTCTGATGAGCCATCCGTTCATGGTAGAGTTGCAGCATATCAACTTTTTGTACCAAATTGACAATTACTTTAGATGGTGGTACAATCCTACAGTTAAGCCTGTACAGACCGCCGTACCTTTCTCTTTGTCCAGCAATAACAATTTGTCCATCAATCTTCATTGAACAAGAAGTGACGCGCGACTCAAACAAACTCCCTGGATTTTTATCTTGTGTCGACAGCACCGAAAATAAATTTCTGCTAATCTGGGGAACATACCAAACATCCCTCAATGTTGCCTTGACAACCTTCTTGTTAACCTCAGCTTCAATGCTTAGCGATCCTTGCCCAATAGCCTTAATCACATTTCCATCAGCTGTTGTTACAGTGTGATCAACATCAAACAATTTAAAATCTTGATACAAATCTAACCGCATCGTAACATGATTTGTAGCACCGTTATCCACATACCATTTGTCACGATCAGTATCAGATTCTGCTGAATTCACAGACAGTAATACCATGTTAACTCCTTTGTTGTCATCCACAACTTGACGAGATACATTCCTCTTATGGCAGTCTTTCTTAAGGTGACCAACTTCTTTGCAGTTGTAACATCTTACTTTCTTTATTTTCTTCTTACTTGTCCCTGGAGTTTCCTCATCAACCTTTTTAATACATTTCTTCCATGTATTAACCGCAAGGGCATCACAACTAGACTCACAGTCTTTACCGTTGTTGCAGAGTGCCTTTTCATGTGCACACAACTGACTTGTTATATTCTCAATGCTCCGATCCTTTTTAGACATCAGCAACCAGCTCGATTTAAACGAAAAATAATTTTCTGGTGTGTCCAAGATTTTGCAAATTAATAAAATATCTGGAAGTTCCTTACAGTCTTCTTCTTTCATTAATTCTTGCCTTAACCTGTACCAGACATTTTTCAGCTTCGTGATATGCGTTGCAATATCATCAACAGTATCTTTTTTGTAACTGAAGAACTGCAAACATAAATCATATAAGCGATCTTCACTCACGCCTTCATATAGTCTATGTAGTTCATCCCATACTTCTCTGGACGTTGAGAATCTTATAACCTTATCTAACGAGTCATCAGAAATATTGTTTGTTATAAGTAATAAAGCCGTATTATTCAGCCTGTTGTATTTTATTAAATTGTCATTATAAAGAGCCAAATCTGCTGCAGCTGTAGCGCCAGCCCCACATGCAGGTTTAACCGGTCTCTTTATCTTGCCCTCTACAATGTCTATTAGGCCATCTATGCCTCTTAACAATGCAGACATCCGGTACTTCCATTGTATCCAATTTGTACCCTCAAGTTTAGCAATCTGAATCTTTGACAACTCCATTCTGGATATCTGGGCCCATAACCTGTTACAGCTATTACAATTTAACTAAAAATAAAACTGATTAGTTGTTTTACACAAAGACACTTTATATAGCCATTTTTCAAACCACACGACACATGTCAGTAACTTTTGTTTTTTATCGAAGAGGTCGCACATTGTAAGCATGTTATGCAACCTTAATATATAGTAGGTACAGACTTGGTTTGTGGTATATATCGTTATATTCAGGACACATCCGCCGGGGCTGGAGGGGGATCAGACCGAAATAAATCGCGAAAAGCGGTTTACACATTGCTTATTCGTGCTAACCCTTCCAACTTAGCCATAAATATACTAATAGTTTATTTTATAATTGGATGTACTTGTCCAAAATGTTGTTGTACAGACGCCAGCACATCCAGTTACCCGAAACTGTAAAATTTTTCAGTTAACTTTGAACCTTATGCTTTAGCGGTAAAGTTGAAAATCTCTTTTAAAAAATTGACAGATTGTAGTAGCTTATGAGCTGGCTTCCGTACAACTCTTCCATAACCTATTTCCATCTTTTGTATCCAGTCTGGCTCCCGAGTTTCGCCACAGAACTTCAGCCTCTTGACCCGGCCGACTTAAAAATCTCGCAACTCACGCGGGATCTCAACCGACTGCGAATACAAAGAAAGAAAGAAAAATAGTTTCTTCGGCACTTTAACATACTTAAATGAAAACTAGTAGGTTCCTACACGTATTCCTCTATATGCCGACTGCCGGAGCATAGTATAAAAGAAAGGACTTTACATTAGTCCCCAAGATACAGGCACCGCCTAGTTTGGGGCCACCTATCTTATCTGTTCTGTGGAGACCACCGCATACATTGAGCTATATAACTAGAGAAGCAAACCTCAATAAAATGTGTCAAAAAAGTGTAGCCACTTTATAAACGCGACGGCGTAGCTTTGAAACCACTCAACATTTAAAAGTAAACATATATCTGTCTCACTTACACACGTTGTAAGAATAATACCGTGGCTTAGATTAGACAAAGACCGCAATATAAACATGCAATGACGGGATGGGGTTGCCTACCCATGCGAAATTTTATCCAACATTTTAAGCCATAAAAAGCGTTTTAGGTTAAGTTAAATTATTTTTTAAATATTTGAATTATGTATTTCTTATTGGATGTGTAATAGAAGTTTATAAATAATGAAAATAATTAAGACATTTTCTTTTTGAATATTTTTTCTTTATTATTAATGAAATTGAATGATTTTAGTAGGTTAGCCAGTCAGTCTCTTTTCTTAGCAATCGGATTATTTCCACCCATTTTTCACGGCGTGCTGCATCTTTAGGCACCTTGCTACGTTGTTATTATTAAAAAATATTTAAAATCACTTATTCCATAAATTAAAAACTCCCACTAATGTGGGAAACTAAAACTAAGTTTTTAGTGGTAACACTGAACCTAATTTACAAATTCTACATTTTATTGCGTTTTTACGTTGATATAAACACAGAGACAATTAATTTACGTGTGGAAAGTAATTCCGGTTAATTTATTATATTTTTGTGATCTTGAATTGATCACGATCAACAATATGGTTTCACCAAAGGACGTTGTACAACCGACGCCGGTGTAACCTTATTAAAACACATATTTGACGCATGGGAAGAGGCACAAGATGCAATAGGCATCTTCTGCGACCTATCCAAGGCATTTGATTGCGTGAATTACGAAACACTGCTTTTGAAACTTGAGCATTACGGACTGGGTAAACTCGCTCTTAGCTTAATAAAATCATATTTAAATGATAGGTTTCAGCAAGTTCAAATAAACGGTGAAAATTCATTGGGTTTAAAAGTCAAAATGGGTGTACCGCAAGGCTCAATATTGGGGCCGTTCTTATTTTTAGTATATATAAATGATTTACCTTATTTACTGGAAAACCGACCACAAATGGTGTTATTTGCTGATGACACATCACTGATTTTTAAAGTAAGCAGACGTGCACAGGAGCTTGACGACGTAAATAACGCTATGCTTGTGGTCCATAATTGGTTTACTGTAAATAATTTGGTATTAAATGAGAAAAAAACTAAATGCATTAGATTCACTTTACCGAATGTTAGAAGTAGTGAATGTCACGTTGTATTGAATAAGGAGATACTTGAATTCGTCGAAAATACGGTTTTCCTGGGGATCACGCTTGACTCAAAGCTGCAGTGGGGTCCTCACTTAACATCACTTGCAGGGCGGCTAAGTTCAGCCGCTTACGCTGTTTGGAAAATCCGTCAATTAACAGACGTGGATACCGCGAGACTGGTCTATTTTAGTTACTTTCATAGCATCATGTCTTACGGTATTTTGTTGTGGGGACGGGCTGCAGATATTGAATCTATCTTCATTCTGCAAAAGAGGGCTATCAGAGCTATCTACAACCTCAGCAGACGTGAATCTCTAAGGGAACTGTTTAAAAAAATTAACATCATGACGGTTCCTTGTCAATATATATATGAAAACATTATGTACGTTCGAAAAAATCTACATCTTTTTAGTAAGATATGTGACAGGCATAATTTTAACACTAGAAATAGGAACAAATTAGATCAACCTCGTTTCAGATTGTCTAAAGTAAAAACTTCTTTTATGGGTTATTGTGTAGAGTGTTATAATAAAATACCACTCGATATTCTTCAACTAAATGAGAAGAAATTTAAAACATGCATTAAACGCACACTATGTAGACAAGCATACTATAAGTTGGATGATTATATCGTAGATAAAAATGCTTGGCTAAATGCTGGTCCTGCTCCACAGACACTTGGGCTCACTAGTTAAAATTTCAATATTAATTTGGAAGACATGCTTCCCTTTTTTTCTTTTCTTTTTTCTTTTCTTTTTTTTTTTAAGTGTTTCTGACATTCGAATTTAATGTGTATTTTTAATTCAATCAAGTTTTAATTGTTACTTTAATATCTTATACCTCTTTCTAGTAAAATTTTATTCATCTCGTAAATAAATTGGTAACGATAGTTTTGTATAATTTAGAAGCATTTTTTTTTTATTTTAATTTTGTAAATGTAAGAACCATGGATCCGTTCATTATAATTTTTTTATATTGACTTGAAAGAGCATGGCAGTTGAGAATGTGTCATGCTCACTTAAATGTCTCACTGATGGTGGCGCGTGTGTTGGATCATTCGGTTCCCTTCAAAATGGTTGAGCTGGATGGTGCTGATCCATGCGTCATGTTCGTGAACGGGCGCTGTCAGTTGAGACTGGTCATCTCTTAGCTGCCAGGGCTTCTTTTTAATCTTATAACTGTCTTGAATTGTTTCTTCATAACATTGTTCTCACATATAGAAGCAACAAGAATACTGTACTCAGGATTTTGTAATATCTTAATTTAAAAGAGTGTCCTTGGAGTTTCTTGCCCGTTCTTCTCCAAGAGATCTACGTTTTGGAATGGGCAACTAGCTTCAACTTTCTGACTAACTGACCGACTAGTTAATTTTGACAATTCAAAAGTGCCTGGAAATGGTTTAATTGAAATAAATGCTTTGAGTTTGAGTTTGAGTTTGAGTTTGAATTGCACTCTTTCGCGATATTTTTTGTCGTATGTCACTCGGTTGACTTCGGTTGGCGTCACACAGAGCACTGAACTGACGTTAGCTACGCTGATGGCTGTAGCCATCAGCCTAGTGGCAACGCCTTGGTGCAGTAATTGCTAATCTAGTGTAACATATATATCAATGACCGCATATAACAAATTGAATGTCACCAACAGTTAAAAACAGAATGATTATGTCATTGTTTAAATCTTCTAATATATAAAATTCTCATGTCACAGTGTTAGTTACCATACTCCTCCGAAACGGCTGGACCGATTTGTATGAAATTTTGTGTGCATATCGGGTAGGTCTGAGAATCGACTACTATCTATTTTTTTTTCTTTGCAAAACGACGTTTGCGGGGTCAGCTAGTAATAAAATATTTTTTACGTCTTATGATGTTTCTCGGTACCCTGGCGTCCTGGACCTTTAGAAGGCGTACGAGGGGCCTAAGCCAACTCGCAGACGCCCGTTAGACGTTTTTAATGAAGTGACGCACTAACCGACGATTATCCCTGTTCGCACTATGCAAGTACACCCAAAAACAAACCCCGGTTGGTGTAAGACTATTCCAGGTTATGGAAACAAAGATATTGGATTATGTGTTTGGGTGGCTAAAGTGAACTGGTTATTTAGGACTATAGAACGTCTAATATTTTTTTTAAAATAATTTATATTATTATTATTGCAATAAACGGAATATCTCCAGATATTTCGTCGTATCCGGTATCAAGAACAAAAGAAAATTAATGAAAAACAGAAAAAAGAGATTTTAACAACAAAAGTTTAACATCAAAAGACTTATATTTATCTGTATTATACGTATTTTGTCTAATTAAGACCCAACATTGTGTGTACATGCCACTTATTTGAGGACAAAACAGAAAAGATAACTCTAACTATTAACAAGTCATTAAGATATTTTTTGTGCAAAATTCTAAATAATTAAAACAACATTGAGCTTTAGTCATATAATAATATTTATTTATTTATTTATTTATTTATTTATTAGGGACAAAAAACAGTTACATGCTACAAAATACAGGGAAATACTTAAACTAAGATTTAACAAACATGTAACCCACACCATTGTCCACGTTTTAACTAAAGGTTAAAAGAAGTGCTAAGTACATAAAAAAAGAAAAATAAAACAATAATCGCTGCCACAATAATATTGCTGTGTTACTTAGCTTAGCCTAATTTAACTTAACTTAAAATTCTCGCCAAACAAAATATCCAGTGCCTTTTTCTTAAATGATTGCTTAGGTAAACAAAATATATCCAGTTCTATAAAATGCGTGTTGTAAGAATCAACAAGACGACGAAGAGGCGCACGTTCCCCAGCATTAGTCCTACATATGTCTGTATGGAATAGTTGAGGGACGCGCACCCCCCTTCGAATAACATTTCTGGGTACCCTGTAACACAATTTGTTAGTAAACCCTGTAACACAATTTGTTATTAAACAACATTGGGCTTCAGTCATATAATTATGTTAGACAACATTGGGCTTTAGTCATGACTAGCTGCGCCCCGCGGTTTCACCCGCATAAGTTTCGATCCCGTGGGAATATAGGGATAAAAAGTAGTTTAGGTGTAGGTCCAGGGTGTCAGCTACCTCCATATAAAATTTTATCAAAATTGGTCCAGCCGTTGGAGCGTGAAGAAGAGTCAAACATACACACACACTCACTCACAAACATTCGCCTTTATAATATTAGTGTGATTATAAGATAAGCAAACTGTCGTCTGAATTAGGATCATTGATCTAGTATGGATATAACTAGAGATACCTAAACAGGATGGCAGGGAGATCGATGCGCAACCTGTTACCATGGATTCAGTAAGTACATAATTCTGAAACCCCTGCGATGAAAAAATTTCGTCAGTTGTTAAAAAACGAAATTAATTGTTCCATACATTTTGACTGCGTACCTATTGCACTTTTCTATGTAACAGCAGATTTTTTTTGATAACCGACGAAACATCCCAACTAACATTTTGGTGTTAACAATAAGTGCTACGTGAGCTGTTTAAGAGAATTTTACGAACCTAAGGTCCTATACAGGCACTAAAATTTGGTGATATAGCGCGTTTTAACTGTCTTATAACCCTGATTTGGGCCCACGATTTTAGAGCTTATAGTGACATAATAGTTATAGAGCAGTGTTAGATGAGTGACAATAAAGAGCTACAATAGTGCCATTGAAGCAGTGCTTACCACTTCAAGTGTATTGTAAGCTATACTCAGGTTACAACTGCAAGCTAAAGTAGTAATATAGTTATGAAATCTACTCTAATAACTTTTTTAGTAACATATTAGTGCTTCTTCGATACAATATATACCTTGAGAATATATTATAGGTATTTAGTAGCAATGATCATCACCCAAAGCGCCAACCTTTTCACCTCTTTTCATATATTTTGTGCTTTTGTTACCGTCAATAGCGTTAAAATATTTAGCAGTACAGATTTAATGATATAGCCTAGTTTATAGTATTTGGAAGTGACTTTATGTTTAATAAAACAGGTAAGTCAATGTATTTTAGATTAGGTACTAGGTGTTATAATTATTAAAACTCACTGCTATGGTAAGTTTTCTGTAACAATGTATATATGTTTTCATCTCAATTTTGATACGCCTCAAAAATAAACTGCTTTTGATGATATTATATAGAAAAAAATTACTGCCTCAGTTATTTTTTTGTTTCAATTATGGTGAATAATAGTTTCTGGTACTGTCTATAGGTATGTTAATGGAAAACTGACAATAATATAGTAAATAAGTGGAGCAATAATGATTAGAAAAAGTTTTTTCCTTTTAAATTTTTATACTATTTATTTAATGGCGTCAATATCTAAATTACTTAAGGATCCTGATAACTCTGTTATTCCTAACGTAGTGCTTAAAGAGTGATTGTTAGCACTTCTATGCCATTTGCAGTTCTACAATATGGTTCTAAAAGTGAAAAAATAACAACTTTATAGGTTCAGTTTGCATAATGGTTCTATGTGAAGATGTAAACTAAATATTTTCAGGGTTCTGTTATTGTTTTAATAAAACCTTTACGTAAAACATATTTGAATGAATAAATCAAATAATTAATGTCTATTATTTATAATAATTATGCAAAATGGAAAAGCCTGTGTGTGTGTATTTTTTATTTATTTTGAATGTTATGAGTTGTCTTTACTATAATAGGTACTGAACATTTTTTGTATTTTTTAAACTAACTTTTAGAAGCTTCTATAATTATATTATTTATTTTAGATAGTTAAAAGTGAAAGTTATAGGTATCAATGAGGATTTTAGAACTACCATCGTTTTTATTAACCTGAATCAGTTCAATGAGCAAAATTCAACGATCATGGTGGTCGATGAGTTTTTGCTATTTAGGTGATATAAAATTCTATAACTCTACGTAAAGTAATAATTAAGAGTTATAATCTATGCACATATTGTTTGCCGCTATATAGAAGTATTTCTAAAAACCATAGTATTGACTAAGATTGACCCAGTAACCCCATTATATAATCATTAGTTATTTAAAGGTAGTTTCTGACTCTTGCAGCATCTAGCTCTACAGGATTTATAATGAACACTTTTATGACACTAATAGCTCTCTTGCTAACTCTTAGGGCTCGATAGAACTCGTTAAGTGGTACAAAGTATTTCAGTGACTCTATTTAAGGACATCAGCTGTTAATAAGTGTTAGTAGACACCTTACAATTACTTACAGTGTTTTACGCTTCTTAAAGCTGTTATGGTAAGCCTTAAGGTGTTACAAAGCATCTAACTAAATGTGTTCAAAGACATCAGCCGTTAGTAAGAGTTAGTAGACACTTTACAATAGCTTTCAGTGTTTAACGCTTCATAAAGTTATAAGAGAGAGCTATACAATGTTTCCTACCAACTCCATGCTACCGCCTTAAGTTATATTTTTTTTCTTTTTAACTGTTATTCCTCTTGAAGGTTTAATTATTTATCCTTAACACCACAGTAGAATCTAATGTCACTATCGGAGCTCTTATATATCATTTATAATACTATGAGAGCTAAAAAAAGGTTGCCCTTAGCGCCTAAATGTTTGTTGGGATGTTAACGCTGGGTCCTAGAACTCTAGAATCATGTGCTAAAGTTATGGTTAAGTTTACGCATCATCTTCTAGCCACCCTGTATAGCGCAACAAAGCTCGAAGTCAGATCTACAAAGGACATTCTTTCACGTAAAACTATTTTTTTTCAATTATCGTCAGCGATGATTCGCAAGGAATAACAAAGGCTACCCTTTTCTTCGGCATAGCGCCATCAATTCGGCGGATTCGTTGAAACAATAGGAGCAAAAAATACTTGGTCCAGTTCTCAGATGAAATGATTGACGAGACCGGGGTGCGGGGCGAAGGGGAGAGGGTGGTACGATATCTGATCATTTTTTTTTTTTTTTTTTTTAAATCATCATAGGTATCTCCCGGCTAGATGTGTTATGTTTATTGTAAGGCTGCACTTACACAGGCATTTTTTTCAAATATTATTGCCACAACACTCTACAGGTAATAATTGCCGTGCATGCATAATCAGCCTTAAATATTCCCACTGGTGGGACACAGGCCTCCTCTCTGTGAGAGGGAGTGGGCCAAAATCCACCACGCGGGCCCAGTGCGCGTTGTTGGATGTCACATGACTTCGATATTTTGGTTCATGTCGGTTTCCTCACGATGTTTTCCTTCACCGATCCGTGAGCAGTGCTGATGAAATAATTTACAAAAGCCTGGGTTCGAACCTACGACCTTCAATTCGTAAGTCACGGCCTTTTACAGTAGGCCACTACTGCTCTGAATTCTTTTAAATGCCGGATGTGATGGATATATTGGGGGATTTTTCTGAACGCAAAAAATTTGCTTAATATATTACAGCGGAATTGTTGCTGTTATTTGCTCAATATATTCTTTATTACGAAAAGTTAACCAAATGAATTGCCAATGAAGTCTATACTGGGTTGCTCCATATCGCTCAAAATAGCAGTGTCTCAAGTAAGGATTAGCATCATCACATTAGTATCATCGTAAATTGCTTGATGATCTTCTCAAAGTTCAAATATCTATGTCCCAAAATTCAGCTGCGCGAACTCTGCTCACTGACGCAGTCATAAGATCATCAAGTGCACAGGCACAGAATAAATAGGACCAGATGACAGGGCATGCAGCGTAGGATGGAAAGTGGGCTTTTGTCCGTGGAGAGGTGCCATATCATACTTGAGATCTGAGCCGTCCGTGAAACCCCGTCTGTGGAGATTGTCCGACCGACTTGGGCTGGAAGTCTGTTTAGAGATTCCTAAGTCGACTCGGCTAGATGATGTAATGACGTCATATATGTGACCAAGATTTTAAGCAATCTAAGTTGCCCGTGTAAGCACACCTTTACACCTAGCGCCTATGAAAAAATAAATCATGCAAATCAGGTTAGGTTATTCGAAGGGCACATAATATTATGTTCTAACTCATTTGTAGAGCGTTTGTTGAACTGTTTAAAGAAGTCCCTTGAGCACAATAAATAGAGCTTTCAAACTTGGATATACCGCTGGAGGCCAGTTTGTTTAATCTACACTTACGCAAGGGTTTAGGCAGTAGCGTAGTTAATCCTAAAGGGCTAAAGGGGGCAAAAGGGGTGTATCAAAATATTTTGGCCCCTTTTTACTCAAAAGCTTTTAACTCAAAAGGGGTATTGATTTTTTACAAAATCTAACCTGAGTCGGTAGATAAAGCTGTCGTTGTACCTTTACAAGATAAAGCAAGGGCGAGGTCAAAAATTGGATCATCCTAACTCTGATACTACTACTATCAGTGATACGGCTGATAAGGCGGTAGCTACGCCGCTGGGTTTAAGCAATTAATTTTTAAATATACAACATGTAACGTTGAATGCGCAAAACCTCATACACCCCAATTAGAGCATTGAGTTAAAAGCATAATACAATGACCAAAACTATTTTTTTAAAGCTTAGTTTATGCATTCAAAAATGAGTCTTATTGCCTTAAAATAAGACTTAATTTTCTTTGGCTCAATCGGCGGATAGAATGGCAAAATACATAATTTAAAAAAAAAACCTAGATAAAAAATTACTGAAATCGATTCAGTAGTCAATTATGAACAAACTATTTTCAGGTTTTGCGCATTTAACGTTACACGTTGTATAGGTTCGCCAGAACTATCAAGAGTAATTATACACTTGCGCTACGTAACATAAAATTTGTATGCCGCTGCCAAAACATAGTCCTTACTACCACAAAATAGTGTTTATCAGTTGTATAGACTTTGACGTAACACTGACATTAGGCAGACCCAGAGAGTCAAATTAGATTATGTCTAGACTTTAAAAAGAGAGTAAGTATAGTCAGAAAGGAAACGCCGACCTCATCTAGCTTAAAAAAAATATTGACGTGTATTTGTACAAACCTATTTACAGAAATAAAATCATTTCTCAATTTATCATTAAAAAAATACCTACATCTAACAACCTTCACCAATATCATTGCCATCTTTTTTTCCTTGAACTTCCACAGTTTTCAATAAGCCCCACTGGCCCCGGCTCTAGATAGTGAGTGGCATATCTAATCGATTCTTATTCATCGTGCGTGCGTATCGATTGTGCGTTTAATAAAGCTGTGTAATCGAGCGCTGGCCCGCGGCGATGAGCGTGATCTGTTGCTATGGAGGACGGTAGCCAGCCAGTCTATTCTGTAAAAATCTCATCGTGACAACTTAGGTGAAGTGAGCTGTCTTAAGCTGGGGTTTGACACTATTGATAGCTCACTCCACCTAAGTTTTCGAGGTGAGGTAACAATGCGAGGGCTGCGTTCTGATGTTCATCTACTAAAAGAGACTTGGTAATGCTGGTTTATTGACCAATATCTGGAGATGTTTGATGGCATATACATATATGTTGCATACTTTTAAAATGTACAAACACCTCACTTTTAGGTCACAGATCGCTTCCTATACAATTGCTTGAATATCCCTTAACAAGAATGGTAAGGGATTAAAAACGACTTACTCAACTTAAAGTAAGTACTTAAGTAAGTAGTTAATCTTGCTATTTTTTACTTGCATACAAACCAAGAATTAAGATACCTACGAAAACAAACGACAGCTATTAAAACGGGAAGATACGCACCATTTGCCATATTTTTTATTAATTTCATGATTATGAAATAAATTTGGTATTATTCCAGGATTATCGCAATTTGCTCACCGCTGTGGTCTGTGCTAATAATTTAGTATAGGTAGAATTAAAGGTGGTATTAAACTGTTTAGGTCCCTAAAACCTATAGGGCGTAGGCCAAATGATATGCAGCACAGAATAACATCCATATTAAAATCAGTGTGCTAAGCAAACTTGTGGTTGGTTCCAATTACGTTGTCATTGCATGCTATTTTCTAGTCGCCATTTTGACATTAGGCCACTGATAATACAATCAGTAATCACATTACCATGAGTGCTAATAATCTACATGTTAGGAAAAACCAAATCTATTCCATTACGTGTAAAAGCCTCCTGACATTCCCTAATTTAGGATGTTCCCGAAATCTATTTAATATGCTTTTATATTAAACCAACAAATTCATGTTTGACAGTAGCTCTTGCCCATTAAGATAATAAAATGCATACATAAACTCAAGCTGTTTTCCATGGGTGGTACCTACGCAGAAATAGCAGAACGCCACCTGCTACGGCCCTTACATACCTACTCCTTTTGCTTCGTTTACGTTCATCATCGTTTACGGTCATGCTAAGATAATTAGTATCCGCATTACCAACATTTTTTTTTGTATGTTAGCCTATACTGTCCCACTGTTGAGCAAAGGACCCAAATCCTACCACACAAACTTTTCTAGAGCCGCCAAGACCCAATCCTTGCGGTACGCTTCTGGGTCGTCTCACCACGTCTTTCTGGGTCGGCCTCGGCGGCGCCGTCCATCCTCAGGCACCCAAGGTGTAGACAGCCGTCCAATAAAATTACCATTTACAAAAATATCAAAAGACCAACGCGGCGATAAAGATGGCGGAAACCGATTTTATAAATCTATACTTCCATATTTCGATAGGAGGTAGCTCGTTCCCGTGGGATAATTTTCGACATCCACGAGATCAGAAACTAGTACCTCATAAAAAAATACTTATTGCGGACCACACATACAAGTACATAAAATCCACATAGAGTTAGCAACAACGACTTAAAAACTATTTTAGTATAACTAATTAACTAACGAAACTAAACTACTATGCGCTTCCAAATAAAAATCTTGAAAAATTGTGAACCTAGATGAATTCGCAACATTTACCAGTAGTACCTGTTACGGCCTCAGAAGCTTTTCTCACAATGCGCTACAAAAAAGACACACTTTTACCTACGTGCGCCAAATGTCGAATACTTAACTCTCATAAATCAGCAAGACCGACCCTAACTCTCTACGTAACAGCTGAAGTAATCAGACGTTCTAATCGCTCAAGCGTCTATTTGTACAACACGCAGCAGCTATAAGTAATGCCTACAGAAATCTAAACACAAACCAGTCTGATCTCAACGTAATCTGTTCCTTTGTAGTCTGCTAATTGAGAATTATCTTAACAAAGCGTCTAGGATATATTATGAGATTTCTAATTTTAAGGTTAAGATAAGCTTGCCGCGGTTAGTTCGTGGATGGGTGCCAAACTATTACATATCGAGACCCCTTCGTGCCTCGGAAAGCACTTTATGCCGTTTGCTGGCTGTCATTCGTAAATCTTAGACAGTCGTCAGAAGCCGATAAGTCGGATAACAGAATACTGTTTTAAAGCCTCCTTATTATGACATGTTACGCAGACGGATTTACTTTCACTACAGGCAAAGATTGTAATCGTTAAATTTGCCCTCACCATACTAACAAGATAAGCCAACAAATCCCGTATAAGGCGTCTTCATGGCAGCATGCAAGATTGAGTGTGTCGGAGGTGTCAAAACAAAACAGAAACGCGATCATATTTATAGATCTTAGGTGGTAACTTTACAAAGATATGATCATTGTGGACTCTGTCGGGCACAACAAAGTAGGAGAGAAAAAGTGGTGGGGCTTTAATTGGCCAAAATTAGCTGATAAACTATATAATTGGCCACCCGATTTAGCTGTTATACTATATAATTGCCCACCCGATACAGAGATATTGTAAAATACTAGCTGGCCCCGCAAACGTCGTTTTCCGAAAAAAAAAAAAATAGATAGTAGCCGATTCTCAGATCTACCCGATATGCACACACAATTTCATACAAATCGGCCCAGCCGTTTCGGAGGAGTATGGTAACTAACACTGTGACACGAGAATTTTATATATTAGATTTTTTGAAATATCCTCTAAAATCTGAGATACAAAAATTTTGCGCCGGGCCTTGGTTATTTTCGAGCCATCGCCTTTTATCGATCTATAAATGTGCCAGTCCAACAGGAGTGCCAGCGCTATAGTAAAAAATTAAAGCAAATCATGTCGCCTTTGCACTTATGTAAGAGTCGGAAAGGGCGCCCCCTCTACACCCATCTCACCCACCCTCTACAGCCTATTATGTTCCCACTGCTTAGACACAGGTCTCCTCTCTGTCAGAAGGAGTGGGCCATAATCCACCACGCGGGCACAACCTTCTCATACCGTTTGAATACCTATGACTACGCTAATCGCAGAAAAAGATAATACATGTGCTGCGCGTTTTATTCATCGCCTAGTTGCGGTGCGCTGGGTGATGCACTTGTCTGCCCACGCTTGAATTTGCCGCCCCCTGAAGTTGGCGCCCGAGGCACAGGCCCCAGCTAGCACCCCTTTAATCCGGGGCTGATTATTTTATAAAACTTTTTATTTAGATGTAGGTATGATTGTATGAATAATTAAAAGCAAATCCATTTAAATAACTATTACCACGCAGCTTATAGTATAAACCTAGCACTAACTACCTACAATCAGGCAAGTCCCTCCAATTACTGGGCATATCAAATTACTGAGCCATTCAGTCAATCAGTCATCATAACAAGCAGTAAAGACCCGCCGTTAACCGTAAGCGCCCACTATAAACCGGTACAATGAACAATATTGGTGCTTTCGACGGTTTTACTGTTATAAGGCAAATTCGCAATATTGGTACGAAAAATTGGTGATTCTTGTTCGTAAAAATGTACAGTGAATATAGGACTAACAAACCTATGGTCGTAAGACGGCTTCCAAACTGTTTCGGATCGGCATGATACGGCACAGCCGGGCGGCAAAATTTTAATTAGATTTTGCCGCCGGGTTGTTCCAAATCGTGCCGACCCGTACAAGTATTGTAACACCCCTAAGGCTGTTGAGTATTTTTTGCATAAGTATTGACAACACGTTTAGGTTTAGGTAGCAGAATATTAAATTACCTATTCTCAATTTGATCTGCAGTCAACACTTACAAAACGAAACGATTGGGATGAATGGAAAAAGCATTAAAGGGTTACAGTAGGCCGTAGAAATATTTCGCATTTTTAACTATTAATTTATCTGTTATCACTTGTTTCGTATTGATCAATGATAGGAAGAATGTAAGTATGCATAATCAGCCTACAGTGGTCCCATCGCTGGGACAGAGGTCTCCTCTCGGTGAGACGGAGTGGACCGTAACCCACCACGCGGGCCCAGTGCGAGTTGGTAGATGTCACATGTCTTAGAATTTTTAGTTCTAGGACATGCTGGTTTCCTCACGATGTTTTCCTTCACCGTTTTGAGAGCAGTGGTCATCATGAAATTATTTACACAAAGTAAAGCGCCTGAATGGGTTCGAATTCGAAACCACGAACTACTAACTCGTAAGTTGGGGCTGTTACCATTGAGTCATCATTGCTCCCGCTGCTACTTTAATATCTAATCGACTTAATTTTGTGAAGTGAA
Organism: Globia sparganii; assembly: GCA_949316385.1. Classification (NCBI taxonomy): domain Eukaryota; kingdom Metazoa; phylum Arthropoda; class Insecta; order Lepidoptera; family Noctuidae; genus Globia; species Globia sparganii. The sequence goes on from OX438670.1 coordinate 8,728,020, forward strand.
CACATGACAAACTAACAGCGCCCTGCGGTTTCACCCGCGTTAGTTTCGATCTCGGGGGAATATCGGAATAAAAATACCTTATATGTTAATCCTGTGCTTATAAACTATCTGTGTGCCAAATTTCATCCAAATCCGTTTAACGGTTTAGGCGTGATTGAGTAACAAACTTTGACATTTATAATAATATAGTAGGATTGTATCATAAATGTTGAGCTACAATCTATAAAATATAAATTTCCAACGATTCGGTACGTTTTTTCACTGATATAATCCTTTAATCGTCCCAATACCCCCAATACCCCTTGGATAAAGCTGTAACAGGAAAATTGTGTAATTAAAAAGCACTTAATAAAATATTTTATATTTCTAATTCCCGGCATTCGTGACTGAGCCAAATGATTTACAATAGGTAAATCGTAGACAGAAAACGCAGACCTTTATTTTTTATTGTTTTTATAATTACACTGTGTATTGCCAGTTGCCTTAGATAAAATAAAAAAATGTTTTGAGTTTAGAAGCGACTATTTTTATATTGCCTTGTCGACGATTTTTTTTAAAGTCTTCAATACAATATAGCGATTTGTTTTAAAAATATAAAAATGATAGATATTCTGTTGAATTGCGGTTTTACAGACATAAATTTATGAAAAATGGCGTAAAGGAATGAAGACAAAACAATTTTGAATTCTCATAAAGTTTATAAAACTGAATATTATTCCAAATTGCAAGTAGATAAGTAAATTTTCTGCTTATAGCGCCATCTATTGTCGAGTAGCGAATAGCTTAGCACAACAGCTCAAAGCTTTTTTAGTTCCGTAGTCTGCCGTGAAAGCCGACAGTCACTTCGTGTAATAGTATCGTACCTATAGCTCCACTGGGAACATACATTTTCAGAATTGGCACTACGTAGGAACAATACTTTGCAGTACCTAACTGAAATTAGGTTAATACGAATCCCTAGAGATTATTTCGTTTCCAATTAATTTTATCGAAAACTAGCTGACATGACGAACTTCGTACCGCCTCAGAATCAACAAGCCGTTCTATAAAAATATTATGAGAAAATGCAGTATCTTAATTTTTTTTCCAGAATTTTTTTCATTTTTTAATAGTTATTCTGCTATTCGAGGTGGAGACAAATCCAACAAATCAAATATAAAAATCGGTCCTGTCGTTCTTGAATTATATATGGTGTAACTAACCCGACTTTGTTTTATTTATATAGATTCTTAAGTAGATACTGTAGAAACATTTAATAATAGATAATGAAAATTCCGAAAAACATAATAGTCATAATCATCAACAACGTCAAAATCAAAACAACCTCAAACACATTTTCATTTCTGAATTTTCATTACTTATTATGTTTTATTCTAAAGCTCTTGTTACATTTAAAGTGAGCCGGATGTCGTCAACACAATGCAAGAAACATAGCTACCTACTTATATAAAATCTTGCGATTGTTAGTAGCTTTACAAAGAAGCCATTTTCTTTTGTGTCGGTCACAAAGGGCAGTGTTCAAGGGCGGTTCGAAGGCTGTATGTTTGTTTAGCGACCGATATTGCGGATTAGGACGTGATCCACATTTCGTCCGCTTACCTGTAGTGTCTAAATAATGAAATGTAACATTGAAAGTACCGAGCTGACTGCTGTCGTAGTTCTGTTGACTGCCGGTAGATGGCGCTGCTAATTTTTTGTTTCATTGTGTAAAATACTGAAATAATAGTAGGTATTTTAGTCTCCTTTATGATAATTTATTATGCTTATTTAATTTTAAATAATTGAAAACATAATTCATAAATTTAAATTTTAAGCAAAAATTATTGCCAATATTTGGTCACTGTATTATTTTTTGAGCTTATAGGTACAGACTCCAGCACATCAAGCTACTACAATCTGTCAAATTTCTTTAATAGATTTTCAACTTTATTGCTATTGTGTTAGGTTCAAAGTTGATTGGGAAAGACAGTTTTGGGTAGCTTGATGTGCTGGTGCATCTGTGCATTCAATATTTAAAAAAAAACTTACCCTCACTTTTCCATTCCAATCCAACTACGAAAAGCCTGCCAATATCTATTAAATTTAGCTACCTAGCTGGCGACAGATAAGGCTTTGGTAATATTTTAGGTAGGTAAGTGCATTATGATAAGATTTTTCAATTTCGTACATACTTTTAAATAAAATTACAATCACCATTACGAATCATGGCACTAGATTTACATCTAGGTACAAAACGAAGTCTAAGTTTTACCAGACTTGTGCTATATTTGGCTCTTACTATGATAGGATCAATTTTCAATTGTCCTAGATACAACAAAATATCAGTAGGTAGAAATACGGACGCAGTAGTCGTTGGCTTGCCAAAACCAACAGTCATGCAATTTCCTGAAAATGTTTATACGAGTAACCCAGGGTAAGTCCTTTGGTTTGACTTTCAGGTTTCAAATGAGACAAATCTATATACCATAAGGTAAGTCCGTTGATCCGACTTGAAATTGATGAAGCTAAGATTCTGAACCGGAGAACAAATTCTCGTAAGATACTAAATTCTCATCCTGCGATTGAAACTCGGTTATACGGAATTTCAATAGATACTCCATCTATCCGAGTTTTAATCCTCCTTTATTTTATAATTAAGTCTTTACCGCATGCGCTAGAGTTTCAAAGGTTGTAAAAGTAGCAATAACATACATTTGAGAAGATTTCGATTGATGAAACTTTTATGTTTGCCATTCGTCTTCCCCACCGCACTCATTTACTTTACGTCTTGGAAGGGCGCATCAGCGCGGTACGCAATATCTTTACTTAATTTAGCTTAAAGCCCGAAAGCTGTGCGTTTAATTTTAAAAGAAAGAACTGATTGTTTAGTTCAGAAATAAATGAGTCCAGATTATAATAAAAGAAATCCTCTCCTCTTTATAGTTCTTGTTCTAGTCTACCTATTAGATACAAATTGAGTTATGTACCTAAATACATCATAAAGCCAATTCGGAATGAAAACAATAGGTACATAAATTATAACTGTAACGATTATTATAGGTACTACATACTTAGTAGATACATGAATAATATATTATGTATACGTTTCTTAACACATTATTCAATTTTCTTCTCCAGACCAATTCATAAGTAGGTACTTCAGCAAAATCCCTATCCCAATTCTTAAAGACGGAACTAAACCACGAAAATGAAATTTATAGCTCACAGACTCTCAAGAGTATAATTTTTAACGCAAAAGGTTCAAGATTTTGAAGGATTGGGTGAGCAACTCCTGTTCCTTTTTTTAATATCCTTACACGAATACGGAATGTACGATGTTTATCCAGAGAGCTTAGTTTAATTGTGATCAGCTGGACAAGAACGCACAAATGTCAAAGTTGGAGTAGGACGGGGGAGGGGTCGTCTGTTCAGGTGCGGGGCGCGGCGGCGCACCGGCCACCCGCCGCGGCCAGTGCTCGCCCGGCCCACATCCCGCGCGCATGTCCCCAAGACATACCCTTCAATACAATTTCCACACAACGCGACTCCGTTACATAAGAACCCCCGAAGGGCACATTTTAAACCTCATAGTGTTAAGGCTTCTTTCTGTGATCAATAAATTTTAGCACATTTTACACGCGTAGTTTAGGTTAGCGTTACGTAAGCCGCCGCCGTCCACGAAGCTTCGCTTGCCACCGCTTTATTGTGATATTCGGTTGTGATAATATATTCCTTTAGGCTAGCTTTTTGCTCGTAGGTAGTATCATAGGGCTAGTGATTTGTTGACAATATTGCACTGTTAAGTTTGATCGTGTAACGGAGTCGTGTACGTCTAAGCCGCCGTTTTGACGTTGTGGAAATTGGATCCTTTTGGTCCCATAATCCTGTAACTTGTTGATTGTGTTTTTTTTCTCGTCCGGTTCCTTGTTCCCGTGTTCCTGGTCGCATGGTGAGCACTGGGTGGGTATTCGGTCAGTGTTCGCGCGGTACTTGTTGATCGCGGGGTGATAATGCGCGCGTAGCGCTCCCGAGTGTGGCTCGTCACGGATTCGCGCGGCTGGTGGCGGCCCGCCACGCCATCTGGCGGCTGCGGCGCTCCGGCTCGCAGCCGGCGCAAGACAACAATGACCATGAACAGACCAACCATCTGTACGTTTCTTCCTCTATCTCAATTCTCAATGTCTGTCTTGCAAGCTTCTGTAACCATGACCCATCATTGCCTTCACTGTTTTTTTTTCTTACCTTTTTTATGCATTAATTTCTGTCAAGTTTCAAAAGGAAATAACTCTATTCCTTAAAACGACGCTTATGTATGAAGCTCAAAGAGTGCCACTCGTTTTATAAAAGTGGGTAAATAAGCAAAGCGTCTGTGCAAAGAGTCCGGTCAAACCTATTTCCGCGGCGACTCTTTTACATTAAGTTTATTTTGCTCCGGCTCGACTGCCAGCTGCTCACCCGCTTTACATTTCCAGTTTTCTCATTTCCCATTTCACGTCAAAGTTGCGGTCCCAGTCTGTTGTATGCATCGTCGGTCATAATGCAATGCCTGCTATAATAAATGTTACTCCCACAAATTGTTGTTTTATTTTGCATTTTGATGTCAGCTATCTCAGCAGTGTATGGACCCATTTGTGCTTATTGTAGCTTCATGTATAGAAACGTGCGATCGATGTTTAGATGAAGTAAGTATTATGTAGACGCACGTTGATCAATGTTATATGTTCAGTATGATATACACGTTCATCAAATTCACTCACACTCCAGCCGATTTTGTTACGTAATGGCGCCCGACGTGGGACTATTTTGTACTACTTTTTGACTCACTGTTTTGTATTACTAATTTGCAGGGATATGAAATAATGGCAACAGCTTTTTTATCAGACATGATACTAAAATAAAACATGATAATTACAGTATAAAGAAGTCACTTAAATGACTATTAGTAAAGCCGTTGATCCCTTGGGGAATATTGTATGCTTTTAATTACGATGAACCAATAAAGTACACAATTATTACATAAATAACTTAAGCATACAAAAATAATATACAAATGCTTTTATGTAAATGGATATATAAATAATTACAATTAAAGGAATGATGTCATTGGATCTACGAACATATAATAGAAAGTAATCAATTTCAATATTGTGTTACAACCTCGTCCCCATTGACTGTAAAATATAAAGAAAAAATAGGTCTATGGTCGTTATTACCATAAGACGCAACAAGACATCGGCGTGACTTTCGGGCCAAAAAGTGTAATGTAATAAAAGTAAGTCCTCGTCCTGGCCTTGACCAGAACTTTCAACTGAACGCGTTTGGATTACGAGCTTTCAGATAACGTGAAGTGACTCACATGAGTCACTAATGCTTCAGGAATAATAATGTTTCAATAAATGTACTGAATCTGTAATGGCGCCCAGCATGGGACAAAATAAATGTTTTACTGTAAGCGAAATTAATTTTGTCATTGTGTTAATTCTTGTTAGTTGCTCAGGTAAAAGTGCTTCATGCATCTATTAATAATAGATAAGGTCACTGTAGATCCGGATAAAAATAACTGGCCCATAATATCTCATAGGCGTCGTAAACAGCGGCTAGATTGGATTGAAAGCATTTAGACTATACCACGTTCGAATATTGTAATGTAAAACTCAAATGAGTTGAGAATTTATGTACTTATTGTGATTAATTCACTTTCTTCTATTTAATTCAGCATTTTGTATTGAATATGAAAACGGCGCCCAACATGAGACTTTAAAAATAATGTGCCTAGATATATCTATCTTTTTTAAGGGAAAATATTTTAACTCATCACAGAAAACAGACCATTGTTGATAAAATGGACAACTACTCGGTCAAGCTTGAATTATTATTAAAAAGAATATCGTACATTGACGCTTTTACTCGCCTAAAAATAGAAGGGACCTCATCATTCGTGGGCGTCTTAGAAGGCGGCAAGGCCATATTTTCTAAATTATGTCTGTAGCTATGAATGCGTGAAATTGATATATCATTTTATATCCGACTAGGGGATTGACTCAAACTCACATGTTATACATACTAAATAAAATGGAATTAAAGCTTCGTGTTATTAATGAAAATCTGTTATGGTGCCGAGCGTGGGTCACCAAAGTTTAGATCTATCGTTTGAAATTGCGGTATTTTAGGCATAAAGAAAAGTACTTATTAGCTCAAGCCAAATAACCTTAACGGCGGCGGTTTATTCAAATTCAATTAATAAACATGCGACACTTTCGTTTTTGTCAAAAAAAACCAGTCCATTTCTCGTGGAGTTATATCAAGGAAGGAAGGAAGGGCAAGGGGTTATATCAATATTTAAACTGATTCGGATCATTTGTGTTAAGATTACCAATCCGCTTTTAATACTCTACGGGACAGTTTTGCATGGATACGCCAATGTCCTTCTGAAAGGTTTTCGTGATCAAAGAGGTTTTGACTTTTACCTTGGAAGAGGGTAAAAGTGAAAACCTTCATGTAAGGTCTTCAATAGCTTACCAATACTGCTCTCAACAATAATAATCCCAACTTTGGAAATTGGCTTTAGATTTAGATTTATTTATTTATTTCAGACCACGCAGGCAGTAAAATCTTTTGTTGTGCTTATTTTTTGTTGGCGTCTACTTTCTTATATTTTGGCGATAGCAACAAGCCTGAAAGGAATTGTAATGTTACGATACTTAACCCAGTTCTTACAGCTTCGATAGTAATTCCTCTAATGTCCTGAGCTGAATTATTCTTATGGCCAAATTCCAATTCAAAGCTCACTTGTTGAAGCGTTACTCTAAGAACAATTTCAATATTGTGCTAATTTCCCGATTTATACTTGGTTCTAAGAAACGAAACTCACAGCTTTCATTGGGGAAGTAATTCTAATCATTCCTTATTATTGTACCTACATAGTTTAATTTAGAGGGGCTCATTGCTAAATGATAACAGCCGTACGGGTCGATCGAAGGTTAAGCTACGCTTGCCGCAGGCGGTTCGTGGATTGAAGACCATCCATTATATTTCGAGATCCGTCCGTGTCTCGGAAAACACGTTAAGCTATTGGTTCTGCCTGTTATTCTTAGATCTTTGACAGTCGTTACAGGTTGTCAGGAGTCAAAAGTCTGACAACCAGTCATACCAAGGGATATCGTGTTACCCTGTGACTGGGTTGTGGTGGTCAGGTAGGCAGTCGCTCCATCAGCTCCATGTACAATACAGGTATCCAGCTGCATGCGGTTAGACTGGAAGCAGACCCCAACAAAGTTGAAAAAAGGCAAGATAATGACCTACTTAGTTCAATTTACTAGAAGATGTGAAATAATCGATCCCTAGCATCGCTAAGTAAAAATTAAATTAAGTTTCTGAGATGTCTTTAATAACACAATAAGCCATGCTGCCGTATAATTTAAAGATTACAGAACTAACGACATAATGTGGGGACATTATGTCGTTAGTTCTGTTATTTTATCTCATTAGGAACGCGTTATCTTATCTTGTAATCGGGAGCCTGCTAACTATAGACTTGTAATACAGTATCTTATTGATAATGACGATAATAGATTAATTATACAATATGGGCTCTTACTGCTTCACACATACTCTATAACAGTACTTAAGGTCATCAGCAATTTTAGGACTAAGGGATAAATTCTGTTTCTCCAAAATATAATCAATTTCTATACAAACAATAATTATCACTAGATAAGTAACTTATTTGGCTAATAATTGTCATGTACAAATTCTGTTCCATTTTTTATTTATTTGAATCCTCTTTTAACCGACTTTAAAAAAGGAGGATCTCCTCATTTTTTAAAGGCGGTAGATTTTCTTCCTGTTTTTTTTCCGATTGATTGGGTACTTAATATTTAAGTCATTAAAAATAAAAACTCATTGAATGCATAATATGCGTAAATATTAAGTACCCAATCAATCGGAAAAAACAGCAAGAAAATCTACCGCAAAACAGAGAAAAAACTTGTTCCTTTTTTCTCGGACTTCCGAGTACAAATAGTGCAATCCACGAAGACGCGCCCCACCCTTTTTCCTAACGCTTACAGCACAAGTGAGCAACATTCCACCAGTGTTTTAGTTTTTTCGATAGACACTAATATATATTAGTGGCTAATTAGTGTGTATAGAAAAAACTAAAACACTAGCGAAATTGACTAGCAATAACCGCTAACGATTAGGAAGAACAGTGGGGCACGTCTTCGTGGATTGCACTATCTATATTTGCGGCACTTATTCTAATGCCATAAATAACTCAAAAGCCAAGTATAACACTACGAATATTATTCGTAAATTCAGTTAACAGAAAATGGATTACATGTGTTCTCGCTTCGATGTTGTTATAAGTATACGGTCGATACGAGTCGCTTCGATTGAGGTAAACAATAAAATAAGGGCGATGACATTTGGAATCGATAGTTTTATCGACTAGTGTGAGTTTCTAACTTCTTGAACAGCGAAGTTAGGCGATAAATTCAATTGAATACTTTAGTTTAAAATGGACTTTTCCTGATCTAACTGTTTTCATGCCAGATTGGAAGTGTAAAGACGCCTAAATAATTATAAGCTGTAAATAAGAGAAGATAAGGAACTTAGTTGTGCCTGATTGCTTATCCAGCGACGGTGTAGATCGGTGGGCTCTAAGGGGTTTATTTATAAACGTTGTTTAAAATTAAGTAATGATTAGCGACTGAACGACACATATTTTGACGTTTAAAAATCTCGTAACTTTAAGAGCGTTTACGACGTACGGCATTTCATACAAATTATCAAGCCCTTGTTTTTCGAAATGAATAAACTGATTTTAATAAAACTTCATACGCATACGCAGGATATAAAGGTCTAAAAAGTTAAGTAGTAAAGAACACTTTCGAAATGTCTTATTTAAAAAAGATAAATGGTAATCTCTGTTTCTATGGAAAATTTAAAATCGGTCTAATTTGGCTGTAACATTATTTTTCGAAAATGATCTTAACTAACTTTTTAGACCTTTGTGTCCTGCTTACGCGTATGTGGTTTATTAAAATCAGTTTATTCATTTCGAAAAACAAGTACTTGAAAGTTTCTATGAAATGCCGTACGTCGTAAACACTTTTAAGAGTAAAGCTTTTAAGAGTAAAGCTTATAAATAAAGGGGATAATGTTCAACATTATTTCCACAGTGTCGTGTTACAAAATAATACCTTTATGTACACGCAATAAATATAAAGTCACAGCCATTAAAATAATTAACTATTACTAACTAAAAATAAACTCCCAAAAATATTACCAACAGCTATTAAACACGACCGGCTAATATCCACAGTCTGTTAAATCAAAATAATCTTACCCATATATTTATCACCCATCATCTGCCTAGCATTTTCTCAACTATGTTGGGGTCGGCTTCCAGTCTAACCAGATGCAGCTGAATAGCAGTATTTTTAACCCCAGACACAAAAAGAGGGGTGTTATAAGTTTTACATAGAGTGATTGCCTATCTGACCTCCACAACCCAATTACTAGGTAATACGATACCCCTTAGTAAGACTGGTAGTCAGACGTTCGGGCTTTTGACGACCCGTAACGACTGTCAAAGATCCACGAATGACAGCCGGGACCAACGACATAACGTGTTTTCCGAGGCACGGAGAGGTCTTGATATGTAAAGATGGTCACCCATCCACGGAACAATCGCGGCATTCGTAGCTTAACCAGATCAATCGACCTGTACCGCTGTTATTACTTAGCCACAAGCCCCTCATTATGTATTAATCACCCGAACATCATTATTTAATAAGTTGCTGTCAGTCAAGCCAGTATGTAGGCCTAATACAACAGTACAGTAAGCAATATAAAAGTTCTCATAAGAACCTTTTAGGCGCAGGCAGGACGTGGGCGGGGGGAGTAAGAAGTGGAGCGAAGGAGGAAGGGGGGTTAGTATTCGCAATCGACTCACGTCCCAGCGCCCCCAGCTTCAGACTTCAGCATCTAGTTAGTATGAAATACATTTTTACTTTTACGTAAGTTTCGCGTAATTGTTTTATTGATTTTTGCGTAGGTTCTCTTTGTGGGTGTAGCTGACCTAATTTATTCGATATTTCTATCGTCGCTGTTTTTAGATTATAGCACTAACAACATACAACCTAATATAATCAGCCTATAATGTTCCCACTGCTGGGACACAGGTCTCTTCTCTGTGAGAGGGAGTGGGCCGTAATCCACCACGCGGGCCCAGTGCGGGTTGGTGGTGAATGACTCATGACTTCGATTTTTGGTTCTAGAACATGTTTGCTCACGATGTTTTCCTTAAGACTATGCCGACCGCACAGTGGCGCCCTCATCGTGTTTTTGGTTATTTCATACAATTTAGAATAAAAATGCAGAAAATAAGCAAGTTAAGTTGTGCTTCACAAGATTATACGTTGTTATTAATAGACACGGTAGTTTTATATTGTTTAGTTTTATTATAATTCTTAAAACGGAATATGGTGGCCACTGTTATCCGTTTTAAGGATTATAATAAAACTAAAGAATATAAAACTACCGTTTCTAATAATACTAACGTATAATCTTGTGAAGCACAACTTAACGTGCTTATTTTCTGTATTTTCATTCTAAATTGTATGAAATAACCAAACAAACGATGAGGGCGCCACTGTGCGGTCGGCATAGTCTTAACCGTTTTGAGAGCAGTGTTGATGAAATTAAATATACAAAGTAAAGTTCCTGCCTGGGTTCGAAATCGCGACCTAACTCGTAATTTGGAATACTTATAAAGCTAGCGAATGGCTATCATCGTTTTCTTTGGTTTTTTTTAGCAAGCTCTCTCCAGATACAATTTACTTTTATTTTCTAGGTTAATTTACATTAATTACAATGAGGTAAATTTCCATTTAGATCGCCCTCAAATCCGCAAAAGTTAACCGTTTAACTAAAGGTAATTATCCAAATAAATAGAAGACTCTAATAATTAGCATAACGCCTAACAATATCAGGTCTGTTTACGATTATGTTTGTCTACTAACGAGATATTCACACAAACACAATCCAAGATATTAAGGAAAATGATGTAAATAAATACTTTCTCTTTACGGGCTATAAAAATTGTAGCCAATGGCCGCGATAAAACCACCAAGTACTTATATCGGACGCGTATAAAAATATAATACCCCTTTTACCGACTCATGCTGATTTTGAATCCTGAGCAAGCGAAGGATTCAGTGATTGAATCACGAGCGTAGCGAGTGATTCTAAAGTTGAATCCTGAGTGTGGCGAGGGATTCAAAGGCACGAGATGCAAAAAACTTTGCTCTCGTGTAACACATAACTTTTCACTTCAGCAGCGAGAACATTAAGAGATAATTTAAAGCGTATTCGGAAATAGCACCCATGATATTTTATTATTCAAAATATATTACGTAACATTATTGAAACTAGAAATAAATATTTACAGATTAAACATCAGTTTTATTTGCAGTAAATACTTATTTTCGTTTAAATACAACAATAAGTTAAAAATTCAATAAATTACATTAAAAGATATAATTAGCTTTTTGGAAATTTTTTTTAGTTCGTACGAAATTCCGAACGTGTTTGTCTTTGAGGTCGAATTCAAAATCGGAACTTTGAAAGGGCTGGTCTTTGTCTCTCTCTCTTTCTGCTGGCGGGAAAGAGATAGAGTGTGAATGTTTCGAATTGTATGATTAACCCAAGGCTGAGTAAGATATTCGCGGCTTTCTGAAAAAACAATTAAAAAGTTACTATGTCTCACTCAGTGAGCAAAATCGGATTTTGCTCACTGATTTCAGGCAGAAAAACCTACATGTTTGAGCTACTGAAGTGAAAATAATATTGTAAAATCTTGAACCCCATGCATTAGCATTTAAAAAAATTAAAAAATATTGAATGTGGTAAACGCCATGCAATATCCAAACTAATAATATACCTATTATAAATATAAATTAGTCACTCTGTCTGTATGTTACCTCTTCACGCCTAGCCCATAGAACAGATCTTTATGAAATTTAACAGATATAAGTAGGTAGCCTGGGACCTGAAAAAGGACATACTTTACTTTTCATCGTGGATATTAGTATTAAAAAATTACAAAATACACGCAGACGAAGTCGCGGAAAACACCTATTATTTTATAGAATAGGATACAATTAAAATATCAATACCTTCCAATTGAATTAAATATTTAATGTCAATATTGGTAGAAGTTACAAACACGAATCATGACTAATATAAATAGGACACCCTCTATACCTATTATTATATTGTATTAGGTATATTGTCCCAGTGTAAGCGAGAACTATAGAAAGTAGCGCGGGCGATATTTTATTCATATAACGTTTCAACTTTCGCGTTATGAAGTTATAATACTTCGGGAGCGAACTTCGGACGCTTGAAGATTTAATACTAGCTGCTCTTGCACTCAATACGTGATTTTTTAAATGGATAGGAAACAGTTTTAAAACTTATTAAAGCGAGCAGGTGTAGAAGGATTAATCGTTAGTATTTTTAGTTTCACACAGCAAGATTAAAGATAGTCAGCAAAATGTTTACTGAGAATACTAATAATTCAAAAAGGTCGTAACTATTTATATTAAATGAACTACATAAATTAAAATATCAAGAAGTATTTTGATCGATTCTAATGTAGCGACAGTAAAATCTAGTAAAAATGATGAAGTTTAAAATACCATTATGTATGAAAACAAAAGAAAATGTGTTAAAAAATACGTGCCACTGAAGCTTTCAAATAAGTACTGATTTTTTAACTGACAGATAATTTTTATTCGTGGAATAAAATTGACGTCTAGCAATTTTTATGGAAGAAGTGTAAATTACTGACGACTGAAAGAGAGAAATCGGTGTGTAACTATTCATCTGATGTAATACGTTTATTAGTAAGGGTGTAAGACTAAACAATTTAAATAGAAATGAGATCATACATAACGGAAAAGTATAATAATAATAATAATAAAAATACTAATACTTTTCGCCGCCGACGTCACCACCACGAGTATGTCGGCGTGGAAGAGGCCGACCACCGGCCAGCTTAGGACTCCGAGGCCCACCGGCCTCTGATAGGGTCCCCGCTCCCGGTGGAAGTGTGCAGCGCATGAAATGGACACAAACTGTCAATGAAAATGTCATGCGCGCATACTTTGGGGCTACAGAGGGGGGAAGTAACTTGACTGCGTACCGTGGTCGGATGCTCTCTCTGTTTCAGGTGCTTGAGCCGGCTGTCAACGTGTCGGCGCAACAACTATCGGATCAGGTGCGAGTCATCCAGCGTAACCATATGCTGGATGACGTTGTACTTGATCGACTACGCCTCGAATCACGGAATAGCCATGTTACGTCTGCTTCGTCATTGGTCGTGGTGCAACAGCAAAATTTACTCAGTGTTACACCGCGACCCGACCGTGTTGATGTAGTGGATGATGACGAGGCTATATCCGTGAATTCTCAGTACAATGAAAGATTGAGGAGCGCTTTGGAGGATGCTTTCCGTGAGTACCGCTCTATTCCGCCTGAACTTAGACCACGTTTACCTCGTTTCCCCATGCACAAGAAAAACAAGGCGCTGGTGTGTGCTCTAGACTTGTTGCTGTCAAATTGTTTTAACGACAGCAAAGACCTCGCCGATACCCATTCAATTTTGTACTGTGCAGCTGTAGCGGCATGTCGTGTGGCTCATGTCAAATTTCCCAACAGTGACAGAGCTCCACGACCAAAACCAGCTGTACCAGCTTGGCAGTGCAGGATTGAGTGTCGTGTCGGTGAGGCTAGAGCACTCATCGGCAAGCTGATCAGCTTCAGGGAGGGCAATACTCGCCCTAGAGTGATGCGCTTTGTGAGGCGGGCATTCTCGGGGACTGATATTAGTTCTCGAGATTATTTCTCCCGCGTCACAGAGCGTATCGACTTCCTGAAGCAGAAGATCTGTGCATGGGCAAACCGTATTCGTCGGTACAGGCGGAGAGTGGAGCGGTACACTCAGAATCGCACATTCCAGAGTGATGAAAGGTGGGTTTATAGGGCTTGGGAGCGACCGGACCAAGGTGTGACTGACACGCGCCTGCCGGATGATGACGCCATGTGTTCGTTCTGGCGAAACATCTGGTCGGTGCCTGTCCGTCACACCGAAGGTGATTGGACTGGGAGGATTGAGCGAGCGTGCGATCTAATACCAGAAATGGGGGTATTTATCATCAGCCACCAAGATGTTGCTCGTGCAATCCGTCCGTTGCCTAACTGGAAATCTCCAGGGCCGGACGGGTTGCACAACTTTTGGATAAAATGGTTCCAAGGGTCGCACGCCCGCTTGGCATCCCAATTCCAGTCAGCCTTAGAGTCAGGATCGCTGCCCCAGTTCCTAACGACAGGAATAACCCACCTGCTCCATAAATCAGGTAGTACTGCGGATCCCAAAAATTATAGACCGATCACTTGTCTACCGACGGTTTATAAAGTTCTTACATCCATTTTGAGAGCTAAAATTAACAAACATATAGACACCAACTCCATCATATCTGTCTCTCAAAATGGATGTAAGAACGGGTCCCGGGGTACTAAGGAGCTACTCCTCATTGATATGACCATTAGCCAACAGGTTCGTCATTCCCGAAAGGATTTGTCGACATGTTGGATAGATTATAAGAAGGCCTATGACTCGATACCACATACATGGCTCATGAGGGTGCTGGAGTTGTATAAAGTAGATACAACTCTGCGCACCTTCCTGATGTCATGTATGGGGCAATGGAGGACAGTCCTTCGCTATCCAGGATGTCGAAACATCCAGAGGAATAGCGAGCCGATAAGGATCGAGCGAGGCATATTCCAGGGCGACAGTTTGAGTCCGCTTTGGTTCTGCTTAGCCTTGAATCCTCTAAGCACACTGCTAGAGGATTCAGGTCTAGGCTATCGGCTGAGGAGAGGTGGTCAGGTTATATCTCACCTCCTTTACATGGATGACCTAAAACTCTTTGCCCCCAACAATTTGCAACTGATGGAGCTACTGAAAATTACTGAAACTTTCAGTAGCGCCATCAGGATGGAATTTGGTGTGGATAAATGTGCGGTCATGCATGTAAAGCGAGGGGAGATTGTGGAATCCGTGGGAACCCAACTTTCGGATTTCACAAATCTTAGAGCCCTCTCCGCATCCGAAACCTATAAGTATTTGGGTATGTCGGAAGCGTTGGGCGTCAATGTTACTGACATGAAGCAATCGTTGAAGGAGCGCTTCTTTGGCCGTCTGAAAAAAGTATTTAATAGTCTTCTTTCAGGCGGAAACAAGGTGCGCGCCTTCAACGGTTGGGTCATGCCGGTTTTGATGTACTCTTTCGGCATACTCAAATGGACTCAGACCGAACTCGACGCCCTGGATAGGAAGGTCCGTACGTTGCTGACTGCAAATCGAATGCATCACCCACGCTCATCGGTAATGAGGCTGTATATCCCGCGAAAATGTGGAGGTCGAGGCTTTTTAAACGCTAAGACTCTCCACAATCGCGAGATATGCAGTCTCAGGGAATATTTCCTAAAAACCGACGTGGGGATGCATCGAGATGTAGTGGCGGTGGACAAGGACCTCACTCCGCTCTCCTTAGGTAAAGAGAACTGGCGCAAACCAGTAGTGCTTGACACTAATGATCGCATGGAGGTATGGCAGAGTAAGGAGCTTCACGGACGCTTTTTCCGGGCCCTACATGACCCCGACGTAGATTTATTAGCGTCCGTAGCCTGGCTACGTTTCGGTGACCTTTTTGGGGAAACCGAAGGTTTTGTCTGTGCAATTATGGACGAAGTTATGATGACGAACAATTACCGGAGATTTATTGTGAAAGACGGCACGGTTGACATTTGTCGGGCATGCCACCGGCCGGGTGAATCAATCAGGCATATCATCTCCGGGTGTTCTCGTCTAGCTAACGGAGAATACTTGCATAGACACAACCTTGTAGCCAGGATAATCCATCAGCAACTTGCTTTGAAATACAACCTTGTGGAATCGGAAGTGCCGTACTATAGGTATGTGCCCGACCCAGTTCTCGAAAATGGTAATATCACATTGTACTGGGACCGATCCATCATCACTGACAGGACTATTGTTGCCAATAAGCCTGATATAGTGGTGGTGGATCGATCAGAGCGGCGCGCAATGATTGTTGACATAGCCGTTCCGCATGATGAGAACCTCGTGAAAACCGAGAAAGATAAACAAATCAAGTATCTTGACTTGGCTCACGAGGTTGTCGACATGTGGGATGTGGATTCAGCGATCATTGTGCCGATAGTCATGACAGCCAATGGGCTAATAGCCAAGAGCCTCGACCAACACCTAAGGAGGCTCTCGTTGGGCAGCTGGATCAAGGGCTTGATTCAGAGGGCGGTACTTCTGGACACGGCCCGCATTGTTAGGGGGTTCCTCTCTCTGGAGCCCTGACCGCCGGTAGCTTGGACCCTGTTCCAGATACCGGTGGGCTACTATTTTTTATATTTTTAAATGTTTTTATATTTTTTACTAGCTGCTGCCCGCGACGTCGTCTGCGTGAAGGCTCTAAAGCACCAAAAATACCTAAGATGCCAGTGTCGCTATAGCATTATAAGTACACAACTTTTAAAATAGCATTAAAATATAAGTTTTTTTTGCAAGTGAAGAGAGTTATATGGGAATCCTGCTGAGTTCAGTCATAAGATGTGACTGAAGGAAATAGAGAAAATAATGCAGGAATACATTCCAGGACACAAAAGAGTAAAAATACGTACAAAGGTATCATACCTTACAACACTTCTCTATAAACTACGTTGGTAGTTATGCTGCCAGGAGCCAAAATGTAAAGAGAGTCAGGACTGGTGACGCGGGAGCAAGCGACGTACAGTTGCCCTTGTCAGAAGCAACTCGTCCTGAGGTCGACATCCGCTGCCCTCAGTCTCTGCCCCTGCGACTTATTGATGGTCATCGCGAAGCAAACACTCACGGGGAACTGTACGCGCTTGAACTAGAACGGTAAGTTATGAGGTATGAGGGGAATGCGTGGTATAAATACTGCCTCGCCGACGCCACAACCCGTAAGAATTTCCGCCTTAATGGTGTGTCTGTGGAGCGAGATGACTTTAAGGTGGGTTACACAACTTCGGAGGAGATAGGTTCCGAAGAAGCATAATCGGAACACCGACCTTCAGCTTGATGGTATGCGTTGGAAGTCCACTTGCTGACAGGGAGCTCAGAAATTCCACGGGATAATGTGTGGCGTCATCTTGCTCGACAACAGTGTTTATCGAGGTGTAGACCACTTTATTCCCAATTTATTCTCAATTTCCGAGAGAATGCATTCGTTAATTGCTGCAGCCTGATCATTTTTGGGCATCAAAATGGCCCGCTCACACACCCAAGAATTCTACTGGTGCGGTATACGACTGATGTCCCCGTACACACAGCGAATTAGTTCTTCTAAGCTGGATACCACTTTACCAAGATACTCTGGAAGCACCACCTGTCCACCTATCTCTTCTGGTAGAGTGCCTTCGCCAAGACTTAGAAGGACATCGGAGAATTCTTGAGCACGTGCATTGCCGCTGAGCCGAGGTCTCATATTAATGGTCAAGCGCAGCGTACGAACTCGTGACCACAACGAAGAGCGTTTTAACGAAGCATTCACCTCGTCAGCCCTCGAGCCCCGCGTCACCACTGGAAGCGTTTGCCGAAAATCACCACTGAACAGAACTGTAACACCACCCATCAAATGTTCGTTCCTGCGGATGTCCTGCAGGATTCTGTCCACGGCCTCAACTGCCTTCCTATTGGCCATCGTACACTCATCCCATACGATCAGAGAGCAATCCTTGAGCACGTGTCCCTTATCGCTGTTACGTGACACACCACAAACAGGCGTTTTGGCGCTCTTTAAATCGATGGGAATTTTAAACATGGCATGTGCTATTTTGCCACTCGGAAGCAGTGTGGTAGCGATTCCCGAAGACGCTACAGCAATAGCAATTTTGCCTTGCCTCCTGACCTCTGCAAGTATGCCAGTAGTAACAAATGTTTTTCCTGTTCCACCAGGAGCATCCAAGAAAAACATTTTACCCTGGTTTTGCCCAACGCTTTCAAGGACGGTGTCATAAAGTTTTTGCTCTGAAGAGAACAAAGCGACATGGTCATTTTGTATGGTGGTAATTTCGCCTGGATCGTAATTTGTCTCAGCGTTATACTCCCGATTTCCACGGTCTTGATACGGTGATGATTGGGGAGCTGGTAACCCATATTCGATCAGTGGATTGCCGCCGATAGAAATGACCACATCTTGAAGTGAACTGAGACAGGTGTTCAGCACGCGTTCATCAGTTACTTCGACTTCGTCTCCAGTAGCACGCCTCAAAGCTCGTAGAAAATCTTCAGACAGATGATGGCGATACTTCTCCCACAAAGCTACCGGGTTCGCGACTCAACAAAACACCAAGATGACGGCAAACAGATGACGCATGCGGCTGGGACTATCACTGACGCTAGCCTCCGCGAGGGTGTCATGAAATGAAATGATCATCATCAATGAACATAACTTTTTTGTAATACTTAACACTGCATTTTTTTTAAATTGTCTTCGTCAACTCTGCTCAAGATTTTGAGGGTTTTGTTGGAACTTGAATTTGTCAAAACGAACTATACGATACAACTTTTATGAAGAAAATGCACATCACCATCTATGAATTTTAAGAATAACTAACTACTTACCTCGCCAACATGATCAAATTTAAATTATTAATTTCCAAAAAATGTTAACATGTAACTTGATTTGATTTTTATGAAATCTCATAGATGGCGCTGTTTTAAAATTGTCTTTATACTACTAACATTCATTAAACTATATTTCACTGCCCAAGTTACTTAAATGGCGTAGTTTTTATAGTGTAAAGCTAGATAACAGCATGGCTTACTCAAAAACAACATTTAAATATGCGTCGTTAGATCACACGCTGTCACAGAATGCGTAAGGAAAATAAAGATTCACAGCTCCTCCCCCGTAAGTGATAGCGTGATAATATGTAGCCTATATGTTGACCTAACCTCTTAGTAATATTCGTGCATAATTTGAAGTAAATCCATGCAGTACTTTTTGAGTTTATCCCGGACAGACAAACAGACAAACAGACAAAAATTCTAAAAACTATATTTTTGGCTTCGATATCGATTGTAGATCACGCCCCAAGTATTCTTTTTAAAAAATATTCAATGTACAGTTTTGACTTTCCTACGATTTTATTATATGTATAGATATCTTAATATTTAAAAATATAATTTATATGTATATAATGAAATAAAGGAGATAATAATAATAATAGCTTCTAAAAACAAATTATATCTAAATAAAAAATGTGAAGGATTTCCAATGTATACTAACATATCAAATTATCAGATTGTGTTTTTCGGGATTTCAGTATTTTGGCTTTAAAGACTTTTATGGAATCATGGTATAGGTACTCGTACAACTGGTACAAATTTTATCAAATAATTCATATATCTACTGAGTCTGTCTCTGTTTTGTGGTGAGTTTACTCCAATATTTGTATTGGATGCTCGAATGTGGAATACATCAGTTACAGGCTATAGGGCATGCTGTAAGGAACTTTTAGTCCAATACGCTCGACCAATTAGTCAGTCTAATTTATTATTGACTAATTTGTAAAGGAACTAATAATACTAATACTCAGTGATCTAGCTAGGAGAGCAGCGATTCACCCAAAAATTATTTGTACCTACAAAAAATACTCCATGTAATTAATAAAATGAATGCATACTTTGTAAGTCCCTCATGTTACTACAAAACCTTTATGTACAGACGCCAGCACATCAAGCTACTACAATCTGTAAAATTTCTTTAATATATTCTTTAACTTTATCGCTGAAGCGTAAGGTTCAAAGTTGATTGAGAAAATTTGATAGTTTCGGGTAGATTGATGTCCTCTCAGGAGGCCTGTGTGAACATTATAATGGGAATATTATAGGCTGATTATGTAATTAAGTGTGATGTGCGTAAATAAATTATTATAATTATACTCTTTGCAACCGGGAATCTATCCTCGACAACCAACAGTCGAAGCGTGTGAAAATTGGCTAACTCTCTGCCCAATAATTTTCCAGGGGCACAGTAATTACGTAACCTTGGACGTCTTCACCCTTTAATTACCGCTTATCGATGCACAGCCTACTAATTTCCTTTTAGGCCTCCCTGCAATGGATCGCAAGGTTGCGTGAAAGGTGTTCCTAGTTCTTATTGATTTAGTGATTACACGGAGGCAGTCACGCGAGCCCCGAAAGGGAAAGTAGGCTTGATGAGTTTGTTAGGCAGACTTTATCGTTACGTGTTTTGTGCACGATTGTTGGCTAACTCTTGATTAGGAGGAGGTTATATTGCTGTATTGCTTACTCGTGGAGACAACCATAAGGATTTCCTTAATAAGTAAAAGTGATTGGTCATCGCAATCAGCTTCAAAAAGATGAAGACCGACACTTATTTATTTTGATGGTCTATAGTTTGTGTTCCTTAATACTGTATCGAGAGCAGCAGGCCGCGACTTCCGCGTTGTACGTCGTAGATTCGGTACCCGGAGAGGCGCTTTACTTTGCGTAAATTATTTCATCACCACTGCTCTTAAAACAGTGAAGAAAAACATCATGAGGAAACCGGCATGTCCTAGAGACAAAATTTCGAAGATATGTGACATCTACCAACCCGCACTGAGCCTGCGTGATAGATTACGGTCCCTCGGGAGATCTAGAAACATGAGCTGAATTCATGGTTAAAGCTTGCGCGTCGATGTCTCTGTATATTGTCATTAGATTACGGTCCCTCTCACACAGGAGGAGCCAGCAGTTCCCAGCAGTGGGAACATTTATAAGCTGATTGTGTAATACTGTATCAATGTTGTAGTTACACAATGTATGCTTGCTACATAATGATTAAGTACCCAATGTTTTGTGCCTACATTGATACATTATTATGGAAAAATATTGAAGACAATTGTAAGAATTCTTTTCGATGTATAGCTACATCTGTTTGAGACTGACTGTAGAAAAATCAGCTTTCAGCAGTCCACTGCTGGACATAGGCCTCTCCTATTGCACGTCATTCAATTCGATTTTCAGCAACTCTCATCCAGCTGCTACCAGCCATCCTGCGAAGATCGTCGCTCCACCTAGCCTGAGGACGTCCTACCTTACATCTGACGATTCGCGGTCTCCACTCAAGAACACGTCTACCCCATCGGTGCTACGGCTAATATGGCCGACCTATTGCCACTTCAGCCTGCTTATTCTGTGATATTATTATGTAGCTCTTATCAATTTCGTAGAAAAAGATTTGTAATCTTTAGAAGACTGTAGAAAAAACCATAATAGTTTATCGTCTTTTAGTAATCACATGCGGTTGTTAGGTAGCACAAGTTGCAATAATTTATCAACATCTGATTAGATAGATGATTGTAGTGGCCTCCTTTGTTGCGTTGAGATTTGTCTTATACATTTAAGGTACAGGACAGATCCGTGTCTTTCTTTGGTTTTTTTCTGTATGAAAAAACTCAGTTATCGTCTAGGATTTCATCACTATAATTTTTGTTAAGCTAATGGGTCCTTTTCTTGTAAGACCTTTTATTTCACGAGGCGTATTCACGTGAGTATAAGCATTTATAGCATTGCAGTATCGGAGTGTTAAAGTTCAGACGTCTTTTTTAACTTGTTAAGTAATTCTTAAAAGCGATAAAATGGTTCGTGAACACCGCTTATGTTTATTCACTTCTTTGAAATATTAATAAAATGAAAGTCAAATGGAAATACTTCTTGGTAAACCTTGGAATTCGCCATGTCAAGGACATTAAACACAGTTTTTATTTTATAGGTAAAGGTTTTCTTATTGCAAAGGCCTAGACCGGAACAACTCGATTTAAGTGATCAGTTGATGACAGCTCATTGCTGATCATAAATAGTGGGTGAGGCATTTATGGCAATTTTTCCTTTCTTTGTATTCGTGCTCCTTCAAAGACTTTAGCTATTCTGTAACATATAAAAAAGTAATAATAGGGTACTAGCTATGAAGTACAAAACTTCATACGAGTAGCATATTAGGCACTGCCTATATATTGATCTAATCTAATCTAACTAGCCTGTATTAGGCCTCTGCAGGGCGAAGGCCTCTCCCTCCCCTTTCCGCACAATTCTTTCTTTTGCCAGACTTTTCGGTTTGAATCAAACTCGTCTTGCCATCTTCGTCTCGGCCTGCCGCGATGGCGCCGTGCGTTTAGTGGGACCCAATCGGTGGTCCTTTTAGTCTATAAATTGATAGGCTTGCATTTATTAAGGAAAATAAGGTTTCTAAAACGTTTCGTTAGCATGGAGACCGCCCAATCGTATCCCAGATTGCTACGCCGTAGCAGTGCACGTAGCGGAGCGAGACGTAGCACCCATATAAACCGAAACAAAATTAAATATTAGCCTGTTCAATAGACCATCAACTCAACACTTTCAAGGTAAAATTAGCTTTCTTGTACTAGTTCTTCGAAACGCTGTCAGCCGATACAAATGGTTAAAACCCATCAATAATTCACAAGCAAAAGGGTCGGCCGTGCTTAAAACTCGCAATAAATTTGGAATTTAAGTAACTCACACGCATACGTTTAGGATGAAATAAATGACGGCCATTTTTCTATTTGATTCCTTACTGAAAGAAGATTCATAGGGAGCTGAAAGAAATTTTTTTAATAAACTCAGGAATATTTATTTTAGTACGTAATGCTCACTTGATTGTTTGTATAAATGCTTATTCTTGATTAGTACTTCCAACTTTAAGCCATCTGAATAAAAAGAGAGTCCAGCTTGTCAGGTAAATTAAAATCACGCCTTTAGAGGTATTCCTCGAAGCGATCAGGTAGGCAGAAGTGGGATGCTACTGAATAAATTTATATTTATCAATAAAATTCTCTTTCAAGCTCTAACTCAACGCATTAATTTCAATTAAACCATTTACATTCACTTTTGAACTGTCAAGAAGTCGGTCAGTCAGAAAATATGAAGCTATTATAGTTTTCCATTCTAAAGTGTACTTAGTAGGTACCTGTTGAGAAGAACGGACAAGAAACTCCACGGATACTCTTTTAAATTATATATATTTTTTTACAGCTTGCGTGATGTAGGATTTTTCGTGACGTCAGTATGACGCATAGTTCGCATGTAGCGTTGTAGATATCGCTACAAGTACACCAATATAATCAAAGATATTCCTCTAGACTTAAGAAAGCCTAAAACTATCAATTAAACCCTCAAATACTGCACATCGAATCCACTATAAATAAATTTTCCTACCACATCGTTACTCCCACTGGTTGAAACGAGCAACAAACCTGTCATTCAGTTTCATTAAACAGGGGACGCACCGTTTAGGATGAAATAAATGACGGCCATTTTTCTATTTGATTCCTTACTGAAAGAAGATTCATAGGGAGCTGAAAGAAATTTTTTTAATAAACTCAGGAATATTTATTTTAGTACGTAATGCTCACTTGATTGTTTGTATAAATGCTTATTCTTGATTAGTACTTCCAACTTTAAGCCATCTGAATAAAAAGAGAGTCCAGCTTGTCAGGTAAATTAAAATCACGCCTTTAGAGGTATTCCTCGAAGCGATCAGGTAGGCAGAAGTGGGATGCTACTGAATAAATTTATATTTATCAATAAAATTCTCTTTCAAGCTCTAACTCAACGCATTAATTTCAATTAAACCATTTACATTCACTTTTGAACTGTCAAGAAGTCGGTCAGTCAGAAAATATGAAGCTATTATAGTTTTCCATTCTAAAGTGTACTTAGTAGGTACCTGTTGAGAAGAACGGACAAGAAACTCCACGGATACTCTTTTAAATTATATATATTTTTTTACAGCTTGCGTGATGTAGGATTTTTCGTGACGTCAGTATGACGCATAGTTCGCATGTAGCGTTGTAGATATCGCTACAAGTACACCAATATAATCAAAGATATTCCTCTAGACTTAAGAAAGCCTAAAACTATCAATTAAACCCTCAAATACTGCACATCGAATCCACTATAAATAAATTTTCCTACCACATCGTTACTCCCACTGGTTGAAACGAGCAACAAACCTGTCATTCAGTTTCATTAAACAGGGGACGCACCGTAAACAAACATTGAGGGAGGATGCCAATCGGACCACCGATGTAAATATATAGTGTGTGACGCCAACGTTTGGCACACAATGTTGGCTAACATGGAGATTCAAAATCTGAAAGCAGCCCGTACTATAGCCAGAATATAACATTCATTCAATATAATCCTGGAATCATATTAAGCTGTCAGAGATTGTTAGCTCAACAGTTACTGTTATTCTGCTGTAGTGGATTCGCAGCATAACCAAGGTTAACTTTGACCATAAGGCATGTTACAAAGAGATAATCAAATGTGAAGATCGCTTTAGAAGTTTAGACAAGCTTTATATCCGAGGAAAAGAAGTGCCTGCAACTTGAAATTATAAATAGTTGCCCCCGAACAGTGAAAACGCTAAAAATCTATTACAGAAGTTTAAGATAACAGAATGAAGTCACTGCGACGATCAATCAAAAGACTTTTCCACGCAATTAATGTGCGTGACGGTGCCTTTTTGTGTGTAATAAATATCTCCATGATTCATAGCGGGATCAAACCATTTGGCTCATTGTTCTAGATCTCTCTATATTCGTCATAGCTTAAAAAGATGACGTCATTCGAACTAAGGAACTAAACGCCTTGATAGGATAAGTATAATCAGCCTATAATGTTCCCTCTCCTGGGACACAGGCTTCCTCTCTGTGGGAGCAAGTGGGCCGTAATTAACCACGCGGGCCCAGTGCGGGCTGGTAGATGTCACATGTCTTCGATTTTTTTTTGTTCAAGGACATGCCAGTTTCCTCACGATGTTACCCTTTACCGATAAGAGAGCACTAGTGATGAAATAATTTATACAAAGTAAAGTGACTGCTTGGGTTCGAACCCACGGCCTACAACTCGTACGTCACGGCCGTTACCACTGAGCCACCACTACTCCTTGCTGTTTATAACAGCCTTGATAGGATGAAGGTTAATAAAGGCAATGTTTAAATTAAAATAGGTTTAGATTGGGTTAGCACGCGTCTGACAAAACTTTGTCAAGAATAAGCTTCTAAAAAAGCTTTTTAGTATTCAGGGCGTCAGCAAAAAGTCTCAACGAGCTTAGGAGGAAACGTACGAAACCTAGCAAAACCTAATTCATTTAAATATAAAGTCAAAAGGTCAAACTGTTTTCCCAGACTTACGAGACCAAAATCAAGAATTTACTCTACAGAATGTATATCTATTTACGACAAAAATATGTAAACTAAAACTTACACTAATGGCATTTTAAATCGTAGCCATTACTTTTCTTGAACGGCTCCCAAGTAAAGCGTTTTACCCTGCCAATTGCAACATGACATCATGGCAACATCTCTATCTAGTGAGTGAGATGGAATTGTCTCGACATTTATTTATTTGTCACGACCCAGTGACATAATTCGAGACAAAGCTACAAGAGTTCTTCAAGACCTAATGACATAAGTGACCCATCTAGGTCGACTTTGTTGTACATTTTCTCTTTCACAATCAGTTTTACACAATAAATAGTGTGCCAGAAATGTGACCTTATTCTGTACAGACTTGCATGTCCTTGCCAACGTTTGGATAGGTCAGAAGGTACGATTAAGTTACATATTGTGAATCATGGTTATTTATAACGAATTTTGTTAACATTTTGCTTAACATTGTTAAGCCACATTATAGTTCAGACATTCATTTTAATATTATACTAACTGACGCGGCGAACTTCGTACCCCCATCAAAATCTGACCGATCCATTCTCAAATATCATCAAAAAACCGTTCATATAAAATGTATTAGAAAATTAAGTATCCTTTTTTTATGTGAATTTTTCCCATGTTTTAATAGTTATTTTGCTATACGGGATGGAGGCAAATCCAACAAATCAAAGATCATAAAAATGAATCCAGCAGTACTAGGCTTATAAATGGTGTAACTAACCCGACTTTGTTTTATTTAGAGCTGATTTTTCAATCGACAGATAATTTTTATTCGTGGAATAAATTTGACATCTGACAGTTTTTGTATGGTAGAACTGTCATAAATTCATAAAGTAATGCTAGTGTCAACACGATTTTCTTAATAAAAATAGCAAGCTTTAAAAAAATAATTTTTGGACATTGTATTATGCTTGTAACACACTACTCTACTTGGGGTGTATGAGGTCTTGTGTTAATGTTACACTTTGTATAGATATCTATTCCGTTTTCCTTCACCGAAGTCAGTGATGTCCAAGTAAAACGTGACTTTTTAAATTCATTTTCATTCTAAATATTAAGTTAGAATGAAAAATAATAAGTTAAAATTTAGAATGAAAAAATTTATTGCTCCCAAAGGGTTCTCAACCTTATTACCTTCAACATTAATCACAATAACAATACTCAAAAGGAAAATAACTCTCGTCAGTTTCAATCTAATACTCTGTGCTGATAATGAAACAGCAGCGGTAAATAGGAACA
This sequence comes from Globia sparganii, assembly GCA_949316385.1. Classification (NCBI taxonomy): domain Eukaryota; kingdom Metazoa; phylum Arthropoda; class Insecta; order Lepidoptera; family Noctuidae; genus Globia; species Globia sparganii. The sequence goes on from OX438670.1 coordinate 8,754,633, forward strand.
CGTCACACCGGCTGTTTAGTGAGCCCGCGACGAGACGGCGGCAGCGGTCGTGGTATTGACCCGTCTAAATATAGAAGCGACCGTTCTGCGAATCTAAGCGAACAAGCGATTGCTTTTATCGCTTGCGGTATATTAACAGTCGTGTGGTTAGGGAGTAGCGACACGCTGTCTCGACTACTGTGTTCCTGGCTTTATTGCTAGTCGGGTTATGATTTGATTGGTGGACGGATAATGTAATGGACAATCGATGTAGTTGAGTTGTCTATACATATACAGGGTGCAATTGAAATCATGGGCATTATTTTAACCTAAGGTACTACTTATGATACTAATTGCATTAGGGCTACTATTACGCAAATCAAAAATATTATTAATGCAAGTATGGAAAACCTTAAAATGTAGTAAGTCATACAAAGTATCAAATTAGTTGCGCTTCTCGATAGCAAATGCGTAGGTACACTACGCCGTACGCGCGTCATTGGGCGTGAATTCTTTGACCCCGCCCGACTCACGTGACATTCGTAAGTTGCCAATGAATTGATTCATAATAAATTCCAATTTTCCCTTCGTACTTTGCCGGCTTAGGACGGTCAAAACTACGTCAACTAACATACATTAAAAAAAAACATTTACGTACCTAGCTTGTGGATTGTTTTGAAAAAACCTTATTTGTCGGTAAAGTGACAGAGGGTAAACGGGTGCTCTTCCACGAGCTTGTGCATGTGCTGGCACGTGAAAAGACGAAAAATCCAACAGGTTCTGAGTGGTTCTGGTGGAATGAGACCCCGTGAAGGAATAGGGTCGTTCGGGTAGCGCCGATGGAACATTTCACGAGTTCATACTAAATTTCTTGTGCGATCGTAAATTACAACCATTTGTGGGTATTGTTGGTTGGTGTACCTAGCCTGCACATTACGCGGTCGAGGCATGTGTACACAAACACACACACAACACACAACTACTACACTAACACTTAATACACTGCAATCCAAGCACCGTATGACGCGAGCGGCGAGTACGGCGATTACGTCACGGGATCAATAAATCAATTACGCGTCAATGCACCTGCGCAGTCGTTATGACACTGGTTCCGGGTTCGTGACTTCGTGTTGCGGCGGGAAGCATACCCCGCGCGGGGGTGATATTCGTATTTTTGCGAGTGAGGGAGTGGGACGGAGAGAGTTCAGGGAATCCCGCCGGACGGAATGTCTTGTAGCCCATTGTTATTATTACTTGTAAGGAAAAACCCGCGCGCGCGCAGGTGATGTTTGTTTACATTTCGCTTTGCGCTGTACTGCGCTTTAAGATTTTGATATTTCAACAATTATTGGCGTTAACGAAGTATTTTGTTTTAATTACTTTAAGTGTTTATTTGCAATAATAAGCCTTGTGCAATTTGACTTACTACATTTTTAAGGTTTTCCTTACTTGCATTAATATTTTTGATTTGCGTATTAATAGCCCTAATGCAATCAGTATCGTGAGTAGTGCCTTAGGTTAAATTAATGCCCATGACTTCGATTCCACCCTGTAGAATTGAATTTGAGCGAGTTTGGTTGATTATTTGGTTCTCGTTTCTCGTATTTAAAAATGTTCAAAATCTAGTCGTAATCTCATCACTGCGACCATTCATGTCAAAAATGTAGGGAGATTAGAGGTATTTTTGACAGATTGAGACTGAGATCAGACTGTGAACGCTCGGGTGGTCTTTTCTCCATAGAAACGCTCTCGACTATTTTCTTTCTGGTTAATAACCACAAAGCAATAATTTTTTACAGAATAATTAATATTAAGTACTTATAAGTATGCAATAGAACCCTCAGAAAATGCTCAAAATTGTCGATTTAAACCGCTGTCAACAGAGGCCTAATGTACAAAGACAAAAAAAAAAACATGGGGATACATTATTTAGCCTTCTTATTCAGTTTATTATGAAATATCTTTTAAATTTGTCCAATATTAGAGTAGGAAATAGGCGAGAGTCAAACTTCTAATCAGGACTTTTTTTGTAGGCTTTTTCAAAAAACTCTCCGACCGCATTTCCTCTTACAATTACGAGAATTGCCCCTCAGATGACTTACAGTCCATTTTAAAGATTTTCCAGCATCAGTTTGTTTTTAACTAAGAACTTATCCTTACATACTTAAATAACATCACACCCGTAATGGCCAGAATGATAATCAGAGGTGTGCCTGTAAACCACCATATTTCGCATCATTATAATCATAACCAAAACTAGAGTAATCGATAAATGAAACTAAAAGCTACTCTTATCTTCGTGTAGTGCGAACACAGGCTTATTGCTTACAATGAAATTAACCCTTTCATTTGTTTTCAAACCTTTTCATAAAACTAAGCTTCCTACGCTATAAGGGGCCGGCGAAGCATGTGTAGTATTGCGTAGTTCATACAAACGTAATACCTACCAAAATAATTTATAAATCAAACATACTCTTAAGGTGGTGTGTATTTATTCCGATTAGGTCAAAGAATATCTAGGTTCCCAAATATATATTTTGAACGGACAGTGATATAAAGACGAGATATGAGGAATTTCAAATTTCTATAGAAAAATTATTTTTCTGAAAACTCGTCTTTACATCAGTGTCCGTTCAAAATATATATTTAGGTACCTAGATATTCTGTAATCCAATCGGAATAAATACTCACTGCTTTAAGCATATGTTTGATTTACAAATTATTTTTGTATTACGATTGTATGAACTACGCATGCTCCGTCGGCCCCTTAACACATCAACCGCTGGCAATAATCTTAAAAAATGGCACAAATACAATCTTAGAACCTACACTGTAAGCCTCGTATTTGAGAGCAACGACCGAGGCGGGCTAATAAAACCAGCTATAAACCGGAGGGAACCCTTAGAATTAGGGGCGGATCATCCACGGTATACCGCCTCCGTTACCGGCCCGGCTAATTTACCGTGTCTCGAATAAATCCTATTATTTTGTCTGTTCAAACTTTTTCAATTATGATAAATCGGCTATTGGCGTGAGAGCTTTTAAGCAGTTGGAGGGTTAAGTTATTATACTACCCGTGGCACTGCCTGTAAAGTCATTAACTTTTGCGACTGAAAAAATATATTTTGTCCTTTTCTAGGAACTTAAGTAGTTATTTCTCGGTTTCTAAACGGTACAAACCAGGAAAGCAAAACAATCACAAATAAAGCCCCCCCCCCCCCGCCGCGTATGTCTGAACGCAATAAACTCAAAAACTTGTCATCAGATTTTCATACAATTTAAACATCTTTACTGGTGTACGCCGGGCCGCGTAAACTAAAACAATGACTGTACGTTCCCATGGGATGTTTTACGTCAACCACGCGAGCGAAACCGCGGACAAAAGCTAGCAAAAATAATAATAAAGAGTCTCATTTGCGTGTTTAAACATTACATTAGTCTGAAAGGTTTCTTATGAACACTTTCTCTTTTTTTGCATGGAAAAAGTTAACGGGTAAACTAACTCTAATAATAGACCGTAATAGCAGTAATATGGTCCTCGCTTCCGATTCTAGAAAAGCCTCTACCTTCGCATTATCAACACGATTGGCATTTGGCATCGGATCGATAAGCCCATTCAGTTAGTATGCTGTTCTAACAGTGTCTTTAGATGGTGAAGGAAAACATCGGGGGGTAACCGACATGTTTTAGAATCCAAAAATTCGAAGACGTGTGACATCTACCAACATGCACTGGACCCGCGTGGTGGATTATGGCCCCTCATAGCGAGGAGGCCTGCGTCACAGCAGAGGGAACATTATAGGCTGCTTATGCTTATCCTATCAAGGCGTTTAGATACTTAGTTCGAATGACGTCATTTTTGAATCTTTGTTCAGTGGGAAAATTATAGGCTGATAATGGTCTAAAAATGACCATCCAGCGTTAGATCCAACCAAAACCAGTGAAATCTGGTTCATTTTTCCTAACAGGAAATCCAAATTTTCACTTTCGTGATAAGAATTGTGCGCTATCATAATGGCAGGAGGCTTGCTATTTGCTTGGCCTCCTATTATACTTATACACGAATACCGTCACGACCCTGTTCTTATTAGCCACGAGTGATGTAACCAAAATTAAACACAGGTTTCAAATCCATCCGGAATAGGTCGGCAGGTGGAATGAGAGATCACTTTAAGCTCACTTCTCCAAAAATTTCAGTGATTTTTTTTTTCAAAATCAATCTCTATAATCTCTTTGCTGTAAATAATAACACAATACGACAATCTAAAAACTCAAAACTGGGCAGACTGCTGTCTTTTACATTACAGCAGCTAAAATAAAGCTATTCACGCCGCACACATTCTACTTCAAAAGCTCCGTATGCCATAACTTTCATATACTTTATGCACTACGGAATGCAGCTGATGGATCGGATCGCGTCGCAAAATTCATCCATTATGTTTGATGGTCCATATAGAATGGATGCATCTTAATTTTGCAGTATTTTACATCGCCATCGGCTTTTGCGTGATTTAAAAAAAAAAAAAAAATGTGTTTATTATCTGAAATCTATACAATAAAGTTGCCGGGGCTTCCCAGAAAGTAATCCGAAGATACTTGTGATGGGAAAACCTCGCTCTCCCTCGATTAATTAACAAATTGTTTCGCTGTGCTAATTAGGTATACATTACACATTTTTTTTTTTAAACCAATAAAAATAAAAACAAAACAAAACCAATAAGAAAAAAAAGAAAAATTAAAATCGTGTTTATGGCAGAATGGTGTAAGGGTGTGTTTATGTGTGTGTGAATGTATATTTTGTGTGTATGTGTGTGTGAATGTATATTTTGTGTGTATGTGTGTGTGTATGAGTGGGTGTGAGAGTGTGTGTGTGTGAGTTAGAGTGTATGTGAGTGTGAGTGAGTGGGTGAGGGTGTGTGTGAGTGTGTGTGTATATGCATGACGTTCAACCCAGTGTAGCCAGAATGTCCTCCACGGCATCATAATTAAGTGTGAATAGCCATTCCGTCACTATCTTCTTACACTCATACAGCTGCATAGGGTAAATGTTAAGTATGCGATTTACTTTATTATAAACGCGTGGGGCTTGAGCTAAATTTTGGCGACTAGCAAAAATTTAACGTGCAGAGTATGTAGGTGCTACTATATCACACCGTCTTTTTTTAAGTTTGGCATGGCTAAAGGGTAGAATTTTATGGTATCTGAGTAACAGATGTAGAATGTAGAGTTTTCTGACGGAGAGCAGCTTAGAACTTGCGTATAGAGATTCAGTAGGGAACCTGTAGGGCTTACAGTACATGACTTTAATCAAGGATCTCTGTGTGTGTGTGTGTGTGATTTGCATTTGAGTTTTTTTGACAGCGCGATTGTAATGTCCTTTAGGCTATAAGGGTCGGTTCACATCTAACGGAAAATGCGCCGCGTATTATCGGTCGCGTAACGCCAGAACAGACAGTTATATGATAAAACATTCAACTTTTCACACTCAACCGATGATGCGTTAGTGCGCATTTTCCGTCAGATGTGACGTACATTATTGTTGTTTACCTAGAATACTGTCTCAGTACTCAAATATCAATTTAAAAAAAAAACAATGTTGCTTTTTAATATATCCACATCGCTTTTAAATTGTAGTGCCTATGTCATAGAATTAATTGCCAATAACCATTAACGTTGTAAGCTTCAGTACCTAAATATCTGGAAAGAACTCCTCTTCAAAAACGGGGAAGTACTTAATCGCTGACCTACCTCATTAAAATACCTAAGCATATTATGTACCTATATTGATAAACAAAAGGAATGGATGGTTCTGGCCATCCCCTTTAACAAGAAGACTTTTGAGTAGACATAAATGGCGGTAAATTCATGCAACTTAATATTAATAATAATAAAAATGATTTATTTTGTCACCACAATATTTATATTAGAGAGGTTACAAAAAACAGCACACAGCGTAACAGCAATAATTATGTTGTAACCAGACACAAGATTCAAACTTACGGCCATTTTCTGCACGCCATCTGTCGGTAGCATACCGAACTACATTACATCACTGGTGCATCACTGGACGTACATAGTAATATTATAATAAGGAACAAACCATTACCCTCATAATGTATAAACCTAATCGTGATTGTACATTAGTTAATTACCTATCTACGTGGCAAGTTACTGCCAAAATAGCCTTCGCATGTCTTCGCAAAGAAAAGTAATAGGTATCTAAATGGAAGTTAATTTATTGGTCCCTATCCTTTCATGAGAGCTTACGCCTTGATAAAACAATATATCAATAGCATTGATTAAATAGGAGCATATCTAAAAATTGCAAAAGTTAATAAACATTTAAAACGGATAACAGTTATTACAACTTAGCAAAGTTGTGCACGTTTGAAAACACTGCAGCGCAATTTTATTTTCAAAACAATTTAATAATAACTTTTTTCGCTGAGTCACACTTGCCAGCTCTTCTTTTTGCTGAACTTAATTTGTACAGCATAAAAAATGTTTCCAGTACATAAGTACTTTCAGCTTTGAAGTTTAAGTAAATTTATCACTGCAAAAGCTTTTTGAAGTGCACTTAGGCGTAATAAGCACAAAAAAAGTTAGAGTAGCAGGCAACCACAGCTCAGTGGCGCCATTCACTTGATTTCAGGCGGTGTTCAAGTTCCGCAACAAGTAGTACACTCTGTGCAGTATAGATGGCGCTGTATTAGAACATTTTAGTTCAGCTACTTGCCACGAGATGGCGTTAATAAAAATGCTTTATTCCACGTTTATATTGTATTACGAAAACTTTTAAAATTACATATTAAACAAAACCATAACATTTAAATCGCTGAAAAATAATTTATCACAATTTCATCGAACTTTGAAATAATTGCTCCAATTTTCGAGTTATTCCGGTCTGATCCCCTGAACCCTCCCTCCAACCCCCCTTGATCCCCGTCAATTCTAAATTGGGGCAGTGACGTAATGGCGGCGGCGGGGTGAAAACAGCAGCTGTTTGCGAAAGTCATCGATGTCGGCACAAGATACACCCGTAAAGTGGTACAGTATCGACCCTGACCCCGAGGTCGCGTGCCTACCTGGGCCTCCAGGGTTACCGCGTCTACCAATAACTGGAGGGGCGGTCGACTTAGTTTTTATCGAGTGAAAGATTTTGCGATTTACTTTTAAGCGCCGCCATTTTTTTATGGTTAGATAAAAGCTGTTGTGAGTTTCTCTACAATATTTAATAGGAAAGCTTTTTTACAAAGATTTGAGAAACGAGATAACTTAAATAGCTAACTAACTAACTATTAGCTAACTTAAATTTTTTGAGGCTTCTTTTTCAGACCTAAGTAGAATTCATTTCATTTTATACCTCCCTATAAAATCTAAGTTATTCCATCTCAGCGACATACAGGTAATTACCCCATTAGTTGACTATGCAATTGACACATATCTCATAAGCAATTGATCATGATGTCAATAGTTTGCAAGATCTAACTGTTCAGAGTTATAAATTATTATTATGATGATCTTTTATTTATCTATCTATAGAAATCTACTGTATCTATGTAAAATCCAAAACCACGATGATGGAATACTATGTTCTTACCGGTACCAACTCGTAATGGTACCGCTTGAAGCTCATGGGGAAATGCACAAACTGCATGCATAAATGCTAGGTAACTTACTTTTATGAAATATAGATAAGTAGGTACTGAGAGTAATTTATGGGTATGACAAGCTCACAAGCCTGAAGATGATAAAACTGAACTTCTTTCTTAATAGGATTAATTTTTGTTCTTGTATGTACTTAGTTTGCAATGCAGGGTTACTTATTAAACACCTCTTAGGTACTTTGATATATTAATACCAACCACGTCAGAATCTTTTCTACTTAGAAGTCTAGTCCACACACTGAACATCCATAGGTGCTTTTAAATATGTAAGAGATAGGTATATAGGTATAATTAGATATCCTTAATTTTATTTTACCTTGATGCTTTCCAATTCCAATTTATTATCTCAAATTATCTCACATGTGAAAACCCTGGCAAGGGATAATAATATGGTAATTTTTTGTATATTAAGTTACATCAATCGGTTATTCCATGATCAAAATTATACCTTCGTCATCTTAGTCAAATCGATACAACACGTATAGATACAATTAATAATAAGCAATACATTTTTATTTACCTTACTTCTTCACTTGGGGATTTTTCCCTGTATCATTTACGTAACAAAGAAATGATTGCAGTATATGCAAGCATTACAGATAATTATTGTACAAAATTACGTGCGTTGTGAAATTGCATCATAATCTAATAATTTGTTGTAATACATGGAAATCATGTTATGCAACATTTGGATTCAATGCAATATTACTAATATTAGAACTGGCGTAAGTTCTAATATAGGTATGGCGCCGGCTTAAAGTGAGCGATAAAACAGACATTCACTATTCCTGGCAACATTTTCAATTGATTCCCCACGTGGCAACATTACCTACAAAAATATTAATATCATTGGTATCGTGCAATACTTGTGGCCATCGCCAACCATTAAAATGTAGTATAGATAAGGTAAAAGGATTGTTTCAATATTAGCTCAATAAAATAGCTGGCCAATTTCAAGTTCTAGTCTGAATTTTAGAGCCGATTTGATTTTTATCATTTATATTTTAGCGAAGGAAAAAACGTACTTATCGCTTTTATGACGAGCGTTGCAAAATAAAAATAATAAGTATAAAAATTCGAATCTACTGAATTAGAAAAAAAATAATGGATATTTTGGTGAACAATAAAAACGTGGCTAAAATTTAATTCAATTTAATGTGTATGCCTTGTTGATCAAGTGCAAGAACGACTGCTGAGCGTAGGGTCTTGGGTTCAAACTTCGGTCAGGTTTATTTCGTTGGGTTATTCTACTAAGAAATTCTCAGTAGCAGCCCAGACTTTAGATTTGTACCCATAAAATGACACATTCTTGCCCTTTACTACATAGGACTAACAATGGCCCCGATTCTGTTGTTCACTAAACTAAATTTAAGTTCAGTTCATCTTTTTCTATCTATTTCATTATGAAAAGGACAGAAGATAAATATTAGTTTAGTCCTGTGAAATTAGATAATCCATAGACAATTTTAGACGTGATTAAAAAATTGGCTACTAAAAATACGTCAATTTACGTCAGGCGCTGTCTAATTAAACCTTTGTTTTTCTTAGTATATGTAGATATACTTACAGATTGAAATTTTAATTACTGTTTTCCTCTTAAGGGGTCACTGTAATCATCATTTTAAACAACTTTTACTACGGGAACAAACACGAAATCGCGAAAAAAAATCAGCTGTTCCCTGCACTTTGACGAGTTATGCGAACTGAAATGTAGGGAACAGCTGATTTTTTTTCACGATTTCGGGTTTATTCTCATAGTAAAAGTTGTTCATAATGATGAGTACAATGACCCCTTATGAGGAAAACGGTGATTAAAACTTCACCCCCTGTCGGTTTTCATGTTAGTGTTACATAATAGGTCATTTTAGGTCACAATAAGTCAAAAAAAAACTTACCTTTGTGTAATAAACAGAACGACGATAAGAATGCGTGTAATATAAGTACTAATAGTCTTTAACAATACGTCAAACTATCTAGAATGTTGCCAGGGGCGATATTCAAATAGCTTATAGCATGCACTTTGCACATACGTAGGCTATCTTTATGCAATACGGAAACGACCTCCCGAGTAGGAAATAGATCAAAACATTAGTCTTGTCTATTATAACAGCTATATTTCTTTATGATAATAGACTTAGTGCAATTAATGGGGTACCTACAAAGTACCCATAATCATAAAGGACAGGTTTATTAAAGTCCACGACTGGATATACGCTGCTTTCAGAAGTGCTGCTACAAATAAAAAAACGAAAGAGGTTTTGTGTTAAAGAGGTTAATTTTTAGAATAACATTATCAAAAACACTCTCAATGTCTCAAACATAAAATACTTGGTTACTAAATTAATAGAGCAGGGTGGCCCAGTGTTACCGCTACCCCGGAACACAAAGGGCTAAGGAAGGAACACGGGTGGGTTTTAGTCAGTAAGAGTCTGACACTCCCTTCTGCTCCGCCCAGAGCGGGAGGGGTCATTTGATGATTTCCCATACAAAAAAAAAAAAAGGGTGGCCCAGTGGTATCGGCCCCGACATACGAGTTTTAGGTCGTGAATTCGAACCCAGACAGGCACTTTACTTTGAGTACTTAATTTCATCACCACTGCTCTCAAAACGGTAAAGGAGACCGTCGTGAGGAAACCGGCATGACCCAGAACCAAAAATTCGAAAACATGTGATATCTACCAACCCCTCTTACCAAGTGAATTACGGCCCACTCCCTCTCAACAAGAGGAGATCTGTATCCCAGCAGTGGCGACATCATAGACTGATTATCCACAAATTAACAGAGATTTAGTCTATCTTACTAGACAGACCACAGAGCTCGGAATCAAAGTGCCGACAGCATCTAGAGGTGGCAGTTCTAGTAAAATTTGTGGAACCGAAAATGCGTTTAGCGCGTAACTTCTGCCACGAACTGCCTTTAAAGTCGTCAGTTACTAAACGACATTTATTTCGTAGTGCGAGTAAACGGTGACGTTAGGAAGCAGGCGGTGTGAAAACAATATTTACTTTCTTTTATATTCTTTCGTTTTGTGGGGCAATGTACCTAACTATAAGAATTTTTTTGTGAATAAATCATTAATCAATCAATCAATCAAATCAATGTCTGTTAGGCAGTTTGCTTTATGGCCTTTTTTTTAAGTTAGCCTACACTGTCCGACTGCTGAGCAAAGGGCTCCTCTAAATCCAGGCATTATTTTATAGGCTCACCTCGATCCAACTCTTGCGGTACACATCTCGGTCGTCCGGCCACCGTAAGTGTAAAATATTACCCCTTCATTCATAAACGTTGCTCAAAGTTAAGTAGTGGTTAGCGACTGTTTAACCATACATTTGACGTTTAGGTCGGAGGTCACCGACGTTCAAACCACCGGTTAGGTATTTAAACAGTTGGCATAAGTCAAATTTCCTAAAGAAATTTTAATTAAAGAACTGTTAAATCATCAGTTGATTTGATTGTTGGTGAATTCAATTGAAATGCCTTAGACGTCACTTAACTTTAATTATTGTTTATAAAGAAACCCCTGTGAGAATAGTTTCAGTACCTCCCTACCTCACATGGAATGAACTACAACAGTCATATCTACCTATGCCTTTCATACATCAAGAGAAACTCAAATCAGATCATCACGAAAGCAGCTAATCATCTTGTGCTTAATTAGTCTTCCAAAAATAAGTAGAATCGTAGCAATTAACCTTGATAGTTTGCCTATCACAGCCTTAACCCACATCGATGTGGAAGCCAAAGGCTGCGTGTTTCATTATCTTTGCCCGTCATACCGTATCAGGTTGGTAAAAGCTTTTTAGCTTGTCTATGGTACTAGGTGTTTCGATATTCAAATGATGTGATGTGTTGGTGTTAACTTTGTTATAGGTGTCGTAATTCTATGATAGGGTTATTTGATGCTTGTACTTAATAGCACTCGTGAGTTTATGACTTTTTAATGGGAAGCTTTCTTTTTATGGTTGTGTAATCTTACGGGTCGGGAATAAAATTCACCTACATAACTTGGACTCCTCACTCTCAGTTTTCACAGTTCTTCAAAAAAGTTTAACCAATCTAAACCATCGGTAGTTATGGCTAAAGTACTCGTAATTAAGTAATGATGTTATTTATTTAAAACAGGGCACACTGCATACAAGTAAACTTCTCACTGATTTTCAACATATCTTGTTTCTATTTCGAGAAAATCTGTCACTAGAAAATGCAATCAAACCATCGGTAGCTATGTCTAATGTAATTTATGCTATTAATTATTTAAAACAAGGAGCACACAAATTTATTTATTAAGGTATACCAACAGCTTCTATATATATCTAAAGTAATATACTTATAGTAATATTATAAAGAGGAAAGATTTGTATGTATGTTTGTAACGAATTGGCTCAAAAAGTACTGGACTGATTTTAAAAATTCCTTCACCATTTGAATGCTACATTATCACTGATTAGTACAGGCTCAGTTGCATCCGGTTAGACTGGAAGCCGACCCCAACATAGTTGGGAAAAGGCTAGGCTGATGATGAACTTCTAAACGGCTTAACCGATATCAATGTATGTGGTATCGTTAGAAGCGTTGCGTCATCCCGGGTAAATTATAATAATAATCATTTTATTATTATTTTATTATCAGGCAACTAAGGCCCATAGATAAAATACACAAAATAGTCATAAACTAGTACATATTAAAAACCTTAAAACAATGATTATACGTATAACGTAATATAACGTAACGTTGTTTGCGTCGTGTTTCGCTGCATGGCATCATGTAACCGTCCTCGGAAACAACGATATGCGACACCTTTCGGCCAATAGTCCTCTTTCAGGCAGGTCTGCAGATGTTGGGTTGGAACTCGTACCACGAATGACTTAACCCCTCGTATGCTGGGCGACAATGCGCACCGAAGGCGCTGTTTGCCGCGGAAAATAGTACGCGCGCGGCACGTAATTACGCGTAGATATACGCTCCGCCAGACTAACACTGACTTATTTGGAGCGTTGATCTACGTTCCGGCACACGAGAGGTTAAAGTTGATGTTGTGGCGCGATTCCAACCTTTCGACCCTCCGAGTCCAGTTGGTCTTCACCTTCAAATACAAATTATTATCTTCACCATAATACAAATTATAATATTTATTACTGTTCAATTAAACCGCCATGTTGCCCAAACGTGGAAAACTGAAAAACAATCTTTTCATGCAGTCGGGGGACGGTTCCTTGAAACAGTTCTGATTCAGATTGATTTTCAGTTTTCCACTTTTGGGCAACATGGCGGTTTAATTGCACAGTAAAAATATAATTTATTTAGTACCTACTTACCTTATGCCCATTCAGCACTAAAATCATCTAGCTTGTTTTTAATTTTTAAGTGCAATTTTTTAATTCACTTATTAGCAAGGCGTGTTTTTTAATTTTTTTAATTATTAATTTTTTCTTCCACAATTCTCTATCAGTAATCATCTCGGTAGTCACCCCCTTAAAAGTGAAATTCCTTCATCTACTATTAAATTCTTATTTCAAACAGCATTCTAAAGATGACATGTTTTCTTTTTAAAATATTACGTTCACGAACTGAAAGAACAAACAAGCAACGGAACAGATTGAACAAATCCGTTCAAAGTCTCCGAATGTTCCGCTCAGTTGGAGTAACATTCAAAACGTGTACACTATGGTTACGCCTACAGATTCAGAATTTCAGAGTTCAGTTTCAGACATCCTTAGGTACTGCATCACATCGATCGGATGCGACTGGAGTGAGTTTGCATCTGTAAAGGTTGATTTAGACCAGCAGACTCAGACTTAAATAAAAATACTTACCCCATAATCGCGGAGTAGTTACCTATACCAAACTTAATCCTTGCGAAATTTTTGGTTTAACTAAGGGTCCGTGGGTTAGTTGCGTAACCACTAACAGTAGGAATGGCTTTTATTTTGACAGTTCAACAACATTCATTGCATTTTCTTCTCGTTGTAGAGCAGACAAATTTTTCGAATATATAAAGCAATGGATTAGCTGTTTATTTATTTAACAAGTGAATACCTTAATAACTAGTGACCGTGGCCTCGTTTTGAGCAAATAAGCCTACGTTTGGAGATTCCATTGTTCTATACCATAAATAAGTATAATTTACATATTAACTATTACAAAAGGTAGACTCTATGGCAATTTTGTTAGCTGGGTATGTTGTAACTTTCCTCTGCGTTTATTAATTAAGGGGTTAACGTCTAACTCAAGTTACACTGATTAGTATGTCTTTATTAGCTCCTGAAATAGGTAACTGAACTTCGTGTTACAAAATAATTGCATGAACAATTCAAGGTCGATTCAAGTAAAAATCCTCATTTTTAGAATAAACCACTCTTTTTAAGCGTACGTATAAGTGCTTTAGAACGTTCATTGGATTTAACAACTTTGCTGCCGCGAAAATACTTTGCCGACTTACAGAGTGAACATGAAAAGTTTTTTGATAAGTTTGTACCAGACAGTTGAACCACCATACTTGCTCAGTATGTGCTGGTGATTTCAGTCACAGTGGAAAAGTGAAGGATAACATTGTACAGTTTAACTTTTAAAAACTCACAACGATTGTCACATAGACACACTGCCTGGATTAAATCAGGAATCTTAGTGCATCTAAACAAATAATGTCAAAACAACAGCTTTTCTTACATATATACGGAACTTATAACAAAAAACAATTTTTAAATTGTTTGTTTGTCTTTTTAGGTACTTGTCTGTCAACTTAGGTTACTTTTATTTTAGAAAAAGAATTAGAGTCCCGCGCAAAAAAAAAAACTTAAGCAAAGAAAAAACATTCTTCCTTTCCAATAGAGGAGTAGTACCTTTTCTAAGCGACACATTATTGAAACCTGACATTCAGGCGCGAAGTCACGGGCACAGCTAGTAAGCAATATATAACTTTTTACCCACAATATGATATCCGCCTACAAAGAAAAAGCGCAAGTTACCACCCCCTATATTTAAAGCCTCATAGTCTGAACCTACCCTTACATTCACATGTAACCCAGTAGGTACGTTCTACATGAAGTTGTACAGCCTACACTGCTGATATAATTAATAACCGTGTATCATGCAAATGCATAACTGTTAGCTACCACGTATTCATGTATAAGCCTCCCCAGTGGCTCTATAGGCTGTGCATAGCGGCGCATCGATCAATCATTGCTTATTATTTTCCGATTATTTGGCAGTTGGTTTAATATTGGTATTAATGTGTTATGGTTTTACGTTTTCCTTCTTCTTCTTCATCTTTGTGTCGTTGGCACGACTGTACTTTAGATCTTGTTGGCCTAAAACTTTGCCAGTTCCATGGCGTCGTCGGTGGCAGCGCAGAGGTCACTTGTGGACTGCATGTTTTGGGACACAGAGGACAGGATAGGAGGTGGAGCATGGTTTGTGATACAGCTCCACAATCACACCCTACTGCCGATCCGTCAAGGTAGCCCCATTTTACCAGGTTCGACTTACATCTTTCCCACTTCTACGCCTGTCTTAACTAATTAGTTGATACCTGTAAATAAAGTTGTGTTGAATCGTAATTTATCAATTTACTCGTTCCATCATAGACCTCATCCATCGCTTTCCATCAGGCGTGGTTGGGGTCAAGAGCAGGCCCATATAACAATAAAAAAAGGGTCAGAAATTTTGATTCGAGACATAGTCAGCTTTAAAGTCAAACCTAAACCTAAAAGTACCTATTACCTACGAAACCTGTAATATTATACAAGATATAAAGACCTGTGTTCTAGTTTATTAGTCATGAAAGAATAAAAAAGGAAGGAAATACGGTTATTTGCGATAAACATGACGCAGAGAAAGATACAAACACAACAAAAAAATAACAAATTGGGTGAAAATATAAGTCACATCCACGCAAAACGGCCATCGCTCAGCTTAATGCTAAAACCTCTCTCTCTCTCTCTCTCTCTCTTAAGACCTTATGCGAGACAGAGCCCCGGCGTTGGTTTTCGGCGACAGCCGGCGTTGACGTGATGACGTCAACCAGTGCAGCATTTTTGTTTTTGTGGATGGGAAATCATCAAATGACCCGTCCCGCTCTGGGTGGAGCAGAAGGGAGTGTCAGACTCTTACTGACTAAAACCCACCCGTGTTCCTTCCTTAGCCCTTTGTGTTCCGGGGTAGCGGTAACCCTTTCGGACATTCCCGCTGCCCCGGCAGTTGTCCTATAGATAAAGCATGCGATAAGATCTAAGAAATAAAATAAATATACAATAAGTAAGTACCTACCTAACTACCTAGTTCTAAATGAACAACTCGTTTTCAAAAACCTACGAATAGCGGCAACTTACAATTATAAATAACCCCGTAAATACTTTACCAAAGAACTTAACAAGGTCACAACCAAAAATGAAAACTTACAATTAATATTAACTAAAACTAATTAATAAATTCCTGCGTACAGACGCTCCACTTTACAGTTTCATAGAAACGCCCACAAAGACACCGAGATTCAAGCCTAAACTCTAAACAAGGTCTTTAATTTTGCACAACACTAAAGTATAATTATACACAAAACAAGAAGCGTAGGTACCCATTTCAATTCTAAATGAGATTTAAACTCAACCTAGTTAAGACTAAAAGGCTACAAAACTGTGTATTCATGCCTTGCTTCGTCAGTTAGCCATAATGTCGAAATTAATAACAAACAATACCTATGTGTATGGAATTGTATATTTTATACGATTTTGTCTGAAATTCTAGATACTTACTTTTGCTTGGAGTCACGTCGGCAATATCGCGATGTTTCGAACTTGAGGAGAGCAATATTGCATATAGAATATTATGTTCCCGGTACATATCACTTATCAGGGGCTGTACAAAGGTTTCAGGTACATGTTCTTTACCGTGACGTCATTTAAAACAAGGAAACTTTTAGGTATATTTTGGCGTGTAAGGGGAAGTACACAACTCCCAGCTACAAAATAGATTTGACTTCTTCTCAGTCGTTATATAGACAACAAAGGCCAAGTCAAGATCCCGGATTCTATTATTGCTAGAATATTAATCACTAACTTTGCCCACTATTTGGTTCGCATGCGTGTCGTAAAACAAATTGGATTTCATGGGTTTGAAGTTTTTTGCGCGGAACCTTAATTCTTTTATAAAATAAAAGTACCTTAAGTTACTCCTTACAACAGCTACCTGCCAATGAAAGTCGTCAAAATCAGTCCAGCCGTTTCGGAGATTATCCGAAACAGACAGAGACAAAAAAAAATAAAAAGATTTTTTTTCTCATAAGTTATACTTTCATATGCATTTAGTAAAAAACTGTTATTTGGACATTACAAACAGACAATTTTAATTTTATTTAATTTTATTTATTTTTACAGATGAGATTTACAAAACTTTTTATTTGTAATGTTCCTCATTCGAGTAACAAGTTGGTTTACACATCTGTCAGCAGTCTTGGAATTCTCATAAAGTGACAAATGACAGAAAGTAACCTCAGTTGTAATTAAGACGGAATGACTGACTGCTTCAGTAACTGTTGGTGTGCTCATCAATAAAAAAAAAAAAAAACTAGACTAGGACTAAGTCGGATAAATCCTGCTTCTCAATACTAGAGTAGAGTAGGCTTTCTTGATTGACATTGCGCATGTTTTTTTTTCATAGAATAGGGAAAGGCTTTCGTTATTGGTACCTAACGTTGTTTCTTTACACAGTGGAATCGTGCCGTCAAGATCGAGCCTTTATCCATTTATTACACTAGCAACGCCCCGCGGTTTCACCTGCAAAACTGTCGATCCCGTGGGAATATCACTCACAAACTTTCGCCTTTATAATATTAGTGTGACATACGCTAGTGATTGACAATCGGAAAGTTATCGATTCTTCCATTATTTATTTATTTAATACTTCAAGCACATAAATGTACATAGGCGGACTTACTGACATAGGCATTTTCTACCAGTCAACCTTTGGGTGATGCAGAGACAATTATAAAAATACGAATAAACCCACCATTAGCTTCCATTGTCATTTCCATTACTATGACTACTTCTATATGGGAGGGTCTACTGTGCAAAGCGAAGAGGTCTTTGCTTCCTTATTGGCAAAGGTACAAGAGGCTTTATTTTAACCTATAACGGTCAGTAAATTAAAGGAATCGGCCATAAGTACCGTCGGCGTCGTAGACGAAGTGCCTAAAGCAGCAATTTATTTTATGTTTACAAACAAAACTGCTTATATTTACATTATTTTGAGCACAAAGTGTAACACGCGAAAAGATAAGTAATTTATAGGGTCATAGCTTAATGGTATCCGCGTTGATAACGCCATTCTGATCTCGACTAATGATCGTGTTCTATATTATAACACAGTATTGACCCAATGACTTTATCTATGCAATTCTACAGGGTGGAATCGAAGTCATGGGCATTATTTTAACCTAAGGCGCTACTCACGATACTGATTGCATTAGGGCTATTAATACGCAAATCAAAAATATTATTAATGCAAGTAAGGAAAACCTTAAAAATGTAGTAAATCAAATTGCACAAGGCTTATTATTGCAAATAAACACTTAAAGTAATTTAAACAAAATACTTCGTTAACGCCAATAATTGTTGAAATATCAAAATCTTAAAGCGCAGTACAGCGCAAAGCGAAATGTAAACAAACATCACCTGCGCGCGCGCGGGTTTTTCCTTACAAGTAATAATAACAATGGGCTACAAGACATTCCGTCCGGCGGGATTCCCTGAACTCTCTCCGTCCCACTCCCTCACTCGCAAAAATACGAATATCACCCCCGCGCGGGGTATGCTTCCCGCCGCAACACGAAGTCACGAACCCGGAACCAGTGTCATAACGACTGCGCAGGTGCATTGACGCGTAATTGATTTATTGATCCCGTGACGTAATCGCCGTACTCGCCGCTCGCGTCATACGGTGCTTGGATTGCAGTGTATTAAGTGTTAGTGTAGTAGTTGTGTGTTGTGTGTGTGTTTGTGTACACGATGCCTCGACCGCGTAATGTGCAGGCTAGGTACACCAACCAACAATACCCACAAATGGTTGTAATTTACGATCGCACAAGAAATTTAGTATGAACTCGTGAAATGTTCCATCGGCGCTACCCGAACGACCCTATTCCTTCACGGGGTCTCATTCCACCAGAACCACTCAGAACCTGTTGCATTTTTCGTCTTTTCACGTGCCAGCACATGCACAAGCTCGTGGAAGAGCACCCGTTTACCCTCTGTCACTTTACCGACAAATAAGGTTTTTTCAAAACAATCCACAAGCTAGGTACGTAAATGTTTTTTTTTTAATGTATGTTAGTTGACGTAGTTTTGACCGTCCTAAGCCGGCAAAGTACGAAGGGAAAATTGGAATTTATTATGAATCAATTCATTGGCAACTTACGAATGTCACGTGAGTCGGGCGGGGTCAAAGAATTCACGCCCAAGGACGCGCGTACGGCGTAGTGTACCTACGCATTTGCTATCGAGAAGCGCAACTAATTTGATACTTTGTATGACTTACTACATTTTAAGGTTTTCCATAGTTGCATTAATAATATTTTTGATTTGCGTAATAGTAGCCCTAATGCAATTAGTATCATAAGTAGTACCTTAGGTTAAAATAATGCCCATGATTTCAAATGCACCCTGTATTTTCATCCAACTGAAAGCTTACTCGCGTACTTTATCATCACTTGCTTGCCCTTATCCCAATCTATTTGGAGTCGGCGCAAGGTCTTTTTCTTCCTTACTTCTCTATTAACCATCATCTCGATAATCACCCCCTTTCTGACAATATCATCATTCACAGAGTCCATCCATCCTTTCTTCGGTCTTCCCTTACTCTTATAGCCATCGATATTCATACTCAAAACTTTCCTCACGTCATTTTTCTCATTCCTCCGTATCGAAATCAAAATATTTGATTTCACATAAAGACCTGGCCCCATACCTGGGCACTTATGAAACGTCAGAACCTAGGTGCACGGTTCCAATTGGTCGTTTCCTATGGAGAAGAACCGGCAAGAACTGCAAGATTATTATTTTAAAATAATTGGCTTTTACAATGTTTTCAAATTGCAGTAGGTATGAGAGGACAGCGTAGGCCTGCCAACGAGTAGCAGGTACTTATTAAAATGGCCTACAGATCTAAAGTCTACTAGGCCTACAAAGTCCTCACATTTACAAAATATAAAATAATCTATCAAAAAGATAAATAAAATATAAAAACCTACGAGTATTAAAACCAAGTGATATGATTGCCCTTACAACCACTAACATAGAGTTATGTGAGTATCACGCGGTGTACTTATTTTGTAAAAATCGAAACGTGAAAACTTATTATAGGTGAAGTAAGCTTGAAGTGAATTGTCAACAGTGTCAATCTCTAGCATCACCCCGAATGCCAGTGAGATTTCTACGACTGATTATCGGATTGGTGATTAGAGAATATCGGTACCTTTATGTAACTATAGAGAATAATCTAAATAAGTTTTTTTTTAGAAAAATGAATGATTCAAAAGTCTTGCTTGTCCTTATAATGTTTGCATGAAACTAAAAGAATACAAGAAAATATTGAATGAATAATGCACTATACATTCTGGCTTCAGGGGGAAGCGCTATAGTAGCCCGTTAAATTCAAATTTTCTTATTTTTTTTTTTGCAATTTGCAGGTCAGTACCTACCAGGTTGTTTGTTTAACAAAATGAGATTCGCGACCGCAATAAATACATATGACGGTATTTACAGAATTATAATCATTAAAATCATCAATCACTCATCTCATCTTCCTCTTATCTTTCTCTTAGTTCATAAAATCCTACTGAATGAATATTTTATAAAATATCAGTAAATACTTTTTCTCTAATTCACCCTGAAATAAAAATATTTACATGCTATTTTTAGTAGCGTTCACGATTTTACTACCGACCTTGATGTAGTCGGCTGTGGGGTTGGAATACATTAAGAATACATTGCTTTCAAGGTCATGTTGCATCATGTCAAGAGCTTAAGGTGAATGCGCAGTGGTAGACCGCGAAATTCAAATTTTCTTATATTTTTTACAATTTGCAGGTCAGTGTCAGGTTTTATCTTGATCAAAATATAATTCGCGACCATAACAGGTACGTATTTACATAATTATAATCATTAAAATCATTATTACACTTTCCTAAGTTAGATTTGTACCTTAAGAACAAATCTCTTACGGAAAAGTGCTTAGGGTACAAATGTAACTTAGAAAGATGTGAAAATTTGAATTTCGCAGTCTACCACAGCGCATTCACCATAACTTCGAATGTAGAAGGGTAGGTCAGTACCTACCGGTTTTATGCTACTATGATTAATAGAAGATAAATACTTTAAAAAATGCGATATAAAACAATAAAACAAACGGTGTTGCATAATTACTAGATAACGTATCAGCACTACAAAAGTTCTATTGCGGTTCTGGGTACCAAATTTAAAGAGCAATTAATTTTTACCAAAACTTTTGAGGCGTTACCATAAATTATTTCTCACTTTAAAAGCGTTGGAAATGGACTCTTTTATCTCCCTATTTCGTTTGATTCACGACTTTTTGACCACCCTGTATACAACGTTCTGACATCAATCATCGGACAGCAGCTCACTAGATACAACACCCGTCTGGTCGTAGGATCCTTCCTTTTCTAAAGAAGATGAGTGAACCCCTGCCCCTCATACCTCTATAGCATAAAGGCGCTGTAAATGTTCAAATTACATGCCTGTTGACTGTACTATAGCTGGTACTCAAATCTGTCAAGGGGATTCCTTCAGATTTCTTCGCCATCTTCAATATTGTGTGACACCAAACGTTTTTTGGCTACAGGATTATAGATAAGTGTACTCAGTGTTGTATCCTCGCTGAGGGGGCGTCATTTTCAAGGAACCGTTTGTTCAGGCTTTCAAGTGGGTTTTTGATACGACAAATAGTCGTAATTGTCTTTTCGTTCTCATTTAAAACAGTTTTAATCAGTCAAGTGATTAAAACTGTTTTAATATTCGTATGAAAACTAGTTAAATAAAACACTGAACACTGAGCAACTATGTACACAGTAAAAACATCTCACACATGATTAAATTTGGCAACGAGCAAAAAATATACGCAGTGCATTTTTTTCAATTAACACAATAACAAAAATAACAATAAAACGACACACAGATATGGACACAACCGCAGTTTCAGTATAACAAACATATTATACAATTTGTGTAAACGTCCATTTGAGCGACGTCCATTGAAAATTGAGCTGCGACACTTCATTAGGCTTCATCTCCCATTGTTCCGAGGCCTTGCTCGCGAGGGGTGAGGGAGGCCAAGTAATTCTGGTGATTTTGAGAGGAATTCCCGGTATGAAACCTCCCCCGTTCGGGGGCATGCGGTGGTCATACGTCATGCCCGACACTCAGTAGCTATCCCACGGGGATAGAGCGGAAACATACAGTAATCCAACCGTTGAAATTATACGCCGACCTTCGAACAGAAATATCTTACTGAAACCTATCACGAATTATGTCGTACGTGGGTCAGTCGGTGTTTTGGCATTAGTAGAGCGTGATGTCTCGTCGATTACATCAGGAGCTGAGATATTTTAGAGATGAGATCTTGCTGTAACCTTCCCTTGCTTCTTAGATCTCTAACCTTCTTAATGTCCGCCTTTTCGTCCTCAAACCTTAATTCAAAAACAACAAAAGAGAGCATTGCATGCACGTTTTCAGCTATCTTGAATCTTGATTGTATGAAGCGTCGCCTTGGAGCCGCTTCCAAAGGTTACATTATATAACGCCATTACCAAAGTTTCCAATGGTAATGAAACAAAATGTAACAAGTGCAAACTTCCACTAGCAATTATAACGTAGCTTAAATTCAGTTCGGTTCGAGCACCGAAGTTTTCCTCGGAGGGTTTTTACCGAAGCCAGGTCTTCATATGAATAATGTGGCGTACGAGTGCCAGCGAATATTATTTGTTCGGAGAAAATTTTGAAAAGAAATGGTTCCCCGTAGTGTTTCAGCTGAGCGTGGGATGAACGATTTCGCGGTATATCTCTCGTGCAGCCTCAAAATTCTACGGAAATCTGTGTAGTGCTTTAGAATTCTCGGAATTGCTAAACGTTTTAGTGTTAGGAAGTACTGTATTCTACGTAATGTTCTTAGCTATTGTTAGTTACCGCATCCTCGCGTGGTATTATGTCATTATATCACAATCACATTTCGGTTTTTCTGCTTCGTTGACAAAAAAGGTAATTTATTACGGTGTCTTCTCGAATCGTAATCGATGGGTTCAATAGTGATTTTTATTTCGTTAAATTCGTTAAGTACGCAGACATGCCAGACAGACAAAAACGTAGCAGAATTAATCAAAGATATCTAGATTAATTCTCTTAAGTTTTTCTGTCTTACAAAACGTACTTAGCGAAGACATTGTTTATTGCCAAAAGGTGTTAAGTCTAAACAAATCTCTATGTCTTTAATGTATTTAATTTTAGAGGTAATTTAATACACGTCCATGCAAAGAAAATCCCCCAGATTGAGTCAGTACATGAATAAGTATTTATTGATCATGGCCCGCAGCCTGAACTAGGTTGTGCGGGGGTTTCGTGCGATTGGCTTAAATCGAGATATACACTGCATTGTATGCATGTCGCGTACGTGAAACCAGCCGCCTCTGTGGCGTTGGAAATCGATTCACTTTATCCAATTGTAATCACTTGAACTGAATTGTTCTTTTTAAAAACGCTAAATCGCTGAAGTTTCGCCTCAATTGGTTTAGAGGAAAATGGTAATAACAGGTAAGATAAAACTATAGTTTTTTTAAATTAAGTAAAGGTTAATGTTCAAGATGAGGAAGGACAGCTATAACAACTGAATTAAAAAACGTTCCTCTAGATCTCTTGCACAACGAAAATATAACATACGAGGGACTTTTATTTTTGAGTCACCTAAGATAAAACCGCAATAATACTAAATAAGCCACATAATTCCGAGAAAAAAGATCAAAACAAACTTGTACACGTATTATATTTGTTGCGTTTTGTGTCTACACAGGATTAGTAACATGACGTTCCTTTGTTTTCGCTGAAATTGAAGGAGACAATGCGACGCTGCGTTGTCTATGCTGACGTTAGGACGCGTTCGCTATGGTCAATATTCTTATGGTTGATATGGTTGGACTTATAGTAAGTTACTTTTTAAGCGGTTGTCCCTCAATGTAATCCGTAATGTGATGTGTGTGTGTTTTAAACGCTGTATTACCTACACACCAGTAGCGATCCGAGCGCCGGGCTAGTTGCGTAACACTCTAACAGTAGACTCAGATAGTTCAACAACATTCATTGCGTTGTT
Source organism: Globia sparganii (assembly GCA_949316385.1). Lineage (NCBI taxonomy): Eukaryota > Metazoa > Arthropoda > Insecta > Lepidoptera > Noctuidae > Globia > Globia sparganii. Next base: position 8,778,645 of record OX438670.1, read on the forward strand.
TGCGTTGTTGAGCAGCCATTTTTTTGAACCTATGAAGCAATGTATATCCTTCAAAATGATTCAAATTGTGATTGAAAAGGTACTGCGCAACTAATTGCGGAACACTGTCAATCACAATATGAATAATTTTGAAGCAGGTGCAGGTACTATTTTGATGCAGATACTATTTTTTTAAACCGTACTTTTCCCGGGACGGAAACCATTTCTGAAAAGTTAAATAGTCAATCGAATAACACCAGGATCCCTACAGGTAAATATTAATTAAACGGTAAATAAATTAATTAATTTATGCCGAAAAAAAGTTGATTGAGGCAAGAAAATCTTAATTATTAAAATAAAAAATGTACTTGAAACTCCAAGAAAATATTGTCCAATATAAGGAAAGCAAAGACTTCTTTCAACTGTGACCTAATTGACCTATAACTACAAGTTACCTAATGAAAAATTAATTGATCTCATTTTCAAATAATTTTCCTTATTGCGCAAGGTTAGGTAATTTATTTACTTATTAAGATTAACCAACGTTTGTATACGCTACAGAAATTACAGGAAGCAAAGGAAAATAAAGAACTAGGAAAGGTATTCTTCCTCATTGCATAGTCAATGACCAATCAACTCATAGATAATTGATGGATTTTTAATTGACATGGAAGGCTGATAGATGGAGAGCTGGCATATTATAGAAGGCTGATGAATCTTCAACCGTCTTAATCATTGCCAATCAATGGCTAAATTTTTTTTTTTATATATATGAACATCGTCATAGATACCCCTTCGTTTAGTTTGAGATATCGGCAAAGATGGAAGCCGTCTTCAGTATTATGGAACAATTAAAAAAGAAGAAGACTATAGACATTCTAAATTCTAACAGATTAATCTTTCTTGGAAAATTAGGACAATAACTATAAATTATTAAGTGTGCTAGTACAATAGATCGAGAGTTGTTTGTTTTGTACCTAGGTACTTAAATTAATTTCATAGTAGTTGTAGTCACAGGAAAAAAAAAAAAAATTATATAACTAACTGGCTGCTCTCAAACCACAGATAAAACAATTTCATTCACTTTTCATGTCTAATGTGCAGTATAAAAAGAAACATATTTTCATTTTGATATGACACAAACGTATCGAATACGTGTTGTTAAACCTCGGGATATTTTTAAAACCATGCGCCCGAAATGCAGATGTTTAAACTGATTTATTTCTGTGATTTACCCGTAACTGCCAAAATAAATATGTTTCCGGACAGATACGTACTTAAATATTGCTACGTTAAAATAAACATGATATTTAAGTACCCCTACTGACAAAAAATATGTAACCCAGTTTATTGTAGACCCCATAGCCTTTTTGTAAATACAATTTTTTTTCTTCTTGGCAATTGAGCCAGTGTCGACTATTCTGCCAGCGTCACGTGAGTTCAGAAAATATATTAATTCTATTCTATTTTTCTCTATGGCAACGGCACCATTGCCATAGAGAAAAATAGAATGTCGACAATTTATTCTGCCAATGTCAGATGTGACATGAGAAATATTAAATTGTCTAGCTGAAAAAATGTCAAAAATATTGAGAACTACCCGTTTATAGATATAAAAAAAATACCAGCTGTTTCTCAGTTCACAAAAACATAGCGCAAGAAAAATCCCTCTTGCGGAGGTAACCTTAAAAAGAAATTAATGTAGTCATAATAAATTATTAGTTTCTATAACAATAGTCCATAAAATATAATGTATTTATTGCACGTTCATCATCATAATTATTATTTCTTTAATATTAGTCAATCTTTTACTAAGCGATCGAAACTAATAAAAGCGCATAATCAGCCTATAATTTTCCCACTGCTGGGATACCAGCCTCCTCACGCCTACGCCTCCTACGCAGGCCCAGTGCGGGTTGGTAATGTAACATCTTTATATATACAAGAGACTATTTTAATACTTGCTGTAGAATCCTGTTGATTCCGTATTTAATTTGAATATATCACTTCCCTGGCTCACTACCACACAAGCGTTATCGTGTTTTTCCAGCTTCACCTTGTCTGTTTCCCGCCATTCCTCGTAACTGACAGATGACATTAGTGACAGGAGCTACCTCCTCTTGTGTGGATGAGACTCTAATACATATATATTACACTTGAATCTATTACAACATATATATTACACTCGTAAAAAATCATGAAGAAAGATAAAAAAGTAAAATTAAAATAAGAATACACATGAATTACTAGGTATTTTCTTGCTTACAAATAACTACTTACATTGTAAAAGGAAATAAGAAAAGCTAAATCTAAACCATAATAATCACGGTTTAGGAATCCACTGTTTGGAAATCTGAAATTAGCAATGAAACTAAAATACATGGAAGCAACATTTATGAATAAAGGGGAACATCATGCATTTATAAATAAATGAATGAATTATTCCCCAAAGAGGTAAGCAGTGGTGTAAAGCGTCTCCACGTTCACTAGTTCTGTTTAAATTCCATAATTACTTGATAAGTGCCATATAATAGGGGCGAGCTTTCGAGAGTCTACTTATCTATATATATTTATTAGGGTTTTCAACAAAAAAAAACATCAATTGACTTCGTATGGAACGTGCAGAGCATTGGTGGCCCAGTGGTAACGGCCGTGACTTACGAGTCGTAGGTTCGAACCCAGACTGGCGCTTTACTTTGTGTAAATTATTTCATCACCACTGTTCTCAAAATAGTAAAGAAAAACATCGTGAGGAAACTAGCATGTCCTAGAACCAAAAAATCGAAGATATGTGACATCTTCCACCCCGCACTGGGCCCGCTTGGTGGATTACGGCCCACTCCCTCTCACAGAGAGGAGGCCTGTGTGACCCAGCAGTGGAAATATGCTAGGCTGATTATATATTGAACATGGATCCACACGAGACACAATAGCTTTTTAGATTGTTTCTACATAAATACGACGTACAACCGATTAATTAATAATAATAGCCTCCCTGACCGATTTCGGTCACGGTGGCCAATCTCAACAGAGATTAGCCAGGTACGCAGGAGATATTATATTGCACAAGTGTACTCTCTGTTCCTTTAGTACCGTACTCTCATAGTCCGATGGAACGGCAATCCGACACGACCGGAGAGAGATCAGGTGCAGGACCAAGGGCTTCACGTGCTTTCCGAGGCACGGGGGTATTAAACCACCAACTTCCAAACTCCGGACTGTTACTAAGAAATTCCTAATGGAAAACTCAATAACACTTTGTCCGACCCGGGAATCAAACCCAGGACTCCACGCTCAGCAGTCGCGCTTGCAACCACGAGAACAACGGGGCAGTCAAACTAATTAATTATTATGCCATCAACCGAGCACAATTTCAGAGTCACAACTTCTTCTGATTGATTATAGTGGGGATCTGACCCAGAAACCCATCTTTGCAGTCGCGCTAACGACGACTAGATCACCTCGTCAAAATAGTTAGGTACAATTCAGGAATCTATCGTTTACAAAGCTGAAATTAACAACGCAACCAAAATAAATGGAACTACAAACTAAATTAGCATACATAGGGCTCTTTGTACACACACGTTTTTCTTGCCGTGAAAAACGATTTATACGCCGTGTGTATGGATCACTATTGAAGCTTATTGACGGACACGATTTTTCTACGGCGCGGTTTATACGCCGTACCGTTAAAAAACCGTGCCGTGTACAAAGGCCCTAATCCTATTGTTACCTTAACTACAATATTATTATATAACTTGCTTGTCCTACACCTTATTCGGGATCACGTACGGAAGCCATTGGAAACTCATTGACGAATCCCTATCCGAAAGATTGTGTCCCGCTTTTCACGACGCCGAAAGCCGAGAGCCTGTCAAAGGCTACATTATTTCTTTTGTTTCCTTCTTAGAAACAAAATATTGAGTTTCAAGAGCCTGTTTTTGTGGGTACCAGGAACAATGAATGGTATATATAGGCACATCAAGCTACAGGTACAAGCTGTTAAATTTCCTTAATAGATTTTCAACTTTATCGCTAAAACATTAGGTTCATAGTTGATTGTGAAAATTTGACAGTTTCGGATAGCTTGATGTGCTGGCGTCTGTACTAGCGACCTACCCCTGCTTCGCACGATTTTACCACTTGCCAAAACATCGGGATTTCTTAATTATATCTTTGTAAGTTTAAAGTAAGCGTACATACACACAAACACTTTCCGATATAAATTATCTTAAGTATAGAGAAAACCGCATCAAAATCCGTTGCGTAGTTTAGAAGCACAACCCGATCACACAGACAGACACAAAAAGCTACTTTAATTTATAATATTATGATGAATATAGTTATAGAAGATGTATGTGTATGTATGATAATAAAATACCGAACATGTTTTTCTATCTTCATTGAACCCGCCACATTGGTGATTGTGGAAACTTCATTCAATCAATGGTTTTACTAATATTAGAGCTGAAGGGATGAAGACCCTGAAGTTTTCCATGCAAGCCATAGAAAAACGGCAATCAAAACGCGTCTCCTAAGTGAGATAGATCTATGAAATTTAAAACAGCTGGGCAGTGTACTCCGGGTACTCAGCATCCTAATTCCTAAATGCGCAACACCCTATCAATCACAATCTGAATTATTTTGATGGATATTGGTAATCCATTGCTTCATATGTTCTAAAAATCCAATCTGCTCAACAACGTAAATAACGCAATGAATAATAATAAGAATAATTTTTTATATTTTTAAATGTTTTTATATTTTTTATATTCTAATATTTAAAAATATAATTTATATGTATATTTGATGAAATAAAGGGAATAATAATAATAAATTGTTTATTACCACAAAGTTCAAGTACATTGCACTGTATACAATTAAAGATCTTAATTTAGCATTAGGTAGATAAGTACAATAGAACTGTGATATGAACTGTCTCAATACCCCGCTGTTCTCATTTCCAGAAGATATCTGTCAAAGGAATATAATACCTAGACAAGTCAATGATGAAACTGGAAGACTGTTAATGCAAATGAATATTCACAAATCATTCGTATTTTATCATATTCGGAATTTTGTAGTCACTCAGAGACTCGATTTTCAGGTATTAGGGTTTATATGAAGCTGACTGCATGAAAACCCTGAAAACACTCGCTGAATATGTGTCGCAACTGTTTTTCATTTTCGTTGTTGCCTTAAAATTTGATAGGGTCTTAATAATAAAAACGTAGTGTTCATCTAATAGCTTTGTCCTGTGGGGTAATTGCGTAACACACATAAAATGTTAATTTACGTTGCGTTATTTACGTTTTGAGCAGACGAATTTTTCAAACACATGAAGCAATGGATTTGTAATATCCTTCATAACTCCCGGAATGTGACTGAAAGTACCTTTCGAGTTAGGGTGCTGCTCTTTTCTCGAATCCTATTGCTCTTTACACGAAAAGAAAACGATTATCAACCCAAAGATAATAATTTTCGTATAAACCTCAGAATATTACAGTTCAACACGTCGCTCCCAAATACTTTTTCTTACACTTTGCAAATCTGCTATCACATGTTCTGTATACAATACAATAGGGGCCACTTCTCATAAAATACCTATTTTACAACACCCAAGGGAAGAATTCAGCTTTCTACGTCTGCTAAATGGCAAAGCTGAACGAACTCCAGTCTAAATAATTTTTAAAAACGAGATTCAGATGCTGGAAGTCGAATTAAGATATTTAGGAATAGTAATACGGTATATAACTTAATAGTAGAGAAAGAAGTTGACAAAAGCGATATAGTAGTAGCTAGTAGAACTGTTTGAAAAGACTCTTCCGATAAACTAAACGTACAGACGCTTATAAAACTACCCAAAACTATCAAATTTTACCAATCAACTTTGCTTCACTTTAGCGATAAAGTTGAAAATCTATTAAAGAAATTTGACAGATTGTAGTAGCTTAATGTGCTGTCGTCTGTACGTCATTTTCCATTCCAATTTCTACTTTTTTGATTAGGTAACTAATTCAACACCCTAATTGCATAATATACGATCGATCACAATCTGAATGATTTTGAAACATATTGCTAATCCATTGCTTTACATGTTTGAAAAATTCGTCTGCTCAACTACGTTAATAACGCAATGAATGTTGTTGAGCTGTCAAAACGAAAGCAATTGCTATTGTTACTGTGTTACGCAATTACCCCGCAGGAACATGAAACATTTCAGCTTCATCTGAAGTAGTTGGCTAGGCATCGAAAAACACTGGTACAGATGTCATAAATGTACATACACTCCATAAGGAAAAACAAATTAGCTTAATCGTAGATCGTTTACACGTCTCTTCTGGTTGTATTGATTCGCTTTTAAACTTAATGTCGTACAAGGCTACCGAGGCATTATGTCCCATAGACCAGGATAATGAGCATTATCCGATTTGCTAATAGCCACATAAAGCGAAATTGCTTGACAAACTTAATGATTATGAGTTATGTAGCTGTCACGACAGAGTTCATTGTAACAGGGGCTTAGGTTTTGGTGTGAGGGCCTCACATACAAGGCAGGTGGTTCTAGTAACTATGAAGTTAAGGTATATTTTCATATTGATCTCACACGTGAGACCACTTTAGAAATAAAATGCACGCAATGATCAAAGAAAGACGCAGATGTGGTTTTATATCCGACCTAAATTCCGGACAGTTTTAGATAATCGGTGCTGTTATTGCTTGATATTTGAAGAAAAACATATGTTCAGCGATGTAGATGACCCCTTAAGAATAAAATTAAGTACCTACTGTGACTGTGACTGTGACTGGCGGCTACTTATCGAGTCGTGACAAAACCTACTTTCAGTAAAAAATAAATGGAGGTAAATGGGTCGATAATGCTATTACACAGTAATTTGCAAACAATTTCTAGTTGTGTGATGTGTGACTGCACAGCTGGTTGCAAAGTCAACTCAGACTCGAGCAATAATAGGTGCTCCGCGGTTCCCTTGAAGTACTTGCTTTCCGTTTATATCCTTGCTCACTCTGCTCCTGAATTTCCTGTTCAGCTCTCATACACAGCTTTCAGATATGGTGCAAGAAATACTTTAGTCAAATAGGATTTAAACTATCATGGCTCGTTTATACCATGGCAACCTGCTGCCATCTTCGGCAAGTTACTCCGGCTACGAGCTATAGTTGTCAAAAGAAAAGGGTAACGCTGTTTACTGTAAGTTGGCTAGGGAAGTCGACCTGGTGTGAGCAAGCCTTTTTGGCGGGGAAAAGGCGGGGGGAAGTGCCTGAAACCACCTGACGGCTGACTGGTCCTTTTATGCGTCATAATAGTTTTCTTATGTCCTTATTTTTTGTCTCCAGATGCGAGGATGGTGGAGGCGGCGCGGCGACAGGCACGGGCGGGCGCGCGGCGTCGCTGCGGCTCGCCAACGGGCGGGTTGCGGCGCAGTCGGCGGAGCAGCTGCCGCACTCGCCGGCCGACTGCGCGTCCGTGCGAATTTCCATGGACAACACCAACACCTGCTGCACCGACTCGCTCGTCACCGCCCTCGACGACGAGACATTGCTGCTAGGTAAGGAACAATATTTTTTAGTCTTAAGTAGAACTAAGATTTGAGCCCTGCCATCTATGGATCCTACAAACAGTCTGGTAGTACCTTCGAAAGAAAACTTCATATGGAAGTGACTGGCTGTATCATACATACGCCACTGGCCACACCAATCAAAAACCTTTTAGGCTCCGTCACAGTCGGGTTTCAACTGCGTATGCTGTTTTGAGATCGCTGGTAACTGTATAATCTGGGTCACGTGGTCTGTTGTCCCAGTCGATCAATTCAAAAATGCTAAAGGAGGAGGGGATCTGCAGTCCCAATTTCATACCGATCCCAGTCGCCTGAGTAAGTACTCGTAGGGAATCTACATGCAACAACTATCTTGATACCAATATACTACTCAGTACATTACTCAGTTTTGTCATAAGTCCGCAGCTCTCATTATCGTCATCAGCTGTAAATTTAGGTACCCTGCTATCTTGATCAACATAATAGCATTACATAGCTTGTTGCATGGAGGTTGAGAAAACCGTTGCGCATGTGCTCTTTGAGCGCACAGGCGTCACCCAGATTAGGTCAGAAACTCGCGGGACACCCAGATCTTACACAGATGTTCCCAACAGACTAAGAGACTTGATCAGCTTCTGGAAATAGGTGAGCTGGTGGGAATAACGACGGCCACCATGGCTCACGCACTATGGTCCACTTGAAGGACTAAGTACGGAAACCAAACCCCTTAACATAGAACATACCTTGTTGCATGACGTGTAGGTACTTGTTACTGAATCTACGGAAGCTGGTTGTTGTCTTGCCATTCCTCTTGAACTGCTAATACTCGTGCTGCAACACAAACTATAACAAAATTGCTTTACTTAGCCATAATGAATTACTTAGATGTAATGAATTAAGTTCCGTTAAACACTTAATACGTAGGTAATGCATATAATCCAAAAAAGTGGCAAAAATTTCCCTCGGTACCAACTCGCAGAGGTTCTATGTAATTTAAAAAAAAACATATGATGTTTAACACAGGTGTTCTGTAAGTTTTCAATTCGAAGATCACATACAATTCAAAGACGAACAAATTTTTTTTAAAGTAATTTGTCGGACACACTTTGACCCAGTTCGAATTTCCATTTGAACTGTATAAAAACGCATATCACTCATGCAGATGCCTCATTGCTTCTGCTAAGCTCTGTCGCTTGCTAATACAGTCGTGACGGTATGCACCCTCTTTATTAGCTAGAAGGGCAGGCAGATTTAAATCAAGTGCCAGCGCCTGCGACCTCCCGAAGCATGCAAAGGTCGAACATGTTGGCACTTGGCTCCTTGCACAATACTATATACTATTACTGACGTATACAGTACAACCCCGTACGTAATTGTCTTGACCTATTTAGTGCTCTTTCCCCTGTTCATGACGTCATGAGATGGTTCAGTATTGATAATATTTAAATATTAAATACCGCTGAAGACTAGGTGATATTCCTTAGGCCGTCCGCAGACCAGTGAAGACTGTCTTAAGTTAGTTATGGTCAGTTTTAAAAGTATCTGATGAAAATGTCAACAAATTTCAAAAAACGTACCTGTGAGTGATTGCGCAAGAATTTAACCTGAACAGGGTTTATTTACATTTTCATCAGATAGGTAGGTACTTTAAAAATAATGACAATGATTGTGCGCATATATCTCAACACAAGAGTCTCGGTACAAAATAGATTTGAAACACTGTTTTGATGTGACGCAAAAGTATAACAAACACATTTTATTAATTTAGTCTTAACATTTCACTCATTAACCCAAATATCACAACAATTAATTACACGCAAAAAACAAAGCTATCATGTTATCGTACTTATTACTGCAGGCGACGAACCTGGTCTCGATAGTTCAATACACTCCCCATTGACGTAACCACAATGTACTAAAAACTAGGTACCTACCTACCTACTATTAAAAAAAATCCCAAAAGCACTTTACCTGACACGAGTATCAAAACCCTGACCTCAAGCTATCCTTGCGGTCACTAGTAAACCAATGAGGCACTTATGGTTCAATTCCTTCTCAAAATAAAATTTGATCTTGGTTCGTGTTCTTAGGGCGTTTCCGGAATCCCAGTAACTCATAAAAAAAGTTTCAAAATAACGTTTTCCGTTCCAGTTAATACGTTATTTCGGTTACCGAATCAATAGAAAAAACACATTGGATTTCTTAAATTGAAACTGAAACCGCTGACTCATTGATAAAACCATTTGCGTCAGGGTCATTGACAGAACGATTAGTGAGAATTTAGTATGGAAACCTCAGATTTCTAGGAGAAGTCCTTAAGGTCGTGGACACATTACTAGGTGCTTCGGTGCTAATGCTACGCTGCGTTCTACCTCATATGCTTTTAGCAAATCATTGCATGGTTTTAATATTGCAAATGGCCAGTAGCCACACTGACGCTTGATGCGAAGCTGCATATCTAAATAATGTCACTCATTCTAGCTTCGCTACTTTAGTTAGCTCGTAGCAGTGTTGTTAAATTGTACACAAGTGATTGTTGTTGGTACGTGGGGCATACTGAAAGTTTCTGGATCTAGCGAATTACAATAAAAGAAAAAACAATAAAGGAATTCGAAAATGGAACCCTTTGTGAACATGTTACTATTTAATTTGCGAGACTGTCATTTGTTTTTTCATTGTGACGTCCTTTCGAAAATTGTGTGTCGCTATCATGGACATTTTCGTTCAATGATTTTTTATGATTTTCGTTGTGGCTAAGTTAACAAGAGAGTTGCCAGAACAGAAGGCTATTTGAAGGCTTCAAATGTGGAACTGATGACGCATCCGCTTTACAGCCCGGACCTCGCACCCTGCGACTTCTTTTTGTTTCCAAAAATTAAAGACAAACTTAGAGGCACACGTTTTACTAGCCCTGAATCGGCGGTGAATGCGTTCCATGAAGTCATTGAAGAGATCCTTAAAGAAGACTGCTCCAACTGTTTTGTACAGTGGTTTCAGCAAATGCAAAAATGCATTAATTGTGAAGAAATATACTTGGAAAAACAATAAATGCATCGTAAGTCTTATATCTAGTCTTATTTATCAGAATCCAGAAACTTTCAGTATACCCTAAGTAATATCACGACTGGAAAAATTTATTTAATTATTCAGTTGGAAAATAACATTCACATATTGCAGAAAATACATTATATTGGACAACAGTATAAACACATGAACTCATCCCTTTTTTCCAACAAGACTGACAACCACGTCATAACTCTAATAAAAATATATTGAATATCAACATACTTTTTCGTAGCCAGCAGGGTAATTGCGTAACACACGATCAGTAGCCAGTAAATTAAACCCATTGGTTTAATTTTGACAGTCCAGCAACATTCATTGCGTTATTTACTTTATTGAGTAGACACATTTTTCGAACATATGAAGCAATGGATTAGCAATTTCCTTCAACATGATTCAGATTGAGATCAATAGTGTGTTACGAAATTAGGGCGCAGTACGATTATATGATACGATACTTAAACATATTGTGTGTCGCCGGCTTTACTGCTTAGACATAGGTAAGCTGTGTCAATACCGGCCTAGGAAACCCACATTAATATCAATAGTTTACTGTCAGTTGCCAGCAGTAAGGTCGATACAAAACTGCGTATCCTGTGCAGGCAGATTCTATTTAGATCAAAACGAGTATGATCCTGATCGCCTCAGCTCTATTGCTCTACCGATCCGTTTGTCGGTAAATTACCTTGCCACTTTGTGCTCGGAGTTTCTCAGTAAAAGATGGATATGCTAGCCATTTGTCTATGGACTATGTAAGTGAGATGAAAGGGATTGAAATTGCAACCAACATGATGCAGTTACGTGGCATAGAATGCAGTTACGTGGCCGAAATCGGTTAGGTTATCATCCTTGCTATTTTGAACAGACTAGATGAAAAGAGAGGAGATTACGATAAAATTGATGATTGATGAAGATTTTGTCAAATATTTTGTAAAGACATCGACTTTCAAAACGTTTTCATATCCACATTAACACACAACAGAGCCACAAGTTACAAGCGATGCTTAGTTTGTGGCTTACCGAATCCGTCACATTGTATTTTACTTTTTGATGAATAAACTTATTATTACATAATAATATTAAACTTTTTGAAGTCAGTATTTTAACTCTCCCAGTCACGTTTACATAACAACCACAATCTATCTTGATCTCTTTTTTTATATTTCGTCGCTGGCCGCTAGGCACCACTCAATCAAGAGCCTACTGCCCTAAGAATTTGTTCTTTCGAAGACAAAATGAACGACGATTTTTCACACTTAAGATGGCAGATACTGATTCGTATGAATCGAGTTACCAAGACGTACTTAATGCCTATGCCTTTGAACTTAAACAATGATGTACATTACAGAATAAATACCCCGTGCGTCATTACTTTTCAGACCAAGTAAAAGTAATTCGTATTCATCATTATGGGAAGTACCTACTCATCAATTACTTATTCTAGAAAGAATTACCCGATTGACGTACCAAAATACCCAACGTAATAAATATAACAAAGGCTATATGAATCGATTACATAAAGAAAGGTTACTAAAACGTTTGCTTAAACCCAGTAAAAGGTCACCGTTTAAATTTCCGTCTACAGTTGAGAGTTTTTGCCGGCGCGGGTGAATCACAGAAACGCTGGCGGAACATCATAACGCCCCGGAATTCGGTGGCCAATCACAATTTAATTTTTTCCAACTCACACATACACCGGAACCTCACTGGAAAAACAAGTGTAAAGCAAAAATTCGGCTACAATGGCTGCACACGCGGATGTGAAGCATATTTCCTGAAACAATGAAGGTGCACCAACATTAATATTGCAAAGTTTACGCTGCTCTCGTCCGAACGGTTAAACATTTAGCGATACTGCTCCCTCCCTCTCTCTTCAAACTATCGAAGAAGATACTGATAGTAATATGGCCCAGCTTATAAACACAACCATGGGTAGCTCAAGGGAAAACCGCGAGAATTAGATCGAGCTCTACCAATCACTGTAACGCAAGATCACTGAGTGGCCCATCAAGGAAAATAACCGTGCTTCCCGTCATTACGATGTTGTAAGTATGTTTATTATCGACTAATTGAGTCCTCCATAGAATTTTGTCATTCTTTTAAAAGCAGCCCAATTTAGATAGATAGTTACAAGTGTAATCTTCCAATTAGCAATAGTTCAGCTTTAATTATCCGCACTTAACATGCGTGTAATTGGTGCAATTTGTTGTTTGGCATTGTATTGAAATTCGGTGGCGGATGGTTTGGGCAGCAAACTATCGCAGCTATCGCAGCTATTGGCTATCAAGCAGTTAGCATTGACCATGAATGTTGGGCATGTGAGATGTGCGGGCACAGCGCTCAGGAGGCGAGGCGCGCATGGCGGCATGCTCTCTTCCGCGGCCGTGTGGCGACTCGCTCCGAGCAATAAGCAGTCCTCCGCCGCCCAGTCGAGCGCGATGACATGCCGCGCTCAACCCCCCACGACTAAAGCTCCTTACATTCGCGAAACGAGCTCGCTGACAATACAATAAAAAAAACAAACCGTGTATCGTGTGTGCAGTGATAAATATCAAAGGATTTGTTTCAACGTGAACGAAATTATTCAAGAAAAATGTCGCGAAGGGGATTTTGTCACGTTCGTAGATAATTTGAATTTCAGTGTCAAAGCTTTTATATGTTGTACATGTTTAAATATTCGGGTTTGTTTTGTCTCGTCAGCTGGGGTCTAACTAAGGGACTAACAATGAAATTGAATGTTAAAATTGATCAATTCATGGGGAACAATTAGGTAATATTGTTCAATTCTTGATACAAATACAGTGTAAAGACTCGACAATTCAACCAAGTATTAATCAAGATGATAAAACTTATTAATCTTAGCTAATTATCCTATTTTGTCCTCAATGACAAAAAAATCCTGAAAAAAACTTTCTTCAGTGAAAAACAATTTGAGTTCAAAATAGGATGTGCTGCCTCAGTAAAATAAACAAATTAAACCAGTGTAATAAAAATAAGCTTTAAAGTATTTTTTGTAACGACGTTGTCGCATGTCCTAACCTTATGTAACAACGCTAAATGTCACATTTATCAACATTGAAAAAAATATCATTCATCACTGAAACCATAGAAAAGGAGCATAACTAACAAAAATAAATGTAAAAATGGGTTAACACATAGTTCGTGCTTAGTGCCAAACGGATTGCCACACCATCGGCATCGCTGCATCGCGCTCCGATCGTTGCAATACTGAGAATAGAAGACATTCCCCCAAATATATCACTGATATTAATAAAGTACGATTAACTTTTCCAAAGTGAACTACTAACCTAGATATTAAATTTAAAACCGACGAAAATGTCAGAAAAAATTTGCGGTGCAAGTTACAAGAAAAGACTGAAAGATAAAAAGAGGAAATAGGTAGGAGTCTAAAAGAAACCGACACCTATTTGAATACTTAAAACAACATTTACATTAAAATATAGGTTACCTATATTATTATATATGCCAAATCATGGTACGTATAGACGTAAAGAAAAAAAAATTATAACAACCAACTTCCATAAAGTGTACCTAGAAATCGCAAACAATAAATCGATTCCACCACAGTACAAAGTTCTCGAATTCCAGAAATACCTTAAATGTTAAATTAGCTGCGTAGAGAATCAAAATAACGTGCAATACCAACCAGCAATATTTGTATACAGTGTAACGCGTGTGGAAGATGATCGCAATCCTATCGTGATTACCCTCAAGAGTGCCCCGGAGCAGCTGCCACACTTGATATCGGCCTCACCCGATACCCCAGTTCAATTGATATAATCCACGATTCCGAACTACCAACACATATTGCTTACAACCACTTGAGTCTTGACATTTCAACTATATTATTTACCATTCGAAGTCACGTGGTGAGAACGTCGCACGATGACGATTAATTCATGTTTATTAAACAAATTAACGATACTAGTGTGGCATTAGATACGCGACGACTAATTGTCGACAGAGAACACTGAAGTGACGATGAGAAAAAAACCTCATAGACTATATTGCGAAAGGTTGAAACCATGAAACCGGAACGGTATCGACGCCGGAATGATTGTGACGTTGCGATGGTAAAAACGTAATTTCTGTCATTTACATTAGAATTGGGAATAGTTAACATTCAGCGACGCGGATCAATTGTCACCTCCAACGTAACCATACTACTGATAAAAACTTTAAGAAACTAGTTAAAATTATAAAATTTTCCGGTTTTGTAAGACGATGAATGAAAAACAACGTTCACAATAGATTGAATTGATTTCCTATAAAGTTTGTTAAGTGCTACTGTAATAACGCCTACACACGTCTAATTTAACGCCTACACTAAAATGACGGAGTCCTTCCCTGAGATTGACAGCTATACACGCACTTAATAACATTCGTCATTAACAAGTTCTTCATCGTCAAACCGATTCAGTCCATTGTTGATTTTTCTCACGTAATACAGGGCATTTCATTCTAAGCTTTCGTTACTGCCTCTACTATCTGAAAAAATATCGCTTTACTCGTATACACATCATATTTCTTTTCTCATAAGATAATTTACAAGATTTTTTCATTGAAACTAACTATGGTAATAAATATATCATACAGAAAATAATATATTCCAGTAGTATCAAATTAAGTTCGGCGTCAAACTTTTTTGCATGTCAATAAATGGTGAATAAGCGTCAGTCAGGAACCGCATTTTGTAAATGTCGTGGAGCGAGGCTCGACCGAATTCTGTAATGAGAATACGAAGCTTAGAGGTCCCAATAATTGTGAAATGACAAACGCCCTCTTATCATATAGACATCACAAAACAGCTGTATACGAATAGTTTGTAGATACTAGCGTCATTCACTGCATCCATTCACAGGGACAAAAGAAATTGTGTCTGGATCAATTCATTTCAGCAATAGGCGTGCGCTATGAAAGCACCTAGTACCTACGGGCTAGTAAACTCCGTGTGAAAACACAGAATTTTGGGTCACGATGCATGGAATTTTCTCATGGGTTCGAAACGTTTTTGAATGGTCCAAAGAGTTCATCATCATGTAGGATAGAAAATCCAATTTAAAAGAAAAATCGGTCGCCAATAATAAGATTCGTGATTAGTACGACGCGTTCACGATCCTAATTAAAATTTAAATTGTAGTGCATGTGTAGAATGGGAATCATATCTCACAAGCCGATTGTGAACAGCAGTTGGAACCAGAATCAGATGCCAATTTCTATGATCCAAAATAACAGGAAAATTATCTTTCTTGTAACATAATTATGATCGCATCAGTTTGCTTTGGTAAAACAAAAACCTTATCTGAAATAATGATACTTATATCGATGAAATGTTAATATATTACCTATATTTGACTTCTTATAATCCAATATTATAGTCCAAATAATGTCTGAAGCTCAATCAAATAATAAGTTAAAGAATTTTTTGCAAAAGTCTTCGGCGAAAATGTAATAGACAGAGCGGCGCTTAGCGTTTTTATGTTAAATCCAATTAATTTAATTCACACATTAGGCATCTGATCTCCATTGATATCAGAATTGATATCTAACGTTAGCTAGCAATGAATCCATAGACTTAGCGCCATTCAGTTTTGTTTTTATTGCAGCAGCAGATTTCATATTTTGACAGTTGACGACTTTATTTCTTGTAATTTATTGGACGCGTGCAGTAACTGTCAAAACTACAATTTATTACTCAGCTGTTCTTTTGTTTGTTGTAGCGTTTTCTAGAGGATTTTTATAAAACACTTTTTGAAATACTTTCAGAGGTGTTGATCCAACGAAGACAAAGATCGAAAAGGTACCTTATCGATCTTTGTCTATGGTTTTAAAAGTAAATGTCACTTTGAGCCATTATTTGCTTAGCTGCGTCTCGCATACTTTAATGCGTTACTTCGTTAGTATTCATTATTATGTAAAGAATTCTGTTAATACACTCCTTAATTTACATAAGTAAACAATAAAACTCGTGAAACGGTAGTTCGAATTCGAACGCGAGTATTCGTTAAATTAATATTACGTTACTAACTTGATTTGCGTATAAATATCTTGATTTTGCATCACTATCAAGGTATGAGTAAGAATCACCGCGAGCTGTCGCACGACGCAGCGAGTCCGCGACCGGTTTCCTCTAGTTTTAATATATTCGTTGTTTATAAACCAAACTAATAAAATTAAGTCAGTTCTGATTATATCTCAGTTTAATTTTAACCTCACAGCAAGTATGTTGTGTTTATGTGACGTCACATTTGTTCGCGTAAACGTTTGGTGCTTTATATTATTTTCGCGCAAGAGTTGACAAATATGGACCTTTTGAAGCGAATTGGTTCGTCTCTTCGTGCAGCCATGAGGAACGCTGTTTATTTGCCGCGCCTTCACGGGACTGCCGGCAAATATACGACAAGTAAGGTCTATATTCGGATATTTAATCTAATTTGGATAAACTCTAGTCTTAAGTTATATTAGTAGGAAAACTACGTGTTTCGTACAAAATTATAATATAATAAGATTATTGTCTGACATTGATTAAATTAGATACAGTCGTAGTACTAAAAGTAATAGTGTTCGTTTTGAATGATATCAGCTTTCAACTGGTGCGTTACAATTAGGTATACATATTGTACTCACAAATTATATATTTACCTTGATCGATTGTACTAAAAGTAAATAAATTATTTTAAAGACGCGGACCCAACGTTGTTTTCTTTTTGCATAATTTTTACTAGGTAAAAAAATAACTAGGTTGATTGCTAGTGATTGTCAATCAGAAGCCCACACGGTTAACGCGTTGTTAAATATATGTCCCATATATATAAAAACAAAGAAAAGAAAAGAAAAATTATCGATTAGCGATTAGCGACTCGTACAGAAAGATCTCAAACTAAACTAAAAGACAGTCAAAAATAAAAATCAAAATATGTTTTTAAAAAAGTGCAAAAAGAAAAATGAAACAGAAAGTCCTAACATGCTGTGACATTTAAAAAATAAATGTCGCAGCGCTGGTATTCTGATATATCTCTATTCCAACTTTTGGTAAAGAATAATAACTAGAAACAGAACATCCAAGAAAATTACATAATTATTCCATTTTCTGAATGTAACGAGGCTATTGAATTGTCATAAAACGTATCTCCTTCTGCAAAATAAGACCAACACGGTGCGAACCGAACAGAATTTATCCGCCTCATACATGAACTCGAACAAAAAATGACTGAGTAAATATACATAGGAAAAACGTGAAACAAACGCTGAAAAATTACATCAGCTCAATAAAATAAAAATACACTTCAACGTTTTGGTTCGTATTCCTCATTAAATTCGGCTCTTTTGTTTTCAAATTAAAATACCTATTATTTCCATTTTTGAGGAACGCGTGAAATAACGAAGGCTGATAATAAACACTTCATTAGTAATTAATACAGTTAAAATATAAATATACATTGCTTCCGCATTTGACTTTTGTTTCAGTAATGAGTTTATATTTATCTAAGTCCTTATCTATATTTATATATTATTTTGTTCGAATTCGTTCAATGAACCGTGATGACACAGCAGAGAACAAAATGTGACAGGCGGTTTCAAATACAGAATATTTGCAAAAAAAAAATCAGTGCCATCACTTCCTTTTCTTCAAATTCTGTGTATCCAGCCAGCAGCAAAAACCAAAACGACTAGAGACCCACATGTGTTGCCTGACGCCAAAAAACTGACATGTTTTCACACTAGATCTATTTTCATTCTTTCCACTAGAAAAACTAAAGCTGGAGGCTGAATCGCTCTATTTCTCAAATGTTATTTTGACAAATAGCTCTGATGTGGAATTTTCTCAATCGAACATAACTTAGCTTTTCAATGTTATTCGATCGTTGCTACTGAAATATGTATCTACTTCAGATTTTATTAAATATATCGAATCGTAACATCGCGTCTGGGAACTATTTATACCTGTTTTAAAATAACCAATTCACCTAGCAGACCGATAACACCCTGAATGTGGCCAATAACATCTAGATTTTCACTTTATTCCATACCTCCAACCTGGCCGTTTGGCTGCAAAAATAAAGTTTTGCTAGATAAAACAAATGTACAGCCAGATAAATTGCGGGAAATGGATACAACATTTATTGTAGAAACAAGCAATTTCCGTGCCAATCGCCACACTGACCCACGTTCGAATTCACCAGCAATTAATCGATTCGTTGGACAATAGGCTGAAAACTCTATAGGCGATGGCTCAGGCCTGGAAGTCGAGCGAGACAAAGGACCAGCTAGACCAACAAATAAACGTAGGCGGCCCACATAGCTAACCATTGTGTACACAATGTTCACATAATTGATTTTGAACGTCTTATCGCTGTCGACCTTACAACTCAACTTGGGTCTTTCGTCACAGTACAGTTTGCTGATCTACAGTCAATGGCTACGTTCGTTACTGAGACACGTGTGCCTTCACGTGAGTTAAACACTTAGGCCTAAGCGATACGTCTTTAAATTGTAATCAAGTAGGCTCTCAGTGAAAATTCCTCACATATTTCTCTACCATATTATTAGAATTAGAAGTACTAGGTTCAATGCGATCACGCGTCTCTTACATTATTCGCAACATAAACGATTGCAAATTGGCGGTCAAAGTTTTATTTCGTTCTCCTAAATTATCGCTATCACACCACTTGCGATCCTAATCCGTTCCTGCCACGCACTCATTCATTCATCTAATTTCATTCGCTACAGTGGTCACAGCATTTACTGCCGTTATGGCGTTGATATTATTCTGCAGTCTAAGCGGTTTTTAACTGACTTCTAAAAAAGGAGGAGGTTCTCAATTCGGATTTTTATGTTTTTTTTTTTATGTATGTTCGGTCATAACTCCGTCATATATAGACGGATTTCCAAAATTCTCTTTGTGTTCGAAAGATGTGTAATTGTATATTCCGAAATGGTCCCATTTAAATTTTATAAAGATCTGATGATGAGTTTCGGAGACAGACAACGAAACTCTTCAATAAATGCCAGCAAATCAACCGCGATTGCTGCTTTCGCATAGGTATTATGTATGCATTGTTTACGCAATCACACAACATAACACCACGCCTGTACCCTCTAAAGGGATATGCAGATGTGTTCAATAATAGGATTTTTTCTACTTAGTTTATATTGATGATGTTTTAATAGCTTCCTGTCACTGATAATTACATAGCAAGTAGTGTTATATGAATTTTTGCAGGGTAGGTACCTACAACTAAAAAGTAAAAAATAATCTTTTTTACAAAAAAAAAAACAACCGACTTCCAAAAAAACATTACAAAGTGAAAAACAACTTTAATTTCGGAAGTCGTTGTCAAAAACGAAAATGCGGAACTAACGACACCGACTTCCGAAATTAAAGTTATTTGTCACTTTGTAGTGTTTTTTTGGAAGTCGGTTGTTTTAACATCTCATGTTCATATTAATCACCTCTTATCCATTTGTACCTCGTGCAGTTCTTTTGGAACGGTTAACTCGTTATTACTCCCGCCGCCGGTCATTATAAGTGATATGGAAAGAGCTTGCTCGCCTTCACCGACTACAATAATTACGATCATTTTTTTTTATCTACATATTATTGCGATTATGCTCGAGAGCTATTTGGAAGCTTCTAAACTAATATCAACTGTACTAGGTTTATATTATATCAGTAGATATGTTGTATTTTTGCATTAGACCAAAATGAAAGCTCCAAAGTGAGTGCTCTCGGTCAATATTATGTTTAAATTACGGGCATGTTGCGCTTGCCGTGTCTACAAAATTAATCTTAAATGCGGCAATGTGGAACTAGTTTGAGTGACTTTGAAAAGGACGATATCTTTCTACGCCCTTGACGGCATTCGTGCACGTTGTGTCTGGCCGAGGCTCTGACATAACATTGTCGTTGTGGTTCGAGGAATCGGAACTATTAGAATGCATTGAATGATATAATAGCATTGTTCTGTTCTAGAAATTGGATGGTTAAGTTGTTCACGTACTAGTGGAGTAGCATTATAAAAGTTAATTTTTTGCACACGTAATTTCTTGTAGCACCATATCACATCGCTCTTCTAATGTTTATAGAATAGAATACTCTTTATTATGTACACCATATAAATTACAGACATAAATATAGAAATTTGCAAAGGGTGACACAATGTGCGGTCTTATCGCTAAAAGCGATCTTTTAAGGACAACCTTTGGATGGATTAAAAAGGAGGAGGAGAGACAAATGCTGTTTATTTTCTATGTTAGATGGTTTACCCAGGCTCCCAGGCCGTAACGATCGTTAATTTCCGAACACACAGTGCAAAGTTTTTATTATGTTGCAAATTGTCTGACAGTCGTGAAGAATTTGACTGATAGCTTTCGTTCCGTATGACAGCGCTAACGCCACTACCATCCGCCTACATTATCCACACATCATAATGCTCGGCAATGCTCGACAATACTCGGACGTATTTGCCAAACCTTGATCTTAGTACCGACGGACGTAATGTGATTGTATGATGTCTGTCAAGTTAGTGTTTGTGGTTTTGGAATGGTTCGGATTTGTTTGCTATTGTGATTGTCTTCCTAATCATTGTCAGATTAAATTTTTTTCATTCATATTTCTACACCAGTCACAAGACTAGAACTACCTATACTGCAACTGTCATATTTTCTTTTGTTTTTCGAATGAATATTTGAATTTATTGAACTACACACATCAAAAGTGTCTAGGGATCAAGCATTTTTATGCGGATTTCTTGAGATTGAGATGTGGCTTTGTAATAAATTTATGATTTTATAAATTTATATGGATCCTTTTTGGTGCATTTCATAATTTGAATCAGGAACTGTGAATCAAATTCGAGTAAAAGATGAAAATCAGCTGTCAATATTTTCCCTCTAAAAACATACAACGCATTGAAGACATTATTAGTGCTACTGTTTCCCTACTACTGATTAAAACCAACGTTATTATGGAGCGGCGACGTCATTTAAGCAGGGAAGAAATGCTCAGAGCCGTGGGAATGATAGAAGCTGGTTCCCGGCAACGTACTGTGGCTTTAGCTCTGAATACAAGTCAGAGTGTTATCAGTCGACTTTGGACACGTTACCGAAGCACTGGTACCGTGGCTGAGCGCCATGGAGGACGGTATCGCTGCACCACACGGAGACAAGACCGATACATTCAAATCTTAACTCGAAGAGCTCCAACAATAACCGCCATGATGTTAGCCGTGAGGCTTCATCACTCTTCAGGGAACTTAATTAGCGACCAAACAGTCAGAAACCGCTTGCATGAAGTGAACCTTCATTCCCGAAGACCGCTACGGGTACCACCTATAGCAATGCACAATCGTAGGATTCGATATCAATGGGCTCTTGAACACAGAAATTGGGCAGAAGAACAATGGCGTTTCGTGTGCTTTTCTGATGAGTCTCGTTTTGGTATGAGACCGGATACAAGACGTATACGACACTGGAGAACCCCTGGACGCCAACAGCGATTAAAATCCTGCCAGGAAGTCCATCCTTATAGTGGTGGAACCATCATGGTATGGGCGGGTATTTGGATCGGCGGAAGAACTGAGTTGATTTGGATCAGAGGCAACCTCAACGCTCAAATTTATGCTGAGACGATTGTATCAGACGTCATCGTTCCTCTACAAGTGCAAATCGGTCCCTTATTTCAGTTAATGCATGATAATGCACGACCGCACACCGCAAGAGTTGTAAGACAGACTCTCGCCGCAGCTAACATCAATGTCCTGCCCTGGCCTGCTCAGTCGCCAGACTTGAACCCGATTGAGCATGCATGGGATATGCTACAGAGAAGAGCTCTGCCGAATATGGAGGGTATCCAGTCGCAAGAAGACCTTTTTTTGTTGTTGCAACGAACATGGGCGGCCATTCCACAGCGTGATTTGGATGAACTCATTTTGAGTATGCCAAACCGATGTTCTTGTGTTGTTAGTGTTCGCGGTAGAAACACGGATTATTAATTGTTTAAGTTACCCAATAAAATTTTAGAGAAAACTGTTATTTCAGTCTTTTTTTCGAACTTTTGTGTTAGTGGTTCAAATGTCAAAAATCCCTTTATTAGGAAAATGGCAAATTTCTTTATTAATGCAAAGGTGACTTGGTTTATCGTTACTGTGACAAACGAAAACACTTTATTTGATGAATCCTTAAAGAAAATTTTAATTAATATCAATCAGGAGAAAAGTTATTGCAAAAATATATGTTGATCCCTAGACACTTTTGATGTGTGTACATTCTAAAACTTTCAAACGCTAAGTAGGTCCCACGCAAGTGGCGAGTCATTTCAGAACAAATCATTAAACTTTCATAAACTTTAAATTGACGAAATATCAGCCAGTAATTAGCAGTATACATATTAATATAAATCACATCAGTACACTATATTACATGACAGTGTAAACAGCTGTTTTATGCTCTGTCTGTTTTTCAAGGCTATCTCTGAAACGGTTGACCCTGTGAAGTTACTGAATCTGAAACAGCAGACGTTTTACCATTGTTTGTTATTTTCCGGAAAAATTACGAATGCACGCAGACAACGGAAGATGATAGCTAAATCCATACTAATATTATAAATGCGAAAGTGTGTCTGTCTGTCTGTCTTTCTGTCTGTTACCTCTTCACACTTAAACCGCTGAACCGATTTAGATAAAATTTGGTACAGAGATAGTTTGAGTCCCGGGAAAGGACATAGGATAGTTTTTATCCCAATTTTCCCACGGGATCGACACTTATGCGGGTGAAACCGCGGGGTGGTTCTAGTTACAAATAAAATAAAACTAAACAGTTTATCATCTATTGTTTGGTCAATAAGTGATAGCTAAATTACAAATAAAATAAAACTAAACAGCTTATCATGTATTGTTTCGTCAATAGATAATTATTACACACTACTGTAAGCATTCCCCAAAAGGTTAAGAGAGAGGTTTATCTAAACTATAGTAGGTACACCCAGATTTCGCAAGTTATGTAATAGGGGGGCAAGCCTATTGCCATCAACCGGGGACAAATCCGGATTCCAGACTACAGAGAAATTCCAGATGGAAAACCCAATAACACTTTTTCAGATCTGAGAATCGAACCCAGGACCTCATGCTAAACAGTAGCGCTTGCGACCAATAGACCAACAAGGCAATTCAGCACTCTTGATCGCGTAACACACTATCGATCTCAATCTGAATCATTTTGAAGCATATTGCTAATCCATTGCTTCATGTGTTCGAAAAATGTGTCTGCTCAACAACGTAAGAAACGCAAAGAACATTGTTGAACTGTCAAGATGAAACCCATTGCTACTGATAGTATGTTACGCAATTACCCCACAGTTAATTATTAAAGCTTAGGAATTATCAACGTGGTGTTTTATTGTAGCTCAATTAAAATACCACAAGCAAGTGGTGTAAAACAACGGATCGGAAAAGTAGTCATTGTAGTATATTTGATTAAAAGAATAAACCCAGTTCTGTCATTTCTGTTGACAAAACTTGAGTCACAGAGTGGAATTTTCTGAAAGGGGAAAATGCATGTTAGGGTAAACTCTAAACAATGAAATTAAATTAAATTATTATATTCTGTAAATAGGATAACGGAATCACTTTTACACGTCATATTATCTGTACTAATATTATAAAGAGGAAAGATTTGTATGTATGTTTGTAACGAATTGGCTCAAAAATTACTGGACCGATTTTAAAAATTCTTTCACCATTTGAATGCTACATTATCACTGATTAATATAGGCTTTTTTTTGCACCCGTGCGAAGCCGGGACGGGGCTAGTAAAAAATAAAGCTAGACGAGGTCGACGTTTCCTAACGGACTACTATGAGAAAAAAGGCCGATACAAACTTAGAGGTCAGTCTTTTAAAGTCCAGACATAATCTTGGTCAGATCATGTGAAGACCATGTAGATTGATGTCTGAAATGGTCTTTTGAGGCAAGTCCCATATAAATTTGATTGGACCAGTCCAATCAGTACAAGTATTTCTCAGGAATCGTGTAGCTCAACTCAGAACTTGAGGATAATAATTGTTTACCTATCATTTTGAAGTAAGAACAGTTAGGGACAAGAACAAACATGGACCTAAGTGATAATGTCTGCACAGATGACCCCCACGTATTACCTCTGTGACCCCCAGCCGCTACCGTCAGAGATAAGAAATAGCTTGATATTAGGATAAATCATGACAACGTTAGTTCATATACATTGTAACATCAATTAACTAAGAAGTTGTGCGTTTGCAATATAATTTCCTCAGATTACAATACTAACGGAATTAAATGTCACAATCAAGGGGCTCGTGGTTAAATGATAACAGCCGCAAGGGTCGATCGAAGGTTAAGATAAGTTCCTTACCCCTTAGGCCCAAAAAATCCGACAAACAGTCTTACCAAGGATATCGTGTTATCCAGTAACTGGGTTGTAGAGGTCAGACAGGTAGTCGCTCCATGTAAAATACTGGTTTTTAGCTGCATCCGGTTAGACTGGAAGCCGACCCTATCATAGTTGGGAAAAGGCTAGGCAGATTGATTAGTAAATGTTACAATCGATCAAGACAGAAAAACCACCAACTAGAAAAAAAATATTGTCTTTTGAGTTTGGCTAGAGAAGTATGAAGAATATCCAAAGTATTAGAATTAGGGGACTTTTTAAGAAGACAGGAAAACTTGACTGATTTTCCTGTATAGGTACCTATAGGATATAATCTTATAGCCTTTTATAGGTTTCATGACATATGTAGGTGTTTTTTATATATTATGACGTACAACATTGCACACTTCCTAATACATTATTAGAATACGAACCAGTCGGGCAAGCCCGAGACCTGTGCCTGCGTAAATAAACCTGTATACATTTAAATTTTCCTTGTAAATAGTAGAATGTTGGAAAAAAACTTGCCGAAAATTGTAGACGTCACACGCCTCGTCATCGTCATTCGGATGAATCAGTGAAATGATTATGTACCTACAACAATATAACTAATATGTTTATATAGACGGTCTATCTGTTACAGCCAACTGGTTAAATTAGCCGTTTAGTTAACCGCCTGGCCTTTGGAAGTAGTGCTCGCCTCGCTTCGCTCTCTTTGCTAGCACGCGGTTTATCACAGTTCTAACCCAAAGTAAATAATTTAATGTCTTTGTTCTAACCTAACCCATTTGGTCGGGGTGCCCTGGCTCAGTTACAACGACCAATTCGGCTCTCGCGTGATTGGTTACAGTTCCAATCTAAACTATAATATTGAATATCATTCAGGCTATTAGTTGAACGGCCGCCGTTTAGTTAAAAGACTAGGCGGTTAACTAAACGGCTAATTAAACCAGTTGACAGACAGAGGATATGTCATCCTCTGCTTACGGGGTAGTGTAGCAGTTTTGGTCGCAAGCGCTACTGTTGAGCATGAGGTCCTGGGTTCGATTGCCGGGTCGGGCAAAGTGTTATTGGGTTTTTTTCCATCTGGAATTTATTTATTGTGTGGATATAAAAGGAATTCCACAGTAGCAGCCCGGAGTCTGGATTTCTGCCCAGTTGTTGGTACTTGCCCCCTATTAAATTGAACTTAAACATACCTCATAAAATGTGGGTGCACAGACGCCAGCACATCAAGCTACACGAAACTGTCAAATTATCCCAATCAACTTTGAACCTTATGCTTTAGCGATAAAGTTGAAAATCTATTTTAAAAAAATACAGATTGTAGTAGCTTGATGTGCTGGTGTCTGTAGGTACCGTACTACAGGTGCAACTCTGCCTAACCCTGTATTATGGGTTTATGTCATTTTATCGTTATGCCAATCGTAATAAATCATTGATTAGTCCTTTTTCATTTCAACTGAAGGTTTTACGTATATAGGTGCACCTGTCCTATGCCTCGAGCTTTTCGAAATACTATACATGATACCTTTTGTACTACCTGGCATATTGCCAGAGTCCAGTTTTGCTAAATGGGATTGGTACATCCTCAATCCATTATAGCAGATTTTAGAAATTTCGTGGAACTAGCTACCTTGTGCAGTAGACGTTTGAGTAGGCTGACAATGCTGAAATGTATATGTCATTTCCCGAGCTTTAAAAAATAGATATATTTTCGTTTCCTTTAGAATACAGATATGTCAGGTCATGTTGATGTTAGGCCATGAACCTTATTATTTTTCGTCATAACTAAACTAACTCCTCGTGACAAACTAGGTAGTTATATCGAAGAAAGAAATTCATACAGAGCAATCTAGCGATATCAAAAACATTATGGTCAAACACGGACAAAAATCTACAAATACTCAACTGAGTATATTGCAACAAATATTTAGCCACGGACATTTATTTAAAACGTATACTGCTGTCTCATCGTAAACATTTAGTATCAAATGAATCATATTTTTTTGCATGCGGCAACACCTTTTCAGAGTGTGTACAATTTGTTTTAACCCTCAACGGAAAGGTTTAGCACTCCATCGTTTAAGTCATGACCTTTTGGGCATATACCGTGTTACATTTCCTTCCTTTAAGTATTTCGTATATTGTTTTGGACAAAACTGAAGTGTGAAAAGGTACTTTACCCCTGGATTCTGGATTCGAATAAATTCAATTTGCTGTCAAACTTCATTTGTATCTTTGATCGACCAATCAGGAACTGCCGTCAAACTAACATTAATCAATAGTTAAGTAGATCAGTGTCGTATCGTATGATTCGTAAATCACTAGGTTCATTATCAAAGGTCAATGACCGAAAAACGATATAATTAAGCGTTAATATTTAGATATAAAAAACTGCCTAGGTAGGTATATACAAAATTTTTGTGCACCTAAATAATATTTTACAATACAGGTCCTTTTGGGACAAAAAAATTAGGAACAAAAAAATGAGGAAAAATACACAGTTACCTCAGCATTTGCACATGTGCACCTTTTTTCTTGTAAATTCTTGTTGTTTTAGGACACGACTACACGTGATGCTTTCCTTTCAAAGTGTCAATTACAAATGAGTGAATGAATGGATATTCATTAGTAGAGCCGCGTTTTTGTTGAAGTTTAAACAAAGAAGTAAGAAAAATATGTCAGATAACTTTTTTGTGATGAGTTCTCAGCTTAGTTTTTTGCCCCCACTTGCTAGACTAATGCACTTGTCTTTCAATGTGGCTTCAAAAGTAAATATAAAACTAACAAAAACATACTTAAGTACCTAATAAATAGTTACTACATTTATGTAGCTCTTTGAACTATACCAAAACAAAATAATTTTACTTTTGGTCGAAATATATTTTGAACGGAACTCACATAAAGCTTCTTAATCTAGTGTTTACTTTATAAACTATGGTAGATAAACAAAACTATATCGTAATAAACAGCAACATAACAAGTTGGTAGTAGCGAGGAAGGTCGGAAGCAGGCCATAAGTTTGGCTACAAGAAAGTATCGATCTTGATTCTTACTCGACACCGAAGCACAGTCGCGAATTATAATACAAAAGCTTTTATTTTTCATGTACGAATGCGCTGCACTTTCCGTTTCCGTGCATTTTAGAATTTTGAATGTTGAATTTTCTTTTTCTTCTTTTATAGTTAGTTGTTCGTTTGAATCATGAGTGGCAGCGGGAAAACCTTTCGAAATCCGTTTCTTATTTCAAGAATCAAAACCGCATTCAATCGTTTCGTAATAAGTTCTCCTTGACGTCACTGATTTTGTTATAAATATCTCAAGTATGAGATAGAACATTACTTCGTGTTAAGGATAAATAAAACTTTAACAAATCTTATCTTTTAAATATAAGATTTAAAAGATAAGATATTTGTTAAAGCTTTATTTTAACGAATATATATTCCATATCAAAAAATGTGCCTGCAAAACTTTGCTAACATTTAATTTTCCTCAAATAAACGCATACTAAAGGCATCCACGATAAATACCTACAAGTACATTGAGTCACTAATAGATCGTACGGCCCAGTTGCATCATATACCTATTTATGTATTGTTCAGTGATTAAACTTATCAAGTGACCGGAGCGGCGACTGTAATTCCCTTCGAAGACGAGGGCACGTCAAACGGGCTCGAAGGTCGTGTCGATGTAGGGCGCCCGCAGACAGCCGACTGCAGACATCAACCAAAAGTTTAGTAGTTTTTAAAAACTTTAGAATATACAACATACAGTGCCCTCCAAGAGTTAGTTGACATTTTTCCACTTCAGCTGTGATGCCACTGCCACAATTAAAAACCTAATCTTTTTAAAACTTTTTGGTTAAACATCTTTTTCTCTTGTGTCTGCACAAACTATACGAGAATATAAGCTGCGCCCTGCGGTTTCACCCGCATAAGTGCCTATCCCATGGGAATATTGGGATAAAAAGTATTCTGTGTGTTAATCCTGGTGATAAACTATCTTTGTGCCAAATTTCATCCAACTCCGTTCAGTAGTTTTTGCGTGAAGAACTAACAAACATATAAACACACACGCACACTCACAAATTTTCGCCTTTATAATATTACTGAGATGCAGTGGTGTAACGATTATCCACTGTAAATTTTGTAGCACTAACCATACAGTTGCCATAAATTAACCGTCTTACCGACTAAACGATTGACTTGGTCAGAAAAATCTCTGGTCATACTGAGGTGATGAGCAGTGGTGGCCCAGTGATACCGGCCGCGACTTACAAGTTGTAGGTCGTAGGTTCGAGCCCCGACAGGCGCTTTACTTTTTCTAAACTATTTCATCACCAGTGCTCTCAAAACGGTGACGGAAAACATCGTGAGGAAACCGGCATGTCCTAGAACCAAAAATTCGAAGATATGTGACATCTACCAACCCGCCCTGGCCCCGCGTGGTGGATTACACCCCACTCCCTCTCGAAGAGAGGAGGCCTGTGTCTCAGCAGTAGGAACATTAAAGGCTGAATATGTAAACAGTTTGGTTGGTTTACAATCGGCTGTCTGCAGGATCCCTTTGTTGATTCAGCTAGGGTTCACGCGCCGGAATTAACTAGTCCACGTCAAACGAAGATTATAAAGTCAGCTTCACACTTATTACTGATGTTAATGTGGTCGAAGAATGGTCCCGAACCACAAACTATGTTTTAGACAGTCATCTTGTTTGAAATTTCAGCGATGGTAAACATTTTCGACTATTTTAGAACGCGAGATAGTTGAGGTTTAAACTTATTAATTAATCTAGTAAATTAGCTCTGGATCGAAAGAGCTGGAAGTCATGGGGAGAGGCCTTTGCCCAACAGTGGGATGATGCAGGCTAACAGTAACAGCAATTAAACTAGTGACCCGGCCCTGCTTCGCATGCGTGTAATGGCAACACGTCAAAACTTCGAGATTTCTAATGTGTTATAGGTACACGTAAGCCTACCGAAATTAACTCTCTCTCTCTTTAAATTGTTGGTGAAAAGCACATCAAAATCCGTTGCGTAGTTTAGAAGAACAACAGCAAACGGACACGAAAAGTTGCTTTATTTTTAACCGACTTAAAAAAAGGAGGAGTTTCTCAATTCGGTTGAATTTATTTTTTTGTTTGTTACCTCAGAACTCTTTTATTTATAAACCGATTTGCACTACTTGCTATGTAAATATGAGATACAGGAAGTCATTATAACCTCATCAATATAAAAATTTATGGATGGAAATATAAATATATAGATATAAAATAATTGTAACTTATTAACAAGGAAAATTGTTAAAGCGCTCTTCTCTCTCTACTTATTTAAAAGTTTGCTGTGCCCGACAGGGTCCATAATTGATTATATTATTATTTTTATTTACCACCTGTAATTGTACATTATGGATTGCAATAAATGATTTTGATTTCATTTCATTTCATTTGAATATACCTAAACTAAGTGGCAAAACTACGTATGTATTGAAGCTAACTCAAAAACTACCCGAGCAAAGTTAATAAAATTTATATGGGACTACCCTTGAGGCATACCCTATCCATTAAAAATATTTTTTGAAATCGATTTACAATTGCCGGAGATATCGCGTAACAAACATACAAAGAAACCATACAGTCGAATTGAGAACCTCCTCCTTTTTTGAAGTCGGTTAAAAATAACTGGACAGGTACGTGTGGCGACGACGGCGGCTGCCACTGCTAGTGGAACCACGCGCTCGGACCAACCTTCTAAGGGAGGCGCCGCTGTCGCGTGCACTCCGCACTCTTAACCTCATAGCGAGTGAGACAGACTTATTTTTTTATTATGTTTTCCTTCTTAGTTAGTTTTATTCATGATCTGGCAGTTTGAGTAATTTACGCGGCCTACCTAAATGTCCATTCTTTGGTAGGTATTGTTTGTCGAATCGTTGAGCTCCTCAAGTTCTGAGTTGAGCTGCACATTTTTTTGACAAATGGGAGCACTGACTGGACAGGTCCGCTCAATCTGTGTGGTTCTTTCCTCAAAAGACCATTTCAGACACCAATCTACATGGTCCTCAAAATGATCTGACCAAGACTATTTCTGGATTTTTATATATACATTGACATTGATAAATTTTACATATACAGTGACATGAATATTTACTTTGTAAAGTATTATATTATTTTTAATGACTGTGAATGTGAAGACTATGTGGGTTAATTTTAGTTTGCGTTTGTTTTTTTCTCAGATAGTTTTAGTCATGGTCTGGCAGTTTGAGTAATTTATGCGACCTACCCAAATGTCCTTTCTTTGGTATTGTTCGTCGAATCGTTGAGCTCCCTAAGTTTGAGTTGAGCTGCATGATTACTGACAAATGCGTGCACTGACTGGACGGGTCCACTCAATCTGTGTGGTTCTTTCCTCAAAAGACCATTTCAGACACCAATCTACATGGTCTCCACATGATCTGACCAAGATTATGTCTGGACTTTAAAAGAGACTGTGACCTCTGAGTTGTTTCGGCCTTTCTTCTCAGAGTAGTCAGTTAGGAAAGGCCGACCTCATCTCGTTTTAAAAAAATATGATTGACGTGTAAAAAAGTGTTTGTACAAACCTACTTACAGAAATAAAATCATTTATCATTTATTCTTTAGTTCTCTGAGTGAATTCACAAGGAATGCATTGTTTGTAATTTGTTATAAATAATTGTAGTATCAATTAAGTTAGGATAGGCGCATTTATCGCATTGGGTTACCCTGTAAGGTTAAATGTATGAAGATAAATAAATAAATAAATAAATAAAACTTTAATTTCGGAAGTCGACGGCAAACAACGAAAATGCGAACGACACGGATTTCCGAAATTAAAGTTATTTTCCACTTTGTAGTGTCTTTTTTGGAAGTCGTTTGTATATTTTTTGTCAAAACGTTATTTTATAATAAGTTTATTAGACGTATTCGGCATATATTCTATAACGGATTTAATTGAAAAATTGAATATTCGGGGTCAATGCAGTTTTGAATGGAAAGTGATAAATAATGTCACCAATGAGAGCACCATGAACTTTTTAGTATGTAACTATTTTTTGCTTCAATTTGGCAAACAATGTCGTACGAATTTGTGGGTTGCCAATTTCGTGTGCAATGTTTTAGGTACTCTCTCTCGTTGTATGAACAAAACTCATATCATCGTTGAATATTTTTAATAATGTTGGGATCTTAAATATGGCATTAATAAAATATACAATATACTATTGCATTTAGAAGGCCTCGGATAGCATGTGAGGCCGTTGGTCCTGGCTGTCATTCGTGGATCTTTTGACAGTCGTTACGGTCAGAAGCCCGAAATTTGACAACCAGTCTTACTTACCAAGCGGTATCGTATTACCCAGTAACTGGGTTGTGGAGGTCAGATAGGTAGTCGCTCCACGTAAAATACTGATACTCAGCTGCATCCGGTTACACTGGAAGCCAACCCCCACAGAGTTGGGAAAAGGCTAGGCAGATGATGATGTATACTAATAATAAAGCTGAAGAGTTTATTTGTTTGAACGCGCAAATCTCTGAAACTACCAGTCGGATTTGAAAAATTCATTTTGCATTTGATAGCCAAATTCTTGAAGAAGGCTACAGGCTGTTTAACTTCGCATTAGGATCCTTAAGAACCGAGCAAAAAGAAAAAGAATAAAAAAGATCGCTAAGCCAAAAAGAAGTAATAACGCGGCAATAAGGCGATGCGATGCGACAAGTCGGGTCGGAGGAACAAGAAATTTCACGCGGACGAAGTCGCAGGCAGTGCTAGTATTGACCTACTGACATATTCAAGCTCAGTTCAAGAAATAGCTTCAACAATTTTCTTGTTCCAAATTTCATCCCATAAGTCTTGAGCATACGCTAGATATAATCGTATTTGTTTCAAAAAAGAATTCGTAGAAAATATTCACTAGGAAAATTTTGTCTATTTTAAAAAGTTTGCAAAATCCGTGTTAAATTTTGCAACATCAAGAAGTAGTCTGAAGTAGGAAGGAACATAAACACACGATAACTACTCAAAACGTAGATTACGTTCTACTTAAATATACATTTTATCTGAGTCAAAACTTGTACCAAACAAACGCACATACATAACCGAATTTCCAATAGACTCGCTACCGCATATACACCGAATTGAGTGTGGCGTATGAATTTCCATAAATTATTTACTGTATCCAATGGATGTCGTCGACTCCTTTACTCTAACACCGATCGTAAATCGTGACGTCACTGATAATCCGTAGCTCCGTAGCCCCGTAGTCCCGTAGCCCCGTAGCCACATAGCCACGTAGCCACATATACCTGACCCGATTCTGCATAACCATCCCCCACTTCTTCAATCCTTGAATAATTAAACTCTATTGTTCGCGCAGAGTAACGTCGAGATCACCTCACGAATAAATAATATTATGTCTACGTAGATATTTAAGTAAAGACGAAGAAGGCTGCCGTTTAAAAATTAAATGGAGCTTAGATGTTGGTCATGGGAGGTTTAATTGGGTCAAATTGAACCTTCATTAGAATGAGATAAGGTTCGCTGCCATGTCTTTATGTTTTCGTTTTTAAATAAATGCGGGAAGAAAACATCGTGAGCAAACCGGCAAGTCTTAGAACCAAAAAAAATCAAAGCATGACATCCACGAACCGCCACTGGGCCCATGTCGTGGATTATGGCCCACTCCCTCTCATCTCGCAGTGGGAACATTATAGGCTGATTATTTTAAATAATTATACTTGTATAACCGCAGGGTTACATTGAAATAATTTGCTATAATTTATTTGGTGACTCAGTAAATACCTTTGTTAAGCACCAAATAAAAGAAATGCAAAGGTGCAAATGGGTTTAATATACAGAAAAATATCACACGAAATTAAATAAAAAATACGTAAGCCGCCCGTCGCTAGCCAACCAAAAACAACAAGTCCCTAGCAACGGGGTTGCCAGATCTGTCGCCAACAACCTTGTACTTGAATTAAACTTGTTATGCCGAAAAACAATTGAACTTTGCGTAGCGTGAGCTAGACTATTAACATCGTCCTCCACAAAGTCTAATTTTTGTTTGCGGTTTGTGACAAATTGAAAACTACGTTGAGTAGCATACCGAATCACTTAAGTTGATGATCGATGTTAAACCTTGCACAATATTAATTAACTTTTAATTTTGGTGAACCATCTGAGGCCTGTCGCAAAGGCCCGAGATTTTCCTTTAAGACGTTTAGGAAATATCCATTTTCTGTTAAAACAATACCTAATTAAACTCAGGGGCTAAGAAGAGCACACTCCTGCTCACTCCTTTGAAGATTAACAAAGTCATGAAGATGCCTTAACTGGAATGTAGACTATAGATTTCACTCCACCTTGTGCAGGTCGTAAACGTGAACTTTGCAAGACGATCTACTGACAATAACGGTTTATGCTTCATTGCAGGATTTAACTTCAGAACATTGAAAGCCGATTCTTTACATAACATCACGCATGTAATCCGCGCAGTGATAGGCAGAGGTCACTCTGGTGCCGTGCTAAACGCAAAAGCTAGTTTCGAGAAAATTTAACTTTTGCTCTTATTCCCTTAGTCCCGTATTACAGAACGTAACTCAATACTCAAGCATTACTTAAAACTAGATTCAACCAATCAAATTGCTTGAATCTAGTTTTAAATAATGCTTGAGTATTGAGTGACGTTCTGTAATACGGGCCTTAGTGATTTGAGTAAGCTAAGGTAGGGAAATCTTTTTAAGGTTTTTTTTTAATTAAGATATTTGGCTTAGCTCATTGAATGCGTATTTCTTTAAGGTTTAAGCTATCCGATGCCATAAAAATCAACTTTAAGATACCGCTTTTGAGCTTAGCACGGCATTAACAATCAAATTTCGCCGTCTTATGTAACAGGAGAGAGCCTGTTGCCATCTACTCACCCTATCACTGTCTACTTCTAGACATAGGCCTCTCCCAGGCTGCGCGACAACACTCTTTCCTCCACCTTCCGCATCCAGTCTGTCCCAGCCACTTTCTTTAAGGTCATCGGTCTGTCCACATCATCCGGGCGCAAATCCAAAGTACATACTTGTCACAGACATTGGATAAAATCTTCAGGTTTCAGAATGGTTCTTGTCAATCAATCTATTTCTACATACAGAAATCGCTTCATCATTCTATTTTAACGCAGTCTCTTATCTGTATGTCTGATAATGTACTTCTCGTTCTGTTTTAACATCTTAGATATTATCTCTGACCAGGTTTTAGTCTCATAACTTTAATTGGTCCAACATGGGCTCGTGGTTAACTAAGAACAGCCGCACGGATCGATCGATCTGGTTAAGCTACGCTTGCCGCGGTTAGTCCGTGGATCGGTGACCATCGTTACATACCTACCGAGCCTCTCTGTGCCTCAGAAAGCACGGATCCCGGCAGTCATACGTGTCAGTGACAGTCTTTATGGGTTGTCAGAAACCCCAAAAGTCTGATAACCAGTCTTACCAAGAGGTAGTATTACTTTATAACTGGGTTGTAGAAGTCAGATAGCCAGCTGAATACCAACATTTTACTGCTGGTCTTCAGCTGCATCCGGTTAGACTAGAAGCCAACCCCAACATAGTTGGGAAAAGGCTAGGCAGATGATGATGAACTTTAATAGATTCAACAAAGTCATTTAATACGCACCCTATTTTTTTAATCAAACAGTTAACAATGAAATATCTTATTTTATTAATTGCCCTAATTAATTTTCAAACAACTAATAAAGTTTTATAATACATCAATAATCAAGTACCATCAACCGTTCGTCCATGGTAACATTTTCATTTGGACAGCAATTTTATTTCGTAGAAATAAGAACGGTTTTCGTAGTTCAAATGTTGCTATTGTGTATGACCATACGTTATGCCAAAATATTGCGCAAATGGTTCAGAGGGCGGTCATTCCCACGACTGCAGACAAACTGCTAAAGGCCACGGCCGCGCGTGCGCAAGGTTCCTTCCTTCCTGTTCTCGGTTAACGCTATCGAAATATACTTATGTAGATATGAGAGTATGTTAAGCGATTGTGCATGTAATTTAAAAGACGAACAAAATGTTTCCTATGCTTTAAAGATTCAGATCTCACCGTTTCTAACCTCCGCGCCAAAAATACCAAAGGTGAATATAATTATACATAGTTTTGTTTATACCTTGTGCAAAAGAGTTTAAGAATCGACCACTTGTAGTGACGACGAAAAAAACTAAAAAAAAGTATTAGTCTATGCAAACTTAGGTATAAGAAATACACATAATCTTTTTAGATAAATAGGTACAAGTAGGTAGTAGTTCTGTTATTCGGAATCTTTGTCGAAGTATAGGTACATTTTTTTTTTTATTATCTGCCTAACCTTTCCCGATTATATTGAGGTCGGCTTCCAGTCTAACCGGATTACCAGTATTTTACACGGAGCGACTGCCTATCTGACCTCCACAAGTCACAACCCAGTTTCTGGGTAATACGATACCCCTTGGTAAGACCGGTTGTCAGACTTTCGGGCTTCTGACTACCCGTAACAACTGTCAAAGATCCACAAATGACAGCCGGAACCAACAGCTTAACGTGCTTTCCGAGGCACGGAGGAGTCTTGGTATGTAAAGATGGTCACCCATCCACGGACCAACCGCGGAAAGGGTAGCTTAACTTGATCGATCGACCCGTGCGGCTGTTATTATTTAGCCACAAACCCCTCCAAAGTGACCAAAGTAACCACACGAAGTAGTTTACTAACATTGTAACAGGTTTTCTATTAATGAATATCCATTAGTAGATATCTATATATATAAAAAGAGAAGTCCTGACTGACTGACTGACTGACTGACTGACTGACTGACTGACTCATCAACGCCCAGCCTAAACCCTTGGACCTAGAAAGCTGAAATTTTGCACAAAGGTTTTCTTTATAATGTAGACGAGGAATAAGGAAGGAATTTTTGAAATTCAACCCCTAAGGGAGTTAAATAGGGGATGAAAGTTTGTATGAAAACTCTTATTCCTTGGGTTAATATACTTGAAACTTGGTACAAATACTTATCTAAGTAAATTATGAAAATTGGTCTTTTTTGTTTTTCTCAACTACCTTCTAAAGGGGGATGGGGGGGTGTCAAAATTTGTATGGAAGAACTTTAATGCACGGTCCGATTAACTCAAAACTCAGTATTTATACTTAATACCAAAAATAAAGAAATACGTGTATCAGGGTTTTTCGAAAATCTACCCCTAATGGGGAGAAAAGGTGTAGTTAATTTTACAGGGTAAATTTTACTGCCTGGCTCAATTAACTCAAAAATTGGTATAAATAATCTGTGAGTCAAGTAATGAACACATTCCAAACGATTTTTCAAAATTCCACCCCTGTGGGGGTGAAAAGTGGGGATACAGCTTATATGAAAAATCTTATTCCTTGGGTTAATAAACTTGAAACTTGGCACCAATACTTATCTAAGTAAATTATAAAGTTGTTGGCATTTATTGTTTTTCTAAACTACCCCCTAACAGGGGATTGGGGGGTGTCAAAATTTGTGTGGAATAATTTTAAGGTGCGGTCTCCGATTAAGTCGAAACTCAGTAATTATACTTAAGACCAAGAGTAAAGAATAACATGTATCAGGGTTTTGCGAAAATCTACCTCTGACGGTGTGAAAAGGAGTAGTTAATTTTCCATTTTACTTCGTGGCTTGATTATCTCGAAAATTGTTGGACATAATCTTTGAGTCAAGTTATGAACACATCCCAAACATTTTTCAAAATTCCTTCTGTGTGGGGTGAAAAGTGGGTAAAAACTTTATACGAAAAATCTTATCCATTTGGTTAATAAACTTGAAACTTGGAAGGAATATTTGCCTAAGTAAGTAATAAGAAATGGGTCTTTCGAAAGTAGACCCCTGACGGGTAAAAAAGTGGTAATTCGATTTTTAAGGCCGGTATTATAGTGCGTAGCTTGATTTACTCCAAAAAAATGGTATGAATAAATTTAAGCTTCAAACTTGGCACAAATACTTATCTAAGTAAATTATAGTTTGTCATTTTATGTTTTTCTGCTCTAAAGGGAGATTGAGGGTGTCAGTTTGTATGGAAGAATTTTATCGCGCGGTCCAATAATATAAACTCGGAACTCAGTATGTATACTTAAGACCAAAATAAATAAAAAAGTGTGACTGGGTTTTTCGAAAATCTAACCCTAACGGGGTGAACGGGGGTAGTCCATATCACAGAGGAGTATTTTATTGCGTGGCTTGATTCAATGGGAAATTGGTATAAATAATCTTTGAGTCAAGATATGGAAACATGTTTTCAATATTTCGCCCCTATGGGGATAAAAACTGTGAAGGTGAAAAGGCGGTCTTATTCCTTTGGTTAAGAAACTTGAAACTTTTCAACATTTGCCTCAGTAAATAATAAAGATTGTCACTTTTAGGGGTTTACTACTTACTTACTTAAAATAAAAAAGTATGAGTTTTAGGGTTTTACTTATTCGACTCCTACCGGGGTGGAAAAGGGTAATAAAGTTTAAGGAGTAGAAACTTCAACTTCCATTAACACGAAAATGGGTATAAATAATCTTTATATCATAAAAATGGAAACGTACCAAATGCAAAAACAAGCCCTGTCGTGATGAAAAGGGAGGATAGTTTATTTGAAACATCTTAGGTAGTTTAACTAAAATATTGGCCCGAATACTTATTTCTTTAAATAAAGTAAGTATAAAGATCGTAATCAATAATTTTCGAAATACCCTTCAGGGGCAGGTGGAGAGGGTGTTAAATTTATTTGAGGAAAGTACGAAACCCACGCGGACGAAGTCGCGGGCAAAAGCTAGTCTTATATAAAACTATAGGTAGGTACTAATTAAAAACAGCCACTTTTCATAATCACGTGAGTTTAGTTTAGACAAACGTGAAAATGAATAAATAACGTAAAAACCAGATAAGTTACAATCTAAAGTTTTGATAACCCTAGTCTTGAAACTTGTTATTAAGATGTACATCTACACATACACTAAAAACACAAACACACATAAGCAAAAATAGACAGAAACAGGCACAAATACACACACATAAACACACGACCACGACGTGACGTGTCTTATACATAAATAGGTAGCCTTTAAAAATAAAACAAGTTTTGCGTTTTCGTAACATGTTACGTATGTAGATCGGAAGTACTTCCGAATCTTATTTATTAGTTACAATCTAAAGTTTTGATAACCCTAGTCTTGAAACTTGTTATTAAGATGTACATCTACACATACACTAAAAACACAAACACACATAAGCAAAAATAGACAGAAACAGGCACAAATACACACACGACCACGACGTGACGTGTCTTATACATAAATAGGTAGCCTTTAAAAATAAAACAAGTTTTGCGTTTTCGTAACATGTTACGTATGTAGATCGGAAGTACTTCCGAATCTTATTTATTACAGAAGCGATTAGTTCTCATAGTAATAATTTGAATAAAAATAAATGATAGATTATTTAAATTGTGGCATGACGATAAGCGTTAATGGTAATTATTAATAAAATAATTAATTAATGTAATTATAATATATATAAAATTCTCGTGTCGCGATTTTTGTTACCAAACTCCTCCTAAACGGCTTGACCGATTTTTATGAAATTTTATATTCATATTCAGTAGGTCTGAGAATCGGCCAACATCATTTTTTTTTTGCAAAATGACGTTTTCGGGGTCAGCTAGTTTTTTTTATAAAATTTGGAAAAAAAAACAGCTTAATACTTAGAGAAGAAGATAGTAGGTACATAGCTAGGGTAGGGCAGGTACTTTACTAGAACCTACATCCCGATCTAAAAGTTCACAAGCGAAGCTGCAACCCAGCTAGTCATTCTACAAAACTTCCTAGTCATAAATAATACATGATCATTTGATCATTTACATCTAACATGTAAGTCGTGGGTAAATAAACATTACATTAACGACAGATCGGCTAAACGGTGGGACCCTTCGCCTCAGACGAATGACAATTTTGTATCTCAATTAACCCCGTATTCATCACGCCTGATGAAAAGCAATGGTCTGCTGACGGGTTAAATATGGAAGGGAACACAGACGCTGGCACAGAGTCCGGTAGTAAAAGGGCGATGGAGGGATCAGTTCATATAACGGTGTGCACAGGAGTGCACACTGTCCGAAGTACAGTCTGTAGATAACAACAATAATACCAGCCTATTATTGTCCCACTATAGGGCAAAGGTCTGTATTTGTTCAAAGAAGGCAAGAACATTGATCATCACGCTTGCTCAAGACGAGTTGGCGATATCAGACAATCTCGGACATGATCAAAGTGAAAAAACAAAAAATGTACCTGAAAGGTGCTTGATATTTTTATTTCCCAGCTGTACAAGATGTTCTAGGTCATCTTCTCCGTAAAACAGATCGTAAAAATAAGTCACACGTAATGGTAACTGCATATTACAGGGCAACATTTAGGCAGTATCGTATTCATAGATATTTGCATGCAGGCGAACGACCGCTTAAAGTCTTAAAGCAAATGAGGCGTTACTATACATATGACACTTGTGTGTTGCACACTTGCGGAAGAGTTTCAAGAACGAAGGATTCTTGCACGACATACACACTGCAAATAATATGTTACGAACATTGACTATTAATTTACATCCTAAATAATACAATACTATTTATAAGTTTACAGAAAAGCTCCTGAAAAATAAAAGAGTCTATGTATGAAAAGTGAAAAGATATACCTACTTCTTAATCAAAACTAGCCACGTCATACATACTCTAGTTCTGTCGGACTGCAAATAAGTTTAATATGACAATATTGTCATGATTTGCAAACTAAGTAGGTACCTAGTTAAATTGATCATTAGTCCGCGTGAAATTTCACCCTCCCCCATTCACACTTTTAGGGGTGGAATTTCGAAAAACCCTTTCTTAGTGGATACCAACTCTTCACAAAGAGCACACCCTCTAAATTTCATGTCTCTAGGACCAGCGGCTTAGGCTGTGCGTTGATATATCAGTCAGTCAGTGCGCGCTGTGGGTTTACCCGCATAAGTCTCAATTTCGTGGGAATATCGGGATAAAAATATCCTCTGTCCTAACCCAGGTCATGGTCTACTCACGAGCCAAATTTCATCTAAATCCGTTCAGCCGTTTTCGCGTAAAAACAGAACAAACAAACAAGTTCACTTTCGCATTTATAGCATTGGTACCGATTTCAGAGAGTACTTCCAACTTTGCTTCAATCCATCCATCAAAAAGTAATCCATCGTCCTTGTAAATTATTATGAAGATTAAAAACAATATTTTGTCGTGACGGAGCAGACAATAAATTCTGTTCGTGTCTGTCTGTTGCTTACTGAACACTTTGTTAAGTTCAACGTAACTTAGCAGTACGTACACCTTGAAATTATATGAAACGAGACGTCCTTTTAAAAACATGTATTTGAAACGAAGACTGGTATTTGTCCTAGCTTTGGTTCTCTAGGGTTCCATTAATATTAAAGCTTTTATTTTGTTATTTATTTATTATACTTACTTTATTGTACAGACGCCAGCACATCAAGCTACCCGAAAACTTAAAATTTTCCCAATCAATTTTGAACCTTATGCTTTAGCAATAAAGTTAAAAAATCTATTAAAGACATTTGACAG
Organism: Globia sparganii; assembly: GCA_949316385.1. NCBI lineage: Eukaryota > Metazoa > Arthropoda > Insecta > Lepidoptera > Noctuidae > Globia > Globia sparganii. The sequence continues at coordinate 8,820,339 of OX438670.1, forward strand.
ATTGTAGTAGCTTGATGTGCTGGCGTCTGTACACCACAAAAATAATAACAAAAAATAATTTGAATACGGCAAAGCATACAATAGGTGATCTTATCGCTTTCTGCGATCTCTTTCTTCCAGGCAACCTTGGAATGGACAGAGATTTGCCTGGACATAAAATGGGGCTGTCGTTGCTAAATCTTTCGGTCAAGCAAGAAATTTGTTTTTTTGTCTATACTAACTTTTGCCCGAGGCCTCTTCCCTGTAGATGTCGGAAAATAGCCCCGTATTACCGAGATTAAAACTACCCTATGTGTTAATCCAGGTTATAAACAAACTATGCTTTTCATCCGGATCAGTTCAGCCGTTTTTGCGCCAATCCGGAACATACATCCAGAAAATCGGACAAAAATTAGAAAAAACATTTTTACGGCATCAGACTCGTTCCCCACTTCGTAGAAATGACTTTTTTTTTTCAAAAATATTCCATGTAGGTACAGTTTTGACTACTTTACTATTTTGTTTAAATGTATGTAAAGATATAGATTTATCGCCATCTTTAAAAGTAAAATATTCATCATACGGTATGTTACGGGCAAAAGTCCAATTTCTAAGAAAACAAGATTGCATTTGTTTTATTTGTTTTCATTACTTACTTCAGAGGAAACATTAGTTATAACTTACAATACAACTTGGTTCTACACTTAAGTAATTAGCAAACTTAAAACAGTTATATCTTCATTTACTTAACTACGAACATACAGCTGACTAAGAGAAATATTATTTTAAAACTGCACTGTGGAGTAAAATATTGTAGTGAAAATTACGTTCTCATGAGCACAAATGTCTTATTTCGTTTTTCCCCCGCATAATCTGGTTTTCAAAAGGACGAACTATTCTCCAAATTGTACTTAATTTTAAAATTATTTTGTACAGCGAACGAATTTAATAAAATAAAACCTAAATACAACAGACATTCCAGATGATACAGACGCCAGCACATCAAGCTACTCGAAACTGTAAAATTTCCCAATCAACTTCAAACCTTATGCTTCAGAGATAAAGTTTAAAACCTATTAAAGAAATTTGACAGATTGTAGTAGCTTGGTGTGCTGGCAAACCAGTAGGCCAATTCTGCTAATTTAAAACGTTCAAAATCTAGTCACAGTCTCATCTCGGCGACAAACAAATGTCAAAAACTTGTCAAAATGTAGGGAAATTTGAAGTATTTTTGACAGATTGAGACTGAGATCAGACTGTGAACGTTCTTAAAAATTACGAGAATTGCCCCTCAGAGTGTCAATTTCATCTATTATCCCAAACCAAAGGCCACTAAGATTATCACAAGCTAAGCTGTAAATAGTGTAAAGTTAGTGAAATTCATTGATAAGCAAGTTGAGTAGCATAATTAGCCTATAGTGTTCCCATTGCTGTGAAACAGGCCTCCTCTCTGTGAGAGGGAAGGCTGTAATCCTCCACGCTGGCTCGGTGCGGGTAGGTAGATGTCACATGTCTTCGATTTTTTTTTTTTTTTGTTCTAGGACATGTCAGTTTCCTCACGATGTTTTCCTTTATCGTTTTGGGAGACTACGGACTTAATATTTGTCCGTATATTCAAATCACAACTGTCATTCTTTGAAATTTTTAACAAAAATGGCACACGCCAAATTCTCGTATGGTGTCATTTTGCTTGATAATTAATATCCCAGACTGTACCTGTACGTTGTGACCAATAAAATTACCTAAATAATTGTGCTTTGCTATTAATAAGCTTACAACAGTTACAACACATACCATAGACAAAGAAATTATACTTCGTACACAAGCGAAACTGGAGGAATCACTGACCCCGACACTATGGTTTTTGAACGCGTTCGTAAAGGAAGAATTACTTGAATGCGAAGTTTTTGCTATGCACATTACAAAAACGCTTCACTATTTGAATTAACATTGTACAGACGCCAGCACATCAAACTACCCGAATCTGTCAAATTTTCCTAATCTACTTTGAACCACATGCTTTAGCGAGAAAGTTGGAAATCTATTAAAGAAATTTGACATATTGTAGTAGCCTGATGTGCTGGCATCTGTACCTAACGACCTTAACAACAACGTGTAATCAGTTCCCATTTAGAAATCTTCATAAAATCATTAACAGCGCGTAGGCGTCTCCCAATCATCAATACCAGTCAACAGAATTAAACTCTTTGATGACTTGGGTATGTGATGTGTTTACATCGATGTATGATATCACCATTACACAATGCTGGCTAGTAGTGCCCAGCCATGTACCGGTTTAAATCATATCGATGTATGGACAGGACACAATGCAGAAGGCTTCAATGGACTCACAAGTATATAGTTCAATGCTATGGATGGATCCGGACATCTGGTCTATTCTATCACAACATATTAAATAGTTGTTCATACCTACTAACAATCGAGACAGTTTTTGTACCGATAAAAACGTAGAAAACAGATTTGTTACATTTTGACTGAGTTTTTGGCGACCCGTATAAATAATGAGACCTAATTAGACTTTATCTTGTCTTTAAGCAGTCTTCGACTAATCTAATTTAACAAGCCTGGTGTTCTACTGTCTGAGCACGAAGTCCGTAGTTTCAACCGAAGTTTCGGACGTATCTTACTCCGTATCACCTAAAGACATAAAATTAGTTCGGAGCCCAAACTCAGAATGAATGACAACACGATTTGTCAGTTGTCCCTACTCGTGATGTGTTTTTGCTCGTTTGGAAAATCGAATTTGTCGTTTGTTTTGACGTATCAACTACTTTTGGTCAGGCCCGTATCTTCGTTGACGGACTTAGAGAGAAGACTGTTAGTAATGGGTCGTTGACGGTTTTTCCGTTAACGTAACGTCAACGTTGATTTACGTTCGTCAAATAGTTAAATTCGTCAACGAGTGCAACTATTGCCAACTTGCAACGTAGACCGTTCACTCATTGAACGGTTTTTATTCAACGCTGCGACGTTCAACGAATCTCTACGTCTACCAACCAATGTATGTATTATTGACCGTCGCTCGCAATCTATGAGGATAATTCCCAATAGTCCGCTCTAGCCCTGTCCTCCGGGGTGACAGCTGGGAAAGTTTTCAAAGGGAACAGTCGGCACAAATTGTCACCCCGGTGACAACTGGGAAGACAATTCCCAGCTGTCACCCTGGAGGACACGGCTAGAGGGGACTATTGGGAATATTCCATAATTTGCTCAGTTCGTTACGTCGTTGACGAATTTAACTAGTTGATTCATAATCATATACAGTTAACGTTAATACGTTCACAAGAGATCAACTGTTGATTCAACTAGTTCGTTGATTCAACGGCCATCACAACCCCCTGCATCGCCCCACTGCCGGGCAAAGGCCCTCTACCTTTTCCACAAAATTCTGTTTTCTAATAGTGCAGGCTTAGGCAGACTTATGTCATATTTATTTTGAAAATCATGAAACAAGCAGTGATCTAATTCCATAAACTACTAAAACAAATCACTATTTAGTTGACGTTATCAGAAACGAGAGAAGGGAGTAGATGCTTAAAACATTGGAATACTAAGAAACATCATGTGAAGTGATTGTATTGATCAGTTACGCACGTCATTAGCGTGTTTCGACAATTTCAAAAGGCAGCCAACTTTTTCACGCTTGATTTAATTATATTTACATACACTACAGACTACGAGTATTAATGAGTTGTCAAAATTGTATACTCTTTTGTACACAAGTTTTCAGAATTACTTTGGCCTAAGAATAATGGCGTGACCGAAAAATCTGTAGGTTACTCAGTGGAATTTACTTAAAAACTAATATCATTTTGTTTATTTAAGTTAGGAATTTAGCTATTTCGGTAATAGCTGTATTATGGGGCTGCGTCATTTCTTATTATAGAATGATTGAACGAAGTTTTTTTAGAAACTAAAGTTTCGAAAGTATGTAAATTCCTTGCCATTTTTTATTCTTGAATTTCTCTTACCTATTCATGATAAGGCTTCCTTCTTCATCATTGGAGCCTCTGACGGTTAACAACGTGATTAATATTGTTTAAATGAATGAATGAATGAATGAATGAATTGCACCGATCCCAGCGTGGTTAAACCAGACTCGATTAATCGAATGAACCCCAAGATTCGCACTAGCTTCTGTAGCCTCATGATCATGGTGCTACAGCGGCCATTGCATATCAAGGAATAGACCGGGGGGCGCGGTAATTGGTAAGGAGGACGTGCCCGTAGGATAGGGAAGGATTTAAGAGCCTACCGGATATGCATCCTAGAGCAAGCATTGGACTAGTGGAGAGATGGGTAATTATTATCTATGGATGGGCATCTTCTAACGACCTTGCCGCCAGGCTGGTTCAGGTCGAGCTTCATCGGCGAGTCTTTTGGCGGAGTGTTACTGCTTTCTCGGTTCTTTTGTATGTCATTGTTCTGTTGTATTGTGTTAGATGTTGCTGTTATCGATGTCATCTTCGGAAGTTTCGCTACTATTCGTTTCCGGTTTTTTGTAAATCTCACTAGCAGCGATCTTGATCTTACTTTTGTCTTCCGCTGTATCCATCCAGAAATTGATTCCCTTGTCGAAGTACTTCATGTCCTGTTTTAAATTGTCGTTCCATGTCTAAATAGGTCGGCCGACCTTCTTGGATTTGGCTTTGTATTGCATTGCTGCATGTAGCAGGTGTGGTTTGCGACGCCTGTAGACATGTGCGAGGTAGCACATCCTATGGTTCTTGATGCGTTTGGTTACTGTTTTTCCGTCTATAATTCATGCATTTTCTTTTGTCTTGGTTTATTTCTAGAGTGGTTAATCAAGTCCCTCATGATAACTCGCTCATATTTTCTGAGTCTTGATCTGTTAGCTTTAGTAAGTGCCGAAACTTTCAAACCGTGTATCATGCACGGTACGATCACCATTCGATACATGAGTCTGGCTAATTTCCAGTCCATATTTGAATTATTTATGAATGGTAGTAACGATTTGGCGTTTTTCATGGCCTGTTCGCAACGTTTTTTTATAGTGCTTTTTCTACTTAATGTAGATGTTATGTATGTACCTAGGTATTTAACTTCTTCACATGTTGGTATACTTATTCCATTAAGGGTCACGTGGGTCGTTATCTGTGTAGCTATGGGGTCCCTAATTAGTATTTTTGTTTCGTTTATTTGGAGGCCTACACTGTTTAGTAGGGGTTTAATATGGTATATGATACCTTCTAATCCTTCTAGGTCATCTGTAATAAAGATATTCATTCTCATTTTTAGGGCTATTGTTTTTTGGAATTGGTACCTGTACGGTCTCCAACCATGTGTCAGGTGCTTCGTTCAGTGTCCAGGCTTTGTTCATGTGTTTGGTGACGGCTTCTTGTAATATTTGGGGCATTGCTTTGTACAATTCGATTACCACTTGGTCCGTTCCGGGGGCTGTCCCGTTCCGCATTTTATTAATGATTGCCATTACGTCGTCCGTAATGGGTCCCTCACCCTGTACTTCGGTTATCGGCTTTTTTATATTAACTGTTGGTATAAGATGGCCCTCGGATTTTTTTAAAATTTGCTCCCATTTGGTCATTGGTATATAAGTAGATCTTTTTCGACGTTTTGTTTGAAGTTTGTTCCTGCTGTAAAAAAAGTATAGCATCTGCATGCGTTTTGCAGGGTGTTTTTTCCCCAATCCATTGAGGCAGGCCCTGCATGCTTTTTGCTCTTCCTGATATTTAACCTTTTGAAGTGTTGCCTGACATTCTTTTACTCGGTTGTGCCTATTTGGATTATCTGTTTGCCTGCTTTGTAGGAATTTAGCCTTTTGTAGGTTAGCAAGAGCTAGTCGATGATCTCTGGAGAGAACTGGCTGAAAAATAAGAGTTTCCTGAGCAGCCGATTTTAATACTTCCGTTATGGTATTCCAGGGTATTTCGATGAGTTTGTCCGTTGAGTTGATCCCTTTATCTTTTAGTTTTTTTGTTGTGCAATCTTGGTATTTTGTTTTCGTGAATTTACTATTGAGAGCGGCATAATAGCATTGTTTATAGTTAAAATCCTTGGCCGCAATTGTTGTTTCCTTCGCGGCTTGCTGTTGTCTTTGTGTAATAATGTGTTTGGTGCTTTCTTTCTTGTTTGAAATTCGATTTGTTCTTATTAGACCCCAGATTATTTTATGGTCGGATGTGCCCCTAGCGGCCCATTCGCCTTTAATAAAATCAAAAAGTTTTTCTGATGCATGTGGCGTTATAATGTGATCCAGTTGGGATTTCTGAGTGCCCTTTGACCACGTTACCCTGCACGATGATCTCGCTTTTGTCGTTTCTATTTGCAGTTTTTCCCTGTTGGCTATATCCATTAACATTTCCCCGTTGTAGTTAGATAAGTCATGGTGTAGGTTTTGTTGGATCAGCCCTTTGCGTTGGAACCTTGTGTATCATGTCGACCAATATGAGCGTTAAAGTCGCCAAGAATTATTAAAGTACATTTCCTTGGTTTTTGTCTGATCAAGTTTAATAAGCCTGTGAAGGATCTGTTTGCTATAGATGTACAACAGTTTATGTGAGAATTGATTATATACAGATGAGCAGGCTTGTCATTTTCCCTGTTAACTTGAAGAGTAGCTGACATCGCGTCTGTATCCTTTTTTCTGTTAACTAATTCAATTTGAGCATCTTTTCTGATTAGAATTGCAAGTCCCCGATGTGTTTTACCTGAGGTTCCATAGAGGTGCCATTCGTAGTGTGTAGAGTTGTATGCTCCTGAGTTCATACCTGTTTCTTGTAAGCAGGCTACATGAATGCCCCTAATTGAAAGTTCAGCGTCAATTTTATCTTTTTTGGTCGGTTTTGAGACCCCGCGGACGTTCCAAGTTGCAATACGCAAGTCTAGGCAAGTGTACTTTATTGAGGTAGACGGTTGGTTTCTAAGTATTGTGAACCCAGTGACATCTGCGACTACTTCTGATAACGGTGTACACATTGGTGCTTGTTGTTCATATTGTGTTAATGAGCTAGCTAATTGAGGGCTGTTCGTTTGAGACTGGGATTTCGTGAGTTGACCTTTCTCTTCACGTGTGTTGTACTGGTTAATTAAAGGCTTATTATATAGTGTTGTTGTGACATTGTTCGATTTTTCATTATATCTATCGGGTTGCTGTTATAGTGTTTGTCGTCGGTCATGACCCAGCTATCGTAGTGCTGGTCCTTGTAGAGGATGTGTATGTTGCCGGGTACTGGTTCGCCGGTAGGTGAATACACTAGGTTGTGTCTTGTATCCGTGTGCACGTGCAAATTTACAAGATAGAACTCGGCTGCGGCGATTAAGATATCCTCTCTTCCCCAGAACGTCTTGTTAAACTGCTGTGTTATGTATTTTGTTATTCTTTGTTCCTGGGAGAGAATGCTGTTAGGAAGAATTTCTTGTACATTATTTAGAAGGGCTAAACGAATTCTTTCGTCATCTCGATGCTCTAAAACATATGAAGCAAGATCCTGACGGACAGACACGTGGTCGAAAGTTAAACCCATTACATTATTTATTTGATGCGCTATGGCCCTGAATAGGCAGTTTCCGTCTTTTGTCATACGCACAATTGTGCCCATTTTAAAAGAAAAAACTTTTTGTTTTTATGGTATTACAAGACCTGCTCTGCACACATGTGTTGTGTAGCTTTGGGTTTGTGAACCACTATAGCTGACAGGGGAGCTTAACGCTTGAAATTTATGAGCTTCGCTGTTTTTTGTTACTTAACCTTTTTTTTTTACCCTTTCGGTCCAATTTTGCGCGCGGTTTACAAATTTTACAAGCTAGGAAATAGGTAGCTTGTTCAAGGCAGTTTTGATAATTTAGTACAATGTTAAATTAAGAAAAGCGTGAAGTACTAATTCTAGAGCGATACCGTATTTCAGGTTAAAATAATAGAGTGTATTATTTTGTCCTTCGCTCCTAAATATAATATGAAGACATTTCCTTAAAGCCTATTTATAGCTTACAATGATGTTAAATTCACGCGTGGCGTCAAAAGTCCAAATTAACAACGCAAAACGCAGTTTTATACAGCCTCCAAGCCTCTATCGGAGGTCCCTGAAATATATAATGGAAAGATCTCACCAAATCCACGTCGTCGATATTCTCGGCCGGAAGGCCTAGACCTCAGGCTTGTATATCAGGTACACACGTATGCCACTTTACCACCGTTTTAAGGTGTTTCAATTTGCACCCACAAAAACACAGCAAGCGAAACCCCGTTCGAGTTTCAAGCTCAGAGTCAGCCACGTGTTGTGCACATTGCATCAAGTAAACACAAAGGCGGGTCAAGACACGACACGTCTGTCCCCTTCGGCGGCCACTATCCGAAATCCAACGTGATTAATATTGTTTAAAGATACTTAATACTTTTATTTTCTTTTAATGACCAATATTGCCTGACTGCTATTGAAACGGCTTTTCCTATATCGTTTCAAATCTTTCTATTTATGGCCTTACGTAGGTACCCCTGCGAATCAATCTCACCCTTCCTGAATCAATCGATATTTTTTATAAACAGAGTTAAACCCTTGGAAAACCATTGTTTCGCAATTATGATAGGTATTATTATTATACAATTTCACCCTCTCACAGAGAGGAGGTGTGTGACCTGTGTCCCAGCAGTGGGAACATCATAGGCTGATTTTGTATGTATGTGCTTACCATAATAACTAATAATAATAATAAAATTTATTCAAAACTAAAAGGACTAACGTTAAATACAGTTTTTCTTAAATCTATGTCAAGTTCACTCATGATTTGTGCCTCAACTAGGTAATCTTGTGTTTCAGGCGAAAATCCTACTATCCTACTAATCCTACTTCCTACTAATATTATAAATGCGAAAGTTTGTGAGGATGGATGTTTGTTACTCTTTCACGCAAAAACTACTGAACGGATTTTGATGAAACTTTACAGTAATATAGTTTATACATCAGAATAACACATAGGATACTTTTTATCCCGATATTCCCACGGGATCAAAACTGACGCGGATGCAACCGCGGGGCGCAGCTAGTATCCTTATAAAATACCCTTGGCAAAATTCAAGGTAACATGAAGGTACCATCCTTTTAAAAAAAGGGCCAGAGATTATAAAACTCTAATATATTAAACTGGTAGTATATTTATGTATGTACCTATATACACCCTTACATTTTGATCGTTTTAATCCTTAAAAGGGGTCAGTATACTCATCATTATGAACAACTTTTACTATGGGATCAACCCCGAAATCGTGAAAAAAAAATCTGTTGATTCATACATTACGTCGAGTTATGCGAACATAAATGTATGGATCAGCTGATTTATTTACAATGACCTCTTTTAAGGATTAAAACGATCAAAATGGTACGGTGTATATCAACCATCATGTGTCATGGTGTGTATCGGCCATGGCGGCCAATCTCAAAACGAGACTAACCTTCGGCGCGGGATATAATATAGTGCACAACTTTGTGCGCAGACACAGGTGCACTCTCTTTGCCCTCACTCTCATAGTTCGATGGGCCGGCAATCCGACAAGACCGGCGGGGTAATTGCGTAACACACTATTAGTAGCAATGGGTTTCATTTTGATAGATCAACAACGTTCATTGCGTTTTTACATTGTTAAGCAGGCACATTTTTCGAACATAAATGAAGTAATGGATTATACAATATGCTTGAAAATGATTAAAATTGAGATCGATAGTGTATTTCGCAATTAGGGTGCGGAGAGAGATCAAGCGCAGGACCAACGGAAGAATAAAGTATTTTTTGATTTTTTATGAAGTAATTTTTTCGCTCCGTTGGTGTAAATACTAAATGGCGTTCCAGTGTGAGGATAAATAAATAAATAATAATAATAACGGCTGCTGAGCACAGGGGTATCACACCGCCAACTTCCAAACTCCGGGTTGTTATTTGGAAATTCCTAATGGAAAAATCCAATAACCCTTTGTCCGATCTGAGAATCGAACTCAGCCGTTGCACTTACGACCACGGGACCAATACAGGGAAAGAAAAGAAAGAAAAAAGTCTATTTGGACACAGTTCGTGAAACACTAAACACAAAAACAAAATAAAAATAATGTTGCAACAACAATTGTGTGTGTCTCACGGCTCTGCGCCAAATAGGTTCATTTCAGGGCAGTTCAAATAACATTGCTGACAATGACATTTCCATTGTAAGTAAACCATTCATTCATAAAAACAAAGTAAACAATAAATTAATCACTATTATTAGTCCTATCGATCGTTTAGTCAACAATAATTAGTTCCACCTTACAATAACGAAAGGCTATCAATTATCTTGTTACAATCTTGTACCGTCAACAAAAACGGTACCTAAATAATTGTTAAACGTTGTAATGTTTCAAGAAGATTGAAGGTATTCATTAAAAACTTTTTAACAAAAAACAAAACCGACTTCCATAAAAAAAACACTACAAAGTGAAAAATAGCTTTAATTTCGGAAGTCGGTGTCTTCGGATCTGTGTTTTAGTTTATTGCCACCGACTTCCGAAATTAAAGTTATTTTTCACTTTGTAGTGTTTTTTTTATGGAAGTCGGTTTTATTTTTTGTTAAAAAGTTTTTATTTCTCGCTTTTTAGTGGGACTGTTTATAATACCTACATCAAAGTTACAATAGCCTAATATTAACTTGCTCATCGCCTTTTACAAAATATTACTTTTCCCGATACAGGGACGTTAATTGTTGAGGAGTTCTCCTGGTACTCCATCATCAGCTCCATTTCACCATTCGCATTGTGACGAGCGTAAATTGCTTAGCAACCATAAAGTAATCGAATCGCAACCTGTGAAATACTTATTATTGAGTAGTCCCGGTGGCCATCTGTGGTCTTCATCATCAGTTTTACTTCACTAAATTTTGCTTTCCGAAAGCAAATGCACGAGTTACTATAAATAATACCCGAATCGCTATAGGTGTGCCTATAATATTTGAAGAGTTCCTTCGATTTCTCCAGGATCCCGCTGATAATCCTGGCTGCAGCATCAGGCCAGACTTATGTCAACATTGCATTGAACTTAAAATTTAGTCCTGTTAGTTATTAGTTCAAAATGAGCCCAAACACGACTACGGTGCTGTAGTTTCAAGGTTTGTTGCTTTTTCTGATGCTCCTGGCTTCAGCATAAAGTCTCTATGTACTTTGGTGTTTCTCATTAACAGTACGTTTATCCACACATCGAGCCCTTTTCAATGAGCCTAAACACGATATATCTGCTGTTAGTTGTCGAGGAGTTAGGTACTCTGCAGACTATCCTGACTGCAGCATCAGGTCATGATTTGATGATCATGAGACCAAATGTGGCAAATGCCCTATCAACATCACAACAATTTACTAAAACTGTCCTTGCCTGTTCGAGTAACTTCTTACTGATAAGGAGTTGTACCTTCCATCATCAGTCCAGCTACCTGAGATGGTGACAATCATACGCAAATACACAAGATACTTCATAAAATATGCGAAAAACAATAAGTGAGCCTATAAAATTTGAGGGTTGCCCTCGATTTCTCCAGGATCCAATCATCAGATCCTGAGTTGGTGACTATGGGACCACTTCAGAAGTATCTCTTGTTGAACAAAAAAATAATTTTGAAAATCGGTCCACAATTGGCGGAGTAATCGCGTAACAAACACACAAAAAAAAAAAACATACCGTCGAATTGATAACCTCCTCCTTTTGGAAGTCTGTTAAAAATTCAAAAGTCACGGAAAATGGAATATAACTAATAGATACCTTTTTGTTTCTTTCAATAAATGTTACTTTACCCTTGATATCGTAAGAATTAAACAAAACGGTTATATTTGTAGTCCTTTGATGCTGACCATACACAACAAAGAGGTCGAATGTTTATTACCTTAATCAGTAAATATTGACTTTTCCGCGCTAAGCAGGGAAGCAGCAAAACTTGTAATTAGACACAAAATTCCCGGTCACCGGGTAGTCGGTAATACCGTAGTCGAGTACCCGGTGTCCGGGAAATTTGGTTAGGTAGGTATACTGGTTTAGGTGCCTGTTTAATGAGGGTAAAATACCGAGTGTGCTTTTAGCATTTAAAAAGAGTTTCTTATAATTTCGACACCTGCAAGGGAAAACTTCGTTACTCATTTTTAGTAAATTTCAGGAGAGCGCGTCAAACTTATACTTTTTTATGATTACCTATATGCCATTCCCTCGTTGCCTCAAATTTTCAAGGTTGGTTGGCATTACGACTTAACCGAAACCTGAGAGATTTTTTTTTTGTCTTTGACGAGCTCTCCTGATTAAAAATGAGTTACGATGTTTTTCCTTGCAGGTGTCGATTTTATCGAACTAGAGACGAGGAAAACAGAGTGGATATCTTCTAAAAAGCTGGTGACGCAACTGACTGAGACTGTGTAAAAATCTAGATATCATCTTTGTAAGACTCCTGAATTTATTTTTGAGCATTATATATCGTAAAAACTTACCTTTATGATATACGGTGAATTTTATTCAAACAAATAGTATTGTGTAGTTACCTATTACTAACAGTAAAGTTTGTATATAATCCGAAGCCACGTCAAAGTACTTTGTAAAAACTTGTAGTTTTTGCGAGTCTAAGTAAACTTGAATAATTATGTTTTATTTATCAATACCTACATAAACCAGCAACATCGTACAACAAATTAATGTAATTTTTTTAAATATCAAGTCTTTTACCAGTCATTTTTATCACTGTATCCTACGACTCACAATGGTTCTGCTTGATTGAAAATCGATTTATAAATAAAAAATAGTGAGCAATAAGCAATAAGTACTTAGGACATATTCTGACCTCTGACCTCAGGGACAATGATGACATCGAGAGGGAACGGAGGGCGCTGGCAGTGCGGGCGAACATGATGGCTCGCAGGTTTGCACGTTGTTCGACAGAGGTCAAAATGACACTTTTTAGGTCTTATTGTACATCTTTCTATACGTGCAGCCTGTGGGCCAACTATACTCAAAAGTCTTACAGTGCCCTCCGAGTCCAATTTAATAATGCGTTCAGGGTGCTGATGGGGCTGCGGCGATTCTGTAGTGCATCAGGGATGTTTGCTGTACATCGCGTAGACTGCTTTTACGCTACGATGCGTAAAAGATGCGCATCCCTGGTGTGTAGAGTTCGCGGCAGCGCCAACAGCATCCTTAGCATGATCGCTAGTCGGCTGGACTGCAGTTATATCAATAATTGCTGCGCCATTTCTCATGGAATGGCGCAGTAGTGACTGTTGAGTTTTACTTTCTGTGGTCTTTCTGTTCTGTTTTTACATATATTTTGCTGTGGGTAGTTTTAAGTTTACTAACACTAGTCTATAAGAACATTGTTACTAACAAAATGGACTCCATGGTCTGAAATAAAGTATTATTATTATTATTATTATTAATACTATCAATACTTGTCCGGACTCAATCAGAGGGTCGATTCTCGTAATTTTTAAGAACGTTCAGTCTGAACTCATTCACAATCTGTCAAAAATACCTCTAAAATCCCTACGCTTTTGTCAAGTTTTTGTCATTGATTGTCGCTGAGATGAGACTGCGACTAGGTTTTGAACGTTTCTAATTACAAGAATTAGCCTTCAGATTTTCTGGAAAAATTCTGAGTAGGATAATTTAAATTCGTTAATAAACGAAATTTACAGGTGAACTTTATCAATACACATCGATTCCAAATCGATAGTTATAGCTCGAACCGCGTCTAATTATACACGTTCTTCATTCACAAGGTCACAACACTACTTATCCGTGATTTGTTTGCCGTACTTTAGTCATTTCTTTCACAGTAGCCATTAGGTAAGGTGTCAACGAACTCTCGTAATGTGCATGCAATTATTTTTGAGAATTTTCATTCAAATGTTAATTCAATATGCTCATTTTAAGTAATTTGGCAATTATAGTACCTAAACAAAAAAAATAACATGTAAATCAGCTGATTCGTTTATTGAATTGTATTCATCTGTTAGCAAGGGCATTTAAAGGCTCTATTGACCCTAGTTATTGTAAATGCATTGACATAAAATATCGTAAAACTTTCATAGAACACGTACGTACAAAAACACATGAAATCAAAATATTTGACATTCGGATGTCTGAAAGGATCTTGGATTTATTGGACACAAGCCTCCTTTCGGTGAGAAGGACTGGGCCGTAATCCACCACGCGGGCCCAGTTCCGGTTGGTAGATGTCACATGTCTTCGAATTTGTGGTTCTAGGAAATGCCGGTTTCTTCACGATGTCTTCCTTCACCGTTTTGAGAGCAGTGGTGATGAAATAATTTAAACTAAGTAAAGCACCTATCAGGGTTCGAACCTATGACCTACAACTCGTAAGTTGCAGTCCGGCTCTCTACCTTTTCCTTGATTGTGAGAAATTGATTCATTTTTCAAGTCACAGAATGTATGCCAAGTTTGTTTGAAAAACCGTGCTCTTGTTTTTCAAACAATTACCTGTTGAAAACAAAACAAAATACCTACCTATTTGAAAAATATGTAACACGTTTGTTAGTTCATTAAATCCGTTTTTTTTATCATCAATTTAGTTTTCTTTGCTTAAATTTAGCGATCACCTTTTTTTTCAATTTCGGCAATTAAAGGTTGGTTCAGCAATCATTGAACCTACCGAACCTTTTTTCCAACTGTGTTGGGGTCGGCTTCGAGTCTAACCGGACGCAGCTGAATACCAGTATTTTACATGGAGCGACTGCCTAACTGACCTCCACAACCCAACCCAGTTAATTAGTAACACGATGCCCCTTGATGATACTGGTTGTAAGACTTTTGGGCTTCTACAATGAGGGGGTTCAGGGGATCAGATCGGAATAAATCGTAACGTTTGTCACGGATCTACGAATGACAGTCTAGAGCAACGACTTAATGCTAACTGTTGTTCAGCAACAAGCCAAATACATCATCTAGCGTCGCATACCTACTGCTCAAATCGCTAATAATACATTATTATCTACTAGACAGACACTGGATTTCGTCCTCATACAATAAACCGTGGGAATTTCCCAACTACGAAATAAAACAGAATCAAGTTTGTTACTGCTTACTCCATTATTAATAATGATTATGATTTGAGACATCGCAAAATCACCCACTCGCGTGAATAGGTATAACTACACAAAACGTAATTACGCTACCTTGAAACTTCAGTAGAATCTTGCAAGTTTTTAAAATAACTACTGTGTGAGTGTTTGTATTTAGCCTGAGCTTTTTGCACTCAGTAAACCGATTATTTTCGGTATTAGAAAAATAATGCAATGAATCTGCCAAGCCTCTCTTCCCAGCTATGTTGGGTGTGTCGGCTTCCAGTGACACCAGATGCAACTGAATACCAGTATTATAAACGGAGCGACTACCTATCTGACCTCCACAACCCAGTTACTGAGTAAGACGATATCCCTTGGTAAGACTGGTTATCAGACTTTTCAGCTTTTGATGAGTTAAGACTGAAAAGTAAGACAATGTCAGAAGAATTTATGTTGATATTCATTTTCCTCGTGCACAATATTATTGATTGCCTTATTAATACGCATAATAACATCATCTGCCAATATCGCAAATTGTCCACAGGAAAGTCTCCTATTTTTTCACGTGTATTTAAACAAATAAATCAGCTTTAAAGAAAGGAAAATTAATCAAAATAAGAACTTACGAGCAGTGCTTTGCTGGATCGAACGAACGAATGAACGATAGTCACTCCTCCCTAGTACGCACTAAGGATTCTCAATTAGACACAAGTGAATTACAATACTTTATACTCCTCACGACAATGGTAATAAAACAAACTTATATAAACAATTTGAATTATAGTTTAAGGCTCTCGCAGACAGATGGAACAATCAAATGTCTATGAAAACATCATGATGATGATGGTTCTACCGGAGTCGCGACGCGCCTGTCTGCGGAAGTCTAAGAAAACAAGTTGCACGGTTCGCAGGAGCGGTCTGAAATTGTCTAAGTGTTGTCTGAATGTTAGTATGACTTAATGTTTTTATTGCACGTCGTTGGTACGTGATTGTTCGTCTTATTAACAATGGATTCAAAAACTATATTCACGCTTGTTATCCTTATAGGACGAGCTGAATGTTTACACAAGGTATTTTCTCAAGATGCAGCTCTTTCGATATACAGCCGCATCTGGTTGAATAGGAACCGACCTGTAATTGTTGGTAGACTGAATAAAATTGGCAAACGAATGAAAAACATATTTTATATGTAATAGTTTTTATGCGTTTCATTTTGACAGTGCAGCCACATTCATTAAGTTATTTAAGTACGTTAGTGAGCCGATGAATTTTTCAAACCTATGAAGCAATGGATACCAAAATGAAGCATTGCGATCGAGTGCCATTCTAATGGAGTTTACCCCGCTGGAGTTTCTCAACGAAATTTAGAGACCAAAATGAAAAAACCTCAAAGGCATTTACTGCGGTTTTAGTTTAGCAAGTATTTTTCAGTGTAATTCCTGCAGTTTCACACAATCAGCTTAAAAAATTTAAGTTAGTTGCCACGGGACCGCAATAATCCATTTTCCTCAATCCACTTATTACGTGCATTAAGAAATATGCGACCCAGAAATGCTAAAATAGTTTATAAAGTACCTAAGAATGTTTATAATGGCTCAAGTTTTCCAAAGTCCACAGAAGAGACGTTCCTTTTGCAGACAGGAAGGACATTAAATTGGTAAAACGCCAATTAAATACACCAAGTCATGGTGAGAGATTATGGAAATAGTTTAATAGATACACTAAAAACACCTTGTATATCAAAATCAACCAAATGAGTTAACCTATTACACATCTCCATGCCTCGGAAAGCACTTAAAGCTTTTAGTCCTGGTCGATCGTGTTACTCAGTAACTGGGCTGCGGAGGTCAGATAGGCAGTCTGTAATATATTCTGCTGCATCCGGTTAGACTGGAAGCCGACCCCAACATGGACTACGCAAATTTTTAATTTGCCTACTTGGAGCAATCACTAAGTAAGGATTAGGTTTTTCAGTTTTACTCAAATTACTTACTCATTTGTTAATCGTATAAGCCCCACGAATACCTATTAAAACAGTTTAAATTATATTATTTAAAACAGTCCACGATTTTAAACAAGTCCACAAAAGGGCCGTTGCTTATATTTGCATATTAAATAAAGGTTCGTTAGACGTACTTTCTAATTTAGATTAACTGGAGAGTGAAAATATTTTCAGAGTACCTGAGTATCTCAAAAGTGGACATAATTATAACCGCGTATTTTTTTGCATGAAACTTACATAATCAGCCTATAACGTTCCCACTGCTGGGACAAAGGTCACCTGTCTTTTTTGAGAGGGAACATGAAACTTATATACTTAGTTATAAATTATCATCACATCACACGTGCAGGTAAATTTCCGAGTATAGTAGTGTAGCACACGCCAACACATCAAACTACCCGAAACTGTAAAATTTTCCCAATCAACTTTGAATCTTATGTTAATAGGTAATAGGTAATACGGGCTGGTGTCCGCAACTCCACATCAATGCGCGTATTTTGCATACGGTATTATTATTATTTTATATATCTCGGGACCATGGGGTCCCGGTCCTTTGGAAGGCGTACGAGGGGCCGAAGCCAACTCGCAGAGGCCCCTTAGAAAATTTTAATGAAATGTGGCACTAACCGACGATTATCCCTATATGCACTATGAAAGTGCACCCAAGGATAACCCTCGGTTGGTGTAAGACTATTGCAGTATTGGAAAAATAAAAAGTTGTACTATGGGTTTTTGAGGTTAAAGTGGATTGGTTACCAAGAACTATGGAAGAACTATGGCCCCTGCCTGATCAATGTTTTGTATATACACGGATAAAATGGCAGGGGGTGACTTGCACACTCAATAATGGGCCCCCGGAAACTGTCGCTAGCACATAGTGACGTAGTGACAAGGGGGCAACATGTCCTGAGGTGCTTGAGGAGTGGAGAGGTATTCCACGGCTTTCACAACAATCCCAGAGCCCGGAAGATGGTCAAGATCCCTACGAGCACTTACTGGAATACTTCCTTCCCCCGAGCACGTTTGCTCTTGCGAATCTCCACTCAAGCCGGCCAATAAAGGCAAGAATGAGGTGGGAGCTCTGTTCCTCATCAGTGTTCACTCCAGCCAGCCAATTAAGGCAAGCCAGAGGTGAGGAACAAGACTACTCCCGGGAGATAGGGTCCGTGGGGTCGCTACTGCCCAACAGCTCGCCACATGCTGCCCTGCGGGTTTCTGTATCTCTCTTGGTCTGGCTCCTCACCTTAGACCTGTTCCGGCAAAGTAAACTCTTCGGGCACAGGCCTAGAGTTCGGAGCTCGCAAGCCCCACCACGACGTCAACGTAGAGATACGACGATGGGGTTATTATTATTATTATTTTACGTGTTTTCTTTTTTTTTATTTTTAATCTTATGTTTTAGTGATAAAGTTGAAAATCTATTAAAAAAGAAATTTGACAGATTGCAGTAGCTTGATGTGCTGGACTGCTGGCGTCTGTACCTACACCGACATTTCACCAGTTATGTTTCAGTCCCATTTAATAGGGGGCGAGCCTATTGCCATCAATCGGCCACAAATCCAGACTCCTACTGAGAAATTCCTGATGGAAAAACCCAGTACCACCTGGGAATCGAACCCAGAACCTCATACTCAGCAGTAGCGTTTGCGGCCAATAGACCAAAGAACCAAATAGTTATGTATGAGACAAAAGCGTACCTACTTATGTCATGAGTAAGTACTTAGGTACTCAATTCACCAGTACACCAATGTAAGCTTAGGTGTTGGTGAGATACATTCTATAATAATGGCCCCGATTCTGTTGTTCACAAACTAACCTAAATTTAAGTTCAGTGCATCTTTTTCTTTCTATTTCAATATGAAAAGGACAGAAGATTAATATTAGTTTAGTCCTGTCAAATTAGTCAGCGCCTGGCGTAAATTGACGTATTTTTAGTAGCAAATGTTTTAATCTCGTCCAACTTGTCTATGGATTATCTAATTTGATAGGACTAAACTAATATTTTATCTTCTGTTCTTTTCGTAATGAAATAGAAAGAAAAATAAGCACTGAACTTAAATTTAGTTTAGGAACAACAGAATCGGGGCCAATGTCGTACCTAATAACTAGATTACGAACGAAGACAACAGCTAAGCATTCCCTATATTCCAACTTAACAAGTAATTCAATATTTTTCTCTAAGCTTACAGGTACAGCGTGTTTCAGAAAAGTGTGGTCATTTTTAAGGTGAATACGCAGTGGTAGACCGCGAAATTCAAATATGATAGTCATTACAATCATTAATATGTTTCTTTAAGTTAGATTTGTTACATACCTAAGCACTTTTCCATGTTCTTATGGTACTCGTATAAATCTAACTTAGAAAGATGTAAGTATTAATGATTCTAATGATTATAATTCTGTAAATACGTACCTGTTATAATCTCGAATCAAATTTTGTTCAAGATACAACCTGACACTGACCTGAAAATTGCAAAAAAACGTAAGAAAAATTGAATTTCGCGGGATACAACTGCGCATTCACCTTAAAGGTGTGTTCCAGCCCATCAAACCGAACTTTCTCCATGGGACTAACATCGTAAACGCGACAAAATTATCAGCCAGGAAATTATCATACATTCAGGTCAACATTGAAGTTTTGTATGGAACAGTTGATAATTTTTTCGCGATTACGATGTTAGTCCCATGAAGAAACTTCAGTTTAATGGTCTGTACCCACACCCTTAAATATGACTACACCTTTCTGGTACTTGCTTTATTATAACATCATCTTAAGAACCCAAGAAACAATGCCCCAAGTATTCTAATTAACTTCGTTCATCTGATTAACATGAATTATACCCTCAAAGTTCAAAAGCTAAAAAACAATTTTAACTTTACTTATCTTCGGGCTGAGAATGACTTTTGACATTTCAAGCTAACATTAGTCTTTTATGAGATAATCTAGAAACAGCCGTTTCGAAAGTCATCGCACTTTCGCGAATTACTTAGCTGCTGTGTTTAGAATCAGCTTTTATGGGTACTACAGCTGAGCTTGAGGTCCTGCGCGGTAATTGCGTAACACACTAACAGTAGCAATAACTTTCAATTTGACAATTCAACAACATTCATTGCCTTATTTACGTTGTTGAGGAGACACATTTTCCGACCATATGAAGCAATGGATTACCAATATCCTTCAAAATGATTCCGATTGATAAATTATTTATTTTCTGCAAGTAGGTTTGTACAAACACTTCACGTCAATCTTATTTTTTTTTTAACTAGATGAGGTCGGCGTTTGCTATCTGACCATTCTGAGAAGTGTGTGATTGGTGAAGATTAGTGTGTTACGCCATTAGTTTGCTGGTCGGACAAAGTGTTATTGGGTTTTTCTATCTGGAATTTCTCAGTAGTAGCCCGGTGCGTGAATTTATGCCCGGCTGATGGCAATAGACTCACCTCCTATTGCATGGGACTCAAACACAACTGGCAAAAGGTGGGTGTAGATATGTACTCTAAGTACACCTCATTCCAAGCCTTCGGGGAAACAAGGTGTGATGTAGAAATACCTACCAATAGTAACGTTCCATTATGTAAAGAAACCAACATTTTAAAACACGATTAACGTTTAATGAGTCTCTTACAAGTTATATGTATGTTACTCGATCGTTACTCACGCGCAGAACAAAGATGCCATTAATTATTTCCAAGTTACTAGCAAAACTGATAAAATGAGTCGTAAAGCTATCGGCCCATAAAATTGTTGTAAACATTAGACCTATTAGCTGAGCAACACCACTGATCTGCTTCTGGTTTCGTCAGTCATTGGCATTAATTGGCCTCTGTATTGAAAAAAATATCAGTGCATGGTGGGTTGCGGGTTCGGGCGGGCGTTTGTTCGTCGGTTCGATTACAATACATGGTGTAATAAGCTCGGAGTGTATATTTGGGGGGCGCCGTGACGTATCTCATCGAAAGGGAGCCCTGCCACTACCGCCGGTCAATAGTATAGTGTTATGTGCGTCGATCAGTCGCGGTCGCCGCTCCGCACGCCGCCGCCGCCCGCGCCGCCCGCGCCGCTCGCTCATCAAAATGACATTCTCAATACATTGACGTTAAATTAAAAACATTGAACATGTGTTGTGCCAGGTTCGCCGATTACCTGTTCCGTAGTGTAGTGAAGTACACATGTGGACTAGCCAGCCGCGAAAGTAAGTAAAAACTGCACCAAAACGTCCGGCACACACGAGCCGCTCAATCTGCAGTGTTCCCGACGCTAAAATTAAACCCGATAACATTCTGTACATTATAATTATATGTGACTACAAAATTCATTGTAACTTATCAACGGTGATGGAACATAAAGTTTACTACATTGTGTTTTGTTTATGTTAGTTTAATGCTTGTTTTTATTGACGTCTCTCGTGAAATTACGAAACTATTAATATTTTTCGAGGTGCAATCGTTTTTGCGTCCTAGTACGCTGCAGACAGACAAGTTTAGTGCTCAGTCACGTCCTCAAGGCAACTTTCTCGAATGTTTCTGAGTATTAACTTGTGTGTATAAGCACTGACGAATGTGCACGAACCACAGATAAGTATAGATATCACGAACCCATTGTGTAAGCTGAAGCTTACTCATAACAAACCGTTGGTGTTTGTAGCTGAAACATCCATCGATGACATTCGGAATTCATGAGTGCACCGTAGAAATTAAACGAATAGGTATGTCACCAATGTCGCTCGCGATAATAGTTCAGGAGTCAAGGTCCAATATGTAATTTATTATTGCATGCCGCATTATAATAAAAGTTACTATACAAAAGCAATTTGAAGTACACTGAATGGTTCAGTAGCAAAACGATAAATAATTGTACAATATTTTACGGTGATATTTAAGAATCTAATTTATTTGTTTGTTACCTCATTAAAATCGTAAATGAATTAACCATGTAATTGGAATATGCAATTTACCTCTAACAGAGAGAAACTAAGTAGTCTTGGGCTGTAGTGGATGGAGGCTGCGAAGAAAATCTTCGCCTTATGAGGAAACGCGGTCACGTGGTCGTTGGCATCCATACCATACTAATGTATTCCTGTTTTCTCCCTGGTTAATGATACCAAAAGGACAATTCCCGTAGTTAAAAACGTTCAAAATCAATTCGCAATCTCATCTCAGCGACAATCAATGTCAAAAATGTAGGGATTTTTGAGTTGACAGATTGAGACTGCGTTCTTAAAATTAACAGAATTGCCCCTCAGTCCAATAGTTTTAACGATATAGGTAGTACATATCTACCAGTTCCTGTTTTGTTTTATGGCGTATTTTTTGTCTGAAATTCATATAGGTATGACCTATTCGGATCAAATGCACTCTCTTCAATAACCGGATCATATAACTGTTGTCAATATCATGTCGACATTTACCTACTTCATTGGGTATACACTTACTAATACTACCTGTTTATAGTGCAACTTGCTAATTACCGTCCCGTTGTCAGTAATTATGCCATAAACGAACAGTTGTAATGTGGTAACTTGAAGTAACTTAGGAGTACCTACCTACATGTTTTATAGAATTAAATTCAATGGGTATGATGTACCGTAACCAATAATAAGGAAAATAATCATATTTTATATTACACGTAGGTACATTTTTTATTTTGGTATTATTAATAATAACTAAAGTATAGTGGTCACTGTGTAAATTACCTATTATTACGTATAAATCAGTTATTATTTCTTTAAAGTAGGTACCTAACTTTAAAAAAAAAATTAAATTTAGTCACTGCAGATTCAATGATATCTAAATGGCATTTTGTATAAATATTTTTTTTAAAACAAATTTAAAATGTAATGAATAAATCTAGCGTGTCAAATTTTATTTCCAATTGAACGAATAAAGCGCGCTGACCTTGACCAGGCGGCCAAACATTATCCTTTTGTCTCAATTGGCCCGTAATTGCTGGGGACGTCTTCAGTTCTATTCTCAGATACAATTTGCACTTACTGTTCTGTCAAATTGCACCTTAACTGTTGCTCCGCGTTAAAACTTATTATGCCGCAACAGGACAAATTCAATGAAAAAACTGGTCACCATCCAAGGATCTAACGGCTAAACGATCCACCGTGTCCACCACTTTACATGCTTCATAGCGTTAATAAATAATATATGTTGTTGTTATAGTAGATCTTGAATTTGTTCGGATGGATGCGATAACGTCACACAACGTTTCACATAGTCAACAATATTTTTTTTATTTCAGCCAAAATATAAAGCCAAAACAAAATTAGTCAATTATACATAGTCATTGGGATTAAGTAAAGCTTAGTGGATGAATAGTGTAAATATAACTAATATAATATCAAGTGTCTCCGTGCTGATTGTGCTGTTTCCGATGTGTGTTATATGTGATGTGCTTGAGAACTGCATGGAGCGCCACGTGGATTATATTTATAACTAACCGCTAACCACAAATCGTCACGTTTACGGGAAACTAAAAACTCTAAAAATGCCTAAAGGTAAGTGTCACTACACAGCAACATTCACAAATATTGCAGATCTGACCCATTAATCATGACCTGACATGACTCACTTCCATCGAAGTACTTTCCTCAAGACTCTCGCTATACCAAGACGTTGAGACATGACTTAATTGCCATTTTGAAATTATGTTAATTGATGAAGGAAATGCTATGATTTGATGTTTGTTTTATTAATTAGGTGGCACAGATTTTATTTAAACATCTTGAGGAGTGACCTCCCCAACTATAGATACATATTTGTGGAATGTTTATAATTCCCTGGTGGTTGGTGGCTCACATGTCCGCATCTCGTGACATCACCGCCACTAAACAGTATCGTCAACTGCTGATTTCAAGGCTGACAATAATAATCAACAAACGCAACTAATCTAATAAAATCAATAATAAAAGAGCTAATCAATCACATGTCTATACTGCCTCGCTTCATGCAATACGCAATCAATTCACAAGTTCTATAATTGTTTCGAGTGTTTCTACTGAAATTGTTAGTGCATCAATCCGCACTAGGCCACCTGCTTCATTACACGTTCGTTTCGAATAAAACTTTACATTTAATTAAAGTCTTTGGGCTCTCAAACAAAATAAAGTAGCGCAGTAACAATATTTCCAGAAAGCATAAATCTGACTGCTGCTTATTGTTTCAGCCATAATGAATCACTATTGTTTAGTCTTATAGCGATATCTGCTTCGTCTGCTCGTCTCTCAGTTTGATACTTTGAGGTCACGTCTATCAAGATTATTATGTTTTTATTCCACCTATGCTCGTCATTAAATAAGATTGAAGTAATCGTTCGTATATAAGTAATGCATTTATTCAATACTTACCCATTGCAAAATATGTGTAGTGCATGTCGGTGGACACACTATGGAAAATAAAAGATTCAAACGGAACATTACATTTTCTAGCAGTCTTATTTATATCATCTGGAAAAGCTGGGAAAAATAGTGAGAGAAAATAATACAGTAGTGAATATATGAAAATAAAAATCTTGAGATATAAGATGAACATATTCTACCTCTGCCTCGATAAAACATGACAAACGCAGAGGAATAACCAAGTTTACCTCATAACAGATAATTTGAACAGGAACAGGATGGTTTCATGGACTAGGCTTGTTGAGACGACAAAATATTTGATAAGTGAAACGATTTTGCTATTAGGGTAGTGTCTCACGCATCGCTTGATTGGCCGTCTCCCGTTTCACTGTTGACGCCACTTGAATCAATGAAGTGCCATTGGCTCATTGTTTAATCGTCTGTTTTATCAGCTGTAATGAACATAGCCGAGATGTCCGTGCAAGCGGCTCGTTAAGGCACCCAATCATGATACATCGACGTTCAGCGTGCCTGCGATGTATACGTATTGTTTTTAGCTTTGCAAACGTGCGATTTTTTACGCCCATTTCCAAGAATTTGTTTGTTTTGTTATCAGAATTAACGCAACTGTTTGGCAAATTATATTCCTGTGGATTCGGTTTTAGCTTCTCTGATTTCGTAATAATTTCTCCTTTTGAGATTGTTTTTCTTTTACCTATCCTGCCTGTCTCCGCAATATCATGTCTAATTCGGTCGAACAGACGTGATATTTACCACCAGCTCGTATGTTTTTGTTTGACCTTTGAAAAAGTCAATGTGGATTTTATAAACATCTCTATGTAGTTCACAGTAGAGTTGCATTTAGAACTTCAGGCTCTTTGTTTTCTAAAATACAATAGTATCCCTCGAGCCTTCACCAAGCCAAGATTGATTTAATAATAAAGTTTCCTTCCATTCACATAACATTCTACAATACATGTGACACAGTTCATTGGAAGCGAATGCATTAAAAGAACAATAACATTGGCTTGATTGGCGCGCCTCGGGCGTCGCTTCTGTGGACCATGCACCGTTCACATCTCTATTGATTTTGGAACAATTGTGCACAAACGTCACTGACCCTGGCGTTTTGTTGAATCGTGTGAATAGTGATATTGCACCATTTCGGAGTTGCCGTTACGTTCAGCAGTGTGTCTTATAAGTATTATGTTGAATTTGAACAGAATTTGTGGGTGGTCCTTTTACACGTGCCGAGTCTATCAAATATTTATAGTTTAAATAAAAATATAGCGTAAATGTTTTTCTATTATTAATCGTGACAAATGTAGTCATAATGTGAGTCAACATTCGTTCGATATGGCTGGTGTAATTACATTCCTTACACTGCTATTGCAGGTGCAAAATACTCTCTATTTTTGTAAGTAGATATAAATTTCCATCCTACAGACCGCTCAACACGGGATGCACATGTAAACGCTCCAACAACATCTGTTTCTGCGCACGGAAAGTCGGAACCGATTCGCGTCGAACTTCTTCATCGTTTATTATTGTCACGTTTCTGATACAGACAGGAAACTGCAAATGGGATTTATGTGCTTGAATTTAGTGGCAATTCTGTCAGGGTCTTTCGGAGATGAAGGAAGTTTTATGCGATATGGAGCTTGCAGGTGCCAGCCATAATGTTTAGTGTAGTACGAGTATGTGCCATCATTTTTAAAGAAATAACAAGGATGCTTCATACATATCTGGCAGCACTAACCCTCTCTTATCCAGTCCTACAGATTCAGGAGTCACAAACAATTTTCATCAATTTCTAATGGAACCTTTTGTCCCCAGGCGACGCCGACATGTCGCTGAAGCAGGGCAGCGGCACCGGCAAAGTCCACTTCGGTGGTTTGGACGATGTGTCCTTGTATGGCACGCCTGTGGAACCAGCGCCCCCGGCCACGGATGCCAAGCAAGGCTTCCTGCGAAACCAGCTGCAGGCCCTCTTCCAGCCCACCGACAACAAACTAGCCATGAAACTGTTCGGGTCTAAGAAGGCGCTAATGAAGGAGCGCATCAGGCAGAAAGCTGCGGGCCACTGGGTCATACATCCGTGCAGTAGTTTCAGGTGAGTGACTTTTGTTTTTAGAATGTGACACGAACTTTGCCGAAGCGCAAACATTAAATAAGTAGTAGTATTGTAGGTATGCGGAATTTATACCTAAACGTCTTGTTTCTAGTAAATGAGATAATGAAATGGATGTGTTAATTTCGTCTATTCATCATGAGATGTCGTCTAGTTATTTATTCGACTTTAAAAGAAATTAATTATGACAATCGCCGTTGTTAATTGTTATAAATCAACAAACAATTAATCAAAAAATCAATACGTAACGATACGCATAGTTTCCGATAGACCGTACTTAAAATCCACATTATAAAAGCCGCTTTTGTCACGTAATTAATACTGCATTAAAAAACAATTAATGAGATACTTACCTACTTCTATATCGAAATTAATATCGCTACACGAGGAAAGCTGTTCATAAGATACTTATAAACCGCTGATTACCTATACAAAGTGGAGATGACAATACAACATTAAATTAAACTTCGTATACCTAATGTCGTTCTCAGTCTGCATACAAAAAATCAATCAAATAATTATATCCAATAGTTGAATCACTGGACATTATTTTTCATTTTTAAAATCTTCTACATGATGTATCTGATAACAAGCCAGCACCGACAGGTTAAAGACATCTGCACTTAAACACAACATGTTGTCAGCTCGCCAGTTCAATAACCTTCGCCAAATTTGTTCTTAAATTTTATTTCCCGATGCGTACTAATGCATATTATACCTTATGCTTGAAACATCAGAGTCATGCATGCGGAAGTTATTACAAACTAAAAATGTTTCATTTTTTAAAAACCTGCAAAAAAGGGGTGCCCTGCACACTGACCTATACGCTTTTTTCAGGTTTCGGCCATACATTTGTTGGGTCAATAACACCGCGCTGTTGCCGCAATATTTAATGTTATTTTTTGTTTACACTTATATGCTATTTAATATGTTCGAAAAAATCACTTGTTCAATTTATTTGATGGTTCCTAAATATTCCTAATAGTGTTTTCATTTATTATTGTATTGTCATCTCCACTTTGTATAACGCGTGATTAATTGCTTACACTAATTTAACATTGGTAAGTTTAACTACAGTTTAACAGTCTGATATTTTTAATCCCGCCATCTTTGATGAGAGATCGTAACTTTTGACGTAAACTCTGGAATGTGCATTTTGTTTGTCCGTTCAATGTCAAGTTTTTTTCAAGGATATGTTTTGTTTGATAACGAAGAAATAATAATTATTTTCAGTTTCATGCGTTTTGTTTTATGTTTCAATAATTTTGTGTACTTTATAAACACAGGTGTTTCTGAATGTTTGAAGTGAAACTTCATAAGCGGCGATTCAATACTTGGACCAGCACCCTAATTGCGTAACAAACTATCAATCTCAATCTGAATCATTTTGAAGGTTATTGCTAATCCAGTTCTTCATGTGTTCGAAAAATGTGTCTGCTCAACAACCAATTGCAACTGATAGTGTGTTACGCAATTACCCCGCAGAATTGACAGTGAAATTTCAAGGACGCGTCACGTCAGCGTTGGAGACAGAGAGAAGAAAGATATAACTCTCTCACTCTGTCTCTGACGCTAGTCTCTCCTATTCTTTATTGTCTAGCTAGAAGTTTCACTTCTATTTCTTATTCACGTATACGGTGCTGCTCGTGCATTTTTTTTTGTGTTTCTACCAACATTCAAAGCATGAACCTACTCATTTATATATGAAGAAAAAAATAAGTTACTAAACCAATGAATAAGAAAACAACAAACAAAATTATGTAAAAGAATATTTAATTAAGTTCTCATTTAAATTCAACTAGAGATGAGACTGTCCAATTTTAATATAAACTTCAATTAGAAATGGTAATCTGTTTTTGATATGAATTGTTATTTCCATAAGTATAAATATTTATTTAGTTCACGCAGTGGGCGTTAGTTTTTTTCGAATAGTTTAACCAAAATTGTAACACAGCTCGTGTTACAACGTTATTTTCGTAAAAAAAAAATACATCACTCCTTGTAATATTGTTGTGCTTGTTTTGGGAACTAGCTACAACAGCGCCATTTTTGACAGTTGCCTTCCCCGTTAGAAAAAAGCTAACCTACAAATTTTATCTAAAAATTTTTAAAATGTAATTAAACATCCGAAAATGTAATTTATCACTCCCACTAGAACTCACTTCCCAGAAGAAAAGTCATGCAGGAAAATCTTCGATTCTAGATCTCGGTTATAAAACATGGTTGTAGTTACTTACTAGCAGCGCCCCGCGGTTTCTCCCGCATAAGTGTCGATACCGTGGGAATATCGGAATAAAAAGTATCCTATATGTTATTCTGATGTATAAGCTATATTACTGTAAAGTTTCATCAAAATCTGTTCAGTAGTTTTTGCGTGAAAGAGTAACAAACATCCATCCTCTCAAACTTTCGCATTCATAATGTTAGTAGAATTATCAAACAGCATACCTAGGTACTGATTATAATTTTATTTTAGGTATATCCTCTATCCTATTTTTCACAATTAACACTCCACAACATGGCCGATCATAGAAGCATGTCACAAAAGCAGAGAGGTTATTTTAACGTTAACGTAGCACTTAGTCTGCTTAGTTTGCTCAGCGGACCGTTCAGCAGTGGTGTTGAATGAGTAATTATATAGAGCTGTTATCTCATTGTGTGTTGACATTTTCCGCTGACTGTACTGGGTATAGGTTGTATTAAATTGTGAGGGACTGGATGAAAAAAATTACTGATGAAACTTTGTCGTACATACGACGACATAATTATTAAGCTATGCATTACCAGTACAAGCTAACTTCTCATTGCACGAAAAGCAAAGCAAGGTCAGCTTAAACTGGAAATGTATAGCTTAATAAGTCGTCGTTATTCTTTATTTTCTTAGTGTATCGAAAAATTCAAAAATGTTTGGCCCAAAAATTAAGCAATTTTTTTATATGTATACAACGTGTTTTTTTTATATCCCATAACTCTAGGGGGTCATTGTACTCGTCATTATGATCAACTTTTACTATGGGACCATATCTGAAATAAAAATCAGCTGTTCCCTACATTTATGTTCGTATAACTCGTCAAAATGTAGGGAACAGCTGATTTTTTTTTTTCACGATTTCTGGTTTAGTCCTATAGTAAAAGTTGTTAATAATGACGAATACAATGACCCCCTAGAGTTATGGGATACCAAAAAAGAACACGTTGTATAATCCATCATAGCTATATTATTGAATTGAGTCGGAAGCAAATTTATTTTATTTAATTTTTAAATAACATCCATTGAATGAACTTTTGGTTTCCAGCAATTACTTAGCTGTCAAAATTAGACCTGGTAGGTCAATAATACTACACCTTTAATCTAAAACAGAAATTAAAGTTCAATAATTTCTACACGTTTCTTTTTAAAGGAAAAATATCGTCTTTTTGTAAAATTAATTAAACATACAATAATAATACATAATAATACTACAATTTTAATTTAAAACAGCAATTAACGTTCAATCTGAGGCCCACTTGCACCACAAATCAATAAATGCCTTTAACGCTACATGTATTTAAAACATCATTCTGGCTCTGTGATCATCAAACGATTGATAGAAATAGAATAATGTTTTATATTCGTTTAGCGCTAAATACATTTGATGAGAACAATTTATTCTAATTTGATGTGAGGCACTATTTTCCTCCCTGTTTTAATGCTTTACAGTTATCTTAACATTTTAAATACTATTTTCTGTTATATTCGCACGGGTAGCATATAGAACGGGTTTAAATAACAATACAGTTACTAACATAGCTCAGCATTCCTTTTTAAAGCTTAATACAATGTTATTTATGATCCTGAAATATTTTCCCTAAGTATTTGATTGCAGCGATCTGAATTGTTAAAAAATTTCCTTTTTATTTAAAAACTTTGCTTAAAGTTAAGTATTGAGTAACGACTGTTTTACCATACATTTTTGACGTTTAAACTTTACTTAACTTTAATAATTGTTTATAAATAAGCCCCTATAAGATTAAGATAATCTAGAAACATTCATCATTGATTATAGAATAAAATATTTAAAACTAACCTAATACAACGTTTACAATTAGAGCATTGTTTTAAAATCATCAATGAACAAACTATTTTTTTTAAAGCTAACTATGTTTATTAAGAAAATCGTGTTGATACTAGCATTGCTTTATGCAGCAAATTGAGTCTTATTGCCTTAAAATAAGACTTAATTTTCTTTGGCTCAATCGGTGGATAGTATGGCAAAATACATAATTTTTGATAAAAAAAACCGATATTAAAGTTACTGAAATCGATTCAGTAGTCAATTATGAACAAACTATTTTCAGGTTTTGCGCATTTAACGTTACACATTGTATAACTATCAGTTTTGACAAATAATTTGGCAAAGATGCTCAAATCACTACATAGTATAAAACAAAGTCACTTTCTCTGTCCCTTTGAACGCTTAGATCTTTAAAACTACGCAACGGATTTTGATGCGGTTTTTTTTTTTAATAGATAGAGTGATTCAAGAGGAAGGTTTATATATACATAATACATGCATGCATGTGATGTCGTAAATAAACACATTTTTTTGCGCTTACTTTTCAAACGCTGGCTGAACCCTACGAGATAGGTCAAAATAATGTACTACAGTATTGTACACCTTAAAAAGGTCTACAAAAAAGTCCACGATGGTATATGTCTATCTCTTAGGGATAACCCACAATAATCATTTTTTAACCTTTACTTTTTACGAGAAATAATGGCTTATTTACGAAGCGATTTTAAGCAATACAGCATTAATCCTTATACAATTAAGTACCTTAAATACATTGTGCATTTAATATAGATAAATATGGCCCTTTACAGCATGTAATTTTAATTAATATTTTCGAAGATATGATTAAAATATGATTTAAAATGCAGGGACATAGCGGTTGCTGCGGTACCGGCCGCGGCGGCGCGTGCTGGCATTCTTGAAATACCTGTACTTAGTATCAGTATTGCACCCGTGCGAAGCCGGGGCGGGTCGCTAGTAAACTAATAAAGATCACTTTGAAAAACCTCTTTAAATTAAACTTATTTTACCATAACTAAAAAAGTATAGAAAAACAAAATATGTAGGTAGGTAACATCTGACTTGATCATTTTATTCCGAAAATCTAATGTCATCGGAAAACTTTTCAGCGAAATGTCATTGTGATAGGTTGTTGCGCTGGTCGCGCCTGCCTGACCTTCACTAGGTATGACCATGGTTTAGCAATCCGTTACACTAAACGGAGCTAATATTTTCATAGCAACCACAATTTTTGCGACTCACTCGCATCTGTTTTTTTTAATGCCAATTTTCAGCTAATGTGAGTGGCCTAATCAAAATACTTTTTAAAGTAGGAATTTAAATAAAAATTTGAATATTTTTTAACGTTGTTTGTTGAAAAAACGATCAAAACCAGCAGGCTTAGCATGACGCATTCTATTTCTACGTAGAATAGACACAGCTCTTTCTATACAAAGTGACATTTCGTTTCTCCACTTTTGACATAGCACCGTAAAAATTCTTCTACAATCTGTCATTTTGTCTTTCGTTTCTAACAATCTTTGTCTAGGTCTTTTTATATGTAGACTATTTCAGAAGAAAGTTTTCTATCCCAAGTGTCAAAATGACGCTGACGACTGACAGTTGTAAGGAGATTTTAAACTTTCTACACGACGGCCACAAAGTATAAACGGTTATCTACAAAATCATGATATAACTACAATATTTTTTTGTTGCAAAACACGGTATTTCAACACTGAGAACAATTTTTGTAGTTGTCTTTATATACGTGATTTATTATCAGTAAAAAAACGAATAAAAATCCTATGACAAAACAGAATTCTGAGTCGAGTTATGTAAAAGAGTATGTATTTCGTAAAAAGTGCAGTTGATTCTTTCTACTTTGCTGCCGTCGTACTATCTACACGGAATGTCATCTTTGTCTACTCTTCCGTCGACAAAACGGTGCTCATGCTAAGCCTGCTAGTCGCAATCTCATCTGAGCGAAAATCACTGTCAAAAATGTAGGGAAAGTAGAGGTATTTTGGACGGACTGAGACTGAGATTACAACGCCAACGTTTATAAAAATACAAGGATTGCCCCTCTGGTTTATACGTTATGTACGATATTAATACATAATATCAGCTACCAATAGTTGAAACGTCCAAATAGTGTTTAAGGGGACTACAGGACCTAAACGCAAAAAACGCAAGTTTTATAATAAAAGTATATGATCGACTACAGTAAACAAAATCAGAAAAAAATATATGATATTCTTCAGAATATATGCTAGTTAGATAGTGTTTTGAAAACATAATACAACTAATTTGATACGATAGTAAAAAAAAATAATGAAGATACTTCTAAAAACTTTCCTTTCACAATAAAAACCATAGGTGCTACAGATTATTCTACAAGAAACATGCTATTATAGTACTAGTGTTTTAATTTTTTAGTCCATACAATATTTTTTGTAAATAGATAATTGCTTCATATTTTTCAATAAATTACCAGCGTTGTGTCATCGCGCTTCTCTTTCTTTTCTATGCAGTCCGACAGTGACCGCGCTTTAGGTCGTGTAGGCCCCTTAAACGGTCCAAGGCATTTGTTATCCACCAACCAACCCGCACTAGGCCCGAGTGGTAGACTTCAACCCACTCCCTCTCAGAGAGGTGAGGTGAGAGGTGGGCTGTATCCCAGTTGTGGGAACACTATAGGCTGATTATGCTAATATTAGGTATACATAAACACTAACATTTTCTATTCAATAATAATCATTTGATCATTGGAAAATAATAATAGATATGGATTGTAGTAACAAATGGCATTCTATTGATTCTGTCTATCCCCATAGAAAAGGCATGAATTTATATACGTACTAGCAGCGCCCCGCTGTTTCACCCGCATTAGTTTCGATCCCGTGAGAATATCGGGATAAAAACTATCCTATGTCCTTTTCCGGGACTCAAACTATTTTTAAGTATACCAAATCTCATCTAAATCGGTTCAGCGGTTTAAGCTTAAAGAGGTAACAGACAGACACAGACACACTTTCGCATTTATAATATTAGTATGGATATGACATTGAGTTAACATACGTAAGTCACCTACTTTTTTCAGTAACTATTCATAGACCATTATTTAGTAGATCACTATCACTGCATTACTGAAATGCACATACAGATCCAACTGCACGATATGGATGTGAAAACAAATCTTCTATCTATACTTATAATAAATCTGTAGAGAGGTCAATTCTGTACATGAAATATATTTCCAAAATAACTATCAGCGGGTGATTAGTGATCGATACTGATGCCAAAAATGCAATCAGTAAAATTTTTGTCTGTCTGTCTGTCTGTCTGTCTGTCTGTATGTTCGTTATAGAAACAAAAACCACTCGACGGATTTCGACGAAACTTGGTACAATTGTTCTTCATACTCTTGGTCAGGTTATAGTATACTTTTCATCACGCTACGATCAATAGGAGCAGAGCAGTGAAGGGAAATGTTGGGAAAACAGGAGAACTTACTCCATTTTTAAGCTTCCGTCGCGTGTGCAGCCTTAATGGTTAAAGCTACACAGAAATCATATATGACGGAAATGTTCTCCTTAAAATTATATAAAAAATATCCTACTAATATTATAAATGCGAAAGTTTGTGAGGATGGATGGATGGATGTTTGTTACTCTTTCACGCAAAAACTACTGAAAGGTTTTGGATGAAACTTTACAGTAACATAGCTTATACATCAGAATAACACATAGGATACTTTTTATCCCGATATTAAAAAAATCACATTCATTCAGAAATAAACACCCACCTGCCCCAATCATTGCACAAAACTTTTAAACATACGTACATACGACGTCATATGAAGCTATACATTTTCAGTTTTACCTGACCTCGCATTGTATAGGATTTTCGTACAATGAAAAGTCAACTTATACTGTGTCGTCGTGCGTAAATACATAATATTTATCTGAACAATAAATTAGACACTGAATGAGCCTTGCTCAGCTGTCATCCTGAATATGGTAGGCAGTATATTTCAATTTAGGAATAAGTGAACGCAGCACGAACTTAAAATTTAATGTTGCTAGAGCTGAACTCACAAAGACCGTATTGTGGGCCTAATTCGGACTAGTAATTAGGCCGCCATTGCAAATTCCTATAAAGGAGAAAAGCTTGTTAACTATGCTAGGGAAACTTCGCAATTAAATCCGTTAACGAGCTTCTGGCAAATAGAATTTAAATCTATCTGCTAAGACAAGTGGGCAGTACTTGTTTGAGGACTCTTTTGTTCATTTTCTTTTGTAATTATACTGATAAAGCAGACATAAGTAATAAGCTGAGATAAATAATTATACCGTATGTGTAAAAATAAGTTTATCTTCAGTATTTTTAATGCTTGTATACTAAAAATAGAACTTTATTATAAATATACTGACTTGTTTGTTATCTGTCTGGTTAAAAAAAAATATTTATCTATCAAAGTTTATCGTACAATTTCAGTACAACGTATTGAAACTACATAGATTAAATATTCAAAACATTTTAATGCATAAAAATGATCTGTAGGCACTGACGCACCTGATAAACATTAATCATTCATGCAATTAGCAATCATTTCAATATCTATGTCACTGTATTAATGCTAGCAATATACTTTTATACTCTGTGCTGTGTCACAGATAAAAAGTGAAACGATTTTTTGGTCGCAAGTGCACTGACAACTGACATGACGTTCGTCTAAAATCTAATTCCTAATTTAAATTGTCATTTCAAGTCCGGATAAGCAGAATACAACCTGTTGACCTGCGACATGTCATTATTATTATTTTTTTATATAAAAATCACATTTGACGCTCAAGAGAAAGGTAACATGTATATTAAACTTTCTAGTCATCGATTAGATGTAATATTGTAAGTCTGTAAAGTGAAATCCAATGTTAGTCGTTTATCGGACGCTGATGTCCGTCCGACATCAGAAAGCTTCCGGCTGAGCTGCTGTCTCGATTACTTAGATACCGTCAATCGATCGAGCGATTCGCTACTCGATATCGAATTTATAGACACTAGGGATTGACGTCTTCGAGGTTTTAAATCTTCGATCAATACTATTATTGATCGAAGTTTTAAATTATTCTTTCTTTAAATATGTTTTTGTCTTTTTAACTGCTTCATTGCTCTAGTGGTCTCAAATGCAACAGCTGCTGAGCGTATGGATCTGAGTTTGATTCCATGGGCGGACAAAGTATTTTGGAAAATCACAAAATCAATTTGGATTTGTACCCAGCGCCCTAATTGCATACAATTACAATCCACTATGTATCCAACCCTCTTTGTAATAGGGATGGTTGGTTACTATAAGTTGGAAGTAAAGCGCAATTTTGCACTGGTTAAATATGTTTTTTATAGTTTTTAGTGTTATGTTGAATAATCCGCAAATACTGGAATCTTTGGGATTGCTCGTTCCAAACAGTAAGCTGCGACAGTGGCCGAGAGAGAGACTGTTTAAAGTCCCGGTGGTCCGTACAAACTTGTTAACTTGTTAAAGTTTGCACCGGTGCGGCAGGCAATAAAGATACTCAACAGCGTCTCTCTGCGATTGGATATCTTTACTTGCTCTTTGGCGGAATTCCGGATGGTGACATTTAACTTATTGTCCTCCGTATGAATTGTGTCGACCCGAAAATTGACTGGTATAAATTTGAACCCTGTCAGTCAAAATAAACCTAAAAACATTTCATTTTTGTTGGTGATGGTATCAAATTGGTTTTGGGTGCTATCCACGAGTGTGGAAATTGTAACTACATTGTTGTATTGGGTTCCTACCTGTAAAACAAATGTAAGTGGTAATAATAAATAAAACATTTTCAATCATTTTAAAGTAAGCATATTGCTAATCCATTGCTTCGTATGTGAGAAAAGATTGTCTGCTCAAAAAATAAATAACTCAATGAATGCTGTTGAACCGTCAAAGTGGAAGCCTTTGCTACTGTCAGTGTGTTAGGCAACCTCTCCGATGTTAAGGGCTATAATTATGCTCATCACATATTATTGGAACTTAATATTACAGACGAAATGTTAATGTAATTTATACCTCTGCTTAGCCGCTTAAAGAATACAAGCGTGATATTATGTTCCAGTCTTCTTAAACTCAGTTCATTGGAGATCAACCTCATCAATTCATTGAATGGGTACTTGTCAGCAAACCATTGCTGACTGTTAAGATCAAACCGACGACCTTGGCATCCGTTATTTATCCGTTCGCACCGAATAATTCACTTCTCTCTCGATAAAATTCAATGATACAGCTTCAGACTTATACGTTTCTGCTGTGTTGTTTTCAATCTTTACACTACATCACGCCTTTTTATCTGAAGAGCTGGCAGAGATGTATTTCCCACGTTTTGCAAGTCCCTTGTAACAGGGCCTTATGCCATCAACTGGGAAAAATGCAAAATTGGGACTGCTATTGTGATATTCCTGATGAAAACCCTATGCAAAACCAGGGAATCGGAAACAGGAGCATGCGCAGCAGTGCTCACTGACGATCACTAGCACTAGACCAACGAAAATGCCAATAAATGCGGAATAATATATCAAAAAAGATTAAAAGAACCTTCAATATAAAATAATAGCATCTGCCCGCGACTTCGTTCGCGTAAAATTTCTTGTTCCCCCGACCCACCCTGTTGCATCGCCTACCTGCGCTGTTACTTCGTTTTCGCTTAGTGTCCTTGCGTAATGTTGAATCCTCAAAAATTAGTCTATCAAATGAAAAACGAATTTTAGTTCCAAACCGATTGTTAGTTCCAGAGATTAGCGCGTTCATATCACGCACAATCGGTCTTATATTGAGCGTAGGTTCGTTTACTGCATCACCGTGTCGTTTCGCTGACATGCCAACAATTAAACAAAGGACGGTTCGGTGAAACAAATGCCGCATGAAAATGTAACAGACGATGTTATTGAGTGATGTCTCAGATATGAAGCGTTATTGATTTCTGAAATAAATTGTTTGCAAATAAAACGAAATTATTGAGAAAATAGCCAATAAGATATGACAATAGCCCAAAGGATGGATTGAAATGCAATAGGTCGACAGTTCAATCATAATACAGTAACAATGGCAGTTCAACCACATTCACTGTGTTATTTATGTTGTTGAGCAGACAAACTTTTTGAACATAATATGATATTAGCAATATCCTTCAAAATCATTCAGACTTTGATTGAAAGTGTGTCGCATTTAGGTTCCCTTGCACTATTGACGAAATCTACCCTAAACTAAACACAAGCCATATATAGCTGTCTGTTATATATCCTGGCTTTTTTTTTTTTTTAAGGATGGGAAATCATCAAATGACCCCTCCCGCTCTGGGTGGAGCAGAAGGGTGTGTCAGACTCTTACTGACTAAAACCCATCCGTGTTCCTTCCTTAGCCCTTTGTGTTCCGGGGTAGCGGTAACCCTTTCGGACAATCCCGCTGCTGTATATCCTGGCTGACTGTAGCCATTATGTCTGTTGAAGGGCTTAAGGGAAAACTTGCTATATGCAACTCACATTGAACAAAACGTAAAACATTTATTCCTACCTCAACGTTCAGGCACCCGCATAAAAAAGACGTCAAAAAATCCACAATCCATTTCAGTACAAATAAAACGCCAAAGAATACCGACTAGCGAGTACAATCAGTTCAGCGCCATTAATAAAATCAACAAAGTAACAATGTTCATCAAAAGCTATTGGCAGAACAATGGCGGCGTGCGCTTCGTATAATGACCGGAGAATACACGAGAACGACTGTATTCACGTACACCACCCAGAGTACGGAAAAAACCAGAAGCCGCAAACGTGAGCTGACTGAGGCTCTAGCGGGGTAATTGCGTAACACAATAACAGTAGCAATGGCTTTCATGTTGACAGATCAACAACATTCACTGCGTTGTTTACGTTGTTGAGCAAACATTTTTTTCGAACATGAAGCAATGGATTAGCAATATCCTTAAAAATGATTCAGATTGTGATTGATAGCGTGTTACGCAATCAGCGTGCTGAAACGTTATAAACTACTCATAGTCATATCACGTAACTCTTTTTCTTAAATTTTCGGCCGTTTTAGTGTTCTACGTCGCCCTAAAGTGGACTTGTAGAAAATGCCTAGCCTAAGAGGCATCAAGTCCGAATTTAGAAATATTTTTTTTTGTAATAGTGCACAAATAAATACATAATTTCTACGGGTGATAGAAAGGCCTTTTTCCCTAAACATCGTAAATTTGTTGTGGCGGTGGAAAGGAAGGCAGGGGCATGTTTGTTTTGTTTTGGACACCGTATGCGGCATGTGGAACATCTTATAATGTGTAGGCATAGTTATGATCGTGTGCGCCTTCTGGTTAGTTCTGTATTCTGTCTCGGGCTGGTATGCGGCGCGGAAACGATCTCATTGAAAGAAGATACAACCGGTTAGGGTGAGCAAATCCCGGCCCCAATGTCAAGAGTTCATAAATTATAGGCAACGTGTGTAAGAGGCGTAGATTATTTGAATAAAACCCATTAAAGGCTTTTAGCAAAAAAATATAAGGAAATTAAACTGATCTCGTTGATCTATAGGGGTTGCAACTCGCAGGACCAACGCTGGGCATGGGGTTCGGTTTCCTGATCGGGCACAGTGTTATACGGTTTTTCCTTTGGGAATTTTGCTATAGCAGCCTGGAGTCCAAGATTAACAGGCTCTGCTCTCAGACCTTATTACATGCAACTTAAACATAATTGGTGAAATAAAATTGTGGTTTAAACCTTTGCCTATCGTTGTGGGATATACAGTATGAAATTGAATAGGTGCGCCAAATTAAAACTTCAAACTCAACGTGTTATATAGAAAATTTAGAGCAAGATGAAGGATGCACATACATGCGTCGCGATTTGGCAACGTCGTCACGCGCCCTTTTTTTTTTGTAGGAACAGTCAAAATTAGGTAAATACCGTTAGTTCAACGAATTGCAAACTTGCTTCATGTTGTGAACTCTGCGATGAATGGATTGCATATCGATCGCGCGCTAAAATTTACTTTAATTTTCTTATATGATTTGAAAACTGAAAAAAAAAACTGAACGACTTTATTTCGTGTCTACTTGAATACTATAACTTACTTTGCACTATCTAAGCCGATAATTCATGACTTTCAAGAATTTAGATTTGGGAAATGACAATTTATAATGATTACGTAGGTAACAGTTACTGTTACTGCACCTCTTAGGGATTAATGACACTTATTCAGCTCTGTTCAGCGTTTGTCCATAGAAAACAACGATTTTCTATGAAGTCCGTTCAGCTTTCCGCGGCTGAACGGACGCGTACGCATCTCATACAAAATCGTTGTTTTCTATGGACAAACGCTGAACAGAGCTGAATAAGTGTGATTAGTCCCTTATTTTGAGTTGGCGCAAGTTTTCAATTTCATCCTGTATAATATGGTACTTAAAGACACTGAGTCAGTTGATTTAAATAAATACTTAAACTAATTGTCCTTGCTAAACAGAGCCACTCACTCCAAGAATTTATTAGGTAGCAGCCACTTGAAACGGAATAGAAACTCCCACGCTTGTACTTTAAGTACTTAAGTTAAAACTTAACCCAAACTTTAAGGTGTGTGAACTTGTCAAGCTTTCCAAGAAACAGGAGGAATACTTTAACAAGTACTTAAAAGAAAAATTGTAAAACAGTTTAATCTTTTTTTCAGACACTTTCTTGAAACTTTTCTCTTAGACTTGAAGTTCATTGACATGCCGATGCTGAATATTCGCATATAAAATAGTAGGCTGTACTTTCCATGGTTTTACTTGGCTACCTACTAACTTGACCAGGAATAACGTAGAGCCAATCCAAGATAGATTCTCCCCTTTTATTCTGTATCCAAATTCATTCAAATCCATTCAACCGACGGTAAATAATCAGTCTATAATGTTCTCACTTCTGGAAAACAGGCCTCCACTCGGGTTGGTCTTTTTATAGTTTTAGCACATGCTGGATAAAGCATTGGTGATGAAATAATTTAAACAAAGTGAAGCGCCTGTCTGGGTTCGAACCTAAGACCTACAACGCGTAGGTAAGTCACGGCCGTTACCACTGGGCAACCACTGCTCACCGACAAATCAGCGGACAGTACCTTATTGAATTTAAACATAAATGAAACCAAAATTCAACTAATCGGAATTACCGTAAATTTAAAGCAAGTATTATTGAACCAATTCTTCAAGTCCTCGAACGGCATATAAACATGGCTTCCCATTAAGTTGTTCCAACAGCCGTCAACTGTCAGAGGGATCGTTTAGCCACAAATTGGATCGCACCTGGTTAGCTCTACAACTAAACCGTACAATAGCGCTCCAGTTCCGCCTCTGAGTGCCATTTGCACATGATTGCTCAGGCACCTTCATACGACACCTGAGGCATATTGATACCTATAAGGCCAGGCCAATTACCTACCAACAATAACCCTTAGACATATTATAATATAATACAAAGAACTGTATCAGCACCCTAATTGCGTAACACGAGATCAATCACAATCTGAATCATTTTGAAGTTTATTGCTAATCCATAGCTTCCTATGTTCGAAAAAATCTGCTCGACAACGTAAAATGACGCAATGAATGTTAGGTATTGAACTGTCAAAATGAAAACTATTTCTACTGTTAGTGTGTTACGTAATCACCCCGCTGGTGTTAATTTGACACATCGAGCTGTAGAAAAAGACTTTCGCACAGATATATTATGAGTGAGATAGGGAGTGTCTATGGGATTTCTTGCTCGTTTTTCTCATAGGAACGTACTACGCTTATGAATTGGCAACCTTCACCTTCCTGAATGACAGTTCAAACGTGCCTGTAAATGGTTTAATTGCAACAAAGGATTTATTTTCGTTGCTTAAATAATTGTTTATATATATATATATTTATATATATTTTATTTAGGATATGTATATATTGTGTACCTATTTTAGTATATTGTATACTTATTATTTGCACCAATGACAGATATTTTATGTCCAAGCAAACCACTGTCCATTCCATGGTTGCCTGGAAGAGATCGCAGAAAGATCTAAGAGCTTGTTTAATAAATGTTTTGTTATGTATTTTTGCGGTGTTATACAACAAAGTATAGATAATAATCCATACTAATATTATAAATGCGTCAGTCTGTCTGTCTGTCTGTCTGTTACCTCTTCACGTTTAAACCGCTGAACCGATTTAGATGAACTTTGGTATAGAGATAGTTTGAGTCCCCGGAAAGGACATAGGATAGTTTTTATCCCTATATTCCCATGGGATCGACACTTATGCGGGTGAAACCGCGGGGAGCTGCTAGTAATACAAAAAGTTACAGTTTTATTAAGTAATTGTTTTCAAAGGCTTCCGTATTTGCAGTCGGGAAGTGTACCTACCTACTTTATATAAGCTTTAAACATATAAGTATGATGGATTTGGTCTGTAATGTACACATAATAATATTGTAAATTGGAAAGTACTTCAAAGTAATTTCTTTGAGCAAATATATCGTAAAATACGAACATAAACTTAGTACACTTGTGGCTAGTGACGTCACATTATAATTAAATCAATATTGTGTACTTTGTGATGTTGCTCACTCAGGCACATGACCGCGGTACGAATGAGAACAGCGATGCCGAAGAGTAATGAAGAAATTACACTGATACGTTATAAGTACCTGTCTATTGATACATTAATTAGGAGTAAAAGTTCAACTGAAGAATACTTATGTCCAAAGATCTTTTATCTCTCTATATTTGAAATTTTTATTTCTATAAAGTAGATCTTCTATGACACTTTAACAAGTACATTTTTGATCAAGATTTTAAAACTAGAAGGCGGGCATTTCCTAAAGTGTTAAATCAAACTCAGAGATCATGGGGTCTCATTTAAAGTCCAACTATTATATTATAAAGATGTGTGAGTCTAACAATGCAGCGCAATTTATTAGGGAATGGCAACCATTTAGACGTTATTATAACATGCAGAGTTATAAGTCAGAAATTCTGCAAAAGCGCTTTTTTATCGTATAAAAAAATCCATACAGCCTTTTAAATGGAGCAAAGTAAATACATATTGATTTTTCATCAGATTGTTTAACGAGTCTGAAAACACGGACGATTCGTATAAAAACTGAAATTCATGCCTGTTTCAGACAAAAATATGTGCCCCGCGCGAGATCCTTTGTTTGTTATTTTATTGCTGGCTGAGTACACAGACCAAATTAGGTAGTCAGATAAAAAATATGCGAATAATTTAAACATAACTGTATGAATTTTGTAATAGGTAATGCTCGTCATTTGGCCCTCCGGGGAAAAAGCATAGATTGTACGTAAGTTTTAATGCTGCACACACAATCTAGGGAAGCTTTGTTATATTTATTGCTTCATTCAGTGTTACATACAGTCCTTTCGCACAATTTTACATTTGATTTTGCATCACTGTCAAAATCTCAGTGATTTTTTATTTTCGTGGCAATAAGGTTGCTATTCGGTTGCTGCTGTCAGAGGTAAAATAGAATGGACAGTAGTCTTCACAGGCCCGATTTCTCCCTCTGTTTTTAAGATATTGGACCCGATTC
Organism: Globia sparganii; assembly: GCA_949316385.1. NCBI lineage: Eukaryota > Metazoa > Arthropoda > Insecta > Lepidoptera > Noctuidae > Globia > Globia sparganii. The sequence continues at coordinate 8,863,535 of OX438670.1, forward strand.
TGATATTCACAAACTAAACTAAATTTAAGTTCAGTGCGTCTTTTTCTTTCTATTTCACTAAGAAAAGGACAGAAGATAAATATTAGTTTAGTCCTGTCAAATTAGTCAGCGCCTGGCGTAAATTGGCGTATTTTTAGTAGCCAATTTTTTAATCTCTAATTTGTCTATGGATTATCTAATTTGACAGGACTAAACTAATATTTTATCTTCTGTCCTTTTCGTAATGAAATAGAAAGAAAAAGATGCACTGAAATTAAATTTAGTTTAGTTTGTGAACAACAGAATCGGGGCCATTGTCTTTTGTTTTCAAGCGTTAGGAATAAAACAACACACTATCGGGTTGCTACAGAACTCAAATCAAGGGCAAACGCAATAACAAATGGAACTACTAGGAAATGAAGAAATTGCTTATCGATATTGTTTCCTATACGGACCGTATCGCGGGTAAAGTTTTATAAACATTAACCGTATGAAACACGGACAATGAGAACACAGTAGCGGTACAAAGCTCTATGACTCGCCTGTAGCTACGTTACAACAGACGTGTATGTATTTTCTCTTGAAAACGAAAGGATTGCCAACCTATATAATTATAGTATCCTGCTATATTAGAGGTCTATTTAATATTTTTATTTTTTTAAATATACAATGTTTAACACAATTAATGCAAGACCTCATACACCCCAATTAGAGTATTGAGTTAAAAGCATAATACAATGACCAAAACTAATTTTTTTAAAGCTTGATATTTGTATGAATAAAATCGTGTTGACACTAGCATTACTTTATGCATTTAAAATTGAGTCTTATTGCCTTGATATAAGATTTAGTTTTATTTGGTTCAATCGGCGCTTATTATGGAAAAATACATAATTTTTGAAAATATACCTATATTAAAAGTTACTGAAATCGATTCAGTAGTCAATTATGAACAAAATACTTTCAGGAGTTACGTTTATTCTGTTACACCTTGTATAGTAGGCGAAAGTACTATATTTTCATTTCAATACAAAATGGCGAGATGAACGCAAAACGGCCAGTATTAATCTCATAAAAGTTGAATTAATGGTATTTTGTATCCTTAATTTAGAGTATAAAAATTGTTATGAGACATTTAAAAGAAACTTGTTAATATAGGTTCAAAGTAGCAAAAAATATTAAATACAAAAAATTCACATCTTACTTACTTAAGTTTTTTTTTTTAATTTTTTTTTATGTATATTTTTACGACAAATGACTTCGAAAATACTATAATAGATATAAAAAAGTTGGCAACCTTAACTGTACATTAAATACAGTACCTACATAATGCGTTTGTTCTTATTGTACGGGAGCTTAAAATATTAAGGCACGGAGCGCGCTCGCTATACATGTTACGTAACCGTAACACAGGGAAATCTGCCAAATGATCATGCCTCAGCGTTTATGATGCCTTTTCACGGTTAGGTGCAATCTCTCTAAGAAAGTGTGAGAGGAATCTTAAGAACTTGAAACTCGGACTGTGATATGTATGTAGGTATGTTTGCATGACAATTAGAATCAATCGTAGGTATAACCATGTGTGCCTGTGTGGTTAGTCATTGTTTGTAGAACTGGTGCAAACCGACGGAAATCATTCATTACGATTATGATTACGTGCTCTTGTTAGTATCATTGACTAATCCTCAAATCAAAATAGAGATGATTACATTATGTACTAAAAGTAAGAAAGAAAATACGTTAAAGACATGACACAGAGAAAGAACACAAAAAAGTACAAGGTGTGGAAAATATGCATCACGTCAATGTAAAATGGCCATCACTCAATATAAAATACCCTAGGTGAGACAGAGCCCCAGCGCTGGTTTTCAACGACAGCTGACGTGTGATACTCATTTTTTTATTGGGATTCTTCTAAGAAAGGTTCTGTAAGTCAAGAAAATCATGGAGTTCCTTCAATAGTTATCTAAGCTGGAACTCACAGGAAAACATAAAACGTTATCAAAGTTTCTGGGAAACTTCATTGATTACTTCCTTGTTTGTTACATTATGTCCTTATGGGTAACGTGCCAAGGGACCAAGGAACTTTATCACAAGCCATGAATACCTTACCTATACATAATACATAATCAGCCTACAATATTCCCACTGCTGGGACACAGGCCTCCTCTCTATGAGACGGAGTGGGCCGTAATCCACCAGGCGGGCCCAGTGCGGGTTGCTAGACGCCACATGTCTTCGCATTTTTAGTTCTTGGACATGTCGGTTTCCTCACGATCTTTTCCTTCACCCTCTTGAGATCAGATGAAATGTCGTATTACGATAGAGACTAGATCTAATCTCAGTCGACATCGTCGTCATCACGATGGTGCATGAGAGATTTATGTCCGTAAGCTATCATTTCGTAGAACATCAACAGCTAAGGAAATCCTCAGTGCATTATACGTAACGAGTGCTTTTAAAATAATTATGATATCCATAACGCGACATCGATACATAAGTAACGACTTCTGTATGTAAATAAACATGATGTTTACTGGAAGTTTCCTCACATAACATACGGACATATCACTGGGCTGCGTGATTGCAATGGAACTATTAATATCCGGAGTTTGATTCTACATCCTGTGCCACATTGATGAATATTTGATTAAAATGCCAAAGAGACAAACAGTGATGGGTAAACACTGGATATTCATCTTTGAACGGTTATTTATCTATATATATGGAAATGATTTCAATTAAAACAAAAAACAATTCCATAATCTTCATCAAAGTCTGGCCAGGCTACTGAACCATGGGCATTTATAGTTAACAAACAAATGTCCATGCTTCAGTAGAAAGCCCTTTTTTGTTTTAAACGGTGTTTTTATAAGTGTTGCATGTATTAAGAATTTTAATCGATACAGTGTTATAGAAAAAACTTGGCCCACAATAACCACGTTCGGTAGAACAATTGGCGATTGGAACAGTTGACGACATCCCATGAAAAATTCACATGTGACAGGAAGGTGTTTCGCGGCCTGTTCCGTTACAGAAAACCTCTTAGAACTCAATTATAATATATTACTTTACTACATTATTTCTTTTGCTGTACAGCTTCTTACAAAGAAACCCTCACGTCTGTTACATTTTCCTCCCAAAGGATTGCAGACTCCTGTAACAACCGTAATACATAAAATCAGAAACACTTATGAATAAAAGAAATGGTCGCATGCTCCTAACAAGCTGGCGACCAAGCTAATCCTAAGTGATTATGTAAAGCTTGTTTCAATTGTGGATAATGAGAAAGTACGACTTAGGGTACATTTACACAGCACTAACTGTTAGTTTAGTATTGTAGTTTTAGTGGGTATGTGGTGTCAGCTATATCGCCACATTCGAACTACGCTTCACACAGACGTCACCCATAATTCTGCATGGCGCCAGCAGATTTTACCGCGCAACAAGCATATTATGTAGTATGTTGCAGATGGATTATAGAATCCGCTGTTTTACAAAACAGCTCCGTTATGAAAAACAACTGAACAACGTTCAGCGGTTTTCCATAATTACTGAACCTTAACAGGCAAAATTGCATAAACGTTTTGCATTTATCAATGCAGCAGGTCAACGATTAGCAGTTTTGTAAAACAGCGTGAAATGAAACGTCAGTTTGTAGATTTAGTTCTAAATTTGGTCGCTCATAGCTCTGTGTGTCGTAGCAACAATAATGGCATCCGAAACCGCATTAAATAAAACGTCTGTCTGGTCGGAGGATCCTCACTTTTCTATGGAGGATGACTGAATTTTACCTCGTGTTTCTCATACCTCAATAATAGGTATACAAAGTGAGCGTTGATTGTGATTGTTAGATTTAAATAACTACTTAACTCGTAGGTACCCGTCTGCCTTACTTGAAGATTGTATTCTTTTGCCATGTTAAATGATATAGAAATCAAAGTGGCGATAACTAAACGCAGGTCATGCGCACCCTGGACAATGATTCACCGTTACTACCTACTTCGCTGACTTGCTTTAAATGTTTTTACTACAGCAGCTTTTTATTCAGGATGGTATGACATCAACGCCCAAATTTTAACCATGAATTCAACACATGATTCTAAACACCCTAGCGTTATTAATATAAACTAATTATTCGTAGGTTATCAAAAAAAAATTGCTATTCCATAGAAAAGACCTACGCGGTCAGTTAAAACTCAAAATGTATGGAACACCTAGGTAATAGTTTTGAATAACTGACGAAAAATGTTACCGAGAGAGATAGAGAAAGAAAGAGTCTGACACTCCCCTTCTGCTCCACCCAGAGCGGAAGGGGTCATTTGATGATTTACCATCCACAAAAAAGGGGGATTCAGAATCGTGTACTGAATCCATGGTAACAGTTTGCGCGTACCTGTCACCCTGTATAGTTTATGCACGATACATGAAAAGAATGTAGTGTCTAAAGTTAAACAGTTATGTTGTTAAGCTAGTTCACACCAGTTTAATCTCCATGGAGAAATATAAGTATGTCAGTCTTTACGCACATTTACGTTCTTTCTCAGCGACTCATAGAACACGTGGGTTCAAGAGGTACCTACTGAGAAAATGAGCGTGAAGCTCACGCCTAATGCATAGGTAAACATAGACATCGATCTTTATATTATGTTGCACGTGCGCGAACGCAGATTGATTAAAAGTATCGAATGCTGACGTCACTGTCATAGGGTACTGCGTCTTTCACATTATTTGATTGCTTGCTAATTAAGGGATATTTCATTTTATATAAATTATTATACTTTAAATTACATAAATTAACGTTACACCGGTTCATGTCACGTGTGTAAGTTCCTACCTGCTTTGCTCACCACTTATTACATATTATATTCTAGTTATTTATTCATATGGCTGTACAATATAGGTATAAAACTACAATATAATAAAAATAATAAAGTTTACAAAACAAAGATCAAAAAAACCTTTAACAAAATGTCTAGCATCTTAAAATAGCAAACATGCATTTTTTTCTCGTTCTAGTGTCACTTAAACAAAAAAATAAATAACAGAAAAAATGTAAACAAAGAGGAGTATTATGAAAAACTATGCAAGTTTTAGGAACTTGCAGTCAAAGTGACCTCTGCGCTAGCGTTGTCTCCGACGACCGACGACGCCGTAGAAGTGACGAAGTGTTGAGCCAACAAGATCCGAGAAAAGTCTACCACCGACACAAAGAAGAAGATAAAAACTATTAAAACGCTAACATTCTCTTTACTCTAATCTGCAAGATACGATCTACTTTCAAACACCAAGAAAAGAAAAGAATCAAAAAACGAGAATAAAGAAAGTCATTAGTTTTGAACAAAAAAAAAATTGATACCAGATTGTCACACACAACACTATTTCAATGGCGGTTGATTCCGTACACGACTCAACCAATTACATTCTGGCTAATCATTGGTGTTTGAGTTTATAACACGTTAATGTTGAGTACCGCCGTGGACACACAGCCTTATTTATGCTTCCAATAGCAAAACAGCAAAATGAATACACATTTTCAGACCTTATCTTCATATCCTACATTATAAGATACAAAAACCGTAGCCAGTTAGTTACTATCCAGCTAGCGAATACTACCAGCAGGCAAATATACCCTACATCATACAGTCCTTGTGGATCAATATCGTGTGCACCGTACCTACTCGGTTCATGCATTGCTCAGTGCTCGTGTGTAGACCGGACCGCTGAGCAAAGCTGACTCAAAGTAATTTAATTGAATTTGGAATTGCATATAATTTTGTTAACGACTACATTTTACTTTTGTTTATGTTTTTATTAGGCAATATGATGACATTTTGAGATGTTCTGATGTATAAATTGAAAAAAGTCAATGAAGTAGTCACAAGCACTAATATGTATACACTTAGCAACTGTCAAAAGTGATTTTCTCCTACTTCAAATAGTATTTTCGAACCCATACTATTTATAATAATAATAATAATTTATTTGCTAATAATGTAGGTATACAGATAAGGTGTTATAATTGTTGATTGTCCCAATACATTTTGCCCTACGGCATGCAAAATATTAAGGAGAATATTAAAAAAAGTTAAAAAAAGTTAAAAAATTGCCATCTCATTAACTTAATCGATCAACTTAAATGATATAATCATACAAATTCAATACAATGTCATACAAATTCCAATACATGTCATAAAAAAATCTAATATAATGTCAAAAAAAATAATACAATGTCATGCTCGAAATAATACCATGTCATACAAATAATAAAATGTCATACAGATGATAAAATGCCATCAAATAGAATACAATGTCATATGAAGTGAAATAATAAAATCCTAGCAGGCACCAAGTTTACTTGATTGTCTTGTCATACAGAAATTCTTTGATTGAGTAGTAACACTTATCCAACAAAAGTTTGGTTAGTTGATTTTTTAGAAGTAGGTCTTATCTCAAAGTAGCAATCGTTAGTGTAGAAGAACATCGCTTTTTAATTTTGCTAAGTATACATTTAGTGCTTGTGACTTTACGATACGCCAGCTCATCGAGCTACTACAATCTATCAAATTTCTTTAATAGATTTTCTAGTTCATCGCTAAAGAATAAGGTTCAAAGTTGATTGGGAAAATTTGAAAGTTTCGGCTAGCTAGATGTGCTGACGTCTGTACAATGGTATGACAAGATTAACACAAAGATATATATATTAGATGAATATTAGGAGCCTCATAAATGTGTGCAATACATTTCTTCTGATTAATTAATTGTTATATAGTATGCAGACTGTATAAATTAGAGTCATAACTAAGTATGAATCAACACAATACATATATATCTATTTATGTACCAGGTATTTGCCCATCTAGATCAGAAATTATAAATTATTCAACTCGAATTAAATGTAGGTAACCAATGGAAAATAGCAGGCTGTAATCAATTTTCCATGGTCTACGTTTATAGGCTTGGTCACCTTATATTTATGCAATAAATTTAGAAGTAACCTAAGCATGTCTACCAAGAATCGGTTTTATAGTTGTAGGTAAACCACAAGTTAACCACATCATTGAGTGTTGAAAAAAATGTCATGTCAAGATGCTTCCTATATCGGTATTTCCGTAAAAACAACATTTTCGATAATTTAGTTTCTAGGAAGTCACAATACGCAATATCTTCAACTCGTCTTGTAAACCACAAACATATTTAGAATTAGGAATTCCATTTCGTAGACGAATAATTATAAACTTGTTAATAATATACATAAAAAGTATAAAAAAATATTATCTTTATTGCGCACTTGTTTTTCATGACAAACTGTGCAGAATTTTCCATTTCTAAGAACATAAATGAATAAACAAAGTGGCATTCAATCGGCGATAACGATGATGGAGAAGTCAAATGAATGGAACTGACATAAGATACCGAAAAGCTTAATGTTAATCCTGTTGAAAGTTGTTGTAGAAATACGAAACGTCTTGAAAGCGATTGCCAATTGTCTAGGCCCTGTTAATGTGACTGCTATTCTGTGCAGCTACTCTCAATCAACGCTTTACAAAGCTTATCTCAATTTTAACCTACACCCTAATTTCGTAAACAGTGTGATAATCACAATCTGAAGTCTAACCTAACCCATTGCTTCTTAAGTTCCAAAAATGTGTCTACTCAACAATGTAAATAACGCAATGAATATTGTTGAACTATCAAAATGCAAGCCATTGCTACTGATCCTGTGTTACGCAACTAACACGCAGAAGAACACAAACACACGCAGATGACTCGTAAAGGAACACTACTTGTCTTTGTGATATTGTTGTCCTAACTGCAATCAATCTACTGTCTTCTTTTATTTTCGTTGCTTATATATTTAGTATGCATGTATTTATGTATCTATAATTTTGGATATGTATATATCTGTGTATATATTTTAGTGTATTGTATACATTATATTTGCACCAACGACAGCCCCATTTTATGTCCAGGAAAATCACTGTCCATCCTAAGGTTGCCTGGAAGAGATCGCAGAAAGCGATAAGGCCGCCCATTGTATATTTTGTAGAGTTTGATGTATCTTTACTTGTTGTATTTTTGTGGTGTACAATAAAGTATATATAAATAAATAAATAACTCATACGACAGTTGACAGTCTTCTCAATTAGGAAATAGAAGTATCATCTATAATACTGCCGTTGAATCATGGCCGCTCTGAATATAGGCTCTCCGAACTTTCGCGCATATTCTCTCACTCACATTCGCCACCATGTCACCATTTGGGGCGCCCACGAGCCGGACACGCAACTGTCGCCAGTCTATTGGTTGCAATGCACGTGCACGCACGGCGACAAAAAAGTTGCCAGCCAGTCAGTTGATGAATGTGGCAAAATTTTACGAAAAAGTAGCGTTGCTGTCGCTTCCGTGTGCGCATCGTCCAAATATCGGCGAGGAGATAGCGAGAGTCAAAAAAGTTGCTGGGATACTAAGTCGCTCGTGGGCCTCTATTACGCAGCCTTCCGCGTAAAGTTTTGACCGGCCATGATTCATCTGCCGTATTGTACTTCAGTTGCTCCGTAATGGCTACATCGAAATACCAATAAATAACTATTAGCAGCTCGTTCTTGTAAACAGGTTCATTAAGTATGTGTATAATGATATAATTAAGAACTTTGTTTACTAACTCATAAGCTGATTAAAATCCTATTACGTATGGGCACGTGTGTTATATTTAATAGGCGACATATTTTGTTTATTTAATTACATTTACCACAAAGCAGCTGATTGGCTTCCATGCTATGATTGTTTGAACAAAAAACAAATGACAACCAAAACTAAAAGACTTTTTTTTTGTGAATGGGAAATCATCAAATGACCCCTCCGGCTCTGGGTGGATCAGAAGGGAGTGTCAGACTCTAGCTGACTAAAACCCACCCGTGTTCCTTCCTTAGCCCTTTATGTTCCGGGGAAGCGGTAACCCTTTCGGACAATCCCGCTGCCCCGTCAGGCTTCGGCCCTTACGTGCCCCTTCCTTAATGCTGACATCTCTTTGAGGCGCGCCTGCTGAAGTCTGATTTGAAGGAGACATGCTTCTGCATGCCTAGGTATATGTCAGTGTCTGTGTAGGTATATGTCAGAAATATTGTATGAATAGGTAGGCTTGTCTTTACCATTTTCTAATGGTAAAGACAAACCATACCCTACCTATTCATGCAATATTTCTGACATATACCTACAACCTTATACGTGTTATGTAAATAGGTACATAACGGGCAAATGTTACATACTGCAGCACAACTCACAAGCGTAGCCGCAAAACAAATACAAAGCTTAAATAAAACACATTAAAAATTCACTTTCTAGAGCCAGTCGCAAGGAAAAATCACTCAACATAATCTCACGTTATTGACAAATGAAAATCCATTATTTTGTCTACCGCAAAACAAATAAAATGTTTACAATGCGGTCCATGCCCGAACATATTAAGTTTACTTAGCCTATCCGTCATTACAGAAAAAATATATCTCCAAAGATTTAAACCGTTAGATTCGCCCTACCACGTCAAAAGATGGTCGCTTTTCTGTTACGTTTTAACACCTCTTACAGACACAGTCGCCATGGAAACACAATAATATACGGAATGTGTGAGCTCACTCTTCTCAGTATGCACACTTTTTTCCCGACTTCTTTACGGTGAGGGAAAGTCTAAAGATTTAAATCTTTGTATCTCTCAAAGATGAAAATCCATTAGTCTGATAAATACCCTACTCAACAATAATTACAGCTCCGGTTATAACATTTAACACCCAGCTGAATGAAAAAGAACAATTCATTAAATAACGAGCGTTTCAGAACAGCCATTTATTTGAGGGCAAAGTGAACACAGAAAAGCTTTTATTTTTAGCTAATATCAATTAAATGAATCCAATCTCTGAATGCATTGTGGATCCTTCTTAGGGCGAATTTCATCAATGAAACTGAACGTGATCAGTACATCTAAACCACGTTTAAGAGCTGTCAGTGTCATCATTGTTATGGAATATTCACACTGACAGCTCTTGAACACAGATTAATTGAACTGATGACGTTCAGTTTCAACAGTGAAAATGAAATTCACCCTTAATGACTATGGAGTGTTTAAGTTTTGAAATGACTGTGCAGTGTTTAACACTATTTCCCTTAGGCTGCTTTCCCATTAGGACATTTTAGCAGCACGACTGTTTATTCTGTAGAGATAGTAACCCAGCAGAAGCAGATTATGCCTTCACATTATATCACAGAGTACTGTAGTATGCATTATATGAAGCTGTTATTCTTATAATGTAGGTAACTGCTCTTTAGAAGTCGCGCGATTGTCGCGGTGCTAAAGTCGCCTAAATGTGTAAGCAATCTAAAGCACAATTAAGGGCTATCTTTGAAAAAAATGTGTCATAGCTTTTGGATTATGAAGTGTGTTCTGCTGTTTTACCTGTTTTAAAATAAGCTTGGTTTCCCATAGACTACGGTTAAAGATGAGTTGAAGTTGTAGACTTTGCTACTCAATCTCAAAGCATTTAATTCAATCAAACAATTATAGGCACTTTTGAATTGTCGAGGGATCGGTCTGTCAGAAAGATGAAGCTAGTTGCACATTCCAAAGCGTAGAAGGTTTCTATAGAGAAGAGAGGTCAAGAAACTCCACTGATTCTCTTTTTTTATTTTTTAAATTGTTATTCTTTGCACACGAGTTTTTTTTTTTTTTAAAGAACGTCTTTAATTTTTCTGTTTTGATTTATGATTATTCAGTTAGAATTATATCATCATCACAAGTAGCAGTATTCACAGAATGAAAGGGGATAGCCCACTCACGACGAGGCCTTTACAAAATCATTTCTACAAACGACACAAACCATTAACAGCGTATTAACTTAAAAGATTCTAAGTGACATGTTTTTGTATCATAATGTGCATTTAAAAATACTGTTTACGATATTGTAGTATGAACGGTATTTTACATGGTGACGTTATGTAATTTAGTAATTTATTCATCATTGTGTACCTACCTACTTGCATCCGAGTAATGGTACAATTAAAATGACATTCTGCTACTGCAAGTGCAATAAAGTTTATGTAAAGATGTATTTCATTATCTTACAGAGCGCTTATAAAAGCCTCGTAAAGACGATAATCGATTTGGTTGTTGAATGTAGGTATAGTTGTTGCTACATATTTATTGTTTTGTCGCCATCGTAGAAGAATCAAGAAAGTTTTGGTTTCCAAAAAAAGCGGTGAACTGTCACACAATAACGGCTATCCAAATACACAGCGTTTTTAAACACATTCATGTCAAATATTGTAGAAAATGACAGATTTTCATGACGACCACCGCTCTTTTAGGAAACCGTTATAGCTTTAGTTATGAGCTGTTTTTTTTTTAGATTAATCAGAACCCCGTATGTATACCAGTATATTGGTTGTGCAACTTTAAATTGATTCTAAGCTAAGCAAGTTGTTAATAGAAACGACAAAGTCTTATTACTTTAATTCGACGTCGTCTTCAGACAAAATTCAAAAGTTGTTCTCGAAAACAAATAGGATTGCCAGCAATTGAAAGTTGGTGCAGCGAACTATATCAATTTTAAAGCAGATAAGTTTGTTAGTGCCAAGGATGCAGAACTTCTGTTCAGGATTTCACTGCATTTTCCACCGCCAACGATTTTACTCGCTGTCACACGTAGGTAAATAGTGAACTTTGTTGCAATGTCACGCATTCAAGTACTTTACACCAATTCTGGTGTAAATCAAAGTACTTGAATGCGTGACAAGGTTTCTTTCAAGGTTTCTTTTTGATGTGATTGAGTGCTATAATTGATTGGGTAAAACACAATTTTTTTTAGCTATAACTAACTAACGAAAAAAATAATCCAAAGACTAGAAACAAGGTTCAACGAACTCATTGAACCATTAGAAGATTCCTAATAAATATGTACCAGTGTACCTGAAATACATAAAGTCGTAAAACAATAGTAACTAACAATGTACCAAATATCCCTATCTGCTGTTCTGACAAAGTTTTAATTAAAGACGTACACACTACAGATATCTTCGCCTTTCCACTTTGTCTTATGGACTGGAACTTCGGAACACAATGGTACAACGATTCTGACCTTTTAGAAAAAGTAATTTTCAGACACGACCAGTTGTAAAACGTGTTTATGAGTGCTTTTAGCTTAGTGGGGATATTGAAAGAGGTTCAATGGTCGGTCACCTTTGGTCTGAAAGTTCTTAACAATAGTATTAATTTTAATTAATACAAATACATTCCTTATAAAATGCTCCCACCAGGCGGGGATCAAGAAATTCCATCTCGATACAATTTTATCTGAAAACGAAATCGGGAACAACGAATAGTGTGACCACTCGTGGAGCATTTTTAAACTTTCCACGTTCCATCGTATCGTGACTTTATAAATAGGGGAAAGCTACAATTTAGGTACTACGTACAAGTTATTCTAACAAGAATGCTTCGGAAAATAAGTCAAGTTTAACCTAATAATGCAGAAACGACATAACTCACCAATTAAAAACTTGAGAAATGTCGGAACTTTACCTAACGACGCGTTGTAATAGTGGGCAGGTATACCTGGTAGCCGAACGAGGAATAAAGTTACACTATAAAATATTATACTAACTGCCTCATTGGTTTTGGTTGCAAGTCGCTACTGCTGAGCGTGTTCAATTCCCGGGACGGGCAAAGTGTTATTAAATTTTTCCATCTGGAATTTCTTAGTAGCAGGCTGGAGACTTGCATTTGTGCCTGATTGATGGCAATATAGGCTCTCCCCTGTCAAATGGGACTTAAACATAACAGGCGAAATGTACTGTAGACACACCTCTGTCTAACCCTTCGGGGAATGCAGACGTGATGTTATGTTATAAAAAATCATCATCTGCCTAGCCTTTTCCTAACTATGTTGGGGTCGGCTTCCAATCACTGAATTGCGGTCTATAAAAAAATAAGAAGAAAGAGAATTTAATTCGGTATTTATAATAAAACATTGGGCTTGTGGCTAAGCATAACAGCCGCATGGGTCGATCGATCGAGGTTAAGCCACGCTTGCCGCGCTTGGTCCGTGGTAAAAAATATAGGTACTATTTAGTGTGTTATAAAATATTTTAAATAATATGTTATAAAATATCATATATAATATTATAGGTAAATAATAAATATTATAATGAATAATCTTATCTTGATATATATAAATTACGTGTCACGTTGTTTGTCCGCAATGGACTCCTAAACTACTGAACCGATTTTAATAAAATTTTGCACAGTGTGTGCAGTTTCATCCAACTTTAAAGATAGGATAGTTTATATTTCAATTTATAGTCGCAATATTATTTTATTGCCAGGACAAGGTTTACAAGAAAGAAAATTTCGGAAATTTGAAAAAAAAAATGCGCCCGTGCGAAGCTGGGGCGGGCCGCTAGTAATATTATCTAATCTTTTTCGCTGAAAACATTCTTACAAAAGTCCGAACAAAAAATTAATGTTAAAACTGAAGAAGATTAAATGTTTAACAAACTTTCCAAAGTCGTTGCGTGATTGTTTTAAATTAATTTAAACTTTCTGTACAAAGTTAATTATGGAACACTGAGTTGCGGTCTATAAAAAAAATAAGAAGAAAGAGAATTTAATTCGGTATTAAATAATAAAACACTGGGCTTGTGGCTAAATAATAAAAGCCGCATGGGTCGATTGAGCAGGTTAAACCACGCTTGCCGCGGTTGGTCCGTGGATGGGTGACCATGGTTACATACCAAGACCCCTCCGTGCCTCGGAAAGCACGTTAAGCCGTTGGTCCCGGCTGTCATTCGTCGATCTTCGACAGTCGTTACGGGTCGTCAGAAGGCCGAAAACCTGACAACCAGTCTTACCAAGTGGTATCGTATTACCCAGTAACTGGGTTGTGGAGGTCAGATAGGCAGTCGCTCCATGTAAAATACTGGTATTCAGCTGCATCCTGTTATGCTGGAAGCCGACCCCAACATAGTTGGGAAAAGGCTAGGCAGATGATGATTTATAATAAAACATTGGGCTTTTAATTCGGTATTTATAATAAAACATTGGGCTTTTAATTCGGTATTTATAATAAAACATTGGTCTTTTAATTCGGTATTTATAATAAAACGTTGGGCTTTTCCATCTGGAATTTCGTAGCCTATTCATGGGGCTTACTCGTAAATACAACTGGCGAAATGTAGCTGTACTATAGGTACATTTCTGCCCATCCTTTCCAAGGCGTATTACGTTAGGTTATTTATAAAAATAATCTGATACCAATATAATTTAGTTTTTTTTTACAATAAAATTTCCCGTCGTTCAGGGTAAACTGAGATAACTACAATTTTCGGTACAGTGGTCTGTTTTCCATTTTCACAGCAAATTTATTTCCTTTTCTTCGATAAAATCTTGTAATGTAATAGCCCGTACCTGATAAATAGCGATACGAGCCCGCTATCGGCTATCCACTTTTATAAATCACCATATGTAGGTACCTACGCATGGACGATTTTTTATCGGGCACTGGATTTTCAACGCACTGGCTAGCGCTGAAAGTTTTAAATCCAACTGTGTATTTTTTACGCGTTGTGATGCACTCTGTTGGATTCTCATCATAATCATCATTATCATTTCAGCTCGGAATTCGGTATCCGGTATTTTAGGTATACCTACATATAGGCCTCCCCTTGCCATAACTTCACGTTTCTGTGCGTCTCTGATCCAAATGTTTCCCGCGACTTTGACGATATAGATTCTCAATGCTTGAAAAATAAAGTACGCGATAAAGAAAAACGGCGCGTTAAAAATCCCCTTGCGGGCCTGGGCTAAGTGTTCAATTCTAACCTCACCTGCTACCTTTTGGCCAGAGTTATGTAGGTAATTTGCCTAAAAAGTAATGTTTATCGATGCGTACCTATCTGAAGGGAGTTAAAACACTGAATGAAACATGAAGAGGGAATGGAAAGGTCACTTGTACCCGCGAGAACTTCACTCGAGACCGTGGCCGACGTCGGTAGGCTGGGGGTTAAATATTGACGCCGCAATCTGCCTTAGAAAACGCCCACGGTTACAGGGTTATGCTCGTGACTTCCAATGTTAATGTCAGGTTTGAGGGAACAAAATGCAGTATTAGTCAATCAAGTAATACAATCAGAATTAGACAGATAGCCAAGAGTATAAAAAAACAGTTTTTAAGAACGTTCCCGTTCTAATCTGTCAAAAATACCTCTAATTTACCTAAAATTTTTGTCAAGCTTTTGACATTGTTTGTCGCTGTGATTGCGACTAGATTCTGAATGTTTTTGATTACGGGTAACGGCCTAGGCCGGGAAGCTCTTTGGCAATTATTATTCCCCGCATAATCTTACCACGTGCGGTTATCAAGCGTGGTATTTACCTTCTCGTTTTTTCGCGTGGTTTCGTTCATTGTGTCATAGAGAATACGTTATTAGTAGATGTCGTGATTAGCTAAAGATTTGACGTGGTTTCGAAGTAAGGAATTTTTATTTACTTGTGCAATATGTACCATCGAGGAAACTTACATCTATACACCGTAAGGGCTATTCTTGGTTGCAGCACTCGGCCGCTATAGTAACGCTTGCTAACAGATGTGGTCATCGTGTGCACGAGATTTTGTTTTCAAATTGGGCAGATGTAAGTTTCCTCGACGGTACCTACATAATAAATTGTAGTGTTACTCCCTTCAGCCATATTCAAAGCTATCGAAAAAAATACCGAAACCGAAAGATTTGGAACAATTTCAAAGTCATAGTGACTTTGAAATTGTTCCAAATCTTTCGGCTATTTATGTGTTATCTTGTTTGCTCATAAAATCCAAAAAAATCCGTTTGTTTATCGGTTCCAAAGTTATGGCATTTTCTCGGAAAACAAATTACCTATAAAATAATTCGCACGCTAATCCATTTCCATGGCGCTTATTTTCGTCACAAAAGCGCATCGCTTTAAGTGCGTCACATTCAGCATAGACGTAGTTATAAACGCCAAAGCGTTAGATGTGAACTTTACCCAAAGAAAGTTGCAAGCTTGCACTTACTGGTTTCGAGTGGCTTGAAGGGTGCCGCGTACGTTGGCACAAACCGAGTAGGTATGTTGGAAAACTAGCAATGCTTCTTACGTAGGTATACAATATATAGCGGGCCCATTCAGCAATAAATAATAAAAAAAAACAATTGAAAAGTGGCTCATTAATACTGAGAGCAATAAAGAAAGACAAATCTTTGATATACCTATTGCTAGCGCAGATATTTTATAAATGACCCCATAGACGTTGTCCTGGCCAAATTTCAATAATTGCACTAATTTCCCCGGCAACTTTTCCAATTTTTATTTCCGTTAAAACCTAATTCGGACTTTTACGAACATTTTAAAACAAAAAATAGCCAAATCGTTATCCTAATTTATTTAGAAACTAAATAAATGAAGAGAAATTTAAATCGAATCTGCTGAAAAGGAAATTGCAACATTACCAGACATGAGAACCGGGACAACATTAAATTTCCAATTTCAAAGATGCATTAAAATAAATTTAATTTCAAAGCAATAAAATTGCAAAGTCTATTTAATCTTACTCATAAAGTTTGTTTTTAATGTCGGCGAGAACAGTTCACAGAGAAGATTACGAACGTCCAGTTGAAATCACTCTTGACTCAATTTATGGTCACTGCGGACTTCTATGATACGAGTAGACTATATTATGTCTATGGAAATTATGTCCGTTAGATTGTATAAGGTTGGTCCTAAAAATGAGAGCTTTAAAGCTTTGGAAGTTTATGTTGATGGAGCTTTTGACTTTGAACGTAAATCCATGTTTTATTCTTCTTAGCGTGGCGATGGCAATCTAAATGGACTCGGTCCAGAATTCGGTCACGTTTTGGCGCCATAACCAGCGTCCATCAGTTCCTGTAGTTCGTGTATCAGTTCGTGCAGACGATAGGACACCATGTTTGATTAGTCAATAGCTTAAAACCAGCTTAAAACCTGTAACAGCAGCAAAAAAATACTGTATCTTTTCTTTAAGTCTCATAAAAATACTGTATCTTTCCTGTTATAAAGGCGTGGAATTAATAAACAATAAAGAGTTAAATAAGAAATAATTCATTTTTACGGACACATTACAACACATGACATCAAAGGTAATAGATACAAACAGTCATCTTCCTGAAGTTTGCTTTAGCCCAACATATAAAGCTTAATATAATTTTCCTAAAACGCAGTTATGCTTTGAAGGGTAGGCAAAAAGCATACCAGCATAACATGTAGCTTATTACAGCTATTTACACACGAACGATTCCTAAATACTAGTATACAGAAGCGAATACCAAAACTATTACATACTTGTTTAGATAAGATGCGCTACCAGGTAGCCTACGACTACACATGGCGACGACGACACACAAACACGACGACAACGACTTTACAGAACTAGAACCATTAGAATCAGCAATCTCCTTGAGTTATAATTGGCCTCAAATATAATGATTTCATGAAATAGTCATTCAATAGGGTAATACGAAATTAGAGAGATTTGATGATGTTTATGATAATTATGTAAATAAATATCAAACCAAGAACCAAGGTAACCGACATACCCCGAAGAATTGCCAAACCTGAATGGCAGTGGGCAGGGCGCATTGCTCGCAGAACAGATGGCCGATGGGGCCGAAAGGTTCTGGAGTGGCGACCGCGTACCAGAACACGTAACGTTGGAAGGCCTCCCACAAGGTGAACCGACGACCTTTTGAAGGCCGCAGGAACTCATTGGATGCGAGAAACACAAAACCGGTCGAAGTGGAGGTGCTTGGGGGAGGCCTATGTCCAGCAGTGGTCGACTTTCGGCTGAAATGATGATGATGATGAAATAAATATCTGTTACGGCCGTGAATCATATTTAGATCAACATACAGCCTGACACTGATCTGCAAATTGCAAAAAAAAACATAAGAAAATTCGCGGGCTCCCAAGACGCTTTCCCCTTAAATACCTATACAAAGTTGATACGACAGAAAGGCTTTCCTTTAAACTGCTTATACTAGGTACCATTTTCAAGCTCTGTACCAAATATCATTTAAATTGAAACAATAGTTTAGTCGCAAATGATTTTTTAAGTTTTTGGCCCGTTTGAACATGATGTATTTTTCCTAACAGCTGATTATGTCTATAGGCATAGGTCATGCACCTTAAAACGATAAATCTACGATACGTTGTTGCCGCTCTTACGCAAGTCATAAGCAAATACGTCCTACAACAGAAAGTGACAATCCCATTAGCAAAACATCACGCGCGTAAAAGAAATAGAAATAGGTCAGTGTGTTGCTATTGCATCTTTGGTCCTTGCGAGGGGGGCCTCTAAAAACTAAAAAACTTGGTTTTTCAGTGCGCCAACGCTATCCTTCCGGGACGTATGTACGTTACGTAACACGGAAGTCCTGTGCCGCTATTGTTTTGTCGAACTCGTGCGCTGACAATTGTGATTTTGTTTTGTTATTGTGAATAGGACACTTCTTTCTTTTTTTTTATTGTGACAAGACACGTAACTTGCTATTATAATTATTTAGTGTTAGTGTTTTTTTTTGTGATTTACTGTTTTTTATTGTGATAGGACACGTAATTAAACTTTGGTTGTGTGTGTGTATACCTAATTAAAGTGTTCAACAATGCCTCGTCTAACTTACACGGCGTCAGAATACACTGACATGATTTTAATTTACGGTGAATGCCGTGGAAACGCAGCATTAGCTCTGCGAACATACAGAGAAAGGTATGGTGACAGCCGCAATTGCCCTAGGAACGCCCGCACCATACAGTTGGCAGTACAAAGATTACGGGACAATAAACGTGTAGTGCCGCAACAGGAGGGAGTGCCACCGCGGCAAATACCCGCTGCATGGGACGAACGAATATTAGATCATTTTTCCCGCAACCCGACAACGAGTCTCCACAGAGCCGCCCGGCAGTTTAGATGTTGCCATAGAACCATCCACAAGGTTCTAAAACGTATCAAACGCAAACCTTATAAATATCGGAAGGTGCAAGCTTTGTTATCGAGAGACTTACCGATCAGGAACAGTTACTGCCAATGGCTATTAAATAAAACATCCGAAGACCGCCATTTCTTAACAAATGTAATATGGACCGATGAGTGTACTTTTACTCGGAACGGCATCTGGAATCGGCAAAACCTACGGTACTGGAGTTTGGGAAATCCACACGTGTTTCGAGAATCTGAACACCAGTACAGATTTTCTCTCAATGTGTGGGCTGGTATCCATAATAATAATATTATCGGCCCTGTTTTTATTGACGGCACCCTTACAGCGGTGAAATTTTTAGATTTATTAAGTGGTCCTGTGGCCGAGTACACTGACCAACTACCTTTAGCCGTTCATCGCAAGTTGTGGTACCAGCTGGACGGTGCGCCTCCACATTCTGTGATGGCTTCCAGGGAGCGGCTCACAGAAATGTTTGAGCAGCAATGGATCGGTCGATTCGGACCTGTTCGGTGGCCACCACGATCTCCGGACCTCACTCCCATGGATTTCTTTTTGTGGGGGTACATTAAGGGTGAAGTGTATGCCTCCGAGGTAAATACAATTGTTGAACTAAAAAACAGGATTATTTTAGCATTTCATAAATTAAAGTGCTTAGCGACGGACAGTGATTTAATTACAAAACTAAATAACAATATTCTTCGTCGGTATAATTTGTGCATTAATGTGAATGGAGGACACATAGAGAATTTAAAAATTTAGTGTTTTTGTTGTCGGCGTACTTCAAAACTATCTAACATAACAGCCAGCGCGAGCGGAGGCCTAAGCCGCCGCCCGCGCCACCGCCGGCCGCCCGCTTCGACACGAAATAACACATGCCGCGCCCCGGCGCGCGTGCGACGTTGCCACTTTGTAAGGTCAGTCGCCAGGTCCAAGTTTCTATGAAATTTGGGTTTTTCCTTTACTTACAAAGGGTGGTTGCGTTTTACTCTGATTTGTAAGCTATTTAGTTTGTTTGAAAAAAAAAAAATCTCATTTTTGGCGCTTTTTATTTTTATACCTTATCGAATTAATACTAAACACGTATAGTATACGTAGTGTAATTTAATGCCCCTCGGTCGTATCAACTCTGTATATTTCAGCTATACATACATGAACGCTTCCTAAATATCTACTAGTATACAAAAGCGAATACCGGAACAGTTACGGTTATTTAGAGAAAGAAAAACCGCAGTGCTGTACAAAACGAACTAGTTTCTGCAGTTCCATATAACAGGACAGGATCTACACGAGCCATTGTTTGCTTTGTTCCAATTGTTACTTTAATAATGCATTTTTGTAACATTTCTCGTTTACCTTTGTTATCTAGCTTAAATATGCAAAGTGCTTGGGGTAGGTTTTATTTGACTAGCAGTAGACATGACTGAAGTTGGTGATAGTTGCAAGTTTGATCAATAGTTTGGTCAAATATTTGCTTAGGATATTGTGTTAAACTGAAGTGAGAATCGTGCGTTTGTGTTTAGTATTGTATTCACTTCTGTCAACAATCCCCAAAAAATCGAAGCATCATTAAGGAACAGTTGCAATGGCTTTAATTTTGACAGTTCAACAAAATTCATTGCGTTATTTAAGTTGTTGAGCAGACAAATTCAAACATATGAGGCAATGGATTAGCCTTATTCTTCAAATTGATTCAGATTGTGATTGAAAGTAAACTCACTTAAGGTCTTATGTCGCGTAAGTGATATTTAACCTTAAGAATAAACTAGTCGCGAGCTCGAATTCGCTGGTGGTCATGGTCAAAAAGCACGCTGTCTCGCCTGGCTTCGTGTCCGATAGCGTTAATATCAGTGATGAGCAGTTAGACGCTAGTCTACACGAAAAACGTCTAATTTTCACGCACAGAAACACGGTTCCGAACTAATAGACGCGTAAAAAGATTTAAAAAGTGCTTCGGAAAACCGAGTTTTATGAAAAAACCACTGCATAAATCAATTACAAATAAAATTTATTGATCTCTTCGATAACTGAGCTTTGTCGGTACGGATTTGGTTTTGAAGATTTTACAGTTCTTTTATTAGGTACTTATTGACACCCAAAGTTACGTTAAAATAGCAAGAAAAACGAATCTTTGTTGGCTCATAACTTTTTAATGGCTTTTTATTTTACTATTCTGTTTCCGTACAGACACAATTAATAATATGTCAAAACGATATCATGTTTAACTTTGGATGCACAATGTCAAACAGTGGAGTAATATTCTCCTGAAAGTATAGAAAAATTATCGAAAAGAGGCACCTTAAGGTGATGAAATAGTTACGAGGTCGACTAGACTTATAACTTATTCTACAACTACCTTCTGCCCGCAACTTCGTCCGTGTGAAATTTCTTGTTTCCCCCATTCCGTCGCAATGCATTGCCTGCCCGCGTCTTCTATATGTATTCTTTCTCACTTTTTTGTTTTAAGTGTCTGCGTGATATTAAGTAGCCTATAGCCACAAATATAGATAGACCTAGATAAGGCAAGTATCACGATCTGTATGAAAACCAAGCGTGGTATTTTTTGACTACCTACTATGACGTCACAACTGCTCTTTCTCACTCACGCTCACCCAGCTAGCAGTACACAGGACTGAGCGCGAAAGTGGCAGCTTACGATTTTTGAACGTAAGTTGGTGCGATTTTTGGCACGCCAAGTAGTTGCTCTTGCGTTATCTAGGTGTATCCTATATCTGTGCCTATAGCCTTCCTTAAGACTTGGGCTATCAAATGTAAAAAGCATTTTTCAAATCCAACTGGTAGGTAGTTCCAGAGATACTGACTAGTAGTTGACTCTTCAGCTTTATTATTACTTATTAGCGACTAACTTGTTTACTATATTAAAGGACTAAGCATCATTGTACTGTTTTAAACCGATTTAGTAGTTCAAAACAGAGAAACCACAGCCTACTGTGAATGAGCAAAATGTTAGTGATGTCGTGCAGTTCACCAATTCAGTTTACAGTTTACACGACGAACTTTTGTTGGTCTTTGTTCTCAGATAATACTGTTAGGTACATTTCACATTAGCTGACTCGTACTTAATTATAGGGTTTACAAAATACAATGTATGAAAGCTAAATGCTGGAATATAAATAAAAAATATTTTATGCCTGACTGCCTCATTGGTCCAGTGGTCGCATGTGCAGGTCGGACAAAGTGTTATTAAAAGAAAGTCAGTCTGGATGTGTTCCCGGTTGATGATAATAGAACTTAAACATAACTGACGAAATGTGGGACTGTACTGCCCTAATTCTCTGCCTAATTCTTTTGGGATTATCTACGTATCTAATATTTTATATGAGACGAACTTCTAAAATTTGTTGACGTTATGAACGTTATATTATATTCATAGTCAACATTCAATATTGACGTTAAGTTATGAAGAGTTTATTTAATATGTACATTGTACATACATCACAGCTGATTTCCAGTTACCTACTCAATAAAGGCTGCCGCAGAACGGCGCGACGCTACAGCGTGACGCGACTCTAGTAGAACAAATTTTTTGAAAACTTCATAGAAATAATTCTACCAGAAACACGTCGTACTGTTGCATCGCGCCTGTCCGCGAGAGCTTTCAAGTCGATGTATTAAACAGTTTCCGTAATATATTTTCTTCAATGTTTCACGTCGTTTTCCTCTGACAATAATATCCGGTGTCATGTTTGGCTAATCGACTAGCTATTATCATGTTTAGCCCACAAATGGCTTAGGTATTTATTGTGTTAGACATTCTTACATAGATCAATCAAAGTAATTTATATTACAAGATGTTACAATCCAACATAATTATTCTGTGCATCTACATTCCTTTCGTACTCAGGATTCATTAGACAACTGTATTCTGCGGATTGACTTTAGTATATGTATATTTATCTACCATTGGATATGATAATATGTAGGTAATAAATTAATAATTGTACTTATTTGTGTACTTTATACAAATAAATAAATTTTAAGTGTCTGTTAGTAATGTCAAAATAACAGTTTTTCATAAAATGCTGAAAGTAAATACGTTACTTATAACCCATAAGCCATAAGCCCGTAAGTCTCAACGGTGTGGCATTAAAGGTTGTCAATAGTTTTAGGTACCTTGGCCACATTGTCACGAGCGACCTAAGGGATGACGTGGACATAGAGAGGGAGCGCAGGGCGTTGTCTGTGAGGAGCAATATGGTTACCCGCAGGTTCGCTCGTTGTACTACAGGCGTCAAAGTTACCCTTTTTAAGGCGTTCTGTCAATCGTTTTACACGAGTGGCCTGTGGGTGTCGTACACGCGCCGAGCCTACAACGTCCTGCGTGTTCAATTTAATAATGCTTTTAGGATGCTGTTGGGACTGCCATGGCGTTGTAGTGCTTCGGGAATGTTCGCAGAGGCTCGCACAGATGGTTTCCATGCCATTATGCGAAAGAAAGCGGCCTCCTTACTACAGCGCCTGCATGGTAGTAACAACGGCATTCTAAAAATGATCGCTGCCAGAGCGGACTGTCCCTTTCAGAGACACTGGGTGGGGATAGTCCTAGGTCTGGATTCATAATTATATTCTGAAAACTAACAATACTAACCTACACACATCAAAAGTGTCTAGGGATCAAGCATTTTTATGCGGATTTCTTGAGATTGAGATGTGGCTTTGTAATAAATTTATGATTTTATAAATTTATATGGATCCTTTTTGGTGCATTTCATAATTTGAATCAGGAACTGTGAATCAAATTCGAGTAAAAGATGAAAATCAGCTGTCAATATTTTCCTTATAAAAACATACAACGCATTGAAGACATTATTAGTGCTACTGTTTCCCTACTACTGATTAAAACCAACGTTATTATGGAGCGGCGACGTCATTTAAGCAGGGAAGAAATGCTCAGAGCCGTGGGAATGATAGAAGCTGGTTCCCGGCAACGTACTGTGGCTTTAGCTCTGAATACAAGTCAGAGTGTTATCAGTCGACTTTGGACACGTTACCGAAGCACTGGTACCGTGGCTGAGCGCCATGGAGGACGGTATCGCTGCACCACACGGAGACAAGACCGATACATTCAAATCTTAACTCGAAGAGCTCCAACAATAACCGCCATGATGTTAGCCGTGAGGCTTCATCACTCTTCAGGGAACTTAATTAGCGACCAAACAGTCAGAAACCGCTTGCATGAAGTGAACCTTCATTCCCGAAGACCGCTACGGGTACCACCTATAGCAATGCACAATCGTAGGATTCGATATCAATGGGCTCTTGAACACAGAAATTGGGCAGAAGAACAATGGCGTTTCGTGTGCTTTTCTGATGAGTCTCGTTTTGGTATGAGACCGGATACAAGACGTATACGACACTGGAGAACCCCTGGACGCCAACAGCGATTAAAATCCTGCCAGGAAGTCCATCCTTATAGTGGTGGAACCATCATGGTATGGGCGGGTATTTGGATCGGCGGAAGAACTGAGTTGATTTGGATCAGAGGCAACCTCAACGCTCAAATTTATGCTGAGACGATTGTATCAGACGTCATCGTTCCTCTACAAGTGCAAATCGGTCCCTTATTTCAGTTAATGCATGATAATGCACGACCGCACACCGCAAGAGTTGTAAGACAGACTCTCGCCGCAGCTAACATCAGTGTCCTGCCCTGGCCTGCTCAGTCGCCAGATTTGAACCCGATTGAGCATGCATGGGATATGCTACAGAGAAGAGCTCTGCCGAATATGGAGGGTATCCAGTCGCAAGAAGACCTTTTTTTGTTGTTGCAACGAACATGGGCGGCCATTCCACAGCGTGATTTGGATGAACTCATTTTGAGTATGCCAAACCGATGTTCTTGTGTTGTTAGTGTTCGCGGTAGAAACACGGATTATTAATTGTTTAAGTTACCCAATAAAATTTTAGAGAAAACTGTTATTTCAGTCTTTTTTTCGAACTTTTGTGTTAGTGGTTCAAATGTCAAAAATCCCTTTATTAGGAAAATGGCAAATTTCTTTATTAATGCAAAGGTGACTTGGTTTATCGTTACTGTGACAAACGAAAACACTTTATTTGATGAATCCTTAAAGAAAATTTTAATTAATATCAATCAGGAGAAAAGTTATTGCAAAAATATATGTTGATCCCTAGACACTTTTGATGTGTGTATTTACATAAGCATTATTGTTACTAACACCAAAATACTAACAAAATTATGGACCTAGTCTGAAATAAAGTTTAATTTATTTTTTATTTATAACAAAAAAACAAATTTTTAAAATGTTGTCTCCTGTTTGTTCCGCCTAATCTCCGAAATGACTGGACCGATTTTGATGAAATTTGGAATAGGGATACTTTGAACCCTGGGGTTTTTTATCGACACACCACGCGTGCGAAGCTGATGGCATAAGTTAGTAGTAAGTAAATGCACATCTCTATCTTAGTCCCTTTGTACGAGTACCTATTGTCTATTTCTCACATACGAAGTGTCTTTTCAACTATACTCGTCGAATTAAGTTCAAAAAACCCTTTTAGTATTTTCGTTGTAGTTGTATTTATGTGATTGTTGGTGCAATCTTTCGCTCTATACGCAGCGAGCAGCATATGGGTTGAAATTCGTGAAACACATCCATTTTGTGTGGAGCTCACTCAATTGATATAAACTGCACTAAGAGGATTACACGCACCGACGGGAATGGATTGGGTTTGCACGCTGCGGATCTAAATAGGTACCTAATTTAATTCGTGAATAAACTCTGTGTTTGATGATATTGAAATAACTGACCACTTTATTATTAAATAAACACTTTTTGCGTTGTATTGCCGAGTGTTGTTTTTGGCTGTGTGCCTTCTGACTATCCGTAGATGTTGTGAAAGGATAATTTTGGGATGTTTTTTTATGCATTCATCTTGCTAAATCATGAAAAAAATCAGCAAAATCCCTACGGAATCTTCTTTATATGGGTCATTGAAACGCCCAAGTCTTTCCAAGGGAGTTATAGCAAAATTCCTTTAGAATTCTTTGTGGGGAGTATTATTTAACTTGTTAGGCCTAAACTACTTACGTTTTGCTCATAAAACTGCCTGAAAAAGGATGGTTTCCAGGGGATATGAATGATTCTACATTAAATTTTAAAAGTTAGCATAATCAGCCTATATTGTTCCCACTGCTGGGACACAGGCCTCCTCTCTGTGAGAGGGAGTGGGCTGTAATCCACCACGCGTGCCCAGTGCGGGTTGGTAGATGTCACATGTCTTCGAATTTTTGGCTCTAGAAAATATTGTTAAAATGTTCAGGTGCTCTCAGTTCCATGTTATAGAACCAGTCACGAAAAACCGCCTGTATTTATATTGTACCTAAACCGAAAAGTATTCGTTACAAATAACTTTTTTATGACTTTGTCTGAACTAAGAAGGCTTGTTTCATTCGTTTTTGTTACTTTTCCAAGGTCCTTGGAGACGTAAACTTGAACAGTTATCACACACAGAAAGTAGGTAAAGATTTAAAGAAAATCTTTTTGTTACTTTCTGTTACAATTTAACAAGAATGTTCTTAAAATCTACCTGCATGTTGAAAATTGAAACGATAAAATGTAAGTTAGCCTCTTTCCTCTTTCTTTATCTGTATTCTTTATACAATCAACTGTGCATTTAAGTTCACAATTTACAATGGTCATAAAAACATTATAAAAATTAACCTAGGTACTCTGGCAAAAAAAGATACTGGCATTCTATGTCGAATTTTAAGAATCGATAAAATCTTAAGAATCGATTATAACATTCCAATCGGTGCCACCTAGTACCTACTTACATGTTAAGTCAAAAATAGTCGTGCACAGAATTTAGAACAAAAGTTGCCGAAATACCTAACATCGGAACACCTGGCTAGTTCGTATGAAGAATAGCGACACGACACGTAAGCTTTCAAAGATGTTTTGAATTTTAAATATCTATTCAATTTGAAATCGAATCATAAAATTGAGTAATGACATTAAAATAAAAACTATTCTTGTCTATGATTATGTCCGCGCTTCGTACACGCTTAACATTTTTTGAGTCGCCCTAAAGAATCGTCCATTTTGGATTTCAGTTTGTTGTAGAACTATCCTCAAGGTAAACAAGTAAGTACCTAGTTAGTCACGGGCCGAGCTCAATGAAGCAAAATAAGTTATTTTTTATTGGAAGAAAACTGGGGCACATTATGCATTCCTCGTGCTTTTTACGACCGACATTCAAAATGTTGCTGGGATAGGTAATACTTCACCAAATGTTAGGTATCTAGAGTAATTTTGGTCTTTGATTTAGTTTTGATTTCATTTCAGGCTAAAATTAATGGAAATTATTCTCTCTCCTGGAATCTGAAACTCTCTGAAACCACGAAGGATTGTGCTACGGCATTGCAGCAGTTACCTATATCTATAGCAATTATGAAGAGGTACATTTTGTTAGTTAGTATGTAAAAAGTAATGTTCGAAATTACTCACCCGATACCACAAATTCTTTTCTGATAGAAAGCTAGATACGCTATTGCCGAGAGTCATAGGATATATTTAGCCACTAGTTAAAATATAAACAAAATCTAAAACTCTATTTAAATAAAAAACAATAGTTAAATAAATAATTCTAAACTCAATAAATAACTCATTAGACGCGTACATTTTATACCGCAGCCGTATAAGTACAATATATTAGCCATTTCTCACACAACAGTGCGGTTCTACGTATCGAGATTATTTCGCCATTAGTCTTACTTTATCCCTGTCCCACCTTCAAACTTGCTAGATTTATTGCTACAACGTACTACGTTGCTAAATAAAATACATGTCGCCGTGGAACTAGATATTCAAGATTGGTTTCCCTGCCTATGTTAGTTATAGACCAACTTCAGACTAACATGGACTAAGTATGATCGATTTGCATAGACATTGACCGGTTAAATCTCAATTAAATACTACTTTATAGAATTTAATTGAGATCTTGAATAGTACCTTTTGCAGGTGGTTTTCTGATGTATTTCAATCAACTTAGCTTATTGCAGTCCACAGTTGCTTCTAGGTCTCTCTCAAGTTGTGTCATAACCCGGTGATCCACCTTCGTCTTGTATCCAGTCTGTCCCAGTAGCTTTTTGATCCTTAGTCAATCTAACGTGTTCGATCCATTCCATCCATTCATATCCCGTCTTTGCGTGGAACTCAGGACCAACCTGAGTTCCACGAAACATTTTGCGATTGATAGTCATCACTCAATCAAAGAATGAAATGAATGATGTTGGCTGAAGAGGCAGTGGGCTAGCCATATTTGTCGAAGGACCGTTGGCCGCTGGAGCAAACGAGTCCTGGAGTGGAGACTGCGTATCGGCATTCGGCAAGAGTTAGTGTGGGGACGTTCCCCACCTAGATGGACCGACGACCTCAAGGTGGCTGGATGTGGAAGGAGGAGAACATTGTATTGTGGCGCAGCATGAGAGAGGCCTTGTCCACCAGTGGACTGCGACAGACTGAGATGACTCAATCAATATCTATTTACTACTTGGTTATAAATAAGCAGGTTAAGTACAGTATTTTTATGAAAATAGCTCGATGTGCTCTTTACAAATTATACATTCAACTCCTTGACATATTTTGTCGTATCAATATTTACAAGTGCCACATTAGCAGTTCAGCTCTAAATAAGGTATCACGATTCACGTGATAAATGCCGACAAAACTAAATACCAATTCATTTAGACGTTGGTATTGCAATTAGCACTGTATCGGAAACCCTGGATAATGTGTTTGTTCCGGCAAAATATTTAGATACTAGATGACCGGCGAACTTCTTACCGTCTCAGAATCGATAAGAATTAATGTATGAGAAAATTAATTATCTTCATTATTTATTTCGTGACATTTTCCCATGTTTTAATAGTTATCCTGCTATTCGGGGTGGAGAACAAACCTACTAATCAAAGATAATAAAAATCGGTCTAGCCGTTCTTGACTTATAAATGGTACAAACCCGACTTTGTTTTATTTATAAGTATATGTAGATACTGGCTGACCCGGCGAACTTTGAACCGCACGTTCCCATGGGATAGGTAATATCCGACATCTACGCGGGCGAAGCCGCAAGCAGAAGCTAGTAAAGAAATATAAACTCTTCTTTATACTTAAATAATCTATCAGTGTTTCAAGATTCCTTGAACAGCTACTGGCTGTTGGCGTTTCTAGCTAACTCCTATAAACAGTTTGACCCTCATATAAAACGAACCTGAACTGTCCCAAGTTTCAAAAACTTGCTTCCACGATATACAAGAAGTAGCTAACTTGAAAAAATCCACAAAAACGCTAGCTCGACTAATATTGACGTTAAATTCTGAGAGTTACTTTTAATCAAGAATATAACCGTTCACTTGTATTCTGATTTGATTTTGTTTGCGGCACACGTACTTTTCCATAATATATAAGTACCCCAGTGGTAACGGAGACCACTGATCACTACTCTCAAAACGGTGAAGGAAAACATCGTGAGGAAACCGACATGTCCTAGAACCAAAAAATCGAAGACATGATGTGACATCTACCGACGCACTTGACGCACGTGGTGAGTTACGGCCCACTCCCTCTCACCGAGAGGAACCCTGTGTCCCAGCAGTGAGAACTAAATATGCTGATTATGCTATGCTAACGTACTGGCTGATAAGCCATAATATGATACATCAAATCATTCGTGCTAACAACAGAGGTAAAGAACAGAATGCGAAATACTCTTTGATCGTGCCTAAACAATAGTGTCGAATTGGGTTGGCTGAGTAAAAAGGCGGTTGTGACACGTTCAGGTGGCCTCCTAGTACCCTCAAACAAGTGACTCTCCACCACTTGGCCCTGTCGAGGCCACTTGAGGCTCTGCCGACGTCGACGTCAAAATTCTCCTTACTCTCGATACCTATTTCCGTTATAAGATTGGATATTTCATATAATCAAACTTCGATATCTTGAGTAGGCTGATGAATTTATCCAGGTTTGATGTATTTCCTGCATATTGCAGTAAGCAGTAGGTAGGTATACATAAGTATAGGTAGCGAGCTAGACAGGTGGTCCAGGATATATCTTCCTGACCTATTTCGCAGTGTTGTGTTGATTCATAATACGTACCTACTTGCAAATGATAGATAAGCTTCTGTTACACTTACATTTTTCAAGCTTCGTCGGTGTCGTGGTCACAAGCGACTGCTGATCTGCGGGGTAATTGAGTAATACACTAATAGTAGGAATGGCTTTCATTTTGACAGTTGAATAACATTCATTGCGTTATCTAAGTTGCTGAGGAGGCAAATTTTTCAATCATTTTGAAGGATATTGCTAATCCATTGCTTCATATGGATTAGCAATATCCTTCAAAATGATTCAGATTGTGATTGATAGTATGTTACGCAATTATGAAGTTGGACAGAGATTGGATTTCTCCACTTGGAAATTATCAGAAGCACGTTAGAGTCTGGAATTATTCTAGTCACCTCCTATTAACATTATTGGTTAAAATTAAGCCTTATGTATCTTTATCAATAATGAAACAAATACTTCATAGCTTTGCATAGTAGACCCTCCCGTACGAAAGTAGCTATGACAGGTAAAATTAAATTACAAATCTATGTATATGCCCAGTTTGACAATAAAATACCACTAGTTACACTATTGGTAAGTATAACGATTCGTATTTATCTATAGAAACCGATCATGAATGAGTGAGACATAGTACTAACCTTGCAAAATGTACAACGTCTGTATACCGTTAAGGAAATGACAAGCGTTATCTATTGTTATATTACATTTTCTATGAATCATCAAAACACGTAGTAAAATCAGATAAGTGCGGAAACTATCTACTGAAAGGCTTTTCATTCACAAAATTGTGTAAGTCAAAGGTTACAGGCGAAGTACGGCTGACAGCCTTTTGATCATGTCAATGCGGAGCCAGCACTTTCGCGGACACGAGATGAGGACACTCCACAACACGATAAATATATCTTGACAGAGCAGGGCTCTCTGTTACGGTAGAAAATGTACATTAAAATTTCCGTTGAATTTATTTATTTTATGTATAAGAAGTTGAGATTTATGTGCCTTGAGAAATTGTGTAGAATAGAAGCAAACTGCATTTTAAATGTAGGGTCGTAAGTTCTCGTTTACAATATTCAGTTTTAATTTTTACTACACACATTTTTTCTTTTGAAAGATCAGTAGGGAACGTTTGAAATATGATTCTGCATAACTTTTATATTTGAGACGAATCGAGCTTTAAGCATTTTATATACGTGCAACAATACGGACAGACTGCCAACTTATCAAAACACAGAAGATATTTTCATTCATATTTCACAACTCCATTTTTCAGTACACCTCATCATCATCATCTGCCTAGCCTTTTCCCAACTATGTTGTGGTCGGCTTCCAGTCTAACCGGGTGCAGCTGCATACCAGTATTTTACACGGACGACGGCGACTGCTTATCAAATTCTTCAGTACCTACACCTAAATAAAAAAAATAATAACACACCCATCTTTCATCGAGATTAGAATCCACACCAAAATTATTCCATAGTCATTTTTCTTATAATCCAAGGGCGTTGTGCTCGGGATAAAGTTTTGAATAAAACAGTAGGTACGTATTAAATAACCAAAGAGTATTGAGGCTACCTACCGAGGTAGGTAAGTAGGTAGTACGTACTCGAGTTACCTGTGAATCTGATAGTTTTATTTTTTTATGTTACCAGAATCTGGTTCAATGTCTACCTGGAGTGTTTGTAATATAACCACCGCTGAGTGATCGCCAGCGGTCCCGATTGTTTTAAGATTTATTCGTGATGAGTAAAGTAACGGAGATACAGAAGGTCAAAATGTAGAGTACGTAGTACGGAGATTACGTACGTGATTCGGAGGGTCCACAGATCAAGATCAAAATAAAGACTTACCATAGATATTTTATTTTTTCTTTGTCTTTGCTGTCATGCTTGTGAAGCTTTTATGTAAAACCGAGATCAGTGGTGGCTCAGTGGTAACGCCCCGACTTACGAGATGTAGATCGTAGACCGTTCGAACTCAGCAGATAAACGACTTTGTGTAAATTATTTCATCACCACTGCTCTCAAAACCGTGAAGAAAAACATCGTGAGGAAACCGGCACGTCATATAACCAAAAATTCGAAGACATGTGACATCTACCCAACCGCACGAGGCCCTCGTGGTAGATTACAGCCGACTCTCTATCAAAGACAGGAGGCCTGTGTCCCAGCAGTGGGAACATTATAGGCTGATTATGTGTTATGTGTAGAGAGTTGTTTTTTTTTTGTCATACTTGTGAAGCTTTGGTCTGTTTTTGCGTTTACGATTAGAAAAGACTCGACCGGATTAAAATGAAATAAAGCTTACGTAAAGCCGAACCTAACGGTATCCAACAAAAATATAGGTAAGAGTATAAGTTGACTTTGTTAGAAAAGTTAGCTAAGCTTTAATTCCAACAGAATCCGTATTCGTACTAACTTTAGAATAACAAAATTGTCCTCGAAAATCCGCAACCGTGCCGTACTTTTACGTAACAATTTATAAATCTAGCTTTTACTGCGGACAGTCACCGAAACGACTCGGTAACTAAGTTTGGTGTCTCTCGAAACGAAATTACTCTGTATAATCCGTTGTACAGGAGATGACAGTTAGGCATTACCCTATTATGCAAAAGCCTGGAAGCTCAGGCAGCTAAGGCTAGCGTGACACAATTGTCCGGAATGGTGTGTACACGGTATACAAATATCGCATCTTGCTTCCTCTACGGATAAAAGCTATATGAGCGAGAGGGACAGGACTAAATCCGTTATGGTCCAGTCGCTTACTGCAACCTTAACGAGGTGATGCAAATTTCAGCTGTATCACACAAAGGAGGTATAAACTGCTTGTTCTATTTCTTTAGACTATCAGTATGCTGTCACTAACACACGAAGAGAGATAAATTGTTGTAATTTAGCAAATTTACATTCAAATTTAAGCTTCGCACCAGCACGTCTAAGAAGAACACAGAGTTCTCTCCGTTCGTCTTAGACGCCATTTTCCTTCGTTTTTACGGGTTTGAAGACGACTGTATAATTGAATTATAATTTCTACTTGAGAATAAATGCTTAACAAAGCTTTCGATTAAGGTATTTAGTAGCTAAAGCATTCTATAATGGGAAACCTATTTATGTGATAAAATCTCCGACAGCTACATTTTTAACAAAATTGAGGGTATTGAGGGGTATCTATCACTCATGATAAACGTAACGCAAAAATCACAAAGAAGCCGATAATGCTGTTAGTGTTGCGACTCTGCAATTCCAAACCGCTTTTTACGATTCCGAAATCATTTACCACTGATAAAATGACCATAACCCAACCCTACGTCGTCAAATCAAACAACTGTCATAGCAAATATTTTTAGAGAAACAATTTATCAACATTTGCCTACTTGCGAGGGTAATTTGGGCGTCGTTCCGGCCCCCTGCCCCCCTAGCCACATAAAGGTCAGCTTTGACATTTCCTTGACTTTCGCAAAACTGAAATGTGAGGGACGAATTGAAATATACTTTTTTTTTATGGTAATACTGGCTGAAAGTATGTGTTCTAAATTCAAAGACCATGAATAGGATATTTAGGAAGATTGTAATTCGAATTAGGTTCTGAGAATGCTATGAATGTGTAAGTAGCTGAGGTAAGTAGCCTTATAATGTCAGATATTGATATGAAACCTGAGAAGGAGAAAAGAAAACTATGACTCAGATTTCCATTATTACCTCATTACTGCGAAAGATCATTTAGAAGAATTTAAATGGGCACAACATTTCTATTTCAAGGTAGCCACAATAATTTACCTCAACATACTCAATAGTTTTATTAAAAAATATCTATTCCGTTTTATTTGCGTCTACAAACCAGAAACTACCGTTAATTTATTTCAAAATTTTCCTGTTTAAAACCATATTTAATAGGTTCTAACGTACACAATCCAGTAACTCCGAAGCCTGACTACGTTACCTTGATCCAGTTGTTCTGAGATGTGGCATCCCTTGAGGATGCTACCAAGCTGTTACGCCACTACGCTAGACCGTCAGGTGACTTTGATTACCAAATCCCTTGACGACCCTGCAGTACACTATTTGATTTGAATTTGGAATTATTCAGAAGTTTCCATCATATGACAGTCCTTATTTACATAATTTATTATGAAGTATATTGATTACTAGCTTCTGCCCGCGACTTCGTCCGCGTAAATTTTTTTTGTTTCCCCGACCCACCCCTTCGCAACGTGTCGCCGGCCTGCGCTATTACTTCGTTTTCGCTTGGCGAAAACTTCAGACTTTTTTTCTTTTTGCTCAACTCCTAAGGGTCCTAGCGTCAAGTTTAATAGAATATAGCCTTCCTCAAGAACTGGGCTATCAAACGTAAAAATATTTTTATATATGCGACCAATACTTCCAGAGATTTAGAGCTTTCAAACCGTGTTTCAAACAAATTCTTCAGCTTTATTATTAGTATTATTTTAAAACTATGATATCTCCTAAGATATACATTGAAATCAAATGATGTCAGAGGCAATTTTGTTCAAAATTAAATACATGTGATGAATAACGTATTTATTTGGATAAGGATTAATACCATGTTTATAAAAACACCTTCGCAAATAATGCATTATTTTAGAACAAATTTGGTTAGCATAAAAGAGGTTATAGTGAGCTAACCTTAAAAGATAGACATATGCTGTCGCGGACTTTTTTTTTAAAGCTTTTAAAGGGGAACAATTCTGTCATATATGATTTTTGCGAAACTTTAACCGTTTACGCAGCGCACGCAGCGGAAGTTCTCAATAGGAAAAAAATCCCCCGATTTTGAAACATTCTTCATTGGTGCTCCGCTCCTATTGGTTTCAGCGTGATGATATATAGCCTATAACCTTCCTCGATGAATGGGCTATCTAACACTGAAAGAGTTTTTCAAATCGGACCAGTAGTTCCTGAGATTAGCGCGTTCAAACAAACAAACAAACAAACAAACTCTTCAGCTTTATAATATTAGTATAGATTACTTTATAATATTTCCTTAATAATGAACTGTAGCTTTATCTCTATGATGTCACCAGCGTGTATAAGTATAACCAATAACATTTGAACTTATTTAACCATGTTATTAATCATTTTCCTCTTAGAACCTCCAGTAGCTTCTACATACCTACATTACTAGTCTGAGCCTCATGTGAGCCAGATCTCGTTTATCTGAGATGTGGCATCCCTGGAGGATGCTACCAAGCAGCTCCGCCAGTTAGACAGCTAGGACTTTGATTAACAAATCCCTTAACAACTACTATACGGTGTACTGCTAGATATGATAATATATTATGTAGTAATTATCTGCATATCTGCAGTATCTGTTTGATTTTTGCCAATAGGCTCGCCCGTAAGATTTCAATGGGTGTATGTAACTATAGACCTCCTGGCTTCCATCTCAGTGGAATAAAGGCGTCATATGGTTGTTCCGAGGACAATGATACCTACCTAATATAAGAAGGCAGCTCCGACTCTTACAACAGATTTGAATAAGAATAAGCAATTTATGAAAATTGTAGATTAATGGCTACGCGTTAACATGTCACAAATGACTGCAAGATGTAATATTTAAAGTCGATGAGATTATAATAAGTACCTACCTAGTAATTAAGTACCTACTCTGATTCAATGTGTCCGTTTCTTTTGACATAATTATTTATGATCTCATGTTTATAACCACATCAAAATGCTTCTTACAAAGTATCATACAATCATAAACTTCAAACCATATCTAAACGAAGGTTCAGGTTGTGGCGACATCTACATCGCCAGATGCGAACTACGCATCACACTGACGTCAAACGCGAAATCCTTCATCGCGTAAGCAGAGTTTACCGCGCAACTAGCATTCATTAGATACAACGACCCGACATCAATCGTCGGACACGTAGCCCAACCAGACACGTCATCGAAGTCCCTTTTCTATGGAGGACGAGCCTACACCCTCTTCCTCATACCTCTGTAAGGTAAACTATTTATCTTATAAGCAAAGAGAAATAAAACCCTTAACAATATCACGTTACACAGTTAAGGTTTCCAATGAGCTTCCTCTTTCTGAAGAACATTTGAAGTGGTCTAGGCACTTGGATAGTGGCCTATCACGCTATTTTAGCATTAGATACGAAGTAAACCTTGCTTTTTCGTAAGATATGGTAGAACCCGCCTTTGTACCCAAGGTTTTATAGTTAAGTTTTCTTTTTTTTTGTGCACAAAATAAATTATTTTAATGCAATGTTTTTCTTTTCTTTAGCATATTGTAGTTTCGGAAAGGCTTTTCAGAACGACTTTATCGTTTGACAATACGGGTATAGTGGTTATCTAAATAGCGTCTAAAACGTGATCTTTCGCAACCATTCAAAATAGTTTTTAAAAATCTCCCATTAGCAATATTCTGTTCTTTATCTGTTCATTAATTAAAGCAATTGTCGACAATCTCTGTTTCTTTGGGTTTACATGTGCACTTAGGTGTGTGCGTTATTCCGGGACATGTAACATATCCCGCCAGACCTGGGTTCGATTCCCAGATCTGGCAAGGTTTTCTATGGTTTATCCACCGGGTTTTTTTCAGTAGCAGTTCGTAGTCTGGATTTGGAGGGTTGACGTCAACACACTCATCCCTATTACATAGGACTGAAGCATAACTTGCAAAATGTGAATGTGGGGGTTCACCTCTGCCTATCTCTTCGGGAAAAGCCTGTTTGATGTTATTTTATGCTTAAGTATACCTACAATCTGCCCTTTGA
Source organism: Globia sparganii (assembly GCA_949316385.1). Classification (NCBI taxonomy): domain Eukaryota; kingdom Metazoa; phylum Arthropoda; class Insecta; order Lepidoptera; family Noctuidae; genus Globia; species Globia sparganii. The sequence continues at coordinate 8,900,396 of OX438670.1, forward strand.
AAGTAGACAGTAACAAAGACCGTACTTGTCGCAAGCCCGCACAAATTAGGTTCCATTTCAAAGCAAGTGCCATTCTGTAGAAGTGTAGAGCATCATAAATGTATAATTATATGCCGCTGTTAAAATATACGCCTCTTGAGATATACTGCGACGTTGTCATGAACTGAAGGACTACGTTCTCTGTTTGGGACACTGGCATTGAGTCATCTTGGGGCGAACATTAAGTTGAATCTTGCAGGCTGTGTTCAGTGTTCATTATAACCTAGGACCTACCTATTTAAGTGTGTAATTTTCTTCGTTGACATCTTAGTATATTTCTCTTGAGCTTAATTATTTTGATTTACAAAGGTGAACATAACCAATTTTCGTTTATAAAGGTCATATTCTGCTGGCCCCAGGGCCTCTAAATTACAACTAAAATGAACAAACAAAATAATTTGTTTCATTGATTTCTGTCAAATCTCTTAAATAACTGCTTGTTGCCCAAATAATTGGCCCAAATTTTTTTATCTATAGTCGCCGGCACGTAACTTGGCAAGGTTTTGGCGTAGTGGGATTAAGTTAGCGCAAGTACAATTAGTGCAACAAGAAAATGGTCACTTTTATTGTTTGTCATTATACTATGGTATTTGCCATAGATTATTTTTAAACATGTCTGTTTGCAAGAAAGCTGAAAGGAAAATTGCATCTATCGATTCTTGCCAAGTTACGTGCCGGCGACTATACCCACACATTTTTTCAAAATTGTACCAATTGCCTACATTCTGTTTATTTGACACATGATTATCTGTCCGCACTTCCATTGTCGTTGTTCTTCAGGCTGAGGCGACTATGAATAAACCTGGACTATGAATACTGTTTACATACGCGCGGCTACACATTAAGCTATAGAAAACCAATATCAGCTGACTGCTAATTGTACGAAAAACCTATGCAATGCGAGGTCAGCTAAAACTAGAATTGTATAAGTAGCTTGATTTGTAGCCGTGTGTACCCAACTGCAGGTAAACTGTTTATCTAGTTATTTTTAATAGTGACATAGTGTTCTATTATTTGCCTATTTATTTACGCTTGTAGGTTTACAATGATTTATAGTTTTTTGTTATTGTTCCTGGAGTGAGCTAAGGTATAAATCAAGTATAAAATGCGAAATAAATGCAATAAGTATAACGTGTAGGTAAAGTTTTATTAACACTCAGCACACAGCACTCAGCTGCACAGCTGCTGCTGCTCAGCTGTTGAGTTTCCTAATAATAAATAAATAAATAAACACTCTCCCTGCCATGGGAACCGCCGGCGACCCCCAAAAAATTTTATTCAGGAGGCCAAAGCACATCACGCTGCAAGAGAAGTATCACATTTTCCATAACAACACGGCAGTAGTTGTAAAAAATATTTGAATTCGGAAGGTCAGGGCGGATCTCACGGCATCCTGAAACATTTTTTGGACCCGCAGGCGTATCCCACGGCCTCTTGTAATAATTTTGACTTTTGACTCACGGCGTTCACAAGCAGAAACTTTGGGATCCGCCAGCGACCTCCATAGCCTCCTGAACTTAAAAGTTTTATATATTGTCGGCAGGGAGAGTGTCAAAAGAATGTTTCAAACACATTTTGTAAAAAAAAACTTTGACTGCTTCGCCTAGTGGCCGCAAGCGCTACTGTACTGCCAAGCATGAGGCCCTGGGCTCCATTCCTAGGTTTTTCTATCTGGAATTTGTCATTAGCAGCCCAGAGTTTGAATTTGTGCCCGGTTAATGGCAACAGGCTCGCCCCCTATTCCATGTGACTTAAACACAGCTGGTGAAATGTGGGTATACAGACGCCAGCACATCAAGCTACCCGAAACTGTCAAATTTTCCCAATCGATATTGAACTTTATTCTTTAGCGATAAAGTTGAAAATCTATTAAAGATATTTGACAGATTGTAGTGGTTTGATGTGCTGGCGTCTTTACTATAGGTACCTAGCCTACCTACATCCTGTCCAACCCTTCGAGAAAACAAGTCGTAGTATTATGTTATGTAAATCAAAGAAAAAGTTGTTAGAACCACAGAACAGTTTTCTCATTTATCTGTTCTGTGGTTAGCCACAGTAACTGTTCTTGACTTGAAATAATATTAATTTGAAACATAAGTTTGTTTACACTTTAGAACAACAGACAGACTACAGGTGTGTTATTGCTGATTTTATGATTTCAAACTTATGTTTCAAATTAATATTATTTCAAGTTAAACAAATATCAACTTTATATTAATAGCAATTAAGTTGATATCAGAGTGACTAGCACCATTGAAAAAGTTATAAAATGTTTGAAGTAGTAGCGTAAACTGAACTTTACTGTGTAGGATTTAAAGTTATTTTTTCATAAACTCATACATATTTGTTTACATTTTTGGCAAATAAATCGCGAATGCAGATTACTTACCATAACTAATGGAAAACTAATATCCGTATCCCTCTTCACTATCGTTCATTAATTCATTGCGGAAACTAAAGAAATATTATAAATAAGGACTTTATTGATATCCGCTTATTAACGGTGATACGAACATTCTATTCCCGGAAGCTATCCATCGCTGCACACATATGGATAATAATAGACGTGTTGTGTAGACAGTGCGCACTGTTTGCTGTACGCAACATTGATTGTCGAGCCGTCTGCAAATATGACTGGCCATAGCCAACATAAGGGTGTGGCACACACTGTAGGAAAATAGAAAGCTAATTCTGGTTATAAAGGAGTAGGTATGGTATGGATGTGGAAAAAGTAAAAGGAGAAAGTAAGGATTATACCGTGTCGATAAAAATGTATAACTAACTACTCGAGGTACTCGGAAATGAGAAAAAGATTGCTATTTTCAAAAATAAATTTTAAAAAATATTACTAAATTTATGTTATCTATACAAATAAAACAAAGTCGGGTTAGTTACCACCATTTATAACTCAAGAACGGCCGGACCGATTTTTATGATCTTTTATTTGTTGGGTTTGTCTCCGCCACGAATACTAAAATGACTATTAAATCACGGGAATAATTCAGGTAAAAAAACTAAGATGATTCCTTTTCTCATACATTCGTTCTTATTGATTCTGAGGCGGTATGAAGTTCGCCGGGTCAGCTAGTTATAGCATAAAATGAATATTTAATTGACAAACAATTTAATTGACAAATCCATAGAACCGAAATAATAATATAAATTAATAATAAAATATTAGATTAAATTAATAAAATGTTACCTTAAATTTTACTTAGAATAAATTAAACATGTAATAATAAGGTAAACATGCAATAATAAGGAAAACATGGCACAAAATAGAGGTCTAAACTCAGCAGTGGCTACCAATGACGATGCTGATGATGATGACCTATCATTTTGGTGCCATGGATTCTTTTTTCTGAAAATTCTAGTTACTTACCTACCTACCATATTTTCTGAACAACTAAGGAATAAAAGTAGAACAATTACCCAACTAAATAAAAAGAAAATAGGTACAGATTAATTAAGATCCTCTTCCTTTTTTTAGAATTTGGTTAATGCTGTAAAGATCTTGTAATGTTTTATCAGAACAGCTAAAAATCGTTGATCATGCTATCTCAAAGCAGAAAATATTTATTTAATTTTTAACCGACTTCAAAAAGGAGGAGGTTATCAATTCGGTTGTATTTTTTTTTATGTTTGTTACCACAGTACGCCGTCATTTATGAACCGATTTGGATTTTTTTTTTTTTATTTGAAAGGATATGCTTCCAGATTGGTCCCATTCTTGTCAAAATCCAGTTCTGATAATGGGATCCATGAGGAATTGAGGGAACTCCTCAAATATAGGCATACATATACCAATTTTGGTATTTTCATCAACATGTCAAGAATTTGCATTCAAAAAGTATAATTTGGTGAAGTGGAACTGATCAAGAAGACCACAGATAGCCACAGGAACTCTTCAATGATAATAAGTATTTCACGGGTGGCGATAAGATATCTCGATTAAGATAGTTAAGCGACTATGACGAAGCAAATTTAAATAAATGGTTCTGACGAAAATGGTACCATCAAACCGATCTGATGATGAAGCTGGAAGGTAGGTACCGGAACTTCGTAATAAAACCATGTATTCTAGCCGTGTTTGGGCTTATTGGAATTGTCATGAGATGCACTCTGACTATAAAAAGTAAAAAATAAAATTAAAATTAAAGTTATTTTACACTTTGTAGTGTTTTTTTTTTTAAGTCGGTTGTTTTTTTTTGTTAAAAAGTTTTTTTTTATTTTACGGTAAATTAAGTATTTATTACCGTTATATATAGTTAGAGTTACTATGAATATTACTATCTTAAAAATAAATACGATAATTCTAATTTTGTTGGTAATTTAGGTTCCTAGGTACAGTCAGTTAAAGCAATTAGGTAGCTAATCCACCTTTGTATAAATGGTTGAGATTACAACATTTACTTATGGTTGAGATTTTTTTTTACTTAGTTCAATTAAATAAAATAACTAACTATAAAAAATTTCACCCTCCTCCCATTTACACTTTTAGGGGTGGAATTTTGAAAAACCTTTCTTAGTGGATACCTACTCTTTGCAAAGAACACACCATCCAAATTTCATATCTCTAGGACCAGCGGTTTAGGATATATCAGTTAGTTAAGACTTTGAATTTTGTATAGTTATTATAATTATATATTATATTATCTATACTAATATTATAAAGAGGAAAGATTTGTATGTATGTTTGTAACGAATTGGCTCAAAAAGTACTGGACCGATTTTAAAAATTCTTTCACCATTTGAATGCTACATTATCACTGATTAATATAGGCTTTTTCTTTTTTTTCTCCCGTGCGAAGCCGGGGCGGGCCGCTAGTATATTCTATATAGATTAAAAAAGTATATTCTATATACACACATCAAAAGTGTCTAGGGATCAACATATATTTTTGCAATAACTTTTCTCCTGATTGATATTAATTAAAATTTTCTTTAAGGATTCATCAAATAAAGTGTTTTCGTTTGTCACAGTAACGATAAACCAAGTCACCTTTGCATTAATAAAGAAATTTGCCATTTTCCTAATAAAGGGATTTTTGACATTTGAACCACTAACACAAAAGTTCGAAAAAAAGACTGAAATAACAGTTTTCTTTAAAATTTTATTGGGTAACTTAAACAATTAATAATCCGTGTTTCTACCGCGAACACTAACAACACAAGAACATCGGTTTGGCATACTCAAAATGAGTTCATCCAAATCACGCTGTGGAATGGCCGCCCATGTTCGTTGCAACAACAAAAAAAGGTCTTCTTGCGACTGGATACCCTCCATATTCGGCAGAGCTCTTCTCTGTAGCATATCCCATGCATGCTCAATCGGGTTCAAGTCTGGCGACTGAGCAGGCCAGGGCAGGACATTGATGTTAGCTGCGGCGAGAGTCTGTCTTACAACTCTTGCGGTGTGCGGTCGTGCATTATCATGCATTAACTGAAATAAGGGACCGATTTGCACTTGTAGAGGAACGATGACGTCTGATACAATCGTCTCAGCATAAATTTGAGCGTTGAGGTTGCCTCTGATCCAAATCAACTCAGTTCTTCCGCCGATCCAAATACCCGCCCATACCATGATGGTTCCACCACTATAAGGATGGACTTCCTGGCAGGATTTTAATCGCTGTTGGCGTCCAGGGGTTCTCCAGTGTCGTATACGTCTTGTATCCGGTCTCATACCAAAACGAGACTCATCAGAAAAGCACACGAAACGCCATTGTTCTTCTGCCCAATTTCTGTGTTCAAGAGCCCATTGATATCGAATCCTACGATTGTGCATTGCTATAGGTGGTACCCGTAGCGGTCTTCGGGAATGAAGGTTCACTTCATGCAAGCGGTTTCTGACTGTTTGGTCGCTAATTAAGTTCCCTGAAGAGTGATGAAGCCTCACGGCTAACATCATGGCGGTTATTGTTGGAGCTCTTCGAGTTAAGATTTGAATGTATCGGTCTTGTCTCCGTGTGGTGCAGCGATACCGTCCTCCATGGCGCTCAGCCACGGTACCAGTGCTTCGGTAACGTGTCCAAAGTCGACTGATAACACTCTGACTTGTATTCAGAGCTAAAGCCACAGTACGTTGCCGGGAACCAGCTTCTATCATTCCCACGGCTCTGAGCATTTCTTCCCTGCTTAAATGACGTCGCCGCTCCATAATAACGTTGGTTTTAATCAGTAGTAGGGAAACAGTAGCACTAATAATGTCTTCAATGCGTTGTATGTTTTTATAGGGAAAATATTGACAGCTGATTTTCATCTTTTACTCGAATTTGATTCACAGTTCCTGATTCAAATTATGAAATGCACCAAAAAGGATCCATATAAATTTATAAAATCATAAATTTATTACAAAGCCACATCTCAATCTCAAGAAATCCGCATAAAAATGCTTGATCCCTAGACACTTTTGATGTGTGTAGATTAAATAATTATATTCTAAAAAATATTAACCTAAAATTATGTTTTGGGACGAAGGAAACATACCTACTGTTTTGGGGCGTTTGGGGGAGTTTTGTCCTACATAAAAATGTTTTTATGTAGGACAAAACTAAGTGGGCCAAACGAAGAATAAATCACCATTTATGAAAAGGTGGGTCAGCTAATTGCTATAACTGACTGTACACATGCAAATATAAACTCACACCTTCTTAAAAGGGTAAGCAGAAACTACAGAACGCCACCTGCTAAGATCCTTATATACTCCTTTTGCTTCGTTTACGTGCATACAACTGAAGAACAATTCCCGTAATTAAAAAGTTCAAAATCTAGTCGCAATCTCATCTCAGCAACAATCAACGTCAAAAACTTGTCAAAAATGTAGGGAAATTAGAGGTATTTTTGACAGATTGAGACTGAGATCAACTGCGAACGTTCTTAAAATTACGAGAATTGCCCCTCTGGTACCTACCTAAGTATTTACCGAGAAAATAACTTATGCATATACATAGTTATTGCTATCCTTGAAATAAATATAACGACGGATCTCTTCATAATGAGGAGATAAACAAAACTGTTTAATGGCGTGTCTATTCACGTCAACATGTTAATGCGCAAATCTCCTGGAAATCTTCTACATAATATATTAATTATACATACATACTTACACATATATAAAATTGAAGTGTCTGTTTGTAATGTCAAAATAGCAGCTTTTTCTAAATGCATATGAAAGTATATACGGTACTTATAATAAATAACAAAAAACAATTTCAAAAAAAAAATCAAATGTTTTTATCTTTTTGTTTGCTTCAGCTAATCTTCGAAACAATTGGACCGATTTTGAAGGGACTTTCACTGGCAGATGATGTTATACGGAGTAACTTTTATTCTAGGATATGAATTAATAAAGTAACACATTATTGTTGTCCAACATCCACGTGAACAAGTCGCGGGCACAGCTAGTATAAAATAAATCGTAAAAACACTCATTATTTCATTTAAATACGTAATCGTGATGTTCTCAATACGTTACTTCCTATTGAAAGATTTCATAACTTGGCAGTAAATATTAATTAGTTTCAATGTATTAGTATGAAACGCCATAGATAGGTACTTAATATTAATATTTATGTTTATTTATTCAACAACAAACTACATATTACATTGGACTTAAACATAACTGGTGAAATACTATAGAAAGAAAGAAAAAAAAATTTACTCTGCACAAACAAAACGCACATTACAAATGAAAAAATATACACAAACAACTTTGTCTAAAGCCTCGCACTCAAGCTTATAAAAAGTTGAGTTATATAGGTAGGTATCTACACCTATACCCAACCCTTTGAAGATTACAGACGTTATGTTAAGATAAGTGTGAGTAATATCATAACTCTAACTATAACAGTACAACTAAAAATAGAACCGAAACTGTTACATGCAATGATGTTGTAGTAGCCAACATCAAACAACTAAGGTTAAATTTAACGGACGCGTTAAGGCCGTTTTGCCAGATTAATCAGGCGGCCGGCACAGCCCGACAGACTTTAACTTGGTAAGCCACAGATCGGAGCCGGCGGGCCGCAAACCTAGGCGAATTAACTTGCTTACGTCACAAGTTACGGCGACTTTTTGCCAAGTTATTACTTTCTGATGAGTCGAGGCTTGATTAGATGTTTTGTGTTACTGAGCCTCGTTCTGTTGTGTTGTATTATAGAGAGCATCACTTCGGCATTAGCAAAGGCTCAATTGGGACTTTTCAAATAAAGATACATTGTATAAATCAAGTTGAAATTCAGTTGTTGATATAATGTAGGTAAAACAGTTTTTAAAACTTGGTAAGCCGTCGGGCCGCAAATGCGAGTTATTAATGCATGCCTACTGTTCGGGCGCCTCCGGCAATCTTCGGCTGCAGTCGGAGACAGCGGAAGGCGGCGAGCGGCGACGAGAGGTGCGGCGTGCGGGACGCGGCCGGTCGGCTTCACTTCGCTACCGATCTCGGACGACGGCACGCGCGCGCACTCCATAAGCTTACCAGCATCGATTTATACCTGTTTGGATTATACTCATTTAAATTACAGTCCATTGCATTTTAGTTAAAGTCCATAATTAGGTCCCTAACAAATGGTCCTTCGAGCCTCCTTATAGTCGCGTTTTGGTAGAACCAATTTCGTTGGCTGCTGGCATTACGACTCGACGTTGGTGAACTTTGGACTCAGAAACTTCATTTCGCTGCGTCACCGAAGCAACGGTTTTTTCTACCGAAGTCAATTGAACACAAGAAGAACAAGAACTGGACTATACTCGTACTACATTTCACCAAGTCTTGATAACGACGCCGGCGCTTATTACATCGCATTGTTTACGCCGAGTCATCGCTTGGAAGGATTTTTGAACAGGTTTCTTGTGGATAAAGGTTCGGTATTGGGTGAGTTCGTTCCAATTTTTTCCGTTTTTATCCTTTTCAAACAAATTGTGTTTTTATTCCGTTAAATTCAAATCATTTTCCGTTTTCACGTACATATTTGAGTCAATACGTGTTAGCATTATAGTTATCTCTTTCTCTCTTAGTCACTGCTTGCGCTTGTGCACTGCTAAATACCCGGGCTATTTACCGTTAATTGGGTGCATGATCAGCTGTGTGCGTTTATGATTGTAACAGCTGAGCGGTCCCCGTGACATTCATCAAGGTCACGCGGCTATTCACTCGATTTTTTTTTTTTCTTTTGTTCAAACTTAACTGCCAACTTCTTTACAAAAGTTTGCCGCGCATAATCAATTAGTGTTCATATTACCTATTGCTTTTCTTACTGGATTACGCTATGGCCTCTTTAGACTTATTGTTGAGAAAGCGAAGTGCCATTAAGGCAAAGCTTACAAATTTCACCAACTACCTGAATGTGCTTCTTAGTTGCAAAACTATTTCCGACATACAACGCTTAGAGTTGGAGAGCCGTTTTAAAAAATTTGAGGCTACATACGACGAATTCGACAATTTACAGGTGGACATCGAGGTGCTTTCGGAGAATCCAGACGAGGCTTATGCAGAGAGAGCAAAGTTCGAGGACCGTTACCACGCACTCGCGGCGCAGGCGCACGGCTTGCTTGCCTGTAACGAGAGCATTGATGGCGGGTCTGTAACAGGCTCGGTGAACAAACACTCAGGTGAATCGTTCCAACAACGTAACTTTATACGCTTACCTAAAATTGATTTGCCTAATTTTGATGGTGGTTATCGGTACTGGCTTGAGTATAGAGATACATATTTGTCACTAATCCATAATAGTAGTTGCATAGATGCTATTAGTAAGTTCCACTACCTCCGTGCGTCGCTTAAAGGCGATGCTTTGGAAATAATAAAAAACATTGATTTTAAAGGTGATAATTATCAAATGGCGTGGAAGTTACTATGCGACCGCTTTGATAACAGTAGGCTTTTAGTAGATACCCATGTTAAGGCTTTGTTCGATGTAGACTGTATCACACAAGAATCATCCACTTGTTTGCGTCGTTTAATTGATCTAATTAATAAAAATATCAGAGCTCTTAATACAATGAATGAGCCCACAGACAATTGGGATACCCTGATTATTTATATGATGGCAATTAAACTAGATCCTATCACCAGCAGAGAATGGGAAGCTCATCGTAATACCATACCAACAAGACCAACAGTTTCTCAATTTTGCTCCTTTATTAGTAAAAAAGCTGATTTATTGGAGACATTAGAACATAACAAAATCACACTTAATGTAGAAAATAATACTAACACTCATATCAATCAAGTAGAAAACAAACATAAATCGTTAATAATAGCAACTAATCAAAGCGATAATTCAAATCAAAAATATAAAGTAAAATGTCCTTTATGTAACCAAAATCATCTATTATACACTTGTGAAGGGTTCCGAAAATTAAATGTAGAACAACGTATAATAAAAGTAAAAGAATTTAAAGTTTGTTTTAACTGCTTACGTAGTGGACATGTAACAAAACGGTGTAGATTAGCTCGTTGTAAATATTGTAAAGGTAGACATAATACCCTTTTACATGTAGAACAAGCTACTAATGTCCAAGATCCTATGCCCAATAGTGTAGCACTGCCCACTGATGTTTCTGGAGGTACTGCTCCACGCAGTGGCACCTCAGGAAATATCTCCTTGTCGAGTGACGCTGGGTCGCAATATACTACCTCTCATATTTTACTGTCCACAGCGTTGGTGAGAGTGGTGAACCACCGAGGCATCAAGAGCGACGCTAGGATCCTGCTCGATAACGGTAGCACAGCTAATTTTATCACGCAGAAACTATGTGATCAGCTAGGACTTCCTCGACGTAGCACGAGTTCCACGGTGACAGGTATAAACAGTCATACTACATTAAGTACACAGTCTTGCAATCTAACCATTGAATCATGCAGCGGCAGCTATAAGACAGATATAAATTGCTTCATATTGCCTACAATTACCAAATTACTGCCGTCTAGTTTAGTGGACATAAGTAGCATTCCCATACCGTTAAATTTAAATCTGGCCGATCCGTCATTCAACGTTCCATCAGAGATTGACATACTAGTTGGTGCTGAAGTATTTTGGAATATTCTAGGCAGTGCATCTATTAATTTAGGGAAAAATCAGCCCAAGTTATGTGAGACAAAGCTCGGATGGATAGTATCAGGCTCTGTGGCTCTTCTAAAACATCCATCCAAAAATACATATTCTCATTTTTGCAACATGTCCATGAACGATTTAAATAACAGCCTAAATAAATTTTGGGAGCTCGATTCCGTTTCTTCTGAGCATTCCTTGTCACAGGAAGAACGAGCTTGCGAAGAAAGTTTTCGTGCTAACACTGTGCGTGATCAAAACGGGCACTTCATAGTTACAATGCCTCTTAAAAATGATCCCACTGAGTTAGGCGACTCTTATGAAATGGCTAAACGTCGATTTTTATCTTTGGAACGTCGTTTCCAACGTGATCCTGCCTTCAAGGAAAGATATGTAGCATTCATCGAGGAGTACGTGAGATTAGGGCATATGAGTGTGAATAACTCAACAAGGAAACCTCATACAGGTAACAAAATTGAGTATTTCTTGCCACATCATGGAGTCATCCGAGAATCGAGTACCACAACTAAGCTCAGGGTAGTCTTCGATGCATCAGCAGCGACTACTTCTGGAGTGTCGTTCAATGACATCCAAATGGTGGGGCCCACCGTCCAAGATGATCTCTTCTCTATATTGCTGCGTTTTCGTCAGCACAAGTTTGTTATTTCTGGTGATATAGAGAAGATGTATAGGGCCATTCAGGTAACACCATCACAACGTAACCTACAACAAATAATTTTTCGTGCTGACCCTAAGCTACCACTTCAAACGTACACTCTCAATACTGTTACTTATGGTACAGCTTCCGCCCCTTATTTAGCTACTAAGAGCTTAGTCAGTTTAGCAACAACCGCCTCTAACGACATTGTAAAATCGTCCATTGAACGAGATTTTTACGTGGACGACTATCTGAGTGGTGGTGACTCGATTTCCAAGGTAGTCCAGATGGGTAAAGAAGTCGCATCCATTCTAGCGTCAGCTAACTTTCACTTGAGAAAGTGGCAATCTAATAGCTTAGATATTTTAACAGAAATAGCCGGTGCTTCAGGGCATTTTGGTAGGTTGAACTTGTCTGAGGATAGAAACGTGTCATCTAAAACGTTAGGCCTATACTGGCTATGTGAATCTGATTCTCTCGAGTTTTCAATATCAGTCGATACCAGCAAACCAATCACAAAGCGCCACATTTTATCGGTGATTAGCCAAATATTTGATCCATTGGGTCTAGTAGGTCCTTGCATTATCGAGGCTAAAATTATCATCCAAAGTCTATGGACGGCTAAGTGTGACTGGGACGAGCAAGTACCAGATAATATTCATACCTCCTGGTTAATGTTCGTGAATAGTCTACCATGTTTAAATACTCTTAAAATACCCCGGTGGATTTCATGTGACAATTCAACCATAAATGAGATTCATGTGTTTACAGATGCATCCGAAAAAGCCTACGGTGCATGTATTTATGTAAAGTCTAGTAGTAAGGATGGATTGGTAAGAGTACGGCTGTTGGTCTCTAAAAATCGTGTTGCACCAATTAAGCCAACAACCATCCCTAGACTTGAGTTATGTGGGGCTTTATTAGGAGTGAGACTGTGTGTTAATGTACTAAATTCCTTCACCAAACCCGTTAGTAAATGTTACTTTTGGTGCGATTCGACAATAGTGTTAAGTTGGCTTTCTATGACACCTAATTTATTAAAACCTTTTGTCCGTAATCGCATTAATGAAATACAAGAATGCACTATAGGGCACAAGTGGAGCTACGTGCCGTCGAAGGAAAATCCGGCGGATCTTGTTTCTCGCGGGCTGAAGGCTGACCTTATCAGCGAGTGTTCCTTATGGTGGTCAGGTCCTCAGTTTTTGTTAAATGATGAAACATATTGGCCAAAAATGCCCAATGAGAACTTGAAACAAGATCTACCTGAAGTTGTATCATCACATTTCACTGATCACTCATCCCATCATAAACCATACAATAATTCAACTTCAAATCATTTGTCACACCATAATAATAATCAGTTGTTCATTAAATCACTTATTCACAAATATTCCAATTATAATCACTTACAGAGAGTCGTCGCTTATATACTAAGAGTTATTTACAATTTGAAACATAAACATGATAAATTCCTTGGTTCCCTTTCCTGTGAAGAACTTACAGATTCTACAAATTTTATTTTACGTCACGCTCAAATGGATATGTTTCCTGATGAGTATAATTTACTGCAATCAGGAAAGTCTTTACCAAAAAAAAAATAGGCTTATTTCTTTGAGTCCTTTCATAGATTCGAATGGTCTCATACGCGTAGGAGGGAGACTTGACAACTCACCTTATGATTATAATGTCAAGCACCCGGTACTATTATGTGGTAAGCACCATATAACTAAAATAATATTTCATAAATATCATATCGACTGCTTACACGCTGGCCCCCAGCTGCTCTTGGCAAATATACGCCAAATGTATTGGCCTCTTGGCGGTAGAAATCTTTCCAAGTGTATTGCTAAAAGGTGTATCAAATGCTTCAAATACAAGTGTCAAACTGTGCAACCTATAATGAGTCAGTTGCCCTCTTCAAGGACACATTTAGAACACCCATTTTTAAATTGTAGTGTGGACTATGCTGGGCCAGTGCTGATAGCTGATCGCAAAGGGCGAGGGTGTAGGCTTATAAAGGCGTACCTGTGTATTTTTGTTTGCCTTGCCGTTAAGGCTATTCACATCGAGCTTGTTACAGACCTTACGAAAGAAGCCTACATGGCTGCTTTGAACCGTTTCGTGGCTCGTCGTGGCAAACCTGAAAGCATCTTGTCCGATAATGGGACAAACTTTATAGGTACTTGCAATGAGCTACGTAAGTTTTTACAAGACTCTAATCTCGCGTCTGAAGTTGCTCAGCAAGGCATCAAATTTTCTTTTGCGCCTCCATACTCCCCTCACTTCAACGGCATTGCTGAAGCTGCCGTCAAATCAACTAAACATCACCTAAAGAGACTTTTAAGCTTAACGCACTTCACATACGAGGAGATGGCCACGTGCTTGACTCAAATAGAGGCCGTCTTAAATTCCCGTCCTCTTACCCCTTTATCCACTGATCCTCTAGATTTTTCCGTCCTCACTCCTGGACATTTCATCATTGGACGACCACTAATATCTGTTCCGCATCCACAGGTCACTGATCTCAACATCGGGCGATTGGAGCGCTACCAAAGAGTGGAGCACATAAAACAACATTTTTGGAACCGTTTTCAATTAGAATATGTTTCTCTGCTCCAGCAAAAAACTAAATGGACAGCGTCAACAGGCCAACTTTCAATGGGAGCACTGGTTCTCATCAAAGAAAAAGGCCAACCGCCCTTGGTGTGGCCATTGGGGCGTGTCATCAAGGTCTTCCCTGGCTGCGACGGGACCACACGGGTAGTGGAGCTGAAGACGAAGAAAGGAACGGTGGTGCGGGCTTACAACAACGTCTGCCCACTTCCTCTCACTTGAATGCTTCAACCCGGGGAGGATGTTCGGGCGCCTCCGGCAATCTTCGGCTGCAGTCGGAGACAGCGGAAGGCGGCGAGCGGCGACGAGAGGTGCGGCGTGCGGGACGCGGCCGGTCGGCTTCACTTCGCTACCGATCTCGGACGACGGCACGCGCGCGCACTCCATAAGCTTACCAGCATCGATTTATACCTGTTTGGATTATACTCATTTAAATTACAGTCCATTGCATTTTAGTTAAAGTCCATAATTAGGTCCCTAACACCTACCTTCGTCATAAGTTACGGTGACTTTTTTACAAGTTCATGCAAGTTATTACAGGCTGATGAGTTGTGACTTGATTAGATATGTAGAACTAGTTTTTTTGTCAAGCTGCCGTCAAGTTAATCATGAGTTTCACACAGGTAGCCTTTATAGAGAGCATCACTTCGTAATTACAAAGGCTTAGTTAGAACCTTGAATAGGCCGCTGGGACAGACTGGACGCGGAAGGCAGAGGACTGGGTGTTGTGCTAAGTCCAGCAGTAAACTGCGATAGACTAAGTTGATTGATTGATTGAAACACATACACGGACATATGTATCAATCAAGTTGAAATCAGTTGTTGATATAATGTATTGATTGAAATAACACAAACGGATGGAGTAGTTAAGTTTCGGGGATTGGCTCTTAAAAGAGCCATTTGAGAAAGACCAGAAGGCCAATTCTCGTAATTTAAAACGTTCAAAATCTAGTCGCTGTCTTATCTCGGCGACAAACAAATGTCAAAATCTTGTCAAAATGTAAGAAAATTAGAAGTATTTTTTGACAGATTGAGACTGAGATCAGACTGTGAACGTTCTTACAATTACGAGAATTGCCCCCCTGTTCGAGCCATCGTGGAAGTGGCGAAGTTTTGGGCCAACAATCTAAAATACAGTAGTGCCAGCGACACGAAGAAAAAGAAGATATAATATAGGTGTATGGATAAATATATAATATAGGGTCCTTTAAGTACCTACATACAGTGTTTTACAATCATAAATTAATTATCTATCTCTTATCTTAAAGTCCACAGAAATCTCAAAATATTTCTGTTTCTAAAAACTTACATAAAGCTTTTCTCTTATAAATGTAGGTAGAGAGCAGAGGCCGTTAATGCTCACAAAATATTATTCTCTACATTCCACATTTTAATGGAAAATGCAGAAAATTTTATTTATATCGTTGAAACCTTTTTTGGCAAATAACACTTCGTTGACCTTGGTAGAATGTAGTTATGGTACAGTAACAAACATCTATGGGCACAAAAGAAGAATGCTTAAAATGTATTCCAGTAATGTACATTTCAATTCAATTCGAACCATTTTCTGAGACAGCAATTTTATCGTGATCTTCATACTTAAATCGATGTGTTATTTAGATGTATTTATTATATCTCGGTACCCTGATGTCCCGGACCTTTGGCATTACCTTCCACCCGGGACGAGGGGTAATTCAATTTCTTAAACACAAAACTTATTATGTACCTATAGGTATATCCAAAGGAATCAAAAGTTGTATCCATTATCCAAAAATACCAGCTGCAAGAAATTCTTTTATGAACTCTAAAATGCGCTAAGTATCTCTCTACAAAATCTTTTCTGTAGCAAATCAATAGCTTCTATAGCAAAGGTATTGTGTCGTACTGTTTGCCGTATCTTTTCAATATGTCTTTTCATCAGGTGCCATTAAAGGCTATAACATTTTCTACTTATTCAAATGTAAATAAGCCCATTCATTGACAAAATAAATCATTTATTACACCAAAAGCGTTTCAATGCGAATAATTAATGATCAAACTTAACGGCATATAATTTGAGATGTGCTTAATTTACCGCCAACGCATCATCATTAGCCACTCTACTAGTGATGTGCAATGTTAATAGAGCTGTAGCCGATTAGTCAACAGTTACGGTTTATAATTCGATCATAAACTGTGCAACGTACATAAACAAGGGTCATAACATTTCAGAATGTATGTAGCTGCAGAGCTCTTTGCCGCGGGCTGATATTACACCAGTTATAGCCAGATAGTCGAATTCTACAACCGAATTACTACTCGACTAAATTGCTCAATATAAATCGATGGTACCTACTCGATATAAACACTAGAGTGTAATCTGATCAGCACAGCG
Source organism: Globia sparganii (assembly GCA_949316385.1). Lineage (NCBI taxonomy): Eukaryota > Metazoa > Arthropoda > Insecta > Lepidoptera > Noctuidae > Globia > Globia sparganii. Next base: position 8,917,131 of record OX438670.1, read on the forward strand.
AGCTCACATGAAGTAAGTACGTTATAATTAGCAATATTGTCAATTTGGTCGGGTCACCGCACACGCGTATCTCTGTTCGCCTGTCTGAGTCTAATTTGACACGGAAATGTACTGAATTATCCGTTACCTGCCTAAGAATTACACCTCATTTGACAATTACAACTGAACTGTATATTATAGGCTGTCGAAGTGAGGTACTTTAGGAAAATATTATTGAAGTTAAACATGCTTAAATTGATTTAATCTGCTATAAACTACAATAATTTTCTGCATGAGGTCTTTTGCTTCGGTTTATTTGCAAGGTCGACGATGCCATTCATCATAGCTGACCTTAAAACTGATATAGCTATTAATTTACAATCCATTTAAGAGTTCAATCGTATTCGCGAAGTTTTGATGCACGCTTAGATTATTTGTGACCTTGCTTAAATTCATGGATCGATTTCACTTCAAGTCTGAACAGTTAATTCTACTATTTTGATTTTTTAGACGACGACGAGGATTAAAACACTAAGCAAGCCGTTTCATACATTTTGGTGAAGTAGGTATTGAACTTTTGTATGAAACAGCTGATTTTTTTTCGTATCGCTGATTATATATCTATAATCACGAGCACAAAGCAGAAATAGTCGACGGCTGCACGTCATGACTGTGACAAGAAGGTTTCCACTCAGCATGATACTGTGCCACCACACATACAGCACCCACTTTTTCACAGCACGATTTTCAGTGGTTACCCGAAAAGAACGTACAGAAACCAAGATAGATCAAATGATTCGTATATACTATGGTAACAAATAAATATACAGTACTTATAATATAAATCAATTACATAAACAACCAATGATATAAATAAATATTATTAAGGGCTGATTTTTCAATAATCTGATTACTTTATTCGAGGAATAATTTTGAAAGTTTGACAGCTATTTTTTAGAAAAACTGTCAAACGTCAATTTTATTCCTCGAATCGAAAAGTTATCTGGCGATGGAAAAATCAGCAGCATCACCGTATGTTCATAAATAGATAGTTATGTACCCACCCAAAGCATACATTGTATGTTACATCATCCCCTATGTATTTGACGTACTTAGCAGTAATGTAAGGAGCTAGTGCCGCGAAATACGCCATCACGTGTTATGGTCGACAGTTAGAGTCCATTTCGTTTAACGATCTCTTAAAATGGCTTCGTGTAGAGCCGAATAAGTGTTAAAAATTCCTTCTGCAATGACATAATGTGTGTAATCAGTGATTTAATGTTCTGATTACATTTCCGTATTACCGTATCATGTCCGTGTGTAATAGGCAATTGGAGAAAAACATCCTTTTTGAAATGAATACTTTTTAAGGCGCACTTTGCGCTGTTTCTGAAACTGAACCGCCATGCTTGGGTCGTTGACGCTGAATCGGGTATACTCGGCTTCAGTCGTCATCAGCTGTCATCAGCCATGCTTACTCTCTAACAAGGAGTGCATCGTTTTAAGAATTATGTTTTATTGTTTATATTTATGTATATTTTAGAAATAGAAAATCATAATATCATTACTTTTTTGTGGTAATTAGCACACAACATCTTATAAAAAAACACTCACAATGTTTTTGCATTTTTGTCTCGTCACTATTTTTAAATATTGATCTCAAACGAGTTACGCGATTTATACAACGTGTAACGTTAAATGCGCAAAACCTGATACACCCCAATTAGAGCATTGATTTAAAATCATCAATGAACAGAACTATTTTTTTAAAGCTAACTATTTTTATTAAGAAAATCGTGTTGATCCTAGCATTGCTTTATGCATTCAAAATTGAGTCTTATTGCCTTATAAAATAAGACTTAACTTTCTTTGGCTCAATTGGCGGATACTATGGCAAAATACACCATTTTGAAAAAAAAACCTATATTAAAAGTTACTGAAATCGATTCAGTAGTCAATTATGAGCAAACTATTTTCAGGTTTTGCGTATTTAACGTTACACGTTATATAAACTGCGCCCTAATTGTGTAACGCACTATCAATCACGATCTGAATCATTTTGAAGGATATTGCTAATCCATTACGTTATATGTTCGAAAAATACGCAATGAATGTCGTTGAACTGTCAAAATGAAAGCCATTGCTACTGACAGTGTGTTACGCAATTACCCCGCTAGTATGTTTACCTACACTCTAACCTATAGGTTTTATGAGCTTCCACGGAAAAAGATCCCAAAGGATAGGCTTCTCTTAACCCTGCTAACTAATTCGACGATGCGACGTGCTACACTCACGATTTACCAAAGGGTCGCGTCGAACTTGAAACTTTCTATCCTCACAACCACAGGGACACCTTTTAATAGGGATTAAGGTGCTACAAGTACGGGTACAGTCAGTGTCAAAATATCAGAGCGAACAGGCGCTTCAGAGTGATCTGAAAAACTAAAGAAATTACACTTTAACTCCTTTATTTATTACTTATAATTAAGTAAAGTTTATCGCTAATCACTAAAATTTTAGGTAGATGGTTAAACAGTCGCCTGTTTAACCATACATTTTTGACGTTTAAACTTCTCTTAACTTTAAGTAACGTTTATAAATAAACCCCTAAGTTGATAGACAAAAAAAAACTTGTCAGAATTAAAGTACATAACTAAACTGTGATTTTTAATTAGCTAGACGAAATAACAGCTAATATATCGCACCTTCAGAACAGTAGTGAGTTGACGTATCTCAAAAAATCATTTTATTTCCATCACTAATCGCGTCGCTACCGATCCGAGGGTAAAGGGAGGGAGGGAGTGCGAAAGAGTCCAAAGTATCGTAATCTTTATTCCACCATAAAAACGTCGCTTCTTTAATATTCACTTAAAAGTGCGTAGTGAACTAGTGACCTTTTAGTGACCCTCTATGATCGTAACTCGATTTCTTAGATTTTTGAGTTAAGTCACTACTATTCTGAAGGTGCGATATACTAAATAATGTCATGTAGGCAAAAAAGGTCCATCGCAGCTGTCATTTTAGAATAGAAAATTAAAATTTAGGTCATGATTAGCTAAATGATGCTTGTAAGTATAACTGTCTTGGTTGTACAGCGTTACGTTGCGTTGCTTGTTTTGAGCGGTCAGTTCGTCCCGATATTTTTGACGCTGGCTGTACATAAAAGTAGGTATACGTACAGGTACCTGTGTACAAGTACTGATTAGGGTCGTAGTCTCACGTGATGTGATCGTTAATCTTACCTTTGTTTGAGCTTTTATCGGCGCAGTTTAGTGAGAGCTCTTTGCCGCCTTTATTAACCACAAGTGCGTACAATTTGACACTTTGTATGGTTCTATATTTGCCGGTACGTATTCTGTACGTAAGTGAAGAGTGTTATGTGAATTTTAATTTATTTTTAAAAAATAGGTTATTTCACTAGTGTGAATTTAAATATCTCAGAGGGACCCCACTTCAGTAGCATCTCGTTTAAATGCGGTTTAAAGTTCTCGCCCCAGAAATTAAAACCACCAAAACAATATACAAAAATTAAATAAAACATCTTTATTTAAATATGCAAAACTGCCACTAAAACCAGGCCTCAGACCGAATATTGTCTACTTTTCATGAATTTCTGAGTCGTTCAGATTTTTTCTCGTAACTTTTATTATTTAGTTCAGTATCCACTTCATTTTAGTGGACGACTTCATGCGCTATTAAACTTTATTCATTTATCGAAAAGTTTTAGCTTTAAAAAGTGAGTTAGCTTTTAGATTGCACTCTCTCTACATTGTAATCACATTGAATCTGAATTGAAATCTGAACCATTAGTTCCTCATGCGATTGCGCTATTTGAATATACAACAATAGGTAACTGCATCGAATTAAGGTTAATTAAACCAATGACTGTTATTGTTCGCAATGAATACGATGGACACAACAAACTCAACTCTATCACACACCTAATAGAGATTATACCGGATGAAATAATATGGGTGCAATCACGTAAATTGATAGCGATACTCTAGTCTAGATAAATGTACGCATATTAGCTGTATAATGTTGCTATTTAAATGAGCACTTCATTCGTCCCTCCCGACATTTTATCACGAGAAAAATAAGCGCCACGTTTTTTAAGTTATGACGCGTCGATATAACTATAATAAAATAAAAATTGACGTTCGACATCAGAATGTTATTTATAATTTCATATAAAATGTTATTATGGAACTCCCACGCCGTAATATCCTATAAACACTGATATTTTAACAGCCTTTTTCTATCGGCCGTTACTCTTCCGCGCGCTTTACGACAGCGCTCCGAGTTCCCGACCCACGATTTTCCGCTACATATTAGATACCAAAAGAAAATATTTTTAACTTCGGTACACGGCATTCCTTGTATTTTATTTAAATGGGATATTTCGAAGCTAAGCTCACTTATTAACGTAAGCTTACCTGGAAAATATCCCATTTAATTAAGTATTGAGCATTTAATTAAATAGAGAGAATTTAATACAGCCGGCGTCGAGATACGAAGACGTACGAAGGTCTTCGATATCGGAAAGCGTATTATGGAACTCAAATAGACTTGGGCAGGACCGCAGGACTCCTGAAAAGGCGTAGTTATGACAGATGGAGTAAGGCTGTGATAGAGTGGCGTCCAAGGACTGGAAGACGAGATGTCGGTCGTCCGGTGGCGAGATGGGCAGATGGCATTGTTGCCATTACGGGCAAAACCTGGATGAGTCTACCACAGGAGCACGGTGATCAGCACAAAGAAAAGAGGGGACTAAGTCCAGCAGTGGTTGCAATCGGGCTACAGCTCTCATCATCAGATGAGAGAATAAAGATGATTAAGAATAGAGAGAATAAACCACTGATGACGGAACCAACATAAAATATTAACCGAGAAAGATATTTTGATGAGGGCAAAACGTGGTTCTTCAAACGTCACCCTATAATAAAATTATCCTCCATCCCTACTCCAAATTCCCTTTTCCAATTACTTTAACATAAATTATTTACTGAACAATTTCAGTTTAACCATTATAATTAGGAATGTTTATTAAGATGACATTAGCGAAGCACAAAGGAGAGGTAAAGCTATATAAACATCATATAGAAAGGCTAATTTTAGTGAGGATGCCCATTGTTTTGTGTCGGTATTAATCTTTTGTAAGCCCAACAAAAGACGAAGATTGGATAATGCCTTCAGCACGATGAGACTGATGAGAACAGAAGTAGTAGTGCTTTTAAGCTGAGTTGCCTTACAAGATTTATTTATTAAAATCTCCCTTACAAGTATCATTACAGGTATATAGACCCAAGGACAGTGCGGTCATTTTACATACAATTTAAATATAATATAAAGAACCAAAACTATAAAGGTATTGTGTTAAAGTTCCTAAAACTTTTTAGATGATCTAAAAAGTTTTAGGAACTTTAACACAATACCTACCTTATATACAGAATGCTGAACACAATAATATGCTATATCTACATATACATACTCTAAACTTATTGATACTTTACTTAATAAAAATGTTGGAGAGTAACAATAATGTGGAAACCACAAATCCCCTTCGAATAATTGTTTTGTAAGTAATGAAAACGGTGTAGGAAAACATCGTGAGGAAACCGGCATATCCTAGAACCAAAAATTCGACGACATGTGACATCTACCACGCCGCACTGGGTCCGCGTGGTGGATTACGGCCCACTCCCTCTCACCAGCTTAGAGGGGGCCTGTATCCCAGCAGTGGGAACATTATAGGCTGATTGAATATGCTATTACGCTAATAAAAACTTTGAGTAATTCAATGTTGGTATATGTCCCGTTAATTGAGTGCAAACTAAATTACTAGTGCAGATCAAACCCTATCTAAATTATAATTTACGGAATATATACTAGTAGTGTCCCGCGGTTTCACCCGTATAGGTGTCGATCCCGTTGGAATATCGGGATAAAAACTATCCTATCTCCTTTACTGGGACTCAAACTATCTCTATACCAATGTTCATCTAAATCAGTTCAGTGGTTTAAGCGTGAAGAGGAAACAGACAGACACACTTTCGCATTTATAATATTAGTATGGATAGGTGCTTACACTTCTGTGCACTCCTTCGGGATACAGGCGTGATGTTATATTACTTATAGAGAAATTGTATCACAGTACGATTCACTGCAGTACATTTCTGGAGCGTAAACTGCCTACCAATACGAGTTACGTTAAGCCCTCAGATTTCAGGATAGCAGAACGTCGAAGCAATAAAATAGCGCAATGTTTCACGTTGGCTTCAATCTCCATCCTGCATCGGTCCTCAGAATAGTTAGGAAACCATAACTGTACGTTGTGTTGCCAACATCGGTCATTGTAGGTAGATCTTGATCCATTATGGACCAGGCTGGGACATTTACTGCAGGAGTTAAGAGGCCATAAAGATGGTACAGTTGTTTGCACAACATTAATATAGTTATACCGTTCTGGTGGGCTGCTAATGTTACTAACGAATGCATTCTTCTTTTTTCTCGTGTAGGCAGTATTCTTCAGAGGGGGCTAGTGGCTAAGTAATAACAGTCGCACTGGTCGATCGATCAGGCTTCACTTGCCGCGGTTGAGTACATGCCTCACGTTGGTCCCGGCTGCCATTCGTGAACCTTTGACAGTCCATACAGGTTAAAAAAAAGGAAAAGCGAACTAATGGAAAAAGACAATACAAAAAAAAATTAGTACCTAATATATCTGTTTGTTGTGTTGTGTTACAGATTGTTCCATTATTGCTGTCATTATGTAAAAGGTAATGACAGTAATAATGGAGCAACATGGCAGTATAGGACTGCCGGCGGCGAGGTCTACGCTTCTATGTGTGTGCTGTGCAAGCCCAGTTGGGGAGAGTTGTCATTATGGACACACATGGTCTATAATTTGTAAGAGATCAAGAAGCGCCTGCGGACTGCTAAGATTGCCAAGGGTGCTAAGTCCGCAGCCGTCCTTACGAGTCGTCAGATGTCCAAAAGTCAGACAACCAGTCTTACCAAGGGGTATCGTATTACCCAGTAACTGGGTTGAGGACGTCAGGTAGGCAGTCACTGCATGTAAAATACTGGTTTATTCAGCTGCATCCGGTTAGACTGCAAAGCCGACCACAACATAGCTCGGAAAAGGCTGGACAGATGATGATGAGGCAGTCTTCTTCTCTCGTTTTGATACAAGCTATATGAGAACAACTTGAGACATGTCAAAAAATTTGCTTGTCAGCAAAGGGTGGCAAGGTGTGCCAGACGTGCTAAAATTATCAGTACTCCTTTGTATAATAGGCTAGTTTCCACCATAAATAAATTGAAAATCTATTTAGTCCGTCATAGTATTTGAAAATAATGGGCACGTGTTTTTTGTTTTTGTAAATTAATGAATATTGACAAAGATAAAACGCATCAAAACTCAGGAGTGGGGGGCTCGTGACGTCAGAACGCACTAAAAATTATACCAAGGTGTGACGTATTGAGATTTTTAAAAGCGTCGTATCTTCGTCAATTTTAGTTTACGTAGCAAAAGAAATAATATGGGTCAAATTTTTTTTGATAATATGACGGACTTTTTTTCAGTTGACAAGCCTATTATGCTTTGCAAATTGATACATCACCTACAAAGATAGAGTTCAATGGTACGGTCATTGGTGAACTTATAAGTCATGACAACTGACCTATTAACATCTTCAAAGCATGCGCAACTAAGCTGAAGGAAAGAGGATTACAGCAACACCGCTCCAGCAATTTATTGCCAGTTTTCACTGTAAATAACAACTCTATATATATCTCTTAAGTCAACAGCTTTGTTTGTACAACGGTGAATACACAATAGACTTGTTTGGAGGTAAATAGGGCTATTGTTAGATTATCAACAGACAGTGTGTACAGGGTACCTAATGCATATTCGTAATTCCTCTAATGCACGGGTGTCGTCCCATATCACCTCGCCCGTAACGTGCGACCTTCCTCTCAACATACGTCAAGGCCATAGAAGGTGTAAGAGGTGTACCCTAAATAGTGTCTGCTGGTAATCCGTTCATAAAGGAAAATAAGAAATTGCGGTTATGTTTTTGGATAGGAAATTTTTGTTTTTCTTGAGTTTCATTATATAACAGTGAAGAAGTTTAGTAAGAAATGCTGATCAGAAAAATGATTTAGATACTCATTTTAATTTTCCTTGGAAATGCCATTTTTTGTTATTGTTTTTTAAATAAAAAAATATGCACACTAATTGCTTAACACACTATCAAATTTGATGGATATTGCTAATCAATTGCTTCATATTTTCTAAAAAATTGTCTGCTCAACAACGTAAATAACACAATGAATGCTGTTGAAGTTTCAAAATGAAAGCCATTGCTACTGATAGTGTGTTACGCAATTACCCCGATGTAAGGATAACACTTCAACTACTCCTAAATCCAGAGACTATTGTATAAATCTATACTAATATTATAAAGAGGAAATATTTGTATGTATATTTGTAACGAATTGGCTCAAAAAGTACTTGACTGATTTTAAAAATTATTTCGCCATTTGAATGCTACATTATCACTGATTAATATAGGCTATTTTAATTGCAAGAAAAAAATAAAATGTTTAAAAAATAAATGCCGCTAGTAAGCAATATACCAAAACAAGTAATCATTCATTCAGGCGTAAGATAAAATCACATGACATAATAATTACATTACGTTGCATTGTACGAAATACTTAGAATTAGAGCAAGGCAAAGGTCGAAATACCTTCGAAAAGAATGTTGCTAAACTGCTTAGTAGAACTTTGACACCATTATGATTTGCAAGTCACGTTTGAAAACAAAACTTTGACGTGACTGATTAATCGGAAAGTGGGAAACTTAGATGAATTGTAATTAACACAATATTATTACGATGTTATTACACCTACATTGGCAGCGTTTTAGTCAAGCAGCGTAGGATTTTTGATTTTGGAGATTTGGTATCAGAACTATTCAGTAATCTGTGGTATCAGCTTAAAGGTAAATTTCAATTAAATTAAAGAACTGAAGACTAACAATTGATTGACCTCAGCATTATCAATCTATACTGTTCTCACTGCTGGAGCACAGGACTTGTCTCTTCGAGAGGGAGTGGGCTATAATCTGCCACGTGGGCCCAGTGCGATTTGCTAGATGTCACATGTCTTCGAATTTTTGGTTCTAGATCATGCTGGTTTCTCACAATATTTTCCTTCACCGTTTTAAAAGCAGTGGTAATGAAATTATTTACACAAAATAAAGCGCCTGCCTGGTTTCGAACCTACGACCTACAACTCGTAAGTCAGGGCCGGCCGTAAGATTAACCTCAGAGATAAAAAGATTATGTTAAAAAACTTTACCTTAGCAGCTTTGAACAGAGAGAAGTGGAAAGAGAGTAGGGAGGGCTTTGCCCTGCAGTGGGATATCACAGGCTAATAATAAGAAAAAACTTAAATTTTTCTATAAAATCTGATTATGGTTTTTTACCAAGATAAACCTAGGATAAAGAATAAAGCTAACGAAGCCAAAGCTGGCATAAAGAACTTAAAATTAAATTACTCAAGATTTTCCGCCGGTACATAATAAACGTAATTTTTCTACTCTTTTTGAATCAGTTTCACTTATATGCCCCATTAAAAGTTTCATCTTTCCTAGCCCCGCAGATCTCTTGAAACCGGAGATATAGTGGTGATTTTTCTAGCTTATTGTTAGAAATTGCCGTCATTTACCTCTTTATATTTCTGCGAACTACGGGTCGACGAGTCTAAATTGTTTTAAAACACGAACCTTAAATAGCCCAAAAAAATGATCGTGTCATCAAAACTAAGGTCATTAGGATACTCATATTTAGCGGTGAACGCTAAGAAACTGAAAACGAGCTCAAATCGAAAGTGCCTGAAAAAAATCTGAACCCGTAAAAATATCTACCACCCACAATAAAATAATACGGGTCACTCCAGTATCGCAAGTGTAGATCGTTCGCGGGGGGCAGCGCAGGTGCAGCCAGATTATAAGCCAGATGAGATCATTCCACGGCCATTTGCTGGCTCAATCGCCTCTCAATTAGGTAATTGTAGTTATGAGCACGCTACGCGTCCTGCCCGCCTCCGACTGACAACAATGTAACTGCTTACTGCTCGATTACTCACCTGGTGGTACGAATTATCTAGTGGCATAGCTAAACAGCTGCGAAAGATGAAAAATGGAGCGAAACTATATAATTTTCAGAACTTTAGGATCGCATAGTAGACATAGGAAGGCTTGACGAGTAACAAATGTTAGGAAGAAAAAACAAACGCAAATCAATTGGAATAAGGGTAGAAAGAAGGATGAGTTGAGGGGACTAGACCATCCAAAACAACCCACCCAGGGTTGTTTTGGATGATCTAAGATTGATTTTATGATTCATTCAAATTCTCAATCAAATCAAATCAAATCAAAATATTTTTATTTCACATAAGCCTACAAGGGCACTTATGAAACGTCAGAAGCTAGGTGCACGGTTCCAATTGGTCGTTTCCTATGGAGAAGAACCGGCAAGAAACTCCACGGTTACTCTTTTAAAAATAATTGGCTTTTACAATGTTTTCTAATTACAGTAGGTATGGGAGAACAGCGTAGGCCTGTCAACAAGTGCCAGGTACTTGATAAAATAAAAAATGATCTACAGATCTAAAATCTACAGGGCCTACAAAGTCCTCACATTTACAAAATCAAAAACTCAATAAAAGATAAATAAAATATAAAAACCTATTAAAACCAAGTGATCATAATTTCCATTACAACCACTAAAAAGAGTCTTCTAATAGTTAATCTCAGTTTCTGATCGACGGTGACATTCGTTGCTAGGCAAAACAAAGGAGGCGTCTCTTATTTGTATTGGTCTTACAGAAGTCGGACAAAAAGATTATGATACCTGTTAAAATTTGGATTAGCATCCAATAACTTTTACGAATCTGTTTTCTATATAGATTGACCCCCTTACTAATAAACGTTGATGTCTGTATAGTTACACAACGTTTTGTCTTCTTCTTTCGAAAGTCAAATTACTGTCGAGTGAGAGAGAGAAATCGTTATGTAACAATTCATCTGATATACCTAATACGTTTAGTAGTAAGGAGGTATATACTACTAGCGTATATATACTAGAATACATGGATACGTAGATCTATGGTTTTCTAAGTTTGCTGGTTGTGATAAAAATAAATACTTTGCACCATTCAATATTGAAGATCCACGTTCATAGTTTAATGTGATGGTGACACCATGTTTTCTTCCATGAGCATATAAAATCTTTGCTTCTACATAGCTACCTTTGTAAACCAAAGGGACTATGAATAATAGGCCACTGTAACGTGAAAATTGGTGTGTTCAGTCTCAAGTTTATTGGAGAACTTTGACGTATTTTATAGCAAACACTTTGAATTTCATGTGTCAGCGTACGGTCCTTGGTTTAAGGTCATAAATTAAATTCTCTGACTCTAAATAGATAGAGAGAGTAAAAGGTATATATTTATGTACGCGTTTTTGGAATCTTACTTTTTTTTTTTTTTTTGTTGATGGGAAATCATCGAATGACCCCTCCCGCTCTGGGTGGAGCAGAAGGGAGTGTCAGACTCTTACTGACTAAAACCCACCCGTGTTCCTTCCTTAGCCCTTTGTGTTCCGGGGTAGCGGTAACCCTTTCGGACAATCCCGCTGCCCCGGCAGGCTTCGGCCCTTTCGGGCCCCTTCCTTTATGCTGACATCTCTTTGAGGCGCGCGTGGAACACGTACGCGCCGTCCGGCACGGGCCTGGTCCTGATCGGACGGAGAGTTACCCATTACTCTCCGCCCGCAGGCCCGCGCCTACGGTGGCCGGGAGTCGTCTCGCAGCTCCCGACGCCCGGGGCGTCTCCCGCGGCGGCTGGGACGTGAGGCCCTCTCCCTCAGCCATCCCGCCACCTCCTTCGCTAGCATGACTGCTTCGCAGAAGGAGGTGACTGCCTCCCACTCCCTCTCGCCCCGGACCATGGCTTGAACCAGGGCCGGGCGCGAGAGGTCACCGCCGCCGCCGATCGCCTCTGCGAGAACACGGCGGTGCTCCGCCCAATTGGGGCATACCGCCACCGTATGCTCCACCGTGTCCTCCGGGCGACCCTCGCAGTGGTGACACCCGGGCGTATCCTCCCGCCCGATAATGTGCAGGAACCTCCCGAAACACCCGTGTCCGGTGAGGACCTACGTCAGGCGGTAGGTGAGGGCGCCGTGGCGCCTCTCTAGCCACTCCTCAAAGAGGGGTCTTACCGCCGCTATCGCGGCGTGCCCTTTGGAATCTTACTTGTGTTTATATTTTTATACAAAGTTAAAGTAAATGTAGCAAATACTTATCATGTGAAATAAATATTTTATAGATCAGAGGGGCAATTCCCGTAATTTTAAGAACGTTCACAGTCTGATCTCAGTCTCAATCTGTCAAAAATACCTCGAATTTCCCTACATTTTGATAAGTTTTTGGCATTTGTTTGTCGCTGAGATGAGACTGCGACTAGATTTTGCACGTTTTAAATTACGAGAATTGGCCTTCAGTTGTTTCACCAATAATCCCTTTTATATTTCAAATATTACGTGTCTTATAAAAATTTTCAATAATTTTTGTATTTTCCTTACTTACAGATTCTACTGGGATCTTTGTATGTTACTACTGCTCGTGGCCAACCTGATCATCCTGCCAGTCGCCATCTCCTTCTTCAACGATGACCTCAGCACGCGCTGGATCGCCTTTAATTGTCTTTCCGACACCATATTTCTTATAGATATCGTTGTTAATTTTAGAACAGGTATGTATTCATTAAATATTTACCCTAAACGTCGAGATTGTATCTGGGGCAAAAGCTTTGATTATGTTATTTTCTCATCTTTCCAGGAATAATGCAGCAAGATAATGCAGAACAAGTGATATTAGATCCCAAGTTAATAGCGAAGCACTATTTGAGGACATGGTTCTTCCTTGACCTCATCTCTAGTATACCACTAGATTATATATTTTTGATCTTCAATCAGGTAAACGTACGTTGCAATTTGGCCGTGTTGTTCTTATTACTATAGTTTTAAACTGTCTTTTATGTTGTTGATATTCTGTTTCAGCTTGGGTGTTCATTTGTTTTATAGACAATATGTTGTTATTGTTTCCATTTTGTTTTTGTTTCTCATTGTGAACTTTTACCCAACCGCCACGAGAACCTGTGCGTCATCGTGTATTAAATTTAGTATTTGTATTATCAGGGTCTAAGAGAACATGCAAAGGTTTGATTAAAGCACACCACTTTCATTCTCATCGAAGTCTATTTAATTTATTATAATTTCGACACACTCAGAATATCACCTGCACGTCATCATCAGTAACCCATATGATTTCTCGATGTTGTTCTATTCTCCGCTGTGTAAGCGACCTACGTATCCAATTATGTGATCGTATGGGATACTTAATCCTTTTCTAAAAACTTTTGAAGATTTTATTCAGCACTTTCCAACTTATTGCACGAGCTATTCTAAAATGCTTCCACTAAATTGCACTCTATTGTTCCGAAGGTGTTTATTGTATATCTTTATAATTTGGTACTTAGGTATATACAGTTGTATTTCCTAATCTAAGCTCTACATTGATCACATGCACGTTGTCTTCTTTCTACCTCCTAATATTTGGTTTCCTACCTTCAGAGTTGTGTACAGCATGGTCTCGAAGCTTCCTATTGTAACAATTACCAGTTCTGAATAATTTTGGTTTCCTATTTATCATATTTATAACATATCTTTGGTTTTATTATTATACGTATATATTTTTGATTTTTCTTTTGGATTTAATTTTATAACAGCTACAACACGACCAAATTGTAATATTAACATTCTACACTGACAAGTCTAAATGGCCCTCTATATAACTTATAAATTGCATCAGTACTGAAGCTTAATATGATAGATTATCCACTGAAAGATATTTACTAGCCTGTTCTTTACATACTATACAGCTTTCACTAATAAATAATAGACAGTATTCCCCACTTGAAACTCTACTGAAATTGTAAATTTACAAAACATAATTATAACATGTTATTATGCTTCAGCACTTTTCTTTGGCTGACAAAATCTTTCAAATACTGCAATTATGCATGTCTTCAACACTTCGTCTGTATAAACTGAATAGGAATAGCGGCTAGATGCGATGCTCTGAACTGAATGAATATGTTTGAGAGCATCAATAGGCTAAGCATCACCATTTAAATCGTGTGTTTTTGTGTTGACAGGACTTTAGTGAAAGCTTTCAAATTCTTCACGCGGGTCGTGCACTAAGGATACTTCGGTTAGCAAAACTACTATCTCTGGTGCGGTTGTTGCGGCTCTCCAGACTCGTCCGATATGTATCACAATGGGAGGAAGTATATGTAAGCCATCACGCTCTTTTGACCCACATACCATGGGTTGCCCCTAACTACTTGCCACTAACACTGCTCTAATATACATTACGCTCACATTTACTAACACGAAATAACTAAATACGCTACTAAAACTTACTATAATATTGGATTGATTATATTATTATTTGCAATAAGTAATGAATTTTTCAAAAAATTTATCGATTATGATATCTTCTGATTGGCTACTACTGTACGTGATTTTGATGAAAATTGTTGTGATAATGATGAGTAATAATGTTAACTGTTTTAGCGTAGTGATCCTAATGACGTAATATGGAGTTTTGTTGTAATCCTGTATTATACCATTGATCCCGCCCCCACTGTATGTGAGCCCCACGTCCCGCTCTGCACTTCTCTACTGCTTCTCTGCAAGCTTCTTTCTGCCTGAGCACGCTCTCACTCGTGAAGTCTGATCTATCTCTTGTTTCTGCGCCCGCGCCGCGATCCACGCCAGCGACGTGTCCGCCGACCCGAACCGTCCCACACTTGCAAACATGACATATTATTTGCCAAAATGTTAATATTATGTTGCCGCTTTTAAAGCTTCTAGTACTACTGGTGCATTGAAGCTGACGTTCTGCAAACACATAACAAAATTCAATAAACGTCATGAACATGTTCCTCCATGAGTAATCTTACGCGATCAACAAAATCAATCGCCTTCCGATCCAAATACCTGCCTGTTCAGTGAAAGTGAGCACGTAGTTTCCGAATAATATGTAGAGCTTTAGGGGAAAAAGCAACTCGCATCCCGAGAATTACACCTCGCCTCATATGAATCTAATGAAACAAATCATTACCAGCAACTGTTGCATAACATTAGAAAGTTAGAATTGGCAACACAAAGAGTAGGTAGTGGTTACGTCCGAACAACGTACAACCAACGGTTACGAAGCGGAGAGTCAGTGAGAAGTGGAGTACGGGGAGGGTGTGGCGACGACATCGCAGTGACGGTGTTGTGTGCAGATGAGCCCCGCGCCGCAGCCGCGCGACGAGCCGGGCGACGCGGACAGCGGCTCGCGCGACCTCGCCTCGCAGGTGCAGCATGCCCCGCCGCGCGCTAGCGCATCCGTAGGGGACTAGCCCGCGTCCGCTCGTCTCGGTGTTAGTGCATCCTGTGTGTGCCTGCACGCGCCCCAGCCCCGCCCCGCACACCTCGCGCGACCTTTGCCCGCCGACCCCTCCGCGCTTCGGGCGCGCCTGGCTCTCTTCCTACTATCTCGTGTTTCTCGCTTGTTTTCTAGATCTTGCAGAATCTTCAAAAAAAGCGCACGGAACGGAGGGGACGTCTCAGCTCCGACGTTGCCAACAAAAAGAAGGGTGGCACCAAAAGCAATCTAATCTTCAAGGTAACCAGGGTCGGCACGAGCCGGCGCGCATGTGCTCGTTCGCCCGCTTAGCATGTTGCCGGCGGCGCCACCCGGCGTCCCTTAGTCCGCTGCGTTCGCTTCGCTTTCTCTCTTTCTTTGGCGTTTCTGTTTCCAACCCTCGTCCCGCCGGCGGCCGCGCGGGCTGAGGCGCGCAGGGTGCGGTCGCGCGACCGCGCGGCGGCCGCGGCCGCGCGACCGACACCACGCCGCCACCACGCATGCTCGCTCGACAAATCGTCTCACGCGTTCATGTTTTATTTCTCACTTCTTTACGACTCCATCGGTAGAGAATCATCGCGATGCTTGTCCTCGAGCGTCCTTGTCGCGCGCAGTCCGCACGGCTTCCTTTAGAGGCGACATCACCTCTGTTGCTGATCTCGTTAATTTATTTTCTTCTCTTTCCAGTTCCTCAACATGGCATCAGTTTTCATGCGGATATTCAACCTGATCTGCATGATGTTGTTAATCGGACACTGGTCCGGTTGTCTACAGTTCCTCGTTCCTATGCTGCAAGGATTCCCACCAAACTCCTGGGTTGCAATAAACGAACTGCAGGTCAGTAAAGACTCAACTGTGCTCTGCATTATTGGAACAAAGGGAAAAAAAACAGAGGTCGGTTTCGCACTTTTTCATACGGCACCAAGAAGTACCGTCAACGAAGACTTGAATCCTGCGAGATGAACAGGTGTCACGACAATGCTTCTATGTAAATACTTGTATGACCACGAAAGAATCAGAATGGTGTTTATAAACAAAAAACAAACCTGCCATGTTGCAGACTAAATCTGCGGCCACTGTGAAAAAGTAGTTCAGTTAAAATAACCACATTAAATAACGGGAAATTATTTCGACATTCCAGGAGGCCTTCTGGCTAGAACAGTACTCGTGGGCACTGTTCAAGGCCATGTCGCACATGCTGTGCATCGGGTACGGCCGCTTCCCGCCGCAGTCGCTCACGGACATGTGGCTCACCATGCTGTCCATGATCTCTGGAGCCACCTGCTACGCACTCTTCCTCGGTCACGCCACCAACCTCATCCAGAGTCTTGACTCTTCACGAAGACAGTACCGAGAAAAGGTATACCTGCAACTCTTTTACAGCATCCTTTGTATTAAATTTTTCCTCTTAACCTTTTTCCTAATGTCGGAGATAAATCGTTATGAACACCTGCAGAGTCAACTTTATGGACATAAATCGGACGAAGTTTCTGTAAAAGAACTTCTGAATAAGTATTACATGATACGTCTCGAACTATACCATTACATCAGAATCGTACATGCATGTGTTTGACTAAATTTTCTATGTAATATCCCCATCTAATAAATCGATCACTAAAGCCTTCATTGCCTGTTTCAGAGATTAGACGTGAGTACAAAGAGAATGTTTGTTTAGTGTTTCACTGGTTGTTATTACAGATTCAATCATCTGCACCAATACTCATGTCTCTCATCAAAATAACAAAGTCATTATATCGTACATTTCACAAATATTAACGGGTGTTCATAACTGTTTACTTCCATGGGTACTAACTGCTGGACTCTGTTCGTTAGGGTTATATACATAATTATACATTCGTGTATTGTTGATGAGTCGGTTTGCAGGTGTGTAGTTAGTCGTTAAATGTAAAGTGAAGTTGTCGCTAACAATCCATATGGTTTTTGAAGCTGCATGATTTTATATTTGCTGTAGGCGTGTGTGATTCGCGACAGTCCATTGTTTCACGGTTTATAGCTTCTTGTGTACGTATTCTAGGTAAAACAAGTAGAGGAGTATATGGCGTATCGGAAGCTGCCTCGAGAGATGCGACAGAGGATCACGGAGTACTTCGAGCACCGGTACCAGGGCAAGTTCTTCGACGAGGAGCTGATCCTGGGCGAGCTGAGCGAGAAGCTGCGGGAAGATGTCATCAACTATAACTGTCGCTCGCTCGTTGCCTCCGTGCCCTTCTTCGCCAACGCCGACTCAAACTTCGTGTCCGACGTTGTAACCAAATTACGCTACGAAGTCTTCCAACCTGGTGAGTTTTTATGTGAATTGGACAAAACACTTAACAGTCTATATAATTTTAAGCTTTTGCCAGCGGCTTCGCCTGCGTGAATGTCGGAAATATCCCACCGGAATGTACTACCGGGATAAACAGTATCCTATGGCCTAGCCAAGTCATGGTCCTGGTCATCGTGTGCCTATTTTATCTAAATCCGTTCAACCGTTAACGCCTGAAAAGGTAATAGAAAGAGTTACTTTCGCATTTATAATTATGAATAAGGATGTATGAATTTTGATAGGTTTCATTGATCATCATCATCTGCTTAGCCTTTTTTCCAACTATGTTGGGGTCGGCTTCCAATCTAACCGGATGCAGCTGAATACCAGTATTTTACATGGAGCTACTGCCTATCTGACCTCCACAACCCAGTTACTGGGTAGTACTATACCCCTTGGTGAGACTGGTTGTCAGACTTTCGGGCTTCTGACTACCCGTAACGACTCTCAAAGATCCACGAATGACAGCCAGGACCAACGGCTTAACCCTTTAACCGCCGTCGCCGTAATATTACGTGTTGTAAGAATGTTACCTCACACGCCACGTCGGAATATTACGTAAAAGTCCCGTCATTTAAAAAATGTACAATAAATGTTGAGTTTGCTTACTAAATCTTAGTATATTTCATGTAATTACTTTATTTTTAACAGTACTAGATATATATTTTAGCTAATTGAATGAAATAATTAATGATTCGCAGTTCGTGATACGTCTAAATATCAACCTACTTCGCCGAACCCGTGATTTCACGCAGACTAGTGTTGTACCACATATGAAACTCCTGATGCTAAATTAATAAAGAAGATCCTGTTTTTTATCAAACTATCAACTAAACATTCATTAAAATTTCATAGTTTATTAACGACTAACGGTCCTTCCCGGCTTCGCACGCATTTTATTTTTTTTTCTTGCAATTAAAAAAGTCTATATTAATCAGTGATAATGTAGCATTCAAATGGTGAAAGAATTTTTAAAATCGGTTCAGTACTTTTTGAGTCAATTCGTTACAAACATACATACAAACCTTTCCTCTTTATAATATTAGTAAGTAGAGATTTAATTATTTATTCAAAACCGAATAAGCTTTAGTGAAATAATATGTAGAAATCAACAAAGAGATATAAATTATCGACTTATTCCAGAACGTCACTAGTACAGGCTATCCGCGAACGCCGTCGCCGTAATTTTACGTGCGGCTCAAGGTCAACTAAAGTCATATTTTGAATAAACGTCAGTTGCGCTAGCGCCATCGCCGTGATAACACGTGCTCTCTTTATTATTAGTTCTAAGCTAGTATCGAGAAGTTGTCGATGATGTTATACGACGATGAAGAACTATTAAATATATTGCAGCAATCAAACAATGATATTTGTAGTAGTGGCAGTTCAACGGATAGCGATAATGAATCGGTAAATCACTCTTTTGTTTTTAAAGTCTGTATATTTGTCCTACAGTCAAAAAGACAGCTAGATAATAATAATAAAGAAAAATCAAAGTAATTTAGTTATTTTATTTGTTGTTAATTAATATTATTTGTATCTCAATATTTTAACATTCAATACATTAATCGTATTAAACAAATCAAATTTAAATGGCCTGCGCAGACGACGGATTTTTGTCCGCGGACTTTTTTGTCCGCTAAAACAGATCGCTTACAACTGTATCGAATAACGCAAACGAGGGATTAAAAGTACCGCGTACAAAAAGTCCCCCGAATAACCGAGGACATGCGGGGAGCGGACCGGACAAAAGTACGGGGGAGTCCGCGAAAAAAATAGAACTCGTGTGACTAGGCGAAGCAACGCACATGGCGGACTTTAGTCCACGCTGCGCGTGATGTAAGTACTTACGTATGCCCGTATTTCCGGGGATCAAATGATCGCACACCGTGTGCGTTGAGTGCGCGGTAAATCCGCGGCGGACTTTTTATTCGCGGAGCGTACTTTTTTCTCCGCCGCGGAGAAAAGTCCGTCGTCTGCGCAGGCCATTAGACTTAACAAAAAATCAAGGGACTTTCAGCCCGTGTCCTTCTCCAGAATATTATTTTTTTATGAAGAATTAACAATGGAGACTAATTACCTAACGTATATTTGAAGACTGATTAACGTAGGATGTTTGAAGACTGATTTATGTGCGGTACTACTTAAAAAAGAAAACCTTTGATTAAAAATATTTAAGTTTTATTTATTTCATTAGTTTATCGATAACTATATTTTACAACACTATGCAAAATTGTACCTAAACGTTGCTGGCGCTAGATGCACTCCACGCGAATTATGACATGGCGGTTAAAGGGTTAACGTGCTTTCCGAGGCATGGAGGGGTCTGAAAAATGTAAAGATGGTCACCCATCCACAGACCAACCGCGGCAAGCGTAGCTTAACATGATCGATCGACCTGTGCGGCTGTTATTATTTAGCCACGGGCCCCTCAGGTAACTAAATATTAATGTATCCAATTTTATGATTTCAGGTGATATCATCATCAAGGAAGGAACCATCGGGAGCAAAATGTATTTCATCCAAGAAGGCATCGTGGACATCGTCATGGCTAACGGAGAGGTGGCCACGAGTCTGTCAGATGGTTCCTACTTTGGTGAAATTTGTCTTCTAACGAACGCTCGTAGAGTGGCCTCCGTCCGCGCCGAGACGTACTGCAACCTGTTCTCCTTGTCCGTGGACCACTTCAACGCCGTGCTCGACCAGTACCCGCTCATGCGACGGACCATGGAGAGCGTTGCGGCCGAACGACTAAACAAGATAGGGAAGAACCCCAACCTGGTGGCGCACCGGGAGGACGACACCACGTCCGAGGGCAACACTATCAACGCCGTGGTGAACGCGCTGGCGGCCGAAGCCGAGCACGTGAGCCTGTCGGACGACAGCGTGGCGCGCCTGTCGGAGCGCTCGCTGGGCCTGGCGCTGCAGCCGCTGCAGGCCGCGTCGTGCCGCATGGCGGGCGTGGCGCTGCCGGGGCTGGGCGTGGCGGCGCAGCTGCCGCGGCCCAAGTCCGAGCACGACTTCAGCGCCGCCGCGCCGCTGTCGGCCGGCAGCGCCGCCTTCCACAAGTCCGACGCGGGCATCGCGCCCTGACGCCGCACGCTGTGCTAGTGCGCGACATAGCAATACTAGGCTTAGTGCGAGCGTCCCGCGGCACGCTCGCTAGTTGTAGCGTAGACACGAGTATTATAGCTGCGACTTCGCCGGGCGGACTCCGCGCCGCCCGTTGAATCTCATTTTGTGATCTTATACTTAATTCTCCTGTGTTATAATTTAGGTTAAATTTTATATCATTGACGCTGTGAGGAATCGACGAATACGTGACGTATTCCGATTGTATAGATATACCTGTTATATATTGAAGAATGATACTATTGAATCTTTATAGAGATACCTTGCCATTAAAAGAGGAAATAATTATATAGACTAGACTGAAATGTAAAGATATCACTATTTTATGCTTTGTTGGCGTATGAAATAGACCTCTATTGTTGATGCGGAATATTCGATCGCGATGTGTATTAAGCGTTCCTGATTATCACGATTCAGAGATTATTATATTGGAAGCTCTTTAATTATAAAGTTGGATCGTGGGAGGGTACACGTGGAGTAAGGCGAGAGGGCACGGATCGCCCGTTCCGCCTCACGCACCGAACACAGCGTCAACGGGCCGAGCAGGCGCGCGACCCTCGGCACAGTCGCCCCGAGCTGCATCGGCGACTAGTCGGTGCATTTTAGGATGGCAGTAGCAGTCATGGTCACCTACATTATTTACAGATCCTACGAAAATAAAAATAAAGTCCTACCTAAACATCGTTTCTACCTTTCTCTGTCCTACTCCTAGGCAAAGGCCTCCTTCCACTCCTCCCATCTTTCGCGAGCCCATCTTTCGCGAGCCCGTGCGTCCTCCTTTCAGTTTTGACGGAACCTACACAACTGTGTAGGTTCAGTCAAAACTGACTGGTGACGTAGGAGATAGCGGGACGAACTCGTCCCGCTATCTCCTACGTGGCCTACCGCCACCCCGTCTTACTGTCACAGGGCACCAGTTCCGTGCTATTTCAGCTCGCTATTTGTCATATTTTGTCTTGTCATGCGGCAGACATATCCTACCCAGTCCTATTTGAGTTGGTCACCCTCAAAGTCTATTTATTTATATCCTGAATATCTATCGTTTTCGTCAACATTATTCACTAACGAAAACCGATACATAGTTTATTGTTAGGATCCCTATCAAGAGATATTATGGAAATAGCAATGACCGCTATTCGCTATTGCCATGCTAAAATGCACCAACAATAGTATGTCAATCGCGCGGGCAGAGAGCCGCGCGTCGCCGGCGGCGGTGCGGCTGCGCCCGCGCCGCGACTGCACAAGCGACGCACAACTGAAAGCCTCACGCGCGATTCCAATAGCACACGGTTGCTTTCTTCATTTAATTATAAGTAGTATCTACCGATAATCGGCATAATTAGCGCAAACAATTCTCTCAGTTTCTTAAGTAGAGGTGGATCAGTAGCGCTTCGAATCTTTTGAGAGTCGTTTCTGTATGTAAATATTGTAATATCGAGGATATGCCTTAGCGCGGTTCGTTTGAGCGGAGTGTTAGCGGGCGCTCGTTCGAGCGGCCCAGTCAATTATCCGAGCGCTCGCATTGCGCGACGGACGTCTCGGCTCTCGATGCACTACTACACTTCATACCTTGTTTTTAATTGTAGGTGAAAATAATTTATTGTCGATAGTGATCATTTCGTAGGAGTAAGTAGGCCGGAGCGTTAACAAATTCGGACGAATTACATTATGTGATAGAGCAGCGGTCGGCTGCGCGTGCCCCGCGGCCGCCGGCTGGGCGACACCGTACTCAGTAGGTAGACCCGTAGATAGCGCAGTTACCGCATGACACTGATTCTTTGACTTGAACTTATCTATCGTTTGAATCTTTCGATAGCCACTTTAGTTACTTCTGGCAATGATATTGGCTTACCGCAAACGCTTATACATTTTGAATAACTTAGCCTAACTTAGGTACTATATATTATAATGAGCGACATATCCTAGCGAGGCTCAGTCCAACATTAGTTCTGTCGCCGAGCCGGCGGCCGCGCCGGCGTCGCAAACTTGGGCACGAATCATCGTTGACTAATTCTTATAGTGTCATGACAATTTGTAAAGATGGTTTTTGCAAATGTTGACTTTTTAGCCAAAATATAGTTAATGAATGACGAACCAATACGCAGTAGCTTACTTGTAGATGAACGCAGCCTAGTTCTCAGTTTTGGCGACTAACACCAATAAATACTTTGTACTCGTAAGATATTTATACAATACATTGGTCTTAGCAGAGTGACTATCTGTCAATTTATCTACAAAGAGAAATATAATTGCGTTTCATTCCCAGAAGCATTTATTTGTTGTTGTTTTATCTACCTAACATTACCGCTTTTGTAAATTATATAAATTTTATAGAAGAGATCTATTTTTATTGTGAAGTTGATCTACTGGATAAGTAAAAACCTATATAAAATTTATTTCTTTTTAATCTGAACTGTTATTTGTTAAATATTTTAATAATTTCTGGTAACTATTGTCACCAAAAGTGCTCATCGCTGTCAAGAAAATTAGAGAAAAAATGCATTAAAGAATGAAGAAAACCGCTCCGTTGTTTGAATTACTGTCTATGATTTATCTTCCTATACAATCCATCATCTACCTCGGCTGACAATAGTACAGACGCCATCACATCAAGCTACCCGAAACTGTCAAATTTTCCCAATCAACTTTGAACCTAATGATTTAGCAGTAAAGTTGAAAATCCATTAAATATATTTGACAGATTGTAGTAGTTTGATGTGCTGGCGTCTGTACCCCAAATCGAATAACCTTTGAGCATCAGGGGCGTATTTACTATAACTATACTCATCATCATCTGCCTAGCCTTTTCCCAACTATGTTGGAGACGGCTTCCAGTCTAACCGGATGCAGCTGAATGCCAGTGTTTTACATGGAGCTACTGGCTATGTGACCTCCACAACCCAGTTAGGTACTGGGTAATACGATACCCCTTGATTAGACTGGTAGTCAGACTTTCGGGCTTCTGCGACTACCCGTAACGACTGTCAAAGATCCACGAATGACAGCCGGGACCAATGGCTTAACGTGCCTTCTAAACTATACTATACTATAACTAACATATGGATGGTTTCGACCTAGGAACAGACATAGCTGGATTTCCAATTATCCCATTTTAGTATTACCTAGGTACTTAAGGAAAGTCAATGTCAGAAAACAACAATTATGTTTATAGCATCAGACACCTAAATGATGTAAATTCATAAATACAAATGCGTAGAGTAGTCCAAAATTGTCTGAAAATTATTAAAAAGACTTGGATTACCACAAACCAATAGGTGTACCACAAGGCACACTTTAGGCCCATTTTCACTCTACCATACCTACTCTAAAAACCCTATATTGAGGCCTGATTTTACCAAAGTCAGATAACTTATACGTGGAATAAAATTACCGTCTG
This sequence comes from Globia sparganii, assembly GCA_949316385.1. Classification (NCBI taxonomy): domain Eukaryota; kingdom Metazoa; phylum Arthropoda; class Insecta; order Lepidoptera; family Noctuidae; genus Globia; species Globia sparganii. Next base: position 8,941,516 of record OX438670.1, read on the forward strand.
ACAGTTCTACTGTGGAAAAACATAAAAAATCAAAATGTATTCTCATGATAATAATTAAAAAAAGCTTGGTAAAATTCGCCGTCTAGTGGGAGTAAGTTAGCGCAAGTGACCATTTTCTTTTTCCACAAGTGTAGGTCACTTGTGCAACAAGAAAATGGTCGTACGCCAGAAACGACTAGAATATATAAAAAAAAATAAAAAAATACCTATTTAGAAACTGGACGTTTTGAGAGTTGATGTTATGGGAAGTGGACTTTTTGGGAATTACCACCTAAGTTATCGTGAAAACTAAGGTGAAGTGAGCTGCCATTCCACCTGATGTTAGGGATTGCCCCTATTGATAGCTCACTTCACGCTCATTTCACCTAAGTTATCACGGTGAGATTTTTACAGAATTGATCGGCAGGTCTTGTTTATAATAAAAAAGCATTTGGTACGTTCCCATTTTTACGACTTAAAGATTATTTTACACCAATTTTTGAGTAAATGGAAGTTGGAGTTTTTGCTCCTTAAACTTTATTACCCTTTTCTACCCCGCGCCCCGGTAGGAGTCGATTAAGTAAAACCCTAAAACTCATACTTTTTTATTTTAAGTTAGTACTGAGTTTCGACTTAATCCGACAGCGGGTTATTTTTTTTTCTTACCTATTAACTTTTTCACCTCCTAAATTCTCTGTGATGGGTTTTTTGAAACTAAAAGTGACAATCTTTATTATTTACTGAGGCAAATGATGAAAAGTTCCAAGTTTCTTACCTTACCCAAGGAATAAGATTTTTCATATTAACTGTATCCCACCTTTTCACTTTCACAGTTTTTATCCCCATAGGGGCAAAATTTTGAAAACACGTTTGGGATGTTACCTTATCTTGACTCAAAGATTATGTATATAGCAATTTTCGAGTTAATCAAGCCACGCAGTAAAATGGAAAATTAACTACCGCTTTTCACCCCGTCAGTGGTAGATTTTCGCAAAACCCTGATACACGTTATTCTTTATTTTTAGTCTTAAGTATAAATACTGAGTTTCGACTTATGACTGTACCGACCGTACAGTGGCGCCCTCATCGTTTGTTTGGTTATTTCATACAATTTAGAATGAAAATGCAGAAAATAAGCACGTTAAGTTGTGCTTCATAAGATTATACGTTAATATTATTAGAAGCGGTAGTTTTATATTGTTTAGTTTTATTATAATCCTTAAAACGGAATATAGTGGCCACTGTTATCCGTTTTAAGTCTTAAGCCGTTTTAAGTCTTCATAATTTACTAAGATGAGTATTCGTGCCGAGTTTCAAATTTATTAACACAAGGAATAAGATCGTTCATACAAACAAAATCCCCCCTTTTCACCCCCTTTAAGTTTGAATTTCCAAAAATCCTTCCTTAGTGGATGTCTACACTGTATAAGGTATCTATCTGCAACATTTCAAGTCTCTAGGTCCAGCAGTTTGGGCTGTGCATTGATTCAGTCAGTCAGGACTTTCAATTTTATTTATATAGATAATTGCCATAGATTATTTTATGTCTGTTTACAAGAAAGATAGAAAGGAAAAACGTATCTAACGACTCTTGCCAAGTTACCTCAGAAGGCTAGGGACTGATGCTAGGGATTGACCAAGCATACATTTACAATCATAATCGAGATTTTCATTATATTTTTTATGCTAATTCTATTGATCATTTTATATAATTACAAAGCTAGTATTTTAGTTGTCAAAATATTACTTTTTAGGGTTTATAAATAAAATAGAAAAACAGAAACTTAGTCACAATCTCAATGTTGTTTTTTTTTTCTTTTATTTGTAGACTAGTCCTTTTATAGCCAGAGGCGCGAACGCGCCACGCACGAACAATAATTGAAATAAAATATTCATGATTAAAAGATTAAAAGAATTCACAAAATAAAAGAATTCACAAAAAAAGAATTCACTTACTTGGTCAATCCCTAGCATCAGTGGGATGACACTGACAGCTCACTCCACGCAATGACGCAAGTTTTCACGGTGAGATTTTTACAGAATTGACGGTTGGCAGAGACGCTGGAATTGTGAGATGAACATGAAGGCCAAGAGCTTCCCAGTCGTGGTAAAAAAGAACATTTATTTTTGGCAACATTGCTATTATCGATCGTGTATGTATTCTGTCAAAATGTCAATGTCAGTGTCAAATTGTCAACGCGAAAATCGTGAACTATTGTTTTGATCGTGCATGGTGTTCTGTAATTCATTTAATTAATTATGAATTAGAGAATAAATGTTTGTAATCGCTTATTGCAGTGATTAATCTAAAGGTAATGGCTTATTGCAGTGATTAATTACAAGTGCACTTTAAAAAATTGGTTAGTTTAACCGAGACGATCTAGGTAATAGTTTGAGTGATTATTTTATTACCGCAATGTCGACTAGACGAGCAAGAATTAAAGCTGTTACCTCATTACCGCCCCGAAGAAAGAATAACAATATCACAGACAACAACAAAGCTAAAATTCTTGAGAAAGAAACCACAGAAAAGCCGATTCGAAGTCCTAGAACGCCACGAGGTTCTATTAAAGCTCAAGATAACTTTGACAGACGTTCCCCGAAGCCTGGTTCTCCATTGTTGTCACCACGCCCTGTAAACAATATTTTAAATCAATATCAAGCAGAGAGAGTACCATCGCCTTTAGCCCAGACTGAGGTCATAAAAGAGGTTGCAGTCACTCCAAAAAGGTCAGAAAAGGTATCGGTGATTACAAGTGTCAATAGTGTGAAGCCTAATGTATTTGTGTCGCCCCGAAACCTCGGGAGCCCTCTCAGGAAGCGTTTGGAATCACCTCTGGTACACAGCTCTAAGGTAGAGGTGGATGTGCAAAGACTGACACCAGTCACCCCGGAGATAGTTCCTGAGAAGCCAAAACAAAAGAGTGTTGAGACACCAGTTGAGGTTGACGCTACTGATGGCAAATCTAAGGAAGCTACAAAGGATGTGGTCAGTACTGTTTCATCAGATGTTCCCGATGGTATGTATGATTCAATTATTATAATATACAGGCCAGCAGGGACCTCAAGCATAGAATTTTTTTGTCGGTTATCAAAAGTGTGTTTATTTTTTTTTGGTGTTTCATAGAAAAATGCAATACCCCTCTAGTCAACATGTATCTGAACAGCTAGTTTTTTTTTTAATATCCTATGAAAAATTTCAACGCATGGTGGTTCAGAATCATGTAGTGAATTCATGGTAACAGGTAGCATGTCAATGTCCCTACCTATAGACTAATGTATCACTTCATTAAATAATATTGACAGTTGGCTCATAATGATTTAGAAATTAATAAACTGCAAAACCAGAACATTTTAACCCACTAAAAATATATCAAAAGAGATTGCAACTACTCTCTAACTACCCAACAATATCATTTTGTGTTTAATGGCACCACCAAAAAATACTGTCAATCAATTCAACCAGTTGTGGTTTATGTTGAAACATATCGTCGACCGTAGGTTCAATTGAGGTAAGGGACATTGGGTATTTTGTCCCTTACCTCAATTGAACCTACGGTCTACGATATACAAAGTAAATAATATGCTTGTACACTTTAGTAACAGACATACTTATGATAAAAAGTGATGACTTACATAGTACTTTATTTTGCTAATTAACTCCATTTATTATTGAAATCTATAATGATAGAAATATTGTTCAAATGCAAATCATAATATGTACTTATTTTACAATAATAGAAGTAAAGAGAAAGAGGTCTAACATAAATAAAGTAAAATAAAAATTGTAGAAATTCGAGATTTTAATAATATTTTGTGATCCAATGAAACCTTATTGTTTATTGCCTTCTTGTACCACAACAAACAGAGGTATCATAAAAATCTGATATTTTTTACAGATTACAGTGTTCCAAGTGTACCTGAAAGCATCACTGAAGACACCGTTATGGATGGCATCGTGCCCCTCCAAGCGGTGACCAATGCTCCAAAACCCCTTGCCTTGTTGAAGAATGAGATTATATCAGAAAATGCTGAGGTCTTGTTTGATCCCATCGTGCCCCTGCCTTCACCAAGCAAAGTGAGGCCAAAACTGCGTCCTGTGCCTAGACTCGCACCTTTGAGGAGAAATAGTGTGCAGGTGAGTGATATTTACACTTTTAGCTATTTTTAATAAAGAAAAGAAAGAAAATACGTTTTGCGGTGAACATGACACAAAAAATAAAACAAATAAAAGCTAGAAAATAAATAATATTTAAGCCTATTGAGTCCCACTGCTTGGAAAAGGCCTCTCTTTCTTCTCTACCAACTGAGACCAGTCTAGCCTATTTGAAAAAAAAACTAAAATAATAGATAGAAGGTTTATACAGACGCCAGCACATCAAGCTACTACAATCTATCAAATTTCTTTAATAGATTTTGAACTTTATTGCTAAAGCATAAGGTTCAAAGTTGATTGGGAAAATTTTAGTTTCGGCTAGCTTGATGTGCTGGCGTCTGTACAAACAATCTAGATAGTCACTATGGATCAGATAAATTAAAAATAAGATAATATTTGTATGAAGTTCTCTGCCAGATCAGTTAAAATGAATCCAGGAGTGATGAAATGGACAATCATAAATATTTTATGAAACTATATTATTTTAACCCCAAGTCTTAAGAGTTTGCTCTGTGTGCAATTCAGAATAGACATAGCTTTCTCTTTTCAAGTAATGTCACCATTACGTCTGATTGTTGGAACAGCTGCAGGATATATAACAAGTTATGTTACTGATTCATATATTGTTGTAAAACAAGCATTAAGCTTCATTATACTATATTGTTAAATCTCTTGTTTGTTTTAACCAGACAAATAATATAATTTGAATAAACTGGCATAATGTCAACATCTATCTATACCTATGGTCAGATAGGCAGACGCAGTTTGGTGTGTAATAATAACTATAACTGTTGTTTTATAGTAGAGTAATAATTAGTGTTTATTTATTTAAAAATCATGTTTAACAAAACTTGTTTTATCTTTTCGGCTACTAACATTAACAAATAACAACTACCACAAAGTGCAATGTTCGACGGCTCATCTTGCTGTGCTGCTGTCACTACAAGACGCTGGCAGAATAGTCGACATAGACTCAGTTGACAACAATGTACAGACGCCAGCAGGTCAACCTACCCCAATCTGTCAAATTTCTTTGATAGATTTTCAACTTTAGGTCAAAGGAATAAGGTTCATATTCAATTGGGAAAATCTGACAGATTGGGGTAGCTTGATGTGCTGGCCTCTGTACGTTTCAGCCGCGCGGCCAAGTCATAAAATTTGACGAAACTTTGCCAGGAATTAGTGGTAATTTGTTACTATACACAACTCTTTTCCTGAATTTGTTGCAAAAAAACAAAGATACTACGACCAAAAATAGTTGGCCACTAGAACCGCCACTTGCCGTAGTCATCGCCTGTGATTACACAGAAACTAAATAACGCATATAGGCGAATGATGCATCGAAAGAAAGGTCTTAATTTGTTGTATTTGTTGCAAAACTAAAAAACGTCAAAATGCAAATAAACAAAAAGTTATGCAATATTTAGTTTCCGGGTTATGGGTAGGTAGGTATCTCACCATAAATATCAACGTAATAGAGGCTTATATGTATTGACAATTAGTTGCTGATTTGTTGCAGCGAATAAACAAGAAAAATACTAGAAAATAGGTTCCATAATTTGTTACAAGTCGATTTTAGTTGGCCGCTCGGACGGCAATATGCCTAAAATACAATGGCGTTTATTTCGTTATTAAAAACAGGTTCAAGCTTAGTTAAAGTACTAATCGACAGGTAACGTAACCTAGTTTGGATAAATGTGGCCGATATTACTGCAGCGTTCATAATTTAGAAGATATTTGCAGCATGCCGCCATTATTTTTACGACCTCCATGTTCGTGTACCATCATCATCTGCCTAGCCTTTTCCCAACTATGTTGGGGTCGGCTTGCAGTCTAACCGGATGCAGCTGAATACCAGTATTGTTTGTTGTTGTTGTAGTAATGTTCTCCATGTTCGTGTGCGAATGTCAAAATAATTCACACCGCAAATGTGTTAACAGTAGTTCCCGACGGCACTCGTATACGAATGTTTCGTCGAATGTTCGTCGAGTGAGGAGGCGAATGGCGAACACGATTGTGTAAATGCGGTGTAACACATTATCAGTGGGAATGGCTTTCATTTTGACAGTCCAACAACATTTATTGCGTTATTTACGTTGTTCAGTATAAAAAAATTTCGAACATATGAAGCAATGGATTAGCAATATCCTTCATAATGATTCTAACTGTGATTGATAGCGTGTTACACAATTCGGGTGCTGGCTTGATGCTTTAGGCAGTATAGGAAAATCCCTCAAACCTTATCCCTAGCAATTTTTTCAGGAATGTAACACATGTCAAGTTCATGCATATTCTGTCAGCATAATGTTACTAAATCTTCAGGGTAGCGCATCAGAGTCTGAGGATGAAAGTCGTCGTGCTTTGTTAAACAGTGGCGGCGCCAACACACCGGCTCCACCGCGACAGAGACATGACTCCCACACTTCACTCAGTACCATGCATTCATTGCCTAACAGGTGACTAAGTAAACTATGTATATCTTGTTTCTGATTGATATTATTTTCCACTTAATCAAATATCAAATTTATAATGTGGAGATTAAGTTGATTTCAGAATTACTGAAAAACTTACACTCCCTCACACCGAGAAGAGGCCTGTGTCCCAGCAGTGGGAAAATTATAGGCTGATTATGCACAGAATTATTGAAAAACTCAGCTTTATGTGTGGGTACTTTTTCAAAAAACACATATTTGAAAACTAAATTGCGAACGCAGGATAATTTTTGTACGCGCAATATACGCGCTCCGGCATGGATAGAAAAATCTTATCGAACAGTAATAAAAAACAATTTTGAACAATGCCAAATACCGTATTTAAAAAAAAAACATTCAAAATCTAATCACAATCTCATCTCAGCAACAATCAATGGCAAAAATGTACTGAGATTACCTATAATGCGACCGTTCCTAAATTAAGGCGAAACCGTCAGAATAGCCCGCGAAATTCAAAGTTTCTTACGTTTTTTGAAAGCAGGTCAGTATCAGGTTGTATGTTGATAAATCTCTCTAAGTTCATATTACCCTATTGAATGACTATTTCATCAAAACATGACGTTTGAGACCAATTCTTAAGGAGTTGTATTGCTGATTCTCATCATTATAATTCTTAAATTCATATTTATACGGTCGCGATCATATTTTAATCAACATAGCACCTGGCACTTACCTGCAAATTGAAAAGAACGTAATTAAATTTGATTTTCGCGGGCTACCTTAGCGCATACCACTTAAACAAATTGCACCTCAGGATCTGGTAAAATAAATAATGGAATTTAAGACACATTTCATTTGTTTCAGGGAAGTGAACCGTATCAGGAATGACTCCGTGTGCTCTAGTGTTAGTCAGGCGACAACGCAGCCACCGGCCGCCTCCTCTCCCGTTAAGGAGAAACACTTATCTAAGTAAGTAGTTTAGTTCATTCATACTTTGAACTTAATTTATCATTGTACAATATGACATATAATAATAATTTATTCCATATAGTTGATACTAACAATTATGTTGGTAATAATTTGTTTTTGACAAAAGATAGATACAATATTGATAAGTACTATCTTTCTACCTTTCACAAAAGACAGTTAGCAGTGTCTCTGTCATATTTTTTTTCCACTTCAGCCAAGAATTTGGCTAAACAACTTGCTTCTTTTGAGCAATGCAACAATAACTTGAACTGTTCTGCCAATAATTTGGCAATTAATGACATTGGTTTTCATTTAAATTAGAAATTAAGACAATAGAGGCAACCTCTTGCAAAAATGTAAGGAAGGCAAATAATAGATCAAACAAAAGTGTAAAAGAAGTAAATAGTATCAACCTGGTGCATCAAAATATTCAAGGGTTTTTGAACAAAGATTTAGAAGTGGAATTATTCCTGAATTATAACAATATAGATATTCTTTGCATAACAGAACATTGGCTCAAAAGCCACCAATTCATGTTCAATTTTAGCAATCACCAGATTGGTAGTTCGTTCAGCAGAGTAAATGCTATACACGGTGGTTCATTAATTTTAGTAAATAACCAGCTTAAATTTAAAGACCGAAAGGATATTGTGAACCTCTCTGTTGAGCGGACAATTGAAATAGCTTGTATAGAATTGGAGCAGTTCATTATATTAAGTGTGTACAGACCTCCTTCAGGATTGTATGATTGTTTTGAAAAGGTAATGGATGAAGTTTTGCATAAAATTTGTAATTCGAACAAGTCTATCATCACTTGTGGTGATTTTAATATTAATTTGTTAGATAACTCTGGGTTAAGTTCAAAAATTATAAGTTTGTTTCAGACATACAATCTTGATAACCAATTTTTGGAGCCCACTAGAATAACTCCCACTAGTGCCACATGCTTAGATAACATCTATACAGATGTTATACCATCCCACAAAGAAATTATTAATTTAATAGACTCGGACCACTGCGGACAATTGATCACTATTCCAAATTTAAACAAAAAGGCTACTAAAAAAGATATCACTGTAAACCCAAAAACTACTAAACGCTTGGAAACATTTAAGACTAAACTTCTTAGTAATTTACCACTTTTGTCATCTAATGTTGTCCCTAATCAACAATATAATGATTTTTTTAATATGTATTGTACGCAATTTGATAACACTTTCACTCCAAAGACATTCTCGGTTAATAGTAATGCTTCTTTCAGTGACTGGGCCACCATTGGTATTCATAAAAGTAGAAAACGACTTTATGAGTTGTATGATGAACGGATTTGTATAAATACTGCTGAATTTAATTTATATGTTAAAAATTACTCAAAATTATTTAAAAAAGTTTGTTGTATGGCCAAGTCACGTTACTTGAGTTCAAAAATTAAAAATAGTAGTAATGTAATTAAAATGACATGGAATGTCATTAATAGCGAAACGGGAAGGTCATGCAACCGAGGTAGTGAGTACAGCCTTGCTATTGATGACAATATAATTAAATCAGATTCTCAAGTCGCTGCGGCCTTTGAAAATTTCTTTGCTGAGATTCCCGTATCGACGACTAAATCCCTCAACTCATCACCCTCCGCTGCAGAGTCTTTACTTAAAGAAAACGTTCCAGTTTGTGATTCTGATTTTTCTTTTCAATATGTCACTTGTAAAGATATAATTAAAACCTTTCACACGTTAAATGTTAAAAAGACCCCGGATCTATGGGGTAATTCTGTGAACGTTGCGAAGACGATTATAAACATTGTTGCACCTACTCTAGCTGTTATTTTTAATAATTGTATTGACTGTGGTGAGTTTCCTGATCTTATGAAATACAGTAAAATAATACCTTTGTTTAAATCGGGTAGTACATCAGACCCTACTAATTATAGACCAATTTCAGTGCTACCTACCTTTAGCAAAATTTTTGAAAAACTTATTTTAGATCAAATGCAAAGATTTTTTAATAAACATAAATTACTACATAACAAACAGTTCGGTTTCACAAGGGGTCGTTCGACTACTGATGCCGGTGTTGAACTTTTAGAACATGTTTATAATGCATGGGAGGATAAATGCGATGCTTTGGGCATCTTTTGCGACTTGTCCAAGGCATTCGATTGCGTTTTTCATGAAACATTAATCAGGAAACTGCACCACTACGGAGTCCGGAATGCCGCTTTAGATCTTCTTACTTCATACTTAGGTAATAGGATTCAGAGAGTTGATGTTAACGGGAAAAGATCACCCGGATCAATTGTAACAATGGGGGTCCCCCAGGGGTCAATTCTTGGTCCTTTTTTGTTTCTTATTTATATTAACGACTTGCCTTACCTCATAAAGGATAATCATGATATAGTGTTGTTTGCAGATGACACTTCACTTTTATTTAAACTCAAACGTCAGCAGCTGGTTACTGACAATATAAATAGCGCCCTCGATAAAGTAGTTAACTGGTTTAATGTTAATAACCTACTTCTTAACGAGAAAAAAACTAAATGTATTAAGTTTACCATACCTCACGTTAGACAAGTAAAAACTAGTGTGCTTATAAAGGATGAAGTGTTGAATCCCGAAGATACCACCGTATTCTTGGGCATAACTTTAGATGCCAAGCTTCAATGGGGCCCCCATATAGATAAAATGTCAAAAAAGCTTAGCTGTGCAGCATACGCCGTTAGGAAAATTCGTGATTTAACTGATTTAGAGACAGCCCGTTTGGTTTACTTTAGTTATTTTCATAGTGTGATGTCGTACGGTATTCTGTTGTGGGGAAATGCCGCCGATATTCAGATAATATTTGTCTTACAAAAAAGGGCAGTTCGTTCAATTTATAAATTAAGTCCCAGACACTCCCTCAGAGACAAATTTAAAGAGATTAATATAATGACTGTGCCTTCTCAGTATATTTATGAAAATCTTTTGTACGCACATAAAAATATTAATCTGTTTAAAAAATACAGTGATATCCATAATATAAATACTAGGAACAAACACAAATTCGTTGTTCCTACAACCAGGCTTAAGAAAATAAGTGGCTCGTTTAGATGCCAATGTATACGTTTTTATAATAAACTTCCTAGCCACATTCAAGATCTAAGCCTTAATAAATTCAAATCTTCTATAAAGCGGAAACTATGCCAGAAAGCCTTTTATTATGTTAAAGACTATATTGAGGATAAACATGCTTGGGATTGAGCTGCTCCAATAAATTTACACAGTGAATCTTGTTTGGTTTTTTTTTTTTTGCTTATTATTTATTTTATTTTCTCTCTTTATAGACGTGAATATTTACTTTGTAAAGTATAATATTATTTTAATTGTCGTGAAAGTGAGGACTATGTGGGTCTTTTCTATCTTTTTTTTATGTTTTCCTTCTTAGTTAGTTTTATTCATGATCTGGCAGTTTGAGTAATTTACGCGGCCTACCTAAATGTCCATTCTTTGGTATTGTTTGTCGAATCGTTGAGCTCCTCAAGTTCTGAGTTGAGCTGCACATTTTTTTTTTTGACAAATGGGAGCACTGACTGGACAGGTCCCCTCAATCTGTGTGGTTCTTTCCTCAAAAGACCATTTCAGACACCAATCTACATGGTCCTCAAAATGATCTGACCAAGACTATTTCTGGATTTTTATATACACATTGACATTGATAAATTTTACATATACAGTGACATGAATATTTACTTTGTAAAGTATTATGTTATTTTTAATGACTGTGAATGTGAAGACTATGTGGGTTAATTTTAGTTTGCCTTTGTTTTTTTCTCAGATAGTTTTAGTCATGGTCTGGCAGTTTGAGTAATTTATGCGACCTACCCAAATGTCCTTTCTTTGGTATTGTTCGTCGAATCGTTGAGCTCCCTAAGTTTGAGTTGAGCTGCATGATTACTGACAAATGCGTGCACTGACTGGACGGGTCCACTCAATCTGTGTGGTTCTTTCCTCAAAAGACCATTTCAGACACCAATCTACATGGTCTCCACATGATCTCACCAAGATTATGTCTGGACTTTAAAAGAGACTGTGACCTCTGAGTTTGTTTCGGCCTTTCTTCTCAGAGTAGTCAGATAGGAAACGCCGACCTCATCTCGTTTTAAAAAAAATATGATTGACGTGTAAAAGTGTTTGTACAAACCTACTTACAGAAATAAAATCATTTATCATTTATCATAGGATAATAATGTAAAAATTATTTGGCCCTGGTCAACAAACAATTGGGCTAATCAAAGAGAGATACCTCTTTGGTTAGCTCTTTGAAGTCGCCTCACATACATACAACTTACCTATTCTGTGAAATGGCAGCTTTACTCTTTATTTTTTGTATAGTCTATGACTAGCCTTTTAGCTCAAGTAGGTACTACTCCTTCTAAAAGCTTTTTTTTTTTTCTACCGAATCGCTCTATTTAAGATCTCCAACAAAATATGAACGCATTACATTACATGACACATAAATTATTTCCTTCACTTATAGGATAGGAGAACACAGCATGCACAATAAAGATAACAACTAAGCTAACAAAGTGTTATGGCTCCGTGCACGAAAAAAACCCACTTTTGTAACTTTTGTCTTTTGTCTTGAAATAATTGAAACATTACTGTATGATTATAAAAGTACAGTTTTCGTGGCGCTAAACCGTGTCAGTCAGAACTAGTTAATAGTTTCATCACTTTTGCGCTCTCGAAAATATATTTGATTTCGCCTTTGATTTTTTTTATTGTATTATTTTGATTTTATTTCAAGGATAGTAAAAAACTAATTTGTGATTTTTTTTAAATGGTGCGCTAAATAATAGGAAAAAATGCAATACCTAATGACTTGTTTTTTTTTATATAGATTTTTTTTCAACATTATTTGTCTGCTATATTTTGTATCGATGTTGAAATAATTGGTCTAACCATGTGCAAGTAGACAATATAATAATGTTGATGATATTTTTTAATGTTCAAAAGTGGTTTCTTGTAAAAATTTATCAAACATCAGTCTTGCATAATTTTTCGGAAAACTTGTTGCGAATACTAGTGATTTTCCATGAATATTTATGATTACATTAATTATAACTTTCATCTGAAGAATAATACTACAGTTTGACATAATTTGCAATGTTTACTCGCTAAGTTAAGAGATATCCGACTTGAAAAATTAGCCCTTACAGAAATAAATATAATTTGCCAATGGAGAACACGAAACATCGTCTCTTCTTATATGTACAGACGCCAGCACATCAAGCTACCCGAAACTGTAAAATTTTCCCAATCAATTTTGAACCTTATGCTTATCTATTAAAGGAATTTGACAGATTGTAGTAGCTTGATGTGCTGGCGTCTGTACATGGTTCAAATAACCTTAAAAAAAATTGTCCACACAACAACAGCAATCCATCTAAACAGGATAATTTTATACTTAAAACTAGCTGACCCCGCAAACGTCGTTTTGCAAAAAAAAAAATAGGGGTATGAAAAATAGATAGTAGCCGATTCTCAGACCTACCCGATATGCACACAAAATTTCATACAAATCGGTCCAGCCGTTTCGGAGGAGTATGGTAACTAACACTGTGACACGAGAATTTTATATTTTTTAAGATTTTATATATTAGATATGTAATTTCAGATCTCGTCGCCAGGACATGTCCCGCCGCATGGCCGCTATGCGCCGCCGCCGTGAGACCGTCAAGAAGGATACGCTCACCATGTACGACCTCATCTTCTACAACCCGAGCGGCAACCCTATTATGTGAGTATATTTATTGTCCTTTGAATTATTTTATTTTTAGGTCTATTTCAATTCTATTCAATAGGCATTTGTATGTCAAAATAAAGATCCAATGTCTACAATTTATTTTTAAACGTTTCCCCACACTAGGAATTTCTCCTGTATTGTGGGTGCGTTTACAAACATTTAAAATTACATACACAAACAGCCAGACCCGGAACAACTACTTGTAGGTCATACAAATATTTGTTCCGTGCGGGAATCGAACCCGCGACACGCAGTAGTCAGTCGCTTAACCACTGCGCCAACCATGCCATCAAACAATGAACTTATTACTTGGACTTATTATTTGCAGAAACGGTACAATAAACACTATATGTAAGAATGTAATTGAAAACGAAGTAATAGCGGGGGCAGACGATGCAATGCGACGGGGTGGGTCGGGCGAACAAGAAATTTCACACGAACGAAGTCGCGGGCAGAAACTAGTGGATTTATAAGCTCGAAAAATTCATTTCTTTCTGAAATCATCAAAGTTCTTTTTCACAACTATACTTCGGAACTCGTAGTATCGCATAACAGCGACATTATAACCACAGATATACACCTAGATAACGCAAGACTCAAACTCAAAGAATTTATTTCAAATAAACCAATTATAGGCACTTTCGAATTGTCAAGGGTCGGTCAGTCAGAAAGATGAAGCTAGTTGCCCATTCCAAAGCGTAGATACCTGTGGAGAAGAACGGGCAATAAACTCCACGGACACTCTTTTAAATAATAAAATTGTTACAAAAATCTTGGTTACATCATTCATGTTGAAATTATACATGTGAGAACGACGCAGAAAGACGTGCACGTTAAAGGCGTCCGTACTAAAAAGAACAATTCATAAATTAAAATAAGCCGTGGCGGCTAAGAGATGACCAGTCCCTACTGACGGCGCCCGTTCACGAACATGACGTATGGATCAGCACCATTCAGCTCAACCATTTTGAAGGGAACCCAATGATCCAACACACACGCCACCATCAGCGAGACTTGAGTGAGCATGACATACTCTCAGCTACCTGGGCACATTCAAGTCAATGAAAGACGTACCCAGTAAATGGTAGCTTTATAGTTTAGGTACATAGTGCTCACACGTGTGCTATGCAATTATACAATACTAAGAGATTGAATTTACAACTTACGTTCAAAAATCGTAAGTCGCCACTTTTGCGCTCAGTCCTGTGTACTGCTGGCTGGGTGAGCGTGAGTGAGAAAGTTCATTTGTGACAATAATGTCACAAACGCTCTCAGCAACCACGCGTGCCTTTTTTTGACTTTCTACAATGAAGTAGAAAGTCAAAAAGGCACGCGTGGTTTTCATACAGATCGTAATACTTGCATTATCTAGGTCTATCTATATCTGTGCATAAAACCCTTCGTCATTGACTTTCCAGCCCAGATAAAGACGAGGTTAAAGTCCAACAAGCCAACGAGAAGGAAGAAGCGGCTCGCAAGGCTGCTACTAAGGAGGTTGAAGAAAATGTGGATGATCCGCCCGAGACGGACACCGACGCCGCGCCCGTGCCACAGATCAAACTAGGTCCCAATGGAGAGATCATGTTGGATGAACAGAGCTTGGTATGTACTGAACAACATATTGGCCCCAATTCTGTTGTTCACGAACTAAACTAAATTTAAGTTCAGTGCATCTTTTTCTTTCTATTTCACTAAGAAAAGGACAGAAGATAAATATTAGTTTAGTCCTGTCAAATTAGTCCGCGCCTGACGTAAATTGACGTATTTTTAGAAGCCAATTTTTTAATCATGTCTAATCTTGTCTATGGATTATCTAATTTGACAGGACTAAACTAATATTTATCTTCTGTCCTTTTCATAATGAAATAGAAAGAAAAAGATGCACTGAACTTAAATTTAATTCAGTTTCTGAACAACAGAATCAGGGCTATTATTTATGTTTTACAAGCCTTGCGCCCTATGGGATTTCCCAGATTCCCAGCAACAATAATTACGAATTCCATACAAACTTTTGTCCCCTATTAGCTGACCCGGCGAACTTCGTACCACCTCAATCAATAAATGTTGTTCAATCCATTCTCGAGATATCATCAAAAAAGCCGTTCCACACAAAATGAGAAAATAAATTGTCCTCATTTAATTTCGGATATTTTCCCATGTTCTAATAGTTATTCTGCTATTCGGGGCGGAGACAAATCTAACAAATCAAAGAACATAAAAATCGGTTCAGCCCATGCTTGAGTTATAAATGGTGTAACTAACCGACTTCTGAAAGTTTTCAAATATATTTTCTGTGTCATGCCGCACCTCCTCAGCTATCAACTTTTCGCCCTGCGTATGCTTGCTTGCTCAAAAACCCTCTGTGCTTATACCATTAGAAGTTTAATCGTTGTCAATCGAGAACGCACTTCATGTGATGAACATATTCAATGTTTTCAAACCCTGCCTGGAAGTCTTAATTTATTGAGGCACCCACAGGCAAGCACGATTAAGCAGCCGACAACCTCCTTGTTTGACCTGCGAGAAGTCATTTATAAAAAAAAATATAACAACTGTGTTTTGATTCGTTTCAAGCTCTCACATTAATCACCGTAATTATGTCGTTTTATTTCTCTAGGTAATAAAACAATCAGAGAAGCGCAAGGTATCATCAAACGTTGTGCACGAAGGTGCTTGGGGGACCGGCAGTACTAGCGGTCGGTACCGACGTACTCCACGTACTGCCGAATGGAGTGACGCAGAAACAGTACGGTTCTACCGCGCGCTAGCTACTTTGGGAACTGACTTCATGCTCATGGAGAGTTTGTTCCCCGGACGGACCAGGAGAGATCTGAAGCTTAAGGTAAAGTAAACCACTCGACATCGCCAACGCGTTTAACACCCTGCCCTGGAGTTGCATTGGGGAGGCACTCCGGTATCACCGGGTGCCGACCTACCTCCGTCGAGTAGTCGGGGCGTATTTGACGGACAGAGCCGTCATCTACCCCGGTCGCAACGGGGAATGGAACCGGCGAGAGATGTCGTGCGGTGTCCCACAGGGATCGGTTCTGGGGCCGCTCCTGTGGGACATCGGTTACGACTGGGTGCTGCGGGCCGATCTCCCTGATGGAGTCAGCGTGGTTTGCTACGCTGACGACACGCTAGTCCTGGCGCAGGGGAGGTCGCATCAGGCGGCGGCCGACGCGATGACACGCGGGGTTGCGATAGTCGTGGAGAGAATCCGGCAGTTGGGTCTCGAGGTGGCTTTGCACAAGTCCGAGGCCATGTCTTTTCATGGGCCTCGGAACGGGCCGCCTTCGGGATCCCAAATAACGGCAGGAGGGGTTCACATCGGCGTCGAGACAACGATGAGATACCTGGGTCTCGTCCTCGACAGCCGGTGGAACTTCGTCGAGCACTTCCGACGTTTGGCTCCCAAGCTGGAACGGGCCGGGGCCGCCTTCAAGCGGCTCTTGCCCAACCTGAGGGGGCCAAACGCCTCCTGCCGGAGGCTTTACGCGGGGGTCGTGCGGTCCATGGCCCTGTACGGGGCCCCGGTGCGGCGGCGAGCCGCCCACTATTTGAACGCGCCCCAAAAGGTGGTAGCCGTAAGGCTGATCCGGGGGTACCGCACGATCTCGGGCGAGGCGGCAAGCCTCCTTGCCGGACTGCCGCCGTGGGATCTGGAGGCGATAGTCCTCGCGCGCCTGTACGAGTGGCGCGCGGAGGCACTACGCCGGGGGGAAACTCCGCTTCCGCGGCAAATCGCGGCGGAGTGGACCGACCTCCGGCGCGATCTCATGGCGGCATGGAAAGAGCGACTGTCGCAACCCAGCGCAGGGCACGCCACGATAGCGGCGGTAAGACCCCTCTTTGAGGAGTGGCTAGAGAGGCGCTACGGCGCCCTCACCTACCGCCTGACGCAGGTCCTCACCGGACACGGGTGTTTCGGGAGGTTCCTGCACACCATTGGGCGGGAGGAAACGCCCGGGTGTCACCACTGCTAGGGTCGCCCTGAGGACACGGTGGAGCATACGGTGGCGGTATGCCCCATTGGGCGGAGCACCGCCGTGTTCTCGCAGAGGCGATCGGCAGCGGCGGCGACCTCTCGCGCCCGGCCCTGGTTCAAGCCATGGTCCGGGGCGAGAGGGAGTGGGAGGCAGTCACCTCCTTCTGCGAAGCAGTCATGCTAGCGAAGGAGGTGGCGGGACGGCTGAGGGAGAGGGCCTCACGTCCCAGCCGCCGCGGGAGACGCTCCGGGCGTCGGGAGCCGCGAGACGACTCCCGGCCACCGTAGGCGCGGGCCTGCGGGCGGAGAGTAATGGGTAACTCTCCGTCCGATCAGGACCAGGCCCGTGCCGGACGGCGCGTACGTGTTCCACGCGCGCCTCAAAGAGATGTCAGCATTAGGAAGGGGCCCGAAAGGGCCGAAGCCTGCCGGGTCAGCGGGATTATCCGAAAGGGTTACCGCTACCCCGGAACACAAAGGGCTAAGGAAGGAACACGGGTGGGTTTTAGTCAGTAAGAGTCTGACACTCCCTTCTGCTCCACCCAGAGCGGGAGGGGTCATTGGATGATTTCCCATCCACAAAAAAAAAAAAAACCAGCGGCACCTCAGCTAAACACAAACCCAAAAGCCCTGCTTGAACTTATGAAATAATCGGTACTATGTCTGTTTTCGAGAATGGCCATTCTAGAATCCACCCGGGACTCAGGCGGGATCTTGAAACGTTTTCGAGATCGAGATTTGGTCTGTTTTTAAATTCTTAACCTTAATTAAAATGAAAGCTGCACTTAAGTAATCGTCGTATAGATTCGATACTTGTTTTTTTTTTTACAAAAAAAAAAACATGAATCGAATCTCGAAACACAAAATCCAACGTGTTTTTACTCATATGTAGAACATGTCATAAGATTAATAAATATTTTTCCTTCCAGTTTAAAAAGGAAGAGCGTGTAAACATGGCTCAAGTGGACAAGGCTCTTCGCTCGACTTGCAAGTGGGACGCCACTCGATTAGGAGAAGAGTTCCAAACCGAACGGGAGGAGGCAGACAAAGCTGCACGCGCTGAGGCGCAAGAGTTACAGCAACGTGCCATAGACCAGCGGCGCAGGCAAAAGGAGGCACGGGAACTACGCGTGCGCATGAGTGAGTACCTAGTGTGTTGTTATTTAAGACCAGCGGCGAAGTATACGGCTTAACTAGCTCAACTTTTAGAACAAAAATACTCAATGTCATGCATGCCATGAATGCCTACAGTCCTTTCACAGTAATTTTTCCTCTAAATTTTCATCACTGTCAAAATAAAAATGATCTTTATTCTCGTTATTATAAGGTTGCTGGGTTTGTTGCCACTGCCTAGTCTGTTAAAATTACAGTGATCTTTATTTACGTTACAATAAGGTTGTAGTTGGGTTTTTAGCGGTATCAAAACGCAACATGCGAACTACGCGTCATACTGACGTCACACAAAATCCTGCATCTCGCAAGCAGAGTTTACCGCGCAACTAGCATAATTCACAACATTTCAGTTTTAAATAAATACTAAGGTACCGACAACCATTTAGAGCTTTATGTTTAAGTATTCTATTCCATAATTTTTAGATTTTTTTATTACTTATTTAACGAAATATTCAAAAAAATCCTCTAACTATCCAGAGTAAGGCATCGTCACAGTGTTACTTTTGCTCCTAATTATTATGAATAAAAACAAAAGTTGTCAATGTCGAATATAGTCATCTGTCATTGTCAAATATCAGTGTTGTTTCCCGAGGATGTTTTGTTTGAAAACGCATTGTTATTTACTAATGATAACGCATCATTTTAAAGATTGATTTGCCATTAAAGTTTCGGACGGTTATGCCATGGCAGACAGCCGCAACCTTCACAAGGTGGATTATATGATGTTGTTGCAATACATGCGTGAAAACGACTCGTTTAACGTTGCCGAAATCCGGGGAGCTAAGGTTTTGTTGTCATTAAGGTATGTTTATGTTGAAACTTCTGTAGGCTACGTGGAAGTGAAACGAGAAAATGCTGTGTGTTTTATCAAGGGCAGAGTAACTCCTGAGCACAGAGTTCGTACTAAAATGTACTCAGTTGTCGTTAGCATTAACAAGGCAGAAAAAACAATATTGGATGTGAAATGTGAAGATTGTGCTGCAAGTCAGGGTGGATGCAAACATTGAATTTGTTTTATTATGTGGCTTATTAAGCGGACTGAAGAGCAGATCAGACTGATCCAGACTTTGAAAGAAATAAAGCCTATAATGAACACTGGGTCTACTATGACAGATTGTTTGTAGAAAAGTTAGTGAAGGAAGGTGATATGTTTTGGGAGAAATTTATTTTTAATAAAATGCTTGATATTGTACATTATGATAAATAAAAATTAAAATTTTTATCATGAAGTATCTCTTTTATTAAGTATCTATAGCAACGCACAGTTAAAGTTATCAAAACATATACAAACATAACATAGTTTTCTTAAATATAAATTAAAAATTGTACACTGAGGGAGGCCATCCAATGCCTAATACTTCCTTATGACAGGTGTCTGTAAATTTATAAGTCCACAAGCAACTACCACTGCATCATCTAGTACATTTATTAATTTATTATTTACAACAGCATGTGGTTTCAACATTTTAAAAAGTGTTACCCTCCTGATAACCCTTTCATATGTATGCGTAAACTAGCTAAAATTTTACTATCAATCACCTCCGATTTTGTCATTTTCGTGTCTTTGAGGATACTAGGCGGGCGCAGAACTTTAACAGATTTCTTAACTAAATGTGATTCTAAATGCTTAAAACCTCTGTCTGCTAGAATGGTAGCATTTGCTGGTATTATCTCTAAATATCCACTTTGTTCCACTAAATACAATACATATCACATAGACGTCCCCCATAACCTTCAGACACAAAATTTATGACACAAAATTTATATAACCATCTGAGGTAGCAGTAAAAAAGTTCTATTTCGAAGCAATCTATTATCAATTATTTCCAATTCAGCCTAGACAAATGCGAAAAATTAAAATACAAAAACCAATATAAGGAAACAAATCCTAAATTTAGCAAACGTCAACGTCATCATAAGACGTCATCACGTCAATCTCCATCTCATTTTTTTTTTTCATGACCCAAGCAAAGGTAATATGTAGATTCAACCTTACAAGCGTTTTTGAATTTTTCGAGATTTCAAAATTATTTTTGACTAACTTAGAATACAAATTTTGTGAAAAGAAAAAATATGGGTCTCTTAGTTTTCTAAGTACTATTTATTGAGCATAAAAAAACACAAGGCAAAAAAATTGAAATGTTGTGAATTATATACAACAGCCGACATGAATCATCGGGTAGTTGCCCGCCAGACGCAACACCCGTCTGGTCGGAGGATCCTCCCTTTTATATGGAGATTGACTGAACTTTACACCCTATTCCTCACGCCTTATAGAGCTTGCTGCTGAAAGAGGTCAAATAACTGTGAAAGGACTACTGTTGTTTTTATTTTATTAGGAAAACTTACAGCTATTATCAAAGAATGGTGCATGTTTATTAAAATTAACGCTAATTACAAGTTTCCACTTCTTTTATAATAATATCTGTGTCATACTATTTAGTTTGTGTTCTTCCTGTGCGAGTCTCAACAAAAACTTTTACTTCTTTTCTTTCGTGACAAAGTTCAAATTCCATTGCATCCAAAATTTATTTAAGGCCTTACTACAATTCAAAACGTGGGTGTACTTATTATAATTATGTACACCTGTGCCAAATCTTTCGAGGTTACAGGCGTGATTTAATTTATGGTCACTGAAAAATCAACTTAAACTAGATAACGCTAAAGTATATAACTGGTAGCTGAGTAAAGGTAATAAATATAAAATTCTGAATAATATCTCACGTGCTGACAGTAACTTTACAGATTGTTAATAGTTTATTTAAAAGTTATTCTTATGCAGCTAAACTTACTAACGCTATGCTTATAAACATTCTTGTGCATTACAGGTCGAGGTTCAAAAGCCTTGGGAGCGTCCACCTTCCCTTCGTCAAACACCGGTCTCACGGCTGACGATCTGATACTTCGGCACCACGAGGCTAAGGCAAGCGGCGCGAAGGTCACACAGCCTAAAGCGACGAGGGGCCGACCGAAGTCCACAGTCTCATCAAAACTCGCGACCATCGCGCCAAAGCCAAAGAGAACCAATGACATGGCCACATTACGTAAAATAGAAGCCAAACCTCAGGGCGAAACGCCCGATAAGCAACCTCCAACCACTCCGGTAGTGTCTTTACCTCCCAATATCGAAAACGGGTCCCTCGTCGTACTTACGGTCAATGACCCCAACTCTCCTTCCAAAAAGATGTTGCAAACGTACATTTCAGGTGATGGAGGTCGGCTAACTCCTGTCGCATTACCGACTTCTTTCTTAAACAGTGTTGTTACATATATGAAGAACGGTGGTACACCTAAAAGCAATATGTCTGCGGGGTCCTCGCCTCATTTGGCTTCCCCTAGCAGTGTTGCCAGCCAGGATAGCCGGCCTAGTTCCACCCCAGGGGTTATTCAAATGAATAACAGTCCTAAAAGAAAGCGACATAGTTCGTATACTATCACCCACCTTTAAGTCTTGTGTACGGTACTTGCCAGTTAGCGAGTGGGCAGAATGAAAAGTATGTATATTTAATTATGTTGTGAGGGGGGGGGGTTGTGGGGGGTCTTATATTGCAATCTGCGGCACGGTCTGCTCATTACCGTTTTTCAGAACTTTTGCATATACAGACAAATTTACCTTTTTTGTATGCTGGCTATTCAACCAAAGTGAAGTGGCTAAGTGTCTGAAGCTTAGTCCTGCAGACCGAATTTCGGCCATGGCGGCCAACCTCAGCGGAGGCTAGCCATCTACGCAGAAAATATTATAGTGCACAAGTGTGTGCGCAGACACAGGTGCACTTAATCTTCCCTCGACCTTATAGTCCGATGGGACGGCACGCAATCCGTCACTCGCTCTTGCTCCATCAGGCGCGGCCCAACGGCGCGACGTGCGCGCGAGTCACGGGGTATCACACCACCAACTTCCGAACTCCGGGCTATTAAGAAGTTAATAAAATCCAATAACACTTTGCGCGTCCTGGGATTCGAACCCAAGATCCCACGCTCAGCACGTTTGCGACCATGAGCTGAGGCCATTTTTCATGTTCGGGGCCATCAAAATGATGACTTGTTCAAGTGAAAAAAGATGAAACTATACAGTACTATAAACATCCTTTCTATATACTGTTTTCGCTCTGGAACAACAACCACTTCTCTATTTATGAACTCATCAAAGTCCAGGGTTTCCTAACTCGGAAGAAAGAACAAAACAAATTCAAAGGTCTGTTATAAAATCCAGACATAATCTTGGTCAGGCCATATGAAGACCATGCAAGTATATGCCTGATATAGTCTTTTGAGGAAATAACTATACAGATTTGAGTGGACGTCTACAGTTCGTGCACACATTTGTCAAAAAAAAAAGTTGAGCTACACCTCAATTCAGAACTTGAGAAGCTCAACGACTCGATGGCCAATACCAAAGAAAGGACGTTTGGGTAGGCCGCATAAAGTACTCAAAACTGCCAGATTACCATACAAACTAACTGAGAAAAAAAAATACCCACGTAATCCCCATATTCACAATAATTAAAATAAGAAATGTTCATGTCATTGTGTATATCATAATCATAAAATGTCAAAATGTATATAAAAAAACATTCAGTATGTAAAAATTGGAGCAGCTCAATCCCATGCCTTTTTGTCCTGTGTATGAAAGTCGTTCGGGCACAGCATTTAATGAATGATGTTAATTTATTAAGGCAGGTAATTGAATGTGACTTGGAAGTTTATTATTAAAGCGTATAGATTAACATCTAAACGAGCCGCCTATTTTCTTGAGTCTTATTGCAAGTACAGACGCCTGCACATCAAGCTGCTACAATCTGTCAGATTTCTTTAATAGATTTTCAACGTTATCGCTATAGAATAAGGTTCAAGGTTGATTGGGAAAATTTGACAGTTTCGGGTAGCTTGATGTGCTGGCGTCTGTACAAAAAATTTGAGTTTTTTTTTTCTAGTATTTATAATATGGATATAGTGTATTTTTAAACAATTTTATATTCTTATTATATATAAAAGATTTCATAAATATACTGAGAAGGCACAGTCATTATATTAATCTCCTTAAATTTCTCTCTGAGAGAGTGTCTCGGAATTAATGTATAAACGCTTGACAGGCCACTTTGACATTAGGACGTTAGCAGCGCGATAGTAGCGCGGCAGAAGCAGATACCTTCACATTATAAGAACAGCCGCGCGATAGAAGCGTGGCTGCCGCGCCGCAATTTGGATCTAATCGTTCGGTGTCAAACTCGCTCATTGTGCAGTCTATAATCAAATGCGCTTGCAACACTGACTCATTACCGATTGAGCGCATGCGGAGGTCGCGCGCTGCCGCCGCGCTTCTGTTTATAATATGAAATTCTGACTGGGCGACGGTCGCGCGTCTGTCGCGCGACTGTCGCGCTGCTGAAGTCGCCCAAGTGTGAAAGCGGTCTAAGGCCCGTATTACAGAACGTCACTCAATATTCAAGCATTACTTAAAACTATATTCAAGCCATCTGATTGGTTGAAACTAGTTTTAAGTAATGCTTGAGTATTGAGTGACGTTCTGTAATACGAGACTAAGAATGTGATTCGTGGATCTTTGACAGTCGTTACGGATAGTCAGAAGCCCGAAAATCTGACAACCAGTCTTACCAAGGGGTATCATGTTAGCCAGTAACTGGGATGTGGAGGTCAGATAGTCGCTCCATGTAAAATTTGGTGTTCAGCTGCATCCGGTTAGACTAGAAGCCGACCACAAAATAGTTGGGAAAAGGCTGGGCAGACTGATGATGATTCTAGACTAAATATAAGGCTACACTGTAAGGTACTGTAGCCGACAAAACTTATAATAAGCTCTTATTATTATGCATGCAAAGTGAATTGTTTACGCCTAAAGTAATAAAATTATGATCAACTTTTAACCGATTTGTTGCGGATGGCACGTCTCCCGTGCCATCATTCTTTTTTGCATGTGGCGTTAGGCACAGCAGCCGTGTCACATTATTTTTGTTCAGCGCCACAGCTAAAAGTTTGACAAATAGGACATCGCAACGAATCGGTTAATAAGCAGTGTTATTTCGATAATTATATCACTGCGCTGCTTATGCTGGTACCCAGATGTTTTGATTATCACTAGTTTTAATACTAGAATAAAAATAATTAATATTACACCCAGATGGTCGACGTCAATCGATGGCATCTATCAACGTCATTTATAGACCTTTTAATGTCAAGGTTTTGTGCTATTATATCTACCACAAATTACGAAAATCGCCGGCCCGCCACTCTGTGCCTCCGTCTCAACGTGACGCCGACAGAATAGTCGACACCGGCTCAATTGCCGAGAAAAAAAAATACACCAACCCGATATGCCGTGTTGTGGCTTGCACTTCTATCGAGTATCGATAATTAGCATTGTCGAACTTCGATTATAGAGCGTTCAACCGTCACCATCGATCAATCGATTAGGCTGAGCTTTGGTCGTGATCGTGATTCGATTGATTGGTACAAACATACGACTTTGGTTGATTGATTGATCGATACATCGATTTGCACTTTGTTCAATATTTTTTCAACGTATTTTACAAGCCACAATCATCGATCATGCTGACGTATTTTCCATTCCGTGTTCAATTCGCACCAACCCGCACTGGGCCCGCGTGGTGGATTACGGCCCACTCCCTCTCATAGAGAGGAGGCCTGTGTCCCAGCAGTGGGTAAATTATAGGCTGATTATGTATGTTCAATTCGAGACAACGACGGTTGCGTCATCCATTAATCTGAAGATATATATATCCAAGGGGTTTCATTCATTGTTGAAATAAAAATTGCATTATTTTTGACCTAGGACGTCTAATTTTTCAGGTATTTGCGAAGAACTCCGTTGTAGGATACAATTACATTTGTTTAAATTTTCATAGAAATCAGCTAAGCTTTAAAGATTCTCGTTACATTTGCAAAATTCAGTTGCCGAATATACTTAGAACAGTGATAATGTTACAGCGTTATGCAAAAAAATCCGCCATTAATAAACTAAACCGTAAACAACCCGCAAACTGTAAACCGTTTTGTAAAAAAAACAAAAGGTTAGTCGATTACTAAACACTTTAACTGGCACAACCGTTGTCTCAATTTTCGAATAGAACTCGAAAAGGGAAATACGCATCATGCTGGACCTACGGTCGAAGTTGATCAATGCATCGATGCGACATCGAAAATTTGTGTGTAATACCACCATTATTAATAGTTTTTTATCAATTTGTTTTACGCTGAATTAGATACGTTTATTGTATTCTATATTTATAAGTTATAGACGTAAGAGTTTTAATTTATTTTACTACATAATTGTATGTACATATTGCGTTTTAGTTCGTTTCACATTCGTCAAATTCGCCTCGCTTTTAAAAGCGCCATCTTTAAAGATGGCGTACATTTTCTACCAGAATGCTGGGAATACGAGCGAATTTTGTAGAAAACCTAGCAAGCGGCTACTTAGTTACGTATAGAGTGTCGCGGTGGTTCCAAATGAGTAGCTATTCAAGTATTTGTTTACACGATAAGTCACTGAATCTTACCGCAATTTAATAGAAGAATCTTCCAGGGTAGGTCACAGACAGCCAGACTGGTGCCACGAAAGTTCATACTATTAGCCCCGTATTTTTATCGACCGATTTATTTTTCGAGTACTGGATTTTTAACGCTCTGCTTAGCGCGGAGAGTTGACAATCCAACAGTGTGTTTTCTTGATGAGCTGGGATGCGCTCTGTTGGATTCTCAATGCTCGGCTCAGTGCTGAGAGTTGAAAATCAAGTGCGCGAAAAAAAAATCGCCCGTGCGGGAACGTGGGCTTAATTTCTTTCAACAAGAACGAACTAGGTATCTAAAAATACAGGAAGTGCACAGTCTTGTATTTGAAGCAATATTAGGGATCAGCTCTATCCCTAATATCCCTTAAATATAGGTATAACACTATAATGAAATTCGAAAGGAGTATATTTTGTATATTTTAAAATTTTTTCTATACTATTAGATTCGAATGTTAGATTCGAGCTCATGATTGTATATTGAACACAATAATCAAATCTTGTGTGATCTCAGATTAATTTTATATTCACAAATAAAAAGCTTTTTAATAATGTTTTGACCGCAATTTGTTTACAAAATAGAGAGAACATAGTGCATATCAGATTTTTTAGGACTAGTTCAAATCTGCATAGCTATTCACAACCACTCGACAGGATTCCGAGCAGAAAATGACACAAATTTGATTACCTGATTTGCCTAATCCTCGACCGCAAAAGGTCTTATATTATAGAATTATGATCTTACACGTTTCGCCAAGGACTGGCATACAAATATTTAAACACGTTACATGTAATAAATTAAAAGGATACATTAGTTTGTTATAATTATCATTCTAACATGTCTTACTACAAAATCTAGGCATTGATTGATGTTCGATTCGGCACGGAAGCGTATCTAATGGTTGTGAATAGATATGCTGATAAGCAACATACCTACACTAAAAATTATTATACACTACAGTAAATCATTTTACTCATTAACTTACTTTTTAAAATTATTGACTGTTATGTATTGCTCCGAATAATAAACGAGTTCTTTTAGATACTTATATTTGTTTTATTTATTTATTATTACCACTTACATTTGTTTTTCAGGTCGGAACCCAATACAACAATGTAGTCACAATTTCCACACTCGTGTAGCACCCAAAACCAATTTGATACCACCACCAACAAAAATGAAATGTTTTTAGGTTTATTTATTTGTCTTTGTCTAAAGGCCTATTCCATCGCCAGATAACTTTTATTCAAGGAATAAAATCAGTTCTAGGGCTGATACTACTATTTACGAACTCTGGTAAGGAAACGCACCAGAGACCAACATGGGAAACTATGGACGGATCAAGGCGATTGTAGGCAGGCTAGGGAAGCACTTCCCACATTGGATGGCCGCCTCACGAAACAGGTTCTACGTCTAACTAAACAGAAGCTGCGTATAGTTGCTGCAGCTTTAACTGGCCACGGGTCATTTAATAAACACCTCTTTGTCATAAGAGTCCGCGGTGCAGGGCCTGCATGGAGGACGACGAGACAGCGGCACATGTGCTACTAAACTGCCCGGTGGTCGCCACATATAGGGCAAAGTACTTCGGTAACCCAGGTACCCTACGTGAGACGGTCAGTAACATCAAGACGTTGCTGGCCTTCCTTGAGGAGCTGGGGTGGATCGAATAATCGATTTTCCCACCCGTACGCAAAATACGCGCATTGACGTGGAGTTGCGGACACCAGCCCGTATTATCTATTATCTATTTAGGGCTGATACTTCAATCATCTGATAACCTTATTTGAGGTATAATTTTGAAATTTTTACAGTTATTTCATACAAAAACTGTCAAAATTTTACTCCTGGAATAAAAGTTGGGCATAGATAAATCAGCCCTAAGTATTTTATGGGCGTTGGGAAGCCTAGTATAGTATGCGGATAGCGGAGATAGTAAGTACAGTAAATCATTTTACTCATTAACTTACTTTTTAAAATTATTGACTGTTATGTATTGCTCCGAATAATAAACGAGTTCTTTTAGATACTTATATTTGTTTTATTTATTTATTATTACCACTTACATTTGTTTTTCAGGTCGGAACCCAATACAACAATGTAGTCACAATTTCCACACTCGTGTAGCACCCAAAACCAATTTGATACCACCACCAACAAAAATGAAATGTTTTTAGGTTTATTTATTTGTCTTTGTCTAAAGGCCTATTCCATCGCCAGATAACTTTTATTCAAGGAATAAAATCAGTTCTAGGGCTGATACTACTATTTACGAACTCTGGTAAGGAAACGCACCAGAGACCAACATGGGAAACTATGGACGGATCAAGGCGATTGTAGGCAGGCTAGGGAAGCACTTCCCACATTGGATGGCCGCCTCACGAAACAGGTTCTACGTCTAACTAAACAGAAGCTGCGTATAGTTGCTGCAGCTTTAACTGGCCACGGGTCATTTAATAAACACCTCTTTGTCATAAGAGTCCGCGGTGCAGGGCCTGCATGGAGGACGACGAGACAGCGGCACATGTGCTACTAAACTGCCCGGTGGTCGCCACATATAGGGCAAAGTACTTCGGTAACCCAGGTACCCTACGTGAGACGGTCAGTAACATCAAGACGTTGCTGGCCTTCCTTGAGGAGCTGGGGTGGATCGAATAATCGATTTTCCCACCCGTACGCAAAATACGCGCATTGACGTGGAGTTGCGGACACCAGCCCGTATTATCTATTATCTATTTAGGGCTGATACTTCAATCATCTGATAACCTTATTTGAGGTATAATTTTGAAATTTTTACAGTTATTTCATACAAAAACTGTCTAAATTTTACTCCTGGAATAAAAGTTGGGCATAGATAAATCAGCCCTAAGTATTTTATGGGCGTTGGGAAGCCTAGTATAGTATGCGGATAACGGAGATAGTAAGCGGCAAAAGTAATAGAATAGAAATATTTTTTATCAAATTGATGTAAAGTTTAATTTTCTTAGTTCAGATAATTTTTAACAGTCAGTTCGTCCCCATAATTCTGCCGCAGAGTGCACAAAATAAAAATCTCAAACACAAATGCAAAATTATTTATTTACAATAAAGAGTACTAACTTAAGTCATTATCACCTATATATATGCTCACTATCAGCACTCCACAACTTCGTGGGGGAACCACTGCGAGTCTTCAAGACTGTCCCACAGTGAGAGCTCGGGGTCCAGGAATTCTTGGTTCAGTAGGTCAACGTCGAGAACTTTCTTGTGTTCTGCAAAACAAACAGTAAAAATGTCATAAAAAATAAAATTTACTGAAGGCCAAAACATGCCAGGGGAAATGAGATGAGAAGTTCAGTTTTTACCAGAGGCAACGCTATCAAGGGCTGATTTTACCAAAGTATATATTTATCCGTGGAATAAAATTTCAAAATTTATTCCAGGAAGACTTTTCTAGGTAAGTATAAAAGTTTGGTGAAATTCGCCCTTAATCGCATGAGTCAGAATTTAATAGAAAGCTTTAGCCCCTTCTCACGGCCTGTCCCTTGCCCGCCCCGCAGTGACGCTCCACGAGCAAGAGAATCGCGACGGATCCACGCTTCTGTCGTCGGGTAATCTCCACGAACGAGCGATTATTCCGCCAGCGTATCGTCCGGACTCGTAACGGAATCGTCACATGTCCGCGACGTCTCGTAACGGAATCGCCGCGTTTACGCGACGAGGCGTTTTGCAATAGTTATCTTGAGAGTTCAGTTAGTTACAGAAGAGCGAAATAAGTAGTGCCATAATACTGCGTTTGACAGCACACTCGCTGCGAGAACGCAAAGTTCCGCGGCGGCCGCGCCGCCAGTAGTACAGAGTACATTATAATAGACCTACGAATAATTATTACTTATTCGTAGTAATATACAGGGCCAGTAGCGACAAGCGCGCGGCGATACGATGACGTTTCGTTCGCACTCAGCCACTCGTCGCATCGCCGCTATAACATCGCCGTGTGTAGACACGTTCTAAGAAAGTGTATAGAAATCCGTGGCACGACGATAGTATCGCCGCGATTCTCTCGTTCGTGGAAATGGCGCCTAAGCCGAGGTCCGAACCCAAGGGGGGTGCCTATAGCGAGTAATCGCCTAGTATGTAAGTTGCTGCCCTGACTGCGGGAAGCCTTAATTTGTTAAGGCATCCACAGGATAGCCCGGTTTAGCAGTCGACAACTTCGTAGGTTGGCCAGCGAAAAAAAAAACCCCTTTGACAGGCTCCAGGTGCAAGTAACTCGTCGCCGGAGCGTATGAAAAAGGAGTTGCAATGATCGATCATATTCCAGAGCTCACTCTTTAATATATTTATCAGAGTAATCTAATCATAACCATTTGTGTGTAAAAAAGTAAAAAAAAAAACTTTTTAACAAAAAAAAAACCGACTTCAAAAAAAAAAACACTACAAAGTGTAAAATAACTTTAATTTTAATTTCGGAAGTCGGTGTCTTTGGTTTTGTATTTAGTTTTTGCCACCGACTTCCAAAATTAAAATTAAAGTTATTTTACACTTTGTAGTGTTTTTTTTTTTGAAGTCGGTTGTTTTTTTTTGTTAAAAAGCTTTTATTTTTTACTTTTTATAGTTAGAGTGCATCTCATGACAATTCCAATAAGCCCAAACACGGCTAGAATACATGGTTTTATTACGAAGTTCCGGTACCTACCTTCCAGCTTCATCATCAGATCGGTTTGATGGTACCATTTTCGTCAGAACCATTTATTTAAATTTGCTTCGTCATAGTCGCTTAACTATCTTAATCGAGATATCTTATCGCCACCCGTGAAATACTTATTATCATTGAAGAGTTCCTGTGGCTATCTGTGGTCTCCTTCATCAGTTCCACTTCACCAAATTATACTTTTTGAATGCAAATACTTGACATGTTGATGAACATACCAAAATTTCTATATGTATGCCTATAATATTTGAGGAGTTCATGGATCCCATCATCAGAACTGGATTTTGACAAAAATGGGACCAATCTGGAAGCATATCCTTTCAAATAAAAAAAAAAATTCTAAATCGGTTCATAAATGATGGCGTACTGAGGTAACAAACATAAAAAAAAAAAAAAAAAAATACAACCGAATTGATAACCTCCTCCTTTTTGAAGTCGGTTAAAAATTCAAAAGGCACGTCATGAGCAGGAAGCAGTAGGTATCGATTTGCATTGGTATACATAGGTATGGTTTACATAGGTACACATTCGTATCTAAAGGTGAGTATACACTAGAGCATTTTCTCGAGCATTTCCATGTAATGTAACGTTCTTACGAATGCTCGACACCGTTTTATGAAATAACGCTCACGGCGCGTGGCAATTTCGCTCGTTTGTTTGCAAAATCTTGTAATAAAGCGTCGATTGTTGTTCTCTTTGTTTGGTTCGTGAAAAGGTGATACATTAGCGTAGCTCGATGTTTTGTTACAAATAAATGCTATATATCTATACTCACCCTAAATATTTGAAAATCAGTCAAACTAAGCGAATCTTTAAGCATTCTAGCAGATAGCCACATTTTCTCTTAATTTGAATTTGAATTTTTATATGCAAAAAAGGTGAGTATTTTTTACGGAAATTGGCGAAAAAACGTGGTTAAAGCGGTGAACTGAAGATATCGAAATTACATTTTTGTCAATAGACAATACGTAGGTATTGTCTATTGCATTCAGATATAAATACCTTTTGATAGATAAAGGCAAGACTTACACACATCAAAAGTGTCTAGGGATCAAGCATTTTTATGCGGATTTCTTGAGATTGAGATGTGGCTTTGTAATAAATTTATGATTTTATAAATTTATATGGATCCTTTTTGGTGCATTTCATAATTTGAATCAGGAACTGTGAATCAAATTCGAGTAAAAGATGAAAATCAGCTGTCAATATTTTCCCTATAAAAACATACAACGCATTGAAGACATTATTAGTGCTACTGTTTCCCTACTACTGATTAAAACCAACGTTATTATGGAGCGGCGACGTCATTTAAGCAGGGAAGAAATGCTCAGAGCCGTGGGAATGATAGAAGCTGGTTCCCGGCAACGTACTGTGGCTTTAGCTCTGAATACAAGTCAGAGTGTTATCAGTCGACTTTGGACACGTTACCGAAGCACTGGTACCGTGGCTGAGCGCCATGGAGGACGGTATCGCTGCACCACACGGAGACAAGACCGATACATTCAAATCTTAACTCGAAGAGCTCCAACAATAACCGCCATGATGTTAGCCGTGAGGCTTCATCACTCTTCAGGGAACTTAATTAGCGACCAAACAGTCAGAAACCGCTTGCATGAAGTGAACCTTCATTCCCGAAGACCGCTACGGGTACCACCTATAGCAATGCACAATCGTAGGATTCGATATCAATGGGCTCTTGAACACAGAAATTGGGCAGAAGAACAATGGCGTTTCGTGTGCTTTTCTGATGAGTCTCGTTTTGGTATGAGACCGGATACAAGACGTATACGACACTGGAGAACCCCTGGACGCCAACAGCGATTAAAATCCTGCCAGGAAGTCCATCCTTATAGTGGTGGAACCATCATGGTATGGGCGGGTATTTGGATCGGCGGAAGAACTGAGTTGATTTGGATCAGAGGCAACCTCAACGCTCAAATTTATGCTGAGACGATTGTATCAGACGTCATCGTTCCTCTACAAGTGCAAATCGGTCCCTTATTTCAGTTAATGCATGATAATGCACGACCGCACACCGCAAGAGTTGTAAGACAGACTCTCGCCGCAGCTAACATCAATGTCCTGCCCTGGCCTGCTCAGTCGCCAGACTTGAACCCGATTGAGCATGCATGGGATATGCTACAGAGAAGAGCTCTGCCGAATATGGAGGGTATCCAGTCGCAAGAAGACCTTTTTTTGTTGTTGCAACGAACATGGGCGGCCATTCCACAGCGTGATTTGGATGAACTCATTTTGAGTATGCCAAACCGATGTTCTTGTGTTGTTAGTGTTCGCGGTAGAAACACGGATTATTAATTGTTTAAGTTACCCAATAAAATTTTAGAGAAAATTGTTATTTCAGTCTTTTTTTCGAACTTTTGTGTTAGTGGTTCAAATGTCAAAAATCCCTTTATTAGGAAAATGGCAAATTTCTTTATTAATGCAAAGGTGACTTGGTTTATCGTTACTGTGACAAACGAAAACACTTCATTTGATGAATCCTTAAAGAAAATTTTAATTAATATCAATCAGGAGAAAAGTTATTGCAAAAATATATGTTGATCCCTAGACACTTTTGATGTGTGTATTTGTAGGAGTACCTAAGATGTACATAAATCAAAATTATACAGTCTTGTCAGCCTTATCTACAGCCCTGTGGTGACCCAGTAACTGCCGACCAACCGAGCCGCCGCCGCTGCCTACCGAGTCCAAGGTCATAGGTACGAAGACGAACCTATGCACGTGTGACTGTATATCGTGCTTATTTATTTCATGATCACTCAACACGCTGAAGATACACTTTTTGTGTGGAATCTGGAATTTTCTTAAATAAACAATCAAGGGCATGTGACGTGACCCTGGTGCCCGGATTCCCGACCCACACTCTCCCAATGAGACCCGACCTATATCTCAGCTGTGAAAACAATATACTCATAGGATGATTATACAGAGTGATCAAAAAGTCCTGGATCACACGAAATAGAGAGATAAAGGAGATCATTTCCAACAAAAAAATCTATCTACAGCATGGCCATAATTCAACTGCCCTAAAAGTTATAAATCTGTGCCTCCTGTGATAAGTGATATAACTCGAGTTGTACCCTTTTTGTGATTTTCACATGAGCATTATCAAAAAAAAAAAACGTCTTTTTTGGTCTAACTCACGTTCTTCTATCTGTTTCGGAGATAATTTTGTGCAAAGTGATACAACTATAGGGATTTTGGCAAAAAATTCGTTACAATCTACGAATAAGTAATAAGTCAGGAAATGTAACTGCGATAAAAAAATGGCCATACAAATATTAGGCCCAAGTAGGCGGGGCTTAAAAATTGTACCCAGCGCGTCATCAGTCGGACATTTTTCTTGCAAGCGAGCACTTCGGGTACGTTTTTGTTTTTATCATTGTGAACTACAGCTGTGAATCATCATGCCAGCATGTGTTGTGAAGTGGTGCAGGAGCCATACAACATTAAAATGTCCAAGGGATCACTTTTCACTGGTAAATAGTAGCAAAATTATACTTATATTCAAAGATGTTCAAATACGTTATCAAACCGAGGTGGTCAAGACTATGCAAAATGAAGTCAGTAAATTTTTTACCAATTTAAGTTTTCTTTTCTTCTTGACGAAATATTGAAAAGTAAATCCATAAAATTTAGATATGTTTATAGCATTATTTTATTTTGCTTATGTTGTTTTCTTTTAGTTTCCCTGCCGATCCAATTCGGCAAAATAAGTGGATAGCTTCAGTTAAGCTAGAAAGACAAGAGTACGACTGGATACCTGTGAAAGCCAGCAGAGTATGTTCAGTTCATTTTGATGAAAAAGATTTTTATAAATTATTAAAAAGATATAGGTACCATGTTACACAAAACTGCTGTACCAGTTTGAAAGTTTCTCTTTTAATGTCTTCTAGACAAAAACTTAATAAATTAATCAAATTTCGCGGGACATAGAGTTCATTGGATTGTAAAAAGTAACCAAAAAAAAAACAAAAATATATTATAAAAAAACATTGTACAATAATATTCTTTTATTATTGACTTGATCCGGTGCACTTATTGCATAACATCGTCCACGTCACTATGACTCGGCTGTCATAGCAGACATTGCAGCACGCGCGCTAACCAATCCCGGCTTTCGTTCTGAATTTAAACCAATCACCAAGCATATGTTCTTGTAACCTCGGAAGTGATTCGTATTTTGAATCATACGTCGTTTTGGTTTGAAGTAGGGCCACTTTTTCTGTGGAATTTGTTCTGAATTACACCCGGTTTCTGATTTGAGAAAAGTAGCAAATCTCAACTGATTATTCTCAAATACATAAGTATGCGCTTAAGTTTTTTGCGTTTCACAAGTTAAAATCAAATTTCGTTAAACCCTAATCAACTAATCATTTAATTAAGTATTCCTGATCAAAGCTAACACGTTCCAATTTACATTCAAAAACCGGTATTTTTCAAAAACTCATAATATTAAATCCTTTTATTTTTATTAATTTTAAACAGACTTAAAAAGTAAGTTAATTTTAAATAACGGCATTAATTTCAACAAATTTATGTTATAAGACGTGCTAATGCATATTTTAGCAATTTCATATTTGACGTGTTTGTATGAACCGAATCGTGAATGTCAAACTGCAAGTAAACAAACAAACACAAGTTTTATTGGAATTCTGTCTGTCTGATAGTATTTTTACTTATTGCCTATTGTACCAATTAAAATGGATAAAGATAAGAAAAAGAGATCGCCTAACTATACTCTAGAGGAGAAAGAACATCTTCTCTCAATAATAACAAAGTAAGTACATAATAACCTATAATATTTTGTTCACCATAATATAATTTCTTTCTGTATTCTGAGTATAATTTTACGTTTCACCAAATTAGTAGATGGTTGTGATTATTATTGCTTCAGATACCAAAGTGTGATAGAGAGCAAAAGGACAGGGGCTTACTATATTCAAAAGAAACAGGAAGCCTGGAAGTCCATTACTAAAGAGTACAATAGCCTATGCACGACTGGGCCTAGGGATGAAACAATGCTAAAACATTTCTATAATAATATCAAGCATCGTGCAAGAAAAGATTCTGCAAATGAGAATGTGAGCATAAAAATTTAATATCATTATATGTCGTACCTACAACACTGGTCATATTCTTAGTAGATTAGTGAATATACATAACGTTTTTATGAATTTCAAAGGAAATTTGGTTCTGTTTGTTCACATGCACACATATAAATTTAACATCCTTCTTTAATATAAAGACACCACAGCCTGACACTTGCTCCTATGTAGACATTCCCATATTTTTATAGAATGTGTGTAACTAAAGGCAACAAAGATGTTGAAATAAAATACTCTACTAACAAACATTTTTCAGAAGCAAAGGTACCTCAATACACTCTCAGATGAGACAAACATTGTGGAAGTCTCCCATCCACCACAAAACAATCAGACTAAGCAACATTTAAATGTGGATGAGGTAAATAATGACAATGTATGTATTAATCCTACTTATAGTGGCAGTATACTGCTAGTCAGTTACTTTTTATGTTTTCTTCATTTTATTTTAACCATGTTTCTGCTTATACAAAGATTAAAATATCATGAAACTATTTTTAATTTATTTAGCTAATTGTGTTTTTTGGTTTCCAGGTTATAGTCGTAAATGAACATCTAATAAAGGATTTAAAGAAGAAATGGTCTAATGAGCAGGTTACCTGACACATGCAGCAGTGATATTATCAAATCTGGTTGATTTTGGAAGTTGGTTTAATCTTTAGCATCAATCTTTTTAGACAAATTTAAAGAAGACTGGTGGTGGGTCGTTCACTCCTATATTAACTGATGCTGATCATCAAATCCTTTCCATCTTAGATGACCAAATACGTCCAGATGAGAATCCATATGATGAAGCAGCTGAATATTTTGGTGAGTATCAATCAATATTTTTCATATACCATAGAACAATATATATTTATAGTATAATATAAAATACAAATTTAATTTTTCAGGAGAACAAATTGAAGTAATTTCCAAAGAGTCTAACCCAGTACCACAATCTAATCCACTACCAGAACCTCCTAATCCAGTACCTGTCTTAAGAAAACAAAAACTTGTGCCCAAACAAAAAAAGAAGACAATAGATAGCTTATCACATAAAAAGCATTCAGCTGAAGCTCTGAAGAAAATTTATTTTAAGAAAAAAATAGAACTTGCTTACTACCAAAAAAGAAATGAGATGCAAAAATTTAGATTTGAACAGAAGAAGCATGAACTGGAAATACAAATTTTAAGAAAACAGTTGGAAAAGGCTGATAGGGATTTAATGTAGTAAATTACCTTATTTATAGTAAACATACTTATAACAAATCGATTTGAAAATATTGTGCTGTGATTTCTAAATGCAAGGGAAAAATACATAACTGTAGCTATTTATTTTTATATTAGGTGCCATACACTGAAAAAATAATTTCTTACTATACCACATTAAAGTGATTTCATTAAGATTACAAAACAGTAACGTTTAAATGTTGAATACCTATACCATTTACTGAAGAAAACCTTAAAATAAAATGTTAAAGTTTACTGTCATGACAGTAACATTTTGCTGAAGCTGTAACTGTTTTCGGATCAGTAAAAAATACTGTATTTAATGTTAGGCTCATAATTATGGAACTGTTTAA
Organism: Globia sparganii; assembly: GCA_949316385.1. Lineage (NCBI taxonomy): Eukaryota > Metazoa > Arthropoda > Insecta > Lepidoptera > Noctuidae > Globia > Globia sparganii. Next base: position 8,978,923 of record OX438670.1, read on the forward strand.
AGCAATTCAGGCAAAGGTCAATGTTTTTTCATTTTTATTTACAGCTTATTTCTTTCAATGTAATTAATATGAATAGCTGTGATTTCTAATTTTTTGTGATTATTACATAAAACTGCACCTATTTATTTTAATCAGGTGTCATGATTATAATTAGTAGCTGTGATTTCTGATTTGTAAGTGATTGCTACATACAACACTGTACTTGTGTAAAATTTATTTTAAGTTACCATAATTATTAAAAATACCTACCTATCTGTAATTTTGATGTAAGTAACTGATAAAACTAGGAGTAATTAAAAATATTACAATACATTTTTTTTTTCAATCAATCAACTCAGCCTATCGCAGTCCACTGCTGGACATAGGCCTCTCCCAGGCTGCGCCACAACACCCTGTCCTCCGCCTTCCTCATCCAGTCCGTTCCAGTCACTTTCTTTAGGTCGTCCGTCCATCTAGCTGGGGTACGTCCTACACTACGCTTGCCGATACGCGGTCTCCACTCAAGGACTCGTCTGCTCCACCGGCCATCGGTCCTTCGACAAACATGGCCAGCCCACTGCCACTTCAGTTTGCTCACTCTGCAAGCTATGTCGATAACTCCGGTTCTTTTCCGGACAATTCCATTCCTGATTTTATCCTTCAAAGAAATTCCGAGCATAGCTCGCTCCATAGCGCGCTGGGCGACCTTGAATTTGTGGACCAGCCCGACCGTCAGTGTCCACGTTTCAGCACCATATGTCATGACGGGCAGGACGCACTGGTTGTAGACTTTAGTCTTCAAACACTGCGGGATAGGCGACGAGAAGACTTGACGAAGTTTTCAATGTGAACGGTGAGTACATTTCACATCTTCGATTTGCCTATGACATCGTCATAATGGTAGAGACGCTGTAACAGCTAGACCAAATGCTGCACAGCCTAAATGGAGCCTCTAGGCGGGTTGGCCTCGGCATGAATTTGGACAAGACGAAAGTCATGTACAATTCGCACGTCTTGTCGAGTCCAATTCACATCGAAGGGTCGCTTCTCGAAGTTGTGAAGGATTATGTCTACCTAGGGCAAGTAATCCAGCTCGGTAGACACAACTTTGAGAAAGAAGCCGACAGGAGGATCCGTTTGGGTTGGGCAGCATTTGGAAAACTTCGTCAAGTCTTCTCATTTTTTTTACTGTAATACATTGTTACACTTTTATTGGGTAAAATATTTTTTTACTATGGATGTTCTGACAGCAAAATTTTGGGTATTTGACACTTGAAATAATGGTTCATCACTTTCTTCTCGTACATGTTCATCATATTCCACGATGTAGTCATCAAGGTGAAGAGTCATATTATGAAGAACAACACACGCTACAATCACCTTCAATACTTTTGGAAGTTTTAGTTGCATTCCTGAATGTAGACATGGAAATCTTCTCTTAAGAACACCAAAACACCTTTCAATGGTGTTTCGTGACGCTATCTTTACCTACGTGTGTGTAGTCTACAGTACCTATGACTCTAGGAAATCCAGCTATGTCAAAATATCGTGCCGCCACTGATGGTCTCTCTTGTGTAATAAATAGCCTCCCCGACCGATTTCGGTCACGGTGGCTAATCTCAACGGAGATTAGCCGAGTACGCAGGAGATATTATAGTGCACAAGTGGGTGCGCAGACACAGGTGCACTCTCTGTTCCTTTACTCTCATAGTCCGATGGGACTGTAATCCGACACGACCGGAGAGAGATCAGGCGCAGGACCAACGGCTTTACGTGCTTTCCGAAGCACGGGGGTATTAAACCGCCAACTTCCAAACTTCGGACCGTTACTAAGAAATTCCTAATGGAAAAAATCAATAACACTTTGTCCGACCCGGGAATCGAACCCAGGACCCCACGCTCAGCAGTCGTGCTTGCAACCACGAGACCAACGGGGCAGTCATAATCATTCTCTAGTGTAGTGGGCATACGAACATATTGCCGCCTCAATAACGCTATCGCACCAGTCACCCGCTCTACCACGCGACACACCGTCGCCTTGCTCACATTCACGGTGTCCCCCACAACAGCTTGAAAGCTACCAGTCGCGTAAAACCTAAGAGCTATTAGTAGCTGCAACATGGGAGAAATGCAGTCCCGCCGTTGAATACGACAGGTCAGTTTAGGCTTTATTTTGTCAAAAATAAACCTAACCGACTCCTTAGTAAAGCGGAACCGACTCTTAAATTGTTCATCGCTTAGCGTGATGAACAAGTTAGGCCGATGTCCTCCTATTCTTCTCCGTGGTTGTCTGCGTTGAGGCATCTCCAAAGACGACAGGGAAGTATCGTCGTCACTCATTATAAAGAATAATCAACAAAATCACTAGTTACAGTTAGCTGATTACAGTTTGAGTAGGCGAAATTGGTGTGTCAACTTTCAACTGCTTAGCTTGACGTTGATAATGCTTTGAGTATTGTCAAACACGTTTTTCTTAGTTCAGAAACGCAACTGACGACCTTAAGCATTAGTTAAGCATGCTTTCTGTCAAATTTGAGTAAAATATGCTAAATTACTCAAATCTTGATTATAGTTTAAAAAAACTTATTTCAGAAACGAAAAAATGTTTAAGTTATACTTAAGTACAGATTAGGACGTTCTCAACTTCAAATTCTCAATTCAGAAACCGGGTGTCAGACTTCCTGACTTATTACTTATTCGTAGGTTACAATCGATATTTGTCAAGATGTAACCCCAAAACCGGTCACTTAACACACAATTTTTCGTGCTTCCTGATTTAAATGCTATTGTATTTAACTTCACATTTTATTTTTAATGAATTACTTCCAAAATTAAATATCTATCAAAAAATCTAAATTATAATAGAGAAAGAAAATGTTTTGTTCTACAAAAGAGTGCACTGATATTTTACCTAGCCCACTTAATTAACGAACTAGATTTTTTAAAATCTTGTTTTTGCTGTCCTGTAAAATGACGTTTTTTGACTTGTATCACTTATCACAGGAGGCACAGAAATATTTTCCCGACCAAGTTCTTTTACAATTAAAAAAATGCGATATAAAACAATAAAACTAAGGGTGTTGTATTATTACTAGATAATGTATCAGCAGTCAGCACTACGAAAGTTCTATTGCAGCTTTTTTTTTTCGAAAACTTTGAAGCAATACCAAAAATTATTTCTCACTTTAAAAGCGTTGGAAATGACCTCCTTTATCTCCCTAATTCGTTTGATCCACGACTTTTAGACCACCCTGGATATACAAGAGTCTAAGCCTTCATACATACACGTGCGTGAGTATAGTCGACTTACCAACTAGCGCAAGCTCATCGGTCTGCGCCTTGGCCGCCGGAGCCTGCGCGGGGTCAACGACCGGCACGGTCTGCGCCGGCGCCGCACCCGGCTCCCCCTGCCCGTAGTAGCCAGACCACGCAGAGTAGTTCTGCCAGTATGCAGACGGATCATAGTATTGATTGTACTCCTATAAAGTAAAATGTTACTTCATATGTACAACATCCTGACAGCCTATCTGTCAAGCCATTATCCAGGGTCCGCTTTTTCATTAGTTTCGTTGCGATGAGTTTTTTAAAGATGCAAGCTTGTTCTGAAGCAGAATTCTTCTTGATTTTGTTTTGCTAAGCAATAAGCGGTGGCCTACAGATATTGTCAGTGTCGAAAATTAAAACCATTGGCATATTATAAATACTTATTTGATTCTACTACTTCAACGTCAAATAAGTGTTTAAAATTGATTGTAACTAATTTTCATAAAAAAATTACAAAATGTATGAGACCATTAAAGCTATGCCAATAATTTCAACTTAATTCTGCATCTTTTTCATCTTGTTCAAATGTTTATCCCCCAAGCCATCTGAATGGCCATTTGTAGTGCTGAAAAGCAAGCTATATAATGAAAGATGTTATATACTGAAGGTGAGATTCCTGCCAGTTTGTGACAGCAGACTTTGTTACATAGCATCCACTTGGAAAGAACTCAAGCAAATTCTTTTTAAACAACTAAAAACTACTTACCGTTCCACTGCTAAATGTAGAATTAGGTGTTGACGGCGCTGATGGGTTCTGTGAGGAATTGTTGCACTTAGGCTTGGGCACTGCTGTGCAAATCTTCAAAGGTTTAGACCCAAGTCCATTGTAACCGTTCATTGCATACAAAGCATTCCTTTGCTCCTCCTCATTGCCGAACCTCACAAAACCATAGCCTTTTGTATATCCTGAGCTGTCCAAGATAACTGTAATGATAACAATTTTAATACCATTTAAGGGAACACATTTGATGGTATTCATACAATAATGAATGTTAAAAAGGTATACCTTTTGCAGTTTTTATTGAAGAATACTTGGATGCAAAAATTCTGTAGAGCGAGTAATCATCAACATCTGGGCTCAGGTCTCCAACCCACACGGAGAATTCTCTTTCTGTTTGCATGTTAGCACGAGCTTCCCGTGATGCAGTGTTTAGGCGGAACCTCACCACGGGAAATGTCCCTGGGATTGGCTTTCCATTCAGTTTGTGCATGGCATCTATTGCTTCTTCATCTGTCTGTAATTTAATTATTTTTCTATACTAATATTAAAAAGAGGAAAGATTTGTATGTATGTTTGTAACGAATTGGCTCAAAAAGTACTGGACTAAAAAATTCTTTCACAATTTGAATGCTACATTATAACTGATTAATATAGGCTATTTTTTCTTTTTTTTTCCCCACCCATGCAAAGCCGGGACGGGCCGCTAGTATGACATAAAAGATGAAATAGTTTCAAAACTATTTATCTATTTCAAATAAAACTGCTGATCCTGTAAGATTTAGTATAGTACCTGGAAATGTACAAAAGCATATCCGGCTGGTTCCCCAGTGAATTTGTTTCTCATGACTTTTACGGCCAGTGGACGCTGCCCCATCCGATTGAAGGCAGCCATGATGAAACTCTCCGTCATATTGGGCTCCAACTAAAAGAAATCAACGTAGTTTAGTTGGGAAAATTTCTACAAATATTAAATATCAGTCTGTAACTGTCCCACTTTAGGGCAAGGTCCCTTCTCATACAGAGAAGGTACGAGCAGTAGTAACCACTCCTGCTGAAGGCGGATTGGCGATTTCAGACTTTATTCAATTATCTGACCCGGCGAACTTCGAACCGCCACATAATTTTAGGGTTTATATCCCAGAAAAATGCACGGCTCCCCGCGGGAACGTTCATGCGGCTGCATAAATAAGAATTTATTAAGTTTGATAGTTTCTTCGAACACTGGTATTCAGCTGCATCCGGTTAGACTGGAAGCCGACCCCAACTTAGTTGGGAAAGGCTAGGCAGATGACGATGATGAGTTTCTTCGAAATATAAATGGACATTGTTATAGATTCGGTCTGCCCAAGACTTTATCTATTATGACGTTATTGTTTGAAAAATATCTAATACTTACGCTGCCCATCCATAGTTGACACTGCATAGACATGATATAAATTTAAACTTTAACTATCTGGAAAATAAATGATTTATTTAAAAATATCGATTTCCACAACAACAAAATCAAAATACGTCCCTCGCGACGAAACCATGCGAAACTGTCAGACTCAGTGTCGTCCTCGTCACACAACCACAGTCTATGCACTATGCACACAACACAAACTCACAAATTTACTTTTTTTTTTAATTTATAGAGGTGTGACTAATATATTTGTAATAAATATAGGTATTATTATACAAACGATGTATAATCATATTATGTTACGCGAATATAGAATAATAGGTTACTAGGTATTAGTCAAATAATAGAGACGCGTAATATCGAGGCGACTCGCCTAGCTCGCTATGCCATTATTATTTGCCGACCACGGTCATCTCCTCACTCACTCGCCGTCTCGGCGCCTGACGAGTGAGTGAGAAGAATATTATATTCTATGAAACCTTGTCGTTGTGCGTGCGTAATGTGTGTATTGTAAAGCCACATTTATACATGTCGGTCTTCGTATGAACGCTGCATGAGTTGCTGCATGAATTATAATCATAAGAAACATTCATACATCTTTATAAGTGGGATTTGTACCATAAACACTTTTCCCTAGGAGATTTTTATGATTATAATTCTGTAAATACGTACTTGTTATAGTCGCGAATCAAATTTTGATCAAGATACAACCTGACACTGACCTGGAAATTGCAAAAAACGTAAGAAAATTTGAATTTCGCGGTCTACCACGTCCCATTCACCTTAACAATAATAGATTGAGTCGCTAATAATACATCTATTCATTAGTATTTGACTAATATCCAGTACTTAATAGGTATGATATCATAATATGCGATAACTATTATAATTAATAATACGATTACATAGAAATTACCATAACATACAACTCTAAAATAATCACAGAACATTTAAATACTCTAAGGAGAAGAATAGCGACTTCGTACAAAAAAACTGTAGACAGTTTTGCTGCGCGCCATCTAGTGGTACCCCAGAACAACTAAGGACGCGAGCAGGGCGGGAAATTTGAAATATTCTAAAGGAAATTACTGCATAATCAAAACTAAATTTTTCTTTTTAGTTGTGCAATAGAAATGCATATTTAATTATCTCAAATTAGCATTGATGACCTACGAAACTTATGCTTAGGCTAATTTGAAATAACTTTTCATTTCTATTGCACAACCAAAAAGAAAAATGTAACTTCGTTCATTTCCTACTTTGCTTTACTAAACATTAGCAAAAAAAACAGGAATTATAATAATTTTCTTTATTAGTTTTAGTTTGCCTTACATTTGTTTGGTGTCTGAGAATAAGTGTTATTTTCACCCAGCACTTTATTTTCTTCAAATGAAGCATGCAACACATGCGAAGTTCCAGGTAGAGGTTCAAGTATTGGTTTTTTAAAGGTTGGTACTGGTTTTGGTTCAGAATAGCAGTTGGTTAAATCTTTTAAAACTTGCACCTGACAATATGAAGGACCTGGTTGAGGTTCAGTCTGAAATTTAAGTAAAAAAATTGTTTTAGTAGTAATAATAATCGTAAACATAATATTACTACTACAACTATAGCTGTAAAATCTAACATACAGTTTAAAAATCCCTTAAACATTCTATAAACTTTGGTTTTCTATAGACTTTGCATGCGGCTATCATATCTAACACAGAAAACTTATTGTGTATGGCTCGGGAACTGTTTATTTTCCTGAGATAAAGAGAAACCTATATTTTAATCTGGGTTATGGTCTATCTTTGTGACAAATTTCATCCAAATTTGTTAAGCCGTTTAAGCTTAAGTAAAAAGCTTTCACACATCTTCATGAACTTTTACATTTACAATATTATTATATTATTATTCCCTTATAGCTCTGAACTAACATCTATTGTTTTCCATAATGCAACAACTTAATATGAAACTACTAACTACTACTATGAACTTTATATGTGACATTTGAAAAGATTGTATTTGTTATTACTAAATAAATAACATAAATACCTCTTTGATGTCATCTGGAACTGCAAATCTGTGAAGCTTCTTTGAAGTTTTAGGGTAATCGTTAAATTATATCTTTGGAAAATGTCTATTGCAGAGCATTTTATGTTCTGTATGAAGTTTATGCTGGAATTCTGATGATCAGTATTCTTTATCAGGAAAGCAGTACTTTGTCCATAATTCACAGCTGAAACAAAATTATAATTAAGTATATCAAAATAACAAACTGACTAGGATGGTTGATTGTGAACCAGAATCAATCTAAATAATAAAAAACTGCTGAACTATATATATTTGCCATAGAAGTGTGTCCAAATCCATTGGTGTGTACAAAGTAAGGAATGGTACTAAGACGACCCACTGACCATAATATTCTATATCCTTTAACAAAATGTTTCTCAAACACATTTTGATCTTGAATCACCTAAGCAATACTTGAGCACAGACTAGAATAATTAGGTTTAGAATAATTGGGTGCGGAATAAGCAAGCTGAGGAAGCCTTTTTAGCTGTAGTTCAGTAGCTTTGTTGTTGTAACATCACCATCTAGTCTTAGGTATCACTTGTTCGAAGCCCTGGTACAAATCCTATAATATTCAATAGGTAATTAATCATATAGTATACTAGAAATACATACCGTAATGTGTTCGTTTTTCCGAGTTTCGGAAAGCGAAATAATATAGTCAGTGAGTTCTCAGCTGGTGAACATTCATACTTATAACCAGTGGCGGTACCTTCATAGAAGCCAAAAAGCCCGGCTTTCCCTAATAAAATCATAATTCACAACAACGAACGTTTAAGTACGTTTCAATCTATAAAATAAAAAATATATTAAAAAAGCACCAGTCAATGAACTTGAACTCAAACATTCATATGAATGATAAAATTTCGAAATCCGAACTTTATCAGCCGCGCGCACTGAGCTAGGTAGGTTGCAATCATTCATAGAATAAAAGTACTTATGCGATTTGCTGCCAAACGCGCCAATTTCGCCTCTAAACGCTATACAATGCGTTCAAAAGCGCCATCTCGCTCACACACTAATAGGGCTTCTTATCTGGCTTGCCTTTCCTTTCTCTGTCTGGCAGTTTTCGCCTACAAATTGCTATAGAAACGTTTACATTTGTTGATGTATTGGTAAGTACTTTTGCACAATTTCTATGAAAATAAAAGCCCGGCTTTTGAGAGGCATGAAGTTCGCGCAAATGCATAGCCGCCGCGTTGACCCGCGTAAAGTGTTAAGTGAGTTGCGAAAGGAATGCACGCATGGCCATCGCATGGCGCGATGCCGCATTTGTTATTGTTTTGAAGTTTTGAATATTTTGAGAATTACCTAAGTAGTTTTATAATTTAAATTTAAAATTATTGATGTGTCGATGTCATTCCCTATGATTTTGAAAATGGTTAATGAATATAGTGTTCTTTTATCGTGTGAAATCGGAAACTATCATCGAAAAGGTATGTAAATACATTGAGTTTTATTTCATTATGTAACTCTTTACTTCACCGTAACCAATCCTAAATTACTGTAGGGTACTTCTCGGAAATAAAAACAAGTATTTTTGTCAGTCAAGAAGACAGATTCCGGATTAAATCAAAATAGGTACCTACCTACTTATACGATTGTTTTAACAAAACATAGATTAGATAGCTGGTGTCATGAAAAGCCAAAATTTGTTTAGGCAATAATGTTGTTTGTGTGGCATTCGTAGTTTTGGTAAACGACTGAAAAATAAACAATCCTATTAGATTTCATGCTCGTAAGTGTCGAAGACGTTCTCATCATGATTATGTTTATATGTTATAGGGTATTATGATTATCTCATGTTAACATTTTCAACCGACTATAAAAATTGAATTCCTTTATTATTGCGTGAGGTCATCTGGTGCGAATTATGAATTATGCGCTGTGGCTATGCACATTCATTGATATAGATGGCGCTTATGGCAATTACGTACTGATGCTTGAAATAATTATGTACTCTTCGTATTTTAAAGGTCTTCTTACTAATATTATAATAATGATGTTAGTACTACTAACAACCATTAACAAGAAGTAAATCAGCCAATTCCTGTTTTTTTTTTATATGTTGAAATTTTGTGGGCTTGCCCTAATTTTGACCCCTAGGCACGCCACTGCTTATAACATCGTCGTCGACTTTCCGCGTTTACTTATTACGACGACTTATTCACGTTTTAAAAGTCACTTTCTCGAAATAAATACAGAAACAGAGTCTTTATAACAAACAACTCGGCCATCTTGTTTGATCATATTCACAGATTAGTACTAAGTAGCAAGCTAATCATATTCGGAAGTTCGGAACGTCAACGTGACTTCATTGATGTCAATAGTGACATTAGTGGTATGATTAAGGACCTAAAACCTCATAAAACATCAATTTTTTCCATTTTTTTTTAACTCTAGCCACACTTGAAATAGCCCTTGATGGTATGTCCTTGTTTCGACGTATAGAGTCGACACCCCCTGAAAATAATGCCTGCACCCTAATTGTGTAACACACTATCAATCGGAATCTGAATCATTTTGAAGCAAATTGCTAATCCATTGCTTCATACTTTCGAAAAATTGGTCTGTTCAACACGTAAATAACGCAATGAATGTTGTTGAACTGCCTAAATGAAACCGATTCCTATTGATAATCAGTGGCGTGCCTAGGGGTCAAAATTAGGGCAAGCCCACAAAATTTCAACATATAAAAAAAAAACAGGAATTGGCTGATTTACTTCTTGTTAATGGTTGTTAGTAGTACTAACATCATTATTATAATATTAGTAAGAAGACCTTTAAAATACGAAGAGTACATAATTATTTCAAGCATCAGTACGTAATTGCCATAAGCGCCATCTATATCAATGAATGTGCATAGCCACAGCGCATAATTCATAATTCGCACCAGATGACCTCACGCAATAATAAAGGAATTCAATTTTTATAGTCGGTTGAAAATGTTAACATGAGATAATCATAATACCCTATAACATATAAACATAATCATGATGAGAACGTCTTCGACACTTACGAGCATGAAATCTAATAGGATTGTTTATTTTTCAGTCGTTTACCAAAACTACGAATGCCACACAAACAACATTATTGCCTAAACAAATTTTGGCTTTTCATGACACCAGCTATCTAATCTATGTTTTGTTAAAACAATCGTATAAGTAGGTAGGTACCTATTTTGATTTAATCCGGAATCTGTCTTCTTGACTGACAAAAATACTTGTTTTTATTTCCGAGAAGTACCCTACAGTAATTTAGGATTGGTTACGGTGAAGTAAAGAGTTACATAATGAAATAAAACTCAATGTATTTACATACCTTTTCGATGATAGTTTCCGATTTCACACGATAAAAGAACACTATATTCATTAACCATTTTCAAAATCATAGGGAATGACATCGACACATCAATAATTTTAAATTTAAATTATAAAACTACTTAGGTAATTCTCAAAATATTCAAAACTTCAAAACAATAACAAATGCGGCATCGCGCCATGCGATGGCCATGCGTGCATTCCTTTCGCAACTCACTTAACACTTTACGCGGGTCAACGCGGCGGCTATGCATTTGCGCGAACTTCATGCCTCTCAAAAGCCGGGCTTTTATTTTCATAGAAATTGTGCAAAAGTACTTACCAATACATCAACAAATGTAAACGTTTCTATAGCAATTTGTAGGCGAAAACTGCCAGACAGAGAAAGGAAAGGCAAGCCAGATAAGAAGCCCTATTAGTGTGTGAGCGAGATGGCGCTTTTGAACGCATTGTATAGCGTTTAGAGGCGAAATTGGCGCGTTTGGCAGCAAATCGCATAAGTACTTTTATTCTATGAATGATTGCAACCTACCTAGCTCAGTGCGCGCGGCTGATAAAGTTCGGATTTCGAAATTTTATCATTCATATGAATGTTTGAGTTCAAGTTCATTGACTGGTGCTTTTTTAATATATTTTTTATTTTATAGATTGAAACGTACTTAAACGTTCGTTGTTGTGAATTATGATTTTATTAGGGAAAGCCGGGCTTTTTGGCTTCTATGAAGGTACCGCCACTGTTGATAATGTGTTACGCAATTGCCCCTCTGGTTGCTGCTGGGACATAAACATACCATACAATCTTAGTACTTTACACCCTGCAACACAGCATCGTGATAACCCAACTTATTACAGATGACAGTACTTAAGATATATTTCCAGCTAGTTAACAGCTTTACAATTTTGTAGTATTTTAATCTACTAGTTTAATATTGTAAATCCAGAGGCGCTGGTGTAGCGTATAATGTAAGAAAATAAAAAATACTCAAAACTTAATACTGCACTAAGGTTTACAATGTTCTCCTTAAATAAATGGTATAATATTAGTAGTACTATTAGAAATGTGTTGCTATAATTAATTAATTATTTGCTAAATAGGAGTTTGAAAGTCGTAATGGATATAAAGACACACATTTGTTTATTGTAAATATAGGGTTTGTTAGAATAAATTAAAAATAAAAATACGTGTCCATGATGATAAGTAATTTTTGCTGAAGAAAATGTCGAAACAAAAATACTTTGGTCAGAATTTAGACATATTTAAATATATGCCCTGGCAGCACTGGCAACTGGCAAGTAATAACAGGGTTACCAGACTGGGTATTTTTTTCGCAATTTTGGGCAAAAATTTGGCTCCTGGAGAAATGTTTGGAAAGAGGAAAAAAATCATGGAAAATTTTGGGTATTTTTAATATTATAATTATTCGATGATAATCGATGAGAGTAATCGACATATTTTATAAAGCCCATTTCCAATATAAGATGACTTCTTATTGTACGACAAGCCTATACAATGTGAGCTCAGCTAAAACCAGAAATGTATAGCTTGATATTATTTCGTCGTGTGTAGCTCTAGAGACACCAAAGAAAAAAACGATGTGCATCATGGTACGCTATTTTAGTAAGTAGAAGCTTGAAGTTCACACTATACAGGGTGGCAGGGACATCGACGCACAAACGTCGTGAAAAGGTTACACCTGATGCCCTAAATAAAATTACGAAAGTCATTAATCTCGGAAATGACCGGTTAAAAAAATTGTCATTTTTGAGCGCGCAATGTATTGCAAACAACGCGATCAAAACGCTCCGCGGAAGGCGCGCGCGCGCGCTACCTACACAGTACACACACACGTTTGTGGCCACCCGCCGCCGCTGCCGGACGAACGTGATTGTACAGAGGCCAGCACATCAAGCTACCCCAATCTGTCAGATTTTCCCAATTGAATAAGAACCTTATTCCTTTGTGCTAAACTTGAAAATCTATCAAAGAAATTTGACAGATTGGGGTAGGTTGACCTGCTGGCGTCTGTACGTTTTGGAATGGGCAACTAGCTTCAACTTTCTGACCAACTGACTGACTAGTTAATTTTGACAATTCAAAAGTGCCTGGAAATGGTTTAATTTAAATAAATGCTTTGAGTTTGAGTTTGAGTTTTGTACCTACGAAATATCGCCTAACGACAACATTGATAGGTACCTACCACATCAAAACATTGTTTTACAATTAGTCTTGATAACCGATGGTAGTTACTTCTTAAGTAGGTACCCGTTATGGAAATAAAACTAACGCTAAAAGCTTATTCCCTTAAAATAGCGATACCGATGAGGATTTATAACAAAAAAGATTAGAACTTAGCGATCCAGTAATGTTCAATTAATGAACTTACCTTAACTAAGACGACCCAGACCCACTGACCGTCGGACAGGAAGGGTTACGTTTGGGGGAGCGCCGTCGTGTTGGAACCATGTCTCGCGGAACTGGAGCACAGGCACCTCCTCGATTATTTCCTCGAGGAAGGCATTTTGAACGTCTCTCACAAACACACACACACACAGAGAAAATTACTTTTGATTTTATTAAGATCACAAATTCGCGTCAAATAGCACACCCGTTTGCGATCAACGAAATCTAGGAACTGGCAAAAATCCGATAAAATCGGCGAATTGCAAAAGAAATGTACTTTGCTGATCTTTCTTTCAATTTGCCGCACTTGCTTTCTACAGTTAGTACTATTATTTAATTTGTGCCTACAGTGCCTACACCGAACACAGACCAACAAAATGATAGAGTGTACAAACACATTTAGTTGTACCTAGCTACCTATTCACGAAATTAATTGCGAATATGAATGTATTTTTTTTTACGAAACAGTAAATTACATTGTTGAATTGCATTCAAAACTAAAATTAATGTTGATAATAAAAAAATATCGAAAAATTACGTGACTATCAAGACATTTCTACACGTTTTTTTAAAATCTTCTTTACTTAAATCGATGAAGCTTTAGAAAAATAATTATCCCCCATAATTAATCTAAAATAAAAGTAGTAAATGGGTCATTCATTTCTGTAGATGATTAAAATGCCTCATGAGACGCGTCTGTTAGATTCATTGGGATATGTCGCCTTATCGCATAGTTTCTTAGAACGAGACCGCTCGCCGCCGCCGTCCCTTTGTCGGCATTTGAAAGTGAATAACGTAGGTACTAACCCAGTGTTGACCTCACAAATGAACTTTAGCAAAACAGCTGATCAGGTAGCCCTTTCGAGTTTTATTTACATTGCTGTTTTAAGTGAAACAAGTGAATTTACTATTTTTTAATTAAAAATCTCATTGGGTTAGATAGAAATAATGATTTTATACAGCTTACATTAAAAAAAATTGCAGAAAAAAACGTAAAAATTAAGAAAAAGCCGACGAAAAATTTCAACGCAGAGGGGTCCAGAAACATGTACTGAATCCATGGTAAGCGGTTTCGCGTCGATGTCCCTGCCACCCTGTATATTACTGGAAATAATTTGCTTGATGGTTAATTAATAAAATCTATTTACTACATTACTGATGTCCATTTAGTTTCAATCAAAGAGCGCGCAATGCTGTTTTATAATTATGTCGATGGTGTGTTCAGTTAGGTTAGTCTACTTTATTTTTGTCATTAAAAACTGTTTCCTAATGGTTACAATTGCTTAACCTTTTAAGCGCTTAGGTACAGAGGCCAGCACATCAAGCTACCCCAATCTGTCAGATTTTCCCAATTGAATATGAACTTTATTCCTTTGTGCTAAAGTTAAAAATCCATTAAAGAAATTTGACAGATTGGGGTAGGTTGACCTGCTGGCGTCTGTACGTCGGATCAATCCGCAAATATTTTCGTGTCCATTTCGCTAGGGTCGTATATTGACGACCAAATACCAGAGCTCGTTTACTCTGGGTTTTTTTATTAATGACACTGTTTTTTTTTTCAAATCACTGTGCCGGGCGGTGGGGGCACGACAACCGTTTAGACGCGGTTTTTTTTTTTACTACAAAGTTTTTGCCTTTGGGTAAAACTAAAAAAAATTGTATCATTTTGGAGAAAAAATATTTCAAATTTGGGGAAAAATAAAAAAACACATCTGGCAGCCCAGAGTAATAAACAAAAATGGTTGTTGTTGTTTCGATGTCGTTCTCCTGTAATGTGTAATCGTTCTTCGTTGTCCGCTACTAAGTTAACTCTATGTGTGTTGTGTGAGGTGCAGAGAATGTTCTGGGCGTGGTTCGTTGTGTTACCCAAATGAAAGTTTTATCTATACAATCTGTAACGGAAAAGGTATATACATACAAAGGGCACGCCTTCTTTGGATGATATCAAACGATATAGGAAGGGTTTTTTAATCCTATCGCTACATGTTCGGAAGTTATGAGATTTTTTAATACATTGATACCAGAAACCGAACTTTTCAAATTGAAATAAACACATCACTAGCACTAAAACAGCTGATCGGTGTCAACGAACTATTTGTAAGTAAAGATAAACCTCCTACTCCTGGTATTTCTGAATAAACGGTTCCGCATGTTTATTTTTTATTCACAAAATATTATTACTGACTTTTCCAAAACTTTGATTATGTTTGTGAACTAGCTACCTACAATACAATTAATTGGTCTAGGTATCAAAAGTTAACGAAATATTTAGATACCTGCTTGAATTGTCACGTATCATTTACACACTTGTTGGTTTTTTACGTGGTTGTCCTTTTGTAGAAGATTACTTTGTAGATAATTATTATCTACCTCGTAGTAATCTTCCACCCGCTACCCACCTTTCCATCATACCTACAATACAGTAAATACCTAATTCAAAAACAATATTCCTGTAAATTTCCTAACATTATTTCTAACCTTTTATTTTGGTGGCCATAAAGATGAACGATTTTTTGCTTTAATTCGATTTTTCATTCGATTCACAGATCGAATCCCGTGCTCTTCTTACATCGATCTTCTAAAAATTCATTCAAAAATCGTAATTAAAAAATTTTAAACAACATTTAACACACCTCTGTTTTGTGACATATTTACAGTTGCCAGTCAGGTAGGTACGTCAATAATATTTGATAACCTTTCCAGCGTAATTCAATGACTTTAATTCAGATGGATGACTAATATGTTTCAATCTTCGGACAAGTTAAAAAGTGTCGGCATACTTATGTAATTGATCTTGTTTGAAATAGATAAACCTACCTATTCGCTGTTTATGATTGTCAGCACAATGCTTTGGGCAAATATGAACTTGAACTATTAAGAGCCTTTATTTACACATACGATCCAAGAGATTCGATTCACGTTACTATTGAATCGATTTGCTTGAAGATCGCATTAAAACGATTTTTTCGAAAAATCGACAGCTTGTACAACCATTGAATTGATCATAAAAATCGAATCCTTACGTGCATCCTACCGGCAATTAATTGCTTAAATAAACATTATTATTTGCCATTAGTACTTAGAATAGGAAAAGGATTTAGAAACCATTTTTTTGTCCAACTGAACCCAAAACATCATTTCAATTCACCTCTTCGCAACTTATTCTTCTCCTAGTACAAATAAAATCACAGTGGGTTCCGTTCATAATTTTTAAAATAAGGTTATTTTTTTACTAAATAAGACGTAAATTATTAGCAACAAGTTAATCGTTTTTTTTTATTACAAAATAATACCACGCACTCATAATTTTTGTGTGTAGAACTAACCGAAAGAATTATCGGAGTTCACGGTCTGTCGGTGCTGTTTGAGTGGTACATAGGTTTTATTAGTTTGAGCACGTTTAGTCTTTGTTATTATAATTCAAATAAGAAAATGTCGCAAAATTGCATCTAACTGTCGAAAGAAATTAATAAAAGTACTAGAAGCGCATGAGTAACAGGAATTGTTATTTCCGAATTGAATATCGTTTGCTCACAGAACCCTGATTACGTCGTTACACACACAATGTAACATCGATGTGTGTGTAAACCTGGGTTTTAGGGTACGTGAACCAATTACAGTCCGTGTAGTTTCAATTACTCCTGGTAAATACAATTTTTATTTCAGACTTATAACGAGATAACGCGAACCCATATTATGATCTTTAATGGATTGAAATGAATGATTTTCCGGAGTTTTGGGAATTTCCGGGATTGCGGGAATATTCTAACGAGACCCGGAATGCAAGGGCAACTGAAGGAACAGGGTGGTATTTAGTCAGTAAGAGTCTAACACTTCCTTCAGCCTTCCGCCCCACCCAGGGCGGCAGCTGAGTCATTGATGATTTTCCCACCCAAAAAAAAAAATGAATGATTTTTCAATTTTGAATTCGTAATTAGTTTGCTCGGTTGTGTTAGATTTACTTAAAAGTTTAACGGAGTTTAGTTGAAATTATTATTAGTATGTAAAATAATCTTGAATAATATTTTTAACAGTAGTGGACACTAATAGGGACAGCTACCCTATAGGTATCAAATTTAACGAAATAATATTTACGTACCAGGATAGCAGGGAATAGGAGCTTCATTTTTGTTATTGCTTTGCTCGTCGCCGTCAGTCGACATCTGTCCTGCGTCTAGTACACTCGTTTTTATCCCTATGATAATTATGCGCATCAGTAATTTGCGAGTTGCCCGAGAACTGTACCGGCGCCGTTTTATTGAGAGTAGACCAGATGCTGAGCGTCGATAGATGCCTTCGTCAGCATGTTTTAGTTTGATCTCGGATGGTACATCGGCTTGGTGCCTCTAACCATAGGTAATCAGGTACCTATGGCGAGTGCTGAGCAACGACGGTCAGCACCCATAGTGCGTGTGTAGTGTACGCAGTGCAGTGTGATACAAATTAAAGTGCGGATTGAGGCCACTTTCAGGACAATAACACCAGACATGCTACGTAATGTGTGTCCATGAACAAGTGAGCGGCCTTGTGCATACAATACCAAGGTCACCACATCGAACCCCATCTTTAAAAATGTAAGTCAATTTACTAAATTAAGCAAAGCTTTAAGATTTTACTGTTTACTCGGTATAAAGTAATAATAAGGGATGAAACTAGTTAACCTAGGTACCTTCCTAAACTTTGTTACGATTGTATACGTAAGTTTTGTTATTCCAGTTTTTACGTGCAATTTCTGGCTTAATATTAACGAGTAAACTGTAAATCAATAATTAGAATTACACATTAATTTTTACATCACGGTAAAGTACGTATGGCTTATTGCGCGCGCGCGCGGCGGCGGCGGAATATTCCGTCAGTTGGCGCCGACAAACACCGCCTGCGCTGCAGTAGGCTACGGTACTAGGCGCGCAGAGTTACGGAAGAGATTTATCGTGATATTGGCAAGTAACTTAAAAAGTTATTGACCTACGTAGTGCGGTGACACGTTTGTTATGATTTGAATTTAAGAAACCAATGAAACCGAAAATTTGGTATCAATTCTTAGAGTATTTTATTTTGAGTTGAAACTATGTATAGTGACTCTATACCAGCTGTTATCCTTAATGCTTCAGGATAACTACTGGGTTTAAATTACACCCTGTATATTTTCACAAATTCAGGACATGTGCCATATAATCAGTGAGATTTTTTAAACGATCTTATTGCAATGATGTAAATAAAGTTATAAGTGGAAAAAGAAAAAAGACAATAATAATGTTCTTCAGAGTATGGCTGAAATATACTACAATACAAAAACAAAAAGAAATGAGTGTCAATATTGTTTTATTTCCTATTTATTTAGATTAATGTAATTCAAATAATATCTAAATATTCTTGTAACAGAGTTATCTGCTACAAGAATATTTAGATAAAAACAACATTAGGGATGGATATAGGTCGCGCGAATAAAATACTGCCGACACGGATGTAGTTAAGTATTTTCA
This sequence comes from Globia sparganii, assembly GCA_949316385.1. Classification (NCBI taxonomy): domain Eukaryota; kingdom Metazoa; phylum Arthropoda; class Insecta; order Lepidoptera; family Noctuidae; genus Globia; species Globia sparganii. Next base: position 8,997,605 of record OX438670.1, read on the forward strand.
TCGCAGAAGGCGCTTTTTATTCTGTTATCATCCAAATCTCGCGAGATGGCCCTCTATTTCAGTTTATACAAAGTACTCTTTGGACATAAAGAACGAAATGAAATGACAATAATTTTAATTACGTGGAACAGATAATGTAAAATGTTATTGACCGAATCATTCAAACAGTTACACTTAATGATTAATCGACTAAAAAAAGAAAGTTATTGATCCAAGCATTTTTTACGGAGAACTTTTATATTGCATACGATGCAGCAGAAATAGAACGGAAACACAATATTGATTTTGTTAAATGCACAGTGAGAGTTTGATAGTTCGTCTATAGTCCTGTGGCCAGTTAGATTGCAGACTTGCAATCAAAGAGTACTTTGTTTATACTCTTGCAATCTATGAATCTAGTCTATGGCCGACAATGACGTGTGAATGAGGAGGAGAACGAGAACACGAGAACCAACGAGAACACTGAACATGTCATCAACGAACCAAAGCAAGGCGAACGAAACTAGTGGATTAAAAGATAACAAAAGCATTTCTTCAAATGTGTAAAGTGAATGTGTTACAAGAGAATATGATTTTTGTAATATCAATATATTTATATTAAGAACATCTCCAATAAGTTTAAGGTAAATATTCCTAATATTCACTTGCCATTCTTACATTATCAGGTCAATAATATCACAGAAATGTCACGACTTGATAACATTGACGCATTGGAAAAGCAATTAGCCGAATTGCAAATGGCTAAGGATTTAAATAACTCTGGCAAAGTTAAAAAGATACCACCAGCTGTGCCGCCAAAAAAGAAGGCTCAACCTCAAGTTCCACACAGTGCTGTTGTAAGCACTATTTGTGAGCCGTCGTATTCGGCAATGATCATGCCGACTACAAATAACAATACAACGTATAGTAACACACTTCCAGGCAATGTACGCCCTCATATTCATAAAGATTACGCAAATGTAAACCAATTGAATCTGGCAACTTTTAACCATTCCTTTAAACAGAACTTACCCATGCCACCTAAGAGTTACAATGCAACATACAGCAATATTCCTCCGTACAGAAGCAATGATACCCTGCCTCCAGTACCGCCACCACCGCCGCCGCCACCTCCACCACCATCAATTTCTATTGCATCGTCGAAACCATACAACGTGAGCCAAAATAATGAAGAATATTTGCCACCACCATCACCTGTAAGCTCTAACTACAGTGAGTTGGTCAGAGCTACTGCAAACTTGAACTATAATCAAGAAAGACCATCTTATCCACCTATATATCAAAACGAGTTTCCTGAATATGGGGTCTCACAAACTTCAACTTATGAGTCACTTTATGAGCCTATTAACCCACGTCCACACAGCAACATGTCATCGCAATCTAATTCCTTACACAATTATCGCAATAACTTGTCTAACACAAGCAAGTCACCATTGCATAAAGAAGAAGAGGTGGATGCACTTACTAATCTTCTTGTGAAGTCTATATCAGACAGTCAGGATTTAGATGTGTTTGGAACATGTGTCAAATGCGATGGTAAAGTGATAGGCGAGAGTTCTGGATGCACAGCAATGGGAAACATGTACCATGTGACGTGCTTCTGTTGTCACCGTTGTAATGTAAACTTGCAGGGGAAACCATTTTATGCTGTGGAAGGACAGCCATACTGTGAAACTGATTACTATGAAACCTTAGAGAAATGTTCTGTATGTGACATGCCAATCCTAGACAGGATTTTGCGAGCTACGGGAAAACCTTACCACCCCAACTGTTTCACTTGCGTTGTATGTGGAAAAAGTCTGGATGGTATACCATTCACTGTTGACGCCATGAATCAAATTCATTGTATTGAGGATTTCCATAAGAAATTTGCTCCACGCTGTTGTGTTTGTGAATTGCCAATTATGCCAGAAGAAGGCGAAGAAGAGACGGTCAGAGTGGTGGCATTGGATCGTAGTTTCCACGTAAGATGTTACCGATGTGAAGACTGTGGGCTCTTACTGTCTTCAGAGTCAGAAGGTCGAGGATGTTACCCACTTGATGATCATATTCTTTGTAGAAACTGCAATGCTCATCGCATCCGCCTTCTCACAAATGTTATGACGACTGATCTTTGAATGTTTTGCTCATGATAACCCACTTATAGCAATATCTTTTTCATACTCTGAATAATCCCATTAGAATGTTGTTTTGTTCAATCGTAATTCTTATCATAAAATATAACTCTTCTTATCATTATTTTATAAACTTATATAATATAATATATTTTATATTTCTTAGTAGACTTTAGTAGAAGTAGACAGCTATATTTTGATGATTAGCTGGTAATATGTTCTAGTGATATGTCCTAAGTAGTACTGTAGTAATTCGTATTTATATGTATATTTTGAGCCATTGTATTCTATATGAAGACTGTTATCAGAGTAATATTTGTCAATTTTATTGTAATGTTGGTGGTTAATGGAAAATAATTTAATTGGTTTTTATTATAACTGCTTAATGTGATAATCGAGACAATATTGTTGTGTATCTTCTATTTATGAAGCATTATAAATGCTATAAAATCGTTTATATGATTAAATTAGTGTAGTTACATAGATTGTAATTAATTTTTGTGGCAGCATATTATTTTTATAACATTGTAATAAAAATATTATATTTTACTTTGTTGTGGATTATTTTAAGAAATAAGCATAACATTAGCATATTTTTTTTTTATAAAATTTATTTTATTTCTATAGAATTAACTAAAAGTAACTATAGTTTACAATACTGGCTTAACATAAAAATATAAAGGCAAGTTTTCGATATGTCTTAGTTCCACAATTACATAATGTTACTTAAATATTATCACAAATTATTCACAATCATTAATTCCGAACTTTTCTAGACACGTAGCTGCAATTTTTTCGATATTAATATCACATTATGGAAGACTATAACGGTCATTAGTACTACTAAATTATTCTTATCTTACTAAAAGTCTGAACAACACAGACCACGTTTTAAATCAACGGAAATTTTCTAAATTGTATAAGTTGTAAAATTATTATGGTAGTATAAAATGACTACACTCATTTTGAGATCCATGTTCACAATGACTTCATTCCTTGTAGCAATAAAATAGAAAAAAAAACTAGGAACAAGATAATCACATATTGTAACTACCAATTTACACCTTATGTCTTAATTTCGTATTGAATTTTGGTGGGCTTAAAACTTGTTTCATGAATAAGGATCGTTTTTCCTTTATGTTTTTAGACATGATCAAGTCGCATCCAGCAGCACTTGGTAGATTTTCACTAGTTTCAAAAGATGAATTATCATAATTATGATGTCGTGGCATTGTCCTTACTCCTTGATTTAAGTCAAATTGGTTTTTTACATTAACAACGCTAGCATCAGCTTGCGGCTGACTTATTTCACATGAGCGGTATAACATTTCTTCATCAGAGTTTAAATTTAGTCTAGGCTCAAACCTTTCTCTTAAAATAGAAAACTTTCGTCGTGGTCGACTTCTCGCTCCTTTCTTAACATTTGATATTTTCGATGTTGACGTGTTGACTACTGGCATTGTAGTATCTTTCTGTATCAGTGACTGTAAAGATGTCGATATTTTATTTGAAGAACAGTCTTCAGTCGAGTTAGTAGGTGTAGCACTTTCTGAAACTAATTGCCACAAAAAATCAATGTCCTTATTTGAAAAATCGTGTTGGTTTTGTTCAGGTTTAACATTGATTTTCTTGCCTGGTAGTTTGATGTTATTTGAATTCGATTTTTGACGACGTCTCGTATTTTTATTGTAAGCAGTAACGTTTTCTGCGTTATATAAATCTGTGGATGTTGATGACATATTTGGAACGTTTAGCTCTTTTTTTATCATCTCAAATTTTGATCTTTGGTTAATATTCATACAGTTTTCCTTTTCTGGCAAAGATTCCATTATATTGCTTGGGTCAAACTTGGAAGGTTCTTTCCATAGTGCTTGCTTTAAATCAATTTTCGTAGATGTGTTGAATTGAGGTGAGTCCCATAAATGTTCTCGCCTGTAATATAAATTTCTTGGGGAATTTGTAACAGTCGATTTACGAATTTCATCTATTGTTGCAACCAGAGAGCTTTCAGAATTCAGTCTTTTCTTATTCGAGGGGTCTATATCGCCAAGGTCATCTAACTCTTCCATTATAGGTTCTAAGTGGTTAGGATCCTTGCTAACATCAGCCATGCATGGTTTTGCTAAGAAGGTATCATCATGAGAAACGAAATTATTGGTATAATCATCCTGATTGGTTCTATCAAACTTCACAAATACATTCGAGTATGTATGAGGCTTTTTAGGAAAAGGTGGTGCAGCCAAAATAGCATTTTTGAGATCTTGTGAAACACAGCTACTTATCTCAGAGCTACCTGACGTTAACGTGTCTCTTCTTCTGTCTCTTACCACACTTCCATCGTGAAGCCAGTTTTCTATATCAGAATATCCATTCCAGGATCTCAACCCCCAAGCTTCTCGAGCAATATTTACGGCACATATATTTTCATAATCATGAACTGACAAAACCTCTGTTGGAGTATCTAACTCGCGTGGTTTCGAAGGGAATAAGTCCGTTCCTATTCCATTCTTATTTTTATCCTTTTTGGCATACATTTCCTTGAGGATATCTAAAGCTATTCTTTGAATGTTTTCAATATCTGCATCTTGGTTTCCAACTTTAATATTCTTGAGTGCACTCAAACATAACTTTTGGACAATATTTTCGTTAAAAGTGTTTATATCCGAGCTATTGATATCGCTGAAGCTAAGGTCTAAATCCATATCAATAGAGTCAGAAGAAGTCTTTTTATTAGAACCATCTGTATCGTGGCTGATCTCAGAACTGTCCGTCTTTAACATTTTCATAAATTCTTCATTAATTAAGTTACAAACGTCTAGGTTTAAATTAGTTAAATTGTCTCTTAATGCATCTGAGGAACATATGCCCCTACGCTTGTGCAAGTTCAAATTGCTGGAAGTTATTTCGTCTATTGAGCTTTCTAAATTCTCCATGGAATTTAACTTTAATGTTAACTCTGTTGGAGAGCAAATAGCAATTTTTTTGTTGTTTTTATGTTTGTATTCATCTTCGTGCAAAATCGATTGAGGTGTGTTTTCAACGGTGTAAAATTCTACGCTAGAAACCTCTAAGCTATTGTTCCCAATAGGCGCCGATGTAAATGTAGGTGTACCAGATCTAGCTATCCAGTGTTCCAATAAAAACTTTTTGTCAGCGTTTTCACATTCCTGTCTCTGAGCTTGTTCAGTTGACACATCTTTACTGTAAATGAACATAAAAGCTATACTTATAAAGTTTTTTGTTGTAAGATAAACAAAAGTACGAGACATTTGATTTTTTTTGTAAGTACCTGGGGCTGGCATCTGTTTCTTCTTTCCGAGAACTTTTAAATGATCTGACATGGTTTAGACTGCTACCTTGATCTCTTTTATTATTTGATTCTTGTATATCGACTTTATTGTTCAATTCGATGTCGTCATTTTTCCATGAAATAGGTCCCGTTGAATGAAAATATCTGTAGTATAATATCATTGAAAGAATCCCTGGAAACGATAAAAGTAACTTAAAATTCAATAATGTCGATTTAAAAAAATATTTAACCAACGCCTGTGTTAACGTACCAACGATTGTACCAAGTATGATACAAATGGCTGCAGCAATGGACCATGATTTCTTTTGCCGCTCAGTTTCAGAAATAAGCACATACAAAAATAAGCTTCCAAAGTTTTGTGATATCATCAACGTATAAAACAACATCAAACGATATCGCGTATGTCCTTCCCGCAAGTTAATATAACAGAAACAATAAACGAAGCCCATGACAACATTGTAAAGAGTTTCTTCTAATTTATTTGGACAAAATGTAGTTTTTTGAACTACAATCCAAAAGGTCATTGCAAACCAATGCAAACCTGAAAATATAATGAAGGTTAGTCGGTATTACGCTTTAGGTCTAATAGTACTTAATGTAGGTACACAGGTGTTAATAACAACTACATTTATTACTATACAAGGTGTAACCGAATAAACGCAAGTCCTGAAAATAGTTTGTTCATAATTGACTACTGAATCGATTTCAGTAACTTTTAATATTGGTATTTTTTTTTTTTTTAAATTATGTATTTTTTCATACGAACCGCCGATTGAGCCAAATAAAATTAAATCTTATTTCAAGGTATTAAGGCTCAATTTTAAATGCATAAAGTAATGCTAGTGTCAACATGATTTTCTTAATAAAAAGAGCAAGCTTTAAAAAAAAATTTTTAGTCATTGTATTATACTTGATACTCTAATTGAGGTGTGTGTGTGTACGTTAATATTATGTTAGGCCGTATTCAGTGCTCTCCTGACGGTCAGTGCGTACGCGCGTATCAGTATTGCGTATGCGGACGCGGTCAGTGCTGCTCTGAATGCAGGTTGGTTTATAAGGCGATAGCTACAGCAGACCAACGTCAGTCCTGACCGTCAGGAGAGCACTGAATACGACCATACACCTTGTATAACTAGCTTTTGCTAGCGGCTTCACCTGCATCGATGTCAGAAATTATACCACGGGAACCTACTACCGGGATAAAAAGTACATACTTTATGTGTTAATCCAGGTTATGAACTATCTGTGTGACTGTGTACCAAATTTCATACAAATCCGTTATGCCGTTTCTGCGTGATTAAATAACAAACATCTAAATAAACAACTTTATTTATAACATTAGTAGGTTGGCAAACAAATTAAATAAATAAAAAAATCTTACCTAGAGGTATTAATGTCCAGATACCAAAAATTATTGCAAATAACAAAATTCCAGGAATTCTTCCGATTAACATTCCGAAATGCCATATTAATTTCAGTAGTAATGAATTCCAACTGAAATTCTCATTGGAAAATGCTGTAATACTGTAGATGTATGTCGCACAACCCCAAATAACTGACGCGAATGACGCCGATAAAGCAAACACTGAAAATAAAGAAGCTTTTGAGACAAAACTATTTTATACATTTTAATTTGCAAATAAACAAACTTTATTAACACAAATACCACGCTTCATTTTACATAAAGAATAGAAAAAAATAAGGTTTAAAAAACTAAATTTACCTTTAGTATAGTAATTTTCATCTAAAGTAACAATAGCATACGTTTGTAATATTACTTGTGGCACAGTTCCAATAAAAATGTATAAAAAATGCAACAAACTCAAGTCATTTCTTTGAGAAATTAATTTATGAGTTTTTATAGATTCTAGGTTTTTACACACAAATACTTTGCGCAGAAAAATTATATATCTGAAATAAAAGTTCACACATTAAATTAATAAAGAAAGAAGTTAAACACAAATTATTTGTTACTTAATCAACTTATCACTAAAATACTTTACCTTTCTAATAAACCAACAAGGCAAACATGAGTAATCCAATGACGCAAACTTGATTTTTGATCAGTGACAAACCACCTAATTGAAAATATATTTATAAGAATATTTGGAGTTACTATAAAAATTAATGTACCAAATGCCCAGTAAAGATGTCCATCTTTACAATATTCAGCAAAAACTATTACATCTGTAATAAAAACAAATAAAAAACTTATATGAAGTTACATGGTTCACGGATATAATAATTATTACTCCGGCTTAAATTCAAATTATAACAGAAAAACATTTCGCAGATCTTTGAATTAAATAGAATTAAAGTATCAATTATAAATAAAAGATAATCTCACCCGTCGTTAAATCAGCTAATATCGTAACAAGTGAAATAAATACACACAAAACATGAATAATACAAAAGTTTTCATCTTGATTGTTTGATATTTTACTTTCTATGTTATGGTTTCCAAATCTACAAGCCTCCGCCATTCTAAAAATTCATTCATAAACACATATTGAAAACAAACAAATAAACTTCAGCATAAACTGTCTTGCTGTCATTACTATTATTTCAGAATTGACTGTTATTTAATTTATAGAAATCTTTGCAGTCTAAACTTAACTATTGTACGTCAAATTCTACAAACCAATACAATCAATACTAGTTCAATGCCGTAAGTCACTGCGCAGCGTGGGCGCAGACAAACTTTTGTTCATGTATTGTACTGCGGCTCGTAATGCCGTACAGATAATATTATGAAACTTGATGTGACAGTGTGTCTGTGTTTGGAATATCGGTCATTTTAAAATGTATCCTACAAATATCAGTTTTCCGAGACATTAAAAAAGTGTTTTCTTCTATTATGACTACAATAATAATGATTCATACAACAAAAGCAAGATTTAAAAAATTGATTTAGTTTTTAAAAAAGCAAAGTCGACTAAAATAATAACTTCCTGTCACTGATATTTACATAATCGTGGAATAAAATTGACGTCTGACAGTTCTAGTATGGAAAAACTGTCAAAAATTCATATTCTCAGGTTATGTATGACTTAATCTAGGTATAAAAGTTTGATGAAATGCGCCCTAAGTGAAAAATAACTTTAATTTTTGGAAGTCAATGTCAAAAAACTAAAATGGGAGGAACCAATGATACTGACAAAAATTCATAAGCACTATTATAAAAGATCTGACTTTGGCAAAATCAGCTCATAGCAGTGTTTTTTTTTTGGAAGTCGGTTGTTTTTTTTTTTTGTACTTAAAAAAGTTTTTATTTCTCACTTTTTAGTTGTACTCACTGACCCCACAAAGAATAATTTAACATTACTTGCTATGTAAATATCAGTAACAGAAAGTTATTAAAACAACATGAATATAAAATAAGTGGAAAAAAACATATTATTCAAGCTAACTCTAAAACTACGCAAAGTTAATCAAAATATATGACCACCCCTGAAGCATACCTTAACCATTAAAAAAAGAATTTTGCAAATCCGTCTATTGGACGGAGTTATGCCCGAACTTATATGAATAAAAATATAAACATCCGAATTGAGAACCTCCTCCTTTTTTGAAGTCGGCTAAAAATCGACTAAAATGCCTGAATGAATGATTCATGAAAATTATGTTATCTGTAGGTCTTGGATAAATTGTTGTTGTTGAGCCTGCCTGCCTGCCTGTCTGTGGGTAATGTTGTAAATTTGAAAAAAATAAAACCTTAACCAACTTCTTCATTTCGTTCAAAAGTCAAATTTTGAAAAACATTCAGGGGAGAGACGAACTAAGCAGTAATGAATTATTATTACACAAAAATAACTAAGAAATATGATTCATGACGCTCTATTAATCCTTTGGGATTGTTCTCATACTATTGAAACCGGACAAGAGGTAAATAATCTTTAGCTTTTTTTATTATTGTTGATACTGTATTCAAGTGTCTAACTGTAGACTGGTAAAGACTGAAGAAAGAAGTGTAACGAAATCGTTTCATTACTTTACAGAACGAACTTGTAGCATACGCCAACCAGGGAGACTCAGAAATATTTGGAAGAATAAATGACATAGCTAAGAGTCACCATAGAATTCAACGTTTTGTTGAAGCTACGGGGTTTCGCTCCAGGAAGACTCATGCAGGTATTCATTCCTTTATCTATGATCCAATTAGTGTAGAAATAACTTAAACAATAAGCCTAATATAATACTAGCTTGTGCTCGTGGCTTTGCCCGCGGGAATGGCGGAAATAGCTTTAATTACTATAATTAAATCTGTATTAGCAGGACTCAAGATGTGTGGTCTATACTCGCAAGCACTCAGCGAAGGCTTCTCTGAAGTTCTACAGTCATACAAGCTAAATCTAATGGAAGTAGAGAGCCTAGTCATAGGCAACCACAACTATACACTATCATTTGTGTACAGTTACGTGGAGAAGTACCAGGGATTGTTCAACACATTAAATAAGATTATATCCACTATTGAGCAGCGGAAACTGATCGGGTGTCAGATACTGAGTTTGCTGCATCAGTACATATTGAATGGCAATGAAAGAGTGCATGAAGCTGTTGTAAGGTAATTTCTTTTTTTAACTGATATAATATTTCTTTTTTACTTTTTTTTGGTCCACTCAATCTGTGTGGTTCTTTCCCCATAGCACCATTCCAGACATCAATCTACATGATCTGACCAAGATTATGCGTGGACTTTGAAAGAGACTGTGACCTTTGTGTTTGTTTCGCCCTTTTTTCTCAGAGTACTTAGATAGAAAATAAGGAAATGCCAACCACATTTAGTTTTAAAAATATAATTGATGTGTAAAAGTATTTGTACAAACCTACTTACAGAAATAAAATTGTGTATAGTTCTATCTATCAGTGGATTATGACTAGAGAGTTGAAAATCCCCTGAAAATTCTCTATAGTGCATTATGTGCAGCTATCCATTCCCATAATACATAAGTTAAAAGTCCTTTTTACCATTGCAATTTGTGTAATGAAGTAAGCATTAGTTGTTTCAGCATTGTTTCAGCTTTCACTCTGAAGTTCCATAACAAATATTCATCCTTTATAATATTATATACTCAAGCGCAGATCTAAGCTTTTTGCTCAAGTGGGGCAAACATATCTCTGGGAGGATGGGGGGAATTTCTCATGCTGTGAAAGTCCTTTAAAGACAACCATCGGCACCCATTTTCTGTAAAATCTACAATATGCCCCACTTCTGTTGAGGATGAGTATGACTAATCAATATCTTATAATAATAATAGCCTCCCCGACCGATTTCGGTCACGGTAGCCAATCTCAACGGAGATTAGCCAGGTATGCGGGAGATATTATACTGCACAAGTGTGCACGCAGACACAGGTGCACTCCCTCTCCCCTCACTCTCATAGTCCGATGGGACGGCAATCCGACACAACCAGAGAGAGATCAGGCGCAGGACCAACGGCTTAACGTGCTTTCCGAGGCACGGGGGTATCACACCGCCAACTTCCAAACTACGGGCTGTTACTAAGATATTCCTAACGGAAAAACTCAATAACACTTTGCCTGACCCGGGAATCGAACCCAGGACCCCACGCTCAGCAGTCGCGCTTGCGACCACGAGACCAATGGGGCAGTTCAATCAATATCTTAGTAAGTAATATCTACTTAAATCCTAGCCCTCTTACTAATTAACATTGTATAGCTTCTGTATAGTTACACAACATTTTGTCTTCTTCTTTCGAAAGTCAAATACTTTGCGACTGATGACTGAAAGAGAGAAATCGGTAACTATTCATCTGATATAATATGTTTATTAGTAAGGGGGTACTAATATTATAAATGTGAAAGTTTGTGAAAATGTTTGGATGTTTGTTACTCAATCACGCGTAAACCGTTGAACGGATTTGGATGAAATTTGGCACACAGATAGTTTATAATCAGGATCAACACATAGGATACTTTTTATTCCGATATTCCCACGGGATCGAAATTAACGCGGGTGAAACCGCGGGGCGCTGCTAGTATTATATAAAAGGAGAAACTGACTGACTAACATATCAACGCACAGCCGAAACTACTGGGATTAGGAATGTGAAATTTTGCACATGGCTTCATTTTATAATGTTGTAGGGGCGTACTAAGAAGTTTTTGAAAATTCAACCTTTAAGGGGATGAAAAGGGGGATTTTGTTTGTATGAAAAATCTTATTCCTTGAGTTAATAAACTTGGACCACAAATACTTATCTAAGTAAATTATAAAGTTTGACATTTCTTGTTTTTCTAAACTACCCCTTATGGGGCGATTGGGGGGTGACAAAATTTGTACGGAAGAATTTTAATGAGCAGTCTGATTAACTCGAAACTCAGTATTTATACTTCAGGCCTAAAATAAAGAATAACGTAAGTATATCAGGGTTTTTAGAAAATCTACCCTAACGGGATGAAAAGGGGTAGTTAATTTTTAAAGGGCGGATTTTACTGCATGGCTTGATTAACTCTAATAAAATTTATATAAATGTTGTTGACAAATGCGTGCACTGACTGGACAGGTCCACTCAATCTGTGGTTCTTTCCTCAAAAGACCATTTCAGACACCAACCTACATGGTGCTCAAGTTCTTATGTTCTTATTATTATATACACATTGACGTTGATGAATTTTATTTATTTTATACAATGACATGAATATTTACTTTGTAAAGTATTTTTTTTCTTTTTTAATTAACTATTGTGAATGTGAGGACTATGTGGGTCATTTCTTTCTTTTTTTCTGTTTTTCTTCTTAGTTAGTTTTATGATCTGGCAGTTTGAGTAATCTACGCGGCCTATCCAAATGTTCAATCTTTGGTATTGTTCGTCGAATCGTTGAGCTCCTCAAGTTCTGAGTTAAGCTGCACGATTTTTGACAAATGCGTGCACTGACTGGACAAGTCCGCTCAATCTGTGTGGTTCTTTCCTCAAAAGACCATTTCAGACACCAATCTACATGGTCTTCATATGATTTGACCAAGATTTTGTCTGGACTTCAAAAAAAAGAGACTGTGACCTCTGAATTTGTTTCGGCCTCTCTTCTCATAATAGTCAGTTAGGAAACGCCGACCTCATCTAGTTTAAAAAAAAAAAAATATAATAATATTGACGTGTAAAAGTGTTTGTACAAACCTACTTACAGAAATAAATCATTTATCATTTATTTCATTCAAGTTATGAACACATCCCAAACATTTTATTTTTCAAAATTCTACCCCTGTGGGGGTGAAAAGCAGGGATACAGTTTATATGAAAAATCTTATTAATTTGGTTAATAAACTTGAAACTCGGCAAAAATACTTGCCTACGTAAGTAATAAAGTTTATCATTATTAGTTTTTCAAAACTACCCAAATTTAGGGATGTTAAAGTTTACGTGGCTTATTTTAACGCGCGGTCCGATTAACTCGAAACTCAGTATAAATACTTTTGATTTGACAGAAAAGAAACAATAATAAGTACACATTTATCAGTCTTTCGAAAATAAACCCTGACGGAGTAAAAAGTGGTAATTCGATTTTTAAGGGGAGGATCATAGTGTGTGGCTTAATTAACTCAAATAAATGTTATAAATTATCTTTGAGTCAAATTATGGAAACATCCCAATCGAATATTCAGAATTCTACCCCTGTGGGGGTGAAAAGGCGGGATACAGTTAATATGAAAAATCTTATTCCTTTTGTTAAGAAACTTGGTATCATTTGCCTCAGTAAACAATAAAGATTGACACTTTTAGCTTTCAAAAAACCCCCTCACAGTGGCTTAGGAGGTGACAAAGTTAGTAGTAAGAAAAAAATATGAACCGGCTGTCGGACTAACTTGAAACTCGGTACTAATACTTAAAATAAAAAAGTGTGTGTCTTAGGGTTTTTCAAAAATCGACTCCTACCGGGGTGGAAAAGGGTAATAAAGTTTAAGGAGTAGATTTTACTGCTTGGGTATAAATAATCTGTAAGTCATACAATGGAAAAGAACCAAACGCTTTTTTAAAAACAAGCCCTGTTGTGGTGCACTTCCGACGTTTGGCTCCCAAGCTGTAACGGGCCGGGGCCGCCTTCAAGCGGCTCTTGCCCAACCTGAGGGGGCCAAACGCCTCCTGCCGGAGGCTTTACGCGGGGGTCGTGCGGTCCATGGCCCTGTACGGGGCCCCGGTGCGGCGGCGAGCCGCCCACTATTTGAACGCGCCCCAAAAGGTGGTAGCCGTAAGGCTGATCCGGGGGTACCGCACGATCTCGGGCGAGGCGGCAAGCCTCCTTGCCGGACTGCCGCCGTGGGATCTGGAGGCGATAGTCCTCGCGCGCCTGTACGAGTGGCGCGCGGAGGCACTACGCCGGGGGGAAACTCCGCTTCCGCGGCAAATCGCGGCGGAGTGGACCGACCTCCGGCGCGATCTCATGGCGGCATGGAAAGAGCGACTGTCGCAACCCAGCGCAGGGCACGCCACGATAGCGGCGGTAAGACCCCTCTTTGAGGAGTGGCTAGAGAGGCGCTACGGCGCCCTCACCTACCGCCTGACGCAGGTCCTCACCGGACACGGGTGTTTCGGGAGGTTCCTGCACACCATTGGGCGGGAGGAAACGCCCGGGTGTCACCACTGCTAGGGTCGCCCTGAGGACACGGTGGAGCATACGGTGGCGGTATGCCCCATTGGGCGGAGCACCGCCGTGTTCTCGCAGAGGCGATCGGCAGCGGCGGCGACCTCTCGCGCCCGGCCTTGGTTCAAGCCATGGTCCGGGGCGAGAGGGAGTGGGAGGCAGTCACCTCCTTCTGCGAAGCAGTCATGCTAGCGAAGGAGGTGGCGGGACGGCTGAGGGAGAGGGCCTCACGTCCCAGCCGCCGCGGGAGACGCTCCGGGCGTCGGGATCCGCGAGACGACTCCCGGCCACCGTAGGCGCGGGCCTGCGGGCGGAGAGTAATGGGTAACTCTCCGTCCGATCAGGACCAGGCCCGTGCCGGACGGCGCGTACGTGTTCCACGCGCGCCTCAAAGAGATGTCAGCAACAAGGAAGGGGCCCGAAAGGGCCGAAGCCTGCCGGGGCAGCGGGATTGTCCGAAAGGGTTAGCGCTACCCCGGAACACAAAGGGCTAAGGAAGGAACACGGGTGGGTTTTAGTCAGTAAGAGTCTGACACTCCCTTCTGCTCCACCCAGAGCGGGAGGGATCATTTGATGATTTCCCTTCCACAAAAAAAAAAAAAGCCCTGTTGTGGTCAAAAGGTAGGACAGTTTATTTGAAAAATCTTAGGTTAACTTAAAAATTAGCCCGTACACTTATTTCTCTAAATAAATTATAAAGATTATAACGTTGATTTTCGAAAACTACCTTTCAAGGGGAGGCGGAGAGGGTGTTAATTTTTTTTGAGGAAAATACGATTCCCACGCGGACGAAGTCGCGGGCAGTGCTAATACTGTATACAAAGTAAAAATACAGGTTATAAAACTATGTCTAATTTTGAGTTTTAGACTCAGTTTGGTTGAAGTCCAAGGGGGAGGGGAAGGTGGGGGGCGCAAACGGTTCCTCCCTATATCCGCGCCTGATTTGGCTTACTTTACAAAAGTAATTTAAATTTTTCCAGAATATTCTCCTGTGTCAACAAAGTATTTGTGAACCAGTTATGTACATGGCTTCTATACGGTGAACTGAAAGATCCATATCAAGAGTTCATCATACTCCACAACCAGACTCATCATAATGCATCGGAGACTTTCCTTTCTTCTCCCACATCTACCCGTGAAAAATCTCTTGTCTCCACTGTAAGTATGAAAATTTAACATATTAAAAACTTTTTTTTCCAAAAAAAAACAACCAACTACCAAAAAACACTATAAGGGTAGTTCTACGATAAGAGGTAACTTGTGCGGCAATCAGTTTAAAATATAAATTTTATTCTATAAGTTGTTATTTTTTGCAATGAAACACATCACCTAAATGCACTTTATTAAATAACGTCACGATTAAATGCCTAATTAAGGTATATTTTTCTGAAATTCCTTGTAAAGTCTAAAAAAGTCTCTACCCTGGCCTGTCCCCCTGTCGGTTTCAGTTTAATTTGCAAACGATACATACCTTCTTTGTATCAGTTATTAAACTAAAGTAAGTTAAACACAAATTTCAATAAATATATTTAAGTATTGTTAAGGAAAAATAGAACAAAATTTATTTATTTGCAATATTTTTCAAACTTAACTTTTGTCCCAATGTTTTTGGGCATCTACCCTGGCAAATTTCATTCGGCTACTACAAACACAAATTTTAAAACGGCCATATTCCAAATAGCGCTCCAGGTCATCTATAAACGTGAAATTAGCAATGCAAACACGTGAGCCCTTAAGAGCGCCGACATTTGTTAGTTGTTGCGACGCGTTGGTTCAAAGTGGTGGTTTCGCGAGGTCATTGTGTCTCTCCACTGGTAAGTCATAAAAGTTATATTATTCATTTAATTTATTTGCATTTACTGGTCTAATTTAGTAATAATGTAATAGTTAATGTGTGATACATAATTTACAGAAACATTTCTTATGTCAATTAAAACAATAAAATTTATCATGAAAACGTCTCTTCCCTGCCATATTTCCCCTGGCAAGATAACTGTCAGGGGAGAGACTTGTTGACCAGGGGAGATAATGTTAGTGCAAACAAACTTAGTTATAGCATATTTTTATCAACAAACAGATTTAAATAGTTTTGGTAAATTCTTAAAACTGAAAAATAAAGGAGGTTCTCAGTTCATATTGTTATTACATTATTGTCTAATATTGTTACAGATCAAGGAACCGCGGAAAAAGTTAACACGTGAAGAAAGATTACAGAAGAAACGTGAAGCAGCGAGACTACGATATGAAAAGATTAAAAATGATTCCGAAATATATGAATCGCAAAAGCAAAAAGAAAAGGCAAAAGATTTAAAAAAGAAAGAGAAAGGAATTATAAAAACTGTCGACCAAATGACTCCTAGAGAGCAATATAGGCAAGAGAGTGACTTTAATTTATATTTTTAATTTTATTTTATGATTAAAACATGTTCATTTAGTGAAATGTAGCATAGATACAGGTAATATGAAAATTATCCTGATTATCGCAAGTCTGATTATTTGTATTACTTAAAAGACGCTAGTCTATACAACGTGTAACGTTAAATGCGCAAAACCTGAAAATAGTTTGTTTATAATTGACTACTGAATCGATTTCAGTCATTTTTAATATACGTTTTTTTTTCCAAAAATTAGGTATGTATTTTGCCATACTATCCGCCGATTGAGCCAAAGAAGTCTTAAGTCTTATTTTAAGCCAATAAGACTCAATTTTGAATGCATAAACTAATGCTAGGATCAACACGATTTTCTTAATAAAAATAGCTTTAAAAAAATAGTTTTGGTCATTGTATTATGCTTTTAACTTAATGCTCTAATTGGGGTGTATGAGGTTTTGCGCATTTAACGTTACAGGTTGTATAATTAGTATTAATAAAAGAATATTTTATTATTTGTTGTATTGTAATGACACTAAAGACATTTTTGTTTTAAATTTCAGAGCAGGCTGAAATAATAATAGTCTGTTAATGTTAAACATGATTAGTAAAAATGATAGTCTGATTCTATGTTAAGTACAATGTTTAATTAAAGTTGATTTTACTAATTTTGTTACTTTTATTGTCACAAATTCTCTCCCCTGGCTAAATAAGTATAGTACCCTGATCTTAGTGTCTCTACCCTGCCCAATGTATTTACCCTGGCCTTGTAAAAAGTAATAAAATATGCATAAAGTGACCTGCCCTTACGTGAAAAAATACATAAATAGGACAAAAATCGTAATATAAGTGTTGAATGAAAAAATAGCAACTTTTCTCCCCGGCCGTATTCTCTATGGACTTAAAACCTCTTATCGTAGAACTACCCATAAAGTGAAAAATAACTTTAATTTCGGAAGCCGGTGTCGTTGGGTTCACATTTTCGTTGTTTGCCACCGACTTCTGTGTTTTTTGGAAGTTGGTTGTTTTTTTTTTGTAAAAAAGTTTTAATTTTTCACTTTTAAGTTGTACCTACCCCACACTAATTCGTATAACACTACTTGCTATGTAAATATCAATCATTACACCACAATCAATATAAACTGTGGCAAAAATACGTATTATTGAAGCTAACTCAAAAACTACCCAAGCAAAGCTAATAAAATTTAGGGACCACCCATATAAATTTTATTAGCTTTGCTTGAGTGCCCCTGAGGCATATCCATTAAAAAAAATTGTAATTGATTCACAATTCGGTATGTAAAGAAAAAAAATCCTGCGCTGATTCCGAAACCATTTCGAGATTTAAGGTTTCTTAACTTAATTTTTCTATTTTTAGTGCTTAAAATTATAAGATGAAGTTTATTTTAACATAAACACTTAATACCATTTGACTTTCATTTGACCTCCAAATGACGTCACAAGTAAGCAGATTGAGAATACTTTCGGTGCCTCCTCTCATCGTATGATAAAAAGTTAAAGTCATATAATGTCAACTATAGGGATGACCATAATAATATAGGTATGTAATGCAGTCGTGCGAAAATTTCGGCCTTTGAATCGATTCAAATCAAACATTGAAAATCTATTCACACATAAAATCTAAATCCCGAATTCTGAATTATCGTTAATCAATCATTATAATGATAGCTTAAATAAAATGCATTCCCTATAAATAATAATATTTAAGTTTAAAATCATTCGAACTATTTTGTAACCACAAATAGTGTTGCAAACTTGAAAATATAACTAGGTACTGTAGCTACTTGTTATTGGTTTGATTTTGATAGTGACATATTAATAATATCTATTATTTAATTTAATTATTAATTATCAGTCATTTCTGTCCGACTGCAGGGCAAAGGCCTCCCTTCCCTCCTTCCACTTCTCCCTATACAAAATTAATAACTGTATTAAGTAAATGTTCAATCGATTATGTCGATCATTCCCAGCTCTAAAACTGTCTAGTGTCATGCTTGAAGTTTCTGATGTCAAGCAAAAAACGTCAACTTTAGAATTTTTATTACTGTGTTATACGTGGCATAGATATTGAACTCTTCAGCCTACTTTTGAAGCAGAATTTAGAAAATTTATTTAAAATTAATGGCTGCTTAGAAAACCAAAATTTTGAAATTAGTTGCATAAAATAACTAAATCTATAAATTAAAAATATTAAAAAAAATACCTGAAAAAAACTTTACATACCCAATTGCCGGAGATTTATCGCGTATCAAACATACAAAAAAAAACACAGTCGAATTGAGAAACTCCTCCTTTTTGACGTCGGTTAAAATAAAAAAATTGAAAAATAAAGAATTTGTTTTTTCTTTAATCCTGTGGTTTATGCTTGGTCCTTTTGGTGGATTAGGGCCCCCACAGGCTGATTATTATGCTTGTGCTTTGTACTGCAATTGAGTGGTTCCTATTTATTGATCATAAAGTAGTATTTCATCAACTATTTTCATATTATCTACCCAATTGAAAAAGCTCGAACCAACCAAGAATTTTGCATTCCTAAGGAAGTTTCATATCTCTTGACACATTGACAATGTCATTAATAAAATTTACTATGGACACCTTCCTAACTTACCCATGTACCCATGGCCATGGAAAATGGTTTGTATGCAAAGGCAGTATCTATAATGCAAGCATTTGTAAATTTTATATTTAAAACTGTCTTGCAATAATGCTAATGCTGATGATGTGATACGTGTTTCAGTGACAATATACCAATTTTTCTTTTCGTTTATCATTTTTATTTTCTGTACAGCTTCAAGATACAAGTCTAGAATGTGGATACGCCCTCAACGCAAATATGATCCCATACTTTATGCCTCTCTCCCTCGCCCAAGAGATATTATTTATTGGCAAGACTATCATCCTATTTGGTTTTGACCCTAAGAAGGTTAAGAAAAATAGTTCATTTGTCGCCAACAAGACTTTGATGCCTTTGCAGAAGTTAGGGGTGGAATCTAGAAGGTAATTTTAGGCCCGTTTTCACTGGGCAACATCTAAATAAAAGCCCATTGTTGGATTTTCAACTTTCGACGCTGAGCCGAGCTTTTAAAATCCAATAGTAACTTTTCTATCGGTCTGTAAATGCACTAATAACTTGAGAACTGTTTACCAGTTTTTTCTGACTCAGCACAAACTTTTTAACTAATTTATCATGCCTTGCCCGGATTGTCATATCAACTGTTTATATTTTTAGATTCACAATTTGGGATGATAAAGAAGCTGAGTTCCATGAGAAGTTGCAGAAACTGAAGAACCCTGAAGTGTTTGAAGTTTGTAATCTTAGAGGCGTTATCAGAGAAATAAAAGAATGTGTTACTAAGGTATGTTAAAATAAGAAGCATTATTGTCTGGCAAATACACTCCTACAACTCTCTTAGATGACTCCATACTACCTCACCCTTACTGATTTTAACAACTGAGAGCCTATCAGTTGTTGAAACAGTCCATTACTTGATTCTGATGGACTTATGTTTCTGTTTTTACTTTATTCTCATCATCTGCCTGGCCTTTCCCAACTATGTTGGGATCGGCTTCCAGTCTAACCGGATGCAGCTGAATACCAGTATTTTATATGGAGCGACTGCCTATCTGACCTCTACAACCCAGTTACTGGGTAATACGATAACCCTTGGTAAGACTGGTTGTCAGATTTTCGGGCTTCTGACTACCCGTAACGACTGTCAAAGATCCACCAATGACAGCCGGAACCAACGGCTTAACCTGCTTTCTGAGGCATGGAGGGGTCTCGGTATGTAAAGATGGTCACCCATCCACAGACCAACCGCGGCAAGCATAGCTTAACCTGATCGATCGACCTGTCCGGCTGTTATTATTTAGCCACGGGTCCCACTGTTGTTTTTACTTTTATTCTGTAGATTCTTAAATCAGTGTAAATACTTTTTTCCAGCACCTTTGGACAGTAGCCGTAGAAGAAGCTCAACTGATCCATGAACTGCGACTAATGAAAGACTTCTACCTGCTGGGTCGCGGCGAACTATTCCTGGAGTTGTTGAGACTGACTGCGCACATGCTTGATAAACCTACTGCCCGGACTTCTACTAGAGGTACATATTCTTCAATACAGTGATTAGACATGTTAAAAAGTATTTACTTGGCGAGACATTCATTTATTAAGATATACCAACAAGTTCTGTGTATAATAAAACTTAAGCACTATAAGTAACAACAGTCTCGGACTTACATAGTCGCCAGTTACAGGACCTGTAATTCAGGTTAACCAGCAATCATAGAAATAGGTGATAACACATAATAATAATAAAACTAAAGACTCTAGAATTTGGAAATTATAGCTAAATACTTCTTACACTAAAGATTAATAACAAAAAGGAAAATAAATGAGATATTACAGAATTGTCTGGTAATTTTCATGCCAAATCCATTAAAATCACGACAGATGTGTCATTAATGTTAAGGCAATTGATAAGGTTGGTACTGCTGTCTGGTACCATTCCTACGGTAATTTTATGTAATTATCAATATCATCCTTTGGATTCACGACTTGGATGCTTACGTAGTCTTTATCGGTAAAATTATGAACAAACATAAAAAAAAGAAAATATTTTGACCTAAAAAATGGGGTGTTGTTGTGTTATGGACATGGCCGTGTGTTGTACGTGAATACGTTTACGTAACGGGGTTGATCCGCTCGGCCGCATTCATTGTTTTACGTTCCCGACACTGCTCGACTCTGTCATATGGTGTGTTATTGGTACCATTGGATTGCTCTTGAGAAGCCCTTTCCAACCGAAGTATACGATCTCTGTATTTGGATTTGGCTTTTTGACGCGTATAGGCCGACATTATAATATATTTTTGATATTATTTTTCTTTTTATTTTAAGTTAACACATTATAGTAACTGTCACTATTTTACCTAATGCTTTGTACACAATCGATAGATTTTGACGAGAGCTGACGATTGAAATTTAAACGAACGTCGTAGCTTTTCCGAGTCAAAAGTTATACTAAGTGGAAATTAGAGATGCACCGAAATTCGTTTCACATTCGGTATTACCGAACTTCGTCTCCGGCCGAATTTCGGTTAGATCTGCCGAATGTCGGCCGAAATTCGGTAGCTTAAATTAATTTAAATAAGAAATGGAAAAGTGAAAAGAAATTTATTTTAAAATGAAATCTAGATCAAATGATGATTTGTAAGTAAATAGGTAACGTGGGTGTTCGTTTTTGTTTTCATTTCCGTAGAAAAGAAAGAACATCACGTATCAAAAATATGCTTTATTAAAATTATCAATTGTAATATTATTATCTATCAGCAAGGTAACATAACATTCTGGGTGACCGCGGGTGGCGAGCGGGACGCGCGCGTGAGTGAAATTACAAGCCACGACGAGGAACGAACACGATCTGACCAGCCGATCGATTCTGTAAAAATGTCACCGTGATAACTTAGGTGAAGTGAGCTATCAATAGGGGCAATATCCCTAACATCAAATGGAATAACGGCTCACTTCACCTTAGTTTTCACGGTGAGATTTTTACAGAATAGTACTGCTGTTCATTGAGCAAAAGCGCGCGAAATGTAACCGAAGTTCGGCCGAACTTCGGCTTCGGTACATATTTAAACCGAACATTCGGCCGAATTCGACATTCGGCAGGACCCACTTTCGGTGCATCACTAGTGGAAATTTCAATATGCAGCAAAATGACCTCAAAGTGGCGGCGCTTCACCCTCCACCGCGCGCGATGCGTCACAGTCCTCACTTGGCTTGGCTTGTTCTTTGATCCTTTAACTATCCAATGGTGTGATTGAATTTAGGAACAAGATGATAGATATGAAGCTGAATATGCTGATATGAAGCAAACTGTATCCCCCGATTTTGTTATCATTGGTTTTTTTGACTTGTCTCCCACTATGAAAGCAATTTTAAAGACGTATTCACGTCAAAATACTTAAATAATAAGGAATCAAGTCATTATTATAATTGTTATTTCCAGATATGAACCATGCATTCCAGTTAGCAGCAAGAGCGGTATTCCTAAGTAACAGTGCCGACATAGAAAAGTTTAGTTTTGAGCTACCATATGTGAAGCCTAACACTAACCTTACAGCTAACACTACTGTTGAAGATGATAGCACTACTGGTATGTATCAAACTACAGCAGAATGCATAATCAGATCACCTACCAACCTACAAGGCGATAGCGTCAAGGTAGCCCGGTATTTTCTTACGTTTTTTGAAATTTGCAGGGCAATGTCAGGTTGTACGTTGATCTAATCATCATTCGCGGCCGTATTAAATATTTATTTATAGAATTATAATCATAAAAACCATCAATACAATTTTCTAGGTTCATATAACCGATTGTAACACAAAGATGTATGAACTTTTCTGCTGACTACCTACTCAACTCATTATTCATATAAATTGGTGTCTAACCCGAATTCCATAGACATCCGAATGCGGGTAAACGACCAAGTGTGATTGCGTTATTATACAGGGTGTGAGTTTTCGACTGCATTTTTGTCCACCGCAAGGATGCGGTGGAAAAAAATGCACTCGAAAACTGTCCGAAATAATTTTATTGTTTATTATCTATATAAAAATGAATTGCTGTTCGTTAGTCTCGCTAAAACTCGAGAACAGCTGAACGGATTTATCTTATCTTGGTCTTGAAATGTTCGTGGAGGTCTAGAGAAGGTTTAAAAGGTGAGAAAAAATCGAATAATTCCCGGGAAAACCCTAAAAACAGCCCTTTTCTATTTCCCATACAAACGTTTTCTAAATAAAATGTAGAGTCAATTTGAACTTTATTGCAAAATAATAATACCACTTCATGCTTCATTCAAAAAATGATTTTTTATTAAATAAGGATTTGTTTTGTTTGTTTTAAAATTAATTTATACAAAAGTTTAGGTCTTTTATTTATCGATTGAGGCAGTACGAAGTCTGCCGGGTCAGCTAGTTTTATTATAATTTTTACATCTCTTCTTAGAGTAACGATGGAAGAAGTTCAAATATGATTGGACCAACATTCAGCTACGTAAACTCCGCTCACTGACGCAGTCATAATGTCATCAAATAAAGAATACTTGCGTACATACGATTTAATTAAATTGCAGTAGCGGATGGCTGGTCCAGTATAATCCTGAAGTACGATTTCAAATGGCCTCTCCACCTGTTATTTACGCCTGAAGTACTAGCACGGTATAATGATATGTTTCGTTTACTGTTGAGGATTAAGAAGACTCAGCATGATCTACACGCCTTGTGGAAGACTTACAAACAGTCTGCTAGGTAAGTTAGTATATTGAATCGCGTTTGCCTCTTTCCGGAAATATATTGTGTAATTTGAGCATACATAACCTCGATTTACTTAAAATAAAAGTCTTTAGGACAGCATGGAATTTAAAATTGAGTGCAGGTCGGACGTTTTGGTGGACTGTCTTATATAATTTTAATGTTCGAAAAGTAATACTAGTAAATACACACATCAAAAGTGTCTAGGGATCAACATATATTTTTGCAATAACTTTTCTCCTGATTGATATTAATTAAAATTTTCTTTAAGGATTCATCAAATAAAGTGTTTTCGTTTGTCACAGTAACGATAAACCAAGTCACCTTTGCATTAATAAAGAAATTTGCCATTTTCCTAATAAAGGGATTTTTGACATTTGAACCACTAACACAAAAGTTCGAAAAAAAGACTGAAATAACAGTTTTCTCTAAAATTTTATTGGGTAACTTAAACAATTAATAATCCGTGTTTCTACCGCGAACACTAACAACACAAGAACATCGGTTTGGCATACTCAAAATGAGTTCATCCAAATCACGCTGTGGAATGGCCGCCCATGTTCGTTGCAACAACAAAAAAAGGTCTTCTTGCGACTGGATACCCTCCATATTCGGCAGAGCTCTTCTCTGTAGCATATCCCATGCATGCTCAATCGGGTTCAAGTCTGGCGACTGAGCAGGCCAGGGCAGGACATTGATGTTAGCTGCGGCGAGAGTCTGTCTTACAACTCTTGCGGTGTGCGGTCGTGCATTATCATCAGTGATAGGAATAGGTAGTGCCTATTTGCCTAAACTTCGAAGAACAGAGACAAGAAACGGAGACTTCCTTAGGACTACATTTTTTCCGGGACATCTGTCCCGAAATTCGGGAAAACACTTAAATACATTTAAAAAAATATGTTATTTAGAATAAGTAATTTATCTATATTTACCTAAAGTTTGCGACTAGACAAAACATTTATAATTTATAACTCCATAATAATAGCTTATCCTATATCAGGCTTTTTTTTTTTTTGTGGATGGGAAATCATCCAATGACCCCTCCCGCTCTGGGTGGAGCAGAAGGGAGTGTCAGACTCTTACTGACTAAAACCCACCCGTGTTCCTTCCTTAGCCCTTTGTGTTCCGGGGTAGCGGTAACCCTTTCAGACAATCCCGCTGCCCCGGCAGGCTTCGGCCCTTGCGGGCCCCTTCCTTATGCTGACATCTCTTTGAGGCGCGCGTGGAACACGTACGCGCCGTCCGGCACGGGCCTGGTCCTGATCGGACGGAGAGTTACCCATTACTCTCCGCCCGCAGGCCCGCGCCTACGGTGGCCGGGAGTCGTCTCGCGGCTCCCGACGCCCGGAGCGTCTCCCGCGGTGGCTGGGACGTGAGGCCCTCTCCCTCAGCCGTCCCGCCACCTCCTTCGCTAGCATGACTGCTTCGCAGAAGGAGGTGACTGCCTCCCACTCCCTCTCGCCCCGGACCATGGCTCGAACCAGGGCCAGGCGCGAGAGGTCGCCGCCGCTGCCGATCGCCTCTGCGAGAACACGGCGGTGCTCCGCCCAATTGGGGCATACCGCCACCGTATGCTCCACCGTGTCCTCCGGGCGACCCTCGAGTGGCGACACCCGGGCGTTTCCTCCCGCCCGATGGTGTGCAGGAACCTCCCGAAACACCCGTGTCCGGTGAGGACCTGCGTCAGGGGGTAGGTGAGGGCGCCGTGGCGCCTCTCTAGCCACTCCTCAAAGAAACTAAAAAGGTGTGGAATAAAATTAGTTGGCATGAACTAAAACTCACACCAACACCTCGACTTCAGGTGCAAAAACAGTACTGTTTTTTTATTTTCTTTTCTTTTGCTTATATCTCGAAAACGGTGTGTCCTATCGCAAAAATAATGAAAATTTCGACCCCCTTTAGAGTACCCGTTAACCCCTAAAACTCAACACGTTGGTAATAATTTTTCATATTTTCCATTCAAAAGTGAAAAATTCCATATAAAAACCGTCGAGACTGCCCCACTGCCCAAGTGCGCATCTTCGGCTCAAAAAAAAAAAAACACGGGGTAGGGCAAATAAGTACCTACTTAACCTACTTACCAGGTGGAGTCGCGATTGTCAAATTCGATTTGGTTGTGTCAAAATTATTTTTAAATTTAGAGATATTTTTTTTTGCAGAATAGCTTTAAGATTCTCATAGCCAAAAGTAAGGAATTTTAGTGATAGTTTAGTTCGGTGTATGTACAACAGAATCGGCAACAATATTTTAATTTTAATGTTACAAATTCTTCACCAAGTGCCACAAAGTCATGTTCGCTTTTACGGTGCGGGGCCGGGGGGGCCGGGGCACTTACCTACCTACCTAACTACTGTGTTACGTTATACTTATAACAAACCATCGAAATACAAGCAAATAGCCTGTACCTACTTACCTCTCTGAAACAACTAGTAGCTTAAAAAACGACAATTCACCGTTTAATGTTGAATTTATACAACCGTCTAAACAGTTATAACATTTTTTTTTGTTGCTCCATATTTTTTCACTTCACAGACGCGTGTCTCAAGCGGATGGCACTCGCGCTTGCACAAGTCCCAACCAGTCCGAGATATCGTGTCCGTGAGCGGTGTCTATGTGTGCGTTGCTCGAGCGCACTTTGTATGTAGATTACCTTCTGTACTCTCTGTATTTTGTGGCGGCAACGTCGCGCGCTTGGTTAAAAGTTTTATAGGGTGCTGTTGACGTAAAATTTACAACGTCGCTCATGCGCTTACATAAACCATTTTTATACATATTGACAAAAACAATTAAATTCAATAAAATTCCGTGTTTCATTGTGTATTAAAGATCAACAAGTCATTTACTAAATGTTCTCAAAAAAAAAAAATTCAGAAAATTTTATGGTTGTATTTGTTATGTTTTTCTAGTCTCAAACTTTAGGTAAATATAGACGAATTGCTTATTCCAAATAACATACCTATTCCTATCACTGATTATCATGCATTAACTGAAATAAGGGACCGATTTGCACTTGTAGAGGAACGATGACGTCTGATACAATCGTCTCAGCATAAATTTGAGCGTTGAGGTTGCCTCTGATCCAAATCAACTCAGTTCTTCCGCCGATCCAAATACCCGCCCATACCATGATGGTTCCACCACTATAAGGATGGACTTCCTGGCAGGATTTTAATCGCTGTTGGCGTCCAGGGGTTCTCCAGTGTCGTATACGTCTTGTATCCGGTCTCATACCAAAACGAGACTCATCAGAAAAGCACACGAAACGCCATTGTTCTTCTGCCCAATTTCTGTGTTCAAGAGCCCATTGATATCGAATCCTACGATTGTGCATTGCTATAGGTGGTACCCGTAGCGGTCTTCGGGAATGAAGGTTCACTTCATGCAAGCGGTTTCTGACTGTTTGGTCGCTAATTAAGTTCCCTGAAGAGTGATGAAGCCTCACGGCTAACATCATGGCGGTTATTGTTGGAGCTCTTCGAGTTAAGATTTGAATGTATCGGTCTTGTCTCCGTGTGGTGCAGCGATACCGTCCTCCATGGCGCTCAGCCACGGTACCAGTGCTTCGGTAACGTGTCCAAAGTCGACTGATAACACTCTGACTTGTATTCAGAGCTAAAGCCACAGTACGTTGCCGGGAACCAGCTTCTATCATTCCCACGGCTCTGAGCATTTCTTCCCTGCTTAAATGACGTCGCCGCTCCATAATAACGTTGGTTTTAATCAGTAGTAGGGAAACAGTAGCACTAATAATGTCTTCAATGCGTTGTATGTTTTTATAGGGAAAATATTGACAGCTGATTTTCATCTTTTACTCGAATTTGATTCACAGTTCCTGATTCAAATTATGAAATGCACCAAAAAGGATCCATATAAATTAATAAAATCATAAATTTATTACAAAGCCACATCTCAATCTCAAGAAATCCGCATAAAAATGCTTGATCCCTAGACACTTTTGATGTGTGTACTTATCTTATAATTTGACTTTTGATTTTGAGCAACTCAAAACCAAACAAATCAAAAGTTTTTTTTTTTGTGATTAAGTAGATGAAGCCAGAATCAGAACCTTTCCATCATACCCACTCAAATTGCGGACGTCATCGTTATTACGTTGACTTTTGTGGTGTATAGCTGGACTTATGTGCCTAACTACGCCATAATAAAATTAAAAAAAATAATAATAAAAAAATAAAAAATCGACGTGAGATCGCTGACAGTGTTCTATTGTTGAGGATATTGAATAGTGAAATCGATTGCTCTCATTTATTATCAAAATTTTCATTAAATGTCCCACAAAAATTCACAAGGTATAATCCCCCAATAAGTGCACCATATGCATCTACTAATTACAGACAAAACTCGTATATCGTGAGGGCGAGCCGTAGTTTTAACAAATTATGCAAGGAACATGATTTTGATGTTTTTACCACGAAAGTGTCGTCGGCAAGGAGAAGCTTGAGCCTTACCTTCTTTGGTCACTATAAAAATATAATTAAATAAATATCACCTAAGTATTGTTTGTGCTTAATCTTATTTATATTCTGTATTCTGTGTTCGTATACAGACTAAATTATGTGCATTATTGTGTTCCTACTTTATACCGAGAATGTTCACATTTTTCTTTTATTAAATTACCTATAAGTGTAAACTTGTATTGGCTGCCAGGATAATAGGGTGATCACTGTTTTGTCAACTTAGCTGTAAGTTTTCCATAAATTTAAATAAATAAATAAATAATATTATTAATCTTGAATTACCAATATGCAATCATCAAACTTGAAAACTCACCAAGAAAAACGAATTGAAATGAGCTCATCTTCATATACAGTCTCAGTTTACTGTTAGATCTAATGCTAATATTGATTGATCGATTTCTAGCTTCGCAATGTGCCAACTGCACAACAAGCTAATGTTCCTGATGGACAACCTGCAACACTATATGCAAGCCGACGTGCTGGAGACCAACTTCTCCCGGCTCATGGAAGCGGTGCACAAGACCAATGACTTCGAGAAACTTAAGAAGGCGCATGCTACATTCCTCGCTGATATACTGAGTCAGTCGTTCTTAACTGTTACTTCTGTAAGTTGATTTTATACTGTTCCACTGAGATTGGTCGCCATGGCCGAAATTCGGTCTACAGGACTTTAATTTCATTGCGACGTAAAGGTTTTGCCATCCAAATCAGCTGTTCCCTACATTTATCTTCGTCTATCTCGTCAAAATGTAGGGAACAGCTGATTCTTTTTCGCGAATTCAGGTTTGGTCCCATAGTAAAAGTTGTTTGTTATCATGAGTACAATCACGTGTTTAGGTATCGGTCATTAATTACCAGTCACCCTATATATTTTTCTATGCATTTACACGCAAAAGCTGGTTCTCTTTACCATTTGTTTCGATTTTAGTGGATGGTTCAGTATTTTTTACTGGTATTCAGCTGCATCCGGTTAGATTGGAAGCCGACCCCAACATAGTTTGGAAAAGGCTAGGCAGATGATGATGCTTCAGTATTTTTATCTCAAGAAGCGATGCGCGTTTTACATGTGGTAACCAAGTGTACCAACATTCTGTGAATGTGTGCGTGAAGACGAGTAGCGTCAGCACATAACACACACACTTCCGACTTCGCTACTGTCTCGGACGATACCGAGAGCTCCTGCGCTTACACACACATTCACAGTGTATATGAGTGTTGGTAAACGTGGTAACCACAAGTAAAGCGCGCGGCGCTTCATGAGATGAAAATACTATATGCTCCCGAATCCCCAAGTAATATTACAGAATACATATTTTCAATTTGGTTTCAGTTGTCTTCAAATGCTTGTTTAATTCGTAATTTATGAATCATCTTGTTTTCAAGTAAATAAAGTTCTGCATTATGTTTCAGTCTTGTGACAGCGACACTTCGTGCGACACGACGGACTCGCTGAACAACCCGGTGTTCTGTAACATAATGGAACTGCTGAAGCTCTGCCACTCCTTCTGCGGGATGAACGATAATGTCGCCGATAGGGAGGCCGAGGATTATTATATTAGAGGATATTCTGAACGGTTAGTATTCATCAATTGTTTGAATGTACCGTAGGTTTGTGGTGGCCTATCAGTTTCCTTAAATAATTTTAGAGACCTATAAAACTAATCTAAAAAAGCGTTCATTGCTAGATCTAATCCTAAAGAATTTGCTATCGATTATCCTTTTGTTTTTTTTTTTTTTACTGTCTTGCGTTATGTTTCGCAATTATTTTTGTAATGAATAAAAAAATGTCAAATAAAAAGTTTAAAGTGCGATGTAAGAAATTAGCAGGAAAATGTACCTCACGGCTGCGCCAAAAAGGCCCGATTCAGAAAAACTGCCAGACCCAAATCTGCGAAACAGACCTGGAGAACTCAATAATATTGTAGTAACAATTTTTTTTTTAAATATTTCAGGTTCAGCAAGCTGGTAAAGCAATTGATGCAGCTTCTAGTTTCTCTACGCGACCGTCCCTGCGGCGTCTACCTAGCGCGCCTATTGATGAGGCTCGACTATAACCGCTGGCTCAGTGGAGAAGCGCAGCTCACACAGTCTGTTACTAACATGTTGAGATGCTAATGAAGACGTGAGATGGTAGAGAAACCCTGGAATAAGTCGGTATGGGGATCAATGGTCGTCGAAAAGGCCTTTGCTTAGAGTAGCACAAAATAAAGGCTGGTGTTATAAAGGACCTTTAAAAACTGATAATGTTGCAGCACCTCTTTAAAAATGATAATACCTAAGTGCTCACACATGAGCGATATACGTCGATGACAGAGGCATCCGTCGACGTGTCCCTCGTGGAAACTAACCACGCAAGGCTGGAGGTAACTCGAATTAACACACACACACGCAACACACACGTCACAAATACTCGTCACATTTGAATACCAAATATGATTGTGTATTATAGATTTCAATAAAACATGGATTAATTTGATGTAACTCTCGAAAAATATTACATGATTTTATAAAAATCCTTTTCTATTTCATTTGTTATCTTTATAAATAAAACCACAAAACTGGCAATATTATGTTTTTTATTGAACATCATTGTCATCGTCATCATCATCATCAATATCTTCATCTTGTAGGACATTGGTACCATTTTCTTTAGTGTTTTGGTTTAAAGCATGTTCAGCATGTTGCATCATGAAGGTTTTAGTTAGTATACACTTGGTCATGTGGCAGGAACATGGGAGGGGGTGTTCAACTTCTTCTGGGTCTAACATCGTCATTTGTAAGTTGTACCTGTAACAATTTAAAAAAAGTAAGCCCACGTTCGGATTTTATCGCGCACTGGATTTTCAACTCTCGTTGTTGAGCCGAGCATTGAGAATCCAACAGAGCGGATCCCAGTCCCAGTGGGTCAAAAAACACTTAGGTTTCTAATCCTCGGCGCTAAGCAGTGAGGAAAAACGTGCCCTTGCGAAACTGGGCTTTGAAGGAATTGAAATAAGATGATGACTGTGATAGAATTTTGGGTGTTGGTATGTTGGAGAAGTGCATTCAATAAAAATACCTGGCAAGTTGAAAGATTAGCATCTTAGTCAACAACATTTCGAATTGAATAAATATGCAAATCAATTAAGGTGCTTAAAAACATGCTAATGTGATCTAACAAAAAACCTATAAACAAAAGTCAGCGGCTCCGATTCTGTTGTTCACAAACTAAACTAAAGTTCAGTCCATCTTTTCCTTTCTATTTCAATATGAAAAGGACAGAAGATAAATAGTTTAGTCCCGGCAAATTAGATAATCCATAGACAAGTTTAGACGTGATTAAAAAATTGTCTACTATAAATACGTCAATTTACCGACTATAGCTATCGCCAAAAATCGAGAAAATCAGTAGCCACCCCAAGACACTACACAAAAGCGAGCGTAAAAAAACGTTGAAAATATCCTACCTTCTGCTTGTAACTTCTGCCCTGTTCATATCCAACTGGAAGGCGATAGGTTCTTCCGCTTCCACCTCCTGCTGTTGCGGCAACACTATAACCGTTTGTTTCCAATGTGTTGCCGCACTCTGTGGACTTGTGCCCAGAACTGTATGACTGTCTCCTGTAGTGTTAGGAAGCTGGGGGAAATTACACTCGAACCATATGCAGAGGCCTTGGTAGTTACCAGTTTTGCTTGCACCTGGAATTGAAAAGAGAAAAATTATGTTGTTGTCTTTTCTCACTCACCGACAGTATGAAATATATACAAAGTTGATACGACAGATGGGCTTTCCTTTAAACTGCCTATACTAGGTATCATTATCAAGCTCTCTACCAAAAATCAATTAAATTGAAACAGTAGTTTAGTCGCAAATGATTTTTTAAGTTTTTGCACCGTTTGAACACGATGTATTTTTCCTAACAGCTGATTATGTCTACAGGCATAGGTCATGCACCTTAAAACGATAAATCTACGATACGTTGTTGCCGCTCTTACGCAAGTCATAAACCAATACGTAGTACATAAGAGAGTGACAATCCTATTGGCAAAACATCACGTGCGTAAAAGAAATAGAAATAGGTCAGTGTGTTGCTATTGTATCTTAGATCCTTGCGACACAGAATACCGAGAGTACAGAAGTCTACGCTCGGCGGTCGCGCTATGGTTGTCAACTTTGGCTTATGCACAAAAAACTATCGTGGTAGTGGCACTCGCATCTAGTTGTTTGATTTATTGATGATGATGAGAAACGAAAAAACCAATAATAACTAAAATATTTTAATTTTAATGTTATTGTTACATTACTTTGTCACAAAGTGCTACAAAGTCATGTTCGCTTTTACTTTACGGCGCGGGACTGGGGGCCGGGGCGCTTACCTACCTACCTAACTACTGTGTTACGTTAATACAAACCATCGAAATACAAGCAAATACCTACTTACCTCTCTGAAACAACTGGTAGATTAAAAAACGACAATTCACCGTTTAATGTTGAATTTAAACAACCGTCCACTGAACAGTTATAATTTTTTTTTATTGCTCCATTTTTGCACTTCATAGACGCATGTCTCAAGCGGATGGCACTTGCGCTCGCACTAGTCCCAACCAGTCCGAGATATCGTGTCCGTGAGCGGTGTCTATGTGTGCGTTGCTCGAGCGCACTTTGTATGTAGATTGACTTCTGTACTCTCTGTATTTTGTGCTTGCGATCAGTAAGTGGGGCCTCCAAAAAACTTGTTTTTTCAGTGCGCCGACGCTACCCTTCCGGAACGTAGGTACGTACGCGGAAGCTCCTGCGCCCTTATTGTTTTGTCGAACTTGTGCGCTGACAATAATTGTGAATTTATTTTGTTATTGTGATAGGACACTAAATAAGTTTAAGACAGTATTCCTTTTTTTATTGTGACAGGACAGGACACGTAACTTGGGATTATTATTATTTAGTGTTAGTGTTTTTTTTTTTGTAATTGACTGTTTCTATTGTGATAGTTAAACTTTGGTTGTGTGTGTGTATAATTAAAGTGTTCAAAAATACCTCGTGTAACTGACACGGCGTCAGAATACACTGACATGATTTTAATCTACGGCGAATGCCGTGGAAACGCAACGTTAGCTCTACGAACTTACAGAGAAAGGTATTGTGATAGCCGCAATTGCCCTAGGAATGCCCGCACCATACAGTTGGCAGTACAAAGATTACGGGACAATAAACGTATAGTGCTGTAACAGGAGGGAGTGCCACCGCGGTAAATGCCCGCTGCTTGGGACGAAAGAATTTTAGACAATTTTTCCCGCAGCCCGACGAGTCTCCACAGAGCCGCCCGGCAGTTTAGATGTTGCCATAGAACTATCTACAAGGTTCTAAAACGTAAAAAACGCAAACCTTCTAAATATCGGAAGGTGCAAACTTTTTTATCGAGAGACTTGCCGATCAGCAACAGTTACTGCCAATGGCTACTAAATAAAACATCCGAAGACCGTCATTTCTTAACTAATTTAATATGGACCGATGAGAGTACTTTTACTCGGACCGATCTGGAATCGGCAAAATCTCCGGTACTGCAGTTTGGAAAATCCACAGTGTGTTTCGAGTTACTCTGCCCGCGCGCGACGTTGGACGTTGCCACTTTGTATAGTTATCCAAGGTCAGTCACCAGGCCCAAGTTTTTATGAAGTTTGGGTTTCTCCTTTATTTACAAAGGGTGGTTGCGTTTTATTCTGATTTGTAAGCTATTTAGTTTGTTTGAAACAAAAAAATTCTCATTTATGATGCTTTTTATTTTTATACCGTATCGAATTAATACTAAACACGTATAGTATACGTAGTGTAATTTAATGCCCCTCTGTCGTATCAACTCTGTATATATGTTACGGTAAACGTGATTAACTGGGCATTATTAATAAGGACCGGCCATTATTAATAATGCCCAAGAGCGATGGGCAGTGATTAATTTATCACTTTGACCGGCCATTACACACACAAAATTAATTTTTCGATGTCACGTAATTACGCGTAGATATACGCTCCGGCAGACTAACACCAACTTATTTTGAGCGTAGATGTACGTTCCGGCATACGAAAGGTTAATAATGCCCGACAGCCCGTGGTCCATGTAATAAGTCAGTGTTTGAGATAGCTTGAATTTATCACAAATGACGTCAGGGGCACCTCGAGGTTCGGTTTGGTTAGGTTCCTTTAAACCCTGCAGACAGAAATAGGAGCCCCGCGCAGCGGGGCTCCGTCGACCTGACGTAAAAATCACTGTACGCTGCGAAAATAAATTGTAGTGTGTTTAGTGATATTTTGAGTTGAATATTTTGCTGTGCAATCAGTAATTTTGATGGGAATTCGGAATCTTATTGCATAGAAAAAGGATATTTTTTGATTTGCGTTTAAATACTACCCATTTTTAACTGTTTATTTTTTAACTAATATGTTCAATAGTTTATTTTTTGTTAACTTTTCATGGGTTTTTATTTATTTTATAACTTTCACCAATATGTGTCGTGAATTATTAATAATTACTACTAAAAGTAATAAATTTCGATCGTTTATTCACATTTACCAAAACATGTGGTTATTATTAATAATTTTGTAAAAATATTAATAATTTTCAATTAATCAGATTTACCGTAACAT
The DNA here is from genome assembly GCA_949316385.1 of Globia sparganii. Lineage (NCBI taxonomy): Eukaryota > Metazoa > Arthropoda > Insecta > Lepidoptera > Noctuidae > Globia > Globia sparganii. Next base: position 9,032,432 of record OX438670.1, read on the forward strand.
ATATCGCACACCTAGATCTAAACAGCGATTAACTCAAAAAAACACTTTTTTCAGAAAAGATGAAAAACTGATTACCGTCTCCCTGTACACTGAAGAGTTTTCTGTATTGGTCAATGCTTTTTAAATGCAAATAGAATAAAAATGTTATAAGAATCCTGTGTTTTAATCGTGTAGTGAGTTAAGGAATTTGATGGCACGCATAACTCAAAAATTTAGATTTTCGAGTTAGCTCTCTTTAGACCTAAGTGTGCGATATATACATTTAAATAAATTGTTTATTATGGTGATGGACATTGCATTTTATAAAGTACCTATATTATATGTATTAAATTATATTATTATTGGAAGAATCTGAAATTCTGAACTCTAAAGTTAAAAACAATTTTACCATTCCCTTTAACATCTGTCTTAATTTTAATATTAAAGCATTTTTCAGTTTTTTTCTTAGTCTGATGATTTCATGGAGAGGGAAACAAAACATCTCATAGTGAAACAGCATTTTTATATTTTACACAAAACTCAATCATTATTTTTTTAAGGCAACAGTCTGGGTACAACACAGTAAAATTTACACTGAAGCACAATAATTTATTAACTTTGAATTCTCATAATTTTATTAATTTGTTTGCTTTTGTTAATGTATTTTGACTGACAGTTCAATTTTTTTTTATAGGACACTTGACAAGATATTGCTGACACATGTATCACTACATAATTATGTAGTGATGTGCAATTTGGTAATAATACTAATGAGTGATGAAACTCAAAACTCAACTTTTGAACCACCAGTCCACCACAAGTGTTGTTCAAAAGAGGCTGCAGCTTTTGGTATGCTATGATAATATAAAATTACACTTACCAACAACATGTTGTATGCTGTATGAATTTAAATCATGTGGTTCATCCTCTCTTAAGTTGACCCAGCAGAGGGCCACTTCAGTTCCCAGCAGGTCATCAGGTTTTATGGTAAGGATCTCTGGCTTGCTGCCTTTACTTGCCCTTAGCTCTCTGGCGAACGATGACATAGATACTCCATGTAAGCTGTCCCAATTGTTGTATAGTGATGGCACACTGGAAAATAATAGGTCAATTATTTTATGAGCCATTGAGGTATAATGCTGGATCATCATCAGCCTACAGCAGTCCACTGCTGGGCTTCTCCTATTGCACGCCATTCAACTCGATTTTCGGCAACTCTCATCCAGCTGCTATCCTGCGAAGATTGTTGCTCCACCTAGCCTTAGGGCGTCCTACCTTAAGTTTACCGCTTTTCTTTTATGGCTATGCCGACCGCACAGTGGCGTCCTCATAGTTTGTTTGGTTATTTCATACAATTTAGAATGAAAATGCAGAAAAGGTAGTTTTATAAATTATTTAGTTTTATTATTATCCTTAAAACGGATAACAGTGGCCACTATATTCTGTTTTAAGGATTATGATTAAACTAAACAATGGCCCCGATTCATCTTTAGTCCTGTCAAATTAGATAATCCATAGACAAGTTTAGATGTGATTAAAAAATTGGCTACTAAAAATACGTCAATTTACGTCAGGCGCTGACTAATTTGACAGGACTAAACTAATATTTATCTTCTGTCCTTATCTTAATGAAGTAGAAAGAAAAAGATGCACTGAACTTAAATTTAGTTTATTTTGTGAACAACAGAATCGGGGCCAATGTAAAACTACAGTTTCTAATAATATTAACATATAATCTTGTGAAGCACAACTTAATGTGCATATTTTCTGCATTTTCATCCTAAATTGTATAAAATAACCAAACAAGCGAGTAGGGCGCCACTATGCGGTCGGCATAGTCTTAATGCTGGATGGTAGACAATTATGCAGTGGCTAGCAGGCAGGTTATAATTAACCTTCCTGCTAGCCACCAATGTTGCAACCAATGTTGAAGGACACTGAACAATCTTTATGCATTTGGATAAATTAAAAAGTTCAAATATTCATTACCCTTCTTATTATTGAAAGAATGGTGAATTTCTGATGCAATGACATCAAATAATTATTATTTCAGGTCATATTGTGAAATAATGTAGGTAAGAGGTGTGTCTTACCTACATGGTGCAATATAAATAGTAGCACTCTCAGGGAATATTTCTCCTCCATCTTTGAGGAAGCGGTCTCTGGCAAACAGGACCGAGTCTAACATACCCTCGTGGAGTAAGTAGAAGCCCATCCACTCTGATACTATGGCATCAACTTTCATGTAGTTAGGTAAAACTACATCTTCTACTCTGCTGTGAATTACCTAAAATTTTTTCAACTATTTTTTAATCTTTTAATTTACCACAAAAAATATTGCTGCACTTCTAGAAGTAACATCAAAATAACTTGGTAGATTAGCAATAGAACAATACCAAATAAATTACTTTGCACACTGTTAATACTTTCGTATTAACAGTGTGCAAAGAAGCACTCCCCACAATATTGATGATTTCCACACAAAACAGGTTCTCTAACTAAACTACAGCTATGTACGGTTACAACAGCTTTAACAGCCACAGGTCATATTTTAATAAACACCTCTTTGTCATAGGAGTTGATAGGAGTCACAGACAGTTCGTTGTGCAGGGCCAGCATGAAGGACGAGGAGACAGCAGCTCATGTCCTTCTAAACTGCCCGGTGGTCCCCACATGCACTAAGCACTTCTACCCTCCGTCAGTAACGTCAAGTTGTTGCTGGCCTTCCTTGAGCAACTGGGATGGATTGAATAATCGTTTTTCCCACTCTTACAAAAATACGTAATACCTAGTGTGCATAGGTAAGAAAGAAAAGAAATTTCAAAATAATATAATCTTAATTTTATTATACCTACCTCTATAACATTTTCAAATTTGTTTTCCTTCACTATTTTCTTAGCTAAATTTGCCAAATTACTGGCTTCAACAGCAAATACTTTTTTAGCACCAGCTTGAGCACAAAATATGGACAAAATCCCTGTTCCACACCCAACATCCATTACAACTTTGTCTTTAAAATATGCCTTGTTATTTAAAATGGCATTCTTATAAGCTAGGGTTCTTGGCTCATCTTCAAGCATTAACTTATGCACCTAAAACAAATATTTTATGAATATCAAACACAGTTTAGGATTTAACTAAAATATTTTTGGTTATCCTGTTGAGTATTACTTCCAAGTCTTCATAGCTTGAAAAATATTGTGCCGAGTCCACCTCCATTATATAATTATTCTTATGTTATAGATTGCTTTAATTATATGAAATAAACAATAAAAAAACAAAAAAAAAACAATTCTTTGATAGACACGCTAGCTAACCTCTACAAAATTAATCAAAACATTGAACAGTGTTGCTGTTGACTGCTCATTGAAAAGTTTTCCCAGTGTTACCAACCTTTACAAAAATATACCCCCAAGATTTTTTAAAAATCCCCCTAAAAAACCCTAATTATCTCAAGTTAAAATTTCTTTCATGTAGTGCTCCCTAACTCGTTCATAACTCATAAAATAAAAAGCATGGGTAATTAGTCAAGAGACCTCCACAATAACAAACGAAAACATAAACAAACGTCATTACGTCAGGTTGTCAGTTGTCACCTGTCAGACGTCACGGAGCGAAGGATTGAGCAAATAAATCATAAAACAGAGGTGCAAACCTCTCAGACTGAGGTCTGAGGTGCAAACCGCAGATAGAGAATGATATCTGCGGTACAAAAGGCATTGAGTTATGGAAAGATACGGATAAATAAATGAATGAAAATGAATATGAAAAGATCGAAGCTAGCAACTGCCCTGGCAATCCAATACACTGTAACTTTTGAAAACTAAAGAGATTTATGACTATATACAGTTCTCCAGCATGTTTAAACCTTCATTTGAACGTAGTCCAGTGTTTTTTAGCTTGCCATATCTTGCAAAATATATATTGAAATGAAAAAAATTGGTTGTCTTTAAAGTCGGTTTACGGACGATGTTTTTACGTGATCACGTCATATAGAAACATTGATGAATAAATGTGACACAAGCCAACGCTTGGGCCGATCGTGCCTCTCTATCGCTCGTTCCGCGCTCTCGCTTGCACGCTCAGGCTCAAGCGGAACTTGACAATTTTTCGTGCGTGCGTGCAGCCGGTGTTCATCGATCTAAAAGACGTTATCACGTCAAAAATTGTTGGTCAGGGGTACTAAACAGACATATAGAAACTCACTAAGTTGATTTTGGATTCACACAGCAGCGCAGTTGGTTCCATTCCACGCACAGGCCACGTTCGTTTCATTCAGATCTTAAAAAAGCATAAGACAATTACGTATGATAAAAACATAATAATAGAAAGAAGAAAGAATATTATTGCACAAGTCCCTCAATCTAAAACCAATTTTGCTGCTACACAATATAATAATCAATCAGCACGGTTATATAATAAAATAAATAAGGACATATACATTTACACTGAACATCTTCATAAAGTTAAGATAATGCTAATAGAATGGTTAAAATCACGCACTTATGCAGATATTGAATTATTGTTACAATAAGTGGAAATTAGATAAACTGGTAACGCCACACCCATACGCACATCCTCCCTCATACACACATCCACTCCAACCACACAACTCTCACACCTCACATACCTCAAACATATCACACACCACAGTCGCTCGACACACCTCACACACCTCTCACACATCACACACTCCGCACACCCAACACACTCACATTAATGTACAGAGGCCAGCACATCAAGTTACCCCAATCTGTCAGATTTTCCCAATTGATTAGGAACCTTATTCCTTTGTGCTAAAGTTGAAAATCTATCAAAGAAATTTGACAGATTGGGGTAGGTTGACCTGCTGGCGTCTGTACTTATAAATGTAACAAATTCAAGAAAAAAAAAAAATAATAATAATAAAAAAAATTGTGTAAAATGTACAAACAACCAAAGCTATGGAAGTGCGGAGTCTCCTAACACAGGCGTCAACATGCTTAAAAGGAGGCTCCAATCATAAACTAATGTATATACTAGTTGGTACAGAAATAAACATTTTGTATTTGTATTTGTATTCATTCAAGAACTAAATCGCGGTGCGGTGATGTCATTCTATTCCTACTATTGTTCGATTAAAATTGCACATGTTTTTTGAAGCCCCTAAAAATATCCCCAAAAATTTCTGTCTCTAAAAATCCCCCTTTTAACACTTCTTCCCCCTAAATTTAGGGGGGAAACCCCAAAGTTGGCAACACTGAGTTTTCCCCAACCAAAGTTGAAGAATAGAGTAGAATAATTATTAAATAAGTGTACGATTTTCCTTTGTTGATGTGAAACATTTAATTGATGCCCGTCTCTCTCGTCGCACTGAACTCGTATACCTATAGCGTATTTTCTATGCAAAATAGTTTCTATGTTTCAAATCTGCCAGGCGTCCCGCGACGGCGACGCGACGACACAATTTTAATTTTATTCATTTGATGATTTCCCATAATAAAAAAAAAAAAGTGTTGGCTTGTGACCTACGAATAAGTAATAAGTCAGGAAATGTAACTGCGATAAAAAAATGGCCAAACAAATATTAGGCCCAAGTAGGCGGGGCTTAAAAATTGTACAGACGCCAGCAGGTCAACCTACCCCAATCTGTCAAATTTCTTTGGTAGATTATCAACTTTAGCACAAAGGAATAAGGTTCATATTCAATTGGGAAAATCTGACAGATTGGGGTAGCTTGATGTGCTGGCCTCTGTACCCAGCACGTCATCAGTCGGACATTTTTCTTGCAAGCGAGCACTTCTGGTACGTTTTCGTTTTTATCATTGTGAACTACAGCTGTGAATCATCATGCCAGCATGTGTTGTGAAGTGGTGCAGGAGCCATACAAGATTAAAATGTCCAGGGATCACTTTTCACAGGTAAATAGTAGCAAAATTATGATTATATTCAAAGATGTTCAAATACGTTATCAAACCGAGGTGGTCAGTACTATGCAAAATGAAGTCAGTAAATTTTTTAACCAATTTAAGTTTTCTTTTCTTCTTGACGAAATATTGAAAAGTAAATCCATAAAATTTAGATATGTTTATAACATTATTTTATTTTGCTTATTTTGTTTTCTTTTAGTTTCCCTGCCGATCCAATTCAGCAAAATAAGTGGATAGCTTCAGTTAAGCTAGAAAGACAAGAGTACGACTGGATGCCTGTGAAAGCCAGCAGAGTATGTTCAGTTCATTTTGACGAAAAAGATTTTTATAAATTATTAAAAAGATATACCATGTTACACAAAACTGCTGTATCAGTTTGAAAGTTTCTCTTTTAATGTCTTCTAGACAAAAACTTAATAAATTAATCATATTTCGCGGGACATAGAGTTCATTGGATTGTAAAAAGTAACAAAAAAAAAAAAATATATATATTATAAAAAAACATTGTACAATAATATTCTTTTATTATTGACTTGGTCCGGTGCACTTATTGCATAACATCGTCCACGTCACTATGACTCGGCTGTCATAGCAGACATTGCAGCACGCGCGCTAACCAATCCCGGCTTTCGTTCTGAATTTAAACCAATCACCAAGCATGTGTTCTTGTAACCTCGGAAGTGATTCGTATTTTGAATCATACGTCGTTTTGGTTTGAAGTAGGGCCACTTTTTCTGTGGAATTTGTTCTGAATTAGACTTCCTGACTTATTACTTATTCGTAGCTTGTGACAACATATCTATCTATATAAATAAAAGGAGAAACTGACTGACTGACTGACTGACTGACTGACTGACATATCAACGCACAGCCGAAACTACAAGGACTAGGAACGTGAAATTTTGCATACGGCTTCCTTTTATTATGTAGGGGAGCACTAAGAAGGGGTTTTTGGAAATTCGACCTTTAAGGGGGTGAAAAGGGGGAATTTTGTTTGTATGAAAAATGTTATTGCTTGCGTTAATAAACTTGAAATTTGGTACGAATACACGCAGACGAAGTCGCGGGCGAAGTGCTAGTTCATCAATGTTTCTTTAAGACGTTGTCTGGTAAAACTATCGTCCTTAAACCGACTTTACAGACAACCAATTTTTTTTTTTATTATATCTGCAAATCCTTCTAAAAACTCTAACATTCCTAAGATTTTTTTTTCTCTCCTCTCAGTTTAGGCATAGTAGAATAAAATTGATGTACAGACGCCAGCAGGTCAACCTACCCCAATCTGTCAAAATTCTTTGATAGATTTTCAACTTTAGCACAAAAGAATAAAGTTCATAATCAATTGGGAAAATCTGACAGATTGGGGTAGCTTGATGTGCTGGCCACCGTACATTGGTGACAGTGTGAAAGTGGATTGAATTGAGTTGAGCTTGTATTTTAATAATTTACCTTTTAATTAAGCAAAGTTTTGTTAGCTGGCAACATTAAAACACCCTGTTCCACGAACACAAAGATTCAGAAATAATTAAAATACCTTCAAACAACACGCACGATCTTCTTCAGAAATCGACTAATACCATTGATATTTATGGTTTCTTATAATAGTATTGTGATTTTTGGTACCTCTATTACAGGTGTGGGGTGTAAGCTTAGCACAGGATGCTCTAAGGGTTTAGGTGGATAGGTCTTTCAGAAATATTGAGAGCATATTTTTTTGATTTAGGGATGATTGTGTGTAGAAGACATGCACTTGGCCGGTTTTTACTCTGTGCCACAAAATTGACAGACATTGATTATTGACAAAAAATATTTTTAATCTGTTTCCGTTTTGTACGAGTACGTGCGTTGTTGTAGTTCAGAATTAAGTAAAAATTAAGATTTTCTCCAGATAATGATTTCTAATTAATTTAAATACAACTTACAACTTTAGTTATTGTGACAAAATGGCTAACGAAGGAGATATGTCACTGTTCAATGATGTCTTAGAGCCATTTAGACGAGTGATAAATACGGACCCGCCGAAAGACAAATTGTCGTCTGCTACAAAACTGAATTTTTCTGATAGTAATCAATCTCTGAAAGAAGGTAATATTTTAAATAGTGTCTTATACTTTACGGCAGCCATATTTCTATAAGAATTATCTTTTTATTGAGAAAAATATTTGCAGGGCTCAGTAACCTCCTGTCGCTTGGTAAAAGGAAGTCCAGTATTTGCATGAACGATGCCTGTACGCCTGAAAAACGTATCCGGACGGAGTCTGGCTCCACGCCGGCGTCTGCACCGCTTTCCCCGTGGGAGACAAAGAGGCTGAAGATTGATCTGATAGCTGCTAGAGCTCAGGTAAACACATGCTTTCTCTGCTTGATTATGGGCTAAATTTGCAATAGTCAGATAATATCTCATAGCTGAAGTGTAACTAGTTTGACAGCTTTTGTATAGAAAATATGACAATAATTTTTTTTTAGATAAAAGATAATTGTTTTTCAAATAACTTTTATCTCAGCCCTTGGAAGAATGTCACACATAGGCATTCAAATGTAAAAAGATTATCTTTTATAGTTTTAATGGCTAATACATATACATAACGAGCACTACAGCATTGAAGAGGATTCACCTCTTCAATGCTGTAGTGCTCGTTATGTCTTTATTATTTGGTGTAAAACTATAAAACTATATCCAACTACATCAACTTTAATTTGCTCTGGGAATAGCCTGCCCCGAGCTCTATTACTGCTCTACAGTTTGCGCGTTGTTGTCCTTGCCACTCTGTATATACCTACAACCATTAAAAAGCTTATTTTCTTCCAGATAATACAGTTAGAATCACGCATAAACCACCAGCACACAATTCGCAAGGAGATGCAGATCTTATTTGAAGAGGAGAAAGGGTCTCTAATGGAACAACACAAGAGAGACGAGAAAGCTCGCTCTGAAATGGAGGACAGATTGCAGCTGATTAGGAGGAGAGAACAGGACCTGAAGGATGACTATAATCAGGTTAAAATGTAATTTATTGCTATGAGACCCCTCCGTGCCTTGGAAAGCATGTTAAGCTATTGGTTCCAGCTGGCATTTGTGGATCTTTGACAGTCATAATGGGCAGTCAGAAGCCCAAAAGTCTGACAACCAGTCTTACCAAGCAGTATTGTATTACCCAGTAACTTGGTAAACTTGGTTGTGGAGGCTAGGCAGTCACTCCATCTAAAATACTGGTATTTAGCTACATCCAATTAGACTGGAAGCTGATCTCAACATAGTTGATAAAAGGCTAGGCAGATATAAATGATGTTATAATAACACTGTTACAGTCATTTGAAGCAGATCCACCTGTGTAGAACATCAGAGCAAAATCTCTCTTTGGATACCTGCAACTCAGTGGTAATTTCTGCCACACCATCTGTTGTCAGAGTGAGATCTGTGATTGTGCGGCTTTGACTGGTTATGAATGTTGGTTTGGAGCCAGTGTATAGTAGGCAGTGACAGTAATTTTAAGAAAGAAAGAAAATATGTTTATTTTCGGTAATTATGACACAAAAAAAGTCAAAAGTCCATTAATTTGCAATTAATTACAAAAATTGCTTAAAAAAAAGTCCTTTCAAGTTTCTTATGTTGTGCCTCAGAGTATATTGCCCCACAGGTCTACAACAATACCACTGTATAAGGATTAGGAGCAAATAGCAAGAGCAAAGAGCAACATAACAATAATACTTTATTAAGGATTAGGAGCAAAAACACATTGCTCAAGTGGCTGTAATTGCATATAACTTGATGTAAACATTATACCCCCTTACTACTAAACATTGTATAGCATCTGTATAGTTACAGAATGCTGTCTTCTTCTTTCGAAAGTTAAATTACTGACCACTGAAAGAGAGAAATTGGTGTGTAACTATAATATAACACATTTATTAGTAAGGGGAAAGTTTATTATCGTTTGCAATAATTATATTTACAACTGCTTTGATTGAAAAAAACGTATTAAAAAAAAAATATTTATGGAAAAATAAAACATAATTTATAAGGCTGGAAAAACTATGTTGCAAAATAAGACCATAACATTATTTGTGGTCTTATTTTGCCGGTCGTTTTTGATGCACTTATCACAAATCTATTACTATTGTTGATTGCAGCTCATTCCAGTGATTAATAAAACTTGTAATTAAGTTTACAATCCAGCTTATGTTTCTTCGGTTAACCATTCATACACCATACCATTCCAACTGTCTATATCCACTCTGTGGTTATTTCACAATTAATCTCTAAATAAAAAGTCCTCCAGATCGTATTTCGGCCACGGCGGCCAATGTCAACGGAGACAAGCCCTCAGCGCGGGAGATATTATAGTGCACAAGTGGCGCACACACACAGCGCAGGCATAGGTGCACTCTCTTCCCTCACTCTCACAGTCCGATGGGACGGTAATCCGACACGACAATTTTAATTTCTGTGCAGGTTATAAAGGAACACAAGGAGAACAAAGCAAAGTGGGACAAACAAAAAGGGGAACTTTTGAAGCAGATAGCAGACTTGAAGGATAAACTGCTTGAATGTAATGTTAGCAGCAAAGATCAGCTGTCTGAGATGAAGAAGGATATGGATGAGCTGCTGCAGGTAAATATTGAGTTATTTATTTTTTTATTTAAAGGAACAGCAAACAGTTACATTATAAGAACTTACAACTAATTAGGATATAATTATTAAACCACCACTTATTATATGAATTTTTAAACATAACTGGCAGAATGTGGGCATTACTAAAGCTACACCTCTGTCCAACCCTTCAGGGAGTACAGGCATACATAGGAAAAAAACAGTGAGTGGATACATTCGAACAGTTGAATTGTATTTGGCACTTAATGTAGCTATATTTTTTTTATCTCGCGAAGCGGCAAGCGCTTTGCTTGTGGTTAACTGGGTACCGTCTGAGATAATGGCGAATTTGGAAATGTGTATGTGTGTGTTACGTGCTCAGGCTTCGTCTTCTCGTACAAAATCACAGCGTGTTTTTACACTTGGTTAACAGAAATAAAGCGCGCGTCGCTTTGTGAGATAAAAGAACTGTATCCAGATGGTTTACAATCATGTAGTAGTATTTAAGTTCTTTGTCTAAATAGTAACAACATTATTTTAATATTTCCATTACCATGCAGCATTACTGTGCTGATCATCATCAAAATTTCAGCCGAAAGACGTCCGTCTCAGATTTGCGAGATAGGTGCCAGTGAAATTGCAAACCCAAGAGACACTTCCACTCGTCTCATTTTCGATTTTTAGATGTGCGTTGCATATTTTTTTGGGCAGAGGCGCCCAAAGAAATTTGAAACGCACCTTCTGTCAAGAAAACCCTTGGGCCATTTATAAATGTCTTTCGTACCAAGCTGGCTTACTATTAAGATCTCATTTAATCCTCTTTCCCTCCCCAGGCTTTAGAGGGGGCTCAATCAGAAGTAGAAATGTTAAAGACCGAAGTAGCGAGACAGACCAGTAGGGCAGAACAGTGCACAACCTTGAGAACTCAACTGGAGAAGCAGACCTATGAACTGCAGAGCGTCACCAACAAACTCAAGGAGTTGGAGTATGAGAGGGACTCTTTCATAGACTGGCAGCAACAGGCTAAGGTAATGGATGGATCATTTAGCTTTAAGAAAAAATAATAATTTTATGGAAAAGCGTTGTTTTCCTAATGTCAATCCTGACACAAAAAGTATCTGAAAAGGAATAATAAAATATAGTCGTTTTTGCATTTTTATGTCCATTAACTTTAATTGCGCTTGTGCTAGGAGGGAATTTACACAAATAAGATCACACAAGATAGTGTTTGATAATATTGGTGTAGTTTTGTTTCATTTAAGACTTTGTTTTTTTCTGCCACAGACTGCACAAAAACGCTTAACCAACATGGCGGAATTAGAAAAGGAAGTAGCACGTTTACGTTCCCAAGAGCGATCTCTCCGGGACGGGATATGCAACAAACTGTTGTTGGAAGAACAAGTACACCTGTTACAGTCCAGGGTTGATGCCTTTCAGCCTGTGCAGAATGAGCTACATGAGGCCAAGGTAATGTGTTCTTTAAGTTGTTAAAATAAGGTTCAATATTGCAATATTAGTCCCTGTGTTGCTGTTGCCACAAAGCTATGGGCGTGCGCGAGCGGATGCTTTTCGTACGCCGCGCTCCGATTCAAGGACAGTTAACGTGCCGCAACTGTCAGTAATTAGACATGGAACGACTGCCGTGATGTAGGCACACATTTAAGACTAAGATTTTTTTATTTGTGAAGTGTACATTAAACATTTTTTTTTTCCATTTTCGGTATTGATGAAAAGAGTGAAGAACAAAGTAAAGTATTTACATTGTTTTATGGGATGAATCTATGAAAAATTTAACAGTTTTGCTCTGTATTTATTATGCAGATGTAATTTTGTATTTATTTATTTATATAAATTACAATTATAACAGCTTCACAGATTCATCCAAAGCGATGTTATAAGTCTGTGATAGTGATCATGCATTAAAAACGCTTCTAACTTTTGTATTTATAACTCGAATTGTCGCTGACATATACAAAAGAATTGGCATAAAAAACTACTTTAAAAATCGATATCAAATTATTCAATGTACAGTCAGCAAAGGAGATAAGTATGCAGGGTCGTCGAATATAGTTGAAGTTTACTAAGAAACCGATTGATGTTTTCGAATGAAATTTAATTTGATAAATGAACTGTTTGTTTTCTATTAATTAAATTAAATTTTATTCGAAAATATCAATCGGTTTCTTAGTAAACTTCGACTATATTCGACGACGTGCATACTTATCTTCTTTGCTGACTGTACACAAACAAAAGGCAACAAAACACGACTCTTTTTACAGGTTAAACTAGCAACCCTCGAGTCATCTCTAGAAGAATGGAAGGCGGCTGCGCGCTCGCACGGCGTGCAGGACCCGCGCTGCCTGTCGAGCACGCTGGACGCTGCGCTCAGCGGCCAGCTCAACGCCACCGCCGCCTCGGCGCAGGCGCAGTCGCAATTAACGCAACTGAATGAGGTAGCTTACTTTCTTAGTTGATAAGTAAATACCATGTACAGAATATAAAATATTGGCCCCGATTCTGTTGTTCACAAACTAAATTAAATTTAAGTTCAGTGCATCTTTTTCTTTCTAATTCATTAAGAAAAGAACAGAAGATAAATATTAGTCTAGTCCTTTCAAATTAGTCAGCGCCTGACGTAAATTGACGTATTTTTAGTGGCCAATTTTTTAATCACGTCTTAACTTGTCTATGGATTATCTAATTTGACAGGACTAAACTTATATTTATACTAGCGACCCGCCCCGGCTTCGCACGGGTGCAATACTGAAACTAAGTACAGGTATTTCAAGAATGCCAGCACGTGCCGCCGCGGCCGGTACCGCAGCAACCGCTATGTCCCTGCATTTTAAATCTGTAATATCTTCGAAAATATTCATTTAAACTACATGCTGTTAAGGGCCATATTTATCTATATTAAATGCACAATGTATTTAAGGTACTTAATTGGATAAGGATTAATGCTGTATTGCTTAAAATCGCTTCGTAAATAAGCCATTATTTCTCGTAAAAAGTAAATGATAAAAAATGATTATTGTGGGTTATCCCTAAGAGATAGACATATACCATCGCGGACTGTTTTGTAGACCTTTTTAAGGTGTACAATACTGTAGTACATTATTTTGACCTATCTCGTAGGGTTCAGCCATCGCTTGAAAAGTAAGCGCAAAAAAATGTGTTTATTTACGACATCACATGCATGCATGTATTATATATATAAACCTTCCTCTTGAATCACTCTATCTATTAAAAAAAACCGCATTAAAATCCGTTGCGTAGTTTTAAAGATCTAAGCGTTTTATACTTTGTTTTATACTATGTAGTGATTCTGTCCTTTTCTTAGTGAAATAGAAAGAAAAAGATGCACTGAACTTAAATTTAGTTTAGTTTGTGAACAACAGAATCGGGGCCATTGTATTGTATAACAGGCTGGTGTCCGCAACTCCAACGCATCTAGATAATTCGTTTTACGCACGTATTGATGCGTTTTGTGACACCTTGTTTGGTCCAATATTAAGTGTGTATCATAATCAGCCTATAATGTTCCCACTGCTGGGACACAGGCCTCCTCTCTATGAGAGGGAGTGGGCTGTAATCTACCACGCGGGTCCTGTGCGGGTTGGTAGATGTTACATGTCTTAAAATTTCTAGTTCTAGGACTTGCCGGTTTCCTCAAGATGTTTTCCTTCACCGTTTTGAGAGCAGTGGTGATGAAATAATTTACACAAAGTAAAGTGCCTGCATGAGTTCGGACCCACGACCTACAATTCGTAAGACCTTTACCACTGGGCCACATATACGAATATTCGTATATGTGGCCCAGTGGTAAAGGTCTTACGTACGTGGGGTACGTGCATATATATGCACGTAGTGCTCTCAGAGGCAAAAATTCCTGTAAAAATGACGGCTTCTCTTTTTTCTAGACTTGTTAACTGCTAGAATTAAATAACCGTCGTATTTATTCGCAGGAAATAGCAACAGTAAAGTTCGAGCGTGATAAGGCGACAAGCAAGCTGAATGAACTGCTCACAGTGCGCAAGAACCAGGAGAGTCTCATACACAGGCTGCAGAAGAGACTGCTACTCGTCACGCGTGAGAGAGACAGCTACAGGTAAGAGCGGCGACAGCGCACAACACATGCACGATGCGCATGATTTTATATAAATCTTACCCGCCTGTGACTGGCTAGCTCTGGGAGCGGGGCGGGTGGGAGCCATATACTCTCTGTAGGAACGTCGATTCGCTTCTTTGTCGCTGCTTGTCTCTTGCCGCTTCCCCAGAGCACTGACTCCGAAGTGTCGAGAAGACACCGGGGCGCCTACAGACACTACCCATAGCCTATACTGACAAACACGATGACGAGCCCGTAGTCACGAGCTAAGGTGTAACTCCCGCGGGAGGGGGCAAATCCCCGAGCCCACATGCCCGACGGATAAATTTTACCCGCCTGTTAACTCCTTAGGGGATTAAAAAAGTATCTTTAAACCCAGCCAAGTATCTTTAAAAGGTGACAACTCGACATTATTACTAAGTGGACGCCAGCCGCCTTTTTTTTTACTTTTTCTGAGAATTTTGTTTACATTTTTGGCCAGTTTTTGCATTTTATTTCCTGAATTTACAAACGTTTGAATACAATTTTGATAGGCAACAACTAGACTGCTACGAGAAGGAGCTGACGGTGACGCTGTGCGGCGAGGCAGGCGCGGGCAGCGCGGCGCTGCTGGCGGCGCGCGTGGAGCAGCTGGAGAAGGCGCTGCAGGGCTACCGCGACCTGCTGGCCACGCACGACCAGACCGCGCACACCAAACGTAACTATACACTGCCATTTACCATAGTTCAGTCGTCTAATTGACAGGTTGTAGTGTTCAGACCAGGGACTGAAGCGTTACTCAAGATAACGTTAAGCGGAATTCCGGTACCGATAATTTGTACAGTTCAATTAGGAACGTAACAAAATTAATTCTTTGACTATAATGAAATTGACAAACGGAACGAAATCCTATACTGTTCAGTAACAATATTATCAATATATCGTTATTAGTATAACGATATAATAATGTTATTCATTTTGATACTCAATGTACTTTTGCCAGCTTTATGACATAAAAGATGACGAAAAAGTATGAAGAATAATATTACATACTCGTATTAAGAATCTGTAACGTTTTACCTGTAATGTTATTACGAGCGGATAAGTTTAATGTTACTGATACCTATAACGTTACTTATAATATCGTTCTACGAAAATGATATTCTAGAACGTTATGTTTTTTAACGTTACTGATATTTTTAGGTTTTAGTTGGGTTATATTACAAATTTTGGAACAATATACGATAACATTAGTGGTAACGGAACGAAATTCATTTCGTTTTCAAGTCCCTGGTTCAGACACCCGATCTGCACGCGCTAACGGCAGAGGGAACTGCAGCAGAGGGAACGCGTCGGCGGCTCCAGTTGCACTGTCGTAGTTGCCACGTGCCACTCGCGTGCACACTAATCTATATCTGTACTAATACTAGCTGACCCCGCAAACGTCGTTTTGCAAAAAAAAATAGCCGATTCTCAGACCTACTGAATATGTATATAAAATTTCATACAAATCGGTCCAGCCGTTTCGGAGGAGTATGGTAACTAACACTGTGACACGAGAATTTTATATATTAGAAATATTTTTAGATTAGTATTTTAGTATTATTAGATTATAAAGAGGAAAAATTTGTATGTATGTTTGTAACGAATTGGCTCAAAAAGTACTGGACCGATTTTAAAAATTCTTTCACCACTTGAACTTGAACTTTTATCACTGATTAATATAGGCTTTTTTTTTTTTTACCCGTGCGATGCCGGGACGGGCCGCTAGTAAAGTAAATAAAGTAACTGGGCTTCCAGCACTTAACCAATATGAAATTGTCTGAACCGGCCGCATATTTAGTTAAGCTGCCGCAAAGGAATTGTATCTCTACCGCAACAAATTGCCTTCAACAGGCCAGAAAACCTACTCAAAACTATACTGCCTACATCCAAAGGTTGTCTTTTAGATATTTCTAATTGCGGCTAGACCACACATTCATCCATTTTTGTAATAGTGAATTATATTTAATTTCTGTGAGTTGGTCTCAAAAAACACTTACGCGTCAAAAAGAAATAGTAAATATTTTGAAACTAGATGAGGTCAGTGTTTCCTAACCAACTACTCTGAGAAGAAACACTAAAACGAATTCAGAGAAAACTCTTTCCAAGTCAAATAATAGTCAGGCATGCAATAAAGAGTCATAGTCAGCCTATGTTCCCACTGCTGGGACACAGGCCTCGTCTCTGTGAGAGAGAGTGGGCTTATAATCCACCACGTGGGGCCAGTGTGGGCTGGTGGATGCAATAAAGAGTATTTGCTTTAAAAACATACTTTTCCATACCAGTGGTGGAGAGTCTACGCGCCGAGTCGAGCAAATGGCGCGAAGAGGCTGAAAATGTAAAACGTGACGTCGCCAAGTTGCGCGCGCAACGAGACACACTGCAAGTCAACCTGGAACGTATTAGTGCGCACTCGCAGACTAAGGTAACACACGCTACTACAGTGAAACACATACTTGAATATCTACTTCATAAAAATCTTAAAATTTAAATTCGTTCATTTACTGACAGACGACGCATAGTGGCGGGTGGACAAACGGTGGTAATCGCTGGGTCCTAGAAACAGGACATTTTGCACTAGAGTTTTCGTTTTTGAGATTTTAGAAAATTCATTTCTTTTATGGTTTAATAAATGATGATGAAAGAAAATGAGGATGAAAGTTCGTATTGAATTTTGTATTTTTTTTCCAATGAGAAATACCATCTGTCATACTGCTTGTCATCACTCATAATTGCCACTTACTCAACTATCTTTTTAAGTGTAATGTAATCTAAGTTGATTTTTTTGAGTGAGCATTTACAAAAAAAGGCCCTACATAAATTTTAGTTGCAATGAAATTTGGCTTAAATTAATTTTTTGTGTCCACAATTCTAGGTATTGCATCTGACCAACAACCCAGCTGCTGAAGCTCAGAAACAAATCCAGGCGGAACTAGAAGCTGCCCAAGAAGAGGTATGTCAACTTTTCATCATCATCTGCCTAGCCTTTTCTCAAATATTTTGGGTTCGGCTTCCAGTCTAACCGGATGCAGCTGAATGCCAGTATTTTAAATGGAGAGACTGCCTATCTGACCTCCACAACCCCGTTACTGGGTATACGATACCCCTTGGTAAGACTGGTTGTCAAACTTTCGGGCTTCTGACTACCTGTAACGACTGTCAAAGATCCACGAATGAAAGCCGGGACCAACGGCTTATCGTGCTTTCCTAGGCACGGAGGAGTCTTGGTATTTAAAGATTGTCACTCATCTACGGACCAACCGCGGCAAGCGTAGCTTAACGTGATCGGTCGACCCTTGCGGCTGTTATTACTTGGCCACAAGCCCCTTGTCAGCCTTATAAACATAACGTCATAGGATTAACGTCACGCCTCCCCGAAGACGTGCACCTATAGCACACACATTTCGCCAGTTATCTTTAAGTCCCATGTCTCCAACGAGCCTATTGCAATTGTAAACAACTGGGCACAAATCCAGGGTTCAGTTAGCCTATATCAGAGTGTTTTCTTAAAAGCTAAAAGCTCTTGCCGACGCGTCGATGGCAGAGGCAAGTGCAATCGTCGACGCGTCGACAGCTGTTGTTCATAAATAATGATGAAAGAAACAAATAATAATAATTTATTTCATTTATGGGATTTAGGATAAAAAACAAAGGTTGTATAGTTTCAAATAAAATCTCGAATCTTTAAGGCTAAAGGCTCGGAAGTCTTTTAGAACACTACCAACAAGGCAATTAGCAAAGTTTTATGCTAGCAATTACCTCAAGATGACTAAATAATATTTTTTAAAATATGTTTTTCAAGAAAGTAGTTTTCTATGAATGTGTTTTTAGTAAATTTTCATTGTTTAAATGTATCGTTTTCAGTTAAAAAGGCTAAAGGCAACCTTGCGAGAAGGGGGCGGATCTCGTGGCTGTCCGGAAGAGACGCAGCAGTTACGGCAGCAGTTGGAGAGTAGCCGTATTAAACTTAAGAGGTACACTTTCAGTACTTATAGTTCACGTGTCTACATTACCCGTGCTTCAATGTGGCACAGACGAAGTAAGGCCTATGCACGCGGGCGGCACGCGGCAGAGGCGGCACTAACCAAGACGAAGCTCTGGCTTTTCACGATTTTCTGCCAGTTTGAGTACTTTATGCGGCTTACCCAAATGTCCTTTCTTTGATACTGTTCGTCGAGTCGTTGAGCTCCTTTGAATCTGTGTTGAGCTACACGTTTTCTGACTGACAAATGCGTGGACAGGATAGGTTATGGTTACGATTGGTCCACTGAAATCTGTGTGGCTTTTTCCTCAAAATACCGCGTTAAGGAAGTTCGTTCCAAAAAGAATTTATTTTTGACGTGTAAAAGTATTTTTTTGAACCAATGTACGGATGTCATGTCATCTGCCTAGGCTTTTCTCAACTATGTTGGGGTCGGCTTCCAGTCTTAACAGGATGCAGCTGAATACCAGTATTTTACATGGAGCGACTGCCTATCTGACCTCCACAACCCAGTTACTAGGTAATATGATAACCCTTGGTAAGACTGGTTGTCAGACTTTCGGGCTACTGACGACCCGTAACGAATGTCAAAGATCCCCGACAAAGATCCCCGAATGACAACCGGGATCAACGGCTTAACGTGCTTTCCGAGGCATGGAGGGGTCTTGGTATGTGAAGATGGTCACCCATCCACGGACCAGCCGCGGCAAGCTTAACCTGATCGATCGACCCGTACGTCTGTTATTACTTAGCCACAAGCCCTAATGAAATTACAAGCCGAACTATTTCTAAAACTCGTTTTGTATTTGGGTCGGCGTACTGTATAAGAGAGAAGTATTTAATAAACGAATTAACAATTAAATGTTAATAATTTCAGGTTGAAAGAAGAGTTCACGTCTTCCGCTCAAGAGTACCGAGATGTGTGCTATATGCTATTAGGTTATAAAATTGATAGAACTGGACATAAGAATTATAGGTGAGTCATTCATACATACTTATTCGTTTCCGTCTGTCTGTTACCTCTTAACGGCTGAACGGATTTGGATGAATTTGGCACAGGGATGGACTATGATCGGGGTAAGGATACTTTTTATTCCGTTCCCGTGGGATAATTCCCGAAATCACGCGGGCGAAGCCGCGGGCAAAAGCTAGTAGTTCTTTTTTTTTTGTGTGATATTTATTTTTTTCTATCCCAGTGCACAGTTCAATGCTTGTCATAAACATATTCCTTCTACCTTCCGTGTCTAAATAATGCCGAATTCTATAATAATTTTACAATGTGTAACGTTAAATGCGCAAAATCTCATAAACCTCAATTAGAGCATTAAGTTAAAAGCATAATACAATGAACAAAACTATTTTTTTTAAAGCTTATTTTATTAAGAAAATCATGTTGATCCTAGCATTGCTTTATGCATTGAAAGTTGAGTCTTATTGCCTTAAAATAAGACTTAATTTTCTTTGGCCCAATTGGCGGATAGTATGACAAAATACATCATTTTTGAAAAAAAAACCTATATTAAAAGTTACTGAAATCGATTCAGTAGTCAATTATGAGCAAACTATTTTCAGGTTTTGCGCATTTAACGTTACACGTTGTATTTATTACGATGAGTATGAATAATTAAAAACCTAACTGAGTGTTTGACAAAATATTTTAAATCTAAATTTACTTACTGACCTTTACTACATTTTGGTAATACCTACTACTCTAATATCGATACTGAAATATTTCACATACTTAATCTTTTTATATCGATATATTTTCCACTGAAAGTTTTGGTATTCTCTATTTTTTTATAGCCGATTTTACACTTTCTTTTATTCTTTACAGAATATCAAACATGTACGCGGAATCGTCCGAAGAATACCTTACATTTACACTCGACGACGACGGAATAGAGATGGTCCACACCGACTATTCCTCCACTTTAGGCGAGTTAGTAGAGTTGCACCTACATCAGCATCGCTCTATCCCTCTGTTTCTAAGCGCTCTCACTATGGAGCTCTTCACTAGAACTACTATGCAGCAAGTTCAATGAGGGAAGGTAGGGATAGGGTTGTCATACACTTGCGATTTTGTCGCACAATTATTTTGTGACACGACTATTTTGCCGCACGACTATTTTGTCGCTGCGTAAAAATTTGGCTCATCTTCGTTATAGTAAATTCTCGCGACAAAATGTTTTTAAGTTTTCGGTAAGCCTAATTTGTTTTTAATAGGAAATATGAAGGATGTAACAGTGTTACTGATTTTTTAACTAGCTAAACATTTTTCTCATAGTTAATAATGTACAGTCGCTTACAGTCCGACCGTTGAGAGAATGCGTTCGTGACATTTGTCAATTTCATACCAACGAATACATGTTTTGGTCTATAATAGCTACTAGAATTGTCGCATTGTCGTTTCCAAGACAATCATGTCAAATAACTGGGTCATTGTGTGTCAGAGATGTCAAAACGAAACAGAAACGTGACTATCTTTTGACATCTACTAACACTCGACAACAAGTTTCACATTAAATCCAACGATCTATTGAACACCTTGTATTGGATTTAGAATTTTAATTTCCTTTTTTTTTCTCTTCGCACGGTTTCTCCTAACACGTCTGACATTGGCAGAATTGTCGACATCGGCACCATTGCCATAGAGAAAAATAGAATAGAATAGACTATCTTTTGACGAGGTAGGGCGTAGAAGTGGTCGTTGAACAATAAACTGTTTTTTTGACGACTTTTAATTTTTTAACGAGGTAACTGTTCATTATCAATGAAAAAACAGGTTGAAAATATTAACTGTTAATTTACGTCAACGCACAAGACGCATTAGTTCACTTCATTATTTTACTCAGTTCCAAAAAAAAAAAAAACTAGTTGAAAGTAAAATGCTTCTAATGCTGTTAATTTACGTCAACGGCTCAACGGATTATTTTCAATGATTGAATTGTAGACTTAAATTGACGCTAAAAGCTACCGATTGAACATTCAAAACCCGTTAATAATTTAACAGCTTTTTTAACCTGTTGACCATTGAAGATTAACAGTTAAATTACATTAACCAAAAAACCGTCAATGACCCACCTCTAGTAGGACGAATCTAACGATTTAAATCTTGGTCTCTGTCACTATTTTCATGATAGCCGTCACTATGGTCGTAGCTTAACGCATCATCTGTTGAGTGTGTAAGATTAAACGTTTTGTTATCTATCTGTCCGCTCTGGCGTTACGCGACCGAAGATACGTGACACGTCTTCCGTTAGTTGTGCGACCACCCTAGAAATATTCGGACTGATAACTTAAATGTTTTGGTTGTTACACTATTCTTATTAAGCGATAAATTAATTATCTAGACTAATTGTTAATCTCCCTCAGGTTCTCCCAATTATCCCCTTCGTAATAAGGGCTGTAATAATAATAGGTATCAATTTTATTAATCTTGTCAGAATTCCATATTATGAATGTAGTCAAACAATAACAATCATTGTTTCATTGTTGCATCCTTCGTGGTTTAAAATAGAATTAAGAATTTCGACTTCAGTTTTCTGATAGATAAGATTTCCTTTAATAGTTGCCTAGATATTATCATAATTAATCGTTAATGTAAGGAAAATGTATTGAACAATTTAATTAGGGCCTAAGCAGACAGGCTATCTTTAGCATCTGCGATCAGACATTTTGTGACGTCATCAATACTGCACCACGTTTTGACGTTTTTTTGCATTCTGTCATGTTACAAAAATCGCGCGATTCAGCGCTTGCTTCGGTGCCGTATAGCGTTCTGGCGACTCGGTGCTAAAATTAGCATGTATGCTTAGCCGAAGATTTGACACATATTTCAAGACACACAGATCGTATTTATTTATCGTATAATGAATTATTTATGTGAACTGGGGATGTACCATAAAGTTGTAAAAATGCCTGGCTTGTCTTACCATGCCTTGGACAATAGCCGTCGCTGCTTGTAGCGCCATAAATCAATATAATGGGCGTTGTAAATTATTAATTTATTTCGATATCGAGCGGCAGATCTCATAATGTGTATTAATTTTTTGACTGGCAATACTGTTAGGACTTTTCGTGAAGAGATTTGTTAACAGGACTTGAACCAAAGTCCTTAAAAAAAAGAGTTTATCATTACCATAATACGTGATGATGTCGTAACTTTAATGAGTTCTGTACAAGAGCCACAAATCAAGAAGCGACTATGAATCATATCCATCTGCACAACTGTTTGTGCAAGTTTGTGCATAAGCACACATATAATATGTTCGTTTGTCGTATAATTTGTTACTCGTTACTGCTCAGGCACACACTTTTCTCTAAGTATTCAACTAGTCAAGTACGGACTGCATTTGAATTCAGCATCTCAGATAACTATCAAGATAATTTCAAGTTTGAGGGAACACAAACTCAATTTCATACGCGACAAAGCTCAAATTCCATTGCAAACTAAATTTGTTTAGGACATTTTTTTATAGATCGTTAAAAAATGTCCTAAACAAATTTAGCTAAAGTATATAGTTGATTAACTGGCAACACTTGTAAATTATGTGATTGGATATTCAAGTATAATTTCTGGTTTAAAATATTATTCTATCGACACTGCGGACGGTTTATAATTTGCGTTGAAAACGGATGAGTCTGAAATCTCAATACAGAATATGAAACTTCATAGTACATCCCCAGTATGTAGTAGAAACCGTAATATTTATATTTATAACTGTATTATTATAATTATTTACTTTAACTTTCAAACTATTTTGCCTTGTCGGATCAATAGCAATAATTGTGGTTCTATAAAGACCAGCAAATGTTACGGAGTGATTAGCGACTGTTCAACCATACATTTTTAATCATCACCGCAATTTTATTCATCGTTTATAAATAAAGCCCTATATTATTATCCTTATAAAAGATAAAGCTTCACGCATATTGAGCTAAATGTTTCAATGTAAGATAATATAATATTTACTTATGCTATTGTCAGTAACAGCATACATTTACTTGTACTTCAATAGAAAAAATATACTATGTAATAGATTGACATTCCTTTAATATCATTTGTATAGAGACTGTAACATTAATATGCCCCTTTTTACAATAATAAAAGTGTCTTTTGTGTCAAGTATTGGTTTTATTTTGACAAATTGTTTGAAAGTATTCTAGTAATAAAATGACCCTGTAACAGTATCTTTATCTTTGTCGGGGATTTGGTAATAGGAATGATGACTAATATTAGAAATTTTCGAACAAATAATGTAATTTCAAAGAAGGCATAGTAGAATGAGATAATCGAAAAAATCCGTAA
Source organism: Globia sparganii (assembly GCA_949316385.1). NCBI lineage: Eukaryota > Metazoa > Arthropoda > Insecta > Lepidoptera > Noctuidae > Globia > Globia sparganii. Next base: position 9,056,330 of record OX438670.1, read on the forward strand.
AATCCATGGACATATGGAGAAGCTACACGCTTTAAAAGTTTTTGGAGGGAATTATTCCCGTCCTTGTCGCGCGGTACAGACAATGAATGGCGCTAGTATGAAGTTACATAGTCGTGACGTCTGTGATGGTGCCGTCTTTGTCTAGCAGTTATTTTAAATTTTAAAACATTTATAACTTGGAAATTGTTTAAGCTTTTAGGCTTTCTACAGTATCGTTTGCACTATTTGCAAACAAATATATTTTTGCACTATATCCGGAGTTCCTGTATTGCGTTGCTGTAGGGCTGTCACATTCTTACGTAATATATTTCCAATTAATTTATTGAGTTAACAGACTTTTTTTGTGTAAACCAAATTGTTGTCAGTTTTTGTTTTAATTTTGAAGATACTCGTCACACCTACCTACCTATTTTTTGTTGGCTTTTTAGGTCTTATTCTATAGGGATTAAAAATAATAATACAGATACCAGTGTAAAATATTTATGAAGAAACAAGGACAATATATTATACAAATCATCTAATGTTTGCAATGAATTCAACTACAACAATTTAGTATTATTATAGTCAGACACAGTTAACAACGTGATTAGCACTAGGAAATAATTGACAAGAGCCGAGCTACTGTATTATGTATTGTTTTGTTCACAATATTAAAAATAAGTACACATATAAACAATAATTATTTTCCGTTTGCAGAAAAATTAACATAATTAATTATTAAGATTTTATGACTATACAATGACTTCAACAACTATTGAGCTGCGTTTTCCGTCTTCGAATTTTCAGAAAACATAAAACAAATGTACTATGCGCACTGAACGCATCGCTCATGAGCTCACGACGCGTTGAATGGCCAGACTACGTATAAGTAGCAATAATAATAGTCCAAATTCGATGGATTAAATTATAGTATTAAGTATGCATTAAAGCTTTTGCCATCCGCTGTTCTGAAGTTATACCATTACATATTATAATGAATAGTAAAAAAACTTGTAACTATTTAAAGCTAAGGAGGACGCCGAGAAAGTTGTTCCTATTGCTTTGACATCACACATTGCTTTGAATCATTTGAGAAATTCACGAAGATAAAACTCACATACAAATAGTCTTGGAAACATTTTTGGAAATAATTTAAAAGTAACAATAAATTACTTTTTACCTACAGTCTATAAAAATCACTTAATTTTCAATGTAAAATGTTTCGAAAATAACGATAGTCTAAAAATCTTACATACACATAATACTGAAAACGTATTTATAACACTCACCATATCCGAATGACGTTTTGACGTTTCTTGTGCTACGCATCACGAGCCATGTGTAAAAACAAAACAAAACATATAACATAAATTTCATACAATTTTCAATAAAAATTATTGCACTAAACTTCATACTCGTAACTTAATAATAAATATTGCATTAAGCGTTAACCACATCTCGTGAAGTAAAATTATTTAAGTCTTAAAGTACTAAGAGTTAATTAAATTTTAAGAACAATATTTCAGTCCGATGAAAGTAACATTTCATCCTAATACGAGCTTCGTTCATTGTAGCGACGTTCAACAAGACGGAAATTAGAATTTTTTTTATAGAAAGTACCTAAGTTCCAAATATTGTGCTAACTACAGTCCCTATGTTTAACATTTTGACTAAATATTAAGTACGATTTGGTGCTCAAATTTAATAATGTAAGTGTTAATTATTTAAAACTAGGTATATAGAATTATTTATCTACAAAGTTCGAAAGGGTGCATCAGCTCGACAGATTTATCTAACTCTAAAACTAGCTAAGAATTTTTGAATTTCAATAGATCTGACACGATGTTATGTCTCATTAAAGGAGCGGTCACTAACGCCTCAATTTCGATAATTAGTAAATGGTATGAAAACATTAGTTCAAGAATACCGCTTTTGGTTACGATGGATTAACTACTGAAAGATAGTTAGAGCTATTGGCACAAGTGACCGCATCCCAAACAACAGACACATAATCTGCTGCACAAACTTCACAACTTTCCACATTCTGAGTATTTCAAAACGATGACCCTTTATTCACGTAGAGAAGAAACTTCTCAAAGACTTATGTAGATGTATCGACAGGGTATTCTCCAGCCAGTGCGCACCGAGCGCCAGGCGGCCCATCGTCGCCTATCGTACGCCAGCCACACACCACGAAGCCAGTGGATCAATCCACGATACTAGAGTCTATGACTATAGGACGCGCGTGGTGTCCACGTCGCTTACACTTCTCTCAATCACACTATTGTCCGTTATGTTTTTGTTGCCTGTGGACAAAAAAATACGTTAGGAAATAGACAGTTTATCTATAATAAAAATAAATCAAATTAAAGTATCTGTCTGTAATATTAAAATAACAGCTTTTTATTATTAAAATAAAAAAAGAAAGAAGAATTAATTATACAACGTGTAACGTTAAATGCGCAAAACCTCATACACCCCAATTAGAGCATTGAGTTAAAAGCATAATACTTACAATGAACAAAACTATTTTTTTTAAAGCTAACTATTTTTATTAAGAAAATAGCGTTGATCCTAGCTTTGCTTTATGCATTCAAAATTGAGTCTTCTAGCCTTAAAATAAGACTTAATTTTCTTTGACTCAATCGGCGGATAGTATGGCAAAATAAATCATTTTTGAAAAAAAAAAACCTATATTAAAAGTTACTGAAATCGATTCAGTAGTCAATTATGAATAAACTATTTTCAGGTTTTGCGCATTTAACGTTACACGTTGTATACAGTACTAACAAAAAAACAAATTTTAAAATTTTGTCTCTGTCTGACTGTTCGTTCCGGCTAATCTCCGAAACCGCTGTACCAATTTTGATGAAATTCTAGCGCCAGAAGGTCCTTGAAGGACAAAATCCTGAGTCCAAACAAGTGACGGTTAAAACTTCAGTGCTAAAAGCCGATCAGCAGTTAAACAGTGCATGGATTCGGTGACTTTTCCTTAAAGATGTTTGATTGTCATCGGATTTATAGAGGCTGTGTATGATTTGGGACAGCTACCTTTGCAGGGTCCAGTATGTAACGGATCGACGACGCGGCCGGCGTGGCAGGCGGCGCGCTGCAGGCGGCACCACGACGGGTAGGTGCGCCGGTCGGAGCCGCACAGCTGGCGCCGCGCCGCCGCGCCGCACGCGCCGCACGACACGCAGCGCGCGCCTGACGCGCCGCCCGACACGCAGCGCTGGCCGGAGCCGCACGAGATTGACGCACATGTTGCGTTCGCTGTAACAGTCGATCGATTTTGTAAAAATCTCACCGTGATAACTTAGTGAAGTGAGCGTGAAGTGAGTTTATCAATAGAGGCAATCTCTAACATCAGGTGGAATGACAGCTCACTTCACCTTAGTTTTCACGGTGAGATTTTTACAGAATAGCAGTGCAGGGCATGAGTGGGATTTGAAGGCGATGCGAAAAAAAAACGCGTGAGTTCCGTGCAAATGTGAATTTTAGTTCAATTCCGTTGCACGAACGCACTGGAAGCCCTGCCTCTTGAAGTTGGTGTCAACTGACTGACCGTAAGCTGTAAAAGGGTCAGCAAAAAACTTAAATCACTTGCTTGATAATGCTATAAATAAGTAGATATTTTTGCCAATTAAACTGTGGCGTAGCACTGAAAAATCCGTGTAGGGCCTATTATTAAGAAAAAACAGACCGCATTGCACAATTTACTAACAATTAGACTTAATTTTTAATTTGAAAATAAAAATACTTATGTGATATATCTATACCGGCTGACTTATTTTACCTCCTGGAGAAAACCATAAAAGGTTAATGGAGTAGAAGCCTAAGGTACATTTATACCTAATGCTTTATGGTATACTTAACTACTTTCACTTGTAAATACTAAGGATTAAAAAATCCGATGTAATTTCTGCTGTACTATGAAAGGGTTTTGAAAATAAACGAATAATTTGAAAAGTACTTTGGAACGATCTCCAATAAAATTTCAAGTCTCTAAGCAATGGAATGACGAAGGGCTCGCTGAATGGAAACCGAAATTAAATCCCATTTCTGTGTTAGTGGCGGAGGTACACTGAATATTTGCATTCGATTAGATAAGTATATTCAATAGGCTAACAATTTACATCGGTTTCGTTGTTGTGAATCAGGGGGGACTAGCTTGATAGAAACACAACCGCTGGATCTGGAAGCATGAAATTTTGCACCAGCGTTCCACAAATAGCGAAAATGAGCACTTAGGAAGGATTTTTGAAAATTCATCCCCTTACGGATGGCTTAGAAAAAGAGTGGGTAGCTTAGAAGGGCTTAAAAAAAGATAAAAGTTTGTTTAGTTTACATTTCATTGCCACTTACTACAGTATCTAATTTAGTTTTATGTCTAAGTTGATTTTTGAGTGACCATTTGCAATAAAAAGGTCCTACTAAATCGGTATTAATCTTACCTATGCAAGGTCCTCTATACGCTAGCGGCAGGGCTCTGCCTCGTTCGCAGGCAGCTCGCCTCAGCGCGCAGGCGCCGGCGTATGTTCGTCCATCGACGGCGCAGACGGGCGTACCCGCAACGCCGCACGCCCCGCATCGCACGCAATGCGCACCGAGTTCTGCGTCCAGAACGCAACGCTTGTCGCCTCCGCAGCGCACGCCCTCGCAACTACCCTCTGCAACACATGAAGTGGAAAATTATTATTAAATTATGTAATGTAATATTTACAATAATTTTGATACTGAGAGGTAAATACTAAAAGAAAGCCAGTCCTGCAGGGTAATTGCGTAACACACTATCAGTAGCAATGGGTTTTATTTTGACAGTTCAACAACATCCATTGCGTTATTTTGCGTCGTTGAGCAGACACATTTTTCGAACATATGGAGCAATGGATTAGCAATATGCTTCAAAATGATTCAAATTGAGAGTAATAGTGTGTTACGCAATTAGGGTGCAGTATGGACCGTCCATAGATAAATGATACCTACAGCGAGTATTGATTGGATTGAATCAAATCAATCAAATAGGCTGAGAATCAGCACTTTTTGAACGTCAAAATTACATAAGACAGTCCCCCAAAACGCCCGCCCTTCACCACTTCCTAGTGCTTTAAATGATAAATGATTTATTTCTGTAAATAGGTTTGTACAGACACTTTTACACGTCAATATTATTATTATTATTTTTTTAAACTAGATGAGGTCGGCGTTTCCTAACTGACTAGCTGGGAAGAAGAAATGGCGCATCGAACTCCCCAGCAGCACAGCTGTCTGTTCAGTTAGAAGAACATGATTCTATAAAATGTAGCATAAAAAAACAAAACTTTAAATTAAATTATTTTCCACATGTCCGCTAGCACACGCCAATATACCAACAAAAACATTGTCAAGGCAAGATCCTCTCAATCGTATCTTCGCATCAAAATAAAGGGGATGATATTTGGTCTCTGAAAACTACACTGAATTCTTGGGTAACAGACCTGTAAAAGGCCAAACTGTGGTGGTGCAAAATTCATCCTTTATGAAAATCCCACTGTTTTAATTAAACATTTACTTGCACGCAACAGCAGCAAGCTTTAAAAGTGTGATTGTAAACTTGCTTAATCAATAATTATTTAACATCCTGTATCTACCTAAGTGTGCAAGCGCACTTAATGTTACAGTTATCATTTCAATCGCTGAACAGGACCAACTTACTTAAACATAAAAGTCCGCAGCCCCAACGACTATACTTAAAAGCCATAAATTCGTGCAAGATAAAGTTAATTGTAACTAGGTAACTTTCTTAGTCGTGGCGGTTACACACAAATGTCTGGGTAACATTATTACGTGATAGAAATCAGTCAAACTGCGTGTCCGCGTGTAAATCCCGCGCTTTTCCCGGGATTGTATCGTATTGCGGTTTATGGAGCGTTGGTCTAGACTTGGACGATCGAGTGTCCAACTTTAGAGTGTAGATTACATAGAATTTATCGGTCCGATCGGACGTGGCCGGTACACGTCTGCTTTATGTTAAAGATTGTACTCGGTGGTACTCGTTGTCGAAGCTTGATGTGTACGGATAGCATCAAAGTCGTCGTTAAAGTGAATTGGTAAAGCGATTTTTTAATGATAACTTTGATAGAGCGCAGAGTATGTACCTATGCTTCCATAAGACCTTATTATGTAAATGAAATGAAAATCAAAACAAAATAAAATCTGATGAGGAACTATAATCGTTTGCTATTCCTGGTTTAGAGCCAGTACAGTAGGAAATGCTATTAGACTACTATTAAAATGAAAATTATCCTGTAAAAACCAACTTCATAAAATGTATACTTAATATTTAGCCAGTTACAATGAGCAGTTTATGTCAGGTCCTATACGTTGCGGTTGCGGGCCTATACGCTCATAAATGCAATGAAGTGGTGTGGTGGCGTTTAGAACCAAGTTTACATCGATATTATCGCGGAATTTTATTCATAACATGGAATGAGGACGTCTGGGGCGACTGCGGTTATGACAGCCCCACGATAAGACGAGGTTCAAACGCCAAGGTGACACACGGATGTGGATGCTTTCGATCATGTCTACAGGTGCTGCAAAACGATATACGTTTTCCAGCTAACGGCTCCCACGCATTATGAGTTCTGCCTTCAAATCCGTCTGATATCCGTAGGTACCTACCGTAGGTATATGACTGTTCCGGCCTCGAAGTCTATTACCAATGACACCGGGCGGGGTAATTGCAGACAGTTCGACAACATTCATTGCGTTTTTTAAGTTTTTGAGCAGACTTATTTTTCGAACCTAAGAAGATATAAAGATTAGCAATATCCTTCAAAATTATTCAGATCGATATTGATAGTGTTACGCTGGTCCGGGAACGATTAAGTAGTAATTAAAAAAAGCAGATCGATTAAATTAAGCTGTCTGAAAATTAACAGACGCATTGATCCCGATCGATTCCAGGATCAGATTCGTCTGTTTAAACTTCAGATTGATCTTCCCGGTACCGTAAACCTTTACGTACGATAATTATTACGGCTGCTACTGACATAACATCAAAACATCTAACTTGCGTGTTCTTCTAACTAAGAAAAGTTATAAAGGAGCTAGCACATAAAATATGATTGCCAAGTAACAAGTTGAGGGGACATTTTAATATAGTTATTTATCCGTCTCGTAAACTTGCTAGATAATTTTATAAATGCAATGTCCGCGTTGAAGTTTTAAGCGTTAAATATTATGAATAATAAAGTAACAAGCAACAACTTTTTACACATAAACTTTAGTTATAGAAACTGGTTTAGAAATAACTGTGCTGTGTTATTAGCTTGATGCTATCTGCATCCTATATCGTGTTCCGTGGGTGTCGTAAGGAGTTATGCGAGTGGATGCAGCAGAACCCATCTGGCTATAAAGACATCACTTCTCTTCCTGCCAAGTGTGGTGGTAATACCATAGAAATACCCTCGACAATTACTTACCCTATAGGGCTACTGAATGTCTACGTTTGACGTCTTGAGGCATCGTGACGTTACTATTATTTAGATCGAAATTTTGATTGCAATTTTGACTTAAGGTGAATGCGAAGTGGTGGACCGCGAAATTCAAATTTTCTTACGTTTTTGCAATTTGCAGGTCAGTGTCAGCCTATCGATTCTCTAAAAATCTCACCGTGATAACATAGGTGAAGTGAGAGTGAAGTGAACTATCAATGCAGGCAATCCCTAACATCAGGTGGAATGACAGCTCACTTCACCTTAGTTTTCACGGTGAGATTTTTACAGAATAGCACTGCTGGTTGTATCTTGATCAAAATTTGATTCGCTACTATAATAGGTACGTATTTACAGAATTATAATCATAAGAAACATTAATATACCTTTCTAAGTGAGATTTGTAGGTACCATAAGCACTTTTCCCTAGGAGATTTTTTCTTGTGGTACAAATCTAACTTAGGCAGATGTATTAATAATTATAATGACTATAATTCTGTGAATAAGTACCTGTTATAGTCGCGAATCATATTTTGATCAAGATACAACCTGACACTGACCTGCAAATTGCAAAAAACGTAAGAAAATTTGAATTTCGCGGTCTACCACTGCGCAATCACCTTAAATAACTAATAGTTGTTACTAGTAAATTGGAATATAGAGTAATTTTAGACATTTTTAGGGTTTAAACGGGATCTTTTTCCTATGCCGCCCGTCTGTCTATCAGCCTCTCGGTCTATCCGTCTGTCACAAACACAGGGTTGTACTTTTTAACCAGTCAGTTGAAATACCAGTGGGAGAAATAGAAAACAAGTGGAGCTCTACTATAGTCGTTTAGTTGTGTACCTACTATTTATTTCCTAATTTATGTTTATTTATAGATATTTTGCACCGACATTTTTTTTGGTCTTAATTTTCGTGTTTATCAGTAGAAACTTGTAAATGGCCTTGAATTTCGTATTGTTTAAGAACAGTATATATTAGCTGTTAGTTTCCCGAATGGAATAAAATAAAATGTATGTACCTATTATGCAAATATCGCTACAAAATGTTTTCTATTCAGGGTACGTTTTTCCGATTCCACGTGTGATTGAACGCAGCGCGTGTAAAGGTCGCCGCGGCCGGTTATCCGCGAGCCTGTAAAAGTGCGTATTCTGTGTGGTGGACACCATGGATAAGTGACAGGAATTACATGGTTAAATAAAGTCATATGTGTTTTGAGAAGATACAGGTTGGCAGGTAAATTGATGTGCAAACTGTAGGTACCTACCTACTTACACTTTAGCCGGTTATAAAAAAATATTATTACTTATTACTTTGTAATGCTTTTTTTAGAATACAATTGTTTTCTTTTATAAAAAACTTTATAGTTGTAGCTACCCCATGCAAATTCATATAAGTAAGTATTACTACTTGCTAGGTATGTAAATATCAGTGACAGGAAGTTATTGAAGCCAGCTCAAAATTAAACTATTCAAGCCAAGTTAATAAAATTTATAATTTGTTATGGGACCCTGAGGCATACCTAAAAAAAACATTTTTTTAAAATTTTCTAATTCGGTCCACAATTGCCGAAGATATCGCGTAACATAAGTATGTATATTCAAAAAATCAATCGAATTGAAAACCTCCTTTTTGAAGTCGGTTAAAAAGCGGTGTTTTTTTTTTGTGGAACTAAACCAACAGCTGGGAAAGAGGAAAGTCTTAGGGTAACTTGAGTGTTATGCATTATTTTGACTAGATTGAATATCCTGAGACTTTGTCTCGAGTCGTTACGGGTTATATGATTAGCTCATTCGGCGGTAAAATGATTAGACTTTCTGTAACTTGGAAACGCGACTAAGCGCCGAGCACTCTAATTGTGTATCACAGTTTCAATAGCAATCTGAATCATTTTAAAGGATATTGCTAATCCATTGCTTCATATTTTCGAAAAATTTGTCTGCTCAACAACGTTAATAACGCAACGAATGTTGTCTGAACTGACTGTGGACTGTCAAAATGAAATATACAAAAATATTTATTTCATCTTAAACATTGTGTCACACATAAATTGAGGCAGCCCCAGTAAGTTACAAAAGTACATGTGTCGGAGCTGTCTCGCCCTTCCCCTATGTGGTAACTTAACAACGATGAGGTGTAAAGGGTTTAAAAAAAAAAGCCAACGCAACTACGCAATTGTTACGCAATCATCCCGTTGGATTTTCTGGAAAAACGCTTAGTAAGTACTGTGACCCATCAATAGACATGCTTGGACAGAATACCAGAGAAATTTCTAAATCAAGACTGATTGGTGTCGATAATTAATATTCCACATATTCTACCTACCAGCATTTGCGTAAATCCTTGTTTACCTTTTCAAACCCGTAGACAGTAACACGAATATTCATAGGGCCGAGCCTATGAATATTCGTCTATGTAATTATGATTCGATTGTTTTCAGGTTAACTGAATATATTGCACCACATGCAAAATGCACTTAGACGGTGCAGACTGCGAAGTCATTCCGTCCTAGATACCGGCAATTTTTCATAAATCTTATTAGTATTTTTGGTAGATTCAAATGTCTGGACAGCACCCTAATTGTGTAACACACTATCGAAGGATATTGCTGATCTATTGCTTTATATGTTCGCAAAATGTGTCTATTCAACAACGTAAATAACGCAATGAATGTTATTGAACTCTCAATATGAAAGCCATTGCTACTGATAGTGTGTTACGCAATTACCCCGCTGGTCCACTCAAATCAATGCAGTTCTTTCGACAAAAGACCATTTTAGGCACTAATCTACATTGTTTTCACATGATCTGACCAGGGCCTCAAGTCTGCTATTACAAATTTACAATAGTGTCAGAATGGTCTATCATTGATTTCATAATTGTTGATTTTGACAAGTTTGGTAATCTACTAACATAATGGCGTCATTATGACTTTCCAATGGTCAACCACTGGGACACTCCATTGAAAGAAATAGCATAAAATGGTAATCTCGTACATAATGACAAATGAATAAATGTAATGTTTATTGCTATTTACGAACTTCTTACTACTTCAGATTGCAAACACTAATACGTAATATGTAAAAATATATATTAAATGAAATCTAGAATGAAATTTAGTAATTTTTCTCAGACCATTGACCGACCAATGATCGACCTTTATGAATTTAGCAGATTACGAACTTTTAGCAAAATGACAATGGGATCGTGTTGGAATGACGAATTTATAAAAATAGCAGACTTGGGCCCCAGGATTATGTCTGGATTTTAAAATATACTCTTTAACCCTTGTGTATATTTCTCCATTATTTTCTTCTCCAGGGATAGTCAGATAGGAAATGTCGACTCCATGTAGCTTATTTTTTATAATATGACGTATAAAAGAGATTCCGATATCCTATACTTATACAGAATAAACAATTTCATGTCATTTTCATTTCTTTTTTAGTTATTTTAAAATCTTGCCTAGGTAAATAAAATGTGTATCAGTTCAATTTCATAATTTCAAAGATGGTATAATAATATGCCACTTTATCTAAATTACATGAAAAGGGATATAAAATTGTTTCAATTTGATTCAATTCTACTAAATAATCGCGCACTTACATGGTCGTCTGGCTATCCTAGACTTAAACATGAATTACGATGTGTTTAAAAGTTGCAGGTCAATACAGAAAGGTACAATTACATCGGGTCCTTACCCACTATTTACCTGTAACACTGCTATTAGTTAGCTTCAGGGCCTACCACCAACAAAAAACGACTACTCAAACTGTGTAGTAGCGTACGGGTTACTACGGGAACTCGAACTTAGTCACTTTTATTTGTCGATCGACGAACACGACTCGCTCGTCTTGCACACGACGACGGTTCATCGAAAATTCGAAATGACGAAGTTTTCATTCGAGCTAATACTTAATGGCTTGCTGATGAAGTCTGTGGTTTATGTCAGGTAGATAGAGATCTATGCTTTAAACACCTTATTGCGAATTTGCAAATACCATTGATTGGATTCCCGAGTGTCGTGGGGACCGCCCAATGTATTTTTAAAACAATATTATTTTGATTTAAAATAGTTTCCGTGGAGTTTCTTGCCCATTCTTCTTCATAGGTACCTACTAAAATACTACGCTTTGGAATGGGCAACTAGCATTACTAGTAAAAGCTTTCTAGTAAAATTTTATTCATCTCGTAAATAAATTGGAAACTATAGTTTTGTATAATTTAGAAGCATTTTTTTTTTTAATTTTGTAAATGTAAGAACCATGGATCCGTTCATTATATATTTTTTTATATTGACTTGAAAGAGCATGGCAGTTGAGAATGTGTCATGCTCACTTAAATGTCTCACTGATGGTGGCGCGTGTGTTGGATCATTCGGTTCCCTTCAAAATGGTTGAGCTGGATGGTGCTGATCCATGCGTCATGTTCGTGAACGGGCGCTGTCAGTTGAGACTGGTCATCTCTTAGCTGCCAGGGCTTCTTTTTAATCTTATAACTATTTTGAATTGTTTCTTCATAACATTGTTCTCACATATAGAAGCAACAAGAATACTGTACTCAGGATTTTGTAATATCTTAATTTAAAAGAGTGTCCTTGGAGTTTCTTGCCCGTTCTTCTCCAAGAGATCTACGCTTTGGAATGGGCAACTAGCTTAACTTTCTGACTAACTGACCGGCTAGTTAATTTTGACAATTCAAAAGTGCCTGGAAATGGTTTAATTGAAATAAATGCTTTGAGTTTGAGTTTTGAGTTCATCTTTCTTACTGAATGACCCTTGATAATTCAAAAGTGCCTGTAATTGGTTTATTTAAAACTAACTGCTGCCCGCGACGTCGTCTGCGTGAAGGCTCTAAAGCACCAAAAATACCTAAGATGCCAGTGTCGCTATAGCATTATAAGTGCACAAATTTTAAAATAGCATTAAAATATAAGTTTTTTTTGCAAGTGAAGAGAGTTATATGGGAATCCTGCTGAGTTCAGTCATAAGATGTGACTGAAGGAAATAGAGAAAATAATGCAGGAATACATTCCAGGACACAAAAGAGTAAAAATACGTACAAAGGTATCATACCTTACAACACTTCTCTATAAACTACGTTGGTAGTTATGCTGCCAGGAGTCAAAATGTAAAGAGAGTCAGGACTGGTGACGCGGGAGCAAGCGACGTACAGTTGCCCTTGTGAGAAGCAACTCGTCCTGAGGTCGACATCCGCTGCCGTCAGTCTCTGCCCCTGCGACTTATTGATGGTCATCGCGAAGCAAACACTCACGGGGAACTGTACGCGCTTGAACTGGAACGGTAAGTTATGAGGTATGAGGGGAATGCGTGGTATAAATACTGCCTCGCCGACGCCACAACCCGTAAGAATTTCCGCCTTAATGGTGTGTCTGTGGAGCGAGATGACTTTAAGGCGGGTTACACAACTTCGGAGGAGATAGGTTCCGAAGAAGCATAATCGGAACACCGACCTTCAGCTTGATGGTATGCGCTGGAAGTCCACTTGCTGACAGGGAGCTCAGAAATTCCACGGGATAATGTGTGGCGTCATCTTGCTCGACAACAGTATTTATCGAGGTGTAGACCACTTTATTCCCACTTTATTCTCAATTTCCGAGAGAATGCATTCGTTAATTGCTGCAGCCTGATCATTTTTGGGCATCAAAATGGCCCGCTCACACACCCAAGAATTCTGCTGGTGCGGTATACGACTGATGTCCCCGTACACACAGCGAATTAGTTCTTCTTAGCTGGATACCACTCTACCAAGAGACTCTGGAAGCACCACCTGTCCACCTATCTCTTCTGGTAGAGTGCCTTCGCCAAGACTTAGAAGGACATCGGAGAATTCTTGAGCACGTGCATTGCCGCTGAGCCGAGCTCTCATATTAATGGTCAAGAGCGCAACGAAGCATTCACCTCGTCAGCCCTCGAGCCCCGCGTCACCACTGGAAGCGTTTGCCGAAAATCCCCACTGAACAGAACTCTGACACCACCCATCAAATGTTCGTTCCTGCGGATGTCCTGCAGGATTCTGTCCACGGCCTCAACTGCCTTCCTATTGGCCATCGTACACTCATCCCATACGATCAGAGAGCAATCCTTGAGCACGTATCCCTTATCGCTGTTACGTGACACACCACAAACAGGCGTTCCGGCGCTCTCTAAATCGATGGGAATTTTAAACATGGCATGTGCTATCTTGCCACTCGGAAGCAGTGTGGTAGCGATTCCCGAAGACGCTACAGCAATAGCAATTTTGCCTTGCCTCCTGACCTCTGCAAGTATGCCAGTGGTAACAAATGTTTTTCCTGTTCCACCAGGAGCATCTAAGAAAAACATTTTACCCTGGTTTTGCCCAACGCTTTCAAGGACGGTGTCATAAACTTTTTGCTCTGAAGAGAACAAAGCGACATGGTCATTTTGTATGGTGGTCATTTCGCCCGGATCGTAATTTGTCTCAGCGTTATACTCTCGATTTCCACGGTCTTGATACGGTGATGATTGGAGAGCTGGTAACCCATATTCGATCAGTGGATTGCCGCCGATAGAAATGACCACATCTTGAAGTGAACTGAGACAGGTGTTCAGCACGCGTTCATCAGTTACTTCGACTTCGTCTCCAGTAGCACGCCTCTAAGCTCGTAGAAAATCTTCAGACAGATGATGGCGATACTTCTCTGACAAAGCTACCGGGTTCGCGACTCCACAAAACACCAAGATGACGGCAAACAGATGACGCATGCGGCTGGGACTGTCACTGACGCTAGCCTCCGCGAGGGTGTCATGAAATGAAATGATCATCATCAATGAACATAACTTTTTTGTAATACTTAACACCGCATTTTTTTTAAATTGTCTTCGTCAACTCTGCTCAAGATTTTCAGGGTTTTGTTGGAACTTGAATTTGTCAAAACGAACTATACGATACAACTTTTATGAAGAAAATGCACATCACCATCTATGAATTTTAAGAATAACTAACTACTTACCTCACCAACATGATCAAATTTAAATTATTAATTTCCAAAAAATGTTAACATGTAACTTGATTTGATTTTTATGAAATCTCATAGATGGCGCTGTTTTAAAATTGTCCTTATACTACTAACATTCATTAAACTATATTTCTCTGCCCAAGTTACTTAAATGGCGTAGTTTTTATAGTGTAAAGCTAGATAACAGCATGGCTTACTCAAAAGCAACATTTAAATATGCGTCGTTAGATTACACGCTGTCACAGAATGCGTAAGAAAAATAAAGATTCACAGCTCCTCCCCCGTGGGTGATAGCGTGATAATATGTAGCCTATATGTTGACCCGACCTCTTAGTAATATTCATGCAAAATTTGAAGTAAATCCTTACAGTACTTTTTGAGTTTATCCCGGACAGACAAACAGACAAAAATTCTAAAAACGATATTTTTGGCTTCGATATCGATTGTAGATCACGCCCCAAGTATTCTTTTTAAAAAATATTCAATGTACACTTTGGCTTTCCTACGATTTTATTATATGTATAGATAAATAAACAGTTCAGATTTAGTTATTCTTCCAGTGGTGTTTGTGGTCGGGTGGGGTCGTAAACTCGTCAGGCTTGCGTAACTTGGGTCATATTAGGATTACCACAAACGCAAACAAAATTATATTTTTTTAAAAAGTGATTTCGATCCGAGAACCAACAGTAGCTTACTTAGCAAACTCTCATTCACATTCAAGCACCTGGGGCGAGACGCGTTCGTCCAGACGTATCGTGCATCGCAATGAGCCATTATTGAGTCCCGATCCCAATAGAGATGTAGCTAGCCTTCTAGGAACACGCGGGCAATTTACTAGCGCGATAGTAGGGGTGTGTCCGCGGTCATTACGGCAGTCAGGATTAATGCACCCGACCGCGAAGGAACAAAAGAAAACCCGCGAAACTCCCATTTAGCGAGGTAAGTAAAAAGTTCCGTGACTTTCAATAGGCGATTGTTCTGTGTAGGCCTAGTAGGCGGTAAAGTGGAAAATAAAATATGGTCAAGATTAAAGGTAAGTTGGAAACAAGTTGATAGTTCTACAAAGGTAAATGTAGGAAAACTTACAAAGCTATGATGGAAGTAACAATGGACAATGTGGGTGTGATGCAACAGAATTTTCCGATGACATAAACATGCAGCTCCTACGATTTGTCGTAAATGCATGACGTTTCAGATGCTGCTTTCGTTCAAAAAGTCATTCAAAATTCTCTGAAACCCGCGTTGACATTTAAATTCACATTTACAATATTCCAAGGCAAAATTCAGTGAAATGAGGCAGGCCATTAATGCCGTCGGTTCGTTACGTCTGCGTGTGCGCTTGAGAGGTGCAAATGACGCTATTGTGCCCGACCGGCGACGCAGACGCAGCCTGCGCGGTGACTTGCGCGAATAACACGAAAGCTCGCCAACACGCCATTATCATTATGGGATGACAGTGACAACAATCGCGAATTGCAAACGTTTACATGTTCTGAATTGTCATGCTCCGTTCATTTCAGCACTTGATGAGAAAAGTGACCAAGGAGGTTGCAATATACATAAAAATGCACGTCATTCATTATTTTGTATGAATGAATGAAGCCCAATGCGTTACCGCCTCACCGATGACATGCATCACCTTATCTAAACCCGTTTTTGATTTCGCGATTATTGTTTAACGTATTTTCCCCGGCTTCGTGAAACATTTCCATCGTACATCGACGTTTGTACCTACAGAATCTGAATACCAGATTGTTGCACCCGCACCTAAATTAGATTATTTGTCAGACCTAGATATTGTTATTCTCGTGGACTTGCGTCAGCGCTTTGTGCATTTCAACATTCTGGAGGCGATAAGCGTGGCTAGCGTTTGCTTCGGTCAAGCTTGAGCGCGCCAATAATTTGCTAGTAAACTTTGATGGGGCTTTAAACAGTCGGTTTGTGCAGGTATTATTATATTTATCCAGTCGGCTAGACAGTTGCTAGGTGCCCGCGATTGCGAATGATGGATGGTCGAGCTGTTGCTAAGTGAACGGCAATGAATCATGTGTCTATTCATAGCTCTAGATAGATACGATTAATATGCAATTTAAGTGCAGATGTTATAGATAATAATTGAATAGCGATGTACGTAGCTATGCTGTAATTTGTGTATAATATACACCGCGTTATTAATAATCATAGATCAGATTGTGTCAAGGTGGTGGTAGGGGCTGATACTGCGAATAGTCGTGTTCAAGACCAATATAATGTATTCAACGATTGATTAAACTATCGTCAACTGGCATAAATTGGCTTGCGTTGTGGAGTTGATTGTTTAAATGTGGTTGTACTTATTGTTCTGTTATTAATTCCAAAGCACTGTACTAACCTTCTTTATGGGCTGAAGTAAATGAAGATTTATGGCTTTAATTTTGACATTCATTTGTAATTTAACTGCGAGCTAATCATACGTCTACCTCGCTGCCAGCTTCAGATTTATCTTGATAGTACTATATATTCTGTAGGATCGATAACTATGACAAATTCATGATCTACTTATTTGATCATTTATTATTTCTCTCGTATTATTAAACACTATCCCCTTTATTCATTACCGTTGCTTAAAGTTACACTTTTGACAATTAAACGTCACCTAAATTTAACCATCGTTTATAATTTATAAACCCCTACATTATTTATGATTCATACTCATGTCGTCAAAATTGGTAGAGAGTCATTTTGTATATAGAATGACTCTTCCTCCTCCTCTCCTCTCTTCTCTTCTCTTCTTCCATCCTCTACTGTGGAGGCTTTTGCATATGCCTAAGGAAACTATGCGTATTCAATTCAAACATTTTTTGAGGAATATTTGAAATTTTCGAAAGCTCCAATCCAACTGACGGTCCTATAATTTTTGTTCTGAAAGCCTGGCTACCTGCCCTAAACAACAATGATGGATTGTGGAGCTGTTGGCAACTGAACGACAATGAATCATTCGCTGATTATCTATATATATAAAAAGAGAAGTCCTGACTGACTGACTGACTGACTGACTGACTGACTGACTGACTGACTGACTGACTGACTGACTCATCAACGCCCAGCCTAAACCCTTGGACCTAGAAAGCTGAAATTTTGCACAGAGGTTTTCTTTATAATGTAGACGAGGAATAAGGAAGGAATTTTTGAAATTCAACCCCTAAGGGAGTTAAATAGGGGATGAAAGTTTGTATGAAAACTCTTATTCCTTGGGTTAATAAACTTCAAACTTGGTACGAATACTTATCTAAGTAAATTATGAAAATTAGACTTTTTTGTTTTTCTAAACTACCTTCTAAAGGGGGATGGGGGGGTGTCAAAATTTGTATGGAAGAATTTTAATGCACGGTCCGATTAACTCAAAACTCAGTATTTATACTTAATACCAAAAATAAAGAAACACGTGTATCAGGGTTTTTCGAAAATCTACCCCTAACGGGGAGAAAAGGGGTAGTTAATTTTACAGGGCAAATTTTACTGCCTGGCTTAATTAACTCAAAATTGGTATAAATAATCTGTGAGTCAAGTAATGAACACATTCTAAACGATTTTTCAAAATTCCACCCCTGTGGAGGTGAAAAGTGGGGATACAGCTTATATGAAAATTCTTATTCCTTGGGTTAATAAACTTGAAACTTGGTACGAATACTTATCTAAGTAAATTATGAAAATTGGACTTTTTTGTTTTTCTAAACTACCTTCTAAAGGGGGATGGGGGGTGTCAAAATTTGTATGGAAGAATTTTAATGCACGGTCCGATTAACTCAAAACTCAGTATTTATACTTAATACCAAAAATAAAGAATTACGTGTATCAGGGTTTTTCGAAAATCTACCCCTAACGGGGAGAAAAGGGGTAGTTAATTTTACAGGGCAAATTTTACTGTCTGGCTTAATTAACTCGAAAATTGGTATAAATAATCTGTGAGTCAAGTAATGAACTCATTCGAAAGATTTTTCAAAATTCCACCCCTGTGGGGGTGAAAAGTGGGGATACAGCTTATATGAAAAATCTTATTCATTTGGTTAATATACTTGAAACTTGGCATGAATACTTATCTAAGTAAATTATGAATTTTGGCATTTTTTGCTTTTCTAAACTACCCCCTAAAGGGCGATTAGGGGGTGTCAACATTTGTATGGAAGAATTTTAACGTGCGGTCTCCGATTAAGTCGAAACTCAGTATTTATACTTAAGACCAAAAGTAAAGAATAACATGTATCAGGGTTTTGCGAAAATCTACCTCTGACGGGGTGAAAAGGAGTAGTTAATTTTCCATTTTACTTCGTGGCTTGATTAACTTGAAAATTGTTGGACATAATCTTTGAGTCAAGTTATGAACACATCCCAAACGTTTTTCAAAATTCCTCCTGTGTGGGGTGAAAAGTGGGGAAAAACTTTATACGAAAAATCTTATTCATTTGGTTAATAAACTTGAAACTTGGAAGGAATATTTGCCTAAGTAAGTAATGAGAAATGGGTCTTTCGAAAGTAGACCCCTGACGGGTAAAAAAGTGGTAATTCGATTTTTAAGGCCCGTATTATAGTGCGTAGCTTGATTCACTCCAAAAAAATGGTATGAATGAATTTAATCTTAAAACTTGGCACAAATACTTATCTAAGTAAATTATAGTTTGTCATTTTATGTTTTTCTGCTATAAAGGGAGATTGAGGGTGTCAGTTTGTATGGAAGAATTTTATCGCGCGATCCAATAATATAAACTCGAAACTCATTATGTATACTTAAGACCAAAATGAATAATAAAGTGTAACTGGGTTTTTCGAAAATCTAACGCTAACGGGGTGAACGGGGGTGGCCCATTTCACAGAGTAATATTTTATTGCGTGGCTTGAATCAATAGGAAATTAGTACTTATAAATAATCTTTGAGTCTTGATATGGAAACGTCCCAAACGTGTTTTCAATATTTCGCCCCTATGGGGATAAAAACTGTGAAGGTGAAAAGGCGCTCTTATTCCTTTGGTTAAGAAACTTGAAACTTTTGAACATTTGCCTCAGTAAATAATAAAGATTGTCACTTTTAGGGGTTTACTACTTACTTACTTAAAATAAAAAAGTATGAGTTTTAGGGTTTTACTTATTCGACTCCCACGGGGGTGGAAAAGGGTAATAAAGTTTAAGGAGTAGAAACTTCAACTTCAATTAACACGAAAATGGGTATAAATAATCTTTATATCATAAAAATGGAAACGTACCAAATGCAAAAACAAGCCCTGTCGGGATGAAAAGGGAGGATAGTTTATTTGAAACATCTTAGGTAGTTTAACTAAAATATGGGCCCGAATACTTATTTCTTTAAATAAAGTAAGTATAAAGATCGTAATCAATAATTTTTGAAATACCTTTCAGGGGGAGGTGGAGAGGGTGTTAAATTTATTTGAGGAAAGTACGAAACCCACGCGGACGAAGTCGCGGGCAAAAGCTAGTTATATTATAAATGAATAGGGTCGTAATGTATCACATTTATAACTACCCACTTATGACAGACTCACGAAACGCGAGATCATTAGGTAGATAATCATGAGATACCTAAATTTTGTGGTTAACAATCCGATTTCTAGGGTGACGCCCAGCTTTTAGCATTTTTTACCTATTGCACACGCATACCTACCTAAGCATGCGAGAGAGCACATCGAGGCTCACAGCAACCACCGTGACAGGAAGAAAGCCATAGATATAGATTGCAGTTCAGCATCATCGTCCACTAGGGCATAGGCATCTCTTTTTTTGTGCCAATCCCCATGCTCCTGTGCTCCAGCCTCATTCAGGTTTTGCCCGCGATGGCAACAATGTCGTCTGTCTAGATTAGATTGCAGTTGCTGCGGGCGAAATCGGCTAGATGGTATTATCGTCATTATAATAGCTAAGTAGTTTTGGATTACCGAAATCAATGCATTGAGGAGTTAGTTTACACCACTACTCATAGGCCACAGATAAAAAAAAACTTAGACATGAAAAGCCTTACCTTGGCAAGATCCCGGGTAGTCAAGCACGAGGTGTTTGGCGGGTCTCCGGCAGGCGCGTCGCCGGAGCCGGCACAGCGAGGGGTAGGTCCGGCCGTCACTGCCGCACACGGCGCCGACGCGGCGGCAAGCGGCCGCGCACACGCAGCGTGCACGACCGCCTCTCACCACGCAGCGCCGTCCGCTACCACATGACACTCCGGCGCATGATTCTGTAGAAAATGAGCACGATGATAGAATGACCGATTAGGTATTTAGTAGTTAGCTAGGGATAATCTGTCGTGCGATAAAGGAGGCAAAAGAAGTTAAAGAAAGAGAAACTTTACTCAATCAAGGTAAAAATTTAAGAATTACAAGTCACATTAATTAAAAAAAAATAAATTAGATAGGCTACGGCTATCCGTATCCAAATAGTGCATGTGGTGTTAGCCTGTAAATGATTGTTGCACTTGTGTAGGTATATCGTGTACTTTAAATTAAATGTAACGTGTAAACAATTGTAGGTTAACCTAAAATAAATAAATAAATCCAACAAGGACCATAAGACCAATAACTAATGGACTACATAATCAGAATATAATGTTCCCACTGCTGGGACACAGACCTTCTCTCTTCGACAGGGAGTGGGCTGTAATCCACCATGCGGTCCCAGTGCGGATTGGTAGATGTCTTTAAATTGTTGATTCTAGGATATGCCGGTTTCCTTACGATGTTTTCCTTCACCGTTTTGAGAGCAGTGGTGATGAAATAATTTACACAATGTAAAGCGCCTGTCTGGTTTCGAACCTACGACCTACAACTCGTAAGAACTTTACCACCGGGCCACCACTGCTGTGTATTGCACTAATGGACTAAAGGAACAAAATTTTTCACTAAAGGAAACGCTGAAAACGATTAGATTTTATGTTGAAAAAGATTCTAATGACCTTCATTGATATATATGTTACACTAGATTAGCAATTACCGCACCAAGGCGTTGCCACTAGGCTGATGGCCACAGCCATCAGCGTAGCTTACGTCAGTTCAGTGCTCTGTGTGACGCCAACCGAACTCAACCAAGTGACATGCGACAAAAAATATCGCGAAAGAGTGCGATTCAAGATCACAAAAACATAATAAATTAACCGGAATTACTTTCCACACGTAAATTAATTGTCTCTGTGTTTATATCAACGTAAAAACGCAATAAAATGTAGAATTTTGTAAATTAGGTTCAGTGTTACCACTAAAAACTTAGTTTTAGTTTCCCACATTAGTGGGAGTTTTTAATTTATGGAATAAGTGATTTTAAATATTTTTTAATAATAACAACGTAGCAGGGTGCCTAAAGATGCAGCACGCCGTGAAAAATGGGTGGAAATAATCCGATTGCTGAGAAAAGAGACTGACTGGCTACCTACTAAATCATTCAATTTCATTAATAATAAAGAAAAACTATTCAAAAAGAAAATGTCTTAATTATTTTCATTATTTATAAACTTTTATTACACATCCAATAAGAAATACATAATTCAAATATTTAAAAAATAATTTAAGTTAACCTAAAATGCTTTTCATGGCTTAAAATGTTGGGTAAAATTTCGCATGGGTAGGCAACCCCATCCCGTCATTGCATGTTTATAATGCGGTCTTTGTCTAATCTAAGCGACGGTATTATTCTTACGACGTGTGTAACTGAGACAGATATATGTTTACTTTTAAATGTTTAGTGGTTTCAAAGCTACGTCGTCGCGTTTATAAAGTGGCTACACTTTTTGACACATTTTATTGAGGTTTGCTTCTCTAGTTATATAGCTCAATGATGACCTTTGCTAAAGTATGTGGTGATAGATATTTATCACTCATAAAAAAACTTGAGAAAACATCCGCCAGATATACTTATAAACGACTCGGATGTTGTCGGTGGCATATAAATCTCGAGAAATTTAGATAGAATGGAGTGTTTTATGGCTCACGTGGTGGCCCGACAAATATGTAGGCGCTGATCAAAGTGAGATATCAACTTACTCCGCTTTGAATTGCTCGTTAAACATTAGTGTTTAACGAGCAATTCAAAGCGGAGTAAGAAATTACCATATTTGCGAGTGATATGTTCAAGAATTTATATTTCACGAATGATGACATTTTACGAGTCAAAACGTTGTTCTTTCGGGTGTACTCTTCCCCCACGCATATGTAAAATAATTTGTAAATAAGTAGATTCTTGATTTTTGTGAGAAAAACAAAAGCTCGTTTGTTAGCAATAAAGAGAAAAATTGTGTGGGTGACAGTGTTTTATTGACAGTAAATTTTTAAAGTGCAGTTTTCGAGAAAATAACGACTATCGCCTTACAACACTTTCATTTGGACTAATAATATTTCCCTCATAATCACTACGAGTAAAAGACTAAAAGTAATTCTCTACTCAACGCCTGCATCAATTTATGTCACAGCATTAAACATACATAATATGCATGGCACGACAAATGCCCTTACATAAGATCACTTTCCGCCAAAACAATTCATTTATTTGAGAAATTATTTGTTTATTTCTAAATTCAAATATTTGACGTTTTGCCAACTCTGTGTTGATTCGATGCGCAACGTACATCTATCGGGCGATGCACTCCACGGCCCAATTTTATTATTTGCTGAAAAATGTTAGCGGTCGGATATAGTTTATCTGTTGGTTTACTTGATTGGCGTAATTGGGCTTTATTCACGTCTGTCTTTTGTGTGTCTATTGAGGCAATTGTTTTAGTGCCTAGGATTGTTTTCTTTTTAATGCGCCGCACCTATAGGACCTGCCGCTATAAGTTTCCAATATTTTACTGTGCAAAAGGAAACTATTTTGTATTTTATTTGTTTGAGAATCACATAAAACAGGTTTATCCGATTGAAATTTTAGCTTATGTAGGTTTGCCATTCTTTTACAGATGCATCTAGGTGAATGCAGTCCGGAGATGTAGCTGCATTTTTGCAATAAATATACGGAATATAGAGACAAAGATATTACGAATTATACATACCGTTGCAAAAAATTTCATATCCTTCCACTTTACGAAAGGCGAAAATATCAGATCGTGTGTTTCTTTTCAAAATTGCTAATGGAACCACTGATGTTATCGAGTTGTTACACAAAATCGGGCTGCGAGTGCCGTCAGTGTTCTTACGTAGACCCCATTTATTGCATACTCCAGTGGTAGCCACTACAAACAGACGGAACTCGTACACGGTGAGGGCGAGTCGTAACTTGTATGTACAGACGCCAGCACATCAAGCTACCCGAAACTGTCACATTTTCCCAATCAACTTTGAACCCTATGCGTTAGCGATAAAGTCGAAAATCTATTAAAGAAATCTGACAGATTGTAGTAGCTTAATGTGCTGGCGTCTGTACTACGCAACCTGCCAGAAAGTTGATATCGTCATTTTCAATACTAGTGTTGTTAAACTGAAGAAAATTTTATCTAATTGCTTCTTCGAGCGTAAATAGTAATTTTTCTGTTTTGCATTCATTTCGTTATTTACGTTGTTGAGCAGACACATTTTTCGAACATATGGAACAATGTATTAAATATGCTTCAAAATGATTCAAATTGAGAGTAATAGTGTGTTACGCAATTAGGGTGCAGGTCTTGCGTTTATTCTGTTACACATTGTATAATTACTAGCTTTTGCCCGCAGCTTCGCCCGCGTGGAGGTTGGAAATTATTCACAGAAAATTCAACCCCCCATTTCACCCTCTTAGGTGTGGAATTTCGAAAAACCCTTTCTTAGTGGATACCTACTCTTCACAAAGAACACACCCTCCAAATGTATGTCTCTAGGACCAGCGGTTTAGGCTGTGCGTTGATATATCAGTCAGTCAGGAGCTTGATTTTTGTATCTAATATATAAAATTCTCGTGTCACAGTGTTAGTTACCATACTCCTCCGAAACGGCTGGACCGATTTGTATGAAATTTTGTGTGCATATCGGGTAGGTCTGAGAATCGGCGACTATCTATTTTTTTTTTTTTTTGCAAAACTACGTTTGCGGGGTCAGCTAGTACATATATAATATAGATAGTCTATTATCAATTTTCTGTTTCTTAGGATTTAAATACTACACGTGGAAAATTGTAATTGGCCTTATTTTGTATAAACTATTACCTACCTACTGTATCTGTTTAGCTGTAAGTTTTCCTAAAACAAATAAAATAAGACTCTTTTTTATTAACATCGAAATTAATATGTTTACAGCAGACTGCCTTACATGAAGATATCAGACCAAAGAAAAATAAAGAGCTGAACAGGGTTTCGTGGTATCGGAGAAAAATGTTCCATAAATTATATTGCGCGTAGTTTATTGTAAAGGCACAAAATAGCCGTTCAGTTCTTCGCACCCATACAGTAATTTTACCAGGAAACGGCGACTAGATTTATTGGATGACGTAATTTTTGGTTCAAATTACTACAAAAACAATACCTTCTTTGAATTATAATTGGCCTGTATTTTTCCTAGAAGCAGCGTGCCCGGAAGGATGTGGCCATGTCTTTAATTAACTAAGGAAGCAACTTCGACGAACTGACGCAAACTATCACGAGAAAAACATTTAGTAATAAATTTAAATATGCATTGTGCTGGCAGGTAACTAGCTCATTGTCTACGGGTTAACCTTGCCTTGGCTTCCTTTAGTCCATAAATTAAATGATAAACGGAAAGCCATAGACACTTTCACGAATGGTTTTCTTTCTTCTTGTTTAATTCTCAGGTGCAATTATTTTTATTGTGGTTTTTCTCTGGTCCTTCGAGCCGGATGTTGACACCTTATGTAGAATGTTGGTCTGAATGTTCTCATATTAGTGTTATAGTAGGTATTAGCAGATTTAAATTTTTAATTGATTAGTTTTCTTGATGCGACAGAGAAAACTTATTAAAGTATGTCATTGGTGTTATTGGTGTAATTTCTTACACAAACACTCTTATCAAATTGGATCGGCTCAAATGTTTCCTAAATATAAATTAATTCACCTATCCAGAGAATGGATATCATTCATATATAATGTTTACATTTTTCTATTATAAAGGAAAACGTAAATGTTGTCAAGTTCTCGTCTAACTTCTAACACCAGCCCACAAGCTTTTAAACGATAGAAAAACGGTCTTACCAGCACAGGCAACACAGGGAACTCCTCCAGAAAGCGCTTTATAGAAAAATATCTCGCCGCTGTCGAGGTCGCGGGGGCTCCAGGCGGCGGGCGCGCGTGATGCGCCTGCGCAGCACTCGGCGCGGCCCACGCGCAGCGCCGCCACCGAGCTGCAGCGCCCGCCGCGGTCCATCCCCGTCCAGCAGATTCCGGCTGTGGACAATAAAGAGTTTAAATTATGTTTATCTTTCTAGATTTTCCGTTTCACATTCATCGCTTGGCCACTTGGCTTCACTACATGATGTATTTTGTCTTATTAATTGTAGGTTTATAGAGTTGTAAACCTCTGACGCCCAAGTTAAGTTTACACTTTTAATAGAGGTGTCAGGGCTCTCTAAATTGCTATCAGTTAGACAAATAAAAGTTCGAAGGACCATAGTGTAAGTATATTTCCTAGGTATCTAGTACCTACATAAAATAGAAAGTAAATCAATATTATAAACAGTATCAAAAATAAACAATTTAAAGACCAAAACCATGTATGTGGTCGTATGTGCTGGGTAAGTGTTATGTTGTTTTGGAAGGTGGAAAAACTTAGGTCCTACATTAAGCTTGCAGACTGTGGAAGGGATAAGCTTTAGACTTATATCTCACTAGGACACCAAGGTGGTGCAACCATATACGGCTTAATATATACGGCTTTATGGTGGGTATCTCACCAGGCGTCCAATCGGATGTGAAACCAACCATATATTTTTTAGCAGTGCCACTACGGTTGCGACGCCACCGGTGTCCTAGTGAGGTATAGGGCCCTTACCGCTGAACATGAGGTCAGTCCGATTTCCAGGTGGGGCAAAGTGTTATTGGGTTTTTAAGGTACAGTTAATGTTGTTAAAACAAATAAGACTAAGTAAAAGTAGTAAGTAGTAGTATTAAAAGTAGAATATAAACAATGCTAACATTTTAATGTGAAAAGTCTAGTTTCGCTATTCCATTATTTATTTTATCAGCCTAAAAACTTCCTCAGCGGAACATCATAAAATTGCAATACGAAGGTATAATAAAACGTTCGCTCCGGGTCCAGACTAAACATAAATTGAACAGATGTGTCTGGACGCTGCGCAAGCGGCTAGCTCGGAGCGCCGTATTCGGTCGGATTCCTGCGTGTGAGTCACGGGGCTCGGCTGCGCGAGCCGGCCGCGCTAGACGACCGCCAGACACTATTTTTCAATGTGCGCCCGCGCCGGTCGGCGACGCTACCGAACGACCGCAACCCGACATGCCTATAACTAGTAATCGATTGACTTTTTACAACTATTCGCTCGAAAATATGGATCGGAGGACCAACTTTATGAAACTTGGCGTTTTATGATCGATGAGGACAAGAACATATTAATATTGTAACGTGTTTACAGTTTTGATTGATCGTAATCTCGTAAGATGTCACGCTCCGTCGTCTAGTTTACACTTTAATTATATTTTGGATAATTTCGTGTGGGTATATAAGTTTTATTAGCTTCGGGAGGACTTGGCGACAGGCTAGAATGTGTGGATGAGATATGTTCGGGAAAATCAATTTGTCGTGAAGGAACATTCTTCGTTGACGGTAACCTTGATAGTGTGATGTAGAACTCAATCTTCGTTCTCTACTAAAAAATAATAAAAAGTCAGGAAGTGTAACTATAAACAAAATCAACGATAAATACGGCTCCAAACTTCACTACATTGACTAAATACCTCGAGTATTCGAACGAAAGAATACACAACATGCAAATAAGCCAATCAGCTGCGTAAAGCGTTGTATTCCAGCAAGCGCCGTGATTGATTCTGATGCGCGGTGGCCTTTTCGGCAACGCCCACCGCTGTAATCATTTCCTTTTTTTCATTTTTGAGCTTTAGTTATATTTCTTGACTTTTATTATTCGTAGGTCCTCTAAGTCTAATACAATTTTTATTAAAAAAATAAATCTTGCGGTATCAGAAGCGAGTGGGCAGAATTAATGACAATGGCTTAGAGGAATTTATTTATGAACGTTTTGCAAATGCTAATGCATGAATTTAAATTAATTAAAACTCATTATGAATAATTTTGAAAGTTTGAAGATGGTTTTTGTCTAGTGATATTATTCGAGTATTTTTACAGGTAAAAATAAATATTATTTCATTCTGGAATTTTAATTATCGTTTTATTTAAAATCATATTTCCTATTGTGCATAATGTTCATTGAGGAGTAAGCGTCAGTTAATTTTGTGCATCTTTTTTCTCTCAAATTGTTCCGTCGATAATACTATAGGTAGGTGAAGGTAGCCTTAAACTGTTTAGTAACAAATTTTCAGACAGTTACGTAATCACCCGTTAGTTTGCTCAAGCAAGATAAATCAATGCATAGACGTGATTATAGCGCTATTATCTACTACTCCTACACTAGGTTCTATAATATTAGCTGCGATGTCCTTAATTTATTTATTTATTAGTCTTTGGGCACAATTAAGGTATAAAGAAGGATTTATTGCCTGAGGCATTCTCTACCAGTCAATTAACCTAGGGTGGTGAGAGATCATGTTGCAGGTGCATTGTTATTAGTGAAAAATAAATAAAGAAGGTATCATAATCCTATCCTACTAATATTATAAATGCGAAAGTTTGTGAGGATGAATGGATGGATGTTTGTTACTGTTTCAGGCAAAAACTTATACTAAACGGATTCTGATGAAACTTTACAGTAGGTAATACTTATAGTTTATACATCAGAGTAACACATAGGATACTTTTTATCCCGAACTTTCCACGGGATCGACACTTATGCGGGTGAAACCACGGGGCGCTGCTAGTTATAAATAAAATCAGTAACTACACAAGTACATATTATATACCTAGGTTACTAGCGGCCCGCCACGGCTCGCACCGGTGTAATTTTTTTTCGAATTTCCGAAATTTTCTTTTGTACAAATCTTGTCCTGGCAATACCGCACACAAAAAAAAAGAATTATCCAATTTGGGCAGTCCTTCGGAAGTTATGCCTGTACAGACATTTCGGCGGCCTAAGTAAGAATAGGATAATACAAATAGGTACACAATTACACATACATATAAATTTAATAAAATATATGCCTAAGTATTACAAGGTGTAACATAATTAACACAAGACCTCATACACCCCAATTAGAGTTTTGAGTTAAAAGCGTAGGTAATACAATGACCAAAACTTTTTATAGCTTGCTATTGACAATAGCATTACTTTATGCATTTAGAATTGAGTCTTATTGCCTTGAAATAAGATTGAATTTTATTTGGCTCAATCGGCGGTTAGCATGAAAAAATACATAATATTTTTTGAAAAAAATAGCTATATTAAAAGTTACGGAAATCGATTCAGTAGTCAATTATGAACAAATTACTTTCAGGACTTGCGTTTAATCTGTTACACCTTGTATATAAATATTAAATATCTTAATCAACATTTATTATTATTAGATGGTCGTATAATTGTAACTTATTCAACACGTAGGAATATATTTCGCAGCCGTCTGGGATTGCAACGGTTTCCATGGTAACCGGTTGTTGTCGGGCCTACGTGAGAGAACTCGACTCTCTCATCCTGTGTTTTCCTGACTTATGTCAGGTTTAAAGGAAGTAGACATGTTTTTATTTGTCCTAGGTCTTGGCCTTCGCTGTGATAGCTCCTGTTAGCTAACTTTCACAACTTAGGGAAAGACAGCTCTTCACTATTTTGTAGGAATCTGCTGCATATTTAACTCCTAAATTTTGTCATTTCTGTTAGACGAAGGACTAGAATTTGATACTCGCCAAATCATGGACCACAGAAAGGATCAAACGTGGGGAGAGTGAAAATAAGATAAAGAGTAACAATAATGGCCCGATTCTGTTGTTCGCAAACTCAACTAAATTTAAGTTCAGTGCATCTTTTTCTTTCTATTTCACTAAGAAAAGGACAGAAGATAAATATTAGTCCTGTCAAATTAGATAATCCATAGACAAGCTTAGACGTGATTAAAAAATTGGCTACTAAAAATACGTAAATTAACGTAAGGCGCTGACTAATTTGACAGGACTAAACTAATATTCATATTCTGTCCTCTTCCTATTGAAATAGAAAGAAAAAGATGCACTGAACTTAAATTTAGTTTAATTTGTGAACAACAGAATCGGCGCCAATGAGTGACCAAAAGGAATTAATTAATGTTTTTTATCAGCTTGATAACTCCAACTGCTGCACATTACATAGGTAAGACACAGATCTTAAGATATAGGTCTAACCTAGGTAAGACATAGGTCTTACCTATGTAGTTTGCAGCAGTTGGCTCTTAGCACTATAGAGTGCTATAAGAGCTAATAGCCAGCGGCCTTTAGGTCAATCAATGTAGCGACAGTGAACGTTCAAGAGGGATTTGCGAGGTACTAAAACGTTCTCCGCCACATTGGTTAGACTGCTCCGTGGGTTAGACTGTGGTTGCAAGCGCAGCTACCGTGTATGAGTTCTTGAATGGTTTCGATTTGAGGTTCGTGATGGGGTTTTCCAAGGGGCTCGTGGCTAAGTAATAACAGACAAGGGTCGATCGAAGGTTAAGCTACGTTTGCCGAGGTTGGTCCGTAGGTGGGTGACAGTGACATTCAAACATTAGATACCGAGACCGTTGGTCCCCCCGCTGTCATTTGTTGTTAGATCTTTGACAGTAGTTACGGGTAGTCAGAAGCCCATAAGTCTGACCGACAGAAGTTGGATTGTGGAGGACAGATAGGCAATTACTCCATGTGAAATACTGGTAGATATTCTGCTGAATCCGGTTGGTAGAATGGAAGCCGACTGCAAAATAGTTTGAAAAAGGCTAGGCAAATTATGATGTTGTCGGTCTGTCAAGGAACCTTCTCTCTTCGTGGTGCTACGTTTTTAATGAAACCACGAAAGTTTAAATTGATATATGGCGCGCGTTAATGTCCGGAGCGTGCTTGACCGGTTTTCGAATTCGGACTTCGGTACTGGCAGTAAAGCACCTTGGGAGAAATGTAAATATATTCGAATATGATTTTAGTGTGGCGAGCGAGGACGTTGACTCCGGCGGCCATAGGAGCATGTTGCTTATATATTTGTGGGCTAGAGTAGCAATAAGAGCTATAGAGCGCTACCCGACGCAAATTGCATTGCGGCATGTGTTTTGTAGCTGCTCTGCTGTTGTGAAAAAAATAGCGATGTATTTTCATCTTACAATGATCAGTGTGACAGTGATAATCTTACTAATCCTAAAATCCTAAATGCGAAAACATTATTTTTAGTTTCGGACCCAAACGGTGCCAACAGGGCTTAAGAGAACCTGAGTATAAGACTATACAACTGAACACTTTCAAAACTCACTCAATATAGATATTGAGTGAGTTTTTCTTTAGTAGATATTATTGCAAAACTCACTACATTTTACTTTATTAAGTCTCTTTTCTATTTCTTTTAAACCATGGTTCATAAAGTCCCTCCTTAGTCCGTATGTTTACGCCGCGGTTCACCAATTTGACGCTGTCAATGTCATCGACGTCCAAGTATAACTATAATCCAGTTGACAAAAGAACCGCCGGTTCTTTCCGTTCAGTTCCGATATAGACCGAATGACATGCGTTACCGTGTCAGCAAGCATTTTGCTATATTTTCTTTTATTCATTGTATCAGGAATTATTAAAATCTTTAACATCACACATCCTACATTGTGATCTAATTAGGTAATGACGTTTCTTAAACTGGTTTCAGCCAATTCCATTCAACAAGCGCTCTACAGCATAATATCTAAATACTCCGCTTCTTCCTCATTGGATGGTTCCGTCAACTTTGGCGCCACAATTTGGAGCCGAGATCCGGCTGCGATTGAGTGGGTGTGAGAAATTGCGACAAAAAATGTGTAGCGGTCCAAACGTAGATTGTGCTCGCCTTGTGTGTTTTTATCGTTACGCTATTCAGAGTATAAGGATCCTCCTAAATAAAGATACGAGGCACTTTTAATAACTTTAAGTTATATTACACGTAACATAATATCACGCTTGTATTCCTCGAAGGGCCAGTCAGAGAGTGTACACACATATTTCGTCAGTTATGTTTAAGTCCATAACTACATATTTACACTAATTACTTAACTAATTAATAGGTATTAAGTACATATCATAGGGGGCGACCCTATTACCATCAGCCGGGTACAAATCTAGACTGGAAATTCCTAATAGAAAAACCCAATAACCGAACCTCGAGTTAGTTACTAACACATTTTGAATACTATTTAAGTTATAACGATCGATGAGTGTTCGTGTGTTCAAAAGATCAAGAACTAAGAATTAGCACGTGGCGTTCATCGATAAATAATTAAAATATTACACTTATACAAGTTTAAATTGTCCCAGTCTGTCGCCAGGGTCCCAACGACACATAAAGGAACATAAAAGTATTCCAGAACACACTCAGGAGTTTCAGGAATGGCACTAGTATTGCATATTAAATTGCCTTGATAAAAGGAACTGGTCGTGAGCTAAATATTAAATGTGCGATATTAACCTGTGATATGTATACTCGCTAAGCACTAAATCTGTAGTTTCGGCCGGAATTACGGGCGATTCCTACTCTATAATTACCTATGGACATAAAATTAGTTTGGGGACCGAGCTAAGAATGAAAGACAACACGATTTGACAGTTGACATTATTACCGACGTGTTATTAAAAAATAAATAATCGAGAGTACGGTTCAATCCGAAGATGGAACAACTTTCGGACGGGCCCGCATCTTCGTTGACGGACTTAAAGAGTAGACACCCTGTTTTATTCGTAGATTTTATACTGCCGTCTGAAGTCTCGAAGAAAACCAGGTCAAGAGCTGAAGTGGCTTCGTAGACAAGGACCCTTCAACGTTAAAAATGTAGGTCCTATTGTTTTAAGTAGAAGTTTCACAAAACAATACTCGCGGTTGTAGTGTAGTCACAACAAATACGAAATTGTTGAGTGGGTCACTGGGATAGTTAGTCTGTTTTGGGAAAATGTGGAAAAGATTTGCGGCCGGAGATTTTTATCGGAAAATCACAAGCCATTCCTTACTATAGAAATATACCTGCAGGTCCTTTCCTAGGTTCAAACTCCATTTTTTACCAGAACCTATTACTTAGTATAAAAACAGATTGTAAATGCAGAATTTCCACCACATCGAAAAAAACTGGAACAAAATATAAACAGTTATAAGAATCAGAGTCTCCATGAAAATAGTTCGGTTACAATCCGATGTGTGTACAGATAATATTGTTGGAGCAATTAGTGGGAGAATTCTAAACGACCGCGAAAAACAAACAAGCGAGGAGTCAAGAGCGGACACGCTGGAAATAGATCAGAGGCGCGTCAGCGGCGTCATCGTGTCAGCCATGTGAGGAACGGACATAGGGTTGACTGAAGCTCTGCTAGACAACAAACTTTAAAAAAAAAGTCTTTTGACCCTACAACTATCAATGAGGCTGAATGCTGAATTCCAAATAAAAAAATAACATTTCGACACTGTCAACTCCTTGGGCTATTTGAATTTAGAATTAAAATACTTATTCGATTTCAAAATTATTTCGACGCTTGAATTATTGATACTCTGTGGTATAAGATAAAAAAATAATTATTTATGAGCAACCCTATGAGATGAGTGGTTAAATGCATGGCCCAAGAATAGTGGCGTCTAAATCGGTTAGTCTAATTATATTCAATGGCCGTTTTATCCGCACTATCAACAGATCATTGAACAACATCCGCTGGCTTGATTACGTCAAAATAATAATATTTAAAAGTAATTTACGAAACTCAGCTATTAGTTTTGGCAGAGAGTGCTTTAAACAAAATGTCACAGGTAAATGTTGATTAATTCTAATTTTAGAAGATTT
Organism: Globia sparganii; assembly: GCA_949316385.1. Taxonomy (NCBI): domain Eukaryota; kingdom Metazoa; phylum Arthropoda; class Insecta; order Lepidoptera; family Noctuidae; genus Globia; species Globia sparganii. The sequence goes on from OX438670.1 coordinate 9,089,808, forward strand.
GCGAAATGCCGTACATCCTGTTTGTCAGGTTATGTTATTTGATGGCTTGGATGAAATTAATTTTTGTTTAATTTTGGAATAATATCGGGAAAATCTCAACTGTTGATAAATCAAAATTTGATTTATAACAATGTCAATTCAATCATGTCTCATTGTCATTAGACACAGCTGAGCTTTGTACTACTGTTTTTGTATTTCCTGTTTTTTTTTGTGTTTGTGGGAATATTGTGTGCCTTACTTAACCTGGGTCAGATTAAACTTATTTTATTACCATTAATTATAAAACTTTTTCAAAAAGCTCTCTATTTTATTTGAAATGCCCCTTTTTTATTATTATCCATTTCTGCTATTATTTCTATTACTGCCTTTGAAGTAAGTAGGTATGTAATAAAAATTTTAAATGGGTAATAAATTCAATCCAAAATTAAAAAAAAAAACAAAATAACGTATTTTCTATTTCCAAGGTATCTTACATTGGAAATAGAAAAGACGTTCTTTTGTTTCACTTTCCCCAGATTCAATACAAATTGCGCGGCTAATGGAAGTCACGTCATAAAATCTATAAAACAGTTAGTAGCCAAGATGATCACTATTAATGAGCCGTAAAGTTTTACCGTCTAACTTCAAAGTGGCTCTGACAAAGACGGTCTAGGTCCCAGACGGCCTAATAAAGCTCTCGTAAACCGAGACCAAGCGATCCCTAGTGAAATGCATTTATATTCGTATTGTAAAGTCCGTCTAGCCGTTAAAGGGTACCTAATTTAAAATTGTGATTGTCTGGCAGCCTCTCGCCGACCTAGTTCTCGTTTCTGGGACAATGAAGGACGAATTTAACCAGGTGTCTGGGTTGAGAGCACATTTTGCATAATGTGATAAGACAACGTCTAGCCGTTTGATTAAATATTTTAATTTTGGGACGTTACAACGGAATAATTGTAAGGGTACCTAAAGGATATAATTCATGTCCCCTTTAAGTTAGTTAAGCGGGCACCCGAGTTAAGTTATTCAGATTTATTAAGATTCAAACATTAACTATCATAGTTTACATATTTATTTAATTACAATATTTCTCGGAAACTTCTAAATTGTTTTTTAAAGAATTTCAGAGCAAAATTAAGTGATGGTTAATAATGCTCACACAAACAGCGAACCTGTTATAAAATAATGTAATTCAATTAATTGTATATGGTATGTAAGGTAATAAAACGTAACATAATAGGTATATCACTTCTTAACGATATATTAGTGGTAAGTGGAAGTCGTAACTTTTTTATAATATAATTTTAGACATGTCACTAAACGTCATGATCTTTGGAAAAACGAAAAAAATACGGCTATGACTACATTCACGTAAAAATCATAACCTGTTAAGAATTTTCATTTCCTAGACTCGAATACAGTTATTTTATAAATGCCTACGTAGAATCACTAACAGGAATATGTTAATTAGAATTTTAAGAAAGTGGAATCTTAAATAACATAGTAACAACCACATTTAATTGCGAATTTCTCCTAAAGTTTCAGCTAAAATATGAGACAAGCCATATCGCTATTGCAATTCACTAAATGTTAGTTGCTTAGTGTGCTTAGTTCTTACACGTGTCTGTCTGTACTTATACGTGGTTGTCTGTACTTACATGTGGCTGTCTGTTCTTACACGTGGCTGTCTATTCTTACACGTGGCTGTCTGTTCTTACACGTGGCTGTCTGTACTTACACGTGGCTGTCTGTATCTACACGTGGCTGTCTGTACTTACACGTGGCTGTCTGTTCTTACACGTGGCTGTCTATACTTACGCGTGCTTTCTGATCACGGGATTTATAACTTGTATAAATATGACAACGAAACATGGAATTAGTATGTACTAATTCTATGTTTCGTTGTAATATACAGGGGCCACCCCGTGGTGGAAAGGGAGGGACATTGACGCGCAACCACGTAATTCACGTAATTAAAAATGTTCTAAATCTAGTCGCAATCTCATCTCAGCGACAATCAATGTCAAAAACTTGTCAAAAATGTAGGGAAATCAGAGGTACTTTTGACAGATTGAGACTGAGATCAGACTATGAACGTTCTGAAAATTACAAGAATTACCCCTCTGTTACCATGGATTCAGTACATGATTCTGTGTAAAAACAATTTTAGTCGGCTAATAAAAAAAAATTGCTGTTCCATACATTTTAACAGCGCGTGTTTCTATTTGATAAGCGACGAAAAATTTCTACGCTAGAGAGTCTAGACTTCTAGTGTCATGTGCTGGATTAGTTTTCAGTTTGCGCGTCGATGTCATGCCACCCTGTTCAGTACTTACTTAATAATTCTAGCCCATTTCTTTTTGACATGATGATACAAAAAAGTTGGCCTGTAAATTATTACTATAGGAGAACAGAATTTTTTGGCACCAATAATAAAGAACAATGTGATTTTTAATACGATTCTGTTGAATAATAATTTGATTATTTACTTTAATGAGCAAATATAAATAGTAAATATACAAAAAATCTCTCGATAAAAACTTTAGGTAGCAGGGTTTTCCTGTCAATTAATAATCTACTTATGCGTAACAGTAAATGCGTAGCCTACGGTATTTTTTCGTCATTTTCAGGCTGCCTGAAAAACACAGTTATATTCACGGAATTCAGCAGAACTCAGCCCAAAGATACTCGAAAGTATAAAAGAGAAAAAATACTTTAAAATCATGGCGACAGAGCAAACATTTCCTAACTTCGTAGACCAATCAAAATATCGTAGCAGATGTGCTACGCGTGCTACGAACGGTAATAGAGCTTTTACAAATATTTGTATTCTTTTGACAGACGGTTCTCTTTTCAAATATGACGTATTGAGGAACCATAGAGAGGGATTGTAGGGAGGGTTCGTGGTTGTAATTTGTAATCGGATAGGCGTCTGCATTCGATAACAATAACATGGGCCTGAGTACTGCCAATTACGAGTACGTTGCAACGTGAAATGCAATAACATAATAGAGTTTCCATATTGAGCGTTTATTTTGTCTATCTATATCGAAATATTTTGACTTGGTTTGTTTATGCTTTGATTTTGTGTACATAATAAAATTAATCTTATGAATTTAATACCGATACATAAATATTATTTCTGCATGCATTTTTAAATCAGTTTGATGTTTATCGGTGATACCACGAAAATTCATTACATACTTATAGAAAAAAAAAAAATTATGGTTTTTTTACAGCAGCCAATTCAATGTGAACATCTTAATAATATTTCTTGTGTTGTCCTTTTTATTGTTTACTAGCTGCGCCCCGCGGTTTCACCCGCGTAAGTTTTGATCCCGTGGGAATATCGGGATGAAAAGTATCCTATGTATTATTCTGATGTATAAACTATATTACTGTAAAGTTTCATCAAAATTCCGTTCAGTAGTTTTTGCGTGAAAGAGTAACAAACATCCATCCATCCGTCCTCACAAACTTTCGCATTTATAATATTAGTAGGATAGACATAGACATTGCATATCATCAAAGCCCTTTCAAAGGTACACACATCAAAAGTGTCTAGGGATCAAGCATTTTTATGCGGATTTCTTGAGATTGAGATGTGGCTTTGTAATAAATTTATGATTTTATAAATTTATATGGATCCTTTTTGGTGCATTTCATAATTTGAATCAGGAACTGTGAATCAAATTCGAGTAAAAGATGAAAATCAGCTGTCAATATTTTCCGTATAAAAACATACAACGCATTGAAGACATTATTAGTGCTACTGTTTCCCTACTACTGATTAAAACCAACGTTATTATGGAGCGGCGACGTCATTTAAGCAGGGAAGAAATGCTCAGAGCCGTGGGAATGATAGAAGCTGGTTCCCGGCAACGTACTGTGGCTTTAGCTCTGAATACAAGTCAGAGTGTTATCAGTCGACTTTGGACACGTTACCGAAGCACTGGTACCGTGGCTGAGCGCCATGGAGGACGGTATCGCTGCACCACACGGAGACAAGACCGATACATTCAAATCTTAACTCGAAGAGCTCCAACAATAACCGCCATGATGTTAGCCGTGAGGCTTCATCACTCTTCAGGGAACTTAATTAGCGACCAAACAGTCAGAAACCGCTTGCATGAAGTGAACCTTCATTCCCGAAGACCGCTACGGGTACCACCTATAGCAATGCACAATCGTAGGATTCGATATCAATGGGCTCTTGAACACAGAAATTGGGCAGAAGAACAATGGCGTTTCGTGTGCTTTTCTGATGAGTCTCGCTTTGGTATGAGACCGGATACAAGACGTATACGACACTGGAGAACCCCTGGACGCCAACAGCGATTAAAATCCTGCCAGGAAGTCCATCCTTATAGTGGTGGAATCATCATGGTATGGGCGGGTATTTGGATCGGCGGAAGAACTGAGTTGATTTGGATCAGAGGCAACCTCAACGCTCAAATTTATGCTGAGACGATTGTATCAGACGTCATCGTTCCTCTACAAGTGCAAATCGGTCCCTTATTTCAGTTAATGCATGATAATGCACGACCGCACACCGCAAGAGTTGTAAGACAGACTCTCGCCGCAGCTAACATCAATGTCCTGCCCTGGCCTGCTCAGTCGCCAGACTTGAACCCGATTGAGCATGCATGGGATATGCTACAGAGAAGAGCTCTGCCGAATATGGAGGGAATCCAGTCGCAAGAAGACCTTTTTTTGTTGTTGCAACGAACATGGGCGGCCATTCCACAGCGTGATTTGGATGAACTCATTTTGAGTATGCCAAACCGATGTTCTTGTGTTGTTAGTGTTCGCGGTAGAAACACGGATTATTAATTGTTTAAGTTACCCAATAAAATTTTAGAGAAAACTGTTATTTCAGTCTTTTTTTCGAACTTTTGTGTTAGTGGTTCAAATGTCAAAAATCCCTTTATTAGGAAAATGGCAAATTTCTTTATTAATGCAAAGGTGACTTGGTTTATCGTTACTGTGACAAACGAAAACACTTTATTTGATGAATCCTTAAAGAAAATTTTAATTAATATCAATCAGGAGAAAAGTTATTGCAAAAATATATGTTGATCCCTAGACACTTTTGATGTGTGTAGTTTAATTTTTTGATTCCACATGTCACTTTCACGTTTTCGGTGAAAAATAATCTCGAATTTAGTCAGCCAATATTTCGCCCCAAATAAAATACTAACTTACATTAAAAAGCAAGTTCTGTACACAAGTAAATACTACATCTAATTAAGGACAGGCGAGACAATAAGTTGAAGTGGCGGGACACAAAATGCTCCGGTTTGGCCGGCCCCGCACGGTCGCACGCCGCGTATTTTTTCAATCCCTACTAACAATAGCAGGAGTGCGCCGATGCACCGCCGCCTGCACCGCGCTTGCATCCATAGTAGTGACGGGACACATGCGGGCTTGGATCAGATATCGATAAAATTAATAATTGATTGCAACATTTTTGCGACCTTGATTTTTTGTTTTAGAGTTCGTTAGATGAATTAAAAAAGAGCTGCACAATATTTATCTGCATATTGACGACTCTAAATAGATTGGAACAAAAATATTTCAACATGCTACAGGTCATAAACAAATCACAGCATGATCTATTGGACTTGATATAGGTTTAAGTCATATTTACTTAATGAATTCGAATCGTTACAACTAAAATATTATTATACCGTTGTAATCGATCATATCAACATAGATAACAAACAGGTTCCAGACGTTATGATTAATAACTTCTTTGAAGTCAACAATCTGCACATTAACCGCGGAGGAGTTAAACGCGCGATAACATGAAACAGATGGAGTGAAGTGATGTTAATGTAAGTCTGTACAGAGGCGGGCTTCTCACGTCGAAATTCATGGAAATATTTGTATGTGGCAAACAGGCGGGACACACATAAATCTCGTGAGGCGATTGAATGCAGACGCGTAAGCGTGCCCGTGCGCATAATTCAAAGGGGCGATCACCAGGAATCGCCGCTTGGCATGCAGACGGCTGCGTTCATTCCAAAGCAATAAACCCGTTAGTGGCGACGTAATGTGCATATTGGAGAACAATAAACGACATACGTGGACCGAGCCTACGCTCTGTCCGTCGATCAATTCATCAATCGTCATATTTCCCAAAAGTGTCGCCGTGCGTCGCGTTCGCATTATGTCTTCCTCAAAATGTCGCGGACAAGAACAATAAATGTTCACTGTTGAATACATTTCAGTATTCTTTGTAAACGCCACCACATGTAGCAGAGGGAAAAAACTACATATACTTACATCATAGTTTATCCAAGAAATGTTTATCCAATCATCAGTTATAGTTACAATGTAGTGTACTCCTTCAACAATATTTATAAAATTATCGATATCGATAAACCCGCCGTCATCAGCCCGCAGGTGCTCAGTTGTCCGATGTGCGGTTCCTCTGGAATCATCGCCGGCACCGACGAATCGCCGAGACCAGACGACCGAACTCTTTAATATTTATTTACACATGCAAATATGCACCCAACCGGCCAAAACATTACCAAATGCTCCAAGCCAGTCTGATGACAATTTTTTGTGGAGTTTTGGTAACAATACGCTGACGATTTTGTCATTATAATAATTGAGAACCTAAGGTGACGCATTAGTTTTTATTATTACAGTTTAATTTTAGATGTACTCATCATGAAATGATAGATTGTTTCTAAGAATTTTCGTGCAGAAAACTGCAGTATCTAGTAAAAATAATTATACAAGTGTCACGTCTACAATTACTTATTTGTGTTAATTCTGATAATGATGTTTTTTATACATTTATTGTTGCAGTGACATCGGTCAACGTAATGTTTTTGCATTATTCTAATTACTTTTGTTAATTGCTTTGTCTGACTCAGACAATCAGTCTATGACGGATTAAGGTTACATTTGCATAACCTAAAATTTGGATTTATTTTTGGACTTGATAGTTTACATATAATATTTTAAATATACTTACAAAAACGCCGATAAAAATGAGTTAGGTAGTGCAACTCTAATTAGGTTATGTGCAAAAATAAACGCGTTCTTATCAGTTACCATTTTACGATGTTCTTAATACAGTCATCAACGCTCACCCTTTAATTCACGAGGGTCATGGAATCAACCAGACGTCGCGTCGAAGTTAATGAAGCAAAAACAAGTAGTTAACATACATGCAATTGATATTGGCGGCTAGGCAATAACACAGAATAGATAGTAGCAGAAGGCCGGCTTAATAAAAACAGTGTAAACGCAGGCCTCCAGACACGCTTCTACATATAGCGGGAGCAGTGTTAGTCCAGCGGTATCGGCCCCGACTTACGAGTTCTAGGTCGTGAGTTCGAACCCAGAAAGGCACCTTACTTTTTGTATTTAATTTCATCACCACTGCTATCAAAACGGTGAAGAAAAAAAAAAACATCGTGAGGAAACCGGCATCTCCTAGAACGAAAAATTCTAAGACATGTGACATCTACCAACCCGCACTGGGCCCGCGTGTTGGATTATGGCCCACTCCCTCTCACAGAGAGGAGGTCTGTATCCCAGCTGTGGAATTATTATAGGCTGATTGTGACGCCTAGTGAGTGCAAGCGCATTCGCGACTCACATTTGTATGTGATTGTTTGAGATCGCTATAATACGCGTCTATGAATGGGTTTGCATGTGTTCGTTTTTTACAAGGAGCTGGCCTTCTACAACTGTTTACTCTGTGGTACTAGGCTGCCCGCAGCCGGGCGGCGGTCTAGCCAGCGGATGTTTCCCAGACAGAGAAATATTATGTTATTCAGTTAAGTGGATATTAAATACATAGAGGCAGGCGCTAACTGCCGCTAATTTCACTTAAACGCTGTAAGCTGCATGTATGGGCCTTAACTAGTCAGTTTTATGGGCGAATTATACAAAGACGACGAGACTCAAATATTGGGACGAAAAATAGTTCCATTCACGACATTGAGGTTAGTTATTTAACACAGACATTTCAAGTCGCAAGCCTTTGCGAGATCAGAGGGGCAATTCTCGTAATTTTTAAGAACGTTCACAGTCTGATCTCAGTCTCAATCTGTCAAAAATACTTCAAATTTCCCTACATTTTGACAAGTTTTTGACATTTGTTTGTCGCCGAGATGAGACTGCGACTAGATTTTGAACGTTTTAAATTAGCAGAATTGGCCTACTGCCTTAAGTTTTATAGCCTATTAAAATATACGACCGAGTTTTTGGGGCTTGGATGCGGTGATTCGGAATTTATTTCGGGCACGCAAATGATAAAGGCTTTAATATCCTTACAGATACAAAAAAATTTAGCAATTTTGAAATCAATTAGTTTAGAGGTGCACGGTGTTATGGTAGCAAATTCTTGGACCATTATTAATAGCACTTCAAAAATGGGCTACCTACGTAAAAACGTCATTGAAGAACGTTCGATACATTTTCGTTCGTCGAGTTTACTCATACATATTTTTTTATAATTTTTCTTGGCTATTGAGCCGGTGTCGACTATTCTGAAGTTTTCTCATTATTTTAGCGTTCCTTTTGACATTATCTAACAGTTTGACTCATGAGTGTTCTCATCACTGTCAGAGTAACAAGTGCGCCACTTCCTGTGGTTCCGCATCAATGCAACTATGCGTGACAACGGCCAAAATTACTACTTTTTATGTGGCATTCTTTTAGATTTTTTGAGAATATTTTCAATTATAGCTCGAGGTTGGAATTATGCCCGGTGAATGACGATAGGCATTAACACAGATTGTATGAGCCCATTAAGAGACCACCCATAACATACTCATTTAATAAAATTCTATGTACCGTATGTTAGGTCAACTTCTTTATTAAGTAAGTATTTTTGATGATTTCTTTTTAACCGACCTCAGAAAAGGAGGAGGTTCCCAATTCGGTGTTTTTTTTATTCAGTCATTGAAAGTTATCTCTTAAGTTCTAAGTTTAGACATGGAGAGTTACTAGCTTTTTTTTTTGTGGATGGGAAATCATCAAATGACCCCTCCCGCTCAGGGTAGAGCAGAAGGGAGTGTCAGACTCTTACTGACTAAAACCCACTTAGCCCTTTAAGTTGCGGAGCAGCGGTAACCCTTTCGGACAATCCCGCTGCCCAGAGTTACTAGCTTAACTTTAACTTTTAACAAACATGGTTGAACTTTAGTTATAAGATTGAAAAGATACTTATATTACAAGTTTGACTTTACTTGTCACATAATTAAAAATACGTTACAAATTCTTAAACAAAATCTTGAGTGAAAATTCTACAGCTACCCAACCATTCATTCTTAATTTTCTCAAACTGGTGTGTCCACGTTTTTTTTTTCTCATTTTAGCAATACTCTGTTAAACTTGTAAAATGTAAATCAGGCTTGAGACAGTTACCTGTATAGCAAGTCTGCAATACTTAAGTACGTACCTAGCCCCTAGGTACTCTGGTGAGAGTTATCACTTCCTTTGAGAGTGCTGGTGTAAGTTTATGAATTTACCTTTATCGAGTACCAGCGAGAAAAGGTTTAATCGACTATTCTCTGGCAAATGTTAGTTGTTCATTCCTTGAGATTGTTGATTGAAATGGAAATAATGTATGTACCTATTCTATAATAAACTACCATGATGAGATACTTGCCAACATACTAAGACCCTGAAAGAAAATAACAAAAGGAGAAATGATTCAGAAATGTTTTTGGGAATTACTACTAAGAGCTTATATTTGTGGAATAAAATTATTGTCTGATAGTTCTAGTATGGAAAAAAAAGTTTTGTGGAATGCGCCCTTAGTGCGATAAATAAATCGAATAAACAACGCCCCAATAAATTTATTGATTCCAACATAACATAACGCTCCTTTTCCTTCCAATAAATATTATTCGTGCTAGGCCTTCGGAAAGATACCCCTTGTTCCTATCGATAAGGATACGTAAACATATGCGCAATTTTTAAGAAACTAATTTTGTTCTATGTTCTTTGTTTTTTTTTCAGTAGGTATCGAAGTCGTAGGTAGGTACCGATTCTGTAAAATTTTCTCATTGATTCTTGAAAGCAACTCTAGCATAGCAAGAAAATATCACATGAAAAAAATTTGATATTTTCTTTAAGGACACGAGTTTTCCATCAAATTAATTTAGGTATAGTCTGTTAAGTTCGTAATTATTGAAGTACTTTTAACAGTGCCCATAGTATTTTTAAATGATCATTATTTTTAGTTAAGATGCTGGGTAGGTTAACAGGTATATTGAACCATGTTTGATTATTATTAACAAAATCAGTGATTTCCCTGAAATCAGTAATGATATAATCTTGGTATGATCATTGAGACAAACATTCGTACAATTTAAATAACTAATATATTATTCATATAGGTACCTACCTAAAAAATTGATGTTGATGTTACGAATGTTTTTCCTCAATGCTTAAAGAAAGTTTCCAAGAAACTTGTAAGTAAAATACCTAACAGGATACGAATTAATATTTTTTTCTTCTTCTGCTTAAAATACATTCATTGGCAAATAGTTTTCGTAAAAATAGTTCAAAATCACAAATCTTCTAGTAGACATAAAGTTAAAAGTCATAAGCTAACATAAAATCACGCCTGTATCATCCGAAGGGTTAAGCAGTTAAGGGGTCGAGTAGAGATACAAATGATTTCGGAATTATATTTGACTCCAACTTATATTTTTATCGCAAAAGCTTCGTGAAAACTGTCCACAAGGAAATATGATATCATGAATAGGGATAACTAGCTCTAATTTCAATTAAACTGCTAAATTAATTGACCTGAAATATTTTTCAGAAAAAGTCCTTTTAAAACTTTAATTTCACAAAAAAAAAATACGACAAGGTTTGTAATGAATCTAACCGTATCTAGTCCGTAATTAGATATTTGTGTGATAAACAGCGTAAAATTTAATAAGTGTGTTAATAAAAGTTGGTGCGTTTAAAACGGTTCGTCTCGCGTAACACCGCGCGGAAGCCGTCGCACCGGTCCGTCAGACTTATCACATGTCCTAATTAATGCACCACTATTCATTATACCCAACCCAACAACTCAAATATCTAACTATCATAATTATTATGTACCTACATAATTAATTGATCACCACACTTCTCATTTATCACTCTACATCCTACATCAACTTTAAAAAATAAACTTTTTTGGAATGATTAGGTAAAGCAATTATCACAATATGCGACTCTGCCAAGTAATTATTTAAAGATAAAGACAGAAATAAAAGCAAAACAATTACATACTCACATAGCAAGTGAGTAAACGAAAACTTTGCCAAGTAACCTTATAAATACGGCGGACGCTGAAAGTTCACGAATTGCAATTTCCCGGAGAGGAGAGAAAAGAAAGTTAGGTAAACTTTTGTAAGAAACTTTACACGGATAGAATGTGTCAAATGTGATAGAAAAATTTAAATTCCATCGAGGATTGCGATTACATAGAACTGAAATAAACTTTTTACTGAAGATTGTTATATGAACGTGTAATATTTAATGCTTTTTCATAGTGCCAAGTGCAAAATTTATCCCGGAGTTTTACAATTTTCCGAAACCGAGTCTAAACTTGAAAAGTTGTTAACTCGTGTTAACAACTTTTTCACAGCAGTAGCGTGCAGTGTTACAGACGTTGTAAAGTTCACGAAAGCCATTTTACCGAGAAAAACTTGTGCAAACTTCACTGGCGATAAGTGGGGTATTTGTAAGAATATAAAGGATATTGCTCACCTGCTGCCGGGCGCGCGAGCACGAGCGGCAGCACGAGCAGCGGCAGCAAGGGCAGCCGCATGCTCGGGCTAGCGGCGCATGCCGGCGCGTGCGGTGTGGCGGCAGCGCGCGGGCGAGCCACCGGCGCCGCGCACACGTGCCGCAACTAGTCACCGCTGCACCTCCCGGCGTCGCGTGCGACCACGTACCCCTGAGAGCCGGCGCGGACTGAACGAGACGCGGCCGTCAGCGCGCCATACGCGACGGTGCAAGTGCAGCGAGTGGTGGAGTGTCGACGACCCGCGCCACGCGCCCGGCCTTCCGCCTGCCGACCGGCCGCGCCAGCACCGCGCCGCGCCGCCGCACGCACCACCCGCACCGAACACACTGTCACACTGTGACCCTCTCTTATCATCTCGTTACACCATCTCTATCGACACTCCTCTTCAACAAACTTTCCCGCCAAAACATTCGATAATCAAACATCATCGAACTTTAATTCTGATAAAAATTTAAATAATTTATACATGACATAATAACGAGTCACATAGTTGTATTGAAGATAATCTGATTAAAGCATGCTCAATAATAGCGTTGGATCAATGAACTTCATGTCGGTTAAGCGTTGAAGTCTTTTCAAGGGCGCTTATTACGTTACATTCCTAAAAAAACAAGTTTGTCTTACACAAAATACTTCGTCTATTGCAAATTTTATTCTATTACTGCTTAATGTCCATTTATCATAATGTTTGTTGTGGTTAAATATGCTTGAGATGTGGTTATTTTATTGTAATTATAATAATTGTATGGAGATTAAGATAAAACCCACGATATACAGAAAAATGGTAGGTCTTATGCGAATTCTTGAAACATTTTGTCGTTTATTTCTGTGGCTAATGATTTTGAAAACGCACAGTAGCCGGTCCGATTATTAGTGGTAATGGTCCAAGAAATCCGCCTTGATTGCGGGTCTGGGCGTGCAGTGTGTACCTGTAGGTACCTGCGAGCATGCACCGCGGCGACAGGATACAATCTACGTCTCGTGATTGACCACGAGACTTATATTAAACGGTACCATCGAATTTAAGATGTCCTCTCGGCAGTCCGAACTCGGACGGAGAGAATCGAATGTTTATTTGTTGAGGCATATATCTACACTACACAGACTTATGTTATATTGGAGTACAATACTAAAGGTACCGTGCAGAGGTAGGTACCATTAATTTCTGTCAAATTAAACGGTCACAAACACAATGACTCGTGGTCCTCGTGTCCTTTTCCATGTTAAAGTCATTTTTTGTCTAGGAAAAAAAGACACTGACTTCGATGCATCGAGTCTGCAGACAAATGTCCTAATTAATGTGTTGTTCTCGGAAAAAATAAAGAAACATATAAAAACAAATGACCTATTAGTTACAGTCAGGAGTGAGTCATTATTATGCAAAAAGGTTTCATGTTCTAGATTCAGAGATTAGTCTGCATTCGAGACTGTTTATTACGTAAAGACAATTCCATTATGTTGACTAGGGAACTATTAAAAAAGTGATGGATGTTTACAGGAAATTAAATGTCCACTGAAAGAGTCTATGTTGTACACATAATAATACATAACATCACGTATGTTTACACATAATGTTGTGTCTATGATTCTCTATGATGTTTTGTCAAATTGTTTACCATAAAATCAAAATCAAAAGTGATTTATTCAAACTAGGCTGAGAATCAGCATTTTTCCAACATCAAAATTAGATAAGACAGCCCTCAAAATGCCCGACATTCGCCACTTCTTAGTGCTTTAAAAGAAAAAGAAGTGGCACAACAAACTCCCCAGCAGCACAGCTATCTGAGGGGCAACTCGTAATTTTAAGAACGTTCACAGTCTGCACCCTAATTGCGTAACACACTCTCAATCGGAATCTGAATCATTTTGAAGCAAATTGGTAATCCATTGCTTCATAAGTTCGAAAAATTTTTTTGCTCAACACGTAAATAACGCAATGAATGTTGTTGAACTGTCAAAATGAAACCAATTCCCATTGATAATGTGTTCCGCAATTGCCCCTCTGTTATCTGTCTCAATCTTTCAAAAATACCTGTAATTTCCCTACATTTTTGACAAGTTTTTGACATTTGTTTTTCGCCGAGATAAGACTGCGACTAGATTTTTAACATTTTAAATTCAAAATTTTAAATTTAAAAACGTTCAAAATATAATTTAAAAACGTTCGTCAGTTTTTAGTAATTTTAAAATTGGCCTTTTGTTCAGTTAAAAACAATATATATGAACTTTTAACTATTTACTGCTGTTATCTACTATTAATAATCCACATCAGCCCTTATTGTCCCACCACAGGGCAAGCCTCTTCTCTGACAGCGAAGGCATGATCATTCTCAATTATTATTATAATAATAATAATAGCCTCCCCGACCGATTTCGGTCACGGTGGCCAATCTCAACGGAGATTAGCCAGGTGCGCAGGAGATATTATAGTGCACAAGTGTGCACGCAGTCATAGGTGCACTCCCTCTTCCCTCACTCTCATAGTCCGATGAGACGGCAATCCGACACGACCGGAGAGAGATCAGGCGCAGGACCAACGGCTTAACGTGCTTTTCGAGGCACGGGGGTTTAAACCGCCAACTTCCAAACTCCGGACTGTTACTAAGAAATTCCTAATGGAAAAACTTAATTACACTTTGTCCGACCCGGGAATCGAACCCAGGACCTCACGCTCAGCAGTCGCGCTTGCATCCACGAGACCAACGGGGCATTATTATTAGTTACCTTATGAAGACATAAATATTGTAAAAAAATTAGGGCTGATTTTTCAATCGTCAGATAATTTTTATTCGTGGAATAAAATTGACGTCTGTCGTTTGTATGGCAGAGCTGTCAAAAATTCAAAATTATTCCTCCGATAAAATTATTTGGCGTTGGTAAATACATCCCTTAGAATTACAATTTTGTAATAGTAGGTATACTGTTTAACTACACTGTTATTATTGATGCCAGGTGCATAAATAAAACTTGTGTTCTTTAAAATATTTGTATGACAGTCCGTGGCGAGACATGTAGATTTTATTGTACCATGTTTTAATGCAAATATATATATTGTATTCTATTCTATGAAAACTTCTCCCTTTTCTATGGAAAATTAAAACCACACTCTACGATACCCTAAAACTGTCGATAAATAACGTCAAACAATATTTTTCTCGATTATTGTCACAAAAGAAATAGAACGTTCTTCATCATAACTTCATTATAATAATATCATACCTACACAGGCCAGACATAAATAAAACAAACAAAGAAGAAAAGGGAAATACCAGTCTTTTCATATAATAACCATAATTCGTACACGAAAAATACTATTGCATCATTATAATTTGTTGCAAACTCAAAACATAGAAACAAAAAATATGGTGCAAAAGAAGCTCTTCTTAGATAAACATGGAAGTCAAGCCCCTTTAAAGTAAGTATTAATGAATAAACGCGAAGCAGTAGAAGTTATGCTAAACTTAAACTTCGAAAATGTAGGTTTATTCTCAAGGTTACATAGGTTGCACCTAACTGTACTCCACCAATATGCTTGAGAAAGGGTTTCCTGGAACTCATTCATCTATATCGGTACTTAAGCAGTTGTATCTACATACACTTTGGTGTAAACGGGGGACTCTGCGTCTTTGACACAGTAATATCTGCCGATCGATTCTGTTAAAATCTCACCGTGAAAAGTTAGGTGAAGTGAGCTTAGAGTGAGCTGTCAAGAGTATCAATCCCTAGCATCAGGATGACACTGATAGCTCACTTCACCTAAATTTTCACGGTTAGATGGTTACAGAATCGCACTGCTGCAATGAATATCTGTTCCAAAAGTGATGAAAGTGTAAATAAACCCTGCCCAGGTTAGGTTCATACGCATAACACATTCATCTGTATTTAGACGGTTTCGACTTTCTATCTCACCAGTTTTTCCAACAATTATTATTAGAATTTAACATGATTATATGGTAATTATTAGAATAAAATGATAATTCAAAAATTATCCACGAAAATTGAGGTTATAAAATTAACCTGTCAAATGAAAAACATCTATAGGGTGAATTAAAATCATAATTTCAGGTTTAAGTAAGTATTCAAATAAATAATTCAAAGCACTTAGTTTATAAGTACCAACCTGAGTAAATATGTAAATAGCATTTAAAATGATATGAGCGGTTGACTGTCGATAGAAATTTCACGCGCCCCGCGATTTTATTTTTTTGTCTCAGTGCCCTAGATTGATAAAGAAAGTGGTGTGATGACTGGTACCTAGGACCTATCGAATTATTTTTTAGCTTGTAGTACATTATCTACATCATTATTATCATTAAAACCGTTTTTTATTTGTAAACTGAACTCTAATCGCTTAATTGGGTGTGATTGATAGCGTCGTGACACGAGTGGAGCGTAGGTATCGAGTAGGTGTTTAAATGTACAGTCAGCAAAAGAGATAAGTATGCAGGGTCGTCGAATATAATTATAGTTTAGTAAGAGACCGATTGATGTTTTCGAATAAAATTAAATTAAATTAATAGAAAACAAACAGTTCATATATCAAATTAAATTTCATTCGAAAACATCAATCGGTTTCGTAGTAAACTTCAACTACACACATCAAAAGTGTCTAGGGATCAAGCATTTTTATGCGGATTTCTTGAGATTGAGATGTGGCTTTGTAATAAATTTATGATTTTATAAATTTATATGGATCCTTTTTGGTGCATTTCATAATTTGAATCAGGAACTGTGAATCAAATTCGAGTAAAAGATGAAAATCAGCTGTCAATATTTTCCCTATAAAAACAACCAACGCATTGAAGACATTATTAGTGCTACTGTTTCCCTACTTCTGATTAAAACCAACGTTATTATGGAGCGGCGACGTCATTTAAGCAGGGAAGAAATGCTCAGAGCCGTGGGAATGATAGAAGCTGGTTCCCGGCAACGTACTGTGGCTTTAGCTCTGAATACAAGTCAGAGTGTTATCAGTCGACTTTGGACACGTTACCGAAGCACTGGTACCGTGGCTGAGCGCCATGGAGGACGGTATCGCTGCACCACACGGAGACAAGACCGATACATTCAAATCTTAACTCGAAGAGCTCCAACAATAACCGCCATGATGTTAGCCGTGAGGCTTCATCACTCTTCAGGGAACTTAATTAGCGACCAAACAGTCAGAAACCGCTTGCATGAAGTGAACCTTCATTCCCGAAGACCGCTACGGGTACCACCTATAGCAATGCACAATCGTAGGATTCGATATCAATGGGCTCTTGAACACAGAAATTGGGCAGAAGAACAATGGCGTTTCGTGTGCTTTTCTGATGAGTCTCGTTTTGGTATGAGACCGGATACAAGACGTATACGACACTGGAGAACCCCTGGACGCCAACAGCGATTAAAATCCTGCCAGGAAGTCCATCCTTATAGTGGTGGAACCATCATGGTATGGGCGGGTATTTGGATCGGCGGAAGAACTGAGTTGATTTGGATCAGAGGCAACCTCAACGCTCAAATTTATGCTGAGACGATTGTATCAGACGTCATCGTTCCTCTACAAGTGCAAATCGGTCCCTTATTTCAGTTAATGCATGATAATGCACGACCGCACACCGCAAGAGTTGTAAGACAGACTCTCGCCGCAGCTAACATCAATGTCCTGCCCTGGCCTGCTCAGTCGCCAGACTTGAACCCGATTGAGCATGCATGGGATATGCTACAGAGAAGAGCTCTGCCGAATATGGAGGGCATCCAGTCGCAAGAAGACCTTTTTTTGTTGTTGCAACGAACATGGGCGGCCATTCCACAGCGTGATTTGGATGAACTCATTTTGAGTATGCCAAACCGATGTTCTTGTGTTGTTAGTGTTCGCGGTAGAAACACGGATTATTAATTGTTTAAGTTACCCAATAAAATTTTAGAGAAAACTGTTATTTCAGTCTTTTTTTCGAACTTTTGTGTTAGTGGTTCAAATGTCAAAAATCCCTTTATTAGGAAAATGGCAAATTTCTTTATTAATGCAAAGGTGACTTGGTTTATCGTTACTGTGACAAACGAAAACACTTTATTTGATGAATCCTTAAAGAAAATTTTAATTAATATCAATCAGGAGAAAAGTTATTGCAAAAATATATGTTGATCCCTAGACACTTTTGATGTGTGTATATTCGACGACCCTGCATACTTATCTCTTTTGCTGACTGTACATTACAATTATCTAGTTGGGGTTACTTTTTTACCTGAGAATTTTCAGGTTTACCTTTTCTATTAAGCCAGCATAATTCCCGCTCCGCTCTGTGAGAGGCAATGGGCAACAATCCACCACGCGGGCCCAGTGCGGGCTCGAGGATGTCACATGTTTTCGAATTTTTGGTTCTAGAGCATGCCGGTTTCCTCGCGATGTTTTCCTTCACCGTTTTGAGAGCAGTGGTGATGAAATTAAATAAACAAAGTAAACCTGGGTTCGAACTCACGACCTACAACTCGTAAGTCGGGACGATACCACTGGGCCACCACTGCTACCACCATTCTATTAAGCCAGACCAGGGACAATTTTCCAGAATTTTCCAGCATATAATATCTTTGTGCTGTTGCTATGTTGTTTACTATTTCATGCTGTCATTAGCTTCCAAATTAGATATGGAATTGTAAAGGTCTTTTTTATACATCTGACCAATTTGTGTCTAGACTTTAAAAGAGACTGAGATCTGAATTTTTTTCGGCCATTCTTCTCAGAGTAGTCAGATAGGAAACGCCTCATCCAGTTTGTAGGTACTCTTTCAGTGTTTGTAACGTTGACGATCCAAATAAATCATAGTAGGTACTTACCTAGAATATCGATTGTTGATTCATATATTTATAATATAATGACATATCTGGTACCTCATAGATGTTGGAAAAGCGGCAGAAAACAAAAACAAACTTAAAGTGCTTCAAAATAAAACTGTAATTACAGGACACCAAGAAAACAGGGTTGACAAAAAGATGATTAAAAACGAATTGCCGAAATGTAAATTCATTAATGTACTTTTTTAATTTAACATTTCCTGTGTAGTTGGTGGAAACCGTTACGTCTGACCTGAGCAAGGCTGCCAGCCTGCCCGTAATTGCACAAATGAAAGACTTCACAATTCCGTCTGTGTGATCCTCAATCATGTTTTTCGTTCCGTTAATTTCGCAAATAATACATCGAATGTATGTACTTACACGAAACAAAACGCGAATGTATAATTTACGAAATTACTTAGTATTTGTTGGTTTTCGTTTCTATTGGTAGTTTGTTAACCATACTTTTAATACACAACAAACTCATCGCCAAAACACAGACCAATTTTCTTGTATTAAAAAAGCATTTTCTATTCTATTCTAAACTTATTTACTTACCTACTAGGTATATAAAGGACAGAAAAAAAGGTAGAGCTCATTGGGCACCAAAATTCGTCCGCATCGCTGTCAGTGGGAAAAGTGCCCAAAAAGCTAGCAGCTCTTCCGGCATAGGCCTAGAGTTCGGAGCGCGTAAGCCCCACCACGACGTCAACGTACAGATACGACGGCGGTGGGGTTATTATTATTATATTTTATTACTTATTAATTAATCCATCCATACTACCTCTAATATATAAAATTCTCGTGTCACAGTGTTAGTTACCATACTTCTCCGAAACGGCTGGACCGATTTGTATGAAATTTTGTGTGCATATAGGTCTGAGAATAGGCTACTATCTGTTTTTTTTTTGCAAAACGATGTTTGCGGGGTCAGCTAGTAATATTATAAATGTGAAGGTATTTTATGTCTATCTGTCTGTTACCTTTTGACACCTAATAAACCACAGCACAAATCGTTATAAAATTTGACAAGTATCTTGGGACCAGCAAGCCTGGGTAATTGCGTAACACGCTATCAGTAGCAATGGCTTTGATTTTGACCGTTCCACAACATTCATAGCATTATTTACGTTGTTGAGCAGACACATTTTTCGAACATATGAAGCAATGTATCAGCAATATCTTTCAAAATGATTTAGATGAAATAGTGTGTAATGCAATTAGAGGGGCCCGTGCTAAATAATAACAGCCGCACAGGTCGATCGATCAGGTTAAGCTACGCTTGCCGCGGTTAGTCTGTAGATGGGTGACCATCTTTACATACCGAGACCCCTCCGTGCCTCGGAAAGCACGTTAAGCCGTTGGTCCCGGCTGTCATTCGTGGATCTTTGACAGTCGTTACAGGTAGTCAGAAGCTCGAAAGTCTGACAACCAGTCTTACCAAGGGCTATCGTATTACCCAGTCACTGGATTGTGCAGGTGAGATAGGCAGTCGCTCCATGTAAAATACTGGTATTCAGCTGCATCCGGTTAGACTGGAAGCCGACCCCAAAATAGTTGGGAAAAGGCTAGGCAGATGAAGAGTGTGTTATGCAATTAGGGTGCTAGTTGTAATATAAGTTTAACATAACATTTATTGCACATAGCAAGTTGTTTGCATGTCTGTTTGTTTTGCCCTGGATACCGGGATGAGTTTAGTTAGTGCGAATATTTCGTGAATTTACACTAATGGCTTTGCGACCGAAATTGCACTATAAACATGACAGCCGACGTTCTCTCGTCTGCTTCCTCATAAAACTGTTTGATGTAAGAGAAACATAGACTTTAAGATCTGTTGGATTCGGTCATGTTAAGTGCCTTTCAATAGTATCATTAAGATCAATGAAATATCTGAGATTGTGCCTTTAACCTAATTTCAGTTAGGTACTCGTAACTGATTTATAGATCTACTTAAAACACTTCTTACTGAAATATGAACGACACCATGCTACATATACATACAAATAAATAAAATTGAAGTGTCACTTTGTAATGTCAAAATAACTAAATGCATATGAAAGTATAGATCAGTTCTTATCACAGTTATAACAAAAAAATCAATTAAAAAAAATCTTGTCTGTCTGTCTGTTTGTTCCGGGTAATCTCCGAAATGGCTGCACCGATTTTGATATGAATTTCACTGGCAGATAGCTAATATTAAATATATGGTGTAACTTTACTTATATTTTAGAAAAATTAAAGAGATTTCAGTGCCAAAAAATATTAAAAACCCATGAAATTTCAAAAATCAACGCGGGTGCAATTGAATATACATATAAATACTCTCCGTGAAAAGTAATATTAAGTTGATAGCAAATTTCGCCCATGAAATTGAACGCATTCAGAATGTCTAAACCACGTTCAAGAGCTGCCAAACTGATGACTGGGCACTGGTCCCTGATTCTAGCCAGCACCCTAATTGCGTAACACACTATCAATCGGAATCTGAATCATTTTGAAGCAAATTGCTAATCCATTGCTTCATAAGTTCGAAAAAATTGTTTGCTCAACACATAAATAACGCAATGAATGTTGTTGAACTGTCAAAATGAAACCGACTCCCACTGATAGTGTGTTACGCAATTGTCCCGCTGTTCCACAAGGAACAAAAGAAAAAAAAATAATTAAGAGCTGTCAGTGTCAATATTCCACAACACTGACAGTTCTTGAAGGCGGTTTAGATATAATGCTGATCTCGTAGTTTCATTGGTGAAATTCGCCCTGAGTCTATGATTTTCTTCCACCTTTGATCCTAACATAATCAGCATATAACGTTCCCACTGCTGGGACACAGGCCTTCTCTCTGTGAGATAGAGCGGACTGTAATAGATACACCACGCGGGTCCAGTGCGGGTTGGTAGATGTCACTCGTCTTCAAATGTTTGGTTTTAGTACATGGCGGCTTCCTCACGGATGTTTTCCTTCATCGCTTCATCTAGAAAACACCTACCCGGTAGCTGAAAACAAGCAAAATGCACATCTAAATCTAGATTCACATTAGTGCCTTAATTCGTCTTACGCGCTTTCACAACACATCCTGAATGCTGACCGTCTGCAAATAAACAACACTATCGCACATTAAGGCACAGGTACTTACGAGTACTATCAACCGCACCGCAATGTAACAGTTGAACTGTCAAGTGTTACAGTGTGAACAACGTCGTTTGAGCATTATACTTTTATAACGCTCACAAGACCTTTTTTTATGGATGTGAAATCATCAAATGACCCCTCCCGCTCAGGGTGGAGAAGAAGGGAGTGTCAGACTCTTATTGATTAAAACCCACCCGTGTTCTTTCCTTAGCTCTTTATGTTCCGGGGTAGCGGTAACCCTTTCGGACAATCCCGCTGCCCGCTCACAAGACCTAAGACGCGGTAACTGTCGGAATGCACAGAAAAGAAAGAGTTGCGCGACGAAAAAACGCTTGTAATAAATTTATTGCAAAATATGAAGTAGGTAATTAATGTATTTAACAAAAAGTAATATAGTAATCGAGAATAAAAAACAACCAAGTTCTGCGTTATTCATTTTACCTACGATAAGTAATACAGATACTTAGTTTGGATTGATGGTCAGATATTCTTAAGAGATTAGTCTACCGTTCATTTTTATCGAGTTTTTTTTTTCAAAAACGTAGTTAAGAAGTAACCAAGTTCTCAAAAATAGGCATAATTATTTCTTTAGTTGCCACAAACTATGGTATGACAATTTTTTTTAACAAGCCTTTTTGTACAATTTCTTCCTTGTCAGCGCCTTAAAGCTACGAAATAATGGTGCTTTCAAAGTCAAACTGTTAACATTATACGTGCGCTTGAATGTACGTAGTTAAGAGGAAATGCGGTCGGAGAGACTTGAAAAATCCTAAGTAAAAAGTCATAATTCGAGGCTTGGCTCTTGCCTATTTTCTCCTGCAATATTGAACCAATTTAAAAAATATTTCATAAGCTGAATAAGAATGATTTAAACTATGTCCCTATGTTTTCATTTTTTCATTAATAGTTGTCAAATTTCTACACTAGGCCTCTGTTAACAGTGGTTTAAATCGGCACAAAAAAGTAAAAAGTAGTAGTAGTAGTGCTTATAAAAATAATGTATCATCAAAAAGGAAAACATAGGGACATACAAGTAGTTAACATTTATTATTCTGTAAATAATCATAAACAGGCGAGAGCGTTTCTATGGAGAAACGACCACCCGCATTTCGTCTTAAGCCCGGTACGCACATCCCTAATCTGGGTGCTTAGTACCTACACTTGTTGAGCAATCCGTGTGTTTATAATCAGTTGCGTCTGTCTGCCAGTCGCTCTATTTGCATCATGTATGTATAATTAGGGCTCCTATTCGACGTTCGGATCCCAGTTTAAATCCGGATAGTTTGAAAATAATGTTGATTTGAATGGGAAATGGGAATGTTGACATCGTCATCAGCGAGTCATTGCATTCCAAGTGATGAATACTCAACTCATTCATAGTTTTGTATATATTATACTAGCTGCGCCCCGCGGTTTCACCCGCGTAAGTTTTGATCCCGTGGGAATATCGGGATAAAAAGTATCCTATGTGTTATTCTGATGTATAAACTATATTACTGTAAAGCTTCATCAAAATCCGTTCAGTAGTTTTTGCGTGAAAGAGTAACAAACATCCATCCATCCATCCTCACAAATTTCGCATTTATAATATTAGTAGGAAGTAGGATTAGTAGGATTTTATATGCTGCTCTCCAAACGGTAAAGGAAAACATCGTGAGGAAACTGGCATGTACCTACCAGAACCAAAAAATCGAAGACATGTGACATCTACCATCCCGCACTGGGCCCGTGTGGTAGATTATAGCCCACTCGAAGAGAGGAGGATTGTGTCCCAGCAGTGGAAACATTATAGACTGATTATGATATTTTTTATATTCATACTTTAACATTGAAATTTCCGTGCCTCGGAAATCACGTTAACCCGTTGATCCCGGCTGTCATTCGTGGATCTTTGACAGTCGTTACGGGTACTCAGAAGCCCGAAAGTCTAACAACCAGTCTTACAAGGGGTATCGTATTACCTAGTAACTGGGTTGTGGAGGTCAGATAGGCAGTCGCTCCATGAAATACTGGTATTCAGCTGCATCCGGTTAAACTGCAAGCCGACCCCAACATAGTTGGGAAAAGGCTAGGCAGATGATGATGATGATTTTAGCCAATTTAAAATAACCCTGTATATTATCATTCATCTTTTAAAGGTTCCTACCTAAACATAACCTGTAATGTCACGTTGCAATGTCATCATCATTATAATCTCCTGCCCTTATCCCAATTAATTTGTGGTCGGCGCAACATGTCTTTTTCTTCCATACGTCTCTATTAGCAGCCATCTCGACAGTCACCCCTTTTCTAACCATATCATCACGTTGCAATGTATGATCTAAAATAATTTTGCAGTAGTTATGTAAGGCCTCGGTCTCGAAGTCAGCGATTGCGGGGCGGGGGCGGCGGCGGCGCGGGTAGCGGAGCGGAAACGCAGACCTGCAGTGCTATTCTGTAAAAATCTCACCGTGTAAACTTAGGTGAAGTGAGCTGTCACTCCACCTGATGTTAGGGATTCCCACTATTGATAGCTCACTTCACGCTCACTTCACCTAAGTTATTACGGTGAGATTTTTACAGCATCGATCGGCTGGTCTCGAAGCTAGCGAGTAGATAGCGCGGCGTTAGAGCGGCGTAGGTTGTGTTATGAGAAATTAGTGTCTTTGTTCGCGAACGAAATGTCTAAACAGCGACGACAACATCGTTTTGATACAAATTTCTTCGTAACGTTAGATTTAAAACAAAATGCACAACACTACGTCAATGCAGACGCGCGGGCACCGCTAGGCTGGTGCGCATCGCTCGTACGCCGCTCCCCGCGCCGCTGCCTTCGTGGCCAGTTCCATATAAATCTATGCATTGAAACGCGTCGCTCCCCGCGCTGCCGCCGCTGACGCCCCGCGCCCGCTGACTTCGTGTCCGTAGCCTACACGTTGTTGCGCTGTTATTGTATATTATTTTAGTACAAATATTTTACATTCATAGAAAACCCTCGGGAAGTCGGGAAAAAGCCAATTCTTCCCTTGCGGTGGTAGGAAACGCCCGCCTGGTTTGCGACCACCCTCCCACCGAGTCTGGCGTCAAGCAGCCTGCTGTGTTGTGTCGATGCGTGGGAGTTCGATTTTCTAGGCACGCTCGTTACATCATAGACCTCATCCATCGCTTTCCATCAGGCGTGACGCGTGATCGAGTCCGAGAGCGGCCCATTCAACAATAAAAAAAATAGCAATTTTTTTTTTGATAATCTACAAAAAAATCAACGCAGTGGTTCAGAATCACGTACGGAATCCATGGCAACAGTTTGTGTTAATAAGATGTCTTTTTACCATATGTTTTAACAGTTTGCACATTGATGTCCGCCAGCCTGTATAATATTAAAATCTCGCTGTTTAGTCAAGTCGTAAAAAAACCCTTGCTTGATTAAGCGCCAGCCCGCGCCGCAGCTGAGCCAGTAGTTTTAAACTCGCGACTGTGACCTCTTTCGACGTTTTTTCTCAGAGTAGTCATATAGGAAACGCCGGCCTCATCAAGCTTAAATAATAAAAAATCTAATTCAGTCTGTCCCATCTTGCTGCCCTCCCCCAGCGACGCCCTAAGCCGAGGTTCGCACCCCACAGGGGGTGCCCTTAGCATGTAGTCGCTTAATTTTAGCAAAAAAGTCGCCCCTGGCTGGAGGCTTTGAGTTTACTTAAGGCAACCACAGAATAGTCCGGTTAAGTGGGTAGTCACGACCTCTCAAGGTCAACTACGAGATGCCATAGGAAAAAAAAAATCAAGTCGTAAAACCTTGCGAGACAGCGGCGGGTCGCTAATACCCTATAAATGCTTATGTGTACCTATTAATTAAATATAATATTTAATAACAGTGGCATGACCTACTAATTGTAAGAAATAGGTACTTAGGTCCACTCGAGTACCTAAGAAGGTCCAGTTATAGGTTATAGCCTGATATTACTGCAGTAACTACTTGGCACTAAGCTACTTAAATTATTTAACTATTTTTTAAAAATGTTACAACCACAGATATAGATACACCTAGATAACGCAAGAGCAACTACTTCGCGTACCCAAAATCGCACCAACTTACGTTTAAAAATCGTAAGGCGCCACTTTCGCGCTCAGTCCTGCAGTGCGATTCTGTAACCATCTCACCGTGAAAACTTAGGTGAAGTGAGCTGTCAGTGTCATCCTGATGCTAGGGATTGGTACTCTTGAAAGCTCACTCTAAGCTCACTTCACCTAACTTTTTACGGTGAGATTTTTCCAGAATCGATCGGCTGGTTACTGCTGGCTGGGTGAGCATGAGTGAGAAAGAGCGCTTGTGACGTCATAGTAGGTAGTCAAAAAAATGGCACGCTTTGTTTTCATACAGATCGTGATACTTGCGTTATCTAGGTCTATTATCTGTGGTTACAACTAACTGTATGAACTAATATGACGCTGTTTAAGTGATCGCAGGCTAGTGTAAATATACAGGGTCAAATTAAATTAGCTAGCGAAATGCTGCAGACGTGATGGGTATCGATATCAAAACACGATAAAATAAAAAGATTTTTTTGTGTTTTTAGGGATCCGTACCTCAAAAGGAAAAAACGGAACCCTTATAGGATCACTTTGTTGTCCGTCTGTCTGTCTGTCTGTCAAGACCCTTTATCTCGGAAAGGCGAGGATCTAAATCGAGTTGAAATCAAAAATAAATACTCAGGTCTACAGTCCCTTGAAGCTATGAAAAAATCAAACTTCTAAGTTAACATGAAAAAAAGATGCGGCCGTTTATATCGCAAAAAACGTATATTTCGACACTCTCAAGGGAATCAAAATTTATAGGGTACTTTCCGTTGACCTAAAATCATGAAATTTGGCAAAAAGCAATTTCATGTAGCACAAGTAAAGGAAAAAATCCGAAACCCATAAATTTTTTGTTAAACATAGGTACCTACAAATTTGTACGGAACCCTCGGTGAGCGAGTGCGACTCGCATTTGACGGCTGTTTTTGAGAGGTCAACGACCTGTGGTACCTATTGTTATTAGTTGAAGCATGAGTTGAGAACAACTGTTTTCTTCTGTTTTATTACGTTTGGATATTGATAGCGACACCCATCTCGTCTGTGAACTTTAAGTAAACATAAAAAACAGATTTTTTAATAACCCCACAAAAACAAATCGTCTAATTTTTGTTTTTGTTTTATTATGTTTAGATCCCCCATCGCGTCTGTGGAGTTTCGCTAGCTATTTTAATTTAACCCTGTGTAAGTAAATAATAGTTTAAAAAAATAATTTTCAAGGCGAAAAAGGTTTACTCCATAAAAAGTGTTGATTGGTGTGATATCCCAATGAAAACTTTTGAATAATTCAATGGACGTGAACCAGGATCAAGAGTGCACAGCTGGCGCCAGATCGCTATTTGGCTACTTGCTACAAACTGAAACCATTAATTCAGCACACGATTTTACGCAGAAAGGACATCATTAATTTCGTACCCAAAAAAAAAGTGGCCAGCCAGAAAAAAAAGTAAGTAGGTATGCCTAAGGCATTACGTCCACCTTTGTACCTTTTTGTGCGAAAAAAAAGTTTAAATAAGTAGGTACTGTTTTATGGGAAATGCCAAAAATCATATTTTTATAAGTAACAAGTTCATAGTTAAAACATGTTCGGGATGTTATACTCAATTAAAAGTTGTTATTTTTTTGATGTAATGTGTAAAACACCTGTTATAAAATATGATTTTTGGCATTTCCAATCAATAGCAGTCGAGGGGTTAATTGTAGAGTTTAATTTTTAGGTATAAAATGTGCGACACTTGAATGACGTCTTTTTCGTCGATAGTAAAAAAAAAGACTGTTTTTATAAAAAAGTGCAATAACTACGCGATCAAAATGTATGGAACAGCAAATTTTTAGTTACCGACGAAAATTTTCTACGATAGTCTAGACGTTTAGAATCATGTACCGAATCCATGGAAACAGCCGATCGATTCTGTAAAAATCTCACCGTGAAAAGTTAGGTGAAGTGAGCTTAGAGTGAGCTGTCAAGAGTACCAATCCCTAGCATCAGGATGACACTCAGCTCACTCCACGCTCACTTCACCTAAATTTTCACGGTGAGATGGTTACAGAATCGCACTGTTTTCGCGTCGATGTCGATGTCACCCTGTATAATTTCTTACTTACTCATTTTATGGTTTAAAGGACATCACCCGTAAAAAATAAGTAAAATATTATTGAAGGCCGCCAAAAAAAATATATCCCTGTATTTTTTTTGGCGGCCTTCAATAATAATTTACTTATTTAAAAATAAGTAAATTAAAATAGTAGCGTAGTAGTAGTGTAGTGTAGTAGTAGTTAAATAATGAGTTATATTATGTGTACTTTAAAAAGTACACATAATATAACTTATCATTTTTTACTAATACCACACCCCGGACACTCCGTCCAACGCGCGCAAAATAATTACCTACTACTACTACATAGCCAAATCACGTTGGTACACGTGCAAATGTGTGCGTAAACTCTAGTAGGGTTGGCTGTCGTGCGGAGCGTAAAAAAAATGGCGGGAACGACGACGACGCGAGTCGCGACTAGAAAGGACTAGTTTGATTGTTTATCTAATTAGTCGGGTTCGTAATGAAATAAAAATAATATTATAATAGTTAAGTAATAAATGTAAAACTTTTTAACAATAACTTTAATTTCGGAAGTCGGTGTCTTTGGATCTGTATTTTAGTTTATTGCCACCGACTTACGAAATTAAAGTTATTTTTCACTTTGTACTTAGTGTTTTTTTGGAAGTCGGTTTTTTTTGCTAAAAAGTTTTTATTTCTCGTTTTTTAGTGGGTCTGTTTATAAAGTATCTAAGTTACAATAGCCTAATGTCAACTTGCTCATCGCCTTTTACAAAATATTGCTTTTCCCGATGCAAGGACGTTAATTGTTGAGGAGTTCTCTTGGTACTCCATCATCAGCTCCATTTCACCATTCGCATTGTGACGAGCATAAATTGTGCTTAGCAAACATATTAAAGTAATCGAATCGCAACCTGTGAAATACTTATTATTGAGTAGTCCCGGTGGCCATCTGTGGTCTTCATCATCAGTTCCACTTCACTAAATGTTGCTATCCCAGAGCAAATGCCCATGCAAATAAGGCACTTAGCTAAATATTGCTTACACTAAAATATTTTCGTTTAAATGACCTACTTAACTATAAATATTCTATTATTATTTTGACGTTCAAAAGTGCCTTTTAAGTGCCTATTTGAAATAAATGATTTGACTTGACTTGACTTGAAATAATCGGTTATTATATCGCATGGTATTAAAATGCGATATCTTAGAAACATTTATGTAAATACAAATTCGGAAAAGCATTACAATATTGAACCATCGTGATTAAAACTCAGATAAAACTTTTAAATCGCAAAATTGTGTGTTCGTGTCAGCAGTACAGTGCTGCGGTTCTTTGTGAGCGCCCCTAGCTAATGAACCGCCGATAATGTCGCGCATATGCGGGGTGAGGTGCGGTATCTGATGTCAGCGCGGGGTAGGGAGTGGCCATTCTGTACGAAGTACTATTAGGTATTCTGTGCTAATACGTCAAAGTCAAGAACAATTTGGATTCGGAAATATATAATATTTGGAGGCGGATCGAGATCGAGAGATAAGATCTTTGTATATCTTTGTTCTCAAATTCATTACTGCGTTGTCGCTATACAAATAAATGTTTCGACCATTCAAATAAAATGTACTTAATTAATTCCTGGCCGCCGACTTTTTATTTTTTATCCCGTCACCGAAAAAAATGGGTGATCTCCTTTTCCACTCACGTTTTTCTGTAATTGTACGGCGAATATCATGCAATGTGTACATAGAGTAACGTCTTTTAATGAACATATTACGAAACTACCTATTTTTAGACCAAGACGTGACATTCACAACGATGCACCGCCAAAATCAACAAACTCATACCCCCTCACTAATTGCGCTGACATTTGGCAGCCAATCAGACATCGGCATCGAACACTCGATCGGAACGCACGCTCCGAAGGTACGAAAGTTAGGGACATTAGTTCCGTACGTAAGGTCGGGCACTCGGGGCCCGTTCACCATCAACTAACGACCATTAACAAATACCGCGGGGCTTAAGCCGAACAAATATGCGGCCAGGCGTGCGATGCCAAGAATTTGGTCGAATCGGCAACTTTACATGCACTTGTTTACCTCGCTGTGGCAACGGCTATTTCTGAATGTACACTATATTTACGGGCACAATACCGGTATAGTACCGTTAATTCGTGTTCACACGACAACTTTGTATCGCAAGCTATACGATCTCGCTGCGACGCGATGCTATCGAGTTTCGATTGGTGTGAACATCTAAGTCATCGGTAGAGGTCAGACAGGGCCTCTAGGGAGGCTGTTTTGATAGCTTTTCATAGTAAAAACATGTCTTGAACCTGTGAAAACAGAGACTGATTAAGTGGTAAAGTTTAGGCTGCTGAAAAAATACTCAATTCTGTAAATACTGTATGTTTCGCGGTAGTTCGCAGTTTCAATTAAAGGGTTAATCTAGAGTACTTCTTGGTTGGTTTACCGCTAAGACAACTAAAGATTAAGACCACTTCTGAAATAATTATTGTACATTCATACGAAATCTCGAACTAACTTTTCTTTAAAAATCATGTTGATCCCGTCCAGTCTCCACCCCAAGAAGACGTGAGACACACCTTCAAATAGCACGTTTAGAAAAAAAGTTTTGGACAAATCTCAGCAATAAGTATATAGAATTCGTTACACATTCCAGACGTTCCATGGTGATTCACCATTCTATTCAAAAACGAGCATAGCAGCATGGAACATAGATACAGCCAAAAACTCTAGATTTGCCAAACATGTTTGGCAAACTCCAGGATAAGCTGCGGGTGCGCAGCATCTTGTTAATTGAGTTGTCAACGTTACCTGTCAATCATAAGCTTATGAATCCATGTTTATGTAATATAAAGATAGAATTCATTGCGTTTAGGTAATAAATAATTAGTGACTGTAGGCTATTTCCTGCGTTTGATCACATCATTTTCCGCGTCGGTTTTTCTTCTACGCTGGATTTTCAAAGAATCTAAATTAGTCACCAAAACTGTGATTAATTCGGCAAGGTGACTAATTTGTCGGCTTTAATGAAAGGGATAGCCGAAAAGTACCGATTATTTATATTTAGACAGAGGAATAACTACTTAACCATCGAACCTCTACTTGCTCCATTTGAAAAGTGAATAGGATGTGCACGATACAATTTCCTGATATAACGATACCGTAAAAGATAGCTGTCTATCATCAAGCTACGTTATACTTAACTAATAAAGTCAACTTGAGTTCTACAAGTAAGATAGACTCGTCAGAAGGTTATAAAGCCGAGCCATTACGGTAATGGCATATGAAATTGTATCTTAAAGGCCCTCGCAGACAGGCACGACACGACGGTGCGACGCGATTCTGGTGGAACAATTTCCACAAAGTTTCCAAAGAAATTGTTCTACTAGAGTCGCGTCGCGTTGTCGCGTCGCACCTGTGCAGGAGCGTTGTTCCACAAAAGGAGCGTTGTTCCCAATCCGTTGTTCCACAAAACACTTTATAATTATGTTATCATTTCTTTATAACTAGGTACAAATTGTAGGTAATTTTATATCAGTTTAAAGGCTTTATAATTAATCAATTAGAGCTTAATGTATAGATGTAAGTGGATCGTTATCTGAAGATTGATATATAGGCTTCACTCAGTTATATGTGGCTCTTGATAAATCATTTATGTGGTCATTTCCTTTGGCGCATGACGTTTGTAAATATAGCCGCTACTCGCTCAGATGCAGTTTCCTGTTTTAATTAATTTAATATTGATGACAGACACAACACAACATTACGCCCGTTATTTATTAAAACTTTTCGCACATAAAAAAGGTGCAAAGGCAGACTTAATGCCTTAGACATTCTCTACCAGTCAACCAAGGGTGGTGAAGAGATTTGATGTTAGGTGCTTCGGTTGAAAGGAACAATGATAAAAATCTATTAAAACTATTGAATTATAAATAAAATAGGCACACGAATATATAAATGGGTTATACACCTATACAGGATGTCCCTGGAAGTATGGATCAAATCGAATAGGGGCGTGGGCAAGGTCATTTCCAAACTTTTTGATCCTGAGAATGATTGATGATTGAGAATTATTTTACGGTTCAAATGTTGTGACCAATTTTTTTCAATCGTTTTGCATAGTGCTCAAAGAAAAAAATCATAAAAAAACTATCAGGGCTGTCAATTTAATTTAGTTAGATAGCACTGATAGTTGTTTTTTTATGATTTTGAGATATCGCGTAACAAACATACAAAAAAACAACCTTTTTGAATTCGGTTACAAATTACGCGCGGGGCACGTGATCTGCGCATGGTGACTCGTAGTGTGAGATCTGCCTAAATCAGCTTTCTGGAAGAAGAATATATTGTTTTAAGGGTCCCTATCAATTTCCCGGTCTAAAAACAGAAAATTCAAGTTTTTTCAGCGCAAATTTCTCAATAACCTTAAGTTAACTAGTTTTATTTTAAATACAAAGTTATTTATTAACTATTTATCTAGTAAGTATACAATTTTAAATTTTGATAACTACTTAATATAAATTACGAAAAATAAAAATCTAACACACGTTTTTACGTAAGCACGAAACACCATTTTTTTCAATTGCTTTCATAACTTACTGGCAGCAAATAACAATCTGAAAAAAAATTATAAATACTGGGCATATATTATATTAGTAAGTGTACAATTTTGTTTTTTAAAGTTTAATTTTTTAGTACTTGTAAAAAAATATTGATCACGCTGAAAAACCCCAATAAAATCGTGTGCAAAACCCTTGTCTACGCGTAAGAATTTATTGAAAATAATAATAAGAGTTAAATATTTTAAAATTTAAGGTATTTATCTACCAAAATCAATGTTAATATTTTTATTTTGACTACTTATTTAATTGTAGTAAAATATCTAAATAATGCCTTATAAACTTATTTTCGATCGTTCGTTTACTAAAATTTAAATTCTTAGACTTACTAGATAAATAGGTGATAAATAACTGTGTATTTAAAAAAAGAATGTAGATAACTTAAGGTTGTTGAGAAAATTGCGCTAAAAAAACTGTTTTTCTGTTTTCACCCCGCGAAATTGATAGGGACTCTTAAGTACCTACAAATATAATTTGTACTGAATTAATTTACTCTGGATACTATTAGCTCTACGTGTTGCAATCTCATGGCAAATAGTTCGGCTAGTTTCTCAGATAATGTCGTAAATTATCAAATATTTCTATAAAATTCCGGGAACCGAGTTATAGCGGAACTGCTTCAAATTCCCCACTCATTAGGTAAAAGTAGAACGGTCGATATGATACTTTATTTTTTTTTAGTTATTCTTAGACCTAAAAATGATTCAGTTTTCATTTTCAATTAAACATTTTTATTTTTAGTTTTTGGGGTAAGTATGTATCTATTTAGAATACAACAAATATAATACAAAAAATACAACATTATGTATTTTTTTCGTTGCTTGGAAAACCATTTTCATTTCAGAGCCCTCTTACAAAAATGCGCGTAGATGCATGATTTCCTCTTTGAAATTGAATACTATTCGTTGGTTGGTATAAATAGCAATTAATTGGTAAAGATAGTTCGTTTTCTCTTCTACAATAATAATGAAGCAATTTTTTATAATTTGTCTATTTATTTAACAATAATCGTTCTCCTGATGCATGTTTAGGCAAAAATTCATGGAGAGCTGATTTGAGAGCTCTAATTTCTAGATTTTGTTGACTATCATCCATTAAAACAATATCATATACTTTTATAATAATAGAAAACATTTTTGTTACATGCCTTATAAATAAATAAAAAATTACTAGACCTAGTTCAATTTTGCACTGAAAACAAGTCTAAATATCTCCGAACGTTTACGTAATTTTTACGTGGTATTTATACCAAAATATTATTTTTACGTAGTATTTATAGCAAAATATTCTTCAATAATTGCTTAAGCAATATCAAAATGAAAAAAAAAAACAAATATCAAGGATTTGATTTTTTAATTAATAAAATAAAAGTACTCTAAATTTCACTGCGTCGGCGATGCGTGCTCGCTCTGGTTGGAGGCTTTAATTTATTGAGGCATCCACAGGCAATCCTGTTTAAGAAGACGACAACCTCATAGGTTGTACTGCGAGATGCCATTTAAAACCAAATTTAAAAAAGTAGTATCAAAATGTAAGAGGGCTCTTAAGTTAACGACGTATAATAATTAAAAAAAAAAAACAATACTTAGCACCTGGTGCTCTTTTTCAAAATCTGCGCCGTCGCGCTTTTACTTTTCGGCTGCCCTCAGAGCTTTACTAACAAAATACTCTTATGTAATACGTACTCTATCTTCTTTTACGATCACTTAGGTAAATCATTTTTCAGCTTTTCAATCAAATCAACGATTTCACTCCTTCCTTAAAAGATAATTTATTTATTTTATTATTTATGTCATCATCTGCCTTTTCCCAACTATGTTGGGGTCGGCTTCCAGTCTAATCGGATGCAGCTCAATACCAGTATTTTACATGGAGTGACTGCCTATCTGACCTCCACAACCCAGTGACTGGGTAATACGATACCCCTTGGTTGTAAGACTTAATTAATTGGACTTAATTAATTAAATTAATTGGGACTTTTTTATTTATGTATACACAGTAAAATACATAGGGATATGACATAATTATATTAAGTAAGTTTGTAGTATTATACAAAGGTACTGCTTATTTCTCAAGAAATTTCTTCCAGCAGACCTGCGAAAGGAGAAGTAAAAAAGAAATGTAGACAATAGTGTGTGATAACAAGAAGAGAAAAATATGAACGTGTGAAGTCTAAAAGTAAAATATTAAATATAATTCACATACACATATAATGCAAAAAAATAACATAGGTATACTTAAATCAATACATAATGCTAAAATATATAAACATACTAGCTGACCCCGGAAACGTCGTATTGCAAAAAAAAAAAAATAGGGGTATGAAAAATATATGTTGGCCGATTTTCAGACCTACCCGATTGCATACAAAATTTCATAAAAATCCGTCCTGCCGTTTCGGAGGAGTTTGGTAATAAACATCGCGACACGAGGCTTTTATACAGGGTGAAATTTTAATCA
Source organism: Globia sparganii (assembly GCA_949316385.1). Taxonomy (NCBI): domain Eukaryota; kingdom Metazoa; phylum Arthropoda; class Insecta; order Lepidoptera; family Noctuidae; genus Globia; species Globia sparganii. The sequence goes on from OX438670.1 coordinate 9,124,718, forward strand.
CCGTTTTCCTTAAGGGGTCATTGTACTCATCATTATGAACAACTTTTACTATGGGGCCAAACACGAAATCGCGAAATAAAAATCAGCTGTTCCCTGCATTTTGACGAGTTATGCGTACATAAATGTAGGGAACAGCTGATTTTTTTTCACGAATTCAGGTTTGGTCCCATAGTAAAAGTTGTTCATAATGATGAGTACAATGACCTCTTAAGAGGAAAACGGTGATTAAAATTGCACCCTGTATATTAGATATATACTGACTCTGGTAACAACCCCAAGCGGCGTTTCAATCAACTAAATTGTCGATATAAACGTCATTTAGCGTTAATGCCTCTGGTTTACCTACTTTAAATCCTTGCTGTAATTGCTAGGCGTAACTTTTCCCTTGAAAGTGGTGTCTGACGACTTTCTTCGAGTAATTTATAACAGATTTGGTAAATTGCCTTGCGTGATTCAGCTTTCCATCTTAGTTAATAAGGGCGAACTTCACCAATGAAACTAAACATACAACAGATATATTACTGTTACTACAACTTTTAAGTATTTTTGCTTTTGTCAGCGTGGACTGTGGACCTTTCGTAATAAATAAATAAATAATAATTATTATTATAAACGCGATTAACACACAGGGTCAAATTAAATTAGCTGGCGAAACTCCGCAGACGTGATGGATTTTATGGGTATGATATCTAAAAATGCCAAAACGAAAAAAAAGACTATTTTTTGGGGTCAAACACCGTGGTGTGTATTTTATAATTTTAGAAAATCAGTATTATTAAGTGTTAATATTTTGTTGTGTTTAGATATTGGTATCCATTATTCCATTGTGTGTACAAAGTTTACAAAAAAAAAAAAGATTTTCTTTACTTCTACCTACTTCAAAGGAATTACAATACCTGCGGTCATTGGCCTCAAAATATTTTCAAACTATTTATTTTTCGTTTTAGAAATCGATACCCAATATGTCTGCGCAGTTTCGCCAGCTAATTTAATTTGACCCTGTAGGTATATGTAAACCACGTCTATTTTTTTACGGTATCGTTATATCAGGAAATTGTATCGTGTACAGTCATCCTATTACTTTTTCAAATGGGGCAAGTAGCGGTTCGATGATTAGTTAATGGCCCCGATTCTGTTGTTCACAAACTAAACTAAATTTAAGTTCAGTGCATCTTTTTCTTTCTATTTCACTAAGAAAAGGACAGAAGATAAATATTAGTTTAGTCCTGTCAAATAGACAACTTTAGATGTGATTAAAAATTGGCTACTAAAAATACGTCAATTTACATCAGGCGCTGGCTAATTTGACAGGACTAAACGAACATTTATCTTCTGTCCTTTTCATAATGAAATAGAAAGAAAAAGATGCACAGAACTAAAATTTAGTATAGTTTGTGAACAACAGAATCGGGGCCAATATGTATTATTAGTGTCATCATTGTTGTGGAATATTTTCACTAACGCTAAGTTGCTAACCCGACTATATAAGACAGTATCCTGTGTATTCTAGGCCTAAATACTCCCTTGAACGCGGTTAAGATGTACTAATCCCGTTTAGTTTCATTGGTGAAATGCGCCGTACTCGTTATGATCTAGGAATTTTCCTTAGCGACTAACAGTGACTAAGTTAGTATTAAAGTTTGATTGATTATGTATTGTGATAACTTTGCAAGTCGATCTAGTTGTTGTCATAGACAAGCGTAACTTGGCGATGTGTTGTTAAAATAATTTGGAGTCTTGACAATTCCTGTAAAGTTACTAAGTTTCCAGACAGTTGTATGAGTTATTCTATTAAGTATAGTTGCTTGATTACTATGTTACTTATCCTTTGTTTGAGAAAACTAGTCACAAGTTAAATCAACTTCAATTTTTGTCTTATTAAAAATCAAAGTGTGATAAAACATTGTCACGTTTTAAAACGTGTTTAGGTATATAACATCGCGTATAATTTCAAGCCCATGAAAAAAATCAGGTGCTTGAGATTTTGGAAGTTGCAAAACGTAGAAAATAAATTAAATAGGCGTTTTAAAAATGTACCTTACAGTGGCTTAAAAGCAAATTAGAGGACACATGATCGCTTCTATAATAAAAATAAATAAAATATTTAACTGCAATCATTGTTTTTAAATATTTCGCTTTACAAATAAACACTTTGAAACTATGTAAATCCTATGCAAATCATTTCCCGTTACTTTTAATTTCACAATTTGTTTAAAATGTTATAGATATTAAACCGAAATCCTGCAGGTTGAAACTTTTGAGTTGCAAAACGTTTAAAAAAAATAATCTTTAAAAAGAAACCTTAGATTTAAAAGCACGTTCGATAACTCGGGGACTCATTTAGATAAAATATAAACCATAGTAAATTATTTTTCATTATAAAAATAAATCATAGTAAATTATTATTCTTTATTTTTATAACAACAGTGGTAGCGGGCATACAACGGTGACCGATGCAGACGAGCATTATGTCATCGCGTCTAGACAGACACGAGACGGCAAACAAGCCTTACACCATGTTTACTCTAAAACCTAGTCAGCTAAAACTTAGGTTTTACTTATTTGGAATTGACGAAGCATTGACAGATATAATGCAGTTATTTCTCCGAAGAGAAACGGCTAACCATAGAGACGAAAAAGTAAATATGAAAAATTATTGAAAAAGTAAAGTGTACTCACCTACAATTTAACTTGGTGCAGGGTACGTTTCACTTAGATCTAGAGTTTTTTCCCAATGAAAATATTCAAGTTATCACGAGGAAAAAAAATGGTTCTCAAGTTTTACATTAGTCGAAATATATATCTATATAATTTTCATATTTAAAATACCTATTATGTCCTCAACTTAGATGACCACAGTTTTCTACAAGATGCAGTAGGTTCTCGTGTGACGAAAATATCTGTCCCAGCCCCAACGGTCCAAACAATCCTTATACCTAACAAGATATCAAAAGACAATCGTCATAACATTATGTGTAAATTAAGAAGGCCAGCCAAAACAAATGACGAAAATTTATAAATAAAGCGCTGAATACAGCGTTTCCACGATGCTGGGTTTCAAAGAAACGGTGGTGCAAATGTGCAAACATATCGCGTGTCGGTCTCAATAGCTCCATTGATCACATGTGTTTGTGATAACGTCGTAATTTACAACATCGTGATTAAGCGAGCCTAATTGTTACTTGTACTAAGTAATTGCAGTAGAGAGTATTTATAAGAAAGGCTTTGAAGCCGCTCACAGCCGATTTATTGAAGTAGACTTGTTCACACTCTGGTTAAGGCTGGGAAAGTGTGGCAAAAACTGGCTATGAAGTTGTCTATTAGGTTTTATGACAATTTTGTGCTAATGTGGACTGTTGTTGCAGAGGGCTTTCACTAGCAGCCTTTATAACGCTGCTTTGTCAATAAACAGAGAATATTATAAAGTTTTTTTAAAATTATTTTTAGGGTCCCGTACCTCGAAAGAAAAAACAGAACCCATATAGGATCACTTTGTTGTCCGCCCGTCTGTCTGTCAAGACCCTTTTTCTCAGGAACGCGTGGAGGTATCAAGCTGGAATTTATATCAAATACTCAAGTCTACTGACCCTTAGAGCTGTGAAAAAATCAAACTTCTAAGTTGGCTTAGAAGTTTGCGCAATCAAAAGAAACAGCAATTTAAGCCGCATATTTTCAAACTCGCAACTAGTCGCAAGGGAATCAAAACCTGTAGGGTACTTTTCGTTGACCTAGAATCATGAAATTTTACAAGAAGCTAGGTCATGTAAATCCGAAAACCGTAAATTTGCAGTTACATACCTACTTTGTACGGAACCCTCGGTGCGCGAGTCCGACTCGCACTTGACCGGTTTTTTTAAATTATTTTTTGTTGCATGTGAAACCCCTCTTAGATGGATCTAAGAGGGGTTATAAATGATTTTATTTCTGTATGCAAGTGTATTTATTGTAGGTTTGTTACTTTTACACAATCAATCATATTTTAAACACTAAATGAGGTCGGTGTTTCCTATCTGACTACTCTGAGAAGAAAGACAGAAACAATATCAGAGGTCAGTCTCTTCTAAAGTTTAGACATCTTGCTCAAATCATGTGAAGACCATGTAGATTGGTGTCTGAAATGGCTTTTTGGGTAAAGAACCACATACAGTGAGTGGACCAGTCCAGTCAGTTTATAGAAGAAGACCTTCGATAGGAAGTTTCCTGATAGACATCATATAAGCGTCGAAAGTTAATGGACCTTATTTTTGCAACCTGTTGCCATGAATGTTTTATATACTGGAACCGAACCGATTCGTCCGTCATCAACTATTTCACGTCTTCGCCAACAGAAGAGGCTTGTCGCATTCACTCTTTGCTAAGATATACTACATACCTACTTCAAATAACGAGCTAATATTGTACTTAGATATTTTTCTTTTTGTTGTTGCTATGAAGGACGTTGTGTGCAGACCTTGACCGAGCTGGTCCGATACCGCATTGAACCTTCAATTTTTTTGCTACGAAATACGCTTGAAATCACGTGGTATCAAATATTTGCAACTAAGTAAGTAGGTAGGTACATGCCATCATGCCTTGGCATTTTTTGCGACCCTAGACAAAAAATGTTCGAGGTTAGAAAAAGTGAAACACGATGTCTTCAATACAGTTGCAACGAATATTCGGTTACTATTCGGGATTCGGCGGATTCCGTCTACTTTTGTTTTGATATTCGGCCGAATACCGAATACTAAATGGTTGTACGTTGTTTTATAGACAACAGTTTTACAGAATTTCGTTTCACATACTTTTTTTCTCATATTATCATTTCATAGAAGTAATTAGGAATACGCAGAATACTCACGTTGAAAAAAAATTAATCATAGATTTTTGTTACAAAAAAAAATGTTTCGATATTCATATCATAGAATAACAAATCTATATTCTTTATCCTCATATTGTTTAGTTTTAGCTAGTTTTTAGCTAGAAGTCTGTCTGGGCCGTGGGAAAACGAGAGTGCACCGATACAAACTTTTGGAGAATTGAACAGACTGAAAATTTATTTTAACAGGACTGGCATTTGATTTTTTTAGGGTTCCGTAGTCAACAAGGAACCCCTATAGTTTCGCCATGTCCGTCTGCCTGTCTGTCTGTCCGCGGTTTAGCTCAAAAACTATTGATATTAGAAAGTTGTGATTTGGCATGAGTATACACGTTAATGTCGCCAAAAAAGTGGTAAAATAATTAAAAAAAAAAAAAAATTACGGTACCTCCCCTAGGTACATGTAAAGTGGGATTGATATTTTTTTTTTCGTCCTTCCCATAGTGGATATCGTTGGATAGGACTTTCAAAAATATTAGGGGTTTGGGAAGACCGTTTTTTGATTAAGTAAACCGTTCGTGACTTATCAAGCTTTAAAGTACCAATTTTCGTTAGAGTCAAGTGTCCCCTCCCCCTTCCACCAACTAAACGGTTGTAGTTAGAAATTCAAATGTCACGGCAGTAGTACCTATAGGTATATATAACGCAGTTTAAAGGAAACTATCACACATAAGTGGGCTTTACAAGTTTACGAGTAATAGTCGACCAATTGTATTTGACTCGAAAATTGTCGGATCAGTTGAGGATTTGTATAAGAAGTCAAATTAGGTAGGTAAGTAGTCATGTTTGGCTTTTAGTTAAAGCATGGTACGAAACTATCAGTCAGCGAATACGACCCGCACTAGGCTGTTATAAAAACTACGGAACCCTACACTGCGCGTAGCCCGACACGCATTTGACCGGTTTTTTTGTACTAATTTCATGGATGTACTGTGTGAAAAATGATACAGGTATGGTTAAAAGGAAGTGACTCCTAGATGACGACTAAGAAGTATGGAAGAAAAATACATGAGTTGCGACGACCTCAAATAAATTGGGATAAGGGCACGAGAATGACGATGGTGATGACCATGGTTCTCAATGCAATCAACGAAATTTATGTATTGGGTACTTTAATTTTTGACGTTCAAAAGTGCCTATTTGAAATAAATGATTTGACTTTGACTTTGACTTTGAAAATGTATGGGACAGGAAGTTTTTTTGGCTGAATATTTTCAGGGGTTCAGCATCATGTACCGAATACATGCTAACAGGTTTCGCGTCGGATATAGCCGTCCACCATGTATACTTTACAGATGCCAGCACATCAAGCTACCCGAAACTGTCAAATTTTCCCAATCAACCTTGAACCCAATGCTGCCAGCGATAAAGTTGAAAATCTATTAAATAAATTTCTGGTTAAAGACATTTAATTCTCATAAAATTGACAGATTGTAGTAGCTTGATTTGCGTATATATGATATGATCAATAAACGTTATTTATTAAGAAAATAAAGGACCCATTCTAGGATATTTTTTTTGACGGCCCTCTATAATATTTAAAGTACACATAATTATAACCCATTATTTTTAGGTAAGGCGTCAAGGCCGAGAACAATTTGGATTCGGAGATATATTACATATATTTGGAGGCGGATCGAAAGATAAGATCGTTGGTATATCTTTGTTCTCAAATTCATTACAGCGTTGTTGCCAATTTGCCATACAAATAAATGTTCCTACTACTGCGACCATTCAAATAAAATGTAATTAATTCCTGGCCACCGACTTTTTATTTTTTATCACAAGCCGAAAGAAAATGGGTGATATTCTTTCACCAGGATATACCTTGTAGTATTTTTTATCCATCAGTTATGTTACATTATAAATACAGCCTCGTGTTTATCTGGGCGTTTATAGATCTTAGATAAGGAATAAAATTGACATATTTAGAGTGAGAAGTTTGTAAGTGGAGCAAGTTACTTTCGCAGCCCTTGGCGATAAGGTTGTCATTAACAGTTTATGTTCCATTGCTAAGTACTGAACCGAGATTATTTAGTAATCGTAATAAGACAGTGGCAATTTATATCACTGTTGCTCTCAAAAAGGCTAAGGAAAAAATTGCCAGGAAACCGGCATGTTCTACAACCAAAAATTCGAAGACATGTTGTGACATCTATCAAGCCGCACTGGGAGATCATGAGAAATTACAATACACTCCTCACAGAGAGGAAGTCTTATGTTCCAGCAGTAGGAACGTTATAGGCTGATTATACGTTTTATGCAATAAGGCAGCACTTACAGCCAATAAAAAATACGAAAAAGCTGGAGTTTATACTCTTGGTTACATTGTGAAAACTTTACATACTTATTGCAGGTTGCGTGGCGGCTAGGATATTATTGTATGTAATTTGTCTAGACGAAGGTGACCGGCACGCTTATTGCATGACACGCTATCAATCACAGTCTGAATCATTTTGAAGTATATTGCTTATCCATTGCCTCACATGTACGAACAATTTGTCCGCTCAACAACGTAAATTACGCAATGAATTTTATTGAATCCTCAAAATGAAAGCCATTCCTACTGTTAGTGTATTACGCAATTACCCCGCGAAACTGAGTCATTAGGATTTGATAAATAAACACACCTGCTTAGGCACCTAGCGCACTAGACGACCATGACCAGTCGTGGTCGTGGCCGCAACCTTGGTCGCAGAAGCTACACTTGGGCTGCGGCCAAGTTTGCGACTACGACCACGACTGGTCGTAAAGCGGCCATTTGTCGAGTTGCTGCTGTTGTTGTTCTGAGCTCGAACAGTATGGAGATAGAAATTGTGTGTCTGTACTTGATGTGGAAAAAGACGTAATACGAAAAGACGTTATTGGATACATCCTGTGTTGGAAATTCGCAATTTAATATGCAAATTAAGGCCGTACGATGACAAGTTTTTTAAATATACAATAATGTCTGTGGCTAGTTTTGATGAATTACTTTTACTGATACAAGATACCTAGTATAACTGGTGTCAATACAAAATTCAGAGTCGCGCGGCCGCGGCCGGGCCGCATTCGCAGTCGTAGATCTAGTGCGCGAGCGCTCATAGCAAACTACTTATACGTAAGTTGGGCGCAACCACCAGTTTTGCCGTCCTGCGGCCAGTTGGCTGTTGCGGCCAAGTGCGCGACGTTCATGTAGTTTCTTTAGTTAATCTGGTCGTTGCGGCCACTGATCGTGGTCGTGGCCGTCTAGTGCGCGAGGTGCTATATGGTCCTACTCACTCTCGTACATTGTGCCTTTTTAAAAGACATATAAAATTTTTGGATTTCTTCCTTCAATTGTTAGACTTCTTGCTTAATTGATGGAATATTGACCATGGCAGAATTGTATCGTCAACTGCCATAGTTGTTAGTCGAGTAGTTAATAATTATCGCTACAAAACGCTTTCGTTTAGCTCCCAGCCCTGTTTTTCTGTACGATTCGGTATCGGTTTAACGATTGCAACAATGTTGCGACCATTGACAAGTAAATAGCTCTTCTCGATAATCTTGTTAACTTGTTTCTACTACTATTGTAGTTCAACTGTAACGAGCCATTGAGCCGGATGGTAAGGTTAACTTTTTTATTTAGGTACTTAGTTGTAGGTTATTTTTCTCGAAGTTTGATGTTCAATTTAAAATAAGACTTCTTCATCCAGGCTAGTGACAAGAATACTAGTTATATTTATTTATTTTATTTTACAGTTTTAGTAAAACTTACAGCTAAACACTTTTGCACGATTGAGAGTAATAGAAATAAGGCCAATTACAAGTTTTTACAAATAGAAGAGAGCATACAAACAACAAGAAAAAATATTTGAGAAGGTAGACAGTTTTTGAGTGAAAACATTATCAAAAAAGTAGAAATGTGTTTCAAACAGCGTAAATTGTTATCAATTATACCTAGTTTACGTGATCAAAAAAGAAATCACAAAGTGTCCTTTTTAATTTTGAGATGCTGGTATTGAAAACATCTATATCAACGTCCTGGCAGACCGCATTATACGTATGACTCGCTCTGATTAAGTATGAATTCCGTCTGTAATTCGTACCTACCATAGGAGTATGCAACAGAGAAGGATTGCGCAGAAAAGCAGAAGGAACCCGGAGTCCGATTTTGTTCAGCAATTCAGGAAGCTCTGTTCTATTTATGATCTAACTAGCTTCTGCCTGCGACTTTATCCACGTGACATTTATTGTTCCCGCGACCCATCCCGTCGCATCCCATCGCCTGCCTGCGCTATTACTTCGTTTTCGAATATGGAAGTAGCTATCACAGGTAAAATTAGCTTACGAATCTATTTATATGCCTCGTTTGGAAATAAAAATTGCTACCATTGGTATTGGTAAGCAAAACGATTTGTTTTTGTTTATAGGAATCGAGCTTAAGAAGCCACGGGTACAAACCTACCCGAGTGAAGTATACCCTTTTGTTACGTCCGCCGCAGTCTGGGCAAAGGACTTCTGTCGATTGGCTAACACTTTCACCGTGATAGTATCGACACGCTAAGAAGAAGGAGCCACGGGGCATAGTAGTTGTAGTACGAAGGTTGAGGAGATCGTGGAGTACATGCGTGTGAAGACCAACTGGACTTTGAGGGTCGAGAAGTTGGGGTCGCGTCACAACACGAACTTCAAGTCGTTCGTGGTACGTGTTCCGACACATCATCTCGAGAAGTTTCTCAAGGAAGAGTTCTGGCCGAAGGGTGTTGTATACCGCCGGTTTCGTGGCCGGCTACATGACACCAGTCAGCGAAACACGACGCAGATACGTGTGTGTTAGTTAGTTAGGATGCCTGAAATAAATAGATAAATAAATAAAAAATAAATAGTAGCGATGAACTCATCATTTAGAAGTACTTAACAACCAAGCAAAACCGTAAAGTGCTTAATTTAATATCTCCGAATTCGGTCCAACCACGGCAACATTGTCTTTCGAACAAATGTCAACCGTTCCGTCATGGTACATGATCAATAATGTAATTTAAGTTTCTTGTACAGGTTTTTTTACAAGATAATAATTACTTATGAGCAACTAGCGACTCGCCCCTGCTTCGCACGGTTTTACAACTAGACAAAACATCGAGATGTCTTTATTATATGTAAGTTAACGAATTACAGGTTTATTATATAAATGTACATAAATAATAAAGAAATCCGGAATAAATTCTTTTAATAATGGTGAAACCGCTTCAAAAACCGTTGCGCTGTTTAGAAGAAACACGCGGTCACACAGACAGACACAAGAAGTGATTTAAATTTGTAATATTAGACATACACTTGCGTACAAAAAAATTGGCCCACCCCAATGCTCTCCATTTAAGACACGATATCTCAAAAATTGCAATGAATTATAATTTATTATTTTATATTGTATGAACTATGAAGGTAGGTAAGGTACAGTGAACATACACTATACGTTTGATAAAAGCAATATTCTTGACAAGATCGACTCGATTCTTCAGATGTCCTCATCACTCTTATTTGCTCGGAAAAAGTGTGACTTTTTTGTCAGTGAAATTGACAAACGTTAAATTTTGTTTATTTTTGTTTGTTTAATCAAAATTCAACTTGATTTTTTTAACGGACTTCAAAAAAACGAGGTTCTTTATTCAACCCCCATATTTGTAAGTTCGCAATTTTCTCTAAAACGAATGAATCAGTTTTGATAATTCTTTCACTGACTTAGTCTACGTACTTTCAGGAAGGTTTTAATATACAATATATGTTATTGTTAGTAAAACTTGTTGACATTATATTGTTTCAAATCAAAAAGCATGGGATGGGACGATGTTTTTGCACGTAAGTGTAGATATGAATAAGGATGTAGGTGCTGTCAATGTGAACGAGCCACGTGTAAGTGACGATGTCAACGGGATGTCAGCCTGTCACCTTGGGACCACTCTATTAAACACTTAATTTCCATTGAGTAATACGGTTAGCACATAATGCTCACAATTAAAGCATAAACATAATATATAGCAATGGAAATAGGTGTGTTGATGATGAAAAGAATGGAAAGGTAACTGAGTGTAGTTACGTCGAGATCATTCAAGTCAGCCTATCGCAATCCATTGCTGGACATAAATAAGCCTCTCCCGGACTGCGCCACAATATTCTGTCCTCCGCCTTCGGCTTCCAGTCTATCCCAGCCACCCTTTTAGAGTCGTCGGTCCATTTAGCTGGGGGGCGTCCACACTACGCTTGCCGATACGCGGTCTTCAGTCCAGGACTCATCTGGTCCTCTGGCCACCGGTCCTTCGACAAACATGGCCAGCCCACTGCTACCACTTCAGCTTGCTTACTTTGCAAGCTATGTCGGTAACTCCGGTCGAGTTTATTGGATCATGTTAAGAACAGCCAGAAGCAGTATCCTCTAAGTAGGAGGAATGCTCATGAAGCATCATGAGAGCAATAACGAGTACTGCATATATCTTATCCACTTAAGTTTATTTTAGGTAGAGACACAAGTCACGAACTATAGGAGGAAACAGGGTAGCATGTGAAAGATTCGAGATTGAGAATGACTCAGAAAAAGTTGTTTCGAGTCATCGTATCATTTGCCGTAGGTCATATAAAGCAAGTTGTAATTATCTCTGCCATCCTGGATGGCAGTGATTTCGACGCGCAAACTTTACTGTAACCATGAATTCAGTTCATGATACAAGACGTAACAATTTTTCGTCGGTTATCAAAAAAAATACTCTGACGTTTCACGAAAATGTGCAACACCTACGCGGTCATAAAAAAATACTGAATCCATGGTATCCGGTTGCACGTCGATGTTCCCGCCACCCTGTTTGTTATAAGAAGATACACAACGACATCCTTTTTCGCAAATCCCAAGTAGTTTTTCAAAGCTAACATGCAAGCAAGATTCTGTCACGAGCGAGTAGTGTGGCAGTTCTCTTAAACTCAGTCCAGCAATCACATATACTACAAATGAGCCAAAAAAACAGCAGATGCCTAAAAAAACATCCAAAAAACGAATGATGACGTATCCTCAAGATCTAAAATAGCGGATGTAGACAGTAGACAACTATTTATCTTGTTCTTATTGTAAAGACTAACAGGATTTGTTTTTATTTCCGAACGGCCCACATGCAGTTGCGACCTACCTTAATTGTCAGTGATTATCATATGTCCTGGCTGACCTTGTGTGATGACTGATGCTGATCACTATGTCACAATACCGGACACGTTGGCTTGTTTGCTTTTGGTCGCCGTTTTTGGAGAGGACGTGATTAGTCAACGTTTTATGGAAATGGAGGTTTTGTGCGGGACACATATAATACGTCAGTGTTTCATTATGGATTTGTCTATAAGTTCATTATGGTAGGTAGATATAAGTCAGGAAAATTGCCCTTATCGCAACGATTTGCTGACGGATTGATTGTAAGATTACTATTATTATCAGATAGAACTCTGCCAATCCTTTTGAGATAAATCTTTAGTTGCCTGTTGAGAAGCTTACCTATTCTTTGCCAGTAGTTACTGGGAGCTTTGCCAAGTACCACAGCACCGACAACTAGAGTACCCACAGCTAAATCCTCTTTGCTGACAAGCTAAAAGGGTCTAGTTGCTTTGTGACTCTCTGTCAGTATGATCGGGTTGGCTTTTGCAGTAAAGTTGTTGATTGTGTGAGCCCAGCTTTTGTCTGTACTCTGTCTGTGTTAGCCCGGGCGATGGCTAACTTGTCACTCGTACCTCAAATATCATACTACATTCTTCATTTTGATAATCACCTACGGACTTAAGATTAGTTCGGAGCCCAAACTATGAACAATAACTATAAACACGATTTGACAGTTGTACCTACGCGAGATGTGTTGTTGCCCGTTCGAAAAAATTAATTTGTCATTTATTTTGACGGACTACTTTCGACGGGCTCGTATCTTCGTTGACGGACTTGGAGATTAGACCCTCTGCACCGCATCCGATATTTCGTACCAAAGATAAATCATCAAACATTCCTAACTCTGTAAATAGCCACTGACTTCTGTGCCATAATCTACGTCCATAAAAATAATAAGCGACACGGTAAGTATATGGGTATTCCATAATATTATTGCTTAATGGTACATCAGTAAATGGCGGACATCGAATTAAATCTTACTTAAGAAGTAATTTATTTCTGATTATAATTTCTCTTTAATTATCATTGTCGTATATAAATGGATGGAGTTGTATCCTTTATGGTGAACGAGAACGACGATGTGGGTAAAAAATCGATTAAAAACCCATTATCGATCCGGTGACTAAAAACTATAAGTTTTTACTGCGTCTACGCAAGTGCTTGCATAGCGAGCGCTGTACCGCGAGTATGAGCTGTGGTATGAGGTAAGCTTATGTACTTTTGTAATTGCTTAGTGATATATTTTGTGCTTCTTTATATATAATTTTTTGAATGAAGGATTTTTATTTCGACCAGGGTCTGCCTCACTGGATTTTCAATTCCGTGATTCTCTTTCAAAATAAACACGTTTTTAATTCTTCTTCCTTCTAACAATAAAAGCTTCCTAGATTCCATTAAATACCTATATTTTAAGAGTAAAATTGTTTATTTGCTTGTAAGATGTAAGTAATCCCTGGACGTACTAATCTAACAAAAATTATTTCACTGATACAAAGCCACACTATAATTGTCGATTGCCTCAGGAGATGTTGTATGCACCTATAGTGCAATTCCAAGCGGACGAAGTCGCGGGCTAAAGCGAACAAGTAACTAATACAGACGAAGATGTATACATTAGGTATGGCGTCTTCAAAATATTACTCTTGTTTGTTCCCAAAATTTAAACTGTACAAAATGGTTTGCTTAAGTTTTTGCACACATCGTAAAACAAGCAAATAAACCGCAGTGCCGGATATTATCAAACATTTAAAAGGGACTGTTAGACGTTTACTTATCAGCATTCTTTATTACCCTTGGGCAATATTAAAGGGTAAGGTATTACACTTTCCTGCGGTTTAGTTAATCTAAAGCACACGAAACGATACAAAGTCTACAAATTAAATAGCTACAACACCTGGATCAGCTGCTGATAGAGTAGCTATTGGTATCTCATAACTTATAGCTTGTGATAACACCCCTAGTATATACCGCACACAGCCTTAAAAGGGTGGCGTGATTATGAAACTGGTCATAATTTAATTTCGACTTTATCAAGTCAATAGACAGGCCGCTCCAATAAACTATTTATCTACAGCACCAATTATCAAGCCGGTCAACCATTACCTACTATTTATTGTATGATACTAGATAACGTATATGAGCCGCTTTTAGATAACAATACTTTGAAATTCTGTGTGCGTTTTATCTACAAACACGGAATTTTAAGTGACCGAAAGGCGTAAGTTACGGCTCTGATTTTTGAATTACGTTTCGAATGCTGAATAAATACATGCGATAGTGTTGTTGCTGATTTTTGCAAGTACTTAGCAATTCTTAGTAGCTCAACGGTCGTGCAGGAGAGGTTTGACCGTGTGGTGGAAAGTTCACGTTTCATTGAGCATGGTGAGTTATTGTGTTTTTTGCGTGCGGCCCGGTCGCCGGATGCCGGTCGCCGCTGGCGGTGCAGCTTGCAGTGCGCGCGAGTCACTCGATGCTACCACTTTTTTCCCCGCTCGCACATCCGCGTCTGCGCCACTTTTTACCCCGCCTCCGCATTGGCTGTTTTTCTCTCCGATCTCGATTGATGACCGTCTGGTCTCTCGTCTGTGTTTACACGACGCGTTCTATCCAGTGTATTAGAATACTGTGCGTATCACGGTAGCCGTAACAAATGATCATATTACTTTGTAAATAAATGACTTGGGAAATTGTGGACGGCCGCTTCACAAAAAGTGTTAGTCATATACTTGTTCGTTTATTATTACAGCGCGAGGATGGTGAGTCGTGTTATTATCTCCAAGTATCTAATTATTGTCTTATACCCACATAGTTATACATAGGTAATAATATGATGTACTTACTCACTTGTCGTTAGTTTAATGAGGGTCTGATTTTCCCAGCCACATGTAACACGAAGAATTCCTTTGGAAATAATCATTTTCACAGTTACATTATTAAATAAGTATCTCTACCTAAGTACTTACCATAAGAGTAAATGAGAGTATAGAGTCATTAGGGCTTTATCTCCACTCAATTCAGCTTACAATTTAGCTTATTTATAAAGTCATTATCATTAAAATGAGTTTTTAAATAAGCTAAGTTGTCAACCCGACCTTTAACTAATTATTGTATCTACTACTGAAGTCCCAAAAACCCTAAAAATGTGTACAGAAAAACACATTTCCAATTTCGCACCATTACATGTCATTAACAACAAAGGTGTCTTAACTTAACCCACAAATTGAATTCAAAACCTTTATCATTCGATAGTTCATTGACCGCATGAAAAAGTCGGAGCATATTAATTAACATCTGTACTCCACAGACGCGTGGCGTACATTGAAATATGAACAATACGGGTACAGCCATTAGCGTCAGCCACTGGATTGGTAATTGGTGGCTTTGTATGGGCCATCAGACTACAGCTAGGCCAGACAGCCGGCCTGCGGCGTCTAGACAGACCACTGCGATTTGCGAGATCACGTTTCGGCCGGCCGAACATGCTAAGTGCACGTCTGGCAGCGTACATGAGACCCGTCGATGTACACACGCTGGATGTGACTCGAATGTGTTACCAGTTCCGAGCCGTTGTATAATGATCGTTAAATTTTACCATGTGGGCTTTTGTAGGTATGTGTCGTGGAGTGTGGCTGCCACGCTAATAAATCGATCTAAGAGGTGAACACCCGGTTCCTGATAGCATACTCTTTTTGTTGTACTGACCATGGTTGCATCAACGCTGGTCAAAACAGCCAGAATTTGAATTGACAACAGATTAGTCCCGTTATTTATAAACGTTATTAGCGTCTTTTCAACTTTTCAACCATACGTTTTTGTGGTTTAAACGTCTCTTAACTTTAAACAAGTTTATAAGTTAGAGGGTTTATGATAAAGACTCCTGAGGTACTCCTAATCCCTTCAACAAAATAATGTAAGATTCAGCGGTAGTTGGCTGAAAAATAGCGACAACAAAATTCACAATAATATAGGCAGTTTTGTCAGATCGAAGGAAAATGAAGGTAAGCACCAAAATATTTTTTAAATCGGAATTTCACCTTTTTTTTTTGAGGATGGGAAATCATCAAATGACCCCTCCCGCTCTGGGTGGAACAGAAGGGAGTGTCAGACTCTTACTGACTAAAACCCACCCGTGTTCCTTCCTTAGCCCTTTGTGTTCCGGGGTAGCGGTAACCCTTTCGGACATTCCCGCTGCCCCGGCAGGCTTCGGCCCTTACGGCCCTTCCTTAAGCTGACATCTCTTTGAGGCGCGCGTGGAACACGTACGCGCCGTCCGGAAATCGGAGAGGCGCTTGTGACTAAGTAATAACAGTTGCACGGGTCGATCACTCAGGTTAAGCTACGCTTGCCGCGGTTGGTCCGTGGATGGGTGACCATCTTCACATACCAAGACCCCTCCGTGCCTCGGAATCGGAAAGCTCGTTAATCCGTTGGTTCCGGCTGTCAATCATGGATCTTTGACAGTCGTTACGGGTCCTCAGTAGCCCGAAAGACTGACTACCAGACTTACTAAGGGGTATCGTATTACTCAGTAACTGGGTTGTGGAGCTCAAATAGGCAGTCGCTCCATGTAAAATACTGGTATTCATCTGCATCCGGTTAGACTGGAAGCCGACCCCAACATAGTTGGGAAACGGCTAGGCAGATGATGTTCAATATGTAAAATAATTTTAATAATTATGTGTTGTGAACAAATATGTATGTTTCAGTACCTATACAGGTTGGGTAAAAAATCGTGGATCAAACGAAACAAAACGATAGCTAGGTTTATTTGCAGTAAAAAGAAATAATTACAAAAAATAATTAAAAAGAAATATTTAATAAAAGCATCATCACTACAAAAGTGCTTTTATGATAGTGGGTACCATGATTTATCAGTATTGGCACTTTTTTAAATATCTTTTAAGTCTCACGAAAAATTATTTGGAACTTCAGAACCTTACTGTAAACACTCAAATTGTCATAACTTTGGAGGGAGATCAAGTTAGGGCACCGCCACAGAGAAATTGATCTTTGCGTTATGCTCGTGAACGGGTGCTGCTTGTGTTGACTGCTCGTCTTGCTGACCATGGTTTTATTGTTGTTATTAGTAATAACTTGTTTATTTATTTTACTTCGATACTCCTAGTTTATTATTTGTGATTTCAAATGACAGCTATGTGAACAGAACCCAGCATTGCATAAATATAAGCTGTCACGCCCTTTATGCCTGGAGGCTTTAATTTAGGTAGTAAGTTTTTATTTATATTATTATTAAATATTTTTTTGCTTGAGTACGTATAGTTTTTATTGTATTCGTTGGTATATTGGCGTGGCTAGCTGACATACGGCTAATAATTTAATTTAATGTTCTGTGTCTTATAATGTTAATAACTTTACATAACATAGTATTGTATACAATATTTTCTAACTGAACAGACAGCTGTGCTGCTGGGGAGTTTGTTGCGCCACTTCTTCTTCCTAGCGATAGCACTAGGAAGTGGTGAAGGGCGGGCGTTTTGGAGGTTTTGTAATTTTGACGTTCGAAAAGTGCTGATTCTCAACCTTGAATTGAAATCAAATTTGAATAAATGACTTTTGTTTTTTTTTTATTTTTTGAATCCTACCTATTTCAATAAGCATAATGTTTTAAAGTGGCTCTATGACTTGACCTTACTTGAATTCTTGAGTTCCAGCCTTCGGTTCCAGCACATCTAATATAGAGTACTGGGTCGAAAGGCACCCCGAAAGTACTGCCTAACCTATTTTGGTTGTTTTAGTTTTCTCTTGTAGGCTTAGCTTACCAATATGTAATTATAATAAGCGTTGCTTGGCCTGAAAATCAGATCACATAAAACCAGCTATATGCTTGCCATCTAGTTCAACCACAGAGGTTGAACTGCAGAGTGCAGAAGCCCTTATTGGTCTTTAACCACATAGAATGAAAGTTTTAAGTTACTATGACACATCTAGAAGACCGTGTGAACTATTCTGACATCCACGTCCAGTTTGTAGTTTCCAATAACTAAGTATGTACATAGTTAGCACACAGTTACTGTAGGCCTAAACCGCTGTCCGACACACGAAGATTGCTCAAAGTTCAGATACACACGAAAATGACAGTTAACAAGCGTGACGAATTATCTTAATGTTGTCTTTGGTCTGTCTGCTTGCAGTCTGTGACTATTTTCGGATTTTTTATGACTCCCACCAATGTAAACAAATGACGAATTGACGAATCAAAAGGTTAAATTGACTGAAACTTTTGGAGAGATGATTTTTATTAGTGTTTTTTCAAGCTGAGTTTCGAGTTGATGCATATGGTATATTATCCTGAAAATGCAGTAAGCGTCCATCTAAAGTACTTATTCTAATTATAAAACGTGTGTTCTGTATTACATGAATCATCTCGTACCTATGTTATTTACTATGGAATAGGTACTTTACGGTTTTGATAGATCAAGGATTTCATATTAAAAATCTGAAACCAGCTCAAAATCATAACATAATTTTAAAGTTAGTGTGTTGTCTAACAACACTAAAAAAGTAGTAAATCCAAAAAAAAACCGTCTATGTTTACGCTTGTTCCAGTAACAATGAAAAATCTGTGGTACCTAACTATAATGTCGTAAGCACTATTTAATTGAAGCAAACAAAAAGTGAACACTATACTTTATAGAAGCGTGTTTTTCCATTGTTTACAAGTAGGTAATCATACAAATTGGCCGCCATATCATGTGTTTACTGCAAGTCAAGTGTGTACTTTTAATTTATGATGAGGGACAAGACAGAAATATCAATTTACTAGCTTCTGCCTGCGACTTCGTCCGTATGAAATTTCTTGTTCCCTCAACTCACCCGTCGTATCGCATCATATACCCGCGCTATTAGTTCGTTTTCGCTTAGAGTTCTTCCTGACTTTTTTTCTTTGTGCTCGGCTCCTAAGGGTCTTAGCGAGACGTAGCCTATTTCCTCAAGATTGGGCTATCAAATACAAAATATTTTATAAATCCGACCGGCAGTTCCTGAGATTAGCGCGTTAAAACAAACAAACTTTTCAGCTTTAATATTAGTATATATATTTGTGTAAATCTGTCGGCAGGTGGGCTTGACTAATTGGTGCAGTAATACATAGATTTCTACAAATGTTTCTACAAATGTACATAAGTGCAAGTATTTACTGTCAACTTTGTTATAATTATTTATGTCAGGGTAACATAATTATACCTAGTGGTTATAATTTATGTTAAAGTACCAATTAAATGTTCTAAAGTTGTATTATTAACTTTATTTTTTAGACTGTAAATTGTGTAGATCGTACTTTTAAAAATGCTACACAGTTTATTAATGGTAAATTGATGAGGTACAGGCAATTGATAGGAAAAAATCAATCAGAAGATTTGAATTAATGATGAGGAAATAGGTAGATATATGTAACATATTACCTATGTAGGGGCTCTAATGTAACAATACGACACAGCAAGGCATGTCATTTATGATTGGGGTAGGCAAAAACTACATACTTACTTAATAAATAAAAATAATCACTTAATTCAGGCAAAACCCATATTACATAAAATAAAATTCTACAATACTGCAACAGAATAGAATGTCAATGCAATTAAAACGGATGAGACGACGACGAAGATAATGCTACGACGTGCTATGCTACGAAACTTGTAATATTTCATGCTTGAATAGGTACAAGTAACCTTATCATACTATATTTATAAGATAATTCTAATCTCCATTATTGGATGAATTAACTGGATACAACAATACTACAATAAAATAAAACACTGTGCACTGGCAATAATTAATGCATTCTGATGCATTAATGTATTATGAAACTATCAGATAACTCCTAGCATCAAAATAAAAAATGTTTTTTTTTTCAATTAAACTTAATAGTAGAGACGGGCCGAATATGGGCTTAGCAGAAGTTTGACTAGCTATAGTGACTAAACTACAGCGGACACTCGATTATCCGGTACTTAGTTACTTATACATATTCGCGATTATCCGGTCTACAAATCTCTTAATAATTTCTTAATAAACATTGATTTTTGTTGATAACATTAATTTGTTTTTTGTTGTTTTTAATAAACACCTAGCATTATGTATTATGGAATAATATATATTATGCAATCTATATATATAAAAAAGTCGGATTAGTTACACCATTTATAACTCAAGAACGGCTGGACCGATTAAATGATCTTTGATTTCTTGGATTTGTCTTCGCCCCGAATAGCAGAATAATTATTAAAACAGGGGAAAAAATTACAAAAGAAAATCTGAGGCGGTACGAAGTTGGCTCAGTTAGTATATATTAAAACAAAGTCGGTTAGTTACACCATTAATAACTCAAGAACGGCTGGACCGACATTTATTATCTTTGAGTTTTTGGATTTGTTTCTGCCCCGAATAGGAGCATAACTATTAAAACATGGAAAAAATTCAAGAAAAAATAATAATGAAAATGATTTATTTTTTATTTCGTTCTTATTGATTCTGAGACGGTGTGAAGTTCGCCAGGTCAGCTAGTATTTAATAATAAATAGGTACAAAAACCGTTTTCTCTTCATATATTCGGTTATCCGGATTTTTTTGACAACAATTAATCGAGTCTGGTTAATCGAGTTTCCACTTATATGTATTTAATTGAATTGTCGTATGCAGACAGAAAACGGCATGAGATAGTTATACGCAGTTTAATTTGCTGTCGTATTTTCGTATGATAACCCTGCGTAGCTCGTCGTAGTTCGTCTCTAAGGATAGACTCGCCAATATCAGTTTACACCCCTGGCCGGCTATCCGATATTCCTTTTGATTTTAGCTGAAAAGCGGCTGACACGTCTAAAGGGGCTAGAAGCCCACTATTCTCTGAACGAGAAATGTATTTACAAATATTATGTATAGTAGTAGTATGTCTATGAAGTTTGTATTGTGTAGCTCCTCTGTTACTCCAATGTGTCTATTGTTTTTCTAGGCTGCCAAATTGTGAGAAACTTAACCAGATTGGGATGGGCTGGGTATTAGAAGTCACTTTAATTTCAAATATACAAGTTTAAATTAGCTAGCGAAACTCCGCAGGCGTTATGGCTATCGATATGTAACCACGATAAAATAACAATATTTGATGGTTTTTTGGGGGTTAATGACCGTTGGTAGTATTGTTACTTGAAGTATGAGTTGAGAAATTTATTTCTTTTGTTTTATTGTATTTAGATTAGATATCGATACCCATCACGTCTGCAGAGTTTCGCTAGCTAATTTAATTTGACCCTTTATATGAAAAATAATATCGTCTTAAGTCATTATAGGTACTGAATAGGTAACATTGTAAAAGATGACTGCATTTAAGAATTTACATTAAGCTTCTAGTATGAAAAATATTGAATTACTTAATCGATAATAATATAAAAGCTTGTTTTGAGAAATTAAGATTTTCAGGCAGGTAGGCAACTTGCTTGCAATTGTAATGAACTTGCAGATACTTTGGTTCTCCTTATGGAGAAACTTAAATAGATACCTCCACGATTTTATGAAAACAAAGTTTCGTCTACGCTGCGTAGGTGGCTATAACGCATGCTATGCTAATTAATAGGTACTAAGTACGAAACCTCAGTTGAACTTAGCAACTCAGCAGACAACAATGTTAATTGCCAAATGCTTTATGCTTGTCAGACCAAAAAAAATTTCATATACCTATTCCATTGTTTTTCTAATTTCAAATTAGGAATGCAGACATATTTTCGCTGGATTTACTGAGTCCGTTTTTACAGGTCTATATTTTTTGCAAGAAATCAAACCAAAAACACGTTATACGTTTCAAAAGTTTTTTTTTGTAAAACGAAGAGAAGCTTTGGGGAAAGATTTTTGTTTTAATTATAAGCTTGCAACGCGTCTGGCTACAAAAAGACTGAAACCTCTTAAACGTTGATTTTCGATTAGCGGCCGTATGTGGGACTAAGGCGGGTTATACACCCAAGGTCGTTCGGCAGACGGCCGCACCTCTGGGACTCGTTACGCCGTCTGCAACCTTGACACACACCTGTTCTGCCCACCTCCATTCACCAGTGTGCTCTTGTCCTTCGATAATGCACCTTTTTGCAGCGGCCGCTTTTTTTTTTGTTTTCTTCTTAGGTGCATGACACATTGTTTGTCTATTGTTATAATAACGTGTGTTTATAAAATACGACTGCTCGATTCGTTATACCCCCAATTACAGACAGATTGATTGGTGGTTTTAGAGACATGTGAATTCGTAACTTCGCCAAAGGTTTTTGAGCTCTTCCTTTTTTTAAAAACTTATAAGGTACTTGTTGAAAGACCTATACTTAATTGCTTCCAGAGTTATTTAAAATAATATGTAAATAAAATTAAAAAAGGAACGTGTACTTAAATAGTAAATATTTATAGATGAGAATGGTAAGAACATCGGTCTTGCTTTGACCTGAAGTATTTATGTAATCGATCTGTCCTTACCTCATCTATAGTTAGACAGAAATTACGTAATAATATTATTTGTCCTTAGAAACTCATACATACAGAGGAGGCCGTGTCCCAGCAATGGGAATATTACCTACTTAGTAAAGGCTGATTATGCTGTTCTTAGAAACTAATTGGTATAGGCACTTAGGTATACATACAACACTCACAAATCCTATGATTTCTATCTCTGATTCATATTTCATCTACATACGATTTACCCACCTACAAGGATGATTCATAATATTATTATCGTAGCTCAAAATAAAATAGGCACACGTCTCCCAGAATCGAATCTGGATTTCGAGGGATATCGATCTCGAGTTAATGCGAGCGGAGCTATTGTGAGCAGATCTTTGAATAAACTAACAGTAACATTAAATACTTATGTCGGCACCATTTCAAGATGGTGAGTGCTGTTACCTAGCTGTTACTGCTGTTACCTAAATACGATTCAAAAGATCTGTTCTAAAATCGACAGTATTCTGGATACAATCGAATCAAAAACTTTACATCATTGATAGGGACATCACCCGAATTGCGTAATTCACTCAATCAATATAATCTGTATCATTTTATAGTAAGTATATTGCTTATCCATTGCTTCATATGTTCGAAAAATTTATCAGCTCAACAACGTAAATAACGCAATGAATGTTGTTGAACTGTCAAAATGAAACCCATTGCTACTGATAGTTGTAGCAATCACACTGCTGCTTTCGATGAAAATATTCTGAGATTTTATGAACAAGAGCAGTCTATCATATTTTATGAACAAGAGCAGTCTATCATATTTTAAAAAGAAACCTGTTTAAGTAAAATTACTTTCCAGTTTTTCAGCCAGAATTAAAGATTTCCCTGAAAACCTGAAAATTTTTTTTTACAAAAGTTACAAAGTAAGTAAGTACCTAAGTTATTTTAAGTTATTTTGGAATTTATTTTAACTATAGAAAGAAAGAAAAATATGTTGAATTATCACAGAAACACGTGCATACAAAAAGATAATTAACTCGAAAATAGATAAAAAGATAATTAAAGAAAAATAAAGCTTCATTAATATTAATTTGAATTAATTTAAAGTAGTTTAGTTTTAGCTCAGTGAGTCATCAAAGGCAATGTTAGCAATACCTACCTAATATAGTTTTGCTTCTCACTACAACCTACTTACTATAAAATCTATCAACCAAGCCCATCATGTTCCCACTGCTGGGACACAGGCCTCCTCTCTGTGAGAGGGAAACCAGTATTTACTATTTATTGTATTTTGGAATTTATTAACTAGACAACATACTTGGTTTTGGCAAGATTCGGATAGTGGCCGCCGAAGGGGACAGACGTGTCGTGTCTTGACCCGCCTTTGTTTTTACTTGATGCAATGTGCACAACACGTGGCTGACTCTGAGCTTGAAACTCGAACGGGGTTTCGCTTGCTGTGTTTTTGTGGGTGCAAATTAAAACACCTTAAAACGGTGGTAAAGTGGCATACGTGTGTACCTGATATACAAGCCTGAGGTCTAGGCCTTCCGGCCGAGAATATCGACGACGTGGATTTGGTGAGATCTTTCCATTATATATTTCAGGGACCTCCGATAGAGGCTTGGAGGCTGTATAAAACTGCGTTTTGCGTTGTTAATTTGGACTTTTGACGCCACGCGTGAATTTAACATCATTGTAAGCTATAAATAGGCTTTAAGGAAATGTCTTCATATTATATTTAGGAGCGAAGGACAAAATAATACACTCTATTATTTTAACCTGAAATACGGTATCGCTCTAGAATTAGTACTTCACGCTTTTCTTAATTTAACATTGTACTAAATTATCAAAACTGCCTTGAACAAGCTACCTATTTCCTAGCTTGTAAAATTTGTAAACCGCGCGCAAAATTGGACCGAAAGGGTAAAAAAAAAAAGGTTAAGTAACAAAAAATAGCGAAGCTCATAAATTTCAAGCGTTAAGCTCCCCTGTCAGCTATAGTGGTTCACAAACCCAAAGCTACACAACACATGTGTGCAGAGCAGGTCTTGTAATACCATAAAAACAAAAAGTTTTTTCTTTTAAAATGGGCACAATTGTGCGTATGACAAAAGACGGAAACTGCCTATTCAGGGCCATAGCACATCAAATAAATAATGTAATGGGTTTAGCTTTCGACCACGTGTCTGTCCGTCAGGATCTTGCTTCATATGTTTTAGAGCATCGAGATGACGAAAGAATTCGCTTAGCCCTTCTAAATAATGTACAAGAAATTCTTCCTAACAGCATTCTCTCCCAGGGACAAAGAATAACAAAATACATAACACAGCAGTTTAACAAGACGTTCTGGGGAGGAGAGGATATCTTAATCGCCGCAGCCGAGTTCTATCTTGTAAATTTGCACGTGCACACGGATACAAGACACAACCTAGTGTATTCACCTACCGGCGAACCAGTACCCGGCAACATACACATCCTCTACAAGGACCAGCACTACGATAGCTGGGTCATGACCGACGACAAACACTATAACAGCAACCCGATAGATATAATGAAAAAATCGAACAATGTCACAACAACAATATATAATAAGCCTTTAATTAACCAGTACAACACACGTGAAGAGAAAGGTCAACTCACGAAATCCCAGTCTCAAACGAACAGCCCTCAATTAGCTAGCTCATTAACACAATATGAACAACAAACACCAATGTGTACACCGTTATCAGAAGTAGTCGCAGATGTCACTGGGTTCACAATACTTAGAAACCAACCGTCTACCTCAATAAAGTACACTTGCCTAGACTTGCGTATTGCAACTTCGAACGTCCGCGGGGCCTCAAAACCGACCAAAAAAGATAAAATTGACGCTGAACTTTCAATTAGGGGCATTCATGTAGCCTGCTTACAAGAAACAGGTATGAACTCAGGAGCATACAACTTTACACACTACGAATGGCACCTCTATGGAACCTCAGGTAAAACACATCGGGGACTTGCAATTCTAATCAGAAAAGATGCTCAAATTGAATTAGTTAACAGAAAAAAGGATACAGACGCGATGTCAGCTACTCTTCAAGTTAACAGGGAAAATGACAAGCCTGCTCATCTGTATATAATCAATTCTCACATAAACAGTTGTACATCTATAGCAAACAGATCCTTCACAGGCTTATTAAACTTGATCAGACAAAAACCAAAACTTTAATAATTCTTGGCGACTTTAACGCTCATATTGGTCGACATGATACACAAAGTTTCCAACGCAAAGGGCTGATCCAACAAAACCTACACCATGACTTATCTAACTACAACGGGGAAATGTTAATGGATATAGCCAACAGGGAAAAACTGCAAATAGAAACGACAAAAGCGAGATCATCGTGCAGGGTAACGTGGTCAAAGGGCACTCAGAAATCACATTATAACGACACATGCATCAGAAAAACTTTTTGATTTTATTAAAGGCGAATGGGCCGCTAGGGGCACATCCGACCATAAAATGATCTGGGGTCTAATAAGAACAAATCGAATTTCAAACAAGAAAGAAAGCACCAAACACATTATTACACAAAGACAACAGCAAGCCGCGAAGGAAACAACAATTGTGGCCAAGGATTTTAACTATAAACAATGCTATTATGCCGCTCTCAATAGTAAATTCACAAAAACAAAATACCAAGAATGCATAACAAAAAAACTAAAAGATAAAGGGATCAACTCAACGGACAAAATCATCGAAATACCCTGGAATACCATAACGGAAGTATTAAAATCGGCTGCTCAGGAAACTCTTATTTTTCAGCCAGTTCTCTCCAGAGATCATCGACTAGCTCTTGCTAACCTACAAAAGGCTAAATTCCTACAAAGCAGGCAACCAGATAATCCAAATAGGCACAACCGAGTAAAAGAATGTCAGGCAACACTTGAAAAGGTTAAATATCAGGAAGAGCAAAAAGCATGCAGGGCCTGCCTCAATGGATTGGGGAAAAAACACCCTGCAAAACGCATGCAGATGCTATACTTTTTTTACAGCAGGAACAAACTTCAAACAAAACGTCGAAAAAGATCTACTTATATACCAATGACCAAATGGGAGCAAATTTTAAAAAAATCCGAGGGCCATCTTATACCAACAGTTAATATAAAAAAGCCGATAACCAAAGCACAGGGTGAGGGACCCATTACGGACGACGTAATGGCAATCATTAATAAAATGCGGAACGGGACAGCCCCCGGAACGGACCAAGTGGTAATCGAATTGTACAAAGCAATGCCCCAAATATTACAAGAAGCCGTCACCAAACACATGAACAAAGCCTGGACACTGAACGAAGCACCTGACACATGGTTGGAGACCGTACAGGTACCAATTCCAAAAAACAATAGCCCTAAAAATGAGAATGAATATCGCCGCATATCGGTTTGCAATACGGGTTACAGAATTTACGCTTCCTACGTATTAAAAAAACTAGATGAGATAATAACGGAATTGGGCAACTACCAAGCGGCCTTTTTAAACAATAGATCAACAGACGACCATATATTCCCGCTTAAAAGGGTCTTAGACGAAGAATGGCGTGCAGGTAAAAGAATTTATGTACTCGCCCTCGACATTGAAAAGGCATTTGACAACGTCGACCTCAATGCACTAAGAGATATCTTATTACAACGAACCAACAAATCGCTAACCAACAGGATAATCAAGGTATGCATGAATGAACGAACATGCATCAAATGGATTCTCCTCTCCATCTAGAAGGATTAGAAGGTATCATATACCATATTAAACCCCTACTAAACAGTGTAGGCCTCCAAATAAACGAAACAAAAACAAAAATACTAATTAGGGACCCCAAAGCTACACAGATAACGACCCACGTGACCCTTAATGGAATAAGTATACCAACATGTGAAGAAGTTAAATACCTAGGTACATACATAACATCTACATTAAGTAGAAAAAGCACTATAAAAAAACGTTGCGAACAGGCCATGAAAAACGCCAAATCGTTACTACCATTCATAAATAATTCAAATATGGACTGGAAATTAGCCAGACTCATGTATCGAATGGTGATCGTACCGTGCATGATACACGGTTTGAAAGTTTCGGCACTTACTAAAGCTAACAGATCAAGACTCAGAAAATATGAGCGAGTTATCATGAGGGACTTGATTAACCACTCTAGAAATAAACCAAGACAAAAGAAAATGCATGAAATATTAGACGGAAAAACAGTAACCAAACACATCAAGAACCATAGGATGTGCTACCTCGCACATGTCTACAGGCGTCGCAAACCACACCTGCTACATGCAGCAATGCAATACAAAGCCAAATCCAAGAAGGTCGGCCGACCTATTTACACATGGAACGACAATTTAAAACAGGACATGAAGTACTTCGACAAGGGAATCAATTTCTGGATGGATACAGCGGAAGACAAAAGTAAGATCAAGATCGCTGCTAGTGAGATTTACAATAAACCGGAAACGGATAGTAGCGAAACATCCGAAGATGACATCGATAACAGCAACATCTAACACAATACAACAGAACAATGACATACAAAAGAACCGAGAAAGCAGTAACACTCCGCCAAAAGACTCGCCGATGAAGCTCGACCTGAACCAGCCTGGCGGCAAGGTCGTTAGAAGATGCCCATCCATAGATAATAATTACCCATCTCTCCACTAGTCCAATGCTTGCTCTAGGATGCATATCCGGTAGGCTCTTAAATCCTTCCCTATCCTACGGGCACGTCCTCCTTACCAATTACCGCGCCCCCCGGTCTATTCCTTGATATGCAATGGCCGCTGTAGCACCATGATCATGAGGCTACAGAAGCTAGTGCGAATCTTGGGGTTCATTCGATTAATCGAGTCTGGTTTAACCACGCTGGGATCGGTGCAATTCATTCATTCATTCATTCATAGACAACATACTTGGTTTTGGCAATAAATCGTACAATTGCGTCTACTTCGGCTGGGCTCGCAGACGCCGCGACCCGAATGCACCTGTTGCAAACGCACGGCACACGCAAACCATGTGACAGCACAGTATTTACAATATACAATAGGCACTGAATTAAGTAGGAGTTAAGTCGTGGAGATGAATGGTTTAGGATTTTTTAGTTACTCAGTCTCGATTTATTAGCGATCCTCTCTGGTAAAATTCACACGGTTTTTACGACTTAGCGAAACATCGAGATAGCTGTTTAATATGTTAGTTTAATAATAGTATATTTTATACAAACTTACCGGAATAAATTCTTTAAACGATGATAATAACCACAAATTCCTTGTTTAGTTTAGGAGAACAACGCGGTCACACAGATAGACCTGAAAAGCGACTTCATTTTATAATAGTAATTTTGTTTAAGATAGTAATTCTCACCCAATTAATTTTATTTCCCGATCTTTAAGTATTGGTAAGAAAGTAAATTCGCGTGTAACTTTACAATATAATGCATAGTCCCTCCCTGAATTTAAAAAGAATGAAAGAAAATACGTTCAGTTGCGATGAACATGACGCAAAAAAGAACATAAACACAAAAAATAAAATAAATAAAAGGTAGGGGGAAACATGCGTCACATCCACGCAAAACGGCTATCGCTCAGCAATATGTGCTGCGACCCTATGCAAGACAGAGCCCCAGCGCTGGTTTTCAGCGACAGCCGGCGCCGATGTAATGATGTCAATTTGAATATACCCTCTTATAGCCGTCTCACGATTCTGAGTAGTTAAAATTAGGTGATAGCTTTTCTGTAAAAGCTCTCTGGGTCAGTTGTCAAATAGAATTGGATGGCTAATAGATTTATCGGTTCTAGTGATAGCTAATGATGTGTGCCACTGCACCAGTGACACACAAGCTATTTTCAAAGAGGTAATTAGGACTTCGCTGATTGAAGTATTGATGAACAGCACCCTAATTGCGAAATACATTTTCAATCACATTTTGAATCATTTTGAAGGATATTGCTAATCTATTGGTGCATGTTCGAAAAATGTGTCTGCTCAACATCGTAAATAACGCAATGAATGTTGTTGAACTGTCAAAATGGAAGCCATTCCTACTGTTAGTGTGTTACTCAATTACACCGCTGTAACATTTTCTCTGTGAAAAAGCTGCGTGCTACATATATCTATTTTCATTTTCACGAAGCAATTTCATATACTTAATTGTTATTTTTGAATGAAGAAATGCATGAAGCTGAACATTTTAACAATACTCATGAATCAGCCTATAATGTCTCACTGCTGGGACACAGGCTCCTCTCGGTGAGAGGGAGTGGGCCGTAATCCACCACGTGGGCTCAGTGCGGGTTGGCAGATGTCAAATGTCTTCAATTTTTTGGTTCAAGGACATGCCGGTTTCCTCACGACAGTTTCCTTCACCATTATGAGAGCAATGGTAATAAAATAAGTTACGCAAAGTAAAGTCGAACCCACGACCTACAACTCGTAAGTCGCGGCCGTTACCACCGAGCCACCAGTCCTCTAACAATACTCAATGTTCAAGTATTTATTTGGGGGCATACCTCGAAAGGCACCAACTTTGAAACGCACCAAATGAACCGTCTATCGATATCATTTATTACGAATCCTACATGCTCTTCTCTATGTTTCATCGTTGATGTATTTCTAGGAATAAAATTATAATATTTTTATTAAGTAATTTTCTTTTCGAGGAATTTTTTGATGCGTTTCAAAGTTGGTGCCTTTCGAGGAATACCCCTTTATTTACATTTCACAATGTTCAATCTGTTGAACTCGTTGTTAAATTGTTGATTGTATCTCTTAACATGGGCAATGCAGTTCTCGATTCTAAAATACAAGAAAATGTTCATCGAAATCTTTATGTAACGTTGCAACTGAAAGATTTTATACGAAAACCATATTTCAAAGACGATCATTCAGTAAACATAAAGGAAATTTCCCCAGAATTTCATAAACAGACTGGCAGCCGTCTGAGTCTGGAGAATATCATCAGCGCTTTATAGCAATCAGAAGTCTATCGACTGAGCTCAGGATCGGTCACGATTTATTTGAACAATATACATTTAACATTTAGACCACGCATGCATAAGCGTCAATAACTCTTTAAAAGTACTTAGCTTATGTAAACAGTGTCGATTTTCTAATGTTTACATGTCTGTCGGCATGGAAAACGTATTCAAGACGAAGGTAAACAGGAGGAGAGGCCGCGTCCGGACTGTTTAGTGTTTTATCAACTAATTTTAGACATTGTTTAGGCGAATCAAGTTATTTTTGAGGTTATAAACGTTGGAGCGTGGTAGCCCAGTGGTATCGGCCCCGTCTTACGAGTTGTAGGCCGTAAATTCGAATCCAGGCAGGTACTTTACTTTGTCATCTCTTAAAGCGGCAAAGGAAAACATCGTGAGAAAACCGGTATGATCTAGAATAAAAAAAATTGAAGATATCTACCAATCCGCACTGGGCCCGTGTGGTGGATTATAGGCCACTCCCTCTCACCGAGAGGATGCCTGTGTCCCAGCAGTGGAACCTATAGACGACTGATTACCTATGATGATTATGTAAAATGTTGTTCATTTTACGACTGATTTTTTGATCGCCAGATACTTAGATCTTTTAACTGTCAACATTTCAAAATTATTCCTCGAATAAAGTTATCAGAAGGCTAATTCTCGTAATTTAAAAGGTTCAAAATCTAATCGCAGTCTCATCTCGGCGACAAACAAAAGTCAAAAAAAATGTAGGGAAATTAAGGGTATTTTTTGACAGATTGAGACTGAGATCAGACTGTGAACATTCTTAAAATTACGAGAATTGCCCCTCAGATGATTGAAAATCAGCCCTTAAAAAAGTAACGGTGAAGTTTCTTGCCCATTCTTCTCCATACGAAAACTACCTTTTGGAAGGGGCGACTAGAATCAATTCTACTTTCTTTATTGTAATTTTTGACGTTCAAAAGTGCCTTTCATGTGGCTATTTGAAATAATGCTTTGACTTTATATGAAGTTATTTTTGAGGTTATAAATGTTTTTGTAACGTTAATCAGCATCGGTAGGTACAGCGGTTTGCAAAAAGTTGGTAGGTATTCACCGTTTACGCGGTATAGTAAAAATAAAATACGTTTATTTTAGTTAGTCTAGACATATTTTTTTAGTTCTTTTTAAGCATGTATAATACTGTGTAAACAACTTCACATCGTTATTTTTATATTCAAGTCAATGTTACATTTAAGTGGTCGGCAAACAGTGCCTAGTTAGTTAACATTCAAACAGATTACATTGGAATAAAGATTAAAGCTTTTAACACTTGGACCCAGACATGCGCTTTACTTTGCGTAGGTAATTTATTTCATCACCACTACTGTCAAAACATCGCTCGTGAGGAAACTGCATGGCCTAGAACCAAACATGCTTAGACTTAGACTTAGAATAAGTAAAGAAAATCTAGACCCCATTTACCTACATAACTACCTAGATTAGGCGCCTGACAAGTAATTTATAAACCCAGGATAGCATACATTAAAGCCTAGATCACATTTAGCCGTCGTCACGGGGAGTCGAAAGCCAGACCAAGCTGGTCTAATCTTAATCGTTGAGTTATCAATCGAAGACTAGACTGCTAGCAAGAAGTCGACTCCAACGTAATTGAGATAAGACTAGGACGTCAAATCCAGATTAAACGTCATTTTACTGTCAATGTCGAGAGAATGATGCGTTTTTGACACCTGTTAGTGCGACAATTGTAGTCTATTTATAGGTACTAATAATAAAGCCGAAGAGTTTGTTTTTTGGAATGCGCTAGGCTATATCGGCTATATCGGGCCCCATCAGAATACCCGGGCCTATCAGCGCTGCGAAATTTATTTTTTTAAATATCGAAGCATCATGCTGAGATAGGAGCCTTTTGGCCTCGTATAGGACTTTCAAATCAAATCAAATCAAATCAAATCATTTATTTGCATAATACATGTTAAAAAGGTGTTACAAGTATGAAAGGTACATTGTATTATAACCTACTGAGGTGTGCAAATTAATATAAGAAAGTACTAATAGCAAAAGAATAAATTTTAAATTGAGTTACATTATGAAACAGAATGTCAATTAAAATGTCAAAAAAAAAAAATGTCAAACTATTATAATACACAAGTCAGATCAAAATTTCAATAATAATTATATTTGTGGTGCCATTTCAGATAAAATCGACTCATCTTTCATTTAAATAATCATTAATTGAGTAGTAACATTTTGTAACTAAGAATTCGTGCAAACATAATTTAAATTGGTTCATTTTGTGTAGGTCTGTGATACTTTTTGGCAATTTATTGTATACTTTTGGTGCCATGCCCAAAATGTTTTTATTAAATACTGCTTTTTTATGACGTCTTACGCATATTTTATTTTTGTGTCGTGCGCTTCTTAGGTGGGTATAAAGATGTAGGTTCGCTTTGACAAAGATCGCCATTTCATAGATATAAAGACACGGGAATGTCAGTAACTGGAACTGTTGAAAATGTGGCTTACAGCTTTCTGTGCTCTGTATGCCACCCATTGCCCGTATGCATTGTTTCTGGGCTTTGAACGCCATTTCTCTGTCTGGTGAGTTCCCCCAAAATATGAGTCCGTAGCGTAGAGTAGACGCACTTTCTGTTTCATTTTTCTTTTTGTTACTTTTTATTTTTTATATAATTTGGTATTTTAATTTAGATTGTGTTTAGTTTAGTTTGTGATCCTCCTGTACGAGTCGCAATAAATACTTTTTCTTTCTTTCTTTCTTTCATATCTCTGGAATTACCAGATGGATTTTATTTTTTTTTTCTATTTGATAGCCCAATTCTTGAGGAAGGCTATTTTACATCACGGTAGGATCCTTAGGAGCCGAGCAAAAAGAAAAAAGTCAGAAATAACGCTAAGTGAAAACGAAGTAGGTAATAGCGCGGGCACGATGCGATGCAACGGGATGAGTCGGGGAACAAGAAATTTCACACGGACAAAGACGCGGGCAGAACCTAGTAACTGGTCAAATTCGCAAAAGACGTATTCGTTTGTATGCGACTGACAGGTGCCAAGAACGCATTTTCTCGACGGCCGGACCACAGACCGGATTGCCATAGAGAAACACAATTAAAAATAGAAGAGCACAAAGACATTACTTCTTACAATAGCAACTTCCAGCAGACCTGCGACAGGAGTGTTGGTTACGAAACGTTGACACAATGTGTAAAAAGACAGGAGCTACATCAGGAAAACCAAGAAGCTTGTAGATAAAAATGGAGGCAACACTCTAAATACCTAAGTGAAACCGACTGTGGGCTGACGCTATCTTTCTGAATACGCACTTAAGAACGAGACAGTGATATATGTTTTCTTTGTCTTATGTATGTATTCAGAAAGAGAGCGACAGCCCACTGTCGGTTTCACTTAGGTGTTCAGAGTGTTGTCTCCACTTCTAACTCTATACTTCTTGAGGAAAACTTAAATTAGGGCTGATTTTACAATCGACAACGTCAATTTTATTCGTGGAATAAAATTGACGTCTGACAGTTTTTGTTTAAAAGAATTGTCAAAAATTCAAAATTTTTCCTCCGCTAAATTTATCTGGCGTTGGAATAATCAGCCCTTAGTCTATAAACATAACTGAAAATATATATATTAAAATCAGACAGTAGCATTGATTTTTATGTTGACAGTTCAACAACATTTATTGCGTTATTTACGTTGTTGAGCAGACAATTTTTTTGAACATACGAAGCAAATTATTTACCAAAATAAATTTACCAAACCAAATTAAGTATTCAAAATTATTCAGAGTGTGATTAAAAGCGTGTTGCGCAATTAAGGTGCAGTTTAAAACAAACATAGGTTCATCTAATACTTAGGTATATAAAATTCTGGATTTTTATATACACATTGACATTGATAAATTTTACATATACAGTGACATGAATATTTACTTTGTAAAGTATTATGTTATTTTTAATGACTGTGAATGTGAAGACTATGTGGGTTAATTTTAGTTTGCCTTTGTTTTTTTCTCAGATAGTTTTAGTCATGGTCTGGCAGTTTGAGTAATTTATGCGACCTACCCAAATGTCCTTTCTTTGGTATTGTTCGTCGAATCGTTGAGCTCCCTAAGTTTGAGTTGAGCTGCATGATTACTGACAAATGCGTGCACTGACTGGACGGGTCCACTCAATCTGTGTGGTTCTTTCCTCAAAAGACCATTTCAGACACCAATCTACATGGTCTCCACATGATCTCACCAAGATTATGTCTGGACTTTTAAAGAGACTGTGACCTCTGAGTTTGTTTCGGCCTTTCTTCTCAGAGTAGTCAGATAGGAAACGCCGACCTCATCTCGTTTTAAAAAAAAATATGATTGACATGTAAAAGTGTTTGTTCAAACCTACTTACAGAAATAAAATCATTTATCATTTATCATTTATCATTTCTCGTGTCACAATGTTAGTTACGAGTACCATACTCCTCCGGCTGGACCGATTTTTATGAAATTTTGTGTGCATTGCGGGTAGGTCTGAGAATCGGCCAACATCATAATTTTTAGTCAGCTAGTACCTATATAATATAATAAACACATCTACCCCCACCTACTAATAAATTTATTATACCACATGAATAATGGCAAAACGATTTCTCTCTTTCAGTCGTCAGTAATTTGACTTTCGAAAGAAGAAGACAAAGCGTTGTGTAACTATACAACGTTTATTAGTAAGGGGTATAGAAGGTGTATGCCGATTATGCGTAAACACTCGGATAAATAAATGTCTATTTAAATACACTTAAGTGCTTCAAGACGTTACTGAAACGTAAGTAGTTTCAGTTGCAATCTTCAACACTTAACTGAAGCTGAAGACATTTTCAGGAAAATGTGAAAATATTGTGGCACATTGGCCCAAAACATAGTTTCAAAAATTGACATTTGTCTGATTGAGAATCAACGGACATTCACCATAATATTTATAAGGGAATATTATAAACACTCGATCGAAACTCGAGACCAACTCGTCAAAAACAAGATCGTTTGAATTTTTTTATTAGGTAGGTATCGTTTTATTTTTATTTTGTTCAACCAAAAATATATAGCCATAAAGAAAGAAACAATACTGTTACGAGGGTGACACTGAAAGTTCTTAGAAAATCAAAAACTGAACAAACTAGCAAGTTATTAGTTTTATTATATCTTTTCAAAATAGTGTCCATTTACATCAATACATCGCTGCATCCGCTGGAACCACTGAGAAAAGCACTTTGCCCACTCGTCCTTAGGGGTCTCTTCGATTGCATTTTGAAACGCAGCCACTGCTTCCTCGGCGTCCATAAAACGTTTTCCTCGAAGTTTTTCTTTTATTTTCGGAAATATATAAAATCGCAAGGTACGAGGTCGGGGCTATAGGGCGGGTGACCCAGTAATTCCACGTCTGACGTCGCTAAGTAGTCAATTGTTTGCTTGGGGGTGTGCGACGAGGCATTGTCGTGGTGAAGGAGGGTCCTACTGCGAGGTCGTTTTTCCCGAACTTTTTCCAAGACAAGTGGCAAACAATTGTTAGTGTACCACTTTGCAGTAACTGTTTTTCGATCCTCTAAAACAATTTCTGCGTAATGACCTGTCCTTCCGAAGAACGAGGCCACCATCTTTTTTCCCACGCTTCGACCTCTCTTCACTTTAGTTGGTAACTCCTCGGAAGGAAACACCTAGACAGCAGACTGTCTCTTAGTTTCAGGATCATAACAATAAATCCAGCTTTCGTCACCCGTAAGTATGTCGAACACAGCATTTGAGTCACCTCCGTTAAATCTTTGAACCATTTCACGACACCAATCAACACGACGGAGCTTTTGGGCCTCTGTGAAATTATGAGGTATCCACCGGGCACAAAGCTTCCTGACCGCTAAATGTTCATGGAGGATTTTATGAACTTGACTCATACCGATGCCTAAGCTTGTCCGAATCTGCTGATAAGTCACTGTTTTGTCAATCTCTATCATACGCCGCACAACACTGATGTTATCTTCAGTCGTCGCCGTAGAAGGCCGTCACTCACGCAGATCATCGGTGAGATTAGTGTGACCACGTTTAAACTCATTAAACTA
This sequence comes from Globia sparganii, assembly GCA_949316385.1. Lineage (NCBI taxonomy): Eukaryota > Metazoa > Arthropoda > Insecta > Lepidoptera > Noctuidae > Globia > Globia sparganii. The sequence goes on from OX438670.1 coordinate 9,161,284, forward strand.
CTTGTAAACAGTAGCACGATATGGGGCTTCATCGTAAAAGGCCAATCGAAGTCTATCATAACTTTCTTGTTAACTTAATGACATCGAAAGTCATAAAACAATCATTGTACGAAAATTTTCTCGCGTTAAATTCATGCTGACGTGACGCAGACAATTTTGAATTTGCCGCCAAATCGTAAACAAATGTCAAATGAATAAAATAAATAATAATAATATATTAATATAATAATATATTGGCAAAGAGTTCCATTTTCAAAATTTGAACTGATTTTTTTAATATATCGTTTACAAGTGGCCAGTTCTAAAAACTTTCAATGTCGCCCTCGTATTATAATGACTGTTCAAACGTTGTATTTAATTTTTTCTATTTAAGTACTAATTTACCAAAAATCCATATAAATTGCTAAAAGGACAAATTACTTCCAATTAATGATCATCACGTCCTTTACCTACATAAAACATAATAAAGGTGTAATGGGTTTCCCAATCAATATAAAATTAAATCGAGACATACTCGTAAAAAAACACACAAGATTTTCCTCAACAAATAGTGCCCGGTAGTCGTTTGCCCGTTATGGGCTACAAGGGCAAACTGTGAGTGTGCACCTCTGATTACCCCTTCGGGGTATTCTAGCGTGATGTTATTTTAATAAAAGGCAGAAGGTACACACTCAGGATTTTCCATAGAGTTTCTTGCCTTTTCTCCTCTGGATGGTCCAACGATGTATATGATATGTGTGGCTAACCTGAAGGCCTCTTCCGCCCAGATGTAAGGGTCTCCGTGCGAAGTGGCAGATATGTCACCGTCGAACATGACGACGAAGCCGTATTCTGATCGTAGATAGGTGAGAAAACACTACACTTTGGAATGGGCAACTAGCTTTAACTACCTGACTGACATTTTAAAAGTGCCAGTAATTGGTTTAATTGAAATAAATGTTTTCAGTTTGATTTTCCTCAACAATTAATTAACTAAAACAATACAACGTTGACTTTCGCCAACGGTCGCGTGGGAGGGCGCAGGGCGCAGGAGGGCGGTGGGGGTGACAGGAAGCGCGGCAGACGGCGCACCCGCCACGCATAACTAATGCCCTTGGCGCCACCTGGTGCCGAGGTCACCCTGACCTTACACATTCACCTGGAAAAGCTTTGGAAAGTGCTAATGAGAATGTAGTCGGGGTATGGCGAGGCTCTACTATTCTACGCAATTTTGACGGTCTGCTGTTTTACGAGTTACCTTAATACCTACCTCATGTTAATTATAATTTTTGATACTAATAGGGACCTTAATGAAGCAGGTAGGTATCTCACTCGAGGAAGTCCCACCACCTTTTGCAGCCATCTGCTTGATGGCTGCAAAAAGTGGTGGCACTTCTGCTTACCGGCTTGAACTGCATGAAAGGTGATTAAGGCGGGGTGACCCGAATAAACGTCGTTTTGAATTGTGTTTTTTATTCGTAGATAACACGGATTTAAATGTTGAAAATATATTACATAGTTCACACTTCGATCTAGATATCGGCCGTGCGATACAGGATTACTTACACTTTATTGCATCCAATTGAATCGCAAAGACAAGTCTAAATATTATGATCTATTTCTTATTTCATTTGAGTTACTTATAATAGGCTTCGAAAAATATCGTATCGCTACTCTTTCTTTCTTTCTTTTCTACTCATTGCGGGGGCTGAGGTAAACATTAAATACCTAAGGCGCTCGGGTCATGCTCGCCTTAAGAAATAGATTGAATTATTTCAGCTTTGTCTCAGGGATGAGTATAAAAATAAACAAAAATATGCTTCAAATTAGGCTCCCTAAGACCCTTCTTAGGGGGTCTAATTTGCAGCAGATTCTTATTTTTAAACGATAGCAGCCCCCTGGCTTCGATCACACCTCTTGGTAGACTCTCCTGCCACGTCACGCCGGTTATCCATTTTTTGTGCTTGTATTTCAAGCGTGGTTCAGCTGACAACTGCAGCAATGACTGAATGACATGATGTTCTTCATTCAAAACTCAGAATCGTAATCACTCGTAAGAAAAACTTCGATGCCACTGTTATATTAAAAATATCGACTTGAATGGATTTGGAATACACCATAAAATTATGGACTGTCCTTAGAATCTTTCCTTAGGATCGGTATCTCTCAGCAAGTTATTGGAATAAAACAATTTGGTATTCCCCTCACATCAAAAAATTCACGCTAACTGTGTCATTGTACAGACGCCAACACATCAAGCTACTACAGACTGTCAAATTTCTGTAATAGATTTTCAACTTTATCTCTAAAGCATAAGGTTCAAAGTTGATTGGGAAAATATGACAGTTTTGGCTAGCTTGATATGGTGGCGTCTGTACCTATGTACAAAAACCTGACCCCGATCCACATCAATGACGTCACATCAAGATATTTTTTGTAACTTCTGCGGATGCATACGTTCCCAACCGTACCTATAAAATTTGCCGGTCATTTGGAGTGACTAACACAAAAATCCTTCTGCGAAACCATTTGTCTCGTCTCGAGCAACCATTTGGCTCCCTTGCTCCTTTCCACCGATATTTAAACCAACGAGCGATAATTAAATAAATGCAGCATATGTCGAATGCGAATCGAAATGATATAAAACACGTTGTTTACGAGCATCGGGACAAGGGGGTGATATTCGGCTTCATCCAGACTCCATTTATAGGTGGATGACCCATTGTTTTATAATTAAAACCGAATTCATTCGTTGAAGAAATTATCATTGGAGCATTCCCGCAGTGCGTGGGAAAGCTGCTGGCTACTGCGTGTATTCGTATTTCCATAAGACGTATATATTTTAGAAAGCAAATGCTAAACAGCACTATTTCTAGATCTTTTATTAATGATCTCTGTAGGTAGTTTATAGTTGGGTTGTTTAGTCAAGACTTGAAGAATATCAAGACTAGGTGTAATTTTTAAATGAATACAAGTCGACCTACATAACCTCTATCTATTAAAAAAAAAACCGGTCAAGTACAAGGACTCGCGCCACCAAGGGTTCCGTACTTTGCAGCTATGTAACTAAAAATTTTCAGATTTTTTCCATTACTTGTGCTACATGACATTGCTTCCAAATTTCATGATTCTAGGTAAACGGGATGTACCCTATACGATTTGATTCCGGATTCCGTATCTATCTTTTGATTCCGTTGACTTAGAAGTTTGATTTTTTCATTGCTTCAAGGGCTTGCAGCCCTTATTACTTGATATTAATTTCAACTTGATAACTCCACGCGTTCCTGAGAAAAAGGTTCTTGACACATGGACAACGAAGTGATCTTCTATGGGTTCCGTTTTTCCTTTTGAGGCACGGAACCCTAAAAAGAACAAAATAAAATTCTAAATCAGTGCAGCTTTTTTAAAATCGATTTTATTGCGGTTTTTGTGCGACCAGTGTGCAGTGGTAGGTATTCGCGTGCATGCCACCATCGAAAGCCGCCCAGCGTTTCCGTGCCATAATCACGTAGTATGAAAGTGCATGTCGCAGTGTCGCGTCGCCCACACGCGAGCCACATCCCGCACACTGATTTCCCACATCACGATAATCAAGTCTTGCCTATTAAGTACGCCATTACACTAAAGAATTGTCGGCTAATAAGAGGAACTTTAGAGAGTTGAGCGCTAAAAATATCAGCAAATTCAACGAAGAGAAATCATAGAAATAAAAAACTAGGCAGTCAAGCTTAGGTAGGCAGCTAAGCTTTTTTTGTTTTAATTAAGACTAATATTATCAGTTTTATTGAAGCGGACGGTATCAACAAAAGGTGTAAATTTTATGAGGTGGGAGTAAGTACCTATAAAATGTAATTGATCGTAAAACCTCTTAAAACGATTACTTACTTATACATTTATCAATTTACCACATAAGGAATAACTTAATTTACAAATGAAATTATTTTTAACCGACTTTCGGATGTCTATATATATATATATATATATATTAATATATATTAGGGCTTAACTCCGTCTTAGATAGACGGATTTGCAAAATTATTTTTTTAATGGATAAAGTAGGTATGCCTCAATGATCCCATATAAGTTTGATTAACTTATTTGCTTGGGTAGGTTTTGAGTTAGCTTCAATAAGTTAGTTTATCAATTTGATGATGTTTTAATAACTTCCTGTCACTGATATTTACATAACAAGTAGTGTTACTTAAATGAATTTGTGCGCGGTAAATAGATACAACTAAAAAGTGAAAAATGAAAACTTTTATACAAAAAAAAAAAACAAACGACTTTAAAAAACAGTAGGTACAAAGTGAAAAATAACTAATTTCGGAAGTCGGTGTCAATAAACGAAAATGCGGAACCAACGACACCTACTTCTGAAATGAAAGTTATTTTTCACTTGTAGGAAGTCGGTTGTTTTTTTTTTAAGTTTTTTTTTTTTCATTTTTAATAAAGAATTATTTTTCTTCCCGATTGATGCTCCTACTAGCAGAGTAGGATGCAACTGAAACATTCTAATAAGCTATCTAATTCCCTTTCAACAAAGATAAACTCTGAAAGACTCATCATCTGCCTAGCCTTTTCTCAACTATGTTGTGGTCGGCTTCCAGTCTAACCGAATGCAGCTGAATACTAGTATTTTACATGGAGCCACTGCCTATTTGACCTGCACAACACAGTTACTGGGTAATACGATACCCCTTGGTGAGACTGGTTGTCAGACTTTCGGGCTATGGCACAAGAAATTTGTATATCTTGATCTGCTTGTCATTATGAAACACTAACTTACTTTCAGGAGTGATCAGACACACTAACAGTAGCTATGGTTTTCATTTTGACAGTCCAACAAAATTCATTACGTTTTTTATGATGTTGAGCAAAATTTTTTTTCGAACATGTGAAGCAATGGATTAGCAATATCTTTCAAAGTGATTCAGATTGTGATGCATAGTGTATTACGCAATTAGGGTATCTATTGATCATGTCATGTTCCACAAATTGACTGATTCGATGTTCTTGCTGCCTCTTCGCCACTTCGAAGAAACCGAAATATGAAATTATAATTTTTCCATCCATATAAATGAAGTCATGATTTCGTAATGACGCAATCAACTGCTATATTTCCTTCGTCAGCGCAGTTTGCAGAACAGTGGCGCTATAATTATTTTCTAGAATGTATTTACGACAAATGCGAATGATTATTGTCCATTGAAATATGCTACTGTTTAGGGTTCGTGGGAACTGTTATATTGTGTAACTGTATAATGTTATATTGGCTCTTGTCATACAGTTCACAGGAGCCATAGCAAATTTACTACAATGTTTACCTATGTGAAAAATCCTCGAAAGTTTGTATGTTTGTTACTCAATCACGCAAAAACGGCTAAACGGTTTTAGATGAAATTTTGCACACAGATATTAGAGCCTGGATTAACACATATTTTTCCCGGTAGTAGGTTCCCGTGGGATAATTTCCGACATCTACGCGGGCGAAGCCGCGGGAAAAAGCTAGTTAATAAATTAAACGTAAAAGTTGATATTTCAGAATAAAAAGTCACGACTTACGACGGGAACATTATTGTCTAGGTAGGTAAGTACATAATCAAGTAACTATTATGCAAGAAAATTTAGATAAAAAACTATGTAGATATGTTTTGTTTAAATATTAATAAGTATATCAAAATGCAAACGATGCAGTTTACTTATTCGCGCAATAATTTACCACCTGGGCTAACAATCGTAACCTGAAGTATTTTTAAAAAGTTCATGGACACACAGTTTTTTATAAAAAACAATACAGAAATAAAATTAAGAATGTCAGAATTTTAATTAGTTTTACTGAAAAGAATTTTAATTAATATATTTTTAGCTTATTAACATTGCCTTCGTAACTGGCAGGGCGATAAAATTTCCATGCATTGGTACTTGCGTATTGTATCTGCTATCATTTTTGGTCTATATTCGTAACTGGAACTTTGAGGCTTTTCGTGAAAGGAATCTAAAAAGAATTAAAAATTTGCAAGTTGTTGTTTGTTTGTTGGAACGCGCTAATCTTTGGAACTACCAGTCGGGTTTGAAAAAATCTTTTTGAGTTTGATAGCCCAATTCTTGAGGAAGGCTATAAGCTATTTAATATCACACTAGGACTCTTAGGAGCCGAGTAAAAGAAAAAAAGTAAGAAAGAACGATTAGCGGACTAAACTAATATTTATCTTCTGTCCTTTTCTTAAAACTATGCCGATCGCACAGTGGCGCCCTCATCGTTTGTTTGGTTATTTCATACAATTTAGAGTGAAAATGCAGGAAATACCTAAGCACGTTAGGTTGTGCTTCACAAGATTATACGTTAATATTATTAGAAGCGGTAGTTTTATATTGTTTAGTTTTATTATAATCCTTAAAACGGATAACAGTGGCCACTATATTCCGTTTTAAGGATTATAATAAAACTAAACAATGTAAAACTACCCTTTCTAATAATAGTAATGTATAATCTTGTGAAGAACAACACAACGTGCTTATTTTCTGCATTTTCATTCTAAATTGTATGAAATAACCAAACAAACGATGAGGGTGCCACTGTGCGGTCGGCATAGTCTTAATGAAATAGAAAGAAAAAGATGCATTGAATTTAAATTTAGTTTAGTTTGTGAACAACAGAATCGGGGCCATCAGCGCGGGTAGGTAATGCGACAGGGTGGGTCGGGGGAACAAGAAATTTCACGCGGATGAAGTCGCAGGCAGAAGCTATTGCTTATATTTATAAGATAAATTATGTGATTGAAGTAATACTCTACCAAACTGACCTAACTAAGCCGCAATACTTGTCGTTACTGAAAGAAGACTAGACGAGGGTTTTCCAGAACATTCACAACTTACCATTGTATATTTGTTTCACCTACGGAACCTCACCACCACCAAGCATTGTCACTCAAGATATTTTTTATCGACAACAAAATTGCGGAGCGGCAAGTTGACAGGACGCAGCCGCGCGCCGCACCTCGGCATTCGCACTTCTAGGAAACGCACTGCGAACGTGTTGTCAGTCATTTAGTCCGATTCCTCGGGAACTTAGATTAATTGTTACCTTTCGCAGCTATTAGCCAGCCGGCTTTAATGCGGAGTTTCCTCAATCGACTGCGGTTATATCTCCTGCTGCATGTCTAATGTGATATACAAATGATACGCTTGCCACCAACTGCCACTTGCGCGACTCTGCGAGCAATAAGTTAAATAGAGCCTTAGATATTGTAAGTATTTATATAATTGCCAGCTTCCTGTACAAGTTAAGTATGACTGTTTAAATAGTAGTTGTAATCGTAAAACAAGTGAGTGCGACAGTCAGCTTTGAAGCAATTATATTTTCTCGCTGCTCGAGCTTGGTTTAGTTAGCTGTAATTAGTTTTAAGTATTTTTATTTGCAGATTAAAATTCTTTGACCATGATAGAGTTTGGTACAGGCTGTGGGAGTTAGGCCAGTTAATGCCTTCACATATCTTTATAGACTGTAGTATTTCATGGATATTTGATTCTGCGAGCCAGAAGTTAGAAAGGCATCTGATCCGACGCCAGCATTTCTTGGGAATTCCTTGGCAAGCTGCTTGATTCCCGTCGGGTCCAATTGACTGACGATTGACCTATGCATCCTGGTGCATTCTATAAATTATATTGACGCTCTTTTCCAGTAAATATGTTTCCAAGATGTGAAAATGTCACATCTTTCAACAGCTTTTAGAAATTAAAACCAAATTTAGAACAGTAACTTAGGTTTATTCTTTTCTGACAATAAATAGTCAAGAATACATAAACACAAATGGTTATCTTCTATTAAATTCGATTATAGCTAATGCCTTGATCTTAATTTAAATATTATTTACATTTTCAGTGCTAGTGCATTTATAATATACTCGTAGACATCAAAAATATATTATACAATATAGTTCAACCTCTTGATACTTAGCCACAATAAATAAACTGGTAACTTTAAAAAGTTTTAAGTGTCAGTTGAGTATCAATCAATATTGAACCTTATATTTACATCCATAGTTGTCATATTGTTTCTATCATCATCTTGGTCATAATTATCACTCTAATTCTTCTTCGTCATCTAAAGTATTTTGGAATGCTTTGGCAGGTGGTTTCAGCATCTTGGTCCTGGTTGCCAGACGCATGGTCGCCGGGCCCAGCGTGTTCTTTGCAAGAGGAGCAGATGGTGGGCGATGACCCGCTCCCAAACCTGCTTTACCCTCGTTGGATATTAGAGGTACCTGTAACAAGAAAATGGTAGTGAGAAAACAGGAGAAGTAAGACCTAAATCTTTCATCACAATTTGTGATGAAGGACAGCTGTTTTGAAGCAGGGACATAGTATTTTGAACAGCGTTCGTGTTTGTTGCCAAAAACGAGACAAAAGTTAGCTCTCGTTAGTATGTTTTATATACATTTTCGCTCATGGAAATGCATCATAATGAGAGGAGTATCTACAGCCCGATTCAAATTGTATGGTGACTCGGAAAATGAGGAGAGTTACTGCGCAGTAACAAATTCACCTGTCAGCTGGGGTGAGGGGTGAGGTACTGCGCAGCTAGTAGCGCATTTCAGAGCCGCCATTAAGTTTGAATTTGGCGATACTCGCGTGGGACGACGGGCGCAGCGGCCTGGCGCTCGATCGTCAGGAGGAGGTCCTGGGCCGGGAACCTCTTCCCCGAGTGGCGGCATCTGTGTGGGTGACAGGCGTAACCTGTCGGGCCTCCAACGCGTCATCGCGAGAGGAAATCTCAGCGACAGACGGGACCCACACAATAAGCTCCCCCAGGCAAATTGTGCTTCCGTAGTTTCGTCAGGAGTATAAACACCAAAAGCGTTATGAGACAGAAATGAATCATATGGAGATATTAATTCAAGCCTCAGGAATTGATCGTATTTGTTTATTTGCCTTTAAAGGCTAAGATAAGGTCTCAGCAGTAGACCTGCTACTACTGGTATAAAACGCCAAACGTGAATATTTAATTAAAATTACTTAGGTAATTTAATCCAAACAATATTACATTTATATCCGAGTTAATAACGGACTATAAGCCGGATCAGTTCAGTGCAAGTCTACTAACTAAACTACAGGATATTTGAACCTGTTTCAAGACGTACTGCGCAGAAAAACATGGGTGTTTATCTAGGTCATAATGTATGGGAATTATTCCTACCACGAAGTTAAACTTTAAATAAATAAAATGCATTAAAAATTAAGAAATGTTTAAGTATATATTCCATTTATGTTATCTCTGAACGTCATATAAAATTAAAAGCGAGATAGCGGCGGGCACAAGGCTGCTAATGTTTTCCTTTTTATAAGTAAACCCATTACGTGTTTGGTGTCTTAATGTTCCTCCGTCAGGTCTTTGTTTACCTACACTCAAATGCACTCAAATTGTGTGAAAAGTTCGTTCGTGATCTTCAAGTTAGGCAGTTACTGCTACAATCATTGACGAGTGCCCTAACGACCCTATTCTGTATAGCGCATTAAATCACTAGACTAGACCATAAATGACGGGTATCTACGCATACATTAAGTTTAACGACAGACAGACCCACAAACAATGTGTTATTAGTGATTCATTGTCTAGCCAGGTGAATATCCTAGACGGACGGAAGTCCAGATTTCCTGCGCCATACATACGAGGTCGGTGTATGGAGATCCGCGGGGCAACGGCTCGGAGCAAAACAATACCATGTATAGGGGACTCAATGCCACTCAGTACATGGCTAGACGGTTTTTTGTACGCAAGAAAAAATACCAATCACAATTGCGAAGTGATGGATAAATTTTCTTTATTAGGACCGTGCAACTGAGTTGCATGCATGTGGGCATTTTGAGTGTGAAACAACGACGCGGTCACGAAACTACGTGAATATGTTGTTCGTATTTCTTTTTCGGAATCAGTTGATGTGCTTTTTTTTGCATTTCCGTGCATGAGAATCAATTTGGGCCAATTGAATATGTTAAAATTGTTTATATTTTCGTTTTTGACAATTTTATTTTCACCAATTCAATGTACAATATTTTTGTACAGTAACCAAATGCATTTTGTATTTTTTGAGACCTTATTAAAGATCAAATACATACAAGTTGCACGCTTCAAAAGTATGCATTACTAAGTGGAAAATTCGTCAAGAAGTCTCCCTCGAATCTAGTCCTCAAAATGTTCACACAATCATTTCTTGTAATTCCATACCTACTATTAATCTGCTGCCCCCAAAGGCTTTCTAAGTCATTGGAGAGAGTACACATAACACATTAAGTGCATACCAACAGACAAGAAAGTGACCACAGTAACCCGATCACCGCCATCGTCTGCGGCGGGCCTATCCGGGGCAATCCCACGCGACAATGTTGCGCTTGCGCCTGACCACCACTTATGTACCCGATGGTATCGCACCCACAATCTCATTCACCGATGACAATTTATGCTGACGTAATTACGTATATATTGTGGTGTGGAGAAGTGGGTAGAGTGGACCAGTAATCATGATTGCGATGGACTTCCTTCACTTCTTTTTTTGCAATCTGCAACATTTTCTGGTGGATGAAGTTTTTTTGGAGTCTTTTCTTATATAAAATAAAACTGATACGTTTATGTATGTTTCTAGGTATAAGTTAGAACTTGGTATTCGAGGTTCGTACAATCGATCAAGAAATCGACTGGGTAATCAATCAGCGTATTGTCACTGTCAGCAAGTGTTTACTCTAAATGCAAAGAAAATAAGAATGAAACACGAATAAGAATATTGTGGCCTAAATATAGAACAAACTACACGAGTATGGCATTTTTTATTATGACAGTAAATCCGGAAATACCGCCAAAGGAACACGCTCAAAAATTCTACGAAAGTGGAATAATGGACGGGACACGTTTATGATTCAGATGTCAGACCCACCGCATATCATAATGCGAGACGCAATAAAATAATTTAAGATCTTCATAATATTGTGAATGTGCATAATTTAGACTTGTCGGTTGTCTTAATATGGGCATTAAAGACAATTACGTTGGCTGCGTGCGGCTCGCGAGGCGGTGCATATGCGGAGAGCGCGGGCGCAGCGGTCCGATGCAGTTTAGATAGCCGCCGACGACGGACGGCTGACGCACTGACGGCTCCACGACACACAGTTTTGTTGCAGTTCTCTTGGAAAAATGTTACTTTAACATTTTTACTAACTATAGCATTTAATATGGCTCTCTTTGATGGGACCAAATGCAGGATTCGGACAATGCAGGTTGGCTTGATGTAGCTTTTAATTTTATTACGGAACTAATATGGCACAGCAAGCATCTGAACGTAGACTTATGCGACATGTGAAACAGGAATGAAAACTTTTCTCACACAGATCTAATGGATAGTCTTAGCTTAGAAAAGTTGAAGCTACATATTTTAAAGCGGCCCCATTTAATATTGTTTCTACGAGTAGTGCGCATTAAAATCACGACAAATAGTAAAGTACCATTACAAGATTACAACTAAAATATTATTTTGACCTACTTGAACGGAACTAAAATATTGAATTCCGACAACACATAACTTTGTAGCAATTGAAATCAGAATATGCAGATGAGGCTAAATATGTATATTAAAGTTTTGATAAGGTATGTCATTTTCCATATCTGCACAGTTACATTAAACGAGAGCTATGTATATAGGGTGACTGGTAATTAGTGACCGATACCCAAACACGTGATTGTACTCATGATAACTAACAACTTTTACTATGGGACCAAACCTGAATTCGCGAAAAAATCTGCTGTTGAGTACCTACATTTTGACCAGTTAGGCGAACATAAATGACTGAACAGCAGATTTTTTTTCACAATTTCAGGTTTGGTCCCATAGTAAAAGTTGTTTGTTAACATGAGTACAAGCACGTGTTTAAGTATCGGTCACTAATTATCAGTCACCCTATATATTATGAGATAGAGACAGAGAGTGGGTATGACGATCTTGACGTAAAAATATGTAACCAGGATAATTTTTCTGGAACATTCGATCTTGTATAAAAGTTACTGGCAGTCTTTTTACGACATGACCTATTTTAACAATAAAACTGATACACGCTTAAGATATGCACTGATGTACGCAGAGCAATTTAAATTAGATACCATGGCTGTGGGAATACTTATTTTACTGGACGATGATATCTCGGGACTTATCGTGCGAAACATCCGAGTGTCTGGATGCGCCTATTTTGCATACTCGGTGTGTCAAGGCTGGGTACAGTGCCAACAGTATGTCATTACCTTTACAGACTTATTGCAATTTCATTTGTGCTAAGAATTTTTATGCGTCGTGAATCAGATTCGCCTTTCATACAGGGTGTAAAAAGACCCATCTCATACCAATCACGCATTCTGTACATCAAACTAAGTACTTAACTGCACAAAAATAATCGCTGTAAAACTACTTTTATTTAAGCTTTTTTACGGAAAAGTAATTGTTTGTGTCATGTATGATCGTGTTATTTTGTTTCCTAATTTATGTTAAAGGTATTATTTTGTACCGACCTTTTTTTTGTTGTCTTTTTTTGTTTCGACTGTTTATCAGTGGAAACTTATAAATGGCCTTCAAATGGATATTGTTTAAGAACACTGTTTATATTAGCTGTAAGTTTCCCGAACAAAATAAAATAAATAAATTTTTGGTGTGAAAATTTGCTGTTTGCTGTAGTGCGCAATGGGACACACGTCAAACAGTGTGCTTAGGTATAGGGGTCGTGGGGGTATTTAAAGCTGTGTTATAACTTATTTTCGTAAAAAAAAAAACGTCAGTATGAGTTGGAATTTTGATCTTTAATATATCCATAACCAGAAGGTTCCCAGGTGGAAGTGAAGGGGAAGTGACAAGTGACTCTCGGCTTCATTAGGTGTCCTTTTACATCCGTTATAAAATCATCAGGTCAAGTAAATTCTGTCTGGAGAGATTTGACGCGCGGTAAGCGGCGTTGATATACTTAATCAGAAAGATTTTTGAACAGGATACCGAGATAACAGTTTACGGTTTTTATAAGTGTAAGGATAAGGAAGAAACTGTTCGGACCAGAAAAAATAAAATACTATAGGTATGAAAATAAAAGTAATATAAAATTCGTAATGTTATGTAAAGGATAGAGGCATCTCTGTTTTGAATTCAAGACAGTATAAAAGCAAATGAAATCACTGCAACAGTTATTTCAGAAAAATATATTTTTCTAAAATTCGTTGGTTCTCATTTAAATAGTATTAATATATAATATTCATCAAAATAGACGCCATTTTTTCTAAAATAATATTTTTTTCGGGCGAATTTTATTTCCATCGCATATTCATTCAAACAACGCTTAGTTGTGGATCACCGAATTTGGCTAAATTTTATTTAAACTTTTTTATAAATAAAATTTATTATTATTACATATTACCTAAAAAAAAAAAACAACAAACAGACGCTTCAAGATGCCTTGCCATTTATAATCTCGTTCAAAAAATTATGTGTAGTCTTTTGTTCACGCCTAAATTTTGCAGTAGCTTTATAACTTCTATGGGAAAGTCGATCGTATGAGTAGCAAGGCCGCGACCTCAAAAGTCGTAAGTTTCTTTATCAACCTTCCCATATCAGGAAAGCTTCAGGCGGAAATAATAGCAGCTCCCGCGCAACATTATTATGTATACAACGTGTCCCTAAATTCAACGTTAAGCGGGCACCAGGGGATGACCTGATCATGACTACCCGAGGAAAATATCTAAATGTTATTGGTACTTAATTACAAAGTGGACTGAAAGTAAAAAAAAACTTTGAAAATTTTAAGGAAAAATTTTTTTTTTATCGATTTTTGTGTAAAAACTACAGGCATTCTGAGATTTTTAAGGGATGTGGTGGACAGCAGTGCTACTTAGGTTGCAGATACAAAGAAAAACAGAAATAATTGAAAAATTGTGGTCATATCTTAAGGAGTGTCAATTTTCGAAGGATTACAAAGTAATATTTTGTGATTTCCAAAAAAAAATTGTTTTTTTTTTTCAAGTTACCCCATAATACGTTGTAGTTTTTGGGATTCATCAACATTTTGCAAATACATTTTCTTAGGGTACCGATTTTTTTGTAAAGGGCTAGTTTTCATCACGACATTTTTAATCGTATTTATTTTAACAGAGTTCTCTAGGACCAGACAGAAAAACTCCCCACAAGACCTGAATAATTATTTTAGGGTTAGGTTCAGGTTGTATCACAAATTATTTGTTTTTAACATCACTAAACATATCGTCGACCGTATGTTCAATTGAGGTAAGGGACAAGATATTCAATGTCTCTTACCTCAATTGAACCTACGGTCGACGATATATGAATCCTGAGTTGATTCATAGTCCTAGGCACCTACTATGTGAACTCATCACGAGTTCCCACGTTGTAGACAGATTGCCTACCAAGATACGCAGCGCAGCCGCCATCTAACTTATGTACCTAAACCATGATGACACACATGACGAGACATCTGCCCAGCTTTTTTTTTTTTTTTGTGGATGGGAAATCATCCAATGACCCCTCCCGCTCTGGGTGGAGCAGAAGGGAGTGTCAGACTCTTACTGACTAAAACCCACCCGTGTTCCTTCCTTAGCCCTTTGTGTTCCGGGGTAGCGGTAACCCTTTCGGACAATCCCGCTGCCCCGGCAGGCTTCGGCCCTTTCGGGCCCCTTCCTTATGCTGACATCTCTTTGAGGCGCGCGTGGAACACGTACGCGCCGTCCGGCACGGGCCTGGTCCTGATCGGACGGAGAGTTACCCATTACTCTCCGCCCGCAGGCCCGCGCCTACGGTGGCCGGGAGTCGTCTCGCGGCTCCCGACGCCCGGGGCGTCTCCCGCGGCGGCTGGGACGTGAGGCCCTCTCCCTCAGCCGTCCCGCCACCTCCTTCGCTAGCATGACTGCTTCGCAGAAGGAGGTGACTGCCTCCCACTCCCTCTCGCCCCGGACCATGGCTTGAACCAGGGCCGGGCGCGAGAGGTCGCCGCCGCTGCCGATCGCCTCTGCGAGGACACGGCGGTGCTCCGCCCAATTGGGGCATACCGCCACCGTGTCCTCCGGGCGACCCTCGCAGTGGTGACACCCGGGCGATTCCTCCCGCCCGATGATGTGCAGGAACCTCCCGAAACACCCGTGTCCGGTGAGGACCTGCGTCAGGCGGTAGGTGAGGGCGCCGTGGCGCCTCTCTAGCCACTCCTCAAAGAGGGGTCTTACCGCCGCTATCGCGGCGTGCCCTGCGCTGGGTTGCGACAGTCGCTCTTTCCATGCCGCCATGAGATCGCGCCGGAGGTCGGTCCGCTCCGCCGCGATTTGCCGCGGAAGCGGAGTTTCCCCCCGGCGTAGTGCCTCCGCGCGCCACTCGTACAGGCGCGCGAGGACTATCGCCTCCAGATCCCACGGCGGCAGTCCGGAAAGGAGGCTTGCCGCCTCGCCCGAGATCGTGCGGTATCCCCGGATCAGCCTTACGGCTACCACCTTCTGGGGCGCGTTCAAATAGTGGGCGGCTCGCCGCCGCAGTGAACGCGCCCACACCGGGGCCCCGTACAGGGCCATGGACCGCACGACCCCCGCGTAAAGCCTCCGGCAGGAGGCGTTTGGCCCCCTCAGGTTGGGCAAGAGCCGCTTGAAGGCGGCCCCGGCCCGTTCCAGCTTGGGAGCCAAACGTCGGAAGTGCTCGACGAAGTTCCACCGGCTGTCGAGGACGAGACCCAGGTATCTCATCGTTGTCTCGACGCCGATGTGAACCCCTCCTGCCGTTATTTGGGATCCCGAAGGCGGCCCGTTCCGAGGCCCATGAAAAGACATGGCCTCGGACTTGTGCAAAGCCACCTCGAGACCCAACTGCCGGATCCTCTCCACGACTATCGCAACCCCGCGTGTCATCGCGTCGGCCGCCGCCTGATGCGACCTCCCCTGCGCCAGGACTAGCGTGTCGTCAGCGTAGCAAACCACGCTGACTCCATCAGGGAGATCGGCCCGCAGCACCCAGTCGTAACCGATGTCCCACAGGAGCGGCCCCAGAACCGATTCCTGTGGGACACCGCACGACATCTCTCGCCGGTTCCATTCCCCGTTGCGACCGGGGTAGATGACGGCTCTGTCCGTCAGATACGCCCCGACTACTCGACGGAGGTAGGTCGGCACCCGGTGATACCGGAGTGCCTCCCCAATGCAACTCCAGGGCAGGGTGTTAAACGCGTTGGCGATGTCGAGTGACACCGCCACGACCACCCCACCCCGGGACACCGCGTCCCCCGTCGTGAGGGCCCTCACGCGCATGATGGCGTCCACCGTCGAGCGCCCCTTGCGGAAGCCGAACTGGCTGTCCGCAAGATCCGGCCCCGTCCTCACCAGGTGCCCGACGAGGCGGCCCGCAATCACTCTCTCAAAGAGCTTGCCGACCTCGTCGAGCAGCACGATGGGCCGGAATGCGGACGGAGAGTCCGCAGGGCGCCCTGGCTTCTGTATGAGGACCAGCTTCCCCGTCTTCCAGCGGAGTGGAAACTGGCCCCTCTCCATGCATGCGCTTAAGAGCGCCTCTAGTCGGGGCCCGAGAGCCGTCGAGGCCAGGACCCAGGCCTTACCCGGCAAGCCGTCGGGTCCTGGGGCGGTATTTTTGGCCTTCAGCCTATCTACCGCCACTCTCAGATCTACCCCGGTCACCTCAGGGATGTCGTCGTCGTCCGCGTGGTCCGCTTCAGGCACCGCAAGTGGCGGAGCCATGGGCGGGGGAGTATGCTCCGCCCGTGAAGGGAACAGAGCGCTCACCACCTCCTCCACCAGCTGGGCGCGGAGACTCTGCGTCAGCGGGGGGGCCCAGGTGCGGAGTTTATTCCGCACCATTTTATAAGGGCGCCCCCATGGATCTCTGTCCAGAGTCTCCACCATCTCCTCGCGGGCCATATCCTTGGCCCGCTGGACAGCCTCGCGGAGGGCGGTCTTCGCCGCTCTGTACCCCTCGTACAGCTCCGCCTCCGTGGCTTCCGCATCCGGAGGGCGGATGCGGAGCCTGCGGTGCCTGGTGTACAGGTGTCGCGCGTCGACGCACGCCTTGCGTAGCGACTCCACCTCCCGCGACCACCAGTACACCTGACGTCGGGCGCGTCCTGGCCGGACTCGGGGCATTGCCACGTCGCATATCTCGGACATGGCCTCCCGGAACCACTCCGCCTCATCGTCGATATCGGCAGGCCTGTCCGGTGATGACACCCAGGCCTGCACGATCGAGGCTTCCAGGAGGAGCTCCCGGTCCAGCTGCTTCAGCGCCCACCGCGGACCACTCGGGGGACATCTGCCCAGCTTAGAAAACAGTATTTGAATAAAATGACTATAACCATAAAAGCAAACGATCCTGTAACGTGATACGACGGAGAAGAAATAATTGATTTGTATGTTTCCAATGATGTTTTTCTAGCCATTCCTGTCAGTACAGATTTTTTTATGGGTCATCATATCGAATGTATGAAGATACAATCTGGAACATGTTTTAGATTGAGTTAGCATGTAATCTGACTAAGAGAGCGATGAATATAAATGTTGACTTGTGGAGGAGAAGAGGGAGACCAAGGGAAAGCTGGATTGTGTGGGTGAGGAATGAAGAGAGTGAATGATATAGCGACGCCTGGAGTTATAAAAGAGAAAAAGATTCAGCACCGTCAACCCCAAGTAACTTGATGGGCCAAAGACAGGCAGAAGAAGAAAAGTAGTGTAAAAAAACCTATAAAAACGAAAATAATAATATATATTGGCCCTTTAAGATTAATATACGTTTTAGGAAATATTTTGATCCAAGCGTCCTCGCATTGGCGGACGGCTAATGAAAATTGGAAGTTAGCAGCAACGATGTTTTATACATGCAATATTGCTGGGTATATGCCTCATCTATATGGCGTTTTCATTCCAAAATTTAAAAAATGCCAAATTTCGACTAAATCAGACCTGTGGAAGATGCTCACATCTATTCATCAACTAGAAAAGAGCTGATAATCTTCAAACGGCTGAACCGATTTTCTTGAATTATGATTCAAGAAAATCGGTTCAGCTAAGAACACTCTCGATCAAGTCATATTTCAAACAAAAAAAAAATATATATATCACAATCGGTTCAGCTGTTTGGGAGCTACGATGGCACAGACAGATACACACGTCAAATTTATAAAACCCCTCTGTTTTTGTCGGGGGTTAAAATATTGCTATAGAAATATATACTTACGTAAAATATATAATAGAAATAATACGTAGGTACATATTGGTATGCTACGCCTATTCTAGAATCTAGCTATTGTCATAGATATCTAGTCAGTTCATTCGCAACAACATTTGAAAAAAATATATGATTTTCCATATAACGTGCTTTTCTTGATTAATCGCAGTAAAAACATCGTTTCAAATAGCTGACATGTATTGTATTCATTTTCTTTGGCGTCATCGCCGCAAAAAGATAAACGTGTCGCAAGCTTTATTGCAGTTCATAAAAATGCAGTAAATCTTTCCATAAGTATTACGCGCAACTGTCGCTAATAATCCATTGTGCACATATATTCAAGAGATTACTAGTTTCAATGTCAAGTAAATAAGTCTTCCATAGTTGGCGTTCGTGTAGTTTTCACATCTGCATACGAATTGCGGGACCTCTGGTTATGAGCGAGTTGCACACGAATGCGCCGCCGGTGACGGACATGCAAATACTGCACAGCACACCCACTGATTACACCCGCGCCCCCACATATGCATACTTTTAACCAGAGGGACACTTTCATTGCATGAAATTTGATGACGCGCAATAAACCTTCATAGCAGTACGCATTGAAACGCACTCAAGCTTAATGTCACCACACACTTTGCGTCAACTCCAATTGGCAAAAAGTGCACAATTTTAAAATACAACATTAAGCTACATGACACCTCGAAATGTAAGGACACGCTCGTAAAAAATATTCTGTTGCGAAATAAAAAAGCTAGATAAGCTCTAAACGATCCGTGTCCGTCCATTCGTGCCATGTATCGTTATGTTTTCACATTTAAGCATACAATCGTATCGATAAAGACAACCGTAAAGTTTCGATTTAAATGTCTCGAGCCTACATTCAGCTCATTTCAGACGGCGGCCTTCGTCCGCTTACGAGTGGCGAACGTGCTAAAAGGCGTACTAAATAGGTCCCTACCCAGTAGTCACACATTTAAAAATGTAAAATACATTCGTACTAAAACGATAATGGAGTCTGATCTGATAATGTTTCGATTTTACGCGTCACATAAGAAATGCGAAGGCGACATAATAGACTGTACGCATATGAGTACCTGGCAAGGCATAGGCCCTTATTTTCTTTGGTTATGTACGTGCTGCTGTCATTGTTAATTCTAACTTAAACGAGCCCACGGGCCATGGCGTCGCGACTCCTTGCCCACTATGGCTAGAATAGGATATCAGCTTATGCTTGTTTACGACCGACTTATTAAGTCGCTGTACTTATTTCCTTGGACTGAAAATCGCCTAATTTAGAGATGATATTATATTGAGCTCCGGGACTTAAGTTAACCTACGATGTATAAGGGTGCGATGACCTGTGGTAATGAAATAAAATTCGTTTGTAAACTGTACGAAATAATTAAACAGTGCAGTGGTTGTGTTGTGTGCAAGCTGGCAGCGGGTGTGGTCGGCGAACGCGACCAATTTGCATTGTGTCTGGAGTGTGGCGAGCTGCCGGACCCCCCCTCACCACGTCAACGTAATGCTCCTTGTATTTTAATTAATTTCGATTTTAAATTTCGATGAACGCGAGAGCTCAATTAATCTTCAATTAAATTGAAGTTAACCCTGTATAATGACGCGTCGCTTTACGAAAATTATGTTTTTTTGTACAGTCCCACAGCAATTTAAATTGATTATTAATGTAAGGACAGCCAGTTACACAGTGATTATGTTAAATAATTTTGGTGTTTTCGAGAACTGTTTAAATAAATGCGAAGGTTGGGATTGTAATGGGTTGAATAGTGGAGTTATTTCAATCTTGAAGCGTGGTCAATTTTAGTTGTGTTTGTTATTAAAGCATATTTGACAGGTGAATTATGGTATCCTATTAAAGTGTACAAACAATGTGCAGCACGAGGTAGATAGTAGTGCGCGTGTAAAAGATTACGCGAGCCGAGCGGGGCCGGGGCGATTTGTAATACGCCACGGAGCGGCTTCGAGCTACATTGTTGCAAGTTTGCGAGTGCAAGCTATTAGTGTAGTGCATTTTTGTGTACATAGTTTTATTGGCATTTACTGCAAGCATCGCGTGTCAGAATGAGATTGAAGGCTGAATTTTAAAAGAGCACTTTTCGTATATTCTTGGAAGTTTTTTTAGACGGAACTGAGAATATCTACGTTTTTCTATTAAACTAGTAGTTCAAGTAGGGCATTTAACACTTCGTTGCTAGCACCACAGAATAACCAATAGCTAGTACTAAATATGCATTATGAATTATGATTCTCAACCTCTTATATTATCAGCTATAACAGTGCTAAAAGCTATACAGTGTATGTGCAGAAATATTAATCGCAGGCAGTTAAAGCCAGGGATAACTTTAGTGGCGATGACAGGACTATAGACCATATAGCAGAGAAACAGTTACAATGAATATTTCAGCACTAATCACTATAATGAAGCCGTTGCGACTCTGCCGATAAATCACCGCATCTCGTGACGTGGGTGTCAAAGTTTGCAACGTGATTAAGGTATTCTAAGATAGGATTTGGGGGAGCAGTTGTACCAAGGGGCATGTGTTACTCAGTAACAGTGGGTTGTTGGGGTCAGATAGATGTCTTGGACAACGATGATGATGAACAGCGAATAGTGTACACCGAAATGGAACAAGATAACGAAATAGATATGAACGCCAACAAAAAGACAGTTTCATCAGATAGACAAACAGCAGCGATGCTGTGATGTGTGTGTATGCGTGTGTGTTGATAAGTTTTCCGATGTCATTTAATCGTGGTGATGAAAACATCCATCAAATAAAAAAAAATAACTCTGTGCTGGATCCTGCCGGTGTAGTAATCAATGTCCATTCTACTAATTCTTTTTATAAGCCCCTACATGACAGAAGGCAATGAGAATAAGAGGAAATCAACTGAAGGAAAATCTTAAGGAAAAACAAAATTGAAAGTCGCAGTAGAAAATGATTCCAAAGTCAATGATGTTGCTAACAGTTGTGGATAAAATTAGAAATTGCACAAAGCAAATCTTCTATTCATACTTTCAACTGTCTCAAATGCAAGTGACGGAAGTGCAACGAATATTAACATTGTATGAAGATCGAGGGCAGGCTCTGATCCCGACTGACTTGTAAAGGCTATAATGCTTTTATTCCCCGCGGTATGACAACTGTGCTGATTATACCGCAGTATTGTCATTTAAATGTCCACCGGATAAATGCAGTCTGAGCGCAACATTCTCGAAGTCAGCGAAATATTTCGCTTGATTTATGAAGGCTAGAGGTGTAATATGGAACTTAACTGTAGTATCTACACTTTTGCTATTTATGAAGTTACCGCTTTTTTTTGACTAGGCAGTAGAATTTAATATAATCTGTATTGTTTCAGTGTGTAATACTGTGGATGTTGATTGAATCAAGATAGAAGAGATTGTTGGCGACTGGCTCAAACAGATAAATACCAATCAATAGGTTAATAAAAATACATCAAGAAGTCGCTACCTAAAATCCTAAAGCTTTATTTAATCTATCTAAAGCAGGGATTCCCAAAGTGGTTTTCTAGGGGTCGACATAAACGAAAACTGATTTTGGGGGTCGACGGGGTTGATCTTAAAAGTAGGTAATTTGGCCATGGGGGTCTGAGGTAACAGTTCATTTTGGAAAGCGGGTTACTTGTCCAAAACAGTTTGGGGATACCTGATCTAAAGTTATAAAGAGGTGAAATGTTTGCTCGTTTGTAAGAGGTAATCTCTGGAAGTGCCTACTGATCCGATTACAAAAATTCTTTCACTAAAAGAAAGCTGTATGTTTTATGGTACCTATTGTTGACTTCTACGCGGCCGGATATCGCAGGCAGAAGCTATTGTAGTTAGGTAACTCAAGATAAAGCAATTGAACCCAAATTAAACCTTATATGGGTCCACGACAGAAACTTAACAACTTTCACATCAAACCTTATACATAAATAAATAAAATTGATACATAATATAACAATCCGAAGACATAAGTCAAGAATATTCTCCCATATAGTAAATACGAATGCAACAATGTTGCGGGAATATCAAGAAATAGAGACTGTTGAGTCAGACCGCACTATAGCACATAAGGGGCAGCTCTCACAATCACTGATAACAGCTGACATGTGGCTGACAAATGAGGCTAATTTTGAATGTAAGAAATTGTAGACCCACTTTCTCTAGCAAGCTTTGCAAAGTTGGGAAAGGAAAAAATGATGGCAGGTGACATGCCATAGAAATATGTATGAAACAGTGAAGATGATGTTTTTTACAGACCCCATCGATTTAGGGCTAATTTCAACAATGAAACTGAACGCGATCAGCACATCTTAACTTTGTTCAAGACTTGTCAGTGTCATCATTACTGACTCTTGAACGCGGCGGCGATGTACTCATTATTTTCAGTTTCATTGGTAAAATTTTGGCTTTAATAAGCCAAAATTTAGTCGCCCTATACATGCGAGTCATAACTTTTAAATAATATTATTTTTTCTAGGTAGGCGACTCGTATGAAGTTGATTTCTTTGTCGGCGAATCGATAACTCCAGAAATATGTAATTATGCTAATGGCACATTTTAAATTGTATGTAATGAAGTTTGCTGTAGAAGTTGTTAGATATCCAATGCATTGAAGATTTAGGACGTGGCTACAAGCAAATATACTGCAGTGAAGTCTCAAACACTTAACTAAGGAAATAGCAGTAAGACAACTGAGAAATACGTATAATATAAATGTCTCTGCGAATCTCTGCGAATCATAAACTGCGAATCTGACAATGCACCTGCGCGTTATCCATCCTGG
Organism: Globia sparganii; assembly: GCA_949316385.1. Lineage (NCBI taxonomy): Eukaryota > Metazoa > Arthropoda > Insecta > Lepidoptera > Noctuidae > Globia > Globia sparganii. Next base: position 9,184,319 of record OX438670.1, read on the forward strand.
GCCTTGTAGACGCGGCTCCTAACACAGACAGCCCAGGAAGATATCCGAGTCATCTACAGCTTCACAATAAAATATTATTCTCGAATACAATATGAGGGCCACAATTACCACTTGGACCCCACATCCGCCGTGCCAGATTGATGTTAACATTTACTCAAAGTTTATCTTTTCATTTTTGCGCCTTTCCGACCGGTTAAGAGGCGGTTTCAGTAAAAGTAAAAAAGGGTAGATTTTTAAGACATCGCATTTTGTGGAGTCCCAAAATAAAGTTTATTGTCAGCGTGCGTGGGTTGCGGCCGTTTATTTTGAGAAAAAAAAAGTTCTCTTTCCGATTTGCGCGTCCACTTTTCATATTAAGCAGAGAATATTGGACAGCACTGGCCTGCAACATTGTATAAAGTTATTCGTACAATGTATGGGAGTATATTAATGGTACGCGATTTAACTAATTTTAATCATTTTTCATTCAACCGCAATTTATTGATATTAAAATATGCATTCGGATTATTGTTTGTTGTCGCTCGTATTCTTAATTTGTGATTATTAATGCTTCATGAATTCGGATTGCCTTTACAAAATGTCATTACGCCGGTGTGACGGACAAAGTTGAATGTAGGTATTTTGCTTTCGTGCAGTTCTTACTACTTTGATGCTCACATTTAAGGCGAAAGCGTTAGGCTAGCCCGTGCCATTCAAATTTTCTTACGTTTTTTGCAATGCATTGCAAAAAACGTAAGAAAATTTGAATCAGTGTCAGGTTATATGTTGATCTAAATATGATTCGAAGCCGTATCAAATATGGTTTTACAGAATTATACCTAATCATTAGAATCAACAATATAACTCCTTATGTTAGAATTTAAATAGTCATTCATCATCATAATCTGCCTGCCTTTTTTTTCCCAACTATGTTGGGGTCGGCTTCTAGTCTAACCGGATGCAGCATAGAAATAGTCATTCATTAGGGTAATAAGAAACCTAGAGAGCTGTATTGATGATTGTAATGGTTATAATTCCATAAATAAGTAAATAAAAGATATCAGCAGTCAAAATTATATATACATTAAGGATTCTTATTATAGTGCAACAAGTAAATCTTTCCTTTTAAGATATCTCGGTTATCTACAATCAGATTACGCTTGTCTTATCCTTATCAGATCTTTAGAAGGCTTCCCTCTGCTACAAATTAACACAACTTACTTAAAACGACTGCTTATAACTTAAAGGCTTACATATTTACATATAAAACCTTCATTTATTTCCATCTTTGTCACAACTGGATGTCGTAAGCAGTAATATTTTCCATCGTTTTACTGTTTTCAATTTTACTATAACATTGTCACCAAAGATGTTTTATTGAATAATGTCGTAACTTCTCTACCTTATGTTTAGAGCTTTTGGTTTGCCGACATCCACAATTCCACAATCCACATGGCAACGACAGCGGCAACAAATTGTTATTACTAACCAGTTTAAGACTCATACATACTAGATAGTACATAATATATCTAAAGCCTGCTTGTACTGAAAATCACTAAATTCATTTAGCGCTAATCATGTCTAAAACATCGTTCTGTCTTTGTTATCTTCAAACAACTAAAAGAAACAGAACTTACTCAATCATTTATTGCATTCCTTAATGTATAAGCTTAGGTGGTAAGTAAACATATTTTGTTGTAACAATCGTGGACCTGTCGGGCTCAGAAAAAGAAAAATTTGAAGGAAAGGAAGGAAGAGGACTTATTTATACAATGCAAACTAACTTATTCTAAGTAAAATTTAAGGTAACCTTTGATTAATTATTAATTTAATCTATTATTAATTTATATTATTATGTCTGTACTATGAATTGAATTATTGAATGTGTTTAGCGTTCAACTCAGATTTTCATTTTGTTAGACCAAAATGCCAACTAATATATACTAAATAATGTCATTTTCGTCTAGCAAATTAAAAATCAGAGTATAGCAACACATAAACATGTTGCTGCAACTTTTACGTATGTACACACGGGAACACATACATTACCAGTTACACACATACACACACACATACATACATATACATTTCCAGTTTCAGCTGACCTCGCATTGTATTGATTTTCGTACAATCAGAAGTCAGCTTATATTGGTTATGTATAGTTTGATGTGCGGCCGCGCGTACCATGAATAAGTGATATTTTGGTATGCTAAGGTATTCGAAAGATAACAAATGTTATTGGAGCTAATAGAACTTTGTATATAAGAAAGTGTATTATTCGCTAAGTTATTCGACGTTTATTTTCTTCCAAGACCTCTTGTGTAGATAAGTGGTTCAATCATTTGGCCGTGTGCCAGGAATGTCTGAGGTACTCCAAGTTTCTAAACTAGCACATTAGGACTGAATTCCGGGGTGTGAATGTGTCTACAAAGGAGATGTTGACTTAAGTTTCAATGCCATTTTTATATAAGTTAATTTGTACTTTACAATTTTACTTCTTGTATTATTATCTCAGCAGTGCATACATCTTATAATAGTGCTACTGCTGAGCATGAGGTCCTAGGTTTGATTCCCAGGGAGGGCAAAGTGTTATTGGGTTTTTCCATCAGAAATTTCTCACTAACCCGGAGCCTGAATTTGGGCCTGGTTGATGGCAATAGGCTTGCAGTCTATTATATTGGACTTAAACATAACTGGCGAAATGTGGGTGACCTCTACCTAACCCTTCGGGATTACACCCGTGATTATACGTGAATATAAACTGAGAACGCAATGATGGACGCCCGCTTAAGAGGAAATGCAGTCCTCCGACTGCATACTTAGCCCTGCATCCTGCATCCTTAACTTAGGCTTTTTCAAAAGTATATCCAGACTTTTGAAAAAGCCATAATTCGATTATTCGGGGTTTGGCTCTTGCCTACTCGTATTTCCTCCTCCAATATTGGACCAATTTAAAAGATACTTCTTAAACTGAATAAGAAGGATATATACTGTGTCCTTATGTCTTTTTTTTTTCATTAATAGTAGTCAAATTTGTACACTACGCCTCTATTGTCAGCGATTTAAATCGGCATTTTTTGAGGGCTCTAGAGCTTATAAAAATAATGTATCCTCAAAAAGGAAAATATAGGGACATATAAGTGGGCAGCGGGATTGTCCGAAACGGTTACCGCTGCCCCGGAACATAAAGGGCTAAGGAAGGAACACGGTTGAGTTTTAGTCAGTAAGAGTCTGACTCTCCCTTCTGCTCCACCCAGAGCGGGAGGGGTCATATGATGATTTCCCAGTAATATAAGTAGTTAATTTTTATTATTCTGTAAAAAATCATTGCTTTATGATCATTATAACCAGTAAGAAAACAAGCGAGAGCGTTTCTATGGAGACCACATTTCCTCTTAACTACTGAGAACTATGCGGAAATGTAAATATCTGCTGATGAAGCTAATTTCGAGACCTCTTATGAAGAGTAGGTGTTGTTCAACTGGCTACAAGAGCATACAGACGAAAGTCATCGTGAAAGCACCCTGGCAATATCAGTGGGTAATCCTTCCTACCTAGGTACTCAAAGTTTTTAAACACATTAGTCCGTCAGTGCGCGAAGACACGAAGGCACTTCTCATATTGACACAACACTTGGTGCACCGCAAGGCGACGAAGCGTCCGCGGACACATATGCAAACTCATCAAGGACATGCCAATATGCATGAGTGAGGCGACGCGCGCTGACGCGACCAAACCGACATCAATTCCAATATTACCTTAGCAAATGTACTGACTAAACTTCGGTTTGGAAGTTCTTTAGAATGGACCTTTGTCTGCGACGATGTGTGCGAATCCATCATACAGATATACGAGAATTGCAAGACTGCAGTTTTGGTAAATATAAAACGAAATATCGTTAGTGCAAGGTGATTTATGTTGCGCTAAACTGCAATAGTAAATACTAGGTTAAACACACAACTACAGGCAATAACATTTACTCTGCGCGGATTTATTAGATTTAAATGGGTAAGATGTGTTACTCCTCTAAATGAGGTCACACTAAATACTGCCCCTACATTGTCATATATCACGTTGCATGGAGAACCAGCTCTAAAATAATACTTGCACAAACCGCAAACCTACACTTAAGATTAGATTGAAAAAGGCTGCCATTTAATTTTGCATCACCGTCCACAAGTTGTAATCATCGGCGGGGAAATCTATAATCTAGATAATTGTGATATTCTATATAAATTGCTAGTATTCAGTATTATACTTACGTTAATAGCTAGGCTAATCACCGGCAGCTCATTGGGTACATAATATACGATGTGTGGTTACAGCCCATGCAACAATGTAAGGCTCGGGGAGGGGGGAGGGGGAGCAAGTTGCAGACGGAGAGACGGCCCACGGCAGACACCCGACAAATGACTAAATTGCCTCGGAACCAATAACGGTAAGATATTTTATGTGAGATAGTGTTACGTGTCGGGTGACCATGGTTTGCAAATGTATGGCTTGGCTTGATGAAGTTTAGGAAAAACAATTCCTCTCAAATAAAGCACCTGCCATCTAATCTCTTCACCACCCTTGGTTGACTAATAGAGGATGCTTTAAGCACTAAGTCCGCTTAAGTACGTTTTTTGTGTGCGAAAAGTTTAAATAAATAAATACAGCCTGAAAATTCGGACGGAAAAAAAATTATAGAGGAATAGTAAACGATTTGCTCAAGGCAACTACACGTCAAAATTAGAAATTTAGCAAACAATCATCGCTGAATTTCAGACCTCGCTATTGCCACAATATTTACAAAGACTTTCTGTCCAATTACAGAAATTGGACAGAAAGTCGTATTAGCACCCCTGCATACTATTCAGTCACACTCCAATGGCAACTTTCTAATGAAGGTATCCTCAACTTCCTATCCTGCCCTTTATACCCCCTAAATATACAGCCAAACTGTAGGCCAATTATGCTAATTTAAAACGTTCAAAATCTAGTCGCAGTCTCATCTCGGCGACAAACAAATGTCAAAAACTTGTCAAAATGTAGGGAAATTTGAAGTATTTTTGACAGATTGAGACTGAGATCAGACTGTGACCGTTCTTGAAAATTAGTAGAATAACCCCTCTGATCTCTGCGCTGCCACAGATAACGCCGTGGAACTGGTGAAGTTTTGAGCCAGCAAAATTTGAATAACTGTCGTGCCACCGACTCAAAGAAAAGAAGGTTATTTTTTAAAGGTATTTTTTCAGTCAAAATAAATGAAGGAATAAGGAGTTCTCTCAAAATTGTTGATCATAGCGACAGTAGCTGTGTAGCAACGCGATTGTCAGCGGTTTCACCACGTAGGCGGTTTCTATTTACAATTAACTGTGATGTTCTCTTTACATAAGTCCCTTTGAAAATTATATATAAGGTATACAATTACAGTTCTATTGTTATAGGATAGTTGTAGCTATCTAATACATCGATTAAGGACAAAATGAGGAGTTTCACTTAGATACTGCTGTGTGGCTAGCACATTTTTCAGGGGTATTTATTATCAGATGGTTTCGATTTTGTTAACTACTTTTGGAAATAGGAATAAATCTATATTTTTCCGCCTAGAAAGTATGGATCAGCTTGCTGAATAAGAAGTGGCTTTATTATTTTTTTTATTCCAGATTGGCTTCTGTCTGCGACTTCGTTCGCTTGGAAGTCGTAAAACACCACAATATAGTAATAAAGCACCCACATTTTTATAATACTTCCCTTGTATACTACGTTTGTAGGGTAGTAAGGCTTAGTGAGTATAATCATTGAAAAAGTTAAATCTGTAACTATCTACAATATTCTAACCATTTGGTTCGTGTTTTACAATTTGCGGTAAATTATAGAAGAATACGAACATAATGCAACATTGCTTATCCCCCATAGCAAATAGCATGATTATTTATACCCTACAGAATCACCATACTTGAATATCTATACAAAGTTTTAATAAAATCTAACCGGTTAAATTTGCGTGATAATAGAACATACATACAGACAAACATACAAAATTCTAAAAATTATATTTCCAGCATTTGAATCGTTCCTCGCAATTACTACTTTTCAAAAATACTTAATGTACTGTTTCTGAATTCGCTATAATTTTATTATATGTAGACAGATGTCATTTTATGTTCTTGAAGTTTACCTCTGGAATCTCAGCGTATTTATTTAGGTAGACCTTACCTTCGTTATTATGCCGTGTTGATTTTACCCAAAATCAAATGGCTTTAGAGATTTTGTGCTTGCTTTCTATGGCACATTACAGGATACATCTAAGATAATATACTGATGTAAGTCCTGTATAACATTACAATACCTGGGTCAGGTGTTACAATAATTAATGGTACACACGCCCTGAGCTTTGCACACCTAGGAAACCATGTGCCTTATACGAAAATGAACCTTCACAGTTCTTCATGCTTCGATGGCGTTTCATATTTATTATTCCGCTTATAAAACGTCTTATTATTCGTACAAAATAAAAACAAAATAGTAGGTAATGTATTAAAATTATTTAAAAAATGAAAAAAAAATACGGTAAAATATAAAAGACTGCATTGTATTATATTCAAAGTTAGTGTGAACGTCGACGAATGCAAAGGGCCTTATTACGGAGGTCCTTGTATCAATGATTGATGACATACGCCTCCGTACCTACTACCTACATGTAGGCAGGTATTGAAGGTACACAAATAATGAGTCATACAGGCATTTGGGTTTACAGAAGATAGATTTCAATCGTGACGAATGTCTGAGAGTTTATGTTTAAATTACTTAAAAGATACGAGGATCAAAATTTTCGGCGGTTTCGGCGATTTCTTAATGTGGAGGATGAAAATTTGTTTTCACAGGCAGCGTCAGTATTGCTTATTGTCACGATAGCGAAAGCTTTTTCATATCCTCCATTTCATTCCTATCGTCATGATAATGAAAGCTTTTTCTTCGCTAATGTTACAATAAAATGTTAAAATCAATAAGTACAAGTGTAGCCAGACAAAACATTTTTTTGTAAGTATAGCCTTCAGCTGCAATCTGCAATATACCTAGGCGTAAATATTTCTAGTCCGTAAATTGCATAATCTTATAAGCACAAATTCGTAGAAATCGTGGCTACTCGCACATCACACCGTCCGCGGCGGGAGTGATCCGTGACACGCGGTACTTATGCCAGTCGTTTATTTGCGTTAAATAGCCCTGCCCTTGTGACGTCTAAATGCACCAATAATTGCATCGCAACTACACGCCTGATGTCTGAGACGCCCTAATAAGGCACCGCATACATTAGTAATGTTTGCATCGGAATACGCGTAAATTACTATAAGATAAGATATGCGTAGACTTATTTTATGCATTTTAGATTCGATTTTTAATTGGGTTTGGGAAATAATCCTGCAGGCGCCATGTGGCAGGAATATAGACTAGATATACTCAATACTCAATATCTTTATTGCTTTACCGTAATATGTACTTATGTGGTAACTATATAATTTAGATCATTATGGATCCTGTAGGGCACAGCAAAGGGTAGGAGAGAGGAAGCCCTGTTTTAGTAGATAATTTGTTGTTCCTGATCTGAAGATCCTGGTTCCCATAGAAACGACATAATATTAAAGATAGTCTTGGTCACTGTACTCCACCAGAGGTGTCGCAGCCTCGATCTCATACAGCGACTAACGTGTATACAATTAATTTCACTCCATTCTATAATAAATTTTGTTGCTGAAGTTCTATTGGCTTAAAATTTGCGCCCCACTACAACTATGGTTTTCTACTGATAACTTTACGAGACTTATCGTTTGATATATTTGCAAAACGTTATTCTACGCTCAGATACACACGCGTACGGATTGAGTACCTACCAAAAATCATGATGAGCACCAAACCATAGTACGACAAATTCAAGCAAATTCGGCTACAAAAACGTAAGCATCGTCTTGTATCCAAGTACATGTAGGTGCATATTTATACGGCACACAACGTAAACGTCACAGTATGCACAAGTTAATGGCAGGCCATCACTCCGGCTCTAATGCGTTGCGCTTGCGACGGAAAATAAAACAAGTGCGCAAATTGTTTTAAATGGGCAGGTAGGCTCACGCCCGCCTGACCTACAGACGGGCTTATTGCCAAAAACGAGGAAAAAATGCGTTTTTAGAGTACCGTGTGGAATATCTAAAATATTGTGGTATATGAAAATGTTTGGGGAAATAAATTTGAGGAGAAATTATACATTCTGGCAATACTGTTTTTGAGATTTGAGAATGATTATAAGTTCTGTTTACTTTTTTTATGAACGAAGAATATCCATAAGTACAATCAATTAAGTTCTCTTTTCTTTGTCTTGTGGCTATAGTAGAAATTTACATTTTGTGTCAAAAATTAGTTATAAGACTATGTTTTGGACACTTATCCATGGTAAGTATTATGTATTAAATATATGTATCACTTGTGCTTAGAGCCGAAATTAAATTTTGGCAGACGGCAATCATTTATAAATAATAAAGAATTTGATTTTAACTCAATTGGCAATTTTTGGTAGAAACGAATGTTTCCAAACTATAAAAATAAATTGGCTATATTTTGGATTCGCTTATTATATTGTTATTATTCGCGTGTGACGCTGAGCACCTGATAAATATTATTCAAAACTGCATTTTATAAAATGAATGGAGTCACAAAAACAAGGTAAGTATGTACTAAATTTTTATGACCACAATGTTTGTGCTTAAGATGTAATAAAACAGAAATAAGATCCAACAACGTAACCTTTCTTGATACTTTAAATTGTCACGAACAAAAAAGAAAAAAAAAATCATCAATGAATAATTACGAAACATACCTACAAAGCTACAAAGGTTTTTAGGCGCGTGGCCAAAATCGGCCGCCATCTTATTTTGTCAATACAATTTTTGTGACTATTTCACAAATGTTTACCAACAACAGGGGTCACCCCTGTCAACGTCATTCAGGCGCCAAAAGATCTTTGTCTAGTATTTTTATCTCACAAAGCGACGCACGCTTTACTTGCGGTAACCAATCGAACAAACACGCTGTGACAATGGCGAAGTCGGAAGCGCGTGTGTGTGTATATGTGTTGACCATCCTCGTCTCACGCACACATCAAAGCGTGTTTTTACACTTGTTTACCACAAGTAAAGCGCGCGTCGCTTCGTGAGATAAAATACTGTAGCACTCTACGCAGCTGTTAGTATGGCACATCGAGTTTGACAAAAACTTCGGCTTTGTAGATGCTCTACAAAGCCGAAGTTTTTGTCAAACTCGATCGTCTCTGTCACTCACACCTGTCTGACAGACTCTTTCTTGATCTCGATGTGTCCTTTTTAGGGCTGGATACTGTAAAATATCAGTATGTCGTAAAATCGGATTCGCACTTGACCGCAGTCTTCAGGTTTTACGACTCCGTAGCAAGAGCAAGGTTAAAGTTATTATTTGGTCTGGACTAATTAGTGACGTCAAAACGAAATGGAGTTATAATTCATTTTGTAGTCTTAGGGCTGATTATTCAATCATCTGGTAACTTTATTCGAGGAATAATTTTGAAATTTTGACATTTCACACAAAAACTGTCAAACATCCAATTTATTCCTGGAATAAAAGTTATATCGTCGACCGTAGGTTCAATTGAGGTCAGGGACATTGGGTATCTTGTCCCTTACCTCAATTGAACCTACGGTCGACGATATGGCGATGGAAAAATCAGCGCTTAGTCGACAGAAGATAATGGATCGTTAATTTTTTTTCTCTAAACCTTTACTACCCCAAATTCTTTGGTAATATTAGTTTTTACCTACTCGCATTCTTTGAGATGTTTAAATTTTGATTTTCCTCATTGCATATACTACAACCGCATCGATGGTGACATAACGCATCTAGACATTATAATGACATAATGTCTAGATGCGTTATGTGTGACCCGTGGGGTAATTGTGTAACACACTAACAGTAGCAATGGCTTTCATTTTGACAGTTCAACAATATTCATTGCGTTATTTACGTTGTCGAGCAACAAATTTTTCGAACATATGAAGCAATGGATTAGCAATATCCTTCAAAATGATTCAGATTGTGATTGATACGCAATGTGCGGTGTTACGCAATTAGGGTGCCGTCAAGATTTTACGATTCGCTGCGTTTATGTCTTCAAAATCATAGTCCAGCATCGCGAAAGGTACCAAAACTAAAGCCACGTTCTAAACTTATTGCTCAGTCTAACCGCAGCTTTAGTTGTATAATAACATGTCGATAAATCAAACAGTTTGCAGTCCATCTATATATCTATACAAATAAATAAAATTTGAAATGTCTGTTTGTAATGTAAAAATAACAGCTGTTTACTAAATGCATGTGAAAGTATCATAATCTGCCTAGACTTTTCCCAACTATGTTGGGGTCGGCTTCCAGTCTAACCGGATGCATCTAAATACCAGTATTTTACATAGAGCGACCGAAGTATATACGGTACTAATGACAAAAAAAAACATTTTTTTTTATATTTATATGTCTGTTTGTTCCTTCTAATCTCCGAAACAGCTGGACTGATTTTGAAGGGACTTTCACTGGCAGATAGCTGATGTTATAAAGAGTAACTATTTAGGATTCCGAAGAAAAGAATTAGGATTCCGCGCATTCAAAATTAAAACCCAAAAATTCCAATACACACGCCAACGAAGTTGCGGGCACGGCTAGTTTTTACATACTAGTTGTTGTAGTATGTGAAGTTATGCTAGACATAATAAGAAGTGACTTACTGGCTCCGTTTCTCCCTGGCTCTCCTTGCCAAGTCCCTCGCCCTTGTTCCAGCCCATCTTCTCTAACAACTTGAAGCCTTTGTTCTCTGGTTCTATAGACCTGTCAATGGGATTTATTTATTTTATTTATCTTACCAAGTTCGCATACACTACAGAAATTACAGGAAGCAACAGAAAATAAAGAACTAAATCTAACAAACAATTATAAGTAAACGTGTATAATGTGTGGCGGCATCTACATCGCCACATGCAAACTACGCATCGCACTGACGTCACACAAAATCCTGCATCGCGCAGGCAGGGTTTACCGCGCGACTATTATATAATATTTTCTAACTGCAAATGAGTTTCCTCTATATGGAATCCGAAATATTTTTAAGCAAAATTTTGTTTAATCCTATCGATAACACAAAATTTTACTTTGGGGAACTCTTAAAATCCATGGAACCCAGTTTAATCAATACGCGAAAAAAAGCTCTAAAAATATTTTAGGGTTAATAATAATAGTTCTCCAGACCGTATTTCGGCCATAGCGGCCAATCAGAACGGAGACTAGCCTGCGGCGCAGGATATTTTATAGTGCAGGCGTGTATGCGCATACACAGATGCATTCTCTCTTCCCTCACTCTCACAGTCCAATGGGACGGCAATCCATCACAACCGAGGAGAGATCAGAAGCAGGACGAAGAGCTTAACGTGCTTTCCGAGACACGGGGCCAACACAGCGCCAACTTCCAAACTCCGGGCTGTTACTAAGAAATTCCCAATAACACTTTGCCCGACCTAGGATTCAAACCCAAGACCACCCTCAGCAGTCTCGCTTGCGACCATGGGACCAACGGAGCAGTGTGGAATGTGCGAGGTTACAGTGATCCGGGCCTTAATTTTTGGTTATCTATACTAATATTATAATCTATATCTATACTATATATTATAATAATATTAATATTATAAAGAGGAAAGATTTGTACGTAAGTATGTTTGTGATCGATTTTAAAAATTCTTTCACCATTTGAATGCTACATTATCACTAATTAATATAGGCATTTTTAATTGCAAGAAAAAAATAAAATGTTTATAAAATAAATGTCCACCCATGCGAAGCCGGGACGGGCCGCTAGTGGATTATAAAAAACCATTATTTAAATCTCATGCAACATTGTTCTACTAACGTGTTAACATCAGTGCTCTGTGTCTTCTCAGAGTGATGCGACGACCCCACAGTTTCTCTCCGCGCCTGCGCTCTATCGTTGTACGCCGTCTCTTCGATAGCCAGCGGTTTTTTTGGCGCGTATTTGTTCTTTAGGCGGGCCAGTTCTAACTGATGCTGCATCTGAATGTTGCAGGTCCGCGTGTACGCGACTTTCTTCTCTTTTTCTATGGCTGTAGAGTTGAATTTTGTTTAGAAATTGGGTTGGAAATTTGTTTTTTTTTTAATATTATAAGCCTATAAGGAGTAAACTAAATTTAAAAAAAACGGTGAGCTTAGTAAACAATGTATGTGGGAAGGACCTCAAGAAACGCTTGCTTTCCGAAAGCGTTCAAAATTACGTTATAAACAGTTTGGAAGCGTGGGCCAGCTTCGCTACCGTATGGAGTATTTTTTTACTTCTGATGTTTAAGATTAAGGTTCGAATGACATAGTGGCCAAACTGAAAAATATTTAAAAAACGGTCGATAACTTCATAGTAAAGATATATAGGGTTACTTTTTAATGACCAGCCAAATTTAAGGATGTGGTACAGACCATCAAACTAAACAACTTTCTCCATGGGACCAATATCGTAATCGCGAAAAATTTATCAACTGTCCCATAGAAAACTTCAATACCTACTCGACCTAAACGTATGGGACGGCTGAATTTTTATTTGCGATTACGATGTTGGTCCCATGGAGAAAGTTGTTTAGTTTGATGGTCTGTACCACATCCTTAAATTTGATTGGGTCATTGAAAAGTAACCCTGTATTTGACTATTGACATAGTTTTTAAGATAATCGGCAAAGTAAATACATTACCTTCCATGAGAAGTCCAGGTTCGCAGTGTCCGCACGTGTCATTGCCTGGATGTATGTGACACAGCAGTTTTGTTTCTCCAAGCTGTAGAGTGCTCCCGTGTACTATCTGAGACAGACGAAAAAGCCTGACTTATTTCTGAAATTTTATCATCATCATCTGCCTAGCCTTTTCCCAACTATTTATTGGGTTGGCTTCCAGTCTAACCGGATGCAGCTAAATACCCAAAATTGCACAGGGTGGCATCGACGCGCAATCTATTACTATGGATTAAGTACCTGATTATAAATCCATGCTTTGAAATTTTTCGTAGGTTATTTTAAAAAAAACCGGTCAAGTGGGAGCCGGGCTCGTACACCGAGGATTCCTTTAAAATTTGTAGGTATGTAAATAGTTTATCACGAAAATCATGTCTCGAATATTTTTCCTGAGTTTTCGGATTTTTTCCTTTACTTGTGCTATTTCATGATTCTAATTTCATGATTCTAGGTCAAAAGGAAGTACCCTATATGTTTTGGTTGCGGAACATAAACGCCCGTATCTTTTGATTGCGTTGACTTAGAAGTTTTTCACTGCTTCAAGAGATTGCAGCCCGAGTATTTGATATTAATTTCAACTTGATAACTTCACGCGTTACTGAGAAAAAGAGTCTTGACCGACGGACAGACGGATAATGAAGGGTTCCGTTTTTCCTTTTGAGGAACGGAACCCTAAAAACTACAATATGCTGAATTCACGGTTACAGCTTGCTTGTATATGTACCTACGACCCTGTATACCAGTCAATAGTCCTTTAAATTATAATGAGGCATCGTTTGGAAACTGGGTAAACAAATTCAGCTCTTTTTCACATTTTTACTACACATAAAGGTGTTTTATTTTATATTTCCTACTAGTATTTTGAAAGATTTCAAGAAGGCGGTGGCACTTAAGTCAACAAAGATAGCGGTTGTAATAGGGGTAAGAAGGTCAATTTCTGCTAAGATTTTGAAGAAAATTTAGAAAAATCATAGTGAATAAATCAAACAAAACATTAACTCCTACAGACAGGATTGGTCTACAGCTACACTAGTTCAAGATGGAAAGGAGCGGAAAAGTGAAAGGCAGGCTTCGAGCCCTTGTACACACACGTATTTCTTGCCGTAAAAAACTAAGGTTTATTCGCCGTGTGTAGACACGGTCATCACTGTTATATGGATCACTATGGAATCTTCTTGACGGACAAGTTCTTTCTAAGACACGGTTTATTCGCCGTACCGTAAAGAAACCGTGCTGTGTGCAAATGGTCTTAGCCCTGCAGTGAAACAACATAGGCTAAAAATAAAATAATAATCAATAATTACCTCCATAGGTTTGCTCATAACCTGGCTCTCTGCCATTCGAGTGCCGTTGAGTATCGTCCCGTTCTTAGAGCCGAGGTCTATCGCCATATACAAGTTGCGTGAGGGGTCGAATTGTATATCCAGGTGATTCTAGAAACAATATGAAAGACATATAATGGGTTGAATAGAGAAGTATGGAAGAAAAAGACAGTTGCCCCGACCCCAATCAAAAATCAAAAGTCATTTATTCAAACTAGGCTGAGAATCAGCATTTTTCGAACATCAACATTACAAAAGACAGTCCCCCCATAACGCCCGCCCTTCACCACTTTCTAGTGCTTTCCCTGGGGAGAAGAAGTGGTGCAACAAACTCCCCAGCAGCACAGCTGTCTGTTCAGTTAGAAAATACTTGATTGTATACAATAAAGTTAAAAAAAATGTTATAAAATAAATTCAATTAAATTGGGATAAGGGCAGGAGAATGATACTGATATAATAATATGTTGAATAAATAAATATTAACTTGAGTCACTCTGTAGTTAGAAATAAAAGGCCAATGGCCACCTGTCGGGAGAGGATGCTCTAGGAGGACATAGAGTAACTTTATTGGTCATGTTTTTCAGAAAGCTCTGGTGTCAGTGTCAGCTCTACGCATACGGCGTAGTACTCGAAACCGGCGTGCGTGTATAATGAGAAGTATTAACGTAAACGAGGTAAAAGGAGTAAGTAAGGATCGTAGCAGGTGGTGTTCTGTAGTTTCTGCCTACCTCCATGGGAAGGCGTGAGTTTATGTATGTATGTCCATTTGGATGTGGCAGAGGATGACTAAAGTCAATTGAAACTTATGTTTCAAATAAAGTTGATATGTTTAACTTGAAATAATATTAATTTCAAGTTAAACATATCAACTTTATTTTAATGGTAATTATGTTGATTTCAGAGTGACTAGCACTAAGTATATTTAAAAAGTTATAAAAATGTTTGAAGTTGTAGCGTAAACTGAACTTTATTGTGTAGGATTTAAAGTTATTTTTCCATAAACTCAGATTTGTTTACATTTTTGGCAAATAAATCGCGAATGCAGATTAAGTACTAACATAGTCATGTGATAGCCTTGATTTGAGGCCCATGTTCAGTAGTGCGAATTTCCAAGGAAATATGGCGTTCTTATCCGACTGCGTCAGCATAACGATAATAATCTAATATATAAAATTCTCGTGTCGCGGTGTTTGTGGTTAAACTCCTCCGAAACGGCTGGACCGATTTGTATGAAATTTTGTGTGCATATTGGGTAGGTCTGAGAATCGGACAACATCTATTTTTCATACCCCTTTTTTTTTTTGCAAAACGCGTTTGCGGGGTCAGCTAGTTAAAGATACAACTTCTTCTATTATAATATGACCAACTAGCTGCGCCCCGCGGTTTCACCCGCGTAAGTTTTGATCCCGTGGGAATATCGGGATAAAAAGTATCCTATGTGTTATTCTGATGTATAAGCTATATTACTGTAAAGTTTCATCAAAATCCGTTCAGTAGTTTTGTTATTCTGATGTATAAGCTATATTACTGTAAAGTTTCATCAAAATCCGTTCAGTAGTTTTCGCGTGAAAGAGTAACAAACATCCATACATCCATACATACAAACTTTCGCATTTATAATATTAGTAGGATTTCTAATCATTATCTAATTAATCAACGGTCATTCTTTGCAATTGTAGTTCAAAAGATACTGAAACTAATTTAACCACTTACCCTAGAAACATTATGATCTCTAAGAAGTATAGTGTGCTGTTCCCCCTCCCTGCCGACGGTGCCGCCATCTTTAGTGACGATGAACAGGTTGCCCACGCGCAGCTTCGGTAACGTAGTCTCTCGCACGATCACACGCATGCACGGTGGGTGATGCTTGGCTACTGCTTCTGGATATAGGAAATATGGGCTATTGTAGCATTATTTTTACTTTTGGCATTATAAAGTCCTCTAGACCGTATTTCGGTCATGGCGGCCAATCTCAACGGAGACTAGCCCTCGGCACGGGAGATATTATCAAGAGTGCGCGCAGACACAGGTGCACACTCTCTGGCCTCACTCTCATTGTCCAATGCTATAGGGGTATTTGTATTACTGACACAACAAATCACAAACACATTAATGAAAATGATGACCAATTAATCGGTCTTACCCTATCCATATTATATCATGACAGTACTTATTTAAATAATAAATGATGGACATCTGATAAACATGTTAAAATTAGTATTTTTGTTAAGAGCGTTGTACCAAATCTAGGCGCTCGGGTTTTAGGTTTTTATTGCTCGACGCCGCGTAGTGAGTGCGCGTGTGTTCAATTTTCCTCATGTACGGCACACAGTTGCAACGCTGCGATGACTAAACGATCTTGATCTGTAGCTATGGCATACCAATATTTTTTTTTAAGTAAAAGCTAGAGGTTTTTGGAGTAAATAAAATACTGTCCATAATAGATTATTAGTTTAAATTTGTACAAATATGGATGAAGAAAATAGTACCTACTTAATTGAAGTTTTATAAAACTATTTGTCTAAGGGGCATCGATCGACTTTTCATTGTATCTATATATAATTTCTGGGAGAACACAATCAGTACTACAAAATAATATGATTGATATAAATAAACATAAACCGATAAGTTCACAAACTGAAATCATAATAACAATTTTCTACACGCTATGTTTGATTACTGAGGTTATTGAAACTAGGTGTTTCTCTGGGTAAATCAAAAGTCACATTTGGGTTTCGTTCTTCAATTAAACCAATGTCCATATTCTCAGTCCCACAAATAAAATTGCCGATATTAAAGAAAATTAAACAAAAGTTAATCTAATAGAATAAAAACAACCATTTTCAACTTATGATATTTGATTATTTGTATAACTGATTCAGGTTCTTCTATTATATCAATGTATAAGTCAAAAGTTGGGAGCGAGTCGGAAGCTACATTTTTGGATAAGCCAGAAGTTAAAATATACTGGTGTAACCATAGTAGGAGGCGAGACAGAAGTTACAGTTAAGGATGCATTGAGGATTACAATATTTGTCAAAGATGCTCTTAATTTTGATCTGAAAGAAGAACAAAAGACAATTATTAAGGAAGTCAGGGAATCGAAAGAATAAAAATTAATCAATATTGCACTGTGGGGTACCTACTCCTTATATTTAAATTTAATCAGTAAAAGTAATGCATTCAAAAAAGGAAACGGTTACGGTTGATGGCTAGTGGATTTGCCATTTACCTGACTAAGAGTGTTATGTTGGTAGAAAAACATCAACTTAAACAAATTACTTACACCCTGTTAAAAAATTAATTAGGTACTTACGCAGCTTCTCTTGCCTTCTGCAAATTATTAATCATTTTACTTTTTCGTGACCTGACAGATTTTTTTGATCCATAATAATATGTTTTGTTTATTCTACTCATGTTTCGTAAGTAAAATAATAACAAGTTAGTAGAGAAAATAGTTATTTAAAATTAAGTAAATAGTTCCACTTTACCTAATTAAAATATTACTTACTCGTGGCCCGTCCCGGCTTCGCACGGGTGGACATTTATTTTTTATACATTTTATTTTTTTCTTGCAATTAAAAATGTCTATATTAATCAGTGATAATGTACATTTAAATGGTGAAAGAATTTTTAAAATCGGTCTAGTACTTTTTGAGTTAATTCGTTACATACATACAAATCTTTCCTTTTTATAATATTAGTATAGAAAATGAACAACCTCATTCAGATTCACAAATAAAATAAATAATACTTAATGATTAAAAATATTTAGTCGCACTATAATTTACGTATATATTACGCGTGGCGCTTGGCGGCAGCGGGAGGTCAATCGACATAGGTCCTGCGTCGACGAGCGCCAGAGCGCGACTGATTTAGGCCGCTCGATGCATCCGATTTTATAATTACTTTGAAAAATTATTTTCATAAATGATTGAAGACAGAATTTTTTTCTTTTTTACACATTTATAGTACAATCTATATTCTTACGTATAAAATTATTTATGTTGCCAAATGGCTTTTAGATTATGAGATATGACGTGTTGTTTTGTAGTCGATTTCTCTATTTTTGATTTTCTTAGACGTGATTAAAATACAAGTTAAAGAATTAAAAATCAAACTTCTCTGAATGCATTTTAAATTTCAGGGTATGCCTCTTCGAATGAATACCTTTTACTTTCTTACTTAGTAATAATAATTGGTGTAAAATTACTTCAAACTTGTGTCTTCGCGCGTCATCTGGAAATCGCGGCTTCAAAATTCGCTGTTTTCGTAATTACTAATCCAATTTGAACGAGTTTTTGTTAAAAGACTTTAAATAAAAATCTATGATGATTACGATGATTGAAGTCAAAAGTAGCTAAAGCAATAAATGATATGAATAAAATCACTTCAAAATCTCCCAAGTTCTGGATTTACGTTTGTAAAATGCTAACACGCTCTTAATGCACAGTGGTTTTGTATATTATTGTGACATTGTAGCACTTTAAACTATATTGCTGTGCCCTAGCAGGGTTCATGTATGAAACCTATATACTTGTAACAGCTTGTAAACTACATGAATGCAATAAATGATGATAAAGATCAAAGAACATTGAAATCGGGAAACTGTTCCAATCCAACTTTTGACTGTTTTTGGTCAGTTACCGCTGATGTCACAGTAAAGGCAAGCGCACATAACAGTCGCGTCGGACCGCAGCGCGTCGCATTTCAATACTAAAAAAACGTTGTGCGGCCTGTAGCGTGCATTGGTTCATACGAAAAGTACGAAACTGATGTAGGAGGATTTTGGCGTTGCGGTGCGGCCCGCCCAAATGTCTTAAGACATTCACTAAGGTCAAAATGCACTAACATATGTAGGCATAAGCAGCCTATTTTGTCCCCACTGCTGAGACACGGGCCTCCTTTCTTCGAGAGGAAGTTGGCTGTAATCTACCACGCGGGCCCAGTGGAAGATGTCACATGCCGGTTTTCTCACGACGTTTTCCTTCACCGTTTTGGGAGGAGAGGTGATGGAATTATTTTCACAAAGTAAAGCCCCTGCCTGGATTGGAACGCACAACCTACAAATTGTGAGCCAGAGCCGTTACCATTACCATTGGGCCACCACTGCTGCATGGGCTGGCTGCCACTGGGCCAAAATGCACCATGATACACCTTTACACCATGATATTAAACATAAATTGGTAATACCTTATGGACCCAGATGTCCCAAAGGCAATTGATCAAGAAAGACCTTTTCAATATTTTGGTTTTATCAAAATAAATCACAGCTGTGACGTGAAATTTACCATCATCACTAGCTGTTGATGTGCTAATGTTTGACTTTTTATCTTCATCTTCATCGTCAGAATTTTCAGTGCTTGTGTCACTGCATTCACCATCTTCTAGCTCTTCTGGTGCAGCAGTTTTACCATTAGTTTCTTCTTTTTCCTCTTCTTTATCATCAGAAGTCACTGTTTCAACATTTTCTTCCACTTTTTCTTTTGCTTCTTCATCTTTAGTCTTCTCCTCAGAAGAATCGTCTTTCTTAACTTTGTTTGTGTTATTCTTCTTTCGCTTAGATTTCTTAGTTTCCTCTTTTCCATCGGCTTCTTTGTCCTGTAATATAACATTTAGAATGTTGGTATGGGTGTAACCGTTCATCATTTAATTACCTAAGGCTGTTTGGCCTCGGAGTGAAACCTGAGATAAGTTTTTCGTCAGGTTATCAATGTCGTCTTCTGTTTTTTTTTCCTGAAAATAAAAGTTTTGAAATTAGTTGATACGAAAACAACTGTATTTTAATGATAATTTATAACTTGTATGTTAGCTATAAAGGAATTATTATTTTACCATTTCAATACAAGTTTGGGTCGCGATTTAAGCATACTTTTATAAGAAATCAATCACTTTACTGTATTTGCATAGACATCAATGCTTATGCTTATATATTACAATGTCTTATGTGTGACAATACTGAGTGAGATATTCACTAACCATTTTATGTTTTCTAGCTTTTCTTTTCTCGTGAGCCAATAATGCTGCATTCGAGGAACTCCTATCTGGGTATGAGTGGAAAACAAATGTCTTCTTATCTTCTGAGTAGTAGTAGTAACATTCTGTGTCCGTGTGGTAGTATAGACCCAGCTCCTGAAAATTACGAAATATAACATGTTATGGCAGACAAGAGATAATAGAGAAGTATTGTTTTGAATATCAATTTTCCTGTTTATTTTTTTTTTTATTTTAATCTTAATGTTTTAATTTTAATTCTAATGTTACCTAATGTTTATTGTACCTATGTTAACAAATGATTAAATGACTTATGAATTATA
Source organism: Globia sparganii (assembly GCA_949316385.1). Classification (NCBI taxonomy): domain Eukaryota; kingdom Metazoa; phylum Arthropoda; class Insecta; order Lepidoptera; family Noctuidae; genus Globia; species Globia sparganii. The sequence continues at coordinate 9,204,776 of OX438670.1, forward strand.
CACACGCTGCTGTGTACGCTTGTGACTAATTCACCATAACTCAATGCATACGTTATTAATTATTATGTTAATGTTTTTAGTGAATAGGTTGTTGGTGTACCTTTCAAGTAAAAATTTAAAAATGCATAAGTATGGCAGAAATGAACATGTTGCGCTGACATTAAATAAATTGGGATAAGGGCAAGAGAATGATGATAGCCAACAAGAGATAGTTTTTTTTTTAAAGTAAAGAGAGAGATAATAGCCTTGGGTCCTAATGTAAGAGCAAAGGTTGAAGACTTAATTATACTGGTTTAAAGGAGCCATATAAAGTAAGTAAATATAGTTGACTGATTTTGACAAGGACTTATCATAGGTAATATACCTAGTCTTATTTCTTACAGGGTGCCACGGACATTAACGCGCAATCTGTAACCACGCATTTAGCACATGATTCTAGACCCCATAAGACAGAATTTTTTTGTTGGTTATCAAAAAAAAAATGTGCTGTTTCATAGAAACAGGCAATACCTAAGCAGTCAAAATGTATGAAACAGCTATTTTTTTTAATAAAAAACAAAAAAATTTTACTCTAGGGGGTGCAGAATCATGTGCTGAATTCTCGATTACAGTTTACACATCAATGTCCCAGCCACTCCATATAATGCATTTTGTAAAAGTGAATGGTTGCTATTAGTATTATAAAAAAAAAATTGAAACATGAAAACTAATGAAAATTTACCGAATTATAATAATATCCAGTCTTATAATCATAGTACATTCCCGCAGACTCCACATACACCATCCCAGATTCCTTCATAGCATCTTGTGCCACCTCGGCTACTTGTTCCGCAATGCTCTTAGTTTCCTTATTGTTGTCATTTATATTCCATCCTGAGTCCTCCCGTTTTTCTACTTCCTTAACTACTTTTAGATCATTGTGTTTTGTGCTCTTTAATATTTCTTCTGTTTGAGTTGTTTGGTCCTTAGTTTTAACTAATTTAGATTTCTCAGATTCTGTTCCTTCTGATTTTAAAGTGTCATTATACTCTGCTTGAGTGGATTGATCTTGGTCTATAATAGTACATGTGCTTGCTTGTATAATATCTGTGAGAGTACCACTATCTGTAAGTTCTTTTACAGACGAAACATCTTTATATCTATTTTCATATACCTGTAAAATTTAATAATATGATATGTAAAGTACTAAGCAATCTTTGCATTCAATTGTTGCTTTTTTTTGTTTAATCCCAATCCAGTTAAGCAAGTTTATTAAGTTCGGTAACAATAGAAAATGTAATTTTGTATCATCAGTCATTAGGTCACTAATGACTGATGATACAAAATTACATTTAGTTGAACTTTTTAGTTGGGCTTTCTAAGCGAGCTGCAAATAGATACCTAGTGAAAAACTGTAAAATCAACAAAATTTTTGGTTGTTTACTTACCATTTCATCTATGCCATACTTTAGCTTTTGTATCATAAACTGTTTCTGTTTGATACGCAATCTCAGTCTTAGTATCAGCTCCAGGATTTCAGGCCGGTATTTTAGAGATAGTCGAAGACTCCTCAAGTTGAAGCTATGTTTCGGCCTCCGTAATTCCGTCATTTTTATTATGTCAAGGTTTGAGAAACTTGAGTCAACTAAAACAAATTACAAAGCAATAATCCTATCATTTACAACGAACTAAATAAAATTATTATTATCAATAGAGAATTAAAGATCACAAATGATGACTATTATTGAGAACACTGACGTTAGTGATTGACAATGACTGACGTCTGTCACTGACACAAACTGACAGTACAGCACAGAATATAATTACTCTATTCTATTTTTATTTATGGCAAGTAAAGCCGATGTCGACTAGCACTAGCAACCTAGAAGACTAGACCGTTATCAACCTTGTTCGATAAAAGGAGTAATGCTATTCGAATTTTCGTTGAGATTATTAACTGAGTCAATAGCGTGGTATATGGTACGGTATAGATGATCAATTAGTGCCTGGTGATGCGGGTTCGTATCCTTAATCGCACGTAAAGTGTCTTTTTGTAAGTTATTCTTGGTGTACGGTTCGTCCAGAAGCCGAAAAAATACCATATTATAATTATTAAAAACTTGCAATAATATTTGAGTGGAATCGGTGGATGCTCGGGCAGAGATGGGTGCGGCGCGCGGCGGCGGGTCTAGAGTCACGTGACGCGCCCGCCGTTGATCTGCCTTGGCGGGGTTCCTTTTCTCTGATGCGGTGTGTACGTCCGAGAGTCTCCGAGCATCTCCGAGTTTGGACACCTTACTATATCGTTTCGTTTTGACCTCCTCGTCAGCTTTCTCTTTAACAGTGCCTGTGCTTTCCAGCAAGGCGAATCTGGAGCTGCGTAGGTCGGAGGGTAGGCCTCATCGTGCGGATTCTCTCAGCTTAAAAACTGATATTTCGAGTGCTTCGGACAAGCCTTTGATCGCTTCCGGTATTAAACCTGCTGACCACGAAGACATCTCTAAATAGGTATGTATACCTATATGCTTCATGATGGAGTCTATCTCGAACGGTCCGATTTTCGATTCGCCGCGTTCTTGTACTACCACTTTGGCGTTTAAGTCCCCTATAACAACGTTGTAGTGGGGCTTTGCCGTACTGTGTATTGGCTTGGAAATATCTTCATACATGGGCTCAGCTGTCTCGTCAGAGCATGTCGAAGTCGGCTCCTAACGTATACCTATATATCTTTCAAGTAGTACCTGTCAGTGATTTTCAGTACAAGGTACAGTCAACAGCAAAAGTAGACAATTCAAAAGTGCCTATAATTGGTTTGTTTGAAATAAATGCTTTGAGTTTGAGTTTTGAGTTAGATGATGAAAATCAGAAATTCAATACTAATGAACGGAGTTCGCTTCAGAACTGTGTGGCGTCGAAGTGTCGTTATGTGATTGTAAATTATACCAAACATTTACTACTTCGACGCCACACAGATCTGACGCGAACTCCGTTCAATAATTAGTATTGAATTTCTGATTTTCATCATCTACTTTTGCTGTTGACTGTACGCCACTCGTGTCGACACCCTACTGATTTCTAAAACGCTGCTACTGAGTTCGTGTCCGTGACTACCGACCATCAACGCCAATCGGTTCCATGTTTGATAAATAATTAGTACTCAATTGGTACTAATTAGTACTCGAACAACAAAATTGGTACCTTAATAGTTTTCGAGAAAATCGACTTTGAAGGTGGTCCGGCGGTAGTCACGCTCCCTTTAGCAGGACCACCATGAGCGCCGAAAAAGGGGGCATGCTACAGCTATTCTAAGTATACAATAATGAGTAGGTAATCTTTTAGGCGATTCATTTCGTAAAAAAAACAGATTTACAACAATTGTATTTACTGAGATATCAACGATGATAACTTTCGCGACTCGTTCAGCAGGACCACGACTTTGAATGATGATTCCAAGTTTGAGTAGCTTGTCGCTTCCCTCAAACCTACATAGAAAATTAGTACCTTGCAAGATAAAATTAGTACCCAAAATTCAAAATTACTTAGTACTTATTCCAGTAGTTTACGAGATACACCATTCCATTGGTGGGGTGGCGGATTTCTCTATTAAAAACTCTGTGATCTCTTCCCAAATTCATACAAAAATTAGTACTCCTAAAGAAGTTATAGTGACGAAAAATTCAGATTCCTAAGTGTTGTATTGTTAGAGAAACTATCTTTGATTATTTTTTCATGCTAAATCTCCGCGTAAACCCGACCAAATCGGAAGTCGGTGTCTTGGGATCTGTATTATAGTTTTTTGGCACCGACTTCCGAAATTAAAGTTATTTCATAATTTTGAGTTAATTTCTATATGAAGTCGATTTATTTTTTAAATTAGTTTTTTATTTCGTAATTTTTAGTTTTAAGTAAAAACTAAAATATCTTTTTGTAATAAATAGGTAATAATTTTGTAGTAAATATTGCATTATAATTTGACCAAGGTTTTGAGATGTTTTCCCTTTCACACCACACCAGTAGCTCGTATCAATAAGCCAGTTAGCCAGACCGTCACACTTACAAGTATTAGTCCATATCTTGAAAACTACTGAACCGATTTTGATGAAACTGCACTGTTCCCTAAGTTGTAATAAACGTAAGTCAATAAAAAAAATGGTCACGATCCGATTAATAGTTGCGGAGAAATGCGTGGACAAACATACATACATCTATAAAATTTTGTATATTTGTTTGGAAGCCCTAATAGATTGTCATAGGTGAATATATTGCAGTTCCAATAATATTACATACATAGGTGTCGAATTGATAACCTCCTTTTTTCAATGAAGTCGGTAAAAAATAGCAGTCGTAGAGAGCACCAGTGGTAGGCGGAAGTAGAACTTCACGAGTAGAAATACTTACCAATTTCCAGTTAGGGGTGCCGGGGCACCGAGAATGTTGCCAGCACCAAATGCCGAAGTAAATGAACACTAGGGACTAGGGAAGTGGTGATACCTCATTTCCACACAAAATTAAACTTTTCATCGCAAGTATGTTTTTTTTTCTTGAAGATTCTCCAGCATTTTGCTATTCATTTAGTGAATTTTATGTTCAAGTTATTTTAGAAAATGAAAGATACATTTCTAGACCAATTTTTATTTATTTAAAATAAAAAGCTCATTAATTACATAAATTATGTGCGTTTATAATTAGAACGGTTTAAAAGAAAATAAAGTAGCTAGTATGGATAACTTTGAAAGAATGAAAAATGGTACGGTCTTACATGGACATTTAAGTACTCCTATTACACAACTTGAGAAACAAAGTAAAGATAAATGAAAACTTGAATGTATCTGGCCTATAAAATTGTATATTAATAACACTAAAAAGATCTATAAATGCAAAACTCTAAATGAGTATACAGTAGAAAAAAATACATCCAAAGGAAAAGTTATCATTATAGCTCATTTCGTTCAAGTCCCTAAGTTTACACAATTTGTTAACCTTACAACTATGGTAATATTAGACAAGTACAAAATGATATTCCATCCTTAAAAATATCTATTCGTAGCCTATAACTAGAGTCAGTTGTATATTCATTACAATGTATGTTAATTGTAATTCATAGTTTACACACCAGCTGATCATGATCGATTCATGCATAACAGCGATTCGTTAAAATGGCGCTCAAATGGTGACGTCATCGCCGCTTACTCAACAGTAACCTCAGTACTTCACACACACACACGCACTACCTATAAATATAACGTGTATGGAAGATCTACGCTAAAGGCTAAAATGTTACACTTTCGATATGTTTTATTTTAAATTACATTAAATAACAACTGTGAAACAATGGCACATTTTTAGCCAAACACTTTAATTACTGCTGTTTTGGTACGTTAGCAAATAAATAAGTTGTAGTATTAGGTAATTGACAATATGTCAACATGCTTCTTTTTTAGATTAAGGCCCCATATTCATGGTAAACATTTGTTGATCCACTAACGTGTCCCGCTATCAGATTTCGTCAATCGCATACAAATGTTTTGATGCAGTACGGGCGCGTTGAAATACGATAAAAATAATATCACCGGACCGCCCGTCGACCGCACGACAACGTTATTCCTCTTTCATTTTCAACCTATATATTTCACATTTCGTAGACCCGTTTTAGCCTCAGAATGTTTTGCGTATTAAACTACGTTAATTTTACTATAGAAGAAAAATTAAACGAAAGTTGTAGCTCTAAAAACAAAATTACAGTGATTTAAAATGTTCGTGGTAACATTCGGCCGTGCGGACATTTTGTTTGTTTACGTTTCGTTCGCGGTCACTTTGTAGTACTGGGACATGTCAGAAACAACAAGTTGCTGAGTTGCTGTCAACGTGTGGCTGGCAACACTGCGTGTTGCAGAGTTGGTCACGGCATGTTGACAAGTTCTCGCTCGACGAGCGACAACATCTGTTTATCAACAAATTGTTGACGTGTGTGTGTCGTTGCTCATAAACAATGTTGATCCACTATTGTTCAATAAAAGTTTACCATGAATACGGGGCTTAAATTATGCGTTTTGTTGATTTGATTTACAAATATTATGAGCATTCAGTTCACATAGCTCAATAATATTCGTGTGGTTCACAAAATCTCTCTCTACTGCCACGTTTTTGTAAATGATTTAATACGAAATCACTCACACATTCGATTGAACTTCGGCTTATTCTAAGAGCTAATGTAACATCATCTACTTCAACAATAACACTAGGTACTTTATCTTATTGTGAAGTCTCCAGTTTTTACATAATTGAAAAATCGACATCACGTTACCATAATAGTCAGGTTCGTGACGTACTTACATTATAAGAAATTCGTAGTCACATTAAACTGTGCACAATTCCTCGTTTCGTCGACGTCGGGTTACTCCCTTACCTAATTTATAAATGCATCTCATTGTAAGTGCGTAAATGCTGCGATTTTTTTAAATATTATAAGACAGCTCACGAGTTAGATAAATAAATAAATCGTAGAAAATAACTGCCGGTGCTCGCGTCGACTAGTTGAAACCGTATCGCAGTTAATAATCGAAAGTATTTCGTAAATGATTACTTGACTATGATGACGTCACGAATACTACAATCCTCAAGGTAGCGTCGTCACAAGTAAGATCTCGAGCTAGTTTCTCGAACGAAAATTATCATAAAATTAATGTGACAAATTGTCAAGCGCGTGTAAATTGCTGGGATTGTCTGTTAATAAATCATTTAACCAATCACAGGAGTTTAAGCGTGCTCGACAATTTTTCAAAAAAATTTAGCTATAAATTTCGTTCAAGAAACTGGCGTGTCGCGTACATACTAGGCGGGCGGGGCTGCGCTTAGGGCGGCACGTAGGGCGGCGGCTTGCGGTAGGTGGGCGTGGCCTTGGGGCGCGGCGGCGTGCGCGAGGGCGCGAAGGGCGGCGGCGGGCGGTAGGGCGCGGCGTCGGGCCCGCGGTAGTCGGGCGCGGGCGGCAGCAGCGGCGGCTTCTCCTCGCGCATGATGACGGGCGACTTGTGCACGGGCTCGGCCTCGCCGCGCTCCTCCAGCTCGTCCTGGAAGATCACCGGGATGCCCTTCGAGCGGAACGCTTGCCGCTCCTCCTCGTCGCCCACGCTCATTTTACCTGGAAAGTACACAATCATTATTACGATTTGTTTGTAGTAAAGACATTAAAAGCGAGCGCCTTACTGCCTTCTGTGACAAAATAGATATGTACAGACGGCCGGCTTAATACAACGCGCGAAAGCACCCGTGCGCACGCGCCCATAGATGCCACTCGCGAGTGCGTTTGCGCGAGCGTGCACGTTACGTGTGTACGCTTCCACTTGTTGTACAGACCCGACTCTCTGTACCTATATATTTTGTGTTCCTGTGCTATACTTTGAGTCATTTGTAGCCAATCCGATAAATGTGCTATGAATTTATGAATATTCAGATTTATTTAGTATCGTACGATGGTGGCGCCCTCAACGGGAAAATTACGCAACAGTTAAACTATTTTCACTTTGATACTCAATGACACCAAAATATATTTACATAAACTTTTATAGCAATCAACTTTCAAGCATTTAGTTTTTAAAACCTTGGTGTAGTTTAGCATAGGCAAGCGATACTGTGAGGTTATTGTTTGATATAATTTAGCGCACAATTTTGAAGATTAAAATAATTCCAATACGTGAGAAGCAATGACTTTTTAATCAAAAATAATGTGGAACACTAAAATATCGTTTTGTATCTTTTAAATCACCTTATTATTCAAGCATTGTCACCTCCTACAGAATTAAATTGGATGTTAGTTAACCCGTAATATGCTTTTATCCAAAAATCATTATTTATTTTACACCTTTTTCCGTTAAGTTAGGCGTGCACAAGAACTTGTTGCTATGAAATTGTTACTGTCAGATAACAAATGCCGAAGTATTAGTCGTATTTAGTTATCTATTATGCTCGCCTAATCTAACAAATCTATTAAAAACCAAAATAAATCATTTTACCTGTCCGCCTTCGCCTATACAGCACGCAGGCGATGATGGCAGCCAACAATATCATACACACGATGACAATGGCCGGTATAATGAACGTCACTAAATAGTTCGGATCGGCTGCATTACTAGCTTTGTTGTTCTGAATATTCGATGATGACCCAGGATGTACTTGTATCGGTGTCTTAGGTATCTTGGTATTTTGTTCGGCGCATAGGCCGAGGGGAATGAGTCTTATGGACATGACTTTAAGGTCTTTATCGAACACGTGGTCGACGTTTTCTTTGAGCGCGCCGCCCATGGAGCCTCGCTCGTCAACTATGATCATTTTGCGTAGTTCCTCGATCTCCTTTTTAGGGCATCGGTCCATTGGTAGACTTGTGTTGTACCTGTAAAACAAAAGGTTTTTTTTGTGAAACAATTGCATTTATTAAATTAAAAGTAAAAATTAAATAAGATTTGGAGTAAAAAGGATAGTTAAAAGGTATTAGGAAAATAACTTCAAGTTACAGACGCCAGCATATCAAGCTACCCGAAACTGTCAAATCTCAACCAACCTTGAACCTAATGCCAATAGCGGTAAAGTTGAAAATCTATTAAAGAAATTTGACAGATTGTAGTAGCTTGATGTGCTGGCGTCTGCACACATACGAGATTTGTGGTACTCGGCGGGTACCTGAATTTGGTACCGGTACCACCTGGAACTAGTACTCCAGTACCGAAATGACAAGAACCGCTAAGTACCGGTACAGAACCTGTACTTTTGGTACCGGTTCCAAGAACTGCATCGGAATAAAACATAACTGGAGAAACACCTGCAGTGCTATTCTGTAAAAATCTCACCGTGAAAACTAAGGTGAAGTGAGCTGTCATTCTACCTGATGTTAGGGATTGCCTCCATTGATAGTTCACTTCACGCTCACTTCACCTATGTTATTACGGTTAGATTTTTACAGTCTGTAACTAAGCCTTCGGGGATTCAATACCCTATTTCTTTAACAGTTTGGCATGACTCACCATATTATAGTTGTTGGATTATTCGTGATGCTCTGTATCCGGATATTTTCAGTCTCTCTCTGTCCGAACAAGGCCGCCAACTTCTCGACCACCTTGCGTTTGTTGTTGGCATCGTACGCGAGCTTCGGGAACGGATATTCCATGGTCATTTGGAACTCTACTGTGGGTCTGATTGTCGGTGCCTTAGCTACTTCCACTATCAAACTGTCGTAGGCACTCTTCTTGCTTGAGTCTTCGGCAATCTGGAATAATAAATTTAACATTAGGCTCCAATTGGGCTCCGCCGCAGCAAAAGATAAATTTATGTACTTATTTTTCTCAAAAAGGCGAAGGAAAACTTTGCGTGGAAACCACCATGTCCTGGAACCGAGAAGTTCGAAGACATGTGATATCCACCAACCAGCACTGGGCCCGCGTGGTGGATTATGGCCCACTCCCTCTCACAGTGAGGACGCAGCAGTGGCAACATTACAGGCTGATCATGCTTATTTCATAAAATGTTCCTAGTTTGTTGATATTTTTAAATTTAAATAAAAGGGATCCTAATCTGTGCGAACTACATTCGAGTTCTTCAATCAACGTTATCGAGTGTCTACAATAGTTCTAATCGACGAGGCTTTGAAAATCGAAAATAGAACGCATCCCGCCTAAAAAGAAGCCTGTGACGAGAGGTTGCTTGGGTTGTAATTTTTATACTACACACATCAAAAGTGTCTAGGGATCAACATATATTTTTGCAATAACTTTTCTCCTGATTGATATTAATTAAAATTTTCTTTAAGGATTCATCAAATAAAGTGTTTTCGTTTGTCACAGTAACGATAAACCAAGTCACCTTTGCATTAATAAAGAAATTTGCCATTTTCCTAATAAAGGGATTTTTGACATTTGAACCACTAACACAAAAGTTCGAAAAAAAGACTGAAATAACAGTTTTCTCTAAAATTTTATTGGGTAACTTAAACAATTAATAATCCGTGTTTCTACCGCGAACACTAACAACACAAGAACATCGGTTTGGCATACTCAAAATGAGTTCATCCAAATCACGCTGTGGAATGGCCGCCCATGTTCGTTGCAACAACAAAAAAAGGTCTTCTTGCGACTGGATACCCTCCATATTCGGCAGAGCTCTTCTCTGTAGCATATCCCATGCATGCTCAATCGGGTTCAAGTCTGGCGACTGAGCAGGCCAGGGCAGGACATTGATGTTAGCTGCGGCGAGAGTCTGTCTTACAACTCTTGCGGTGTGCGGTCGTGCATTATCATGCATTAACTGAAATAAGGGACCGATTTGCACTTGTAGAGGAACGATGACGTCTGATACAATCGTCTCAGCATAAATTTGAGCGTTGAGGTTGCCTCTGATCCAAATCAACTCAGTTCTTCCGCCGATCCAAATACCCGCCCATACCAGGATGGTTCCACCACTATAAGGATGGACTTCCTGGCAGGATTTTAATCGCTGTTGGCGTCCAGGGGTTCTCCAGTGTCGTATACGTCTTGTATCCGGTCTCATACCAAAACGAGACTCATCAGAAAAGCACACGAAACGCCATTGTTCTTCTGCCCAATTTCTGTGTTCAAGAGCCCATTGATATCGAATCCTACGATTGTGCATTGCTATAGGTGGTACCCGTAGCGGTCTTCGGGAATGAAGGTTCACTTCATGCAAGCGGTTTCTGACTGTTTGGTCGCTAATTAAGTTCCCTGAAGAGTGATGAAGCCTCACGGCTAACATCATGGCGGTTATTGTTGGAGCTCTTCGAGTTAAGATTTGAATGTATCGGTCTTGTCTCTGTGTGGTGCAGCGATACCGTCCTCCATGGCGCTCAGCCACGGTACCAGTGCTTCGGTAACGTGTCCAAAGTCGACTGATAACACTCTGACTTGTATTCAGAGCTAAAGCCACAGTACGTTGCCGGGAACCAGCTTCTATCATTCCCACGGCTCTGAGCATTTCTTCCCTGCTTAAATGACGTCGCCGCTCCATAATAACGTTGGTTTTAATCAGTAGTAGGGAAACAGTAGCACTAATAATGTCTTCAATGCGTTTTATGTTTTTATAGGGAAAATACTGACAGCTGATTTTCATCTTTTACTCGAATTTGATTCACAGTTCCTGATTCAAATTATGAAATGCACCAAAAAGGATCCATATAAATTTATAAAATCATAAATTTATTACAAAGCCACATCTCAATCTCAAGAAATCCGCATAAAAATGCTTGATCCCTAGACACTTTTGATGTGTGTATTTTGCATAATCAGCCCAATCGTCATAGTTGCCAAGCGAGGCTCCACGGGCGGCGTTGACCACGTGTTCGATATAGACCTTAAAGTCATGTCCATAAGACTCATTCCCCTCGGTCTATGCGCCGAACAAAATACTAAGATACCGATACAAGTACATTGTGGGTCATCGAATCGGTATACTTTTTTGAAATAAGCAAAATGATTTTAGCAATGTTAAATATTATGAAAATATATAAAATCTAACAGTAATAAATCCTCACCAGTTGGTAAGACACACTGCCCTCGTCGCTCGGCGCGGGTAGACCGTAGAACTCTTGATTCTTGGCGTCAAACTGCAGCCAGTGACCGGCTGGCAGTTCCGTGCGGTCGCTGTAGCGGAGAGAGAGGGCCAGGTTGCGGGTGCCGCCGTCTTCTGGGTCGAAGAATGTGTCCTGGGGAAGGAGCGGTTTTATATGTGTATTGGAATATTAGTTCCTTGGACTGTGTCATCATCATCATCATCTGCCTAGCCTTTTCCCAACTATGTTGGGGTCGGCTTTCGTCTAACCGGATGCAGTTGAATACCAGTATTTTTCATGGAGCGACTGCCTATCTGACCTCCACAACCCAGTTACTGGGTAATACGATACCCCTGGTAAGACTAGTTGTCACATTTTCGGGCTTCTGACTACCCGTAACGACTGTCAAAGATCCACGAATGACAACCGGGACCAACGGCTTAACGTGCTTTCCCAGGCACGGAGGGGTATTTGTCTAAGCGAGGGTCAAAACTGTTACAAATAGCAAAATTCTCTAGTAACTTTTTATTGCTGAATGGGCTCGCTCTTGACCTCGATTACGGTTGATGAAAAGCGATGGATGAGCACCGACGAAACCACCACGCATCTACGAAACACAGCAGGCTGCTTGACGCCGGACTGCGGTAAGAGGGTGGTCGCAAACCAGCCGGGCGTTAACCCTACCACCGCAAGGCGACAATTGGCCAGTCAAATAAGGTGTTGGGTGTGACTGTGCAGGATGCGCCGAGCGCTCGGATCAGTTGAGTAACTGGCGGAACAAACTGCGCTACACGAGGAGGCTTCTTTATGCATCCCAAAAAAAAAACTGATTAAAAACGAAATCACTAAAATTTACTGTAAAGAAAATTCTCCAGCATTTTACAACAATTGAACATGACAGAATGATGGTAATTTGTTATTGTCCTATAATTTTTGTTCTCATCGTGATTTCCAACGTGGAATGGATGCTAAACGTCCATCAGCTCACCTCGGGCACTTTGTAGACCAGCAGATGTCCGACGGTGGCGGTGAAGTGGTCCACCTGGTTGCGGGTGACGGGCGGGTAGGTGTCGGGCGCGCGGGTGGCGGGCGGCGCGTGCGCACACGGGCCGGCGCCGCGCCAGGCCACGCCGCCCACCTTCAGTTCAGGTTGCATGGCCCGCGCTAGGCCTGCGGATGGGCTGCCTGCATCTGTGTCGGATTCCATAATCTGAAAGAGAAGAAAACAATCGCTGTATTAATGCCACTAGAGCTACAACGAGCTAGATAAAGGGTAGTTTAGACAGGCTGCAGTCATTAACCAGTTTGTCTATCGTGACAACTATAGTCTGTTTTAAAAGTATCTGATGAAATTTTAAACCACTTCAGACATGTTTTTATTCAATAATTGCGAGGAATTGCAAATAAATCTTACTCTATTATGATGTCGTTAGAATTCTGATCTAAGCAAAATGATAGCTGAATTTAATTTGCATACGACTGTTATGCATTGATTCTTCTGAGAATATCTTGAGTATTACAATTATTAGCAATAAAAATCTGAATTACCTTCATCAGCCTGTTAATATCATCCATAGGACAGGCGGGATCCTTCGGCAACGTGTCGTTAGTCCACACGAACTCGCACATGTCACCATTCTGAGTCGTATTAAGTACTGTCAGGTGATCCATATCCGTATCTCTGAAAAATACAATCAATCATTTAGTTTATGTATCAAGATTTGTACTTCAAAGGCAGTGATTAAAGATTCCTTATAGTTAAGAGTTATTAGAACATTTAATTAATTATACAACATACTATAATAATTTGTTCAAAAGTAAAAAAATAATAAAGAATTAAATACAAAAATAAAATGTAACTACTTTTTATTAACGCAATATTTTGTGACAGCTATGGTCATAAAACGTGGGAGTGGGATAACAAGAGACTTAGGGTGAGATATAAAAAGCTTACGTGCAGATTCCCATAAGCGTGTCATACGAATTTATACATAAACTATATACAAAAAAGGTGTGCAGTCAGGAACGAAGTTCCTTACGTGATACTTGCACGCACACACACTCGTAAATAATAGAATGAGACAGAGAAAGTGTGAATTCAAAACGCGATTTTAATACAGAGCCATCTAGTATAAGTTTGTAGAGCGAGCGAGAGAGAGCTGTCATAAAATTGTTGCCATCTTGGATTTTCATTTTGACCTCACTATTGACTTCAGCACCCTCGAAAAACTAACTTATACTAAGTAAATTAATGTAAACTAACTCGCTCCTTCTGTGAAAGTCGCATGGAGGGAAGGATAACGCTTTTTCGTTTCGTGACGATTTTTACCAGTTTACTACAACCGCAAGCCGCGTTAAAGATCATCGATTCAATAATAAATGCTTATTGTATTTAGCTGGAATAAAGTCAAGTTAGTTCTCTACATCTCAGCCTTACTTTATAGCTTATAATAATCCCGTGCTATTAAAATAATACTCACCGCTACTTGCAGGTTTTACGACCACGATTAACAAAAAAAAAAAATTTGGTAAAGTAAATATGTCAAAAAACATACCTGAACAAGTTAACAATGCCTTCCAAGGCTCTTATCTGCCAGTCAATCGCATTATTATACTCCTTCAACAGTTTGAACTCCATGGTGAACTGGTGGTTGATGGTGCGACCACTCTTGTGTTGTTGCACAGTGATGTCTAAGGGGCCGCGAGCGACCAGACCTTCGCTGTCCTGAGCTTCGACTATGAAGTTCCAGCGAGATACGTGGGCTTCTAACGGTCTGCGGGTAGAGAAATTATTGGTTTAAGTTGGTCAGAATAAGTCATCCCTATCCAATTTGGAAGAAGTAAACCACCTTGTTAAAAGGGTGGAAGGATGGTTCGTAAAAGTACTGTTTAGTATACCAAATTTTTCAGAAAGTAACATTTCTAGACGCAATTAAAATGAGAAAGTATAAATTAGCCATATGAGGTATTAAAATTTTTGTTTGCATTTTAGTTGAGCCGAGAAGATTTAAGCGTTTAACTTCGTCTTCAAAAGTTTTAATAGTCAACCATAACATTCGTAAACGGTGTGAATATAAATGGCGGTAACAATTTTCAGCCCCAATAAAATTACACATCGTTTAGAGCAGGAATCCCCAAACTATTTTGGACAAGTGACCGCTTTTCCAAAATGAACTGTTACCTCAGACCCCCATGGCCAAATTACCTACTTTTAAGATCAACCCCGTCAACCCCCACAATCAGTTTTCGTTTATGTCGACCCCTAGGAAACCGATATCACTCGACCACTTTTGGGAATCCCTGGTTTAGAGGAAAAAAAAAGAACTAAAAAACAAAAGCATCATAAGTGTCAACATGGCCAATTTACTATACAGTTCTCATGAGATAAAGCCCGAAACACAGAGCTTAGATCACTGAAATGTTCCAAATATAGGTATACTCACAATCCATAAACTTCTCTAGCGGCTGGTATGAACTGTATCCAGGAGTTGTTGCTGAGCGGCACGTTCTCTGCCTCGTACATCGTGAATGTTAAGTTACTGCCCTCCTCCGGGTCCGTGAACAGGTCCGCAGGGATTATGTACCTGAAGAAGTTGGCTTAAGGTTATATTCTGATTTAAAAGACTGTCCATGGAGTTTCTTGCCCGTTCTACCAACCAACTACGTTTTGGAATGGGCAACTAGCTTCATCTTTCTGACTAAATCTTTGACAATCCAAGTGCCTGTGATTGGTTAATTGAAATGAGCTTGACAACCATGAAATTCAAGGGCTTATGGTAAAACCGTAAGTTATCTATCTAGCTAGTATTGTCCCACAGCAAGGCAAGAGCGCTCTTTTCTTTAGAACATTATGACTGGACAGTCACTTATTATGCGATTCTCGCAAGCGTTTCCAACGAAGGATTAAAACAAGTAGGTCCGTTTTGTGCTGAACTAATTCTAGGTTTTCGAGTGGGCCGGACACGTCGCGCGAATGCACCCGGAGAGATAGGCGAATAATGTGTTACGAATGTAATTGCGTAACACATTATCAATGGGAATCGGTTTCATTTTGACAGTTCAACAACATTCATTGCGTTATTTACGTGTTGAGCAAACAAATTTTACGAATTTATGAAGCAATGGATTAGCAATTTGCTTCAAAATTATTCAGATTCCGATTGATAGTGTGTTACGCAATTAGGGTGCTGTACACCTGAGAGAGGACATCGCCGTCGAGGTAGACCATCACGAAGGTGGTGTGACGATCTTATACGGTTTGCAGGGTCAACATGGCTAGAGATCGCACAAGACAGGGAGGTTTGGAAGGAAAAAGGAAAGGCCTTTGCCGAACAGTGGGATAAAATAAAGACAAAAAAAAAAAAAACGCAATGGCAATCTCCTTGATACCAGAAGGCCAATTCCCGTAATTAAGAACGTTAAAAATATAGTCGCAGTTTCATTTCGGCGACAAACAAAACACTTGTCAAAATGTAGGGAAATTAGAGGTATTTTTGACAGATTGAGACTGAGATCAAACTGTGAACGTTCTTAAAATTACGAGAATTGTCCCTCAAGTTTATAATCACAGATC
Organism: Globia sparganii; assembly: GCA_949316385.1. NCBI lineage: Eukaryota > Metazoa > Arthropoda > Insecta > Lepidoptera > Noctuidae > Globia > Globia sparganii. Next base: position 9,220,876 of record OX438670.1, read on the forward strand.
AAGTAAACTGCGATCTAGTCAGAATCTCAAAGAATCCCACGTCATCAATCTTTGATGTTTTCGTTAGCATTATTTTAGATTGTAGTTTTTGTGACCTACCTGAAAGCTTTGCCAGCAGTGATGGCCAGTTTCTTCATGTGGTGTTTGAGTGTGGGCGGCTGGTTGACCGGCATGGCCCATGTCACTGTTTCCGTTGTCTGGCCGATTATTGTGCTTTTACCCTCCGTCGGATTCGCTTCCTAAATTATCAAAGAATAAATAAGTAACTCATAGCTGATAGATTATTGACTGTTTTAATATTTTTGCAAACCTATTACAATTATAAGACAGAATTGATTTTTTTTAAGAATCAATATACAAGATTTTTTTACATGTTATTTTGAAACCGAAGCTTGAGGGAAGAAAAAGTTAAGTAGAAAGAAATTGAAGAATGTACACTATAATACCTACCCTTAAGAATCGTTAAAATTATGCCAAATAAATTTATACAATTTAGAAGTTTTCACTTTACCTGCCAATTAATAATTTAGAAAATGGTTTAATGTTAAATGAATGAAACCCAATCACAAACTTGAATTCAATTCGCACACACGGATGAAATAGTTAGTAAAGTACGAAATACACCTGGATGATACCGGATGTGATGATTCAGGAAGTTACGTGGATGGTTACGAACCTACTTCTACGTCTACGGACGTAGGCATATTCGCACTGTACCGGGCCCATATTTCCGATGTGCTTAGTTAGGTGCATTTTCCAATCGCATGACTATTCCATATTATATTATCGATGTTTCAGACATATTTAGACGTAGGACCCGTGCGTCTTGATCCGTGAGTCTGATATTATTGCAGAACAAGCAATTTCAGGTTTAAAATTTTGTTTGAGATTATCTCATCAGACAATCGGAAACATGTTCCCGGCCACCAGTGTAATCCATTACAGACCTGTTTGGTGACTTCCTGTAAAGTGGTCTCAGGAGTCGGCGTCGTAGTGGGCGGAGGTGTCGGCGTAGTGGTGGGGGCAGTTGTCGGCGGAGGCGCCGGAGTCGTCGGCGTTGTCGGCGGAGTTGTCGGCGTTGTCGGCGGCGGCGGGGGAGCCGCTGTCGGTGTAGTAGTCGGCGGCGGCGTCGGCGTCGGTATCTCAGGAGCCGGGGTTGGCAACGTCACATTCTCTCTCTCCGTCGAAGAAGACATCGCGGGTAGTTCGTTCGACTCACGGATTATTACGGTTTGCTGAAAGTGCCATGCGGACGCTCACACGATGTGTTGTGAAATATAGACGTTAAGACAACGTTATAGAGGCCAGATTTGTATATACAGATTTAAAGTTGAAAATGTATTTACAGAAAATTAGTCCAGAAAGATAGAATATTAGGAATCCCAATGCATCTTAATTTATTGTGTTTTTACACCCGAATACGTTATGCTGTGTATGCACACGCAGTTTTAATACATCAAATAATTCCGTATCGTTGTCTTCACGTCGCAGATTAGTCGAGTACATACCTATTTAGTTATTCTAAATGGGGTATGAATCCTGTGAAACCCATCAACTACCCAAGGTTAAATAAAATCAACTCACACACGATTAGTTTCAACTTTTACAGGTGTGAGTTAGGATGATATAGATATATAGATACGTACCAATTCCGGTTCTAAAGTCGTGGTTTCTTCGACGATGGCTGGTATGAAGGGATCGAGGCGTCGAGGGCTGATAGGTAGCGTCGGGGCCAAAGATATGTTAACGTTGGTTGTCTCTGATGGTGAAGCCGACAGTGCGGTGATACCAACTTCGTTATGCTGCAGAAAAGTATGCGTTTAGTATTTGTTGTGAGTTTGTGAAGGTGTGAAGTGTACAGTGGAAACTATGTGCTGTTAGTCACTGTCTGTGTGTGACTTGGTAGTCGTTACACGTCTACTATGAAAACAATAATACATATAATGTTTCAGATAAGTGACAAGTATTTTTGTACTTTTTGTCATGTAAAGAGTTGTTATGGCGTAATTTGGAATACGCTTTTATCTCTTACAAGACAAGGACAGCCTGTTTTGATTATTACGTCAGTTTTCATAGTAGGCGGTCAAGAATTGCATGTATCTATTAATAAATTAGTCAAAATAAGGGTATTATCTGTTAACGTACAAAGTTTCTAAACTGAATATTATCACAGTCATGCTAATTGTTCACAAACACGTTCTAATTTCTACTAGAGATGCACTATAATTTAAACTAAATTTTCAAAACGCGCATTGACAATAATTTGATCAATTCAAAATAATACTAAGACATTTCAAAACTATCTAAAACATCTTCACATATAAAAGAGAACTAAATTCTTAATACATTAAGGTTAGTACGGTTGTAATTACACAATATATAAAAAATATATACAGTATACATTTCAATACTTTAGCATTCTAAAATATATTAATACCTAAGTAACAAAATACACACTGAAACAAACATACCTACTTAATTGGGGTTAGTGTAATTGTGTAAAAGGGTTTAGCTTGCACAACTGTTTTTGAGACCTATTTTTGATATGACGTAGCACCACGTTCAGTCATCGTTAGGTCAAGCGCACATCAATAGCACCTAGCACTTGAATTACGAAAACCACTCTTATTGCTAAGAAATAAAGGTGCTGTCAATGTCAAATTGTTACCATGGGCTTGAATGATAAACGCGATAACTCGACAACACGCGATTTAATGCGACTACTTACGATGGACATGTCAGTCGCAGACGCAAATGGATATAAGCTTTTCTACAGTTGTGCTAGCTATGACAGATCGACTCCTATGAGCGAATGCAGTTAATACCAAGTTAATACAAACAAACCTAAACTACAATCTAGCTTCAAACGTAGCATGCGACCGGGCCACAACACGCACATGCATAAGACACGTAAACTCGAGAGCGGGTTACGACAAACCTCTGTGGTATACGAGTTAGTTGCGGACTCGGGAGTGGTATCCTCACGGGCATCCTCGGTGGTAGTGGGCGGGGCGCTCGGCGGAGGGGGCGGGGCCAACGTAGGGGGTGCGGGCGGAGGGAATGGGGACGGGGAGGGGACTGGGAGGGGGGGCAGGAAGGCCGGGGTCGGCGGCGGGGCGGCGCTCTCGGTCTGAAACGTGTCGGTGCTTGTGTGTGGCGCGCCGGGCGGGGCTGGCGGGGCGGGGGAGGGGGAGGGGGGCGCGGGCTCGCCGTGGTGGTGGCGGTGCGGGTGCGGGGCGGGGGCGAGGGGGGCGAGGGGCTGCACCTAGCGGCGCCGCGACACACACGCACGTTAGTACGCACACCCTTACGTACCCAAGAGCGCTGTCTGTGGTTATATGGTCTTGGCTACATGGACTCAGATAATAAAGCGGCGACGTCTATCTATCTTTTGAATCCTCACGAGACCATCCATACGGCAACAGACTAACTTTATAGTCGAGGCTGCTTCAATGAAACGCCATCAATACGGACCAGTCTAATTCGATTCGCAAGTCAATATATAATTAATTTCTAATTTGCGGTACTATTCTATATTAGGTATATTTTCGAAATTACCATAGCCATTTATATTCTAAGTGCAATTTCAGTGCTGTATTAATAGTGCTTGAAAAGATCTTTTAAGCATAATTATTTTATTTATTATCATTCAGTGATAGGCTCTTGAACAAGATAAAAGTTCGAAGACGGTTGGGGAAAGTGCGCTGGGTTAAAATTATGTTTGCAATAATGTATTTGAATAATTGCTTCTTGTGTAATATTAATCGGTTGAAGGACACCAAACGAGGACCAGTAAAGTTTTATTGTTATTACGTCTAGGGGCGTTTAGTGTCCCGCAAAGTGTTTTATTGTTATTACGTCTAGGGGCGTTTAGTGTCCCGCAAAGTGTTTTATTGTTATTACGTCTAGGGGCGTTTAGTGTCCCGCAAAGTGTTTTATTGTTATTACGTCTAGGGGCGTTTAGTGTCCCGCAAAGTGTTTTATTGTTATTACGTCTAGGGGCGTTTAGTGTCCCGCAAAGTGTTTTATTGTTATTACGTCTAGGGGCGTTTAGTGTCCCGCAAAGTGTTTATCAAAAGTGACAGTGGTCGAAGCGCAATAAATTTTCTTAGTCCATGCGTAACACGAATACGCTTTAGCTTTGATTAATATGCTCCAGTTAGTCTGTTTATATACATACAGTGATGAACAAAGCGTTTATGTCAAGCGTTGTTATAACCACACACAAAGCTCACAATATTATGTTTATATTATAAGGTAAACTTAATAATAATAATCATGTTTCAGTTGTTTATGGGATGTCAAATGAATGTTTGGGAAGTCATGTACTTATGTCAAATTAAAGTGTTTTTTGGAAGTAGAATGCAACTTAAATTAAAAACAAATAAAGGGACTCAACGAATTACACTTTCGGTTTGTCTCAAGTGATAAAGGATACTTCATTCAACATTCCATGCTATGTGGTTCCCAGTACGAACGCTGCTATAATGTGATGAACATTAAAGTGCAAGATATTCATTCCGTAGTATAATGTGGGATGACTAAACTTGCTCATTGGGAAATACATGCCTGTTTGATAAACAAAGACTGTCTTCGTCCAGCTTGCTTCTACAAATATAATTATACGACATTAATTATTTAAATATTCATTGTTTGGACAAACAGTTAGGTATATTTCCCAGTGAGTCGTAGGTACGTATGATGCATAAGTACTAAGAAACATAGAATGTATGACAGTTCCACACTAGAATAAAATATGAGTTGCATTGATAACATTAAATGATTCATTGTCGTGTGATGAAGTGATTTTTATATTGCTTTTTTATTCACTCAGTGCATGATGTAAGTGATCGCTTTTTAAAGCGCATAAGCACATAAAATTGGTATAATTGTTAGTCTTGTCTTAATATCTCTTTTTATATTGGATGGGTAGGTAGTTATATTATAATGGAGTGAATAAAGCTATTAGTTACCCCCACAGGACCTTACTTTATCAATCTCATAACCATAACACCAGTTATTTATTATTCTAGTTTCTTTGTTATTAAGAAATAGGTGAAACTCATTTCTAACCTCTAAACCAATTCATATTAACTTCACTTCAAATTAAGAAGACATTAAAATATTAATCAGTCTAACTACCATCCAGTATTTGTTATTATATTAACAGCATTTCTTATGTTACGGCTACATTGTCGTTAGAAAGCGAACTACACTTCGCGCGCTGTCTGTTTACAGCGAGGCGTCGTCATAAAGTGTAGTTCGCCTTATCGCGACAATGTGGTCGTAATATTTGAGGATGATCGAACATTTATAGATTTAATTTAAAATATTGAAATGCTCATGTCAAAGACGAAAAGACGGCGACACACATCACAACAGTTACGACCAGCTTCGTCAGAATTTTAACAATGTCACATCTTCTCTGTATAATTTTGTCACTTATTTTTTTTTCTAGATTTTTATTTTTATTTTCGTTCGCCAATAACTCTATTTGGCTACTACAATCGATTTAGGCAGGCTAAACTTTTATTTGTCAAATAAATACAATACCAAGTTTGACTTGAAAAGTTATATAGTTTAAAATCCTGTTTTATCAGACGAAACCGAGGTGGTACAGTAAAAGAAAAAAGTTTTGCATTTGATGATTTGTGAACACAGTCATAATATTACTTAAAACTCGATGTATCTTCAAAAGTAACCTTTAAGCCAAGTATTAGTACTAAGCAGATGTGACATTGCCAATACCCTGCCGAACATAACCCGAGAGCATCCGATGTCTTCCGAACGAAGCACAGTACTCACCAGGCCGGTGATGCCGACGTCGTTGTTAGTGTAGCCGTCCTCGTCGTCATTGTCGTCGTAGCCGCTGTAGTCCGCGTCGGCGTCGTCGGCGTCGTCTTCGCCGTCGTATTCGGCGTCATAGATGCCGCCGCCTGAGCCCTCAAGCTGGAACAGTGAGACATGTGGTTTAAGTTCAGAACTTCAGAAGGGTACTTTGTTGACAAGCAGATCTGAGTGAATGCTGACTATAATCTTAGGTCCTGACGTACGTTCAAAGGAGACTGGGTAAAAGTGGTATATGGACTAATAGCGATACGGTTTTGAAGTTGAAGGTTTGAAGGGATACCCCATCTTTGCCCTTGTACAAAGGGGCATTAAAACCTGACCCGCCAATTTTTTGAGAAATAATAGGTACTTTTAGTATTTACAGTTTTTTTTCTTTTCTTTCCAGGAGGATTTTTATTTTATTTATTTATTTATTTATATATACTTTATTGTACACCAGAAAATACTTAACAAAAAAAAAAACAATTATTACTACAAAACATACAATGGGCGGCCTTATCGCTTTCTGCGATCTCTTCCAGGCAACCTTGGAATGGACAGCGATTGCGTGGATAAATAAAAATGGGGTTGTCAATGGTGCAACATAATATACAAGCTGTATAATAGATACATAAATAAATGCATACTAAATATACATACAAACAACGAAAATAAATGACGACTACAGATTATTGCGTTACGAAAACAAGATCACAACAACAAGTAATGTCCCTTCACCAGCCTCTTAAACACAGCTAACGATTGCGCGCGTTTTATTTGAACTGGAAATGCATTCCATAAACGAGCGGCCTGAACAGAGAAGTATTTGTCGAAAAATGTTGTGGAATGCATTGGCATTTTAAGCTTTAAATTATCCGATGATCTCACAACCTTCGTGTGGGAGTCGCAAAGATACTGAAAACGGTTTTTAAGATAGAGGGGTGGATGGGGAAAAGAGCACATTATACAATAGGGAAAGAATATGAGCATTCCGGCGAAGGCGAATTGGTAACCACTTGAGCTTCAGATGAAATTCGGAAACATGGTCATATTTGCGCAAAACCGAATATGAACCTTATACAGACATTTTGAAGCCGCTCAAGTTTATCGAGTTGGTCTTGGGTAAGGTCAAGATAGCTGGCATCAGCATAATCTAGAATGGGTAGAAGAAGTGATTGTGCAAGTGCAATCTTAGTGGCAGTTGGTAGAAAATTACGCAGTCTCTTCAAAGATGCAGCGGATGCAAATAGCTTGCGGCTAACTTCCTGCAGCTGGGCAGTCCAAGAGAAGTTCTTGTCAATGAATATCCCCAGGTTTTTAACTTTTTCGCTGAACGGAATAATAGAGTTGTCAAAAGAAACTTGAGGAAGAGTCGTCCAGTCAATCCTTGAGACCGTCCTAGAACTGCCAACCACAATAACCGGCGTCTTTATGGGGTTGACCATAAGTCCATACCTCCTCCTCCTTTTATTTTTTTTTAAACTCCGGTTTCTTTCGTGTAATCCGTTCCTCAGGGAAATGGGTACCACTCGAAAACAAAAAGTTTGTAACTTTGATAAGGAGAACCAGATTGGTTTTCTGGATATTATGTTGAGGTCTCTTTGCTTTTAACGGTGACGTCATATATCACCCTTAAATAGCCACTAGGTAGTTATTTAATTACCTGTCTCTTAATTCTGGGCGCAGGCTGTAAGGCCTGTAGTCTCCAGCCAATGACGGGCAGCCGCAGTACGTGCGCAAGAGTGCCATCCCGCGCCTGTTCCCGCAGACCAGCTACCAACACTTTGTGGTGGTTCCATAACTTGTTGCCGCAGCCCACCTGTAAAATAAGATAGAAACGCGTGTGTTTACATCTTTGTTCCATTTTTATAGTTGTCTAGTTTAGTTCTGTTCGGACAAAATGTAAGTAATCGAAACGAAAAGAGAAATTGAGTCTAGAGAGTTATTTAAGTGGGTTGGACGGGTAGGGTATCCCCAGGGAAAAACTAAGATTTTTACATGTACATATGCCATGCACATCATGATATAATTTATTATAATTATTATTAACTCCGCGCTTGCTTGAAAACTATTTTGGGCAGAGGTCGGCGCGGACGCAGACGGACCTTTTATTTCGCTATTATTATGCAATATGCATCCATCAACTATAATTCATTGTGATGTATTTATAGGATGCATCATCATTTTCATATAGTTTGTTAATCCTTTAAATATGATGAGAAATAAAGTGCCTCTTTGTATGTCAGACGCATAGGTCGAACGTGACTAATGGGTGAGGCTGTTCCAAACATTGAACACCGATAAATATTTATAACTTAATCTTTGTTTCCTTGATAGTTTTATTAGCATGAACATTAGATGAATATAAATTCTGGTATTCAGCTGTATCCGTTTAGACTGGAAGCCGACCTCAATAAAGTTGGGAAAAGGCTGGGCAGATGATGATAATTATGTGAATATACAATGTATGCATTTGTTTAAGCGTCAGATATATAATTCGACGCATTTTAAATAACTAGTGAATGGAATAATCTCGAAAATTAAACTAAATGAGTCTGCTAGTTGCCTATACAAAAATAAATGTTAGGTCTTATGTTAGACGAAAACACGATATCATAAAATTTTCTCTATAGAAAAAAATCCAAAGTTACCTCCAAACCGAACAATAAACCGCTGGTATTCAAAAAATATTTCAAATTAGATCATGAAACTTTGTATACTAACCGAACTAACTATAAAGCAGGTCTTATGTTATTTATTTTTTTTAAATTACCATTATTTTCACCGTAAAAAGCAAATACCTAAACTATTGGGGCTGCCTGCCGCCTAGCACCGCACTCTGTCTCGCTCTCACTCAGTCCGCGAGCAGTATCGTGCGAGCGAGATAAAGAGTGAATTTTAGCTGAGGTAGTGTAGGCTCTTAATACATTTTATTTCAATAAAATCTCTAAGAGAGAGAGAGCAGTGGTGGCCCAGTACTAACGGCTGCAACATACGAGTAATAGGACGTAAGTTCGAACGAACCCAGAGAGACGCTTTATTTTGTGTAAATTATTAAATCACCACTGCTCTAAAAAACGGTGAAAGAAAACATCGTGATGAAACCCAAATATTCGAAGACAGTGACATCTACCGGTCCACTCCCTCTCACAGAGAGACCTGTGTCCCAGCAGTGGGAACATTCATAATCAGCCTATATTATTAGCAGGAAAAAAAATGCTATTATGCTTTAAGCTAAAATCACTAAAATTATAGTAAAGTTTATTCTTTAAATAGAGTTTACTATATTCAGCATCTATGTAGCCAACATAGGTCGCCTTTTATGTGACAGAGAGGCCAAAGCTAGTATTTGCCAGTTAACCTCGGACAACAACGACGCTGTGTTGAGTATCAGTCACATGCTCCAATGTCCATTTAACTAATCTAACTAGCTGACAATGTGAATTTATTTATCTTAAAATATTTACATAATTTTAAAGCTAACATTTTTAGGATAATAATATGTACAAGTATATAAAAAGGAAATAATCATAAGTCAACAGGTCAGTACTGGCAGCATTGCCACGTTGTATGGCAATGCTAATTCTTTGGTCAAAAAACAGACTGGCCCTCTCGTTCATGTGAAGAGTCGACCAAAAGCTTGGCAATGTCGAAAAACTAAGTGGGCACTTGGACCCCATGGCCCCCCTTTTTTTTTGGGGGGATGGGAAAACATCAAATGACCCCTCCCGCTCTGGGTGGAGCGACAGGGAGTGTCAGACTCTTCCTGACTAAAACCTACCCGTGTTCCTTCCTTAGCCCTTTATGTTCTGGGGCAGCGGTAACCCTTTCGGACAATCCCGCTGCCCCGGCAGGCTTCGGCCCTTACGGGCCCCTTCCTTAATGCTGACATCGGACACGTACGCGCCGTCCGGCACGGGCCTGGTCCTGATCGGACAGTAAGTTACCCATTACACTCCGTTCGCAGGCCCAACCCTTTGGCCCCTGGAGTTTCAATCCCAAACGGCTGACAATACTGTATTTTTCCTCTAGTATCGGCAAAAAGTGATAAAAGTCCCAGCCATGATAAAAATGTTAGCCAATCAGCAAGGTTTAGGAACTGTCCAGGCTGCGCCGAACTAGACTAGAGGCAACTTTAATGTTTAAATGACTTACGTTAAGATAGATGGCAGTAGTGGCATCTCCGTGCCTACGCTGTGAGGAACCAGTCCCACTCATGATGGTGTCAGCATGCGTCTCCGCTTTGTACGGCTCCATCCAGAACTCGTTCTGAAAATATAAACAAAGTTAGTTTAAAAAAGATTTTTAAGAGATCACAGAAAATATGCGAGACGTTTACCAAGCTATTTGACTATCATCATCTGCCTAGCCTTTCTTTTTTATGTTGGGGTCGGCTTCCAGTCTATAGCCAGATGCAGATGAATAGCAGTATCTTACATGAAGCGACTGTCTATCAGAACTCCACAACCCAGTTACGGTTACAGTTACAATTGGTAAGAATGGTTATCAGATTTTCGGGCTTCTAACGACGCGTAACGACTGTCAAAGATCCACGAATGACAGCCGAAACCAACGGATTAACGTACTTTCCGAGGCAATGTGGGGGGTCTTGGTATGTAAAGGTGATGACCCATCCACGGACCAACCGCGGCAAGCGTAGCTTAAACTGATCGATCGACCCGTGCGGCTGTTATTACATCATTCATCGTCATTTGGGCTAGTAAGAGAAATAATAACACTGGTTAACAAAATTCAAACTTTTTCGTGCCACACGGACTTTTTTGATATTTTTTACTTTAATTGGTGATTGTAAGAAAAAATAAACAGTTAAAAAAAATTTGCTAGCCGACGATTTTATTCTATTGAGTAATTTAAAATATTAAGAAAAAATACAGATCTCGTAAATCAAACGTTTATTTTTTTATAAATTACTTAATAATTTAAGATTTTCTTGAATGTTTAGCTTCTGGTTGGTCCCTTTTAACTGTCCAGCAGTAATCCGCTAACATATTTGGGCTCCATTTGCCCTGGTACCGCTTTTCCATACTAGAAATGTCCTGGTGGAACCTCTCGCCGTGCTCGTCACTGACAGCCCCTAAATTGTCAGGAAAAAAATCCAGGTGCGAGTCTAAAAAATGGATCTTGAGTGACATGTTGCAACCCAATGCTTGATATGACAATAAGAGCTCGCTAACCAACTCTCTGTAGCTGTCACTCTTGTGGTTGCCCAAAAAATTTGCAACAACATTTTTAAATGCGTTCCATGCACATTTTTCTAAACCGCTTAATTTTTCTTCAAATGTTGAATCTTTTATTAACTCCCTGATTTGAGGGCCAACAAAAATACCCTCTTTTATTTTTGCATCACTTATTTTAGGGAATTTTTCTTTTAGGTACAAAAATCCACTCCCACTGCGATCCATTCCCTTCACAAAATTTTTTATTAATCCTAATTTGATATGCAATGGTGGTAAAAGCACATTATTTGGCTCTACAAGGGGTAAATACTTTACATTTTTTTGGCCAGGAACTAACGATGCACGCGTAGGCCATGTTTTTTTATATAGTGATTAGTTCTGTCTCGGCTATCCCATTCACATAAAAAGCAGCAAAACTTTGTATAACCCAGCTGAAGTCCAAGTAATAGTGCAATAACTTTAAGATCACCGCAGATTTTGAAGGAATAGGTACTGTAATTTATTTTTTCAAGTAAAAGTTTCATATTTTCATAGGTTTCTTTCATATTTGAAGCATGGGCCACAGGTACAGACGGAAGCATATTTCCATTATGCAATAAAACTGCTTTTAGACTTGCCTTCGAAGAATCAATGAATAAACTCCACTGAGAGAGTTCAAAATCTATGTCCAACATTTTCATAATCTCATTTATGTTATTGCAAAACACCAAATCTCCATCCTGAGAAAAATACGTTCTGAAGTGTTGATCACGGTTTCGAAAATAGCTAACTTTTGTATTATGATGTAGCAAATTCCATTCTTTTAGACGAGATCCTAATAGTTCCGACTGCTTTTTTGACAAATTTAAATCCCTAACCAAATCATTTAGGTCTCCTTGAGTTATCAAATGTGGCTCCTTTTCAATTCCTCCAAACTCAAAGTCATCTTCCTCGTCAACACATAGACTTGAAGTAGACGGTTGTGAATGGTCGTTCTCAACAGACGTTGTTGCAACTGGTATTAGTTCTGGCATTTTTTTACAATGAGAGACTGGTCTTATAGCAGAAGATACGTTAGGGTAGATAACTGTGTTTTTTTTCTTGTAATTTATACCTTTTATGTCAGTGAGGCAAAAATAGCAATCCGAAACGTGATCTCGCGGTTCAGTCCATATCATGGGTACAGCAAACGGCATAGCTCGTGCACCTTTCTTCCAGTCGGTTAAATTTTTCACACACGTTATGCAACAGACATGAGGGGCCCAGAATTTGTCTTGATGGGCGACAGAAAAACCAAAACATTGGTGATAACACTCCAGCACAAGATTCGTAAAATTTCGTCGTTGTTTTTTTAATGTAAGTATTCCGCAGACATAACAAAAAGAGTTAGGGTCATTATTACACTTCCTCGACATGTTCACAGGATTAATAAATCACAAAAAATATTCAAATTCAACTACAAATACTTTTATGACGATTTACTTGTGAGCGTTTCTGTTAATATACCGCCGTAGTACTAGTTATGAGTATTACCGTATCACAACAAATATGAGGCTAACTGACAGATGACAACTGTCATTTAATGATGAGGGTAGATTGATAAAACAAAATTAGCTATCAAAGTTCGTGTGGCAAAATCAGTGTTGACCAGTGTAATTGGGTGGCCTAATAGAGGTAAGTCGTCAACCTGTTGGTTACTTAGCATTTAAGGTTGCTGGCTATTTTGGGTGGCTGTAACTTTTCTTTTACACTGATGTAATCTTTTTTTTATACAGGGTTACTTTTAAATGACCAGCCAAATTTTAGGATGTGGTACAGATCATCAAACTAAACAACTTTCTCCATGGGACTAACATCGTAATCGCGAATAAAAATTCAGCCGTCCCATAAGTTTAGGTCGAGTAAGTATTAAATTTTCTATGGGACAGTTGATAAATTTTTCGAGATTACGATATTGGTCCCATGGAGAAAGTTGTTTAGTTTGATGGTCTGTACCACATCCTTAAATTTGGCTGGTCATTGAAAAGTAACCCTGTATTTGAAATGGGTTTGCTCTTGACTCTAGTCTATGTCAAGGAAGGTGACAGAGACAAAGTCGACGATGGAGTGAGCTTACCCAGAAGAAGCCTGTTCACTCTCACTTTGAAGAGATTCGGGTTGTATGCGCTCTGAAATACAGACCAATGTAGAAAGTCCCACTCTTTTGCTGTGCGCATTATAAAGGACATTTTTGAAAACGCTTAGTGCGAATTAGTGGTATAGCAACTAGGCAGGGATGGTAACTTGCAGTGCGTCTAGATATCCGAAGGTAGAAATAAAAATAAAAATTTAGTTTTTATATAGCATACAACTTACACCATCAAGCGCCATGAAGCTGGCGAGCTGCATGAGCGCTCGTATCCTCTGCCGCGGCGCCACGCTGTGGAAGGAGCCGTCCACCATGATGACCAGCACCAGCCGACTCTCCTCACCGAAGCAGGATCCATATTTAGAGTGAGGTTTGTCTTGGGCTTTCTTCACCTGTAATTGAAATAGAACTTCGTTATAGTTAATGCATAACGCCTGAACTAAATACGATTCTGGGACCAGATAGACAATCTCTCCCGCGTCGAAAAACAATAGAAGCGAAAATGCTTTCAAACCACGAAATAACAACACGTATAGCTGTACAAGCACAAAAAAACGGACGGACGGTTTGCGTTTCGTGTTTCACGAACTGTGTCCAAATAAACGTTATTCTTTCTTTCTTTACAAGAATCTTTAGGCGCGTGGCTAAAATCGGAACTAACGCCGCCATCTCATTTTTCAAGACTTTTCACAAAACAATTGCTCAAAAATGTTTACCAACAGTGCCCTCGTCATTAAATCGCCAAAAAATCCTTGTAGTATTGGAAAGAAGTTTATCGAAGCCGATAATAAGGAAAAGAAAGGCAACGACTGCTGACGAACTTCCTGGTAAATCATTATTATGTAGCAATTAACTCTCCAACTCATGGCAGATTCTCTGAGAAAGTTAAGTAGGTAAGGTACGACACAGACGCTTACGAATGCCACTAACATTACCGTGCGAATACGTTTCCCTTTATTTATTTTACCATATGTACACACAATACAGACAAGAAAAAAATAACAGAAAAATAGGTACAAAGGTGATGATTGTTGGTCTTGTTTTTTTGTATTTTACCATCTTTTTATACCATGTTTTTAAGCAAATAAATATTATTCTATTCTATTATTATTTTCTATTTTCATTTCCTATCTTATTTGCCCTAAATGAGTTTCTAGTAGTTTCATCTTCTTTCTGAGAGTTTTGAGAGTATTTCATACCGGAAATTAATGATGTACCCACCTACCTACATAAATATTGCCAAAGCCAATCACTTGAAGGTAACATTAAGAAAACGAGGACACAATTTCCGCAGTATCATTACTTCTAAAATTACCATGACAGTACATAATGTAAATGATCCTCCTACATTGAAATGTGCGGGTGGAGTGAAATAAAAATTCATTTATTACAACCGCACCCCTGACCGCTGTTTGTAAATGTAATGTCAATAATATAATTGAACGGCAGTATGAACAAGCCAACTGTCGCTTACTTTATTGGCCACCGCCTTCCACAGTAAAATATCGGTATTCTGTACATATGTAACAACATTGGTACATGGATACTTTAATTTTTATAGTCTCCAGTATCTGTCAGCGTCGAATAAAACGATTGATTTATGTTTAGCAATCTATAACGGTACTTATGTACCATATCGTTAATAAAGGCCATTTGTTTGTAACAGGCCCTGTCTGTGCATATTTTAATAGTTAAATACGATATTTAACTAAGCATATCTAGCGAGCATACTAATAAATTATTGGTATGTTTCACTGAAACTATTAATTACAATTACATAATTACGATATATCTTCGTAATTAGACAATTACGAAGATATATCGTAATTATGTAGTCCGTCTTACGTCTGAAATGTAATGGCAGACGCCATTACATTTCAGACGTAAGACGGACTATCATTAATACTCGACATTCACGAGGCTAGTTTTTCAAAGCTAGGATAGCAAGCTCTATATACTATCCCGGCTTGGCATATGCTGTTTAAATGATACCAGATAATGTTAAGCCAGTACAGTACAACACGTAGTTGTGGTCAGAACAATATAATATCATTGGGTCAGAAAAACAGAACTCGTAGTCACTGCACATTAGCCAATCGAATACTAGCTTCGCCGGCCACAAGAAGCTAGTATACAAGCCAGGATAGTAAAATCAGTGGTGGGGTTGTTACTAGCTCAAAAAACAGAACCTCATCCTATTTAACTATCCTAGCTTGAGACGAACTTAGAGAGATAGTTTACTAGCTTTCACACTAGTTTACTAGCCTACAAATGAAGCTAGTACTTTATACACGAAGTCAGACTTACTACCTTGCTAGCTTACTATCCTGGCTTGAAGAACTAGCCCCGTGTATCTCGGGCAATACAGAATGTGACGTCAGTACCTACTCGTTAGACTTACAATACAGAAGGATTTACTACACAGGAACTAGAGTGTATCAGGACGTGCATTCGTGAGACGTCGTAGTATCTACTCTCTTCCATAGTAAAGGAAGCGGGAGGTGAGCCTATGACGTCACTCACACACGACAGGAACTCCAAAGAGTATTTAACGTTAGGAGCATGAACTCCACAGGACGCGCTATTCGTATGACGTAATCGACCATTACACCATAGTGGTTTGATGAATTCTCTTGTCTTAACACGACTATTCTATAAATTAATTGCCTAGTATAAAGCTAGACTACTGTTGTGGTATACGATAAAGAATATTTTTACTGTACGTACATCTACCCATTTATTACCTAAAATAGCGTCTGACTCAGACTAGTCAATGGTCTTCTAAAATGAACTGCACCCTAATTGAGTAACACATAATCATTATCAATCTCAATATTTTGAAATATATTGCTAAACCATCGCTTCATAATTTCGAAGAGTGTGTCTGCTCAACAACGTAAATAGCGCAATGTATGTTGTTGAACTGTCAAAATGAAACCCATTACTACTGATAGTGTATTACGCAATTAAACCGCTGTATGATACGACTAATACCATTAGTGCAGTTCATGCTTGAAAACAGCTAAGTACTTCAGGTATTCCAAAATAATATCGGCTACCATAAGTATTAGGGACATATCTTGATGTAATAGATGCATTGGCAGGCCAAGATGCTAAGCGAATAGAGGTTATATAAGTGCAACAGACCTCAACAGTGAAAGAGTCGGTGGCAGTGAGACCACGCGTGCTGCCGTGCGCGGTCACAGTGAAGGTATGCGTGCCTAAGTCCTGCTTCTGGGGCACGCCGCTGATCAGACCGTGTCTCGAGTCTACGGCCAGCCAGCTCGGCATGCGGCGACCATCTTCACTTCGAACCTGATTGACAAATATGTAGGTTAGGACTTTACTTAACTTTATGGAACAGAACAAGTTCAAAGGCTCATTTAATGGCCTGGCATGCTCTACTAACTGTTAGTTCTTTATGAGGAATATCTTGAACAACTTGGAGTTAAACTGCCCATCAAACCACGCTGCCAAAGTAGGGTAACTTTTTATAAAACTAAAAGTCTAATCTAGGTACGCTGTCCTACCAAATTGCCGGTATACCTGGGACAGGTTCAAATGAAATAAACATTATAACAATATTATTATGTAGCTTTTATTTAAATGGGACACTCGTAGCTTTAAATCTCGGCCACTACTCCTTTTTGCCAGAAATCTACACTACACTGGCGAAAATCCAGGAAATCGTGACACGCCGCGCACCTTGTTCCAAGGAAATCATTTAAGTAACTGACTTAGAATCCCAACAGATTTGGAAGACACAGAAAGGAAAATTGGAGCAGTGCAAGATGTGTTAAGTTAGAAATATAAAACTTCTATGATTCCACGAATCTTTTTTCACGGTAGGTATGTTATAAGCACTCCATAGCATAAGCCCTACTTTTCCTTTACAGCGTCAGCGACGCGAGATCATGGACTCTTGACGCTTAGCCAAGCGAAGGACCTGAGTGCCGTCTTGTTGTGTGCGGCTTTCCAAGGCCAGGAATGTAGGGTGCGTTTTTTAACCGACTTCAAAAAAGGGGGAGGTTCTCAATTCGGATGTTTATTTTTTTTATTTAGTTTGGGCATAACTCCGTCATAATAGGTACGGCGGGTTTGCAAAATTCTTTTTTTAATGGATAAGGTATGCCTTACGGGTGGTCCCGTATGATTAACTTTGCTTGGGTAGTTTTTGAGTTAGCTTCAATAATACGATTTTTTTTCCACTTAGTTTATACTAGCTGCGTCCCGCGGTTTCACCCGCGTAAGTTTTGATCCCGTGGGAATATCGGGATAAAAAGTATCCTATGTGTTATTCTGATGTATAAGCTATATTACTGTAAAGTTTCATCAAAATCCGTTCAGTAGTTTTCGCGTGAAAGAGTAACAAACATCCATACATCCATACATACAAACTTTCGCATTTATAATATTAGTAGGATTAATGATATTATAATAACTTCCGGTCACATATTTACATAGCAAGTAGTGTTAAATGAATTTGTGTTGGGTAGGTACAACTAAAAAGTGAAAAATAAAAACTTTTTCCACAGAAAAAAACAACCGACTTCCAAATAAAAACTTTTTATTTTTTAAATAAAACAACTGACTTTCATATAAAAAAACCGGCCAAGTGCGAGTCGGATTCGCGCACCGAGGGTTCCGTACAAACCTGTAGGTATATAGGGTGACTGGTAATTAGTGACCGATACCTAAACACGTGATTGTACTCATGATAACAAACAACTTTTACTACGAGATCAAACCTGAAATTGTGAAAAAAAAAATCTGCTGTTCATCATTTATGTTCGCCTAACTGGTCAAAATGTAGGTATAGGTACTGAACAGCAGATTTTTTTTTTCGCGAATTCAGGTTTGGTCGCATAGTAAAAGTTGTTTGTTATCATGAGTACAATCACGTGTTTAGGTATCGGTCACTAATTACCAGTCATCCTATGTAAGTAAAAGTTCACCCATCACGACAATCGAGTCATAGTTATGGTATTTTTATTGCAAAATGAAATTTATGACATTACAATTTGGAAAGCTGGAGGAGCATGAATTAATGACAAAGGTCTCTTTATCGTTTCAGTAATCCTTTATTTTATGTTAACACATATCATTTATTTTATAATATAACTCAAATACCTACACTAGCCTTGCAAAAGTCTGCTGACGAATGAGGGCAAGCTTTTTTATCAAAGTTATTTATTTACAAATTTCTTTAGTCACTATTTAGAAATCTGGTACAAATATGTTAATTATGAATTAAATTTGAACCAGATCTGTAAATGGTGACTGAAAAAGGTATGAATAGCACCACATTGAACATTGAAGTTCGAAAAAACATTATCTATAGTTGTACTACTTCGTGTAGTGCTAGTGTTTATTAACGGAAACATGTTTATGCATGAAAATTATGTGGAAATTCCATTTACAATTATTTAAAAAAAAAAAATGTGATGTAACTAAAAATTTAAGGTTTTCGGAATTTTTCCTCTATATGTGCTATTAAACATTGCTTCATGACAAATTTCAAGATTCTAGATCGACTGGAAGTACCCTTTAGGTTTTGATTCCCTCGCGAGTAGTAGCGAGTTTGAAAATATGCGGCTTAAATTGCTATTTCTTTTGATTGCGTTGACATAAAAGTTTGATTTGGTTACAGCTTAAAGGTATTATAGACCTGAGTATTTGATATGAATTTCAATGTAATACCTCTACGCGTTCATGAGAAAAGAAATAGTAACTTTAAAATTTACAAAAATATTTTATATTATATGATGTAACTAAAAATTTACGGTTTTCGCAATTTTCCCTTTATCTGTACTATAAGACGTTACTTCGTACCAAATTTCAAGATTCTAAGTTCACGGGAAGTACCCTGTAGGTTTTGATTCCCGTGCGAGTTTCGAAAATTTGCGGCATAAACGGCTGTATCTTTCGATTGCTTTGACTTAGAAGTTTGATTTTTTCACAGCTCCAAGGGACAGTAGACTTGAGTATTAGATATAAATTTCAGTTTGATACCTCCACGCGTTTCTGAGAAAAACAGTCTTGACAGACGGACGGACAGACGGACGGACGGACGGACGGACAACGAAGTGATCCTATAAGGGTTCCCTTTTTTCCTTATGAGGTAGGTACGGAACCCTAAAAACACTACAAAGTGAAAAATAATTTTAATTTCGGAAGTCTGTGTCGTTGGTTCCGCATTTTCGATTTTTGACACCCACTTCCGAAATTAAAGATATTTTTCACTTTTTAGTGTTTTTTTTTAAAGTCAAGTTGTTTTATTTAAAAAAAAAGTTTTTTTTTACAACTTGAGGGGGGATGCGCTAAGGTAGCCCGCGAAATTAAAATGTTCTTATTTTGATTTGATTGATATTTCATAAAATAGTCTATAGGATTATATTATGAACTTAGAGGGTTGTATTGATGATTTTAATTATTATAATTCTTAAAATACATACTTGGTACGGTCGCGAATCATATTTAGTTCAAAATATGTACAACCTGACACTGAAAATCTCTTTTTCACGTACCTTATAAGCTAACACTTTTCCCGAGAAAGCTTCCTTTGGGATTTCCATTCGGAACAGATGCCCCACATAGGCCGACGTGTCGGGCACGCCCCATAACCTTCTTAGGCCATTTTTTGCTATTTCTGAGTGGTTTGCTGTTAATTCAACCTGAAAGGTCAACCATAAAACTTTACGCTTCTATTGTTCAATCGGGAAACGTACGAGGAGTATGGGAGCTACGATTTGTCGGTAGCGTGACGTAATATCATTAATATTCTGAAATAATACATGGAAATCCTGTTGGGTTGGTAGTTAATAATAGGAAGTGAGTGAGAGAGTGCACTGACCAGGAATTCTTCACTGTTGTCGAATGCGAAGTCGTCATCGTGCCTCGTGAGCGCGAGTGGACACAGCATGAGCAGAGCGCACGCGATGAACCGCGCCCGCCCCATCTCGCCTCCCTACCACTACCACTCTCATAAACACATCTTGATCATCTGTGGACAGTTATACAACAATTTATTACATTTGTTAATGTTTATAAACACGCTTGTTTGCAGGAAATCGATTGTTGTATGTTTCGTTTGCCGTGAAGTACCTATCCGATATTTTGTTGGTTGTGTTATTATATCGCTGATTATTACATTTTAAGTTTTGCAGTATGCTGATTGAGCGTTACCATAATATCAGATAGGAAGAAAAGTACGGTCTACGCTTGTCGACTGTAATTCCACGTTACGGTAAAAGTGCAGGAGATGACTTGACTCGATATCTTCACCAAAAAGGCCTAAGTGGGCGAGAATAGAGGACGGTCAAAGATACTAGAGAGCCCTTTGTCTGGCATAGACGGCCACACTTGCTAACATAAAGAAAAGTAAAGATTTCAATAGCCGTGGTGGTAATACTTTAAGGCTTTCCCTCTTTTATCAATTTCAATGTCACCCTCGAGAATCACAATGAACAAAGAAATTCATTGGAAATTAATTATTGAATGAATCAGTACGTAATGAACATCAAGATACATTTATGACTAAAATGAAATATGTATACCACATGTTAAACAAAGATGGGCGTGATAATTTAGACATTGTTTAGCTCTGGATGCTGCGTTTAAATATAGACAAATTTTCGTTAAATATCGTGTACAAATGACTTGGTAATAAAGAAGAAAGAGAAGGGAGGGCAAACGGAAACGAGTCGGGTACTGTTACACAGTTAAAGGCGCGTGTTGGCGCATAATGATTGGACACAAATAGAATGAGCTTTTGAATTTGAACGCTCCCCGCCTTGCTTAGCATGCTGTCGCGAAACCACTTCAGGGAATACTTTTATATCCCTTTTAGAATAATGTGGCCTTTATTTTACTACCACTCGAGACGAGAGCCAATATTGCAAGAGCAACGTTTAATTCCAAATATACTTTTAATGAGTTCGAGGTATTTGTGTTGTTATTTAAGGATGTAGGCAATTCGGCTCCAGGAAAAGTCCCGAGACAACAAAGTTTAGGCGTGGTCGTTAGTTCGCGAGACGCAGTAGTCTGGAAGGCAAATACTAATGTACCCAGGATCCCTTAGGGATAACAAGCCTAAATAATGCAGTAGGTGCCTAGTATATTAATTTCGGTGACCCACAGAAATACGGAAGGTAGCGAAGCGCATTAAAATGATAATCATATTTTTCGCGAAACATAAACAGACTCGTTAAAAATGATTTAAGACGATTCCTGAGATTCTGGACATAATTCGACCACTCCAATTATTTTCAAGAAGAGCGCGAGGCGCGGAAACAATTCGAATGAAACGTGCTCAGCGATAGCCATTACCGTAACAAAATGTTTTAACAACAATATTATTCAAACAATATTGATCTCTTTTCAACATAGGAAGTTTCTGAATGATAAACATTTTTGCGGTAATCCGACCGAGGGGAAAAATCCTGAGGCGGATGCAGGGGTCGGTCAATCGGTTTCGATCGGAAAGTTTTTATCAAGTCGGCACTATAAAGATGTGAGGAAACGGGAGTAGTTTCGTTCAAAGTGCTTCCACCCAGCCGTGTAAAGCAGTGCAAAATGTAAGCTAAAGCTAAAACGCAAACTCAAGTTGCTGAAATCACAACATTGTATTGTATGACACCATTGACAAAATTCGCAGAATGTGGGGGACATTATGACTTTATTAAATTGCTTGCAATTGTTTACTGCAAATGAAATATCTTGAACACAGATCTACTGTGAAAAGGAACTCTAGATGTCACAATGGGATTAATTTAATATGTAGTCAACTTTGAACAATTTGGGCTATTTGTAATACTAATAAAAGAGTAAATAAAACCACTCGGACACTTGGCAAGTTTTTGTTTATTTGGCAGTATTGACTTTTAGCTGATTCGGTAATGTAAATGAAATTGTTAATACTAGACTAGGTCACGGTAACTAGGTACATAGAAACAAACAGCATGTACTTGCAGAAGCAGCAAAACACAAAGTTGCTAAATTAGGAGGTTCAGGTAGAAAAACCATAAACGAAGCAAAAAAACATGCTACGAAATGTAATGTGAACGAAATGGACAATAATAACGTAGAGAAGAATTTAATATTAAGTTCATAAATGATTGACATACCAGTAAAGACGAACTTTGGTCGTTGTACGAATAAAAAAGGTGCACGGAAAACTTTTAAGGGGTAAAAGTAAGGAAAATAGTAAAATTTGTCCCAGTTTAAGAACAATCCC
Source organism: Globia sparganii (assembly GCA_949316385.1). Classification (NCBI taxonomy): domain Eukaryota; kingdom Metazoa; phylum Arthropoda; class Insecta; order Lepidoptera; family Noctuidae; genus Globia; species Globia sparganii. Next base: position 9,243,245 of record OX438670.1, read on the forward strand.
TTTAGGCATTTGCTTTTCTAAAACTTTACAAACACTTAAAAATATTTTGCGCAAGTTTTTAAGTAATTAAGCTTCGTCATAATAATTTCAAAGCGAATTTGGATCATTTTTGTCGCCAGGTATCAACCTAATTTTCCCCATTCATTTGAGAACGTTCGAGACGTTCGTTATTAATTAGATGTAGGATGGTAAATCTGGAGCAAAATGATACTGATATTTCTAAAATGTCTCTTGGATACAGCCATTTTTTATTTCAAGTTTGTAAGCATGTTAGAGGCAGGCAACCACTCTGGCAGCTTACCCTTGGGTTGTGAGGGGACCGACTAAGAGGGTTACCACAATGGATCCTTTCCCCCGACAAAATCTCGTCGGAGTTTATATACAGAGTATATATATAGAGTTTGTGTTCAATACCTCGCTGTAGACTTAAGTTTTATGTCATACATAATAGGAAATATGTAAATTTACATTTCAATGTACTTAGCGTACTACATGGTAGGTAACAATTAAAATTAAACAAACATATAAACTGATAGAGTTATAAGCATGCGACAATATTTACAAAGTTTGGCAAATATTTGTTCAGTAATCACCGTTGATTCTGGGTACAATGATATTTGCCGTCATTACTCATTATTTTCGTTTAAATAAGGAAAATTGAAAAGAATCAGACCCTTCTTGAGGGGTGAGTACATGCGATCGAAAATCGTTCAAAGCTGAGGATCCCTCCGTGTTCGGGGTTTGGGGTGCAAATATTATAAAACATTCTATCAAACTTCTTGTTTCGATAATTAAATGTCTTCAGAGCTGTAGGAGAAAAAGGGGTTGTAAACAAGAATTTAAGATGACAAGAAGTTAAGGCGCCCGTTGTCTCAATGGTTCAGTGCTTAAATACGGAACCCCATGTCCTGAGCTTGATTGTCAAGTGTAATGAATTGACTTTTTCATTGGCGGATTATATTAAAGATGGAGGATATACAGTTAGGGAAATAATTTGTTTATCAAGTGTACTCACTACGTCAAATAACCGTGTTATAGCCACTTCATAATCTGTCAAAGAATGACAGTTGTGACTTGAATGTACGGCCAATTTCAGTTAGCAGTCAATTTGAAAAATAATATTACCATGACTACCTACTTGTGTACATGTAGGTACTTACAATTACGTCAGAGTATTACTCAATAACTGGGTTGTGGAGCTCAGATAGGCAGTCGCTCCATGTAAAGTACTGGTAATCAGTTGCATTTAATTAGAGTGGAAACCGACTCCGACATATTTGGGAAAATATGGCTAGGCAGATGATAATTTTGATGATGAATTAGTTTAAGTCAGTTTATCTAATATTTTTTTTACTGATCCCTTACACATGTCACACGATTTCATTACCTATTACTTTGTGGACATTCGAAATTACTCTTCCCTCTCTTTCAATAATCTAAGCTTGTAATTCGAAGGATGCGTAGTAAATTTTCTGCATGGTATAAATATCAGTATTTCACCCAAAGTGCGCGGCATCGTCAGGGGTATGAGAACGGCACTACATTCCGCATCGCGTATTTAGGTCAGCTGGTAATAAGGCTCGTCATAACGTGAATAATTCACCGTATCAGATTGAATTTCCTTCTGAAATGTTCTTTGCGTGCACGATGCTATCTGTTCACAACTCAAGTCAACTCTTTTTAATGATTATCAGTATAATAAATACTGGGGAAAAGTGTTTTTGACCATGAATTTATGTTTTCCATATCGGTTGTGTTTTTTCCTTCAGTTTAAACTTACTAATCCTTACTTTATTGTGTAAAAATCGTTTTACTTCCGGTTAAGACATAAAAAGAGCATTCGGAGAATTCGTTATATAAGATTTTTCGTAGGAAGCGATAAGCTTCGCGAAATCCGCCTCAAAGCTTTTCCGGGCCGTTATTTTATAGATTCAGGAAAACGGAACAGGAAACAATAAAATTGACAACTAGAAAATCAAAATACTGCTATGATGTCAGTGCGTTGTACTTGATAACAATTTGCAGTAGAAATCTTCATCAGCCTTTTAACTACATATTTCGGTGTTGGGTCCCAGCCTAACCTGAATGCTGCAGTTATTACGTACCAGGGAATGCAGTTATTCTTAGGTAATTATAGCTGTGAGAATTTGAGGTATTTGGCAGCCGACGTTTGTCAAAAGCTTATGTAGGTTCTCTCCGGGGTACCGTAGGATTGAAAATTGCAACATATTCAAAATTGCTCGTAAACCTACATAGGTAACAAATTCTCAGAACCAAATCATCTTTAGGCTGAAAAGGCGGACGCAGCGTCAGTCTGTCAGTCTATTTCGACAGCGGAAGTCACGTGGTGCACTTGCGCGTGTGTGCATCATAATGTCATGATTCTCAGTATTCAGACGCTATAAATATGCATGTGTCTCTGCGTTCATGTGTTTATAGTTCCACGTTCACGTCGGACGCCAGTCATCGATAGGAGCCCACCCAAGCGAGTATTGTGTGTGTAATCGCAAAGGGCAAAAAGGGGTATTGTTTCGAGCCGTACGGGGTGCAAAAACTGTGCAGGTGACGTTCTCATAAATTACCTAGCTTAAAAAAGACACGATTCCCTTTTTTATAATATCACCCCTGAGGTTTTTAGGGTTCCGTACCCAATCGCTCTGCTATCCGTCCGTCTGTCTGTCAGCAGGCTGTAAGTATCTCATGAACAGCAATAGGTAGACACTTGAAATTTTCACAGGATGTGTATTTCTATTGCCGCTATAGCAATAAAAATAAACTAAAGTTGAAAATTAAAAGGGACCCCTTTTTATTTTTAACTTTATTTTATTTACATACAAGAAACGTGTTTTTTTTAATGTACTGTTAAATATTGTACACTGGTACGGAACCACCACGGTGGTGGTGCGAATTTGACTAGCATTTAGCCGTTTTTTTGTGATTTCAGACGACGGATAAAAATCATGGAAGCAATTTAAGTACGAAATCAATAGTTGTCAGTCTGCTAGACCATAGTTCAGTGGTTCTTCTAATAAATTGGCGGTTGGTAACGGCAGGAGGAAGTCGGGGGTCGGGCGTTTTACGAGTCAACTTAATTGAGTTTTCGAAAGAGGCTGTCACTGGCGTAGCTGGTTATTTCCAGAACACGATAGGTTTCCAGAGAGTTGTGTTCCGTCTTCGACACTTTAACGCCAAATTTCACCGTGCAGCGTGGTTCAACGCATCTAAACCGCTTTCAAAATTGTTGTGTTGTTGTGGAATGTTGACACTGACAGCTCTTGAATGTGGTTTAGAAGTAATGGTTGCGTTCAGTTTCATTGGTGATATCAGCACTAAGCCAGGTTAGATAGTAAGTAACCTTTGGCTGTAAGATAATATTAAAATGGCAAATATATTTTCAGTGTGATGCTTTATAGTCTGATCGTAAATTATCGCCGCCGCCGCGCCCTATGCCTTCAGTTTATAACAGTATCGTTTAAATATATTGTTGGCACACGTTTATATCCACAAATGTTTATACTGGCTGCATTCAATAGTTTCTTTATAATGAAACCATCGACGTGGGACTAGATACATTAATAGCACTAGTTTAGGTAAGCTGCTCTGCAATGAGGAATTAATTAAGGCAGATTTCACTCGTGTTGTGAATAAATTTTAAATAAACTGGAGCAAAAAGCGGTTTGTATCTCTGGTAGAGATAATAATACAATGGAAGATGTAACTATTGTACGCTATGAATACGAAGTTGAAGTTGTGCATCGACGATTCGGATGAATTACTTATCTATACTAATTTTATAAGGAGGAAAGGTTTGTACTTATGTATGTTTGTAATGAATAGGCTCCGAAAGTACTATGGACCGATTTAAGAAATTCTTTTTGTGTTAGATAGTCCATTTATCGAAGAATACTATAGGCATATAACATCACGCTACGACTAATAGGAGCGTCGCAGCAATGAAAAATGTTGCAAAAACGGGAAAAATTATTCCTTTTGAGAGCTTCTGTTGCGTAAGCTGCGTAAACGGTTAAAATTAGGCAAAAATAATGTATGACGGAATTGTTTCCCCTTAAAAGTTCTAAAAAAAAGTCTGCGACAGCATATGTCTATCTTTTCAGGTTCACTCACTATAACCGTTTTTATGATAATCAAAGTTGTTCTAAAATAATGCATTATTTGCGAAGGTGTTTTTATAAACATGATATTATTCCTTATCTATACTAATATTATAAAGAGGAAAGATTTGTATGTATGTTTGTAACGAATTGGCTCAAAAAGTACTGGACCGATTTTAAAAATTCTTTCACCTTTTGAATGCTACATTATCATTAATTGCAAGAAAAAAAATAAATTGTTTAAAAAATAAATGTCTATCCGTGCGAAGCCGAGACGGGCCGCTAGTGAACAGAAAAAAAAGGAAACAATCCACGTCGACGTATTGGTACTCCAAATAGCTAGAAAATGTGAATGTTTCAAACACAAATCTAAACTTTCCCGCACCACTTCGCCCTGTCTCCGAGAAACCGTCGTTTTATAGCCTAGACGTACACACACACACACATTTCCAGTAAAAGCTGATCTCACATTGTATAGGATTTCCGTACGATGCGAGAGCAGCGTAAACTGGTTTTGTATAGCTTGATGTGTAGCCGTGTGTACCTACTCGTCGTTTTATAGTTTTAAAAGAGCAAAGACAGAAGAGAGAAACTAACGAATCCCATGCTAAATTATGAAGCGTCTTTTACTTTTTATTATTATTTTTGCCGTGAAATGTCTGCACAGGGTAACGCAGAGCCGTAAAAAACCAGGCCATATCGGCTCCTCCCTACAATAACAGCGACCGGCCGAAACAACCGGTATATTATATCAACAAAGGCGATATTGCCGCGGCATGTCACTGTGCAAGTGACGAGAGAAGAGCACAAAGTTTTAACACAAAGTCGAATTTAGCCTTCAGTAAATTACAGACAAAGAGATTAAACTTCCTAAATAAGGCAAAATGTAAAGGAGCGCGCGAAGAATGTGGATGTATATTCGTACAGTGCCATTATGTCGAAACCGAAATGGAAGAGGCGGGCTCTGAATTATAACATGATTTGGATTCGGTGAATAATTTTACAACGTATTCTCTTAATGTCTAGGCATCCAGATTGTTATTTCCAGTAAAATATTTTCGTAAGAAGTAAATATTTGAATGAGATAAGTATTGCGTTCACTTACTTCGCTGAACAGTGAATAAATGCATGAAGATCCAAATGACGTCAACAAAATCCAGTTCAATAAAATATGTGTTTGCTTGGAATCAATTGCATTACCAGTATAATCTAGCTGAACCTCCATTTTGCACTACAGCACTCAAGAAACCATTCGAATCCGCAGGTCGATTATCTACATTTCTCGTTTCAATCTACATTGGTTCTACATAGTTTTTTTCAATAGTTTCTTCAGAAGGCTTTCATTTATGTGGACGAGTGTTTACAAGAGGTTTAAAGTGATATGGCGATCATTGTTCTGCGAAAAAGCGACTCAGCTTTCTAAGATACTATGCTTTCACAAAGCAGAAAGATATGGCGGCATAAATGAAACTGGAGCATCGTATACTTGCGTTGTCATAATAGGCGACATTGTCCTTCGGGTGTGTGCTTGTCGTTTAAGCCAGGCAAATCTGCGATATTGTTGCCACGTGTACGCAGCTCGCAGGGGCGGACCGCACGGCTGCACCAGACTGTGATTTACACGACACTGGCCCCAAAACACTTCTCCCTTTATGGCCAGACATTTCGGGGCACGGCAATTTATTTGTCTGGCTGTAGATAGATTGTTATCAACCAGCATTCAAGTTTTATTCGCATCCAAATTGATGTGTGTATATTTGATGCTACGGGTCCGATATTAGTTGGATGAAATTGAAATAGCCTGCAGAAAACTCCATTAATACGGAAATGAAGCGTGCACGTTAAAAGCGCTGAAATGGAAAAGCATTTCAAATGGATTTTTTTAAGAACCGCGACAAAAAGTCGTGACCCTAGTTTATCAAGTTACTGATCTCACTAAATCGTACTTTTTTAACGAAGTTTGGAAATAAAAGTGAATAAAAGGAACGAAGTTTTATTATATTTTTCTAGGGTACTTCTTTCACGCAAAGTTTCACTGAGAAAACGAGCAAAGATTTCATTGTCAAAGTATATAATACATTAGTGTGCAAATTGGGGAGGCATTTATGTATACCAGCACAATGCCTGTCTAGACGAAGCACTGAACCGAACGTAGCCTACCACCGACTCTGATTTACATATAGATATCGGGATCACTTGGGACTCCGGGACACACATGTCGCAAAATATATGAAATACTTTTGTTACCTGTCACATAAATTATAAATGAAAATATAATGGGAATATCTGAAATATTGGTAGCAAAACAGACGACAAAAGATAAAACAACGCGGCCAATCCCTAGTACTTATAACTAGAATAAAACCTCAATTTGTTCTAGTAGAAAGACTCATGTTGATGGCAATTCAAACATACGTGTGCTCACTACCTATTCTATCAGACATTCTGCATATCTGAAAACAAAATTCAATAAACACTGAAATCCACTCTCAAAATATTTCTCGGTAATAATTTTATAACACGGCAACACAAGAATTATTCGTGGAACTCTCCGCATGAGAATCCGAGCTGCATTTTGCACATTACGGGATATTGCAGCGATACTGGACATAATAGTCAGACGCCGTTAAACTGATTTACGATAGTCTTTATTAAACGAAATCCAACATTCACGTTCTGAAATCATAAGCACTGGGTTTAATGCATCTTTTTATTTAGGTGGCAGTAAAAAATGTAATAACTTTGTTGCATTTTCATGGAATGAAATGTTTTTCACTATGGAAATTATGGTAGGTCTAGGTATACACGAAAGGGTGAGAAAATTCCAGGTAAGAATTTACTTTTCAAGTTTAATTGTTTCTGTCTTCTAAACCAATTTAAACTTCATCCGTTTATTCATTCGGTTAGTATTGTAAGTGGAAATTCGTTTCAGCAATTAGAATCCAGACAGAAAAAGACAAATAAGTAGGGCAGAAGTCACAAGAATGTGTAGTAGAAGACCTACATCCAGAAGAATATAGAATTATATTATTCCCGGGTTACTTTTTTTGTTTTTATAAATTGCATCTCGCAGTTCAACTTATGAGGTTGTCGTCTACTTAAGGCGCAGACATATGACTTCTAATGATTTTAAATTCAACATCACGTCTAAACGACCAGACTAATTTCTTTGAAAAAAAAAAATGTTATACTAGACAATCTTTTTCGTAATTTGATATGTGAATATTTGAAATTATATTTTTTTAACATAGTGTAATTAATTTGTGAAGTAATGTCTAACGCGGACAAAAAATCGATAATCACGCAAACACTATCGGGTGTATTTTCATAAAACTTACACCATCTAAAACACAATTTAATTTCCTAAATTTTAGTATACGGTTTTTATTTGTTTTGTGTTTAATAAATCAACGTGGGTTCTTTTTTCGAATAAACTTAGTGCGCGTTGAAGATGTACGTTTGCCCCGCACGGCCCCACTGAATTTGCGATTTAGGTGTGCACCAATGCAATGTACTCACCTCTAGGAGTATATGTACCGGTTTCTTTTTCAATGTACCTCTGTACTTTTGAAAAAATATGCATAAAAAGGGGGCCGTGCCAGCCAAACGTTTTCAGCACGACCCCCGTGTAACTTGAAAAATATAAAGCGTATTAAAAAAGTTCCTAAACTCAAGGAATGTACTCTATTAACACGTTATATGTACCGTAACAGATATTGTGAATTCGTAATAACAAATAATATATAGATATGGAAAGGGGGCCGTGCTGGAAAAAAAAATATAAGAAAATATCTAAAAAAGACAAAACAACCTTAGCCAAAAACTATTAAAATATAATTGATGTTTGGCAAGTAACATATGTACCGCATTGGTTTCTCCTAAAACTTGCAAAATTTAAAAAATAAACTAATTTTAGTTTATTCAGCACGGCCCTCTATAGTTGCCTATATCTTTTTAAATATGACATGTTTGTTTACAAAATTCGACTTCCTAAATTATGTATAGGAGTACATTCGTTCCCAATAAATTGCGATTCTGCTGTATTAGTACTTTAAAAGATAAATTGGATCAAAAATATCATACAGAGTTGATACGACCGAGGGGCATTAAATTACACTACGTATACTATACGTGTTTAGTATTAATTCGATACGGTATAAAAATAAAATGCGCCATAAATGAGAATTTTTTTTTTTCAAACAAACTAAATAGTTTACAAATCAGAGTAAAACGCAACCACCCTTTGTAAATAAAGGAGAAACCCAAACTTCATAAAAACTTGGGCCTGGTGACTGACCTTGGATACCTACCTAACAAAGTGACAACGTCCAACGTCGCGCGCGGGCAGTAACTCGAAACACATGGTGGATTTCCCAAACTGCAGTTCCGGAGATTTTGCCGATTCCAGATGCGCCGGTCCGAGTAAAAGTACTCTCATAGGTCCATACTAAATTAGTTAAGAAATGACGGTCTTCGGATGTTTTATTTAGTAGCCATTGGCAGTAACTGTTGCTGATCGGCAAGTCTCTCGATAACAAAGTTTGCACCTTCCGATATTTAGAAGGTTTGCGTTTTTTACGTTTTAGAACCTTGTGGATAGTTCTATGGCAACATCTAAACTGCCGGGCGGCTCTGTGGAGACTCGTCGAGCTGCGGGAAAAATTGTCTAAAATTCTTTCGTCCCAAGCAGCGGGCATTTGCCGCGGTGGCACTACCTCCTGTTACAGCACTATACGTTTATTGTCCCGTAATCTTTGTACTGCCAACTGTATGGTGCGGGCATTCCTAGGGCAATTGCGGCTATTACCATACCTTTCTCTGTAAGTTCGTAGAGCTAACGTTGCGTTTCCACGGCATTCGCCGTAGATTAAAATCATATCAGTGTATTCTGACACCGTGTCAGTTACACGAGGTATTTTGAACACTTTAATTATACACACACAACCAAAGTTTAACTATCACAATAAAAACAGTCAATTACAAAAAAAAAAAAACACTAACACTAAATAATAATAATCCCAAGTTGCGTGTCCTGTCACAATAAAAAAAAGGAATACTGTCTTAAACTTATTTAGTGTCCAATCACAATAACAAAACAAAATCACAAGTATTGTCAGCGCACGAGTTCGACAAAACAATAAGGGCGCAGGAGCTTCCGCGTACGTACCTACGTTCCGGAAGGGTAGCGTCGGCGCACTGAAAAAACAAGTTTTTTGGAGGCCCCACTTACTGATCGCAAGCACAAAATACAGAGAGTACAGAAGTCAAACTACATACAAAGTGCGCTCGAGCAACGAACACATAGACACCGCTCACGGACACGATATCTCGGACTGATTGGGATTAGTGCGAGCGCGAGTGCCATCCGCTTGAGACACGCGTCTATGAAGTGCAAAAATGGAGCAATAAAAAAAAATTATAACTGTTCAGTGGACGGTTGTTTAAATTCAACATTAAACGGTGAATTGTCGTTTTTTAATCTACCAGTTGTTTCGGAGAGGTAAGTAGGTATTTGCTTGTATTTCGATGGTTTGTATTAACGTAACACAGTAGTTAGGTAGGTAGGTAAGCGCCCCGGCCCCCAGTCCCGCGCCGTAAAGTAAAAGCGAACATGACTTTGTAGCACTTTGTGACAAATTTGTAATGTAACAATAAGATTAAAATTAAAATATTTTAGTTATTATTGGTTTTTTCGTTTCTCATCAATAAATCAAACAACTAGATGCGAGTGCCACTACCACGATAGTTTTTTGTACATAAGCCAAAGTTTACAACCATAGCGCGACCGCCGAGCGTGGACTTCTATACTTTCGGTATTTTGTGTCGCAAGGATCTAAGATACAATAGCAACACACTGACCTATTTCTATTTCTTTTACGCACGTGATGTTTTGCTAATAGGATTGTCACTCTCTTATGTGCGTATTGGTTTATGACTTGCGTAAGAGCGGCAACAACGTATTGTAGATTTATCGTTTTAAGGTGCATGACCTATGCGCTATACGCATTGGTCATGCACCTTACATAATCAGCTGTTAGGAAAAATACATCGTGTTCAAACGGGGCAGAAACTTAAAAAATCATTTGCGACTAAACTACTGTTTCAATTTAATTGATTTTTGGTAAAGAGCTTGATAATGATACCTAGTATAGGCAGTTTAAAGGAAAGCCCATCTGTCGTATCAACTTTGTATAATACAACTGATAGGGTGACCATGGTTCCATATATTAGGTACATATATTATAAGGCCGCCCATTGTATGTTTTGTAGTAATAAGTGTTTTTTTTGTTATGTATTTTCTGGTGTACAATAAAGTACCTATACAGGGTGGAATCGAAGTCATGGGCATTATTTTAGCCTAAGGCACTACTCACGATACTGATTGCATTAGGGCTATTAATACGCAAATCAAAAATATTATTAATGCAAGTAAGGAAAACCTTAAAAATGTAGTAAGTCAAATTGCACAAGGCTTATTATTGCAAATAAACACTTAAAGTAATTAAAACAAAATACTTCGTTAACGCCAATAATTGTTGAAATATCAAAATCTTAAAGCGCAGTACAGCGCAAAGCGAAATGTAAACAAACATCACCTGCGCGCGCGCGGGTTTTTCCTTACAAGTAATAATAACAATGGGCTACAAGACATTCCGTCCGGCGGGATTCCCTGAACTCTCTCCGTCCCACTCCCTCACTCGCAAAAATACGAATATCACCCCCGCGCGGGGTATGCTTCCCGCCGCAACACGAAGTCACGAACCCGGAACCAGTGTCATAACGACTGCGCAGGTGCATTGACGCGTAATTGATTTATTGATCCCGTGACGTAATCGCCGTACTCGCCGCTCGCGGCATACGGTGCTTGGATTGCAGTGTATTAAGTGTTAGTGTAGTAGTTGTGTGTTGTGTGTGTGTTTGTGTACACGATGCCTCGACCGCGTAATGTGCAGGCTAGGTACACCAACCAACAATACCCACAAATGGTTGTAATTTACGATCGCGCAAGAAATTTAGTATGAACTCGTGAAATGTTCCATCGGCGCTACCCGAACGACCCTATTCCTTCACGGGGTCTCATTCCACCAGAACCACTCAGAACCTGTTGGATTTTTCGTCTTTTCACGTGCCAGCACATGCACAAGCTCGTGGAAGAGCACCCGTTTACCCTCTGTCACTTTACCGACAAATAAGGTTTTTTCAAAACAATCCACAAGCTAGGTACGTAAATGTTTTTTTTTAATGTATGTTAGTTGACGTAGTTTTGACCGTCCTAAGCCGGCAAAGTACCAAGGGAAAATTGGAATTTATTATGAATCAATTCATTGGCAACTTACGAATGTCACGTGAGTCGGGCGGGGTCAAAGAATTCACGCCCAATGACGCGCGTACGGCGTAGTGTACCTACGCATTTGCTATCGAGAAGCGCAACTAATTTGATACTTTGTATGACTTACTACATTTTAAGGTTTTCCATACTTGCATTAATAATATTTTTGATTTGCGTAATAGTAATTAGTATCATAAGTAGTACCTTAGGTTAAAATAATGCCCATGATATCAAATGCACCCTGTATATAAATAAATCACAGATATATTTCAATAAATCACACGGATTGAACCCTACATTACAATAAAATTACAGATTCATTACATTTCACAGATTAGTAACGTTTACCTATAGAATAATCACAGAAAACTATAACTATGTGTCACTAACACTACAGAGCTTAAAAGGCTTTGAAAAATCACAGATACGTTTCCAACAATTCACATCGATTGAAGTACCTATATTACAATAATATTACTTACATTAATCACATTAATATTATTTGGAATAATCACAGGCAACTAATTCAACCTACGTAATCACAGTAGTGTTTCAAGCAACTGTAATAATTAGAATATTGTTATTATTTTACATAATTATAAAACATCAAAAATCACTCGCGAATCATATTTACATTAACATACAACCCGACGCTGACCTGCAATTGCAAAAAATCGTATGAAAATTTGTATTTTGCAGGCTACACTGAAGCAAATACCCATAAGTAACGTCATACTCATAAGTAACGTCTAATTTTATAAACGTCTAATATACCTATGGTAGGTATACGCCTATAAAGTTAGGTTTTGTGATTTAAGAATTCTAACCTTAGACTTAATAAAGAAATGATTACGCAACAAGCAATTACTTCTATTGTATACGGGTGTAAGACTTAGCACACTCTCGCATACACTTCACTGTGCCGTGAGCGGGTGCTTCATACATTTTGATATTTTTAAAATTCATTAAATAAACCTAGTACTTAAGTAAATTGATTTTAGTACATATCAAATCCGTTTCTTAAGTACAAATAAATTATATGATTACTTTTAACTACCTGTTTATTAACATTCCATTTCCGTGCTTGAAATAGAATTCACTGCTCAACGACACGTAGAAAACACGTGAATACTGAAATTAATGGAGCAATGTTTACATTTACTGCTGTAGGTATATTGTGCGCGTAAAGATGTGACTGATCAATAAACACTCGAGCGCAACTGCGCAACATGAAGTAACCGCGACACCAGCGCCACTTCAAAAATCACGGTAGCGTCAGTGAACTAATAGCGACCGCACAGGACAAGTTTTAACTGAGTTAATTCCCTTAAAAGATGTCATCGCTAATATTAATTTTCAAGAAAAAAAAAACAAATTGTAAAAAAAGAATGTTTATTTCAATGTAGTCACATAATTTAATTATTTATTATTATTTATTTATTTATATATACTTTATTGTACACCAGAAAATACATAACAAAAAAAACACTTATTACTACAAAACATACAATGGGCGGCCTTAGAATATATGTACCTAATATATGGAACCATGGTCACCCTATCAGTTGTATTATATGATATTTTTGATTCAATTTATCTTTTAAAGTACTAATACAGCAGAATCGCAATTTATTGGCAACTATAGAGGGCCGTGCTGAATAAACTAAAATTGGTTTATTTTTTAAATTTTGCAAGTTTTAGGAGAAACCAATGCGGTACATATGTTACTTGCCAAACATCAATTATATTTTAATAGTTTTTGGCTAAGGTTGTTTTGTCTTTTTTAGATATTTTCTTGTATTTTTGTTTTCCAGCACGGCCCCCTTTCCACATCTATATATTATTTGTTATTACGAATTCACAATATCTGTTACGGTACATATAACGTGTTAATAGAGTGCAGATATTGAATCTATCTTCATTCTGCAAAAGAGGGCTATCAGAGCTATCTACAACCTCAGCAGACGTGAATCTCTAAGGGAACTGTTTAAAAAAATTAACATCATGACGGTTCCTTGTCAATATATATATGAAAACATTATGTACGTTCGAAAAAATCTACATCTTTTTAGTAAGATATGTGACAGGCATAATTTTAACACTAGAAATAGGAACAAATTAGATCAACCTCGTTTTAGATTGTCTAAAGTAAAATCTTCTTTTATGGGTTATTGTGTAGAGTGTTATAATAAAATACCACTCGATATTCTTCAACTAAATGAGAAGAAATTTAAAACATGCATTAAACGCACACTATGTAGACAAGCATACTATAAGTTGGATGATTATATCGTAGATAAAAATGCTTGGCTAAATGCTGGTCCTGCTCCACAGACACTTGGGCTCACTAGTTAAAATTTCAGTATTTGGAAGACATGCTTCCCTTTTTTGTGTATTTTTAATTCAATCAAGTTTTAATTGTTACTTTAATATCTTATACCTCTTTCTAGTAAAATTTTATTCATCTCGTAAATAAATTGGTAACTATAGTTTTGTATAATTTAGAAGCATTTTTTTTTTAATTTTGTAAATGTAAGAACCATGGATCCGTTCATTATAATTTTTTTTATATTGGCTTGAAAGAGCATGGCAGTTGAGAATGTGTCATGCTCACTTAAATGTCTCACTGATGGTGGCGCGTGTGTTGGATCATTCGGTTCCCTTCAAAATGGTTGAGCTGGATGGTGCTGATCCATGCGTCATGTTCGTGAACGGGCGCTGTCAGTTGAGACTGGTCATCTCTTAGCTGCCAGGGCTTCTTTTTAATCTTATAACTATTTTGAATTGTTTCTTCATAACATTGTTCTCACATATAGAAGCAACAAGAATACTGTACTCAGGATTTTGTAATATCTTAATTTAAAAGAGTGTCCTTGGAGTTTCTTGCCCGTTCTTCTCCAAGAGATCTACGTTTTGGAATGGGCAACTAGCTTCAACTTTCTGACTAACTGACCGACTAGTTAATTTTGACAATTCAAAAGTGCCTGGAAATGGTTTAATTGAAATAAATGCTTTGAGTTTGAGAGTTTGAGTTTGAGTTTACATTCCTTGAGTTTAGGAACTTTTTTAATACGCTTTATATTTTTCAAGTTACACGGGGGCCGTGCTGAAAACGTTTGGCTGGCACGGCCCCCTTTTTATGCATATTTCTTCAAAAGTACAGAGGTACATTGAAAAAGAAACCGGTACATATACTCCTAGAGGCGAGTACATTGCATTGGTGCACACCTAAATCGCAAATTCAGCGGGGCCGTGCGGGGCAAATGTACATGGTTGAAGCGGGGACTCTAGCGGGCGACGGGCGGCAGTGCATCGCTGACCACTGTCACGGGTAGACGCTAACGCTCGGAGCAATTAAAACATAGTTTTATTCGCTTTTGAGTTTCGTGCTGAAAATGGCTGGCAAAATATGTAAATGACTAAAAAAGAAACGCTTTATGCTTAGAAAAAATAGATTATTGAGGCAAGTAACGTATTTTAATCGAAATAAAATTATCATTAATCTCTATCGAAAGTTTAAATTAGTGTTCAGATGCCAGCACATCAAGCTACTACAATCTGTCAAATTTTTTTTACAGATTTTCAACTTTATGGCTAAACCATTAGGTTCAAACTTGATTGGCAAAATTTGACAGTTTCGGGTAGCTTGATGTGCTGGCGTCTGTAACTAAATAAAAAAATAGTAAACATACTTTTGTAATAATTGTGTTATTTGTTTTAGGAAAAATACCAAATAACGAAGACTCTCAAGTCGTAAATGCAGATACGAGTTAATTATTCTAATGTAGTATAACCATACTGCATCATTGTAAGGACAGTCCGGATCAGTTTAAAAAAATACTTGAATGCTATTATTGACATAGTTGTGGCAGGCCTCCTTCACTCGGCCGTACCTACAGCGATAAATGTCTACACTTTCGCGTAGTGCCGCGTCGCCACTCCGCCAGTCGGTTGTCCCCGCTCGCGCGCAGACTTCGCGCATGCGTAATGTTATAAATAAGTTTCAAATAGTAATTTTTAAAAGAATTGTTACGCGTTTCATACATGTTGGATAATTACGAGAGCAACTTGAAAATGTGATTTTTTGTTTGTTGAGATATCTTAACGATTTTGGTGTCAAATTAAAGGTCTAGGTCTAAAACTATTTTACCGGTTTGAGTCATATAAATCGGTCCACGCGTTTAGGAGATAAATAAAAATTAGTATAGTGACGAAAAGACGCAATGACGTAAGTTGCTGCAATTTAGTAAAAGATATTTTGAGAGTCGATAGGACACATCCACTCTATAAAACACGGACAAGATAACGACAATATCGCAAAAGAACATTTAATTATCAATACAAGAGAATGTTAAGATCAAGGAAAAGTCCACATGGTCCTACCATGTGGACTTTTTCTTGATCAAAAAATACCATTTCTAGGCGCATCACCAGACGGTGCTTGATGCTTGATTGATGAAAATGCTATTGTGGAAATAAATGTCCAATTACAGCTTACAAACTAAGGTAAAGAAATTCCATTGAAAAAAAAAATTGTTTTATAAAAAATGCCAAATAGTAATTATTTTATAGAAAGTGAAACCAACCCTGAAATCACGAAAAAAAAATCAGCTGCTTAATACAAAACTTCAAAACCTACTTGACCAAAATGTATGAAACAGCAGTTTTTTTTTTGTGATTTCAGAGTTTTTCCCACAGTGAAAATTGTTCAGTTCGATGGTCTTAAGCACCCCTTAAATTAATTAATAATTATAATTAATTAACATCAATAATTAATTAATTTTTGATCAAGAAAAAGTCCACAGTTAATTTTTTAACATCTTATATAATAAACAAGGAACATATAATTGGTGCTATCAAATACAGGGCCAACTACACATATCTGACAAATCTAAATGTATATATGCTTGGTATTTGGTCTGGGGAAAAAATTCCTGTGAAAATAGAAATTATTTTCAAGGATGACATATTTTGGGACACTAAAATGAACTGGTCGATCCAAGACATGCAAGGAACACGGTAATAAGGAGCCCCTCTTACATAGTTAGTGCTATACAGGGACGCAAAAGAAAACCAGAAGAGGATAAAGAGAATACAAATTCAAACCAAAAAACGAGCAATGATGGTGGAAGACAATAGCAAAGTCAATACAAACAACTAAGAGACACTTTGTAATACAAACGAACGAATGATTCTGTAAAAACACTGAATTTTGAGGAATATTAAATTCAATTTAAAATAACAGTCATTATATAATTCACATATTTTTGTTTAATTTGATAATTTTAAATCTTCGTACAGAAGCCAGCACAGCAAGCTACCCGAAACTGTCAAATTAACCCAATCAACTTTGAACCTAATGCTTTAGCGATAAAGTTGAAAATTTATTAAAGAAATTTGACAGAATGTAGTAGCTTTATGTGCTGGCGTCTATATATAAACGAACATACACATAAACTCACGCCTTTTTCCCATGGACACCAACTGCTACGATCCTTACAAGCCGATTCTATTTACTTCGTTTACGTTCATATATCTGGTCATACACGCACACAAATCACACATCTTTGTTTTATGTTTTCGTCATCTTCTGTTATTATTTTAAGTAGATATGTCTATATTTAATTAGTATTTCCTATTAATGTATGGACACATTTACTTGATAAGTACTTACGTAAATACATGGTGAAATTTTAATCACCGTTTTCCTCTTAAGTGATCATTACTTTTAATATTAGACCAAACCTGAAATCGTGAAAAAAAAACAGCAGGTCCATACATTTTATGTTCGCGTAGCTCGTTAAAATGTAGGGAACAGCTGATTTTTTTTTCGTGGTTTCAGGTTTGGTGCCATAGTAAAAGTAGTTCGTAATGATGAGTACAATGGGGCTTAAGAGATTTCGTGTATGAATATATAGACCTTATATAAACCAACTTATTCAATACATATTATTATTAAAATAATATGATTACAATCTTAATCAATTTTCAAAATACCTTATTTAAAAACACTACATTGAAATAAAAATAGATGATCAAAAAATCAGGTAGAATTATTCTCACCATCTGAAATGTGTGGTTACCCTACAAAATTACGGCCGCATTCCGAATTAGCTATAATCGCTCACAGCACTCACATCATCTCACATGCGTTCCGATTTAGATATTACGATTATGACAGCTGAGAGCTGTCAGCAATTCGGAATGTTCGTGAACGCGCTCACAATGCTTACTCAATGTCAAAACGATAACTATGTATTTCTTTGTTGTTTAAACACCATATTTCTTCTTCTTCTTTGGTTAGGTGGCGACTGTCAGCCAGAAGCACAATTTCAAAAATGCCACGTTAATTTAAAGATAAGATACAACTCAAAACAAAACACACACTGACACAAACACACGCACACACTGTCGTTTTTGACAGCGCTCACGGTGATATTAATAAAAGGCATGGTCGGCGTTATCGCAAGATGCCGCATGTCATGACGTCATTTATGACGATTCACGGGACATCGTTATCGCGCTCACGCTAATTCGGTACGCGTTAAAGCACGCTCATATCGATTACAGCGCAACTCGGAACGCGCCCTACGTGTGTGCAGTTGCGGGGTCGCGGGGAGTGACGCTAGCTCCTCCCACTCGCGCAAGGTCGCTGTCATTTGATATCGCCTTAACTGGGCTTGCCTGTGGATGCCTCAAAAAATTTAGGCCTCCAGCCAGGGCTAAAAAAAACTTAAAAATTAAGCGACTACGCGCTATGGCCGCTATGGGCACCCCCTGTGGGATACCAAAGTATAATTACCATATTCTCTAGGTGGGATATGGACCTCGGCTTAGGGCGTCGCTGGGAGAAGGCAGTAAGGGACAGGCTGGATCGGAATTAATTCCCGGGCTATCCTGACGCTTCCCCTTAAGTAGTAAATGAAAAGAAGTAAGTAAAAGAATTCGGTGTAGAGCGTGCATGTTTGTATTATGATGATGCAGTCACAAGTCCTGCAGTTGAAAAACATAGGTAGTACTCGTATGAAAGCAATGGGCTTGCCAATCTGCTGCTATTTATGTCCCATTGTGGCCCATATTAAAACGGAGCACGCAGATGTGCGTAGTTAGTTACAATTGGTACCCACGAGGCTAACGTTTCGACTATAACATGCGAATAATTTTATGAGGTTACAATTGTGAAAACATTATTGCTTAAATTGAATTTTAACACCGAGTCACCATTAAAATTAAATGATATGTTAAAATGGCGTACAAAGGCTAGGTAGGCTAGGCTCCAGACTTGATTTAATGATTCAGTAGAAATACTTCGGTGTCTGTACGGGCCATTTGCTTCGGGTCTAAACCAAACTCCGGCGTATAGCGCCCTATCATTAGTGTCCAAGCCTGGCGGTGGCTTTAGATCCTAAAACCACAGCCGTAGTTCGAGAATAAATATATAAGTAAGTATAGGTCTGCTCTCAACGTTACTTACGTTCTTTTTCGAACTAAATAGAAAATGAAGCGAAAATTTTAGCCTTTAGCAACTCAAACACTGCCTTTTAAATATTCATAATGATTATATTCGGCTCTGAAGTGAAGTAAAACGTAACAAAAGAGTATCGTTCAATAACACTTACTTCTTTAAATTAAAGCCGCAAATGGACGGCGTTACAGGAACTTTTTTGACCTGAAAAGATAAAGAAAACGGCATTATGTAAATGAGATCTTTTTAGAAATTAACACGAGAATTTATAGCTGCCTTAGAGTGGAATTAATCTTAAGGTGCCCTTCATTTTAATTTATATAACGGAGAATGTTCAACATCACGTTCATGAATACTTGAAAGTTTGATATCTCGCGATTTCACGACTTTGGTGCTTATTTTACGAGAGATTATTCAGGATTTGTGTGTACAAAAAACTACGCAAACCTGTTCTTCAGAAAATACTAATAGGGTGGTTCTTTTTACTTTAAGAAATCCTACAATGTTTTTTGTAATTCTAAAATCCATCTACAGGTATTTTGTCATAGTACGTAGATACTCTCGTTGTGTTCGTAGTCTAACAAAACAAACCTTTGTTCAACACTGCAGATATCATTTAGCACTGGTCCGTGGCTTTATTACAAGTTTGTTGGACAGTCGACTTCTCGGTTCTGCATCCGTTGCCTGCCAACTTTACCCCCAGCCTGACTCAATCCTGACCCAGTTCGGAATACAACAGCTACACTATGAATAAAATCATTGGAATATTGTTTCAGTTATGTATTTACTTTGTGAGAAGTGTAGCTTGGGAGAAGTGTAGTAACAGACCAGTCTGGTTCGAAAGCCTCGAATTGCATCATCTGCGTTCCATATTGAGCGAATGATCGTGTTACGTTTATTATGTCACGAAGCCTGTTTTGAAGGTACTTTATATACCTATACAAGATATTTCCCCCAATATGACCTTTACAAGTTGCGCGGGACGTTAAGCAACTGGTTTATTCTATTTTTTGTCAACTTGGATGTTCGTTTTGAACGCAGACTGAAGCTCATGAATATCGTATTTACAATCGTGTGGGCAGTCTAGGCAGTGGACGCGAACTCATAACGACACACTGCGGTTACTAATCCGCTTGCCAAGCGAGATGATTATTACATTTTTACCATTGCCACTCGAAAAAGGGCATTTTATTCATCGAAAACAGTGAATAAAACTCTCTTTTAGTCACTGAGTGAATAAAAACATTTTGAATTTGGAACAAGCACGAATATACGAATTATATACAAAAATAAATAAAACGTGCTTAAAGTACGTACTGGCTGGCTATACGGAGCTATTCCATAATAAAAAAAAAACCCGCCATTTTAGGTTCTTTTCTATCTGTTATCGTTGTTTTAAGTCATTGGAAAATCTAATAACATAAATTATAATAAAATGAGTTCTTCCAGTGACGAAAATGAGACACTAACTCCGGAATCATTTCGAAATAAAGCAGCAATTATAGTAAAATGTGATAAATACTATACTACTATTTATTTTCTCGCAGTCAATGGTAAAAAGTAGAGTACACAACTCGTGAAAAAAATAATTCATCTCGGTCCTTGTATCCCTCGCTCCGCTCAGGATTCAAATCTAGAATACCTCGCTGCTCTCGGGATCCAACGTAGTCCCTCGAATTAAATTCCATTTTTTTCACTTGTTGTATAATCTACTATTATAACAATATGGATTTATAACAATAATATGTTTCAAAGATCGTGATACAGACATCTAAACTAATATAATAAAGCTGAAGAGTTTGTTTATTTCAAAAAGGGTCAGATTTCATCAATTCTTTTTGCATTTGATAGCCCAATTCTTTATATGGACTATTTAACATCACGCTACGATACTAAGGAGCCCAGCAAAAAGTTAGAAAGAACGCTAAGTCAAAATGAAGTAATAGCGTGGGCGGGCGATGCGATGCGACGCGGTGGGTCTGAGACCAACGGAGTTTTATAAAAATGTTGCTAAGACTTCCATGAGAACGAAATCACAGGCAGAAGCTGGTATGTACTTACGTAATAGTACGTATAGTAGTGATTCAGGTAAAGAAGCTATTGGAACCTATAATGAATTCAGATCAGGTTCCGTCAGAAGTTCTGCTTTCGGCTTTTCTCGTAAGGGACACAGAGAAGTAAAGATTTAGATTGTATTTCATTACAATAGTCATTGGTAGGCATAGCCAAGGGACTGAAGAGTGAAGATGAGCTCATTTGTATTCAGTTCGATAAAGGATGAATAATAAAAGCGATCCATACCTATAACTTTTATACATAGTTTAACTCCAACTTAAGCTCATGTTCGCGAATGATGTCATCTGGACAAATAGGGCGAGAATTAGATAGTGGCATTAACTAATGTCATTTTGTGTTATCCATTGATAAATGATTTATTTTCTGTAAGTAGGTTTGTACAAATTAATGAACATGAACACAGAGATATATTATTGTTGATGATTTTTATAATTATAATTCCTTAAATAAATATTTGTTACGGCGACAAAATATATTATTTAGATCAACGTAAAAACTAATACTAACCTACAAATAGCAAAAAAATTTGAAGAAAATTTTAATTTCGCGGACCACCCCAATGCTTTCGCCTTAATATTGGGTAGGTATCATAAACAGGAGGTCAGCATGTGCATGTGCAAAACGATTCGTGTGTAACCGTCCGCTTATCGGCGCCGCGCCGCCCGCACCGCGACTACCATTTAAAACCTCTTCGCATATTCATTCCGAAAACTTTCGCAATTCCCTTTGGTTTGCAGCGCCTCTAAATGTATTTATGTAAAACGCTTTTTGCTTCTACGTTTACTGTAAACAGCCATTATATACTTACTCTTTTGAACGAATTAATTGCAAAATATTTCATTTTCTGTGCTTTCGCTTTGGAGGACCGCCGCTGGCCGAGGTGCGAGATTTTTAACGTTATATTTGTAAAACCTCGAGATAAGTTTAATTCAAGGTTTATGATTCGGTATAAGCTCATGTCAGTTAGCATGCGTGAATCATTATTTGTATAACTACGCAATGGTGGTCTTTAGCAGATGCTTTCGACAGACAGAAGTTATGGTTAACCGTGGAATAATAAGCTTTTGTGTGTCCTTCAGTAAGCGTAGAGTACCTTGCTTATTTATAAACACTTGAGATAGGTACTGTCTAAAACATTTCATAACTCTATTTCCCTGCCGCCTGCCACTAGGCTCGTTTTATTTAGAGGAAACGACAGTGACAGATAACAGTAATTGATGATGCCGACACCCCGAGTTTTTCTTCAATCTCCAATATCAGTTGTGTCGAAAGCTAAATTATGTATTTTAATTTCAAATGATTTATTTTTGCCGACAAAATCTTCGATCATTATTGATCGAAGGACAAAATTCAAAGATACGGCGGACCCATTCCATTCGAACGTTCTACACATTAGTTAGGTAATCTGTAGAACATTTGTCAAAATAGTCAACAATGGTTGAACGTCCCGCTCGGAGTAACGAAGTGTCACCAAATATTTGATACAATTACAATTTACGAATGAACCGATAAATCCTTACAACGTTTTAATTGGCTCGTAAATCGATAGCAGCTGTTACTGAAATAAATACAAGGGCCAATTTAAAAGAAATTGATAATACGGGTAGTGCAGTAGGTACCGATGTGTAAACGGTCGTTTAGATTCAGTTTGTTGGTACTTCACACTAATTAAGGGATGACTCAATTAATTTCTAGCGATACTCCCCGTCTAGGGGTACTGGTAGACTAAATTTAAGGGCTATAACATCCAATTTTCATCTCGTTTATTGGGGTCATAGAGTAATATAAGTACAACACGTTTCTACAGTCGATGACTACCAGTTTTACTTTCGAATGACCACTGAAACACTGCACTTTTATGTCATTGATTTTATTATAAAACTTACAGTTTAATGGCGCCATATACATAGTATAAAAGGGAGAACTATCAGATATTTATATCAATGAAGAGGAACGGTAATGCCAACAAACGAGTTCAGCAGACCGTAGATAATTATAAATGGACGGCCCAAATTAATATATTACCGATGGATGTTGCAACACCGTCGAATGTCGATACTCTGTGACACTGCGCTGAGATGGTGTGCAGCCGCGGAGGCAGGGCAGTGATGTCATTTGGGCCGCCGGTCAATTGTCGCCGTGCCATCGCTTGCGCAACCTTTGTGGGCTCGTTTTATGGAAATGTAAATTACAAAGTGCCAGTGATAATGATGCAGTAAAAACACTGCGTTTCTATAAAAGCATACGTATAAATATTTGTGTTCGTAGGTTTGTGTTAAATTGTAAAGATACGGATAAGCGATAGTGATAAACGGGTATCGGTAGCGAAGAATGGATGCGGTAAACATTGCCACATTACTACTACGGCACCGTGTGCGTAAGCGCCCACGTTATTTTATTATTCGATTCACTAGTATCGTGAGTTAGAGCAAGCAACAAAAAACATAACTGCTTCGTCAGCTCGGATTCCAGCAGGTCGATCCCCGCTTATCGGTTAGGTAATAGGGAATTGACATCGAATATATTTCGCTGTCAGATAACGTACAATTTATGTGCAATTATATTGTGAATCGGTACGTTCAAGCGCAACTTCGCACAAGTTTGATATATGAGATTTTCGTCAATGTCGACATGAGCAAGAACACTAGCTCAAGTAACAAGATCTCAGCGTAAAATTACGTGCGTGCTGATTGTCGGCTTGATTGACAGAATACGAATGAGTGCGAGGGAAATAGCGCTGCGCTGTAGTGAAATTGAGACAAAGTCTTGTTTCATGTATATTTTACCTCGTCCGCAAAAACTGACATTGACTGGCTGTTATTTGAGCCTCTAGGCGATATCGAGTTTCACCCTCAAATAGGAAGAATAATGAACGACTGTTTACAAAAGCCGTGGTCTATTTGCATTGAAACGACATGCTATTCGGAAAGCTAAATGAACTGAGGTAAACACGGGAACATTCACAGCGCCAGCGTGTGGGAGAAATTTTAAACTCAATAAATATATTCCAATCAAAGAAACTCAATTAGCGCTGAACGCCTCAGGGCCGTTGTCATCTCCGAATCTAAAGTGTGGAGCTAATCCTGTCTTGCCAGGCGGTCTGTGGGCGCGGCTCTACGCGCCGTTGGTTCCTGGCAAATTAATCGGTGTGACTGAACTGTCATGCACTCGACTCGACTCGCGATTCGTCATAAGCACCACACTAACCTGACTGGCCGCGCTTTACTGGTACTTCGACCTCTTTTGGTTGCATGCTTTGTTAAAACGTAAACTCGATTCGATAAGGAAATTCTGTTAATCCATTTGCCCTTTGATCGCTAGCCTGGAGCATTTAAAAGATTGTTTTATTCATGTCCTTTGGACTTAAACTTTAGATATGATACATATTCGAATCATGTACCTATGGCTAGCACAACCTTCAAATTCAGAGAACTTAATGATTACGACACGTGAAACTGTCTGTGTAATGTTGGAACGGTAAGACACAAGAAACTTCGCAGTAACGAGGGTGAGATAAGAAATGTTGTTTTCTCTTGTTCAAGGGGACAAAGTTTTTATTAAATATTCATTGCTCCCGTTGTTCGTGATAATTCTTATTCAGGATTTATTTTTACGACTCAGCTCTTATGATGCTGAAGCTCTGTTTGTGTCATTTTGTCCACTGCTGCTTTGGCCAAAGAAGCTTCAGGCCCAAATGGTACCTAGTAGTTCAACCTCAAATACTCAGCTTATATTCTGGAATTTGTATACTGTCAATAGTGTTCTTTAGCATCAGATGGAATGACAGTTAACTTGGAGCTGACATCATCTAAGTTTCCACCGTCAGATTTTTATAGAATATACCGGTTGAACCGTCCCATTTAGGTGACAAAATAACTACCTCTACAAAAATAAAAATAAACGTTTATTGGCAAAAAGAAAAGCTGACGAGGGTGACAGACTGAAATCTTACTTAAACACAATTAAGTTTGTTACCTACAAACTTAATTTTATTTTTCATTATTTTTTTTTAGGGTGACCGGTGACCTCCGATATCCGAAGTTCAAACTTAGCAGGGCATTTATCATGTATCTGCAGCGGGATTGTCCGAAAGGGTTACCGCTACCCCGGAACGTAAACGGCTAAGGAAGGAACACGGGTGGGTTTTTAGTCAGTAAGAGTCTGCCACTGCCTTCTGTTCCACCCAGAGCGGAAGGGGTCACTTGATGATTTCCCATCCTCAAAAAAAAAAAAAATATCATGTATCTTCTATCTATGTAAAATTATAAACAAAACAAAAGCTCATTCTTAACGTGGCGTGACACCGGAATGTAGTTCATCGGTTCACATAACATAGATCATGTGCACCGTTCATTAGACATGGCAACGGCCGATTAGCACTCATTACTAAGACTATTACTAAAGCGCATAGGGAATGCTATAACTACTATAGCCCTATATTAGATAATGGCGCTTCCAGTTCAGTCGGGTTAATAGGATTAGTGCGTGCTATTTTCCATTGGATGTTTCAATGAATTAGTTGGACTTAATTGATTGTTGTTAAGTGGGTATTGTAATGTGGTTTTTAAGGTTGGACGTGTTGGTTTTATGTTACAAATGTTAGTGTATTTTTCAACTTTCAACCATCATTTATCTACTGGGTCAAATTAAATTAGCTAGCGAAACTCCGCAGACGTGATGGGTATTGACTATTGATATCTAAACACAATAAAACGAAAAAAAAAAAACAGTTTTTCTAAACTCATAATTGAAGTAACTACACTAGTACACTACACTGCGGTCGTTAACCTGAAAAAATAAATCACCAAATATTTTTTTGTTTTATCATTGTTACCTAAACATGATAAAACAAATTTACGTGTTGGGTATGGAATAGTAGGATTAGTAGGTATGGATATCTATCCTACTATTCCATACCCAACCCGTCTGCAGAGTTTTGCTAGCTACTTTAATTTGACCCTGTATAGGGCAAGCAAAGAAAGGAAACTTTAGAATAGAAATCATTAGCTTAATCATGATTAGTGTGTCGTTAAAATAAATCCCAAGTTTAACAATTTGTTTTATTAGGCCCCTGTTCCCTCTAGTATTTAAGTTAATTAAATTCCGTAAAACTTGAGACTTTTTGCCCACCCAGGGCTACTTAGAAAAGGGATAACATTGAATAAGAAAATATATTCCTATAGGTACTTTATAATTTATCAGTTTTCCTACAAAAGCCAATCATGTAAGGAAAATCAATTACTCAAATTGTTACCAAGCAATTTAATTGATAACTGATAATCGTAATAGGTAATTTGTAGAACACAATTAAATTATCGTTCTCGTTTAAAACCACGCACACGCACTGATTCTCATTATCGATTAACTAAGTTGGTTAGTCAGTTCATTCATGGTAAGTAAAAAGTTGTAACATCAGACATGCGTGTTCTAACGATGAAAATAAACACCAACGAATGGACATACATTATTAAAAAGGTATTAATGTCCCTGGATAACGACTGACGACTTCATCTTTGAAGTTATCAGCATAATGTGAGGTGATTGACATACGCCCCTGCGTTTAACGTGGGGGAACAACTCTAGTTCTCGTATACTAGAGCTGCGCCAATTACGAGTACAATCTATTCGTTGGTCTCGCTGTGAATTTTTGCATGTCCACTGTCAGATTCATAATGCATAAATAATCAGCCAGATAATATTGTTCCCACTACTGGGACACAGGCCTTCTCTCAGTGAGAGGGAGTGGGCTGTAATCCACCACGCGGGACCAGTGCGGATTGGTAGATGTCACATGTCTTAGAATGTTTGGTTCTAGGAGATGCCGGTTTCCTCACGATCTTTTCCTTCACCGTTTTGATGATGAAATTATTTACACTAAGTTGCCTGCCTGGGTTCGATCCGACGACGTACAACTCGTAAGTCGCGGCCTTTACCACTGGGCCACCATTGCTCACTATAGACTAACGACTTCGTCTTTGAAGTTATCAGCATAATGTGAGAGCCGAGAGGTGACTGACATACGCCCCTGCGATCAACGTGGGGGAACAACTCTAGTTCTCGGATGCTAGAGCTGCGCCAATTACGACTACAATCTTTTCGTTGCTCTCGCTGTGAATTTTTGCGTGTCCAGTGTCGGATTACTGGGTATAGAATCGTCAGGGGATATAAAAGGGACGTAAAGGGTCGACTGAAAGTTTGCTTAACAAATATCTGAATTTTCTAGTCGATTTTAAACGTAAGCTCATTGGCCTTTGAAGGTAAATAATTGTATAAATAAATCTGGGTCTAGACCAAGACAGTTCAATCCCTCTGTGAACAAGTTGTTAGGCATTAAGCCGAGAATTCCTCGGCTACGTAATTAGTATGTTCGCTCCACACACAGCGCTGTAATGCGCTTTATGTACTAACTAAATTGCCCTGAGGATAACACGGAGACACTGTAGACGAGACAGCCGTATTCATTAAAACTCTTCATAATACCCCGCTAAGACCGTTTTGAACTCACAAAATGTTTTAAAAGTTTACATTTTTGTTCTTTTTAAATTTTGCAGACTGGAATAATGTTCCTTTGTTAAAAGTCAGCATAGTAGTAGCTAACGAAACAACCAATTAAAATAATAAACACGGCTCAATTAAATCGTTGTTACGGACGCTGGTTGCTGACGTAGATGGAAATGCTTTTGATAGGTACTTACCTAAGTGCTAGAAACAAACGAACGGTTTATATTGAAAAAAATTAACTGGCTGAAAGGCACGTTTTAGCGGCATGCGTGTAAAAAATGCAATTGAATGTTTGACTATCGTTAATTACCAACAATCAAACATGAATAACAACTAGAAATGGACACAGATTATGCCATTTGTATAAATTGTTTAACTGTATTGCACGTCACCACAGAATAACTAATAGTACTGACGTTACTCAGAAGTCGTCAACTATCTCCAGATAAGATAATTGCGTGACAAAATAACGACATCGTGTGAATCTTTCATTCTGCGCATAGGCGTGAACTTATAGCCGTTAGATCGGCTGCCAATAACCATTTAAATCATTGTCGATAAACAAATTCCGAAGAAAACGTGGAATCCTTTATACCGTGTTTAGACAATGAATAAACAAACAAGGCCACCTGCTCCGAAATAAAGTAGGATATGCCGGTCACAATCGATACAGAGATTCGAGGTGCGTAGTGCGTACGATGTTACCCACATTCTACGTCCGCAGTTCGTTCTCGTGATCTCTATCGATTTCGTGCCCAAACTAATTGACTTGACGTGATGTTGGCAGAAAAAACATACTCGACAGTGTAGGGTCAAAACTGTCAGATTTCATTCCACAGAATCGTCCCGGATTGGGTGACGAAGAGTTTTCGGGAAAAATATTATTGCTTTACTTATTTGTTTTGCCAAGCTAAAAATAAAATATAAGTATGACGCCGTTAAGTACCTAACTGATATTTTCATGTAAAACAGTAGATTAAAGACTCAGTTTGTCATTATACTTTACTAGCTTCTGCACGCTACTACGTCCGAGTGAAATTTCTTGTTCTCCGATTTACCCCGTTGCATCGCATCGCCTGCCCGCGCTTTTACTACATTTTCGCATAGCGTTATTTGTGACTTTACTACTTCTTGCTCGGGTCTTGAAGGTCGTAGCGTGATGATAAATAGCCTATAGCCTTCCTCAAGAACTGGGCTATGAAATGCAAACATATTTTTTTTTAATTCGACATGTTGTTCCAGAGATTAGCGCGTTCAAACAAACATCAAACTCTTCAGTTTTATTATTAGTAAGATAAGATTACGGCAATGCGTAACGAGACAAAAATGCAGCGCGTAAGCAGATAATATAATTTGGTACATCATCGTTATTTGATCAGAGTTTCCTTTCATCGAATGTCTTTCTATCTCGGCAGCTCGCAAGCCGCCCCTGGCTAAAGCTACGGGGGAAGATTGTTGAAATTGGATAACACGGTTTGTTGCTTTATGACAAAACATTCGTTAATTCTCATTCGATTTTCCAAACCATCAAAGCAGTATTTATATTAAAAAATATAAAACATGAACCAGTTTTGAGATCTCTTATCTCTTAACGTAGTATTTTCACTAGTGAGAGGAATGCTCGTTATCGATAAGTGAAAACAACGAAAATAATTTATTGATCTTTTTTCTAACTGTAATGACAGGTTAATAACAGCTGTCACGGCTGATCTTAAATGCTGAAACAGAGTGTGGCGACGTTAAAAATTAACTGTCCGGAACGCTCATTTGCGGCAGCAAAAGAAGAGGAACTTTGTTATAAATTAAATAATGTAATTGCTCCAATGTCATAGAAGAATGTCAATAAATTAAAGACAACTGGTTTTTTGATCATGACTATTGCTTACTTCCTTACAGATGAGTCATAGCCTTAAATCAAGTATTACTTACAACAACTACACATCATACGACTCTACTAATCACTTTCTCAATAATAAATCTAATCATAATAAATTATTACTGTTATGCTATAAATTATTTAAAAAGTCATCAGATTAGCATAAGTATAGCATGTTCAGCAATCAGCCTATTGTGTTCCCATTGCTGGAACAGAGGCCTGCTTTATGTGAGGGGGAGTGGGACGTAATCCACCACGCGGGCTAAGTGCGGGTTGGTGTTCGAATTTTTGGTTCTAGAACATGTCGCTATGTTTTCCTTCACCGTTTTTAGAGCAGTGCTGATACTGGTGATTAAATAAATTACACAAAGTATAGCGTCTACTTGGCTTCGAATCCACGACCCTTAACTCGGTAAGTCGGGGCCGATGGCACTGGGCCACCACTGCTCTAGAGATTCAGTCGGCGTAATCAGATTATAAATCCGATATATCATAAATATCCCACAGTTTTACCGAACACTATAAACAAAACACGGTGGAATATTAAACAAGTTACCAAGGTGGCAGTGGCAAGGGTGAAAATGTTCATCACGTAATTGTTATGAGACTGTAAAATTGAAAAGGGGATTGGAACCTCCGAAATACCCCCTAATGTAATTGGGATGGATTGAATACAGTGCATTTCAATAAACACGAAACTGATTGGGGACCAGATTACTGGTAGGTTAGAATGATAATGTAGTTGACGAAGTGTTTGGGCTTCAATAAAATGGTAATGTGTCTCTCAATCTCTGCATGGGCGAATAAGTTTAAACTAAGAGATTCCTGCGTAGGCAGTGGATGGTAGACGAAGCGGTTATTGTATAATTCTCCTTCTACAATATAATTGAATATAAACCAAAGTTATTATAACAATTACACAAAAGCTAGAGGATTGTGGCTGATGGCACGTGCTTGTCTTCCCTGTTCGTTAATCCGCCGCAGGAAATTTGTGCTAAGCAGATTTTCCTGAACATTTGGTAGTCTTAACCCGGATTAACATAGAGATTACTTTAGAAATTCACCTATATAAACCTCGGCTATAAGCTGGTGTAGCATGAAAGCAAGCTAGTGCTGTGTAAGCATTTTCGTCTGAGGCAGAATTTCAGATGCGACATAATAAAGATTTGACGGTGTGTAACAGGAATTGTGGCTGAACGTTCAAGTCGGCTGTGCGTGACGGAGTTGCGTGCCTTCTTGCACGTCGTCATAGCAACCAACAGTTTCTAACTACCAAGAAATCTACTAGCCAACGCCACTGCGCCGGATGGACTTCTAGAGGGCAGTAAACTACATGCAGTATACGTTAACCTATAGTATAAATATTGTGGATGAGTCACGCTCTGCATAGTGATCGTAATTTCATATGCGAGGAGTAAGTTATGTGTTTCCTAATGTGACATAATCGGGCATAAAGGCTGATATAATGCCACAGCCGTATCACATGAAGTCCAGGAATCCGCGATCAGGTTTTGCGGGGTAATTGCGTAACAAACTAACAGTAGTAATAGCTTTCATTTTTGCCAGTTCAACAACATTCATTGCGTTATTGACGTTGTTGACCAGACAAATTTTTCGAACAAATGAAGCAATAGATTGTGATTGAAAGTGTGTTGCGCAATTAGGGTGTAGGACTGGCTTGATCTATCCCTTTTCTTATTCTGTTTTCTATTTACGTTTCGCTTATGTATATTCCTTCTGTATATTGGAATTCTTATTATCCTTCTTTAATGCCTACAGAACTGATCTAGTAACTCCTGAATTGTTTAAATATTAACAACTACGTGGGATATAAAATGATCGAAAAGGAAATTTTGGACATAACCATTTTATAAATGGCACGCTCTGAATTGACTGATCTTAATCCAAAGTGAACCCGAGGTAAATGTGCGTTCCCTCTCAATATATGAAATAGGGCCGCTCTCAATACGCGAATTTTATTAGGGTTGCGAATCAATAGCCCTCCACACATATTTCAACCCCTTTTTAAATGTTTATGACGGCAATAAATACTGTAACGCTAATAATGTGGCGTGTGATTGAAAAAAGTTAAAAGCGAAATTAAAAGCGTAACTAACTTTTCCCATAACTTTTTCGATTAAAATCAAGGCAATAAAATTATCATAATGAACATAATAAATTTGTTCTGAATAACACACGTTTGCACAATTTATCAATGAAAGATAAGATTAAACTGCAGCCGTAGCTGTCTATTGTAGTGTGAGTTGGTAACCTGGAAGTTTTACCTTGAACCGGTGTGCAACTTAGTTCCAAACGAAGAAAAAAAAACACGGTGCGTCGAAATATTACAACTTGAGTTCACTTATCACAACAACGTTCACACAAAATTAACTATTTGACAAGAAGACACTGTTTCTAACACTTCAATTCAACCAGACCGAGTTACTTACAAAGATGAAAATAAAGAGGGCCGGGGCGTCGACCGACATCTACGACGCGAGACAACTGACTGGGTAACTGAGTCTGAGTACTGAACTACTGCACGCATGGAGGAGAACCGCGGTGTCAGTGTGATCCCGCCCCTCGCACCGAACACAGCTGAGCGCACCTTATCATCATAGATAATTCCACCGCGACAATTTTATCTGAAATTTATGCTTAAACAAACATTTAGTTTTAGTCATCCTGACCGACTGTTTAGCTTAACCATCAATACAATCCTCATTAGCCGTGTCTGCATATTTCTTAGTGATTTAGTTTACTTGAAAAGTAATTACGGAACCGGCTCATTACTTTTTAGAAATACCAGGGAACTTAATTAGGTACGAAAA
Organism: Globia sparganii; assembly: GCA_949316385.1. Classification (NCBI taxonomy): domain Eukaryota; kingdom Metazoa; phylum Arthropoda; class Insecta; order Lepidoptera; family Noctuidae; genus Globia; species Globia sparganii. Next base: position 9,275,436 of record OX438670.1, read on the forward strand.
TATAATTTTGAATATGTACGGGTTGGTTTTGAGATTTTCGCGTAATGTACATAAAACAAAGTAAAACATGAATAAGTCACAAAAGCCGAAGAGAGTGATGATAGTACACATGCTTCTCTGAATGAGGGTTTATACAAAAGAAAGACAGAGTAACAATAAGACTTCTCATGTAAAGTCTTTCTTCGTTCACTTGTACAAAACGGTTTCAAAGGTTTGGTCAGGAGTTTTGAAGCCACAAGGCTATTCGGTCCACACTATTTTGTTTAGGACCGTGGTCGTTTTGGAATGTCATTAATCACTGACAAAGATAAAAAACTCGGACTTTTGCATAAAAAAACGTAAGTATTCGATGTCGTTATAGATTTACTTTTATTTCGAAACCGAGCGGTAAAACCCACGTTGAAAACAGAGTCCTCCTTTGATGTACCCATGTTACCCTGTAGGCAAATACAGTAAATATCGAATTACGTTTTATAATATTATGAGGAACCTTTATACTATATGGAATTCTCCAATTACGCGCTGCGAGAACACTTATCGGAGAAATTGTACTGGTATAAACCATGTCTTCACAAACATTTGGTACGACTAAATAAGTATCTGGGTACAACGGTAGCAACGTAATTATATTGAACAAGACGACGGGGGAGAAATTAAACCCAAGACGAGTAGGTAATAAAGTAATTTGCGCAAAGAGACAAAGTACAATGTAAAATTTTGCCCTTCAAAATATTTGGTGGCCTGAAAAATTGTAATGAAAGCCTGAATCACAACGACACCGAAATCAGAATCTACATTTTCTTTGAATACCAGGAAGCCAAAACAACACGCGATCAAAGCGTCACGCGTCGATCCAAATAAATGTTGCTTTAATAACCTATACCTATGAGAATGATTGCCAATGAAACGATACGTAGAATCAATTAACGATAAAGGGAATTCCTTTAGTACAAGTGTGTGTAGGTTTTAATTTACCTTTTTTCAGACAACAAAGAAATTATGGGGGCCAATAGGAACCGGACATCATAAAAACTGGTAACTCGGTAGGGTAATTAGCACGACGACAGATCGATAAACACGAAAATGTATTAAGGCAGTAACGCAGCATAACGCATCAAGGGAAGGGCGGCGAACGTAAGTATAATATATTCTGTGCTTGTGATTACAGAAAATAACAAACGGGCCTCGGAGCCAGCTTTGACGTGAAATTACACGGCGAGCCGGGGCGACGGAGCTTTTTCATTAACAACTTGGAAAATTTAGGCCAGAGACAACGCAAACAAGACGTAGATATACGGATGGTAATGACTGACAGACAATTTTGTAAACTAGATGATGTATTTTAAGCTTGACAATAATATTTTTTACAATGGCAATAGGTTACAGGGTTACAGTGTGCAGAGACGTATTTTCTCAAATATTTGAAAAAAAAATGTATATGTAATAGCAAACTTAGCAAAACAAACAACCAGTTGGAAGAATTTCCCGACAAATTGGAACAAGCGGGTTGAAGACGTAAGGATCAGTTTACACAGAGTAAGTAAAGTGTCAGTTAACCCGTGCCCCTGACAGTGCTGTCATTACTGTCAATCAGTCTATCATACTCCTGTGCCTAGGGCTTCAGCACATCCAAGCTGGTAAATTGGATGCTTCCTGTTATTCGTAGTCACTTTGTGGCAGTTTTATTCTGCTGTTCCAACACTGTTTACAAAATTTGTAAAACGTCACTCTTGGAACTAGTATCCATTTATTTTTAAGAATGTTTTTTAACAAAGTAGGTGAAATAAAGGTGACATCCAATTCCTGAACATAATTTGTGGTAACTGTAAGTAAGGTTGACATTCGGGCAGCCTGTTCGCTACGCAATTCCCCATAATGTAAAGATTACAATGAGCAATTGTAATGGATTTCCGCAAAGCTTTCGACAAAGACAGGTAAGCACTAATTTTGTGTTTTATTAGGGGAGCGCAACAGGTCGTAAATGTTGCGGTCACAACTGAAATTACATCGCTTTGTTTTCTTAATACGTAATCTAATAGTGTTCGGTCAGAACACGGAGTCGCAAAGATAGTGCTCGACATGCTTTGGTGGTGCCATATGTTCTGTTATATTATGTGACGTACTTATTCGATAAGAACTTTATTTTAACGATGGTAAGCCAGATCGGGATATTATAAATTGCATATCAAATAAATAATCGCCTATCAATACATACTCATCATTTATATTCTTTTTTACATCAAATAAGTTACTTGACTACAAATAAACTAAATGTTTAACAAAACTCAAACTGCAGATAATTCGAAATTATAGGTACATCAATATGACATTACTTTTTCCTCATAATGCAATACAGTTAAATTTATTTTTGTACAAAAATACTACATACATAGCATAAATACTGACTGCCCAGCAAATTTTCCATATTTTATTTCAAATTTTAATTTAATTCGCATAATACTAAACGACGTCAGGGGCACCCCGAGGTTCGGTTTGGTTAGGTTCCTTTAAACCCTGCAGACAGAAATAAGAGCGGAGCGCAGCGGGGCTCCGTCGACCTGACGTAAAAATCGTTGTACGCTGCGAAAATAAATTGTAGTGTGTATAGTGATATTTTGAGTTGAATATTTTGCTGTGCAATCAGTAATTTTGATGGGAATTCGGAATCTTATTGCATAGAAAAAGGATATTTTTTTATTTGCGTTTAAATACTACCCAACCAGATCCACAGCGTCGTTAAGTTTAAGCCGAATGTGAAGCAGATAAAGAGACAGAATAACACTGTATAGAAGACTAACACTGAATTAATGATGGAACCATAACACAAACAACAACAACAACAACAATGACAATTAAGTAAAAAAGAAAGAGCCAAGGACGCGGAGGACCTATCACATTTCAAAAATTTCGAGTTACAGAAGTATACACATTGGATGAAAAGCATGAATAATAATCGAAAACTGCATGTCTCTTCCAACGTATTTACATAACATGAACAGATTTTGGTACTGCGGTGAGTGCATATTGTTCGCTTGCTAACCGCAGTAACCGAATCCAGTTACCAGTACCTGTTTACTGGGCTTAGTACTAACGATTTTCGTAGTATCAAGTTAATCATACCACAACCTACCTTTATGTTTGCACAATTATGTTTATTAATTAAATGACTATTTCCCACAGATGTTTCCATTAATTTAATTTTCTCTTTCTGTTTGTGATAAACAATAAATGAGGTAAGTCATAACCACACAGCAACTATGAATGAATTATCTTTAACCAAAAAGTTTAGTTCAAGAATAACACTAGCGAAGTTGAACTGCAAAGTGTCAACATAGCACCAACTCTAGTTACATTTAAAATAAGCTTTTTAAAATTTAAGTCAACAATATCTCCGTCCAGGTGGTTGAGTAAATAGATAATTTCAGCAGGTCACTGGGAATCGGGTCTGGAGAGTTTACCGTTGAAATTCAATTATTCACGTTTGTTTGAGAGACGTAGCCGGTCTGTTAAAATACAGAGGATCCTACGGTGGGACACTCCAACGATGAGATTCAATTATGTGAATAATATTCGAATTGACACGTCCGACAGAGGTTCGCAATCAACGAATACGGTAATAGAGAACGAAAGATAATTTTTCAAAGTTCGGAGCAAAGGGAAAATGTTCATGACAACTATGACACATCAAAACAGTTCAGGAGTTCAAAGAATAAATTTCAATCGTAAATGGTACGGTGGCTATTTTCAGGCAAAAAGAAAACCAAAGTAAAGTCCTAACCAAAGCTACTAATATTTGTAGGAAATTAAATGCACGAGGACTAATTTATGGAATTGTTTTAGGAAGTTTTTCAATTAGATGAAAAACGTCTGGAAACTTTATCAATTATCTACACATAATTGCAGACTAAGCAGTCACTATTGGTGTTTCCTACTCGATTCCTTTAATTACCACTTAACGTTTGTGTTACTGTTGAAGTTTGAATAGACTTTGTATTAATAACAGAAAGTTCTTTGCCGCAAGGTAAATCAATACTCGGGCGGCAACCAAAACCGGACGGTCTCTACGTTACAAAGTAAGAATCCGTGGCCTTCCAAAATATTGTTAGCTTATTCTCAATTCAAATCAACGGCTACATTACCAGGAATCGGAAGTTTGAAATAATTATCGTTTGATATGAAAACAAACAGTTGTTCAGGTGGTGTTGTTTTACGTTATAGCAGTTCTCAAATATTTCCAATTTGTACTCCTACATAAGAGCGAAACAGACAGATTTGAATAAAAAATCATGGTCCAAAAGTGTATGCCATAAATTGTTCCGAACAATTGCAGATGGGGCACATTGTACTCAAACAATAGACAAACATGGACTCAGGCGGCGACCCTTGGCGGGATGAAACTGATTTATTATACTGCTATAACGTTTGAAGGTAATGACGTTGGCGTTGCTAATATGAATGACCACCACGGATGACCACATTAATAAAAGTGACAGTCCACTCATGCAATAAACGTATAAACATTTCATAAATGCGGACGTTATATGTAGGCTTGGAATAAAACGTTTGAAAAACGATGAATGCATCTCCAAATGCAGATAGGAGCAGGTCAACGTCTTGAAACAAAAATAGCCCGTTGCGGTCGGGTAGCCCTGGCCTGGCCCATGTCTTTCATCGCGCTTACTTAGCAATTCGTTCCGACATCTCGTTAATATGTCAACAGGGTTATCAATAAACAATATCTATGGTATGGTCTCCCACTACTGTTTACTTCAAATATATTGAAATAGAATTATAATGAAGTTGTGTTTACTATCGGGTCAAGCATAATAGGAGGCTTAGGTCGTCAACCGAACAATGGCGACCTATTTTTTTTACAAATGGCCACTAACAATCGAGTCGTCAACTCATTTGCCTCCAACAATATCTCGTTCACTTCACATTCCTTTCATAACTCGTCTGAAAGTCCATTTGTGAAATGAGACGTGGCCTACTGATGCTGATGAAATTAATTTCAATTCAAGCGAATCTGAATAGCTGAGTATCATCGTTTTCTTTTTATAGCTTTGTCAGATTTATTGTTATTTGTGGGCTTTGCAGACCATTATGCATTTAATATTTACGATGTTTATTAACTGCTTTGTTGAATAGGTTCCGAAAAAAAAAAGGTTGATTAAATGGTGTTTCATCATTAGTTAGTTTCTTATTTCATCAACTCTCTAAACGGAATTCTTGTCACTCTTTTGTTTTTATTTCCATTATTACGGTAATGTCCGTGTACGAGTCCATTAATATCGTTTTGTACTTTCATGTCCACATGTGTTTCGTGATAGAATGGGTAACTTTCACTTACATAATTCACACAAGTTATAGTATCTGTTAGGGTGAGGAGAAATTAAGTTGGCTTAGCAGAATCCTCAACAATGTCTATACAGACGTATTAGCAGATTGAACCGCTCGTGTAACGTTCAATTTCCCTAGAGAGTATAGATGAGACACGATACACGACGCATCGTGATCCAATGTCGCGGGTTTAAATCGAGACAATGCTGTAAGCTCGATCCCTTTAGGGGAGCGCCCAAGCTCGTAAGTATTGAAGTTTAACGTTCGCTGTTTACGATCCTTCGCATAGAAAAAATACGGATTTAAGTGTAGCCAAGTGTGGACGTCTTTAGAAGGCAGTGCGGATTATTAAGGTTTTCGATCTAAAACTTGCTAAATTCTTTGTTCCGTAAAAAATTTTAAGAATTAGGAACTAAGTTACGAAGAGCATATTCTATGTATGTACGTATATGTGTTATGTTATTATCAGAAAGGAATTTAATTACCAAGACGAGATTGATGAAACATCATGCCGTTGCATCGATGGCCGTTTTGCGTAGATGTGAAGCATGTTTTCTCCCAAATTGTTATTTCATTTGTTTTTTTTTTATGCGTTATTATTGCCGCAAATAAACGTATTTCTTTCTTTTTTGCTCTACTCTTAGTTAGATAAAGGGAATCCCCCTTTAACTTAGAGTAGAGCAAAAGTAAAAGTGTGCTTATAAAATGACGCGCAAAAAAATGAATGAAAATGTTGTTCGGCCATGACATACATATATTTCCCTAGATGAGGTTAATCGGTGAATCGTCCTTCAAGTAGTGCAGCATTGAGAGCAATTTAATCACTATTATGCTGTACATAAGGCGTAATAAATTAGGCTTATCTAGACAGTGTGTCTATATGGCTGCAATTCATCACTGTCTCACCACACGGGACTTCGGCGAGCATTAGCGAAAGTGAATTGATTGTCTGCGAGACAATCATTATCAAGTTAATTACGTTATCGTCTGCCACATGAGATTAGTGCACTTACATGTCACAGAAACGCGATTGTTTTTGTTGTTTCAATTGTTCAAAGCCCGCACCCGCACTGGGCCCACTCCCTCTCACTGAGAGGCGGCTTGTGTCCCAGCAGTGGGAACGTTGTAGGCTGATTATGTTATGTAATTGTTCAAAGAAGTTATTACGACAACGACCTACAAGACGAGAAGAGATGCTACAAATACTAAAATCATGAAAAATCAACCGGTAAGTGATTCGAAAAAGAAAATTCAATATTGTAAACAGCTACATGTTACTGCTATCTTTATATTGAATCAAAGGCAGGATCCACCAGAACATGAAAATCGATGACACATGTTATTCCCGGGTTTGCAGAAATGAGACGGAAGTGAATGTTCATGAATGACAAGTAGCTAGGTACTGCATAACTTGTCTTGAATATGCTTACTAAAGAGCAGAAAGCAGAACTATCAAGTAAAGTAGATCTGGCAGTGAGCCGGGCAGAAGCGAGGACGAAGAACGGGGCCTCGTAAATTACAGTAGCTAAAACTAGTCTCAACGAATCAACAGATAAATATACACGAACCACTCTCACTACTCACACACGTTACAAATTACAAGTACACTCAAGAGTGTAAGTAAGTAGAGAGTAAATCTATGTTGAGATGACATTTTCGTACCATGCAGACAAAACACAAGCAAAGGATACAGAATTTTCGCAGACCCCGAGATTAGGGTCTCAGTAACAATGAGAACAATGGTCTAAGAAACATATCCAACTGAAGTAATCCAGTGCTCATATAAACATACATCCTCTTCAATGGCTTAGGGGACTTCTGCTGAACAACTGTACTGAAATATTTAGAGAAAATAATACGTATAAGCGGGAGCATTGCTCGTTGTTCTACTTCATTTATTTTTTATAGGGAAAAACCGCCTGTAAGATATTATTTCTGGCTTAGTAATGCTGTATTTGATTGCCTATAAAAAAAAAAACTTCTGTAGAAATTGATGGTGGCCATATTTTCGTCGAGTGGTGGTTTTCATAATATTCTGGTTTCAACGACCGTACGACTTTTTTTTTTAGTTTTTCTCAGTAAACTGCCTAGGCCACTTTTATTCTCATTTCTGATATCTTTTGTCGAAACACCCAAAGTCAACACAGCAACGGAGATCATGAAAACAGGAAAAGATTATATCATAAAAGAAAACATTTAGCTCAATTTGAGGTGGGATCACTGTTGAGTACAGGCTTAGTAGCAGTACGAATATTGCATATGCTTATTTCCTTTATTACCTACATCTCACACAATAACATGAAATGCGAGAAACACCCAGTCTTCCAGGATCCTCCGACTGGACGTTTCGATGTTTTTGTGATATAGCTATACTTATTGTGTATCTCTAAATGTATTTAACAGCATGCCGAGATTTTGTTTTTACGTCAGTAATTATAAATTATTACTCGTTCTCTTCGGTAACTAATATTAACAAGATAGATATTATAATCATATTTTACTTTTTGCCCGGTAGCAGGACCTGTTTTCGTAAACGTACGACATTATTTAGTGAATTTTCATTAAAATTATCCGAAAAATAAAAAAATCAACTGACTTCCAAAGAAAACACTACAAAGTGAAAAATAACTTTAATTTCGGAAGTCTCAGTAGTTTTAGTTCGGAAGTTCGGAGTTCTTATAACACTACTTGCTATGTGAATATCAGTGACAGAAAGCTATTAAAACATCATCAATATAAACTAAGTGGGAAAAATTCGTATTATTGAAGCTAACTCAAAAACTACCCAAGCGTTTATAAAATTTATATGGGACCACCCCTGAGGCATGCCCTAACAATTAAAATAACACTAGTTTACACGGTTTTCATACCCCAGCTAAAAGTAAATAATAAAAAAATTCTGTCACATCTGGTTTGAGAAATATTTTTTAACTGAACTGAAATACATAATTATAGTATTAATACTAAAAAAAAGTAAAAAAATGACTAATTTTTCCCTTATATTGGACCAACGCATCTACAATGGGTCTTCTCTTTTTTGAAAATATAAACTGTCCACAAACATAACAAAAACGATCAGAATTTTGTTCACACTTTCTACTCGACATTTTAAATCACTCGAAACAAGATAATTGTCGTTTGAAGCGAACGAATAAACAATAAACTGTCGTCACCACATTAGGTAATTAAAAAGAAAACATTTGACTGCAGGAAGAATTAATTGTAACGTAATAAAATATTTCTGCTAACATTTTTAGGTTTAGGAAGATAGATTAAGGGCCTATACTACCTCAAATGGCTTAGCATGATCCTCCGTTATGTCGAAAATACTGCAGCATTAATTTTGAAATAAATACACACATCAAAAGTGTCTAGGGATCAAGCATTTTTATGCGGATTTCTTGAGATTGAGATGTGGCTTTGTAATAAATTTATGATTTTATAAATTTATATGGATCCTTTTTGGTGCATTTCATAATTTGAATCAGGAACTGTGAATCAAATTCGAGTAAAAGATGAAAATCAGCTGTCAATATTTTCCCTATAAAAACATACAACGCATTGAAGACATTATTAGTGCTACTGTTTCCCTACTACTGATTAAAACCAACGTTATTATGGAGCGGCGACGTCATTTAAGCAGGGAAGAAATGCTCAGAGCCGTGGGAATGATAGAAGCTGGTTCCCGGCAACGTACTGTGGCTTTAGCTCTGAATACAAGTCAGAGTGTTATCAGTCGACTTTGGACACGTTACCGAAGCACTGGTACCGTGGCTGAGCGCCATGGAGGACGGTATCGCTGCACCACACGGAGACAAGACCGATACATTCAAATCTTAACTCGAAGAGCTCCAACAATAACCGCCATGATGTTAGCCGTGAGGCTTCATCACTCTTCAGGGAACTTAATTAGCGACCAAACAGTCAGAAACCGCTTGCATGAAGTGAACCTTCATTCCCGAAGACCGCTACGGGTACCACCTATAGCAATGCACAATCGTAGGATTCGATATCAATGGGCTCTTGAACACAGAAATTGGGCAGAAGAACAATGGCGTTTCGTGTGCTTTTCTGATGAGTCTCGTTTTGGTATGAGACCGGATACAAGACGTATACGACACTGGAGAACCCCTGGACGCCAACAGCGATTAAAATCCTGCCAGGAAGTCCATCCTTATAGTGGTGGAACCATCATGGTATGGGCGGGTATTTGGATCGGCGGAAGAACTGAGTTGATTTGGATCAGAGGCAACCTCAACGCTCAAATTTATGCTGAGACGATTGTATCAGACATCATCGTTCCTCTACAAGTGCAAATCGGTCCCTTATTTCAGTTAATGCATGATAATGCACGACCGCACACCGCAAGAGTTGTAAGACAGACTCTCGCCGCAGCTAACATCAATGTCCTGCCCTGGCCTGCTCAGTCGCCAGACTTGAACCCGATTGAGCATGCATGGGATATGCTACAGAGAAGAGCTCTGCCGAATATGGAGGGTATCCAGTCGCAAGAAGACCTTTTTTTGTTGTTGCAACGAACATGGGCGGCCATTCCACAGCGTGATTTGGATGAACTCATTTTGAGTATGCCAAACCGATGTTCTTGTGTTGTTAGTGTTCGCGGTAGAAACACGGATTATTAATTGTTTAAGTTACCCAATAAAATTTTAGAGAAAACTGTTATTTCAGTCTTTTTTTCGAACTTTTGTGTTAGTGGTTCAAATGTCAAAAATCCCTTTATTAGGAAAATGGCAAATTTCTTTATTAATGCAAAGGTGACTTGGTTTATCGTTACTGTGACAAACGAAAACACTTTATTTGATGAATCCTTAAAGAAAATTTTAATTAATATCAATCAGGAGAAAAGTTATTGCAAAAATATATGTTGATCCCTAGACACTTTTGATGTGTGTATATGGTAAAGTTGAGGATTAATGTTAGGTCTTATGTTAGACGAAAACACGATTCCATAAAATTTTCTCGATAGAAAAAAATTCCAAAGTTACCTCCAAATCGAACAATAAACCGCTGGTATTCAAAAAATACTTCAAATTAGATCATGAATCTTTGTATACTAACCGAACTAACTATAAAGCGGATCTTATGTTATTTTTTTTTTTTTAATTACCATTATTTTCACCGTAAAAAGCAAATACCTAAACTATTGGCGCTGCCTGCCGCCTAGCACCGCAGTCTGTCTCGCTCTCACTCAGTCCGCGAGCAGTATCGTGCGAGCGAGTTAAAGAGTGAATTTTAGCTGAGGTAGTGTAGGCTCTTAACATATTTAGAAGTATACATTTATTCAGGGGTATAAAAAAAAGTTCAATTTTGTAAACTAGTGTAATTTTTTGAATCGATTTACAATTGCTGGAGATATCGCTTAACATACAAAAAAAAAAACAACATACAGTCGAATTGACAACATCCTCCTTTTTGAAGTTGGTTAAAAATGTTGTTCCAACATACGAGAAAATTCCCTGTTTTATGTGCGTGTTTTAAAAAGGTTAAGGCTCCCAAAAAAGTAACAAAGAGGAAATCAATTTGCCTGTCTGTTTCAGCAAATTAAATTCTTTCTTTCCGGCGGCAAAGCTTTCGTTCGGGAGCACAATGTGTGGGAAATTGTCACGTGACTTTAAGTAAAATGCGTAATTCCGACTAATACGGAGAGAGCGTGACACGTCCTGCGCCGTTCACCACCGCCTATTGTATGCAAATTAAAGTCGGGCGGGACATTTTCAAAACGATGACTCCAGGATTAGTATTCGCAGTTTCGCGTTCGCATAACGTTAGTTGGTTCTATTTGGATTAGGCGGCAAACGGTATTTCGCGAGTCAGTGGCTGTTGTTGTTTTTTTTTTTTATTTTTATAAAATGCAAAGTTACGTCATAAAAGTATCTTTGTGTCTTAAATATGTCGCGGGGAATACAAACCTGATTGATTGAATAAATAAACAAGAACGTCAGCTTTTTGTTGCAGTTCCAACTATGTCAATGTAAAACTCGACGAAATATAATATATACATATTTGTATAATGTAACTGCAAAGTTAATCCACTCGTGAAAATAGACTGCGATGGGGTATCAAGACAAAAGGCCGCTGATGAGTGGGACAGAGCATTGTTGCTGAGAATCTGGGCGTTGGAGCAATCACCGCGACCCAAATACCGGGCTCGGACCATTTTATGTTTCAACCCGTCATAGATTATCTCGACACCAATTACGAGTAAAAGGATTACTAACGCAGAGTACTGTACAACTAATTAATGCAACTGTAGCGTATAACGTTAGTAAGTTAACGTAACGAGAAATGCTAGTTGAATGTCAATGACCCCCGGCTCAGTTGCTCGCGATCAAATTGATTAAGCGATATTATGATACGAGTATTCACGCGAGTCGATGCTCTTTAATTGGCTTTAATTGTTAACCATCGCACAGAAGCTTCTAACAATGCGTGCGTTTGTCAAACTACATTAGAATTCCCCATACGGTTGCGTGCGCTTTGTGTGACAAATTATTGAACTGCTTATTAATCTATCACATTAGTATCGATCAAACGAATATAAGAGCTGCTATTGAGATTGATACTATGCATTATGTATTACTGATGTTTACGTACAAAGCAACTTCAAATAGCTAATGAGTCACAAATTACCCACAAGTTCATTAAAGCATCAGCAGTAAAAATAACTTTAGTTTCGCTGTTTCTGGATCAAAGTGGCATTGTGAACAGCTAGAAATAGACGCTTAGTCACTTGATCACTACTTAACTAGTAAGAAAACCATTAAGTTATTCTTGCAGTAACTCTTAACGTGAATAATGGATTAGAACATAGAGGCAGAGGTAATAACAGATATATTTTTATAGACTATCATAAATATCGGAATAGCAATCGCTTCCTTATTGGGGCGACAATCCACAGGCGCCGACGACACCTAACATGGATGAAGCAAGGGCTTTAACGAGAGAGCAACTCGCTTTATGGAGCCTAGTCCTTTACTAATAAATACACATACGACTTTGATGTCGTCCCTTTCTGTCTCCTTGAAGTGTAAATGAGAAAACGAGACGTCAGATGGCTAGCAACACAACTAGTTTATTAGTATCGAATATAACACAGTTTGCTCAAGATTTCTGTAGTACAATTTAGCTATAATTTGATTAAATAATTTACACTGCACACGTAGTTCCGTCCCAGTAGTTTGAGAGTAAGTGTAATAAAATTAACGGAGTGTAACTAACCTAACAGTTTTTGCTGTGAAATTCTCCAGCACCTCTAATAAAGCTTCAAGGCCATTTTTAAATGGTAATTAGTTGCAGTAACCAGTATTTTATCTGGCTTATTTATAGCTAAGTGGCACGCACTGCTGTCCTTATCGGGGTGGACGAGTGCGGGTTGCAGGCTACTTGACTCAAGTTGACTCAACGTATCAATGTCAAGTTGCGCTGTTTCTTATCCTTAGATGTAATGTAAGGACATGATCTTCAGACTCTCTATCTCACAGTTTGTTTGGTTGACATCGTAACATATTTCCACAAACTATTTTGCAGAATGTGGTGTAATAATGCACAATTTTTTTAAGGTTTTGTGAGTTCATCGTTGGATGTCTATGAGGTACGGTTCCGGACATTGACATCGTTAAAATGTATTACAACTTCCTAAAATTGGGCTCCATTGTTACTCTATAGAGGGACAAGCATAACGTATGCCTATGCACAAAGGCAGGCACCTACAGTACAAACAATGCATGAGTAGGTATCTATTCATTTTTAATAGTATTGCAATTATGGCTGTTCATAAACAGCACAACGCGTTTGCCTAACAAATTAAGGATTTGTATTGAAAATAAATTTTAATTTGCTACGAATTCAGTATCTCTTTCCGGCGCGAAGAAAGACGGACATTGATGGATTGACGTTTGTGGATCGAACTTTAGAATGGGCTGCGCGTGCGCCGATACTCTCGCATCCGGCGTCAAAGCGGCGCTCCTCTTGTTTGGCGAGGCCGGATGCCGCGGAATATACTTAAACATACTTGATAAATACATATTTATTTTTAGTTTTAAGAAGAAGTAAGTATGCCTACACAAATTCTTTTTGAACTAATGCATCTTAATTCTAAGTATAATAGTTAGTTTAGCAGGATTGGTTCCAGAAAACGTTAAATCTGGACGGACCCCACCTAACCCCGTGACATGACTACGCTGATATAATAATATTATCAAAATTCTGACTTAGTCTAACTATACAGGTTGAAATCGAGTTGAAATCTATCGAGGTTAATAATGAATCCGATTGCGAACGATTGCAGGAGGATATACATAGGGTAGTGGAATGGAGTCAGGACAACGGGCTTTTCTTTAACTTGTCAAAGTGCTCGGTGATGAGTTTTACGCGCGCGCGTGCCCCTCTAGTGCAAGAGTACGTGGTGGGCGCCACGCCTATGCAACGAGTCTCCGAGGTGCGGGATTTGAGGGGTTATCGTCACTCCCGAACTATCGTTTCGCAATCATATTACGGGGGTCTGTAAAAGGGCGTTTAGAAACTTGGGATTTGTACTGCGACAGACTAGGCATTTCCTTAACATCACAACAGTCAGAGTCCTGTATGATGCACTCGTCAGGAGTCATCTGGAACATAGTGCTGTCATATGGGCTCCGCATGAGGCCAAGTATTCAGTAATGCTGGAACGCGTACAGAACAAGTTCACGCGCCACTTGTACAAGAAATTGTATGGGTATATCCGTTTTACCCGTTGATGTACCCCACTCTGTTTGTGCTCGGTATGGTCGGGTACAACCAACTGAGGGTGCGACGGGAATTCACGCTTGTCGCGTATCTGGTTAGGTTGCTTCGTGGCATTGAGCATAACCCAGGAGTACTGCAGCGCCTGAGTATATGTGTACCAGACCGCTATGTGTGGAGCCACTGATGGCTGTGCCGGTTGCCAGGACCAACCTTCTCGCCAAAACACCATTGACCCGTGCAATTCGGGTTATTAACGATCTTCACGTGAGGATAGATGTATTTACATTCCATTTGAGTGAACTCGCAAAAATACTGATATTCTTTTTATGTTATCATGTAGATTAGAGTAGGCTATCTTGTTGGTTTTATTTTATTTTGTTTTATTTTTCTAAGGGAACCTAGTACACACGGCTACACATCAAGCTATACAAAACCAGTTTACGCTGGTCTCGCATCGTACGGAAATCCTATACAATGTGAGATTAGCTTATACTGGAAATGTATAGCTTGATGTGTAGCCGTGTGTACATAATATTATTTTTAGATGTAATTATAAGAACAGTTTTAAATTGTAAGTACTTAAGTTAATTTTAAGACCTCACTATCGCATTAGGTATACACCTGTAATGATAATGGTAAGGGAGATTTTGATAAATAAATAAATTTTAATCACCGTTTTCCTCTTAAGGGGTCATTGTACTCATCATTATGAACAACTTTTACTATGGGGCCAAACCTGAAACCGCGAAAAAAAATCAGCTATCCCTGAATTTTGACGAGATAAGCGAACATAAATGTAGGGAACAGCTGATTTCTTTTCAAGATTTCAGGTTTGGTCCTATAGTAAAAGTTGTTCATAATGATGAGTACAATGACCCCTTAGGAGGAAAACGGTGATTAAAATTTCATCCTGTATAATAGATCCACTTTCAGTTCAATAGCTTGTGTTTGTTCAATGATGGATGACGCAGTTTAACATGTGGAGAACTATGTTTATGTTTAGTTAGCTATAAAATGTCCTTGTGACGCAATTACCTATTGTTAATATCATCATCATTAGAATTTTAGGTAAGTAATTAAAACAGCGGTATTTTACCTGGGCTTAATGCGAGTATAGAAATAATGGAGTACACACGGCTACAAATCAAGCCGTGCATTTGCAGTTTTTGCATAGATTTTCGTACTTACATAAGATTTCAATTTATACTGGTTATGTATAGCTTGATGTGTAGCCGTGCGTACGAAGGTCGCAAGTATAGGTAAAAAAAAGAATAAAGAAAGGCACTTAATATAACTTATTAGGAAAGTGGGTTTATTATAAACAACAATAGACTATTTGGGGCGTTATAATGTGAATACAAAAGTGATTGAAGGGCTTATTTTCACAGTATTGATGGGTATGGCTCTTTGTTCTTCCATCTGTGTTCAAGATTCAGCGAAAAATTTATTTTGATACATGACACCGTTTATCTAAGTATGTTATACCAATTTCAGTCCAGTAATATTCTGAATTTTAGAGAATTTTGCCGAAATTTGGGCAGTCTATGCTGAATAAAGGGCAGTTTATTTGACACTCTATAATTTGATAGGTATTGAACTCAAAAACTTTCGAGTTGAATGAAGTATTGACACAGATTGTATTGATCATAATCCATTTCTAAGTTTGATCAATATGTTTTACCTAAAACAAAAGTGAGAACTATTAAAACTCCAAATGGTAAGAACATAAGACCTACTACGACTAAATAAAAACAAAGAGATCGGCAACAAAACTGAGGATAGATCCCCAAACTTTGGCGCATAGAAAAAGCTTTCAACGATTTTTCGTTGACTATTTACCCCAAAATGAAATCTCAAACTTTGATCTCGATAGCGGATAAAGTCGGATGTAAAAGTATACAAGTTCGAGACCAAGTAGTTTCCAAAACTCGCTAGTAAAAGCCCTGTTTAAACTACCAAGTACCAACTCAAGAGTTGTAGTGTTCCCGATTTGTTTTATGTTAGTCGAAAAATTGGCGTGTAAAATTTTATGATCCAACTTTGAGACTTCGGTGATCGTATCGGCCGGGTCTTCTGTTCTGCGGTCTTTCGTTGCTAAATCTGAGCATTAAACACACCAAAAAATAAATGTAAAAAAGGAGATCCAAGTTTAATACAAAAATAATGCTTGGCTGTGGACTTCGCCGCAAAAAGAATGGAGATCTAAATGAGTGCCAAGTTCTATGCAAATCCAAATACACACATCAAAAGTGTCTAGGGATCAGCATATATTTTTGCAATAACTTTTCTCCTGATTGATATTAATTAAAATTTTCTTTAAGGATTCATCAAATAAAGTGTTTTCGTTTGTCACAGTAACGATAAACCAAGTCACCTTTGCATTAATAAAGAAATTTGCCATTTTCCTAATAAAGGGATTTTTGACATTTGAACCACTAACACAAAAGTTCGAAAAAAAGACTGAAATAACAGTTTTCTCTAAAATTTTATTGGGTAACTTAAACAATTAATAATCCGTGTTTCTACCGCGAACACTAACAACACAAGAACATCGGTTTGGCATACTCAAAATGAGTTCATCCAAATCACGCTGTGGAATGGCCGCCCATGTTCGTTGCAACAACAAAAAAAGGTCTTCTTGCGACTGGATACCCTCCATATTCGGCAGAGCTCTTCTCTGTAGCATATCCCATGCATGCTCAATCGGGTTCAAGTCTGGCGACTGAGCAGGCCAGGGCAGGACATTGATGTTAGCTGCGGCGAGAGTCTGTCTTACAACTCTTGCGGTGTGCGGTCGTGCATTATCATGCATTAACTGAAATAAGGGACCGATTTGCACTTGTAGAGGAACGATGATGTCTGATACAATCGTCTCAGCATAAATTTGAGCGTTGAGGTTGCCTCTGATCCAAATCAACTCAGTTCTTCCGCCGATCCAAATACCCGCCCATACCATGATGGTTCCACCACTATAAGGATGGACTTCCTGGCAGGATTTTAATCGCTGTTGGCGTCCAGGGGTTCTCCAGTGTCGTATACGTCTTGTATCCGGTCTCATACCAAAACGAGACTCATCAGAAAAGCACACGAAACGCCATTGTTCTTCTGCCCAATTTCTGTGTTCAAGAGCCCATTGATATCGAATCCTACGATTGTGCATTGCTATAGGTGGTACCCGTAGCGGTCTTCGGGAACGAAGGTTCACTTCATGCAAGCGGTTTCTGACTGTTTGGTCGCTAATTAAGTTCCCTGAAGAGTGATGAAGCCTCACGGCTAACATCATGGCGGTTATTGTTGGAGCTCTTCGAGTTAAGATTTGAATGTATCGGTCTTGTCTCCGTATGGTGCAGCGATACCGTCCTCCATGGCGCTCAGCCACGGTACCAGTGCTTCGGTAACGTGTCCAAAGTCGACTGATAACACTCTGACTTGTATTCAGAGCTAAAGCCACAGTACGTTGCCGGGAACCAGCTTCTATCATTCCCACGGCTCTGAGCATTTCTTCCCTGCTTAAATGACGTCGCCGCTCCATAATAACGTTGGTTTTAATCAGTAGTAGGGAAACAGTAGCACTAATAATGTCTTCAATGCGTTGTATGTTTATATAGGGAAAATATTGACAGCTGATTTTCATCTTTTACTCGAATTTGATTCACAGTTCCTGATTCAAATTATGAAATGCACCAAAAAGGATCCATATAAATTTATAAAATCATAAATTTATTACAAAGCCACATCTCAATCTCAAGAAATCCGCATAAAAATGCTTGATCCCTAGACACTTTTGATGTGTGTATGTATTTATAGGAACAAAATAACATTATGAACAAGTATTAAACTCTATTTCATTGCTTTATTGGATAACAATTGCTGTTATTTAAAAATGTGAGATCTTAAAGTACTCAAGTCGTCAAGTAGTTTTGTAACTTACTGGGGCTGCCTCAATTTATGTGTGACACAATGTTTAAGTTGAAATAATTTTTATTAATTAATTAATTTATTTTTTTGTAAAGTAGGTTAGATTTGACTTGGCCAGATTTTATCAGAATTAAAAAATATATGAGAATCGGCCAACATCTATTTTTCATATCCCTATTTTTTTTTTGCACAACGACGTTTGCGGGGTCAGCTAGTAACTTTATAAAATTACTGATGTAATGAAAACTGGCCAAGCCAAATCTAACCTACTTTAAGATCTCACATTTTTAAATAACAGCAATTGTTATAGGTATCCAATAAAGCAAAGAAATAGTGTTTAATGCTTGTTCATAACATAATGTTATTTTGTTCCTATAAATACATATTTAGATTTTGCATAGAACTTGGCACTCATTTAGATTTCCATTCTTTTTGCGGCGAAGCCCACAGCCAAGCATAATTTTTGTATTTAACTTGGCTCTCCTTTTTTACATTTATGTTTTTGGTGGGATATCATTACTTTTTGTAAAGAATATAATAATACATATATTGGGATAGTTTCAAATATCTGCTTGTAACGGTTTCAACGCTACAATAAAAAAAAAATTTTATGGGGACCTCCCCTATTTCTTAACTTTTTTATTTTTAGATTTTTGCCTACGCTTACACACAATTACCGAGCTGGATTCCAAATTTCATCCTTCTAGGTCATCTGGAAGTAGGTTAGATTTAGGTACTGTACTATATGTCAGAGTCAGTCAGTGCTAAAATTTACGACTTTTTGACCTTCATATCTTTATAACCGTTTGAGCTAGCTTCATGAAATTTGGGCTTCTAGATGTCCTTATGGATATAATTAAACACACGTAGTTTTATGTGTTTACGTTAATGAGGTTTTGAGTTATAGAAGGGTCAAAAGTGGCACCAAGTCGTTCGTGTAATATTACACTTGGCGCTGGCTAGCCAGTTCCTTTGCTTGAACTTGGCTTGACACGCTGCCGCGTGTCTAGATATGAACAGGAGTTTTAATCGGATAAGTTTTTATGGCTAAAAAGACTTCCAGTTCTTTGTTCAGCACTTTCCCTTAGGTCCCTTAAATATTGGGTCACTCCAATATACAAATATTGCTAAACAAAACAATGAAAGTGCCTAATTGCGACTGCGGCGTGTTTCGGTTTGTGTATGTTTTGATAGCACACAGCCTTATGATGATGCGTTTTGTAAGACCTTTAATCACAAACAAAGAGGTATAATTTATTTTTAATGAGATTAGTTTTGAACCAGTGTAGCTCAAAGCCTTAAAAGTTAATTAAGCAATACACTTAAGAATATCGTTACTAATAAACGAAGATTTTTATCGGGCAATTAACTTGAAATTAGTAATAAAACGCTTTAGAAAACGACCAACTATGGGGGCTTATAAAAACACAAACTTCCATGAATAAGTTCCAGTACTAATTAATGGTTTCTATTACGGTAGGTAGGTAAATTAAGTTCTAGGCAAATATGCTTTAGTGAGAACCAACTTAGATTAAAACGATTCTAACAAAGTTGTATGTACTACTAGAATATCGACCTCCGTGTTCGGAGCTATAGAACTTCCCTAGTCGAATATAGGGCAGCCAAATAGGGAACCATGAGAGCCGAATAGCAGCTATAAAAAAGCCACAATTACTTAAGATTATCGTAATTTTTTCATAATATTCTTCTTGTAAAGTTTCGAGATTAAGTGAAGAGCATGAATGGCTTCGGCTTTTTTTATTTCATTATGAATTGAGAATTAATGTATGTAGTTTTTTTTAATGGCTACGAAAACGGATAAAACTGCTGACTGCATTGTGGGTGCTGAAACTTTTATAAAACACACATATGTAATAAGCTTGCGGGGTAATTGCGTAACACACTAACAGTAGGAATGGCTTTCATTTTGACAGTTCAATAACATTCATTGCGTTATTTTCAATTTTTCGAACATATGAAGCAATGAATTAGCAATATCCTTCAAAATATTTCGCACTGTGATTGATGTTACGCAATTAGGGTGCGAGTTTTGGTCGATACCTACGGTAGATCAAAATTTACCGAAGCCCAAATTTCGATACCCAAACTTCGCATTAGTGATGTGCAAATATTCGTTTAGCCAGAATAGCGAAGCGAAATGACCAAATTAGGCAAACATTGCTCACCGTATAAATACAGTAACTAGGGGTAAGTTATACTCGTGGGATTTCGAAGGTCAACCTTGCGGTTTCGTTAAAACTTTAGACTATGGTTTACCTAAGGAAACAACAGGTATCTATATACGTGACCGCTAAGGTCGTGAGTTGGGTCGATATTCAGAGGTGATGAAGGAAGGCACCAAATACAACCGTGACAGGTTTACGTTCCGGATTCGTTTGCCTCCGGCGATGTATTCGGAACAATAGCGAACGCATGGGAGATATCAGGACGATATAACTTGATAACCCCAGCAATTCATTCGCGTAGATGTTATACAATATTCTCTCTGACCGTTTCCGGACCTACAGCATTTCTGATAATGTGGGTTTCACATTGATTAGGGGAAAATGGTTACTGATATTTTTCATCTAATGGAATAATACGTTGATACTTGGTAGATGAAACGATTATCGCTTGGTGATTACGATTATTTCCCGAACGATACGATGAATCGTAATCGTTTCATCCCTTCTCTATACGTAGTTTTCAGGGTTCCGTAGTCAACAAGGAACCCTTATAGTTTCGCCATGACAGTCTGCCCATGTCCGTCCGTCCGTCCGTCCGCAGCTTAGCTCACAGTTAGTACTAGAAATCTATAATTTGGCGTGGATACACATGATATTCTTTAAAAAAAATGTTTTTAGGGAATCAAGTGTCCCCCACTTCTGCCTACTAAATGGTTGCTTTTAGATAGGTATGTGAAAAAATTCACGGCAGTAGTATATATAACGAAATTAAAAGGAAAACTATCATAGCTAAGTGGGCTTTACAAGTTTACGAGTAATAGTCGACCAATTTGCAGTTGCAATGTTTGGGATAACATGATTTTCTACTACAATGTTATGTTTGTTCTTGGGATAAATTCATTCCAACTACGGAACCTTTCACTGTCACGGTCAGTTTTTATTTGTTTGTGTTTTTTGTGATTAATAGGTGGTACTGGTGTTGAAGGTAGCGCTGGGGCTCCGTCTCGCATAGGGTAACAGCATTATTCTGAGTGATGGCCGTTTTGCGTGGATAGTCATATAGTTTCCTCTAACTTGTTCTTTCTTTGTGTCATCACGTGATGTGTAGAAAGATACCGCAAATAAACGTTCTTCATACGTTACGGGCGTTACGCACGTGTTGACGCAATTAATTCACTATTATGAATTAATGCTCAAGTTTAGGTGTTAAATTAGCCTGTTAGGTAGATATTAAATAGAAAAATCAGCATTATTTATTCAGAGTTTCGTGTAAGTACATTTGTTACGTGCGCACAATCGCTAAGTTTTACATGGCGTCTAATGATGATTGATGAAATATTTGTAAGCGGCGCCTTAGTAACGCATACTTAGAGTTGAGCCCTTAATATAACATTAATTGCTATACCCGACAAATTGCAAGGTTTTCGTGTGAAATACTTTGTAAATTATATGGTGTTGGAAATGAGTTGAACCATTTTCATGACTCCTGAAAATTGTAGGTAATCAATTTTATCAAGCTACTTTAGCTTCTGCTCGCGACTTCGTCTGCGTGAAAGCTCCCGCCTGTGCTATTACATACTTTCGCTAAGCGTTCTTTCTGACTTTTTTCTTTTTGATCGGCTCCTAAGGGTCGTAGCGTCATGGTAAATAGCCTATAGCTTTCCTCAAGAATTAGGCAAACAAAAGCCAAAATATTTGTTTTTATGCGACCGGAGGTTCCAGAGATTAGCGCGTTCAAACAAACAAATTCTGCAGCTTTATTATTATTCAAATTCATTATTATTCAAAAGCTTCTTTTATTTGTAACTTACTATTTACACTAGATACTAAATTAAATGACTAACTAACTTACTATAAAAAATAAATACAAAAAAGCTTCTTAGATTATTTTAGGTAGTATTTTCTTATACTTACTTCCCGCCTGGTTGACAGCAATAGGCTCGCCCCTATTACATGGGACCTATAATCCATTTGGAATAAGAATAGACATTTAAATAAACCTTTTTTACAGTCCGTGCAACCTATTTTGAATTCTATTGCGTTGGTGGCATGACAAATGGCAGTTGCAGTAAACAGTTGGTATTGTAACCACTTTTTTGATTATCTTTTAGGCCATCCTTATGCCTATGGTATAGAAGTTAAAATAGGTTGAACGGACTGTAAAAAGGTTTATTTGAATGTCTAATCTTATTTCAAATGGAGTATAACTATAATTGTCAAAATACAGGTTGTGGCTGCTATAGGTACACCACTGCCTTACCCTTCGAGAAATACAGGCATAATGTTATTTTATATACTTACTTGATTGTTGAACGAGTTTTTGTAATAAGACCTAGTTACACATAGAGCCAGTCCACACGGCGCGTTGCGTCGACGCAGCGCTGCCGTTGCGTTGTTTTACATACAAATAACCATAGTGTACACACGGTGCGCTGCGTCGTCGCAACGCACACACGACGGACAGCAGTCCCCGAGACGAAGCGGGAGGGGTCCTGGCCTGCGTCCTAGCACCGCTGCGTTGACGCAGCGCCCGTGTGGCCGGCAATGCGTTAAAATTCATGCGTTGCGACGACGCAACGCGCCGTGTGGACTGGCACTCACAATACAGAGTAACTCAAAAATAATTTCTATCACAACTGAATTTCGTTTTACTCGTATGAAACTCACAAAATCGTAAACTCCCAAATAATACAACAGTTAAGAACAGTCGAACATCGCATAAACAGTATTAAACGTCCTCAAAATTCTTCATTGACACCGCGTGCCAGTAATAACACGACAATAAAACGTAACAGGCTTCGCACAGGCGATACAAATTTTCATAGCTGCCTGAACTCGGTGATTAAAACGCTGCCGATCCGAGGAGAGATTAAAGTATATTTTGGAGCTCAAGCTCTGGCAGGAGTTTATATTATGAATTATTCCTTAGAAACAGATTTTCGGAAGTCTCGACAGACCTCTGTATGTTTTTCATGCGGTATCTATCTATAAATCTTTGTATTGGGATTTATTCTTATGGCTAGGTTTTGTTTTTATAAAATCAAAATGGCGTGGTGTCTATGTTTAGTACCGTTATAAAGTTGGGTATCAGGATAAAGGCCTCCGCTCAACTGTTGAAAAATCAAATTTTGATTTATAACAACAGAAATTCAATTGTGTCTCATTAGCCACAGTTAGCTACTACGGAAATGATTCTAAAATATAAGACTGAAAAAAAAAAACCCGACTACAACTAAAAAGTTCAAAAAAGTTCACTCTGCAAGCAGTCTGATGCAGTATCATGTGGCATCAAATCTGAGATTGAACTAAAAAAACTGCCACCAACAGCTGCAGCAGTAAGTATCCTATTGTATATCTTGAATCTTAGAATATAACTTAGATTTAAATCATACGAATCCCTAACCTTTCATTTCACTGTAAAATTTTTCAGTTCCATTTTTCGTATAATAATTATAACCTTATTTTAACTTGAAAATCAATTAATTGACAGAAAAGTTAATAATTAGATGACTAAAAGAAAAAAAAAAGGCAATAATCGGAACCTGTTAACTCTACAGTTTAGGTAATGTATTCTTTTGTTTATGCATTTTATACCTACTCATGACTGGCGGTGCGATGCTAATGATCATGTTTTAAAATAAAAATGATTCACTTTTTCGTAGTGGCGACGCGATGATGCGTTCATATCTCGGTTCTTAGCAAAACTGCCAACGACTCACAGGTCTGCCAATGAAGCGGCCCTTGTACTGATATGCTCATTAAATCATTTCTACATCGAATCATACACATCACACAAATAACGGCATCATTAATAAGTGCAATAAAATGAAAAGAGCTTACCTTAAATATCAATGGAATGGAAGCCTTGTTCATCAGACTAGGTTGATGTGTAATTGACCTGAAAAGATAAAAAAAATAATTGATTTATCTGTTCACGGAAGCTGGGGAGGAGAAAAAAATGGCAGTTCTTTCATCATTACCAGCCTAGCCTTTTCCCAACTATGCTGGGATCAGCTTCCAGTCTAACCGGATGCAGCTGAATATCAGTATTTTGCATGGAGCGACTGCCTATCTGACCTCCACAACCCAATGGGTAATACGATATCACTTGGTAATACTGGTTGTCAGACTTTGGGCTTCTGACGACCCGTAACAACTGTCAAAGATCCGCGAATGACAGCCGGGACAACGGCTTAGCATGCTTTCCGAGGCACGGAGGGGGTCTTGGTATGTAAAGACGGTCATCCATCCATGGACAAACCGCGGCAAGTTTAACTTAACCTGATCGATCGACCAGTGCGGCTATTATTATTTAGACAAAAGCCCCGCTGGTGTGGCAGTTCTTTCATATGAAAGCATAATTAAACGACATGAATCGCGTATGCGGCGCCGTCCTTCATCACTCTTGCAGACGAGAGACGCCCCTCATTCATATTCCCTGCTTGTACGAAGATTGTACGCAAAATATTTTCATATTTAGATTAACCTAACGTATCCTTTGTTGTTTCAGTATAATAAGTTTTTGCAGCGAACTCGAACAATGGCCTCGTATAATGAACAGTCAATATATGTACATATATAGTTATGAGTATCTTCACTAGGTATTATTTAGGTAAATAAGCTCTAGCTTTCAGCCATTTTTTTACATGAAGGCGTAAACTGTGACATCACTGTTTTATGGTTGACGAAAATGGGAACACAGAAAGTGCCTATTTCTAAGCTAGAATTTGAGCACAATTTATAATACTATGTTTCGTACATAATGTTCCTGCTGCTGGGACACAGGCCTCCTCTCTGTGAGAGGGAGTGGGCCGTAATCTACTACGCAGGCCCAGTGCGGGTTGGTAGATGTCACATGTCTTAAAAATTTTCGTTGAAGGAAATGCCGGTTGCCTCACGATGTTTTCCTTCGTCGTTTTGTTTTGAGAGCAGTGGCAATGAAGTAATTTACACAAAGTAAAGTGCCTGACTGGGTTCGAACCTACGACTTACAACTCGAAAGTCGCGACCGTTACCACTGGGCCATCACGGCTCTTTATCTGTATTCATACTCCTGAAAATTTTAGATTTTCACACAGAGCCAAGTTTTTAACCGCACCAAACAAAACCATATCAACAAAAAAGGCTTGTATTGCTTATCGCATGCTATTTCCAGCACCCATAATGAGGCAGTAGAATTTCATACAACTTCGTTTATCAAAAATATTTTGGCTCATAAAATGTAGCACCTATATTTTGTCCGCGGCTAATGGTAGTTTATGTGAAGGTTATAAACTCCTAACGAGCTTTGTTTACAGTAAACATTAACAATAATATCGTACGACCGTATACATAACATTGCTTTTAGGAATATTTGAAAATACATTCCCTTGGTAATATTTGATCAATATAGGTGTACGTGACTGGGTGTACCTGTGTACGTTGATGTTAAAAACGCTCATTTAAGTATTTATTTTAAAAGTACTTGCTTTCATGTGAACTAACTATATCATGTACTTTTGTCATATTTTAAGTTCGGGTTCTTCAAAGTGGGGCACCTCGAAATCGAGTTGTTGATGTTTGCCCTATTCAATGTTCTTGGAATAACAAACAGTAAAGCTAACAGTTTTCACTTTATTACTAACATATAAGCGTGAACCTAGCTACAATCCATGCACACAATCTTGAAATATTTTCCAACCGAACGATTTCCTCGTTTTTTTTTTTAAATTGGCACAAATTGCGTTCTAATAACGCAATTGCTTGAACTCACTGCAGGAACGGAACCGACATCCCGGACTTATTTTAATCAAACGAACCCCGGGAATTTCATTACAAGTCCTGTAACTCATTGCCCGCGTTTGTTTACTTTGATGAGCACTGAGAACAGAGTGCTGAATCCGAATCCGATATTCTTCACGTAAAAGTAAATGAGAATCATTGCGTAAATAATGCGTTCCATTTACATCTGGTTCATCTACATCTTCACTGACTTCAGGATTCTTCGACACGATACGATGTTACCTCAGGAACACCCATTATGATTAAGACGTGGAAATGCCTTCGACACGAGTGACCCCACACGCATGCCCAACGATTCGCCATTAGAAGTTACATTGGCCCCACACCGAGAATAGAATAGTGACAGTGAAACGGGAAGTTAAAGGCCTTTCGAAAATGAGCTGTAAAAACTTTAATGCACAGAATAATAAAATTTGCCTCCAGCTTAGCAGAGTTCGGTCACACATTTCTGCATCTGATTCGTGAAAAGTTAGAATTCAAAGACGAAGTAGCACAAAAGCCTCTCACGAAAATGTTTTCCTCCACTTTTCTCGCATCAAGGCGAGTGCTAGGCGAGGTGCAAAGTTAAAGTGTTCGCTGGAGGAGTTATGATTATAAATGATGCAGAGGGTCGAAGCAAAGAAAGCTGGTAGCCGTTTACTACATCCCTGCGGATGAAAATGGAAGAGCGCGCCGCAGCCTAGAAACATCAACTCGAGTAATCTTACATTACACTGTGATCCACTGAATATTTGATCGAGTACGGGCGGTTGGAATTAAAGTCACCTTGAAATACACACGTAACAATTTCGACACCCCAAATTCAGTAGGCCCGTAGGTACTATTAATATACAACAGCCCAATCAGTTCTCAATAAATTACAAAGTAAAATCAGATCGTTATAATTATGAGATAGCTCTGATCCCTATTAAGGATAAGAGGCTGAGGTTCATAATTGCGTCCCTCATTAGGCGGGAGTCGCATTTTGCGAAATTAGATTTTATTTATGAAATTCCATTGGGTTATGACTTTTTTTTTTTTTTTTCGCTGAGAAATGCTATTACGCATGCCCGCTCGTGGGGGACGAGACGGGGTATGTGGGACTCCCTGTCGGAATGACAGTATACCCACTAAAACTCAGCGGTGTTCCCGCATCGCCGTGATGGGAGGGTCATGGGAAACCGGTTCAACCTTTACTTCCACAACCCTCCCGGCGCATGCCCGCCTAACTGGCGGGCCCCGCGTGCCCTCCAGGTTGGGGGGCTACGGGAATAGCCGGGAACACCTGGTCATTCCCGTCCGACACTGGTGGAGGCCTGTGCAATGCAGGCAAGGGTGCCCCCACACCCGTTACCTGCTGGCCCCCACCTGGGAGGAGCCGAAGATGACGGTCATACTGACGTCTTCTTCGACCCCTCCTCCGCCTTCGGAGCGGCGCCGCGTCGGGATCGTCCTCCCGCGCGCGCTCCGCCGCCTCCTTCTGGGACATGACGTGTTCGCAGAAGGAGGCCACTGCTGCCCAGCACCTCTCGTCCCCCAGCATGGCGTTAACCAAGCCGGGGAGTGAGAGGTCCGGCCCGATCACCGCGGTGAGACTGCGGCGCGTCTCGGACCACGACGGGCACACCTCGAGGGTGTGCTGCGCCGTGTCCTCCGCCGCGCCACAGTCGCGGCAGGACGGCGTCTCCTCCCGTCCGATTTGGTGCAGGTACGATCCGAAGCAACCGTGTCCGGACAGCACCTGCACTAGACGGAAGGAGAGGAACCCGTGCGACCGCTCGAGCCAGTCTCGCAAGACCGGCCCGATCGCGTCGAGGGTTCGGCGGCCGAAGGCTGCGGTGGCGAGGTCCCCCGTCCAATGGACGACGATGGCGTCCCTCGCCTCCCGCCGGACAGCCTCCCGCTCTTCCGGAGCTGGGCGTTCTCCTCTCGCCCTCCGCCCCGCCGTCCATTCATACACTCTGGCGAGCACCCACGCCTCGAGTTCCCAAGGCGGGGTGCCGGCCAGAGCGCATGCTGCCGCGAATCCCACCGTGCGGTAGGCCCGCGCGACCCGCTGGGCTATGGCCCTTTGGGGTGCCCGCAACGCGGCGGCGTTCTCCCTCCTCCGGAGGGAGTCCTCCCAGATGGGAGCCCCGTAAAGGGCCATGCTCCTCAGGATGCCGGCGTAGAGTTGCCGGCATCGCGCGCTGGGCCCCCCCAAGTTGGGCAGCAGCCACGAGAGGGCGCCTGCGGTCTTCAGCAGGCGCGACGACAGCCCGCTAAAATGCGGGCCGAAGCGCCACCTGCTGTCGAGTACAAGGCCCAGATATTTCATCTGGGCCTTCACCTCGATTCTGACGCCCTCCACGAAAATGTGGGCGTCAGGTGGGGGGCGCTGCCGAGGTCCGTGGAAGAACACGGCCTCGGTCTTGTGCAGCGCCACCGTTAAACCTAGGCGGCGGATCCTCCCTGCGACCAAGGATCCGCCCGCCGAGGCCAAGTTGGCCGCCTCCCTGAAACTCCCCCCCCGGGCGGTGAGGAGAGTGTCATCCGCATAGCAAACGACACTCGTGCCTCGGAGGAGAGTTCCCCGCAAGAGCCAATCGTAGCCGACGTTCCAGAGGAGAGGTCCTAAGACTGACCCCTGTGGAACGCCGGCTTCAGCGGCGTACCGCCGGACTTGGCCAGTCCTGTCCACCAGGACGATCGCCCGATCCTCCAGGTAGCTGGCCAGCAGACGACGCATGTGACGAGGCACTCCGTGGAATCGGAGCGCCTCTAGGATGGTGGAGTGTAGAACGGAGTTGAAGGCGTTGGCTATGTCGAATGACACAGCCAACAAACCGTCCCCCGCCTCCATCGCCTCCTTCACCTGGCCCTTAAGGCAGGCCAGCGCGTCCACCGTGGAGCGCTCAGCACGAAAACCGTACTGAGCGTCCGACAAGTCCGGCCCGATACGCCGCAAATGGCTCTTTAGGCGGCCAGCGATTATCCCCTCGAACATTTTGCCGACCTCATCGAGCAGAACGATGGGTCGGTATGCCGAGGGGGAATCCGCCGGGCGGCCCTCCTTCCGAAGGAGGCACAACTGCCCCTCCTTCCACGGTTTCGGGAACCTCCCCGACGCAAGGCATGCGCTGAAGAGGTCCCGAAACCTCTCCTCCATTTGAGTGGCGGCGATCGCCACCACTCTGGCGGGGACACCGTCGGGGCCCGGAGCCGTCTTCTTGGCGCGGATACGGAGAATAGCCGCGCCAAGTTCCGACTCCGTGACAGGAGGGGGAGCCTCCTCTTCCTCCTCAGCTGGCGGAGCTGTCCCCCGCGGAGGGTCCATCACTGGTGGGGTGAAGTTGTCCCTGCGTGGAAACAGGGACTGAACCACCCCATCCAGAAATGAGGGCTCCAGGGTCTCGGCCACGGGGGGACCAAAGGGACGCAACTTGTTGCGCGCCGCCTTGTATGGTCTCCCGTAGGGGTCGTTGTCGAGACCCTCCAGCACCTCCGCTCTCGCCGAGTCTCTGGCGGCGGCGATGGCCCTATCGAGGACCATTTTAGCCTCTACGTACACCTCGTAGAGGTGGTCCTCGTCGGCGTGGTCTCGTCGACGCCGCCGCCGGCTCCGCGTGTAGGCCCTCCTTGCCTCTACGCACGCCGCTCGAAGCTCCGCCAGCTCCGCCGACCACCAGTACACGGCCCGTTTGGGTAGTGGTCGGCGAGACCGAGGCATGCTAGAGTTGCATACCTCGGTCAGAGACTCCCTGAGGTGCCCCGCCACGGTGTCCACATCCAGGCCAGCGGAAGGCGGCGAAAGCCAGTCCTGGATGAACGCCGCCTCCCCCGCTGCCTCCCTGTCCAGGCGAGTGAGAGCCCACCGTGGGAACGGTGATCGCCCCGAGAAGGGCCGCGTCTCTCCCGGGGCGCCGGTGGAGATGTCGAACCGCACGTAGCGGTGGTCCGACATAGTCTCCACCAGGTCCACCCGCCAGTTCAGCACGCGCGCGGCCAACGCAGGGGTGGCGAAAGTGACGTCCACTATCGAGCCACCCTGCCGCCGCACGCATGTCTGGACGCTTCCTCTGTTTAAGAGGGAGAGTCCAGAGGAGGCTGCCCACATTTCCACTGCTCGCCCGCGAGGATCGGTGGCCCGGTTGCCCCAGGTCACCGACTTGGCATTCAGGTCTCCCAGTACGGAGACCTGACGCGGCGCCGCCCTGCCGATCACGGCGGCCAGGACTCCGAGATAGTTCTCGAAGTCCTGAAGAGGGCGGTTTGGGGAGAAATAGACGCCCACAAGGGCTAAGTCTCCCCACGCGGCGGCCACGTATCCCGGTCCCTTCTCTAATAGCGAGAGGGGAGGGGAGTCTGTGGAAGACCGCGCCGCTAGTGCCACCAAGCCGTCCTCGTCGCCCAGCCAGCTGCCGGGGATCGAGTAGGGCTCGGAGACCACCGCTACGTTCACCAACCACTCGGCCATGACCTGCACCACCAGGTCCTGGGCCGCTCTGCAGTGGTTGGTGTTCGCCTGGAGGATGCGGTAGTCGGAAACCATTATTCCGACATCGCACCCCCCTCCTCAGCTACCGCTGCTGGAGCTACAGCGGCGGCGACGACAGCGGCGGCGGTGGTGGCAACAGGGCGAACCTGCGCCGGCACTATGCCCTTCCTCGCGGGCGGCTTGCAGCTCCTGCCCGCCATCCTGTGGTCCGCGGGGCGGCCACTGGCGGCACACGCTGCGCAGCGTGGTGTGGTGGCGCGGCAAGTGGCGCTCCTGTGTCCCTCCTGCCCGCATAGGTAGCAACACTCCCCCCAGTCGGACTTGGAGGGACACGTGGCTCGGGTGCGGCCAAAAGCGAAGCACTTGAAGCAGCGCATAGGCTGGTCTTCAAGCGGCCGGACCACAGCCGAGCTGAGCCCCACAAGCAGCCGTCCCTTGGTCGCAGCAAGGGCAGCCCCAGCCGCGGCAACCGGGCACTCGACGCGGATGGTGCCCATGCCGCGGCGGCCGAGCCTGATGGCTCCGCACTTCACCGCGCCAGCGTCGCAGCCTCCAGCCGCCGCAACGGCCGCCACCACATCCTCTTTGGTGACCGAGTCCTCCAAATCGGCCACCTCCAAGGCTGCGGTCTTGACGGGCCTGACGACCGTTGCCGCATCCGCTATGACCTCTTGCAACTTTGTTGCGAAGAGGTCTGCGTTTGCACCGCGCTGCTCCCCCGAGAACTCGAAAATTCGAGCCCCGGTTGCGGTTCGGCGGCACGTGATGCCGCCGATCCCCAGCCTGGTGGGATCCGCGTTGGTACGAGCCCGCCTTAGGACGGACTCGTACGTTTCACCCCGTTCCGCGGCCTCCGGGGTGATGGTCACCACGACGGCCGCGGTTTTGGGAGGAACCAGCTTCCTCCCGCCGGCTGGAGCCTTTTTGGCTGCAGGAGCAGTCGCAGCGGGCTTGGGGGTCGACTTGCCTTTTCCCCTCCTGACCACTTCCGTCCACGACATGTTGGACGGGGTGGTGGAGGGAAGAAGGGCGTCTTCCCCCTGCGAGGCTGCTGGAGCGGCAGGCGACCCAGACGCTCCCTCCGCGCTTGTGGCAGGGGTTTGAGGAGCCGCGTTTGTCCTCTTGCCCCTGCCTTTGCCCTTGGAGGGCTTCGGGGCCTGGAGCTGCGCACCCGATGCCGGGCCTGCTACAGGCGCAGGTTCCGGCTCTCTCGGTGGAGGCGGGCTCTTATCCGCCGCTAGCGGCGGGCGGAGCCGCCTTTCCGGCAAGAGCCGGTCCTCGATGCCTGCAAGGCAGGCTCTGGTGAAGGCCCTCTCCTCCATAACAACCTTTCGGATAATGTCCTCAAGGTTGGAAGGGGGGGAGAAGGAGCCTCCTGCCACCGGCACAGGGGCAGGTTGGGCAGGCCGGGCCGTGGCTTCAGCCAGCTTCTGGTGAAGCTGGCTGACCTCCGCCTGCAGGCGATCCACCTTCGCCTGCAGTTGCCGCGTCTCGTCCGTGGCCGTACGAGTCGCCAGCTCCTTGACAATGCCGAACATGCTGGCGGCCCGGCATTTGAGGGCCTTCTGGAAGGTCCCCTTCAAATTGGAGGACTTTGAGGCGACCTCCAGAACCTCCTCCTTGTCCTCGAGCGCCATGCGCTCCAATTCCGCCAGGGAGTGGTCAGCATACAGCACATTTGATGCGCCGTAGCCAGCCCTCGACCTGGCGGCTTGCGCCTGGCGCTCCTTGGCGGCAACCCTCTCCTCCAGGTCTTCCTGGAGTTGCGCCCTCTTTGCCAGGCTCAACTGGCGCTCGGCGTCCACCAAGCCCACATCGTGGGCCAAGGCCGAAGAAGAAGTCGAAGCCTTTTTAGACTTCGGCTTCTTCTTCGCCCTACCTTCAACCGACTCCGAGGAGCCGGCAGACCCGGTCTTCAGAGCGGCCCTCTTCCGCTTAATGCGGTCGTTTTCGGCCGCCGACGTGTCCATAACGGAGTCGTCGGAGTCCGAAAACTCGCCTGGCCTGCTGAACAAGCTGGCCGCAGACGGTGCTCGGCCAGCTTCCGACGCCGAAGCGTCGCCGGCGAGGCCCTGAGAAGGGCCGTTGGATTGGCCCTGAGAAGGGCCGTTGGATTGGCCCTGAGAAGGGCCGTTGGGTTGACCCTGAGAAGGGCCGTTGGGTTGGCCCTGAGAAGGGCCTTTTGAGTCGCCCTGGGAGGAGCGACTCGCGATAAAACGCCCAGAGGCGGCACGGCATTGGTTTTTCTTCATAATTCGCAGACGTCCGCGTTTGTGTCTGCGAATCACAGCGCAC
This sequence comes from Globia sparganii, assembly GCA_949316385.1. NCBI lineage: Eukaryota > Metazoa > Arthropoda > Insecta > Lepidoptera > Noctuidae > Globia > Globia sparganii. Next base: position 9,308,157 of record OX438670.1, read on the forward strand.
TTTAGCCGCCGGTCTGCCACTCCGTTACGGTGGTCAGACACGGCGTTGCCCGGGGGAAACTACGTGGAAGTATGCGCTGTGGGGGTTCCCCCTTGGGTTATGACCTGAATCAACTTCAGGATACGAGACGCGATTATGTTTAACTTTTCATACTAAAGTTTTCGTTGAATATAAATGGGCTAAGTTTTTTCATTTTAGAATTCATTGAACCGAGGGCGTGTAGGTACGTGATAGATATGATGTAATTAAGAGGGAAAGTCTTTTTGTTTGTTTATGCGGAGCTGGTGCCGTGCTGGCGAGATAACACCATCTATCTTCATGCCTATCTACCTCTATGTGTGCCACACGGCATTGTTTGCGCACGCGATGGAATTAACTTGACGAGTAATCTTTTGAATGCTGCTGAATATGAGATAAGCATCTTGGAAGTTGATTAGAACTCTAAACGCAGTCTCCGCAAACATAGAAGCCATTGCCTTCAGTAATATTAGAATTCACATAGGTTTTAATTAGATACCGTCTGTAATTTTGAAGAAAGCTGTTCTCGAGTACAGGTTGCTAGGTATAAAGCTTTGAAGAGTAAAATATTTGGTCAGTGGGTCGTCTTAGTTTTTTTTAGCAGTATTGTCATTTTTGTAAGGATGGTGTGTGCGTACTGAAACTTACATTAATATTGCCATGACACCTACATAAACTGCGGAGTAGTTGCGTAACACACTAAGAGTAGCAATGACTCGAATTTGGACAGTTCACCACATTCAGTGCGTTATTTACGTTGTTCTTGAGTAGATATTTTTTTCGATCATTTGAAGCTATGGGTTAGAAATATCCTTCAAATGATTCAGATTGTGATTGAAAGTGTTTTACACAAGGGTGCAGCATCATGCCGTTAGTGATTTACATGTGACAAAAAATTATCTAATCAAAGACGGCGACGAAACGACAGAAAAACAAAAGAAGATCATATAGGTTCTGCCATAAATTTAATAAGTATATCTGTGGTGGCGCTGGGTGATGGTGGGTATTTTCATGATGACCCTTCAGATACGAAGGGTCATCATGAAATATGAATATACTTACCACCAACCTTATAGGTACCATTACAATGATACAACATAATAACACACACAAACAATATAATATTACATTATTATTTAAAGGAGGTCAACAAAAGCCCATACAACTTTGCCCAAACATGTATCTCGAGGTACAAGTGTACCAAATCGTAGAGAAAAAATAGAGGAGTTCGAAAATAATTGTATCTTTATCTTTACATAATTTAAAACAACATAATAAATTACGAGTATGTTCTATTATTCTAATTACCTGTAACACAATTAAAACATGTGGCAACTTTACATGTACGATTGCGTTACATTTGGTTGACACTCGAGCTGACATTTTCGTAAATGTCATTCACATTATCACACATCATTCCGTTCGTTTCTGCGTTTCTGTTTTTTGTTACTAAGTGTACCATGGTGCTTCGTTTGGGCAGATTTTGGTGACATCCTTTATAATTATTACGTCCAGAATTCCGTACAAAGCCATAACATTGGTAAAACGGAAACGAGGACGTAAAGGTTTGCATGTTTATAAAATACTTTCTATCAGGACAATATAACACAGCGGCGTTGATCGCGTTATAAAAAATGTAGAGGTGGCCAACACGCCATGTTTCTTTGTAATACGAACATTATTTCAGGTTTTGAATGTGACTTGTAATAACTTGACACGAGTAAGTAATGTTACGTTTTGCATACGTGTTCTCATATTTTCATGTTTTTAGAAATGGGCATGAAGATACGTAACGACGTACATAAAACAGCTCACGCGTAACGAACGCGTGAGCTGTTTTATGTTCTAATCTGAAATGTTTTACCAAAAACAAGGGAGTTTTTAATTAGAATTTATGTCATAGGAAATAAGAAGGACACTTCAGAAGGCATTGGAGAAATATGAGAAGACCTACAAAGTACAAACATAAAAGCAAGACAAAAAAAAATTGTAAATGTAAGTCTTCTGCAAAGTTTAACAGCGAATTACACCGTAGTACTGAATTTAGAAAAACTAGACTAAAATCAAGGTAACGTTAATAAAGGTAGTGAATCTAACGGGACGTAACACCAATTCCATGATAAATCTACTTAGTGCCGTTGCAAATCAAAAGGAAAATTTGTAAGAAGCTAAATGACTCTGTGATTTTATAGCTGTTCTATAATAGCTATTGAAGCATTTCTTTTAACGATTCAGCTTAAAATCTTTAAATATGACATAGCAAAACTAAACTACGAAAAAGCAATGATGTCGATTACACGACCTTTAAAGAGTCAAGTAAGGATGATGAGCACACACATTCTATGAATACGCTCTATAATAAATCGACGTGCACTCTCGAATGTTTAAAAAGACAAGATTGTTTTCCTTAACAACAGAAGGTAATATTTTTTTTTTTAAAGAGCATCCTTGATGGACATTATCCACGTATACAGAGATGATGGACAGTGAATCATGCGCTGCGTGTGGTCCCAATGTTTGTTTAAGACCCAAACTTCTTTCTAAAATATCATAAAGAAGAATATACATAGTTTATGAAACTTGGCGATGGTTTGTGTAAAAAATGTTTACAGTAACGTGGTTTGTTTGTATTGTTTTAGTACAGATTAAGAGATTTAGTGGTTGATACTTTAAGTATCGAAGTATATTGGCATGAGAGCAGATGGTAACCGCATATCCCGAGTCTTAAAATGCAATAAAGATTTATCTTCGGACAAAGTTTCATAACGGCACGTGTACTTAGAATATAATCCTAGTCTCAAAGAAAAAACATGTCCCTTAAGGAACATGTATTAACTATTTTTTAAATCATTCATAACTTGAATTGTTTTGAGAACTGTCTTCAGAAATTGACAGTAACAAATGAGCGTGATTACAAAAAATAATTAAGGAGTCACAAACATGTGCTAACCAAAGGGAATAAGACAAGTGTGAGATATTTAACGCCTTGATCATTCGAATCTCTTACACCAAGATTTCATATATGTATCTATTTCCGTAAGTAGATCAAACGATTACGATAAAACCAAATAAAGAATGCTACGTATGTATGAGTTAATTCGATCGGTGTGCAATGTAAATAGTTAAACAATTAAAATAGCTGAGTGTTTCAACATTCAAGCTAAAGCCTTCATCGGACGAATGTACGTTTTCTGTAATCACCTAGTTTTATAATAAATAAATTGAGTCGTTTTCAAACGTTTGTGTTTTCTATAGAAGTTACCAAACACGTGCGTTAAACAAGATGGAAGGCAACACACAAGAAATTAAATATACAAGAACAGTCAAGTAATAACTTAGAGAAACATTTCAGATTCCAGACAACTACGCTCAATTCTATGCCAGATAGTTATCTGGCGTAGAATAGAATTCAACCAAAGTGCAGACAACATCGATCGACTGTAAATTTATTTCCGCAAACTGTTGGACAATCCATCATCTGATATTGATCCATGAGGACTATGCCTGTTTACTACCGCAACAAACCATAAATCTTGATCGAACAAGTGTTACACAGCCTAAACAAATGCAAATTGAAAGTCGTTGAACACATTTAGAATTCAACGCTGGAGATGCAAAAGCGATAAATGTATCAAGGCTACTGAGAAATCCAATTTAAATAAGAGCAGCAAATGATTTCTGGAGATTGAAAACTGATTGGTCATTAAATTTAATTTCTTTGCAAATCTAGAAAATTTTGCAAAATTCAATGCAATTGTAAAAATAGACTATTAGTTGGTAAATCAGAGCAGCTCAAATGTGTCCATTTTGATTGATGATGTTTCTTTGTATACTTTCTTAGCTACAATGTCTACAATATTTAAACAAAGTTATAAAAACAGAACAGTAGGTACCTACCTACCCAATCGGTATTTTTGATTGAAATGAAATGAAACAAGTAATATTATACAACGTGCAATAGCTATGCAGGCAGAAAGGTTTCTTGTACCCAACTAACAAACTCTACAGTGACTTCCCGGTCCTTCGTGTTCGATAGCTGTTTATCCTCAACGCAATACTTCACCTTCACATTCATAGAAAACTAATATTCAGGACAGATTACCAAGAAATAATGCCAAAGCGCACAATCAGAATTGCCATTCCCCTAGTAAACTCCCAACCCTTCAACAACTGTCAAGAAATCTCATATAGATCGGTAATAATAGAAAAAGTAATCGTATCTAATTAGAGCCATTAGTGACAGTTGAACTATTATGGCTAGTCGTTCCCCAAACTACTTATTTCCACGCATTTATAACAATGCCTTAAGGTGCTCGCGGGTTGTTCGAAAGAGTTACCGTGGCCCCTGGCAACTGAAGGAACACGGGTGGGTTTTAGTCAGTAAAAGTCTGACACGCCCTTCCGCTCCGACCAGGGCGGGAGAATTTAATTGATAATTTCCCATCCAAAAAAAAAGGTGCTGCAACATAAAAGACCTCAAAATATCCCTGCGCAAAATAAAATAGGTAATAATAAGGTAATAAAGAAATGGCTTTTTACACTCTCCTACGATGAAACAGAAAATATTATTTATACTTAGATATGCAACATTATTCAGACTAAATGTACTCCTAGCTCCTACGTTCTCGCTCACGTTCACAACACACACACACACCCTCACCCTTACACACATAATCACGCTTACACTCTACACCTTATTTTGCAAAATTTATTTATTTATAATTGATTAGATTTTTGTTGATTTATATTTTGTTAGTTTCGATAATATTACTTATTATTTTCTGTCTTAAACAAGTGATAAATTCTCCACAGTTTCGCTCTTTCATTGCTAAATCCATCAAGTAGTAATCTGTTGCACTTTGTTGATGAGTAAGTGCTAATTTACGCTTATAGTGCTAAGGTCGATGGTGTGAATGCTGTCATTATTCCTTTAAAAAGAATACTTTAGAGGCGTGAGAAGATGTCGACATCGATAGGAAAGAAAAAACGAGGTCTCATAAAGATGCACATGCTCATATCTGTAGAACTCCTAAGCTATAAATTATGGGTAAACAGTTGACTACTACCTTATTAATTTGTATTAGTACAATATACCTACAAGTAATGGATGCAAACAGTCGGCTTTATCACGAAACGACAACGCACCTGCAGGTAGGAGCAGTGACATCACGAAAGGCGGAATATTAGCAATTCCTTCCGCCACGTTCTGTCGTTCCGCCCGAACGCCTGTTTTATGATCAGACACCTCGCTCTCGCGTTGCTATCATAGCTCCGGGGAAATTTTGTACACCTCGTCGCTTCGCACCTGACATTAGCATCTGCTGAGCACATACATTCATTCAGAGGTGCAAAATCGATCGAGCATAATCACATGTGATGTTGGCTTCTTAATGGAAGAGTAAATTGAAAGTTCTACGGGAAAGTAATGGCTCATCATTACTTATACGGTGTGTAGTTAATATAAGTACAGATGACAATTAGTTAAAGATTGGTAGATCGTCATTTCAACAATTTGCGCGGTCGTTTTATACACCCAACGTACATTTTGGATAAGTTTGATAAATCGACGTTTTTGTAATGTTGTTATACAAACGGATATTGCTTAAGTATTTATTTAAGTAGGTACATTATTGTACACTTATCAAGTATATATCTTCAAAAAAGCAACTTGACATTGTGACTCGTCGCGACCAATGCTATCTAGCAAACATCAAGTTTAATTTAAGAATACAAATCTTAAGTTGTTTACTGTCTAGTAAGATACAGCCAGGCATTTTAATATAAATTCATCAAGAATATTTGTTCACAAGTTAAGCAGATAAACGTTGTTTAGTTGTTTTACATAACGGAGTTGTTTTGTGAAACAGCGAATTCTACAATCCATCTGCGACAAATATAAGATTACGCACTAAATCCTCTTTTGAATTTTATTTTCGGCAGTTTCCTACCACTGGATTTTCTGGGGTATCTGCAATAGTTATCATACAATTTTGCGGTAACGGCTAAAGGGACGTACGAAAACAATTTTTATAAGTAAATCAGTTAGCACTAGCCTCTGTAGCGTATGAACATTAGCTTCGTGTTTTTGAATCCATGTTAATGTAGCAAGTTCTGTTTTTGTCAAATGCCCCCGACCTTTGTAACGCAGGCTATTCAAGGTATAATTTATATTATTAGCAACAGATCACTGTCAAGAATAGGCTACTCTATTTTCAGCATGGGTAAGAGGCGATTTTTGTAGCAGGTTCACTGCACTCATGACATCATGCGGCAAAGACCTGGGAGAGTATACAAATAACTCATCGTTTCGTTTTAGCCTTGCTGCAATCTGGATTGATTCGGTCAGTATTCCAAAACAAACACAACTCACCAATGAATAAAATATGGAGAAAATCTGAACACGAAATGACGCAACATAATTTGGAGCATTGCCTCGACTTCCTTATGTGAAGCACTAGCGAAATCGCTGACATAAAACGCATAGTCGTTAAAAATGATGTCTTTCCACATAAAATTGATGATTTCACTCGATTTTCTACGTTCAAAACTCAGGCGGAGAATAATTCAATCAACGTTTATGTTTAGTACTGTATATTACAAGCTTATAGGTAGATTTGCTTTTATTCTCCAGCGCATACCTAATGTTTCGGCGTGAGCAGAAGTTGAAGAATAATGTGCAGCAGTAACGTAACAACTTAAGGTTTACTGTGAACACAATATGCTCGTAAGTGGAGTCGTTTTCCTCCTTTGAGTTACAATTCGCGCAGACAAAGGGAATTGCTACAACGGATATTTTTCTTACATCACCAATGGATGAGGATTGAGGACAAATACTTTTAGAAAACTAAATGTTAAACACTAGTAGATGAACAATACTTTTCTACTTGTCATTGAACATATAGATTTGAAGATTGGTTTACTCACATAAGCGACCTTAAAAACATTGTATCTCTCTAATATGTATTTGTGTCAACTGGTGCCATATGTCGACGGCCTGACAAATTGGGTTTATCTTAAAATATACGACTTCGTTCGCTCTTGACAGCTTTATTACGTTTCAGTGTTAAAACTACTCCAAATGGTGGTGGTAAATTAAAACAAATTAATGATTGATACCTTTTACGGTGACAGACTCTAAATGAGAAAAGTAAGCCTAGAGATATATTAAGCTTGGTGTGTTTAGGTACTTACATCAGCTGTGACGCAGTTGCATATCTTCACGTTGGAAGGGAGAGAAGTAACGTGTTAACTTTATCTCCTTATCTTTTTCGTTTGAGTGTAAAGAACTTGCTTCCTTATTTATCTGGGAATAACAGAAAAACTTCGTAGTACCTGCATTCTTTGCTCGAGAGTTGTGCAACTGGAGTAAGAGACAAGTTGATATCTTTTGGTGACCTGTTACCAGTGTTGTGTAATTTTATCCATTTGAACTAGTAAACTTGTTCTTTAGTGTCGCTATTCGGTCTACCTATGTAAGCCACTGATCTCCTCTCTTTCCACGCTAGTCTGACTCCGGTTTCCCAGAGATTGTCTTTTGCACCATTGCCATTTTGAATATGAACTCTGCTAAGACAAAATTGTTAAATGAACGTGTTATGCATAATTATTTACTAATCATTGCTACAAGCTACGTGCTGTAATAAGATTTAAGATTAAAATCGTGCATTAAGTAGCAAGTTGCGAGTCTATCGCCCACCCAGCATTCCTAGCCATTCCCCCTTATTTATTTACTTCAAAAACTTGCTGTGACAAGTGGCTGACATTTTGTTTTTCTTTCGTTTTCTTTTTTTTTCTCGTCAACGGCAACACCCACACAACCCCAAACCTGAATGGCATTGACGGACATGCGAAGATCTTCATTGAGTGCCAGTATTTTTGTAACCAGGGTGATCGGAAATTCATTTTTAATACCATTGCATTCTTGCCTTCTGTGCGTGGGAGTTGTAATCGACTATATCTCATTACTGTAATGCTTTATTGCAGTTAGAAGCTGGTAAAGTTGTAAAGGAAATTTATCCAATCAATCACCATTAAAATAATTTAATCACATTCATTATGTTTCCCTGTGCTAGAAAGCCGTAGGGATATGAAATGAAACAACTATATCTTATAACCAGTTGCGTAGAAATCTTGTCCGCGTAGGCGTAGGCGGAGTTGCCTCACCGGTAGATAACTTCGTGAATGGGATCGCACACGGGATAAATATCTATAAGACAAAACTAAATTGGCTATTACCGGACTTTTCCTTATAGCCAGCCACTTCGGGAATAGTTACGATTGAAAAATACAAGTTATTGTGTTAGACTGTTAGAAAATAATTTCTGTCTTTCGTCTATTTATTAGGCTCTCAGGTGGGAATTTGGTACTTGTACGTGGCTGTCAATTTGTCTGTTTTCCACAGTATCTTAATATACTTAATATCAATCTTAATATCAAACTTGAACAAACACTTTATTACGCTGTTGAATAATGCCTTTGTATTCCAAAGGGCAATGATTCTGACAATGCTTATTAACAGCTATATCTGAACACATTAAACCAGTAATAAATTCGCCATTAAACATATCATCGGTTCGTTGAATCCGATTAGCGATTCCATATGGTGTAATCATATTTTTTGTGCTCTCGTTGCCTGCAAGGCTTCGAATCTCGGTGTTTTGATATTCTTGGACAGTGCCAGATGTTCTTGTAGTTTTTAAATATAATGGAATGGAGTTACTGTCTTGATTGGTAAAGAATTGTAATCACAGTGGAATGGTGGAGCATGCTCCACCTCCTATCCTGCCCTTTGTGCCCCAAAACATGCAGTCAAAGTAACCTCTGCGCTGCCACTGACGACGCCGTGGAAGTGGCGTAAAGGTTTTGGGCCAACAAGACCGAAAATACAGCCGTGCCAGCGACACGAAGAAACAGTGGAATACGAAATCAACGAACTTAATTTTTATATTTGATCTTGTAAGTTTCTTAAGAAAGTTTTACTGTCGATACTAGACAAGATACTTATCCAATAAGCGGCTTTTTACAAACATATTCAAACTGGCTAGTAATAGGACAATGTTCATTACTAATGCAATACAATAATACTTGTATCCGTCAAGTGCGTTTCTCTTTACGATCGTCGCACGCGTCAACTACTCAGTATATCCGAAGCCCTTAGAAAGTTCATTGCACCCATTCGACGGTACCAGATAACTATGTGAGAAAACACATTCCCCGAATGGAACTTATGACAGTTATGATAATATTTAGCCGCTCCACTAATTAGAATTACATTGAGGGTCATCACTTGAGAACTTTGCATGCTATGATATTTTCATTGGACGAAGAAAGTTATATTTTAAACTTTCAAGCCAATGTTGTCTGTGAAGGGAAATAAATAACCGAGGAAGTTTTCAATGGAACTTCGTTAGCACCGAGTTCAGTATCAAGTAAACTTTTGAACCACGACCATAAATTAACTAAAGGTAAGTTTATCAATTCATAATTTATATCGTAATCGAGGAAGTTTGGGATGCCTATAATCGAAAATAAGTTCGACTGGAATCCGTTATAAAAGAAGTAGGTACTGATAAATAAAGTGACAAAATTGGTACGGTACTACAATTGTTTGTTCTACAATATTGGTCCTAGTTTGTCTAGTGTTTACTCTGTAACTCAAAGAGACGATACTAATCGTCTCTTATTTGTATTCTTGCGTACCACATAGGCATCCTCAAGATGCGATAATATAATTATATATCAATATTAATTGCAGAATCACTACAATTTAATTCATTGCAAGCCGATGAAGCACAACAAACCCTTTCTTTCGAGGTCGATTAAAAGTGTTATTGCAGTTTACAGTAGTACATACGTATTGATAAATAAACACCTCTCCATAAACATTCCAAATGCGTATAAATTCAGAAATTAGAATCTGAATCTGCAATATCTATTGCACGCATCTTCACCAATCATCGCGTTCAATATTGTAGCTATCATATCTATAAAGTAGTCAATTCCGCCGCCAATTGACCGACGCGGCAAGATGGTGCAACTGGCCAGGGTGGCAACACTGACCTTAATTCGAAATAGATCGGCGGAATACATTTATGGGCTGAATTAATCACTTTATTGGCCACAATGACCGGCATTGATGACAATGCGAGTGGGTTGGCCCCAGGATCGGCGGGGCTCGATCGCCTCGAAAGTAGAGCGTGTGTTGACCCATCATTGTATTCATCTAAATTCATTGAGCTAAATAACTAGAGAAGCAAATCTCAATAAAATGTGTCAAAAAAGTGTACCCACTTTATAAACGCGACGACGTAGCTTTGAAACCACTAAACATTTAAAAGTAAACATATATCTGTCTCACTTACACACGTCGTAAGAATAATACCGTCGCTTAGATTAGACAAAGACCGCAATAAAAACATGGAATGACGGGATGGGGTTGCCTACCCATGCGAAATTTTACCCAACATTTTAAGTCATAAAAAGCGGTATACGTTCAGTTAAATTATTTTTTAAATATTTGAATTATGTATTTCTTATTGGATGTGTAATAGAAGTTGATAAATAATGAAAATGACTAAGACATTTTCTTTTTGAATATTTTTTCTTTATTATTAATGAAATTGAATGATTTAGTAGCAATCGGATTATTTCTACCCATTTTTCACGGCGTGCTGCATCTTTAGGCACCCTGCTACGTTGTTATTATTAAAAATAATATTTAAGATCACTTATTCCATAAATTAAAAACTCCCACAAATGTGGGAAACTAAAACTAAGTTTTTAGTGGTAACACTGAACCTAAATTACAAAATTCTACATTTTATTGCGCTTTTACGTTGATTTATACACAGAGACAATTAATTTATCTGTGGAAAGTAATTCCGGTTAATTTATTATGTTTTTGTGATCTTGAATCGCACTCCTTCGCGATATTTTTTGTCGCATGTCACTCGGTTCACTTCGGTTGGCATCACACAGAGTACTGAACTGACGTTAGCTACGCTGATGGCTGTGGCCATCAGACTAGTGGCAACGCCTTGGTGCGGTAATTACTAATCTAGTGTAACATATATATCAATGTCTAAATTACATGCCCCTGATTCAAAATAGAGTCGTTATTAGATTGGGAATGGGCCATATAAGACATTAGCAACACATTTTATATTGCGATATAATGTGGCAACTTGCCCAATTCGATCCTAATTTTGAGAATGAAATAGGTCTACACCAGTTGTGTCTAAGCTAATTAAAATCGTGAAATCACAAATTAAATTGTGATTTCATTTTCATTATCGAATCGATAGGTTACACACCACAGTGTGTAACCTAATAAATTGTGAAAAGGGATCAAAGCTTGGTAATGGTCGGTGGTGACGTCATTTTTGCTCGTAACCGATCCGGAATGTCACCCATTCAAACAATGAACCATCCATTTCGATGAGTTTGTCGGACCATTGCTTGCTTTGTTTGTCATTTAAAGCTTCGGGAAACAGAGGTTCGGCTAAAATGTTTTTGAGATGTTCGTCGACGTAATTGAGACATAACATGCAGGACTGCAGGGCTGCCATTACAATGACGCTGTTACATAAAACGGCCAGTTGATTTGAATGTTGACGCCAATTTGACCTCGGCTAATGCAATAGTCTGTAGATCTCCGCCAGCAGAATGAGTCACAAACGCACAAGACGGTGCAGACTGTGGTGATGATTCAATAGCGCTATTCTTGTGACGCGCGACGGTTAACTAGTGATAGCTTTATGTTGTGTATGTTGTAATGAACTGTATTGTATGATAGCCAAGCAGTCAGAACTAGGCCAACAACACCTTCGATCACAGGTGTGTAGAAAAGTTACATGGATTCGCGTGCTCCACGCTAGTCAGTGGTAAGACTAATAAAACTGACTTTGTAGTTCTACAAACGAATTCCAATTCCTGGAGGACAACCAAATAAAAAGGCAGTAACATAAATATAACTGTACAAAAAGTTGCTAGAGATTTCTGAGGACTTTTTATAACCAAATTGTAGGTGCTACTACAAAAAGGTCCCATAATTTTTGTCCAACAAGCAGTCACGAAGATCACGACACACAAAACACAAACAAAAAACGCACCGCTATGTTGAAGCAAAAAATCTATGAATATTTAAACGACCTTATGCAGATAGTACATACAATAAATTAGTCATTGTTCGATATGGCATGGCGCCTGTAGCTATCGTGACAACGCGATCAACAGCATCTGTTTCAATAGTGAAATGATATCTTCAGCATGCGTATATAAATTTCTATTCCATACTAACTTGTAACTCAGTGGAAATAAAATGTTAAAAATGTAAAGGATGCACATCTCTGTTACAAATGAAACTTAAGTTTGCAGAAAATATTCGTTTTATGAACGTCGTTCCTGAAAAATAATAGCTCCGAGACAGGCAGCTACAGTTTTTATTATAAAGGAATCTGAATAATGGGAACGTGATTTTTTGCCATTATTTTTATAGCATTTTTGTTGAAGGTCTTTGTTGTCTGCTTTATTTCAAAACAGATTAAGCAAACAAAATAAGAAAACGTTGATAGCGACTAGTTAGGTTTTTGAGGTAAGACTAAACATGAGTACAAAAATCTAATGGCTGTTTTTTTTATCATTTGCGTTCTAAATAGCTTTTTGTAGTAAAAATTCATCTTTAAGATGATTCCATTGTTCACGGATGGCGTCATCCACGTCTATGCTGCCTGAGACACAAATAGTAACGAACACCAATATTGAATGGAATCTTAACCCGACAGCCACTTTTGGAGATCGACAAAAATCAACTCAACCAAAACATTCTTGATCAAACATGGGATATGAATTCCTAGCTCAAACACTGCGTCCACTTGAAAACTGGGCCAACTAAAAATACGTTCCGATAGCGTGGTTCAATCGTTTCTTTCAAGTTAGGCAAGATAGTCCTAAATAGGTAGCAAAACGCAAATGAGTGGAACTGGGTCAAGCAGGTTCCAAGACGAGACTCAGACGAACTATAACCACTCTTTACTAGCCACAGTAGCAACCAGTTAGAATGTAAATCAGCAGTTAGGTTAATGGAAACTGTTTTAACGATAGGGGAAAAGTTTACGAAAATGGATTGTCGTAAGTGAAGCCAATTTGGTTATGTGGCCTGCTGAAGGTTATTATGTAAAATGACTAGCGTTTATCCAACAAAGCATATTCGATCGTTCTTCGTAAGAGGTACCTAACGCTGTAAATGAGGTTATAGATATGACGGAATTTGTCAGATTGACAATTTTCAGCTTGCAGGGCAATCAGTTGACAACAATAATACGTCCCCTAGATGGTTTGATTAGCAATCGTACTTATCCGAGCCACGGTAACGAGGTTTCCGCAGACTTATTGAATATATCCGGCAGAGAACCAAGGTTGTCTACATAGCTCACAGAATAATCAGCTGAAGTGGCAATGGACCGGCCATATTAGCCGTAGAACCGATGACCGTTGGGGTAGACGAGTTCTTGAGTGGAGACCGCGAATCGTTAAACGTCAGGTGGAATGCCCGCAGGCTAGATGGAGCGATGACTTTAGCAGGATGGCTGGTAGCAGCTGGATGAGAGTTGCCAAAAATTGAGTTGAATGGCGTGCAATTGTAGAGGCCTATGTCCAGCAGTGGACTGCTATAAGCTGATGATGATGATTGAATATATCGCTAAATGTGTTGATTTTAGAGACATATATACCACGGCATGGCTGAAGGAAGTAGCGTTCATTGCAACGATTTCCGTATGATTTATATCACGTTGTCCTACAGTAGAAAACATCTAATAACTTTTACATTAAGACAAAAGCAGCCAAAAAGTTAAGAAGGATCTTTACAACAGCATCTAATCGAACTCTCTCATAGTATGTTTTTCTATTCGTGTATTGCATAAGCAAATGTCATATTTAATATTGAAACTGGCATCATGACTAATTTATGTTTTATTTAATTTTGTTTGATTAAAATATTAATTGGCGATATGTTCGCGATGAAGCGCAATTAGTTCTTTTGCGTCAGCATTATCGTAATTTGAAACATTAAAGAACATAAAGACACGGAGATTGATATGTATTTCAAGTTTTGCTAATGTAATAATTTTAGATGAAAGCCAGTAATTCCTCGTACCTTCGTCTAAAGCTGAGAAATACCTTTAAAATCCTAGTTCATCCCTGACAGAGTATCTTAGAGAAACGATCGTTTGACTTAGAAGCATTTCAGAATGCTATAAATGTTCGCTTGAAGTCAGGTGACGGTATTATGAAACTTTCTCTAATACTTAATAACTTGTGAGTTTAAACAGTTTTTACACAACAGCAACATTCGCAAACAAACTGATCTATCGCAATACCATTGCTCGCTGTTGGATTTTTCTTTGTCACGACAGTTTTGCAACATTGTAACGATATACGGTTAATTACGGTTAGTGGTTGGGCGCCAAGAGAAACTTATCAACTAGCTGTTGCCTGCGACTTCGTCAGCGGTCTAGGTTGAAAAGTAGCCTATGTCCTCCAGGTCCCAAGCTATTAAATTTCATCTATTAAATTTCAACAACCTATTTGTTAAATTTCTTAGCGATCGGTTTAGTGTTTTATGTGTGAAAAGTTAACAGACAGACTTGGGAGTTACTTTCGCGTTTATAATATAAAGTTATTAGCAAGTATGGTACGGATTTCATAACATACTTGCTTGAATGTTACAGATGACGATAATAATTTCAATGTTTTTGCAAGAAACTCATCATCATATATCTAGCCTTTTCCCAACCCAACAACAAAGATTGGTTGTTAGACTTTCGGGCTACTGACCATCCGTAACGACTGTCAAAGATCCACGAATGACAGCCGGGACCAACGGCTTTAGGTGAAGGCGCCAGGGTAGCCCGCGAAATATAAATTTTCTTACGTTTTTTGCAATTTGCTGGTCAGTATTAAGTTGTACGTTGATTAAATATGATTCGCGACTGTAACAAATATGTATTTACAGGAATTATAACCATTAAAGTCATCATACAACTCTCTAAGACCAAGTAATCCTATTGAATGACTATTTCATGAAATCTTGACATTTAGGATTATAATAACTAACAAGTTGTATTAGGTACTCATTCTAAATGATTATAATTCTGTAAGTCAAGAAACATATTTTAATCAACGTCACCCAGACACTGAGCTGCAAATTGCAGAAATCGAATGAAAATTTGAATTTCGCGGGCTACCTTAGCGCTTCCCCCTTAACGTGTTTCCAAGGCACGAAGTGGTCTTGGTATGTAAAGATGGTCACCCATACACGGACTATCGGCGGCAAGCATAGCTTAATCTGTTCGATCGAACCGTGCGGCTGTTACTATAATTGCATTATATTATTCCTGTTCCTCGAAAAAAATTCTATCGGAAAATGAGAATACATATTACGATTATTTCCGCGACTTACGAGTTGTAGATCGTAGGTTCGAACCCCGACAGGCGCTTTATTTTGTGTGAATAATTTCATCACTACTGCTCTTCGAAGACATGTGACATCTACCAACCCGCACTGGGTCCGCCTGGTGGATTACGGCCCACTCCCTCTCATAGAGAGGAGGCCTGTGTCCCAACAGTGGGAAAATTATAGGCTGATTATGTATGAATATTCTATCGATGAAGTAGACGAATGAGTCTATTTTATATATAAAAATCTGTATTTTGCAGGCATGTTGTTTGCCAAATTCACTATATATTCTGCCATCGATGGCAGAAAATACTTCGTTTCGTTCGGAATTTTGGAGCTTTATTTGCATCAAAATTGATGAATAGTTTATAGCGAACGGCGTCGATTCTGGGAAAAAAATACCTTTTGTTTGGACAGGACTGTAAATCTCTGCGGTGCCAAGTTTCATAGAAATATGAATAAGGTCTGTTTAATTTTCCGTTGTTAATTGCATTATTGTCTTGTCTATTATAGTGCAGCAGATCATCAGTGTTTATCATCAATATTGCATGCTGTATAGGTTGTCAGCAAAATGGAACCATCATACAGACTGGCAGAAAATAACAAATATTATTAAATAGAATATATTTATTTGCTGTAAAACATGGTACATCTAGATACTATTATTAAAATTATGATCTTACATATTTCGCCATGGACAGGCATATAAATAAACAAGTAAAATGTAACAATTTAAAACGAGACATTACGAGTAATACAACTTATTTAACCACAGGACCCCGCCAAGGTAATTTAGCAAATTGCTAGAAACTGTGGCAGAATTTCATAACATGTTACTCACGAACTTCTAGGAAAATTGTGCCTGATTTTCTTTTGATATTCACTCGCTATTTTCAATGTTTGAAGGCAACTAAAATATTTTTATGCATGCGACCTATTTCCGAGCACTGACATTTAAACAACACATGGCGCGCAATATGTATTCAGATATTTCAGGTGAGGTCATCGACCGCAGGATACGGCTGTGACGAGGTGACGACGCGGTTTAAGCTAGTGTGCTTTGCTCAGGTTTAATGCACTGTAAAGGCGAAATGGATTTTGGAATATAATATTTGGTGGAAGGTTTTTTAGGTGGCTTTACATTTCTGGGTTTTCATATTTTTGTGGGTGTCCTAAAAGAGTTAGGGCAACATTCACAGAACGCACTTTGACTTTATTTTACTGAGTAAGTGCTTCACAGAAACCTTGTTCTTGTACGTATAATCTTTACAATTCGTATAGGTGCACTTTTTTTAGGGTGGTAAATTATCAGGTAACTTCTCCCGCTTTTGGGTGGCCTGGCTTTCACATCGTTTTGTTAAAAAACTTAAAATATCGCGTTATTTACGAAAGCTGAAAAAATTGGGACCGCATGAATTGAGTGAAGCATACCAACAGACACGCGTCGAGTACTGCTTTACATTACTCAGCCGTCACAATAAAGTGGGTATTTTGAATCGTATCGATACTTCTGTTGAAAAATGGATCCTGTAAGATAATCGGAAACGTTCCTCACAATGGTTCAACCCGGGAGAACCGGCCAAATTCAGCCCCAAGCGAAAGTAGACTCTGAAAAAGGTACTGGTAAGTGTGGTGGACCAAGGACCAGTGCAGGTGTCATCCACTACACTACAGTTCCCTAAGATCTGGCCAGATCAGGACAGATCTGTGTGTCAAAAATTGCAAACCATGATGGACAAGCCAGCCGTTACATAACTGAGACTGGTCAATTGCTCTAGCCCACTGTGGCTTCAGGACAACGCTAGACCACATACTGCACAGCAGACGATCGCTAAATTAGAGGATATCTATATATATCGATTGGAATATCTCCAACACCCACCATGCTCCCTGGACCTTGCTCCAACAGATAACAACTTTTTCCGGAATTTGGACAATGTCCTGTCTGTGATCGTTCAGTCTGATCTCAGTCTCAATCTGTCAAAAAATACCTCTAATTTCCATACATTTTGACAAGTTTTTGACGTTTGTTTGTCGCTGATTGATTGATTGCGACTAGATTTTGAACGTTTTAATTTAGTAGAATTGACCTTCTGGTCGTTCTGGCATCCCGTATTTTTTTAATTTAATATGTATACTTTTAGGGACTTTATTTGTATTTAAGCCAGTAAACGTAGCGTAGTAAGTGTAGTAACACGGTGATATGGCACATCGGGTTTTAGAAAGGGATGCCATACATGTATCTTGAATGACAGCCTCTTTCTGTGACAGAGACTGTCGTACGCCCTACAAAGCCTTTTTAACTTTTACTAAAAGTTAAATGTCGTTCAGTGTGTTACATCACTACATAGTATAAAACAAAGTCGCTTTCTCTGTCCCTATATCCCTATGTACGCTTAGATCTTTAAAACTGCGTAACGGATTTTGATGCGGTTTTTTTAATAGATAGAGTGATTCAAGAGGAAGGTTTATATATATAATACATGCATAATATAGTAGAGAAACACTGATAATTTTAGAGGTTTCAAATGTGATGTCGTAAATAAACCCTTTTTTTTGCGCTTACATTGCAAACGCTGGCTGAACCCTATGAGATACATCAAAATAATGTTTTCTATACTAGAACTAAAACTGACAGGCGTCAATTTTATTCCACGGATATAAGATCAGTGAGGTCAATTTGGTAAAATCAGGATATTTGATGATAAGAGATGGGCAAAGATCGTCACTCACTGGACGCCTGAGGGAGAACGTGGCCGTCGAGGTAGACCGCGCCGAAGATGAGGTAACGATCTGACCATGTTTGCGAGGTCAACATGGCCAGAGAACGCAAAAAAACAGAGAGATTTGGAAGGAAAAAGAAGAGGCCTTTGCCCAACAGTGGGACACAATATATTCTCATCATCTCACCTGCCTAGCCTTTTCTGAACTATGTTGGGGTCGTCTTCCAGTCTAACTGGATGCGGCTGAATACCAGTATTTTAGATGAAACGATTGCCTATCTGATCTCCACAACCCAGTTACTGGGAATGGGAAATACGATACCCCTTGGTAAGACTGGTTGTCAGATTTTCTGGGTATGTAAAGATGGTCACCCATCCACGGACGAACTGCGGCAAGCGTAGCTTAACCTGATCGATCGACCCGTGCGGATATTATAACTTAGCCACAAGTCCTTAGAGATAGGCTATTAAAATATATATACAAGGTGTATCATAATTAACGCAAGACCTCATAAACCCCAATAATTAGAGTACCTATTGATTTAAAAGCATAATACTATGACCAAAACTTTTTTTGCTTGCTATTTTTATTAAGAAAATCGTGTTGACACTAGCATTACTTTATGCGTTTAAAATTGAGACTTACTGCCTTGAAATAAGATTACATTTTATTTGGCTCAATCGGCGGTTAGTATGAAAAAATACATAATTTTTGGATTAAATACCTATATTAAAAGTTACTGAAATCGATTCAGTAGATAATTATGAACAAACTGCTTTCAGGTCTTGCGTTTATTCTGTTACACCTTGTAAACATTTAAACATGTCAGTCATGCATGTTTTATTAAAACAAAAAGATGTGGGAAAATATGTAAAGTGATAATAAAAATGTTTATGATTATTATTACGACTATAAATAAGAATGTTATTGATGTTGGCATCGGCTTAACTAGTCAGCACCCTAATTGCGTAACACACTATTACTCTCAATTTGAATCATTTTGAAGCATAATGCTAATCCATTGCTCCATATGTTCGAAACGTGTGTCAGCTCAACAACGCAAATAACGCAATGAATGTTATTGAACTGTCAAAATGAAACCCATTGCTACTAATAGTGTGTTACGCAATTACCCTGCTGTTTATAGGCAACACTAAAAAAGTACTTGAATGATTTTTAATGAGTCTTTCAGTAGGTAAGTAGTGTAAGGTTTTTTTATTTCAAAGTAGAAACCAAGTGGAAATATAGCCGAATGTCCACCGCCAGCTAAACTAATTAAGAACTAAGCTTAACTGGGAATTAAGTGTCCGTCCACCGAAAAATAAGCTAAAACTACGTTAGTGATGATCATTTTGTGCTGGAGTGTCGAATTAATCGGACGTAATGGAAGAACAAGAGAAGAGCTATGATCAATGCTCTGTGGCTATAATAATAATAATAATATTCCACAACTATCACACAACGCCATCTAGTCCCAAGCTAAGCAGAGCTTGTGTTATGGGTACTAGACAACTGATAAACATACTTATATATTTCTAAATACATACATATTATAGATAAATTACACCCAGACACAGAACAAATGATCGTGCTCATTACACAAACATTTGTCCTGGGTGGGAATCGAACCCACGACCTCCGGCATAGCAGTCAGGGTTACTAACCACTAGACCAACAGGCCTGACAACTGGCCTGCTATGAGGAGAGTTCAAAGGAGCATTACATTCGTTATAGGAAAAGAAGAGTATTTTGCCTCTGGATTATACAATATAGGATATTCTTGACGTATTTAATAAATAGGTACATAAATGCTGCAAATTAGTGTTTTACTGCCTGCGCACGATCACACACTACAAAACAACACTAGCGATAGGCGCTAGAGGGGTAACGTAAGGGGGTGAGAGGGGCTTAGCTTAGTTCGAGTAGCTTCGGATCGGCCTACACAACTAAGTTAGTTTGACTTAGTTAGGTTATTTTAGTTAGCTTAGCTGGCATAGTTTGCCCTCGCGTCACTGTACCTAGCAATGGCGCGGGGAGGTGCGGACGCGGAGCGGTGGACTGATGCAGCGAGAGATCGAGCTGCATCAGTCGCAGCTCCACGAGGTTCTGGTGGCGGAGTAGTGGACAGGCTTCTGCGCCCTACCGCCCGCCTCGCTACCGTCGGGGCGACCAGTGCTCGACAAATGGTTCAAGAGGAGGCACGGCTACCTGTCGTTTCGGGCGACCCAGGTACTGTGTCGCATAAAAAGGGAGCTGGACGCTCAGTGTCATCACTGCGTACAGTGGCAGAATGTGCCGCATGGGAGGAGCTGCGCCATGCCCTCGTATCCGAAGTCGTAGACGACTGGTCACTGCCGCTCGTCGTTCGTTCGATGGTCTGGAGCGCCGAGTCATAGGATGCGGTGATCTCTTTCCGTGAAAACGTCATTTTATAGAAGGAGGCTGCGGAAAGTTTAAGGGAGATTGAGACCACTTTCCCGATCCGCAGCAGACGGGCGTCGGCGGAGGGCGGACAACGCCCTCTTTCAGCCCCCATAAACAGCAGTGCTATTATGTAAAAATCTCACCGTGAAAACTAAGGTGAAGTGAGCTGCCATTCCACCTGATGTTAGGGATTGCCTCCATTGATAGTTCACTTCAGGCTCACTTCCCCTATGTTATCACGGTGAGATTTTGACAGAATCGATAGGCTGGTCCTGAGGGACGGCGAACTTAGGCACGTCCGTCGCCCCCTCTCTAGCAGGACACGAGGCGATGGCACGTAGTGTTCCACGCGCGCCTCTATAGGACGTCGCGGGGGGACTCTCACTCCCCCGTGGACTTGAGGTGGCCAGCAAAGGCGGGCCGGCACCAGCCGGGGCTCGTGGAAGGCGCACAAGTTCCCATGATCCCCACTCCAAGTGTTAAACGGGAATATCGGGGTGGTTTTTAGTCAGCAAGAGTCTGACAGACCCCTCTGCCCCCCAGGGCGGAGGACATCCATGAGGATTTGCAAACCCGGAACAAAATTAAAAGCTGGCATAGTTTGCGGTAGACGCACATGTATGAAAAACTGGCTCTTATGCGAACTAAAGTAACTTAGCTGGCGGTGGTCGAAAGGCTTAAATAGGTACTGGTTTCATGTGCATTTAAACTGCAAATGGAAAGCTATTATTTATATTTTATTAAGTAGTTACATGGTTCTTTGATTAAGAAACGTCTAGGTACCTATTTTCAGCCAAAGGTTCTTGAAAAATACGGTAAAATCTAAGACTAATAGAACTAGAAGAAGGAGTTTCGGAAATTTATAACAAAATAATTTACTTTCATATAAATATGCTGAACTACAAAGCTAGAATAGCAACAGAAATATTTATTTGTACAGTAAGTACTTATCTACTTTTAGGTTAATTGTACAAATAAATATTTGGCTTATTAAGACTCTTATCACTTTATTTTTAAATATTATAGTTCTTAATTATCTTCCATGGCACTGGTGAAGTGGTGACAGAGAGAAAAAATAATCTTTTAATTCAAGGCAAATTATAGGCATAATAGAAAGAATCTTAGTAAGGGGCTTGTGGCTAAGTAATAACAGTTGCACGGGTCGATCGATCAGGTTAAGCTACGGTTGCCGCGGTTGGTCCTTGGATGGGTGACCATCTTTACATATCTCAAGAGCCCACCATGCCTCGGAAAGCACGTTAAGCCATTGCCTGTCATTTGTAGATCTTTGGCAGTTGTTAGGGGTCACCACCAGCAGAAGCCCGAAAGTCTGACAACCAATCTTACCAAGGGGTATCATATTACCCAGTAAGTAGGTGATAGGCAGTCGCTTCATGTAAAATACTGGTAGTCAGCTACATCTGGTTAGACTGGAAGCCAACCCCAACAATTCGGAAAAGGCTAGGCAGATGATAAATAGAAAAAAAACCTTAGTACAATAATAAATATACTTACCTAAGATTATGTAAGCAAGTAGTAACTACTTTTAAGTAATATTGGATAAAATATTGATATTCATGCCCAGCGGTGGATACCTTTATCTAATGTAGGTAACTATTCTATAATATTGATATCAGCCACCCAGTTTACCCATTAATTAAGTACCTACAGCATATTTATTATTGTTAAGGACAAAAATAATTAAGTAATAAAATTCTGTATTGTATTATTATAGTAAGTTTTAAGTATTATAAATTAACAAATTATTTCCTGCCATAACGGGAAGTTGATTACATCAGCTTGCGGTTTGAATAAAATCAACTTTAGGATTTATCAGGAAAACTACTTTTCAATATAAGTAACAGGAAATTATAAATATAGATAATGAAAACGATTAGGCAGGTAGCTACAGCATGTCCTAGATCTTTTTTTATGAATACAGGTGAGTCTATGAATTTGGAGTAAGTAGTTGGTAATAATTATTGAATAATTTTCTTCCATGTTATTAGTCAGAGATTAATAATTTAGTATTCATGTAAGGTGTTAATTTAGTAGAAACATGATTCTTATGTTCTAGAACATAAGACATAATTATATTATCTAGGTAGTAGAAGTTTAGGTACTTAGTATAGTTTTAAAACTAAGTTAGTAATAGGCAGCTTGAAACTATACTCATTCTGATGGTCATTCCGTTATTCTGATCTTTGAAATTAGAACGCGTAGAACTAAAGTACGGGTATCTACTTATCTTTTAATTTATTCAAGATTTAGGCCGTGTAGGTGCAAGGGACAAGCACGAAGTTGTAAGACAGGTTATAGATAAGTTTACTTAACTGTAAATACGCGTGTTCTTGTCACACAAACTCAACGAGGCCCTTTCTCATTAATAAGTCGCCCACAATTTAGCAATGAACCATAATTATTGTTGAGGCATTCATTTGTAAAATGTTTACGAGATTGTGTGAACGGTATGCCGCATCGATATTTTACATAAAGATACGAGGCTAATGGAAGTCTTAAACAAATATTTATCAAGTAGCTCTAGCGTCCATCGTCAGATTTTTACACCGAAACAATAGGAATAACCATTGCCAAAGTTAAGGTTTTCTTACAACAAAAATCTTTAAGTCTATGAGAGTTCGATGACTCCAAAAATGTTAATTGAGCACACTTACCTTGTACTTCATTTGGTTCGACGTCGAAAAAATAAAGTAAACAATATTTTAATTCATAAACAAAACACTACCTAAAATCGACAGTCACACACCAAACCACAGTCCAGTCAACTCCACGATTCTCAAACTTGACCCATCCCAAGTCCCGGCCGGAAAGAGGTCCTTGCCAAAAAAAATAAATTCACCGTTCTTCTTACCAGTCACTAAAATAAATCTTAGAAATTATTTAAAAAATGTGTTAAATTAATTTTTTTAACGTTTGATTTGTTTTTTAGCGCGATAGTATAATTTCATATAAAATCAGATAGTGATATTTTATAGGTTTTCATTTTATCAGTACTGGCAATACTGTTTGCTATAACAGCGACATCTGTGGTTCATTTTTATAATTTCAGTAAACTTAATTTCACGCCATCTCTTATTTCTAATATTCGCTTTATAACGTCAATCCAAACGCCATCTATGTTCAGCGTCATTATTCTAGTGCCTATATATCAGCGCCATCTGTTGCTGAAAGAAATTCCATTGCTAGAGATCAGCAGCATCTAGTGGCGAGTAGAACTCAGGTTGCGTTAGTGACATCTATTAGCTAGTAGCGAGACTTTTCATCCTGTTTTTTTAATTCAAGGAAACCCTTGAACTTGTCCACTAGATGGCGGGAGCAAAAAAATCTTAGCCTACCCTAGTAAAATGACTGTCAGTCTTAAAAAACATCATAATAAGTCGCAAAAAGTTGCACTGTACTGATTGTTTGGGATGTTGTTAGGATAGCTACCTACACCTAACCCTACATAAACTTTTTACCTTTTCTATTTTCTCTTTTAAATGTCACAAACTGAGTGTTACAAACTCTCTTTAATTTTTGTATTTTATTTTATACCGTTTAATTAAATAAATAATAGTGTACAACCAAGTTTGTAGCAGCAAGACCTATGCTAACTGTATGGTGCTCGAAAAGCCTCACTTTTTGACTTATTATAACTTCTAAAAGGTAGGGGAGACCGAGGGGTTTTGACACAGAGGTGTGTTGAAACAGCACTGATTTCGCGGAATTTAAAACCGTTAACGAGCTGGCACCGACACAAAGCAGCCGTTTCCGTCCATCCGCCGGGCCCCGCAGTTCGAGTCCGTGTCTCTGACGTGCGGTTGTGTCGTTGTGGCTGCCACGTCGAAAAAATCGTAAAAAGTAAGTTTTACACGTTTTTTTAAGATACCAGTATTTTGCTAATGCGTGTGTATTTTAGTTTGGGTTTGATATGTTTCGAAAGCTCATTAACTAACGATTGAAACCATGGCGCTGGGAAAACTAATTTCTTTGTGTTTTGCTTCTAGATTTTTGTTTGTATAAAGATTGGTAGGATTTTTCTCACTAAGGGGATTTGAAACAGACTGTTTCAACTCACCTCGCTTAAGTTTTGTATGGGTGATTGCTAATATGGTGTGGTTTATGTTTTTTTCTTTTGTTCTTTTGTTTCAGTATGCCTACTGATTAAGAAAGGAAAATTCATCTTTCCGCCGAAACGATTTCAAGACCATTTTATACGCGATGGACCCTCTGGATCAATTGGTACGGCTAATGAACCAGGTTGTATACAAGAAAACGACTCTCATACGTTTCTTACATTCTTCAGAGACCAAATTATATCAACAAAAGAAAATAAAGTTTCATTGCTATTATTTTTATTTGATTGGGATTATTTTTACAGACTTTTCCTATTCACTGCACCCATAAATTGCAGCCAATGGATAGAGCATTTTTGGACCGGTAAAAAAAGCAGTTAACACTACTTGCGATAACTGGATGCGATCTAATCTAGGAAAAGCCATGATTATTTATGACATTCCTGCAATAGTGAAGAAATCGTTTGAAATCGCAGTCACACCACGTAATGTATCTTCCGGATTCAGCACAACCGGACTTTGGCCAGTAAACACCAAAATATTTCAGGACTCACATTATATGTTAGACAAAAAATATGTTAGAATGTTTTATTTTAATAAATACCTTCATATTATATCGTCGTTTCTACTTTAAAACCCTTAATTCTACTCAAATATCAACTGTTTCAACTCAACTCGACCCCTGTTTCAACATACCTCGGTATGAGGGGAATTGAAACAAAATGACTTGTCACATTCGAGTTCATTTTTCTCCACAAAAATCATACTTACACGTTCTTTGTGACAGGTATTTGAAAGTGTAAGAAATGAACAATCGATTGGCACTAAACTCATACGATTAATGTTTGTAGAATTTTATGTATGAATTAAAATGTCAAAATTGTTTCAACTCCCCTCGGTCTCCCCTACATTCTAAGAATGTGTCATTCCATACACTTTTTGGAGTAGAGCATATCAGCTGCTCTCTTGCATGAGCATCTTCCTCTTCTCACCCTTACTAGCAACTGCTTAACAGGAATTTCAGCACGGTTAGCCATTAGCGGCGCTGGTTCCTTGGTTGAGGTCACTCGTGTCAGTTCTTGCTGAGTTCTTGTCAAGCCCCAGTTGGTGGGCTCTTTCTCTAACTCCAACTTCGCGCGTTCTGTAGGAATTTTGGGCTGCAGCTTCTTCAGTTGGGGGCAGACGAGCGAGGTGGACTTTGGAGTTGGCAAAAGATCAGACAAATATTTCGTAATGCTGGGCGTTTGAATTTGAATGTTGGAAGTGCTGTATCTCGGAGCTCTGACTGTCTAACTGTCTCCTTTTAGAAATTATACTGAAAGAAGTCCGAAAATTTAAAGGTTTTTCGAGCACCATGCAGTTTAAGTCAGTCTTTTGGAACTGCAAACTTGGTTTTAGGTACACTATTGGTATCCTAACAACATCCCAAAAATTCAGTAGCCTACACTCCAATTTTTTGCGACCTACGGGGATTTTTGTGTGAAAGGTATAAAGGCCTATATACTAGGCACGAAACGATGCATGTTGGAGATCGTACCCAATTGTTAAAATTTAATGTAATAGGAAATCAATAAGCCTCTTTTATATGTGGACAGTGCTGCTACTGCGGCAGAGAAGTCATCGTTTTTAAATACCAATATTGCTCCCAAGTTGCTGCACAAATGAGATTAATGTACCTTCTTGATAGTTAGCTTTTATTATCTGCTTAGAATTATAATGGAAAAAGCTACACTGATTAAAATAGGTCGATAATTAATAGGTCTTTAGTTGCAGGACAAGAAATGGTACTTTTCCAGACTTCCAGAGTATAGTCCAGTTTGCTTGCATTAAAATGTCAGTCATTTGAGATACCTACCATTTACATGGGATTAGAGTATTCCAAAAAATTGCTTTAGGTACCTAAAGCAAATTTAATAAAAGCGCTAATTAAAGTGATAATCGACTTTTTTCGCTGACTGTGCAGTCAGCGAAAAAGTCGATTTACACTTTAATTTTTTAAATATTAATTGAGTTTTAAATATTTGATTAAAATCGAAACAGAAGTAAAATTAAAAGAATATAAACTTTTAATAGGTATTAAGATACTGAAATACAATGCATCAAATAATTGTGTGTCAATCAAGATAATATGTGTAAAAGTAGCAGTGTTAATCGACTTTGACGCTAACTGCCTATCCACTGCCTGCATAATCCTTCGAGGAACCCAGGCGTCGTGTAATATTCTGTTAAGTAACAGACTAATATGTTACGAGTAATAACTTATTTTATTCAAAAAAAAAAAAACGAAGATGTATAACAAAACAATAAGAAAATTTCCCATTTGATCACGTGCGGTCACCAAAGCGGTATTGTGACGAGCATATGCTGATATTCCCAACGCTGGTCCCACTCTAACGAGCTGTCACACGTTTGTGACAACTGGCGACGTTGACGTCCTATCTCAGGGCTTTATCTGTTCCATCGAGATACGGCCCGTCGCCCGTTAGATACTCGTAGCCAGTCCAGACCAACCGTTATTTTTGTTTCGAGATTTTAATCTGAGATGTCTCTTCGATGACAATGTAATGTCACGGAGAAAATGTAGTGTGAAGTTTGCGTGTTGACTCTTTATGAAGGTTTTTTATATGATATAATTTAGCATAATTTTATATATTTATAATCTACCTACTTATCAACCCTTAAAGCCTAATTTCTATTTTTCTCTTATATGTAGATCATGGGTATACTCCTACCGAATTTTATTTTTTCGGTTTTCGGCAATTTTCGGCTGAAATATCTATTTTCGGTCATTTTCGTTTCTGGCTGGAAAAGTACCTACCTACTAAGGTATTAACTATTTTCGGACGAGGCCGAAAAAATCAAGTGCCGGCCGAATAATACATTTAATTTATTCAGAGGAAATCGATATTTACAACGACTAAAAGCACCTACAAAAACTGAAAATTCAGAAATAATACCTACCTTTTAAGTACCACATATAATATGCCATCAGATTGTTTGAGTATTTAAGAAAAATATAAAGTTTCGTGCAATGAAACGAAAAAATGTAATGATCAAAAGATGGACACTGCATTTCTTTTACTTTGACCAAAGAAAAACCTACCTATTGATTAATCTTGTTTTAGCGTTTCCATTTTAGAGCCAGTTAATCCTTTCATAAGATTTTTAATGACTTTTTATTAATTGAAAAGTCATAGGAAACTAACAATATACTAAACACAATTTGTTACTTAAGTGAAAACTTGGTAGTGTGCTGACTGTTCTAAAAGACCAAATAGAATTATGAATGAATATCTATTATCAGATCGAGCAGTGATGGCTCAGTGGTAATAGCCCCGACTTAGAAGTTGTGGGTTCGAATCCAGGCAGGCGCTTTACTTTGTGTAATTCATTTCATCACCACTGCTCTCAAAACGGTGAAGGTATCAGGCCGTGTATGTTCACGGCATCGTCGGAAGATTTGCTCCCTCATCTAAGAGTATATACATCGATTTGTTTCTACTTACCTTACATCTAAACATTATTCTGCTAGCTCAATTTTTTAAATGTCTTACATAATTATATTGTGTTAATACCACAGATATAGATATAGGTACCTAGATAACGCAAGTATCACGATCTGCCAAGCGTGCCATTTTTGACTACCTACTATGACGTCACAAGCGCTCTTTCTCACTCACGCTCACCCACGTGCGGGCTGGCTAGGTAGCCAGCAGTACACAGGACTGAGCGCGAAAGTGGCGGCTTACGATTTTTAACATAAGTTGGTGCGATTTTTGGTGCGCGAAGTAGTTGCCCTTGCGTTATCTAGGTGTATCTTATATCTGTGGTTAATACCTATTCACCTCCGAAACTACACTTAAAAAAGCGAGGGAAACCTTGTAAATGAAAAAGAGGGGCTATGGATTTCATCATCTTTAGTTACAACACCAGAGGAAGGTGCATGTTGGTGTGGAAGCCTCCACGTGAGCTCCGCACGTGATTAGGCCACACCGACCACCCGACCACCCCACACCCCCAGCCTTTATAAACTCAGCTTTTGTCATAATTTTCCCTTTAAAAACTTCCCGCTATTGTCTACGCAAAACTCCCGAAGTCCACGCTGAAGTTGAGGTAAAACAATCTAGTTTATACGGTCTCCCTTTTATTTATAACGAGAATGAAATTGTGCGAGCAAATAAACTGCCATGAATTTCATTATCCGCCTTAAACGTTTTGACAAGCGTATACATTTGCATTAAGTCGTCGTCCGCTCATCGAGGCAGAAAACTTACAATTAATATTAAAACATGCGCAATAAAATAAAGCCAAGCAGTCGGAAAGTATTCGCGTCAGTCGAGCAGTGCTTTTGACATGGCTATTATTTTAATGGAAAATTAAAATGATCTAAGTGCTCTGTCATTGCGTTAGAATTTTCCACCTTAAGGAAATCGGATTACAGGTTTTAATCCTTTGATTGTGATGAAGTGTAAGCCTGTAATACGTTGGTGCGTTTATCACTATCCTGGGCTATGAGCACAGGGATGCAAATGATACAGTTCAGGATATTGTTCTTCGCCGAGCTATAGACACAGTTTCTGGCTACGGGTTGAGTACCTAACCTATATTATGTGCGCACGAAATAACAAAAATCGATTTTATTAAAACAATATTAGTATTTGTTTACCTGTATTATACGATGCCTTCGGGGTATGACCAAACTTTAGCTAATGTATGTTGTTGTTGCTATGTTGTTCATATTATATTTGGCATTGAAGTATGTATTAGCTACGGAAAGTCACGCGTAGGAGATTATTTTAATCAGCGATAAATTCGTTTCCTTCAGTTATTTTCAGCAACAAGAATCGTTAAACGATTAATAAACATTCCACACGGTGGCTTGGAAATTGGAAAAACTTTCTGTTACAATTAGTATAGATAATAATAATCATCAAGTCCAGAATGTAATAACAATGTAATGTTTGACAAAACCGATGATGATTGAGCTCTTTGAAGTCCAATGCCGGTAGCAGCTTTTTACTCTTTGATCTAAGGCTTTTCTAGAATCCATAGGTCAACCAATAAAATTGAACTTTCTACGCATTTCTATTTAGAATAGCTGTATGCGGACCAAAAATGATTGACTTTCATTTCCATGTGATACCTAGAAAATCAATCAATCAATAAAATACCTGCGTCCTAAATGCGTAACACAATAACAACCACAATCTAAATCATTTTGAAGGATACTGATTCTTATGTTCGAAAAATTCGTCCGCTCAACAACGTATCTACGTAAATAACGCAATTAATGTTCTTGAACTGTAAAAATGGAAGAAATTGCTATTGTTAGTGTGTTACGCAATTGCCCTGCACTTTTTATTTACTTACATATTTTAGCAGCATGTTTCGTTGGTATTTTGTTATCAACCTTACTTACATCGTTCAACAGAAATGGCGTCGAGCATGCATAGTGCTCGTCGGGTCTAGGGATGATCAGAGCATTTGACCCGCAATCAACCGGAGTGCACCCACTAGTACATAGGTACCTACGTATGTAAATACCTACACACCCGACGGAGTAAGATTTCTAATGTAATTGACAGCGAAAAGATTGTTTCGGACTTCGGATCTTCCGACACGATGAAGCGGCGATTGGATTTAAATAATGATTTTGTATTATGCTATGGTTCTCCCTCCAGATTTGATTGGGATTTCTTGTATGTTTGCACCAAACAGCCTTGCAGTTTTTCTTAATTTTCTCTCTGTTTTAGTGTCGACTTCCTTAAAATTCATAATTATGCCTATCCAAAAATGATAAAAATATCTCTCTTAGGTACTTTGTTCATGCTTAGAAAAATTGCAAGTCCGAAGTCTATTTCTATATCTTACAAAATTTGAAATTCGACCCCTTTACAAAGAAAAACAACTGGCTTCTAAAAAAGACACTACAAAGTGAAAATGAAAAATAACTTTAATTTCGGAAGTCGGTGTCGGATTCGCATTTTCGTTGTTTGCTACCGACTTTTTAATATCGATTCACAATTTCCGGAAATATCGCGTAACAAACATACAAAAAAAAAAAAAACAACATAAGTACAGACGAATTGAAAACCTACTCCTTTTTGAAGCCGGTTAAAAAAAAACATAAGAACTAACAATGTGAACCTAGTGATACTACTATCAGAGCTACTATGATAGAACCAATATTCATTGCGTTATTTACGTTGTCGAGTAAACGAATTTTTCAAGCACATAAAGCAATGGATTAGGAATAGGAATTTCCTTCAAAATTCTTTATATTATTATCGAGATTGAAAGTGTGTCACGAAATTGGGTTGCTGTTGTAGTAGCTTGTTAATAAATAAATACATTCACACAGGTAACTAATTCCAATTAAAACATTTAGCCTTGAGACAGTCCTAGGTCACACAGCTCGTAACATAGAAAGAAATAAGCAGTAAATAAAAATGAAAAAAACATTGATATTCGTAACTGCTTTAGACAGTTCCATGAGCCTACCGTTCAAAACGGTATTTTTTACTGATCCGAAACAGTTAAAGCTTCAGGCAAAATGTTACCACCATGACTGTAAACTTTAAAGTTTTAACTTCAACGTTTATTTTTCAGTAAACGGTTAGTTCTATAATTAAACGTTACTGTTTTGCCTTTTATTGTTTTACAAACATTTCTTCTTACTGTATAAAGTCAGTAATTCTTAATGAAATCACTTAAATATGGTGTAGTAAGATTTTTTTAAAGAAGCTATATCAAGTACGCTACCGCCATTTCATTTGAGGAGTCTTCTGCAAGTGGAAGGACATTGGCGGTCGTCCTCCCGAGATTTAGTTCCATTTCATCGTATTAGCAGATTGGATCGCCGTCAGCCACTATAAAACCCGCCCCTGAAGCATTCCCGCCACTTCATTGAACAACGCTTTTTGTTTTATTTAAATTTTGTTTACTTGCTCAACGTTAGAATTAACTGATATTGGCAGCTTCACTTCTGTGAAATGCTGAAATGAATATTCATTTTGAAATAGTACTAAGACTGTCTGCTATGTAGTCTTAAGATTATCATAGAGACTTAACCAAATGGGGTTGCTAAAGAGGTAAATCAAGTGACAAGATGCGACGTCCAGTCCAAGGGAAAATTTAGATTTTTGACCAAACGTTTATACCTAGAATAAGTCGTATCGTGAGGAAATTTTGAATTTTTGACAGGTTTTCCATTCTAGAGCTGTCCGATGTCAATTTTATTCCACGGTTAAAAGATATCTGACTTTGATAAAAACAAGCCCTTAAAGAGAAAGAAACTAACAGTGATGTTAATGTTCACACGATAAAACATTAATAATGTTAATTATTTTGTGTAATTCACGCGTTAATTCAAACAGTAGTCGGCCCGTGGGGTGTCGCGAGTGTCACCGGTGTGCGACACTGGCGCAAGAAGGGTGAAGCTAGCCCTCACTCACTTTATTACTACAATGACTTGACATTTATTATCAGTTATGAAAATAAATTCCTCGTCGTGAAATAAAGGGAAAAAATAAATTAAACTCAGTCGGCGGCAAAGGAAACGTGTTTAACACTTAATTGTGTAATATATTTGGAATAAGGGCCGCCATTTTGTTGCAGTTTTATTAAAATATTGTAATAATTTGTGTCATCGCTCCAGTTGTGCGTTTTTTATGCGTAGGCGGCCCTTAGCCGGGAAATCGTTGGGCTTAACGGTTTGTTTTATTGTCGACAAAATTTGATGTTAATGTACTGCGCACTTCATAGACAGCCATTAGGAACCGCCATTTTCATTACTGGGGTGAGAGCACACGGAAATGAAATAAGCATGAAGTTTTTGATGAAGTGGGGATTTTGTAAATATTAATCTGCGGATTCTATGTACGTGACAATTCATTGTTGGAAAACTTTTATAATGGTTGGAATTGGTGTTATTTTTTTACAGTGAGCTCGTGTGCTTGTATTCCGTGACTGTGCCCCGTTTGTAGGGTTTAACACCTTGTAAATCTCCACATAAAATATACAATGTTGTTCATGTTTCGTCACTCACTATTATTCCGGCGCGTGCCCTTACATTCTTGTGTTTTAGTTTCGATTTAAATGAACCCCGAACAAATACGATTTATGACGGTTTTCCTGTATTTTCAAAAATTGTTCTAGGTAGTACAATACTTTCTATTGGTGGGTGCCCGAGTAGGTAACTGTGTGACTTGAATTACTTTAGGTGATTTGAGAAATTCAGTGATTTCCGTTATTCAGGGATTCATAAAAAATAAATGATTAGGTCTCAAACAGAAAAACTGTGCTTATTAATTACGTTTTTTTTGTCCATATCAATTTTATTTGCACGTCTTGAAAATGAAGGGCCTTATTTTAAAGTTTTCTTTAGTCCAGTGCAAGACCATTAACAGGCTGTTTCAACGTCTCCCTGGCAACCGTTTAAGGTCAGCCGTCCGATTTACGGCAGCGGCGTCGCCGTCGGAGCAAGATTGAGTCGGTACTGCTAACAGTTTTTTTGTGTAGGTGTAAATCTTAAGGCACGTTTACGACGCCCTATAATACGGCGTAAATGATGAGCGTCCGCGGCGTAATGCATACGCACACGCACTACTTCCAAAGTATATCTAATAGTACAGACCTTTCTATGGCAGTCTCGCATTATTTTATGGAAAGATGGACGTTGGTGTCACTGCCCATCCTTTTGTCATCGGTTAAAGTAGATCTTCCAAAATCGTCTTTTGCTAAAAATCCATTGAATCCGTTTAGTAACTGTGGACGTAAGCCCAAACAACCGTTAGATATTATTTGCAGCAAGTTTATGTAGCTATAGTTTCCATTTCAGAACTGTATAGTTGTAGGTTCAATCAGAGAAATGAAATGTTTAGCGAAATGACTGACAATCTGAATTGTGCCCGTAGGTATATTGAGTCATTCATCGTATTGTCAGTGTGTAAATCGGCTAATGTACATTTCCACGACTATAGCAACGGGTAACCATTATGGTAAAATGTGGTACTTATCATTATTATCACCTACCTAGCATTTTCCCAATTATGTTGGGGTTGGCTTCCAGTCTAACGGGATGCATCTGAATACCAGTATTGTACATGGAGCGACTGCCTATCTGACCTCCACAACCCAGTTACTGGGTAGTAGCGTGTGACCTTTGTTATTTTGTGAATGTGAGTACGTTGTAGGCCTTGTTTTATTTTATTAAGTACCTGGTACTTCTTGACAGGCCTACTGTCCTCCCATACCTTATAACGAAAATTTAAAACAGTAACCGTGGAGTTTCTTGCCGGCTCTTCTCCATAGAAAACGACCAATTGGATCCGTACACCTAGCTTCTGACTTTTCATAAGTGCTCGTGTAGGTTTATGTGAAATAAAATAAGTAAGTATTTTGATTTTGAATGCGAACTATGTGTTTTAAAGAAATAGAAATACAATTATTTGCAATAAAAAAAAAGGATTTAAATTAAAAGAATTTCTATTATACCTATCTCATCGATGACATAATGGCTTACGTATCGCACTTGGGCCATGGTGTTGCGGCCAGACCTTTGCCATAACAACTAGGCACAGTAAACCAACACTTTTAGAGGGGTCGTGAAATTTTTAATGTCCTCGTGGTCACGATTTAAGACCGCATAGAGTGTAGCGATCATTTTTCTTAAAATACTTCCAATGTTAAATAAATTGAAATAGTTTTTATTGCTACTGTGTGATGCAAGAAAAATAAACTAGGTACATATAAATGTTATGGTAATCGAACAGTTTATTGTAGGTACCATAGAAATATCTTCTATCTATGGTACATAAAGGCTTTCCATACTTCATATTATAAATGTAAGAAAAAAACCCGTCTGCCTTCAAATCAAGAGTGAACAGGCATCTGAGCACGCTCGTTCCATCTTACCTCATCCATCGCTTTCCATCAAGCGTGATCGGGGTCAAGAGCGGGCCCATTTACAATAAAATTAAAAAAAAATCGACGGGTTGCACTCCGGGAGTGCCGGCAGAAGTGAAAACTTAAATATTAATGTTCTGCATTTTTGATATTTTGGAATGGTTAGAGAATAATTTTGTACGAATTGCTTTCGTTATCAGTATAAAAGTATTATTATTTATGTGGTAGGATACAATATTTATTCATTGCGCTATCGTACACAAACATGACAATTATCGAACATTCGCGCAAGCGCCTTGCGCCGCCTGCCCTCTCTCCATCCGTCTTACGAATTCTCGATCAGGTCACGTGTCCTGACGCGAGTTTAGAGATTTTTACCCATTCCAAAAAAAATACGCAGCGCCGCTAAAGAAGTTTTCACTTCAAAAAACTTTGTCAGGCTGTCTGTTATCTTTTCTTGCCGAAACTACTGAACTGTTAATTATGCAAATAGGTTCAGTAGTTCAGCAATCCCGCAGTTCCCATGCGGGGACATAGCGTCACGCTAAAAATAGCAATGGCATTCATTTTGACAGTTCAACAACATTCATTGCGTTATTTACGTTTTTGAAGGGGAGAAATATTTCGTACTTATGAAGCAATGGATTAGCATTAATTGCGTTATTTTATTAGGTAACCTTCAAAATGAATCAGACTGTGATTGAAAGTTTGTTACGCAAAGGCTTTTTATTCTGGACCGCAGGTGAAATCGCGGGCAACAGCTAGTGGGTTAAAATAATACCAAAGATGGGTTGGCTACGGATCACCTCGTTCCCTTCAATACAGCTGCAAATAATATAATGTGATTAACTAGAAGTTAAGGTGGAATTCAACTTAAAAAAAGGGAAAGAGTACGTCTCTTTCCCTTTTTTTAAGCATTGTATGGAGTGGAGTTGAGGTTGCTAAATAGCCACACTTGCATGTTCCCAGCGGGGTAATTGTGTAACTCACTTACAATGGTAATGCTTTTCATTTCGACAGTTCAACTAGATTCATTGTATTATTTACGTTGCTGAGCAGACGAATTTTTCAAACATATGAAGCGATGGATTAGCAATTTCCTTCAAAATCATTCGGATTGTGATTACACAATTAGGCCCTTTAAAACTGTACTTTGTGAATGAACGAAACAATTTAAGCATTGACATGATCAGAAAACTGTTATTTAACTTGGGGCTGATTTTTAAATCATCTGATAACTTTTATTCGAGGAATAAAATTGACGTTTGACAGTTTTTGTAGAAATAACTATCAAAATTTCAAAATTATTGCTCGAATAAAGTTATCGGACGATTGAAAATCAGCCCTTAATCTACATATTTTATTTTAATGTCATTTTTATGTCGTGAATTGTAAATGTGAAATGCAATAAATATTGCATTTTGGTGCGTAGTTATAAGTGGTTATGTAGGTATAAAATATCGATTTCATACATGTAGGTAAAACTTTATATCAAATTACTGTAGTACTGAAATTGTTTAGAAATGGTCAAAATTATAGAAATATTTGCTATTGTGTTTGTGTACTGTGAAATTAATGCAGGTATCGTAATACCAATACTTTAGCTGTAAAGACTAAGTACGTAGATATGAACATATGTACCTAATAAATACTTTAAGATATATCTAGAGCCTTTTTTATAGCACCTCTACAACTTTACACCCTCTAAGGAGTTTGAGTACGATCTGTCAGAGAGGTTCTCATCCTGTCAGATTACAGCCTACCAGAGAATCAAAGTACCACCGAATAAGCAAGTTGAAGTGGCATTGGGCCATACAGCTTATCATGGTCATATTAGCCGTAGAATCCATGTCCTTTGGGGTAACCTTAAGTCTGGTTATTGAATAGAAACCTTTAAACCTTCGTGGTAATTGTCTTTCATTTTGACAATTCGACATCATTCATTGCATGATTTACGTTGCCAAGCAGAAGAATTTTTTAAACATATAACGCAATGTATTAAGAATTTCCATGTGAATGTGAAAGAAAGCGTGTCACGCTGTTGGTGTGCTGATTTACACGGTTCAATTTAATTGTGTATGGCATATCATAAACGTTACACCGTTTAAACAGTGTTAAGATGTTGCAAGTCATTTGTTTCTTCAAAATTATGGTCATAGCATACATATCAACTCGTGCCATTCAGTATTCTTTGTATGAAACTCCCTACTGCAACGCACACTAATCGGGATCGTAACGTAATTGCCTCGTCTCGGGACTAGCTCTCGAACCGCGGTACGGTGCGCGACCTACTTGCAGTTTTCGCGCTTACAGCTCGTCATCCCCGCGCTTACGTATCTCCGTACCCGAGCTTACGTCTCTCCGTACCCAAGCTTACGTCTCTCCGTCCACCCTTGCCCCTCTCACCCCTCCCATGGCCTGCCTGCAGCACCATCAACCAGCGGTCGGCGAGCCGTAAGCGCGGCGTCGCCTAGCCATAGCCGAGTCGACGTATCGGAGCTGCTGATCCGCTTTGGTTACTTGCTTACGTTAGGTTGGCGCCTGTTTGACGGCGAGGCGAAAGGCGATATGGTGATGATCCCTTTCAGAGTTGCTATGTGTGCTATGACCTTTATTGTAAGCCGCATTCACGAAAATTGTATCGTGTCTATGGGGCTTTAGGTACGTTCTCAATCTTATCTATATATGCGTATACACTGAAAAACCGAATAGATATGCACACCAAAGTTATGTGTTTGGTATTTCAGTCAGACGTATTGCTGAAAATCCAGTAAGTAGATATCTGGGCATCTACATACCTACCTAGTAGTTTGTTACTCATTCACGCATTCGCGGCTGAGTGGATTGGGATAAGGCTCGGAATGGCACACAGAACAGATGTGAAATATTTAAAAAATCTAATTTATAAATAAATAAAATGAAAAAAAAATATATATATATAAATGAAATATCATCAGGCGCCCTGGATTAACACATAAAGAGGTAGTTTTTATCTGGGTTCATGAAGAAGTTACCCTAGGATGCGAGGGAAACGTAATAAATTAATAAAACATATTTTCCAGAGGTAGGCAACTTACATTACAGGTAAGTAGGTATTTTTTTTATTTGTACGTAAAATCGAATATACTTTATAAATCCAAAACTGAATGATTTTTAGGGTTCCGTACCTCATAAGGAAAAACGGAGCCCTTTAAAGATCACTTCGTTGTTCGTCTGTCTGTCCGTCGGGCAAGACTTTTTTTCTCAGGAACGCGTAAAGTTATTAAGTTGAAATTAATATCAAATGCTCAGAGCTAAAATCCCTAAAAGCAGTGAAAAAAATCAAACCTCTAAGTCAACGCAATAAAAAAAATACGGGCGTTTATGTTCCGGAATCAAAACCTATAGGGTACTTTCCGTTGACCTAGAATTATGAAATTTGGCAAGAAGCAATGTCATGTAGCACAAGTAAAGGAATAAATCATTACAAAAAAAAATTGTCCCATGATAAACTATTTAAATAGGTACCTACAAATTTGTACGGAATCCTCAGTGCGCGAGTCCGACTCGCACTGGACCGGTTTTTTTTTTGTATAGGAAAACACCTGCAGCAGATGTGCGACGAATATTGTCTTCGAAGAAAAATTTTCCAGGCAATAAACCCGGTGGCATCTGGCTCCGAAGCAATGCAGCCCAGCCGCATGCTAGGTAAAAAAAATTCATTAATCTTAATAATATACTTAGGTACCTACGTAACAATTTGCGCCCCGCGGTTTCACCGGTGTAAGTTTCGATTCTGTGGGAATATCGGGATAAAAAGTAACAGCTATAATATGTACTACCTATCAAGTTTCATCGCAATCGGTTCATTATTGTTTTCGTGAAGAAGTAACAAACATATTATGTAAATACTTTCTAACACAAACTTTTACAATTAGAGTAGGATTTGATTAATGGAGATACATTTCACAGCTATTATTTCATTTACTTATATTGTACATAAGTATTGGATGGAGGAAACAGAAATGGAAAATATAACTAAATAAAATATAACTTTTTCGCAGTCGGGTAAACAAGAAAATAAGAATGAAATGTAAATACCTATAGAGAATCATTGCAAGGCTTCTCTGTAAACTATATTTGATGTGTTATTCGTTTGAAGCAAAATAAATTGATTTATCGGAGATCCCATGCGAGACAGGCTAACGTATAGTTGCCCATAGGAGAATTGCCGACCAGTGAAAATGTTTGTCCCTGGGACTTATTCATTGTTAGTGCAAATCTATGAATAATAAAAGTGAAGAAATGTAACTAAAGCTCAAAAATGGCACCACGCAAATGTTTACCACAGTGAATGTTGCCGAATAGGCCACCGCGCACCAGAACTAATCACGGCGCTTGCCGGAATACAACACGTTACGCGAGCGCAGCTGATTGTCTCATTTGGATGTATGTTCTTTAGATCGAATACTCGAAGTATTTTGTCAATGTAGTGAAGTTTGGAGCCGAATTTCTCGTTGATTTTGTTCATAGTTACGCTTCCTGACTTTTTATTGTTCGTAGGTGCAAATTATACTCTAACCGGAAACTGAAGCCTCTTAAATGATATAGGCAAATCCGTCGGTATCATTGGAATACGCGGAAGGTGTGCGAGCTGTCCGGCTGTGGGTCCGGTGATGATGGTGGCTACAGTGTCATTGTCTTGAAGTTCTTTGATTAAAACTCTTGTGCTATTACACAGGCTTGAAGGGTTAAAATTTCTTATTAAGTATCATTACGAGGATTCCAACTTTTAACTTTAGTACCTGTGGCGGCAGACCAGATGGTTGCACACTGTGTCGATGGACTTGTAGCATTTAATGTCTCCTGGTACTTTTTGTAGTATAATATCATTAATTTAATTAACCGAATCATTTCGTGGTGGCACTATTCTCTGGAACAAAGCCAATTGTAGTAACTTGTAGGTAGATTTTCGATTTCGGGATTAATAAGATTAATAAGATGTTCATAAACATAAACAGCATTAATAACATGATTTAAGCTGTGAACAATTTGACCTAATCCATTATCTAATAGGCAAACTTTGGTCAATCGGTGTTATGTAGTAATTCTGTGATAGTTTGTTCGTCCTATAAATCAAAGTTACTACATAATATATTTCCTAAATTATGCGATTGGAAAATAAAATTTTGCAGTCAAATTATCAAACTATCACTGATTAGCCAAGTTTTACCCTATGTAGTAACTTTGACATAAAGAACGAACAAACTATCACAGAATTACTACATATCACCGATTGACCAAAGTTTGCCTACTACTTGGTGGCAGTTTACCTACATTTGTAGAAGGAAATTTTCCTTCTCCAAGTTTAAGCAACTTTTCTGGAAAATTACTCATAATTGTTCGTTAGATATGCTCTCATATTGGTGTGCAAATTGAGCGGTCGGCGTCGAACGCTTCACTTATTGCATTTTTATACTTGTGATAACTTCGAAATGAAATGTCCGATTTGAATGAATTAAAAAGTGTTTTACTGCTACATAAATACCCTTGATGATATAACTATTTATACATTCATACAAACATTCATACGAATGTAACCAACTTTTTTTTTTTATTGGAGATCTAATTCAATTTAAGAACACAAAAGCTATACCTACTATTGTGACTTAACTATGATAGTTAGATATATTCCTTCGCGGGCTTTTTTGTAGGTAATAACGAGCACTTTAATCATTTTGTACGTAATATTTATAATGTCTCATCAATAGCTTTCTCAAAGCACGCCAAATAATGAATTTTATAGGCAAAGTTTTGCTAGTTTGGGTTACATTATTGCAATTTTCTTATGGATCTCTATTTTTTTTTTTAAATTAGAACCTATAATACTTCCTAATAATTAAGCTTTATATTGGTGAAAAAATGGTTAAAATCGGTCTAGTAGTTTCGGAGCTTATTTGGAACAAACAAAAATGTTTTCCTCTTTATAATATTATTAGTATAGATTATTGTAACAGTTCTAAATGTAATAAAAACTAAGCGGAGTTGACATTCGGTATGAAATTGTATTAATCAAAAACATTTTGAATGTTTTTCTGATACAGTGTGTCAAAAAGACATCTGTCATTGCAACATAAGCTTAGAAAGTTAACTAGAAGTGCATGTCAAGAAAAATGTTATGATACTTGCCTGGGGTAGGTCTATACTCAGTAGCGGAGGGTTCCAGGCTGGTAGTCAGATGATGATGATGATTTTTTTGGACCAGGTTCACTACGGGGTTTCGAGAGGATATAAGAGGTCCACATAAAGAGTACGTTCTAAGAAACCGTGAAGCTCGTTATAATGATTTGGAACATCACGTGGTTAAGAAGCGTAGGTTTAAAAGAAGTTATAGGGATGAGGAAAATAAGAAAATTGATGAGCATGATAATGAAACTATAAAACCTAAAAAGAAGAGGAGACACCATCACCATAATTCGCCAAGGAAAATTAATAAGAATCATAATGCAACACAAAATAAGAAAACTAAACGATACAAGAATACTACAAAGAGAAATGATATGGAAGAGAAAGATAATGACTTTAAGAATAGGAAACATCACTATCATTCCCGAAGTACAATTAACAAGAATAAGAATGAGGATAGACATATGAATAAGGATAAAAATCATAGTAAGTATTCGGAAGATCCAAAGAAAGACAAAGGTCACATAAATAAGAAGAAACGGGCTAAAGATAAAAGTGAAGATAAACAGAGAGAAAAAAGCATGGATCGTCATAAGCATGCCACAATAGGGGTACCCATGAGAATTTCGAAAATGGATATGATTAGCCTCGCTAATGAAAATGATCACAAGCATAATAAAATAAAGTTAGGTAAAAGTGATGAAAAACATAGAGAAAAAAGTAAACACGCTATAGATAAAAGTAAGACTGCCATAGGAATGGCAGAGTTAGGCACTGCAGGCGCTGCAGGCGCTGCCGGCGTTGCAGCCTTGGTAGGAAAATCCCTGGCATCCATGAAAGATCCGAAGCCACAACCAGAACATGTTTTAACATCCACGACAACTTCGAAGTCAAAACCAGAGCCGGTACAAGAACAAGAGGTGGTCAGGGAGAAGAAATTAATCAACTTAAGGAAAAAAGAGAAACCAAGGTCTTAC
The DNA here is from genome assembly GCA_949316385.1 of Globia sparganii. NCBI lineage: Eukaryota > Metazoa > Arthropoda > Insecta > Lepidoptera > Noctuidae > Globia > Globia sparganii. Next base: position 9,349,904 of record OX438670.1, read on the forward strand.
AAATAGTATTTTAATGGAAAATTTAATGTTTGTTTTCAAAGATAATGACGATTTTAAACACTGCCCTGGGAAATTTCAATACAATTGTTTAAGTAATAATTCCATAACATTTGATCTGTCACTCTTTTAGGCAAAACATATTTTAGTAACCTTTCGTGAGTGACCAATAGTATTTACAGTATAACAGTTTTTTTTTTCACCATGATGTCCCTGGTATGTTGCTATTTCATGGATAAATAATATTACTATAACTGTCCAGTACAAGTACTCTTCTCATACACAGAAGAAATATACGCCATACATTACCAATTATTAGGAGAACAGTATAACCATTGATATGTCCAGACAGTAAGACCCACGCCACCAGAAATGTGGATAGCAAGTATCCGAAAGACTGCAAGACTGCAAGTCCTCAACATTTTTTGCATGTTTTATGTTTAAATTACGAAATCTGTTTGTTGCTTAATTTGAAAATTATTTCAGAGTAACGAGAATGATACCATATTTTCTGAATAAGCAAGAAGATGAGTAAGTAGCCTGAGAAGTATAGAAAAATTGTAGACTCTCTCTAGAACCTCTGTATTCATAGAATACGGGTCTATAGTTCTTCAACAAGGTTTTGTCAGCTTTTTTGGAGAACAGTACCTCCGCACCTCTGCTCCACGCGTTCTAGGGCGTTGTACCCTCTTGGATGACGGAGTTGAAGAGACTCGCTAGCTCTTTCAGGAGTGGAGCTACGCCTGCGGCCCGAGAGAGCCACCCTAATCTCGCTCTGGTCGATATTCGGGATGTCCTCCGTGTAGTGACGCGTTAATTCGGCTCGATGGTCATTTGCACTATGTGCCGCTGGTTTCGCCGTCCGCGTTGAATATATGTGTGTCAGTAAAAATATCCTTGACTTCCTCGAGTATCTCGGACTTGGAAGTCACAATTCTGCCATCCGCAGTTCTTAGTTTCGTCAGATGGGACCTCCCTAATTTCTGGGCGAATATTTTCGACCCTTGTGCACACGTACAATAAATATAATGTGTTTTCTACGTTTTTAATTCCCATTTAATTGAATTATATCACTTTAGTTAATAATTTATCATAATGCTATTGTCTTTTTATTGCACCACATGTTTGTCTCTGCATCTTCCTAAGATGTACAGGGGCCTATGGTCCAGGATTGTAAAGTATTTTTGTTCGACCATCATCATCATCATCATTTTAGCCGAAAAACTGCTGAACAAAGGCAAGCTGATAAAAAAACCAAAAATAATTAAAACTGAAATTCAAAAATTATTTACAAAATTAAAACATTGTTTAAACACTTTTCTTTCAGAGGAAATCAAAAACTTAGACAGGTGGAAAAGTGGAGTGAATCATCTTCAGCTGGGTCACCTCCATCGAATCTCAGTCCTTACGCTGTAAGTTAACCATACCTTTCTGTTTTATTTTATTTCTGTGTTGCTCCCGAGGTGGACACTCTACTTTTTATCACCCTCTATGAAAAAAATAAGTAAGTGTAACTTATGAATAAGAATAGTACGTTTATATATTTGCATACAATTATTAGGACTAATACATAGTAATAATTAGTGGCTAATGTTTATATTTGAACAATTATGGAAGTCGCATCGTAACATTTTTTTTTTAATTTGGCTCGCGCGCGTATTACTTTATCATATAGCCTGTTACTTATTCTTACAATGTTCGTGATTGATCTCTTTGGTGATTGGAACTTTTACTAACAATATCTACATTCCAAATTCAAATCAATTTTAGTCCCTAGGGATTAAAGAGCTATTTTAGTCCCTGCTTACGAAGAATACACTAGCTCTTTTTGAATAGATGTGATAAAAATAAATTAAATGATCAATAGAATTAGCATATTTTTTTATATTTAAATCTCGTTTATGACTGTAATGCTTAGTCAATCCCTAGCATCACTGACAGCTCACTCCACGCAAGTTTTCACGGTGAGATTTTTACAGAATCTGATGCAGTTTGTATTAGTAGGTACTTCACTAATAATTTTTTTCAGATAACAACTCAAATGGAGTTGCTAATGAAAGAGTTTCGCAATGTGAATGCAACAGTCTCGAAGTGTGGTCGCACTGTTGAATACAAAGATATAGTCCTAGTCAGAGTTACTGCGCAAAAGGATGACACTTATTTCCGAGCTAAAGAGAGCAAGTACATTGATGAAGTTCCGGAGAAAAAGATCATATTTATAGTCCATGGACTGACTGTGATGGGACTGAAGGACATGACAAGTCTGGTCAAAACCTCGGAACTGAAATTACTCTTATCATATTACTTCAAAAATTTAGATAAATTCGATTTCTTCTTAATGCCGCTGGCTAATCCCGACGGATACGCCGCTTCAATTTCTGTAAATATATTTCGTTATTATGTTTTGCTGCATGTGACACTTATAAGAATATGGGATTTAAAAGAAAATTACATTAGTTTGTGGTATTCTATTCAGAGCACTGATTTCAACGGCACTTGACCGAAAGGTACCTCAGCTGTTCTACTGAGAGCTCGACACGGGCGTTGCCAATGCTTTTCATCGTCGTTGCGCAGGGGTTATGACGCCGTGAGTGCCACACGAGCGCTGCAAAGTCGCAAAACAGCTTAACCGACGTCACACCTTCACAACGTCGACGTACACCTTCGATATTCAAAAAAATATTGCGATGCGCTCCGTTGTCGCTCCGTCGCCGCATCGTCGCTTCGGTTTCCTGGCCCTTTGTGCCACACCTCATTTAAACGCACCGTGTGGCATGGCGCTTAAATTTATATGTAGAACTACGGAGCGTCACCGCGTCACCGCTCAGGCATCGCAGCCATGTGTTGCCCATGGTCCGCCAGCCTAGTTCACCAGAAAGTCCATATAATGTTTTCTAGGTGGACTATGGGAAATTATTTTCCCATAGTTTTTTTTTATAGGCAGACTATGCGAAATTATTACCCCATAGTCTACCTAGAAAAAAAAAATGTAGGTAGTCAAAAAATGTTGTTCATGCGTTGCGTCGCAGCGCCGATGCAACGCATTGGCAACGCCCGTGTGGCGTCGCCCTAAATAATTTTCCTCAGTGTTTCCCCCGGTCTATGCCGATCTTGTAACTCATGTCATGTGTAAATCCGGGACATACTTCCGTTTGTTTTACAGCAAAGAAGTTATTCTTAGTGTACTTGGCTGTTTTTTTCGTCATCATCAACATCATTCTCTTGCCTGTTAATTCCAATTTATTTGGGATTGGCGCAACGTGTCTTTGTCTTCCATACTTCTCTATTAGTCGTCGTCTCGGTAGTCACCCTCTTTCTAACCATAGCATCATTCACACAGCTCGTCCATCGTTTTTTTCATCATCTATTTATCTATATACAGTATGTTCGGCAGAACGTTGAACACACGAAAATGGAAGATAGGTGGGGTCGTCTGCGACCTACCCAGCCCAAAACAAAACCCAGGCCCCACAGTTTTTTTGATTTTTTTTTATTACCGAAATTCGTGAGTTTTAAAACTTTGAAGAAACTTTGTGTAGGATAGACGAAACTGGCAACTCTTTTTTTTTTTGTTTTTGTCTCGACTATTGGTAGATTCATCTAAAATTATTGTTTGGTGCAAATAGTAACTAGACAAAAAGTTATAAGCCATCAAATATTACAAAAAGGGATGAAACGTGATTTTGAGCTTTTCTTTGCATTGCATTAAAAAAAAACTGTGGATTTTAGTAATAATTAATTAAAAACCACTACAAAAAAAAAAAAAAACCATGGGGATATTTTTTTTTGGGCTGGGTAGCAGACGACCCCACCTATCTGCCATTTTCGTGTGTTCAACGTTCTGCCGAACACCCTGTTTAGAATTCAAAGTTCTGACTGACTGATATAATATCAACGTACAGCCTAAAACGCTGGTCCTAGAGACATGAATTTTGGAGGGTGTGTTCTTTATGAAGAGTAGGTATCCACTAAGACGGAGGTTTTCGAAATACCACCCCTAAGAGGGTGAATGGGGGGAGGGTGAAATTTCACGCGGACTAAGTCGCGGGCAGAAGCTAGTTATTCTATAATTTAAAAACTTAAAATAATTTCGAAAAATTTACGTAGTTCTGTTCTGTATCAGATTGAAGCATCGGTTGTGTGAAAACTGCCAAGCATAACTGTTTGTAATGTTGGTTTCCGTCTGACCAGGAAACAACTACCATCTCATCTGATCTTAGCAGATATGCTGCTTTTTAGCATAGATAAATCAGCGCTTTGATCGCGAGAGTTTGAAAAGTGTCACGTAGAAAATACGCACTTCTGATATCTCGCTTAAACGCAGCGAGGTGCCAAAACGTGATACAGAATCGAAGAAATCGCTGATGCAAAAATAGCACGTCTGCTAAGGCCTTAATGTATTAATTTGTGTTAAATGATTAATTGTGATTAAGCATACACAGTACACAAGCGATCGTGTAATATGGAACAAGAGTGTATCCCCACAATCCATGTGTTCCGGTGTGTTCGTGGACCGGAACTTCGACGTCGCGTGGAACGGTACGAGGAACATCAGTTCTTGTAGTCAGCTGTACCCCGGAGCCTCACCCTTCTCCGAAGAGGAATCGAAGGCCGTCCGGGATGTCTTCCACCGCTATGGTCATAAGATCCTGGCATATATACACGTACACGCTGGAACCTTTAATGAGAAAGTTTTTAAGGTAATACCTGATTTTACCTAGTTTGTTTGTTTAGACAACACTAAGATTGAAAATATAGTTGCATTAAATGTGTAAATATATATGTATTTTTGTCTAGCTTTAAAAAGCAATAATATTATAGTGAGGTGAGGAAGTTCACTAGTACTCCATAAAAAAGGGAGGATCCTCCGACCACACACACTGCCTAAAGATTGATGTCGGGCCGTTTTATACAATATGTTAGTCGCGCGGTAAATTCTGCTTGCGCGTTGCAGGATTTTGCAAGAGGTCATTGTGATGCGTAGTTCGCATGTGGAGTTGTAGATGCCGCCACAATATAAATACCTACTTAAGGTATTTTTCAGGGCGATGCAATTCTATACCCTCGAGGCTATACCGAGACACATTCGGATGATGACAAGTACATCGACATTAAGGGCGAGGTTGACGAAGCGATGAAGAACGCCAGCTTTCGCGTCATGTCGGTGACGGTAGACACCCTCTACAACTGGTACGGGGTAGTAGCGGGGACTAGTGTGGACTACGCTGCTACGGTGAGTAACTAAGTTACTTCTTGTCCTCCAGTTGCTGTTAATGGCCAAACTTTAAAAGGAGACTGGACTGGGTTTAATCCTTATATGAAACTGCAAATCTGAAATCAACCAATCCGCACTGGGCCCGCGTGGTAGATTACGGCCCACTCCCTCTCATAGAGAGGAGGCCTGTGTCCCAGCAGTGGGAACATTAAAAGGCTGATTATGTGATTATGTATGAAACTGCATCGATTGGCACCATAGAAAGTAAAAACATAAGAATTGTAAGTTTTCTAGCAGACTGTTACATTTTTGTAAAATCTGCATCTAAATGTAGTTACCAAATATACAAAAAGGACAGTATTCTTAGAAAATATTCCTGTAGCTACAACGGTTAAGGTAAATCCAATAAATTCAAAAAGTATATATTTTTTTAAATTGCCAGGTGAGATTGTAAAATTAATTAACAAAATCCATGTATCACATAATTAATTTATCTATCATGGCTTCCTTTTTAATTCTCTTACCTATTATGGTACAGTAATTTTATTCTAGGTGCACTACGAATAAGTTAATAAGTCAGGAAATGTAACTGCGATAAAAGAATGGCCAAACAAATATTAGGCCCAAGTAGGCGGGGCTTAAAAATTGTACCCAGCGCGTCATCAGTCGGACATTTTTCTTGCAAGCGAGCACTTCGGGGTACGTTTTCGTTTTTATCATTGTGAACTACAGCTGTGAATCATCATGCCAGCATGTGTTGTGAAGTGGTGCAGGAGCTATACAAGATTAAAATGTTCAGGGATCACTTTTCACTGGTAAATAGTAGCAAAATTATAATTATATTCAAAGATGTTCAAATACGTTATCAAACCGAGGTGGTCAATACTATGCAAAATGAAGTCAGTCAATTTTTTACCAATTTAAGTTTTCCTTTCTTCTTGATGAAATATTGAAAAGTAAATCCATAAAATTTAGATTTATGTTTATAACATTATTTTATTTTGCTTATTTTGTTTTCTTTAAGTTTCCCTGCCGATCCAATCGGCAAAATAAGTGGATAGCTTCAGTTAAGCTAGAAAGACAAGAGTACGACTGGATGCCTGTGAAAGCCAGCAGAGTATGTTACGTTCATTTTGACGAAAAAGATTTTTATAAATTATAAAAAAAAAATACTATGTTACACAAAACTGCTGTACCAGTTTGAAAGTTTCTCTTTTAATGTCTTCTAGACAAAAACTTAATAAATTAATCATATTTCGCGAGACATAGAGTTCATTGGATTGTAAAAAGTAACCAAAAAAAAAAACAAAAATATATTATAAAAAAAAAACATTGTACCTACAATAATATTCTTTTATTATTGACTTGGTCCGGTGCACTTATTGCATAACATCGTCCACGTCACTATGACGGCTGTCATAGCAGACATTGCAGCACGCACGCTAACCAATCCCGGCTTTCGTTCTGAATTTAAACCAATCACCAAGCATGCTTTCTTGTAACCTCGAAAGTAATTCGTATTTTGAATCATACGTCGTTTTGGTTTGAAGTAGGGCCACTTTTTCTGTGGAATTTGTTCTGAATTAGACTTCCTGACTTATTACTTATTCGTAGTAGGTGCATCATCTTCACATATAATTAATGTATACAAAATATCATAAAATATTTTAAAAGATTAACAGTGGAGTTTCTTGCCCATTTTTCGCCATGCGGAAACTACCTTTTGGAAGGGGCGACTAGAACGAAAATCGATTATATTCGCCTCTTCCAAAAGGTCCTAGTAGTTTAATAAAGTATTGTAAATTTTGATGTTCAAAAGTGCCTTGTACGTGCTTACTCGTATTTGAAATAAATGCTATGACTTATGGATGACTTTGACTTTATCTGGCGTCAACCATAAGACTATGGTCACGGAATAAACTGATGCCAAATTGAACTTCTCGTAACAGGCTAGGAGAAAGGGAACTACTACACACCCTCTGTCTTCCCCTCTTGTCTTCGTGGAATACAGGCGTGATGACATATTATTTCCAGGTGTATGGCATTCCTTATGCCATGGAGTTCGTGATGCAACTGTATGACTCTGAGAGCTTGAATAACAACGCGCTTACGGAGATATGGAGAAGACTCATTGACGCCACATTTAATAATATGTGGAACAGTCTGCAGGCAGGCGGCGACGCGAGAAGATTCGTTTAATTTACCCAACACTTTGAATACGACAGCTGTTAATAAATTAGTACTCTTTGTTTTAAGACTTACTAACTTCAAGAATTCACGATTGTCTTGCCCTTCTTTTTATTTGGGGTCGTCGCAATTTGTCTTTGTCTTCCATCCTTCTCTATTAGTCGTCATCTCGGTAGTCACTTCCTTTCTAGCCATATCATCTTTCATAGGTACAGTCCATCCATCGTTGTTTGGTTTTCCTCTACTTCAAATACTTACTCAAGGCTTCCATCACGATATTTTTCTTATACCTCCGCATCACATGCCTGTATCATAACAAGCTATTCCCACACAATTTTTTAGTCATCGGTGCCACTTTCAGGCTCCCTCTTATATATTGATTTCTTTATCTTTTATCTGCGGAGTAAAATTGACATCTGACAGTTCTAGTATGGAAGAACTGTCAAAAATTCAAAATTTATTCTCAGGACTAGCTTTTGCCCGCGACTTCGTCCGCGTGGGTTTCGTACTTTCCTCAAATAAATTTAACATCCTCTCCACCTCCCCTGAAAGGTATTTCGAAAATTATTGATTACGATCTTTATACTTACTTTATTTAAAGAAATAAGTATTCGGGCCAATATTTTAGTTAAACTACCTAAGATGTTTCAAATAAACTATCCTCCCTTTTCATCACGACAGCTTTTGTTTTTGCATTTGGTACGTTTCCATTTTTATCATATAAAGATTATTTATACCCATTTTCGTGTTAATGGAAGTTGGAGTTTCTACTCCTTAAACTTTATTATCCTTTTCTACCCCGGTAGGAGTAGAATAAGTAAAACCCTAAAACTCATACTTTTTTATTTTAAGTAAGTAAGTAGTAAACCCCTAAAAGTGACAATCTTTATTATTTACTGAGGCAAATGTTGAAAAGTTTCAAGTTTCTTAACCAAAGGAATAAGACCACATTTTCACCTTCACAGTTTTTATCCCCATACGGGCGAAATATTGAAAACATGTATGGGACGTTTCCATATCTTGACTCAAAGATTATTTATACCAATTTCCCATTGACTCAAGCCACGCAATAAAATACTCCTCTGTGATATGGACTACCCCCGTTTACCCCGTTAGGGTTAGATTTTCGAAAAACCCAGTCACACTTTTTTATTAATTTTGGTCTTAAGTATACATACTGAGTTCCGAGTTTATATTATTGGACCGCGCGATAAAATTCTTCCATAAACTGACACCCTCAATCTCCCTTTAGAGCAGAAAAACATAAAATGACAAACTATAATTTACTTAGATAAGTATTTGTGCCAAGTTTGAAGCTTAAATTTATTCATACCATTTTTTTGGAGTAAATCAAGCTACGCACTATAATACCGGCCTTAAAAATCGAATTACCACTTTTTTACCCGTCAGGGGTCTACTTTCGAAAGACCCATTTCTAATTACTTACTTAGGCAAATATTCCTTCCAAGTTTCAAGTTTATAATCAAATAAATAAGATTTTTCGTATAAAGTTTTTCCCCACTTTTCACCCCACACAGGAGGAATTTTGAAAAATGTTTGGGATGTGTTCATAACTTGACTCAAAGATTATTTCCAACAATTTTCGAGTTAATCAAGCCACGCAGTAAAATGGAAAATTAACTACTCCTTTTCACCCCGTCAGAGGTAGATTTTCGCAAAACCCTGATACATGTTATTCTTTACTTTTGGTCTTAAGTATAAATACTGAGTTTCGACTTAATCGGAGACCGCACGTTAAAATTCTTCCATACAAATGTTGACATCCCCTAATCGCCCTTTAGGGGGTAGTTTAGAAAAGCAAAAAATGCCAAAATTCATAATTTACTTAGATAAGTATTCATGCCAAGTTTCAAGTATATTAACCAAATGAATAAGATTTTTCATATAAGCTGTATCCCCACTTTTCACCCCCACAGGGGTGGAATTTTGAAAAATCGTTTGGAATGTGTTCATTACTTGACTCATAGATTATTTATACTAATTTTCGAGTTAATTAAGCCAGACAGTAAAATTTGCGCTGTAAATTTAACTACCCCTTTTCTCCCCGTTAGGGGTAGATTTTCGAAAAACCCTGATACACGTAATTCTTTATTTTTGGTATTAAGTATAAATACTGAGTTTTGAGTTAATCGGACCGCGCGTTAAAATTCTTCCACACAAATTTTGACACCCCCCAATCCCCTGTTAGGGGGTGGTTTAGAAAAACAACAAACGCCAAACTTTATAATTTACTTAGATAAGTATTCGTGCCAAGTTTCAAGTTTATTGACCCAAGGAATAAGATTTTTCATATAAGCTGTATCCCCACTATTCACCCCCACAGGGGTGGAATTTTGAAAAATCGTTTGGAATGTGTTCATTACTTGACTCACAGATTATTTATACCAATTTTTGAGTTAATTAAGCCAGGCAGTAAAATTTGCCCTGTAAAATTAACTACCCCTTTTCTCCCCGTTAGGGGTAGATTTTCGAAAAACCCTGATACACGTCATTCTTTATTTTTGGTATTAAGTATAAATACTGAGTCTTGAGTTAATCGGACCGTGCATTAAAATTCTTCCATACAAATTTTGACACCCCCCCATCCCCCTTTAGAAGGTAGTTTAGAAAAACAAAAAAGACCAATTTTCATAATTTATATAGATAAGTATTCGTGCCAAGTTTCAAGTTTATTAACTCAAGGAATAAGATTTTCCATACAAACTTTCATCCCCCATTTAACTCCCTTAGGGGTTGAATTTCGAAAATTCCTTCCTTATTCCTCGTCTACATTATAAAAGGAACCTCTGTGCAAAATTTCAGCTTTCTAGGTCCAGGGGTTTGGGCTGGGCGTTGATGAGTCAGTCAATCAGTCAGTCAGTCAGTCAGTCAGTCAGTCAGTCAGTCAGTCAGGACTTGTCTTTTTATATATATAGATAAGACTTATTCTAGTTATAAAAGTTTGGTTAAGGGCCTATACCACCTCAAATGGCTTAGCATGATCCTCCGTTATGTCGAAAATACTGCAGCATTAATTTTGAAATAAATATGTGGTAAAGTTGAGGATTAATGCTAGGTTTCATGTTAGACGAAAACACGATTTCATAAAATTTTCTCGATAGAAAAAAAATCCAAAGTTACCTCCAAACCGAACAATAAACCGCTGGTATTCAAAAAATACTTCAAATTAGATCATGAAACTTTGTATACTAACCGAACTAACTATAAAGCAGGTCTTATGTTATTTACTTTTTTTTAATTAGCATTATTTTCAACGTAAAAAGCAAATACCTAAAAAATTGGCGCTGCCTGCCGCCTAGCTCCGCACTCTGTCTCGCTCTCACTCAGTCCGCGAGCAGTATCGTGCGTGCGAGATAAAGAGTGAATTTTAGCTGAGGTAGTGTAGGCTCTTAAATGCGCCCTAATTCGCGTAACATGACTTGAAGAATACTGCAGTGCGATTCTGGCTCTGTAACCATCTCACCGTGAAAATTTAGGTGAAGTGAGAGTGGAGTGAGCTATCAGTGTCATCCTGATGCTAGGGATTGATACTCTTGACAGCTCACTTCACCTAACTTTTCACGGTGAGATTTTTACAGAATCGATCGGCTGAACAGAAATAAAAAAAATATGTGGTCCTGTGTTCGATACTAAGGGTACAAAAATGTTCCGAGCTAAAATTTCTCACTCACATTAATAAATAACAAAATTGTGACCAATCACTCTTTAGCTGTTATAACAAATTAATTAAAAATAATTCAATTTGGTTAATTGAAAGTCTTCGATGTAACAAGATGTCGTTTGAGTTTAGGGTTAATAGAGAATAATTACAGTCGCATTGCAGCGGGGGGTTGAAATACAAACAGTAATAATATAGATACGGCCTCACCGAGGGACACGAAACGAAATTATTTCAATGATGACTCAATGAAATGGAATAGGTTGGTATTTGTGTGACATTTTTATAAGTCTGTTTTTTCTTATGGTGGTAGGGATATCGAAGCGCAAACTGAAACCATGAATTCAGCATAATATGATTCTGGACGCGTGGCAATTTTTTGTCGGTTATCAAAAAAAAGCTGTTTCATAGAAAAGTGCAATACCTATGCTCATGCAATCAAAATGTATGGATTTTTTTGTTTTTTTTATTATAACTGACGAAAAATTTAAACGCAGTGGGGTTCAGAAGGACGTATTTAATCCATAGTAATGATGGATTGGTAGGAAAATAAGAATATATTATAAGATGTGATCAGATTTAATTCTCATAAAGCAGACACAGGCAGACATTAGTTTTACATGGAATGACAAGCAAGTCTGACAGGTGTGTTCTATGACACATACACATAGAGACGTTGTCGTTTTCTTTCCCTCGTGTTCTCATATCACATCTGACATTGGCAGAATTGTCGACACTGGCATCATTGCCATAGAGAAAAATAGACTAGAATAGACGTTATCGTTTAGTTTACATCCTTTATACTTATTACAAAGCATTACCAGGCTATTACCTTGTGTGCCAGTCATCAAAATCTTCATCATCGTCATCATCCACAGCCCAACTTCACCCACTGCTGGGCATAATACTCTCTTTTCTTGTGCCAATACCCATGCTCCTGTGCCAGTAATCGTTAGTGCACTTTAACTGGAGAAATACTTATCCGTTCTATAAGATCTTAATCATTTTGAAAAATATTGCTAATCCATTCCTTCATAAGTTCAAAGAATTTGTCTGCTCAACATCGTAAATAACGCAATGAATGTTGATGAACTGTCAAAATGAAACACATCTCGATGTTTTTGGCTTCGCAAGAGGCGGAGAAATTGCCTAGCACACTCAATATCCCAAGTCTACTTTTGACAAACAATATTCATTGCGTTCTTTACATTGTCGAGCAAACGATTTTTTAAAACATTTGTTTATTTGGTATAAACATGCACAACATTACAGACCCAGATCCAAGTTATTGCTCAGTATCAATATACACAAACATAACATAACAACAAAACACATAACTTATCACATGAAGCAATGGATTATAAGAGTGACCGTGGAGTTTCTTGCCGGCTCTTCTCCATAGGAAACGACCAACTGGAACTGTGCACCTAGCTTCTGACGCCTCAAAAGTGCCCTTGTAGGTCTTGTAAGTTTATGTGAAAGAAAATATTTTAATTTTTGATTTTTATTTTGAACTTCTTTCAAAATCTTGGGTTGCGGAACTGCGGGCACAGCAGGCTAGTTTGTAATAAATAAGACGAGTCCTTTAAAAGTTTTGACAGCAAAAGTTACCTAAAGTTGAAGTACACATAAACAGGGTGAAATTGAAAACATGCGACAAAGCGAAATGGGAGATTGTACTCATCATTATGAAAAACTTTTACTATGGAACCAAACCTGAAATCGCGAAAAAAAATCAGCTATTCCCTACATTTATGTTCGTATAACTCGTCAAAATGTAGGGAACAGCTGTTTTTTTCCGATTGCACCTTTGGTCCCTTAGTAAAAGTTGTTCATAATGATGAGTACAATCTCTCATTTTGGTTTGTCGCATGTTTTCAATTTCACCCTGTATAAGCAACCTCTATAAATAATATATTCCTCTTTCGGCAAATAATGACGAATATGATGAGTGACACTTTCTCTCGCATATAAACTATGCATCATCGAAATGATTATCGTGTCAAAGTATTTAGTTCCACGAGGCAATTCAATTGCATTACACACTTTACATTGCCGATTAATATGTTTTAAGTTATTTTAGTTTTGATTTAAAACCAGCAGTGTATTCGAAAGTCATCAATTCTGTAGTGTGCTGTTAAGTATGTCAGGTCTGTGGTCGCCGGAACTGGTTCTGCATACAAAAAGACTCATGAGAGAGAATACGAAGAAAGTGAACGTTTCGTTTTCGTGGTTCTTAAACGTTTGTGTTTGTTGTCACTTTTGTTTAAAACCATCCTTATTTGGGGCGTGAGTGACGCACGTGATTGGTGCCGTTCAACAAACCAGTTTCTGGCAACAGATATATTAATGCATTTGGCAAAATAAAGAACGGTCGCTCTACAAGGACCTTTTCGTAAAAATCTGAACTAACTATATATAAGTATTTACTAAATTTATTCATTTATTTCAGGCGACGCCGGCCCATAGATGAAACATATTTTTACTATAAAATAGTACTTCACTAACTTGTTCTTGTGCTGTTCTGTGGTACTTGTCCGCGGAAGCGACGCAACACCACGTCCTGCGGCCAGAAGTCTTCTTCTTTGAAGACGGGCAGATAACAATTCGGTACGCGCACCACGAAAGCCTTGAAGTTGACGTTGCGGTGCGACTCCAATAACTGCACCCTCGGCGTGTACGTCGTCTCCTGGCGCACTTACTCCACGATGTCCTGCGCCTTAGTGGTGTAGTGTAGATGGGAGATGTACACCGGTGTGTTCGGCTTTGCGGCACGCATGCTGATTTCAGGCTCCATAAGAGCTTTGCCACAGCGGTTCTTGTTCGTTCGCGATAGGCACTTCCACCTTTGCACCGTCACGAAACCCTCATCATCGGCCCTATTCAGTGCCTTTTCTGCTATAGGCTTCATACTTGGAGTACCTGGGGCAGCATCACTAGCACCGCCATATTATTTTTAGGCTCTCGTACCCAAAGGGTGCCAACGGGACCCTATTACTAAGCCTCCGCTGTCCGTCCGTCCTTCCCTCTGTCTGTCAGCGGGCTGTACCTATCTCATGAACCTTAATTGGTAGACAGTTGAAATTTTCACAAAGTGTGTATTTATATTGCCGATATAACAACAAATAATAATAATTAAAAGGAGTCCCCATACGAGAAACGTGTTTGTTTTTAATAAATAAAATATATGAGTTAAATATAGAACAGTGATACGGAACCCTTCATGTGCGAGCTTTTTTTTTTTGACCCCAAATGACCCCTCCCGCTCTGGGTGGAGCAGAAGGGAGTGTCAGACTCTTACTGACTAAAACCCACCCGTGTTCCTTCCTTAGCCCTTTATGTTTCGGGGTAGCCGGTAACCTTTTCGGACAATCCCACTGTCGTGTGGAGCTCGTTTTGAGTTCAGCCGATCGATTCTGTAAAAATCTCACCGTGATGACTTAGGTGAAGTGAGCATGAAGTGAGCTATCAATAGGGGCAATCCCTAACATCAGGTGAAATGACAGCTCACTAACACCTTAGTTTTCACGGTGAGTTTTTTACAGAATAGCACTGCAGAATCGCACTGCTGAGCGCCAAAAAATCCTTGTATAGTTGTAACATGAAACTGAAATGCACGGATTTGACGGGTTTTGGAAATTTAATCTCTTAACAAGCCGCGCCATCGCATTCACGATGATGATGAAGACGAACGTTTGTAATTGATGTTTGTCGATATATTATTGACTAGCTGTGGCCCACGATTTCACCCGCTGTAATTTGACGAAACCTACTGAAATATATTCCATTACTTTAAGATTATTACTTATACTCATGAAACTGTGATATCTCCTAAGATATTCATTGATATCAAATGATGTCAAGGGCAATTTTGTTCAAAATTAAATACTTGTGATGAATAACGTATTTATTTGGATAAGGATTAATATTATGTTTATAAAAACACTTTCGCAAATAATGCATTATATTAGAACAAATTGGATTACCTACCATAAAAAAGGTTATAGTGAGTCCACCTTAAAAGAGAGACATATTATGTTGTCGCGGACTTTTTTATTCTTTTTTATGGAACAATTCCGTCATACATGATTTTTGCGTAACTTTAACTGTTTAGGCAGCGTACGCAACGGAAGCTCTCAAAAGGAATATTTTTTCCCGTTCTTGCAACATTTTTCATTGATGCTCCGGTCTTATTGGTTGTAGCGTGATGTCATATAGCCTATAGCCTTCCTCAATAAATGGACTATTCAATATAAAAATATTTTTTCAATTCGAACCAGTAGTTCCTGAGACTAGTGCGTTCAACCAAACAAACAAACAAATTCTTCAGCTTTATAATATTAGTATAGATGACATAGATTCAATTTCATTCTGAAGGCCGCAGGAATTCGATGGATATGAGGAGCATAGGACTGTTTGATGTGGCACCCCTTGGGGGAAGCCTATGTCCAACAGTGGACGTCTTTCGGCTGAAATGATGATTCCATTTCAGTTGAGTATAACATAATCAGGCTATAATGTTCCCATTGATGGGACACAGGCCTATTCTATGTGAGAGGGAGTGGGCCGTAATTCACCGCGCGGGCTCATTGCGGGTTGGTCAATGTCACATATTTTTTGGTTCTAGGACATGCCGTTTTCATATTTATCATAACGAATTTGCAAACAAGACATAATTAATATCCTACAGTTTCTGTGAAATATTGATTGAAACAAACATGTTATTCACGGTAAGTCAATGCCACAGTAAATTACATGTAGATTCGATTATACCTTATTCTTCGCTTGTTATGGGAGATTTCACAGAATTTTAATGGTGTATTATTAGAAAAAACCTATAGGTAATGAATGAAAATATTTTTTCATTTAAGTTCAATTCCTGGTTTTTGAAAGTCATGCAGGTAATGTTATTCATTTGGCTATTTTGACGAGCTAGGTTAATAAATGTAGGGAACAGCTGATTTTTTTCGCGATTTCAGGTTTGTTCCCATAGTAAAAGTTGTTCGTAATGATGAGTATAATGCCCTCTTGTCAGGTCCGACACCATTAAAATTACATCTTGTATATTTGTTGTTGTATATATCCATCATGAGCGAGTTCATACTCGCACTTGGCCGATTTTCGGGTGGCTGTGATCACAATCTGTTTTGAGGGCTGGATCCGCGCCATACATAACCGGATGCAGCTGAATACCATTATTTTACATAGAGCGACTGTATATCTTTGTGACCCTTACAACCCAGTTACTGGGTCACACGATAACCCTTGGAAATACTGGTTGACAGATTGTCGGGCTTCTTACTAAAACGACTAACAAGGATCTACGAACGACAGCCGAGGCCGACAGACTAACGTTATTTCAAGAACTGAAAATCAGCCTATATTGTTCCCACTGCTGGGACACAGGCTTCCTCTTTGTGAGAGGGATTCGGCCATAATCCACCAAGCGGCCCCAGTGCGGGTTACAGGAACTGAATATAAGCCATTTACAACGTGTAACGTTAAATGCGCAAAACCTGAAAATAGTTTGTTCATAATTGACTACTGAATCGATTTCAGTAATTTTTAATACAGGTTTTTTTTTTCAAAAATTATGTATTTTTCTATATTATCCGCCAAAGAAAATTAAGTCTTGTTTTAAGGTCATAAGACTCAATTTAGAATGCATAAACTAATGCTAGGATCAACGCGATTTTCTTAATAAAAATAGCTTTAAAAAATTGTTTTGGTCATTGTATTATGCTTTTAACTCAATGTTCTAATTGGGGTGTATGAGGTTTTGCGCATTTAACGTTACACGTTGTATACATAAATTATATTTTTCTGACTTTTTCATATGACTTTTAATACTTAGTAGGTATACGTGTAATGTACGAGTATCTTAAAAGCTCAATGCACTCTTGATGACACTGTGAGTGTAATAAATTATATTTATTCAGCGCTTTAGCTTCACAAAGGAGATCGTCTCGGTTCTTTGAAGATATACTGGAGAGGTACTTAGGTATGCATACGGTACCTAAAATAATAATGCAACTACGAAAGCTTTCGTGTTAATACTAAATGTTAGGTTAGGATATGGATCATTAAAATATGATCTTATTTTCACCTAACTTTTACTCTAATATTAGTGAGGTAATCATTAAGCAAGCATTTGGCACATTTTGGTTTTCAACAATGGAAGTAGACGCATTTTATTACGTCCAGTATGTGCACTGCAATTTTGATCAAATGTTCGTCCAGCATCCTAATTGTATGTAACACTCAATCAATCAAAATCTCGATCATTATGAAGGATATTGCTAATCCATTGCTTCATATGATCGAACAATTTGTCTGCTGAACAACGTTAATAACGCAATGAATGTTGTTGAACTGTCAAAATTAAAGCTATTGCTACTGTTAGCTTATAAACGTTGCAATGGTTTCTCTAATGTGAGTTTTTTTTACAGATTTGCCATACAAAATCTAACAAAAAATCACAATGGCGAGATCATCGTAACGTTAATAAGGTAGTAGATTTGGTAGAATATCGGTATAAAAAATATCCTATGTCCTTAACAGGTCATGGTCATGTGCCAAGTTTCATCGAAATCCCTTCAGCCGTTTTATCGTGAAAGCATCTCATCCAGATCCTCCTCCCGTTTTAGCGTGAAAGCGTATCAAATAAACACACAAAATCAAATATTTTCTCTTTATTGATCTAGAAGTTTAGATAGCTCCCAGAAATTAATCACGCAACTAATCGGTTGATCACAAGCTGTCACGTCAAACAGTGAAAACAATCGAAGATCGTTGGAAATGTTGGAATGTTCCCCGGGACAGTTCCTTCCTTATCAGATGTACGTCAAGGAGTGACCGGTGACCGTGGTCTCTTGTCATGACAATGACAATGGGACCGTTAGCATGTAGGCGGTAACCGGTACCACTCCGGTTCACTAAACTTTGATTATATTATGTCGTCCTTTTGTTTACTACTACGGTATTTTTAACCTGACTCATGTGTGTCTGAATGGAGGACAAATTGTTTCTGCCTTCGAATAAAAGCACAGAATGATTTCAAAGTATTTAATACAGTCAGCAGGATTTATTGTTAAGCAAATTGATTATTTGTGTTACAGCCATTTTATATAACTGTCAAAGAATGACAGTTGAGATTTCATTATACAGACAATTTAAGTTGGTAGCAAAGATCATTGGATCGTTTGTGGCGAGTACATGTGGTTTTGTTTCTCGCTCCGATTTTTGTCTATTTCTCTGCTTTTTTTGGTGGTTTCTGGGTTTATTTTATGTGTTTGTGCTCGTCCTGTGTTTATTTTTGTTTGTGTACGTGATTTTACATATTTTTATAGGTAAGTTTTTAATCTTCATAATTAATTTTCTACTGGCCCATGCTGAGTGACAATGGAGGATGACGAACGGCGTCCTGGCCGCCCGCCTGATCCCCCCTATTCCGCTCAGCTTCAATCGCAAGACCTTTTTTCACATGCGCCTATTCTGACGGCTCCACTGTCTCAATTTGAGACAATGGAAGTTCAAGTAGCTTCTCAAAAGAGGAAACTGATAGAAAACGACCTCCACAACGACCCTACGAATGTCTCAGACGTAAATGCTCCAACGACTAAACGCGACCGGGTCACGGCTCCATCGTTGATCTCACGCACCAAATACCTACATTTCGATAGACAACCATTTTTAGTTTACGCATCTCTTTCCGAATCCGATCCAACCTCTGGCACTACCCTCCATCCTATAAAATTCGGTAAATTATTACAGAAACTGAATGTTGTGAATATTGTAGATGGGGGTATAAAGAGAATAGGAAGGAACAGGGTATCAGTAGAGTTCAAGGGCCCGGAAGATGCCAATGCATTTATCGACAATGAGTCAATGAAGCAAAAAGGTTTCACACTGATCATCCCCACTTTCAACATCACCAGGATGGGTGTTGTGAGGGGCGTCCCTACTGATTGGACTGATATTGAAGTCTTGGATGCTCTGAAGTCCCCACTTGGCAAGGTGTTGAAGGTGAGGAGACTGAACCGCAGAGTGTCCAATGATGGGAAATCGGAATGGACTGCTACATCAAGCGTAGTAATCACATTTGATGGTCAGAGCCTACCGGATCGAGTTTTCTGCTGTTTCAATTCCCTTCCAGTAGAGGTCTATAATTTTCCCACTGTCCAGTGTTTCGGGTGCTGCAAATACGGACACACCAGAACTCAATGCCGGTCGAAACCAAGGTGCTACCGCTGTGGTGGTGACCACTTTGGGGATGGGTGTACCATAGAAGAACCTAAGTGCTTTTATTGTACGGGTGCCCATCCTGCGAACAGTCGTCAATGCCCGGAACACCTGCGTCAGCGGAACATCAAGTCCACCATGGCTAAGGACAATATATCCTATTCTGAAGCAGCCAAACGTCTTCCCCCCTCCTACCGATCTTTTGCAGACATTACGGCGTCTGCCCCTCCTGCACTGACTATCCACCAGACACTTAACCATGATCCCCGCCCTCCCCGTCTCCCAATTCCTAATTATACCTCCCATCCCCAACCCCCTACTTCTTCCTCCAGCAAAAAATTTGTTACTACCCGTACAAAGTCCTACACACCTCTCCACCCTGGTTATGACCGTAGGGCCCACCAGGATATTATTAACAGTTATTCTTTCCCCCCCTCTCCTAATGGTTGTGCTCTGATGGACCACCCCCCCACTCATAATGATAATGAAGAGACTATAAACACTATTATTACTTTGCTTACCACCTTACTTTCAAATTTCTCATTACCAGACCACGTTGCCGACAAAATAGTCAATAAAATTAAAAACCGAAACATTCCATCTCATGCAGTGGAACACCAGAAGTGCACTCCCCAAAAAACATGAAATCTGCCACCTTATTAATTTACATAACCCTGCAATTTTTGCAATCTCAGAGTCGTGGCTAACCCCACGACTCAATTTTAATATTCCTAGTTATAGCACTCTCCGGGATGACCGCTCTGACGGCTACGGCGGGGCTGCTATGCTAGTGAACAATCTTCTTTCTTCCTCCCCTCTATCCCTTCCTCCCCACGGAGATGAGATTAATGCTGTAGGTGTTAATATCCTGGGCATTAATTTTATATCTGTCTATATTCCCTCTCCTAATCCCTCCTGCTTTCAATTCATTCATAATTTATGTTCCTCATTGAATCCCATTATAATTTTGGGTGATTTTAATTGCCATCATTCCCTGTGGGGCTCTGACCATTCCGATACCCCTGGTATTGAGTTAGTTAATCTGTTGGACGACTTGGGTTTATGTGTTGTCAACGATGGTTCCGTCACTCGTCTACCTAGACCTGGCCAGAGTAGAAGCTGTGTAGACCTTACCCTGTGTTCGGCTAGTTTGACCGCCCAGTTGGAGTGGAAACGACTAAACCTCACGTATGGTAGTGACCACTACCCAATTTGCACTACTATGATCAATAGGTCCTTACCTCATAGGGATAATCCTCCTCTTTTAAAATATAGGCTTACAGGCGCGGACTGGAACTTATACTCTCAAACTCTTGAGGATATAATTTCCACTTTGCCCCAAGTCTCCCCAGCCAACATAGATGACTGTATATTGAAATTTACCGAAACAATTTCATCAGCCGCGGATGATAGCATACCACTTAAAAATTCAGCCTCTGGAAAACTATCATCTCCCCCCTGGTGGGATCGGGAATGTTCTAACATGATTAAATCTCGAAATGAAGCGGAACTCAATTATGCTCAAAATATGTCCATTGAAAACTTGATCGAGTACAACCGGATTGTTGCGAAATCCAGACGTCTACTTAAAAAAAGAAAATATGAAGGATGGAAGAAATTCTGCTCTTCACTTTCCCCTTCAACCCCTTCCTCTCTTGTTTGGCAAAATTTCAAACGATTTAAACGTGGCTGCTCCATCCAAAACTCCTCACCTATGCCTAGCGACATTGCAGAACCTTTCCTGAACAAACTGGCTCCTCCTTTCGCTCCTCTTTTGGGAGAATGCCCCACACCTTCTGAGGGGAGGGAAATTTCCAATGACACCTTAGATGCCCCCTTCTTGTTAAGCGAACTGGATGCAGTGCTCAAACACGTACACGATTCCGCCCCAGGCATAGATGGCCATCCATATTCATTTTTTAAAAAATTGGGGCCCCGCAGTCGCCAATATCTATTATCATTAATCAATGCATGTTTTACTCTCTCACATATCCCTGATACCTGGAAAACGCAGCTGATAATTCCTATTCTAAAACCAGGGAAACCTCCTGATTGTCCCGATAATTTTCGACCCATTGCTCTATCACCTGTTATTGCTAAAATATTGGAACACCTTATAAAAAATAGATTGGAGTGGTTTGTTGAAAGCCGAGGTCTTCTAGCTAAATCCCAATTTGGTTTCCGAAAGGGAGCTAGTACAATGGACAGTATTGGTATTTTTATGACCGATGTCCGGATTGCCTTCAGCAAAAGTGAGTCTGTTCTTGCGGTCTTTCTTGACATTTCAGCAGCTTACGACAGTGTCCTTCTTTCGGTACTCAGAAGTAAATTACGCCAGCTGAGTATCCCTGTAAAGATTCTTAACTGTATCTGTAACTTGCTGGCTGGACGTAGTATTAAACTCCATGTTCCAGGAGAATCACATGACCCCAGAACTGTTTGGCGTGGGTTACCCCAGGGTTCAGTACTAAGTCCTCTTTTATACAGTATTTACACCTCTGACCTTCACAACTCTCTTAATAGCGACTGCCAGATTTTACAATATGCAGACGACCTATGCTTATATATTCCCGCCTCGTCCGTGGAACTTGCTACGGAATCCATGCAAATATCTCTTATCTCCCTAAACCAGTGGTTAATCTCTCATGGTCTTAGCTTGTCAGCTCCTAAAAGCTCCGTTGTAGTGTTCTCACGGAAACGTTTAACTCCATATGTCCACCTTGAAATTGAAGGAGCCCCGATCAAGGTTGAGGATAATGTGAAATTCCTTGGGGTCATTTTGGACTGTAAATTATCGGGTGTCTTTCATCTCAATTATATAATCAACAAATGTGAGAAGAACCTTAATATGCTACGTGCTCTAGCGGGTGTTTGGTGGGGTGCTCATCCCTTTACTCTTAAACTCATATACAATGCGACAATAAGAAGCTTACTCGACTATGGGTCTTTCCTCCTGGAACCCTGTAGTAAGGTTGCATTGGCCAAGCTGGAAACCATTCAGTCGAAATCCCTCCGCATTGTACTAGGATGTATGAGATCCACCCCTACCAACGCACTGCAAGTTGAGAGTGGCGACCCTCCCCTTCTTCTCCGTAGACAATACTTAGCCGATAAATATTTGTACAAGGCATATTTCCTTAGTAACCACATTGTCCTTTCTAAGCTTTCCATACTAGATAATTTATATAGACAAAGCGAATATTGGAAGCATAAAGACCCCCCTTTGATCCTTAACTCATTTAGGAATATCCGGAATGTGGAAGTAAATTCTCCCATTCCCCAGTGTAATAAATTCCCACTCTTCACATGTCCGTATGAAATTCTAAATTTTGTTCCAAAAATCTCATATATTGGAATAAATAAGGACACCACCAATGCTAATGACCATTTTCTTTCGATTGTTAATAACAACTGGCCTGATCACTACAAATTTTATACAGACGCTTCTAAATTGACCTCCGACGGTAAAACAGGCATTGCTGTATATAATCCCAACTCCCAGATATTCCTCCGGTTCCAGTGCCCTCCTGAGTCTTCGGTTTTTACTGGGGAATGCATTGGAATTCTGGAGGCGTGTTTATTTATTTCTTCTCATTCAGCTATTACAAAAGCAGTCATCTTCTCTGACTCCATGAGTGCTCTGGAGGCAATAGTTAAAAACTCATTTAAAGATAACCTACGTAGCCCAATCATTGTTGAAATCAAAACTGTACTACATTCTTGTTTTAAAAAAAACATTGAGATAATATTAGTATGGATTCCTAGTCATAAGGATATTACGGGCAATGAGCTGGTAGATATAGCAGCTAAGAATGCGGTTAGCAGCAATCTGGCAGATAAAAAACATTATGCTGTTCAGGTCTATGACTTGATACACAAGGCCAAAGTAGATCTTTTTAAATCCTGGCAAGACAACTGGTCTCAATCTAGTAAGTCAAAGGCTAGCTTGTTTGCATCTATCCAACCAACCATTCCTTCTAAGCCTTGGTTTTATAAATACAAAGAAGCATCCAAAACCGTCACATCCGTTATATGCAGAATCCGTATTGGCCACTGCTGTACCCCAGTTTTTCTCCATAAAATTAGGGTCCGGGACAGTTCTTTGTGTGAGTGTGGGCTGGATGATGGTACGTTAGATCACATATTTTTAAATTGCCCTTTGAATAATGTTTCCTCTTTTGATAAGGTTATTAAAAAATTGAACATCCAAAAACCCTTTAATGTACGTCATCTCCTCTCATTTTTCCCTAATCCCCAAATTATACGTGCTTTTATTAAATTTATTTCCATTAACAACATTAAACTTTAATACTCAGACATAAAGGTAGTCTAATTATATAAATTGTTTAGATGTATATATTTTATCTTACTAACTATTACTAACTTCTAGGTTTTGTGTATGTTTCAGGGCTAAAAGGATCGCCACAAAAAGTTTAAGGTCATATTCTGTTTGTATATTTGTTTAAATACCCATGTATAGCCACTACGTGACACTGGCAGAAATTGCCGTAGTCTTCGGCAAATTGCCATAAAAAAAAAAAAAAAAAAAAAAAGCAAAGATCATTGGGCACCATTATATGGAAACTATAAACACGCTGTACAAAAATAAAGTAGGATGGAATAGAAAAATTGATGTATCTAGTTTACGATAGCATGTGTTGCATTAATGTGGGTACTCTTCGTAAGGCCAAAAAAAGTGTAAGAATAAGAATAAGAATAAGAATAGTTTATTTGCACAGAAAGTAGGTACAATATACAGATGTTTTTTTAATATTAAGCGATCCATGTACTTTCTACCTTAACTAAGGCATGCAAAAGTGTTATAAAGTGGATAAATTCAATTAAATAATATTACAATAGGTACAGCCATAATAAAAACATAAAACAAGCACAATGTCAGAATAAATTATTGATTAAATTTACAAATAAAAATTATTACAAAGAATGTCAGAGCCAATTGAATTAAATTTAATAATGTTTTATTAGAATAGGTAGAGAATGTCAATATTAATTTAAAATGTGTCGTTCAAAAAATCGCCTACCGAATAATAACATTTATTAGTCAACAAATCTGTCAATTGTTTCTTGAAAACTGGAATTGTCTGTGTTTTTATTTTATCGGGTATTTTATTAAATATTATCGGGCCCATACATAAAACACTTTCGGTGTCATAACTACTCACAAGCAGCATGTTTTTATATTGTTTCCGTATTGGCCTATTTCTATTATCAGATGCTTTATTAAAAAGATGCATACTTGATTTGACGAAAATAGCAATTTCAAAAATATAAAGAGATGGGAACGTAAGTAATTTTAGGGACTTAAACATAGGTACGCAGCTATCTGTTACTGTTAAATTACACATTGCCCTTAGACATCGTTTTTGAGCCTTGAACACCTGTTCTCTCAGGCTACAATTTCCCCAGAATATTATTCCGAATCTCAGAATCGACGCAACTAACCCATGGTATGCAACCAATCTCGTGGCCGTGCTCACTTTTTCCAAGTGTCTTGTCTATATATATTTTTTTAACTGTTGCAAAAGATTCTGCACCCAAAATTGCGTAACACACTATCTATCTCAATCTGTATCATTTTGAATGATATTGTTAATCCATTGCTTCATATTTTCGAAAAATGTGTCTGCTCAACAACGTAAATAACGCAATGAATCTTGTTGAACTGTTAAAATGAAAACGATTGCTACTGATAGTGTGTTACACAACTACCCCGCTCATTGATAGTGTGTCTCGCAATGAGTGCAAGGTATTTTCGCCACGTCGGGCAAAGCGTCGTTTTTCCAAGGTTAATGTCTCATAATATAATAGTATTAGCTGACCCCGAAAACGTCGTTTTGCAAAAAAATAAATAGGGGAATGAAAAATAGATAGTAGCCGATTCTCAGACCTACCTACCC
Organism: Globia sparganii; assembly: GCA_949316385.1. Lineage (NCBI taxonomy): Eukaryota > Metazoa > Arthropoda > Insecta > Lepidoptera > Noctuidae > Globia > Globia sparganii. The sequence continues at coordinate 9,375,141 of OX438670.1, forward strand.
GATATGCACACAAAATTTCATACAGATCGGTCCAGCGGTTTCGGAGGAGTACGGTAACTAACACTGTGACACGAGAATTTTATATATTAGATTCATAAGGGGATATACCCACACCCAATTACGCTAACCATAAACATACTACGAATGTGACAATAAAGTATTTTGGGATGCTTTTAAGTTTTATTACGGATCATTGTATGGACTGACGTGTCAGTTATAAAAGTACTGTTAGAATAATTGACGGATTAGTTCAGTGGAATTGGTTGAATTGCAGCTTTTACATATTGCACGATCCATCATCGGATGGCTATCAAAACATAAGCTTTCCCGAATTTAGGTCTAGCTAGATAGCTTTTGTAGTTACTGATTTTGAAATCTGTGCTCGTTCGTATCACGTAAGCTGTACTTAGTACAGACGCCAGCACATCAAGCTACCCGAAACTGTCAAATTTCCCCAATCAACTTTTAATCTTATGCTTTAGCGATAAAGTTGAAAATCTAATAAAGAAATTTGACAGATTGTAGTAGCTTGATGTGCTGGCGTCTGTACCTAACGATAAAGTTAAATTCAGTATGCAGTATTCACATTACATAACGTCACGCCTGGAAGTAATCCTGGAAGAGGATATCATTATCATCTGCCTGCCTTTTCTCAACTATATTGAGGTCAGCTTCAAGTCTAACAGGATGCAGCTAAATACCATCATTTTACATGGATTGACTGTCTTCCTGGCTTCCAAAACATAGTCTCTGGGTAGCACGATACTTACTCCTGGTCTGTTGTGACCACATATCATTTATTTGTCGGAGATGTTGAGGAATTTTTATCCGAAATTCCATCGGTGTCCGCCATGTTGCACGTGGTTGGGTAGAATCAGTGCGCACACCCGGCGCGGTCGAACTCTGGATGTCAATTGTGTCGCTAACACACTGGTCTCACCTTGGCATCTGACAGATGTCAAACGCCACACGCGACAGTTCATTGACAACCCCGACTCGAACTACTGACTCAATGACAACTGTTATCGTTTTGATTAATCGAGTAAGGTTTCTTAAACGCTAATAGATGGCGCGACTAGTAGGTAAACAAACCTTTTACTTCACTCCTTCGACATATTTTGTAAATTGCCGGTTACGTTTGAGTTTGTAATTCCACATTAAACTTTGCCCAACCCGTTTGGAATCAAGCCCAGGAGCCTATACTCAGCAGTCATGGTTGAGACCCCTAAATCCCCCCCTTCTCCTCTAGTGGGATTTATTAGATGTCCGTAGGTGCGTCTGTAGCATCACAGCGAGCCCTGTCAGAATACCAGCACTGCGGTATTTATTTTTTAAATATTGTGCTGACCACACACACCATTGTGCTGAGATAGGTAGGTGCCTTTTTGACCTCCGGAAAAAAAAAACTAGAAAAAATAGTAAAGATCTGTGATCTTTACTATTTTTTCTAGTTTTTTTTTGTTGTTTTTCATGTTATTTTGTTAGTTTTAAATGCTCCTTTTTTACTGTCTGTATTTACTGCGAGTGTTCCAAATGAAAAAAATATTTATACATTTCTTTAAATCAACGATCGAGGGTTGACTGGCGTTTGATGACGTTCCATTATACGAATGCGATTAACTTCAGCAAGTAGTTAAAGTTATACAACACTAAAAAATCTTTCATCTGCATTAACGCAACAAAGCGTATAATTAATGCGAAATCGATTACGTTTAGCTGTTCGGAAGTGAACCGGACACGATTCATTTTTCTGGTACAAAAAACTTAACATAATCAGCTTATAACATTCCCACTGATGGGATACAGGCCTCCTCTCTTCGAGAGGGAGTGGGCTTGTTGGTAGATGTCACATGTCTTCAAATTTTCGGTTTTAGGACATGCCGATTTCCTCACGATGTTTTCCTTCACCGTTTCGAGAGCAGTGGTGATGAAATGATTGACACAAAGTAAAGTGCCTGAAAGGTTTAGAACCTACGCCCTATAAGTCGTCAGTCGCGGCCGTTACCATTGCACTGGATCACCACTGAACTTCAGTGTCATTGGCCCCGATTCTGTTGTTCACAAACTAAACTAAATTTTCAGGTTCAGTGCATCTTTTTCTTTCTATTTCATTAAGAAAAGGACAGAAGATAAATATTAGTTAAGTCCTGTCAAATTAGTCAGCGCCTGACGTAAATTGACGTATTTTTAGTAGCCAATTTTTTAATCACGTCTAAACTTGTCTATGGATTATCTAATTTGACAGGACTAAACTAATATTTATCTTCTGTCCTTTTCATAATAAAATAGAAAGAAAAAGATGCACTGAACTTAAGTTTGTGAACAACAGAATCGGGGCCATTATGTAGTATTGGGTTTCCCGATACGATCTCGTAACTATCTGCCCAGATTAATTCCAAGTTGATACAATTAGCCTAATAATTACAAGCGGAATATAGACCTGTGATTACAATTTCCTAGAACACACATATGATCTGAGGTTTGTAATCCGAACAGATAATACTGCCTACTGGATTGGTTGGCTAGCTTCGGTATTTACCTGAGGCAGGCACAAAATTTAGAATAGTAGATGGATAGAATATTGTTTATTGTATACTAGCGGCCTGTCCCGGCTTCGCACGGTTGGACTTTTATTTTTTAAACATTTTATTTTTTTATTGCAATTAAAATAGCCTATATTAATCAGTGATAATGTAGCATTCAAATGGTGAAAGAATTTTTAAAATCGGTCCAGTACTCTTTTGCCAATTCGTTACAAACATACATACAAATCTTTCCTCTTTATAATATTATATAGATATAGAATATAGATACACCTAATTACGATTTTAATAGATACCTACCAGCGAGTCGCCCCATCACTAATTACGTAACACAAGATCAATCACAATCTTAATGATTTTGAAGGATATTGCTAATCCATTGCTTCATATGATCGAAAAATTTACCTGCTTAACAACGTTCATAACGCAATGAATGTTGTTGTTGAACTTTCAAAATAAAAACCATTGCTACTGTTAGTGTGTTACGCAATTACCTACCCTGATGCTTCGCAGAGTTTTTACGACTTCATAACACATCGTTTTTTTATTATTTTTACGTTTAATATTAATGTATTGTGCACATATACCTACCTTCGCGAAATAAATTTCCTAAATGGTACAGATGAAAATCCGCTGCGTAGTTAAGAAGAACAACGTGGTCACACAGAATGATGGGTCGTTGACGGTTTTTCCGTTAACGTAACGTTAACGTTGATTTGCGTTGATCAACTAGTTAAATTTGTTATTTACCAACCAATGTATGTATTGGAAAACGTTTGATTGATGGTTCTACTTAGTTCGTTGAACGAGTCAACGGGTAATGATGGGCGTTGAATCAACGAACTATGAATTCGTTAACGAGTCTCGTTCCTCGTTGACTCGTTGTCGAATTCAACTAGATTCATAAACAGTTAACGTTAAATACGTTGACAGGAGATCAACGGTTGATTCAACTAGTTCGTTAATTCAACGCCCATAACTACAAACAGATAGACACGAAAAGCGACTTTGCTTTATACTGTGTATATTACAATACAAGATAGGTCTGAATGTTGATGAAGACTTATCATATCTAGGTGCTTAACATTTTCATTCCTTGATTCTAGAGAGTCAAGGAGTGAAAACACTTCCCTATCCACAAAGTAGACGCAATAGTTATATACCTACTCAACTTGAACCATATGTGGTTCATGGGGCAGGGAATTTTACTTAATTATTTTTCCGTTTTGAGGACATGTTAAAGGAGTTTATGATATTGTAAGATTCGCCTTTTGTGCTAGCCTCATTTTTGTTGGAGAAATCCTGTAAATCTCTCGGAGATATGAATTGACATATCGTAATGACTATACTGGCACTAGAAAATTGCCCTAGTATTTAGGAAGGGTAAAGTAGTTATAGAAAAATTTTAAAAGGTTGTGTAAGTTATGGAAAAGTTGTCTTTAGTAAAATAATTGCATTGCTAAGCTAATTGATACTTACAATTTTAGCACACGATTTTCAAGTAATTATTTAATTAAAGATTTTTACGACAGATTCTTAACGGCCACTTAACTACACGTCCTTGGTGCATGTGTATTTGTTAGGGTGGCTGTTTACCGTTACGGTCGTTTGAAGAGATTCCCCGTGGCCTGGATTCGAGCTGCTTGCGCGGGCGCAGTTCGCGATATCATACGGCGACGCGCACACGCGCGCACACTCGACGACAAGACTTTTTATACTTCTTTTTTAATTGAGACTTTAAACTCTCGTGAATATAGTTAATAAAGTGTACAGTTATGGCGCGTTTGCTAATTGTGTTTGGTGAGTGTTAATTATTTAAAGAAAGTTTTGAATTAAATAAATGTTTTTGGGAGGTAATAAGAATTCATGTTAAATCTTCGAAATATATATTTTACGGAAGAATAATGTAGTGTGCATGTAGAAGTAAAATAGATGAATGCTATCATATTCGTTCCGCTCCTTTTACTTACGGGAAGAGTAGAGCTCGCAGCGGTTGCTTCGTGAGTTAAATTCACTTTCGCTTGTAACTTATAGTTCAATCGGAATATCGTGAACACGCGCTGCTCTGATTAGAACGATTCAGTTGTGAGTTTTTAACCGGTAGGTACATATGTTTAGCTAAATAAATAAATATTTAAACTTTTAGAAACTATTTTCGCTTTTGTACAATTGTTTTTCGAACTCTAATTAATCTATTTCGCGTATTAAGATACAGAGATTTTTTTGCCAAATTCTGGGAAAGACTTAGTCCAATTCATTACAAATACTTAACTAACGACTTGTCCCTGTTCGCAAAGTTTTTACGACTTTACAAAATACCGAGATTTCTGTATTATAGGTCAATTTAATATTAATGTAATAGCCGATGAGTCCCTCTTAAGAGGAAATGCTCTCGGTTGGTCTCGGAAATGGATAGTCTTTTCTACATAATGACCATAAAGCAATGATTTTTTACAGAATAATAAATATAAACTACTTGTATGTCCCTATGTTTTCCTTTTTGATGATACATTCTTTTTATAAGCAAACCCTCAAAAAATGCCGATTTAAACCGCTGTTAACAGAGGCCTAGTGTACAAATTTGACAACTATTAATTAAAAAAGAAAAACATAAGGGCATAGTGTATATCCTTCTTATTCAGTTTATGAAATATCTTTTAAATTGATCCAATATTCAAACTCAAAGCATATATTTCAAATAAACCAATTATAGGCACTTTTGAATTGTCAAGGGTCGGTCAGTCAGAAAGATGAAGCTAGTTGCCCATTCCAAAGCGTAGATACCTGTGGAGAAGAACGGGCAAGAAACTCCACGGACACTCTTTTAAATCATAAAATTGTTACAAAAATCTTGATTACATCATTCATGTTGAAATTATACATGTGAGAACGATGCGCGATGCAGAAAGACGTGCGACGTTAAAGGCGTCCGTACTACAAAGAACAATTCATAAATTAAAATAAGCCGTGGCGGCTAAGAGATGACCAGTCCCTACTGACGGCGTCCGTTCACGAACATGACGTATAGATCAGCACCATTCAGCTCAACCATTTTGAAGGGAACCCAATGATCCAACACACACGCCACCATCAGCGAGACATTTGAGTGAGCATGACATACTCTCAGCTGCCAGGTCACATTCAAGTCAATGAAAGACGTACCCAGTAAATGGTAGCTTTATAGTTTAGGTACATAGTGCTCACACGTGTGCTATGCAATTATACAATACTAAGAGATTAAATTTATACAATGCAAAGATAGGTTTTTCAATCTTCAGCAGCTCCAACTATATTTTCGAATGCTAATTAATTAGTTTATGCGCCCTTGTGGAGCAGGACCAGCGTTCATCCAAGTATTTTTGTCAGCGATGTAATCCCCCAACTTATAATATGCTTGGCTGCATAGTGTGCGTTTTATGCAAGATTTGAATTTCGTTTCATTGAGTTGGAGTATGTGGGGGGGGGGGGGGGGTATTTTATTGTAACATTTTAAACAGTACCCCATGAAGGATGAGTCTACTTTAGCCAATCTGAAACCTGGTTGAACTAATTGGTCCCTATTTCTAGTCCCATAGGTGTGTCTTTCACCTCATTTACTGAAAAGATTTAAATTTTTCCTTACGTACATGATGTTTTCATAGATGTATTGACAAGGTACTGTCATGATATTAATATCTTTAAACAGTTCCCTTAGAGAATCGCGCCTGCGGAGGCCATATATTGCTCTGATGGCTCTTTTCTGCAGAATAAAAATAGACTCAATATCTGCAGCCCGTCTCCATAATAAAATACCATATATTGGAGGAGGAAATAGGCGAAAGCCAGACCTCAAATTATGTCTTTTTACTTAGGCTTTTACAAAAGTCTCTCCGACCGCATTTCTTTAAAATGGCAAGCGACACCACGGCAGGCCCAGACGTTGCAGCTTTAAACAGAGAGAAGTGGAAAGAGTGCGGGGAGGCGTTTGCCCTGCAGTGGGACATCACAGGCTTTTAATAATAATAATAATAATGCACATAAACCTTACGGTGTTTTTTTCTAAATTATATTTAAAATCGCATCCGTTGCGTAGTTTTAAAGAAAACAGGGGTCACACAGAAAGGCATGACGAGTGACTTTAATTTATAATATGTTTAGATATAGACAAAGAGGTGTATTTATAAATGTTGCTTAAAGTTAAATAATGATTAGCGACTGCTTAACCATATATTTATGACATTCAAAAGGCTCTTAACTTGAAGCAACGTATATAAATAAAGAGGAAATATTGTATGAAGTGGTTTCTGCTAATTGTGATGAGGCAGAGTAATTATAAAATTAAAAAAAAAAAAACAGTAAGAAATAACAATAACTTCGAAAGTCAATTGCCCGTAATTTAAAGAAAAAAGTAATGTGATTTTTTCATCTGTTTTTCTTATCGTATTTCTAACCACTAACTTCCGCAATTTCACAGTTTTAATGTTGCTTTTTCTACTGCTATATATAGGATGTTATTTTTCATACACTGACTGAGAGATATTTGTCATGTCATAAATTACATTTTTCTGACTTTTGTAAACAGATAAATGTCTTTTACTATACTATATTTAGGTTTCTTGTAAGAAAAAGAGTCTAATATTAGGTCAACTTTTTTTGTGGAGCACTTTATTGAACTACTCGTAATAGAAAGAAAAACCTAGATCATATAAATATACCCATACCCTGAACCTAGATCATAATATATATATATATATATAATACTAGCTAACCCGGCAGACTTCGTACTGCCTCAATCGATAAATAAAAGACAATTGACTCTACATTTTATTTAGAAAACGTTTGTATGGGAAATAGAAAAGGCTGTTTTTAGGGTTTTACTGGGAATTATTCGAGTTTTCTCACCTTCTAAACCGTCCCTAGACCTCCACGAACATTTCAAGACCAAGATAAGATAAATCCGTTCAGCCGTTCTCGAGTTTTAGCGAGACTAACGAACAGCAATTCATTTTTATATATATAGACATATTTTAATATTTTGCCCGCGGCTTTGCCCACGTGGATGTAGAAAAATATTCAAGATACCTACATAGTATTGACTTTGTCACTATTTTATTATAATATATTATAGACATTATAATAATAAACCCACACGTAACCTCGCACCTTTTTCCCATGGAGTGGGTAACCAGAAACTTCTGAAACATAAGTGTAAAATTAAAAAGTGTTGTGTTTATGAAATATGATAATTATTATTACGTAAAAGTGACAGTTGACATTGTTGATCAAATTTCGCTGCTGACTACAACGATCCAAGAAAGCATAAGCATAATCAGCCTATAATGTTCCCACTGCTGGGACACAGGCCTCCTCTCAGTGATAGGGAGTGGGCCGTAATCCACCACGCCTGCCCAGTACGGGTTGGTAGATGTCAGATGTCTTGGTTCTAGTCACGATGTTTTCCTTCACCATGAAAAGAAAAGAAACAAGAAAATGCTGCCATAATTACCGTGCTTGGAAAATGGATTAGTAATGGAGTGTATATTGACCTACCTATGTGCTTGAATTCTTATTTTAATACAGTGTGGAATTTTCTATCGATTTTTGCAGTAGGTACATACCTAGCTGTTGAATAATATTTAAGTTCTAAAATAACGAAACATTCTTATAAAATACTATTTTGTCCCCTAGAATGGACAGACACTATTTTTGTTGTATTTTTAGCCCATGCAGCACATTAGTCAGCGATACATACCAATGATATAATATATACCGTCACAGTGATACCTATTAAAAAAAAGTATTTAAACCTGTAACCAGAGGGGAAATTCTCGGAATTTTAAGAACGTTCACAGTCTGATCTCAGTCTCAATCTGTCAAAAATACCTCTAATTTTCCTACATTTTTGACATTTCTTCGGCGCCGAGATGAGACTTGGAATAAGCGTTTTTAATTACGGGAATTGGCCTTCAGATATCTATTTCGAGTACCTATCTAACTTTTCCATATCAATAGTTACACTGCCTTATTTGCTAATATTATTTATATAGGTAGGCACTTAAATACTTTATTGAAAAGATTTTACAGCTTGATTTGCGAAATCCAGAACCATGAAAGCCGTGACCAATGTTGACAATGGCAAATAACGATTGTACCTAAACAGACACGATAATATTATTAATCTATGTAAATATATCAATAATAAAACTAAAGACTGTTTGTTTGTATGTCTGTTTGAACGCGCTAATCTCATGAAACTAGGTACCGGTCGGATTACCGGAAAAAATATTTTTGCATTTGATAGCCCAATTCTTGAGGAAGGCTATAAGCTCGCTAGGTTGGCTAAGAGCTAAGCACAAAAGAAAAAAGTGGGAAAAAACGTTAAGCGAAAACGAGGTGCGGGCAGCCGATTCGATGCGACACGACGGGGTGGGTCGGGGGAATAAGAAGTTTCACGTGGACGAAGTCACAGTCAGAAGCTAGTACCTTATAAACTATTTGATGTTGAATTATTAAAATATGGGAGAGCAGTGGTGGCCCAGTGGTAACGGCCGCGACTTACGAGTTGTAGGTCGTAGGTTCGAACCCCGTCAGGCGCTTTACTTTGTGTAAATTATTTCATCACCATTGCTCTTAAAAACGGTGAAGGAAAACATCGTGAGGAAACCGGCATGTCCTAGAACCAAAAATTCGAAGACATGTGACATCTACCAACCCGCACTGGGCCCGCGTGGTGGATTACAGCCCACTGCCTCTCATAGAGAGGAGGCCTGTGTCCCAGCAGTGGGAACATTATAGGCTAATTATGTATTAAAATATAATGAGAATCAAATCAAATCAAAATCAAATAACATTGCGTTTGCATTAACTTCACCTTTATTACCATGAAACTGCATTTGAAAATTATACATAGGGTAGGTCGTGACGGATCTGATCAAGAAAATAATAAACGTACACAACAAAGAAATTCAAAGCGTGAAACTTATGATTATAACGTGACATGAGCCAAAGGAAACAGTCCGCTTGATTTGGCAAACATCAAATCGAGCAAGGTCAAGATTATATATAATCTGCCAATCATAACTTTGCGTTTGCATTTCTTGTTGGGATAGGCAAATATGTATAGCACACCTACATTTCGCCGGTAAAGTTATAGTAAGTCCAATGACAGGAGGTAGGCCTATTGCTATCAACGAGGTATAGATCAAGGCCCCCGGCTAAAATAGGAAGGAACATGGGGACACGGGTGGGTTTTAGTCAGTAACAGTCTGACACTCCCTTCTTCTGCTCCACCCAGAGCGGGAGGGATCATTTGATGATTTCCCATCCACAAAAAAAAATGGCTTTAATTCGTAAGTACTTGGAAACAAAACACAAAACACTAACCGACGTGGAAATATCACGCTTGCGACAAATAGGCCATTGAGGCAGTTAACTAGTCAAACATGAGCCCCAAAATGACCACTGAGGTTAGGTTAGAATCTGCTGCATAAATGCTTAACACGTTATGAGTAGGATTGGATTTCATTTTGACAGTTTTGGAATGGGCAACTAGTTTCAACTTTCTGACTAACTGACCGACTATTTAATTTAGACAATTCAAAAGTGCCTGTAAATGGTTTAATTGAAATAAATGCTTTGAGTTTGAGTTTGACAGTTCAACAACATTCATTGCGTTATTTACGTTGGTAAGTAGACAAATATTTCGAACATATGAAGCAATGGATTAGCAATATATTTAAAATTATTCAGATTGTGATTGCGTAACACACTATTACGCAATTAGGGTGCTGATGGACAACGACTGTAATGATGACGACCGCGTTCAAGTATCGTGTTTGTGATTGCATTTTAACAGCTATGGTAGCCAACCACAAGCCACGAGCCACGAGCCCGGTATATTGTCGACTTCTCAAACCACCGATCATGCATATAACTTACTATATTGGCCATGGTTAGCCAAGCTTTTGTTGTTGTGAAATTAAAAGGTTTAATTAACTGAAGGCTTATGTGGCGATTGCATAAAAATGGCATCACAATATAAGGTAAGGTCAGGGAAAAATAAAGCTTAGGAAATTGACTATCAACTTTAACTGTCCGTATACTCAAATTACAACTGTCATTTTTCGTGAGTCTTAACAAATGGTTATAGGTACCGGACGGCAAGGACTCCGACGCGCAAACTGTAAATTACTGTAACCATGAATTCAGGATAATTATGCTTCTAGAACCCACTGTGAAATTAAAAAAAAAATGAATGTAGAAATTTTTGGTCAGTTATCAAAAAAAAAATGTTTCATAGAAAAGTGAAATACCTATATAAATATCTATATAAATAAAACAAAGTCGGGTTAGTTACACCATTTAGGTAGGTATACCTCAAGAACGGCTGGAACGATTTTTATGATCTTTGATTTGTTGGATTTTTCTCCGCCCTGAATAGCAGAATAACTATTAAAACATGGGACATTTTCACGAAAAAAAAAAGTATGAAGATAATTCATTTTCTCATACATTCGTTCTTATTGATTCTGAGGCGATATTCAGAATCACAACAGAGGGGCAATTCTCATAATTATAAGAACGTTCACAGTCTGATCTCAGTCTCAATCTGTCAAAAATACATCTAATTACCCAACATTTTGACAAGTTTTTGACATTTGTTTGTCACCGAGATGAGACTGCGACTAGATTTTGAACGTTTTAAATTACGAGAACTGGCCTTCAGGTATCCCATCGCTGTCCCAGCCACCCTGTACCTATCAGCGGGATTGTCCGAAAGGGTTACCGCTGCCCCGGAAGATAAAGGGCTAAGGAACACGGGTGGGTTTTAGTCAGTAAGAGTCTTTCATTCATTCATTATTTAATTTTGTGAACATTCTGACACTCCCTTCTGCTCCACCCAGAGCGGGAGGGGTCATTTGATGATGTCCCATCCACAAAAAAAAAAAACCCTGTACCTATGTAACATGGCAAGGTAGTGTGTCAATCTTCTAACCAATTCATTACACATTACCACCCGCATAATCATACAATTCATAATTATACGATTCATCATCATCTGCCTGCCTTTTCTCAACTATGTTGGGATCGGCTTCCAGTTGAATCAGATGCTGCTGACCAGTATTTTACATGGAGCGACAGCCTATGTGACCTCCACAACCCAGTTATTGGGTAATACGATACCCGTGGTAAGACTGGTTGTCAGATTTTCGGGCTTCTAACGACCCGTAACGTCTGTCAAAGAACCACGAATGAAAGCCGGGATCAACCGTTTAACAACGTACTTTCCGAGGCACGGAGGGGACGGATGGGTGACCATCTCTAAAGATGGTTACCCATCCATGGACCAACCGCGGACTAACCTGATCGATCGACTCGTGCGGCTGATATTACTTAGCCACAACCCCTCCACGCTATAATTATAGGTACGATTATATTTTCCAAATGTTTCACTTTTTCAATTGATATCATCAAGAAATTAATCAGTTCTACAAATTAATTTATGTACCCGTGGATGCACCCACAGGTCAGATGCTAATGATAAAATCCCACACCACAAATTATATAACTTGAAAGATATTAAAACACAAATTCCGTCCTCCCGCTCGCATGCCATACAAGTGTTCTCAATAACTTCAATTAGAATTTTTATTACAGACTTCAAATTAACTTCCCACGAACTAATATGAGATCAAGGAGCCCTCTCAATTCACTTTAATTTCGAACCGACCAATGCAGCTAATTTGAATGGGAAATATTCTGATTTTATTAAATTAAAATCATCGGGGATTCTCGATCAAAGGGCCTGTAATGATGTCAATTGCTACTAAATTGGTCTTAGAGCTGAAGCCGGATCACATCTCTGTAAAGAGAGCTCAATTACTTGAAGCCAGAGAAAAACGATAAATGTCACCACAAATTGAAGAACCGTTCGTCGCAAATAATCTTGCCATTGAGAGTCGTGGCACAGAAATGGCCGCCGAACGTTTAGGGTGTACATACACTTTACAACATCAATCAGTAAATTGATGTGGAAAGATTTTGATAACGCATTTTGCTTGCATTTGCCATAGAAGAAGGGGCTTACACTGGCGATCGATAGATTGTGACAGCGAACTCAACTACACTATCTATTAACTCACTATCGGAATAAATTAAGAGTACTTCTAGAATATATTTACTTTGATTGGAGTGGAGGGACTCAATTGTTGGTAAGGTAATCCAAATAAAAATCAAAAGACATTTATTAAAACTAGGCTGAGAATCATTACTTTTCAATCGTTAAAATTTCATAAGACTGTCCCCCAAAAACGCCCGCCCTTCACCACTTCCTAGTGTTTTAGCTGTGAAGAGGAAGTGGCGCAACAAACTCGCCACAGAAACCCTAAAGTCGACTAATACTAACTCATAAAAATATAATTGTCACAAGCTTACACACTGCCGTCATAACGAAAAAGGGCACAAATAACATTTTCTCATAAAAATACTGGCAGATGCGCGTTTTTTTTTTTCTGATTCCGAATATGTATATACCTAGGTAACACAATTTTGGAAAAAAATGTTAGTTGTAATGTTAGTTGTTGTTGTTTTCGCGTTTATAATAGGACTAGCAGTGCCCCGCGGTTTCACCTGCATAAGTTTCGATCCCGTGAACATATCGGCATAAAAAGTATCCTGTGTGTTAATCCGGGTTATAAACTGGATATGTGCCAAATTTCATCGAAATCCGTTCAACGGTTTACGCGTGATTGAGTAACAAACATACAAACATCTTCACAAACTTTCACATTTATAAATATTATTAGGATATTGATGGAAGGACAGCTCACTCCACTTTCTTACGTGAGCTGTCAATGTCGTGAATCCCTAGTATCAGATGAAATGACGGCTCAAATAAGCCTACTTCATCTAAGTTTTTACGGTCAGATTTTTAAAGAATATACCAACAGTAGTTTATTCTGTAAAATTCACTTCGAACCTCTCTCTGCAAACGACTCGAAATAGAACTCATTTGTTTTAAATAGGTAGTAAATTGCAACTGATTCACACAACACCTCGAAACCGTACCCTGATTGCGTAATACACTATTAATCACAGTCTGAACTATTTTGAAGGATATTGCTAATCCATTGCTTGTTGTGTTAGAAAAATTTGTCTGCTCAACAAGGTACATAACGCAATGAATGTTGTACCCCACAGTTCGGTTTTAGAAGTGATATTCAGAAAATACCTACAATACAGAAGTTAGATTCGAGTAAAGTGCTTATAAATATTGATAGAAAGTGTAGTTTCCCCCTATTAACTTTTTAAAGGAACTACTTACTTCATCGCTTAGTCAAAGAGAAAGTACTTAGTTCGGTTTATTGGGCCGGCCAGTTACTTAAAATAACTTATTTTATATTTATAACTAGCTGCGCCCAGCGATTTCACCCGTATAAGTCTCAATCCCATGGGAATATGGGGATAAAAAGCCCTGTCCTAATCCAGGCCATGATCTACACATGTGCCAAATTTTATCCAAATCCGTTCAGCCGATTCTCATTCTAGATTAAATAAATTACTTTTTGATTTTGATTTTACTAATATTCTACCCGGCAACTGCGCTCCACTGACTTTACAATACGAATAAATAAAAAATACATCAATATCTATTAGCTAATCAAAAAAGCCATGTCCACACATGTCCGGTAATCCTCATTGGTCCGTTTCATTTTATTTCACAATGCAATTAATAAAATGTTTCGCCGGTTCTGTCCCGGACGTATTATGACGGCTACCTATGTCAACGACAAATAACGTTGCAGGTAATCATTTTATTTTCAATTTAAAAGCGGATTTTGTTTTGAACTGGGTGGAAATTAGCTTGTAACTTACAAGCTTCAGTGTTATTATTAAGACTCGTGTAGTGGTTTTAAGTTTTTCTCTCGTGTTAGTACCGCCTTGGTATACGAACATTGTAAAAAGATTACTGCGGGCTCTTTTATTGCTCGCTTCAATATTTGTCACAAATCCGAGGGATAATTGATACATTAACAGTAGTAATGGCTTTCACATTCATTGCGTTATTTTCTTTGTTGAGCAGACAGATTTTTCAAATATATGAAGAAATGGGTTAGCAATATTGATTGATAGTGTGTTGTGCTATTAGGGCGCTGATTGCTTTATAAATGACATGATGTAAGGTTTCATTCCTAGGTTATACTGTAACTAATTATATGTTTATCAACAGCTTATGTTATGTTGCTTGTCATAAAAATTATTTCATGATTTTTTCTTGTTTACAGGTCTTTTTGGCTTCATATTACGAGTTCACTGCAGCAATCAGTATGATAAGTAAGTAAAACATCTTTCTATTAGCTCATAAAACTTCATCCGTCTTATTCCAAAACACGATCTAAATTTAGTACTGGGATTATTACTAGGTTTAAACCAGGACTAAATAAAATGTTATTACAAAATGAAGTTTATCACTAGTTCTAGAACTATATATGGTACTAAAGTTAGTCCGCCGAGACCCCTAGTTTAACATTGAATTTGACATAGGTACTAATTTTTTTGAGGTTAGCGTTGATTATTATTGTGTCTTTTAATTTACAAATCGTAATAAATGGCTATTAATATGATTGACTTGGATGGATTTGGATACGCTGGAGACGTTTCGGCGATCTTACAAACATCTTCATTGTCTAGATCCTTTTGAATTGAGTGACGAAGATTTTAAGTATAAGTATAGGTTCACAAAACGTTTTGGGGAATGTTTTATGTGAGGATTTATCCTACGACCGTATATTCTTCCACTCTTTAGTTTTCTGTATGTTTATTGACGTTTTCGTGGACTTATCTTCTACAATATCATGTGCTGATTGAGATATATAAGCTCATGTAATATTTCGTATAATAATAAGAGCACCCGCGTTAGGTAGTCTAAATAAGATAAAACAAAGCATTGTGTACCTAATAATAATTAAAAAGTTATGTTTTACTAACTTTTTCTTCAGAAGTCCAGTTTTCATCCCTTTTTTTCTTTTGTTGTTCCATTTTTAGCTAGCTCACGATTTAATCGGACACAACAACTCACGAACAAACCAACTAATACACTGTTAGTAATAGAAATACTAAGAATAATATTAAGAAGTGCATTTATTTATTAAAAATGACGCAAACATTTGCTTCAAATGACGCGGGCTATCGCCTAATGTAATTCACTCCATTTCAAGCTAGAGGTGTTTAAAATATGACTACTTGATTATAAAAAGCACGTCAAAAGTACAAGTTCTGTTTGTTCATTATATTGTAACCTAAACAATGATCAATCTGTGACATATTTTTGTATTCATAAATATTTATTTAATCATTTCAAGTGTTATTATAATATAAATATTTAGAGAAACGGAATGTTGCTTCAAATAAAGACTGTACGAACGAATGAAAGAATGCCATTTTTGTTTCTTATCTGTGGATATTATTTGAACCATGGACCTTCTTTGGTACTAAGAGATCCTCAGATAGTCTTCGTTTTGTAATCGGGACACATTTTGATCCTGGTACTAGCTTTAATACCGTCACAATCCTAGACCTTTTAGTCTTGGTTTAAACCACTACTTAAGCATTTTTTTGTAATAAGACCGCATGAGTCCATTTTCAGGACCTTATTTAGGTCGTATTTTTGAGTAGCATAATCAGCCTATAATGTTCCCACTGCTGGGATGCAGCCTCTTCTTGGTGAGAGGTTGTGGGCCGTAATCCATCTCGCGGGCCCAGTGCCGGTTGGTAGATGTCACATGTCTTCGAATTTTTGGTTCTAGGACATGCCGGTTTCCTCACAATGATCTGTCATCGTTGTGAGAGCAGTGGCAATGAAATAAGTTGAACAAAGTAAATCGCCCGTCTGGGTTCGAACCCACGACCTTCAACTCGTAAGTTGGGGCCGCTATCACTGGGCCACTACTGCTCGTTGCACTAGTATTTACAGTCGGCCTATGAAAATCTAGAGCCGTGCTTGCTTCTTCGTAATAATAAATAATGGCGAGATCAAATCTCTAAAACGACACAAACAGTAACATCAATAACTGACAAGAGTAATGAGTTTAATGTAAACAAATCGAATAAAATAAACGTGTTTGTAAGATGATCAATGGAGGTGTAAATTTTGCTACATATTTTCCACAAGGCGTGTAATACTATTTATTGATCGATTAAAGGGCCGATTTTTCAATCGTAAGATAAATTTTAACTTACGAATAAAATTGCGGCTTGACGTCTTTTATTTAGAAAATATGTACCGCCATAATTATTCTTAAGGTATCTGACGATTGAATTATCAGCCCTAAGTATAAAAGTATTTTCCTAAAGGCCTAATATATTTATATATTTTTAAAGCAAGTTTTCTATTGTGACCTCATATTTAGAAAAATTATAATTCTATATTTTTTTCATTTTGCAGTCATACACTCATACGCCTGCACCCAACGTTACCTGTCCATCTGAACGCGGTCGCACAATTTCAAGACCCATCAGGAGAGATATCAGTTCTGAAAGAGAGCAGAGGGGTCAATGACACCTTGGATATCTTAGTGCCCCCAAATAAATTGAAGTTTGTGCACGACTACGCAAGCTCCAATGGTCTGACTGTAGAAGAAAAACGGAGGAATTATGGCAGGTAAAAATAAATTTCTAGGCAGCTGGATTTCCAAACAAAATTTTAAGGATACGAGGGCCTAGACAAAGTGACATTCTAAGTGATAAGGATGGATGCAAAAGTCAAAAGGAGATTGGGCAAATCTGCCCTGAAGCCGAATAGCCATGAGGAACCTATGGAAAGAGCTTTTCAAGTAAAACCATAGTTCGGTGGTACCTATTCTCCTTTATTGGATTGACATAAACCACCGTAAAACTTAAGGAAAAAAAAAGAAAGTGGCAATCGCTTTCAAAGCGATTCGTATTGCCACTTGTCTAGGCCCTCAGCCACAGTATAATTATATATATACAGTATTGTAACTCGGCCGTATCGTGGACATAAATGCCTACAGCCGCGCGGTACGTAAACATGCGATAGGGCTGCCCGCCTCCAGCATTTGAATTACATTTGCCTACTTTGTGTTTCCATTTAGTTTTGTGACTGTAAATATACTTTATTTTATATAAAAAAACAAAATAAGTACTTTGTGAATTGAATAGGAAGTGTTCAATAAAATTGCATGTTGTTTTTTGATTGGTAGATTTAATTAAATAACCATGTTTATGTTTGAATAACAAGTCGGTCTTATAAATTTGCGACCGAAAAATATTTGCGGCTTGACTGAGACGTACGAAACGCTTTATTATTAAATTTTAAAGTATAAAAAATCCGCATTCTAATATAAAGCTTAATTAAAAATTGTTTTGGGAAACATGGACAAGGTGGAGATCTT
Organism: Globia sparganii; assembly: GCA_949316385.1. NCBI lineage: Eukaryota > Metazoa > Arthropoda > Insecta > Lepidoptera > Noctuidae > Globia > Globia sparganii. The sequence goes on from OX438670.1 coordinate 9,393,073, forward strand.
TACAAACTTCAACACCTACCTACTCAACTACAATGCAAGAAACAGCTGACGAGTAATTTTAATAACTTTTTATCACAGCTTATTAACGTCTCTATAAATTAGGTACCTACAACTCGCAATACCTCAAAACAAAAATTCTTTGGTCACCAATGCCAAGCTGAACAGCTGGCTACGAATGTTTTAAAATCACAACCCTCTCAAATATCTAAATATTCTGTGAATATCTCATGAGTCTAGCTGTAGTTGTCGTTATTAATACCGAGAAAAAAAACGGTTTTTAGTGGTTTAATTGTTGTTATAGCAGCAGCAGAAATACTTAATCTGAGAAAATTTGAACTATCTAGTGACAGACAGACGGTCAAATTTATTTTTTTCTAGTATTATTCATACACACAGTACAATAAACAACTATTATTAATAATAAAATACCACGTCTTTACTTTTAATTATACAAACTAACAAAACAAAACACACATGCCCTGAGGTTTTTAACACAAGCGTAAGTAACTACCGTATCATGATTCATGAACCGCCTATAACTACCTATTTCACTCTTGTCAATCACTTTACTCTATTCACTTTATTAATCCAGACATCGTTTTTTTCGGGAGATAAAAGGAAATACTTATCCATTAAAAAGACACATTATGTACCTACCTACTAGTAAGTAAAATTATTTTATAGTCTTACCTTTCAGAGTTTCCAGGTAATCTAAAAAAAGTTATCCCTGGATGCGTTATTGACGAATTCATGCAACCAAAAACAGCACAATATATCCTACTCGTCATATTAAATATGTACTTGAACTTATTTTTAGTGAAAAAATCGCGCGGTTATTGTTAAAAAAACAACACACCGACCGTTCGTCACTGCGGCACAGTCGCGACTGTCTTCCTGCCGAGCGAATGCCGAGATCGAGGCGCGTAGGCATAGCTCGCGCATCGTCCGTTTGTATGAAGATGGAATACTGTATATATAATTATACTGTGCCTCAGCACTCTTAGGTGACATTGCCAAGGTTTTATGAAATGAACCGCGACACTTCACTTCTATTATACCTACTGCGTTAAACAAATTTTAATGACTGTGTCAACATAAATTAATTAAAAGAGTGCCTAATTAACTCACAATTCTCTCTCAAAGTTTTAAATTATTTTTAGACACAAAAGATATGGTATAAAGATGTCTTATGGTTTATGTTTTATATCAATCATAATCATAATTAATACCTAGCTCAAAATATAATTCTTATCTTGTTGTCGGTAATTATTAGATACTTAGAATAATTTAGAGTGACTAAGTGCTTACTCGAGTATCTGACTAAAGGGCTCAGGGGAAGAATGAGCTATTTAAAGAAGAAAATACATTTATTTAGCACAGACTAAAAGACACACAATACATCAGACACGTACATCAGAAGGGCAATTTCCGTAATTTTAAGAACCTTTACAGTCTGATCTGTCTCAATCTGACAAAAATACCTCTAATCTCCCTACATTTTTGACAAGTTTTTGACATTGATTGTCGCTGAGATGACTTTGCGACTAGATTTTGAACGATTTTAATTACGCGAATTGGCCTTCTGATAAAAACAAATGAAACAGTTAGCAAGAAAGTGTGCTTCATGGCTGCGCCAAAAAGGCACAGTTCTTTTTTATTTAATTACCTATCTTTATTTCAGCGCTTTAGGTGCTTGTGCTTGTGCATTTGTTTAAAATAAATCAGTTATTATGATTTTTTGTCTGTTTCTCAATTAGGACCCTAGATGACGTCTCTGATCGTCTTCCCAGAAGAAGAGTTCTCCGCAGTTTTCAGTTATACGAGTATAACTCATTTGGAGACGTGAGTATTTTAAATTATAATGGGTAATACCATCTTTAAAAGCTTTTGTTTACATAGCCATTTTATTTGTATCTCCCTCGGTATTTGAAAACTTCCTGAGATAATCTAATATATAAAATTCTCGTGTCACAGTGTTAGTTACCATACTCCTCCGAAACGGCTGGACCGATTTGTATAAAATTTTGTGTGCATATCGGGTAGGTCGGAGAATCGGCTACTATCTATTTTTTTTTCTTTTTTGTAAAACGACGTTTGCGGGTTCAGCTAGTATTTATATATTATTAAGTATACTTACCTATTAAGAGGAAATGGGGTCGGAGAGACTTTTAAAAAGCCTAAGTAAAAAGTCATTCGAGATTTGACTCTCGCCTATTACCTCCTCTAATATTGGACTAATTTAAAAGATATTTTATAAACTAAATAAGAAGGATATATAACTATTAATGAAAAAAAATAAAAACATAGAGACAAATCTCTATGTTTTTATTTTTTCATTAATAGTTGTCAAATTTGTACACTAGGCCTCTGTTGACAGCGGTTTAAATCGGCAATTTTGAGCATTTTTTGAGGGTTCTAGTGCTTATAAAACAATATATCATCAAAAAGGATAACATATAAGTAATTAATATTTATTATTCTGTAAAAATCATTGCTTTATGGTCATTAACCAGAAAGAAAACTGGCAAGAGCGTTTCCATGGAGAAAAGACCGGCCGCATTTCCTCTTAAAATTCTGACTATTTGTATGCCTTCTAGCATGACATTATTCAGTTTGTACCTATGCTAAAAAGATCAACAAATGACTTATAAGTTAAGACTTGTCAATTTGTGAAAATGCCTTATACAAATGTCTATATCTGACGGAGTTGTGCCCGAACATACATAAAAAAAAATATTTATAAACATCCGGATTGAGATTTTTAGAAGAGAAGTTGGTTTAAAACCCGTGATACCTGCGCAAAGACAATTCAATTCAATTAAAATAATTTAAATAATCAAACAATAAACAAGAACACAATAGTAGATTATACAACAAGTGAAAAAAAAGGGAATTTAATTCGAGGGACTACGTTGGATCCCGAGAGCAGCGAAGGATTCTAGAATAGAATCCCGAGCGTAGCGAGGTATTCTAGATTTGAATCCTGAGCGGAGCGAGGGATACAAGGACCGAGATGAATTATTTTTTTCACGAGTTGTGTACTCTACTTTTTACCATTGACTGCGAGAAAATAAATAGTAGTATAGTATTTATCACATTTTACTATAATTGCTGCTTTATTTCGAAATGATTCCGGAGTTAGTGTCTCATTTTCGTCACTGGAAGAACTCATTCTATTATAATTTATGTTATTAGATTTTCCAATGACTTAAAACAACGATAACAGATAGAAAAGAACCTAAAATGGCGGGTTTTTTTTTTTTATTATGGAATAGCTCCGTATAGCCAGCCAGTACGTACTTTCAGCACGTTTTATTTATTTTTGTATATAATTCGTATATTCGTGCTTGTTCCAAATTCAAAATGTTTTTATTCACTCAGTGACTAAAAGAGAGTTTTATTCACTGTTTTCGATGAATAAAATGCCCTTTTTCGAGTGGCAATGGTAAAAACAACATTTATACTCTGTAAAGTACATAAAATCATTCAACGTGAAATAAACTTTTCTAGAAATAACCCAACAACAACTGTTCCTTCCTAGATTGTAGGGTTCATGGAGGAAGCCGCACGAAGGCACCCGAATTTGGTGCAACTCCAGGATCTCGGCAAGAGCTTCGAGGGGCGAAGGATGAAGCTCGCCAAGATATCGGCACAACCCGACGCTGGCAACCCTATCATATTTGTTGATGCAGGTAGGTTCTTCATTCTAGACCACATAGTCGTTACGCTGCCTAAAGTTTGAGTTAGTGTGCATACACACGTCTACAAAATATAAAGACCAAGAGTATACTTACTAAAACCACCTATCACACCAACTTACTTGGGTTATTCAACCTTATTAAAAAATAAGGTTTATCTTTAGAGAAAAGTTTACAGTCGGGCCATTTTTGAATTTCCTATTCTATTTTGACAAAGTTAAAGTTGTCGATTTGGTATTATAAGTTTTAACATGCTCTGAATAAAGTTCAAAATACGAGAACTGTCTCAAAGATTTGGGCTTGTTCTGTACTAAAATTAGAACTCGTACAAAATAAGATTAACTATGTTTTCTTAGGTATCCACAGCAGAGAATGGGTGGCACCGGCGATGGCTATGTACCTCTTCAACCGCCTGATCAGTGATCCCGAAGCCATCCAGATAGGAGGAATTCTGGATGGGATAGACTGGTACATACTGCCCGTCGTCAACCCAGACGGCTATGAATACAGCAGATCTGGGGCTAGCGTAAGTATTTCAGTTTTTTTGTACCTTAATCAAATAATCTGGTAGCTTATAATATTGAGCACAATATGTGAACATTATTAAAAAGTAGAAAAAATAAAGAGAACACGTTAAGTCCATCACAGCAGATTTGTATGCTTCAAGACGGGGCTAAAAAACTACATTTCAGTTAAGCGCTAGAAGACGCTCTTAACGCATGAGTTAAATTATAATGATTTTGCTTCAGAAACGTTTGTGGAGAAAGACGAGGTCAAGAACCGCAAAGAGCCTTTGTTACGGTGTCGACGGCAACCGCAACTATGGCTTCAAGTGGGCTGTGAGCGGAGTGTCCAACGACCCTTGCCACGCGGAGACCTTCGCTGGCCCCAAAGCGTTCTCAGAGCCCGAGACCCGGATGGTCAGTAACATAATGATGGACAATAGAAAGCGGATAAAGTTATACGTATCTTTGCATTCGTACGGACAATATTTAGTATACCCTTGGGGATACACAGGTGATTTCCTTCCAAAACAATGGAAGAAACTGGATGACATGGCGAGAGCTGTCTCGTCCGCCGTCAAGCGGGCTGGAGGAAAGCCTTTTAAAGTGCTGAGCGCCGGCAAGTGGTACCCGGCGGCCGGTGGCAGTGATGACTTCGCCTTTGGAGCTGCAGGAATCCCTTACTCTTATACGATGGAGCTGACTGATGGATACGAGTTCACATTCCCGGAAAGCCTTCTGCGTAAAGTCCTACCACAGTTTTATGAAGGCTTCAAGGAATTTGGTTTACGGATCAGGAAAGAATTCGGTCAACGAAGGCATAAGGCGATCTCTGCTGAAGACTGATGTCATGACTGAAGCTACTGTTGTAAATAAGAATTAAATTGTTGAAAAACGAATTTTTTTATTGATTTTCCAACAGTTTATTGCTATTGCAATATTTTCCAGTCTTTCTGATAAAAAAGTTAACACGTGAGGTTTTGTTTATGACTTAAAAATTAAAAAAGAAATGAATTTAGTTTTATTTTGCTTAGTAACGTTGTTTTATGGTGTGTTAGTTTTTTTTTACAAAATGAATTCTTGTCTTTTAACTTTAACGTATTACTTACGATATGCTTTAATATTTTAATTTTAGTGAATGTCCATGAGAACAATGCTACACAATGTGGGTATGTCACACATACGTACATATTAGCCTGCCTACTAAGGGCTGATTTTTCCAACGCCAGATAATTTTATCGGAGGAATAATTCTGAATTTTTGACAGATTTTCCATAAAAAACTGTCAGACGTCAATTTTATTCCACGAATAAAAAATATCTGTCGATTGAAAAATCAGTCCTTAGTTAAATTTGGAATAATTGGTACTTGTGATTAAAGAAAAGTTCTTAATTATTAACTAATAAAACTGTATGCACAAGTAAAAAAATACCGTTTAAAGGCGGACTAATGCCTGAGGCATTTTTTACCAGTTATCCTTAGGGTGATGCAAAGTGAAAGTATCTTCTTATACAGGGTCGCAGGAATATTGAAGCGCAAACTGTAACCCTGAATTCAGAACATAATTCTTAACCAATGCGTTGTTCGTTGGTTATCAAAAAAAAAAAAAATCTACTGTATTCTATGAAATAGCAGATTTTTTTTTAAGTGCAGTAATAATAATAGCCTCCCCGTGCGCGCAGACGCAGGTGCACTCCCTCTTCTCTCACTCTCATAGTCCGATGGGACGGCAATCCGACACGACCGGAGAGAGATCAGGCGCAGGACCAACAACTTAACGTGCTTTCCGAGACACGCAGTACCTACGCGGTCAATATATGTCCCTGCCGCCCTGAACTGAATCTCATCATCATCAGCATCATTTCAGCCAAAAGACGAAAAATAATAAATGGACATAGGTCTCCCCCAAGCACCTCCAGTTCGACCGGTTCTGTGCTTCTCGCATCCAACGGGTTCCTGCGGCCTTCACAAGGTCGTCGGTTCTCTTTGTGAGAGGCCTTCCAATACTACGTCTTCCGGTACGCGGTCGCCACTCCAGAACCTTTAATTTAATATATATTTGGTTTAAATAATGTTTGTGTGCAGTTGTAAGAGCCTAAGGCCTTGCTATGACAAAATGTTGAGAACTTTACTGGACAGAGATGAGGCTGCATGCATAGAAGACGCTGCTATCGGCGCCAGCACTGTAAGGAAAACAGTATTTCTTCTCTCTATAACATAGATTGACATTTCGATCCATTGTTGGGTGAAGTTTGCCAGTAACCAATCCATGGATTGAGTTTGCTAAAAGTAATCTTTGAGAATCACAGAGTAAATATAGGAAATTATTATGATTTACCACTATTGCATTAGCCGTGGTAACCCAGTAGAAATTACCGCGACTTACGGGTTGTAGAGCGTTCATTTTGTTTAAATTTTGTCATCACCACTGCTTTCAAAACGGTGAAGGAAAACATCGTGAGGAAACCGGCATGTCCTAGAACCAAATATTCGAAGACATGTGACAACTTCCAACCTGTACTGGGCCTGCGTGGTGGATTACGGTCCACTCCCTCTCACCAAGAGGAGGCCTCTGTCTCGACAGTGGAAAGATTATAGGCTGGTTATGATTATGATGCTGATTGCAATAAACGCGTGTGAAAACCCTTTACTGTATGTGCACGGTAATAGAACGTCTTTCGAACTCTTCAAATGCAGAATCTAGATTTTGTTTGAGATACATTATTAATTACGGGTGTTATTTGATACATAAATACTCCACAAATAGTGTGACACATAAAATTAGACAATACACAATAACATCACGACTGTATCCCTCAAAGGTTTCTTCTGAACTATGTGATTTTTCAAATCATTCACAAAATGCTTCAATTTGTAAAAAAATATAAGCATAATTAGCCTATAACGTTCTCACTGTTAGGACACAGACCTCCTCCACTGGGTCACCACTGCTCTCTAAAAAAATATATAGAAAGGTTTTTTTTGTCGAAATCTCATAAAGTGCCTCCACCGTATTTGTTTACCACCACAGATAAGTAAAGTAAAACATGCTTTAATTAAATATCGGATGATTGTACTTGTGATTTACTGACAATAATCATGTTTACAGGTGACAATATTCCTGAAGGCCCTAAAAGAGTACTGTGGTAAAATAATAAATCTAGAAAGTGATCACATGACGTACGAGGGCAGACAACTGTATGAGGTGATGTACAGATGGCCAGCACATCAAGCTACCCGAAACTGTCAAATTTTCCCAATCAACTTTGTACCTTATGCTTTAGCGATAAAGTTGAAAATCTATTAAAGAAATTTGACAGATTGTAGTAGCTTGATGTGCTGGCCTCGGTTTACCTCGTCATGATAGAGTTACTATTCTGGTTTCTACAAAATATAATAACATCATCATCATCTGCCTAGCCTTTTCCCAACTGTATTTGGTTCGGCTTCCAGTCTATCCGGATGCAGCTGCATATCAGTATGGTATCCACAACCCAGTTACTGGCTAATACGATAGGAAGGGTCTTGGTATGTGAAAATGGTCACATATCCACGGATCAACCGCGGCAAGCGTAGCTTAATCTGAGGGACAATTCTGGTAATTTTAAGAACGTTCACAGTCTGAAGACCAATATTCTCGTAATTTAAAATGTTCAAAATCTAGTCGCAGTCTTATCTCCGCGACAAACAAATATGTAGGGAAATTTGAGGTATTTTTGACAGATTGATTAATCCACATTCGGTCTTAAAAAAATCCTCACGACACGTTCCCTATTGATTTGACATCAATGTAGGTAGTTTTGATTGGAGATCATGTTTCAACCGACAAACCGCCGACCGAAAAGCAACTACCAAAGCCGGTCATCATCATAGAGGCAGGCCAGCAGGGCGGCACGAAGCCTGTGGGGCTGGCCCTGTACCTAGTGGAACAACTGGTAGCCTGCGAGGAGTATGACAACATGCTGCGCCGCGTCACGTGGGTGGTGCTGCCCTGCACCAACCCCGATGGCCAGGAGTACTCCAGATATGTATGTTGCTCTTTCAAACATTCTTTACTTTTCAAGGATTTGATTTCATTATCTGCTCATTGGTCGGTCTGCACATTATCCTATGCCATGACCCAATAAGTTTTAATTAAGTACACGTATACTTATAATTTAGTATTACTTGTAATTATTTCTAAAAACGGTGAAGGAAAATATTGTGAAGAAACGGGCATGTCCTGGAACCAAAAATTCGAAGACCCATGATATCTACCAACCCGCACTGGGTCCGCGTGGTGGATTACTGCCCACTCCCTCTCACCGAGAACAGGCCTGAGTCCCAGCAGTGGGAACGTTATATGTAGGCTGATAGTGCTGAATGAATGAATTACATTTATTTTCTGTACGTAGAGTCAAGTCGCATGGAAAAAGAATCTAAGACCCTCAGAAGACCAGTTAAGTTACGGTGTAGATTTAACACGGAACTTTGACCCTCAATGGGGTGCTTGCGAGAAGATCGACTCCGGATTCTCATCAATCTACCCTGGCCCCAAAGCAGGTTCAGAAAACGAGACAGTTTTCATCAAAAGCGTTATCGACAAGCATAAAAAAGATGCGAAAGTGTATATTTCTATCAAACGTGACGGCCATTCCATTCATTATCCATATGGATACACGAAGGATAACAACCGTAACACGACGCTGCTGCACCAAGTGGCGGGTGAGGTGGCCACACGAGTCAACCAGAGAACTGGAGGAATGCACTTGTTCGAGAACATGAGCGTGTACGACGCGGAGGGCAAGCAGCACTGCGGGCACAGCGTCGACTTCGCGTACGACAACGGCATCCCTCTGTCTTACGAGATGCGAGTGTTCCTCGGATCAGACGGCAAAATAATTTCCAAGTTCCAACAAATGCCGAAAGGTTACGAAACTTCTCTGAGAAACGGATATTTTAGCGGCATCAGAGAAATTTTCAACGTCCTCACTAACGAGAAGAAATACGGAAAGATTTAATATTAAACCTTATTTTTATAAAACGCTGGGTCGCTTTTTAATCGCTCCTACGAGCGAATTACCTATGTATGTGCGGGGCGTACATTAGAAGTATATAACACGGAGAAACGCAATCGGGCCCAAGATCACTATTCAGATTTCCTCAAATTATGTGCTCCAAATCGAGCATAAAAAATCTTCAACTGGGTCAAAATTATGTACTGGGATCGGCATCTATTACGATACAATATTTATTTAGTACATAATGGTGTATCTACGTTGGAGGAGTCACTTTTCCACTTTTCGGTAGGATGTCGGTCATGCGCGGTGGAGCGCCTGAAACGCGCCTGCGCTAGGGGTGGGGCCCGTGGCCGTACAGCCCGCTACCACTCTGTAGTCAGCCGCGGCGGCGGCACCGCGCTTTGCTCTGGCACCTCTCCCAGTACCCTGTCCTCCTAGTACCTCTCTCGACTCTAACTCGAACTTACTCTGCCGCCGCTCGCGCTCAATTCAAAACATTTTTATTAATTCGTTTCTTTTCACATTCCGCATTTGATTTCTAGTTGACAATTAATTTGTAGTGTTTTTTATGAGTTGGTTTTTAAAAAATAATTTTAAAAAACTTTAAGAGACATTAAAAATCCATTCGATTGTTTTTTTGTAGTTCATTAATTTCGTGTTTTAAATGAAAAATAAAACGAGGTCATCGGGTTCTTCTCGTCGAAGGTAAGTAAAATTTTGTATGGAATTTTCAGATGCAGCCGGGAGTTGGAGACTTGAAATATAAAAGTAGTAGCTTAGTAAGAGGAACAGCGCCGTTTCGAATGGGGCGGAAGGCGGTCCCGTCGGCAACAGGTTGGCGGGCGTCGGGCGCGGAACGGAGCCTTGTGCCGCTTGCTGAGCTCCGCAATTCTATTAACTGTTAATAAACACCCCAGATAGCAGCCTTTAGCGCTAATTACCAACGAGGGACTTAAAATATTAAATTTCTCGCCATTTTCGACGAAAATTCCGCTAAAATATGACTTTTCTGCAATATGAACCGGGGAAAATAAATTGCACGGTCTTTGTCGTCTTCTTGACGTATATTTTCTATTAAATTGGGGTTATTATTTCGGAAAATAACGGGGAACTGCTTGAAAGACTTTAGAACGCATTTTTATGTGTTTCAAGTCAAAGGGGACATTTATAATTCAGATGTATCTTTTTTCAAATATTGTATCGTTTATTTTTATGAAGTTGTTACGAGTTAAGATGACGGCAACAATAAAATACTCGTTATTCCTAAGTCTTATAGACTTAAGTCAAGAGAAAACATTATTATATGCGTTTTTGGTCTTCATTAAACAAATTCATGGTTTAAAAGGGAAGTTTGTTAATTCACTCTAGGATTTTCGTTTTCGTAGGCTTTTAACGGAAAAAGATATAAAGTCGGTCTTTAAAAAAAATAACTGAGTACAAAAATACCAACAACCAATACCAACCAACCAATATAACCAATACCACAAATACCAATTTTAGGAAGAATTTATGGGCAAAAATAATTCAAACTAAATAAAAGTCAACTTTATCGAACTCTGGAAAAGGTTCACGTATTTTAACCGGTTTATTCTAATAGTTTAGACGTGACTTGTAAAAACAGACGATTTTAAAACCAAAACAGCGGCAGAAAAACTTTTAAAATATTATAATATCACGTTTTAAAATACTCCAAATCTAATCAACTCGAAGTCTAATCAGAGTTTCTTTTAAAAACTCGAAAATAAAAGAAAATAAATCTAGGTCTTTAAATAGATTGAGGATCTTTAAAATAAGTAAATGCTTTTCTGGTATACTTATAAAGTCATGAATTTTGAGTTTTATCGTTAGTTAGTTAGTTTTGTCTTAACAGTTTTTTATTTTTATTTATTTATTAATCAACTTATACTGACAGTTTAATACTACACATACAAGTTATAATTTCAATATCATGCAAACATTCTCGCCAAGCATAATTTAACCAGTTTTTTAACAATGAAGTTCAAAATTTCAACTTACGTTAATAAAGAATCGTTAATTTTGCTGAGTCGATACTTATATCAATCTATCGTAGGTCCTCAATTAGTGCTTATATTAAAATTTCTACAGGGTATCAAAAGGAATAAACCTCTTAATAATCGAAGGGTTATCAAAATTAGGACTACGAAAAAAAAAATACAATTTGGCACAGCCAGAAAAGGGGATATCTTTACCCAGTAGCTGTATAAGTCGAAAAAACACAATATATTCGAAGGGTTATGAAAACTAGAACTTCGAAAAAATTGACAATTTGGGACAGCCAGAAAAGGGGACATGTTTACCCAGAAACTGTATAAGTCGAAAAAAACAAAGGGCTCAAAGGGTTATACCAATTACGCCCACTATCAGATAGAGGCATAACGGGACAAACAGAGGGGACACTAGCTACTTTCATAACTAAAGTTTGGAGTGTTGATAAGAACTGTGTTGTGTATCGATCGTTCTCATTAAGCAGTCGAGCCGCGTATCGTCGCGATAAGAGCACCAATAGTGTACTATGCGGGTGCTTTGCGCAAAACATTACACTCACCCACATGCTGACATTACGTGCATTGTATGTACGTTTTAGGTAGTTTTAGTCAAAATTTAGAAGAAAAATTCTTCTTCTTTCTAAGAAGTACGAGTAGTTCATTATTTCGGTCGTGTAGGTTTCTAAAATTCTAAGCTTCTTTAGTTCTCTTTTTGGTAAGAACCAAGTAAAGTAGGTATGTTAGAACAGTTCAAAAGGTGCTGAAATATTAGCCAGTTACAAAGTGGCAGTAGGCTGACATCCATAGCAAAATCAGCCTATAATGTTCTCACTGCTCGGACACAAGACTCCTCAAGAGGGAGTGGGCTGTAATCTACCACTTGGGCCCATTGCGGGTTAGCAGATGACAAATGTCTTCGAATTTTCGGTTCTAGGACATGCCGGTTTCCTCACATGTTTTCTTTTCCCGTTTTGAAAGCATTAGTGATGAAATATTTTGCACGAAGTAAAGCGCTTAAGTTCAAACCTACGACCTCAAGTCTCGACCGTAACCACTTCATTTATGTTTTAGTGCAATCAATTTACTTTAGTCATTAAATTATGCTATTAATTGAAAATTTTACTGTTGGACGTTTTACATTCTCTTGTTTTGTGTTAAATGTTTATTTTGGCTATTAAATACGAGTGATTCATGTTTTCAGTCTTTTTGTGAAAAACAAGACGATTTCGGAGTTAAAAGCTAGTTTTCTAAGCCTCTTGGCTTCTTTTTTCTCGTTTCGGCAGGAACCAAGTAAGTTCAAACCGTGTTAAAATAGATAGGTTGAGAGCTTAGGGTGGTGAAACTGTGGATGTAGGTGCAGACTCGTGGAGGTTATTTTAATGTACCCGATTTAACACGGGGTTCATTTTTGGCATTGATATGAAAAGATCGGCTGTTGGACGTTTTATTTCTTTTAAGGGGATTTTTCGTGTTAACATTGATATTTTGAGAAGAAATTGCTGTTTTAAATTTGTTATTTTGGTTGTAACCTGCCTACCTATGAACGTCAAGTATATTTAGGATAGTTTTTGGGGTTTTTAATGTAAAAACAAAATTTTAACTCTGAAAGTTTTTTTTCAAAAAGCACCATGAACGCCCCTTTAAAATAGGTAGGTAGTTTTAATTTTTAGAAGTATTCTTTTGAAGTTTTGAAAAGGATTTTTTTAGTACGGTAGATAAAGATTACGACTTCATATTTCACAATTTAGGACATAAACGCAAATTACAAAAGAATCTTGAATTGTTTTGTTGGGTTTAACTATTTTTTTAATTTAATCTTAAGACTTAGGTTATGTTTTGGATTTAAACTGTGCTAGAATTATTCATAGCGGGGAATTTAAAAATGAGTGATTAAAAATTATTCCACATGATTGATTTTATTTCTTCAGTTTGAACCAAAAAATAGCTTTTTAGCCAATACACTAGTACTTTTATATTTATAACTAGCAGCGCCGCGCGATTTCACCCGCATAAGTGTCGATCCCGTGGGAATATCGGGATAAAAAGTCATATGTGTTAATTCAGAGTGTCAGCTACCTCTACACCAAATTTTATCAAAATTGGTTTAGTCGTTTGTGCGTGAAGAAGTAACAAACACATAAACACACACACTCACAAACTTTCGCCTATAAAATATTAGTGTGAGTGTGATGTTTCATCATTTCTTAGGTTACTTATTATAAAAATTAACTTGGTGTTCCGATAGTCTTTTGACGTCTATGTTGAATGTTGTCTTTTTAATGTCAACAGAGTCTAAAGAAAAACGGTCGAAATTAACGATTGTCCCATTTGGGCACCATTAAGAATTAAGTGGCGCCCGAATGGGACTTATGTTACGTAAAGCAAAACCATAATTAATTTTTTCAATATTTTCGTTTGTCATTTAATTTTAATTTTGAATCATCAGCCACAATGATACGTTACGTATTCCTAAATACATCTATAATTATTATACTTAAATAGTGGCGTAGCTTTCGGTTCACTTTGGAATTTAATTCGAGAAGTTACAATAGGTTAGTAGTCGACCCTTTCGCTATAGTGGCACTATAAAGGGCTTCGCAGACTGATATTTAATATTTATTGGGTTGGAACCCAAAAGAGTTGATTTCAAGTTTTCTTCATTAATTCCGTGTGGTGTAAATAGATCCTCATCAAGAATCTAAAAATAAGTTAGACCTTCTTTGTACCTATTTATAAAACTGCGTACTAAGCTTTTTAAAATAGATATTAATTTGAGTCATATATTCAAATTTGTGAAAACAAAAAACCCGAGTCTCATTTTCTGAAGCTAATTTCTGAAAAAGGGTCTGACGAGATTACTATTTAACGTTATTTATGCGTTCAAAAATGTCACAGTAACCTAGCACTTTCATAGCTCTTAAGCTTCTAAGTTATAAAAGTCTACTACATATCAAGGGTTTATTGCAGTACTAATTGATAGTCTACATATTATGTTTCGCAAAACATACCAATAGATTGTACAATTTAATCGGTTTTTATGTTAATCATACCTAGCCTTCATCAACGCCAAAAATAGCCCCAAAATATCTTAGAAGCTAATTATACTTCTGCTAAACCCGCCCGACTCATTAAATATGCACGTTTTATCTACAAAGACATGGTCGGGTACTTTGCAGAACGTTCTAAGTCCGCTCGTTTAATTATTTGCCATCAAAACTCGAGTTCGTGGTTAAATTCTCACAAACGCATATCGGAGTATCACAAAGACAATTTCAAAGCAAGGCAAACAGGAGGCAGAGTTCATTTTAAGCAAGTTACAGAGGATATTGGATTTCTAACTCTGGCAGTACCTATGAATTCCATACGGCCAATTTAGTATTAAACCTTGTCCGCGGCGAACCGTGCAGAGCAGTATTAAAATTTGAAGCGTTCAAACTTGCCTCCTTTTAGTGTTCATTACGTCGGAAAGTTGGTGAAAATTCATACAAGTCTAAGTTCTAATGAACACCGGTCGGCGAAGTTGGACGGTTGTAGCGATCGCTCATAACAACTCACACGCGCGCCTTTTTGTCGGCGCCGCAGAATGCCTTTGTTACTGATATTAAAGTAATTAACGCGAGCATGCAGCCACCAGTCATCGATTTTTCACGTTTGATGTGTACCACATGACAATTTAAAGTTCAATTAGACATAAAACTTTAGCGCCGAAGTTGAATGGATTGAAGCAGGATGTAGCGTTGCTCTAAAACGCCTGATACCCCAGGGATATCAACAACTTACGAACTCGGAACTGCTCAAAACTAATTTCCCTCAAAATTTCAAACGTACGAGTATATTGTATTTGTTAAACACCGGGTTTAATAAAACTTTCGCAAAGGGGATTTTGGAGAGTTATCTACCAAGCCTTTAAATTATTAATCGATATATAAGTCGATATATAGAATAAAAAAAATATATGTCCTAGCTTTATAGGTGGAGGTAGAGAAGATTGCTTTCGTGTTTAATTATGAACTGCAGCAGAATAATACTTAGACATTTATAATTCTAATTAAAATATTTACAACGACAGTTACTTTTAAAATATTACCAAAAGTAAATCCCCAAATGTACTCCAATTGCAGCAATATTCTTGGCCTGCCCTAGGAGTACAACTTGTTATAAATTGGCACAAAATCCCAGAGACACAAGACAATAAGAAACGCCGAGGTTTTGCGGGGAGCATTAGCCCTGTTGTTATTTTAAGTGGATTAAGGCCAGCGCGTTTCAGATCTGGTTAAGCTGGAATCCAACATTAAGTCTGACAGAAAGCTTACAACCGACGGTTGCACTTTGTGCCCGCTGCTCACGAATCTTGTTTTTATTTTGTGTCTTAGCTACCTTTATTAAATGGAGAAACGGAAGTTTTCGTATTTTATTGTCCATAAAAATTGTACCTAATAAAATTCCTTTGTTACTTGAGTTGTTTCTAACTCTAACTCTGTACTGGCTGCTCTTTGGTGGACAGAAAGGACATACAAATACAATCACATAAAAATCATGTAGAGGATAATTCAAATTAAATATTTATAAATAAAGGGTCATTTAGTTGAACTGCGTCAAGTAAATGAATTAGAAGTTCACATTTAAGTTTAATTAGCGTAAGCGCAGGTATTGAGTATAAACTCTCTCTTGAGTATTAGCTTATTGTAGAAACTGAATCTACAAAACTCTTAAATGTACAGACGCCAGCAGGTCAACCTACCCCAATCTGTCAAATTTCTTTGATAGATTTTCAACTTTAGCACAAAGGAATAAGGTTCATTTTCAATTGGGAAAATCTGACAGATTGGGGTAGCTTGATGTGCTGGCCTCTGTACAGAAAGAAATAGGCATATCCACTTAAAATATTAAAATTTAACTCCTTAAAGAGATTATGTGGGTGTGGTTTGAGAGGTCTGATTGTGCCTAGTTGATTTTTGGAAAAAAAATCGGTATTTCAAATTACTAGCTTACAATAATGTTGCACAAAGAAGCAAAATTAAAATATTTCCCATTAACG
The DNA here is from genome assembly GCA_949316385.1 of Globia sparganii. Classification (NCBI taxonomy): domain Eukaryota; kingdom Metazoa; phylum Arthropoda; class Insecta; order Lepidoptera; family Noctuidae; genus Globia; species Globia sparganii. Next base: position 9,409,318 of record OX438670.1, read on the forward strand.
CCCATTTAACCTTCAATGACCTTTCAGCCCCAAAAATTGCAAACTAAACAACAATATTCGATCATGGAGTCTCAAAAATCTACTTATCCGTATCCTCAATAAAGTAACTACGTAACATTATTAGAACGTTCATACTCGATTCCACCCGATTAATTCATCAAGACGTGTCGAAGTGCGACCCCGCCCGACAAACAGGGGGTGTGGGCATTCGGAACTCATTAGATAAATGAAAGAGTTCAGGCAATGATCGGTCGGGTACGGCCGGCGATGATTGATCGACTTTACACAACTAAGGGTGAGTTCCCCAAGTTCTTGCTGCTCCCAAGAAATATCGGGAGTCGGTGTCGAATTACCCATTTATTCACTTACGTGGAGTGCGTGTTTGAGTTGAGACGCGATATGTCGGTACTCACCTACTTACTGAGAGCAATAAATTAGTCGTTGTGTTGTTCTGTCAGTTTCGGGTTGCGCGCAATTTCATTGTCACCGGTATTTCTGTTTTGTGGGTCTTGGTTCTTTCAATGCAATGATACGACGACGCGACGTTCTAATTGACGCGCCTTTTAAAAACAACTGACGTATAAACTCTATGCATATAATATATCCACGCTACTGTGCATTTGTTTTAACATTTACACCGAATTTGGATTTTTGGACTCGAGTTGGATAAAAATTCAACATTGTAATCCGCATGTCTTCTTGGCTGCGCCAAAATCCATGTACCTCAGCTGTCATACCTACTGTATCTACCTTATGCAGCGTTTTGAGAATTTTAATGATATGAATTGGTTTTCAACCTTCAAATTTAGCAGCTCAAGCAATCCACTTCAACTCATAGGTTTTGATTAAGAAGCTTTTCGGAAGTCGTTACGTTTCGTGATCATGATAAAAGACTTGTTTACTCAAAAAATCTGTCGTGTCTTCTGCAGATCCACCGTCTCCTGCCACTCCGACCTATTAAACCTGAAAGGTTTGAGGTTGGTGACTCCACCATCTTCTCCAAATAATCTCGCTACAGATGTCCTTCAGTCTTTCAATGAAACACATTCAGCATGTGGTTTAGGTACTTGGTCTCAGTCATGATTGACTGGTTGAAGATTTTTGCCTTTAGGTCTTGAGTTACTTGTAGATGCCAAACTGACGTGGTGAAGGTTTTAATGTTGACCAAACGAATTACTATCCAGATGGGGCCATCAAATTTACGTGTGGTGAACAGTCACAGCCTCACAGGCATTTGCAGATAGTCTGAATCATTGCTTCAAACGTATCCGTGGACATAATGATGTTCGTTGGGCAACACCTAGATCTCAACGTAAGTATTAATAATTGGTCTGTTTAGTCTTCTTTACAACCTGTCGAACCTCATGAATGTGGGCAAAATTGCATTAGCTATCGCGTTTTGAGATAAGAAAACACCCGTTTTTATGGTGGTGGTGGGTGGATGCATCATCGGCTATTATCAATAAATCGATATTATTTGGCTTTCAGCGAAAATTGTGTCATTTCTGCAGTCTAATCATTGGTAGACATAATTACGTATTCATAATCTACCTATCATCATTCATCATCCCATAATGTTCCCACTGCTGGAACAGAGGATGTTCGAGGGGGGCTGTAATCTACCACGCGGGCCCTTAGCGAGTTGGTAGATGACATGTCTTCGAAGTTTTGGTTCTAGGACACCTCAAGATGTTTTTCTTCACCGTTTTGAGAGCAGTGGTGATGTATATAATACACAAAGTAAAGCGCCTGCTTAGGTTCGAACCCTACACTCGTAAATCAGGGCCGTTATCACTGGACCACGACTGCTCAGCCAGGTAATGATCACTTGCAATAGGGACAACGATACTGCATCACTACAACTATAGAATCAATAACTACCTAACTGTATTCTCTTTTAAATATACAGGGTTACTTTTCAATGACCCGCCAAAAAGGGTGTGGTACAGACCATCAAACTGATCAACTTTCTCCATGGGACCAACATCGTAATCAAATTCAAAAATAAAATAAAATTCAGCCGTCCCATACGTTTAGGTCGAATAGGTATGAAGTTTTCTATTGGACAGTTAAACGATATTGGTCCCATGGAGAAAGTTGTTCAGTTTGATGGTCTGTACCACACCCTTAAATGTGGCTGGTCATTGAAAAGTAACCCTGTATAAATTATAAGTCAGGGAAATTAATCGTTAAGCAAATTTACTACCTACCTAAATTGTACTTATACAAATCACAACTGTCATTTTGACTGTTGTATGAAATACTGTAACACGGCCGCTGGACGTAGGGTGTCAATTCGCTTAATTTCCCTGACTGTACAATAGTACTAAAGATTTCATTTACTTTATTATTGGATTAATATTATAATAATAACTCAGGTTTCTATTAAACCATATATAATAAAAGAGGGCTTTCAAAACTAATTTGATAATGTACCACGCTTTTCTAAAATTACTAACATCATGCGGTGACTCCATATAGAATCTAGTCTTCCTCTCAAATATATAGGCACAACATTGTAGGCACGTCTAAAAGTATTAGGACAAAAAATGTATTTATAAAGATCCACCGTCCCTTGCCACGACGCGGCGACGAGTGGTTTATATTTACTACTTCAAGCTACTGTATATAGATTTATTTATACATTCTTTAATAGAATTACGAGAATGAGTCTGTGAAGGTTTCAGACTATTTCTGAAACTGATGCGTAGTTCTGAAATAAATGCCCATTGATAGTGGGTATGAATTTTGTTAGTCGGGAACACTGACCTGTAATAAACAAGTACGCTGGAATAAATATACTATAGGAAATGACAGTTTTTTTTTGTGCCGTTTCAAAGCGCTCCCCGCTCGAGGTTCTCAGTAACGAAAATTCAAATAAATAAAGTTGTGAATGTTTCATGTCGATAATGTGTCGATAATTTTCTTCAGACAGTGGCCCCGATTCTGTTGTTCACAAACTAAACTAAATTTAAGTTCAGTCCATCTTTTTCTTTCTATTTCATTACGAAAAGGACAGAAGATAAAATATTAGTTTAGTCCTGTGAAATTAGATAATCCAAAGACAAGTTAGACGAGATTAAAAAATTGGCTACTAAAAATACGTCAATTTACGTCAGGCGCTGACTAATTTGACAGGACTAAACTAATATTTATCTTCTGTCCTTTTCATAATGAATTATAAAGAAAAAGATACACTGAACTTAAATTTAGTTTAGTTTGTAAACAACAGAATCGGGGCCAGTGAGTAATTTTAAAACGTATTTTCAAATAGAAATCTAATGTCGCCAGAAATTTCTGCAATTTCACTAGGTTAGAGCGAAATGGTAACATAATAGCTCAATAGTTTTTAGTTCACATTGCGAACTAAACCCCAGTTCAGCTTGTAAAACTAGTGTAGTTGAGCGAGGAGATATTAGTTCAAATATAGTAGTTGCCAGGCTAAGTTTTAAGCCTATACTCATATTTAAAGCTCACTGATTGACCGTCATGCGCTATAAATTTACTAGGACACTATCCACTAGTTTATAGCTTGCGATCTGAACGCGCCCTAATGAATTTTCAATCAATTGAAAATTCATTAGGTCAACCTTCGCAGCAATTATTCTATTACTTGAAAATGAAGCATACAATACAAATTTCTGGGTGTGGTTCGATTTTTTTCTCTTAAGTAATAAATTACTCTCAGTGGTAAGTGGTAAGTATTTTTCGGTGATAAATCCGATTAATTCATCAAGACGTGTCGAAGTGCGACCCCGCCCGACAAACAGGGGGTGTGGGCATTCGGAACTCATTAGATAAATGAAAGAGTTCAGGCAATGATCGGTCGGGTACGGCCGGCGATGATTGATCGACTTTACACAACTAAGGGTGAGTTCCCCAAGTTCTTGCTGCTCCCAAGAAATATCGGGAGTCGGTGTCGAATTACCCATTTATTCACTTACGTGGAGTGCGTGTTTGAGTTGAGACGCGATATGTCGGTACTCACCTACTTACTGAGAGCAATAAATTAGTCGTTGTGTTGTTCTGTCAGTTTCGGGTTGCGCGCAATTTCATTGTCACCGGTATTTCTGTTTTGTGGGTCTTGGTTCTTTCAATGCAATGATACGACGACGCGACGTTCTAATTGACGCGCCTTTTAAAAACAACTGACGTATAAACTCTATGCATATAATATATCCACGCTACTGTGCATTTGTTTTAACATTTACACCGAATTTGGATTTTTGGACTCGAGTTGGATAAAAATTCAACATTGTAATCCGCATGTCTTCTTGGCTGCGCCAAAATCCATGTACCTCAGCTGTCATACCTACTGTATCTACCTTATGCAGCGTTTTGAGAATTTTAATGATATGAATTGGTTTTCAACCTTCAAATTTAGCAGCTCAAGCAATCCACTTCAACTCATAGGTTTTGATTAAGAAGCTTTTCGGAAGTCGTTACGTTTCGTGATCATGATAAAAGACTTGTTTACTCAAAAAATCTGTCGTGTCTTCTGCAGATCCACCGTCTCCTGCCACTCCGACCTATCAAACCTGAAAGGTTTGAGGTTGGTGACTCCACCATCTTCTCCAAATAATCTCGCTACAGATGTCCTTCAGTCTTTCAATGAAACACATTCAGCATGTGGTTTAGGTACTTGGTCTCAGTCATGATTGACTGGTTGAAGATTTTTGCCTTTAGGTCTTGAGTTACTTGTAGATGCCAAACTGACGTGGTGAAGGTTTTAATGTTGACCAAACGAATTACTATCCAGATGGGGCCATCAAATTTACGTGTGGTGAACAGTCACAGCCTCACAGGCATTTGCAGATAGTCTGAATCATTGCTTCAAACGTATCCGTGGACATAATGATGTTCGTTGGGCAACACCTAGATCTCAACGTAAGTATTAATAATTGGTCTGTTTAGTCTTCTTTACAACCTGTCGAACCTCATGAATGTGGGCAAAATTGCATTAGCTATCGCGTTTTGAGATAAGAAAACACCCGTTTTTATGGTGGTGGTGGGTGGATGCATCATCGGCTATTATCAATAAATCGATATTATTTGGCTTTCAGCGAAAATTGTGTCATTTCTGCAGTCTAATCATTGGTAGACATAATTACGTATTCATAATCTACCTATCATCATTCATCATCCCATAATGTTCCCACTGCTGGAACAGAGGATGTTCGAGGGGGGCTGTAATCTACCACGCGGGCCCTTAGCGAGTTGGTAGATGACATGTCTTCGAAGTTTTGGTTCTAGGACACCTCAAGATGTTTTTCTTCACCGTTTTGAGAGCAGTGGTGATGTATATAATACACAAAGTAAAGCGCCTGCTTAGGTTCGAACCCTACACTCGTAAATCAGGGCCGTTATCACTGGACCACGACTGCTCAGCCAGGTAATGATCACTTGCAATAGGGACAACGATACTGCATCACTACAACTATAGAATCAATAACTACCTAACTGTATTCTCTTTTAAATATACAGGGTTACTTTTCAATGACCCGCCAAAAAGGGTGTGGTACAGACCATCAAACTGATCAACTTTCTCCATGGGACCAACATCGTAATCAAATTCAAAAATAAAATAAAATTCAGCCGTCCCATACGTTTAGGTCGAATAGGTATGAAGTTTTCTATTGGACAGTTAAACGATATTGGTCCCATGGAGAAAGTTGTTCAGTTTGATGGTCTGTACCACACCCTTAAATGTGGCTGGTCATTGAAAAGTAACCCTGTATAAATTATAAGTCAGGGAAATTAATCGTTAAGCAAATTTACTACCTACCTAAATTGTACTTATACAAATCACAACTGTCATTTTGACTGTTGTATGAAATACTGTAACACGGCCGCTGGACGTAGGGTGTCAATTCGCTTAATTTCCCTGACTGTACAATAGTACTAAAGATTTCATTTACTTTATTATTGGATTAATATTATAATAATAACTCAGGTTTCTATTAAACCATATATAATAAAAGAGGGCTTTCAAAACTAATTTGATAATGTACCACGCTTTTCTAAAATTACTAACATCATGCGGTGACTCCATATAGAATCTAGTCTTCCTCTCAAATATATAGGCACAACATTGTAGGCACGTCTAAAAGTATTAGGACAAAAAATGTATTTATAAAGATCCACCGTCCCTTGCCACGACGCGGCGACGAGTGGTTTATATTTACTACTTCAAGCTACTGTATATAGATTTATTTATACATTCTTTAATAGAATTACGAGAATGAGTCTGTGAAGGTTTCAGACTATTTCTGAAACTGATGCGTAGTTCTGAAATAAATGCCCATTGATGGTGGGTATGAATTTTGTTAGTCGGGAACACTGACCTGTAATAAACAAGTACGCTGGAATAAATATACTATAGGAAATGACAGTTTTTTTTTGTGCCGTTTCAAAGCGCTCCCCGCTCGAGGTTCTCAGTAACGAAAATTCAAATAAATAAAGTTGTGAATGTTTCATGTCGATAATGTGTCGATAATTTTCTTCAGACAGTGGCCCCGATTCTGTTGTTCACAAACTAAACTAAATTTAAGTTCAGTCCATCTTTTTCTTTCTATTTCATTACGAAAAGGACAGAAGATAAAATATTAGTTTAGTCCTGTGAAATTAGATAATCCAAAGACAAGTTAGACGAGATTAAAAAATTGGCTACTAAAAATACGTCAATTTACGTCAGGCGCTGACTAATTTGACAGGACTAAACTAATATTTATCTTCTGTCCTTTTCATAATGAATTATAAAGAAAAAGATACACTGAACTTAAATTTAGTTTAGTTTGTAAACAACAGAATCGGGGCCAGTGAGTAATTTTAAAACGTATTTTCAAATAGAAATCTAATGTCGCCAGAAATTTCTGCAATTTCACTAGGTTAGAGCGAAATGGTAACATAATAGCTCAATAGTTTTTAGTTCACATTGCGAACTAAACCCCAGTTCAGCTTGTAAAACTAGTGTAGTTGAGCGAGGAGATATTAGTTCAAATATAGTAGTTGCCAGGCTAAGTTTTAAGCCTATACTCATATTTAAAGCTCACTGATTGACCGTCATGCGCTATAAATTTACTAGGACACTATCCACTAGTTTATAGCTTGCGATCTGAACGCGCCCTAATGAATTTTCAATCAATTGAAAATTCATTAGGTCAACCTTCGCAGCAATTATTCTATTACTTGAAAATGAAGCATACAATACAAATTTCTGGGTGTGGTTCGATTTTTTTCTCTTAAGTAATAAATTACTCTCAGTGGTAAGTGGTAAGTATTTTTCGGTGATAAAGTATTTTTTTATCGAAGGTTATGTCCCTTTCCTAATAATAGTTCCACGGACTCTCACGTTGCTATCAGCGCCAAAATGGCGAAAATCAAATGTCTTTATTTTGTCATCCATAGTATGAAGCCCAGCGTACTTGTATAATACAGGTCAGTGGTCGGGAAGAAAATCTTTTCAATTTGATTAAAGGTTTCATCACTTTTTACTGAATGTACGAGAAAGAAGGTTTTACTTATAACATAACATAAGATTACGAGTGTATTCCCCGAAGAATTACGACGGGCTACACTTATAGTTTACTAAAATTTTGCCAGTTATGTTTTTAAGTCCCATAATAATATAATAGGTGTACCGCTGGTCTCGGGGTTGCAAGCGCGACTGCTGAGCGTGAGGTCCTGGCTTCGATTTCCAGGTAGGCCAAAGCGTCATTGGAATTTTTCGGCGATGCGTGTAGTACCGTACTATGAGAGTGAGGGAACAGAGAATGCACCTGTGTCTGCGCACACACTTGTGCATTATAATATCTTCCGCACTGAAAGTTAGTCTCCGTTGAGATTGGCCGCCGTGGCCGGAATACTGTCTGGAGGACTATAATATGCCATAAACCTACAGCACAACCATAAGTAATTATTCAAAATAAAGTAGTACTTAGACGGTCTATTTTGAACTAGCTAAAATAAACTAGCTCTACTCTAAAAACGCAACAACCAAAATATTTGACATACCTAATTTAGAACCAAAACTACGGAACGATGGCTGAACACACTTAAAACATCTAAGCACAATATAGAAAATCTAAGTAGCTCTACAAATAAGAGGTACCCTACCCAATTACTCAAAATAAAAATAATAATAAACTACCCTCGGTAAACTAAAGCCTCTTAGACATGAAGAATGTTCCTTCAATCCGGCTTATATTTCGGCCATTCATTTTTTCAAGTGGGGTAAACTATGCCTCACAGTCCCTCCTCATAATATAACGTGGACTACTCGAAAACAAAGTCAACAGCCTTGAGATCAGTTTCGCCATGTATCCTTACATTGTGCAATATTTTAGGGCCCTCCGTTCTCCCTAAAGGTTGGGTTGTACGTATACGTTGCATGTCGTTTTTATTTTTGTCATATTTCTCCTCTATTCAGTGGAGTAAGAATAGGGTCAAGAAATGTCATTATGATTGTACAGTCATTTGCTGATACTATCAGAGTGAAATGGGATGCTTTTAAAATGATTCCATCTATTTTTATTTTGTTCGTCCGTGGATGGGTGATCTTCTTTACAAACCCAGATCCCTCCGTGCCTCGGAAAGCACGTTAAGCCATTGGTCCCGACTCTTATCCGTGGACTTACGTTACTTCCTCTGAGGCGTCGGAACTGATATGTAAGTGCAGTTCCTGTGAGAAAGTGGTTTCAAAGCATTTTGTTGACCAAGTATCGATCATCCTCTTGCTGTGGTTTACGTAGCCCTGCCTGGTCTACTAGGTTAGAGCCGGTTTCCTTGTAACGTCGAAGAACTCGTTGTACAGTTGATAGCGACACACCAACTGTCCTTGCTGTATCACGCTGACTCCGGCAAATTTCCAGCAATATGAGAATTCTGGTGTAATCTTTAGGTGTAAGCGACATTGTAACAGCATCAATAATGAATATTGAACATCAGAAACTCTGTTTACATACCTTTTTATATGACAGAAAAGAAACAAAAGTAAAAACAGATGCAGAAATTCGTAGTTCCATTTACAAAAGTGCGATTTTTTTATTTTTGATAGCATCACATTACACAGTAACGAAGAATTTTCATTACTTTCATTTAAGGAACATTTGATTGTCTATTAAACACAATCTATTTCATTACGCTAGCATTCTTAGTTTCGAGTCTTTCAGGTATCTCTAAGTTACCCTAATTTATTGCTCTTGAGTGTATTTTAACCCTTCCCTGTATATATAATACATTTTAGAAACATGCAAATTTGTCCGGAAACATCAACAATTTCATTCAAAACGTGAAGACACTCAGACACGCTATCTACCTACTCAGACACCGATCTAGGCTAAACTTACCAAGTTCTCGACTAAAAATGCACTCTACAAGTCCCTATGTATTGTTCATTAAATTATATAATAAACTACCTGCACCAATAAAAAAAACCGATTAAGTGCGAGTCGGACTCCCGCACCGAGGGTACCATACAAATTTGTGGGTATGTAAATAATTTCTCACGGGATTTTTTTTAATGTAATCTCAAATTTACGGTTTTCGCATTTTTTCTTTACTTGTGCTACATGACCTTGCTTCTTGCCAAATTTCATGATTCTAGGTCAACAGGAAGTACCCTATACATTTTGATTCCCTTGAGAAAGTCGAAATATACGTTTTTTACGGCATAAACGGCCGTATCTTCTTTATACATTAACTGAGAAGTTTGATTTTTTTCACAGCTTCAAAGAACCGCAGACTTGAGTATATGGTTTTACTTTTAATTTTAACTCGATACCTCCCATGCGTTCCCGAGATAAAGGGTCTTGACAGACAGACGGACAATAAAGTGATCGTATAAGGGTTCCGTTTTTCCTTTGAGATACGGAACCCTAAAAAGAAGAGGAAATTAATATATTTTTTTATAAACACAATTCGTGCTAAATAAAACTACTACTCGGTAAACGGATATGTAAGTGATAGACTTATAAATTCATACCTTAAGTACTCAAGACTAAATTTTATTCGATTATTACATAGATACCTGTTTATATTTTATATCAAAGCCATTAGTTTATCTCATCACCATCATTATTATAATAAAGTAGTTTGCTAAGTAATGTTAATATGTATAATTAACAAATGGTTCCTCTCTCATAACTCACTTATTTTGCTGTCCCCGACAGTGTCCATATGATCTAATTTTAAGTTTACCACCTAAGAATACCTGCATGTGGAATGCAATAAAAGTATTGAGTACATTCCATCACAATTCGTCATCACACAGTTCCCTACAATTTGGTTGTAGGCAATACAAAGCCAAGGGCACACCGTATCGAGGAGAACGGAAATGGAGTCCAGGCAAACGGAAATAGTCCGCCGGTGGGAAGCCGAGAGGCGAACAGACAACCTACGACGAGCAAATAACATGCTTCTCTCAATATATCGATCATTTGTGACCTAGGCTTTATTTTGATCAGATAAGGAACATGTCTTTCTGCCTGATCGTCCTTTGTTTTTAATAATATTATTTTCATATCAATGTTACTAACACTAGAATATAAGCTGTGTTTAATACTAACAAAATATGGATCACTGTTGTCTGAAATAAATGGATTTTATTTATTATTTATTTTATTTTCTTGATCATTGGGGAGAGGGTGAGAAACTATAGATTTAATGTAAGTGTGACAGGTCTTTTAGGGTCGCGCAGACAGAGAGGAGCGCAGCTAAGAGGATTTTATTAAGCCATTCGAAAATCAACATTAAAATTATTGAATTAAAGTGCATATCTGCTTGAACCTGACAAAAAATGCTCGCGCGTCCTCGAAGATACGCGGGAAGGCACGCGCGCGCGCGACGTTGAGTCGGCGCCCCGTCAGAAAATGCCCGAGTCCGCGCGAGAATTATTCCTCTCTGTCTGCGCTGACCCTTAAGGTCAATGATGCCGTTTTGTCAGTTTAGTCTTCTTGATTTAACATTTTTATGTCATAGTTTATTAATCTCATCACAATTATTTATTTTTCTACAGTCTGATAACATAGAACTGTCTAAAATCCACTAAAACATAACATGCATATTTATTGAAAGTTGAATTATTCACTATCATCGAAAATCATTAACAGCATTGTTAGAATATTGTTTTTTTCCTTGAGACGTTTAGCTTCCTTAATAGATATTATCTGCGTATAACCGTTTACCTTCAGATTCAAATTTTTAACTACCAATTTCATACTCGCATCACCAGTTCAAAAATCCATTATAAAAACACAAACATAAGTGTTATCTGCACATAAATAAATAAATGAACAAAGCAATAAAGCTCACAATCTGCACTCACGGCTTGTTTAAAAAGCGTGAAATAATTCAAAAGCGAGAGATTCTCGTTAAAATGCAGCTTGAATTTACTAGCCGCGCAGTTCACTTTATCACCTGAGCTGTTCACTTTATAGCAGAGATCCGCGGTCCCATAAACTTGCTGTACCTACATAAACGCGCACTTTCGCTGACATGGAAAATAGTTTACAGGCTGTATTCACCTAACAGACTCTGTTTATCTCTTTAACTGCCAGATATACCCTCTAATCTTAAGAATAAAACTTTATTCGCCATTTTTAGGGGACGTTTATGGCAACACTTTGTAGACGGAATTAAAGATTAAGTGGTTAATGAGTTGTTTGTGAGCGTTTGAAAGTTTTTAACGTATTTTCAGCTTTGTAGTTAGCTTGACTTTATTTGGTTAGTCACTGGTCTGGCTAATTAAAAGGATAGGTAGTTGAACTTCGTAGAGTTTTAAGTTAATGAACTTAGACGGCTAGTTTAAAATACTGGCGTGTACTAATAATGTGCTACAACCCCAACCTTCTTTTATATCGTAATGCAACCCCTATCTTATTCTCCAACTAGATTCTGCCCGCGACTTCGTCTGTGTGAAATTCCGGCCCCCAAACCACCGCGTCGCATCCTATCGCCCGCCTATCAATATTTTTTTATTTTTGTCGTCTCCTAAGTCCCTAGCGTGATGTTAAATAGCCATCCGAAGAATTGGACTATCAAATGCTAAAAACAGCAAATCCGACTTTTTGTTCCAGAGATGAGCGTGTTCAAACAAACAAACTTTTCAGCCTTTTCAGTAAACATATGATATAAATATGTTATAACAAAGACCTCTAACCAACTCGTATGACTTTATCATGTAACTATCGAATACAAATATATTGCAGGTACAAGTACCTACATTCCTCGAAGGAACTCAAGATCGCAGTTTCTAAGTCACTTGACGTGAACGAGTCGCAGCCGTGGTTGCGGTCGCTCAGAGCACTAGACAATTGAAAACACAATGTTCCAATGTCGGCTTAACGATTCCTCGCTCGACTCTTTCCCATTAAAACTTCTATAGCAGAAACAAATGGGGAATGAAAACCTCGTTTTGCTCTCTCATTTCTCGCTCCTCTTCATATGTAGCGTCACCCCAATCTTCCGATATAAGCAATATCAGGCCGTTTACGTTCCCCTGTCGACGGAAAAACTCTTATTGTACAATAAAAATGTTATGAGGTAACTCTATTCAATGAACTCTTCTGTTATTGAAATCGGTAGCGTTTCGCTGAAAGTAGCCTTTCTTATGAGCGAGGATAATAAACAGTGGTTTTCTCTGTATTTTTTGTTTTTTTTTCTTGTTAGAGACTGTATCGTGCGATTTGGTCTGATTACTTTTTACTCCCCAAATCTTCGACAATGCGGCTGTGGTGCGGATTTTGGTGTTCATTAGAGACAAACTTAGTCGTTGGTCCAGGCTGTCATTCTTGGAACTTTGACAGTCGTTACGGGTCGTGAGAAGCCCGAAAGTCTGACACCCAGGCTTGTTAAGGTTTATCGTGTTATCCAGTAACTGGGTTGTGGAGGTCAGCTAGACAGTCACTCCACCTAGAATACTGGTATTCAGCTGCATTCGGTTAGACTGGGAAAAGGTTTGGCAGATTAGAGATGAACTTAATCTATACTAATAATTAATAATAATAATAATAAATAATAATAATTAACAGTAATATTATAAAGAGATGTTTGTAACGAATTGGCTCAAAAAGTACTGGACCGATTTTAAAAATTCTTTCACCATTTGAATGCTACATTATCACTGATTAATATAGGTTTTTTAATTGCAAGAAAAAAATAAAATGTTTAAAAAATAAATGTCCACCCGTGCGAAGCCGGGACAGGCCGCTAGTTTTTAATATAGGTAGCATTTAGCCTAATTTCTAGTTTTTGTAACATGTGAATATTATTAACAATCGAAATCAAACTAAACATGACATATACAGACATTTCGAAATGTGCACTATATTATCTATATTTTGAATTAGGTTACAAATTTTCGAATTTGGAATATTGCATCAGCCTATTCGTTCGGAAACTACAAGAAACTGAAGTTATGAATTGTTATTTGCAACATTTGCATTTAATATTATCTCACTTTCAACGTTCATATTTTATGCAAAGTCAGTAGGTAGGTACCTCACGTTCCACCAATACCGGCACACCAATAAGCTAAAACCGAAAAGCGCCGAACACAACAGTATCGTCAAGTATCGATGCAATTCCCGAAAGGATGTGTGCCTCTATTTCCCCGTCTGTGGGCGAAGTCAATATGTCGTCGGAGATGAGTTATTTTTCCATAATTCTGAGTTGGCGGCTCCGACCGTCGGGCGCCGGAGCCCCGAGAATTCCCAAATAAATAATAAATACGTCAACCCACATAAGCAGACATGTGGCTCACAGAGCAATGCAAACTCCGCCATATTTGTTTTTCGAATTTAATATGCAGTGGCTTAGTTGCCTTTAAAGTAGCTTCTCCTAAACTTGACGTTTATTTTATAGTAAAATAGGATTTCATATAATAGTTAAGTGGGGTCTAAAATATGTGATTAGTTTAAACAAAGTGCAAATGCGTATCATGCTAATACCCTTTGGAATTGCAGTCGTCGGTGATACTTATCTAATTTAATCGTATTAAGTGCTGTCATCGTTGAAATGGCTGTGTATGAAGTAACTTTTAACGAGAGTAAAAATAAAACAGTAAAATGGAATAAAAATAACTTCAAATAAAATTGGGCATCCTTTCTAATAGTGACGTGCTCTGTGCAACTGTTGTTTGTAGGAGCTCAAGGGATGCCATACCACGGAATAACTTCCGACGAACTAGTTGCACCCTCCTCGTTCCGCACGTTCTATAGGGACTCTTATGCTCTGCTCAAAAACTTTCACATTTTAGACATTATTTAGTTTCCATGCGGTACCCTAAGGACTTTGCTAGTAAATTATTAAATTTACCAAACTTGAACGTTTAATATTAAAGTGCTCGACTTGACTTTTGTTGGATTCAATTGAAACTTTTGTCTTCATTTTGTTTTTGATTTTTCTTTACGTTTCGAGCGAATTTATAACATATCATGTTCACCATACTTCATATTTATCGTAGTTTGATGCAGTGGAGTAATTCCTGTGTACTTTAGAGCGCAATTTTCCGATAGTCAGCCAAAGTGCGTTCGGTCCACTGAAGCGAAAAAGCACTTTTATTTTTACCAAAGTTATTAATTTACTCGCTGCCGCAAAATAATTTGCCTATGTACCAACACATCACTTACCTTTATACGTGAAAGTTTTATAACAATAAAGACCATAAGTGGTTAATTTTGCAGCTTGATCTAAAAAGTTTAAAAGCAAATTGACCTTATTATTATAAAGCACTACACCATTTCCCACTCATCATAAACACTACGAATTTGTAATCCTATAACAAAGCTGAAATTTTGCCAATAGATACACACATATAGTCGATAGATGGCGTTGCATGCTGATGGGCCAGCGTTCACGTGCTCAGGCCAAAGCCCCATTGTGCCGCTAAGCTGCTATATCCGGCTAATGGGCACTGCCCTTTGTGATTCGGTTTTCATTTCTATTGCAGCATCCGACGCACATGCTGCGCTAAATAATACGTGCTGTTTCTCTGCCTTTAGTTGTTCTGCACTGTTATGATCATAATAAAGTGTGGCTGGTTGCTGTAATGAGGAGTTATTGTGGTCTGATTTTTGTTGTAGTGTTTATTTTTTTGGGCTTTGAGTTTACTTGACAACCGTTTTTATGAAAGCTTTATTTCAATTAGAATCTTAATGGTCGAGTTTACATTACACGTTATAAACAATTTTAAATAAACCCTTTAGGTGCTCGGCCATCTATAAAAAAGCCACTCCAATCCAATAAACAAACTAAACCAACAGTACACAATTACCAGAGCGGCGACTAATGACCTGAGATCTGACCTACATAGCACAAAGAGCAATTTCTCTCAGTCGAGGCTCAGCGGCTATGTACAAATTACAGCGTCCCATTTGGCTGTAATTCGGGTTTTGTCCGACTACCCTCATAGGCGCACGCTACAATTTACACCGGACGCGGCCAGTCGTGAACGAGCTGTCGTCACGGTGACACGTGTATTTTACTGCAGCCTGCGTTTTATATGGCATTATTTAGCCTAGTTGCCGGTTAACAGATAGTGGACGTTTGCTGCATGCTCAGTGCTCACGTGTTCTGTAGTTAAATGAGGCGTTAACGCATTTTGTGTTTTTAATTTAATAAATCCAAACTATTTTTAACATGATGTTAACGTGCAATGAAGTCAAATTGAAATAAGTATCATTAACTGAAAATAAAGTTATGAGGAACATTAGCACAATAACTTGTAAAGCTTCAACCAAACTGGAACTTTTCAAATAACATTGCATAATCTCCCTAAAATCTGGTGATAATTAGGTAACATTTTAATAATAGCGAAGTATCAACATTAAACAAAAGACAAATCAGGGTTGTTTCTTAAAAAGATCTGACGAGCTGAGCGACGAGGCGAACGAATTAAAGATTGTCAACAGATTTATTACTCGGTCCGGTGAACTCCCCCTACAGGGAGATAATATTACTTACCTATTATTCTGTTCTGTCTTGATATATTTTTTAGGGGATCTGCCAATGAGATAAGACGTTTACTACATCATTATTTTTGGGCATAGAGTTATTGCAAATTTGACTTTTGTCCTTTTTATATCCGCTCCGATGTCGCGAAATCTCCTAAAAATCGGTAACAATAGAAAAAGTAATTGTATCTCATTACTTCATTAGTGACAGTTGAGCTACTACGCACATGTTTCTGTGAGAAATAAACCTATTTTTCTTTTGTTTTTTGATTTGAGTGCATGGCTTGAAATTGAGCAAATGCGGTCTTGGTTTTTTCATGACAAACTTTGACATTGGCTTAAAAATAAAGAGCATGAATACTTTTCTAAGTATCATTCGTGTAACACTAACCTAGTCAATTTTATTCTCATCGATCTGTAACGAACACAACATAAATAACTTTAGCTCACAAATCAATAGCAGCTCAGCGATCAAAAATTAACGCGGAGTAAGTCAACTAGACACAGTATGTTTGTCGGTCGTGTGCGCCACTAATAGGGTATTATGAACTTCGGCTAAGAACTCAAGGACTGAAGGGTGCTGGAGGGAAGGCGCGGGAGTGAGGCGGGGGCGCGGAGAGAGGGTGCGGGAGGTATTTGAGGTATCTCCTCCGGAGTAGGCAACGGGGGCGAGATTACAGATGGCAAGATAAGCCTCGAATTAGATACAACAAATTTTGTATGATGTTGTAAAGGTATTAACCGTCTTGCGTATCCTTAACTTTGAGAATAAAATATTAGGTTTATTTTACAAAAACCTTTTAAGCGGGCATTATGATATTAATGCATCTATATTCGGTTTTGGTGTAGTTAAAATTACGTTTAATTTATTAATAATTACATGAAAATGTTCGGCGTTGAATTTTGCTGGAACGTTGTTCTGATAAAGTTGCCGGAATGAGAACACTGCCTCAGGGGATGAATGAGCTTGAAAATGGATAAAAATGTTTTTTTTTTGTACATCTGTTGTAAAGAGCCTATTAAGGAATATACCTACTGACGGTATTTTTCTACTGTCTCCGCTAATACAATATAAATAAGAGGAATTTGCGGAAATAAATTAAATAATAAAAACAATATTATTTATTTTTCAATATAAGTACATTCTGAAAAATCAGAATTTCTCACATTTTGAGCTGAGAGAACTGAGTTAAGCTACCACTAGGACATCAATTAATCTGCCTAGCCTTTTCCCAAGTATGTTAGAGTCGGCTTCCAGTCTATCGGGATGCGGGAAAACAGTAATCAATCCTACTATCCTACTTCCTACTAATATTATAAATGCGAAAGTTTGTGAGGATGGATGGATGGATGTTTGTTACTCTTTCACGCAAAAACTACTGAACGGATTTTGATGAAACTTTACAGTAATAAAGTTTATATATCAGAATTACACATAGGATACTTTTTATCCCGATATTCTTACGGGATCAAAACTTACGCGGGTGAAACCGCGGGGCGCAGCTAGTATTTAATATGGAGCGACTGCTTTTCTGACCAACTAGGATATAATAATAGAAATAATGAATATAATATTTTCTATGTGTTTTATATTATTAATGCGGTATGCAGGGTAACACTAAGAAAAACGTAATAATCCAAAGATTGCCTGACAGCCTCCCAAAATTTTTTCACACTCTTCCTTCATAAATACACCAAAATATTACAATTCCAAAAAAGACAGGATTACAAAGCGATTTTCTCCCGAAATACGCATTCACAATAAGTCACTTAACATTTAATTAGGCAAGCTAAAAGTGCCGCGCCGCGCAAACAACTGAATTATAAAAGGCAAAATGGATACCTACATACCTTACCTCGAAGAGAAGGAACACCGGAGGCTTAGAGGGAGCATCTTCCCGGAGCCCGGAGGCTGCATCCAAACACAAAAACACCCCAGAGCTGTTCTTAAATCTCAATTAAGGTTAAAACCGTGTCTTGGGCGCACGTACACTGAATTAAATTAATGGCCCCACATATTGCAGTGCTGTGGCGCTCCCGATTAATTGCGTATTTTTTCGGTCTTCTTTTGTTTTCACGTTAAATGTTTTATTAGAGACTTGTTTATTTATAGGTGGGATAGAGAATTGCTCTTTGTATTAATTATTGGGCTTAGTGGCTCTACGATACGTCTGAAATAGAGAACAATTTAATCACTCCTGTTAGAATTAATCTCTTAAAACTTTAGACATCAAGACTAATAAGTAGCTTTACGAATAATTTTTATATAACAAGTACTGATCTAATAACATAATTATACAGCCAGAGAAGTAGGTAACATGCAGGATGGAGGCGCCGCCACGGAGCGCCGCTAAATCAAGTTGGCAACTCCACCACTGACATTACACGAAAATGACTTTATAACGCAATATTGTGTAACAACAACCTCGCAAACTTAAACTATTTACCTAGTGAACAAGTTTCGCGTTCCGGCCGGATGCCTGGAGCGTGTTCCCTACATTAAAACACGGGATAATCTGTGTGCTGTGCGTCGTATTTTCGCCAAATCTCGTGTTGCCATGACGACGGCCCTTGAAGTAAAACCCCACACTGAAGAGTCAAAGCGTAAGGCGAAATAATGACGCGACGAGATATGGCAGCTGAGGACGTGAGTACACTATACAACGCGATTACTCTAAAAATATCTTTTTCGGAGTAGGTACGAGTATCACCCCTTGTGTGTGTTTGCTTATGGAATCGGATCTCGAGGCTGTAAAGTTGGATTAGTGGGACAGGATCAAAATAAGTACACACATTTCACAGTCACAAAGTATAAAATATGATTTGAAATTGTATGATTATGGTTCTTCAGGTAAATTACAAAACTATTAGATACTTCGCAGTTTAGTACCTACATGAATTCATCGGGGTATGTAGGTAGCATTTACGAACTTAATTAACTATCTCATATGTGCTATACCTAATTAGTAATTGGACAGCCATAGTTAGCTGGTTCACTATAGACCCTTTTTAGTTACACAGTCACTATCCTGTTATGACGATACAATTAAGGTACCTGCTGCTATCCAATTTCGTCTTTGATCTGAAAGTCCAGATAGTGTTAAGGCCTTTGTACACAGCACGGTATCTTTACGATACGGCGTATAAACAGCGCTGTATAAAAAAAATACGTGCCCGTCAAAAAACTATGGCTTATTCGCCGTGTGTAGGCACGGTCGTCAGTGTCGTATGGATCAGTATTGAACCTTGTTGACTGACACGTTTTTTCTACTGCGCGGTTTATACGCCGTACCGTAAAGAAACCGCGCGGAATACAAAGGGCCCTTTTCTATTCCCGCCGAGTCGTTTTAGTCGTCATGAAGCTGGTATGGCTTATTATACAGCATATTTCCGAAATGTGTGGTCATATTTAAGGGTGTAGTCCATCAAACTGAACAATTTTCCATGGGACAAATATCGTAATGTATGGCTCCGCTGAGTATTTTTGTATTTTCGTGATTACAATGTTAGTCCCATGCAGAAAGTTATTCAGGTTGATGGTCTGTACCCACACCCTTAAATATGACCACACATTTCTAATACACGCTGTATAACAAACCACACATTCAGGCTAGCACGCATCGACGCGCAATTTGTTACCATGAATTCAGTACATTCTGAAACCTCCCGGGTTGAAAATTTTCACCGGTTATTTAAAAAATGCTGCAGAATGCAGATGCAGAATACTCGGAATCACTTGATGACAGTAATTAGGTGTGTGTTTTAACATAATTATATCCCTATATAAAAATCATTACAAAACCGTTTTTTTATTTGATCCAAAGGTTGCGAACCCCTGAATGTGTGTTTACATAGTTAATTCATAGTTTTTTATTAGCTTCTCGTGACGGATACTTTAGGTATTATTTTTGATGATAGATGAAAACTTTCTAAGACGAAAACTTTCTATGGGGTCTAGAATCATTTGCTAATTCATGGTTACAATTTGCGCGTCGATGCCTGCAATCCTGGATCGATGACCACCCGCTTATTGTCCACATACAACGTGATTATTAGTCGGAAACGAGGCACTAATTACATAGCAACGACTATTACTATTCAATCTGTCACACATACGAGTACCTCTACGTATCTATATGGTTATAGGTGTTGATGCCCGGTGTGCATTGCGATGCGGTCATCACACATTCCTAGCCATATTATTATTGATATGTGTGTTATTGGGAGCTTCATTAGTGACGATAATCTGTTTGTTTCCTGTTTATAATTATGTGTGTTTTAGTTTAGTGGAATGGTCAATAATTGTGAAATGATGTTTGAGCGTCATAGTCTTTGGCTTCTTCGGGAAATCTTCGGGATTGTTACAAAGCATTTTACTAATGCTTTGTAACAATCCCGAAGATTTTATTGGGTTGTTTTGTGTTAAATCAAAATCAGATCTTAAAAATTAAAAAAAAAAGGGTGACCCTGTGGTATCCGCCCCGACTTACGAGTTCTAGGTCGTGAGTTCGAACCCAGGAAGACATTTTGTGTATTTATTTTCATCGCCACTGCTTTTTAAACGGCGAAGGAAAACATCGTGAGGAAACCGACATTATTTTGTCATAGAACCAAAAACTCGAAGACATCCACCAACCTGCACTGAGCCCGCGTGGTGGATTATGGCCAACTCACTCTCACAGACCTTGTGTGGCTTGTGTGGGAACATTATAACCTGATTTTGCTAAGCACGTAGGTACACACATGTCGTTAATTTTTTTTACTACATCCAAATCTTTACAGAAATAGCTGCCATCGCATATAAAACGCAAGAAAATCCGAAAGCCGTAAATAAACCGTATTCGGTAAACGAAAACAGAAACACACATCAAAATAACCGTTAATAAAATTAAAACTAACGGGCAGTGACACAAGTGATTGTGATCACATCACTACTCTAGTGTCATAAGGAAGGAGGGGGGACAACTCTATTATTTTTAACGAGCAAATAAATATTCGGCATTCGTTTACATTTTCATAACGAATGGGCGCATTTTAAAAGCCTTATTACTGGGTGTCACTCCTTGACGTACGACGTACGGTTTCCCGATAATAACTTATCGATTATTCACTTTTTCGGGAAATTAATACTTACAATATTTTCAGTGATGACGTTCAATAAGACTCAGCTGATACTTGGGTCCTTTTTTATATCAGTTGAACGGCCTACATGACAAAAAAATCTAAACTATAGCCCCTTTATTCAGAAACGTTGCTCAAAGTTGAGTAGTAATTAGCGACTGTTTAACTATACATATCTAACGTTAAAACGTCACTTAACTTTAACCATCGTTTATAAATAAATCCCTAAAAGATTTTTTTAAATTGCGTGGTGAAAACAATACCTACTTTAAAGAAGTTTAATGAACAAATAATAGTTACTTTTCCAGTAAATACTCTTTCATTAAGTACCTACGTGAAATAACTTAAATAGCTCACCGAATTAATCTTCATTCATTTTCATTATTTACAGAAAAACAAATCACACCCGTTAAATAAGTATGAGTTTTCCATTAACTCCGAACGAATTCTCCAATAACTTGCGCCGGATCAATACGCTGTTTACTTTTTTAACTACTAATTGAATTGGGCTCGTACTTATACAGTCCCGTTCAAATTAATTAACTCGTTGAACAGGGAGCCACTCGCAATACGGCCGCATTTACTTTTATAGGTGATAAAAATCTTCTTCTCTAAATACTCCATATCTTCAACAATAATGCTCTTTAAATTTTATTTCACAAACATTAAAATATGTAGTGATTGTTCGGGGTTTATTAGCAGCGTTTTATTACTCCTCCGTCGCACATACACGGGAGAGAAAGCTCTGCACAGATATTGTAGCTTGTGACAATAAATAAGACGTAAAATTTTATTTTACAACGGTAAACGAAAGAAGCTAACGAAATTACATTCAATTACTGCAGCGTGCCCGCGGCATTCCACCGGCGCAATAAAGGCCGCAAAGTAACGTTCCTCGCGTAAATTTTTCGGACATAAAACTCTGTAAAAGTGAAGTTAGTGAGATGTAGAGCGACAATAAATGTTTATAGAGGTAGGACCCGCGCGGCGTGCCCGTGCCGATGCCGCCGCGCCGCGCCGCGTCTTGCCGAGTCACCGCGGCTCTCCCCCACTCAATTAAGTTTCGACAGATGAAAAATAAAAATTCACCGTAGCAAAGGTTCTTCATTCACAGAGCAAACACGAATGAGGCAAATTAAGTGAGCAAAATAACGTGCCTTTAAATTAGGTCACGCAACCAAAGTGAGACTTGGAGTGCCCTTGCTTCTCGTTATAGAGATGAAGCATCGCGCCGCGCCGCACCGCGCTGCGGTTAATGTAATCAAATTTTTAATTTTTAACTTTTTATCGTTTCTTTGATATTCTCGGAAAGCTTTTTTTTGTGCGTAATTCAGTTAAACGCAGAAATGTGAAGCTTTTAGTTAGTTTGGAAATAAACTCAACAATTTTCTTCTTTATTTATTTTTACAGTTTTCTGGTCGGCTGAGCGCTTAAGTTTTCCGCTGTGCGCGATATAATAACAGGAATGGAAAATTGGTTCTGTATTTTAAAAACTTCAGGGAAAATTGATGATGGATATCGGATTCATTGAATTATTTACAAGACCGATTAGTTAGTTTATTTGAGTACGAGTATTAATCTTTATAGCTCGTACTGGCTAATGTTAGTCGTTTAAAAGTAATATGTATATTACTTACTAGCTTCTGCCCGCGACTTCGTCCGCGTAATTTTTTTTTTCCCCGACCCACCCCGTCGCAACGTGTCGCCGGCCTGCGCTATTACTTCGTTTTCGCTTGGCGAAAACTTCAGACTTTTTTTCTTTTTGCTCAACTCCTAAGGGTCCTAGCGTCAAGTTTAATAGAATATAGCCTTCCTCAAGAACTGGGCTATCAAACGCAAAAATATTTTTATATATGCGACCAATACTTCCAGAGATATAGAGCTTTCAAACCGTGTTTCAAACAAACAAACTCTTCAGCTTTATTATTAGTATTATTTTAAAACTATGATATCTCCTAAGATATACATTGAAATCAAATGATGTCTTATTTTATTTTATTTTATTTTATTAAAAAAGGAACAACAAACAGCTACATTATACAATATTATAAACAGAATAGCATAAATTAATTAAATAATAATGTAACCCACAGCGCTGTTCACAGATTACCATTAATAAATAAAACCTTAGTCACTAGGAGGTGAACTGTTCATGCATGACAGTTACGCTAATATTATAAAAACAATAAAAAAACAGTATTTTTAAAACAATAAACAATTAATCTGAGAGTTCAAGTGTCTCATACAATAAGCTACGAAACCTTCTCAAAGAGCATGTAAATATATCAATGTGTTCAAATAATTCATTGTAGGTTGCTGCCATTCGCCGAACTGGCGAACGTACACCAGTGTTAGATCGACAGGTAGTACCTACTGCAAAGAGTTTGCCTGCACGCACCTGCCGTCTATGGACAGTTCTGGGCACTGCATAGCACAATACATTGTTTAAATCTATGCAGTCAAAATTGCCATTAACAATGTTATACAATGTCATTGCTTCCAATTGTTTCCGTCTAGAGCTGAGCGTCAATAGCTTGTATTTACTGAGCAACTGGTTATACTGCAGATATGTTTTGTGACACCTGTAATGCATCGCCCGAAGAAATTTACGTTGGACATTTTCTATCATCTCAATGTATTTGCCATAGTATGGGTTCCAGATGGATACGGCATATTCGAGCTGGGAACGGACTAGGGTTTTATACAGACAGAGGTACGAAGAGGTACGCTTAAAGTCATGAGTGGATCTCATTATAAATCCGTACATCTTATAAGCTTTATTTACAATTTGATCTATATGCGAATCCAAGCAGAGTTTTGAGTCGAGCAATATACCAAGATCACGAACTGAGTTTACCTTATTCAATAAAACATTACACAATGAATATGAAAACCTTATGATATTTTTATTTTTGGTGAAAGTTATGTAGTTGCACTTAGGAATGCTCAGATGGAGCTTACTACTATAACAATAGTCCGTGAGTCGATCCAAGTCCTCTTGGAGAAGATAGCAATCCTGAATACTACGAATAGGTCTGTATACTTTGAGGTCATCAGCATATAACAAAAATTTGGAATGATGAAAACAGTTACCAATATTATTTATAAAAAGAATGAATAAAAGTGGACCTAGAATAGAGCCCTGTGGAACACCAGATGTAACCAGAGTAGCATGAGAGTGGTATCCATTAATAACAACCCGTTGACAACGGTTAGTGATGTAAGAAATGAACCATCGCAACAAATTACCACGAATACCATTGAAAGCTATTCGGTTCAGCAACAATTCATGATCCACCTTGTCAAAAGCTTTTTGAAAGTCCGTGTACACTGCATCAATTTGTATACGATTGTCGATGTTATCAAATAGGTCACTAGAAAATATCAATAAATTAGTTGTCGTGGATCGCTTTTTCACAAAACCGTGCTGTTGTTGTATAAAGGTGTTATGCAGGATAGGGTACACTTCGTTGTGTACCAATCTCTCAAAAAGCTTTGACAAGGTAGATAAAATAGAAATAGGTCGGTACTGCTCAACACTACGCTTCGATCCACCCTTGTGTACAGGTGTGATGTTAGCCTGCTTCCACATCGTTGGCATAACACCTTCTGTGATACATTTATTGTAGATTATAGCTAGGGGTCTACAGATAAAAGAAGCAGTATTTTTAAGAAAAAACGCCGACAGCCCATCAGGACCTGGACCCTTAGATGGATCAAGGGATTTCAGTTCGGCCAAAACCGATTCTTCCTCAAAGTGTAGGGTAGAAACAACAATGTCGTTAGACACTGTTTCAGAAGGTAACTCCCATTGAGAGAGTGTAGATGAAGCAGGTTCATACACGGAAGAAAAGAAATCAGAGAACATGTTGCAAATCGATTGAGGGTCGTTGGATACATCGTTTTTGTATTGAACTTTTGCCGGTATACCAGGTTTGTCTTTGCGGTTGGATATGTATATCCAGAAATCTTTAATGTTTTTATGTATACTATCCTCAATCGACTGAATGTATTTAGAGAAGCATTTATTACAATTTTCCTTAAAGAAGGCTCTGTACTGCGAGAATTTTTCGTAGTCTGCAATGTTGCTGTATTTCTTCCATTTAACCCATGCCTTTTGTTTTTTATTGAGTGTGTTAATTAATGTTTTAGAAAACCAGACCGGGTAACTAGAGGACCTAAATGCGGATAGTGGTGTGTGCTGTTTAATGATGTCGTCAATCTTATTGTAAAATGTGCTTAGTGCCTCTTCGGATCCCAAGGGGGCAAGAAGGTCCGTCCAGTCAATATCCTGAATTTTGCGATTAATATGCTCATAATCAGATTTGTAAAAGTTGTATTTTTGTAGCGGTCGCTTTCTCATAGGTTGAACATCCACATATAAACTTATGTCACAAATAAAAGGTGGATGATACGTGTCGATTGGAAGCAGAGGAAACAACGCAGCCGATACCCTACATGGGTGGTTGGATATGAGTAGGTCAAGAATTTTGCCATTAGAATTTACCACTACATTATATTGCGAAGCATCAAGTATTGACATTAAGTTATTTAACTGACTGCAAGTTACGGAAGCACCTGTACCCAGCCCACCTCCGTTAAGAGGTCCAGCTGAGCCCATTGTGATCCAAGTTATTTCTGGGAGATTATAGTCGCCCATTATGTAAAAACAGTCAACACTACGGTCACCCAGTACCTGCTGTAAGACTTCAAAGTGTTGCTCATATACAGAGGCAGCCATTTTGGGAGGTATATAAGCGGCACTGATGACATGACGTCTGGACGGCAGTGCACTTGGTACTTCTATGAGGATGTGCTCAATAAGATTGCAAGATTGTGAATTAGCAAGAATGACGGAAATATCAAGTTCTGACGATTTAAGTGTTCGCAAAAACGCCACCAACACCCCGCCGCCATCCAGTTTTTTAGTGGCAATACGATCACGATCACATCTGTACACAACATAGCGCTGATCAATAAACTCCCCATTGCCAATTTCCGGAACTAACCACGTTTCCGTGAGTACGATGACATCGTGGTTACCATTCAGAATATTCATGTAAAGCGTGTTTAATTTTGTACGGATGCCTCTACAGTTTTGATAGTATATGGATAGATGCTTATTACTCATCACTAGATAATGGGTGTACCAACATAAAAATTACCAGCGATGCAAGTTCAGGCAACCGGTATGTGTAAAGCTCATTATAGAATATAATAATTAAGTAAAAATAATGATTCTCAATATTAAAAATGACACTAGGTAAACACCAACACTGAGCTCCGACGAAACAACAATAGACGTATTTAAGATATAATCCAGTAGAAAGGTTACTAACAGGTATAATAGGTAGCATAACATTCGCGAGTTGCGGCAGAAATAGTTTAGAACGTATATTAACACCAAAAATAAGGCGATATGATAACAAATACAAAGCACACATAAAACTAAGTTTATAGAATATGAACACAATACAGATTAAAACATTACACGTTAAAAAAATATGTAAAGAAAGACAAATATGCAGGTATAGAAACTTATTGTAATTATAGTTTATTAGGGTTGGCACCACTATCAATGTTGGTATTTGGCGGACTGCTTTTAATCTTATGAATATCGTCGGCTGTATGTATTGCAAAAGCAGTATCGCCATCCCGTTCACGCACGAGAATAGTGGCGTTTCGAATCCAGACATACTTAAACTGGTGCAATGCCGCGACATCTTTAACCTTCCGAAATAAATGTTTCTTCTTGAGTGTCAGATGCTCATTCATGTAAATAGTCACCGGTGCACATGTGAAACCTAATTGGTCAGTCTTTAAGTTTTTGACCTTGCGAAAAGCAGCGAGTAAGTTGTCCCGCAGGATACGCGACGATAATTTTACAATTACGTTTTTCGGCCTATTTGTTTGCTGGTGAGCATGTGGTACTCTGTGAATCGATATGATATCTCTTTGGGTAACAGGCAAGTTAATAGCAGTACCTATGGACTCCATTATATGAATCAGGTTTTCACTGCGCGTTTCAGGCATGTTTGAGATTTCCACATTGCACTGTCTTGCCTGTTGTTCGAGATTATCAAGTTTGGTCTCGAGGAGACTAATAGATAGGTTTGATTGCTCAGAACTTTGTCGACTTATTTCATCCATACGTTTCTTGAGTTCAACCTGTTCCCCCGAATGGAATTCCACAGAAGTTTGCAATTGTATCACTTCAAGGGATAAGTCAGATACATTCTGTTTCAAAGTATTGTGTTCAGAACAAAGATTGCTTAACTCTTCTCTTATGTCACCCAAGGCAGATCTTAATTCGCTATTCAATTTATTAAAACTCGTGTCCATTTCGACACGCCAGCCGTCTAAAGTACTCTTTATATCGTCTTTGAAATTTGCAAGCGTATTATGTATGTCGCATCTCCATCCCTGCAACGTAGTGTGTAGCTCATTTGTAAAGGCTTGAAAAGTAACAGCTGTATCTTGAACGACGGATTCATTAGCTAGGATCGTCGAGGTACTAGAGTTGCACGGTGAGGCAGGAGAATGTTCTATGATATCGCAGGACATGTTCATGCTATCTTCGTGTGTAGGAACTAGTGCAGCCTGTACAGGTGTAAGCAAGTTAGACCGGGTACGGCGCGTAACATTATTGCATGACGGACATTTCCAGGCAGCCTTATATTCATTTGTGAGGGCTTCAAATTGACGAGGCGTTATATTTAGACATTCGAAATGATAACTGCCTTCGCAAGCTTTGCATTTAAGAAGCCGAGCTCCAGTTACGAAAAGTGTATTACAGCCAGCACAGTTCATTTTGAATAAGGTGTTAATGGTCGGTGTTTGTTTACAAACTGTAGATTGTCGGCCAGACGACAAGCAACGCCACCTACCGCCGTGTGGAAGATTGAAGTAAAGCGTTAACACTCAATCGATGTATCGCTTATACATAAATTAGCAAATTAGCAGTATGGAGTTAATGAGTACGCTAATGAGGAATCTTGGTAGTTCTAATGATTAGTCACAGATGGCGTTGGTCTGTATGGGTGATGTGGTAATGACAATGCGAAATCGAAATTTTGCAAAGTCTCAAAACTTATAGGTGATAATGATTTAGACTTTTTATGTGAGACACTGATTTGAAGATTGTTTAAAATTATATAAATTGAGATTAACGGCACTTGACAGGTTCAATTATTTAATTAACGGCGTAAACAACACTGTTTACATCACGTACTCAAACACAGTTCACACACAATAAACTTAGTTCACTTCAACTCTGGACTTATTAAAAGACTTGTTTATACTAATTATGGTGAATTTTCACAGTAATAACAGCTTTTTCTTATTTTTATAAATTAAACTAAGCAGAGGGCAAAATACGTAGGTCAACACACACACAGCGCCACCTAGCGTGTCAGAGGCAATTTTGTTCAAAATTAAATACATGTGATGAATAACGTATTTATTTGGATAAGGATTAATAAATACCATGTTTATAAAAACACCTTCGCAAATAATGCATTATTTTAGAACAAATTTGGTTAGCATAAAAGAGGTTATAGTGAGCTAACCTTAAAAGATAGACATATGCTGTCGCAGACTTTTTTTTTAAGCTTTTAAAGGGGAACAATTCCGTCATATATGATTTTTGCGAAGCTTTAACCGTTTACGCAGCGCACGCAGCGGAAGCTCTCAATAGGAAAAAAATCCCCCGATTTTGAAACATTCTTCATTGGTGCTCCGCTCCTATTGGTTTTAGCGTGATGATATATAGCCTTCCTCGATAAATGGGCTATCTAACACTAAAAGAGTTTTTCAAATCGGACCAGTAGTTCCTGAGATTAGCGCGTTCAAACAAACAAACAAACAAACAAACTCTTCAGCTTTATAATATTAGTATAGATAAACGATGAGTCGTTTATCTATACTAATATTATAAAGCTGAACAATTAGACCGCTGTACAATTAGGTACTTACTGAGCCCCAATTCATGAATAAGTGCATAAAAAAGATTTCTTTTCAATAAAACGAAATGGCCACAGAGTTACACTCGTAGTGTTTTAGTTAAAGCACTTTTATGGGACTCTGAGTTAGGGGGCCGGTATACCATACACCATAAACCCCCATTCTTTTATACGTGTTACTGTTTTATGTACCGACTTACACCATAGAGATTGCCCATGCTGGATTTTTCTAACACGTATCGTCTTTTGAAATACAGGGTGTCGCTGTGCATGATATACAGGCTGTTTCATAAGAATTGGATTACATTTCAGTTATTTAAACCTAACGATAATTTAGATTCTCACCTTAAAAATATTCCTTATGTGAAAATTGGAGGATTATACAGGGTGGGCAAAAAATCGTGGATCAAACGAAACAAAACGATAGCTGAGTTATTTGCAGTAAAAACAGTACAAAAAAATGCATCATCACTACAAAAGTGTTCCTATGATAGTGGGTACCATGATTTATCAGTATTGGCACTTTTTTCAATATCTTTTAATCCTCACGAAAAATTTATTTAGAACCTTACTGTAAACACTCAAATTGTCATAACTTCTAAGGAGATCAATTTAGGGCACTGCCACAGTGAATTTTTTTACTGCAAATAACCCCAGCTGTCACCGTTTCGTTTGATCCACGATTTTTTGCCCATCCTGTATATGTAGGCTCTGTATTCACGAATCATTTTTACATTATTATATACAATAAAAAATATTATAGGTATATTTTGATAAAGGAACAAAATAAAATTAAACTAAAATTGTTACTATCTCTCAATACTACCACCTTCTAATTTACAGTACAATTTGTAAACAGTATCGGTCGATAATCACGTTGAGCCTGTGTTACGGGCGTGATAATTAGATGACACGAATTAGGGAAATATACGTCTTGACATGGTAGGGTGGATAGGGGATGTCCGTGTAATCTTGGTTCATTTGAGAAAGTACAGACGCCAGCACATCGAGCTACCCGAAACTGGCAAACGTTCCCAATCAACCTTAAACCTTATACTTTAACGATAAAGTTGAAAATCTATTAAAGGAATTTGTCAGATTGTGGTAGCTTGAGGTGCTGGCGTCTGTACAATCAGGAAAGTATGTATTTCAGTATCTATTTCAACTCGCTCTCTACATTGAACTTAAACAACTGGCGAAATGCCCTATACTTCAACTTAATTGAATGGAGCATTGCTAAAAAACGAGTGCCAGTTGGACTCGCACACGTAGA
Source organism: Globia sparganii (assembly GCA_949316385.1). Lineage (NCBI taxonomy): Eukaryota > Metazoa > Arthropoda > Insecta > Lepidoptera > Noctuidae > Globia > Globia sparganii. Next base: position 9,439,623 of record OX438670.1, read on the forward strand.
GTTCCGTACCACAAGGCAAAAAACACCGAAAAAAACACGTTCTTGTATGGAGAGACCCCCTTTTATTTTTATTAACTTTAATTTATTATTTATTGGTACTTATAGCGGCAATAGAAATACAAAAAAAAATCAACCTTCTACCTATTACGGCTCATGCATACAGCCCGCTGACAGACGGACGGACGGGCAGACAGCGGAGGCTTAGGTTTCCGCTGGCACCCTTTGGGTACAGAACCCTAAAAAATACATCCTTATATAATATAATATTTATAAGAGTCACAAGAAAATATAATTTTATAGCTTTTCACAAAATCATGGTGCGTTTACATACCAATTATATCAAGTATGTAGTTTACCCATCTAAGTTTCATGACTTCAACAAAAACTTCCATAATTACGTCACAGCACAGTAAAATAAAATCCTCAGATTAATCCGCAGACACATAATTCACGTTTATCCCGGTAGCCGAAATTACCCACTAACGTAACCAATTTTCTTACCTTTGACAAAATCACGGCCCTTACCTATTACGTAACATTACCCAAAGGGCGCACGCGGCGCGAATACGGCGCTAAACACATGTTGGGCCATTCATGCGTTTTTGAGTCATATTAATAAGTGTTAGGGTGTATTTTACTTTGGTGTCTGATGCGTAAAAGGCGAACGTTGAACGATGTATAAGATACTCTGTGAGGGCGACAGTAGGCCTATAATGGGTTCTTGCTATGAGAGCTTCGGGACCGCATGTGTTCGTGCCTGCGGTCCCCGCTTCTGAGGAACAAATTAGAAAATCTTTTGGAGAATAATTTAAGAAATAGGTCCGCGGTTGTCGAGTTAACTTTGTTTCGCGAGCTAAATTGTATAGCTATAGGGCGTTCAAAGCTGTACAAGTGTTCATTTTAAGTGGCAGATATCGGACGAAAATGAGTCGACAGTTTTGCGAATTGACATTTCACGGTTTGTAACTGAATGTTATTAGCTTCTGATATACATTTTTACATACAAATTCTAACATACATGTTATACAAAAATGTTATAAGGTGGAGACACAAAATCGCGTAAAATAAATCCAAACCTATTTTATCCATAGGTTATATTATGTGACTAGCTTTTGCCAGCGACTTCGTCCGCGTGGAATAATGACTTCCGGAAATTGAGGCACTAACTCTCATAGAGTTTAACCGATGTGCTCTTTCTTCTGCCGATTCTTGAGAACGCGTGTTTCTCATTCAACGCGTTTTTCAAGACAATAGCGGGCGGACGCCGGCGTCCGCTTGGAGCTTGAATAATTAAAAATATATAACTACGTCTAATATATAAAATAATATATAATAAAACCTACTTCACTTAAAACTAAATACTACCTATACCTATAATGAATAAAAGTACCTACGCTTTTACCTACTTAATATTAAAAAAAAACTGAACATAAATTAACCAAAACTTACCTACTACTAACTACTACTAACCTATTACGACTTCACCTAAAAAGAAATCCTGTTTTCCCAACATTTCCCTTCACTGCTCTGCTCCTATTGATCGTAGCGTGATGAAAAGTATACTATAACCTGCCCAGGAGTATGAAGAACAATTGTACCAAGTTTCGTTGAAATCCGTCGAGTGGTTTTTGTTTCTATAACGAACATACAGACAGACAGACAGACAGACAGACAGACAGACAGACAGACAGACAGACAAAAATTTTACTGATTGCATTTTTGGCGTCAGTAACGATCACTAATCACCCACTGATAGTTATTTTGGGAAATATATTTCATGTACAGAATTGACCTCTCTACAGATTTATTATAAGTATAGATCATGAAGAGAATATAGTGATACTAGTATGTTCGAAGCATCAAATAGGGCTTGTAGCCTCTTTCAAATTCTTGAAAAACAGGGAGCGCGGGCGCCGCTTGCGTGCATGTTTCTTAATCTTAAACAACACCCTCTAACATATTTAATTACCGCCGCTTCCCGCTTTTATTTCCATATGTACATCTACAGAAGCATGTCGGAAATCACGCTTTTTCCTCCAGCTACAGTTACGTACGCCTGTAATTGAAATGCCATGTTATTAAGATTTTAATGAACATACGTACACTTGCATGAGCAAGGGGTAAGGAAATTTCATGAAAAACAAAGCTGCGTACAAATATACAAGGTTGATTTTAAACGGTTTTCTGGTCGCAGTGAATTTGTTAATATAGATAAAATAAATAAGCTGATATTTAAACCAAGATCCTAAGCCACGAGCGAAAATATTCGAAGAATTTAAATACAGCAACTCTATAATATTCCAGATTGTTTCCGTGCGGCGTGTGTGTTCGCGGCCTGCTCATATCAGCAGCTATCCAAACACCGCCAAACTTTCCTCGTCAAACTTTATCTCAACGCGATCATATTTTCGTATTTTTCTACAGAGAGACGCGAACCGTGAACGCTTTAAATGTATTCCATAAATCAGGATACACTTACGAATTTCGAACAAGAGGGCCCAACAAAAATACTTACTTAACAATTTGTCGAGAAATTTGTCGAACGATTAACAAATGTGTTCGTTCGTTGTTAACATTACGTCTTAAATTAATAAAGTTTAGAAGTGCCGCGCGGGTACTCGCGGGGTAACGTGGCGCGGTATGATACTCAGCCTCGGTGCCGCTGTACCCACTACACCGCGGGTACTCGAGCCGGTATCCTAGTACAATATTGACACAAATCCCTTAACTTATAAAATCGTGCTTCCGTCCCCGATGTAGGCAATATGGGATTTCCGTCGTCATTTTGATGTGGACCCCGGGGCTGGGCCGGAGGGGGTCGTGTTTGCGCGGGGGACACCTGGCTACTCAGCCGCCCTGTTTGCTGATCGATATGAGCCCGCTCTTGAGGATGACACACCGCTAATGTAACACTAAAATATATTCCGACACTTTTCATCTCAGGATACTTTCCAAATAAATAGTTGTTTTTCTGTTGTAGGTAAGACTGATAACTGACACATATAAATTTCTATATTCTTGAAAACGCTCTCAAATTTTTTTCAGTAGTATAAACACATGGAAGGGAAACGCAAGTAAATAATCCAAAAAATATACAACCCATCCCAACTTTACCTGAAAGACAACTTGAACACCAAAATCTTCTCACATTCAGCTCAAGCCGGTGCACTTACATATTAGTAGACAGTAGACACTCATTGAGTCAGTTCCAGTTCGCCGCACACGATTTACCAATAAGTACGTATTTGCAGCAATAACCAACAAAACAAAGCATCCGGCTTGCACACTCCTAATCCTCTATTTGGGGAGGGTCTGCGTGCAAATGGAAAAATATTTGTCTGGCAACACTTGGCAAATGTACCGACAGCCGATATCACGTAGCGTTTTATTTTACGGTAAGACAACTACAGGTTGTCGACTTCACGTGTGGACGGGCTTATTTTTCTGCGCTGGCAACACGTTCGTTCTTTTACAACGTGGTTCGTTCAGGTAGTTTAGCGTGTTTAAAGAACGAGGTGGTGTAATGCAATCTTTGATTTTACACGGGAATTTGCTGGGAATTCTCGAGGAGTCTCGACTTTTATGAAAACCCTGACAGCATTATGGAAGGATGTTAGGCGGTTGGAATTCAATTTATTTGAAAATGCACGGTTTTACAGTAAGCCTTAGTTCTTGGGGTTTAAAAAGGAATAGTATTTGATTTTTCAACATGGTTCTGTTTCCAGTTTCCGCATCCACTCTTAAAAGTGCCACTAGTCGATATTTTTTCCATAAAAATTTCGGGAGAGTATTACTCCACTGTTTGATAATGTGCATCCATAGTTAAACATGATATCATTTTGTCTTATTATTACTTTTGTCTGTACGGAAACAGAATAGTAAAATAAAAAGCCATTAAAAAGTTTGGGGCAACAAAGATTCGTTTTTCTTGCTATTTTTACGTAACTTTGGGTGTAAATCTATGCTAATATTATAAAGAGGAAAGATTTGTATGTATGTTTGCAAAGAATTGGCTCAAAAAGTACTGGATCAAGTTTAAAAGTTCTTTCACCATTTGAATGCTACATTATCACTCATTAATATAGGCTTTTTTTTTCTTTTTTTTCCCAGCCTTTGCCAAGCCGGGACGGACCGCTAGTAAGTAATAAAAGAACTGACACCTTCAAAACAAAGTCACTACCGACAAACCTCACTGTATCGAAGTGTTCAATAAACTTTATTTGTAATTCATTTATGCAGTGATTTTTTCATACGTTGTGCGTGTAGACTAGCGTCTAACTGCTCATCACTGATACTATCTCTGTCGGACAAGAAGCCAGGTGAGACAGCGTGCTTTTTGGCCATGACCACCAGTGAGTTCGAGCTCGCGACTAGTTCCACCTTAAGCATTAGCATTTTCTTTCTTTCTTTTCTTTATGCTTTATTTTATTTTATTTATTATGATACATCACCAGTTTCTGTGTATAATATAACTTAAGTACTCATCATCTGCCTAGCCTTTTCCCAACTATGTTGGGGTCGGCTTTCAGTCTAACCGGCAGCTGAATACTAGTATTTTATATGGAGCGACTGCCTATCTGACCTCCACAACCCAGTTACTGGGTAATACGATACCCCTTGGTAAGACTGGTTGTCAGACTTTCGGGCTTCTGACTACCCGTAACGGCTCTCAAAGATCCACGAATGACAGCCGGGACCACGTGCTTTTCGAGGCTCGGAGGACGGTATGTAAAGAAGGTCACATGACCAACCGCGGCAAGCATAGCTTAGCCTGATCGATTGACCTGTGCGGCTGTTATTATTTAGCCACGGGCACCTCTTTATATACCTCTTAATATAACTTAAGTACTATAATAGGTAACAATAGCCTAGGACTTACCCAGTCGCCAATTACAGCACTGCTATTCTGTAAAAATCTCACCGTGAAAACTAAGGTGAAGTGAGCTGTCATTCCACCTGATATTAGGGATTGCATCCATTGATAGTTCACTTCACCTATGTTATAACGGTGAGATTTTTACAGAATCGATAGGCAGGTTAGCCAGCAACCATAGAAATAGGCGATAACACATAATAATAATAAATCAAAGTAAAGGTTCGGGATTTTGGATTTGAAGAATTTGCATCTACATATTTCAGTAGAAAACCACTCCACTACTGAACACTTCAAATTAGAACAAACATAACTCTAAATTCAAAACATGAAATTCAAAACTATCATCAACACAACCTCTAAAATTTCCTCTAAAGTTAGTAAAAACAGATTCGTAGTCTCATGAACAAACAAAATATAAGTGGCCTAAGCTCCTGACATCGTTTGCAGTGCAAGGTTCGCTTCGCAACTTTTCAAATATCTGCTAACCCTCGCTAGCTCTTATGATGGCGTTATGACCGAGAGGATCATATTATTATTGGAACATCACTAGTTCGAGTGCATGTGGCGAAATTCTAAAATTATTCCGAATATTTGGATGGAATTTTCTGATGAGATGGAAGGTGGAATTTTGTAATTTTTAAGGGGATAATAGATAAAAATATGAGGTGTGCTGGATTATCAAGAGATTTTCACACAGAACATAAACCATTTGTAAAGAAGTCGAAAACAGAGTTAATTTTGTTGTTGTTACCATTTCCGTAGTTTGCAAGGCTGAATATACCAGCCAAATTTAAGGATGTGGTACAGACCACCAAACTAAACAACTTTCTCCATGAGACCAACATCGTAATCGCGAATAAAAATTCAGCCGTCCCATACGTTTAGGTCGAGTAAGTATTGAAGTTTTCTATGGGACAGTTGATAAATTTTTCGCGATATTGGTCCAATGGAAAAAGTTGTTAGTTTAATGGTCTGTACCACATCCTTAAATTTGGCTGGTCATTGAAAAGTAACCTTGTATAGTTATCATATATTTCTGTAGTGAAAAAAAAAGTTGAGTTAAAAGTTTAAAAAAGTTAAAGCCATAAAAAAATCGTCTCTGGAAGCACTGAGATCTCAAAATGCCCCAAAGAGTTAATTAACATCCAACTAAATGAATCAAGATACAAACACGTCTTACTTAGCAGATAATTTCATTCTTCAGATTTTTTTATCACCTTGTCTACCTTTTTAGAATCATAGACAATAGTCATGAAATAGAACAGTCTAATTTTCGTCTTTTACCCGTCCCAGACGCGCGTCTACGCCACTTTATGCCTGTTTTACGCCGTGTACGCCCAGATTGCGATCCATCCGCTATTTAAACCAAATCGCTTTACACTCTTCTCGGCCTTTAATAGACCTGTTCGCTTTTATACCCTAATGACCGCGTAAAATGCTCTGCGTTTGTTTGGCCTTTATTAACCGGTAAGTGATGCAGCTGGTTTATTTGAAAAGTTATTATATTTAACGGTTCGGCGGTGATTTTATGAGCCGATTCTGTTTATGTGGTGTGGGGTTGTATTTAGGTCTGACGGCGAAATGATTATATTAAGGACCACTACTGTAAAATGTGAAGTTCATAAAGTATGGAGCAGAAATATTCACATCAACAGCTCTGGGGAATTCTATCCTTTTGTTTATCAAACAAAACTTATAGAAAACAAAAGTTAGAATATACTTTTATACAGACACAATCCTCAATATCTGGTCACAGTTCGAGTGTTAAAAAGCTTATAGTGGTTCAATGGGGAAGTTATTGAAAACAAAACAAGTAAGAATACCGAAACGCAAAAGTTGGACTTGTTGCACTGAGAAGAAAACTAATAAATGTTTCCCGCGGCAAATATAAGAGCGAGTCGGTGGCAGAGCGTGACATTAAACTTGGGTATAAAGTGAGCGTGCAATATCGAGTTAGCGAGTTTCACAGACCAAACAAGACGGCATCGGACTTCCTGGCGTAAACTACTTAAATCTTGACGCGTCTTGCCTCGCTGTCCGCTGCGGGCGAGAATAAACTTGCCGCGCCGTTTATGTGTGACATAGCTGCGGTATATGGCGAAAGCTTCACGCAACAATAATCTCTGCGTATACAGGACAACATCTAAAATCGCTTGGTGTGAAAAGCCAGCGGTACGGTGGGATTACAGAGCGATGTAGTCCGCGTACTTTCGACAGATAACGCACAGTCCGGACTGGAGTGGTTTTCCCGCTTGATTGACACTGGCTCAGTGGCTTTTAGTTGGCAAACGTAGCCATTATACGCGGTGAAGTGTTCCGACTCACACATGTTGGAGTACACTTTGAGCGTCATTTCGGGACGTGTGTTGAACATTTCGAGGTGTATTTGTGGGTAGGTGTGGCAGACACAGCTGTCTTGTTTGAGTAGAGCTGTTACGTGGCATGTTGTGTGTTCACACACACAACATGCCACGTAACAGCTCTGTTGTAATGTTTCAGTTAGTTCAGTTATTTGAGTAGGTGAAGTGTTAACTGGCACAAAAAGAAGAATGTTTTAGGTGGCATCTAACTTTGTATATTCAACGCTTGAAAATACTAATAATAGACTTCAAAGACATTTAATTATCTGCCGCTCTGTATTTAAATAGGCAAGTCTGAAAGTCGCCCAAAAGAAAAAGGAAAGAGAAATCTCCCAAAGGTTTTTTTACAGCCACTTAACATCCGTGTCCGATCTAAATGAAGACACCATGATTACGGAGACCAACAAAAACGCAAGCAAACGGCAATTACATTGGAATTGCTAAAAGGACCCACCTGTTGACTGCCGCAGACGAGAATGTTCTCGAAAAAGATTTTATTGGTTGAAAACGTTGGCTTTCCGCGACAGATGTTCTGCGGGATTTGCTCTCAACTTGGAAAACTTGTGTTTGAGAACGCTTTTCAACTTTGAATACTGCTCAGTTCAGAGCTCTTTAGCTTATTTTTTGTGACTGTTTAACTTTATCTGGAAACTGCTTTTACCTGAGTCTGTTTTAGTGAATTGCTTAAAATAGAAGCTGAGATATGATAAAAGGATAGATTACTGGTTTACTCGTGTATTCTCAAGCAATATTTAAGTTTTTAAGTTGACTATTTGTTTATCACGAGTGTGTTATCAAGATATTTGTGTTCGCTGTATATTTTATGACTATTTATGAGACTGCTACTTCCAATTACGACACATTAAACAACGAAACCAACCCCTAAATAACGACAAACAAAATCAAATTCATTAGCACATTATAATGAAGTTGGGGAAAGTCCAAAAAGCACGATATTCGGGTGAAATTGATAGGAGAAATTTCAACAAAAACTGTGGGCTATAAGCTTGCGCGGGGAACGCCACACACGGAGCAATTATCTAAAACACACACGACGTTTAACCTCAAATTTCACTAATGAAAATTTCCGTTGGTTGGTGGCGAAGGGCGCACCTTATCGCTTATCTGTGGGATTGCTTTCGACCGACAGTCATTATCGTATGGTGTTTCCTTGTCCGACAAATAGGTCGGACGATTTATTCACTCTGATATTCAATAGGCTTACTGGTTGTGGAGAATGGATAAAGAAAATTCTATGATTTTTACCTTCTTAATATGCACTTTTATATTTAATAATACCTTTATTACTTAGTTGTACTTACCTAGGAAAATGAGAAATAGGTACATAATAAATTTAAAAAAACCTTGTTTATATAAAACAACTTCCAAATTCCAATTTCATTTGATGCACGATCAAAGAATGTATTTCAATTAACATTGCTTAATGAACTGGCGGACAGTAAAATGTTCTTATTAGTTATTATGAAGGGTCCTCTACACAGTCACAAAGTGAGCTGGCTTTATTACACGAGCGGTACAATAACTAAAATTAAATGAAGCCACAAACAAACGCAAGGGTCGCTGGATGCACGACACAATTTATGTCGCCATTTCCCACCGGCCGCCTGTATCGATGTCGTTTGCATCTGAAATCTTTCGAGCCACGACTATATTAGAGAGGGGAATTGGCTGGGATCTTAATTTATCGAAGTTTTTATGGTTTAATTAACGGAATTCACTTAGGCGAGGGTCCTGCGCGGCGCGGTGGCGCGCGGTGCGACGCGACGTCGCCGCGGTTTGCGCTTTATTTTATACTAATAGATGTCCCTGGGCCGCGCTATAATTAGCGCCAGAACGCCATTGAAAGTTTTAATTGAAAAGCCTTTGTGCAGTTTTATAGTCCGTTAACAATTTTAGAGTGTATTTTCATGCAGTCGCCGACGAGCCGCCGCGCTGTGTAATCTTGACACCTCCGCTTTGTCCTGCAGACGCGACGCGCCTACGCCATATTATTATTTTAAATATTTTGCAGAAGCATCCTGTTTGTGCTTTAGGCTAATTTATTTACTTCTTTAGCGGCACATATTTACCTACTGAAGAGTTCTTCTTTTACTATTCAATGAATCGGAAGTTGTTCGGGCTTGTTCGGAAACTTTTGGAAATAATATGGCGACAGGTACCTACGGGGCCTCAATAAAGCGAGGCGCACGCGGCGAAACTTTTCATTGTATTATTACAACATTGTTCTTGAAATACATACTAAATTAATTCACCCTTCCGAAATTTGGGATTCAAAACTGTAAATTTGTAGCCTCTTGCCCCAATTATTATAACATTTATTCTTTATGGGGTAAACAGATCCCTATTTATTAGGGTTCATTATTCGAATTAATTTGTTTGTGTTATGTTGCGGGCGCGGGCGGGAGATAGAGGTTGGCTAACCGCGCGTAAAGAGGCTGTTTTGATATTTAAATGAGGGTTAGGCTTGATTGTGGCCATTGAGTAGGACCGCGGGCGGTCGAGCGGGCACAGGGCACAGGCAGGCCCGGGCGGCGATACTTGCGGCATATGGACTCGGGCAACCGCAAACGGACCGAATACTTTTGTGTCTTAATTATTTAAGATGCTTTAATGTTAGCAAAGGTCCCGAGAAAATAATGTGGACAATACATTAGATGAAGGGCAGATAAGTACCTACTTAGGCCAGGCACACCTACATATTAGGTACTATAGCAGTATCTACAAACGCCACATGCGAACTACTCGTCATACTGACGTCACGCAAAATCCTGCATCTCGCAAGCAGAGTTTACCACGCAACTAGCATATCGACGCTTGAAAGGCAAAATTGACTAAGCGACAAAGGGCTATTTTTACAGGAGAGAAGTTTAAAGTTTAACTTATCATAAAAAATCATATTTTATTTATTTTGGGTATGGTTGGATATAACGAACTGAGGGTCAGGAGGGATCTCGCACTCACCTCGTACATATTCAAAGTACTTAGAGGAAAGGTACATAATGCGGACATATTAGGGCACATAGGTTTGTGTGTTCCGGACAGGTACGTGTGGCGACGACGCCAGCCACGGCTGCTGGCAGAGCCGCGCGCTCGGACCAATCTTTTAAGAGAGGCGCCACTGACGCGTGCACTCCGCACTCTCAACCTCATAGCGAGTGACACGGACCTATTCTGTTGTTCACTCAGTGAGTTCACAAAGAATGCATTTTTTTACAAAATTTAATTTTAATAATATGTTAATGGTATAAGTTAAAATAAGAGTATAGATAAGTACACTATCGCAATAGGTTTTCCTGTAATGATAGTGTAAGTTGGAAAATAAATAAATAAATAATAAATAAATAAATAAATTCTTGTAATCATCCTACAGGCGTAGTTCTTACTGTTTTAGAAATCTTATTTAATCATCAAAATCATAATTTATATGATTAAGGCCCGTATTACAGAACGTCACTCAATACTCAAGCATTACTTAAAACTAGTTTCAACCAATCAAATGGCTTGAATCTAGTTTTAAGTAATGCTTGAGTATTGAGTGACGTTCTGTAATACGGGCCTAAATGTTGTTCTGTAAAGTTAGCTCTATGTCGCTAAGTCAATTTTTCCTTTCAAGCGTCTATATATACAATGACCCGACATGAATCATTAGGCCACGCCAGATACAACACTCGTCTGGTCGGAGGATCCTCCATTTTCTGTGGAGGATCCTCCCTTTTCTATGGAGGATGAGTGAACTTTACACCCTGTTCCTCATACCTCTATAATTACCAATTTTATAATAATCTTTAACTGTATAAACATTTTAAAATTGCTCAAAAAAAAAACAACATCGGTTTTTTTTTTTTATTATTTTAACATTACCTCAAGATCTTGGCCCAAACCCCCAATAACCCGATACACCAAATAAAAAATTAAACCAGTTTAAATTAAGTACTTCATCATCGGCCAGTTGAGGTAACAATAGAATCGCTAATTTTCAATTAGGGTTCCGCAGAGCGCGCTCGGGATCGGTGGGTTCCGATTACAAAGCTAATTACAAGTGTCGCTTTCGTTACACCGCCCGAGTGTTTCCGAGTGTTCTCGAGTCAAGAGCCGAGCTTTTTATCGCTGTTTGGATCTTGTAGCATAACGTTGTTGAGTGGTTCTATTATAGGAAGTTAGGAATTAGGATTGGTAATTTATTAACTGTTGATTTTCAGTGTAAGCCGGTATGTTTATAAGTTAAAGCTAATCTTACTGTTACATGCCCTTGGTACCTTGGTACCTTGGCACCTTGGAGACATGGTACATATGAAGGCAAAATCATACCGAGAGGAAAGCAAAACATTCATATAATACCTTTCTGCCTTTATATGAAGATTGAATTATTTGGAGGCACAGTAGTGCCCCCGCCAAGACGAGTAAAGCGAAGCGCAAGGGCACTATCTACCTTTTCTCGAAGCGCTTCGTCGTTTTTATGAAGCCTCTTAACTTGGGTTCGGATTATACCAAATAAACAAAATTCTCGGGATATGATAATGAACTTATTAAACATATAAAGTTTCAATTGCATAGCTCTTATACTTTAGATTTTATTGATATCTAAAAACCCTAATTTCGTCACTGATTCACTGATGATCATCAAAATTCTTAGGGTACTACCTGAAGTCCTAGAAAGTTGAAATTTGGTATGTAAGCTAGTGTTAGTACACAAACAACAAAAAAATTCTAAAACTTGGAACTTTTACCGTCCAACCCCTTAAACTAGGGGATGGAAGTTTGTATTGAGACTTCCACAAATTCTGATGCTAGAGATCTGAAATTGATATAGAGACTCCTTGTTATAAATAATAAAATACATAAATTTCAGGATTTTAGTAAATCACCCCCAAAAAATAAAATATAAGTATATTTTTTTCATAAGCAACTTACCAAAATAAGTGAAATCCCACCAAAAAAAGTTTCATGCAAAATATTGCCAAGACGCGACCATATGGCTCGCTCTGTCAAAAAGTTATCAGATCACATGTAGAGCCAAGCTTGCAAGACTTAAAAGAAATTCACAAAGTACTTAGTATATTCAAAATATGTGGGTTGGCCGTTTCGCGGTACCATCACATGAGCGTTAGGTGAAAAATTTATTCACTCTTCATTACTTTTCTGTTATACAATATAGTTCTTGTAGTATCTTTTGACTAAGGTGTAGAATTTGTGATGTTAGGGCTTGTAGAGTTAGAAGCTTGGCTCTACATGAGATATAACTTTTGACAGTGCGAGCCATTATGGTCTCGTCTACAAAATAAAGGGCTCGAGGAGACTATTCCAAATATTTATGACTTATGACCCTGGGGTCACCACGGTCATTTATTATTTTTATTGGGTCAATAACATTTTTTTTCTATGCTAAAGGTTTATGCAAAAGTGTGTATGAGACAATTCAACAATCACTTAGGTCTTAAGTCATATTATTGGGATCGTCAAAAATAATAATTAATGGAATATATAAACACTAAAAGGTACTCTTTCTAACACACAGGATGTTTCGTATTGAAAAAAAGAAAAAGAAATTATTGCTTAGCATTGTTTATCTTTTAATGCCTCCTCTATGTTAGTTTTAACTCTTTGTAAAGCATACATGACATTAATTTATGACAATGACGGGCAGTGACAATTATTATGAACGATAAAGAAGGTGCTGCCAGTACATACTTTAAATACTGGACTTATTTATTTAAAAATGAAATTGATACTTTAATCAATTATTAAATATTCACAGCGGTGTAGTTATTATTTATTCAATATGCTTTAAATACAGTTTTGATATTTTATATTCTAAAAATACTCGTGAAATCATATCAATTCTTACAATAAGCATATCCCAATTACCATCTTACATATTTCCAAAACTGGCAACATAAGCATCTCCTCAAATACTTGAAATAAAATAATAATATTTTATATAAACATTTTTTTCTGCAAACATTTGCCAAGTAACGAAAGCTGTGGGTTGATTGGGATTTCAAATATTATCAGGAATTTTTTAAATATTATTTACTTTTGTCCGTACTAGGCCACAAAAAATCTATGTCCTTTCTACTATTATAATAGGATTGAATATTACCCAACACAATGTTATAATGCTATCGTTATGGTAACTATTTCACGGATCCCTTGCATCAATAACAAAAGCAAAAGCACAGTCGATATTGTGCGGAAACACAAATGTCTATTTGCGGGAACAAAATCATATATTCAAACAGACGTCAAGCTTTCGACAAACGGAAGAATGAATGAATGCAAATCTTCCACGATTTCAGGCCCGTTTCACATTGAATACATTTCACGAGGACATCTTGTCGACTACATTGAGTGGGCCCCACAGACCCACCTTTTATAATAAATATTTTTTTATTGTAAAAATATGAGTATGGATGGGACCCACCGTTTGAGGTAAAGGATCGTTCTCAACTCGACAACTTTTTAATAAAAGGAAGATTAGGAAATCGGCTCGTCGCTTACATTTATAGTAGATGTGAAGAATGTCATATAAGGCGTAACGCGCTCGGATACATTTCACACCTCGCTTGACGCTTTCCCTAAATCTGTTGTCATTTCGGCGCAATCCCGTGGAAATAGGGGCAGGAATCCCTCGGATAGTCGCCAGATATTTGGAGCTATTTCTCACACGAGCACCCCTCCCGCCTGTCCGCTACCCCTCCCCCTTACCCTCGTAGCAATACCAACTTCTCCTTTTAAATATTTCAGCGTGTAAAAAGTGAAGTCGTGTTACCCTTGTTACTGCGCCTGATTTTTCTACAGTCTTACAAATGTAACATGACTTATTTGACAAATCTCTCGTTATTTCCTTAATATGAAGTGTGATATGACTCGAGGAAGTTAAATTCGTTATAAATTTATAAAATCGCTACGCATTTTTCCTATTATAAGCTTTCGGCGTCGTTTTACTTTTTTTCCTATCAGATTAATATTTTATTATGCAATTTACGCTGAAATTTTCCTGTTACGACGACGGCTCGTCAAAAGTCTTAGCTTTATTTGGGAGATCATCAAGGGTTCTGAGAGTATGGGTCTCTGGTGGGCATTGAGCAAAGCTCTTTGAAGTAGATACCCAAATAAAGTGTTCTCACGTTTTGAAATTAATATGCTATGAGCTGTCATAAACACTTCAAACTGTTGAGTCTTTAAAGATTATCTTGAATTTTTAAAGCTCTATTTATAATACATAGCAAAAGCAGAAAACATATACGATTTTGTCCGAAGCAATAATAGGTTTCATAGCAGTTATAAAAGGGCGGCATTGTTTATCTTACCACAGAGAACGTATATTTCAAAATACGAAAACGAGTCTACGTATTGAAATTTGGCATTGTGTTGACAATCGGCGGTGAATGAGATGGTCCGAGCGACCGCGGTTATCGTTTACTTCGGTCTTCTATTAACAGACAGCTTAACTTGGCTCCGCGCCATTTGTGTTTTTCCGTGCAGACAAATCGGTAACAATAAAACGAGGCCCTCCTTCACAATGCCCGCACGCATGGCCTGCTTTTAATTTGCCGAACGTATATATCGGATCGTGCGCTCCGCCGGGGATCGCTTAAAAACACTCCCCGGAAAATCCCGCCGGTGTGCCCTCCGCTTAAGGCTCTTGTCTGTTTTTAATACCTCTATTTTTATTGCATGTGTAAATTTCCACATTCAACCTCTTTTATTTGTACTACAAACAAATCGAAGCGTCCGCAATTAAGGGCCGATCGATTACTCATCAAATTATTGGATTTTGAGATGATACGCTAAAGAGTAGAAAGTAATTAGAGCGCGTACTCTCTCAGACGTACGATGTTTTGTTGATAAAATTCAATAATCCGGCCCGAGGCGGATCTCTTTTCATGACGCCTCTTGTCATCCCCCGACTCACCCCTCGCACTCCACTCGATTCCGATAGCATTCTTATGTAATCAGTTATCTTGTTTTTTCATTTCCTACACCATATTTAAGGACGATAAAGTACTCGCAAAAAGTTATTTAAGTCCCGAGTATTGCTCGATACAAATAAAGTTAAATTGGCAAAGTTGTCCAA
Organism: Globia sparganii; assembly: GCA_949316385.1. Lineage (NCBI taxonomy): Eukaryota > Metazoa > Arthropoda > Insecta > Lepidoptera > Noctuidae > Globia > Globia sparganii. The sequence goes on from OX438670.1 coordinate 9,454,957, forward strand.
CAAGAAGAGGGATAGGAGGCACTGGTGATATCCATTACGATTCTTCCAAATTATTTTGTAGATATAAATTAGTTTGAGGGATCATTGAGGTACTCGCTACAACATTCTGGCGTCAATGAATATATTTTCACGTCGTAAACAGAGCAATAGCTGGGCCAATTTGTGTAGTCCGTATGTAAGTGGAAAATATGGTGGTTGGTTAGTTGCAGGGCGGGCACCGGCGAGGCGGGGGGCGCGGGGGGTGCGACGAGGTGCGTGTTTGCACCTTTTGTAGGGAAATGGAACAATTAATTAAATTAGCACTTAAATGTATGGTCGCGGTAAGGACGGGCGCGCCGCAGACAACAGTTTTATTAAAACTATACTTCTTTCAAATTGCTTGCGGGCTTAGGTGTTATGAGTTTTATACTTCTCGGCCATTATTATAGAAACTATGTTCTCATGCAGTTTCACGGTAATTGAAGACGTAAATAGAAATTAACTTGATTCAACGTTAACATGAATATTTTTTCGATTATTTACCTACTTAATTACAGTTTTGTCAAACAGCTGAAAAGCTCAACCATAAAAAAAAATAAGAAACCTCATCCACACGACCGTACAGTCCGTGGCTAATCCACTTACTGAATTCGATTCCCGGCCACACCCCCCATTTATCATACTACCATCGACTGCTCCATTCATTAGCGGTATCATCACTATCTAATTTACACCTTATACAGTTGACAATAAACTCGTATTGCTTTAACAACGTACGAATTACAAGTTCACTAGCCTAATGTGGTAATGGACAGAGTTCTTCACGACTTTATGGGCTGTCCACGTCGACACATTAGGCGATTGTTTTTCCCTTAAATTAATTACTGTGAGTTGACGTTTTTATGTTTTAATGAATGAATTTAGGTTTTAGATTAACGAGGAGCTCTAGTTTTTTTGTCCTAAAAAGTGTAGGTATAGGTGACTAACGTTAATTTCGTTTATGTTTGTTTAAAAGGAGCTTTTCCTATAGGGTAAGCAGTAAGGGAAAACTACTCATCTTATTTTCCAAGTAGGAATTAAAACATTTTGGATACGAGTATTATCACTTTAACAGTCATGGCCCAGAGGTGACAGCCCCGACTTACGAGATGTAGGTCGTGGGTTCGGGCCCAGGCAGACGCTTAACTTTGTAAATATATAATTTCATCACCTCTGCACCAAAAACGTTGAAGGAAAACATCGTGAGGTAACCGGCATAACCTAGAAACAAAAATTCTAAGACATGATTGTGTGACATCAACTATCAACTCGCACTGGGCCCGCTCAGCCCACTCCCTCTCGAAGAGAGCAGGCCTGTGATCCAGCAGCAATAGGCTGATTATGCTATGATAAACTATTGTAACTAAAAATCCTATCACCAAAGAAAAAGAAAGAAAGAAAAACATTTATTTGGCCCAGTACCGTAAACAATGAACACATTTGAACAAATTAAGGACTAACAAAAAATTAAACTACCAACTTCTCTTGAACAACAACACTTTTGCCTGAACTTAAACCTTAAGGGGACTACAGGACATAAACGCAAGTTTTATAATGCCTAAAAGTATATGATCAACTACAGTAAACAAAATCAGAAAAATTATGATATTCTTCAGGATATATGCTAGTTAGATAGTGTGTTGAAAACATATAACTAATTTGATACGATAGAACAAAATCACGAAGATACCTCAAAAATTTCCTTTTAGCGATTAAAAACCATACTAATAAACATACAATCATTCTGATTTTTTGTCAGATTATTCTACAAGCAACATATTAACGTAATACTTAGTGTTTTATTTTTGTAAATTGATAATTGCTTCATATTTTGCAATAAATTACCAGCGTTGTGTCATCGCGCTTCTCTTTATTTTCGATGCAGTCCGACAGTGACCGCGCTTTAGGTCATGTAGTCCCCTTAACACTAACAAAACAATAGCCATTTTACGAACCCGAAAATACATTTTCCAAGCCAAAAATCCAACAAACAGTCGTTTTATTTCCGTGTAACGGTAGTGAATGAGTGCAGGAGGGAGTGCGTTCAGCCGCGGGGTCTCCCAGATCCGAGCTGGGGCTCAATCATCCACTCGAGACGTTTCCGTTGTCTGCGCCCGAACGATTATTTTACGCGGTCGATTGCTACGGAAACCACGGAAGAAGGACGCAGGGGGCGATTCGACATTATGTTACGTTCTTAAGTGTGTCTCTTGAGTTTTTGGGGATGTTAACTTCGAGATTTTGATTTTTAAAATGGTTGGGATTGAAAATTATTAGTTTGTTGGGCAACCGACAAGACTGAGAAAATTATTCTAGTTGGTAAATAAATACGTTTTGATAGATAGATATATAATTTATTTGTCCAAAACATAAGTATACACACACATGGCATGCAAGATGTTACATAAAATCATAGCACAGTCATGTTTTGCCTTAACGGCGTACAAATATAAACAGGTAGGCTATTGTTATTAGTAGGTTTGTCCATTATTCAAAGCAATTAACATATCCACGTTGTAGAAAATATTAATGTTTTTTTTTTGCTTTAAAATAGTTTACCTCATTTCATGTCTGATACAGGTACCTATTTATACAGGTACCGATATATACAGATACCTAGATATACACCTGTATATCTAGGTATCTGTATATATCGGTACCTGTATATGTAAGTACCTACCTGTACATCTAGGTACCTACCTAGATGTACAGGTAGGTACTTACATATACAGGTACCTAAATATACGAGTAAAGTATATACAGATATTGCTTTTAGAATTACTAAAACCATTATACATATAACAAACAACAGGTAGATACTTAAATAGGTTCTCACAAAGTTACAAATGCCTGTATTACCTACATTTTTACTTCGCACCTGAAGCTTCGTGAGTTTTATCAGTTTTTCTAAGAAAAGGGAAATATATAGATGTTTTTAATGTAGACATTCTGTTTTTCTTTAACTCTGCGGAAAATTCGGCATCGTGTATTATGTAACGTACCTACTATCTTGGTATGTCATATTTTAACGAAATATTTTTATAGTAATAACGAGCGATAAATTACAAATAAAGTATTTTCAGTATAATTTACATGTTTAGACTCTGTACCTATTGAGTGACCAAAACACGTATAATTTCATGAAAATAATAGAAACACTCTTATAGGCCAATTAAAACAGGATTACGAACAATTCAACCATTATTAACATGCACTTGAAAAGCAAATAAGGTTGAATTAAACGATCCTAAAATAATATCAATGGGTAGAACACTGATGTTATAACAGAAAAATATGTAACAAATATCTGCATATACAAAATAAACCCGAAAGTATTGTTAGGATATTTTCATTTCCAAAAACACAGAGCAAATAAACACGAATATCGTATCGAAACAGATTTGGGAAGTACTAAAAAATATAAAAATGCCAATATGATTAAAACCTCACCGATTTTCGTATAACCTAGCGGAGAGCTCTCATTCAATATAAATACCTAAGTACCTATCACTGGAATGAATATTAGATTTCACTATCGCAACAGCGAAGTCTGTGGAGTCGAACTTAGATTTTCACTGTAAATATTTTTATCGCGCCTATATACTCGTAGCTATCGGATATTTGACATGAGGTATTTGAAATTGAGTTTTTTAATATTACTCGTATGTTATTGCTGTATTGAGCAATTTTATTTGAGTATTACACGTAGGAAGATAATAATAATAACATCTAATAAGATAATAACATCTACATTTGCCGACTATTTCTGTTTCATTTTTATTTTGTAGATTCTATTATTATTTTATATATTATTTTATACGGGTTTTATAAATTATTTTATATAGATATATTATTTTCTAAGTAAATCTATTATTATATCTGTAGATTTATTTTTCTAATTACCTACTCGAGTTAATTATCTTTTTGTATGCGAGTTTATTATAATTTCGTTTCGGTGACAAATAAACCAACTGTTTTTCATTCTTCTTTTCTTTCTATTTATATTTTTATATACATATATTAGGTATCCACCTAAATTATTGATGTGCCTAAAGGTAAATTGTTATAAAAGTATATCAATATCCCTTCGTCATTCTAATGGTGGTTCAGCACATTTAAGATGTCGCATCTGATCAAGTAGGGACATATCGCAGTTTCGAAAAACTAAACGCACGACACGACTCCACATCTCTCTGGTTATTCGTTTCGGTTGTTTAGGGGCGTCGAGTCTCCCCTATTGATTACCCAAAAAGCGGAAAATAAAATTGTGTACCTCTAGGCCTCGTCGTAACACAATACTGTGGTCGATGGGCCCTAAGAATTTATCGCAAAAACATACTAAGTCTGCCCCTCGGATACGACCACTTAAATGAATGAAATCCTATTTTTTGTGATAAAATTTAATTTTACGACATTTTTTTGTTTCATAATGAATTACATTTTAAGCCTCATCCAGATTCGGTAAGCCAAGATGAGACACCGCGATGTCGAAAGTTGGAGAGCAATTTGTTTTACTATGAGAACTCGATTAGCGACTCGAAACTAAATTACTGTTCTGTTGGTGTTTATAATCGAGTGACTAGAGTAGGGATTCTAATTAAAGTAACACGAAAGTATTTCCAGGATGTTACGATGATGGATAAGTAGATTTTTCAATAGGGTAGTAGTAATTGGAACGTTTTTCCAATCTTACAAAAATTGTTCTTATCTTGATTTATACAAATCTATACTCATAAATTAGATTGAAGTACGCAAAATACGCACATTGACGTGGAGTTGCGGACACCAGCCCATATTACCTACTCTAAGTGTCTGTTTGTAATGTCAAAATAACAGTTTTTTTACTAAATGCGTAAGAAACTATGTATACGGTATTTATAACAAAAAATCTAGGTATTTTTAAAAATTTTGTCTCTGTCTCTCTGTTTGTTCCGGCTAATCTCCGAATCTAAGTACCTAATTATTTCTAGAACCAAACACTGAGTATAAACGCTAAGAAAACTTCAAATAACCCCTCTTCACCTCACGCTATTCGACAACAAGTGGTACGACACGCGCGTCGCTCACTGCCGACAAACTTCACCGACGCGGCTTCCTCTCCGCAATCTTTACCGAATAAAGCAGTTTAGTAAACCGCCGCCGAACTCCCGCCTCCCTTTATTATCTATTTATGAACAAATTTAAATAGACCGGCACCCCATGAGACTAACATTCGTTTAGTTTACAACCTCACAGGTAACAGCCTTTTCTGGTCATATTTTATGCATATGGCTTAGATTAAATGGCTCCGAGTCAGGATTTTCCTGTCTATAAGGGATGATTAAATGAGTTATGATTTAGAAGAAAGGCTTTTTCCTAGTGTTTTTTGTTAATATGAGAGTACCCCTCCAGTAAGGTACGAATTACCACTACAGACAAAGTTCATAGCAGGCAATGAGGAAAGCTATAAGGCTAAGCTATAAGGCTATAAGGAAAGCTATATGTTCATGTTCCTTGATAATGTATTGAACGAATATTTCTGGAAAAGACAGTTTGCAATAGAGTGCAAGAGCAATTAAAAAAATTCTAAGAAAATTGAGCATTTAACTTAAAAGAAAACCGGTCAAGTGCGAATCGGTCTCGCGCACCGAGGGTTCCGTACAAATTTGTGGGTATGTTACTGAAAATTTACAGTTTTCGGATTTCTACCTTTACTTGTGATACATGACATTGCTTCTTGCCAAATTTCATGATTCTAGGTCAACGGGAAGTACCCTATAGTTTTTGATTCCCTTGAGAGTGTCAACATATTATGTGGCATAAACGGAACATAAACGCCCGTATCTTTTGATTGCGTTGACTTAGAAGTTTGATTATTTTACTGCTTCAAGGGATTGCAGCCCTGAGTATTTAATGTTAATTTTAACTTGATAACTCGACGCGTTCCTGAGAAAAAGGATATTGACAGACGAACAGACAGACGGACAACGAAGTGCTCTTATAATGGTTCCGTTTTTCCTTTTGAGGTACGGAACCCTAACTAGAAGCTTAGAACAAAAGAAAAACTCGATAAAACATGCTGACAGAGATAAACATAGTCTGCATCTTCCTTAGCACTACCGTCACAAAATCACAACTATACCATCATTATTTTTGATAAAAATATGTCCTCAAACTTACCCGCATCGGTAGCGGAAGCCCGTGGAGTAATATTTTGATGTTCATAATAATAATAGGAGCTGCGACACACACGAGGGAGGAGGGCGCGGATTTATTCGTATTTTATTACTTTTTTACGCGTCCCGTAGACCCGCAGTCGCTGCCGAACATCTCCTAACGTTACGACCCGCCATATTGTGTCAGATATAGCACCTTTATTAGTATTATTAGTATTTATAAGTTAAAAATGTGTGTGCAGGAAGAGGGCTAGTAAGTTAGGGGAAGATATTTAGAGGATAAAGATTTAAACGAATGCTCTACCATGATGCTTAAATTGAAAGAAGGTAACTCACTGATCCGTCATCATAACTAAGCATTTTATAAGAAATCTGTTGAGCTTGCCAGTCTGCTGGCTGTGGGAGAATGGGAGTCAAGCTTGTGGATTCAGGCGGTCCCGTCGTCCACCATAGGCACTATGACGAATGTAGCATCGTATCGGCGCGCTGCGTGTCTCCGCTTGGGCGCACCTTGAACACAAGGTGCGCCCAAGCAACAGCTCCGCATCGCTGTCACTGCGGTGAAGACGTCGACAGTCTCGGGCATCATGGCCTGTCCTGCTGCAGGAGCGCAGGTTGCATAGCACGGCACGCCAGCATCAATGATATTATTCGTCGAACCCTTGTCACCGCTGGCGTAACAGCGGTGTTAGAACCAAACGGCTTGGTACGTGACGATGGGAAGAGACCAGGCGGCATAACGTTGTTGCCTTGGAAGGTGGGCAGGCCTCTGGTATGGGACGCATAGTGTGTCGATACCCTTTTGTCATCTCATGTTCCTAGCACGGCGGGCTGTGCTGGCGCCGTTGCTGCGGCTGCTGAGACCCTCACGCGGCGCAAATACCTTATGGGTAACTACAGCTTTGAGCCTGTTGGTGTCGAAACGCTCGGGACATGGGGCTCGAGTGCGCGTCTCCTTTTTAAGGAAATTTATCGCCGACTGGTCGACACTTCACGCGACCAGAAAGCTGGGTCGTTCTTGGGCCAAATTGCATAGCCATTCAACGTGGCAATGCTGCCAGTCTTCTGGGCACATTTCCGGAGGACAGTGATGAGGACGAGTACTTCGACGCCTAACGGCCAGTTTCTTCATCAATAATAACAGCCAGAGTTACGTCACAAAAGTCAAAGTAATGGTTAAATTTGTTTCTTCACTATTTTAGCTGTTACTTGAATGAAGAAAAACATTTGCCGATTAGTAAATGTCAAGTAAAAGTCAATACTTTGACTTATTACTTTAGTTGTTGATGAAAAAACTGTCCGTAAGTGTCCTTTGTTTTTGTATTTATTTGTATAGGTAGTAAATTAGTTAGTCATTTCATTTAGTATCTAGTAAAAGTTCTAATATTTCTTATTTAACTAATCTATACAGGATTGAAGCGTAAAATGAAAATATTGGTAAGATATGAAATTCTTAAATCGCTCATCGTTTTCATTATTTTGTTGGATTAAGTACTCTTAGTTATGTTCATAGCTTAATTGAAGTGCCAGCTACAATACCTTTTTTAATGGTGTAGGTTTTTTTTATTTGGAATTATATCGAAAATCCCTTAAAAAATCAAATATCTCGAAAACTATTGAATGTTGGCCATACATATGGGGGTTCAATTCGTTGCATTTTGGCCCCCCTATCAGCTCCTGACAGACATACGTCGAATTAAAAGTAATCATGTATATCCTATAGATATTTTAGTTTATTTTATGAAAATACTGAAAACATATTCATCAGTTTATCAAAAAAATATCCAAACAAAAAGTTCTGCAGCTTTTCAACATAACATATTCAAGTGAAGTAACCCTTGCTTACCCTTCTCAATAAAACCTCACTATCGTTGTTAGAAACCAAAGGAGTGTAAGAAACGTCGATTTAATCCAAAACATTGTATCAGAGCGCGGAGATGTGAGAAAATAAAAATAATAGCAGTGTTTGAGCCCAATGGCCGGAACGGGCCGCGAGTGTTTGCATTTGATAAGACGATACTACCCTCCCCGCCACCGAGGGTTCTCCCGATACGCTACATACACCACCCAATGTTTCAGACGCCTTTTGTTTTTATTTAACATGCTCCTCTCTCGTGACTCCTTTGATTTTTGTGGCTGCTGTAAAAACACTCTCAACTGTGACTGTGGCCTGAAACAAAGTTATTTTGTCACTCCATACTCTAAAATAAACGAAACCTTGCTAGTGGCTCGAGTTAGCCTCACGTACAGTGTACACAACCAAATAAAATATGAGCTGACAAACGCGGAATTTTGTTCCGCCACCAAAGGGAACTGATGTCGGTACACTACAAATATTAACCCGCGTTATTAATGCAGAACATTGCGAGCGGCCACCGTCCAAAGGACAGCGCTCCACAAAAAGACCAAAACCGAAACACAATTTAAAAGAGAATTCTTAAAGAGCGAAGACGTTGCCCGGCAAAAAGATAATTTGGAGCGTCTGCCCGGGGCGGCGGGCAGGGCACGCGGGCAGGGCAGGCTTGCGTTTGTCTTTGCTATTGTGAACTTTTATTTCGCTCACTTTTATGAATTATTTTCAGCTGTTTTTATCACCGGCAAATTCAAATGGAAGCTTCAGGCGAGTTCTTTTAGACTTTAGTCCCAACCGCAATGTTTGAAATGTTGAGTTTAAACCACCCTTTGTTTTAATATTTAGCTACGAGTACGTTTAGAGCAGGTGGCGGGCGCTCGTGGAATACCTCGGCGACACTTATTTGAATAATTTTGATACAGAACTTAAATTGTCGGTTGAAAAATAAGTCCGTGTTCATGATGTATTGCATTTAAATTAGTCTGAGTGTATCTGGAAAATGAAATATGTTCGCAGTAATACCTTTTAGTCGTGACAGTCGAAATTATTGGAGTCTGTTTGTCGCGGCGTCATAGATGGCTTGTTAGCTCGCCTTGTCATGTTAATACATGTTGTGCGAGCTCGCGACTTAAATTACAGAACAGTGGGGTTATTAGTAGCTCGTACCATTGACACGGGTAATTGGTACGTGAATGCGAGTAAGCCAGTAATTGCATCATTATTCGCAACCGTCTCATTTACTTGTATTGTGTCTATTGATATGTGCGCCGTATAATTTGGTAACAGGATATATTCCTGCATCTCGATACCGCCTCATTGATGGATTAGCTTTGTCGTGTAGGACGTCTCTAAACAGAGAAGGCTTTATATAATAATCATACAGCTAAATACTGTATTACAACATGATCAATCCAGTAACTATGTCGTCTATTTACTTACTTGCTTTACTTACATTCAATCTGATCTAATCTAACTAGCCTGTATTGTCTCACTGCAGAGCAAAGGCCTCCCACTCCCTTTTCCACACAATTCTGTCTTTTGCCAGTCCCTACGGTAGGCTCGTCCCGACATATTCGTCTTGACCTGCCGCGATGGCGTCGTGCATTTATCTTTGTTTTTACTTACATTAAAAACGGTAAATTGTTCCACCGAACCGCACGTTACAAAATGTTGTTTCAGTGCGATTAGTGGAAGTGCTCAGGTGCTGTTCGTCCAAGTGCGGTTGAAATCTGTGCTCTGAGTGGAATACATCAATGTATTTGAATAGCTTCTGTTGGACATTATCACAGAAAATGTTCATGAGTGTCACCTTTCCAAATCAACAACTTTAATAAACAAGTATGTGCACATAACGTTACAGTCCCCAAACATGCAACGCGAAGAACACGTGAAAGTAAAACCTCATCAAAGAGACAAGATGCAACAAACAGACAATTGCAAACAGCGAATACTTAAATAAAAGAAACGAACGCAATAAAAAATAAAAGAAAACATTACGAAGCTTAAAAATTTATACGCATAGTGAACGTGCAGTCGCCCATGAGGAATTCTCTTCTCGGGCAAAACAAGCGAATAACGTGGACAAACAATATACAGCGCAGTTGACGAAACGAATGAAAAAGAAGACTGGGACTGCTCAAGTCTCAAATCCAACAAACGTAAAAGAGATTACCCACGCTCCAACTGCTTTCAACTTGTATAAACAAAAAAAAAGCTCAATTTGCGCGTTTTAAAACAAGGCGGAATTGCCATAGACCGGCAAAGACGGTGAGGAATATTAAAAACGCTTTTAAAAAACAACTCAGTGTGAGGGCAGCTCATTTAAATTTTTATTGTGACAAATGTCACGTTGAATTTTGGGAGAGATTTAGTTGAATCGTTTATTGTAATAGGGTTTTTATTAGCATGTTTTGTCCTGGTCCAGGGAAACGCCTCCTACCCATGTTGTGTGTGTGTATGTATGTACCTTTTCACATCAGGCATCTTCTCTGTGGCCTACCATAAGCCCGTGTAACTATGTATTGACTGTAGTCTTTAGTATATTTAAAGGTGACGTTAAGAATTCAAAATACATAGATGAGTTTGGAAAGTTATATCATAAACTTTCTCTAAAACTTCTGTAGTCCCTTAGGCTTGTGTTCAATAGAAGTCTGAAATAGATTACTTTAAATACCATTGATAGATTTAACTATGCTTTAAACCTACTTAATGTGTAGGTGTTGACCTACAAAATATAGTGGGTGTGAAAGTAGCTTTTAAAGTTCAATTAAATTAGGTTTTATCGTCATGATCCTGTTGTTATCTTTGATATTTTTAACTTTTAAAATAACCTCTGACAAGCCTTTTGGCGTGTCTATTTTGTTCTAATAATAATGCTTCACAGTCACACGTCAATAACAGCCGCACAGTTGATCGATCAGGTTAAGCTACGCTTGCCGTGGTTGGTCTGTGGATGGGTGACCATCTTTATATACCGAGACCCCTCCGTGCCTCGGAAAGCACGTTAGCCGTTGGTCCCGGCTGTTATTCGTGGATCTTTGACAGTCGTTACGGGTAGTCAAACGCCTGAAAGTCAAACAACCAGTTTTACCAAGGGGTATCGTATTACTCAGTAACTGGGTTGTGGAGGTCAGATAGGCTCCATGTAAAATACTGGTATTCAGCTGCATTCGGTTAGACTGGAATCTGACCCCAATATAGTTGGGAAAAGGCTAGGCAGATGATGAATAATGCTTCTTTGATAATCGTAAATATTCTTATTCACATATTTGACAAATGCTTTAGTTACGATTCTGTCTTCAGGTTTCTACGATCTTACTGCCCGCTTGATGTGACTTTCAAATTCCCAATTCCAATAACAAGTAAACTAAAATCGATACCCCCAAATTCTTAACCCACGGATGCCTCCCCCAAATACTACAACAGTAAAACAGATCACTAGTAAGTAATTTCAGCCCGTCTTGCCGAAACAGAGCTCATTTCCATAGCTAACGCTAAGCGATCAACTTACTCCGCAATATAAAGCGAGCGCGTATTTTTGTGTTAACCCCCCTCTGATTACACACAAATTGAAATAAATTGAATTTTAAACCTAACCGCCTTGCCCGAATCTGGGGAACAAGAGCCTAGCAGCGGTAGGGTTATTTGTTAAGTTTAGGGCTGGGAGTACTTTCTTAGTAAGAGCTTTTATTGTGTTGTTTTCAATGGTTATATAAATATTAGGAAAAGGCTTGGGTTTGGTTCGATTAATTTTAATTTTGTTTTTAACCTCATACATAACATTAAATGATACAGTACTTGATTAAATTATAAAGTCCCAATATAAAGCAAAAAGCGAAAATATATTTTTGAAAAATATATATATTTTTAGTCCTGTATTTGAAAAAAAAATATAACTCAATTTCGAATACTTAATTTCAAGAAGAACTGACAGTAGACAGCCCTACAAAATTAAAGTCAGTATAATGGCCGCGATGATTTCTTGGCTCAAAACGTCTCATAACAAGTAACTTGTACCCTCGTCACTCACAGTTAACTTTGTTTTCACTTATAAGCTCCGTTTTGCCTATCATTCAGATTTGAGTGCTTTTAAGTGAAAGTATGTCAATCGTAGTTATATGGGAACTACCTTCTGGGAAACTTATATTGAACATTTACGAATTGAAAAATCTTGACGAAATTCAATGGAAACTCTCTGAAAAATTTTAGACATAGGTACTGGATCCCAGCACGAGGTTTTGTGAAAATAGTTTCACATACTAACAAAAATGTTACTCTCGAGACAATTCCGAAACTAAATCAGTGCAAATAACGCAAGGTCCAGAAACAGGCCGATAGCTTACCACTGGTGTAAATTAGTGGTATAGTTTGAGCGTCGGACAGCGATTCCATTGCATTACTGCGGGGAGCCAGCCTTTATTGCTCAATTTGACTTTATTTAACGCAATTCGCAGGCGGCAGGGGGTTAGGGCGGGGTGAGGGGGCCACCCCACGCTCGCCTGACGGGGAACAGATGAGGTCCCACTCCAATCCACTTAGCACGCGGCAAGCCAGTAGGTGATCGCAATCTACAGACTAAGACGCCCGAACGCTTTCCACTATATTTCTTTGCGGCGTCCTCAACGAGAATTCAATCGACTGTTACGAAATGAGCAAATGTATTCCCCAACATACCAGACGAGGATAAGAAATGACCGCGTCCCTCCACTCCAGTCTGAGCTACTTAGGTCCAACTTTATGCAACAACAAACTATTGTCTCCGCCCGAAATTACTGTAACATTCATACATCTCCGTCAGCATGAAGCCGTGTCTACATTTTGTGCACGTGCATGCAAACTCGGCACAAGTTTGGGACTATCCAAATTTAATTTACCCGCCGCAACATCACGGGCTCACTCGGGGTTTATTTTGGTTAATTTGTGAACAAGTTTGTGCTGTAGAGTGATCTCCTTAACCATCATGTTTATTATCCGAGATACAGTATCGAGTCGGCCCTAATCTGGGGGCTCGAAGTGTACGGGGGCGTGAAGGGTGTCATTTTCACGCTGGCATATTGCTCGCCACCGAACCATAATTGAATAATAAAATTGTTGCGAATTTCGGCACAGAGTCCTTTGATTCGTTGCATTTGATGGGGGACACGGGGATACCGCTCGTTTTTATGTAAGACGGATTTTGTGAGATCCGTGTTCATAAAAATGTCGCGACGAGACTCGGTAACGATTTGGGAAGATGTAATTTCAAATTTGTATTATGTGATTATTTGTTGAGGTCTCTTTCATTGTCAGTTATTATTCGTAAAATTAGGGATTACGGCGCATGTTGCCTAACATTTATACATGAGAGAGATTTGAAATCAATATTACAGCTTTAGATATTTGGCACACACAGGGCTCGCATACATCTGGACCCCGAACACGTATGCGTTGCACACGTTATGGTGTCGCATGTTTTCTAAGAGACATCCTCTCCCACCTAATTTCACCACGCTGCATACTAAACAAAAATTTCCATTAACCAGGCGCTGTTTACAGTGAAATTCTTTTTTCATCAAACGAGATTTATTCCTTCAAAAATATGTAAAGTTGGGTGTGCGAGACACCTCGGATAGCGACCGATGGGGGCGAAATTAAAATAATATCTCTGCATTCGAGTCACGCGAAACATTAAGTTCGCCTCGCAATAAACCGCGCCCTTAAAGAGCTTCATTCAGAATTAAAATTTCCCGCCTGATGTCTTCCCGGTGACGTTTGATGGATCACCGACTTGTCTATTTTGTTTAATTTCAGAGGACGTCGAGTTGCCGCGTTCGTGTCAACTGTTCACGCCGTCACTAAAGTTGCCGTGTAAAATTATGGCAAAACAAATTAAAAGTTAATTTCAACACATCACCTGCCTGTTTTAGCGGTGTTATCAAATTAATTTATTATGGGACTGTCCTAAAAAGTTTTTAAAGTACATATTTGTCTCCATGAACTCATTTAGGGCATATTAATAAAATGTCTCGAAACTTTCATTAATAATTAACGGTCTGTCTGAAATAAGCAGTTACGTTCTTTATTTTGAGCTTTTGTAGTGTTTATCCAACAAAATTAGTCTACGTAATTTAAAGTTTGTCTGTTTGCCGTAGCATCGTAGCAAGTGCTACGGCGTAGCACTGAGCCGTAGCCGGAGTCGTATAACACGAAAATGACCGTTTCTAACAATATTTAAATTTGTTTAATAAACTAGTAATAGTACTACAGTAGGTGCACACAAATTACAGCGTAATATGATTGCGGAGTATTAAATGCGTCGTAAAAGCGCGCGGGTAGCGGTAAAATAATGAATATAAAATGCAGTAAACGAGTTAGAGGGCGGCGGATGGGGAAGACGTTTTTTAAAATCATTTGTAGTTAGTCGGTGTGGCCCACTTGGTATTCAAGATGGTGTGGTGCGGCGGCATCGCACATATTTTATATTTATTACCGCCAACAACGGCGCGATGTGTCGTGAAATTGCAGCGGCTTCAATATGCGCGCACATGCACGTCTTACTTAATACCGCTTACAGCTAGATAACATGATGATCATATTGAGAGCTTGCAAACGACCCACAACTGGGAACTGTGGGACACTAAAAATCCACCCGACATCGGTGTCCTTATGTAGAAAAATATTTTCCCAAACCCCAGTGATTTGCATTTCCTTAAGAACGAACTGCTCCAATATCGAAATCACATTATTTAGCAATAATAACTGTTTATAAATATAATTAAGAGGAAAATGCACGATCACAGCGAGCATCTTAATGAACGCCTGATGGAATCAATCATCCTATAATGAGATAATCAAACAATGACCCTCGATAATTTCCTGATACCGGCTTGGCGGTGTTGGCACAAGAAATTTGTCGGAGCAATATCGCGGGAATCCCTCCGAGGGAATCGCCAATTTTAGGGGAAATCGACGAAGATAATTATGTTTGAAGTTAGTTATTGAGTAGAGTCAACATGCGAGGAGATTAGCCGTCCCGTCCGCCGTCCACGACCCGGACGCGGCCCGGACACGGAGGCTCTCGTGTGTGCACACACTTATATTTGGGATGAGACTCAATTATCTAATAATACTTAATTATCTACATGTCATTTATGATTAGTTGATATTTCCCTTCGTTGAGTATAAATATACAGGGTGGAATCGAAGTCATGGGCATTATTTTAACCTAAGGCACTACTCACGATACTGATTGCATTAGGGCTATTAATACGCAAATCAAAAATATTATTAATGCAAGTAAGGAAAACCTTAAAAATGTAGTAAGTCAAATTGCACAAGGCTTATTATTGCAAATAAACACTTAAATTAATTAAAACAAAATACTTTGTTAACGCCAATAATTGTTGAAATATCAAAATCTTAAAGCGCAGTTACAGCGCAAAGCGAAATGTAAACAAACATCACCTGCGCGCGCGCGGGTTTTTCCTTACAAGTAATAATAACAATGGGCTACAAGACATTCCGTCCGGCGGGATTCCCTGAACTCTCTCCGTCCCACTCCCTCACTCGCAAAAATACGAATATCACCCCCGCGCGGGGTATGCTTCCCGCCGCAACACGAAGTCACGAACCCGGAACCAGTGTCATAACGACTGCGCAGGTGCATTGACGCGTAATTGATTTATTGATCCCGTGACGTAATCGCCGTACTCGCCGCTCGCGTCATACGGTGCTTGGATTGCAGTGTATTAAGTGTTAGTTTATTAGTTGTGTGTTGTGTGTGTGTTTGTGTACACGATGCCTCGACCGCGTAATGTGCAGGCTAGGTACACCAACCAACAATACCCACAAATGGTTGTAATTTACGATCGCACAAGAAATTTAGTATGAACTCGTGAAATGTTCCATCGGCGCTACCCGAACGACCCTATTCCTTCACGGGGTCTCATTCCACCAGAACCACTCAGAACCTGTTGGATTTTTCGTCTTTTCACGTGCCAGCACATGCACAAGCTCGTGGAAGAGCACCCGTTTACCCTCTGTCACTTTACCGACAAATAAGGTTTTTTCAAAACAATCCACAAGCTAGGTACGTAAATGTTTTTTTTTAATGTATGTTAGTTGACGTAGTTTTGACCGTCCTAAGCCGGCAAAGTACGAAGGGAAAATTGGAATTTATTATGAATCAATTCATTGGCAACTTACGAATGTCACGTGAGTCGGGCGGGGTCAAAGAATTCACGCCCAATGACGCGCGTACGGCGTAGTGTACCTACGCATTTGCTATCGAGAAGCGCAACTAATTTGATACTTTGTATGACTTACTACATTTTAAGGTTTTCCATACTTGCATTAATAATATTTTTGATTTGCGTAATAGTAGCCCTAATGCAATTAGTATCATAAGTAGTACCTTAGGTTAAAATAATGCCCATGATATCAAATGCACCCTGTATTAGGTACGTCCTGTTTATTAACTTACAAAAATATTTTCTTGGACTTACTGATAACAATTTACTGTTGAAAAACTAGATCTTTTAATAATGTAAGGTTTATTTAAACGTCCCTAAAAAATATTCTCTAGTTTTCTTTGATTTAGGTTCGAAATAATTCATGATACCTATATTTTGAGTATAATTTTGTTGTAATCTAAAAAAAAAATGGTAACCATTTCACAGTAGGTACATTTATTTTCAGACTCTAGTGGCATAACATCTGCCTTTTAACTCTTTGACTGGAAAGATATTTCAGTTTATCACATTGGAGTTTCAACCTCCTTATTGAGCAACAAGCTTTTTATGACTTCATTAATTAATAACCGAAACATACAAATTAGGAAATTGGGTTAAACATCACCTCGGCTCTGGGACCGCCCTAGTCTCTCGCGGCTTTGCTTACATATAAATAATTTTCACGCGATATTAGTAAAAGCGAGTAAGCCGATAGACGACTGAGGCCCTACGAAGGCTTTAATTTTGTTGATAGGTAATTTGTGAGCTGTTTGTTCCCTGGGGTGTATTTCTTAGCGAATCAACACTAGTGTAATTAACGAATTCGTTTAAAGTTATCGTTGGGATTATTTTGGGGGTAACCCTCTAGCTCTTTGATGTGTCGGTGTCTCGGCGGCGTGGCGGTGGCGTGGCGGCGGCGTGGCGGCGGCGTGGCGCGATCCGTCACCGTGCTCACTCGACTTGTGTTTTCAGCTTCAAGTCACACGTCACCGCATAATTTAAATCAAGTTAGTTTGATTAATGACGAAAGCAAATTGTCTTGGAGTTGATACCGGTTGATAAACTCGGTGTAGAGACGACATTCGTTTTAAATTAATGATGTGACTATATTAGATAAATGTGTCTAGATTTTAAATAGTTTTTTTTTATTTACAGGATAAATGAACTTACAAGATATCGTTATCAACACATCGAGTTAGCGTATTCAAGATCAGCACCCGATTCAGAACTTTACGATACGTCAAAATGTGGTACGACTTGCTTCGATTCACGGTTATTTTTATATTTAATATTATTAATTTGATTAAAAATGGTCGTGTAGATCGTCTCCAACCTCGTATCAATGATATTGATAAAAACTCATAATGATACCAAGCGAAGGCATCTTATTGGAAGATAAGATGCCAAGATCTCCCATCCACAAAAAAAAAGGCATCTGTATCGCAAAGTTCTGAATCGGGGGAAGAAGAGGACTAGAGGAGAAGGCGTATCGTCACTTCCTAGTAAACTGAAAATACGAAAGGTTAAACAAGGTTCGAGCACAAGATTATTTCCCAGAGCTACACAGTTAAATACTTTACCATATTTTAATCATAACCTCAAAATTTGAAACACTTTATTCCAATGTTAATTTCCACAAACAATTTCTTTGACGTCAGCCACAATATCCGCTCAAAACTAAGGAAAAATAAAAACTATTATCTTATAAGAAGACGATAAAGGAGAATATCTAGCTATTTTCCTACCGCGGATGTTTCAGGGCTGCAAATTAGATATCTTGAGCATCCAAAGGCTAAACGCTGGCGTTGCGTCTCTCGCTTCATTTGCATGTTAATTACCTGTCGGTCCTGCACAGTGCTGCCACCTGCGAACCCTTTGCCGACTAATTTTTGTTTCACTATTAGGTATTATGCATATTTTTGCTGAAGAGTTGAGCGTGTGATGGACTTCTGGCTTAAGATTTATTTTTTATGTTTAACTTCTATTTCAATTTGTACTCCGCAAAAGAAAATATTTATGAGGGCTTTTTGCCAGCCTAATCAGTGTCTTAGATTTGGATAAAAGCTTAATTCCTCATCATTTCAAATACCACTATCATTTGATAGGTACTTTTGATCCTTGGTGTCGTGCCCAAACATTATTTTTACGCATATGTCTGTGAAGATGAAGTCACAAAATTGAATTTACATAATTTTAAACTCAACGCTTTGCATAAAATTTATTTAAAACAAGTTTTTATCTCCAATCATAAATCACGTCTAAAACAAAGTCTATAAAAACTTTTAATCAGCCACTTGTTCAATAAATGTTTAAAATAAAAAATCCTCCATCCAAAACAATCTCAAACACGATCAGGGAAGATAACAAAAACAAAACACTGTCGCTTCCATAAAGCTGATTTATTATAAGCATCCTAATAGTTCCGCTAGCCTCCTTTGTTCCTAGTCAGGATTGGCAGTTCGATTATCCTTAGCTCTTGCAAAAAGGCATATAAAAATTAGTCTATAATGTCCCAGACTGCTTAAGTACACCGTGGGGAGTGAGCGAGCGCTACGTTAAATTAAAACGTCTGAAATATGAGACGCTGCGCAACTGAGAAAAACTTAGGTAGCTGCTAATACTGCTATTACAATTTGTTAATTAATTTTTTGACGGTTCACGTCTTCGTGATTTTGGGGGATTGGTTTTATTGGCGTTACTTGTGATATCAATTTTATGAACAGTATCTTTTTATCGCTTACGAGATTTATCTATCTATATAACCTTTAAGAAAGGTATCTTAACAAAGCCAATTATCGTCGAAAATAGATGAATTGAAACGACTAATTTTCTTTCTGTCATCAACAAAGGAAACGAAAACAATAATGACCTATTACAAAATTAATCCAAACAAAAACGAAAAACAATTACAATAAAACAGAAAAATACCTAAGCACTTATTGTCAAAATTACCCAGAAGCCTTTTAAAAATCAGGTTTACAAAAAACATGATGGAGTACAAAGCAACAATATAAACATGGGATTGTCCCCGGCGCGGCTCGCATTTACGTCCGCTTTATTATTTTTAAGTCGTTTGAGTGCTCTCTCGTTTGGAACTTTCACCTTTTCCCCCAGACACCGACTGAAAGTTAATTTCTTTTGGTGTATTTTAAAATTAATTTTGCTTTTGTGGCGACCGCGACCGCACGCCCCAGGACGAATTGTAAGCGGCCAAATGGTACAGCTCTCGGTTATAATAGCGCGGAAAAATGGTGGTAAATATTTTTATGCTTTTGAACAATTGCGTGATCGGACGCGCCTTTGGCGAAATAGGTTGTTTTTAATTAGAGTACCTACGTTACGATGCTGTTTATGTACTCTCTAATGTTTAATTAACTAGCTGTTTTACTTTGTGTCTAATTTACAGTGATTAGGCATCCTAATATTATAAACAACAAAACATAACTAACTGAATACAAACTGGATTTAGATAGCAAAACTTCAATTGAAATGTATTTCCACGGACATTGTAAAAATAACAAGTAGATTCACGATATTTTGAAATTCAGATTTCACAAAACAATGCCACAATTAAAAGCTAGCAATTTCATATAAAAAATTAAAACAAAAGTTCGTAGTTTTATTGGCAATGTGAACATGCTGTTGCTTGTCATAATATTTTAGTTCGAACAATAAAAGCGGATAAATGAACGACACTGTAATCGGCACGCGGCGCGACTGCCGTAAAATACAAAAGGATTGTGAAGCTAGTTTTGTACTGTCATACTATTTTAAACTTTATCAGTATGACGAAAAGATTTAATATTGTGTGGCGTTGAATTGTGAAAAATACTAGTTAAAAGTAAAAATACAATCGCAATAAAAATACAATTACTAGGTACACTTAATAAAATGACAATAATTATACTTGCGAGTCAAACGTGAAATTTATCTCATCAAAGTAATATAGGTAAGCTTTGTGATAATACAATTCAACATGTTTCTGGTGCTTTCCGAGAGCAAATGCATGAGTTACTATCAAAAATACCTAAATCGCTATAGGTGTGCCTATAAAATTTGAGAGTTTCCCAAGATTTCCATAGGATTCCCTCATTAGATTCCGACTTGGTGACAATTAGACCACCTTGAACAAAAAAATAATTTTTAAAATAGGTCTACAATTGACGGAGAAATCGGTAAACATATTATATAAAAAAACATACATAAAGTCGAACATATAACCTCCTTCTTTTTGGAAGTCGTTTAAAAATTATGTAAATAGTTTATAGGTCCCATTCAGTTACTCGTAACTGGGCGTGCGTCGGAATAACGTCATTCGAATCTTCATAACACTCCCGACTGGAGCATACAGCAATATTTGCATGAGTTTTATAGAGCAGTTGTGTGGTCGATCGGCTTTGGTTTTCAATATTTTATATTGGAAGTAGTGATGGAAAGGGCTGCTATTAAAAATACGTTTTTAGAAGCAGATGATACAGGTGTGGTTAGTTTTTTTTAACCGAGTTCATAAAAAAGAGGAGGTTATAAATTCAGTTGAATATCTAATATATAAAATACTCATGTCACGGTGTTAGTTACCATACCTACTCCTCCGAAACGGCTGGACCGATTTGTATGAAATTTTGTGTGCATATCGGGTAGGTCTGAGAATCGGCTACTATCAATTTTATTTTTTGCAAAACGTAGTTTGTGGGGTCAGCTAGTTTACAGGGTTATTTGTAAAACACCAGCAACTTCTTAAGAGGCCATTGCACTCATCATTATGAACAACTTTTACTATGGGAACAAACCTGAAATCGCGAAAAAAAAATCAGCTGTTCCTTACATTTTAACGAGATAGACGAAGATAAATGTAGGGAACAGCTGATTTTTTTTCGCGATTTCAGGTTTGGTTCCATAGTAAAAGTTGTTCATAATGATGAGTGCAATGGCCTCTTAAGAAGTTGCTGGTGTTTTTCAAATAACCCTGTATATATATTTTTGTATGGATTTTCAAAATTACTTTTTTATTTGAAAGGCACTACTTTCAGATTGGCCTCATAGCAATTTCATCAAAATCGGTTTAGTAGTTTGGTGTTATAATAAGTTCCTGTCACTGATATTTTCATAGTAAGTAGAGTTATACGAATTTGTGTGGGGTAAGTACAACTTAGAAGTAAAAAATAAAAACTTTTTTACTGAAAGGACAGACATGAAATCGGTTGTTTTTTATTTTCTGTAAAAAAGTCTTTAAAAACAAGAGTTTATATCTCAGATTTTTTATGTTTAAAGTCTAAGAAAGGTCAAGAGCCAATGGAGTCAAGCTTAGGTTACTTTAAATGGAAAACACTACATGGATTTTCCTTTTGCTGCTTTTGGTAGTACATTTTCACACATTATTCATACCACAAAAAATGAACCATCTAAAAACTGCACTAAAACTTTCATGTTAATTTTTCCGTGCGCTGCATCCAACAGGTAGGTGGTAAGCAGACAGACTGTTCGCTTATTTCTTTTATATTTATGAGACTTTTCAACTTTCTGCTCATTCCTTCTGCACCACAGATATAGATACACCTAGATAACGCAAGAACAACTACTTCGCGTGCCAAAAATCGCACCAACTTACGTTCAAAAATCGTAAGCCGCTCTTTCGCGCTCAGTGCTGTGTATTGCTAGCTGGTTGAGCGTGAGTGAGAAAGAGCGCTTGTGACGTCATAGTAGGTATTCAAAAAAATGGCACGCTTGGTTTTCATACAGATCGTGATACCTAGGTCTAGCAAAGTACCCACTACACCCAGTTTTAGGTACTTAAATCATTTTACTTTGTACCGTGACCGCACGTTGTGATTATAGTTACAGTTTAAAACTATTTAAAAGGCTCGTTCGCCACTGAAACCAACCATTACATTAATTAATTGTTACCGTGAAATATTGAAACCAAAAGTAATCATCTGCTTTAATTCAGTTGCCAATTTCGTCGGAAAATTGTTAAAATAATGTTGAAAAGGTAATTTTCAACAGGGATTTTCAGAGCAAATACTCATGTTTTTAACTGCGAACTTATATGAGTAATAATAATATAAAGTACATATTTTATTTATTAACTGCTCTA
Organism: Globia sparganii; assembly: GCA_949316385.1. Lineage (NCBI taxonomy): Eukaryota > Metazoa > Arthropoda > Insecta > Lepidoptera > Noctuidae > Globia > Globia sparganii. The sequence goes on from OX438670.1 coordinate 9,477,286, forward strand.
TAATAAAATGGTCTTAAAATTGAAATTACGTCATCATTATTATCATCTGCCTAGCCTTTTCCCAACTATGTTGGGGTCGGCTTCCAGTCTAACCGGATGCAGCTGAATACCAGTGTTTTACATGGAGCGACTGCCTATCTGACCTCCACAACCCAGTTACTGGATAATACGATACCCCTTGGTAAGACTGGTTGTCAGACTTTCGGGCTTCAAATAAAATTGAAATTACATATGATTGAATAACTCTAAAACCTGTATATTATTGTTAATAACGATGTCACTCCAGTATATCTTCCTAAATAACCTTAATCGTCTGTGCAGGTTACATGGAGGCGCCAGGCGCGCGGTGTGGCACAAAGGACGCGTGCGACTTCAAAGCGAGCCGCACGGATCAAAGAGCCGCCCTCAGATAACAGAGGCCAGATAAAACCTCCGCTATCGGGCGAACGCCGTTTGATATTTGATTGTCGGTTAAAGATCGTGCCACCCAACAAACATCGAATAAAAAGGTGTTACACATTTTTCTCTTCAAAACTCTGCAAGTCTTTTGTGACAATTTTCTCATAATGCGATCAAAAGAGCTTAAAGCGTTATGAATGGAAAGAAAAATCTTAACAGTTCGCCCATTCATACGCGAGTACTTGGCACAAAGAAGCTAAAGATCAAATGCTAAAAGTTAGAGGTCGCAAATTGATAAGAAAGGTGAAAAGGCAAGGATCCGTTTGTGAAATATTTAGTTTTGTCACGTGTCTTCCCCCCTCCTGCCAGCTTATTGGTTGCTTTGATAAGTGAAAAAATTCACGGCAGTACCTAGTTCATATAATCTAACGCACGAGTTTCCAGTGCACATCTAAAAATAACTCAACAGTTTCAATAAATTGTAGATTGTTCACCAAACAATGGTAAATTTCTCTAAATCGTGGTGGTCCCGTGCGGCGTTTAATCTCGACAATCAGCTGTGTGTCTGTTTCGTCCGGCAGTAAATCCGGAGGTGTATGGCGCCCAGTCCGGCGTTGCGGGCCGGATTACCGGCTGTGTGCGGATGTGCCGACGGGCTCGTTCGTGCCGACGGGCTCGTTCGTGCCGACGCACTCCGACTCGCGATTAGTCCCACTAAGGGCAGTGGGACTTGTCGGAAAATTCGATCCGGGTCATAACCCGGATAAGACTCACAGATAAGTACAAATAAATATTGATTGTTCATTGTTTAGATTTATGTCTGTTATTTGATGAAGTTCTAATATCTATTTTCCCTGATGGGATATTGTGGGACTGTCTTATGAACTTTATTTTAGTCATTGATTTACAAGTTGTGCCTATTAGCTGTAAATGCCATTATAGAAGATGCGTATTTGATACATTTTTAATAGAGTTTTTGCACAATACATTTTTGTTTAGAAACTATTAGATTATTCTACAAAGACTTCGTTTAAACTTGGGTTGATATACCTACACGTCCTGTCCTTAGATAGGTACTTATTTAATTTTGTAGAGCTAAATTGTATGTTATTGACTAAAATAAATATCGTGAAACTCTTGTCGCAATAACAATAACATACTCTAAGAAAGCAATGGTCGAACTTTCCTAACCCATGAAGTTCAATCGCGACTTCGTCAATTTCCACTAGAGGCGTCCGCGCAAACAATGGAGTAACTGTACAGGTCGAATCGTCAGACAGAAGTAAGATAGGAACTAGACACACACGAATCTACTTAAGTACCTACTGAAACAAGTACTTCAATCTTAGTAGGCCTATCGAGGATCTACAGGACATCAGCTACGTACGTTTCCGACCGCGTTTGAAAACGTCGTTTGGTACCGATTGCGTTGCTTTCGCATGCGGTCGGGCCCGTCCGTAGTTTTCGCATCTGTTTCGCCGAAAAACAGTCCAGTGCGGATAACTATAGTTATTTTTAATTCGTACGTATTTAAGTTGAATTTTCGTGTGTCTAGTCTCTTTTTTTTCATTATTTTTGTAGTTCCATTCAATTTGTGTGACTTAGATAAAAGTCGTATTTTTCGTTTCGGTTTTATTATTATTTCTTGAATCACAAAAGGAACGTTGCTGGACCTGATCGCTGAAGAGATGGAGAACCCTAAACCCATCTTGGAGGTCACGCGTATTCTTGGGGAATTAACACACATTACGAGATGTTATTGCTTGAGAATACACGTAGCTGACGAGGAGGAATACATCTGAAGAGTCCGGAAGGATGAAGATGGACCACAGTCCACAAGACAGAAGATTTCTCTTATATTCATTTGTGTTCATGTACAGTACGTGCCATGGGTCTGTGTCTTAGAAGTTAGCTGCAGACAGAATATTCTCATTAAATACTTACCTATGGAATTTAAAAAATAATTAGGTAGGTAAGTAATTTAAGCGTTGCGCGCGCTTACATTCATGTGATTACCAATGAAAAGCGTATTTAGTATTAATAATCATACCTAATTATTTTTATAAACGATGCTACTTTGTGCTAGCGTCGTTGTGCTTAAACCTAGTCGCCCCAAAACTGGTGAAAAAAATGTCTTGGCAGCTCACATCAGTCTAATATTCTAAAATATGTCATACAACAATGGCTTAAATTTCATCGCACGTTATTCCAAAACGAAAAATCTCAAAAACTCTTCACATCTTGACTGAACTGTGGGTTCTCAATCATCAGCCGAACCAATTGTGGCAACCAGACACAATTTAGCAAAGCTGGCCTCAGCCTAGACTGAGCGACCTCTTCCCTCGAGAAAGGACCACAGTTCCCACAGTAAACATAATATTTTTGGAAGAAGTTTTGAAGAGCGCGTGGACACGTAGGTACGAGTGGGTAATTACCGGCCGCGCGGTAGTTCCGTGGAAAAACGCGCTGATGTGTGATGGCAGTGTAGCTATCTACAACGCCACATGCGAAATACGCGTCATACTGACGTCACACAAAATCCTACATCGCGCAAGCAGAGTTTGCCGCACAACTAGCATACATACAACGTCCCGACATCAATCGTCGGGCAGTCGGGCCCGCCAGACACAACACCCGTCAGGTCAGAGGATCCTCCCTTTTCTGCGGAGGATGAGTGAACTTTACACCCTGTTCCTCATACCTCTGTAGCTGCATACCTAAGCAGCTATGGCAGCAGCCACTCAGATTTTTGCTTGGCGAATATTTGAAGAGATATATATCGAATTAAACCCAATATTATATTAAACTCTTAACACATACCTAATTGTAATGAAATAGATAAGTTGTTATGGGGTGGAAAATATTCCATTTTTTTTTTGCCAAAGAAAAGAATTGGAATATTTTATAATGCAAAAAGCATTTTGATTGGAACGGTACGGAACACCAAGATTTCTGTGATTTATTTCAACTTTCGAAGAAATCAACACGGAAATACTATACGCAGTTAATTTGTCAGACACAAAGATCCTTGGCGCATACTGTAGACTTGTTTGATTTTTATTGTGCGTTTCACTACTTTAAACTTTGATTAGTAGCTTTTTGTGCTTTCACCGATCAATTGCTAGATTGATGTAAAGTCACTAATCCTCTTCGATCTAGCGATCGACCAGTGGCCACAGGGAGCTACGATAAAATGTTTATAATAAAATGGAATTGTGAGTAGGTAAACATAATGTTACCAACATCTGTGTAAAATTGTTTTTTTTTTTGTTTTTACTCGCCAGTCACCGCTTAAAATATTTTTTTTCTAATTTCTATAGTGTTCACTTTATCAATGTTGCTATAACAATGATCAAATGAATATAAAGTCACACATAATATCAATGAAGATAAGAAAAAAAAAAATGGCGTGGACAAATCAAACCAATAAGGTTGATTATTGATTATGATTATTATATTTTATATATATTGCGTTTTGCTAGAAAAATAACTGGATTTATAATATTCTGATCTAGTTATAATTTCAGCAAAAAATCGTGTTCTTGAAATTGATTAAAGTATAAAATTTGTGTGATATTTGTTGCCATCGTAAATAATCATTCTCAATGTGGGCCGTAGTATTGTGTGAGCATTTTATTAACATTTTCTAACGCTGTTCGCAGATGTCGAGAGTGCTGACCGGGCGTACCGGCTGGATGGTGGCCGTGAAATGCGGTGCAGCCAGGCAGCTTCGACCGAACAATGACATCGGTTTCTCGTGTCATATAGAAAAGTTAACAATACATAAACACTATCTATTGTATATAAACAGCTCTGAATAAGCATTTGTATATTTTTTGTTAAGTAATATTGTGTAGGTAATATTCCTATATATTAAAATTTAACAATGTAAAAATAATTGAACATTTTTGTTTTTTGGTAACAAGATATTTTTTATTTTTCTTCTAGGAGAACTGCTAGATCGTCTTAAAAAATATATTTGGATTGTATTCTGTTAATTAGCCATTTGGAGTTCAATAATTAGACATGTTGTTGTATAAAAAGTAGTTTTATTTTCTTATCCTGTTTGATTAGGGTCTTTTTGAAACGGTCCAGAAACTCGCTCATATCTTGTTGAGGATCAATTTACAAAACTAAATATGGATTCTGAATCCAAATAATAAAAAACCAAGAGACTCGCCAAGACTGGCTTACAGCAGGTCGGCTAAGATACAATCAGCTGGTGGCAAAGGGGTTACCTGGCCATCACAGGCTGACTATCCTGGGTGTCTACTCCGAAGTGACACAATCGAATGATCGGAACCGACCGACACACGGCCGAACCGAATATTGTTGTCCTACTACGAAAAAGGTTCGGATAGGCTCAGTTTGATCGGGACCATAGTCAATGTTCGAAAAGAGTGACGGACCGAACGAAATGTAGTGCTAGAGGTGAAAGTTCTATCGATATGTTTTTATTGGTCAATAATACTCATTTCGATATAATTGAACTATTGAAATAGATGTTAAAATTATTTTTTATAGTAAGAAAATAGAACTTTATTTTTAATTCAATATTTATACCTAAGAACATTGTATTATTTCTCGAAAAAACAATATATTTGTAGCTGGCATACAAACTGCTTTACCAATTGTCAAAATAAATAGAATAAAAAGAAAAAGGATAAAAGTCAAAGGATGACAAGTAAACAAATAAGGAGAAAGAATAAAATTTTATAATTGCAAAATTTAGACAAAATACTTTTAAACTCAAACCAAATCTTGTCTGTCGCTATCGCTATAGCGATAACCGTATTTCGGTTGTTTATCGTCAAGTGCTGGCTGAAGTGTAAAGTGTTAAAGTCAAGTTATGAGATGTATACAAAAAACAAGCTAAATATAATAGAAACTACATAAATTATTCACTTTACGCGTGATAAAGTGCCCCTTGAGTTTATCGTTTTCTCATGTTCGTATTCTGGAAGTTTGGAAATGAATTTAATGAACAAACATTCTGCAAGAACAAGTCACCATGTCCAGACCAACACCGCCACAAATTGATGCTCTCCTCATCGAGATTTAGCTCAAGCCATCTTGAGGGGCATCGACGGTCGTACGCTGAATCATCGACTGTGGGAAGAAATTTGCACCACGCTGAATGCTATATTATTTTAGTTTTACTTATTACCTACTTCCTGAAGATTAGTTCTAGTATTGTAAAAAATATATTTTATTAATTATTTTCTAATGATTGCATCAGTCTTTCCCTTTCTCTTTGTACCCTCCTCAAAGCATCTGTGACAAATGTAGCAGGCTGATATGTCACTTGCCGCCTTGCCGGGAGTTATCCAATTTTAAATCATCTTGGGTTAACACCGGAGCAGTCACACCGGGCCTTATGTGTGCATAAGGCCCGGTGTGAGTGCTCCGGTGTTAACCCAAGACACATTGAATGATGGACATTTGGGATAGTCAAGAATAATCTTACCCTGATGTGTGAGATTATTCTTGACTATCCCAAATGTGCATCATTCAATGGTGGAGCGGGCTCGCTTGTGCACAGCATTAAACCTGCCTTTTGGGCTGTCTTGCACAAGTCAAAATGAAATATTATCGCCCCACAGAGCATTGATGAGCTGCCCCGAGCGTAAAAATTCAAGGCAACAAGAATGATTAATTGTTATTATGTTGCTAATAATATGCTAGTCTAGTATTTTTAGTCTTTATTCATATTAAATAACAATATTTAACATATATGTTTACAATAAAAAAATCTAGAACATAAACCTTAAAAAATATAGGTTGGTACATTTTCCTTACACAAATCTTTTAATATCTTCCGAATGCGTGGTCCGATATACATCAAACTAATTGGAATATTAGTTTTATGCGTAACTCTATCATTGGAGACTAAATTTATTTAAATATCCACATAAACAAGAAATCACATTTTCAAGTTACGTAATTATATGACAATCCTTACATATTCCAAAAAATGCCTTACAAACTTACTTTAATTCAGTGTTATTGGATTAAAATATGAAAACTAATTATAAAACTAAGCTAGATAAACTAATCACAAACAGATAGACTTCAAATTAAACAAAATCTCTTTAGATAGTGAGTGGATTGCTGTGGAAAACTTAGATCTTACATCTACGTTTTATGTATCAAAAATGCTTTTGTAGCAGGCTCAATTGCATGGCTATTATACTTTCGGGGTAACAGGGGCACTATATCCTGGCTGACTGAGTCTGTAATTAGCTACAAACTCAAGGTCGGGCACTAAATTGTTAATGAAGGAGTCACGAAGTCTTCTGCGATTCCATCTACGCTCCAAATGCTCTTCTTTGGGAGCCTCTTGCAGTAAACGCATACGTACTGCCATTTCGCTCCAATTTCAAGTATAGCACATTCACTTTAACACTTTGAACACATAAAAAACTCAATAAAATTGTAATAATTCAAACTTACGATACTCAAAAGATAGCTATTTTGCTGTCGTGTATTTTGACATTAATTTCACGACGTAACTCTTGTTAAACTCAAATTATCGGTCAGTCTTTTCTCGTTCAGAGTAGGGTAACGATACAACTAGTGTCAAAATGAAGTTCAGTCGGATCGGTACCGACCGAACCAAATAGAATGAACTTCGTAGTAGGAAATGACCGAACATTCGGCCGATACGATAAATTTACCACTTCGGAGTAGACCCCCAGGTTGCGCCCGTAGAACCTGGACACAAAGTCAGTTTTTTAAATATTTAAGATAAAAATCGAAATTGAGAATAGATCTCCATTCTTAGTTCAGTTTCAATACTTTTGGAGACCGTGGTTTATAAATTAGCTCTCATTTGAGACAACGATGCATGATGCTGATTTAGAAACAAGCGCGAGTGGGTATTGTACCTATTCATGATACACGCACTTGGGTTCCTCACCACCATAACTACACATCATGAAATGAAAGCTTTTAGCACCTTCTTATTATTTGCCATCATAAGACGTAATCAGTAAAAACTACAACTATGTATCAAATTATATCAATCAATCAACTCAGCCTATCGCAGTCTACTGCTGGACATAGGCCTCTCCCAGGCTGCGCCACAACACCCTGTCCTCCGCCTTCCGCATCCAGTCTACCCCAGTCACCTTCTTTAGGTGATAATCACTGATAATTATATATTATGTACTTAATCGAGCCTCAAATGATACCCATTTTGCTTTCCTATAGCTAAATATTATTGAACACTAATATAATAAATACCTACCTCTTTTTGTGAACCTCGTGAGTCCTATTTTGGGGTCCTAAAATTCTATATTTATACGATCTTACACTATCATTACAGGTTCGCACTCAGTGCGATAATGTGATTAAATGATTATCATTTACGAAGTAGTTAATAAATTGAGAGTCACCCTCACGAATTCCGCCAAACAGTTAAAAATGTCAAGCCTTTGTCAGGCGCTTTTTTTATTTTTTTTTTAACTTTCTATAAATATACGTTAACTAAATAAATAAAATGACATTCAGATCTTATTCTAAAAGCATTCAATCTAAGATTGGGTGTTTTGTGCAGACTATGGCGCCTTTTACTGTGTCACTACAACGTATACATAATTATGTAGGTACCTAATGTAAAAAATAGTTCTTGTTATGAATCAGAGGTATCATTTTACTTACGTTAATTAAATATTGTACTGTTCACCGCGATGATTAGACACAAACGCACTTTATAACACATATTAAACAATTTTTAAGGTTGTAACAAAGTACCTACAACATTGATAAAAATATATTTTTACTTAAACAGACCTATGATATAACTAAAATGCAAAAAAAATTCGTGTACTGGGTGAGATTCGTTGCAAACCTACCTACATTTAGAGTGCTGTTTATTAACCGTATGGCTCTTGCAACTGGCGCGAATTTGCCTACGTTTGTGCGAACCACCTGGACGTCGAAAAGCCGTGCCCTCGGCGCCTGCTGCAGCCTGATGTTTGGAACGAGCAGCCTCAACAAGTCTAATATATCAGGATTATTTAGTCTACCATGAAACACTTCAAATATATAGGTATTCTGCTAACGCTAAGTAGAAATAGAAATAATCTAAATATCCAATTAACTGAGACAAACTTGGATGTAGTGCTCACCAGCTGCTGACGTGGCACCTTGGGCGGCTTGTGGCTACGGGTCGTTCCATCCGTTAAGCTTTGCTTGCCGCCGTTGGTCCATGGATGGGTGACCATCTTTAAATACCAAGAACCGTGCCTCGGAAAGCAACATAAGCCATTGGTTGGTCCCGACTATTATTAGTGGTTCTTTGACATTCGTTACGGGTCGCCAGAAGCCCGAAAGTCTGACAGCGCCTTATAAAATGGTATCGTATTACCTATATAGTAACTGGGTTGTGGAGGTCAGATAGGCAGTCGCTCCATGTAAAATACTGGTATTGAGCTGCATCCGGATAGACTGAAAGTCGGCCCCAACGTAGTTGAAAAACATAACACTCCTTTTTTTGTGTAGTCGTGTAAAAAGGCTAGGCAGATTAATTTAATTATGATTTAAAAGATTCAGCCCTGTGACAAATGGCATAGGTTTGCCCATTGGCGCCCTGTGGGTATGGAACATTAAAAAGAAAATATTTAATGTTCCATACCCAGACGAGTTACGCCTTTAAACCAGAACGATACTCAAGCACATCATAGTTGTTCAAATCTGGTGAAAGACAGGTTACCCCGACTAGGTATGAATACCTTAAATTTTAAATAACAAGAATATGTTAGGATGGTTAAAATATGAAAAAATAAAGATGGATCAGGATGTTTCTATACTACCACCCTTACTAATAAACGTTGTATAGCGTCTGTATAGTTACACAACGCTTTGTCTTCTTCTTTTGAAAGTCAAATTACTGACGACTGAAAGAGAGAAATCGGTGTTACTATTAACTGATATAATAGTAAGAGGGTAATATGCCTAAATAGTCGTTTGTTAGTCATAGACATTGGCCCTGATTCTGTTGTTAAAAACTAAACTAAATTTAAGTTCAGTGGATCTTTTTCTTTCTATTTCATTAAGAAAAGGACAGAAGATAAATATTAGTTTAGTCCTGTCAAATTAGTCAGCGCCTGACGTAAAATGACGTATTTTAATAGCCAATTTTTTGATCACGTCTAAACTTGTCTATGGATTATCTAATTTGATAGGACTAAACGTAGGACTAAACGAATATTTATCTTCTGTCCTTTTCATAACGAAATAGAAAGAAAAAGATGCACTGAACTTAAATTTAATTTAGTTTCTGAATAACAGAATCGGGGCCATTATCAACTCAGCCTATCGCAGTCCACTGCTGGACATAGGCTTCTGCTAGGCCGCGCTAAAACACTCTTATCCTCCGGCTTCTGCATCCAGTCTGTCCCAGCCACCTTCGGTCTATTTAGCTGGGGCGCATCCCACACTGCGCGTCTCCACTCCAGGACTCGTCTGCTCCACCAGCCATCGGTCCTTCGACGAACACGACCAGACCACTGCCACTTCTGCAAGCTATATCGGTAACTCCGGTTCTTTTCCGGATAATTTAATTTCTGAATGTATCCTCATACATTTTATCGACATTATACCTCTACAAAATAATGTAGAATTAACTTCTTGTCACTTATGCATTCTTAGGAAAAGGCTCTGCAGGCAGTCTGTTGCTATAGCGTATTGTGTAGCTAGCACGTCATCTCGAAGAATGCAGTGAAACATAAGTTACTCCCACAATCACGGTGGTTATTTAATTACACCACCAAAGAAAAAAGTGATAGATACTACTGCAGATCGTACTGTAGTGAACGAGTATGAATCTCACCCACACCAAAAATACTTGAAGCAAATAAGTATGCGCTCTACGCGAGGATATTATTACTGCCAAACTGATGCTCAGTTCAGATAGGGTTCTTCATAGACGTAGAGATGATGATACAGAACCTTTATTGCGTAACACAATTGTAATAAATTGAACATCGTATATTATTGATGGAATTAACAAGAACCATTACTAATGTAGTGCTAATCAAGGTCCTGGTGCCTTTCATGGATTAAAAAAAGAAACTTACCAAATTAATAGACAGTTTTTGAACAAAAATATTTAATAGCTAAAAACTAAATCACTGAATAGAGTATGCCAACCTCCAGCGCCAACCTCTAAGCATAATCAAAGAAACACGTTATTTCGATAACACAAACTTCTAATACATACAATATTAGAATACCATAAATATTTACAGATTTGCTTTAGGTAATGGCAGAATACTTCTTACACTACAATCACCTTTGTAACATACCATAAATTAAGTTTTTTTTTTCTATAAAAAATAAAAACATCGTGAACATATTTTTGATCAATATATTTACTGAAGATTCATCCGATATATTGTGACTTATTTGATCTTATTCGAAGATAAATTTCTCTAATAAGTTCATGAGACAATATTATCTACTAGATATAAGATTATATTAACAGTTATCGTTACAGCAACATCTTTACTTGTTCACAAAAGCGGTTACGATTAATCGGAACTAACACATAAATAGTATTGCTAAACGAGCTCGGAATAAGTTAATGCAAAGTTAATCTAATTCGTCAGCATCAGGGGAAGCTCCGAGGGCTAGCGTATCAGTAGCCGCCGGAGCGTCATTCGGGACCAGAGGTGGGTCGTCATTGTTGAGCACGACGCTTTCTTTTCGTCTACGATCCAAAGTAGACGTCTCATCCTTGACGTCCGTCATATTAGTGGGGTCACTGTTAGTTCCACTCGGCAAGACTGCATGTTCATTTTCATTGGTAACAGAGTTACCATTAACAATATTGATTTTAATGTTAGAATCGTTTTTCCTAGCGATCTCTTCTATCTTGATGTCTGCGTCACCAGTAGGGGTGACGGAGTTATCCTTATCAGTACTTCTTACATCGTTATTAGGACGCGCGGCAAGAGCGCTCTCCTGTGTATCCTCATGCGAGTTGGAGTTGCTTCTGCGACTGTTCATCGCCCTCTGCACAGCTTGGTCGAAGATTTCAGGTGACAACATATCGCCAGAGTGAAAGGTGTTGGTTTGTGCGGTGGAAACGGACGGTGAAGTCTGCGTAGTAGACTGTGCGGTGTTCTGAACTGTCTGCGTGGTCGACTGAGCGGTAGGAGGAGTAGCCTGTGTTCCGGTACCGGGAGCATCATGGTAGGCCGCGCCGCTCGCGAGGGCTGCAATTCCTGCCAGCCCCATCACGCCGGCCATGCCACGGTGCGTGCGGAGGAGCAGCTGCTGCAGCTGAGCCTGTTGTAGTATCACGGGCAGCTCGTAGTGATGGAAGAAGTACAGCATGGAGTGCTGTAACAAAAATGATGATTTATAAAGCATTCTAGACTATTTTAAATTTCTATATGTAAAATTCGATTCAAACGCTTCCCATTAAGTATGTAAAGGGAATTGTAGCAATAAATAATCGCTAAAAAGATAAGCTGGCAGTAGTTGCGGCGGGGATGGCGCCCGCCTAGGCGAGAGCGGTGCACTATGCTCGCTCGCAGATAGATGTTTTGAGTGCAGATTATGAGGCACGTCCGTCGAACTGAGCAAAACTCCTTTAGACAAATAAATGAGCGACTCGTGACGGTGTCCTCACTCCTCCCCAGTCTTTATTTATTTATTTCTGGGTCAAAGTTCCCACCCCTCGCGTCGTCGGACGTAAGTTTTAATTAAGAAACTTGTGACCGCGCCCTGACTCAACTTTTATTTGAAATTATATTTTCTGATCCCCTCATTTTGATTTTTTCCAAGTGGCGGTGTAACGGGTTACCGTCGCAGACAAGTTGCGACACCTTATGATTTATTATTCGAGGCGTGCGCTGCTTGACAGATAATTGAATGAAAATCATTTTTACAGTGAAGCTGCACCCTTTCAGGTTACAAATAAACTGTTATATCCAACGAAATGTGTTTGTATTTCGTAAGTCACAAGCATGCATGAAATGATAAAACATTGCTCATTATTTTCTTCGATGTACGAAAATAGCAGATTCAGAGGGCACTTTAAAGACGGGTTATAAGTATTTGAATGACACACATGTGCGTATAGGATGATAGGTTACTGGAACACGGGATACATTGTATGAGCTTAATTAACATCATTCGTCCGTGCCCCAATCTGTTCGCGGATCATCGAAACAGCAGCAAATATAAAAAAGGATCAAACGTTTAAAAGGTATTTAATGGAGAGATGATGCCCTTTTATACGTCCATTAAAATCGGCCGCTTTGAAATTTACCGCCCGCCCTGTTAGATAGATACGTAAATAAAAAACGAGGTCATTTTTATCAATTTTCAGATCGTTTGTAACAGATTACGTTGGCAGCGCACAGACGTAGGAAAAGTTTTCTAGGGGCTTGGGCGTTTGGTATCCAATATTATCTAACATCAACCGTTGTTATATTTTTTACGGAATATTACATTGTTACATATTATTTTGATTCTTGTTCAACTAGCAATATATACCGAAAAAATACGTAACTAGAGGGCGACCGCTTAACTGAGAGGTTGCCTGAGGTAAATGCACAGTGCGGGAGGGGTGACAGTTTTCACAAGTTGACGAATCACTGAGCTCTCGCATCACGTCACCACACCCCTCCCGCACCGCGCTGCTACCTCAGGCAATGTCTCAGTTAAGCGGTCGGCCTATAGTTTCTGATTTTATTTTACCTAGGATATTGTTTCACGAAATAAATTAATGAAGTAATCTATAATGCAATGCACTAAAATAATCTAAAACCTACATGTAATTTTTATTAACATATAGTTTTTTAAAGATACTTAATAAAACGAGTACACACGAGTAGAACTCGGGTATACACTTATTAACGCTTGTCGAGATCCGACACTTGAAAGAACTGCGAGTTCTTTGTGATAATAATTTTTTAGCCGCAAAATTGTCTTAAACACTTTACGGGTGGCGCGTTGATTATGCCAAGACGGTAGAAAACTCTGATAAAAATAAAGTTATTTTGATTTAAAATGCAAGAAAAAAACAGCGGACGAAGGAGCGCGGCCCTCCCCGGACGAGATTTTTTTTAAAATCCCTTTTTCATTTTACAAATCCTTAGACGGGCGTAGGATGACTACGTTTACGAGTTGAGTTTCAACATTGCTGCCTTTAACTGTACTTTTTTGTTAATAAATAGGCAAGTGGTGCATTAGGGTTCTGTCGGCACTTGCCCTAAAGGCCCAGCATAATGTTACCACAAAGTAACCCACTGAGAGTGTTTGACTTAAGTTTAACTATAATTTGCAAGAGATCTGGAAGATTACAACACTTTACATTGTTCCATGATGGCGGGCCTTTACTGTTGATTTAGGACTTGACAGAAATTAACTGAAGCACGCCTATTAAACCTCCACAATAATAGGGGTCTCGAGTTAGTCTTTAACAACCGTTTTGACGGACATTATTATTTTACGGCATCAAAAATTTCACAGATAATACAAAGTTAGGTAATTATTAATTGAAAGTTAAATCCTATTTGAGCCTTTTGTCAACAAGTTATTCTGACTGTTAAAATTAATGTAAGAAGGATCGCACGTTGGTGACAGTATTATGCGCGGCGCGTCGCGCTGGCCCGACCTCATGAAATATGATTTTTAATAATAAGTTGACACGCTCGATGATTATAAGATAAGCCCCCACTTTGCATTCCGAAGGGGCTCCTTGTTTTTCGTCGCAGCCCTCTCGCTGTAATCCGGTAGAGCCTACTCCCGCCGCCTGAGCCGCTCGAGGCGCGCCTTATGTTATCTCCATACTCAATTATAACTGCGCTTTCGCTGTCAGCATGTATTGTTCACAACATGTACCTACATCGGAGATTACGGAAAGATTTCCGAGATTAAATACTTAATTCTCGTGTCAAAAGTAACTGAATATCAAATGATTAATTTTAAAATAAGATACCTACGACAGCGAACAATTTTCGGAAAAGAGATATTGGTGGCCCCAACACAATCAGGGGTAGGCAAGTACATTTGAAAAGGACCTAACTAAACATTACGAGAAATAACCGCGCTCTGCCAAATCAAATGAAACTATTTTATTAAATCACTAGGTAGGTACCTAAGTATCCAAAAAAGGATAGTCATCTAACTTTTTTGGAGTATCCAGCCCATTAATTTAACGACAAAAGGCGACATGACATTTTAAAAATTCTGACATATATCTTTTAATAGTAGCACTAAAACTTTTTGGAAAGAAAATGTATTCCTTGTTATTATCAAAGCGCTGAATTTTTGATACTCAGATAACGTTTAACTGAAGAATAAATATGTCTATTTGACAGCTTTTTTTAAATATGTCAAGCTGTCATATTTATTCTTCGCATATAAGTTATCTGACTATTAAAAATCATTCCTTAATCCATAAAGAGAACGATGCATACTTGTTTTATATTACGTGCCTGCATTCAGTAGCCTCAAATCAACAATCCAATTTCCTGCATTTAATAGCCTCATTATAATCCAATCTAAGGCGAAACGCACTGCCATCATCAAAGACCACAATTTAGATAGCTTGGTCACTATTAATACACTGCCGACCCACACATAGCAAACCGATTCATCGAGTTGTGTACCGGTGTGTTGTGTCGTTGTATAGTACCGACGTGAGGCCCAAGTCCGCTCGGCGTGTTATTAACTTCCGTGCAGCATAGAGACCGGAAATCGACGCCGGAGTAGATCCGCTCAAGACACACAGTCTGAACCACCCCTAACATTCACGGATCAACTACATTAGGTTTTTATCTGACTACAGTGGAACCATACCTTAATAAAGTATTTTCGACATCCAATTCTCGTGATCACTTTGATAGTTTAATTTGGACAGCATATTAATTTTTCAAATTAAAATGTAATGGGTTCTATGGAAGCAATCAAATTAAATGTTTCGGTTATTAATTCGGGGAAAAGTAAATGTTTGATTTTCTGGTTATCGATAAAACTTGTTTTAGCTCGCGAATATTAATATTAATGGCTGAATTTGATATTAAATTAGTGGATAATTCAGATATAAACGTGCGTCTAGCACACAATTGCCCTGCAAACAAATTACTACGCCAGTTAATACTTAACATATATTGGAAACCTATTTATTTTTATATCTTATAAACTTTCTAAAAATCTTTAATAGTTACTAAACATTTAAACGTCACTTTGCGGTCAATCACAAGTTGGTGCCTGTGTCCACAAATCACAAGGACGTAATGTGTCAGTTTCGCATCCCCCCGGGCCGGCGGAAAATATTACACGCACCGCCGTCATTTGAATCGTCGTGGGACACATTTGACAAAACCTTGACGTAAGACGACACACGTCTTTTGGAACATTCTTTGCGTTAGAAAATTCTTTCAATATGTGTCTTTGGTATTGTAGAATAGCAATTTAAACGCTAATAAATTCCAAATAATGATCTTTCGTTCCGAAGATCATTTGTATACCGTTCCGAAGATCATTTGTTTGTATCACGAGAAATCATTAACTTCTGATCAAGCCCTTCATAAATATGTAAGAAACTATTCTAAAATATTCAAAAGAGTCTGCGCTGAGGCTAAATCTAAATTGATAAGTAACAAAATTAGTATGTCTAATAATAAAATAAAAGCTGTGTGGCAGATAATTAACAAAGAAACTGGAAACACAAAACAGCAACATCAGAATGAGTTGTCCCTAAAAATCGATGATGAAATAATTTCAGATAAGTTAAAAGTGGCTGAGACACTTGAAAATTTCTTTACCAACATCCCAATAGAGGTTACAAAATCACTCCCCTCATCACCTGTATTAGCTGAATCTCTTCTTAAAGAAAACTTTAATAAGGATATACCAATTTTTGAATTCAAGCCCATTTCTATTGCCACTATTAAAAAAGCATTTAAAAGTCTTAACATAAAAAATACTGAAGACTTATGGGGGATTTCTGTTAGGGTTCTTGGAGATATTATTGACACAATTGCCCCTGCCCTAACAGGCATATTTAATCAATGTCTAGACAGCGGTACGTTTCCTGACTTAATGAAACATAGTAAAGTAGTACCAATTTTCAAATCGGGTAGTAAGTTTGATCCCTCCAATTATAGACCTATATCTGTGTTACCAGCATTGAGCAAAATCTACGAAAAAATCATGCTAGACCAGATGTTGTCACATTTTAACTCAAATGGGATTTTACATAGTCACCAGTTTGGTTTCACGAAAGGTAGGTCGACGATGGACGCGGGAGTAAAACTCATCAGTCACATTTTGGAATCCTGGGAGAAGTCCCAGGATGCAATTGGCATTTTCTGTGACCTCTCAAAAGCGTTCGACTGCGTTGACCATAATACACTGATCTGTAAATTATACCATTACGGAATTCGTGGACAAGCTGCTGATCTTGTTCTTTCATATCTGTCAAAGAGGCAGCAAAAAGTAAACGTTAACGGGGCGACGTCATCGGGGTCTCTAGTTAAGATGGGCGTGCCTCAAGGCTCAATTCTTGGGCCTTTTCTATTCCTAGTATATATTAATGACCTTCCTTACATGATGGCTAACTTATCGGATATCATTTTATTCGCTGATGACACTTCCCTTATTTTTAAAATAGATAGAAAAGATACGGATGTTTTAAATGTCAACGATAGTCTGGCTGTTCTTTCGAAATGGTTTGCAGCTAATAATCTTTTACTTAATGCGAACAAAACGAAATGTCTTAAGTTCTCATTACCAAATGTACCTCAAGTGGGTCTGAATTTAGAGCTTGATGGCAAAAAACTAGATGTTATTACGGAAACTGTATTTCTGGGAATTACTTTAGATTCAAAATTACAATGGGGCGCACACATTAGAGCTCTTTCAGGTAGATTAAGTTCAGCTGCATATGCAGTAAGGAAAATAAGGCAGTTGACAGATATAGCCACAGCTAGGTTAGTATACTTTGCTTATTTCCACAGTATTATGTCTTACGGTGTTCTGCTGTGGGGATCAGCAGCTGACGTAGATTCAATTTTCATTTTACAAAAGAGGGCAATCCGCGCAATTTATAAAATGAGTCCTCGCGAGTCTCTTAGAAACAAATTCAAAGAAATTGATATACTAACTCTGCCTTCTCTTTATATTTTAGAAAGTATTTTGTATGTTCGCAAAAACTTAGGACTTTTTAAAATAAGAAGCGATTTCCATAATATAAATACCCGTAGTAAAAATGAAATTGTGATACCTAAATTTAGATTATTAAAAACTAGCAAGTCTTTCCATATAAATAGCATCCGTTTTTATAACAAGTTGCCAAAGCCGGTTACAGAACTTAGCGATGGAAAGTTCAAAACCCTCATCAAACGTGTCCTTATCAAAAAAGCATATTATAAGATTAAAGACTACGTTGAAGACAAGGTAGTTTGGCAATAATTGCTTCTGCACATGTGGCTTCCCTGGCATCTCATTAACGGCATAACTACATAAATGTCTATTAACTGCTCTCAAATTACGATTTTTATTTAATTTTTACATACATCTTTGACATTTAATCTTTTTACTATTTGAAATTATATAGAGACAATTCTAATCCTCCAACTCTTTTTAGTGGTTGTAATGGAAATTATGATCACTTGGTTTTAATAGGTTTTTTATATTTTATTTATCTTTTTTTGAGTTTTTGATTTTGTAAATGTGAGGACTTTGTAGGCCCTGTAGATTTTAGATCTATAGATCATTTTTTATTTTATCAAGTACCTGGCACTTGTTGACAGGCCTACGCTGTTCTCCCATACCTACTGTAATTAGAAAACATTGTAAAAGCCAATTGTTTTTAAAAGAGTAACCGTGGAGTTTCTTGCCGGTTCTTCTCCATAGGAAACGACCAATTGGAACCGTGCACCTAGCTTCTGACGTTTCATAAGTGCCCTTGTAGGCTTATGTGAAATAAAATATTTTGATTTGATTTGATTTTGATTTGATTTGAAGTAGGATTGGAAATGTTAGAATGCAAAGGGGACTTTTGCCTACTTGAAACTGTGCCAAAATAGGCATTATTTATCCGTCCAGAATTTTTCATAGTACTTGAAAGATTGACATGTCTCTATAAACCCTAACAATAACGTTGCACAAATTGACAACTACTTCCGGAAAATATTACTTTATGTCCCTGAAAATATAGTCGAATTTTCCGTGATGTGTGTTTTCGGCACAATCACAAAAAGCGTATAGGGACGAGATTTGTTGACAAATGCTCGCAGCCCGACCCCGCTTCGTAGTAAAGAAGCTTTCTCTTTTAGTTTAAAAAATAATAATAACTCCCGAACTCTGTAACGATGATAGAAAGTATGTGTGTGAGAGATGTGAGTGAGGGACGGTGTGTATGTGTAAGAGTCCCTTAGGCGGCCCGCCGACCCCGTGACCCGTCGTCTGCTGTTATAACGTTGTCATGACATACATGTTGCTTATTTTATAATAAGACGTTATTTTTCCACTATTCAACTGGGACTTACATAAATATTAGCCGGTACATTTTCTGGTGTTAAGTATAACAGCTGCTGAGCTATTCTGTAAAAATCTCATCGTGAAAACTTAGATGAAGTGAGCTGTCAATAGTGTTAATACCAGAATAGAATGTCGGTCTTGCCCTGAAAGTGGGTTGTGGAGGTCAGGATATAATCCTTGTACAATATTAATATTTATCTGCATCTTTAGACTGGAAGCTGACCTCAATCTACTTGGAAAAACATCTAGGAGGACGATGATGAATTTCAGTTGGCAGAATTAGATATTGGTCCCGATTCTGTTGTTCACAAACTAAACTAAATTTAAGTTCAGTTTACCTTTTTCTTTCTGTTTTATTGTGAAAAGGACAGAAGATAAATATTAGTTTAGTCACGTCAAATTAGGCAGCGTCTGACATAAAGTGACGTATTTTTAGTAGCCAATTTTGGATTATCTAATTTGACGGGATAACTAATATTTATCTTCTGTCCTTTTTATATTGAAATAGAAAGAAAAAGATGCACTGAACTTAAATTTAGTTTAGTTTGTGAACAACAGAATCGGGGCCATTGTTAGTTTAATTGAATATTACGGTACCCTTTGTCAAACAAATTGCCCCACGCTTAGTGATGTGCCGCTGGAAATATTGAAAATTTACGGGAACTTTCCCATTGTAAATTTACGCAATATTCCCAATATTCCCGTAAGTATTCCCAAAGTTTCCAAATATGTATTTAATACATTTTTCGTATATACTGTATAATTACACATGTGCAACTAACATTACGCGATATTTATACTCCTATTACCACAGCTAAACATGTTACATGTTTGTACCTGCACTAGCTTGCGCCACGGCATAGCGATCGCCCCCACCCCTTGTAAAACAAGCTTCAGTTAGTATACAAAGTTTCATGATCTAATTTAAAGTATTTTTTGAATACCAGCGGTTTATTGTTCGGTTTGGAGGTAACTTTGGATTTTTTTTCTATCGAGAAAATTTTATGGAATCGTGTTTTCGTCAAACATAAGACCTAACATTAATCCTCAACATTACCATATATTTATTTCAAAATGAATGCTGCAGTATTTTCGACATAACGGAGGATCATGCTAAGCCATTTGAGGTAGTATTGGCCCTTAAGGTGCCACTTTTCGATATTTTTTCTATACAAATTTCGGGAGAATATTACTCCACTGTTTGACATTGTGCATCCAAAGTTAAACATGATATCATTTTGACTTATTAATAATTGTGTCTGTACGGAAACAGAATAGTAAAATAAAAAGCCATTAAAAAGTTATGAGCCAACAAAGATTCGTTTTTCTTGTTATTTTTAACGTAACTTTGGGTGTCAATAAGTAATAAAAGAACTGTAAAATCTTCAAAACCAAGTCCGTACCGACAAAGCCCAGTTATCGAAGAGATCAATAAACTTTATTTGTAATTGATTTATGCAGTGGGTTTTTCATAAAACTCGATTTTCCGAAGCACTTTTCAAATCTTTTTACGCGTCTATCAGATCGGCACGGTGTTTCTGTGCGTGAAAACTAGACGTTGTTCGTGTAGACTAGCGTCTGCACGCGTCTGCAACTGCTCATCACTGATATTAGCGCTGTCGGACACGAAGCCAGGCGAGACAGCGTGCTTTTTGACCATGACCACCAGCGAGTTCGAGCTCGCGACTAGTTTACTCTTAAGTCATAAAATGGAAACGTAGCAAACGCTTTTTTATTAGAAACAAGCCCTGTCGTGATGAAAAGGGAGGACAGTTTATTTGAAACATCAGTAGTTTAACTAAAAAAATGGTCCGAATACTTATTTATCTAAATATAAGTAGTATAAAGATCGTAAGCAATAATTTTAGTAATAGGGAAGGTGGAGAGGGTGTTAAATTTATTTGAGGAAAGTACGAAACTCATGCGGACAAAGTCGCGGGCAAAAGCTAGTACGAGTATATTTAGTCTTTAGAGACAGATACTTGTTAATTTCAAACAAATATAAAAGTGTGTTGATTCCGTGGTTTATTAAAATTGTTAACTTTATTAAAAAGTTTACAACTCTCAGAATCTGATTGTAAAATTGTGTTAATAAACCAATGTGATTAAAAATGTTTTAATAAAACATAATTTCTGATGCTTTGTGATTTTTTTACTACGGGAATATTTACGGGAAAATTGTAAATTTACAGGGAATATTCCCGTAAATATTGGAAACTTTGGAAATTTTCAACTTATATGTATAATCAACTATCGACGTTACCACGATAGTACGCAAATTTACCTAATTAATTGGCTAGCATATAATAAAAAAACACTAAAGTACATTATCATCAATATTCCCCTAAATTTCCAGTTTTGGGAATATTGCCGGGCACGTTTACGGGAATATTCCCAAAGTTTCCAAAATTCCCGGGAACGGCACATCACTACCCACGCTTAACCTGACTTATCACCAACAAGTACACCAATAACAGTGTGGAGCAGCGGAAAGTTAATATCGCTTTAGACAAACAGTTTATGTATGTGAAGTGGCCGCGCTGCGTGGCGAGTGCGTGGCGCCTGCGGGCCCTGACCGCCGTCAAAGTGCTCTCGACAAACACGCCCCTGCGCTTGGTAGATAGGCTAGTTGCAAATTATCATTTGACATTTGAGTACAGTCAGCTTCAAAAGGATGTCTACAATGAGAAGAATTCATTTGATTGTCTACAATTTGTATTCCATAACACTGTACCTATCAATCTGTAGCTACAATTAAGTACTTACCCAATCTATACAAACAAATAAAATTAAAGTGTCTTTTTGTAAGGTCAAAATAACAGCTTTTTACAAAATGCATAATTATGAAAGTATTTTTAAATATTTTGTATGTGTACGGAGTAGTAAAGGCATACAACCTTAACGGTTGTAGCTACAGGAAAACATTCTTTGGATTCATTCCTTAACTAATTGTTACTGTATTTATTGTTAGTAGACAAAATTACGAAAAATAGTACAGTCCTAGAGTCCTACAGTCCTAGAACCAAAAAAATCGAAGACATGTGACATCCACCAACCCACACTAGGCCCGCGTGGTGG
Source organism: Globia sparganii (assembly GCA_949316385.1). Taxonomy (NCBI): domain Eukaryota; kingdom Metazoa; phylum Arthropoda; class Insecta; order Lepidoptera; family Noctuidae; genus Globia; species Globia sparganii. Next base: position 9,499,270 of record OX438670.1, read on the forward strand.
ATTATGGCCCATTCCCTGTCACTGAGTGGAGGCCTGTGACCCAGCAGTGTGAATATTATAGGCTGATTATGATTATTATGAGTACAGTCAGCTAGAAAAACGTATACAGGGTGAAATTTTAATCACAGTTTTCCTTGTAAGGGGTCATTTTACTCATAATTATGAACAACTTTTACTAAGGGATCAAACCTGAAATCGTGAAAAAAAAACAGCTGTTCCCTACATTTATGTTTGCATAACTCGTCAAAATGCAGGGAACAGCTGTTTTTTTTTTGCGATTTCATGTTTGGTCTCATAGTAAAAGTTGTTCATAATTATGTGTACAAAGACCCCTTAAGAGGAAAAGAGTGATTAAAATTTCAACTTGTATATTAACGTTTTATTTTTATGATGCTATAGATTATTTTATATAGGTATTTCTGTCCTAAATGATTTTCTTCACTTATTCTCTTGGTTAGGAATTGTGAGGGTATTCATATGTAATACTTGCCTGTGTGAAGAGCCACGAGGTGACGAGAGCCAGGCTGCTGTACTGTCCGTTGAACCGATAGTGGTACGCGTAGAACGAGAAGTGGTACAAGTAGAAGAATCTGTTGACAACGGAAATATTCTGTTAAATATTATTAAAATAGATCAATTTAATACTTTTTTATTATTTTTCTATGAAAAAATATGATAAACAGAAAAACATCCTCCTAGTAAAAACACCATATCTTTTAAAAAAAAATATATAAGTTTTTTTTTGTGGTTACTGTTTTTGTTCTCATTGGTGGCTTATAAAGGGAATATATTTGGAAAAAAATATAAGTATAAATACTCAAAATGTTCCAACCCTCCAAAGTGAGAGAAATTTGTGAATTTGAAGATTCACAAGATGTTGAAGTTCCTTCTAGAGAAACTGTTATAACAAGTAGGTATGTATTGGTTAGTTATACATGTATCTATGTACGAAGAGACATAAAAGACGTTGAATTGAATATCCATTACGGGCGCACTAGAAGACACTAGCTAGGTAATATAAACAAGCTTGTAGTAGCAACCATCACATAAACTGTATTCTAGTGTTATCTCGTTACGGCCAATGTTGTAGAGCAGAAAAATGTATCGATTCAGAAGGTCCACATACCTTCCACTGAACATGGGAAGCTATGTGGACACCGTTAAAATGTTTTTAAACCATATCATCAGTTTAATTAGTACCTCACAATATAGCATTATTTGCCTATTTCAACTCTATTAGTGGCTTTTGTGGACTGGATATTAATTCAGATTTATTACAGTTGTAATGACAATTATGTCATCGGTTTAAATAAATGTTTATTTTTATTATTTTATTTATATTTTAAATAGAAACTTTTATATTTTGTGAATGTGAGAACGTTGCAGGCCTTGTAGAATGTAGATTTGTAGACCATTTTCTATTTTGTTAATACTTGCTGATAGGCCTACACTGTCATCCATCACACACACATGACATGACATGTGGCCATCTTTACATAACGAGACCCCTCCGTGCCTCGGGAAGCACGTTAAGCCGTTGGTCCCGGCTGTCATTCGTGAATCTTTGACAGTCGTTACGGGTAGTCAGAAGCCCGAAAATCTGACAACCAGTCTAAACAAGGGGTATCGTATTACCCAGTCACTGGGTTGTGGAAGTCAGATAGGCAGTCGCTCCATGTAAAATACTGGTATACAGCTGCATCCGTTTAGACTGGAAGCCGACTCCAACATAGTTGGGGAAAAAGGCTAGGCAGATGATGATGAGGCCTACACTGTGCTCCAAACTTATAAGAAGGCCTCTTTTACAAGAGAAAAATCTGACACGTTTTTATGTATCCTATCACCCAAACGAGCGCGCACTTATAACGCGTGTTACATGTGGACTAGGGTTTAGTATTCTAAAAGACATAGCACACATGTCAACTCTGAAAGGGATCGTCTCCGTATCAACTCGACCCATTCAGTATTCTTTGTATGAAACTCCCTACTGCAACGCACACTAATCGGAATCGCAACGTAATCGCCTCGCCTCAGGACAAGATCACGAACCACGAGGAGTAAGCGTGGTGTCGCCTAGCCTAGCCGGTTCGACGTATCGGAGCTGCTGATCCGCTTTGGTTACTTGCTTACGTTAGGTTGGCGCCTGTTTGACGGCGACGCGAAAGGCGAACCGGTTACGATCCCTTTCCGAGTTGATATATGTGCTTTACACCTAAAGCTTAGTATCCATTTTAAGATTGTTTTTAAAGAATTATACTTATGCAGAGTGACACTTAATTTAACAGTGCAAATAGCCTGATACAAAAAATGATCTGCTAGGAATAACCTGTGTTATAGGGGTCCTTCATCCGTCCATTATGGATGTTATAAAAAAATGGGATGGAATGGCTGTTATAGTCATCAGCAGTGGATTCTGTATCCTTTAGCAAATTATTATCCTTAGAGAACCCGTAGGATACAATGCACAAACAAGAGTTTTGTTTTGGTACTTTTAGTTTTAGTATGTTGATAATATCGAGCCATTACCGCCGACTTATCGTAAGCGACATTTTTACCTAAACAGCGTTTTTCATCGCAAACAACATTTTAAACTATAACGGACAATGGCTTTGGCTTTTTTGGACTTTCCCGCAAATAAAACAATTATTAAAGTAATAGTACCTAAATATTAAATTTCAATTTAATAGCGCAACTATTAGTAAAAATAATTTTAAAAAAACCTCCTGTTAAATTTGATTTTTGTCGCTCACGATAATTCGACGGTAATGACTCGATATAATAAATTTTTCCCCGGCTACAATACGTATGCATACATACGTATGCAGTTTGTAAATACCTAAGTTGTAATCTGTGGAAAATATAGTGGGTAGTAAATTTGATAACTTATGTTTGTTTATTTTTAATATAGTGCCTACCTACTGTTTCTTTTCTCTTACTCAATTAAATAAAATAGTGGAATATTTGCGAAAGAATTTTTATCATGCAGTGCGGAAGTCTTTTGAAAGTCTACACACATAGTAGAGGTGTAACGTCAGACCATATAAGTGATACTTCTTTATCTTTTATTCAGTGGCCTGGCGTCGAGTCAAGCAACAAGTATAAGTGAAGCAACGTCACAGTGGGCGAGCATCATTAGGAGCTTATTGAAATACAAGACGCCATGTTTGATTATAAGTTCCTATGTATAGCACTGGTGCGAGTTTTAACTGTTGTTTTTTTTTTGTGTGTGAATGAAAATTATGTAGACATATTTTTGTTAGGAATAGATATAATTGTTTCCTTAATATAATTTTTGGTTTATATAGTATGCTGAAGCGTCGCAATGGGATAGTATCATTAGGGGGGTTTATTGAAACACAAGACGCCATGATTGATTTCTTAGTTTTGGCTGAAATTATGGGCGTTTCCTACTCCGTATCACTTACGAACATAAAATTAGTTCGGTTTCCGAACTAAGAATGAATGACAAACACGATTTGACAGCTGTCCCTATGCCCAATGTATTTCAGCCCGTCTGAAAAATTTAATTTGACACTTGTTTTCGACGAATCAGATACCTACTTTCGGACGAGCGCATATCTTCGTTGTCGGACTTAGAGAGTTTAGGCCCCCTGATGCGAATTTTAGCGATACGTGAACGTGCGGACGTGTTTTTTGAGGAATAGAAATGATTTTTCTTTAACAGAATTTTTAGTTTAGATAGTATGCGATTCAGATTTCAACGAAATATAGGTACAATATTGGCGATGTGCTATTAGGAACGACTATCATACTGAACAAAGATGTAACAGCCTTAAACCTGGTTTAGTAAAGTATCATCGAAGAATATTTCCTAGAAGGAGCGCTGAGTTATTTAAGAAATTGCTATAGGTAGTAGGTGCAATATTATAATAATAAAGTATCTCCTTATTTTATGTCTTAAATACCAACCTTGATACAGCGATAATTCTTCAACAATAATAAAAAATCAAAAGAACATTAAAATTCCAATCCATTCCTTTAAAAAGTCAGGAGCGCCAAACATTTCAAGAATGCAACTCGACAACCAGCCGACAATACTTTACACAAGCGTTCGAGCCAATCGTATATTTCCCTTGTATAGATGCCATTAGATTCGTTATCTGCTTATTTCGGTGGATAAATTTCCAATGTACGACAAGGGCGACAAACGGGCCCCGGAAAAGGGGAAATGTCAACTCGTTATCTGAAAAGGTTGCAATTTTATTTGAAATCGATATTCACTGAGATATACATTTTTCTTCTATTGTGTTCGAGTGTGAAGACATGCTTTTTGTACACGTCTACACGATGCTCTTTGAGGTGTGCTTCTTATGAATTACGTCTTATTGCGATGGTACATATGAAGGAGGGAAGTAATAAGCATCGAGACATGTAAGGATTTAAAAGAGATATGAGGTTCCTTATTCTCTATCTCTTTTAAATCATTACCTACATACAAGACACACTAAGACAAACTAAGTATATGTTTATAAACTTGGTGTGTCTAGTTATATTTCTATGCTTAGAGATTAGTTTTCTATTGGTCTTTCTATGTTCTCTGTCATTTGGTAAGACGAAATAGATTTTTTTTTTAATAATTATATAAAGTTGTGAGTGCTGGTAGTTAAGAAAATAGACAGACTATTTACTAGCGTGTGAAGGAAACTTTAAAAGAAACTGATGGTATAGTTTTCGAGTTTTTATTTCCCAATGCTGTGCGATCTAAACACATACACAAGCCATTCCAATAAATTAAATAAATTATATAATTAAAATGAATTACTTGTCAAATGAAAAAAAAAAAAAAACATCGCTTACTAAGGTATTCTAAACCATTTAAACGTTCGGCGTAGCACAAACAGAGAGGATACGGTTAACATGGTAATACGAGCAGAAGACGCTAATTAGTAGCTTGAGGTAAATCCCGCGCGCACGAACAAGCACAGCCACGTGTATCGTGCTCACCTCGTTGCTAATACCCATATTAGTGATACAGCTTGAGTAAATGAAGTATAGTGTATTAGACTACTTTTTAAATTATTTTATGAGGAAACTTCATATTCGGGTTAGTTGATTTTATTCGGGTAACTTTATAATCGGGTTATGTGATCATAATTTAGATCATAGGTTCTCAACGTGAGCGATAACACCCCCTCGTGCGCGTTTGAAACTTTCAGGGGGCCAGTAGAAGACCCAGAAATTATATATCCTATCTTACGACTATATAATATTACACGTTTAAATATAATCGTGGTAATAGCTGTTTCAGATTCGCGACAGATGGTAAGTAAAAAAAATGGGAAGGCTCTAGGAAACAAAATCTCAAAGTGGGCGGTTGTCAAAATAAGGTTAACGAAAGGTTAAGGTTAAAGGAGAACCTATGATCTAGATTGTTACGTAATTTTAAGTTGCTTCCTTCTAAATTGTGTTATTTCGTTTCTGATTACGATAAAACGTTAACATTTTATATAACACCGCAAACATCACTAAAACTACATCGAACGATCACAATACCATAAAACAACACCAAAAACAAATTGAAACCAATTTAAAATCAGAGGTAAAAACACACAAAAGGAGACACTAAAATTGGAATTCAATAAAACGTTGCTTGAAAAAACATCTGTTTCGCAGACAAAGAGCAACGCGTCGATTAAGTTCTTAAGTAACAATTTCAGCTACAGATCGTTCCCGGAATAATTTAAAGAGGGGATGGGACTGGTCCTCCGAAGTCCAGCTAAGCTCTGTAGGCGTCGGCTCTTTGAGCGACATCAAACGACGCGAGATTACCAACGCATTAAACATACATGCTAGAAGAAACAAGCAGCGTTTTCTTAATGTTATTTCGTCCATAAATATTTTATCGCCTCTGTAATGGAAAATGTAAATGACGACTTGACACGGACGTGTGACTTTTTTGTACGGTTCCTTTCAACTGATTGTTGAGGTTGCACTGGCCTGAAATAATGTTTTTGATTGTGGCCTAAATTAAATACTTTTCTATCTCCTCTAAAATACAATTTGAGAAGAATAGGAGACTACAATTATTATGGAAATCTAAGCTCCTAAATATAGGACAAGAAACGAAAAAGACTTACCTTCACAGGTAAATCATTCAACGTAGACGTCAACAAATTAAATAATGTCATTGAACCTCGTCTGTTTGTACAAGTGAGCCGTCACTCGTGACGCCGCCGACTGATAGGCTGTATAAAACACCAAGAGTCGAATGCCCATTTACAATTTTCCTTATTACACGAAAATTATTCAGAAGCCCGATAGGAGCCGGGCGAAACTGAATCTTGTTGAACTAACTCAGTGCGAAATCACTTTCGCCTTGGCCTTTGATCTCGACTGCGCCAAAGGAATGTTATTCAGTAAAAACATGCAAATTCGATAAGGTATAACACAATATTATGGAGAGCGGCTGCCGGCGCGACGCTCTTTACTATACTTGGCGAGCATCGGGAAATGCTTTGAATATTATTTATTACATCTGGAATCTTAGCGTCCCGATTAATCTTAGGTTAATTTTCGTCATCTTATTGGGGTAATAAGTTTGATTGAGTTGTGTTACTAAATATAGCATCAATTATCTACTACAAATATGACAGATTAATCTATAATTAGTTAATATAATACGTAATCAGTTATTCACAATAAAAAAAAAAAACGTTACATAGCCAACCAACGCCGAAGGACTACGTAAGTAAGAAAAAATACTTTTGTGTTAAAATTATGATCTTTTTTGAATATTTCATCACAGAAGCTCAACTTCTAATGGCGTTCTGAAAAATATGAAAGGATGCTCCCAATTAGGTTATACACTGTTCCTTTTAACGTAAATTGCCTTATCTCAATCTTAAATCAATGTTCTCCCTGTATATTATGATAACGGGGGTTTTTATCGCCGCTCAATTTGAAATTGAATTTCAAAAAATGTTTGTAGTTACTAAATGAAGTTAGGGACAATTTAGAATATGTTATGACGCATGTTGAAAAGTACGTCAATATGGAACAGAAGGACTGAATGTATGGGGTGCTGGCGTGTGGGGCTTTGGGTTGACCGCAGGAATCCGCAACCCCGGCAGGGCGCGGCACTAACGAAATGAAATTCCGCTGACATTCCGCGCGACGGCTGCGTTCGCGACTATGACCACTGACTGCTGACAATACCAACTATCCAATAATTCCATGCCGTCGATACGAAAAAGGCCCCAAGTTTATTAATAACAGAGGAACATACGCCGCTCGGATTGTTAAATAGGAATGTGTGTAGTGAAATGTGCTGGTAATTATGCTGCACCTACTGTCGGATGTTCAAGTTTATTTCAAAGCATTTTCAATCATATAGGAGTATGTCATGAAATAGTGTCGGATATTGAAAGCCTGTCTGATTTATGAGAAATATTACACTATGTGTTAAGTAATATTACAGAATTGAAAGCTGCAGTCACTGTTTTATCACATCAGAGCCGCATGCAGGATGACCGATGGGAATTTTTTATCACAAAATGGGTGCCTGAATATGGACGGCGCCGCAGAGGCTGGACCAGAAAGCGGTGGAGGTGGCGGTGGCGAAAGATGACCAGGACGCATACCGCGACGGCTAGTTGAGGTGGCGCGAGAAAAGAGTTACAGGAGAAGGACTTGGCCCCACCTTTGCCCAGTAGTGGGGCAGCATAAGCTAAAATAAAATTGTATTGTACACGAGGAATAAACAATACACATCCGCAAGTGACGTACGAATATGTTACCTCTATTAAGTGCATTCATACATTACAAAAAGTTGAATTAGAGTTTGAAAAAAAAAAACGAAAACCTAAATAAAAGTTTGTAACGTTACGCACCAATCGCGACTTCCAAAGATCTCCAATAACCTAAACAGTCTAAACTGTAATAGCTACAAAGTCTATTAGAGAGTTTACCTCCATGAATATGTAGTATATGAAATTAGAATGTCGATATGGGTAGAGGAGCAAGTTGGTGTCGATGCTAATCGGAGGCAGAAGTTGCGATCGGCCCCGACAAATGCGGTTCAACACACAAACTTGGTCTACTCGCAAGTTCAGGAAGATATGTCGAGATATACTTGTGTGTTCGCTGAGAATGCGGCTTTAATATACCCAATTTGGTGGGTATTTGATGATTGACAGCTCATGTTGAATAGGACGTTCTATACTTTTTGCGTGGCTATATAATGCATACTTACCCAATTCCATTCCTATACATACCTACAAAAAATGAGATGGCATTTGTGCGGCCACGCTTAGCATAATCAGCCTATAATTTTCCAACTGGGAAACAGGCCTTCACTTCAAGACGGAGCGGGCCGTAGTCAACCACGCGGGCCCAGTGCGGGTTGGTAGATGCGAAATGTTTTAGAATGTTTGGTTCTAGGACATGCCGGTTTCCTCACGATCTTTTCCTTCACCGTTTTGTCAGCAGTGGTGATTAAATTATTTACACAAAGTAAAGCGCCTAGTCTGCCTGGGTTCGAACCCACGACCTACCATTCGTAAGTCAGCCATTACTACGGGGCCACCACTGCCCTTGCCGCTGTTTGAAACACGAGGAATAGTTTTAAGTAGTAGTTTTCCGGATGAAGTATTTCATGAGAACAAAATTATATTGTCAGGCATATCTATACATATATATATATATACATAAATGCCTTCACATCACCAATACTCATTCACAATACTAAAACAAGACCATCTATTTGCCAAACTCGACTTGTCGCAAGGAAGCCATACCACGACAAAGATGCCAACTTGGACGGCGTCTTCCTACCTACTTCTATTTTGACGAGTTTCGAAGGCAAAACTTCCAGCCTCCATTCAGAGTTGCTAAGGGTTGCTACCTCCAATATATTGTAAGATTTCACCCGTATATCTACGACTTCTTACGCAAGAAATTGTGAAGTTTTTTTCTATTGTTCTAAAAATGTTTTTTTAAACAATACTCAATGGTAACGGTCCTTCGAAAGTTTCGCAATTTGCGAGAATTGCGTAGTTCTTTTAACTTATAAAAACATACTTTTTATTGCTTCGTTTAGAAACGAAGAAAGTTTTTTTTTTCCTTTTGTAAACTAATGTTAGCGAACGTGAGGCCGTTAAGGGAATTATTCTGAATATTTCGATAGGTAATAGAATATATAACATTAACGCATTAACTTTTTGCGAAGTTCGAAACATACTTTATAATGCTTCGTTTAGAAAAGACGGGATCTTTTTTTGATACTGTCATCGAATGTTAGCCAACGTGAGGCAGTAAAAGGGTATAATTTTAAAATTACAAAATTTTATGCCATTGTAGTTCTATTATGCCTAAAATAACTATTTCTAACAAATTTCTTAAATAAAAAAAAAAAACAGAAAAATATATATTTAAATATATTATTATTAATGAATCTAAATTATTATGAAAAAATAATCTCCTGCGATTCATCCTAGACCGACGACGTAAAGCTCTATAGCAACTTCGTAGCGTCGTAGCACCGTAGCTCCGTAGAGGTCTCGTAGCGCTTGGTCACGTGCGCAGCGATCACGAAACGTTTTTACCGCATTTCCGTTTTTTGAACTGCTCACGTGGCAATCGCGTTGCAAATTTTAAAAGCGAAGCTTTTAAATTTCTGAATTTACAAAATTATATTATAGAAGCTTAAATGTTCTTTTATACACACATCAAAAGTGTCTAGGGATCAACATATATTTTTGCAATAACTTTTCTCCTGATTGATATTAATTAAAATTTTCTTTAAGGATTCATCAAATAAAGTGTTTTCGTTTGTCACAGTAACGATAAACCAAGTCACCTTTGCATTAATAAAGAAATTTGCCATTTTCCTAATAAAGGGATTTTTGACATTTGAACCACTAACACAAAAGTTCGAAAAAAAGACTGAAATAACAGTTTTCTCTAAAATTTTATTGGGTAACTTAAACAATTAATAATCCGTGTTTCTACCGCGAACACTAACAACACAAGAACATCGGTTTGGCATACTCAAAATGAGTTCATCCAAATCACGCTGTGGAATGGCCGCCCATGTTCGTTGCAACAACAAAAAAAGGTCTTCTTGCGACTGGATACCCTCCATATTCGGCAGAGCTCTTCTCTGTAGCATATCCCATGCATGCTCAATCGGGTTCAAGTCTGGCGACTGAGCAGGCCAGGTCAGGACATTGATGTTAGCTGCGGCGAGAGTCTGTCTTACAACTCTTGCGGTGTGCGGTCGTGCATTATCATGCATTAACTGAAATAAGGGACCGATTTGCACTTGTAGAGGAACGATGACGTCTGATACAATCGTCTCAGCATAAATTTGAGCGTTGAGGTTGCCTCTGATCCAAATCAACTCAGTTCTTCCGCCGATCCAAATACCCGCCCATACCATGATGGTTCCACCACTATAAGGATGGACTTCCTGGCAGGATTTTAATCGCTGTTGGCGTCCAGGGGTTCTCCAGTGTCGTATACGTCTTGTATCCGGTCTCATACCAAAACGAGACTCATCAGAAAAGCACACGAAACGCCATTGTTCTTCTGCCCAATTTCTGTGTTCAAGAGCCCATTGATATCGAATCCTACGATTGTGCATTGCTATAGGTGGTACCCGTAGCGGTCTTCGGGAATGAAGGTTCACTTCATGCAAGCGGTTTCTGACTGTTTGGTCGCTAATTAAGTTCCCTGAAGAGTGATGAAGCCTCACCGCTAACATCATGGCGGTTATTGTTGGAGCTCTTCGAGTTAAGATTTGAATGTATCGGTCTTGTCTCCGTGTGGTGCAGCGATACCGTCCTCCATGGCGCTCAGCCACGGTACCAATGCTTCGGTAACGTGTCCAAAGTCGACTGATAACACTCTGACTTGTATTCAGAGCTAAAGCCACAGTACGTTGCCGGGAACCAGCTTCTATCATTCCCACGGCTCTGAGCATTTCTTCCCTGCTTAAATGACGTCGCCGCTCCATAATAACGTTGGTTTTAATCAGTAGTAGGGAAACAGTAGCACTAATAATGTCTTCAATGCGTTGTATGTTTTTATAGGGAAAATATTGACAGCTGATTTTCATCTTTTACTCGAATTTGATTCACAGTTCCTGATTCAAATTATGAAATGCACCAAAAAGGATCCATATAAATTTATAAAATCATAAATTTATTACAAAGCCACATCTCAATCTCAAGAAATCCGCATAAAAATGCTTGATCCCTAGACACTTTTGATGTGTGTAGTACGGGAAAAACGGGTAAATATGAGTGAGTTGGTAAAATGATCGACAGCTTACTAACACCTGTGACGTGATTTTGGACAAAGATCGAGTATAGAGAACTAGATTAGGGTAACACGTTCAGTCTGAGAGTGGACGTTTCGAGTCCAGACTGTTTGTTCGCGAGACGTGTGGCGGTCGTGTTATTAAATTCCCGTCTTTTTTCCCTAATCTCGTTGTCGACACGCCCCGCGGGCCCTCATCGGAAATGGCATTATTTCCCGGCCCGAAGCAGCCCGAAGCGTCCCACTACGGACACCGGATACCACCCGCTAGCAGTACTCATGTCCACCCCGAAAACTCCGTTGTTCGAGTGAAATTTTTAGCTATTTCGTCCAACATCCGTTTTTACATTACTTTGTCGTAGATGTCTGAGTTTTAAAATCAACGTCATTGAGTTTATGTTGTTCGTATCCAATTGAATTTTAATTACTTTAATATTTTATTTTGTGATTTTTAATAAAGATGTAAGTAGCATACTATGGCACTTTGTATCTACTTGGTTATAACATTCACACACACTCGTGTCTTTGATCCTTATTGTCAAAAAGGGCCAATTTTAATAAAGGAACATTTTTACCATACATCCTATCAGATTTTATAACATGTTATATAATTAATGACAACCTTATTATTTGTATAACTGTAATATAAATAACATTTAAACATAATCTTAAACAAATAATCCGTATGAAATAATTTAATCTTATTATTGGTCTCATTACGAGCGCCGACATAAGTCACTCGCTAATGAAACGAAATACAATCCTTGTTTACTTTCACCGCTGAAGGTATTGTTACGCTGGTTTACGGTGCCCAGCGGTTATCATAATATTTTCTATTGCCCTCGGTATTTTGGTTACGTACATTTGACATAACTGGAAATAAAAACAAATCAAAGGTCTATATTAAATGAATAAGGTAAACAACATACGTATACGTGTAGCCAATACTGAACCGGTATTGGCTACACGTATACATACGCAACGTATGCTGGTAATAACAATGGCTCCTCTTGGATAGGTCTCGATTTCACCCTGCTGGCTATTTTTCTATATATTTTTTTGTTTTGCTATTCTCCAGAGATAAACGACAATATCTCATTATTTTCTTGTGTTAATGTTACTTTGTTTATTTTACGCGTGGCTACATCGAAGTTATACTGAGTGAAATATTTCAAGCCGTTTGTGTTTCCAGGGGGGCGATTCTACTAATTTGCAACGTTACACGTTCAATGGTGTTTTAATAACAGTTCGATTTCGATCGCCGTTACTTATAAAGTGATTCTACTATTTCCTATGCAAACTGGAAACTAAACCTATGCTGAATCGCAACTGAATGGTAGCGGGAACGTAAGAGCGGGTAAACTGCGTTACCAACATGCCAAATAGTATGTTTAATAATACCACAGAAAAAAAAAATAAACCTAAAAATGTTACATACATGTCACCGAAAGTATTTTCGAATACAAACATAGATTTAGACCATTCGATTCTAACAAGTGTCAAAATAACAGTAGAATGTGACTAAACGTCACGTTCATATTCGATTTTGTTAACAGAATATATTTTGAAATTATTTCGATCGATCATTGGCTAAACTAAAACGTAACCGCAGTTGAATCGTTGTTCATTAGTAGAATATGAAAACGCTTAATAGCCGTGATTCAGCTGTGGTTCCATTGCGATTTTTGAACAATTTTGTTAGTACAATCGGCCCCCAGATAGTAACCTCCACAGCACTTAATAATTCCGGTCGCTTTTTTAAGGGAAAATCTGTATTTAATTTTGCCGATTGTATAACTTATTATTACACCTGAAAAAAATATATTTGAATCAATTGCCCTACTTCATGAAAACAGACATGAGCTTATAAAACACAACAGACAAATCTGAATGAGATAAATGCCCAATAAAACAATCAGAGAGAGCTCTTACAAAACTCTGACACAAAACGAGGTATTAAAATGTTCTTACAAAAAAATAAAAATAAAAAAGAAGTGGAGTTGTCTCTGAAACACATTCCCGGTTCTCACGTCCCCGATATTTGCCGCTTGTCGCTTGGCGACGGCATTGTATGGAAAGGAGGCGACACCTGTGAAGGCTTATAAGGACTATGGTCCGCTCCCATTGTGCCACAACACCCAACATATAACTTCTTCCAACTCTTATTGTGAGACACACTTATATCTGTTTCAAATTTTGTAAGTAGCTTCGAGTTCTGAATTGTTCGGAAAAATAAAAATACTATTTATTATCTTTATGCTGCTTACCTGCGTGGTTTCTAATTATAAAATAAGTTACTTTTGATGCAACGTACAGGAAGAATGAATGAACGTTATGAGGAAGGATAGAACAGACGAAAAGGTTCGAACCCACATTTTTATATCAAATCACCAGCAACATTCTAAAAAAGCGATTTGTAAGTACGACTGCGCTTTATGCTCAAGAATATTGCACTTCAGGCTTCTTACGATGATGATGAAGCATTGCTTACGCTGTTCTATTTCACAACTATAGTGCTTTCGTCGAGCGGTGCATTGTTATTTCTTAGTAAAGTGCTGAAATATTGCGGTGGCGCGGTTCGGAAGCGGAACAATGGCGCTACGAAACTGATCTTTACTGCAACCACTTTAAGGAGACCGAGAAACTCTCGTTTAGGGTATAGTTTTTGGCTGAGTGGGCGGTGTTTTTCTGAAATGAACTTTAGGGTGCCGTGAATAGAAGTGGTTTTGTGGTAAAGAACGAAGTAGCCGCAGGTGCTGGCAATCCCGCAGCCACGGTTTGAATCACGCCTGTTGCACAGCGCCGCATATATCTTAGCACACTCAGCGCGTCATACCTCGTTGCTCTTTTTATACACTTAGTACTTCATACAATGTTATTTTAAAAATATTGCTTGGCGTGTATTCGTGTATCTCCGTTGTAGGTACATGACCAGGGGGTCTACTCCCTAAGCACGAAGTCCGTCGTTTCGGCCTTCGTTACGGGCGTTTCCTACTCCCTATCACCTACGGACGGATGATTCGTTCGGGGCCCGAACGAAGAATGAATGCCACACCGATTTGACAGTTGTCCCTACTCCCGATGTGTTTTTGCCCGTCCGAACAGTTGAACTTGACAATGGTTTCGACGGATGGTTATGTCAGTTGATACGACATCAAAATAGTTCTCGTGCTGTAGACGAAAGTTACCAGTATATAAGATCCTAACTATGGCTGCTTGTTTAATTATTGAAGAAGCTTTACAGGAAGAGTTTAGGCAACGTCGATATTATTTACGCCTAAATTTTATATTGTTTTTCAGGTAAAATTGTCATTGCCTGCTGTGTTTTACACAATATATCGGGCGGGCTTAGAAGCACCTACCCTCAGCGAGGAAGACCTGCAATTAGAGCGCAATAGACAGGGAGATGTGTCTACCTCTATAGCTATGGCGATATCCTCTCCTCAAGCTCATCAGCAAAGGCAAAGAGCGAGAGACATTAGTGCAATTGCTGGAAAAAAATAGGAACTTATGCAGTCTCACAAGAAAACTTTCCAAATAAAACATAAAATGCATAGGATATTTGTATTTATATTATTGACTAGCTTCTGTCCGCGACTTCGTCCGCGTAAATTTTTTTTGTTTCCCCGATCCACCCCGTCGCAACGTGTCGCCGGCCTGCGCTATTACTTCGTTTTCGCTTGGCGAAAACTTCAGACTTTTTTTCTTTTTGCTCAACTCCTAAGGGTCCTAGCGTCAAGTTTAATAGAATATAGCCCTTCCTCAAGAACTGGGCTATCAAACGCAAAAATATTTTTATATATGTGACCAATACTTCCAGAGATTTAGAGCTTTCAAACCGTGTTTCAAACAAACTCTTCAGCTTTATTATTAGTATTATTTTAAAACTATGATATCTCCTAAGATATACATTGAAATCAAATGATGTCAAAGGCAATTTTGTTCAAAATTAAATACACACATCAAAAGTGTCTAGGGATCAACATATATTTTTGCAATAACTTTTCTCCTGATTGATATTAATTAAAATTTTCTTTAAGGATTCATCAAATAAAGTGTTTTCGTTTGTCACAGTAACGATAAACCAAGTCACCTTTGCATTAATAAAGAAATTTGCCATTTTCCTAATAAAGGGATTTTTGACATTTGAACCACTAACACAAAAGTTCGAAAAAAAGACTGAAATAACAGTTTTCTCTAAAATTTTATTGGGTAACTTAAACAATTAATAATCCGTGTTTCTACCGCGAACACTAACAACACAAGAACATCGGTTTGGCATACTCAAAATGAGTTCATCCAAATCACGCTGTGGAATGGCCGCCCATGTTCGTTGCAACAACAAAAAAAGGTCTTCTTGCGACTGGATACCCTCCATATTCGGCAGAGCTCTTCTCTGTAGCATATCCCATGCATGCTCAATCGGGTTCAAGTCTGGCGACTGAGCAGGCCAGGGCAGGACATTGATGTTAGCTGCGGCGAGAGTCTGTCTTACAACTCTTGCGGTGTGCGGTCGTGCATTGTCATGCATTAACTGAAATAAGGGACCGATTTGCACTTGTAGAGGAACGATGACGTCTGATACAATCGTCTCAGCATAAATTTGAGCGTTGAGGTTGCCTCTGATCCAAATCAACTCAGTTCTTCCGCCGATCCAAATACCCGCCCATACCATGATGGTTCCACCACTATAAGGATGGACTTCCTGGCAGGATTTTAATCGCTGTTGGCGTCCAGGGGTTCTCCAGTGTCGTATACGTCTTGTATCCGGTCTCATACCAAAACGAGACTCATCAGAAAAGCACACGAAACGCCATTGTTCTTCTGCCCAATTTCTGTGTTCAAGAGCCCATTGATATCGAATCCTACGATTGTGCATTGCTATAGGTGGTACCCGTAGCGGTCTTCGGGAATGAAGGTTCACTTCATGCAAGCGGTTTCTGACTGTTTGGTCGCTAATTAAGTTCCCTGAAGAGTGATGAAGCCTCACGGCTAACATCATGGCGGTTATTGTTGGAGCTCTTCGAGTTAAGATTTGAATGTATCGGTCTTGTCTCCGTGTGGTGCAGCGATACCGTCCTCCATGGCGCTCAGCCACGGTACCAGTGCTTCGGTAACGTGTCCAAAGTCGACTGATAACACTCTGACTTGTATTCAGAGCTAAAGCCACAGTACGTTGCCGGGAACCAGCTTCTATCATTCCCACGGCTCTGAGCATTTCTTCCCTGCTTAAATGACGTCGCCGCTCCATAATAACGTTGGTTTTAATCAGTAGTAGGGAAACAGTAGCACTAATAATGTCTTCAATGCGTTGTGTTTTATAGGGAAAATATTGACAGCTGATTTTCATCTTTTACTCGAATTTGATTCACAGTTCCTGATTCAAATTATGAAATGCACCAAAAAGGATCCATATAAATTTATAAAATCATAAATTTATTACAAAGCCACATCTCAATCTCAAGAAATCCGCATAAAAATGCTTGATCCCTAGACACTTTTGATGTGTGTACATGTGATGAATAACGTATTTATTTGGATAAGGATTAATACCATGTTTATAAAAACACCTTCGCAAATAATGCATTAGTTTAGAACAAATTTGGTTAGCATAAAAGAGGTTATAGTGAGCTAACCTTAAAAGACAGACATGCTGTCGCGGACTTTTTTTTAAAGCTTTTAAAGGGGAACAATTCTGTCATATATGATTTTTGCGAAACTTTAACCGTTTACGCAGCGCACGCAGCGAAGCTCTCAATAGGAAAAAAATCCCCCGATTTGGAAACATTCTTCATTGGTGCTCCGCTCCTATTGGTTTTAGTGTGATGATATATAGCTTATAGCCTTCCTCGATGAATGGGCTATCTAACACTGAAAGAGTTTTTCAAATCGGACCAGTAGTTCCTGAGGTTAGCGCGTTCAAACAAACAAACAAACAAACAAACTCTTCAGCTTTATAATATTAGTATAGATTAGGGTATTTATTTTGTGAACTTTTTTATTTGCCTTAGAGGACTTAATGGGTGTTGGGACTGGTGGAAAACAGACATACATAAGTACATAAATATACGCTGATAAACACATTACCCTCCTTTGCATCGCGCAGTCGGGTAAAAAGAGACAATGTTTCGGGATTTTACCATTAGAGTTTAGTACATACTAGGTTTTGCCAATAACGGTTGATATATATTGGATTTTTTTGGAATAAAACAATTAATTATCTTTAATCATTTATTTCAATTACCTATCAATCAAAACATTACATATTTTAAATTATTCTCATTTTATTATCATTTCCTCAGTGGATGTAGAGGCTTGCTCCTGGGAAAGTGGGTCAGCAGGTGTAGCAGCATGGGTGGGTGAGGTGGCAACTGGCTCTCTTATAGGTGGTACAACAAAAACTGAATGTCATTGACGGATACAACAAAAAATATATACTTAATTGTGCACTTATCCGTAATTTAATATTATTTAATAAAAAATAAAAAAAAAGGCACGGGAAAGACTCCATACACATAATTATAAATACAATGTTGCTTTTAGTTCTTTACCTCGGAAAAAGCTTACTATCATAAATTATAAATGTAATTCTTACCAATTGAAAAGCTGGCACTCTTGACTCGGTTTGCGGCTCTCCGAAACCCTCTCCCATTATCGGTAGTATCTTCAATTCCACTTGGGAGAGGGTTGGTGCTACCGATGGGCCTCCACCTGTAACACTTGCTGACCTTCTGGCAGCTCCAGTTGCTTTTTTAGCAAGATGTTTTTTGTCAGACCACACCTAAAATTTGAATATTTGGTTAATTTTATAAAGCAATATAAAAACCACTACACTCGTAAGTACTCGTACAGATAAGTATTTGGAGGATGACTGATTATCATTGTATTCACTTTACTGATGACAAATATTGACGAGTAATGTATTAAACTCACCCTTTGCCACTGCTCGACGGACTAGTGCAACTTCCCATTGAGTTAAGGGAGTTGCACAGGTTTTCCCACAGCCGTTTTGAGTGAACTCTCCCGTCGTCAGCACCCCTCAATAATCCGCAAGCCAATTCTTGGTTCTCACCCATAAAATCGAGAAGGGCCTCAATTTGCCCATGTGTCGCTGCAGCGGTTGGGGCCGTTTTATACAACAAAAAAGCTAATAAATATGAATATTGAAAATATTAAAACCGGCTAACAATTTGACATTTCATTTGAAAATTCCCTTCAAAAAGTAAACAGGCAAAGGTATCAACAGGATGATGCCGGTTTCCGGACAAAAATGGCAAAAATAATTCAATTCTATATTTAAAAACATAATAAAAAGTATATTTTTATAAATGTGGTCTTTTTCTAACGACAAAAGTATTAATTTTTGTTTACTAAGCTAGAAAACTACAAAATAAGTAAACCGGTAATCGACCGGTAAAATAGCGCAACTCTATCGCCGTACGTCTTTCGTTCACGAATATTGTCTATGATTCCGTTTGAAACTGATGAATCCGAAATCGTTAGGGAGTAGGGTTCATTCCGACGTATCGGACTACTGTCGGACGGGCCCGTTACCTCGTTGACGGACTTAGGGAGTAGACCCCCAGGCATGAATCAATACACTGGCTATTTAAGGCTTTCTAGGAGATCTACTTACACGCTCAGGGGAAAATAATGACAAGGTTCGCCGAGACATGAAGTGTGACAGTCCATTAAGTTCTCATTGTCACACACTGGCGGACAATGGACGTCGAAAGGCTTGACGTTTTGTTTTCTTGTAACGCGACACTGATTCACTAAAGAAAAGATAAGCAGCTAATGTACATTGAGATGCGTAAGAAGGATGCGTCAGGATGCAACGCTTACCAATTTTAAAATCGAATGCGACTTTAATGAACTAACGAGACAAAATGTTTATTGAAAGATACGGCACATAGATGCAAATAGCGTGTAAGTGTAGCATCATATATCACGTAAAGAGCTCTTAGAAGCTTCTAAGGTGAAAGACAGCATCTCAAAGTAACTGCACTCAATTCGATTTGGCTGCGTCTTGTTTAAACATCTCGACGGAAAGCGCCAAACATATCAGTTACCGAGACTAGGCTGCGCACCTCCGCGTCTTATTTGTGGCGCAAATACGAGGGTGGAAGGGTAAAGTAAAAAATGGAGAAACGCGTCCCGAATAAACACAAGAGAAATAACGACATCAAACAATAATTGAAATCATAGGTCGCGGCGGGAGGAAGCTGATGCCGCATAGCGTCGCATGCGTGGCACGACATATACTCACGTATCTATACTATAAGTAGCAGAACGTGTCAACGTCTTGGTACTTTTCTTTTTCATAAAAAAAATCTTTTGAAATGAAAATGAAAGATTTTGTTGTTTTATTTTTTAGCGCGTCGATGATCAAGTTATCTCTTATAAAACCGGCGTTAGTACCTCACTAACGAATCCATCATAATCCTATTAACCAGCTGGTAAACAAGATTTTCCTCCACAATTAGTATTTGATCCATCAATTTCTTAACATAAAATCTTGAATTTAATCCGCTTTGTTACTAATAGTTTAAGCCGATCTAATTTCTGCGAAGTAATTAATTCTTATAAGACTTTTGTAGTCAAACTGTCAATAGGTAACCGGCAACATTTCGCGGGACATACACATCGTGGCTATTAATCTCGACAAATCGAATAAAAAGGTTAATAGAGGCTCGCCGGGAGGGGAAGGAAAGATTGCCTCTGTCCTCAATGGGAGAGGCGAGCCCTCTGCAGCCGCGATACCATTATTAGTGAGTTAACTCAATTTGCGGCATATTGTTTGAGAGGAGCTTAATAACAGAGGCGAGAGGACCTGGCACATCGCCATGACTACCCTTGATCCGCCGCTAACCATATCCGACATAAGACTTGTCGCAACATGTTTGTAAGGGAAACTACGACCGGTCGTTTTGATACTATTGTGAATTACTTTCCAGTATTAAAAACTTGGTAGCAGAATTTGACAGCTTGAGTAATTACCTTGTTGAGGTTTGAGGTTTACGTAAAACTAGTTATAATCAGTTTATAAATAGGATAGTTAAAAGATAGTTTTGTGTGTGATCTAAATGTTTTTAAATTACTGAAACTGATAAATTCGAACCTATATAATTACGAAGCCCGATATTCGCGGCCTCTTAATTGTCACTACGTAAAATTACTTGAAAATTCAGCTGAGTAATAATATAATTACAGGCCAAATTAATACCCATTAAATAAACAAGTGGATCGTACCGAGCCTATTTTGAAAGCAATACCTCCGCCTTCGGAAGTTGATACAAATGCCGTTGAGAACCGAAAATAATTTGTCCATTGAGGGTTATTTAACAGTTGTACGGTTGTTTATTTGCACCGCGGCGCTCCTACGAAAACTACCACAGTAAACCTTGTCTCAAAATTAAAAGCACCTCAATACTAGACTCTATAGCGATGTCGTAAAGTTGATAATTACAATTTTACGCCCGGCAATTATGAACTAAAGTCGATACAGTCGGGGTAAATTATTAAAACGAGCTGTCGAACAAGCGAAATTAATCTAAAGTATTCCGTTTGAATTTGAAACGAAGTCGGAGGAACACTTGTAGTTTATTAGTTAGCTAGCTCGCTTGGCCTGACTAGGGTACTGGGCTGGCTTAGTAGGTAGGTACACAGTTAATTATTAACTTGATTCTCACTAAAATTACTCACAAATTCACAAAATCTTACACTTATTTATCGCCATTTCTAGTTTAATCTTCCGGAAATTCTAAGAAATCCGATTCCCATTTTAGAAGGTAGATATTATTATTCAAAATTGCTCATCTATGATTAGGTATGAAGGACGATCTTATTATGTAGTTGTATGTTCGTCCTTGATATCAATAAACGGTTCCGGTAATATTCAGAGCCGATCGGAAATAAATCATCTGTAAAATCGGTATCGGGACGGTACTAAAGACCAATAAAGGCGTCAAAAACCGTGTCGACAAGTCATTTAGCAAGCGTTCGAGCATATCGTTGAATAGCATTAGCGGCACAATATTTTATGCAGTGTTGGGTGTGCGAGAGGGAGGCGCGGGGTGAATGCCGGGGACAGCACGGCGGGGCGCCGGATGTCATAGAAAAATTGCTACTTCCGAGCCGGAGCCCGCACAAAAGGGCCCGTCTGCGATTTTATTATCAAGTGTAGTGACCTCCACGGTGCTCTGTTACAAGCAGTCTATCAAAAAACATGACAGTTCTTTTAGTGAATAGCTCGCGTTGTATCTTAGCTGAAGGATATTGTTATCTCTAGAGTTTCTTGGAAGATTGTTTGTAATGTATCTTTTTTAATCTGTAAACATGGATTTATGTATATGGATCTAAGTTAGTAGCAAAGATGTTTTCTTTTTAAATTCAATATCAAAGCTTTGGGATAAACAATATGCCATAATTGCCATAAAATCAACTCAGTCTTAACGTAACAATATTCCATACAATCAACGTGCTCAAATTCTCGGAGCATCGCGCATACTTATATCACAGAGGCAGTGCGAGCTCAGCGATTGTTTACAAGTTGATACGTTTTCAATTGCAGAAGGCTGTCAGTGTGCCAATTCCGCGGCATTCACAACAAATTACGTATTAAAGCGAGTGGAAGGGCAAACAAAACGGTCGGTGTTCGTGACGTGAATTGAGCGCGTCGAACGTGCACCGCGGCCAGATGCGGACACAGTGTACCCGATCAGCGGACAAGTGCGCATATTTAGTGCCAATATGACAATACTGTAAAATGATACAACTGGTACTGTTAAATAGATTATTGTTAGTTAAAATTATGTGTTGCTAGAATGTAGTTCTGGGGGCGCAGTTAATTTCAGCCACGCAATGCTAATATTGCATTGAAATCAAAGAATGCACAATCTGCACTCACTTGTCACGAGCTTTTATTCTACTTGTTTTTAATTCTACTGAAATCAAAAATGTTTTGATTAAAACAGGAAGCTTGGAATAAACAATATTAAATACTAGCCTATAATTATATTACCTACTAGCTTTTGCCCGCGACTTCGTCCGCGTGGGTTTCGTACTTTCCTCAAATAAATTTAACACCCTCTCCACCTCTCCCTGAAAGGTATTTCGAAAATTATTGATTACGATCTTTATACTTACTTTATTTAAAGAAATAAGTATTCGGGCCAATATTTTAGTTAAACTACCTAAGATGTTTCAAATAAACTATCCTCCCTTTTCATTACGACAGGGCTTGTTTTTGCATTTGGTTTTCCATTTTTATGATATAAAGATTATTTATAAGTACCTACCCATTTTCTTGTTAATGGAAGTTGGAGTTTCTACTCCTTAAACTTTATTACCCTTTTCTACCCCGGTAGGAGTAGAATAAGTAAAACCCTAAAACTCATACTTTTTTATTTTAAGTAAGTAAGTAGTCATCATCATCTGCCTAGCCTTTTCCCAACTATGTTGGGGTCGGCTTCCAGTCTAACCGGATGCAGCTGAATACCAAGTAAGTAGTAAACCCCTAAAAGTGACAATGTTTATTATTTACTGAGGCAAATGTTGAAAAGTTTCAAGTTTCTTAACCAAAGGAATAAGACCACATTTTCACCTTCACAGTTTTTATCCCCATAGCGGCGAAATATTGAAAACATGTATGGGACGTTTCCATATCTTGACTCAAAGATTATTTATACCAATTTCCCATTGAATCAAGCCACGCAATAAAATACTCCTCTGTGATATGGACTACCCCCGTTCACCCCGTTAGGGTTAGATTTTCGAAAAACCCAATCACACTTTTTTATTTATTTTGGTCTTAAGTATACATACTGAGTTCCGAGTTTATATTATTGGACCGCGCGATAAAATTCTTCCATACAAACTGACACCCTCAATCTCCCTTTAGAGCAGAAAAACATAAAATGACAAACTATAATTTACTTAGATAAGTATTTGTGCCAAGTTTGAAGCTTAAATTTATCCATACCATTTTTTTGGAGTAAATCAAGCTACGCACTATAATACCGGCCTTAAAAATCGAATTACCACTTTTTTACCCGTCAGGGATCTACTTTCGAAAGACCCATTTCTTATTACTTACTTAGACAAATACTCCTTCCAAGTTTCAAGTTTATTAACCAAATGAATAAGATTTTTCGTATAAAGTTTTTCCCCACTTTTCACCCCACACAGGAGGAATTTTGAAAAAAATGTTTGGGATGTATTTATAAACTAATATTATACTCAAAGATTATTTCCAACAATTTTCGAGTTAATCAAGCCACGCAGTAAAATGGAAAATTAACTACTCCTTTTCACCCCGTCAGAGGTAGATTTTCTCAAAACCCTGATACATGTTATTCTTTACTTTTGGTCTTAAGTATAAATACTGAGTTTCGACTTAATCGGACCGCACGTTAAAATTCCTTCATACAAATGTTGACACCCCCTAATCGCCCTTTAGGGGGTAGTTTAGAAAAGCAAAAAATGCCAAAATTCATAATTTACTTAGATAAGTATTCATGCCAAGTTTCGAGTATATTAACCAAATGAATAAGATTTTTCATATAAGCTGTATCCCCACTTTTCACCCCCACAGGGGTGGAATTTTGAAAAATCGTTTGGAATGTGTTCATTACTTGACTCAAAGATTATTTATACCAATTTTCGAGTTAATTAAGCCAGGCAGTAAAATTTGCCCTGTAAAATTAACTATCCCTTTCTCCCCGTTAGGGGTAGATTTTCGAAAAACCCTGATACACGTAATTCTTTATTTTTGGTATTAAGTATAAATACTGAGTTTTGAGTTAATCAGACCGCGCGTTAAAATTCTTCCACACTTATTTTGACACCCCCCAATCCCCTGTTAGGGGGTAGTTTAGAAAAACAACAAATGCCAAACTTATGATTTACTTAGATAAGTATTCGTGCCAAGTTTCAAGTTTATTAACCCAAGGAATAAGATTTTTCATATAAGCTGTATCCCCACTTTTCACCCCCACATGGGTGGAATTTTGAAAAATCGTTTGGAATATGTTCATTACTTGACTCAAAGATTATTTATACCAATTTTCGAGTTAATTAAGCCAGGCAGTAAAATTTGCCCTGTAAAATTAACTACCCCTTTTCTCCTCGTTAGGGGTAGATTTTCAAAAAACCCTGATACACGTAATTCTTTATTTTTGGTATTAAGTATAAATACTGAGTTTTGAGTTAATCAGACCGCGCGTTAAAATTCTTCCACACTTATTTTGACACCCCCCAATCCCCTGTTAGGGGGTAGTTTAGAAAAACAACAAATGCCAAACTTTATGATTTACTTAGATAAGTATTCGTGCCAAGTTTCAAGTTTATTAACCCAAGGAATAAGATTTTTCATATAAGCTGTATCCCCACTTTTCACCCCCACATGGGTGGAATTTTGAAAAATCGTTTGGAATGTGTTCATTACTTGACTCACAGATTATATATACCAATTTTTGAGTTAATTAAGCCAGGCAGTAAAATTTGCCCTGTAAAATTAACTACCCCTTTTCTCCCCGTTAGGGGTAGATTTTCAAAAAACCATGATACACGTAATTCTTTATTTTTGGTACTAAGTATAAATACTGAGTTTTGAGTTAATCGGACCGTGCATTAAAATTCTTCCATACAAATTTTGACACCCCCTCATCCCCCTTTAGAAGGTAGTTTAGAAAAACAAAAAAGACCAATTTTCATAATTTACTTAGGTAAGTATTCGTGCCAAGTTTCAAGTTTATTAACTCAAGGAATAAGATTTTCTATACAAACTTTCATCCCCCATTTAACTCCTTTAGGGGTTGAATTTCGAAAATTCCTTCCTTGTTCCTCGTCTACATTATAAAAGGAACCTCTGTGCAAAATTTCAGCTTTCTAGGTCCAGGGGTTTGGGCTGGGCGATGATGAGTCAGTCAATCAGTCAGTCAGTCAGTCAGTCAGTCAGTCAGTCAGTCAGTCAGTCAGTCAGTCAGTCAGTCAGTCACTCAGGACTTGTCTTTTTATATATATAGATTTATTAAATATATTTAGTGTACTTAAGGATATTTATATAAAAATGCATTTTATGGCATTCAAATACCTACACCAAACAACCTTTACGACCACGTCGAAACATCAGTACGTCTAATTTCATGAAGATTTAAAAAAAAATCTGTAAATACTTAAAAGAAAACAACTTTTTAACATAGAATCCGCTGTTTCAATCACAATAGCCATACCCAAAGTGGTACACGTTTAATTTAATTACTCATGTGCCAGACACCGACCCCGCTGGCCTTAGAAAACACGTGACAGCGTTTCAAGGGTCTCAAATGTACGACACGGCCCAAATTGGACTCCCGGTATTGTGTTAATAATAGCTCTTCCGAACTAAATTACTTGTATCGGGTTTCTAAAAGAGTTGTGTTAAGGATTATAGTAATTATTAATTATAGATACGGTATGTTTAGAATTGTTTCAGAATTACATTCAAAACGTGTTTTGGTTGGCCCCAGTTTGTGGCGTACCTTTGCTACCCTTATCCGGATATTATGATGTGCACTTCGATCAATAATAGTTATTGACCGAAGGATGTGCATGACCAAACACACATACAGACAGACAGGCAGAATACAAATAATGAAAATAATTTGCGAATGAATTGCACCGATCCCAGCGTGGTTAAACCAGACTCGATTAATCGAATGAACTCCAAGATTCGTACTAGCTCCTGTAGACTCATGTTCATGGTGCTACAGCGACCATTGCATATCAAGGAATAGATCGGGGGGCACGGTAACGTTAGGGAGGACGTGCCCGTCGGATAGGATTTAAGAGCCTACCGGTATGCATCATAGAGTAAGCATGCGACTAGTGGAGAGATGGGTAATTATTATCTATGGATGGGCATCTTTTGACGACCTTGCCTCTAGGTTGGTTCGTTTAAAAACATGTTAGGTCACGCTGTTTTCCCTTAAGGTAAACGATAATGTATGGTGTCGTAAACCTATAGTCGAAGGGGCTGACTCTTACCTCGTGAGATGTCAAACATGGATTTATTTATTTCATTCTTTAAGCATTCAAGTCCTCCAGACCTTATTTGACCTTATTTCCGATGAATGCAAGTGGCGGATTGTCGTTCGGCGTGGTGGTCTAAGGGAAAGGCCTTTGTTTAGCAGTGGAAGTCTTCCGGCTGATGAAGATGATGATGAGACCTTATTTCGGCCACGACGACCAATGTCAACGGAGGCTAGCCTTCGGCGTGGGAGATATTATACAAATCATACAAGCAGATGCATACAAATACAAATGCAGCATACAAATGTTCAGAGGCGAAATTAATGAAATAGGCATTTTCGACCAGTCTACCTTTAGGTGATGCATAGACAAATAGTGGTGAATTCTTCTAAGTTGTAGATTTTATTTTTGTTTCTCGGCCGGCCAACTTAGTAGACAGTTCCACAGAAATGTTAGCAGATACGACACAATGCATAATAAGGTTATAATGTTTCCCACACAGGCCTCCTCTCTGTGAGAGGGAGTGGGCCGTAATCCACCACGCGGACCCTGTGCGGGTTGGTAGTTGTAACATGTCTTCGAATTTTTGTTTCTATGACATGCCGGTTTCCTCACGTTGTTTTCCTTCACCGTTTTTAGAGCAGTGGTGATGAAATAATAATCCCAAAGTAAAGCGCCTGTCAGGGTTCGAACAAACATGATAATCACTACTAATTTAAAAAATAAGTTAACAAAGAATAAAAACATATCTAATTGGAAATGAAAAAACCTATTTTTGTAAGTGATATCATAGCCTGTAATAAACAACTACTTACTTGGTATGCAAGTATATACTTTTATAAATATTTCTTAAAATCTATGTTATTGCTTGATTCATTCAGCATTAGACATCTAACTAAATTTACACGCGTTAGAAGGTAGGCAAGAAAAAGAAAAGAAAAATCAAGGACGAACGTCTATTTTCTAAAGGATATTGTGTATTTACTAATTAGGTACGGCAAGGTAAACAAATCTTTGATAAAAATGATACTCAAAAAGATCAACAAGCTTATAAATGTCTACATCGTTACTTTTACAAAAATAGTTCCCTGATAAAGTATCAGGAGCAACTTGGAAATGTTTAAGAAGATTTTCTTTCATTGTTACTTGTGGCGGAGGTGGGTATTGTTAGTACCAACATTTTGCTTTCAAAGAATTCTTACACCTATCTTGAAATGGTTTTGGTATTGTTCGATACCGAACAAATATTCCGTTTTCCATAAAATATGCTAGCAAAGTTTAACAATGGACGCCTTAGGCTGCTTGGGAAATACGATCACAAACTATCAATAAGAACACCAAATGCTTTAACAAATCTCTATCTATATCATTGAAGAATAGGTAGGTGCTTCGGCAACTCACGGCCGTTAGCGATACTCCTCTGGCACAGTTGACACAGCACTAAGTAGCTGGGTTTATTCTAGCAGACACAATTACAAGTTCCGTTGCAAGCAGGCAGTCGGCTCGATATCGGAAAGAGATGTTGTTATCTGGAACACGAGCACTCGGCGTAATCCCTTTAATTAGCAAAGCAAGACGAAATGACACCCTCCATAGAACTACGACTGGCGTAGAACAGGTATTCAAATGAGTTTACTGTCTCACTGTAATTTGAAAAGGCCTTAAGTCCTTTGGTTTACGAAGATTTGAGACGTTTATGACGAACGTCAAATATATACATTCCGTTTCGCATCACGCGTGACTTCATTATTTTGATATGTCAAGTATTTTGCAGCATATTCATGCAGAGATCTACAATCTACTCAGCCCATTGCAGTCCACTGCTGGATATACACCTCTCCCAGGCTGCGCCACAAAACCCTGTCCTCCTCCTTCCACATCCAATCTTCCCACCCAGTTTCTTAAGGACGTCGGTTCATCTAGCTGAAGGAGAAATATCTACGGCGTATCTAAATTGAAATGACGGTAAAGATGTGTGTAAGGAAATAAAAGGCATCTGAATGAAATTAACGGGACGCATTCAAAGCAGACAACCGGTCTAGTCGGCGACAAAGCCGCGCAGACAGCCCGCAGCGCGAGAGACTCGTCGTGAATGCCTAATTACGACGCTGAGTAAATAACTTTTCTATTTGCCTCGGGTCGGGTCGCGTTCGGTAAAACATTAATCATGATTGAGCTAAGTGGCTTAATACGGGAGGGATAATGGCGTGCAATGATCGCCGGCAGGGGGTGGCGCCGTACGGGCGCGCAGTTGGACGTCGGCGGTGCGTCACACCGACGACGCCCAGATGTATGCCGACACACACGGTACTATTGAGAGGCCCGATGACACGTGACATTCGGTGACTGTTGTACATAAGAAAAATATATGTTAGCAGAGTTGTGATCCAAAGGCCCAAAAACTGATAAAAAAGTTTTCGAAGGAAGTTGAATGCTGTTTACATAGTTCTATCTGCTTTATAACCAAAGGCTAAAACTATCGGGTCCCGGCCATTAATTACAGAAATGAAGCCGCGAGAGCTCCTAAATGGAAAACACAAACATAGGGGTGGTGTGCCGCGGGCGCACCGCACTGTTATTGTTTGTACACCGAAACTAAAGCCAGCAGAGGAAGCCTGCACGGGAACAAACGGGAAACTTTAAAAGAAACCATCAAGACAGGTAGAGTAGGTACTTCCTACACAATTTGATATGAAGCATCAATTAGCGGCGCTTCTTGAGGAATATGCTTTCAGTTTGATGTTGAAAAGGCTTAAATATTTCAGAGTTATGGTCTAATTAGTTTTATGTAAGAACGCTGAGTCATTTTCTAAGAAGTTATTTGAGAGATACTGAAGTCGAAAGTTACTCCACATTACTGCCATATTACTCGTACATTTTGTGTTCGGGAAATACTAAATAGCTATTTCGCTAAATTCTCTTAAATTATTATATACTCTTGAAATAATACCAACCTCGTATGTTATAAAGGAAAAGTTAATTGCAGTATCATCAGGTAGATATAGTGTATGCGAACGTGAGGTAGAGGTGCAATATCGATATCGGGTCTCGACAAAAGTGGGCAGTATACCGCACCGCAGGCGACGTCAGGGGGCGCGCGCCTCGCCCAGAGAGCTTTTCCTTGTCACCGGGCATAACACTAAACGATAATATTGCGATCGACTTCCGATCCTTAAACGGCAACAATTGTCGTATGTAACGTTAATGGAACCGCTGCTCCGGCGGCTTGCGAAACGCGCCCGTTTTATGCATATCGACGTCTATCGAGATTTAACGCCGATAGCAAACCATTAGTGAACGCACGTGATGTAGGATTTTATCTGAAGAGGTCATTTCGGTATATTATCGATAATGGGAGCCGCATCCCTTTTTAAACGAATTCATAGTTGAAAATAAATTCTATGCACATTGATTTTCGTGAGTGGTTTGAAGAGTACGGCTGATATTTTGCTAATTTTATAGTAAACAAAAAATGATTTGGGTCGAATACACACACATTTTCAAAAACGCCAACTGCCAAAAAAGCAATATCGACAGCTAAAAGCTACGAAAAGAGCGCGTTGCAAGGTTTCTTTCCAATTGCGCGTCGATAAGGATTCACCTTTTAGCGTGGCCGCGGCGACACAACAATATCAAACATTTCTCACTTGCCTTGCGGTGGCTTCTTCTCAATACAACCGCTCAAAATTTATAAGTGAGAGGTTTCGACTTTGCGAGGTAATGCGGCGAAGATTCAATTTTCAAGTTAGATGAAGTTTATTACAGTATGTTTTTTGAACATTTTGGAAAGGCAAGACGTGGTGGCATTAGAAAAGCAAACATATTGCGAGTCGGGAGAAGAAAATTTGGGAGACCAGCAGCCGGATAGACAAAATATTTGTTTAGGGCTTGATTTTTCAATAGTCGGAAATTTTTTTTTTTCTAAAGAATTAGGAGTTTTTGACATATTTCTATACAAAAACTGTCAAACCGCAATATTTATTCCTCAGATAAAAGTTACCTGACTATGGAAAAATCAGCCCGAAATAAAATCCTACTTCCTACTATCCTACTAATTTCCTACTATTTCCTACTTAATATTATAAATGCGAAAGTTTGTGAGGATGGATGGATGGATGTTTGTTACTCTTTCACGCAAAAACTACTGAACGGATTTTGATGAAACTTTACAGTAATACAGTTTATACATCAGAATAACACATAGGATACTTTTTATCCCGATATTCCCACGGGATCGAAACTTACGCGGGTGAAACCGCGGGGCGCAGCTAGTAGTTAAATAAACATCGCAGCGAATGACTGGTTTCATAATAACAGCTCATTTAATACACCTCCACCTCAGCATAGATACAATAAGTAATAAATAAGCTATGATGTTATGACTGTAACAAAAGCATTCGATACCGTCACCCACGCAGTTCTAATTAGAGTAATCCTGAACTAAATAATTATTCCAAAAATACATATTGCTAAGGTGTTAAAAGACCAATCAATTAAAATAATTATATTTATGTAACTCTCCTATGTTTTTGGGTACAAACAGAGATAATCCTATGAATAACCCACCGTGAAATTCTACCTGTCTGATAAATATAAATGATCTTTAGGTATTCCTAACAACGAACTAATACAAAAAATCAAAAGACAATTATCTATAGGTACTAATAATAAAGCTGAAGAGAAAAAAACTAACAAATGTTTTTTTGTTTGAACACAGTAATTTTTAAAACTACCAGTCTAATTTGAGAAATTATTTTCGCAACTGATAGCCAAATTCTTGTTTATTTTATGTTTGTATTTAAACAATTAATGTATTAATCCCAGAGGTCACTTTAAATAATAAAAATACCGTTAAAGTTACACTATGTTAAAGAAAAACAATAATCATATTTAGAAAAACAATATCATATTAATTATCTCAAGGATGTGGAAGTTCGCTTGGCAGTTCTAGGTTCACTCATGAGGAACAAGCCTGCAATAATTGGCAGCTTACGGAAACTATAGAACACGGTTCATTGGCGCGAACATCCCCCATCCGCGACAATATTGTTGAACCAATTAATTTCTTATTTTTCTGCTGCTTGCTATTGCAAATGTCGTTTCCTGCCTGGGACAAAATAGAAATGATTTTCAAGAAATATGGAGAGAAAAATGTTTCTAATTACAGCTATTGTTGTGGGAAGTGTGATCTATGAAATTGTATCTTTGTCTAGTCTAAAAACGAATACTAAACAAAATTAAGCAGGTACTTACTAAGCCTATGATACAATATTGAACATGATGCATTTTTGGGTTAGCAGAATTAAATTGAAGTATATTAAATTCATGTCAAGAAGATGTCATATGAAAAATATCTTACAACTGCACCAACATAACTCAACAATGTACCTAGAGTACGTAATACGCGAGCGAATTCACTGCACGAAATTAATATAAACTCTGCAGCATCGAATTCCATATAGAATATCGGAAAGTACTCAACATGTTACAGATTTCCTGAAATCATTTTAGTGCTTTAAAAAAAGAAAAGCATCACGCATTTAATGGCATAAAAATCTTCGTAACTCAACAATAAACAGCATCCGAAAACGAAACCAAACAAAATTCGCTTCAGATGGTAGTGCGGAGCTGTGGGGTTTGGAGCGAAGCACGAGGGCGGAGGAGAGGGGGCTCCGTGGTGTTGCCGGCTCACAATGCTGATTGAAAGCAAATAATGAAATCATAGGGAATGGAACCCCGGCCGCACCCGCAAATACTGTGAAAAATTGCACTCGGCTTTCACAACAATGAATGCACAAAATACAATACGGAAACCTGGTCAAATACCGACCGTGTTCGTGTTTCACGCAGCCTAAGGCCCCGCCGATATACTACCGAAACATATTTATTCAATATTGTATTTTTGTTTGCTTTAAATATCATCACTTGACGTTTCTGTTGATTTAAGCTTGCCAACCTTTTCTGGGGTTTTCGTAATTATCTCTCATAGTGAGCAGGAACCATAAAATTCGCAAATTCATAAAATTACAGCGTTGTTCCCACTGCTGGGACACAGGCCTCCTCTCGGTGAGAGGAAGTGGGCCGTGATCAACCACACGGGCCCAGTGCGGGTTGGTAGATGACACATGTCTTCGAATTTTTGGTTCTAGGACATGCCGGCTTCCTCGCGATTTTCCTTCGCCGTATTGAGAGGAGTGATGGATATGATGAATAATTTAAAGCGCAAAGTAAAGCGCTTGTCTAGGTTCGAACCTACGACCTACAAATCGTAAATCGCGACCACAACTGGTCCCACTTATTCCATTGAGCGTAAAAAAGAGTGTAGCAAAAAATATTGTGAGCATTTACAAAGGTAGAACATTTCTAAAAGTATCTTAAGATCCATATATGATAATAAAATGTTTATATTTTATAACCACCCTCAACCTCGGATGTTAACTTTTGTTATATTCTAAAATCCAATATGTGTATTTTGTGTTCTTGATGATTTGCACGTGGAAAAGATTATAATACACGTTGACACATGGAATATTTCCACAGATCTATTATTGCCAAAATACACACAATTATACTATTGAAATGATTCAGCTAGCATTCCAAATAATATAAATTTCAATATGCCAATATTTAAATTTAAAATAAAATGCTTCTGAAATTTCTGAATGTGGGGCGGAATACCTATCAGTGTTGTCCAGAAGTATTCACTGAACCGCCCGCTAATTAACATAAGTATTTGCAAATATTCCAGTTTATATGAAATTCAATTGTAATAAATTGTTAAACATTTTTGGCGTACTGATGTTCAGTGCTTTCCTACTATCTTTTTCAGCTCTTCTTTCCGATAAAAGCCCGTCTGTTGGTTTCTTAATCTTTTAATGAAAAAAGCTTGAAGTTCTAACAAAGAAATAGAAAACCCGACTCTAGCTGCAACATTTAATCTATACTCAAACAACGAACGGCGACCCTCAATATTTACATCATAATTCACGAAAAGCTACACAAAAAGGTGTGTTCTTCCAATTTTCAAATACGCTAGACTTAGTATCGTAGCAAGGCGATGGGCGATCATAAAGAAGGTGGTCAAACACTGGCGACAAACAGAGGAGCGTCTGACCGCGCCTTAGTTCAAACATCACTTGACCGATCATCCTTACCGCGACCATATTTTACCAAGGCAACGATATATTGCCATGTTTTATATCGATGTTTTGTTAGTATATTTAATTAAAATATGTTTAGGAATTTTGGGTATGTTGTTCGAATTAGCTCGCCGAATAATCCCTTTTAGAATGGGTACTATTCGAGATTATAGCCTTGGTTTCGAAAGACGTGTCCCACAAGGCACTATCATAAGCTCAGCATAGTTAACATTGGCTTTGAGTAACGTGAAATACAACCTCTCCAATTATTAAAGAGTTGATTAATAGGTACATTTTCAAGTAACTTAATAAAAATTGTCTTGACTTTATTTTCACGTGGGAAAAGCATTACACTCAAAAATAGAACAAAATAAAAAAAAAATATCTATTTATAACGACAGACACAATTCAGTCCGTGTTTGTACCTTGTTCAGTCGTCCATCGATGGCGTCGATTATGAAAATGACATGTCAGCGGTGTCAGTGCGCCGCGTCGTCGAGACATGCGCCCTGATGCTAATGATATACAAATGAAGCGAGACAGACTGCCACCGTACTTGATCAAAATATACCCTTCGTGTTCAAAATGTGCATATAAGTTTATGAGTGTGGAAATAATTATTCAGTGTTTTGCTGAGCAAAAAATTACGTTATGTTTAACCCGATTGTTTAAGTTTTTTTTGTGGAAGGTAATACGATTACGAGTAGTGACTAATATAAAACGAGACCGATCCCAATTTCTTTGGCAGCAATTGGACATCTGCAATGGTATAAATACCTGTAACAACGGTATTTATAGAATTTCTTCATGTTCAAGAATCAATTACAATAAAATAATGAGAAAAAATTCTCGTAAACGACTACGGGACAGCAAAAAAGGGTTATATTTTACTGTTTTTTCTTTAATGATAATAGCAATTTGTCAACAAAACATAAAATTCAGCGTCGTACTCATTTCACTTAACAACTGTGTCGCATCCCACTAATAGTGAAGTCCATTGCGTATTAACCATAATGAGATTTTAATTGAGGCGTTGCGGTGATCTGTCCTCGGATACGGTTAACTTCATTAGGATGGCCGCCGATTAACTTACGTAATGTAATTGTGATGTTAAACTATTTATAACAAACTTATGTTTTTACGACTCTCTACTAGGTTAATGGTTAATGAGGTTTTGAGTGCCAAATTCAATACAAAAAGTAATAAATTTCCTATTCGATCACTATCGATCTCAATCAGAGTCATTTTTAAAGATATTACGAATCCTTTGATTCATATTATGTTCGAAAAATTTGTCTGCTCAACAACGTAAATAACGCAATGAATGTTGTTGAACTGTCAAAAAAAATCCATTACAACTGAGGAGCAATTCTCGTAATTTATAAGAACGTTCACAGTCTGATCTCAGTCTCAATCTGTCAAAAATACGTCTAATTTCCCTACATTTTGACAAGTTTTTGACATTTGTTTGTCGCCGAGATGAGACTGCGACTAGATTTTGAACGTTTTAAATTAGCAGAATTGGCCTACTGATAACGCAATTGCATCGCTGATCCTTTGAGATGGATAAATAAACTTGTAAGACCTTCTTGTTTATATGTCTTCGAGGCATTATAATTTGACATGTTTAGACCCTGATTGGATACTAATTCCTAAATTCGTGTAATATATCATTATAAATAACACCAATCACGATAACATTTCGCGTACTTGATTAGACTACGTGTAGGCTTACAAACACCGAATATGAAAATAAGCATTAGTAATCAGCTGAAAGAGACGTATTCCTAGTTCTGGAATTACTATGATAGAGGTGAATGTTGGCTTTAATGGAGTTATAAGTGGGTTATGAGACTCATGGCGCTGACACGTCATGTTACGTTATAAAGAGACTAACTTTAGTTGGGAAACAGCTTGGGCAGTGAGGGTTGTAATTTACAGACTGAACTTTCGATTAATTCAGTCGTATTTTCTAACTAATACAGGCGTTTCGGCAGTTTGCAGCAGTTCATATGAAGACCACTACAATTCCGTTAAAGTTCTGTGATAATCAGAGGTCGGAGTAGGTACACTGATTTAAGGTCGTTGACGTCAAACGTAGAGGATAATATGGATATGCCTCCAAAATACCGGGAACTTCATATTTATTGTTATATTAGTTCCGGAATTTTGAAATTAGCACGAATTTGTGATTAAGATGAAAAACGTATTAATAATATCAATCTACGCTGCCAGTGTTAGCTAATGGTGAAAGAAATCAGTATTTTATTTTATACAAAAATACCTTGGAATAGTTACACCGTATTTTGTCCCTTACTGTTGAATTAGAAATGACGCTTGACAGTATGAGACAAAACTTAGACAGGGCCTTTTGTTTCTTTATCTCATGTTCATCTATGTTCACAACGAATTGACCGCACGCAACGACCAATCAGAAGCAAGTATCCTGTATGACTCATTGGGTGTTTGTTAGAACAATGCGCGCGCGCTGTGTTCCAGGTATCTCACTCGCTTACCTCGTAGAGTGCGCTCCTAATTTGTGAAATTCCTGTGTTGTGTAAATAATAATCTCACCCTGGCTTGTTTACTGATTTCTGGTACCTTCTTAAAACGACGAATTTGGCTTGTATCTACGGACATCGATTTGTTTTTAAATTGTATCTCTACTTCAAGTTATTTCGCTTCAGGTAAGCTTTAATAATTTTCTTATATAAGTATGTTTTAGGCCTTTTTTTAAAGAATTATGTTAACATTTTTAGTCTCATATCCGATTGATAATCTTCCTATTCACGTGATAAATCATAATTTGTTTTTAATACATATTGTAGCTAATTGTAATACACACATCAAAAGTGTCTAGGGATCAACATATATTTTTGCAATAACTTTTCTCCTGATTGATATTAATTAAAATTTTCTTTAAGGATTCATCAAATAAAGTGTTTTCGTTTGTCACAGTAACGATAAACCAAGTCACCTTTGCATTAATAAAGAAATTTGCCATTTTCCTAATAAAGGGATTTTTGACATTTGAACCACTAACACAAAAGTTCGAAAAAAAGACTGAAATAACAGTTTTCTCTAAAATTTTATTGGGTAACTTAAACAATTAATAATCCGTGTTTCTACCGCGAACACTAACAACACAAGAACATCGGTTTGGCATACTCAAAATGAGTTCTTCCAAATCACGCTGTGGAATGGCCGCCCATGTTCGTTGCAACAACAAAAAAAGGTCTTCTTGCGACTGGATACCCTCCATATTCGGCAGAGCTCTTCTCTGTAGCATATCCCATGCATGCTCAATCGGGTTCAAGTCTGGCGACTGAGCAGGCCAGGGCAGGACATTGATGTTAGCTGCGGCGAGAGTCTGTCTTACAACTCTTGCGGTGTGCGGTCGTGCATTATCATGCATTAACTGAAATAAGGGACCGATTTGCACTTGTAGAGGAACGATGACGTCTGATACAATCGTCTCAGCATAAATTTGAGCGTTGAGGTTGCCTCTGATCCAAATCAACTCAGTTCTTCCGCCGATCCAAATACCCGCCCATACCATGATGGTTCCACCACTATAAGGATGGACTTCCTGGCAGGATTTTAATCGCTGTTGGCGTCCAGGGGTTCTCCAGTGTCGTATACGTCTTGTATCCGGTCTCATACCAAAACGAGACTCATCAGAAAAGCACACGAAACGCCATTGTTCTTCTGCCCAATTTCTGTGTTCAAGAGCCCATTGATATCGAATCCTACGATTGTGCATTGCTATAGGTGGTACCCGTAGCGGTCTTCGGGAATGAAGGTTCACTTCATGCAAGCGGTTTCTGACTGTTTGGTCGCTAATTAAGTTCCCTGAAGAGTGATGAAGCCTCACGGCTAACATCATGGCGGTTATTGTTGGAGCTCTTCGAGTTAAGATTTGAATGTATCGGTCTTGTCTCCGTGTGGTGCAGCGATACCGTCCTCCATGGCGCTCAGCCACGGTACCAGTGCTTCGGTAACGTGTCCAAAGTCGACTGATAACACTCTGACTTGTATTCAGAGCTAAAGCCACAGTACGTTGCCGGGAACCAGCTTCTATCATTCCCACGGCTCTGAGCATTTCTTCCCTGCTTAAATGACGTCGCCGCACCATCATAACGTTGGTTTTAATCAGTAGTAGGGAAACAGTAGCACTAATAATGTCTTCAATGCGTTGTATGTTTTTATAGGGAAAATATTGACAGCTGATTTTCATCTTTTACTCGAATTTGATTCACAGTTCCTGATTCAAATTATGAAATGCACCAAAAAGGATCCATATAAATTTATAAAATCATAAATTTATTACAAAGCCACATCTCAATCTCAAGAAATCCGCATAAAAATGCTTGATCCCTAGACACTTTTGATGTGTGTATGTAAAAGTTGATTTACTAGACGTTTATGTATCGTTCTCTCGGAACACGGGTTATGCATACGCATAATTGTTCTTCTAAATAAAATTATAAACTGAAAACTGTTCAGGTTAGTTAACTGCTAGTTTCAACAAATATCACTTTAGCAACATTTTAATTGTCAATCATTCATATAATAAACGATTTTGTTAGGCTATCTGTACGTTTTTTTATTTTATTTTATTCCATAATTCCAATCCCCGAACTTTTTTCGATACTTCCCGCACATTATGGATAAAATGGCATGTCCATATTATAATATCTTGACGCAAGTATATAAAATCAATCTACCTACTCCGACCTCTGGTGATAATCAATACAAATAAATGAAATTGAAGTGTCTATTTTAAGTTTGTTTTTTCCGGCTAATCTCCGAAACGACTGGACCGTTTTTGATGAAATTTGGTATAGGGATACTTTGAACCTGGGGAAGCACATAGGCTACTTTTTATCGACATAGAACGCGGGCGAAGCCGCGGGCGGAAACTAGTCAAATAATACTTGCGATGACCACCGGCCTGTGCATATGACATGATGACATTAAAGTTAATATTTTAACTTTGTTAGCTTAGTAGTTAATTGTGCATGCTATGGTCTCCTAATAGGTGAAGGAATACACCTACTTATTACATTATGTTATCCTCTATTTATGTGTCATGTATTGTTTACATCCTTTGTTAGAGATCCTGAATTAATTATAGTAACGTAAAGTAACATTTCACCGATAACCTACGACACGGGGGCAAACTTTTAACTATTTACCGGATGCAATTTGAATAACTTACAGTAACTTATGTTGATAAAAGGTGACATTACGTGAAAATTGTCCAGTGTTTTCATTAAGCACCTTTTTTGTTTTAATTATAAGACGCTGAATAAAACGGTAACCTAGTCATATTTTTCAAAAACTGCTTCGCACTATATTCGTGATAATTTGGAGGGAACATCAGCGTTCAAGTTGTCATCTATGTGGAGATGCAAATGAGCGGGCGGAGTCAAACGTGGCGCCGCACTGTATTCCCATTAGCACAAGATAGTTGGACAAAAAGTCACTTGCATATTTCTAGAAAGATTGAAAAGAAAATTGGTTTACATAAGTGCATTTTTTTTGTG
Source organism: Globia sparganii (assembly GCA_949316385.1). Classification (NCBI taxonomy): domain Eukaryota; kingdom Metazoa; phylum Arthropoda; class Insecta; order Lepidoptera; family Noctuidae; genus Globia; species Globia sparganii. Next base: position 9,538,250 of record OX438670.1, read on the forward strand.
ACAAGCAAATATTTAATCGTAAAGTTTCAATGGTATTCACTCTGGTTTTAAACCTATTAGATTTAGTCAGTAAATGTCACTTCTTGTTTTGGTTAACCATTGATTACCATGACAACTACAGTTAGCATTAAAATGAACATGAAATTTATTGATAAAATATTTGATCGCCATTTCAGAAACAAGGGTTTTAATTCCACAGTTGAACGATATACCTACTGTTTTCAACATAATTATTGGTTAACAACACACAAACCTGTCAACACTTTCCGCAGTATATTTTTAACTAAGTTATTGCACAGCTGGGCAAAGGTGACCCCCATACTTTAGCTCTGTATTATTAACACACGAAAATACTACTTTGACATTTTATTTTATTTAGTAAGTACTTACTTTATAAAGGTTTTCGTGAAATTACAATTTTTGTTTTGGTAGCTTGCTAAATTGAGAACACTGTGCACCGCCTGGGGCGCCAAACTGACGGCCGCGACTAATCGCCGCTACGACATACGCCGATCGCACTCATTTGCGATTTAATTGTGGATTATTTTGATTTATGTACGGATATTTCTCACTAAGTTTTTTACATGTAAAAAACTTAGTGAGAAATATCCGTTAGGTGTGGTCATTTTGCAAATGTGATACCTACCTACATGGTTTACATGGTATGAAATATATGCCGTAGGTTTGGTATGCTATTTAGTTACAAAAGATAGAAGGTTCCATGAATTGAGAATTTTACAAAGCTCTGTAGAAAGCTGTAAATTAGATTTGTTACATAATACAAACAATAATTAAATTGTACCCATAATTAATTGTATTTATTGTGTTATTTAATTGTAATAAATTTCAGTTAAGAGATAACATGATTCAACGACACAAAATCTTAAGACCTTATAGGAGGAACTTAAGGACCCTTTAAGAATCTCTACCCAAACTTATCCAAAAAGAAATAATGTCACTGGACGCAAAGCTGCCCCTAAGAGCAGTAAATGTTTTCCGGCAGTTTACAAGGAGCTATTAAGTACAGTTTGGAGTGTTTTAGGCATACGTTGGTTGTTCGTTGGAGCGTAATTAACGCTAGCTGGCAGCCGTCATCACGCATTCGGCCCACGGGTGAGTGCGCCCGACCCACGGCTCCGTGCAACTGGCGACAACGGCCTTATGTCACAGCACCGCCAAAACAGTGCTGACAAGCCGCATTTAGATGGAACAACGATGTGTAATTGAAGTTGAGCGACCGTAGGAATTGAGTTAAAAGAAACTATAATGTTTTAAAACCATTTCCAGTTAGTTGTTTGATCTTGTTTATTTTTCACGACTTATCTATCGCTAGCGGTCCGTCCCGGCTTCGCACGGGTGGACATTAATTTTTTAAACATTTTATTTTTTTCTTGCAATTAAAAAAGCCTATATTAATGAATGATAATGTAGCATTCCAATGGTGAAATAATTTTTTAAATTGGTTCAGTATTTTTTGAGCCAATTCGTTACAAACATACATACAAACCTTTCCTCTTTATAATATTAGTATAGAAGTATAGATTACGCTTTTTTTTAATTTTGCGGAGATAGGAGAATTTTTCTAATATTTTTTTTTTGTTTTTAATGTAATTTTGTTAGTTTTAAACGCCCCTTATTACTGTTTGTATTTTCTGTGTGCGTCCCAAATAAAATATTTTCTTTCTTTTTTTTATATCTCAACTAAGTGGAAATCTACAAAACCATCAAGGTTTTAATAAGTGCTTTTTTTTTCTTTTTTTTTGTGAATGGGAAATCATCAAATGACCCCTCCCGCTCTGGGTGGAGCAGAAGGGAGTGTCAGACTCTTACTGACTAAAACCCACCCGTGTTCCTTTCTTAGCCCTTTGTGTTCCGGGGTAGCGGGGTTACCGCTACCCCGGAACACAAAGGAGACAATCCCGCTGCTCCGGCAGGCTTCGGCCCTTACGGGCCCCTTCCTTAATGCTGACATCTCTTTGAGGCGCGCGTGGAACACGTACGCGCCGTCCGGCAAGGGCCTGGTCCTGATCGGACGGAGGGTTACCAATTACTCTCCGCCCGCTGGCCCGCGCCTACGGCGGCCGGGAGTCGTCACGCGGCTCCCGACGCCCGGGGCGTCTCCCGCGGCGGCTGGGACGTGAGGTTCTCTCCCTCAGCCGTCCCGCCACCTCCTTCCCTAGCATGACTCCTTCGCTAGCATGACTGCTTCGCAGAAGGAGGAGGCTGCCTCCCACTCCCTCTCGCCCCGGACCATGGCTTGAACCAGGACCGGGCGCGAGATGTCGCAGCCACTGCCGATCGCCTCTACGAGAACACGGCGGTGCTCCGCCCAAGTGGGGCAGACTTCCACCGTATGCTCCACCGTGTCCTCTGGGCGATCCTCGCAGTGGTGACACCCGGGCGTTTCCTCCCGCCCGATGGTGTGCAAGAACCTCCCGAAACACCCGTGTCCGGTGAGGACCTGCGTCAGGCGGTAGGTGAGGGCGCCGTGACGCCTCTCTAGCCACTCCTCAAAGAGGGGTCTTAACGCCACTATCGTGGCGTGCCCTTTAATAAGTGCTGTAGCGTCTTTTATTAAACGTATCTACTTACAATACATACCTGTCGTTTTTAATACTATTTTTGTTTGGAACTAACTTCCAGAAGCTTTACTTGGCTTTTCAATTAATTACATCGCAATTGAGTGGAAAATCTAGAAAGCCTTACAAGATTGTAATTAGGACTGTACCGTCTTTTATTGAAATGCTAGCTTCTGCCCACGATTTCGTCCGCGTGAAATGTTTTGTTCTCCCGACCCACCCAGTCGCATCGCATCGTCTACCCGCGCTATTAAGTACTTTATTTTTGCTTAGCGTTCTTTGTGACGTTTTTTTGGTTTTTGTTCGACTAAGGGTCCTAAAGGGACCTAAGGGTCCTAGCGTAATGTTAAGTAGCCTATAGGCTTCCTCAACAATTGGGCTATCAAATGCAAAAATAAATTTTCCAACTCTGAAACGGTAGTTCCAGAAATTAGCGCATTCAAACAAACAAACTCTCCAGCTTTATTATTAGTATCTATAGATAAATAATCATGGCCAACTATCACGTATCAACGAGACTGCCTACAATACTAAACTTTCGTTTCTAATAACAAACTAAAGGTTGTCTGTATAAGATTGCTTTGATCGAAGACCGCGCATTACATCGTTGATAATTTTAATTTCTGCTAGCTTCTGCCCGCGGCTTCGTCCGCGTGAATATTTAGTTCCCCCACCCCGTCGCATTGCATCGCCTGCCCACGATATTACTTTGATTTCGCTTAGCGTTACTTCTGATTATTATATTCTTTTTGCACGGCTCCTAAATTACTTTTTCAAATCCGACGGTTTCAGAGATTAGTGTGTACAAACAAACAAACTCTTCAGCTTTATTATTAGTACAGATTAAATGGTGTACTTACAAAGATATTGCTAGGTCTCTTTTCATTCATCTCTAACAAAATCTCCTACAATAAAATTGACAACAGCAATAATATAAAAATTGTCATTAACGCTCACATTTTTCCAGTGAACACTTCCAATTAACACAATTGTCTCGCAGTGTCCCATAGCGTGTGGCGGACATAAAACTATAACAGGCAACGAGGTGGAACGTTAAACCGTTGCAAACTTGAGACAAGCAGGTTTACTGCCGCTACAGACACGCTGCGTTTATTGCGTGTTGCTGACTATGACATTTATTTGGTACCTGCTCTTATGTGGGTATAGTAATTTCTTGGTTTGCGGTTAAAAGATTAGGGCCGCAACTTACTTTTGGATTCGAGATCATAGCTTCTTTTTCATTTCGTGCTTATGTATAAAAACTAAAACTGAGGGGCAAAGGACGTTCACAGCCAGATCTCATTCTCAATCCGTCAAAAATACTTCTAATTTCTCTACATTTTTGACATTGATTTTGAACATTTTTAATTACGGCAATTGGCCTTCTGGTCTTTTGAGACAACTCTTAACTTCATATTTTAAACAAAGAAAGCTTTTAACAAACCTTGAAGAGTACAAAACTAAACATTCGTAGAATAGTTCTAAGATTCTTAATTATAATTCAAAGAATTTAATTCCAAACTAAAATCGATTCAAACATCCTTATGCTCGACAAAGCGCTACTTTGATCTTAAATTATAAGGCTGTCTGTCATTACGTCATTCTGCACAGCGAACGCATCAAAGCTTTGACAATTCCGACGAGATTAACGCGTTATTTTCGTAGCCCTCATAATAAATGCGGCCATATTACGTCGTCGTTCGTATAAGAAAACTGACCTCGGCCGAGTGAATAAACCTCTGATCGGAGGCGCGGGGGCGCGACGGTCCCGGGGCATAAATCAGACTCCCCTCGCGATAACGTTGGAGCCTTCAATTTGGCACATCCTTAAAATGACACACGAGAAGCACACCCCTAACGACGCCCGCGTCAACTCTCACACCACGCTTATAAATAAAATCGCACACATATTACCGCATTATATGTCGTTGGCCCAGTGGTAACGAGCGATGCTTTCAACTGGTAACGATTGTGAGGTCGTCAGTTTGATCCCCAGATCGACGAAAGACCGTTTTTTTTTTGTATGGGTATTCTGTTAAAAAGCTCTCAGTCGAACATATTATTATTTTTGCCATGGATACGCTAAGAAAAAGTATTTTTTTGTCTCCAAGAGCTGAAATCTTTAGGCGTCTAAGATCAAAATTTAAAACTGAATACACAAACTTATGTGCATCATAACCACATTGTAAGCATAAATCAGCTGATTTGGCCTACTATTGGTTGCAGTCAAACTTCACCAGCCTCTACTCAACCCTTTCACCGCTACATACGTTACATTCATACATCCGTAACACATTATTTCAGCGTTACACAGAACCTTTCCGCTTATCCACGAAATGTTGGAAAGGAAACGTCACAAAAACCAATAACCGTTTGCGTATTGGTAAGTGTACAAATAAAGGGTTATCGATCTGACAAGGGCACCGGGTAGTTATAAATGGGAGCAGGGGTGCACTCTATGTCAGAAGTCAAATTCGTAATTGAATGTAGGAAGGGAGTTACGACAATTAAATAAATGTGTGTAATTTTTTGTCTACAGTAAGATTGTTTTAGGACTTTAAAGTGAGTTAAAGATTGCATTTTATATGTATTGTTGGTGTATATCTTCACACGAAATGCTTAGAGAACAGACGATAAATGTATTTTACATTGAACGGCGAGTTTAAGCTAGATTTCCTCAGATATTTCCCATGTTATTGGCACCGTATATTCGTCAATTTAAGAGTTGTTCCACACATAGATGCGGAGAGGTCTCGTGCTCGTGTCGCAGTGAAAGCAATCAGGGCGGCGTCGTAGACAAACTGTCGGGGCGGGCCTTAATTGGCGGTTGCGGAGATTTATGCGGGGAGCCGCTCGTCACGCGGTCACCGATTTCGCCCGACCGCAGGGTCTCGGGTATCCTGTGGTCCCGAGCCACGTAACACGACCGCGTCCACGACAAGTCGAGGGTTAACCCTTGGCAAACACTGGCCGCGCACTTATTAACACATTGCATTTGAACTGACACGGTATCGCTTTGTGAACCGCAATCGTACCACTAATTAGATGAGTGCTCTAACTTTGTGGATGTTATCTTATGGACTGCCTCATTGGACTGAGCATGAGTTCCTGGGTTCGATTCCGGGGTCGGGCAAAAGGGATATTTGGTTTTTCTTCTGGAATTTATCAATAGCAGCCCAGAGTCTGGATTTGTATCTGGTTGATGGCAATAGGCTTGCCCCTTATTATATGGCACTTAAACATAACAGGCCAAATGTGGGTGTACTATAGGTACACTTCTGCTCAACCCCCCTTCGGGGAAAGAAGGGGTGATGTTATGCAATTTTATTATGAGGCATGTCGGGGTGGCGGTTTAGGACCCGCCTCTTTACGTAATATTTTATCTCTAAGTCCAGTGAGTAGGCTTGGCGCTCATTTTTAGAGTTCCGTACCTCCAAAGGAAAAAAACGGAACCCTTATAGGATCACTTCGTTGTCCGTCTGTCTACCTGTCTGTCAAGACCCTTTATCTCGGGAACGCGTGGAAGTATCGAGTTGAAATTAAAACAATATACTCAGGTCTACAGTCCCTTGAAGCTGTGAAAAAATCAAACATCGAATTCTAAGTTAACGTAAAAAAAAATAATACGGCCGTTTATGCCGCAAAAACGTATATTTCGATACTCAAGGGAATCAAAATTTACAGGGTACTTCCCATTGACCTAGAATCATGAAATTTTGCAATAGGCAATGTCTAGTAACACAAGTAAAGGAAAAACTACGTACGGAACCCTCGGTGCGCGAGTCCGACTCGCACTTGATCGGTTTTTTTTCCATTTTAGTTTAATTAGACTGTCCTTTGTTCTCCAATCCAACAATTATAGGCCGTAATTATATCTTTCGATAATTTACCCCACTGTAATATCAACTAGTGCACACATCCCCCCGTATTGTGACTGTTATGTGTTATTCCGATGTATAAGCCATATTAGGTACTGTAAAGTTTCATCAAAATCCGTTCAGTAATTTTTGCGTGAAAGAGTAACAAAGATCCATCCATCCATCTTCGCAAACTTTATAATATTTGTAGGATAGTAGGACGTAGGATGTCAACAGTAAACTTAAGGTACTAATAATAATTGTGCACAAATAAATATAAATATTAATCATGCCTGCACTACTTTATTAAACAATGTAATTAATATGAAAATTCTGAAAAATAAAATTGAAATATCCCTCCTTATAACTGAAATGGAGAATTCCACAACAGTATTTATAATGCATGCCTTCAAAATATGCATGTCGGTATGTAGGTATAGTCATCCGAATTGAACAGTTAATTAAAACGCCCCTGGTTAATTAAATTACGCATTGTAATTAGCATACCTGTCAAACTTCTCTTGCTTGCATTTTTTCGATATCGCGCTGTAATTTTCAGTTTGCTTGAAAAATGGTAAAATAAGGTATTCGACTATTTACTTTAACTAATGCTTGCTAAGCTTATAAGGTTGCATTAGTAGGTTACTAAAAATGGGATATTAAAAAAAAAAAGTATTAGATTATGGTATATAAATATGATTCGCGGCCGTATCAAATAATATTATTTATAGAATTAAAATCATAAAAATCAACAATACATGTCTTTGAGTTCATATCACCCTATTGAATGACTATTCAATGAAATCATGACATTTGAGGTCAATTCTAACTTAAGGGAGTTGTATTGCCGATTCGAATGATTATAATTTTGTAAAGCCACATTTTTACGGTCGCAAATGATATTTGAATCCACATACAACCTGATATTGACCTGAAAATTCCAAAAAAAGTAATTAAAATTGAATTTCGCGGGTTGCTACTAGTCAGTGTATACCCCTTAACGCTACGTACGTTAGAATATGACATAGTCACTAAAATAAATATTATACTCTGGGCGGATTGAAAGCTGGCTCTTTACCCAATTAATTATGCGACGCAACGTACCTATTACCTACCGAGTCTTTGTTTAAAGCTTTTTGCATATTGTAAAAGTCGCATTACCTTATATCATTAAATAAACCTTACCGTAAGTTGACGGAAGCTTTGATATAGGTTACAAGCGAAAAATTGCAATTTTTTATTTTTATTACATCACAGTTAATATCACGGGATACATAGACAAAGAGAGCACTTTAATGTATGAAGTAAAGCGAACGAAAAGTTAAATTGACAAAGAACTGGCTTGTAACAGTAAAAGTATATTATTTGCTCTGTTGTGTCTTTATTTTATGATGGTTTAAAGCAGCGTATATGATTTTTTTTTTTTATAAATTAGCCTTTGGCCGTCTTTGTGGGGCACTTTCTACGAAATTTTGTATGTGAAAATAAGCGTCTACTTAGACTTCCATATCATGTTCAGACATTATACTCAGTAAATAAAAGCTCTGGGTGTAGCGAGTAAAACAGACATGTATGTGTCGTGTAGCGGTACACGTATCGATAGTTCTGGAGATATATGTGGCAGTTAGATGAAGCAAGAGGTTTCTCCAGACGACAGTCGGTTGTTTTTGCGGGGTGGCCGAGGACGCGGGGCCGGGACTACTAGCCCTCTCCAAGGGGGGAAGCGGTGCCGTTTTCAATTTGCTTTATTTGCGCTTGTTTTAATAGCGCTCACTCCTTATTGCCCGCGCGGACGGCCAGCCAAATTGCTTCGTGCCCGGACGCCTTTTGATTAAGGAGAAACACGCGCGACAGAAGTAGGCGTAAAAACAAAGTGCCCGAACAAACAAGGATTCCACTGCGGTACTAGACTAGAAGTATCTTAAAAGATAATATTAAATTCATATTATTAGACTTGTACAATACTAGTTTGTCCATCATCTATAAATTTTCGAGATACACAAAAGGCCAAACCCAGGAATCACAAAACGAAAACCAGAAATAATGATAAAATAAGCCCTAAAAATAGAATTGCAGCACGTATGAATCACCATTCAATTTTCCCCTTATGAATGCGACTCAAAACAAAAAAAAAAAACTTTAACTCTGTTTTAAGGTGTAGGTACTATATATTTTGCTGTAATGACAATAAAGCAATTTTTCTTTCTTTCTTTTTTAAAAGACCGTCTCCACATAAAATATTCTTGAATGTCAAACACGCGCTTGTTAAACATCAATCGTATAATAAGTAAATACTTAGACGCGTAACACTCGTCACATACAAATGCCACAAAATAATGAGCCCAGTGCAAACATGGAAGATATATGTATAAACAAACAAATATGTACAGTATTTTTATATAAAAGGGAAGTTGAGTATCGATGCTCAGTTGAGTGCATGGTTTGGAGCACAAGCAAACGAGCAATCTGATCATGGTTTTAGTAGCAGATTACAAGTCGACTTTAGAAGGTTTTGGTTAAAGAGTTTATTATAACAGCGTTACGTAAACCGATAAATTACAGAAGGCTCAGACGATATATGGGACCTTGTTCACTAAAAAACAAAAAATATAATTTAACAAATGACAGCTTCCTCGTTAGAGGAACAGTTCTCTTCTGTCAATAAACTCCCTTAACAAATCTTGTAAAGGCATGTCAAACAGATCGCTAGATGTTTAATCAAAAGAGAAACTTCATTTATGGCTGATTTTTCAATCGACAGATAATATTGATTAATAAAAATAAATATTTTATTATAATGATAAATAAAAATTCAAAATTATTAAGAAAAATTAATAATATTTCTGAGAGTTCTTCCATACAAAATTTGTCAGACGTCAATTTTATTCCATGAATCAAAATAATCTATTGATTGAAAAATCAGCCCTTAGTAGAATATGGGTATAAGTCTAAATTTAGGATGTTCATTATCCAGTGAGACTGTGATAGGCTTATTAAATTGTTTGATTCATTCAGACTTTCATTCTCAATCGTGTAATGGTTACAGATCAAGGTTATTTAATGCTGTAAGTTGAGTTATATGGAATGCATACCACAACATTTTTCGACAACTCCTTCTCTGTTTACGCCGCTCGTTTATGGAATGCATTGCCAGTTCAAATAAAACGCGCGCAATCGTTAGCTGTGTTTAAGAGACTGGTGAAGGAACATTACTTGTTGTTGTGATCTTGTTTTCGCAACGCAATTATCTGGAGTCGTCATAAATTATTTTCGTTGTTTGTATGTATATTTAGTACTTATGTATTTATTTATGTATCTATTATACAGCTTGTATGTATAATATTATCTATGTATCTATTATAGTATGTTGCACCACTGACAACCCCATTTTTATATATCCACGCAATCACTGTTCATGCTAAGGTTGCCTGCAAGAGATCGCAAAAAGCGATAAGGCCGCCCATTGTATGTTTTGTAGTAATAATTGTTTTTTTTTTTGTTATGTATTTTCTGGTGTACAATAAAGTATATATACATAAAATAAATATAATAAAATTGTAACATTAAACAGATATATCGAATCAAATCAATATGTTTTCCATTGTTGCATTTCACTGGTCACTTTTGTTTAAACGTCCGCAAAAATGTGAAATGTCGACACTCTGGAGGCGATAACAGTGGATTCATTTCATTATCTCGCCATCGGCCGCGTCATCATATTTTATTCATAATTTCATTGTTTTTGTTTCGTTGGTCATTTTGTATACGTAGTACATACAGAATAAGCTTAATAAAGGATCATTTATTTATTTATTTATATATACTTTATTGTACACCAGAAAATACATAACAAAAAAAAACAATTATTACTACAAAACATACAATGGGCGGCCTTATCGCTTATCATAATGATTCTTCTCAGCATTAATTCCTATACCTACGTTATGTTGGACCATTAATAGGCACTATAACATTTTAATGGTGGGAGAAAGAAAGTGTTTTCATAACATAGTTCTCGTTATTAAAAATAAAATTGTGTCAATTTACTTTTCGCCCGTATATGGTAATTCAAGATATGAATGTTGGTACAGATATGAAAATAAACCTCGAATCAAAGTCGGAAATTCGTTAGGTACCTATTTATTAATTTCAGAACGAAAATAATTGGTTATTCAACCGCATTGATATAAATGAAAGTAACTAATCCGTCTAGACGTATTTCACATATACGAACATTGACATTCAAACATTTGCGGATAGCAATAAAAATAAAATTGTGGCTGAAAAGAGATCAGAGGGGCAATTCTCGTAATTTTTAAGAACATTCACAGTCTGATCTCAGTCTCAATCTGTCAAAAATACTTCAAATTTCCCTACATTTTGACAAGTTTTTGACATTTGTTTGTCGCCGAGATGAGACTGCGACTAGATTTTGAACGTTTTAAATTAGCAGAATTGACCTACTGAACAAACAATTGGGTCCTAAGTGCCGCACTAACCTGAGCCAATGTCTTTTAGCGATGGCAGTATGGCAGCAAATTGCGTCGTACTGGTCCGCGATCCAGACTATCAGGATGATGTAGAACGCCGTCGTCGTGTCATTGAAGAACTCCGACATAATCGCCTCCATACCTGCAAAGAAGACATTCGGTTAGAAATTGTATTTTAACACGCAGACAATGATAGAGATGGACGAACAAGGGAGTTTATACAGATGCCAGCACATCAAGCTAATACAATCTGTCAAAGGATCATGGTCATTTTGGACTAAGAAAAAACATAATTTCGTCCCAAGATGAGACTGTCACCAAAATGTAGTAGGTACATTGTTAATGTAATTAATAGATATCATCAGTTTATTTTTAAAAGCTGGGAAAGTATAGATATTTTATACATTATAAATATAACTTTGTTTTATCAGAACGCAGTATAAAATATTGATTTTGAACGCATCTGTAATTATTAACATAAAAGTCCATACTAAATATCGATTTTGTAGCGCGGCAACCCCACGACCATAAAGCTAACGATGATGTTGACTGCACTGTTAGTAACATCCAATCTGATGATCGTGGGAGCATTAGAAAGGTTGGCATCACTGTGTTTTGTGACCAATCATGCGCCACTATTTTTCCCGCGCGCCCCGCTTCTAGCGCCAACGCGGGGAAGTACCATCTCGACCCGTGTGTGACGCGACGTGTCTCAAGCCACACTCGTATAGTGCCCGCCATCTTAGATCTCTAATATTCTTTCTTATTTTATGTTCCTACGTGTCTGTCAAAGTTTCTTTTTGGGGTACCTAGTAATTGAAAATACCAAGTACTTTCATTCAGAGGCCCGAACCCTATGCCCGTCGGCTACAATTTTATTTTTAATCGAAATGAAATCTGAAAAACATGTGAAAAACCTCTTTTTTTTCTTTTTTTAATGACCTGGTTGCTGGGACCTTTTAGTCAAGTTTTTAATTATGTGAAAACCCTCTCAATTCAAAAAGTCACAATTAACGATATACCACCTAACCTCAAAAACATATTTCTTAATTACTTGACTCTCCCATCTTTTAAAAATATATTAAAGGCCGTACTTAGTTACATCTATATAGACAAATGAAACAACGTATGTTTCATCAAGGGACGTTTTGTTAAATTTTTCTAGTCCAAGCATGTTAGGAGCGTGGCCATGATTCTTTCTTTAATAGATTTTCAACTTTATCTCTAAAGCATAAGGTTCAACGTTGATTGGGAAAATTTGAGTGTTTCGGGTAGCTTGATGTGCCGGTCTGAACAACAATTTAAGTAAAGTTAAGTCAGAAGTAAAAATTATGATTCGCATAGCAAGTAGAAGAACGATCTATTTATCAACATATTTTAGCAAATAACAAAGGAGTTTTGTTTTTATAAATAAATTAATTTATAGATCACTAGCCACCCGCCCAATTGATGACACGAAATGTCAAAACATTGAGATTTCTTTGCAAACCTTCCGGAATAAATTTTCTAACTAAATTATGGCGAAAACTGCATCACGGCTTTGTTTTGTAATATTTATAGATTCGCTACGATTTTACTATATGTATAGATGACAGATAACAGGGACTCGCTTTCAAAATACTGCTTATAAGTGTCGTTAAACAATATCAAATCGACTGTTGCAACTTTACTACCAAACCTTGCGGGCATAGTTTTGATTATAAGACTTCTAACTTCTATAAATAAAGAACATATATTATTATCAAAGGTACTACCCACAAAAGGCAGTTAATAAAACATCTCAACCGCAGTGCAAGTACAACGCTATCGGTCGAGGTGGCGATGGTGCGTCGCGTTAAATATCGCGGGTCATGTGTGAGCTCGACATTGGAGACCCGTACTCCAGTGTCGCAACTAATTAGGTGTCGACAATTACTCGCTAACGACCGAAATCCGAGCAGGAGCAGCCAGGAGCCTGGAGCCTGGAGCTTATTAAACGACTGCATACAGCAACGCCCCGAACGATTCATTCCTGTGTCTTTCAGACGAAGACGGTGTGTAGTTTCTAAGCTCCTTTGCATGTGTGCGGAATACGTTTGATGCAATTTGGTGTATTATTATGATTAGGTTGTATTGAAAGCATTGATTGAGTTCTGTTTCGGCGAAGTGGTGAATAAGATGATTGAAGACTGTACGTCTTCAGAATATTATGAGCAGCATAGAAATGTAGCTCATAAGAACAGAAATTCTAAATTACCTTTTCTAAAAAGCATCCATTATTAGATATTTATTCATGACCCGAATTTTCAGAAATATATTCTAAACTTTGAAAAGCCAATGATTTCATAATAAAATCCCAAACAAATACTTCAAAATGATTGAAAGCTGCATACAGATATCTAACGCTAGCAGACACAATACGGTCGAAACAAGTGTACATAGGAAACAGAAGTGTATAGTGAGGATTATAACTCAATACAGCGCCGACAACTGTCCGGCGCCGCAGCCGGGCTTGGGCGTGCCTTATTTGCATTTTGATGAGCCTCGACACTGATACAATAAACACGCCGCGCCGGGTGCGATCGGAAGTCCGGGCGACCGCCCGACACTCGACCCGCTCCGGCGACGTTTAGCCGTATCATTCATAACCGTGTTCGGTCAATTAACTCCGGCTTTGAATTATATACGTGCCATCGTACTATGTCTACGTTCCAAACTTTGCGATATTGTTAATGAAATTTCGTGTGCCGTACTTTGTTCGAATTTCTGAACCTTTGTCGTTAAATCCATGCTATGATGACAAGCGCTGAAAGCCGTGCTTTAACTTTCTGTAAAAAAATGAACACAAGCGACGATGAATTTTTTGACAGAATAATAACCCGTCAACGTTCTTTATAACTGAAAACTATAAATAAACGGCCATTTTAAAACGCCCAAACTTGAAAATAACGCGGCGAAAAGCCCTACAAAAATTAATGCACACAAAAAAGTTATTAAAACGATAAAAATTCATTAGCAGAGCGAAGTGGAGGTTGACTGATACTTATGAAAAGTCACCGGGAGTTACCTATTCAGCGGAGCATGCGACGTAATCCTGAGCGAGACGAGTAAACAAATTACTGGGACCGGGTCGGACCTACCACGACGTGCCTTCGCCCGTCCGCTATTAATTTTAATTCCGGCGCTAGCGAAGATCGCCCAAGATGAGCGTGAGGCACGCGCGAGAGACGTGGACTCGAATCAGTGTAAAGTTATCGAAACATTCATCAAACACCAACAACTATGATTTTGTAGGTAGTGTTATAGAAAACAAAAAAAAATGTTAGTAGTGAATTTCCAACACATGCCAAGTAAAAAAATCGCAGTAATTCTGCAAAAATGTATCCATAAAGGCATATTTAAAATCCATGAAAAACAGGCCGTTCAAAAAAGGCTGGGTTCAATTTAAACAGGCTTCAGTGTCCGACAGGCATCGATATGTTTACGTGGGCTCGTGTCATCGACAGGGCTGGACTGCAGGTGGTCGTGTCGCCCTCGTCAGACGTTCTGCCGAGGGGTACACGTCTATACGGCGTATCAGGATACCCAAACGTGCATGATGGACGTGTGAATAATTATTTATTAATTTTGCGTGCTTGAAATAATGCTGATGAAAAGTAATTTACTATTCGATCAGTGAGTGCAAGTGCTAACTGTAAAATTGTTCAGATACGACATCATTAGGACATAATATAAATCCATACGCTAATATACAGCTTACTCAGATATAGATAACTTAACTTACAAGCAATCTCAACAAAATCACAAGCAATCATAACTGGAACAAAATTGAGCTAAACTTTCGTTTAGTTAACATCTTCAAGAAGTCTCTTTCAAAAACAAAGTAATAAAAGTTATGAAATTCTGAGGTAAAATGGAATCTAGTAAGCTGAAGTGCAATTCAGGAGCTAGTGTATAAACCGGTGGGGAATATAGGAATGCACACAAATTGTTACTTCTTACTTCCCGGGGTTTAATCAAGGGGGACACCCGCCGTGTCTGCCGCCGTGCCGTCCGCACTTGCTTCAACTTGGCGCAAATTGAGAATAATGGATCCACTATGCCGGTTTAGGGTTCTCTGAACAAAAAAATAGTTACATCTGATTGTTCCTTTTTCAAGGTGTTGATTGAGTAAAGACTTAAATTCTACTTTTCAAGTAACTTTACACGTATTGCTTCATAAAATACGTTCCGTATCCGGTATCGTAGCCTACCCGCGGCGCTTATGTTTCGGCTAAGCCGTGCATTGGAGCTCCGTCTTTACGATCTCGTTAGTGCCGGTAATCGCGACGTTGCACGATCCGGATTACGTCTGTGCATTATTAGTGTTTTTATTGATTCACTCGGCTGCCGTCGTAAACTGAGATTATTATTCGCGACGTAGCCCGCACCCCGCGCCTCCCCCGCGACGCCCTTCAGCCAAGTTGTTTTGTTACTTAATCGCGACGATAACAACATTTAACGACGGCTAGGTGACTGGCGAAATTCCGCTTCGATGTTTAGTGCTCATTCTATTTTCATTAACCATTTACCCACTTAATGATCCAGATCCTAAGGGAGTGATTCAATGACTTGGACCCATAAAATTAAACCTTAGCGTGACCTGTACACTGTAATTAATAGTTGTTAAATGAAATGCTTTACTACCTGTGGAATTTGAGAGGACGTTGGTTGGGACTTCGTCCACTTTCATGTATTTAGTTACTGAAAAAGAACAGTCGGTTCTCGTAGTAAAATTATCATTTTCCTGAATGTGTAGCGAAATCAAACAAAGGTCCACATATACTAGATAGATCTCACGTAGTATTACAGAAGACTTTTTCAGCGAAACTATGTTTAACATTCACAAATTATATTTCTAGAAGAACGGTCCCAATAATTTTCCTAGAAACCTAAATTCGGCCGGAAAATATCTCCACAAACGAGAATACAATCTATCAACGAATCCGTGAGCTATCCTACTTTTGACTGGACCTGTACAAACATATGAGGTCAGGTCAACAGGAACATCCCACTTTAATCAAATTAAGGGAGCAAACGGCCAACACTTTCAGTTGTTATAATAAATTTAATAATGTATGCGCTTAAATACTCTACAGAAAGTGGGTCATTGACGAACCTTTTACGTAATAGCTTTTATGAAAACGAATATGTATTACCGCAAATTGTAGATATAGTTTACAACTGAATTATTTATTTATGGTTTATTTTTAAAGGGTCCCTAACTTCCTCGATTTTTTTGAGATAGGCAGGAAAAGCTGGGCCTTTGGTCCAAATGCTTGCTAGTATTGCGACAGCTTCGACTATTAAGTAAATTTTATATTAAAATATATAAAGTTCCGCATAAAAAAAAATAAGTTGCAATTTTATTTAAATAACGGTAGGTACTAGCAAATACTCTTAACTAAAGATGGACATAGGTACCGTATATTGGTTTACGCTTAAAATACGATATTTAAATAGGAAAACTTTAAACTATATTAAAATGTGGTTAGTAAAACAAATTAAAAGCTACCCTCACATTCGATTAACCAATTAAGTAAATTGACCTTCCACAATAACCTTAAAAAGGTATTTATTTTAAGTTATTGTGGATTTAAATGTCAAAATGACAAAATGTAACTAAATATAGCAATTACTGTATTTATTTTAAATTGTTAACAGGTAGTCGGTACTGCCAACAGCCGATATCCAATTATCGTTTGTTAAAAAAAATGCGTATCAGGTCTTGAATGGACGATCTAGGGTAAATTACCCATTTTAAAAACTAGGATCAGCAAATGTCATACCGGCTAGCGATATAATCTGGAAGAAAATTAAAAAAAAAACGTCTTTTGAATGAGCCAAGTCCGAGTCTACATCGAGGGAGAACATTATTACACGGTAGAATCGGCTCACCGCACGGCGCCAGCGACTCATCGCCAATTTGTATCGAACGGGGCGCATGCATGTTAATAAAGCCTATTGTAGTCCCATGCCCGTACCAGATTAGTCCCCGACTGCAACAACCTAATATAGAGCCTTTATCCCCTAACCTATTATGGTTATTGTACAATGGAAAGATTGAATATGTTCATGGGAATGATGTTGTCTATGGTAAATCATGGACGTGTTAAAAAAGGTTTAAAATGACACATGCAAAATATTAAAAATATGAGATTTCCTGACAAAAATGTACTACATACTTAAGTCATATCGTCTTTAAGTTCATATTTTACATAAGTTATAAGTTCGTAAGTGCAGGTTAATTTAATTTAGTCTCGGAATTTAATGCCTTAATAAATAAATAGCAAAAAGTAACAAATATACTTCAAAGATGAAGTTATGTTTTACTAAGTAAGTGGGTATTATTAGCGTTTGTGCCGGTTGAGAAGAACCCCCGGCACTCGAGTGGAAGAGTCGATCATTAGAGCCGTTGAAGAGGTTAATTTCGATAATCCGCTTTGCCACTCGCCTGAAATCTGCCGCCTGACTCTCCCTCCAGCCAACATTGAGCAGATTATTGTTATGCGTACACGCTACCCATGGTTCTCGATGCGATTCAGTGTGTATTTTGTGAGATAATTCGCATTTCTGTTTGCTTTGGATAAATTCATGTTGCTGTAACGTTTCTGCATAATGTAAGTAGATGTATAATGTGTAATTTATTAACTTGGTTTTGTTTTTATCGAATAATGCTATAAATACATAAGTGAAATGTAACACAAATTAGCCATCCTAATGCACACAATTTTCACACAGTGTGTAATTTCTATTGCCGCTCTTATAACAACAAATAATAAAAATAAAATAAAGTTAAAAATTAAAGGGTAATAAGAGAGAGAGTGTGAGCACTATGTACCTAAACTATGTATAAAGCTACCATTTACTGGGTGTACGTCTTTCATTGACTTGAATGTGCCCTGGCAGCTGAGAGTATGTCATGCTCACTCAAATGTCTCGCTGATGGTGGCGTGTGTGTTGGATCATTGGGTTCCCTTCAAAATGGTTGAGCTGAATGGTGCTGATCCATACGTCATGTTCGTGAACGGGCGCCGTCAGTAGGGACTGGTCATCTCTTAGCCGCCACGGCTTATTTTAATTTATGAATTGTTCTTTTTAGTACGGACGCCTTTAACGTGCACGTCTTTCTGCATCATTCTCACATGTATAATTTCAACATGAATGATGTAATCAAGATTTTTGTAACAATTTTATGATTTAAAAGAGTGTCCGTGGAGTTTCTTGCCCGTTCTTCTCCACAGGTATCTACGCTTTGGAATGGGCAACTAGCCTCATTTTCTGACTGACCGACCCTTGACAATTCAAAAGTGTCTATAATTGGTTTATTTGAAATAAATGCTTTGAGTTTGAGTTTGACCATACAAGAAAGGAGTTGTTTCGGCGTTTTTTGTCTTGTGGTACGGAACTATTCGTGTACGAGTCCGACTCGCACTTGGTTTTTTTTTAACACATTATTATTTTTATTCTATACAGGATATTCTCGTAGAATATCCTGTATAGAATAAAAATAATGCCTTTAAAGAAATTACTGCTAGACCCAGCACTTTATAAGCATTGACTGTTGAAAATCATCATCTGTTTAGCCTTTTCCCAACCATGTTGGGGTCGGCTTCCAGTTTTAACCAGATGCAGCTGAATACCAGTATTTTACATGGAGCGACTGCCTATCTGACCTCCACAACCCAGTTACTGGGTAATACGATACCCCTTGATAAGACTGGTTGTCAGACTTTCGGGCTTCTGACTACCCGTAACGTCTGTCAAAGATCCATGAATGACAGTCGGGACCAACGTCTTAACGTGCTTTCCGAGGCACGGAGGGGTCTCGGTATGTAAAGATGGACACCCATCCACAGACCAACCGCGGCAAGCGTAGCTTAACCTGATCGATCGACCTGTGCGGCTGTTATTATTTAGCCACGGGCCCCTCATTGAGTTTTGAACACTTATTACCAAATTATACCCACGAGAACTAAAACTGTTATCATTTAGCAACGAGTTACGCATGACTGTCACAAATGAACAATGACTACAAAAGGTACCTAATACTTATGTATTAAGCCTATTAAACGAGCTGTCAATACTGAAACATCCATACAATAGTAGTTAGAAATCCTAGTGCGAGTCAGTAACGTGTTTGGATGTACCTAGTTTAATTTAGGGCCACAGCAGACAAGCTACTTTTAGCATCGGCGACTAGCCGCCTTTTAGAAGCTAAATGCAGCGACCAAACATTCCACACCGCACACTTAAAAACACCAAAGGCGGTAGTTGAGTCGCTTTTCGAAGGCTCGACACAGCGGCTGAACGCTACACTCCACACACATTCGGATGCCGGTCGCATCGATTTGGCATCTGCGGAACACGACTCAGTCTTGCACTAGATTTTGACGAAGGTACACCTTTACCATGGACTCTAATGAAGCTGCACGCTTTATTGATAATTCGAAAATATCAATAGCGCCAAAGACGGGATTGGTTACATCCAATAACCAGTCCACGTCTTACTTTTGGAGAACAACATTCATTATTTCATACATTACGAAGAGATGAACGGAATTTTTTTGAACATTTTGAAATGAAGTACATTACATTTCAAGAGCTTTTGTCATATCTTTTGCTACCGACCTGTGTTACTGTTACAATTTTAAAATAATAAACAAAAGAAATCGTTTTGAAATTTATCATTTGTAAACAATAATAATAATAATAATAATAATAATAAAGCCCTTTATTTCCATGCAGTTTACATGTATAAAAAAATTAATTAAGAAATGTTTAAACCATGGCCCCGCTCTGGGTATAGGCCTCCTCCAATTTTTTCCATTTTTCCCTGTCTTTTGCTATCAGCATCCAATCTCTACCAGCTATTTTTTGAATCTCATCGATCCAGCGGTCTTTGGGTCTGCCTTTACTCCTTTTTCCAGTTGGACCCTTCCATTCAGTGACTCGTTTCGTCCATCTTTTGTCCGAAATTCGTGCTACGTGTCCCGCCCATCTCCATTTTAGCTGCTGTGCGTGTTGTCCTGCGTCTATTAGTTTGGTTTTTCTGCGAATATCTTCGCTCTTTTGTTTATCAGCAAGCTTAATGCCTAGGATGCTTCGTTCCATAGCACGTTGGCACGAACGTATTTTGTTTTTTGTTTTTGTTTGAAAAATCCAAGTTTGTGCTCCGTATGACAGGCAAGGTAATAGGCATGAATCTAATACTTTCTTCTTGAGCTTTAGTGGGAGTTTTGATTTTAAAATTTCTTTGAAGCTCTTGTAAACAATACCATTGCAAATCGACAAACTATCGATAGTCGACTGTCGATCGGCAACACTACAGCCGGGCCGATCCAGCATTGGAGCAGTCGCTAAAATGCGCGATTCTGATACCGCGTCCGAACGCAGGAAGTCGAGAATTCGCGATGCAGCATCGATATAATCTCTAAAACGCGCGATTTTAATACTGCGATGGAACGCAGAGAGTCGCCAAAACGCGACTCAGCATCGATACAGTCGCAAAATCGCAGATCGCCGATGCTAAAAGTAGCGTGTGTGCTTTGGCCCTATGGCGTAACATTTTGGTTGAGGTGAAAGTGTATCAGTGAGTCGTGTGCATGGCGCGGGCTGGCGGCTGGCTTGCCATCACCGACGGACATGCCCCGCGGTCGAATCAACATTTGCCGACGGATCGAATTACCGCACTGCCGCGTCAACGTAACGTAATTGATTCAGCGTCCGACGGGCGCCGCCACGCCTTTTTGTCTCACAGTCAGGAAAAAATGCAAAATCCGCTACTAATTCAATATCCTCACACTTTGCTAGCGTTTTAAGCAGTGGAGCGATTTTTTCCTAAAAATTTAAAGGATTTTCCCGAGGTTAGTCATTGGTTATTGGTTAGCCATATGCATCGGCGGCTACAAGGTCTAACCACTTTATGGATACTAGATTACGCCGGCAGTAATCTTATAAAAACTTTAAATATTTTAAAACGATGCCGGTGGAGGGAAAACATTTTTTTTTTAATTGCGCAGCGGTCGTGTAGTTTAAAAGTGGATTAATTAATTGAATACTTTACGAGCAAGTGGTTCCAGGGGACGTAACTTCTTTATGGGAGATAAGATTACTGCACGAGTAATCTCATCATTTTAAGTAGAGCAAAGTTTTAAAATGACCAGATAATATTTTTCGGAATATGAAGTGATATGGGGAACTCAGTAACATCACTCAGATTTTTGTAGATGTTTTGTATTAAACGCTCTGCTTTTACACCTTCACCGATGGGCATGAAACATGTTCGTTAGACATGTTTCATGCCAATGCGAATTATTTGTGTCACGGAAACGGACATACACCGTGAATGAAGCCAAAGATAAGTAGTAGGTTAAATAGAAAATATTATATACTAGCGGCCTGTCCCGACTTCGCACGGGTGGACATTTATTTTTTAAATATTTTTTTTTCTTGAAATTAAAAAAAAAAACTATATTAGTCAGTGATAATGTAGCATTCAAATGGTGAAAGAATTTTTAAAATCGGTCCAGTGCTTTTTGAGCCAATTCGTTACAAACATACATACAAATCTTTCCTCTTTATAATATTAGTATAGATTAAAAAATGGCTGCCATTCAACCACACACACCAACAACCAAGCAGCTACATCAATATTCAATCGCCCGATGAGTACCATCCTACCATGCCATCACGCGACACAATTCTAAAGAAGCCTGAAATATCTCGAACATGTTTCCGTAAAATACCTCAGTGTATCAGTCATATAACGGAGGACGGGGTCCATTCCGAAGCGAGTGCAATTCGACTTCGTGCAATTGAACACCATGCGACTTGGAAACTGATACAACGAATGCACTCGAATACGGAGGAAGAGGCCATACTCAGGAATCGTATACGTATGATAAGTTATTTGGTATTTTTGCTGGCGAATTTTACCTGTTTGTTCGATTTTTAGGACATGGACGTGATTCGTGAGTGATTTCATATCTGAAGGGTGCTAGAAAATTTGATATCGCGACACGTTTTTGAATGAACAGCAAATATTTCTAGGCCAAAATACCTTTGCTAATAATGCTCATCAGAATTAATATTGGTAGAGAAGTAATATAAGGAATTATTGCGTGTCACCTCGATAATAATGCATTTTGCATTTCATAAAGTAATCCAATGACAATACAACAATAGTTATAACATGAAAGCAGACATACTGATGGCACAATAATAAAATTCATATTAGCTTCATAAAAGAATCACAGCATTGCGAAATGAAAATCAACCAGGTGGAATCACCGGGGAGACTCGGGCAAGCAATATTGCGGAATTCGATTTAAAACTACGATAGCTATCAACATAGGCAACCTATAAAGTACTCAATACTCCGATGAACAACTAAATATGAGCGATATTGACTTGCACACATGACCGATTCAACATTGTAGGCAACAAATATCTGAGTTGACTTGATTTATTTTCTTTATCAAATGAAATGGAAAAAGCCAATTTATAACTTTATTATCTCTTCATCTATTTGCCCTTATGCAAGGACAAAACGCTAAAAGGCAAAAACCGAAAGTGAAAGTATGTGACATCAATTTATAGTTGATACGTAGTTACTGTCGTCGATCGCGGCATGAATGCAGCGCTATATAATCAAAAGTTGCACGGCCGAGGCGCCCTCCCTGTAGCTTCCGGTACTCGCCGGATGTTACCAATTTACACAAACTGACTTAATTCTTCAATACAGGCAGCCCACTTACGTAGGCTTTGAACCGTAAATAGGGCGCTTCAGTGCTCCGCTATGGCTGCCAATATTAAACCGTCCACCGACAATATACAGCGATGCAACAGAATTTCGTGGAAAATAAATTTCAGCTCTATTCCGTATACCCGACTATAATTCTGTTTTTGGTTTTTATTTGCAATGATATGCAATACATAGAAAATAGAAATAGAAAACTGTTGTTCGACACACTATACAGTTCGCAGCAACTATTTTTGTTGTTGTGTTATGCAATATGAAATTCAGATTTTACATTTTTCCCGGTCGCAGCATGAAATGAATCCTGATTTTGACTAGGTTTTATTTATTTCTATGGTTAATAATGAAGTCGTATAGCCAGTGGGTCGGGCGTGCGACGTGCAGTCACATATGCGTCGATATCCGTGTTTTGTTTGACTTTTACCCGTCCGCCGGACCGGGCCGCGCCCGGCAGCCGATCACGAAACTAATTATACCTCGAGGCGAGCACGGCGTCGTGTCCGTTCTTCGCAAACTTCGAAATGAATCACTAAACTCATGTGTGGGCCGTTGTGCGGTGAGAGCGCCGCAAATACTGGAGGGTTTTTTCACAAAACTTGAGGAACTACAAGACAATATGGCGCATATATATCAGAGACAACAAAGCGTATGCTTAGCAAGAACGATAAGAACGTAAGTCGTTGCGGGGTAATATGATGATAATATCAAAGGTTACTTCGCACCCCGGTTTGACTTTCTGATCCTACTTCAAAGTTCAAGTAACTCCGACTACCTTCTATTGAGCACTCCTATCTATACAGCCAATTAGGTCCACGCGAGCGTCAAATAGCGGAAGTAAGTCTGTTGATTTTCGTTACCATTTTCTTCGCCTTTTTCAAAAGACGGCCCGTTCAGCGGCTCATCTGTATACTTGCTCGGGGGAACGAATGCTCTATCTAATTAACTTTATCATAAAGCGTGGGTTATTGCCTTGTCGGCCGTCCGAAGGTTTAATCGAAAACTCGCTACAGTATTATAACGTGGGATTTTTCGTTTAGGGATTAGTATTACAGCGATGTTTCAAGATACTCGCAAAAGTAATACCTATTGCAGTTGTTACTTATTACGTACATGTCATAAATAACCGTAAAATATCAAGATTTGTTTTATCTAGTTGGTAAGACATACATCGTGCGTGCGTGGGTTTATCATTCGTCTTAACATTAAACGCAAATTAACTCATGTGAAAATCTAAACCAGCTCAAACGTCTCTGACGTTACACCGAAACGAAACCCATGAAATCATCTTAAAACCCAAACGTCAATACAATATGTATCATCATAATCATATACCATAAACACGTATAGGGCGGAGTGCGGCAAAGTGGCAGTTTTCACGAGATTACGTCGGATTTCGTCGGGGTAATTCACTTGGCAGATTGGTGCGGCTCGGGCGGAATCGTACAGTGTCGTCCGGTTCGGTTTACGTCCAGTGTCCTGTTACGAGCACTCCGTACGATACGGCCGTTCCATCATCGATTTCGACACCGTCGATAACCGCATGAAGGACACCTATTTCTAACGTGACATTTTGTGATCACATTGAATGAATGACTTATGTTGTCTTGTTGAAAAGTGGTCGTAAATTTGCTTATAGACCGAGTCAGATAGGTAAGTTTATAATTAGAGCACAGACAACTCACGCTTTTACATAATGAGCATTTAAGAGGAAATGCGAGTGGTATTTTCTCCATAGAAACGCTCTCGCCTGTTTTCTTTCTGATTAATGACTATAAAGCAATGATTTTTTACAGAATAATAAATATTAACTACTTCTATACATCCCTGTTTTCCTTTTTGAAGATACAGTATTTTTACAAGCACGAGAACCCTCAAAAAATGCCGACTTAAACCGCTGTCAACAGAGGCCTAGTGTACAAATTTGGCAACTAATAATGAAAAAAGGAACACAGCTTATATATTCTTATTCAGTTTATGAAATATATTTTAAATTGGTTCAATATTGGGGTAGAAAATAGGCGAGAGCCAAGCCTCGAATTATGACTTTTTACTAGGCTTCTTCAAAAATCTCTCCGACCGCATTTCCTCTTAATGTTGGGACACAGGCATCCTGTCTTCGAGGAGCGTGAGGTCTCCCTCTCTTTTAGTGAACTGAACATTCACTCCAAATCATGGACTTCGACTGTGAAGCGTAAGTAATGTAGTAAATAGATCGCAAATAATGTAGGAACGCCACAGACCAACCCAGTTGATAAATGTACTGTATTATGTCCACATATTTCCACCCAGGTAACTTTATTGTTCACACATATTGGTGTATTTTAACAAAGCCTTGTTTTCATTACATGACGAAATGTGTATCAAATGAACTGATTTTATTTAACGAGGCACATATCAAAGGGATGTGACGGTCCGACAAATATTTTGCCGTAATTAAATTTTATTCTGTTGTCTGACGTTCTCTTTGTTAAAATTGAATAAGTTTTGTTTATCACTTTCGTAATTACCTGAATTTATGAGTTGGAAATATTTTGATAGGTGTTAAATATTTTCAAAATATTCATGGAATTTACGATGCATAAAAGTATATAGGTATGTGCGAAAAATTCGGTTATTTCATTCCATCAGCTAAAGGAACGTAGTGGAGGTACCGACAGAGTAATTCACTTAGTAAGATTAAGCCCGACGCTATCGGGGTTTACACCTCGGAACGTGAGTCCACTGAGCATTACCAACACTTTAATGTGTTGTGCGAAGCTTTGTTTTTTATATATTTTGTGAAAATGCTCGGGTTGCAATCAGCTCTAAGGCTTTGATTCAACTTAAAGAATGTACATCAGTATGTGTTTTCTAGGAATCCCGCACATACTAAAAGCAGACCGTAGAATAATTATAAAGCATTGCAGTGCTACGCCATACTGCTACGGGTCTACGGCGTAGGCAATGGAGCTAAACAAGCTGTTAACAAAAACACGAAAAAACGATGGGCAGTAAAACTCCTTCATTCGATTTTTTTGGAAATCTTTTATAATAGTCGGCAAGGAAAACTAACTAATGATTAGTACGTTAGTGCTACGCAACAAATGCAACAATGCTACGACGCTACGGCGTAGCAAGTGGAGTTTTGGACAGCAAGTCATCTGACAATGAGTGTCCATGATTACTGCAAGAACGCTACATTCCACTGGCAAATTGGTTTTAAAAATTGAGTATGCATTAAAACTTAATTTATATTTATTAGTTTCGTTACTGAAAAATGATAAAACAATTGAAAGTTAAATCTGAACTTTTTATATACAGCTATAAAGGATTAAGTTAGGCACAAACTAATCTCTTAAATTGTTCCCGAGTAAAAATAAAGTTTTCGCAATTAAATGCAAAGGAAAGAACGTACGGGCAAAGTTTCAGCTTTCATCTGAGATAAAACTGAGCGTCTGGGCGAGATCCTATCGAGTGTGGATTAATAATAAAGGAGATAAGCATTGGCTCCTATTTCAGTTCATATCGAACTTATTATCGAGTCTGGAGTGAGGTGAGCGGAAATTTTCGATAGATATCCTGCAAATCAAATGTGGTACTGATATGATTATGGCGATTCCCGCGGGGACTGTTCGTGGGACGTGATTTCGGATAACAGGGTCATCGCGTAGTTCTGAAAATTGCTCATATACCTAGACTAATGGTGGAAGTCAGAATAGGAATAGAACGGTAGAACTATTAAGACCAGTAACACCTAAATCTAAGTATAGTCATCCTCGTAACCTGCTTTACCATTCTATGGTAGAATATCACTTGCATGTTATATAAGACGTCAAGTGAATGCGATAGTTTCAACCTTAGTGAAGAATCATTTTACTGAGAGTTTTAGTCAAACGTGGTCAAGTAATTGCGAGGTCTAGTATACCTACAGGTGACTGAAAACGATATCAACAAGGCGCTCATGAATAATCTAAGATGCATTCCGAAGTCCTGTCATTTAAAGTACTACGGTTCAGTGAGTGCCACTCAAGATTTTCCACCTGATGATCGAGATAGTTTTCTGCTTGTTATGCAACAAGAATATGTATCTGGATGAGCAGTGAACTAAGTCGATTAATACGAGGGGCGTTCAATGTATCCTCGGTATCGGCATGAAAAAAAACGTAAATTCAATTAAAATATTTTTGAAGTGAAACTTCTTTACGCACGCTTGACTTGGGGAGTAAGCTGGCGAACGCGCGACGTAAGCGTTACGAAAAGTGTGATCGGGCAAGGCGAACGGAAGTTAAGTGGGGGATATAAGCAAGAGACAGCAGTGCGCGCGCACATTTTCTTTCTCTCTTCCTCTCATAGCCAAATACGTTCCGTATATCTAAGCAATAGAAGATCTATGCAAAAATATTAATTTACCAATGAAACCATGAAATAAATTTAAATATTTGTAGAAAATTAATATATGTATATGTGTATACATGTATATATTGTACACACATATATATATATATACATACAGATGGAGCGAAAGAAGTTTCACTTCAGTCGTGTGGTCATAAGCACACTCGTTTTTTTTTATTTTTCAATGTATTTATGCCCAATGCATTTATAATATACAATTGCCCCAATGCATTCATCATATCATATCATATCATTTCCTCTTTATCTGAAAAATGCGCATTTATTGCCGCCTTGAGCTCTTCATGGTTGGAATATCTGCGAAACCACAATCTCGCACAGTTGCCTTGGAAACACTCGCCGTGTGGACCGAGGCACTGTCGTGAAGAAGCAACACACCGGGGTGGTCAGTTTACCCCGTCTTTTTTCCTTAATTGTTTCGCGTAAATTTCGTAAAATAGATGCATAAGATGCTGCGTTTATGGTTTCCCTTTTTTGTGTACTCAATCAGCAAAATTCCCTTTGAGTCCGAAAACACTGTAGCCATGATGTTTCTCACAGACGGAACGACTTTGAATTTCTTAGGGGGCGCAATACCCTTATTGTGCCACTGCATGGAGTCTTGCTTACTTTCAGGGTCATAATGATGAACCCACGTTTCATCTCCAGTAACAATTTGATCGAAAATACTTGGGATCGTGGGATCTGGAGGCGATAGTCCTCGCGCGCCTGTACGAGTGGCGCGCGGAGGCACTACGCCGGGGGGAAACTCCGCTTCCGCGGCAAATCGCGGCGGAACGGACCGACCTCCGGCGCGATCTCATGGCGGCATGGAAAGAGCGACTGTCGCAACCCAGCGCAGGGCACGCCGCGATAGCGGCGGTAAGACCCCTCTTTGAGGAGTGGCTAGAGAGGCGGCACGGCGCCCTCACCTACCGCCTGACGCAGGTCCTCACCGGACACGGGTGTTTCGGGAGGTTCCTGCACACCATCGGGCGGGAGGAAACGCCCGGGTGTCGCCACTGCGAGGGTCGCCCGGAGGACACGGTGGAGCATACGGTGGCGGTATGCCCTAATTGGGCGGAGCACCGCCGTGTTCTCGCAGAGGCGATCGGCGGCGGCGGCGACCTCTCGCGCCCGGCCCTGGTTCAAGCCATGGTCCGGGGCGAGAGGGAGTGGGAGGCAGTCACCTCCTTCTGCGAAGCAGTCATGCTAGCGAAGGAGGTGGCGGGACGGCTGAGGGAGAGGGCCTCACGTCCCAGCCGCCGCGGGAGACGCCCCGGGCGTCGGGAGCCGCGAGACGACTCCCGGCCACCGTAGGCGCGGGCCTGCGGGCGGAGAGTAATGGGTAACTCTCCGTCCGATCAAGACCAGGCCCGTGCCGGACGGCGCGTACGTGTTCCACGCGCGCCTCAAAGAGATGTCAGCATAAGGAAGGGGCCCGAAAGGGCCGAAGCCTGCCGGGGCAGCGGGATTGTCCGAAAGGGTTACCGCTGACCCGGAACACAAAGGGCTAAGGAAGGAACACGGGTGGGTTTTAGTCAGTAAGAGTCTGACACTCCCTTCTGCTCCGCCCAGAGCGGGAGGGGTCATTGGATGATTTCCCATCCACAAAAAAAAAAAAAAAAAAAAAGGTAGAGTAAACTATGAATTAACGAAGAACTTTTTGGTCTAGTATATACCTACAGCTGAAAATAGTCTTTATCAAATATCAAACATAAAACGTGTCTCATTGTTTGCAAATCCTTAAGCAAATTTTTAAACAATTTTCCAATTAATAACAGCACGGTAACATCACATTTTCATAGAAAAATACGTTCATAAGAAACAAAAACCAGCGCAACACAAATAAACAATAAATACTATTATCGTGAACAAGTTGGAAACTTGATTGCACTAAGTCCATAAGGAAATAATAAAAGTATCAGTGGCACTCGTTGCCGGTCGAAGTATCGGCTCACAGCGATAGAAGAATCAAACAAACGGGGCGAAACTTCTTAAAACTCCAACTAGCGAGTTGTTTCCACCAGACACTAACTCTTATTACAAACTTAGGGTCTTACGCCCCACCTCGTCTCGCCCGCCGATAGACAACTTATAACTAGAGAAGATATCATATTACAAATTACTTAAGATATGAAAACATTGTACGGTAATGACGTCACGGAGTTTTCGCCGTTTCACGGATAGATCGCGTGGTGAAGTACACTAATTGGCAACTAAGTTGCAATTTTCATTTGCAAGTTGCCACGCATCGCTGTACATACGAATTTCCAGTTACAATTTAATTTTGTCGAATTAACAGAATGCCGAAATAATATCTGGGTCGGTCTAAATGTCAGCTTTATTTGCTAGTCGATCGGCTTGATGGTGGGAGATGAAGCAGAATCCTAATGGAATAGTGGTCGAAATTAGGACAGATGTGATTTAGGATGAAGTCTTGCAGCATGGCCCACGAGGTTAATAGGATACAAAAATATTTACGCCTAGCAATGACTCTGTGCAAGTGTGCAGGGCCTCAAGTCTGCTATTACAATAGTGTCAGAATGGTTTATCATTGATTTCTTAATTGTTGATTTTGACAAGTTTTGTAATCTACTAATATAATGGCGTCATTATGACTTTCCAATGGTCAACCACTGACACTCCATTGAAAGAAATGGCTTTGAATGGTAATCTCGTACAGTCGAGTTCATTAATATATTGGCAGTGACAAGTTTTCAAAATATTTTAAGCTTTAAAATAATCTTAAAATTCTATACAAACTTACATCAATAAAATGTTATCATATAAACTGTTCATAAGGTCTAAGTTATTATAGAATCATATGATTATTATAATTCTTACAATATTTTGAAACATTATCACTGCCAATATATTAATGAACTCGAACTACATAATGACATATGAATAAATGTAATGTTTATTGCTATTTACGAACTTCTTACTACTTCAGATTGCAAACACTAATACGTAATATGTAAAAATATATATTAAATGAAATCTAGCATAGCTGAGAAAAACTTCTCAGACCATTGACCGACCAATGATCGACCATAATGAATTTAACAGATTACGAACTTTTAGCAAAATGACAATGGGATCGTGTTGGAATGACGAATTTATAAAAATAGCAGAATTGGGCCCCTGGTTGAATGTGATGATGATAAGATAATAATGCAGTTATTTTTTTAGCAAAATCAGTTCGAAAGGACTCGTTATATTGTTTAAACTGCGGGGTAATTGCGTAACACACTATTAGTAGCAATGGGTTTCAGTTTGACAGATGAACAACGTTCATTGCGTTTTTTACATTGTTGAGCAGACACATTTTTCCAACATATGAAGCAATGCATTAGCAATATGCTTCAAAATGATTCAAATTGAGATCGATAGTGTGTTTCGCAATTAGGGTGCCGGTCTATGCTTTCTCTGTAAGTGAATTTGTAATCGTTTAAAAAAAAAAAATGTCTTAAATTCAACTACCTGACCTTTTATTGACATTCAGGTACCAAGCAAAACCTCCACGAAACATTTTAACGCAGCAGGTTTTAAATGTAATAAAAAAGCACTCCGGCTAATTTTCCAGTTCTGTTGAACAAACAAGCCGGACTGAATCCGCCATAAAGACAGTGCTCCCGGCCAAACGAGGCTCTGCGCGGAACAACGAGACAAATTATTGAGATAATCACATCGCCAGCAATTGCGGTAAGAAATAACATTTCTCAGAACCGGCGTTTATTAGAACAACAGACCACTGTAAAAATATTAGCTGTCATGAGATGAAGAAAGTTCATTCGTCATTCGTTTCTTTGAAATTCAATTTTGATTATAATATTGGTTTTTATCGATGAAGATTATATTGGAATTGGTTGGAAATTGTAGAGCAACAATATTGTGTGCAATGTTACGAGGAGGCACTAGGCGATCATGTTATGACAAAGCGTTGTCTACGATATCTAGGTAACAGTGATATCGAGAGCCTCCAGTAATGCATCTCCGTCGAAACAGACGTGTTAACAGATGAACTAGCGTCAGATAGCCAGGTCTGTTGCGTCGACCATGTCGAATCATCATTAGTCATGAAACAAGAATACATCCTACTAATATTATAAACGCGAAAGTTTGTGAGGATGGATGGATATTTGTTACTCTTTCACGCAAAAACTACTAAAAGAATTTGGATGAGATTTGGCACACATATAGTTTATAACCAGGATTAACACATAGGATACTTTTTATCCCGATATTCCCACGGGATCGAAACTTACGCGGGTGAAACCGCGGGGCGCAGCTAGTACATCTTCTAAATATCCAACAGCAAGGTGTAATTGGAGACAACATACCTTCATCAAATAGATATTTCGTTTCTCCAACAATCGATTACAGGTATTACGGCAGGCATGAGCCAATTTCGCTGGGTGTCGGACAGCCGAAAAACTCTGGAAGCTTCATAATAAAACTGCACTCTATACGATATGATGACAGTAAATTGAATGAGTCGGGCGCGGCGTAGTGTGTTTGCGGCGCTCATCAATCATCCGCGTATGGATTTCATTTTAATGCGACGTCATCGGCGTCTCGTATGGCCGCCCCGTCATGCTACCCGAGCTCACGGTCTATTGTTTTACGCGACCGACACCCAAAGCCTAACTGAATATTTAGTCATATAATTAGCTGCGACATTGCTAAACATAACTGTAGTTATTAACCATATTTTGTTAACATAATCAAATAGACGACAGAAATTAATACAGCAGAAAATTTAGAAGCATTCTCATGCATTTGCCGCATTTCATAAGTATCCTTCACTGCAATAGACATGAGTGAGGCGATGGGGAGGCAAACAAATTTCCGGCTATTGTATTTACGGATACGGCAAATTAAATCCCCATTTGTAGGAGCAGGACACCTAAGGGGGGCAGTAATCCAATACCGTGGTCGCCTCCATTGTCGTCCGGCCTGCGCTAGTAACGGGCTTAAGAGCTTCGGCACGAATCGAAAATCTACGAACATTTTGCAAATTAATAACCGGTCTCACCGATACTCGACAATATTTCATACGGAGCGAGGATTTAAACGATACGTAGCGTTCGATAGCTTACCAGGTTACCAGGATTTTGACGTGAAACAATATTCATGCTGTTAAAATTATGTACTGACCTAAAAGCTTCCGATTTATTCGCTGAATTCAAAGGCTTATTTAGTAGAACTAAACCTATAGAGGCGAAGCGATATTCGTGGAAAACACTGGGAGGCCAAAAAAGCTAAAAATGAAAACAACAATCAAATTCAGTGAGCGGCTCTGCACCGGTAACCGTGTGGTGCAACGTACAAACAACGTTGATTCATGCTCCACAACGATGCGCTGGGATTACTGCTTCGTACCAGATTATAATTCGTCACGCGCGTTCCACAATCCTTATTATGCAATACAGTCGAAATCATATCTCAATCGAATATAAGCTGGAATAAAAAAAAGTCCATCCCCCGTTTTTTTGCTTCGAATCCATTGAATCATATATTATGATAATAGGACTTCCATCATAATATCACAGATTGGCTGAAAAACATTTGTTCATCAAATAGATTTGAATAAACTCTAGCAACCAATATAATAACTGGGTGGGAGTGCGAAAGGCGCACTCCATTTGATTGGACATTGTTTCGGACGGCCGGGCTTAATACCATGTGCAGTGTATGCGATGCGAATCCAATTTTCGGACGCGCGACCTGAGCGGCGTCTATCTGCTGCTATCCATTAGTATTCAGCGTGCGCGTTGGTACGTGCTCGCGGAAAACGTGATGCGATGCGCGAGCAAACAAAAACACGAGCACCACTGAAATAGGCTCGCCCGCACCGCCTCACCTTTGCGAAGCGTTATTGTTTTCGGCGTTCGGCGAAAACATTGACGAGATTTTTATTTCACTTTTTTCGAAGCAACAAAAATGATAATTTCAGCAGCCGAAATAAATGAGAAAGTAACAGCCCACGCTTATCGGACAGACAAAGTCTAAGAAGTACACAATCTGAGGCGGGTGTAATTGAAAAGTCTGCTCGTCGAGGGCAAGAGTGATGTAGATAATAGACCTTATTAAATATGCCGAACATCTCGGTGGCTGCTGAGAACGGATTGAAAATAATCTCTTAGGTAGTCAGTTTTTAGAGTTCACGAGTGGCGACCCGGAGACGAGCGGCGCACGATAGCATCGTCGGGGACAGATTGAAATTTAAAATGCGCAAGCCTCCCGAAATGACTACTAAAAGGAACCTCAAAGAGACGACGAACGGAAAAGATGACATATACTTATGGAGTTTTATTGGTTGAAGACTTATTATCGGATCTACTTTGTGAGATATCCCTGAAGAGAGCTCAGATACACGATCCATATTTTTTGCTAGTGCAGTGTGCACATGGGGAAGTATATTTCTCTAAAAATACAAATTAGATTGCCTTTTAAACAAAACTGACTTTTTATGGAAACGATACTAGTTGACCAGGCGAATTTCGTCCCGCTGCAGATTTTTTTTTCTTTTTGGTATTTTTTCCCATGTTTTAATAGTTATTCTGCTTTTCGGAACGGAGGAATCCAACAAATAAAACATCGCAAAAATCGGTTCAGCGATTCTTGAGTTATATGGTGTAACCATGGTGTAACTAACCCGACTGTTTTATTTATATCGATTGTAGGTATAGGTACAGTTAAGTAATTAATAAGTACGTTAAGAACTTTATGGTTGATTTTTTCTTGCACCATATTATTCTTCCGACTAAGTGTTATTAACATTTAAATGAAAATGACAGATTGGAAAGGTGGCATGCACCCGCTATGTGCGAAAAGAACGCGGTGCGTTTCTTTGAACGAAAATTGCTAACATTTCCCGAACGAAAATATCTAAATAAATAATTCTCTGAAGAAAGTAAATAAATTCCATGTTCTCGGTACACGGTCGCAGTACACAATATGTAGTAGAATTCGAAAGTTGTCTGAATCCATACGACATGGGCGACTCTGCGGACGATATTAATCAGACGATATGCAATGCAGGCGCACACTTGTCCAACTTCAAGATTAGAAATTCTGTGGAACCTCGTAACAAATAATTGAGTCAGACGTACCTACTGGTATTCTGTTAACATACGTTCTAGTATAACGAATTTTGCAATTATTTCGTCTTTTCAGGTAGGAAGTCATGAAATCATTAAAAAGCTAAGCTAAGAAAAAGGTTCATTTAAAAAAAAAACGGCAGGTTTTAAAAAAACGTTCATCTCTAGTTATGAAAAAGATTGTGAGTCAGTGCTGAGTATGTATTTAGTTGATAGCCTTTATATAAATAAATAAATTGAGTTTTTTTTTGCTCTTGAGTTAACGTCAATGCATTTAAGTGTCGTGAAAGAGGACAGCTAAGGTTTAGATTCTTACTTAAAAAGTAATAATTCGTTCACAATAGCAGTAAACGATTATAAGTTATAATAACGTAAAGAATATTCCGTAGTGATATAATCAGTCTATAGTGTTCCCTCTGCTGGGACATCGGCCTCCTCTCTGTGAGAGGGAGTGGGCCGTAATCCACCACCTGGGCCCAGTGCAGGTTGGTGGATGCCACATATGTCTTCGAATTTTTGGCTCTAGTGTCCTAGAGCCAAAAATTGCTCTGCTGGCTCTAGGACATGCCGGTTTCCTCACGATGTTTTCCTTCAAAGGTTTGAAAGAATTGGTAATCAATTAATTTTCAGGTCAGTACCTGCTTGGGTTCGAACCTACGCTCTACAAATGGGTAAGTCGCGGCCGTAATCTGAAATCTGTGCTAGTGAAATGTTAGTAGTATCAGGTTTATTTTTAGTTTAACCAGGAAAAACCAGAGCAAAGGTACTTTTAGCGAGTACAGCGCGTTTCGTTGCTTTTTCCATTTTACTGCAGCTATCTTCAGAGCTGTTTGTTATATTTTATTTTTATTTTAAAATGCGTTTTAACCCTCTATTGTGGATACATACTTGACGGGGACCTATTTATTCAAACCAACAGGTGAAAATCCGAAAGTTTAACAATTATTTTTCATAGTTTTAGTGCTCTATGAAAAGAGGGGCCCGTGGGCTAAATAATAACAGCCGCACAGGTCGATCGATCAGGTTAAGCTACGCTTGCCGCGGTTGGTCTGTGTATGGGTGACCATCTTCACATACCGAGACCCCTCCGTGCGTCGGAAAGCACGTTAAGCCGTTGGTCCCGGCTGTCATTCGTGGATCTTTGACAGTCGTTACGGGTAGTCAGAAGCCCGAAAGTCTGACAACCAGTCTTACCAAAGGGTATCGTATTACCCAGTAACTGGGTTGTGGAGGTCATATAGACAGTCGCTCCATGTAAAATACTGGAATTCAGCTGCATCCGGTTAGACTGGAAGCCGACCCCAACATAGTTGGGAAAAGGCTAGGCAGATGATGAGTGCTTTCTGAAAAGCACATGTCGTGAAAATGTGACCATATTTTAATTATTTGACAAATATTGCGCATTGTCGGTTATATTAAAAAGGCCCCAGACCTGGTGTACGGTGTACAATAAATTTTGCTGTTCCATACATTTTGACCGCGAAGGTATTGCACTTTTCTATGAAACAGAAGATTTTTATTAGATAACCGACGACCTATTCCTACGCTAAGGGACTAAAATCATGTGCTGAGTTCATGGTTAGTTTGCGCGTTGATATGCCAACGCTGTATTCTTTTTTATAGTCAACTGTCCTTTCTATTCTAATATCAAAAAGGAAAACATAGGGACAACTTGGAAGTCAATATTTATTATTCTGTAAAAAATCATTGCTTTATGATCATTAACATAGAAAAGTGCAATACCTACGCGGTCAAGGTGTATGAAACAGCTCATTTTTTTTAATAACCGACGAAATATTTATATGCTAGGGGGTCTAGAACCATGTGTTGAATTCACGTTTACAGTTTGCGCGCCGATGGAGACTGCCACCCTGTATTTTTCGCAAAGTTGATGAACAATAATAGGCTAACAAAGTACATTATAAGGCAAATCAATCGTTCGTTAGCATCAACTTCACGGGGCCTTTAGCTTTGCTGTTGTTATTGTTTACCAAGTACGTACAAGAAGCATTTGCTTCTTTATTATTGAATGAAATTCGGCCCTGGAACTGCTTAGAGGAACAAATTGAATAATTATTATTATTAATTTCGACTTTGCTGTATATTAGAGAAGGTTTGTGGTTTTATTGCAAAATTGTGCTCAGTCAATGTAGATGAGTAAATGTGTTTACTCGTGGTAAAAAAAGGTTTTTCTAAGCTTAAATCAAATACATTTTTGTTATAGCGGGTTAAGTTTGGGTGCCAACCCCTTCTATCTGCTGCTGAGCGCCCATTTATATCTCCAGAGTGACACATACAAAGCCAAACATAGGACGAATATGGTTGAGCTCTGCACTGCAGTAACTCTTTTTCAACTGGCTTTGTTTCTCAACACTAAAGGAACAAAGATCAGAACAAGGTCTTTAAGACCTCTCGACTAATGCCAGAGATGCAGACAAAATAATTTGTGAAGCTCGCATAAACCGCACGTTACAAAGACTACGAAAGTACTGAGCCGTTGGGACAGTCTAATTCCAGCAGAAATAGCCCTCAAAAGCAACCAAACCGAACGGAATTCGAATATATCGAACCGCACACATCACCATTCGACTATTCACATCGAGCCCGTTTCTCCGAGCCCCATATCGGGATATCCGCCATCCAAATGTACGTTCATGTAGAAGTGGGTCAAAAGTATCTCCATTATGGGCAAAGCACAGGCGTTACGTGGTGGTGGGCGGTTGAGGCGTCTGTGAGGCGCAACAGGCGCCCCGCCCCGCCCGCCGCGCGCAACAGGCGCCGGGCCCGACTTACTTGTTGAATCGACCGACCTACTAACGTGCCAAGACACTCGACACACAAAATTCTCGTACATAAGGAAAAAGGAAAAAGTTGGTAAGGTCTTCAAGAGGTAAACGTTGGTAGGGGCAAGCTTATCAGCGTAGTGTCGACGCACTCTTGCCAGTGCGTAACGACGCTGCGATCAGCGGTACATGGCATCTGCCGATCAATTCCATAAAACACTGACCGTGAAAACTCAGGTGAAATTAGCTTGATGTGAGCTGTCAAGAATGTCAATCCCTAACATTAAATTCACTTCAAACCCACTTCACCTTTGTTTCAAGGTGAGATTTTTACAGAATAGACCGTTTATTATCTAATAACAAAATAATAAAACCAATTTTCAACGCAGGGAGAATCTGAAGTTTCCCAAATCCAACGACATCACACCGGTGACGACATTAAACATTATCAACGATATCACTCAAAACTTTATTTCCCATAATAGGTACGTATAGTGATGCAGCCTATCATCCTTTATCTTCGACGATCTGGACAACCTCATTACAAACACCCACTTCAGCAGAACATTGTCTTCAAAATAACTAGATCGCTCCAACAAACGATGTTAATATTTTCCATCCATATGTGGATATCTATGAATCATGTTACACATGTTTATACAAATAAATGCATATTTATCTTTACCTTGATGACTAACTAACAAACAAATTTGTATTTATAGAAAAATACAATGTAAAAAGTCAAAAGCGCACATAAACACGTTGCCACTTCCCACGAATTCTTCAGAAATATAACTAAGTAATTGAACGGATTGGACGGAAGTAGCATTTCCTTGAAAGTATATTTCTACCACCACCTACACGGATATTCACGTAATAATGACGCTTTCTAACAAGGAATGCCATCCCAACACTTCTCAAAAAGATAGTTCTGCAGCTTTATAAAGCTACGAACGTCAAAGAGCCTCGATCGTGTGCATTTCAAGTGACATTGCAAGAGCTGCTTATATGCTAAGTACCACGCCATACTATAATAATATGTTTGCTACTCACAGGGTGTTACAAAAATTAAGGACAACTTTTGCCGAAATAGTTCACTTGTACTCGGTCTTCAAGATATTATATCACACACGCAATTTACATTTCATTAACTTGCCATTTTTTGCTTTAGTCACTTTTAATATTAGATATTTTCACTTCTCGTGCTCTAAAAAGTGCGTCTTTATGTTGTGCGTAGGCGACATAAAGTCGCTTTTTATGCTCTAGTGCATAATTTTTTTTTTTTCAAATAATAAGACTAAGATAATCAGGCCCAACAGCCACACGCACAATAAAATGTCGCAGATTAAAGTCGTTATTTTATTTCATTTGCTGTAATTTATATCACTTCCGCATGTTTTCTATCGTTAATTTAATAAAACCAGATAAAATAGTTGTCATTCATTATTTAAAAACGCAAAAAACGTTTTTATTACTTGGCAGTATGAAGTACCCAAGTCGAATGACACATGTCGAAAATAAAACCAAAAAAACTTTTAATAAGTTTAGTGGCGGGAATTATGTATTCTCTTCTTCAATTTTGCAACATTTTTGAACAGTGAAAATACTGTTATACCTATATTTTATGCACGTTTCATTTTCTCGCAATTGAATTGAAAAGCAGTTTATTCTGGCATAAACGAGCCATTTTACCCCTCGACTTAAAATGAAAACCTTAAACTTAAAATGAATTATTTTATGCACAGCCAATATCTTAAAAATTCATTGATCCTCAAATCACAATCAAATTACTTATTACGTCAAAAATTGGTCCTTCGGCAACATCAATGTAATCATTATTTTTGTCACACCCTGTACAATTATATGCTGTCTGTTTGCACGGCACACTTTGCCGCAAGCACCGAAGTTCCCCTGAGCCTCTACGATGTCGCAACTATTAATTTGTTGCCTCGAAAAGCACCTTGAGTTATTCACGTGTTACGTGGGGCACTAATTTGCCTCAACATATTAGTGCAAAGTCTCAAGTCAACACCTCGTATGTGCATAATGTATTTCGGGAACATAGAAGACATTTTACCAAGGTGTTACCAAGAAGCTTTGAATTTATAAAGCTGAGGAAAGTCAAATGTAGCTCGTTTGATATCGTGAGTCCTCCTAATGATGGAAAATCCTTAAACGGTTCGATTCCTGTCAAGGATTTTATACATGAAAAGGTACGTAACAATAATGTCTAATAGTGAAGAAAAACAGAAACATCAAAAGGTATTCTCACAAACCAGGAAAACTTAACAATAATGAGGAATAGGAAAAATACTAAGGGCCCGATCACACACAACCACACCCACACCACGAAGATAACACGTGGACACTCGCTAATTTGTATAAAAATTAATAGTTTATTCACACGGACCACATTTGGCCGTCAAAATCAACCGTGTGGGCGATACCGACCACATCAAGGCCACATCGCAACCACAACGCTAACACAATGATCTCTCTGTCTGCAAACACTAGCCACAAGTAGCAGTTACTAGCGACAACGCAACCACATCGAAATGTTATAGTTACCACAACGCAATTACAAAAAGCTGCAGCGACACTATTCACATGTAATGCTTACCCACATTTTGTCGCTGCGATGTGGTGTGGTTGTGGTATGTGTGTTCCCTAATGAAAAAATGGGCAAATCCTAACAGGTGATCTGTCGTGTACACAAAATGCGATTAAATAAAGCATATCTAATAATAATATACTTTCACTCCTGTATCATCTTCGTTAATTACCTACAAAACGGAAAATTGTAATCTTCCTTGTAGTTTTTTTTTTTTTTAATTTTAGGCACATAAAATGAAGCACTTACCAACTAGCGCCAAAATTACTGTGAGGAGCGGTGCAGCCGGGAAAGATACTGACACGTTGAACTCTAGCATCTGCAGTAAGTCCACTAAAACAAAATTATTTACCATTATTAAAAATTGCCAATCGATTTTTTTTCTAAGATTTTTGTAAAAATATAAACGAACATAGATCAAGAAAATATTTATCACGAAATCTGTCATCGAGAAATGTTTTTAGTTGATGATATATTTTGTTTAATGTCATCGAACCACCCAAAATAAGTAGGATGATTATTATCTACTTAAGTGTTTCAGATTTTTTTAATGAACATCTGCAGCACCCAAGGAGAAGCCCCATAGTGTACCAGCTAGTTGATATTTTTTTTGCAATTTTAAGTAATTTTAAAGAAGAGTTTTTATTTTTTTGATAATAACGAACAGGATATTATTATTTTAGCACAATATTTTATGAAAACAGCTGAAGCTCCGATGAAGTTCTGAGAAGCCATTTATTCGCATTTTCCGTTTCGAAACTATTAACAATTCGCGGAATACTTCAACTACCTATTTTAAATACACTGAAGGGCTTCTGTATATCCAGGCATTTTCCAATACATAAACTTTAGGTATTTTCTATCATGCATTTTCAGTTTTGTTGTATAATGCTAATATTACTGATTTACTATAATGCAGTATGGTGCGGCAGGCTTCTCTATAACAAAGAAAGTATAACTGGCAGTCACCAATGTCATTATCAAATGCCTTGTAACTTGACAACAGTCAACACACTGGATATTTAAGTTACGTAACCTTATTATAAGCCCAAATCGCTCTCTGAGGATGCGCTTTTAGTACCATCCTGTATCGATATTTCATAAAATAACAACTACTATTATATATTTTTCAGTAAAATTATGAATAAGTGTTATAGTGCACATTTAAAACAAGCATAAGAGCGCGCGGCGTGCCATAAGCCGCGCTTAGCGC
Source organism: Globia sparganii (assembly GCA_949316385.1). Classification (NCBI taxonomy): domain Eukaryota; kingdom Metazoa; phylum Arthropoda; class Insecta; order Lepidoptera; family Noctuidae; genus Globia; species Globia sparganii. The sequence goes on from OX438670.1 coordinate 9,579,042, forward strand.
CCCCTGGAGGCATGCGCGCGCGGCGGCGTCTCACGTTAACGCGATCAAACGGCGGCTATATGAATTTTTCATGTGCCACGAGAAGTAATGGTGTCGCCCGAGACGTCGGATCATTCTTTACGAGCCGACAACGGAAACCTTTAAAAATATACGATTTATCTATTGCTGTATCGCATATGTTGCGCCACCGCACACCAGACAGTGCACTCAAACTTCTGAAAATCGGATCCAAAGTTAGCAGTTTTGAAAAAAGTGCGCTAAATAGATTAACCACTTCCGAAAACTGTCCGTAAAAATCCACCCAAATAGGGTTGAGTTCAAAGTGACGCACCATGTCACGGTTTGGGGAGAGTAGATCCGTAATAAGATAAAGGCTTTATCGTCTTTTCGTTAGCATAGTTCTCGTGTGCTCTCAGTTTGTCTGAGCTTTGTGGACGGTTGTTTGCTTAAGGTGGGATAATCCCGGTACAGTTTCCGTATCGAATACATACGCCTTTGTCCCCTCTGTCACATCTTTTGATGTTGTCTAGCTGGATAAAGGGTTTGATATGACGAATCTAAGGAGATATTTTATGAAAGGTCGTTTTGAGTACTTCTTAAGACCAGTAAAGGTTCTTTATTATAAAAAGATTATCGTGACGGATGTTCCAATTGTTAAATCTAATCTGTGTTTTAGGCTGGCTACACAAATCGACTTCTGTCTTCTGAAACATTAAACAATTCGACTAACTTATCCTCCATAAAGTAAGTAATCAGGTGTTAAAGAAAATTCATTGCACAGAAGACACTTATTGATATTTTCAAGAAAAAAAATTGTAAATTGCAACGTCATCGTTCATCATTCATCATGTGAAATTAATTTCGCCGTCGCTTCCCCCGTTCCCGTTTCGTTGCGTACTTTCTACGATTTACTGCGCGGATTCATATTACCGTAAAGTATTAGTAGCAACGGAGAGCGAAGATATTAAATATTGTGCAATATGCGATCCAAGAGTTATATTTCAAATTCCATTTAGGAGATAAATTTTGAAATTTTATAATGAAACGTTTTCTGATACAGCCGATCGATTGTGTAAAAATCTCACCGTGATAATTTAGGTGAAGTGAGCGTGAAGTGAGCTATCAATAGGGACAATCCCTAACATCAGGTGGAATGACAGCTCACTTCACCTTATTTTTCACGGTGAGATTTTTACAGAATAGCATTGCAGGTAATTAATTTGAGTATATTCTGCGAACGATTAGACTAGTGGAGTAATCTCTCTTGACGCGGCGGAATGGTGGAGGTCGGGCGGAGATACTTGACGCTCGGAACAATGGAGCGAGCAGGTAATTGGCATTAAACCGTGCTTGAAACGGTTGTTAGTGCAAGCCGGAGCGGCGAAAGGGTGGCGCCTCTCCGATACCGCTTGCCCTAATTAGGTAGAAATACGAGAAATAAGAGGAAAAATGATATTGTCCCAGAACTATCGTTAACACGAAGCGCCTTACTTTTCGTGACAAATACCTGCGCTAAGTACTTATAATGCTTTATGTTCCTACTATTAAGTTTTTGTGTGGGTAGTATAAGGGAACGAAAACCTGCATATAGTGCATACATCTACAACTCATCAAAAGTAGACGTTACAACAAAATTATAATGTAAAATAAAGTTAGCGGAACGGTGGAGCAGACATGAAATTCAAACAAAAACAAAATGAATTTCTACGGAACGTGGACGGGGCGGAGAAAATAAGTCAGATTTTATTGACGTCGGCACATCATTATTATCTGCTTATTTTCCTTTTCGCCCCGATACCTTCTAATACCTTATTGCTATGGAAAATTGCGTTCTATTTGAGAGCTAAATAATTGGCCAAATTACATCCCAAATCGGCTTATAGAAGGAAAAATTTGCAAATTAGATACTTAAAGGATTTTCAAACTTACGTTAGCACATTGGCATCGAAAAAAAAATTTTTTTTTCTGGTTCCTTATGGTACAGGTTAAATTATTATAAAGCGCTTTACATATAAAATAAATTTCTTGTGACAATAAGTAGGTGTTAGAAATATAGACAGAATTGGTTTTATCGTACATCGTAAGAAAACTAGAATTAAAGATTAATTCTATCAATATTTTCTAATCATGTCCCGTGTAATGTTTTCCCAAGAAAAACACACACACACACACTAACATAAACCATAATGTTTTTTTAATAGAAATAAACGACAATATCTTATTTTCAATGGTACGTTTCCAATTAGTGTTTTCAAGGAAATTCTATTTCTGCGATAAGTAGTCTGGTGCTTCGCAGAATATATTTTTACTTTCAAAATTTTCTTATAATAACGTGATAATGATACTCGATGAAGAAGGACAAGAGCTACTAAATACTCTCAATCAAAGCTTAATATTACAGAAACAAGAGGTTGTTTATTTTCAGACTAATTTATGACATTTATGTAACAATTTGTCTAGCATTGAACCAACTTGCATTAATCTTGTACCTAAGCAAAATACACCATGTGCGTACTTCCACGTGTAAGATTTAGGTATAAAGCATTATCGTGTAGCCTTGGGAAATAACTACCACTAACTTCGATAGCTAAGATTAGAATTAATTTGTTTACTAATTAGTGGCTAATGAGTTTGGGAACTGTATATATAATGTATAACGAAGTATATACTGCATTAGACACCATAGACCAAATACTTAAATTGTTGAAAAAAGAAATTCGTTCTGAGTTCTAAATAAAAAGTAAAACAGCCTTTCTGCAAGGCTTTTATGTGAAACTGGAGCCTTATTTTTTCCGTGAAGTTCCAAGAATAAATACACAATGAATAAGATATCAACTTCCCAGAAATCAGAAACCCTAGTTAAGAGACTAGAAATTAAATTAAATTAATGAAAAACCCCCCGAAAATCAAATTTTCTTACGTTTTTTTTTTGAAATTTGCAGGTCATTTTTCAAATTTTGAATTTCGCGGGCTAGGTACTTAACGCAACCCCTTAAATAAAATTTGCAGTTTTTCCGTATTTTATATCTTTAAGTGACCACAACTCTTTACTGAAGTTACGTGCAACGGCTTCTTGGTACCAAACTAAGTTTTCCTTTGCGCATAAAATGCACCATCTTTACGTAATTATTACCAAGAAATTCATTCAAGGAAATATACATTTCTGCACATCGGTAGAGATTGCGTCTCGAAGGTAGCAATAGTAAGTTTATTGCCAAAGGAGCCAAGTGAAGCAATTTGCTGTGTGAAGCGGAGCAAGCAGAGCCGGAGAAGCCGTGCAAACGAGCACGTTTCGAAAACACCAATTGGAAATTACCAGTTGCAGTCAGTCAAGTTTCGTATACATTCTAGATTTACATAGGTATAAGCACCTAATTATTAGTTGGAATACTAAATTGGATACATTTCTGCCGAATACCTCTCCATTTAGCACCTGGTTTTGGGAAGCCTAATAAATAAATCAGAAGGACAATTCCTGAACTTAAAAACGTTCAATATCTAGTCGTAATCTCATCTCAACGAAAAACAATGTCTGAGAATTGCCCCTCAAATGTCAAATCAAACAAATCAAGTCACGCTCAAGATAATATTTTGTGCCAATATAAACTGATAACATTTAACATTATGTCACGCCTATATTCCACGAAGAGTAGGACAGAAGTGTACTACCACTAGAACACCCACATTTCGCCAGTTAATAGTTCTTGACCGGACTCCGCCCGGATTTTACGTCAGACCGGATTTTTGTCATTTTCTGAACACAAAGCAAAGCAATTTTTATGACAAGCTCGCTGAAAAGCAATGGTGTATCTTTTTTAATACAATTAACGACAGCTCAAGAGTTTCAGAATTTCTGAAGATTTGTCAATATTTTTTTAGTATTTTGCCACACAACGCAAATGTGGAGAGTCTTTTCTCTCATGACTTCTCAGTGGACCAAAGAGGGAAACAGACTTTCAGTGGAGTCAGTGAGAGCCATATTGCTTACGCAATATAACTATAAACACGTGACGTGTGAACAATTTTATTGCGAAATAGCTGGAAAAAACAACTTTTTACATGACCTAAAATATGGGTCTAAATAATATAAGTAAATAAAAACGTACTTAAATACTATGATTTTTATTTAATACAGGTGCGTGACCGGACTTTTTTTTCAAAATCAGGAATTTTAGACATGTCAGACAGGATTTTGCAGTTTTAGGCCTGGTAACCCTAACCGGGCACCCACCACTCAAAACTTCGGATAAGCATAATCAGGCTATAACGTTCCCACTTTTGGGACACAGGCCGCCTCTGTGAGAGGGAGTGGGCCGTATCCACCACGCAGGCCCAGTGCGGATTGGTAGATGTTACATATATTCGAATTTTTGTTTCTAGAGCTTCGGATTACTACATAGTAGTTTTAAAAAACACTAACAAATACTCTGATATTGATCGCACTACTTACTGCAATCAAAGGTAAGTACAAATAAAAGCATTTCTGTGTAACGTGCATTGCACAAGAAGATTGTACAAAACAGAATTCGCGGAAATTCCCAAGTGAGCCGATTCTCGATAAACCGTTCGCTCGAATGATTCTTGTTCTAAGAAAATCTAGGTAATACTACTGCTTTTAGCAAAAGGTTTCATATTAACACTGTCACATGGAAACGATATCAAACGGAATTCGCAATATTAATATTAAATAAAAGAGAGGAATTACATATTAAAATTATTCTGTTTTGCTACAACACAAATTAACCTCAACCTCTTACAAAATACTCTTCAAACCCTACACAGCCGCTTCATTCAGTCTCATTTTCATTTAATTATTAAAACACGCTCGTGGTTATATACGTACCCCACTACATTTTCATTGCCAACAAACCATTTTTGTTCATTAAAATCAGACTAAACAACGTTTGTTGTATAATCCTAAAATACGGTTGTATTTCCTACCATCCATTAGCGGCGGGGAAGCTAAAGAAAATGTTTAAGCTTTCGAGAATTACAAACATCTTAAAAAACCTGAAAATGGTGAATAAAAGATTGATAAAAATATTCCGAGACTTTCTTATAGAACACTTAATTATCTCGTCGGATCGCCAACTTAATTCCGATATTTAATTATGCAAATGATCAACCCTTTTTTTCCGGGACTGTCTTATCCTTCAGTTTTAATTGAGGTGAGTCAATCAGATTGCAAGAAGCAGGAAACCATGACTTCTTTTGTTATTTTTAGATATAGTTATAGGTACTTATAGATACGGAACATGATCCGACTACATTCAATATGTAATTGTCCCTTCTGCGCTTTATAAGAACATGATGTCAGTTTTCTCTACCTGTTTTCAGACAAAGTTACACATTCCTTGTATGTATGTACAGACGCCAGCACATCAAGCTAATACAGTCTGTCTAATTTATTTAATAGATTTTCAACTTTCTCATCGCATTAGGTTCAAGGTTGATTGGGGAAATTTGACAGTTTCGGGTAGCTTGATGTACTGGCGTCTGTACATACATTTTAAAAAATAGGCGTCGCATAATCTAGCACCCTAATTACGTACCTAACACACTATCAATCTGAAAAATTTTGAAGGATATTGCTAATCCATTGATTCATTAAAAAAAAATTGTCTGCTCAGCAACGTAAATAACGCAATGAATGTTGTTGAATGGTCAAAATGAAAGCCATTGCTACTGATAGTGTATAACCCAAAAAAAAACGCCAAAAAAGTAACTTTATATTAAAAAAAAAAAAACATATTTTACGGCTTAAAACAGCCAACACAATCGCAATCCCAATAAATGACCAACTTCATTAAACGTGTACCGTCAACAATTAAATTAGGTGCCGCAAACAGCGGTCTGCCCAATGCATAGCGCGTGTGCGGTTTTTTTGGATGGCCGAAATATCGACATGGAGATAGTAAATATGTCGCGTCAATAAGTACTAATTATGATGATACTGGTCTAGTGAAGCGAGTATCGCATAGTTATAGCGTCAATTTAATAGCAATCCTTTTTGGAGTAAATCATAATGATGGATGATAAACAGTTGATGTGCTGTTAGACCGCAATGATTATAATAGATGATCTGATTTGTTATCTGACCAAGCGTTTTGAGGTTTAACTCCTATATGCTGAACATCTATTAGCCTAATTGGATATGTTTTTGATACCATGCTGAGATAGGAGCCTTTAGGCCTCGTATAGGACTTTCTATTTCATTTTTCTTTTTGTTACTTTTTTTTAAATATAATATGGTTTTTCATTTTTGACTGTGTTTAGATCGTGATCTTCCTGTACGAGTCGCAATAAATACTTTTTCTTTCTTTCTTTTTATGGTATGTTTTCCTGAAAGGTCGTATGCAACATGTAGGCTAGAAGGACTAGGTCAATATGAGGGGTGTTTACAGCATTTTTTACGTGTATAACAAGAAAATCGTCCATGCGTTACAAGTTACTGCAGCGGTATATAACCCACACAACAAACTCGGAAAAAAACGGCAATAAACTTATATCTTCGACTTTCATTTATTTAACGTTTACGCCCTGTATCTTCCACTCGAAAAGCTTTAAGGGTAATCAAATGAAAACAATGCAGACGTATTATTGAACAGTACCAATCTATTGAATGAAGCAAACGGCAAATCTATACAGGGTGCATTTGATATCATGGGCATTATTTTAACCTAAGGTACTACTTATGATACTAATTGCATTAGGGCTACTATTACGCAAATCAAAAATATTATTAATGCAAGTATGGAAAACCTTAAAATGTAGTAAGTCATACAAAGTATCAAATTAGTTGCGCTTCTCGATAGCAAATGCGTAGGTACACTACGCCGTACGCGCGTCATTGGGCGTGAATTCTTTGACCCCGCCCGACTCACGTGACATTCGTAAGTTGCCAATGAATTGATTCATAATAAATTCCAATTTTCCCTTCGTACTTTGCCGGCTTAGGACGGTCAAAACTACGTCAACTAACATACATTAAAAAAAAACATTTACGTACCTAGCTTGTGGATTGTTTTGAAAAAACCTTATTTGTCGGTAAAGTGACAGAGGGTAAACGGGTGCTCTTCCACGAGCTTGTGCATGTGCTGGCACGTGAAAAGACGAAAAATCCAACAGGTTCTGAGTGGTTCTGGTGGAATGAGACCCCGTGAAGGAATAGGGTCGTTCGGGTAGCGCCGATGGAACATTTCACGAGTTCATACTAAATTTCTTGCGCGATCGTAAATTACAACCATTTGTGGGTATTGTTGGTTGGTGTACCTAGCCTGCACATTACGCGGTCGAGGCATCGTGTACACAAACACACACACAACACACAACTACTACACTAACACTTAATACACTGCAATCCAAGCACCGTATGCCGCGAGCGGCGAGTACGGCGATTACGTCACGGGATCAATAAATCAATTACGCGTCAATGCACCTGCGCAGTCGTTATGACACTGGTTCCGGGTTCGTGACTTCGTGTTGCGGCGGGAAGCATACCCCGCGCGGGGGTGATATTCGTATTTTTGCGAGTGAGGGAGTGGGACGGAGAGAGTTCAGGGAATCCCGCCGGACGGAATGTCTTGTAGCCCATTGTTATTATTACTTGTAAGGAAAAACCCGCGCGCGCGCAGGTGATGTTTGTTTACATTTCGCTTTGCGCTGTACTGCGCTTTAAGATTTTGATATTTCAACAATTACTGGCGTTAACGAAGTATTTTGTTTTAATTACTTTAAGTGTTTATTTGCAATAATAAGCCTTGTGCAATTTGACTTACTACATTTTTAAGGTTTTCCTTACTTGCATTAATAATATTTTTGATTTGAGTATTAATAGCCCTAATGCAATCAGTATCGTGAGTAGTGCCTTAGGTTAAAATAATGCCCATGACTTCGATTCCACCCTGTATACATCTATACTAATATTATAAAGAGGAAGGATTTGTATGTATGTTTGTAACGAATTGGCTCAAAAAGTACTGGACCGATTTTAAAAATTCTTTCACCAATTGAATACTACATTATGACTGATTAATATAAGCTTTTTTAATTGCAAGAAAAAAATAAAATGTTTAAAAAATAAATGTCTACCCATGCGAAGCCGGGACAGGCCGCTAGTATATAGTGAAATCCTGGTCGTTGGTAAGCGCACTTGAGAACGGCTGTAACGATTTGGCGATTTTTTTGTTTTTGAATGTTCGTTATACCTAGTCAGGATTAGATGTTTATGGAAACAAAAATTGAAAAGCTTCCCGGCAGAATATTAAAATTCGAGAAAACTGAAAGTCCTTTTTTCTACGGGATTTTAGTATGATCTATTGAAATATAGACAGGACAACATCAGTTGGGTCAGCTAGTCTATCTCATCATCTGCCTTTTCCCAACTAATTTGGGATCGGCTTCCAGTCTAACCGGATGCAGCTGAATACCAGTATTTTACACGCGACTGCCTATCTGACCTCCACAACCCAGTTACTGGGTAATACGATACCCCTTGGTAGGACTGGTTATCAGGCTTTCGGGCTTCTGACTACCCGTAACGACTGTCAAAGATCCACGAATGACAGCCGGAACCATAGGCTTGACGTGCTTTTCGAGGCACGGAGGGATCTCATTATGAAAAGATTAACCTGATCGATCGACCTGTGCGGCTGTTATTATTTAGCTACGGGCCCCTCAGCCAGTCTATCTATTGAATAAAAATGAAATGCTGTTCGTTGGTAAGCGCATCATTGACAGGCTGGACAGATTTGGTTATTTTTTGTTTAATAATCCCGTAACAGTCCGAATCAGGCTTTTATGAAAAGAAAAACTGAAAAAGTTTCCCGGATTTTTTTTTTTTATTCGAGAAAAACTGAACGTTCTTTTTTCTATGGGATTGCTATTTTTGACAGGACAACGTCTGTCGGATCGTAAAAATACGTTGAAAATGAAATCAATACCACCACAAAACAAAGCAAATATGACAACCATACAGAACGGCTGTGAAACGAAAAGACTAATGAGAATCTGTAATATTAAATTAATTACTTATGCATTCCCATTTCAGTTTTAATTAGAATTATTACTAGATGTAACTAATGCAAAGCCTTTTCAGTATCAATTTCAATAAATATTTTCCTTCAAAGAAAATTATCTGGTCCTAGTAATATCATTATATCACTGAGCAATACGAGTATAATATGTTCGTACTTTTAAATTTCAATAAAATTATTCAATATATAATATTTCAGTATATTATTCTGATATTCTGATATCAGATACCGTAAATACGGTATTGCATCTAAGAATCCACAGTACTGGAAGAAACATACGGATTCGTTGGTAAAAAATTGAAACCAAAAATTTATTTGATAATATTGATTTGATTGAACACAAAATAAGCGGATACGAGTATACAGTACCGACCGACACACAAACAGAGAGCCGATGCTAACCGAATATGCATAGGCATGTATGTTATTGAATGCATTGAAATAGGGATGGTACCCGGCCGGAATTTCCGATAAATCGACAGTACCAGTGCCTACCCTTTGACTGATTTTGTTACAAAACACACATAAATTCAATCAAATTATTTGAATTGAATATTTACCTATGTGTATGTGTTATATTACTGTTTGTACGGGTCTGTCATCAATTTTGTTGAGTTAACTTATAATTAAAGAAATCAACTTACAGTAATATGCATTACAAAACATATGAGTGGGCCTTTTTGGCGCAGCCGTGAGGCACACTTTTCTGCTAATTTCCTACATCGGACTTTACACTTTCTATTTGTTTTCATCTGATGTATGTCATGTATTTGTTGTATTACCTATGTGTCTTTTACTCTGTATTAAGTAAATGTATCTTCTTTCTTGATATGTAAGTAGTCGTGTTCTCTCATTAGTTTCAAACTGTGTTATTTTACTCTCGAAAATATTACTGAATATTCAAGACCAAAGCATTGTATCTACCCAGAAAATCTAACCTTCAATATTAAACAAATTCTGATGAATTTATTTTATTTACAGGCAAGAATTTTAAAAATATATTTGAACATGGTAACCCCAATGGCTTCCAACACGGGATAGAATACGTTTGTGACGTTGCACAGGGTGTAATCCTCTAAGCGTCCAAGCGTCCATGTGTGGCGGATCGTGCACAACAGATCTGCGACCTAAAAATATATTTTTATTCATCCGATAAGCTGCTTGAAGACTGGTCCACACAGTTTGTGTTCTGTATTAAAACCTTCTTTGTTGTAACTTAAACTCTCTTGTATTCTTTAAGGCCAGTGTGCTATGGCGAATGTATTGTTAAAATCATTGAAATCTCGTAAGGAGGTTTTTGTGTGACTATTTGTTCGTTGTCAATGTGTTTTGTAGGTAGTTCTGGCACATTTATGTAATTTGCCACACTTGTGTAATTTTGGTAAACATAAAGTGGGGCAATTCTCGTAATTTTAAGAACGTTCACAGTCTGATCTGTCTCAATCTGTTAAAAATACTTATAATTTCCCTACATTTTTGACAAATTTTTAACAATTGATAGTCGCTGAGATAAGATTGCGACTAGTTTTTAGCTTCAGATCTGCGTCGTGTGGCACCGTGTTTTATAATTATCGCTAGAATGGACACATGATGATACAAGTGTGAGAGTATAATTTTGCGACCAAACTAACGGTAATGACACAACGCGGTGGTGCCACGTGACGGACACCTGATACATGAAAACTATAAAAGTGTGTACAAAGCCTTAAACGACTAATGACCGATCAAATAGTATAGTAACCACTTTATTGAGACTTGACTCACGCGCATTTTTCGGAATTGCCAAAATCAGTATCGGTTTAAAAACACCACTTATTTCCTCTCACGTTCTAAGGACGCTAAAAATTACCGTGTTCATGATTAACTGTATGGAATATTATGGAAACACCATTAATAACAACTTTATTTATGAATATTTTATATAAAAAATTGCTGTAATTTTTAACGGTGTAAAAATTTACCTTGGATAACCAGCAGTTTTTAAATTCCACGACATTATCTTATATTATAAGATAATCGCTATTAAAAATAAAAGTAAAGGCGAGCAAAGAAAAACACACTTTTACATCGAGAAAATAAACGGCACTTTTTAAAAAGATTTTAATTTTACATAACTAAAAACAACGTCAAAGCAATGTTCGCAGGTACATCCCTGCCGGTACACGGGGATGAGTCGTCATAGAGACCAACTGGATCCCATTGAACAGATTTACCCTTATCTGATATTGTGAGTTGAATAGTTTATTCTACAAACTCGAGCTAAGAGCTCTTTTAGATATAAATCTTATTTTACTGTTGGGGTTCTATACAAAAATGATAAAAGGTGTTCCTTGAAGGCGATACGCAGAAGTCTCGTTTGTCGCGTCTAAATGCGTATCCTAGACCCAAAAATTATAATATTTTTACAAAGGAATGATTTCAATGATCATACGTCTATACACATCGTTACATAATCGTTTAGTTACGCGTGGTGGGTGTTAATAATCTAAGCTAATATTATATATAAACAAAGGCAACGGTTGGAGAAAATTGAGTTTTTTCATTTCCAAGGAAAAGAGATTTAAAAAGATTTTAAAACAATCATCGTACTGAAACACTACGGCAAGTGGCGGCGCGAGGAAAACTGAAAGAAACAAATTATCTCTATCTGGCTAATTGTCGACAGATCAAAGAGAAGGGCGGGAGGGATTGGCTAGGTAAATCCGAGTCGGTATTTTTTTACAGAGCAGGGGTGGGTCGCGGCCGCGGGCGCTATTCGCAATTATTATTATTACAAAGAGTTTGCCTGAGCCGGCTCACAACTCGAGAATTTTTCACTGAAATCATCCTCACAACATCTATTTTGTAATTGCAGCGTATTTTTTGTGAATTCGAGTCGACATCTAGCTGTTACGTAATCAGAATTCATTAGCAATATGAAATAGGTACGTACGCTGATCATGTTTGAGAAAGCCGCAGCTGAGAAGACTCGTGTTTGCTTAAAGGACGTCAAAAATTAAGCAAATGTTATTAATTAAGGCTTACCGATGAATACGAAGATCTGATGGTGAGCGTAGCGCAGCAGCATTGATATGGACACCGTCTGCAAAAGGAAAAAAAACTTTAGTAAAATTGTTTGGTTAAAGGCTGTTTTTTTTATTAATTCTGCCATCCTGTTTGTAGTGTCAATATAACAGCTTATTACTAAATGCATAATATGAAAGTATATAGGTACGGTAAGTACTTATAAAAAAACACTTTTTTTTAATTTTTGTCTGTCTGATTGTTCCGGCTAATCTCCGAAACGGGTGGACCGATTTTGACAGTACTTTCATTGGCAGATAGCTGATGTTATATTATAAAGAGTAACTTAGACTAAAGGTTTTATTTCAGAAAAAGAAAAGGTTCCGTGCAAATAAATTAAAACCCATGAAATCCAATTTGTTTTCAAACATGCACGCGAACGAAGTCGCGGGTACAGCTAGTTATGAATAAATATGGCGGTTTTCTTATCTGCACTAATATTATAAATGTGAAAGTAAAGTGTTACTTTCCAGTATTATTAGTTACTAGCTTCTGCCCGCGACTTCGTCCGCGTAAATTTTTTTTGTTTCCCCGACCCACCCCGTCGCAACGTGTCGCCGGCCTGCGCTATTACTTCGTTTTCGCTTGGCGAAAACTTCAGACTTTTTTTCTTTATGCTCAACTCCTAAGGGTCCTAGCGTCAAGTTTAATAGAATATAGCCTTCCTCAAGAACTGGGCTATCAAACGTAAAAATAATTTTTTATATGCGACCAATACTTCCAGAGATTTAGACCTTTCAAACCGTGTTTCAAACAAACAAACTCTTCAGCTTTATTATTAGTATTATTTTAAAACTATGATATCTCCTAAGATATACATTGAAATCAAATAATGTCAGAGCCAATTTTGTTCAAAATTAAATACATGTGATGAATAACGTATTTATTTGGATAAGGATTACTCGTAATACCATGTTTATAAAAACACCTTCGCAAATAATGCATTATTTTAGAAGAAATTTGGTTAGCATAAAAGAGGTTATAGTGAGCTAACTTTAAAAGATAGACATATGCTGTCGCGGACTTTTTTTTAAAGCTTTTAAAGGGGAACAATTCTGTCATATATGATTTTTGCGAAACTTTAACCGTTTACCCAGCGCACGCAGCGGAAGCTCTCAATAGGAAAAAAATCCCCCGATTTTGAAACATTCTTCATTAGTGCTCCGCTCCTATTGGTTTTAGCGTGATGATATATAGCCTATAGCCTTCCTCGATGAATGGACTATCTAACACTGAAAGAGTTTTTCAAATCGGACCAGTAGTTCCTGAGATTAGCGCGTTCAAACAAACAAACAAACAAAGTCTTCAGCTTTATAATATTAGTATAGATTTGCCAGTTGCCTTTTTACGAATTAACGACTGAACGAATTCGGATCGATCAAATTAGGCACACGGATGATCTGGCTTGGTTTACTACATAAGATACGTTTATCCCGAGGGCGCCGCGACGGGTAAAGTGCTAGTTTTTTATAAAAAAACGTCGTATTTATTCTTCAGATAGAAGTTATCTAACTATTGATAAATAAACCATCCAACCAACCAGACAAGTATCATTTAGCAATGTATTTTCACAGTATCTGGTTTTTACATTAGATAGTATTTCGCTATTTATTTATCTTACAAATACAATATTTACGATGTGGGGCCCGTGGTTAAATAATAACAGCCGCACAGGGCGATCGTTCAGGTTAAGCTACGCTTGCCGCGGTTGGTCTGTGGGTGGGTGATCATCTTTACAAACCGAGACCACTCCGTGCCTCGGAAAGCACGTTAAGCCGTTGGTCCCGGCTGTCATTCGTGGATCTTTCACCGTTGTTACGGGTAGTCAAAAGCCCGAAAGTCTGACAACCAGTCTTACCAAGGGGTATCGTATTACTCAGTAACTGAATTGTGGAGATCAGGTAGGCAGTCGCTCCATGTAAAATACTGGTATTCAGCTACATCCCGTTAGACTGGAAGCCGACCCCTAACATAGTTGGAAAAGGGCTAGACAGATGATGACAATATTTACGATGTGCTTTTTGCAATTACATGCTACACTTTGTATTCCTTTATCACTTGAAGCTGATACTCCCCAATAACCAAGCTTTACTGTGGGAACAGTCTGTAAAATGTTCCCGCAGAGGTCCCAACAAAGTACCGTGTCCAAGCCACAAAATGAACGCTGGCTGTTAATAAAACGTAACATAAAATTGAAAATTCCTGTAGCTTTCAATCGTATACAATGTTACTGCATAAGGGTACATTTAGGAGGGCCAAACCCACTGTTACTTAAATGGATTCAATCTGCACTAAGCGTTTCGTTAATGAAATTCAATCGCGGCGAGGCGGCGCGGGGAGCAAATGATGTGGCGAAAAGATTGATAGCGGCCTGAGGGACGGGACGAGCTACCTTTAGGTACGTGTTGTACAACTTGTGAGTTGTGTTGCTAGTTCGGTCACCTCAGTCGGTGGCTTTCACCGAGAGATTGGTATTGCAACGTCGACACGCCGACGTTGGTATTGTATCTATAAAGGAGAATCAGTATTTCGAGATGCCTTTTGCTTTCTACCGAAAAGCTTCAGTTCTATGGTAAACGTTGCAACATACACATGCGTATTCCAATCAGCTTAGACCTTCTATAGTCAGATTTGGGATATTTTCAAAGTGATGTATTCATGAAAATTCTAAGCTTTAACTACATTGAGCTCCTAAATCCACCAAAGATCCGAGTCATACAGGCTTGTAATTGCATTTTTATAGGCTTATCGAGAAGTTCCGAATTATTTTCGTGTAGGTCCGGAGTATGGGCTGCAGTGTAACGGCGCGCCGGAACGTGCGGTTGCCGCAACGCAATGGGCCGGACGTAATCCTCCACCGAGCTGTTAGTTTTTACGGCACCGTAAAGTAAAGAGCAGCTCACATCGATCGTCTACCACAGTTAATATTAAAAGGCATAGTGGTTAATGCCCCGGCTTCTGCTTTTATTATAGGTCTCAACAGTGATCGATCAAACGCGAGTTCCGACAAACGCCTCATTGTTCCTGCTACCAAGTTCCGGGTTGGAATGGTTACGATTCGAATTTACCTTGATGAAGCACTAGTAACGATACAACTTTAGTTCCTACGGATTGAAACGTTCCACAATTCTCGTGCATGTAATAATATTGGAGTAGCTTGGTGCGCAAACATGAAATTATGTTGGATAAGAAATACTTTGTTTATAATTAATGTGTGTTGTTAGGTACTTCATGTTATATTTTTCTGTGTTTAATTATGTATGGTTGTCTCATATTCATCAATAAAGATTATTATTTATTCAGAAAAGGCATCACCGATATTTTCTCTAATAACACAGACCTACAACGAAATACATTTTTTATGTTCAAATAGTGTTTCTCCTAGATTTTGGTGTGCTGATTACGGAAAAAAATGTTTTAATAAAAAATCCATCACTACAGGATTTAAAAAAAAAATCGATTAAAAACTGACTCCTATGGAACTGTCAGAATGAGTATCGCTAAAAGATGTTATTAAAAACTTCTTAGAAAATCATAAAAGCCCCAATTATGAAAATATTATAAATAACATGGTCCGAAGTTTCCAAAAATTAGGTTCCCATATGAGTCTCAAAGCTCATTTGTTTCATTCGCACTGAGCTACTTTTCTGATGACTTGTTACGAAAATCTTTTCATCGTCCGAAGCCATAGCGAGTCAAGGCAGACATTAATAGATATCTCGCATGCAACGTTCCCAATCCACTTTGAGCGTTGACAACGCATAGCATGTGAAACCGGATACGTGTTAGGCAATACGTGGACCATTTGACAATTGATTAATGCAATTTCTCCTACTACTGACTGGCGTCGGCCGTGGAATTAGTTCCTGAAACGTATATTGCATGTAACCTGTCATACAAAATGTCGATATTACACCGCACATGATACACACACTGACAAATAATGGAAATCAATATTAATATGATATTGTTGTTCATTAATAACTATGTGGCTATGTGGGACATGAATATAGAGCTTGCAGGAACATTAATTTGAAATGGAAACTTAGTTCTCAGTATGCCTGTGCGCTACCTCAATAACACTATGGAGGCCTACAAAATTACAAGCACCTACGACGAGAAGAGCCTTATACAGGGTTACTTTTCAATGACCAGCCAAATTTAAGCATGTAGTACAGACCATCAAACGAAACAACTTTCTCCATGGGACCAACATCGTAATCGCGAACAAAAATTCAGCCGTCCCATGCGTTTAGATCGAGCAGGTATTGAAGTTTTCTATGGGACAGTTGATAAATTTTTCGCGATTACGATATTGGTCTCATGGAGAAAGTTGTTTAGTTTGATGGTCTGTACCACATCCTTAAATTTGGCTGGTCATTGAAAAGTAACCCTGTATAAGTTGTCAAAAGAATATTTTCAGACCTCTTGCGAAATCAAGCATCTTAAATCTACATTTGTAACAGAAAAATACTAAAACCATTGAAGCGTAACAAGTACTGCAAAAAGAACATCTTTTACATAAGTTAAAAAAATGACATGAGTAGAAACGAATGCTTTTCAAATCTATTTAAAGCGAAACACAGACGCTGTAACAAGCGCTACGAAAAAAAAATGTTTCGCAGAAAGTTATAAAAATAAAATTTTTCATTTGCAAAACTGCTTGAAAATAAAATAGTTTATTTTTATTTTTCATGCTAAGAAAAACGTGACGGATATTCACAACAACGTGCAAGACTGAAAAAACATGTTTCGGTATTATATTTCTGAGTATGAAGCAGGTATATCTGGATACATTTAAAGCCTCATATATTCTGACCAAGATAATATCTGGACTTTAACCCTTTGACCGCCACGTCAATAACGAAAATCCGTGCTCTCTACGCCAAGCGACAAATTCCTTCTTTCATACCTACAAAATAATAGTGACGCAAAAAGCATATATCGATAAAACATCGATACATTTTACTTGTGCATGGTTTACGAATAAAAATTGCTTATAAGTACCATTGAATGTATTAATTTTCACCCATGTTTCACCCTTTTTCTCTACTTAGTAATCATTACTAGAAATTACATCGTTAGATAATAGCAGATTTTATATTAAAAAGAGTAATTCAAATATTTTAAATAACAAAGTCACAGCACTAATCTCGTTTGTAACGACGTCCACTGACGTGATAAGCTGTCACTGGCGTGGGCAGCACTGCGCTTACGAACTTTGCCATCTCTGAGTTAGAAATGTACCAGTTATTATTGCATGATGTGTAAAAGCATCAACACGGCCCTAGACAGACATAATATAGACCCGTCCCTGAGCGGCTGGATCACCAACATGCTCAAACATAGGGCAGTACAAGTGACTGTCAACGACACCACAAGGGCCATCGTGGCGAAGGGCTGTCCGCAAGGGGGTGTCCTTTCGCCGCTTCTATGGAACCTAGTCGTAGACAGTCTAATAAAAGAACTCAACGATAATGGTTACTTCACCGTAGGCTACGCCGACGACATAACCATAATAATAAATGGAACCCACGAAAACAACCTGTGCAACCTAATGCGCCAGGCCCTGAAAATAATAGAGAATTGGTGTGGTAAACACCAACTATCAGTGAACCCCACAAAAACTGAATTAGTTCTCTTCACAAAAAAGAGGAAACTGACGACACTAAAACTACCACGATTCTTTGGTACAACCCTAAGCCTATCAACTGAAACCAAATACCTGGGCATCTTTTTGGACAAACAGCTGAATTGGGCAAAACATATCAACTACATTACCACGAAAGCCAGCATATCCCTGTGGCAATGCAAGCGAATGCTTGGCAAGAATTGGGGGATTAGCCCCAAGGTCACTCACTGGCTATACACCACAGTCATCCGACCAATCATTACATACGGCTCACTAGTCTGGTGGCCCAGGACAGACCTGAGCACAGCCCAAAAAGATCTCGAAAAGCTGCAGCGGTTCGCGTGTGTGGCAATCACTAGCTGCATGAGAACCACACCCACTGCTGCCCTACAGGCCATGCTCGGATTGCCGCCCCTACACCTCATAGTGCGGGAAGAGGCGGCCCTTGCTGCCTTTAGGCTCCATGTATCAGGTACCCTAAGCAAAGACTCTAGGGTCAAACACATACGTTTAAAAGAAGATGCGATCAAACGGCAGCCAATGATGGCATCACCCTGCGACAAAACCCCGAAACAATACAGCTCTCAAAAGCATTACAACATAGTGCTTAAAGAGGAGCAGTGCGACTACTCAGGCCCGAAGGAACTGAGAATTTATACTGATGGTTCAAAGACCGACTGTGGAACTGGAGTCGGAGTCTTCTCACACGACCTCAACATAAAAATATCCAGACCGCTGGGAATGCTCAACACTGTCTATCAAGCGGAGTGTGTGGGCATAATACAAGCGGCTTATGCCATAACAGCCAGAAGAGTTACGGATGCCTGCATTCGCATACTCTCAGACAGCGCCTCAGTCCTCCAATCCCTAGGGAAGGAATGCATCACATCGAACCTAATACTAGAATGTCACAATGCGCTTGAACGGGTAACTGTTTTGAACCGCAATAAAGTGACACTACAATGGATAAAAGGACACAGTGGATCGCTAGGTAACGACGCAGCTGACGAGCTGGCCAGAAGGGCATCTAGTACGTCAGTTTGTGGACCGGAACCTGTCGTGCCCATCCCCTTCAACCAAATACGCAGGTGGCTAAAGGAGCACACCCATACACAAGCAGAAAATTGGTGGACGTCGTCACCAGGCTGCAGGCAGTCCAAGGAAGCTATGCCATCATTAGATGGCAGGCTAACCAGACGTTTATTGCGACTGGACAGGAAAGGCTTGCGCCTGGTGACGGGGACCATCACAGGACACTGCTCACTGAATAAACACTTCCACACTATAGGCATAACGGACAGTCCCCTGTGCAGAGCTTGCATGGAGGCTGAAGAAACCGTTACGCATGTGCTCTTTGAGTGCACAGGCGTCACCCAGAGTAGATCAGAAACCCTTGGGACACCCGGATCGTACACAGATGTTCTCAATAGACCAGGAGACCTAATCAGCTTCTGGAGGGAGGTGGGCTGGTTGGAATAACCACCGACGGCCGCCATGGCCCACGCACAATGGTCCAACTGAAGGACTAAGTGCGGAAACCAAACCCTTAACATAGAACATAGAACATATTGCATGATGTGTAGTATTTCCGTCACGTGACTAGTATTTTATTAAAGTACTAGTTCTGAAGAAGTGTTAAATATATGAATAATATATTTTTTAATTACTCAGAGTTAATTGGCCCCCGTTTCGGATCGTGTAATCCACAAATATAAAAATCGCAAATTTGTTTTACGAAAATAAAATATCTACATTTATTATTTACATACAAACTATCCTACCAAAAACAATTCATATTTTATTGCAATATCTGTCAAATAGCCAATTGTGTTAATTGCCTTTAGTAATTCATCTGAATTAATTTATAGTAAAAAAAACAAATACCATAAGACTATGAATTATATTAGTACGAGATACTTGTGGTATCTCGTACTTACATAACATATACTCTACCTTCTCTTCTACTGTACGAGATACCACAAGAATCTCGTATTCATTTCTCGTACGTTTTAAATAAATGTGTAAATACAATTTCAGTAATATTTATTTTAGTCCTGAAAATGTTAAGTTTTCGATGTGGTAATATTGTAAATAAGTACCAAATCACTAATGGCACAAAGACCATATTAAAATTTTATATCAATAATAATAATAATATTATATTACTTATTATTAAAATACCTAATATCTGAGGGGCAATTCTCGTAATTTTAAGAATGTTCACAGTCTGATCTCAGTCTCAATCTGTCAAAAAATACCTATATTTTCCCTACATTTTGACAAGTTTTTGACGTTTCTTTGTCGCCGAGATGAGACTGCGACTGGTATTAACGTATTGCACAAAACTATCAGTGTCCGGCACCGCGCGTTGACGTCATTGCGCGCCGTCTCATCACGTCTGTGGCGTATAAAGCACCGATAAAGGATTCCGCTGACAAGGATGCGCGAGAGTTGCCACAAAATTATCGATTTGCACGTTTTACTCATAAGTTTGTCACTACCTACGGTACTTTTATTCAATATTTTGCTTTGTATTTAGTCTGAAGTAAAATGTAGTAGACGAGAAATAATTTTCGTCATATATTAGTGAAGTATTTTAATTTGTTTTCTTAAAATATTTCATAAAGCTTTTATCGTAATAGTTTTCCTTACCCATCACTAGACGACTCTTCACGTCCGTGGCGTCGATTTGTACGCCAAAATCAACCTTTTGCATGATGTTCTTACATTGTGATTTTTCCCATTATAGAATGGCTAATTGTTATATATCTTTGTGTAATTAT
This sequence comes from Globia sparganii, assembly GCA_949316385.1. Lineage (NCBI taxonomy): Eukaryota > Metazoa > Arthropoda > Insecta > Lepidoptera > Noctuidae > Globia > Globia sparganii. The sequence goes on from OX438670.1 coordinate 9,599,555, forward strand.
ATAATAAATATGTCTAAGGAATAAAAATAAGAAAAAAGAAACACTATAAACATGTTTTGTATATTTATTTTGAACTTTAAAAAAGTGTTATTTTCGACGTGCCATGCCGTCCGTGGCGTCGTGAGCACTTTTTGATTTGACGTCTATAGACGTCCGTGGCGGTCAAAGGGTTAAAAGAGCCTCTTAAGTTTGTTTCGGTGTTTCTTCAAAGAGTAATCGGAAAAGGAAATATCGACGTCATCTAGTTGTGAAATACTATGTTTTTGACGTGTTTTTTAATACCAATTTACAGAAATAAATAACTATCTCAATAATAAAACGACGTTAAATTTAATGCAGTAAACAACTACCATAAACAGATATCGGAATAATATAAACTGACTTCAAAATTCTTCTTTCATTTTAAAAACCAAAGAACAATTTAGAAGTAGGTTTTTATTCGTTTTAATGCAATAGCATCCTCTGCCCGTTTAGTTTGCATAAGTTGTGGAAGTAATCTGAGCAAAATGGATTACTATCAGGCTTCGGGCTCCGTTACCAACTATGTACTGACAACTGCTATCGTATTATTTTTGCAGTTGAATTTGTAAAATAGCGAAGTATTTTACCACTATTATTTTGCTAGAATAAGGAAAGTTTGAATCAATTTACAGAAATCGTTCAGGGCTCTACAAGATATTTTTTTTTATATAAGTTTTCGTGGACCATTCTTGTACTTTGCATTTTGCGCTTGTCTGAGCTGTTCGTATTTAATAGATAAATGTATGTATAGGTAGATTTAGGTACAGTCACGAACATAAGTAAGTAACAAGGGGGGTGTTACTTTTGAGTATTACTAACACTAGTCTATATGAACATTGTTACTAACAAAATGGATACCATGGTCCGAAATAAAGTATTTATTATTATTTAAGTATATACTGCCACTATTCACAGCACTATGCAGCTGCTATGGACAGCTCGGCAATAATATCCGATTTCATGAATCATCCATTAATATATTACTGAAAATATATGTGATAATTTGCGGAAGGCAGCACAAATATGTGAATCGAAGGAACTCCTCAACTATCTGGCGATATACGCGACGCCTAAGTATAGGATGCTGCATTAGATTCAAAAATATGTTTCAATGAAATATTAAAGGATATTGTCTTGCTTGACATTTCTATTTACAAACGTGACTGTCAGATATTTTTATGCTTTCAGTGGGATGCCACATATTTTTGCAATATGAGCGGCACTGATTGTGAAATAAAATTGAACTCGAAACATTATGAGTCAGGTTTTTATGCTTCCAAAGTAATGTCAGATATTTTCGATCACAACGAGGTGTCACATTCTTCTGAATTTAACTGCATAATCAGCCTGTAACGTTCATACTGCTGGGACACAGGCCTCCTCTCTGTGATAGGGAGTGGGCTGTAATAGAAACAACTGTTTTTTTTTTTTAATAACCGATGTAAATTTTTGACGCAGGGTACTAACCTCATGGTAACAGGTTGTGGATGAATCATGAAATCAGATATTATTGCCGAGCTGTCCAAAGTAACATATTTATGCACGTGGCTGTACTTTGTAGTTTGCTCTAGCGGTCCGCATTTACTAGATATATGAATGTAGGTATACTTCAGAACATTACGAATTACGACCCAAGTGTACGACACAAGTGTCCGACACTTGTAAACAATCCTGCACACTAAATTCAGCCAAATGCAACCAAAACTTCTGACATCACCTGAGTTTCAAAACACAGAAGTGGCCATTCACGTACGGAATTTTGTAAAACAAACATAAGGCAGGTTACGGTCTGAGCGGGCGTCAGAATTTGGAACCGTAATAAAGTTTGAAAGGGCCATAAAAGAGCCGTAACTGTAACTCGCCGAGAGAGCCTGATTTTAGTGGGGCAGGGACCGCGCCTCGCGATAACCTATTAATTGATCTGTAATGTCTTTGTGAAATGCAAACACGCTCTTGGAACACATTGTTTCTGGATTAAAAGATAATAAAGAAGGAAGAGAGCAGCCCAGTGGTATCGGCCCCGACTTACGAGTTATAGTTTACTTAGGTCCACCCAGACAGGCACTTTTACTTTGTGTATTTAATTTCATCACCACTGCTCTCAAAACGGTTAAGGAAAACGCGTTGACGTCTATTTTTAATTAGAAAAGGGCTTTTCATATTGCTTATAACCAGCACTTATTATATTTTTATTCGTAATCGTCCATTTTGTCATTACTTCAAGACTTCTAATTTTAAATAATATTGTTAAGAATTGTATTGTCTTTCAATTACCATAAAGTATGGGCTCATGCCACCTGTAATACAGGTTTATCCTTGTACAGGCATACTTTCGTAAATTATTTCTAAGGTTTTATGTTAATAGTTTCCCAATTTGAATGCTGAATCATCATTTGCCTAGCCTTTTCCCAACTATGTTGGGGTCGGCTTCCAGTCTAACCGGATGCAGCTGAATACCAGTATTTTACATGGAGCGACTGCCTATCTGACCTACACAACCCAGTGACTGGGTAAAACGATACCTCTTGGTAAGACTGGTTGTCAGATTTTCGGGCTTCTGACTACCGTATCGACTGTCAAAGATCCACAAATAACAGCCGAAACCAACGAATTGAAAATTATCAATTTGAATGCTGAATAAATATATATTATTAAAAAAATATACATAAGTCGTGCAGACAGCCAAATGGGCCCATGGAGCGATGATCTACACGTGGCTCGTGACACGTGTAGATCATGCAGGTGGAAGGAAGTGAGCAGCCTTGAACTAAGGCAGGTGAGCATAGTTTTGGCTTCAAGCTTTTTTGTGGCCAAACAAGAAAAAAGATGCTAAAAATCTTTAGGGTAAAACTTTCCCGTTACTAACAATTTATCTTAATGCATTTAACTTTTTTTTTATTATTATTCTGCCCTCCTAACAGCAAATGCAGTAATCGACATTTTTACGATTTTCCGTTTTTGTCAAAAATAACATGGGGAGACTTCAAGCATGGGGATACTTTGTATTTTTATGTACCTTTTTCGTAACAAAACATATGAGTTTTATATCAGTTAAAGTAGAGATAAAAAAAAAACACTTAAGCGCGTTTTTCTCGAAACCGCCATTTTGCAAGTACTGCATTTGCTGTTACGAGGGCAGTATTGATGCGATCTGTCCATTACTGACATTCAGCATCTTTTGTGTTATGCCTTTGTTTTAGTCATGCTTGGTATGCGCCCAGTATTGCAACCACATCAATCCATTTTATGTTGTGTCAGTTGTCATAGTATCAGGTCTTGTGGGGTTTGTCTTTTAAGCCTCTTTAAGACTATGCCGACCGCACAGTGGCGCCCTCATCGTTTGTTTGGTTATTTCATACAATTTAGAATGAAAATGCAGAAAATAAGCACGTTAAGTTGTGCTTCACAAGATTATATGTTGATATTATTAGAAACGGTAGTTTTACATTGTTTAGTTTCATTATAATCCGTAAAACGGAATATAATGGCCACTGTTATCCGTTTTAAGGATTAACCAAGCAAACGATGAGGGCGCCACTGTGCTATCGGCATAGTCTTAATGTCTTCGTTTGCATCAAGTTTGATGCCAGTTTATTAGGATGAGTAGTGATCCTATTTTTGTAGGCACTGACTGCTTGTGTGATTTTTTTCTTTCACCTCTGGTATTTTTAAGTCCCGATGTAAGCTGTCATTAGTCATGTACCATGGTGCATTAGTTATAATCCTAAGCATTTTTGATTGAAACCTTTGGATTATGTCAATGTTTGAATTGGCTGCCGTGCCCCACAGCTGTATTCCGTATGTCCAGGCATTAAGATACATTTATAAATCCTGAACTTATTTATAAGTGAATGTTTTATTTTTCAAATAAGTACGTGTACTAAAAACGCTAAATTATTATTTTGTCCGTATAGTACAAAATTAATTTAAAGCGCCATCTGATTTATCACAGATGAACTGCTACTAAAACTTGTGACTGAAACGGTTCTCAATAACTTTAGCTATTCGACGGTAGGGGACGAAGAATACACGACACGGCGCGAACGACTTTTCCTATTCCTTTTGAAAAGAGAATCGGCTGCGCTATTCGACACTAGATGGCGCTAACAGTAATTTGGTACCTAAATGTGGATTCATTTACCAACTTTTAACGCCATCTACCTTCTGCCGACGTGGTTGACAACAAATATTTGTATAATCGATTGAAAATAATTATGAAAATGTAAACGCTGTACTTATAAATTAACAAACGTTTTCATAATTAGATTAAATAAATAAGGGCGGTAGAAAACACGGGGTAGCAGCGCGAAATTGTTGGGTTGCGATTTTTGTACGTAAGCTGGGTAAGTAGTTGTTCTTGCGTTATCTAGGTGTATCTATATCTGTGGCTCCTACAATATAAATCTGTCAAAACAAATTAAATAGATTCCCACTCTACTTGTTTATTTCTAGAACACTGGTAGTATTTCTTAGGATTTCAGCTAACAACCGCCTTCTTCTCTCGGAGTACAGCTATGGGCAAAGACGCCGAGATAAAATATAAGCCAGTTAGCCAAGTGCAGTGCCGTCGTGACCCCATAGCTTTTTTTTGTTGTTGTTAATGTTACTTGTGATAACTGTATCTGTTACTATAACTATATTTGTACTTACGAAGACCAGCATAATAAAGAAGGCAGCTATGTAGGAGCTGCGCGCCGTCAGCATCGACACGAAGCGGTAGTGTTCGCCCGTGATTACATTTCTGAAACAATACATAATCGAGGTCTAAAACATTAAAATATGAGTATCTTTATCTTTAGTATGCAATGTCTCTTTCGCTTGGGCCTGGGTCTGACATCCTTAGGCACTTTGTACACACACGTTTTTCTTGCCGTGAAAAACTAAGGTTTATTCACCGTGTAGGCACGGTCGTCAGTGTTGTATGCGTCATTATGGAAGCTTGTTGACAGACACGTTTTTTGTTTCTGAGCAGCGACTCGCCTCATCTTCCGAGCATCCATAAAGTACGAATTGGGCTATACGCCTAATAGCTTCACGAAGGTTTAACGTGTTATTTTAAGAAGTAGCTGTAGCATAGACTCAAGTAATTTTATGTTGATTCAACCTGTATTGTCCCACTGCTGGGCAAAGGTTTCCCCCATATCTTTCTCACGCTTTCGCTCTTCCCTGTGTTGCCTTCTCCGGCCAATCTCTCAAAAACGTCTCATTTCATAGTTATTTTTCTTATTAAATACATTTATCAAACAAACAATTCACCTTAAATATCCTTTATTATCTTCCTGTTCAGCCAGTGTCTTGATAGATGCCATGAGAAGGTCATCATATCCCAGAAATTCGTCAAGCACGAATCGCGAGAAAGGGTCGCCGAAACACGCATCATTTTCTGGGTCCAATGTAACGATCTTCACAGGTATCTTGAGTCGCAGGCGAGCGCTCGGCGATAGGCGAAGGAAACCGTACTCCAATGAATATTCGAGTATATAATCATCACCTAAAATTGGAGAGACAAACGTATAAGTATAGCAGTGTGTATGAATATTTTTTTTAATACAGCCATTGAACTCAAACGAATCAAATATAAGTATACGAATATTATAAAACTGAAGAGTTTCTTTGTTTGGTTGATTGGACGCGCTTATCTCAACCACTGGTTAGAAGTAAAAAAATATTTTTGTGTTGGATAGTCCATTTATCGAGGATGGCTATAGGCTATATCACATCACGCTACGACCAATAGGAACGGAGCATCAATGAAAAATGTTGCAAAAATGGGAAAAATTATTCCTTTTGAGAGCTTTCGTTGCGTACCTACGCTGCGTAAAAGGTTAAAGTTACGCAAAAGTCATGTTTGAATCAAAGGACGTAATTGTTCCCCTTTACCTAAAAGTTCTAAAAGAAAGTCCGCGACAGCATGATATGTCTATATTTTAAAGTTGACTCACTATAACCTTTTTTATGGTAATCTAACTTCTGAAATAATGCATTATTTGCGAAGGTGTTTTTATGAACATGATATTAATCCTTATCTAAATAAATACTTCATTCATCACAAGTACTTATTTAAGTTTGAACAAAATTACCCTTGACATCATTTGATTTCAAAGAATATCTTAGGATATCATAGTTCTAAAATATCTCCGCAAGGCGGCCGGTCATGAGGGGCGGATGAAACCGCGGGGCACAGCCAGTACTAATAATAAAGCTAAAGAGTTTGTTTGTTTGAACGCGCTAATCTCGGGAACTATCGATCGGATTTCAACATTTTTATTTGCATTTGATAGACCAATTCTTGAGGAAAGCAGTAGGCTGTTTAATATCACGCCAAGACCCTTAGGAGACGAGTAAAAAGAAAAAAATCAAAAAGAAGCTAAACGAAAACGAAGTAATAACGCGAGCAGCCGATGCAATGCGACGAGGTGAGACGGGGGAACAAGAAATTTCACGCGGACGAAATCGCGGGCAGAAGCTAGTCTTCAAATAAAACCTTACTTATAATGAATAATAAAGATTTCGAAAGGAGGTTATGCATTCGACGCGTTTTTGAACTTGTTACTGAAAATATGGGCCATCATGCTGAGATAAGAGACTTTTGGCCTCGTATAGGACTTTCTGTTTCATTTTTCTTTTTGTTACTTTTTTATTTTTTTTTTAGTTTTTATTTTGGTATTTTAATTTAGACTGTGTTTAGTTTAGTTTGTGATCCTCCTGTACGAGTCGCAATAAATACTTTTTTCTTTCTTTCTATCACTAATTTTGTTTTAGTTATGCTATTTGTCTTTTTTTTTTGTCCGGCTCTAGCAAGCATATGTTTGTTGTCATTTTATACCAGGTTTGCATGAAAGTTAATTATGAACAAAAATTAATTTGGTTATTTGGTATTTAAATTACTGTCTAAAACTTAAACTGGAACCTTCTATCTTGAGGATCGGTACAAAGAATTATAATCGCAAATTACCTTAATCACGGATTATTATGTATTTACGTACCTTTTGAAGAGTCGTTGGAAACTGACTTATCCACAGATTCCTGAAAATATAGAAATTAATTATACTTAATTAGATTTACATACATATGTCGGAGTCATTAGTTTGACTATTCGGGACGCAAGCGCCAGGCGGCGCTTGACAGAGTTGGAAACTATTTGACTAGGCGCAGAAATAGATCATACGTTCGCAAGCGACGACTGTACGGAGCCGATCTTAAGCGTCGACATCCTGCCGGACGCGATCGGCTGTCACCGCATCCGTTCGTATCCTTTCCGATTCGATGCGATGCGAGCCGTTTTGTGGAAATCCTCCTTTACACGCCTGCCGGTTGGTTTTTCGAATAACCGACGAAAAATTTCCTCGCAGGGGGTTTAGAAACAAGTACTAAATTCATGGTAACAAGTTACGCTTCGATGTCCCTGTCACCCTGTATGTAATTTATTAGATTTTAGTGCGAACAATTTGTCTGCTCTTGCAAATATAGCTTCAGAAATAAGAAGTTATTCGTGTTGATAATAACACAATACTGTATGTTTATTTTTACATTGTGTGTTTATGTATGCAAATATGTTAACACGAACGTCATTTAGGCGAAATTATACTTGGTTCATTAACTAAAGTTGTTTTTTGTGCATATGTTAAAATCTATACTAAGGCGATTGGCACACTGCACCGCATCACGCAGCGGGACGCAGATAACACAATCTTCCAAGTGTAGTTATGTCTTGTGAATTTTTTTTATTTTTTTTTTTATTTTATTTTATTTTTTTTATGTTATGGGACTTCGTTGCCTGAATTAAATGATCTATCATTATTTTTACGTCTCTTAACATTTCTCGGGACCCCGGGTTCCCGGGACGCAAGGCGTACGAGGGACCGAGGCCAGCCCGAAGACGCTCATTAGGCGTCTTTAATGGAATGGGCCACCAACCGACGATTATCCCTATTTGCACTATGTAATTGTACCCAAGGACCACCTCCGGTTGGTTTAAGACTATTGCAGGATATGGTAACAAGGATATTGGATTGGGTGGGTGACTAAAGTGGACTGATTACCTAGAACTTTGGAAAGAATATGGCCCCTGCCTGTACTATAATATTTTATATACAATTCACAAATAAAATGGCAGGGGGGGACTTGCAAACTCAATAATGGGTCCTCGAAAACGGTCGCTAGCACATAGTGTCGTACTGGCAAGGAAGCAACATGTCCTAAGGTGCTTGTGAGGAGTGGAGCGGTATTCAATGGCTATCAGGACAATCCCGAAAGTACGGTCAAAATCTCTACCAGCATCTTACTGGAATCCTTGCTTCCTCCGAGCACGGTTGCACTTGCGAATCTCCACTCAAGCCGCCCAATACAGGCAAGTAAGAGGTGGGAGCTCAGTTCCTCGTCGGTATTCACCCCAGTCGGCCAGGTGAGGAACAAGAATTCTCCCGGGAGACAGGGTCCGTGGGGTCGTCACTGTTCAACATCTTGCCACATACTGCCCTGCGGGTTCAGTTGTCTCTCTTGGTGTAACTCCTCACCCTAGACCCGTTCCGGCAAAGTTAACTCTACCGGCACTGACCCAGAGTTATTATAGGCCTCCCCCAAGCATCGCGTCGCGCGTCGCGACATCGAACAGTCCTGTGCTTTTCGCATCCGCACACACCACACTTACCCCACTTTCTTTTCCCACAATTTTGTAAGTTATGGCAGAAATATTTATTTTTACGACGTTTGTTTTTTACGGTAGCTATGACTTCGTGATGATAACAAAATTAATAAAACGCTAGCTTTGATGACTTTCATGAATTGTGTGTAGGTCATAATGGTAATAATCGGTAAATAATTAAGTTTACCCTAAAACCAGCGTCAAATTTAATCTCTGAGTGCATAATTATACTATGCACAGTTATGATAATTATGAGGATGCGTGCAACGCATTCTGCTAATTATTTACATGCAGCACGGTTTTACTAATTATAAGCTGACATTAAACATTTATCTAATTGATATGAAACCACTATTATCGATGTTCTACGTTATGGGTTTGATTTCCGCACTTAGTCCTTCAAGTGGACCATTGTGCGTGGGCCATAGCGACTGTCGGTGGTTATTCAAACCCACAATCCAGAAATTAATTAGGTCTGCTGGCCTGTTGAGAACATCTGTGTAAGATCTGGGTGTCCCGAGGGTTTCTGATCTAATCTGGGTGACGCCTTTGCAAAGAGCACATGCGCAACGATTTCATCAGCCTCCATGCAAGCCCTGCGCCAGAGACTGTCCGTTATGCCTAAAGTGTGGAAGTGTTGCTATTATCTTCTAGATTTTTATCTGATATGTAAAACAGGCAACAAAATGGCTTTTATCAGTATTGTAAATAGGGACAAGGAAATATATTTACTATCAAGCGCCATTGCTCTCGAAAGTATTAATTTGTATTTCGAAAGAAGACAAAGCGTTGTGTAACTTTACAGACTCTATACGTTTATTGGTAAGGGGGTTAGACTTTTGGGACCTGGACCTAACCCAATTGCATAATTGGAAAACTCTATATAGTATAAAATCTTTGCCACAAGCCAATAAGCTCTTATGGAAATACAAATATTGTTTTGTTTGTGATATAAAGGAATCTTTCAACAGATGAAAATATAAAATACTTATAATTTTTTCCCACCTCTTTTAAAATCTATTATTTTTAAAAGAGGTAGGAAGTGTATCTTCTATAAGGGCATATTCACTCCTGGCAAAGTTCAGCAATAAAGGCCTGAGGCAGACAACTAAGGTATTTCACAAAACTCCATATGAGCAAAATCTCATAGTGAAAGTAATAAATGATTCATACATAGAAAAAAGAAATTTATATTCTAAGAAGTCTAATAAAATATGTGGAACACTTCAACGTAGGTTAGTCAGTACACTCACTATAACTAACCTAACTGATAGTTGATAAGATTGGACAGGTACAACAAAATTTCAATCTCAATGTTTACCTGGGGTCAATGGACTCAGATATGAAGTACACAAAATTATTAAATTAAATAAACATAACTGTACCTTAATAACTGCGCATAGGAATTGATTTACATAAGACCATTTATTTGAACATTGATTACATAATTACCTACATATTTTTTCAGGTCATACAATGATGATTCCCTCGTGACATATCCCTAACCTCAATATGTCACCCATAGAGGAAAATTCCCAAATGAGACGCTATGCATAAAAACAAAGAATGTATACTCACATCCACCAATTTGGAATCTCTATCAATATCCTCAACAAGTCCCATTATTCCTTCCCAAATAGACGAAGAAGGTTCTACATCTTCTCCAGACACTATGGTTGCATTGAGATCTGCCTCCTCATCTGTGCTACCTTCCCCTTCAGGTTTCACGTAAGCAGTTTCTATTACTTTGTCTGGTGAAGGAGCTTCTGCTTCATCGTGCACTCTGGTGATGTTGCCATAGTCAGTTCCATCGCGGATGTAATCATCGTCGACTATGTCATCGTTTGTTGATGACTCAATGTTGATGAACCTGAAAATGTAAATTAGGCAGATGTTAGTATGTGGAAATGTGGACCAGAATGTGCTTAATAAACATATCAGTATAACTAGGGAACATTAACAACTATTCCATTGTGACTCAGAACTGGTATAATACTTGGCAAACTTGAATACTTATTGGTACATGAATATTAAAGCAGGTTCCCTAATCTATAAAAAATATGCAGGTAAGCATTAATTTATGATGTTAATTTAACATTGCATTAAGACAGATGACATTTTCAGAATATTGAGTTTGTCCTGCAGCTTTGGCATCAAAATAAATTACTATGCTTGAAAATACTGCAGAGTGTGACAAAGATTTTAGTTTTTTTAGCACAAAATGTGCATATATAATACTACAATGGGGTAACAAATCAACAACAATTGCTTCACGTGATTATTATCCTCAGAACTTAGAATTAAGATAATGCAACTGCCATTGAACTTGTCTTTAGATAAGTTTAATGACCAAATAAAATTATAGTTATGATAACTGTAACTTTAACATCTGAATTGCAAATTAGTTTCTAGCAGAAACATTAATACAACTCATGTAAGTACTTTTATATTTTCATATGTAACATCTTAATATAAGTGTTCACAATGTTTATGAATAAGTTAAAAACACTGTTTTTAAATGATAAAATTAAAGAATTACGACAACCACACTAAGACATAATAAGTTTCCAATCAAGTAGCAAATCACAATTTATTTCGTAATATTGAAGTTTCAATTAACATATGTATTCATTACAGTTTGAACAAAAACACATAAATAAATAATGAATACTGCTTAATGGCTGTAAAATTGTAACTAATAAATGAAAATAATACAGTCACAAAAACCAGGTCAGGAAAGTGTGCTAAAGGTAAATATGTATAAAAAATATTTAATTTTGACCTATGACTTTTGCATATCTCCTGAGTGGGTTATGGAGTTGCTAGTTATAGTTATTTCAAACTTACATGTGCAGAAAATCATATTATTAGAGCTTAGAGTTTAGTCACTTGAAAGGTAAATATTTATTAATTATTTCTATTTAAATCTCAAACGTCATGTTTATTTTGATGTTAATCAGGAATTTGATAACAATAACAGTATTTTAGTAAAAATATTTTCACAATTTATTTTAAGTAGGTTATGAGATATATTTTATTCTGAAGGCCAATTCTCGTAATTTAAAACATTCAAAATCTAGTCTCAGTCTCATCTTAACAACAACTAAATGCGAAAAACTTGTCAAAAATGTAGGAAAATTAGAGGTATTTTTGACAGACTGAGACTGAGATCAGACTGTGAACATTCTCAAAATTACGAGAATTAACCCTCTGATCTAATATCAATAGAAATAAATTAATTTCTATTCATTACTTACTTCAACAAACATTTAAAGTGTGTGTTCAGACATTTTCTATTTAAGCAGAATTCTCTATGAAGGCTACATAACCAGTTTATTTAAAGGAAATGCTTGTCATTGTCCAGTGTACAATACTATAACAAATTATAATCATTCTAAATAATATCTTACCCTTCAGTGGCTAACATCCCTAACATAGAATTGAGCTCTTCTTTATCCTTTTTCAGTTTCCTCTCCTTGGCATAACTCTGTTCAATTGTATAGTCTTGTGTTGGGTTCCTCATTATCTCAACCCTCAATATGCCATCCCTAGGCCACGAGTCCTTCACATGGTTTAAGCATGTTGTAGGAGATCTTGAAAATGCTATGTGTATATATGCAAGGACAAAAAACGCAACCAGTGCTTTCAACAACACAAGGAACTCCAAGAATCTCCGCAAAGGCCTCGGAAACGTCCGAGCATAAGCCAGTGCAAATTTAAAAAACAATGCATGAAATAACCTCTCTCTCATATTAAACAGAGGGCTTTGAACAATATTCCTATTTCTATTCATTACTGGATTTATTATGGGACCTCCAGGCAACAAGTTGTTGTCCATGTTGACTCCGGGTGGTAAGTTATTCATTATCTCTGGCTCACCAGCACTCATATCTTTGTTATTGTTTGTCTGTTTTCACCCAATATTTCCGACAATTTGTTAAAGCAACGGCATTCTAATCATCTGCAAGTGAAAGTTTTAACTATAATAAAAACTAGAATATAATAATAACCTTTAGTATAATGTCAAAGTTAGAGGACACAGAGACAAATGATGCCAAATAAATTAACTGTTACGTTGAATAGGGACATCCAATTAATAATAAACGGGGCAGTAGTCGCATGAATTATAAATCCAGGTCTGGGCTCTCAGTGTATGATTTAATAATAACAACATATGGAACGAGAAACCCTGATTTAAATAAACATTGGAACAATAAAACAGAGAAAAAGAATTGCTGCAATATGGGCGATCAGCAATAAATAACAAGCATTACTGATGAAGTGAATGAATTTAGTATTCAATAATTTTAGGCCAAAGAGTAAAAGTAAGTGGGTAACATGTTAGCATACATACCCCTGAACCCAAGTCAAAAACGGTATAATCACTTGTTGATCCGTATTTTTGTTATATTTTGAGTGATATTTAACCATTAACTATTCTATAAATTTTATTACAAACTCGCAATTCACTTTCTATTTGTTAATTACGAGATAAATAAAAATGGAACTGTCAAAACCTTGACGTAACTTGTCACTTGACGTAGGAAGCCAAAGCGCGTTCGTTCAAGTCGTTTATTGGTGCATTCTTTTGTCTATTTGTTTATGGTCAGTATAGATAATCTATACACATAATTTTTGGGAACGATCACGAAAAGATAACGAAAGAATAGAAAACAATTATTTCGAATTCTTGCCAAGATACCAAAGAACTTGCTTCAAATATTGTTGTATTTCGGACTGCATTCCTTCAGTATATTTATTGCACTACAGTATTTAGTTCATGAAATACCTGCTAGATGGCACCACCCATTGGTTTCAGACATCATAATGTAAGTACAGAGGCCAGCACATCAAGCTACCCCAATCTGTCAGATTTTCCCAATTGAATATGAACCTTATTCCTTTATGCTAAAGTTAAAAATCTATCAAATAAATTTGACAGTTTGGGGTAGGTTGACCTGCTGGCGTCATTCTTCACACAAGATCATATTTTTTATGTACATAAAAAATATGATCTACTTACTGAATAGGTATCTATATTTGTGGTTTTGTTCGTTTTACCACCGATTTTACCTACTTACCTATGTTATTATAAAACCGCCGCCATCACAGCGCCGTATCTTCGTCTATCCGATGCGGATGTTGTAGGTAATATCTTCATCATCTTGGAAGACGTCTTGTCTTTGCACCGATGTAGACTGCGATTGGCGAAGTTGATTGATTGGGGACCCAAAGGCTTTTGCTCAACGGCAAAAACATAAGTTCCTATCCATGCCATGGTGTTTGCTATCATTCAACTATAGGTAATCGTGACGTCGCGCGTCGTGACGGGTTTATAGTTACTGACTATTAAGGCTTATCGTTACCTGTGCCAGTAAAGTTTCTAATCATTAAAATTTTAATCAATTATACTTAATATTATTGGTCCAATATTATTAGGTATAGGTAGGTACCTACCTATGGTATGCGTATACGAAATGGACCATGTAGGAATCAAAACACTCCGTAGGTACTAGGTACCTATACATTGATTGATGAATGAATTCTACTTCCTACCTGTATGCCAAATTGGTAAAGACATTAGAGAGAGCAAGCAACAGGTACCAACTGCACTAGGCTACCTACTCAGTATGATGAAAGATCTCTACCTTCCTGTCCATTAGGTTGCTTTGTTTCCACATTAGAATCCATACCGAAACTTCAAACTACTGAAGCAGCAACTACCCAATATAAAGAAACAAAAGGCAACTTCATGCCAATTGACAACCTAATAATCAATATAATTATTTAAAGATTATATCAGCAGAATCTAAAGCACCTACAAATGAATGCGTTCACTTAGAGAAGCAGCAATAATTTAACGGATCATTTATAGCACAAAGCTTGGGATTTACAACTCCTGAGACATGCAGAGAACCTATGAAAGGACGTACTGTGACTGGGAACAAAACCCATGGAATTATAACAAAACCCACCATTACCTTTACAGAAAGTTTGATTGACGTTTAAATTGTACACGTGACTTGTAAAAGGATTTTTTCTTATTCTTTGAATAGATGACATTTATTAATAGGGAAAGACTGAATGATAGATGAAAGAAAAAAACTATTGAAATTTCGATCGGTGGAACCTTTTATACCTGAGCACGTCACGTGGTGTGTGAAATGGGATTAATGGGCTGAAAATAATGTAAGTAATGTAGTAGGTAGTGTAATGTTTTAGTGGTTTTAATAATGCTCAAAGTCCAAATTTTAGCCTGATTCTTTTTGGTTGGCTTGCTAGTTTTTCTTGTGAAGGTACAGATTCTACCTACTCGTATGGCTAAGCTCGTATAAGCTGAATTTCCAGAAGTAAAACTAGCTAAAACTAGCTTTATAAAACAGCGATTATACTTACTAGAAAAGTAGAAAATTAAGTATCGAAAATTTACTGTTATTATTTTACCTCTAAGCCGAGAACTTAGCCCATTATAGAGCCCACTTAATACAAGTTTAAGAAGGTCGAAATGAACCGAGTTAGATAAAGGAACAGAGATAACGAGAGGTAAACTTAAATTACGGTCGGCTCACGTTATAAATATTCAAAAAGTGGTCTGGGCCGGTCCGCTTAGAAAAAATTGACGTCTCAATTATCGAAGGCTCGGCTCGGTTGGGACGAAGCTGTACCTCTTAATTTATATTATTCTCACGACTTTTATTTCCTGTTGGCAGCTCACTATACTTAAGATCGCACTGTGCGTCGGCATCGGTTTCAATTTATCTCGAGAATCGTCGACATATGTATATTATTGCTAATAAATACAATATAAGTAATTTATTTAAAGTACCTACTTGATCATAGATTTCAAAACTAGAATTATTAACCACAGGATATAATTATTATTACATTTTTTTCTTGGAAATAAAACCAACCATGGGTTCAAATTGCAATCACGCATTTATGCATACATAGATTATTAAAACTTCGTGAACTTTTAGAAAATATCATCCTTGTTTTTGATGAACAATTTAATAATGTAGATACAGACTGAATTATTTCAATAAATTCTTCCTGTCAGCTCAATGTCAGCTCGAAGGTGCTCGTGCCGACTTAATCATATTTCTTTGAATTGTTACACACTCGTTATTTATTGGAACTGTCATCGTCGTTAATATTAATTATGTAGCTGTTTTACGGCTCACTTACTAGGTATAGCGAAGTATTCCAATCAGAGCACTGATTTCAAACGCACTTGGACGAACCGCATCTGAGCACTTCCACTAACCGCACTTAAAAAAAATTTTGTAACATGCGGTTCGGTGGAACATACCATGTGTTATGAAAAAAAAAATTGTTTGCTCTATTTCTTGAAGGCCTAGACAGATTGTGTTGTAGGTACCTAAATTGCAAAGACTTCGGTTTTCGGTTCATAATGGTTTAAGTTCGGCTCCATCCAATTTGGTACCTACTTTAATTAAGACTGTGCCGACCGCACAGTGGCGCCCTCACCATTTGTTTGGTTATTTCATACAATTTAGAATGAAAATGCAGAAAATAAGCACGTTAAGTTGTGCTTCACACGATTATACGTTAATATTATTAGAAGCGGTAGTTTTATATTGTTTAGTTTTTTTTATAATCCTTAAAACGGAATATAGTGGCCACTGTTATCCGTTTTAAGGATTATAATAAAACTAAACAATATAAAACTACCGTTTCTAATAATATTAACGTATAATCTTGTGAAGCACAACTTAACGTGCTTATTTTCTGCATTTTCATTCTAAATTGTATGAAATAACCAAACAAACGATGAGGGCGCCACTGTACGGTCGGCACAGTCTTAAGCAAATATGGGACCGAACCTTCAATAATATCATTCGAAAGTTGACCAGAACAAAATGGACAGACTCATTATCTTTTGGATTTAAAAAACATAATATTACCTATAAGTACAATTTTTGTCGAAGGGAATGCCCAAGAAGCGTTTCACTTTCAACATCTTCATACAGTACCAAAAAGTAGTAGAGTAGTTATTACCAAAATGTAAGTTGATAAACGCAGCGGTGCGAACACTTATCAAGGCAAACCGAGACCGTAACATACAAACTGCATACATAAATATGCAGAACTTGTGCGACTTTTTACACCGAAAAACAAACCCAATTTACCGGGTGCCCTATACAGCCAGTTACAGCAATATGACACGGAACGTTTTATTTTTATTTTTTACACCGCTTCTCCGTAAGATTTTATCACCTTATGAATATTTTATTGCCTCGAAAATAGAATGCACCATAAATTATTGTATTAAATAACTAAATCCCACAAAAACATTTCATGTTAAATGTTGCCAAGACGAGACCATGTAGCTCGCACTCTCAAAAAGTAATCAGATCTCATATAGAGCCAAGCTTCTAACTCTACACGCTCTAACTCTACAAGGCCTACCTTCGCAAACTACACCTTAGTCAAAATATATGGCTTGGCCATTTCGCTACATTCACATGAGCATAAGGTGAAAAACTGTCATACTCTTATACAATGGTTTTTGTAGTAACGAAACGGCCAAGCCATATATTTTGACTAAGGTGTAGTTTGCGAAGTTAGGCCTTGTAAACTACTTGTACTTGTTGCCTTTACTAGCTTACATACCAAATTTCAGCTTTCTAGGACTTCAGGAAGAACCTTAGAATATGGATGATCATCAGTGAGTCAGTGAATCAGTGACGAAATCGAGGTATTTTAGAGATCAATAAAATCTAAAGTTTATGAGCTATGCAATTGAAACTTTGTAGGTTTATTAAGTCAACTACTGACATCATATCCCGATTTTGTTTATCTGGTATAATCCAAACCCAAGTTAAGAAGGTTCAAAAATACGACGAAGTGCTTCGAGAAAAGGTAGGAAGTCCTACCTTACGTTTATTCGCGGTCTTCTCCACTTAAGAACACGTCCACGGTATCCACTCAAGAACACGTCTACCCCAACGGTCATCGGTTCTACGGCTAATATGGCCAGCCCATTGCCACTAAAACCATAGAATATGTATGATCAGCCTATAATATTCCCACTGCCTAGGACACAGGCTTTCTCTTTTCAGAGAGGGATTGGGCTGTAATCTACCACACAGACACCAACATTTTTTTTTTCTGTAAAATTCTCACCTTGGAAGCTTATGTAAAGTTATAATGACAGTAATGGCACCGAAAGCTATCATTCTCGTCTTACGATCTATCACCAGTTTTGGCATACTGGAGGTAGAAAAACTTATCTATCTCTATTTTTAACGTCCCAATAATCTATATCAACAGGGATCTGTATGAATAGTTATAATTTGTACTGGCTACCATTAGTAGGTACCGATCTTGCAATAGGTTATTGGGTTCAGCCGTTAGTGTACACGTTGCAATCGGCCAAAATTCAGTTCTTGTTTATTGCCAAAGTAGCGTTTGTTTTTTTGGATAAGTAGTCGTAACTTAGAATTTCATCTCATCTTGGCTTGCGCTCTTTCTGTTGAATTTTGGGCATCGTTAGGTGTCATCAGAACAGCCGATAGACGTTCACACCAGGAGTTTGCCTCCTCAAGAGTAGCCATCCACCTGCTTTGCGTTGCCCACATCTATCCATTTTGAGCATACGTCGCTACGGGATACCTACGATAAAAAAAATTGCTCCACTTGGCACGAAAAATAAAGAAAAACTTCATGGATCAAATTATCGTGGGTCGTACCTAACCATAATTTTATTATTTTTACTCATATGCTTCTTAAGATGCATTACATTGTAAACTCAGGCCGGTTCACTAACCCGACGTGGATGTTCATCTCAATTAAGAAGTAACATTGTTCGCGGATGACAATGTGTCTGGTCGTACAAATGGGCGTCTGCGCACCGCCCACTCGTTCCAAATGCTTGCTTGAGTAATAAGCAAAACAAAGCAATTATATGTTAAAACCTTTCTGGACGAGAAGCAGCTGGCTTTGTAGAATTTTTATCTGAATTTTATGCACTTGATAAGTTCACAGTTAAACTATAGAAGAAGTAAGTAGGTACATAGTACCTAAATCATTTTGAAAATGTTCGAAATGTTGACCAGAATTGATCAGAATCATCTAACTGTAAGTTTTACTCACATTTAATTTCATCTGCCAGTTTTTACGGTTCCGTACCCATAGGGTGCCACTGCCAATGGAACTCTATTATTAAGCCTTCGCTGTCCGTCAGTCCATCTGTCAGTGGTGGTGTCTCATGAACCGTAATAGGTAGGTAGATAGTTGAAATTTTCACAGAATGTGTATTTCTATTGCCTATATTACATCAAATAATAAAAATTAAATAAATTTAAAAATTAAAAAGGGTTCCCATACAGGCGTGTTTTTTTTTTTAATTATGTTAGTGTTTAATATTAGACAAACGGTCTTGACAGACTGACAAACAGACGGACGGACGGACGGACAACGAAGTGATCCTAAAAGGGTTCCGTTTTTTTCCTCTTGAGGTACAGAAACCTAAAAAACGTTGTTCCTAGCACTAATAAACTTGAGGTCTTTTGCAACTTATAAACATACAAAATTACCTACCCATTATTTTCTTAGGATTCTGTAATAATTGTAGGTTGATCTATCAAGAACTGTCTTGAAAGTTCAATAGCGCCTGCGCGGCAGGTGAAGTACCTAAACAAAAACAAAAAAGTATCTTACACTCATGTTTCTATTTCCGATACTGTGTGATGATAAGCCTTGCTCCATGATTAATCACTTGGCCATCGTTCGGTTATGGCCACTCAAAAAAAGCAATTTGTTCTTTATTTTAGGAATGGTTCAGATTGCGGCCATGCTTTTTTTGTCCTATCAATTTATTGGTTGACGTGGATGTTCTTTTTTTTTGTATTTGTCACAAATATAAAGATTTTAAATCTTATATTCGAATTGATGTTTTTTTTTTTAATTTATCGTATTCGGTGCCGGTACGTTCTAGGAAAGGCAACTATGCTAATAAGTTTTATGGATCTTGAAGAGCATAAAAATATAATAAACTTGTCTAGTGTCAGCGATATGATCTACCATCAATTCATTGAATTAACTAAGAACAAGTCCCACAAAAATCCCATGATTTCTTCAACATTGCGTTCATTACGTTCAGAACAATTTAAGCGAATCCTGTTGACGAAGAAAATCATATCACAAAATTCAACTCAGTCACAATTTACAGTTATCACCATTCCATCATTTTGATCCTATGTTACCTAATCGGGGGCTCGTGACTCAAATAATAACAGTCGCACTGGGGCCCAAGTCTGCTATTTTTATAAATTCGTCATTCCAACACGATCGCATTGTCATTTTGCTAAAAGTTCGTAATCTGCTAAATTCATAATGATCGACCATTGGTCGTCAATGGTCTGAGAAAAACTAGGTACTACTAAATTTCATGCTAGATTTCATTTAATATATATTTTTACATATTATGTACGTATTAGTGCTTGCAATCTGAAGTAGTAAAAAGTTCGTAAATAGCAATAAACATTATAATTATTCATTTGTCATTATGTACGAGATTACCACTTTATGCCATTTCTTTCAATGGAGTGTCAGTGGTTGACCATCGGAAAGTCATAATGACGCCGTTGATTACCAAACTTGTCAAAATCAACAATTATGAAATCAATGATAGACCATTCTTACACTATTGTAATAGCAAACTTGAGGCCCTGGTCGATCGAAGGTTAGGCTACGCTTGCCGCGGTCGGTTCGTGGATGGGTGACCATCCATGACATATTGGCCTCGGAAAGCGCGCTAAGTCGTTGATCACGGCTGATATTCGTAGATCTTTAAAAGAAGCCCAAACAGTCTGACAGCCAGTCGTAAGACTGGCTGTCCAGCCAGTCTTACCAAGGGGTATCGTATTACCCAGTAAGTGGGTTGTGGTGCAGCTGCATCCGGTTAGACTAACAACGGACCACTACATCGTTTGGAATCGACTTGGCAGAAAATTATGATAGGCTAATAGATCTTTGCTTTTCCCAGACCTACCTCTAGTAAGGAATAACGATGAACCTTACTCACCATATTCAAGGCTAAAGAACTTTAAAAATTATAACATTATTCTAAAAGCGATCCACATTCAAACAATGCCTAGATCAAGTTATTTCCGGCTCAGAGCGCAAGGTGAATAAGATAATCCGCCAGTTTCAACATTAAGATTGCTCTACTGTTTGACTCCCACTTCACAAATATTTACACAGTACTGTGTAAACTAAACTTACACCTTCACAAAAATAACTTTACCACCCAAAGAAGCACAAATCTACACTTAGCTTCGAAGTTATAGGGCTTAAAGTCCAATGTTAGTGTCAAACGTATGTGTAAAAAGGTTTCTTTACTTATTTAGGTTGACAGCTCCCGTTTTGGGAGCATTTCTTTGTTTTTCTCAGTAAGTCGCTAATCTGTATTTATTTTTTATGTTAGTTAAGTTAACGTTAGTAGTTATTTGACTAATCACGATGACATGATCGCTCTGTTTGCTTCCTACCGTAGAAGCTGCTATTTTTATTTTACCATTTTTTATTTTCTTTTGTTGCTTCTAGCACTTACCTATCTATAAAGTTAGTTCAGAGGGGCAATTTCCATAATTTTAAGAACATTCACAGTTTGATCTCAGTCTCAATCTGTCAAAAATACCTTTATTTTCCCTACATTTTTGTTTTTGACATTGACTGTCGCTGAGATAAGATTGCGTCTGGGTTTTGAACGTTTTTAATAATGGTAATTGGCACTTAGCTTCTTTCATAAAATGATTAATTAGTATTATCTATGAGTTTAAACAAGGAACTCAGAAACCAAATCCTCATTAAGAACTTTTTCAATACCGCCCTCATTATATAATTTAAAAAGAAAATTTTTTCGTAGCAATTATAAATGCAAGTCACAATCTCAAACTCATCTCCGGGTATCTAATAAAAACCTACAACATACACATAAACTTTCTTCCTCAAGATGAAGACGAAGAAATAAACATATTTATTTGTAATGTAACTGCAGGAACTCGACAGAAATAAATAAAGCCTCCAGCTAAAAAAAAAAAAAACAAACCTTACTAAAGCTTTCCTACAGAGCCGAGCACAAAAGAAAAAGAGAGATAGATAGGGGTTGGTGTGAGTGCGAGAGGGATGGGTGGAGTGGGACCACGTGACACCTGCCGACCGCCAAATGAAGATATCGCAGCTGGATGCGAGAGGTTTCATGGGCAGGTATCGTCAACATTTGAACAAGACCAATTCTCGTAATTGTAAAAAAACGTTCACAGTCTGATCTCAGTCTCATTCTGTCAAAAATATCTCTGATTTCCTTACATTTTCAATTTTCCTACATTTTCAATTCGACACGTATGTATGTAATATTATTGGAACTGCAATATATTCACATATGACAATCTATTAGGGCTTCCAAAAAAATATACTAAATTTTATAGATGTAGGTATGTTATATGTATGTTTGTCCACGCATTTCTGCGCAACTATTAATCGGATTGTGACCATTTTTTTACTGGCTTGCGTTTACTTCAACTTAGGGAACAGTGCAAGTTTCATCAAAATCGGCTTAGTAGTTTTCAATATATGGATTAATACATACATACTTGTAAGTGTGATGGCCTGGCTTATTGATACGAGCTACTGATGCGGTGTCAAAGGGAAAACATCACCTATACCTATTACCTATTTATTACAAACAAATATTCCAGTTTTTACTTAAAACTAAAAATTACCAAATAAAAAAATAATTTTTATAAAAAATAAATAGACTCTAAAAAGAAATTACTTAACTCAAAATTATGAAATATGTAACTTTAATTTCGGAAGTCGGTGGCAAAAAACTAAAACCAAAATACAGATTCCAAGACACCGACTTCCGAAATTAAAGTTATTTCATAATTTTGAATTAATTTCTTTTTGAAGTCGATTTATTTATTTTAAATTACTTTTTACCTAACACGTTTTTTTTACTAGATTTTGAACGTTTTTAATTACTTACGGGAAATAAAAATTAATTTCAAACAAAAGTTTCAATTGATGCAATATTTTTCTCTTGTCTTCCCTTGTTCTTCATTAACGTTGAAATATCTTTGACAAGGTAGCCAATAGATAATGGGACAAAAAAACATGCTAACAAGGTATTGTTTTGCAACCTCGTCAATATTAATGTTATCTCTATGAGATAAGGACAGGAGGATACATATTAATTAAACTGTGATAAAACGCAAAACTTATCCTGAAACAATTTTCAGTAAATATTGCCTGATTTTAAAACTCGTTGTTTCTGAGCAGGTACCTACTTCAATATTGACCATAAAACAGAATTTAAAAAAAAATCCTTAAAATCAACCCAAGATTGCCAACCTGCGCCTGAGCAACACGAAGACGTATACAGATGCTACCACGGCACTAAGGTTGCGGTGTTACCGGGTCCTTATAAAACGAATACAATACACACATGCAGGCTTTAAATACATTTGCCTTTATCGACGAGACATTGTCGCTCTGCGTCGTAAACTAGAAGGATTTAATGGCGTATTTGAAGATCCCATATTTTATGTTCCTAGTTGGGTTTCCGATGCAGATGTCAAAAATAGAGTGTAGTAGAGGTGAAAACGATCAGCTTGATCATCCAAAATGGTGAAATTTATTTTCAGTTTGCTAATTGCTGTCTGAAAACAATTAATGGTTAGACTTTAGTGGTAACTTTTGGTAGTAGACCTACGTGATATTGGCGCGAATTGTAGCGTCCTTTCACAAACTTTTGTAATCAAATCAATAAAAATATTTATTTTATTTCATTTAAACCTAGATGAGCACTTATAAAGTGTCAGCAGCGATCTCCAATCAGTTGTTTCCTATGGAGAAGAGCCGGCAAGAAACTCCACGGTTACTCTTTTAAAACTAATTGGCTTTATAATGTATTATTAAGTATAGGAGGACAGTATAGACCTGTTAACAAATAACGAAGAGTTGAAAATAAGAAAAACGACACAAATGAATAGCTATAATAATTAGGTTCGCTATTTGCTACAAAAACCACTTGGCCTTTAGCACGCTATCTAGCTTAATTTGCGCAATATTTTTAGGATTTTATAAGCAGGATTAATTCTTAAAAGGTTAAGAGTTCAAGTGTTTAATTGGTTCTCTTTAGAAGCTATTCAGTGACTTGACATTTACTACTAATGAAGTTTCTCCAACATTACCCAAGTAAAGGTAGGTACTTCAAAGTTTTAATTGAAGCTATCAGCAATACATTTAGAAAGTGTGTAGTGTATACTTTGTTTTTAAGTTTTCTATCAAAAAAATATTTTAATAAAAGAGGGATGTGGAGATTATTGTAGAATAGAACGGTTGGTTGGTTTAATAGGTTTCTTACACAGATTCATTGAGCCTTATCTGCGTTATTAGAAACTTAATGTGATGTTGCAATAGCACGGCAAGCAGAAAACATAAAAATTACAAAAAAGTTTAAACGGTTTAATAAGAAACAAACTAACCAAATTCGAAAAAACTATGTGAAGTATATTGGTACCCGCACTACCCAAGCATGTATCGATACATTTTCAGTATAATATGGATGAAAAATATTTAATATTATTTTTCTATATAAAAGACATCAACGACTTGATAAAATACCCATCTACTTAGCTGTCCCGCAGTGCAATAAGGAGATAAAAACATGACATTTTATTATTTGCACTCCATTTCTTTTCTTTTGAAAATATTATGGGAGATAAGAAAACCCTTCGCTATTTCTTTTGTAATTTTACCGAGAGTTGCAGCAATTTCTTAGCATGGCAACACAGAAAAGGGTTACAATTTTTAAAAAGCATCCTACCCATTTACTGGAATAAAGTGATTAAGCTATCAAGTTATATTATAGTCGGCAATGAAACTTATTATACTGTATCTTTTATAGGCAGTTCGATATACCCTTTAGGTAACAACGAACTTTATATGTAAGGCCATAGAACTCAAAATTCGACTTGGTTACTAATTTAACCATATAATTAAAGAAAGCCACTATGAAATTGTCATTTTATCGACCAACATAAAAGTTTTGTTTTGCCGTCATTTATCGCTTCACCAGTTAATGAGAATAGCCGTTAAGGAAGTTGTTCTTATTCTGTCAAAATAAATTTAAACATTTCGAAAAATAACATTCTTTTAACGTGTTTCATTTTTAGTGTTACACTCCACAGTGAATATTCGTATCTATGCCTTTTGAATCATGAATTCATGATTTAAAGTTTTTATATTAAGTACATCTTTTATTAGTGGAATCTAGTATTAGGACTGGCTATTGTTAGATTAATTTGTAAGTAGGTAGTTAGGTGCCTACTTCTGACCAACTAATAATAAGGATAAGTAGGTGTCTAAAACGAATTTTTGCTTTTTTGTCGAAAATTCCCAAAATTTTAAGTAAACTGATTATTTATAGCCAAATTGAATGATAAATGAATTATTTTAATTTTAGTAATGTGTAGGCAATCTAGCAAAACATTTTTTCAGGCCCCTGTGACATTAGATTTAAAAAAAAAGGTAAAAAAAAATTGGTAAGACTTCTTCTAAGACAACCATAGGTAAAATGGTTCTAAATTGTCAGTACTATCTTCGCCTTAAAGCTTTGCATCCGTCTTCTTCCAATCACCCTGTATACTACATTGTATTCGCGAAAATGTTATATCAACTGTTCCACACAAACTCCAAATACATACTCGACTCGATAAAGATATGGGACGGCTGATTATTTTTATGCGATTACGATGTTGGTCCCATGGAGAAAGTTGTTCAATTTGATGGTCTGTACCACACCCGTACATACGACCACACCTTTCTGATACAAGCTGTACATTTGATATTATTTTATAATTATTTATGCGAAGTACTTACAAATGAGTCTACTTACTCTGCAGTTTATAACTTACTTACAACCATTTTTATTCTCTTTGGAATTTATAACTTTCAATCTAGTCCTAGAACTGGTCTTGATCTCCTCTCGTTAACGATAATGAAGTTGTTACACGGACACATAGCAAGTATAATTCAAAACATAGTAGCATGTAATAAGTAGGTAGGTACCTAATTTCACCGGATCATTTATAGATTTTACTAACTTGCTTAGAAGAAACTAGACGGCTAGCTCCACAGGTAATAAAAAAATAATGACTAGATAAGTACTTAGCACGATCGATATTGACAAATCTAAACTAATATTATAAAGAGATAGAATTTGTGAGATTGTTGTAAGGCACCACTGATCCGAAAACTCTCATTCATGGAAAGCTATAGGTAGTATTGCCGAGTGTCTTATGATATATTTTATCCAACTCAAAATCAAAGCATTTACTGTTACAAAATATTACTTATCTACATAACATTCATGTTGAAATTAAACATGTGAGAGCGATGTAGAAAGACGTTCACTTTAAAAGCGTCAATCATTATGCAAGAAATTCCACGTGGATGAATTAATAATAAATGGTTCGATTACTGTCGTCTTTACTTCCTCGAGTTCTGAGGCTAGATTACTGAAATTGACTAATGTAGTTGTATGCTATTTTATTTTATCCTCCAGATAATGTTCTACGGAATGTCAAGGCAGGAAATACCAATTATTATTATTCACCTTCTCCTAAATATTTGAATGTTATTAAACATTTCACCCACACCTAGATAGAACTGCATCTTACATTAATGACAATCTTTTCAACTAAATGGAAAAAATATATCTCCAGTCTTGTATGTCTTTTTCCATTTTGTTTTTTCGCTCTCACTGTGTCTATGAAGATAAGATGGCGATATAGAACAGGTATTCGCTCGTTAACGCCGATGAAGTTGTTACTCGACACCTAGCGACTACTACATCACCTAGGTATTTAACTAAAACCTGACTACGTAGAATATAATGGGTGGTAACGAAGATATTGCGGTTGTGAGTATAAATGCAGCCTGTGGAAAGTTGTTAATAACATCTAGTTACTCGATATCATGTAGATGGGTTTATGCCAGACATTTTGAGTGAATTGGCTCGATATTTTTATGCCTAATTTTCCCAAAATACGAATTTTATACTTACCCACGTTTTTAAATACCAATAAAGATCCGTAGTGGCGCCTTTTTTATTGACCAGAGAGTGATTTGCGAAGTCCTCTCCTCTCCTTGCATGTGCCACGATCCAGGCTCCTTTTACAGTCTCAAACAGGTAGGTTTTAGAGAACTGTGCGAAGCAATAGAATAATCAAATAGGAACACGTAATTTTGATGACCAATTTGGTCATCAAAATTACGTGATTCCCATTCGTTTCGGCTATTATTAAAAACATTTTTCTATCAGAGAAATAGAGATGAACTTCCAAAGCCCCAAGTTCACTGAACCTTCTTAAACCAAAGCATTAATTATACAGCCACGTTAATGAGAAAGCTGGACACATTTTATCTGTTATTTTTTCCCTGCACGTCTCACGATAAGGTGGCAATGGCGGCGACTTTAGAACGTGAACACGTTCGCGCCAATGAAGTTGTTATACTCGCTGTTGCTGGCTCGCGCCTGCTTTTTGTTCCACACCCTGTTTTTGTAAGAAAAGATCAGGTAAGAAAATAGGAGCATGTTTATAGTTGCACGGGACTGGAAATTGCGGTAGAGAACGTGTATTTAGTCGATTTTGTTGTTATTGTATTGGAAAACTATAGAGACTTTTCTAATCAAACTTTCAATAAACCTTAGATAGACTAGTAGTAGGTATCTTAGTTACTCAAAGCCTTTTTGTGTCAAGTGTTTTGACTGGCTGACGCTACTTATATGAAACAAGGATATGCATAATATGGGATTTGATAGCACATTTACTGATCAGTTTTTTGGAAATCGGAGATCAGTTTGAATAATAAAATATGTAGTGTTAGGCAGAGGTGTACCATAGTGGCCTTTTGCGCCTGATCACTTAAAAGTTTTTTCGCCTAAATCCTGCGGTGGCGCCAAGCCACGCCCCTTAAAGTTTTCGCCTGTTAGGAAAGCGATAACGCAATTAGTTTATCTATTATTAATAACCAACTTATATTAACAGTTTGCACCACACACATAAAAATTATTAGTGCTACCTGCATGACTCGTCACGTGTATTCCTTTTGTGAATTTTACGGGCTACCTTTTTGACCTTGGTGCAGGGCTAGAGAGCGCTTCTATTTTTTGAGTGCAACCTAAAATTAATTTAGTGGTGGTCAGGCGGGACTCGGGAGTGTCCGCGATAGTACCTATTGTAAATCCATATTTCGCCAGTTATGTTATTGTTGTTGTGTATGTGTATCTATCTAAGTAATTATTATAATTAAGTAAATACAGCATAGAGAGATAGAGGGTACACCAAAATCAATGTACAAAACTTCCTAACTTAATAATGTAGATTTACCCACGTAAGTATGGAAAAATGTACTGTAATTACTTTTTTGTCAGTAAACTACTTACGCTTCAAGATATTGGAACATGCTATTGCTCTCGTAATATTATGATGCTCAATTTCTTCCGCAACAGTTTCATAGCCTTCGGGCTTCGCCCTGCTTGTAATGACTTCGCGGAATATTTGCCACGAAGTCATATTTTCAATCTGACGCGTGTTGCATGAGCCTGGTTTTAAGACCGTTACAACAATGATCGAGAATGGCTGAAGCTACGGCTTTCTAGTAAAGCGGTTCCGTCTTTTGATAACGGCCGTTATGAAAATCTGTCATTTTCAGCAGTATTTGACATTAAGGTGCCAAAAAACGCTGTATTTGGACCGTCGTTATTGTGTGATCGTTCCTACTGCGATAATACTATTGCAGTAGGTTATCCCTTAGTTTTATAAGTGTAAAATAAGAATTTCTACACTTATTTAACACTAAGAACTAGTGTTAAATAAGTATAGGTACACTTATTTAACACCTATCACAACATATTATTCTAAAATTAAAAAAAAAATATAGTAGGTACTTGACAAAGTTTTCATTTTGTGTTCAAACCAACAAGTGCGTTTTATCATTATTTATTCAATGGTAGACTAGGTACGAATAAAATTTGCATTGATTTAAAGTAGACATACAGATTTATTTCATGTCCTAATAATTTATAGATAAGCCGGGCAATAATAAATCATTCTCGCAAAATTATCATAAACATACCAAAACAATGTGAACACAATAGACCGCGTTGACACATGAAATGCAATACCCGCTCAAGGCGCTCCTCTTTATAAGGTAGGACCACGTTACATTCCGAAAATAATTAATTAATTCCATGCCCTTAATAGTGCTAGATTTGGAAACTTCATTGGCATTATATAAAGGCGCTTCCTCGCCGGCACCCTAATTGCATAACACACACAGTATCAATCTCAATCTGAATAATTTTGAAGGATATTGCTTAACCATCGATTCATATATTATATTCGATTTTGTCTGCTCAACAACGGATATAACGCACTAAATGTTTTTGATAAATCTAAATGAAAGTCATTGCTAGTGTGTTACGCAATCAATCCGCTGGAGCATGCGCCTGTAGCCACGACCTTACCGTGTTACTTCTACCTATTTAATTATATGTATTAACTTAGCCTGCTAGTTTTAAATATTTTATCTAGGTGCACGGCGTAGCAGATCGCGGCCTGCGCAGTCTACTTACAAAGCTCTAGCCGTTACCACGGAATCTTGGATTATTACATGGTGTAAATCTAATCGACTTAAGTCGACAAAGTGAAGTGACTCCTTGTATGTATGGACAAATGACTATCCTACTTCCTACTAATCCTACTTCCTACTAATAATATTATAAACGCGAAAGTTTGTGAGGATGGATTTTTGTTACTCTTTCACGCAAAAACTATTGAACAGATTTGGATGAAATTTGGCATACAGATAGTTTATAACCAGGATTAACACATAGGATACGTTTTATCCCAATTTTCCCACGGGATCGAGACTTATGCGGGTGAAACCGCGGGGCGATGCTAGTCTAACATACCTAGATACTTATGTGAAATTCAAAAATAATCGAGTCTGCTTCGTTGAGTTGAGGATGCACCCCTTGAAAATAAACTTGCCGGCGCCCATGGGTGCCTTAGTATTAGGAAACAGGAAAATATTACAATGTAAAGTCCAGAGCCAATTTGCAACAATGTTGAGGAAGTGTGCGGTTAATAGGCCGGTCTGAAATCGGCCCAAGCGCACTTTTGTTTTATAGTCATGTTAGTCGTGAGTCTTGACCCTTTAAATAAGGGGCGTTAAACCAATTTGCTGCTGTGTGAATGGTAATTAGCCCCGAATTATGTTCAGCCCCTTAATTCATTCAGTGACTTATGATTTTATGAAGCACGAATTACTCAAAACAATAGGTACCTATGTAGGTATGCAAGAGCAGCACTAATAAAGCTCTAAAGTGTGATTTATCAATCAATTGTCATTTTTTTATGCTTTTAAAGAAGCCAGCACATTAAGCTACCCCAATCGGTCAAATTTCTTTGACAGATTTTCAACTTTAGTACAAAAGAATAAGGTTCATATTCAATTGGGGAAATTTGACAGATTGGGGTAGCTTGATGTGCTGGCCTCTGTACATAATACATATATTTAGTGTTAACTTGTACATTTACCAGAATAAATCAAACAATGTCAAATGATACAAAGCCTCTAAACCGGAAGGTCATTTCTTGTAATTTAAAACGTTCATAATCTAGTCGCAGTCTCATCTCTGCGACAAAAAAATATCAAAACTTGTCAATATGTAGTGAAATTAGAGGTATTTTTGACAGATTGAGACTGTGAACGTTCTTAAAATTATTAAGATGTTATTTGATACCTATACAGGGTGTCCCTGGAAGTATGGATCAAATCGAATAGGGGCGTGGGCAAAGTCATTTCCAAACTTTTTGATCCTGAGAATGATTGAGAATTATTTTACGGTTTAAAAGTTGTGACCAATTTTTTTCAATCGTTTCGCATAGTGCTCAAAGAAAAAAAATCATTAAAAAAACTATCAGAGCTGTCTAAAAAACTTAAATTGACAGTTCCTGGTACTTTTTTTTAATTGATTTTGTTCTTTGAGCACTATGCAAAGTGATTGGAAATAACAAAAGTTGGTCATAACTTTTGAACCGTAAAAAAATTCACCAACATTCTCAGGATCAAAAAGTTTGGAAATGACTTTGCCCACGCTCCTATTTGATTTGATCCATACTTCCAGGGACACCCTGTATAGCAAAAGAAGCTACTTCAACATTTAAATGTAATGTCTTTGACATTTTGTAGATTTTTTTTTCTTTTATACCTTAATCGAAAGCATAACACCAGATACGGCCAACTGCCACAGAACATAATCGTGATTCGTGAACGACAAAAACCCATCAAAGTAAGCAATAATTTACATAACATTATAATCAATTCGAGGGATAACATCCGGCACACGTGTGGACGGTACCTACCTACCTACGTAACTACCTACGTACTGTCCACCCACATCCACCCCCCTTTTGGATGGCGCCTCAACTTAAGCATAGACAATTTAAACGCAATTGTATTTTAATTAGCCCTCAATGAATGTAAGCCTTATCCTTTTGGAACAATCAACGGTATAATTTTGTATAATAATTCCGTTTGTGTAATAGGAAGACGTTTATAAGGTGTGATGACCCCGATTTTTTCTCAACAGTTCTGTTGAAATACTAATGTTGTGGTTTTTCAGAGAATTTATTAAACTTGCATAGTGTCAGGTTATTTTCAAGACTGAAAAATGTTAAAGTGGTTTGAAAAAAATTGTCAGCATTAGCTGATTACAACTTAACAAACCTGAGGCTTACTCTTGAAATCGATCCTAAACTCTATCGTATTCTAATCCGAACCAATTTCAATTCCAATCTTCAGAAAACTGCAGGCTTACTCTTGAAATCGATCCTAAACTCTATCGTATTCTAATCCGAACCAATTTCAATTCCAATCTTCAGAAAACTGGCACTATTGAACGAAATCGAGATTGAGATTGGAATCGACTGCATGTTCGACTACACTGATTGACATGGGGTGGCCATACATATGAAAACGTTAATTACCAAATTTATAAATATTGAATAACTCGTTAAATCTATTATTAAATCTATTCTGATATTTATTTTAACATAAATAACCATATAAGTGTTCTTTGCTTGCATTTATATGTATTTTAATACTAAATATTTAGGCAGCGGTGGCTCATTGTGTATGTCATTGCCTACGTTATATTAAAAAAAAACTCTTCTCGCGCATTTGTCATCCACTTAGAACACTTACGTTCATAGTTGAATAAAAAGTGTGAATTATTACTGTTGCGATAAACAAAAGTTTCAAAGCGATGTTATCTGAATGTTTTCAAGTGTTTAGTTTGGAATGTATTAAAGTATTTTTCTATGCACAAGTTCAAGTAAGTTTTATTTTAAGACGAGTATTCAACCGAGGAAGACGAAAATATCAAGGTAAGGCCACAATTGTATTAAATATACCTATTGTAATTTCTTTGTATTTTAATATTAAACACTTTTGCTCAATACATACATTTATTGTTCTTACAGGATGAGTAGGCCAACACACCAACAGCTGGAGAGTCTGGTAGATTTCCTGGTACAGAACCCAGGAATTGCCAAGGGGTTATTGCGCACTGCTCATGCTAAGCAGGAAACAAAAAGAAAGTGGAACGACATAGCAGTATCCTTAAATGCACTAGGCGGTGCACAGAAAGATGGTAAAGGCTGGGCTAAGGTACTGTCTACACACTAATATTTTTTTTTCATATAATTTTACGACAACAGTTACAATAATTAGTACATTTATTCCCTTTTCAGTATTGGGCTGACAAAAAGCACACCCTAAAGAAGACATGTAGCGAGCATGCACAGTCGATGAGGCGTACAGGTGGTGGGTCTGCAGATAATTTACCTACATTAACACCCATCGACCAACGCCTGGTAGCAGTGATGGGGGGCCTTCAATTTGCTGCAGGAGACAGCCATGTTGCTGCCAATCCATTTCCCTCCACAGTAAGTCATTTCAGTTGTAAATTTTAAGACATTGTAAACTTGATAAAAGTTAACACCTTGATAATGAAGTACTTATTCTATAATTGCAGAGCCAAAGCCACAATGACATCCAAGTGGAAATTATCATTCCAACCGAAGATGTCAATATGGAAGCAAATGAATTGGAGTCTCATGCTTCTCCCAACCAAAGTGTAGAGACTGTGAGAGGTAATAATCTTTCAAACTATGTATGCCATCTTTCATGATGATATAATTATTTATATAAATGTTATTCATTTTATTTCTCAGTTACACCACCAAGAGAACATAGTCCTGGAAGAACCAGCCTGCCCCAGGGACAGCGTGTCCGATCAAGGACTATGTTAGATCAAGACCGGGAGAGATTTTCAGAGATAGAGAGGCAGAGGGTGGAAGCAGAAACTATCACAGCGAGGGCCTTGTCTCGAGCTGTAGAACAAATGGAGGGACTTACAGCAGCCATAAGAGAAGGCTCTCAAACTGTGGCAAACGCCCTAAATAATATTGCTGATGCCCTGAGACAAAATAGCCAGTAATTAAATTTATAATAATAGCTAATGTAAGTGGTACTAGTTTAGAATTAAAAATATGGAAGTTGTTCGCGACGACACGTCACAATTTTATAGTGTGTTTTCTTTTCATTAACTTAAATTCATAGTGATAATATTGCTAAATTAAGCAAAAATTTGTGATAAAATAGTGATTCAACGAAAAATCGTAAGTACAACCTTTATAAACCTCAATTATGTAGGCTATAAAGCCGTAATTTATCGTTTTTTTTACGTAAAATTGATATCTAGTTCTCCTGAAAAGCCTACGTGGCAGGTAAAACTTTAGTTTGTAATATTTTGTAACTATGGTTTTACAACCATCATTCGAAGGCGCATAACGCCCTGAAAAACATAATTGTTTTATTTTAAATATTGTATTGTTTTAGGTCAATAGACCAGCCTGAGGTATCCATAGGTAGCTCGTAAATTGGTTTAGTGCTTTTCGAGTAATTTAACTATAAAACAGTTTTTTATTAAAAATTAATATAGATTATAATATAGATAATTATGTAAGGAATCCAACGATGTATGACATGTCTTATACTGTACTTGTATAAATAGGTATGGTGTTTAGACCTAACTTACGATGTGAACAATATAAAAATTGGTTATGTGTGTGGTGTAAATACCTTTATGTGAATATAAATGAAAATTACTTAATAAAAAGGCTATAATTATATTTATTCAATACACTTGTTAATAATAATTAGACATTACCTTTTAAACTTAAGCTCTGTAATAATTGTACCATGAACTTCTATAATTGGACGTAGTTATGCAAAAAGGATCCAACACACACCGAAAATGAGTTAAGTATACCAAACTGCTCGTCAAGGTCTAT
Source organism: Globia sparganii (assembly GCA_949316385.1). Taxonomy (NCBI): domain Eukaryota; kingdom Metazoa; phylum Arthropoda; class Insecta; order Lepidoptera; family Noctuidae; genus Globia; species Globia sparganii. The sequence continues at coordinate 9,633,680 of OX438670.1, forward strand.
ATTTTCGATTAGCAAAAACAATCCAAGTAAAATACGAATTTTCAATGTCAAAATATTCGTATTTTACTTGGATTGCTTGGAACCTTGACAAGCAGTTTGATTTACTTAACTCATTTTCGGTCATGTTGTGGGTTGGATCCTTTTTGCATAACTACGTCCAATTTATAATAAACTTATTAGGTAACTTCATTATTATTTTAATTTTTATTAACCCTCAGCACAACACATTACATTATTAAATACTTACACAATATAAATCAAACGACACAATAGAATAATAGTCTTAAAAATAATAAAAGAGTTTAAAAGTCTTGGTCACAAAAATATTTACCTATCTTTATAAATAGTATGTATAGTGAAAGAAAAAAGATTAATTTACAAAATAAGTTTCATTGAATTAGGTTTTTAATTACATATAATAAGTTTTAGCGAAAAAAAATTTCTTACACAAGAAAATAATAATTCAAACTCAAACTCAAAGCATTTATTTCAATTAAACCATTTACAGGCACTTTTGAACTGTCAAGAAGTCGGTCAGTCAGGAAAAAATGAAGCTAGTTACCCATTCCAAAGGGTAGTAGGTACCTATGGAAAAGAACGGGCAAGAAACTCCATGGACACTCTTTTTAAATTATATTTTTACAAAATTATTAGTTACGTACATCATATGTTGAATTTATAAATATGTGAGAACGATGTAAAAAATAAATAAAAAACAAAAAAAAGTGTCCAGAGTACAGCAAATAGTAACAAAATAAAAATCCAAAAATAAAATAATTAAAAATTAGCCGAGGCAGCTAAAAGATGACCAGCCCCAACCGACGGCGCCCGTTCACGAACATGACGCATGGATCAGCACCATCCAGCTCAACCATTTTGTAGGGAACCGAATGATCCAACACACACGCCACCGTCAGCGAGACACTTGAGCGAGAATGACATACTATCAGCCGCCAGGGCACATTCTAGTCAATGAAAAACATATTACCCGGTAAATGGTAGCCTAATAGTACATAGAACTCACATCTGTGCTATGCAGTTATACAATACTAATGAAGATGCCGACCTGTCCACAGTTCTTGTACAAGCTGTGCACGAGCCTCGCGACCCCTGCGCAGCTCCACAGAGACAGAACCTCGATCCACCTCTAACCCACTCTGTGCCAATTCTCCCATGGGTGGTATGGCATCCACAATATCATCCAAACCCAATCGCGCTCGGTTACAAATGTTATGTAAAACACAGCATGCATTTATAATTTTAGCAGCTGTATCTGGATGATAATGAAGAACTCTATGGCCAAGAAGACATCTCCACCTATTTTTTAAAACCCCAATTGTGCGCTCAACAGTATTGCGAGCCACACAATGTAGATTTGTGTAGTACTCTTCAGCTGAGCCTGGCGGTGCATCCACTATTGGGGTCATCATATATTCCCTTTGAGGATAACCGGAATCACCCATAATTATATTAAAATGACTTAGTAGTTATTATATATAAGTACAAAATTCATTGTAGACCAGTAAATTAATTTCCAATTTGAACAACTATATGAAATGCTTACCGAGTAAAAAAACTCTTTCTCCTGCATTTATTAAATGTAGTAAGTGATTCTTAACAGGATGTTGGTTCCAAACAAAAGTATCATGAGAGGCTCCACCAAATGAACAATCAACACTGAGAATATTTAGATCTGCATCACAAATCTGTAAAAGAAATACTTTTTATAAGAAGTTACAGTTACTCAAGGGATCGTGTAGACGGGGCACCGCAACCGCGTCGACACCGTACCGCCGCCGCACCTCTACGCTGTGTATACGAGACGCGTAAAGCCCGCCGCCGCGCCGCTACCGCGCTGCCACCGTGCCTCTTGATTTCACCATACCACTTCAAGTTTACGGTTGTTAGTAAAAGATTGCTAGCCACGAAGATCACACATGTCGCATTGACATGTCGTTTAACGAAAAAAAAAGAAGCGCAGAGGTACAGCGGCGGTGCGATGTCGGCACAGTTGCGGCGGCGTCTACACGTGCCCTAATAATATTAATAACTAGATAATTATATAATCTAACTCACAATCAAAACATTTCTCGAATGGTAACCTTTTCTGTTGTAAAACCGCTCTTCATTTTCTGATAGTCTTACAATAGCCACATGAGTACCATCAATACATCCTGTGACTGCAGGAATTTTAAATTTTTCATAAAATCTGAAATTAATTTATTATTAGCTAAATATTCTTAACAAATAAGTAAAAAAAAAGTATTTTAAATCAAAACAACAATGTCTAAAGTATTGAATATTAATATTAAGGTAAAAATAAGTAAGTTGTTAATAACCTTTGTTTAATTAAGTCTCGTTGTCGGCGAGTCGGTGGAAACTTAAGCCATTTATTTAAAATATCATTGGAATTAAGAGCACTTGTCACTTATCGTATTGCTCTCGAAACTGACTGTTGGGACATCATTGTACCTTGTGTCCCACCTACTAATCTTTGGTAGCTGCCTGTGGCATAGAACGAAAGAGCCACTAGTACCTAAAAATAACATTGGTATCGTTATTTACTTAGGTCTACATAAAAAATATCTACCATGTGAAAATAGAATTGCTAGTTTACAAACCTTGTATTTTCTCGGTATGTCGCTACGGCGAGTAGGCTGGAGCATCAAAGGTTCTAAATCCTTATAAATCACTTCGAAAAGGTCCTTATTTATTCGGTAATTTTTCCTAAATTCATCGTACGGTCATTGCAAACGCGTTGTCTGCATAACGTGCCATTCGTCTCAAATTCCGCCTTTGTCTCATATCCAACTTATGAGCAGTGTTCAAAATATCACAAATAAGTTCTAAACGTGCCATTATTCACAATAAAAACTTCACAAATCAGCCACACTATCAAACTCGATCCCGAAAAAGTAGACTTTTTGTAATCGTTCAACTTTGACTTAAACACGACTTCAAACTCGATATGTTAACGTCAAAATCTCGTCAATAGTACCGAAAAAAGTGCATTCGATCGAGTAAAGTCGATTTCATTTAGTACCAAAAAAATCCACCCAATACGATTCCAATCGTGCGCTAGTGTAGTATTCAAGAGTGCCAAATGACAAGATTTCGATCCCAATTTCCAATTCCGATTGAGATCGAGTGTCGAGAGTAAGCGTGCTGACTACTTATGTCTTTATTCGAAAGTCTTTCATCATCATCATCATCATCTAATCAGTACCTAATTATGTTGAAGTCGGCTTCCTGTTTCACCGGAATATCAGTATTTTATATAAAGCTATTGCCAATCTGACCTCCACAACCCAGTAACTGGGTTGTGGATGTCAAATAGATTCTAATACGATACCCCGTGGTAAGAGTGGCTGTCAGTTGGTTGGTTGGTTGGTTGTGTTACCCATAACTACTGAAAGTCGAATTAAAAGTAGATTTATTAAAAAGTCTATATTATATCAAATATGTCATTGACTTTTAATTTCGAAAATAGACGCATCTCTTCAAGCTTCGTAGCACCAAGTTTACTTAGTAACCAAACGAGAAACAAGAAGCGATAAAAAGGTAACCTAAGTAAACTCCACATGTAACAATGTTAAAAACAATAACAATATACGAACGTAATAATATTTTGTTGAATAAGTCATACGCGAAAAGTTTTCAAGCCAAGCTGAGAGGAAGCGTAAAAAAGGTATGCCGCGAGCTAAGGCAGGAAGAAATGATATACATTATGGTTGGAGGCAAGCGGCCTCTCCCCGCAAACCACACTGCGCCCGCGCCGCGCCCAGCTCGACGAGTTAATCAGCCATCCGACCGGGGAGCTCAAAGTTTTTGGATGTTGTAGTTCTATTTCAATATTTTATTTGTTTTTCTAAATGTACAGGCTATCACTGCTGAGGGGTTGTAAATGTTTTGTAAATTTTTGGGGAGAGCTTGGCAATACAATATTTGACTCTACTTTCTCAGGGTTTATAAGGGTCTCTTTAGTCCTTGGTTAGGAAAGATTTACGAGAAAATCCCGCAAGGAATTCCACAACCAGAGTAACCAACTGGTTGCAGAGCTCCTACCAGTCAAGACGACCTACTACCTCACGTTGACCCAAACATAATTTATTTTACAAAGTTATCTCTACTATGGTCTGTTTTAAAACCATCTGAGGAAATGTCTTCAAACCTTGATCAGCCATGCTCTAAGGATACAGCCTTGTGGGCAGCGGTGAAAACAATAGTTTCAGCGCTGTGACAGCACTGCCCTTAGAGATTAGCTCCCCAGATCAGAGGGGCAATTCTCCTAAATTTAAAAACGTTTACAGTCTCGTCTCATTCTCAATTTGTCAAAAATACCTCAAGTTTCAGTACATTTTTGACAAGTTTTTGATATTGTTGCTGAGATGAGATTGCGACTAGATTTTGAACGTTTTTTAATTACGGGAATTGGTCTTCAAATTCGATTCTTCACTAAAAGGAATTAGTAACACTATATTATGTTCCTACACCTGTAATTAGAAGATGTCATCTTTATATTTCACCACTTTTTCCAAAAAATATTGTTGTAACAACATTATTAAATTCTAATTAAGTCTACAAATATTTTCAAATAATAAAATCAAAACACTCAGTTTGTTAGAGGCACTCTTAGTAGCTGCAGATATTTTTTTGGACCCATTTGTTTACGTTTTAATCAGATACTTTTGGAACTAACTAGGTATATCTATTTGAGGGAGTCGCGTTATGTTCGCTACACGTAGCGTCCGTTTATGGCCCTATTGTATTCTTGAAGGTGATTTTTTCTCGGATCAGTCGCGTTACAGCCGTTCTACCTAAAAGTACACTCAACGCTAGAAGAGCTTGTTACTAGAAAAATAACAGACCATTGTGTTTGTCTGTATTTTCCGCTTGTGGAAATCGAAATCAGAGTTATTTCACCTTCGATGATTCTTGAAATTCTCGCTCCAAAAGTTTGAGGTTCAGTGTAGAATAATGGAACATAATGACTCTATCGGCGGCGGCGAGGCGGCCAGCGCTCGCGGCCCGGCCGCACGGCCTTTTTCTACTACCAATGAGTAAGTGCTCATTCTCGGAATAATGTGTGCCTGCCTTTAGACGATATTCAGACTTCTGAATAGTGTGCACGCAACGCGTAGGCATTTTAAATGCGAACTTTAAAGCTGCTACACAAAGCTTCATGAGAATAAAAGGTAGTTTTTTGACGAAGTACTTGTGAAGTATAATCCATCCTCAATAAAAACAAAAATTTTTTAACACACTTATGAAAATTAGTTACCTATAATAATCACACACCCAACACTCATTATAAAAACATTCAAGCAATTACCCAAACGTCAAATACAATAATACGAAGCAATCAAACACGTAACCGAACGTCAGATCAAAGCTAAACTTTTTAATGAAGCCTTCATAGGCGCGCGCGCAAGCGGCTCCACAAAGACAAGCTCCGCTTTGATGTCGCCGACGCGCCGCGGCGACAGCAGAGGCGATGATGCCTTTATAAAAACTCAATCATTTATTCCCGCTTTAGGATCGTTCGGTGGTTTGACGAGTCTATCAACGACTCTATCCGCGCTTGCGCATCCCTGAACTATAAATTATTATAATAACCTTACGGCGGCAATCGCGATTTATGGCTGCAGTTCTTTTGATCGCTCAAATGGGTCGAGGTGTTAAATTTAAAGTTTTATCAATAAAATTCAAATTAGTGCAGCTGATGCTACGTTTTTCTCGTGAACTATACGCTCATCATACTGTTCTGAGGAAAACATAAATATGAAATGGCATAAATCTTGAAGTTGTAAATAACTTTTAACTAAATGCTGGGCAGACTCAATTTAGATTGCCATCGACAAGCTTATTATAGAAAGCATTTTTTTTTCTAAAACTGAGGGCCTATAATAATGTGTCATACAACCAGCAGAGATACGATGGTAGAAAAGTAAAAAATGTATGGGACTGACATAAGCTACCAAAAAATTAATGTCAATCCTGTTTAAAGTCATTGCAGAAATACGAAACGCTTTGAAAGCGATTGCAACTTGTATATACAAGGTGTAACATAATTAACACAAGACCTCATACACCCCAATTAGAGTATTGAGTTAAAAGTATAATATTGTATTATACTTTTAACTCAATACTCTAATTGGGGTGTACAAAACTTACTACTAAAACTTATTATAATTACTTAATATAATATATATTTTTAAAGCTTGCTATTTTTATTAAGAAAATAGTGTCGACACTAGCATTACATTATGCATTTAAAATTGAGTCTTATTGCCTTGAAATAAGATTTAATTTTATTTGGCTCATTCGGCGGTTAGTAGGAAAAAATACATAATTTTTGAAAAAATACCTATATTATAAAGTTACTGATATCGATTCAGTAGTCAATTACGAACAAAATACTTTTAGGACTTGCGTTTATTCTTTTATACAATGTATTATATGTATTATACAAAGAAAATGCATTACATCTAATGCACGTATCTCGCTCAACCCACTTAGTATTCCGCTTTATTCTGTAAGTGTAAATAGATTTATTATTGAAAGCTGTGTCTTGAATATTCCGTAACAGTGTTAGTACACAATATCTCCATTGACATGCGCGTCCACGTCTTCGCATTTTTGTTTTAACAACGGCCCATTGGAAATCGCCGCTCAGGTTGATTGGCTTTCATAATTCCGTGCTAAAAAGCTTACGTAATCTAATCGTAAACCCATCGCAAAAATGTAAAGAAAAGTAATTAGGTTAACCCGGAAATTATTATGAAAATGAAATTATAGAAAGTATAGCGAGATCATGGACTTCTTCCATTGCATGTGTCCTTCTACACATACTTAATTCCTTCTTTTTGTTTTTTCTGTAATTTTGGCTCCGAAAGAGTTCTAATTTCAATATATGTAATTTAAATTATATCTGTATATTTTCAAAAATGATACTGAAGACACCATTCCCTCGTTCTTGATACATACACAGACTTTAAAATTCAATCACGAAACAGCCCAAAATCTAAAACATAATGACTTGATTACTAGGTAGTTAGGTACTTTAAGAATGAAACACGTTATAATTATTAAGTTTATTCCATGCGATGTGTTTAAATCAACTCCCATAATATCACTGTTTTTTTTTTTTCGAAACAATAAACCTATTCGATATCATTTCAAAACTTATTCTAAATTCGCTTGAATTTTCAAATGCAGCTGGAGTTATTTACTGCCAGCCCGTATAGCTTAAGGTCGGCTTTTGCAGACAATCTTTACGGTACTAATGCTAAACACATGTTCAGAAAAAAATATTCACAACTTCTTGCTCCTACAATGCCAAGTCCGCATCATTGTTTATTTTATATTGTTATTAGTGGTTCTCGGAAGGGTGAACAAGAGCAATCATAACAAATCTCCAGTGGCCCCTTAACTCCACAATAATAGAAACGCGACTACGTTTGTTTGTAAACTATCATCCGTATAATTATGTTGGATCCAATGACTATACTGGACCATATTGCATGGTCGTGCTAAGGCAGAAATGTAATGGAGTTTAAAGAAGAGGTGAAAAATAATTTTATACAAATATACGCGAACGACTAATATAAATATAAACTGATCAAAGAAGAGACTGCAATTTTATGAAAGCAGGGAAAAGAGCCCAAAAATTTTGGTGGGAGATGATACTAATGAAAGTAAACATTACTTTCATCTGCGGCGTAATTGCTTAACACACTAATAATAGCAATGCCTTTCATTTTGACAGTTCGACAACATTTATTGCGTTATACAAATTCAAATTTGTACGATCGAACATATGAAGCAATGGATTAGCAATATACTTATAAATGATTCAGATTGTGATTGAAAGTGTATTACGCAATTAGGGTTCAGAAGAATTAATCACAAAATAGGTATACGTTTCTTGCATGCTTAGAACTAAGCTTCAATGACCATTCGCCTTAATCGTCTTCAAACGTAAGTACTTAGCCATGGTCTATTTCAAAACCTAAACAAAACATATTGAACCAACAATAATACAATCACTAAAAAAAATATTTGCAAGTATTAGGTACCTGCCTTTCAATCAGCAAAAAAATGAGGATAAACTTGAAAACCCTTAATGTTAAGTACCCTGTAATTACGAAGATTTCGGAGGATCTTCTATTGTTAAAGAAAAAGCGCCAAGCTACGGGGACGGTCAGCTACTAAATACAATAAATTCATACAATCTTCAGAGATTAGACGGTAATCTTTAAAAACGCCGGCGTCCGATGTTGAAATAAGCAGGAAACGCACAATACTAATAAGCAGACATTAGTGACAATAAAGAACATAACCCTCTTTTAGCCGACGCAGTTGGGTAATAAGTAACGCCGGTAGCGTATTGAGGTCGGGACTCTTAAGAACTTATTCGAAATTTATTATTCGAAGATTATAGCCATGAAGATGACATAAACGAAGATAATTTTAGAGTTCTTATGACCGTTTGGATTCCGGAAATATTATTCTCTTTGTAGACGTCGTTTTGTGTTTTCTTTTTTTGCTTCTTTTTTTTATAGCATCTTTGGAACAGCTGCCTTTATTTTGGGTGCCTGGCTAGTGACTGCGGCAGCAATTTGACATCTAGATTTTAGATTTTCGAAGGTCCTGAACAACCCTTTGAAAGCTTTTATGTTTAAGCAGAACTTTGTAGTGAATGCTGCTCTTAAAACAGCCGGGACGAATTAGAGGAAATGCCAAGACCCAATCTGCCCGTCTTCACTAGATATAAAAGGAGCTTTTCTGCTTACCAAATACATATAGGTAGATATAGTTATATTCGTTAATGTAATTGCTGGTGAACTTGCTGATCAGCAGGGACCACTCGTAGGTGCATAATACACACTTTTATGAACCTGGATAAACATTAAATCAATCTGCCTAGCCTTTTCCCAACTATGGTCGACTTCCAGTCTAATCAGAAAAAAATATTATTATTAGTGTGTATCGAAAAAACTAAAACACTAGTGGAATTTACTAGCGATAATCACTAACGATTCGGAAGAAGAGTGGGGCGCGTCTTCGTGGATTGCACTACCTATAACAGCTGGTTACCCAGTATTTTACATGGAGCAACCACCTGTCTAAGTTCCCGACCCAGTTACTAGGTAACACGAACACACGATACCCCTTGGTAAGACTGGATATGAGACTTTTGAGCTCCTGACTACTCGTAACGACAAAAAAATGTCAAATGTCAAAGATCTACGAATGATAGCCGGCTTTTGCATTCCGAGGCATGGAGGGGCATTGAAATGTCATGGATGGTCACCCATCCACAAACCGACCGCGGCAAACGTAGGTTAACCTTTGATCGACTCGTGCGACTGTTATTATTTAGCCACGAGCCCCAACCTGGGTAAACCTTAAGATGTTAATAAAACATCTCAAAGAAATCAATCGACTGTAATCAATCTACGACAAAACCGATACCAAACAAGCAAGAACAACTTTTAATAATGATATGCTAATACCAAACAATCCACCAAGATAATGACGCAAGCTGCGACTAAACCCAATCTATTATTCTCGTTTTTAGATAAGACAGCCCTACTTCTCGTGAGACACGACATCCATATCTCAGATAGTGGGCACCTCTCCATCACGGACCCGTTATAATATAACCAAGTAAAGACTACTCGTGGTTCTACTTTAACTATGTTTCTGATACCTTGCCTAACGGTTTTACAACATTTACAACCCGGTCAGCTTAGAATGTTGACTGTTTCAACTTTTCAAGTTTGGCGTTTAAGAGGAAATGCGGTCACGCGTTTATTCCATAAAAACGTATTCTTCTGTTTTCTTTTTGGATAATGAGTTAGACTCTAGCTAGAGCAAAAGTTCGTTTATTTGGTGTCTTTTTCAATACTTTTTTTTCTAAAATTAATTTAAGTAGGTACGCCATAAAACAAATCATAGGGCAGTGGAAGATATACCTAGTGTGGCAGGGACCATGCATTTAGTACAGACGCCAGCACATCAAGCTACTACAATCTGTCAAATTTATTTAATAGATTTTCAACTTTATCGCTAAGGCATAAGGTTCAAAGTTGATTAGGAAAATTTTACAGGTTTGGGTAGCTTGATGTGCTGGCGTCTGTACATGATTCTAGACCCCCTAGCGTAGAAATGTTTCGTTGGTTATCAAAAAAAAGAATCAGCTGTTGTGTGCATACATTTTGACCGCAAGGTACGGCTCGATTCAAACTTTATGGCGGCACTGAAGTGCGCTACTATTCGTTGCGCTTTACCCCACCCTTCACCCCCGCTGACAGGAGAATGTGTTACTGCACAGCGACTCGCCTCATGTTGCGAGCCGCCATAAAGTTTCAATCGGGCGTTACTTATACTTTTCTACGAACCAGCAGATTTTTTGGATTTTTTTTTCCAACGACCACATGACCACGTTTCCTCTTAAAACAGCTGTACCTACCTACTTATGAAGTGCGTTGCCTCTTTTGGCAGATTTTTTTGCTATTTGGCAATGTGGAATGTGGTTTATAGATATCAGTAGGTAGATATAATTAATGTGTTTGCTTTAGTTAAACTAATAAAAATACAAAAAATTCGCGCTTGAACACGAAGTTGCGCACACCAGCCCGATTAACAATAAAATACAATAGTCAAATTCAATTTTTTATTAATAATCAGAATATACAACAACAGCTTGGACTGTGACCCCGAAACTACGCATTTGCCGGTATCTTAGGGGTTGGAATTTCGACAATTTAGTGCATACTGATTATTCCATAATTGGTTAACATACACTAAACTAAAATCAATCATAATAAAACATGTAAAACACACATTGCCATCAGCGTGAGATAAAATAAAGCAAAATAAAGTCATCAGGTCGTACTAGACAATTTCATTAAATTTTGGTTGTACTTAAGTACTTTGTATGTCGAAAGACTTGTAGAATTTGTCTTAACAATTCCAATTGAAGGTTAAGTCCTTTTTAAATAACACTAGGAATCAGAATCACTCGAATAAATTGCTAAATATAACCGCACTGTTGGATTTTCAACGTTTGACTCAGCGCAGAGCGTTGAAAATCCAACACTGCAACAAGCGTTAATGTTAATGAAAACGGGCATTTGGATTAGCATGTGCAGACTCACCAAAAACCGATACTACATTACTCAGCAACTAATCACCCGATTTTCGCTAAAAATCACAAGGCAACATTACTAGCCCAACGTTCATTATACCTAAATACGATCCTTAGCATTAACTGTAGTGCTAGTTTTGAGCTTTTGAGTGGTAAATGGTAGACCATTTCCATCCAAAGTCACGGTATGGCCAATAGCGTAGTATAATGTAAGGTAAGAACCAGTGTTTATTGCGTTACTAATCGTTGAATAGGTACTGTTAACTATGAGAACTATAATTGAGAAATTCGCTGTGAAGGAAATGGCTGTCGGCAATTTTAAGTGCGAACATATTCATTTCAGCTCATTTGAATAACACGACACTATGGTGGCTGAAATGTCTCGAGTCCGAGTATTATAATATAATAGTCGTCAATGGGACTCGAGACGTTGAAACTCTAATCGTGAAATAAACGTTGAATGATTTCTTAGTTATCAATTGAGACCTCAAACCCCTTTCTTGCGACATTTCCGTCACCACAGAGTCGTGTCAGAGAGACAGACTGACTTACTTCACTAATCTTCTTCAAACTGCTGAAGAAAACTAAAGCTTGCATGTCTGATATGTTTTCTTCTTCTTCTTTTCGTGTCGACGGTAATTTGGTTTAATATTATTATATTGTTTGAGCCTAGTAAGTGGCCAAGTTGATTGCGGCATCACTGGCATTCCTTAGTTTAGGTCATCAAATGTGCTAGTGAACGGGCACTTAGGACAATCCGAATCCATGTTTAAGTAATTACATATAAATAATGGGACTATTGTAGAACGTTAGGTTTTGGAAACAATCACAGTATTAGCGGCTCAGTTTTAATTTTAGGGATGGGTTTTCTGGGTCAAAGGTATAGCCTGTTCCAAAACCCATTTCAGGTTAAATTCATACGCAATTAGTAACACATTCATCTGTATTTAACTAAAAGGTTTAAACTTTATATGGCACCACTATTTCCAGCAATTATTGTTTGCCTTAAAATTAATCTTAATTCTCAAATGAAAAACGTTTCAGGTTTAACTATTCAAATAATCAAATCAATGCACTCAATTTGTAAGTGCCACATACTAGAAATTGGCATTCACAGGTATGCTTTCTGATTCATTTGTTTACATTTTCCTCAAATACTTTTGGAACAGACCATAGGTACGACGCCTCTTCAATCTATGGGACATCATACCGCCGTAAGCGAACTGTCAGTCTCTCATGCTCTTATTACACCATTATTTTCTTGGGATTACATACTCTTACCGTAACAGTTAATGTGAATGACATCTACGCCACACACGCAGCATCAAATCATGGCGCAACGCAACAATGACAGAACTATTCGGCTGGGGCATAATTACTGGGCATCATCAGCGATCATTACGTGGTACAGGCGAGTAATGTTTGGTGACTGAAAGACCACCCACTAACATACCAAATGTACGAATCACCTAGAGGAAATAGTACTGGCCTATTTTTTTTACAAATACTTATTTTTATTTTTCGCTGAAAAGTGAGACAAATTAAAAACTAGGTAAAATTAGGTACCTACGTAAAAATTAAATGAGCGTGAAGATACCATCGTGTGAATATCATAAGTAGGTAAGTTAGATACTAAATGACACTATGTTTTAAAATTGGAGCTTCGGAATAGTACCTGGTTTATGTTATCATATAATTTATTTTTATTCAGATAATTTATTCAGATAATTCAATTAAGAAATTTTTATTCAGAGATCCATTGGGTTAGTAACAATATTCTTAACATAATATGTTACTACTTAACTAATAACATAGACAATGTACAGGGCCTCAAGTCTGCTATTACAATATTATAGTGTCAGAATGGTCTATCATTGATTTCATAATTGTTGATTTTGACAAGATTGATAATCTACTAATATAATGGCGTCATTATGACTTTCCAATGGTCAACCACTGACACTCCATTGAAAGAAATGGCATAAAATTACATCTTGTACATAATGACTTTAATGACTAATGAATACTTAAATGTAATGTTTATTGCAATTTACGAACTTCTTACTACTTCAGATTGCAAACACTAATACGTAATATGGAAAAATATATATTAAATGAAATCTAGCAGAGTTTTTCTCAGACCATTGACCGACCAATGATCGACCATTATGAATTTAGCAGATTACGAACTTTTAGCAAAATGACAATGGGATCGTGTTGGAATGACGAATTTTTATAAAGAGCAGACTTGGGCCCCAAGTGACCTCACAAACGGGCTGTCATATCTCCCGCTATAGCGCTTAGAATACTGCTGGATCTGCCACGGAGTCTGTTTAGCAGCGAGGCCGCTCTCTTACGCCATACAGCATTGAAGCAGTCGGTACGTACCTCAGTGAACATAGATGACGCACTACATAATAACCGAGGCAGAAGCAATAGCACTCTAAATGCGTTGTTACACTGGATCCACAGAGCATTGTAGGCCTTTTGGGTGCAGCTGAACCAGAGGCTCCCCGAGTACAGGGTCAAATTAAATTAGCTAACGAAACTCTCCAAACGTGACGTAGGTAGGTATTGATGTCTAAACACAATAAAATAACAAATAATCATAAGTAACTGACCGTTGGTAGTGCCTAAAAGTATGAGTTGAGAAAATCTATTTTCTTTCATTTTATAGTGTTTAGATATCAATTTATAACCGTCACGTCTGTGAGGTTATCACAAAAAAAAAACTGTTATTTTTAAACTGATCTTTCAAGTGACTATATTCCCTGAGGTCGATGACGCCACAAAAAATCTTCAAATTAATTTCTCTTTTGTTTTATAATGTTTAGATATACCCCTTACCCATCATGTCTGCGGAGTTTCGCTAACTAATTTAATTTGACCCGTATAAGCCGCCCGAACCCAGACGAGAAGTTATCATTTCATGTTTTGAAAACGGAAGTGCCTGCTTAACTTAACATATCTACAGATTTTAATACTAGTCTTGCTGAGATATATGCCTGTCCTTAGGTACCCTATTTTGTCGCCACAAAATAGAGCTTCATAGATATACAAGGTGTAACAGAATAAACGCAAGTCCTAAAAGTAGTTTGTTCACAATTTGACTACTGAATCGATTTCAATTACTTTTAATATAAGTATTTTTTCAAAAATTATGTATTTTTTCATACTAACCCCGATTGAGCCAAATAAAATTAAATCTTATTTCAAGGCAATAAGACTCAATTTTAAATGCATAAAGTAATGCTAGTGTCAACACGATTTTCTTAGTAAAAATAGCAAGCTTTAAAAAAATAAGTTTTGGTCATTGTATTATGCTTTTAACTCAATATTCTAATTGGGGTGTATGGGGTCTTGGGTTAATTATGTTACACCTTGTATAGCACATGCCAACACGAGAAGATTAATGTTAGTCTGCCAACGTGAGATAGCAATTGCCGACATTATACTGTTGCAAAATGTATCTAAGAATAATCTCTTTCGACTATGAGTAATACGCAAATTGATTACAGAGAGCACCTAAAAATAAATGTGTCAATTAAGCTTGTGGAATAAATTAATGTAGGTCGACCTCGAACTTTATGGAAACAAATGTTTTATGAAACTGAGTCATCCAAATGTACACTACATATCATCATCAGCAGCATCCTAATTGCGTAACACACATCAACCACAATCTGAATAATTTTCAAGGATATTGCTAATCTATTGCTTCATATGTTCGAAAAATTTGTCTGTTCAACAACCTAAATAATCAGTTATTGAGCATAATTTTAACACTTCAGTTTTTTAATCTCAGTTATTGAGCAAAATATTTGTTCAAAATTGCAATGTACATCTGCTGCAGTTTTGAACAAATATTTTGCTCAATAACTGGAATTTAAAAAATGTAAGTGTTAATCGACTTTTGTTGCTGACCGTACATATAAGAGTGTTCAAGAAAACACCACACAACTCCTTGAATAATTCAATCAATAGTAAACTTAGTAGTAATAAAGTTTAATGTGAAATGAGCGTTATTTATTAGCGGAAAAGTTAATGTCGCGTCCAAACCATCGTTTCGTTGAAATTCATATAAACGTAGACACAGCTTACAAAACACAACATAAAAATTCAAAGCGCATAAGATTACCAATCTGCTTTTGTATATTTTGCGCATTTAAAACTAAGGAAACAGAATTGATTATACAGGCTGTTCCAACAATACTTGCGGAACTTAAGTCTTAAGAAAATAGATGCTAATTCCTTTGTTGAAGTAATTGTAAAGTAAGCAACGTGTGTAAAAACGGCGGGAGGTTTCAAAATGTTTGTCAGAGACGTGTGAAAGAATATATTTACATATAAAATGACATGACAAGCGTATAGAAAACACTTGAAGGGCTATTAGGCCAGCAAAGTCGCTGGCATTGGGGATTTTCTCCGACATTTTTTTGACGACATGCAAATTAATGGACATCGTATTTCTATAGAAACGTCTTTAGTTCCTGCTGCTTTCTATGGCCCTGTACACTAGTTTCAAAATTAGCTTAAATGTAACTTACCTTCAACTCCAGCTATTCTGTAATGCTCGCACCCATTTTCATTCGGTAGAAGACATAAAGGAGAACTAAACTCAATTGCCGAAAAAGCGTTTAAAAAACCGTTGAAAAAGAAGGTTAAATGAGCTTGAAGTGAACTGTCAATCCCTGGTATCAAGTGGAATGACAGCTCACTAAGACTTCACCTATGTTTCACGGTGTGATTTTTACAGAATACGTCAGCTGTTTCATTTTCTTCTTCATTTTCTTAACGTTCCAATGGCAATCTAGGCAGAATCAGCACAGAACTGGCTTTTTTGCTATGATTAACGATAATAGCAATTCTTTCTTCACATTTCATAACCATACTAACACTTCAAATTCATGGTAACAACTTCACCTCAAAACGCAACATTGTCGTAGACAGTACATACCATAAAAGCTAGTTTCGCAATAACGCCATTACAGACCACAGTCGTTCCCATGGACCACAGCAGGAAGCTGTAAAACATGGAAGCTGAAACGATCGAGGAAACGACAAAATAATTGAGATTACAAGATAAACACCAAACTTGTTTTACATAGGTACGATAAAATAAGGCAGAAATATGTAATACGAGTAAGCAATTGGTACATTTGAAATTTTATGCAATGAAGTTAAGAATAAATTAAAAACACCCATGTATTTGGCCCTAACCCATGAATTTGCCACGAGCCTCAGACGTATAGTTACGCCACTGCTTGGATCTAAATTAATTAAAATTGCTCTTTATTAAAATGCCTAGGTACCTAATGATATATGTTTGGTTGTTATTGGCCGTGGGGACCATTTTGTCCGGCCCTTCTTTATTTCTTTTTCTTACTCCATCATCAGCCCCTGGTCACCATCTATCTATAACCTATTCATTGAGGGCATTCCAAGGAGCCCAAACACGATACCTCTACTGTAAGTTAAGGGAGTTAGGTATCCTGCAAATTTATTTATTATTTATTTAAACTTTTCGCACAAAAAGGTACAAAGGCGGACTTAATACCTTAGGCATTCTCTACCAGTCAACCAAGGGTGGTGAAGAGATTAGATGGCAGGTGCTTTCAAATTCCAGGTGATGCTGCAGCAGCAGTTCAAGGTTTTTCTACTATCATTGAAGTAACGAAATGCCTTCGACTTAATCAGACCTATGGGAGATGCTCATATCAATTCATCAACTAGAAAAGAGCTGATATTCTTCAAACGGCGGAACCGATTTTCTTGAATCATAGCTAAGAACACTCTCGATCAAATCACCTTTCAAACAAAAAGAAATCAGCCATTTGGGAGCTACGATGGCACAGACAGACACATAGATACACACGTCAAACCTATAACACCCCTCTATTTTTGTCGGGGGTTAAAAAAGAAGCGCACAGAAGTGATAAGAGTTAAATATTATAAAACGTGTACTTTTTTGTGCGAATCGCCGTAACGACAAATAAGCCATATTTTTTCACACTACGCGTAAATTAGGCAAAAAAACTAATTGATTACTTGATTAGCCATTTAGCTAATCAAGTAAGTACTTAATCTTAAAATAGTATAAAAAAAGTAATTGTGTAATTTTTCTATTAGATTTGTGGTCTACCTACTCCCTGAGTATCCTGATCCCCGAGGCCCCCGTCCCGGAGGACCCCGAATACGAAAATATTATTAGATTTATTTTTTTCTTTTTTCGATTGTTTTAAACTTGTAGGGTCGACATTAAAAGTTCTTAAATGTATGTGTTTGAAATATGTACATTAATACGAAAGTAGTAAATTAATTAGTACACTAGTAAATTCACCAGATATAGCTCCAGCCGACTTCTTTCTTTTTTCTAAACTCAAATTAGCACTTCGTGGCACCCGTTTTGATTCGGTAGAAGACAAAGGAGAACTTAATTCCAGAAAAAGCGTTTAAAAAATGCTTTGATGATTGGATTATTCGTCCCAGTGATAGATTGTGTAAAACAAAGTTATTTATAATTTTTTCCTGATCATTAAAGTATTAAATAATTTTAGTAAGTATTTAATAAAATTTTGTTTAACATATCACCTGCCGACGGTACTTTTAAGCTAAACTGACTTTTCATGGAATTTATAAAGATAAAAATAAATCGGGGTCCTCCGGGACGGGAGCCTCGGGGATCGGGGATCGGGGCGTAACCCAGATTTCTATGATTTGACTTGACAGAACATTACACTTAAAAATTCTAACCTACTTAATACTTGTACTTTAATTTAAAAAATACAATATCTATTTGCTACTTGGTAGGTACCTATGTATGTCCTTTATTTAGATGTAGATCAAGCTATATAAAAGAATGTCGATTAATTAGGGAATGGGGTATCTTGGGGGGTAATGGGGGCTCCCTTCATTTTATTATCCGACTGCAGTGGAGTCGAGATGTCCAATTCTTGTGATTTTAAGAACGTTCAGTCTGATCTCAATCTGTCAAAAATACCTCTAATTTGCCTACATTTTTGATAACTTTTTGACATTGGTTGTCGCTGAGATATCAAAATCAAAATATTTTATTTCACATACGCCTACAAGGGCACTTATGAACCGTCAGAAGCTAGGTGCACGGTTCCAATTGGTCGTTTCCTATGGAGAAGAACCGGCACGAAACTCCATGGTTACTCTTTTAAAAATAATTGGCTTTTACAATGTTTTCTAATTACAGTAGGTATGGGAGGACAGCTTAGGCCTGTCAGCAAGTACCAGGTACTTAATAAAATAAAAAATGGTCTACAGATCTAAAATCTACAAGGTCTACAATGTCCTCACATTGTAGTTACAAAATCAAAATCTCAAAGAAAGATAATTAAAATATAAAAACCTATACCGATATGATTGCGACTAGATTTTCAACGTTTTTGTTTCAATTCCCAGTACCTAATATTTTTAATATTTTCCAAGTTACAATCCGGAGACATCCAGAAAATCGAGCTTCGTATATCAAAATTACTATTCCGTGTAAGTACATCATATTTCTACTTAACTCCAGTCAACCTGCGCTCCCAAACATTGAACTCTATTAGGCTTATCCCTTAATACTTTTCCATCTAAAGTTATGAACATCTAAACATGTAAACGTCGTGTCGTGCTTTGCGCAAGACGCGGATTAGAGGCGTGGAGCGTCGTGCGCCCGCGCAGGCTAGCGCGGTGGTCCACCGACGACGACTTCATTGCACCACATTTTAATCTCGCTGATGATTCAGTGCCTCCTAAAAATTTTGATAAACGTAGAATACCGTTATTAAAGTAATAGAGACATCAAGTTGTTGGTTGGATTGTAGAGTAATTTGCAGATAAGTTACGACTGTCTTAAGAATTACACACATCAAAAGTGTCTAGGGATCAACATATATTTTTGCAATAACTTTTCTCCTGATTGATATTAATTAAAATTTTCTTTAAGGATTCATCAAATAAAGTGTTTTCGTTTGTCACAGTAACGATAAACCAAGTCACCTTTGCATTAATAAAGAAATTTGCCATTTTCCTAATAAAGGGATTTTTGACATTTGAACCACTAACACAAAAGTTCGAAAAAAAGACTGAAATAACAGTTTTCTCTAAAATTTTATTGGGTAACTTAAACAATTAATAATTCGTGTTTCTACCGCGAACACTAACAACACAAGAACATCGGTTTGGCATACTCAAAATGAGTTCATCCAAATCACACTGTGGAATGGCCGCCCATGTTCGTTGCAACAACAAAAAAAGGTCTTCTTGCGACTGGATACCCTCCATATTCGGCAGAGCTCTTCTCTGTAGCATATCCCATGCATGCTCAATCGGGTTCAAGTCTGGCGACTGAGCAGGCCAGGGCAGGACATTGATGTTAGCTGCGGCGAGAGTCTGTCTTACAACTCTTGCGGTGTGCGGTCGTGCATTATCATGCATTAACTGAAATAAGGGACCGATTTGCACTTGTAGAGGAACGATGACGTCTGATACAATCGTCTCAGCATAAATTTGAGCGTTGAGGTTGCCTCTGATCCAAATCAACTCAGTTCTTCCGCCGATCCAAATACCCGCCCATACCATGATGGTTCCACCACTATAAGGATGGACTTCCTGGCAGGATTTTAATCGCTGTTGGCGTCCAGGGGTTCTCCAGTGTCGTATACGTCTTGTATCCGGTCTCATACCAAAACGAGACTCATCAGAAAAGCACACGAAACGCCATTGTTCTTCTGCCCAATTTCTGTGTTCAAGAGCCCATTGATATCGAATCCTACGATTGTGCATTGCTATAGGTGGTACCCGTAGCGGTCTTCGGGAATGAAGGTTCACTTCATGCAAGCGGTTTCTGACTGTTTGGTCGCTAATTAAGTTCCCTGAAGAGTGATGAAGCCTCACGGCTAACATCATGGCGGTTATTGTTGGAGCTCTTCGAGTTAAGATTTGAATGTATCGGTCTTGTCTCCGTGTGGTGCAGCGATACCGTCCTCCATGGCGCTCAGCCACGGTACCAGTGCTTCGGTAACGTGTCCAAAGTCGACTGATAACACTCTGACTTGTATTCAGAGCTAAAGCCACAGTACGTTGCCGGGAACCAGCTTCTATCATTCCCACGGCTCTGAGCATTTCTTCCCTGCTTAAATGACGTCGCCGCTCCATAATAACGTTGGTTTTAATCAGTAGTAGGGAAACAGTAGCACTAATAATGTCTTCAATGCGTTGTATGTTTTTATAGGGAAAATATTGACAGCTGATTTTCATCTTTTACTCGAATTTGATTCACAGTTCCTGATTCAAATTATGAAATGCACCAAAAAGGATCCATATAAATTTATAAAATCATAAATTTATTACAAAGCCACATCTCAATCTCAAGAAATCCGCATAAAAATGCTTGATCCCTAGACACTTTTGATGTGTGTAGTTTTAATGCAGGTTTTATGATTCTCGCTACTTTGATGACTCAATTTGCTTACTGTGTGATCTTCTTGTGCGAGATGAGTTTTACGGCAAACTGTTTATTTTTTATAAAATTATGATCATGTCAATAAACCTAAAGTTTACCAAAAATAATTGAGTATTACCATATCAGTACCTTTTGTAATTTTTTCCTCAGTAATTGCTTGACCATGAAGAAATAATTACAGTAAATTATATAGCCATTAATTATGATGACCAAAAATAGTTGTCTCATTAAGCTGTTGTTGGAAATAAAGCTACGGTATTCTTAAAGCATAGATATCTTATGAAATGCCGTGACCGACAGATCTACGGAGCCAATTTAGGAATTCCAGCGGGCTATCTAATCATCATATTTCATAGAACACGCACAATTTCGGTTGGTTTTTTATCTCCCGCGTTTCTCCCTATACAAATGGTCAACTTTACTTGAAATGGTAATAATTAGGGTTACATAAGTCGTACGTGGAAGGCTCGCTACATGTAATTGGGACCACCCGCGGAGCCCTGGGGCCGCGCTGCCAGCTCGGGGGGTAAAACAATGCATTATGCGAATTTAGAGCGCGCTCTGATTAGATAATATCGTCATAACCAATAACTGCTTCCTTTGAACTGCAATTGAGTAATTTTCTGCGCATAGCCACGCAGCTGCTGATTGGATTGTGCAACAAGATTTTTTCACTGCTCTGCAATTCTTTAAAACACAGCATTATGCTAATGCTGTGTTTTAAAGTTGGTTCATACAACAGGATCTTAGTCAATACACGATATAGATAGTGCAATCCACGAAGACGCACCCCACTCTTTTTCCTAATGCTTATAGCACAAGTCTGCAACATTCCGCTAGTGTTTTAGTTTTGTTGATACACACTAATTTATCATTAGTGGGTAACTAGTGTCTATCGAAAAAACTAAAACACTTGTGGAATTTACTAGCGATACCTAACTAGTAACGATTCGGAAGAAGAGTGGGGCGCGTCTTCGTGGATTGCACTACATGTTCAAATTAGTATCTAACTATAACTTAAGTGGTGGTGCTATTAAAACATTAAAATAAGACAGTTAGACAGATCAGACATGAGACAGCAACTACCACCAAAGAGTTTTGTCTGTCAGTTTATATAAGAATTAATTTACGAATGTCTACGTGTAAGTGTCTGCCTCTGACCATTTTCCGCTTCAAACCTCATGCT
Organism: Globia sparganii; assembly: GCA_949316385.1. NCBI lineage: Eukaryota > Metazoa > Arthropoda > Insecta > Lepidoptera > Noctuidae > Globia > Globia sparganii. Next base: position 9,655,499 of record OX438670.1, read on the forward strand.
TCTAAGTAATTATATTTTTTTCAAGCACAGTTCCTACACTAAGCGAAGATATAAAGTACAGTGACCACAAAACCACAGACTGTCCGGCTGTCCAGCGATGTGCCGCGCTTGACTTTGGCAAGATAATCGACTCGAATGGTCGAAACCACAACACACAAAAAATTATTTTGTGAGATGTAGTTTCGATTACTATCGGGAATAATGTATTGATTGGTTAGAATTATTGAGTAATATCGTGGAAATAGAAGATTGATGCGGATCGAGGTAGAAACTACAGAACGGTATGTGCTACGTTTCTTTTGGTTCTGTCTACGTTGATATCTCATCCAGTGGCAGATTTACCAGCAGGCTGAATAGGCTTGAGCCTAGGGCGGTAAATTTGGGAACCGATTTTCTTTGACGTTAGTTTCCTGAGGGGCAATTCTAGTAATTTTAAGAAAGTTCCCAGTCTGAACTCAGTCTCAATCTGTAAAAATACCTCTAATTTCCCTACATTTTGACAAATTTTTTGACATTTGTTTGTCGCTGAGATGAGACTGCGACTAGATTTTGAACGTTTTTTAAATTACGAGAATTGGCCTTCAGATGTGTTGCAGGAAGAAGTCTACAAGACATCTTTCCGATGACTTTCTCCTCTTACCTTTCATTGTACATTTACTTGTACCGTTGCACTCAACGGTACCGCAAACTTCTGCATTTTATGGTAAAACACCCAGTTCTCGGCCCCAACCACTAATCGGCCTCTCCGCAATTTCGCTCTCTAACTCATAAAAAAATTGGCTTAGTATGATTGACTGTTATGAAAGTATGTTATGAGTGAGAAGTGAGTGAAATTGCTGAAAATTTTATTCACACTCTTCCCACTACTCTACCCCTCCTCTTGATGTTTCTCAACACCGTGGTCACTCTGTTACAGCTTAAGGAAGTCAGTTGAAGGTGGTTTACATTCAACTGACATTATTTTCAAGCAAGTAGGCAATCTTAGTTGGTTTGGGGTAGGAACGACTAATGATGCCCCAAAGTTGATCGGAAATTAGTACCATTTTTTAAAACCGGCCAAATGCGAGTCGAACTCGCACACGAAGGGTTCCGTACCACGTCGCCGCAGGAGACGCCCTGGGCGTCGGGAATCGACAGCCGATTCTCGGCCACCGTAGGCGTGGGTTAGCGGACGGCGAGCAATGAACAGCTTGCTGTCCGGTAAGGACCAGCCGATCGATTCTGTAAAAATCTCACCGTGATAACTTAGGCGAAGTGAGCGTGAAGTGAGCTATCAATAGGGGTAATCCCTAACATCAGGTGGAATGACAGTTCACTTCACCTTAGTTTTCACGGTGAGATTTTTACAGAATAGCACTGCAGGCCCGGGTCGACGGCGCGTTGTGTTCCACGCACGCCTCTAAGAGATGTCAGCAGCAATTGACGGGGTCCGCTAGGGCCAATGCCTACCAGGGTCGCGGGTTGTTCGAGAGAGATACCGTGGCCCTTGGCACAGGCAACTGAAGGAACACGGGTGGGTTTTAGTCAGTAAAAGTCTGACACGCCCTCCCGCTCCGCCCAGAGCGGGAGAAGTTATTTGATAACTTCCCAAGAAGCGTGTTTTTTTAACTTTATTTTAGTATTATTTTAATATTTAAATACACACTGTGAAAATGTAAACTGTCTATTACGGGTTCATGAAATACAGCCCGCTGACAGACAGACGGACGGACAGCGGAGGCTTAGTATAGGGTTCCGTTGGCACCCTTTGGGCACGGAACCCGAAAAACGAAAACTGCATGCCAGTGAATCACCGAATATAAGTTATTCTTCAGTAGCCATCACTAAATATGATTAAACCATTCGTATACCATACCATTGTTGCCGTTCGTTAGGTTGTAGGTGCGCCATAAGTTTGTAGGCGTGTGACTAAATTACCTGTTGTAGGTACTACCTACAATGAGTTTTTAATTACGTTACCACAATAATGATGACAACATCATGCCGTGTAGGAGTACAGTGTAGACCACCCAAACTCGCATCGTAGGTGTTCCAAAAGGCGAAAGTTACAAACTGAATAAAATAACGTTTCGGAGCCCGTTATTAGTTTGCATTGTAATACATAATAAAGCTAGCTTCTGCCCGCGAATTCGTTCACGTGAAATTTGTTCTTCCCCCGACCCACCCTGTCGCATCTTATCGCCAGTTACAGTTACGATTACTTCGTTTACGATTTGCGTTCTTTGTAACTTTATTTCTTTTTTCTCGGCTTTTGAGAGCCCTAGCGTGATGTTAAGTAGCCTATAGCCTTCTCCGAGAATTGGGCTATCAAATGCAAAAAGAATTTTTCAAATCCGACTGGTAGTTCCAGAGATTATTGCTTTCAAACAAACAAACTCTTCAGCTTTATTAATAAAATAGTCTATAAAGTGTTTCAAAATCAACTCTACAAACTTTAAGAGATGCTTTAGACCATCAAACTGAACAACTTTCACTATGGGATCAACTCTGAAATCACGAAAAAAAATCTGCCGTTTGTCATTTTGGTCAAGTAGGACTTTTGTTTTAAACTGCTATTTTTTTTTTAAACAACTTCAAAGTAGGTAACATACCGTCGACCGTAGGTTCAATTGAGGTAAGGGACATTGGGTATCTTGTCCCTTACCTCAATTGAACCTACGGTCGACGATATCTTGAAAACGGTTAAGTTTGAGGTGCGGTGTTTCATAGTCAAATCAGTCAGGAATGATGGAAACTACAACCTCTTAAAGGATCTAGGTCGACTTAACCTGTAACCCTGTATATGAATTTTGAGTAGGTTACAAAAGTTCAAACTACCGCGACACGAATTTACCTACAACATAGGTCTCTCAACATCCGTCTCTTTTATATCAACCGTCTTCAAAGTTCGTCACATTTTCACACGCTTCTCAATTCAGCGGACATAGCTCTTAAGCTCTCAGGAAATACGCTCTACCGTCGAGTGCTAATCCTCAAGCACCTGTCCCTGAGTTAAGTGGTTCCGTGGCTCAGTGGCTCCGTGGTTCCCTGGTCCTTTGATACGAGTGGCCGTACGTGATCTTTTGGCGAGAACGGATTCGCAAGCCATGGGAACGGATGGGCTGAGTTGCGTAACACTGCTGGGGGTAATGTTGCAAAAAATTTTTGCGGGACTTATTAGGGAATATGGTACTTTAAGTATCATTTCTATAAGTAGGTACTTAAAATCAAAACTTTTGTAGGTAGGGTTTTGTAGCTTTTCAGGGATTCGTCGTCATCATAAAAATCAAAATCAAAAGTCATTTATTCAAACTAGGCTGAGAATCAGCACTTTTCGAACGTCAATTACAAAAGACAGTCAGCTTTCGCTGGGGAGAAGAAGTGGCGCAACAAACTCTCCAGCAGCAGCATCTGCCTAGCCTTTTCCCAATTATTTTGGGGTCAGTTTCCAGTCTAACCGGACGCAGCTGAACAGCAGTATACTACAGTACAACGGTGGCGCGGCAGTAATAGTGCAGTGTTTTGGTATTTCAGGGATTATAAAGAAGATAATTGAACTGGCAATAATGTGAGCTTTAGACAACCCTATGTGGTTCCGTCTGTTAGACGGACAGATGTTTTTCATCTCAATCTCTCAATAGTTATCTTAGAAGGTTGAATTTTACATCTTGCACGTTATTTGTGCTTTTATTTTAGTGGTTGTTACAATACGAAACAGAGGTAGAATTTTAGCTTCATGAATATGAACTGCCAAATCGTTTTACAGAAAATGTTTGTTTTTAAACTAATAATTTCAGTTCAATAAGCAGTTTTAGTTAATTGGTCATCATAACAAAGCATTTTAGAACAACCTTATTGCTTGACAACAATGGTAAAATGGTCTCTTCAACACAATTTTTGTAACTTAGCGTTCAAATTCTTTTCACTATAGGCGTTTTTCTCAGAATATGCTTACGGTTTTCTCGCAAGCTTCATTACTTGTAATACTGTTAATATTGAAAGAATAGGTACCGTTACTTATTTAGTCATGCCACATTACCTCCTTATTAAATAAGTACTTACATAATATACGATAGTCAAAAACCTTTGTAAAAGCGCAGAATTCTGGCGTGTTCTTCCATCTCCGGTTATCTATAAAGGCAGGCTACGCCTGGAGCAGTTGATGCCAGTCTTGTGAAGTGCTTATAATTTCTTTAATAATGTGGGGTTCCAAAAGCTTATATTTTCAGTTCTTTAAACTAGTTTGTGAACAAACAATACGGTAACCTAGGTATTAAAGCTGCAACTTAATTGTGTAATACATTATCAATCTCAATCTGAATAATTTTGAAGGATAGGTACTGCTAATCCATTGCTTCATAATTATGTTCGAAAAATTTGTCTGCTCAACTACCTAGGTAAAATAACGCAATGAATGTTGTTGTACTTTCAAAATGAAAGCCTTTGTTACTGATAGTGTGTTACGCAATTACCCCGCTACTTTTCTAATTTACCACTTCACAACTTCCACAGGGGTAAAATCTTATTTATTTGCCTACGTCGAAATCTGCTTGAATCCGTAATAGGCAGTAGTAATTGTTTGTTTGAATGCGCTAATCTCTTGAGTTGGATTTGAAAAATTATTTTTGCATTTGATAGCCCAATTCTTGAGAAAGGCAAAAGTAATTTAACATCACGCTAAGAAAAGACTTAGATGGTCCAAGCAAAAGAAAAAAGTAAGAAAGCGAAAACGAATTAATAGAGCGGACAAGCGATGCGATGCGTCGGAGGAACAAGTTTCACGCGGACTAACTTGCGGCACACCCCGGACACTCCGTACAACGCGCGCAAAATAATTACCTACTACTACTACATAGCCAAATGACGTTGGTACACGTGCAAATGTGTGCGTAAACTCTAGTAGGGTTGGTTGTCGTGCGGAGCGTAAAAAAAATGGCGGGAACGACGACGACGCGACTAGAAAGGACTAGTTTGATTGTTTATCTAATTAGTCGGGTTCGTAATGAAATAAAAATAATATTCTATTAGGTAGTTAAGTAAATAAATGTAAAACTTTTTAACAATAACTTTAATTTCGGAAGTCGGTGTCTTTGGATCTGTATTTTAGTTTATTGCCACCGACTTACGAAATTAAAGTTATTTTTCACTTTGTACTTAGTGTTTTTTTGGAAGTCGGTTTTTTTTTTTGCTAAAAAGTTTTTATTTCTCGCTTTTTAGTGGGTCTGTTTATAAAGTATCTAAGTTACAATAGCCTAATGTCAACTTGCTCATCGCCTTGTACGAAATACCTATTGCTTTTCCCGATGCAGGGACGTTAATTGTTGAGGAGTTCTCTTGGTACTCCATCATCAGCTCCATTTCACCATTCGCATTGTGACGAGCATAAATTGTGCTTAGCAAACATTAAAGTAATCGAATCGCAACCTGTGAAATACTTATTATTGAGTAGTCCCGGTGGCCATCTATGGTCTTCATCATCAGGTCCACTTCACTAAATGTTGCTATCCCAGAGCAAATACCCATGCAAATAAGGTACTTAGCTAAATATTGCTTACACTAAAATATTTTCGTTTAAATGACCTACTTAACTATAAATAATTGGTTAATATATCGCATGGTATTAAAATGCGATATCTTACAAACATTTATGTAAATACAAATTCGGTAAAGCATCACAATATCGAACCATCGTGATTAAAACTCAGATAAAACTTTTAAATCGCAAAATTGTGTGTTCGTGTCAGCAGTACAGTGCTGCGGTTCTTTGTGAGCGCCCCGAGCTAATGAACCGCCGATAATGTCGCGGGTGTGCGGGGTGAGGTGCGGTATCTGATGTCAGCGCGGGGTAGGGAGTGGCCATTCTGTACGAAGTACTATTAGGTATTCTGTGCTTGCGGGCAGAAGCTAGTTATTTTATAATACAAAAAAAAAAATTCTACCCAGCCCATGAGCTCGAAGTAAACCAAGTGGTTCAAAATTTGATACTTATTGCTATTCTGGGGCAATGTAGTTAAACAAAGTTTAGAAAACAGAAAATTTATTGCAATTTTGTAAAATAAATACAATTAAAATCCTTAAAATAATTGTACAAAACGAAACAAAATACAACAATTCTTACGAACTAAGTTTCTAATTAATTCAATAAATTATTCGTTTTATTCTAAAATACTTTGTACGAATTTTCATAGTTATAAAACAACGCGATGACGTAAAATTAAACTTACAAACTAAAGCTATTTACAATTCTTGTACTAGTCTAATAATCTCACTTTGGTAAACTGTGGTTAATGAGTTTCTTCTCTTACAGTAAAACCTAAATTATAATTTATCTACTTATTCTATGGAAAAACTGGAAATCGTGTTCAAATGAACGCCGGACAAAAAACTTATAAATCACAAAGGTTATTCGTAAACATTATTCAAAACATTTGAATCAATTTAGAATTTAAATGAAAAATTGAGTCCTTGAACTTTAATCTCGATATGCACACGCATACAAAGTCACACACACTAACATAATATTATATTAACAAGCTAATGAACACACAAAAATATGTTTTATTTATTGAGGTATAATCTATACTGTACTGATTGAAATATTATATAGAAAAGAAAACATTGACACACACACATTCACATTCATAGGTAATGAACAAGAATATTCGAAAGGGTAAGAAACTTAGCTGAACTAAAAACTTTGAAACTGGTTGTTGAGATGTAACACAGGATGTCGGATTGGCATTATTAAAAGAAAGTGTCTTTAAATATAACGCACTTTGTCTACCAGTTCAACCAAAGAAATCAGCCATTTTCATTTCTATCTGGTTATAAATAGGTACGTAAATTATATACGCAAAGAAATTAAATTGGCAAGTCATACTCGTACCTCGCAAATTCACAATACTATGTTACACAAATTGCTTGAAACTACCAAACAAATCCAACTAATGAGGCGTATAAACGTTTACACAAACAATTTTACAAACATGTGTAATAATTCTCGAAGGCAATACCTACGTACCTACTTATAAAGTCAAAATCAACGCCACTTGGTATTCTGCGCATAGCTGTTGCATTATACATAAGGACATGATTCGGGCGACGAGACATTAGTTCGCCGTCTACTGCGAGATGCATACAAAGTGTTCCCTGACACTTGTATGAGAAGATATACGGTTGTGACGACATCACCTTTGGACTACCCGCGCAAAACTACATTTAATGCAAACTGCGCACTTGATGCTCGATATACAGCTGTCGCAGGCGCATCTTATTAAGATTTGTATCTTGCAGTTGTAAGAATTGTATGGGAAAATATCTTATTCAGTGGATTTTAACATCTATCGGCTCTAGAAGATTGTGATAAGTATAAACTTCATCGGCTTATAAGCAAAGAGCTCTTGAGGATTTGTAAAACGATTTCAATATTTTATTAGGATTTAATTGAATAAACGTGGTGTCGCAAACGCAATGATGTAGGAACAAAATCTACCATTTGTTGACACTATGGTGCATCCAGCCAAAAAGTAGAAGTCGTAGCAGTTTTGACTGTGTGCTGAGAAGACGAAAGAAGATAGACCATCTGCCGCTAACTTCATACCTAAAAGTAATGATGAGAATTTGCGTGAAGTAACATATTCGAAGAGGTATGCAATATTATAAGGGGCATTTTTTTACAAAAGACACTACTATCCTCAATGAAATAATATCTAAACGATTAATTGATAGAAACACTTATTATCCCACAGATTTTCCTCTTAAACCTTAACATAACTATTTCATTCACGTTGCTCTGATTTGATCTCGTGTTGCCAGCTCTCTGGGGCCTGAGACCGGTTCCCCTCTTCATTACTGACACACGGTACCGAGAAACGGACGTACCAACAATACGCACATTACGTCGCCACTAGGTACTTTACGAGGTCCACGTACGCTTGTAACATTTTAAATGAGATACTTCGAAAAAAATCAATGGTTTCGTGGTATCTCAATCTTCGTGTACAATATGGGAATTGGTCAATTCAATGAGGAAAAAATGAGTTGGAATGCAGTTCAATTTTCAGAAATTGCTTGAAGTATTATGAGGACGCCAGGCAATTTGTATTAATCGCAAACAAATCACTTGGTCTTGTTCTCTATTAACCCAGCAGGTCTGCCATTACTGACAATACTCCACTAATTGTTGACAAATCTAAACATACGGAAGAACACACATTCATCTCTCAAAGCAACAAATCTACTAAAAAATAAATACATTTTTCAAACGGATGTCAAAGAAAAGAATCAAAAGACGTTCGGAAAAAAATCTGGCATCCCATGCCGCATATTTGTAAAACGTTAACCAACGCCCAACACAGTGGGAACGATTAGTGCCGTCTACCGGATTTAGCCACGAATATGTCATTAGATCAGCCACTTCCCTAATCGATACAACATCTTATACACAGCTACTAACACTCCATCCCTTTCAGATTGGGTGAAAAAGAAAGAGATGCAAGAATTTCTCTTTGACGTAAATGCGTGAGGATGATGGTGTTACCGGAACAGTCGTTAGATCAATCGGCGTGGCGCTACATGGGGAACAGACCAGCATTTGTCACCGGACCACCGGCGCCGCCGTATTTATAGCGACGCCTGCGCAACCCGTGGGCGGCGACACATCCACGACACATATTAAAGACAATAGTTAAAATATAAACAACAATCTACATAATTACCCTTGATTCCCTCACGATAGCCTTAAGCTAACTAATACTGTTTTTACATTATGTACACTACATCGTATTGTACTTCAATTTAACTTCTACTTAGCCGAAATTATCTATTTTAGAAACACTCCAGAACCCTTCACACGAATAGTCTCTTCTATGGCAGTGTCCTTATGATATAATGTAGTTCTTTAATATACACTTCAAACTATTAGAAGTAAACTTCTATCACGTAATGAAACTGTAACTAGACACACATATCAACGCGATGAGTCCTGATATTCGGTCATATTTCGCGGCACTGATCGGCGGCACTTCTTCTATTGGGAGTTTTTTATGTTTCTCCCCATGTCTATCATGGTTCTTTGTATGATTCTTCATCTTATGGTAGCATAGTCTCGCTAGATTGTTCTGCATTCTTGGACAGTCGTAATCATTGCCGTCGCATTGGCACGCTGTTAACGCGGCCGCTTTCTCCTGCTTTCTTAGGATTTCTATGGAGTTGAGGCACTTGTTGGAGCACTTTCTGCCTCGGAACATGGACCGGCAGAGTCTGTGGTAGTACTGTAGGGCGGTGGCACACTGTGCGTCGGCAAGGCAGATGAGCTGGGACAGACTACAGGAGGAGGTGGCGTTGGCTGCGCCCTTCAACACTTGAGGTCGGCAGATGTCGATGCGTTGTTTCGCCTCCAAGCAGTACTCGTCTTCGCATTCACACTGTAACAAGAGAAACACGAATTAGTTTTTATTGGTTACTAGATTGTATTTTTGAACAATTTACGTGGCTGAGTTCTTTCTCTCCATATTACCTATCAGTTTCTAGGATAGTAACCTACAAAAGAAGGACACACTAATGGTAGATTGGTATGAAAAATCACATAGATAGAAAAGAAACAATATCAAGTAGGTTTTTCTTATCAAATATTTTAACCTACATGCCAACCCAACGCTCTCCATTCACAAAATGGATTCAAGATTATAAAAAAAAACACGTTCAGTTAAAGAAAATCTAATAATAATTCAATGTAATAAAGTTTAAGGGAAACTCGTAAATCCTCGCGGTCCATGGTGCATAATAATAACTTTGTAGAACGTAAAATACATTTTACGACATTCCCGAATCTATCCACTATCAAAACATGGCGTGATTTGTGAAATTTATAACTTGACACGGATTACTTGAACATTAACTCAGCTTAAATAGATGGCCCATTAGTTCAGCTTACTGAAATTAGCTATAGAGATTATTCCAAGGCTTTTAAAACAAATGACTGTGCATTTAAATAGCATGCATTAACACTACAGTTTACCAGAACAAACGAAGGATCGCAGAACACATAAAAATGCACTCATGAATAGCCAATACCGTATAATATAACCGCAGTCTCGCTCGAAACGAAGAGAAACGACCTCGGGAATTGGTCGTTGCTTCGTCAAGATGCAACAATCGGTTACGCTCTCAAAAAGGTCAATTTACCGGATATCTAGCGCAGATTAATGAAGACACGGCCGCTCGTCTTACGCTTAGTTTTTTTTATGAGAACGCAGCAACACCTGCACAAGAGTTAACGCTGCGGTAGGTCCCGATCAAGACGTCAAATCTCAAGGCTGCGCGCGGCCGCTCCTTTGCTCTGCCTTTCGATATACATTGCCCAACGTAGCACTCGCTACTACGATATAATTAAAGGTTCGACCGGTTTTACTTCAAATTGCCGCTTTATCTATGCATAATACTTACTGACCAAGTAGAGAATATGTAAACGATAACACTTACAAAAAACGCACCTGCTTTTGTAAAAGTGTAACAGCAAAAGTTAATGGATATTTAATTCGATAGTACGAAAGTCGAAAGTAGTCCTTTAAATTCGTCACGTGCAAGATGTAAATAAGTTCGAATATGGTGTAATGTTTTCTGTAATTTAGTGCGAGGAAGCACCTGCGCGTCTGGGGGGTCCATGAGTGGCAGATAAGAAGGTTTTTTGTTGATACAATTGCGAATGGTGGTACAATTTAATTACTTCGTTGACTGTAATATTTTGCACAATGGGCTGTTTGTCAAAGGTCAAGTATGTAAGCTTTTTAAGTGAGACGTATTAGTTTAATATTTCGTATTTATTCTTTATATACTAATAAATGTTTCAATTATTAGTACCTATATCATATGCGATTAAAAAAAAAAGGAGGTTATCAATTCGACACGTATATAAATGTAATATTATTGGAACTGCAATATATTCACATCTGACAATCTATTAGGGCTTCCAAACAAATATACTTACAAAATTTTATAGATGTATGTATGTATGGGTGTATGTGTGTCCAAGCATTTCTCCGCAAGTATTAATCGGATTGTGAGCATTTTTTTTACTGGCTTACGTTTACTTCAACTTAGGGAACACTGCAAATTTCATCAAAATCGGCTCAGTATTTTTCAAGATATGGACTTATACTTGAAAGTGTGACGGACTTATTGATACGAGCTACTGGTGTGGTGCAAAAGGGAAAACATCTCAAAACCTCAAATTCTAGTATTTACAACAAAGTCTACCACAAAATACAAAACCTATTTTTTATACAAAACCTATTTATTACAAAAAATATTCCAGTTTTTACTTAAAACTAAAAATCACGAAATAAAAAAGTAATTTAAAAAAAATCAACTTCGAAAAGAAATTAACTCAAAATTATGAAATAACTTTAATTTAGGAAGTCGGTGGCAAAAAACTAAAACTAAAATACAGATCACAAGACACCGACTTCCGAAATGAAAGTAATTTCATAATTTTGAGTTAATTTATTTTTGAAGTCGATTATTTTTATTACTTTTTTATTTTGCCAGTTCACCAACATTAATTGCGTTAGGTGTAGTTCTCCAAGGTAATACCTATAAGTAAATCATTATATATATTTCCAGACAAATGTTTTACAAACTTGCGCTACAATGTTGTTAGTCTTTATGTGACAACTAAGAACACTCACAATCCTATAGCTAACATATTTAAAACTAAAATTAAAATTACCAGACGCAAATTAGATCTTCTTAATAATCTTACATTACAGCAGTTGCTGCTAATTTATTTACAATGTTATTTTAAACAAAGTAAACATAATGAAGATTGTATGTTTATGTATGTGCTTATAATGAAACGTTTGTCTGTTCTTAGATAATTAACTGTTGGCATTCGTTTGATTGCCTGAAAACCGTTTTACAGCCGGTAAATTATGATAAGGTACAGAATTGCAGACACTGTTAATAAAAGTATTTAATTGGGTGTAGGACGTTTAAGTGCAAGATAGTGAGTTATTTATTTAGTTTTATTCACTAGCGACGTGCCCGTGCTTCGTACGGTTTTATGACTTCATCACGATTTATTTATTACAATTATGTAAGTTAATCTTCTAATCTAATATATAAAATTCTCGTGTCGCGGTGTTTGTGGTTAAACTCCTCCGAAACGGCTGGACCGATTTGTATGAAATTTTGTGTGCATATCGGGTAGGTCTGAGAATCGGCTACTATCTATTTTGTTTTTTGCAAAACGACGTTTGCGGGGTCAGCTAGTATTAGTGCATTATGCACAAAAGCCTTTCTGAATAAATTCTCTAAATGTAAAAACCGCACCAAAATGAGTTGCGTAGTTAAAAATAAAAGTTTAGCGGTTATAGATATAGATAGACACGAAAAGCGACTTTAACTAATCATAATTATGTATACCTAGACGTAGATAGGATTTGTAAATCAGAGAAATTAGGGTCTTGTGTTGATTTCAGAGTGACTAGCACTAGTGAAAAAATTTTATTATAAAATGTGTGAAGTTGTAGCGTAAACTGAACTGTATTGTGTAGGAATTAAAGTTATTTTTCCATTAATTCATATTTGTTTACATTATTGGCAAATAAATCGCGAACGCAGATTAAGTTAAACAAAAAAAAATGGGAGTCATCTTCATTATCGTCTTGGTGATGACGATTACAAGGGTATTATTTGTTTACTTTATGAGGTGAATTCCTCTTCTTTTCGTGGCGATTGACTACTCAAAATTTGTCCGACCTTTTAACCTTTCATTTTTCTTTCTTTTACCTACGGAAAGTTTTTCTGCCAGTCTTTTACATTTTCTTTATGTGCTTCAGACCATGGTAATAAGAAGTTTTTTTGTGACATGTATTGTATCACAAAAAGACTACTTAGTGACAATGATTTATAAGATTTAACTCCAAAATGAGGAGCGAAAATTAGCTCGCCATTCTTCGATGGGAGATTCCACCTCTATGTAGATATATTTAGACCACATTTCCAGACATTACGATGATACACTCTCTCATTACAGGAACATCGTATATGCTAGCTGTCTCACTGCTGCTGTGAGAGCATTAGCACCACTTGAGTCCACATTTTAACAGCGACGTGTTAATTGGAAGATCAAAATTGTGCATAAACATTACCAGGCTGCTCCTCCTACACGGTGGAGTTACATGGTTATTGAGATTGGTGTTTGATTTGAACGGGAGTGCTCCTAAAATAATTGCAAGATGAAACTGAGTATCTAATTTTGTTAAAGGAGAAATCTCACTTTTCTAGTCCTATTAGTTACTAAGTTTTAGCTGCTGGGAGAGGAAATTCTGAAGTATTGGCGAATTTTGTTACCGAGTTTTCTGGGATTTTTCTACTTAATTGTCATTAGGTACCTAGTCAATGTTTAATAGTTTAGTTGGCATTGTAAATCTAGAACAATTGCAATGTTAAATGTGGCCCTAAGAATATCTGCCACAAAAATTTCAAGGATTACAAACAAGAAGGTTGGATACAGTTGTATAAACTGCATGCAACCTCAAACGTAATTTTCTGCCACCGGCTGCCACGTAGCGTTTCACACGTTCAGTATACAAACATTCAATAAAGTTTGTGGAAACAATAATAAAGCTAAAAGTACTGCAGCTCTGTTTATCACGTGCCTCCACCACGTGAAGTGATTCGCCAGCATTCTTCACACATTTCTGCTCAGTTTAGAATCATGAAATCTTTATAGCCCACATTAAGATGGAGAAATGAACGCTGAACGTTAAGATGGCGTTAAAGTATTAAAAATGGCGGTTAAGTATACTTTTCAGGATTTGCGTTAGGGAATTTTGTTTTCGGAAATGTTTAATTTGGTCTTGTTTGTAACGGTAGTTCGCGCTTTGATTTCGTTAGTTTTCAGGTACCTAAATGTTGATCAATATTTGAAATTCAGCAAACAACTTCATAGTCGCGGTAATAATACTCGCGCTTTCGAATTATAAGGATTACCTGCGTAAAATAATAATAGATTTCAAACACATATTTTCCTACACACTTTTGCTTTCATGTCCAAGAGCATGAAATTTCAATGTGAGCACACAATCATATTTGTTTGACAGCAGTCGCAGGCGCACAGAATTGTTACTTGGTCCAGCGAGAGGCGTGCTAGGTACCAAGTTAGTTCACGAACGAGGTCGTCAACCGCGACCCTCGACGTTCCTTCGTGTCGGACAAATCTGCCCACAACGTCTAAATTAGATTTTATTGCGGGGCGTCTGCTACATGCACCTATACAGAACCAAGTAAGCAAGGCCTCTTTTCCCCCATCCTGCTTAAAGAACTACGGTTCATAAGTTACTGGTCGTATCCCCAATTGAGTGAGGCGTAAGCTGTAAACAGCTGTTATGAGGAGTAATTGTGACAAGTCTGAACTCTGAATAATCAATCTGAATAGAAACATGCTGCAGTTTATAAATAGATGATGATTGCAGTTTACAAGTGGCTGTTTAAATGATAGATTTATTTGACAGAGAGTTCACTTTCAATATGGAAACGTTTGAACTTGAGGCATGCCATAATTCTAGCCAGATCGTTTGTGCCTTTATTGCCTTCAAATTACCTACCAATTTAAAGTGGTGGTAGTATTGGCCCTTAAGGGCCTATACCGTCATAAAATTATATAGAGGAGCTTGGCTTTCTAATACAATTCTGTGCTCTGTGCAAACAACACGTGAATGAATATATTCTTCGAACAATGCTCCATTACTAGACCGAGTGAATGAAGCCATAGTATCGGATACATATTCAAGAATATTATTAGATTGCATATGGCTGAACATGCTCGTAGTTTAGTACATATTTGCAAGTCTGGATACAGGGTAATAATCTCTGTTTGGACTATGATTTCCTTCTCGTCTTTTTGGAGCGACGGGCTGTAGAAGCATAAATGACTACTTAATATCTATGAAATTAGATGAGGATATTGAACAGGATATGTTTACTTTTCGCCGTCATGCCATTAGACCTTTAGTAATAAGGTTGAAAACTGCTTATTTATTTAAACTTTTCGCACAAAAAGATACAAAGGCGGACTTAATACCTTAGGCATTCTACCAGACAACCAAGGGTGGCAAAGAGATTAGATGGCAGGTGCTTGGGTTGAGAGGAACAATGATAAAAAAACTATTAAAACTAGGTACATAAATACATAAATAGGCTATATACACATACATACTATTTACTATAATATACTACCAATATACTTATAGATATATTGTATACATACAAATTCAAGGAATAGAGATGTTAAGATGACTCTACGCTATTTGTTTTGAAAATATTTCTGCAATTTCCGCTTGAATGCATACCGACTGGTGAAAACGTTCAAAATCTAGTCGCAGTCTCATCTCGGCGACCAACAAATGTCAAAAACTTGTCAAAATGTAGGGAAATTTGAACGTTGTGAACGTGCTTAAAAATGAAGAGAATTGCCCCACTGATATCAAGAGGAAGCGCATTCCAAAGAAGAATGGACTGAATATGAAAGGAAGAATGAACAAAGTCAGAAGTATGAGAAGGACAGAGTAGGAGAAGATTATTAGTAGAACGCAGATTCTTAGCGTGAGAATTAATAAGGAGGTTTACTTCTCTAAGAACTTAATAAGGAGATTTACTTATCTAAGAACGAAATCTTTAGTTTCAGCCGAAGTTACGGGCGATTTCTGCTCCGTATCACTTACGATTACCTACGTATGATTAGTTTGGGGCCCGACCGAAGAATGAATGATATAACGATTTGACAGTTGTCTCTACTTTCGATGTGTTATTGGCAGTCCAAAAAAGTAAATAAATCGGGTGTAGGGATCACTCCGAGACTTCGAGAGAAGGCCCCCAGGAACGTGCCTAGGTACCTACAGAAAACGCTAGCAATTATATCTCAAGTATGCAAGCAAAACATTAGAAAAGAGAATGGCAGAGAATGACCCCGATTCTGTTGTTCACAAACTAAATTAAATTTATGTTCAGTGCATCTTTTTCTTTCTATTTCATTATGAAAAGGACAGAAGATAAATATTAGTTTAGTCCTGTCAAATTAGATAATCCATAGACAAGTTTAGACGTGATTAAAAAATTGGTTACTAAAAATACGTCAATTTACGTCAGGCGCTGACTAATTTGACAGGACTAAACTAATATTTATCTTCTGTCCTTTCCATAATGAAATAGAAAGAAAAAGATGCACTGAACTTAAATTTAGTTTAGTTTCTGAACAACAGAATCGAGGCCAATGCCTAAGTCATTAAGTCCGCCTTTGTACCTTTTCGTGTGCGAAAAGATTATATAACTAAATAAAACATTGACGTCAACTCATAGCTCCAAAAGACGTAGAACTTTCGGAAGACATTGGATATATTCATCATTTTTAGGGTTCCGTACCTCAAGAGGAAAAAAGGATCACTATGTTGTCCGTCTGTCTGTCTGTCTGTCAAGACCCTTTATCTTGGAAAAGCGTGGAGTTATCAAGTTGAAATTAAAACCATATACTCATGTCTACAGTCCCATGAAGGTGTGAAAAAATCAAACTTCTAAGTTAACGTTAAATAAAGATACGGCCGTTTATGCCGCAAAAAAATTATATTTCGACACTCTCGAGGGAATCAAAATTTATAGAGTACTTTCCGATGACCTAGAATCATGAAATTTGGCAAGAAGCAGTGTCATGTAGTACAAGTAAAGAAAAAATCCAAAAATCGTAAATTTTTAGTACATACCAACTTTGTAAGGAACCCTCGGTGCGCAAGACTGACACGCACTTGACCAGTTTTTTAGATTCGTAGAAGTAGATACGTAAGGGTGATTGATATCTGTGGTTAGTAACAATGTCAAATAAGAGTAAGACATGCAAATTATACGAACAAGTAATACAACGACCGAACAATTTAAGCATGGACAATCACATCAGGGACATACTCTCTAAGTCCGTCAACAAAGATACGGGCCTGTCCGAAAATACCGCCTTGGCCAAAAGTTTTGGCCACCCCTAGAAACTAATAAACTCGATTTATTCCGGTCTGATCCCCCTTGGTTCCCCCGCTAGTTCTTCTTCTGTTTTAATCTCTGTCTCATCCACCATAAACTTAAACTCATCAGTACCTACTTACTAATGAGTGCAGAAAGCTTGTACTCAGTATGCACCAAAGGATTGCTGCGGTGATTAACGCATCAATCCTTGTGTTTAATATTTTTTTTTAATTTTTAATCAAGTTATGAACATACGCAACAAAACTAGTATTATTTTTCATCACAAATGTATGTAATGCAATCATTTGGAGGGTGCCTAATAGGCTTTAGGCAAGACTGGAACATCAGAATGAACCATCCAGCCGATTTATAAAAAAATATGAACGAGCAAAACTACATCGGGAGTAAGGAAAACTGTCAACTGTAAGTTGTCATTCATTCTTAGTCCGAACTAATCTTATATCCGAAGTTGAACCGGTCTGGAAAGTCCCGTAACTTCGGACGAAACTACGGAATAAACCGTCAGAACACAAGGTCATCAGGAGTTGGATTTTTAACAACTTGATCCCATTTCAAAGGCACATAAAGCTACCCGAAACTGTCAAAATTGCTCAATCAACTTTGAACCTTGTGCTTTAGCTATAAAGTTGAAAATCTAATAAAGAAAGACGGATTGTAGTAGCTTGATTTGCTGACGTCTGTACATACCACAGGAATATAAGATTATTATTATTCTATCTGTTCATAGAAGAGCTATCTAAACAGATACAAGCCTCATAACTCCCTACCCTTTACGTTCAAGCTTATGATAATGTTAGTTTACATCCGCTGGACGGCTAACTTGTCACTACAATACATAATCGTTAAATCTTTCAATATTAATGTTGGACATCCGCCAAAGTATCTCCGGCAATCTCGTATTAATTCACTTACCACGTTAGATTTAAATTATATTTATATTGTAAATAAAGTAGATAATGAGGTGTCAAAATATTTGCAGTGCCAAAATTGTTTGTTACCTAGGTAGTAAATACGTATTAAGTATGTATAAAATTGATTAATATACATAGGTATTAAGCTAATTGAAAACATTTAATTTTTCACCACCGTAATTATATTTAGGACTAGCGGTCCGTCCCGGCTTCTCACGGGTGGAAAAAGCCTATATTAATCAGTGATAATGTAGCATTTAAATGACGAAAGAATTTTTAAAATCGGTCCAGTACTTTTTGAGACAATTCGTTGCAAACATACATACAAATCTTTCCTCTTTATAATATTAGTATAGATAATATGGGCAAATCAACATAACCACTAACTAATTCGAAATACAATACCGTTTATCTCAGAATAGGGAATATGTCACATAATGACTCACATATTGCAAGTCAATAAGCCGACGGTTTATTTGTTACCGAAGATCATTAATTGATTTTCATGGTATTTGATGCAGTTACCCACTTGAACTTTAAAAGGTTATAACATTTTGCACACAAGTAGAAACTTCTTTTCCATAAGTAGGAATTTCTTCTAAAAAAGCTCTACTTACATTCATAAGCCCCTTCCCCTCTTCCGTAGAAGTCAAAGCTATCAGCGCATTCCCACACTCTCGGGGACATGCGCTGGACTCCGTGGGCTCATTCAGCACGGCTTCACACATCATCATGTAGTTGCCGAGCGCGGCGCCGCAGCCGGTGCGATAGGCGCAGCGCGTGCGCGCCTCGTTGCACGACATCGCGCCGCACACCGCTGCGCACGCAGCCAGCAACGCCGCTACCAGCCACATCACCTGGAAAAAAATTAGCACGTTATTTGTCGATCTATACAGATTTCCGTCTCTATAGGTTCTTCTGGCATGCTTCAGTCCTCAGCCAAGACAACATCTCAAAGTCTATGGTTTCACTATAGCTGGTTTGATAAATTCTAAGAATTTTAAATCGACGCATTGCCTAATGGTATTATTACGGTCTCTCTGATGAACTAAAGCAAATCTCGAAGGAAAACCGTGAAAATTAGTTTCATCTAAAGACTAGCAAAATTATTTGAAACCTGTGTGCTTCAATCCAAAGAACAGGCAATTTATTATCCCTTATTACCTACAGTTGTATAGGCTATATTGTGGTTCTTGTGCAAATGCAAGCTCTAATCCTAAATAATTACTAAATATACACAACATAAGTTTATTACAACAAAGTATTAACTACAACAATGTATCGATAATGAAGCCATTTCAGAGTCAGGTGTGGTGTGACGTTCCCTGCCTTCTCTCTTTGTCTCTCGATCTCGACATCTCTCGGTAACTCTCGGGTAATCTCGTGCTTACTCGGGCATGTTCTCGGAAGAGCCGAGCGGCCGCTTCGTAAACAAACAGAATCGCGTCACGTCCACTCGTCACTCGCTACTAACTTACACGTTTACCGTAACATTGAGATAGGGTTGACGATTACTTGGTTTAGTATGTTATGGGCATCAGTTAATTTGGAAGTTCACGACATAGATCATGTGAATAAAAATTATCTTAATGTACCGTTTATTACATGTAGAGCCCGGATTCGGCCAATTTGAGTGCGCTAGGGAAAATTACTTGAAAACAACATTTCCTACTTGACGTTTTCAAACTAGAAGTATTTTTAGGGTTCCGTACCTCAAAAGAAAAAAAGGGAACCCTTATAGGATCACTTTGTTTCCCGTCCGTCCGTCTGTCTGTCAAGACCCTTTATCTCGGGAATGCGTGGAGGTATCGAATCGAAATGAAAACCATAAAAAAATTAAATGATACGGGCGTTTATTCCGCAAAAACCATATATTTCGACACTCAATGGAATTAAAATATATAGGGTACTTCCCGTTGACTTAGAATCATGAGATTTAGCAAGAAGCAAGGTTATGTAGCACAAGTAAAGAAACAATCCGAAAACCGTAAATGTGTAGTTACATACCTACTTTGTACGGAACCCTCGGTCCGCGAGTCCGAGTCGCACTTGACCGGTTTTTTTTTATAAAAAAATAGGTACCTTAATGAACTAGCTCTAGATCCAAATTTCGTTCCTGAAAGGTAACTGCTACCAAACGTTCCTTGACAACCCTAATATTCAGAGACCCAGAGTATAAGTAAGGTCGTCGTCCGACGAAGAGTCCCCGATGCAAAAAGAAAACAAACTGACAACTTAAGATGTCCACCACTCCTGCAGGAGCGAGCGTAACATTACAATAACAATTGTTACCTGCATTAAAACATAGCCCTTATTTACATACTAATAAAGACTACGCCACCGTAGCTACGGATAAACAGAGTGCCCTACGTGAGCTGTTTCCTTTAGTAATTCAATTATACATATAATAGAATTACAATCAAGTCCAATATTTGAGGAGTACTTAGCGTGTAATTTTTAGAGATAGGGCACGATGCTGAAGTTTAATTTGAAGAAAAAACATTTTGACTGTGATTCTCTGTATCTAATCACATAGGTACATCACTCTTAACGTTACTTTTCGTATAACACTATTGCATTGTGTCAATCTTTATGCAACGCCTTAAACCCGCTCGGTCAGAAACCAGAATGGAAGTGTTTATAGCACATGATTTATGCAGTTGGAACTGGAAAGCGCATTCCAAAATACAGGACAATTCTAGGTAAGAGATTGTGTACGTGAGATGACAAGAACTAATGGACTGGCCATGTCAAGATAAAATCAAACGTCAATATTACACAAACTGAGTCGTGAAACCCGTGGTCGTGACAACTAAACCCAACACAATATCTTTGGCACCAAACTCGGACCGACGTGGTAAACATTATCTAAATCGAAATCCGAGAAAGGCATCGCTGCGACATTTCTAGAGTCGTAATCCAAACGGCGAGCAGTTAGCGGGCAGGTGTGAAAAGCGCCTAGTAATTGCTCGCACACAGTCAACAAATTTAACCTAGCAACGCACGTGAAAATTTACCACGATATACTCCAACTTTGCATAATGTGTTGGTTTGTTGTATATTGTGGTCACGGCCAAATCCTAATCTAACAGCTGACAAAGATAGTTTACAGAACATAAAGTTTTTGAAGAATTTATTTGAATTTATAAAACCTTCAAAAAACTATGTTGTCTGCACACAATTCCATATCAAAAATACGACAAAAATTTGTGCTGCCATCAATGTCCTTATAAACTATCAAAACAAACATAAATTAGCTAAAAGAATGCACTAAGAGCAGCATGACTGCATTATGATGTAGTGCGGCTGAGGCTGCGCGCGCGCCGCTCTAACCAGAAACACAAACAACAAGTCGTGTTCCCGCGCAGCTCATTATTGCATGTCGTTAGGCGCCAACTACGGGGACAAATAGCTACCGAACATGTTCACAGACCATACTTGCATGCTTTTCAAATACCAGTTTACAAGAAATTCCATAAAGAGCTAATTTTGAAAGGCAAACGGTTTTCGTTTTCGCCTGGTCTAAATCCTTTTGACTGGTAATAAACATTCTGTCTTGGATTAGGGTCTCTATTTTCTGGATATGGTGTTACTTGATCCTAAGCTATAACTTAGGCTTGTGCGTGTTCTGTTCGCTCTATTTTATGGTCTGTTAAAAGCCTTTTAGGTCCTGTTTTAATACAACTCTTCTCTAACATTTCTTGTGATACTAGTCTCCACATTTGTGCGAAAATACGAACTATATTCCAAACTTAGCAATCCCTTCATACTTGGCAATTATGCCAGGTATGAAGCGGTTTAGCTTTGTCAGTATTAACTGACAAATCTATCAGTATCGTGTTTTAACGTGATTAACCACTTCTACATACCCCTGATTGGAAGAAGGGTACAAAGCTTTAAGACGAAGATAGTACAGACAATTTAAAACCATTTAAGCATTTGTCTTAGACGAAGTTTTAATTAAAAATATTTGTTTAACATTTTTTTTTTTCGAAAATTCCCAAATTTTTAAGGAAACTGCTTATTATGGTCAAATTGAATGATAAATTAATTCATTTTTATTGTATTTAATTAAAGTTATGTGTAAGCAATCTAGAATAAACATGTTTTTGGCTTCTGTGTCATAACACATAAAAATTAGATTTTAAAAAATTGGTAAAAGGTTGCCTGGAAGGGATCGCAGAAAGCGATAAGGCCGCCCATTGTATATTTTGTAGTATTTGATGTATCTTTTACCTGTTGTATTTTTGTGGTGTACAATAAAGCATATATAAATAAATAAAACTTCTTCTAAAACAACCATGGCTTTTATGGTTTTAAATTGTCTGTACTATCTTCGCCTTAAATCTTGGCACCCATCTTCCAATCACCCTGTATAATCACCAGTTCTCCAAAAATAAATTAAAGCCATAATGATAGGTAACAATTACTAGCATTCACGGTTCTACTCACTCAATTTCAAGTTCAACCGACACCATATTTAACGGTAGACGGTAAGTACATTTTGATTTATCACCGCTACACACAAACTAATGATACTGAGTATATTCCTCTAAACCAATGTCTATATTGCTGATTTACGACGCTCGTTTTTATGGAGTCGGATATAGGAGTACAGAATCGTCCACGACGCGTTATGTTCGAATATAAATGTTCGTATTAAACCGCTTTCTAAAACTTGTACCTCCTGCTTGCTTATTGATACACGATTTATTAACTAAATATTGGTTATAGAAATGGAAACGGTATGCAAACACAAGAAGCTTAAACTACTAACTCTATATATAATTTAGAATATAATTTAGATGTAGTTTAAGTAGATGCATCTAAATACCCGGAAGGAATTATC
This sequence comes from Globia sparganii, assembly GCA_949316385.1. Lineage (NCBI taxonomy): Eukaryota > Metazoa > Arthropoda > Insecta > Lepidoptera > Noctuidae > Globia > Globia sparganii. Next base: position 9,678,266 of record OX438670.1, read on the forward strand.
ACTACATTTTGCAGGGTTTTGAAGATTCTCCAAAAGGAACTATACTTACAAGCTAAAAAGTAATCTTTCTAGAATAACCAGCTACTGAGTAAGAGCGGTTCCGTACTACATCCGATCCGAATCCGAATTAAAGATCCGACTTTAATCCGTATTGGGAATGTTCTAAATTCGGACGGATAGAGTCCGAATCTAGTGCGCAACCTCTCATACAAATAGGACTACGGTCACTTCGGACCGACATTTCTTGGATTTGGATCGGATGTAGTGCAGAACCGCTCTAACTGATAAACTTATTTCCCAGTAATATATACGAAGATTTTCCGCAGTAGTAGATAGATAAATAAAACATAATGCAGAGAATATGCTAGTACCTACTTTCATAAAAATAAAGTATCTCCTCGTAACATAAACCGAAGATAAAGAAACGTAATACTGAATACATACAATGTTATCTACCAACGCCCCATGTTATTCCAACGATGTTACAATTTCCATTTTAATAAAATCTTGGACGAGAAAAGCATCAGATTTCATCCCTCATGACCTAAAGTAGATACTACTAGATAATATAACCAGTAGCGTACAAAGTTACAAAGGATATAGCTCAAATCTCGACTGAGATTTAGGTACCTCCAAAATCGGATCGATGACCTGGTGAAGGCCACAGGAATCCGCTGGATGCGGGAAGCACAGAACCGGTCGAAGTGGCGGTGCTTGATGGATGCCTATGTCTAGCAGTGGACGTCTTTCAGCTGATGATGATGATCATTCACCGAAGAAGAAGAAGCCGGCATTCTGAATAGTTATTATTTACAACCACACGATACGCGTCCGTATTGTATGGAACATCAATCAATGTTATCGTAGGAGTCCTCTAAAGTTCTAAACGCTATTCACAAGTCAAAACCCGAAATTTTGTCAGTTCAAATCAAATAGACGACCGCTGTTCTTCCGACAGCTGTTTGCTGTCGGAAGCAAGGCAAATCAGTAGGCCAATTCTCATAATTTAAAACGTTCAAAATCTAGTCGCAGTCTCATCTCGGCGACAAACGAATGTCAAAAACTTGTCAAAATGTAGGGAAATTAGAGGTATTTTTGACAGATTGAGACTGAGATCAGACTGTGAACGTTCTTAAAAATTACGAGAATTGCCCCTCTGGTTATCGAAATGTGCGATTTTCGATACGATAACCTGCGGGATGATTGTGCAGAACTCCGAAACGATATCTTCCAGAAGTCATTAAAGAAGCAGAATATGAGTAAATGAAATGTAATTATAGGCCAGTGTTAACATATCTCTTTAACCTTTTATAGCAAGCTGTAAATTATGATCATACTTTACGACAATCTCATTCTTGAAACAGTCAACAATAACGCAGCCCAGTGCAAAGTCCTTAACAATTAATTTACTAGCGTAAACAACATTCATTCAATACTTCACACCACCTTCACACTATTGTATAACTGCCCCATTAATACTAAATCAAACTAAACACAACTTACGCAACATAAAATGAAGTAATTACAAGAAAACAAGTGATTTAGATAAGGATATCTTGTGTTTCCGAATGTCTGCATTGCGTTATCTGTTCGACCAATATTGTCAGACCCCTTCATTGACCCGCGCGAAATTATCTTACAATGAATAATAGGACACTTGAAGTGTCAATTAACATTGGGATTGTTTAAAGAGATTGGAGTTGTTGCAATAATTGCAGATAACGTTTTTCAACTCAACCGATTTCCATGCTGACAGCGAGTCTCGTTTCAATTTGTGATTGGTAGGTTGTTAGTTTAATTAGGTCGTCTTGTATCCTGATGATACAAAAATGTGAAGTATAACCAAGTTTATTGAATCTTGGAAGGAAATGCAGATTCAAATGAACTATCATTAAGAGCCAAAGCAGAAGATTTGTGGGAGTAAGAGCGAAATTGTAATTAGACTTAGGCGAAATTCTGGATACAAACTTAATCTTTATAGGTTTGTATTATTTGAAATTATCCTTCATGCTTCATGTAAATCTCATGAGCTGTTACTAATGTTTTTGCGCAACATCATAACAACTGCTTCTGAGGAATCTACAGCGTGAACTGTTGAGCTACGCCTGTGTATATTATTATATTTCGCAGAATATTGTGGCCTACATTCAAACAAGGATCTATTCTTACTTCTTATTGAAAGCGTTGGTTTCCACTCCCTCCTTAAGATTATTTATTAATAGGTATTTTAACTCAACATCACCAAGCAGCTATCTACAATATGCCAGAAGCGTGCCCACAGCATTTCGGACATATTATGCGTTCACTTAAGCATGGTCTGGAAGGACCTAAGATATTAGACCTAGTGGAATGAAAACGCGCTCAAGGAAGAGCACCGGCAAGATAGTCAGACGCGTTCAAAAAGGTTGTTGGAGGATCTACCGAGCGCTCTACACAGCAGAAGATCGTATTGGAGAAGCGTCGTATGTGGTCGCGAATATTTTAACTATTCTCACTCTTTGATTTAAACCTAAAAATCTTTTGTAGAAAATTTCGAAATCTTCGAATTAAACATGTTGGCAATATAGGTCCTTTTGTAAGTTCTTCTTTGACGGTGTCACCGGCCTATATAAAATGCACGTAGATATACGTTTAAGTGATTTTTGTGTTATCACGAATTTAGCACGTTCGATCAAGGTCATAAGTAGTTTTGTACTCTATCTAGCAAGACTTTAATGAGGTTATCGCTAATTGTTTGTCACCCGATTAGCGCCATTGTTGGCCCTTGGGAGATAAAAGTTGTAAAGATGCCGACTGAATCATTTTTAATTGAAATGAGGTACTACCTACACAACACATAATAATATAAATCTGTGATTGTAAACATTTAAAATAGTATCTTTAGATGGTCTGGTCATGTTTAGAGGATGAATGAAAGGCGACTAACAAGACAGACGTGAGTGGAAACGCCGGGAGGGGACGCCCTAGGAGGACATACAGAGTAGAATAGAATAGAATAGAATATCATATAGTATCCTTATTGATGATGTTCTTCTAAAAGATCAGGTGCGTAGTACTGGCCACCGGCGTAGGTGTATAAACGTAAATGAGGCAAAAAGAATGTGTAAGAATCGTAGCAGATGGCGTTCTTTAGATTCTGCCTACCCCCATGGGAAGAAGTCGTGAGTTTATGTATGTAAAAATAAAAAATGGAATCCTAAATATCAATTACTGTCATCATCTGCCTCTATGTTGGGGTTAACTTCCAGTCGAACCGGTTGCAGCTGAATTCCAGTATTTTACATGGAACGACTGCCTATCTGACTACCACAACTCAGTTACTGGGTAATTTAATATGACAGATTTTCGGGCTTCAGACGACCCATAACGACTACCAAAGATGCAAGAAAAAAAATTAAGAAAGAGAAAAAACACTAATAATCAATGAAAAAGAATTAAAAAAAAAGAGTTAAGATATCTATATTTACCTTATATAAATTCGAAGTTTTCCTTTTGTTTCAGTCATCATCTTTGCCTAAATTCTTAAGGTCCTCTTTGCGTGTAGTTAGTCAATAATAATAATCGTCCTCAGATACATTCTAAGATTTCAAATGGAATAAAATGTTAGGTACGAGTACTTATAGTCAATATCTACTTTTGACGCTACCCCTAAAGGCTCTACAAATCCGTTACAAAAACTTTGTATACCTAATATCAAACTGTAAATCCGAATTGCATTTCTCAGTAATAGTGAAGATAATTCCCTCAGTGAATGCGACTAGCCTTGTTTCAGGGAACACTTGGCAACAGGACACCCATTATACAGTCGCATACATTGCAAGAACGCAACGCATGCAGGTACTTACAGTTACAGATAATGTTCGCTGCACCGTTGATAGCGAGAATTATATACAAACTCTCCCTGTCTGCGTAGACTGTTCTTACTTCTTTATTTTACAAGACGGAAAATAGATTTTCTAAATAATGATTCTTTTTTGGAGTCCCACATGGCGCATACTCTCATACACCATAAAAATGACCAGTTTTGCCTTAATCTGAGAGTTCAGTCTAAATCTGCAATTTTTGGTTTTGCTTTGAACTTGTCGCTCGATTGTATCGCCTTTCAATATAAACAAAACTTCAATTATAAACAGCACTTTATATCAGATGAGTTATCACACTTAGCTAAATAAATTATGACTTCTAACAATAACTTATTTTACAGAAAGAATACCTACGTCACTTGTCATATGTTTTACACAGTACTCATTTACACAGTGTTCATTTGTTTTATATGTCCCAAACTTTACTTGAATAAAATCGAAAATGACGATAACAAGGCTCTTGTGGACACCCATTATTAACTCTCATTTTAGCCTACCCAAGTACGTAACAACTGGCAGATTATGCGGGCAACACTAAAGATGTTTGGTTTCACACAAATCTCGTGTTACCAGTATAATAAATCATACAAATCAATGGGGCTCTCAACGAGGCGTAATCCTAAGCTGCGTCTGAATATATTCGCAGGATTCAGCTCTTGTTACCTCGAGAGGTTGATGACTCAGATGCAGGAGCTATGCAGTATTGGATTTGAAGAGTAAATGCATTGAAGCATACGGTTACCAGGCATGTGAATAAGGCGGTTAACTATTAAATGCATTCTGTTTGCAATAAGAGGAAATCATATTATGATAACTTGACTACGCTAATGATAAGTCTGTTAATGAAAACTATGATAATAATTGAAACGACTGTTACTTATCAGATTCTCTATGTTTTATGTTAAAAATGCATCAAATCCTCTCCTTTAATGAAAGTGATTATAACAGATTCATTAGTTTCCAACAAGCAGACTGGTTTTGGAAAAGACCAAAGGGAGGATAACAAATACGGTGGACAGACCTGATCGTCCGGAGCTTAGGTATAACTTTCTTTTCAGAAAGAATGGCCCACATTCGAGATATTGCCAAGCCAGGAGAATACAAGCACTAGACGGATAACCATCTTCAGCACTGACGGACCGAATACCTATAAAGAAAAATAAGAAGCAAACCTGTCTGTCCCCAACACCGAATCAGTTAAAAGAAACTTGAATATTGTTTGCTGCTACACGAACGGAAACAAACTGATTGGCTCCAATCTAAAGGACGTCCGGCTCAACACCACTTGAGTTCTTGTTTTTGCAGACCCGTTCAACGAAAAACATCAATACATGCAAGTGTTCACTACAACATTGTAATAGGAATATCAACAATAAAGCTGCACAAATACGAGACTCAACATTTGGAAGTAATACCACAGAATAACTAATAGTACTAACGTAACACACAATCTTGGCAAAAAAATCGAAGCTAATATCTTACTTAAAACTTGCATAACCTTTAACAATAAAAGAACATCTTAATTCTTATTTCACGCAGGTAACATCGCTTGATCTCTTCGACAGGACAAGGTAAAAATAGACCTCAAAAAAATGAACAGTAGCAAGTATAAAAGGGCAAGTCAAAAGTGCCGCAGGTAGCGTCTTTTAACACTTTATTATAATTGTCTAGTTGTGCGTTTAAATAGAACACATTAGCTACTATTTCGGATTTTAAGAAGACATGAATTTTATTGTTCCCTTACTTTTAAACCAAGTATCCGTAAGTAATAAAGAAAGGCTTACATAAATAATGCAAGAGAAAGACGAAAAACTGCAGTTACTACTGATCATATTCTGTGTTGAAAAATGGATTGACTGGCGACTCTGCTCTGTCTCATAAAAACAGATGTCGATTTTGAGTCTTCTCTGGAATCTACAAATTCGTGGGTTCAGATGTAAGGACACACCATGTTGCACATAAATCATTAAAAAGGTCGGTTTGGGAGACAAATTAAGACATGTGACTTGCAGCTGCAAGGGTCAGAATAGTAAATGCGCCGTCCACATTTTTTGTTTCCAAACTTCCAAATGAATACTTATGGCAGTTTTAATTCAAGTTTGGAGTGGAGATCATTCGCACGCGTGACTAAAAGGAAAACAACGTTTGAATACAACGCGATCGGTTTTGGTAACCAAGCCGATAAAACGGTCGTAACCGTTCAAACGTGTTACCGTTTCGCAACGAGACACCCCGTAAATGTTTTGTTAATCCTTTAAATTTTTCACTTAACTTATTTTCTTATACAATTTAATATTAAGAACAAAGGCGTCAATAAAAAACTTATTTACGTTTGCATTCAAATAATGAAATAAAATAAATTTTTAATTTGAATCGTATGCATCATCGCTACCAAAAATTACGAAGAATATAAAATACTAAGAAAACAATCGTTCACTTCCTTTAGATATGATTGCGTCTCCATATAGAAACCCCTACACAAACAAACGCCCATACTTATAACTTCCATATTATCACGTGTTTAATAATAGGTCCTCGTGTCATATCATGTCACTATCAAATCATATTAAAGCTTATACAAACATAACTGAGAAGAGAAGAAAGGGTGTACTAGCAATTCCAGATAACGCACGTCGGTAACTTGATATTCTTGATGCCTAGTCATCCACTGTTAATTACGAAGGCAAACATAGATTAGAGTCAACTGATGCTGCTGAAGCTATCCAATTTCTCGCTCCGTGAAAAGAAAATAAACATTCGTAAGAAAACCTTCTCAAAGCTGAACAATTCGTTCATTTGTTTAGTTTGTAAATTCAGCCCACAGTGCAAACTTTTGTAAGATCTAAGTCAAATATTAACATAGATTTGTCCGTTCTGGAAATATTTGGAGTGAGCCGAAGAAGGTCATCGTGTTGTAAAAATAATGAGAGTAAAAAAATATTGACATTACCTGAATACTCAAACCAATTCAGAACTGGGTAACATCATCATCACAATTTTTTGGCATACAATGTAGAACAAAGATTTAAGCATACTTAAGCTCCATATTAAAAACTATATTATGTACCTACTAAAACGTGCTTTGATCATGATATTGTAACCATTTGTATCATTCGGAAGCGAAATGTATCATCAATGTATTCATGAGAATTCTGCATCACATCTGTAATTTTAAAGTCAGCTTTATGATTAAATTCTGCACTAACTCAATAGTTGGCTTCCGTTTCATTTTGTTCTAGTTGGAGATACAAAATTATGAAGATACAGGCTATAGAAAACATTCATACAATGTTGTGCGCTAGACCCTGCTTTCCTCCTTACTATATCTTGTAAATTAATGTTTTATTTATTTAATACTTCAAGCACATAAATGCACAGAGGCGGACTTAATGCAATAGGGCGCCATGGGGGGGGGGGGTTGTTTTAGGCTAGTCTTAGGGCCGCCCTACACGGACTGCTTGGAGCAGTCAGGAGGGACTGCTTCAAGCTGCGACTGCATAGTGAACTACAGTCTTCTACGTACACGCATACACGAAACCGCTCGAGCAGTTGCAACTGCTTCGGGCGGTCGTGCGGTCAATCAGTTGCCAGGCATACACTGACTGCAAGAGCGGTCCGTGTATGTTGATCAATGGCTAACTGCTCAAGCAGTCCGTGTATGGCGGCCCTTAAATATTTCATTCGCTAGTCGGGTCCTTCCAGTACCTATATTTATTTAAGAGGTCTTTTGCTGCTTAGTCCTTAATTAAAGTCTTTATGGTTATGATTTTTCTACGGTGCAATAGAGGGATTCTGTCTGAATATCTCACGTATTAATTTAATAGAAGGTGTCTATTTTAGTATCCAAGTTATTCAGACATCTGCCACATCATTCGTCTATTGTCGGATACCAAAAACGAAATTATCATAATTTTCCGCTCGTCACTCGTTCTGCGAAACTGGCGAGACGTTTCGGTCGTTAAATAAAATACCTTTTTAAAACGTCGGCAGTTTGCTCTGACATTAATTGTGTATTGTATATTTTTTAAATGGGTCTAAGTTACTTATTTGTGTTGCGTTACAAATTGACTGTGCCTTATTGAAGTTTTAAAATTATGAACTTGGCGACTCCTTGAAAGACTTCAGACTAATTAAGTAATTACCGTCCAATTGCGTACTGTTTTTGAATTAAAATTGAATTTGCTTAATGTAGCAATCATTATGAATCTATCAGACCACAGCAAGAGGATTGCTAGAGTAATGACAAAAATCCCGTTTCCAAGACTTAAATGTGAGAGTGGACCTTTTCCGCTTGGCAATATCTATAGTGGTCGGGAGTAAAATTAAATAAATTCCAACGTATCCTGTTTTCTGCACGTTACAGAAACTGATGGACTCTACTGAAGGCACTAAATTCGTAACCAAATTCTGAGCCGACTCTATCTAGATTGACTCTATCCAGCAACACGCTAAGAAGAAGTAGTAAAATATTATCTCGAATTGTTTTACTTGCAATTATCATATTTGTTTGTTGTTTATTAGTTTGTCCTTGACGGGCACTTCCTTACAGGTAAGAAGGGAAGATAAACATTACTATGGACAACGTACAGCAATAAATCAATCGAGGCGCTGAATACAGCTTTATGTGCGGAACGTGCGTCCGTCTAGATTAGAAAATTGTCATGTAATGACTAATTCATACGGCGACGACGGTCTGACACCCTCGGTTCGTTATTGAAGTCTCAGAAATAAATGTCAGTCTTGTAAAGATGTCTACTGCATTTATGTGTTTGGAATATCCGCGGCACGATATCTTTAGGCAGAATAATAGACGCCAGTCATTTGTGGAATCAGAATGTGTAAAGTTACTTCAAGATTCTGATTTTTATGCCACATTATTATTCATAGAGCGAAATCAAAAACACATCTAGATACAGATGGAGTGCAGTTCGACATCAACAGTCTGGAATATTTTATTTTTAAATTGCAACAGTTTTAGCCGTGCGAAAAATCGAAAATAGACCCCGGTTTCATTAGCATGCTGAATTCGATCGTGTATGTCCACTCAAAATCCTCATAAAATGTCGTCAAGCTATTTGTCAAGTGATATATTTGCGTCAAACATTTAATAGACCATCTCATTAGTTCAGTACACGTTCGCTACAACTAAGGACACGGGAAAAGCGAGGACAATACTGTCTTGCCTCCAGTACTTACTCGATCAATTGAGTTATTTCTATGCGATATCACGAATATGCAAATGTGTCTTACTATGCGATGAATTAACTTGCGATCCTTGTTATTGGTGCTACGTACCGCATTCATTGTATAAATCATGACATGCGTGACCTTAAATCTTACGGTAAATATCAATTCATTACAGATACTTGGTCTACAATGTAATGTATGACTTCATTCATATCGTGATGTTTGTTTATAGTTATTTTCCTTACGAACCGCAATTGCAAACCTTTAATTGGATACACGTATTTCTACTCTAGCTCTCTCTGCTTTTGCATTGGTTTCAAAATTTCGGTCAGTGGGTCGTCTTAGGGGCAGAGTAAAAATTTCCATCAGCTCGTTTTGTTAAAGGTTTCTATTTTATAGTGACCGTATAAACTAATAATGTTTATGGAAAAGCTTTCTAAGGTAAAGATACAATTAATATTATTCTAACATAAAATGCTGGAATCAGTGCATCAGCTAGGTCTTACTCTTAACGAACTAATAAGTGAACAAGCAGAATTCCTTCGTCCAGTCTATTATTAGAAACGTTACAATAAAGTTAAAATAAGATAAATGCACGTACAAATCTTGCTTCGCCGCTCTCGCCGTAGTCACATGGCTTGTGTTCATTGGAAAGTTTAGAACTCCTGTTTTTGTTAAACTTTTACGATCTCCCACAAATATATCACTGTTTTACAACGTCACATGAAACCATCACTATATTCTTGAATTTCCACGTAAAGTTTTATTTACGAACTCCGTTTTTCAGTTTGCGTTTGTACGTTAACTTGTGTTGTATTTGTTTGCGTTTTGTTTATGCTGAACGCAAAGCCGGGTACGTGGGTACGTTCATACAGGCCGCGCGCGCGCCTCCGATTGAGTTGTGTGAGTCGAGAGCCCCGCCACACCGCCAGATGACAGCTTCATATCTTCTTCCCTTCCCAACCCCACTCCTACCTCTTAACTCATAAGTCTCTTCGGAATAAACGCTCTCTGAACGAAATAGACTTGTTGCATTTTTATTTTATTTTATTATTCTACTGGCACCAACCGGACAAGTCCGAATGAACTGTCTTCGCTTATGTCGGATCTGTAGGATTAAGATGAATGATTAGAGGCTTTTCTTGAATTCTATTTGTTGAAAGATATATTACTTTAATTTATGGGGGTTTGTTCCTCCTAAATATAGCGGTACCTAAATATCTATACGGGCTAATTACGTTATTTTAGGTGTTAATTAAAATGTTCTGCGAATATTTAAAATCAACAAAATAAATTTTATAAAGGTTGATGTCTTACATTTTTTATCTCTCTTATTTTTAACACTTACGGTCCAAAATCGCCTGCTTTTACGAACCTATACATACGACTACTATCCACTGTTCATGTGTAACAAGTTCTCGAGAAAGTCATTATTAAGACCTTCGCCGGAGAATATTTTTTGTTCAAGGTGGCCAGTGTTTGTACGGTATAAAAAAAGTTTATTTTAAAATTGCGTTGATTGAGTTGTTATGGGCCGGCTTCGAGTATCGGAGTGATTTCATGCTTGCAGCGTCGCTTTATAAACAACTGATTACGTGTTAATGCGGATGAAATAATTGTGGCGGTAATCTGCGTCGGGAATTTCTTCTGGAGTGCATTTAGTGAGTCATTAACAGTAATTACAATTTTTGTTGCAGTCATTGCACTTTGCTTTTAATTCGGAGAAAGTTTGATTAAGTCATTATGATTGAAAAGTTCAATTTTACTAGTCAATATGATTTATAAAAAGCTTTTACTCCAACGTGTAAGTCATGCATAGATTTAGGTAACGCTTTTGATAGGTACCGCAAACTTTTATCACGTTAGATGATGTTTCTCCAATGATACTTTTCATAATTAAGAACTTCACATTTAAGTGCGTTTTACGAAAATATTTTTGCAACAAGTTTACTGGTGTTCCATAGGTATCATAATTTGTCTCCTATATTTTTCGTAAAATTTTGTAAATCAGTTTATTTATTTCTGAACTATACGCGGCAGCTTAAGATAACTATATATGGAAAATGAAACATAACTGTATTTAAATATTATCCTAGATCCTTGAAAATAGCATGTCATCATCAGCCTAGCCTTTTCCTAACTACATAAATTGTTTTAAGGTCGGCTTCAAGTCTAACCGAATGCATGTGAATACGTACCAGTAATTTACATGATCACTCCATCTAAAATACTGGTATTCAGCTGCATCCTTATGCTCAACTGTTCTCCACAACTTAGATTCTGCGTAATAGGATACCTCTCGATAAAACTGGTTGTCAGACTTTCGGGCTTCTGAGTAGGTACCCATAACGACTGTCAAATATCTACAAATGATAGCCGGGACCAACGGCTTAAGGTGCTTTCCGAGGCCGGGAGAGGTCTCGAGAAATTCGTAAAACGTATTGACGGAACGGATGATCATCACCTACTTACTTATGAATCAACCTTGGCAAGCATAGCTCAACCATCAATCGATCGTGCGGCTGTTTTTATTATGCCATAAGCCCCATGAAAGAAGTAGGTATGTATAAGAAGCCTAAAAATGAAATAATCTCTTGTCGTCAATCATTCAAGACATTTCTATAGGATTACAAACATTAAGATACGTGTGTGAGAAAAAAATAGAGTTGATAGAGTTCATATAAAGTAAACCAATTAGGTGGGACACGATTCCGGTCTGTGGGTTATCTTAGTCCCTGTCCTGTCACATGCACGGTTTTCTCATTCTATTTCTTAAATGTTTTCCTTATTCGGGCACCCGAGTGAATGCATTTCATAGATTCAGATTCAGATTCAGATGATTTATTTGTAAACATAGGTTACAGATACACAGGTGTGTGAGATGTTACAGTTTTTAAAGTGCTCTATGCTTTGCCATTAGGCGTACAAATGTCAGTAAGTTTATTTTAATTATTTCATTATTAATTTTACAATATTAAATAGAATTATAGAGTGAGCGATAGTTAAAATACACAATTCATACAATTTAAAAATTTCAACAATAAACAGCAATGTCAAAATAAAATGTTTCTTTAATGTCAACAATAAAAGTTAAAGATAAATCAGAAATGTCAGGAAATTACAAAAAGATAATGTCAATTAATTAAGTTAATAGGAGAATTATTCTAGTTAGCACTAGATTGTCAAAATAATCAATAAATCATCTAAACACTTTCCATCTGTCATTAATACCTAGAATGTTAGATGATGGATACAAAAATAAATTTAAAAAAAATAGTAAAGTCAAGAAGCTATTGGATAACTGGACATAGTTTAGCAGAAAGGACTCAACCCACAACAAGTAATTTTTGAGTTATCGAGGTTTTAAGTTTAGGTGTATTAAAATGTACTAGTTTCTGTGAAGGTATTTTAACAGAATCGATCGGCAGGTTACTTGAATCGTTTCAGTTAAAATACCTTCACAGAAACTAGTACATTTTATTACACCTAAACTTAAAACCTCGATAACTCAAAAATTACTTGTTGTGGGTTGAGTCCTTTCTGCTGAACTATGTCCAACTATAATTAATAAGCATTGTTTGACCTAATGCTAATTATCTGGAGGAGGAAGTATAGAACTGTCATCGAAATAGTCCTTTAATGAGTAGCATTTATCTATTAGAATTTTCCTAAGTACTCTCTTGAATTTGTCCAGATTTAGTGACTTCATTGTTTCAGGCAGCTTGTTATTTATATATTTTTGTGGCCATACAGAACGTACTTTTATTCATTAAGGCTGTTCTGCCATGTGTTATTTCGAGCTATAACTTATTTTTGTCCCGTAACTGTCTATAATAGCTTTTGGAAGCTACTTTGTATTGCGAGATGTGTGTTTTCACAAATATGTTAGTTTCGTAGATATACAATGATGGTAAAGTAAGAATATTTAGGCTCTTAAAGAACGGTTGGCAACTGTCGGTGCAATTTAAGCCACACATAGATCGGATACACTTTTTTTGAGCTCTAAATACTAATTCTCTGTCGACTGTCATTGGCGTAGTATTCGTTGTTATATTTTTCATTCGGAAACAATTCTTTCGTTTGTAAAAATTACAAATTAATAAAAAGCACATCTGCGCTAGGAACGCTAGGATCTCGGAATTCCGAATCTGTATTTCTATTCCATATTCGGAAACCAATTCCAGAAACCGTGCATGTGCGGCCAGCCGTAGGTACCTACCTACTATAAAATATTAGAATGTCAAACATCTATAGTAATCTATGCAGGGTTATTTGTAAAACAACAGCAACCTCTTAAGAGGTCATTGTACTCATCATTATGAACAACTTTTACTATGGGACCAAACCTGAAATCGCGAAATAAAAATCAGCTGTTCCCTACATTTATCTTTGTCTATCTCGTCAAAATGTAGGGGACAGCTGATTTTTTTTTGTTTTCTAGGCAATTATGGATTGTTGGGCCCCTGTATCGCCGCTTCTGACATTCCATAAGTGCCCTTGTAGGCTTATGTGAAATAAAATAAGCATTTTGATTTGATATCCATTATTTACGCCATTCCCTGTATACCTATACCAGGATAATTATCCTCAGTTTAACTACTTGATTAGGAACTTCTTCTTTCTCCTATATTAAAAATGCTTCAGATAAACTAGGATCGGCACCCTAATTGTGTTACACACTATCAATCACAATCTCAATCATTTTTAAATCCAATGCTTTATACGTTCGAAAATTTGTCTGCTCAACAACGTAAATAACGTAATGAATGTTGTTGCTCTGTTAAAATAAAAGCCATTCCTGTTAGTGGTTACGCAATTTCCCCGCGGGCCCGTGGGTTGGCGTAAAATGGCACAATAATCGACGACGTTAGCGTTACAACAACGACGACTTTACAACAAGATTTTTTACATTCGGGACAATACATATATTAATTTTTGTAACACATTTGCTCGTAAAGGGTCTCTTATTTCACCAATTTCAATATCGTAATGTATGTCATTACGAACTTGTGCGTTATTGTAATGTAAAACGCACGACTTTCTTTTTAATAAGGTAAAACGTACGGTTTATCAAGATGCTCCGTCTAAAACGAACGGTACTTTTTTAAATCTTAGCAAAGAGTTTTTATGTCAGAAATGTGGTCAACATTTTATGAAAAAAATTAACTTTAGGAGATAAAATATAAAAAAATAAACATTTATTTTTTATTTTTATTTAATAAATTACAACCATTTAAGTATATGTAACAAAAACAAAAAAATATTAACTTTATTAGTAATACTCGCTGTTTTTGTGCCTTTGCTTTAAAAAAAGAGCTGATTCGCGTGCATCGCTAATTTGTGAACAAGTAAAAATTATTCCGCGCGCTTTTTCTTTTCGCTGTATTGTTTTTAATTGAAAATGTCGTCAAGTAATGATGAATTTATTAATTCGACACCGCCAGAAGTCTCAGAGGTAGCTAAAAAGGCTACTCTAAGCCTCTTGCCCGAAAAATCGACCGAGATACTTACAAGCGTATCACATCATGGAAAACAAGCAAAGATGCAAATTCAGTCCGAGTTTTATTTATTTCCTCGCAAAATGTTATAAAACGTCGTATGACATACGTGCGCTTTGATAATTACAGCCTCTAGCAATATCGCCTCGGCTGTAATATTCAACTTACCGCACTTAAATCTTTCTACCATTGGGTATCTTCGTCAAAAACTGGCAGCACTGCCGCATAGTGTATTATGTTCTGTGGCCGCATCGCTGTCACTTGTTTTGTCAACATGTCGACACAACAAAAAGTGTTTTGACATGTGAACTTTTTGAAAAGATAAGAAAAAGAAAGTTTTTTGCTTGTTGCTTCGAACCTAATTAAAATGGCTTTAAACCCACGAAAATATTTAGTAAAAGATTTAGTCAACAAGCCCGCGGCGCTGGACGTTTGGTTACAAGGCACAATCGAACAAACTGTTGGCGCGGATATATTGATCATTTCCGACCTAACAGGACGAGCGAAGATTACTAGATGTGAGTCCGCACACGGTATCATTGATAAAACTTCGTTACGAAAAGGTATGAGTCTTATAATAGCATATAATTATTATATTATATATCTATTATCATTTATGCTTATTTTTATGCTTCATGTTTGACGCAAATAAACGTATTTTCTTTCTTTCATGTTTATGACAATGCATGCCATTGCTTTTGTTGCTTACTGCTTAGCTTTCTGTTTTTATTAAACCTACCAAAATATCGGAACTTGCTTTTGCGGCAGCTGTTTAATTATTATGCTACATTTTCACAATCTGGGTAGGTACTGACAGACAAGTAGGTGCCTTTTTGGGCTGATTGTAAAGCCACAACACCTAAATACTAATAAAAAATATTTTAGTGGGTTATGTTGATTCTATGTGACAAAATAAACTGTTGTGGGTGTTTTAGTTAGCCTTTTTATGACTGTGCCGACCGTACAGTGGCGCCCTCATCGTTTGTTTGGTTATTTCATACAATTTAGAATGAAAATGCAGAAAATAAGCACGTTAAGTTGTGCGTCACGAGATTATACGTTAATATTATTAGAAACGGTAGTTTTACATTGTTTAGTTCTATTATAATCCTTAAAACGGAATATAATGGCCACTGTTGTCCGTTTTAAGGATTAGAATAAAACTAAACAATATAAAACTAACGTTTCTAATAATATTAACGTATAATCTTATGAAGCACAACTTCACGTGCTTATTTTCTGCATTTTCATTCTAAATTGTATGAAATAACCAAACAAACGATGAGGGCGCCACTGTGCGGTCGGCATAGTCTTAAGGATGTAAATTGCTCACCAATAAAGCATCTTTTTTTTTTGTGTAATGCACCAAGATGCTCCCACTGGAATACCGGAAAATGTATAAACTGAATCAATAATCTCCCTCGCAAAACAATGTAATCAATGATAATCCATTTCCTTGTTATAACGTAAGTGAAAAGTATGTGTAGCTTAACCGGCTGGATGCCGTAATTACAGAAACAATTAAAAAGCATTAAAAGCATTGTGTCTCGCGTAGATCTACGTTCCCGGCATACGCAGGGTTAATAACCTTTGTTGATTTATGTTTGTTTTCATAAGACTAACATTTTGTTCTGCTGTTTTGTAACCATGAAACTCATTTTCTACATTCAACTAAGTACTATTTACAGGTACATATTGCTGTATAATAGGTACAGCAATAAGGACAAAAGGCCTCCCGGAAGTGCAAGCTAGCAAGTTCATTGACTTAACAGCACAACCTCATATGAAAATCGCTTGGGAAGCCGAAGTAAAAGAAGCTGACCTATTCTTAGAAGGAAAATTAATACCAACTATTTAATAAAATAAAACAATTTTTTTTATAAAAGTGGTGTTTAATTCCATCACCATACAAAATAATATACATTATTCACTTTGATTGTGACAACAAAACGGACGAGCCAGAAATTGCCCTCCAATAGAATTATTCGGTCTTCTTCATATCACAGATCATCGATAACAATCGCATTATACAAATCACTTACAACATAAATGCAATTTCTGGCTTGAATAACAAGTCTTTGAAACAAGTAAAAAATAATATCTCGTTATTTGATGATTATCGCTTATAATACTTGGCATCTAATGCTTATTACGGGTAATTATAATAGCATTCAATTGTAAATAATTAAAATTATATAACCATTTCCATGACCATTCCAATATATTTTTAACTTAAATCTTGGCAGGAGACTTCAACAAGGGGCCGAGTTTTTGGGCCAGCATAATGTTGCCAGCGATCTTTAGCTTTCCCTTCATGTAAGCAGCTTGTGGGCTGAGTGATCCTGCCGCAATTGCTACCATATCAGCATCAGATACGGTCAGGGTTGTGTCAGCCTTGCCACTCTTTGGTGTACCTTCATATACTGCGGGAGTTTTGAGGTCCAAAGCTGTGAACAGAAATACTCATAAATATCATGATAAACAATGGTGCCATTTCCCTTGTTCACAAACTAAACTAAATTTAAGTTCAGTCCATTTTTTTCTTTCTATTTCATTAAGAAAAGGACAGATAAATTTTAGTTCAGGTGTAGTCCGTAGCGAATGTTCCAAGACGTTTTTGATGGTACATGAACATTAAATATCATCACTGGGAAGATTGTGACAGCAAAATAATAGGAACATACTCCAGAAAGAATGCTTATGCATTCTTTCTGGAGTATGTTATGAGTAATTTAAACAGTCCTGAAAAATACTTTGATGTTCGACTGGAGCGAAGACATTTAAGTTTGGCGTCTATTGTTTTTGAGATCAGGATCCAAGGACATTGAGTGGAATAATAAAAAACTCATACTCACTCCAAGCTTTAACAGTCTTTCCATTCTCAGATATATTATACAGGAACACGGCACCGATGCTCTTAGCCAAGTCCTTGTTCTTGCCAACTTCCTCCTGGATCTTGGCGAAGAGTGCATCACTCTTGAAAGCGCCACCAGATGGCGCTGACGCGGGCGCGGCAGAGCTTGAGCCAACTTGGCCGGCTACTACGTTCTTCAGATCCACGTAAGCACCTAGGAAGAAAGAAGATTTATTAATATTGAAACACAAAATACAGAATTTGCTTTAGTTTCTTTTGTTTTGTGGTGTCAGTTCTGTATAATTATTTTTTAAGTTATGCTCCAGACGAAACAGTTTTACGTTGGCAATGACTCTGTTATTTTGGGGCTTCGCACAAAGTACGCAAGTAACAAAAGGTCATGCCGTAGAAAATTCTCAGTCGAGAAGTAAATCACCTAACTGATTGACTGCCCTAAGTCTGTCAAGTATCTATACTACACCATCGCCCATTATAGAGGCTATTTTAGATACTTCCTCATGGTATTTACGAGCTGAATTTTAAACTATTATTTATTAATAAAATGTTCATAAAGTTTATTAAAGGCATACTATAAACTGGTTGTATGCCGTAATTACAGACACAATTCCGCCATAGCCATTCTGTCTAGGGTACATAATATATTCTGTGAAGGGTATTTAACCCTTCGTATCCACGTGAGTAAACCTCATCGTGAAGTACAGAATACATACCAGCGATAACAATGTTGCCGGTTTCCTTGACCTTGGTCTGGAAGTGCACGCGCTTGCCTTCGAGCCACATCTCAGTGACGAGGGTCTGGCCAGGAAGAACTGGCTTGACGAAGCGAGCCTTCAGTGCCTTGACATTCCTGGATTCGTTGCCTCCGTACCTGGATAATGGAAGTTACATTTCAGTCTTGATAAGATTAGGTTGAACCTGCAGAAAGGCTTCCAGCGGGCCACCAACTGCCATGGCACACGTGAAAATTTCTTAACTGACAAAGAAGCCAGGTGGGCCGCTGTAGGCCCAACTTGGTCAGGTGTCCAATGAGGCGCAGTGCGACTGTGGAGCCACATCGCACTAACACTTGCACTATGGAAGACTTTTGCGAGGCCATCGATACGACGAAGATAAAATGGACATAGTTTAGCAGAAAAGACTCGACCCACAAAAAGTAATTTTTGAGTTATCGAGTTTTTAAGTTTAGGTGTGTAAAAAAATTACTATTTTCTATGAAGGTATTTCAACTGAAACTATTCAAGTGTTTTGAGACTATTCTGATATATTACAATATAGACGCTTCTTTTAAGTTGGATTTATTAAAAACGACCCAAGCAGTTTGGGTTATTACAGTGGTTTGTAGAAAAATATCCGTATTTATGTGGATTGGTTCGCATCATTAAAAAATCAACATTATCTTTTTAGTATCACGGATCTTTTTTGCTGAATGAAAGAACCAACCTTTAGGACCTCTTAGGCAAATAAAACTCATTTTTGACCTTAGTGTGGGTTGAGTCCTTTCTGCTAAACTACGTCCAAATAGGTTGCAATGGATTAAAAACATCTTATTTATATTCGCCTGTGATACAGGTTTATCCTAGTACAGGCATCTAACATTACAATACCATTACAAATTATTTATAGGAGTTTCGTTTACATTTTACAAATTTTAATTCTGATTAAATATGTATTTTATTTTAGACCGGCCGCCAGAATTGCTAGAGATAACACGTGCTTATTGCCGATAAAGTATATCTATACTTTCACTATCAGTTAGTAGGTAGTAGTTTACATTTACAATGAAAAACATGAGATTTTTCAGATCATACATAATTAGGTGATATTATGTATGGTGTTTTGGGTATGAATGTGGATGGCTATACGAGTAGGGGAAGAACAAAAGAAACGATGGATATACGATAAATATATGGCTAGAAAGGGAGTGACTACCGAGATGACGACTAATCTTCTAATATATAAAATTCTCGTGTCATAGTGTTAGGTACTAGTTTTTGCAAAACGACGTTTGCGGGGTCAGCTAGTATATTATAGAAGTATGGAAGGAAAAGACATGTTGCGCCGGACCCCAAATTAATTGGGATAAGGGCAAGAGAATGATTATAAAAACTGCACCCTAATTCGGTATGTAAAGAAAAAAAATCCTACGCTGATTCCAAAACCATTTCGAGATTTAAGGTTTCTTAACTTAATTTTTCTATTTTTAGGGCTTTAAATTATAAGATGGAGTTTATTTTAACATAAACACTTAATACCACTTGACTTTCATTTGACCTCCAAATGACGTCACAAGTAAGCAGATTGAGAATACTTTCGGTGCCTCCTCTCATCATAAGATAAAAAGTTAAAGTCATATAATGTCAACTATAGGGATGACCATAATATGTAATGCAGTCGTGTTTTCAATTTCGGCCTTTGAATCGATTCAAATCAAACATTCACACAAAAAATCTAAATCCCGAATTCTGAATTATCGTTAATCAATCATTATAACGATAGCTTAAATAAAATGCATTTCCTTTAAATAATAATAATTATTAAGTATAAAATATTTCGAACTATTTTGTAACCACAAATGGTGTTGGAAACTTGCAAATATAACTAGGTACTGTAGCTACTTGTTATTGGTTTGATTTTGATAATTACATATTAATAATACCTATTATTTAATTTAATTATTAGTTATCAGTCATTTCTGTCCCACTGCAGGGCAAAGGCCTCCCTTCCCTCCTTCTACTTATCCCTATACAAAATTAATAACTGTATTAAGTAAAGGTTTCAATCGATTATGTCGATCATTCCCACCTCTAAAACTGTCTAGTGTCATTCTTGAAGTTTCTGATGTCAGGCAAAAAACGTCAAATTTAGGATTTTTATTATTGTGTTATATGTGGCATAGATATTGAACTCTTCAGGCTACTTTTGAAGCAGAATTTAGAAAATTTATTTAAAATTAATGGCTGCTTAGAAAACCAAAATCTTGAAATTAGTTGCATAAAATAACTAAATCTATAAATTAAAAATATAAAAAAAATACCTGAAAAAAACTTTACATACCCAATTACGTAACACACTCTGAATCGTTTTGAAGGATATTGCTAAACCATTGCTTCATAAGTTCGAAAAACATATCAGCTCAGCAACGTAAATAAAGCAGTGAATGTTGTTGAACTGTCAAAATGAAAGCTATTGCTACTGATAGTGTGTTAGGCAATTACCCCGCAGATTACTGGTACAGTCAACAGCAAAAGTAAATGATGAAAATCAGAAATTCAATACTAATGAACGGAGTTCGCGTCAGAACTGTGTGGCGTCGAAGTGGTCCGAAAGTATGGGATTGTAAATTATACCAAACATTTACTACTTCGACGCCATACAGTTCTGACGCGAACTCCGTTCATTAGTATTGAATTTCTGATTTTCATCATATATTTTTGCTGTTGACTGTACTTCGACTGATCAAATCGACGCCATGGTTTTATTGTTTCATGGCTCTTGTAAGCTTCAGCTTTATAATTACACCTCATAATAACGACTTGAAAGGTACTCACTTAGCCAATACATGTCTGGCAGAGAATCCAAGAGACGCCATTCCGTGGAGTATGGGCTTTGGGTATCCACTGGCGGTCGCTACGTTAGAGTCAATGTGGAGCGGATTCAGGTCCCCAGATAACCTGGAAATTAAAATTACAGTAACAATTAAAACGCCATTGTGTCTAGCATGGATCCAGGGGTTAAGTACAAGTTTCATTATTCGGCCACCTTCGTCATATTAGCCGGGACTTCCATTTCTAGATAAAGACTTCCTCACGACTATGTACTAGTAAATGTAAATATGTAGCATGTATTTAATAGTTTGAATTACTGTCGAGTTGCTAAATCTGCGCCAATTGAACCTAGAATAATTATAAGTTAACGATAATTGCGACGACATGAACATGTATGTTTTAGAGACGATGTTTTGTTTTATGTATACTAACAAGGTCTCGAGGAACCAACAGATTTGAAAATACAAAAAATATAAGAAATGCTATACTCAATCGAGAGCGCGTATTTAAGGGTGCGTTTCATCTGACGCGGAGTCGTGCAGGAATCGACCGATCACATTTGTTGAATTCCAAATCGCGTCCCTCGTCTCATCTATAATTGGCAGTCTCCGTTTTAGTGAAAAGGCCATAAATGTAGAATAAAAATAGTAACGTTAAAATTACCTGTAAAGTGCCGCCTGGTCTTCAGCAGTGCGTTGCTCAAGCACGGCATCAGGGGCCCTCTTGGGTGCCGGTTGTACTTCAACGGCCTGCTTGCTGTTGCGGGGCCCATTGAACCCACCCTGGCCCAGAACGAAGATGTGCTGCTGTGTGCGGGCTACCAGTTGCTTGTTCTGGTAAATCTCGCCTGGGGGATAACGGAGTGAGAAGTTATAACTTACTTACATACATAAACTCACGCCTTCTTTCCATAGGGATAGGCAGAAACTACAGAACGCCACCTGCTACGATACTTACAGACGCCAAGTTATTACTTGTGATCGTAAATTACAATTTGTTAGGTCGGTAGATTGCTAGCATCGCATCGGTGCGTTCCATTCTCACGGTTCTTGTCGGGTCCGAAATAACCGAGGCAGCCTTAATTGGCTTTAAAATTGTCTAATCGAATTATCATAATTAGTTATGCAAACTTGAATTTGAACGATATACAATCGAATTGCATAATAGCATAATCAGCCTCTAATGTTCCCACTGCTGGGACACAGGCCTCCTCTCAGTAAGAGGGAGCAGATCGTAATCCACCACGCGGACCCAGTGCGGGTTGGTAGATGTCACATGTCTTCGAATTTTTGGTTCTAGAACGTGCCGGTTTCCTCACAATTCCCCCGATTCTGCCACAACTAAATTTAAGTTTAGTGCATTTTTTTCTTTCTATTTCACTAATAAAAGGACAGAAGATATATATTAGTTTAGTCCTGTCATATTATTTTTAGTAGCCAATTTTTTAATCACGTCTAAACTTGTCTATGGATTACTTATCTAATTTGATGTCACTCAGGCTGGCTGGACAAATCTTCAAAATAGCTCTCATTTAACTAGGTCAATAGTGCATTTTATGTGACGGCTAAACACCCTTATTTCAGAATTTGTGACGCTACAGAATCTTAGATAATCGATCGAAAACGTGTCCAGCCATCTTGAAAACCCACTTTTCGCTGGTCTCTCAATCTCGGTAACGGAAGTGATTTTGACGACTTTTTGCATATCAGCGGGCGTCACATAAATTTGTGACAGGCATCGAGCTAAAATTTTTGTGATACGAACAGCGGTTTTGTAGAAAAATGCAAAAATCTGTGTCCAGCCATCTTGAATTTACGTATAAAACTTTTGGCTGGCACTTCTGAATCTCAATAACGGGAGCGTTTTCGAATATGGTTCCTTTACTAACATTTAGTGACGCAATTTGTGACAGTAATAACGTTCGATTTATGGCGTCACATGTAAGGGTTTACGAGAAATCAGTAAAAACTTACATGTCCAAATAACCTGCGTTCAAGCTGGCTGGACACACGTATCTCCGCTGCCTGATGATCTACGGCCTTCGAAATATATTCAAATTTTTGTGACGAGGACAATAATGATTTACTGAATTTGTGACGGAGAAACTTTGAGTAGTTTCAAAGATATTGATCATTTAAGTTTTCCCATACAAACATCCATTAATATTGTGAGGTGACCATAATTTTTACATAAATAAAGTCTCAATGGTATTGAGATAGAAAGTGTCGATTCCATCTGGTTTTTTTTTTTTATTTTTATTATGTCCGACGTTTAAAAGTGATGCCGATACTTATTTTATATAATTATGCCGATATATACTTTTTCATTTAAATACCTTCGAGCATTAGTTATCCTGACACAATGGTGTCAAGCTATGAGAATCTTAGAGCTATTCTGCATTAAAATATCTCTAAATTTAAAAATAATTTTGACACAACCAAATCGAATTTGACAATCGCGACTCCACGTGGTAAGTAGGTATTTTTTTTGTTTGTTTGGCTTCGCACGGTTTGTGCATTCAGCCAAAAAGTAGGTACTCATTTGCCCTCATCATCATCATTTGCCTAGCCTTTTCCCAACTATGTTGAGGTCGGCTTCCAGTCTAACCGGATGCAGCTGAATACCAGTGTTTTACATGGAGCAACTGCCTATCTGACCTCCACAACCCAGTTACTGGGTAATACGATACCCCTTGGTAAGACTGGTTGTCAGACTTTCGGGCTTCTGACTACCCGTAACGGCTGTCAAAGATCCACGAATGACAGCCAGGATGCTTTCCGAGGCACGGAGGGGTCTCGGTATGTAAAGTTGGTCACCCATCCACAGACCAACCGCGGCAAGCGTAGCTTAACCTGATCGATCGACCTGTGCGGCTGTTATTATTTAGCAACGGGCCCCTCCCCGTGTTTTTTTTGAGCCGAAGGGGCATAGTGGGGCAACCCCGACCTCCTTTTTATGGAATTTTTCACTTTTGTATGGAAAATATGAAACATTATTACCAACGTGTTGAGTTTTAAGGGTATGCGGGTTTCTAAAAGGGGGTCGAAATTTTCATTATTTTTGCGATAGGACACACCGTTTTCGAGATATAAGCAAAAGAAAAGAAAATCAAAAAACAGTACTGTTTTTGCATCCGAAGTCGAGGTGTTGGTGTGAATTTTAGCTCATGCCAACTAATTTTATTCCACACCTTTTAAGTCGCGATTAAAAATAGTCAGATTTAGTTAGAGAATCTAAATTTTACGTGAAAAACCTCAAATTCAGAATAGCAAAATTACAATTTTCTCTAAACTATTAACTCAGTGCAATCTTAGTGCTGTCAAACTAAAATTTAGTTATGTCATTTTAGTTAATTTCAGAATGGGAAATCATCATTTGACAGGAAGAAACTAAATTTTGGTGATTTGTAGTCTAGTTTAGACGCATTTGTGACAAGAGAATCGGCATCAATACCTACCTATGTACTTACCATGAAAAACACCAATACCTACCTACTAAAAAGAGTAGGTATCTGCACGTAAATAATCAATAACATCAAAAAATTACCCCCCCCCCCCCCTTCCTCACTTCTACACTTTTGTCATCTATCGATTTAAGGCGAAAGCGCTAGGGTAGCCCGCGAAATTCAATTTTTTGTACGTTTTTTGCAATTTGCTGGCAGTATTAAGTTGTACGTTGATTAAAATATGATTCGCGGCCGTAACAAATATGTATTTACAGAATTATAATCTATAAATTCATCAACACAACTCTCTAAGACCAAAGTAATCCCCAAGAATGACTATTTCATGAAATTTTCACATTTGGGGATTATACTAACTTAACAAGTTGTATTACTGATTGTTGTAATGATTATAATTCTGTCAACTACTATCACCAAAACACGGATTTTCGTCCATTAAAGAAAACACCTTAAAATATACTTAGTCCTACATAAAACCTACAATATTGGTAACCCTACTGCAGTGTTTGTATGGGAAAATTTAAATGATCAATATCTTTGAAACTACTCAAAGTTTCTCCGTCACAAATTCAGTAAATCATTATCGTCCCCGTCACAAAAATTTGAATATATTTCGAAGGCCGTAGATCATCAGGCAGCGGAGATACATGTGTCCAGCCAGCTTGAACGCAGGTTATTTGGACATGTAAGTTTTTACTGATTTCTCGTAAACCCTTACATGTGACGCCATAAATCGAATGTTATTACTGTCACAAATTGCGTCACTAAATGTTAGTAAAGGAACTATATTCGAAAATGCTCCCGTTATTGAGATTCAGAAGTGCCAGCCAAAAGTTTTATACGTAAATTCAAGATGGCTGGACACAGATTTTTGCATTTTTCTACTAAACCGCTGTTCGTATCATAAAACTTTTAGCTCGATGCCTGTCACAAATTTATGTGACGCCCGTTGATATGCAAAAAGTCGTCAAAATCACTTCCGTTACCGAGATTGAGAGACCAGCGAAAAGTGGTTTTTCAAGATGGCTGGACACGTTTTCGATCGATTATCTAAGATTCTGTAGCGTCACAAATTCTGAAATAAGGGTGTTTAGTCGTCACATAAAATGCGCTATTGACCTAGTTACATGCGAGCTATTTTGAAGATTTGTCCAGCCAGCCTGAATGACATCTAATTTGACAGGACTAAACAAATATTTATCTTCTGTCCTTTTCATAATGAAATAGAAAGAAAAAGATGCACTGAACTTAAATTTAATTTAGTTTGTGAAGAACAAAATCGGAGCCAATGTTTTCCTTCAGCGTTTTGAGAGCAGTGGTGATGAAGTAATTTGCGCCTGTCTGGGTTCGAACGTGGTTCGAACCTACGACCAAAGCAGTGATGGCTTAGCGGTAACGGCCCAGACTTACAAGTTGTACATCATAATCTGAAGTAATAAATTACTAAACTTTTCAAGTTGTTTTATGTGCACTTTACCGTCGAAATCTGATTTTTTATAAATACAGTGTATCTTTAGTGCAAAAAAGATAAAGGAAATTATTTTGAACAAACATTCTAACTAGCCGCTTATTATAAATCTAATCGTACTTATCGTCTTATATTTTATAATCTATTAGCACTAGTTACATTATGATAAATGACGACAAATACTATGATACTCACTGTTAACGATGGAAATAGCGCTTGATCCCTTGTCCAATGTGTCGACGGCGTAGGTGCGGATGTTAAATTCCCCCTCTGTGCCGGGGTAGTCACCCACGAACTCGATGAACTGTTCTCCGTGAAGTATCTAAACAAGACAGGATTTGTTTTACTATAATTTGTATTGCTTTTGCGACTAGTAGGACATAAAGAATGAAAGAGCATAGAGTTATGTTTAAAAGGTGTTTGTTAGGGCCATGCTCGTACCTCGTGGCTAAATAAAACAGTCGCACGGGTCGATCGAAAGTAAAGCTACGCTTGCCGCGCTCGGTACGTGGATTGGTGACCAACCATTACATATCGAGAACACTCCGTGTCTCGGGAAGCACGTTAAGCCGTTGGTACCAGGTTGTATAGTCATTGGTCCCAGCTGTCATTTGGACATCTTTGATAGTCGTTACGGGTAGTCAGAAGCCTAAGTCTGACAACCAGTCGTACCAAGGGGTATCGTGTTACCCAGTAACTGGGTTGTGGAGGTCAGATAGCAAAACGTGCAAGTGTGGCTTTTTTTTTTAGGGTGGGGAATCATCAAATGACCCCTCCCGCTCTGGGTGGAGCGAAGGGAGTGTCAGACTCTTACTGAATAAAACCCACTCGTGTTCCTTCCTTAGCCCTTTATGTTCCAGGGTAGCGGTAACCCTTTCGGACAATCCCGTTGACTAATTAGTACTTACGTTAGTAAAGTCAGCGTGTTTGCCAGGCGGCATGGATTCATTCACGACGGGTGTACCAAAGGCCATACCGGCCAGGATAAAGAATGTAGGCAGAGCCGCGAAGTCCTCGTGGGACTCATACAAGAACTTGAGATCCGACTGGTTTTCTACTGATGCACCAACTGAAGAAAGATTAAAATTATGTTAGAACTTTTTGACTTTTTTTATCCCCCGGTCCGCACGGGCGCGTCTTTCCCGCGGCGATTTTTTTCGCGAACTTGATTTTCAACGTGCTTAGTGCCAAGTGTTGGAAATCCAACAGTGTATTTTTTGACGCACTGGATTCTCAACGCTCGGCTCAACACCGAGAGTGCAAAATCCGCCGCGATATTTTTACGTCCGTGCGAACATGGGCTTATAGTCCAAGTCAACTAACCTTCAGTGTCTGAACGCCTAATCAATCTCCGGCCAATGTTTTTTTTTTTCATATTTGGACGTAGTTTAGCAGAAAGGACTCAACCCACACTAAGGTCAAAAATAAGTTGTATTTGCCTAAGAGGTCCTAAAGGTTGGTTCTTTCATTCAGCAAAAAAGATTGGTGATACTAAAAAGATAAGGTTGATTTTTTACCGATGCGAACCAACCCACATAAATACGGATATTTTTCTACAAACCATACAGTGGTTTGTAGAAAAATATCCGTATTTATGTAACCCAAACTGGCTTGGGTCGTTTTTAATAAATCCAACATAAAAGAAGCGCCTTTAGTGTAATATAACAGAATTGTCTCAAAACACTTGAATAGTTTGTTGAAATACCTTCATAGAAACTAGTACATTTTTTACACACCTAAACTTAAAAACTCGATAACTCAAAAATTACTTTTTGTAGGTCGAGTATTTTCTGCTAAACTATGTCCATTTGACTAAAAATATCAACAACCTATTAACATGTGATTTACAGCCCGATTCAAACTTTATGGCGGCTCGGAACATGAGTCGCTGCGCTGTAACACATTCACGTGTCAGCGGGGGTGAGGGGTGAGGTACTGCGCAGCGAGTGGCACACTTCAGAGCCGCCATAACTAGCGAAAAAAACAAATGCGGGTAAACGGAGCCGGTCGAAAACCAACAAGGTTTTGAAAAGGCAGGGACAAGAGAAGCACACGTGCGACAAGGATGGTTTCATCAAGGTGGAGAAGAGGAAGAAGCTGCCTTGTCGAAACCAGTGCGGCGTCGCGCTGGCAGGACCCAACATGCTACTGCGTCCCGCAATCCCGACGACGCAGCTGTACAGTCAACAGCAAAAGTAGATGATGAAAATCAGAAATTCAATACTAATGAACGGAGTTCGTGTCAGAACTGTGTGGCGTCGAAGTGTCGTTATGTGATTGTAAATTATACCAAACATTTACTACTTCGACGCCACACAGATCTGACGCGAACTCCGTTCATTAATTAGTATTGAATTTCTGATTTTCATCATCTACTTTTGCTGTTGACTGTACGTGTCCAGACTGCACCACTCCACGAAAGTTGAGATCGTGGAGTACATGCGAGTGAAGACCAACTGGACTTTGAGGGTCGCGAAGTTGGAGTCGCGTCACAACACGAACTTCAAGTCGTTCGTGGTGCATGTTCCGACACATCATCTCGAGAAGTTCCTCAAGGAAGAGTTCTGGCCGAAGGGTGTTGTGTACCGCCGGTTTCGTGGCCGGCTACATGACACCAGTCAGCGAAACACGACGCAAACACTTCGTGTGTGTTAGTTAGTTTTTAGTGTAATTATACTACCAATCTAATAGAATTCGAATTAATTTCCGCTAATACTTACTGCCAAGAGCATACAGCACGAGGTCCTTAGAGTCGTATTTGGAAGTAGACCAGTACGATTCGCGGTCACCGTCCAACTTGCTGCGCTCTTCGAAGTCCTACAACAAACGATGAAACATAAATATGATCACAAGGTATCATTCTACTTCTTTAGTCCTTTTCTAGCACCAAACAAAAATCAATCTTATACAAATAGGTTTTAAGTTCAATATCCATTATTAAACATGTTAATAAGGTTTGTAACCTCAGTAATAATTACACTCGAATTATTTTAAGTTTTTTTGGTTGTTAGAGTTTGTGTATATTTTTATTGTACTTGAATTACGACAAGCTAAACATTGTTGTATGAAAATATGAAATATACACTCTTAACAAGTAGGTAAGGTAAATAAGTATGTATACAAAAACAAATAAAATTGAAGTGTTTGTTTGTAATATCAAAAATAAAAGCTTTTTACGAAATGCATATGAAAGTATATACGGTAAAACATTTTTTAAATTGTTTGTCTGTCTGTGTGTTTGTTCCAGCTAATCTCCGTAACGCTTGGACCGATTTAGATGAAATTTAATATGAGGATACTTTGAGCCCTGGAGAAGGATATAAGCTACTTTTTATCGACATACCACGCGGGCGAAAGCTAGTACAAAATAAAATGAATAACTAATAAGTTAATTGATAACTAAAAATTTAATTTAAGGGGAGAAACTGATCATTGCTTCTTAGAGGTAATTAATTCAACAATGCTATTTGGCTTTTAGTATTATGATTTAACTTTGAACTTTTCAACATGGACTTTGAAAGGATATGAAAACGAAGTTGAATGAAATATTAACACTAGGTGAAAAAATCTTGTATATGATTTTATGACAAACACTATTCTTCAAGATAAAGGTAGTGAAGATATCATATTATAATTTGTTTAGATAAACAGTTACAAAGATAAAAAAATAAATAGTGATAAAAGCCAATTCTGTTAAATAATAAAGTGTTTTGGCGAAACTATGAAACACTTTATTTTTATCTCTCGAGTCTTTGACCGCCGATATTTATCATCTTCTATATAATCTTTTGTAAAATGTACTGTCGGAGGATTCTTGAATACCTAGAGATAATAGAATGTACGAAAAAATATGTTTTGCTACTATGTTAGTAGCGTGAAGGTGAATGTGCTGATTCTGAGCCCTAAGTTGAATAAATGCCTTTTGATTTGATTTACGCGTTTGGAATGTTCTCATAGCTTTCAACACAAGGGTGACTGCTTTTCTTTTACCGACGCGGTTTAAACACAGGTCTCAAAAATTCACTGCGCACCCGATATGACATGTCATCATCATTAGAATAACTAAGGAATGTTTTGAGTATGAATGTGGATGGCTATAAGCGAAGGGCAAGACCAAACAAACGATGGATGGACTGTATAAAAGATGATCATATGGCTAGAAAGTGGATGACTGCCGAGATAACAACTAATAGAGAAGTATGGAAGAAAGACATGTTTCACCGATCTCAAATAAATTATGATAAGCGCAAGATAATAATGATAATATTTTAATTTTATTTATTAATATGATATGAGTAGTCTACTATATCGTCAGCATGGTCGTTTTAATTATATAGGGTGACTGGTAATTAGTGACCGATACCTAAACACGTGATTGTACTCAAAGTCATGATAACAAACAACTTTTACTATGAGACCAAACCCTGAATTCGCGAAAAAAATCTGCTGTTCGGTACCTACATTTTGACCAGTTACGCGAACATAAATCTTCATTCTATCAATGGAAAATCAGAGGGCGCTAGCTGTCTGTAAACATTGTGCTCCCGTATAAAAATTCCTTAAAATAATTTATTGAACTGTATCTCCTCAATGTAATAGTAAACGTGTTCAAAACAGTGCAATACGTATGTGATAATGTTATTATAACAAATTATTTATCGTGAACTATGTAAATGTGACTTTTATATGTGGACAACTTTTTGTGACAAAACAGATTTTGTGCGTGATAATAATAACTTTATTGGCGTTAAACAGTGTTTCAGACTAAGAGGAGAATTGTGTGTAATACGTAAATATAAAAATAACGAAAAACAAATTGAATCACAAAGTGATGTTCGGTGGAAAAAATTCAAAACATTTAAACTACAACCGTCTTTTTAACAAACATTGTGACCGGAGGAGGTTATTAGTCATCAAATTCGATCACCTATGTAACTGTCGTGGTGGCGTAGACATTATATCGCCTACCTGACTGCATGCATCGTGTGGCTCGAGTTCGTATCCCGCACATGGTTTGTCTTTTTGGAATTAACATCTACATTTAAAAAACTCTCAACATGAACTTCCTCGAAAACATTACATTCCGTCGTGCGCGAACTGTATCTGACTCCAATGTTGAGGTATTGAACGAAACACTAAGTGAAACAACCAATAGTCTACCCGATATTTCTAACGACAGTAATGATGAAGAAACGTTAAAATTAAAAGAACGAATAAATAAACTAGAATTTGAATTAAACAGTGCCCATCAAGAAATAGAGTCTCTTTCTTTAGAAAATAATAATCTTAAAAAACAAAATGAGGAATTGTTAAAGAAAAATGATTTGTACAAAAAAATCACTTGCAGCCCGGTATCTGCAAAGAAAACTAAAGACTGCACGCCAAAGAAAATAAATCAAAAGAGAGATAAAAAAATTCAAACTGAGGATTCATTACAAATGCCTAAAACTACAATCATTGAGTGCGACAAAGTCGATGCCAAGCGCAAAATTGAAAACCAAAAACATACCAACTGTGTTACAACTTTCAAAAGTCCAAGAAAGCGAAAGCTACGCATAATCAGTAACTGTAATTATATTGATGCACTAAAAAATATAGAAAATACCTTCAGCGAGCACTTCGAGTATTGCCATTACGTGACACCAGGTAGTGGATTAAGCGAAATTTTGTCCAATATTACTGAAAAGGCAAAAAATCTATCTATTGACGACTACTGCTTGTTTATGATCGGAGAAAAGGACTTCAAAAGCGCTGGAAACCACATCGAATCGATTAAACAAATTAGGGAATCACTAAAGCTAATTACCCACACAAATGTAATCATATGCTGTCCCACTTACGTAAGAGGAGCTCTAATTTATAATTATAGTATAGAATTGTTTAATAATTTACTACACTTGGACATACAGAATAACAACTATGCATACTTTTTTGACACAAATCGTGATCTCACCTTAGATATGTTTTCCTATCGAACAGGAAAACTAAACAGACTAGGAACAAAACGTATTTTTGAAAGTATATTTGACCGCCTGATTATTGACATGACAAACTATCCTATAGAAACTTCTATCTTTAATTCGTCTGACAACAGTGACTTTTTTCGTTCATAATAATATAAACATCCTACATCAGAACATTGCTGGCCTGTTAAATAAGTCTGACTTACTCACAGTTCACCTTCAAGAATTAACGCAGAAAAAAAAAGAAATTGATGTTATTTGTATCACAGAGCACTTTGTTATGACTGGACATGAGAAACTACTGAATTTGACAAACTACAAGTTAGCGGCAATTTATACCAGACGGTCTCAGAAACGTGGAGGAGCATGTATTCTAGTCAAGAACTACCTTGAACACAAAGTGCTTCCAGACATATCTCGACATTCTATAGCTAACGTCGTCGAATGCTGTGGCATAGAATTGACGAAACAAAATTTAATTATTATGTGTATTTATAGGCCCCCAAAGATAAATAATTTAAGTTTATTTTATGAGAAATTAGAGACATATTGTAAAACCAGTGTGTACGAAACCCGAAAAGAAAATAGTAATATGTGGGGACTTCAATATAGACACTTTAAAAAGAAATAGCATAACCCTGGACTTTGAAACCTTTCTTTTGGGCTATAATCTTAAATTAGAGTTACGCCAACCCACCAGGCTCTGTAGCAATTCTTGTATAGATAATTTTGCCCGCAGTTCTAAACTAAACTGTAAATCAGAAGTTTTAGACTTAGCATTGTCTGACCACACAGCACAGTTTTTGCAAGTTAAAGTGCTAAAATCGTGTAGAATAAATTATTGGCGGATCAAAAAGCGTGATCTTTCTAGTGAAAATGTAACTAAATTCAAAAATTACCTACAAAGTTTTTCATTTTCTGATATATACAAAACCGAAAATGCTAATGAAGCATTTGATTATTTCTTAGAGCACTTTCGTCTATTGTACGATCTTTGTTTCCCTTACAAATTGATAACCGTTAACTCAAATAAAAATATTAAATGGGTTTCTCATGGCATTCGAATATGCAGTAGAAAACAAAGGCATCTACTGTGGAAACATAGGCGAGAACCTTCAAACCTTAATAAAAGCAACTTTAAAAACTACTCGCAAAGGTTTCGAAAAATCATTAAATTAACGCAAAAAGCGCAAAATAACTATTTTATCAACACCTCAAACAATAAATCAAAAGCATCTTGGCAAATCATAAACAGAAACAAACCATTTACTGAACCTATTTCCCAAATAAAAATTCATGACACCACAATCACTAATCCAACAGAGATTGCAAACGCTTTTAATAATTATTTTACTGACCAGACAAAAAATATTATGACCTCAAAACCCGACACAAGTAATTTGAAAAGTAACCCTCACTCTATGTTTATGCATCCTGTATTACCTCAAGATGTTATGAGAGCGATACATTCTCTAAAAAATAAACTTAGTACTGGTTACGATGGCATTTCAACTAAGGTCGTAAAATTTGTATCGAGTGACATTGCTTTGCATATTAGTCACATACTAAATCTGTGTATCAGTTCCGGAGTATTTCCAGAGAAATTAAAAACAGTTATTGTTAAACCACTTTTTAAAAAAAACTCTAAAGAAGATTTGGCAAGTTATAGACCAATCGCTCTAATCACAATTTTCTCAAAGGTTAT
Organism: Globia sparganii; assembly: GCA_949316385.1. Lineage (NCBI taxonomy): Eukaryota > Metazoa > Arthropoda > Insecta > Lepidoptera > Noctuidae > Globia > Globia sparganii. The sequence goes on from OX438670.1 coordinate 9,711,833, forward strand.
GGAAAAAATAATTTATGACGCGATAAATAAATTCTTACATAAATATAATATTTTAAGTATAGAACAAAAAGGATTTAGGAAAAATCAAGGTATCAATATGGCCGTCTACGATTTAATGAATATGATAATTAGAAACGTCGATGAAAAAGTACCAGCTTGCGCAATTTTAACTGATATGACGAGGGCTTTCGACTGTGTTGACCATGAAACTCTCTTATACAAGCTAAACATGATAGGTATCAGAGGAAATATGCATAATCTGTTAAGATCATATCTCAGCAACCGAAAACAGCAGACAAAAATTTCCAAAATATGTTTAAAATCTAAGCGTGAGAAAAAGTACTTATCGGAATACAGAATTATTAGGTATGGCGTACCACAGGGGACTGTGGTGGGGCCTTTATTATTTTTAATTTATATTAACGACTTGCCACGATGCATAAAACATCCTATGGTCTTATTCGCTGACGATAGTACTGCTTTGATTAATTGTACAGACCTAAAAACGTATGAACATGACATAAATAATACTTTAACGGACATTATACACTGGCTTGAACAAAATAATTTAATGATTAATTTAACTAAGACTAATGTTATGCATTTTTATCAACGTATACCACCGCAAGATCTAAATTTAAATTACAATGGACAAAAAATAGACCAAGTGCAAGTTACAAAATTTTTAGGTTTAATGATTGATAGCCAACTAACCTGGAAGCCACACGCAGAACAGGTATGCAAAAGACTAAGTACAGCAGCATATGTGCTTTTTAACCTATCCAGGAAAGTGAATATGCCCACCAGATTAGTTGCTTACCATGGTTTGGTGGCGTCAATTCTCAGATTCGGGACAATATTTTGGGGAAATTGTAGCCTGAGAGAACAGGTATTCAGGGCTCAAAAACGATGCATAAGGGCAATGTGTAACATGAAAGTAACAGATAGTTGCGTACCTGTATTCAAGTCCCTAAATTTGCTGACATTCCCATCACTTTACATTTTTGAAATTGCTGTTTTTGTGAAATCAAATATGCATCTTTTTAATAAATCGTCTGATAATAGAACACGACCAATTAGAAGGCAGTATACAAACATGCTACGTGTTAGTGGTCATAACACTGCATTATTAAGGAAAAGTGTTCTATATATGTGCCCAATTATCTTTAACAAAATACCTGATAGAATAAAAAACGAGTCCATTCCACTGTTTAAAAAGAAATTGTCAGTCTTATTAATTGATAAATGTTATTACTCAATTTGTGAATTCCTAAATGATAAAACCTTATAGTTTCCTAATGAATTTTGACATCTTTAATTATTTATTTTATTTTATTGACCATATTATAAGATTTTTTTTTCATATTGACAGTACCTATTTTAGACTACTAAGCACTTGTGCTAAATGTTTGCATGCCTAATTTAAGGTAGAATGTATAAGGATCTATAATTACAAAAACATCTGCATTTTTGTACCTACTTTCTATGCAATATTTAAAAAAAAAAAAATAAAAAAAATAAATGACTGAACAACAGATTTTTTTTCACAATTTCAGGTTTGGTTCCATAGTAAAAGTTGTTTGTTATCATGAGTACAAGCACGTGTTTAAGTATCGGTCACTAATTATCAGTCACCGTATATTAAAATACAATAGGTACCTGAATTTTCCCAACCAGTTCCACGGTAACATCAGCAATCTTGTCTAAGTGGACGGCACCGTTCATGTTGGTAGCTTCAGGCCAGAACTGCTTTACTGACTCGATGGTCACCGGGTCTGAGGGCTTCTTCCTAGTGAAAAGAAATTTAAAAACTATTGATTGAGTACATAAAGGACCTTAACCTCATTTACTGAAATATAAAATGTCTAATTTGGCAGCACGTGCGCCATTATGTTGATGGGAGGTTTATATTCTCCCATAGCCTAAGACACACCTCGTTTAATCGTTTTCTTAGACATAACGTCACGCCCCTAATCTCCGAACGCTTAGGCCTCTGACTAATCGTTCGGGTCACTACTGGTACACCTCTGTGTTAGGTACACAGAGGTGTACTAGCACACACAGGTGTACACCCATATTTGGCTAATTCTGTTTAAGTCCCATATAAAAAGGTGCGAGCATATTATTGTTTCTTAGCCATCTCCAAACAAAATTCGCATTCACGTTACGTCATAAATCCATGTTTATCAACAAGGCCGTAGAATATTTAAATAACATTTCTTGATCATACTGTTTATTTATTTTAATAAGTCATATTAAATAAATAACAAAAGGTTAATAACAAGACATGCTGATTTGCTAAGATCTATTTGATATAATATTGATTAGTTCTCTTAGAAATAAGAACAATGGATAATTAATAAATAAGCACTGCAGATCATCATCATCTGCCTAGCCTTTTCCCAACTATGTTGGGGTTGGCTTCCACTCTAACCGGATGCAGCTGAATACCAGTATTTTACATGGAGCGACTGCCTTTCTGACCTCCATAATCCAGTTACTGGGCAATACGATACCCCTTGGTAAGACTGGTTATCAGACTTTCGGGCTTCTGACGATCCGTAACGACTGTCAAAGATCCACGAACAGCCGGGACCAACGACTTAACGTGCTTACCGAGGCACAGAGGGCTTGTTATGTGAAGATGGTCACCCATCCACGGACCAACCGCGGCCAGTGAAGCTTAACCTGATCGATCAACCCGTGCAGCTGTTATTACTTACCCACAAGACCCTCAAGCACTGCAGATAAAAGCATATAGGTACATATACAACGTGCCGAAATAATGGCGACATTAATTTAACCGATGGGTCGGGCTAGTGGCCATTAATCATAAAAATTATAACAACATAAAATAATTCGTAATTTAAAAACCACCGCCTGCGCCGCTCTTCGACATAGGGCACTCTCTCTTTCCAATTGCCATTAATGACCCCTGTCGCTATAGTTCTTTAAGTACAGGTTGCCCCAAGATGATATTTTAGAAAATTTAAAATAAATAAAATGTTTAATGAAATTAAAATATCTTCATAAAACGAAAACGCGAAACCATATACGTGTGTTAAATTAATGCTGCCATTATAGCGGCACGCTGTATAAGCATTGATATATGCATATAAAATTTTCTTCTTTATTACTTGGTTATCAAAAGATAAAAATACATGTTATTTGTCAAACAATGACAACGCAGATTGCGATAACACCAAGTTAATTTATAATTATAATGAGACCACCTATTGTAAATTTTATATTGTTCGTATGAAAGTCTTTATAATTGAGGTACAATAATGCTTTGTGATACTATTTATTGGTCTATACCTATGACATGATTGATAGGACGAATGTAGATCAACGCATTATTTAATTAAATCCATGAAATGACTAACCCAAAAGGAAACGATAATAAAATGGTGTAGTCTAAACCAACACGGTACCATTACTGAAAAATTAACCGATTGAATGCTGTAATTACAGAAACGATTAAAAAGCTATTATATCTCGCGTGGATCCACGTTCTACGAAGATACGAAGGGTTAAAGGTTAAATGCAAAAACACCGAAGAAGGTATGCGCTTCGGCAATCTTCGTGTGCCGCTTTCATAATTTTTATTTCGAGTACCGTTTTAATACCAGTATGGTATTGAAGAAAATTATGTTCCGCAGTAACCACTGCTGCGTGAGCGATGTCCGTTTCGCGTGGATGTGAAGCATATTTTCCCCAACTTGATCTTTTTTTGTGTTTGTGTTCTTTATCTGCGTCATGTTTACCGGAAATAAACGTATTTTCTTTCTTTTTCTTTTAACATAAAGCTATTGATCATCATCATCATCTGCCTAGCCTTTTCCCAACTTTGTTGGAGTCGGCAGTCTAACCGGATGCAGTTGAATACCAGTATTTTACATGGAGCGACTGCCTATCTGACCTCCACAACCCAGTTACTGGGTAATACGATACCCCTTGGTAAGACTGGTTGTCAGACTTTCAGGCTTCTGACGATCCGTAACGACAAAAAGCTATTGATAACAGTCGAAATTCTGACCAGAAATTAACTACATTTTTAATATCGGTTTTGATCTTTGCTTTCTAGTTTTCGGAATAAGTATTCGAATCAGTAAGCGATTCATACGGATATGAAGGTTCTTATTCGTATGAAATGCTTATTCAAATTCGTTTACACGAATATAGATTTTATCGCATACGGTTTAGGCACTTGTCCCATCACCGACGACAAAGTGGCTAGCTATTAAGTTATTGACTATTTTCTCTCTTAAGAATCGTACAGACGCCAGCACATCAAGCTACTATAATCTTTCAAAGGTCAATTCCAGATCCTGCCCCAACAATTTACAGAAAATGTAAATAAATGAAAATAATTGTAATGATTATAGGACCTAATCATAATAAATTGTTTATCTTTAGAACCTGCGGATTACGAATCAATGTTAAATGGAATTCAACCCCTGAAATTCCTTTTTGCTATTTCCGAAACAAACATTTCAGAAACCGCAAGTTCTATAGGCATTAGGAAAAATGTTTAGTTATCAGGAATACAAAAGCAATAAAATGCTGCATATTGCATGGTTGTAAATGAATAATTATTGTATTGAATGGGGCAAAGTTCTATAGAGTTTCTGGCATTGTCCTTTCTTTAATAGATTTTCAACTTTATCGCTAAATCCTTAGGTTCAATGTTGATTGGGAAAATTTGACAGCTTGATGTGCTGGTGTCTGTACAATAGAGAAACTTCGCTGGTAGTATGAACAGTCAGCCGTCAACTAGGTATTATTACAATCCGGCCGTCGAATGAATGCGTTCCTGACACCCGTCAGTGCGACAATTCTAGTAGCTAATCAAGATCAAATTTGCAAAACACGTATTAGTAACGCATTCTCTCGTCGGCCGCACTGTTTAAGTATCTCTTTTACTGGCTTACATTTATTGTACGTTTCTTAAGCGAGAAAATAGTTGACAGCTAGTCGCTTCCTCGTCGACAGTGAAACAGGTGCCTAAGGTTAAAATTCGTATGACAAGTTAACTTAGCAAATTAAAAGTAAAGTCAAAACGATGTCTTTGAATGTCGCCCTAATGACTGTGTATGAAACAATACTTACTTAAGCACAGCACCAGGAGCCCTGACGTAGTGCATCTTGGTGGCATATCCGAGCGTGGAGTCAATGACCGCGCCGGATTCGGGGAACGATTCGTGAACCATGTAAGCCTGTAAAGAAATAAGGTTTTATTATACTGAAACTTGGCTTATTAAATTATTAAAACTTTTGCGATCTTTGCCCATCTCTCCGGCTGCATTTGCGCGCGTGTCCGGCACACTTCCTGGCTGTTTTTCTCCAACATCCGGTACTTGAGTTATGGCGCGCAGGGTGGTGTTTCTAACTCGGTCTGCGCGCGACACCTAAGAATTGCTGCGCTCCATTGCACGTCGGCAAATGTGATAGGCCAATTCTGCTAATTTAAAACGTTCAAAATCTTGTCGCAGTCTCATCTCGGCGACAAACAAATGTCAAAATGTAGAGAAATTTAAAGTATTTTTGACAGATTGAGACTGAGATCAGACTGTGAACGTTCTTAAAAATTACGAGAATTGCCCCTTGAGTTTGGACTTCTGTTGATCAGGAAGTGACCAACTTTGTGCACCGTACGTAAGCACAGGCAGAATGCACATGTCGATGAGTTTTCTTTTAAGTGTAATAGTAAGATTACCTCTCAAATGTTCTTTCATTAACATTCAAACTTTAACACAAATAAAAGAAAGATAATACTTGGCGTAGCTAAACTGGACGCGTCCAGCCAGAAACTTTAGGCATATTTCGTGACTTTAAACGCGTTCGATCGGAGCTTATGATATTTTGAGCCGTTCAGGATTGAAGCTCAGATAGGGTCGCCCCGAAACTGCCGATCGATTCTGTAAAAATCTCACCGTGAAAAGTTAAGTGAGCTTAGAGTGAGCTGTCAAGAGTATCAATCCCTAGCATCAGGATGACACTGACAGCTCACTCCATGCTCACTTCACCTAAGTTTTCACGGTGAGATGGTTACAGAATCGCACTGCTGTAGGCTGACATTGCGATTTAGATCGCGTTTCAAGCGGTACTTGACTTCGAAGTATGCGAAGATTTTTATTATGTATGTTTATACTCACAACAACAGGTGCAATAAGTTCAGGCTTCATGGCCTCGAACATCTCTGGGGGCAGGATGTCTTCTGTCAGACGAGACCCGGCTGTGGGCACGATTGTGTTGACCTTAATGTTGTATTTGGAGCCTTCGATAGCCAGGGTGTTGGCAAAACCGACCAATCCCATTTTGGCGGCGCTAGAGAGAAATATAGACAGAAAGAATGAATTGTTGGTCATATCATTCCCCTGTTAAAAGGTACGCATTAGACTTGATGGATTTCATTGAAGGGTCTCTTCCTATAGACATAGAATCAGCGTATGCGATGCGTTTACTATAGGATTTTATATCAATTCATGTGTAGGTTCGACGCTAATGTAGCTTATATTTCGCTTATTTGCAGACGAGCATTTAAGTTCAAATAATGACCTTAAACTTGTACTTCAAACTTCCATTTTGTATACATGCTTATTCATAGACTGTATTCTAAATTTATATCGTCATTGTTTTTCGTTACAAAATGTTGAAGGTTATAATTACATTATCCTATCCATTGTAATGTGCCATATCATGCCATTATGTAGGAGTTGTTGAATTGTTTGGATTATAATATGGATTATATTTAAACTGACCTGTAATTAGCCTGTCCGAAGTTTCCAAAAATACCAGCATTGCTTGAGGTCATGATGATGCGACCATACTTTTGTTTTCTGAATGTTTCCCATGCCGCCTGAGTGGTTTTGTAAGCACCTTTCAGATGAACTAAGTGGATTAGGTCCCAATCCTGAATAAAAGCATTATATTTCATTAGCAACTGCATCAATTGTTTTATGAAGGAGGTTTGTCCTTTTGTCTATGTATTTTGTAGAGGAAAGAAGAAAATTGACTGTAATGTAATTTTCGGGGGAACAAAGAACAAATGTAATACATAATAGTTTGATAGATAACCCCAAGAAAACGTAAACATTGCCATAATAATAGTAGTATTTAAATAAATTCACAAAGGTCAAATGCCAATAAGATAGCATAATAAATAAACAGTGGAATATTGTACTGAGTACTGAACTATTATTATTTTTCACATATAGTTTAGTTATATCTTCAATTGCTGTATCTTGTCATTCTCTTTATACACATAAATATGTGTATAGTGTATACACAGTGCTATAAAATATATGACTTGTATATGTCACTGTATGACCTAAGCCCGCATTTACGTTACACTTTTCTGTGATTTAAGTACTAATTAGTAAGTAGTGTGAATTAAAACACCTAGTTCAGATGAAATTATCAGTAAAGTATCTACCTGATCTGACATTTTAGTGAAGCTCTTATCACGAAGAATGCCCGCATTGTTGATAAGGATATCAACCCTGCCAAAGTTATCTAAGGCGGTCTTAATAATCTTCTCCCCTTCAACTACATTGTTGTAATCGGCAACAGCAATACCACCTGCGGTCGAAAATATGAATTAACATAAAATTACATAAACATATATAATGAGGGTCTGACTCAAGTGTCAAGCATAATGGAAAGGTCAATAGGAATGTTAAGGTCGAAACTTCCAACTGTGGTTGGCATAAATTAGGATGCACAATGAAGGGCAAAAGAGTAGGGGGACCAAGAAAATATGGATGGACTGTATCAAAGATGATATGGCAAGAAAAGGGGTGACTACTAAAGAGAATTTATATCAAAATATATTATATAAAAAAAAGTTATATCATTAACTCTTTGCACAATGAGTGAACACCATGTATACCGATAACAATTAAATTTCTATTGTTTCTGCTAATTAGACATGCAACAGTTAATAATATTGTAAAAAACATTACAATGGCATTATATACCTACTTTAACTGTATGATGAATCTGGTAAGCACAGAATATTATTTGTAACTGTGAGATTTTTAATTCTTAACATAAATTAAGTTTATACATATTTAAATAACAGGTTCTTTCAACAAGGTAAATTATTATGGGTCAATGTTCAAAATAAATATCCAAAGTTCAGTATTCAAAGGAAATACAAGTCAAGATCTATAAAAAAAATCATTTTCATCCATCATTTAATTAATTGTTGCACTTTTAAATGTTCCCTAGTAATTAAGTTAGAAATGTATGTGTAAACAATTGTTGGTTAACCTAAATAAATAAATAAAAATTACACTCAAAATATTAAGTTGTTAATGTTAAACTCAGTATTGTGCAATATCTTATTTAACCATTGTAATGTAGCCAACCAACAAAGCTCAAAGGCATAAATTATAATTAATAGAGTATGAATCTGCAATGTTACCTTTGTCCTTGATTTCCTTGACAACAGCATCTGCGAAGTTTGATCGAGTTTGCCCTACGCCATCACGACTTCCACCGAGGTCGTTAACCACGACTTTAGCGCCTCTCGAACCTAACAGCAGAGCGTAGGCCTTGCCGAGACCGCCACCGGCGCCAGTCACCACCGCAACACGTCCGTCAAAGCGAAGCTGATCCATCCTTCACGACAAACAGAACACAAATGAGAAAGAAACCAACCGACGAGTTTTAACCCGGCGTAATTATCAGTCTCAAAGTCCAACTTAACATTCGCTTTCGATAAACAAGTATACGTCCGTTCCACTTGCAAGATAAAGTTTGATATTAATGATTTTTGCTCGGGTTGTTGCTGTAATTCAACACGGATTACGTACCTTCAATTACAAATTGCGACGTAATGGTGACGTAAGCAAATTTCAATGAAATATTTTATGTTGAAAGTAGAAATTCTTGATTAAAATTCAATGAACAACAACCGAATTAACAAGTTTTTTCGGACTCGACTTTCTTTCTTCGGATCGTTCAGACGTCATTGACAGCTGACAGTTGACAGTGACAGCAATATCGTCAATTGTTTGAGTTTGACATAATCACTGACGTATAAAGATGTTGGAGATATTATTCTCTGTCTACGCATTACCACAGAATACCTAATAGTACTTCGTACATAATGGCCACTCCCTTCCCCGCGCTGACATCAGATACCGCACCTTACCCCTCACAGCGCGGCGTTCTCAGCGGCGCTCATTAGGTAGGGGCGCTCACAAAGAACCGCAGCACTGTACTGCTGACACGAACACACAATTTTGGGATTTAAAAATTTTATTTGAGTTTTAATCAGGATGGTTGTATAGTGTGATGCTTTTCCGAATTTGTATTTACATAAATGTTTGTAAGTTATCGCATTTTAATACCAAGCGATTTAATAACCGATTATTTATAGTTATGTAAGTAATTTATATGAAAATATTTTAGTGTAAGCAGTATTTAGTTAGGAATCTTACTTTGGCATTATTGATTGAATAGTTATACGACTTTAAAAAAGGAGGAGATTTTCAATTCGGTTGTATTTTTTTTATTTTTGTTACCTCAGCACGCCGTCATTTGTAAACCGATTTGGAAAATTATTTTTTTATTTCAAAGTATATACTTTCAGATTGATCCCATTGTGGTCAAAATCCAGTTCTGATGACGGTTTCCTGGAGAAATCGAAGGAACTCTTCAAATATTATAGGCACACCTATAGCGATTCGGGTATTAAGTATTTATAGTAACTTGTGCATTTTTGCTCTCGGAAAGCAACATTTAGTGAAGTGGAACTGATGATGAAGACCACAGATGGCCACCGGGACTACTCATTAATAAGTATTTCACAGGTTGCGATTCGATTATGGTTGCTAAGCACAATTTATGCTCGTCACAATGCGAATGGTGAAATGGAGCTGATAGTGGAGTACCAGGAGAACTCCTCTACAATTTACGTCCCTGCATCGGGAAAAGCAATATGTATTTTGTAAACGGCGATGAGCAAGTTGACATTAGTCTATTGTACCTTAGATACATTATAAACAGACCCACTAAAAAGCGAGAAATAAAAACTTTTTTACAAAAAAAAAAACCGACTTCCAAAAAAACTAAAAAAGTGAAAAATAACTTTAATTTCGGAAGTCGGTGGCAATAAACTAAAATACAGATCCAAAGACACCGATTTCCGAAATTAAAGTTATTGTTAAAAAGTTTTACCTAATAACTAATAAAATATTATTTTTATTTCATTACGAACCCGACTAACTAGATAAACAATTGAACACCGCTCGTACAAGGTCACGTATCATCGTCGCTCACTGCCATTTTTTTACGCTACGCACGACAGCCAACCCTGCTGGAGTTTACGCACACATTTGCACGTATATAACGTCATTTGCCTATGTAGTAGTAGTAGGTAATTATTTTGCGCGCGTTGTACGGAGTGTCCGGGGTGTGGCATTACGCAGTGCACACGAGTGCACATGTCCAAAGCTCGTTCCAGCGGCTATTCTCGTCTGGCTTAAGGTCTCTGCACACAGCTGGCATGGTGTGGCGGGGCAGCGACGCTGCGCTAGCGCGGCGGCATTGGTCACAGTGCGGGCGCGATCACGTCCCGGCCCGCCGCGCCCTTTCGTACAAACATACGTCGAGCACGAACACATTCGATGTTTTTCCCCGCCCCGGCGCTTCAGACTTGTATTCCCGCTCGGCGCGGCGGCGGTGTGGCGCGACGGTTACCGTCGCGTCGAGCGGGACGGCTCTGTGTGGCGTCGTCCGTAATATCTAGTACGTTATTACAACTGCTCAGCGTCGCGTCGCCGTCCCGTCCCTCCGCGCCGCGCCCGCTGTGTGCAGAGACCTTTATTGGCATTATCTAAGGCTGCATTCCTAATTATGCCACAATAGCTCAGAGCGCACATCAATAATTTGCGTTCCGATTTATATATCACAATATACAGGGATTAGCGCCCTCAAATAGATTACAGCGCAAATCGGAACGCAACCGGATATATTTAGCACATTCGCGCGCGTCATTTTCATTTCGTGAAACAGAAAACAAGTCAATGTCAAAAAATAACCGTCACGTCCCTCACTGTTTGCTTTGAAAGTTGTTTATCTCCGCCGAATTAGATAAAAATATCAACAAAATAGTGAAAACAAAATAATATACTATGTCCTTATATCGGCCGGAACCTGCCAGGCAGCGGGAAAATAATTCAACTACAAAAAATATAGTTACAGGCGACCCATTAGCCGGTAAGATCAGTTGCTTATGTTTTTTTTTACAAAGAATTTGAGTTTCATTTACTAAAAGTTCGAACTATTTCACAGCTATTTACAATGAAGGGACGTGGCGCCTGAGTAAAGTGTCCCCGTTGTACAATTTACAATATGGCACAGTAAAACTAAAGCAGTATGCGTCTAAAATTCGACAAGCTCTTGTGAGTGCAGTAGCAGTTAATTCGTCAATAAAGTATGTCGTACAAATCGAAGAACGAGCTAATTTAAAATATTGTGAAGATGATGCTAATGCTTTAATCGTAAGTAGGCTTTTCTACGTAGTAATGTAATTAATACATAACGCATTACAGGTGACTTGTTTAATAATAATAATAATAATGTTTATTAATGCTTCAGTTTACAAAAAGGGGTGTAGTGTTAGTGTGTGTTTATTGTGTTTTGTGTGTGTTTATAAAATACAAAGTGATTATATTCAAATTCTGTATCCACCTAATCAGCCCAATGTTATTTTCCCACTTATTTTTCTGGCACTGTCTGGAACAATCATCCATCTTACATATGGTAGGAAACAGAAATAAGAAAAAAAAAATTTTTTTTTTCAGATAAATGTACTATCTTCAACTCAGGACAAAAACGGTAAAAGTAAGATATCCTATGCAGCCATGCTCCTGTCCTGGGGCATCAGTATCACAGTAGACAAAGCCACTCATCTGCCATACATGTTGGAAAGAGGTGAACAAAGGATCGGCACCGCTGTCAAAACAACTTTACAGACTATATTTGACTGTCAAATTAAACAATTTTGTTTTACACAGGTATGTGCTTTATTCTCAGTAGGAAACAACTCATCTTTATTGCTGCAGTTTTTAGGGTAAAGTAGCCTTTTTGTGTAAAGGAAATAAAATTTAATAATTTATTTGTCATAGAAACACATGCATAATAAAGACAAGTTGAATAAAATAAAAAACAGATCTGTAATCATGAGCACAGCACAGAAATCTTTACCACAGACATAGAATTATATTTTTACAGTTTTACACACACTTTCTTTGAGTTGGCTTGACTATTTTCTATCCCGGGATCATATGAAACTGAAATCGCGTTATTAAACAGTCAACAAATAACATTATAATTATTTTTAGCAACAATTACTGTACTTTGGTTTCAACTTTGTGGAGAATGACTCGTCCCGCAACACGGACCCCTTTACACTAAAGTACAGGACACCACAAGTTGATCACAAGGATAAGTTGAACTTATCCTTTGAAGTTGGAGACATACAGATTATATGGAATGGGTATGTATAATTAAAAATCTCGACATCAGAGCCATTTGGTCCGATGTCCACTTTTTGCAAAAATTACATTTTAACTAAATCAAATTGTATGTAGTTTTTTTTTTTGTTCAAAATTTCAAACAAATACATGGAAATGGTCGGATATTCATGGTCCACCAAAGAGTCTGACCTTCATTTAAATTACGATGGTCCTAAGATGAACAAAAAAAAAAAAGACTATTTTGCGGTTGTAAGTAAAAATCAGTTCTAAAAAAAATTCGATTTGTAGGTCTTGTTTAAACAACTTACTCTTTGGCTCGGAAACTATTTGCCTATGAAAAGTAATTTATCAACAACAGTCCTTATGGTTTGGGACTTAGCTAATTGAAAGATTTCACCGAAAAAGAGAAAGCACTATTATTGCCATTGGATAAAACGGGACAAAACATAAACATACGACCGGCGCCGATCCCTCGCCACCACCGTCGCTTCACCGTGCCGGCATTATTTTCATAATTTGGCTAGTGAAATGACGTCTGTTGTACAGAGGCCAGCACATCAAGCTACCCCAATCTGTCAAATTTCTTTGATAGATTTTCAACTTTACTGCAAGGGAATGGTATGGTTCATAATCAATTGGGAAAATTTTACAACAACACATACAGCACACACACACACACACACTAATATCTTCAGCCATTACGGCGTGATTGGTTAACAAATGGATGTTTGTTAACCTATCACGCATACACATGAAAGTGACTTCCACATTTAAAATATTTATAATTATGATATAGGTAGGTAGGAGGATTTTAAATCATCAACGTCGTTTTTGATGGTAAGAGCATTTATCCCCACATTTATTGGCAAACTGCAGTACCTTATGAAATCGTATTCAATTGAATGATAAATGATTTATTTCTGTAAGTAGGTTTGTACAGACGCTTTTACATGTCAATCATTTTTTTTTTTTTACTAGATGAGGTCGGCGTTTCCTATCTGTACGACTATACGATCTTTCTGCATATCCTCACGCCACCGAATTAATTCAATCTTTTTTAGGTCAGTACAACGCGAACGTATGGATGGAAGAGGCTATAAAAACTCATTTAAAAATACAACATATACCAAACAAATAAACTCAGTGCCAAATAGTCCTATCTAAAGCATATTTAGGCCTTAAGTTCGACGTCATAAAAAGTAATTTTTTGTTAAGGTGCAGCGCAGACGGCACACTTTTTGTGCGATCGAGTCTGCAGCGCACAAAAAGTCTGCATGGCGCGCAAAAAGTCGGTCGCGGATTTTTCACAGACTCAACGCACACGACGCACATCTTCGATCATTCTGTCGGCAGAGCTGTCTGTCTTTTTAAATGTCTATCATGATATTCTGCCTTAGAAGTATCATAATGTCCCGAAGTGCCCGAATTACACGGATTTTTTGTGCGCCGGACTTTTTGCGCATCGTGTGCGTTACTACATATAATTGCATAGGTTCTATTTTCACAGACTAAAAAGTGCGTCACGGATAGTCTGTCGTCTGCGCTGCACCTTAAACGAGGCAAATGGTATTACAATGACGTAAGACCTATTTATTCTATTTTTTAGAGGAAGTAATGTCATATTTATACGCAACATAAATAGCAATTGAAATTATATTTGTCCCGAGGCATAAGGCCTGTTGTTAACATACATTATGTAATAGCTATTTTTTACACAATGTGTAAAAAATAGGAAAATGCTACAAAATCAAATATTTGAAATGATCTTGTTGTTGTATTACTGTGATCGACTTGTGTGAACTGACTCTAATAATCTATAAAAATAATAAGTATATAATTAATATAAATAACATGTCAAGTTTTTTATATTAATTTTGAACCAAATGTTCGGGTTTATACATCATCTAGCAAATTTTTTTATTTGAATAGTACAATTTTCGAACCAAATGGTTGATAACAATATAAAAATATTAATAAACTAGACCTTAAAAATGGGTCTGATGTAACTACCCTTAGACATAAAATGTAGTTTTTTTCCGGGATTTATTGGAGGAATCGCTTCAAAATTGGCATCCCTCGAATCTCAAATAACCAAGTATAATGTAATCATTAATGTAATGGATTCATGGTTGTCTGAAGAAATTAAATTATTATTATTATTATTATAATTATAGCCATATTCTCCTTAGAGCTGATTTTTCCATCGAGCGATAATTTTTGTTTGTAGAATTAAATTGACGTCAGTCAGTTTTTATATTGGAAGAACTGTCAAAAATTCAAAATTATTCTTCCGATAAAGCTATCTGGCGTTGGGAAAATCAGCCTCTAAAAATCTTCAAAATTATAGAACAATTATTTATTTTCAATGTTTATTTTTGCTCTCCTGAAAAGTTGCAAAAATGAATAGGTACTTATCGGACCAGATGGCTCTGATGTCGAGAAATATCTACTTTAATAATCGTGTACTAGATAATGTGCATGTGGACTGAGGACCCATTTTTTTAATTCATGAGAAAAAAAATTAAGTTATAATAGTATAATAGGGAAACTAGTTTCCGCGACTTCGTCCGCGGAAATTTCTTGTTTCTTCGACCCGCCCTGTCGCATCGCATCGTTTGCTCGTTACTTCGTTCTCGCTTAGCGTTTTCTTTTTGCTCGGGTCCTAAAGGTTTTAGCGTGATGTTAAATATCCTAGCCTTCCTCAAAACGTGGGCTATCAAATGCAAAAATTGTAAAAAAAATGGTATACCTTGTATTTCCTCCTCGTGTAGCGCAGTTTGTTCCGCCAGTTACTCAACTGAACCGAGCGCTCGGCGCATCCTGGACAGTCACACCCAACACCTTATTTGACTGGCCAATTCTTCCCTTGCGGTGGTAGGGCTACTCTACAGAGCACGGACGCGGCTCGGGCGGCGTCCGCTACTAAAGGCGACATTTTGGACACTTTGTATACAAACCAAACGGTTTATGTTATGTTTCTATACCAGTAAACACTTGCATTACTTACAACGCAAATAACGTATAGAAGCATAAGCACTTTCGGCGCTACGAATTTTATTTTTAGTTCTTAGTTATTAGAGGGTTTAGTTCACTTAGTCCTTCAGGTGGACCATTGTGCGTGGGTCATGGCGGCCATTGGTGCTTATTCTAACCAGTTGTTTACTTCGCCTGGTCTGTTAAGAACTTCTGTGTAAGATCTGAGTGCCCCGAGGGTGTCTGTCCTAATCTGGGTGACGCCTATGCATTCAAAGAGCACATGCGCAACGGTTACCTCAACCTCCATGCAAGCCCTGCATAGTCTCTGTCATGGCTATTTTGTGGAAGTGTTTGTTTAGAGAGCAGTGTCCCGTGAATGCCCATGATGGCCCTTCACCAGGCACAGGCCGTTCCTGTCCAGGCGTAATATACGAATTTTATTAGTTCTGCCGTCTCTAGACATTGCGGTGCGGCGGTTCCGTGCTGTGGTGTAGTAGTTTCTACTCTTTTTTGTTCTGGCTAATCTCACAGTGTCGTTCGGCTACCGCAAACGGCAAGGTATTAAAATGTTTTAATTTCCATTTCAGAATCAAAGATGACGAAGCTAAAAAATCAGACATGGTAACATTAGCATACCAAATGCTACAGAATCAAATATTTGAAATGATCTTGTTAGATATTACTGTGTTCGACTTGTGTGAACTGACTCTACCCAGAGCAGAAGTCAAGAGCAGTGGTGTGGTGAAAATGAAGACTCCAGAGATTGTCAATTGTGTGTTTACAGTTCTCAATGAAATAAACCATATTTACTCTGATCAGGATTCGAGCAATGCCTCAGATACGTAGCAGTACAGTAATGAGGAGGTTAGGTTTTAATTAATTAAAATGATCTTAAATAAAACCACGCTCATGCACTCACAATCATACATACCCTACACTCACACACACGCACCCACATCACTCAACCTCCACATAAATCACTTATTATTCCTCGCACACTCACAAACATTTAATTTACGTATAGATCATTTACTTATTATTTAATAGGTAATATAATTATAAATAATGTGGTGTGACATTTAAGTTAGCTTTAAGTTATTCAAAATTAACTGTACAACCTACCATATTTGCTTTGTTGGCATTTTATTGTTAAAATATCGAGCGAAAATGTGCTGAAATAAATGTATTTTTATTGCTAAAAAAGATAATATGACCTAACAATAAAAGAAAAATACCGTTTATAGATTTTGTTTTGATTTTGCTTTTATTTATTTTTAAAAGGTTAAGGATCACATTTTTTTCAAAACTACTCAACATTTCTTTTCGAAATAAAAGCGTTTTCAACTTTCGTGTCTATCGACACAGAAACTTAATCAAGTAACCACAACACTAGACGTCTTCTATAGAGACTGCGGCGCCTGGGACAGTAAGAAAATGTTGGCTAGTATTGAAATACAAATTAGTTTAGGGTTTTAGGCAATAGTAAAATTACGCACAAAGCATTTTTTCATGTATTTTGATATAATAAACGTTATGATTAGATATTGGCCCCGATTCTGTTATTCACAAACTAAATTAAATTATGTTCAGTGCAGATAAATATTAGTTTAGTCCTGTCAATTGACAATAATATAATATTTATCTTCTGCCCTTTTCTTAATGAAATAGAAAGAAAAAGATGCACTGAACTTAATTAGATAATCCATAGACAAGTTTAGACATGATTAAAAAATTGGCTTCTAAAAATACGTCAATTTACGTCAGGCGCTGACTAATTTGACAGGACTAAACTAATATTTATCTTCTGTCCTTTTCTTAATGAAATAGAAAGAAAAAGATGCACTGAACTTAAATTTAGTTTAGTTTGTGAACAACAGAATCGGGATGTCATTCAGGCTGGCTGGACAAATCTTCAAAATAGCTCGCATTTAACTAGGTCAATAGTGCATTTTATGTGACGGCTAAACACCCTTATTTCAGAATTTGTGACGCTACAGAATCTTAGATAATCGATCGAAAACGTGTCCAGCCATCTTGAAAAACCACTTTTCGCTGGTCTCTCAATCTCGGTAACGGAAGTGATTTTGACGACTTTTTGCATATCAACAGGCGTCACATAAATTTGTGACAGGCATCGAGCTAAAAGTTTTGTGATACGAACAGCGGTTTTGTAGAAAAATGCAAAAATCTGTGTCCAGCCATCTTGAATTTACGTATAAAACTTTTGGCTGGCACTTCTGAATCTCAATAACGGGAGCGTTTTCGAATATGGTTCCTTTACTAACATTTAGTGACGCAATTTGTGACAGTAATAACGTTCGATTTATGGCGTCACATGTAAGGGTTTACGAGAAATCAGTAAAAACTTACATGTCCAAATAACCTGCATTCAAGCTGGCTGGACACATGTATCTCCGCTGCCTGATGATCTACGGCCTTCGAAATATATTCAAATTTTTGTGACGGGGACGATAATGATTTACTGAATTTGTGACGGAGAAACTTTGAGTAGTTTCAAAGATATTGATCATTTAAATTTTCCCATACAAACATCCATTAATATTGTGAGGTGACCATATTTTTTACATAAATAAAGTCTCAATGGTATTGAGATAGAAAGTGTCGATTCCATCTGGTTTTTTTTTATTTTTATTATGTCCGACGTTTAAAAGTGATGCCGATACTTATTTTATATAATTATGCCGATATATACTTTTTCATTTAAATACCTTCGAGCATTAGTTATCCTGACACAATGGTGTCAATTCTCTTGTACACCGAACTAAACTATGACTAAAATTACTTACTTTTGGCTATGAGAATCTTAGAGCTATTCTGCATTAAAATAAATAATTTTGACACAACCAAATCGAATTTGACAATCGCGACTCCACGTGGTAAGTAGGTATTTTTTTTTGTTTGTTTGGCTTCGCACGGTTTGTGCATTCAGCCAAAAAGTAGATACTCATTTGCCCTCATCATCATCATCTGCCTAGCCTTTTCCCAACTATGTTGAGGTCGGCTTCCAGTCTAACCGGATGCAGCTGAATACCAGTGTTTTACATGGAGCGACTGCCTATCTGACCTCCACAACCCAGTTACTGGGTAATACGATACCCCTTGGTAAGACTGGTTGTCAGACTTTCGGGCTTCTGACTACCCGTAACGGCTGTCAAAGATACACGAATGACAACCAGGATGCTTTTCGAGGCACGGAGGGGTCTCGGTATGTAAAGTTGGTCACCCATCCACAGACCAACCGCGGCAAGCGTAGCTTAACCTGATCGATCGACCTGTGCGGCTGTTATTATTTAGCAACGGGCCCCTCCCCGTGTTTTTTTTTAGTCGAAGGGGCATAGTGGGGCAACCTCGACCTCCTTTTTATGGAATTTTTCACTTTAGTATGGAAAATATGAAACATTATTACCAACGTGTTGAGTTTTAAGGGTGTGCGGGTTTCTAAAAGGGGGTCGAAATTTTCATTATTTTTGCGATAGGACACACCGTTTTCGAGATATAAGCAAAAGAAAAGAAAATCAAAAAACAGTACTGTTTTTGCATCCGAAGTCGAGATGTTGGTGTGAATTTTAGCTCATGCCAACTAATTTTATTCCACACCTTTTAAGTCGCGATTAAAAATAGTCAGATTTAGTTAGAGAATCTAAATTTTAGGTGAAAAACCTCAAATTCAGAATAGCAAAATTACTATTTTCTCTAAACTATTAACTCAGTGCAATCTTAGTGCTGTCAAACTAAAATTTAGTTAAGTTGTGTCACTTTAGTTAATTTCAGAATGGGAAATCATCATTTGACAGGAATAAACTAAATTTTGGTGATTTGTAGTCTAGTTTAGACGCATTTGTGACAAGAGAATCGGCACCAATACCTACCTATGTACTTACCATGAAAAACACCAATACCTACCTACTAAAAAGAGTAGGTATCTGCACGTAAATAATAACATCAAAAAGTTACCCCCCCCCCCTTCCTCACTTCTACACTTTTGTCATCTATCGATTTAAGGCGAAAGCGCTAGGGTAGCCCGCGAAATTCAATTTTTTTTACGTTTTTTGCAATTTGCTGGCAGTATTAAGTTGTACGTTGATTAAAATATGATTCGCAGCCGTAACAAATATGTATTTACAGAATTATAATCTATAAATTCATCAACACAACTCTCTAAGACCAAAGTAATCCCCAAGAATGACTATTTCATGAAATTTTCACATTTGGGGATTATACTAACTTAACAAGTTGTATTACTGATTGTTGTAATGATTATAATTCTGCCAACTACTATCACCAAAACACGGATTTTCGTCTATTAAAGAAAACACCTTAAAATATACTTAGTCCTACATAAAACCTACAATATTGGTAACCCTACTGCAGTGTTTGTATGGGAAAATTTAAATGATCAATATCTTTGAAACTACTCAAAGTTTCTCCGTCACAAATTCAGTAAATCATTATCGTCCCCGTCACAAAAATTTGAATATATTTCGAAGGCCGTAGATCATCAGGCTGCGGAGATACATGTGTCCAGCCAGCTTGAATGCAGGTTATTTGGACATGTAAGTTTTTACTGATTTCTCGTAAACCCTTACATGTGACGCCATAAATCGAACGTTATTACTGTCACAAATTGCGTCACTAAATGTTAGTAAAGGAACCATATTCGAAAACGCTCCCGTTATTGAGATTCAGAAGTGCCAGCCAAAAGTTTTATACGTAAATTCAAGATGGCTGGACACAGATTTTTGCATTTTTCTACAAAACCGCTGTTCGTATCACAAAACTTTTAGCTCGATGCCTGTCACAAATTTATGTGACGCCCGTTGATATGCAAAAAGTCGTCAAAATCACTTCCGTTACCGAGATTGAGAGACCAGCGAAAAGTGGTTTTTCAAGATGGCTGGACACGTTTTCGATCGATTATCTAAGATTCTGTAGCGTCACAAATTCTGAAATAAGGGTGTTTAGCCGTCACATAAAATGCACTATTGACCTAGTTAAATGCGAGCTATTTTGAAGATTTGTCCAGCCAGCCTGAATGACATGAATCGGGGACAATGTATTCTAATAAAGACGTGACGTGGAGGGCACGGAAACGATAGTCTTCTTTATAAGACTTGGCGCTCAAAAAGTTAAAAACAACTATATTTACAAAAATAACGAAAATTATTGTGTTTTATTGTTGAAATTACTGCACTTTAGAGTTATTTTGTTAAGACTATGCTGACCGCACAGTGGCGCCCTCATCGTTTGTTTGGTTATTTCATACAATTTACAATGAAAATACAGGAAATAAGCACGTTAGGTTGTGCTTCACAAGATTATACGTTAATATTATTAGAAACGGTAGTCTTATATTGTTTAGTTTTATTATAATCCTTAAAACGGATAATGGTGGCCACTATATTCCGTTTTAAGGATTTTATTAACGATGAGGGCGCCACTGTGCGGTCGGCACAGTCTTAATGTAAATAGATTACATTGCTTTGTATTTATCGTAAAATAACGGAGTTTATCATACGATTCTATAAAAATAGCGAAAGGGTAATAAATAACCGTTATTTTTCTAATGTTATAATATTAAATGGAGTACAGTGTATAAATAAAAAAACAACAATATTGTTTTTCAACATTTACTCTCATGAATTACACCTTACAAATGTGTCTGCATATTGTAACCTTACAAAATATTATATCATTACAATGTGCTAAACTTAAAAATAACCTATTTTGTATTCATGTCTCTCAGTACCTTGCAAGCAGTCCTTTTTTAAGAATTACAATTTCAACACTTCAAAACCGTTCCAAAATTGGTATCTTGTGCATAACTATTTATACTAGGCCACCACCTAAAAGCATACTTGGTATTTTGATCTAAACAGCTGACAAATTGGTCTCCATTTTTCGATGCAAGGTAAAGAAGGTACCAGAAATCAATCACAATTAGATGAATTTAAAACTATACTACGTGTACACCTCGATTCACTTAACAGGATTACATTTTCCAATTTGTACAGATGAATCTTCGTAAATTAAAATGTTGACATAAATAATAAAAATATTTTCCATTTTCACTAATATTCCAATATATTATGTAACCCTAAATATGTAATGTATGTACCTGTTAGACAATCAGTGTAGCTTAGGCTACAAAATATAATACAAGTAAATGTTTCGACGCATACTAACATTCAGTCGCATCCGAATGACGATAAGACATAATTTTCACACTCTCCAGACAATTTCCTATATTGATGCAGAATTCCAGTCATCGAGTAGTAACTAAATACTCGAAAAATCCATTAAAAAACCTGTCAAGTGCGTGTCGGGCCACGCGTAGTGTAGGGTTCCGTAGTTTTTATAACAGCCCAGTGCGGGTTTCGTACCACGCTCTAACTAAAAGCCAAACATGACTACCTACCTAATTTGACTTCCTATACAAATCCTCAACTAATCCGACAATTTTCGAGTCAAATACAATTGGTCGACTATTACTCGTAAACTTGTAAAGCCCACTTAAGTGTGATAGTTTTCCTTTAAACTTCGTTATATATAGGTACTACTGCCGTGACATTCTAACTAAAACCGTTTAGTTGGTAGAGGGGGGGACACTGGACTCTAACGAAAATTGATACTTTAAAGCTTGATAAGTCACGAACGGCTTACTTAATCAAAAAACGGTCTTCCCAAACCCCTAATATTTTTGAAAGACCTATCCAACGATATCCCACATTATGGGAAGGACGAAAAAAAAAAAAATCATCCCCACTTTACATGTAGGGGAGGTACCCTGAATTTACCAATTTTCCGGCGTCATTAACGTGTATACTCATGCCAAATTACAACTTTGTAGTACCAATAGTTTTTGAGCTAAACCGCGGACATACAGACAGACGGACATGGCGAAACTATAAGGGTTCCTTGTTGACTACGGAACCCGAAAACCCTTTGAAATAGTACCAATATAGATGATTGTGTAGAAGAGGCAGCATTTACATAGATGCCTCATAGAAATACCACATTCTGCCAACACGACGACCATGACAATGAAGATATACAACATATAACATCTTTAAATAAATGCCAGATTAAGAGATATTTGTGAAAGTTTTATGACATTTGCAAATAAGATATACACAGAGTTTACATACACACAAAATTACATAGAAGCTTAATTACTCGTTCGAAGGATCTTAATTATTATGTATTACATATGTCTATTTAATTTCTCACATGTGGTCCATTCAGCGTAACTTTTATCTGCCATCTGTACACGCTCGAATAAAACTTACGTTTACAGTGTTATAGATACCTATTTATGTATCAGGTTAGCTTTACTTGCCACCAAGTCTAGGGGACCTAACAGTTATCGCAAAAGGTAATGAGAAATGAGATGAATGCTAGAATTTGATCTACCTGTAATGTTGTTCATTTACATCAAGGATCTGATTTGTCTTAATAATGATGGCATTATTTTAATGTAATTGAATATTTCTACTAAGTATAGATGTGCCTTAGCGGCGTATTATATTATAACGTGAGTCAGACGCAAGCTATTCTGTAGCATATATAAAATAATTCTATGAATCCGGCATGCAATAAGTTTCGTACCAATTTTCGTTGCACACAGCTGCACCTCCTCCTGAAAAACAAGAAAATGTCACAACATCATTAAGTAAACTCAACTCATGGTCAAGGAGTTTGTCAGTCAGAAAATATAAAGCTAGTTGCCCATTCCAAAGTGTAGTAGGTACCTATGGAGAAGAACAGCCAAGAATCTTCATGGACAAGCTCCGCCCTAGTCGGGTTATTAGAAAAATTTAGAAGTTGAAACATACTATCATAATTACGTCGATGTATGTTGTACACTCCCGATTACATTTTTGCTTTCCCCACTTGACAGAAATCTGAATAATTCTTATCGGGCTATTGATAACACATTATTAACACCATGTCTCTATTCCCAATGGCCTATTGGACCGAAATCCGTGTAAAAGGATTCGTGGTCACCAATCTCAATGATTAACAGAACAGTTGGTTGTAATGAGAATTCGTTGTGGGACTTATTCATCACGAAATAAGGTTTACATTCAAATGATTGAAACACGCTCTTGTGATAAAACAAAACACGCTCTTGTGATACGCAAAAGGATTAAGGTGGATGCTCAAGGTAGCCCGCGAAATCCAAATTTTCTTACGTTTTTTGCAATTTGCGAGTCAGTATTAGTTTATATGGTGATCCAAATTTTATTCGCGGCTGTAACAAGGATGTATTTACAGAATTATAATCATTAAAGTCATCAATACAACTTTAAGACCAGGTAATCCTAACATCAATTGCCGTAGTTAGGATAACATGGTCTTATACAGGGTGCATTTGATATCATGGGCATTATTTTAACCTAAGGTACTACTTATGATACTAATTGCATTAGGGCTACTATTACGCAAATCAAAAATATTATTAATGCAAGTATGGAAAACCTTAAAATGTAGTAAGTCATACAAAGTATCAAATTAGTTGCGCTTCTCGATAGCAAATGCGTAGGTACACTACGCCGTACGCGCGTCATTGGGCGTGAATTCTTTGACCCCGCCCGACTCACGTGACATTCGTAAGTTGCCAATGAATTGATTCATAATAAATTCCAATTTTCCCTTCGTACTTTGCCGGCTTAGGACGGTCAAAACTACGCAACTAACATACATTAAAAAAAAACATTTACGTACCTAGCTTGTGGATTGTTTTGAAAAAACCTTATTTGTCGGTAAAGTGACAGAGGGTAAACGGGTGCTCTTCCACGAGCTTGTGCATGTGCTGGCACGTGAAAAGACGAAAAATCCAACAGGTTCTGAGTGGTTCTGGTGGAATGAGACCCCGTGAAGGAATAGGGTCGTTCGGGTAGCGCCGATGGAACATTTCACGAGTTCATACTAAATTTCTTGCGCGATCGTAAATTACAACCATTTGTGGGTATTGTTGGTTGGTGTACCTAGCCTGCACATTACGCGGTCGAGGCATCGTGTACACAAACACACACACAACACACAACTACTACACTAACACTTAATACACTGCAATCCAAGCACCGTATGCCGCGAGCGGCGAGTACGGCGATTACGTCACGGGATCAATAAATCAATTACGCGTCAATGCACCTGCGCAGTCGTTATGACACTGGTTCCGGGTTCGTGACTTCGTGTTGCGGCGGGAAGCATACCCCGCGCGGGGGTGATATTCGTATTTTTGCGAGTGAGGGAGTGGGACGGAGAGAGTTCAGGGAATCCCGCCGGACGGAATGTCTTGTAGCCCATTGTTATTATTACTTGTAAGGAAATACCCGCGCGCGCGCAGGTGATGTTTGTTTACATTTCGCTTTGCGCTGTACTGCGCTTTAAGATTTTGATATTTCAACAATTATTGGCGTTAACGAAGTATTTTGTTTTAATTACTTTAAGTGTTTATTTGCAATAATAAGCCTTGTGCAATTTGACTTACTACATTTTTAAGGTTTTCCTTACTTGCATTAATAATATTTTTGATTTGCGTATTAATAGCCCTAATGCAATCAGTATCGTGAGTAATGCCTTAGGTTAAAATAATGCCCATGACTTCGATTCCACCCTGTAGAGTCGTATTGATGACTTTAATGATTATAATTTTGTAAACACATACTCGTTACGGCCGCGAATCAAATTTTGATCCAACATTCAACCTAATACATAATTGCAAATTGCAAAAAACGTAAGAAAATTCGAATTTCACGGGCTACCTGAAGCATTCACCTTAAGGAAGGTTATCTGAACTGTGTTACCTCTTCAGCCCGATCTAAAGGGCAGCGACCCCTCCTCAGTGTGTGCAGTGCAGTACCTAACAGCAGCCCCCCCCGGCTGCACCGCCCGCGCCCGCGCCCCCCGCGCCGCTCGCGCCGCCCGCCGTCGAGTGCTGGGGACCGATCTTGATGCCGTTCGCCTGTGGGATAAACAACAAAGTAAATATATGCTCACCTTTCCAAAGCTTTTGCCCTGAAACTAAAAGCATGAGTTACTGTTAGAGGACACGAGTTGCCTTGGCTAACCTTCGAGTCTTTAAACAGACTCCGGTCCCAGATTGGCCGAAGCAAGGAAAACTTGTTCAAATGTAGATTCATAGAAGACTCCGCCTTGGAGTGAAAATACGGTGTTATTCCACAAACGATGGGACACAATCTTAATATCTTGTCTTACGCGTCCTGTCCTCTGTACATTACAGAAATTGATGGACGCTAGTGATGGCGCCAAACACGTAGCCGAATTCTGCGTAGAGTCAATTAAGATTGCCATCGACACGCAAAAAAGAAGACGTTTCTATCTCCCAACCCCGAAAAAAAGCGAATATAAAAATTAAAATTAATTTCCACTCGCGTCACTTTTCCCCGAAGTATTAGGTGAGGTGGAAATTAATTTCCCTATTTCGGATAAGAGTGAGCTCGTATAACTGCGACGATGAACGCCGTACATAATTACCCACAATATCAGTCAAAACAGAAGCCCAACTAAAACTCTGCATGATAAAAAAATATGAATGTGGCGCTAATCCTAATCCGCTTGCTCTTATCAAATGAAAAAAAAAAACTGCTGAGGGTACCTAGCCGTTTTTGGGCGAAATCTTAGTTTTAATATCAAGTGAATTCAAATCACTCTTTTCAGAAGTTTCAAGACCTGCGGAGTAATTGCTTAACCCATTATATCAGTAGGAATGGCTTTCATTATGACAGTTCAACAACATTCATTGCCTTAATTACGATCACATGAAGCAATACATTAACAATATCCCTCAAAATGATTCAAATTACCATTGATAGAGTGCTACGAGATTAGGGTGCTGCCTGCAAAACAAAAAACTGGCGACTACCGATGCCCCTATATAGGTGATTTAACGTCAAATTATCATCAACGACTATCGATTAGCAGATAAGCTCGCACAACTCACCTCGTTGTTGATATCGAATACTCCTTCCTGTATTTTCTCGTAGATCTCTTTGGCAGTGTTGATGAACGCCTCTTCAACGTTGGCCGCAGTCTTGGCTGAGGTCTCCATGAAGACTAGGCCGTGTTCACGGGCGAAGGCCTCACCTTCCTCCTTCTTGACTTCACGTCGGGATTCCAAGTCACTGGAAATTTAGGGTTGTATGGAATGTTACTGGCATGCATATGTTGGGCTTTGCTTTGTAACTTCAAGATAAAAACAGATGTTGGGTTAAACTTAGGCTATTGCCCGCTGATTAATACGACAAATGTTTTCGAGCCCGTGCCGCCTCACTCGTATCTATACGACTGAGTACCTATGTTCGCTTTTTGTTTTTTATTTCTTTGCACGACCCTATTCGTTATAGGTATGTATTTATTTGTCTATTTATGAGCTGGATGCTGGAGGCACGGCTCAGCGCCCGGAGGTTAAATAAAAAATCGGATTGGTAAGCATTTTGACTGGGAAATATCTTAACTAGTTTTCTGTCTGCTATCAGTGGGCATATTTTGTAAAAGTCACCCAAATAAAGATAGAGAAAATCTGAATATTTTACTAATGCACAGACAGCACTGCACTTCATTGTAGTCAAGTGCGAATACTTTAATGTTACAAGAGAAAATAAATGATTGCCCTTTTCTTGTGGCTTTAGAGAAAGCGTTACTGCCAAATTAAGGGCGACCAGAAAATAATGGTCACTTCAGAGAACAATAAAATGCGTTTTCCGATGTAATAAATCGCGAATCAGTTCAAGTAACGGCTAACTTATGTTGTGAGTACATCAGATAACGGGAATGCGAAAACAATACACTTTGTTCACACAATCATCTTTTGTGAATATTTAGGTTTTTAGGTAGACTTCAATAATAATTATAATTGTATATTTTTTTCGTTCTGAAGGGGAAAACAAGGTTGTTTTCCTGTTAGAATAAACTTCAAGCATTTCAAAATCAATGCCCTTGTTGATCAAACTATGTTCTGCTGACCCTCTACGAAAACGACATTTTAAGCGTATTGAACACGGCAGCAGATTTGACAGGACCTCAGACGTCAGACTATACTACTTTAAAACTTCATGAGAACATGCATTAGTTGGATACTCAATCTGGAATCTTCACTAATTTATTACATAAGTGATACCTAAATAAATAGCATTGTCTGAATATAGCACGTGACGTCAAGAGGCACATCACATCAATCCTCTCAAGCTGACTGACCAAGAAACTCATAAGATAAAATAATATGTCTTACCTCTTGTTACCAATCAACATGATGACCATGTTGGAGTTGGAGTGCTGACGTGCGTCTTCAAGCCAAGTGGTCAGGTGGTTGAATGTGTCCCGTCGAGTTATGTCGTAAACTAGAAGTGCGCCTGCCGCGCCCCTGTAGTATGATCGCGTGATTGATCTGCAAGGAAAATTGATCATTGATTTGATTTGATTGAATTGATTGATTGATCTGCATTTTATTGCATTATGTCTGGTGAATTCTCGAAAGCGACGGATGATACAGCTGTGGAAGAAGACAAAAGCAACAGCCCCGACCGCAAATAAATAGAAAAATGGGATGAAATTAGGACCAGCAGGGTAATTGCGTAACACACTATTAGTAGCAATGGGTTTCATTTTGACAGTTCAATAACATTCATTGCGTTATTTGCGTTGTTGAGCTGACACACGTTTCGAACATATGGAGCAATGGATTAGCAATATGCTTCAAAATGATTCAAATTGAGAGTAATAGTGTGTTACGCAATTAGGGTGCAGGTGCTGTTTTATGACGTTGTAATGCCATCATGATTCCAGAGCGAGAGAGAGGGAGATAGCTCCCTCTCTCTCTCTCGCACTGGAGTCTGAAAAGGGATGGTATTAATACTACATAATACGGCCAAAGGGCAGGATAATCCTGGCAAAGAATACGACGTAAAAATGAATCAGTCACACCCCGCAAAATTATTGTCCACCGCAACGCAGCAGTAGCCCTGGCAGCAGTAGTGCCGTGCCATGATAGGCTTAGCTCAGCCCAGACAATAATTAACCACAACACAAAAAAACGCGTGCCTTTGCGAACACGCTGGTACTCTAGTAGGAGACAATTGTATGGAGTATCGGGGGGTGTGGTCCCAGCCTATGTAAATCGACTGTCATATGATATTCTCGCCAACAAGAAATTTGTCCTTTTAGTTTATAAAGATACGAATTCAATTATATCTACCGTACCATTATTGATATCACCCAATGTAGTAAATCCAATCAGCAATAAAAGTTTATATACTGTATGACCTGCATGAAATACGAACACATGCTTTATTTAAAATCAAGGTCAATAGAAACAATGAAAATGTTTGAACAGTTATAAGTTACTTAGCAGCTGATAATTAACTGATTTGTATTTAGGCAGTTAGATTATGGACCAGTTGAAATTGTAACGAACTGAATTATTAATAACTACTATAATATGTCGTGTCACGTAAAAGGAACGCTGGCGTTTACCTGCGCAATGAGCGGTTTTAACGATCAAATTGGTGGTATGAAGGGAGCGCGACGCTAGTAAAGTAACTAGGTATTATGATTCTAAAATAAAACAATTACACTTATATATATAAAACAATAGCCTAGTACTCTATGACACGACTGTATCCGTGCGCAGACACTCCCCCTGCACTGTCGCTCAGCGTTCTTTTTACCTGACGCGACGGTCTACACATTCTGTGCCTGAATCTAAAAAATACCGACTGCGTCATTGATCTAGTGGTCGCTAAAGCTACTGCTGAGCATGAGCTCCGTGAGCTCCGTGGGTTGGATTCCCGGGCCGGGCAGTGTTATTAGGTCAATTAGCAAAATATGGTTGAAAATCAGTATTATTACGTTTTTGTTGAGTAAATAATTTGTATTATAGTATTAGTAGTAGTATATTTATTTAACCAACTTATATTAATAGTTTGCACCACACATACAAGTTAAATATTATATTGTGCCATGTAAACAACTGCATCCAAAACGAGCAGTCAATATCTAAAATAAATAATTATAATCTCTTCTAATTAGGTCAAAGTACTCCGACACATTTTCTGTCTAGATAATTAAAAGTCAAAGCAACCTATTTCATGCCCAGTTAAACATGAAATTCGTTATAATTACATTTATAACATTCTCGATTACAAACACTGGAAATTAAATAGCATAAAATCTAGGTTAACAGTACAATAGATTGGAGTTAAGTTATTCTTGTTTTTTTTTTTTTTTTGTTAAAATTGCTCAATGGTTTGTTAAGTGAAGCCTGTGATTTTGTATGTATTTGTGTCTGAACACTTGACTGATTCATTCGATATCAGCACTCACCTAAGCTGACTCATCAAAGGATAGAAAGGTTATGTAACAATTCAATTATTGTTTTAGTCATTTGAACTATGATCCTATTCTTCAGTTACCTACATCTTGCTGTTACTAGGTCCTTAAACCCACCACCACCTCGCCACGGCCACGGTAACTCTTTCGAACTACCCGCGACCCTGACAAGCATCGGCCTTAACGAACCCCATCAGTTAGTGCTGACATCTCTTTGAGGTCCGTCGACCCGTGCCTGGTCCTTACTGGACGGCGAGCTATCATTGCTCGTCATCCGCAAGCCCGCGCCAACGGTGGCCGGGAATCGGCTCTCGATTCTCGACGCCCAGGACGTCTCCTGCGGCGATTAGGGGCGTGAGGGCGCAAAGATTCCCTCTCTCTCAAGCGTTCCGCCTCCTCCTTCGCGAACATTACTGCTTCGCATAAGTAGGTGACGGCTTCCCATGCACTCTCGCTCCGCATAATAGCCTGTACCAGGGCCGGACGCGAGAGATTGCCGCGGCCGCGAGGACGTGGCGTTACTCCGTCTTAGGTAGAAACCTGGAGTCTTGATTTGTACCCAGTTGCTCGCTCCCTCTTAGGCGGATCACCCACTGCACCGCTTCACGCGGCGGGACGTAGATAACGCGCCACCGCGCGTGATTTTTTACATACAAATTCAATAAAAACGCGCTTCCGCGCGGGGAATTTGGCTCCGTTTTCCGCGCTCCGTCGCGTGAAACGTTGCAGTGGGTGATCCGCCTTACATGGAATTTATACATAACTGGTAGAATGTGGGTATATTGTACATGTACTATGTCCTAGTGCCTACACTTATAATAGTAGTATTGATGATTATACTAATTATAATGCTTATAGGTAATCCCGTTAAAATAAACAGTAGTTGTAATGATTCAAACATATAAACATTTTCAGGTTGAACACAATTGTTTAATGAATGAGGATGAATAATAATTGAAACCGAATGCATATTACAGCAGGTTTATTCAAATAACGAGTTATGAATGGTATTATGATAAATCCATATTTCATCCATTTTTGAGCAGTGGTGGCCCACTGTGGATTTGGACCTAAGAAGGCAATTTAATAATAATAATAATTGCCTTTAATCAGACATTAAATTACATATTTGTTTGTAATAAATATTTCACTAACACTAACTTTAATATGCATCAACTTCCTGTCTGTATGTCACTGATTGACAAAGGCCTCCTCCAACTATCGCCATTTCTCTCTATCGTTAGCTACTCTTGTCCATGTACCACCTGCTACGGCTTTAATATCATCAACCCAACGTCTAAAAGGTCTGCCCCGTTTTCTCTTCCTGCCTCTTGTGAACCAATTCATACTAATTTTGACCATTTTTCACTTCCTCTGATTGTGTGACCTGTCCATTTCCACTTAAGCTTTTTTATTGTTCTTATAACATTCTTTGTTCTCATTTGTTTCTTAATGTTGTCAATTCTTATTCTATCGGACAGTCTCTTCCCTAGCATACTTCTTTCCATGGAGTTCTGGCATGTTTCGAGCTTCCTATTGTGAGTTTTTGTGAGTGCCCAGGTTTGGCAACTATAAGTAAGTACTGGAAGTATGTAGGTATCAAATAGTTTCCGTTTGATAGTTACCCTGGTTTCACTGTTTTTCATAATTTCCTTCAGACTCCAATATTGTTTCCAAGCATTTCCAATATGTCTATCAATATCTCTTGTAGTTAGATCTAGAGGAGAAATTATTTGACCTAAGTATATGTATTCATCAACATAGTTGATCAGCTTGTTATTGATCCTGATAGGTTCTTGCTTCCCATTTGTCATAGCTTTGGTTTTTTGCATGTTCATGACTAATCCTACTTTTTGGCTTTCTTTATCTAGTTCATTCAACATCATCTGCAGGCCTTCACTCGTTGAAGAGCGGATTATCAAATCATCCGCGAATCTTATATGTGATAGGTTTTCACCGTTAATGGACAACCCACTTTTTTCCCCAGTCTAATTTACGAAAGACCCCCTCTAGAACTGCCGTAAAAAGTTTCGGTGAGAGGGGGTCACCCTGGCGTACACCTCTTTCTATATTGAATTCCTTTTCTTCTTTCTCTAATTTAATTTTAGCTTTGCTGTTATCATAGATGTTTTTAAGAATTGTAATGTATTTGTTTTCGACACCTTGGTTCTTAAGTGCTTGCCAGAACTTTTCATGCTCTATGGTGTCAAAAGCTTTACTGTAGTCCACGAGACAGCAATAAAAGGTGAAGTTGAACTCCTTACTTTTTTCGAATAATTGTTTGATAACATAAAGAAGGCACTTTACTTTGAGTAAATTATTTCATCACCATTACTCTCAAAACCGTGAAAGAAAACAACGTAAGGAAACAGGTATTTCCTAGAACCAATAATTCAAGGACATGCTGCACTGGGCCCGTATGATGGCTTATGGCCCACTCCCTCTCACAGAGAGACCTGTGTCCCAACAGTAGGAATGTTATAGGCTGATTTTGCATATTTGAATAATTACCTAATGATGATGTTTTTAAAGGTTCAGCTGTTTAATGTCAGTGATTAAATCAAAGAGTTCTTTTGTGATTTATTTACATCTACCAACTTATCTCTTCACAATCCTTGGTTGACTGGTAGAGAATGCCTAAGTTATTAAGACTGCCCTTATACCCGCATTTAGTGTACGAGAAATTTTAATAAATATATCCAATAAGATTCTTACCTGAAAGCTTCCTGTCCAGCAGTATCCCATATCTGCAGTTTGATCTGCTTGCCATCAATGGTGATCATGCGAGCACCAAACTCGACACCAATTGTGAGATCGTGAACAGGCTGGAATCTTTTGTCGGTGAACTGGAGTAGTAAGCATGACTTGCCTACACCTGTGAACAATTTACAAAAAATAGATATCTAGAACTGGAAAGATGTTTTGATAAAAGCCTCATTTGTATGATTCATGTTACATTTAAGTATCAAATCACAATGTTTTCTTACATCAGATGTTGAATTTTTGTTTCTTTTGTTATGTTTCAGCTAAAATATCACATTACTGTGCTGATAAAACAAGCCCTATTCAAAATAAAGTAGGTACCTATTACAAAGTCACAGTGTGCATTCATAGTGAAATCAAACAAAGGAAAACAGGTAAGTCTATATAAACAAATCATTAACATGACCAACAAGATCTTTGAACTCTTATCTCCAACATTAATCAGTCAATATTCAGACAAAAATGTTCTACAAATTAATAAGTTATGTACCTAGCAGCTAATGAGAATTCTTTTGAGAACATTTAGTTATTCTAACAGACAAGTTTTTGTAGAAGAAATCTGTACTACAAACAAACAAAGAAAGTCCTTGAAATAGCCTCAAAACAACAGAGATATAAACACAGTCATGTTTGTATCTCTATATTGATCCTTATTTACCTATTTATTTACAGTACAATGAACATGAACTGCACAATTTCCAATGATATGCGCATCAGAGACCTTATTTGACGTAGTTACGAGACGGCGTAGGCGGAAAAATAGTCTATCACAAAATATTATTATTCACAACAATGAGGTATCGATCGATCTTGCACGGTTGACTGAATGCAACTTAAATTTCAACATCCTTACCACAAAATCAGTATAATTACACTGCACAGTAACAGAAAACGTATAAATAAAATATCAGGAAATAAAATCAATACCTGTGTCGCCGATGATGATGTATTTGAACAAGTAGGCGTATGCCATCTTCTCTGCAGGTCTTCGTAACTATTGGAAATAACAATCGATAACGATAGTAAACAAATGTTTATGGGGCGAATTTATTAAATTACAACTAAGACGCAATTTTTAGAAATCTCACAGCTGGTTGAATCAATTTGTCATTGTGAATTTGTGAATGTATGAAAGAAAATTTGACAATCATAGCCTATTCTGTAAAGGTTGTTACATACAATCACAGATACAATTCCCGTTTATCTGACATTTATCAATTTTATGATTTTATTTCAATAACTTTTATTGTAATTCTGTCTTGTGCATATTTCTTTCTATGATTAAAAATAGTGGGAAGTAGTCAATCATAATGTATGATTAGTTTAGTGAAGACAGTTTATTTTTCAATAAACACAAATTAATCTAATTTTATCAATGTACCATGTGTTTCTAGCTTTATATCCATAAACAAAGTCACTGATAAGATGTAGACCAAACACTGAGAATAAGACAAGCTTTTATTTCAAGTGCTACCTACCATACTTTTTCATTTTTTAACCGACTTTTTGTGTGTGTAAGGTGCAGCGCAGACGGCGCACTTTTTGTGCGATCGAGTCTGCGGCGCACAAAAAGTCTGCATGGCGCACAAAAAGTCGGCCGCGGATTTTTCAGACTCAACGCACACGACGCACATCTTCGATCATTCTGTCGGCAGAGCTGTAGGGACGTAGACGCTATGGAAGTCGTGCAGAGATCGCGAAGTATTATTTTGATAATAAATCACGCCATGATAATAGATCGCGTGCGCTACGTCCACCCCTAGCAAATGCAGATTGCCGACTAAAGTGTGCGCCGTCTGCGTTAGCGCCCGTTGAAGCAAACGTTCCATTTTTTTCACACACTTTTTGAGCGGAGCGGCGCGGCGTGGCGCGGCGCGGCCTGCCCGAATTACACGGATTTTCTGTGCGCCGGACTTTTTGCGCGTCGTGTGCGTTACTGCATATAATTGCATAGGTTCTATTTTCACAGACTAAAAAGTGCGCCACGGATAGTCTGTCGTCTGCGCTGCACCTAAGACGAATATAATTTTTTTTTAGATGTTAATACAGGGTGTTCCGCAGAACGCACACACGAAAATGGCAGATAGGTGGGGTCGTCTGCTACCTACCCAGCCCAAAAAAATACCTAGGCCCCAT
The DNA here is from genome assembly GCA_949316385.1 of Globia sparganii. Classification (NCBI taxonomy): domain Eukaryota; kingdom Metazoa; phylum Arthropoda; class Insecta; order Lepidoptera; family Noctuidae; genus Globia; species Globia sparganii. Next base: position 9,746,572 of record OX438670.1, read on the forward strand.
GGTTTTTTAAAGTTTTTTTTAATTTTTGTAAAGGTTAATAAAATCCACAGTTTTTTTTAATGCAATTCAAAGAAAAGCTCAAAATCACGTTTTATCCCTTTTTGTAATGTTTGATGGCTTATCTTTTTGTCTAGTTACTATTTGCACCAAAATCTGAATGAATCTACCAATAGTCGACAAAAACAAAAAAAAGAGTTGCCAGTTTCGTCTATAAGTTCCTTCAAAGGAGATGTTCCAAAATGTATGGAACCTGGGCCAGGTCCTTGTACAGAGGCCAGCACATCAAGCTACCCCAATCTGTCAGATTTTCCCAATTGAATATGAACCTTATTTCTTTGTGTTAAGGTTCATTTACAGAGGGAAAAAATTTACAGTTTCGGTAACTTGATGTGCTGGCGTCTGTACGCACGGCTACACATCAAGCTATACATAACCAGTATGAGCTGACTTCTGATTGTACGAAAAACCTATACAGTGCGAGGTCAGCTAAAACTGGTAAGGCGTAGCTTGATGTGTAGCCGTGTGTACATCTCCATCTACACATGACTTATACTATTCGGGGACGCAGCTTTTACATTGGTTGTTACTTAATAATGCTGCCAAATTGGTCGTATGTATTAGAACGGCAGAGTATGTTTATTTTATTTATTTATTTATTTTTCCCCAACACAACTATTATTACAGGTTAGCCCAAATCGGTAGCGTGGTCTCAAACAATATTTTTTCCATTACAGCTTATCACATGTAAAGTAATTTTTGTGAACTCATTCAGAGAACAAGTAAATAAATCTACTTTTTCCGCGATTTTGTTCAGTGTATGCAAGGCGCGCGTCAAAGGTGCTTTACCCAGCAGGTTGGTCCGGCCGCGAGGCACCGCCAGTAACCGCGGCTTCAATCGCAATATGTAGGGTGGGGAGAGCGAGCGAAGCAAGCTCGAAAATTTTAACAACCCGCCACGGTTTGGTCCGAATTCGTTTTCTATATTCAAGCAAAAATAAGAGTTACATTGTCGACTTATGCAGGCAAGCCTAAAAAGCAACTAGCAGAATGTAGAATATGAGCGAACGTAGCGAGCTCGAAAATTTTGCACACTCGGATAGGTTCGATTTTATTTCGATCATTCCAAAAGGACTAGGAATTACTTGCTTTGTCGAATTATGAAGAAAAGCTCAAGCATCAACAGAATGTAGATCGCAAGAGCGAGCGAAGCTAACCTGAAAATTTTAGCACCCCACCTTGAACAGTCTTTGTTTGCTCTTATGACTGTGCCGACCGCACAGTGGCGCCCTCATCGTTTGTTTGGTTATTTCATACAATTTAGAATGAAAATGCAGAAAACAAGCACGTTAAGTTGTGCTTCACAAGATTATACGTTAATATTATTAGAAGCGGTAGTTTTATATTGTTTAGTTTTATCATAATCCTTAAAACGGAATATAGTGGCCACTTTTATCCGTTTTAAGGATTATAATGAAACTAAACAATATAAAACTACCGTTTCTAATAATATTAACGTATAAGCTTGTGAAGCACAACTTAGCGTGCTTATTTTCTGCATTTTCATTCTAAATTGTATGAAATAACCAAACAAACGATGAGGGCGCCACTGTACGGTCGGCACAGTCTTAACCATCTTACGCACTCGGACCCCATGTTCCTAGTGTATCAACCCCAAACGGCTCGAACATATAACTTCCATTATGGTTGGAATATTTTCACCGTTGAGGTATTCCGCACCTGCAGCAGCCACCTCAGTACAGCCCACGGTGCTAAAAAGACGGGATGGCACAAAAGTGTCGACACATGTTGCATCCCACACCAAAGGCCCGTCTAACCACTGTCTAACTTCCAGGGCAATACGGTGATTTCGTCTGGTCTCTCCCCATCATAAGATGAATTTGTGTGAGGTTTGTAGTACTTCAGCTAAAATGTGAAAAAGAAAAACTTTTTAGAAGCAACTTCTCAAACTAACATATTTTTTCATTTTGAAGTCGCCTGTCACTTTGTTTGTATATCTAAGAAATCAGTTGTTTTTTTTTTTGTATTATGTTTTAATTTTTGACTTAACACCACAGATAACTTTTTTACGAAATCTCGGATATTGGATTCCCGATTCTTTACTCGATTCTCGACTCATTGAACTAAACCAACTGTCAATGCTGTCAAATGTCAAATTAGGATTTTGATCAGAACATTGCGAATTGGTTTGTTATTATTTCCTTTTACAGATTGTGCTCTTTAAAACTAGTGTTTTATCGTTTCCCTTTAATATTTGTTCGCATTACGATTCAACTTTAGTTTAGTTTCTTGTTTAACGCCTCCATTCGAATCAACAAGCCGTTGGTAACCTTAAAAAATTAAGTGAACAATGCCGACTTCTGCGATGTATTTGTAATCATGGATTCGTCTAAAGAGTCTTCGTCTATGAGGAATTCTGTAAAACTAGATGGCGAGGGTGAAAAAAATAGCAACTACAAGAGTACTCCTAGTCAATTAGGGCAAAGAGATAACGCTGAAAATCTATTTACATCGACCTCGAATCCAAGCTCAAGCTTTGTTCCCTTGAATGGACCTCGGGCGAATCACATGAATTCATTACCTAGCAATGAATCAGGCCCTCAAACTAGCCGGTGTAGTGAAAATAATCCTGAAACTAATAAAAACCTAAATAGTTCTCCCCAATCACAAAAGTGTAATAACAAAGTGACTAATTCGAATGCCGAACAAGTGGATCTTGCAGTTGCGGGCAGCAGCAGGGCTGTACCTACCGTGTATGACAATGGTACAGAGTCCAATCAGGATAAGCAGACATGTCAGAGACACAAGGTGTGCTTGGACAAGGTGGGAAGTACCAGCCTTCCCTCAACAAGTGGCACAAGTAGAACTAGTGAGAACCCAGAGACCAGCTCCTTCAGGGAGAACAGGAAGAGGCCATCAAGTCTGAAGCTCAACAGGCCTAACTTAGGGGATGACAGTTCCAGCGATACTGGCAATGATGACTATTCTTTGGGCTCAGAAGATGGGTGTATCTACACATATAGGGGTGGTGAACATTTGGCTGACTTACCAAGCTCATTCTTTAGTCTTGACATGGGTTTACCTTTAGACAAGCATCTTCCTATGCCCAACTATGTAGGGCCTCAGCAGGGTGCTGCCGGAGGCAGGGAGCAACCTTCTAGGGCATCCAGTCCTGACATGGATTTTTTGGAAATGGACTTTGATCCTGGACCATCATGTGAAGTGGATACTGGAGATGAATCATCTCCTGATGCTGACATGGAAGGTGTAAATAACATGCCTGAGGAGATAGAGCCAGTGTTGGTGAGGGGGACGACTCCAGAATATGTTCCTCCTCCGGTTAGGTATATCCCTGTGAGTGTACCTGTTGCAGCTATAGCTTCAGGATCCGGATCTCATGGAGATGCTGATCTATACTCATATAGTGTGCCATCAACAAGCCGAGGGGTTCCTACTGCTCACGGGGATGCTGCAGAGGGCAGCAGCACCAGTAGCACCCATAACTATGTGGACCAGAACTTTAGTTATGGTCCATACATCACTCATGTGAACTCGAGGGGTGAACAACTAGTGGTCAGGAGAACAATGTCACATGGACCCATCGTTTATCCTGGCAGTCTGCATTTCTCTAGTGGAGAATTGGTGTCACCATCTGAGATATTGATTTGTAAGTTGATCCCTCTATTTAATTTTTTCTATACAATACACAGGCATCAGCTAATTAACTGCTAGTGTGTCTAATCAAATAATAATAATTAGTTTTTGTTGCCAAATGTTATTTTTTTGTTTCTTTTTTATTCAAAAATTGTGGGTCCAAATGATAGAGACCAGCTGAAAATCAGTTCTGTGCATATAATGCCCTGAGCTCCATCCTTCAAAAATGTTAATGTTTTTAATTTATTTTATCATATTAGATTTGTATGCATGTATGTTTTTACTGCAGTGGTAACAGTGACCCAATGGTAACGGCCGCGACTTACGATTATTTGGTCGTAGGTACGAACCTAACCAGGCGCTGTACTTTTTTGTAAATTATTTCATAACCACTGCTCTCAAAACGGAGAAGGAAAACATTGTGAGGAAACTGGGATGTCCCAGAACCAAAAATTTGAAGACATGGAACATGTACCAACCCGCACGGGGCACTTGTGGTGGAATACGACCCATAGCCTCTCGCATCTTACCAGTGGGAACATTATAAGGCTGATATGTTTCTATTATGTCTGTGGTTAAATAAATGGTTTATTTGCAGATGATGATGAACATATAGAAGCGTTTGCTCATCAAATCAACCAGTCCACACATGATACAGCTACTCTGTCATCAGCATTGTTTCATGTCACAATGGCTAAGAAATTGATTGCTGAGAAGGCTAAATTTGATGCTGAGAACCAGACTACTGCTAAGGTATAGTATCTATTTTTAAAATAATATTTAAGTAGAAATGGAGGGCTGATCTAAATAATTTATATCTATACATCTATATCTATACAAATAAACAAAATTGCAGTCTTTTTGTAATGTCAAAATAACAGCTTTTTACTAAATGCTTATGAAAGTATATACAGTACTTATAACAAAGAAAAAGTGTTAATATTTTTATCTGTATGTCTGTTTGTTTGTTCCGGCTAATCTCCGAAACAACTGGATCGATTTTGATTTGTATGGGGATACTTTGAACCCTTGGAATGGACATAGGCTACTTTTTATCGGCATACAACGCGAGCGGAGACGCGGGCCGAAGCTAGTTAAAAATAAAATGATTCCAGTTGCCTCATATTGTTTTAATCAACAGAAAACCCTTCCAACTACATTTATTCTTATTTTGAACATAGAGTTTCATACTGAAATAATTATTTTCAGCATGGGGCCGTTAATATGGCACATAAAATTTTAAGAATTCTTCGTAGAGGGCGCTCTTCTAAGCCAAACTCTGAGGTACCAACTGCATACAGGTATGGGTGATACAGATGAACGTCTGCGTTACTCACACCAATGTGACAGTCTTTTTCCGAATCTGGGTGTGCCATATAAACGCCTATTAGGGGTACTGTAATCTGTTTAGTTGTTTGCTAACATACATAACTTCTATCATCTTTTTCTACGTCAACATTATGTTCAGTTCTGCTCAAATTGTACAGTAGCAGCTCTGTTAGCAGATAATTTTAAATCGCTTATAACTTTGCTATTTGTTAGCAATTTTTTTTTTACACTATACCACTTTTTATCTTTTGCCAAATAGTACCAATGCAGCATCTCTCAACATCCCTATTATATCGTAATTGTGTTCCTAGGCGAGTGAAGCAGCAGCCAGCACCAGTTCGAGCAGTGCGGCGTGCGTGGAACCTCCTCGTTGCATGATCTGGTCGGAGTGTGAGGCTTGTGAGCGACAGGTCACGCAGATCAGCACCTCGGCCTGCGGGGTGACAGCGGTTGTCAATGTTTTTGTTAGTATCTTTTAATGTTTCTTGGGTTTAAGTACGGTATTTATATCTCACGACGCTACTCGCGCTTTACTTGTAGTTACATACCAAGAGCAGGAGCTCTCGGTACCGTCCGAGATAAGGGCAATGTCGTAAATGTGTGGGTGTGTGGGCGTGTGCGTTATTTACTGAAGCTACACGTCTTCACGCACACATTCACAGCGTGTTTGTACATTTGCTTAACACAAGTAAAGCGCGCGTCGCTTCTTTATATAAAAACACTATAACATGTTTACTTCTAGATTAAAAATAAAATGTAGTATTTTGTTTAATCAAAGGTGAAAATTTTCTTTTGATTTCCATAATTTCAGAAACAAAAAAATATAGTTTTTTTAATGGAAATTTTAGAGATAAGCGTCGCAATGAGCTACGAAATTGTAAGAAAAACAAAAGTAAATTTTGAACACCACTGATTAAAGTAAATTTTCCTTAGGTGCTCAATCTTTGGATTTATTTAGTTGTTACATAGAACTGAGTGACGATTTCGTCACTGTGCTGTTTGTTTTTGAGTCAACAAAAGGTGACTCAAAAAAAAAAGCCGCATTGCGTTGTATTTACGAATTATATGAACCGACACAGTACCTAGAACATAAACAATACTACGCTTTGTTACAATGACTACAATATTTAGGTCACAAATAACAATATTTGCCTTAATTTTAATTTCAGAATGCATTGGGTGTGCCTGTGAATTTGGAGAAGATCAGCTCATCTGTTGGTACACGACAAAGAGCTAACAATGCTCCATTACCCAGGTGAACATTTTGAATAGCTTATCTATAATACTAGTAGGTAGATGAATTCCTCATTCATAACTAAAGTTTATAGATTGGAAACTTGAGGCGGGGTCGCGGCAGTCCACGCAGGTGATGGCGGGATGAGGTAGGTCCGAGAAAACCGGACGGAGGACGTGCGGGCTCGCGAAAGATGGATGGAGTGGAGGGAGGCCTTTGCCCAGGAGTGGGATAGCGTGGACTAGTAAAAAAAATGGAAACCATGAGTCTGATATGGCGTGTGTTTACATGAAAACCTGAAGTTGTTGGTCTGGATTCAGAACAATTCGCCGTCAGGCCATACTTATGTTGCGGAAACTGTCATGCGGGATTTAAGTTACTTTCAAATTACAAGGCGGCCGGAGCAAAGGCATCTCCACAGATGGAGGTTCACACACGGCTCAGATCTCGCGCGCGTATGCGGCACCTCCCCACAGACCATGGCCCAGCTTCCATCCTGCACCGCACTGTCACCTGTGCACTTGATGATGACTTGCGTAAGGGTCAGTTCACACCGAGACGCGACGCTGCGCGCACACTTTAAAAGAGTGACTCAAAAATATACTTTATTTTCTACACGAAAAGGTACACATTGCATTTTGAGAGTTCAGAATACGTTGCGCCGTGTAGCGCTGCGCCTCGTGACGCCTCGACGCATCGCGACGCAGCGGTACTTCGCCGGTACGCGCGGCGTGCAAGAGCGGCGCGAAATCACTGGCCTCTTCCAGTATCGTCGCGTCGCGTCTCGATGTGAACTGACCCTTAGTGAGCGGAGCTCGCGCAGCTGAATTTTGGGCCACAGATGTTTGAACTTTTTGCCATGAATATGTTAAGAAAAAGAAGAATAATTTCTTATTCATACGTCCAAGAATTTCACTATGACACCTACATTCGATTTTAAACTATCAATCTAATCTATTAATCCTAACATACTTCTTTTAGATATTTACTCTCCCGCGCCGTAGCTGGGTGCACAGCTGCTGACCTGGTCTCCGGCATACACCGGGCTTCTGATGGACTGGTCACAGCCAGGTTCTTCCCCACCTACCCTGAACGAGCCGTGTCACTGTCACACTGGCTGGCTGACTGGATTACAGTTGGTAAGAAAGTGAAGGGTATTATAAAGACTTAGATATCTATACAAATTTAAGTCGCTTTTCGTGTCTTGTCTGTGTGACCGCGTTGGTCTTTTAACACAACGGATTTTAATGCGGATTTTACCATCATTTAGAGAATTTATTCCGGAAGATTAATGTGTAAATTATACGTTTATATTAAACTGACACGTAACAAAGATATCTCGATTTTTGTCAAGTTTTAAAAATCCTGCCTTACGAGTTGCAGGTCGTAGGTTCGAACCCAGACAGGCTCTTTACTTTGTGTTAATTATTTCATCACCACTGCTCTCAAAACGGTAAAGGAAAACATCGTGAGGAAACCGGTATGTCTTGTAACCAAAAATTCGAAAACATGTGACATCTACCAACCCGCACTCGTGGTGGATTACGGCCTACTCCTTCTCACCAAGAGGAGGCCTGTGTCCCAGCAGTGGGAACATTATAGGCTGTTTAACATTATAGGCTGTTGTCTGTTAGCCGCACTAAGGAAATGCAACTGCAAAAATGTATTGGGAGCGCGCGCGCAGGCGACAGCGACGCGGAGGTGAGGGTGGGAGCGAGACAAAACACAAAACACAGAATTTCCCTCTTTAATAAATACTTTGGGTACAAATCTTTATAGGAACGCACGGTGATGCCTGCGGATAAATTGAATTTTATGTTATTCAATTTCATATAATTGTTGGTTATAAGTAGTTGCTTTAATTTATGAGTACTGTTTGTTTTATTTTATTTTGTTACCTGTTAAGTACGAATCATTTGATCTGACTTGGTTTCCGTACGTCCTTTTCGGGTAACCACTGAAAATCAGCGCTGTGCTGTGGGTCCCTTATAGCACAGCATCATGCTGAGTGGAAGCCTTCTTGTCACAGTCATGACGTGCAGCCGTCGACTATCTCTGCTTTGTGCTCATGTATAAAGATATATATATTTTTTTTGTTTCGATTTAAATGATGTCATTAGAATTAATCATCTTTTTGTTTGCACGTGTTTCTGTGACAAATAAACCTATTTTTCTTTCTTTTCTTTCTTTCTTCTTTCTTTCTGTTTGTGTGTGTGTGTGTAAGCGTAGGTTAAATAGTATTCAGTCAGCGGTTTCTGATCTATTCTTGGCGGTTAGTTAGATAATGCGAATAATCAAGTCACTAAGTAAAAACGTAAATAATGTAAGCAATTTTGTTGACATCGGCAAGCAAAGTAATAGTCGAGTCATTTACATAAATTATGTAAATATTCATGTATGGACGTATTAGCTAGATGCTCGTAGCAGAACGTACGCCATTATGACCGTACTTGGCAAATGAACGGCGATTGGAGTAAGGTGCTAAACTATGAATAAGTAGGCTTTAGCAGGTAATTGGAGTAGAATTCTCGTTATGCAATAATGATGCGTGCTCGTGAGTTCTTTGACAACTGGCGACTTTCAAACATTTAAAATATTGAATGTCTTCTTGAATGTTAGCATCGTAAGGCCCTTTTTACACAGCACGGTTTCTTTACTGTGCGGCGTATAAACCGCGCCAAAGAAAAAACGTGTCTGTCAACAAGTTTCCATAGTAATCCATACAACACTGACGACCGTGCCTACATACGGCGAATAAACCGCAATTTTTCATGGCATGACAAACGTGTGTGTACAAAGGGCCTAATTCAGAATCGAGGCTGATATCTTTTCTGATTGAAAAGCGCTCTTAATTATAGCCACGATTTTCAGTATCTAGATGAAAAAAATAAAGAAAATTTAATGCCGTTCGATAATAAGGAGCCGACTAAATAACTTTCAGAACCCCGGTGGACATTACTCCAGAAACCATTCGTTTAACAGGTTTTAGAAACCAGGAATAGAACCAATTGATTTTTTTATTGAAAAAAAGAAAGAAAATACGTTTATTTGCGGTGAACATGACGCAAAAAAGAAAATAAACACAAAAAATAAAAGGTAGGAGGAAACATGCGTCACATCCACGCAAAACGGCTATCTTCTCTTTTCTCATAATTCCGGATTAGATTATACAAGGTGGCAAAAACTGACATTGACGCGCAAACTATAACCATGGATTCAGTGCATGCTTCTTAACGCCCCTGCATTGAAATATTTCGCCGGTTATAAAGGTTAGCTGTTCCATACATTTTGACCGCGCAGGTATTGCACTTTTCTATGAAACGGCATATTTTTGTTTTGATAACCAACGAAATATATCTACGCCAGGGCAGGCGCGGTCGCAGCCCAAGATTTTGGAGGGGGTCACCATGGGTGCCGAGGAATATTTTAAGGGTACATGTCCTCGTAAGTGTAGTGGTCGCAAGCGTTACTGCTGAGCATGAGGTCCTGGGTTCGATTCCTAGGTCGGGTAAATTGTTATTAGGTTTTTACATCAGAAATTTCTCAGAAATAGCCCGGTGTATGGATTTATGCCCGTTGATTGCAGTAGACTCGCCCCCTATAACATGGGGAGTTATTTAATAATGCCGGCAAATTGGTCGTATGTATAAAAACGATAGATTATTATGTAGGATGGGAAGAGCGAGCGAAGCGAGCTCAAAAATTTTAAAAACCCGCCTCGGTTTGTTTGATATTTTTATGCTGAAATAGGAGTTACATTGTCGATTTATGCAGGCAAGTCCAAGCAAATAAGAGAATGTAGAGTGCAAGAGCGAGCGAAGCGAGCTCGAAAATTTTAACGACCCGCCTCGGTTCGGTTAGATTTTGTTTGATATTTTTATGCTGAAATAGGAGTTACATTGTCAATTTATGCAGGCAAGTCCAAGCAACTATAAGAATTTAGATTTCAAGAGCGAGCGAAGCGAGCTCGATAATTTTAACAACCCACCTCGGTTTGTTTGATACTTTTATGCTGAAATAGGAGTTACATTTCGATTTATGCAGGCAAGTCCAAGCAACTATGAGAATTTAGATTGCAAGAGCGAGCGAAGCGAGCTCGAAAATTTTGCACATTCTCGGATAGGCTCGATTTTCTTTTCATTCTAAAAGGACTAGGAATTGCTTGCTTTGCCGACTTAAGAAGAAATGCTCAAGAATCAACAGAATGCAGATTGCAAGAGCGAGTGAATCGAGCCTGAAAATTTTAGCACCCTACCTTAGTTAAATAGGTTCCGTTTTCTTTTGACCAATAGACAGAAAGAGAACTTAATTTATCGAATTAAGACGAAATGCACTTGTTTTACAACAGTTTAGGCTTTGGAATCTGGCCTTACGAACGGGGTGCCCAATATCCCGAGTTTTCTTATCTCGCTCTTGCATCCTAGATTCTACAGGATGAAATTGAAAACTTGTGCCAAATCGAAATAGGAGGTTCAGTAACTGCTACATCATTATAAATTGTCATGTCCCAAATCAAAATTCTTAAAAGATAGTGCAAACTAAGTTATTGCCTTCAAGTAGATACGAATAAACGTCGATACTTACGGATTTTTTTTTCTAAATTATCAAAACAAATAAGAAAATTAAAGTGTAAATTTTAGCGCGCGTCCGATATGCAATCTAGTCATCGCAGAAATCACAAGTTTACAACATAAATCAAGTTGGCAACACGTTGAACTAGTAGTACTTACCTAATTTTGACCGTACCTACGAAAAAAGGACGCGCCACGACGTTACCAAACCGCTTGCATAAGCGCACGTATCATGTGCATCCCTTTCCTTAATGACATGATCTAAATTTTCTTTATATCACGTTGAATAAAAATATACTGGATGAAATTGAATAGGTTCGCCAAATTAATACATACATCTAATTAATTTGGCGAACCTATTCAATTTCATCCAGTATATTTTACAACAGGCTTTTTGAAGTAAAAACTTTTTACGCGTGTTAAAAAACCCACTGTCATTATATAGTTTTATGTTTTTACTTCTGTGGCAGTCCCCATGGCTGCCTATGTTCTTAATGTTATAAGCCCGTCGAGGTCTCTGTGGCACAAGTTAGGTTAGTAAGACAAGTCAATAATTCAGACTCGACAGCTTGAATGATTTTGGGGGGGGTCATGACCCCCACAACCCCCCCCCTCGGACCGCGCATGCGCCAGGGGGTCTAGAATCATGTAGTGAATCCATGCCACCCTGTATTCTTATAATTGCCTTAAGGGCCTATACTACTTCAAATGGCTTAGCATGATCCTCCGTTATATCGAAAATACTGCAGCATTAATTTTGAAATAAATATATGGTAAAGTTGAGGATTAATGTTAGGTCTTATGTTTGACGAAAACACGATTCCATAAAATTTTCTCGATTGAAAAAAAATCCAAAGTTACCTCCAAAACGAACAATAAATCGCTGGTATTCAAAAAATACTTTAAATTAGATCATGAAACTTTGTATACTAATTGAACTAACTATAAAGCAGGGGGGCGATTCTACTAATTTGCAACATTAAACGTTCAATTGTGTTTTAATAATAGTTCGATTTCGATCGCCGTTGGATAGTTACTAAATAAAGTCATTCTACTATTTCCTGTGCAAACTGGAAACTAAACCTATGCTGAATCGCAACTGAATGGTAGCGGGAACGTAACAGCGGGTAAACTGTGTTACCAACATGCCAAATAGTATGTTTAATAATACCCAAAGAAAAAAAGTTGAACCTAAAAATGTTACCTAAATGTCACCGAAAGTATTTTCGAATACAAAATTATATTTAGACCATTGGATTCTAACAAGTGTCAAAATAACAGTAAAAAGTGACTAAACGCCACGCTCATGTTCGATTTTGTTAGCAGAATATATTTTGAAATTATTTCGATCGATCGTTGGCTTAAACTAAAACGTAACCGCAGTTGAATCGTTGTTCATTAGTAGAATATGAAAACGCTTAACGACCGTGATTCAGCTGTGGTTCCATTGCGATTTTTGAACAATTTTGTTAGTAGAATCGGCCCCCTGGTCTTATGTTTTTTATTTTTTTTTAATTACCATTTTTTTTCACCGTAAAAAGCAATACCTAAACTATTGGCGCTGCCTGCCGCCTAGCACCGCACTCTGTCTCGCTCTCACTCAGTACGCGAGCAGTATCGTGCGAGCGAGTTAGAGAGTGAATTTTAGATTAGGCTCTTAAAGAAACTGCTATTAACCTTGCATTTTCACCATTCATAGGTGCAGTACCAATCCTCACTCTCAACTTACAATCAGGCTACGAACATGACATCCCAGACGCCTGGCATCATCAGATGGTTTTCGGCGTGTCGCCGCGCGGGGTGTACCTCTGTAACCCGGTGGAGTGCATCCGAGAAGCGACGCTGTGGCACCATCTCACGTCTCCGTCGATACTTCTCGTCAAGACCAGGGATGTACTGTCCAGGTTTAACGCGGATACGGATTTGACCCCCCTGATGGTCGTGCCTGATCGGCGCTTCCATACGTTTAATGTGCTTGGTGAGTTGAAATATTGAATTATTAAATCCAATGGTTTGATGGTCTAGTCTCATCGTTGACAGTAAATAAATTAGCCTTATTGTTCGTATACGTAGATGATTTTTGAGAATGGTTAGTTAATTTCTTCCTGTAACTTTTAACTGTTTGATGTTAAAAGTATAAGTAAGCTATACGATACACACGCATCAGCTGATTAGCTGCTAGTGTGTCTAACCAAATAATAATAAATAATAATAATAATAATGTTTTTGAAAATTTGGTTAAGTACATCAAAGTGTTTGTTAATATTAGGTAGCCAATGTAATAACAATGAAGGCCGTTCAATTTGAGAGTTTAGAGAAAAGTTATATTTAGTCACGAATTAGGGGATTTTTAATAAAAATATATAAAAAAAAAAATTTCTTGAACCCTATGAATTTTCGCCTAGGCTTTATGGGTAGGTACTTAATTATTGCGAATGGGTCACACTATCACGTCCTGGAAGGATACATCGAATTAGTCTTCATATTTACCTTGTAATAATTGTAATTCGGGGATAAGCTTTATCCGATTTTCGAGTCCATTCCGGTCTAATTTAGATATACGAACTTTTCCGAAGTGCCGCCGAAAGTCCTCAGACTTCTTTCTTACGAATTGTACAACTTGTTACAGGTCAAGTAATAAACGTGATTCGCGAATGGCGAGCGATGGGCTGGGGAGTATATAACACCAGGACCCGTCACATTCGGATCCCGGCCTCCTACCAAGCTGGGATCACTGTGGCGGCCCTCACCGGCTCCGAAGCACATCGCCGACTCATGCTGGCTCCACAACTCCCTATACTGACGCAGACAGACCCCGCATGAGGAAAATGTTTGTATTACACTTTATATCACTTTTGAACTCAATTCAATACATGTGTGTATATAGAAACGTGGAGTATAAACTCAACACTGGCTGGCACAAACTTTGCGAAGCCATTATAAAAAAAACGTAAAGAGTTCGAAGTTTGAAATTGTCGATCGGTTGACAGGTAAGCGGGCTGAGTATTTTGCCGCGCATTTTAAGTGTTCACTTAAGGAAAAGGGTTGTTGGTCCGCCTTGTCGGATAAATGTGATGTTACGGAAAGAAAAGAAAGAACGACAGTTGTTTATTCTTACGGAAAGTTTCGATTGATTCGTGCACGGGATTCCAATGCACTCAACTTTAACTAGTATTAAAGGGTGAATTTTGTGTGTTATAAAAATTGATGGTAGTTTAGGCCAAAGTGGCTTTTATTTCGCGCGACGATATATTCAGTATCTTCTTAGTTTCTGTTCAAAGTTCGATAAAAAGTAACGTATGTTTATATATTGACTGAATTGGTAGAACTACCCTAAAAGACGTTGTATTTTCTCTATAACCATATTATCATGGTTATGCCGATAGAAAATTATATTCCGCTCGTGACTGATGTCTGTTTGGTATTAGAAATGCCAATTTGTGCACGCCAAATAGATGTAGATATTCTAATACGGATGTAGTAAATAGTATTGAATGGGTATGTTATTTAGCAATGGCGATACAGGCGTGATTGTAAAAAAAGAGAAAAAAAAACATAATTCGTGTTTTTCGGTAGTCTTTACTACCATCCCGAAAAATGTACCTTCCTTTGTTTATTTTACTCTATATTCGTGTACAATGTATAATCACATGAGAATAATATATATATAGAATGTTTCAAAACTTATGTCGAATAATAAATACTTAATACTTTTAATTGTTCTGGAGAACAGAAATTGTAGTATTGTCGTAAGAATCAAAATGCAGTGATACGTCTTTGTATATGTCTGAGGGGCAATTCACGTAATTTCATAGTCTGATCTCAGTCTCAATCTGTCAGAAATACCTCTAATTTCCCTACATTTTGACAAGCTTTTGACATTGAATGTCGCCGAGATGAGGCTGCGACTAAATTTTGAACGTTTTAAATTACGAGAATTGGCCTTCAGAACACAATGTTAGCTAACGAGGACCACCGAATTTAATAATTTATTAGAAATAACTCGATCTGATCAAAATATTGATGTCAGACTAAGTTAATGGATATCGCATGTTTATTGACGGAACTTGGCGTATTTACACAAATGTTTGCGTTAATCCGCTAATACAAAAGTGAACTTAGTGTTATATGAAATAAGGTATAATATGGCCTAATAACGCGAATATTTGGACAAATACGCCAAGTGAAGTGTCAACGTAAGAGCTTACTCAAGTTTTATAACTTGACACTCCGCAAGCTTTGTATTTTTATGTAAATACTTTAACCTTACGTATTATTTTCATTTAAAATTATTATTTGCATGTGTTTAAATGTTGCTGTTAAGGCAGACTTTCTTTGTTGAAAAGGGCTCGTTCGATTTCTTATCATTTATAGATATCTGGAAAATAAACTTAATTTTTTTTTCATATTGCTCGAACTTCAAGAAGATTCATTTCAATTTGAACCATTATTTCAATGATATAGAATTCACATTTCGTCGTGAAATAAAACAACTGAAAATGAAACAGGAAACGCCCCTATCTTTAGTCCGGAGCCTTTCCAATTGATACTAAAATTCATTTCTAATTATTCACTGCCCAGCGATATTAAAACCGTATATGTTTAGCCGTACAAACTAACTAACATACTGTAATCATTATATATCATAGTTACGATTATGCACAAAATAACGTATTTTATTTTTTATGTTAAAGCTTGTTTACGGTTATAGGGCTAAACTTCGAACGTCGCTCAAACTTTAATTTGAAAACTTTCAATGTATAATATTATTAATAGTTAACTATTTAGTAACTGAACGTTTTCGTATAAAGCTGTGTGATTGGCTAAATTTTATTAGCCAAATAAGATTGTACATAGATTTTGTAAGGGATAAATATTGTTAGTCAATTGGTGCTTACTAGTCAAAATTATATTAGCACGTACTATAGTTTGCTATTTGAGTGGGAAACACAAAATTTCATTTGTTTTGGAATTTGGACCACCATAAGCGGCCCCGATAGGGCCGCTTTATGTGTGTAGTTTGGATATAACATGAAAGTGCCTCTTTCGTTTAAAGAATATTAGGGTGAATGCGCATCTAAACACGCCCGGTGCAGGCGAATTTTGTTTAATGTTTGTATAAAATCGGATGCAACAAAGGGCGTCAGTTCGTGCTTTTAAGGGCCCGTTCACACGTTCTCGCAGCGACAAAATGTGGGCAAGCAGTGAATTGAATAGTGTCACTGCAGATGTTGGCAGTTGCGTTGCGGTTGCGTTGTCGCCTTTGTTTGCAGACAGATCGTTTTGTTTGCGTTATGGCCGGACGCTAGTGCGCGGTCTCACTTGTGGTTGCGTTGTGGCTGCGACATGGCATTGATGTGGCAGGTACAGCCCGATTCAAACTTCATGGCGCCTCTGAAGTGTGCTACTCGCTGCGCGCCACCTCACCCCTTACTCCCGCTGACAGGCCAATTTGTTACTGCGCAGAGACTCGCATCTTGTTCTGAGCCGCCATAAAGTTTGGATCGGGCCGTATCGCCCACACGGTTGATTATGACTGCCAGATGTGGTCCGTATAAATTAAATAAGTATTCATTTTCATAAAATTATTATCCATCCACGTGATGTGGTTGTGGTGTGGTGTGGTTGTCGTTGTGGTGTGGTTATGATACGTGTAATGGGGCCCTATATGCGGCTTCTGTGGCATGTTTAAATGCGCGTTCACCCATACTGTTGCCATCTTTTTGGGTATTAATGAGGATAATGCATCAATTGGTCGATATTTATGATAATTTAAAGTTATCATCAGATTGAAATCGCGATTATAATTAATAATATGTTATGCTTTTGCATTGTTTAATTCTTGGTTGGATTACAAAGGGATAATAATATAAGACAAAGTATATCCTGCATTAAAACTAATAATAATTATTCTATAGGGTTTGAAGGTGATTCTTAGCCGATGAGTCTAAATGAAAGTCTATGGTATGGGTAGGAAAATAAGTTTTGTGTTTCATATTTGTATAGCAGACGCATTGTAGTCATTTCAACACAACAAATATACCTACTTTTGTAAACGTTATCGCACTCGACGCTAACACTTAACTCTGTATTCTATATTCGGTATATTTACTGTTAATATGTTACGAGGCCTTTTTCGAGGTGGTGCTAAAATGATTCTTAATAATTCCGAATCTTTCGCGATACTTCCGTTACCTTCCACAATGATTCCGGATCCTTTCGCAATCATCGTGTTTCCTCCCACATTTGACCCGTCTGCCTTCAAAGCAAGAGTGAACAGGCATCTTCTGCGCACGCTCGTTCAACCATAGACCTCATCCATCGCTTTCCATCAGGCGTGGTCGAGGTCAAGAGCAGGCCCATTTATCAATTAAAAAAAAAAACCAAATCCTTCTACAACAATTCCGAATTTACAATAATTCCGAATCCTTCTACAACAATTCCGAATCCGTTTGGCAATAATTCCGAATCCTTCTATAACAACTCCGAATCTTTTCATAATAATTCCGAATCCTTCTACAACGATTCTGAATCCTTTTTGCAATAATTTCGAATCCTTCTACAACAATTCCGAATCCTTTCGCAATCATTCCGAATCTTTCTACAACAATTCCGAATCCATTCGCAATAATTCCGTCGCTTTCCTAATAATTAAGTTGTTGTTGTAATGATGTTGGAGTGCTACTTAAAGTTTTAAGTCAAGCAACTGAACAATGACTTGTTGGCAGTCTATTCATGTAATTTAATATCGAATAGTTTTAAATAATAATAATATATTAATAGCCTAAGTTCTCTTTTTAAGTTACGTTTATTTATAAACCAAATGCCTATGTTTCATGCAGTGAACCAACTCGAAAGACAAAACATGAATGTAGTTTCTACTGTTTTCTTCTGTCTCTAAAGTGGCTAATGACGTCATAGATATTCTAGTAGTGCAGTGATCCCTACCATCACCGGTCCTCAAATCACACCATACTTATTAAAAGTATCCTTGAGTCATTCAAGATGAATAAAAGTCACTCGTCTTGCTTATTTTTTGGTAGCCTATTCTTCCCTCTCCTGGCCTACACTCTAAATCTGTCATTGAAGTTACGGGCCCGTCCGAAGGTAGTTGATCCGTATAAACGAGTGTCAAATTCAATTTTTCGGAACTGTCAAGTCGTGTTGTCATTCATTCTTAGCTCTGGCCCCGAACTAATTATATGTTCGTAAGTGATACGGAGTAAGAAACGCCAGTAACATCGGCCGAAAATACGGGTTTTGTGTTTGAGGAGTAGACCCCCTGCAGCCTAATTGCTTAAGACTGTGCCGACCCTACAGTGGCGCCCTCATCGTTTGTTTGGTTATTTCATACAATTTAGAATGAAAATGCAGAAAATAAGCACGGTAAGTTGTGCTTCACAAGATTATACGTTAATATTATTATAAAAGGTAGTTTTATATTGTTTAGTTTCATTATAATCCTTAAAACGGATAAAAGTGGCCACTATATTCCGTTTTAAGGATTATGATAAAACTAAACAATATAAAACTACCGCTTCTAATAATATTAACGTATAATCTTGTGAAGCACAACTTAACGTGCTTGTTTTCTGCATTTTCATTCTAAATTGTATGAAATAACCAAACAAACGATGAGGGCGCCACTGTAGGGTCGGCGCAGTCTTAACACACTGTTCATCACAATCTGAATCATTTTTTAGAATATTGCTAATCCATTGCTTCATATGTACGAAAAATGTCTCTGCTCAAAAACGTAAATAACGCAATAAATGTTGTTGAACTGTCAAAATGGAAACCTATTGCTACTGATAGTGTGTTACGCAATTACCCCGCTGGTCGCCCTGCTCTTTTTTTCTCCATTTCTCGCGATCCCTCGCTTCTTTTATACAGTTTTTATGGAACCTATCCAATTCCTAACGCCATTTCTTTCGTCTCATTGGTTTGACACTAGTTTTGTGCTATTTGGGTTCACAGTTGGTTCAGCATGCGGCAGACATATCCTGCCCAGTCCTATTTAGGACAGCCTACTATTTTAGCACCACCTCTTAACAAGCAACTCAAATTATTATAGTGTATTATAATTTGCAAAAGTGGTTAAGTTAAAATTATGCATTTTACTTTTAAGTACTGCTGTTTATGACGGGTCAGTAACACTACCCCTTATACTCGATTATATAAAGCAATGTCATGTATAACATTATATTTTTGGAATATACTATGATAGAACCCATATTTGAGTTTGATTTTACCATGTTAGCCATTATGGGACACTGCCGTCTTCTGAAATAATATCTAAAGTTACTAAAAGCGTAATTTTAATTGCCTAGGTAAGGTAGGTGAAATAAAATAAAAAAAAGTGATGAAAAAAATTTGCGTAAGACACGCCCGATTCACACCGGCAACGGTACAAGCCGGCCGCGGCCGCCCGCGTTGCCGCGAGCAGCCTCGCGACCACGTGTGTCTTGTCAGCCGTACTGCCCGAGGCGACGAGAGGCCGCTCGCGGCACCATGGGCGGTCGCGCGACCTTTTAGAGCTTTTCAAGCGATAGGTACTGGTCTTTTAATTATGAAGATAAAGTTTAAAATTATTTCACACTGAAAGTGCTCGCCGCGCCGCTGCCGGCCCTGCTTTCCCGGTGCGAACTGAGCCCAAGTATTTTTTTCTAAAATAAAATAAAAATATAACCAACTAGCGGCCCGTCCCGGCTTCGCACGGGTGGACATTTATTTTTTAAACATTTTTGTTCTTGCAATTAAAAAAGCCTATATTAATCAGTGATAATGTAGCATTTAAATTATGAAAGAATTTTTTAAATCGGTCCAGTACTTTTTGAGCCAATTCGTTACAAACATACATACAAATCTTTCCTCTTTATAATATTAGTATAGAAGTATAGATAGATGAAAAAATAATATGGCCCATCTTCAAGGTAAAGTTGCACAATCGTTTCAACAATTTTAGAAGGTGACGTGCAGTTACTGGCGAAATGGTATATGGGATTATAGCAACTTTTATCTATGCATAATTAGCCTATAACGTTCTCACTGCTGAGACACAGGCCTCCTGTCCGTCAGAGGAGGCTCGTGTCCCATTGGGACGTAATCTGCCAAGCGGTACCCAGTGCGAGTTGGTACACCTACCAACTCCAACCAACCGTCCAACCAACCAACTTCGAACTGTCTTAGAACCAAAAATTCGAAGACACGTGACACCTCACGTGTCTTCGAATTTTTGGTTCTAAGACATGCCGGTTTCCTCATGATGTTTGCCTTAGTGGTGATGAAATAAATTACATTATACAATTACTGCCTGAGTTTGCACCCACGACGACAACTCGTGAGTTGGAATCGTTACCACTGGACCACCAGTTTAATCTATGCACAATGTGAAATATCAGTTACATAGGTCTGGTGGGCTTAAGAAAAATAAGGACGTGTACACACACATTACATTTATTTCGAATCGATTTAAAACCTCACTAAAGGAGATTCTGAAGGTTTATTTTTATTTAATACTTCACGCACATGTACAGAGGCGGACTTAATGCCTTAGGCATTTTCTACCAGTCAACGTTTAGGCTTTCTCTTGATAACCCTGCACACTTACACCAGCCTTCCAAATGGCGAGGTTTTTGTTAAGAAATGTCTACAGGGTCAAATTCAATAAGCTAGCAAAACTCCGCAGACGTAATTGGTAACGACATCTAAACATGATAAACTCCATACATCATGTTTGCTGAGTTTCACAAACTTATTAAATTTGACATTGTATCGTCATCCTTAAAACAAAAACTCTTATCCAAAATATTATTTGCCTTCTAAATGAGTAAACAATGTTAATTTATACAAAAATATAATAGGTGTACTTTAAGTACCTGCCTATCATATTTTTTATTGTTATATATATATTATTTATAATAAAGATGACGTGACCAAGTAACTGTAGGTAATTGCTTTCTTCAACCAAGAACTTTGTTTACCTACATCTAAGTAATGATATTCAATAAATTTGGTTTCTGCAGGCTTCCATAACTTCTAAGAAGTACTCCGTCTCTCCTTCTTTTGGTAGCGCACGTATTCGACGTTCTAAATTTTCTAGAAAAGAACTTAGAAACGTTTCATAAACCTTCTCCATTTCCAATTCGTCATAAAGCTGCTTGATTTGCTTTACATGTTCTGGATCTTTGCTGCCGTAGTATTCTTTGAAGATGGCACGTTGGGCTTCATTGCAGCGCTCTAGCGCTGTTACGGAAATCCAGGATAATTTTCCTTCTTGAATGTCTGTGCCTGCCTTCCCTGTGATGCTTTCGTCACAGTACACGTCTTTGTAGTCGTTCTGGTAAAAAAAAATACAAGTTTAAGATAAGTGGATTATATTTCTTGCTAAACGTAAACAAAATCAAGCGGAGGAGCTCGTGGTAGTAATGGTAGCTGCACGGGTCGATCGAAGGTTAAGCTACGCTTGCCAAGGTTGTTCCGTGAATGGGTGACCATTGCTGGCCAACCATTACATATCGAGACCCCTTCCTTCGTGCCTCGGAAAGCACGCTAAGCTATTGATCACGGCTGTTATTTGTAGATCATTGACAGTCGTTTCGGGTAGTCAGAAGCCCGAAGACTACGAAGGGTTGGAGGTCAGATAGAAGTCCCTCCATATGAAATACCTACTGGTATTCAACTTCATCCGTTTAGTCTGGAAGCCGACACCATCATCGTTGGGAAAAGGCTAGATAGATGATTGTGCTTGCAATATTGTTAATGGGACTCTAGATTATAAAAAAATAAGACAATAAGGTTCGTGATTCTTAATTTATACCTTCCTGATTCGATAGGTTTTTATAGGAAGTGAAAGCTATGGAGAGGACTAATCGTGGAATCAAAAAACCAGAACTCAGTAGTTGTGCAATATTTCTTACCTGGAATTGCAGAAGTTTACCGAACTCCATGCAGATGCTGTTTAACTCTGTTGTATATTTTTCTTTTCCATTCTTTACTAGAAACAGAGCTACGAGCGTCGGCAACCTGAACGAATAGTAGCCAGTCTTCTGTATGGCGATAGCGTCGAATCGTTCCATTGTGAACCCATCAAGATTGTTTTTTTCTTTGGTGTAGCCTAATGCATGATCTAAGAATTGGCCCATCGTTGTGTACATAATTGCCTGAAAAGAACGGAAAAACCGTAAGTAACAGCTGCATTTTGCACTACTACTCTTATATTTAGATTTATTTCAGGCGACGCAGGCCCTTAAATAAATACCTTAACCTAAAGACACATATTTTTACTATAAAACAGTACTCCACTAGCTAACTCTTGTGCAGTTCTGTGGTACTTGTCCGCGGAAGCGACGGAACACCACGTCCTGCGACCAGAAATCTTCTTTCATGAAGACGGGCAGATAACAATTCGGTACGCGCACCACGAACGCCTTGAAGTTGACGTTGCGTTGTGACTTTAGTAACTGCACCCTCGGCGTGTACCTCGTCTTCTGGCGCACTTACTCCACGATGTCCTGCGCCTTAGTGGTGTAGTGTAGGCGGGAGATGTACACTGGTGTTTTTGGCTTTGCAGCACGTACGCTGATTTCGGGCTGAGTTGGAGCTTTGCCGCTGCAGTTAGTTCGCGAGCGGCGGTTAGCACTCAGTGTCCTAAATAAAGAACCAGTGACCTACACTGATTCATTGTCCCTGGTTAGGGATCACTGTCTTATAATAAATAGGTCTTACAATAGGACTGACAGACCGACATTAGAACCTACTCCGGAAATATGATTATTTGTCTCTGTAAAATTGTGCTACTTAATGATGGCATAGAAATACTGCTGATTACATACGTACCTCATTAGCATATTTGATTAAATCGGGGTAAAAAGGTTCTTTCTCGAACTTCATTTGAATTAGTTCCATAAAACAATGGTATATAAGTACACAGTCGTTTGTAGCACACGTGCCTACGTTTGGATGGAGGTACCAGCATGGCTTGTCTCGACGAGTCGTTGAAGCGTCTATAATATCGTCTACAGACAGTATGAATGCCTGCATCTGTTGGGATAATATTAATTTGAATTAATAAGTAACCTGTAATCGTAGATGTTATCTCATCATCATCTGCCTAGCCTTTTCCCAACTATGTTGGGGTCGGCTTCCAGTCTAACCGGATGCAGCTGAATGTCAGTATTTTACATGGAGCGACTACCTATCTGACCTCCACAACCCAGTTACTGGATAATACGATACCCCTTGGTAAGACTGGTTGTCAGACTTTCGGGCTTCTGCTCCTAAGTTTTCGCGGTGAGATATTTACAGAATCGACCGGCAGGTGTTAGAGTGAACAGTTATTGTGCCATACTCGACATAATATATAATAGAACATATTAATTATAACAAGTTATCACTTACCATTTCTAAGGCCCATCCTAAGAATTGGGCTGTGTGTAGTTTTTCTTCTGTAAAGTATTTAGGGTCTTCCATCTTTTGATACGCGAAGGGAACAGCTAATCCTCTGCCTTGCTTCCCTCCGACAATTGTGTAATTTATCAACTGTAAAATAAATAGAAGTGTTTTGTGGTCTTAAATTTTAAAATGGACCTACTACATTTATAAGACTTTCATGGTTAACTACTCGTAGAGAAAAATAGAGAAGAAAGTGCAGATAAACTTTAACTTACCTGTTTTACCCAACTTCCAACTTCAGGCAATTGGTTTGTAAACTTAGGACTCGTCATTAAGTAGTCCCTTACTTCAGGCAACATTTCGTTAAATTTTTCCTTGTTTTTGTGCATGTTCAAAGTGATCGGTACACTTGGTGTCACAGCACTTTTGTGCAATGTTCTCAACTGCTTGAAAAGTAATGTTTTACGCCGTAGTAGCGCTGCCATTTTAACAAAATTGTTGAAAAGTAAAACTTTAAATCAAAAAACAAGTAAAATATATAATGGCTACCTATCATTTATGATGGATAAATTAGATACAAATAAAAAAATGATGCCTGCGTCTATCCCAGTGGACTCCGTAATTTCCAATCGTCGATTGAAGCATACTTATTTCCTTCCACGTGACTTATAAGTACCTATTTATTATTTACATACTCTTAGTCTTTATTTATCTTGATAAATTTCTTATAAGGCTTGGCAGCACTTGACTGGCAGCACTTTTTGTTTGCGAAAAAATAATTGTATTCTTTATCTCATTCGTTCATTGCTCGCAGCTCAAAATACATTTCGAAACTTCGTCTCTCTTATAGAAATAATCCAGAAAGCGAATAAATCCCAACTCGCTGACACTAAAAACCTCTGCTAAGAACCTAAATGACTTCTGTTTAGAAGTAAACACTTTTTTTTGGGTTTTGTACAAAAAGGGTGCAAACGGAACCCATTATCAAGGCTACGCTGTCTGTCTACCATTCAGTCGTTCGTAGGTAATCTACTATCAAAACACATAATATGCCAGTCTCAGTCGGGCCGATGATTCGGCCACTTTTTGGCCGACTTGCGCCCGAAACAGGATTTTTTGCCCGAAACTGGCCGAAACCGAAACCGAACCTTCGGTTGGTCACTGTTATTGTTATTTGGCAATTATTTTTTAAAGGCCCTGTACGTTTGTCTCTCCTAAAGATGGTAAATAGAGGTGAATCTCCATAAGTGGTCTACTAATACGGGCTATCGCAAAAAACCCCTTGAATTATTATGGGGGATACTCAGCAAGGGTGTTGCTATTATCATAATCCCAAGAAATTGCCTTTATTCGCAATTTAAGTTAACTCAAACATCGAGCATGGTTACTTTAGGCTACTTTGGGAATTCTATTTCGATAGTTTCGCTTTTTTTTGCCAAAAAGTCCCATATACTTATATATTCCAATATATTCTGTACTTGTGTGCTTGTACCTAATAATTCTGTTAGGTCTGTAGCTGGCCTTATGTTTGCAAACTCTTTCGAGGTCATTTCTATACACATCCTCTAAAAAAAACTTTTTATGTTTTTTTTTAGGCATAGTACGTCTTATGCATGTTATCAGGGAAATTAATGTAATAATTCAGTAACATTTATGTTAGAATTGCTATCAATTATTGATTATGACGCATATAACTTAACGTTCATAAGGTTAAGTTAGTACAGTCAACCGCAAGGCCATTGCAACACTTAAACTACGAAAACATCAGTTGCTGCTACGCCAGGCGCAGAAATTAGAATATCTTACAGGTGACATTGACATGTCACCTGTAAGATATTATAGTTTCTGAACGATTTAAAGGAGCCGTTTAGTACAAATGTAAGAGTCCTAAGAAGAACTTCGTCTCCCCTTAAGTTGGTAAGGTGCGGATTCGAAGCACTAAATCTTCACATACAGACCGTTCATACTGCTGATACACCTGAGGCATCTGCCATTCGTCATAGAGCTGTTTGATTCACTTCACATGCTCTAGGTCTTTAGTGCCGTAGTATTCTTCGAAGACGGAACGTTGGGTAGCTGCGATTACGGACACCCAGGCAGGTACATTTAAATTTTTCCTTCTTGAATGTCTATTTTCACTTTTTGTTGTATATTCATACAATTTAAGACGCTGAAAACCGATATTGAGCTCCGATGTTTCGGTATTTTTAGCCACGCCCACTATTTCTCCGATATCCCAGCGCCATTCTTAAAAGGCGGTGATACAGCGAACTACCAAGGATGAAACAAAGTGACGCAGTCAATAATAATTACCAATGAACCAATAGATGCCGCTCTCATATATTTATTGTTCTGTATGAAGTGCTAAAAACAAATTAAACAAGGCGATTAAAAAACAATATTTTGACTCCTTTTATAAATTATTTTATTACACTATTTACACTGAATTTAAAAACAATATAAACGTAAGTATAATAAAAACTCAAACTATATTAGCAAAATTTTCATTATTATCACCACAATTATCACCTTCGATCAATAGCATTATCACAAATATATTATATTCTTTATTTGCTTTTTATATTTATTATTTGTATAAATTAATATTAATACAATAAAAAGCTACCTGTTCCCACTTGTTAGATATATCATCGTGTATGCTTTGGTATTTTTTATTCAACACTAGCTTTTGCCCGTGACTTCTTCCTCGTGGGTTTCGTACTTTCCTCAAATAAATTTAACACCCTCCCCCTTAGTAAAATTACTAAAATTAATGTTTACGATCTTTATACTTTATTTAGAGAAATAAATATTCGGACTAATTTTTTAGTTAAACTACCTAAGATGTTTCAAATAAACTGTCTTCCCTTTTCATCACGACAGCGCTTGTTTCTATTAAAAAAGCGTTTGGTTCGTTTACCTACATTTTTACGTGGAGTTAATCGGACTGCGCGTTAAAATTCTTCCATACAAAGGACATGGTTTTTTTTGGTACTTTATTCTGAAATAATTTAACCACTGCAAAGAAAATCATCACATATCTGTGCTGCACAATTGATTGCATAATCTCAAGTTTCGAGCTGGAAATTGCCTGCATTTTCGAGAAAATAATTTACAAAGATCTAATAGTTATTGTAGATGTAGAGAAGTTTTATCCATGTCAATAGATGGCGCTGTGCTGAGTTTTGGCCCAATTATGGGCGCGTTCAGAGTTGCGCTGTAAGCGCGATAACGAATGATGCTTGAATTAGGAATGGCGATTCTTTCCGAAAAAGATCGATTTTTAAATCGATTCGAATCGTGAACTAATGAATCGATCCACAAAAAAAATCGAGGCCAAAAAGATCAATTTCTGAAAAAACGATATTTTTTTCAAGGTTTTGTTTATAATGCAATATAAACCTATTTTATTAAAAAACAAGATACATATTACAATTTAACGATCTCTTGACAGTAAAATCTGGTAATTCGATGATAAAAAATTATTTTATTACCATATCAAAACATCAGATCAGGTATAACACAAGACATTTTTTTGTTTTCAACAAATACTACATAAAATTCAGTATTTATTTCGCTTTACGACAGACAGATTCTATAGCAACAAATTAATTTTAATGAATGATGACGCAACAACAAATGTCATTCACAGATACAAAAAGTCAAAGATTACAAACAAACGTAACTTTTTTTTATGTTTATGTATGTCCCGAGTTTTTGAATATTTAACCCTATAACCAGCAGCATTCTTAAAATACGGATAAAAATAAAATAAAATCGATTGTTGATTTCAAGGGTGAAATATCGATTCACTGAATCGATTCAGTACAACATATAGATTTAAAAAATCGATCTTTTTGGCTCCAAAAATCGATTCTTCGATTAATCGATCTCAGATCGCCATCCCTAGCTTGAATGATGTCATGTCATGACATGCGCCATTGAGCTATATAACTAAAGAAGCAAACCTCAATAAAATGTGTCAAAAAAGTGTAGCCACTTTATAAACGCGACGACGTAGCTTTGAAACCACTAAACATTTAAAAGTAAACATATATCTGTCTCACTTACACACGTCGTAAGAATAATACCGTCGCTTAGATTAGACAAAGACACATCCCGTCATTCCCGACATCCCGTCATTGTATAAACATGCAATGACGGGATGGGGTTGCCTACCCATGCGAAATTTTACCCAAAATTTTAAGCCATAAAAAGCGTTTTAGGTTATGTTAAATTATTTTTTAAATATTTGAATTATGTATTCCTTATTGGATGTGTTATAGAAGTTTATAAATAATGAAAATAACTAAGACATTTTCTTTTTGAATATTTTTTCTTTATTATTAATGAAATTAAATGATTTAGTAGGTAGCCAGTCAGTCTCTTTTCTCAGTAGTCGGACTATTTCCACCCATTTTCACGGCGTGCTGCATCTTTAGGCACCCTGCTACGTTGTTATTATTAAAAAATATTTAAAATCACTTATTCCAAAATTAAAAATTCCCACTAATGTGGGAAACTAAAACTAAGTTTTTAGTGGTAACACTGAACCTAATTTACAAAATTCTACATTTTATTGCGTTTTTGCGTTGATAATTATAAACACAGAGACAATTAATTTCCGTGTGGAAAGTAATTCCGGTTAATTTATTATGTTTTTGTGATCTTGAATCGCACTCTTTCGCGATATTTTTTGTCGCATGTCACTCGGTTGACTTCGGTTGGCGTCACACAGAGCACTGAACTGACGTTAGCTACGCTGATGGCTGTGGCCATCAGCCTAGTGGCAACGCCTTGGTGCGGTAATTGCTAATCTAGTGTAACATATATATCAATGACATGCGCCATCTTCCGATAACGCCTATGACTAAAGAATATGTAGATTATTCTTCTGTAAGCGTTCCTAAGCTTTGATTACTAAAAATGCGTTTCAGTACGACGATCCTCGAACGTAAAACACGGTGTTGCCAAAATCTACCTGTGTTGGATTGTGAACTTCAAAATCCTACCAAGCGAATTTTAAAAATGAAAATCTTTATTTTGCAGGATATTTACGTGACTAGATTATAATTAAGTTAAACTATATTTTATCCTCTTCCGATTAATCTATACTAATATTATAAAGCTGAAGAGTTTGTTTGTTTGTTTGAACGCGCTAATCTCAGGAACTACTGGTCCGGTTTGAAAAACTCTTTCAGTGTTAGATAGCCCATTCATCGAGGAAGGCTATAGGCTATATATCATCACGCGAAAACCAATAGGAGCGGAGCACCAATGAAGAATGTTCCAAAATCGGGGGATTTTTTTCCTATTGAGAGCTTCCGCTGCGTGCGCTGCGTAAACGGTTAAAGTTTCGCAAAAATCATATATGACAGAATTGCTTCCCTTTAAAAGCTTTAAAAAAAAGTCCGCGACAGCATATGTCTATCTTTTAAGGTTAGCTCACTATAACCTCTTTTATGCTAACCAAATTTGTTCTAAAATAATGCATTATTTGCGAAGGTGTTTTTATAAACATGGTATTAATCCTTATCCAAATAAATACGTTATTCATCACATGTATTTAATTTTGAACAAAATTGCCTCTGACATCATGTGATTTCAATGTATATCTTAGGAGATATCATAGTTTTAAAATAATACTAATAATAAAGCTGAAGAGTTTGTTTGTTTGAAACACGGTTTGAAAGCTCTAAATCTCTGGAAGTATTGGTCGCATATATAAAAATATTTTTGCGTTTGATAGCCCAGTTCTTGAGGAAGGCTATATTCTATTAAACTTGACGCTAGGACCCTTAGGAGTTGAGCAAAAAGAAAAAAAGTCTGAAGTTTTCGCCAAGCGAAAACGAAGTAATAGCGCAGGCCGGCGACACGTTGCGACGGGGTGGGTCGGGGAAACAAAAAAAATTTACGCGGACGAAGTCGCGGGCTTAAGCTAGTACATTATAATCCGTGGTTGAGTTCAATTTGAATAAAGTACCATGCTTCATAGTATTTCAGTTTTCTCCTTTTGACACCCCCCATCCCTCTTTAGGAGGTAGTTTAGAAAAACAAAAAATGCTAAACTTCCAAAAAAATCCATACTTCCAGGGACACCTTGTGTGTACCTATGTACAAAAAGTTATGGTTTGTACCTACTCTTTACACTATTCTTGTCATTCTTGTTATTTCTCTTTAGCTGTTCGGTTCAAATAAATAAAATTCAATTCTTTTCTTTTATCAAGCTTATTCTTTTAACACTTTTTCTGTCGTGGTCTTGGCGTCGTAAGCGTTGAAGTGATCATCCTTTGAAAAGACAAACATTACACTTTTTAATCTCCTTTAGGCACTGTCACGATTGACGTGTAAAATGTCATCTATCTAATCTAACTAGCCTGTATTATCCCACAGCAGGGCAACGGCCTCCCTCTCCCTTTTCCACACAATTCCGTCTTTTGCGAGTGCCGGCCAAAGTAGAGTAGTAGTAGGAGTCAAGCTCGTCGCGCAATCTTCATCTTGGCCTGCCTCGATGGCGTCGGGTCGTGCGTTTAGTTTGACCTAATCAGTTTATTCTCTTAGCCCAATTATCATCTGGCATGCGGCAGACATGTCCGGCCCAGTCCCACTTAAGCACGCCTTTCTGAGTAACGTCTGTTATCTTGGTTTTGGCGCGTAGGATTGTTTGTTATACGGTCAGAAATTCGAACCCCCGGGATACTGCGCTCCATGGCTCGCTGGCAAACCTCGAGCTTGGACCTCTGCTGAAGTGTCAAATACCAGGTTTGAGCACCATATGTTAGAATGAGGAGAAAAAGAATCGAGAGTTTCGGGATCTTAGCTGAATTTGTAGTAGTCTGCCAAGTTTCAAACAGATTTAATCTATTTATAAATATTTAATAGCTTTTTCTTTTCCATTTTTAAATAAAATCAAAGCTGCAAATATAGGCAATTTAAATGCGTGATAAAATGTCTTATGAGTAGCAATAGTATTATAAATTTATAATTATAATATTCCAAGGTTGTTTTTTATAACACACCAAGATTGTTCATAAGCTTGTTGTGACCTGACGCAAAGTTGAGGTGCTGTCCCATTGACGCTCTGCATATTGCCTGAAAAAAAAGTCGTTTCATTTGACAGTTAATAATTACGGTTTATCTTTGTCATTGATGTAACTGCAACATATTGCAGTTTGACCTCTCTGCGGTTACAGCCTATTCTTTTTTTTGAAGTGAAAACTTCTTTAGCGGCGCTGCGTATTTTTATTGGAATGGGTAAAAATCTCTAAACTCGCGTCAGGACACGTGACCTGATCGAGAATTCGTAAGACGGATGGAGAGAGGGCAGGCGGCGCAAGGCGCTTGCGCGAATGTTCGATAATTGTCATGTTTGTGTACGATAGCGCAATGAATAAATATTGTATCCTACCACATAAATAATAATACTTTTATACTGATAACGAAAGCAATTCGTACAAAATTATTCTCTAACCATTCCAAAATATCAAAAATGCAGAACATTAATATTTAAGTTTTCACTTCTGCCGGCACTCCCGGAGTGCAACGCGTCGATTTTTTTTAGTTCAAATGACAGGCCATCAATTTTGATTCCGAACTTTTAAAATTTTGATATTTTCAAAAAATTAATTTGATTACTGGAAGAAAATTCAGTTGCTGAAAAATATATGCTTTAAATTTTCGAATCTGAATTATATAGTGTGCCATGTAACTTGTAACGAATACATCAACAGCCTTTGTGCTTGTGATCTGCAATAATGAGTACGTTGCATTGGTAAACTTTCGCAGTAACATACATCGCAGTAAAGAGCTTTCGCGACAACGTACATCGTGATAGTAAACTTCCTCAGTAAATTACATCGCGGTAATGAATTTCGCAACTATGATTTACACTCGATATTATACGATACTTTTTGAATTTGGTATTTTTCCTAATTTGCCCTCTCAGCGGAAGTCTTAGCCTTTTCTTTGTTGCAATACCCTATTCTATTTGTCGTAGGTGTAGAACCAGTTGAAAAGTGCTGCTTTCGACCTTTTTCCCGGGTATCGGACTGCTCACCTCGCTTGTGTGCTGTTGTTTTAACCAGCCGCATAAACCCGTGGAGTAACACACCGGCAAGTTTGTTTTGGTCCGAGATAAAAATGATCGTCGTATCACCAGTCACCTGCATATTCTCTCGAGGCGTGCTACGCTTCGAGGTTGCGGATCGTCAGAATCGACGAGGCGCGTGCTATGCTTTGGGACTGCGGTTCACCATCAGTTACTTTAAATCGTTAGGGTTAACATTTTAAACCGACTTCAAAAAGGAAGAGGTTCTCAATTTATCTGTATGTTTTTTATGTATGTTTGTTATGCGATATCTCCGGCAACTGTAAATTGATTTCAAAAATTATTTTTTAAATGGATGCCTCAGAGGTGGTCCCGTATAAACTTTATTAATTTGGCTTAGGTAGTTTTTGAGTTAGCTTCAATAATACGTGTTTTTGCCACATAGTAGGTATATACAGGGTTATTTGTAAAACACCAACAACCTCTTAAGAGGTCATTGTACTCATCATTATGAACAACTTCTACTATGGGACCAAACCTTAAATCGCGAAATAAAAATCAGCTGTTCCCAACATTTATCTTCGTCTATCTCGTCAAAATGTAGGGAACAGCTGATTTTTTTTTCGTGATTTCAGGTTTGGTCCCATAGTAAAAGTTCTTCATAATGATGAGTACAATGACCACTTAAGAGATTGCTGGTGTTTTTCAAATAACCCTGTATATTGATGATGTTATGATGACTTCCTGTCACTGACATTTACATAGCAAGTAGTGTTATACGATAGCGAATTTGTCTGGGGTAAGTACAACTTAAAAGAGAAAATAAAAACTCTTTTACAAAAAAAAAAAACAAACCGACTTCCAAAAAAGACACTACAAACTGAAAAATAACTTTAATTTCGGAAGTCTTGTCGGTGACAAACAACGAAAATCTAAACCCAACGACACCGACTTCCGAAATTATACTTAGTTATTTTTCACTTTGTAGTGCATTTTTTGGAATTCGGTTGTTTTTTTTTTTTTGAAGTGAAAACTTCTTTAGCGGCGCTGCGTATTTTTTTTAGAATGGGTAAAAATCTCTAAACTCGCGTCAGGACACGTGACCTGATCGAGAATTCGTAAGACGGATGGAGAGAGGGCAGGCGGCGCAAGGCGCTTGCGCGAATGTTCGAAATTGTCATGTTTGTGTACGATAGCGCAATGAATAAATATTGTATCCTACCACATAAATAATAATACTTTTATACTGATAACGAAAGCAATTCGTACAAAATTATTCTCTAACCATTCCAAAATATCAAAAATGCAGAACATTAATATTTAAGTTTTCACTTCTGCCGGCACTCCCGGAGTGCAACCCGTCGATTTTTTTTTTGTAAAAAAAGTTTTTTATACCTATTGAATTTTAACAGGGACTACTTATAACTGATAATTACGGTTCATCTTTAAAAGGTGTTTATTCATTCGAAAGTTTGCGTAATTTAGTGATCACGAACTAAAAACCGACTGCAATCGATAATATGTGGATAACGTTGTGAGAAGTGTATAATCTAAGACCACTAGAAGTGGTCTTACAAGGAGAGTACCAAACTTGGGAATCACAGATTCCGTTGATTTTTATACAGAGTTGATACGACAGAGGGGCATTAAATTACACTACGTATACTATACGTGTTTAGTATTAATTCGATACGGTATAAAAATAAAAAGCATCATAAATGAGAATTTTTTTGTTTCAAACAAACTAAATAGCTTACAAATCAGAATAAAACGCAACCACCCTTTGTAAATAAAGGAGAAACCCAAACTTCATAAAAACTTGGG
This sequence comes from Globia sparganii, assembly GCA_949316385.1. Classification (NCBI taxonomy): domain Eukaryota; kingdom Metazoa; phylum Arthropoda; class Insecta; order Lepidoptera; family Noctuidae; genus Globia; species Globia sparganii. Next base: position 9,779,642 of record OX438670.1, read on the forward strand.
CCTGGTGACTGACCTTGGATAACTATACAAAGTGGCAACGTCCAACGTCGCGCGCGGGCAGAGTAACTCGAAACACACTGTGGATTTTCCAAACTGCAGTACCGGAGATTTTGCCGATTCCAGATCGGTCCGAGTAAAAGTACTCTCATCGGTCCATATTAAATTAGTTAAGAAATGACGGTCTTCGGATGTTTTATTTAGTAGCCATTGGCAGTAACTGTTGCTGATCGGCAAGTCTCTCGATAAAAAAGTTTGCACCTTCCGATATTTAGAAGGTTTGCGTTTTTTACGTTTTAGAACCTTGTAGATAGTTCTATGGCAACATCTAAACTGCCGGGCGGCTCTGTGGAGACTCGTCGGGCTGCGGGAAAAATTGTCTAAAATTCTTTCGTCCCAAGCAGCGGGCATTTACCGCGGTGGCACTCCCTCCTGTTACAGCACTATACGTTTATTGTCCCGTAATCTTTGTACTGCCAACTGTATGGTGCGGGCATTCCTAGGGCAATTGCGGCTATCACAATACCTTTCTCTGTAAGTTCGTAGAGCTAACGTTGCGTTTCCACGGCATTCGCCGTAGATTAAAATCATGTCAGTGTATTCTGACGCCGTGTCAGTTACACGAGGTATTTTTGAACACTTTAATTATACACACACACAACCAAAGTTTAACTATCACAATAGAAACAGTCAATTACAAAAAAAAAAACACTAACACTAAATAATAATAATCCCAAGTTACGTGTCCTGTCCTGTCACAATAAAAAAAGGAATACTGTCTTAAACTTATTTAGTGTCCTATCACAATAACAAAACAAATTCACGATTATTGTCAGCGCACAAGTTCGACTAAACAATAAGGGCGCAGGAGCTTCCGCGTACGTACCTACGTTCCGGAAGGGTAGCGTCGGCGCACTGAAAAAACAAGTTTTTTGGAGGCCCCACTTACTGATCGCAAGCACAAAATACAGAGAATACAGAAGTCAATCTACAAACAAAGTGCGCTCGAGCAACGCACACATAGACACCGCTCACGGACACGATATCTCGGACTGGTTGGGACTAGTGCGAGCGCAAGTGCCATCCGCTTGAGACATGCGTCTATGAAGTGCAAAAATGGAGCAATAAAAAAAAATTATAACTGTTCAGTGGACGGTTGTTTAAATTCAACATTAAACGGTGAATTGTCGTTTTTTAATCTACCAGTTGTTTCAGAGAGGTAAGTAGGTATTTGCTTGTATTTCGATGGTTTGTATTAACGTAACACAGTAGTTAGGTAGGTAGGTAAGCGCCCCGGCCCCCAGTCCCGCGCCGTAAAGTAAAAGCGAACATGACTTTGTAGCACTTTGTGACAAAGTAATGTAACAATAACATTAAAATTAAAATATTTTAGTTATTATTGTTTTTTTCGTTTCTCATCATCATCAATAAATCAAACAACTAGATGCGAGTGCCACTACCACGATAGTTTTTTGTGCATAAGCCAAAGTTGACAACCATAGCGCGACCGCCGAGCGTAGACTTCTGTACTCTCGGTATTCTGTGTCGCAAGGATCTAAGATACAATAGCAACACACTGACCTATTTCTATTTCTTTTACGCACGTGATGTTTTGCCAATAGGATTGTCACTCTCTTATGTACTACGTATTGGTTTATGACTTGCGTAAGAGCGGCAACAACGTATCGTAGATTTATCGTTTTAAGGTGCATGACCTATGCCTGTAGACATAATCAGCTGTTAGGAAAAATACATCGTGTTCAAACGGTGCAAAAACTTAAAAAATCATTTGCGACTAAACTACTGTTTCAATTTAATTGATTTTTGGTAGAGAGCTTGATAATGATACCTAGTATAGGCAGTTTAAAAGAAAGCCCATCTGTCGTATCAACTTTGTATATGTTGTAGAGTAGTCTCCCCTCAATTACCAGGTAAAATGGTAAGACGCACTTCGCTTTCATTTCCGAGAAAAATGAATTTAAAGTTTACATCCACTCGACTCATTTTTTTCCAAATTTTTTTTTTTTAATAATTTGTTAAAAAAAAAATACATTTATTTCGAGCAACATTAACTCATATGTGGAGTACACACAAATACAGACAACATACCAAGATTAATAAAATAAAAATAAAATAAAATAAAAAGGCAACATCTAACGGGCCCTGCTGACGGCAACATGCCTATCACAGCTTCTTCAATAGATTAAAATTCAATTAATTTATCACAAACATGACTTGTAGGTAAAATAAATAAAATGACTATACTTATCACATAATTTATTACCAAGTTCACAAAATACGTGCATTCACGTGGGGTTCCACCAGCCCGTCCCACATAATAAGTGCAAAAAATAAAAAAATATTTATTTATACAAATCATAATATTTTAAATCATACGTAAAAATGCAATTATTGCTTATATTTTCTGTAAACACAGTTATTAGAAACAGGTAAACCTGTTTTCGTCTAAGAATGTTTGAGCAATTGCTCTCTATTTGTGGGTTATGTCGCATCATATTTTACACACAACAGTGACAGATGTTTTACATAATGATTTGTTTGGAAAGTTATAATAGTAAATTTAGACACACACCTACCAGATACCCATAGATGCCTATAGGAAAAATTAAAACAATTCGATACTAATAAATCCGTTTATACGTGGCATCTAAGATTCCTAAAAGAAAATTTCTATCCCCTTCAGCTGGTAAGGCTTGTATTCGATGCAATAAATCATCATACATCGTACGTTCACATTGTTCATACAATTGATGTATGTGTAATTCGTCAAAAAGCTGCTTTATTCGCTTTACATGCTCAGGGTTTTTGCTACCGTAGTATTCTTTAAAGATAGCACGTTGTGCGTCGTTGCAGTGCTGCAGTGCTGTCACAGCGACCCAGGTACATTTGCCTTCTTCAATATCTGTGCCTGTCTTTCCTTTCACGCTATCGTTGACGTAGATGTCCAAATAATCATCCTTGTAAGAAAAACAAAGTGTTTATTTCTCCTAACCAAAAAAGTTTAGGTTGGATTTTCTGTGGATCACCAAATTTTTGAAGTGAAAACTTCTTTAGCGGCGCTGCGTATTTTTTTTGGAATGGGTAAAAATCTCTAAACTCGCGTCAGGACACGTGACCTGATCGAGAATTCGTAAGACGGATGGAGAGAGGGCAGGCGGCGCAAGGCGCTTGCGCGAATGTTCGATAATTGTCATGTTTGTGTACGATAGCGCAATGAATAAATATTGTATCCTACCACATAAATAATAATACTTTTATACTGATAACGAAAGCAATTCGTACAAAATTATTCTCTAACCATTCCAAAATATCAAAAATGCAGAACATTAATATTTAAGTTTTCACTTCTGCCGGCACTCCCGGAGTGCAACCCGTCGATTTTTTTTTTATAAGATCCTGCAAGTTTTCCTTGTAAGATATTTCCATAGTACGCACGGCTACACATGAAGCTATACATAACCAGTATAAGCTGACCTTTGATTGTACTACAAAAAACCTATAGGTACAATGCGAGGTCAGCTAAAACTGGAAATGTATAGCTTGATGTGTAATCGTGTGTACGTGTGATTGTATAATTACAGGTGATTGAGTAGGTTGACAGGCCACCTTAGTATAAATGTCGGTACCTAATTGCTTTTGATGGGCCAAAAAATATGGGTTATTGTGATCCAGTCAAATAGGTTTATATTCTTACCTGACACTGCACCAGGGCCCCAAATTTCGTACAAATATCATTTAATTCTTCAGTAGCTTTCTTTTTCCCATTCTTTACTAACAGCAAAGGTAGAAATATCGACAATTTGAAGGTATTGTGTGCCGTCTTGTTATATGCTATATAATTGACTACGTCCATGTTAAATACATCTAGATTGTTCTTTTCTTTGCTGTAGCTTGACCAAAAATCTAAATGTTGTACACCTATAAGCAACCTGTATGAAGACTGAAAAAAAAAAAGATTTTTTACTAGCTGTTGCAGTTCGGAAGTAATCCTACGTGACTTACCTATTACCGGGATAAAAATTATCCTATCCATGTCCTAACTAACAACGTCGTGGTCTGTCCGTGTGCCAAAGGTGAATGCCCAAATAAAACCAGCGTCGATTAAAAAACTTTAAGGTAAGTATGTATATCCAGTCGCGTTCACTAACTACAATACTAACAATATTTATAGTATTGGCAGTGAGAATGTTTCAAAATATTGTAAGCGTTAAAATGATCATAAACTTAGACATCAATAAAATGTTATCATTAAACTATTCTTATGTATGTTTCGGTAGTGCAGTCAAAAATATCTGACTACTCTTCGGAAATATACAGGGTTATTTGTAAAACACCAGCAACCTCTTAAGAGGTCATTGTACTCATCATTATGAACAACTTTTACTATGGGACCAAACCTGAAATCGCGAAAAAAAAATCAGCTGTTCGCTACATTTTGACGAGATAGATGAAGATAAATGTAGGGAACAGCTGATTTTTATTTCGCGATTAAAGTTTAATTTTCTTAGTTGTTGAGATCTTTTTGAACAGTCTGTTCGTCCCGATATTTTTGATGCATAGCCAATCATGGGGATAATTTTTAGAGAAACTAGTTTAACATTTTTCTTATTTACTCTCTCAACCCCTTTTACCTCAAATAAGTTTTTTTTAATCGACTTTGGGCTTTTTGTTCATACTTTTTTGAAAATTCTCCGAACAGATAACAGACAGACCGATAGTCAAAGCTATATGGCGAAGAACTATCTTCGCCATGGCTATGGCCGGATACAGAAAATTTAGAACTATGGTTGTCTTAGACGAAGTCTTAGCAATTATTTTTATACCTAGTTTTTATGTTTTTATGTCTAATCACACAGAGGCCTGAAACGTGTTTTGGTAAATTGCTTAGACATTACTTTGATTAAATAAAATAAAAATAAATTCAATTTGGCCGTAAATAAGCAGTTTACTTAAAATTTTGGGAAAATTCGAAAAAACAAACATAAAATATTATTTAAATATGTAAAAATAAATTGTTAAGACTTCGTCTAAGACAACCATGGCATAAATGGTTCTAAATTGTCTGTGCTTATTTATTTATTTAAGACTTCAAGCACATACATGTACAGAGGCGGACTTAATGCCATAGGCATTTTCTACCAGTCAACCTTTGGGTGATGCAGAGACAAACAGTAGTAGGTGCAATCATTACAGGAATAAATATCTATACTTATAATAAATCTGTAGAGAGGTCAATTCTGTACATGAAATATATTTCCAAAATAACTATCAGCGGGTGATTAGTGATCGATACTGACGCCAAAAATGCAATCAGTAAAATTTTTGTCTGTCTGTCTGTCTTTCTGTCTGTCTGTCTGTATGTTCGTTATAGAAACAAAAACCACTCGACGGATTTCAACGAAACTTGGTACAATTGTTTTTCATACTCCTGGTCAGGTTATAGTATACTTTTCATCACGCTACGATCAATAGGAGCAGAGCAGTGAAGGGAAATGTTGGGAAAACAGGAGAACTTACTCCATTTTTTAAGCTTCCGTCGTGTGTGCAGCCTTAATGGTTAAAGCTACACAGAAATCATGTATGACGGAAATGTTCTCTCAAATTATATAAAAAATATTCCACGACAGCAAATGTCTATCTTTTATGGTTGACTCACAATAACACGTGTAACTCCCGATAGCTTAGCAGTTCGGAGCTTTCTGATTATATTTGTCTACTCTTACGTTTATATAACACTCTCACTCATCCCTAATTAAAAAATGTTAATATTATTACCTATTTAATAAAAAATAATCATAGAAATCGGTACAGAAACACCAAAGTTATACATGAAATACGCTAATAAGCCATCGTGCGTGAATACTGCATCATGCTATAAGGATTATTTTTGTGTAACGGTTGCCGCGCTCGACGCGGCTCGCGGTGGGAGGTATAAAAGGGCGGGGGACCCAAACGAGAACTTCATACAATATTCCAATTTAAAAGAACGCAATTCCCAGTGTGTTATGTAATGACAATTAATAAGGCTGAAGGGCAGACTTTTCGTGTTGCTGGAGTAGATCTCAGTGTCAGTTGTTTCTCGCATGTTCAGTTGTAAGTACGTCGGTCTTTCCCGGGTTAGCAGTTCTAGAAATCTTTATGTTCACGTGCCGGATGGGTCGACTTTCAACATAGTTTACGCGGAAGCTTTGCGCTGAAGTATTTTCGTTGTATAGGTACTTAAGCCTCATGTGAACGTGATATAAACAATATTACCAATACATTAACTTAATAACACACAAGGAATTACACACTGACGGAGTTGCGGGCATTAGCTATCTATATCCTATATATAAAGTAAATGGTAAGTAAAGTAAATGGGTCATTCATTTCTTGAGACGCGTCTGTTAGATTCATTGGGATATGTCGCCTTATCGCATAGCTTCTTAGAACGAGACCGCTCGCCGCCGCCGTCCTTTTGTCGGCATTTTAAAGCGAATAACGTAGGTACTAAGCCAGTGTTGACCTCACAAATGAACTTTAGCAAAACAGCTGATCAGGTAGCCCTTTCGAGTTTTATTTACATTGCTGTTTTAAGTGAAACAAGTGAATTTACTATTTTTTAATTAAAAATCTCATTGGGTTGGATAGAAATAATGATTTTATACAGCTTACATTAAAAAAGATTGCAGAAAAAAACGTAAAAATTAAGAAAAAGCCGACGAAAAATTTCAACGCAGAGGGGTCCAGAATCATGTACTGAATCCATGGTAAGCGGTTTTGCGTCGATGTCCCTGCCACCCTGTATAAAACTCATCCGTTACTGAGTGACTGACAGACAACGCACAGCCAAAACTACTGGCAGTAGAGAGCTGAAATTTGGCATGTGTGTTTGTTGGGAGGAGTAGGCTCCCACTAAGAGAGGATTTTTGGAAATTCCCTCCCAACGGGAAGAAAAGGGGGATAAATTATTCTTTTCCGGAAGTCATTATTGCACGCGGACGAAGTCGTGGGCAAAAGCTAGTTTTAAATATAAAGATACGCAGAGCCCTATTTAAACTATAAAAATAATATATACTTAATTACATATAAATATAAGCACAAATACATATACATAAATAAATGAATATATTAAAAAGAAATAAGACAAACAATGAGAAAATATTAGCGTTGTGATGATACTGCCAGCTTTTTGCAAAAGTGCTCGCGAACCTTAACTTGGCCTCTGTGACCGTCTGGCCAAGTTAAGGTTCGCGATATTATTACCTATTTAATAAAAGAGAATCATATTCTTTTTTATTAAATAGGTAATAATATTAACATTTTTTAATTAGGGATGAGTGAGAGTGTTATATAAACGTAAGAGTAGACAAATATAATCAGAAAGCTCCGAACTGCTAAGCTATCGGGAGTTACACGTGTTATTGTGAGTCAACCATAAAAGATAGACATTTGCTGTCGTGGAATATTTTTTATATAATTTGAGAGAACATTTCCGTCATACATGATTTCTGTGTAGCTTTAACCATTAAGGCTGCACACGCGACGGAAGCTTAAAAAATGGAGTAAGTTCTCCTGTTTTCCCAACATTTCCCTTCACTGCTCTGCTCCTATTGATCGTAGCGTGATGAAAAGTATACTATAACCTGACCAGGAGTATGAAAAACAATTGTACCAAGTTTCATTGAAATCCGTCGAGTGGTTTTTGTTTCTATAACGAACATACAGACAGACAGACAGAAAGACAGACAGACAGACAAAAATTTTACTGATTGCATTTTTGGCGTCAGTATCGATCACTAATCACCCACTGATAGTTATTTTGGAAATATATTTCATGTACAGAATTGACCTCTCTACAGATTTATTATAAGTATAGATATTTATTCCTGTAATGATTGCACCTACTACTGTTTGTCTCTGCATCACCCAAAGGTTGACTGGTAGACAAAGACAAAGACAAAGACAAAGACATTTATTCGTAGGATATGGTAGGTACAAAGTTGGTTGGTATAAATAGATAAGTTCGACACATCCGCCGCTAAAAGCGGCATACGAATATTTACAATGCACAATGTGAACCTAATGTGCACGTGGGTAGGTATAAAACCTAACTTGTGTACTACTTAAACTCTAATAAACAATAGGTACAAAACACTTATACGAAACACTTATTTTATACTCTAATATACAATCTGTAACGGAAAAGGTATATACATACAAAGGGCACGCCTTCTTTGGATGATATCAAACGATATAGGAAGGGTTTTTTAATCCTATCGCTACATGTTCGGAAGTTATGAGATTTTTTAATACATTGATACCAGAAACCGAACTTTTCAAATTGAAATAAACACATCACTAGCACTAAAACAGCTGATCGGTGTCAACGAACTATTTGTAAGTAAAGATAAACCTCCTACTCCTGGTATTTCTGAATAAACGGTTCCGCATGTTTATTTTTTATTCACAAAATATTATTACTGACTTTTCCAAAACTTTGATTATGTTTGTGAACTAGCTACCTACAATACAATTAATTGGTCTAGGTATCAAAAGTTAACGAAATATTTAGATACCTGCTTGAATTGTCACGTATCATTTACACACTTGTTGGTTTTTTACGTGGTTGTCCTTTTGTAGAAGATTACTTTGTAGATAATTATTATCTACCTCGTAGTAATCTTCCACCCGCTACCCACCTTTCCATCATACCTACAATACAGTAAATACCTAATTCAAAAACAATATTCCTGTAAATTTCCTAACATTATTTCTAACCTTTTATTTTGGTGGCCATAAAGATGAACGATTTTTTGCTTTAATTCGATTTTTCATTCGATTCACAGATCGAATCCCGTGCTCTTCTTACATCGATCTTCTAAAAATTCATTCAAAAATCGTAATTAAAAAATTTTAAACAACATTTAACACACCTCTGTTTTGTGACATATTTACAGTTGCCAGTCAGGTAGGTACGTCAATAATATTTGATAACCTTTCCAGCGTAATTCAATGACTTTAATTCAGATGGATGACTAATAATGTTTCAATCTTCGGACAAGTTAAAAAGTGTCGGCATACTTATGTAATTGATCTTGTTTGAAATAGATAAACCTACCTATTCGCTGTTTATGATTGTCAGCACAATGCTTTGGGCAAATATGAACTTGAACTATTAAGAGCCTTTATTTACACATACGATCCAAGAGATTCGATTCACGTTACTATTGAATCGATTTGCTTGAAGATCGCATTAAAACGATTTTTTCGAAAAATCGACAGCTTGTACAACCATTGAATTGATCATAAAAATCGAATCCTTACGTGCATCCTACCGGCAATTAATTGCTTAAATAAACATTATTATTTGCCATTAGTACTTAGAATAGGAAAAGGATTTAGAAACCATTTTTTTGTCCAACTGAACCCAAAACATCATTTCAATTCACCTCTTCGCAACTTATTCTTCTCCTAGTACAAATAAAATCACAGTGGGTTCCGTTCATAATTTTTAAAATAAGGTTATTTTTTTACTAAATAAGACGTAAATTATTAGCAACAAGTTAATCGTTTTTTTTTATTACAAAATAATACCACGCACTCATAATTTTTGTGTGTAGAACTAACCGAAAGAATTATCGGAGTTCACGGTCTGTCGGTGCTGTTTGAGTGGTACATAGGTTTTATTAGTTTGAGCACGTTTAGTCTTTGTTATTATAATTCAAATAAGAAAATGTCGCAAAATTGCATCTAACTGTCGAAAGAAATTAATAAAAGTACTAGAAGCGCATGAGTAACAGGAATTGTTATTTCCGAATTGAATATCGTTTGCTCACAGAACCCTGATTACGTCGTTACACACACAATGTAACATCGATGTGTGTGTAAACCTGGGTTTTAGGGTACGTGAACCAATTGCAGTCCGTGTAGTTTCAATTACTCCTGGTAAATACAATTTTTATTTCAGACTTATAACGAGATAACGCGAACCCATATTATGATCTTTAATGGATTGAAATGAATGATTTTCCGGAGTTTTGGGAATTTCCGGGATTGCGGGAATATTCTAACGAGATAACCCGGAATGCAAGGGCAACTGAAGGAACAGGGTGGTATTTAGTCAGTAAGAGTCTAACACTTCCTTCAGCCTTCCGCCCCACCCAGGGCGGCAGCTGAGTCATTGATGATTTTCCCACCCAAAAAAAAAAATGAATGATTTTTCAATTTTGAATTCGTAATTAGTTTGCTCGGTTGTGTTAGATTTACTTAAAAGTTTAACGGAGTTTAGTTGAAATTATTATTAGTATGTAAAATAATCTTGAATAATATTTTTAACAGTAGTGGACACTAATAGGGACAGCTACCCTATAGGTATCAAATTTAACGAAATAATATTTACGTACCAGGATAGCAGGGAATAGGAGCTTCATTTTTGTTATTGCTTTGCTCGTCGCCGTCAGTCGACATCTGTCCTGCGTCTAGTACACTCGTTTTTATCCCTATGATAATTATGCGCATCAGTAATTTGCGAGTTGCCCGAGAACTGTACCGGCGCCGTTTTATTGAGAGTAGACCAGATGCTGAGCGTCGATAGATGCCTTCGTCAGCATGTTTTAGTTTGATCTCGGATGGTACATCGGCTTGGTGCCTCTAACCATAGGTAATCAGGTACCTATGGCGAGTGCTGAGCAACGACGGTCAGCACCCATAGTGCGTGTGTAGTGTACGCAGTGCAGTGTGATACAAATTAAAGTGCGGATTGAGGCCACTTTCAGGACAATAACACCAGACATGCTACGTAATGTGTGTCCATGAACAAGTGAGCGGCCTTGTGCATACAATACCAAGGTCACCACATCGAACCCCATCTTTAAAAATGTAAGTCAATTTACTAAATTAAGCAAAGCTTTAAGATTTTACTGTTTACTCGGTATAAAGTAATAATAAGGGATGAAACTAGTTAACCTAGGTACCTTCCTAAACTTTGTTACGATTGTATACGTAAGTTTTGTTATTCCAGTTTTTACGTGCAATTTCTGGCTTAATATTAACGAGTAAACTGTAAATCAATAATTAGAATTACACATTAATTTTTACATCACGGTAAAGTACGTATGGCTTATTGCGCGCGCGCGCGGCGGCGGCGGAATATTCCGTCAGTTGGCGCCGACAAACACCGCCTGCGCTGCAGTAGGCTACGGTACTAGGCGCGCAGAGTTACGGAAGAGATTTATCGTGATATTGGCAAGTAACTTAAAAAGTTATTGACCTACGTAGTGCGGTGACACGTTTGTTATGATTTGAATTTAAGAAACCAATGAAACCGAAAATTTGGTATCAATTCTTAGAGTATTTTATTTTGAGTTGAAACTATGTATAGTGACTCTATACCAGCTGTTATCCTTAATGCTTCAGGATAACTACTGGGTTTAAATTACACCCTGTATAATAACAAATAAAAATACAGCAATAACATTTCTATTATACAACTAAATAAATCTATCTACCTATCTCATTACATAAAAAAAAATATATATATATATCTATATATATGTATTATTTACCCTTATAATCAAAAAATTCTTTTAAACTGTAAAAAATATTTTCGAGTAGCCAATTTTTTAGATTTTTTTTATAAAAATTAAATGGTAGCTCTCTTATCGCTTTTGGAATATGGTTATATATTTTAATGGACATAAGGTAGCTGTTTCTGTAGTGGAGAGTACTATTACAAAATTGGTTTTTTAACTTGGTGGGGTCCCTTTTTGTAAACCTATTGTTTTCGGCTACTGTGGAGAAGAAGTGAGAGTATTTCTTGACAAATATGCCTATTTCAAAAATGTAAGTAGAAGATAGAGTTAACACCTTTAGCTTTTTAAAAATTGGTCTACAGCTCTCGTATGGAGCCGCCCCAGTTATTGCTCGCAAACATTTTTTTTGCGCTATGAATGCTCTTTGTATGTGAGATGAGTTACCCCATAGGAGTAAGCCGTACCTCAATACAGACGCTACGTAGCCGTGATAGGCGTTGAGTGCAGCTTCTTCATTCGCTGATTTACGTAGTTCTCTTAGTGCGTATACAAATCTGTTTATTTTTTTACATAGATTTTCAATGTGTATTCCCCAATTACAATTTTCATCTAGTGTTAGACCTAAAAATTTTATAGTATTTTCTTTATTAATTATTTGGTTATTATGATTTAAGATAATTTTTGGTGGGTTTTGTTTGTAGTTTGCAAATTGAATGAATTTTGTTTTAGATAAATTTATTTTTAAGTTGTTTTCGTTTACCCAATTAATTATATCGTTGATGGTTTGATTTACTTCTTCTTGATGTAATGTTTTGTTAGTTTCCGGTATTATTACTGACACGTCATCTGCAAATAGTACGCACTTATGGTTTGTTATATTTGGTAAGTCGTTAATGTATAACAGGAAGAGAAGAGGCCCAAGGATGCTTCCTTGAGGTACTCCGGACCCATTGTGTCTAAATAAAGATTTATATACAATTGCAACAAGTTTATCATCAATACGGGATACTTCAACACACTGTTGTCTATTGCTGAGATAACTTTTCAGCCATTCTAGCGCTGGACCTCTGATGCCGTAGCGCTCACATTTATCTAGGAGAGTATTGTGGTTAACGAGATCAAAAGCCTTGCTCATATCTAGAAAGATAACTGAAACAGAGCGTTTTTTATCTATATTATCTGTTATGGACCTTACTAATGAGAATGCTGCTAGAGTTGTTGACTTACCTTTTTGAAATCCATTTTGTTCTTCATTAATAAGTTTATGTTTGTTTATATATTGAACTAGACGATTATGCATTATTTTCTCATAAATTTTTGAGAATATTGAAATGAGAGTGATAGGTCTGTAATTATTTTTATCTAGTGTACTCTTACTTTTATGAAGGGGCTTAACTATCGAAATTTTTAACTTATCAGGGAAGGTTCCCTCAGATAGAGATAAATTAATTGTGTGACACAGTATTGGTGATATGATTTTTGCACTTAATTTGAGTATGTGCGTAGAGATCTCATCATACCCTACCGATTTTTTATTGTTTAGAGATATTATTATACGAAACACTTCGGTGTCAGAACATGGGTTCAAAAATATGCTAGAACTGTTCCTATTGGGTTGAGATGAACAGGTGTTTCTTGCATGGTGAGGTTTTATATTAGCAATATCAATAAAAAAATTATTAAAAGAGTTAGCTATTTGACTCGGATTGCTTAAAATACAGCCATCGTCATCTATTGCATTTATTTGATTAAATGTTTTATGAGTGTCTGTTCTATTTTTGATGATATTCCATGTAGCTTTGTTTTTATTTTTAGATTTTAGTATGTAGTTAAGGTTTGAACATTTTTTTGAGTGGAGAACGCAGGATTTTAGTATTTTATTATATTTTAAATATCTAGACCGTACATCATTATTTTTATTTTTTATGTAACACATTTTTTTAAGTTGTCTTTTATAAATGCAGGATTTCCTTAAACCTTTAGTAATCCATTTGGGTGATGTATTATTAACGTAAACTTTAGTTTTTCTTATGGGAAAACATAACTTATAGAATAGTGAGAAGTTTTCATGAAATATATTAAAACTGTCGTTTGCGTCAGTGTTCTCGAGAACATCAACCCACGACAAATTCCCAATCGCTTCTAAAAATTTTTTAATATTATCATGTGAGTAATCCCTGTTTACATTATACCAGTATTTTAGGGCAGGTTTCCTATCTTCAACTGGAAATGTTAATGTTTGACAAGTGTTGTGATCTGATAGGAAAACTTCATGAGTGTTTCCAGTTGAATTTTCTATATTACTTATAATCTGATCTAAGCAAGAAAGCTGACGTGTTGGTTTATTTATATGTAGTGTTAAGCCATAGTTAGATATAAGATCTTTAAGTCTATTTGTATCCTTGCTTTCTTTTATGGTATCAATATTAAGGTCCCCTGTAACGATAATGCGTTTTTTCCGTTTAAGTAATTTGTGCAATAGTAGGTCGAATTTTTCAAAAAATAGATAAGTGTTTGAATTTGGAATTCTGTAAATAAAAATAACAATACATTTCAAAGAAAGTATCTCTACTCCACAACATTCAAATATTTTTTCAGTACATAAATCCTTAGGTAATTCTATGTTCTTAAAATCAAACATTTTATTAATTAGAATACAAACACCTCCACGCTTTTCTCTTTTCCTTGAGAACGAGCATGCTAGATTAAAATTTTTAAAATTAATATTTAATTCATCGCCTGCTCTTACAAACGTCTCAGAGAAACATAGAATATCTACGTTAATATTTTTATCTATTAATTCATTTAAACAGAGTTGGACAAAGTCCGTTTTATTGAGCAGGCCAGCGATATTTTGGTGCAAAAGAGTAGCGGTACAATCATAGTAATTGCAATCAGTATTTTTATTGATCACGAAAAAGATTATCATCTATTTTAGAATCTAGTTTTTGCTGTGTACAAGTAGAACTTCGTTGAGTGTTTACTGAGAAATAAAAGGGAATAGTGCCCCTTTTTGGAGGCGGATTTGAGGCAATTTTAATTACTTGAGGTTCCGTACTAGGACAATGTCTTATAGCTAAGTTCTCATGGTCATTTTTGTCTATCAAATAGTTAATTCGGTTGCTAGTGTCGTATAGGAAGGCTTTCTTATATTTTGTGACGTTTGATAATGATAGAAAGTTACATTGCTTAAAATTAATACAAATACCTTTCAATAGATTATTGAGCTTCCATTCATTTAAGTATGGGTTGTGTGTTACACTTAAAATTATAATGTTTATAAACTGTAGCTTACTTAGTAACGCAGCTAAATCCATGGTAATTTTTGTAGGATTTTTATCATTCTGTGCAACACTCAGGATAATATAGTTTTCAGGTGTGTCTTCAATATAATTGTAACAGTTTTTGAGGATATCTGGAGTTTGAGCAGATGGTTTTACTGTAGAAGATATTTTATAACGTTCGAATTTTGTATTCTGTCTTGTACGCACCAGTATGTCTCCTAATCCAGCACATTGTTGACCACCAAATATAAATATCTTTCGGCATTTGTTAGACTCGGAGCTACTATCTACATCTACAGGGTGGAATCGAAGTCATGGGCATTATTTTAACCTAAGGCACTACTCACGATACTGATTGCATTAGGGCTATTAATACGCAAATCAAAAATATTATTAATGCAAGTAAGGAAAACCTTAAAAATGTAGTAAGTCAAACCTACCCGATATGCACAAGGCTTATTATTGCAAATAAACACTTAAAGTAATTAAAACAAAATACTTCGTTAACGCCAATAATTGTTGAAATATCAAAATCTTAAAGCGCAATACAGCGCAAAGCGAAATGTAAACAAACATCACCTGCGCGCGCGCGGGTTTTTCCTTACAAGTAATAATAACAATGGGCTACAAGACATTCCGTCCGGCGGGATTCCCTGAACTCTCTCCGTCCCACTCCCTCACTCGCAAAAATACGAATATCACCCCCGCGCGGGGTATGCTTCCCGCCGCAACACGAAGTCACGAACCCGGAACCAGTGTCATAACGACTGCGCAGGTGCATTGACGCGTAATTGATTTATTGATCCCGTGACGTAATCGCCGTACTCGCCGCTCGCGGCATACGGTGCTTGGATTGCAGTGTATTAAGTGTTAGTGTAGTAGTTGTGTGTTGTGTGTGTGTTTGTGTACACGATGCCTCGACCGCGTAATGTGCAGGCTAGGTACACCAACCAACAATACCCACAAATGGTTGTAATTTACGATCGCGCAAGAAATTTAGTATGAACTCGTGAAATGTTCCATCGGCGCTACCCGAACGACCCTATTCCTTCACGGGGTCTCATTCCACCAGAAACACTCAGAACCTGTTGGATTTTTCGTCTTTTCACGTGCCAGCACATGCACAAGCTCGTGGAAGAGCACCCGTTTACCCTCTGTCACTTTACCGACAAATAAGGTTTTTTCAAAACAATCCACAAGCTAGGTACGTAAATGTTTTTTTTTAATGTATGTTAGTTGACGTAGTTTTGACCGTCCTGAGCCGGCAAAGTACGAAGGGAAAATTGGAATTTATTATGAATCAATTCATTGGCAACTTACGAATGTCACGTGAGTCGGGCGGGGTCAAAGAATTCACGCCCAATGACGCGCGTACGGCGTAGTGTACCTACGCATTTGCTATCGAGAAGCGCAACTAATTTGATACTTTGTATGACTTACTACATTTTAAGGTTTTCCATACTTGCATTAATAATATTTTTGATTTGCGTAATAGTAGCCCTAATGCAATTAGTATCATAAGTAGTACCTTAGGTTAAAATAATGCCCATGATATCAAATGCACCCTGTATAGTATTTTTCTGAAACGAATTTGACTTATCTTCGGTCGATAGTTTGCATGCAGCGGCAGCGCTATCCGTTGTCAACTTCTCGCAACTATTTTTATCTCCATCTATCGTATTTTTCTGAAACGAATTTGACTCATCTTCAGTCGATAGTTTGAATGCAGCGGCAGCGCCATCTGCTGTCAATTGGTCGCAACTATTACTGGCATTGAATTGATTTTTTCCGTCAGTATTTTTTTTTGTTAGGTTGCATGTAACGCCATCTATTATCGTGTCATTGAATACTGTTGTGTTTTGAATATCACAAGTCTTTGGAAGGTTCTGATATTCTGATTCCTCTGCGTCGATGACATTGCCTTTTGTTTTTTTATTACGACGACGCACAGTGTACCGCGTAGAACATGCTAGGTGGACAATATTATTTTATGATATTTAACGATGCTTTTATATATAAGTAGTCATATTGAGGCATTATTAATAGTTTTTGGTATGATTTTGTAATAAAAAACAAACAAAATATATCTAAACAGAAAATTTTATTTAAAATAATAAACAAACAACAAAATTGCATTAAATAAATAAATACCTACAATTCAAATTAACTTAACCTAAACCTAATCATCAGAATCATCATCAAAATCTTCTGGTGAATCGTCATCATTTTGCGGCAATGTGCGACAATATGATGACGTTTCGGGTCTTGATGCTACTATGGTCGGGCTTACAATTAAGTTTAATACCTCTGCACATATTTTTTCCGGCTTTTTTTGGGGAATCTCACGAAGGCTATTAATCAAAGGGTCAGATGTTATTATTAACATGGACAGCAAGTCTCTATTCGTGGCAACACGTGAGCACTTGCGGGTGTTGTACTCCCTAAATCTGCGGCAATCTTTGTTACGTGCTTCTTGAGCCTCTTCGGAAAGCTGCCCAATTGGAAGCAATGCCGCTTTGATGACCTCAGTACTGTGTACTAATATTTTATGTACAGTAGCAGGCATATAGTACCACGAATAGAGACTAAGGTAATGTCTTCTAGTTTCAAGACAAAATTTATTAAATTCATCTAAGTTTATTTCGAACCCAGAAGACAATGTCCTCAAAATAACATCAAATTGTTTGATAATAGTAACATCCAACCCTGTGATTTGAGCGCTCATCTCAGCATTCTTAAAAAAGCGACGGGCTGTGTTTCCATCATTGGAAGAACCAAATCCTGGCTTTGGTTTATCTACAATGAGTCCCATTTCGTTCTTGAATTTCAACTTGATTTCTTCGGAACGAACCTTGATATCAGCTTTATCTTCGTCGCTTCTAGCCTGCCATTTCTTAATATTCAACTCATAGCTGATATGTAAAAGGCATTCAAAGCAACGAATCCAAGCATGAAGTGTAGATAAACCAAAGCCAAAATGTTCCTGATTGCTGTTAAACTTCGCGGGGTCATCGTTCATCGTCTTGGGGGTGGCACCACAGATGAAACACTTTTGAGATGAACGAGTTTCCGTTAAGGCGTTACATACCTTTCCGTCTGTCATTGTCAGAAGAAGTTCGTGTTTCACAGAGATTTGAGAATCACCAAAGTTGATAAGTGTTGGAAGAAGAGCATTAATTTCTTCCAACAATCTATTTGTCTCCGCTAACGTGAAGTCGTTCGTTTCCTTAGCAAATATAAATTTGATTGGGCGACAATACATAGTTGATGAAGACCGAGGATTTTGCCAAATAATTTTGGACCCATCATATAACTTAAGGGGAACGAAAGAAAATACGAAAAGAAATTCGTCCGTATCTTCAGTGTTCTCAAATTTCTGTTTGTATGTGCTGTGCCCAGAACTTCCATCACATCCCCATTTACTAACAAGTGTAAACGTTGAACTTGTTGGGAGGACACTGCTGATAACTTGATTCTGTGCTAATACTAGACGTTCCGCTGTTTTATTTAATAAGGCTTGCAAATTTATTTCAGCACGAGTTTCTGTTATAGCAATGTGCTCCTCTGCAGGGTAACAGGCCTGTTTGGATTTTACTACACTAAAATATGACGGAAACACTATATGTCCTGCCATTATGGACCACTTCCTAGTTTGTTTGTAAGCATGTGTTGTTGACTTAGAATCTATATAGTATGCTAAGGCTTCGTCACTACTTAACTGCCTAGGATCACAACTGGTATTTTTTGACTTAATAATATTATCTGGGCTCTCACTAATGTCTCTAATCACATGGGCAACTTTTCTTTGCCCTGCTGAACGCATAGCAATTTCGGCAGCAGTCACTAATTCACTGGCACTTCGAGATTCTACGAGATCCACGACTCGACGTTTCTTCGTCTTAAACGACGTTTCCTCAAAATCTTTGCGAGGTCTTCCTGCAGATGTAACAGCCTCACTCGATGTCGAAGGTTGTGGGGCTAAAGAACTCACAGTAAACTGTATGTCTCCTTCATCCAGCCATGTCTTATTTGTTATTAAAAAACGCTCCTTCGATTTTCCCGAAGCCAACCATTTGGCTCCAATCTTAGTAGAAAAGTTAGATATTTTCAGCTTTATTTCTCTTTGGCTGCTTTCAGTAATGTCACCAAAGTGAAATTTTGAAGAAAGATAGTCATAAATACGCGACCGTTTATCATTCTTTGCGTGTTTCAACCACTCTTCAAAAAAGGCTACCCTTGAAATAGAGTAAACGTGTTCTGAAAAAAAAAGAAAAAAATATGTTGTACTGAAGTGTGCTGAACAATATGTGTAATTTTACAAACTACACAGTTATACCTACAATATACCTAAAAACTAGCCCGAATAGAGGCGAATCAATGTATTTCCTGAACGTTCTAAGTTTTCTTTATGAAAAAAATTACGCTAAAATTTATGCATCAAGTTAAAAAAATGCTAAAAATTCATTTAAATAGATTCTGATAAAAATAATATATTAAGTAATAGTACATACCCTCAGTATTAATATCCATCACAAAAAACTTTCACAATATCACTATAAACCACTATGAGATGTGCACAAATGTGTCGCTAAATTGCAACTGATTGCCGGAACGCTTGCATTAAACTCATTACCTGACTTCTGGACTCTATGACTCATCAGTTAAGTATTTGAAAAACAACTTTTTCTCGGAATTTGGAGTTTGGGGGTGTTGATTGTGTTATGCAATTAAGATTTCCTGGAAATGAAAACTTGAATTTTGTCCACCTAGCATGTTCTAGGCGAAATACCGTGCGACGTCTTGGTTCAAGTGTGCTGCTAGATGAAGAGGAAGAGTATGTTGTCAAACATGAAATTTTACGCTCCTGTTCTTCAATTTTTTCTTCTAATGATTTTTTTTCTAATAATAAATTATTAATTTGCTTTTGAGCATTTTCTAATTTTGTCTTCAAATCAAAAACTGTTTCTTGAAGTTCTACAGTTTCTTGGCAATTCCATGTAGATAAATCGGGTAGACTTTTATGAAAGTTGTTTGAGTCTGTTGACAAAAACGATAGATCGTCTATCGACGATTTATTAGAATTGTTTGTTTTTTGCTTCTTATGTGCCATTTTCGTTGAATATCGAGTTTCCATTTTTGTTTGTTGTGAATTTTAATTCAAAAAATTGACAAATAAAAATATTGTAGAGTGGCAGGTTCGAAGACACGACCAATTAGCTGTAGTAGCCGATATTTTGCTCACAAGCAATTTTCAATATTCCAAAAAGAAAAGCATGATCCGCGGTGCGAACTCGATATTTGTCAGGTAAACGCACACAGAGTACTAATTACGAGCCACGTAGCCTGTTCATCAGTTGTTCGAAATAGCTTCTCTGTTTATTGTAAAAATATAAAAAGTTCGTTAGGACGCTAGTTTTTTTAAAAAAAAATGTGTATGCGAGCGCACTGTATAAAATTTGTTTGCACTGTTATATTTTATATTGGTCAAATCACATGAAAGTTCACTTATTTTTTGTTATTTATTTAGGCTGTATGTTACAGAATTAATGTTTAAGATGTACTTTGTTGGTTGTTTAATGATATGTTTTAAATATCACTTCGTTTGTTTATATATTCACTCAGCAGTCAATTGTTTTGGTCGGAAGATAATTATTATGATAGATAGTAAAGATAATTATTGACTACACTTGTACTAACTCACTGCTTCTAGTTTATAGCATTTAGCATAGTAAAATCTTTAATGTAAGCTTCAAACTATTTTTAATTATTTTTTAACGCGGAGACGACCTGTACATGACGGCAGCGCCGGTAGAAAATGCCTATGGCATTAAGTCCGCCTCTGTACATGTATGTGCTTGAAGTCTTAAATAAATAAATAAATAAATAAGCACAGACAATTTAGAACCATTTATGCCATGGTTGTCTTAGACGAAGTCTTAAAAATTTATTTTTACATAATTTAAATAATATTTTATTTGTTTGTTTTTTCGAATTTTCCCAAAATTTTAAGTAAACTGCTTATTTACGGCCAAATTGAATTTATTTTTATTTTATTTATTCAAAGTAATGTCTAAGCAATTTACCAAAACACGTTTCAGGCCTCTGTGTGATTAGACATAAAAACATAAAAACTAGGTATAAAAATAATTGCTAAGACTTCGTCTAAGACAACCATAGTTCTAAATTTTCTGTATCCGGCCATAGCCATGGCGAAGATAGTTCTTCGCCATATAGCTTTGCACCCATCTTCCAATCACCCTGTATTATTAATGAGAAAATAACTCTGACTATCGGTCTGTCTGTTATCTGTTCGGAGAATTTTCAAAAAAGTATGAACAAAAAGCCCAAAGTCGATTAAAAAAAACTTATTTGAGGTAAAAGGGGTTGAGAGAGTAAATAAGAAAAATGTTAAACTAGTTTCTCTAAAAATTATCCCCATGATTGGCTATGCATCAAAAATATCGGGACGAACAGACTGTTCAAAAAGATCTCAACAACTAAGAAAATTAAACTTTAATCGCGAAATAAAAATCAGCTGTTCCCTACATTTATCTTCATCTATCTCGTCAAAATGTAGCGAACAGCTGATTTTTTTTTCGCGATTTCAGGTTTGGTCCCATAGTAAAAGTTGTTCATAATGATGAGTACAATGACCTCTTAAGAGGTTGCTGGTGTTTTACAAATAACCCTGTATATGTTCCGAAGAGTAGTCAGATATTTTTGACTGCACTACCGAAACATACATAAGAATAGTTTAATGATAACATTTTATTGATGTCTAAGTTTATGATCATTTTAACGCTTACAATATTTTGAAACATTCTCACTGCCAATACTATAAATATTGTTAGTATTGTAGTTAGTGAACGCGACTGGATATACATACTTACCTTAAAGTTTTTTAATCGACGCTGGTTTTATTTGGGCATTCACCTTTGGCACACGGACAGACCACGACGTTGTTAGTTAGGACATGGATAGGATAATTTTTATCCCGGTAATAGGTAAGTCACGTAGGATTACTTCCGAACTGCAACAGCTAGTAAAAAATCTTTTTTTTTTCAGTCTTCATACAGGTTGCTTATAGGTGTACAACATTTAGATTTTTGGTCAAGCTACAGCAAAGAAAAGAACAATCTAGATGTATTTAACATGGACGTAGTCAATTATATAGCATATAACAAGACGGCACACAATACCTTCAAATTGTCGATATTTCTACCTTTGCTGTTAGTAAAGAATGGGAAAAAGAAAGCTACTGAAGAATTAAATGATATTTGTACGAAATTTGGGGCCCTGGTGCAGTGTCAGGTAAGAATATAAACCTATTTGACTGGATCACAATAACCCATATTTTTTGGCCCATCAAAAGCAATTAGGTACCGACATTTATACTAAGGTGGCCTGTCAACCTACTCAATCACCTGTAATTATACAATCACACGTACACACGATTACACATCAAGCTATACATTTCCAGTTTTAGCTGACCTCGCATTGTACCTATAGGTTTTTTGTAGTACAATCAAAGGTCAGCTTATACTGGTTATGTATAGCTTCATGTGTAGCCGTGCGTACTATGGAAATATCTTACAAGGAAAACTTGCAGGATCTTATAAAAAAAAAATCGACGGGTTGCACTCCGGGAGTGCCGGCAGAAGTGAAAACTTAAATATTAATGTTCTGCATTTTTGATATTTTGGAATGGTTAGAGAATAATTTTGTACGAATTGCTTTCGTTATCAGTATAAAAGTATTATTATTTATGTGGTAGGATACAATATTTATTCATTGCGCTATCGTACACAAACATGACAATTATCGAACATTCGCGCAAGCGCCTTGCGCCGCCTGCCCTCTCTCCATCCGTCTTACGAATTCTCGATCAGGTCACGTGTCCTGACGCGAGTTTAGAGATTTTTACCCATTCCAAAAAAAATACGCAGCGCCGCTAAAGAAGTTTTCACTTCAAAAATTTGGTGATCCACAGAAAATCCAACCTAAACTTTTTTGGTTAGGAGAAATAAACACTTTGTTTTCTTACAAGGATGATTATTTGGACATCTACGTCAACGATAGCGTGAAAGGAAAGACAGGCACAGATATTGAAGAAGGCAAATGTACCTGGGTCGCTGTGACAGCACTGCAGCACTGCAACGACGCACAACGTGCTATCTTTAAAGAATACTACGGTAGCAAAAACCCAGAGCATGTAAAGCGAATAAAGCAGCTTTTTGACGAATTACACATACATCAATTGTATGAACAATGTGAACGTACGATGTATGATGATTTATTGCATCGAATACAAGCCTTACCAGCTGAAGGGGATAGAAATTTTCTTTTAGGAATCTTAGATGCCACGTATAAACGGATTTATTAGTATCGAATTGTTTTAATTTTTCCTATAGGCATCTATGGGTACCTGATAGGTGTATGTCTAA
Organism: Globia sparganii; assembly: GCA_949316385.1. Taxonomy (NCBI): domain Eukaryota; kingdom Metazoa; phylum Arthropoda; class Insecta; order Lepidoptera; family Noctuidae; genus Globia; species Globia sparganii. Next base: position 9,802,901 of record OX438670.1, read on the forward strand.
ATTTACTATTATAACTTTCCAAACAAATCATTATGTAAAACATCTGTCACTGTTGTGTGTAAAATATGATGCGACATAACCCACAAATAGAGAACAATTGCTCAAACATTCTTAGACGAAAACAGGTTTACCTGTTTCTAATAACTGTGTTTACAGAAAATATAAGCAATAATTGCATTTTTATGTATGATTTAAAATATTATGATTTGTATAAATAAATATTTTTTTATTTTTTGCACTTATTATGTGGGACGGGCTGGTGGAACCCCACGTGAATGCACGTATTTTGTGAACTTGGTAATAAATTATGTGATAAGTATAGTCATTGATTGATGTGACATGGACCCAGAAACAGACAGCAATGCTCGAACATTCTAATAAGAAAAAAGGTTCACCTTTTTCCACAAATTGTGTTCCACAGATAGATAATAATAATTATAATAGTAGATTATACAACTAGCGCACAAAAGAAGCCATTTTACCCCGAGAAGTTTATATTCACCCGACCCGCAGGCGAGGGTGGATAGTCAAGTCGAGGCATAAAGCAAGCTAGTGCATACAGTATTTTTTTTTATAAGACTATAATAACAGGCCCAACAGTCACACGCACAATAAAACGTCGCAGATTAAAGTCGTTATTTTATTTAATTTGCGTTAATTTATATCACTGCCGTGTTTTCTATCGTTAATATAATAAAAACCAGATAAAATAGTTGTCATTTATTATTTAAAAACGCAAAAAGACGTTTTTATGACATGGCAGTATGAAGTACCCAAGTCGAATGACAAACGTTAAAAATTAAAAAAAAAATTAAATTTCCTGGCGGGAATTAGCTACTGGCCCCGATTCTGTTGTTCACAAACTAAACTAAATTTAAGTTCAGTGCATCTATTTCTTTCTATTTCATTAAGAAAAGGACAGAAGATAAATATTAGTTTAGTCCTGTCAAATTAGTCAGCAACTCAGCGCCTGACGTGGATTGACGTATTTTTAGTAGTTAATTTTTTAATCACGTCTAAACTTGTCTATGGACTATCTAATTTGACAGGACTAAACTAATACTTATCTTCTGTCTTTTTCATAATGAAATACACACATCAAAAGTGTCTAGGGATCAACATATATTTTTGCAATAACTTTTCTCCTGATTGATATTAATTAAAATTTTCTTTAAGGATTCATCAAATAAAGTGTTTTCGTTTGTCACAGTAACGATAAACCAAGTCACCTTTGCATTAATAAAGAAATTTGCCATTTTCCTAATAAAGGGATTTTTGACATTTGAACCACTAACACAAAAGTTCGAAAAAAAGACTGAAATAACAGTTTTCTCTAAAATTTTATTGGGTAACTTAAACAATTAATAATCCGTGTTTCTACCGCGAACACTAACAACACAAGAACATCGGTTTGGCATACTCAAAATGAGTTCATCCAAATCACGCTGTGGAATGGCCGCCCATGTTCGTTGCAACAACAAAAAAAGGTCTTCTTGCGACTGGATACCCTCCATATTCGGCAGAGCTCTTCTCTGTAGCATATCCCATGCATGCTCAATCGGGTTCAAGTCTGGCGACTGAGCAGGCCAGGGCAGGACATTGATGTTAGCTGCGGCGAGAGTCTGTCTTACAACTCTTGCGGTGTGCGGTCGTGCATTATCATGCATTAACTGAAATAAGGGACCGATTTGCACTTGTAGAGGAACGATGACGTCTGATACAATCGTCTCAGCATAAATTTGAGCGTTGAGGTTGCCTCTGATCCAAATCAACTCAGTTCTTCCGCCGATCCAAATACCCGCCCATACCATGATGGTTCCACCACTATAAGGATGGACTTCCTGGCAGGATTTTAATCGCTGTTGGCGTCCAGGGGTTCTCCAGTGTCGTATACGTCTTGTATCCGGTCTCATACCAAAACGAGACTCATCAGAAAAGCACACGAAACGCCATTGTTCTTCTGCCCAATTTCTGTGTTCAAGAGCCCATTGATATCGAATCCTACGATTGTGCATTGCTATAGGTGGTACCCGTAGCGGTCTTCGGGAATGAAGGTTCACTTCATGCAAGCGGTTTCTGACTGTTTGGTCGCTAATTAAGTTCCCTGAAGAGTGATGAAGCCTCACGGCTAACATCATGGCGGTTATTGTTGGAGCTCTTCGAGTTAAGATTTGAATGTATCGGTCTTGTCTCCGTGTGGTGCAGCGATACCGTCCTCCATGGCGCTCAGCCACGGTACCAGTGCTTCGGTAACGTGTCCAAAGTCGACTGATAACACTCTGACTTGTATTCAGAGCTAAAGCCACAGTACGTTGCCGGGAACCAGCTTCTATCATTCCCACGGCTCTGAGCATTTCTTCCCTGCTTAAATGACGTCGCCGCTCCATAATAACGTTGGTTTTAATCAGTAGTAGGGAAACAGTAGCACTAATAATGTCTTCAATGCGTTGTATGTTTTTATAGGGAAAATATTGACAGCTGATTTTCATCTTTTACTCGAATTTGATTCACAGTTCCTGATTCAAATTATGAAATGCACCAAAAAGGATCCATATAAATTTATAAAATCATAAATTTATTACAAAGCCACATCTCAATCTCAAGAAATCCGCATAAAAATGCTTGATCCCTAGACACTTTTGATGTGTGTAGAAAGAAAAAGATGCACTGAACTTAAATTTAATTTAGTTTGTGAACAACAGAATCGAGGCCAATCTCTTCTTCAATTTTGCAACATTTTTGGCCAGTGAAAATACTTTTATATACTTACCTACTTTATGCATGTTTCATTTTCTCGCAATCGAAATGAAAAGTAGAGTATAAAACTCGGGCATAAACGAGCCATATATTACCCCTCGACTTGACTATCCACCCTCGCCTGCGGGTCGGGTGAATATAAACTTCTCGGGGTAAAATGGCTTCTTTTGTGCGCTAGTTGTATAATCTACTATTATAATTATTATTATCTATCTGTGGAACAAAATTTGTGGAAAAAGGTGAACCTTTTTTCTTATTAGAATGTTCGAGCATTGCTGTCTGTTTCTGGGTCCATGTCACATCATTATTAAATTATTTACAATAAAAGTTAAATAATTATTTTGACACATAAGTAGATAGTAGGTACAGTTAACAAAAGAGATAAATATGCAGGATTGTCGGATATAGTTGAAGTTTAGTAAGAAACCGATGGATGTTCTGGAATAAAATTTAATTTTATCAATAGAAAACAACAGCTCATTTATCAAATTAAATTTCAGTCACAAAATCCATCGGTTTCTTACAGTTACCGTATCCATCAGTTTTGTGAAGTTTAGTAAAACTTCAACTTTATACTTTTCCGACAATCCTGCATAGGTAGGTACTTATCTCTTTTGTTGACTCTACCTAATGAAAGTACTTAGGTATAGGAAAAAATAAACAATACGATATTAACAAACCCGCTTATAGGAGGCATTTAAAACATCTAAGAAGAAATTCCTATCCCCTTCAGATGATAAGGCGTGTATTGGCACATTAGATACATCGTACGTTCATACTGTTCATACAATTGTGGTAGGTGTAATTCGTCATAAAGTTGCTTGATTCGCTTCACATGCTCTGGGTCTTCGCTACCGTAGTTTTCTTTGCAGACAGCACGTTGTGCGTCGTTGCAGTGCTGCAGCGCTGTCACTGCCACCCAGCAGTGCTATTCTGTAAAAATCTCACCGTGAAAACTAAGCTGAAGTGAGCTTTCATTCCACCTGATGTTAGAATAGGGATTGCCCCACGGAGTACAGAAAAGAAGCGGAGGTGGCGCAATGTAAAATCTCTTAGGAAAGAAGCGTCGCCTGGATGCGGGTGACAGGGGGACGAGGTACGGCGATGGCCACACCCCGCGTTGGAAAACCCGCCCATTATTTGCAAGTCCATCTAGCGGTGAAAGGAAATACAACAGTGTAACTGAACTAGCTATTTTTCATTTTAGTTCGTCTACTGGTCACTATGGCGTTACAAAGCATGACACTTTGTTCCAGAACATTCTATGTGCGTTAGTATGCCGGGACCACATTATTTATTACCCAACTGCGGGCGAAGCCCAAAAGGTGGGTACAATAGTGTCTCATAGTGTTCCCTGTTTGAATTGATTTTTTTTATAGTATCACTAGCGACCCGCCCCGGCTTCGCACGGGTGCAATGCTGATACTAAATACACTACATTATACATATAAACCTTCCTCTTCAATCACTCTATCTATTAAAAAAAACCGCATCAAAATCCGTTGCGTAGTTTTAAAGATTTAAGCATACATAGGGACAGAGAAAGCGACTTTGTTTTATACTATGTAGTGATGTGATACCTAAAGGTAGATAGGCTAGGTTGGTAGATAGAGTACCTACTAAGGTATCTAGGTAGGTATAAGGTAGTAAAATCCAAAAGCTGTTAAAATGATCAATCTTTTATATTGGAAAATGCTTATTTATTATTGGCCACTGAACAATACAGTTTTATTTAAATGCTGCCTTTTAGATAATACAATATTTTCGAGCTTACTGTAATAATTAAGTCTCGTATTACAATAGTTTTGGCTTATAGCTTTGATTAATAACGTGACATGGTTGAAAATTGGATCTTGATCATGCGCATGTGCATTTAATGATGTGAAGCAATTTGCTCCTATTAGACTCATAAGAGTAGCATGAACAATATTACGAGGCTTAAAATTATAAACTTTCTTTTTTCATTCTCCTTATGATTAGTTCTGTGCGTAAGCAGATTTTGACAACATCATCAGATGGGAAAAGAAGATGGCCGCGGCTTTTCAGTGAAATAAATTCATGTCCTTTCTTTATTTGTAAAGAGTGAAGGGCGAGAACACATTCTTCGCATTTAATTTTTTTCTGCAACACTCGTACTATATAACCCGCTATATATGAGACAATTTGATGAGTGTCAGAGTGTTCAGTTTTGAAAATCCTATTACTTTCGACCAACGCGTCATGAGCAAAATTGACATCATCAGAATCTGGACTGTCGTCTGAAATTCTGTACCTTTCACTGGTGTGGTTAATCAAATCAACAGCGCTAAGACGCGAAGAACAAGACAGGATTCCAATGTGCTCAAGGGGAATGCAATTTTCTCTAAACGAATCCTTTAACTCCGTGTTAATAAGAGTTTTTTTTGTACGCCGCCTGGAACTGTCGCGCCGTAGGGTTATTATTTGTCCTTCCATGTGCTCTGATATTGCCAAAGAATAATTCAAGGTGATCTGGCTAAACTTATACAAAGGCAAATAAATAAGTGCCTTTTTTCCTTTTGTATAAGCCTATTGCGTCTATGCAAACATCGATGCCAATGAAACCAGTTTTTCTTCTTGACTGAATAATTTTTTGGGAAGATGTTGCTAAATGCAAGATGTAATTTTTTGAAAATATTAAAAATGATAAAGTATTAGAAAAATTGCCTTCGAATAGTGCTTTTTTGGTTCCGTATTGTTTCATATTTTTAGAATTTAATATGTCGAATAAGTTGTTGATTAGTTTTATAAATAAAATTGTAGCAAAAGCATCTTTGAAATAATTATGCCTTTCTTGGCAAGATTCTAAGGCTTTGGCAACACTTGTGCTAAAAAGTTGACTTGCCAATTTAACTTTCATCTTTTCTCGATGAAAGTAAATATGCCTATCCGTTAGTTTGTTTCCCAAATTTAGAGTTTCCTTTTTCTGCAACTTATTTAATTCCACTAAATATCGCCATTCTATCGCATTGCCTTGATAACCATATAATATTTGATTATAATCAAAAGCATTCCGTATCAAACAAAAACAAATAAATTACACGCTATTAGAATTTGATAAAAAAAATCAGCCGCCGTCGAAGAAGCCACTACTGACATTTGCCTCTTTGTATTCCAGGTTATTGGTCTTGCTGGCATGACGCACACATTTTTATTTACCAGTTAGGATGGACTACTTGCCGACAGATGGCGCATTTTTCTTTTCTAAATTCTTTTTGTTTCATTTACCAAGGTATGTAATTTATCTATGAAATAACATAGCGAGCAAAATAAACTTTAACAAATTATTTGAGCCAAAAATTGTTCACAATAATATGCATTGATAATGATAAAAACACATGATGAGAAGTGGTTATAAAGTATCTCTTCGACAACAGATGTCTCTAGCTACAATCTTGCGACCAAAAGAGAAAATGTGTTATAAAATGAAAATATTAATTTTAGGGACTTACACGTGAAATGTTATGCCATCAATATGTTTCAGTTTTGATCCTGAACAATTTTTGCATCCAACAACAGCGCACTTCATTGTTAAAACAATTAAATAACTAAATATAACAGACCCGAACGCAATGACGATTCATTCGAAAGCGAAACTAAGATTTGTGGCCCCGCCCACTGTGACGTCATTACCGAATTGAAGGCGACTGACCTAATTGCCTTGCGCCATCTCCGCTTCTTTTCTGTACTCCGTGGATTGCCCCTATTGATAGCTCACTTCACGTTCACTTCACGCTCACTTCACCTAAGTTATCACGGTGAGATTTTTACAGAATCGATGCGCAGGTACATTTGCCTTCTTGGATATCTCTGCCTGTCTTTCCTGTCACGCTATCGTTGACGTAGACGTCCATAAAATCATCCTTGTAAGAAAAAAAAAACATTGTTTCTGTGATTGAATAATTAAAGGTGATTGATTAGGTTGACGGACACCAAAAATAAATCGAGGTAATTGCCTATGATTATTGTAATGTCAACAATAAACTTGGTAGTAATAAATTGTGCATAAATAAATAAATTAAAAACAAAAACTGTTTACCTTAAAATCATCGAAGTAAAAAAGGTTAAAATTATAATTGTTAAAGTGAGGGGAGTCAAATACGTTTATTTATAGGTACAGGGTTATTGGAAAAACATTAACAACCTCTTAAGAGGTCATTGTACTCATCATTATGAACAACTTTTACTCTGGGGCCAAACCTGAAATCGCAAAAAAAAATCAGCTGTTCCCTACATTTATGTTCGTATATCTCGTCAAAATGTAGGGAACAGCTGATTTTTTTTGCGATTTCAGGTTTGGTCCCATAGTAAAAGTTGTTCACAATGATGAGTACAATAACCACTTAAAAGGTTAATGTTTTTCCAATAACCCTGTATATTTTACCTGACATTGCAGCAGTCTTCCGAATTGCATACAAATATTACCTACTTAATTCTTCAGTAGCTTTCTTTTTTCCATTCTTTACTAACAGCAGAGCAACAGATATTGGCAACTTGAAGGTATTGTATGACGATTTGTGTATAGCAATAGTATTGTTTATGTTCATGTTGAATACATCTAGATTATTCTTTTCTTTGCTGTACGTTGACCAAAAATCTAAATTCTCGCTCACTGTTGGTCTGTACTTACGCGGCCTGCAAAAAAAATGTTTTTCAAATGATTTCTGCTTTTGGTCTGCGTGGAAGTCCGGAATCCCACGAACGTATCTACTACCAGGATAGAGTATCAGGTATCTTACGTCCAGTCATAATGTATCCGTGTGCCAAATTTCATCCAAATCGTTCAGCCGCTAAGTCGTGAAAGGGTAACAGACGTCGGTACAGACAGTTGCTTTCATATTTTTATGATAGGTAAATAATGGCCCCGATTCTGTTGTTCACAAACTAAACTAAATTTAAGTTCAGTGCATCTTTTTCTTTCTATTTCATTATGAAAAGGACAGATGATAAATATTAGTTTAGTCCTGTCAAACTAGTCAGCGCCTGACGTAAATTGACGTATTTTTAGCAGTGTATTTTTTAATCTCGAAAAATAAATTAGGATGTTCCAATACTCTTATGTGACGTGTGTGTATGTTTGTATGTACCTATGTATGTCTGCAGGGTGTATCTGTATGTTGTGTCTGTGTTTGATTGTATACTTAGGTAGATTATTACGAAAGGAATATGAATGCCAGGACATATTTAAATCAAAGGTAAATTGTGTCATCAGATTTTCTAAGTCTATACGTAAGGGTATGGGGCACTCCCGTGAAGTAAGTAAATAGATATTTTAAATCTTATTTACTCTGGTGTACAAAACAGGGCGAAAGAAGTAGATAATTCTGACGTTTCAGTAACACAACAGCAGCCGGCTCATTCTGGTTCGCCCTTCGTTTTTTTGGGCTGAGTTTGGGGTCAAAAGCAAGTTCTAAGTGTTTACGTAGTTACAATCACTGTAGGCACTACACAGAGAGATAGAGTTCGATGGTAGGGAAACGAATAGGTTTTTGTGTGTCAGAACTTCCCTCTGTGCCAGTTCCAGCAAACACTTACCAGAGCCTCCCCAAGCCGCTATACAGTAGGTTATGATAGAGTGCGCCAAGACCGAGTAAACTGTTTTCAGAGTATGAAAGTCGGTAGAAGACTCAATTTTTGTAATAAAAATATTAATTTCCCGACCCGTGTCACCAGTGATCCGATGCATCGATCCACCAGATCTGTTCATTCCATGATATAGTACTGTCTATAATAACACCAAGATATTTTATGTTGTTAGTTCGCATACTCATATTACAGCTACAGGAAGTTATTGAACAGCAATTGCAATTCGGCTGTAGGGTGAAGCCGGTTGGGATTGCTGTTGTTGGCGCAAATATGATAAATAATCCAAGTTTGAGATAAGGAGATTACTAGTTAGCCATTTCATAACAACCTGTAAAGCAGATTCCACATAGGAGCGAGTTTCATGCCAATCACTGCCATGAACAAGTTACAGCGTAATTTGCGTACATTATAATCATAATGTAGAGTTTCTTAAACATCATTTACAAAGGTAATTTATATAAACTAAAAAAAGGTAGGTTCAAGGACACCACCCTGTGGGACTCCATAACTAAGGACCTCTTCATTACTGGTAAAGTTACCTATCTTAACAACCTGAGAATGGTCTGTCAAGTAACTCATGAAAATATTGAGAGACAAGCCTCTAATGCTAAATTGTTGCAGTTTAGTGAGCAAGAGGGGACAGAGACAGTGTCAAAAGCCTTAGAGACACGGAACAGAAAAAAGATCTAGGACTGCAATAATTTTTCACGTGCTCGAACCTAAGCAGGCACTATACATATAAGGTGTAAGGGCCTTCGACTTCACCGTTTGAGAATACTTGTAAATGATTCTGAGATAAATTATAAAACGTGCAGGGTGAAGGGACATCGACATCGACGCGCCTGTTAATAACTGACAGTCTACGCTAAGGGTTTAGAATCAGGTACTCAATTAATGGTAAGAGTCCACTGCTCTAAAAATTATGTACTTAGGAAAACATTGTGAGGACACCGACATGTTCTAGAACAAGAAAATCTAAGAGACTCCTACAAATCCGCACTGGGCCCGCGTGGTAGATTGAAACCCACTCCCTCTCACAGAGAGGAGGCCTGTGTCCCAAACAGTGGGAACGTTATAGGGTGGTTAATATGTTTGTTTATACTTGTGCTACTGGCTTAAGGATTCGTTACCTTGGCGGTGTAAAAAAAAGACTAATTTAAATGAACAAGTTTTTATTTATACAATAAGAGCAATGCAAGCGATTCATTGCTCATTATTAGTTTCTGTGAACACAATTTGTAGAAACAGATGAACCTGCACCCAAATTGCGTAACAGACTTTTATCCGAAGGATTTTGAAGGAAATTCCTAATCCATTGCTTCATATGTTTGAAAAAATTACAATAACGTAAATGACGCAATGAATGTAGTGGAACTGTCAAAATGAATGGTATTGCCATTGTAAGTGAGTTACGCAATTATTCCACTGTAATATGTACAGAGGCCAGCACATCAAGTTACCCCAATCTGTCAGATTTTCCTAATTTAATATGAACCTTATTCCTTTGTTCTAAAGTTGAAAATCTATCAAAGAAATTTGACAGATTGGGGTAGGTTGACCTGCTGGCGTCTGTACTATAATAATATTTAAGCATTGCTCTCTTTCTGGGTCCTTGTCACATCATATTTTACACACAACAATGACAGATGTTTTACACATTTCTTCATTTGGAAAGTTACACTAAAAGTTGAGCAATTATTTTGACATATATACCTACCTATTGCCTAATGGAATTATAGGGAGAATAAAAAAAATACGATATTAATGAACCCGTTTATAGGTGTTTAAAAGTATAAAAGTATACGCAAATTGCGTAACATATTTTCAATCACAATCCGAAGGATTTTGAAGGAAATTCCTAATCCATAACCATTGAAAAAATTCTTCTGCTCAGCAACGTAAATAACGCAATTAATGTTGTTGAACTGTCAAAATTGATGGTAATGCCATTGTAAGTACCTAAGTATATCACGCTGTACAATTACCACGCTGATTTCGTTTATTAATATTTGAGATTTTTATTAATATTTTACACGCAACAATGTCAGATGTTTTACATATTTCTTCGTTTGGAAAGTTACACTAGAAGTGAGTATTTGATTATTTTGACTTATACCGAGGCCAGCACATCAAGCTACCCCAATCTCAAAATTCTTTGATAGATTTTCAACTTTATATCAAGGGAATAAGGTTCATATTTCATTGAGAAAATTTGACAGATTGGGGTAGCTTGATGTGCTGGCCTCTGTACATATATGCGTATTGCGAAGGTACCTAATGAAATTATAGGGAAAATCAAAACAATACGATACCTATTAAAAAACTCGTTTATTGGTGGCGTTTAAAACTTCTAAGAGGAAATTCCTATCCCCTTCAGCTGGTAAGGCGTGTATTTGGCGCATTAAATCATCATATATTGTACGTTCACACTGTTCATACAATTGAGGTAGGTGTAATTCGTCATAAAGCTGCTTGATTCGCTTCACATGCTCTGGGTCTTCGCTACCGTAGTATTCTTTGAAGATAGCACGTTGTGCGTCGTTGCAGTGCTGCAGCGCTGTTACTGCCACCCAGGTACATTTGCCTTCTTCGATATCTCTGCCTGTCTTTCCTGTCACGCTATCGTTGACGTAGACGTCCATATAATCATCCTTGTAAGAAAAACAAAATATTTATCGAAATCATACATTTCTTTTAACCTACCTAGGTTCGAATTTCTGTAGAACACCAATCTTTTTTTGATTGATTAGTTTGACAGGCCACCTAGGTATAAATCTCGTTAATGATGATTTTCTTATGGTTAAATTCTTTACTATGAAATTGTTGATGTAGGTACAATGGGCCAAAAAAGTACCGGTTATTGTGAGGGTAGTCATATAGGTTCATATTCTTACCTGACATTGCATAAGTCTCCCAAATTGCATACAAATATTATTTAATTCTTCAGTAGCTTTCTTTTTTCCATTATTTACTAACAAAAGAGGTATAAATATCGGTAACTGGAAGGTGTAGTATGCTGACTTGTTTATAGCAATAGTATTGATTAGCTTCATGTTGAATACATCTAGATTGTTCTTTTCTTTGCTGTAGGTTGACCACAAATCTAAATGTTCACCCACAGTCGATCTGTATGCAGACTGCAAAAAAATCATTATTATTTCTTACTAGCTCTTGCTCACGGCTTTGCCTGCATGGAGTTCGGAAATTATCTTACGGGGATGTACTACCAGGATAAAAAGTACCTATTCTATATTTCCAAACCGAGGTAATTAACGTTGAAATATTGCGTCAGTTAGGTATTTTAAAAAATGGCCGGTCCAAATATTTTCTTTTTTTTTTTATTACAACCTTTTATTTTTAGTTTCACCTGTCCCGGTGTCTGTAATGAAATCTCGGAAATTAAAAATTACTTGTTAATAAACGAACTAAAAAGTTAAAAATAATTTAATTATTATAAGAAATATAACATTTTATAGATACATAACATAGGTAATATTAACAAGTAATAGATAGTAAACTCCTGTTTTTAAAAAAGTTTTTTTTTTCTTTTAATATTTTTCATTGTCGATGCGTCGTCGGCGGCCATCATTGATGCGTGTTGCTCGTATGTATGAACACAAAAGCCCCTTTCCCTCCACAGATTCAGATTCAGATTCAGATTTCCGTACATGTCTATTACCTAAATAGATGATAACTTACCTCATTAAAATATTTTAACAAGTCACCGTAAATAGGTGTTCCCCCAAAGTAAATATCCAGTATATCCAACATGGATTGGTACAGAAGTAAAGCGTCCTTGATACCGGTGAGACCAATATTTGGTTGACGGTGCCAGCACGGCTTGCCACGTCGAATGGTTGCACTATCTGCTATATCGTCCAATATCAGAAATTTTACCTGTAACTGTTAAAATACCTAAGATTTAATCTAACCATAGTACCTAAGGGCAACTAAGTCTGTTTTCAATATTTTCCCAAACAGGTAAGTGCAGGATCTAAAGAAAGCCACAGTATACCTATGTATATACAACGTGTAACGTTAAATGCGCAAAACCTGAAAATAGTTTGTTCTTAATTGACTACTGAATCGATTTCAGTAATTTTTAATATACTTACCTAGGTTTTTTTTTTCAAAAATTATGTACCTAAGTAAGTATTTTGCCATACTATCCGCCGATTGAACCAAAGAAAATTAAGTCTTATTTTGTTGTAATTTTGAATTTAGAAACTAATGTTAGGGTCAACACGATTTTCTTAATAAAAATAGTAAGCTTTAAAAAAAATAGTTTTGGTCATTGTATTATGCTTTTAACTCAATGCTCTAATTGGGGTGAATGATGTTTTGCGCATACACTTTCACTGCCACTGACACAACTGTCGTGTTCTCGTTAATTTTCTCGAGGTGCCGGCAACACGCCTGGCGTGTATTTAATATTTTATCGATATTTCAGTCATTTTGCTGTATTTTCTACTGAAAATGATAGCATAGTTTTATAACTTCATATATTCACCGGCGATTTGTAGGCGGCATCGCTAAGGACAAGGTAAAAACCACGGTGGCAGTGAAAGTGTTAACGTTACACGTTATTGTATAATGGTTTACCATTTCTGTACACCAGCCTAGAACGCGAGCAGAATGCTGCGTTTCTTCTGAGAAGTTATCAGGTTCTTCAAACATTCTGTATCCAATGGAAACCATCAATCCTCTGCCTAGTTTCCCTCCACCCAACGTGTATTCTAATAACTGTAACAAAAATTAAGCAATTTAGGTAGGTATTAGTTTCAGGTTAGATAGGTATTATTTTTAATTTGCTAGATTAAGTTTCAACTACCTACTATTAGGTTATTTTTTATAATATTATAGCTGCATAAATAAATAATCCATATCAATAAAATGGGTCTTGGCAGTAAAGCCAAAAATGCTCGAAACGAAACCAAAAAGCGCAGATTGACGCAGCCGGAGGAGAACACCCCAGAAGGGAAGAGTTTTTATTATTACAAGCAACTCGGAAAGCTGAATTCGACACCTCCATGCAATAACATCGTAACTCACTTTTTGTGATTTTACAGGAGACCGATTTTAAAGTTTGAAAAGTTATAGCAAACTCAAAAACACCTCGTACAATTTTTGAAGCTGGCTCTATTTAATATACACACATCAAAAGTGTCTAGGGATCAAGCATTTTTATGCGGATTTCTTGAGATTGAGATGTGGCTTTGTAATAAATTTATGATTTTATAAATTTATATGGATCCTTTTTGGTGCATTTCATAATTTGAATCAGGAACTGTGAATCAAATTCGAGTAAAAGATGAAAATCAGCTGTCAATATTTTCCCTATAAAAACATACAACGCATTGAAGACATTATTAGTGCTACTGTTTCCCTACTACTGATTAAAACCAACGTTATTATGGAGCGGCGACGTCATTTAAGCAGGGAAGAAATGCTCAGAGCCGTGGGAATGATAGAAGCTGGTTCCCGGCAACGTACTGTGGCTTTAGCTCTGAATACAAGTCAGAGTGTTATCAGTCGACTTTGGACACGTTACCGAAGCACTGGTACCGTGGTTGAGCGCCATGGAGGACGGTATCGCTGCACCACACGGAGACAAGACCGATACATTCAAATCTTAACTCGAAGAGCTCCAACAATAACCGCCATGATGTTAGCCGTGAGGCTTCATCACTCTTCAGGGAACTTAATTAGCGACCAAACAGTCAGAAACCGCTTGCATGAAGTGAACCTTCATTCCCGAAGACCGCTACGGGTACCACCTATAGCAATGCACAATCGTAGGATTCGATATCAATGGGCTCTTGAACACAGAAATTGGGCAGAAGAACAATGGCGTTTCGTGTGCTTTTCTGATGAGTCTCGTTTTGGTATGAGACCGGATACAAGACGTATACGACACTGGAGAACCCCTGGACGCCAACAGCGATTAAAATCCTGCCAGGAAGTCCATCCTTATAGTGGTGGAACCATCATGGTATGGGCGGGTATTTGGATCGGCGGAAGAACTGAGTTGATTTGGATCAGAGGCAACCTCAACGCTCAAATTTATGCTGAGACGATTGTATCAGACGTCATCGTTCCTCTACAAGTGCAAATCGGTCCCTTATTTCAGTTAATGCATGATAATGCACGACCGCACACCGCAAGAGTTGTAAGACAGACTCTCGCCGCAGCTAACATCAATGTCCTGCCCTGGCCTGCTCAGTCGCCAGACTTGAACCCGATTGAGCATGCATGGGATATGCTACAGAGAAGAGCTCTGCCGAATATGGAGGGTATCCAGTCGCAAGAAGACCTTTTTTTGTTGTTGCAACGAACATGGGCGGCCATTCCACAGCGTGATTTGGATGAACTCATTTTGAGTATGCCAAACCGATGTTCTTGTGTTGTTAGTGTTCGCGGTAGAAACACGGATTATTAATTGTTTAAGTTACCCAATAAAATTTTAGAGAAAACTGTTATTTCAGTCTTTTTTTCGAACTTTTGTGTTAGTGGTTCAAATGTCAAAAATCCCTTTATTAGGAAAATGGCAAATTTCTTTATTAATGCAAAGGTGACTTGGTTTATCGTTACTGTGACAAACGAAAACACTTTATTTGATGAATCCTTAAAGAAAATTTTAATTAATATCAATCAGGAGAAAAGTTATTGCAAAAATATATGTTGATCCCTAGACACTTTTGATGTGTGTAGTTTAGGCGGACTATAAATGGGTATGGTTAAGTTGTAAAAGAAAAATTGTTTTCATGGGTTTTCATGACTAACGTGAAAAACAAAACAGTGAAATGACATATAAGTTACGAGGACAAACATTGTATGTCTGAGTTACAATTTAGTTTTTTTGTAGTTTAATTTATTTTTGTGATCAGATAATTGTAACTCCAAGGCGCAGTTACATAAAATGTTTTTATATTTTAGAAACGAAAGGGAATAGAATTACAATGATGGTACAGAAAAAATGCATTTTTTTTACATAACAATGCCGTTGTAACTCAATTTTTGGAAAAAAGTGAGTTACGATGTTATTGCATGGAGGTGTCGAATTACGCAGCTAAGAAAGCTCCCAAGAAATAAGATGCGGCGTCCAAGGCTTCGCTGACGTCTTAGCAAACTTCTGTGAGACGTGCGCGGAATGCGCAGTGCAGTGCTGAGTCTCGTGTGAATGAGACTCCAGAAAAACGATCATCTAGACTCGCCAGGTCATATTTAAAGTCATGGTTCAATATCATTGAAGTAACACGGTACCAAATTCGAATCGATAGGACATGAGGAAGTTAGTCAGATCCGCTCATAAACTAGAAAAGAGCTGATGGTCTTCAAACGGCTGATCAGGTCATGGTTACCTTACCTTAAACTGTCAATATCATTGAAGTAACGCGGTACCAAATTTCGAATCGATCGGACATAAGGAAGTTAGTCAGATCCCCGCCAAGGCCGCCCATTGTATATTTTGTAGTGTTTGATGTATCTTTACTCGTTGTATTTTTGTGGTGTACAATAAAGTATATATGAATAAATAAATCCCCTCATTAACTAGAAAAGAGCTACGATACCACAGACAGACACGTTAAACTTATAACACCCGCTCTTTTTGAGTCAGCAAGAAAGCTGCTGGCAGTTTTACGGTGAAATATTTTCCTGCAAGAAATGTGATTGGTTGGAGCCAAGGGCGCATCCAGCCTTCGAGTTAGGGGGGGTGTCACATAGTCGACGTCCAGGTAATGTAGGCATTCAGGTATAGACATTTTACAAAATTTTAATAATGACAAAAAAAATAAGTGTAATATGCGTTATTATACTCAACATGGGCTTTGCACCCGGCAGGATTAGGTTTTTTTTTTTTTGCATTTTCACCTCCTCGATACCTATAATGCTATAGAATGTAGTGTGCAAAGCGGGCGAGGCGAGCTTAGCAAAATATTTGCACCCCGTCTCGGGATTCGCGGTTGAAACCTTACCGCGAATTCCGAGACGGGGTGCAAAAATTCTCACGGAAATAGTTGTTTTGTCGACTTATGCAGAAAAATTTGAGAGTCTGAAAAATATATGATGATAAAATTGTAACACACCGCCTTATGTAGGTACAGAGGCAAGCACATCAAGCTACCCCAATCTGTCAGATTTTCCCAATTGAATATGAACCCTATTCCTTTGTACTAAAGTTGAAAATCTATCAAAGAAATTTGACAG
Source organism: Globia sparganii (assembly GCA_949316385.1). Taxonomy (NCBI): domain Eukaryota; kingdom Metazoa; phylum Arthropoda; class Insecta; order Lepidoptera; family Noctuidae; genus Globia; species Globia sparganii. The sequence goes on from OX438670.1 coordinate 9,819,470, forward strand.
ATTGGGGTAAGTTGACCTGCTGGCGTCTGTACGTAAGGTTAATTTTTGAACACTCATACATAAATAGGAGTTATTTTGTCGACTTATGCAGATAGTTTGAGGATATAGATCCATCGAAAACTTTAGCAGTTTAAATGAAGTTTAAATGCATTTATATTTTGCACTAGCTTCTGCCCGCGACTTCGTCCGCGTAAAATTTTTTGTTTCGCCGACCCACCCCGTCGCCGGCCTGCGCTATTACTTCGACAAATGATGTCAAGGGCAATTTTGTTCAAAATTAAATACTGGTGATGAATAACGTATTTATTTGGATAAGGATTAATATCATGTTTATAATAACACCTTCGCAAATAATGCATTATTTTAGAACAAATTTGGTTATCATAAAAAAGGTTATAGTGACCAACCTTAAAACCTTACCTTAGTGGCTAACCTTAAAAGATAGACATGCTGTCGCGGACTTTTTTTTAGAACTTTTAAAGGGGAACAATAATTCTGTCATACATGATTTTTGCGAAACTTTAAGGTGCAGCGCAGACGGCAAACTTTTTGTGCGATCGAGTCTGCGGCGCACAAAAAGTCTGCATGGCGCGCAAAAAGTCGGTCGCGGATTTTTCACAGACTCAACGCACACGACGCACATCTTCGATCATTCTGTCGGCAGAGCTGTAGGGACGTAGACGCTATAGAAATCGTGCAGAGATCGCGAAGTATTATTTTGATAATAAATCGCGCCATGATAATAGATCGCGTGCGTTACGTCCACCCCTAGCAAATGCAGATTGCCGACTAAAGTGTGCGCCGTCTGCGTTAGCGCGCGTTGAAGCAAACGTTCCATTTTTTTCACAGACTTTTTGTGCGGAGCGGCGCGGCGCGGCGCGGCGCGGTCTGCCCGAATTACACGGATTTTTTGTGCGCCGGACTTTTTGCGTGTCGTGTGCGCTACTGCATATAATTGCATAGGTTCTGTTTTCACAGACTAAAAAGTGCGTCACGGATAGTCTGTCGTCTGCGCTGCACCTAACCGTTTACGCAGCGCACGCAGCGGAAGCTCTCAATAGGAAAAAAATCCCCCGATTATGTTTCAAAATCGGGGGATTTTTTTCCTATTCTTCATTGGTGCTCCGCTCCTATTGATGATATATAGCCTTCCTCGATAAATGGGCTATCTAACACTGAAAATATTTTCAAATCGGCGCGTTCAAACAAACAAACAAACTCTTCAGCTTTATAATATTATTATATTATAATTATTATATAATCTATATATATAAAAATGAATTGCTGTTCGTTAGTCTCGCTAAAACTCGAGAACGGCTGAACGGATTTATCTTATCTTGGTCTTGAAATGTTCGTGGAGGTCTAGGGAAGGTTTAAAAGGTGAGAAAAATCAAACAATTCCTGGGAAAACCCTACAAAAACAGCCCTTTTCTATTTCCCATAAAAACGTTTTCTAAATAAAATGTAGAGTCAATTGTCTTTTATTTATCGATTGAAGCAGTACGAAGTCTGCCGGGTCAGCTAGTATAGTATAGATATGTACTTGTACGGGCCTTCAGTTCCAAACTGCTTCTTACTGAATATAAATCTTGACCGTGTTTGGGATTTGATTAAAAAGTAACTGCTTAAGATTAGGGGCCCCCAGATATGGGGTCCTCTATGACGGGGGTCCGAAGCGGTTTGTCTTGACACTATTCTAGGGCATTTAATTTCTATGTCTAATTGCTTAGCTACCTAGGTACTTCTTTTGCCTCTTCAAAAAGCTGTCGGTAAACTGTGTCCGCGTGTTCCCTTTTTTGTCATAAGACATTCATTTAAAGCGCCAAAATCAAATTTCGAAGCTTGCGAATAATATTTTTTCACAATGGACGAACTGGGGCATCATAAAATTTTATTATAAGTACGCATTACATCACGTTATGCATGCATCACGTATTATGCGTGTCGTTCGCGTATCTGTTTGCCATCATACAAATCAGGTTTTTATTTTATTAAAATGTATCAATGAGATTTTAAAAAATATCAGTGTTCGACATAGACCCAGCCCAATACTTAGAGGGGGTCATGCATGACGCCCATGACCGCCCCTTCTGGATCCAGTCTTGGGTTGGACACACAGGAAACGGTGCATGACTGCATTAGCGTCTATCGTCGATTACCTGAAGGCCAATTCTCGTAATTTAAAACGTTCATAATCTAGTCGCAGTCTCATCTCAGCGACAAAGAAATGTCAAAGATTTGTCAAAATGTAAGGAAATTAGAGGCATTTTTGACAGATTGAGACTGAGATCAGACTGTGAACGTTCTTAAAATTAGGAGAATTGCCCCTCTGGTGTCTATTACTGTGCGACTCTTACTATACGTGTCGCACGGTTTCTAAGTGATTTTGAATCCGAACTGACAGGAAACACAAAATTGAGAAAATTGCGGGAGTCGCGGGCCTGCAACCAACTTTGATCCTTAATTTCGCCACTTGTTTAAAAAATATGGATAATATACTAACCTTTTTCATCCAACTTCCAACTTCAGGCAGTTCAGATAACTTAGGACTGGTCGCTACGGAGTTTATGACTTCGGGCAGGGCGTCAAGAAAAGCTTTCCTTTCCGTGTTCATGTTAAAAGTTGGTACACCTGAACTCCTATGCATATGTCTGAACTGGTTGTAAAACAATGTATTACGACGGAATAACTTAGCCATTGCTCTGACTTGTCAGGTAAATTCACGTATAAAAAATGAGGATACAAAAAATATTCTGAAATATATAGCTACTGGAAGCTTCTCACAGTCATTTATAAGGCAGAAACATGCATTGTTAATAAGATGTGGGTATAACCTTCCTAATACCTATTTAGACTTTGGCTTTGCTCGCTGGGATTTCGGAAAGCGACTCCATACTGCAACAATTGGGCGTTTGTTTTAATTACCAAGCGAACTGTGGGCATATTTGCTTTGTTATCAGACCGTGCATAATAATCACTTATGCTTTGGACTAGTTTCAACGATGATTTATTAGGCAAACATTTAATGGAGCCTTTAAAAACTTATTGACCTTTTTATATATTACTAGCTGACCCCGCAAACATAAAAAATAGATAGAAGCCGATTCTCAGACCTACCCGATATGCACACAAAATTTCATACAAATCGGTCCAGCCGTTTCGGATTAGTATGGTAACTAACATTGTGACACGAGAATTTTATATAATAGAAAGAAGATAATTACTTTTTGTGCTTCTAAAAATGTAGGTTTTTTAAAATTAAATGTGCTCCATTTAAATTTCCGGGCCTTTCTCAAAGTTGGTCGCAGTAATTAAGCTAGGGCACCCCGACCTAATGAATAGGTTAGGTAGCTGTGACCTTTGACTGCAACCGAGCACGAGCCGAGTAAGCGCTTCATCCAAGTTGGTCACAGTTAATTGGATATTTAGTATTTTAGTACAACAAAATTGGAATTACCTATTTGAGACGCATAAAAAACTTTTTAACAAAAAAAAAAAAACAACCGACTTAAAAAAAAACACCACAAAGTGTAAAATAACTTTAATTTTAATTTCGGAAGTCGGTGTCTTTGGTTTTGTATTTACGTTTTTGCCAGCGACTTCCAAAATTAAAATTAAAGTTATTTTACACTTTGTAGTGTTTTTTTTTTGAAGTCGGTTGTTTTTTTTTGTTAAAAAGTTTTTATTTTTTACTTTTTATAGTCAGAGTGCATCTCATGACAATTCCAATAAGCCCAAACACGGCTAGAATACATGGTTTTATTACGAAGTTCCGGTACCTACCTTCCAGATTCATCATCAGATCGGTTTGATGGTACCATTTTCGTCAGAACCATTTATTTAAATTTGCTTCGTCATAGTCGCTTAACTATATCTTATCGCCACCCGTGAAATACTTATTATCATTGAAGAGCTCCTGTGGCTATCTGTGGTCTCCTTCATCAGTTCCACTTCACCAAATTATACTTTTTGAATGCAAATGCTTGACATGTTCATGAAAATACCAAAATTTCTATATGTATGCCTATAATATTTGAGGAGTTCTCTCAATTCCTCATGGATCCCATCATCAGAACTGGATTTTGACAAAAATGGGACCAATCTGGAAGCATAAATCCTTTCAAATTAAAAAAAAAATTCCAAATCGGATCAGAAATGACGGCGTACTGAGGTAACAAACATAAAAAAAAAAAAAATACAACCGAATTGATAACCTCCTCCTTTTTGAAGTCGGTTAAAAAGAGTCACATTTCTAATATTAGTGTCCATTCGTATTTTTAGGGCAGCAAAATGTCAATTATTTTTATTTGGGGTTCGATAAATACATGCCGAATGCCGATTTATAGGCTCACTGAGGGATATAGGTACATACGGAGATACTTTACTTTTTACCTGTAGGTAATTTACGGCATAAGGATAATGTCTAGAGATGCACCGAAATTCGTTTCACGTTCGGTATTACCGAAGTTCGGCAGCTTTTACCGAACTTCGTCTCCGGCCGAATTTTGGTTAGAACTGCCGAATGTCGGCTTAAATTAATTTTAAATAAGAAATGGAAAAGTGAAAAGAAATTTATTTTAAACTGAAATCTACATCAAATGATGATTTGTAAGTAAATGGGTAACAACATCATGTATCAAAAATATGCTTTATTAAAATTATCAATTGTAATATTATTATTTATCAGCAAGGTAACATAACATTCTGGGTGACCGCGGGTGGGGAGCGGGACGCGCGCGTGAGTGAAATTACAAGCCACGACGAGGAACGAACACGATCTGACCTGCCGATCGATTCTGTAAAAATCTCACCGTGATAACTTAGGTGAAGTGAGCGTGAAGTGAGCATCAATAGAGGCAATCCGTAACATCAGGTGAAACGACAGCTCACTTCACCTTATTTTTCACGGTGAGATTTTTAGAGAATAGCACTGCTGTTCATTGAGCAAAAGCGCGCGAAATGTAACCGAAGTTCGGCCGAACTTCGGCTTCGGTACATATTTAAACCGAACATTCGGCCGAAATCGACATTCGGCAGGACCCAGGGTGTCTACTCCGAAGTGACACAATCGAATGATCGGAACCGACCGACACACGGCCGAACCGAATATTGTTGTCCTACTACGAAAAAGGTTCGGATAGGCTCAGTTTGATCGGGACCATAGTCAATGTTCGAAAAGAGTGTCGGACCGAACGAAATGTAGTGCTAGAGGTGAAAGTTCTATCGATATGTTTTTATTGGTCGTTAATACTCATTTCGATATAATTGAACTATTGAAATACAGAGTAAAATTATTTTTTATAGTAAGAAAATAGAACTTTACTTTTAATTCAATATTTATACCTAAGAACATTGTATTATTTCTCGAAAAAACAATATATTTGTAGCTGGCATACAAACTGCTTTGCCGATTGTCAAAATAAATAGAATAAAAAGAAAAAGGATAAAAGTCAAAGGATGACAAGTAAACAAATAAGGAGAAAGAATAAAATTTTATAATTGCAAAATTTAGACAAAATACTTTTAAACCAAATCTTGTCTGTCGCTATCGCTATAGCGATAACCGTATTTTGGTTGTTTATCGTCAAGTTCTGGCTGAAGTGTAAAGTGTTAAAGTCAAGTTATGAGATGTATACAAAAAACAAGCTAAATATAATAGAAACTATATAAATTATTCACTTTACGCGTGTTAAAGTGCCCCTTGAGTTTATCGTTTTCTCATGTTCGTATTCTGGAAGTTTGGAAATGAATGTAATGAACAAAATTCTGCAAGAACAAGTCACCATGTCCAGACCAACAGCGCCACAAATTGATGCTCTCCTCATCGAGATTTAGCTCAAGCCATCTTGAGGGGCATCGACGGTCGTACGCTGAATCATCGACTGTGGGAAGAAATTTGCACCACACTGAATGCTATATTATTTTAGTTTTACTTATTACTATACCTACTTCTTGAAGATTAGTTCTAGTATTGTAAAAAATATATTTTATTAATTATTTTCTAATGATTGCATCAGTCTTTCCCTTTCTCTTTGTACCCTCCTCAAAGCATCTGTGACAAATGTAGGAGGCTGATATGTCACTTGCCGCCTTGCCGGGAGTTATCCGATTCTAAATCATCTTGGGTTAACACCGGAGCACATGTGTGCATAAGGCCCGGTGTGAGTGCTCCGGTGTTAACCCAAGACACATTGAATGATGGACATTTGGGATAGTCAAGAATAAAGATTATTCTTGACTATCCCAAATGTGCATCATTCAATGGAGGAGCGGGCTCGCTTGTGCACAGCATTAAACCTGCCTTTTGGGCTGTCTTCCACAAGTCAAAATGAAATATTATCGCCCCACAGAGCATTGATGAGCTGCCCCGAGCGTAAAAATTCAAGATAACAAGAATGATTAATTGTTATTATATTGCTAATAATATGCTAGTCTAGTATTTTTAGTCTTTATTCATATTAAATAACAATATTTAACATATATGTTTACAATAAAAAAATCTAGAACATAAACCTTAAAAAATATAGGTTGGTACATTTTCCTTACACAAATCTTTTAATATCTTCCGAATGCGTGGTCCGATATACATAAATCTAATTGGAATATTAGTTTTATGCGTAACTCTATCATTTGAGACTAAATTTATTTAAATATCTACATAAACAAGAAATCACATTTTCAAGTTACGTAATTATATGACAATCCTTACATATCCAAAAAATGCCTTACAAAATTACTTTAATTCAGTGTTATTGGATTAAAATATGAAAACTAATAATAAAACTAAGCTAGATAAACTAATCACAAACAGATAGACTTCAAATTAAACAAAATCTCTTTAGATAGTGAGTGGACTGCTGTGGAAAACGTAGATCTTACATCTACGTTTTATGTATCAAAAATGCTTTTGTAGCAGGCTCAATTCCATGGCTATTATACTTTCGGGGTAACAGGGGCACTATATCCTGGCTGACTGAGTCTGTAATTAGCTACAAACTCAAGGTCGGGCACTAAATTGTTAATGAAGGAGTCACGAAGTCTTCTGCGATTCCTTCTACGCTCCAAATGCTCTTCTTTGGGAGCCTCTTCCAGTGAACGCATACGTACTGCCATTTCGCTACAATTTCAAGTATAGCACATTCATTTTAACACTTTGAACACATATTAAACTCAATAAAATTGTAATAATTCAAACTTACGATACTCAAAAGATAGCTATTTTGCTGTCGTGTATTTTGACATTAATTTCACGACGTAACTCTTGTCAAACTCAAATTATCGGTCAGTCTTTTCTCGTTCAGGGGGTCTACTCCGAAGTGGTAAATTTATCCTATCGGCCTCGTATCGGCCGAATGTTCGGTCATTTCCTACTACGAAGTTCATTCTATTTGGTTCGGTCGGTACCGATCCGACTGAACTTCATTTTGACACTTGTTGTATCGTTACCCTACTCTGAACGAGAAAAGACTGACCGATAATTTGAGTTTGACAAGAGTTACGTCGTGAAATTAATGTCAAAATACACGACAGCAAAATAGCTATCTTTTGAGTATCGTAAGTTTGAATTATTACAATTTTATTGAGTTTTATATGTGTTCAAAGCGTTAAAGTGAAGCTGTCATACTTGAAATTATAGCGAAATGGCAGCACGTATGTTTTTGGTGGAAGAGGCTCTCAGAGAAGAGCGTTTGGAGCGCAGAAGGAATCGCAGACGACTTCGTGACTCCTTCAATACTAATTTAGTGCCTGACCTTGAATTTGTAGGGAATTACAGACTCAGTCGAACCCTTTTTGAAGAACTCTGCCAGGACATAGTGCCCTTGTTACCCCGGAAGCATAATAGCCGTGCAATTGAGCCTACTACAAAGGTGTTTTGATAATTAAATAAAACATAGACATTAGTTGTTTGTACTATAATAAGTTCTATCATATTATTAGAAACATAACAACCATTAATCATTCTTAAATTTTAGATACTTATTGCCTTAAATTTTTATGCTCGGGGCAGCTATCAAGGCTCTGTGGGACAGAATGATGATGCTCCAATGGCCCAGCAAACCGTCTCCCGATGTATAAGAGACGTGTCATTTGCAATGAATACACCTGAAATACTCAGAAAATATATAAAATTTCCACAAAATGCAAATAAAAGAAATGTCATCAAGAGGAAGTGAGTTAAAAAGTTTATTAATTCTAAGGCCGTTTACGCATTATGCCGCAGCTGCAGCGGTGCCGCCGCCACCGCGGCGCCGCTGCATCAGTCTCCCTTGGATTTGTATGAACCCTACACACGGCGCCGCTGTGACGGCGGCGATGCCATGTGTAAGGGTTCAGACAAAGCCAAGGGCAACCAATACAGCGGCACCGTGGCGGCGGCGGCGCCTCTGCAGCTGCGGCATAACGTGTCAACACTGTAATACCTATATTTTGTCATTATAGTCGAGATCTCTTCCTTAAATGTAACTTTAGATTCAAATTATGTTGTTTATTCACAGATTCCATGGAAAATATAATTTACCGGGTGTGATTGGGTGTATTGATTGCACACACGTTGCGATTGTAAGGCCCTGTGAGCATGAGGAGCGGTTTTTTAATCGAAAACATTTCCACTCTATTAACACCCAAGTGGTAAGTCATTTTATGAAAAAATTACTAGATTTTGAGGAACATCATACATTCAAAGAGTCATAAGAGTATGTACCTATTCTAGATATGCGACTCTGACAATGTCATCCTACATGTGGATGCTACTTTTAGTGGAGCCACGCATGATGCGTTTATTTGGTCTCAATGCGAGATCAAGGAGCACCTGGAGAGTCTCACTGAGACAGCATATCTGTTAGGCAAGTATAAATTAGATGGTCATTTTTAAAATACACTATACATAAAATTAATAAAAATTAACTAATAATATTTCACTTTGACAGGTGATTCAGGGTACCCTTTAAGGGAATATCTGCTGACACCAATAGGTAATGTTCTAGAAGACAGTTCAGAAGGCAGGTTTAATGCTGTGCACAAGCGTGCCCGCTCCACAATTGAACGCACGTTTGTGTTACTCAAGGGTCGATGGAGGTGTCTCTTGGCAGCGAGGGAGCTACACTACGATCCAGAAAGAGCAGGCAGGATAATCTTGTCCTGCTGTGTTTTACATAATATGTGCATAAAGGCTGGAGTGACTGCTCCGGAGTTGACCCAAGACGATTTTGAATCGGAGAACTCCCGGCAGATTACATACCAGCCTGCTACATCTGCCACAGATGCTTTGAGGAGGGGACAAAGAGAGAGGGAAAGATTAATACAATTATTAGAAAACTATTAATAAAATATATTTTTTAATAATCTATACCTACTTATTTACATCTTTATTATTTTGTAGTCAGTAGAAAAAACAAATTATTATATGAACAACAGTACAAACACAATGTAATTATTTTGTAGTCAACAGAAAAAATATATTATTACATGTACAACAGCACAAACACAATGTAATTATTTTGTAGTCAACAGAAAAAATATATTATTACATGTACAACAGCACAAACACAATGTAATTATTTTGTAGTCAACAGAAAAAATATATTATTACATGTACAACAGCACAAACACAATGTAATTATTTTGTAGTCAACAGAAAAAATATATTATTACATGTACAACAGCACAAACACAATGTAATTATTTTGTAGTCAACAGAAAAAATATATTATTACATGTACAACAGCACAAACACAATGTAATTATTTTGTAGTCAACAGAAAAAATATATTATTACATGTACAACAGCACAAACACAATGTAATTATTTTGTAGTCAACAGAAAAAATATATTATTACATGTACAACAGCACAAACACAATGCAATTATTTTCTAGTCAACAGAAAAAATATATTATCTATACTAATATTATAAAGAGGAAAGATTTGTATGTATGTTTGTAACGAATTGGCTCAAAAAGTACTGGACCGATTTTAAAAATTCTTTCACCATTTGAATGCTACAATATCACTGTTTGATATAGGCTTTTTTAATTGTAAGAAAAAAATAAATGTCCACCCGTACGAAGCCGGGACAGGCCGCTAGTTATTACAGTCAACAGCAAAAGTAGATGATGAAAATCAGAAATTCAATACTAATGAACGGAGTTCGCGTCAGAACTGTATGGCGTCGAAGTAGTAAATGTTTGGTATAATTTACAATCACATACTTTTAAATCACTTCGACGCCACACAGTTCTGACGCGAACTCCGTTCATTAGTATTGAATTTCTGATTTTCATCATCTACTTTTGCTGTTGACTGTACAATCCCGAGAATAAACAAAAAACATAATATTGAATATTATATTTTTTTATTTATACTCGGAATTGTAAAAGTTCTTTGATCTGCTGCATATGCCCGCACAACTCAACAATAGCCGCCCGTATGCCAGCTAGTTCCTGGTTCCTCTGTTCTTCGAGGACCAAACGAAGTTCTTCCGATCTGAAGATTCTGTCGCGCACAGAGCTTTCAGATCGAAGCGCAGTACGCCGCCGAGATTCTCTGCGCTGTCGTGTGGCTGTAAAATGACAAAACAATAAAGTTTCAGTTTTGGAACGTAGACGAGGAAAAAGGAGTATGTAAGAATTTTAGCAGGTGGCGTTCTTTCGTATCTGCTACCCCCATGGGCAAAAAAAGCTAATTTATTTTACATAGACGCACTCCGCGTTTATATAAAATCAGTAAGAAAAAGAAAGATAAGTATTAAATGCTTTACTTTAAAATTAAACAATGGCCCTTACAAGTAAGTTGGCTGCGTGTTGTTGAGGCATTGCTGACGGGTATGGCTGAAGGTTGCTGCCTTGGTTGTTGCTGCGTCTGTGTTTCTGTTGGAAAAAGATGTGCAAACAATAAGTATATAATAAAATATGTATACTGTGTGTTATAATGAAATTGGAGTATTATTTAGTTGCACACATACCACTTGGTAAACTAAGGCCCCTTTCTTGACTGGATGGCGTATCAGCAGAGGCAGCAGCAGATGTCTCTTGAGGTGGCTGGAAATATATAGCTTTTAATATAAATTGTCACTGATCATCAGCCACTGGGAGACATTTGTATTGAAAAATTTAATATATTACTTTTAATAGATAGAAAATAATACATACATGCTCAACAAAAGCTTGTGATCTTGCTGAGGTCTGCGGCTCACCAAATCCATCTCCCATAATAGACACAATTTTAAGTTCCCATTGGGAGAGGGAAGGAGCCGTAGATGGTCCACCTCCTGTGGCAGACGCAGACCGCCGTGCAGCTGCCAATGCCTTCTTTGCCAGATGCTTTTTATCAGTCCACACCTATAATAAATTAACAATGTAAATGTAATGACGTGTAAATTTACACAAGCACTTAATAAATCAATTAAGTCTTACCTTTTGCCACTGTTTTGTCGTTTTAGTGCACCCACCCATAGCATTCAGCGTGGTGCAAACATCTTCCCACAGTCGACGACTTTGCGCACGACCGTCGACGCTCCTCAAGTTTCCTTGAGCTAAATCTCGATGCTCCTCAAGGAAATTGAGGAGAGCATCAATTTGTGCCGCTGTTGGTCCGGACATCGTGACTTATTCTCACAAATATAATGATCACTATAATGTAGTAATTGTTGATATTATACAATCGAATACTTGTAAGCACGGCTACACATCAAGCTATACATATCCAGTATAAGCCGACTTCTTATTGTACGAAAAAACTATACAATGCCAGGTCAGCTAAAACTGGAAATTTATAGCTTGATGTGTAGCCGTTTGTACAAATCTCTTTAATATTACACTCGAGACCACTTTCATTATCTCTTAGAGAAAAAAAATGCCATATTTTGACTTTTCCCGCTGTTTTCATCAATAATCGTCTATGGGTTGCCACAAGTCAAAAGCATAAAATGTTTAAAAATAATATAGCATTCAGCGTGGTGCAAATTTCTTCCCACAGTCAATGATTCAGCGTACGACCGTCGATACTCCTCAAGTTGCCTTTTTTTTTTTTTTTTTTTTCAGGATGGGAAATCATCGAATGACCCCTCCCGCTCTGGGTGGAGCAGAAGGGAGTGTCAGACTCTTACTGACTAAAACCCACCCGTGTTCCTTCCTTAGCCCTTTGTGTTCCGGGGTAGCGGTAACCCTTTCGGACAATCCCGCTGCCCCGGCAGGCTTCGGCCCTTTCGGGCCCCTTCCTTTATGCTGACATCTCTTTGAGGCGCGCGTGGAACACGTACGCGCCGTCCGGCACGGGCCTGGTCCTGATCGGACGGAGAGTTACCCATTACTCTCCGCCCGCAGGCCCGCGCCTACGGTGGCCGGGAGTCGTCTCGCGGCTCCCGACGCCCGGAGCGTCTCCCGCGGCGGCTGGGACGTGAGGCCCTTTCCCTCAACCGTCCCGCCACCTCCTTCGCTAGCATGACTGCTTCGCAGAAGGAGGTGACTGCCTCCCACTCCCTCTCGCCCCGGACCATGGCCTGAACCAGGGCCGGACGCGAGAGGTCGCCGCCGCCGCCGATCGCCTCTGCGAGAACACGGCGGTGCTCCGCCCAATTGGGGCATACCGCCACCGTATGCTCCACCGTGTCCTCCGGGCGACCCTCACAGTGGTGACACCCGGGCGTTTCCTCCCGCCCGATGATGTGCAGGTACCTCCCGAAACACCCGTGTCCGGTGAGGACCTGCGTCAGGCGGTAGGTGAGGGCGCCGTGGCGCCTCTCTAGCCACTCCTCAAAGAGGGGTCTTACCGCCACTATCGTGGCGTGCCCACTCCTCAAGTTGCCTTGAGCCAAAACTCGATGAGGAGTTCTTGCAGAATGTTTGTTCATAACTTTCATTTCCAAACTTGCAAAATACGAACATGAGAAAAGATAAACCCAAGGGGCATTTTATCATGCGTAAAGTGAATAATTTATGTAGTTTATAGTATATTTAGCTTGTTTTTTGTATACATCTCATAACTTGAGTTTAACACTTTATACCTCAGTCAGCATTTGACGATAAACGACCGAAATACGGTAATATCTATAGCGATAGCGACACACGAGATTTTGTTTGAGTTTTTAGTTACTTTTTCAAAATTTTGCAATAATAAAAATCTCAATCTCTCCCCTTGTTTGTTTACTTGTCATCCTTTGACTTTTATCCTTTTTCTTTTTATTCTTTTTATTTTGACAATCGGCAAACCAATATGTACGCCAGCTACAATTATGTTTTTTTTTCGAGAAATATTACAATGTTCTTAGGTATAAATATTGAATTAAAAGCAAAGTTCTATTTTCTTACTATAAAAATAATTTTACTCTGTATTTCAACAGTTCAATTATATCGAAATGAGTATTAATGACCAATAAAAACATATCGATAGAACTTTCACCTCTAGCACTACATTTCGTTCGGTCCGACACTCTTTTCGAACATTGACTATGGTCCCGACCGAACTGAGTCTATCCGAACCTTTTTCGTAGTAGGACAACAATATTCGGTTCGGCCGTGTGTCGGTCGGTTCCGATCATTCGATTGTGTCACTTCGGAGTAGACCCCCAGAGTAGGGTAACGATACAACTAGTGTCAAAATGAAGTTCAGTCGGATCGGTACCGACCGAACCAAATAGAATGAACTTCGTAGTAGGAAATGACCGAACATTCGGCCGATACGAGGCCGATACGATAAATTTACCACTTCGGAGTAGACCCCCGATTCGGTGCAACACTAATAATGTCCCTATGCATTTTAATAAAAAAAAAAAAAACGGTAGAAGCCGTGGTAGAAATCAAACCAATTATGTACCTACGTTATACGAGTAAAAATTAACTGGAATATTCAATCAGTACAGCCAACCGCATGTCCATAACTGCAATTTGACAGTGACAGCGGCTTTCTGTCGTAACAGTAAAGGCGGTTTTTGTAGTTCATGTTTTATCGCTGACATGTAGGCAGTACCTAGGTTTCTAACCACGTTTTGATGATGATGGAAAAACCAATTACTTATGATCAAAAATCAATTAGAATAATTTTTAAGTATCACATGTAATTTTGTTTTTACCGACTTCACAAAAAGGAGGAGGTACTATTTTCGGATGTTTGTATGTTTTTTTTTTTGTATGTTTGTTCATCGAATACTCCGCCAATTGTCGACAGATTTTCAAAATTCTTTTTTTGTTCGAAAGTAGATAGTTCTGAGGTGGTCCCATTGTCACCAAGTTAGGATCTGATGATGGAATCTTAGAGAAATCGAGGGCAACCCTCAAATTTTATAGGCTCACTTATTGTTTTTCGCATATTTTATGAAGTATCTTGTGTATTTGCGTATGGTTGTCACCATCTCAGGTAGCTGAGCTGATGATGGAAGGTACAACTCCTTAACAGTAAGAAGTTACTCGAACAGACAAGGACAGTTTTAGTAAATTGTTTTGATGTTTGATAGGGCATTTGCCACATTTGGTCTCATGATCATCAAGTCATGACCTGATGCTGCAGTCAGGATAGTCTGCAGAGTACCTAACTCCTCGACAACTAACAGCAGATATATCGTGTTTAAGCTCATTGAAAAGGGCTCGATGTGTGGATAAACATACTGTTAATGAGAAACACCGAAGTACCTACACAGAGACTTGATGCTGATGCCAAGAGCATCAGAAAAAGTACAAACCTTGAAATTATAGCACCGTAGTCGTGTTTGGGCTCATTTTAAACAGGACTAAATTTTAAGTTCAATGCAATGTTGACATAAGTCTGGCCTGATGCTGCCAGGATTATCAGCGGGATCCTGGAGAAATCGAAGGAACTCTTCAAATATTATAGGCACACCTATAGCGATTCGGGTATTATTTATACTAACTCGTGCATTTGCTTTCGGAAAGCAAAATTTAGTGAAGTAAAACTGATGATGAAGACCACAGATAGCCACCGGGACTACTCAATAATAAGTATTTCACAGGTTGCGATTCGATTACTTTAATATGGTTGCTAAGCAATTTATGCTCGTCACAATGCGAATGGTGAAATGGAGCTGATGGTGGAGTACCAGGAGAACTCCTCAACAATTAACGTCCCTGTATCGGGAAAAGTAATATTTTGTAAAAGGCGATGAGCTTGATGCATTATAAACAGTCCCACTAAAAAGCGAGAAATAAAAACTTAAAAAAAAAAAACCGACTTCCATAAAAAACACTACAAAGTGAAAAATAACTTTGATTTCGGAAGTCGGTGGCCATAAACTAAAATACAGATCCAAAGACACCGACTTCCGAAATCAAAGTTATTTTTCACTTTGTAGTGTTTTTTTATGGAAGTCGGTTTTTTTTTTTAAGTTTTTTGCGTCAACGATTTGGTATCATATTCATTTATTTTATACTTAAGGGACGTGTGTATTATTTACGATTTGTATATAACTAGCGACCCGCCCCGGCTTCGCACGGGTGCAATGCAATTTAATAAATTTAATTAAATAATTAATCATTTTAATTTAATGTTTTTTTTAACTTGCCGCCAGCCCCTGCCGCCGATACCGCAGCAACCGCTATATCCCTGCATTTTAAATCTGTAATATCGTCGAAAATATTAATTTAAATAACATGCTGTAAAGGGCCATATTGATCTATATTAAATGCACAATGTATTGAAGGTACTTAATTGGATAAGGATTAAGGCCAGGTGTTCCTGTTTTTGCTTGTTTTAGAATTCATACTTAATTGGATAAGGATTAAGGCCAGGTGTTCCTGTTTTTGCTTGTTTTAGAATTCATTTTCGATAGGCAAATTATAACATTTAGAATCTGAAATAAATATATATTTTAGATACATTCTTTCTCCTTACCATGTACCCGTTCAATACACGATACAGTACAATTTTCTCGATAGAAAAAAATACCGAACTAACTTCGATTTGCAGTTTTTTTACAACCAAAATCTCATTTTCATCAAGTACTAATACTCCTTTTTTTCTATAATTAATATGAAAATATAGATAATTCATTTTAGAATCGATTCTACCCGATCGTTTTTTTTTATCCTTACAAGAAATTATTGATCATTCAAATTTAAGTGATTTTCGATCCGCGCGTCGGCTGCCAGTGTCCCGCGGGACGTTACCGAGGTGAGACCTATGACAAATTTTTGCGCGCGCGCTTCTCTTCTGCTTCGTAAATAATATTCATAGGAAATAAAATAATTACTGTACTTATATAGACCACAGTTAAGGTTTTGCTTAAGTGATTATTTCTCATTGTGTAAATATCTTGTATGCAACTTTTAAGACAATATATTTATGATTGTTTTGTGAAAATGGCAAATAAAAGAAATAAAATTCAGACTAAATCACGGTTGAAGGCAAAAAAAATTGCGAAAGAAATATGGTAAGTTATATTTAATTTATTCCTATTGACCACAGTCCCAGTATTACAAATGTATTATTTCTCTACAGTATTAGTGAACCGCTTTTGATGTCGGGTGACACCGCCCGCGCCGCCCGTGTACAGATGGCTTATGAAGCTACCCGAAACTGTCAAATTTTCCCAATCAACTTTGAACCTAATTCTGATAGCATTAAAGTTGAAAATCTATTAAATAAATTTGACAGATTGTAGTAGCTTGATGTGCTGGCGTCTGTACTTACGCTTAGGTAAAGTTATCCCCAATCTTTTTTTATACCATAACTTATTGTTTCAGTTCAAAAATGAATCGAAATAAGAAAGGCTTATTTGTTCGAAAAAACAGCAGAGAAGAACTAGAATACTTAGTCGAAAGTACCTATACTCCATTTAGAATAATATTAGATATTTAAACAAACCTTTTTTACCGTCTGTTCAATCGATTTTGACTTCTAATTCGTAGGCATAAGGATGGCATTAAAAGCGGTAAACAGTTGTTATTATAAGCACTTTTTTTGCTTTTAATGCAATCATTATGCCTACGGAATAGAAGTCAAAATCGGTTGAACAAGCTGTAAAAAAAGTTTGTTTAAATTTCTAATCTTATTGTAAATGGAGTATACTATACTAGTGTACAGAAAAATCACTCCGAACAATATATTATGGTATTTATAGTTGTTTGTTTTTTCTCATTTTTGTGCTCCCATGGACTGCTGTTATAAAATGTTTACTACTTTACTAACATTACCTAATATGAAATTTTTTCTGATTTCTGAAAACCGATTTTTGAGCCGAAGGTGCGCAGTGGGGCAACTTCGACCTCTTTTTTTTATGGAATTTTTCACTTTTGTATGGAAAATATGAAAAAATATTACCAACGTGTTGAGTTTTAGGGGTTTACGGGTTCCTAAAAGGGGGTCGAAATTTTCATTATTTTTGCGATAGGACACACCGTTTTCGAGAGATTCGGATAGTGGCCACCGAAGGGGACAGACGTGTCGTGTCTTGACCCGCCTTTGTTTTTACTTGATGCAATGTGCACAACACGTGGCCGACTCTGAGCTTGAAACTCGAACGGGGTTTCGCTTGCTGTGTTTTTGTGGGTGCAAATTAAAACACCTTAAAACGGTGGTAAAGTGGCATACGTGTGTTCCTGATATACAAGCCTGAGGTCTAGGCCTTCCGGCCGAGAATATCGACGACGTGGATTTGGTGAGATCTTTCCATTATATATTTCAGGGACCTCCGCTAGAGGCTTGGAGGCTGTATAAAACTGCGTTTTGCGTTGTTAATTCGAACTTTTGACGCCACGCGTGAATTTAACATCATTGTAAGCTATAAATAGGCTTTAAGGAAATGTCTTCATATTATATTTAAGAGCGAAGGACAAAATAATACACTCTATTATTTTAACCTGAAATACGGTATCGCTCTAGAATTAGTACTTCACGCTTTTCTTAATTTAACATTGTACTAAATTATCAAAACTGCCTTGAACAAGCTACCTATTTCCTAGCTTGTAAAAATTTGTATACCGCGCGCAAAAAAGGACCCAAAGGGTAAAAAAAAAGGTTAAGTAACAAAAAATAGCGAAGCTCATAAATTTCAAGCGTTAAGCTCCCCTGTCAGCTATAGTGGTTCACAAACCCAAAGCTACACAACATGTGTGCAGAGCAGGTCTTGTAATACCATAAAAACAAAAAGTTTTTTCTTTTAAAATGGGCACAATTGTGCGTATGACAAAAGACGGAAACTGCCTATTCAGGGCTATGGCCCTGGCACATCAAATAAATAATGTAATGAGTTTAACTTTCGACCACGTGTCTGTCCGTCAGGATCTTGCTTCATATGTTTTAGAGCATCGAGATGACGAAAGAATTCGCTTAGCCCTTCTAAATAATGTACAAGAAATTCTTCCTAACAGCATTCTCTCCCAGGAACAAAGAATAACAAAATACATAACACAGCAGTTTAACAAGACGTTCTGGGGAGGAGAGGATATCTTAATCGCCGCAGCCGAGTTCTATCTTGTAAATTTGCACGTGCACACGGATACAAGACACAACCTAGTGTATTCACCTACCGGCGAACCAGTACCCGGCAACATACACATCCTCTACAAGGACCAGCACTACGATAGCTGGGTCATGACCGACGACAAACACTATAACAGCAACCCGATAGATATAATGAAAAAATCGAACAATGTCACAACAACACTATATAATAAGCCTTTAATTAACCAGTACAACACACGTGAAGAGAAAGGTCAACTCACGAAATCCCAGTCTCAAACGAACAGCCCTCAATTAGATAGCTCATTAACACAATATGAACAACAAGCACCAATGTGTACACCGTTATCAGAAATAGTCGCAGATGTCACTTGGTTCACAATACTTAGAAACCAACCGTCTACCTCAATAAAGTACACTTGCCTAGACTTGCGTATTGCAACTTGGAACGTCCGCGGGGCCTCAAAACCGACCAAAAAAGATAAAATTGACGCTGAACTTTCAATTAGGGGCATTCATGTAGCCTGCTTACAAGAAACAGGTATGAACTCAGGAGCATACAACTCTACACACTACGAATGGCACCTCTATGGAACCTCAGGTAAAACACATCGGGGACTTGCAATTCTAATCAGAAAAGATGCTCAAATTGAATTAGTTAACAGAAAAAAGGATACAGACGCGATGTCAGCTACTCTTCAAGTTAACAGGGAAAATGACAAGCCTGCTCATCTGTATATAATCAATTCTCACATAAACTGTTGTACATCTATAGCAAACAGATCCTTCACAGGCTTATTAAACTTGATCAGACAAAAACCAAGGAAATGTACTTTAATAATTCTTGGCGACTTTAACGCTCATATTGGTCGACATGATACACAAAGTTTCCAACGCAAAGGGCTGATCCAACAAAACCTACACCATGACTTATCTAACTACAACGGGGAAATGTTAATGGATATAGCCAACAGGGAAAAACTGCAAATAGAAACGACAAAAGCGAGATCATCGTGCAGGGTAACATGGTCAAAGGGCACTCAGAAATCCCAACTGGATCATATTATAACGCCACATGCATCAGAAAAACTTTTTGATTTTATTAAAGGCGAATGGGCCGCTAGGGGCACATCCGACCATAAAATAATCTGGGGTCTAATAAGAACAAATCGAATTTCAAACAAGAAAGAAAGCACCAAACACATTATTACACAAAGACAACAGCAAGCCGCGAAGGAAACAACAATTGCGGCCAAGGATTTTAACTATAAACAATGCTATTATGCCGCTCTCAATAGTAAATTCACAAAAACAAAATACCAAGATTGCATAACAAAAAAACTAAAAGATAAAGGGATCAACTCAACGGAAAAACTCATCGAAATACCCTGAAATAACGGAAGTATTAAAATCGGCTGCTCAGGAAACTCTTATTTTTCAGCCAGTTCTCTCCAGAGATCATCGACTAGCTCTTGCTAACCTACAAAAGGCTAAATTCCTACAAAGCAGGCAACCAGATAATCCAAATAGGCACAACCGAGTAAAAGAATGTCAGGCAACACTTCAAAAGGTTAAATATCAGGAAGAGCAAAAAGCATGCAGGGCCTGCCTCAATGGATTGGGGAAAAAACACCCTGCAAAACGCATGCAGATGCTATACTTTTTTTACAGCAGGAACAAACTTCAAACAAAACGTCGAAAAAGATCTACTTATATACCAATGACCAAAAGGAGCAAATTTTAAAAAAAATCCGAGGGCCATCTTATACCAACAGTTAATATAAAAAAGCCGATAACCGAAGTACAGGGTGAGGGACCCATTACGGACGACGTAATGGCAATCATTAATAAAATGCGGAACGGGACAGCCCCC
The DNA here is from genome assembly GCA_949316385.1 of Globia sparganii. Classification (NCBI taxonomy): domain Eukaryota; kingdom Metazoa; phylum Arthropoda; class Insecta; order Lepidoptera; family Noctuidae; genus Globia; species Globia sparganii. The sequence continues at coordinate 9,839,748 of OX438670.1, forward strand.
GGAACGGACCAAGTGGTAATCGAATTGTACAAAGCAATGCCCCAAATATTACAAGAAGCCGTCACCAAACACATGAACAAAGCCTGGACACTGAACGAAGCACCTGACACATGGTTGGAGACCGTACAGGTATCAATTCCAAAAAACAATAACCCTAAAAATGAGAATGAATATCGCCGCATATCGGTTTGCAATACGGGTTACAGAATTTACGCCTCCTACGTATTAAAAAAACTAGATGAGATAATAACGGAATTGGGCAACTACCAAGAATAGAATAGAATAGAATAGAATACTCTTTATTATGTACACCATTATAAATTACAGACATAAATATAGAACTTTTGCAAAGGGTGACACAATGGGCGGTCTTATCGCTAAAAGCGATCTTTTAAAGACAACCTTTGGATGGATTAAATAGGGGGAGGAGAGACAAATACTGTAGGTAGTCCGTGGTGTACCATTTACAAAATACAATAAATACATAAATAAAGTAGGTATATTATACTAGTCTAAATAAATATATAGATATACATATATATAATAATAAACATCAACACGGGCAAGTCATTCCATAACCGTACTGCTTGAACAGTAAAAGATTTGTCATAGAAACTGGTGGAATGCATCGGCATCTCTAGTCTCAGGTTTTCCGATGACCTCAGATATCTATTATGTGTGTCATGAAGGAACTTAAAACGTTCTTTGAGATAAGAGGGGGTTTTAGGATTAAACAAAATACTGTAAAGCTGAAACAACCAAGCGGCCAAGCGGCCTTTTTAAACAATAGATCAACAGACGACCATATATTCACGCTTAAAAGGGTCTTAGACGAAGAATGGCGTGCAGGTAAAAGATTTTATGTACTCGCCCTCGACATTGAAAAGGCATTTGACAACGTCGACCTCAATGCACTAAGAGATATCTTATTACAACGAACCAACAAATCGCTAACCAACAGGATAATCAAGGTATGCATGAATGAACGAACATGCATCAAATGGTGTGGCCAGCAAAGCAGTTGGATTATTAAAGGAAAGGGAGTCAAACAAGGTTGCCCTCTGTCCCCTCGCCTGTTTACACTGGTCATCGACGAAGTCCTTAGAACCCTCGACGAAGAAACACAATTAATAAAACTTGACCAGGATCGCGAAATCTCACTCCCTCTAGTATTATCATTTGCGGATGACCTTATCTTTATTACAGATGACCTAGAAGGATTAGAAGGTATCATATACCATATTAAACCCCTACTAAATAGTGTAGGCCTCCAAATAAACGAAACAAAAACAAAAATACTAATTAGGGACCCTAAAGCTACACAGATAACGACCCACGTGACCCTTAATGGAATAAGTATACCAACATGTGAAGAAGTTAAATACCTAGGTACAGACGCCAGCAGCTCAACCTACCCCAATCTGTCAAATTTCTTTGATAGATTTTCAACTTTAGCACAAAGGAATAAGGTTCATATTCAATTGGGAAAATCTGACAGATTGGGATAGCTTGATGTGCTGGCCTCTGTACATACATAACATCTACATTAAGTAGAAAAAGCACTATAAAAAAACGTTGCGAACAGGCCATGAAAAACGCCAAATCGTTACTACCATTCATAAATAATTCAAATATGGACTGGAAATTAGCCAGACTCATGTATCGAATGGTGATCGTACCGTGCATGATACACGGTTTGAAAGTTTCGGCACTTACTAAAGCTAACAGATCAAGACTCAGAAAATATGAGCGAGTTATTATGAGGGACTTGATAAACCACTCTAGAAATAAACCAAGACAAAAGAAAATGCATGAAATATTAGACGGAAAAACAGTAACCAAACGCATCAAAAACCATAGGATGTGCTACCTCGCACATGTCTACAGGCGTCGCAAACCACACCTGCTACATGCAGCAATGCAATACAAAGCCAAATCCAAGAAGGTCGGCCGACCTATTTACACATGGAACGACAATTTAAAACAGGACATGAAGTACTTCGACAAGGGAATCAATTTCTGGATGGATACAGCGGAAGACAAAAGTAAGATCAAGATCGCTGCTAGTGAGATTTACAATAAACCGGAAACGGATAGTAGCTAAACTTCCGAAGATGACATCGATAACAGCAACATCTAACACAATACAACAGAACAATGACATACAAAAGAACCGAGAAAGCAGTAACACTCCGCCAAAAGACTCGCCGATGAAGCTCGACCTGAACCAGCCTGGCGGCAAGGTCGTTAGAAGATGCCCATCCATAGATAATAATTACCCATCTCTCCACTAGTCCAATGCTTGCTCTAGGATGCATATCCGGTAGGCTCTTAAATCCTTCCCTATCCTACGGGCACGTCCTCCTTACCAATTACCGCGCCCCCCGGTCTATTCCTTGATATGCAATGGCCGCTGTAGCACCATGATCATGAGGCTACAGAAGCTAGTGCGAATCTTGGGGTTCATTCGATTAATCGAGTCTGGTTTAACCACGCTGGGATCGGTGCAATTCATTCATTCATTCATTCATAGGACACACCGTTTTCGAGATATAAGCAAAAGAAAAGAAAATCAAAAAACAGTACTGTTTTTGCATCTGAAGTCAAGGTGTTGTTGTGAATTTTAATTCATGCCAACTAATTTTATTCCACACCTTTTTAGTCGCGATTAACAATACTCAAATTTAGTTAGAAAATCTAAATTTTAGATGATAAACGTCAAATTCAGAATAGCAAAATTACTATTTTCACTAAACTAATATCTCAGTACAATCTTAGTGCTGTCAAACTAAAATTTAGTTAAGTTGTGTCACTTTAGTTAATTCCAGAATGGGAAATCGTCGTTTGACAGGAATAAACTAAATTTTGGTGATTTTTAGTCTAGTTTAGACGAAAACTTTTCACCAAAATTTAGTTTGGTGAACTAAATTTTGGTTTTTCACCTAAAATTTAGATTTTCTAACTAAGCCTGATTATTTTTAATCGCGACTAAAAAGGTGTGGAATAAAATTAGTCGGCTTGAACTAAAATTCACACCAACACCTCGACTTCAGATGCATAAATAGTAAGTACTATTTTATTATTTTCTTTTCTTTTGCTTATATTTCGAAAACGGTGTGTCCTATCGCAAAAATAATGAAAATTTCCACCTCCAATAAGAGACCCGTAAACCACTAAAACTCAACACGTTGGTAATAATTTTCCATACAAAAGTGAAAAATTCCTTATAAAAGAGGTCGAGGTTGCCCCACTGTGCGGTGTACGTAGTACAAGAGAATCGGCACCACTGTCGGTGAAATGCGCTAGAATCGTAATAATATTTTAAATATTATTAGCGTCGAACATTTGTCAATATTAAAAACAGTATTATGCAACATTAATAAGGCTCAAAGTTCAATGCATCCTGCGCGGTGACTACTTAACCACGATCAAAGACCACGTGGTAGTTATCTCTGTCACTTTCTTGCAGATGTTTTATGTGCTAAAATGCACCTTACGTCGAAACCGGTTCTTATAGGCTGATTAACCCTATAATACGGGTTAACCTTTATTGTGGGTTTTCTAACCTAATCCTAAAAATTAACCCGGTTAAAACCCTCATACGGGTTAACCTTTCGGTCCCTGCTATTTTATTCTTGCAACTGTTTACATTTCATTGGGTACATATTATTGTCTCCAAACCGGTCTAACGGCCTGCCCACTGAAAATTCACTCCGCGCGAATAATAAAAAAACCACACTAATTCATTCAAGTTGATCTTCTGCATTGCTCTATTTTGTGACGCAACTTAGTACCTACTCGAGTTCATGAACTCTGAGCGGTGCGCTCGGCGCGCGCGTCTCCGGGCATCGTAATTTTTTACGTATCGCTACTCATGGCGGGGGCTGAGGTAAATGTTCAATACCTACGGCGCTCGGGTCATCCCCGCCTTAAGAGTCCCTATCAATTTCGGCGCGCTATTAGATTAGGTAGTTATAGGAGTGCAGTGTGTATGTGTGCGTTCGAACTATAACTGATATCGTAGTGTGCGTTGAAGCGTACGGTGAAGCGGGAACAAATGATCTTGGTCCGTAACCGCTATTATTAGTACTCCATAGTTTTTACTTACTAGATTCCGTAATACTGGATGGATTTATAACATGATAAGTTTAGGTCCCATAAAAAAATATATAATAAAAAAAAAACCTAGTACGGCATTCACTATAGTAAAAGCAAATTATAAAGTGTGACCAGCTTATACAAAGTACGTCTGAAACGAATTACACGTGTTATTGTTTACCTAATACAGAATGACAGCGAGGTCTGTAGTATTTCCCTCGCTATAAGACCGCAGACCATGAGAGTATAGTGTAGCGTTGGTGCTCTGTGGTCACCTGTCAGGTCCAAAAAAAAATGTCAGTTGGTTTTTCATGTCAATGAAAAATACATTTTCCTTATAATCATTTTAACATATAAATATTCCTTGTACAGACTTTCACCTTCCATTATTAATCATATAAGTGTTTTTATGTATGTGGACTTGGTCATTATACCCAATTATCTAATATCTATATCTATCATATTTATCCCATACTTTTTACCACTTCAATAGTATAGCGAGCCATTTTATCATATTAAAAAGCTAATCAATTTATTTGTATACAAAGTAGAAAAAACGGACGGGACATGGAGGAAAAGTACTTTATTATTGAAGATAACTTTTATTCAAACGAAACATTGTTTTGTTTTTAGCCCACACTAATCTAATTCAAATTTATAATATCCTATAATTACTTACGTTGTTTATTTCAGATGTAGCAACAGCGTGAAAATAAATACAAAATCCTTTTTAGTTTTTTTTGATAAATGATTTTATTTCTGTAAGTAGGTTTGCACAAACACTTTTATACATCAATCATATTTTAAAAACTAGATGATTTTTTTTTCGTGTTTTTAGGTTTGGTACCATAGTAAAAGTTATTCATAATGATGAGTATTCAGTACAATGACCCCTTAAGATGATAACGGTGATTAAATTACACCCTGTAGTAGTACAGTAGATAATAGTGTGTAGAGAAATAAATGTCAAACTTTTTGTTCTAATTTTTAGCATGTAAGTACATACTTTATCCAACTCCAAGACTAAATCTTCTAAAGAATCATCGAGAGAATCAAAGTTCGTTAGGAGAGGCGTTTCTTGAATTAAATCCATGTTCTGAAATTATATTAATCTGACATTAATATTTTGAATGCAAAATCTTAGATGTTTGTTACTTTATCACGACGACAAGATTAAAAGTATTTACATGGAACTTGGTACAGACATAGATCATAATCCTGGTTACTGGGTACCCTATAAAAATATCATGTCCTTTTGTCACACCCATAGCTAAGACACATTATAGTACCCCATTTGCTAGTTAGTAGATGAATATGTTTTAAATAGACATACTACTTAATATACTTTACTTACTTCCATAGTTTTGTTATTTTTTTTAAGTGACCATGTTCCTGAACTCCCTGGTGACATGTTCTCCTTTTCATTCATATAGAGTATAAAAATAATATTTATTAATTTATTACAAAGAATACAGTTTTTACACAAAAATCAATCACTGAAAAATACCTTGTTTCCCCCTTTTCACCTACTGATAACGAGCCTGGAGAATTGTTAGTGTTACTGAAAATAATGAATAATACATTAATTATAAAACTAGCTAGCGAAAAGGAGCTTGAAGAGCCCCTACATAGATAGTCCCTACAGTACCACCTCAGAACCAATAATTTATGTGGTTCAATACGTTCTCGAGATATCATAAAAAAGCCATTCATGCAAAATGTATGAGAAAATGAATTATCTTCATTATTATTTAAAAATTACCTTGTGTTCCCATCCTTTTCGCTCATTGATGATGTTCCAGGTAATATTTGATTTTTGGTTGATTTCCGCCTATGTAATTCTCTAATTAAAATATTTTTAGGTTATATAAATAATAGTAAATTATAACAATATTCTTAATTAAGGTGATGGCAACAATTATTATTTACCTAAGAACTGCATGTCCTTTCGTATTTTTTCAACTTTTTTCTTTTTAATTTTTATTATTCCATGGTAATAAATTTCACTTTTTCGACTCATTTTCTAAAAACATATTCACCATTTTACTAATAGTACAATACAAAATATTAATATGTATGAATAACATTAACAACTCTCAAAGTGTCACACTATTAAAATAAAAAAAATATATACTTACAGTCTCAAAATTGGTTTGGCGTAGTATAAAATCACGCACGTTTCGCGAGTTACGTCGGGAGCGGCGAACGTCACAGGCGACACAGGTCCGTCGTCGAGAAGCCCTTGGGCGCGACTGAATGCAACGAGCGAGCGCATAGGTTTATAAGGCATTATTTAGATATTTTATTACAATTAAATAAGTAGTCAAATTTAAAATATAAAAACTGAGTTTGGTAGTTAAACATCTCAAATTTTAAAATGTTTAATACTTATTGTTATTTTCAATAAATTCTTACGCGTAGACGATGGTTTTGCACATGATATTATTGGGTTTTTTCAGCGCAGTCAACATTTTTTTAGTAGTACTAATTCATTAAAATTTAAAAAAATAAATTGTACACTTACTAATATACTATATGCCCAGTAATTAAGATTTTTTTTCAGATTGTTATTTGCTACCAGTAAGCTAAGAAAGCAATTGAAAAACATGGTGTTTCGTGCTTATGTAAAAACGTGTGTTATGTTTTTATTTTTCGTAATTTATATTAAAAAGTTATCAAAATTTAAATTTGTAGACTTACTAGATAAGTAGATGATAAATAACTGTGTGTTAAAAAAATATATATATAACTTAAGGATACTGAGAAATTAGCGCTGGAAAAAATTGAATTTTCTGTTTTTAGACCGCGAAATTGATAGGGACTCTTAATGCTGTATTGCTTAAAATCGCTTCGTAAATAAGCCATTTCTCGTAAAAAGTAAAGAAAAAAAATGGTTATTGTGGGTTATCCCTAAGAGATAGACATATACCTGACCTACCTGATGGACTTTTTTGTAGATCTTTTTAAGGTGTACAGTACTGTAGTACATTATTTTGATGTATCTCATAGGGTTCGGCCAGCGTTTGCAATGTAAGCGCAAAAAAAGGGTTTATTTACGACATCACATTAGAAACCTCTAAAATTATCAGTGTTTCTCTACTATATTATACATGTAAGTATTATACATATAAACCTTCTTCTTGATTCACTTTATCTATTAAAAAAAACCGCATCAATATCCGTTTCCGTTGCGTAGTTTTAAAGATTTAAGCATACATAGGGATATAGGGACAGAGAAAGCGACTTTGTTTTATACTATGTAGTGATAATACCAAGATGGGAAGGCGTTCTGTAAACAAGTAAAACCTATATACCTATAGTCTGAGTATGAAAAGAACAGTTAAAAAAATCAAAGAAGGAATAACGTTGGGCTAAAAATACCTGGGGAACAATTATTTTTGTCATCACTGAGAATATCATCAATTTTCTATAATTCCTGTTCCTAATAGTCTAGGTATTCCAATATCATGCAGTTATTTTAGAAGTAGGTACCTAGGTATTGGGATAGAGACAGTCTCAAATGCCCAAGACTTGTCTATAAATGAGGTAGGTATATTTGTAAACAAGTCTTAAGCATTTTTCAACACATTCTTTTGCAATGTATGCTAGATGTCACAGCATCAGAAAATGCAGCCACAGCATCTTCAGTCGAGGCGCCTGACGGAAACCAAAATGCTCGCCTACAACGTTGTTATTCTTTATTAGGCGCTTATTATTTATTTATTTATATATACTTTATTGTACACCACAAAAATACAACAAGTAAAGATACATCAAACACTACAAAATATACAATGGGCGGCCTTATCGCTTTCTGCGATCTCTTCCAGGCAACCTTAGGATGGACAGTGATTTTCCTGGACATAAAATGGGGCTGTCGTTGGTGCAAATATAATGTATACAATACACTAAAATATATACACAGATATATACATATCCAAAATTATAGATACATAAATACATACATACTAAATACATAAGCAACGAAAATAAAAGAAGACAGTAGATGATTGCAGTTAGGACAACAATATCACAAAGACAAGTAGTGTTCCTTTACGAGTCTTTTGAACACATATAACGACTGCGCGCGTTTTATTTCAACTGGCAATGCATTCCACAAACGAGCGGCCTGGACAGTAAAGGATTTATCAAGGAAGGTTGTGGAATGCATAGGCATTTTGAGCTTCAAGTTATCTGATGACCTTAAAAATTTCGTATGGGAGTCACAAAGAAACTGGAAACGCTTCTTGAGATAGAGTGGGGTGGAAGGGGAAAAGAGCACATTATACAAGAGGGAAAGAATATGAGCATTCCGACGAAGGCGAATTGGTAACCACTTGAGCTTCACACGAAATTCGGAAACATGGTCATATTTGCGCAGACCGAATATGAACCTTATACAAAAATTTTGAAGCCGCTCAAGTTTTTCCAGTTGGTCTTGGGTAAGATCAAGGTAGCTGGCATCAGCATAGTCAAGGATGGGTAGAAGAAGCGATTGTGCAAGCGCAATCTTAGTGGCAGTCGGCAGGAAATTTCGCAATCTCTTCAAAGAAGCAGCGGATGCAAATAACTTGCGGCTAACTTCCTGTAGCTGGGCAGTCCAAGAGAATGCCTTATCAATAAATATCCCCAAGTTTTTAACTTTGTCACTAAAGGGAACCACTGAGTTGTCAAAAGAAACTTTGGGAAGGGTATCTTCTCTAGAATCTTGGAAATCGAGGACAGTTACATAAATGGGCTATAGTCATTTACGGACTCTCTGTGACCTATGGATTTCCTGGCTCCTTCTGTTTGTAAGGCTTGTATTTCGCGCACGTTATACATAATACATTCACAAATGCCAACAATTTGTACTTTTTTACTTTAAATAACTACAGGGCCTTATTCTTTTGACCGAATATCATGGACTGTTAAATGGACCATTCATTACCTATAAGCATACTAAAGGCCTTAGTTCTATGCACCTCATCGCACAAATTGCTTGACACTTCATAGAGCAACCTAATTCACGTCTCGAAACATTAGGCCGAGTGTTTTATGACAAACTAACTCTTCGTACGCGACTTAGTCCGCGTGGATTTCGTATTTTCCCCTTCGAACAGCTACTTACAACACATAACACACCATCTTGTTTGTTTGCCTGTAAATACACACATCAAAAGTGTCTAGGGATCAACATATATTTTTGCAATAACTTTTCTCCTGATTGATATTAATTAAAATTTTCTTTAAGGATTCATCAAATAAAGTGTTTTCGTTTGTCACAGTAACGATAAACCAAGTCACCTTTGCATTAATAAAGAAATTTGCCATTTTCCTAATAAAGGGATTTTTGACATTTGAACCACTAACACAAAAGTTCGAAAAAAAGACTGAAATAACAGTTTTCTCTAAAATTTTATTGGGTAACTTAAACAATTAATAATCCGTGTTTCTACCGCGAACACTAACAACACAAGAACATCGGTTTGGCATACTCAAAATGAGTTCATCCAAATCACGCTGTGGAATGGCCGCCCATGTTCGTTGCAACAACAAAAAAAGGTCTTCTTGCGACTGGATACCCTCCATATTCGGCAGAGCTCTTCTCTGTAGCATATCCCATGCATGCTCAATCGGGTTCAAGTCTGGCGACTGAGCAGGCCAGGGCAGGACATTGATGTTAGCTGCGGCGAGAGTCTGTCTTACAACTCTTGCGGTGTGCGGTCGTGCATTATCATGCATTAACTGAAATAAGGGACCGATTTGCACTTGTAGAGGAACGATGACGTCTGATACAATCGTCTCAGCATAAATTTGAGCGTTGAGGTTGCCTCTGATCCAAATCAACTCAGTTCTTCCGCCGATCCAAATACCCGCCCATACCATGATGGTTCCACCACTATAAGGATGGACTTCCTGGCAGGATTTTAATCGCTGTTGGCGTCCAGGGGTTCTCCAGTGTCGTATACGTCTTGTATCCGGTCTCATACCAAAACGAGACTCATCAGAAAAGCACACGAAACGCCATTGTTCTTCTGCCCAATTTCTGTGTTCAAGAGCCCATTGATATCGAATCCTACGATTGTGCATTGCTATAGGTGGTACCCGTAGCGGTCTTCGGGAATGAAGGTTCACTTCATGCAAGCGGTTTCTGACTGTTTGGTCGCTAATTAAGTTCCCTGAAGAGTGATGAAGCCTCACGGCTAACATCATGGCGGTTATTGTTGGAGCTCTTCGAGTTAAGATTTGAATGTATCGGTCTTGTCTCCGTGTGGTGCAGCGATACCGTCCTCCATGGCGCTCAGCCACGGTACCAGTGCTTCGGTAACGTGTCCAAAGTCGACTGATAACACTCTGACTTGTATTCAGAGCTAAAGCCACAGTACGTTGCCGGGAACCAGCTTCTATCATTCCCACGGCTCTGAGCATTTCTTCCCTGCTTAAATGACGTCGCCGCTCCATAATAACGTTGGTTTTAATCAGTAGTAGGGAAACAGTAGCACTAATAATGTCTTCAATGCGTTGTATGTTTTTATAGGGAAAATATTGACAGCTGATTTTCATCTTTTACTCGAATTTGATTCACAGTTCCTGATTCAAATTATGAAATGCACCAAAAAGGATCCATATAAAGGAGATGTCCGCTTTTTATATGGACGTTGGTTTTTTATTCCGAGAAAAATCTAACCAGAATCAAACTACACTCAAATAAAAGCTACAAAAATATGGAACTTAGAACCACTAAAATAATATTTTTGGACCCCTCCATTTAAGAGAAAAATTATAAATTATTTAATGTTAATTCATATATTTTATTTGTTGATGGCAGCCCAAATAAAACCTCCCACATACTTTGAAAATGTCATAATTGACAGGTGGATTCTATTCATCTGTCAAATATGACAAAAAATGTTGACTGTCAGGTGCTGTCAGGCCTCATCCATCTGATACGTCACACTTTCGCTCGTGCCTTTGTGTTAACCGGTGTTATCGTATAATTTGTGCTTTGCTTTCTTTGATTTTCCGGATTTAACTGACTTAGCCTTTACACAACGGATTCTTCTACTTTGCACATGATTAGGATACCGATAGCTTACGGACCTTCAAACACAAGGAATAGTCTCGATGAAGTTTCACACAGATTCACTAGAAATCGAAAGAATTCGTAATGCTGACAAAACACGTGTTTAGCCTTCACCATTACCAACGAAAGTCCCGCCGTATTATTACTAAACACTTTGATTGTCAGTAATGGCAGTAGGTACCATATGTCAATACTGTCAATTTTGACAAGTTTATATTTTTTTAGGGTGTGTTCACTATAATATCCTAGATAAATAGAAAGGTTTGTTCGTTAAAGGAGTAAATTCACACTAAAATAAAAAACGATTTTTCTCAAAATTGGAGGTGTTTAAAAATTTTGGAAATAGTTAGAACCACTAGTTTTTGGGATGTCTATCCAAATATATTTAACTTATCCTGGTTAGAATTATTGAATAATAAAAAACCATTTTTGGACATGTCCTTTATAAAATCATAAATTTATTACAAAGCCACATCTCAATCTCGAGAAATCCGCATAAAAATGCTTGATCCCTAGACACTTTTGATGTGTGTAGTTTAATTTAATAAATGCTTAGAGTTTGATCAAACAAACTGCGACAAAATAAGTTACTTAAATCATGAAAAAAAAATGTAATTTAATAGTAATTTGTCTGATAAAAGACAATACGCAAATAAGCGTACGTATATTTTATCTGTAGATAACTTCGTGGCTCATCGATCCAAAGATATGAATTTCTGGCGTGTCATGGTGCACGTAATCAAAGGCTTTGGAGAGATCACAGAAAACTCCAATAGCATTTTGCGCGTTTTCCCATGCGTTAAATATGATTGTGTTTCAGCAGAGTAACACCCGCATCTGTAGTCGAACGACCTTTTGTAAAGCCATATTGTTCATTATGAAGGAGGCTATTAAAATTAAAATGTCTTAGCAACTGCTTGAGTTCTAATTTTTCAAATATTTTGCTAAATGCAGGTAAGATACAAATAGGCCTGAAATTCCAACATAATTTTTATTACCTGATTTAAATGATTTGTATTTGATAATGGCATGATTTTACTACTCGTCACGATGTCAGAAAAGTTCCTAAATCAACATATTTATTGTATTTTTTAACCGACTTCCAAAAAGGAGGAGATTATATGTTCGACTTTATGTATTTTTTTTTTTATGTATGTTCACTGATTTCTCCGTCAATTGTGGACCGATTTTCAAAATTCTTTTTTTATTTAAAAGGGTATGCTCCCGAGGTGGTCCCATTGTCACCAAATCGGAATCTGATGAGGGAATCTCATGGAAATCGAGGGAAACCCTCAAATTTTGTAGGCACACCTATAGAGATTTGGGTATTTTTTATTGTGACTCGTACATTTGCTCTCAGTAAGCACCATTCGGTGAAGTGGAACTGATGATGAAGACCACAGATGGCCTCGGAACTACTCAATAATAAATATTTCACAGTTTGCGATTCGATTAGGTACTTTAATGCCGTTGCTAAGTACAATGGGTATCGGGAAGTGGAGCTGATGGTGACTTCTCAATCAGCTCCAGTTCTCCTGGTGAGAGAGAGTACTCCTCAACAATTAACGTCCCTGCATCGGGAAAAGCAATATTTTGTAAAAGGTGATGAGCAGTTGACATTAGGCTATTGTAACTTAGATAAAAAACCAAATTGGCCCACTAAAAAGTGAAAAATAAAAAAGTTTTTTACAAAAAAAACAACCGACTTCGTAGGTAACAAAAATTTCAAAAACATGTAATCAAAGAAAGCTGCTGGCAGTTTTACGGTGCTATATTTTCCTGTAAGAAATGCGATTGGTTGGAGCCAAGGGCGCATCCCGCCTTCGAGTGAGGGGGGGGGGGGGGGGGTCACATAGTCGATGTCCAGGTAATGTAGGCATTCATGTATAGACATTTTACAAAAATTTAATAATGACAAAAAAAACAAGTGTAATATGCGTTATTATACTCAACAACATGGGCTTTGCACCCGGCAGGATTTTTTTTTGCATTTTTGCATTTTCACCTCCTCGATATATTATGCTATAGAATGTAGGATGCAAAGCGGGCGAGGCGAGCTTAGCAAAATACTTGCACCCCGTCTCGGGATTCGCGGTTGAAACCTTACCGCGAATTCCGAGACGGGGTGCAAACATTCTCACGGAAATAGTTGTTTTGTCGACTTTGCAGAAAAATTTGAGTCTGAAAAATATATGATGCAAGAGCAAGCGTAGCGAGCTCGAAAATTGTAACACACCGCCTTATGTACGTAAGGTTGACTTTTGAACACTCATACATAAATAGGAGTTATTTTGTCGACTTATGCAGATAGTTTGAGGATATAGATCCATCGAAAACTTTAGCAGTTTAAATGTAGGGCATTTATATTTTGCATAATTATGTACGGGCCTTCAATTCCAAACTTCTTCTTACTGAATATAAATCTTGACCGTGTTTGGGATTTGATTAAAAAGTAACTGCTTAAGATTAGAGGCCCCCAGATAGTCCTCTATGACGGGGGTCCGAGGCGGTTTGTCTTGACACTATTCTAGGGCATTTAATTTCTATGTCTAGTTGCTTAGCTACCTACTTCTTTTGCTTCTTCAAAAAGCTGTCGGGAAACTGTGTCCGCATGGTCCCTTTTTTGTCATAGGACATTCATTTAAAGCGGCAAAATCAAATTTCGAAGCTTGCGAATAATATTTTTTCACATGGACGAACTGGGGCATCATATAATTTTATTATAAGTACGCAACACATCACGTTATGCATCACGTATTATGCGTGTCGTTCGCGTATCTGTTTGCCATCATACAAAGCAGGTTTTTATTTTATTAAATGTAGGTATCAATGAGATTGAAAAAAAACATCACTTGTTCGACCTAGACCCAGCCCAATAGCCCTTGGGTTGGACGGACAAGAAACGGTGCATGACCGCATTAGCATCTACATAGCACGAATCGCACGGTTCCTATGTGATCCTGAATCCTGGATGTGACAGGAAACACAAATTGAGAAAATTGCGGGAGTCGCGGGCCTGCAACCAACTTTGATCCTTAATTTCGCCACTCGTTTAAAAAATATGGATAATATACTAACCTTTTTCATCCAACTTCCAACTTCAGGCAGTTCAGATAACTTAGGACTGGTCGCTACGGAGTTTATAACTTCGGGCAGGACGTCAAGAAAAGCTTTCCTTTCCGAGTTCATGTTAAAAGTTGGTACACTAGATCCACCTGAACTCCTATGCATATGTCTGAACTGGTTGTAAAACAATGTATTACGACGGAATAACTTAGCCATTGCTCTGACTTGTCAGGTAAAGTCACGTATAAAAAATGAGGATACAAAAAAAATATTCTGAAATATATAGCTTCTCACAGTCATTTAAGTACTTCGATAAATCGTTACAAAACATTATAACTGATGCCCAAAAGGACCTTAACCTACTCAATGAATGGTTGAAATATAACTTACTGACTATTAACACGTCAAAAACATAATTTATAATTTTGTCCACCAAAAATAAGCCGTTACCGGAGTTTTCATCTGTTACGATCAACGGAGAAGATATAGTCAAACGGTCTTGTCACGAAAAATATCTCGGACTGTGGGTAGATGACAAAATTACTTGCAAACTGCACATCGATTACGTCAAAACAACATTAATATCACTAATATGAGCGTCACGAAAAGGTCTGTTCTAGTATAGTTCTAGTTCTAGTATGGAAAAACTGTCAAAAATTAAAAAAAAAAACTAAATATAAGACTTATTCTAAGTAAGTATAAAAGTTTGGTGGAATTCGCCCTAAATCTCACACAATTGCATTGTCATAAAAAAAGTCAACACGAATTCCGTACAATCAAACATAGGTACAACATAAAAAAAGCAATAACGTACAACACGAGTACCTAGTAAAAACAAATTTCAACTAATTGCTGCACGTGTACGGACTAATTATGACAAAAAAAAAACAATATTTGGTTGAGGGGGCACAACTGTTTAATGATGTAACGGAGGATATAAAGAAGTGTGATAGTATAAACAAATTGGAGCAAACGACTTCTTTTGTTTCCAAAAATTAAAGACAAACTTAGAAGCACACGTTTTACGAGCCCTGAATCGGCGGTGAATGCGTTCCATGAAGTCATTGAAGAGGTCCCTAAAAAAGACTGGTCCAACTGCTTTGTACAGCGGTTTCAGCGAATTCAAAAATGCATTAATTGCGAGGGAATATACTTTGAAAAACAATAAATGTTTCGTAAGTCTAATTTATATCTAGTGTTATTTATCAGAATTCAGAAAATTTCAGTATGCCCTAAGTATTTAAGCCTCATGGGGGTTCCAAACGATAGCACTCGTTTTAAGACGGCTCCGTGCCAGCGCATTGTACAGAGGCCAGCACATCAAGCTACCCCAATCTGTCTAATTTTCCCAATTGAATATGAACCTTATTCCTTTGTAGTAAAGTTGAAAAGCTATCAAAGAAATTTGACAGATTGGGGTAGCTTGATGTGCTGGCCTCTGTAATAATTCTAACCGCTGCCGTACTTTGAAAGTCTTTGCATTGTCTGATTATAAATCCAAGATTTCGGAAGGACTTACCGCATATCTATCTATCTATATAAATAAAAAGAAAAGTCCTGACTGACTGACTGACTTATCAACGCCCAGCCAAACCCTTGGACCTTGAAAGCTGAAATTTTGCACAGAGGTTCCCTTTATAATGTAGACAAGGACTGAGGAAGGATTTTTAGAAATTCAACCCCTAAGGTAATTAAATAGGGGATGAAAGTTTGTATGGAAAATTTTATTCCTTGAGATAATAAACTTGCACGAATACTTATCTAAGTAAATTATGAAGATTGGCATTCTTTGTTTTTCTAAACTACCTCCTAAAGGGGGGTTGGAGGGTGTCAAAACATGTATGGAAGAATTTTAACGCGTAGTCCAATTAACACGAAACTCAGTATTTATACATAAGAACAAAAATAAGGAATAACATGCATTAGGGTTTTTCGAAAATCTATCCCTAACAGGGTGAAAAGGGGTAGTTAATTTTACAGGTGAGGATTTTACTATGTGGCTTGATTAACTAGAAAATTGGTATAAATAATCTTTGAGTCAAGTTATGAACACACCTT
The DNA here is from genome assembly GCA_949316385.1 of Globia sparganii. Lineage (NCBI taxonomy): Eukaryota > Metazoa > Arthropoda > Insecta > Lepidoptera > Noctuidae > Globia > Globia sparganii. Next base: position 9,856,036 of record OX438670.1, read on the forward strand.
AAACGATTTTTCAAAATTCCACCCCTATAAGGGTGAAAAGCGGGGATACAGTTTATATAAAAATTCTTACTAATTTGGTTAATAAACTTGAAACTTGGTAAAAATACTTATCTAAGTAAATTATGAAGGTTGTTTTTTTTTGTTTTTTAAACAATATTAAGTAATGGGTCTTTCGAAAACAGACCCCTGACGGGGAAAAAGTGGTAATTCGATTTTTAAGGGCGGTATTATAGTGCGTAGCTTGATTAACTCCAAAGAAACGGTATCAATAAATTTAAACTCAAAACTTGGCACAAATAGGTACTTATATAAGTAAATTATAGTTTGTCATTTTATGTTTTTCTAAACGGAGATTGGTGGTGTCAAAGTTTGTATGGAAGAATTTTAACGCGCGGTGCAATAATATAAATTCGAAACTCATTAAGAATGTATAGGTACCTACTTATGACCAAAATAAATAATAAAGTTTAACAGGGTTTTTCGAAAATCTAACCCTAACGGGTTGAACAGGGTAGTCAATTTCACAGAGGAGTATTTTATTGCCTGGCTTGATTAACTGGAAAATTGGTCTTGAAACTTTTCAACATTTGCCTCAGTAAATAATAAAGATTGTCACTTTTAGTTTTCAAAAAACCTCTCACATAGAATTTAGGGGGTGACAAAGTTAATAGGTAAAAAAAAAACGAGTGTGCTTATGACCACACGACTGAAGTGAAACTTCTTTCTATTTTCTTTCTTTCTTTCCTTTTCTAGCATCGCTTTCATACTCAGAGTCTGTGTCACTTCTTTCCATAATTTGTTATTATTTACCCGAAAATTCACAAAACATGAACTCTAAAATGAATTTACAGTTTGGTTTACTTTAAACGTAGAATATTGAATGTATTGAACAAAATATTAATTCATAAAATTGTTCAAAACGAAATAGAATTACGAAAAATAACCAAAGAATCACCGTTCGCGTAACGCTAGTAAACTCGCAAACGAACTACTGACTGAAATATATATATATTTCATTTACTAGCTATAAGAGAAAGAGAGAAAGAAAATGTGCGCGCGCACTGCTCTCTCTTGCTCCTACACTGTGATACAGACAATAAGCCTGCAGTGTGCTTAGATATACGGAACGTATTTGGCTATGAGAGGAAGAGAGAAAGAAAATGTGCGCGCGCACTGCTGTCTCTTGCTCCTACACTGTGATACAGACAATAAGCCTGCAGTGTGCTTAGATATACGGAACGTATTTGGCTATGAGAGGAAGAGAGAAAGAAAATGTGCGCGCGCACTGCTGTCTCTTGCTTATATCCCCCACTTAACTTCCGTTCGCCTTGCCCGATCACACTTTTCGTAACGCTTACGTCACGCGTTCGCCAGCTTACTCCCCAAGTCAAGCGTGCGTAAAGAAGTTTCACTTCAAAAAAAAAATAACCCGCTGTCGGATTAACTCGAAACTCTGTACTAATACTTCCTTAAAATTAAAAAGTACCTTATGTATTTTAGGGTTTTTCAAAAATCGACTCCTACCGGGGTGGAAAAGGGTAATTAAGTTTAAGGGGTAGAAACTCCAACTTCTATTAAGTCGAAAATGGGTACCTATCAAGAATCCTTAAATCATATAAATGGAAACGTACCGAACGCTTTTTTAATAAAAACAGGCCCTGTCGTGACGAAAAGAAAGGATAGTTTATTTGAAACATCTTAGGTAGTACACTCAGGGGCACATTTAACCGGCCACCTACATTTTGTCGATTATTTCAAAATTGTATCGGATTTTAACTAATTTTGTTATAAAATTACTTTGGGTGAATCTTTGAGAACACAAATAAAACATGTGTAAGTTGTGAAATGGTTTAATCAAGATAAAAAATTTCAAAATGCGAATATGCAGTCTTCTGACCAAAAACGACATTTAGCAAAATTTTAATTAAAAAAAAAGTATGCTCTAAATTATCGCACTAATAACGTGTATTTCCTCCTCTGGCCCTAATCACCTCTTGTAATCGATTTGTAAGCCCGTCCATTATGTCTTGGATGTCGCTTTGTGGAATGTTCCTCCACTCCTCAACAGCTGCAGTTTTCAGCTCACTGATGGTCCTAGGAGCTGGTGTTCGACTCCGAATTCGTCTTTTTAAGTTGTCCCATACATGCTCTATCGGGTTCAGGTCAGGACTCCGAGCTGGCCATGGTAATCTCTGAATATTGATGGCGTCCAAGTACTCTGTGACAATTCTCGCGGTGTGTGCACGAGCGTTGTCGTGCATTAAAACAAAATTATCGCCAATGAATGGAGCAAATGGCATCACATGTGGTTCTAGGACTTCTGTCACGTACCTGTGAGCATTTACGCTGCCTCTATCGAAGACCACCAACTCTGTACGGGCCTCGTAACAAATGCCACCCCACACCATAATCGAGCCTCCTTCGTAGCCCACTGTTTCAACCACAGCACATTCAGCAAACCTTTCACCACGGCGTCTATACACCCGCTGACGTCCATCAGGACCTCGTAAAGCGATTCTTGATTCATCAGAGAAGAGAACTGCTTTCCATTGCTCTGACGTCCAATTTAAATGTTCTCGAGCAAAAGCAAGTCTCGCTCTTCTGTGAGTTGTCGTTAGCTGTGGTACTCGAGCTGGTCGAAATGATCCCAGATCCCTCTCTGCTAACCTTCTTCTTATTGTTCTTAGGCTCACACTTACATTTCGTACCTCAAATAAGCGGTTACGAGCCTCAGAAGCCGTTGTGAACCGATTTCGAAGAACGTTCGAGACGATGTAACGGTCATCTCTCTCTGATGTACACCTTCTACGACCTTGTCCTGGTCTTCTTGTGTAGGAACCGGTCTCTCTGAAACGCCGGATAGCATCTTGGATAGTGCTTCGTGGATATCCAAGCATTCGTCCAATCCGACGCTGGCTGAACCCAGCGTCCGCAAGTGCCACAGCCCTAGCTGCTCCAGCTGCGTCTAGTGGCATTTTTTTGGTGTTAATAAGGTCACAGCACTTCAATACCTCGGTTTTATTCGAAACAATGATAAGACAACGTTGTAAAACAAATTTATCCTTCACACAAAACGAGGGGCGAGTCTGTCAAATTTCTACTGAACTGATTATTGTTGAATAAAAACCACAAAAGTAAAAAAAAACGCGGGTATATGTGTTTTCTTTATTTCAGATATACCCACTTATAAAGTTACGCCTAGTAGTCAAAGCCCAAGTTAACATAAACAAACGATATGGAATTTCGAATGAGTGGACGGTTAAATGTGCCCCTGAGTGTATAACAAAAAAATTTACCCGAATACTTATTTCTTTAAATAAAGTACTTATAATGATCGCAAACATTAATTTTTGAAATAACTACCTTTCAAAGGGTGGTGGAGAGGGTGTTAAATTTATTTGAGGAAAGTACGAAACCCACGCGGACGATGTTGCGGGCAAAAGCTAGTGTCTTAAGGCCGTACCCTGAGCAAATAACCTTGAGCATTTCGTACCCTCTTTGCCGCACCCCACCTCTACAATACTTCGTAAAAATTACTAGCGCCATCTGGCGAACAACTTTCGAACTATAAACTTGCGACTAGTAAAAATCACAGACCTTGGACTATACAGAGACGGTATTGAATAAAAAAAATCTATGGATGAAAGAAACGGTGCGCCTAAATAATTTTGGTCATAAATTCAGTGACTATACGTCCATGAATACTTACTTTCCAATTCTTTCTAATTTTTGGAACGAAAAAGCGTTTTGCGACTCCACGAGACTTCGTCCCTAACAAAAATTGCCGATAAGTAAAATGGAGTCAAAATCATAGTTTTCGAGGTTGCTGACAACGATTATGGGGTCAAAACCAAATTCAAGATGGCGCCGCCAAAAATTTGCAAATTTTTCGTCATGGGTGTCGTTTTCAAAGTTTTCGAGAACGCTGACAAAGACTATGGGGTCAAAATCAAAATTCAAGATGGCGCCACCATAAATTTTAAGATTTTTACCCTCATGGGTGTCGTTTTCAAGGTTTTCGAGGACACTGACAAAGTTTAAAATTCAAGATGGCGCCAACATAAATTTTCAAAGTTTTACCTTCATGGGTGTCGTTTTCATGGTTTTCGAGGACACTGACAAAGATTATGGGGTCAAAATCAAAATACAAAATGGCGCTTCCAAATATTTGCAAATTTTTCGTCATGGGTGTCGTTTTCAAGGTTTTCGAGAACGCTGACAAAGATTATGGGGTCAAAATCAAAATTCAAGATGGCGCCACCATAAAGTTTAAGATTTTTTTTCCTCATTGGTGTCGTTTTCATGGTTTTCGAGGCGCTGACAACAATTGTTGGGTCAAAATCAAAATTCAAGGTGGCGCCACCATAAATTTTCAAAGTTTTACCCTCATGGGTGTCGTTTTCACGATTTTCGAGGACACTGACAAAGATTATGGGGTCAAAATCAAAATACAAAATGGCGCTTCCAAAAATTTGCAAATTTTTCGTCATGGGTGTCGTTTCCAAGGTTTTCGAGGACACTGACAAAGATTATGGGGTCAAAATCAAAATTCAAGATGGCGCCACCATAAATTTTCAAAGTTTTCCCTCATGGGTGTCGTTTTCATGGTTTTCGAGGACGCTAACAAAGATTATAGGGTCAAAATCAAAATACAAAATGGCGCTTCCGAAAATTTGCAAATTTTTCATCATGGGTGTCGTTTTCAAGGTTTTCGAGGACACTGACAAAGATTATGGGGTCAAAATCAAAATTCAAGATGGCGCCACCATAGATTTTGAAATTTTTACCCTCGTTGGTGTCGTTTTCATAGTTTTCGAGGGCGTTGACAACAACTATGGGGTCAAAATCTAAATACAAAATGGCGCTTCCAAAAATTTGCAAATTTTTCGTTATGGGTGTCATTTTCAAGCTTTTCGAGAACGCTGACAAAGATTATGGGGTCAAAATCAAAATGCAAGATGGCGCCACCAAAAATATGATATATTTTATATAAATATATAGATAGTAGATCTATATGTTTACAGAAATTTAGGTTGGAGTCAATAGTGACTCTTAGGTATTTCAAATGGTCAACTTTAGCTAAAGTAGGGCAAGAATATGTATTTATATATATGTGTATGTTACTTTATAATAAACATTATGCGGTGTATATTTTTTAGATTGAAGGTGAGTTACCTGTTCAGACAGTGTTAAAAGTAGAAAAATTATAAATAAACAACAAAGTTAATTTTATTATCTTTTATTATTTTAAAGGAGGTACAAATATATAAATTATTATTAATTTAACTATTTTCTAAAGTCAAAAGTCAAAGTCAAATCATTTATTTCAAATAGGCACTTAAAAGGCACTTTTGAACGTCAAAAATAAAAATAAAAGAATTGATTCTAGTCGCCCCTTCCAAAAGGTAGTTTTCGTGTGGAGAAGAATGGGCAAGAAACTCCACCATTACTCTTTTAAAATGTTTTACAAGTTTTTGTATACATTCATTATATAATTATATGTGAAGACGATGCACCTAAAATAAAATTTAGTCTACCACAAATGGTAAAAAGAATTAAAAATATAACAGACCGGTAAATCAACTATGTGATAGATACATGGTGCTCAAATTTCTTACTGATAAGGTCATGGTTGTCTGAATACGTCTTTTCAGATAATAACGGGAGGTTGATTGCTGACATAAGTTCATCCAACTGTGCATGCCCCCCACCTATAGCAATAGTACCTGCGACAGCGCACGTATTAATATTTAGGTAGTTGTCACTGCAATTGTCTCCATTTATAACAAACTTTTGATTGCAAAGCCGACATTTAAATGTAAATTTTTACTGTAGATTATTTAGTGTTTCAGCTACGAGGTCAAGTTCTGTGAAGCTGCATCCAAGTGGTCCATGGTTTGAAATGCGTTTTAATTCGGAAAGGAAGTGGCTGACACCAATAATTCTTCTGTTTATTATTTTTTCGTAAGGTTTTGCTTCCTCTTCATACGAAATTTGAAACTAAAATAATAAAAAAAAGTTTTTATTATGTACCCAAAAAAACAATCGTACTAGAATAATCCATTTTTTATCTGAAGTAGAATAGGTTTTCTATTTTCAAATATAAATGGACTACCCTTTCTAACTTTCATTGAAGTTCAGAACACACGTGAAAGGTATCAGAAACTTACATCTTCAATGTTTTTACTGGTTACTCCAGTGTTTTCAGCTTCCGCCAAGTCTCCTGTAAAGTCCTCTCGTAAACTGCAAAAGAAAAATATTTTGCATAATGATGACAGATTTTTAAGGTTCGGGAGATTAGTGATAAGGATGAGATATACTCGTAAAATTCAATACGCTTCCAAGTACGACTAAGTATGTCCCTAAACCAAAAATTCGAAGACGAGACATAAAAAAAATGAATATAATTTTTTTTTTTTTAATTTTCGCAGCCGCCATTTTAGATTTACATGACCTCGCTATCGGCTTTAGCACCCTCGAATGCGATGAAAACGACACCCATGACAGAAAAATTTGAGAATTTTAGCAGCCGCCGTCTTGGATTTTCATTTTGACCTCGCTATCGGCTTTAGCACCCTCGAATACCATGAAAACGACACCCATGACGAAAAATTGCAGCCGCCATCTTGGATTTTCATTTTAACCTCACCATCAGGTTTAGCACCCTCGAAAACTATAAAAACGACACCCATAACGTAAATTTGAAAATTTTCGCTGCCGCCATCTTGGATTTTCATTTTGACCTCGCTATCGGCTTTAGCACCCTCGAATACCATGAAAACGACACCCATGACGAAAAATTGCAGCCGCCATCTTTGATTTTCATTTTAACCTCACCATCAGGTTTAGCACCCTCGAAAACTATAAAAACGACAACCATAACGATAAATTTGAAAATTTTCGCAGCCGCCATCTTGGATTTTCATTTTGACCTCGCTATCGGCTTTAGCACCCTCGAATACCATGAAAACGACACCCATGACGAAAAATTGCAGCCGCCATCTTGGATTTTCATTTTGACCTCACCATCAGCTTTAGCACCCTCGAACACCATGAAAACGACACCCATGACGAAAAATTTGAAAATTTTCGCAGCCGCCATCTTGGATTTTCATTTTGACCTCGCTATCGGCTTTAGCACCCTCGAATACCATGAAAACGACACCCATGACGAAAAATTGCAGCCGCCATCTTGGATTTTCATTTTGATCTCACCATCAGCTTTAGCACCCTCGAACACCATGAAAACGACACCCATGACGAAAAATTGCAGCCGCCATCTTGGATTTACATTTTGACCTCACTATCAGCCTTAGTATCCTTAAAACCACGAAAACAACAATCAGTATTGCACCCGTGCGAAGCCGGGGCGGGTCGCTAGTATAGAATAAAGTATACATAAATTATATTGTTGTATAGAACTGAGAATAAATGACGCGAAATAGTCTAAAAGAATTTGAGGCGATTAGCTAGTTACGAAGAAGCAATTGTGTTTATGCAATTATGTTCCTTATTATGATACAGTGGATGGATGCAAGTGGCGGATTGTCGTTCGGCGTGGTGGTCTCATATAATGATTCATAATTATTATAATTATCATCATAATGATTAAAAAGTTGGCATGTACGCACGGCTACACATCAAGCTATACATAACCAGTATAATCTGACTCCTGATTTTACGAAAAACCTATACAATGCGAGTTCAGCTAAAACTGGAAATGTATGGCTTGATGTGTAGCCGTGTGTACATGCCAACTTTTTCCCGACTCGACTGACTCGCACGTGCGCGAAGTACCTACACAGATTTCGTTTCGTGATCTCGCCGCACTCGGGCAGCTTCGGAATACTTCGTGCACGGTCAGCCAGCCCCGAACTCGCAACTAGCGCCGCCGACCGCCGCGCCGCGAGGCCCGCGCCTTCGGCTTCCAGAGATGAAAATACTTGCATAGGAAATCGATCCGTGTTGCTATACAAATAAGGAGCACAATCGTTTTTGCGAAAAAATAAAATTTGGAAGTTCAAAGTATTTTTTTGCAAATACGATTGTGCTCCTTATTTATATGACGACATGGATCGATTTCCTATGCAAGTAAGTATTTCTGTGCTCCAGCTTTGCTCGCGCCCGACTAGTAAATACTTTTACAATTTTATTGCAAGTACTTATTTCCCGCCCGCACCAATTAAAATTTAGTATGACACACTCCAATTAAAAATTAGCAATGAAAATTAGTATGACATGTAATAAAATATTGTACTATAACTTGCTAAAAAGGAAATTTACCCTGTAAACGTTACGTAACCGAGAAAAGGATTATATGTAATACTTACTCTTTATTGCTTATTTCCATCGGTTGTATATTAGAAATTTCCATTAGAGGTGCATCACTTTGGTTAACTTTTAACCTAAAAAAGATTATTTATTTTAAAATAGGTAGGTACAGAGGCCAGCACATCAAGCTACCCCAATCTGTCAGATTTTCCCAATTGAATATGAACCTTATTCCTTTGTGCTAAAGTTGAAAATCTATCAAAGAAATTTGACAGATTGGGGTAGGTTGACCTGCTGGCTGGCGTCTGAAATAAAAAAAAAAAACAAATATTTACATACAAAAATCCTACTAATATTATAAATGCGAAAGTTTGTATGTATGGATGTATGGATGTTTGTTACTCTTTCACGCAAAAACTACTGAACGGATTTGGATGAAACTTTACAGTAATATAGCTTATACATCAGAATAACACATAGGATACTTTTTATCCCGATATTCCCACGGGATCGACACTTATGCGGGTGAAACCGCGGGGCGCAGCTAGTAATTCATACATGACTAGCACTGAACCACGTAAGTACTGAATCAATGTGAATGTTCATGTGTGTAGGTCCATAACTCTATGGCACACGCATGATAACGAAGATTCATTTTTATTTGTTGATAAAATACTATAGGTAAGTATGACAATGATCAGCACCCTAATTGCGAAACACACTATCGATCTCAATTTGAATCATTTTGAAGCATATTGCTAATCCATTGCTTCATAAGTTCGAAAAATTTGTCTGCTCAACACGTAAATAATGCAATGAATGTTGTTGAACTGTCAAAATGAAACCGATTCCGATTGATAATGTGTTACGCAATTGCCCCGCAGATGTTATCACTTTACTAAATACTCACATCTTAGACCAATACTTAGTAGGTTTATAGTAGTTAGGTACATACCCGCCATATACGTAATTTTGTTGAGTATGTGTAGATGTTGTTGGTGTTTCATCATAACTATTTTTTCCTTTTGTTTTAGCCCAGCTACAAAAAAAATAGACTGATAAATAATTTGCACTGTGTAACATTTTAATTATGTATAATATATAGGTATATAAATATAACTACGAGACAGCTTACCGAACTTCGTTCATCTTTGCTATTTTTGCACGTCCTAATCGCACAGCTTTCTTGTACTTTGGCATTTTGAGTGTTTGTACACAACAGTAGCATCCTTACGCAAAACTCAACAGTTTTTATATACACACACAAAGCGTCCTTTCGCAAAACTCAACAGTTTTTATTATATACACACAAAGCGTCCTTTCGCAAAACTTAACAGTTCTAAATACACACACAAAGCGTCCTTTCGCAGTAAATAACACAATAAATAACTATAACCAAAACAACCTTCAATAAACTAATAATTATCACTACTGATAATGTGACGTAAGTGAGCAAGTGCGCTAACCGACGGCGACGCGGTGACAAACGGCACGAGTTTCACCCTCGAGAGCTTGTGGCACACTGAATCCGATACGGAGCGCATGAGTTACAGTAGTGAATACGCCCATATTTTAGAATAAAATCTGTATAAAATCAAATATTTGGTCTTTTGGAAAAAATATTCGCTACAAAATGTTCATTATTAAATTGTCTATCCATTAGTGTTAGTACCAAAATTAAACAATGTTTAATTTACGAGGAGATGCATGTTATCAATCACTATTTCTCATTTCTGGGGTTTCGTTGTAAGGAGATTTATTAAAGATATATTCATTAAGAGAAAAAAAATAAAAGCACAATTATGGAGTCAAGATTATGTAGAAATTTAATGTATTTTTTATTAGTTGATATTTCTTTTAAATAACAAGTAAATAGCTCCAAAAAACCTGCATTAAAACGGCTTGCGCGGCGTTTTGGTCGGGGAGGCGCCTTAATATGTGCTCCCGCACATGCGTGAGCACTTGACATGGCCGCGTTTTTCTGTAAACGGAATCCTCCTTTTCACCCCCTTGGGGCTGATTTTACCAAAGTAAGTATAGGTAAAAGGTAAAACGGGCTGGTGTCCGCAACTCCACGTCAATGCGCGTATTTTGCGTACGAAAGTAAGTACAAATATCCGTGGAATAATATTGACGACTGACAGTTCTAGTATGGAAAACCTGTCAAAAATTCAAAATTTATTCTCAGGATTTCAGGATATGACTTCTTCCAGTCTTTAGTAGAATAGGTAGGGTAGAATTTCCAAAAATCCTTTCTGTTGACTACGTCACAAAAGGAACCCCAAAAATGTTTATTTTTTTTAAATCGTTTGGATCTTTTCCTTTATTTGACCCTTTCATTGTTTATACCAATTTAATCAAAGCAGTAAAATCCTCTCCTAAAACCTTAATTACCTATTTTCACCCAGTTAGGGTTTGGATTTTCGAGAAATCCAATAACCGGTATTGCTGCTTTTTTGTTAAGATCATTAATACCAAGTTTTAAATTAATCGAAACGTGCTTTTGGATTCTTCCATAGAAATTTAACACCCCGTAAACCCTACTTCAGGGGTAGTTTTAAAAACAAGTAATTTCTAACCTTATTATTTAATAAGTTTATAATACCTACACATAAACCCAAGGAATAAGATTTTGAGGCCTGAGTTCATCCACATTCAAACCACCGGTTAGGTATTTAAACAGTTGGTTTAAGTATGTCAAATTTCCTAAGGAAATTTTAAATATAGAACTGATTACATATTTAATTAGTTGATTAAAATGTTGGTAAACACAAGGCTTACATAATATTGAATATAAACCGTATAACAGCTCCTGGTGGCAATACAAAATACTAAAATGTGTAAAAATTGCATATTTGATACCATAGCACATTTTTTGAAATCTAGTGAAATTAGTAATTTTTACTTAGGTACTTTTATTCAAAATAAACTTCATAATCCTGATCTTTTATAACATTGATTTTGTCACTATAAAATTGTCTAAAGTACAGTCTTTATTTTATAAAGCTAGCTGCAATATTTTGAAGTAATTGAGGTTTTTGTTACCGACCCGCTTTATCCTTACATAACATGAGTAAGTATAAAACAAATTGCTACAAAATATTATACTATTTTCTGACTGACTCTTTGACAACTCAAAAGTGCCTGTAAATGGTTTAATTGAAATAAATGCTTTGAGTTTGAGCAAACAATTTGCGAAAAATTAACTTACACAAAAATGAAAAAAAATGCAGTTTAAATAATAAAATCATTTATTTATATAATTCCCACTTACCTACTCATATACATAAATAAATGTAGTTATTTCTCTGTAAATAACTTCGTGGCTCATACATAGTTCTAAATATATGACTATCAGTCTATGAACGCAATTTTACAATACGATCCAACAGTTTGATGGAAACAAAGGCCCTCGACTTTAGCTGATAAAAATCCTTAAGTAGGTAGATCAACCGTAGATTTCTATCTACATAAATAAAAACTGTTAAGTTATAACACAAAAGCTGCTAGTCTAAAAAATATTTAAAAATAACATAACTTTTTATAACATTAACATAATACATATAGTAAAACCCGCATAATACGCCATTTTATGTCAGTCCCTGCAACTTGAGGCATTTTTCATACATTTTATCACGCTTAATACGATTCCTTATCTCGTCTATTAGGTACCTCATTAGAACAAGATGTTGATATAAGGCTGGTAATACTTCCTGCGTTGTTGCAAAATTACCTATGAACCGCAAAACATTTGTTACGCAGACGTTTATTTTTTAAATTGAGGCCAGATAAATCCTATGTGTTCAAGAGAGAAACTTGCCATGGTGGCAAAGCTAAAGAGAGACTGACTGTCTGGCACCCTAATTGCGTACACATAATCACAATCTGAACCATTTTGAAGGATATTCCTGATCCATTGCTTCATAAGTTCGAAAAATGTATCTGCTCTACAACGTAAAGAACGCAATGAATGTTGTTGAACTGTCAAAATGAAACCCATTGCTTGTTACTGATAGCACAATATACTATGCTAATAGTGTGTTACGCAGTTGCCCCGCTGGCCTGTGCCAATTCAGATGGGTCGGAAAAGTTTCGTTTGTTAGTGATTGGTAAGGCGAAAAATCAGCGTTGCTTCAAAAATGTAAGATCGCTCCCTGTAACATATGATGCACAATCTCGACCTTGAATGACTGGCCTTCGTTTCATCGACTGGTTAACAGCTTTAGATGATCACTTCCAGATTAAACGTAGACGCATAATTCTGTTCATTGATAACTACCCTGAATTAGTACAAAATTATTTAATTAATTTGCAATCATCTTAAACGGGTTTTACTGTATATTAAATGATAATTATAGTATACAACGTGTAACGTTAAATGCGCAAAACCTGAAAATAGTTTGTTCATAATTGATTACTGAATCGATTTCAGTAATTTTTAATATAGTTTTTTTTTATAAATTATGTATTTTGCCATACTATCCGCCGATTGAGCCAAAGAAAATTAAGTCTTATTTTAAGGCAATAAGAATCAATTTTGAATGCATAAACTAATGCTAGGATCAACACGATTTTCTTAATAAAAATAGTTAGCTTTAAAAAAATAGTTTTGGTCATTATATTATGCTTTTAACTCAATGCTCTAATTGGGGTGTATGAGGTTTTGCGCATTTAACGTTACACGTTGTATATAACTTATAAAATTAGTATAAAATATTTTCAAGGATTTTAGTTTTACTTTTGGCTTTTGGATGATATTGAAATTGTTTTACTGCGATGATAAAAGTAGGTACCGAATCTCCGAATATTTTACATTATTTTTCTAAGAACTTCAAGGCTTCAACATAACCTTTTAAACCCGTTTACAGAATGGTTTTATTATAATTTCTTTAAAATTTAAAACTATATAACACATAATAAAAGGGCGCGAAGTATGTTATTCGAGATATTTTATTTAAAATACAAGAAGTGTGCCCAATTCAATGACACACAGAACAAATAAAAAAAAAACCTGTCATTTTAAAGGTATCCAAAATAAATATGTCTATACATCTCCTATTAGTCTTATTAATAGTTGTTAGATTAAAGCACCATGGGCAAACGTCCCATTTTAATGGTATATACAATTTTTTGCTGGTTTTATTCGTAAAAACAGCCAGGTGAGCTCTAAGCTCTGAGTGCGCATTAACAAACTGCGGACGAGCTTACTACCTGTACTTTATTTATTTTAAATTCAGTATACACCTCACTTACCACTTGCGTGCCATAAAATACTGGAGTTAAAAACTGAAAGGTCACTCTTCGGATGGCAGCAAAGTTGAGTGTACCTTAACCGCCATTATTATATTTCTGGTGCTAGGTTTTATTAATAACAGAAGTAGCTTGTTTACAAAAAAATGTATGGATAGTAACAGCTAGCTGTCAAATTCATGGAACACTCGACAGTGATGACATCTGAAGTGATCAAGTGGCAGTTTTTATCTCAATTGAGACGATCTGCACGAACCCATAAAAATAGCGATTAGAGCGTTTTTTCAAAGTCATTTGAATAGACGAACAAATATTAACTTTTGTTTTGCGGTGTCTATTTCAAACTCATTTCGTTTTTGTCGCACGAAGCAGACTTTTGAAGTGCAGAGCGAGAACGCTACGAGAGGTTTCCTAGCCCTCGGGTTAGTGTATTTTAGTTGGCACATTATTGCTTGGAAGGGATACTTAAAAAAAAATTACCTACTTTACGCAAGTGTATTATTTTACGCAAGTGCATACGTACATGCACGCATGCATGCATGCATGCATGCATGCATGTATAAAGAAAACATTAATATTACTTTACATAGCTTTGCCATCACCCCGTTGTTACTTTAAGACGCTGAAAACCAATATTGAGCTCCGATGTTTAGGTATTTTAGCCACGCCCACTATTTCTCCGATATCCTAGCGCCAATAGAGGGCGCTCTTATATATTTATTGTTCTGTATGAAGTGCTAAAATCAAATTAGACAAGGCGATTAAAAAAACAAATGAATATTTTTACCCCTTTTTTAAAATTATTTTAAGTATTTACACTGATTTTTTTTAACTATTTACACTGAATTAGACGCTGACAAGAACCAAATAGGCTTGTCTCAAACAATTTTTTAGCCAAATCTATACAGTTTGTGACGGCGAAAAAAATATATGTTAATCTTGAACATATTTCTGAGAACCCTGTTGTATTCAAAACAGGTTTTTGAAAAGTTTTCTCGATACAATAAAATGGTAAACTAACCTCTTAAAATGATCTTTTAACAAAAATATCTCTATTAATTATCAACGTACATTGGTAAAATTTATAACAATAACGTATCATATTTAAATACAGAACTTGGTTGTTTTTTATTTTTGACTACTCAACCTATTTTTAAGTAATTAATTATTTTTTGGTTTGTATAAAGTTACGAGCGTCGCGTCATCGCGCTTCTCTTTCTTATGTATGCAATCCGACAGTGATCGCATAGACGCGCGGCTAGACGGACGTATGTCGCTTTGCCCCGCTATCCGTTCATTTAATATTTTGTTTTTTGAGAACTTATTTTATTTTGTTCTTTTAGCTACAATAAATTGTAAAAATATTAGCATTAGCACGTAGACATTTGTATAGGTGATTTTATAAGTTGTACAGGTACATATTGTATAAGTTATTTTATAAGTTGTACAGGTACATATAGTTCTAAGTTGTGTAAATATTTTCTGTGTAAAATGGGAAACAAACAAAAATGCCGGAGGCCAGCAAAAAAGCGCTTCTATAATAATAAACAAAAACATCTCATGGAAGTAGTAAAGTAAGTAATTTTTATAATGTAATATCACAGTATAATTATATACAGTATTGTAACTCGGCCGTATCTTGGAAATAAATGCCTACAGCCGCGCGGTACGTAAACATGCGATAAGGCTGCCCGCCTCCAGCATTTGAATTACATTTGCCTACTTTGCGTTTCCATTTAGTTTTGTGATTGTAATATACTTTATTTAAAAAATAAAATAAGTACTTTGTGAATTGAATAGGAAGTGTTCAACAAAAATGAATGTTGTTTTTTGATTGGTAGATTTAATTAAAAAACCATGTTTATGTTTGAATAACAAATCGGTCTTATAAATTTGCGACCGAAAAATATTTGCGCCTTGACTGAGACGTACGAAACGCTTTATTATCAAATTTTAAAGTATAAAAAATCCGCATTCTAATATAAAGCTTAATTAAAAATTGTTTTGGGAAACATGGACAAGGTGGGGAACTCCAATCTTTACAAACTTCAACACCTACCTACTCAACTACAATGCAAGAAACAGCTGACGAGTAATTTTAATAACTTTTTATCTCAGCTTATTAACGTCTCTATAAATTAGGTACCTACAACTCGCAACAACTCAAAACAAAAATTCTTTGGTCGCCAATGCCAAGCTGAACAGCTGGCTACGAATGTTTTAAAATCACAACCCTCTCAAACATCTAAATATTCTGTGAATATCTCATGAGTCTAGCTGTTGTTGTCGTTATTAATACCGAGAAAAAAAAAAACGGTTTTTTGTGGTATAATTGTTGTTATAGCAGCAGCAGAAATACTTAATCTGAGAAAATTTCAACTATTTAGTGACAGACAGACGGTCAAATTTATTTTTTTCTAGTATTATTCATACACACAGTACAATAAACAACTATTATTAATAATAAAATACCACGTCTTTACTTTGAATTATACAAACTAACAAAACAAAACACACATGCCCCGAGGTTTCTAACACAAGCGTAAGTACCTACCGTATCATGATTCATGAACCGCCTATAACTACCTATTTCACTCTTGTCAATCACTTTCCTTTACTCTATTCACTTTACACCAGACATCGTTTTTTTCGGGAGATAAAAGGAAATACTTATCCATTAAAAATACACATTATGTACCTACCTACTAGTAAGTAAAATTATTTTATAGTCTTACCTTTCAAAGTTTCCAGGTAATCTAAAAAAAGTTATCCCTGGACGAATTCATGCAACCAAAAACAGCACAATATATCCTACTCGTCATATTAAATATGTAGTTGAACTTATTTTTAGTGAAAAAATCGCGCGGTTATTGTTAAAAAAACAACACACCGACCGTTCGTAACTGCGGCACAGTCGCGACTGTCTGCCTGCCGAGCGAATGCCGAGATCGAGGCGCGTAGGCATAGCTCGCGCATCGTCCGTTTGTATGAAGATAGAATACTGCATATAATTATACCGTGGTAATATTGACAAAATAGGTACGAGAACAAAAATTAATTTTTGTACAATCCATAGCGTAAATTCGACTGTAATGATAACGCTAGGTTGGTCTAGTGGTATTAGCTTAGGTTCTAAAGAGCGAGGTCCGAGTTCGTAGCCAGGAGAATTTTTAGCAAATTTGAAATGGTTTTTTTTTTTTATTTATTTGTAATTTTGAGGAAATTTTCATTTTTTTCTATTTATTTTTATATAAAAAAATATATATACATATAAATATTTTAATTATTAATTTTCTTTACAGTAAAAAGAGACGTTTGGCAAACAGTTTAGAAGCAGGTGAAGCTTCGGAAATTGTTTTTGACCAGTAAGTTTGTAATAATTACAGACGCCAGCACATCAAGCTACCTGAAAGTGTCAAATTTTTCCAATCAACTTTGAACCTTATGCTTTAGTGATAAGGTTCTAAATCTATTAAATAAATTTTACAGATTATAGTAGCTTGATGTGCTGGCGTCTGTACATACTTATACAGGTTGAAATTGAAAACATGTGACTAAACGAAATGGGAGATACTCAACATTATGAACAACTTTAGTAAAGGGACGAAAACTGCAGTCGCGAATAAAAAAATCAGGTGTTCCATACATTTTGACGAGTTATGCAAACATAAATGTAATGTAATAGATTTAGAACCTTATCACTAAAGCATACGGTTCAAAGTTGATTGGGAAAATTTGACACTGTCGGGTAGCTTGATGTGCTGGCATCTGTACTTATTACAAACTTACTGGTGAAAAACAATTTCCGAAGCTTCACCTACTTCTGAACTGTTCACCAAACGTCTCTTTTTACTGAATAAATATATATATTTTTTAAATATAAAAATAAAACAATGAATTTCCTAAAATTACAAAATAAAAAATGGATCCTATTCAAATTCTGTAAGACTTGGCTTGGTTACGAACTCTAAAGTAGTTCGCCAGAACCTATGCTAATACCACTAGACCAACCATGCGTTACCGTTGTTGATGAATTTGCGCTATGGGTTGTACAAAATAGCCTTTAAAGTACCTATTTAATTATAATTTCATTTTTGTTCGTGTACTTGTTTTTTCAATATTACATTATAAAAAATTACTTATTTTACTACTTCCATGAGATATTTTTGTTTATTAGCTTAAAAGCGCTTTTTTTGCTGGCCTCGGCATTTTTGTTTGCTTCCCATTTTGCACAGAAAATATTTACAAAAAAATATCCTATACAAATATGTTTACGTGCCAATATTTTTACAATGTATTGTAGTTATAAAAACATAATAAAATAAGTTGTCAAACAACAAAATATTAAACGAACGGATAGCGGGACTGTGGGGCTGCGGGGCAAAGCGACATACGTCCGTCTAGCAGCGCGTCTATGCGATCCACAGAACATTTATACCCTAAAGGGAAGAACGTCAACTTCATACTTTAGAAATGCTTACATAGCACACTAGCGCTGCCGTGCTTGCCATCAGTAACTTTTTAACAACGCGGGAGATTTGAATAGTGTTTTCAAACTCCTTTTTTATATTTTCGATACCGGAATTTCAATTGACGTAAGGGACAATCAACTAAATGGTAAATTTAATTAATTGTCACTTACGCCAATTGAAATTCCGGTATCGATTAATTCATAGAATTGTGTTTCCTGTTTCCGCACATTTATAAAAAAATAAAATAATATTGTGCAAAAACATCTAACAAAAATTCTTCATGTAGGGAATTTCTAAGTGATGCCAAATAATACAAGCTTTTTAAACATGTTTCAGGATATTTATTTTTTTTACCAAAGATTTTTTTGAGGCTTCCTCTAAAAATCCTCGATTTCGAACAGTACAAAACCGTTTCAGGCATATTTCAACTGTACTATCAATTATTCTTTTGAAATTCATCTCACAGTGTTCGTCGCACCCCTTCAGCCAATCTTTATTTAAATTATCGCATTTTTTCAATAAATTTTGCTTTATTTTTTTATTATGCGAATTTTCTTTTAAATAATTATTTATTAAACTTGCAGCATTTTCAACTATTTCACAGAAATTGGGCTGGATGTATTTTAAACTGCATCTTACGTCGTCGTATTCCTTAAATGATGTAAATAAATGACATACCTCAGTGTTCGGATCAGCAAGCATAATTTTTTTACATTGATCACAATTAATTAGCATATTTTTTGCGATAAAGCCGCACACATATGCACATGCTTGCATTTCTCCAGAACATTGAGGTATATCTAACTCTTCTACACCTTCAATAGAAAGTTCCGCTGGAAAAGGTGTAGAAGAGTTTGCATCATTTATTGTTTGTTCACAACCTTTACGAAGAAACACTTTAAAATTATTCAATATATCATTATCATCATCCAGGCAGTTTCTGTTTTTATTATTATTAATTAAATTTGTTATTATGCTAGTTTTTAATGCTGCAATAAATTGAACTGAAGTGGGGTTCGGATTACAACCACAGTTGCTTCGAATGCACCCGAAACAGTTTTCGAGAGGATCTTGATTGAGCCTTCGGACACTTAATGTGTTTACATTATATTTTTTTAAATTTTTAAATATACGCTCAATTGCGTTCATCGTCCTCAACCAGCCATCTTGTGATGGGGGCTTAGTTCTTGCTCCTAAAAACTTCATTTCTGTGAAAAACACTCTCATTTTATTAAACAATTCTAAATGAGGGCTGGTTGAGGACATGTTGGTAAGATATTTTTTTCCTCTTTTTCTGTCCGGAGTGTCACCATTCATGGCGTCAAATAATTTGTCCATGTTTGAGATGAGTGTCGCAGTCCCCACGGCATCTTGTGGTAGTTCGTCTGAAAGTAAACAAAAAACATCTAATGTTAAAAGGAATTTCTGCATTTAACTTGACACTCTGTCCTATTATATTTAACCTTTTGAACGCCAGAGTATAAACGTATCGCCGTACCCCTGACGCCAGGCCACTTTTTCTGTCAAATGAGCTTCCTAAAAATAAAAACACACAAAAGTAATTATTAAATTGTTTATTTCATTATGGTGCGACGTGTATTTTGTCATATATTTGTGACGTTGGCGTTCAAAAGGTTAAACGAGTAAGGGTAATAGTAGTGCCATCTTGCATTCTTGTAATTTTCAACACCAAAACTTTAATATTTGTAGTGACCCTCCATTATGGGCCTTGGCACAGTCTGGTAAAAAGACTAGAAAGATTATATTACTAGTTGTATTAAAATCATTTTAATATAAACCTACTAGTTATAACAATACATAAAAAGAAAAAGTTGCATAAATAGTAAGGGCTGCCAGTATCGAACCTGAATCAGCAGTTTCACATCCTCAACCTCTAGACCAACTGAGTTGTTACTCTGAAATATTCTTGTGCATTGTTGAGTATCTTTAAACTATTTGAAAAAATATTAAAATAAAATACAAGACTTGCTATGCGGCCATCGCGGGTTTGAAGTAGGTGCTTTCATGGGGGTACCCACATCGTAAAGCCGACTGTACAGACGCCAGCACATCAAGCTACCCGAAACCAATGATATTATAAGTGTAAAAAGGTGTAGATAGGTCAGGTGTAGAGAGCTCAGCAAGCGGCACGTTAAAATGTAGACAAGTGACCAAACTTATAAATGTAGACAAGTGACCAAACTTATGCTTTAGAAATAAAGTTGAAAATCTATTAAAGAAACTTGACAGATCATGGTAGCTTAGTGTGCTGGCGTCTGTACATAGACATTATTTACGTTGAAACTTACTTTGGGCTACTTTGGCAAATAATCCTGCTGCAACAGAATGACTCAGAACTTGAGCAGCTAGCCGGACTTTCATCTTCTGTTTGCCATTCGGCTGAAGGTGTTGCTGGGTCAATGCAGGAGCAAAAACGAAGTTTGGGTTCTTTTTATCTACATTATAGAATTCTTCGATGTGGTTCCATTTAGCTACTCCTGCAATATAAGATTATAAAATAAATGAATATTCTGGTTATTTGATATAGATATTAACAGAGACGTGAATATGAATGGTTGGTAGTTTTGTTTTTAGCTTAAGTGTTTGTTTATTAATACACTTTATGATAGAGAGTCTAAGGTGGATTTAATATATAATGACAGTAAAATAGGTAATACGGGCTGGTGTCCGTAACTCCACGTCAATGTGCGTATTTTTCGTGTTAATAATGAAAGTATTGGCTCATGATGTGAAAGAAAGGTGCAATCACACTGTCTTAAATAACTATCATATAGATGCTAGCACATCCAATGGCTCTATAAATGTTACATGATAGTGCAGCAAAACTTATGATTTTATTATTATGCTAATGACGTCAATAAAATTGATTCAAGAGGAACTTCAATAAAATGGTGTAAAGAACTGACTTAACAATATATTTACTAAGATGAGCCAAAACATTTTTTATGATTGAAATTATTGACGCCTGGGGACATCTCTCTTAAGACTCAACCAACCACAGATTTTTTTCGTTATTAACCGGTTATATGTTAAGTAGACGACATTGATATTCAAAATTTTCGCAAGTTATTATGACTAGATTTAAATATCAACATGGGGAGATGGAGACAGTTCTTAGCATAACTAGATAACATGACATGTGGTTTCGTTTATAGTTAAAATTACAAGCTTGTTATAGATGTCAACACAGGCATGATGTTATTGTTAGTTTTTTAAAACTGCTGAAAATACACGCTGATATACCTACAACACCAATAATAAGCAATACCAACCTGTCCTTCGTTGACCTTCTATTTGTACATCTTGTACAAATTGTACATCATGTTTCAAAAAATTGTTTCTAAAACATTTAAGCAGGTGGGGCGGGTCTAAGATGGTGACAATTTCATGTCCCTCATGTTCAAAGAATGGTCGATCTTTAGATGATCCTAATAAATTGATTGCTCGTAAATTGACGCCATCCAAATCACATACGACGCCAATGACTTCTAATTCAGCACCAAAACAAGCACTCAAGACCTGAAAATTCATAATTTTATTTTAGTTAACACAAATGCTATTCTTATAATCAATTAATATAAGTAGGTTAAGGCTAAGAGAATGTAATAAATATAAGAACCAAACAGAAGGCCCACCTCCTTAATAAGTACAGCTAATCTGTCAGCTGTGACGCAGTCTCCCGAAAAATAGAAAGCTATTGGCTGTTTCCAAGCTTTTCTAACCCCAATAGCCATAAAAGTTAGGGCATGGCTTGCAATCTCTTGCGTTCGGCCCTGGGCAGCATGATCCTGATAGCCATCTAATTGGTCTAATTTTGTGTTATAACTCAGGTTTTTTCTTATTGACATTTCGTCAAAAGAAACAACACACAAATTGTCACTGACTGACCTCTGTTTTGTGATCTCTTTAATTGTTTCAATCACTTGATTGTTTATTCCGCACATCATGGGTATTTTATTCAATAATGTCTTTAATGAACTCACACTAGGCAAACAAAACAGTCGACTTAATAGCCTATAGCATGAGCTAGACTTTTTATACATGCTTAAGGCTAAAACTTTGTCTTCTAATGTCCATCTCCGCCCAGTTAACTTTCTCGGCACATTTTTTAACTGGCTTTGCAACAACAAATAAAATGAACTGCTTAGTTTGCTTTTCATCATGTTATTTACCGCATTATCATAGTGCAAAGAACTTAAAATATCCCTGTTGCACTTTTTAACTTTTTTATATTTTCTTCGAAGTCTCAAGATTTCAGTTAAATTTTTTCTGCATCTTTTATATAGTTTTTGTTTTCTGGGTGTTAGTTCAGTAATTTTTTTTACATCCAGGTCCTTTAATATGCCTTTGCTTTTCGATGATTCCTGTAAAGAAATATAATAAGCATGTCAGAGCTTTCAATGGGTTTAAGACATACTTTACAGTTACTCAACAAATTCGTAGATTATTATAAAATCATAATACAACAATAACTCAGACATCCTAAAAAGCATCTATCTGGAAGTGCTCATTCCATCGAATTTAATCTGGATTTAATTATGTTATAAATTAATTATAATCTGATTATAATTATATAGTATAATGTGTAATGCAATGTAACAATAATTACCAAATAATTATGTCTATGTTGTTCGCGACGAAGCGTCATCAAAATTAGATATTTTGATTAACTTAGAATGTTTTGTGGCCGCGAATAACGCGTAACCAAGTAGGGCCTTTTTGTTTAACTTAGAGTCACCGTATAATTAAGATTAGAATACACATTATTGTGTTTATGACAAAGGCTTGTTTAACATAAATTAGCTTTGTTTATAATTTAGAGTCATTTGTGGTCGCGATTAACGTAGTACCAATGAATAGGGTTTGATAATCACTTAGAGTCTTTTAGTTAACAAGCCTTGTCAATAGGTAGAATAGTAATTGTCTTATAAAACTTAGTGGTATTTTTTGAAGTGAGTAATAAACGTTTTATGACATGTCTTTTATTGACCAACAATGGTTGTACTACCTGTGAACCTCTCTTAAATAGGCAGTATATAGTTATTTAGTGAAACCAAGTACTTGAGTCCTGATATAGTTTAGATTAAACGACTATTTATGCAAGTTCACATGTGGTAAAACTGCTGTTGGATACTACGAATATTGTCCTTTATCAATAAGATCTTCAGAGCCGCTTCACACTCTGAAAACTTATCCAATTTAACCCAAATGTTGCATATTAATAGATTATTAGAATACAGATGAATTGCCGTTTACAGGGTGGAAATCGGACACATAGCTTTTAGATAGTTTAGCCTGAAAGATAGTTTTTACGTTAAATCAGTGCCTTTTTTCGCCTTTTGACCTGAATAACTTCTCAGAAATTATAGTTAGAGGCAACATAGAAATCTTAACAATTGGGAAATTTTATACCAAAAATAATGATATGCAACATGTCGGGGTTACCTTTAAGATATAGATATTAAGACATAGAAACACTAAGTATCTAAGACAAATTTAATGATAAAATAAAGTTAAAAACAGGAAGAAATTTCGGGTTCTCTTCAAGGTAAAGTTTCGAGCCACTTAAGTAAGTGTTAAATCTTTGTAACTTCGTAGTCGTCGGCAAGAAAGTTCCTGATGAAACCTGAAGAGTCCTGAAATAGCTACCTGAACACTTATGAAGATAGTGCTTTCATTTGAAGAAACCCCTAACACATAGTCAAACGAGCCTTCAGTGCTACAGTTCCAGTCTACAGGAATTCCTGAAGAATTCAAGTACTCCGAACCTATAGGTGCAGGACGTCAGCGCCACGAGACGGGGAAGCTTACAACTCCCCCTCACCCTTCGCGTCCGTGGATCACGTCCGTCCGGCACATATGTCAAAGCAAAATAACATCAATTTTATTTATCTAAAGAAAGAATGAATTTGGATATGTCTAATTCTCTACATAAATAAAATTGATGTTATTTTGCTTTGACATAGACATAATTATTTAGTAAAGTATTATTACTAATCAAATTACCTTGGTCAAATCTGGGCTCTGAAGGTTATATTCATTGTGTTCTATGGATGTCGAACACTGAGAAGTACTAGCCGTAACTTCCATATCCATGTGTATTTGTGTAATCTCCTGGTACTGAAACATTTTATGCATATTGATTAGCTTTCTTTCTATGAAATATTTATTTCTTTTTGCTTATCTTACAATAAAATTGGTTTAAAGGACCAGCAGATTTTTTTGTGTGAATCCAATTGACTAGTGAGTTTCATTTTTCCAGCTAAGAGTCTTCCTCTAAATGTGCTTTATTGAGCAGTGTCTTTTGAATACAAAATTTGGATCCTTTTTTCTCATAATTATTCTACATACATTCAAGTAATAACCACATGTTTATGTGCAAGTCATATCAAATCAAAATAGTCTAATAGCCCGTGGCCGCCAGACCTTCGCTATTTTATAAAAGCTGAAAGTTTTTCAGCGCATGGCCCGAGCACAGGTAAGAACGGTGGCTCACTATGAAATTTAGATTATGGTGGCTTTGACAGATAACAGTAACAAAGGTGTGTAATACACTAGATAACTTTTGTGAAATTATAAAACCCATTTTTTTTTTATATTTTCACCTGTGCAGTAATAGAATCTATCTAACCCATTGCCAGACAATTACTATGGTGGCAACCCCCCGCCAGAGACCCTTAAAAGTCAATTAAAAGTAGGTATTTAATTCTTCTTTCGTTACAATACAAAAGCTAATTTTTAGATATATTTTTACTATTATTATAATAATGGCTTTTCCCAATTGACTAATTTGAATGTGCGAGCGCCCGGCAGTACTTGTCAGTAGGTGCGAGAGAGACAGCGAGCTAGGTCTTTCGCCACTTTACAGCGCATTCCTCGATACTTCAGTATGTCTCATGTTATGCGCTCAGTGTTTACGTTTTATTATTTTTTTGTGCAATTTATAAACAAATGTGATACAGCTTTAATGGACTATCATTATACGAGGCGATTTAATTTCCCAGTACATCTACACACAATTCATCTCCAGTAAAATCGTTATTACTCAAATCATCTCATCAACAGCCGTCGCTTACAGAATCTATACCAATATCACAACCAACAACTGCCGGGCGCTCGCACATTCAAATTAGTCTGGCTAAGATTTGGAACCATCAAAATGGTCTGGCAATTGGAAAAACCCATTATTATAATAATAGTAAAAATATATCTAAAAATGAGCTTTTATACTGTAAGGAAAATAGAATTACCTACATTTAATTGACTTTTAAGGGTGTCCGGCGGGGGGTTGCCGCCATAATAATTGTCTGGCAATGTGTTAGATCGTTTTATATTACTGCACAGGAGAAAATATTAAAAAAATGGGTTTTATAATTTCACAAAAGTTACCTAGTATATTACACACCTTTGTTACCTGTTATCTGCCAAAGCCACCATAATCTAAATTTCATCGTGAGTCACCGTTCTTACCTGTGCTCGGAGCATGCGCTGAAAACTTTCAGCTTTTATAAAATAACGAAGGTCTGGCGGCCACGGGCTCTTACTCTAAAAGTCATTTATTCAAACTACACTGAAATCAGCACTTTTTGAATGTCAAAATTACATAAAACAGTCCCCCAAAAACGCCCACCCTTCACCACTTCCTAATGCTTTAGCTGGGAAGAAGTTTCAAGGTTAAGTTACACTTGTCAGTCACTTCTTGTATGGGTAACAATTCTTTACATAAAATAATTACATAAAATTATCTATTTGTGGACAACAATTACATGTATAAAGAACATTGTGTTAGAATTGTTGTTTTTGTCTTATTAGTTTTCTACTCCGGGCAGTAAGTTGAACAGTGTTGGAACTTGAACATTTTAATTAAAAATTACATAAGAGCTGTCATAGCTTAAATAACAAAAATACTCACTTGAGTTTTTTGTGCTTCTTTAGGTGGATGTTCATCTCGTAACTGGGCCAGAATATTTTGAGCTTCTATTGGAATGGCAAACTTATTCAGTCTTGTTCTGGCACTGTTAGTAAATGATGAATCATCAAAATGATTGCCGCATAGCATCTTATGCTGTTTATTTAGCTTCACCAATGATTCATCTGAAGTCCAATCATCATTGGGATAGCAAAATTTTGCCCAAACTCTAGCCCTGAAAAAGGTTTTTTGTATTATTAGAAATGATATGCAACAAATGTTTAATTTTAACCACAACTCGTTTTCAATATGTTTGCTGGCCTGATAGGCAATAAGCGAGTTGCCAATACCGTATCTGTTTGTTTCTAAATCAGTGATGTACATGTATGTTTATAGGGATCTGTTTAGATGTTTGTAATAATACAAAATGTACCTAGATGATATCAGACATTTTTAATTAAATAATGTAGGGTAATCAGAAATTAGGAATAATGTATCTATTTTTAGAGACAAGTTTAAAGACATAAGGTGTAAATTAGTGCAAATCGACTTACTTTAGAGATCCATGAATAGACGGGAGAGGAAACCTGTGAAAGGTCAAAGAAGAATTTTCCTTTGCGGTTATACCGCATTTTGCGCACCTAAGACTCCCTTTTCCAACCATAGTGGAAAAACAACACAAAAGCGTCAGTATCGCACAAACAAAAAGAATGAGTATTTCACAACACGAAAGCGTCAATTTCGCACAGGAGTCTCTATCTCGTAATGATTATTAACACAACACAAAAAGCGTCAATTTCGCACAGGAGTCTCTATCTCGTAATGGTTGATAACACAACACAAAAAGCGTCAATTTCGCACAGGAGTCTCTATCTCGTGATTAATCAAAACAATAAAAAACCGGCAAAAACACAAAATGGCTAAACAGAAAGAAAAAAGAATTTTTCTCCCAGTGACAACTGCTTGGCAAAGTGACAAAATCACAAGAGTAGTAAAAGTTGCCATCACGTAAACTAAAAGTCCAACCATAAATTGTTTGTGATAATTTGTTAACGAATGTTCATTTGTTTAAAATTAGAATCTTAATATTGTAGATATCGTAGTGTTCAAAACTTTAACACCGTGTTTTTAAAATTCAAATTACTTTAAAAAAAAAACTTGGTAAATGTCCATCATCCATATTCTTCAAGGATTAACAAAATCTACCAAAATGGTAGGTAGTATTCAATAGGACATGTAAATTTATGAATCAGACTATTTCATTCTTTTGTAGAGCGCTATCCTTTTTTGCAAATCACGCCACTGCAGGCATTGGTCGCTTAGAAAGCTGACCACCCCTGATGCGATCACTGTCGAACTGCATACATAAGAAAGAGAAGCGCGATGACGCGACGCTCCTAACTTTATACATATCATAAAATAATTAATTACTTTTATATAAGTTGAGTATTCAAAAATAAAAAACAACCAAGTTCTGTATTTAAATATGATACGTTATTGTTATAAATTTTACCAACGTACGTTGATGAGTAATACAGATATTTTTGTTAGAAGATCATTTTAAGAGGTTAGTTTACTATTTTTTTGTATCGAGAAAACTTTTCAAAAACGTGTTTTGAATACAACAAGGTTCTCAGAAATATGTTCAAGATTAACATATATTTTTTTCGCCGTTACAAACTGTACAGATTTGGCTAAAAAATTGTTTGAGACAAGCCTATTTCGGTCTTCTCAGCGTCTTAATATCGACGAAAGAGGTGCTCTTGTCGATATAAGCCTAGGTACGCACGGGCGTGATTTTCTCGCGGTGATTTTTTTTCACGGATTTTATTTTCAACGGATTGTTTAGCGCCGAGAGTTGAAAAAATCCCAGAGTGTGTTTTATTGACGCGCTGGGATGTCCTCTGTTGTATTCTCAATGTTCGGTTTAACACCGAGAGTTGAAAATCCAGTGCGCGATGAATTCCGGCCGCAATATTTTTACGTCCGTGCGTACGTGGGCTAACTGCATGAAATTGTATTCCGTCGTAAGATGAGTACAAAAGAAACGGTAACATTAATTACTTAGTTATTATGTCAGTCAATATGTAACAAAAAAAAAAACATTCACAATCACCCAACTTAAAATAACTTCTATATACTATGTAAAATTGGTAGACTGGATGACTAAATATAAACTAGTAACTAAGGGACGGCGAAGACCTGGTGAAGTGTGCAGCGAAGTTTTACTGGTAAACCAATATCAACCTTGTGAACGTTGAAAAAAAGTCGAGATAAATGAATTTCGACGCGTGCCTTTGTCCGCTTTGATAATATCCTGGAAAACCTTCCACAAAGGAAGTTTTTAGCAAAATTAACGGTTCACCAGGTCTAAGGTAGTACAAATCGCGTACCGAATGTATTTTTCGGTCAAACCAACCGCTAGTATCTTATCTTTCGACTGACGCTTGACGTGTACGAAACCTTAAAAATACTATGAACAGGTACTTACGTAACTCAATATATTTTGTGACTTAGTATAATCATAACAATAAACAATAATATTGCAATACATATATTGAAAAAGCCTCTTATAAGAAGGCAATGCCCAAAATCGTCACAGGTAATCAGTTTAAATTAAAGAACACATTAATTATTGTCATGATATAAACCCGAAACAGTAATTAATACAAATACAAGGTGTAACATAATTAACGCAAGACCTCATTCACCCCAATTAGAGTATTGAGTTAAAAGCATCATACAACGACCAAAACTTCTTTTTTTAAAGCTTGCTATTTTTATTAAGAAAATCGTGTTGACACTAGCATTACTTTATGCATTTAAAATTGAGTCTTCTTGCCTTGAAATAAGATTTAATTTTATTTGGCTTAATTGGCGGTTAGTATGAAAAAATACATAATTTTTGAAAAAATACCTATAGTAAAAGTTACTGAAATCGATTCAGTAGTCAATTATGAACAAACTACTTTCAGGATTTGCGTTTATTCTGTTACACTTTGTATACAGGATGAAATTGAAAAAATTGCGACAACTCGAAATAGGACATTCAGTAACTGTTACACAATCATTACAAGTTGTCATTTCCCAAACCTCAATTCTTTAAAAAAATCGTGTAATAGTCTCAGATAGTGTAAAGTTGTAAACTGAGTTAGTATTGCATTCACATAAATACGAATATAGGCGTTCCATTAAAAAAAAAGCAATCTATCAAAACAAATAAGAAAATTAAAAAAATTTAGCACGCGCCCGATATGCAATCCATTTATCGCAGAGTTCACAACATGAAGCAAGTTGGCAACGCGTTAAGGGCCTATACTACCTCAAATGGCTTAGCATGATCCTCCGTTATGTCGAAAATACTGCAGCATTAATTTTGAAATAAATATATGGTAAAGTTGAGGATTAATGTAAACTAGGTCTTATGTTAGACGAAAACACGATTTCGTAAAATTTTCTCGAAAGAAAAAAATTCCAAAGTTACCTCCAAACCGAACAATAAACCGCTGGTATTAAAAAAATACTTCAAATTAGATCATGAAACTTTGTATACTAACCGAACTAACTATAAAGCAGGTCTTATGTTATTTACTTTTTTTTAATTACCATTATTTTCACCGTAAAAAGCAAATACCTAAACTATTGGCGCTGCCTGCCGCCTAGCTCCGCACTCTGTCTCGCTCTCACTCAGTCCGCGAGCAGTATCGCGTGAGCGAGATAAAGAGTGAATTTTAGCTGAGGTAGTGTAGGCTCTTAATCTAGCAGTCACTTGCCTAATTTCGACCGTTCCTAAAGGGCGCGCGACGACGCGACGCGACGTTGCCAAATCGCTTGCCTACGCGCACGTACGTGCAATCATTTCTTTAGTGACATCCTCTATATTTTCTTTATAACACGTTGAATTAGATATATTTTAATTTGGGGAATAAATAAACACACTTTAAAAATAATGTTTCACACTTTAATATGCTTAGCTTTAAAATTAATTGAATGAACTATAAAAATAATGGTTTCCACTATAAATATGCTTAGCTTTAAAATTAATTGAATGACCTATAAAATAATGGTTTCTATAAGCGATCTCGGCACTTGGGGAATCCCGACTTAGGTTAGGTTCCTTTAAACTCTGTAGACAGGCACCGACTCCGTCGACTACGTCTTATTATTATTGCTTGTAAACCAACTTAGACCCGTCACGTAGTCTTATCTACGGGACGGGGTCTAGTGAGCGAGCTTAGCCAGCGAACTCAGACCCCGCCATCCCCTTCGTGGACATTTTAATTTGCGTTCAGAAACTAACTGGTTTCGGAGTTGGTTTTCGACACAGTTATAGTGCAAACCATTATTTTTAAAGTGATCATATTAAATTATAGATGTATTATCATTTTAAAGTGCTGATATACAATTTTATAGCTGTTTTCATTAAATTTAAAGTGCTATTAAATACATCCCTTTTAATTTGGTGCACCTATTCAATTTCATCCTGTATTATTAGACTTACTTAATGTTATTTTTCAATATATTCTTTATCGATACATTTTGAGCTTCAATCGAGTTTCGGGTGGAAAGTTTATTACAGCGACTCAAAACTACAATTTTGAACTTTTCAGTCAGTCCTTGAATGCGAGTAGGACTTTCAATGAGATTAAAGGAGCTCAAGTTTCGAAAAATTACAGATTCTATTTCACCAAATCATAATAAACGTCACAATTAATGCTTCCTCTTATAAATCCTATCTATAAGTTTGAAGAAGAACGTCGGAGCGGTTTCAGAAGGCAGCGCGCGCACTTTCAGAATAATATCGTTATAGACATCTGTTTCTTCCTGTCTATATACTTCTGATAGTCTCAATTCATCATAAAGCCGCTTTATAATTTCAACGTGTTCTGGTTCCTTACTGCCGTAGTATTGTGTGAAGAGAGCCTTCTGTGATTCGTTGCAGCGCTGTAAAGCGGTGACGGCTAACCAGGAACACTTACCTTCTTGGATATCTGTTCCCGCTTTGCCTGTTACGGATTCTTCGCCGTAACAGTCCATGTAGTCGTCCTGAAAAATAAAACAATGGAATTTTTGCCGTCGTTATAAATATACAGAATGAAATGAAAACTTGTGCCAAATCGTAGTAGAATAAAAGTAATGTAATTCTGAATAAAAGTAAGTAATTCTTGAAAAAAATCGTGTAATTATCGTCTTACACTATTTTTTTCAAGAATTACTTACTTTTATTGAGATTTTTTTTGGATAATTTTTTAAAAAAATCGTAAGACGATAATTACACGATTTTTTTCAAGAATTTAGATAATTCTTGAAAAAATCGTGTATTTATCGTCTTAGATAATGCAGACCAAGTTATTGCCTTCAAGTAAGTAAACACGAATTATTGGCGTTCCAGTAAAAAAAAAAAACTATCAAAACAAATAAGTACATATAAATACTAAAAAATCACGCGCCCGATAAGCTATCCATTCATCACATAGTTCACAACGCGTAACAAGTTAGCAGCGCGTTGCATTAGCGATCATTTACTTAATTTTGACCGTTCCTACGAAAAAATAGGCGCGCGACTACGACGTTGCCAAATCGCTTGCGTATGTGTCTAATTTCTCTTTAAAACACGTAGATTTAGATATTTTAATTTGGCGCACCTATTCAAATTCATCCCGAATGTATTTTTAGCACATGCGAGCAATCAGCTTGCGACAGCAGCGTCGCTTAAGTTATTCTTTTGGTTAGAGGTCGTAGCTTTCTTTTTAAAACTGTCCAAGTAGCAATTTACATAAGCTTGTTTAGGTACGCAGGTACCTAAATAAGCTTATGTAAATGCTACCGAGATGCTTATGTAAATGTTATCGAGGAATCATAGAAAATATGGTTTTCTCTAAGTATTTCAATGCCGTCCGTGGGCCCAATCAGAATACCAGCGCGGCGCTACTTATGTTTTTTTGGCCTATCATAGGACTTCCTGTTCTTTTATTGTTTCCGCTATAAGTTGTTAGTTTTAATCTTAGATAAACCTAAAAATTTTATTGTTCTTTTTTATTTTATTTTTTAGTTTTCATGATTTGGTTACTTAGAGTTCTTTTTACTGTTTGTATTTCCTGTGCGTGTCCCAAATAAAATATTTTCATTCTTCCTTAACATGGAATCCCCAATTTGATAGATTCAAATAAGTAATGGTTTTTTTAATGGTTAATGTTTTATTATTGACTTTTGCCAGAAACTTGGCAAAAGACAATAAGAAAACATTAACCGTTAAAAAAAGCGCAAATAGGCTGAACAGTAATCAGCAGTCCACATCTTTAAAACAATCTATGTAAATTAGTATCTTTAAGTCCCTTTTCCAAACTCAACGGCGGGAAGTGGGCCTTTTAAGTAACACTAGCTTCTGCCCGCGACTTCGTCCGCGTGAAATTTCTCATTCCCCCGACCCACTTTATCGCAACTCTGCCGCCTCTGATCGCCTGCCCGCGCTACTACTTCGTTTTCGCTTTCGTGCTGACTTTTTCTTTCTTTTTGCTCGGCTCATAGGGTGGTAGCGTGATGTTAAATAGTCTATAGCCTTCCTCAAGAATAGGGTTACCAAATACAAAAAAAAAAACAAATCCGACTGGTATTTCCGTTGATTAGCGCGTTCAAACAGTCAAACAACCAAATTCTTCACCTTTATTATAAGTACTAGCGACCCGCCCCGGCTTCGCACGAGTGCAATACTGAAGGTATTTCAAGAATGCCAGCACGCGCCGCCGCGGCCGGTACCGCAGCAACCACTATGTCCCTGCATTTTAAATCTGTAATATCTTCGAAAATATTCATTTAAATTACATGCTGTAAAGGGCCATATTTATCTATACAAATATTATAAAGCTGAAGAGTTTGTTTGTTTGTTTGAACGCGCTAATCTCAGAAACTACTGGTCCGATTTGAAAAACTCTTTCAGTGTTAGATAGCCCATTCATCGAGGCTATAGGCTATAGGCTATATATCATCACGCTAAAACCAATAGGAGCGGAGCACCAATGAAGAATGTTTCAAAATCGGGGGATTTTTTTCCTATTGAGAGCTTCCGCTGCGTGCGCTGCGTAAACGGTTAAAGTTTCGCAAAAATCATATATGACAGAATTTTTTCCCTTTAAAAGCTTTAAAAAAAAGTCCGCGACAGCATATGTCTATCTTTTAAGGTTAGCTCACTATAACCTCTTTTATGCAAACCAAATTTGTTCTAAAATAATGCATTATTTGCGAAGGTGTTTTTTTAAACATGGTATTAATCCTTATCCAAATAAATACGTTATTCATCACATGTATTTAATTTTGAACAAAATTGCCTGTGACATCATTTGATTTCAATGTATATATTAGGAGATATCATAGTTTTAAAATAATACTAATAATAGCTGAAGAGTTTGTTTGTTTGAAACACGGTTTGAAAGCTCTAAATCTCTGGAAGTATTGGTCGCATATATAAAAATATTTTTGCGTTTGATAGACCAGTTCTTGAGGAAGGCTATATTATATTAAACTTGACGCTAGGACCGTTAGGAGTTGAGCAAAAAGAAGAAAAGTCTGAAGTTTTCGCCAAGCGAAAACGAAGTAATAGCGCAGGCCGGCGACACGTTGCGACGGGGTGGATCGGGGAAACAAAAAAAAATTACGCGGACGAAGTCGCGGGCAGAAGCTAGTCTATATTAAATGCACAATTTATTTAAGGTACTTAATTGGATAAGGATTAATGCTGTATTGCTTAAAATCGCTTCGTAAATAAGCCATTATTTCTCGTAAAAAGTAAAGGATAAAAAATGATTATTGTGGGTTATCCCTAAGAGATAGACATATACCATCACGGACTTTTTTGTAGACCTTTTTAAGGTGTACAATACTGTAGTACATTATTTTGACCTATCTCGTAGGGTTCAGCCAGCGTTTGAAAAGTAAGCGCAAAAAAATGTGTTTATTTACGACATCACATGCATGCATGTATTATATATATAAACCTTCCTCTTGAATCACTCTATCTATTAAAAAAAACCGCATCAAAATCCGTTGCGTAGTTTTAAAGATCTAAGTTTTCAAAGGGACAGAGAAAGCGACTTTGTTTTATACTATGTAGTGATAATGACAAGACCAGAAATGAATAAAAATCAGAATGCTTTACAAACAGCTATTTTTAAACCTATTTTTAA
Source organism: Globia sparganii (assembly GCA_949316385.1). Lineage (NCBI taxonomy): Eukaryota > Metazoa > Arthropoda > Insecta > Lepidoptera > Noctuidae > Globia > Globia sparganii. The sequence continues at coordinate 9,890,139 of OX438670.1, forward strand.
CCTTATTTTTTAAATTGCCCGGAAAAGAACCGGAGTTTATTTATTTTTTATTTATTTAATTTATTTTAGGAAAACTTACAGCTAAACAGATACAGTAAATAATACATAGTTTATACAAAATAAGGCCAATTACAAGTTTCCACGTGTAGTGTTTAAATCGTGTATATAAGATATGACTAAGATAAAACAGAAATACACATAGAAAAAACAGAAAAATTACTGTTTACGCTCGAAGAAGCAATTAGATAACGTTTTCTTCAATTTAGCAACACTAGTATTGAAAATGTCGATATCAGCTTCCTGGCAGGTTGCGTTGTACACATACGACTCCCTCTCACTATGTACGAGTTCCGTCTGTATGTAGTGGCTACCACCGGGGTGTGCAATAAATGAGGTCTACGTAAGAACACAGACGGCACTCGCAACCCGATTTTGTGTAACAACTCTGTAACACCAGTTGTTCCATTGGCAATTTTGAAAAGAAACACAAGATCTGATATTTTTCGCCTTTCGTAAAGTGGAAGGATATGACATTTTTTGCAACAGTAGGTATAATTCCTTAGAAACGTTTTTGACCGATATTGAATGTGCCTTAAAAACCTTATCTGTATGCTCTCAATACGGTTTATGTAGACATTATAATTGGGGACCGACATAACTTGCAGAATAAGCAAACTGCAGTGTTATTCTGTAAAAATCTCACCGTGAAAACTTAGGTGAAGTGAGCTGTCACTCCACCGGATGTTAGGGGTTCCCACTATTGATAGCTCACTTCACCTAGGTTATCACGGTGAGATTTTTACGGAATCGACCGGCTGAAGTGGCAGTGAGCTGGCCATGTTTGTCGAAGGACCGATGGCCGGTGGAGCAGACGAGTCCTTGAGTGGAGACCGCGTATCGGCAAGCGTAGCGTAGGACGCCCCCCAGCTAGATTGACGGACGACCTAAAGAAAGTTGCTGGAACGGACTGGATAAGGACAGGGTGTTGTGGCGCAGCCTGGGAGAGGCCTATCTCCAGCAGTGGACTGCAATAGGCTGAGTTGATTGATAGATTGATTTTTAATCCTCACCTGCATTTGAAACAGTCGTCCCAACTTCATACAAATATCATTAACATGTCCGTCCATGCTTTCATCCACATCGTTGACCAGACTCAATCCCAGCAGGACAGGCAGTCGGAAGGTGTAGCAGCTAGTCTTGTACCTCACGATAGACTCGTACCTGTCTATTGTGAACAGACTGTAGTCTTTTAGTTGCTGTGCTGTAGTGAAGTCTAGGTGCTGGCCCATTGATGTGTAGAGTAACGCCTGGAAGTTGAGATGTTAAGGTCAATATGGGTAATACTTGAATGCAAATAAAGTACCCGTCACGAGAAGCTATTGTAAATAAAGAATTTCTACTAAGTTACGTAGCGACAATTTAATCAATAACAAATGATCCCATTCAATCAACTCAAAGTAACGAGCAATTTCACTTGGTCGGGTTATATTTTTTTTATTTGACCAATGGTTGCAAACCCCTTAATGTGTGTTTACAAAATGTATAGTTTCTCGTGACGGGGACTTTATATATTTTAATGAGGTGAGATAGGAGTGGTGAAATGAGAGCAAATCGTTATTAAAAAAAAATTAAGTCTACAGCCAGTATTGTTCCAGTGTAAAGGACTTTTTAACCGACTTCAAAAAGGAGGAGGTTCTCAATTCGACTGTATGTTGTATTTTTTTTTGTATATTTGTTACGCGATATATCCGGCAATTGTAAATCGATTTCAAAAACATCTTTTTGATGGATAGGGTATGCCTCAGGGGTGGTCCCATATAAATTTTATTAACTTTGCTTAGGTAGTTATTGAGTTAGCTTCAATAATACGTATTTTTGCCACTTAGTTTATATTGATTATGTAAATAACGACTTTCTGTCACTGATATTTACATAACAAGTAGTGTTATACGAATTTGTGTGGGGTAGGTACAACTTACAAGTGAAATAAAAACTTTTTTACAAAGAAAAAACAACAGACTTCCAAAAAAGACATTACAAAGTGAAAAATAACTTTAATTTCAGAAGTCGATGGCATACAACGAAAATGCGAACCCAACAACACCGACTTCCGAAATTCAAGTTAATTTTCACTTTGTTGTGTCTTTTTTGGAAGTCGGTTGTTTTTTTATACCTACACGGGGTGAAATTCAATTAACTAATTTAATTTGAACTTACAGAGAAAGAATTACTAATGATGCATTTTGCCGAGACATTTGAATTTTTTTAGCTAGCAAACATTCTACAATACAAAATTCATAGTATATTTTTCATACTGCCAACTAGCTAGCTATAGGTTTAGAATCAACCATCTGCCTTAAAAAGGGTTCTTAAAGATTCGAGCCACCAGCCCTCCATAACATATACAAATATTTAATCTATCATCATCAAACAATTAGCTATCAATTAGATATCAGCATGCGAAAAGTGCCTGAGAGACACAATCAATGATTCCTTATTATCGAACAGTACAGTCAGCAAAGGAGATAAGTATGCAAATGCAGGGTCGTCGAATATAATTGAAGTTTACCTAAGTTTACTAAGAAACCGATTGATGTTTCCGAATGACATTTAATTTGATAAATGAACTGTTTGTCTTCTATTAATTAAATTAAATTTTATTCGCAAACATCAATCGGTTTCTTACTAAACTTCAACTATATTCGACGACCCCGCATACTTATCTCCTTTGCTGACTGTACACAAAGCTATTACAAATAAGTTATGACACACACCTCATTGAAAAGCTGAATAACATCAACATAGTATTGCGTCTTGCTAAAGTAGGTTTTCAATGTTTCCATAATAGCGCAGTGTATGAGTACGGAGTCGTTGATGGCGCCGAGCCCGACGTTCGGCATCCGGTACCAGCAAGGCACGCCGCGACGAGTTGTCGAACCGTCCATTATATCGTCCACCACTATGAAGTAGGCTTGAAGCTGTGGGCAGTAATAATAATACTTATTGGACTGAACTTAAGAGATTAAGAGTTCTGAGTTTGTTTCGGTCGTCCTTATCGTAGTAGTCGGATAGGAAAGACGGACCTCATCTAGTGTAAAAATTGTAGATTGTACAACTATAGTGCATAAAAGAAGCCATTTAAAATGGCTCATTCGAGTTATACACTCTGCTTTTCAATACGATTGCGAGAAAATGAAACAGGCATAAAGTATATAATAGTATTTTCACAGTTCAAAAATGTTGCAAAATTGATGAAAGAGAGAGCCACGAAACTTTTTAAGTTTTTTTTTTATTTTCAACATGTAGGTATCATTCGACTTGGGTACTTCATTTTTCACAAAAACGTTTCGTTGCGTTTTTAAATAATAAATGACTACTATACCATGTAGTTTTATTAAATTAACGATAGAAAACACGGAAGTGATATAAATTAAAGCAAATGAAATAAAATAACGACTTTAATCTGCGACGTTTTATTGTGCGTGTGGTTGTTGGGCCTGGTTAACTTAGTCTTAGAAAAAAAATACTTTATCCACTAGAGCATAAAAAGCTACTTTATGTCGCCTACGCACAACATAAAGACGAACTTTTAGAACATGAGAAGTGAAAAACTATTATTGACGTGTAAGTGTTTGTATAAACCTACTTACAGAAATAAAAATTATTTTATCTTCAACATTAGCTGTTTGGGGAGCAGAAACAAGGTTGGATAGGAGATCAATGGATATACATAGGCTGGCCCCTTATTACATATGTACGTGTGGATTGAGAGATCTTTTCGAAAAACTCTTCCAATCCCAACCAAATTATAAGAGGATTTAGGAAATAATTGTGAAAACTTCATGGTAAGGTATAAAATTTGTGAAACCTAAACAAAGAATCTGGACAACTGAAGAAAAAGCCATAACGCGTATCCAAGAATATACTGCCTATGTGTTTACAATTTGCATTTTAATTAATTGTGAAGGATTTGTGAAAGCTGCTAAACAAAATTTCGATTCGTTTCAAAGCCACATTTAAGATTTATAACGGTTTATATGGATCACTCAGAGTGGACAATTTTCAATTGAGTGATCTTGTAAAACCCGACCTAATGTTGAAAAACTATGAATAATTATCATGTTTATTGCAAATTATTCTGCTGGGAAAATTTGTGAAACAAAAATCGTGATTGAAATCTTACTGGTTCAAGAGAAAATGAAAATCTTGTTTTGTATCGATCGTCCCAACTGAGAGATCCTTATTTTGAACTATATTTAATAAACCAAAACTTATAGGTAGAAGGTAGATACATCATAAATTGTAAAAAATGTTGTACTAAAATTTGACGAATCAGTCGGCCCTGTAAGTGTTATACTCTTTTTTTTTTTTTTCAAATTTCTGCAAAGTTAGGTACTGTATGTGTAGTGCTCTTACTAAGGAATTCAGTTCGTAATTCTAAGTAATTCTTACACACAAAAGTTCAGAAATTTTAAGGTAACCAAAAAAAATAACTTGTTTTAATTTTTTTTTTTTAAATTTCACTCATCACTACATCACTACATAGTATAAAACAAAGTCGCTTTCTCTGTCCTCTTGAACGCTTAGATCTTTAAAACTACGCAACGGATTTTGATGCGGTTTTTTTAATAGATAGAGTGATTCAAGAGGAAGGTTTATATATATAATACATGCATGCATGTGATGTCGTAAATAAACGCATTTTTTTGCGCTTACTTTTCAAACGCTGGCTGAACCCTACGAGATAGGTCAAAATAATGTACTACAGTATTGTACACCTTAAAAAGGTCTACAAAAAAGTCCGCGTTGGTATATGTCTATCTCTTAAGGATAACCCACAATAATCATTTTTTATCCTTTACTTTTTACGAGAAATAATGGCTTATTTACGAAGCGATTTTAAGCAATACAGCATTAATCCTTATCCAATTAAGTACCTTAAATACATTGTGCATTTAATATAGATAAATATGGCCCTTTACAGCATGTAATTTAAATGAATATTTTCGAAGATATTACAGATTTAAAATGCAGGGACATAGCGGTTGCTGCGGTACCGGACGCGGCCGGGGGGCCGGCGGCGCGTGCTGACATTCTTGAAGTACCTATACTTAGTATCAACATTGCACCCGTGCGAAGCCGGGGCGGGTCGCTAGTAATTACATAATAGGATGTAACCTAATCAATAAATCCGTAGGACAAAGTATGTAAAATAACTGGTTCTTCTTTGCTGTTATACATTTTTTCCATCAAATCGTCATAACAGACTATTTGGTCGTTATAACACCATGTCCTCTGTAGTGGCCAATATTATCGGGGCTCAATGCAGGAATAAATTCAACACCGCCTAACAATTTGTAGCTTCTGTTTCTTACAGAAATTGTATTTGGTATATCTTTCAAATAAACTTTTTCACATCCGTTTCAAAACGCCAGCTTCGCAAATCGCAATGAATATACACAATGTTAGCATGAATAGGGTAGTCGAAAAAAAATCGGACAAAATAAAAAAGTATGTCTACCCTACCCAACGTTTTCCTTAAGGATTGTAAAAAATGATTTATCTTTTTAAGTACCTATAACACTTACAGGGCCGACTGATTCGTCAAATTTTAGTACAACATTTTTAACAATTTATGATGTATCTACCTTCTGCCATAAGTTTTGGTCTATTAAATATAGTTCAAAATAAGGATCTCTCAGTTGGGACGATCGACAAAAAACAAGATTTTCATTTTCTCTTGAACCAGTAAGATTTCAATCACGATTTTTGTTTCACAAATTTTCCCAGCAGCATAATTTGCAATAAACATGATAATTATTCATACTTTTTCAACATTAGGTCGTGTTTTACAAGATCACTCAATTGAAAATTGTCCACTCTGAGTGATCCATATAAACCGTTATAAATCTTAAACGTGGCTTTGAAACGAATCGAAATTTTGTTTAGCAGCTTTCACAAATTCTTCACAATTAATTAAAATGCAAATTGTAAACACATAGGCAGTATATTCTTGGATACGCGTTATGGCTTTTTCTTCAGTTGTCCAGATTCTTTGTTTAGGTTTCACAAATTTTATACCTTACCATGAAGTTTTCAGAATTATTTCCTAAATCCTCTTATAATTTGGTTGGGATTGGAAGAGTTTTTCGAAAAGATCTCTCAATCCACACGCACATTATTACATGAGTGAAACGAATCTGGCGAAATATGGACGTAAAGAGTCCATCCCTGTCTCTGTCTAAACCTTCGGGGAATTAAGGGTTGATGATTTTTTTATGATGTTGATGATTTTTTAGTTTAAATATAAAGGTACTTGATAATTTCATAGTCTTCATACATACTCAATGTCTTTATAGAGCAGAATTTATGACTATTGTTTTTAGCAACCAAATAAAATATCCTATGCGTTGAATTATTGATTAAAGATCGAGAAACGTGACGTGTATGATTCATTTTCTATTAGGTACATACTATGCATAATCACACATTGGCCCCGATTCTGTTGTTCACAAACTAAACTAAATTTAAGTTCAGTGCATCTTTTTCTTTCTATTTCATTATGAAAAGGACAGAAGATAAATATTAGTTTAGTCCTGTCAAATTAGTCAGCGCCTGACGTAAATTGACGTATTTTTAGTAGCCAATTTTTTAATCTCGCCTAACTTGTAGATGGATTATTTAATTTGACAGGACTAAACTAATATTATCTTCTGTCCTTTTCGTATTGAAATAGAAAGAAAAAGATGCACTGAACTTAAATTTAGTTTAGTTTGTGAACAACAGAATCGGGGCCAGTGGTGATCAATGGTCACTATTGAACGGTGGTACATAAGGCGATCTTAATGTAATGGTTATCATAATCACATATACATATTATAAATTGAAGTCGCATTTCGTGGTTGTCTGTGTGACCGCCTTGTTCTTCTAAATTACACAATGGATTGACGGATAACGGAAGGTTATAAGTAAGTATTATACAATTGTTTGGCCAAGTCGTAAAAACCGAATATCTGACCTTCACAACCTAGTAACTGGGTAACACTAGCCTTTGGTAGGACTCATAGATATCCAGAGATATGCCTTCATTGCGGAATAGTAAGGAGTCCTAGTGCGACCGCTTATCTCCCACCCAAATAATTACAACATTAACAAATAGTGTACTTACGACACACACTTAAAATTTGAACACGCACACCAAAAATAAAGGAGCTACACTAAATCAATTTCTAATAGCACACATACATAAAATGGGCGGGGCAATCACTTGTAAACACTTGCTCTTTGCGAACATTCAATGCACACGCATGCAATTAGGGAGTCGAAAGCGATGGTCGATAACTTTTATCGATATTTAATTTTAGCACATTCTTGTATTATAATAACTTCGTTTAATAATTTCTCTTTTATATACCTTTTCGAAAATATAGTTAGTTAAAATAATAATTGATTACTTTTGCATATCAAACACAAATTATGTATTGTAACGTTTTGACCAAAAATAAATGATTGGATGAAATATAATATTTATTTATCATATTACTTATCAGATTGCACTATAAATTAAAAACTGTTTATTTGTCAAAATCTTTAGGCATAATATTAATTTAGGTTTTTACACTTCACGAGTAAAAAACAATGAAATACCTGTCTTAATTTGGTGCAAACAACATTAAATTAATAACTCATTTAACTCTCTTACTGTACAATGTAATACAATTATACGAGAATATCCATTGAGTTTCGTAAAAAAAATATTCAACTGCAATAATACTCATATCGATAGAATGAGCCGCACGCACTCAATTGCACCTCTCTAAATCCAAAACGTTCGTTGCGTTCGGGAAGATTCGGGCTAGTTCGTGTCGCTCCGGACGTAAGTTAGTAAATCATTTAAAAATTGATTTAAAATATAAAACAGTGACTTAATTGTTTACTTATCGGTGGTAGGACACGCCATTTGTCTTCAGGTTGATGGTATTTGACCTATTTTTTTCATATAAATACTGCAAAACTCGGCATTTTGGTTTTTTACGCATCAATAGTACACTGCACGCAATCACAAAGCGACTGAATGAAGCGTACAGCCGTCGTTCGAACATAAGACCAATTTTATAATATCGAGGCGGCACGTGCCACGCCCCCATGGCATATCCCTCGATATCCGTGGTAGGACTGGTTGTCAGACTTTCGGGCTTCTGACGACTCGACAGTCAAAAATCCAGTATTGTCGCTAGTACCTATTATAATATAATCATCATATATCAGTATGTCTATTGAAATGAGCTATTTCCTGAGACGTTTGAATTAAATATTGGACACATGACATGCAACTTATCCAATACTGACAGTACAGACTGACTAGGAAGGAAATATGCTAATAATGTAATGCATGTATGCTAACCACGAACAAAGCATATTAGCGTCTATAATAGATAGGTACTTCATTTTTTGTATCTATGATAGTATAATTTATTGTAAACAACCTTGATAAATCCTTTATCGACCAAAAAGGATGCTGCAATATCGTGGTCTCCTCTTACATCCAAGGAAGTTGCTCAATTTGCGTCAGTGGCTCTTTAGAAGTAATTGTATCTGGTAAAAATGAATAGAAAACCCCGTAAAAGCAGTTTAGGGTCAGTGCAACTTGACACATAATTCGTATGTACAAATCGCGGGAAAACTGTTTACGCATTCCAATAAAAGTACTAGTTTTACAGTCTTTATTGGGTTACTAGCTTGTGCCCGCGACTTCGTCCGAGTGAAATTTTTAGTTCCCCCGACCCACCCCTTTGCATCGCATCGCCTGCCTGCGCTATTACTTCGTTTTCGCTTAAGACTATGCCGACCGCACAGTGGCGCCCTCATCGTTTGTTTGGTTATTTCATACAATTTAGAATGTTCCGCCACTGTGCTGTCGGCATAGTCATAACGAAAACTTCTGACTTTTTTTATTTTGCTCAACTCCTAAGGGTCCTACCGTGATGTTTAATACTTACCCTACTTACATTTATAACATTATAGTATAGTATTAGTCGGATAATTATTAAGCTAAAGAGTATGTTTGTTTGGACGCATTAATCTCTGGAACTGCCAGTCGGATTTTAACAAAACTTTTTGCATTTGATAGCCCGATTCTTGAGTAAGGCTATTTAATATCACGCTATAAACCTTAGGACCCGAGCAAAAAGAAAAAAAGTTAGAAAGCTAAGCGAAAACGAAGTAGGTAATAGCGCGGGCAAGTGATGCGATGCGACGGGGTGGGTAAGTCAGATATAAAATTGTTTTTATAGTTACCATTTCAACACACCACCCAAGAACCCTGGACAGTTTGAGTTTCTCGTCAGTTATATGGTCAGGTTTCTCAAGCATTTCGTATGATAACATTGTGATCAACCCTCTTGAATGTTTGCCGCCGCTCAAATTGTGTTCTAGGACCTGTAAATATTCAAATATAAATTTAAATAAATAGCTGTCACTTTTAGTCCCGTATTACAGAACGTCACTCAATACTCAAGCATTACTTAAAACTAGTTTAAACCAATCAAATCGCTTGAATCTAGTTTAAAGTAATTTTATTATATTTTTTTATTTTTATTTCTTAAGAAAACTTACAGATAGGATACAGATAGTTGACAGTTAGTGAAAGAAAAAGGAGGCCAATTAATGCTTGAATATTGAGTGACGTTCTGTAATACAGGCCTAAGTCTTATCCTGGGCGTATTTTATGGTTAGGTTGTAGGCAGAGTTGAGTTTTCGAGGTCATCTATCGATAGAGAAACTATCGATATTTGACCTCGAAAACTAGTAACAATATCGATAGTGCTATCGATAGTATCGATACTATCGGTACTATCGATATCACAAATTAACTAATACTATTGATTGGAAGCAATAGTATCGATAGTATCGATACTATTACATGATAATACTATCAATAGTATCGATTATTCTGAGTAATACTATCGATACTATCGATAGTATCGCCGTTTATTAAACTATCGATAGTGTGAGCTATCGATACTATCAATACTATCGATAGTATTGCTCCTAAACATATGCTGGTCTTCGATAGTATCGATACTATTTTTGTGTATCAATACTATTGCCCTGTATCATACTACGATAGTATTGATAGTATCGATAGTATCAATACTATCAATAGGCTATCGATACTATTGATATGACGTCAACTATCGATAGACTATCGATAGTTTAGCGATAGTCGACTATCGGTAGGCAACACTAGTTGTAGGGTAATGGTGCGATTTTCATCGCGTTTAGAGAGGGTACTGCTTCTTTACAAAATATTTATTTACAGCAAATGGGTAAAGTCTACACAAATCTTTTTTCTTCCCTTTGATGTTATTTACAGTTTAACGAATATCAACTACCAATAAAAAACTTCTATTGTGTTGGTGGCATGACAAAATATGACAGCTGCTGCTGTAGTTAATAGTTGGTATTGTAACCGCTTTTTTGCTTTTAATACTATCCTTATGCCTACGGAATAGAAGTAAAATCGGCTGATCGGACTGTATAAAAGGTTTGTTTAGGTATCTAATGTTATTCCAAATGAAGTGTAAAGTCATAAAATTTTTGACATTGAAGCGTAAACTGAATTTTATGTGGGTATTTGGGTTACTTTTCTAAAAACATGTGTTTGGAAAATTATTTGGTTGTAACATTACCTCCAGGAATAGAGATTTTTGAAAAGTGGTAGGTAGTTTGTTTTGCATATGTTATTTAAGAATTTGTGTGTTAAACTATTTTTAATATATTGGACAAGGAAAATATTTTGTGGCATACTAGCTTGAAAGGAAAAGGTTCAATATTTGGGAAATATAAAGCGTTAACTCATCAAATGCTTTGGCAATTTGAGGAATTTCTTTATTAGCTTTGCGTTTTGAATTATTTACCAAAGCAGATAAAGTAAACTAAAGTAAATATGATCTACCTTTCTGACCCAGCTTCCCACCTCCGGCAGTTGAGATATCTTAGAACTGGCCTGAAGGTTGTCTATGATTCCAGGCAGCACATCATGGAACACCTCCTTTTCCTTCATAATTTGAGATATGGACACACTAGTTTGCATAGCTCTCTTGACCGACTGCTGTAGGAAACTGTAAACATAAAAATGTAAATACTATTGTTTGAGTAAGTTAATGTTGTTGCTCAACCAAGATCCATGGAAGTGGGTCAGCCAGAATGACTATTATTACCTGACCCTGCCTAGTGACTCCAAAATAAGCTTAGTGACCTTTTAAATTTCAGGTTCATTTGTCATACTATTATGGAGTTTCTAATATTGGAGTAGGTATGCAATAGAACTTCAATACTTTACTCAAGTTTTTTTTTCAAGACTGAGTACCTAGAGAAGATAAAGTAAATCAAAATTTGAGTATAACAAAAAAGTTAAATGAAACAATTTAACTTTATTTTAATATTTGGCAGACATTTGAAATTGCTTGCCACAAATGGTTCATCAACATCATCATTTTTTAGCCGAAAGACATCCACTGCTGGACATAGGCTTCAACTGGTTCTGTGCTCCTCTGCTTCTCACATCCAGCAGATTCCTGAAGTCTTCACAAGGTCATTGGTCTTCTCAAATAGTTTTTTTATGGCTTTTGGCAATTATAAATTTATTAATATAGTGCACAGGACTTAAAAGACAAGTCAGTTCTGTGTTGGGAACCATTCAGTCAGTTTTATCATTTATGATAAAGAACCACTTAGTTACATAGCCCAATGTTAATGTTAACGGAGCTCAGTTATCTGTCATGTTAATGTCACAGATAACTGAACTCCGTTAACTCTTAACTACTTGAGTGATAATATTATGATAAAGAGATGACATACAAGCGTAAAACTGTTACAGTGTTATTTTTATTTTTGATGTGTGATAATAATAATAATAATAATAATTCTTTATTGACATAATTAGTTACAGAAACTTGTTTGAAGCCTCTAACTCCTGAACTAGGTGTACCTGTATGTCAGGAGTCAGCGCCCTCTCCCATTTTATTTGGCTTAGGTACTAATGTCAACATAGGAGTAGACAAACGTGTGTTCTACAAAATACAATTTTAAAAGAAGCAAAAGTAAGATAAAATACAATAACAGAAATGAAAATCATGAAAAAAAAAAAATAAAGAAAATAAATAAATAAATAAAAAATTAAATAAATAAATATATATATCAAAGCTATAATATATTTATTCTTAAATTATATCGTGCTGTGTGTGTGTGGGGGTGTGTGTACGTATGCGTGTGGGTGGGATCCCACGTGTGTGTGTGTAGTGTGTGTAGTGTGTGTAATTGAGTAGGTGTATGAAAGAAAGGTATGTTCTATGTATGTGTTCTTTTGTAAAATGAGATTAATTATTTATTATTTTCTCCACATCCTCATAATCAAGAGTAAAGAGCCAGTTCTTTACTTTAAATTTACATTCGTGCAGTGCTAGCGGATAAATATTTAAGATTCTATTAATTTTGTTGTATAAATATACAGAAAGAAAAGCGTTTTGACGTCTTGCAAAAGCCGTGCGACATTTAACAGATTCAATTACATTTGGAATTGTTCGCTTATTACGAAGTTTACCTGGATCATATGGGGTAGATACGTGTCTTTTAGTAATTATCTGGAAAATAAAAAGTTGTCTTACTGTAAATACCCGGCACAACTCGTATAATGTCTTCGTGGGAAATCTGTATGGTTTGAATGACATTGTTTTTAGCAAAGACCGTTGAGCTCTTTCCAGGCGTAAGAGATATGTTTTACATGCACCTCCCCAAACCCCAATACAGTAACCAATAACCGATTGAGCCAATGCATAATAAACTGTACGGATGAGATTGCTGTCAGCCACATGCCTCAAAATTTTAAACACCCATGTAAGTTTCCTGACTCGTGACGAAACCATCTCGATATGTGGTAGCCAGGATATTTTCTCGTCCAAAAGAACCCCAAGGTATCTGACCATCCTAGATTTGCTCAGAGTTGTACACAAGCACTGTTGAGTGAAAGGTGATTTGCATGTGTGAATCCGGACAGCCACATTGGGCTGTTTTATGCGAGCATTAGTGAACTGCATAAATGAGGTTTTCGAGATGTTAAGCGTTAACAGGTTATGCCTCAGCCACAAGCTGACTTTATGAAGCCCTATCTCTGCATTCTGCTGGACTTCATCCCAAGTCTCTCCCTGAAACACCAAAGCTGTGTCATCGGCATAGGTAAATATTTTGCCTTTATTAAGTGTCATTTGACATAAGTCATTTATATACAACAGGAAGAGACTGGGACCGAGAATGCTACCCTGGGGAACTCCGTAGATGACTGCGACATCCGAACTAATAGCACTACCCATTTTAACTCTCTGCGTACGGCCAGTAAGAAAGTCTTTATAGATTTTAAGTACCATTCCCCTTATGCCACACCTTTCCAGCTTGTCAACAAGAGCAGGGATCGAGACAGTGTCAAAGGCCTTGGCCAGATCAATAAAGACTCCGACACACTTTTGTTTATTATCAAGACAAGCTGTAATATAATCTACTAACGAGCTAACGGCTCCATCCGTACTTTTACCTAACCTAAAGCCAAATTGGGAGTCAGATAATATGTTATTTTGTTCTAAGAATTTTATGAGTTGGTTATTCAGTACTTTTTCTAGTAACTTAGAGAGCGCTGGCAACACAGAAATTGGTCTGTAGTTTGTTACGCTGTCTCGAGCTCCACTCTTGTAGACAGGAGTGATGAGCGCCCTTTTAAATACACTAGGAAAAACGCCCTGCTCTATGCAAAGCCTAATGATCGTGGTAAAGTGTGGGACGATGATATGTTTTGACATTTTTAGAAACCTGTTGGAAATAGAGTCCCAGCCCGCTGCAGAGTAATTTTTAAGATTCATGATAAGAGATTCGATTTCTAATTCGTTTGGTGGGAGCAATACCATAGAATTCGGGACGCGAGGACTACTGAAATCATTTAAAATAGGTAGGGTGATTTCTGAATTGTCCGAGCATTTTATCTTGTCCGCAAGTAGCCTTCCGGCATCCACAAAAAAATTGTTCACAGTTTCAACGGCATCGTGGGGGGTATTACTGTTCTTTATTAAATCATCAGCAGAAGATTTTTGCTTGGCAGTACCAGTGATTGTTTTTATAGCTGACCACGTTTCCTTACTACTTCCTGCATTTTGTAAAAGAGTTTTTTCATAATTTCTTTTAAGCTTCCGCAATAAAGCGTTACAGAAATTTCTGTAGCGCTTGTAGGTGACTTCCAGAACTGAGTTATTGGGATTTTTCCTAGCCTTAACATGTAGCCTGTCACGGTGTCGGATACACCGAACCAAACCAGGTGTAATCCATGGTTTTATGTTTTTTTTACGACCAGAAACAATACTAGAAGTTGTATTAGATTTGATTGCAAAAGTCAAATTTTCAATAAAAAGAGTTGCAGCTTCTTCAGCATTAGCTGAAGGAGAGACAAAAGAGAAATCCATAGATTCTAATTGATTTATAACTGCATTAAAATCTGACTTAACAATTATGTTAGATGGCCTTATCAGTTCACGCCTACACGATAGACTAACAAGAACCGAATCATGATCCGTAACTGTGGACTCCATAACAATGACTGTGGCTGACCTATTTGTTTTGATCATGATGTGATCCAAGCAATTGCATAGTCTTGTTGGCAATGTATGCCCTGGGAGAAGACCCAGCTCTGCAGTGAGATTTAAATAAGGTGAGCTATTTCTATCACTATTATCAGGCTTAATGTCTATATTTACATCTCCAATAATAATAATATTATTGCAACTAATAGGACGAAGTATGCTGTCAATAGAATTCAAAAAGTTGTCGATGCAATAAATTGACGGAGATCTGTAAGTAGCCAAAATGGTAATGTCATTGTTAATTGTGAGTAACAAAAAATTTGCTCCAATAGTGTCAGGTTCCTCCACAGTACACTTGATATCACTGGTGACATAAATGACAATTCCATCATTTTTATTTAAACTTTTCTTTGAAAAGTAGCATGAGTAATTGTCTAAAAGTGGTGGTGGTTTGTGTTCACTCAACCAGCATTCAGTTAAAATGATTATGTCTGGTACAAATGGAAGTCTAGCCAAATGAACAACAAAACCATCCATATTTTTATAAATGCTGCGAATATTTTGTGAGATTACAGTCAGTGCTTTAGAAGTAGACTTAATTAAATTGCCACACGTTTCCGGGTCACATTTATAAGATTTAGCCACCGACACATCATCGATGTCTTGAATTATGTTATTTATGGAAGCCATAGGTGAAGCGTAAGCAAATAGGTCACAATTTTAGGCACGGGATTTCTCTTATAGATTAATGTTACTGTATCTAATTTAGGCAAGATGTACAGAAAAAGGATAAAATAATGAAGAATATGATGTTTCGTAATCATTATTTCACTAGTGCAAACTTTAGTGTGAAGGTGCGTATGAGAGTGTAATAAACATTTGTTATAATTAATTCTGTGCTTTTGATATTTGTATGTGTAGAGTGTTTTATGTATTGTAATGTATATAATAGGTAATGGTGTTAGCACGAGATTTACGTTCATGCAAATGTGATATTGGTGCCATACTGCTATGGCTTTCAAATGTTAGTGGCATTCAGTTCTAATATTTTTATCAAACACCTTATTAGTCAAATGATGGACATCTCCAAAACAAGAGTTTGTTTACATGAGATTCTAATACGAATACTAAACTTTAGCATTAAATTGTCAACTTACCCCGGATGTTTAACATAGCTGCCGCATAGTGTTCGTGTTCTACTTAAAAAATGAAGGAATTTTATGGTATTCATCTTTAAATAAATAATAGCTACGTGCCCACTTTCTCTGACCGAATTCCTGGCGAATATATTTAATAACCAATATCGGGAGATTTTTAAATGACCACTTTATTAAAGACTGTTTGTGTTATAATATTCGTTCTTATGATTTGTTTAGTATACCAAAACTGAAAATAAATGCACACGAATCACGATATATATTAAATTACAATTGACAGCCGCAACGTCCTCCAAAGTCGTCAAAAGAAGTTACTTTACTTTCATACTTTGATTGATATTTGACATTTGACTTTGAGTTTGACGGTTAACCACAGGCTATAGTAATAAATTTATGACTTTGACACTGACAAGTCTTGAATGCTGTCACCGTGACAGCAGTAATAGAGGGTTGCAAGCGGACAATAAACACAACGGCAAGGAGCCTTTTGAGACAAAAAAGTTAAATAAAACAACAACATCGTTGTGAAATATTATTTGTTTTAATTAATACCTCATACATTTTTTCCTAGAATAACGCATTTACCTGCTGTATTTTTTTACTTTAAAAGTTTAAATTAACTTTTTCTGCCATACTGGCTATCTAAAACTTGTAGATATAACTCGCGTTCAGTACTAGAAGATACGGCTTCTATTCGCTGAACTATTTTGTTGTAGATTTCGTTTTCTTCTTCTTTGTAAAGCTGTGGAATCTTGAGCTGGGAGTAAAGCACCTTGATGCGCTCTACATGTGCCGGTTCCTTACTGCCGTAACAAATCGTGAATACAGCACGATGGTTGGGTTTGCACTGCTGCAGCGCTTTTACTGCTAACCACGAACATTTGCCTTCCTGAATATCAGTACCGATTTTCCGGGTCATATTTTCATCTCCAAAACAGTCGATGTAGTCGTCCTGATAATAAACGTTGAATGAATACGAATGATGGGAAGATAGGGATACTTCTATAGATGCATAGCCCAGTAAAAAAAGTTTAGTTTTCCTTGTATTACAACCTGCTCACCTGCATTTGAAACAGTCTGCCCAATTGCGTAGAAATTTCATCCGCGTTCTTGTGAGTTTCTTCGTTGAATTGGTTAGCCAACATCAATCCAAGAGTTATAGGCAGTTTGAAAGTGTAATAAGCAGACTTGTGCTTAACAATAGCATTATATTGGTCCATAGTAAATAAGTTATAGTTCTTTTTATTCAGTCCTGTCATGATGTCCAGATATTGTCCAAGACATGTGTAGAAGAGCGTCTGTAAAATCAACGAAGCATGTATTAGAATTAGATGGCTCTGCAATCTCTTTCCTACACGTATGCTACGAATAAGACCTAATCACTTATGATCAAAGGCCTATTTGATGAAAACCTGTGCGTGTAAAACATACCTCATTGAAATTATGATAAATGTTTACATAGTTCGGTGATTGCTCGAAGTTATCTCTTAATATTTGAAGCAGACAACAGTGAATAAGCGTAGCATCATTGACTGCGTTTGCGATGCCAACATCTTCCCGTCGGTACCAACAAGGCATGCCACGACGTGTTATAGACTCGTCGGCTATGTCGTCCAGCACTATGCAGTATGCCTGTAACTATTGTATAAATAATATTACTACAGGATCTCTTTAAAAAGAAAGAAATGAGGATGCTATCACATTAATGATTTTGATAAGTACTCCAATCCCAAGGGTACTTCACTTGTGTCAAGAGGCTGAGAGCTCAATTTTATAGTGTATTGCTTCGAAATAACCTTGTTTTAAATTCCAGAATATCCCAAAATTTGTTTTAGCTGTGTTACCCAAAAAGAGTACCTACACAGAATATAAGTAAAATAAATACTCTTACAATTTCTGCGCACCATCCCAAAGTTCTCGCCAGTCGCAACGTTTCTTCTGTGATATTCTCTGGCTTCTCAATCATTTTGTACGTCATTACCGTTGTTAGCCCTCTCACATTCTTACCGCCGATTAAATTACCATATAAAACCTGGAATATAAAATCATGAGCTGAGAATATGAAAAGGTCCAAATTCAGGTTGCTATTGCATGGAGGAACGCCAGTGCGATTTAAAAAACCCTGCTGAACGGACACAACATAGAATTCTCTATTTATTTTGCATGGGCATGGTCATAGCGTCACCAAGCGCACTAGTAGGTACCCTCAATCTCAGTGAAAGCTCACCCAAGTAGCACACGAGGCTGCTTATCAGCCGAATAACGGATTCCCGTCATGCTTAAAGCTGAATAAAAAAGCTGCATAAGGGCTGTATGGGCCTTATAGGGCTGTATAAGGCCCATACAGCCCTCATGCAGCTTTTTTATTCAGCATGACTCCTAAATGGGCACAAATTATTCAGCCTTAAGTTCACGTAGTTGCTTAGGAGCTGTGTAGCAGCAATTCAACAGTGTTATAAAGGGTAACGACAGTACTTTGCGCTGAATATCGACTGACTAAGGGATCACAAGTTACACTTTATTTAGTAAATATCTCACATCTACGCTCTTAATAGATGTTTTAAACCGGGAAAGGCTGCTTGCGGCCAGTGTAAAAGTGAACATATTTGATGTAGCAAACTTAGAGAGCAAATATAACCCTAGCTGCCAATTGAACACTTGTTTCGTGGAGTGACTTATACTGGATAATATTCATATTCCCTCTTAAGTACATTGTTTTATATATTAATAAAAGAAAAATGATTGGAAATGTAATTACACTGACATTATACCTACATATATATTGTCTAAGAAAATTTTAGTGCGCCACAAAAATATGCTGTTTTTAGTTAGTTTTGTGATATAGATAAGCCGTGATGAATACTTTATTAAACAATTTTTAGTGCTTTGAAAAGAATTATAAAATAAAAAGCTATTATTATGTTATCAGGAAGTAAAAACTAGTGCAATTCATTCCTAATTCATACACAAAACATCATAAAAGTTGAAAAATGAATCAGTATATTTATAGGTTATACAATACAATGTTAAATAACGACGTGAATAGTTAAAACTCTTATATGCTGCAAAAGGCTGTCTAATAGTACTTATGTGAACCACTATAAAGTAGAAGCCGTTAATTCGATACACTAGTGAGTCTATAAGCAGCTGCGAGGCATCTAGTGAATGTTTAAACAGCCGCTATGCAGGCACTATCAATGGCAGTATAAAGGCTGATTATCGGTAGATATATTCAGCAATACGCTGTAATGTGGGCCACAAATCATCCATCATACAGCTATTAACGTCATAATAGTTTACACGTGCCCCTTTAGTAAGTCAGTGTAATAGGAGTTCACAAATACTTTCTTTCAAAGCATTTGGCGTAATTTCATCTACTAAACAGCCCTTAATACGGTTAAGGCATTAGAAAAGGTTAAAAACTGAATAGAGTCGTTGAAAATATACCTTTATAGCACTCTTAGCGTATTAAAGGTAGTTTTGTCGGTTTTAATCAGCCTTAATGCAGCTCTTAATTAGCCTAAGCTGTTTAAATATCACTGACAGCTATTATGCAGCTGTAGGATCACCAGTGTACTCTTAAAAGAGTCTTAATACGCATAGAGTTTAAAATAGGTCTAAAAGTGAGTAGTTATACAGCTATCTGTGCTACTTGGGCGGTCAAGCGAGCGGCGTAGTTGTTTGGGGGTCTGGCTATAGTATCTTGCTACGCATATCACATAGTTACTTTAACTATAAAAATATACTTCGTGACGTAGGGACAATTGTCCTAATTGTTCCTACGTCACGAAGTAGTTCCCACATAAACTGCGCGGGTTTGTCAAGTGCAAATTTTTCGTGAACTAAAAAATTATAATAATTGAAGAAATTATCACTCTGTCCAAAAGTTTCCAAGGTATTTATGGTAGATCCTATTTGTTATAGGGGTGTGTATTTGCTATATATTAGCATGGCATTAGCACATAAATTATATAATAGACTAGCTTCTGCCCGCGACTTCGTCCGCGTAAATTTTTTTTGTTTCTCCGACTCACCCCGTCGCAACGTGTCGCCGGCCTGCGCTATTACTTCGTTTTCGCTTGGCGAAAACTTCAGACTTTTTTCTTTTTGCTCAACTCCTAAGGGTCCTAGCGTCAAGTTTAATAGAATATAGCCTTCCTCAAGAACTGGGCTATCAAACGCAAAAATATTTTTATATATGCGACCAATACTTCCAGAGATTTAGAGCTTTCAAACCGTACTTCAAACAAACAAACTCTTCAGATTTATTATTAGTATTATTTTAAAACTATGATATCTCCTAAGGTACCTATACATTGAAATCAAACGATGTCAGAGGCAATTTTTTTAAATTGCCTCTGACATGATGAATAACGTATTTATTTGGATAAGGATTAATACCATGTTTATAAAAACACCTTCGCAAATAATGCATTATTTTAGAACAAATTTGGTTAGCATAAAAGAGGTTATAGTGAGCTAACCTTAAAAGATAGACATATGCTGTCGCGGACTTTTTTTTAAAGCTTCTAAAGGGAAACAATTCTGTCATACATGATTTTTGCGAAACTTTAATCGTTTACGCAGCGCACGCAGCGGAAGCTCTCAATAGGAAAAAAAATCCCCCGATTTTGAAACATTCTTCATTGGTGCTCCGCTCCTATTGGTTTTAGCGTGATGATATATAGCCTATAGCCTTCCTCGATGAATGGGCTATCTAACACTGAAAGAGTTTTTCAAATCGGACCAGCAGTTTCTGAGATTAGCGCGTTCAAACAAACAAACAAACAAACAAACAAACAAACTCTTCAGCTTTATAATATTAGTATAGATGATAACTAAGTCAGAAATATTCCACTGCCGTCAGATTTATTATAGCATCCACACTGAAAAAAATAATTTCTTACTACACCACATTATAGCGATTTGAATAGGACTACTGACTATATACAGAAGAAGAAATGTTTGAAAAACAATAAAAGACAAAACAGTAACGTATAATGAAAAAAACTGTTAAAGACAAAACGCTAAGTACTGTCATGATCATGACTCATGCATGACGGTAACATATTACCTACCTGAAGCTTTAACTGTTTTCGGATCACTAAAAAATACTGTTTTGAACGTTAGGCTCCTAAGGCCCCTAGCACACGGCGTATTTTAAACGCGCAGAAGACGCGCGTTTTGGAAACGTGCGTCGACGGCGCGCTTTAAAGACGTCTGTATCCCTACAAACGCGCGTCGTCTGCGCGTTTAAAATACGCCGTGTGCTAGGGGTCTAAGGAACTGTCTAAGGGTCTCCCCAAATTTATCGACGCGGAATCGGCTAACACCGGTCAAAAAAGCCTTTATGTCTACGTAATAGGGGTGTTACTAATACCATTCGCATCGACTCGGCTCGGACAACGCGTAGCGACGCCGGCCGACGGCGAAACGAGCCGTTTGTCGAGTAGTATGGTGATACGCACTCGGCTTAGGCGGATCACCCACTGCAACGTTTCACGCGACGGAGCGCGGGAAACAGAGCCAAATTCCCCGCGTGGAAGCGCGTTTTTATTGAATTTGTATGTAAAAAACCACGCGCGCGCGGTGGCACGTTACCTGCGTCCCGCCGCGTGAAGCGGTGCAGTGGGTGATCCGCCTTAAGCCGATTCCGCGTCGATAAATGTGGGGAAACCCTAAAGCAGTTCAGATCAATCAATGTTTTTTCATTAATATTGAATGCTTATTTCTTTCAGTGCATTTATCTATTGGTGGAGGGCGAGATCTAAACCCGCTATTTAACGTCAGGAACAGACTGTTTCTGGAGAAGCTTTGGGTACCTATGTCACGCAGTGCCTATTATAAGCCTATAATGTTTCCACTGCTAGGACACAGGCCTCCTCTCGGTGAAAGGGAGTGGACCCTAATCACGGACCCTTACCCACCACGCGGGCCCAGTGTGGGATGGTAGATGTCACATGTCTTCGAATTTTTGGTTCTAGGACATGCTGGTTCCTCACGATGTTTTCCTTCACCGTTTTGAGAGCAGTGGACACTACTATTATATAATGAGAGAATATAATATCTTCATCAGAAATCATTATATTATGTTTGTTCCCACACTAACCTTTCTCATCCACTTGTCAGCTGCTGGAATTTCTTGAAACTTTTCATGTTTAGAAAGGACATCAAAGACTCCTGGCAGAGCATTGTGGAGATCCTCCCTTTCCTTCTTCAAGTCGAACTTATTTTGGTTAGTTGAGATAGAACTGCAATATCTTTGAATGGAGCTGTAAGTAAAATGCATAAATTATTAGAGCATATAACACATAAACAGCTTACCAAGTTGCAATGCATTTTGTTTTAACCAATAGGCTACTAAATCCATTGACTAAATCAGTTGAAATGACATGATTACCTATTTACTTTTTATAGTATTAGATACCTAATTAATTATTTTGAATGTGAGGACTATGTGGGTAATTTTTTTGGCTCCATTACTTTTATTGATGGTCTGGCAGTTTGAGTACTTTATGCGGCCTACCCAAAAGTCCTTTCTTCGGTATCATTCATCGAGTCGTTAAAAGCTCCTTATGTTCTGAGTTCAGCTACAGGATTACAGACATGCCTGCAATGACTAGACCATGTCTACTCAAATCTGTGTGGTTCTTTTCTCAGAATACCATTTCAAACACTAATCTGCATGGTTCTGAAATGATCTGACCAAGACTATTATCTGTCTTGGTATGTCTGGAATTTAGAAGAGACTTTGACCCCTGAGTTTGTTTTGCCATTTCTTCTCAAGGGTAAGCAGATAGGAAATGTCAAATCCATTTAGCTATTATTTTTGTTTTAGGTACCGTAAAATGGTCCTACTTTGCTCCAATATTTGCTCCAAAAAAAAGGGAATTATGAATATTGTTTAAACTATTAATTATAAAATATACCTACTCAGATGTATTAATTTCAAGCATAACATGTTATCTAACATATTATTAAAGTTAAATCAACATAATTAAGTATTTCATAATATATATTATGAAATATTTAATTATGTTGATATAAAAACTTTTTAACAAAAAAAAAACAACCGACTTCAAAAAAAAAACACTACAAAGTGTAAAATAACTTTAATTTTAATTTCGGAAGTCGGTGTCTTTGGTTTTGTATTTACGTTTTTGCCACCGACTTCCAAAATTAAAATTAAAGTTATTTTACACTTTATAGTGTTTTTTTTTTTGAAGTCGGTTGTTTTTTTTTGTTAAAAAGTTTTTATTTTTTACTTTTTATAGTCAGAGTGCATCTCATGACAATTCCAATAAGCCCAAAAACAGCTAGAATACATGGTTTTATTACGAAGTTCCGGTACCTACCTTCCAGCTTCATCATCAGATCGGTTTGATGGTACCATTTTCGTCAGAACCATTTATTTAAATTTGCTTCGTCATAGTCGCTTAACTATGTCTTATCGCCACCCGTGAAATACTTATTATCATTGAAGAGTTCCTGTGGCTATCTGTGGTCTCCTTCATCAGTTCCACTTCACCAAATTATACTTTTTGAATGCAAATGTTTGACATGTTGATGAAAATACCAAAATTGCTATATGTATGCCTATAATATTTGAGGAGTTCCCTGAATTCCTCATGGATCCCATCATCAGAACTGGATTTTGACAAGAATGGGACTAATCTGGAAGCATATCCTTTCAAATAAAAAAAAATAAATCCAAATCGGTTCATAAATGACGGCGTACTGAGGTAACAAACATAAAAAAAAAAAAATACAACCGAATTGATAACTTCCTCCTTTTTGAAGTCGGTTAAAAACTACGAATAAGGCGCAAAGTTACCCATGAGCATGGGTAATTTTGCGCCTGGGTATATTTCTCAGGCAATCTCCATTGTGGAAGCTTTTTGAGCAAAGTTATACTTTCCTTTCAAACTATGCTCCCGTGATATTACGCTTTACCTTTTTTGATAGTATCAATGGTCGAAAAATGGGTAAAAATTAAAATAAACCGTGTTTTTTAAAGAAATAATGTTATATTCTTCAATTAAGTTAAAAAATAATTTTGTTTTTTTATATTCCTAAGCGATAAAACATTTAAGAGAATTGGAGCATAATTTACCTTATAGGAGCAAAGTAGGAACATTTTACCGGCACTTATTTATTTTAAAAGTGAGTCCTATTTACATATTAAACAATTATGTTTCATCAGTTCAAATAACCAATTTCATTCCTACCTTTTAAATAACTCCTTTGGTATCACAGTCGCTATACTTTTACCAACCACCAAATTATTTGACGTAACCATTCTCTTACAGAGATTCATCACTAAATTTTAATGATCTCACTAGCAAACTCAATGAGGATTGTCACGGGTATACTCACGGCAGTCAACCACACCGTTTATATTAAGCGGATGTAACATTTTATCTGATTGTAACCGGCTTTGTTGTCTTGGAGAAAATATAAGTATCTACGTATGCCTTTATTATTGTAATGCAGTTTTGCATGACAAAGTAGGCCCGAAGAAGGAGAAACCAACGTCAATCCACCTTCACCTTTCTTTGTGTAGGCGACATGGTTAGAAATTCGGATGGAGATAGAAACAGTGGCAGACAATGCATCGAGATTCGAGGATCGCATCGTGGTCCCTATCGCGACGGTTTAAGCGTGGGGTGCTGGATAGGAACCCCTCGTTGGACAAAGTTAACACTTTGCACAAGGGTGGCTTTTAAAACCCCAATAACGTTAACCCCGAAACGATCATTCGCAATTGTCAATTGCAATGGTCAATATTTTGTGGGTTTAATGTCAATGAATCGTTTCGGGGACCCTTTATGTGTATGGTACCTATTGCGGTTTTAAATCCAAAGCTTGGCATATACCTAGTTAGTGTTTGTATTAAATATCTTATAACCTATGATTTGGTAAGAAGTGCATTTGTGCATTAACTGTGTTTACCTTTTGCAACATCTTTGGGAAAAAACACGTTTCATTTAGTTTTGTACGACATTTAGTGCACTTATGTGAGCTTACGTGATAGTGACAGTATCAGTGGTTTTCCTGTTTTAAGCAAGAACAATATAAGTACCGAACGTATTTATTTAGGGTCCGACGTCTCAAAATTTGCCAAAGATGTAAACAACAATAGCCGCTCGAAATTGTAATTTATTCGTGCGACGCAGCAAACAACAATAAAATATGAAAGATTTAAATATATACATTAAAAGTTAAACTCATATGTACCCTACAACACTCAATTTCTTTAAAAAATTAAAAATCTAATATGTCGTAAACTAAGCCGTATAAGTAAATAATTTTTATGTAAAACTTTAGTCATAAAGTTGTACAAAAATTAATCGTAAGTTGTGTAAATCAATACGAAACAGGTAGTTGCCTATAAGTATTCATAAGGATCACTCAGTTCAGCAAATTTAAAAACATTGAATTACTCATAACTTTTTAACAAAAGGTATCTATTTGTGTTATGATATTTATTGTACAAATATATTCGGAACATACATTTTAGGATAAAACAAAAGTTGTATAGAAAAAGTCAACCTAAACCTTATTACAACGATCTCTCAGACAAAATGGTGTCTGTACTGAGTGATCCAATGATACTGGCTTAAATACCTGGAAGTAGTTTCAAATGGCTTGATGGTTTTAAAAAATATTGTGACAATTTGTTAACAAATTTTTGAGGTATAAACTTAGTCAGTAGAGTAAGTTTTTGTTGAGATTTAGCTCATAGCCGTTTTTGCAAAATGTCTGATTTGAGTGATCCATATTTTGGGCAATAACTGAAGACCCTTGAGAGTGACAAATTTTTTACTTTGGGCTATGAGTTTTGACTATTTTTGACTAAATGTACAATCAGATTTTGTCACGAAATAAAAAAAGATCACTCAATCCAAATGCACATAAATTTTTCTTACACCTACGGTCAAATAGATTAATAAAAACAAGTTTAGTTATTTAGGAAAAAATAGAAAACATTACTCACTCGATGAGTACATTTTAACTTTCTTACGCATAGTACATTTTATCTTTCATTTTAACTTTCTCGTAGGTAGAATTTCGTCTCACTTCACGTTCACGGTTATAAGAGCGGATCCATTTACTTTCAGATATATATATCCTACTATCCTACTATAATATTATAAATGCGAAAGTTTGTGAGGATGGATGTTTGTTACTCTTTCACGCAAAAACTACTAAAAGGATTTTGATGAAACTTTACAGTAATATAGTTTATACATCAGAATAACACATAGGATACTTTTTATCCCGATATTCCCACGGGATCAAAACTTACGCGGGTGAAACCGCGGGGCGCAGCTAGTAGTATATACATATGTTACGGCTAAAGGTGGGTGTGAACATTTTTTTTTTCGCTGAGAAATGCATTACGCATACCCGCTCGAGGGGGACGAGAGGGGGTTTGTGGGACTCCCTGTCAGAATGACAGTATACCCACTAAAACTCAGCGGTGTTCCCACATCGCCGTGATGGGGGGGCCATGGGAAACCGGCTCAGCCTTTACTTCCACAACCCTCCCGGCGCATGCCCACCTAGCTGGCGGACCCCGCATGCCCCCCAGGCTGGGGGGCTACAGGAGTGGCGGGGAACACCTGGCCACTCCTGTCCGACACTGGTGAAGGCCTATGCAATACAGAAAAGGGTGCCCCCGCACACGTTGCCTGCTGGCCTCCACCTGGGAGGAGTCGTAGATGATTGTCAAACTGACGTCTTCTTCGACCCCCTAACTAACCGGCTAAACTTAAGTTTAGCCGGTTAGTTAGGGGGTCGAATCTACAAGGTGTAACAGAATAAACGCAAGTCCTGAAAGTAGTTTGTTCATAATTAACTACTGAATCGATTACAGTAACTTTTATTAAAAGTATTTTTTCAAAAATTATGTATTTTTTCATACTAACCGCCGATTAAACCAAATAAAATGAAACCTTATTTCAAGGAAATAAGACTCAATTTTAAATGCATAAAGTAATGCTAGTGTCAACAAGATTTTCTTAATAAAAATAGCGTAGGTACTTTAAAAAAAAGTTTTAGTCATTGTATTATGCTTTTAACTCAATACTCTAATTAATAATACTATAAGGCCCGTATTACAGAACGCCACTCAATACTCAAGCATTACTTAAAACTAGTTTAAACCAATCAAATGGCTTGAATCTAGTTTTAAGTAATGCTTGAGTATTGAGTGACGTTCTGTAATACGGGCCTAAGACCTCATACACCCCGTATGAGGTCTTGCGTTAATTATGCTACACATTGTATATAGTGTTCTGATCCCTCGCCTGATCCCCCTCCGGTCGTGTCGGATTGCCGTCCCATCGGACTATGAGAGTGAGGGAAGAGAGAGTGCACCTGTGTCTGCGCGCACACTTGTGCACTCTATATCTCCTGCGTACCTGGCTAATCTCCGTTGAGATTGGCCACCGTGACCGAAATCGGTCGGGGAGGCTATTATTATTATAGTGTCCTGAACCGTGTAAATGTTATGGAATGAGGCCATGGTCTTATTGAAGGTAATGTTTAACGTAACATAATTTCTAGTTTCATTGTAACAGGCATGTGATCATGTCTAATCAATACACCATACACCATCTATCATTTTCCGCCTTCCAGCATTTTCATAGGAATTTTGCAGTCTCCAGTCCGCGTAGACAAGTTAGGCCAAAAATAATTTATTTTACAAGGCCATACATCAGCAATCAGCACTTGATGACACATTATAATAGCCGTTCTCCACTAAGCGAAATTGGAACAGATGTTTCGGATTTAAGCAGTAAGTAAATAAGGATGCAAAATAAAGATCACAATAAATTCCAATCAACATTTTAATATCATCATCGAGAGAAATAGGTACATACTTTCAGTAAAAATCTTGTTAAAAACATTATGTATAGTATCATTTAAATTAATTCATTAGATAATTGCAGGTAGGTTTAAGAAAGTTTTAATTATAGGTTCTACAGTCCACGCTTATAGACTATCTTAGATGGCTTAGGATTGTATAAAATTTCACAAAGTATCTACATACATCTATGTCATCAAATTATTCTTTTTGTGTGTTTAGATTACAAGTAATGTGTAGATATTATTCTAATCGATTTTGATCCTCGGCTTCACCCGATGTTCATCTTCTTCCGCGACCTGACGCTTTACATATTTAGGGCCCTCAGTACTGACAAGTTTCAATGCCCCTCAATTTTATAATAAATTCTTAATTACAGTACATTCACACCCAGCGCTCAAAACATAAAATTCGACAGCACTTCAGTTATCTTTATTCTTCATAATGTGCGCCTATTTTATTGAGGACTTCAGTATACCTTGTACACAAATATACATCTACCAGGCGCTCGCACCTTTTCTAAGTCACTATTAAGTCACTATTTATAAATTAAAGTTTAAACGCTTCGCCTGAAGATGTTATCTAATATTTTGAAGAACAGGTCATGGGGCAGGCCCCTGGTGACTTGCTGAATCTGTGTCCTAAGGAGATCATAAGTAGCGTCTTCGAAGACTGAGTAAGTGTGAGGGAGTTGGAGCTCTTCATACAAGTGTTTGATTTTGGCGACTGCCTCAGGGTCGGAGCTGCCATAGTTTTCTTCCATTAATTGCTTCTGTTTTGGTGATGCCCTCTGCAAGGCGACGACTGCCAGCCAGGTACACTTTCCATCTTGAATGTCAGTTCCGTTCTTGCCTGTCACAGCTGGATCTCCGAAGCAATCTAAGAAGTCATCCTGAAAGAAAAAATAATTATTGTTATCCAACCGCAACGTTGTTTAACTTGATGATAGATTTGTTTTCATTAATTACGAAAGAGAAAGATACGTGAAAAATAGTAATCGTGATGTTTTCAAGTCAATTGTTTTAAAAGTCGTGTGGCTTTCTTGATATTTACACTTGAGTTAGTTTTAAAACAATTCAAACATGAGTTTGATAATGAGGTATTATTTGTTTTGCAGTAAAGGAAGACCCAGTTTGCGATAAAATCATATTTTTATAACGTGTGAAAGGCGTAGTGCGTCAAAAAAGTAATTAAAACAAGACTAGAATCTCTTTAGGTAATTATACTATCTTACAATTTCTATTCACGTAACTATTACTTTATACTTTTATGATAAAAGTACTGGCTGACGTCAAACGAGTAATAATAAAACAAATATTTAGATTAAGATAGAACAAAGACATTTCTAAGAATTAACTCACTTGAATTTGGAAGAACTCTCCCATCTTTAGCAGAATAGTTTTGGCTTGTCTATGGGTTTCAGGATCCTCTACTCCTGTCATGAGCAGAGCCAGTGTGACTGGCATCTGGAACGTGTGGTATGAAGTCTTGTACTTTGTGATGGCTTCGTACTTCTCCATGGTGAACAGGGTAAGGTCTGGCTTATCCGTTTTCGCGATCTGATTCTCTAGGAAATGGCCGATTGAGCACTTCAACAGCATCTGAAAGGAGGTTTACTATTAGAGATCCGCGTTACTGGCTGGAAAAAAATATTGATGAGCAAGGAAGATATCTTAAAAAAAACTTGTCAGTTCCCATAATTGCCGGGATTGACGAAACTTTTTTAGGCTTCCTAGTTCTAATATTGCTAAGTTGTATCAGCTAATAAATAAAATAAATATTTATAGGTAAATTAATGGTTAGAGCAAAAGAAAGTTAATGTGTAACAGGCTACAACCGGTTTGGCTTCAGCTTTACACTGCATGTGCTTGGGTAAGTGGTCATGATGTTTTATGAAACACTATCATTAGATACACAGAACATGATTATAATACTTTACCACCTGCGTAGTTAATTAGCTTTGCATTCGAAAATAAGATAAGATAATACCTAGATGTTTTCATAAATACAGCATGGCTTAATTAACGTGATAACAGTTTTGGCAATTAAGATATTTGCGTGTGCAATTTGGACGTATGAATGGAGATATCGACACTAATTAGAAATATTTCTTAAATTGATACTGTTTATAAAAAGTTCAATCAATCATTCATGAACTCATGATTCCTTGCTGTCATGTCCAATTGAATTGAAACAATACCAATACGATCGATAAAAATAATAACAATTTATGAATACGCTTTCCTACCCAGTTATTTTGTCTTGTGAACCTTAAATAGCTCGCATAATAACGTTATGTGTTTGCGTAATTGTTTTCATACGTATGTCACGTTTATGACCATGCGTTGAATGAATGAAGCATTCAACGAAGTCATATATTAAGAGGTACTTAAGTAAACTAAGGCTAGGTATGTTTAAAATTCATTGATAAACAACTAATTGTTAGTGATGATGACACATTCTGCAATTATTTTTAATTGATATCAACTGTTACTGGAGGTAATGTCAGTTTCGTGCACATTTTGATTACTGGCGCTGTTGAGCACATGTTTTTGTCGTGTTGGGGATGAAAATAGATTATCTTATCTATTACTTATAAGTGCAGCTACTTACCTACTTTAGGTAAATAAAACAAAACTAAGATAAGACTTTTCTCTTTTTTAAAACACGTGCAATGAAGTTAAGTAGGTAATGATTAGCGAGTGTTTAACCATTCGACTTTAGGCGTCTCTTAACTTTAAGCAACGTTTATAAAGAAAGGGGGAAATGTCTGTCTCATTCGGTTGAGCAGTTGAAAAACATCAGTTCTTAGTCTAGACATTAGAACTCAGGAAGTTAGTAGATAGGAAAAATATAGCTAGACTCTCCAAAGTTAAGAACTGGAATCCTTTAAACCTCAAAGTTGAAACCGTAAAATCGTAAACCACCGATTACTTATATAATCAACATACCTCATTGAACGTCTCAAGGACGGATTTGTAGTACAGTTTGTTGTTGAAATGACGTTTGAGTGTGGAAAACATGGCGGCTTGGACTAGGGCAGCGTCGTTGATTCCTGTGAGACCCACTTCAGGATGCTTGTACCAACAGGGCGCTCCGCGACGCATCTCGGTGCCCTCCATGATGTCATTGAGCAGCAATTGGTGGGTGTGGAACTGTAGACAATGATGTTTGATTAGAGACAATTGGCATGGGATAGGTCGGAGACGAACGCGTGTACCTATACCTACCTCATTAGTATCATACAGCTAATGATCATATTAGGCGTTACGTCTTACGTGTTAAGAGACGAAACTACAGATTAGGAAGGTGTCGTAATTATGTTACATACGGCCAAGTTAGGTTAAAGGTGAAAATGGAAAATAGTTAACTAGGTAGTGAAAATTCCCTTGATGTTGATGTTATGTCATGGAGATTAGGTACTTTGTCAGCCATGCTAAGTGCAGTGGGAATGGAACCGGCGAGAGATGTCGTGCGGTGTCCCACAGGGATCGGTTCTGGGGCCGCTCCTGTGGGACATCGGCTACGACTGGGTGCTGCGGGCCGATCTCCCTGATGGAGTCAGCGTGGTTTGCTACGCTGACGACACGCTAGTCCTGGCGCAGGGGAGGTCGCATCAGGCGGCGGCCGACGCGATGACACGCGGGGTTGCGATAGTCGTGGAGAGGATCCGGCAGTTGGGTCTCGAGGTGGCTTTGCACAAGTCCGAGGCCATGTCTTTTCATGGGCCTCGGAACGGGCCGCCTTCGGGATCCCAAATAACGGCAGGAGGGGTTCACATCGGCGTCGAGACAACGATGAGATACCTGGGTCTCGTCCTCGACAGCCGGTGGAACTTCGTCGAGCACTTCCGACGTTTGGCTCCCAAGCTGGAACGGGCCGGGGCCGCCTTCAAGCGGCTCTTGCCCAACCTGAGGGGGCCAAACGCCTCCTGCCGGAGGCTTTACGCGGGGGTCGTGCGGTCCATGGCCCTGTACGGGGCCCCGGTGTGGGCGCGTTCACTGCGGCGGCGAGCCGCCCACTATTTGAACGCGCCCCAGAAGGTGGTAGCCGTAAGGCTGATCCGGGGGTACCGCACGATCTCGGGCGAGGCGGCAAGCCTCCTTGCCGGACTGCCGCCGTGGGATCTGGAGGCGATAGTCCTCGCGCGCCTGTACGAGTGGCGCGCGGAGGCACTACGCCGGGGGGAAACTCCGCTTCCGCGGCAAATCGCGGCGGAGCGGACCGACCTCCGGCGCGATCTCATGGCGGCATGGAAAGAGCGACTGTCGCAACCCAGCGCAGGGCACGCCGCGATAGCGGCGGTAAGACCCCTCTTTGAGGAGTGGCTAGAGAGGCGCCACGGCGCCCTCACCTACCGCCTGACGCAGGTCCTCACCGGACACGGGTGTTTCGGGAGGTTCCTGCACATCATCGGGCGGGAGGAAACGCCCGGGTGTCACCACTGCGAGGGTCGCCCGGAGGACACGGTGGAGCATACGGTGGCGGTATGCCCCAATTGGGCGGAGCACCGCCGTGTTCTCGCAGAGGCGATCGGCAGCGGCGGCGACCTCTCGCGCCCGGCCCTGGTTCAAGCCATGGTCCGGGGCGAGAGGGAGTGGGAGGCAGTCACCTCCTTCTGCGAAGCAGTCATGCTAGCGAAGGAGGTGGCGGGACGGCTGAGGGAGAGGGCCTCACGTCCCAGCCGCCGCGGGAGACGCCCCGGGCGTCGGGAGCCGCGAGACGACTCCCGGCCACCGTAGGCGCGGGCCTGCGGGCGGAGAGTAATGGGTAACTCTCCGTCCGATCAGGACCAGGCCCGTGCCGGACGGCGCGTACGTGTTCCACGCGCGCCTCAAAGAGATGTCAGCAGCAAGGAAGGGGCCCGAAAGGGCCGAAGCCTGCCGGGGCAGCGGGATTGTCCGAAAGGGTTACCGCTACCCCGGAACACAAAGGGCTAAGGAAGGAACACGGGTGGGTTTTAGTCAGTAAGAGTCTGACACTCCCTTCTGCCTTCTGCTCCACCCAGAGCGGGAGGGGTCATTGGATGATTTCCCATCCACAAAAAAAAAAAAAAAAGTGCAGTGATAAATGCTTTCAGTAGTGAAGTTTATTGTTTTATTTTTAGATAAATCTAATACTAATATTTTGCTGATCTAGGTAAATAGTGGCTAGATGAAATAGATTACACTTCAAAGTATAATTTACATGGCTTTACAGACGTTAGGCAGCATTAGGCAGTAACAAATCATAAATTAGATTCTAGAATATTACAGGGCTTTAGATGTTTCTCGATTAAAATAATCAATATCAGTAATTAATTATATAACAAGTTGCAGCTGGATACTAACTTTAGCAGGTATTCTAAATAAACGTTGATTTCAGTTTTTCTACCTGCACTTAGTAGGAATGTTGCTATTTTAATGCGACATACTTTTAGAGGACACGGTCTTTATAAATAACAAATGTAAATACCTACCTAGTGTTAAAGTTAATATTATTAATACTTATACCATAGCTACTATATATCCAAATATAGCTTGTATATACGTAGGTAGGATGATCGTTGAATAAAGATAATAATTTTCAACAGATAGGTAATACCTACCTACCTAAGAATATTCGTCTGTTGAATATTAAGTATTATGTTTTGGAAGTGGTATGATGAATACTAATAAGGGAATGTAAATAATGGACACAATGTCGGGACACGTGAATTGACATAATCGAGTATGTAGGTATCGTCGTTGAAAATAATAATAATGCCGAAATGTCTATGGTTAGATAAGGCTGGCTGTTTTGTTTTTATCATGAAATGTTGTAACTGCTGCGTATGAGTGCCAAAACTTATTACCAAGGCCACTTCCATAGAGGAACTTGATAAACTTGTTTTTTTTCGACTTATTTATTTAGGTACCTATGTAACGCCACGGACATGGATTATCATTATTTTCGTTTAGAATAACAACTTACTTATTTTTTTTGAAATACAATTACTTATTATTATTGACAGAGTTTATAATAGACATAGAAGTACTTACTTAGGTAAGGTTTAAGTGGATTTACCACTTAGGTTCACTGTTACAAATTCTTTAGAGATTATTGAGCTTATCTGTTATGGCATTGTAAGAGTCGATTAAGTAGATAAAGTGCTACCTAGAATAAAATGACTCCTTATAGGTTTCGTTTCGGAACGTAAAAAATGGGTTAATTAGGTACCTAAGTATTATTTCTTCCAAACTTACCATTTCAACGGACCATCCCATCATATTCGCTAGATGAATGTTCTCTGGCGTCAAATTCTCTTTCTTCTCCAACATTTTGTAAGCCAGCATCGTCGCTAGACCTCTGTTCTTTTTACCGTTCGGCACATTGTATTGCAACAGCTGCAACAAAACAATACAATTTAAATGACACAAAAACAAATAAGAAAGTTGAAACTGCGTAGGTATTAAAGTGTGTTTTTAAAACCATTGTTTAAATATTGCTAATAGCATGATATCATCGACTTGGGTACCTAATATCTGTAATAAGAATTACTTATGAATATTTTCGAGAATTGCTTATTATGTTAGGCATTCAAAATAACCATGTCGAAATTAGTTAGGTGTAGGTGTATGTAAGTCAGCCTTGAAAAATACAGCGCAGTTGATTTAGATATTTTACTGACGGACTAATATTTAAAAATGTTGAATACAGTACCGTGACTAAATATTTTTGATACTTTTGGTTCATGAAAATAGGTACCTTCATTTGAAGTTCAAATTGAAGATAAACTGTGTTAATACCTATTTAAACTTTATTTAATTTTGTCAGAGAATGTTGCGTGCGTGTTATTGATATTGTTTACTTTATGTGCAGATTAAGTGCACCTAAATGAAGCTACGTGTGATAGTTTGACTTTAAACCTATTAATCATGTCATAAAATAGGACATGACATTAATCATCTAATCCTAATAATCCTTGTAATTGCCGTTTTTATTTACCTAAGCAGTTACATTTTAGATTAACAACAAGCTAAAAATAGAAACATTGAAAAATTGGAGAAAGATGTGGACATATTTAGCTGCTATAAAAACTGCTAGTACAGAGTAAATTAGATAGGCATGGTACATTAATTCATTGCAATAAGCACAGCAATTTATAGCTAGGTCTAAAGTCCATCCAGACACAGCGGACAGACGAGTTTCTAGTCAGTTTTTATAACAGGTTTGAACAACGCACTTCACTTACGACTGACCGTAGCGACATGTAACGTACCTTAGCCAACCACTTGCTGGCTTCTGGCACATCAACGTGCTTGCCAGTCTCAGTGAGGTCCCTTACGATGTCCGGGAAGCAAGCCATGAACTCCCGGGACTGGTCCTTCGACACGGCCAGTCCTCGGGTAGCCATCGGCATTTCTTGGGTTGTCAGAGTCGACAGGTACCTATACATCAAAAAAGATACGGATGACTTACTTTCATCGACTGACTTACTAAATACATTAGAAATAAGAGAAAATTTAATCATGAGTGATTCATTATTATTGATTAGTTATCTATGATGTAATGAATAATATATAAAGGGGTTCGATAAAATCAATAATTAGGTGAACAGATAAAGATTTCTTTGTTGCTATAGTATTTTTGTATTTAGATAAATGTGTCAGGTACAAAGAGATTATTTAATTCAGTGCATATGTTACGATTCCTTGAAAACACCTGCGTTGTGCTGTTGATTTTAATGTATAATTAAGTGAGTAACTTGAAGCTGTATCACGCTCTTTTCGCATGTTAGTTATCACCGTATTAAATTCGCTGTTTTAATCGTAATAATATTGTCACGCACTCGCTTTGTTTGTGTTATTTTTAGATTGTGTACCCACACTAATTATGTAAACTCAATGCATGATACGGCTTCGAGTTCGTCGGTTACGCAAAGTTTATGTTGTAGAGTTCAAAACAGTTCACTGACCTGTGATATTTTTGCAACTTCAGAAGCTTCTTGGGCATACCAGCCTCATCGTTCTGAGGTGACTTGGATGCTGCCTGGTCGAGCCTCGGGACCATGGCATCAGAGTTGGTGACACTGGTCGTCTTGCTGATTTGCCGACGAATCTCCTTCTTGTAGATCTGCAGTATCCTATCCAAACTTTTCTTCGTCGAAAACATCTTGAAATCTTGTAGTATTCTCTTCTTCCAAATAAGTTTATAACTTTTCTTTGAACTTTGTAATTGTTTAATTCTATAAAATATTCTTCTTTTTGATTAATAGTTGTAGCGTCCGTTCACGTTGGGTTTGTAACACCGACTGATTCTTTGTTGTGTTTTGCCTCCTTACGAGCTCCAGTGATATGCTAGCGCCGTTCGTAATGTTTACATTAGTTCTATCGATATCGACAATCGAATCACAAGAGCTTTATGAGCACGTGATGCTGACATGATACTTGTCTTACTTCGACATAATACTGTTACTTACTCTTTGGAATTTTCTATTACTTGATATTGTAAATAAAGTCTTTGCATTCTTTATTTGGATCAAGCGCATTCTGCATTTAACTACCTGCTTCGACGTTAAATACCACTACGAGCCAATTCAATGTTTTTTTAAATATCTAAATTCTATCAAAATTTTCGACAAAAACAATGTCGGTAAAAGATACCATAATAAAGACCCATCACTACTATGCGCACGCAACAAAACAAACGGGCCAGCGCCCCTCGCCCCAAGCCTCGCCACGCGGGCCGTGTCACGTAGGCACCCGGCAACCGGAGCGCAGAACCCACCAAATAACAAGTACCGAAGGCCTACTTCCAACAACAGGCGATAAGAGACTCACACATAACTCGATGATAAGAATGAAGAAAAACTATAACTGTAGCTGGAGGTGGCACACTTGCAGTATTTTTGTCCAAAAGTTTTGCTCTTAAGTGCGCTCAGATCAGTTGTTCCGTGTTATTTTAAGTAAAGCTTCTGAAGCTGTTTACTCTATGGCTAACCGCCGCTCCTCGCCACCCATCGTATCGCCCGTGACCCAAAATATGCACAATAACTTCTAGAACGGCTTTCGGATCACGTACACTCGAGACACTCGGTGAGAAGGCGATCAGCGTCGAAAATGATTCCGATAGGTCTGTTATAAATAAATTAACATGAACAGAAGTCACCGTTTATGTAACTTTAACACATATTAATTCTAAAGGTGTTGGTCATCAAAAAATAATTAGGTGTTCCACTGTTTCGTTTATTTGTATCAACGTTGCTATGAGGATTATTATACCGTTAGATTATAATTTTAGGCTATTATTAGGGAACCAGGTCTAGAAATTGAATCGGATTTAAATAAGATAATCATAATTACCTACTTAGTTATTTGTTAAAACAATAATGGTGTCGTTAGGTGCAGCAGTTTTGTCAATGGTGGAAATCCATCCATTTTTATGTTTGCAAGGGACATTATTTCCACAATGTTTGCCAACAATTAAAAACAAACGAACCCAAATAAAGTTATCAATCACCTTGTTAAGAGAATTGGGACAAGGGCTTATTAAATTTCTTTTCAGCAATTGAAAAGGGAAACTAAAATGAAATTATTGGTTTCATAACGGAATGTTTTACAATTGACTCGGAGGGTGTTGCAACCGGTTTCGGTGGCGTTTTCGCAACTTCTGTGCAACAGAACAGTTTGAACAAGAGTGAAACATAAATCAATGATAAATAGAATCAATTTTACTAACAGTTCTCGATTGTTCGATTCCGATCTGGAGTTCAAGATGTAAACTTAAAGATGCTCTTACGCAAGCCATCGAATCTTCATGTGTACAAGAACTACACAAGAACTATAATGGAAGATATCACTACTGTTAGTGTTAAACTCTTACCTAACTCTTAAGTTCTTGGCTGATATAATTTTAGATTGTCAACGACGCGCCAGTAAAATAAAGAGGAACTAGATGTAATACGGAAATTCACACAGTTGAAAGCCTTTGATGATGGTTAAAATACCAGTACCATAACTACTACAATCATGATTTTCCACTCCCATCTTGATTCAGGTCAACAACAACTTATGGTGATTGCGCAATGATTACCGCGAAATTCAAAATTTTCTTACGTTTTTAGCAATTAGCAGGTGAGTGTCAGGTTGTATCTTGATCAAAATATGATTCGCGACTATAACAGGTACTTATTCACAGAATTTAGTCATTAGAATCATTAATACATCTTCCTAAGTTAGGTTTGTACCACAAGAAGAAATCTCCTAGGGAAAAGTGTTTATGGTACAAATCTCACTTATAAAGATGTAAGAATTATGATTATAATTCTGTAAATACGTACCTGTTATAGTCGAGAATCCAATTTTGATCAAGATACAACCTGACACTGACCTGCAAATTGCAAAAAACGTAAGAAAATTTGAATTTCGCGGTCTACCACTTCCCATTCACTTTAACTTGATTTAGCCAAGACTATATTGATTTACCGATTACGAAAATCATAAAAATGGTTTATCGTTTCTTACTAAACTATTGAATTTTTATTTTATACCCATAGAATGAAGAATGTAATCAAATCCGAGCAAGAATATTTTGTATACACAGAAAAATTGGCCGGCCATGATCAAACTGCGTACAAACATTCTTCAAGGTCAAGTTCATGATTCAAGACCAAATTAGGATCAAGATTGTTTACTGATGCTATAATAGCTAGCCTTGTGAGCAGAAACGATTATACATTGCTGTGTTTACAAGCAATAAATACGATGGTTTACACAGTTTCGAACCACAAATGTATTACTTACTGCGAACTTATTTTTTGAAAACCGGTCTTACGAACACGCGAACGTTGGTTGGGAATTATTTAATTGTTTAGGTACCCATATCTCGTTTAAACTCATGGTATGATTACATATGATACGGCTGTGTTTTATGCAATGTTTAAGTAATGATTTAAGTGCCATGGTTGATGAGCGAACCTTTTTCAAATATTTATTGTTAATGTACCTATTTACATAGTTACGTAGGTAGTGTTTACATGCCGTTTTGCATATATGCACACACACGCTTATGTTCCAGTGATAATTTGTTAGCGGTATGCTAGTTGAGAGCAGTGGTGGCCCAGGGTAACGGCCGCGTCTTACCAGTTGTAGGTCGTAGGTTTGAACTCAGACAGACCTTTACTTTTTGTAAGCTATTTCATCACCACTTCCATAAAACGGTATAGGAAAATAGAACCAAAAATTCGAAGAAATGTCGTGACATCTAGCAACCCGCACTGGGCCTGTGTGGTGGAGTAGGTACGGCCCAATCCCTCCCACAGAGAGGAGGCCTGTGTTCTAGCAGTGGGAACATAATAGGCTGAGGCAACAGGTGACCGACCCCAACATAGTTGGGAAAAGGCTAGTGGGATCGGTTTCCAGTCTATCCGGATGCAGCTGAATTCCAGTATTTTACATGGAGCGACTGCCTATTTGAACTTCACAACCCAGTTACTGGATAATACGATATCTTGGTAAAACTGGTTCTGTCTTTCGGGCTTCTGACAACCCGTAACACTGTCAAAGATCCACGAATGACAGCCGAGACCAACGACTTAACGCGCTTTCCGAGGCACGGAGGGGTCTTGGTATGTAAAAATGGTCACCCTACCAGGGAACATCCGCAGCAAACGCAGCTTAACCTAATTGATTGATCCGTGCGGCTGTTGTTACTGACAATATTAGCCATAAGTCTCCATGCTAATTTGAGTTGGTTCGTAAAAACGGGCATGCCTTTTTTCGGCAGCGAGAGGCACTTTGACAGTCTTGGTTTCTATGACATGTTGAAGCAGTCGGTACCTACTGGATTGGTACGTAATTGTTGGTCAGCTTATTAGGATAATAGTTTCGAGAAACCTTAGCGTTAGCATTTTTTTTTCGTGGAAGCATCTTATTTATTATTTATATTTTTTTTTCTTATTTATCTTATTTTTTCTTATTCTTCATCATTCTTCATCATTCTGGATCCTCTTCGTCGGGTGAAATTAGTGAGGTATGTCGGACTTCTAACTTAGGTTGTATTAATGACTAAAACCCCATGATTTTCCTGCTGTTACCATGGGACAGTAGTCAGGACCTCAGAAACACGAGGTTCGCTGACGCATGCAACCCTAGTAAAGTAGGTACCTGTAATTTCAATTAAGGTCTGAAAGCAATACTAAAACGACAAACTATGACTAGGTCTTACTGCAATAACATTACAACACAGACAAGAGCGATTTAGTTCAAGCAATTGCAGTCAGTAACCTTAAACTATTTTCGAAGCTTCTAGAATATTGCTCTATTCAAGAAACTTGCAACCTTACCTACCTGGTAATACTGCTAGCAAAAAATTAACAATAGAGCGTAACAAAGAAGCAAAGAAATTGATAACGTACGGTGTTGGTACGAAGAATCATAGGTAATGTAGACGGTAAAAACAGTAGGTAACAATATCTACATCATCTGTTACAGTAGTTTTTTTCGAAATTCTAAGCAAAATAAACACTGATTTAAAAAAATAACTTTTTTATAAAAAAAACAATCGATGTCCAAAAAAAAGACACTGCAAAGTGAAAAATAACTTTAATTTCAGAAGTCGGTGTCGTTGGGTTTGTATGATTATTATGATTAACCAAAGGCTGAATAAGATAATCGCGACTGAAAAAAAAAATTAAAAAGTTACTGATTTCAGGCAGCAAAACCTACATGTTTGAGCTACTGAAGTGAAAAGGTATTTTTCACTTAGTACCTAGCGTCTTTTTTGGAAGTCGGTGGCAAACAACGAAAATGCAAACCTAACGACACCGACGCGCGGTTTTTTTTTTTGTATTTTTAACCGACTTCAAAAAGGAGGAGGTTATCAATTCGG
The DNA here is from genome assembly GCA_949316385.1 of Globia sparganii. NCBI lineage: Eukaryota > Metazoa > Arthropoda > Insecta > Lepidoptera > Noctuidae > Globia > Globia sparganii. Next base: position 9,930,638 of record OX438670.1, read on the forward strand.
TTGTATTTTTTTTTTTTTTTTTTATGTTTGTTACCTCAGTACGCCGTCATTTATGAACCGATTTGGATTTTTTTTTTTTATTTGAAAGGATATGCTTCCAGATTGGTCCCATTTTTGTCAAAATCCAGTTCTGATGATGGGTTCCATGAGGAATTGAGGGAACTCCTCAAATATTATAGGCATACATATAGCAATTTTGGTATTTTCATCAACATGTCAAGCATTTGCATTCAAAAAGTATAATTTGGTGAAGTGGAACTGATGAAGGAGACCACAGATAGCCACAGGAACTCTTCAATGATAATAAGTATTTCACGGGTGGCGATAAGATATCTCGATTAAGACAGTTAAGCGACTATGACGATGCAAATTTAAATAAATGGTTCTGACGAAAATGGTACCATCAAACCGATCTGATGATGAAGCTGGAAGGTAGGTACCGGAACTTCGTAATAAAACCATGTATTCTAGCCGTGTTTGGGCTTATTGGAATTGTCATGAGATGCACTCTGACTATAAAAAGTAAAAAATAAAAACTTTTTAACAAAAAAAAACAACCGATTTCAAAAAAAAAACACTACAAAGTGTAAAATAACTTTAATTTTAATTTTGGAAGTCGGTGGCAAAAACGTAAATACAAAACCAAAGACACCGACTTCCGAAATTAAAATTAAAGTTATTTTACACTTTGTAGTGTTTTTTTTTGAAGTCGGTTGTTTTTTTTTGTTAAAAAGTTTTTATTTTTATAAGTATTTAAATCAAATCAAAATATTTTATGTCACATAAACCTACATAGGCACTTATAAAACCTCAGAAGATAGGTGGACGGTTACGATTTGTTGTTTTCTTTGGAGAAGAGCCAGCAAGAAACTTCACGGTTACTTTTTTAAAAATAATTGGCTTTCACAATGTTTTCAATTTAAAAATTTAAAATCTTAATGGGTATGGGAGGACAGGTGTAGACCTGACTACAAGTAGATACCAGCACCCTAATTGATGTAACACACTATTAATCACAATCTTAATCATTTTGAAAGATGTTGTGGTGGAGTTGTGGACACCAGCCCGTATTACTGTATTATCTATTAAGATATTGCTTATCCGTTTCTTCATTTGTTTGAAAATATTGTCTACTCAACAACGTAAATAACGCAATGAATGTTGTTGAACTGTCAAAATGAAATCCATTTCTGCTGTTAGTGTGTTACGTAACTACACCGCATATTAAAATCGAAAATGATCTACAATCAACAAGGCCTACAACGTTCTCATTAGTCTTCAATGTCCATAGAGCTAATCAGTCACATAGTTTGGCATTATTCATTCAAGGCATTTGTAGAACTTGTCTTTCATGTGTTTGTATGAAGATATAACATGCCGTAAATACCTGAAAACATAACTGACTTAAAGTATCATGTTGTCACAATTACCTACGTAGGTATGCTAAGAAACTGTTTTTCTCCTTTCTCTTTGTTTAAATAAAACTCATAAATGTTTAACTTCTTATCGTTAAATTAGCGGTGACTGTGCTATTTTATTATAGCCTATTTTTAACTTCTTTGCCTACCTTTTGTGTTTATTGGTGCATATCCAATTTGTCTCAGTACAAAGCAATGTTATTTTTAACGTGGTTTTCATAGTTTCCCGGTCCCACAAAAAAGGGTTTCGTTCTTCAATCACACACAGATTAACTTCAGTGGTCTATCTATAAATTTTTTGTTCAGGCATAATAATTACCGTGATTCTAGCATTTATTGACAATATATACCTAAATACCTCATAGTCTTCTAAACTTATAATATTTTATAGAAAATAGATTTGATTTTTGTGTGTTTGTTTGTTACGCTTTCACGCTAAAACGGCGGAACGGATTTGAATGAAATTGGGCACATCGGTGTACCATGACCTGAATTAGGACATAGGTTACTTTTTATCCCAATATTCCCACGGGATCGAGATTTATGCGGGATACCGCGGGGTGCAGCTAGTCTAGGATAAAATGTCCTATAAAGTACGTATATATTGAGAAGTTACTACATAACAACGCATTGTCATTCCTCATGGATTTTTTCACCGCTTCAAGAGAGTGTAGACCTGAGTACTTATATGGTTTTAATATCAACTCGATACCTCCTCGCGTTGCCGAGATAAAGGGTCTTGACAGACAGACTGACGGACAACAATGTGATCCTATAAGGATTCCGTTTTTTCCTTTTGAGGTACAGAACCCTAAAAACTAACTTGCTTACGTCATCCAGTTTACAAAAATAAATTTTGCACGGAGTTCTTGTACAGATTAACTAAGATAACGTATTCCCAGGATTGACATTGTTGATAATATTAAAACACGGAGGCGAATCCGCCCACCATTATCGTGGCCATTTTGTAAATCCTGTGAACCATCATGGCGACCGGTAATCATTATTTTGGATCAGCCATGATGAGTGATGACCGTGCGTTCGCATTCAAGGTCATGGTGTAAAACAATATTGTAATTAATTCGCATTGACTAGTGAGGGATTGCGGTTTTGTTCGCTTGTATGTATTGCAAAATGAAGGAGGATCTTTTGGTGGTTTCAAAGATTAAAAATCAAAACTAATTAAAGTTAAAATATCTATTGTATTGTAAATATAAGCAGAAAATTAAATGGCCTAGGAACTAAATGTAGCTCATATACCTAAACGTATTTGACACACATGATAATAACGGTATCGACATTAACAAACTGGTATCGGTAGATTGATCTGAAAGAGCATGTTGAAATACCGTTATTGACATTGTGATGAACCGGAATAAAAAACTTACACACGAGATGAAAAAAAAAAATATAAAAATTTAAATGAGCCTAAATTTTTATTTTTTTATTCTAATAAAATTTTCACTCTTACCGTTAGCTACAGCACCCTAATTGCGGAACACACTATCAATCGGAATCTGAATCATTTTGAAGCAAATTGCTAATCCATTGCCTGATAAGTTCGAAAAATTTGTTTGCTCAACACGTAAATAACGCAATGAATGTTGTTGAACTGTCAAAATGAAACCGACTCCGATTGATAATGTGTTACGCAATTGCCCAGCTGGTCAGTCACTTGACTTTAACATTATTACATTAAGGGCTGATTTTTCAATCGACAGATAATTTTTATTCGTGGAATAAAATTGACATCTGACAGATTTTGTATGGGAGAACAGTCAAAAATTCAAAATTATTCCTCCGATAAAATTATCTGACGTTGGAAAAATCAGGCCATAAAGACGTAAGGAGATGTACTTTTTGTAAACATAATTATTACTGAAATTAAATAGTTACTACCTTTCTAGCGCCATTCTATGCAAATCTTTTAGATTGCCAAAAGTTTGCTCCCTTATTTACCTCGGCAAACCGGCTCAATTGTGTTTGAATTTTCTATGGGTTTAAGTAGTAGGTATTAGTTATGGGAATCCCCTGCTAAGCTTTGTGCATGAAGTATTGGTCAAGCGTTCGTATTGGTGATTTTTGGGGGTCACATTGTCAGAGGCACCTCATTTTTAATAAATTGGACTGATTTAGCTTCAGTCCAATTTATTATATTTGCTCAACTTGTCAACTAGTACAAAGTATTGTTTCAAAGATTAACAATTTTTCTTCAAATGTAATCACAGACAAACATTCTTTAGTTTATTTGTTACAGATTAAAATCTTCATGGAGGCTATTCGTAGCTGACATGTAATGGCGGATGGCGCGTACTGTCGCCGCCATATTGAATGGCGAGCGCCCGCGCCGACGACTCATGCCATTGTACGTGGCTTCCGGAAAAGCGCACTCTTTGGGGTCACTGAATGTATACTTGTTAAGGTAAATGAGATCTCATGCAATTTCCAAATTGACCCTTTGGGTGATTTGCTACGAGGTGCTACGAGTCTGCGAGGTCTACGTTATGCGTCTACGAAAAGAGACACGTTGGTAAGTTTAAAAGATTTCTGGTGAGCATGTCATAAAGTTGCATTCTTTGTAGTTTATCGAGCCTACTATGTGGAATGTTATGTCTGTCGAATACACTTATGCTATGTTGGTGGCTAGACGAGCGCACCTTCGTGCTTATGTTAAGTTATAATGACCACACAGGTCGCTCGCACTGAATTTGTTAGTGTAACAATGGTCCACGCATGTCCACTAAGTATAATGATATTTGTTCGGTCACCAGCAGCAGTAAACACGGATCTTTATGGAAAATTAGCGATGCGTAGCGATGGTGTGATTCGCTCACATCGATGCTCTCCCATTGTCGTCCCCCCCTTTATGTGATTTAACTGAATTATGGAGTAGAAATGGCCACAATTTGGTTTTGGCTGTCCAGTGGTTAGCCCGTGCTGTGATCCTGTGTGTTGGGGACACTAAGCGACCGTGTGTAGCGTGATTGCTTGGACTTTGTGAGTGAAGACTGAAGTGCTACGACGGGGTGCTACGTCTCGTAGAGGGCGCCTTGACGGAAAAGCTCAAGTAAGTTTCCCCGTCTCGGCGTAGCGCGTAGCTCGTAACTTCGTAGACAATTTTTTGTGTGTTGAAGATGTTTTACGGATTATTCATTTCGTAAAGTACTGTATCTGTGTATTATGTATGTATATGGAAAGTAAAGTAAAGTTTGCATAATTTCAAGTAAAAACAAGTCTCGTTTACAGATATCACGGATTATTTTATCTTAGTCGGTTGGTATTTGGTACATGAATCCTATCGGAAGTTTAATCTGTATTATTCACGTTTGTAAGACGAACTATGAGACCTAGTATTTTGAAACGTATTACTTACTTATTTGACAGTTTTATATTTATAACTTTTTTTTTAAATCGGTAATAATCGACAGTCACTATCTTAAGTGATCCCAACTTTCAATTTTATTTTCCTCATGCTAAATATTTAGTTTGTCCAGGATCCAGTTTCTATGTTCAAATCTTCTGTTCCTCAATATTGTTCAAGCCCTCAGGTAGTTCAATTTCAATAAAACTCATAGCTTCGAATATTTAACGAATAATAACAAAAACATGGGTGCTTAGGGCGGCGCCCGCGCAGTGTTGTGTGACCGTATTATGCAACACCGAGCGTGCCCCGCACGTGCATTGAAAGGAACAGTCGATATAAATATAAAACTATGTTAACTATTACTTAATTAATTTTCTTCCGGATAGCTTATTAAACTTTGAAACTAGGCTGTTTCATAATAAAGATAATGGTGATGATTCATGTCAGAATGGAGTGGACAAGGAACGACCACTTTAAGAAAATTTGAGCAGCTGGTAAGTTACGTATGCCATTCAAAAGTATTCGTTACTTGTGTTCCACCTTAATCTTATTACGACCAGTCAGAAATTGAACGCTAAGAATGAGAAATACGTAAAATCATACATGTTTCATTAGATATCGACAGGGGGAAAATTAACCGAACTGTTTCTCTTATGTGACATCAGGCATAATCATAGCGTAATCAGCCTATAATGTTCCCACTGCTGGGACACAGGCCTCCTCTCGGTGAGAGGGAACGAGCCGTTATCCTCCACGGGGGCCCAGTTGGTATAATTGCAACGTCTTCGGATATTTAGTTCATTACTTTGCGTCACGGTCACAAGGTGATTCTAGTCACGGTAGAAGGTTAAGATAAGTATTTATTTTTAAATAGACAGTTCCCTTGGTGATTATAGGTATTTTTGTTATGATATCTACCTACAGTTGTAAATATTATCGGATTACGGATATATAACATGTTATCTTTACAAAAACGAAGCGCTACAAATAGTTAAGTGTGATAGTATGATGATATCAGTCCGTGATGTGAATGATACACGCGTGATCACTATGAAGTGGACTGAGGACGTCCTACAGTACCAAGATAAAGAACACCTCAGGTCACGAGAGAATTTATGTAGGTATCTATAGGTTTCTTGTAGGCAACATGTAGAAGGTGATCCCAAAAAACCTAGGAGTCGATATACACCTAAAACGTTCGATTATAAAGCGCGAATTTGTTACTTAATTATGCTAACAGATCATAAAACGTTAATTGATGATCTCTATGTGAATGAAAAGTAGCTCTTAATTATATTTTGATTACTGCTCAAGTAATCTCACTTGACTAAGCGATAGTTGAAAGAAGACAAGGAATAAATACTTGCAAATAACGTAATGCAGAAATGGATTCAACATCACGGTTCAATTCATTCCTAATGTATTAGCATCACTTACTCCAGAGAAGGATTGATGACAATTATTTTATCCTTTAGAAATTCCAATATTATGAATTGTTTTTTTTCTGCTACCTTTTCCGTAATACTCCCAACTAACCTGATTTAGTTGATAAACTGGGTCACCGTAATTGTTACACAGGAATGGGAAAGGATTTGGAGTTATGGCTTCATATTGATCGGAAAGAGAAGGGAAGGATTGAATTTTATTGATCGCCAGAGCAAGCAGGATTGGCGCATTATCTGTATCCTTAGGTACATGTAACATGTTGCATAAACATTGAGAAACTACATCCTCATTGATGTATGAATGGTTTTAGTCTTTATCAATTTTACATTTCGTATCAATCATCTGGGTAAATTCATGACAATATGATATACATTGCAGTCATATTGAATCAATGAGCTGGCAAAGCAAAGTGTTTCGTGTATGCATATTTGCTTGGAGTCCTTCTTTATTATTCTTATTTTCGCCTTATGCTTAACTAAATTTGATTTAAGCGAAACTATCTATAACTTTTTCATGTACTTATTTTAAAAACATCTTATTGGTGAAACCTTGAAAATTTGACATTGGTAATCTAGTGTCTACGTGCAACAATTTGTACTAGGTAGGACATGGTATCTCAGGTTTTGTCTATTATATTGATTACAACTAGGTATCGATAATGATAAAATTAGAGGAGTAGGTATAGGTTTGTAGCTACGGTATCTACCTATTTGTTACGAACTCGAGGTGAAGTTACACAATCCGACTAAAGAAGCGGATGTTATGATTTTAGTCTTTTCTTTCATCTAGAAGTAGGAATATGTCTCAAATAACAAGAATAGAAACAATTTCTGACATTTTTATGCCATCAAATCTTACAAGTGAGAACCAAACTATGTATAAAAAACTATCAACAACATCATCCCGTTTGATTATGGATGTGTATGCAAATTTATACATGTCACTTAGCTAATAGTGAAGGCGTGGTGGGACACGTGAGGCAAACGAGGCAACCAACCAACATACTTATAGAGACTACTTATAGTAGGCAAGACATCTAGTAGTCTAGACTGCTAGTCAAGTCAACAACTGAACAAGGACAACTAGCTAAAACCCACGAAATAGATTTTATAGGTTGATTTAAGCAAGCTGTCTTGTTTTCACTATACTCGGATCTAGGTATTCATCATCTACCTAGCCTTTTCCCAACTACGTTGGGGTCAGCTTCCAGTCTAACCGGATGCAGCTGAATACCAGTATTTTACATGGAGCGACTGCCTATCTGACCTCCACAACCCAGTTACTGGGTAATACGATACCCCTTGGTAAGACTGGTTGTCAGATTTTCGGGCTTCTGACTACCCGTAATGACTGTCAAAGATCGACGAATGGCAGCCGGGACCAACGGCTTAACGTGCTTTCCGAGGCACGGAGGGGTCTTGGTATGTAAAGATGGTCACCCATCCACAGACCAACCGCGGCAAGCGTAGCTTAACCTGATCGATCGATCTGCGCGGCTGTTATTATTTAGCCACAAGCCCTTCACTCGGATCTAGGTATTATTATCTCTTTTATTTAATTGAAATACTTGTAAATTATCTAATATATAAAATTCTCGTGTCACAGTGTTAGTTACCATACTCCTCCGAAACGGCTTGACCGATTTTTATGAAATTTTATATGCATATTCAGTAGGTCTGAGAATCGGCTACTATCTATTTTTTTTTTTCAAAACGACGTTTGCGGGGTCAGCTAGTATTTTTATAAAAATTTAAATATTTTTAAGTACCAACATGTGATTTAACCTTTAAAAAAGCAAAAACTGATGATCAGGGTTCACTTTTCACATTTGGAGATGATAATGCAGCTGTATTTCTCGATTTTTGATTTAAAACTGCCTCGCCGTTCGTTAGTTTGAAAACCGATAGAACATGATCTCCTTCATTCCAAAACCTGCTGAGCACATAATAAATATATTATTATTCCCATGCCGATTTCGGTTACGGTGACTATTTCTGCTTTTTGACAGCGAGGTATGGGTAACGAGCGTGAGTTCTTTAGTAGTTCTTGTAGCCTATTTTTACAGTAAAAGTACGAGCAAAATACGGACACGTTAGAATACAATTTTGGTAATGGTATTGAATGTTCGACGGTGGCTTACCCTTGAGGTGGTGTGCCTGCTGTCGAGATTACTTTTCCGCTGGTCTTCAAAGTCATAAACATTTCATTTTGCCAAACGCCTTCATACAGGTCTTTCCTTTGCCAACTCCTCCCATCGAGAGGGATCTATGTATATACAGGGTGGCACGAAAATCACGCACAGACTGTTACCATGAATGCAGTACATGATTCTGGGAGAAATTTTTTGTAGGCGATTTAAAAAAAATGCTTTTTCCTACAATAGTAACCCACGCGGTCAAAATGTATGTAAAGCAATTTTTTTTAAACCCAGTTTTGCGTCGGTGTCCCTGCCACCTTGTATATCATACAGTGCCTAGTGCCTGTAGGCACTTAGTAAAAATAAAGATAATATTAATATATTGATTGCCTTACTGAGATATTCACGAGGAGAAACTGTCGCAAACCTAAAAATTTAAGTTTTTAGGGATATGTTAACACGTGGAAGACGAAAGACAGCCTAATTAACTAAGCAAACAATGCAATAGTAATTAGAATGTATTTAATAAGTATCTAGGTACTTATAAATAAGTTCAGGGGAAAACCCGAATCTACAATTTGTGTGAAAATTCAGGCCACAATACATTTATGTTATTGCACAACACTAGTAAAATACTTGATAAAAAACATAAGTAGATACTCGTAAAACTTAAAATCAGGTAGATAGCTACACAGTCATACGGCAGTCATTTGTTAAAAACGTTTTAATGTCATCCTTTTCAGCCTTGAAACAGACAAAGAGCTGAATTTTTCCCACGAAAAAACGCCAAATAAACCTAGTTATGGCTAGGTGTTCTCCACTTTTATGCAATTTTTTTTTATAGATACCGAGTATCCTATTCCGAATTGTGGGACTTATAATCCAGGAAGCTGTCCCCATGTTACAAGCTCTTGCGTCACAGTTTCCCACGAACCCATCCTAACCCAGCCTAGCCCATGCCAGGCCCTTCAACGGTAACTCGAACATTTTTCACACCATTTCGTTGCGCGTGATTGGTTTCCGTGAAAAGTGTACTATTTGATCAGTGATCGTCCCTCATTGTGCGCTTTGAATTTGAAGAATCGTTTACGAACAAAGCATTGGACTTTCACTAAAATAGGTTAATAGCTTATCTATTATATTATAATATTCAGTTATTGTGGGTTTTTATGTTCAAAGAATGTGATGGGATACGTATAACATCAGGACGTGTTATAAGTTCAAGCTTAAAACCGTTTTGTGACCTTTTGTAAGATATTTGACTTCGTGAATCACGATACGTTGACAGAAAAAACTATGTCCAGTATCATGAGATAAAAGGAGTACCTCAAGGATTAGTTTAGGCCCATGCCAACATAGGTCAATGAAGTTTGCAAAAAAAAAAATATTTAAACAAGAACATATCTAATGTTTTAACCAGTTATTTAGTGATGCTACCTGAAAATAGAAACTTTTGTGTGATTCACAACCATGCATGAACCTATCGGCAAAAGTACAAAATTACGCCTAATAACACGAACAAAAGGCCAAACCTATTCAAAATCCATCGATCCCATTCTGCAAACAGCCAGACAGTGATTTCATGGTAAAGATAACTGTATCAAAATTTGGATGCTACGTCATTTGGCCAATTGGCCCGGCGAGGACATCGGTCGAAACACAATAAACCGGACGCCGGCATCCGCTTTCCATCGGCACAATTTTTTGGAAACACCAAAATTTTCATAGTCCAAACCTTCGGCCTGGCATTGTCATGTAGATTCGAGGTTCATTATGTTGCTAGTACTAGCTGGCAGATTGTACCTATACTATCTGAATTTGATAGCTACTAGCGAATTTAGAGGGCTTGTACTGCGCAGATGTGCGAGAGAAAGCGTGAATGAAGTCGGGTGACCGATAAGCACTTTACAGTACACCCCGATTTGCGTTTCTATATGATTGAGAGAGAGTAATAAACTTCCACAGTCTCCTTCTTCCGTTGACGTACAATTAAAATCTTAAACTCATCTGACGTGTGGATATGGTCCTACTTGCACTGGATTTCGACCTCTCTTTGACCTGGGGCAAAACAACATCGATGGTGATGTAGCTACTGCGCAGTTGAAACACCTTGCTTATCTTGTTATTGCTAAAAACTAATGAATGTGGTATTGTTAACATTGTTTTCATTCGCATACCACATGAAATTATTACCTAGTCATTAATTACCTCTGATACAGGAAGGAAAACATGTAGGAAACTGATATTCTTGTTCTAATTAAGTGCAAACAAAACAATAGTATTGATTAATTTATTGTGTACATTGTCTAGACAATTATATACTTAATTTGTTTATATACCTTGTGTCACTATTTCCTAGTGTGTTTATTAATAACTGCAACAAATGAGGAATAAAAATGAAATTGATTATTCAAAAAGAATAATCCGTTCTGAGAAAAGGCAAGACGAACACAAGCCCTCCATTTTTGCATTTGTGCAGCAAAAGTATGTTATACTCGTAATTAGCAATAGGTAATCTGTTATCCGAATCGGTTTTTTCGTACCATGTTAAAGTTAACAAAGGCTAATAAAATTGTTTGTAAATTTTATTATACGAGTAGTTAACACTGAGATAACAATATCCAAGATAACAATGTTTGGAAACATGCTGGTCCTGCTCCATAGGACAATCTAGAGTCTAGACAAAATCAAACTGGTTGCTAATTTAATTTACACATACACATTTTTTTTTTTTTTACATTGTTTTTTACATTCTTTGACAAATGTAACTCACACACTTTTTAAAATACTAGTAAAATTTTTCAATCTTTGTAAATATGTGGACACCATGTATCTATCACATAACTGATTTACCAGTCTGTTATATTTTTAATTCTTTTACCATTTTTGGTAGACTAAATTTTATTTTAGGTGCATCGTCTTCACATATAATTATATAAACAATGTATACAAAAACTTGTAAAACATTTTAAAAGAGTAACGGTGGAGTTTCTTGCCCATTCTTCTCCACACGAAAACTACATTTTGGAATGGGCGACTAGAATCAATTCTATTTTTTCATTTTAAATTTTGACGTTCAAAAGTGCCTTTTAAGTGCCTATTTGAAATAAATGATTTGACTTTGACTTTGACTTTGACTTTGAGAAAGGAATATTCGTGAAAGAATAACATACTGCCTATGTTGGCATAACGTACCAAGATGAGAACGTTGCTGCCCATGCGCTTGCTACACCTCAGAAAAATGACATGGGAGTGTGTTACCGAGACTGACATTAACCCAAGTAGAGCACAACACTAAAAACAGGCCAAACATAAAATTCCCTGTCAAAACATACAATTGAAATATTTCGCAACATATTATATGAATACAATTAATTGCATCTATTTCACGGGTGTGCGCAAAATAACGGTGTCGATGTCAGTATCCATTTCAATATGGTTGCCATCGATAAAGCGAACGATACTGTTATAGCACAAAGAGACAAGAGTAGTGATGCATGGGTTTTGTATATGACTAGTTAGGTATAGCCCAACACTTCGTGCTCCGATAGTTGCGAATGTTATAAATAAGCCTGTATTGTTCGACAACTGTATTGGGTTTATGCTTGTTAGGGCTATTGATAACCACTGAAAATGGGAAATATGAATTACTGTTATGACCTGTCATTAACAGCGACATAATTACGAGATACTGCGATGGCGAATGTTCCCATTAAAACCCTTAATAACTTGTAAGATAATAAATTAATAAACTATACTTATATGATTTTTCGATATCTTTCAACGGGTTTACTGTCAAATGCCAAACACAATCTTTGACGAAATCTATCTTCTCCTCCGGTACACCAAAGATTGAGATACGATGTTTACGTGGTATTGCTGGATAATATCTTGAATCCAAAAGGGGGATTGAACGTTAAAGCTTTGTTACCATACATTATTGTGTACTGGACCCGTTAGAAATCCGTGTCAGATCAATAAAAAAGTGACAAATATTGTTGCACGCAAAAGGCGGTCATAGATATTGCGGCCAGAATCATAGATCACGGATGATTTGATAATATGTAAGTTGAAAACATGTTGTGATGAAAAAATATTTACTCTGTTGAGATATTGAGCAAATGTTTGTCTTTGTTTCTACAAATAGCATCATTGTTATTTTATAGCTAGAGCTACCTACCTACTTTGTCTAGATTTCAAATAGACGTCTTTGTTTGTGATTTAAACAGGGTTACTTGTAATTCGACGTATATCCGTCAGGAGTTGATAGGGGGCCCAAAATGCATCAAATTGAACCCCCCATATGTATTGTCGAAATTCAATAGTTTTCGAGGAATTTTAAGGGTATTTTGATATAATTCCAAATAAACAAAAACTAAATATTGAATGGGTACCATTATAAAAAGATATTGTAGCTGGCACTTCATTTAAGCTATGAACATAATTAAAAGTTCTTAATTCAACAAAATAATTAAAATTGTGAGCCATTTATGAATAATATCTTGCCAATACTTTCATTTTACACTCCAAAAACATTTCGCAACAAATCGAACATTCCATATGTAGATATAGCCGCAATTCAATAGTTTTCGAGATAATTTGAAACATTATTGAAGCGTAAAATGAAAATATTGGATGATATTCGTAAATCCTTCATAATTTTAATTATTATGTTGAATAAGGTACTTTTAATTATAATAATAACTTAATTGAAGTGCCAGCTACAATATCATTTTTTAATGGTACCCATTCAATATGCAGTTTTTTGTTTATTTGAAATTATATCGAAAAACCCTTAAAAATTCAAATATCTCGAAAACCATTGAATTTCGACTATACTTAAGGGCTGTTAAATTTGTTGCATCAGCTCCTGACGGATATACGTCGAATTACTCGTACAAGTAACCCTGTATAATTATGTAAGTAATTACAACTTTTGGGGTAAATGTACTATCGTAAGAGGGGCCACCTCTTATGGAAAGGATAAAATGTTATTATTACTCTTACGAGAAAATACAATACTTATATCGATAGAAGTTTCTCATTCACGAGATGATATCTTGGATAGTTGAACTAATAAAGAAAACGAAATCAGCCGCGATAAGACACTTCACAGAAATCACAGACTCAAACTCCAATCAACATCCAAACAAAATGGGCGCCAGTCTGCACTTATCGACATACATATAACGATACACACAGACCCTATTTACGTGTAGAAACATCATAATTTAGATCTATATACACAGCAATCATCATACGCACGGCCCCATGTAGATGACCACCGTAATTTTCTTCTGAAGGCCGTAATTATAAATACATAGTAAACGATGAACCTTTTGCTCATATTTTGTTCTGTTTAACCTTGCTCTCGATTGTCTCATGATGGTCTCATGTTAAGCGAAATGATGATCGGTTTCCGAATGGCTAAATTAATGGTCATGTTGAACGCATTAGCGAATTGCTTTGGCTCAACAATGAAGCTGTTTATTATGCTTTTAAAACTTGCGGTAACCATACACAGTATTCGCAGTCAAAATGATGATTTCAAGCTTATGATTGTTCGAAAAAAGTACAATGAAATCCAATTTCTTATGATTTTTCGTCAAAACAATAAGGAACATACTATAAACTGTTTGTTGGTAGGTACCGTCTACTTTCCTACGAAATATATTTTATTTAACTGTATGAAATTAACACAGGATATAGGTACCTAATGCAGGGTACGGGATTCCTAGATCTCTGTATTATCTGTCACTGTCAACAATATTTTTTTCTGTGATTAACAAAATATTAATTTTATTGACACCCACGTGTTGAAGATGATGACGATTATGTATGACACATTCATAACGACTTTAATAATTAAGACTGATCAATAAAGGGAGTGTTGAATCCTAATCATGGACGTAATATACACAAATAATTGTAATAACAATGCTTTTTATACAGGTGACCATATGTGTGGTCGGTGACGTGGTAGGCCTACAAAGATAGAAGATGAAGCCCCGGGGGGCGAGTGTCATGCACGCCTTCACTGCGCTCACTATGCTCACCATGGCTAATGGTAAGATGAACTAGAAACACTCATCATTCTTCTTCCGTATACCGTTGTATTGATAATAAGTTAATTGAATTACTTATTCCTGAATATAATAAAACAATAAACACGGAAGAATCAATCAATACTCGCGTCAAGATAAATAATGAAATATACTAATTAGTATCATCTGTTTGTACCTAAATAAAAAATGATGAAATTTCCCTGGAAAAGAATGCACACACAAAGACAATGTCAGTGTTCTAAGTGCTATAATAAAATAACCCGCCAACAGTCAAAACCGACGTTAAATCAAAGTACCTAATCTATCTAACCATAGCATACGCATGATATTAAAGCGTGCTCTAAAAATAAACTATATTGTCCTCAGCTCAAACGACATGCAACCAAGGAATGGGACGAGTTATGTATGAGAGACTACCGAACCAACAGCTACACGGATTCGACGATGATGTTGTAAGTATAAAAACAAAATTACTGCGATATGTGTGGTTAATAGGACCTTGAATTTGTTTATTTGCTTTAAAGTCTTCAAGGCTAGGTTAGTCGATCGTCCGATCGTACACGTAATGTTTGTTTATCAAATATGTAAGTAGCTACCTAATGCATTCATAGTTATCTTGATGTTGACAAACAAATCGTAGATTTTGTGACATGACGTGCATCGTTAAGTTTGCATTAAGTATTAATTCCTCATTGACATAGGTACGCGAGACGGCGCCACCTTTTCGTGTCTTGGAGAAATGCCAGGACCTATGCTTGCGTGATCGCTCTGGAAACAGTCTCGTTCGGACTTGCAATTCCATAGACTTCCAACCTGGAGCACGCATAGCTGCCTTCAGTCCTGAACCAGAATATGAGGAGTCTACTTGCTATTTGACGCGGGAACAGGCCGCACCCGAAGGCATTGGAACTCTTATGATCGTACCGAATAGTGTCCACTTTAATGAGATCTGTCTTACGTGTAAGTAACATACGTTTATCAATATCGTTGTTATATATCTTCCTGTCTACACAATAGTCATCATCATTATCGTTGTTTTAGCAAATCGTCCGGAGCGTGAATGCCCATCACGCCGTTATGTTTTCGAACGCCACGCTCGCAAACGCCTCAAACTTCCACCTTCGGATCTCAAGGAAATAATGGTTGCTAACCGGACGGAATGTGAAGATAAATGCCTGGGAGAGTTCAGCTTTGTATGCCGTTCTGCTACGTTTGATTCTGCATTGAGGACTTGTTCTCTCAGTAGATTTACTAGGAGGACACACCCAGAGTTGTTGGAAGATGACCATAACGCTGATTATTTGGAAAATACTTGCCTGAACGGTAAGCTTAATTTACAAGTATTTCCGCGTTATTCCGTGAACCTTTCTAATCAGGGGTCATCTCTATAATTTTCTATGACGTTTTTATAGCTGAACGTCGCTGCGATGGGTTAGCAGTTTTCATTAAAGAAGAAAATAAGCGTCTCGGAGGACCGTTCGAAGCTGATGTTTTTTCAAACATGACTCTTGATGAATGCCAGGCAATGTGTGTTCGGGCAGAAAAGTAGGTCGCAGTTTCGTTTTAATTACTTTCTCGTGAGTTTGACTTGTACTGTCTTACATGCATATGACATTTTTTCTAGATATTTCTGTCGCTCCATCGAGCATGACGCTATGACGCGACAGTGCGTTCTCTCCGAAGAAGACTCGGTTTCACAAAAAGACGACGTGACTGTCAGCGCATCTCCCACCCATCACTTCTACGACCTTGTCTGTTTGGACAATCGTGAGTATTATCGTTTGTATGCCTATGATAACAGCTATATTAATATAATATGTAGTATCCATATTTAACATGTTTTTTTTTCAAGCGTTCAATGCTTGGCAATTAACATTCTATGGATTAACGATGCATGAAACCACATTAAGGTTTTTCTCACGATTATGATCAGTCTCTCATCGGGTGACAGCTCGCGGCACGGAGTACCCGGACAACAGTGTGACGTCACACCTGTTCTCGCCCGGACGCCGGCCGGACACGGCCTTCCAGAGGTACCGGAATAGCCGTATTACCGGAGAGTTCCACTCAGAGATCACCGGCCGCTCGCTCAGCGAGTGTTTGGACGAATGTTTGAGGCAGACCAGCTTCCAATGCAGGTAATATACCGAATCATGTCACTGTGCCGTTCGACCACGATTTCGAAATGCGCTTGTCATCTCTTTTCAATTGACGCCCATATATTTACATAACTTCTCGACCGTAAAAGGCCGTTTTGTAATTCCAACCGATATTGTCCCAACATTCCAACTGTTGACTGTAAAGATAAAATTTAATAAGTAGCACCTACTTTCGAGTATGCCTTAGTTATATAATCTAAAAACATCAATAACGTCAGCTCTATCGACAATAAGCTCCCACAGAGCCAAGATAACAAATCATAACAAAATCTGACCTATAAAAACAAAGACGTATCTTTTGGACTTCGGAAAACGAAAAACAATCTATTTATCTATTTAGCTTTGTATGTCATAAGTATATGCTGAGATAAGCTGTGACAAGTTCGTTGTCCGATTGCGTGCGTGTTGGCAATTCAACAACATTCAGCAACATTGAGCATTGTTGTTTGTCGCAGGTCGGCGGTGTACAGCGACCGAGCCAGGACATGCCGACTGAGCAGATACAATCAAAAGGATGGCATGCGACTGCTTTACGATCCCGATTTCGATTATTATGAAAATTTGATGCGTGAGTATCGTTTGGGTTCTCTTTGTTGATGGTAGTCGTTAGAAGTTACGAAAAAAAAACATACCGAATGAATTGCAATTGTTTGGAGACATTTCAATGAAATAATTTCAGATCCAACTGTAAATTTTGTATCTTTTTGGGTCATGTTCAGTTTATGCACAAAAATATAGCAGTGGATGTCGTCAACCTCCCATTTTCATGAAAATGCATGAAAAAATTTATTAAGTATGTTAATATCTTTCAAAATTTCAAGTAAGTAACAAAGCAAAGTACTCGTAAACTAGCAGTAATCTGCATATTAAACCAAGACAATTTAGGTTATGCACAATTGCGCATCACATGAGAATTTTTAGACGACAAATGACGTATGAAACTTGTGAAAGACTGGAAGGAAGAAACTAATCAACGTATCAGTACAAATTGGGATCAATAGAACTGAGCACAGCGTAGTAAAGTTATTATTAGTAGCAATTAGGGTTACCAGTAGGTGGTCATTGTGCTTGATAATCTTTTAGATACCTACGTAGTCAATTATAATTTTCAATGTGGCCAATTTCTTTAGGAATAGAGTAGAATAGAATATTATGTACACCATATAAACTACAGACATAAAAGAAATTTTACAAAGGGTGACACAATGGGCGGGCAATCATCAGACCTGACTGGAATTATGTTCATGTAAATATTGCTGAATTATTATAAACACAATTTCAGAAGTGGTTGTTCTGAGCTTTATTTGAGGCATGAAGTTTACCTAAAGCGAATTTGAAATGTGTAGGTAGGTACTAAAATTCTTTTTTCGTCAAAATGCGCATTGTTTTTTCAGGACATACTTGACATCCTTTATTAGCCAGTCAATTGCCTCAACAACGCAGTTGAGAATCATCCGACATTGACCCTACTGTGTCTACAAATAGATTTTCTTTATCTACTTTATTAGTGTAGATTTCAGGCCAGATATAAAATTTCTGACTGGCGATGCAATGGCGACAAAAGTGGCCGACACATAGTTCAACATAAACAACAACTCCCCATATAAGCTTTTGGGAGAATACAGCCATAAAGACATGCCTGATTAACATGACAGCATGCTCTCTGTCTGCTCTTGATCATATCATCACCTTAGTGGTCTGAAATATTGTGGAAACATAAAAAAATTTAATGAAATCAAACTTGGAGCTTGAAATACAGTTTTACTAGACCTGTACTTTTGGTTTTACTATTAGGTCCTTACCTATGAAATTGGCGTTTTACACAGAAAAAAACAAATAGGTATATATTTTATAAGAAAATTAGGTATAAAGTTTATCAGTCGAAGTATTGGCCATTACTGAAGAATTGAACATGCACTTTTGCCATTTTAGTGGAAGTACGTTGATGGCTCTGCTATAAAAATCCTGGGGACAGAAATCGATGAAATCTTAGGCATTTTTCACCGCCTCGTTTGATTTGATTTTTTTTCCCTGTAAAAAGTTATCAAAATACCGGACAAAAAAATGGAAATTAAGTAGTTGGAGCAAGGTCTGGTCGGAGAGTTTCCAGTCGTAACTCCTATAGTTATGAGACGGTTCGGTATGAGTCGCGTCGACGCGATTTTGTTGTTGTTGTTCAGTAAGTTCATACGTTCCCACTTTCCGGCCATTTTTATCTTTCCAATTTGACGTAAGTTAATCAGTATTGATTTATCACTTCCGTTGAGGCTGCTGCAAGTTCTAACGTGGTTTGAGATGAATCTGCTTCCACCATGGCTTTCAATTAATAGTTATCGAAATATCGACGTTCGTCTCCGGTCGGCTACGGAGCTCATTGTTGAGATTATCAGAACGGAAGCGATCAAACCAAAAACGGACCATCCGTTCACATGCGGTACCCTGTTCATACACTTCGTTAATGTTGCGTGTTGTCTGTGCTGCATTGGTGCTAGACGGAACTCGTATTCGAAAATAATAGCGCGCAATTATGATTTTTCCATAGTTACAGAAACAAAAATACTTACTTATATCGAACATCGGGAAAAAAATTAACAACTAATTAAAAAAAAAAAATCAAAATGTATACCTAATAAAAAAAGGAATTCTATATAAAATGAAAGAATATCGATCTTCACTATAGTCAGTATCAAAATCGGCAATTTCATAGGTAAGGAACTAATCCTTGAAAACCTAGTCCTTGAAAAATATTTGCCCACAAAATTTATCAAATTCTTCTACTCCATAAAGACTTCCTAAGTATAACAAGCTCCTTGAAATTACAAATATTGACGTCTATGGTTTGGGAATTCAGATCAGCTAGTTGCCGGTGAGACCGAAGCTGGGAGTCCTGGGACTGGTTCACAGGGCAATTGGGGGGGCCGCCCCGCCACTTCCACAGGTTCGATGCATGATAGACAGGAGCGGGGTTGAGGCTCAGTGATTGATGAACGTTACAACTGCATCGTGCAAAATGATATTATTATAACGTTTAAAAATTGTCTGTTTGTTTCATAAGTTTTATGTGACAATTGTATTATGAACTATCGATTGCGAAGCATTACCCTGTTGTATAGCTATACCTACGCTTTCGATGTGATGAACTTTGATCTCATGAGCTTTAGTGTGGTGCATCACATTTCTTACAGCCAGAAAGAACATCGAATGCCAATTCGATATTTCAAACCTGACTTTAAATATTGGCCAGCTAAAGATTGGCTAGCTCACGACTGCTATTCACATACCTAATTATATGTGTGGTTGAATTATGAATCATCTTTCCAACCGTAGTTTACAAAATGTTTGACTTATAACTTTCAACAATCACTGGGGAAATCAAAATGTAGAACTTATGATGTGTCCTATGGGAGATCATGGATATGTTGTAGTATTTGTAGCTTATTTTGTGTAGATTTAGACAAATTTTATGTTCTAAGGTGAGTAAATAAAGTTGTATTTAGAGTAGATAGAAATATTAAATTATGTAAGTAGGTGAACTACTCGTTCTATGTAGATGTTGTTGTGTTATTTCTAGGATTGATTTGTTATCAGCATGCTGAACTTGTAAGGTAATCGTAGTTAGTTATTTATAAACATTAGCAAGTAGTTAGTAGTAGTAGAATAGATGTTTGTTCGCATGCTGTGCCTACGTACAAAAAACTCTTACTAATATCAGCTTTTCATTTCAAGGTGGTAGTAACGGAGGCGACCGGGACCGATACCCGCCAGGCGTAGACCGCTATCCGGATGACGACCGGTACCCGGATGATGACCGGTACAGCGACCGTCGACCGGACCGGTACCCCGACGACCGGTATCCGGCCGGCCCCGACGACCGCTACCCCGACGACCGATACCCATCCGGCGTCGGATCAGACCGCTACCCATCTGACAGATACCCCCCCGGCGTTGCAGACCGATACCCCTCTGATAGATACCCACCCGGTATCGAACGCTACCCACCTGGTATTGATCGGTACCCATCTGATCCTGACCGATATCCAGCTGGTCCCGAACGATTTCCAGTTGGCCCTGACCGCTACCCAGCTGGCGTCGATCGATATCCCGCTGGCGTTGATCGATACCCACAGGCAGTAGATAGGTACCCGCCTGGGGTTGGTCCTGCAGTAGACAGGTACCCCTCAGGCAGCGGAAGATATCCTTTACCCAGTGGTGATCGCTACCCAGTTGACGGCGGACGATATCCACTCTTCGACTATCCTACTACTAACGACATCGGAAGATATCCAGTAGACAGATATCCTGTTAGCCGATACCCCATCGACGTTTACCCGGAAAGTTATCCACAAGACAGATATCCAGAAAGATACCCGATTCGAGGCAGTGGGCGATACCCGTCCAGACCGGGGTGGATCCCAAGCCGCTATCCTGAAAGATTCGATCAGGACCGATACCCAGGAACTAACGATTGGGGACGGTACCCGTTCAGTAGGTACCCGGTTGGGGTGAACCGAGATCCGGTACCTCTGGGCGGTGACCGGTACCCGGATATGTATAACAAATATCCGCCGACCGGATCATCATATCCCGGTGAGCACATGACCATATTGTTTACGTGTGTAGTTAGAAGAAATAATATTAATATCGTTCGTGATAACATGAGTGAGGGTTTTTACAGCAGGCTACGGACGTGGCGGCTATTACGGACCAGACTATGCAGGGCCTGAGCGCTTCCCGGACAGAGGGGTTCGACCTGGCACAGACAGGTAAACAAAGGAAAAACATACTGTGTGTTCGCATTTGAATTTGTTAAAAAAAATTCGTATTTTTTATTATTTGAGCAGATATCCGGTGGAGCCCAGACCGACTTTTGGCTTAAGACGACCTATTGAGAGGCCTAATGGATACCGCGGATCTTATCCACCATCTGGACCCGTAGAACGGCCAATAAGTATGAAAAATTAATAATAAAAGTGCCCACTATAGTACTATGAAAGAATTATATTAAATTGTGTTTTCTGTTTAGGTGGACCTGTATATGGTGGCGGTGGACCTTCATATGGCGGTGGACCTGTATATGAGCCTGATGGTCCAATAGGACCACCTATTAACGGTCTCGGCGGTCCTATAAATGGACCTGTTGGCGGTCCAATTGGTGGCCCAATCGGGGGACCGATCGGAGGTCCACTTGCCGGTAACGGAATAGGTGGGCCTCTCGGCAGGCCTACAGTAGGACATAGACCATGGCAAGGATCGCGATGTGAAGACGACAGCTTCAGACAAGTCGGCAGACAACGAATGCAAAGGCGATACGTTCGTCGATTCACTACAGCTCAATCCTTGGCGCATTGCCAACGCGAATGCATAGAAGCCAGAGACTTCATCTGCCGGTCGTTCAACTATCGGTAACTGAACTAAACAAGTCGTGATGTAACTATGCTAGATATAGCGACAGTACTACTGACCCGCAATTCGTTGACAGGGGCGTGGACGGCGCGTACGCAGGGGAACCTCGCGATAATTGCGAACTGAGCGATCGAGACACTCGGGAGCTGGACGCTGCTAATCCAGCGCATTTTGATAATACTGCCAACGAATATGATTTCTATGAACGAGCTCTTGGCAGGATGGCTGATGATTGCTTGGACGGTAAGATACAAAAAATCTGTGTAAATAATTAGCTCTAAAAATATTTTTTTTAATGCACTTATATTCGTGCCAGCCCTTGCTCTTGCGACCACCATCTTACACTATCTATCTAGGAGAGATATCTAAGTTATTCTCGGTTGATTTTGTGTTTGTATGTTACCAATATGTTCTTCCAGTATCCCAAGTATGCAACGAAGATGGCATGGAATTCACTCTTCGGCTCCCTGAAGGATTCTACGGTCGCATGTATACTTACGGCTTCTATGATCGTTGCTTCTTCCGCGGAAATGGCGGAGCAGTTAATGTACTACGTATCACAGGAGCTCACGGGTATCCTGAATGTGGGACACAGCGGGTTTGTATATTTCTAAATATCGGTAACTATAGCCCTCATTAGTAATAGTTTAATCGGTTGAAGTACCTACACTAGAAGCATACTAGTACACTAAACGAGACACAATAGAAGTTTTATTGTTAATACGGCTGGGGCTGTTTGGTATTCAAGTACTAAAATTGGTGAAAATATTTTGGTTTCCGTAATCTTTTACATACATTTTTCATAAGAATCCATGAAGTTCAACTTGGCTTAACGCAGCAATATAAATATTTTTCTCATGAATATGTCTCATAAATTCTGCATTCTGGCTCTTATGTAGCTATATGACTCATTACTTTGAAGATTATGATTTATAGTTTGGAAATACATGCAAAATATTACTCTCAAATCTGAAATATAAAAAAATGTTTTTCCAGTACGGAGACACAATGACGAACATCGTAGTGGTTCAATTTAGTGACAACGTGCAAACTTCTCGCGACAAACGATTCAACCTGACCTGCCTGTTCAGGGGCCCCGCAGAGGCTGTAGTTACGTCCAATTACATCGGCGCCGGGTGAGAATTGTGTTATCAATAACCAATTTGTGTCTATTTGATAATGAAGGCTACTGTTTTTTTTCTTCCACCAAAATTTCAATGGAGAGACGTTTGATTAGCATTATTAGAGCGTTTAACTAAAATTTCTGCCCATGACATTTAGGAAAAAATCTTTAAATCAAATGGACACAAATCGTTGAAATTAACATTATAACAGGTTTTTTCGATTTTGCGTGTTTTCATGAGTTCGCTTCTGAAATTTTCCTATAAATATTGCATTGTTTACATATTGTTTATTTCAGGGTCTTTCGTAAACATATATTTTATTTATATTTCGCTGAAACATTTTGTTTTATTGGTGGTGTATTTTGGGAGTTGTAGAATCATTATTAGTTCTGGGTTTTTCGAAGCGATGTGTTTTTGTTTTTGCCAGATTTTCCTCAATGTTGTTGTTACTGGAATTACTGGAATGTAGACATTAACATTATATGGTTTATTTAGTTGTTAGCTGAATGTTGGTTTTGAGTGCTGTTATCACTAACAGCTACTAACGGCCGACTTTGAACGAATCTGTCTATTTATTCAACTGTTTGTGTTTACCTTTCACTATTTTTTTTGTTGTTGATAAATTCATTCAAAGTCAGTAACAACTACTAAGAAAGTTTATCTTCGAATCTAACCGTAGCCTTGGGTATGATTTATTCGACAGGTCTGGCAGCCCGATACCCATCGAATACCTGCCTGAAGAGAGCTCGTTGAACTCAAAGGTTCGTCTGATGATACTGTACCAAGGCAGACCGACTACTACCATAGCCGTTGGAGATCCTCTTACATTTAGATTGGAAGCTCAAGACGGATACAATTACGCAACGGACATATTTGCTACAAATGTGATCGCTAGAGATCCTTATTCGGGAAGATCGGTGCAGCTGATTGACCGTGTTGGGTAAGTGGATCACCTTTTATTATTTTCTTTGCTCTTGTTTAATCCAGTGTTTACTTTGGAGAGAATAATGTATCATACGTTTCTTGGGTACTTACTGTGGTGTCCATTACATATTCTTTCATTAATCTTTATTGAGGAGTCATTGGCCCTGATTCTGTTGTTCACAAACTAAGCTAAATTTAAGTTCAGTGCATCTTTTTCTTTCTATTTCATTATGAAAAGGACAGAAGATAAATATTAGTTTAGTCCTGTCAAATTACATAATCCATAGACAAGTTTAGACGTGATTAAAAAATTGACTACTAAAATACGTCAATTTACGTCAGGCGCTGACTAATTGCACTAAACTGAACTTAAATTTAGTTCAGTTTGTGAACAACAGAATAATAATAATAATAATAATAATCTTTATTTATCTAAAAACATACAGAGTTTGAAATACAGTTTGATATTTGGTTTAGTAAATACATTTATAGTTTATGTTGCAAAATCTGTACAGAATAATATTCTCTACCTCTTAAGCTAGGGTATACCTGTATTATAAGAGGTAGAATCGGGGCCTTGTCCAATATTTTAGACAGTGGGTAGTTAAATCACTCGCGTTCATAGATCTAGCCGTAGATGATATCATTTTCCTGTTTTCCAGATGCCCCGTCGATCCCGATGTGTTCCCTGAATTAGACAAAGGTCGTAACGGAGATTCTCTGGAAGCAAGATTCAACGCTTTTAAAATACCAGAATCTAACTTCTTAGTATTTGAGGCTACTGTTCGTACGTGCCGCGATGGATGCCAACCGGTTAGTGCATTTAAGTTTTCTTATGTTATTGGGTGGTAACCTCACCAGATGGTAATTGGGCACCGTCGCGCCGCCTCAGGATTTGTGCAATACCAGAGGCTTTTTAGATGAGTTGCCAATGTTGCAATGTCAGACACGAAGCTGAGATGTCTCATTTGCCTGTAAGTAGGTAAGTAATAATTTATTTTAGTAAAATTCTTAGCCTAGGTAACATCAGTGTTATTTTATTATCGGATGGGTATGGCTATTACAGATGAGAAGACCCCTGCCCTTAAAACTAGGAAAATCATGTATCTTGAAGGACAGATGTACTTTTATTCTTCTTCTACACGTTTTACAAAATATTCATAATTGCGTAATAACTCTGATGCTAACATACATACTTATTTTTTAAAAGGGCATAAAAGCTAATTGCGTGGAGTGTTTGTGTGTGTTGCTGTGGAGATAGACTGTAATTCGGCAGTTCGGCACGTATACCTGCTGAAAGTAGCTGCTTGGCGGCGAGAACAAGTATGGTGGTAGTAACTTCCCGGGTGAGATCCATCACAAAGAAATCAATTAAAACACGAATACAGTATAACGAGATAATCAAGGTAATATGGTACGAAAGTGAACGAAGCAGATGCGTGTATACATAGATACTTATCATCGTCTATTAAGAGTTTGCCGATAATTGAGTCAATAGGACATGGGGCGAAGTAACAACTCTTTATTAGAACAATTTGTTCCAATAAAGGGCTCTTGTAAAGTAAGTATCGAACACGGTGCTAAGTTTTTATTTCTCTAAAAGATGAATTCAGTAAGTTTTCAAATTGCATTGTCTGGCCATCAAAACTGCTCTGGCAGAATCGACAATACTAAACAACACACCTATGATTCAATACCATCATTGTTTGTGACTAGTCTTATCTCTATTTATCCAATGAAGCCATAACTACACTGTTAGGTAACAAAATCAATGAAAAGCCAATTACCTGATTAGACATGACATGTTGTTTTATACATATTAACTATTATCTTAATGAACCTATAACAGTCTGCAACCACGATTTCAATTACGTCAATGCATGTAAAAATATGATTTATCAGGCTCCATCCAGTTACCGGGGTTATCTCGTCTTAATGTAACTATGTACTCTTATGATATGAGGTCATGCATAAAATAGATGCTGTTTATGCAATTTAGCTGCTTCGTCTATACGATCTTCTGACCTTGCTTATCTAGTTGTATGTTCACGTGAATAACAAATGGCTTAATGCGTTCGTTTTTTAATAGATAGGGTATTAGCTGTTATCCAAGTTATGTAATGGAAACTGGGAGATTACCGCTGTGAGCCGCTCGGAGTTTGAAGCGATCTATCGGATCTATGATAGGAAAGCGCGGAAAACCCAATGGAAGGTTTACCAAGAAGGGGATAGTTCTAATGAAAAAGTACCTAATGCAACAAGTTGCTAATGAAAAAATAGTCATGTTCAAAAAGAAATCAGTTATTAAAACTCGTTAGATAAGTTTATCATCATACTGCGGATGTTATGACTTATGATGAGGGAAACCAATTAGGTACTTACTGGGTTAGATAGTCCACAACAGTCTAGATTTCTAATATTGTACTATAGGTAGGTAGGTAGTTGTGATTTGTGCGATGAATGTACAGACGCCAGCACCTCAAGCTAGGTACTACAATCTGTCAAATTTCTTTAATATATTTTAATCTTTATCGCTAAAGTATAAGGTTCAATGTTGACAGTTTCGGGTAGCTTCATGTGCTGGCGTCTGTGCTTTTTTTTTTTGTGGATGGGAAATCATCAAATGACCCCTCCCGCTCTGGGTGGAGCAGAAGGGAGTGTCAGACTCTTACTGACTAAAACCCACCCGTGTTCCTTCCTTAGCCCTTTGTGTTCCGGGGTAGCGGTAACCCTTTCGGACAATCCCGCTGCTCCGGCAGGCTTCGGCCCTTTCGGGCCCCTTCCTTGCTATGAAACTGTGATGCTATCATAAATATTAATTTACTTACCTGAGTACATATTTTTTATTGCTACGAAGAAAACCACCACTTTTGGCATTCTTCCATGAAATTGTACAGAGGCCAGCACATCAAGCTACCCCAATCTGTCAGATTTTCCCAGTTGAATATGAACCTTATTCCTTTGTGATAAAGTTGAAAATCTATCAAAGAAATTTGACAGATTCGGGTAGGTTGACCTGCTGGCGTCTGTACAATTACCAAGAAGTATCCTATTTTGTAAAAATTACAAAAGCGAAAATGTTTGTACAAAGCTAAAACATTTCGTAAATAATTAGAGATGTCTGTTCAGTTTGAGAAATTGATTGGGTTAGATAAGATTGTAGATATTAAAACAGAGTTTTATTTTGTAACGGCCACATTTATATTTATTTCCAGGCCTACTGTCCGAGTCACACAGGACGATCAGAGCCATCCTTTGGCAGGCGTCGCAGGGACGTGAACTCTACAATTGGAGCAGAAGGCAATGACACAGCCGAAGCTAAATCCGACGATGGCAATGACACTAAGGCAGAGAAACCGGACGAGAAGAATGCAGGCACTGTGTACAAAGTGTCTTATGAAGAGGCCAAGGTGGACAAATATCTGAAGGATGAGGTCGAGACTCCTAGTCATGTGCGGAAGATGATTGAGGTAAGGAACTAGATTTTTTTGCTTAGTTTATCATTACTATTTAGGTTCTAGCTAGCTATTGATGCAATAGAGTCGACAAAATGGTATCAATATCTTTATCTAAAAAATTCAAAGTCCTGACTGACTGATATATTAACGCACAGCCTAAAACGCTGGTCCAAGAGACATGAAATTTGGAGGGTGTGTTCTTTGTGAAGAGTAGGTATGCATTAAGAAAAGGTTTTTCGAAATTCCACACCTAAGAGTGAAATTTTACGCGGATGAAGTCGCGTAGTCTTTTCATAATATGATATAGTTTTACTAGGACTAGATTACATGGCAAGGTAGCACAAATATGAAGTTTCTCAATCTCGTTACTTAGTGGGTGCCGTAGGTACTGTTCTTCTAGATAGGTTAAAAAGATAGGTAGGAAAGAATAGCGCTACAAGAGGTAGGTACAAGGACCTGCAATTGATGTTGGTTTTGTTAATTTTGGACTTAATAGTAATAATCATTTTATTATCAGGTAACTAGGCCCATAGATAAAATACACAAAATAATCTTATATAATAATAAACTAATACATGTTGAAATACCTTAAAACTATGATTATACACGTAACGTGGTCGCAAGCCGTTGCGGCGTTGTTTGCACGTTTATAAACGACCTTTTATCTACCTACGTAGGTAAGTTTGTCGCTATACAAGATACAAAGCCTCTCAGTGGGGGCTTAATCACGAATGTTACCAAACGACCTAGCATAGCAACCCATTAGCATTGTTGATAGGTTGCTAATTATTATATGTTGTCTTTATTATTTTTTTGCAAAATGACATACATAAACTGAGAAGACCGTATGGGGGGGGGGGGGATTTTGTTTTATCAGCTTTATAGCATAGTAACCAAACTTTGTAGGTACCTGTTTTTTGTACCCGCTTCATAAAAAGCACCTGGAAACAAAAACTAGCAGCGATAGGTAAGTTATGATGTCAAAAAAAAAAAAAAAACAAAAAAACGAAGGAATTATTATGTTAGGAAATAATTCAAACAATGTTAGGCATAGGTACGAAAACAATGCTTGACGTTGGTACCTAAGTGCTACCTATACCTACCTCTTGAGGTGAAATTTAAAACACAGTTCCCTATCTTAGTAATGTTTTTGTTTTTTGACCTCTGTATTGCTCAAAGTCGGGACCATAACACCCGACTTTGGTCAATACTCCCGATTTTTGCTATTTTGGAATGCGCGACATCCGTAGTACAGGAGGGGGAGAGTGATGGGAGATCAGTTGGAGATCCCTGGTACTTATGAAACTGACAACAGCAAAGTGTTCAATGTGTGGTCATGTGGAATCAGGACCTTGTAATTGCTAAGATTCAACAAAATCAGATAAAGCATCAGTTTTTTTCGTCAGGTATTTGACAACCGCAACGAGTTGCTCGAAGAAAACGGTGAGAGCGACTCTTCGCCCGTGGTCTCCGCCGCCGGGATCTGCATACCTCCGTATCACTACAGAGCTTTACTAGTGGCCCTCTGTGTCCTGTTGTCACTGTTACTGGCCATGCTGACGGCTGCCTTGTATATTTATCGGTAAGTAACAAGAAAAAGGCAGCTATGTATCTACACCAGTTCGTAGACGAATGCGTGCTGAGCCTGCGTAGCCTAATAGTGCCCTAACCGTCGCAAGTGTATGGGCTTTATCTATACTAATATTATAAAGAGGAAAGATTTGTATGTATGTTTGTAACGAATTGGCTCAAAAAGTACTGGACCGATTTTAAAAATTCTTTTACCATTTGAATGCTACATTAGCACTGATTTAGGTTTTTTTTCCACCCGTGCGAAGCCGGGACGGGCCCTTAGTATATGATGAAATAGGATACTTAGGTAGGTGCGAATTTGGCTACGACTGGGCTGCAATTGGTTGAAGTCACAGACTCCGACTGACAGGTCTTCGAAAGGAACGTAGATATTTTTGTTGCTTACTCTGATCGAATCAATAACCCATATCGACGCAAAAACAGCTTTGTGCGGCTTTGATCCTAATTTATTTGTGCCTAATGAAAACAATGAACAAGATCAAAATGATAAGAAACTGATAAACAATAAACAAATCATAAATAAACTAACTAACTGATATAAATAAATAAACTGCAAACCTACACCTAAGTGCCTACTTATCAAATAATGATACAATTATCAGGACCATTATTACATTATCTATACATATAATAAATCTGTAGAAAAGTCATTTTTGTACATTGAAGAAATTGAAACAAAAAATAGCCAGCGTGTGAAAAGATAAGTAACAGAACCCATTTCCATCATTTTTGAAATTTTTGTCTGTTTGTCTGTTTGTCTGTTTGTCTGTTTGTTTGTGCGCACATCACGTAAAATCTACGAATTCAATGCTGACAATGTTTATATACAAAAATTATACGCAACTTGAGGTTTAACTTAGTTTTTGTTTCATCGAAATCGGTTCACTCTATCAAAAGATATGATTAATTTAGTGAGTTCAAGAAGTAAAATATTACGTTACGCAATTAAGTATAGTACTTGCAACGACATCTTAAGACTAAAAATAGAACTAATGTTGATAGTTGAAATCTAAATCCCATAGATGGCGTTGTGCAAATGACGTCATTTTCTGAATCGCGGTGT
The DNA here is from genome assembly GCA_949316385.1 of Globia sparganii. Lineage (NCBI taxonomy): Eukaryota > Metazoa > Arthropoda > Insecta > Lepidoptera > Noctuidae > Globia > Globia sparganii. The sequence goes on from OX438670.1 coordinate 9,960,792, forward strand.
TAAGATTTTCCGCGCGAGGATGACGTCCACCGTGTTTACTAGGCAAATTGGGTTTCGTTAGGTGTCTTAAAAGTTCTTGCGTGTGTCGTAAAAGTTCTTTGGTTGCTTGGTTTATCGATTTTCTAAATTGGTCGAAAAAAAAGTATTTGCTTATCTTATTGGTTTCGTTTGGTCAACTTTGGTCATTGGTTTGAAGTACGAAGTAAAGATTGTATTTGATTTACTTCGTAGTTTGAATCCAATAGTGCCAATCGTTATACAGTAAGTTAGTGTTGCCAATTCGTTGAGTCACGACCACGAACAGACGATACGTTGTCACACTAGACTGTTCGACGCACCGTTCTTTTAAGTTTGTAGGCTATTCAGTCATAAGTGTTGTTAGTTTTGTTTATTGCTTTAATTTTCCTTGAAAATGCCTCAAAGAAAAAAAACTAACCTTTCGCTGCGTAGCCGAAATGCGAAAAGGATGAGACTTTGTAGGTCTCAGGAATCGGAAGAAGATCGTGAAGCACGGTTATCTGCTAACCGAGAGCACATCGCTCTTTCACGTGAATCGGAAACGTTCACCGAAAGGGAGTCACGTTTAAGTTCACAAAGAACACGGACCGCGACTTTGCGGTCTCAAGAGAGTATCCAGGAACGCGAAGACCGGCTGTCTGCTGATCGGGAGCGCCACTCTCTCTCACGTGAGTCAGAGACATTCACAGAAAGGGAGTCGCGCTTAAGTTCGCAAAGAACTCGGACCGCGACTTTGCGTTCTCAAGAGAATATCCAGGAACGCGAAGTTCGGCTGTCTGCTGATCGGGAGCGCCAGTCTCTCTCACGCGAGTCAGAGACTTTCACAGAAAGGGAGTCGCGCTTAAGTTCGCAAAGAACTCGGACCGCGACTTTGCGTTCTCAAGAGAATATCCAGGAACGCGAAGTTCGGCTGTCTGCTGATCGGGAGCGCCAGTCTCTCTCACGCGAGTCAGAGACTTTCACAGAAAGGGAGTCGCGCTTAAGTTCGCAAAGAACTCGGACCGCGACTTTGCGTTCTCAAGAGAGTATCGAGGAACGCCAAGCACGTCTGTCATCTGACCGAGAGCGACACGCTCTATCGCGCGAGTCTGAATCTCTCTCCCAAAGAGAAGAACGATTACAAATAGCTAGACATAACTATGTAGGTGTACAAAGAAACAATGAAAGTTATCTTGCATCTGAAAGGGAAAGAATAGATGAACTAAGACGAGCAGAAACAGCAGAACAACGTCAATCTCGCCTAGAAATAGAACGAGCTCGATACCATATGAATAGAGAAACAAATAGCGGAGCTGATGAGTCCATGGAAAATGACGATGCAAATATTTTATTACCTTGGGACAATAGGGAAAAATCAGGGTTCACATATTCGTCTAGAATTAATTATGCTGGCTTTACTTTCGTGGGTGACATGAGAGAAATTTGTAATTTTTGTCATGCTTTGAAATGGAGGAAAGAGACAGATGGAATGTGCTGCTCAAATGGAAAAATTGTTCTTCCAAATTTCCAAGATCCACCACACTTACTTAAAAGTCTCCTGAATGGCGATCATCCCCAGTCGAACCGTTTTTTGGATAATATTCGTTTATATAACAGTGCTTTCCAAATGACTTCCTTTGGGGCAAAACAAATAACGGAAGGACCGTTCATGCCAACCTTCAAAGTACAAGGTCAAGTTTATCACCTTATTGGATCTTTGCTGCCAGAAAATGAACCCAAATTTCTCCAAATTTATTTTGTATCCGATTACACGCAACAGCTCAATGTTAGAAATCACAATTTTCCCCAGCTCAATGCTGAGCTTTTGGGTCAACTTCAAGAATTGCTGCATCACGTTAACCAGTACGTTCGTGAATTCAAAGCTGCATTGGAGTCAATTCCACAAGGCAGCAATGATTTCAAAATTGTTATAAGTGCCGATAGACGTCCTGTGGGTGAACACCGTGGAAGACACAATGCACCCGTCGCAGATGAAGTTGCAGTTGTTTTAGTCGACCAGGAGTGTGAGAGACGTGATATCGTGTTGCGTACACGCGACGATCGCCTTCAACGCATTTTGGAAACCCACCGAGCTTACGACGCCCTGCAATATCCACTAATTTATTGTCATGGTGAAGATGGGTACAATTTTGGGCTGTACCAAGTGAACCCTACTACGAGAGTCACTAATTATCAAAAAAAAATATCTGCTCAACAATACTATTCCTACCTTTTACAAATAAGGCAAAACAGTTTCGTATATTTGCAACGATTTCGTGGTTTGTTCAGCCAATTTATTGTGGACATGTACGCAAAAATAGAAACTGAACGTTTAGTGTATATTCGCACTAACCAGCGACGGTTACGCGCTGAAGAATACGTGCACTTGCGGGACGCCATGCAATCAGATAATAACGTCGAAAACTTGGCTCGATTGGTTATTTTGCCATCCAGTTTCACAGGCGGTCCGCGGTATATGCACGAACGAACGCAAGATGCTTTTTGTTACGTCCGTAAATACGGCCGGCCGGACCTTTTTATAACATTTACAACAAATCCAAAGTGGACGGAGATTTGCCAGGCACTTCTCACAGGACAGGCGTCATACGACAGACATGACATTATTGCTAGGATTTTTCATTTAAAACTCAAAGTCTTGATTAATCTACTTACAAAAGAGAAAGTTTTCGGTTCAACTCTTTGTTTTATGTATAGCGTCGAGTGGCAAAAGCGTGGTTTACCCCACGCGCACATTCTTCTGTGGCTGGAAGAAAAAATTCGTCCCGATGCTATAGACAGTGTCATAAGTGCAGAATTTCCGGACTATAATACAGATCCGATTTTGCATGACATAGTAAAAACACATATGGTTCACGGGCCATGTGGCCTCTTAAACAGGGAATCACCGTGCATGAAAGATGGTCAATGCTCAAAAAAATACCCCAGAGCACTGAAAGAACTAACTATGGCTGGGGAAAATGGGTATCCGCAATACCGGCGAAGATCACCGTCACAAGGTGGTTTCACAGCTACTGTCAGATTCCGTGGACAAGAAATAATTCTAAATAATAGTTGGGTGGTACCGTATTCTCCAGTTTTGTCAAACGCTTTTCAAGCACACATTAATGTTGAAATTTGTAATAGCGTCGAATCTATAAAATATATATGTAAATATGTTAATAAAGGTAGTGATCAAGTCATGATAGCACTAAGAAATAACAACCAATTTGATGAAGTGACAAGGTATCAATCTGGCCGATACATAAGCTCTTCGGAGGCAGTTTGGCGCATTTTGAGTTTCCCTATTCATGAAAGGTATCCGCCAGTCATCCATCTTGACGTGCACCTGGAAGGCGGGCAGCGAGTTTACTTTCAGCCAGAAAATGTGGCAGAAAGAATGAACAACCCAAGACAAACCACCTTGCTCGCATTCTTTCGCCTTTGCGAAAGAGACAATTTCGCTAAGTCTCTGTTGTACAATGAAGTGCCACATTATTATACTTATAACAAGCAGCAAGGTGTTTTTAATCGCAGGAGACGTGGAACTGCTGTAGAAGGCGAGTCCGGCATTTTTAAAGAACACGTGATTGGAAGAGTATACACGGTGCACCCAAATAATGCAGAGTGTTATTATTTACGCCTTCTTCTTCACACAGTGCGAGGACCTACTTCTTTTGCTGAGCTCCGCAAAGTGGACGATATAGAATATCCCACATTTCAAGCTGCTTGCCGCGCACGGCATTTATTAGATGGCGATCAGCATTGGGATGATGCTTTAGCCGAAGCATGCGTCAGTGATAGTCCACATCGTTTGCGCCATTTATTTGCCATTTTGTTGACATTTTGTGGCCTATCGGACGCTGGGCAGTTGTGGCAAAAATATAAAGACGCGTTTGCCGAAGATTTTTTGAGACAGCAAAATATAAATAGTGAAACTTCTGACCAAGTACGTGAAAGCTGCCATAATAGGGCTTTGCTGGCTATACAAGATATAGTTACAAGTATAGGAGGGAACCCCCTCAGTCAATACGGCTTGCCGACACCGACAGTTGGTGGGGAACGAATTAATAGGGAGTATACATCTGAAATAAATTACAACCCCGAAGAGTTAGCAGAAATATTGCGAAATGGCTGTTCAAATTTGACGTCAGAACAACGTCAAATCTTTGATAGAGTATGCTGTAGTGTAGAACATTCATTAGGAGAAATGCTGTTTTTAGATGCACCTGGTGGAACAGGTAAAACTTTCCTCACTAAAGTTATCTTGGCTCAAATAAGGAGCCAAAACAAAATTGCCCTTGCCGTCGCTTCCTCAGGAATAGCTGCCACTTTATTACCAGGAGGAAAAACTGCACATACAACATTTAAAATACCAATCGACTTGGACCGCACAGAAAACCCTGTTTGCAACGTGTCTCGCAATAGTGATAAAGCAAGGGTTTTACGCGATTGCGCCCTTATCGTTTGGGACGAGTGTACGATGGCAAATCGTAAAGCTGTGGAAGCTGTAGATAGAACGTTGCGAGATATAAGACAAAATGACCGACCGATGGGAGGCTTAACGGTGCTATTCTGTGGAGACTTCAGGCAGACACTCCCTATAATACCCAGAGGAACGAGGGCCGATGAAATAGGTGCCTGTTTAAAGAGCTCTATTTTATGGCGTAGTGTCATATTAACTAATTTGAGCTTTAATATGCGAGCATATTTGGGAGGTGACGCAAACGCGCAGGTTTTCTCAAATTTACTACTTCAAATTGGTAACGGCACATACCCGACTCAAGAAGGAGGTAAAGTAACTTTAGTCGAAAGCCTGTGTTCTTCTGTTGCCTCACAGCAGGAACTCATTTCCTCTGTATACGGAGATCCATCAGAGATCTCGAACCATGACGCTGCTTGGCTATGCCAACGAGCTATTTTGGCACCTCGCAACGACCAAGCAGCAGCAATAAATTCTCAAATATTGGTACATGTTTCTGGAGAAAGTAGGGAATATTTATCTATTAACACGGTTTTAGAAGAAGGAGATGCCACCCACTATCCAGTAGAGTTTTTAGACTCTCTAAATACACCAGGTCTTCCAGCACACAAAATTTATTTAAAAGTCGGAGTACCAATCATTCTACTCAGAAATTTAAGCCCACCAAAACTATGCAATGGAACTCGGTTGAGAGTAACAAATCTCCAACGAAATGTCATCGAAGCCGAAATCTTAACAGGTTGCGGCTCCGGTGATGTTGTTTTCATTCCCAGGATACCCATTATCCCCAATAATTTTCCGTTTACTTTCAAACGTGTGCAATTTCCTGTAAGCCTCTGTTACGCTATGACTATTAATAAAGCCCAAGGCCAGACGTTATCCGTTGCGGGTGTAGACCTTACTTTTGATTGTTTTTCACACGGCCAACTCTATGTTTCTCTATCACGTGTTAGCAACCCAAACAACCTTTTTGTATATGCTCCGGGTAATTCCACCGCTAACATAGTATATAGAGAAGCATTAACGTAATCAACTATACCAAAGTCAGGACTCTTATCTAAATCATCAAAAAGGTGATATACTCTTATCTAAACGACGTTGTTTTGTTCTCGACAACCACGCGAACGAAGTCGCGGGCACAGCTAGTTAATCATAAACAGACATTTAGCTCACATAGGTAATATGAACCTCTTCCGTTTACATAAGGTACAAGCTTTTCTTGACTGATTCACCTACCTATCTAATAAAATGCAATGTGACACATAACATTATACCGGCGGCTATTTATAAATGCCTATATTTGACACGTTCACATTCAGTCCATGCAGGAGACACGTGCTCCGACCGTGTGGCTTTATTGTTTATTTTAATAAAATATTTTATTACTAGCTGCGCCCCGCGGTTTCACCCGCGTAAGTTTTGATCCCGTGGGAATATCGGGATAAAAAGTATCCTATGTGTTATTCTGATGTATAAGCTATATTACTGTAAAGTTTCATCAAAATCCGTTCAGTAGTTTTCGCGTGAAAGAGTAACAAACATCCATACATCCATACATACAAACTTTCGCATTTATAATACTAGCTGCGCCCCGCGGTTTCACCCGCGTAAGTTTCGATCCCGTGGGAATATCGGGATAAAAAGTATCCTATGTGTTATTCTGATGTATAAGCTATATTACTGTAAAGTTTCATCAAAATCCGTTCAGTAGTTTTCGCGTGAAAGAGTAACAAACATCCATACATCCATACATACAAACTTTCGCATTTATAATATTAGTAGGATTAGTAGGATGAGTGTTGAACCGTGGTGGCTCAGAAATAGCCGCGACTTACGAGTTGTAGGTCGTAGATTCGAACTCTGAGAGGTGCTTTACTTTGTAGAAATGATTTTATCACCACTGCTCTCAAAACGGAGAAGGAAAACAACTTGAGGAAACTGGTATGTCCTAAAAACAAAATTCAAAGACGTGACATCTACCAACCCGCACTGGGCCCGCGTGGTGGATTACGGCCCATTTCCTCTCATAGAGAGGAGGCCTTTTTTTTTTTTGAGCATGGGAAATCATCAAATAACCCCTTCCAGCTCTGGGTGGAGCAGAAGGGAGTGTCAGACTCTTACTGACTAAAACCCGCCCGTGTTCCTTCCTTAGCCCTTTGTGTTCCGGGGTAGCGGTAACCCTTTCGGACAATCCCGTATCCTAGCAGTGGGAACATTATACGTTGATTATGCCATGAGTGTTTACAATGGGTGTTTACCTTAGTGTGCACCCACACCGTAGTTACTGTTTGCGGAGCAATGTTTGCAAGTGTTATTGGGCAACAACTGATAACAAAAAGTTATCTAAAGTTTATTCAAGCTTACGTTTCAAATTGATGTTATTTGAAGTTATACAAATATCAACTTTATTTTCATGGCAATTATGTTGACTTCAGAGTGACTATACTCCGTTTGAAATAAGATTAGACATTTAAATAAATATTTTTTTACGTGAAATGTTTGAAAATTCTTATTACAGTGCTATGTCTACTATCGAGTGTCTGTTAGAAAATCAAAAAGCTAATTGTACTAGTAGTGATAATTCTCATAACTGCAGAAACAAGTTACTGGTTAAATTGCCCACTATATCGTTGCCCTCATTCGATGGATCTTACGAGAATTGGCTAGAATTTAGAGATACATACTTGTCAATGATTCACAACTCTGAAGAGCTAGATGATATACAGAGATTTCATTATTTAAGATCTGCTCTTACCGGTAATGCCCTTCAGGTAATTAAATCTCTGGAATTTTCTGCCAGTAATTACAAAATAGCTTGGGATCTGATCGAGGGTAGGTATGATAATAAAAATTTGCTAGTACAGAGGCCAGCACATCAAGCTACCCCAATCTGTCAGATTTTCCCAATTGAATATGAACCTTATTCCTTTGTGCTAAAGTTGAAAATCTATCAAAGAAATTTGACAGATTGGGGTAGGTTGACCTGCTGGCGTCTATACATAATCATGTTAGATCTATTTTTTCTGTACAACCCCTTACAAAAGAATCAGCACCTTATATTCGTAAAATGGTTGATTCAATATTTAGAAATCTACGCGCCTTAAAAATGTTAGGGGAACCCATTGAGTATTGGGATACTTTGCTAATTTATATCATTGTGTCTAAGTTTGATGCGGCCATAGATAAGGACTGGCAGCAGTACAAGATTAATTTTATTAAAACTACTAACGAATCCATAACATTTGACACATTGATTACCTTTTTAAAGGAAAAGGCTGAAGTCTTAGACTTAGTCAAAGCAAATCATTCTAATAATTCGTATGGTAAGGTATCTCAAGATAACAATAGAAAACAGACATCAAAGGTTCAAACTTTTGTGTCTACACAGAGTAATCAGTCTTCGAGTAATAATAACAAAAATAGATCTAAGCGTGTATGTGCTAAGTGTGAGGGTAAGCATCCCGTTTATGCGTGCAGTCAGTTCTTAAGTTTATCCCCGCAAGATAAACTAAACCTAGTTGAGTGTAAAAATCTGTGCTTAAACTGTTTACGGGTGGGTCATTCTAGTAAAGACTGTTTTTTCGGACCTTGTAGGCAGTGTAATGAAAAACACAACTCGTTGTTACATGAGGTTCTCAACAATGGAGACACAGTTTCTGCCGTATCTCAAGCTGCCTCTGATCTTCAGTCGCAACCCGCAGATCATAATTCTTCAGCTAGCTTGCACTCTAGTATAATACACACCACTTTAGAACCGGTTTTGTTGTCGACCGCTGTGGTAGAAATCGCTGCAGATGATAATAAACAGTATATCAGAGCTCGTGCTTTACTGGACAGCGGTAGCCAGCACTGTCTCATATCAAGTTCATTTTGTAAAAAAATACGAGCTAAAACATTACAGTCCACTTATAAAATCAGTGTTATAGGTCAAACAGTTACAAAAACGAACGAAACTTGTTACATAAAATTACGTTCTTTAAAAAATAATCACACAATACGTATGCATTGTTTGGCCATACCGCAAATAACTTCCACATTACCCGCTTCTAGATTTGTTAGTAAGTTAAATATACCCGAAAATATTGATCTCGCTGATCCTTTGTTTTGCACACCTTCTCAAATAGATATTTTAATTGGAGCAAACTATTTTTGGGATCTATTACTTGAAGGTAGAATTCGGTTACCTAGTGGTCCGTATTTGAATAATACGAAGCTAGGATGGATAGTTTCAGGTCCGGTACACACTTGACACAGAGCTTGCGCATAAATCAGGTGCAGTGTAATTTCGGCCAAATTTCAGAATTAGAAATAAACGATCAGTTAAAAAAATTTTGGGAAATTGAAGAAATTTCGCCATCTATAAAATCGCTTTGTTCTGAAGATCGTTTATGTGAACAATTATTCAATGATACTACTAAGCGAGACGACAACGGTCGTTTCTCGGTTAGAATACCGCTTAAGGAGTCACCAAATACTCTTGGTGATAGCTACCATGTAGCTAAAAATAGATTTATGTCCTTGGAAAGTAAATTACAACGTCAACCGCATTATAAGTCCTTGTACGTTGATTTTATGCGAGAGTACGAGAGACTTGGACATATGACTCGTGTTGAGGATTACCCCATGCCGTGTTACTTTCTGCCTCATCATGGAGTTTTCCGTGAGCACAGCACTACGACCAAATTAAGGGTGGTCTTCAATGCGAGCCAAAAAACTTCGTCCGGCAAATCTCTCAATGATATCCAATGGACAGGTCCTCCTCTTCAAAATGATTTGTTGGTTATTCTTTTGAAATTCAGGCAATATCGGTATGTTGCATGTGCCGATATAGAGAAAATGTTTCGGCAGATTTCCATACAGGAAGATCAACGTAACTTACAGTTAGTCTTGTGGCGTGAGAATACGTCCGATCCGCTCAGTGTGTATCGCCTTAACACAGTTACCTACGGAACGGCCTCTGCGCCCTACTTAAGTATACGTTGTGTCCGTCAGCTGGCACTAGATTGTAATAATCCTGAAATCTCAAAAATAATATTAGAAAATATGTACGTCGACGATTTATTAATGGGCGACGACAATAAATCGCATTTATCTCACCTTTGTAAACAGGTTTCTGATGAGTTCGACTCTGGTTGTTTTCCGCTGCGTAAGTGGATTTTCAATTCACCTGAAGTGGCTTCAGATTCCATACACAGTGAAAATTCTAAAGAATGAATGTTAGACGAGAACCAATCTAATAAAACGTTAGGATTGGGCTGGTTAAACTATAGTGATCAATTTCATTTCACTACAAAAATTAAATCTGAGACATCTAAAATAACTAAACGTTTTATCTTATCAGTAGTGTCTCAAATTTACGATCCATTAGGATTGTTAAGCCCTATTGTAATAGTAGCAAAGGCGCTATTGCAAAAACTCTGGCTGTGCAAAACAGGCTGGGATGACTCATTACCAGCAGATGTTTTGATATGCTGGCATAAATTCGTTCATTCATTAATCGATTTACATAAACTTCGGATTCCTCGTCACGTGATAGGAAATTCCCCAGATCGTATTGAATTACACGTATTTACTGATGCAAGTCAAACGGCCTACGGTGCATGCGCATTCATACGTTCGGTAAATAGTAATGATGACGTAACAGTCAGGCTGTTATGTTCTAAGACTCGCGTCGCTCCAATCAAACCGGTTACGATTCCACGTTTGGAATTGTGCGGTGCGCTAATCGGTGCTAGATTACAATCTAAAATAGTAAAATCTATGCACATTAATTTTGACAGGATCATAATGTGGACTGATTCAACAATAGTCTTAGGTTGGCTAAGGATGTCACCGCATTCCTTAAAGGTTTTCGTCCAAAATCGAATAATAGAAATACATGACCTGATGGCAGGTAAAGGAATTTGGTGCCATGTTGATGGCAAGTCCAATCCTGCAGACTTGTTATCACGTGGTACTTCTCTAGCTGAACTCAGTAGTTCAAATCTGTGGTGGCACGGACCAGATTTTTTATTGAATGCGGCTGCCAACTGGGGCGATCAACAATGTGATGTTCCACTTTGTGATAACTTGCCAGAACTTAAATCGAACACAGTTTGTATGCTTAATAATAATATTAATAACAATATAATTGATTTCAATCGATATTCTTCATTTATAAAAATACAGCGCGTTTATGCATATGTATTTCGATTTGTAAACAATCTACGTGCAAAAAATAAATCGGAGCGTAGCACGGGCACGTTATCAGTCGCGGTATTAAATAGGTCACTTATGTTTCTAACTAGAATTGCGCAACTAGAAGCCTTTCCAAATGAATATAGTGCCTTAATTAATAAACATAAAATTAAATCGTCTAGTAAACTATGTTCATTAAATATTTTTTTGGATGAAAATAATATAATGAGAGTGGGGGGCAGGTTATGCAATTCAGACTTACCTTTCGATCAGAAACATCCTATTCTGTTATGTAGTAAACATCAGTTCACCATACTTTTATTTAGGCATAACCATAATGATATGCTACACGCCGGTCCACAGCTTTTGTTATCACATATAAGACAAATGTGGTGGATAATAGGTGGGAGGAATCTAGCCAAGAAGGTTGTGCATCAGTGTGTCAGATGTTGTCGAATGAAGGCAAAATCCATACAACCTATAATGGGTAATCTACCCCGTGAACGTTTCGATTCAGGTTTCCCATTTATTAAATGTGGCGTTGATTACGCAGGGCCTATGTATGTTTTGAACAAAAAGGGCCGAGGTTCAAGGTTAGAGAAATGCTACCTATGCTTATTCGTTTGTTTAACAACACGAGCAGTACACTTGGAATTAGTGACGTCACTGTCATCAGAAAGTTATATCTTAGCTTTAAAAAGATTTATTTCCCGTAGAGGAAAACCTTCCCTCATTTACTCTGATCATGGTAGAAACTTTGTAGGTGCAGCCAGGGAATTTTCTAATTTTTTACAAAATAGCTGTCAAGATATCACTGATTACACTTCAAATAATCAAATAGAATTTAAATTTATACCTCCCTACGCACCTCACTTTGGCGGTTTGTGGGAAGCTGGAGTCAAATCCTGCAAGCACCACATAACGCGCGTGATAGGGAAAGCTCATTTAACTTATGAAGAGTTCAACACGGTTCTAGTACAAATAGAGGCCGTCCTGAACTCCCGTCCTATGCACCCAATGTCCGTAGATCCTGATGACCTTGCGCCCCTGACGCCAGGTCACTTCCTCATCGGCCGGCCTCTGACGGCTCCGGCAGGTGCAGACATCACGGCGAAGCCTTCACACGCTTTATCCCGCTACCTACGTGTTGAACAGCTCAGACAGCACTTTTGGGAGCGCTGGGCCAAGGACTACATCTCTGAGCTTCAGAGACGTATCAAATGGAAGGAGAATCAGGGTACACTCACTCCCGGATCCTTGGTGCTCATCAAAGAGGACAACTTACCGCCCCTCAAATGGCGGTTAGGACGAATCCTGCTGACGTACCCGGGACGAGACAAGGTTGCCAGAGTTGCTTGTATCAAGACAGCAACTGGCGTCGTCGAGAGGGCGTTTTCGAAGATCTGCCCTCTACCGGTCTCATCATCGTCGCCAGAAGATGAAGACAAGGGAGCCAAGGTTGAGAGCCCTGGCTCTCAAGGGGGCCCAGTATGTTAACGCAGCGCCATCTCTGAACACTGGACGACATTAAGATAGTTATGAAACCAATACATCTTAGAGTCATGCGTCAGTCTAATTAGTTTGTATCGTATCGTTTAGATGGCACCACTTTCCTTATTAAGACATTCTACATTATCTATGTTAATTTAAAAATGAAAATTAGCACACTCATTAAAACGGTTGAATCGAGAGCATCGTTTTTTATTCCTACGCCTCTGACCACAAGAAACTTCTCCGCCCTGCTGGCGCACTACAAGGCTACAACAAAGGTTGTTTTATTCGTCTTAGGAATACTTAAGTAGAGACCTACTTTTCGTGTCTTCAATAAGTGAGCTTCCGTAAGTAATTTATAAACGCGTTAGTACTATTAGTTATTTTGTGGTATAGGAGAGCACTCCAATAACACAGCCACGTGTATTATTAATAAAAACAAGCCATTCTTGTTATTATACAATGAATTGACCTACATTAAACTTTTCCTTATCCAGGCGTTATTGGCGGGTACTGCGCAAGAACATTCAGGCTTCGTCGCCTGCGCCGGCGCTTCGGCCAGTGACCCCGGGACCCAGGCCTACGAGACCATCGCTCTTCTCCGCCTCACATCTGCACAAACCCTTCTCTTTGAGGTAATAATTATTTCATCCTATGTTTAGAAAGAAGACCAGAAAAAATGGACAAAGCTAACCAAATACCTACAACGACATAAATCATGAAGGTATAGAAACTTAGAACCTGGACTGATTTAATAATTAACAAAAAAAATATATAACAATGAACTTTAGGTACCTATTATTGTTCATCAATGCATTTTCTTATCTTAGTCTCCTCTCTCGACATAGGTCATGCAGGTAATAGCAGAGCAGATATGGTACGATAACAAACGGCAGTTTTTTTTTTTACAAAAATATGAAAAAGTCAACATTAGCCATTCAGTCTATCCGATGTTAAGAGACTGGCACTACTGGCAGTAGACGTTCTAACAGACGCTTGCGATTTCAGAATGAGTACATATTCATTCAGACATCTAAAATGGCAGAAACTGAGCAGAACTTCACTCACCAGTCTTGGGTGAGGCACATTTTCTCAAACTAACAACTCAGTATTTTTTTGTCCAAAAAAACGAGAGAAACTACCCTCCTACCGCTTGTATGCCGAGATTGAGAGATAGGTATCGCAAGAGATTTGTATTTACTGAATATAATTAAATGAATAAGAAGTGGCTACTCTGGTGATTATCTTGTAGCCAAAGGTCAGAAGACGCGCCAGTCGAAAACTAACACTGATAGAAAAAGTGTAAATATTAACACGTCCGATAAGGGCGTAGGTATAATAATATTATGTTGACGGAAAAAGTCGTCGGTCACGTGATTCATCAACAAAAAATTTCTAGCATAATTGCCAATTCCTGGAATGCCAATTAAGTTCATTGAACTAATTTTTCCCCAATTATCTCTGTTTCAGCGGATTAGGAAGAACATTTGCCGAAGTAGGCGAAGAAGCGGGATCCTCAGGACGCCTCGCAAGTGCCTTCGATGACGGTAGCGAGCCAATCTATACGGACCCTTCTCTATTCGAGCGCTCCCGGTCTCTTCGCTCCCTCCATTCTTTGGACATGAAGCCCGACAGACGTGACCACCGCGCGTAACTTCGACAAGTCAATGCAATAACGCATCATTTTATATTTTATCTAACTCGAAAATTAATAATAAACATATTTGAAATGAAAGTACATTATCTCATCTTGCAACAGTCACGCAATTTTTATTATACTTAATGCCATAACTGCTCAGTCTTAATCCGTCCAGTAATAATTATGATCTGTAAACATTAAAGTACAATAATTTGTTTTTTAACATTTTTTATATGTATTAATTTGAAACTTACTGTAAGTTGCTACTAATAAATATTTTACAGTGCTTGTTTGTTTAATTTAAACCCTTTTACTCAATAAAACAAAACATTATGCTAGGTTGCTAAATTGTATGTTTTATTATTAATATAATATTGATAGTATTTAATACCAATGGTACACTCATGAGTGGAGAGTAAATGCAATTTGTAAGTTATAATACCACAATATGTTTAAAAAAAAAAAAGTTATTTTATCTGGAAGTACAGTCCGTATACAGTTATTTTACCTCTGTTAAAAAAAAATAACATAAAGCATTTAGTAGAACAGTTACTAAACTTATGAGGTTATTTGTCCGCCGATATTGTTGATGTCGTTATTATCCAATGTGCTGTGTTGTAAAAATCAACTAATCTTATTAATGAAACAGGTAGAAATATTCATCAGTAATAAAATAATAGTTATGTAAGAAAATATTATGCAAGCTGATGGTTACTCTGATTTATTATTAATATAATATTGATAGTACTTAAATATAGTCAATGTTTACATATGATATGGTGCTGGTGTTGGAACACTCATGAGTGGAGAGTCTAAATATTCCATTTCACTACTGCTAGGCACTGGTTCTGCCTGAGTAGTCATCTTTTGTTGTAAGGTCTCATACAACTTATGCACAGATTCATTGTGCTGTGTGCCAGGCTGAAGAGCTTTCATGAGCGTCTGTATTCTTGTCTCTGGCAGTTTAGGGTGGATGTACCACAACAATTTTAGTAAATGTCTTGTGACATTGTCCTTAGACAGTCCAGCAAAAAAGAATTCATCAAATAATACAGTGCTGAAGTCCTCGCCTTGGAATTCATCAGGTAGTTGTACTAATAAGGCCACGAGTGCATGTAAGAAGGGGTCTTCATAAGCCCTGCCATCTTTGCAACTACCCAGGATGCTTAGGATACGTAGTAGAGCTCCCCTGTCGCGAAACTTAGCTGCATGTAGTGTGTAGTACATTGCTAGGACACCACATACTGAACTTTCTCTCATATAAGCTTCACATGCATCGGGAGGTGGGCCTGAATGTTCAATAGTAGTAATAGCGGATTCTCTCTCATCTGGAGGTAACTTATTATGCAGAGCTCTGACTTGGTCATCAACCATCAATGACATTAGGGCTGGTAAATATTTAGTAACAACTTGACTGTCAAGCTTAGGTTCTTTAAACTCTTGAGAATCAATCATCACCCAGGCACTCAAGCCTAATGCCAACATTCTTAATAAAAGTATCAATATTGTATTATCTCTTGGAAGTCCTTCAGTGTTTATTAAGTGTTGTAATATTTTAATAGCTGATGTTGCTAAAAAGTTAATTGCATATGGATCACAAAGTGTCATAGATAGGTCACCCAGAACTTGTTCCTGTCCTCTTTTAATACTGTCCAAAAATCCTTGTAGTTCTCTTGACCTCTTTATATCTACATTTCTCTCTCTAATACATGCGTCTAAGCACCATGTGAACTTGTGGCAAGGATCCACAGATATAATATCTTGAACTTCCAAGTCATGCAATGCCATCAACAGCTCAGCTCTTAGCGTACAGTAGTGAACATTTCTGGTTCTTAGGAACAATGTACGTAGAAACTGTAAGACCATGTCATACAATTTGACACTATTGCCAATCATGTGGGCAAGTTTCTGTACAACAGCCCCTTGTCTCCTAACCTTTGGGGATGGGGAAAAGAATAAGTTAGTCAGGTTCTCATGATCAAATAATACATTTTCTTTCTCTCTGATATATTGACTGAGAAGTGGTGATACTTCATCACCAAAAAGAGATTGGTTGTCTTGCCATATTTGCCTTTTTACTTCTGTGTCAGTGTCGTTATATAACTCCCGATCTCTTACTAAAACTCTTAGGAATTTGTCATCAATATGAGGGGTGTTTTTCAGTATACTCATTATAACCGGCCTTAGGGCCTTAACTCTAACAACGGGAAAGCTCTTAGCGAGCAGTTCCTTTAGCTTCTTGTCGTGCTCTTTACCATCTTTTGAACCAAGTTCATTTATGTGGGCAATCAGTTTATCTCTCAGTTCTTCTAAGACCGAAGTATGAAAATCAAGTCGACGCACTCCATGAAGGTCGAGCAGAGGCAGCATAGGTCTCAGGGAAGGTAATAATATGCCATTTTCCAATTGAAACTCTTCAATAGCTTTCAATGGATCCGTGCAACTAGTGAGTGCATCACGAAGATACGACTGTCCCGGAACGCTGACTTCTTCCAAGCCCGTCCCGGGTAGTTTACTAGATGAAGCCATGGGTCAGTGGGTCGTCTTAGATGTTCTAAATTCACGATAATATACACTAAAACATTTAAAATTATGATTTTTTTTATTAATTTCAATTTGTTTGCTAATTGTTAAACAACACACACATTATTTGACTTAGTGACAGTTATCGCGAGACGCGAACGTTTTTTTAATCTGTAGACCAGTTTTTTTTTATATTTTCAAGTTTGAACTCATGTCTTTTTATTTTATTGTATTTAGGCTAGGTGCATTGCGGTCGGGCGTGTTTCAATTTCTATATCGGTTTCTTTTCTGGTTTGGGGAATAGAGCTTGTTGTGGATCCGGGGCAGCAAAACAAAATGAGGTCCCACTAGCCCTATTTGTAAAAGAAATTGAGAAATCGGTCCAGCCATTTCGGAGGAGTTTGGTAAAAATCATCGCGACAAGAGAATTTTATTTAAATTATTTAAGCCGAAGGAAGTTTGAAAAAATACTATCGAATCGAATGTGCCGACCCGAACATTTGTGTGAATCACGAAGTAAGTAGTATCCCTAACTAAACCACAGTGCGGGCTCTGGCTATGATCGGTGCGTCTAGCATGTTTCAGCTCCACACATTTGTTAACGGCCATGGTTTTGTCTGGCTGATTGGCTGACATTGTTGGTTTTGTTTTCATGCTTTGCCTTATTGGCCCCGATTCTGTTGTTCACAACCTAAACTAAATTTAAGTTCAGTGCATCTTCTTCTTTCTATTTCAATAAGAAAAGGACAGAAGATAAATATTAGTTTAGTCCTGTCAAATTAAATAACACAAGTTTAGACGTGATTAAAAAATTGGCTACTAAAAATACGTCAATTTACGTCAGGCGCTGACTAATTTGACAGGACTAAACTAATATTTATCTTCTGTCCTTTTCTTAACGAAATAGAAACAAAAAGATGCACTGAACTTAAATTTAGTTTAGTTTGTAAACAACAGAATCGAGGCCATTATCAAATATTTTAATCGACTAACTTTCCACTGTATTCTAATAGTTGCAGAATTATATTTTAATAAATATTGTCAATGTCAGAATGTTAAGTTAGCTGTCACTGTCACCTTCACAAATGACGCCAGTTCGCCAGACAGTTGTGTCATCAATGAAAACAACCTCAAATAATTCAAAATTCAAATCAGAGAAATTATTAATTCAAAGATGGATAAACAAAAAACGTAAGTAAAACCAAGTATTATTGTTTCCGAGAATACCGAATAATACATTGAATAGTCTCTCCCCTGAATGACAAAATCATAACCGTGATTGCAGAGTATTCATTATGAAGATACGTGAATACCAGTATTCTTTAACTTTACTTTTTAATATTATTTAGGATAATCTTCTGTCCACTACCAAACTATGATCCTAAAATTCTTAATTGCAGTTTAATATGCGGAGATGTAAATGGAAACTTCAGAGCCTTGTTTTCCCGCGTTGAATCAATAGTGAAGAAATCCGGACCTTTCGATGTCCTTCTATGTGCGGGAAACTTCTTTGGAGATGACAATTCACAGCTGGATGCGTATAAAATGGGTACCCGGAAAGGTAGGATAACATAACACAACACAACTTTGACACTAACTTAACTTTAACATTTTCATTTTGAATGTATACCTTTCGATCAATTATGTTGTTACAGTGCCAGTGACTACTTACGTGTTTGGGCCATCTAAAAGTGAACATGTGCCTCTTTACTGTGAAGAAGGATCTGAGATAGTTCCAAATGTTATCTATATGGGTAAACATATCTTTCTAATATTTTCTTGACGTATCTGTTAAAACAGTTTACAATTCAAGGAATATTGCAATTTATTTTTTTTTTTTTCTAGGGAAAAGAGGAATATTTACAACCAGTGCGGATGTTAAAATAGCTTACCTGACCGGTCTGTCAAGGAGAGAACTCGGGAAAGAGATTCCAATGTGTACATTTGAGCCGAGTGACTGTAGTGCAGTTAGAGATGCCTGTTTAAGAGGTCAGAGTGAGTACAGAGGAGTAGATCTGTTGATAACAACAATATGGCCTGCTGGAATACAGCAAGATGAAATTACAAAGGTATGTAAACATTGTTTTTCTGTACATAGTTTACCAATTGTATAATTATTTTCTGTATTGTGCACAGGTTAAAGAAAATGTGCCAAAAGTGCCATCCATTTGATGGACACTTCAAGGATGTTTGAATGGATGTAAAATTATTGTGGCAGGATTTTATCATGCACTGGATTTTCAAGTCTCGGTGTTGAGCTAAGAATTGAAATTCCAATAGAGCACATCATGTTAAAAAAAAAAACAGGTTGTTGGATTTTCAACTCTCGGTACATAGGACATCCAATGTGTGAAAAAAAAACACCATGGGCGAAACATGCTAGTGCATATCTAGGCTTATCTTCTACTTGACTTATATTTACTGAGCCTTAATTAATAACTTATTACTTTTCGACTGTTAAGTTGTGATGATATTTTAAATTTCCATCTTTCTTCTTCAGGTAGATATAGCACAAGAGAACTTATCAGACTTACTATCATGGCTTGCCATACATATAAAACCCAGATATCACGTTGTGCCATCTCCTGATAAACATTATGAAAGACAGCCTTACAGGTAACTTACATTTTCTATATTTATGTTGTGTTTCACTACTGATTCTTTCAGTCTACTCTGGCAGATGATTTCATAATTATGAATTCTGTTAAATTTTTTATCAACCCTGTCTATTTAGACACTGGTGTCCAACAAACCTTAAGTATTTATTTGTAGTTTTCTTGTCATCTTAAATACTTTTGAACACATTATTCTTCAGAAACCTTACCACACATCAAGACTACAGAGAAGGAGCAACCAGGTTCATAGCATTAGCTCCTGTTGGTAATACATCTAAAGAGAAGTGGATCTACGCATGCTCCTTGCAACCAATCTCTAAGATGCGAGTCACAGATTTGTTGCAAGGCACAACAGATGAGACAACGTGTCCGTATGATCCGGAACTGTTAAAGCAACATCAACCTGGCAAGGTTGTCAAGGTAGTTAAATAAAATGTTCTTTTTTATCATCTTAAATGGAGGGCGTTATTGAATCTGTCAAGCTTTGAAAGAGAAATAATGCCAGACGTCTCATCATAGTTTTACAATCAACTAGACCTATGGCACTCCACTGCTGGATATAGGCTTCTTCCAGGCTGACCCACAACACCCTGTCCTCCGTCTTTTTAAGGTTGTCGGTTCATCTAGCGGGCGTCCCACACTATGCTTGCCGGTATGTGGTCTCCACTCCAAGACTCGTCTGCTCCACCAGCCATCAGTCCCTCGACAAACATAGCCAGTGCAATGCCACTTCTGCTTGCTTACTCTGCAAACTATGTTGGCAAATTCAGTTCTTTGCTGGATAGCTTCATTTCTGATTTTATGTTTCAAAGAAACTCCGAGAATAGCCTACTCTGCGCTGAGTGACCTTGAATTTGTGAACCAGCCTCAGTGTCCACGATTCGGCACTTGGTGTCTAATGGGCAGGATGTACTGGTTCAAGACCGTCGTCTCCAAACATGTAAATTCAACTTTTACCATAAATTAACTTGGAATTTTATGTTGCTTGAATTTGCAGAGCAACATGAAAAATACTGATCTTAGGACTAAACATAACCATTTATTTCAAAATGCTAATCTTTTTCCTGATGTATTTCAGTTCAGTGGCAATGGACAGTACTTCTTCAACATGGACGGACCAGAAGACGATCAAGGAAAGAGAAAAAGAAAAGGCAGAGATGACAACTCTGAGAGGAAGAAGAAAGAATTTGACCCAGGTAGTTGTGTACAAACTTGAAAAGATAAATATTCAACCACATTTGCTGATTATCTAGCTTTTGTCCGCGTAAAAGCGTCCTATATCCTAACTCAGGTCATGGTCTACCTGTGTGCCAAATGTCATCGAAATCCGTTCAGGAATTAACGCTTGAGAAGGTACCTAACAGAAAGGCAGAGTTAGTTTCGCATTTATAATAATAGGATTAAATATTATTTTCAATTGATGTTTATTTCGTTTTAACATTGTATGCTATGTAAATTGTTTAGATATAAGTGAAGGTAATAAAAGCGTGTTAAAAACAGTGTAAACGGCAAAGATTTAAATCATTAGATTCCTCCGACCACCTCAAAAAATGGTCATGTTTCTGATTTGTTGACAATGACATTTGAAGTACCAATTATACTACAGTCTCGCTCACCCATTCTAAAAATAGTATGTATCCATGTAGTAATACTATGTATGGGCGAGGCCACAACACTGCGTTGCGGCGTCGCATCGTAAAAATCTACGACGCTTTGTATTGCAGTGTGACGTTGTTTTGCGATACGACGCCGCAACGCAGTGTTGTGGCCTCGCCCTACTATGTGTGTCGTTCCATGCGCGATATTTATGTGAGCTCGTTCTTCTATGTATGGACATTATCGAGCGACCTTGGCGCGCTGAGGGCGAATCTAACAATTTAAATCTTTGGTACAGCGGCTGTACCAAAGATTGAAATTGTTAGATTCGCCCTCAAACAGCCCGATTCAAACTTGATGGCGGCTCAGAACATCGAGTAACTGCGCAGTAACTAATTCACCTGTCAGCGTGGGGGAGGGGTGGGGTTCTGACCTTGAGCGGGTGGAGTAGCGCAATTCAGATCCTCCA
The DNA here is from genome assembly GCA_949316385.1 of Globia sparganii. Taxonomy (NCBI): domain Eukaryota; kingdom Metazoa; phylum Arthropoda; class Insecta; order Lepidoptera; family Noctuidae; genus Globia; species Globia sparganii. Next base: position 9,981,779 of record OX438670.1, read on the forward strand.
CACAGTTAGACGCGGACTATGAAAGATTGTTCTTATAATGTCAAACATCAATAAATTGAACAGAGGACTCGGTATTTATACAGAATGTTATTTCCTATTTCAGAATCCTGCTGGTTCTGCCTGTCTTCCCCATCTGTGGAGAAGCATCTAGTAATAAGTGTCGGTACCCATTGCTATCTAGCATTAGCTAAGGGACCGCTGACTCCTTACCATGTACTTATTCTACCCATCACACACCACCAAGCTAGCACAAGAGTGAGTTGAATATTTTATTACACTGTTTGAGAGTTATTTTATGTTATGGACTAAAATTGTTTGGTTACATGTATAGGGTCAAATTAAATTAGCTAGCGAAATTCTGCATACGTGCTATCGACGTCTAAACGCGATAAAATAAAAATGATTTTGTTTTATTTTTGTGGCCAACGGCTGTTGGTAGTGTTGTTACTTGCATTTTGTGTTGAGAAAATCTGTTTTCTTTTATTTTATCGTGTTTAGATTGCGATACTAATAAAAAAAAAAAGAAAAAATAATAATAAATAAATAAATAATAATAAATTATCTACATTAATTCAAGTGACTTTCTACACTAACTGCGATCAAACCCAAGATAAAAAAAATACTTTATCATATTTGGATATCGATAACCATCACGTTTGCGGAGTTTCGGTAGCTAATTTAATATGACCCTGTATATACTTCACTAATATCATTTTGGTGTATCTGTCCCAGTGATTGAGAAATAATAATTACCTTTTCTGGTACATTAAGGAGTGTTCTCTTTTATTTTCTTCCCTATCTTGGCTCAGCGCCAAAGAGTACCGCGGAGCGGAGATTTTGCTGACATAGCTTTAATATTAACATCTTAAAGTGCAAACGAGGCTGAGTGCACACTGGGACGCCACAAGAACAGTTTTATATTTGCATCGTGTTCGTACGACTTTGCACTTTATTACACTAACAATAAAATCTGTTTTCAATGTCTCCTTTACTAGGACTGCTTCACCTTGCTTTAGATTCACTTCTAATTAATATAGTCCCTCCTTTCAGTTACCTGAAGAAATAATAGACGAGATAAAGAAATTCAAAGAAGCTTTGAAGAAGCTCTATGGTTCAATGGATAAGTATGTTGTGTTCTTTGAGCGCAATTATAAGACGTCACACATGCAAATACAGTGTGTGCCTGTGCCACGCTCTTGTGAGTCGCAGATTTTGGAGATATTTCAGGTAGAACTTCTTGTATTATATTATGTTTATTATAAATCTATAGTATTATATTATTAGTTACACCATTTATAACTCAAGAACGGCTGGACCGATTTTTATGATCTTTGATTTGTTGGATTCTTCTCCGCCCCCAATAGCAGAATAGCTATTAAAACACGGGAAAAATTCACAAAAAAAGATAATTCATTTTCTCATAGATTTTGTATGGAACGGCTTTTTTAATGGTATCTCGACAATGAATTGACTGATGTCGATGGCGGTACGAAGTTCACCGGTCAGCTAGTTTTAATTATTTTTTAAGTCCCGTATTGTGACGTGTCTTCTGCTATAAATTAATTAAGGCGAGGCATTTTTAGATTGACTTTTTCGTCGATAGTAATCTAAATTGTTGTCCAACCCTTGCTACGACGACTATTATCACTGACTAGCTGCGCCTCGCGGTTTCATTCGCACAAGTCTTGATTCTGTGGAAATATCGGGATAAAAAGTATTCTATGTCCTAATCCGGGTCAAGGTCATCCAAATCCGTTCAGTCGTTTTAGCGTGAAAGCGTAACAATCAAAAATATAAAAATCTAATCTTTTCTCTTTATAATATGGGTAGTTCTACGATAAGAGGTAACTTGTGCGGCAATCAGTTTAAAATATAAATTTTATTCTATAAGTTGTTATTTTTTGCAATGAAACACATCACCTGAATGCACTTTATTAAATAACGTCACGATTAAATGCCTAATTAAAGTATATTTTTCTGAAATTCCTTGTAAAGTCTAAAAAAGTCTCTACCCTGGCCTGTCCCCCTGTCGGTTTCAGTTTAATTTACAAACGATACATACCTTCTTTGTATCAGTTATTAAACTAAAGTAAGTTAAACACAAATTTCAATAAATATATTTATGTATTGTTAAGGAAAAATAGAACAAAATTTATTTATTTGCAATATTTTTCAAACTTAACTTTTGTCCCAATGTTTTTGGGTATCTACCCTGGCAAATTTCATTCGGCTACTACAAACACAAATTTTAAAACGGCCATATTCCAAATAGCGCTCCAGGTCATCTATCAACGTGAAATTAGCAATGCAAACACGTGAGCCCTTAAGGGCGCCGACATTTGTTAGTTGTTGTGACGCGTTGGTTCAAAGTGGTGGTTTCGCGAGGTCATTGTGTCTCTCCACTGGTAAGTCATAAAAGTTATATTATTCATTTAATTTATTTGCATTTACTGGTCTAATTTAATAATAATGTAATAGTTAAAGTGTGATACATAATTTACAGAAGCATTTCTTATGTCAATTAAAACAATAAAATTTATCATGAAAACGTCTCTTCCCTGCCATATTTCCCCTGGCAAGATAACTGTCAGGGGAGAGACTTGTTGACCAGGGGAGATAATGTTAGTGCAAACAAACTTAGTTATAGCATATTTTTATCAACAAACAGATTTAAATAGTGTTGGTAAATTCTTAAAACTGAAAAATAAAGGAGGTTCTCAGTTCATATTGTTATTACATTATTGTCTAATATTGTTACAGATCAAGGAACCGCGGAAAAAGTTAACACGTGAAGAAAGATTACAGAAGAAACGTGAAGCAGCGAGACTACGATATGAAAAGATTAAAAATGATCCCGAAAAATATGAATCGCAAAAGCAAAAAGAAAAGGCAAAATATTTAAAAAAGAAAGAGAAAGGAATTATAAAAACTGTCGACCAAATGACTCCTAGAGAGCAATAGAGGCAAGAAAGTGACTTTAATTTATATTTTTAATTTAATTTTATGATTAAAACATGTTCATTTAGTGAAATGTAACATAGATACAGGTAATATGAAAATTATCCTGATTATCGCAAGTCTGATTATTTGTATTACTTAAAAGACGCTAGTCTATACAACGTGTAACGTTAAATGCGCAAAACCTGAAAATAGTTTGTTTATAATTGACTACTGAATCGATTTCAGTCATTTTTAATATACGTTTTTTTTTTCAAAAATTAGGTATGTATTTTGCCATACTATCCGCCGATTGAGCCAAAGAAGTCTTAAGTCTTATTTTAAGCCAATAAGACTCAATTTTGAATGCATATACTAACGCTAGGATCAACACGATTTTCTTAATAAAAATAGCTTTAAAAAATAGTTTTGGTCATTGTATTATGCTTTTAACTTAATGCTCTAATTGGGGTGTATGAGGTTTTGCGCATTTAACGTTACAGGTTGTATAATTAGTATTAATGAAAGAATATTTTATTATTTGTTGTATTGTAATGACACTAAAGACATTTTTGTTTTAAATCTCAGAGTAGGCTGAAATAATAATAGTCTGTTAATGTTTAATATGATTGGTAAAAATGATAGTCTGATTCTATGTTAAGTACAATGTTTAATTAAAGTTGATTTTACTAATTTTGTTACTTTTATTGTCACAAATTCTCTCCCCTGGCTAAATAAGTATCTACCCTGATCTTATTGTCTCTACCCTGCCCAATGTATTTACCCTGGCCTTGTAAAAAGTAATAAAATATGCATAAAGTGACCTGCCCTTACGTGAAAAGATACATAAATAGGACAAAAATCGTAATATAAGTGTTGAATGAAAAAACAGCAACTTTTCTCCGCGGCCGTATTCTCTATGAACTTAAAACCTCTTATCGTAGAACTACCCATATATAACTTTTAGTTTTAGTTTAGACGCTGTGGCGATGATGACGATATCCTAAAGTGAACATCTTTCGGCTGATTTTTAAAAAAAATCTTTTCAGGATGAGGCCGGTATAAACAGTATCCAGATGGAGGTTCTCCCTCCGTACGCCGACATGCGACAGGTGACGCTGCCGGGCGCGCCCTACTTCCACGCAGAACTACCCTCCGGCGATCAGATATACGCCAAGACCAAGCAACACTTCCCACTGCACTTTGGAAGGTAATTACAGATGAATTATGATAAATAGGATCTATACATACATCAATAGCTAGTTCCACACGATCCAGTTTCGATCGATCGTGGATCCTGCCGCACGCTCCAGTGTAAATCCACGTTTTAGATAGATATACAGGGTTGCTTGTAATTCGACGTATATCCGTCAGGAGCTAACAGGGAGGCAAAATGAAACAAATTGAACCCCCATAAGTATGGCCGAAATACTTTCGAAATAGTTTCGAAATATTTGAATTTTAAGGGTTTTTCGATATAATTCCAAATAAAAAAAAAAACTACATAATGAATGGGTACCTACCATTAAAAATTTATATTGTAGCTGGCACTTCAATTAAGCCATGAACATAAATTAAAAGTATTTAATTCAACAAAATAATTAAAATGTTAAGCGATTTAAGAATAGGTATAATATCTTACCAATATTTTCATTTTACGCTTCTAAAATGTTTCAAGTATCTCGAAAACTATTGAATTTCGGCCATAGATATGGGGGGTTCAATTTGTACACACTGCCACTAGGATCTTTTGGCGCTTGAATAACGTCGATAGAGGGGCACAACATATGCGCAATTTTTTTGTGAAATTTATTGAAATAAAAAGATGGAGGTTTTGGTTTTATTATAATCCTTAAAACGGATAACAGTGGCCACTATATTCCGTTTTAAGGATTATAATAAAACTAAGCAATGTAAAATTACCCTTTCTAATAATATTAACGTTTAATCTTGTGAAGCACAACTTAACGTGCTTATTTTCTGCATTTTCAATCTAAATTGTATGAAATATCGAAACAAACGATGAGGGCGCCACTGTGCGGTCACACCCTGACACCCTGGATTAACATATAGGCTACTTTTTATCCCTATATTCCCACGGGATCGAAAAGGAGGGCGCCACTGTGCGGTCGGCATAGTCTTAATGTGAAGAGCCTTTATAGAATCAGTGCGACATTCACATAATATAAATAAATGCATTTGCCCACGGCTTCGCCCCATCTTGTTTTTATTTTGATCTTTTTATTTACTGGGCCAATTTCATTAAAACCGATATTTGAGGATTCGCGTGTTCTCCAAATAAGAATCGAGAAAAGTGATGTTATTGGACCCGGTAGCTTTGATGGCCCTGACTAGCTCCTTGGTTTAGTGGTTGCAAGCGTTACTGATAAGCATGGTATGCATGGTAGCGGGTCCTGGGTTCGATTCCTAGGTCGGACGAGGGTTTTTCTATCTGGAATATCTCAGTAGCAGTCCGGAGTCTGCAATAGGCTCGCCCCCTATTATATGGGACTTAGACATATCAGTCGAAATGTGGGTGTACAATAAATGCACCTCTGCCCAACACTTTGGGAAACCAAGGCGTGTTCTTATGTAATCGACTCACCCCTAATTTTCATTCAGGGACGTATTATCATCTCCACCGATCCTGAACTGCGAGGACAAAGCCGACTGGCGGCAGTGCCAACTTACCCGAGAAGAGGAAGAGGAACACGTGAAGAACTTCAGAGAGAAGTTCCGACCATTTGACTTCACGGCTGACGCGGATAGTGACAGTGATTGACATCAAATTGACGAGTTGGTCTCTTATCACGCGCACCGACTACCAGAAAGACGCCGCGGCGGAAGTCGCTGGCTATTCGGTAGTGAATGCAGACGCAGGTCTTCTGGTACATGGTCCCGGTTTGTTTAAATCCTGCACCCCTATTGCGTTCACACACTTTCTTTCGCGTTCCGGAGGATTTTGAAGGAAATTCCTAATCCATTGCTTCTTATGTTTGAAAAATTCGTCTGCTCTACAACGTAAATCGCGCAATGAATGTTGACGAATTGTCATAATGAAAGGCATTGCAATTGTTAGTGTGTTACGCAGTTCCCCGCCGGTTCCCGGTACGGATAATTCGGAGCGTGTGAAAGAGGCTTACGTTTTACGTTAGCTAGATTGATAAACAATTTTAGTTATTATGCAAACAGACTCAGTTTTTAATCATTGATGTTTTATAACTGTGTATCATGTCATATGTATACACAGTAGTTAATCTATTTGTGTGGTTTTCATAGCTAAATGTTGTAGAACTCTCATTGTCAAAAAGTAGTTTGGTAAAGTACAGTACAGACGCCAGCACATCAAGCTACCCGATACTGTCAAATTTTCCCAATCAACATTGAACCTTATGCTTTGACGATAAACTTGAAACTCTATTAAAGAAAGGAGGATGCCCAAAAAAAACCCAGAGTCGATTAAAATAATTTATGAACATCAAAGTAGACCTTAAATAAGAGGTCGCAAATACGCAACTCGTTTCGCATAAAACTATAACCAAACAGACCAGCAGCATACAACAATTCTGTAGGTATAGCAGAGCGCGTTGAACAACTGGTTCATTGTTTTGTTATTGTGTTTGTTATGATATGACGCTACTATATTAGAGTAGTTTTACAAAGTTCAGTACATAAGTGAAACACGGCACAGGTAGGTTTTTTTGGTAATAGTGTCTTGGAACATAATTTATACATAGCCATTTTTTTACCCCAAACTGAGATTCCATGCTTTCACATATAAAAGTGATATATATTTATATATATAAATATTATTATATAGGTAATATACATAGAGTTAAAAAATTAACCTGACAAACTTTAAAAGGTGCTTTAGACCATCGAACTGAACAACTTTCACTATGGGACCAACTCTGAAATCACGAAAAAAAAAATCAGCTGTTTCATACATTTTGGTCAAGTAGGTATTGAACTTTTGTATTAAAAACCTGATTTTTCGTGATTTCAGTGTTGGTCCCATAGTGAAAGTAGTTCAGTTCGATGGTCTAAAGCACCTCTTAAAGTTTTTCAGGTTAATTTTTTAACACCTTAATTACCTTAAGACATGTATAATGTAAGTACTTTACTCTCAAATCTCTTTCAATATTACGCACAATTCGTTACAATGTCGTTTGTAAACCGCTTTAAATATTTTGGATTTATAAAACTATAGTCAATTAGTTATTTTTTGTTTTTAGTACTTGGCGATTGTTTAACTGAAAACAATTATTGGATTTGGGATATAATATGTTTACTCTAGCTTGCCAAACATAAATCGTTGTAATCGATTCTGGGTTTTTGGTCCATACATTTTTGGGCATTATCCTTTGGCAGATTGTAGTACCTTGATGTGCTAGCGTCTGTACTGTCATGTTTTAAGCAATATTAATGTCACAATGTCTAAGGTGTTCACAAACTATAACGCGCCACGCGACGGAGCGCGGGAAACGGAAAAACCCAGCACGGAAGCATGTTTTTATTGAATTTGTATGTTAAATATCACGTGCGGGAGCGCGTTATCTGCGCCCCATTGCGTGGCGCGTTGTAGTGTGTGATCCGCCTTAATAAGACCTTGCCCAGAAAAGGCAAATTCACTGCGAATAGTATCGCGCGAATTCGCTGCGAATCGTTTCGCGCGAATTCACACGCGCGTTGGCGAGGTTCTGGTTACAAATACATTGCGTTGTGCGTAAAATACCATCCTAAATCGCATGTACTTCGCCAGACTCGTGATGCGCTCGAGTCGAGATACTAGAGACCCCATGTTGTGTCCAGTTTACGCGCGAACTTCCGAGCGAGTGCACGTACCAAGGGAAATGGAGCGGTAAAATTCGTCCTCAAATGCTCGCACGTTGGTACGCTCCTTCTGGACGCAAAGTACGCGCGAGATTTTCGGCGAGGTCGCTCTTTCTTGACAAGGTCTAAATGTTTTAAGAGTACCTGCAAAATATTGCAGTCTTTTGTACAAACTGATTAATGTTATTCTTATGTAAGGTAGGTAAATTAAATAGATCAAATTCAAGTAAATGAATTTTTATTTTCGTTCACATCGTACTGTCCTAATAACTCATTTGTTTGCATTATAAAAACATATCTGTAACAACATGATTAACTAACCCTTATAATATACTTGTGTATTCATTTATATTAACAAAATGTTTAAAAATGATATGGTACATTGACTAGAATTCAGAATGATTTAAGAGTAAAGTTATGATAACGATTTTTTGCTCCTAAACTTGAGATAATCAAATATACATATAAGTAAGATTAATAAATTATAAGTACATAATTATATTTGGACAAAATGTGGATTTTCAAGGGCCTTTTGCGTCTATATCGTCCGTTATTTATGAATAGTTGACCAAAAGTGACATCAAAAGTATATATTTTTTGATAATTATCTAATTTTTGTATCTTGTTGACAATTTTTTATAAATTTTTACCATTCTCAAATATTTGAAATTCAATATCTTGGTGCAAAACAAAGAAGTAAGTACATAAGTGATTGAAACATTAACATTTTTAAAATCATTACTTTATGAATACAAAAAAATCTACATTGTATTATTGACTAGCATTAGGTAATTGTGTCTAGATTATATAAAATAGATCTCAATTAAATATAGGGCAGTCTTCGTTGGAATTACTAAAGAGTGTCAACGTAAACAATTGTAAATCATTATAAATCCACACAACTCACTAGAAAACATTGTGTTAGTCGAATACAAACGCAGTTTGTCTGTCAACACTCGTAAACTATAGCTACAACCTGATACAGTTAATAATGTACAGTCAGCAAAGGAGATAAGTATGCAGGGTCGTCGAATATAGTTGAAGTTTAGTAAGAAACCGATTGATGTTTTCGAATGAAATATAATTTGATGATAAATTAACTGTTTGTTTTCTATTAATTAATTTTTTTTTTATTCCAAAACATCAATCGGTTTCTTACTAAACTTCAACTATATTCGACGACCCTGCATACTTATCTCCTTTGCTGACTGTACATACAAATTGTAACTTTCTGCCATATTCACCAAACTATAGGTAAGTGTATTGTCACATGTTACTGTTTACTGAGGATTGTATAATACTAACGTTTCATTAATTTACATCGATTAAAATGCACAAATTGATGAATATCGACCGCTTTGAACGCGCACTGGTGAGCAATGCGATTGCAATGCGATGCAATGTATATTATAATACAATAGGCATGTTAGGTAGGTTCCACATCATTGTCAACAGTACAAGAAGCAAATATTCTCGAATAAAAAAGGACAGGAAAACTAAATATAATTACAATTTATCGTTATCCAAGCAGTCTCCGAAAAGTGATTGTTTTAAGCCAAGTTGGGAGGTCCGGTTCAATTTAGTCATAATTTAGTCTTACGGTGTCTGTGTAACGTTGGCAAATTTGTGTAAATGGTGTACTGTATACAGTTAATAAGTATATTCTTGCATACTTTACAGATTATGCGGTGATTCACTGTTGGCACTTCAACAAACGCTTATCATAATCCTAAGATATAAATAGTTACTTGAAAATTCATTTACACACTCCAAAACCTTAAAGTTATAGACAATGATAAGATTTGCCAATGAAAACATTATTGTTTTCATAAACTTTACAACAATGAAACAATTCGTATTTAATTAAATATGGGATATAATTACACAATTACATCCGTAACTAGTTTTAAGACTTTTGGTCAATAAGGCATTAAGTTTAAAATATATATTTTTATTTTAATTATTGTTCTCCTTATTTTTTTATATTCGATAGTCATTAATGTGTACTTAGCATTAATTACATTAATATTTACACAACGACCAGTGGTTTTAGAACCTACAACTTTAACAGCATTTAAAGCCGTTTGTTTTAAAATACTCAGTTTCGGAGTACAAAAAGGATTAATGAGTTTCACTATTATAGTATGTGGCACTAAAGAATAAATATAATTATTGGCTAAACCTATCTATCTACACTTTATGTACATGTCTAGTAATATAGAAGTTTTATGGAGTTTGGCAACCGTTTTGTAAAAATATTACATGCAAAAAATGTCAACCAATAAACAGTCGCAATATTAGAAAATGGAAGATGCGTTGATTTACACGTGGTATCGAAAGTTTCTGAGCCGTTGAGGCGTTTTGTGTAGTGAGAACTCACCAATTACTATAGAGAGGTTGTAGTTATATTCGCCCAGTTTTAAATTGGTCTAAACTCAAAATACGTATATGGCAGTGTTGTATAGTACCGTTTTATATTTTATAAAAGTATTATAATTATGTATTAAATCCATCTATTTCAGATCATTAGTGCAGATTTGTTTAATAAATTAACCCGATTGACCATGCCTTATTACCTACTCTCATAGAGTAACAAAACCTTTAAGTATCCCAAAAAGTATCTACATAGATACAAGACTATGACTGAGAATACGTCTCAAAATCATTCATCTTAGTCTTTTCAGTACATTTGGCTGTCACTGATGGCGCCACTAGCGAACGTCCAGCCTTATTGGTCAAAACGTGCGACAGCTTAGCCGCTGTCAATTTAACGCGTTCTGATTGGTCGTAGATACGGCAGCCATCTTTAATAGTGCCGTTCCTTTTGTTCGTTATTTTCAAACGTTGATCTGGAAGGCTTCCCTGGTGACTTTGGGGTCTTGTGCGGTATGTGCGGGATGTGGGTGAGGTGCCCTCTTGCGTCGATGATGTCCCTCGCACTCCGTATCGTCGGAGAACCGAGACGGTGGATGAATGTGCTCGTTGAAAGACGGGTAGTTTGATATACTGCGAAGGGAATAGTTATAGGGCAACACTGTAGATTCGGCAACTACTAAGTTAAATATTTTTTATTTAAAAAGGAGTAAAATAATGTGGCAATCTGCGAGTTCCCTCTAGTTTAGAATGAACTGATAATTGATAGTTTTCTTCTTTTTTTTTGTATATAATGTTGTAAATATTCTGAATGTTTGAATGTAACTAAATAAAGTAAAATGTCATTTTATTGTGTTTTAACTAATACACCTTGTTCTATTTGGTATTGGAAAAGCAAGTGACATTTTATTAGCAACAAAGCAACAATAAGTAACGCAAAACTCATGGTATAAATAGGCATGTTTTTATTTGGTTAGATCTACTAACCACCCAAAAGAATACACATCACTTTCATTTTGGAAGATAGGTCCTTCCTGTTCATTGCTAGATACATATTTATCTAGCAATGAATTGGGATATTATGAATTATATGAATCTCAGAGGAAGGTAGATAATGCAAGCTGTGCAATCAACCAAATACGTCTCAATTTAATTTCGGAGCGGACGTTATCGCGGGTACACATAAAAATATGTAAAATGTAAGCAATGCAACATGAAATGTCAACAATAGGCGAATTTGTTTCAACGTGTTTTACATTTCATGTTGCATTGCTAATACATATTTACACGGCATGTTCGTTTCAACGTTTGTAAGATTTCATTATAGATTGGCCCCGATTCTGTTGTTCACAAACTAAACTAAATTTAAGTTCAGTGCATCTTTTTCTTTCCGTTTCAACATGAAAAGGACAGAAGATAATTATTAGTTAAGTCCTGTCAAATTAGTCAGCGCCTGACGTAAATTGACGTATTTTTAATAGCCAATTTTTTAATCTCGTCTTACTTGTCTATGGATTATCTAATTTGACAGGACTAAACTAATATTTTATCTTCTGTCCTTTTCATAATGAAATAGAAAGAAAAAGATGCACTGAACTTAAATTTAATTTAGTTTGTGAACAACAGAATCGGGGCCATTGTGTACCCAACATTAAGCCCTTTCAACACATCGATGTTTATGAAATCGCAAGCACTTTTAGATTTTTTGCTTTATGCACCTTCCTCTACTACTAAAACTAAAATAAAAAAGTAAGTAAACATCGTCTACTGCTCACAGTGTCTACAGGTACCTGAAGGTAGTCTCGTCGTTGTGGCTGCTGTAGCCCGAGGAGGAACGCACGTGTCTCTTGCCGAGCGCACCGGCCTTGCCCTTGCGCGAAGGGAAGGCTTTGCGGACCACGCCGCCTACAGAGTTCTCTGATGATGATGATGATTCTTCGCGTTCTACGCTTGGATCTGGGAGACGGGGTATGTTATAAATACACATAATTTATCTATAGCTTGCTCTATAATTATGCTGATTATCATGTTTTCTTTCTGAGGAAATTTAAATTTGAATCTAATGGAGGTTTGGCGCTTGTATAAAAGCCTTAAATAAAACATCCAGAAGCCTGCACTTTTAAAACAGCATCTATTTCTTGTCACGAAGCTGGGGTGACTTCACGAAGCCGGCCAACCGTATCTAAATAACGTCACTTTTGGAAGGTCTTTTTACGCTCAGTTATAAAAATAGCCTACACTGAATTTTATCGACATTATACCTACCTATTGCATTCTGATATTAAAAGGTAGCTATAGCTCCAAGGCGTTAATGGGCAACAGTGCCACGTGACTTGCATGAGAAAGGACCATGTCATCACCAACCAATGATAACAGGCACTTTCGTGGCCATGCGTAAAAGTCTATTCATATTCTATGGCTTTTGTGGAATTAAAAGAGTATCGTCACACAAACTAACATGAAGTGGGGTGCGCGGGCCTGAGCCGTGCCTGCGGCTCGCTGTCGGAGTGCGGCGCGCTGGCGTCGTCGCTGGCGTCGTCTTCATATTCTGTAATGGGCAGGTGCAGCGTTAGTATCTTCTTCACCTCCGAGTCCGTCGAGCCCAAGTTGTCCGACTCTGCAATGTTAAGTCACCAGTCAGGTGGTGATAGAAGAATGTGGTAGCAGTGAACACGCCACGAATGGGTGCTACGAAAGTGCGAATGAAAATTTTGGTTTTTGTACACTAACCAGGGGTCCTACCATAATCATTTGCAGGATAGTTTAAGGGCAGAGCTAGTCAGATGACAGTTGCCCCCAAACATGATACGAAACAGCTTGAAATTTCACCTTTTGTCTGTTATTGACCTGCTTTATGAATGTATGGTAACCCCCCAGAACTGAAAAATGACAAAATAATATCCAGCATGATAGGATGAAACTTTCGTAGATGCCCTGGTGTTTGATTTTTGATCCCGTGTTTTGGTTTTTCTTTTCGTGGCGTAGTTCACAGCAAAGCACATGACATGACAGAAAAATGTGGTTGATGTGTTAAATGGTTACAAATGGAACTGCGTACGACAAACACTAAGGACGGGGCGCCAACACATAGAAGCGAGAACGTTCACACTAGGTCATGACAATGAATGGACTACACACAAACCGAAAGGTATGTCACAATACATACTGTGTGCATGCTTACCTTTATAAATTACAACACCATTTACGCTCCCAAAGGTTGCATAAAAGGCGATCATTATGTCAAATTACAATTCAATTACTTAAACTTAAATGGGACAAAGTAAACTTAATTAATAGAAGGTGCAGTCTACGTAAAATAAAATGTAGCTAACTACATAGATACTCTGTAAGCTGTTATACTGTGTATAAGGATCATGGAAGGAGGTTCGTACCTTGGCTCTCTGAGTGCGGGTCTCGGAGTCTGTTGCCTTTTCTTCTTACTTTCGTGTATTCTGGCTCTTTGCCCTGTATCAAGAAATGAAATGATTGATTATTTTGCTGCTTTGGATACGCAAATACCATGAAGCGGGAGTGACGAAGTACTGCGACGAAGTGCGTTCGATTTCGGTTGCGGCTATGGTCAAAATAGACGATGTTAACACAAAGAGCAATAGCTCAAATCTTTCATAATGCAGCCTGCTTAGAATTCAACTAATAAATTATTGCAGTGATGCTTCGAGTCGGAAAATTAAAAGTGGTGGAGGCTCTTGGGCCAATTTTTCTCCATCCAAAATGTTTGAGTTAGCCAAGGCTTCCAAAACGTTGCTATGATAAATTAGAACTGTACCTTATACTTGTCATTCTGCTTAAGGTCGTGGTACACGAAGGAGCCCCTGACGGAGTGGTAAGGGCCGCTATACACGTTGCCGCTGTAGCTGCTCTCGCTGTAGGCTGTGGGCTTGGTGAGCTGGAACGTCGCGTATGGACAGATGTCTTCTATGTACTCTGGGGAGAACGAAACGGCAGATGAGCATGCTTGAAAAAAGTGAGTGCTTTTTAATTCTGCTTTAAAAGTTAAACTTTTCATATTATGCTCTATTCGATAGGCTCTCGTTTATCCACTATCGATAGAGTTTGGCGAGTCGTGGCACAATGAAATGGCGGGAAAATTAAAAAAAATCTTATTTATTTATTTAATACTTCAAGCACATAAATGTACAGAGGCGGACTTAATGCCATAGGCATTTTCTACCAGTCAACCTTTGGGTGATGCAGAGACAAACAGACAACAAAATCTTCAGCTGGCAACATGAAATATAGTCTTAAATGTTATCGTATCCTACATTCCTACTCATAGTAACATAATAATACAAAAGTATTCAATCGGTTTTATTCAGATTGTATTTCAGCTAAAGATTTATTTAATATGCCGCCATTTCCTTGTGCTACGACTCGCTGGCCAAACTATAGTAGTAAGTGTGCATACACACGAGCGACATGCGTCAACAGCAGAGGCAACTGCAGCCGTCGAATCGCTCGTGTGTATGAGCACTAAGTCGAGGACTGATTGCGTTAATTTATGCTTGGCTAGATGACAATAACGGAAAAGAAATAAATCAGGTCGGTCTTTTTAGGATGAGGTATGCAAAAAACCTCTTCTTCCCCTGTGTTGGCACGAGCTTAAGCAGCGCGGCAAGAGCGATAGTAAAAATATGTACCAGTCAGCAATTTTAAGAGGTCCTAGGATACGACTTTGGGGTATTTGACTACTATAAAAAACAAACGCGAATACGTTTTTTTCTTAGCCATTAATGTCCCACTGCTGGGCAAAGGCCTCCCTACTCTCTTTCCACCTCTCTCTGTCCAAAGCTGCCAAGGACAAACTCTATTAAAGGAGTACTCATCCCGCCATCTCCGTCTGGGCCTGCCGCGATGTCGTTTGCCATTAAGCAGGACCCATTGAACGTCTGACATGCGGCAGATGTATCCAGCCCGTGAAAACGGGCAGCGGGATTGTCCGAAAATGTTACCGCTGCCCCGGAACATAAACGGCTAAGGAAGGAACACGGGTGCGTTTTAGTCAGTAAGAGTCTGACACTCCCTTCTGCTCCAGCCAGAGCGGGAGGGGTCATTTGATGATTTCCCATCCTCAAAAAAAAAAGCCCGTGAAAACGAATTGAAAAAAATAAATAAAATCGGTGGAAATATGGAGAAGTTACACGCTTTGGAGTGAAGGTGGACGTCTGAAAAGTAACACGAAATCCGGTTCGCTTACCATTGGAAGCATGTTTGTAGTGATGCTGCGGCGGCGGGTGCTGCGCGCGCGCGGCCAGGTACTGCTGGTCGCGGTTCACTTTGTTCTGCAGCTGCGCTACTGAGGGAGACTCGCCCACTCCGCTCTCTGTTGCCACCGTCTCCGTGGCACCTGCTTCTATGGTCAATTAAGTGTGGTGAAGAAGTGTAGTGTTCAATTCTGTGGTTTTAGGATCGCTTGCTCCATACATCAAATCTAATTGAGTATATATTTAATATATCTTTTGTCCCTGTCGACTTTAAATAAATGACAGAAAGGGAACTATGTTTAAAAATTGTTTAGCACTAAACGTATTTAGTGATTTCTGGTAGGCCTTAGTGAGTGAGTTAGAGGCGGTAGTTTTAGTTACAATCATAGCAAAGGCAGATTTTTTTGGAAACCAAAAATTTTTTTAAAGATTGGGCCCAAATGGTCAAAGTCGCATTCCAGCATCATAAAAAACTAGCATCAGGGTTAGTTATTGTTATCATCATTCAGACGTAGTCAGGCTGGTCGACATAGTCCTCTCCTAAGCATCGCCACAACGTCTTTTGCTTCCTGCACCCAGCGGTCTCCTGCGACATTCACCAGGTCATTGGTTCACCTGCCCATACTGGGGTAGTTATGATGAGCAGCACGCACGCGAGAGTGTCCGACACCTCGCCTGCACCACTGTATCAACAAGCTAGTGTACTGACTGTTCCGTCGCACGAGCAGCACGATGGCCAGCAGCGCGCCCAGCACCAGCAGCGACAGCGCCGCGGGCAGCAGCACCCGCGCGCCGCCCAGCGAGCGCGGCGTGCCGGGCAGAGCGCCCGACACCTCGCCCTCCACCACTGTAGGGAACAAAAGAATCGTGTTTACCTACTTTATAGAGGTATGACAGGGTATAAAGATCACTCATCCTCCATAGAAAAGGGAGGATCCTCCGACCATAAGATTGTTGTGTCTGGCTGGCAACTGCCCGATGATTCATGTCGGACCTTTGTATATAAATATGCTAGTTGCACGGTAAAATCTGCTTGCGAGATGCAGGATTTTGCGTGACATCAGTGACGCGTTGTTCGCATGTGGCGTTGTAAACGTTACAACGTTGGTGGACCATTTTATCATTAGAGCTGGTATTGCAGATTTTGCTAAACTGCTGCTGCTTTAAAATCTTAAATTTTACTATATCGTGTCCTCACGTGTTAGACACTCACCGACTTGCTTTCGAGAGTAGGACACTCACTCATAACGTCGATCGTTATTAGTGACTGTCAGACACAGACACCTCTCTCGAGTCTTAACCCCTCGTCTTGCTGTAGTTACTGATAGGTATTTCAGACACTCACGACTTGCTACCAATACCGAACTAGTTTATGCTAGCACCAACTATCATCCATCACCTTAACAAACAGAACTCGATTTTTTTTAAAATAAATAAATAATAATTGTGTTACTTACTGCCACTTAGTGAATGCGTGGTGAAATTATAAAGTGCGACGGCATGGCCCGCGTTGTTGTGTGCGGTGATTCTCAGCTGGTAGTGTGTTGCCGGTGTCAGGCCGGGAACGCTGAAGACTCGCTCTGTTGCTTGCACGCTGTTTGATACTAATCGCCACTGCGGAAGAAAATATTATTAAGCATTATTTGCAACTTTGTTTTTAGATAGACTGTCTACGAGTATATTCTCCAGAATTGATAAAGAATTGCATTTTGGTAAAACTGTAGTCAAAAACGCCTTGAATTACTGTATAATGGGTGGAGCAGTAATCCGAAACAAAGATGGTAGAACAAGAAGTTAGTCAGCTAATGAAATAGAATAATATTGATTTTACAACTGTCTGTAAAGAGAGACTAGGTACAGCGGATGCACCCTTGTTCTCATCTAAAATAAGGACTCATTAAAATACATACCTGCGATTGGCTTATTTCTCGATATTCTATGACAAAGTACAGAATCCCGCAGCCGCCATCTCCCCACGAGTCCAGCCACACAGTAACCGTCGTTGTGTTCAAAGTTATCATCTGGGAGTGCTTCGGTTTTACCGGAACTGGAATACAAAAACTTGTTGTTACTATGTCATTATAGCTAAGCAATCAATTTACCTTATCAGCCATTTATTTGTGGTGAAAATAAAATTTTGAAAATTCAGGGACATGAACATCAAGAAATCCGGTAAAGGGATTCCTTCAAGTAGGTAAGTTTAAATTGTACAGAAGTTTACTGGCTAAACGAAAGAGATCTTAGTTTTTGTTAAAACTAAATTTTACAAGCGTACTTCGGCCAAAATTGACAAATATTAACGGCGGTGTTACTAACCAGTGCCCTTGGTATATGCGTGTACAATGTCACAAGGCAATCCAGTGCCGATGCGGTTGAAAGCAGTGATGTACAACTGGTAGCGGGTTCCGCACCACAGGTTTGGCAGCACGTGTTCAGATGTACCCGCTTCTACTTGCAGCTCTTCCCAGTCACCGTGCTCTCGCTTGTAGTTGATGACATATCCTAGAAAATGGAAGTGATTTGAACTTTCATTATTCATTTAAAGACAGGTACAAACTCGATTTAATAACACGGTTAAACCATTTGGTTCTCCCTTTATTATAGGTATCTACAATGTTATGTAACAAGGTTGATCATATCAGTCAGGAAAATTAATTGTTTATCAAATGACACTACGCGAATTTGCCGTGTCATACTACAGTCAAAAAATGGCAATTGTATTTTGAATTTGTGCACAATTTAGGTTGGTAGTTAATTTGGTTCGCAATTGATTTTCCTAAAACGCCGGGATCGTCGCGCGTTTATGACCAGATGTTCGAACGTAAGGGTATCCACCAAAGCGGAGAGGAGAGGAGAC